>OX246753.1:339650542-344637687 GCA_945910035.1 Brachypalpus laphriformis | reverse complement strand
TATAAAGCTCTTCTCTATAGATGCTGTCATAGGCGGCCTTGAAATCGATAAAGAGGTGGTGAGTATCGATTTGGAATTCTTGGGTTTTCTCCAGGATCTGCCGAAGTGTGAAGATTTGATCGATGATGGACTTTCCTGGCCTGAAACCGCACTGATAGGGTCCAATCAGGCTGTTGATAACAGGTTTCAGGCGTTCACACAATATCGCAGAAAAGATCTCGTACGCGATGTTGAGGAGACTGATGCCTCTATAATTGGCGCAGTTGAGGGGGTCTCCTTTCTTGTGGATCGGGCAAACGATGCTGAAATTCCATGCATCAGGCATACACTCGTCTGACCAAATATTAGAAATGAGTTGGTGTATGCACTCTACCAATTCATCCCCAGCTGCATTGAAAAGTTCGGCCAGTAAGCCGTCAGGTCCAGCAGCCTTGTTCGATTTTAGCTTGGATATTGCTATCCTCACTTCGTTTTGGTCAGGTGGACGGAAATTTTGACTATCATCGTCCATGTTGAATGGTTCATTCTGCCTGACAGCGGGATGCTGGTCTTCGTCGCCGTTATACAGTCTGTAGAAGTAGTTTTTCCATATTCTCAGCACCGACTGTGATTCTACTACGAGGTTTCCATTCTCATCTCTACAGGTTTCTGTACGGGTATTACTTCTCTGACACGTTCTTTTTACCTTTTGGTAAAACTTCCGTACATTGTTCCTGGAGTATAGACTCTCGATATTCTCAAACGCGCGCTTCTCATGCTCTTTCTTCTTCTTTTGGAGAAGCCGATGTTCTTTCCGTCTCTTTTGCTCGTAGAGTTCACGAGCAGCTCTCGCCTTCCTTTGCAGCACCGCTTTATATGCCTCTTGTTTTGCTGCATGCACTCGCCGGCATTCTTCGTCAAACCAGGGGTTTCGCGGTGGTGGTCGAGCGAGACCCAGCACATCAGTCGCGGCGTTTCTGATGGCATGTTGGCAGCGTTGCCACTGGTCTTCGGCACTTGATGCTGGCGGCAAAGGGGTGATTGAGAGATTTCGGGATACGCGTTCAGCGAAGAGTCTGGCGGTCTCTTGCGATTGTAGCTTTTCGACGTTAAATTTTCTCACAGTAATTCGTCTTTGTTGCTCAGATTGGGATATCCGCATTCGTACCTTGGCTACAACAAGGTAATGATCCGAGTCTATGTTGGCCGCTCGGAAGGTCCGGACATCCAGAATACTGGAGGCATGCCTTGCGTCGATCGCAATATGATCAATTTGGTTGATCGTTACATGATCATTAGACCGCTATGTCTGCTTATGAATATCGAGATGAGGAAACCATGTGCTTGCTATGGTGACATTTCGCTCCAGAGCGAAATCAATTAGCCTTAGTCCGTTATCAGACGTGGTGTCGTGTAGGCTATGCTTACCGACTGCTCTACCGAAAACGTCCTCCTTTCCTACTTTGGCGTTAAAATCGCCCAATACGATCTTAACGTCGTATTTAGGACATTGCTCGTATGTTTTGTCGAGGAGCTCGTAGAAACACTCTTTGGAGGCAGGGTCCTTTTCTTCTGTGGGGGCACATATTAGGCTTATGTTAGCGAATTTAGCCTTGATCCGGATAGTCATAATACGCTCGCTTACGTGTCGGAAGCTTAAGACTTCTTGCCTAAGTCTGCAGCGTATGACAAATCCGCATCCGAATAAGCGCTGCCTGTTGCCTCTGTAGCAATCACCGTAGTAGATGTCACAGTTTTTCATCCTCTTTTTGCCCGGCCCATCCCATCGCACTTCCTGGATGGCGGTAATATCTGCTTTATAGCCGTCTAGGGCCTCTGCTAGTTGTTCGGCTGCACGTGGTCTGTAAAGGGACAGAACATTCCACGTACAGATCCGAAGGTCGTTGTCCTTATTTCGTTTGCTGGGGTCGTCATTAGTTGAGTCATCCTTATCCGAGGCTTTTGGTTGTTTCGGAACCATGCGTTTTTTACGTGGTAGGGAAGTTACCCCGACGGCACAACCCCCAACCTGGAGGGCCAGTTCCTTAATTATTCCCCTAGGACGAGGAGCCGGGTACACCGGTGCCAGTAGTCCACTACGGGAGTATGAGTGCTGCCGTTGGCCCATTAAGGGCTCCTCCGCCACCATCTCTATTCCAATGCCCTGACCAACATTGGAAATTCCTTACCGACCTGTGATCCGAATACGTCGAAGCAGCTCCCGCAAGGTATTCACTAAGTTCAACCTAACTGGAACTATAGACGCCACCGTTGACTCCGTCTAGGGAATTCGTCCGCTGCCGCCTGGAACAGGAAGAAGTGCTCAAGTGAGAAAAGCACTCTTCCCCCCCTCTCTCATCTGCTGCCACCAAGAATCCGCCAAACGGGGTTGGTTACCCATTTCTTGGATTAAGGTACTAGGCACCCGGCTGTCACCGCGTGGAGGTTGAGAGTAGGAGTTGGTAGGCCTCAGCTGAGTGAAAACGCTTGTGTTTTCATATGATCGCATGCACTACCGTTTTACTTCTCTGACACACTCTTTTTACCTTTGGTAAAGCCTTCGTACATTGTTCCTGGAGTATAAGCTCTCATATATCTTCGATCGCGCACTTCGCATACTCTTTCTTCTTCTTTTGGAGGAGCCGATATTCTTCCCGTGTTTTTTGCTCGTAGAGCTCATGAGCAGCTCTCAGATTCCTTTGCCATGCCCTTTTATATGCCTCTTGTTCTACTGCATGAACCCGCCCACATTCTTCGATTTGGCCGGGCGAAACCCAGTACATCAGTTGTGGCGTTTCTGATGGCGTGGTGGCAGCATTAACACTGATCTTCGGCACTTGATGCTGGTAGCATAGGGGTGTTTGAGAGATTTCGGGATATCCGCATTCGTATCTTGGCTACAACATTGAATAGACCTTATCAGAGGTTTGTGGTTGTTTCTAAATCACTCTCTTTTACGTGGTAAGGAAGTTACCCTGACGGAACAACCCCCAACCTGGAGGGCCAATTCCTTTTCTTATACCCTTGGGGCGGAGGGCCGGGTACACCAGTGCCAGTAGTCCACTACACATATGATATTCCTTACGGAGCTGTGATCCGAATATGTCGAAGCAGCTCGCGCAAGGTATTCACTAAATTTAACCTAACTGGAACTGTAGACGCCACCGTTGAAATTCGTTCGCTGCCATCTGGAATAAGAAGAAGTGCTCTAGTGAGAGAGCACACTTCTTCCCTCCCTCATTTGGTGCCGCCAAAGATCATCCAAATGGGGTTGGTTACCATTTCTTGGATCAAGGTACTAGGCATCCAGTGGTGACCACATGGAGGCTGAAAGTTGGACGTCATAGGTACATATGTTATTATGCAGTGTTTACATTCCGTCTAATCTTAGCTTTAGAGACATGCCTTGTTTGCATTGTACCGTGAAAACAAAACGAAAACGAGACGAGTGCACAGCAAACAAAGCCGTCATCTTGTTATCGAAATAAATGCCGTCTCACCGCGAGGTTTTTCCAGTTTTTCAAAATCATGGCGCAACGAGTCAACGAGTGGCACACTGTTGCGACTTGCTACATAAATTTTCTTTGTTTGAAATTAATTTTGTCAACTCGTGCTGGATTCGAAATTTCTGTCTCGCCTCACGCTCTGGCTGTATTGTGAATCAGGCAACATAGTTCAATTAAATTGGCCTGGCGCTGTGATCCGACGACATACTTTTCTATTTTACCACATTTAATACGAAAAACGTCTTTGTTGCAGACAAGTTGTACAAGACACAACTCAAGTATTTGTTTGGCAATTTGGGTTATTCTAATATTTGGAGTTTGTTCTCGATTAGGGAAAATGAAGCGCACGCTCAAACGTTGAAAACTCACATGTGCATTTCTATAAATGAGGTAACAGATTTTACAAGATTCATTTTCATGTAAACGTATATATAGGTACTTACCGCAGTTTGCACCTCTTCCCTTGGCTTCGAGATCAAGAATAAATGTAAAGACCGGAAACAAAATGCCTTCCCATTGGAAGAAGTGTCTACCGCAGCGAGAAAAGTAATGCCAATTTAAATTATATTCATGTTGTCAGGACGCCACCCTCCGGAGAATCTCTGAACCATAAACAACTGAGCTTCAGAACCACTACACCAAAATCTTTCTCTCTCTCTCTCTATCCATCCTCTCCAACACCCGCACTGTGTGTAAACATGTTTAAGGTATTCATAATCCTTTGAGTACGCGCAAACAAAAAAAAAAATTGTTTCTATATCTGTCAGTTTGCGACAAAATTCATTTAGCATTAGATTTATTAGTTTCTCTTAATTTGTTATTAATTTTTTAAATATTTAAACGTTACTAAATGATATGATGGAGCAAAAAAAAAGCAAAACAGCTTACTTTCCTATGTATACCCCCAAAAAAATATTGTTTTCACTGGTACAGTGTAAAACAACCCGTACATCATTCAATTCAATTGTAAACTGTGTTGTCAACTGAATTGATGCTTGACCGTTATGTGGAATACGTACGAATAGACGCGTTTAAATCTCTGTCCAGCTACAGTGAGTAATTGTAATGTGATTTCCAGCCAAATATAGTCTGACTCTGGGCGAAGCTCGTATAACCATAGTTCCTAGTTAATCGGCTTGTTAGAATTTCTTAATATACTGCCTATTAAGCTAAAAAATATATTTTTGTTTTTTGTGACTCGAGATTTCTTTTCCGTTTTCTGCTCCGCCTTTGTCTACCACTACATGCACCAAGTGGCTCCTACGCTATACCATACATATGATGCCGTTTTCCAATACACGCTCAAAAGCTGTTCCTACAAAGGGGCCACTCTCGACGCCCACCCAGCTGAGTTCTCCGGCACCTAATCCTCCCGGCTCTGATAACGCAGCACTCACTTTGAAAGTCTTAGAAGAACGCCTTATTAAACATACGGACTTATTGCGGCACAATCTTATGGAGGAAATAAGCAAGTTTCGGAATGAAATCGTTCTTAAAATTGAGGAAATCAAAGATGCAGGGATGCAGCGATTCGATGAACTAAGTGCTAATATGTCCACCTTGACTGAGCGAATCACCAAACTCGAGGAACACGCCAATGCAGTCTCTCTCACGCCCAATGCAGAAGTTATTGCACTTAAACAACAAATTAACGCCCTGGAGAGGAAGGAAGTGGCGGGCGATGCGGTTTTTTTTCGGAATACCCGAGCTCCCTGACGAGAATTTGAAGCATTTGTTTAACCGACTTTGCCATACGATCGACTGCAAGCCGCCTCCACTCCAAAAGATATTTTCCGAGCTAAAAGGCGCATCAACAGCAACACTACTGCTACAACAACACCATCGTTGATCGTCTTAAAATTCAACAGCTTCCAAGACAGAAACACTGTCCTCAAAGCAGCTTCGAATTACCGCAAACTAAACAACAGAGAGCTTAGTCTCCGCGACCTTGACTTTATTAATTATATAATTCGACAATAGCTGTTACCTTAATGAAAGTGTAATTAAACATACTCGCCTTCTCTTGCAGAGTGCAATCACTCTAAAGCGAAAAAACAGCTGTTCTCTGCATACACGAAGTTTGCGTCGCTCTTTGTCAAAAAATTCGCCGCGGGAAAAAGCTTTCCAATCGAAAGCGCCGACGATCTTCACGCTGCTGTTGGGACTGACCGATTTTCCGTAACACTCGTGGAACCAAAATAAAAATGAATCCAATAAAAAACGCAAGAAAAACAGAAAAAAACAAAGAAGAATGAAAACTCGGGCACTTCATCGGATGATGAACTGCTCGCCTCCAGTCTGGAGACCCTAGTGGGAAGCGAGAACCTTGAGTTGAGTTCCATTCAGGGCGCGCTCCCCGAACCGTCTATACCCTCCACTTCAGCAGCAGCGCAGGACACTCGACTTAGTGCCCATAAGCGCGCTGCTCACAACCGGAAATCAGCCAGCAACCGCAGGAAAAATGCGTACCAGAGGGCCATCTTTATTCTGGGTAAGATAACCAAGAATGAAGAGGCCGGTACGGTTTCTGAGCATCAACCAAGGTAATCCAAGAACCTGCATTCTAGCTAAAAAACATATTAAAGCCGTTTTATGTCCAAATGTTAGCTCTTCTGATTTAACAGTTGTTAAAATAGAGAAAGCGGGCAAGGCGGACCTCGTAATAGCATCCGTCTACACATGGCACACGACCGACAAGTACCGCCGGAGGAATTCCATGACGCAATAGCCAGCATCTCCACCATAAAGACCAACCTGCGAATGGGCTGCGACGCCAACGCCAGACATACTGTATGGGGCAGCTCAGAGAACAACGAACGCGGTGAATCTTTGTTTGATTACATTATTGAAAACAACCTTTCCATCTGTAACAAGGGTAACTCCCCGACCTTTATCTTTCCGAGTACGGATCATTTTAACGGTTGGGAGGACGTTATTGATGTCACACTCTCTAGAATTAACCATAATACCAAAGTTGAAAATTGGAGAGTATCGAATCTGAAATCTTTCTCAGACCATAACTGGATACTCTTCGATGTAGATCTGTCTCCTAAACTTTTTAGAAACCTCAAAAGAATCGACGGGGCCAAGTTTGGTCAAGTCACAAATTCAAAGCTCCGTAAAACTCCCAACCCTAAAATGACCTCAATTACAGAACTCGACAACAGAGTAGAGACTTTTAATACGGCGCGCGCCGTGGCGTAAGTGGTTAGTGTGTCGGATCACTGCGCGTGAGGTTCCAAGTTCGAATCCCAGAAAACACCAAAAAAGTCTTTCCCACCTCTCGCGAGCATCTGACAAACATCCGAGAGTATTGTTGTCACGAAAAAGTTTATCAAATCGCCGTTCGGATACGGCACTAAACTGTAGGTCGCTTCCATTCGTGTGAAAAATGTAACGCACACAGCATGAGTGGTAGCGAGAAGCTAGGTCCTGGCATTTAAAGAGCTGTTGCACCAAATATACCTCCTTATGTCCTGTATCCCCTTGTGGGTCCTAGGGCCTCTACTACGCCTACGCGCCATCGTGTACGGTTTCTGGCAATGTGTCTGAGTTCTCCCCAACTTGCGCCAAATATACATATATAAAAGAGATTTTTTTTTATTTTGTGGCAAACCAGATTGCATAATAAAATATTTCAGTGATTCATTTTTATAAACAGTGAGGGAAAAAGTAAACGGACAAAAAAAAATCACCCCCTTCGGGTAGGGGTTAGAATATACCCGAGGTAGGCATGCCTGTCGTAAGAGGCGACTAAAATCCACCCTCCGTATACCGAGTAAGGCGTATACATAGTATGCAATGAACAAAACAAAAGATATAAATACCCCAGGTACACTGGAAAATCCACCCTCTTCGGAGGTCGGCTCTACGGGTTCTGGGGAGAGCCATTTATTGCGTTCATCTGACCCTTTTAAAAAAGGTACCAGGTAGTTAGATCTCCACCATCAAGATCTACCATAAAAACGTGCGGAACTAGAAGTCCGGCGACATCGATAGTGTCGGTGCACGAACAACGGACTTCAACGAAAATTCAAAGCCTTACGGACGAAAATATGGAACTCCGGACCAGGCTAAGTAAAATGGAACTTCTCTGCTAAGAACTAAGACAAGAATTAAATGTACTTAAAGCAGAAAATAAAGCATTTAAGGATATAAAGAAACCTCGTAATGAGTCTGCTGCGAGTTCAAACGTCCCCGATAACACTGATTATCAAACGGATGAAGAAGAACTAGCTCGGGAAACTGACTGGATCCTTAAAAAACGACCAGTTAAGAAACGAGCAGCTGGTTCTTCACCCGAAATGGTAACGAGGCAAGAAAACACGCAAAATGAGCGAAAAGATAACGAACAGCGTGACAAAATAAACACATGTGTCGAAGAAAATCCACGAACTAAGGTACGATCACCGCCGCCAATAAACGTAATCGGAATTGCAGACTATAATAAGTTGCATTCTATTCTTGAACCTCTGTTGCTATCCGATTTTGAAGTAACATCGCTCAACAACAACAAATGGCAGGTAAACGTAAAGGACTCAGACAGTTACCGCTTAGTATCTAATAAACTAAATACTGAAAAAAATCAGTGGTATACTTACGAAAATAAATCTGAAAGACCGATACGAGTCGTAGCTAGAGGACTTCATGCCTCATGCTTAAAGGAAGATGTTGTTCACGACTTGAAAAACAAACAACAAACTTTAAAATCGTCAACGCAGTAAATTTAATTAAACGGGAAAAACAAAAATTGGAAGGCGAGGAAACGACGGTAAAGCGCGGCCTTCCTCTTTTTATGCTAACTTTTGATAAAGCTGAGAGTTTGGATAAGATTTACGAAATAAGAACAATTCTGAATGTCGTAGTCAAAATGGAACCCATGCGCAAGAATACAAGATTGATACCTCAGTGCAAACGATGCCAAGGATTCAATCATACGCAAACGATTGTCGAAAAGAACCACGATGTGTGAAATGCGCCGGAAATCACCTCTCCCAAGTTTGTGGAGTAAACAAACAAACATCTGCAACATGTGTTAATTGTAAGGAAAAGCACGCGGCAAATTATAGAAGCTGTGAAGTAGCTAAGGAGTTGCAAAAACGGAGAGTTGCGCTCCTTAACCCGTATCATCCTAGTGTTCCATTAGTGGAACGGTATTTGTATCATTTTCTATAAATATTTCTTGAACGCGTCCTTTATTTATTTTTGCATTCTGACATCACTAATAATATTTGTTGTCAAAATAATTTACCATCGGTTTGATTTCGAGAAATGTCGGTGTATTTATTGTGTGTTAAATTTTAAGAAATCGACAAAAAAATGTCTCGCCGCAAAGTGTAAGTTTTTTTTATAAACTATTTTGACTAATATCTTCTATGTTACATCGGTTTACTTGTAAATGTTTGAATAATGTGCTTTTTATATCAAAACAAAAAAATGTTTTGGTTTTAGATATTTTCTTTGATATAGTTTGCACCGTTCCACAAGTGGAACAGTAGGATCATATGCCAGTGTAACAAATATTCGCAAAAACATGCTTCTTCTGGATTAACTAAAAAAAAAAGAGCCATGATGTAACCGGTACCATAAAGGCAAACCGTGTGGAAAAAGCACCATTAAAAAATCCCAAAGAAATGAAAAAAAAAACTAAAAGAGGTTCATTTAACCAATGTACAGATACAATTTCTAACATCAGTCTTGCCCGGTATATTGAAATCAACATTGTTACTGTTGCATCTACCCAATGTGGTGTTAACCCTCTGGGAAAGGTGAAGAGATTTTGCGACAAGCAGAAGAAGGACATTCATCAACCTCGTTGCATAGTTAATTATAACCGATATATGGGAGGAGTTGATCAGTTTAATCAAAATGATAGATGTTACCGAATTGCAATTCGTTTAAAAAATGGTACTGGCAGCCATTTATATTTTCAATAAATGCAAGCGTAAACAATGCTTTCCAACTTTACAAGGTATCTCCTTTGGCTTCGGGAAGCAACTATGACTTGCTACCTTTCACCAGGTTTATTGTTAAAACATACCTTCTAACAACAGATACACCTTCAGGCCAAAATATTGCCTCAACGTTAAGGTTGCCTAGGTCATCTCTAGCTGTCAGAAAACGTGTTCCCAACAGTATTCGGCTTGATAGAAGAACCCATCACATTGTCAGCCAACAAAAACAAATCCAAATCACATAAATACGAAAATGAAAAGTGAAACCTGTAACGTTGCATTACATAATAACTTGGAAGAAATATTTTATCGTATTACTAGTATTATTTAATTTAAAAGTGTACATATATCTAATAATTTTAAAGCTGTTATTTTTTTTAATAAAATGTATTGAAATAGTCAAATTATTTGAGTTTTTTTTTTCTTTCACTCAAAAAAACGATGAAGAAAATACAGTGTCATATTGTCCTACTGTTCCATTAAAGGAACGGTTCTAGAAATCTTTATCCAAAAATTTATTTTGTATTTTTTATACATAAATATGTTCATAGTCTCATAAATATGAGTTGGTAAGAGCTTTTCTCAAATCGAACAAAATTAAAGGTGTTTGGGATAATATGGGTTAAGCCACTAAATATAGAATCAAAATTGCAAACAAAACCAAAGCGTAAGATCGCACCGGAGAAAGTAGGCAAACTAAAATTACCGGGTTCAGAGCACAAAAAGGTGAGGGAAAGATTGCCAACAGAAAGGCCCTCGACCTCTGCTCTTAAAAGAAACAGTACTGACCCTCGGACAGCAGCAATGCAGTCTTATGCTCAGGCCGTGGCTTCCGAAAAACCAAAAAACCTTGAAATTTCGACCGACCCCTTTCCTCAGTTATTCTCGCGAAACTTGAAGAACGAGGCAAAATAAATAAAATTATTCTCGATAGGCTGGTTAAGCTTGAAAATAATTCACAGAAAACGCGCAACTACAACTAGAATATGAATGACAAACGAATGTTGAAAATATGTACTTGGAATGCAAACGGACTTTCGCAAAAACTTGACGAATTGGAAATATTTATGCGCCAAAAAGATATTAATATTTTCTTGATTTCTGAAACCCACATCAAAAAGGAATCGCATTTAAAAATAACAGGCTATAATGATTACCACGCTTGTCACCCTTCGGGAAAAGCGAGAGGCGGATCATCCTTGTTTATTAAAGACTGTATCGAGCAATCAGAAGACCTAAAGATAGAGCTTGAAACTTTGCAATTTTGCACGATGCGAGTTATAAATAGTCAGCGTACTCTTAAAATTTCGTTTATCTACTGTCGCACTTAAAAAAAGTGATTTTACTAACATGTTTGAATCGCTTAAACCTAATTTCATTATTGGCGGCGATTTTAATGCGAAACACACGTTCTGGGGCTCAAGATACAGTCGAAAAAAGGTAGAATGCTCTATTTATTTATTTATTATTAGCTTAATACAAGCTCAAAAAAAAAAAAAACTTAAACAATCTAAACTTACAACTAGCGGCAAAAAAACTTAGAAACTAAAACTTAAACTAACAGCATTTTGGTGAGAAGGGAGGAGGTAGAGGGCGTGAAAAGGGTGTGGCTGTTCACCACACAATGGCAACACTAGTCTGGTGGACACAGTTCTCACGGCTTGCGGCTCATGTTCTTACCATCAGGGACAAGCTACGAGGAAGACTCGTTTCCTTCTATTCCTTCTTCTGGATTCAGCTGCCGACGGAGAAACGTGCTCCAAAAGATCTTCCCCCCACGAGGAACAACACGGCCTTCCCCAAAACATTGATTCGTTGTATTTTAATTAAGTTTAAATTAATAATTGGTAGTTTTATTGCTTCTTTGTGCTGAGGAAGTCAGTGCACTTGAAATAAAGTATTTGTTAATGTTCTCATGAAAGAGATAACGTCTTCTCATTGCATACGACTACCAAAGTGGTGACCCCGACGACGCTACGTGAACACCTTTGTAATTCTCCTCGTCGAAAACGGAATCGAAGTACATAAAAGTCGAAGACAGTTACGTCCACATGGCGCCGGGAACGAACGAAGATCTTACTTCGACCGCTACAAGTCAATCTAACGACCGACTACAAGACTCGAAGATATCAAAAGTGACCATCAAAGTCCCTCCATTCTGGAAGGAAAAGCCAGAATTATGGTTTATACAGGTGGAGTCGCAATTTTTTGTAGCGCGAATAACATCAGATGCAAGGAAGTATCATACGGTCATTGCGGCGATAGAAAGCAACGTCTTAAGTCAAGTCAGCGACATTTTACTCAATCCGCCAGCCGACAATCTATACGCTAAGGTTTAAATAAAAGTAATCGAACGATTTGCGGACTCAGACCAACAACGATTACGCAAGCTGTTACAAGAAATTGATCTAGGAGACAAGAAGCCGTCCCAATTGCTACGAGAAATGCGTCACCTTGCGGGAGCAAAAATGGATGACGATTTGCTGAAAAATCTGTGGTTGCAGCGATTACCATCGAACATGCGCTCGATCATTTCGGTAAGTACAGAAGATCTCGCTAAACTAACAGAGTTTGCCGCGATAAAATTGCAGAAGTCAACGAGGCACCGCAATTGTCTGGAATCAGCCGACAAGATCAGAAACAGCATTTTCAGTCGCTTCACAATTGTAACGGCAGCAACATCAAACCGAAAATTGCCGAATTGTCACGTTCCGTCGCTGAGTTAAAGACGCATCTTTCTTCCTCTCACACAAGTGCACGCAGTATATCTCGGCCTCGCACACACAGTCGCAATCGAAGTAGCAACCGCGAACAAACAAAACAAGACTGCTGGTTCCATCGCACATTTGCTGACAAGGCAAAGGAGTGTCGCCCCCCTTGCACATACCAATCGTCAAACTAGATGGCCAGTCGTTACTGGCGACAGACACTGGCCTTAACAACTGTCGCCTTTTCGTTCGCGATAAAGGAGAAGAAAAATACACATTTTTAATAGACACCGGCGCGGATATTTCTGTTGTTCCAGCAACACGTGCGCAAAACGTGCGGTTCAACGGTGATAATTCAGCAACTCTCTTTGCAGCGAATAATACAAGAATTTCAACATACGGATCAAAAATACTTTCAGTGGATTTAGGATTACGTCGAGCATTCAAATGGACGTTTATCATCGCCGATGTAGCTCGTCCAATCATAGGAGCGGATTTTTTGCAGCACTTCGGAATACTAGTGGATCTAAAGAGACGCTGCTTGGTAGATCGTCAGACGTGTGTATCCAGCGTAGGTTTCATCACACGTATTCCATCATCGCAGCTCACTACAATCAGCCGGGAAGTGCCCTTTCGAGAACTCTTACAGGAATTCAAGGACTTAACGAGCCCCTCAGCTGCAAGAACAATGGTTAATCACAGCGTCTCTCATCACATCGTTACCAGTGGACAACCAGTACATGCGCGTTACCGTCGATTAAATCCTGAAAAACTGAAGGCAACCAAAGCAGAATTTCAAACAATGATGGAAAAAGGGATATGTCGCCCCTCGAAGAGTCCGTGGGCAAGTCCCTTCCACATGCAACCTAAACCGAATGGAGAGTGGAGGCCCTGTGGGGATTTTCGGCGTCTTAATGCCGTCACAGCACCTGACCGCTATCCAGTTCCCCATGTACAGGACTTCACACATTTTTTAGCAGGTAAATCCGTTTTTTCCACTCTAGACCTCCAGAAAGCCTATCACCAAATACCAGTGGAACCGAAGGACGTGCCGAAGACAGCGATTATAACGCCTTTTGGCTTATATGAATTCGTCTATATGACTTTCGGTTTGAGGAATGCGAGCCAAACATTCCAACGATTCATGGATGACATGCTGAGGGAATTTGACTTCGCATTCCCATACATCGATGACATTCTCATCGCGTCGAAGGACGAGAACGAGCATCGAGAACATCTTCGGTCGATATTCGAGCGATTACGAGAGTTCGGGATGATCATCAACCTAGAGAAATGTCAATTAGGTCAGGCAGAAGTACGCTTTCTAGGACATACAGTCAACGCTCTGGGAATAAAACCACCCAAAAATAAGGTCGAAGCAATTTTGCAGTTTCCCAAGCCAACGAGGGTATGTGAACTAAAACGATTTTTAAATTCTCTAAACTTTTACAGACGTTTTCTCAAAAATGCTGTCGAGGAGCAATCCATTCTCCAACGCATGATACCGAAGGGAAACAGGAAGAAAGACACAAGAGCAATCGACTGGTCAGCTGAAGCAGAACGCAGTTTTGAGAGATGCAAGGTCGCCCTGGCGGATGCTGCATTATTAGCCCACCCTAAATCTAACGCTCGACTGGCACTGATGGTGGACGCTTCCGATGCAGCCGTAGGAGGAGCTCTTCATCAACAATCCGGAGACGCGTGGGAACCACTTGGTTTCTTTTCGAAGAAACTGACGACAGCACAAACGAAATACAGCACTTACGACCGGGAGCTGCTAAGTGCTTACATGGCAATAAAGCATTTTCGCTATATGCTGGAAGGCCGTCAGTTCTGCATCGTCACCGATCACAAGCCGCTGACATTCGCCTTCAAACAAAATCCAGAAAAGACATCCCCAAGGCAAGTTCGTTACCTAGACTTCATCGGACAGTTCAGTACCGATATAAAATTCATTGCTGGAGAAGAAAATGTTATCGCCGACACGCTTTCGCGGATTTCTGAAGTCTCATCTGCAAACACTATCAACTACGAAGAATTGGCCGACAACCAGGAACACGATGAGGAACTTTTGCAGTTCTTGCGGAAAGGTACGTCAAATGCTTTGATACTAAAGAAATTCCCTGTTCTTACAGATCCCAATCGCTTCATCTACTGTGATGTGTCAACGCGAAATGTTCGTCCTTTCATCACCAAACCATTTCGTCAGGCAGCTTTCGAGAGCGTGCACAACCTTGCGCATCCTGGCATTCGATCTACCGTCAAAGTGGCAACAGAGCGATTTGTATGGCCATCGATTCGAAAGGATTGCCAGCAGTGGGCAAGATGTTGCACACGTTGCCACCGGTCGAAAGTGTGGAGGCACGTTCGCGCTCCTACTCACACGTATCCGTCGACAGATAATCGATTTGAACATCTAAATATTGACCTAGTTGGCCCCTTGCCACCATCGAGAGAGTTCCGGTATATCCTCACTTGCGTGGATCGCTTTTCGAGATGGCTGGAAGCGATACCAATCCGAGACATCACTGCCGAAACCGTGGCTAGGGCTTTGTATGAGGGATGGATTTCAAGGTTTGGCGTACCTCTTCGAATAAAAACTGATCAAGGACGACAGTTCGAAAGCGAACTCTTCAAACAACTAATGAAGTTATTAGGCATCAAGCATCTTAGAACGACGGCATACCATCCCGAAGCCAACGGAATGATCGAGAGATATCACCGTACACTCAAGGCGGCACTTAAGTGTCACAATACCATTCAATGGACAGATATCTTACCATCAGTGCTCTTGGGGTTACGTACGATAGTCAAAGAAGATCTGGGAACAACAACAGCAGAGCAGCTCTACGGGACAACTTTAAGGGTGCCTGGTGAGTTTCTCCACTCAACAAAGGATGATACAAACGCGCATGAGTTCGTGAAACACCTCCGGAGTACCATGGCAACTTTCAAGTCAGCAGAGGTGAATCATCACGGCCGGAAAATACCTTTCGTACCAAAGGACTTGAGGGAATGCAAATACGCTTTCCTTCGTAACGACGCTATCAAAAGGCCACTCACTCCATCCTATGACGGACCCTATCTAGTATGCAACAGGACTTCAAAATACTATCAGATCGATACCAATGGAAAAAAGGTAAATATAACAATCGACCGACTAAAGCCCGCATATATTTTCAGTGAAGAAGAGTCACTGGCGAAACCGAAACAACCGTGCGTTACTCCAGAGATAGCCAAAACACCTATAAAGCAGTACGTAACACGATATGGTAGGAAGGTGACGTTGCGGAATCCCTAGTTTGATGTATCACTAGCGCTAGAGGGGGAGTACTGTGGCTGTTCACCACACAATGGCAACACTAGTCTGGTGGACACAGTTCTCACGGCTTGCGGCTCATGTTCTTACCATCAGGGACAAGCTACGAGGAAGACTCGTTTCCTTCTATTCCTTCTTCTGGATTCAGCTGCCGACGGAGAAACGTGCTCCAAAAGATCTTCCCCCCACGAGGAACAACACGGCCTTCCCCAAAACATTGATTCGTTGTATTTTAATTAAGTTTAAATTAATAATTGGTAGTTTTATTGCTTCTTTGTGCTGAGGAAGTCAGTGCACTTGAAATAAAGTATTTGTTAATGTTCTCATGAAAGAGATAACGTCTTCTCATTGCATACGACTACCAAAAGGGGTAGGTGAGACGCAAATAATTGTTTTTTTTTTTTTTTTTTTTTTTTTTTATCTCTTAAAAACTATCTTAAATGCTAGGGAGGAAGAAGGTCATGAGGTCATGAGGTGAGGAGGGATTTTCTAAGGGAGGATAGACTGCAATGAAAGTCTAGGGTGTTCTGTGCGTTGTTGGCAAGACGTAACATTCTGGTGATTGGTGCGAAGTGGCCGTAGTTGGTGCGGTGGTAAGGAAGACGAAAGAGGGGTACAGTCCTAAGGCTACGAGGGTTTGTGCGAAGGGAAATCATTGCTAGTAGAGCGGGGGAATCGATCGATCCGGTTAATAATTGGTGCACGAAGAGTATGTCGGCAACCTCACGACGTTTTGTAAGGGTTTGCAGGTTAATCAATTTTAGCCGATTTTCGTAGGGGGGTAAGATATAGTTTTCGGCCCATGGGAGACCGCGTAAGGCAAAGCGGATAAACCTACGCTGCACAGCTTCGATTCTAAGGGAGTGGGTGTCGTGATAAGGTGACCAAACTTGGCTGGCATATTCGAGGTGGGGTCTGACAAAGGTGATATAAAGGGATTTAGTTACGTAAGGGTTCGAGAATTCTTTAGACCAGCGTTTTATGAAACCGAGAGAAGAATTGGCCTTGTGTATAATTTGATCAAAGTGGGAACGGAAGTTTATTTCCTTATCACAAATAATACCCAAATCGCGTATACAGGAGACTGATGGAACGGGCTTATTATTAAAGTTATAGCTTCTAAGGGGAGGGGGGAGGCGTTTACGGGAGAATGTTATGGATTGACATTTGGCGACATTAAGTTCTAAGAAGTTTTTTACGCACCATGTGTGGAATGAATTTAGATCGTTTTGAAGTAACAGTGAGTCGTTGGGGGTAGATATAACCTTGATGATTTTCATGTCATCCGCGTAAATAGACAGATCTGAGTCTTTTAATATGTGACCAACATCGTTTATAGTTAAGACAAAGATCAGCGGACCAAGATGACTGCCTTGAGGAACCCCGGAAGTGGCGTCAATGGGATCGGAGATTGAAAAACGGAAGAGAACCCTGTATTGGCGATTCTCGAGGTACGATCTCAGCCATGAAATGAAAGAGGGTGGGAAACCGAGGGCATTAAGTTTAAGGTAAATAGTACGGTGACAGATTTTATCAAAGGCTTTGCTGAAGTCGGTGGTAATAACATCCACTTCATTGCCTTCCTCTAATGCTTGCAGTGTTTTGGAAACAAATTCGGTTAGGTTAGTCGTAGTGGACCTACCCTTTAAAAAACCGTGCTGTTGTGGGGTAAAAATGGATTTGCAGTGGAAATACAGCGAGTCGTATACAATGCTTTCGAAGAGCTTGGGGATAGAGGAGAGTTTGGCTTCACTTTTACAGCCTTTTTTATGGATGGGGAAAATGAAGGAGTCCTTCCATAATTTAGGGAAAACGGCTTGAGAGAGTGAGAGTCAAAAAAGAGTTGTAAGGGGCTGGCACAGGACGTTGACACATTTTTTTATGAAAATGGCAGGTAGACCATCGGGACCGGGGGAAAAGTCATCCTTGAGTCTATTAATATTTTCTCGCACCATATCAGACCTAATGTCAATTGAGACTAGGGAGGTTTGTGGGCAGTTACTCAGGTAGGAGAAATAGTCAAGGTCCGGATCGTGTACATGGTCACTGTACGAAAGGGTGAAAAAGGTCGCAAAGAGGTTGGCGATTTCTTTAGGGTCAACAGAAGATGTATTAAGTAACTTTAGAGTGGAAGGGAAACCATCGGACTTCCTTTTGACATTAATAAATTGGTAAAAGCGCCTAGGATCTGTGATTAGACTTAATTGCATTCTATCAAGGTATTCGCGATAAAGGGATTCGCAGAGGTTGGAAAAACGGTAGTATGGGAAATCTGAGGCAGATCTGGATTTCAAGAAAGTTTTCCATAATTTATTTCTAACATTACGAAGAGAACGCAATTCACTATTATACCAGGGAGGGGATGACGAGCAGTTTTTTCGAGGCACATAAGGGACAGATTGGAGAAGATAGTCAAAGATTGCAAGAGCGATATCAATGGGGGTGTTGACGTTTAGAAAGAGGCTGAAATCTATGTTATTGACTAAGGTATTAAGTTTAACGAAGTCAGCTTTACGAAAGTTGAAGGAGAAAGAGTTTTCAAAATCAACAGTGGTGTGGTCGATTTCATACGAAAAGGCAAGAGCGAGAGGGGTGTGATAGTGGTCTAGGGTGGAGAGAAGATGGTTACTTGCGGTAACCAAAGAATTATGAGCATCGGATGAGAAAAATAAGATCTAACTGCCTACCTAAGTTGTTCGTTATGCCACTAATCTGAAAAAGGCCGGAGTCAAAAAGACGATCAGTCAGGAGGGTTTTCTTTTCCGAGGAGGAGTTAGTAGGAACAAAGGATGATTAGTCCTCCGATGGAGTCCATTGCAAAAGGGGAAGGTTGAAGTCGCCAACAATTATAAAATCATCATCAGGATAAGCGATATCTAACAGAGAGTCCACTGTATCAACGGCCTGCTGGTATGCTTGGGCGGGTTGAGAAGGGCGAATATAACAGCAAAAATATATATGCTCCGTCTAGATACAGATAGTTTAACACATACGAATTCAAATGAGGTTGTGTTAGTGAGTTTGACGAGGGTTGCATCAAGGTGATTATGAATAGCTATAAGAACACCGCGGCCGAAGGAGAGGTCTTCATTTTCCTGGCCGTCAGCGCGGAAGACTACGAAATCAGAAGTAAATAATTCATTGTTAAGATAGTAGGGACAAAGGTTGGTTTCGGTTAGGGCAAAAATGTCGTAGGGAAGTGATTGTGAGTTCAAGTGCACCATCGAGGTTTTGGTGCGAAGTCCTCTGACATTCTGATAGTAGAGTGATAGGAGCTTTGGGGCTATTACGACGGATTGAGATGGATCGACTGGAATTGAGTTAGGGACGAAAATATTTGTTGCGGTTACTGCGAGTTTTTTGGAGATAGGAGAGACGTTTGGAAGCAATATGAGAACCATAGGTTGAGAGGTCTTTGGCCACTGTGGAAGAGGAGATGTTAAAACTCTCATGGAAACGAGTGTATATATTTTTCAGGGCTGTAGGGTCAGTTGGGAGGTCTTCTTTTTGGATCGAGACCATGACATTCGTCTTTGTCTTCCCGTCGATGCAGATGGAGTCAGGTTTGTCATGTAGATAGGCTAGGTAAAGGCGAACATTTTCAAAAAGCTGGTTATCACGTAGTCTAGACATGATATAGCGGCCATCGAGGTCATTGATTGTTGCCGTGGGGTTCAATAATTTAGCCGTGAGTTTGACGGTGGGAGGAAGTAGTGGATCGAAAGTAGGGGGAGATGCAGTTGAAGGCGAGTTGACCGTGGTGAAAACGTTAGGAGAGACCGTGGACTTGGTACCGGGGGTAGAAGACGATGAGGAAGGATTGAGAATGTGGGAGTAAGTGAAATTCGGGTAGACGGTGGGGGAAATTTTGTTAATGGGAGCCGGTTTTTTGTGATGAGAAGACGTTATAGGTGAAAGATCAAATGACACTCGTTTGGTTATAGGGTTATTTTGAGACTGGGAGACGGTTGTAGCTGAATGGTTAAGAGTTTTCATTTGCCAATTTGGATGAGGCACGGTTGGATTATTACGAGTGGGAAGAGAAGGGAGGAGGGAAGATGGCTTTGGGTGGGTGGTGGACATATAATTTGGCTTAGAAATATGTTTAAAATTAGTCTCTTTAAAGTTAGGCTTAGAATTACAATTGGGGTTAATATTAGAACTTAACTTATCGAGTCATCCTCATTTTGCCAAGAGCAAGAACATCTTTCGGGGACTTTGGGAAGAGCCAGCTATATTTCGCGGGAAGGTCGATCCTGAAGCATCCGGGTGTTTTGGATAAGATCTTCTTGCATTTGATATTGGAGATGCGATACTGTTGTTGGAACATATTACGCACCCGAGACTCGTCGGCAGTACGCGTAGCGCCAGTCAGGAAGTAAGAAGCTGAAAGGCCGTTTATCTCATTAGAAATAGTAAGTTTCCTGAGCCTACTGTTCCATTCAGATTGCGTCCATGTGGTCCCAAATTTCGATATGGTGTTGGTGGTGCATGTAGAATTAGCAGTCATATCTGATGAAGGATTGCTGGATTGTGGTTGGTCTTCGCGTACGGGGGGTGGAAGGGCAATCAAAGGCGCAGAAGTTGAGGGAGATGGGATATCATTGAGGTCAATGTGTAGAAACTCTTCATGCAATGATTTGTTTTCGGAAGGGTGCGTAGCAGACTGGATGAAGTTGAGTTTAGTCGACACTAGTTTTAGTTCCTCAATGATGTCGTTCGTTGCTAACCTTGAAAGCTTCGTCGCAGTTGCTTCTTCAATTAGGGAATTCAAGGCCAGATGAATTTCATCAATACATTCCGCGTGATGGGCCATGTTAGTCTCGAGCTCCTTTAATGAGGTGGTATGGCCGGAAAGTGACTCCGATATGGTTGATATATCGCCGTGTATATCTTTGAGAACAGGGGAGGCGATAGAGCATTTTATGTTGTCGGTTTTGGTCTGCCTGCTCTTCATTTCATCGATTCCAGCGTTGGATGATTTCATGAGTGTGAGCAAGTGATCATATCTCCTTTAAATTTTTTGTGAGGATTCCTTAATCTCTTTTAAAACGGAGCAGTAATCCGAAATGATGTTTTCGAGGGCATTGGTCAAGGAGTCACAGTTATTGGATAATATTTCCAATGTTTTGTCGATACTATGACGCAGCTCCGATTTCAGCTCAGCGACCGAGTCCGTAAGGGTACATAACTGTTCGTTATTGCATTTAATTGCAAGCATTATGTGTGCCAAAGAGATTGTTTTACATTCGTCGCAGAAGAAACAGAAAAGGCTGTTGTACTCCTGCAGATGAGCTTTGGCATTCCTCGTCAGGCCAATGCAGATAGGGTGGAAGCGTTTATTGCAGATACCTTTGCAGGCTATCATGTCAGCGGAGTTCGAGATGGTGCAGTTATTGGACGACATGGTGAAATTGAATGTACGCGACACAGTAACACAGATACGATGAGGTGACGAAAAGATGCACGAACGCGAAAAAAAGTTCACGATTGTAAACAAAAGCGAAACGAAGATATAGGTCAGCAAGCACGGTCGTTTATACGCAGGGTTGAATGTACGCAGTGACACAGAAATAGTGGAGTAGCCGAGAAAAAAGAAACGATAACACAACTCAGTCAGGGGTCAGTAAGGAAAAAAATGCGCGATTTGGCAAAATTCGCAAGCAAGGGTGAATGAAAAGAGTCGGGCAATGGAGGAGACTAAAAAAACTTGACTTTATTCACTGGAGGTTCGAACTGAACTATGGGGCAGGTATGGAGTACAGTTGCGATTTCCATTCGACGGGTAAACCGACTTACTGGCCAACTGATACTTCAAAAATACCTGATCTGATAGATTTTTTTCGTTGTGAAAGGAATATCTACCAACCACAGAAAAGTCAAAGAGAGTTTTGATCTGTCGTCTGATCATTCCCCAATTATTTTGACATTGAGCGAAAAACTAGTCTATAACCTAGAGCCAGCGAGATTAACTGGTAGAACAACTAACTGGGAAGGTTTTAGGAACGAAATTGAAGATAATGTTGAACTGAGCGGTCCACTTATGACACCCTATGAACTTGAGGTTGAAGTTGATCGCTTCGTCGAGATCGTACAGCTCGCCTCTTGGAATAATACGCCCAATCCAAGGAAAACTCCGGACAAATACGGTTTGCGATATCCTCCGGAAATAAAAGAATTGGTCAAGGAAAAACGAAAAGCGCGTAAAAAATGGCAACAGAGTCGTGCTCCGCAGCATAAAGCACACTTGAATCGTCTGTGCAATTCATTGAAGAAAACTATTAAGGATTTTAAGAATCGTGCAATAGGCTCTTACCTTGAAAGTTTAACAACGAAAAAAGATTCCAATTATTCACTTTGGAAAGCCATAAAAGGCACCAAAAGGCCCAAAGTCCCTGCGCCGCCAATTAAATTAAATCAAAATGAATGGGCAAGGGAAGATAAAGAAAAAGCGGACGTCTTTGCGGCCCACCTGGAAGAAACCTTTAAACCGTACGATAGTCAAGTGGTTTACGATAACATCAATAGGCCGGATTTACCATCTGGCAATTTAACACTCACAAGTGCAACGCTAAGGGAACTCAAAAACTAAATCGAGATTCTAAAACCTAAGAAAGCTCCTGGTTATGATTTAATCACCGGAGAAATTCTCAAAGTTTTACCTAGAAAAGCTTTGATTAAGCTTCTCTATATTGTAAATGCTGCGCTCAGATTAAAACACGTTCCGAGCCAATGGAAAGTTGCGGAAGTAATAAAACCAGGTCTTAAAACCAGGAAAACCGCCAAATGAGGTAAAATCGTATAGACCAATTTCGCTTCTTCCAGTCATCACCAATGACGATGAAGAAGATCCAAGTTTTCGAAAGGAAGGTCCTTCGAATATGTACAGGACTGTGGCGCAATCCAGTCACACTGAAGTACTATTCAAAGAAAATGCTCTACGAGAGTGCTGGTGTGGGCGCAATCGACGAGCATATGATGCAGCTATCAAGTAAAATACTGCAAAACCTTGCTGACCATCCAAATGACGAGATCCAAGAATTCATCCAGCAACAGATCGAGCCAAGCCACCGTTACCTGAACGTACGAGCGATCATCGATGGACGATTCAATGATATCATTTACAACGAGGAAACACCGTTTTACCAACTTGCAGACAACCAGCACTACCGAGGATAGTCGGATACAACCCCCTTTTTTTCATTTTTTACACACATTCAAGTATAAATATATTTTATATTTAATAACACACATGTACTAGATTAAGTAAGACAATTATAATATTTTTGTAAAAAATTTTAATACAGATATCATTTGAAATACGTTGGGCCCCTATTGTTGAGCCAACATTTAATTTATTAGGTATAAGTCTAGTTCTAAGTCAATTTGTATATAGAACAAAACATTAAATAAAAACCTTAATCATCTTCTTCCAGTCATATCCAAAATTTTCGAGAGGATATTACTAAGGCGTCTCCAACCGGTTATAGACGAAAATAATCTTATCCCTGACCACCAGTTTGGGTTCAGAAGTAAGCATTCGACGATTGACCAGGTGCATAGAATTACTGACGTAATCGAGAAAGCACTTGAAGAAAAAAAGATTTGTTCAAGCGTATTTCTTGACGTCTCGCAGGCCTTTGATAAGGTGTGGCATGATGGCTTGAAATGCAAACTACGACAAGTTCTCCCTGTGTGCTTATACGATATTCAAGTATCATATCTGGGGAATAGACTCTTCCGTGTTAGACACGGAAACGAATACTCGCAGCTCAAAGAAATTTCGGCCGGCGTACCACAAGGAAGCGTTCTTGGGCTGCTTCTCTATCTGTTATATACTCGTGATATACCGAAAGAAGGTGGCACTATCCTTGCTACGTTTGCCGATGACACTGCTATCCTAGCAGTAGGTAAAACAATCGAAGAAACGACTGAAAAACTGCAAAACAAGCTAAATAAAGTAAATGAATGGACGAGGGACTGGTGGATCGCCCTCAACGAATCTAAATCTGTTCACGTGAATTTCACTTACAAGAAAACTAATAACTTGCCAATTTTCCTAAACTCGGCCCGAATACCTTTTGCAAACGAGGCCAAATACCTGGGAATGACACTCGACGCAAGACTGAAATGGAATTCGCACGTGAAAATGGAACGTAAAGAACTCGAAATCAAATATAGCGAAATGTACTGGTTACTCAGAAAACATTCCCAGCTCAGTACTGAGAATAAACTGCTTTTATACAAGCAAGTGCTAAAGCCGGTGTGGACCTACGGTATACAACTTTGGGGTTGTACCAAGAAAAGAAATGCAAATATTTTACAAACTTTTCAAAATAAAGTGCTAAGAGAGATTGTCCAAGCACCGTGGTATAGCAGAAACGACGATATCCACAGGGATCTCGGAATTCCGACAACCGAAGCTGAAACTAGAAGCTTCGTGAGAAAGCATAAAAATCGACTAACCGGACATGTCAACAAAACAGTCCTACAAATTTTGGATGAGAACAATTTATTGCGCCGATTACAAAGGACGAAACCTTTCGACTTGGCGAGATAATGATTAACTGCGTCTAGATTGCGGAACATGCAGGATCTTTCAGTGGAAAATAACCTGCCAAACGTTTTTATTTCGTGATAGAAAAATTGCTTGATAAGTTATTACTTAGTTGCGATACCTAACAAATTTATATCGAAGGGTGGTGTTTTTTTAGTCAGTAAGAATCTGACACTACTATGAGCACGCGCTTGCTATTCTCATAGTGTTTATGGGAGATTTTTCACCAACATTCGGAGAAAAAAAAAAACATTTCTTGGAAACTTTCATCAACATCTTGGGTAATGTCTAATAAACTTATCATTTCTGGTGAGTATTGTGCCTTGACGAAGAAATGTGTGGGTCCGATGTGGTTGCAAGCATGTTGAAAGGTCTTCATTCTGCGGTAGACTTGATACCTTGCACGTATTTTGATATCTATACTTCGCGTATTTTTGGATTAATGGGCTTCTTCTAACAATTCCCCAAGTGGTAACGATTGATACTCGATTATACTTTGACTATGAGCCAAAATTTAATGAAGAGTGAATGTGAGTTGTTTTTCGGGATATTTTTGTTTTAATAACTCTGCTGTTTTCTTGGCATACTCTCCCAACTTGATAGTGCTAACCTCTCGCTGCAATTCAAAACATTAAGTATGACTTCAAGCCTCGTTATTACTTCTCTATTGACCCCAGTTATACGAACAATTGCCTCTGATTCTTGAAAAAATCTCCTCGAAGTAATTCCAAATCCTTATTTTGGTGGAGAGTTTATACTCCAGGAGCAATGTACGGAAGTTTTACCAAAATGTAAAAAGAACGTGTCAGAGGAGCAATACCCGTACAGAAACCTGTAGAGATGAAAATGGAAACCTCGTAGTAGAATCACAGTCGGTGCTGAGAATATGGAAAAACTACTTATGCAGACTGAATAACGGCGACGAAGACCAACATCCCACTGTCAGGCAGAATGAACCATTCGACATAGACGATGATAGTCAAAATTTCCGTCCACCTGACCAAAACGAAGTGAGGATAGCAATATCCAAGCTAAAATCCAACAAGGCTGCTGGACCTGACGGCTTACCAGCCGAACTTTTTAAGGCAGCTGGGGATGAATTGGTAAAGTGCATACACCAACTCATCTCTAAGATTTGGTCAGACGAGTGTATGCCTGATGAATGGAACCTCAGCATCGTTTGCCCGATCCACAAGAAAGGAGACCCCCTCAAAAAAATCCTGGAGAAAACCCAAAAATTCCAAATCGATACTCACCACCTCTTTATCGATTTCAAGGCCGCCTATGACAGCATCTATAGAGAAGAGCTTTATAGAGCCATGTCTAGTTTTGACATCCCTGCCAAACTTGTCCGTCTGTGCAGGCTGACGATGGAGAACGCTCGCTGCTCCATCAAGGTCAGTAATAAACTCACCGAGACCTTTGATGTCAAAAAAGGTTTAAGACAAGGTGACGCGCTGTCATGTGACTTCTTTAACATTGTACTTTTTTTTTTTTTTTTATAATTTGCGCGTGCCAAAGGGATTATTAATACCCTTATACTGGTTCTCCGGGCACGGGCGGATAGGAAGTGGGGGGAAGAAGACAGAGGAGATGCCGGTTTGTGTTGGCTTTAAATGTTTGAAGGTTGTAATGATTAGGATACAGATAATACAGAGGCTGGTAATTCGTTCCATAAACGTGTTGTTCGGCTTATAACCGAATCCCTATATTTGACAGTACGTTCGAAGATGGGCTTGAGGGTGAACTGATGTGCATTCGAAGCGTCACGCGTATTGCGGGTGAAGTTTTGAAGGGGAGGAATGCAGCTGGCTATTTCGCTGGAGCATTTTTTATAAAAAAAAAGCTATAAAAAAGAGAAAGACACGAGACATTTCTACGATGTTCAAGTGAGACTATGGAGCTCACGATGTCTCTATCACCTATCAGTTTTAACGCGCTATTCTGTACCCTATCTAGAATGTGCAGGACGGTCTTGGGTGCACCAGACCAGATGTGGGCGTTATATTCCAGCTTTGGGCGGATGAATGCCTTATAGATGGAGGCCAGATCAGATGGGGTAAAATATTTCTTGCACCGCTTAAGGAATCCTAGACATTTTGCAGCATTTTTGGCGACTTCGAATATGTGATCGTTACATCGAAGGCGGTTATTGATGCACATACCGAGAATGGCAAGTCTTTCGGATTCAGCGATGCAAGTACCATTCATGGATAATGGTTGAGGGTCTTGGTTTCGCTTGAGAGACAGAAGACAGCATTGAGTTTTGGATGCATTAAATTCCACTCTATTGATTGAACCCCATTTGGTTATGCTGTCCAGGTCGGAATTTAATGTGTTTACATACGTTGTCGTTCCTCTTCTACGGCCGAAGAGCAGGGACGTGAGTTAGGGAACGAATATGAAAAACTGAGAGTACTGTCATCAGCGATGTAATGGATTGGATTAGAAGTAGCAGACAACAAGTCATTTATAAAAATGAGGAAGAGAGTCGGAGACAAAACGGAGCCCTAGGGAACACCAGCATTTATATGGTGAATTGCAGACTTGAAGCCGTCCAAGACAACCTGTATTGAACGGCCCGAAAGGTAATTTCTAATCCATTGAAGAAGAGACTCATCGATGCCATATGCACGCATTTTCGACAAAAGAGCCTGATGCCAAACTCTGTCAAATGCCTTAGAAATATCGAGCGCAACCATCTTTGTTTCGCTGAAGTGATGGAGAGATTGGTTCCACTTCTCGGTGAGATATGCCATCGAATCACCCGTGGACCTGTTGCTACGAAAACCATACTGCCGGTCATTGAGGAGTTTTCGTGAATCAAGATATTTCATAAGCTGACGATTTATCAGCGTTTCCATGACCTTGGAAAGAAGGGACGTAAGTGCAATGGGTCGGTAATTGTACGGGGAGGAAGATTCGCCTTTTTTAGGGACGGGCTAGACAAATGCTGTTTTCCATCTACTCGGAAAGAGCCCAGAAGAGTAGGACAGACAGAAAAGCTTACGCAGAGGTTTTGCCAGCGTGGAAGAACACCTCTTCAGAACTATGAGGGAGATACCATCTGGACCAGCGGATTTGTGTATGTTAAGACCTTTGAGTACTCCTGCAACTGTACGAGTACGAAAGTGGACTTATCCCATGGAGAATTCGACGCTCTCAAGTACAGGCGGAGACAAAGCACTATCTGGCATGGTGGAGTTCGCTGCGAAGTGAGCAGCAAGCAAATTAGCTTTGTCTAAGGAGCTGACAGCTGGAATGTCATTGTAAATGAGCGTTGGGATGGAAGACGAGACAGAATTCTTAATATTTTTGACGAATGACCAACAATTTTTACTACCTTTGTAGAATTGTAGAATTTTTTGTCTCAGTTTCTGGTCATGTAAGAATTTTACACGTCGAATGTGGGCATTGCATTCATTTCTGGATTGTTTAAACTTCTTTCGGTTTTCCTCAGATTTGTTGGCTTTATAAGACCGAAAACTTACCTCTTTCAATCTGATAGCCTCTTTACAGCTCTGATCAAACCACGAGTTTGCCTTCGGTTTGATGCTTTTTATTCTGTTAGGAATAAACGCATCCACACCTAAGCGAATGGTGTCAGTAATCATATCGGTGGCGGCATCCACGTCGCTAGCGAGGAAGCATAGCGACCAGTTAAAACTCCTAAAGAAACTATTAAGGCCGTCCCAATTGGCTTTCTCGTAAAGCCATACTTTTCTTTTGGGAGTTTTTTCTTTAACTGAGTGGTCAGAGTACGAGAATTTAGCCGATATGATGTTGTGGTCAGACCGGCCTAGAGGCGCTAACACATCAATGATGTATTTATCAGGGTGTGAGGTAAGAAACAAATCCAGAGTGTTGGCAGAATGACTTGCAATGTCCGGTATGCGTGTAGGCTCATTTACAATTTACTTGAACGGATTGTGCGGAACTCACAAGCCAACACCGGAGGCACAATCTATTACAAGTCTGTACAACTGCTTGCATACGCCGACGATATAGACATTATCGGAAGAACTCAGCGGGCTGTCACCGGTGCGTGGGATTTGATTTTGAGTCTATAATTTTTCGCAGCGCCGCACTTCACCAATGAGAGAGAGAAAAAAAATTAAATTTGGCTGACCTAGGTTGATAGATTTAGGTTGGACTTTTCCAGACTTTTTTTAAAACTCAACCTAAGGTCTTAAAGGTGTGCCGGATATAGTGTTTAAAAAAACATTAAATTAAGTAGTTTTAGAAAAATTATAAAAAGAAATTCCTTCAGGTTTGAATTAACAAATGAACAGATGTAATGTTTTTTAAAAGTAATGTTTTTTTTAAACCCTTTGTCTAATTTTTGCACTCGTTGTACTATCCGTGCTCGCTACTGTAAATCCAAGTATGAAATGCACGTGGGTTTTATTTTACCATATTGCGTTTGTTGTTTGACACGTGCGTGCTCCTGTTTTAGAAAGATCAAACAATACTAAAACAGGATTATGCACGTGTCAAACAACAAACACCATTGCAATATGGTAATATTGCAAAACTGTATCATTATGGTAATACTTGCTAAAAGGAAAGGCCCCGTCTGGCACTACCACTGCTGTGCATGGTACTGATCCTGGACCGAGCAGAAATGTTCGGGTCAGAGCTATACGGATACGGGGCTAGCAAAATAATGAAACAGTTTCGTCGAAATTTGAGGGTCGCGAGTTGGAACGTTGGAAGCATGACCGGTCGAAGTTACGAGCTGGAAGAGATGATGAATAGAAGGCGGGTGGATATCTTGTGTGTCCAAGAGACGAAATGGAAAAACACCGGAAATCGGGTGCGTTTCTTGGACGTTAGGACAAAAGATTACAAGATGTTCTACTACAAATACAAATATTGGGCGCAACAGCTCTTTAAAGTGCCAAGGCCTAGCTTATCGCAACCACTCATGTTGTGTGCGTTATATTTTTCACACGAATGGAAGGGACCTACAGTTTAATGCCGAATCTGAACGGCGATTTGAGAAGCTTTTTCGTGACAAACAATACTCTCGGATGTTTGTCAGACGCTCGCGAGAGGTAGGACCGTGAAAAAAACTGTTTGGTATTTTCTGGGATTCGAACTTGGAACCTCATGCGTAGTGATCCGACACACTAACCACTTACGCCACGGCGCCCACCAAGATATTCTACTACGGAACGGAAAAGGTTAGGAACGGAATCGGTATCATCCTTGCGGCAGAGCTACTTGGAAACTTCTTGAGCATTTCGAAGTCCAGCGACCGTTTGATGTCTCTCAAACTAGTAATATAAGGAGAGGTATGGAATATTGTCAGCGCATATGCTCCCCAAAATGGGTGCAATCAGAGAGATAAAGATGCATTTTGGGTAGTTTTCCACAATCTCCTTAAGAACATCCCAAAGTAAGAGTTTCTGTTTGTTGGAGGAGATTTGAATGGACATGTCGGAAAGTCAAACGAAGACTATGAAGACTGCCATGGAGGACAACGATATGGCACCAGCAACCTTCCTGGTGAAGACATCCTAAGCATGTGCAAATCACACAGTCTTATCGTGTAAAATACCAATTTCCTCAAACAAAGCCGACACCTGATCACTTACAGCAGTGGTGGAGATGAAACCCAGATTGATTACCATTTGCTAGGCAGTTTCGTGAAGCCTCGGGTAAAAGATTGCAAAGTGATCCTGCGAGAGGCAATCGCTCGGCAACACCGTCTCCTGGTAACAGAAATTTTTATGAAAACACCAAAGAAAAGCAAACAAACAAGGGTCTCTGAGAAAATCAAGTGGTACAATCGGGATAAAAAAAAAAGGCGAGGCGTTTGTTTCCGTAATGAAAAATTACTTCTCTCACACCATCAAAGAAGCTGAGGATGAAGAGTGCAGAGCACAAAATATGTGGGATTCCCTACAGCGAACTTGCTTAAAGAAGGCCAAATCACTGCTAGGAGCTTCAAAAGGCCACCATCAACACGCCAAAGAAACATGTTGGTGGAGTGATGAAGCTAAGAAAGTGATAAATGAGAAGAAATTGGCTTTTAAAGGTTGGTCAAAGTGCTCCTCTAATAATAGTGACGAAAAAGCTCGCCTCGAAATAGAATACAGATGTTTCAAGAAAAATGCGAAGAAGACGTGCGCCCAGCTTCAAGCAGAGAGTACGGAGGGCCTGTATCGGGTGCTGGAGAAAATATCTTCCCCGGTTGCTAATGCAAACTAGGCTATCCAGGAGCTGCGAAGACACAATATGAACAAGAGCGCAACCATCTTCAAAATAGCCGCCCAAAGAAGGAGGAATGCTCAGGAGATTCGTTCGCCAAAGTCCATTAGTAATGCTCATGCCCAGCTTCTTGTGGATGAGGACAAAATTCTGCAGAAGTGGGGGCAGTATTGTGAAGAACTTTTAAGTGAACTGTTTTCCCGGCTATAATTTGCAAGAATCACTGATAACTGTAAAGAAATACGTGATATTACAGTCGAAGAAGTACATAAGTGAGGCGGTCAAATACTCCAAATAACGAAAAGCGGTTGGCCAGACGAGATACCCTCGGAGTTCTGGAAAAAGATGGGAGACATTGGGTTCAGATGGCTCAGAATTCTCATCTCTAAATTTGTGAGAGGTGATCCAATGCCGAATCAATGGAGGGAAAGTTACCTTCTCCCTCTATACAAAGGGAAGGGTGATACGCGAAACTGTGATAACTACCGTTCGATCAAGCTGATGTCACACGCCATTAAGATCGTTGAACGGGTATTAGGTGGACGACTGCGAAAAATAATACGGCTATCTGATGATTAGTGCGGGTTTGTCGCGGGTAAATCAACCACAGATGCAATCCAAAGTATAAGGATCATAATGGAAAAACATCGTGATTCCTTAAAGGATTTGCATATTGTATTGGTTGGCTTTGAAAAGGCATTTGACAGATAACCACGAGATCTGATATGGGTGGCGCAAAGACATCGAGGGGTTCCAGAAACCTATGTACAGATTATCATGGACATGTACGAAGGAGCAAAGACAAGAGTAAGATGCCCCGCTGGAGTAACCGAAGAGTTCCCAATCAAAGTCGGAGTGCACCAGGGAGGCGTTTTAAGTCCTTTGCTCTTTATTACAGTCCTTGATTATCTGCTTGAAGAAAAAGTGATGGACCCCAAGGTACATCAGTTATTCTTTGCTGACGGTGGAGCCATCATAAGTGAGGACCATACATCCCTGCAACGAGTACTTGATGTGTGGGTGGACGTTCTGGAGCGAAACGGGTATCGCATTAGTTCAAAACAGACAGAGTACTTGTGCTGCCCGTTCTCTGATCAACTCAGGCCTATTCCAGACATTTATTTGAATGGAACAGTGCTTCCCAAGTGCGAAAAATTCAAATATCTGGGATCTATGACCAATAGCAAAGCAACTTGTGATGACGACATCAATCATCATGTAAGCGTAGGGTGGATGAAGTGGCGAGAAAATTTCGCTATCTTCTGTAATAGAAAAATGCCACCTAAGTTGAAAGGAAAGCTCTACACCGCAGTTGTGCGAGCAGCGCTCACATACGGTTCACAATGTTGAACGATGTACAGAACGTATGAGAGTAAATTAACGGCAGCTGAGATGAAGATGCTTCGCATGACAGCACTAGTGACAAAGCTTGATCGAATAAGAAGCTCGAATATCCGTGGAAGCTTTCACGTCAAGGAAACCATCGTACAAAAGATAGAGCGCGACTGGCTCAGCTGGTATTGCCACGTTCCAAAGACATCGTAATGTAAGAAAGGCAGGAATATAAACGCCTGGATCACACAAATGCGACGACATCGGCATTTCATTAGCCTCAGTAACCGAGTGATCCAAAATCGGCGGGCCTGTCGATATTTTCTGAGGTCAAATAGGCGAACCCCACAGGCGGATCAGTAGAAATTCGGTGAAGTGGGGGTGTTGTGATTCCTTATTTTCAGATCATAACCTCGCTGATAAAAGAAAGAAGAAGAAGATCAAAGTCCAACTCTGAAGAGCTCGAAAAATCAAACGGCTCATCCAATCCAAAAATGTTTTCTTGTGTTTAAAGGTCTGTTCATTTTACTTTAAGAAAAAAACACATCTAAAATTTGAATTTTTCCACGACTCTTAGCATTTGGCGCCACAATGCGGCGGTTCGGCCTTTTTTGCCGTCTCGAACCTGGGGGCTGAAACTCGAAGATTCTCTTGAAGCGTTGTTGGCCATTCGCTCGATGTAGCTGAGCCAATATAGTCGACGTGTCTTGGCTTTTATGACTACATCCACATCCTGGTATAACTCATAGAGTTCGCGGTTTCATTTCCTCCTCCATTCGCCCTCCTCGCATGTGGGACCTAATATCCGACGAAGTATTTTTCGCTCAAAGGCACCTAATATTTGCTCTGCTCTCTTACTTATCGTCCAGTATTCGGCGCCATAAAGCAAAACTGGTAAGACGAGCGTTCTATAGAGCATTAATTTGTTCCGGCGTTAAGCCAGGAGTTTTGAACGAAATTATTTTGCCAAACCGGTGTAGGAACGGTTTGTTCAGGTTATTCGTCGGCGGATCTCGACGAAGGTGTCATATGAGGGGATTATGTTTGCTCCAAGGTATTTAAACTCCTTAACTACCTCGAAGTTGTAGTCATCAACAGTGACGTTCTGTCCAAGGTTTTGAGCAGATAATTTCTTGTTTGTTGACAACATGTACTTAGTCTTATCCTCATTTACTTCAACACCTACTCGTTTCGCTTGCTCTTCAATTGCCGTAAATGCCTCTACAACTTGTCGGGCTTGTCGAGATCTTCCGATGATGTTAATATCGTCCGCGTATCCCAGCAGTCAAATTTGTGAAAGATAGTGCCTTCCGTGTTTACACAAGCCTTTAGCACTATCTGCTCCAGCAGCAATATTGAGGAAGTCATATGACAGCGCATCTCCTTGCCAGAACCCGATGCATGTTTGGAAACGTTCAGAAGACCTGTTTCCAAGTTGCACAGCTTTGACGGTATCCCGAATTAAGCCATCGCTTGGTAGAGTTTAAGACGATGAATGCTGTTATAAACGGCTGTAAAGTCAATGAAAAGGTGGTGAGTTTCGAGATGATATTCGTTGGTCTTTTCCAGGAGTTGCTTTAGTGTGAAAATTTGGTCTATTCTCGATCTGTCGGTGGGCGCCGTGGCGTAAGTGGTTAGTGTGTCGGATCACTACGCATGAGGTTCCAAGTTCGAATCCCAGAAGACACCAAAAAGTTTTTTCACGGTCCCACCTCTTGCGAGCGTCTGACAAACATCCGAGAGTATTGTTGTCTCGAAAAAGCTTCTCAAATCGCCGTTCGGATACGGCACTAAAGTGTAGGTCCCTTCCATTCGTGTGAAAAATATAACGCACACAACATGAGTGGTTGCGAGAAGCTAGGCCCTGGCACTTTAAAGAACTGTTGCGCAAAATATTTGTATTTTTTTTTGTCGATCTGTCGGGCCGGAAGCCGCACTGATACGTGCTGATTAGTGTAGGTAGGTAGGTAATGTGGCGGTCCAAAAAGAACCCAATTAGCGCTTAAAGTGCGCCGTTTTGTCACCACGGACTCGTGTCTACCTGTTGTAGTGGCTAGTTAAAGATGATGTTAAGTTTAAACCCAGCCCGTGGAGTTCAGAAAGAGGATTAGTTCTCCAATCCTCTTGTCCGCTATCTCTCTCAAATCCCCGAAGAAGGGTTTGCCAAGAGTTTGTTGTCTGATCCTTGCCAGGGCCGGACATCTGCAAAGGAAATGACATAGAGATTCTTTCTCATTAATATCCTTGCAGCTCCTATAAAAGGTGTTGTGGGGGATACCAAGCTTGGCCGTATGGTCTCCAACTGGCCAGTGGCCTGTGATAATAGCTACGATTTTGGCAATAACTGGTCTTGGTTTGCCTAGTAACTCTTTTGAGCTTGTGGGTTGTTCCACCCGCGATTGGCTAGCTGGAGGAAGTGAAGGTGAATATAGCCCTTAACGGCACCAAGCGGAATGTCGACTCTTTCTGCTAGAGAGCCGTTAAGGGCCGACCCTCGCCTGGCCAGCTCATCAGCACGCTCATTTCCCTCATGGTTGCTGTGCTCTGGGACCCAGATGAGAGTGATTCTCGAGTGAGTGCTTTGTTGATTCAATTCAAACCGGCATTGCTCTACCAGTTTTGAAGAGATGCAGACTACATCAATGGCCTTGATGCCAGCCTGGCTATCCGAAAAAATAGCGATATTGTGGTTAGATGTTGGAAGATTGTTTAGCAGGCGGCAGGCTTCTCGAATCGCAAGAAGCTCCGCTTGGAAAACGCTAGCAGAGTCTGGGAGACGGAAGGACCTTGATATATTCAGCTGGTCAAAGAAGATGCCTGCGCCGACTCCGCAGTCCATCTTCGAACCGTCCGTATATATCCCTATATCATAGTTGCAGGTAACGCTTCCGTTCTTCCATTCTTCTCTGGAAGGGAATTTCGCTAAGAAGGATTTTCTGTTGAGTTGAGTTTGGGTATCGTGTAGTCGGTAGAGGGCGCAATCAGTTCACTTGGAATCGTCTCCAGGACCTTGCCGTGACCATATGGCCTTGTGGTCCAGCATCCATATTCCCTGAGCCAGACTGCGCTGCATATAGCTGTGTCCATGATGTGTAGTTCGAGAGGGATCAGATGCAAGATCACACTGAGAGCATCTGTTGGACAAGACCTCATTGCTCCTGTGATACCCACGCACGCCGATCTCTGTACTTTTTTTATTCTGTCGATATTGTACTTTTTGCTCAAAGCTGGCCACCAAACGATGGCGCCGTAAGTAAGAATTGGACGCACAACGGCTGTGTACATCCATAGGGTCATCTTTGGCTGGAGTTCCCATTTCTTACCGAATGTTTTATTACAGGCATAGAAGGCTACGCTTGCCTTCTTAATTCGCTGTTCTATATTGAGTTTCCAACTAAGTTTCGGGTCTAGAACCGTGCCTAGGTATTTTGCACTGGAGCAAAGCGAGAGAGGCTGACCATCTAGTTGGGAGGGGTGAATTCCGGTACCTTGGTTTTGGTGGTAAACAGCATTATTTCAGTCTTCTCCGGATTTACTCCGAGGCCACAGCTCGTAGCCCATGAGTGTACCTTATCCAGAGCCCTCTCCGTGAGTTGACTTTTCGTGGAGAGGAACTTTCCTGATACTAGTATAACCATATCATCCGCGTACGCAACCACCTTAAAACCCTCCCTATCATGTCGCACCAAGATTTTATTGATCGCCATTAACCAGAGCAGGGGGGAGATGACTCCGCCTTGTGGAGTTCCTCTGTTTACCGTCTTAGTTGTACTACTGTTGCCTAGTGTTGGATGGATTATACGAGTACTGAGCATAGAAACTATACATTGGCTAATAAAGCCTTCTACACCTAACTCGGTGAGAGATTCCTGAATAGATTCAGTGAAAATGTTGTTGAAGGCTCCTTCTATATCAAGAAATGTAGCGCGAGTATATTCTTTCTAGTGAAGAGTTTTTTCCACTGTACGCACGACCTCGTGAAGAGCAGTTTCTGTGGACCGCCCTTTGAGATACGCATGCTGGGATTTCGACAGTGGAGAACTCAGGTTATCGCGGATATGGAAGTCTAGGATACGTTCTAAAGTTTTCAAAACAAAGGAGGACAGGCTTATGGGTCTAAAATCCTGCGCGAATTCATGTCCTCGCCGGCCCGCCTGGGGGATGAAAACCACTTTGACACGTCTCCAGGTTTGGGGAACATGGCTTAGGTTTAAGCAACTCCTATAAATCAGTAATAGCCAGGGAATTGCTATGTCTTGCAATTTTTGCATCATAATAGGCATGATGCAGTCAGGGCCAAGTGACTTATAGGGAGAGAAGCTATTTATAGCCCAGGAAATTTTATCCTCCGTAATAATGTTTGTGATGTTATCCCAAGCTGCCAGTGGCGTACAGGTGGAACTAGCTTGTTCTACTCTAATCTCACTGCAGTCTGAGAAATGATTAGTGTATTGCAGTAAAATTTTAGACGTTCAGACAATACGTTGGATAGGATCTTATAAGCAGGGATATGCCTCGATAGTCTTACAAGACATAGGAAAGCCTTTTTTGAAGATGGGGCGTATAGAGCTGATACTGCAGTCGTCGGGCATGGTTTCCTATATCCATACTCGGCTGATGACTTGATGCATGCAACCTACCAAAATATCGCCTCCGTATTTAAAAAGTTCAGCTGGAAGGGCACCAGAGCCAGCGGCTTTATTGATTTTTAGTTTTCTCATGGCTGTGTTAACTTCTTCAATACTGGGTAGTGGTATTGGTTCGTCATTGCCTGGAAGTGGGTTATCTTCTTGTCCTATCACTCTCTCTGTTTGCTGCGCGTTAAGCAACTGCTTGAAGTGTTGCTTAAACACATCAACAATTCCTGCCTTTCGGTGACTACGTTGCCTTCGCTGTTACGAAGAGCCTGTGTTCCGGGTTTGCAGCCAGCTACCAGCTGCTTGGCTTTTTGATAGAAATTCCGGATGTTGCTGCGCTCAGAGGACTTTTCGATATCCTGAAGCTGGGAGGCTGCGTAGTCCCTTTTCTTTTTACGCAGAATTTTCTTCTCTACCTTGTTCTTATCCGGTACTCCTCCCTCGCTTCTCTTGTCTTGCGCTGTAGCGCTTTCTTATGTGCATCTTCGGTCACCTTTTTTAGTCGAACGCAATCATCATCATACCAAGGGCTCCTTTTTGGTGGTGACTGGTAGCCAAATGTGATCACGGCAACCTCCTTGATAGTGTTTTTGCGTTTGTCATTAGTGAATGCACTGCAGAGAGTTTCTCGGACAGGTGTTCTTTGTAGGCTCTGGCTCCTTCTGGCGTTAATCTTCTTCTTCTGGGCGGCTTGCAGCTTCTCCTCGTTAGACAGTCTGGCTCTGAATTTAGCTGCAACAAGAAAATGATCAGAGTCGACGTTGGCTCCTCGGAAAGTATTCTTATTTTATTTTATTATTTTATCCTTTATTTTTCGGAATTAAATAAATCATACAATTTTTCTGCGAAGCCTAAACGGCTTATCTGCAGAAGATTGGTTTTCAGATTAGGTTTAACGAAGTGAGCAAGAATAAAAGTTAATTCAAAAAATTTAAATCGGAAAATTCATTCAATAGCTTAGATCAGTGAGAAAAAAATCAGCGCTAGAAAAATTGCAATTAAAACTCATAAACATATCACATTGAAAATGATATTAAAAATACTACTTTATAAAATAAAATCTTTGATATTCTTTTTTCTAGTTTCTCCATTTTTAATTGCTCTAAGTGATTGCGGAAATTCGTTCAGTGTTTTTGGGACGTAGTATTTCAATCCAATCTGTGCTGGTAATCAATTCATCCACCGAAGTCTTATGAATAAACGACCAATTGTACACACACACCTCGTTCTTGATTGCTGCACTTGTACCATATAATATGACATAATGATCCCAAATATCGCCTTCAATGATAGCTGAGGATTTCTGTGATGTTGACCAGAATGTGGTCTATGGTATTAGGGTCGTGGTACCCCTAATTAGGTCTTACTTACTTAGGTGGCGCTACAGTTCGGGGTGGACCTGGGCTTCAAGGAACAAACCTCTCCAGCCAGCATGGTTACGAGCCAGCTGCCTCCAGTTGCGCACGCCAAATAAGTTGAGGTCCCCCTCCACTTGTTTGCGCCACCTACCACGAGGTCGTCGTCTACTGCGCCGTCCGTCCGGGGTGGATTCGAAGACTTTCTTGGCGGGAAAGTTGGGCTTCATCCGCACTACATGACCCAGCCATCTTAGTCGCTGTATGTGAACTCTTCTGGCTGAGTCGATGTCCTTATATATGCCGTATAGTTCGGCATTGTACCTTCTCCTCCATTCACCGTCCATGCAGACGGGACCAAAGATCGCTCGAAGAACTTTTCTCTCAAAATAACCAAGGGCATCCTCATCCGGTTTTTTCAAAGCCCATGCCTCTGCGCCATACAGCAGGACTGGGATGATTATTAAAGTGTTGCCTTAGTAGTTCGAGATAGGGCTTTGCTACTCAATTGCCGTTTTAGCCCATAGAAACAACGATTGGCAAGAGTAATTCTTCATGTGATCTCCCTACTGATGTCATTTGCGGAGTTCACCATAGAGCCTAGGTAGACAAAATCCTTTACTACCTCAAAATTATATCTGTGTATTGGGCGGTCTGTCCAAGACGCCGATGTTGGGTGTCCTTTTTTGTAGACAGCATATATTTTGCTTTGCTTTCATTGACCGCTAAACCCATCTTTGCTGCCTCGTCCTCAATACTCGTAAATGCCCCATTGACGGCCCGCTGAGTTCTTCCGATTATGGCAGTGTCATCGGCATAAGCGAGTAGTTGTACAAACTTGTAAAAAATTGTGCCTTCGGTGTTGGCTTGTGCGTTTCGTACAATTCTATCAAGTACTATGTTAAATAGATCGCATGATAGTGCGTCACCTTTTCTAAGACCTTTTCTGACATCAAACGGTTCGGTGATGTTCTACCGACTTTGATGGACCATCGAGAGTTCCCCATCGTCATTCTGCACAAACGTCCGAGCTTGGCAGGGATGCCAAAACTTGACGTGGGTCTGTATAACTCGTCTCTATACACGCTATTATAGGCAACTTTGAAATCGATGAAAAGGTGGTGCGTATCGATTTTATATTCATGGGTTTTTTCCAAGATCTGCCGTAGTGTGAATATTGGGTTAATGGTGGACTTTTCCGGCCTGAAGCCGCACTGATAAGAACCTATCAGGTTGTTGACGATCGGTTTTAGGCGTTCACATAATGCGGCAGACAGGATCTTATATGCGATGTTGAGGACACGTATGCCTCTGTAGTTGGCGCAGTTCAAAAGGTCTCCTTTCTTCAGAATCGGGCAAATGCTGCTGAGGTTCCATTCATCGAGCATACTTTCGTCCGACCAGAGTTTACAGATGAGCTAGTGCATACTCCTTACCAGCTCGTCTCCTCCTGCCTTGGAAAGTTCAGCGGCAAGGCCGTCGGGTCCAACAGCTTTGTTGGATTTAAGTTTAGATATCGCTATCATCACTTTATTCTGATCGGGTTGACGGGAATCTTGACTGCCATCGTCACTGTTGAATGGCTCATTCTGCCTGACAGCGGAATACTGGTCATCCTGTTTAACAGTCTGCAGAAGTGTTCCTTCCATATCCTTAGCACCGACTGCGATTCTACTAATATATTGCCATTTTCGTCCCTGCAGGCTTCTGTTCTGGCTTTGAAACCCCGGCATGTTCTTTTGACCTTTTGGTAAACAAATTTTCGAACATCATTCTGTAATGTATGTATAAGTGACTCATAGAGTACAACATAGAGAGAGATAGGATAAATAATAATTAGCTGTACTAGGTTAAGTCAGTTAGTAAGAAGACGTCAGCGAATAAAGATCTCGCAAGCAAACAAGGAATTGTCTCTTTTCATTTCGGGTCGGTAACTAACTTTTCACATTCCTGCAATAAAGTCTCTCAATCTCCTCGATCGAGCGCTTCTCATGCTCCTTTTTCTTCTTTCTGAGAAGTCGATGTTCCTCTTCTCTCCTCCGCTCGTAGAGCTCGTGAGCAGCTTTAGTCCTTCTATGCAGCGCCGCTTTGTATTGTACGACTCTTGTTTTGCTGCATGCGCTTGCCGGCATTCTTCGTCAAACCAAAGGTTTCATTGTGGTGGCCGAGAGAAACTCATTACATCGGAGGCGGTACATATATCTGATGCGTTGTTTTCATCACTGCCACTGGTCTGCCGTATTTGCTGCTGGCGGCATACCATAGGTCTTAGATTAAGATTAAAAGAAACTCGATCGGTAAAGGCTCTGGCGGTCTCTTGCGATTGTAGCCGCCCGACCTCAAATTTCCTCACAGTATTTCGTTGATTTCGCTCCGTTCTGGATATCCGCATCCGCACCTTAGCTACAACTAGGTAGTGATCCGAGTCCACGTTGGCTCCTCGGAAAGCCAGAACGCCCAAAATACTGGAAGAGTGCCTTGCGTCGATCGCAATGTGATCGATTTGGTTGACAATTTTCGATCAAAGGAGAGCCATGTTCCCTTGTGAATATCGAGACATGGAAACCACCTACTAGCTACGACAAAGTTTCGTCCCACCGCAAATTCGACTAGCCTGAGTCCGTTGTCGGATGAGATGGCGTGCAGGCTGTGCTTTCCGACCACGCTACTAAAGACGTTCTCTCTTCCTAGCTTTGCGTTAAAATCACCTGGGATATTTTTAACATCGTGTGTAGGGCATTGCTCATTAAAGTTGCCATCTATCCTTTTTTCGCGGGATACTCCCAAAAACCTATCCCGCGAAAATTTTCTAAATCCTTTTTTTCCTGGAAAATTTATAAGGCATATAATATTTTGAATTTGATATGCGGAGAACAGACTGTAAGACTGTACGATGACAGCAGGCGAATATTATACACGTTCACAGAGAACGAGTAAAGGCTGAATTATAATAGTCGGAAGCTAATGTAATAATTCTGCGTTAAGTTTCCTTCAGTACTATCAATTGCAAATCTAGCCCAGCTTAGGTGTATGAGTTCGAAAGCAATTCTGTGGTTCATAGCCATTCACAACTGTGCAACTGTCAAATTTTCGTATGAAAGAGCGAATGGGTCCCGTCGAAAGAATGTCGAAACCGAAAGGAAAATGCATCTTCAACGCAAAAGTTCGCGAGAGTCGACACATTGAAAGCGATTCTCACGGTGAAATGCAATTTGACATATGCATGCGTAGAGTTTTACCACTTTTTGAAAACGAAGCCAGATTTACTCCTCCAAATTGCTAACAAGGAGAAATATTCCACCAAAACTGATGCCAATGCGAGTGCGATTGACGTTGAAGACGACGAAGTTGTAACAATGTTGGTTGGTTGGTTGGTATAAGCGTACAAGTATTTTTGACGAATAAAATATGAATTTGCGGCAGAATTTTTTTTATATTTGATATCCTTTTATTATCCTTTTTTTTCATTTCGATATCCCGCGAAATTGCCGAATTTAGTGGAGTTTTCGTTTTTTTCGGTCAAAAAAAGATGGCAGGTTTACTCATACGTCTTGTCCAAGAGCTGGTAGAGTCATCCTTTATCCCGTCGTCCATCTTCTCGTGAGGGGCGTAAGCGCATATTAGGCTAATTTTGGCGAATTTAGCCTTGATACGGACACTCATGAGGCGCTCGTTCACATGCCGGAAACTCAAGACTTCTTGCCTAACTCTCCCTCCAATGACTAATCCGCACCCAAATATATGCTGTCCTTGTTGTCTGTAGCAATCGCCATAGTAGATGTCCAGGTTTTTCATCCTCCTTGTGCCCGGACCATCCCATCGCACTTCTTGCATGGCGGTAATGTCTGCTTTGAAACACCCTAGGGCTTCCGCAAGTTGTTCGGCTGCACGTGGTTTGTAGAGGGACCTAACATTTCACGTGCAGACACGAAGATCGTTGTCCTTTTTACGTTTGCTTGGGTCGTCAACAGTAAATCATCATCATTAACATAAAATACTCTATAAATTTTCACTCTGATTTGGACTGCAGAAGGCTGCGTTTCTATTGTAACATTGTGGGTTATGGGCCCAGGCAAAACGAACAAAAAAATCTGGAAAAATCAGAGTCATCATTTAATATTGCAAAGTAAAGAATTTAGAAAAAGAAAATTTAATAAATACTCAAGCCATGGGAAGTCATCAGTTTGTAACAATCGAGCCGCTTTCTAGGGATAACTTCGATATTTGGAAGCTCCACGTGGAAGCTCTCTTGGTTAGAAGCGAGACCTGAGACTATGTGTGTCGTCTTAAGGTAAGACCCACAGGTACCGATGCGAAGAACCTGGCTAATGTAGAAATCTGGGATAAGGAGGATAGAAAGGCGAAATCGGATTTGATTTTGTCAATTAGTCAGCGTTAAAGGAAGTAAAAGTAAGTATAACTTCGAACGAAATTTTGTTTTTTTTTTTTTTTGTGGAAAGGACTTGCAAGGAAGGCCACAATATTGAAATTAACTCGTTCTAAATAAAATATGCGAAGGTGAGGATATACACACCGACCTGTCTAAGTTCTGGTTCGCGGTAGACAATTTAGCAGATATGCAAGTAGACATTAATCCGGACTTACTATCTATTCTTTTGTTGTATAGCTTACCAGAATCGTATGAAAATTTTAGGATTTCGAACTGAGTTAAGATATCAGCTGCCACAACCCGATGCTTTGAAAATAAAAATAATCGAAGAGTATGATGCAAGGCTGATTAAAAACAACAATCAAAATGGTGCTGTAGTAGGTAGGCCAATACAGCAAAAATGCAAGCCCAATGGAAGTGCGTTTATGAAATACTCGTACGATGACAGAAAATATAAAGACCAAGCAGGTAAAGGAAATCTTGCATTTTGTTTCAAATGTTAGCAATGTGGACGTATAGGTCACAAGGAAGCAGAATACAAAAGAGAATTTAACACACCGGTCAGGTCTGCCGTTACAGTAGAATCTTTTTCAATAGTGCCAGGGAGAGCAGCTGAAATCGTATCTGGTGCTTAGATAGTGGAACAACCTCCCATATGAGCAATGACAAAAACAAATTTGCAAACTTAAGCATTACTGAACCGCTTCTGCTATTGTTGGTGAATAAGGAAACAACCGAAATCAAAGGTCGTTGCGTAGTGAAAATTTCCACTTTATACTGGAATGATGCAAGGGTTGAGTACACCCTGTATGTTGCTGACTTAAGTGGCAGAAAGGGGATTTACAGTGGTTTCTGATAAGAACCGTACATTTATTAACAACAAGGTTGTCCCCGTTGCATACAGAAACGATGGTTTGTATTACAAACAGAGAAAACAAAGATCGCTAACTTAAGTAAGCTGCGGTAAATCACTTCAAGGTATTTGGTAGTAAAGCTTATTGTTTACTTAAAGATAAAAGTAGGAGTAAATTTGATGCGAAGTCGAAACCCTATATATTCGCAGGATATTGCGAAAATGCTAAAGCATATAGGCTTTGAAAGTACTTTGTGGGGATGCTACATTTTATAAAAACTATCAAATAAGAAAATGAAGTGTGCCTTACCCGCATAAGCACATGGTTGAAGTGAAACTTCAGTTCGATAAAACTTAAACGAATAAACCGTATACGCACACAGCGGAGCACACAGCAACTGATGCATCTACTAAGTTTACATTACCAGAATGAGAGATCGGATTGGCACAGGAGATGATTGAGTTTCGATTCACGTTTTAGCTTAGAATCGAAACGAAAGAGGATTGAGTTTGAGACTTCTTCCCCTGCACGTAAAGTTTATTTTCTTTCCTTACTCTCCCAACTTTCCCTATCTGCCAAAGTCGATCTTTCGATCCCCGTTTGTATTCACAACCTCAACTCGATCGCAGAAGGCTTTATGATCGGATCGAGGTAATCCTATTTTAATCCGATCAACAAAAAATAACAAATATTTGGCGCAACAGCTCTTTAAAGTGCCAGGGCCTAGCTTCTCGCAACCACTCATGTTGTGTGCATTATATGGTATTTTTCACACGAATGGAAGGGAACTACAGTTTAATGCCGAATCCAAACGGCGATTAGAGAAGCTTTTTCGTGACAACAATACTCTCGGATGTTTGCCAGACGCTCGCGAGAGGTGGGACTGTGAAAAAACTTTTTGGTATTTTCTGGGTTTCGAACTTGGAACCTCATGCGTAGCGATCCGACACACTAACCACTTACCCCACGGCACCAATGATCTACGTTTATAAGATATGTAAACCGATTAAACGTAGTAATTGACATCGACCTAAAGTCGTAGTTGACTTATGGGTATGCGCTACTCATTCATCTTTTTCTTATACACCTACTGATCGCTCCCTCACGCAATGCAAACACACATTGAAATTTACGCCCTGGCTCTGGCCTTTTACTTTCCAGATAGTGACCTGGATGACTATGTTGTGGAATGCCATAAGTTACTTTTATTACCCGAGACCTTTACCAATTGGCATCTTTTACTTAAGTAATTGGAAAACCACATTTGCTTTGAAGAGTGAAAACCCATTGATGTTTCCAAGCGGTACCGTGCTCGACGCTACTTGATTTCGATAATCGAACAAACTTAGTTTGGTTGATCGTTTCATGTTTGGTTTTTGTGTCGAGGTCATTCCGATTCACTAGTCTCGCTAAAGACGTTTCACTTCAATAAATAGCGATATGAATTATATTTTCCAAGGCTATAACTTCGACGTAGTAAGAGACTTTGTCTACCTTGGCTCTGCTATAAACATTGAAAACGACATCAGCGCAGAAATCAAGCGAAGAATAACTCTTGCCAATCGCTGTTTTTGGGCTTATAAGGCAATTCAACAGTAAAGCTCTATCTTGAACAACTAAGGAGACTCTGTATAAGAGTCTGATTATCCCAGTCCTGATTTACGGCGCTGAAACATGAAACATGAAAGCGGACAAAGATATCATTGGTCGCTTCGAGAGAAAAATTCTTCGTAATATATTCGCTCCTGTTTGCGTTGATTGGTTTTAGAGGGCTATACAGAGACATCGAATTAGGCAAAAAACTGCGTATTGGACGTCTGAGATGGATAGGACCTGTAGAGCGAATGGACACCAACGCTTCGGCCCGCAGAGTCTTCGAATCTAACCCGGAGGGATGGCGCACTAGAGGACCTCCTCGCCGTAGGTGGCGCACACAAGTTCAAGATGACCGCAATCAACTTGAAGTGCGCAACTGGAGGCAATTAGCTAAAGACCCAGCTAAGTGGAGAGGCTTGTTGGTTAAGGCCCAGGTCCACCTCGAACTGTAGCGTCATCTGAGTAAGTACATAAGTAGGTTACAGTTTTCAGAATCCTCAATTTCTTTTCAGCTAGAAACAGCCCGGGCCTAGCTTCGCGAATTCAAGCGTGCTGTACGTGTTAAATTTCAGAATGAATAGAAGGGACTTACAGGCAGTTGGGGTCATGAAAGAGTTTTTCATTTCTTTACCACACTCGGCGGCGTATAAATCACGCGCTAAAGCGTTTACGGGTAAATGCCGCCAGTGGGAACGTTTTTCCCGCACGCGACTGTTGAAGACTAATACTTGGCCATATATGTAGGTTTTTTTTGCTGCACTGAGGGATCTTTGAAAAATAACAAAATAACGCTTGGTAGTCCGGGGTAACAGCATGCGTGATTCGCAAATCCGAATAATCGATGCCAGGAATGCACCTACCTACTAACCTAGGCCCCCATACTTCTACCACTCTCCCCGCAGGACTGCTGTTAAGTATTACTTCGCGGGGCTGTTTGCCAGTTTATGCTATACTTCTTCTGTTGCTGCTTCTACTCTTCTTGCTTTCTTGATTATTAGAAGCACACACGTTATGAGTGCGCATATATCCATCCAATTCTCCTCTGATCACAACATGTGCTCTATAAGGAACGGTGGACTCGGCAGGTTATTTCTCCATTCTGCGAAGCAACTGTAATGGAAGACTGCGTGCTCCTCTTGATCTAGACAATCTGAACAGAGAGGTGACCTATCGTGTCCAAATCCGTGTTAATATTTGCAATAGCCATCGTGGCCCGATAGAAACTGCGTAAGGTGGTAGTTGCAGTCCCCATGCACTCGTTTTGTCGAAACCTCGATGGTGGGGATCAGTTTGTAGGTCAGATGGACCCTTTGTAATATTATCCCACCTGGCTTAGCACACTTTAAAGTGACGTTATAGTCATTTCTGGCTCGTCTGCAGAGCTTTCGGTTTTCCTCAGCAGGTGTTTGGCGTCATAACACAAAAGCCTCTTCCTTCTTCCGGACAACAACTGAGCAAGTAGAATTGAACCAACGTTCTTTTTTTGGTTTTAAGCTAACTGATTTACTTGGAATGTAGGAGTGCATGATCTGTGATCATGTCAGCAGCGGCATCTACGTCTCTATCGAGGAGGCATAGAGCAGCTAAAAGCCCAAAAGAACGAATTAAGTCCACTCCAATCGGCATTCTCGTATTGTCAGATTGTTCTTTTAGCAGTTCTAGTTTCCATTTTATAATAAAGTTTTCTAGAATAACGAAAATTAAGCACATGAAAGCTTCACCAACAAAATACGCATTTATTCCAATCCAACCCAACCACCTGAATTTATTCCGAGATTACTACTACCCTATATCCGAGCAGGAATTGAGTTCCTGAATTTCCATGAGGAAAGAGAAAATTATGTTTCAAATAGCGGTGTCTATGAAACCAATCAGTTTTTTTTTTTTTTTCCTCTTGTACAACCCATGCCCGCGTGGCAACGACACTGCGACCTGAAAGATCTATTGTGTCGGAGGGTTGGAGTTAACCTAACAGACGTACTACCTCCCTTATGAAAGTAAGTATGTCTCTAGTAGTGGAGCATTTCAGTTCCACTGAAGTGAGTATCTCCTTGTGGAAAATACGTTTCCTTAACCAGTGTAGTGATGGGCATTCACAAAGGATGTGTTCGGATGTTTCATCCTCCTCTAGGCATAGCCGACAGTTAAGATCAGCAGAAAAAAGACAACGGCATTAGGTGGTCTGCGTCAACAGCGTTGCACGACTCATCGTCGAATAATCGGAACTTCACAAAACGAAACAAAGGTGTATCGTAAAACATTTTTCTATGCAAACTCAGGAGTTACCCCTTGAACCGTAACAATTTTGTATGTTTCGACTACCAGTATAACTGAACCCTTAGTTCCCAAGCACTGTGAGTCTCTCCAAGCAAAATTTTATAATATTAAAAACAAACTTTTGAACATCTCATGACAAGCTTATCACTATTACCGCCGCAATTGTTTTTATCGCATTGATAAGATGCAGGGTAATCAGTGTAATCCGTAAATTAGCTCCTAGTTCCTCACCAAATGAGTCACATTCATTCCTGTAAGGAAAAGAAGCAGTTGAAGAATACAGACTTCATGATCACCATCGACTATCTGTTAGATATCGCATTTCCCAATGATTGATAAATCTATAACCTTCAATATTCCCAACCCAATCTTAAATATTGAAAATTTTCTCGCACCAAACTCCAATACAATGTACCTACATGTGATACAAATTCCATAGTCATTCCATTTATATTGTTTTTTATGCTTTTCCATTTCCACGACATCTAGATACAATTTCTAACCAAAACTTCTAAGATTTTATCATGAGAATATTTAACGAAATTTAAGGTGAACTCGTATACGTAGCTCATAGGCTTAGCAAAGTAATGAACAAGTTTTTTAATTTATTTGCTATCCCCCACCCGTGGTAAGGAGCAATTAATTCATAATATAAAGGTAGAGTAGTAACAAGTGCCGCTTCAACCCCATTGATTCACCAGGATGTTTCACCATAACGAAGACTTTCTTCTATCACCACAGTGAGACTAACGCAAGTCGTCTTTATCATTCCTTTTTAATGCCTTCGTCAATTTAGTTTACTCTGGAATTCAGAATTCTGCTATCTAATGGTGTGTTTCGCTTAGAAAATACCCAATGGGTCTCTATTTCCTCTTTTGAAGCCCAAATACATATGCCCATTAAATTAAATAACAAATCAGTGTTTATCGAATAAATCTACTTTATTTCATATTGCAAATACTAAATAGACTTGAGGTCCACCATTTTAACTCATGTGGGAAGAATGGAGCCAAGGTTGTCCATTCACTGGTTTCAGGATTATACTCTTCAACTATATCTGTATACTTATCATCATGTTGTCCTTTGCAAGCTATAAGTCGATTATTTAAGGCAGCACATTTCATGTAACACTGCCCCAGTTTAAGCGAATTCACATTAGTCCAGGTTTCCGTCGAAGGATGATAACGTTCAACAGTTTTACTGTCTCGTCCCTCATACCAACCTCCCACTGCATACAAATATCCGCCAACTGCAGCGAAGCCAAAACATGTCGATTTTTCGTTTTTAAACGGCTTTTCGGTCCACTGGTTGATATCAGGATCATAACATTCCATGGTAGATTCGTCCTTCCCAACGACGTACAAAAGTCCATCAAGTGCTGCCACTTGGACGAACTCAAATGGTGTCAGCAAAGGCGCCACTTCTTTCCATTTACCTGCAGCAAAATCATATTTCTCCACTAAACACGACCACTGTCCATTATTCCAACCACCTACAACGTATAATTCTCCATCCAATTCAACCATTCCAGGTAGACTATGCGCGGATCCCATGGGAGGTAAGTCAGTCCATTTCTTTGTTTCAAAGTCGTAACATTCAACGGTATTTGTTACGACACCACCAATTATACCACCAGCGACGATCAGTTTCTCATTTATGCCGATCGATCTATAATCCATTCTTTTTCTCGATGGACAAGGCAGATCTGAGATTGACCAAGTATTCGAATCTCGATCAAATATCTTAACTTTCAGGTCACTCGTGGCAAACCCACTTGTAAAAACAAGTTTTTCATTCTTCCTCGTCTTAACACTTGCTCGTGGGTATCTAGTACGACTTTCACGTGATAAGTGCCATTCGAGCCAACTGAAAATCAACTCATCGGAGGCGATCGTTTTGCATATTGAATGCCGATTCTTGATGATAAATTTGGGCTTCAATTGAGTGAATCGGACCAGTGAGAAAATATCTACAATCACTGGCTCACGATTTTCCTTGTCGTACTCTACCCAGGTCACCAGACTGAGGAACACTTTTTCCTCCGAGGATATCCGAAGGTCGTCACTGGAAACTAATGCACTTAACTGCTCCTTGCTGAGTTCCAAGAATTCCTTCTCCCTGCGCACGGTCTCGAAGTGTTTAAGGGCAAATGCGGTTGCTTTCTCATTGAGTTCGGTATCATTGTATTCTGCAAAATGTGCAATGCTCAAGCAATTGCAGGCATTAAGGCGTTTAACCATAAAATTAGAGCACAAAGCTTTCAAGTTGGACATCTGGAAGTGGTGTGATGCTCTGAGTACACCTTTGACGGTTTCATCGCGCAGCTCAATCGAGGCCATGTACATGAAGTCCACGATCGATGCTAGGATTTCCCCATCGATTTCCTTGAGTTTTACCTCCTTCACATCACCTTGCAATATTCCCTCGAAGTACTTGCTAGACGCAGAGAGCACTATTTTATGCGCGTGCACTTCTATATTGTCCATTTCAGCTATCAGTACTACATCGAATAATGTCTTTTTCTGGTAGAATGACCGGCCTGAATCGGAAACAAGCTTTTCCTGTTCAGCACATTTGAAGGTTTTGCTATTGCTGGACTCGGTGAAAATTTGGTTTTGGTGTGCCATGACGAGAATTCTAAAAGGTGAAGATCATACTAAATGGCATATTCAATTCTACACGTAATCAGTAAATTCTTACCTCTTATCTGCAAGTATTTATCGCAAACTTTGAATTTAAAATGGAATTTATTATTCACTCCTCTTGAAGCTTAACGACGGAAATGATAAGACACACTGGGATAGTACTGCAGAGGCAGAGTTACTATATATAGGTGCACCTTATCTCTGCAAGTGGTCATGTGCTTCTGATAATATATCGTTATCGAAATAGATTGCTTGTTAACGAGAGCGTTCGGGGAAAGCCACCTTTATGTTATCAAATTGTGTCTATTTTTATAGAATGAAGTCAATAGTGAATGAGTTCAGAGAATTTTCGATTCTGGAATATCCGGTACAAACAATTGTAGTTCGTTCAATGAGAACATTTTTCGCCCGAAAGTGTTCTTCGATTTGTTCAATGACTCTGTACGAAACAACTTCATACATTTCTTTCTGCACCTACTTAGGCATACTCTGAAGTGTTCTCCAGGAGTGTATGATTGATGATTCCCTGTTAAGGGCGATTCAGTCTTTATATACAAACTGCAGAAGCTGTGTTCGGATCTTCTTCTTTCTTTTCAGCGAGGTTATGATCCGAAAACAAGGGATCATAACCCCCCCATTCACCGCATTTCTACTGATCCGCCTGTGGGGTTCGCCTATTTGACCTAAGAAAATATCAGCAGGTCTGTCGAGGCCAATGAAATGCCAGGCATTTATATGACTGCCTCTCCTGCCTCGCGATGTCTTTGGAACATGCATTGATATTGCCTTTTTAACAGGGTTCAAATGATCTCTTCTTTGAACGTGGCAATACCAGCTGAGCCAGTCGTGCTCTACTTTTCGTAAGATGGTTTCCTTGAAGGACGTGAAGGCTTCCACGGATCTTTGAACTTCTTATTCGATCAAGCTTTGTCACTCCTGCTGTCATGCGAAGCATCTTTATCTCTGCTGTCGTTAAATCATTCAAATAAATGTCTGGAATAGGCCTGAGTGGATCAGAGAACGGACAGCACAAGTACTCTGTTTTTTTTTTTTTTTTTAACTGACGCGATACCCATTTCCCTCCAAAACGTCCACCCACACATCAAGTGGGATGTAGGATCCCCAGTTATGATGGCTCCATCATCAGCAAAGAATAACTGGTGTGTGAAGCTGTGTTCGGATAAACGGCCTTAAATCATTACATTTCACTAGGGGCGTTGGACTCCGCCAAGGGTGCGCTTTGCCACCTCTCCTCTGTACCTATATAATGAACTGGATGTTACAGCACAGCCGTGGCGAAGAATTTTTCAAATTGGGAGACTTAAGGATTAGTCATCTGCTCTACGCGTTATCCTTGAGTCCTCTCAAATCGAACTTCAGGGCGCACTTAAAAGGTTTATAGCCCTTTATGATGATGCTGGAATAAATGTAAACGTCAACAAATCCGAAGTAATGGTCGTTTCGAACACACCCATTCAGTGCACTCTGCATGTGAGTGGAGTCCCACTGGAGCAGGTGGCTAAGCTTAAGTACATCGGGGTCTTATACTATACTATACTATACTATATTGTACGTACTGCGACCTATGAGATCTATTGTGCCAGCCCGGTGTTTAGCTGAGAACTTGGTTAAAGCTCTTGATGAACCTCAACAAAGCTCCAGGCTCAATGTTTCAGAAGTCAGAGGAACTCAATAAAGCCCTCCCGAGATGGAGAAGTCTTTTTCTTGCGAGACATTTTGAGAAAGATTGGTCAATTTTTTTTGTTTTTTTTTAATAATTCACGCGCGCCGAAGGAATTACTAATATCCTTATACTGATGCTCAGGGCACGTGCGGATGGGAAAAGGGGGAGGCGAACGGATGAGATGCCGGTTTGCGTTGGCTTTAAATGTTAGTAGGTTGTAATGATTAGGAAATACAGAGGCTGGTAGATCGTTCCACAAACGTGTTGTTCGGCTTATAAACGAATCCATATATTTGACAGTACGTCCGAAGTTGAGCTTGAGGGTGAACTGATGTGCTTTCGAAGTATAGCGCGTATTGCGGGTGAAGTTTAGAAGGGGAAGAATGCAACGGGCTATTTCGCTGGAGCATTTGCTACAAAAAAAGCGATAAAATAGGGAAAGTCACGAGACATTTCTACGATGTTCGAGTGAAACTATGGAGTTTATAATGTCTCTATCGTCTGATCTGGCCTCCATATATAAGGCATTCATCCGCCCAAACCTGGAATATAACGCCCACATCTGGTCTGGTGCACCCAAGACCGTTCTGCACGCACCCTATTGATTGAACTCCATTTGGTAATGCTGTCCAGGTCGGAATTTTAATGTGTTTAACGTACGTTGTCGTTCCTATTCTACGGCCGAAGAGCATGGACGTGAGTTAGGGAACGAATATGAAAAACTGAGAGTACTGTCATCAGCGAAGGAATGGATTGGATTAGAAGTAGCAGACAAAAGGTAATTTATAAAAATGAGAAAGAGAGTCGGAAACAAAACGGAGCCCTGGTTAACACCAGCATTTATATGGTGAATTGCAGACTTGAAGCAGTCCAAGACAACTTGTATTGAACGGTCCGAAGGAAAAGCCGAACTTAGTGGTGAAGCTAAACTATCGGTTTTTAACTCGGTGTATGTTTCAATTCTCACCTTTACTCATGAAACTTGGGTAATGACCGAAAGAATAATATGAAACAAACTGCTGAAATGAGATTCGTTCTCGGTTTTCATGAAATAACTTGTAGGGATTGAGTGCGCAACACCAGAATTCGCGAGACACTCACTAGTAGCTGCTTCTCCAAACGGAACGATCTATGCTTCGATGGTTTCGACACGTAGTGCATATGCCCCCAGACTGGCTTCCAAGATGTTCCATGAATAGCATGCCATCGGTAGGCCTAGAAATAGATGGTTGGATAGAGTCCGACATTTTTTCTGTAGCCGTCTAGGGATTCCTCCTGATGAAGTGGAGTCAATGGGTGAGGATCGAGAAAGAAGGAGACTCCACCTGAGCATCATACTTCCGCAACCACCATGAAAGATAAGTGGATCATTGAAAATGTACTCGTATGCATAGCATCGGTTATAGCAATCGCAAAATTGTATACATACTTACTTAGTTAGTTAAGTGGCGCTACAGTTCGGGATGAACCTGGGCCTCAACCCCCAAGCCTCTCCATTTAGCTCGGTCTTTAGCTTATTGCCTCCAGTTGAGCAGTCCATTTGAACTTGTGCGCGCCACACCAACGCCGGACACCAACGCCGGACACCAACGCTCCGGCCCGCAGAATCTTCGAATCTCACCCGGAGGGACGACGCAGTAGGCGGAATCCTTGGCGTAGGTGCCGCGGACAAGTTCAACGGAACATCGACCAACTTTGTGTGCGCAACTGGAGGCAAGTAGCTAAAGACCGAGCTAGTTGGTTGAAGCCCAGGTTCACCCCGAACTGTGGCACTACCTAAGTAAGTAAGTAAGTTCCTTACCGGACATAGTTACTTCAACATGTACCTGCAGAAGATGAGAAACGTAGGGAGCGCAGCCTGCCAATTCAGAGACTATTTGAAAGACAATGCTCAAACTTTGTTTTACCTGTAACAAGTGGACAGCAAAGAGAAATAGCCTGGAGTCAGAAGTTGCCTAACTTTTCTCCAGAAAATGCCATAAACAAGATGGCCTCCAGTGTCGGCATGTGGAATAAAATATCTCTATTCATTGAGACGGTACTCAGGTCGAAAGGGGAGAGGAGGAAGTAAGTTTACCAAATTGATGTAAGCTTTACCGGCAAGATATTATAAGCCCGCACCAGGAGAAAATTGTGAAAAAGCCGGTCCCGGAAGGGAAGGAAAACGACACCACTCTGAAGTAATGCTAAAGCGGTTCCGGAGTGGATGGTTTCAAGTTCAAAATGGCTAAAGGTGTTTTTTTTTAGTGAATAAGAGTCTCACACTACGTGAAACAGAGTGGGACTGTTTCTCGTGCGCATTAACGTTTTTCCACTACCAATAAGGGAAAAAATACAAATTAAAATTGAATAAATAAAGTCCAGCAGCCTTGTTTGATTTTAGCTTGAATAATGCTATCCTCACTTCGCTTTGGTTAGACGAAAATGGTGGCTATGAACGTCTATGTTGAATGGTTCATTCTGCCTGACAGCGGGATGTTGGTCTTCGTCATACTTATACTGTCTGCAGGAAAAGTTTTTCCATAATCTCAGCGCCTCCTGTAATTCTACTACAAGGATTTCTGCTTCATCTCTACAGGTTTCTGTACGGGTTTTACTTCTCTGACACATTCTTTTTACCTTTGGTAAAGCCTCCGTACATTGTTCCTGGAGTATAAGCTCTCATATATCTTCGATCGCGCACTTCGTATACTCTTTCTTCTTCTTTTGGAGGAGCCGATATTCTTCCCGTGTTTTTTGCTCGTAGAGCTCATGAGCAGCTTTCAGATTCCTTTGCCATGCCCTTTTATATGCCTCTTGTTCTACTGCATGAACCCGCCCACATTCTTCGCTTTGGCCTGGCGAAACCCAGTACATCAGTTGTGGCGTTTCTGATGGCGTGGTGGCAGCGTTGTCACTGGTCTTCGGCACTTGATGCTGGTAGCATAGGGGTGATTGAGAGATTTCGGGATATCCGCATTCGCATCTTGGCTACAATATTGAATCGGCCTTATCAGAGGCTTGTGATTGTTTCTGAATCAGTCTTTTTTACGTGGTAAGGAAGTTACCGTGACGGCACAACCCCCACCCTGGAGGGCCAATTCCTTTTGTTATACCCCTGAGGCGGAGGGCCGGGTACACCAGTGCCAGTAGTCCACTACACATATGAAATTCCTTACAGAGCTGTGATCCGAATAGGTCGAAGCAGCTCGCGCAAGGTATTCACTAAATTTAACCTAACTGGAACTGTAGACGCCACCGTTGACTCTATCTAGGGAATTCGTCCGCTGCCATCTGGAACAAGAAGAAGTACTCTAGTGAGAGAGCACTCTTCTCCCCTCCCTCATCTGATCCCGCCAAAGATCCTCCAAATGGGGTTGGTTACCATTTCTTGGATCAAGGTACTAGGCATCCAGTGGTGACCACATGGAGGCTAAAAGTTGGACGTCATAGGTACATATGTTATTATGCAGTTTTTACATTCCGTCTAATCTAAGCTTTAGAGACATGCCTTGTTTGCATTGTAACGTGAAAACAAAAAAAAACGAGACGAGTGCACAGTAAAAAAAGCCGTCGTCTTGTTATCGCCATAAACGTAATGCCGTCTCACCGCGAGGTTTTTCCAGTTTTTCAAAATCATGGCGCAACGAGTCAACGAGTGGCACACTGTTGCGACTTGCTACATAAATTTTCTTTGTTTGAAATTAATTTTGTCAACTCGTGCTGGATTCGAAATTTCTGTCTCGCCTCACGCTCGGGCTGTATTGTGAATCAGGCAACATAGTTCAATTAAATTGCCCTCGCGCTGCGATCTAACGTCATACTTTTCTATTTTACCACATTTAATACAAAAACTTTTTTGTATACGGTGTCTTTGTGGCAGACAAGTTGTACAAGACACAACTCAAGTATTTGTTTGACAATTTGGGGTATTTTAATTTTTGGAGTTTGTTCTCGATTAGGGAAAATGAAGCGCATTTCGTAACGTATTTCTATAAATGATGTAACAGATTTTACAAGATTCATTTTCATGTAAATGTATATATAGGTGGATGAGGACCAGCTCAAGAGATGGAAAGAGCATTTTGCTACGGTTTTGAACCGCGTATTCGCTAGCGATATGCTCCCAAATAAAGATGAGATCACTACCGCGATCAAAGCACTCAAAACCAACAAGATGGTAGGACTTGACGGTATTCCAGCAGAGCTCTTACGAGCAGCGCCAACAACATCGGCTTCCACTTATAGAAAGAGCTTGGGAAGCTGACAGCTTTCCTGATGAGTGGAAAAAGGGAATGATCGTCAAGCTTCCTAAAAAAGGAAATTTAATGGAGTGGGGAAACTGGAGGGGTATCTGCGTGCTGCCTGCTGTAGCTAAGATAATAGCTAAAATCATCCTGGAGCGAATCAAACAACATCTCGAAGACACACTCGATGCCGAACAAGCAGGTTTCCGCTCTGGATCCTCCTGTGCCGACCACATCAACACCCTGCGGATTATCATCGAACAGTGTGTTGAATATCGATCGCAACTCCACCTGCTGTTCATCGATTTTGAGAAGGCGTTCGATAGTGTCAACAGGGAGTTTATTTGGCGTGCCTTACGCAGGAGAGGCATTCCCGATAAACTAATTGCTATTATCAAAGCTACATATGAAGGCTACAAATGTCACGTTCTGCACAGGGGAAGGTTGTCTGAGGAATTTGAACAACCTCATCGGCTCAAATATGCATTGCTGGACAACGGGTAGAGAGAGTAGAGAATTTCCAGTATCTTGGGAGTATTGTCTCGACCGATGGTGGAACCGAACTGGATATAGCCAACAGGATCGCCAAAGCAAAATCCGCGTTCGAGATGTTGTCCAAAATATGGCGAAGCAATGCAATCAGTTTGAGCACCAAAATAAGACTGTTCCGCTCCAGCGCTGAATCCGTGCTGTTATATGGTTGCAGTACGTAGAGAGTGACCACTACTATCACCAGAAAGCGTTTGTTAATAGGTGCCTGCGCAATATCATAAGGATTTTCTGACCCAATCGTATCTCTAACGAACAACTTTACGAGAGAACGGGTCAGGAACCAATAAGCACCACCATCAAACGACGGAAGTGGCAGTGGATTGGTTACACGTTCCGAAAGGGTGACAGATCCATAGCGAACCATGCTATGCAATGGAACCCTTTAAGTCAGGATGGCAGAAGACTTGGCGGTCCGAAGAGAACATGGCGCTAAACAGTCGAGAAGGAGGCACGGTAGTTAGGAAAAAGTTGGGGAGAATTCAGACACATTACCAAAAACCGTACACGATGGCGCGTAGGCGTAGTAGAGGCCTTAGGACCCACAAGGGGATACAGGACATAACTAAGTAAGTATATAGGTACTTACCGCAGTTTGCACCTCTTCTCTTGGCTTCGAGATCAAGAATAAATGTAAAGGCCGGAAACAAAGTGCCTTCCCATTGGAAGAAGTGCCAACCGCAGCGAGAAAGTAATGCATGAAGCATAAACAACTGAGATTCAGAACCACTACACCAAAATCTTTCTCTCTCTCTCTCTCTCTATCCATCCTCTCCAACGCCCACACGCCCGTGGAATACGTACAAATAGACGCGTTAAAATCCTTGTCCAGCTACAGTGAGTAATTGTAGTGTGATTTCCAGCCAAATATAATCTAACTCTAGGCGAAGCTCGTATAATCATAGTTCCTAGTTAATCGGCTTGTTAGAATTTCTTAATATACTGCCTATTAAGCTAAAAAATATATTTTTGTTTTTTCTGACTCGAGATTTCTTTTCCGTTTTTTGCTTCGCCTTTGTCTACCACTACATGCACCAAGTGGCTCCTACGCTATACATATGATGCCGTTTTCCAATACACGCTCAAAAGCTGTTCCTACAAAGGGCCCACTCTCGACAACCACCCAGCTGAATTCTCCAGCACCTAATCCTCTCGGCTCTGATAACGCAGCACTCACTTTGAAAGTCTTAGAAGAACACCTTATTAAACATACGGACTTATTGCGGCACAGTCTTATGGAGGAAATAAGCAAGTTTCGGAATGAAATCGTTCTTAAAATTGAGGAAATCAAAGATGCAGGGATGCAGCGATTCGATGAACTAAATGCTAATATGTCCACCTTGACTGAGCGAATCACCAAACTCGAGGAACACGCCAATGCAGTCTCTCTCACGCACAATGCAGAAGTTCTTGCACTTAAACAACAAATTAACGCCCTGGAGAGGAAGGAAGTGGCGGGCGATGCGGTTTTTTTTCGGAATACCCGAGCTCCCTGACGAGAATTTGAAGCATTTGTTTAACCGACTTTGCCATACGATCGACTGCAAGCCGCCTCCACTCCAAATGATATTTTCCGAGCTAAAAGGCGCATCAACAGCAACACTACTGCTACAACAACACCAACGTTGATCGTCTTAAAATTCAACAGCTTCCAAGACAGAAACACTGTCCTCAAAGCAGCTTCGAATTACCGCAAACTAAACAACAGAGAGCTTAGTCTCCGCGACCTTGACTTTATTAATTATATAATTCGACAATAGCTGTTACCTTAATGAAAGTGTAAAGTGTAAACATACTCGCCTTCTCTTGCAGAGTGCAATCACTCTAAAGCGAAAAAACAGCTGTTCTCTGCATACACGAAGTTTGCGTCGCTCTTTGTCAAAAAATTCGCCGCGGGAAAAAGCTTTCCAATCGAAAGCGCCGACGATCTTCACGCTGCTGTTGGGACTGACCGATTTTCCGTAACACTCGTGGAACCAAAATAAAAATGAATCCAATAAAAAACACAAGAAAAACAGAAAAAACAAAGAAGAATGAAAACCCGGGCACTTCATCGGATGATGAACTGCTCGCCTCCAGTCTGGAGACCCTAGTGGGAAGCGAGAACCTTGAGTTGAGTTCCATTCAGGGCGCGCTCCCCGAACCGTCTATACCCTCCACTTCAGCAGCAGCGCAGGACACTCGATTTAGTGCCCATAAGCGCGCTGCTCACAACCGGAAATCAGCCAGCAACCGCAGGAAAAATGCGTACCAGAGGGCCATCTTTATTCTGGGTAAGATATCCAAGAATGAAGAGGCCGGTACGGTTTCTGAGCGGGACCTGGCTGATAAACCAAAATATCAAATGATCGTTGACAAGTGCATCATCTCCCGAACAGAACAGCCTCAACCCCAACAACCACGAAAGACCGAAGTAGCAAAGCGCACTGTAAGCGAGGTTGTCGGAGACGACCTACAAGTCGCATTGGTGGGAGGTCAAACTATCAGAAATGGTGATGGATCACCTTATGAATAATCTAGGAGGACCACTACCCTGCTTTGACTCAGCCGAAGTCATAAGAGGGTACAGAATCATCAAATGCGAGGATGCCTTCTCCAAGGAATTCCTAAGTGGCTGCGTTCACAAGATCCATGATGCGTGAGACGGCTTGAGACTCAAGCTAATCTTAGACAGAGAGATTCCCAGGAGACCGCATTTGGCTCCCCAACATGGCCATTGAAAGCAGTAAGCTCATCAACTGCTTAAAGCTCCACAATCCAACGGTTCCCATGGATGACTGGAAAGTCATCAAGGCTGAGGAACCATACAACAACACCCTATCCTTCCTGTTACTAATCACCGAAGAATCGCTTCGGCATCAGACACGCCAAGGTCAAGATCTTCAGATCAACAGGTCTGCGCGATGACTTAGACGAAGTCGACGACACCAACAGGCTGTTGGAGGACATGAGGATCGAGACCACCCTACCCACCACTTCAACAACAAAAATCCGTACCAATGCTGAAAGCACTCGATGTGTGCTACAGATAATCTGATGGTCTTTCTGAAGGAGAAAGACTTTGATATCAGCATTGTCCAAGAACCATGAGTTAATTGCCCTAACATAAAGGGCCTAAACGACAACCAATACAACCTCTTCTACAAACCGGAGGAAGTCCATGACGCAATAACCAGCATCTCCACTACAAAGACCAACCTGCTAATGGGCTGCGACGCCAACATCAGACATACTGTATGGGGCAGCTCAGAGAACAACGATATCACACTCTCTAGTAATAACCATAATATCAAAGTTGAAAATTGGAGAGTATCGAATCTGAAATCTTTCTCAGACCGCAACTGGATACTCTTCGATGTAGATCTTGAGACCGAGTCTCCTAAACTTTTTAGAAACCCCAAAAGAATCGACTGGGCCAAGGTCAAGTTTGGTCAAGTCATAAATTCAGAGCTCCGTTAAACTCCCAACCCTTAAATGACCTCAATTACAGAACTCGACAACAGAATAGAGACTTTTGAAAAATCTTTTAATACGGCGCGAATTAAGTTAAACAATTCTATTTCTTTTTAAAAAATATAAATTTATTTTACTTGCGCCGATCTGCTCATTTGCGTTGACAAATCTAAACTGAATTCTACTTACAATTCTACTCTTAAAAATACTTAAATTACGCGGCGTCCACCATGTAGCTGGATCGACGGCGTCCCTCGTAACTCATCGATTTTATGGGTTGCAATTTGAGATGTGGTGTAGATGGGAACCGACGGCGTCCATCATAACTCACCGAGTTTATTGTTTGCAGCTGGGGATGAAAGTGGACACTTGTCCTTTTTGTACTTACATATATGAGTAATAGTCCCTTTGCTGGTGTCTTGTTACTCGTGTTGTGTGTCTCTAACATAACTCGCGCGCCGTGGCGTAAGTGGTTAGTGTGTCGGATCACTGCGCGTGAGGTTCCAAGTTCGAATCCCAGAAAACACCAAAAAGTCTTTCCCACCTCTCGCGAGCATCTGACAAACATCCGAGAGTATTGTTGTCACGAAAAAGTTTATCAAATCGCCGTTCGGATACGGCACTAAACTGTAGGTCGCTTCCATTCGTGTGAAAAATGTAACGCACACAGCATGAGTGGTAGCGAGAAGCTAGGTCCTGGCACTTAAAGAGCTGTTGCGCCAAATATACATATATAAAAGAGATTTTTTTTTATTTTGTGGCAAACCAGATTGCATAATAAAATATTTCAGTGATTCATTTCAATTCACACAGTGAGGAAAAAAGTAAACGGACAAAAAAAAATCACATTTCTTGGAAACTTTCATCAACATCTTGGGTAATGTCTAATAAACTTATCATTTCTGGTGAGTATAGTGCTTTGAGATCTTTTTCGGTTCCGACATGCCTTAACGAAGAAATGTGTGGGTCCGGTGAGGTTGCAAGCATATTGAAAGGTCTTCACTCTGCGGTAGACTTGAAACCGTGCACGTATTTTGATATTTATACTTCGCGTATTTTTGGATTAATGGGCTTCTTCTAACAATTCCTCAAGTGGTAACGATTGATACTCGATTATATTTTGGCTATGAGCCGAAATTTAATGAAGAGTAAATGTGAGTTGTTTTTCGAGATATTTTTGTTTTAATAACTCTGCTGTTTTCCTGGCATACTCTCCAAACTTGATAGTACTAACCTTTCCCTGCAATTCAAAACATTAAGTATGACTTCAAGCCTCGTTATTACTTCTCTATTGACCCCAGTTATACGAACAATTGCCTCTGATTCTTGAAAAAATCTCCTCGAAGTGTCCACATTGAGGCCAATCTCATCGGAAAATGCTTTTGGATCTCCTGTTCTTTTCTTTTGTCTGCCTCCTTGATTCCAATAGATTCATCAATATCCTTTCGCTCTTGTCGAGGTGTGTATGCAAGTTTCAAAACAAATTCCATGCATCTGATTCTTGCATGCAATGGAGAGATTCCATATTCGTAGTTATGTACATCTTGATTGTTGAAGTTTTTTGTGTTCTCTTACATATGAGACATGACCGCGTTGACTGTGTATCTGTTATTTCAATCAGAACTTAAATAATTATATTTGTTCAGTTCAGTAATCGTAATCCCTGAATTGTTGTTATCTGACAATAATTTGGAACAAAACTATTGAAAATATTATAAGAACTTATGTTTATTCAGTGAAAGAACAAAAAGGAATAATATAATTTTCACAAATCTGGTTTATAAATCAAAAACAAGTTAGAATGGCAATGTGTGACCTATCAAAAATAATTATGCATACAGTAGGTTTGAATAAGGTATTAATATTAAATACTATAAAAAACGTTATCTCAATACTCCCTCTCGTTTTTTTTTTTTTTTTTAAATTCATATGTGTATGCAGTTAAACAGAAAATTAGCAAATTCCATAACGCTCGCTTAAATTACAAAATTTTTCTTTAGCAAGCGGCTTCGTCAACGAGACGGCTAGTTGGTCATCTGTAGAAACGAACTGCACATTAATTTCTCCTTTATTTTGTTGATCACATGTATAGAAGAACTGTATATCGATATGTTTAGTTCTCTTAGATGAGTCTGGATTTTTAACAATCGTAATCGCCCTCTGATTATCGCAAAACATCGGTGTTGGATCGATCTGCTTGCAGTCAAAGTCTGATAAAATACGCCTCAGACACACTGTCGCCTTTGTCGCTGAACATAGTGCCACAAATTCCGCTTCTGTTGTCGATGTTGCGATCACACTTTGTTTTCGAGAACTCCAAGCAATAGGTCCGCCGTTGAGAAAACAAACCCATCCAGTTGTGCTGTGTCTGCTGTCAACATCACCTGCCCAATCAGCATCAGAATAAATGGTCAGTGCAGTTTCGTTGGTGCCCAAACCATAAGTTATGTCATGTGACAGTGTTCCCTTCAAATATCTAAAAACTCGCTTTACCCCTTGCCAATGTATTTGTTTCGGGTCTTCCATGTAGCGGCTTAAAACTCCAATGGCAAAAGCTGCTTTAGTGAATTCGATACCTGGATCAGCCGGAATTGAGACTGGCGTACATTCACTGTGATGAAAACGCTCCAGTACCTTTTTCGCGTAAGTACTTTGGTGTATTTTAACTTTATCTCCCCCTTTATACCTCTCGATCTGTATGCCCACAAAGAACTCTGCTTCTTTGTACGTTATCTTGAATTTGTTGTGTAACTGTTTTAAAAGTTCTTGAATGACAGCCATGTCATCGCCGCAAATAAGTCCATCATCCACATACAATGCAAGATAGAATCGCCTTGACTTTTTGTAAAAAATGCATGGATCCGAATTTGATTGTTGTAGTCCAAACTGAAATAAAAAATGAACCATTTTCTTGTTCCATTGACGTGATGCCTGCTTAAGTCCATACAGACTTCTTTTCAGTAGACACACACGATCATCCTCTGCAAAACCATACGGTTGTTCCATGAATATACATCCATCTAAATCGCCGTGTAAAAAGGCTGTCTTAACGTCAAATTGGTAAATTTTGAGATCCAAAGCTGCCGCAACTGCTAAGAGACTTCTTACAGAATCATATCTAGCCACTGGTGCAAAAGTCTCTTCATAATCTACACCTCGCTTTTGTGTACAACCCCTCGCCACCAGTCGAGCCTTGTACTTATCAATATGTCCATCAGCTTTATATTTTTTTTTTAAAAATCCAACGATTCGTAATGACATTTTGATCAGCTGGCCTCGGAACCAAAATCCATGTTTCGTTCTCTAACAATGCGTCTAGTTCATCATTGATTGCATTCAGCCATTTCGCAGAATCATCAGCTTCCATCGCTTCCTCAAGATCAAATGGATCCAATTGCGCTACGCACAACTCAGCCATTGTCACTAATTCGTCAGCATCCCTTGCATTCCGTTTTGGATACGGGTCCCTTTGAATTGGTAACCTTGGATTTCTCCATATTTTCTGACTTTTGTCACCTTGTTCACCTTCTTCTTCTGCACTTGCTGGATTCCCGTTCTTCTTCTGCTCCTCATGAGAGGTATCTGCTTTATCCACTACAACGTGAGGCATAACAGACATTTCGTTAAATATGACATCCCTTCGAATCAGAATCTTCCTTTTTGCTGCGTCATACACTCTATATGCCTTATTTCCTTCGCTATATCCTACCATTTGACATTTTACAGAATTTATCTGCCATTTTGTCCGTTGTTCTTTTGGGATATGCACATAGCACTCGCTCCCAAAAACCTTGAGATGTCCCACTGATGGTTTACCGCCATACCATTTCTCATAAGGTGTGACACCACCAAGAGTCTGCGATGCCGTTCTATTCTTCAAATAAACAGAGGTATTAGTAGCCTCACCCCAAAGGAATTGCGGCAAATTGCGCGCATGCAACATTGCCTTAGCACTCTCCACAATCGTCCTGTTTTGCCTCTCTATAAAACCGTTTTGTTCTGGAGCTCTAGGTGTTAATAGCTCATGTTTGATCCCTTTCGATAAAAGAAACTTCTTCACTCCATCGTTGCAAAATTCCAAGCCTCCATCAGACCTCAATCTCTTGATTTGGTGACCGTCTGCCTGTACTTCCGCATAAAACTGCATCAGATTCTCCAAAACATCTGTTTTATTCCTTAAGAAAAATACAAAACAGTATCTGGAACAGTCATCTTTTAAGAGCATAAAATAATAAGCTCCACCAATAGACGGCACACTCATTTTTCCACATAAATCGACATGAAAAATCTCACCAGGAATAATAGAACGCCTCGTACCCTCCTTAGGAAAACTTAAACGATGTTGCTTGCCGTATGCACAGCCTTCACAGAACGGATCCTTTTCGGCATAGTCTTTGATCTTTAAATCTCCGACGACTTCCTTTTGATACATCTCCCTCAGCATCTTGAAATTCACGTGACCTAAACGTTCGTGCCACAGCATTATTGACCCAGAAGACGCCACATTCACTTCAATTTTCCTAACTGGCTTCAAATTCATTTTATAGAGCTTGTGGTCTCTGACACCATCCACAATCAGTCGGCCTTCTTTAACGAACAAAACTCGGTTGGCTCCTTCTTCAAAAATCACCTTATAACCCTTTTCGGTTGATTTAAGCACAGAAATAAAATTCTTATCTAACTTCGGTACATAAAGTACATCCTTGATAGTATGTATTGGAGACGACCCTTCGTGATTTGTCACCTGCACATCCACATCGCCCATACCTTCCGCTTTCAAAGAGAAACCATCACCAACTCGAACATGAAAATTCTTGTTATCAAATGGGACGAAATTTTTAAACCACTCCCTCTGAAACGACATATGGTCTGTTGCCCCTGAATCAGCAAACCAAAAATCTCGCATTTTGTTAGAAATTCCTGATCTACCAATCATAAGCAGTTCTGCCCTGTCTGTAAAAATGATTGAAGATGAATCTGCACGTGAACCTCTTTCCACCATAAAAGACTGAGCATTATTTCTGCCTCCCTGATCTCGTTGTTTCTTGAAGCACTCTCTAGCCCAATGGCCTTCCTTCGAACAATAGTTGCATTTTCCCTTCCGCTTAGAGGAATTATCTTTGTTTTTATTGTTGCTCCTGTTCCTGTTAGTATTCTTCCAGCTACTGCTTGCCATATATGCAGCTTCAGATGTACTAGCACATTCACTTCCATTTGACCTTGATTTTAGAAGAGCCTCTTCGTTAACCAAATGGTCAGTGAGCTTCTCGATCGTTTGAGCTGCACTTGGCACAGCATACCAGGCAGTTCTTACATTGTCAAACTTTGATGGTAGGCTTCCCAAAATTTTAGCTATAATTACCTGCTCCTTTTGTTCAACATCCATGTCCTTCAAACGCTGAGCGAGAGACATTACCTTAGCGACGTAATCAGCCATGCTCTCGTCTTCTTCCATCCTGCAGTTAATGAACCTATCCAACAGCACCTGAACAGACTGGTCACTCTTCTCTGCATGCACGGTCCTTAATCTCGACCACATTTGAGCAGCCGTTGTGCAGTCGGACAAATATTTTAACTGCTGCAACTCCAAGCCACGCATAAGAAACGCCTGCGCCTCTATATCTTTCTCATCCCACGCATCGTAGTTGGTACTCGGACGAGCTAAGGTTCCCAAAATATATTGCTTAAGTTTGTTCTCGGTCGTGTAAATCTCCATCTGCCTACGCCATAGATGATAATCCTGCCCATTAAATCGATGAATGTGGTAAATCTTATGTTTAGACATAGTCATCAGTCTATCAAATGAAATTACAGGAACCTCAAGTATTTCGTCTTCAATTTCTTCTTTTGCAGGCGTGCGATGGTCGATGGCCGAATCAGAAAAACTCTCAGCATTTGAACCTTTCTTTTCCATAAAATAAAAGAATCAGAATTTAACAAAAAAAAAATTTTCTCAGTAAAACAGAATGCCTGGGCCCATAACCTATTGAAAATATTATAAGAACTTATGTTTATTCAGTGAAAGAACAAAAAGGAATAATATAATTTTCACAAATCTGGTTTATAAATCAAAAACAAATTAGAATGGCAATGTGTGACCTATCAAAAATAATTATGCATACAGTAGGTTTGAACAAGGTATTAATATTAAATACTATAAAAAAACGTTATCTCAATAAAAACCAATAATAAATGATGTTGCCCTTGAAAAGGTTGCAGATATGGATTCTTTTGTCCTGATGGGTGACTTCAATGCTCATGTGGGTGTAGATGTTATGACATGGGGGAGTGTGATTGGGAGGAACGGTGATCCTGATCAAAACGCGAACGGAGAGAGGTTGTTGGATTTTTGTTGTGAAAATGGCTTATCCATCATGAACACCATCTTTCCACACAAAGACATTCACAAATACACGTGGTACCGTCAGAGTCTTCAGCACAAGTCGCTGATCGATTTCTTTGTGGTACCATCGTGTCTGAAGAGAATGGTTTGTGATGTTCGCGTATTGAGAGGGGCCGAACTGTCAACTGATCATCACTTAGTGCTGTACAAATTGTATCTTAGCGAGAGAGTGCCTCCCCTACCAAAGCGTAAGCCAAGGATGGTTACACGCATACGATGGGAGAGGTTACAGGACGATGAGATACGCGAGACATTTGCGCGGCAAATATCTGAGAGGTTTGAACGAATTCCTGTTCCATCAAATGTAGAGGAACAATGGCAACTGTTTTCAACAGCGGTTATTGCCTCTGCGGGAGATGTTTGTGGAGTGAAGCGGCTTGGTGTGGCGGCTGGTGGCGGCTGGTGGTGAGAAAAGAACTGCTTGGTTTAAAACGCCCGGAGTTTAAGAAGCCATCAGAGAGAAGAAGAGAGCCTTTAAGGTGTGGATTCACTTGGGGAACTCCGATTCTCGAAATCGGTACACTGAGGCGCGAAGAACTTGCAAATTAGCTGTGAAAACAGCGAAAGAACAGTCTTGGAAGGAGTTTGGCGAGAAATTGGAACGTGACCACAGATCTGCAAATAAGATGTTCTGGCAGACCGTCCGCCGACTCAGAGGAAAAAAGTTGAATATCGTTGAAGGAGTCAAATCCAAAGACGGTAGACTTCTTTCCAATGAGGAGGACATCTTACGCAGATGGAGCGAGCACTTTTCAGAATTGCTCAATCCCGAACAGGGCACCGAAGATGACAGACCTATGGTCGAGAGTTGGGCGGAAAATAGTCCTACGGTAGAGGAAGTAACTTTGGCGATCAAAGCGCTAAAAGTTGGCAAATCTGCTGGTGTGGATGAAATTCGGCCAGAAATGCTCAAGGCTTTAGGTAAAGAGGGAGTGCAATGGCTCTCGCGTGTCATTAAAGTGGCCTGGGAATGCGGTGAAACACCTGGTGATTGGCAAATGGGGGTGATAGTTCCTCTTTTTAAAAAAGGGGACAAAAGAGATTGCGCCAACTACAGGGGTATATCTCTTTTAAGTCTCCCTGGAAGAGTCTTCGCTAAGGTGCTAGAAAAGCGTTCCAGAGCTGTGGTTGAGGACAGTTTGGGGGATGAGCAGTGCGGTTTTCGTCCCGGTAGAAGCACAACCGACCAGTTGTTCACTCTCAGAATGGTTCTTGAGAAGGCCTGGGAATATGCCAAACCTGTCTACACTTGTTTTGTGGATTTGGAAAAGGCATATGATAGGGTTCCTCGAGGCAAACTCTGGAGTGTTCTGCAGGAGTATGGGATTGCTGGTTCCCTGTTAAGGGCGATTCAGTCTTTATATACGAACTGAAGAAGCTGTGTTCGTATAAACGGTGTTAAATCAATACCTTTCACTGTGGGCGTTGGACTCCGCCAGGGGTGCGTTTTGTCACCTCTCCTCTTCATTGTATATATGGATTGGATGTTACAGCGCAGCCGTGGCGAGGAATGTTTTAAAGTGGGAGACCTAAGGATTAGTCATATGCTCTTTGCGGATGATTTGGTCATCCTTGGATCCTCTCAAACCGAACTTCAGCGCGCACTCGAAAGGTTTGTAGCCGTTTGTGATGATACTGGAATGAAGATCAACGTGAACAAATCGGAAGTAATGGTCATTTCCAAAAAACCCATTCAGTGCACTCTGCATGTTAGTGGAGTCCCACTGAAGCAGGTGGAGAAGTTTAAGTACCTCGGGGTTTTATTCACGAGTGATGGGAGGAGCAATGCCGAGCTATCCTGTAGAATTGGTCAGGCTGGATCAATTTTGAGAGAGCTTGGCCAATCTGTTATAAGGAAGGCCGAACTTAGTGTTCAAGCTAAGCTATCGGTTTTTAACTCTGTGTATGTTCCAACTCTCACCTATGGTCATGAAATTTGGGTAGTGACCGAAAGAATAAGATCGCGGATACAAGCTGCCGAAATGAGGTTCCTTCGCGGTGTTGTTGGAATAACTCGTAGGGATCGAGTGCGCAACACCAGAGTACGCGAGGCGCTCAACGTTGAGGAGCTACTTCTCCGAACGGAACGATCTATGCTTCGATGGTTTGGTCATGTAGTACGTATGCCCCCAGACCGGCTTCTAAGGAGTGCCACGATTGCCATGTCATCAGGTAAATGACTCCCCGGAAGGCCTAGAAATAGATGGTTGGATCAAGTCCGACATCTTTCCTGGAGCCGCTTAGGGATTCCCCCTGATGAATTGGAGTCAATGGCGGAGGATCGAGAAGGATGGAGAGTCCACCTGAGCATCCTACCCCCGCGAACCTCATGAAGGATTAGCGGGCCATTGAAAATGAATGAATGAATGAACCAATAATAAATGTTTATTACTCATTTTAATAAAAATAAAAATTTCGATTTGAGTCTATAATTTTTCGCAGCGCCGCACTTCACCAATGAGAGAGAGAGAAAAAAAATTAAATTTGGCTGACCTCCTCAATTATAATGTCTCTAGCACAAAGTTCCCGCAAGTTCCTGCACCTGAGTTTTTTAGTATATATTTATAAATATATAGGAATTAATTTTCCATTGGATTTAGGTTGGACTTTTCCGGACTTTTTTTTTTAAACTCAAGCTAAGCTCTTAAAAGTTTGCCTGATATAGTGTTTAAAAAAACATTAAATTAAGTAGTTTTAGAAAAATTGTAAAAAATAAATTCCTTCAGTTTTGAATTAACAAATGAACAGATTTATCACACAAAATGAAAAGAAATGTTTTTTTTAAACCCTTTGTCTAATTTTTACACTCGTTGTACTTTCCGTGCTCGCTACTGTAAATCCAAGTATGAAATGCACGTGGGTTTTGTTTTACCATATTGCGTTTGTTGTTTGACACGTGCATGCTCCTGTTTTAGAAAGACCAAACAATACTAAAACAGGAGCATGCAAGTGTCAAACAACAAACACCATTGCAATATGGTAATATTGCAAAACTGTATCATTATGGTAATACTTGCTAAAGGGAAAGGCACTACCCCGCCAGGCACTACCACTGCTGTGCATGGTACTGATCCTCAACCGAGCAGAAATGTTCGGGTCAGAGCTATACGGATACGGGGCTAGCAAAATAATGAAACAGTTTCGTCGAAATTTGAGGGTCGCGAGTTGGAACGTTGGAAGCATGACCGGTCGAAGTTACGAGCTGGAAGAGATGATGAATAGAAGGCGGGTGGATATCTTGTGTGTCCAAGAGACGAAATGGAAAAACACCGGAAATCGGGTGCGTTTCTTGGACGTTAGGACAAAAGATTACAAGATGTTCTACTACAAATACAAATATTGGGCGCAACAGCTCTTTAAAGTGCCAAGGCCTAGCTTCTCGCAACCACTCATGTTGTGTGCGTTATATTTTTCACACGAATGGAAGGGACCTACAGTTTAATGCCGAATCTGAACGGCGATTTGAGAAGCTTTTTCGTGACAAACAATACTCTCGGATGTTTGTCAGACGCTCGCGAGAGGTAGGACCGTGAAAAAAACTGTTTGGTATTTTCTGGGATTCGAACTTGGAACCTCATGCGTAGTGATCCGACACACTAACCACTTACGCCACGGCGCCCACCAAGATATTCTACTACGGAACGGAAAAGGTTAGGAACGGAATCAGTATCATCCTTGCGGCAGAGCTACTTGGAAACTTCTTGAGCATTTCGAAGTCCAGCGACCGTTTGATGTCTCTCAAACTAGTAATATAAGGAGAGGTATGGAATATTGTCAGCGCATATGCTCCCCAAAATGGGTGCAATCAGAGAGATAAAGATGCATTTTGGGTAGTTTTCCACAATCTCCTTAAGAACATCCCAAAGTAAGAGTTTCTGTTTGTTGGAGGAGATTTGAATGGACATGTCGGAAAGTCAAACGAAGACTATGAAGACTGCCATGGAGGACTACGATATGGCACCAGCAACCTTCCTGGTGAAGACATCCTAAGCATGTGCAAATCACACAGTCTTATCGTGTAAAATACCAATTTCCTCAAACAAAGCCGACACCTGATCACTTACAGCAGTGGTGGAGATGAAACCCAGATTGACTACCATTTGCTAGGCAGTTTCGTGAAGCCTCGGGTAAAAGATTGCAAAGTGATCCTGCGAGAGGCAATCGCTCGGCAACACCGTCTCCTGGTAACAGAAATTTTTATGAAAACACCAAAGAAAAGCAAACAAACAAGGGTCTCTGAGAAAATCAAGTGGTACAATCGGGATAAAGAAAAAAGGCGAGGCGTTTGTTTCCGTAATGAAAAATTACTTCTCTCACACCATCAAAGAAGCTGAGGATGAAGAGTGCAGAGCACAAAATATGTGGGATTCCCTACAGCGAACTTGCTTAAAGAAGGCCAAATCACTGCTAGGAGCTTCAAAAGGCCACCATCAACACGCCAAAGAAACATGTTGGTGGAGTGATGAAGCTAAGAAAGTGATAAATGAGAAGAAATTGGCTTTTAAAGGTTGGTCAAAGTGCTCCTCTAATAATAGTGACGAAAAAGCTCGCCTCGAAATAGAATACAGATGTTTCAAGAAAAATGCGAAGAAGACGTGCGCCCAGCTTCAAGCAGAGAGTACGGAGGGCCTGTATCGGGTGCTGGAGAAAATATCTTCCCCGGTTGCTAATGCAAACTAGGCTATCCAGGAGCTGCGAAGACACAATATGAACAAGAGCGCAACCATCTTCAAAATAGCCGCCCAAAGAAGGAGGAATGCTCAGGAGATTCGTTCGCCAAAGTCCATTAGTAATGCTCATGCCCAGCTTCTTGTGGATGAGGACAAAATTCTGCAGAAGTGGGGGCAGTATTGTGAAGAACTTTTAAGTGAACTGTTTTCCCGGCTATAATTTGCAAGAATCACTGATAACTGTAAAGAAATACGTGATATTACAGTCGAAGAAGTACATAAGTGAGGCGGTCAAATACTCCAAATAACGAAAAGCGGTTGGCCAGACGAGATACCCTCGGAGTTCTGGAAAAAGATGGGAGACATTGGGTTCAGATGGCTCAGAATTCTCAGCTCTAAATTTGTGAGAGGTGATCCAATGCCGAATCAATGGAGGGAAAGTTACCTTCTCCCTCTATACAAAGGGAAGGGTGATACGCGAAACTGTGATAACTACCGTTCGATCAAGCTGATGTCACACGCCATTAAGATCGTTGAACGGGTATTAGGTGGACGACTGCGAAAAATAATACGGCTATCTGATGATTAGTGCGGGTTTGTCGCGGGTAAATCAACCACAGATGCAATCCAAAGTATAAGGATCATAATGGAAAAACATCGTGATTCCTTAAAGGATTTGCATATTGTATTGGTTGGCTTTGAAAAGGCATTCGACAGATAACCACGAGATCTGATATGGGTGGCGCTAAGACATCGAGGGGTTCCAGAAACCTATGTACAGATTATCATGGACATGTACGAAGGAGCAAAGACAAGAGTAAGATGCCCCGCTGGAGTAACCGAAGAGTTCCCAATCAAAGTCGGGGTGCACCAGGGAGGCGTTTTAAGTCCTTTGCTCTTTATTACAGTCCTTGATTATCTGCTTGAAGATAAAGTGATGGACCCCAAGGTACATCAGTTATTCTTTGCTGACGGTGGAGCCATCATAAGTGAGGACCATACATCCCTGCAACGAGTACTTGATGTGTGGGTGGACGTTCTGGAGCGAAACGGGTATCGCATTAGTTCAAAACAGACAGAGTACTTGTGCTGCCCGTTCTCTGATCAACTCAGTCCTATTCCAGACATTTATTTGAATGGAACAGTGCTTCCCAAGTGCGAAAAATTCAAATATCTGGGATCTATGACCAATAGCAAAGCAACTTGTGATGACGACATCAATCATCATGTAAGCGTAGGGTGGATGAAGTGGCGAGAAAATTTCGCTATCTTCTGTAATAGAAAAATGCCACCTAAGTTGAAAGGAAAGCTCTACACCGCAGTTGTGCGAGCAGCGCTCACATACGGTTCACAATGTTGAACGATGTACAGAACGTATGAGAGTAAATTAACGGCAGCTGAGATGAAGATGATTCGCATGACAGCTCTAGTGACAAAGCTTGATCGAATAAAAAGCTCGAATATCCGTGGAAGCTTTCACGTCAAGGAAACCATCGTACAAAAGATAGAGCGCGACTGGCTCAGCTGGTATTGCCACGTTCCAAAGACATCGTAATGTAAGAAAGGCAGGAATATAAACGCCTAGATCACACAAATGCGATGACATCGGCATTTCATTAGCCTCAGTAACCGAGTGATCCAAAATCGGCGGGCCTGTCGATATTTTCTGAGGTCAAATAGGCGAACCCCACAGGCGGATCAGTAGAAATTCGGTGAAGTGGGGGTGTTGTGATTCCTTATTTTCGGATCATAACCTCGCTGATAAAAGAAAGAAGAAGAAGATCAAAGTCAAATTTTCCAAAAATGGATGTTCGTCGAATCGACGAAGATTACCCTTAATATACCTATAGCGACATTATTAGGCGACATTTTCTTTTCTTTTTTTTTAGTTTAATTTACTAAAAGAACAACACAACCGAACTGTAATTAAAGAAAAGTATATTGCTTGGTGAATATGTGAAATTTGTACGAGGAAACATGAGACATCGTATCATTTTTTTGTTTTTTTTTTTTACCGAAGATCAAAGTCCAACTCTGAAGAGCTCGAAAAATCAAACGGCTCATCCAATCCAAAAATGTTTTCTTGTGTTTAAAGGTCTGTTTATTTTACTTTAAGAAAAAAACACATCTAAAATTTGAATTTTTCCACGACTCTTAGCATTTGGCGCCACAATGCGGCGGTTCGGCCTTTTTTGCCGTCTCGAACCTGGGGGCTGAAACTCGAAGATTCTCTTGAAGCGTTGTTGGCCATTCGCTCGATGTAGCTGAGCCAATATAGTCGACGTGTCTTGGCTTTTATGACTACATCCACATCCTGGTATAACTCATAGAGTTCGCGGTTTCATTTCCTCCTCCATTCGCCCTCCTCGCATGTGGGACCTAATATCCGACGAAGTATTTTTCGCTTTTCTTACTTATCGTCCAGTATTCGGCGCCATAAAGCAAAACTGGTAAGACGAGCGTTCTATAGAGCATTAATTTGTTCCAGGAGTTTTGAACGAAATTATTTTGCCAAACCGGTGTAGGAACGGTTTGTTCAGGTTATTCGTCGGCGGATCTCGACGAAGGTGTCATATGAGGGGATTATGTTTGCTCCAAGGTATTTAAACTCCTTAACTACCTCGAAGTTGTAGTCATCAACAGTGACGTTCTGTCCAAGGTTTTGAGCAGATAATTTCTTGTTTGTTGACAACATGTACTTAGTCTTATCCTCATTTACTTCAACACCTACTCGTTTCGCCTGCTCTTCAATTGCCGTAAATGCCTCTACAACTTGTCGGGCTTGTCGAGATCTTCCGATGATGTTAATATCGTCCGCGTATCCCAGCAGTCAAATTTGTGAAAGATAGTGCCTTCCGTGTTTACACAAGCCTTTAGCACTATCTGCTCCAGCAGCAATTTTGAGGAAGTCACATGACAGCGCATCTCCTTGCCAGAACCCGATGCATGTTTGGAAACGTTCAGAAGACCTGTTTCCAAGTTGCACAGCTTTGACGGTATCCCGAATTAAGCCATCGCTTGGTAGAGTTTAAGACGATGAATGCTGTTATAACGGCTGTAAAGTCAATGAAAAGGTGGTGAGTTTCGAGATGATATTCGTTGGTCTTTTCCAGGAGTTGCTTTAGTGTGAAAATTTGGTCTATTCTCGATCTGTCGGTGGGCGCCGTGGCGTAAGTGGTTAGTGTGTCGGATCACTACGCATGAGGTTCCAAGTTCGAATCCCAGAAGACACCAAAAAGTTTTTTCACGGTCCCACCTCTTGCGAGCGTCTGACAAACATCCGAGAGTATTGTTGTCTCGAAAAAGCTTCTCAAATCGCCGTTCGGATACGGCACTAAAGTGTAGGTCCCTTCCATTCGTGTGAAAAATATAACGCACACAACATGAGTGGTTGCGAGAAGCTAGGCCCTGGCACTTTAAAGAACTGTTGCGCCAAATATTTGTATTTTTTTTTGTCGATCTGTCGGGCCGGAAGCCGCACTGATACGTGCTGATTAGTGTAGGTAGGTAGGTAATGTGGCGGTCCAAAAAGAACCCAATTAGCGCTTAAAGTGCGCCGTTTTGTCACCACGGACTCGTGTCTACCTGTTGTAGTGGCTAGTTAAAGATGATGTTAAGTTTAAACCCAGCCCGTGGAGTTCAGAAAGAGGATTAGTTCTCCAATCCTCTTGTCCGCTATCTCTCTCAAATCCCCGAAGAAGGGTTTGCCAAGAGTTTGTTGTCTGATCCTTGCCAGGGCCGGACATCTGCAAAGGAAATGACATAGAGATTCTTTCTCATTAATATCCTTGCAGCTCCTATAAAAGGTGTTGTGGGGGATACCAAGCTTGGCCGTATGGTCTCCAACTGGCCAGTGGCCTGTGATAATAGCTACGATTTTGGCAATAACTGGTCTTGGTTTGCCTAGTAACTCTTTTGAGCTTGTGGGTTGTTCCACCCGCGATTGGCTAGCTGGAGGAAGTGAAGGTGAATATAGCCCTTAACGGCACCAAGCGGAATGTCGACTCTTTCTGCTAGAGAGCCGTTAAGGGCCGACCCTCGCCTGGCCAGCTCATCAGCACGCTCATTTCCCTCATGGTTGCTGTGCTCTGGGACCCAGATGAGAGTGATTCTCGAGTGAGTGCTTTGTTGATTCAATTCAAACCGGCATTGCTCTACCAGTTTTGAAGAGATGCAGACTACATCAATGGCCTTGATGCCAGCCTGGCTATCCGAAAAAATAGCGATATTGTGGTTAGATGTTGGAAGATTGTTTAGCAGGCGGCAGGCTTCTTGAATCGCAAGAAGCTCCGCTTGGAAAACGCTAGCAGAGTCTGGGAGACGGAAGGACCTTGATATATTCAGCTGGTCAAAGAAGATGCCTGCGCCGACTCCGCAGTCCATCTTCGAACCGTCCGTGTATATCCCTATATCATAGTTGCAGGTAACGCTTCCGTTCTTCCATTCTTCTCTGGAAGGGAATTTCGCTAAGAAGGATTTTCTGAAGTTGAGTTTGGGTATCGTGTAGTCGGTAGAGGGCGCAATCAGTTCACTTGGAATCGTCTCCAGGACCTTGCCGTGACCATATGGCCTTGTGGTCCAGCATCCATATTCCCTGAGCCAGACTGCGCTGCATATAGCTGTGTCCATGATGTGTAGTTCGAGAGGGATCAGATGCAAGATCACACTGAGAGCATCTGTTGGACAAGACCTCATTGCTCCTGTGATACCCACGCACGCCGATCTCTGTACTTTTTTTATTCTGTCGATATTGTACTTTTTGCTCAAAGCTGGCCACCAAACGATGGCGCCGTAAGTAAGAATTGGACGCACAACGGCTGTGTACATCCATAGGGTCATCTTTGGTTGGAGTTCCCATTTCTTACCGGATGTTTTATTACAGGCATAGAAGGCTACGCTTACCTTCTTAATTCGCTGTTCTATATTGAGTTTCCAACTAAGTTTCGGGTCTAGAACCGTGCCTAGGTATTTTGCACTGGAGCAAAGCGAGAGAGGCTGACCATCTAGTTGGGGGGGGGTGAATTCCGGTACCTTGGTTTTGGTATCATTTCAGTCTTCTCCGGATTTACTCCGAGGCCACAGCTCGTAGCCCATGAGTGTACCTTATCCAGAGCCCTCTCCGTGAGTTGACTTATCGTGAAGAGGAACTTTCCTGATACTAGTATAACCATATCATCCGCGTACGCAACCACCTTAAAACCCTCCCTATCATGTCGCACCAAGATTTTATTGATCGCCATTAACCAGAGCAGGGGGGAGATGACTCCGCCTTGTGGAGTTCCTCTGTTTACCGTCTTAGTTGTACTACTGTTGCCTAGTGTTGGATGGATTATACGAGTACTGAGCATAGAAACTATACATTGGCTAATAAAGCCTTCTACACCTAACTCGGTGAGAGATTCCTGAATAGATTCAGTGAAAATGTTGTTGAAGGCTCCTTCTATATCAAGAAATGTAGCGCGAGTATATTCTTTCTAGTGAAGAGTTTTTTCCACTGTACGCACGACCTCGTGAAGAGCAGTTTCTGTGGACCGCCCTTTGAGATACGCATGCTGGGATTTCGACAGTGGAGAACTCAGGTTATCGCGGATATGGAAGTCTAGGATACGTTCTAAAGTTTTCAAAACAAAGGAGGACAGGCTTATGGGTCTAAAATCCTGCGCGAATTCATGTCCTCGCCGGCCCGCCTGGGGGATGAAAACCACTTTGACACGTCTCCAGGTTTGGGGAACATGGCTTAGGTTTAAGCAACTCCTATAAATCAGTAATAGCCAGGGAATTGCTATGTCTTGCAATTTTTGCATCATAATAGGCATGATGCAGTCAGGGCCAAGTGACTTATAGGGAGAGAAGCTATTTATAGCCCAGGAAATTTTATCCTCCGTAATAATGTTTGTGATGTTATCCCAAGCTGCCAGTGGCGTACAGGTGGAACTAGCTTGTTCTACTCTAATCTCACTGCAGTCTGAGAAATGATTAGTGTATTGCAGTAAAATTTTAGACGTTCAGACAATACGTTGGATAGGATCTTATAAGCAGGGATATGCCTCGATAGTCTTACAAGACATAGGAAAGCCTTTTTTGAAGATGGGGCGTATAGAGCTGATACTGCAGTCGTCGGGCATGGTTTCCTATATCCATACTCGGCTGATGACTTGATGCATGCAACCTACCAAAATATCGCCTCCGTATTTAAAAAGTTCAGCTGGAAGGGCATCAGAGCCAGCGGCTTTATTGATTTTTAGTTTTCTCATGGCTGTGTTAACTTCTTCAATACTGGGTAGTGGTATTGGTTCGTCATTGCCTGGAAGTGGGTTATCTTCTTGTCCTATCACTCTCTCTGTTTGCTGCGCGTTAAGCAACTGCTTGAAGTGTTGCTTAAACACATCAACAATTCCTGCCTTTCGGTGACTACGTTGCCTTCGCTGTTACGAAGAGCCTGTGTTCCGGGTTTGCAGCCAGCTACCAGCTGCTTGGCTTTTTGATAGAAATTCCGGATGTTGCTGCGCTCAGAGGACTTTTCGATATCCTGAAGCTGGGAGGCTGCGTAGTCCCTTTTCTTTTTACGCAGAATTTTCTTCTCTACCTTGTTCTTATCCGGTACTCCTCCCTCGCTTCTCTTGTCTTGCGCTGTAGCGCTTTCTTATGTGCATCTTCGGTCACCTTTTTTAGTCGAACGCAATCATCATCATACCAAGGGCTCCTTTTTGGTGGTGACTGGTAGCCAAATGTGATCACGGCAACCTCCTTGATAGTGTTTTTGCGTTTGTCGTTAGTGAATGCACTGCAGAGAGTTTCTCGGACAGGTGTTCTTTGTAGGCTCTGGCTCCTTCTGGCGTTAATCTTCTTCTTCTGGGCGGCTTGCAGCTTCTCCTCGTTAGACAGTCTGGCTCTGAATTTAGCTGCAACAAGAAAATGATCAGAGTCGACGTTGGCTCCTCGGAAAGTATTCTTATTTTGTTTTATTATTTTATCCTTTATTTTTCGGAATTAAATAAATCATACAATTTTTCTGCGAAGCCTAAACGGCTTATCTGCAGAAGATTGGTTTTCAGATTAGGTTTAACGAAGTGAGCAAGAATAAAAGTTAATTAAAAAAATTTAAATCGGAAAATTCATTCAATAGCTTAGATCAGTGAGAAAAAAATCAGCGCTAGAAAAATTGCAATTAAAACTCATAAACATATCACATTGAACATGATATTAAAAATACTACTTTATAAAATAAAATCTTTGATATTCTTTTTTCTAGTTTCTCCATTTTTAATTGCTCTAAGTGATTGCGGAAATTCGTTCAGTGTTTTTGGGACGTAGTATTTCAATCCAATCTGTGCTGGTAATCAATTCATCCACCGAAGTCTTATGAATAAACGACCAATTGTACACACACACCTCGTTCTTGATTGCTGCACTTGTACCATATAATATGACATAATGATCCCAAATATCGCCTTCAATGATAGCTGAGGATTTCTGTGATGTTGACCAGAATGTGGTCTATGGTATTAGGGTCGTGGTACCCCTAATTAGGTCTTACTTACTTAGGTGGCGCTACAGTTCGGGGTGGACCTGGGCTTCAAGGAACAAACCTCTCCAGCCAGCATGGTTACGAGCCAGCTGCCTCCAGTTGCGCACGCCAAATAAGTTGAGGTCCCCCTCCACTTGTTTGCGCCACCTACCACGAGGTCGTCGTCTACTGCGCCGTCCGTCCGGGGTGGATTCGAAGACTTTCTTGGCGGGAAAGTTGGGCTTCATCCGCACTACATGACCCAGCCATCTTAGTCGCTGTATGTGAACTCTTCTGGCTGAGTCGATGTCCTTATATATGCCGTATAGTTCGGCATTGTACCTTCTCCTCCATTCACCGTCCATGCAGACGGGACCAAAGATCGCTCGAAGAACTTTTCTCTCAAAATAACCAAGGGCATCCTCATCCGGTTTTTTCAAAGCCCATGCCTCTGCGCCATACAGCAGGACTGGGATGATTATTAAAGTGTTGCCTTAGTAGTTCGAGATAGGGCTTTGCTACTCAATTGCCGTTTTAGCCCATAGAAACAACGATTGGCAAGAGTAATTCTTCATGTGATCTCCCTACTGATGTCATTTGCGGAGTTCACCATAGAGCCTAGGTAGACAAAATCCTTTACTACCTCAAAATTATATCTGTGTATTGGGCGGTCTGTCCAAGACGCCGATGTTGGGTGTCCTTTTTTGTAGACAGCATATATTTTGCTTTGCTTTCATTGACCGCTAAACCCATCTTTGCTGCCTCGTCCTCAATACTCGTAAATGCCCAATTGACGGCCCGCCGAGTTCTTCCGATTATGGCAGTGTCATCGGCATAAGCGAGTAGTTGTACAAACTTGTAAAAAATTGTGCCTTCGGTGTTGGCTTGTGCGTTTCGTACAATTCTATCAAGTACTATGTTAAATAGATCGCATGATAGTGCGTCACCTTTTCTAAGACCTTTTCTGACATCAAACGGTTCGGTGATGTTCTACCGACTTTGATGGAGCAGCGAGAGTTCTCCATCGTCATTCTGCACAAACGGACGAGCTTGGCAGGGATGCCAAAACTAGACATGGCTCTGTATAACTCATCTTTATACACGCTATTATAGGCAACTTCGAAATCGATGAAAAGGTGGTGCGTATCGATTTTATATTCATGGGCTTTTTCCAAGATCTGCCGTAGTGTGAATATTGGGTTAATGGTGGACTTTTCCGGCCTGAAGCCGCACTGATAAGAACCTATCAGGTTGTTGACGATCGGTTTTAGGCGTTCACATAATGCGGCAGACAGGATCTTATATGCGATGTTGAAGACACGTATGCCTCTGTAGTTGGCGCAGTTCAAAAGGTCTCCTTTCTTCAGAAACGGGCAAATGCTGCTGAGGTTCCATTCATCGAGCATACTTTCGTCCGACCAGAGTTTACAGATGAGCTAGTGCATACTCCTTACCAGCTCGTCTCCTCCTGCCTTGGAAAGTTCAGCGGCAAGGCCGTCGGCTTGTTGGATTTAAGTTTAGATATCGCTATCATCACTTTATTCTGATCGGGTTGACGGGAATCTTGACTGCCATCGTCACTGTTGAATGGCTCATTCTGCCTGACAGCGGAATACTGGTCATCCTGTTTAACAGTCTGCAGAAGTGTTCCTTCCATATCCTTAGCACCGACTGCGATTCTACTAATATATTGCCATTTTCGTCCCTGCAGGCTTCTGTTCTGGCTTTGAAACCACGGCATGTTCTTTTGACCTTTTGGTAAACAAATTTTCGAACATCATTCTGTAATGTATGTATAAGTGACTCATAGAGTACAACATAGAGAGAGATAGGATAAATAATAATTAGCTGTACTAGGTTAAGTCAGTTAGTAAGAAGACGTCAGCGAATAAAGATCTCGCAAGCAAACAAGGAATTGTCTCTTTTCATTTCGGGTCGGTAACTAACTTTTCACATTCCTGCAATAAAGTCTCTCAATCTCCTCGATCGAGCGCTTCTCATGCTCCTTTTTCTTCTTTTTGAGAAGTCGATGTTCCTCTTCTCTCCTCCGCTCGTAGAGCTCGTGAGCAGCTTTAGTCCTTCTATGCAGCGCCGCTTTGTATTGTACGACTCTTGTTTTGCTGCATGCGCTTGCCGGCATTCCTCGTCAAACCAAAGGTTTCATTGTGGTGGCCGAGAGAAACTCATTACATCGGAGGCGGTACATATATCTGATGCGTTGTTTTCATCACTGCCACTGGTCTGCCGTATTTGCTGCTGGCGGCATACCATAGGTCTTAGATTAAGATTAAAAGAAACTCGATCGGTAAAGGCTCTGGCGGTCTCTTGCGATTGTAGCCGCCCGACCTCAAATTTCCTCACAGTATTTCGTTGATTTCGCTCCGTTCTGGATATCCTCATCCGCACCTTAGCTACAACTAGGTAGTGATCCGAGTCCACGTTGGCTCCTCGGAAAGTCCGGACACACAAAATACTGGAAGAGTGCCTTGCGTCGATCGCAATGTGATCGATTTGGTTGACAATTTTCGGTCAAAGGAGAGCCATGTTCCCTTGTGAAACCACCTACTAGCTACGACAAAGTTTCGTCCCACCGCAAATTCGACTAGCCTGAGTCCGTTGTCGGATGAGATGGCGTGCAGGCTGTGCTTTCCGACCACGCTACTAAAGACGTTCTCTCTTCCTAGCTTTGCGTTAAAATCACCTGGGATAATTTTAACATCGTGTGTAGGGCATTGCTCATTAAAGTTGCCATCTACCCTTTTTTGCGGGATACTCCTTTTTTTAGCTCCCAAAAACCTATCCCGCGAAAATTTTCTAAATCCTTTTTTTCCTGGAAAATTTATAAGGTATATAATATTTTGAATTTGATATGCGGAGAACAGACTGTAAGACTGTACGATGACAGCAGGCGAATATTATACACGTTCACAGAGAACGAGTAAAGGCTGAATTATAATAGTCGGAAGCTAATGTAATAATTCTGCGTTAAGTTTCCTTCAGTACTATCAATTGCAAATCTAGCCCAGCTTAGGTGTATGAGTTCGAAAGCAATTCTGTGGTTCATAGCCATTCACAACTGTGCAACTGTCAAATTTTCGTATGAAAGAGCGAATGGGTCCCGTCGAAAGAATGTCGAAACCGAAAGGAAAATGCATCTTCAACGCAAAAGTTCGCGAGAGTCGACACATTGAAAGCGATTCTCACGGTGAAATGCAATTTGACATATGCATGCGTAGAGTTTTACCACTTTTTGAAAACGAAGCCAGATTTACTCCTCCAAATTGCTAACAAGGAGAAATATTCCACCAAAACTGATGCCAATGCGAGTGCGATTGACGTTGAAGACGACGAAGTTGTAACAATGTTGGTTGGTTGGTTGGTATAAGCGTACAAGTATTTTTGACGAATAAAATATGAATTTGCGGCAGAATTTTTTTTATATTTGATATCCTTTTATTATCCTTTTTTTTTCATTTCGATATCCCGCGAAATTGCAGAATTTAGAGGAGTTTTCCTTTTTTCGGTCAAAAAAAGATGGCAGGTTTACTCATACGTCTTGTCCAAGAGCTGGTAGAGTCATCCTTTATCCCGTCGTCCATCTTCTCGTGAGGGACGTAAGCGCATATTAGGCTAATTTTGGCGAATTTAGCCTTGATACGGACACTCATGAGGCGCTCGTTCACATGCCGGAAACTCAAGACTTCTTGCCTAAGTCTCCCTCCAATGACTAATCCGCACCCGAATAGACGCTGTCCTTGTTGTCTGTAGCAATCGCAGTTTTTCCTCCTTTTGCACGGCCCGTCCCATCGCACTTCTTGGATGGCGATAATGTCTGCTTTGAAACACCCTAGTGCCTCCGCAAGTTCTTCGGCTGCACGTGGTTTGTAGAGGGACCTAACATTTCACGTGCAGACACGAAGATCGTTGTCCTTTTTACGTTTGCTTAGGTCGTCAACAGTAAATCATCATTAACATAAAATACTCTATAAATTTTCACTCTGATTTGGACTGCAGAAGGCTGCGTTTCTATTGTATCAGGGTAATGGGCCCAGGCAAAACGAAAAAAAAAAAATCTGGAAAAATCAGAGTCATCATTTAATATTCCAAAGTAAAGAATTTAGAAAAAGAAAATTTAATAAATACTCAAGCCATGGGAAGTCATCAGTTTGTAACAATCGAGCCGCTTTCTAGGGATAACTTCGATATTTGGAAGCTCCACGTGGAAGCTCTCTTGGTTAGAAGCGAGACCTGGGACTATGTGTGTCGTCTTAAGGTAAGACCCACAGGTACCGATGCGAAGAACCTGGCTAATGTAGTAATCTGGGATAAGGAGGATAGAAAGGCGAAATCGGATTTGATTTTGTCAATTAGTCAGCGTTAAAGGAAGTAAAAGTAAGTATAACTTCGAACGAAATTTTGTTTTTTTTTTTTTGTGGAAAGGACTTGCAAGGAAGGCCACAATATTGAAATTAACTCGTTCTAAATAAAATATGCGAAGGTGAGGATATACACACCGACCTGTCTAAGTTCTGGTTCGCGGAAGACAATTTAGCAGATATGCATGTAGACATTAATCCAGACTTACTATCTATTCTTTTGTTGTATAGCTTACCAGAATCGTATGAAAATTTTAGGATTTCGAACTGAGTTAAGATATCAGCTGCCACAACCCGATGCTTTGAAAAATAATCGAAGAGTATGATGCAAGGCAGATTAAAAACAACAATCAAAATGGCGCTGTAGTAGGTAGGCCAATACAGCAAAATTGCAAGCCGAAGGGAAGTGCGTTTATGAAATACTCGTACGATGACAGAAAATATAAAGAGCAAGGAGGTAAAGGAAATCTTGCATTTTGTTTCAAATGTTATCAATGTGGACGTATAGGTCACAAGGCAGCAGAATAGAAACAAAAATCTAACACACCGGTCAGGTCTGCCGTTACAGTAGAATCTTTTTCAATAGTGCCAGGGGAGCAGCTGAAATCGTATCTGGTGCTTAGATAGTGGAACAACATCCCATATGAGCAATGATAAAAACAAATTTGCAAACCTAAGCATTACTGAACCGCGTCTGCTATTATTGGTGAATAAGGAAACAACCGAAAACAAAAGTCGTTACTTACTTACTTATGTGGCGCTACAGTTCGGGGTGAACCTGGGCCTCAACCAACAAGCCTCTCCAGTTAGCTCGGTCTTTAGCTTATTGCCTCCAGTTGCGCACTTCAAGTTGGTCGAGGTCCCCTTGAACTTGTGCGCGCCACCTACGGTGATGATTCCCTCTACTGCGTCGTCCCTCGGGGTTAGATTCGAAGACTCTGCGGGCCGGAGCGTTGGTGTCCATTCGCTCTACATGTCCTAGCCATCTCAGATGTCCATTACGCAATTTGTTGACGATTTGGTCGATGTCGCTGTACAGCTCGTATAGTTCGTGATTGAATCTTCTCCTCCAAAACCCTTCAACGCAAACGGGACCGAAAATCTTACGAAGAATTTTTCTCTCGAAGCGACCAAGGATATCTTCATCCTCTTTCAATAAAGTCCATGTTTCAGCGCCGTGAAGCAGGACTGGGATGATCAAGGTCTTATATAGAGTCTCCTTAGTTGCTCGAGATAGGGCTTTACTGTTGAATTGCCTTATAAGCCCAAAAAAACAGCGATTGGCAAGAGTTATTCTTCGCTTGATTTCTACGCTGATTTTGTTAGTAGAATTTATAGCAGAGCCAAGGTAGACAAAGTCCCTTACTACCTCGAAGTTATAGCTGCCCACGGTGACGTTTTGTCCAATTCGTCGGTGTTGGTTTTCCCTTCTAGTTGACAGCATATACTTGGTTTTGCCCTCGTTTATCGCCAAACCCATTTTGGCCGCTTCCGCCTCAATGCTTGCAAATGCACCGGTGACAGCCCCCTGAGTTCTTCCGATAATGTCGATATCGTCGGCGTATGCAAGCAGTTGTACAGACTTGTAATAGATTGTGCCTCCGGTGTTGGCTTGTGAGTTCCGCACAATCCGTTCAAGTACAATATTGAAGAAGTCACATGACAGCGCGTCACCTTGTCTAAAGCCTTTTTTGACATCAAAGGTCTCGGTGATGTCATTACCGACCTTGATGGAGCAGCGAGCGTTCTCCATCGTCAGCCTGCACAGGCGGACAAGTTTGGCAGGGATGTCAAAACTAGACATGGCTCTATAAAGCTCTTCTCTATAGATGCTGTCATAGGCGGCCTTGAAATCGATAAAGAGGTGGTGAGTATCGATTTGGAATTCTTGGGTTTTCTCCAGGATCTGCCGAAGTGTGAAGATTTGATCGATGGTGGACTTTCCTGGCCTGAAACCGCACTGATAGGGTCCAATCAGGCTGTTGATAAAAGGTTTCAGGCGTTCACACAATACCGCAGAAAAGATCTTGCATGTGATGTTGAGGAGACTGATGCCTCTATAATTGGCGCAGTTGAGGGGGTCTCCTTTCTTGTGGATCGGGCAAACGATGCTGAGATTCCATTCATCAGGCATACACTCGTCTGACCAAATCTTAGAGATGAGTTGGTGTATGCAATCTACCAATTCATCCCCAGCTGCCTTGAAAAGTTCGGCCGGTAAGCCGTCAGGTCCAGCAGCCTTGTTCGATTTTAGCTTGGATATTGCTATCCTCACTTCGTTTTAGTCAGGTGGATGGAAATTTTGACTATCATCGTCCATGTTGAATGGTTCATTCTGCCTGACAGCGGGATGCTGGTCTTCGTCGCCGTTATACAGTCTGTAGAAGTAGTTTTTCCATATTCTCAGCACCGACTGTGATTCTACTACGAGGTTTCCATTTTCATCTCTACAGGTTTCTGTACGGGTATTACTTCTCTGACACGTTCTTTCTACCTTTTGGTGAAACTTCCGTACATTGTTCCTGGAGTATAGACTCTCGATATTCTCAAACGCGCGCTTCTCATGCTCTTTCTTCTTCTTTTGGAGAAGCCGATGTTCTTCCCGTCTCTTTTGCTCGTCGAGTTCACGAGCAGCTCTCGCCTTCCTTTGCAGCGCCGCTTTGTATGCCTCTTGTTTTGCTGCATGCACTCGCCGGCATTCTTCGTCAAACCAGGGGTTTCGCGGTGGTGGTCGAGCGAGACCCAGCACATCAGTCGCGGCGTTTCTGATGGCATGTTGGCAGCGTTGCCACTGGTCTTCGGCACTTGATGCTGGCGGCAAAGGGGTGATTGAGAGATTTCGGGATACGCGTTCAGCGAAGAGTCTGGCGGTCTCTTGCGATTGTAGCTTTTCGACGTTATATTTTCTCACAGTAATTCTTCTTTGTTGCTCAGATTGGGATATCCGCATTCGTACCTTGGCTACAACAAGGTAATGATCCGAGTCTATGTTGGCCGCTCGGAAGGTCCGGACATCCAGAATACTGGAGACATGCCTTGCGTCGATCGCAATATGATCAATTTGGTTGATCGTTGCATGATCATTGGACCGCCATGCCTGCTTATGAATATCGAGATGAGGAAACCATGTGCTTGCTATGGTGACATTTCGCTCCACAGCGAAATCAATTAGCCTTAGTCCGTTATCAGACGTGGTGTCGTGTAGGCTGTGCTTACCGACTGCCCTATCAAAGACGTCCTCCTTTCCTATTTTGGCGTTAAAATCGCCTAATACGATTTTAACGTCGTATTTAGGACATTGCTCGTATGTTTTGTCGAGGAGCTCGTAGAAACACTCTTTGGTGGCAGGGTATAACATCAGATATACGGAAACGGAAGGCGACACAAGATTCGAAATATTTAATAACACGTATAAGGTAAAGGATCTCAAAGAATCATTTGACGCAAAGCTCAAAAGTTTCGATGCTTCGAGTTTGCCACCCTGTCGATCTGAACTAGGCCAACAGCTGTTACGCGCTCAATATATAACTTCTATCTGGAACAATGCTTTTTCTAAAAATCCTACTGCTTTGGTACTAAAGCAGAACGGATGGCTAGAAAACAGTGGAAGTTATGATTTTATGTGGTTCGAAAGAGATCAGCTACCAGCATTTGTAAATGATGTCATCATTCAACCGTCAACTGAAAAAGAATTTGAATTAGGTATATCTTGATTTCACATCCGCTGATATGTATGCACCTTACAAATGATATTTAACAATATTTTACAGACAACGGACATAACTATTGCAGTGACGAAGAATCCAATGATGAGGGAAATCTCTTCAGCGAAGAAGAATGACGTAAAATCGATTTTGTTAATTATTACTTGAAATAAATTTTAATTTTATAGTTTTATAATGATTGTATTAACAGACAGATTAAAACTGCTGCAAATTGAGCAGAGAAATCCTTAAAATTTATTTGTACTTCTCAATAAACTCATCTCATATTTACGCATACCTTAAAGTGAGTAATGCAATGTATTTTGACTTATGGTGAAAACTTTTTTTTTTGAAATTGCAAATTTAACAACAAATGATTGAACTAACTGAAAATAAAAACCAAAAAAAATAAATCTTTTATCGTACTTTAAGTGTAGAGACATCATGAGCAGAAAAAGTATTTGGCTCATTTCGAAATGTTGGGTCTTAAAATCGAATATTTTCGAAAATATAAATGTTAGGACTAAACTTAATACACGGTCTTAAAGATCTTTGGATAATCTTTTAGAATCAGTTGAAATATTTTTAATTATTTACATATTTTTGAAGATATGCAACAATTCCTTATACAAACCACTGAAAAGGCCCTTCACGTACAATGCGCTTTGACGCGCTCTGGCAAGGTGTTGCGACCGGAATTTTCTCTGGCATCTCAGTTCTAGATTCACCAGCATATACTAGATGATATACCAAAATTTGAGTGGTGACGAAATAACTTAAAAGATGGAGTTTCTGTTACATGTTTCGGGCACTCTGGCAGGGGTTTGCGACCGCTCAATCGCTCTAGCAATTTCACTACACGATATGATTTTTAATTGCGATTCATCAAACAAGGACTCAAAGTTGACGCTATAATTTTCTTTTTCAACATTTTTTGCTTTGCATTGATTGCTCTGGCAACTCTGTGCAAGAGAAGTTTAAATATAAGAGAACTGTGTCAAAACAATTAAAATTCAAGGTGTAAAGTGCGGTCAAATATTCGTGCTGTATACCAAACGAAATGTCTGCTGCTCCTATATCACTGGACACTGAAATACACAGGTTCCTGGCAAGTATTTCAGTTTTCAGGCTGGTTTGTATTGAAACCAAAAGGTAGGTGCTTCTGTGAACATTTTAATAGTAGTACAAAGCCCCAAAATGAGCAGCCCAAGTGCGTGCACTGCGGAGAGCCCCACCCCGCAAGCTACCGAGGGTGTATTGTTGCCATTGAACTGCAGAACATCATAAATAAAAAACTGAGTACTAAAAATACTAAAAACCAAGCTCTAGATAAAAAACAAAAAGCACCAGAAAATATCAAAGTAGATGTGGATCAAACAAAATTAGATACTAAAAAATCCACTTCAAAAGAGAGCAAAAAACCGAACGTCAAAGAAACCAGCGCGGGTATAGTGTCATATGCTCAAATACTAGCACATAAAAAACAGCATCCCATACAGAAAAAGGACCAACCTGAGGGAAACCAACATAACACTCAACCAAGCAGTGACATAAATCAAACACTACAACTGATACTAACGAAACTTAATTCTCTGGAAATGCGACTTAAAAAGTTAGAAAACATAAACGACAAAACATCTAAGCATAATCATGGATCAAAATCATAAAGTTATATGTTGGAATGCAAATGGTCTCCTGCAACACGAACAGGAATTGCAGGTGATTCTTGAAAGGAACAACATAGACATTTGTCTTATTTCAGAAACCCATTTTACAAAACATACGGAAATAAAATTTAAAAACTGTAACATCTACCACACCGCTCACCCTGAAAACTCAGCTAAGGGTGGAAGCGCAGTTATAGTAAAAAACAATATCCAACAATATGAGGAGTTGAAATACACTACAGAGAAAATACAAGCTACAGCAGTAAGCATAAAAACTAAACATAAAAAAAATTAATATTGCTGCCATTTACTGTCCTCCAAAACTTTCAATCAAAAAAGAAGAATATTCTGATTTTTTTGAAAAACTAGAAAACAGATACATAATTGGTGGTGATTTTAATGCAAAAAACTTAAAGTGGGGTTCTAGATTAACTTCAACGAGAGGAAGAGAACTTTATGCTGCAATTCAAAAACATCAGTGTGAAACTCTCTCGACAGGAAGGCCCACGTACTGGCCTACAGACAAAAATAAGATACCAGATCTAATAGATTTTTACATAATCAAAAATTTGTCGAGCAACTACATACACATAGATGAATTTGAGTATCTAAGCTCTGACCATTCACCTATAATTCTCCAAATTAGTGAATATGTAATTCAAAATACAAATGCTAAAACCTTAACAAACAAAAGAACAGATTGGCAAGCCTTCAAGTTGAACCTAACAAATAGAATAGACTCACTGACACCTCCTATATCCAAAAATGATACAGAAAAAGAAACACATAGGTTGGTCAGCGATATTCAGAAATCGGCCTGGGTAAGCACTCCCGGTATAGATAGAAAGAACATGAAAAGAAACTACCGGAAAGAAATAAAGGATTTAATAGCAGATAAAAGACGAGCAAGAAGAACATGGCACAAATCAAGAGCTCCACAACATAAAACGAAGCTAAACAACCTTAGCCAGCAACTGAAAAGCGAAATTAGAAAATTTAAAGAGGACTCATTGAACAGGTACCTCGAAGGATTAACAGCTGAATACGCTACAAATTACTCTCTATGGAAAGCTACAAAAGGACTAAAACAACCTATTGTGCAAATACCTCCAATCAAAGCACCTGATGGAAACTGGGCAAGAAGCGATGAGGATAAAGCCATTCTTTTCGCAGACTACCTAGAAAACATATTTAAATCCCCAGATGAAAATGAAAACAGACAACCCATGCTATTAGAACCATCTGAAGAGGAAACCGAAGAAATTCTACCCACAAATCCTCACGAAATACGCAACCTAATCAAGCATGTCATAAATGCAAAGAAAAGTCCTGGATATGACCTTATATCTGGTGACGTATTAAAGATATTACCCATGAAGGCAATAATTAAAATAACAAATTTAATAAATGCCTCATTTAAGCTAAAATATGTCCCTAGTTTGTGGAAGATTGCTGATGTCCTAATGATTCCCAAACCAGGTAAACCGCCAAATGAGGTATCATCTTACAGGCCTATATCGCTATTGCCGATGATATCAAAAGTGTTTGAGAAAGTGCTCGCTAAACGTATAAATAAAATAATTGAAAGAAAAAAGCTGATTCCGAACCATCAATTTGGTTTTCGAAGGCAGCACTCTACGATACAACAGGTACACAGAATTACGGATAAGATCGAAGAAGCATTAGAAGAAAGGAAGGTCTGTTCGGCTGTATTCTTGGATGTGGCGCAGGCCTTTGATAAAGTATGGCACGAAGGACTTATTTATAAACTGAGATGTATGCTGCCAAATCAGTATGCTTCCATTCTTAAATCTTACCTAGGTGGAAGACATTTTAGAATAAAACAACAGAATACTCATTCAAAACTAAGAGAAATAAAGGCCGGCGTACCGCAAGGTAGTGTACTGGGCCCTATATTATACCTATTATATACTAGTGATATTCCGGAACTAGAAAACCACACTATGGCTACATTTGCAGATGATACTGCAATACTAGCAGAAGGGAGAACTAATAAAGAATCCACAGAAAAACTCCAAATGGGAATAAACAAAATCTGTGAATGGACTAAAAAGTGGAGAATCAAATTAAATGAGTCCAAGTCAGTCCATATTGATTTTACAAATAAAAAGGTTGAACATATACCAATCATTATCAACGAAAAAATACTTCCATACGCTAATACAGCGAAATATTTAGGTATGACACTAGATGCTAAGCTGCGATGGAAAGAGCACATAAAAAAGAAAAAAGAAGAGTTAGAGATGAAATATAGAAAATTGCACTGGCTGATAGGAAGAAACTCGACCGAATCAATTGGAAATAAACTGCTTATATACAATCAAATTCTGAAACCAACATGGACATATGGAATCCAACTACGGGGTTGCACCAAAAAAACAAACGTAGACATAATATAACGATTCCAAAATAAGGTGCTTAGAAATATAGTAAATGCACCTTGGTTCATAATGAACACTGACCTTCATCGAGACTTGAAGATAGAAAGTGTAAGTTCGGAAATCCTTAAACATGCAAAAAAAAAAAAAAAAAACACAAAGAAAAGCTAGAGGAGCATATAAACTTAGATGCGAGAAAACTTTTGAATAATGAAAATCAATTACGAAGGCTCAAAAGAATAAAACCTCTCCATTTAACTTAACTTTAGAAGTATAAGAAAAAAGAAAGAAGTATACATATATAGATGCATAACATAGCACATCCGAAAAAAAAAGATACACCAGATGGTGGATCTCATTTAAAGACGTAGATGTCAGGAAAAAATTGCTTATTAGTCCAAGTGACTAGATCGCAATTAGGCTGGCTCCTCCCCGCCCTGCGATGAAAAGCTAAGTGGCGTTACCGCAGGGAAAACGGGAAGAAGGGAGAAGGGGTAAGTGGGTAAAAATCCCACACTGTTACTGAGTACGGGCTCGGTTTCGTCTTTTGAAGATTAACACCTCCCAGCGAAAAAAAAAAAAAAAAAAACATTTTTTGCGCCCGGCCCAGGTCCGGCAGAATTTCACATCCGTGATGTATCCGAACACGACGACCAAAAAATACGCGAAATTTTGTTGACGAAATAATCATGAAAAAATTTCACCAGCTCTCCGTCTATGATGTGCCGCATCTTTTTTTGTTTATTGTTTTGTATGGAAATGTGGAAATGTTAAAAAAGCGCACTGCAGTGAAGCTGAAGTTAACTCCACTTCTACTTCAGCGGCAAGATTCAGCTTCACATTGTATTCGCAGCATTGGCTGTGTGTGAATTTTACTTTGACAGTGCAACGTACTTCAGCTTCAGCTTCACCATTGCGTTCAGCCAGTTAGTTTTCAACCATACTATATATGTCGACAAGGTATAGACTACAGAACTATGAGACTTACTAAGCAGAATTGTATGAGATCAAACCCAGACTTTTGAATGTGACACACTAGCTTCCGGCAACAAAACACAATCATGGCAATCTCGCTGCAGTGTAAATAGAATCGGTCATATCGCTATTAGCCCCGAAATTAGTTTTCTCATGTTTAAAAGATGCCGGGTTATCAGCGTCAAGTCCGAAGATTCTTTCAAACTAGCCAACCTAGTTCCTCAACAAATCAAAAGACACATTTAACTACCATAAAGTCGAAAATTACTTCCGATAAGGAAAAGAACCAGTTAAGGGACACAGACTTCATGATCACCATCGACTATCTGTTCAATTACAATCCCATTTCCCAATGCTTCATAGATCTCTAACCTAACCCAACACCAATATTCCCAATCCAATCTTCCATATTGTGAAACATCCCACATTAGACTTCAATACAATGTACCTACCTGTGATACAAATTTCATAGTCATTCCATTTTTATTATTTTTTTTTTTTGTATACTTTTCCATTTCCGCAACAAACTGTTATATCGTCGTCTAGACGCAATTTCGAACCAACTTGCCAAAATTGATTATGAGATTAAGTTAGTTAAGGTGAACTCGTATACGTAGCTGCTAGGCTTAGCCAAGCAATGAACCAGTTTTCCAATTTATTCAATTTATTTGCCATCCCCCACCCGTGGTAAGGGACAATTAATCCATAGTCGATAGAGTAGCAACCTTTTATTCACCAGAGTGTTTCACCGTAACGAAGACTTTCTTCTATCACCAACGCAGTCATCTTTACCATTTCCTCCCAATGCCTTCGTCAATTAAGTGTTCTCAAGAATTCATTCTCTTTGCACACGGTCTCGAAGTGTTTAAGTGCAAATGCGGTTGCTTTCGTGTAGGGTGTGGAATCATGTTCTGCAAAAAGTACAATGCTCAAGCAATTACAGTCACAAGGCTTTTAAGTTGCACATTTGAAAGCGGTCTGATGCTCTCAGTACACCTTGAACGGTTTCATCACGCAGCTCAATCGGGGCCATGTACCAAATATAAAGTCTACGATCGATTTTCCCCATCGATTTCCTGGAGTTTTGCCTCCTTCACATCACTTTGTAGTATTCCTTCGAAGTACTCGCTAGACTCGGAGAGCACAATCTCATGGGCGTGTACTTCTATTTTATCCATTTCAGCGATCAGTACTACGTTGAATAATGTTCTATTCTGATAGAATGAGCGCATTTTAACGGAAACGGCCATTTCCCGTTCAGCACATTTCACGGTTTCGCTGTTGCTGGACTCGGTGTAAATTGAAGACGAATTTTGGTTTTGACATGCCATGACGAGAATTCTAAAAGACGAAGATCTTACGAATAATGGCAAATTAAATTCAACACGTAATCAATCAATTCTTAGCACTTATCTGCAAGAATTTATCGCAAACTTTCAATTTAAAATAGATTTTATTACTCACTTCTCTTGAAGTGTAACAGCGGAAATGATAATAATAAATACACTGGCGTAATAATAATATAATTTAATATGTATAAGTATACCTTATCTCTGGCAGTGGTCATATGATCGTGATATTCAATATCGTTATCGAAAATCATAGCTTGTTATCAAAAAGTGACTATTTTTAAAGAATGAAGTCAATAACGTACGTGAAGTCAATAAGTACATTCATATCTCTCTTTATTCCATCATCTGCTATCTTATGTTCAAATGTGACCACAATCGGTAGATGGTCAGAGTATGGGACATGCTTAACTTCTAGATCGGTTATGACTTCATTCCATTCACCTCTTATAAGACAATAGTCAATGACAGATGTCCCTTGACTTCCCACAAATGTAAAGTCGCCACATTCGTCACTTTTGCTGGTACCATTCATTATCCGCAGGCGAAAAGAATCACAAAAATCCACAAGTTTCACGCCCCTAGCATTGCAAATTCGATCCTTTGATTTTCGATTTATACCCACTACATTATTTTCCGCACCTCTTTCGTTGCCTACTCTTGCATTGAAGTCTCCTATCAAAATGACATTCGGGTTATCATAGCACATCATTATCTCCTGTATTTTCTCAAAATCCCTTTGCCAATGGTTGCAGTTTACATGCAGAGGGAATAAACAGAAATTTTTTTTTATCGATTACTATGTTCATATACGTCATCTCCTCTGCTAGCTCTTCCCCGATCATATGTTCGGTTCACTGGTATCCACTTGGCCTCATAGTTTAAATTTTTTTTTCAAAGTTACTGAAGTTACTATTTACATATGTTTCATACAAGAAAATAAGCTCAAATTGATTAACAAAATTATAGAATTCAACAAATAGTGACTTATTATTTAACCCTGCTACAGATTTTAGATTAAATATGTGATTTTATTGTACAATAAAGAAAGAATCCATAGATATAAATTCACAAAGTATAGCACTGGCATTAGCCGTCAGCCCGAAAAGAGAGATTTATAGTCTAAAAACGTGTGATTATTAGAATTGATTATTTTTATATAATGTAACTATTTTATTCTATCCTATCTAAATAATTAATATTTAAAATGCTTCTTCTTGTATTTGCTTCCGGTAGTTTAAAGCAGTTTTTATATAACTCGCCAGCACACTCCAATTTTGGGCGTTCAGGATTGAAATAAGTTCGTTTGACGACAGGCTGCTTTTTCCCCAGTGATTTCTCCTGATCACGTTCAATATGGGACATATTCCAACGAAGTGATAAATGTCTTCCTTCGCTCGTAGATTGCACAGACTGCATTCCGGGTTTCCTTCAGTCCTATATGGCATATAATTTAGTCTGAGAAGCTCACCTCTAGCCTTGAAAATTGAAGAGATTGTACATATGCTGTTTTGATCGTGGAAATAATTTTTTTCCCCGAGGTCATATTCAAGAGTTCGGTACGTGTTTCTGGTAAAGCTTTCCTGCGCTCTTTCTCTAAAAGTGATACGGGTAGATAGCTCGATCTTTACCAACAGCTCCTGAAGAGATTCTTTCCACGATGCTGCATTGAAGTCTATCAGGTGAATATCGTGTTCGCTGCACAACCTAAACCATTCACTGAAAAATTGTAATTTCCCTCGTAGTAAGTGCATTGCAACTATATGCGGAAGACGCTGACTCGGGAGTGACATTACTTTTAAAATATAGAGGAAGTGTAGCCTTATTGTATAAACATACAGTGGCGGCAAACCGGTTTCCAAGTGAAGCATATAGTTTGGCGTATTTTCAGGTAATCTGAAGATTTTTTTGATAAAATATCTCAGCAGTTTTTCTACTTCTTCATACTGTAAAATACCCCATACTTGGGCCGCATAGCACATAATAGACCTTACTACTGCTTCATAGACTTTGTACTTTGTGCTTAATGCAATGTTCTTTTTACAAAGTATGCCTTTCCAGTTGTAATTTATTGCCCTTTTGGCTTCTTTTAGTTTTCCTTGCAGGTGATTGTTAAAAGTTAGCCGAGGCTTATATTCTTTTACTTTCTCTAGTTCTTCGCCTTGCCATGTCCATTTTTCATCCCTTGCGTAACGACCAGAACCATTTCGGAAAACCATTATTTTGGACTTGGCGGTGTTGACTTTTAGGTTACACAAACTGCAATATTGCTCTAATTTGTTAATCATGATTTGCATCATCTTTGGTGTTTCCGACAGAATGACAATGTCATCAGCGTATAGGAGCAGCTTTATCTTAATTCCAGCGAACTCGATTCCACCGGGCAAGAAAGTTGGCAAATCATCCAGGAACATCGAAAACAGAAGAGGACTCATAAGACAGCCTTGCTTGACACCTATTTTTGACTGAAACCAGTCTGACATGTTGACTCCATCCCATACTGCAGTTGTATTATTTTTGTAAAGGCTTTGTATAACTTTGAGCAACTTTGTAGAGACTCCCAGATTGCTTAGTTTGTAAAAGAGCGCCCTTCTGTCAACAGAGTTAAAAGCTGCCTTAAAATCTACGAAGAACGCATACAGTTTTTTGCCCTTGTCCAGGTATGTCCTAGCAATACTTGTCAGTGTAAAAATATTGTCCACCGTAGAAAAGTTTACCCTGAACCCAGCTTGGAACTCGCTAAGTAGGTCATTTGCCTGTACCCTTTCTGTTAGACGTTCTAGAATGATCCCCGTAAAAATCTTCATTACTGTGTTCAGAAAGGATATTCCTCTGTAATTACTAGGATCTTTGGGATCTCCTTTTTTATACAAAGGAAAAATTATATTTTTTCTGAAGCTGGTCGGTACATCACCCACATCAAAAATGAAATTGTAGACTTTTGTTAGCTTTACCAGGAACTCGTTGGTCGCATATTTGAAAAATTCGTAGGGGATACGATCTTCTCCTGGGGCTTTATTTAAATTGCATCGATGTACAACTCTACAAACATCTTGAAATAGTATGGTACGGTCCAATACATCGACTCTCTGAAAGGGAAGCGCATAGTGCAGTTCGCTCGTGCTACAAGGTGGGTTCAGCAATTGTTCAAAATGATCAGCCAGAATAGTTGCTTCGGTTTGAATACTCCGTGCGAAGAGTGAGCCATTGACGGTTCGGGCGAGTTTCCAAAACGAGCGACTGTCCTTAATTCCTGCAAGCTCCGTAGTCAGGTGTTGAGAGTACCTTTTTTGCTTCTCCCTGCACATGGTTTTGTATGTTTTATTGGTCTGCTGGTACATAATTTTTACAAAACGGCTGCCTGTTTCTCTTATTAATCGCAAGTAGGCGAACGATTTTTTCCTAGCTGCCGCGCATTCCCAGTCATACCGCAGTTGTTTTCTTTTACCTCTTCTTCTAGCTTGAAAGGACTTTACTTACTTACTTAGGTGGCGCTACAGTTCGGGGTGAACCTGGGCCTCAACCAACAAGCCTCTCCATTTAGCTCGGTCTTTAGCTAATTGCCTCCAGTTGCGCACTCCAAGTTGGTCGAGGTCCCCTTGAACTTGTGCGCGCCACCTACGGCGATGATTCCCTCTACTGCGTCGTCCCTCGGGGTTAGATTCGAAGACTCTGTGGGCCGGAGCGTTGGTGTCCATTCGCTCTACATATCCTAGCCATCTCAGACGTCCAATACGCAGTTTTTTTACTTGGTCGATGTCGCTGTACAGCTCGTAGAGTTCGTGATTGAATCTTCTCCTCCAAAACCCGTCAACGCAAACGGCGACCAAGGATATCTTCATCCTCTTTTAATAAAGTCCATGTTTCAGCACCGTAAAGCAGGACTGGGATTATCAAGGTCTTATATAGAGTCTCCTTAGTTGCTCGAGATAGGGCTTTACTGTTGAATTGCCTTATAAGCCCAAAAAATAGCGATTGGCAAGAGTTATTCTTCGATTGATTTCTGCACTGATTTTGTTTGCTGAATTTATAGCAGAGCCAAGGTAGACAAAGTCCCTTACTACCTCGAAGTTATAGCTGCCCACGGTGACGTTTTGTCCAATTCGTCGATGTTGGTTTTCCCTTCTAGTTGACAGCATATACAGGGTGTCCGCCGGGAACGTATACTACTTTGTTTTGCCGCCATTTTGGTAAACATTAGTCTTGAAAGTTCATATTTGGCAGCCGTGAAGTAGACACGTGGCAAATTTATTATGGAAAAATATTCGATAAGCCAACGTGTTTTAATCGTTAAAACATTTTATCAAAATCAATCATCGATTACTGTGACGATGAGAAAGTTAGGTGAAATTTTTGGGAGAAACAACGTGCCAACAAAACGCACTATTTATCGTGTAGCGAATGATTGAATGATGAATAAACAGAATAGTCAGATCTGGGCAATGGAAAACCTTCAAACTATTAATCAGTCACCTTTGCATCCATTAAAAGTAACAGTCCGGTGTGCAATTTGGTCAGGAGGAATCATTGGACCTTACTTCTTTGAAAATTAAAACGGCGTAACGGTAACTGTGAATGGGGAGCGATATCGTGATATGATTGAAAACTTTTTAACACCACAACTGCATGCTTTGGGCTTGATTAACCTGTGGTATCAACAAGACTGTGCCACGTCGCATACAGCCAGGCTTACAATGGAATTACTGCGAGACCTCTTTCCACAACAAGTTATTTCAAAAAATGGTGATGTTGATTGGCCTCCACGGTCGCCTGATTTGACTGCTCCTGACTTCTTTTTGTGGGGATATCTGAAAAGCAAGGTTTATGCAAACAAACCAGAAACGCTTGAGCAACTCAAACAAAATATTCGTGATGAAATTAATGAAATACCGCGTGAAATGTGTGAGAATGTAATGAAAAATGTGCTCAAAAGGGCTCGCATTTGTGAGACTAGCAGAGGCGGACATTTACCTGATATTGCATTCCATACATAATTGCCGACATTTAATAAAACATTTATCAATATAAGATCCATTCTCTTTCATTTAATCAAAAATTATAAACAAACAAAGTAGTATACCTTTCCGGCGGACACCCTGTACTTGGTTTTGCCCTCGTTTATCGCTAAACCCATTTTGGCCGCTTCCGCCTCAATGCTTACAAAAGCACCGGTGACAGCCCGCTGAGATCTTCCGATAATGTCTATATCGTCGGCGTATGCAAGCAGTTGTACAGACTTGTAATAGATTGTGCCTCCGGTGTTGGCTTGTGAGTTCCGCACAATCCGTTCAAGTACAATATTGAAGAAGTCACATGACAGCGCGTCACCTTGTCTGAAGCCTTTTTTGACATCAAAGGTCTCGGTGATGTCATTACCGACCTTGATGGAGCAGCGAGCGTTCTCCATCGTCAGCCTGCACAGGCGGACAAGTTTGGCAGGGATGTCAAAACTATACATGGCTCTATAAAGCTCTTCTCTATAGATGCTGTCATAGGCGGCCTTGAAATCGATAAAGAGGTGGTGAGTATCGATTTGGAATTCTTGGGTTTTCTCCAGGATCTGCCGAAGTGTGAAGATTTGATCGATGGTGGACTTTCCTGGCCTGAAACCGCACTGATAGGGTCCAATCAGGCTGTTGATAAAAGGTTTCAGGCGTTCACACAATATCGCAGAAAAGATCTCGTACGCGATGTTGAGGAGACTGATGCCTCTATAATCGGCGCAGTTGAGGGGGTCTCCTTTCTTGTGGATCGGGCAAACGATGCTGAGATTCAATTCATCAGGCATACACTCCTCTGACCAAACATTAGAAATGAGTTGGTGTATGCACTCTACCAATTCATCCCCAGCTGCCTTGAAAAGTTCGGCCGGTAAGCCGTCAGGTCCAGCAGCCTTGTTCGATTTTAGCTTGGATATTGCTATCCTCACTTCGTTTTGGTCAGGTGGACGGAAATTTTGACTATCATCGTCCATGTTGAATGGTTCATTCTGCCTGACAGCGGGATGCTGGTCTTCGTCGCCGTTATACAGTCTGTAGAAGTAGTTTTTCCATATTCTCAGCACCGACTGTGATTCTACTACGAGGTTTCCATTCTCATCTCTACAGGTTTCTGTACGGGTATTACTTCTCTGACACGTTCTTTTTACCTTTTGGTAAAACTTCCGTACATTGTTCCTGGAGTATAGACTCTCGATATTCTCAAACGCGCGCTTCTCATGCTCTTTCTTCTTCTTTTGGAGAAGCCGATGTTCTTTCCGTCTCTTTTGCTCGTAGAGTTCACGAGCAGCTCTCGCCTTCCTTTGCAGCACCGCTTTATATGCCTCTTGTTTTGCTGCATGCACTCGCCGGCATTCTTCGTCAAACCAGGGGTTTCGCGGTGGTGGTCGAGCGAGACCCAGCACATCAGTCGCGGCGTTTCTGATGGCATGTTGGCAGCGTTGCCACTGGTCTTCGGCACTTGATGCTGGCGGCAAAGGGGTGATTGAGAGATTTCGGGATACGCGTTCAGCGAAGAGTCTGGCGGTCTCTTGCGATTGTAGCTTTTCGACGTTAAATTTTCTCACAGTAATTCGTCTTTGTTGCTCAGATTGGGATATCCGCATTCGTACCTTGGCTACAACAAGGTAATGATCCGAGTCTATGTTGGCCGCTCGGAAGGTCCGGACATCCAGAATACTGGAGGCATGCCTTGCGTCGATCGCAATATGATCAATTTGGTTGATCGTTACATGATCATTAGACCGCTATGTCTGCTTATGAATATCGAGATGAGGAAACCATGTGCTTGCTATGGTGACATTTCGCTCCAGAGCGAAATCAATTAGCCTTAGTCCGTTATCAGACGTGGTGTCGTGTAGGCTATGCTTACCGACTGCTCTACCGAAAACGTCCTCCTTTCCTACTTTGGCGTTAAAATCGCCCAATACGATCTTAACGTCGTATTTAGGACATTGCTCGTATGTTTTGTCGAGGAGCTCGTAGAAACACTCTTTGGAGGCAGGGTCCTTTTCTTCTGTGGGGGCACATATTAGGCTTATGTTAGCGAATTTAGCCTTGATCCGGATAGTCATAATACGCTCGCTTACGTGTCGGAAGCTTAAGACTTCTTGCCTAAGTCTGCAGCGTATGACAAATCCGCATCCGAATAAGCGCTGCCTCTGTAGCAATCACCGTAGTAGATGTCACAGTTTTTCATCCTCTTTTTGCCCGGCCCATCCCATCGCACTTCCTGGATGGCGGTAATATCTGCTTTATAGCCGTCTAGGGCCTCTGCTAGTTGTTCGGCTGCACGTGGTCTGTAAAGGGACAGAACATTCCACGTACAGATCCGAAGGTCGTTGTCCTTATTTCGTTTGCTGGGGTCGTCATTAGTTGAGTCATCCTTATCCGAGGCTTTTGGTTGTTTCGGAACCATGCGTTTTTTACGTGGTAGGGAAGTTACCCCGACGGCACAACCCCCAACCTGGAGGGCCAGTTCCTTAATTATTCCCCTAGGACGAGGAGCCGGGTACACCGGTGCCAGTAGTCCACTACGGGAGTATGAGTGCTGCCGTTGGCCCATTAAGGGCTCCTCCGCCACCATCTCTATTCCAATGCCCTGACCAACATTGGAAATTCCTTACCGACCTGTGATCCGAATACGTCGAAGCAGCTCCCGCAAGGTATTCACTAAGTTCAACCTAACTGGAACTATAGACGCCACCGTTGACTCCGTCTAGGGAATTCGTCCGCTGCCGCCTAGAACAGGAAGAAGTGCTCAAGTGAGAAAAGCACTCTTCCCCCCCTCTCTCATCTGCTGCCACCAAGAATCCGCCAAACGGGGTTGGTTACCCATTTCTTGGATTAAGGTACTAGGCACCCGGCTGTCACCGCGTGGAGGTTGAGAGTAGGAGTTGGTAGGCCTCAGCTGAGTGAAAACGCTTGTGTTTTCATATGATCGCATGCACTACCGTTTTACTTCTCTGACACACTCTTTTTACCTTTGGTAAAGCCTCCGTACATTGTTCCTGGAGTATAAGCTCTCATATATCTTCGATCGCGCACTTCGCATACTCTTTCTTCTTCTTTTGGAGGAGCCGATATTCTTCCCGTGTTTTTTGCTCGTAGAGCTCATGAGCAGCTCTCAGATTCCTTTGCCATGCCCTTTTATATGCCTCTTGTTCTACTGCATGAACCCGCCCACATTCTTCGATTTGGCCGGGCGAAACCCAGTACATCAGTTGTGGCGTTTCTGATGGCGTGGTGGCAGCATTAACACTGATCTTCGGCACTTGATGCTGGTAGTATAGGGGTGTTTGAGAGATTTCGGGATATCCGCATTCGTATCTTGGCTACAACATTGAATAGACCTTATCAGAGGTTTGTGGTTGTTTCTAAATCACTCTCTTTTACGTGGTAAGGAAGTTACCCTGACGGAACAACCCCCAACCTGGAGGGCCAATTCCTTTTCTTATACCCTTGGGGCGGAGGGCCGGGTACACCAGTGCCAGTAGTCCACTACACATATGATATTCCTTACGGAGCTGTGATCCGAATATGTCGAAGCAGCTCGCGCAAGGTATTCACTAAATTTAACCTAACTGGAACTGTAGACGCCACCGTTGAAATTCGTTCGCTGCCATCTGGAATAAGAAGAAGTGCTCTAGTGAGAGAGCACACTTCTTCCCTCCCTCATTTGGTGCCGCCAAAGATCATCCAAATGGGGTTGGTTACCATTTCTTGGATCAAGGTACTAGGCATCCAGTGGTGACCACATGGAGGCTGAAAGTTGGACGTCATAGGTACATATGTTATTATGCAGTGTTTACATTCCGTCTAATCTTAGCTTTAGAGACATGCCTTGTTTGCATTGTACCGTGAAAACAAAACGAAAACGAGACGAGTGCACAGCAAACAAAGCCGTCATCTTGTTATCGAAATAAATGCCGTCTCACCGCGAGGTTTTTCCAGTTTTTCAAAATCATGGCGCAACGAGTCAACGAGTGGCACACTGTTGCGACTTGCTACATAAATTTTCTTTGTTTGAAATTAATTTTGTCAACTCGTGCTGGATTCGAAATTTCTGTCTCGCCTCACGCTCTGGCTGTATTGTGAATCAGGCAACATAGTTCAATTAAATTGGCCTGGCGCTGTGATCCGACGACATACTTTTCTATTTTACCACATTTAATACGAAAAACGTCTTTGTTGCAGACAAGTTGTACAAGACACAACTCAAGTATTTGTTTGGCAATTTGGGTTATTCTAATATTTGGAGTTTGTTCTCGATTAGGGAAAATGAAGCGCACGCTCAAACGTTGAAAACTCACATGTGCATTTCTATAAATGAGGTAACAGATTTTACAAGATTCATTTTCATGTAAACGTATATATAGGTACTTACCGCAGTTTGCACCTCTTCCCTTGGCTTCGAGATCAAGAATAAATGTAAAGACCGGAAACAAAATGCCTTCCCATTGGAAGAAGTGTCTACCGCAGCGAGAAAAGTAATGCCAATTTAAATTATATTCATGTTGTCAGGACGCCACCCTCCGGAGAATCTCTGAACCATAAACAACTGAGCTTCAGAACCACTACACCAAAATCTTTCTCTCTCTCTCTCTATCCATCCTCTCCAACACCCGCACTGTGTGTAAACATGTTTAAGGTATTCATAATCCTTTGAGTACGCGCAAACAAAAAAAAAATTGTTTCTATATCTGTCAGTTTGCGACAAAATTCATTTAGCATTAGATTTATTAGTTTCTCTTAATTTGTTATTAATTTTTTAAATATTTAAACGTTACTAAATGATATGATGGAGCAAAAAAAAAGCAAAACAGCTTACTTTCCTATGTGTATACGTATACCCCCAAAAAAATATTGTTTTCACTGGTACAGTGTAAAACAACCCGTACATCATTCAATTCAATTGTAAACTGTGTTGTCAACTGAATTGATGCTTGACCGTTATGTGGAATACGTACGAATAGACGCGTTTAAATCTCTGTCCAGCTACAGTGAGTAATTGTAATGTGATTTCCAGCCAAATATAGTCTGACTCTGGGCGAAGCTCGTATAACCATAGTTCCTAGTTAATCGGCTTGTTAGAATTTCTTAATATACTGCCTATTAAGCTAAAAAATATATTTTTGTTTTTTGTGACTCGAGATTTCTTTTCCGTTTTCTGCTCCGCCTTTGTCTACCACTACATGCACCAAGTGGCTCCTACGCTATACCATACATATGATGCCGTTTTCCAATACACGCTCAAAAGCTGTTCCTACAAAGGGGCCACTCTCGACGCCCACCCAGCTGAGTTCTCCGGCACCTAATCCTCCCGGCTCTGATAACGCAGCACTCACTTTGAAAGTCTTAGAAGAACGCCTTATTAAACATACGGACTTATTGCGGCACAATCTTATGGAGGAAATAAGCAAGTTTCGGAATGAAATCGTTCTTAAAATTGAGGAAATCAAAGATGCAGGGATGCAGCGATTCGATGAACTAAGTGCTAATATGTCCACCTTGACTGAGCGAATCACCAAACTCGAGGAACACGCCAATGCAGTCTCTCTCACGCCCAATGCAGAAGTTATTGCACTTAAACAACAAATTAACGCCCTGGAGAGGAAGGAAGTGGCGGGCGATGCGGTTTTTTTTCGGAATACCCGAGCTCCCTGACGAGAATTTGAAGCATTTGTTTAACCGACTTTGCCATACGATCGACTGCAAGCCGCCTCCACTCCAAAAGATATTTTCCGAGCTAAAAGGGGCATCAACAGCAACACTACTGCTACAACAACACCATCGTTGATCGTCTTAAAATTCAACAGCTTCCAAGACAGAAACACTGTCCTCAAAGCAGCTTCGAATTACCGCAAACTAAACAACAGAGAGCTTAGTCTCCGCGACCTTGACTTTATTAATTATATAATTCGACAATAGCTGTTACCTTAATGAAAGTGTAATTAAACATACTCGCCTTCTCTTGCAGAGTGCAATCACTCTAAAGCGAAAAAACAGCTGTTCTCTGCATACACGAAGTTTGCGTCGCTCTTTGTCAAAAAATTCGCCGCGGGAAAAAGCTTTCCAATCGAAAGCGCCGACGATCTTCACGCTGCTGTTGGGACTGACCGATTTTCCGTAACACTCGTGGAACCAAAATAAAAATGAATCCAATAAAAAACACAAGAAAAACAGAAAAAACAAAGAAGAATGAAAACCCGGGCACTTCATCGGATGATGAACTGCTCGCCTCCAGTCTGGAGACCCTAGTGGGAAGCGAGAACCTTGAGTTGAGTTCCATTCAGGGCGCGCTCCCCGAACCGTCTATACCCTCCACTTCAGCAGCAGCGCAGGACACTCGACTTAGTGCCCATAAGCGCGCTGCTCACAACCGGAAATCAGCCAGCAACCGCAGAAAAATGCGTACCAGAGGGCCATCTTTATTCTGGGTAAGATAACCAAGAATGAAGAGGCCGGTACGGTTTCTGAGCATCAACCAAGGTAATCCAAGAACCTGCATTCTAGCTAAAAAACATATTAAAGCCGTTTTATGTCCAAATGTTAGCTCTTCTGATTTAACAGTTGTTAAAATAGAGAAAGCGGGCAAGGCGGACCTCGTAATAGCATCCGTCTACACATGGCACACGACCGACAAGTACCGCCGGAGGAATTCCATGACGCAATAGCCAGCATCTCCACCATAAAGACCAACCTGCGAATGGGCTGCGACGCCAACGCCAGACATACTGTATGGGGCAGCTCAGAGAACAACGAACGCGGTGAATCTTTGTTTGATTACATTATTGAAAACAACCTTTCCATCTGTAACAAGGGTAACTCCCCGACCTTTATCTTTCCGAGTACGGATCATTTTAACGGTTGGGAGGACGTTATTGATGTCACACTCTCTAGAATTAACCATAATACCAAAGTTGAAAATTGGAGAGTATCGAATCTGAAATCTTTCTCAGACCATAACTGGATACTCTTCGATGTAGATCTGTCTCCTAAACTTTTTAGAAACCTCAAAAGAATCGACGGGGCCAAGTTTGGTCAAGTCACAAATTCAAAGCTCCGTAAAACTCCCAACCCTAAAATGACCTCAATTACAGAACTCGACAACAGAGTAGAGACTTTTAATACGGCGCGCGCCGTGGCGTAAGTGGTTAGTGTGTCGGATCACTGCGCGTGAGGTTCCAAGTTCGAATCCCAGAAAACACCAAAAAAGTCTTTCCCACCTCTCGCGAGCATCTGACAAACATCCGAGAGTATTGTTGTCACGAAAAAGTTTATCAAATCGCCGTTCGGATACGGCACTAAACTGTAGGTCGCTTCCATTCGTGTGAAAAATGTAACGCACACAGCATGAGTGGTAGCGAGAAGCTAGGTCCTGGCATTTAAAGAGCTGTTGCACCAAATATACCTCCTTATGTCCTGTATCCCCTTGTGGGTCCTAGGGCCTCTACTACGCCTACGCGCCATCGTGTACGGTTTCTGGCAATGTGTCTGAGTTCTCCCCAACTTGCGCCAAATATACATATATAAAAGAGATTTTTTTTTATTTTGTGGCAAACCAGATTGCATAATAAAATATTTCAGTGATTCATTTTTATTTAAACAGTGAGGGAAAAAGTAAACGGACAAAAAAAAATCACCCCCTTCGGGTAGGGGTTAGAATATACCCGAGGTAGGCATGCCTGTCGTAAGAGGCGACTAAAATCCACCCTCCGTATACCGAGTAAGGCGTATACATAGTATGCAATGAACAAAACAAAAGATATAAATACCCCAGGTACACTGGAAAATCCACCCTCTTCGGAGGTCGGCTCTACGGGTTCTGGGGAGAGCCATTTATTGCGTTCATCTGACCCTTTTAAAAAAGGTACCAGGTAGTTAGATCTCCACCATCAAGATCTACCATAAAAACGTGCGGAACTAGAAGTCCGGCGACATCGATAGTGTCGGTGCACGAACAACGGACTTCAACGAAAATTCAAAGCCTTACGGACGAAAATATGGAACTCCGGACCAGGCTAAGTAAAATGGAACTTCTCTGCTAAGAACTAAGACAAGAATTAAATGTACTTAAAGCAGAAAATAAAGCATTTAAGGATATAAAGAAACCTCGTAATGAGTCTGCTGCGAGTTCAAACGTCCCCGATAACACTGATTATCAAACGGATGAAGAAGAACTAGCTCGGGAAACTGACTGGATCCTTAAAAAACGACCAGTTAAGAAACGAGCAGCTGGTTCTTCACCCGAAATGGTAACGAGGCAAGAAAACACGCAAAATGAGCGAAAAGATAACGAACAGCGTGACAAAATAAACACATGTGTCGAAGAAAATCCACGAACTAAGGTACGATCACCGCCGCCAATAAACGTAATCGGAATTGCAGACTATAATAAGTTGCATTCTATTCTTGAACCTCTGTTGCTATCCGATTTTGAAGTAACATCGCTCAACAACAACAAATGGCAGGTAAACGTAAAGGACTCAGACAGTTACCGCTTAGTATCTAATAAACTAAATACTGAAAAAACTCAGTGGTATACTTACGAAAATAAATCTGAAAGACCGATACGAGTCGTAGCTAGAGGACTTCATGCCTCATGCTTAAAGGAAGATGTTGTTCACGACTTGAAAAACAAACAACAAACTTTAAAATCGTCAACGCAGTAAATTTAATTAAACGGGAAAAACAAAAATTGGAAGGCGAGGAAACGACGGTAAAGCGCGGCCTTCCTCTTTTTATGCTAACTTTTGATAAAGCTGAGAGTTTGGATAAGATTTACGAAATAAGAACAATTCTGAATGTCGTAGTCAAAATGGAACCCATGCGCAAGAATACAAGATTGATACCTCAGTGCAAACGATGCCAAGGATTCAATCATACGCAAACGATTGTCGAAAAGAACCACGATGTGTGAAATGCGCCGGAAATCACCTCTCCCAAGTTTGTGGAGTAAACAAACAAACATCTGCAACATGTGTTAATTGTAAGGAAAAGCACGCGGCAAATTATAGAGGCTGTGAAGTAGCTAAGGAGTTGCAAAAACGGAGAGTTGCGCTCCTTAACCCGTATCATCCTAGTGTTCCATTAGTGGAACGGTATTTGTATCATTTTCTATAAATATTTCTTGAACGCGTCCTTTATTTATTTTTGCATTCTGACATCACTAATAATATTTGTTGTCAAAATAATTTACCATCGGTTTGATTTCGAGAAATGTCGGTGTATTTATTGTGTGTTAAATTTTAAGAAATCGACAAAAAAATGTCTCGCCGCAAAGTGTAAGTTTTTTTTATAAACTATTTTGACTAATATCTTCTATGTTACATCGGTTTACTTGTAAATGTTTGAATAATGTGCTTTTTATATCAAAACAAAAAAATGTTTTGGTTTTAGATATTTTCTTTGATATAGTTTGCACCGTTCCACAAGTGGAACAGTAGGATCATATGCCAGTGTAACAAATATTCGCAAAAACATGCTTCTTCTGGATTAACTAAAAAAAAAAGAGCCATGATGTAACCGGTACCATAAAGGCAAACCGTGTGGAAAAAGCACCATTAAAAAATCCCAAAGAAATGAAAAAAAAAACTAAAAGAGGTTCATTTAACCAATGTACAGATACAATTTCTAACATCAGTCTTGCCCGGTATATTGAAATCAACATTGTTACTGTTGCATCTACCCAATGTGGTGTTAACCCTCTGGGAAAGGTGAAGAGATTTTGCGACAAGCAGAAGAAGGACATTCATCAACCTCGTTGCATAGTTAATTATAACCGATATATGGGAGGAGTTGATCAGTTTAATCAAAATGATAGATGTTACCGAATTGCAATTCGTTTAAAAAATGGTACTGGCAGCCATTTATATTTTCAATAAATGCAAGCGTAAACAATGCTTTCCAACTTTACAAGGTATCTCCTTTGGCTTCGGGAAGCAACTATGACTTGCTACCTTTCACCAGGTTTATTGTTAAAACATACCTTCTAACAACAGATACACCTTCAGGCCAAAATATTGCCTCAACGTCAAGGTTGTCTAGGTCATCTCTAGCTGTCAGAAAACGTGTTCCCAACAGTATTCGGCTTGATAGAAGAACCCATCACATTGTCAGCCAACAAAAACAAATCCAAATCACATAAATACGAAAATGAAAAGTGAAACCTGTAACGTTGCATTACATAATAACTTGGAAGAAATATTTTATCGTATTACTAGTATTATTTAATTTAAAAGTGTACATATATCTAATAATTTTAAAGCTGTTATTTTTTTTAATAAAATGTATTGAAATAGTCAAATTATTTGAGTTTTTTTTTTCTTTCACTCAAAAAAACGATGAAGAAAATACAGTGTCATATTGTCCTACTGTTCCATTAAAGGAACGGTTCTAGAAATCTTTATCCAAAAATTTATTTTGTATTTTTTATACATAAATATGTTCATAGTCTCATAAATATGAGTTGGTAAGAGCTTTTCTCAAATCGAACAAAATTAAAGGTGTTTGGGATAATATGGGTTAAGCCACTAAATATAGAATCAAAATTGCAAACAAAACCAAAGCGTAAGATCGCACCGGAGAAAGTAGGCAAACTAAAATTACCGGGTTCAGAGCACAAAAAGGTGAGGGAAAGATTGCCAACAGAAAGGCCCTCGACCTCTGCTCTTAAAAGAAACAGTACTGACCCTCGGACAGCAGCAATGCAGTCTTATGCTCAGGCCGTGGCTTCCGAAAAACCAAAAAACCTTGAAATTTCGACCGACCCCTTTCCTCAGTTATTCTCGCGAAACTTGAAGAACGAGGCAAAATAAATAAAATTATTCTCGATAGGCTGGTTAAGCTTGAAAATAATTCACAGAAAACGCGCAACTACAACTAGAATATGAATGACAAACGAATGTTGAAAATATGTACTTGGAATGCAAACGGACTTTCGCAAAAACTTGACGAATTGGAAATATTTATGCGCCAAAAAGATATTAATATTTTCTTGATTTCTGAAACCCACATCAAAAAGGAATCGCATTTAAAAATAACAGGCTATAATGATTACCACGCTTGTCACCCTTCGGGAAAAGCGAGAGGCGGATCATCCTTGTTTATTAAAGACTGTATCGAGCAATCAGAAGACCTAAAGATAGAGCTTGAAACTTTGCAATTTTGCACGATGCGAGTTATAAATAGTCAGCGTACTCTTAAAATTTCGTTTATCTACTGTCGCACTTAAAAAAAGTGATTTTACTAACATGTTTGAATCGCTTAAACCTAATTTCATTATTGGCGGCGATTTTAATGCGAAACACACGTTCTGGGGCTCAAGATACAGTCGAAAAAAGGTAGAATGCTCTATTTATTTATTTATTATTAGCTTAATACAAGCTCAAAAAAAAAAAAAACTTAAACAATCTAAACTTACAACTAGCGGCAAAAAAACTTAGAAACTAAAACTTAAACTAACAGCATTTTGGTGAGAAGGGAGGAGGTAGAGGGCGTGAAAAGGGTGTGGCTGTTCACCACACAATGGCAACACTAGTCTGGTGGACACAGTTCTCACGGCTTGCGGCTCATGTTCTTACCATCAGGGACAAGCTACGAGGAAGACTCGTTTCCTTCTATTCCTTCTTCTGGATTCAGCTGCCGACGGAGAAACGTGCTCCAAAAGATCTTCCCCCCACGAGGAACAACACGGCCTTCCCCAAAACATTGATTCGTTGTATTTTAATTAAGTTTAAATTAATAATTGGTAGTTTTATTGCTTCTTTGTGCTGAGGAAGTCAGTGCACTTGAAATAAAGTATTTGTTAATGTTCTCATGAAAGAGATAACGTCTTCTCATTGCATACGACTACCAAAGTGGTGACCCCGACGACGCTACGTGAACACCTTTGTAATTCTCCTCGTCGAAAACGGAATCGAAGTACATAAAAGTCGAAGACAGTTACGTCCACATGGCGCCGGGAACGAACGAAGATCTTACTTCGACCGCTACAAGTCAATCTAACGACCGACTACAAGACTCGAAGATATCAAAAGTGACCATCAAAGTCCCTCCATTCTGGAAGGAAAAGCCAGAATTATGGTTTATACAGGTGGAGTCGCAATTTTTTGTAGCGCGAATAACATCAGATGCAAGGAAGTATCATACGGTCATTGCGGCGATAGAAAGCAACGTCTTAAGTCAAGTCAGCGACATTTTACTCAATCCGCCAGCCGACAATCTATACGCTAAGGTTTAAATAAAAGTAATCGAACGATTTGCGGACTCAGACCAACAACGATTACGCAAGCTGTTACAAGAAATTGATCTAGGAGACAAGAAGCCGTCCCAATTGCTACGAGAAATGCGTCACCTTGCGGGAGCAAAAATGGATGACGATTTGCTGAAAAATCTGTGGTTGCAGCGATTACCATCGAACATGCGCTCGATCATTTCGGTAAGTACAGAAGATCTCGCTAAACTAACAGAGTTTGCCGCGATAAAATTGCAGAAGTCAACGAGGCACCGCAATTGTCTGGAATCAGCCGACAAGATCAGAAACAGCATTTTCAGTCGCTTCACAATTGTAACGGCAGCAACATCAAACCGAAAATTGCCGAATTGTCACGTTCCGTCGCTGAGTTAAAGACGCATCTTTCTTCCTCTCACACAAGTGCACGCAGTATATCTCGGCCTCGCACACACAGTCGCAATCGAAGTAGCAACCGCGAACAAACAAAACAAGACTGCTGGTTCCATCGCACATTTGCTGACAAGGCAAAGGAGTGTCGCCCCCCTTGCACATACCAATCGTCAAACTAGATGGCCAGTCGTTACTGGCGACAGACACTGGCCTTAACAACTGTCGCCTTTTCGTTCGCGATAAAGGAGAAGAAAAATACACATTTTTAATAGACACCGGCGCGGATATTTCTGTTGTTCCAGCAACACGTGCGCAAAACGTGCGGTTCAACGGTGATAATTCAGCAACTCTCTTTGCAGCGAATAATACAAGAATTTCAACATACGGATCAAAAATACTTTCAGTGGATTTAGGATTACGTCGAGCATTCAAATGGACGTTTATCATCGCCGATGTAGCTCGTCCAATCATAGGAGCGGATTTTTTGCAGCACTTCGGAATACTAGTGGATCTAAAGAGACGCTGCTTGGTAGATCGTCAGACGTGTGTATCCAGCGTAGGTTTCATCACACGTATTCCATCATCGCAGCTCACTACAATCAGCCGGGAAGTGCCCTTTCGAGAACTCTTACAGGAATTCAAGGACTTAACGAGCCCCTCAGCTGCAAGAACAATGGTTAATCACAGCGTCTCTCATCACATCGTTACCAGTGGACAACCAGTACATGCGCGTTACCGTCGATTAAATCCTGAAAAACTGAAGGCAACCAAAGCAGAATTTCAAACAATGATGGAAAAAGGGATATGTCGCCCCTCGAAGAGTCCGTGGGCAAGTCCCTTCCACATGCAACCTAAACCGAATGGAGAGTGGAGGCCCTGTGGGGATTTTCGGCGTCTTAATGCCGTCACAGCACCTGACCGCTATCCAGTTCCCCATGTACAGGACTTCACACATTTTTTAGCAGGTAAATCCGTTTTTTCCACTCTAGACCTCCAGAAAGCCTATCACCAAATACCAGTGGAACCGAAGGACGTGCCGAAGACAGCGATTATAACGCCTTTTGGCTTATATGAATTCGTCTATATGACTTTCGGTTTGAGGAATGCGAGCCAAACATTCCAACGATTCATGGATGACATGCTGAGGGAATTTGACTTCGCATTCCCATACATCGATGACATTCTCATCGCGTCGAAGGACGAGAACGAGCATCGAGAACATCTTCGGTCGATATTCGAGCGATTACGAGAGTTCGGGATGATCATCAACCTAGAGAAATGTCAATTAGGTCAGGCAGAAGTACGCTTTCTAGGACATACAGTCAACGCTCTGGGAATAAAACCACCCAAAAATAAGGTCGAAGCAATTTTGCAGTTTCCCAAGCCAACGAGGGTATGTGAACTAAAACGATTTTTAAATTCTCTAAACTTTTACAGACGTTTTCTCAAAAATGCTGTCGAGGAGCAATCCATTCTCCAACGCATGATACCGAAGGGAAACAGGAAGAAAGACACAAGAGCAATCGACTGGTCAGCTGAAGCAGAACGCAGTTTTGAGAGATGCAAGGTCGCCCTGGCGGATGCTGCATTATTAGCCCACCCTAAATCTAACGCTCGACTGGCACTGATGGTGGACGCTTCCGATGCAGCCGTAGGAGGAGCTCTTCATCAACAATCCGGAGACGCGTGGGAACCACTTGGTTTCTTTTCGAAGAAACTGACGACAGCACAAACGAAATACAGCACTTACGACCGGGAGCTGCTAAGTGCTTACATGGCAATAAAGCATTTTCGCTATATGCTGGAAGGCCGTCAGTTCTGCATCGTCACCGATCACAAGCCGCTGACATTCGCCTTCAAACAAAATCCAGAAAAGACATCCCCAAGGCAAGTTCGTTACCTAGACTTCATCGGACAGTTCAGTACCGATATAAAATTCATTGCTGGAGAAGAAAATGTTATCGCCGACACGCTTTCGCGGATTTCTGAAGTCTCATCTGCAAACACTATCAACTACGAAGAATTGGCCGACAACCAGGAACACGATGAGGAACTTTTGCAGTTCTTGCGGAAAGGTACGTCAAATGCTTTGATACTAAAGAAATTCCCTGTTCTTACAGATCCCAATCGCTTCATCTACTGTGATGTGTCAACGCGAAATGTTCGTCCTTTCATCACCAAACCATTTCGTCAGGCAGCTTTCGAGAGCGTGCACAACCTTGCGCATCCTGGCATTCGATCTACCGTCAAAGTGGCAACAGAGCGATTTGTATGGCCATCGATTCGAAAGGATTGCCAGCAGTGGGCAAGATGTTGCACACGTTGCCACCGGTCGAAAGTGTGGAGGCACGTTCGCGCTCCTACTCACACGTATCCGTCGACAGATAATCGATTTGAACATCTAAATATTGACCTAGTTGGCCCCTTGCCACCATCGAGAGAGTTCCGGTATATCCTCACTTGCGTGGATCGCTTTTCGAGATGGCTGGAAGCGATACCAATCCGAGACATCACTGCCGAAACCGTGGCTAGGGCTTTGTATGAGGGATGGATTTCAAGGTTTGGCGTACCTCTTCGAATAAAAACTGATCAAGGACGACAGTTCGAAAGCGAACTCTTCAAACAACTAATGAAGTTATTAGGCATCAAGCATCTTAGAACGACGGCATACCATCCCGAAGCCAACGGAATGATCGAGAGATATCACCGTACACTCAAGGCGGCACTTAAGTGTCACAATACCATTCAATGGACAGATATCTTACCATCAGTGCTCTTGGGGTTACGTACGATAGTCAAAGAAGATCTGGGAACAACAACAGCAGAGCAGCTCTACGGGACAACTTTAAGGGTGCCTGGTGAGTTTCTCCACTCAACAAAGGATGATACAAACGCGCATGAGTTCGTGAAACACCTCCGGAGTACCATGGCAACTTTCAAGTCAGCAGAGGTGAATCATCACGGCCGGAAAATACCTTTCGTACCAAAGGACTTGAGGGAATGCAAATACGCTTTCCTTCGTAACGACGCTATCAAAAGGCCACTCACTCCATCCTATGACGGACCCTATCTAGTATGCAACAGGACTTCAAAATACTATCAGATCGATACCAATGGAAAAAAGGTAAATATAACAATCGACCGACTAAAGCCCGCATATATTTTCAGTGAAGAAGAGTCACTGGCGAAACCGAAACAACCGTGCGTTACTCCAGAGATAGCCAAAACACCTATAAAGCAGTACGTAACACGATATGGTAGGAAGGTGACGTTGCGGAATCCCTAGTTTGATGTATCACTAGCGCTAGAGGGGGAGTACTGTGGCTGTTCACCACACAATGGCAACACTAGTCTGGTGGACACAGTTCTCACGGCTTGCGGCTCATGTTCTTACCATCAGGGACAAGCTACGAGGAAGACTCGTTTCCTTCTATTCCTTCTTCTGGATTCAGCTGCCGACGGAGAAACGTGCTCCAAAAGATCTTCCCCCCACGAGGAACAACACGGCCTTCCCCAAAACATTGATTCGTTGTATTTTAATTAAGTTTAAATTAATAATTGGTAGTTTTATTGCTTCTTTGTGCTGAGGAAGTCAGTGCACTTGAAATAAAGTATTTATTAATGTTCTCATGAAAGAGATAACGTCTTCTCATTGCATTCGACTACCAAAGTGGTGACCCCGACGACGCTACGTGAACACCTTTGTAATTCTCCTCGTCGAAAACGGAATCGAAGTACATAAAAGTCGAAGACAGTTACGTCCACATGGCGCCGGGAACGAACGAAGATCTTACTTCGACCGCTACAAGTCAATCTAACGACCGACTACAAGACTCGGAGATATCAAAAGTGACCATCAAAGACCCTCCATTCTGGAAGGAAAAGCCAGAATTATGGTTTATACAGGTGGAGTCGCAATTTTTTGTAGCGCGAATAACATCAGATGCAAGGAAGTATCATACGGTCATTGCGGCGATAGAAAGCAACGTCTTAAGTCAAGTCAGCGACATTTTACTCAATCCGCCAGCCGACAATCTATACGCTAAGGTTTAAATAAAAGTAATCGAACGATTTGCGGACTCAGACCAACAACGATTACGCAAGCTGTTACAAGAAATTGATCTAGGAGACAAGAAGCCGTCCCAATTGCTACGAGAAATGCGTCACCTTGCGGGAGCAAAAATGGATGACGATTTGCTGAAAAATCTGTGGTTGCAGCGATTACCATCGAACATGCGCTCGATCATTTCGGTAAGTACAGAAGATCTCGCTAAACTAACAGAGTTTGCCGCGATAAAATTGCAGAAGTCAACGAGGCACCGCAATTGTCTGGAATCAGCCGACAAGATCAGAAACAGCATTTTCAGTCGCTTCACAATTGTAACGGCAGCAACATCAAACCGAAAATTGCCGAATTGTCACGTTCCGTCGCTGAGTTAAAGACGCATCTTTCTTCCTCTCACACAAGTGCACGCAGTATATCTCGGCCTCGCACACACAGTCGCAATCGAAGTAGCAACCGCGAACAAACAAAACAAGACTGCTGGTTCCATCGCACATTTGCTGACAAGGCAAAGGAGTGTCGCCCCCCTTGCACATACCAATCGTCAAACTAGATGGCCAGTCGTTACTGGCGACAGACACTGGCCTTAACAACTGTCGCCTTTTCGTTCGCGATAAAGGAGAAGAAAAATACACATTTTTAATAGACACCGGCGCGGATATTTCTGTTGTTCCAGCAACACGTGCGCAAAACGTGCGGTTCAACGGTGATAATTCAGCAACTCTCTTTGCAGCGAATAATACAAGAATTTCAACATACGGATCAAAAATACTTTCAGTGGATTTAGGATTACGTCGAGCATTCAAATGGACGTTTATCATCGCCGATGTAGCTCGTCCAATCATAGGAGCGGATTTTTTGCAGCACTTCGGAATACTAGTGGATCTAAAGAGACGCTGCTTGGTAGATCGTCAGACGTGTGTATCCAGCGTAGGTTTCATCACACGTATTCCATCATCGCAGCTCACTACAATCAGCCGGGAAGTGCCCTTTCGAGAACTCTTACAGGAATTCAAGGACTTAACGAGCCCCTCAGCTGCAAGAACAATGGTTAATCACAGCGTCTCTCATCACATCGTTACCAGTGGACAACCAGTACATGCGCGTTACCGTCGATTAAATCCTGAAAAACTGAAGGCAACCAAAGCAGAATTTCAAACAATGATGGAAAAAGGGATATGTCGCCCCTCGAAGAGTCCGTGGGCAAGTCCCTTCCACATGCAACCTAAACCGAATGGAGAGTGGAGGCCCTGTGGGGATTTTCGGCGTCTTAATGCCGTCACAGCACCTGACCGCTATCCAGTTCCCCATGTACAGGACTTCACACATTTTTTAGCAGGTAAATCCGTTTTTTCCACTCTAGACCTCCAGAAAGCCTATCACCAAATACCAGTGGAACCGAAGGACGTGCCGAAGACAGCGATTATAACGCCTTTTGGCTTATATGAATTCGTCTATATGACTTTCGGTTTGAGGAATGCGAGCCAAACATTCCAACGATTCATGGATGACATGCTGAGGGAATTTGACTTCGCATTCCCATACATCGATGACATTCTCATCGCGTCGAAGGACGAGAACGAGCATCGAGAACATCTTCGGTCGATATTCGAGCGATTACGAGAGTTCGGGATGATCATCAACCTAGAGAAATGTCAATTAGGTCAGGCAGAAGTACGCTTTCTAGGACATACAGTCAACGCTCTGGGAATAAAACCACCCAAAAATAAGGTCGAAGCAATTTTGCAGTTTCCCAAGCCAACGAGGGTATGTGAACTAAAACGATTTTTAAATTCTCTAAACTTTTACAGACGTTTTCTCAAAAATGCTGTCGAGGAGCAATCCATTCTCCAACGCATGATACCGAAGGGAAACAGGAAGAAAGACACAAGAGCAATCGACTGGTCAGCTGAAGCAGAACGCAGTTTTGAGAGATGCAAGGTCGCCCTGGCGGATGCTGCATTATTAGCCCACCCTAAATCTAACGCTCGACTGGCACTGATGGTGGACGCTTCCGATGCAGCCGTAGGAGGAGCTCTTCATCAACAATCCGGAGACGCGTGGGAACCACTTGGTTTCTTTTCGAAGAAACTGACGACAGCACAAACGAAATACAGCACTTACGACCGGGAGCTGCTAAGTGCTTACATGGCAATAAAGCATTTTCGCTATATGCTGGAAGGCCGTCAGTTCTGCATCGTCACCGATCACAAGCCGCTGACATTCGCCTTCAAACAAAATCCAGAAAAGACATCCCCAAGGCAAGTTCGTTACCTAGACTTCATCGGACAGTTCAGTACCGATTTCTGAAGTCTCATCTGCAAACACTATCAACTACGAAGAATTGGCCGACAACCATGAACACGATGAGGAACTTTTGCAGTTCTTGCGGAAAGGTACGTCAAATGCTTTGATACTAAAGAAATTCCCTGTTCTTACAGATCCCAATCGCTTCATCTACTGTGATGTGTCAACGCGAAATGTTCGTCCTTTCATCACCAAACCATTTCGTCAGGCAGCTTTCGAGAGCGTGCACAACCTTGCGCATCCTGGCATTCGATCTACCGTCAAAGTGGCAACAGAGCGATTTGTATGGCCATCGATTCGAAAGGATTGCCAGCAGTGGGCAAGATGTTGCACACGTTGCCACCGGTCGAAAGTGTGGAGGCACGTTCGCGCTCCTACTCACACGTATCCGTCGACAGATAATCGATTTGAACATCTAAATATTGACCTAGTTGGCCCCTTGCCACCATCGAGAGAGTTCCGGTATATCCTCACTTGCGTGGATCGCTTTTCGAGATGGCTGGAAGCGATACCAATCCGAGACATCACTGCCGAAACCGTGGCTAGGGCTTTGTATGAGGGATGGATTTCAAGGTTTGGCGTACCTCTTCGAATAAAAACTGATCAAGGACGACAGTTCGAAAGCGAACTCTTCAAACAACTAATGAAGTTATTAGGCATCAAGCATCTTAGAACGACGGCATACCATCCCGAAGCCAACGGAATGATCGAGAGATATCACCGTACACTCAAGGCGGCACTTAAGTGTCACAATACCATTCAATGGACAGATATCTTACCATCAGTGCTCTTGGGGTTACGTACGATAGTCAAAGAAGATCTGGGAACAACAACAGCAGAGCAGCTCTACGGGACAACTTTAAGGGTGCCTGGTGAGTTTCTCCACTCAACAAAGGATGATACAAACGCGCATGAGTTCGTGAAACACCTCCGGAGTACCATGGCAACTTTCAAGTCAGCAGAGGTGAATCATCACGGCCGGAAAATACCTTTCGTACCAAAGGACTTGAGGGAATGCAAATACGTTTTCCTTCGTAACGACGCTATCAAAAGGCCACTCACTCCATCCTATGACGGACCCTATCTAGTATGCAACAGGACTTCAAAATACTATCAGATCGATACCAATGGAAAAAAGGTAAATATAACAATCGACCGACTAAAGCCCGCATATATTTTCAGTGAAGAAGAGTCACTGGCGAAACCGAAACAACCGTGCGTTACTCCAGAGATAGCCAAAACACCTATAAAGCAGTACGTAACACGATATGGTAGGAAGGTGACGTTGCGGAATCCCTAGTTTGATGTATCACTAGCGCTAGAGGGGGAGTACTGTGGCTGTTCACCACACAATGGCAACACTAGTCTGGTGGACACAGTTCTCACGGCTTGCGGCTCATGTTCTTACCATCAGGGACAAGCTACGAGGAAGACTCGTTTCCTTCTATTCCTTCTTCTGGATTCAGCTGCCGACGGAGAAACGTGCTCCAAAAGATCTTCCCCCCACGAGGAACAACAACGGCCTTCCCCAAAACGTTGATTCGTTGTATTTTAATTAAGTTTAAATTAATAATTGGTAGTTTTATTGCTTCTTTGTGCTGAGGAAGTCAGTGCACTTGAAATAAAGTATTTGTTAATGTTCTCATGAAAGAGATAACGTCTTCTCATTGCATACGACTACCAAAAGGGGTAGGTGAGACGCAAATAATTGTTTTTTTTTTTTTTTTTTTTTTTTTTATCTCTTAAAAACTATCTTAAATGCTAGGGAGGAAGAAGGTCATGAGGTCATGAGGTGAGGAGGGATTTTCTAAGGGAGGATAGACTGCAATGAAAGTCTAGGGTGTTCTGTGCGTTGTTGGCAAGACGTAACATTCTGGTGATTGGTGCGAAGTGGCCGTAGTTGGTGCGGTGGTAAGGAAGACGAAAGAGGGGTACAGTCCTAAGGCTACGAGGGTTTGTGCGAAGGGAAATCATTGCTAGTAGAGCGGGGGAATCGATCGATCCGGTTAATAATTGGTGCACGAAGAGTATGTCGGCAACCTCACGACGTTTTGTAAGGGTTTGCAGGTTAATCAATTTTAGCCGATTTTCGTAGGGGGGTAAGATATAGTTTTCGGCCCATGGGAGACCGCGTAAGGCAAAGCGGATAAACCTACGCTGCACAGCTTCGATTCTAAGGGAGTGGGTGTCGTGATAAGGTGACCAAACTTGGCTGGCATATTCGAGGTGGGGTCTGACAAAGGTGATATAAAGGGATTTAGTTACGTAAGGGTTCGAGAATTCTTTAGACCAGCGTTTTATGAAACCGAGAGAAGAATTGGCCTTGTGTATAATTTGATCAAAGTGGGAACGGAAGTTTATTTCCTTATCACAAATAATACCCAAATCGCGTATACAGGAGACTGATGGAACGGGCTTATTATTAAAGTTATAGCTTCTAAGGGGAGGGGGGAGGCGTTTACGGGAGAATGTTATGGATTGACATTTGGCGACATTAAGTTCTAAGAAGTTTTTTACGCACCATGTGTGGAATGAATTTAGATCGTTTTGAAGTAACAGTGAGTCGTTGGGGGTAGATATAACCTTGATGATTTTCATGTCATCCGCGTAAATAGACAGATCTGAGTCTTTTAATATGTGACCAACATCGTTTATAGTTAAGACAAAGATCAGCGGACCAAGATGACTGCCTTGAGGAACCCCGGAAGTGGCGTCAATGGGATCGGAGATTGAAAAACGGAAGAGAACCCTGTATTGGCGATTCTCGAGGTACGATCTCAGCCATGAAATGAAAGAGGGTGGGAAACCGAGGGCATTAAGTTTAAGGTAAATAGTACGGTGACAGATTTTATCAAAGGCTTTGCTGAAGTCGGTGGTAATAACATCCACTTCATTGCCTTCCTCTAATGCTTGCAGTGTTTTGGAAACAAATTCGGTTAGGTTAGTCGTAGTGGACCTACCCTTTAAAAAACCGTGCTGTTGTGGGGTAAAAATGGATTTGCAGTGGAAATACAGCGAGTCGTATACAATGCTTTCGAAGAGCTTGGGGATAGAGGAGAGTTTGGCTTCACTTTTACAGCCTTTTTTATGGATGGGGAAAATGAAGGAGTCCTTCCATAATTTAGGGAAAACGGCTTGAGAGAGTGAGAGTCAAAAAAGAGTTGTAAGGGGCTGGCACAGGACGTTGACACATTTTTTTATGAAAATGGCAGGTAGACCATCGGGACCGGGGGAAAAGTCATCCTTGAGTCTATTAATATTTTCTCGCACCATATCAGACCTAATGTCAATTGAGACTAGGGAGGTTTGTGGGCAGTTACTCAGGTAGGAGAAATAGTCAAGGTCCGGATCGTGTACATGGTCACTGTACGAAAGGGTGAAAAAGGTCGCAAAGAGGTTGGCGATTTCTTTAGGGTCAACAGAAGATGTATTAAGTAACTTTAGAGTGGAAGGGAAACCATCGGACTTCCTTTTGACATTAATAAATTGGTAAAAGCGCCTAGGATCTGTGATTAGACTTAATTGCATTCTATCAAGGTATTCGCGATAAAGGGATTCGCAGAGGTTGGAAAAACGGTAGTATGGGAAATCTGAGGCAGATCTGGATTTCAAGAAAGTTTTCCATAATTTATTTCTAACATTACGAAGAGAACGCAATTCACTATTATACCAGGGAGGGGATGACGAGCAGTTTTTTCGAGGCACATAAGGGACAGATTGGAGAAGATAGTCAAAGATTGCAAGAGCGATATCAATGGGGGTGTTGACGTTTAGAAAGAGGCTGAAATCTATGTTATTGACTAAGGTATTAAGTTTAACGAAGTCAGCTTTACGAAAGTTGAAGGAGAAAGAGTTTTCAAAATCAACAGTGGTGTGGTCGATTTCATACGAAAAGGCAAGAGCGAGAGGGGTGTGATAGTGGTCTAGGGTGGAGAGAAGATGGTTACTTGCGGTAACCAAAGAATTATGAGCATCGGATGAGAAAAATAAGATCTAACTGCCTACCTAAGTTGTTCGTTATGCCACTAATCTGAAAAAGGCCGGAGTCAAAAAGACGATCAGTTAGGAGGGTTTTCTTTTCCGAGGAGGAGTTAGTAGGAACAAAGGATGATTAGTCCTCCGATGGAGTCCATTGCAAAAGGGGAAGGTTGAAGTCGCCAACAATTATAAAATCGTCATCAGGATAAGCGATATCTAACAGAGAGTCCACTGTATCAACGGCCTGCTGGTATGCTTGGGCGGGTTGAGAAGGGCGAATATAACAGCAAACAATATATATGCTCCGTCTAGATACAGATAGTTTAACACATACGAATTCAAATGAGGTTGTCTTAGTGAGTTTGACGAGGGTTGCATCAAGGTGATTATGAATAGCTATAAGAACACCGCGGCCGAAGGAGAGGTCTTCATTTTCCTGGCCGTCAGCGCGGAAGACTACGAAATCAGAAGTGAATAATTCACTGTTAAGATAGTAGGGACAAAGGTTGGTTTCGGTTAGGGCAAAAATGTCGTAGGGAAGTGATTGTGAGTTCAAGTGCACCATCGAGGTTTTGGTGCGAAGTCCTCTGACATTCTGATAGTAGAGTGATAGGAGCTTTGGGGTAATTACGACGGATTGAGATGGATCGACTGGAATTGAGTTAGGGACGAAAATATTTGTTGTGGTTACTGCGAGTTTTTTGGAGATAGGAGAGACGTTTGGAAGCAATATGAGAACCATAGGTTGAGAGGTCTTTGGCCACTGTGGAAGAGGAGATGTTAAAACCCTCATGGAAACGAGTGTATATATTTTTCAGGGCTGTAGGGTCAGTTGGGAGGTCTTCTTTTTGGATCGAGACCATGACATTCGTCTTTGTCTTCCCGTCGATGCAGATGGAGTCAGGTTTGTCATGTAGATAGGCTAGGTAAAGGCGAACATTTTCAAAAAGCTGGTTATCACGTAGTCTAGACATGATATAGCGGCCATCGAGGTCATTGATTGTTGCCGTGGGGTTCAATAATTTAGCCGTGAGTTTGACGGTGGGAGGAAGTAGTGGATCGAAAGTAGGGGGAGATGCAGTTGAAGGCGAGTTGACCGTGGTGAAAACGTTAGGAGAGACCGTGGACTTGGTACCGGGGGTAGAAGACGATGAGGAAGGATTGAGAATGTGGGAGTAAGTGAAATTCGGGTAGACGGTGGGGGAAATTTTGTTAATGGGAGCCGGTTTTTTGTGATGAGAAGACGTTATAGGTGAAAGATCAAATGACACTCGTTTGGTTATAGGGTTATTTTGAGACTGGGAGACGGTTGTAGCTGAATGGTTAAGAGTTTTCATTTGCCAATTTGGATGAGGCACGGTTGGATTATTACGAGTGGGAAGAGAAGGGAGGAGGGAAGATGGCTTTGGGTGGGTGGTGGACATATAATTTGGCTTAGAAATATGTTTAAAATTAGTCTCTTTAAAGTTAGGCTTAGAATTACAATTGGGGTTAATATTAGAACTTAACTTATCGAGTCATCCTCATTTTGCCAAGAGCAAGAACATCTTTCGGGGACTTTGGGAAGAGCCAGCTATATTTCGCGGGAAGGTCGATCCTGAAGCATCCGGGTGTTTTGGATAAGATCTTCTTGCATTTGATATTGGAGATGCGATACTGTTGTTGGAACATATTACGCACCCGAGACTCGTCGGCAGTACGCGTAGCGCCAGTCAGGAAGTAAGAAGCTGAAAGGCCGTTTATCTCATTAGAAATAGTAAGTTTCCTGAGCCTACTGTTCCATTCAGATTGCGTCCATGTGGTCCCAAATTTCGATATGGTGTTGGTGGTGCATGTAGAATTAGCAGTCATATCTGATGAAGGATTGCTGGATTGTGGTTGGTCTTCGCGTACGGGGGGTGGAAGGGCAATCAAAGGCGCAGAAGTTGAGGGAGATGGGATATCATTGAGGTCAATGTGTAGAAACTCTTCATGCAATGATTTGTTTTCGGAAGGGTGCGTAGCAGACTGGATGAAGTTGAGTTTAGTCGACACTAGTTTTAGTTCCTCAATGATGTCGTTCGTTGCTAACCTTGAAAGCTTCGTCGCAGTTGCTTCTTCAATTAGGGAATTCAAGGCCAGATGAATTTCATCAATACATTCCGCGTGATGGGCCATGTTAGTCTCGAGCTCCTTTAATGAGGTGGTATGGCCGGAAAGTGACTCCGATATGGTTGATATATCGCCGTGTATATCTTTGAGAACAGGGGAGGCGATAGAGCATTTTATGTTGTCGGTTTTGGTCTGCCTGCTCTTCATTTCATCGATTCCAGCGTTGGATGATTTCATGAGTGTGAGCAAGTGATCATATCTCCTTTAAATTTTTTGTGAGGATTCCTTAATCTCTTTTAAAACGGAGCAGTAATCCGAAATGATGTTTTCGAGGGCATTGGTCAAGGAGTCACAGTTATTGGATAATATTTCCAATGTTTTGTCGATACTATGACGCAGCTCCGATTTCAGCTCAGCGACCGAGTCCGTAAGGGTACATAACTGTTCGTTATTGCATTTAATTGCAAGCATTATGTGTGCCAAAGAGATTGTTTTACATTCGTCGCAGAAGAAACAGAAAAGGCTGTTGTACTCCTGCAGATGAGCTTTGGCATTCCTCGTCAGGCCAATGCAGATAGGGTGGAAGCGTTTATTGCAGATACCTTTGCAGGCTATCATGTCAGCGGAGTTCGAGATGGTGCAGTTATTGGACGACATGGTGAAATTGAATGTACGCGACACAGTAACACAGATACGATGAGGTGACGAAAAGATGCACGAACGCGAAAAAAAGTTCACGATTGTAAACAAAAGCGAAACGAAGATATAGGTCAGCAAGCACGGTCGTTTATACGCAGGGTTGAATGTACGCAGTGACACAGAAATAGTGGAGTAGCCGAGAAAAAAGAAACGATAACACAACTCAGTCAGGGGTCAGTAAGGAAAAAAATGCGCGATTTGGCAAAATTCGCAAGCAAGGGTGAATGAAAAGAGTCGGGCAATGGAGGAGACTAAAAAAACTTGACTATATTCACTGGAGGTTCGAACTGAACTATGGGGCAGGTATGGAGTACAGTTGCGATTTCCATTCGACGGGTAAACCGACTTACTGGCCAACTGATACTTCAAAAATACCTGATCTGATAGATTTTTTTCGTTGTGAAATGAATATCTACCAACCACAGAAAAGTCAAAGAGAGTTTTGATCTGTCGTCTGATCATTCCCCAATTATTTTGACATTGAGCGAAAAACTAGTCTATAACCTAGAGCCAGCGAGATTAACTGGTAGAACAACTAACTGGGAAGGTTTTAGGAACGAAATTGAAGATAATGTTGAACTGAGCGGTCCACTTACGACACCCTATGAACTTGAGGTTGAAGTTGATCGCTTCGTCGAGATCGTACAGCTCGCCTCTTGGAATAATACGCCCAATCCAAGGAAAACTCCGGACAAATACGGTTTGCGATATCCTCCGGAAATAAAAGAATTGGTCAAGGAAAAACGAAAAGCGCGTAAAAAATGGCAACAGAGTCGTGCTCCGCAGCATAAAGCACACTTGAATCGTCTGTGCAATTCATTGAAGAAAACTATTAAGGATTTTAAGAATCGTGCAATAGGCTCTTACCTTGAAAGTTTAACAACGAAAAAAGATTCCAATTATTCACTTTGGAAAGCCATAAAAGGCACCAAAAGGCCCAAAGTCCCTGCGCCGCCAATTAAATTAAATCAAAATGAATGGGCAAGGGAAGATAAAGAAAAAGCGGACGTCTTTGCGGCCCACCTGGAAGAAACCTTTAAACCGTACGATAGTCAAGTGGTTTACGATAACATCAATAGGCCGGATTTACCATCTGGCAATTTAACACTCACAAGTGCAACGCTAAGGGAACTCAAAAACTAAATCGAGATTCTAAAACCTAAGAAAGCTCCTGGTTATGATTTAATCACCGGAGAAATTCTCAAAGTTTTACCTAGAAAAGCTTTGATTAAGCTTCTCTATATTGTAAATGCTGCGCTCAGATTAAAACACGTTCCGAGCCAATGGAAAGTTGCGGAAGTAATAAAACCAGGTCTTAAAACCAGGAAAACCGCCAAATGAGGTAAAATCGTATAGACCAATTTCGCTTCTTCCAGTCATCACCAATGACGATGAAGAAGATCCAAGTTTTCGAAAGGAAGGTCCTTCGAATATGTACAGGACTGTGGCGAAATCCAGTCACACTGAAGTACTATTCAAAGAAAATGCTCTACGAGAGTGCTGGTGTGGGCGCAATCGACGAGCATATGATGCAGCTATCAAGTAAAATACTGCAAAACCTTGCTGACCATCCAAATGACGAGATCCAAGAATTCATCCAGCAACAGATCGAGCCAAGCCACCGTTACCTGAACGTACGAGCGATCATCGATGGACGATTCAATGATATCATTTACAACGAGGAAACACCGTTTTACCAACTTGCAGACAACCAGCACTACCGAGGATAGTCGGATACAACCCCCTTTTTTTCATTTTTTACACACATTCAAGTATAAATATATTTTATATTTAATAAAACACATGTACTAGATTAAGTAAGACAATTATAATATTTTTGTAAAAAAATTTAATACAGATATCATTTGAAATACGTTGGGCCCCTATTGTTGAGCCAACATTTAATTTATTAGGTATAAGTCTAGTTCTAAGTCAATTTGTATATAGAACAAAACATTAAATAAAAACCTTAATCATCTTCTTCCAGTCATATCCAAAATTTTCGAGAGGATATTACTAAGGCGTCTCCAACCGGTTATAGACGAAAATAATCTTATCCCTGACCACCAGTTTGGGTTCAGAAGTAAGCATTCGACGATTGACCAGGTGCATAGAATTACTGACGTAATCGAGAAAGCACTTGAAGAAAAAAAGATTTGTTCAAGCGTATTTCTTGACGTCTCGCAGGCCTTTGATAAGGTGTGGCATGATGGCTTGAAATGCAAACTACGACAAGTTCTCCCTGTGTGCTTATACGATATTCAAGTATCATATCTGGGGAATAGACTCTTCCGTGTTAGACACGGAAACGAATACTCGCAGCTCAAAGAAATTTCGGCCGGCGTACCACAAGGAAGCGTTCTTGGGCTGCTTCTCTATCTGTTATATACTCGTGATATACCGAAAGAAGGTGGCACTATCCTTGCTACGTTTGCCGATGACACTGCTATCCTAGCAGTAGGTAAAACAATCGAAGAAACGACTGAAAAACTGCAAAACAAGCTAAATAAAGTAAATGAATGGACGAGGGACTGGTGGATCGCCCTCAACGAATCTAAATCTGTTCACGTGAATTTCACTTACAAGAAAACTAATAACTTGCCAATTTTCCTAAACTCGGCCCGAATACCTTTTGCAAACGAGGCCAAATACCTGGGAATGACACTCGACGCAAGACTGAAATGGAATTCGCACGTGAAAATGGAACGTAAAGAACTCGAAATCAAATATAGCGAAATGTACTGGTTACTCAGAAAACATTCCCAGCTCAGTACTGAGAATAAACTGCTTTTATACAAGCAAGTGCTAAAGCCGGTGTGGACCTACGGTATACAACTTTGGGGTTGTACCAAGAAAAAAAATGCAAATATTTTACAAACTTTTCAAAATAAAGTGCTAAGAGAGATTGTCCAAGCACCGTGGTATAGCAGAAACGACGATATCCACAGGGATCTCGGAATTCCGACAACCGAAGCTGAAACTAGAAGCTTCGTGAGAAAGCATAAAAATCGACTAACCGGACATGTCAACAAAACAGTCCTACAAATTTTGGATGAGAACAATTTATTGCGCCGATTACAAAGGACGAAACCTTTCGACTTGGCGAGATAATGATTAACTGCGTCTAGATTGCGGAACATGCAGGATCTTTCAGTGGAAAATAACCTGCCAAACGTTTTTATTTCGTGATAGAAAAATTGCTTGTTAAGTAATTACTTAGTTGCGATACCTAACAAATTTATATCGAAGGGTGGTGTTTTTTTAGTCAGTAAGAATCTGACACTACTATGAGCACGCGCTTGCTATTCTCATAGTGTTTATGGGAGATTTTTCACCAACATTCGGAGAAACAAAAAAACATTTCTTGGAAACTTTCATCAACATCCTGGGTAATTTCTAATAAACTTATCATTTCTGGTGAGTATTGTGCCTTGACGAAGAAATGTGTGGGTCCGATGTGGTTGCAAGCATGTTGAAAGGTCTTCATTCTGCGGTAGACTTGATACCTTGCACGTATTTTGATATCTATACTTCGCGTATTTTTGGATTAATGGGCTTCTTCTAACAATTCCCCAAGTGGTAACGATTGATACTCGATTATACTTTGACTATGAGCCAAAATTTAATGAAGAGTGAATGTGAGTTGTTTTTCGGGATATTTTTGTTTTAATAACTCTGCTGTTTTCTTGGCATACTCTCCCAACTTGATAGTGCTAACCTCTCGCTGCAATTCAAAACATTAAGTATGACTTCAAGCCTCGTTATTACTTCTCTATTGACCCCAGTTATACGAACAATTGCCTCTGATTCTTGAAAAAATCTCCTCGAAGTAATTCCAAATCCTTATTTTGGTGGAGAGTTTATACTCCAGGAGCAATGTACGGAAGTTTTACCAAAATGCAAAAAGAACGTGTCAGAGGAGCAATACCCGTACAGAAACCTGTAGAGATGAAAATGGAAACCTCGTAGTAGAATCACAGTCGGTGCTGAGAATATGGAAAAACTACTTATGCAGACTGAATAACGGCGACGAAGACCAACATCCCACTGTCAGGCAGAATGAACCATTCGACATAGACGATGATAGTCAAAATTTCCGTCCACCTGACCAAAACGAAGTGAGGATAGCAATATCCAAGCTAAAATCCAACAAGGCTGCTGGACCTGACGGCTTACCAGCCGAACTTTTTAAGGCAGCTGGGGATGAATTGGTAAAGTGCATACACCAACTCATCTCTAAGATTTGGTCAGACGAGTGTATGCCTGATGAATGGAACCTCAGCATCGTTTGCCCGATCCACAAGAAAGGAGACCCCCTCAAAAAAATCCTGGAGAAAACCCAAAAATTCCAAATCGATACTCACCACCTCTTTATCGATTTCAAGGCCGCCTATGACAGCATCTATAGAGAAGAGCTTTATAGAGCCATGTCTAGTTTTGACATCCCTGCCAAACTTGTCCGTCTGTGCAGGCTGACGATGGAGAACGCTCGCTGCTCCATCAAGGTCAGTAATAAACTCACCGAGACCTTTGATGTCAAAAAAGGTTTAAGACAAGGTGACGCGCTGTCATGTGACTTCTTTAACATTGTACTTTTTTTTTTTTTTTTATAATTTGCGCGTGCCAAAGGGATTATTAATACCCTTATACTGGTTCTCCGGGCACGGGCGGATAGGAAGTGGGGGGAAGAAGACAGAGGAGATGCCGGTTTGTGTTGGCTTTAAATGTTTGAAGGTTGTAATGATTAGGATACAGATAATACAGAGGCTGGTAATTCGTTCCATAAACGTGTTGTTCGGCTTATAACCGAATCCCTATATTTGACAGTACGTTCGAAGATGGGCTTGAGGGTGAACTGATGTGCATTCGAAGCGTCACGCGTATTGCGGGTGAAGTTTTGAAGGGGAGGAATGCAGCTGGCTATTTCGCTGGAGCATTTTTTATATAAAAAAAGCTATAAAAAAGAGAAAGACACGAGACATTTCTACGATGTTCAAGTGAGACTATGGAGCTCACGATGTCTCTATCACCTATCAGTTTTAACGCGCTATTCTGTACCCTATCTAGAATGTGCAGGACGGTCTTGGGTGCACCAGACCAGATGTGGGCGTTATATTCCAGCTTTGGGCGGATGAATGCCTTATAGATGGAGGCCAGATCAGATGGGGTAAAATATTTCTTGCACCGCTTAAGGAATCCTAGACATTTTGCAGCATTTTTGGCGACTTCGAATATGTGATCGTTACATCGAAGGCGGTTATTGATGCACATACCGAGAATGGCAAGTCTTTCGGATTCAGCGATGCAAGTACCATTCATGGATAATGGTTGAGGGTCTTGGTTTCGCTTGAGAGACAGAAGACAGCATTGAGTTTTGGATGCATTAAATTCCACTCTATTGATTGAACCCCATTTGGTTATGCTGTCCAGGTCGGAATTTAATGTGTTTACATACGTTGTCGTTCCTCTTCTACGGCCGAAGAGCAGGGACGTGAGTTAGGGAACGAATATGAAAAACTGAGAGTACTGTCATCAGCGAAGTAATGGATTGGATTAGAAGTAGCAGACAACAAGTCATTTATAAAAATGAGGAAGAGAGTCGGAGACAAAACGGAGCCCTAGGGAACACCAGCATTTATATGGTGAATTGCAGACTTGAAGCCGTCCAAGACAACCTGTATTGAACGGCCCGAAAGGTAATTTCTAATCCATTGAAGAAGAGACTCATCGATGCCATATGCACGCATTTTCGACAAAAGAGCCTGATGCCAAACTCTGTCAAATGCCTTAGAAATATCGAGCGCAACCATCTTTGTTTCGCTGAAGTGATGGAGAGATTGGTTCCACTTCTCGGTGAGATATGCCATCGAATCACCCGTGGACCTGTTGCTACGAAAACCATACTGCCGGTCATTGAGGAGTTTTCGTGAATCAAGATATTTCATAAGCTGACGATTTATCAGCGTTTCCATGACCTTGGAAAGAAGGGACGTAAGTGCAATGGGTCGGTAATTGTACGGGGAGGAAGATTCGCCTTTTTTAGGGACGGGCTAGACAAATGCTGTTTTCCATCTACTCGGAAAGAGCCCAGAAGAGTAGGACAGACAGAAAAGCTTACGCAGAGGTTTTGCCAGCGTGGAAGAACACCTCTTCAGAACTATGAGGGAGATACCATCTGGACCAGCCGATTTGTGTATGTTAAGACCTTTGAGTACTCCTGCAACTGTACGAGTACGAAAGTGGACTTATCCCATGGAGAATTCGACGCTCTCAAGTACAGGCGGAGACAAAGCACTATCTGGCATGGTGGAGTTCGCTGCGAAGTGAGCAGCAAGCAAATTAGCTTTGTCTAAGGAGCTGACAGCTGGAATGTCATTGTAAATGAGCGTTGGGATGGAAGACGAGACAGAATTCTTAATATTTTTGACGAATGACCAACAATTTTTACTACCTTTGTAGAATTGTAGAATTTTTTGTCTCAGTTTCTGGTCATGTAAGAATTTTACACGTCGAATGTGGGCATTGCATTCATTTCTGGATTGTTTAAACTTCTTTCGGTTTTCCTCAGATTTGTTGGCTTTATAAGACCGAAAACTTACCTCTTTCAATCTGATAGCCTCTTTACAGCTCTGATCAAACCACGAGTTTGCCTTCGGTTTGATGCTTTTTATTCTGTTAGGAATAAACGCATCCACACCTAAGCGAATGGTGTCAGTAATCATATCGGTGGCGGCATCCACGTCGCTAGCGAGGAAGCATAGCGACCAGTTAAAACTCCTAAAGAAACTATTAAGGCCGTCCCAATTGGCTTTCTCGTAAAGCCATACTTTTCTTTTGGGAGTTTTTTCTTTAACTGAGTGGTCAGAGTACGAGAATTTAGCCGATATGATGTTGTGGTCAGACCGGCCTAGAGGCGCTAACACATCAATGATGTATTTATCAGGGTGTGAGGTAAGAAACAAATCCAGAGTGTTGGCAGAATGACTTGCAATGTCCGGTATGCGTGTAGGCTCATTTACAATTTACTTGAACGGATTGTGCGGAACTCACAAGCCAACACCGGAGGCACAATCTATTACAAGTCTGTACAACTGCTTGCATACGCCGACGATATAGACATTATCGGAAGAACTCAGCGGGCTGTCACCGGTGCGTGGGATTTGATTTTGAGTCTATAATTTTTCGCAGCGCCGCACTTCACCAATGAGAGAGAGAAAAAAAATTAAATTTGGCTGACCTAGGTTGATAGATTTAGGTTGGACTTTTCCAGACTTTTTTTAAAACTCAACCTAAGGTCTTAAAGGTGTGCCGGATATAGTGTTTAAAAAAACATTAAATTAAGTAGTTTTAGAAAAATTATAAAAAGAAATTCCTTCAGGTTTGAATTAACAAATGAACAGATGTAATGTTTTTTAAAAGTAATGTTTTTTTTAAACCCTTTGTCTAATTTTTGCACTCGTTGTACTATCCGTGCTCGCTACTGTAAATCCAAGTATGAAATGCACGTGGGTTTTATTTTACCATATTGGGTTTGTTGTTTGACACGTGCGTGCTCCTGTTTTAGAAAGATCAAACAATACTAAAACAGGATTATGCACGTGTCAAACAACAAACACCATTGCAATATGGTAATATTGCAAAACTGTATCATTATGGTAATACTTGCTAAAAGGAAAGGCCCCGTCTGGCACTACCACTGCTGTGCATGGTACTGATCCTGGACCGAGCAGAAATGTTCGGGTCAGAGCTATACGGATACGGGGCTAGCAAAATAATGAAACAGTTTCGTCGAAATTTGAGGGTCGCGAGTTGGAACGTTGGAAGCATGACCGGTCGAAGTTACGAGCTGGAAGAGATGATGAATAGAAGGCGGGTGGATATCTTGTGTGTCCAAGAGACGAAATGGAAAAACACCGGAAATCGGGTGCGTTTCTTGGACGTTAGGACAAAAGATTACAAGATGTTCTACTACAAATACAAATATTGGGCGCAACAGCTCTTTAAAGTGCCAAGGCCTAGCTTATCGCAACCACTCATGTTGTGTGCGTTATATTTTTCACACGAATGGAAGGGACCTACAGTTTAATGCCGAATCTGAACGGCGATTTGAGAAGCTTTTTCGTGACAAACAATACTCTCGGATGTTTGTCAGACGCTCGCGAGAGGTAGGACCGTGAAAAAAACTGTTTGGTATTTTCTGGGATTCGAACTTGGAACCTCATGCGTAGTGATCCGACACACTAACCACTTACGCCACGGCGCCCACCAAGATATTCTACTACGGAACGGAAAAGGTTAGGAACGGAATCGGTATCATCCTTGCGGCAGAGCTACTTGGAAACTTCTTGAGCATTTCGAAGTCCAGCGACCGTTTGATGTCTCTCAAACTAGTAATATAAGGAGAGGTATGGAATATTGTCAGCGCATATGCTCCCCAAAATGGGTGCAATCAGAGAGATAAAGATGCATTTTGGGTAGTTTTCCACAATCTCCTTAAGAACATCCCAAAGTAAGAGTTTCTGTTTGTTGGAGGAGATTTGAATGGACATGTCGGAAAGTCTAACGAAGACTATGAAGACTGCCATGGAGGACAACGATATGGCACCAGCAACCTTCCTGGTGAAGACATCCTAAGCATGTGCAAATCACACAGTCTTATCGTGTAAAATACCAATTTCCTCAAACAAAGCCGACACCTGATCACTTACAGCAGTGGTGGAGATGAAACCCAGATTGATTACCATTTGCTAGGCAGTTTCGTGAAGCCTCGGGTAAAAGATTGCAAAGTGATCCTGCGAGAGGCAATCGCTCGGCAACACCGTCTCCTGGTAACAGAAATTTTTATGAAAACACCAAAGAAAAGCAAACAAACAAGGGTCTCTGAGAAAATCAAGTGGTACAATCGGGATAAAAAAAAAAGGCGAGGCGTTTGTTTCCGTAATGAAAAATTACTTCTCTCACACCATCAAAGAAGCTGAGGATGAAGAGTGCAGAGCACAAAATATGTGGGATTCCCTACAGCGAACTTGCTTAAAGAAGGCCAAATCACTGCTAGGAGCTTCAAAAGGCCACCATCAACACGCCAAAGAAACATGTTGGTGGAGTGATGAAGCTAAGAAAGTGATAAATGAGAAGAAATTGGCTTTTAAAGGTTGGTCAAAGTGCTCCTCTAATAATAGTGACGAAAAAGCTCGCCTCGAAATAGAATACAGATGTTTCAAGAAAAATGCGAAGAAGACGTGCGCCCAGCTTCAAGCAGAGAGTACGGAGGGCCTGTATCGGGTGCTGGAGAAAATATCTTCCCCGGTTGCTAATGCAAACTAGGCTATCCAGGAGCTGCGAAGACACAATATGAACAAGAGCGCAACCATCTTCAAAATAGCCGCCCAAAGAAGGAGGAATGCTCAGGAGATTCGTTCGCCAAAGTCCATTAGTAATGCTCATGCCCAGCTTCTTGTGGATGAGGACAAAATTCTGCAGAAGTGGGGGCAGTATTGTGAAGAACTTTTAAGTGAACTGTTTTCCCGGCTATAATTTGCAAGAATCACTGATAACTGTAAAGAAATACGTGATATTACAGTCGAAGAAGTACATAAGTGAGGCGGTCAAATACTCCAAATAACGAAAAGCGGTTGGCCAGACGAGATACCCTCGGAGTTCTGGAAAAAGATGGGAGACATTGGGTTCAGATGGCTCAGAATTCTCATCTCTAAATTTGTGAGAGGTGATCCAATGCCGAATCAATGGAGGGAAAGTTACCTTCTCCCTCTATACAAAGGGAAGGGTGATACGCGAAACTGTGATAACTACCGTTCGATCAAGCTGATGTCACACGCCATTAAGATCGTTGAACGGGTATTAGGTGGACGACTGCGAAAAATAATACGGCTATCTGATGATTAGTGCGGGTTTGTCGCGGGTAAATCAACCACAGATGCAATCCAAAGTATAAGGATCATAATGGAAAAACATCGTGATTCCTTAAAGGATTTGCATATTGTATTGGTTGGCTTTGAAAAGGCATTTGACAGATAACCACGAGATCTGATATGGGTGGCGCAAAGACATCGAGGGGTTCCAGAAACCTATGTACAGATTATCATGGACATGTACGAAGGAGCAAAGACAAGAGTAAGATGCCCCGCTGGAGTAACCGAAGAGTTCCCAATCAAAGTCGGAGTGCACCAGGGAGGCGTTTTAAGTCCTTTGCTCTTTATTACAGTCCTTGATTATCTGCTTGAAGAAAAAGTGATGGACCCCAAGGTACATCAGTTATTCTTTGCTGACGGTGGAGCCATCATAAGTGAGGACCATACATCCCTGCAACGAGTACTTGATGTGTGGGTGGACGTTCTGGAGCGAAACGGGTATCGCATTAGTTCAAAACAGACAGAGTACTTGTGCTGCCCGTTCTCTGATCAACTCAGGCCTATTCCAGACATTTATTTGAATGGAACAGTGCTTCCCAAGTGCGAAAAATTCAAATATCTGGGATCTATGACCAATAGCAAAGCAACTTGTGATGACGACATCAATCATCATGTAAGCGTAGGGTGGATGAAGTGGCGAGAAAATTTCGCTATCTTCTGTAATAGAAAAATGCCACCTAAGTTGAAAGGAAAGCTCTACACCGCAGTTGTGCGAGCAGCGCTCACATACGGTTCACAATGTTGAACGATGTACAGAACGTATGAGAGTAAATTAACGGCAGCTGAGATGAAGATGCTTCGCATGACAGCACTAGTGACAAAGCTTGATCGAATAAGAAGCTCGAATATCCGTGGAAGCTTTCACGTCAAGGAAACCATCGTACAAAAGATAGAGCGCGACTGGCTCAGCTGGTATTGCCACGTTCCAAAGACATCGTAATGTAAGAAAGGCAGGAATATAAACGCCTGGATCACACAAATGCGACGACATCGGCATTTCATTAGCCTCAGTAACCGAGTGATCCAAAATCGGCGGGCCTGTCGATATTTTCTGAGGTCAAATAGGCGAACCCCACAGGCGGATCAGTAGAAATTCGGTGAAGTGGGGGTGTTGTGATTCCTTATTTTCAGATCATAACCTCGCTGATAAAAGAAAGAAGAAGAAGATCAAAGTCCAACTCTGAAGAGCTCGAAAAATCAAACGGCTCATCCAATCCAAAAATGTTTTCTTGTGTTTAAAGGTCTGTTCATTTTACTTTAAGAAAAAAACACATCTAAAATTTGAATTTTTCCACGACTCTTAGCATTTGGCGCCACAATGCGGCGGTTCGGCCTTTTTTGCCGTCTCGAACCTGGGGGCTGAAACTCGAAGATTCTCTTGAAGCGTTGTTGGCCATTCGCTCGATGTAGCTGAGCCAATATAGTCGACGTGTCTTGGCTTTTATGACTACATCCACATCCTGGTATAACTCATAGAGTTCGCGGTTTCATTTCCTCCTCCATTCGCCCTCCTCGCATGTGGGACCTAATATCCGACGAAGTATTTTTCGCTTTTCTTACTTATCGTCCAGTATTCGGCGCCATAAAGCAAAACTGGTAAGACGAGCGTTCTATAGAGCATTAATTTGTTCCAGGAGTTTTGAACGAAATTATTTTGCCAAACCGGTGTAGGAACGGTTTGTTCAGGTTATTCGTCGGCGGATCTCGACGAAGGTGTCATATGAGGGGATTATGTTTGCTCCAAGGTATTTAAACTCCTTAACTACCTCGAAGTTGTAGTCATCAACAGTGACGTTCTGTCCAAGGTTTTGAGCAGATAATTTCTTGTTTGTTGACAACATGTACTTAGTCTTATCCTCATTTACTTCAACACCTACTCGTTTCGCTTGCTCTTCAATTGCCGTAAATGCCTCTACAACTTGTCGGGCTTGTCGAGATCTTCCGATGATGTTAATATCGTCCGCGTATCCCAGCAGTCAAATTTGTGAAAGATAGTGCCTTCCGTGTTTACACAAGCCTTTAGCACTATCTGCTCCAGCAGCAATATTGAGGAAGTCATATGACAGCGCATCTCCTTGCCAGAACCCGATGCATGTTTGGAAACGTTCAGAAGACCTGTTTCCAAGTTGCACAGCTTTGACGGTATCCCGAATTAAGCCATCGCTTGGTAGAGTTTAAGACGATGAATGCTGTTATAAACGGCTGTAAAGTCAATGAAAAGGTGGTGAGTTTCGAGATGATATTCGTTGGTCTTTTCCAGGAGTTGCTTTAGTGTGAAAATTTGGTCTATTCTCGATCTGTCGGTGGGCGCCGTGGCGTAAGTGGTTAGTGTGTCGGATCACTACGCATGAGGTTCCAAGTTCGAATCCCAGAAGACACCAAAAAGTTTTTTCACGGTCCCACCTCTTGCGAGCGTCTGACAAACATCCGAGAGTATTGTTGTCTCGAAAAAGCTTCTCAAATCGCCGTTCGGATACGGCACTAAAGTGTAGGTCCCTTCCATTCGTGTGAAAAATATAACGCACACAACATGAGTGGTTGCGAGAAGCTAGGCCCTGGCACTTTAAAGAACTGTTGCGCCAAATATTTGTATTTTTTTTTGTCGATCTGTCGGGCCGGAAGCCGCACTGATACGTGCTGATTAGTGTAGGTAGGTAGGTAATGTGGCGGTCCAAAAAGAACCCAATTAGCGCTTAAAGTGCGCCGTTTTGTTACCACGGACTCGTGTCTACCTGTTGTAGTGGCTAGTTAAAGATGATGTTAAGTTTAAACCCAGCCCGTGGAGTTCAGAAAGAGGATTAGTTCTCCAATCCTCTTGTCCGCTATCTCTCTCAGATCCTCGAAGAAGGGTTTGCCAAGAGTTTGTTGTCTGATCCTTGCCAGGGCCGGACATCTGCAAAGGAAATGACATAGAGATTCTTTCTCATTAATATCCTTGCAGCTCCTATAAAAAGTGTTGTGGGGGATACCAAGCTTGGCCGTATGGTCTCCAACTGGCCAGTGGCCTGTGATAATAGCTACGATTTTGGCAATAACTGGTCTTGGTTTGCCTAGTAACTCTTTTGAGCTTGTGGGTTGTTCCACCCGCGATTGGCTAGCTGGAGGAAGTGAAGGTGAATATAGCCCTTAACGGCACCAAGCGGAATGTCGACTCTTTCTGCTAGAGAGCCGTTAAGGGCCGACCCTCGCCTGGCCAGCTCATCAGCACGCTCATTTCCCTCATGGTTGCTGTGCCCTGGGACCCAGATGAGAGTGATTCTCGAGTGAGTGCTTTGTTGATTCAATTCAAACCGGCATTGCTCTACCAGTTTTGAAGAGATGCAGACTACATCAATGGCCTTGATGCCAGCCTGGCTATCCGAAAAAATAGCGATATTGTGGTTAGATGTTGGAAGATTGTTTAGCAGGCGGCAGGCTTCTCGAATCGCAAGAAGCTCCGCTTGGAAAACGCTAGCAGAGTCTGGGAGACGGAAGGACCTTGATATATTCAGCTGGTCAAAGAAGATGCCTGCGCCGACTCCGCAGTCCATCTTCGAACCGTCCGTATATATCCCTATATCATAGTTGCAGGTAACGCTTCCGTTCTTCCATTCTTCTCTGGAAGGGAATTTCGCTAAGAAGGATTTTCTGTTGAGTTGAGTTTGGGTATCGTGTAGTCGGTAGAGGGCGCAATCAGTTCACTTGGAATCGTCTCCAGGACCTTGCCGTGACCATATGGCCTTGTGGTCCAGCATCCATATTCCCTGAGCCAGACTGCGCTGCATATAGCTGTGTCCATGATGTGTAGTTCGAGAGGGATCAGATGCAAGATCACACTGAGAGCATCTGTTGGACAAGACCTCATTGCTCCTGTGATACCCACGCACGCCGATCTCTGTACTTTTTTTATTCTGTCGATATTGTACTTTTTGCTCAAAGCTGGCCACCAAACGATGGCGCCGTAAGTAAGAATTGGACGCACAACGGCTGTGTACATCCATAGGGTCATCTTTGGCTGGAGTTCCCATTTCTTACCGAATGTTTTATTACAGGCATAGAAGGCTACGCTTGCCTTCTTAATTCGCTGTTCTATATTGAGTTTCCAACTAAGTTTCGGGTCTAGAACCGTGCCTAGGTATTTTGCACTGGAGCAAAGCGAGAGAGGCTGACCATCTAGTTGGGAGGGGTGAATTCCGGTACCTTGGTTTTGGTGGTAAACAGCATTATTTCAGTCTTCTCCGGATTTACTCCGAGGCCACAGCTCGTAGCCCATGAGTGTACCTTATCCAGAGCCCTCTCCGTGAGTTGACTTTTCGTGGAGAGGAACTTTCCTGATACTAGTATAACCATATCATCCGCGTACGCAACCACCTTAAAACCCTCCCTATCATGTCGCACCAAGATTTTATTGATCGCCATTAACCAGAGCAGGGGGGAGATGACTCCGCCTTGTGGAGTTCCTCTGTTTACCGTCTTAGTTGTACTACTGTTGCCTAGTGTTGGATGGATTATACGAGTACTGAGCATAGAAACTATCCATTGGCTAATAAAGCCTTCTACACCTAACTCGGTGAGAGATTCCTGAATAGATTCAGTGAAAATGTTGTTGAAGGCTCCTTCTATATCAAGAAATGTGGCACGAGTATATTCTTTGTAGTGAAGAGTTTTTTCCACTGTACGCACGACCTCGTGAAGAGCAGTTTCTGTGGACCGCCCTTTGAGATACGCATGCTGGGATTTCGACAGTGGAGAACTCAGGTTATCGCGGATATGGAAGTCTAGGATACGTTCTAAAGTTTTCAAAACAAAGGAGGACAGGCTTATGGGTCTAAAATCCTGCGCGAATTCATGTCCTCGCCGGCCCGCCTGGGGGATGAAAACCACTTTGACACGTCTCCAGGTTTGGGGAACATGGCTTAGGTTTAAGCAACTCCTATAAATCAGTAATAGCCAGGGAATTGCTATGTCTTGCAATTTCTGCATCATAATAGGCATGATGCAGTCAGGGCCAAGTGACTTATAGGGAGAGAAGCTATTTATAGCCCAGGAAATTTTATCCTCCGTAATAATGTTTGTGATGTTATCCCAAGCTGCCAGTGGCGTACAGGTGGAACTAGCTTGTTCTACTCTAATCTCACTGCAGTCTGAGAAATGATTAGTGTATTGCAGTAAAATTTTAGACGTTCAGACAATACGTTGGATAGGATCTTATAAGCAGGGATATGCCTCGATAGTCTTACAAGACATAGGAACGCCTTTTTTGAAGATGGGGCGTATAGAGCTGATACTGCAGTCGTCGGGCATGGTTTCCTATATCCATACTCGGCTGATGACTTGATGCATGCAACCTACCAAAATATCGCCTCCGTATTTAAAAAGTTCAGCTGGAAGGGCATCAGAGCCAGCGGCTTTATTGATTTTTAGTTTTCTCATGGCTGTGTTAACTTCTTCAATACTGGGTAGTGGTATTGGTTCGTCATTGCCTGGAAGTGGGTTATCTTCTTGTCCTATCACTCTCTCTGTTTGCTGCGCGTTAAGCAACTGCTTGAAGTGTTGCTTAAACACATCAACAATTCCCTGCCTTTCGGTGACTACGTTGCCTTCGCTGTTACGAAGAGCCTGTGTTCCGGGTTTGCAGCCAGCTACCAGCTGCTTGGCTTTTTGATAGAAATTCCGGATGTTGCTGCGCTCACAGGACTTTTCGATATCCTGAAGCTGGGAGGCTGCGTAGTCCCTTTTCTTTTTACGCAGAATTTTCTTCTCTACCTTGTTCTTATCCGGTACTCCTCCCTCGCTTCTCTTGTCTTGCGCTGTAGCGCTTTCTTATGTGCATCTTCGGTCACCTTTTTTAGTCGAACGCAATCATCATCATACCAAGGGCTCCTTTTTGGTGGTGACTGGTAGCCAAATGTGATCACGGCAACCTCCTTGATAGTGTTTTTGCGTTTGTCGTTAGTGAATGCACTGCAGAGAGTTTCTCGGACAGGTGTTCTTTGTAGGCTCTGGCTCCTTCTGGCGTTAATCTTCTTCTTCTGGGCGGCTTGCAGCTTCTCCTCGTTAGATAGTCTGGCTCTGAATTTAGCTGCAACAAGAAAATGATCAGAGTCGACGTTGGCTCCTCGGAAAGTATTCTTATTTTATTTTATTATTTTATCCTTTATTTTTCGGAATTAAATAAATCATACAATTTTTCTGCGAAGCCTAAACGGCTTATCTGCAGAAGATTGGTTTTCAGATTAGGTTTAACGAAGTGAGCAAGAATAAAAGTTAATTCAAAAAATTTAAATCGGAAAATTCATTCAATAGCTTAGATCAGTGAGAAAAAAATCAGCGCTAGAAAAATTGCAATTAAAACTCATAAACATATCACATTGAAAATGATATTAAAAATACTACTTTATAAAATAAAATCTTTGATATTCTTTTTTCTAGTTTCTCCATTTTTAATTGCTCTAAGTGATTGCGGAAATTCGTTCAGTGTTTTTGGGACGTAGTATTTCAATCCAATCTGTGCTGGTAATCAATTCATCCACCGAAGTCTTATGAATAAACGACCAATTGTACACACACACCTCGTTCTTGATTGCTGCACTTGTACCATATAATATGACATAATGATCCCAAATATCGCCTTCAATGATAGCTGAGGATTTCTGTGATGTTGACCAGAATGTGGTCTATGGTATTAGGGTCGTGGTACCCCTAATTAGGTCTTACTTACTTAGGTGGCGCTACAGTTCGGGGTGGACCTGGGCTTCAAGGAACAAACCTCTCCAGCCAGCATGGTTACGAGCCAGCTGCCTCCAGTTGCGCACGCCAAATAAGTTGAGGTCCCCCTCCACTTGTTTGCGCCACCTACCACGAGGTCGTCGTCTACTGCGCCGTCCGTCCGGGGTGGATTCGAAGACTTTCTTGGCGGGAAAGTTGGGCTTCATCCGCACTACATGACCCAGCCATCTTAGTCGCTGTATGTGAACTCTTCTGGCTGAGTCGATGTCCTTATATATGCCGTATAGTTCGGCATTGTACCTTCTCCTCCATTCACCGTCCATGCAGACGGGACCAAAGATCGCTCGAAGAACTTTTCTCTCAAAATAACCAAGGGCATCCTCATCCGGTTTTGTCAAAGCCCATGCCTCTGCGCCATACAGCAGGACTGGGATGATTATTAAAGTGTTGCCTTAGTAGTTCGACATAGGGCTTTGCTACTCAATTGCTGTTTTAGCCCATAGAAACAACGATTGGCAAGAGTAATTCTTCATGTGATCTCCCTACTGATGTCATTTGCGGAGTTCACCATAGAGCCTAGGTAGACAAAATCCTTTACTACCTCAAAATTATATCTGTGTATTGGGCGGTCTGTCCAAGACGCCGATGTTGGGTGTCCTTTTTTGTAGACAGCATATATTTTGCTTTGCTTTCATTGACCGCTAAACCCATCTTTGCTGCCTCGTCCTCAATACTCGTAAATGCCCCATTGACGGCCCGCTGAGTTCTTCCGATTATGGCAGTGTCATCGGCATAAGCGAGTAGTTGTACAAACTTGTAAAAAATTGTGCCTTCGGTGTTGGCTTGTGCGTTTCGTACAATTCTATCAAGTACTATGTTAAATAGATCGCATGATAGTGCGTCACCTTTTCTAAGACCTTTTCTGACATCAAACGGTTCGGTGATGTTCTACCGACTTTGATGGACCATCGAGAGTTCCCCATCGTCATTCTGCACAAACGTCCGAGCTTGGCAGGGATGCCAAAACTAGACATGGCTCTGTATAACTCGTCTCTATACACGCTATTATAGGCAACTTTGAAATCGATGAAAAGGTGGTGCGTATCGATTTTATATTCATGGGTTTTTTCCAAGATCTGCCGTAGTGTGAATATTGGGTTAATGGTGGACTTTTCCGGCCTGAAGCCGCACTGATAAGAACCTATCAGGTTGTTGACGATCGGTTTTAGGCGTTCACATAATGCGGCAGACAGGATCTTATATGCGATGTTGAGGACACGTATGCCTCTGTAGTTGGCGCAGTTCAAAAGGTCTCCTTTCTTCAGAATCGGGCAAATGCTGCTGAGGTTCCATTCATCGAGCATACTTTCGTCCGACCAGAGTTTACAGATGAGCTAGTGCATACTCCTTACCAGCTCGTCTCCTCCTGCCTTGGAAAGTTCAGCGGCAAGGCCGTCGGGTCCAACAGCTTTGTTGGATTTAAGTTTAGATATCGCTATCATCACTTTATTCTGATCGGGTTGACGGGAATCTTGACTGCCATCGTCACTGTTGAATGGCTCATTCTGCCTGACAGCGGAATACTGGTCATCCTGTTTAACAGTCTGCAGAAGTGTTCCTTCCATATCCTTAACACCGACTGCGATTCTACTAATATATTGCCATTTTCGTCCCTGCAGGCTTCTGTTCTGGCTTTGAAACCCCGGCATGTTCTTTTGACCTTTTGGTAAACAAATTTTCGAACATCATTCTGTAATGTATGTATAAGTGACTCATAGAGTACAACATAGAGAGAGATAGGATAAATAATAATTAGCTGTACTAGGTTAAGTCAGTTAGTAAGAAGACGTCAGCGAATAAAGATCTCGCAAGCAAACAAGGAATTGTCTCTTTTCATTTCGGGTCGGTAACTAACTTTTCACATTCCTGCAATAAAGTCTCTCAATCTCCTCGATCGAGCGCTTCTCATGCTCCTTTTTCTTCTTTCTGAGAAGTCGATGTTCCTCTTCTCTCCTCCGCTCGTAGAGCTCGTGAGCAGCTTTAGTCCTTCTATGCAGCGCCGCTTTGTATTGTACGACTCTTGTTTTGCTGCATGCGCTTGCCGGCATTCTTCGTCAAACCAAAGGTTTCATTGTGGTGGCCGAGAGAAACTCATTACATCGGAGGCGGTACATATATCTGATGCGTTGTTTTCATCACTGCCACTGGTCTGCCGTATTTGCTGCTGGCGGCATACCATAGGTCTTAGATTAAGATTAAAAGAAACTCGATCGGTAAAGGCTCTGGCGGTCTCTTGCGATTGTAGCCGCCCGACCTCAAATTTCCTCACAGTATTTCGTTGATTTCGCTCCGTTCTGGATATCCGCATCCGCACCTTAGCTACAACTAGGTAGTGATCCGAGTCCACGTTGGCTCCTCGGAAAGCCAGAACGCCCAAAATACTGGAAGAGTGCCTTGCGTCGATCGCAATGTGATCGATTTGGTTGACAATTTTCGATCAAAGGAGAGCCATGTTCCCTTGTGAATATCGAGACATGGAAACCACCTACTAGCTACGACAAAGTTTCGTCCCACCGCAAATTCGACTAGCCTGAGTCCGTTGTCGGATGAGATGGCGTGCAGGCTGTGCTTTCCGACCACGCTACTAAAGACGTTCTCTCTTCCTAGCTTTGCGTTAAAATCACCTGGGATATTTTTAACATCGTGTGTAGGGCATTGCTCATTAAAGTTGCCATCTATCCTTTTTTCGCGGGATACTCCCAAAAACCTATCCCGCGAAAATTTTCTAAATCCTTTTTTTCCTGGAAAATTTATAAGGCATATAATATTTTGAATTTGATATGCGGAGAACAGACTGTAAGACTGTACGATGACAGCAGGCGAATATTATACACGTTCACAGAGAACGAGTAAAGGCTGAATTATAATAGTCGGAAGCTAATGTAATAATTCTGCGTTAAGTTTCCTTCAGTACTATCAATTGCAAATCTAGCCCAGCTTAGGTGTATGAGTTCGAAAGCAATTCTGTGGTTCATAGCCATTCACAACTGTGCAACTGTCAAATTTTCGTATGAAAGAGCGAATGGGTCCCGTCGAAAGAATGTCGAAACCGAAAGGAAAATGCATCTTCAACGCAAAAGTTCGCGAGAGTCGACACATTGAAAGCGATTCTCACGGTGAAATGCAATTAGACATATGCATGCGTAGAGTTTTACCACTTTTTGAAAACGAAGCCAGATTTACTCCTCCAAATTGCTAACAAGGAGAAATATTCCACCAAAACTGATGCCAATGCGAGTGCGATTGACGTTGAAGACGACGAAGTTGTAACAATGTTGGTTGGTTGGTTGGTATAAGCGTACAAGTATTTTTGACGAATAAAATATGAATTTGCGGCAGAATTTTTTTTATATTTGATATCCTTTTATTATCCTTTTTTTTCATTTCGATATCCCGCGAAATTGCCGAATTTAGTGGAGTTTTCGTTTTTTTCGGTCAAAAAAAGATGGCAGGTTTACTCATACGTCTTGTCCAAGAGCTGGTAGAGTCATCCTTTATCCCGTCGTCCATCTTCTCGTGAGGGGCGTAAGCGCATATTAGGCTAATTTTGGCGAATTTAGCCTTGATACGGACACTCATGAGGCGCTCGTTCACATGCCGGAAACTCAAGACTTCTTGCCTAACTCTCCCTCCAATGACTAATCCGCACCCAAATATATGCTGTCCTTGTTGTCTGTAGCAATCGCCATAGTAGATGTCCAGGTTTTTCATCCTCCTTGTGCCCGGACCATCCCATCGCACTTCTTGCATGGCGGTAATGTCTGCTTTGAAACACCCTAGGGCTTCCGCAAGTTGTTCGGCTGCACGTGGTTTGTAGAGGGACCTAACATTTCACGTGCAGACACGAAGATCGTTGTCCTTTTTACGTTTGCTTGGGTCGTCAACAGTAAATCATCATCATTAACATAAAATACTCTATAAATTTTCACTCTGATTTGGACTGCAGAAGGCTGCGTTTCTATTGTAACATTGTGGGTTATGGGCCCAGGCAAAACGAACAAAAAAATCTGGAAAAATCAGAGTCATCATTTAATATTGCAAAGTAAAGAATTTAGAAAAAGAAAATTTAATAAATACTCAAGCCATGGGAAGTCATCAGTTTGTAACAATCGAGCCGCTTTCTAGGGATAACTTCGATATTTGGAAGCTCCACGTGGAAGCTCTCTTGGTTAGAAGCGAGACCTGAGACTATGTGTGTCGTCTTAAGGTAAGACCCACAGGTACCGATGCGAAGAACCTGGCTAATGTAGAAATCTGGGATAAGGAGGATAGAAAGGCGAAATCGGATTTGATTTTGTCAATTAGTCAGCGTTAAAGGAAGTAAAAGTAAGTATAACTTCGAACGAAATTTTGTTTTTTTTTTTTTTTGTGGAAAGGACTTGCAAGGAAGGCCACAATATTGAAATTAACTCGTTCTAAATAAAATATGCGAAGGTGAGGATATACACACCGACCTGTCTAAGTTCTGGTTCGCGGTAGACAATTTAGCAGATATGCAAGTAGACATTAATCCGGACTTACTATCTATTCTTTTGTTGTATAGCTTACCAGAATCGTATGAAAATTTTAGGATTTCGAACTGAGTTAAGATATCAGCTGCCACAACCCGATGCTTTGAAAATAAAAATAATCGAAGAGTATGATGCAAGGCTGATTAAAAACAACAATCAAAATGGTGCTGTAGTAGGTAGGCCAATACAGCAAAAATGCAAGCCCAATGGAAGTGCGTTTATGAAATACTCGTACGATGACAGAAAATATAAAGACCAAGCAGGTAAAGGAAATCTTGCATTTTGTTTCAAATGTTAGCAATGTGGACGTATAGGTCACAAGGAAGCAGAATACAAAAGAGAATTTAACACACCGGTCAGGTCTGCCGTTACAGTAGAATCTTTTTCAATAGTGCCAGGGAGAGCAGCTGAAATCGTATCTGGTGCTTAGATAGTGGAACAACCTCCCATATGAGCAATGACAAAAACAAATTTGCAAACTTAAGCATTACTGAACCGCTTCTGCTATTGTTGGTGAATAAGGAAACAACCGAAATCAAAGGTCGTTGCGTAGTGAAAATTTCCACTTTATACTGGAATGATGCAAGGGTTGAGAACACCCTGTATGTTGCTGACTTAAGTGGCAGAAAGGGGATTTACAGTGGTTTCTGATAAGAACCGTACATTTATTAACAACAAGGTTGTCCCCGTTGCATACAGAAACGATGGTTTGTATTACAAACAGAGAAAACAAAGATCGCTAACTTAAGTAAGCTGCGGTAAATCACTTCAAGGTATTTGGTAGTAAAGCTTATTGTTTACTTAAAGATAAAAGTAGGAGTAAATTTGATGCGAAGTCGAAACCCTATATATTCGCAGGATATTGCGAAAATGCTAAAGCATATAGGCTTTGAAAGTACTTTGTGGGGATGCTACATTTTATAAAAACTATCAAATAAGAAAATGAAGTGTGCCTTACCCGCATAAGCACATGGTTGAAGTGAAACTTCAGTTCGATAAAACTTAAACGAATAAACCGTATACGCACACAGCGGAGCACACAGCAACTGATGCATCTACTAAGTTTACATTACCAGAATGAGAGATCGGATTGGCACAGGAGATGATTGAGTTTCGATTCACGTTTTAGCTTAGAATCGAAACGAAAGAGGATTGAGTTTGAGACTTCTTCCCCTGCACGTAAAGTTTATTTTCTTTCCTTACTCTCCCAACTTTCCCTATCTGCCAAAGTCGATCTTTCGATCCCCGTTTGTATTCACAACCTCAACTCGATCGCAGAAGGCTTTATGATCGGATCGAGGTAATCCTATTTTAATCCGATCAACAAAAAATAACAAATATTTGGCGCAACAGCTCTTTAAAGTGCCAGGGCCTAGCTTCTCGCAACCACTCATGTTGTGTGCATTATATGGTATTTTTCACACGAATGGAAGGGAACTACAGTTTAATGCCGAATCCAAACGGCGATTAGAGAAGCTTTTTCGTGACAACAATACTCTCGGATGTTTGCCAGACGCTCGCGAGAGGTGGGACTGTGAAAAAACTTTTTGGTATTTTCTGGGTTTCGAACTTGGAACCTCATGCGTAGCGATCCGACACACTAACCACTTACCCCACGGCACCAATGATCTACGTTTATAAGATATGTAAACCGATTAAACGTAGTAATTGACATCGACCTAAAGTCGTAGTTGACTTATGGGTATGCGCTACTCATTCATCTTTTTCTTATACACCTACTGATCGCTCCCTCACGCAATGCAAACACACATTCAAATTTACGCCCTGGCTCTGGCCTTTTACTTTCCAGATAGTGACCTGGATGACTATGTTGTGGAATGCCATAAGTTACTTTTATTACCCGAGACCTTTACCAATTGGCATCTTTTACTTAAGTAATTGGAAAACCACATTTGCTTTGAAGAGTGAAAACCCATTGATGTTTCCAAGCGGTACCGTGCTCGACGCTACTTGATTTCGATAATCGAACAAACTTAGTTTGGTTGATCGTTTCATGTTTGGTTTTTGTGTCGAGGTCATTCCGATTCACTAGTCTCGCTAAAGACGTTTCACTTCAATAAATAGCGATATGAATTATATTTTCCAAGGCTATAACTTCGACGTAGTAAGAGACTTTGTCTACCTTGGCTCTGCTATAAACATTGAAAACGACATCAGCGCAGAAATCAAGCGAAGAATAACTCTTGCCAATCGCTGTTTTTGGGCTTATAAGGCAATTCAACAGTAAAGCTCTATCTTGAACAACTAAGGAGACTCTGTATAAGAGTCTGATTATCCCAGTCCTGATTTACGGCGCTGAAACATGAAACATGAAAGCGGACAAAGATATCATTGGTCGCTTCGAGAGAAAAATTCTTCGTAATATATTCGCTCCTGTTTGCGTTGATTGGTTTTAGAGGGCTATACAGAGACATCGAATTAGGCAAAAAACTGCGTATTGGACGTCTGAGATGGATAGGACCTGTAGAGCGAATGGACACCAACGCTTCGGCCCGCAGAGTCTTCGAATCTAACCCGGAGGGATGGCGCACTAGAGGACCTCCTCGCCGTAGGTGGCGCACACAAGTTCAAGATGACCGCAATCAACTTGAAGTGCGCAACTGGAGGCAATTAGCTAAAGACCCAGCTAAGTGGAGAGGCTTGTTGGTTAAGGCCCAGGTCCACCTCGAACTGTAGCGTCATCTGAGTAAGTACATAAGTAGGTTACAGTTTTCAGAATCCTCAATTTCTTTTCAGCTAGAAACAGCCCGGGCCTAGCTTCGCGAATTCAAGCGTGCTGTACGTGTTAAATTTCAGAATGAATAGAAGGGACTTACAGGCAGTTGGGGTCATGAAAGAGTTTTTCATTTCTTTACCACACTCGGCGGCGTATAAATCACGCGCTAAAGCGTTTACGGGTAAATGCCGCCAGTGGGAACGTTTTTCCCGCACGCGACTGTTGAAGACTAATACTTGGCCATATATGTAGGTTTTTTTTGCTGCACTGAGGGATCTTTGAAAAATAACAAAATAACGCTTGGTAGTCCGGGGTAACAGCATGCGTGATTCGCAAATCCGAATAATCGATGCCAGGAATGCACCTACCTACTAACCTAGGCCCCCATACTTCTACCACTCTCCCCGCAGGACTGCTGTTAAGTATTACTTCGCGGGGCTGTTTGCCAGTTTATGCTATACTTCTTCTGTTGCTGCTTCTACTCTTCTTGCTTTCTTGATTATTAGAAGCACACACGTTATGAGTGCGCATATATCCATCCAATTCTCCTCTGATCACAACATGTGCTCTATAAGGAACGGTGGACTCGGCAGGTTATTTCTCCATTCTGCGAAGCAACTGTAATGGAAGACTGCGTGCTCCTCTTGATCTAGACAATCTGAACAGAGAGGTGACCTATCGTGTCCAAATCCGTGTTAATATTTGCAATAGCCATCGTGGCCCGATAGAAACTGCGTAAGGTGGTAGTTGCAGTCCCCATGCACTCGTTTTGTCGAAACCTCGATGGTGGGGATCAGTTTGTAGGTCAGATGGACCCTTTGTAATATTATCCCACCTGGCTTAGCACACTTTAAAGTGACGTTATAGTAATTTCTGGCCTGTCTGTAGAGCTTTCGGTTTTCCTCAGCAGGTGTTTGGTGCCATAACGCAAAAGCCTCTTCCTTCTTCCGGACAGCAACTGAGCAAGTAGGATTGAACCAACGTTCTTCTTTTGGTTTTAAGCTAACTGATTTACTTGAAATGTAGGAGTGCATGATCTGTGATCATGTCAGCAGCGGCATCTACGTCTCTATCGAGGAGGCATAGAGCAGCTAAAAGCCCAAAAGAACGAATTAAGTCCACTCCAATCGGCATTCTCGTATTGTCAGATTGTTCTTTTAGCAGTTCTAGTTTCCATTTTATAATAAAGTTTTCTAGAATAACGAAAATTAAGCACATGAAAGCTTCACCAACAAAATACGCATTTATTCCAATCCAACCCAACCACCTGAATTTATTCCGAGATTACTACTACCCTATATCCGAGCAGGAATTGAGTTCCTGAATTTCCATGAGGAAAGAGAAAATTATGTTTCAAATAGCGGTGTCTATGAAACCAATCAGTTTTTTTTTTTTTTTTTCCTCTTGTACAACCCATGCCCGCGTGGCAACGACACTGCGACCTGAAAGATCTATTGTGTCGGAGGGTTGGAGTTAACCTAACAGACGTACTACCTCCCTTATGAAAGTAAGTATGTCTCTAGTAGTGGAGCATTTCAGTTCCACTGAAGTGAGTATCTCCTTGTGGAAAATACGTTTCCTTAACCAGTGTAGTGATGGGCATTCACAAAGGATGTGTTCGGATGTTTCATCCTCCTCTAGGCATAGCCGACAGTTAAGATCAGCAGAAAAAAGACAACGGCATTAGGTGGTCTGCGTCAACAGCGTTGCACGACTCATCGTCGAATAATCGGAACTTCACAAAACGAAACAAAGGTGTATCGTAAAACATTTTTCTATGCAAACTCAGGAGTTACCCCTTGAACCGTAACAATTTTGTATGTTTCGACTACCAGTATAACTGAACCCTTAGTTCCCAAGCACTGTGAGTCTCTCCAAGCAAAATTTTATAATATTAAAAACAAACTTTTGAACATCTCATGACAAGCTTATCACTATTACCGCCGCAATTGTTTTTATCGCATTGATAAGATGCAGGGTAATCAGTGTAATCCGTAAATTAGCTCCTAGTTCCTCACCAAATGAGTCACATTCATTCCTGTAAGGAAAAGAAGCAGTTGAAGAATACAGACTTCATGATCACCATCGACTATCTGTTAGATATCGCATTTCCCAATGATTGATAAATCTATAACCTTCAATATTCCCAACCCAATCTTAAATATTGAAAATTTTCTCGCACCAAACTCCAATACAATGTACCTACATGTGATACAAATTCCATAGTCATTCCATTTATATTGTTTTTTATGCTTTTCCATTTCCACGACATCTAGATACAATTTCTAACCAAAACTTCTAAGATTTTATCATGAGAATATTTAACGAAATTTAAGGTGAACTCGTATACGTAGCTCATAGGCTTAGCAAAGTAATGAACAAGTTTTTTAATTTATTTGCTATCCCCCACCCGTGGTAAGGAGCAATTAATTCATAATATAAAGGTAGAGTAGTAACAAGTGCCGCTTCAACCCCATTGATTCACCAGGATGTTTCACCATAACGAAGACTTTCTTCTATCACCACAGTGAGACTAACGCAAGTCGTCTTTATCATTCCTTTTTAATGCCTTCGTCAATTTAGTTTACTCTGGAATTTAGAATTCTGCTATCTAATGGTGTGTTTCGCTTAGAAAATACCCAATGGGTCTCTATTTCCTCTTTTTAAGCCCAAATACATATGCCCATTAAATTAAATAACAAATCAGTGTTTATCGAATAAATCTACTTTATTTCATATTGCAAATACTAAATAGACTTGAGGTCCACCATTTTAACTCATGTGGGAAGAATGGAGCCAAGGTTGTCCATTCACTGGTTTCAGGATTATACTCTTCAACTATATCTATATACTTATCATCATGTTGTCCTTTGCAAGCTATAAGTCGATTATTTAAGGCAGCACATTTCATGTAACACTGCCCCAGTTTAAGCGAATTCACATTAGTCCAGGTTTCCGTCGAAGGATGATAACGTTCAACAGTTTTACTGTCTCGTCCCTCATACCAACCTCCCACTGCATACAAATATCCGCCAACTGCAGCGAAGCCAAAACATGTCGATTTTTCGTTTTTAAACGGCTTTTCGGTCCACTGGTTGATATCAGGATCATAACATTCCATGGTAGATTCGTCCTTCCCAACGACGTACAAAAGTCCATCAAGTGCTGCCACTTGGACGAACTCAAATGGTGTCAGCAAAGGCGCCACTTCTTTCCATTTACCTGCAGCAAAATCATATTTCTCCACTAAACACGACCACTGTCCATTATTCCAACCACCTACAACGTATAATTCTCCATCCAATTCAACCATTCCAGGTAGACTATGCGCGGATCCCATGGGAGGTAAGTCAGTCCATTTCTTTGTTTCAAAGTCGTAACATTCAACGGTATTTGTTACGACACCACCAATTATACCACCAGCGACGATCAGTTTCTCATTTATGCCGATCGATCTATAATCCATTCTTTTTCTCGATGGACAAGGCAGATCTGAGATTGACCAAGTATTCGAATCTCGATCAAATATCTTAACTTTCAGGTCACTCGTGGCAAACCCACTTGTAAAAACAAGTTTTTCATTCTTCCTCGTCTTAACACTTGCTCGTGGGTATCTAGTACGACTTTCACGTGATAAGTGCCATTCGAGCCAACTGAAAATCAACTCATCGGAGGCGATCGTTTTGCATATTGAATGCCGATTCTTGATGATAAATTTGGGCTTCAATTGAGTGAATCGGACCAGTGAGAAAATATCTACAATCACTGGCTCACGATTTTCCTTGTCGTACTCTACCCAGGTCACCAGACTGAGGAACACTTTTTCCTCCGAGGATATCCGAAGGTCGTCACTGGAAACTAATGCACTTAACTGCTCCTTGCTGAGTTCCAAGAATTCCTTCTCCCTGCACACGGTCTCGAAGTGTTTAAGGGCAAATGCGGTTGCTTTCTCATTGAGTTCGGTATCATTGTATTCTGCAAAATGTGCAATGCTCAAGCAATTGCAGGCATTAAGGCGTTTAACCATAAAATTAGAGCACAAAGCTTTCAAGTTGGACATCTGGAAGTGGTGTGATGCTCTGAGTACACCTTTGACGGTTTCATCGCGCAGCTCAATCGAGGCCATGTACATGAAGTCCACGATCGATGCTAGGATTTCCCCATCGATTTCCTTGAGTTTTACCTCCTTCACATCACCTTGCAATATTCCCTCGAAGTACTTGCTAGACGCAGAGAGCACTATTTTATGCGCGTGCACTTCTATATTGTCCATTTCAGCTATCAGTACTACATCGAATAATGTCTTTTTCTGGTAGAATGACCGGCCTGAATCGGAAACAAGCTTTTCCTGTTCAGCACATTTGAAGGTTTTGCTATTGCTGGACTCGGTGAAAATTTGGTTTTGGTGTGCCATGACGAGAATTCTAAAAGGTGAAGATCATACTAAATGGCATATTCAATTCTACACGTAATCAGTAAATTCTTACCTCTTATCTGCAAGTATTTATCGCAAACTTTGAATTTAAAATGGAATTTATTATTCACTCCTCTTGAAGCTTAACGACGGAAATGATAAGACACACTGGGATAGTACTGCAGAGGCAGAGTTACTATATATAGGTGCACCTTATCTCTGCAAGTGGTCATGTGCTTCTGATAATATATCGTTATCGAAATAGATTGCTTGTTAACGAGAGCGTTCGGGGAAAGCCACCTTTATGTTATCAAATTGTGTCTATTTTTATAGAATGAAGTCAATAGTGAATGAGTTCAGAGAATTTTCGATTCTGGAATATCCGGTACAAACAATTGTAGTTCGTTCAATGAGAACATTTTTCGCCCGAAAGTGTTCTTCGATTTGTTCAATGACTCTGTACGAAACAACTTCATACATTTCTTTCTGCACCTACTTAGGCATACTCTGAAGTGTTCTCCAGGAGTGTATGATTGATGATTCCCTGTTAAGGGCGATTCAGTCTTTATATACAAACTGCAGAAGCTGTGTTCGGATCTTCTTCTTTCTTTTCAGCGAGGTTATGATCCGAAAACAAGGGATCATAACCCCCCCATTCACCGCATTTCTACTGATCCGCCTGTGGGGTTCGCCTATTTGACCTAAGAAAATATCAGCAGGTCTGTCGAGGCCAATGAAATGCCAGGCATTTATATGACTGCCTCTCCTGCCTCGCGATGTCTTTGGAACATGCATTGATATTGCCTTTTTAACAGGGTTCAAATGATCTCTTCTTTGAACGTGGCAATACCAGCTGAGCCAGTCGTGCTCTACTTTTCGTAAGATGGTTTCCTTGAAGGACGTGAAGGCTTCCACGGATCTTTGAACTTCTTATTCGATCAAGCTTTGTCACTCCTGCTGTCATGCGAAGCATCTTTATCTCAGCTGTCGTTAAATCATTCAAATAAATGTCTGGAATAGGCCTGAGTGGATCAGAGAACGGACAGCACAAGTACTCTGTTTTTTTTTTTTTTTTTAACTGACGCGATACCCATTTCCCTCCAAAACGTCCACCCACACATCAAGTGGGATGTAGGATCCCCAGTTATGATGGCTCCATCATCAGCAAAGAATAACTGGTGTGTGAAGCTGTGTTCGGATAAACGGCCTTAAATCATTACATTTCACTAGGGGCGTTGGACTCCGCCAAGAGTGCGCTTTGCCACCTCTCCTCTGTACCTATATAATGAACTGGATGTTACAGCACAGCCGTGGCGAAGAATTTTTCAAATTGGGAGACTTAAGGATTAGTCATCTGCTCTACGCGTTATCCTTGAGTCCTCTCAAATCGAACTTCAGGGCGCACTTAAAAGGTTTATAGCCCTTTATGATGATGCTGGAATAAATGTAAACGTCAACAAATCCGAAGTAATGGTCGTTTCGAACACACCCATTCAGTGCACTCTGCATGTGAGTGGAGTCCCACTGGAGCAGGTGGCTAAGCTTAAGTACATCGGGGTCTTATACTATACTATACTATACTATATTGTACGTACTGCGACCTATGAGATCTATTGTGCCAGCCCGGTGTTTAGCTGAGAACTTGGTTAAAGCTCTTGATGAACCTCAACAAAGCTCCAGGCTCAATGTTTCAGAAGTCAGAGGAACTCAATAAAGCCCTCCCGAGATGGAGAAGTCTTTTTCTTGCGAGACATTTTGAGAAAGATTGGTCAATTTTTTTTGTTTTTTTTTAATAATTCACGCGCGCCGAAGGAATTACTAATATCCTTATACTGATGCTCAGGGCACGTGCGGATGGGAAAAGGGGGAGGCGAACGGATGAGATGCCGGTTTGCGTTGGCTTTAAATGTTAGTAGGTTGTAATGATTAGGAAATACAGAGGCTGGTAGATCGTTCCACAAACGTGTTGTTCGGCTTATAAACGAATCCATATATTTGACAGTACGTCCGAAGTTGAGCTTGAGGGTGAACTGATGTGCTTTCGAAGTATAGCGCGTATTGCGGGTGAAGTTTAGAAGGGGAAGAATGCAACGGGCTATTTCGCTGGAGCATTTGCTACAAAAAAAGCGATAAAATAGGGAAAGTCACGAGACATTTCTACGATGTTCGAGTGAAACTATGGAGTTTATAATGTCTCTATCGTCTGATCTGGCCTCCATATATAAGGCATTCATCCGCCCAAAGCTGGAATATAACGCCCACATCTGGTCTGGTGCACCCAAGACCGTTCTGCACGCTCCCTATTGATTGAACTCCATTTGGTAATGCTGTCCAGGTCGGAATTTTAATGTGTTTAACGTACGTTGTCGTTCCTCTTCTACGGCCGAAGAGCATGGACGTGAGTTAGGGAACGAATATGAAAAACTGAGAGTACTGTCATCAGCGAAGGAATGGATTGGATTAGAAGTAGCAGACAAAAGGTAATTTATAAAAATGAGAAAGAGAGTCGGAAACAAAACGGAGCCCTGGTTCACACCAGCATTTATATGGTGAATTGCAGACTTGAAGCAGTCCAAGACAACTTGTATTGAACGGTCCGAAGGAAAAGCCGAACTTAGTGGTGAAGCTAAACTATCGGTTTTTAACTCGGTGTATGTTTCAATTCTCACCTTTACTCATGAAACTTGGGTACTGACCGAAAGAATAATATGAAACAAACTGCTGAAATGAGATTCGTTCTCGGTTTTCATGAAATAACTTGTAGGGATTGAGTGCGCAACACCAGAATTCGCGAGACACTCACTAGTAGCTGCTTCTCCAAACGGAACGATCTATGCTTCGATGGTTTCGACACGTAGTGCATATGCCCCCAGACTGGCTTCCAAGATGTTCCATGAATAGCATGCCATCGGTAGGCCTAGAAATAGATGGTTGGATAGAGTCCGACATTTTTTCTGTAGCCGTCTAGGGATTCCTCCTGATGAAGTGGAGTCAATGGATGAGGATCGAGAAAGAAGGAGAGTCCACCTGAGCATCATACCTCCGCAACCACCATGAAAGATAAGTGGATCATTGAAAATGTACTCGTATGCATAGCATCGGTTATAGCAATCGCAAAATTGTATACATACTTACTTAGTTAGTTAAGTGGCGCTACAGTTCGGGATGAACCTGGGCCTCAACCCACAAGCCTCTCCATTTAGCTCGGTCTTTAGCTTATTGCCTCCAGTTGAGCAGTCCATTTGAACTTGTGCGCGCCACACCAACGCCGGACACTAACGCTCCGGCCCACAGAATCTTCGAATCTCACCCGGAGGGACGACGCAGTAGACGGAATCCTTGGCGTAGGTGCCGCGGACAAGTTCAACGGAACATCGACCAACTTTGTGTGCGCAACTGGAGGCAAGTAGCTAAAGACCGAGCTAGTTGGTTGAAGCCCAGGTTCACCCCGAACTGTGGCACTACCTAAGTAAGTAAGTAAGTTCCTTACCGGACATAGTTACTTCAACATGTACCTGCAGAAGATGAGAAACGTAGGGAGCGCAGCCTGCCAATTCAGAGACTATTTGAAAGACAATGCTCGAACTTTGTTTTACCTGTAACAAGTGGACAGCAAAGAGAAATAGCCTAGAGTCAGAAGTTGCCTAGCATTTCTCCAGAAAATGCCATAAGCAAGATGGCCTCCAGTGTCGGCATGTGGAATAAAATATCTCTATTCATTGAGACGGTACTCAGGTCGAAAGGGGAGAGGAGGAAGTAAGTTTACCAAATTGATGTAAGCCTTACCGGCAAGATATTATAAGCCCGCACCAGGAGAAAATTGTGAAAAAGCCGGTCCCGGAAGGGAAGGAAAACGACACCACTCTGAAGTAATGCTAAAGCGGTTCCGGAGTGGATGGTTTCAAGTTCAAAATGGCTAAAGGTGTTTTTTTTTTAGTGAATAAGAGTCTCACACTACGTGAAACAGAGTGGGACTGTTTCTCGTGCGCATTAACGTTTTTCCTCTACCAATAAGGGAAAAAATACAAATTAAAATTGAATAAATAAAGTCCAGCAGCCTTGTTTGATTTTAGCTTGAATAATGCTATCCTCACTTCGCTTTGGTTAGACGAAAATGGTGGCTATGAACGTCTATGTTGAATGGTTCATTCTGCCTGACAGCGGGATGTTGGTCTTCGTCATACTTATACTGTCTGCAGGAAAAGTTTTTCCATAATCTCAGCGCCTCCTGTAATTCTACTACAAGGATTTCTGCTTCATCTCTACAGGTTTCTGTACGGGTTTTACTTCTCTGACACATTCTTTTTACCTTTGGTAAAGCCTCCGTACATTGTTCCTGGAGTATAAGCTCTCATATATCTTCGATCGCGCACTTCGCATACTCTTTCTTCTTCTTTTGGAGGAGCCGATATTCTTCCCGTGTTTTTTGCTCGTAGAGCTCATGAGCAGCTTTCAGATTCCTTTGCCATGCCCTTTTATATGCCTCTTGTTCTACTGCATGAACCCGCCCACATTCTTCGCTTTGGCCGGGCGAAACCCAGTACATCAGTTGTGGCGTTTCTGATGGCGTGGTGGCAGCGTTGTCACTGGTCTTCGGCACTTGATGCTGGTAGCATAGGGGTGATTGAGAGATTTCGGGATATCCGCATTCGCATCTTGGCTACAATATTGAATCGGCCTTATCAGAGGCTTGTGATTGTTTCTGAATCAGTCTTTTTTACGTGGTAAGGAAGTTACCGTGACGGCACAACCCCCACCCTGGAGGGCCAATTCCTTTTGTTATACCCCTGAGGCGGAGGGCCGGGTACACCAGTGCCAGTAGTCCACTACACATATGAAATTCCTTACAGAGCTGTGATCCGAATAGGTCGAAGCAGCTCGCGCAAGGTATTCACTAAATTTAACCTAACTGGAACTGTAGACGCCACCGTTGACTCTATCTAGGGAATTCGTCCGCTGCCATCTGGAACAAGAAGAAGTACTCTAGTCAGAGAGCACTCTTCTCCCCTCCCTCATCTGATCCCGCCAAAGATCCTAAAAATGGGGTTGGTTACCATTTCTTGGATCAAGGTACTAGGCATCCAGTGGTGACCACATGGAGGCTGAAAGTTGGACGTCATAGGTACATTTGTTATTATGCAGTGTTTACATTCCGTCTAATCTTAGCTTTAGAGACATGTCTTGTTTGCATTGTACCGTGAAAACAAAACGAAAACGAGACGAGTGCACAGCAAACAAAGCCGTCATCTTGTTATCGAAATAAATGCCGTCTCACCGCGAGGTTTTTCCAGTTTTTCAAAATCATGGCGCAACGAGTCAACGAGTGGCACACTGTTGCGACTTGCTACATAAATTTTCTTTGTTTGAAATTAATTTTGTCAACTCGTGCTGGATTCGAAATTTCTGTCTCGCCTCACGCTCTGGCTGTATTGTGAATCAGGCAACATAGTTCAATTAAATTGGCCTGGCGCTGTGATCCGACGACATACTTTTCTATTTACCACATTTAATACGAAAAACGTCTTTGTTGCAGACAAGTTGTACAAGACACAACTCAAGTATTTGTTTGGCAATTTGGGTTATTCTAATATTTGGAGTTTGTTCTCGATTAGGGAAAATGAAGCGCACGCTCAAACGTTGAAAACTCACATGTGCATTTCTATAAATGATGTAACAGATTTTACAAGATTCATTTTCATGTAAATGTATATATAGGTGGATGAGGACCAGCTCAAGAGATGGAAAGAGCATTTTGCTACGGTTTTGAACCGCGTATTCGCTAGCGATATGCTCCCAAATAAAGATGAGATCACTACCGCGATCAAAGCACTCAAAACCAACAAGATGGTAGGACTTGACGGTATTCCAGCAGAGCTCTTACGAGCAGCGCCAACAACATCGGCTTCCACTTATAGAAAGAGCTTGGGAAGCTGACAGCTTTCCTGATGAGTGGAAAAAGGGAATGATCGTCAAGCTTCCTAAGAAAGGAAATTTAATGGAGTGGGGAAACTGGAGGGGTATCTGCGTGCTGCCTGCTGTAGCTAAGATAATAGCTAAAATTATACTGGAGCGAATCAAACAACATTTCGAAGACACACTCGATATCGTACAAGCAGGTTTCCGCTCTGGGTCCTCCTGTGTCGACCACATCAACACCCTGCGGAACATCATCGAGCAGTGCGTTGAATATCGATTGCCACTCCACCTGCTGTTCATCGATTTTGAGAAGGCGTTCGATTTTGTCAACAGGGAGTTCATTTGGCGTGCCTTACGTAGGAGAGGTATTCCCGATAAACTAATTGCTATTATCAAAGCCACATATGAAGGCTACAAATGTCACGTTCTGCACAGAGGGAGGTTGCCTGAGGAATTTGAGATCCAAAGTGGGGTAAGACAAGGCTGTATCCTTTCACCAATATTATTCTTATTGGTGATTAGCGATGTGCTTCGTGCAGATTTGTCGACGGGAAACGGAGGAATTCGATGGACTCTTACATCTCAACTGAAACATCTTGACTACGCAGACGATGTGTGCTTACTCTCCCACAGAATTATGGACCTCCACCAAATGACAGCAGATGTCGAGAGGGAGGCAGGCGTCGTCGATCTGAAAATTAATACGGCAAAAAATAAAATTATCAGCCTTGAAACAAACTCATCGGCTGAAATATGCATTGCTGGACAACTGGTAGAGAGAGTAGAGAATTTCCAGTATCTTGGGAGTATTGTCTCGACCGATGGTGGAACCGAACTGGATATAGCCAACAGGATCGCCAAAGCAAAGTCCGCGTTCGGGAAGTTGTCCAAAATATGGGGAAGCAATGCAATCAGTTTGAACACCAAGCTAAGACTGTTCAACTCCAACGCTGAATCCGTGCTGTTATATGGTTGCAGTACGTAGAGAGTGACCACTACTATCACCAGAAAGCGTTTGTTAATAGGTGCCTGCGCAATATCTTAAGGATTTTCTGGCCCAATCGTATCTCTAACGAACACCTTTACGAGAGAACGGGTCAGGAACCAATAAGCACCACCATCAAACGACGGAAGTGGCAGTGGATTGGTTACACGTTCCGAAAGGGTGACAGATCCATAGCGAACCATGCTATGCAATGGAACCCTTTAAGTCAGGATGGCAGAAGACTTGGCGGTCCGAAGAGAACATGGCGCTAAACAGTCGAGAAGGAGGCACGGTAGTTAGGAAAAAGTTGGGGAGAATTCAGACACATTGCCAGAAACCGTACACGATGGCGCGTAGGCGTAGTAGATGCCCTAGGACCCACAAGGGGATACAGGACATAACTAAGTAAGTATATAGGTACTTACCGCAGTTTGCACCTCTTCTCTTGGCTTCGAGATCAAGAATAAATGTAAAGGCCGGAAACAAAGTGCCTTCCCATTGGAAGAAGTGCCAACCGCAGCGAGAAAGTAATGCATGAAGCATAAACAACTGAGATTCAGAACCACTACACCAAAATCTTTCTCTCTCTCTCTCTCTATCCATCCTCTCCAACGCCCGCACGCCCGTGAAATACGTACAAATAGACGCGTTAAAATCCTTGTCCAGCTACAGTGAGTAATTGTAGTGTGATTTCCAGCCAAATATAATCTAAATCTAGGCGAAGCTCGTATAATCATAGTTCCTAGTTAATCGGCTTGTTAGAATTTCTTAATATACTGCATATTAAGCTAAAAAATATATATTTGTTTTTTCTGACTCGAGATTTCTTTTCCGTTTTTTGCTTCGCCTTTGTCTACCACTACATGCACCAAGTGGCTCCTACGCTATACCATACATATGATGCCGTTTTCCAATACACGCTCAAAAGCTGTTCCTACAAAGGGCCCACTCTCGACAACCACCCAGCTGAATTCTCCGGCACCTAATCCTCTCGGCTCTGATAACGCAGCACTCACTTTGAAAGTCTTAGAAGAACACCTTATTAAACATACGGACTTATTGCGACACAGTTTTATGGAGGAAATAAGCAAATTTTGGAATGAAATCGTTCTTAAAATTGAGGAAATCAAAGATGCATGGATGCAGCGATTCGATGAACTAAATGCTAATATGTCCACCTTGACTGAGCGAATCACGAAATTCGAGGAACACGCCAATGCAGTCTCTCTCACTCACAATGCAGAGGTTATTGCACTTAAACAACAAATTAACGCCCTGGAGAGGAAGGAAGTGGCGGGCGATGCGGTTTTTTTTCGGAATACCCGAGCTCCCTGACGAGAATTTGAAGCATTTGTTTAACCGACTTTGCCATACGATCGACTGCAAGCCGCCTCCACTCCAAAAGATATTTTCCGAGCTAAAAGGCGCATCAACAGCAACACTACTGCTACAACAACACCAACGTTGATCGTCTTAAAATTCAACAGCTTCCAAGACAGAAACACTGTCCTCAAAGCAGCTTCGAATTACCGCAAACTAAACAACAGAGAGCTTAGTCTCCGCGACCTTGACTTTATTAATTATATAATTCGACAATAGCTGTTACCTTAATGAAAGTGTAAAGTGTAAACATACTCGCCTTCTCTTGCAGAGTGCAATCACTCTAAAGCGAAAAAACAGCTGTTCTCTGCATACACGAAGTTTGCGTCGCTCTTTGTCAAAAAATTCGCCGCGGGAAAAAGCTTTCCAATCGAAAGCGCCGACGATCTTCACGCTGCTGTTGGGACTGACCGATTTTCCGTAACACTCGTGGAACCAAAATAAAAATGAATCCAATAAAAAACACAAGAAAAACAGAAAAAACAAAGAAGAATGAAAACCCGGGCACTTCATCGGATGATGAACTGCTCGCCTCCAGTCTGGAGACCCTAGTGGGAAGCGAGAACCTTGAGTTGAGTTCCATTCAGGGCGCGCTCCCCGAACCGTCTATACCCTCCACTTCAGCAGCAGCGCAGGACACTCGACTTAGTGCCCATAAGCGCGCTGCTCACAACCGGAAATCAGCCAGCAACCGCAGGAAAAATGCGTACCAGAGGGCCATCTTTATTCTGTTTCTGTTTCTGAGCGGGACCTGGCTGATAAACCAAAATATCAAATGATCGTTGACAAGTGCATCATCTCCCGAACAGAACAGCCTCAACCCTAACAACCACGAAAGACCGAAGTGGCAAAGCGCACTGTAAGCGAGGTTGTCAGAGGCGACCTACAAGTCGCATTGGTGGGAGGTCAAACTATCAGAAATAGTGATGGATCACCTTATGAATAACCTAGGAGGACCGCTACCCTGCTTTGACTCAACCGAAGTCATAAGAGGGTACAGAATCATCAAATGCGAGGACGCCTTCTCCAAAGAATTCCTAAGTGGCTGCATTCACAAGATCCGTGATGCGTGAGACGGCTTGAGACTCAAGCTAATCTTAGCCAGAGAGATTCCCAGGAGACCCAGGATCCGCATTTGGCTCGCCAACATGGCCATTGAAAGCAGTAAGCTCATCAACTGCTTAAAGCTCCACAATCTAACGGTTCCCATGGATGACTGGAAAGTCATCAAGGCTGAGGAACCATACAACAACACCCTATCCTTCCTGTTACTAATCACCGAAGAATCGCTTCGGCATCAGACACGCCAAGGTCAAGATCTTCAGATAAACAGGTCCGAGCGATGACTTAGACGAAGTCGACGACACCAACAGGCTGTTGGAGGACATGAGGATCGAGACCACCCTACCCACCACTTCAACAACAAAAATCCATACCAATGCTGAAAGCACTCGATGTGTGCTACAGATAATCTGATGGTCTTTCTGAAGGAGAAAGACTTTGATATCAGCATTGTCCAAGAACCATGGGTTAATGGCCCTAACATAAAGGGCCTAAACGACAACCAGTACAACATCTTCTACAACCACAATAACATCAACCAAGGTAATCCAAGAACCTGCATTCTAGCTAAAAAACATATTAAAGCCTTTTTATGTCCAAATTTTAGCTCTTCTGATTTAACAGTTGTTAAAATAGAGAAAGCAAGCAAGGCGGACCTCGTAATAGCATCCGTCTACACATGGCACACGACCGACAAGTACCGCCGGAGGAATTCGATGACGCAATAACCAGCATCTCCACTACAAAGACCAACCTGCGAATGGGCTGCGACGCCAACGCCAGACATACTGTATGGGGCAGCTCAGAGAACAACGAACGCGGTGAATCTTTGTTTGATTACATTATTGAAAACAACCTTTCCATCTGTAACAAGGGTAACTCCCCGACCTTTATCTTTCCGAGTACGGATCATTTTAACGGTTGGGAGGACGTTATTGATGTCACACTCTCTAGTAATAACCATAATACCAAAGTTGAAAATTGGAGAGTATCGAATCTGAAATCTTTCTCAGACCACAATTGGATACTTTTCGATGTAGATCTGTCTCCTAAACTTTTTAGAAACCCCAAAAGAATCGACTGGGCCAAGTTTGGTCAAGTCATAAATTCAAAGCTCCGTAAAACTCCCAACCCTAAAATGACCTCAATTACAGAACTCGACAACAGAGTAGAGACTTTTAATACGGCGCGCGCCGTGGCGTAAGTGGTTAGTGTGTCGGATCACTGCGCGTGAGGTTCCAAGTTCGAATCCCAGAAAACACCAAAAAAGTCTTTCCCACCTCTCGCGAGCATCTGACAAACATCCGAGAGTATTGTTGTCACGAAAAAGTTTATCAAATCGCCGTTCGGATACGGCACTAAACTGTAGGTCGCTTCCATTCGTGTGAAAAATGTAACGCACACAGCATGAGTGGTAGCGAGAAGCTAGGTCCTGGCACTTAAAGAGCTGTTGCACCAAATATCCCTCCTTATGTCCTGTATCCCCTTGTGGGTCCTAGGGCCTCTACTACGCCTACGCGCCATTGTGTACGGTTTCTGGCAATGTGTCTGAGTTCTCCCCAACTTGCGCCAAATATACATATATAAAAGAGATTTTTTTTATTTTGTGGCAAACCAGATTGCATAATAAAATATTTCAGTGATTCATTTTTATTTAAACAGTGAGGGAAAAAGTAAACGGACAAAAAAAAATCACCCCCTTCGGGTAGGGGTTAGAATATACCCGAGATAGGCATGCCTGTCGTAAGAGGCGACTAAAATCCACCCTCCGTATACCGAGTAAGGCGTATACAAAGTATGCAATGAACAAAACAAAAGATATAAATACCCCAGGTGGCAGTCCAGGTACACTGGAAAATCCACCCTCTTCGGAGGTCGGCTCTACGGATTCTGGGGAGAATTGCGTTCATCTGACCCTTTTAAAAAAGGTACCAGGTAGTTAGATCTCCACCATCAAGATCTACCATAAAAACGTGCGGAACTAGAAGTCCGGCGACATCGATAGTGTCGGTGCACGAACAACGGACTTCAACGAAAATTCAAAGCCTTACGGACGAAAATATGGAACTCCGGACCAGGCTAAGTAAAATGGAACTTCTCTGCTAAGAACTAAGACAAGAATTAAATGTACTTAAAGCAGAAAATAAAGCATTTAAGGATATAAAGAAACCTCGTAATGAGTCTGCTGCGAGTTCAAACGTCCCCGATAACACTGATTATCAAACGGATGAAGAAGAACTAGCTCGGGAAACTGACTGGATCCTTAAAAAACGACCAGTTAAGAAACGAGCAGCTGGTTCTTCACCCGAAATGGTAACGAGGCAAGAAAACACGCAAAATGAGCGAAAAGATAACGAACAGCGTGTCGAAGAAAATCCACGAACTAAGGTACGATCACCGCCGCCAATAAACGTAATCGGAATTGCAGACTATAATAAGTTGCATTCTATTCTTGAACCTCTGTTGCTATCCGATTTTGAAGTAACATCGCTCAACAACAACAAATGGCAGGTAAACGTAAAGGACTCAGACAGTTACCGCTTAGTATCTAATAAACTAAATACTGAAAAAACTCAGTGGTATACTTACGAAAATAAATCTGAAAGACCGATACGAGTCGTAGCTAGAGGACTTCATGCCTCATGCTTAAAGGAAGATGTTGTTCACGACTTGAAAAACAAACAACAAACTTTAAAATCGTCAACGCAGTAAATTTAATTAAACGGGAAAAACAAAAATTGGAAGGCGAGGAAACGACGGTAAAGCGCGGCCTTCCTCTTTTTATGCTAACTTTTGATAAAGCTGAGAGTTTGGATAAGATTTACGAAATAAGAACAATTCTGAATGTCGTAGTCAAAATGGAACCCATGCGCAAGAATACAAGATTGATACCTCAGTGCAAACGATGCCAAGGATTCAATCATACGCAAACGATTGTCGAAAAGAACCACGATGTGTGAAATGCGCCGGAAATCACCTCTCCCAAGTTTGTGGAGTAAACAAACAAACATCTGCAACATGTGTTAATTGTAAGGAAAAGCACGCGGCAAATTATAGAGGCTGTGAAGTAGCTAAGGAGTTGCAAAAACGGAGAGTTGCGCTCCTTAACCCGTATCATCCTAGTGTTCCATTAGTGGAACGGTATTTGTATCATTTTCTATAAATATTTCTTGAACGCGTCCTTTATTTATTTTTGCATTCTGACATCACTAATAATATTTGTTGTCAAAATAATTTACCATCGGTTTGATTTCGAGAAATGTCGGTGTATTTATTGTGTGTTAAATTTTAAGAAATCGACAAAAAAATGTCTCGCCGCAAAGTGTAAGTTTTTTTTATAAACTATTTTGACTAATATCTTCTATGTTACATCGGTTTACTTGTAAATGTTTGAATAATGTGCTTTTTATATCAAAACAAAAAAATGTTTTGGTTTTAGATATTTTCTTTGATATAGTTTGCACCGTTCCACAAGTGGAACAGTAGGATCATATGCCAGTGTAACAAATATTCGCAAAAACATGCTTCTTCTGGATTAACTAAAAAAAAAAGAGCCATGATGTAACCGGTACCATAAAGGCAAACCGTGTGGAAAAAGCACCATTAAAAAATCCCAAAGAAATGAAAAAAAAAACTAAAAGAGGTTCATTTAACCAATGTACAGATACAATTTCTAACATCAGTCTTGCCCGGTATATTGAAATCAACATTGTTACTGTTGCATCTACCCAATGTGGTGTTAACCCTCTGGGAAAGGTGAAGAGATTTTGCGACAAGCAGAAGAAGGACATTCATCAACCTCGTTGCATAGTTAATTATAACCGATATATGGGAGGAGTTGATCAGTTTAATCAAAATGATAGATGTTACCGAATTGCAATTCGTTTAAAAAATGGTACTGGCAGCCATTTATATTTTCAATAAATGCAAGCGTAAACAATGCTTTCCAACTTTACAAGGTATCTCCTTTGGCTTCGGGAAACAACTATGACTTGCTACCTTTCACCAGGTTTATTGTTAAAACATACCTTCTAACAACAGATACACCTTCAGGCCAAAATATTGCCTCAACGTCAAGGTTGCCTAGGTCATCTCTAGCTGTCAGAAAAGGTGTTCCCAACAGTATTCGGCTTGATAGAAGAACCCATCACATTGTCAGCCAACAAAAACAAATCCAAATCACATAAATACGAAAATGAAAAGTGAAACCTGTAACGTTGCATTACATAATAACTGCTCAAAAATGTTCATTCAAGCTGAAATTTAAAAACTTGCAAGAAATATTTTATCGTATTACTAGTATTATTTAATAATTAATAAAAGTGTACATATATCTAATAATTTTAAAGCTGTTATTTTTTTTAATAAAATGTATTGAAATAGTCAAATTATTTGAGTTTTTTTTTTCTTTCACTCAAAAAAACGATGAAGAAAATACAGTGTCATATTGTCCTACTGTTTCATTAAAGGAACGGTTCTAGAAATCTTTATCCAAAAATTTATTTTGTATTTTTTATACATAAATATGTTCATAGTCTCATAAATATGAGTTGGTAAGAGCTTTTCTCAAATCGAACAAAATTAAAGGTGTTTGGGATAATATGGGTTAAGCCACTAAATATAGAATCAAAATTGCAAACAAAACCAAAGCGTAAGATCGCACCGGAGAAAGTAGGCAAACTAAAATTACCGGGTTCAGAGCAAAAAAAGGTGAGGGAAAGATTGACAACAGAAAGGCCCTCGACCTCTGCTCTTAAAAGAAACGGTACTGAAAAGCTAAGATTAGAAAAGCCACCGGGTAATGACCCTCGGACAGCAGCAATGCAGTCTTATGCTCAGGCCGTGGCTTCCGAAAAACCAAAAAACCTTGAAATTTCGACCGACCCCTTTTCTCATGTTTTCTCAGTTATTCTCGCGAAACTTGAAGAACGAGGCAAAATAAATAAAATTATTCTCGATAGGCTGGTTAAGCTTGAAAATAATTCACAGAAAACGCGCCCTACAACTAGAATATGAATGACAAACGAATGTTGAAAATATGTACTTGGAATGCAAACGGACTTTTGCAAGAACTTGACGAATTGGAAATATTTATGCGCCAAAAAGCTATTGATATTTGCTTGATTTCTGAAGCCCACATCAAAAAGGAATCGCATTTAAAAATACCACGCTTGTCACCCTACGGGAAAAGCGAGAGGCGGATCTTCTTTGCTTATTAAAGACTGTATCGAGCAATCGGAAGACCTAAAGATAGAGCTTGAAACTTTGCAACTGTGCACGATTCGAGTTAAAAATAGTCAGCGTACTCTTAAAATTTCGTCTATCTACTGTCCACCGCGTTCCGCGCTTGAAAAAAGGGATTTTACTAACATGTTTGAATCGCTTAAACCTAATTTCATTATTGGCGGCGATTTTAATACGAAACACACGTTCTGGGGCTCAAGATACAGCTCGATAAAAGGTAGAATGCTCTATGGGGCAGGTATGGAGTATAATTGCGATTTCCATTCGACGGGTAAACCGACTTACTTGAAGATAATGTTGAACTGAGCGTTCCACTTATGACACCCTATGAACTTGATGTTGAAGTTGATCGCTTCGTCGAGATCGTACAGCTCGCCTCTTGGAATAATACTCCCATTCCAAGGAAAACGCCGGACAAATACGGCTTACGATATCCTCCGGAAATAAAGGAATTGGTCAAGGAAAAACGAAAAGCGCGTAAAAAATGGCAACAGAGTCGTGCTCCGCAGCATAAAGCACACTTGAATTGTCTGTGCAATTCGTTGAAGAAAACTATTAAGGATTTTAAGAATCGTGCAATAGGCTCTTACCTTGAAAGTTTAACAACGAAAAAAGATTCCAATTATTCACTTTGGAAAGCCATAAAAGGCACCAAAAGGCCCAAAGTCCCTGCGCCGCCAATTAAATTAAATCAAAATGAATGGGCAAGGGAAGATAAAGAAAAAGCGGACGTCTTTGCGGCCCACCTGGAAGAAACCATTAAACCGTACGATAGTCAAGTGGTTTACGATAATATCAATAGGCCGGATTTACCATCTGGCAACTTAACACTCACAAGTGCAACGCTAAGGGAACTCAAAAACTAAATCGAGATTCTAAAACCTAAGAAAGCTCCTGGTTATGATTTAATCACCGGAGAAATTCTCAAAGTTTTACCTAGAAAAGCTTTGATTAAGCTTCTCTATATTGTAAATGCTGCGCTCAGATTAAAACACGTTCCGAGCCAATGGAAAGTTGCGGAAGTAATAAAACCAGGTCTTAAAACCAGGAAAACCGCCAAATAAGGTAAAATCGTATAGACCAATTTCGCTTCTTCCAGTCATCACCAATGACGATGAAGAAGATCCAAGTTTTCGAAAGGAAGGTCTTTCGAATATGTACAGGACTGTGGCGAAATGCAGTCACACTGAAGTACTATTCAAAGAAAATGCTCTACGAGAGTGCTGGTGTGGGCGCAATCGACGAGCATATGATGCAGCTATCAAGTAAAATACTGCAAAACCTTGCTGACCATCCAAATGACGAGATCCAAGAATTCATCCAGCAACAGATCGAGCCAAGCCACCGTTACCTGAACGTACGAGCGATCATCGATGGACGATTCAATGATATCATTTACAACGAGGAAACACCGTTTTACCAACTTGCAGACAACCAGCACTACCGAGGATAGTCGGATACAACCCCCTTTTTTTCATTTTTTACACACATTCAAGTATAAATATATTTTATATTTAATAAAACACATGTACTAGATTAAGTAAGACAATTATAATATTTTTGTAAAAAATTTTAATACAGATATCATTTGAAATACGTTGGGCCCCTATTGTTGAGCCAACATTTAATTTATTAGGTATAAGTCTAGTTCTAAGTCAATTTGTATATAGAACAAAACATTAAATAAAAACCTTAATCATCTTCTTCCAGTCATATCCAAAATTTTCGAGAGGATATTACTAAGGCGTCTCCAACCGGTTATAGACGAAAATAATCTTATCCCTGACCACCAGTTTGGGTTCAGAAGTAAGCATTCGACGATTGACCAGGTGCATAGAATTACTGACGTAATCGAGAAAGCACTTGAAGAAAAAAAGATTTGTTCAAGCGTATTTCTTGACGTCTCGCAGGCCTTTGATAAGGTGTGGCATGATGGCTTGAAATGCAAACTACGACAAGTTCTCCCTGTATGCTTATACGATATTCTAGTGTTATATCTGGGGAATAGACTCTTCCGTGTTAGACATGGAAACGAATACTCGCAACTCAAAGAAATTTCGGCCGGCGTACCACAAGGAAGCGTTCTTGGGCTGCTTCTCTATCTGTTATATACTCGTGATATACCGAAAGAAGGTGGCACTATCCTTGCTACGTTTGCCGATGACACTGCTATCCTAGCAGTAGGTAAAACAATCGAAGAAACGACTGAAAAACTGCAAAACGCGCTAAATAAAGTAAATGAATGGACGAGGGACTGGTGGATCGCCCTCAACGAATCTAAATCTATTCACGTGAATTTCACTTACAAGAAAACTAATAACTTGCCAATTTTCCTAAACTCGGCCCGAATACCCTTTGCAAACGAGGCCAAATACCTGGGAATGACACTCGACGCAAGACTGAAATGGAATTCGCACGTGAAAATGGAACGTAAAGAACTCGAAATCAAATATAGCGAAATGTACTGGTTACTCAGAAAACATTCCCAGCTCAGTACTGAGAACAAACTGCTTTTATACAAGCAAGTGCTAAAGCCGGTGTGGACCTACGGTATACAACTTTGGGGTTGTACCAAGAAAACAAATGCAAATATTTTACAAACTTTTCAAAATAAAGTGCTAAGAGAGATTGTCCAAGCACCGTGGTATAGCAGAAACGACGATATCCACAGGGATCTCGGAATTCCGACAACCGAAGCTGAAACTAGAAGCTTCGCGAGAAAGCATAAAAATCGACTAATCGGACATGTCAACAAAACAGTCCTACAAATTTTGGATGAAAACAATTTATTGCGCAGATTACAAAGGACGAAACCTTTCGACTTGGCGAGATAATGATTAACTGCGTCTAGATTGCGGAACATGCAGGATCTTTCAGTGGAAAATAACCTGCCAAACGTTTTTATTTCGTGATAGAAAAATTGCTTGTTAAGTAATTACTTAGTTGCGATACCTAACAAATTTATATCGAAGGGTGGTGTTTTTTTAGTCAGTAAGAATCTGACACTACTATGAGCACGCGCTTGCTATTCTCATAGTGTTTATGGGAGATTTTTCACCAACATTCGGAGAAACAAAAAAACATTTCTTGGAAACTTTCATCAACATCTTGGGTAATGTCTAATAAACTTATCATTTCTGGTGAGTATTGTGCCTTGACGAAGAAATGTGTGGGTCCGATGTGGTTGCAAGCATGTTGAAAGGTCTTCATTCTGCGGTAGACTTGATACCTTGCACGTATTTTGATATCTATACTTCGCGTATTTTTGGATTAATGGGCTTCTTCTAACAATTCCCCAAGTGGTAACGATTGATACTCGATTATACTTTGACTATGAGCCAAAATTTAATGAAGAGTGAATGTGAGTTGTTTTTCGGGATATTTTTGTTTTAATAACTCTGCTGTTTTCTTGGCATACTCTCCCAACTTGATAGTGCTAACCTCTCGCTGCAATTCAAAACATTAAGTATGACTTCAAGCCTCGTTATTACTTCTCTATTGACCCCAGTTATACGAACAATTGCCTCTGATTCTTGAAAAAATCTCCTCGAAGTAATTCCAAATCCTTATTTTGGTGGAGAGTTTATACTCCAGGAGCAATGTACGGAAGTTTTACCAAAATGCAAAAAGAACGTGTCAGAGGAGCAATACCCGTACAGAAACCTGTAGAGATGAAAATGGAAACCTCGTAGTAGAATCACAGTCGGTGCTGAGAATATGGAAAAACTACTTATGCAGACTGAATAACGGCGACGAAGACCAACATCCCACTGTCAGGCAGAATGAACCATTCAACATAGACGATGATAGTCAAAATTTCCGTCCACCTGACCAAAACGAAGTGAGGATAGCAATATCCAAGCTAAAATCCAACAAGGCTGCTGGACCTGACGGCTTACCAGCCGAACTTTTAAAGGCAGCTGGGGATGAATTGGTAGAGTGCATACACCAACTCATCTCTAAGATATGGTCAGACGAGTGTATGCCTGATGAATGGAACCTCAGCATCGTTTGCCCGATCCACAAGAAAGGAGACCCCCTCAACTGCGCCAATTATAGAGGCATCAGTCTCCTCAACATCGCATACAAGATCTTTTCTGCGATATTGTGTGAACGCCTGAAACCTTTTATCAACAGCCTGATTGGACCCTATCAGTGCGGTTTCAGGCCAGGAAAGTTCACCATCGATCAAATCTTCACACTTCGGCAGATCCTGGAGAAAACCCAAAAATTCCAAATCGATACTCACCACCTCTTTATCGATTTCAAGGCCGCCTATGACAGCATCTATAGAGAAGAGCTTTATAGAGCCATGTCTAGTTTTGACATTCCTGCCAAGCTTGTCCGTCTGTGCAGGCTGACGATGGAGAACGCTCGCTGCTCCATCAAGGTCAGTAATAACCTCACCGAGACCTTTGATGTCAAAAAAGGTTTTAGACAAGGTGACGCGCTGTCATGTGACTTCTTTAACATTGTACTTTTTTTTTTTTTTATAATTTGCGCGTGCCAAAGGGATTATTAATACCCTTATACTGGTTCTCCGGGCACGGGCGGATAGGAAGTGGGGGGAAGAAGACAGAGGAGATGCCGGTTTGTGTTGGCTTTAAATGTTTGAAGGTTGTAATGATTAGGAAATACAGAGGCTGGTAATTCGTTCCATAAACGTGTTGTTCGGCTTATAACCGAATCCCTATATTTGACAGTACGTTCGAAGATGGGCTTGAGGGTGAACTGATGTGCATTCGAAGCGTCACGCGTATTGCGGGTGAAGTTTTGAAGGGGAGGAATGCAGCTGGCTATTTCGCTGGAGCATTTTTTATAAAAAAAAAAAGCGATAAAAAAGAGAAAGACACGAGACATTTCTACGATGTTCAAGTGAGACTATGGAGCTCACGATGTCTCTATCACCTATCAGTTTTAACGCGCTATTCTGTACCCTATCTAGAATGTGCAGGACGGTCTTGGGTGCACCAGACCAGATGTGGGCGTTATATTCCAGCTTTGGGCGGATGAATGCCTTATAGATGGAGGCCAGATCAGATGGGGTAAAATATTTCTTGCACCGCTTAAGGAATCCTAGACATTTTGCAGCATTTTTGGCGACGTCGAATATGTGATCGTTACATCGAAGGCGGTTATTGATGCACATACCGAGAATGGCAAGTCTTTCGGATTCAGCGATGCAAGTACCATTCATGGATAATGGTTGAGGGTCTTGGTTTCGCTTGAGAGACAGAAGACAGCATTGAGTTTTGGATGCATTAAATTCCACTCTATTGATTGAACCCCATTTGGTTATGCTGTCCAGGTCGGAATTTAATGTGTTTAACATACGTTGTCGTTCCTCTTCTACGGCCGAAGAGCAGGGACGTGAGTTGGGGAACGAATATGAAAAACGGAGAGTACTGTCATCAGCGAAGGAATGGATTGGATTAGAAGTAGCAGACAACAAGTCATTTATAAAAATGAGGAAGAGAGTCGGAGACAAAACGGAGCCCTAGGGAACACCAGCATTTATATGGTGAATTGCAGACTTGAAGCCGTCCAAGACAACTTGTATTGAACGGCCCGAAAGGTAATTTCTAATCCATTGAAGAAGAGACTCATCGATGCCATATGCACGCATTTTCGACAAAAGAGCCTGATGCCAAACTCTGTCAAATGCCTTAGAAATATCGAGCGCAACCATCTTTGTTTCGCCGAAGTGATGGAGAGATTGGTTCCACTTCTCGGTGAGATATGCCATCGAATCACCCGTGGACCTGTTGCTACGAAAACCATACTGCCGGTCATTGAGGAGTTTTCGTGAATCAAGATATTTCATAAGCTGACGATTTATCAGCGTTTCCATGACCTTGGAAAGAAGGGACGTAAGTGCAATGGGTCGGTAATTGGACGGGGAGGAAGATTCGCCTTTTTTTAGGGACGGGCTGGACAAATGCTGTTTTCCATCTACTCGGAAAGAGCCCAGAAGAGCAGGATAGACAGAAAAGCTTACGCAGAGGTTTTGCCAGCGTGGAAGAACACCTCTTCAGAACTATGAGGGAGATACCATCTGGACCAGCCGATTTGTGTATGTTAAGACCTTTGAGTACTCCTGCAACTGTACGAGTACGAAAGTGGACTTATCCCATGGAGAATTCGACGCTCTCAAGTACAGGCGGAGACAAAGCACTATCTGGCATGGTGGAGTTCGCTGCGAAGTGAGCAGCAAGCAAATTAGCTTTGTCTAAGGAGCTGACAGCTGGAATGTCATTGTAAATGAGCGTTGGGATGGAAGACGAGACAGAATTCTTAATATTTTTGACGAATGACCAACAATTTTTACTACCTTTGGGACATTGTAGAATTTTTTGTCTCAGTTTCTGGTCATGTAAGAATTTTACACGTCGAATGTGGGCATTGCATTCATTTCTGGATTGTTTAAACTTCTTTCGGTTTTCCTCAGATTTGTTGGCTTTATAAGACCGAAAACTTACCTCTTTCAATCTGATAGCCTCTTTACAGCTCTGATCAAACCACGAGTTTGCCTTAGGTTTGATGCTTTTTATTCTGTTAGGAATAAACGCATCCATACCTAAGCGAATGGTGTCAGTAATCATATCGGTGGCGGCATCCACGTCGCTAGCGAAGAAGCATAGCGACCAGTTAAAACTCCTAAAGAAACTATTAAGGCCGTCCCAATTGGCTTTCTCGTAACGCCATACTTTTCTTTTGGGAGTTTTTTCTTTAACTGAGTGGTCAGAGTACGAGAATTTAGCCGATATGATGTTGTGGTCAGACCGGCCTAGAGGCGCTAACACATCAGTGATGTATTTATCAGGGTGTGAGGTAAGAAACAAATCCAGAGTGTTGGCAGAATGACTTGCAATGTCCGGTATGCGTGTAGGCTCATTTACAATTTACTTGAACGGATTGTGCGGAACTCACAAGCCAACACCGGAGGCACAATCTATTACAAGTCTGTACAACTGCTTGCATACGCCGACGATATAGACATTATCGGAAGAACTCAGCGGGCTGTCACCGGTGCGTTTGCAAGCATTGAGGCGGAAGCGGCCAAAATGGGTTTAGCGATAAACGAGGGCAAAACCAAGTATATGCTGTCAACAAGAAGGGAAAACCAACACCGACGAATTGGACAAAACGTCACAGTGGGCAGCTATAACTTCGAGGTAGTAAGGGACTTTGTCTATCTTGGCTCTGCTATAAACTCTGAGAACAACATCAGCGCACAAATCAAGCGAAGAATAACTCTTGCCAATCGCTGTTTTTTGGACTTATAAGGCAATTTAACAGTAAAGCCCTATCTCGAACTACTAAGGAGACTCTGTATAAGACCCCGATCATCCCAGTCCTGCTTTATGGCGCTGAAACATGGACTTTATTAAAAGAGGATGAAGATATCCTTGGTCGCCGTTTGCGTTGACGGGTTTTGGAGGAGAAGATTCAATCACGAACTATACGAGCTGTACAGCGACATCGACCTAGTCAAAAAACTACGTATTGGACGTCTGAGATAGCTAGGACATGTAGAGCGAATGGACACCAACGCTCCGGCCCGCAAAATCTTCGAATCTAGTCCCAACGGACGACGCAGTAGAGGGAATCATCGCCGTAGGTGGCGCGCACAAGTTCAAGGGGACCTCGACCAACTTGGAGTGCGCAACTGGAGGCAATTAGCTAAAGACCGAGCTAAATGGAGAGGCTTGTTGGTTGAGGCCCAGGTTCACCCCGAACTGTAGCGCCGCCTAAGTAAGTAAGTAAGTTATTTTTGTGTGTCCACATCGAGCCCAATCTCATCGCGAAAATGCTTTTGAATCTCTCGTTTTTTTCTTTTGTCTGCCTCCTTGATTCCAATAGATTCATCAATATCCTTTCGCTCTTGTCGAGGTATGTATGCAAGTTTCAAAATAAATTCCATCCATCTGATTCTGGCATGCAATGGAGAGATTCCATATTCGTAGTTATGTTCATCTTGATTTGATTCATCTTGATTGCTGAAGTCTTTTGTGTTCTCTTACATATGAGACACGACCGCGTTGACTGTGTATCTGTTATTTCAATCAGAACTTAAATATTTATATTTGTTCAGTTCAGTAATCGTAATCCCTGAATTGTTGTTATCTGACAATAATTTGGAACAAAACCAACAATAAATGTTTATTACTCATTCTATAGAAATTAAAATTTGGATTTGAGTCTATAATTTTTCGCAGCGCCGCACTTCACCAATGAGAGAGAGAGAAAAAAAATTAAATTTGGCTGACCTAGGTTGATAGATTTAGGTTGGACTTTTCCAGACTTTTTTTAAAACTCAACCTAAGGTCTTAAAGGTGTGCCGGATATAGTGTTTAAAAAAACATTAAATTAAGTATTTTTAGAAAAATTGTAAAAAATAAATTCCTTCAGTTTTGAATTAACAAATGAACAGATTTATCACACAAAATGAAAAGTAATGTTTTTTTAAACCCTTTGTCTAATTTTTACACTCGTTGTACTTTCCGTGCTCGCTACTGTAAATCCAAGTATGAAATGCACGTGGGTTTTGTTTTACCATATTGGGTTTGTTGTTTGACACGTGCATGCTCCTGTTTTAGAAAGACCAAACAATACTAAAACAGGAGCATGCAAGTGTCAAACAACAAACACCATTGCAATATGGTAATATTGCAAAACTGTATCATTATGGTAATACTTGCTAAAAGGAAAGGCCCCGTCAGGCACTACCACTGCTGTGCATGGTACTGATCCTGGACCGAGCAGAAATGTTCGGGTCAGAGCTATATGGATACGGGGCTAGCAAAATAATGAAACAGTTTCGTCGAAATTTGAGGGTCGCGAGTTGGAACGTTGGAAGCATGACCGGTCGAAGTTACGAGCTGGAAGAGATGATGAATAGAAGGCGGGTGGATATCTTGTGTGTCCAAGAGACGAAATGGAAAAACACCGGAAATCGGGTGCGTTTCTTGGACGTTAGGACAAAAGATTACAAGATGTTCTACTACAAATACAAATATTGGGCGCAACAGCTCTTTAAAGTGCCAAGGCCTAGCTTCTCGCAACCACTCATGTTGTGTGCGTTATATTTTTCACACGAATGGAAGGGACCTACAGTTTAATGCCGAATCTGAACGGCGATTTGAGAAGCTTTTTCGTGACAAACAATACTCTCGGATGTTTGTCAGACGCTCGCGAGAGGTAGGACCGTGAAAAAAACTGTTTGGTATTTTCTGGGATTCGAACTTGGAACCTCATGCGTAGTGATCCGACACACTAACCACTTACGCCACGGCGCCCACCAAGATATTCTACTACGGAACGGAAAAGGTTAGGAACGGAATCGGTATCATCCTTGCGGCAGAGCTACTTGGAAACTTCTTGAGCATTTCGAAGTCCAGCGACCGTTTGATGTCTCTCAAACTAGTAATATAAGGAGAGGTATGGAATATTGTCAGCGCATATGCTCCCCAAAATGGGTGCAATCAGAGAGATAAAGATGCATTTTGGGTAGTTTTCCACAATCTCCTTAAGAACATCCCAAAGTAAGAGTTTCTGTTTGTTGGAGGAGATTTGAATGGACATGTCGGAAAGTCAAACGAAGACTATGAAGACTGCCATGGAGGACAACGATATGGCACCAGCAACCTTCCTGGTGAAAACATCCTAAGCATGTGCAAATCACACAGTCTTATCGTGTAAAATACCAATTTCCTCAAACAAAGCCGACACCTGATCACTTACAGCAGTGGTGGAGATGAAACCCAGATTGATTACCATTTGCTAGGCAGTTTCGTGAAGCCTCGGGTAAAAGATTGCAAAGTGATCCTGCGAGAGGCAATCGCTCGGCAACACCGTCTCCTGGTAACAGAAATTTTTATGAAAACACCAAAGAAAAGCAAACAAACAAGGGTCTCTGAGAAAATCAAGTGGTACAATCGGGATAAAAAAAAAAGGCGAGGCGTTTGTTTCCGTAATGAAAAATTACTTCTCTCACACCATCAAAGAAGCTGAGGATGAAGAGTGCAGAGCACAAAATATGTGGGATTCCCTACAGCGAACTTGCTTAAAGAAGGCCAAATCACTGCTAGGAGCTTCAAAAGGCCACTTTGGCAACACGCCAAAGAAACATGGTGGTGGAGTGATGAACCTAAGGAGGTTATAAATGAGAAGAAAGCGGCTTTCAAAGTTTGGTCAAAGTGTCCCTCTAATAATAGTGACGAAAAAATTCGCCTCGGAATGGAATACAGATGTTGCAAGAAAAAAGCGATGAAGAAGTGCGCCCAGCTTCAAGCAGAGAGTACGGAGGGCTGTATCGGGAGCTGGAGAAAATATCTTCCCCGGTTGCTGATGCAAACCAGGCTATTCAGGAGCTGCGAAGACACAATATGAACAAGAGCGCAACCATCTTCAAAATAGCCGCCCAAAGAAGGAGGAATGCTCAGGAGATTCGTTCGCCAAAGTCCATTAGTAATGCTCATGCCCAGCTTCTTGTGGATGAGGACAAAATTCTGCAGAAGTGGGGGCAGTATTGTGAAGAACTTTTAAGTGAACTGTTTTCCCAGCTATAATTTGCAAGAATCACTGATAACTGTGAAGAAATACGTGATATTACAGTCAAAGAAGTACATAAGTGAGGCGGTCAAATACTCCAAAAAACGAAAAGCGGTTGGCCAGACGAGATACCCTCGGAGTTCTGGAAAAAGATGGGATACATCGGGTTCAGATGGCTCAGAATTCTCATCTCTAAATTTGTGAGAGGTGATCCAATGCCGAATCAATGGAGGGAAAGTTACCTTCTCCCTCTATACAAAGGGAAGGGTGATACGCGAAACTGTGATAACTACCGTTCGATCAAGCTGATGTCACACGCCATTAAGATCGTTGAACGGGTATTAGGTGGTCGACTGCGAAAAATAATACGGCTATCTGATGATTAGTGCGGGTTTGTCTCGGGTAAATCAACCACAGATGCAATCCAAAGTATAAGGATCATAATGGAAAAACATTGTGATTCCTTAAAGGATTTGCATATTGTATTGGTTGGCTTTGAAAAGCCATTCGACAGATAACCACGAGATCTGATATGGGTGGCGCAAAGACATCGAGGGGTTCCAGAAACCTATGTACAGATTATCATGGACATGTACGAAGGAGCAAAGACAAGAGTAAGATGCCCCGCTGGAGTAACCGAAGAGTTCCCAATCAAAGTCGGGGTGCACCAGGGAGGCGTTTTAAGTCCTTTGCTCTTTATTACAGTCCTTGATTATCTGCTTGAAGATAAAGTGATGGACCCCAAGGTACATCAGTTATTCTTTGCTGATGGTGGAGCCATCATAAGTGAGGACCATACATCCCTGCAACGAGTACTTGATGTGTGGGTGGACGTTCTGGAGCGAAACGGGTATCGCATTAGTTCAAAACAGACAGAGTACTTGTGCTGCCCGTTCTCTGATCAACTCAGGCCTATTCCAGACATTTATGTGAATGGAACAGTGCTTCCCAAGTGCGAAAAATTCAAATATCTGGGATCTATGACCAATAGCAAAGCAACTTGTGATGACGACATCAATCATCATGTAAGCGTAGGGTGGATGAAGTGGCGAGAAAATTTCGCTATCTTCTGTAATAGAAAAATGCCACCTAAGTTGAAAGGAAAGCTCTACACCGCAGTTGTGCGAGCAGCGCTCACATACGGTTCACAATGTTGAACGATGTACAGAACGTATGAGAGTAAATTAACGGCAGCTGAGATGAAGATGCTTCGCATGACAGCACTAGTGACAAAGCTTGATCGAATAAGAAGCTCGAATATCCGTGGAAGCTTTCACGTCAAGGAAACCATCGTACAAAAGATAGAGCGCGACTGGCTCAGCTGGTATTGCCACGTTCCAAAGACATCGTAATGTAAGAAAGGCAGGAATATAAACGCCTGGATCACACAAATGCGACGACATCGGCATTTCATTAGCCTCAGTAACCGAGTGATCCAAAATCGGCGGGCCTGTCGATATTTTCTGAGGTCAAATAGGCGAACCCCACAGGCGGATCAGTACAAATTCGGTGAAGTGGGGGTGTTGTGATTCCTTATTTTCGGATCATAACCTCGCTGATAAAAGAAAGAAGAAGAAGATCAAAGTCAAATTTTCCAAAAATGGATGTTCGTCGAATCGACGAAGATTACCCTTAATATATAGCGACATTATTAGGCGACATTTTCTCTTCTTTTTTTTTTAGTTTAATTTACTAAAAGAACAACACAACCGAACTGTAATTAAAGAAAAGTATATTGCTTGGTGAATATGTGAAATTTGTACGAGGAAACATGAGACATCGTATCATTTTTTTGTTTTTTTTTTTACCGAAGATCAAAGTCCAACTCTGAAGAGCTCGAAAAATCAAACGGCTCATCCAATCCAAAAATGTTTTCTTGTGTTTAAAGGTCTGTTCATTTTACTTTAAGAAAAAAACACATCTAAAATTTGAATTTTTCCACGACTCTTAGCATTTGGCGCCACAATGCGGCGGTTCGGCCTTTTTTGCCGTCTCGAACCTGGGGGCTGAAACTCGAAGATTCTCTTGAAGCGTTGTTGGCCATTCGCTCGATGTAGCTGAGCCAATATAGTCGACGTGTCTTGGCTTTTATGACTACATCCACATCCTAGTATAACTCATAGAGTTCGCGGTTTCATTTCCTCCTCCATTCGCCCTCCTCGCATGTGGGACCTAATATCCGACGAAGTATTTTTCGCTCAAAGGCAAATAATATTTGCTCTGCTCTCTTACTTATCGTCCAGTATTCGGCGCCATAAAGCAAAACTGGTAAGACGAGCGTTCTATAGAGCATTAATTTGTTCCGGCGTTAAGCCAGGAGTTTTGAACGAAATTATTTTGCCAAACCGGTGTAGGAACGGTTTGTTCAGGTTATTCGTCGGCGGATCTCGACGAAGGTGTCATATGAGGGGATTATGTTTGCTCCAAGGTATTTAAACTCCTTAACTACCTCGAAGTTGTAGTCATCAACAGTGACGTTCTGTCCAAGGTTTTGAGCAGATAATTTCTTGTTTGTTGACAACATGTACTTAGTCTTATCCTCATTTACATCAACACCTACTCGTTTCGCCTGCTCTTCAATTGCCGTAAATGCCTCTACAACTTGTCGGGCTTGTCGAGATCTTCCGATGATGTTAATATCGTCCGCGTATCCCAGCAGTCAAATTTGTGAAAGATAGTGCCTTCCGTGTTTACACAAGCCTTTAGCACTATCTGCTCCAGCAGCAATATTGAGGAAGTCACATGACAGCGCATCTCCTTGCCAGAACCCGATGCATGTTTGGAAACGTTCAGAAGACCTGTTTCCAAGTTGCACAGCTTTGACGGTATCCCGAATTAAGCCATCGCTTGGTAGAGTTTAAGACGATGAATGCTGTTATAAACGGCTGTAAAGTCAATGAAAAGGTGGTGAGTTTCGAGATGATATTCGTTCGTCTTTTCCAGGAGTTGCTTTAGTGTGAAAATTTGGTCTATTCTCGATCTGTCGGTGGGCGCCGTGGCGTAAGTGGTTAGTGTGTCGGATCACTACGCATGAGGTTCCAAGTTCGAATCCCAGAAGACACCAAAAAGTTTTTTCACGGTCCCACCTCTCGCGAGCGTCTGACAAACATCCGAGAGTATTGTTGTCTCGAAAAAGCTTCTCAAATCGCCGTTCGGATACGGCACTAAACTGTAGGTCCCTTCCATTCGTGTGAAAAATATAACGCACACAACATGAGTGGTTGCGAGAAGCTAGGCCCTGGCACTTTAAAGAACTGTTGCGCCAAATATTTGTATTTTTTTTTGTCGATCTGTCGGGCCGGAAGACGCACTGATACGTGCTGATTAGTGTAGGTAGGTAGGTAATGTGGCGGTCCAAAAAGAACCCAATTAGCGCTTAAAGTGCGCCGTTTTGTTACCACGGACTCGTGTCTACCTGTTGTAGTGGCTAGTTAAAGATAATGTTAAGTTTAAACCCAGCCCGTGGAGTTCAGAAAGAGGATAAGTTCTCCAATCCTCTTGTCCGCTATCTCTCTCAGATCCTCGAAGAAGGGTTTGCCAAGAGTTTGTTGTCTGATCCTTGCCAGGGCCGGACATCTGCAAAGGAAATGACATAGAGATTCTTTCTCATTAATATCCTTGCAGCTCCTATAAAAAGTGTTGTGGGGGATACCAAGCTTGGCCGTATGGTCTCCAACTGGCCAGTGGCCTGTGATAATAGCTACGATTTTGGCAATAACTGGTCTTGGTTTGCCTAGTAACTCTTTTGAGCTTGTGGGTTGTTCCACCCGCGATTGGCTAGCTGGAGGAAGTGAAGGTGAATATAGCCCTTAACGGCACCAAGCGGAATGTCGACTCTTTCTGCTAGAGAGCCGTTAAAGGCCGACCCTCGCCTGGCCAGCTCATCAGCACGCTCATTTCCCTCATGGTTGCTGTGCCCTGGGACCCAGATGAGAGTGATTCTCGAGTGAGTGCTTTGTTGATTCAATTCAAACCGGCATTGCTCTACCAGTTTTGAAGAGATGCAGACTACATCAATGGCCTTGATGCCAGCCTGGCTATCCGAAAAAATAGCGATATTGTGGTTAGATGTTGGAAGATTGTTTAGCAGGCGGCAGGCTTCTCGAATCGCAAGAAGCTCCGCTTGGAAAACGCTAGCAGAGTCTGGGAGACGGAAGGACCTTGATATATTCAGCTGGTCAAAGAAGATGCCTGCGCCGACTCCGCAGTCCATCTTCGAACCGTCCGTATATATCCCTATATCATAGTTGCAGGTAACGCTTCCGTTCTTCCATTCTTCTCTGGAAGGGAATTTCGCTAAGAAGGATTTTCTGTTGAGTTGAGTTTGGGTATCGTGTAGTCGGTAGAGGGCGCAATCAGTTCACTTGGAATCGTCTCCAGGACCTTGCCGTGACCATATGGCCTTGTGGTCCAGCATCCATATTCCCTGAGCCAGACTGCGCTGCATATAGCTGTGTCCATGATGTGTAGTTCGAGAGGGATCAGATGCAAGATCACACTGAGAGCATCTGTTGGACAAGACCTCATTGCTCCTGTGATACCCACGCACGCCGATCTCTGTACTTTTTTTATTCTGTCGATATTGTACTTTTTGCTCAAAGCTGGCCACCAAACGATGGCGCCGTAAGTAAGAATTGGACGCACAACGGCTGTGTACATCCATAGGGTCATCTTTGGCTGGAGTTCCCATTTCTTACCGAATGTTTTATTACAGGCATAGAAGGCTACGCTTGCCTTCTTAATTCGCTGTTTTATATTGAGTTTCCAACTAAGTTTCGGGTCTAGAACCGTGCCTAGGTATTTTGCACTGGAGCAAAGCGAGAGAGGCTGACCATCTAGTTGGGAGGGGTGAATTCCGGTACCTTGGTTTTGGTATCATTTCAGTCTTCTCCGGATTTACTCCGAGGCCACAGCTCGTAGCCCATGAGTGTACCTTATCCAGAGCCCTCTCCGTGAGTTGACTTTTCGTGGAGAGGAACTTTCCTGATACTAGTATAACCATATCATCCGCGTACGCAACCACCTTAAAACCCTCCCTATCATGTCGCACCAAGATTTTATTGATCGCCATTAACCAGAGCAGGGGGGAGATGACTCCGCCTTGTGGAGTTCCTCTGTGTTGGATGGATTATACGAGTGCTGAGCATAGAAACTATCCATTGGCTAATAAAGCCTTCTACACCTAACTCGGTGAGAGATTCCTGAATAGATTCAGTGAAAATGTTGTTGAAGGCTCCTTCTATATCAAGAAATGTGGCACGAGTATATTCTTTGTAGTGAAGAGTTTTTTCCACTGTACGCACGACCTCGTGAAGAGCAGTTTCTGTGGACCGCCCTTTGAGATACGCATGCTGGGATTTCGACAGTGGAGAACTCAGGTTATCGCGGATATGGAAGTCTAGGATACGTTCTAAAGTTTTCAAAACAAAGGAGGACAGGCTTATGGGTCTAAAATCCTGCGCGAATTCATGTCCTCGCCGGCCCGCCTGGGGGATGAAAACCACTTTGACACGTCTCCAGGTTTGGGGAACATGGCTTAGGTTTAAGCAACTCCTATAAATCAGTAATAGCCAGGGAATTGCTATGTCTTGCAATTTCTGCATCATAATAGGCATGATGCAGTCAGGGCCAAGTGACTTATAGGGAGAGAAGCTATTTATAGCCCAGGAAATTTTATCCTCCGTAATAATGTTTGTGATGTTATCCCAAGCTGCCAGTGGCGTACAGGTGGAACTAGCTTGTTCTACTCTAAGCTCACTGCAGCCTGAGAAATGATTAGTGTATTGCAGTAAAATTTTAGACGTTCAGACAATACGTTGGATAGGATCTTATAAGCAGGGATATGCCTCGATAGTCTTACAAGACATAGGAACGCCTTTTTTGAAGATGGGGCGTATAGAGCTGATACTGCAGTCGTCGGGCATGGTTTCCTATATCCATACTCGGCTGATGACTTGATGCATGCAACCTACCAAAATATCGCCTCCGTATTTAAAAAGTTCAGCTGGAAGGGCATCAGAGCCAGCGGCTTTATTGATTTTTAGTTTTCTCATGGCTGTGTTAACTTCTTCAATACTGGGTAGTGGTATTGGTTCGTCATTGCCTGGAAGTGGGTTATCTTCTTGTCCTATCACTCTCTCTGTTTGCTGCGCGTTAAGCAACTGCTTGAAGTGTTGCTTAAACACATCAACAATTCCCTGCCTTTCGGTGACTACGTTGCCTTCGCTGTTACGAAGAGCCTGTGTTCCGGGTTTGCAGCCAGCTACCAGCTGCTTGGCTTTTTGATAGAAATTCCGGATGTTGCTGCGCTCACAGGACTTTTCGATATCCTGAAGCTGGGAGGCTGCGTAGTCCCTTTTCTTTTTACGCAGAATTTTCTTCTCTACCTTGTTCTTATCCGGTACTCCTCCCTCGCTTCTCTTGTCTTGCGCTGTAGCGCTTTCTTATGTGCATCTTCGGTCACCTTTTTTAGTCGAACGCAATCATCATCATACCAAGGGCTCCTTTTTGGTGGTGACTGGTAGCCAAATGTGATCACGGCAACCTCCTTGATAGTGTTTTTGCGTTTGTCGTTAGTGAATGCACTACAGAGAGTTTCTCGGACAGGTGTTCTTTGTAGGCTCTGGCTCCTTCTGGCGTTAATCTTCTTCTTCTGGGCGGCTTGCAGCTTCTCCTCGTTAGACAGTCTGGCTCTGAATTTAGCTGCAACAAGAAAATGATCAGAGTCGACGTTGGCTCCTCGGAAAGTATTCTTATTTTATTTTATTATTTTATCCTTTATTTTTCGGAATTAAATAAATCATACAATTTTTCTGCGAAGCCTAAACGGCTTATCTGCAGAAGATTGGTTTTCAGATTAGGTTTAACGAAGTGAGCAAGAATAAAAGTTAATTCAAAAAATTTAAATCGGAAAATTCATTCAATAGCTTAGATCAGTGAGAAAAAAATCAGCGCTAGAAAAATTGCAATTAAAACTCATAAACATATCACATTGAAAATGATATTAAAAATACTACTTTATAAAATAAAGTCTTTGATATTCTTTTTTCTAGTTTCTCCATTTTTAATTGCTCTAAGTGATTGCGGAAATTCGTTTAGTGTTTTTGGGACGCAGTATTTCAATCCAATCTGTGCTGGTAATCAATTCGTCCACCGAAGTCTTATGAATAAACGACCATTTGTACACACACACCTCGTTCTTGATTGCTGCACTTGTACCATATAATATGACATAATGATCCCAAATATCGCCTTCAATGATAGCTGAGGATTTCTGTGATGTTGACCAGAATGTGGTCTATGGTATTAGGGTCGTGGTACCCCTAATTAGGTCTTACTTACTTAGGTGGCGCTACAGTTCGGGGTGGACCTGGGCTTCAAGGAACAAACCTCTCCAGCCAGCATGGTTACGAGCCAGCTGCCTCCAGTTGCGCACGCCAAATAAGTTGAGGTCCCCCTCCACTTGTTTGCGCCACCTACCACGAGGTCGTCGTCTACTGCGCCGTCCGTCCGGGGTGGATTCGAAGACTTTCTTGGCGGGAAAGTTGGGCTTCATCCGCACTACATGACCCAGCCATCTTAGTCGCTGTATGTGAACTCTTCTGGCTGAGTCGATGTCCTTATATATGCCGTATAGTTCGGCATTGTACCTTCTCCTCCATTCACCGTCCATGCAGACGGGACCAAAGATCGCTCGAAGAACTTTTCTCTCAAAATAACCAAGGGCATCCTCATCCGGTTTTTTCAAAGCCCATGCCTCTGCGCCATACAGCAGGACTGGGATGATTATAAAAGTGTTGCCTTAGTAGTTCGAGATAGGGCTTTGCTACTCAATTGCCGTTTTAGCCCATAGAAACAACGATTGGCAAGAGTAATTCTTCATGTGATCTCCCTACTGATGTCATTTGCGGAGTTCACCATAGAGCCTAGGTAGACAAAATCCTTTACTACCTCAAAATTATATCTGTGTATTGGGCGGTCTGTCCAAGACGCCGATGTTGGGTGTCCTTTTTTGTAGACAGCATATATTTTGCTTTGCTTTCATTGACCGCTAAACCCATCTTTGCTGCCTCGTCCTCAATACTCGTAAATGCCCCATTGACGGCCCGCTGAGTTCTTCCGATTATGGCAGTGTCATCGGCATAAGCGAGTAGTTGTACAAACTTGTAAAAAATTGTGCCTTCGGTGTTGGCTTGTACGTTTCGTACAATTCTATCAAGTACTATGTTAAATAGATCGCATGATAGTGCGTCACCTTTTCTAAGACCTTTTCTGACATCAAACGGTTCGGTGATGTTCTACCGACTTTGATGGACCATCGAGAGTTCCCCATCGTCATTCTGCACAAACGTCCGAGCTTGGCAGGGATGCCAAAACTAGACATGGCTCTGTATAACTCGTCTCTATACACGCTATTATAGGCAACTTTGAAATCGATGAAAAGGTGGTGCGTATCGATTTTATATTCATGGGCTTTTTCCAAGATCTGCCGTAGTGTGAATATTGGGTTAATGGTGGACTTTTCCGGCCTGAAGCCGCACTGATAAGAACCTATCAGGTTGTTGACGATCGGTTTTAGGCGTTCACATAATGCGGCAGACAGGATCTTATATGCGATGTTGAGGACACGTATGCCTCTGTAGTTGGCGCAGTTCAAAAGGTCTCCTTTCTTCAGAATCGGGCAAATGCTGCTGAGGTTCCATTCATCGAGCATACTTTCGTCCGACCAGAGTTTACAGATGAGCTAGTGCATACTCCTTACCAGCTCGTCTCCTCCTGCCTTGGAAAGTTCAGCGGCAAGGCCGTCGGCTCCAACAGCTTTGTTGGATTTAAGTTTAGATATCGCTATCATCACTTTATTCTGATCGGGTTGACGGGAATCTTGACTGCCATCGTCACTGTTGAATGGCTCATTCTGCCTGACAGCGGAATACTGGTCATCCTGTTTAACAGTCTGCAGAAGTGTTCCTTCCATATCCTTAACACCGACTGCGATTCTACTAATATATTGCCATTTTCGTCCCTGCAGGCTTCTGTTCTGGCTTTGAAACCCCGGCATGTTCTTTTGACCTTTTGGTAAACAAATTTTCGAACATCATTCTGTAATGTATGTATAAGTGACTCATAGAGTACAACATAGAGAGAGATAGGATAAATAATAATTAGCTGTACTAGGTTAAGTCAGTTAGTAAGAAGACGTCAGCGAATAAAGATCTCGCAAGCAAACAAGGAATTGTCTCTTTTCATTTCGGGTCGGTAACTAACTTTTCACATTCCTGCAATAAAGTCTCTCAATCTCCTCGATCGAGCGCTTCTCATGCTCCTTTTTCTTCTTTCTGAGAAGTCGATGTTCCTCTTCTCTCCTCCGCTCGTAGAGCTCGTGAGCAGCTTTAGTCCTTCTATGCAGCGCCGCTTTGTATTGTACGACTCTTGTTTTGCTGCATGCGCTTGCCGGCATTCTTCGTCAAACCAAAGGTTTCATTGTGGTGGCCGAGAGAAACTCATTACATCGGAGGCGGTACATATATCTGATGCGTTGTTTTCATCACTGCCACTGGTCTGCCGTATTTGCTGCTGGCGGCATACCATAGGTCTTAGATTAAGATTAAAAGAAACTCGATCGGTAAAGGCTCTGGCGGTCTCTTGCGATTGTAGCCGCCCGACCTCAAATTTCCTCACAGTATTTCGTTGATTTCGCTCCGTTCTGGATATCCGCATCCGCACCTTAGCTACAACTAGGTAGTGATCCGAGTCCACGTTGGCTCCTCGGAAAGCCAGAACGCCCAAAATACTGGAAGAGTGCCTTGCGTCGATCGCAATGTGATCGATTTGGTTGACAATTTTCGATCAAAGGAGAGCCATGTTCCCTTGTGAATATCGAGACATGGAAACCACCTACTAGCTACGACAAAGTTTCGTCCCACCGCAAATTCGACTAGCCTGAGTCCGTTGTCGGATGAGATGGCGTGCAGGCTGTGCTTTCCGACCACGCTACTAAAGACGTTCTCTCTTCCTAGCTTTGCGTTAAAATCACCTGGGATATTTTTAACATCGTGTGTAGGGCATTGCTCATTAAAGTTGCCATCTATCCTTTTTTCGCGGGATACTCCCAAAAACCTATCCCGCGAAAATTTTCTAAATCCTTTTTTTCCTGGAAAATTTATAAGGCATATAATATTTTGAATTTGATATGCGGAGAACAGACTGTAAGACTGTACGATGACAGCAGGCGAATATTATACACGTTCACAGAGAACGAGTAAAGGCTGAATTATAATAGTCGGAAGCTAATGTAATAATTCTGCGTTAAGTTTCCTTCAGTACTATCAATTGCAAATCTAGCCCAGCTTAGGTGTATGAGTTCGAAAGCAATTCTGTGGTTCATAGCCATTCACAACTGTGCAACTGTCAAATTTTCGTATGAAAGAGCGAATGGGTCCCGTCGAAAGAATGTCGAAACCGAAAGGAAAATGCATCTTCAACGCAAAAGTTCGCGAGAGTCGACACATTGAAAGCGATTCTCACGGTGAAATGCAATTAGACATATGCATGCGTAGAGTTTTACCACTTTTTGAAAACGAAGCCAGATTTACTCCTCCAAATTGCTAACAAGGAGAAATATTCCACCAAAACTGATGCCAATGCGAGTGCGATTGACGTTGAAGACGACGAAGTTGTAACAATGTTGGTTGGTTGGTTGGTATAAGCGTACAAGTATTTTTGACGAATAAAATATGAATTTGCGGCAGAATTTTTTTTATATTTGATATCCTTTTATTATCCTTTTTTTTCATTTCGATATCCCGCGAAATTGCCGAATTTAGTGGAGTTTTCGTTTTTTTCGGTCAAAAAAAGATGGCAGGTTTACTCATACGTCTTGTCCAAGAGCTGGTAGAGTCATCCTTTATCCCGTCGTCCATCTTCTCGTGAGGGGCGTAAGCGCATATTAGGCTAGTTTTGGCGAATTTAGCCTTGATACGGACACTCATGAGGCGCTCGTTCACATGCCGGAAACTCAAGACTTCTTGCCTAACTCTCCCTCCAATGACTAATCCGCACCCAAATATATGCTGTCCTTGTTGTCTGTAGCAATCGCCATAGTAGATGTCCAGGTTTTTCATCCTCCTTGTGCCCGGACCATCCCATCGCACTTCTTGCATGGCGGTAATGTCTGCTTTGAAACACCCTAGGGCTTCCGCAAGTTGTTCGGCTGCACGTGGTTTGTAGAGGGACCTAACATTTCACGTGCAGACACGAAGATCGTTGTCCTTTTTACGTTTGCTTGGGTCGTCAACAGTAAATCATCATCATTAACATAAAATACTCTATAAATTTTCACTCTGATTTGGACTGCAGAAGGCTGCGTTTCTATTGTAACATTGTGGGTTATGGGCCCAGGCAAAACGAAAAAAAAAATCTGGAAAAATCAGAGTCACCATTTAATATTGCAAAGTAAAGAATTTAGAAAAAGAAAATTTAATAAATACTAATCCAGCCATGGGAAGTCATCAGTTTGTAACAATCGAGCCGCTTTCTAGGGATAACTTCGATATTTGGAAGCTCCACGTGGAAGCTCTCTTGGTTAGAAGCGAGACCTGAGACTATGTGTGTCGTCTTAAGGTAAGACCCACAGGTACCGATGCGAAGAACCTGGCTAATGTAGAAATCTGGGATAAGGAGGATAGAAAGGCGAAATCGGATTTGATTTTGTCAATTAGTCAGCGTTAAAGGAAGTAAAAGTAAGTATAACTTCGAACGAAATTTTGTTTTTTTTTTTTTTGTGGAAAGGACTTGCAAGGAAGGCCACAATATTGAAATTAACTCGTTCTAAATAAAATATGCGAAGGTGAGGATATACACACCGACCTGTCTAAGTTCTGGTTCGCGGTAGACAATTTAGCAGATATGCAAGTAGACATTAATCCGGACTTACTATCTATTCTTTTGTTGTATAGCTTACCAGAATCGTATGAAAATTTTAGGATTTCGAACTGAGTTAAGATATCAGCTGCCACAACCCGATGCTTTGAAAATAAAAATAATCGAAGAGTATGATGCAAGGCTGATTAAAAACAACAATCAAAATGGTGCTGTAGTAGGTAGGCCAATACAGCAAAAATGCAAGCCCAATGGAAGTGCGTTTATGAAATACTCGTACGATGACAGAAAATATAAAGACCAAGCAGGTAAAGGAAATCTTGCATTTTGTTTCAAATGTTAGCAATGTGGACGTATAGGTCACAAGGAAGCAGAATACAAAAGAGAATTTAACACACCGGTCAGGTCTGCCGTTACAGTAGAATCTTTTTCAATAGTGCCAGGGAGAGCAGCTGAAATCGTATCTGGTGCTTAGATAGTGGAACAACCTCCCATATGAGCAATGATAAAAACAAATTTGCAAACCTAAGCATTACTGAACCGCTTCTGCTATTGTTGGTGAATAAGGAAACAACCGAAATCAAAGGTCGTTGCGTAGTGAAAATTTCCACTTTATACTGGAATGATGCAAGGGTTGAGAACACCCTGTATGTTGCTGACTTAAGTGGCAGAAAGGGGATTTACAGTGGTTTCTGATAAGAACCGTACATTTATTAACAACAAGGTTGTCCCCGTTGCATACAGAAACGATGGTTTGTATTACAAACAGAGAAAACAAAGATCGCTAACTTAAGTAAGCTGCGGTAAATCACTTCAAGGTATTTGGTAGTAAAGCTTATTGTTTACTTAAAGATAAAAGTAGGAGTAAATTTGATGCGAAGTCGAAACCCTATATATTCGCAGGATATTGCGAAAATGCTAAAGCATATAGGCTTTGAAAGTACTTTGTGGGGATGCTACATTTTATAAAAACTATCAAATAAGAAAATGAAGTGTGCCTTACCCGCATAAGCACATGGTTGAAGTGAAACTTCAGTTCGATAAAACTTAAACGAATAAACCGTATACGCACACAGCGGAGCACACAGCAACTGATGCATCTACTAAGTTTACATTACCAGAATGAGAGATCGGATTGGCACAGGAGATGATTGAGTTTCGATTCACGTTTTAGCTTAGAATCGAAACGAAAGAGGATTGAGTTTGAGACTTCTTCCCCTGCACGTAAAGTTTATTTTCTTTCCTTACTCTCCCAACTTTCCCTATCTGCCAAAGTCGATCTTTCGATCCCCGTTTGTATTCACAACCTCAACTCGATCGCAGAAGGCTTTATGATCGGATCGAGGTAATCCTATTTTAATCCGATCAACAAAAAATAACAAATATTTGGCGCAACAGCTCTTTAAAGTGCCAGGGCCTAGCTTCTCGCAACCACTCATGTTGTGTGCATTATATGGTATTTTTCACACGAATGGAAGGGAACTACAGTTTAATGCCGAATCCAAACGGCGATTAGAGAAGCTTTTTCGTGACAACAATACTCTCGGATGTTTGCCAGACGCTCGCGAGAGGTGGGACTGTGAAAAAACTTTTTGGTATTTTCTGGGTTTCGAACTTGGAACCTCATGCGTAGCGATCCGACACACTAACCACTTACCCCACGGCACCAATGATCTACGTTTATAAGATATGTAAACCGATTTGAATCCATATTCAACATGACGTGTAAACGTAGTAATTGACATCGACCTAAAGTCGTAGTTGACTTATGGGTATGCGCTACTCATTCATCTTTTTCTTATACACCTACTGATCGCTCCCTCACGCAATGCAAACACACATTCAAATTTACGCCCTGGCTCTGGCCTTTTACTTTCCAGATAGTGACCTGGATGACTATGTTGTGGAATGCCATAAGTTACTTTTATTACCCGAGACCTTTACCAATTGGCATCTTTTACTTAAGTAATTGGAAAACCACATTTGCTTTGAAGAGTGAAAACCCATTGATGTTTCCAAGCGGTACCGTGCTCGACGCTACTTGATTTCGATAATCGAACAAACTTAGTTTGGTTGATCGTTTCATATTTGGTTTTTGTGTCGAGGTCATTCCGATTCACTAGTCTCGCTAAAGACGTTTCACTTCAATAAATAGCGATATGAATTATATTTTCTAAGGCTATAACTTCGACGTAGTAAGAGACTTTGTCTACCTTGGCTCTGCTATAAACATTGAAAACGACATCAGCGCAGAAATCAAGCGAAGAATAACTCTTGCCAATCGCTGTTTTTGGGCTTATAAGGCAATTCAACAGTAAAGCTCTATCTTGAACAACTAAGGAGACTCTGTATAAGAGTCTGATTATCCCAGTCCTGATTTACGGCGCTGAAACATGAAACATGAAAGCGGACAAAGATATCATTGGTCGCTTCGAGAGAAAAATTCTTCGTAATATATTCGCTCCTGTTTGCGTTGATTGGTTTTAGAGGGCTATACAGAGACATCGAATTAGGCAAAAAACTGCGTATTGGACGTCTGAGATGGATAGGACCTGTAGAGCGAATGGACACCAACGCTTCGGCCCGCAGAGTCTTCGAATCTAACCCGGAGGGATGGCGCACTAGAGGACCTCCTCGCCGTAGGTGGCGCACACAAGTTCAAGATGACCGCAATCAACTTGAAGTGCGCAACTGGAGGCAATTAGCTAAAGACCCAGCTAAGTGGAGAGGCTTGTTGGTTAAGGCCCAGGTCCACCTCGAACTGTAGCGTCATCTGAGTAAGTACATAAGTAGGTTACAGTTTTCAGAATCCTCAATTTCTTTTCAGCTAGAAACAGCCCGGGCCTAGCTTCGCGAATTCAAGCGTGCTGTACGTGTTAAATTTCAGAATGAATAGAAGGGACTTACAGGCAGTTGGGGTCATGAAAGAGTTTTTCATTTCTTTACCACACTCGGCGGCGTATAAATCACGCGCTAAAGCGTTTACGGGTAAATGCCGCCAGTGGGAACGTTTTTCCCGCACGCGACTGTTGAAGACTAATACTTGGCCATATATGTAGGTTTTTTTTGCTGCACTGAGGGATCTTTGAAAAATAACAAAATAACGCTTGGTAGTCCGGGGTAACAGCATGCGTGATTCGCAAATCCGAATAATCGATGCCAGGAATGCACCTACCTACTAACCTAGGCCCGCATACTTCTACCACTCTCCCCGCAGGACTGCTGTTAAGTATTACTTCGCGGGGCTGTTTGCCAGTTTATGCTATACTTCTTCTGTTGCTGCTTCTACTCTTCTTGCTTTCTTGATTATTAGAAGCACACACGTTATGAGTGCGCATATATCCATCCAATTCTCCTCTGATCACAACATGTGCTCTATAAGGAACGGTGGACTCGGCAGGTTATTTCTCCATTCTGCGAAGCAACTGTAATGGAAGACTGCGTGCTCCTCTTGATCTAGACAATCTGAACAGAGAGGTGACCTATCGTGTCCAAATCCGTGTTAATATTTGCAATAGCCATCGTGGCCCGATAGAAACTGCGTAAGGTGGTAGTTGCAGTCCCCATGCACTCGTTTTGTCGAAACCTCGATGGTGGGGATCAGTTTGTAGGTCAGATGGACCCTTTGTAATATTATCCCACCTGGCTTAGCACACTTTAAAGTGACGTTATAGTAATTTCTGGCCTGTCTGTAGAGCTTTCGGTTTTCCTCAGCAGGTGTTTGGTGCCATAACGCAAAAGCCTCTTCCTTCTTCCGGACAGCAACTGAGCAAGTAGGATTGAACCAACGTTCTTCTTTTGGTTTTAAGCTAACTGATTTACTTGAAATGTAGGAGTGCATGTCAGCAGCGGCATCTACGTCTCTATCGAAGAAGCATAGAGAGCAGTTAAAAGCCCAAAAGAACGAATTAAGTCCTCTCCAATCGGCATTCTCGTATTGCCAGATTGTTCTTCTAGCAGTTCTAGTTTCCATTATATAATAAAGTTTTCTAGAATAAGGAAAATTAAGCACACGAAAACTTCACCAACAATATACGCATTTATACCAATCCATTCCAACCACCTTTTACTGAATTTATTCCAAAATCACTACTACCCTATATCCGAGTTCCTGAATTTCCATGAGGAAAGAGAAAATTATGTTTCAAATAGCGGTGTCTATGAAACAAATCAGTTAAGATCAGCATTATGTGGTCTGCGTCAAAAGCGTTGCACGACTCATCGTCGAATAATCGGAATTTCACAAAACGAAGCAAAGGTGTATCGTAAAACATTTTTCTATGCAATCTCAGGACTTACTCCCTTCAACCATAACAATTTTGTATGCTTCGACTACCAGTATAACTGAACCCTTAGTTCCCAAGCACTGTGAGTCTCTTTTCAAGCAAAATTTTATGATATTAAAAACAAACTTTTGAACATCTCATGACAAGCTTATCACTATTACCGCCGCAATTATTTTTATCGCATTGATAAGATGCAGGGTAATCAGTGTAATCCGTAAAATTAGCTCCTAGTTCCTCATCAAATGAGTCACATTAGGTTACCAGAAAGACTAAAATTCATTCCGGTAAGGAAAAGAACCCGTTGAGGGATACAGACTTCATGATCACCATCGACTATCTGTTAGATATCGCATTTCCCAATGATTGATAAATCTATAACCTTCAATATTCCCAACCCAATCTTAAATATTGAAAATTTTCTCGCACCAAACTCCAATACAATGTACCTACATGTGATACAAATTCCATAGTCATTCCATTTATATTGTTTTTTATGCTTTTCCATTTCCACGACATCTAGATACAATTTCTAACCAAAACTTCTAAGATTTTATCATGAGAATATTTAACGAAATTTAAGGTGAACTCGTATACGTAGCTCATAGGCTTAGCAAAGTAATGAACAAGTTTTTTAATTTATTTGCTATCCCCCACCCGTGGTAAGGAGCAATTAATTCATAATATAAAGGTAGAGTAGTAACAAGTGCCGCTTCAACCCCATTGATTCACCAGGATGTTTCACCATAACGAAGACTTTCTTCTATCACCACAGTGAGACTAATGCAAGTCGTCTTTATCATTCCTTTTTAATGCCTTCGTCAATTTAGTTTACTCTGGAATTCAGAATTCTGCTATCTAATGGTGTGTTTCGCTTAGAAAATACCCAATGGGTCTCTATTTCCTCTTTTGAAGCCCAAATACATATGCCCATTAAATTAAATAACAAATCAGTGTTTATCGAATAAATCTACTTTATTTCATATTGCAAATACTAAATAGACTTGAGGTCCACCATTTTAACTCATGTGGGAAGAATGGAGCCAAGGTTGTCCATTCACTGGTTTCAGGATTATACTCTTCAACTATATCTGTATACTTATCATCATGTTGTCCTTTGCAAGCTATAAGTCGATTATTTAAGGCAGCACATTTCATGTAACACTGCCCCAGTTTAAGCGAATTCACATTAGTCCAGGTTTCCGTCGAAGGATGATAACGTTCAACAGTTTTACTGTCTCGTCCCTCATACCAACCTCCCACTGCATACAAATATCCGCCAACTGCAGCGAAGCCAAAACATATCGATTTTTCGTTTTTAAACGGCTTTTCGGTCCACTGGTTGATATCAGGATCATAACATTCCATGGTAGATTCGTCCTTCCCAACGACGTACAAAAGTCCATCAAGTGCTGCCACTTGGACGTTCGCAAATGGTGTCAGCAAAGGCGCCACTTCTTTCCATTTACCTGCAGCAAAATCATATTTCTCCACTAAATGTGACCCAGTGCCATTATTCCAACCACCTACAACGTATAATTCTCCATCCAATTCAACCATTCCAGGTAGCCTATGCGCGGATCCCATGGGAGGTAAGTCAGTCCATTTCTTTGTTTCAAAGTCGTAACATTCAACGGTATTTGTTTCGACACCATCAATTATACCACCAGCGACGATCAGTTTCTCATTTATGCCGATCGATCTATAATCCATTCTTTTTCTCGATGGACAAGGCAGATCTGGGATTGACCAAGTATTCGAATCTCGATCAAATATCTGAACTTTCAGGTCACTCGTGGCAAACCCACTTGTAAAAACAAGTTTTTCATTCTTCCTCGTCTTAACACTTGCTCGTGGGTATCTAGTACGACTTTCACGTGATAAGTGCCATTCGAGCCAACTGAAAATCAACTCATCGGAGGCGATCGTTTTGCATATTGAATGCCGATTCTTGATGATAAATTTGGGCTTCAATTGAGTGAATCGGACCAGTGAGAAAATATCTACAATCACTGGCTTACGATTTTCCTTGTCGTACTCTACCCAGGTCACCAGACTGAGGAACACTTTTTCCTCCGAGGATATCCGAAGGTCGTCACTGGAAACTAATGCACTTAACTGCTCCTTGCTGAGTTCCAAGAATTCCTTCTCCCTGCACACGGTCTCGAAGTGTTTAAGGGCAAATGCGGTTGCTTTCTCATTGAGTTCGGTATCATTGTATTCTGCAAAACGTGCAATGCTCAAGCAATTGCAGGCATTAAGGCGTTTAACCATAAAATTAGAGCACAAAGCTTTCAAGTTGTACATCTGGAAGTGGTCTGATGCTCTGAGTACACCTTTGACGGTTTCATCGCGCAGCTCAATCGAGGCCATGTACATGAAGTCCACGATCGATGCTAGGATTTCCCCATCGATTTCCTTGAGTTTTACCTCCTTCACATCACCTTGCAATATTCCCTCGAAGTACTCGCTAGACGCAGAGAGCACTATCTTATGCGCGTGCACTTGTATATTGTCCATTTCAGCTATCAGTACTACATCGAATAATGTTTTTTTCTGGTAGAATGACCGCGTTTCATCGCAAACCAGCTTTTTCTGTTCAGCACATTTGAAGGTTTCGCTGTTGCTACTTTCGGTGAACATTTGGTTTTGGTGTGCCATGACGAGAATTCTAAAAGGTGAAGATCATACTAAATGGCAAATTCAATTCTACACGTAATCAGTAAATTCTTACCTCTTATCTGCAAGTATTTATCGCAAACTTTGAATTTAAAATGGAATTTATTATTCACTCCTCTTGAAGCTTAACGACGGAAATGATAAGACACACTGGGATAGTACTGCAGAGGCAGAGTTACTATATATAGGTGCACCTTATCTCTGCAAGTGGTCATGTGCTTCTGATAATATATCGTTATCGAAATAGATTGCTTGTTAACGAGAGCGTTCGGGGAAAGCCACCTTTATGTAATCAAATTGTGTCTATTTTTATAGAATGAAGTCAATAATGAATGAGTTCAGAGTACAAACAATTGTAGTTCGTTCAATGAGAACATTTTTCGCCCGAAAGTGTTCTTCGATTTGTTCGATCACTCTGTACGAAACAATTTCACACATTTCTTTCTGCACCTACTTAGGCATACTATGAAGTGTTCTGCAGGAGTGTATGATTGATGATTCCCTGTTAAGGGAGATTCAGTCTTTATATACAAACTGCAGAAGCTGTGTTCGGATCTTCTTCTTTCTTTTCAGCGAGGTTATGATCCGAAAACAAGGGATCATAACCCCCCTATTCACCGCATTTCTACTGATCCGCCTGTGGGGTTCGCCTATTTGACCTAAGAAAATATCAGCAGGTCTGTCGAGGCCAATGAAATGCCGATGTCGTCGCATTTGTGAGATCCAGGCATTTATATGCCTGCCTCTCCTGCCTCGCGATGTCTTTGGAACATGCATTGATATTGCCTTTTTAACAGGGTTCAAATGATCTCTTCTTTGAACGTGGCAATACCAGCTGAGCCAGTCGTGCTCTATTTTTCGTAAGATGGTTTGCTTGAAGGACGTGAAGGCTTCCACGGATCTTTGAACTTCTTATTCGATCAAGCTTTGTCACAGCTGCTGTCATGCGAAGCATCTTTATCTCAGCTGTCGTTAAATCATTCAAATAAATGTCTGGAATAGGCCTGAGTGGATCAGAGAACGGACAGCATAAGTACTCGGTTTTTTTTTTTTTTTTTAACTGACGCGATACCCATTTCCCTCCAAAACGTCCACCCACACATCAAGTGGGATGTAGGATCCGCAGTTATGATGGCTCCATCATCAGCAAAGAATAACTGGTGTGTGAAGCTGTGTTCGGATAAACGGCCTTAAATCATTACATTTCACTAGGGGCGTTGGACTCCGCCAAGGGTGCGCTTTGCCACCTCTCCTCTTCATTGTACCTATATAATGGACTGGGTGTTACAGCACAGCCGTGGCGGAGAATTTTTCAAATTGGGAGACTTAAGGATTAGTCATCTGCTCTATGCGTTATCCTTGGGTCCTCTCAAATCGAACTTCATTGCGCACTTAAAAGGTTTGTAGCCGTTTATGATGATGCTAAAATAAAGGTAAACGTGAACAAATCCGAAGTAATGGTCGTTTCGAACACACCCATTCAGTGCACTCTGCATGTAAATGGAGTCCCACTGGAGCAGGTGGCTAAGCTTAAGTACATCGGGGTCTTATACTATACTATGCTATATTGTACGCACTGCGACCTATGAGATCTATTGTGACAGCCCGGTGTTTAGCTGAGAACTTGGTTAAAGCTCTTGATGAACCTCAACAAAGCTCCAGGCTCAATGTTCCAGAAGTCAGAGGAACTCAATAAAGCCCTCCCGAGATGGAGAAGTCTTTTTCTTGCGAGACATTTTGAGAAAGATTGGTCAATTTTTTTTGTTTTTTTTTAATAATTCACGCGCGCCGAAGGAATTACTAATATCCTTATACTGATGCTCAGGGCACGTGCGGATGGGAAAAGGGGAAGGCGAACGGATGAGATGCCGGTTTGCGTTGGCTTTAAATGTTAGTAGGTTGTAATGATTAGGAAATACAGAGGCTGGTAGAAACGAATCCATATATTTGACAGTACGTCCGAAGTTGAGCTTGAGGGTGAACTGATGTGCATTCGAAGTATAGCGCGTATTGCGGGTGAAGTTTAGAAGGGGAAGAATGCAACGGGCTATTTCGCTGGAGCATTTTCTACAAAAAAAGCGATAAAATAGGGAAAGTCACGAGACATTTCTACGATGTTCGAGTGAAACTATGGAGTTTATAATGTCTCTATCGTCTGATCTGGCCTCCATATATAAGGCATTCATCTGCCCAAAGCTGGAATATAACGCCCACATCTGGTCTGGTGCACCCAAGACCGTTCTGCACGCACCCTATTGATTGAACTCCATTTGGTAATGCTGTCCAGGTCGGAATTTTAATGTGTTTAACGTACGTTGTCGTTCCTCTTCTACGGCCGAAGAGCAGGGACGTGAGTTAGGGAACGAATATGAAAAACTGAGAGTACTGTCATCAGCGAAGGAATGGATTGGATTAGAAGTAGCAGACAAAAGGTAATTTATAAAAATGAGAAAGAGAGTCGGAAACAAAACGGAGCCCTGGTTCACACCAGCATTTATATGGTGAATTGCAGACTTGAAGCAGTCCAAGACAACTTGTATTGAACGGTCCGAAGGAAAAGCCGAACTTAGTGGTGAAGCTAAACTATCGGTTTTTAACTCGGTGTATGTTTCAATTCTCACCTTTACTCATGAAATTTGGGTACTGACCGAAAGAATAATATGATACAAACTGGTGAAATGAGTTTCGTTCGCGGTTTTCATGAAATAACTCGTAGGGATTGAGTGCGCAACACCAGAATTCGCGAGACACTCACTAGTAGCTGCTTCTCCAAACGGAACGATCTATGCTTCGATGGTTTCGACACGTAGTGCATATGCCCCCAGACTGGCTTCCAAGATGTTCCATGAATAGCATGCCATCGGTAGGCCTAGAAATAGATGGTTGGATAGAGTCCGACATTTTTTCTGTAGCCGTCTAGGGATTCCTCCTGATGAAGTGGAGTCAATGGGTGAGGATCGAGAAAGAAGGAGACTCCACCTGAGCATCATACTTCCGCAACCACCATGAAAGATAAGTGGATCATTGAAAATGTACTCGTATGCATAGCATCGGTTATAGCAATCGCAAAATTGTATACATACTTACTTAGTTAGTTAAGTGGCGCTACAGTTCGGGATGAACCTGGGCCTCAACCCACAAGCCTCTCCATTTAGCTCGGTCTTTAGCTTATTGCCTCCAGTTGAGCAGTCCATTTGAACTTGTGCGCGCCACACCAACGCCGGACACCAACGCTCCGGCCCGTAGAATCTTCGAATCTCACCCGGAGGGACGACGCAGTAGACGGAATCCTTGGCGTAGGTGCCGCGGACAAGTTCAACGGAACATCGACCAACTTTGTGTGCGCAACTGGAGGCAAGTAGCTAAAGACCGAGCTAGTTGGTTGAAGCCCAGGTTCACCCCGAACTGTGGCACTACCTAAGTAAGTAAGTAAGTTCCTTACCGGACATAGTTACTTCAACATGTACCTGCAGAAGATGAGAAACGTAGGGAGCGCAGCCTGCCAATTCAGAGACTATTTGAAAGACAATGCTCGAACTTTGTTTTACCTGTAACAAGTGGACAGCAAAGAGAAATAGCCTGGAGTCAGAAGTTGCCTAACTTTTCTCCAGAAAATGCCATAAACAAGATCGGCATGTGGAATAAAATATCTCTATTCATTGAGACGGTACTCAGGTCGAAAGGGGAGAGGAGGAAGTAAGTTTACCAAATTGATGTAAGCCTTACCGGCAAGATATTATAAGCCCGCACCAGGAGAAAATTGTGAAAAAGCCGGTCCCGGAAGGGAAGGAAAACGACACCACTCTGAAGTAATGCTAAAGCGGTTCCGGAGTGGATGGCTTCAAGTTCAAAATGGCTAAAGGTGTTTTTTTTTAGTGAATAAGAGTCTCACACTACGTGAAACAGAGTGCGACTGTTTCTCGTGCGCACTAGTGTTTTTCCACTACCAATAGGGGGAAAAAATAAAAATAAAAATTAAATAAATAAAGTCCAGCAGCATTGATTGATTTTAGCATGAATAATGCTATCCTCACTTTGCTTTGGTTAGGCGAATATGGTGGCTATGAACGTCTATGTTGAATGGTTCATTCTGCATGACAGCGGAATGTTGGTCTTCGTCATACTTATACTGTCTGCAGGAAAAGCTTTTCCATAATCTCAGCACCTCCTGTAATTCTACTACAAGGATTTCTGCTTCATCTCTACAGGTTTCTGTACGGGTTTTACTTCTCTGACACATTCTTTTTACCTTTGGTAAAGCCTCCGTACATTGTTCCTGGAGTATAAGCTCTCATATATCTTCGATCGCGCACTTCGCATACTCTTTCTTCTTCTTTTGGAGGAGCCGATATTCTTCCCGTGTTTTTTGCTCGTAGAGCTCATGAGCAGCTTTCAGATTCCTTTGCCATGCCCTTTTATATGCCTCTTGTTCTACTGCATGAACCCGCCCACATTCTTCGCTTTGGCCGGGCGAAACCCAGTACATCAGTTGTGGCGTTTCTGATGGCGTGGTGGCAGCGTTGTCACTGGTCTTCGGCACTTGATGCTGGTAGCATAGGGGTGATTGAGAGATTTCGGGATATCCGCATTCGCATCTTGGCTACAATATTGAATCGGCCTTATCAGAGGCTTGTGATTGTTTCTGAATCAGTCTTTTTTACGTGGTAAGGAAGTTACCGTGACGGCACAACCCCCACCCTGGAGGGCCAATTCCTTTTGTTATACCCCTGAGGCGGAGGGCCGGGTACACCAGTGCCAGTAGTCCACTACACATATGAAATTCCTTACAGAGCTGTGATCCGAATAGGTCGAAGCAGCTCGCGCAAGGTATTCACTAAATTTAACCTAACTGGAACTGTAGACGCCACCGTTGACTCTATCTAGGGAATTCGTCCGCTGCCATCTGGAACAAGAAGAAGTACTCTAGTGAGAGAGCACTCTTCTCCCCTCCCTCATCTGATCCCGCCAAAGATCCTCCAAATGGGGTTGGTTACCATTTCTTGGACCAAGGTACTAGGCATCCAGTGGTGACCACATGGAGGCTGAAAGTTGGACGTCATATGTACATATGTTATTATGCAGTTTTTACATTCCGTCTAATCTAAGCTTTAGAGACATGCCTTGTTTGCATTGTAACGTGAAAACAAAAAAAAACGAGACGAGTGCACAGCAAACAAAGCCGTCGTCTTGTTATCGCCATAAACGTAATGCCGTCTCACCGCGAGGTTTTTCCAGTTTTTCAAAATCATGGCGCAACGAGTCAACGAGTGGCACACTGTTGCGACTTGCTACATAAATTTTCTTTGTTTGCAATTAATTTTGTCAACTCGTGCTGGATTCGAAATTTCTGTCTCGCCTCACGCTCGGGCTGTATTGTGAATCAGGCAACATAGTTCAATTAAATTGCCCTCGCGCTGCGATCTGACGTCATACTTTTCTATTTTACCACATTTAATACAAAAACTTTTTTGTATACGGTGTCTTTGTGGCAGACAAGTTGTACAAGACACAACTCAAGTATTTGTTTGACAATTTGGGGTATTTTAATTTTTGGAGTTTGTTCTCGATTACGGAAAATTTAGCGCATTTCGTAGCGTATTTCTATAAACGATGTAACAGATTTTACAAGATTCATTTTCATGTAAATGTATATATAGGTGGATGAGGACCAGCTCAAGAGATGGAAAGAGCATTTTGCTACGGTTTTGAAACGCGTATTCGCTAGCGATATGCTCCCAAATAAAGATGAGATCACTACCGCGATCAAAGCACTCAAAACCAACAAGGTGGTAGGACTTGACGGTATTCCAGCAGAGCTCTTACGAGCAGCGCCCACAACATCGGCTTCCACTTATAGAAAGAGCTTGGGAAGCTGACAGCTTTCCTGGTGAGTGGAAAAAGGGAATGATCGTCAAGCTTCCTAAGAAAGGAAATTTAATGGAGTGGGGAAACTGGAGGGGTATCTGCGTGCTGCCTGCTGTAGCTAAGATAATAGCTAAAATCATCCTGGAGCGAATCAAACAACATCTCGAAGACACACTCGATGCCGAACAAGCAGGTTTCCGCTCTGGATCCTCCTGTGCCGACCACATCAACACCCTGCGGACTATCATCGAACAGTGTGTTGAATATCGATCGCAACTCCACCTGCTGTTCATCGATTTTGAGAAGGCGTTCGATAGTGTCAACAGGGAGTTTATTTGGCGTGCCTTACGCAGAAGAGGTATTCCCGATAAACTAATTGCTATTATCAAAGCTACATATGAAGGCTCCAAATGTCACGTTCTGCACAGAGGGAGGTTGTCTGAGGAATTTGAGATCCAAAGTGGGGTAAGACAAGGCTGTATCCTTTCACCAATATTATTCTTATTGGTGATTAGCGATGTGCTTCGTGCAGCTTTGTCGACGGGAAACGGAGGAATTCGATGGACTCTTACATCTCAACTGAAACATCTTGACTACGCAGACGATGTGTGCTTACTCTCCCACAGAATTATGGACCTCCACCAAATGACAGCAGATGTCGAGAGGGAGGCAGGCGTCGTCGATCTGAAAATTAATACGGCAAAAACTAAAATTATCAGCCTTGAAACAAACTCATCGGCTGAAATATGCATTGCTGGACAACTGGTAAAGAGAGTAGAGAATTTCCAGTATCTTGGGAGTATTGTCTCGACCGATGGTGGAACCGAACTGGATATAGCCAACAGGATCGCCAAAGCAAAGTCCGCGTTCGGGAAGTTGTCCAAAATATGGGGAAGCAATGCAATCAGTTTGAACACCAAGCTAAGACTGTTCAACTCCAATGCTGAATCCGTGCTGTTATATGGTTGCAGTACGTAGAGAGTGACCACTACTATCACCAGAAAGCGTTTGTTAATAGGTGCCTGCGCAATATCTTAAGGATTTTCTGCCCCAATCGTATCTCTAACGAACACCTTTACGAGAGAACGGGTCAGGAACCAATAAGCACCACCATCAAACGGCGGAAGTGGCAGTGGATTGGTTACACGTTCCGAAAGGGTGACAGATCCATAGCGAACCATGCTATGCAATGGAACCCTTTAAGTCAGGATGGCAGAAGACTTGGCGGTCCGAAGAGAACATGGCGCTAAACAGTCGAGAAGGAGGCACGGTAGTTAGGAAAAAGTTGGGGAGAATTCAGACACATTGCCAGAAACCGTACACGATGGCGCGTAGGCGTAGTAGATGCCCTAGGACCCACAAGGGGATACAGGACATAACTAAGTAAGTATATAGGTACTTACCGCAGTTTGCACCTCTTCTCTTGGCTTCGAGTTCAAGAATAAATGTAAAGGCCGGAAACAAAGTGCCTTCCCATTGGAAGAAGTGCCAACCGCAGCGAGAAAGTAATGCATGAAGCATAAACAACTGAGATTCAGAACCACTACACCAAAATCTTTCTCTCTCTCTCTCTCTATCCATCCTCTCCAACGCCCGCACGCCCGTGGAATACGTACAAATAGACGCGTTAAAATCCTTGTCCAGCTACAGTGAGTAATTGTAGTGTGATTTCCAGCCAAATATAATCTAACTCTAGGCGAAGCTCGTATAATCATAGTTCCTAGTTAATCGGCTTGTTAGAATTTCTTAATATACTGCATATTAAGCTAAAAATATATTTTTGTTTTTTCTGACTCGAGATTTCTTTTCCGTTTTTTGCTTCGCCTTTTTCTACCACTATATGCAGCAAGTGGCTCCTACGCTATACATATGATGCCGTTTTCCAATACACGCTCAAAAGCTGTTCCTACAAAGGGCCCACTCTCGACAACCACCCAGCTGAATTCTCCAGCACCTAATCCTCTCGGCTCTGATAACGCAGCACTCACTTTGAAAGTCTAAGAAGAACGCCTTATTAAACATACGGACTTATTGCGGCACAGTCTTATGGAGGAAATAAGCAAATTTCGGAATGAAATCGTTCTTAAAATTAAGGAAATCAAAGATGCATGGATGCAGCGATTCGATGAACTAAATGCTAATATGTCCACCTTGACTGAGCGAATCACGAAATTCGAGGAACACGCCAATGCAGTCTCTCTCACTCACAATGCAGAGGTTCTTGCACTTAAGCAACAAATTAACGCCATGGGGAGAAAGGAAGTGGCGGGAGATGCGTTTTTTTTCGGAATACCCGAGCTCCCTGACGAGAATTTGAAGCATTTGTTTAACCGACTTTGCCATACGATCAACAGCAAGCCGCCTCCACTAAAGGATATTTTCCGAGCTAAAAGGCGCATCAACAGCAACACTACTGCTACAACAACACCATCGTTGATCGTCTTAAAATTCAACAGCTTCCAAGACAGAAACACTGTCCTCAAAGCAGCTTCGAATTACCGCAAACTAAACAACAGAGAGCTTAGTCTCCGCGACCTTGACTTTATTAATTATATAATTCGACAATAGCTGTTACCTTAATGAAAGTGTAATTAAACATACTCGCCTTCTCTTGCAGAGTGCAATCACTCTAAAGCGAAAAAACAGCTGTTCTCTGCATACACGAAGTTTGCGTCGCTCTTTGTCAAAAAATTCGCCGCGGGAAAAAGCTTTCCAATCGAAAGCGCCGACGATCTTCACGCTGCTGTTGGGACTGACCGATTTTCCGTAACACTCGTGGAACCAAAATAAAAATGAATCCAATAAAAAACGCAAGAAAAACAGAAAAAACAAAGAAGAATGAAAACCCGGGCACTTCATCGGATGATGAACTGCTCGCCTCCAGTCAGGAGACCCTAGTGGGAAGCGAGAACCTTGAGTTGAGTTCCATTCAGGGCGCGCTCCCCGAATCGTCTATACCCTCCACTTCAGCAGCAGCGCAGGACACTCGACTTAGTGCCCATAAGCGCGCTGCTCACAACCGGAAATCAGCCAGCAACCGCAGGAAAAATGCGTACCAGAGGGCCATCTTTATTCTGTTTCTGTTTCTGAGCGGGACCTGGCTGATAAACCAAAATATCAAATGATCGTTGACAAGTGCATCATCTCCCGAACAGAACAGCCTCAACCCTAACAACCACGAAAGACCGAAGTGGCAAAGCGCACTGTAAGCGAGGTTGTCAGAGGCGACCTACAAGTCGCATTGGTGGGAGGTCAAACTATCAGAAATAGTGATGGATCACCTTATGAATAACCTAGGAGGACCGCTACCCTGCTTTGACTCAACCGAAGTCATAAGAGGGTACAGAATCATCAAATGCGAGGACGCCTTCTCCAAAGAATTCCTAAGTGGCTGCATTCACAAGATCCGTGATGCGTGAGACGGCTTGAGACTCAAGCTAATCTTAGCCAGAGAGATTCCCAGGAGACCCAGGATCCGCATTTGGCTCGCCAACATGGCCATTGAAAGCAGTAAGCTCATCAACTGCTTAAAGCTCCACAATCTAACGGTTCCCATGGATGACTGGAAAGTCATCAAGGCTGAGGAACCATACAACAACACCCTATCCTTCCTGTTACTAATCACCGAAGAATCGCTTCGGCATCAGACACGCCAAGGTCAAGATCTTCAGATAAACAGGTCCGAGCGATGACTTAGACGAAGTCGACGACACCAACAGGCTGTTGGAGGACATGAGGATCGAGACCACCCTACCCACCACTTCAACAACAAAAATCCATACCAATGCTGAAAGCACTCGATGTGTGCTACAGATAATCTGATGGTCTTTCTGAAGGAGAAAGACTTTGATATCAGCATTGTCCAAGAACCATGGGTTAATGGCCCTAACATAAAGGGCCTAAACGACAACCAGTACAACATCTTCTACAACCACAATAACATCAACCAAGGTAATCCAAGAACCTGCATTCTAGCTAAAAAACATATTAAAGCCTTTTTATGTCCAAATTTTAGCTCTTCTGATTTAACAGTTGTTAAAATAGAGAAAGCAAGCAAGGCGGACCTCGTAATAGCATCCGTCTACACATGGCACACGACCGACAAGTACCGCCGGAGGAATTCGATGACGCAATAACCAGCATCTCCACTACAAAGACCAACCTGCGAATGGGCTGCGACGCCAACGCCAGACATACTGTATGGGGCAGCTCAGAGAACAACGAACGCGGTGAATCTTTGTTTGATTACATTATTGAAAACAACCTTTCCATCTGTAACAAGGGTAACTCCCCGACCTTTATCTTTCCGAGTACGGATCATTTTAACGGTTGGGAGGACGTTATTGATGTCACACTCTCTAGAATTAACCATAATACCAAAGTTGAAAATTGGAGAGTATCGAATCTGAAATCTTTCTCAGACCACAACTGGATACTCTTCGATGTAGATCTGTCTCCTAAACTTTTTAGAAACCTCAAAAGAATCGACGGGGCCAAGTTTGGTCAAGTCATAAATTCAAAGCTCCGTAAAACTCCCAACCCTAAAATTACCTCAATTACAGAACTCGACAACAGAGTAGAGACTTTCGAAAAAGCTTTTAATACGGCGCGCGCCGTGGCGTAAGTGGTTAGTGTGTCGGATCACTGCGCGTGAGCTTCCAAGTTCGAATCCCAGAAAACACCAAAAAAGTCTTTCCCACCTCTCGCGAGCATCTGACAAACATCCGAGAGTATTGTTGTCACGAAAAAGTTTAACAAATCGCCGTTCGGATACGCCACTAAACTGTAGGTCGCTTCCATTCGTGTGAAAAATGTAACGCACACAGCATGAGTGGTAGCGAGAAGCTAGGTCCTGGCACTTAAAGAGCTGTTGCGCCAAATATACATATATAAAAGAGATTTTTTTTTATTTTGTGGCAAACCAGATTGCATAATAAAATATTTCAGTGATTCATTTCAATTCAAACAGTGAGGAAAAAAGTAAACGGACAAAAAAAAATCGACCCCTTCGGGTAGGGGTTAGAATATACCCGAGGTAGGCATGCCTGTCGTAAGAGGCGACTAAAATCCACCCTCCGTATACCGAGTAAGGCGTATACAAAGTATGCAATGAACAAAACAAAAGATATAAATACCCCAGGTGGCAGTCCAGGTACACTGGAAAATCCACCCTCTTCGGAGGTCGGCTCTACGGATTCTGGGGAGAGCCATTTATTGCGTTCATCTGACCCTTTTAAAAAAGGTACCAGGTAGTTAGATCTCCACCATCAAGATCTACCATAAAAACGTGCGGAACTAGAAGTCCGGCGACATCGATAGTGTCGGTGCACGAACAACGGACTTCAACGAAAATTCAAAGCCTTACGGACGAAAATATGGAACTCCGGACCAGGCTAAGTAAAATGGAACTTCTCTGCTAAGAACTAAGACAAGAATTAAATGTACTTAAAGCAGAAAATAAAGCATTTAAGGATATAAAGAAACCTCGTAATGAGTCTGCTGCGAGTTCAAACGTCCCCGATAACACTGATTATCAAACGGATGAAGAAGAACTAGCTCGGGAAACTGACTGGATCCTTAAAAAACGACCAGTTAAGAAACGGGCAGCTGGTTCTTCACCCGAAATGGTAACGAGGCAAGAAAACACGCAAAATGAGCGAAAAGATAACGAACAGCGTGACAAAATAAACACATGTGTCGAAGAAAATCCACGAACTAAGGTACGATCACCGCCGCCAATAAACGTAATCGGAATTGCAGACTATAATAAGTTGCATTCTATTCTTGAACCTCTGTTGCTATCCGATTTTGAAGTAACATCGCTCAACAACAACAAATGGCAGGTAAACGTAAAGGACTCAGACAGTTACCGCTTAGTATCTAATAAACTAAATACTGAAAAAACTCAGTGGTATACTTACGAAAATAAATCTGAAAGACCGATACGAGTCGTAGCTAGAGGACTTCATGCCTCATGCTTAAAGGAAGATGTTGTTCACGACTTGAAAAACAAACAACAAACTTTAAAATCGTCAACGCAGTAAATTTAATTAAACGGGAAAAACAAAAATTGGAAGGCGAGGAAACGACGGTAAAGCGCGGCCTTCCTCTTTTTATGCTAACTTTTGATAAAGCTGAGAGTTTGGATAAGATTTACGAAATAAGAACAATTCTGAATGTCGTAGTCAAAATGGAACCCATGCGCAAGAATACAAGATTGATACCTCAGTGCAAACGATGCCAAGGATTCAATCATACGCAAACGATTGTCGAAAAGAACCACGATGTGTGAAATGCGCCGGAAATCACCTCTCCCAAGTTTGTGGAGTAAACAAACAAACATCTGCAACATGTGTTAATTGTAAGGAAAAGCACGCGGCAAATTATAGAGGCTGTGAAGTAGCTAAGGAGTTGCAAAAACGGAGAGTTGCGCTCCTTAACCCGTATCATCCTAGTGTTCCATTAGTGGAACGGTATTTGTATCATTTTCTATAAATATTTCTTGAACGCGTCCTTTATTTATTTTTGCATTCTGACATCACTAATAATATTTGTTGTCAAAATAATTTACCATCGGTTTGATTTCGAGAAATGTCGGTGTATTTATTGTGTGTTAAATTTTAAGAAATCGACAAAAAAATGTCTCGCCGCAAAGTGTAAGTTTTTTTTATAAACTATTTTGACTAATATCTTCTATGTTACATCGGTTTACTTGTAAATGTTTGAATAATGTGCTTTTTATATCAAAACAAAAAAATGTTTTGGTTTTAGATATTTTCTTTGATATAGTTTGCACCGTTCCACAAGTGGAACAGTAGGATCATATGCCAGTGTAACAAATATTCGCAAAAACATGCTTCTTCTGGATTAACTAAAAAAAAAAGAGCCATGATGTAACCGGTACCATAAAGGCAAACCGTGTGGAAAAAGCACCATTAAAAAATCCCAAAGAAATGAAAAAAAAAACTAAAAGAGGTTCATTTAACCAATGTGCAGATACAATTTCTAACATCAGTCTTGCCCGGTATATTGAAATCAACATTGTTACTGTTGCATCTACCCAATGTGGTGTTAACCCTCTGGGAAAGGTGAAGAGATTTTGCGACAAGCAGAAGAAGGACATTCATCAACCTCGTTGCATAGTTAATTATAACCGATATATGGGAGGAGTTGATCAGTTTAATCAAAATGATAGATGTTACCGAATTGCAATTCGTTTAAAAAATGGTACTGGCAGCCATTTATATTTTCAATAAATGCAAGCGTAAACAATGCTTTCCAACTTTACAAGGTATCTCCTTTGGCTTCGGGAAACAACTATGACTTGCTACCTTTCACCAGGTTTATTGTTAAAACATACCTTCTAACAACAGATACACCTTCAGGCCAAAATATTGCCTCAACGTCAAGGTTGCCTAGGTCATCTCTAGCTGTCAGAAAAGGTGTTCCCAACAGTATTCGGCTTGATAGAAGAACCCATCACATTGTCAGCCAACAAAAACAAATCCAAATCACATAAATACGAAAATGAAAAGTGAAACCTGTAACGTTGCATTACATAATAACTGCTCAAAAATGTTCATTCAAGCTGAAATTTAAAAACTTGCAAGAAATATTTTATCGTATTACTAGTATTATTTAATAATTAATAAAAGTGTACATATATCTAATAATTTTAAAGCTGTTATTTTTTTTAATAAAATGTATTGGAATAGTCAAATTATTTGAGTTTTTTTTTTCTTTCACTCAAAAAAACGATGAAGAAAATACAGTGTCATATTGTCCTACTGTTTCATTAAAGGAACGGTTCTAGAAATCTTTATCCAAAAATTTATTTTGTATTTTTTATACATAAATATGTTCATAGTCTCATAAATATGAGTTGGTAAGAGTTTTTCTCAAATCGAACAAAATTAAAGGTGTTTGGGATAATATGGGTTAAGCCACTAAATATAGAATCAAAATTGCAAACAAAACCAAAGCGTAAGATCGCACCGGAGAAAGTAGGCAAACTAAAATTACCGGGGTCAGAGCACAAAAAGGTGAGGGAAAGATTGCCAACAGAAAGGCCCTCGACCTCTGCTCTTAAAAGAAACAGTACTGACCCTCGGACAGCAGCAATGCAGTCTTATGCTCAGGCCGTGGCTTCCGAAAAACCAAAAAACCTTGAAATTTCGACCGACCCCTTTCCTCAGTTATTCTCGCGAAACTTGAAGAACGAGGCAAAAGAAATAAAATTATTCTCGATAGGCTGGTTAAGCTTGAAAATAATTCACAGAAAACGCGCAACTACAACTAGAATATGAATGACAAACGAATGTTGAAAATATGTACTTGGAATGCAAACGGACTTTCGCAAAAACTTGACGAATTGGAAATATTTATGCGCCAAAAAGATATTAATATTTTCTTGATTTCTGAAACCCACATCAAAAAGGAATCGCATTTAAAAATAAAAGGCTATAATGATTACCACGCTTGTCACCCTTCGGGAAAAGCGAGAGGCGGATCATCCTTGTTTATTAAAGACTGTATCGAGCAATCAGAAGACCTAAAGATAGAGCTTGAAACTTTGCAATTTTGCACGATGCGAGTTAAAAATAGTCAGCGTACTCTTATAATTTACTCTTAATTTCGTAATTTCGTCTATCTACTGTCCACCGCGTTCCGCGCTTGAAAAAAGGGATTTTACTAACATGTTTGAATCGCTTAAACCTAATTTCATTATTGGCGGCGATTTTAATGCGAAACACACGTTCTGGGGCTCAAGATACAGTCGAAAAAAGGTAGAATGCTCTATTTATTTATTTATTATTAGCTTAATACAAGCTCAAAAAAAACAAAAAAAACTTAAACAATCTAAACTTACAACTAGCGGCAAAAAAACTTAGAAACTAAAACTTAAACTAACAGCATTTTGGTGAGAAGGGAGGAGGTAGAGGGCGTGAAAAGGGTGTGGCTGTTCACCACACAATGGCAACACTAGTCTGGTGGACACAGTTCTCACGGCTTGCGGCTCATGTTCTTACCATCAGGGACAAGCTACGAGGAAGACTCGTTTCCTTCTATTCCTTCTTCTGGATTCAGCTGCCGACGGAGAAACGTGCTCCAAAAGATCTTCCCCCCACGAGGAACAACACGGCCTTCCCCAAAACATTGATTCGTTGTATTTTAATTAAGTTTAAATTAATAATTGGTAGTTTTATTGCTTCTTTGTGCTGAGGAAGTCAGTGCACTTGAAATAAAGTATTTATTAATGTTCTCATGAAAGAGATAACGTCTTCTCATTGCATTCGACTACCAAAGTGGTGACCCCGACGACGCTACGTGAACACCTTTGTAATTCTCCTCGTCGAAAACGGAATCGAAGTACATAAAAGTCGAAGACAGTTACGTCCACATGGCGCCGGGAACGAACGAAGATCTTACTTCGACCGCTACAAGTCAATCTAACGACCGACTACAAGACTCGGAGATATCAAAAGTGACCATCAAAGTCCCTCCATTCTGGAAGGAAAAGCCAGAATTATGGTTTATACAGGTGGAGTCGCAATTTTTTGTAGCGCGAATAACATCAGATGCAAGGAAGTATCATACGGTCATTGCGGCGATAGAAAGCAACGTCTTAAGTCAAGTCAGCGACATTTTACTCAATCCGCCAGCCGACAATCTATACGCTAAGGTTTAAATAAAAGTAATCGAACGATTTGCGGACTCAGACCAACAACGATTACGCAAGCTGTTACAAGAAATTGATCTAGGAGACAAGAAGCCGTCCCAATTGCTACGAGAAATGCGTCACCTTGCGGGAGCAAAAATGGATGACGATTTGCTGAAAAATCTGTGGTTGCAGCGATTACCATCGAACATGCGCTCGATCATTTCGGTAAGTACAGAAGATCTCGCTAAACTAACAGAGTTTGCCGCGATAAAATTGCAGAAGTCAACGAGGCACCGCAATTGTCTGGAATCAGCCGACAAGATCAGAAACAGCATTTTCAGTCGCTTCACAATTGTAACGGCAGCAACATCAAACCGAAAATTGCCGAATTGTCACGTTCCGTCGCTGAGTTAAAGACGCATCTTTCTTCCTCTCACACAAGTGCACGCAGTATATCTCGGCCTCGCACACACAGTCGCAATCGAAGTAGCAACCGCGAACAAACAAAACAAGACTGCTGGTTCCATCGCACATTTGCTGACAAGGCAAAGGAGTGTCGCCCCCCTTGCACATACCAATCGTCAAACTAGATGGCCAGTCGTTACTGGCGACAGACACTGGCCTTAACAACTGTCGCCTTTTCGTTCGCGATAAAGGAGAAGAAAAATACACATTTTTAATAGACACCGGCGCGGATATTTCTGTTGTTCCAGCAACACGTGCGCAAAACGTGCGGTTCAACGGTGATAATTCAGCAACTCTCTTTGCAGCGAATAATACAATAATTTCAACATACGGATCAAAAATACTTTCAGTGGATTTAGGATTACGTCGAGCATTCAAATGGACGTTTATCATCGCCGATGTAGCTCGTCCAATCATAGGAGCGGATTTTTTGCAGCACTTCGGAATACTAGTGGATCTAAAGAGACGCTGCTTGGTAGATCGTCAGACGTGTGTATCCAGCGTAGGTTTCATCACACGTATTCCATCATCGCAGCTCACTACAATCAGCCGGGAAGTGCCCTTTCGAGAACTCTTACAGGAATTCAAGGACTTAACGAGCCCCTCAGCTGCAAGAACAATGGTTAATCACAGCGTCTCTCATCACATCGTTACCAGTGGACAACCAGTACATGCGCGTTACCGTCGATTAAATCCTGAAAAACTGAAGGCAGCCAAAGCAGAATTTCAAACAATGATGGAAAAAGGGATATGTCGCCCCTCGAAGAGTCCGTGGGCAAGTCCCTTCCACATGCAACCTAAACCGAATGGAGAGTGGAGGCCCTGTGGGGATTTTCGGCGTCTTAATGCCGTCACAGCACCTGACCGCTATCCAGTTCCCCATGTACAGGACTTCACACATTTTTTAGCAGGTAAATCCGTTTTTTCCACTCTAGACCTCCAGAAAGCCTATCACCAAATACCAGTGGAACCGAAGGACGTGCCGAAGACAGCGATTATAACGCCTTTTGGCTTATATGAATTCGTCTATATGACTTTCGGTTTGAGGAATGCGAGCCAAACATTCCAACGATTCATGGATGACATGCTGAGGGAATTTGACTTCGCATTCCCATACATCGATGACATTCTCATCGCGTCGAAGGACGAGAACGAGCATCGAGAACATCTTCGGTCGATATTCGAGCGATTACGAGAGTTCGGGATGATCATCAACCTAGAGAAATGTCAATTAGGTCAGGCAGAAGTACGCTTTCTAGGACATACAGTCAACGCTCTGGGAATAAAACCACCCAAAAATAAGGTCGAAGCAATTTTGCAGTTTCCCAAGCCAACGAGGGTATGTGAACTAAAACGATTTTTAAATTCTCTAAACTTTTACAGACGTTTTCTCAAAAATGCTGTCGAGGAGCAATCCATTCTCCAACGCATGATACCGAAGGGAAACAGGAAGAAAGACACAAGAGCAATCGACTGGTCAGCTGAAGCAGAACGCAGTTTTGAGAGATGCAAGGTCGCCCTGGCGGATGCTGCATTATTAGCCCACCCTAAATCTAACGCTCGACTGGCACTGATGGTGGACGCTTCCGATGCAGCCGTAGGAGGAGCTCTTCATCAACAATCCGGAGACGCGTGGGAACCACTTGGTTTCTTTTCGAAGAAACTGACGACAGCACAAACGAAATACAGCACTTACGACCGGGAGCTGCTAAGTGCTTACATGGCAGTAAAGCATTTTCGCTATATGCTGGAAGGCCGTCAGTTCTGCATCGTCACCGATCACAAGTCGCTGACATTCGCCTTCAAACAAAATCCAGAAAAGGCATCCCCAAGGCAAGTTCGTTACCTAGACTTCATCGGACAGTTCAGTACCGATATAAAATTCATTGCTGGAGAAGAAAATGTTATCGCCGACACGCTTTCGCGGATTTCTGAAGTCTCATCTGCAAACACTATCAACTACGAAGAATTGGCCGACAACCAGGAACACGATGAGGAACTTTTGCAGTTCTTGCGGAAAGGTACGTCAAATGCTTTGATACTAAAGAAATTCCCTGTTCTTACAGATCCCAATCGCTTCATCTACTGTGATGTGTCAACGCGAAATGTTCGTCCTTTCATCACCAAACCATTTCGTCAGGCAGCTTTCGAGAGCGTGCACAACCTTGCGCATCCTGGCATTCGATCTACCGTCAAAGTGGCAACAGAGCGATTTGTATGGCCATCGATTCGAAAGGATTGCCAGCAGTGGGCAAGATGTTGCACACGTTGCCACCGGTCGAAAGTGTGGAGGCACGTTCGCGCTCCTACTCACACGTATCCGTCGACAGATAATCGATTTGAACATCTAAATATTGACCTAGTTGGCCCCTTGCCACCATCGAGAGAGTTCCGGTATATCCTCACTTGCGTGGATCGCTTTTCGAGATGGCTGGAAGCGATACCAATCCGAGACATCACTGCCGAAACCGTGGCTAGGGCTTTGTATGAGGGATGGATTTCAAGGTTTGGCGTACCTCTTCGAATAAAAACTGATCAAGGACGACAGTTCGAAAGCGAACTCTTCAAACAACTAATGAAGTTATTAGGCATCAAGCATCTTAGAACGACGGCATACCATCCCGAAGCCAACGGAATGATCGAGAGATATCACCGTACACTCAAGGCGGCACTTAAGTGTCACAATACCATTCAATGGACAGATATCTTACCATCAGTGCTCTTGGGGTTACGTACGATAGTCAAAGAAGATCTGGGAACAACAACAGCAGAGCAGCTCTACGGGACAACTTTAAGGGTGCCTGGTGAGTTTCTCCACTCAACAAAGGATGATACAAACGCGCATGAGTTCGTGAAACACCTCCGGAGTACCATGGCAACTTTCAAGTCAGCAGAGGTGAATCATCACGGCCGGAAAATACCTTTCGTACCAAAGGACTTGAGGGAATGCAAATACGTTTTCCTTCGTAACGACGCTATCAAAAGGCCACTCACTCCATCCTATGACGGACCCTATCTAGTATGCAACAGGACTTCAAAATACTATCAGATCGATACCAATGGAAAAAAGGTAAATATAACAATCGACCGACTAAAGCCCGCGTATATTTTCAGTGAAGAAGAGTCACTGGCGAAACCGAAACAACCGTGCGTTACTCCAGAGATAGCCAAAACACCTGTAAAGCAGTACGTAACACGATATGGTAGGAAGGTGACGTTGCGGAATCCCTAGTTTGATGTATCACTAGCGCTAGAGGGGGAGTACTGTGGCTGTTCACCACACAATGGCAACACTAGTCTGGTGGACACAGTTCTCACGGCTTGCGGCTCATGTTCTTACCATCAGGGACAAGCTACGAGGAAGACTCGTTTCCTTCTATTCCTTCTTCTGGATTCAGCTGCCGACGGAGAAACGTGCTCCAAAAGATCTTCCCCCCACGAGGAACAACACGGCCTTCCCCAAAACATTGATTCGTTGTATTTTAATTAAGTTTAAATTAATAATTGGTAGTTTTATTGCTTCTTTGTGCTGAGGAAGTCAGTGCACTTGAAATAAAGTATTTGTTAATGTTCTCATGAAAGAGATAACGTCTTCTCATTGCATACGACTACCAAAAGGGGTAGGTGAGACGCAAATAATTGTTTTTTTTTTTTTTTTTTTTTTTTTTATCTCTTAAAAACTATCTTAAATGCTAGGGAGGAAGAAGGTCATGAGGTCATGAGGTGAGGAGGGATTTTCTAAGGGAGGATAGACTGCAATGAAAGTCTAGGGTGTTCTGTGCGTTGTTGGCAAGACGTAACATTCTGGTGATTGGTTCGAAGTGGCCGTAGTTGGTGCGGTGGTAAGGAAGACGAAAGAGGGGTACAGTCCTAAGGCTACGAGGGTTTGTGCGAAGGGAAATTATTGCTAGTAGAGCGGGGGAATCGATCGATCCGGTTAATAATTGGTGCACGAAGAGTATGTCGGCAACCTCACGACGTTTTGTAAGGGTTTGCAGGTTAATCAATTTTAGCCGATTTTCGTAGGAGGGTAAGATATAGTTTTCGGCCCATGGGAGACCGCGTAAGGCAAAGCGGATAAACCTACGCTGCACAGCTTCGATTCTAAGGGAGTGGGTGTCGTGATAAGGTGACCAAACTTGGCTGGCATATTCGAGGTGGGGTCTGACAAAGGTGATATAAAGGGATTTAGTTACGTAAGGGTTCGAGAATTCTTAAGACCAGCGTTTTATGAAACCGAGAGAAGAATTGGCCTTGTGTATAATTTGATCAAAGTGGGAACGGAAGTTTATTTCCTTATCACAAATAATACCCAAATCGCGTATACAGGAGACTGATGGAACGGGCTTATTATTAAAGTTATAGCTTCTAAGGGGAGGGGGGAGGCGTTTACGGGAGAATGTTATGGATTGACATTTGGCGACATTAAGTTCTAAGAAGTTTTTTACGCACCATGTGTGGAATGAATTTAGATCGTTTTGAAGTAACAGTAAGTCGTTGGGGGTAGATATAACCTTGATGATTTTCATGTCATCCGCGTAAATAGACAGATCTGAGTCTTTTAATATGTGACCAACATCGTTTATAGTTAAGACAAAGATCAGCGGACCAAGATGACTGCCTTGAGGAACCCCGGAAGTGGCGTCAATGGGATCGGAGATTGAAAAACGGAAGAGAACCCTGTATTGGCGATTCTCGAGGTACGATCTCAGCCATGAAATGAAAGAGGGTGGGAAACCGAGGGCATTAAGTTTAAGGTAAATAGTACGGTGACAGATTTTATCAAAGGCTTTGCTGAAGTCGGTGGTAATAACATCCACTTCATTGCCTTCCTCTAATGCTTGCAGTGTTTTGGAAACAAATTCGGTTAGGTTAGTCGTAGTGGACCTACCCTTTAAAAAACCGTGCTGTTGTGGGGTAAAAATGGATTTGCAGTGGAAATACAGCGAGTCGTATACAATGCTTTCGAAGAGCTTGGGGATAGAGGAGAGTTTGGCTTCACTTTTACAGCCTTTTTTATGGATGGGGAAAATGAAGGAGTCCTTCCATAATTTAGGGAAAACGGCTTGAGAGAGTGAGAGTCAAAAAAGAGTTGTAAGGGGCTGGCACAGGACGTTGATACATTTTTTTATGAAAATGGCAGGTAGACCATCGGGACCGGGGGAAAAGTCATCCTTGAGTCTATTAATATTTTCTCGCACCATATCAGACCTAATGTCAATTGAGACTAGGGAGGTTTGTGGGCAGTTACTCAGGTAGGAGAAATAGTCAAGGTCCGGATCGTGTACATGGTCACTGTACGAAAGGGTGAAAAAGGTCGCAAAGAGGTTGGCGATTTCTTTAGGGTCAACAGAAGATGTATTAAGTAACTTTAGAGTGGAAGGGAAACCATCGGACTTCCTTTTGACATTAATAAATTGGTAAAAGCGCCTAGGATCTGTGATTAGACTTAATTGCATTCTTTCAAGGTATTCGCGATAAAGGGATTCGCAGAGGTTGGAAAAACGGTAGTATGGGAAATCTGAGGCAGATCTGGATTTCAAGAAAGTTTTCCATAATTTATTTCTAACATTACGAAGAGAACGCAATTCACTATTATACCAGGGAGGGGATGACGAGCAGTTTTTTCGAGGCACATAAGGGACAGATTGGAGAAGATAGTCAAAGATTGCAAGAGCGATATCAATGGGGGTGTTGACGTTTAGAAAGAGGCTGAAATCTATGTTATTGACTAAGGTATTAAGTTTAACGAAGTCAGCTTTACGAAAGTTGAAGGAGAAAGAGTTTTCAAAATCAACAGTGGTGTGGTCGATTTCATACGAAAAGGCAAGAGCGTGAGGGGGGTGATAGTGGTCTAGGGTGGAGAGAAGATGGTTACTTGCGGTAACCAAAGAATTATGAGCATCGGATGAGAAAATAAGATCTAACTGCCTACCTAAGTTGTTCGTTATGCCACTAATCTGAAAAAGGCCGGAGTCAAAAAGACGATCAGTCAGAAGGGTTTCCTTTTCCGGGGAGGAGTTAGTAGGAACAAAGGATGATTCGTCCTCCGATGGAGTCCATTGCAAAAGGGGAAGGTTGAAGTCGCCAACAATTATAAAATCATCATCAGGATAAGCGATATCTAACAGAGAGTCCACTGTATCAACGGCCTGCTGGTATGCTTGGGCGGGTTGAGAAGGGCGAATATAACAGCAAAAATATATATGCTCCGTCTAGATACAGATAGTTTAACACATACGAATTCAAATGAGGTTGTGTTAGTGAGTTTGACGAGGGTTGCATCAAGGTGATTATGAATAGCTATAAGAACACCGCGGCCGAAGGAGAGGTCTTCATTTTCCTGGCCGTCAGCGCGGAAGACTACGAAATCAGAAGTAAATAATTCATTGTTAAGATAGTAGGGACAAAGGTTGGTTTCGGTTAGGGCAAAAATGTCGTAGGGAAGTGATTGTGAGTTCAAGTGCACCATCGAGGTTTTGGTGCGAAGTCCTCTGACATTCTGATAGTAGAGTGATAGGAGCTTTGGGGCTATTACGACGGATTGAGATGGATCGACTGGAATTGAGTTAGGGACGAAAATATTTGTTGTGGTTACTGCGAGTTTTTTGGAGATAGGAGAGACGTTTGGAAGCAATATGAGAACCATAGGTTGAGAGGTCTTTGGCCACTGTGGAAGAGGAGATGTTAAAACCCTCATGGAAACGAGTGTATATATTTTTCAGGGCTGTAGGGTCAGTTGGGAGGTCTTCTTTTTGGATCGAGACCATGACATTCGTCTTTGTCTTCCCGTCGATGCAGATGGAGTCAGGTTTGTCATGTAGATAGGCTAGGTAAAGGCGAACATTTTCAAAAAGCCGGTTATCACGTAGTCTAGACATGATATAGCGGCCATCGAGGTCATTGATTGTTGCCGTGGGGTTCAATAATTTAGCCGTGAGTTTGACGGTGGGAGGAAGTAGTGGATCGAAAGTAGGGGGAGATGCAGTTGAAGGCGAGTTGACCGTGGTGAAAACGTTGGGAGAGACCGTGGACTTGGTACCGGGGGTAGAAGACGATGAGGAAGGATTGCGAATGTGGGAGTAAGTGAAATTCGGGTAGACGGTGGGGGAAATTTTGTTAATGGGAGCCGGTTTTTTGTGATGAGAAGACGTTATAGGTGAAAGATCAAATGACACCTGTTTGATTATAGGGTTATTTTGAGACTGGGAGACGGTTGCAGCTGAATGGTTAAGACTTTTCATTTGCCAATTTGGATGAGGCACGGGTGGATTATTACGAGTGGGAAGAGAAGGGAGGAGGGAAGATGGCTTTGGGTGGGTGGTGGACATATAATTTGGCTTAGAAATATGTTTAAAATTAGTCTCTTTAAAGTTAGGCTTAGAATTACAATTGGGGTTAATATTAGAACTTAACTTATCGAGTCATCCTCATTTTGCCAAGAGCAAGAACATCTTTCGGGGACTTTGGGAAGAGCCAGCTATATTTCGCGGGAAGGTCGATCCTGAAGCATCCGGGTGTTTTGGATAAGATCTTCTTGCATTTGATATTAGAGATGCGATACTGTTGTTGGAACATATTACAAACCCGAGACTCGTCGGCAGTACGCGTAGCGCCAGTCAGGAAGTAAGAAGCTGAAAGGCCGTTTATCTCATTAGAAATAGTAAGTTTCCTGAGCCTACTGTTCCATTCAGATTGCGTCCATGTGGTCCCAAATTTCGATATGGTGTTGGTGGTGCATGTAGAATTAGCAGTCATATCTGATGAAGGATTGCTGGATTGTGGTTGGTCTTCGCGTACGGGGGGTGGAAGGGCAATCAAAGGCGCAGAAGTTGAGGGAGATGGGATATCATTGAGGTCAATGTGTAGAAACTCTTCATGCAATGATTTGTTTTCGGAAGGGTGCGTAGCAGACTGGATGAAGTTGAGTTTAGTCGACACTAGTTTTAGTTCCTCAATGATGTCGTTCGTTGCTAACCTTGAAAGCTTCGTCGCAGTTGCTTCTTCAATTAGGGAATTCAAGGCCAGATGAATTTCATCAATACATTCCGCGTGATGGGCCATGTTAGTCTCGAGCTCCTTTAATGAGGTGGTATGGCCGGAAAGTGACTCCGATATGGTTGATATATCGCCGTGTATATCTTTGAGAACAGGGGAGGCGATAGAGCATTTTATGTTGTCGGTTTTGGTCTGCCTGCTCTTCATTTCATCGATTCCAGCGTTGGATGATTTCATGAGTGTGAGCAAGTGATCATATCTCCTTTCAATTTTTGTGAGGATTCCTTAATCTCTTTTAAAATGGAGCAGTAATCCGAAACGTTGTTTTCGAGGGCATTGTTCAAAGAGTCACAGTTATTGGATAATATTTCCAATGTTTTGTCGGTACTATGACGCAGCTCCGATTTCAGCTTAGCGACCGAGTCCGTAAGGGTACATAACTGTTCGTTATTGCATTTAATTGCAAGCATTATGTGTGCCAAAGAGATTGTTTTACATTCGTCGCAGAAGAAACAGAAAAGGCTGTTGTACTCCTGCAGATGAGCTTTGGCATTCCTCGTCAGGCCAATGCAGATAGGGTGGAAGCGTTTATTGCAGATACCTTTGCAGGCTATCATGTCAGCGGAGTTCGAGATGGTGCAGTTATTGGATCCACATGACGACATGGTGAAATTGAAGGTACGCGACACAGTAACACAGATACGATGAGGTGACGAAAAGATGCAGGAACGCGAAAAAAAGTTCACGATTGTAAACAAAAGCGAAACGAAGATATAGGTCAGCAAGCACGGTTGTTTATACGCAGGGTTGAATATACGCAGTGACACAGAAATAGTGGAGTAGCCGAGAAAAAAAGAAACGATAACACAACTCAGTCAGGGGTCAGTAAGGAAAAAAATGCGCGATTTGGCAAAATTCGCAAGCAAGGGTGAATGAAAAGAGTCGGGCAATGGAGGAGACTAAAAAAACTTGACTTTATTCACTGGAGGTTCGAACTGAACTATGGGGCAGGTATGGAGTACAGTTGCGATTTCCATTCGACGGGTAAACCGACTTACTGGCCAACTGATACTTCAAAAATACCTGATCTGATAGATTTTTTTCGTTGTGAAAGGAATATCTACCAACCACAGAAAAGTCAAAGAGAGTTTTGATCTGTCGTCTGATCATTCCCCAATTATTTTGACATTGAGCGAAAAACTAGTCTATAACCTAGAGCCAGCGAGATTAACTGATAGAACAACTAACTGGGAAGGTTTTAGGAAATTGAAGATAATGTTGAACTGAGCGGTCCACTTACGACACCCTATGAACTTGAGGTTGAAGTTGATCGCTTCGTCGAGATCGTACAGCTCGCTTCTTGGAATAATACGCCCAATCCAAGGAAAACGCCGGACAAATACGGTTTGCGATATCCTCCGGAAATAAAAGAATTGGTCAAGGAAAAACGAAAAGCGCGTAAAAAATGGCAACAGAGTCGTGCTCCGCAGCATAAAGCACACTTGAATCGTCTGTGCAATTCATTGAGGAAAACTATTAAGGATTTTAAGAATCGTGCAATAGGCTCTTACCTTGAAAGTTGAACAACGAAAAAAGATTCCAATTATTCACTTTGGAAAGCCATAAAAGGCACCAAAAGGCCCAAAGTCCCTGCGCCGCCAATTAAATTAAATCAAAATGAATGGGCAAGGGAAGATAAAGAAAAAGCGGACGTCTTTGCGGCCCACCTGGAAGAAACCTTTAAACCGTACGATAGTCAAGTGGTTTACGATAACATCAATAGGCCGGATTTACCATCTGGCAATTTAACACTCACAAGTGCAACGCTAAGGGAACTCAAAAACTAAATCGAGATTCTAAAACCTAAGAAAGCTCCTGGTTATGATTTAATCACCGGAGAAATTCTCAAAGTTTTACCTAGAAAAGCTTTGATTAAGCTTCTCTATATTGTAAATGCTGCGCTCAGATTAAAACACGTTCCGAGCCAATGGAAAGTGGCGGAAGTAATAAAACCAGGTCTTAAAACCAGGAAAACCGCCAAATGAGGTAAAATCGTATAGACCAATTTCGCTTCTTCCAGTCATCACCAATGACGATGAAGAAGATCCAAGTTTTCGAAAGGAAGGTCCTTCGAATATGTACAGGACTGTGGCGAAATCCAGTCACACTGAAGTACTATTCAAAGTAGATGCTCTACGAGAGTGCTGGTGTGGGCGCAATCGACGAGCATATGATGCAGCTATCAACAGCTATCAAGTAAAATACTGCAAAACCTTGCTGACCATCCAAATGACGAGATCCAAGAATTCATCCAGCAACAGATCGAGCCAAGCCACCGTTACCTGAACGTACGAGCGATCATCGATGGACGATTCAATGATATCATTTACAACGAGGAAACACCGTTTTACCAACTTGCAGACAACCAGCACTACCGAGGATAGTCGGATACAACCCCCTTTTTTTCATTTTTTACACACATTCAAGTATAAATATATTTTATATTTAATAAAACACATGTACTAGATTAAGTAAGACAATTATAATATTTTTGTAAAAAATTTTAATACAGATATCATTTGAAATACGTTGGGCCCCTATTGTTGAGCCAACATTTAATTTATTAGGTATAAGTCTAGTTCTAAGTCAATTTGTATATAGAACAAAACATTAAATAAAAACCTTAATCATCTTCTTCCAGTCATATCCAAAATTTTCGAGAGGATATTACTAAGGCGTCTCCAACCGGTTATAGACGAAAATAATCTTATCCCTGACCACCAGTTTGGGTTCAGAAGTAAGCATTCGACGATTGACCAGGTGCATAGAATTACTGACGTAATCGAGAAAGCACTTGAAGAAAAAAAGATTTGTTCAAGCGTATTTCTTGACGTCTCGCAGGCCTTTGATAAGGTGTGGCATGATGGCTTGAAATGCAAACTACGACAAGTTCTCCCTGTATGCTTATACGATATTCTAGTGTTATATCTGGGGAATAGACTCTTCCGTGTTAGACATGGAAACGAATACTCGCAACTCAAAGAAATTTCGGCCGGCGTACCACAAGGAAGCGTTCTTGGGCTGCTTCTCTATCTGTTATATACTCGTGATATACCGAAAGAAGGTGGCACTATCCTTGCTACGTTTGCCGATGACACTGCTATCCTAGCAGTAGGTAAAACAATCGAAGAAACGACTGAAAAACTGCAAAACGCGCTAAATAAAGTAAATGAATGGACGAGGGACTGGTGGATCGCCCTCAACGAATCTAAATCTATTCACGTGAATTTCACTTACAAGAAAACTAATAACTTGCCAATTTTCCTAAACTCGGCCCGAATACCCTTTGCAAACGAGGCCAAATACCTGGGAATGACACTCGACGCAAGACTGAAATGGAATTCGCACGTGAAAATGGAACGTAAAGAACTCGAAATCAAATATAGCGAAATGTACTGGTTACTCAGAAAACATTCCCAGCTCAGTACTGAGAACAAACTGCTTTTATACAAGCAAGTGCTAAAGCCGGTGTGGACCTACGGTATACAACTTTGGGGTTGTACCAAGAAAACAAATGCAAATATTTTACAAACTTTTCAAAATAAAGTGCTAAGAGAGATTGTCCAAGCACCGTGGTATAGCAGAAACGACGATATCCACAGGGATCTCGGAATTCCGACAACCGAAGCTGAAACTAGAAGCTTCGCGAGAAAGCATAAAAATCGACTAATCGGACATGTCAACAAAACAGTCCTACAAATTTTGGATGAAAACAATTTATTGCGCAGATTACAAAGGACGAAACCTTTCGACTTGGCGAGATAATGATTAACTGCGTCTAGATTGCGGAACATGCAGGATCTTTCAGTGGAAAATAACCTGCCAAACGTTTTTATTTCGTGATAGAAAAATTGCTTGTTAAGTAATTACTTAGTTGCGATACCTAACAAATTTATATCGAAGGGTGGTGTTTTTTTAGTCAGTAAGAATCTGACACTACTATGAGCACGCGCTTGCTATTCTCATAGTGTTTATGGGAGATTTTTCACCAACATTCGGAGAAACAAAAAACCATTTCTTGGAAACTTTCATCAACATCTTGGGTAATGTCTAATAAACTTATCATTTCTGGTGAGTATTGTGCCTTGACGAAGAAATGTGTGGGTCCGATGTGGTTGCAAGCATGTTGAAAGGTCTTCATTCTGCGGTAGACTTGATACCTTGCACGTATTTTGATATCTATACTTCGCGTATTTTTGGATTAATGGGCTTCTTCTAACAATTCCCCAAGTGGTAACGATTGATACTCGATTATACTTTGACTATGAGCCAAAATTTAATGAAGAGTGAATGTGAGTTGTTTTTCGGGATATTTTTGTTTTAATAACTCTGCTGTTTTCTTGGCATACTCTCCCAACTTGATAGTGCTAACCTCTCGCTGCAATTCAAAACATTAAGTATGACTTCAAGCCTCGTTATTACTTCTCTATTGACCCCAGTTATACGAACAATTGTCTCTGATTCTTGAAAAAATCTCCTCGAAGTATTTCCAAATCCTTATTTTGGTGGAGAGTTTATACTCCAGGAGCAATGTACGGAAGTTTTACCAAAATGCAAAAAGAACGTGTCAGAGGAGCAATACCCGTACAGAAACCTGTAGAGATGAAAATGGAAACCTCGTAGTAGAATCACAGTCGGTGCTGAGAATATGGAAAAACTACTTATGCAGACTGAATAACGGCGACGAAGACCAACATCCCACTGTCAGGCAGAATGAACCATTCAACATAGACGATGATAGTCAAAATTTCCGTCCACCTGACCAAAACGAAGTGAGGATAGCAATATCCAAGCTAAAATCCAACAAGGCTGCTGGACCTGACGGCTTACCAGCCGAACTTTTAAAGGCAGCTGGGGATGAATTGGTAGAGTGCATACACCAACTCATCTCTAAGATATGGTCAGACGAGTGTATGCCTGATGAATGGAACCTCAGCATCGTTTGCCCGATCCACAAGAAAGGAGACCCCCTCAAAAAAATCCTGGAGAAAACCCAAAAATTCCAAATCGATACTCACCACCTCTTTATCGATTTCAAGGCCGCCTATGACAGCATCTATAGAGAAGAGCTTTATAGAGCCATGTCTAGTTTTGACATCCCGGCCAAACTTGTCCGTCTGTGCAGGCTGACGATGGAGAACGCTCGCTGCTCCATCAAGGTCAGTAATAACCTCACCGAGACCTTTGATGTCAAAAAAGGTTTTAGACAAGGTGACGCGCTGTCATGTGACTTCTTTAACATTGTACTTTTTTTTTTTTTTTTATAATTTGCGCGTGCCAAAGGGATTATTAATACCCTTATACTGGTTCTCCGGGCACGGGCGGATAGGAAGAGGGGGGAAGAAGACAGAGGAGATGCCGGTTTGTGTTGGCTTTAAATGTTTGAAGGTTGTAATGATTAGGAAATACAGAGGCTGGTAATTCGTTCCATAAACGTGTTGTTCGGCTTATAACCGAATCCCTATATTTGACAGTACGTTCGAAGATGGGCTTGAGGGTGAACTGATGTGCATTCGAAGCGTGACGCGTATTGCGGGTGAAGTTTTGAAGGGGATGAATGCAGCTGGCTATTTCGCTGGAGCATTTTTTATAAAAAAAAAAGCGATAAAAAAGAGAAAGACACGAGACATTTCTACGATGTTCAAGTGAGACTATGGAGCTCACGATGTCTCTATCACCTATCAGTTTTAACGCGCTATTCTGAACCCTATCTAGAATGTGCAGAACGGTCTTGGGTGCACCAGACCAGATGTGAGCGTTATATTCCAGCTTTGGGCGGATGAATGTCTTATAGATGGAGGCCAGATCAGATGGGGTAAAATATTTCTTGCACCGCTTAAGGAATCCTAGACATTTTGCAGCATTTTTGGCGACGTCGAATATGTGATCGTTACATCGAAGGCGGTTATTGATGCACATACCGAGAATGGCAAGTCTTTCGGATTCAGCGATGCAAGTACCATTCATGGATAATGGATGAGGGTCTTGGTTTCGCTTGAGAGACAGAAGACAGCATTGAGTTTTGGATGCATTAAATTCCACTCTATTGATTGAACCCCATTTGGTTATGCTGTCCAGGTCGGAATTTAATGTGTTTACATACGTTGTCGTTCCTCTTCTACGGCCGAAGAGCAGGGACGTGAGTTAGGGAACGAATATGAAAAACTGAGAGTACTGTCATCAGCGAAGTAATGGATTGGATTAGAAGTAGCAGACAACAAGTCATTTATAAAAATGAGGAAGAGAGTCGGAGACAAATCGGAGCCCTGGGGAACACCAGCAATTATATGGTGAATTGCAGACTTGAAGCCGTCCAAGACAACTTGTATTGAACGGTCCGAAAGGTAATTTCTAATCCATTGAAGAAGAGACTCATCGATGCCATATGCACGCATTTTCGACAAAAGAGCCTGATGCCAAACTCTGTCAAATGCCTTAGAAATATCGAGCGCAACCATCTTTGTTTCGCCGAAGTGATGGAGAGATTGGTTCCACTTCTCGGTGAGATATGCCATCGAATCACCCGTGGACCTGTTGCTACGAAAACCATACTGCCGGTCATTGAGGAGTTTTCGTGAATCAAGATATTTCATAAGCTGACGATTTATCAGCGTTTCCATGACCTTGGAAAGAAGGGACGTAAGTGCAATGGGTCGGTAATTGGACGGGGAGGAAGATTCGCCTTTTTTTAGGGACGGGCTGGACAAATGCTGTTTTCCATCTACTCGGAAAGAGCCCAGAAGAGCAGGATAGACAGAAAAGCTTACGCAGAGGTTTTGCCAGCGTGGAAGAACACCTCTTCAGAACTATGAGGGAGATACCATCTGGACCAGCCGATTTGTGTATGTTAAGACCTTTGAGTACTCCTGCAACTGTACGAGTACGAAAGTGGACTTAACCCATGGAGAATTCGACGCTCTCAAGTACAGGCGGAGACAAAGCACTATCTGGCATGGTGGAGTTCGCTGCGAAGTGAGCAGCAAGCAAATTAGCTTTGTCTAAGGAGCTGACAGCTGGAATGTTATTGTAAATGAGCGTTGGGATGGAAGACGAGACAGAATTCTTAATATTTTTGACGAATGACCAACAATTTTTACTACCTTTGGGACATTGTAGAATTTTTTGTCTCAGTTTCTGGTCATGTAAGAATTTTACACGTCGAATGTGGGCATTGCATTCATTTCTGGATTGTTTAAACTTCTTTCGGTTTTCCTCAGATTTGTTGGCTTTATAAGACCGAAAACTTACCTCTTTCAATCTGATAGCCTCTTTACAGCTCTGATCAAACCACGAGTTTGCCTTAGGTTTGATGCTTTTTATTCTGTTAGGAATAAACGCATCCATACCTAAGCGAATGGTGTCAGTAATCATATCGGTGGCGGCATCCACGTCGCTAGCGAAGAAGCATAGCGACCAGTTAAAACTCCTAAAGAAACTATTAAGGCCGTCCCAATTGGCTTTCTCGTAACGCCATACTTTTCTTTTGGGAGTTTTTTCTTTAACTGAGTGGTCAGAGTACGAGAATTTAGCCGATATGATGTTGTGGTCAGACCGGCCTAGAGGCGCTAACACATCAGTGATGTATTTATCAGGGTGTGAGGTAAGAAACAAATCCAGAGTGTTGGCAGAATGACTTGCAATGTCCGGTATGCGTGTAGGCTCATTTACAATTTACTTGAACGGATTGTGCGGAACTCACAAGCCAACACCGGAGGCACAATCTATTACAAGTCTGTACAACTGCTTGCATACGCCGACGATATAGACATTATCGGAAGAACTCAGCGGGCTGTCACCGGTGCGTTTGCAAGCATTGAGGCGGAAGCGGCCAAAATGGGTTCAGCGATAAACGAGGGCAAAACCAAGTATATGCTGTCAACAAGAAGGGAAAACCAACACCGACGAATTGGACAAAACGTCACAGTGGGCAGCTATAACTTCGAGGTAGTAAGGGACTTTGTCTATCTTGGCTCTGCTATAAACTCTGAGAACAACATCAGCGCACAAATCAAGCGAAGAATAACTCTTGCCAATCGCTGTTTTTTGGACTTATAAGGCAATTTAACAGTAAAGCCCTATCTCGAACTACTAAGGAGACTCTGTATAAGACCCCGATCATCCCAGTCCTGCTTTATGGCGCTGAAACATGGACTTTATTAAAAGAGGATGAAGATATCCTTGGTCGCCGTTTGCGTTGACGGGTTTTGGAGGAGAAGATTCAATCACGAACTATACGAGCTGTACAGCGACATCGACCTAGTCAAAAAACTACGTATTGGACGTCTGAGATAGCTAGGACATGTAGAGCGAATGGACACCAACGCTCCGGCCCGCAAAATCTTCGAATCTAGTCCCAACGGACGACGCAGTAGAGGGAATCATCGCCGTAGGTGGCGCGCACAAGTTCAAGGGGACCTCGACCAACTTGGAGTGCGCAACTGGAGGCAATTAGCTAAAGACCGAGCTAAATGGAGAGGCTTGTTGGTTGAGGCCCAGGTTCACCCCGAACTGTAGCGCCGCCTAAGTAAGTAAGTAAGTTATTTTTGTGTGTCCACATCGAGCCCAATCTCATCGCGAAAATGCTTTTGAATCTCTCGTTTTTTTCTTTTGTCTGCCTCCTTGATTCCAATAGATTCATCAATATCCTTTCGCTCTTGTCGAGGTATGTATGCAAGTTTCAAAATAAATTCCATCCATCTGATTCTGGCATGCAATGGAGAGATTCCATATTCGTAGTTATGTTCATCTTGATTTGATTCATCTTGATTGCTGAAGTCTTTTGTGTTCTCTTACATATGAGACACGACCGCGTTGACTGTGTATCTGTTATTTCAATCAGAACTTAAATATTTATATTTGTTCAGTTCAGTAATCGTAATCCCTGAATTGTTATTATCTGACAATAATTTGGAACAAAACCAACAATAAATGTTTATTACTCATTCTATAGAAATTAAAATTTGGATTTGAGTCTATAATTTTTCGCAGCGCCGCACTTCACCAATGAGAGAGAGAGAAAAAAAATTAAATTTGGCTGACCTAGGTTGATAGATTTAGGTTGGACTTTTCCAGACTTTTTTTAAAACTCAACCTAAGGTCTTAAAGGTGTGCCGGATATAGTGTTTAAAAAAACATTAAATTAAGTATTTTTAGAAAAATTGTAAAAAATAAATTCCTTCAGTTTTGAATTAACAAATGAACAGATTTATCACACAAAATGAAAAGTAATGTTTTTTTAAACCCTTTGTCTAATTTTTACACTCGTTGTACTTTCCGTGCTCGCTACTGTAAATCCAAGTATGAAATGCACGTGGGTTTTGTTTTACCATATTGGGTTTGTTGTTTGACACGTGCATGCTCCTGTTTTAGAAAGACCAAACAATACTAAAACAGGAGCATGCAAGTGTCAAACAACAAACACCATTGCAATATGGTAATATTGCAAAACTGTATCATTATGGTAATACTTGCTAAAAGGAAAGGCCCCGTCAGGCACTACCACTGCTGTGCATGGTACTGATCCTGGACCGAGCAGAAATGTTCGGGTCAGAGCTATATGGATACGGGGCTAGCAAAATAATGAAACAGTTTCGTCGAAATTTGAGGGTCGCGAGTTGGAACGTTGGAAGCATGACCGGTCGAAGTTACGAGCTGGAAGAGATGATGAATAGAAGGCGGGTGGATATCTTGTGTGTCCAAGAGACGAAATGGAAAAACACCGGAAATCGGGTGCGTTTCTTGGACGTTAGGACAAAAGATTACAAGATGTTCTACTACAAATACAAATATTGGGCGCAACAGCTCTTTAAAGTGCCAAGGCCTAGCTTCTCGCAACCACTCATGTTGTGTGCGTTATATTTTTCACACGAATGGAAGGGACCTACAGTTTAATGCCGAATCCGAACGGCGATTTGAGAAGCTTTTTCGTGACAAACAATACTCTCGGATGTTTGTCAGACGCTCGCGAGAGGTAGGACCGTGAAAAAAACTGTTTGGTATTTTCTGGGATTCGAACTTGGAACCCCATGCGTAGTAATCCGACACACTAATCACTTACGCCATGGCGCCCACCTAGATGTTCTACTACGGAACGGAAAAGGTTAGGAACGGAATCGGTATCATTCTTGCGGCAGAGCTACTTGGTAACTTCTTCAGCATTTCGAAGTCCAGCGACCGTTTGATGTCTCTCAAACTAGTAATATAAGGAGAGGTATGGAATATTGTCAGCGCATATGCTCCCCAAAATGGGTGCAATCAGAGAGATAAAGATGCATTTTGGGTAGTTTTCCACAATCTCCTTAAGAACATCCCAAAGTAAGAGTTTCTGTTTGTTGGAGGAGATTTGAATGGACATGTCGGAAAGTCAAACGAAGACTATGAAGACTGCCATGGAGGACTACGATATGGCACCAGCAACCTTCCTGGTGAAGACATCCTAAGCATGTGCAAATCACACAGTCTTATCGTGTAAAATACCAATTTCCTCAAACAAAGCCGACACCTGATCACTTACAGCAGTGGTGGAGATGAAACCCAGATTGATTACCATTTGCTAGGCAGTTTCGTGAAGCCTCGGGTAAAAGATTGCAAAGTGATCCTGCGAGAGGCAATCGCTCGGCAACACCGTCTCCTGGTAACAGAAATTTTTATGAAAACACCAAAGAAAAGCAAACAAACAAGGGTCTCTGAGAAAATCAAGTGGTACAATCGGGATAAAGAAAAAGGCGAGGCGTTTGTTTCCGTAATGAAAAATTACTTCTCTCACACCATCAAAGAAGCTGAGGATGAAGAGCGCAGAGCACAAAATATGTGGGATTCCCTACAGCGAACTTGCTTAAAGAAGGCCAAATCACTGCTAGGAGCTTCAAAAGGCCACCATCAACACGCCAAAGAAACATGTTGGTGGAGTGATGAAGCTAAGAAAGTGATAAATGAGAAGAAATTGGCTTTTAAAGGTTGGTCAAAGTGCTCCTCTAATAATAGTGACGAAAAAGCTCGCCTCGAAATAGAATACAGATGTTTCAAGAAAAATGCGAAGAAGACGTGCGCCCAGCTTCAAGCAGAGAGTACGGAGGGCCTGTATCGGGTGCTGGAGAAAATATCTTCCCCGGTTGCTAATGCAAACTAGGCTATCCAGGAGCTGCGAAGACACAATATGAACAAGAGCGCAACCATCTTCAAAATAGCCGCCCAAAGAAGGAGGAATGCTCAGGAGATTCGTTCGCCAAAGTCCATTAGTAATGCTCATGAGGCGGTCAAATACTCCAAATAACGAAAAGCGGTTGGCCAGACGAGATACCCTCGGAGTTCTGGAAAAAGATGGGAGACATTGGGTTCAGATGGCTCAGAATTCTCATCTCTAAATTTGTGAGAGGTGATCCAATGCCGAATCAATGGAGGGAAAGTTACCTTCTCCCTCTATACAAAGGGAAGGGTGATACGCGAAACTGTGATAACTACCGTTCGATCAAGCTGATGTCACACGCCATTAAGATCGTTGAACGGGTATTAGGTGGACGACTGCGAAAAATAATACGGCTATCTGATGATTAGTGCGGGTTTGTCGCGGGTAAATCAACCACAGATGCAATCCAAAGTATAAGGATCATAATGGAAAAACATCGTGATTCCTTAAAGGATTTGCATATTGTATTGGTTGGCTTTGAAAAGGCATTCGACAGATAACCACGAGATCTGATATGGGTGGCGCAAAGACATCGAGGGGTTCCAGAAACCTATGTACAGATTATCATGGACATGTACGAAGGAGCAAAGACAAGAGTAAGATGCCCCGCTGGAGTAACCGAAGAGTTCCCAATCAAAGTCGGGGTGCACCAGGGAGGCGTTTTAAGTCCTTTGCTCTTTATTACAGTCCTTGATTATCTGCTTGAAGATAAAGTGATGGACCCCAAGGTACATCAGTTATTCTTTGCTGACGGTGGAGCCATCATAAGTGAGGACCATACATCCCTGCAACGAGTACTTGATGTGTGGGTGGACGTTCTGGAGCGAAACGGGTATCGCATTAGTTCAAAACAGACAGAGTACTTGTGCTGCCCGTTCTCTGATCAACTCAGGCCTATTCCAGACATTTATGTGAATGGAACAGTGCTTCCCAAGTGCGAAAAATTCAAATATCTGGGATCTATGACCAATAGCAAAGCAACTTGTGATGACGACATCAATCTCATGTAAGCGTAGGGTGGATGAAGTGGCGAGAAAATTTCGCTATCTTCTGTAATAGAAAAATGCCACCTAAGTTGAAAGGAAAGCTCTACACCGCAGTTGTGCGAGCAGCGCTCACATACGGTTCACAATGTTGAACGATGTACAGAACGTATGAGAGTAAATTAACGGCAGCTGAGATGAAGATGATTCGCATGACAGCTCTAGTGACAAAGCTTGATCGAATAAAAAGCTCGAATATCCGTGGAAGCTTTCACGTCAAGGAAACCATCGTACAAAAGATAGAGCGCGACTGGCTCAGCTGGTATTGCCACGTTCCAAAGACATCGTAATGTAAGAAAGGCAGGAATATAAACGCCTGGATCACACAAATGCGACGACATCGGCATTTCATTAGCCTCAGTAACCGAGTGATCCAAAATCGGCGGGCCTGTCGATATTTTCTGAGGTCAAATAGGCGAACCCCACAGGCGGATCAGTAGAAATTCGGTGAAGTGGGGGTGTTGTGATTCCTTATTTTCCGATCATATCCTCGCTGATAAAAGAAAGAAGAAGAAGATCAAAGTCAAATTTTCCAAAAATGGATGTTCGTCGAATCGACGAAGATTACCCTTAATATATAGCGACATTATTAGGCGACATTTTCTTTTCTTTTTTTTTTTAGTTTAATTTACTAAAAGAACAACACAACCGAACTGTAATTAAGGAAAAGTATATTGCTTGGTGAATATGTGAAATTTGTACGAGGAAACATGAGACATCGTATCATTTTTTTGTTTTTTTTTTTACCGAAGATCAAAGTCCAACTCTGAAGAGCTCGAAAAATCAAACGGCTCATCCAATCCAAAAATGTTTTCTTGTGTTTAAAGGTCTGTTTATTTTACTTTAAGAAAAAAAACACATCTAAAATTTGAATTTTTCCACGACTCTTAGCATTTGGCGCCACAATGCGGCGGTTCGGCCTTTTTGCCGTCTCGAACCTGGGGGCTGAAACTCGAAGATTCTCTTGAAGCGTTGTTGGCCATTCGCTCGATGTAGCTGAGCCAATATAGTCGACGTGTCTTGGCTTTTATGACTACATCCACATCTTGGTATAACTCATAGAGTTCGCGGTTTCATTTCCTCCTCCATTCGCCCTCCTCGCATGTGGGACCTAATATCCGACGAAGTATTTTTCGCTTTTCTTACTTATCGTCCAGTATTCGGCGCCATAAAGCAAAACTGGTAAGACGAGCGTTCTATAGAGCATTAATTTGTTCCAGGAGTTTTGAACGAAATTATTTTGCCAAACCGGTGTAGGAACGGTTTGTTCAGGTTATTCGTCGGCGGATCTCGACGAAGGTGTCATATGAGGGGATTATGTTTGCTCCAAGGTATTTAAACTCCTTAACTACCTCGAAGTTGTAGTCATCAACAGTGACGTTCTGTCCAAGGTTTTGAGCAGATAATTTCTTGTTTGTTGACAACATGTACTTAGTCTTATCCTCATTTACTTCAACACCTACTCGTTTCGCCTGCTCTTCAATTGCCGTAAATGCCTCTACAACTTGTCGGGCTTGTCGAGATCTTCCGATGATGTTAATATCGTCCGCGTATCCCAGCAGTCAAATTTGTGAAAGATAGTGCCTTCCGTGTTTACATCAGCCTTAAGCACTGTCTGCTCCAGCAGCAATATTGAGGAAGTCACATGACAGCGCATCTCCTTGCCAGAACCCGATGCATGTTTGGAAAAGTTCAGAAGACCTGTTTCCAAGTTGCACAGCTTTGACGGTATCCCTAATTAAGCCATCGCTTGGTAGAGTTTAAGACGATGAATGCTGTTATAAACGGCTGTAAAGTCAATGAAAAGGTGGTGAGTTTCGAGATGATATTCGTTGGTCTTTTCCAGGAGTTGCTTTAGTGTGAAAATTTGGTCTATTCTCGATCTGTCGGTGGGCGCCGTGGCGTAAGTGGTTAGTGTGTCGGATCACTACGCATGAGGTTCCAAGTTCGAATCCCAGAAGACACCAAAAAGTTTTTTCACGGTCCCACCTCTCGCGAGCGTCTGACAAACATCCGATAGTATTGTTGTCTCGAAAAAGCTTCTCAAATCGCCGTTCGGATACGGCACTAAACTGTAGGTCCCTTCCATTCGTGTGAAAAATATAACGCACACAACATGAGTGGTTGCGAGAAGCTAGGCCCTGGCACTTTAAAGAACTGTTGCGCCAAATATTTGTATTTTTTTTTGTCGATCTGTCGGGCCGGAAGCCGCACTGATACGTGCTGATTAGTGTAGGTAGGTAGGTAATGTGGCGGTCCAAAAAGAACCCAATTAGCGCTTAAAGTGCGCCGTTTTGTTACCACGGACTCGTGTCTACCTGTTGTAGTGGCTAGTTAAAGATGATGTTAAGTTTAAACCCAGCCCGTGGAGTTCAGAAAGAGGATTAGTTCTCCAATCCTCTTGTCCGCTATCTCTCTCAGATCCTCGAAGAAGGGTTTGCCAAGAGTTTGTTGTCTGATCCTTGCCAGGGCCGGACATCTGCAAAGGAAATGACATAGAGATTCTTTCTCATTAATATCCTTGCAGCTCCTATAAAAGGTGTTGTGGGGGATACCAAGCTTGGCCGTATGGTCTCCAACTGGCCAGTGGCCTGTGATAATAGCTACGATTTTGGCAATAACTGGTCTTGGTTTGCCTAGTAACTCTTTTGAGCTTGTGGGTTGTTCCACCCGCGATTGGCTAGCTGGAGGAAGTGAAGGTGAATATAGCCCTTAACGGCACCAAGCGGAATGTCGACTCTTTCTGCTAGAGAGCCGTTAAGGGCCGACCCTCGCCTGGCCAGCTCATCAGCACGCTCATTTCCCTCATGGTTGCTGTGCCCTGGGACCCAGATGAGAGTGATTCCCGAGTGAGTGCTTTGTTGATTCAATTCAAACCGGCATTGCTCTACCAGTTTTGAAGAGATGCAGACTACATCAATGGCCTTGATGCCAGCCTGGATATCCGAAAAAATAGCGATATTGTGGTTAGATGTTGGAAGATTGTTTAGCAGGCGGCAGGCTTCTCGAATCGCAAGAAGCTCCGCTTGGAAAACGCTAGCAGAGTCTGGGAGACGGAAGGACCTTGATATATTCAGCTGGTCAAAGAAGATGCCTGCACCGACTCCGCAGTCCATCTTCGAACCGTCCGTGTATATCCCTATATCATAGTTGCAGGTAACGCTTCCGTTCTTCCATTCTTCTCTGGAAGGGAATTTCGCTAAGAAGGATTTTCTGAAGTTGAGTTTGGGTATCGTGTAGTCGGTATAGGGCGCAATCAGTTCACTTGGAATCGTCTCCAGGACCTTGCCGTGACCATATGGCCTTGTGGTCCAGCATCCATATTCCCTGAGCCAGACTGCGCTGCATATAGCTGTGTCCATGATGTGTAGTTCGAGAGGGATCAGATGCAAGATCACACTGAGAGCATCTGTTGGACAAGACCTCATTGCTCCTGTGATACCCACGCACGCCGATCTCTGTACTTTTTTTATTCTGTCGATATTGTACTTTTTGCTCAAAGCTGGCCACCAAACGATGGCGCCGTAAGTAAGAATTGGACGCACAACGGCTGTGTACATCCATAGGGTCATCTTTGGCTGGAGTTCCCATTTCTTACCGAATGTTTTATTACAGGCATAGAAGGCTACGCTTGCCTTCTTAATTCGCTGTTCTATATTGAGTTTCCAACTAAGTTTCGGGTCTAGAACCGTGCCTAGGTATTTTGCACTGGAGCAAAGCGAGAGAGGCTGACCATCTAGTTGGGAGGGTGAATTCCGGTACCTTGGTTTTGGTATCATTTCAGTCTTCTCCGGATTTACTCCGAGGCCACAGCTCGTAGTCCATGAGTGTACCTTATCCAGAGCCCTCTCCGTGAGTTGACTTTTCGTGGAGAGGAACTTTCCTGATACTAGTATAACCATATCATCCGCGTACGCAACCACCTTAAAACCCTCCCTATCATGTCGCACCAAGATTTTATTGATCGCCATTAACCAGAGCAGGGGGGAGATGACTCCGCCTTGTGGAGTTCCTCTGTTTACCGTCTTAGTTGTACTACTGTTGCCTAGTGTTGGATGGATTATACGAGTACTGAGCATAGAAACTATCCATTGGCTAATAAAGCCTTCTACACCTAACTCGGTGAGAGATTCCTGAATAGATTCAGTGAAAATGTTGTTGAAGGCTCCTTCTATATCAAGAAATGTGGCACGAGTATATTCTTTGTAGTGAAGAGTTTTTTCCACTGTACGCACGACCTCGTGAAGAGCAGTTTCTGTGGACCGCCCTTTGAGATACGCATGCTGGGATTTCGACAGTGGAGAACTCAGGTTAGCGCGGATATGGAAGTCTAGGATACGTTCTAAAGTTTTCAAAACAAAGGAGGACAGGCTTATTTGTCTAAAATCCTGCGCGAATTCATGTCCTCGCCGGCCCGCCTGGGGGATGAAAACCACTTTGACACGTCTCCAGGTTTGGGAAACATGGCTTAGGTTTAAGCAACTCCTATAAATCGGTAATAGCCAGGGAATTGCTATGTCTTGCAATTTCTGCATCATAATAGGCGTGATGCAGTCAGGGCCAAGTGACTTATAGGGAGAGAAGCTATTTATAGCCCAAGAAATTTTATCCTCTGTAATAATGTTTGTGATGTTATCCCAAGCTGCCAGTGGCGTACAGGTGGAACTAGCTTGTTCTACTCTAAGCTCACTGTAGCCTGAGAAATGATTAGTGTATTGCAGTAAAATTTTAGACGTTCAGACAATACGTTGGATAGGATCTTATAAGCAGGGATATGCCTCGATAGTCTTACAAGACATAGGAAAGCCTTTTTTGAAGATGGGGCGTATAGAGCTGATACTGCAGTCGTCGGGCATGGTTTCCTATATCCATACTCGGCTGATGACTTGATGCATGCAACCTACCAAAATATCGCCTCCGTATTTAAAAAGTTCAGCTGGAAGGGCATCAGAGCCAGCGGCTTTATTGATTTTTAGTTTTCTCATGGCTGTGTTAACTTCTTAAATACTGGGTAGTGGTATTGGTTCGTCATTGCCTGGAAGTGGGTTATCTTCTTGTCCTATCACTCTCTCTGTTTGCTGCGCGTTAAGCAACTGCTAGAAGTGTTGCTTAAACACATCAACAATTCCCTGCCTTTCGGTGACTACGTTGCCTTCGCTGTTACGAAGAGCCTGTGTTCCGGGTTTGCAGCCAGCTACCAGCTGCTGGAGGCTGGTGGAGCTGCGTATACTCGACGGAGTAAACGACGCCATAGTCAAGAATCAGGGAACTATCCCTTTCTTTGAGCAGCTCACCACCTTCAAAGGCTTCAAGGTCATGTCGTGTGACAACGAGACAACACTCAATTGGCTCAAGAATTTCGTAACCAGCACGCAGGCTCCTTGGGCGAATGCCGACCTGCGACTTGTGCAAAAAACAGATCTGCTGGAATTCACTAGGCCTAAAGGCCGCATTCTCATTCCGGGCCCACACATTCCTAGAGAACGGCTGGAAAGAAACCTCCAACACCTCAACCCCGAGCTATATAGCGAAAATTGGGAGGTGTTAGAAGTGGGTACCCATACAGAAGCCGGAACTGAGATTGTGGTGTTGCTTAACCACAAGTCCATGCCCATCCTAAGGAGATACAACTATAAGGTTCGCATTGGAATTACCCGATGCAAGGTCAGACCTTTAGTTGGGATGGACGAAAAGAAAAGAAGGAAGGCGGGTGATAAGGTAAATCAATGATGAAGATTGCTCAAATAAACCTTCACCATAGCATAGCAGCTAGCGCCAACCTCATCTATCTCATGGGAGATAGGAACATAGACATTGCCCTAATTCAAGAGCCATGGATCTCCCGTGGCAAAATAAGTGGGCTAAGGCATAAAGACCTTACTACATACAGCATCGAACCGCTACACGCGGAATGTAAGAACAGAACGTGCATCGTAGCTAGGAAACAAATTAACCTTTTTCTTTTATCTAGCTACAGCAATGAGGACCAAACAGTGGTAAGGCTTGAGCGGAGGGGGCTTTCCCCGCTGATTCTATCAGCCGTCTACATGCCTTTTGATGCCAAGGAGGGACCGCCATCCACACTGACCCGCTCTCTTGTGCAAAAGGCGGAACGGGAAAGATGGGACTTGCTGCTGGGGTGTGATGCCAACTCTCATCACTCTCAATGGGGTAGCAGCAACACAAACTTACGCGGTGAGTCTTTATTTGAGTTTTTAATTGAAAATAACCTTATTGTAGCGAATAGGGGTAACGAACCTACTTTTGTAGTAAAGAACAGGCAAGAAGTTATAGATGTAACTTTAGCCAGTAACTCGAGCACCCTAACTATTGACAAGTGGAACGTGATAGGGGAAGAGTCCTACTCCGACCACAAATTGATCGAATTCCTCGTGGGTAACAACTATGACTCTCCCAAACCTTACAAGAACCCCAGGAAAACCAACTGGGATCTATTTAACAACGAGGTGAGGAAAGGTGTAAGATCCCTGCAGGATAGCAACTGGTTCGGACCTGCCGACATTGACCGCAAGGCGGAGGATATTACATCCATTTTTAATGAAGCCTATGTCAAAGCATGTCCAGAAACCAAACGAAAAGATAAAAAATCACCACCTTGGTGGTCACCTGAACTAGCTAGAATTAGGAGAGTAACTAGACACCTTCTAAATAAGGCCAAAAGAACTATGCTAGAAGCGGACTGGGAACAATATAAGTCCAGTCAGAGAAATTTCAAAAACGAGACACAGAAGGCCAAACGCCACTCTTGGCAGCACTTCTGTAATGAAATCAAGGGTACGACAGAATCTGCGAGACTGAGAAAAATTCTATCCAGGGAATCAAAAACTCTTGGATCTCTCAAGGAATCCTGTGCAGAATCGCTTAGCTCCCTGCTAAAAGCGCACTTTCCGGGTTGTACGGCCCATCCAGATAATAACATCGTAACTAACAGTAGTTTTGTAACGGAAACTCCGACAGATTTTATCACAGAGGAAAGAATTGAGTGGGCAATCGGATCATTCTCTCCCTTTAAATCCCCAGGACCCGACGGGATTATCCCGATCATGCTACAGAAAACAATAACCACAATCATCCCAGTACTTAAAGAACTGTACCTCAACAGCCTCATGTGGGGGTATATACCTAGATCATGGAAAGAGGTCAAAGTGGTCTTCATACCCAAGGCCGGTAAAGCAAGCCACACTACTGCGAAGGACTTTAGGCCAATTAGCCTTACCTCCTTTGTCCTAAAGACCTTTGAAAGGCTAGCTGACATATACATCCGTAGTAAACTACGCCCAGGTGACATATCCCCAGCGCAGCACGCTTATACGAAAGGAAAAAGCGTAGAGACAGCGCTGCACTGTGTAGTCGGCTCAATAGAAAAATCACTGAAAAATAAAGAATATACACTAGCCGCTTTCCTGGACATTGAAGGAGCCTTTAACAATGTCAAAACGGAAGCGGTCAATAGAACTCTAACGAACCTTAATATTCACAATTCTGTGATAAAATGGATCGTCAATATGCTAAAGGAAAGACATATTAAAGTTGAACTCGGAGGTACTAAGCTCGAAGTCTATGCCTCAAGAGGCACCCCTCAAGGAGGGGTTATATCCCCACTACTGTGGGTTATTGTCCTGAACGAAGTCCTTCTTAAACTTAGAAACAGCGGCGTCAAGGCCATTGCATATGCGGACGATGTTGTGCTGCTAGCAACAGGTAAATTTCTCCCGACCCTGAGCGAACAAATCGAAGGGGCGCTGGAAATCATTGACTCCTGGACGGAGAGATGTGGGCTGGCGGTTAATCCCCAGAAGACAGAGTTAGTACTATTCACTAACAAAAGAATAATTCCACAATTCGTATCTCCTTCCGTAAGGGGTACTCCCCTGAGTATCTCCGATAGTGCGAGATACCTTGGCCTGGTGCTCGACAGGAAACTGAACTGGAGACTAAACATCAACGAAAGAGTCAAAAAAGCCACCATAGCTTTTTACTCGTGCAATAGAATATTTGGGAAGACTTGGGGACCGAGCCCCAAAATCATCCTATGGATGTATACAGCTATAGTAAGGCCAATACTAACGTATGGCAGCCTTGTATGGTGGCAGGCAGCCAGCAAAATAAATAACTTAGCTGCTATCACAAAAGTACAAAGACTAGCGTGCATCGCCACAACCAGTGCGATGAGAACGACACCTACAGCAGGACTCGAGGCCATTCTCAATCTGCTTCCGCTAGACATCTTTATACAAGTATCGGCAGCCCATAGTGCCGTAAGATTAAGCCAAACAGATAGCTGGAGACCAAATGCAATGGGTCACACCACGATCCTGCAGAGATATCTAGGCAGTGTATCTAATACAGACTACTTAACGCCTTACCTAGACTTCTTAAGACCATTCTCTAGCACCTATCCGAGCAGGGAAGACTGGAAAAATGACAGAACGCCTAACGAGCGATCCTTAGCTGTTTACACCGATGGATCCAAAATGGAAATAGGTGTAGGCGCAGGCATCTTCTCTGAAACGCTTGGCCTCTCCATGTCAGCTCGGCTTCCGAACTACAGCAGCGTTTTCCAGGCGAAGGTCCTAGCAGTTACAATAGCAGCTCGTGAGACTGCGATGAGAGCAATACCACGAGAGGATATCACCTTTTTCATCGACAGCCAGGCAGCGATAAAAGCAATATCTGCTATAGAAATAAAATCGAAGCTTGTGAAGTGTTGTAGAGAAGAGCTCAAGGTTCTTGGAACACAGCACGAGGTAAGGCTCTGCTGGGTCCCTGGTCATGAAGGCATTCCAGGGAATGAGAAAGCCGATGAATTGGCTAGAGGTGGCTCAGCACTAAGCTCGGACCAATCCGACCCCTCGGTGTACATCCCGCCTTGCGCCCTTAAGCTCGTAGCAGGAACCAAAGCCATAACGGAGGCTAACAATAGGTGGACCTGTTTAGATACTTGTGTCACCACGAGGAAGCTGTGGCCCGCTTTTGACAGAGTAAGAACCAATAGACTCATACAGAGGCACAGAAAATCCCTCTCTACTCTAATTGGAGTCATTACGGGGCATAACACCATGCGGTACCACATGAAAAAACTACGTGTGACCAGCGACGACCTTTGTAGAGGCTGCGGCAACGAGGAGGCTCAGGAGGACACCGCCCACTTTCTCTGTCATTGCCCAGGCCTCTATCATTTGAGAAACAAGATCCTTGGGCAACACTTCTTTGAGGATCTAGAAGAGTTGTCCAACAGACCAATAAATGACATCGCAAACTTCATCAAATCCTCTGGATGGTTTGTATCTAGGACACAGTGAGTACTTAGTTCTTTTTTTTTTTTTTTTTTTAGGATACTTACAAGACGGTATTTTTCCACGAGGTAGGGATTTCCTCTTTCTATCTCCTTTCCCCCCTTGGGTATCACAATGGGTCTATACTGACCTGAGTGTGGTGTGGAGGTTTTCTATCCCCCTACACCTGCCCACTTACCTAACCTAACCTACCAGCTGCTTGGCTTTTTGATAGAAATTCCGGATGTTGCTGCGCTCACAGGACTTTTCGATATCCTGAAGCTGGGAGGCTGCGTAGTCCCTTTTCTTTTTACGCAGAATTTTCTTCTCTACCTTGTTCTTATCCGGTACTCCTCCCTCGCTTCTCTTGTCTTGCGCTGTAGTGCTTTCTTATGTGCATCTTCGGTCACCTTTTTTAGTCGAACGCAATCATCATCATACCAAGGGCTCCTTTTTGGTGGTGACTGGTAGCCAAAGGTGATCACGGCAACCTTGTTTTTGCGTTTGTCGTTGGTGAATGCACTGCAGAGAGTTTCTCGGACAGGTGTTCTTTGTAGGCTCTGGCTCCTTCTGGCGTTAATCTTCTTCTTCTGGGCGGCTTGCAGCTTCTCCTCGTTAGATAGTCTGGCTCTGAATTTAGCTGCAACAAGAAAATGATCAGAGTCGACGTTGGCTCCTCGGAAAGTATTCTTATTTTATTTTATTATTTTATCCTTTATTTTTCGGAATTAAATAAATCATACAATTTTTCTGCGAAGCGGAACGGAACGGCTTATCTGCAGAAGATTGGTTTTCAGATTAGGTTTAACGAAGTGAGCAAGAATAAAAGTTAATTCAAAAAATTTAAATCGGAAAATTCATTCAATAGCTTAGATCAGTGAGAAAAAAATCAGCGCTAGAAAAATTGCAATTAAAACTCATAAACATATCACATTGAAAATGATATTAAAAATACTACTTTATAAAATAAAATCTTTGATATTCTCTTTTCTAGTTTCTCCATTATTAATTGCTCTAAGTGATTGCGGAAATTCGTTTAGTGTTTTTGGGACGCAGTATTTCAATCCAATCTGTGCTGGTAATCAATTCATCCACCGAAGTCTTATGAATAAACGACCAATTGTACACACACACCTCGTTCTTGATTGCTGCACTTGTACCATATAATATGGCATAATGATCCCAAATATCGCTTTCAATGATAACTGAGAAAATCGGGATTTCTGTGATGTTGACCAGAATGTGGTCTATGGTATTAGGGTCGTGGTACCCCTAATTAGGTCTTACTTACTTAGGTGGCGCTACAGTTCGGGGTGGACCTGGGCTTCAAGGAACAAATCTCTCCAGCCAGCATGGTTACGAGCCAGCTGCCTCCAGTTGCGCACGCCAAATAAGTTGAGGTCCCCCTCCACTTGTTTGCGCCACCTACCACGAGGTCGTCGTCTACTGCGCCGTCCGTCCGGGGTGGATTCGAAGACTTTCTTGGCGGGAAAGTTGGGCTTCATCCGCACTACATGACCCAGCCATCTTAGTCGCTGTATGTGAACTCTTCTGGCTGAGTCGATGTCCTTATATATGCCGTATAGTTCGGCATTGTACCTTCTCCTCCATTCACCGTCCATGCAGACGGGACCAAAGATCGCTCGAAGAACTTTTCTCTCAAAATAACCAAGGGCATCCTCATCCGGTTTTGTCAAAGCCCATGCCTCTGCGCCATACAGCAGGACTGGGATGATTATTAAAGTGTTGCCTTAGTAGTTCGACATAGGGCTTTGCTACTCAATTGCTGTTTTAGCCCATAGAAACAACGATTGGCAAGAGTAATTCTTCATGTGATCTCCCTACTGATGTCATTTGCGGAGTTCACCATAGAGCCTAGGTAGACAAAATCCTTTACTACCTCAAAATTATATCTGTGTATTGGGCGGTCTGTCCAAGACGCCGATGTTGGGTGTCCTTTTTTGTAGACAGCATATATTTTGCTTTGCTTTCATTGACCGCTAAACCCATCTTTGCTGCCTCGTCCTCAATACTCGTAAATGCCCCATTGACGGCCCGCTGAGTTCTTCCGATTATGGCAGTGTCATCGGCATAAGCGAGTAGTTGTACAAACTTGTAAAAAATTGTGCCTTCGGTGTTGGCTTGTGCGTTTCGTACAATTCTATCAAGTACTATGTTTAATAGATCGCATGATAGTGCGTCACCTTTTCTAAGACCTTTTCTGACATCAAACGGTTCGGTGATGTTCTACCGACTTTGATGGACCATCGAGAGTTCTCCATCGTCATTCTGCACAAACGGACGAGCTTGGCAGGGATGCCAAGACTAGACATGGCTCTGTATAACTCATCTCTATACGCGCTATCATAGGCAACTTTGAAATCGATGAAAAGGTGGTGCGTATCGATTTTATATTCATGGGCTTTTTCCAAGATCTGCCGTAGTGTGAATATTGGGTTAATGGTGGACTTTTCCGGCCTGAAGCCGCACTGATAAGAACCTATCAGGTTGTTGACGATCGGTTTTAGGCGTTCACATAATGCGGCAGACAGGATCTTATATGCGATGTTGAAGACACGTATGCCTCTGTAGTTGGCGCAGTTCAAAAGGTCTCCTTTCTTCAGAATCGGGCAAATGCTGCTGAGGTTCCATTCATCGAGCATACTTTCGTCCGACCAGAGTTTACAGATGAGCTAGTGCATACTCCTTACCAGCTCGTCTCCTCCTGCCTTGGAAAGTTCAGCGGCAAGGCCGTCGGCTTGTTGGATTTAAGTTTAGATATCGCTATCATCACTTTATTCTGATCGGGTTGACGGGAATCTTGACTGCCATCGTCACTGTTGAATGGCTCATTCTGCCTGACAGCGGAATACTGGTCATCCTGTTTAACAGTCTGCAGAAGTGTTCCTTCCATATCCTTAGCACCGACTGCGATTCTACTAATATATTGCCATTTTCGTCCCTGCAGGCTTCTGTTCTGGCTTTGAAACCACGGCATGTTCTTTTGACCTTTTGGTAAACAAATTTTCGAACATCATTCTGTAATGTATGTATAAGTGACTCATAGAGTACAACATAGAGAGAGATAGGATAAATAATAATTAGCTGTACTAGGTTAAGTCAGTTAGTAAGAAGACGTCAGCGAATAAAGATCTCGCAAGCAAACAAGGAATTGTCTCTTTTCATTTCGGGTCGGTAACTAACTTTTCACATTCCTGCAATAAAGTCTCTCAATCTCCTCGATCGAGCGCTTCTCATGCCCTTTTTCTTCTTTCTGAGAAGTCGATGTTCCTCTTCTCTCCTTCGCTCGTAGAGCTCGTGAGCAGCTTTAGTCCTTCTATGCAGCGCCGCTTTGTATTGTACGACTCTTGTTTTGCTGCATGCGCTTGCCGGCATTCCTCGTCAAACCAAAGGTTTCATTGTGGTGGCCGAGAGAAACTCATTACATCGGAGGCGGTACATATATCTGATGCGTTGTTTTCATCACTGCCACTGGTCTGCCGTATTTGCTGCTGGCGGCATACCATAGGTCTTAGATTAAGATTAAAAGAAACTCGATCGGTAAAGGCTCTGGCGGTCTCTTGCGATTGTAGCCGCCCGACCTCAAATTTCCTCACAGTATTTCGTTGATTTCGCTCCGTTCTGGATATCCGCATCCGCACCTTAGCTACAACTAGGTAGTGATCCGAGTCCACGTTGGCTCCTCGGAAAGCCAGAACGCCCAAAATACTGGAAGAGTGCCTTGCGTCGATCGCAATGTGATCGATTTGGTTGACAATTTTCGATCAAAGGAGAGCCATGTTCCCTTGTGAATATCGAGACATGGAAACCACCTACTAGCTACGACAAAGTTTCGTCCCACCGCAAATTCGACTAGCCTGAGTCCGTTGTCGGATGAGATGGCGTGCAGGCTGTGCTTTCCGACCACGCTACTAAAGACGTTCTCTCTTCCTAGCTTTGCGTTAAAATCACCTGGGATATTTTTAACATCGTGTGTAGGGCATTGCTCATTAAAGTTGCCATCTATCCTTTTTTCGCGGGATACTCCCAAAAACCTATCCCGCGAAAATTTTCTAAATCCTTTTTTTCCTGGAAAATTTATAAGGCATATAATATTTTGAATTTGATATGCGGAGAACAGACTGTAAGACTGTACGATGACAGCAGGCGAATATTATACACGTTCACAGAGAACGAGTAAAGGCTGAATTATAATAGTCGGAAGCTAATGTAATAATTCTGCGTTAAGTTTCCTTCAGTACTATCAATTGCAAATCTAGCCCAGCTTAGGTGTATGAGTTCGAAAGCAATTCTGTGGTTCATAGCCATTCACAACTGTGCAACTGTCAAATTTTCGTATGAAAGAGCGAATGGGTCCCGTCGAAAGAATGTCGAAACCGAAAGGAAAATGCATCTTCAACGCAAAAGTTCGCGAGAGTCGACACATTGAAAGCGATTCTCACGGTGAAATGCAATTAGACATATGCATGCGTAGAGTTTTACCACTTTTTGAAAACGAAGCCAGATTTACTCCTCCAAATTGCTAACAAGGAGAAATATTCCACCAAAACTGATGCCAATGCGAGTGCGATTGACGTTGAAGACGACGAAGTTGTAACAATGTTGGTTGGTTGGTTGGTATAAGCGTACAAGTATTTTTGACGAATAAAATATGAATTTGCGGCAGAATTTTTTTTATATTTGATATCCTTTTATTATCCTTTTTTTTCATTTCGATATCCCGCGAAATTGCCGAATTTAGTGGAGTTTTGGTTTTTTTCGGTCAAAAAAAGATGGCAGGTTTACTCATACGTCTTGTCCAAGAGCTGGTAGAGTCATCCTTTATCCCGTCGTCCATCTTCTCGTGAGGGGCGTAAGCGCATATTAGGCTAATTTTGGCGAATTTAGCCTTGATACGGACACTCATGAGGCGCTCGTTCACATGCCGGAAACTCAAGACTTCTTGCCTAACTCTCCCTCCAATGACTAATCCGCACCCAAATATATGCTGTCCTTGTTGTCTGTAGCAATCGCCATAGTAGATGTCCAGGTTTTTCATCCTCCTTGTGCCCGGACCATCCCATCGCACTTCTTGCATGGCGGTAATGTCTGCTTTGAAACACCCTAGGGCTTCCGCAAGTTGTTCGGCTGCACGTGGTTTGTAGAGGGACCTAACATTTCACGTGCAGACACGAAGATCGTTGTCCTTTTTACGTTTGCTTGGGTCGTCAACAGTAAATCATCATCATTAACATAAAATACTCTATAAATGTTCACTCTGATTTGGACTGCAGAAGGCTGCGTTTCTATTGTAACATTGTGGGTTATGGGCCCAGGCAAAACGAAAAAAAAAATCTGGAAAAATCAGAGTCATCATTTAATATTGCAAAGTAAAGAATTTAGAAAAAGAAAATTTAATAAATACTAATCCAGCCATGGGAAGTCATCAGTTTGTAACAATCGAGCCGCTTTCTAGGGATAACTTCGATATTTGGAAGCTCCACGTGGAAGCTCTCTTGGTTAGAAGCGAGACCTGAGACTATGTGTGTCGTCTTAAGGTAAGACCCACAGGTACCGATGCGAAGAACCTGGCTAATGTAGAAATCTGGGATAAGGAGGATAGAAAGGCGAAATCGGATTTGATTTTGTCAATTAGTCAGCGTTAAAGGAGGTAAGAGGAAGTGTAACTTCGAACGAAATTTTGTTTTTTTGTGGAAAGGACTTGCAAGGAAGGCCATAATATTGAAACAACTCGTTCTAAATAAAATATGCGAAGGTGAGGATGTACACACCGATCTGTCTAAATTCTGGTCACGGTAGACAATTTAGCAGATATGCAAGTAGACATTAATCCGGACTTACTATCTATTCTTTTGTTGTATAGCTTACCAGAATCGTATGAAAATTTTAGGATTTCGAAGTGAGTTAAGATATCAGCTGCCACAACCCGATGCTTTGAAAAATAATCGAAGAGTATGATGCAAAGCAGATTAAAAACAACAATCAAAATGGTGCTGTAGTAGGTAGGCCAATACAGCAAAAATGCAAGCCCAATGGAAGTGCGTTTATGAAATACTCGTACGATGACAGAAAATATAAAGACCAAGCAGGTAAAGGAAATCTTGCATTTTGTTTCAAATGTTAGCAATGTGGACGTATAGGTCACAAGGAAGCAGAATACAAAAGAGAATTTAACACACCGGTCAGGTCTGCCGTTACAGTAGAATCTTTTTCAATAGTGCCAGGGAGAGCAGCTGAAATCGTATCTGGTGCTTAGATAGTGGAACAACCTCCCATATGAGCAATGACAAAAACAAATTTGCAAACTTAAGCATTACTGAACCGCTTCTGCTATTGTTGGTGAATAAGGAAACAACCGAAATCAAAGGTCGTTGCGTAGTGAAAATTTCCACTTTATACTGGAATGATGCAAGGGTTGAGAACACCCTGTATGTTGCTGACTTAAGTGGCAGAAAGGGGATTTACAGTGGTTTCTGATAAGAACCGTACATTTATTAACAACAAGGTTGTCCCCGTTGCATACAGAAACGATGGTTTGTATTACAAACAGAGAAAACAAAGATCGCTAACTTAAGTAAGCTGCGGTAAATCACTTCAAGGTATTTGGTAGTAAAGCTTATTGTTTACTTAAAGATAAAAGTAGGAGTAAATTTGATGCGAAGTCGAAACCCTATATATTCGCAGGATATTGCGAAAATGCTAAAGCATATAGGCTTTGAAAGTACTTTGTGGGGATGCTACATTTTATAAAAACTATCAAATAAGAAAATGAAGTGTGCCTTACCCGCATAAGCACATGGTTGAAGTGAAACTTCAGTTCGATAAAACTTAAACGAATAAACCGTATACGCACACAGCGGAGCACACAGCAACTGATGCATCTACTAAGTTTACATTACCAGAATGAGAGATCGGATTGGCACAGGAGATGATTGAGTTTCGATTCACGTTTTAGCTTAGAATCGAAACGAAAGAGGATTGAGTTTGAGACTTCTTCCCCTGCACGTAAAGTTTATTTTCTTTCCTTACTCTCCCAACTTTCCCTATCTGCCAAAGTCGATCTTTCGATCCCCGTTTGTATTCACAACCTCAACTCGATCGCAGAAGGCTTTATGATCGGATCGAGGTAATCCTATTTTAATCCGATCAACAAAAAATAACAAATATTTGGCGCAACAGCTCTTTAAAGTGCCAGGGCCTAGCTTCTCGCAACCACTCATGTTGTGTGCATTATATGGTATTTTTCACACGAATGGAAGGGAACTACAGTTTAATGCCGAATCCAAACGGCGATTAGAGAAGCTTTTTCGTGACAACAATACTCTCGGATGTTTGTCAGACGCTCGCGAGAGGTGGGACCGTGAAAAAACTTTTTGGTATTTTCTGGGATTCGAACTTGGAACCTCATGCGTAGTGATCCGACACACTAACCACTTACGCCACGGCACCCACGATCTACGTTTATATGATATGTAAACCGAATTGAATCCGGATTCAACATGACGTGTAAACGTAGTAATTGACATCGACCTAAAGTCGTAGTTGACTCATGGATATGCACTACTCATTCATCTTTTTCTTATACACCTATTGATCGCTCCCTCACGCAATGCAAACACAAATTCAAATTTACGCCCTGGCTCTGGCCTTTTACTTTCCAGATAGTGACCTGGATGACTATGTTGTGGAATGCCATAAGTTACTTTTATTACCCGAGACCTTTACCAATTGGCATCTTTTACTTAAGTAATTGGAAAACCACATTTGCTTTGAAGAGTGAAAACCCATTGATGTTTCCAAGCGGTACCGTGCTCGACGCTACTTGATTTCGATAATCGAACAAACTTAGTTTGGTTGATCGTTTCATGTTTGGTTTTTGTGTCGAGGTCATTCCGATTCACTAGTCTCGCTAAAGACGTTTCACTTCAATAAATAGCGATATGAATTATATTTTCCAAGGCTATAACTTCGACGTAGTAAGAGACTTTGTCTACCTTGGCTCTGCTATAAACATTGAAAACGACATCAGCGCAGAAATCAAGCGAAGAATAACTCTTGCCAATCGCTGTTTTTGGGCTTATAAGGCAATTCAACAGTAAAGCTCTATCTTGAACAACTAAGGAGACTCTGTATAAGAGTCTGATTATCCCAGTCCTGATTTACGGCGCTGAAACATGAAACATGAAAGCGGACAAAGATATCATTGGTCGCTTCGAGAGAAAAATTCTTCGTAATATATTCGCTCCTGTTTGCGTTGATTGGTTTTAGAGGGCTATACAGAGACATCGAATTAGGCAAAAAACTGCGTATTGGACGTCTGAGATGGATAGGACCTGTAGAGCGAATGGACACCAACGCTTCGGCCCGCAGAGTCTTCGAATCTAACCCGGAGGGATGGCGCACTAGAGGACCTCCTCGCCGTAGGTGGCGCACACAAGTTCAAGATGACCGCAATCAACTTGAAGTGCGCAACTGGAGGCAATTAGCTAAAGACCCAGCTAAGTGGAGAGGCTTGTTGGTTAAGGCCCAGGTCCACCTCGAACTGTAGCGTCATCTGAGTAAGTACATAAGTAGGTTACAGTTTTCAGAATCCTCAATTTCTTTTCAGCTAGAAACAGCCCGGGCCTAGCTTCGCGAATTCAAGCGTGCTGTACGTGTTAAATTTCAGAATGAATAGAAGGGACTTACAGGCAGTTGGGGTCATGAAAGAGTTTTTCATTTCTTTACCACACTCGGCGGCGTATAAATCACGCGCTAAAGCGTTTACGGGTAAATGCCGCCAGTGGGAACGTTTTTCCCGCACGCGACTGTTGAAGACTAATACTTGGCCATATATGTAGGTTTTTTTTGCTGCACTGAGGGATCTTTGAAAAATAACAAAATAACGCTTGGTAGTCCGGGGTAACAGCATGCGTGATTCGCAAATCCGAATAATCGATGCCAGGAATGCACCTACCTACTAACCTAGGCCCGCATACTTCTACCACTCTCCCCGCAGGACTGCTGTTAAGTATTACTTCGCGGGGCTGTTTGCCAGTTTATGCTATACTTCTTCTGTTGCTGCTTCTACTCTTCTTGCTTTCTTGATTATTAGAAGCACACACGTTATGAGTGCGCATATATCCATCCAATTCTCCTCTGATCACAACATGTGCTCTATAAGGAACGGTGGACTCGGCAGGTTATTTCTCCATTCTGCGAAGCAACTGTAATGGAAGACTGCGTGCTCCTCTTGATCTAGACAATCTGAACAGAGAGGTGACCTATCGTGTCCAAATCCGTGTTAATATTTGCAATAGCCATCGTGGCCCGATAGAAACTGCGTAAGGTGGTAGTTGCAGTCCCCATGCACTCGTTTTGTCGAAACCTCGATGGTGGGGATCAGTTTGTAGGTCAGATGGACCCTTTGTAATATTATCCCACCTGGCTTAGCACACTTTAAAGTGACGTTATAGTAATTTCTGGCCTGTCTGTAGAGCTTTCGGTTTTCCTCAGCAGGTGTTTGGTGCCATAACGCAAAAGCCTCTTCCTTCTTCCGGACAGCAACTGAGCAAGTAGGATTGAACCAACGTTCTTCTTTTGGTTTTAAGCTAACTGATTTACTTGAAATGTAGGAGTGCATGTCAGCAGCGGCATCTACGTCTCTATCGAAGAAGCATAGAGAGCAGTTAAAAGCCCAAAAGAACGAATTAAGTCCTCTCCAATCGGCATTCTCGTATTGCCAGATTGTTCTTCTAGCAGTTCTAGTTTCCATTATATAATAAAGTTTTCTAGAATAAGGAAAATTAAGCACACGAAAACTTCACCAACAATATACGCATTTATACCAATCCATTCCAACCACCTTTTACTGAATTTATTCCAAAATCACTACTACCCTATATCCGAGTTCCTGAATTTCCATGAGGAAAGAGAAAATTATGTTTCAAATAGCGGTGTCTATGAAACAAATCAGTTAAGATCAGCATTATGTGGTCTGCGTCAAAAGCGTTGCACGACTCATCGTCGAATAATCGGAATTTCACAAAACGAAGCAAAGGTGTATCGTAAAACATTTTTCTATGCAATCTCAGGACTTACTCCCTTCAACCATAACAATTTTGTATGCTTCGACTACCAGTATAACTGAACCCTTAGTTCCCAAGCACTGTGAGTCTCTTTTCAAGCAAAATTTTATAATATTAAAAACAAACTTTTGAACATCTCATGACAAGCTTATCACTATTACCGCCGCAATTGTTTTTATCGCATTGATAAGATGCAGGGTAATCAGTGTAATCCGTAAATTAGCTCCTAGTTCCTCACCAAATGAGTCACATTCATTCCTGTAAGGAAAAGAAGCAGTTGAAGAATACAGACTTCATGATCACCATCGACTATCTGTTAGATATCGCATTTCCCAATGATTGATAAATCTATAACCTTCAATATTCCCAACCCAATCTTAAATATTGAAAATTTTCTCGCACCAAACTCCAATACAATGTACCTACATGTGATACAAATTCCATAGTCATTCCATTTATATTGTTTTTTATGCTTTTCCATTTCCACGACATCTAGATACAATTTCTAACCAAAACTTCTAAGATTTTATCATGAGAATATTTAACGAAATTTAAGGTGAACTCGTATACGTAGCTCATAGGCTTAGCAAAGTAATGAACAAGTTTTTTAATTTATTTGCTATCCCCCACCCGTGGTAAGGAGCAATTAATTCATAATATAAAGGTAGAGTAGTAACAAGTGCCGCTTCAACCCCATTGATTCACCAGGATGTTTCACCATAACGAAGACTTTCTTCTATCACCACAGTGAGACTAATGCAAGTCGTCTTTATCATTCCTTTTTAATGCCTTCGTCAATTTAGTTTACTCTGGAATTCAGAATTCTGCTATCTAATGGTGTGTTTCGCTTAGAAAATACCCAATGGGTCTCTATTTCCTCTTTTGAAGCCCAAATACATATGCCCATTAAATTAAATAACAAATCAGTGTTTATCGAATAAATCTACTTTATTTCATATTGCAAATACTAAATAGACTTGAGGTCCACCATTTTAACTCATGTGGGAAGAATGGAGCCAAGGTTGTCCATTCACTGGTTTCAGGATTATACTCTTCAACTATATCTGTATACTTATCATCATGTTGTCCTTTGCAAGCTATAAGTCGATTATTTAAGGCAGCACATTTCATGTAACACTGCCCCAGTTTAAGCGAATTCACATTAGTCCAGGTTTCCGTCGAAGGATGATAACGTTCAACAGTTTTACTGTCTCGTCCCTCATACCAACCTCCCACTGCATACAAATATCCGCCAACTGCAGCGAAGCCAAAACATGTCGATTTTTCGTTTTTAAACGGCTTTTCGGTCCACTGGTTGATATCAGGATCATAACATTCCATGGTAGATTCGTCCTTCCCAACGACGTACAAAAGTCCATCAAGTGCTGCCACTTGGACGTTCGCAAATGGTGTCAGCAAAGGCGCCACTTCTTTCCATTTACCTGCAGCAAAATCATATTTCTCCACTAAACACGACCATTCTCTATTATTCCTACCACCTACAACGTATAATTCTCCATCCAATTCAACCATTCCAGGTAGCCTATGCGCGGATCCCATGGGAGGTAAGTCAGTCCATTTCTTTGTTTCAAAGTCGTAACATTCAACGGTATTTGTTTCGAAACCACCAATTATACCACCAGCGACGATCAGTTTCTCATTTATGGCAATCGATCTATAATCCATTCTTTTTCTCGATGGACAAGGCAGATCTGGGATTGACCAAGTATTCGAATCTCGATCAAATATCTGAACTTTCAGGTCACTCGTGGCAAACCCACTTGTAAAAACAAGTTTTTCATTCTTCCTCGTCTTAACACTTGCTCGTGGGTATCTAGTACGACTTTCACCTGATAAGTGCCATTCGAGCCAACTGAAAATCAACTCATCGGAGGCGATCGTTTTGCATATTGAATGCCGATTCTTGATGATAAATTTGGGCTTCAATTGAGTGAATCGGACCAGTGAGAAAATATCGACAATCACTGGCTCACGATTTTCCTTGTCGTACTCTACCCAGGTCACCAGACTGAGGAACACTTTTTCCTCCGAGGATATCCGAAGGTCGTCACTGGAAACTAATGCACTTAACTGCTCCTTGCTGAGTTCCAAGAATTCCTTCTCCCTGCACACGGTCTCGAAGTGTTTAAGGGCAAATGCGGTTGCTTTCTCATTGAGTTCGGTATCATTGCATTCTGCAAAACGTGCAATGCTCAAGCAATTGCAGGCATTAAGGCGTTTAACCATAAAATTAGAGCACAAAGCTTTCAAGTTGTACATCTGGAAGTGGTCTGATGCTCTGAGTACACCTTTGACGGTTTCATCGCGCAGCTCAATCGAGGCCATGTACATGAAGTCCACGATCGATGCTAGGATTTCCCCATCGATTTCCTTGAGTTTTACCTCCTTCACATCACCTTGCAATATTCCCTCGAAGTACTCGCTAGACGCAGAGAGCACTATCTTATGCGCGTGCACTTGTATATTGTCCATTTCAGCTATCAGTACTACATCGAATAATGTTTTTTTCTGGTAGAATGACCGCGTTTCATCGCAAACCAGCTTTTTCTGTTCAGCACATTTGAAGGTTTCGCTGTTGCTACTTTCGGTGAACATTTGGTTTTGGTGTGCCATGACGAGAATTCTAAAAGGTGAAGATCATACTAAATGGCAAATTCAATTCTACACGTAATCAGTAAATTCTTACCTCTTATCTGCAAGTATTTATCGCAAACTTTGAATTTAAAATGGAATTTATTATTCACTCCTCTTGAAGCTTAACGACGGAAATGATAAGACACACTGGGATAGTACTGCAGAGGCAGAGTTACTATATATAGGTGCACCTTATCTCTGCAAGTGGTCATGTGCTTCTGATAATATATCGTTATCGAAATAGATTGCTTGTTAACGAGAGCGTTCGGGGAAAGCCACCTTTATGTAATCAAATTGTGTCTATTTTTATAGAATGAAGTCAATAATGAATGAGTTCAGAGTACAAACAATTGTAGTTCGTTCAATGAGAACATTTTTCGCCCGAAAGTGTTCTTCGATTTGTTCGATCACTCTGTACGAAACAATTTCACACATTTCTTTCTGCACCTACTTAGGCATACTATGAAGTGTTCTGCAGGAGTGTATGATTGATGATTCCCTGTTAAGGGAGATTCAGTCTTTATATACAAACTGCAGAAGCTGTGTTCGGATCTTCTTCTTTCTTTTCAGCGAGGTTATGATCCGAAAACAAGGGATCATAACCCCCCTATTCACCGCATTTCTACTGATCCGCCTGTGGGGTTCGCCTATTTGACCTAAGAAAATATCAGCAGGTCTGTCGAGGCCAATGAAATGCCGATGTCGTCGCATTTGTGAGATCCAGGCATTTATATGCCTGCCTCTCCTGCCTCGCGATGTCTTTGGAACATGCATTGATATTGCCTTTTTAACAGGGTTCAAATGATCTCTTCTTTGAACGTGGCAATACCAGCTGAGCCAGTCGTGCTCTATTTTTCGTAAGATGGTTTGCTTGAAGGACGTGAAGGCTTCCACGGATCTTTGAACTTCTTATTCGATCAAGCTTTGTCACAGCTGCTGTCATGCGAAGCATCTTTATCTCAGCTGTCGTTAAATCATTCAAATAAATGTCTGGAATAGGCCTGAGTGGATCAGAGAACGGACAGCATAAGTACTCGGTTTTTTTTTTTTTTTTTAACTGACGCGATACCCATTTCCCTCCAAAACGTCCACCCACACATCAAGTGGGATGTAGGATCCGCAGTTATGATGGCTCCATCATCAGCAAAGAATAACTGGTGTGTGAAGCTGTGTTCGGATAAACGGCCTTAAATCATTACATTTCACTAGGGGCGTTGGACTCCGCCAAGGGTGCGCTTTGCCACCTCTCCTCTTCATTGTACCTATATAATGGACTGGGTGTTACAGCACAGCCGTGGCGGAGAATTTTTCAAATTGGGAGACTTAAGGATTAGTCATCTGCTCTATGCGTTATCCTTGGGTCCTCTCAAATCGAACTTCATTGCGCACTTAAAAGGTTTGTAGCCGTTTATGATGATGCTAAAATAAAGGTAAACGTGAACAAATCCGAAGTAATGGTCGTTTCGAACACACCCATTCAGTGCACTCTGCATGTAAATGGAGTCCCACTGGAGCAGGTGGCTAAGCTTAAGTACATCGGGGTCTTATACTATACTATGCTATATTGTACGCACTGCGACCTATGAGATCTATTGTGACAGCCCGGTGTTTAGCTGAGAACTTGGTTAAAGCTCTTGATGAACCTCAACAAAGCTCCAGGCTCAATGTTCCAGAAGTCAGAGGAACTCAATAAAGCCCTCCCGAGATGGAGAAGTCTTTTTCTTGCGAGACATTTTGAGAAAGATTGGTCAATTTTTTTTGTTTTTTTTTAATAATTCACGCGCGCCGAAGGAATTACTAATATCCTTATACTGATGCTCAGGGCACGTGCGGATGGGAAAAGGGGGAGGCGAACGGATGAGATGCCGGTTTGCGTTGGCTTTAAATGTTAGTAGGTTGTAATGATTAGGAAATACAGAGGCTGGTAGATCGTTCCACAAACGTGTTGTTCGGCTTATAAACGAATCCATATATTTGACAGTACGTCCGAAGTTGAGCTTGAGGGTGAACTGATGTGCATTCGAAGTATAGCGCGTATTGCGGGTGAAGTTTAGAAGGGGAAGAATGCAACGGGCTATTTCGCTGGAGCATTTGCTACAAAAAAAGCGATAAAATAGGGAAAGTCACGAGACATTTCTACGATGTTCGAGTGAAACTATGGAGTTTATAATGTCTCTATCGTCTGATCTGGCTATATAAGGCATTCATCCGCCCAAACCTGGAATATAACGCCCACATCTGGTCTGGTGCACCCAAGACCGTTCTGCACGCACCCTATTGATTGAACTCCATTTGGTAATGCTGTCCAGGTCGGAATTTTAATGTGTTTAACGTACGTTGTCGTTCCTATTCTACGGCCGAAGAGCATGGACGTGAGTTAGGGAACGAATATGAAAAACTGAGAGTACTGTCATCAGCGTAGGAATGGATTGGATTAGAAGTAGCAGACAAAAGGTAATTTATAAAAATGAGAAAGAGAGTCGGAAACAAAACGGAGCCCTGGTTCACACCAGCATTTATATGGTGAATTGCAGACTTGAAGCAGTCCAAGACAACTTGTATTGAACGGTCCGAAGGAAAAGCCGAACTTAGTGGTGAAGCTAAACTATCGGTTTTTAACTCGGTGTATGTTTCAATTCTCACCTTTACTCATGAAACTTGGGTAATGACCGAAAGAATAATATGAAACAAACTGCTGAAATGAGATTCGTTCTCGGTTTTCATGAAATAACTTGTAGGGATTGAGTGCGCAACACCAGAATTCGCGAGACACTCACTAGTAGCTGCTTCTCCAAACGGAACGATCTATGCTTCGATGGTTTCGACACGTAGTGCATATGCCCCCAGACTGGCTTCCAAGATGTTCCATGAATAGCATGCCATCGGTAGGCCTAGAAATAGATGGTTGGATAGAGTCCGACATTTTTTCTGTAGCCGTCTAGGGATTCTTCCTGATGAAGTGGAGTCAATGGATGAGGATCGAGAAAGAAGGAGAGTCCACCTGAGCATCATACTTCCGCAACCACCATGAAAGATAAGTGGATCATTGAAAATGTACTCGTATGCATAGCATCGGTTATAGCAATCGCAAAATTGTATACATACTTACTTAGTTAGTTAAGTGGCGCTACAGTTCGGGATGAACCTGGGCCTCAACCCCCAAGCCTCTCCATTTAGCTCGGTCTTTAGCTTATTGCCTCCAGTTGAGCAGTCCATTTGAACTTGTGCGCGCCACACCAACGCCGGACACCAACGCCGGACACCAACGCTCCGGCCCGCAGAATCTTCGAATCTCACCCGGAGGGACGACGCAGTAGGCGGAATCCTTGGCGTAGGTGCCGCGGACAAGTTCAACGGAACATCGACCAACTTTGTGTGCGCAACTGGAGGCAAGTAGCTAAAGACCGAGCTAGTTGGTTGAAGCCCAGGTTCACCCCGAACTGTGGCACTACCTAAGTAAGTAAGTAAGTTCCTTACCGGACATAGTTACTTCAACATGTACCTGCAGAAGATGAGAAACGTAGGGAGCGCAGCCTGCCAATTCAGAGACTATTTGAAAGACAATGCTCAAACTTTGTTTTACCTGTAACAAGTGGACAGCAAAGAGAAATAGCCTAGAGTCAGAAGTTGCCTAGCATTTCTCCAGAAAATGCCATAAACAAGATGGCCTCCAGTGTCGGCATGTGGAATAAAATATCTCTATTCATTGAGACGGTACTCAGGTCGAAAGGGGAGAGGAGGAAGTAAGTTTACCAAATTGATGTAAGCTTTACCGGCAAGATATTATAAGCCCGCACCAGGAGAAAATTGTGAAAAAGCCGGTCCCGGAAGGGAAGGAAAACGACACCACTCTAAAGTAATGCTAAAGCGGTTCCGGAGTGGATGGTTTCAAGTTCAAAATGGCTAAAGGTGTTTTTTTTTAGTGAATAAGAGTCTCACACTACGTGAAACAGAGTGGGACTGTTTCTCGTGCGCATTAACGTTTTTCCTCTACCAATAAGGGAAAAAATACAAATTAAAATTGAATAAATAAAGTCCAGCAGCCTTGTTTGATTTTAGCTTGAATAATGCTATCCTCACTTCGCTTTGGTTAGACGAAAATGGTGGCTATGAACGTCTATGTTGAATGGTTCATTCTGCCTGACAGCGGGATGTTGGTCTTCGTCATACTTATACTGTCTGCAGGAAAAGTTTTTCCATAATCTCAGCGCCTCCTGTAATTCTACTACAAGGATTTCTGCTTCATCTCTACAGGTTTCTGTACGGGTTTTACTTCTCTGACACATTCTTTTTACCTTTGGTAAAGCCTCCGTACATTGTTCCTGGAGTATAAGCTCTCATATATCTTCGATCGCGCACTTCGCATACTCTTTCTTCTTCTTTTGGAGGAGCCGATATTCTTCCCGTGTTTTTTGCTCGTAGAGCTCATGAGCAGCTTTCAGATTCCTTTGCCATGCCCTTTTATATGCCTCTTGTTCTACTGCATGAACCCGCCCACATTCTTTGCTTTGGCCGGGCGAAACCCAGTACATCAGTTGTGGCGTTTCTGATGGCGTGGTGGCAGCGTTGTCACTGGTCTTCGGCACTTGATGCTGGTAGCATAGGGGTGATTGAGAGATTTCGGGATATCCGCATTCGCATCTTGGCTACAATATTGAATCGGCCTTATCAGAGGCTTGTGATTGTTTCTGAATCAGTCTTTTTTACGTGGTAAGGAAGTTACCATGACGGCACAACCCCCACCCTGGAGGGCCAATTCCTTTTGTTATACCCCTGAGGCGGAGGGCCGGGTACACCAGTGCCAGTAGTCCACTACACATATGAAATTTCTTACAGAGCTGTGATCCGAATAGGTCGAAGCAGCTCGCGCAAGGTATTCACTAAATTTAATTTAACTGGAACTGTAGACGCCACCGTTGACTCTATCTAGGGAATTCGTCCGCTGCCATCTGGAACAAGAAGAAGTACTCTAGTGAGAGAGCACTCTTCTCCCCTCCCTCATCTGATCCCGCCAAAGATCCTCCAAATGGGGTTGGTTACCATTTCTTGGATCAAGGTACTAGGCATCCAGTGGTGACCACATGGAGGCTAAAAGTTGGACGTCATAGGTACATATGTTATTATGCAGTTTTTACATTCCGTCTAATCTAAGCTTTAGAGACATGCCTTGTTTGCATTGTAACGTGAAAACAAAAAAAAACGAGACGAGTGCACAGTAAAAAAAGCCGTCGTCTTGTTATCGCCATAAACGTAATGCCGTCTCACCGCGAGGTTTTTCCAGTTTTTCAAAATCATGGCGCAACGAGTCAACGAGTGGCACACTGTTGCGACTTGCTACATAAATTTTCTTTGTTTGAAATTAATTTTGTCAACTCGTGCTGGATTCGAAATTTCTGTCTCGCCTCACGCTCGGGCTGTATTGTGAATCAGGCAACATAGTTCAATTAAATTGCCCTCGCGCTGCGATCTAACGTCATACTTTTCTATTTTACCACATTTAATACAAAAACTTTTTTGTATACGGTGTCTTTGTGGCAGACAAGTTGTACAAGACACAACTCAAGTATTTGTTTGACAATTTGGGGTATTTTAATTTTTGGAGTTTGTTCTCGATTAGGGAAAATGAAGCGCATTTCGTAACGTATTTCTATAAATGATGTAACAGATTTTACAAGATTCATTTTCATGTAAATGTATATATAGGTGGATGAGGACCAGCTCAAGAGATGGAAAGAGCATTTTGCTACGGTTTTGAACCGCGTATTCGCTAGCGATATGCTCCCAAATAAAGATGAGATCACTACCGCGCAAAGCACTCAAAACCAACAAGATGGTAGGACTTGACGGTATTCCAGCAGAGCTCTTACGAGCAGCGCCAACAACATCGGCTTCCACTTATAGAAAGAGCTTGGGAAGCTGACAGCTTTCCTGATGAGTGGAAAAAGGGAATGATCGTCAAGCTTCCTAAAAAAGGAAATTTAATGGAGTGGGGAAACTGGAGGGGTATCTGCGTGCTGCCTGCTGTAGCTAAGATAATAGCTAAAATCATCCTGGAGCGAATCAAACAACATCTCGAAGACACACTCGATGCCGAACAAGCAGGTTTCCGCTCTGGATCCTCCTGTGCCGACCACATCAACACCCTGCGGATTATCATCGAACAGTGTGTTGAATATCGATCGCAACTCCACCTGCTGTTCATCGATTTTGAGAAGGCGTTCGATAGTGTCAACAGGGAGTTTATTTGGCGTGCCTTACGCAGGAGAGGCATTCCCGATAAACTAATTGCTATTATCAAAGCTACATATGAAGGCTACAAATGTCACGTTCTGCACAGGGGAAGGTTGTCTGAGGAATTTGAACAAACTCATCGGCTCAAATATGCATTGCTGGACAACGGGTAGAGAGAGTAGAGAATTTCCAGTATCTTGGGAGTATTGTCTCGACCGATGGTGGAACCGAACTGGATATAGCCAACAGGATCGCCAAAGCAAAATCCGCGTTCGAGATGTTGTCCAAAATATGGCGAAGCAATGCAATCAGTTTGAGCACCAAAATAAGACTGTTCCGCTCCAGCGCTGAATCCGTGCTGTTATATGGTTGCAGTACGTAGAGAGTGACCACTACTATCACCAGAAAGCGTTTGTTAATAGGTGCCTGCGCAATATCATAAGGATTTTCTGACCCAATCGTATCTCTAACGAACAACTTTACGAGAGAACGGGTCAGGAACCAATAAGCACCACCATCAAACGACGGAAGTGGCAGTGGATTGGTTACACGTTCCGAAAGGGTGACAGATCCATAGCGAACCATGCTATGCAATGGAACCCTTTAAGTCAGGATGGCAGAAGACTTGGCGGTCCGAAGAGAATATGGCGCTAAACAGTCGAGAAGGAGGCACGGTAGTTAGGAAAAAGTTGGGGAGAATTCAGACACATTACCAAAAACCGTACACGATGGCGCGTAGGCGTAGTAGAGGCCTTAGGACCCACAAGGGGATACAGGACATAACTAAGTAAGTATATAGGTACTTACCGCAGTTTGCACCTCTTCTCTTGGCTTCGAGATCAAGAATAAATGTAAAGGCCGGAAACAAAGTGCCTTCCCATTGGAAGAAGTGCCAACCGCAGCGAGAAAGTAATGCATGAAGCATAAACAACTGAGATTCAGAACCACTACACCAAAATCTTTCTCTCTCTCTCTCTCTCTATCCATCCTCTCCAACGCCCACACGCCCGTGGAATACGTACAAATAGACGCGTTAAAATCCTTGTCCAGCTACAGTGAGTAATTGTAGTGTGATTTCCAGCCAAATATAATCTAACTCTAGGCGAAGCTCGTATAATCATAGTTCCTAGTTAATCGGCTTGTTAGAATTTCTTAATATACTGCCTATTAAGCTAAAAAATATATTTTTGTTTTTTCTGACTCGAGATTTCTTTTCCGTTTTTTGCTTCGCCTTTGTCTACCACTACATGCACCAAGTGGCTCCTACGCTATACATATGATGCCGTTTTCCAATACACGCTCAAAAGCTGTTCCTACAAAGGGCCCACTCTCGACAACCACCCAGCTGAATTCTCCGGCACCTAATCCTCTCGGCTCTGATAACGCAGCACTCACTTTGAAAGTCTTAGAAGAACACCTTATTAAACATACGGACTTATTGCGGCACAGTCTTATGGAGGAAATAAGCAAGTTTCGGAATGAAATCGTTCTTAAAATTGAGGAAATCAAAGATGCAGGGATGCAGCGATTCGATGAACTAAATGCTAATATGTCCACCTTGACTGAGCGAATCACCAAACTCGAGGAACACGCCAATGCAGTCTCTCTCACGCACAATGCAGAAGTTCTTGCACTTAAACAACAAATTAACGCCCTGGAGAGGAAGGAAGTGGCGGGCGATGCGGTTTTTTTTCGGAATACCCGAGCTCCCTGACGAGAATTTGAAGCATTTGTTTAACCGACTTTGCCATACGATCGACTGCAAGCCGCCTCCACTCCAAATGATATTTTCCGAGCTAAAAGGCGCATCAACAGCAACACTACTGCTACAACAACACCAACGTTGATCGTCTTAAAATTCAACAGCTTCCAAGACAGAAACACTGTCCTCAAAGCAGCTTCGAATTACCGCAAACTAAACAACAGAGAGCTTAGTCTCCGCAACCTTGACTTTATTAATTATATAATTCGACAATAGCTGTTACCTTAATGAAAGTGTAATTAAACATACTCGCCTTCTCTTGCAGAGTGCAATCACTCTAAAGCGAAAAAACAGCTGTTCTCTGCATACACGAAGTTTGCGTCGCTCTTTGTCAAAAAATTCGCCGCGGGAAAAAGCTTTCCAATCGAAAGCGCCGACGATCTTCACGCTGCTGTTGGGACTGACCGATTTTCCGTAACACTCGTGGAACCAAAATAAAAATGAATCCAATAAAAAACACAAGAAAAACAGAAAAAACAAAGAAGAATGAAAACCCGGGCACTTCATCGGATGATGAACTGCTCGCCTCCAGTCTGGAGACCCTAGTGGGAAGCGAGAACCTTGAGTTGAGTTCCATTCAGGGCGCGCTCCCCGAACCGTCTATACCCTCCACTTCAGCAGCAGCGCAGGACACTCGACTTAGTGCCCATAAGCGCGCTGCTCACAACCGGAAATCAGCCAGCAACCGCAGGAAAAATGCGTACCAGAGGGCCATCTTTATTCTGGGTAAGATAACCAAGAATGAAGAGGCCGGTACGGTTTCTGAGCGGGACCTGGCTGATAAACCAAAATATCAAATGATCGTTGACAAGTGCATCATCTCCCGAACAGAACAGCCTCAACCCCAACAACAACGAAAGACCGAAGTAGCAAAGCGCACTGTAAGCGAGGTTGTCGGAGACGACCTACAAGTCGCATTGGTGGGAGGTCAAACTATCAGAAATGGTGATGGATCACCTTATGAATAATCTAGGAGGACCACTACCCTGCTTTGACTCAGCCGAACTCATAAGAGGGTACAGAATCATCAAATGCGAGGATGCCTTCTCCAAGAAATTCCTAAGTGGCTGCGTTCACAAGATCCGTGATGCGTGAGACGGCTTGAGACTCAAGCTAATCTTAGACAGAGAGATTCCCAGGAGACCCAGGATCCGCATTTGGCTCCCCAACATGGCCATTGAAAGCAGTAAGCTCATCAACTGCTTAAAGCTCCACAATCCAACGGTTCCCATGGATGACTGGAAAGTCATCAAGGCTGAGGAACCATACAACAACACCCTATCCTTCCTGTTACTAATTACCGAAGAATCGCTTCGGCATCAGACACGCCAAGGTCAAGATCTTCAGATCAACAGGTCTGCGCGACGACTTAGACGAAGTCGACGACACCAACAGGCTATTGGAGGACATGAGGATCGAGACCACCCTACCCACCACTTCAACAACAAAAATCCGTACCAATGCTGAAAGCACTCGATGTGTGCTACAGATAATCTGATGGTCTTTCTGAAGGAGAAAGACTTTGATATCAGCATTGTCCAAGAACCATGAGTTAATTGCCCTAACATAAAGGGCCTAAACGACAACCAATACAACCTCTTCTACAAACCGGAGGAAGTCCATGACGCAATAACCAGCATCTCCACTACAAAGACCAACCTGCTAATGGGCTGCGACGCCAACATCAGACATACTGTATGGGGCAGCTCAGAGAACAACGATATCACACTCTCTAGTAATAACCATAATATCAAAGTTGAAAATTGGAGAGTATCGAATCTGAAATCTTTCTCAGACCGCAACTGGATACTCTTCGATGTAGATCTTGAGACCGAGTCTCCTAAACTTTTTAGAAACCCCAAAAGAATCGACTGGGCCAAGTTTGGTCAAGTCATAAATTCAGAGCTCCGTTAAACTCCCAACCCTAAAATGACCTCAATTACAGAACTCGACAACAGAATAGAGACTTTTGAAAAATCTTTTAATACGGCGCGAATTAAGTTAAACAATTCTATTTCTTTTTAAAAAATATAAATTTATTTTACTTGCGCCGATCTGCTCATTTGCGTTGACAAATCTAAACTGAATTCTACTTACAATTCTACTCTTAAAAATACTTAAATTACGCGGCGTCCACCATGTAGCTGGATCGACGGCGTCCCTCGTAACTCATCGATTTTATGGGTTGCAATTTGAGATGTGGTGTAGATGGGAATCGACGGCGTCCATCATAACTCACCGAGTTTATTGTTTGCAGCTGGGGATGAAAGTGGACACTTGTCCTTTTTGTACTTACATATATGAGTAATCGTCCCTTTGCTGGTGTCTTGTTACTCGTGTTGTGTGTCTCTAACATAACTCGCGCGCCGTGGCGTAAGTGGTTAGTGTGTCGGATCACTGCGCGTGAGGTTCCAAGTTCGAATCCCAGAAAACACCAAAAAGTCTTTCCCACCTCTCGCGAGCATCTGACAAACATCCGAGAGTATTGTTGTCACGAAAAAGTTTATCAAATCGCCGTTCGGATACGGCACTAAACTGTAGGTCGCTTCCATTCGTGTGAAAAATGTAACGCACACAGCATGAGTGGTAGCGAGAAGCTAGGTCCTGGCACTTAAAGAGCTGTTGCGCCAAATATACATATATAAAAGAGATTTTTTTTTATTTTGTGGCAAACCAGATTGCATAATAAAATATTTCAGTGATTTATTTCAATTCAAACAGTGAGGAAAAAAGTAAACGGACAAAAAAAAATCACATTTCTTGGAAACTTTCATCAACATCTTGGGTAATGTCTAATAAACTTATCATTTCTGGTGAGTATAGTGCTTTGAGATCTTTTTCGGTTCCGACATGCCTTAACGAAGAAATGTGTGGGCCCGGTGAGGTTGCAAGCATATTGAAAGGTCTTCATTCTGCGGTAGACTTGAAACCGTGCACGTATTTTGATATTTATACTTCGCGTATTTTTGGATTAATGGGCTTCTTCTAACAATTCCTCAAGTGGTAACGATTGATACTCGATTATATTTTGGCTATGAGCCGAAATTTAATGAAGAGTAAATGTGAGTTGTTTTTCGAGATATTTTTGTTTTAATAACTCTGCTGTTTTCCTGGCATACTCTCCAAACTTGATAGTACTAACCTTTCCCTGCAATTCAAAACATTAAGTATGACTTCAAGCCTCGTTATTACTTCTCTATTGACCCCAGTTATACGAACAATTGCCTCTGATTCTTGAAAAAATCTCCTCGAAGTGTCCACATTGAGGCCAATCTCATCGGAAAATGCTTTTGGATCTCCTGTTCTTTTCTTTTGTCTGCCTCCTTGATTCCAATAGATTCATCAATATCCTTTCGCTCTTGTCGAGGTGTGTATGCAAGTTTCAAAACAAATTCCATGCATCTGATTCTTGCATGCAATGGAGAGATTCCATATTCGTAGTTATGTTCATCTTGATTGTTGAAGTTTTTTGTGTTCTCTTACATATGAGACATGACCGCGTTGACTGTGTATCTGTTATTTCAATCAGAACTTAAATAATTATATTTGTTCAGTTCAGTAATCGTAATCCCTGAATTGTTGTTATCTGACAATAATTTGGAACAAAACTATTGAAAATATTATAAGAACTTATGTTTATTCAGTGAAAGAACAAAAAGGAATAATATAATTTTCACAAATCTGGTTTATAAATCAAAAACAAATTAGAATGGCAATGTGTGACCTATCAAAAATAATTATGCATACAGTAGGTTTGAACAAGGTATTAATATTAAATACTATAAAAAACGTTATCTCAATACTCCCTCTCGTTTTTTTTTTTTTTTTTTTTAAATTCATATGTGTATGCAGTTAAACAGAAAATTAGCAAATTCCATAACGCTCGCTTAAATTACAAAATTTTTCTTTAGCAAGCGGCTTCGTCAACGAGACGGCTAGTTGGTCATCTGTAGAAACGAACTGCACATTAATTTCTCCTTTATTTTGTTGATCACATGTATAGAAGAACTGTATATCGATATGTTTAGTTCTCTTCGATGAGTCTGGATTTTTAACAATCGTAATCGCCCTCTGATTATCGCAAAACATCGGTGTTGGATCGATCTGCTTGCAGTTCTGCACGTGAACCTCTTTCCACCATAAAAGACTGAGCATTATTTCTGCCTCCCTGATCTCGTTGTTTCTTGAAGCACTCTCTAGCCCAATGGCCTTCCTTCGAACAATAGTTGCATTTTCCCTTCCGCTTAGAGGAATTATCTTTGTTTTTATTGTTGCTCCTGTTCCTGTTAGTATTCTTCCAGCTACTGCTTGCCATATATGCAGCTTCAGATGTACTAGCACATTCACTTCCATTTGACCTTGATTTTAGAAGAGCCTCTTCGTTAACCAAATGGTCAGTGAGCTTCTCGATCGTTTGAGCTGCACTTGGCACAGCATACCAGGCAGTTCTTACATTGTCAAACTTTGATGGTAGGCTTCCCAAAATTTTAGCTATAATTACCTGCTCCTTTTGTTCAACATCCATGTCCTTCAAACGCTGAGCGAGAGACATTACCTTAGCGACGTAATCAGCCATGCTCTCGTCTTCTTCCATCCTGCAGTTAATGAACCTATCCAACAGCACCTGAACAGACTGGTCACTCTTCTCTGCATGCACGGTCCTTAATCTCGACCACATTTGAGCAGCCGTTGTGCAGTCGGACAAATATTTTAACTGCTGCAACTCCAAGCCACGCATAAGAAACGCCTGCGCCTCTGTATCTTTCTCATCCCACGCATCGTAGTTGGTACTCGGACGAGCTAAGGTTCCCAAAATATATTGCTTAAGTTTGTTCTCGGTCTGTAAATCTCCATCTGCCTACGCCATAGATGATAATCCTGCCCATTAAATCGATGAATGTGGTAAATCTTATGTTTAGACATAGTCATCAGTCTATCAAATGAAATTACAGGAACCTCAAGTATTTCGTCTTCAATTTCTTCTTTTGCAGGCGTGCGATGGTCGATGGCCGAATCAGAAAAACTCTCAGCAATTGAACCTTTCTTTTCCATAAAATAAAAGAATCAGAATTTAACAAAAAAAAAATTTTCTCAGTAAAACAGAATGCCTGGGCCCATAACCTATTGAAAATATTATAAGAACTTATGTTTATTCAGTGAAAGAACAAAAAGGAATAATATAATTTTCACAAATCTGGTTTATAAATCAAAAACAAATTAGAATGGCAATGTGTGACCTATCAAAAATAATTATGCATACAGTAGGTTTGAACAAGGTATTAATATTAAATACTATAAAAAAACGTTATCTCAATAAAAACCAATAATAAATGATGTTGCCCTTGAAAAGGTTGCAGATATGGATTCTTTTGTCCTGATGGGTGACTTCAATGCTCATGTGGGTGTAGATGTTATGACATGGGGGAGTGTGATTGGGAGGAACGGTGATCCTGATCAAAACGCGAACGGAGAGAGGTTGTTGGATTTTTGTTGTGAAAATGGCTTATCCATCATGAACACCATCTTTCCACACAAAGACATTCACAAATACACGTGGTACCGTCAGAGTCTTCAGCACAAGTCGCTGATCGATTTCTTTGTGGTACCATCGTGTCTGAAGAGAATGGTTTGTGATGTTCGCGTATTGAGAGGGGCCGAACTGTCAACTGATCATCACTTAGTGCTGTACAAATTGTATCTTAGCGAGAGAGTGCCTCCCCTACCAAAGCGTAAGCCAAGGATGGTTACACGCATACGATGGGAGAGGTTACAGGACAATGAGATACGGGAGACATTTGCGCGGCAAATATCTGAGAGGTTTGAACGAATTCCAACTGTTACATCAAATGTAGAGGAACAATGGCAACTGTTTTCAACAGCGGTTATTGCCTCTGCGGGAGATGTTTGTGGAGTGAAGCGGCTTGGTGTGGCGGCTGGTGGTGAGAAAAGAACTGCTTGGTTTAAAGCGCCCGGAGTTTAAGAAGCCATCAGAGAGAAGAAGAGAGCGTTTAAGGTGTGGATTCACTTGGGGAACTCCGATTCTCGAAATCGGTACACTGAGGCGCGAAGAACTTGCAAATTAGCTGTGAAAACAGCGAAAGAACAGTCTTGGAAGGAGTTTGGCGAGAAATTGGAACGTGACCACAGATCTGCAAATAAGATGTTCTGGCAGACCGTCCGCCGACTCAGAGGAAAAAAGTTGAATATCGTTGAAGGAGTCAAATCCAAAGACGGTAGACTTCTTTCCAATGAGGAGGACATCTTACGCAGATGGAGCGAGCACTTTTCAGAATTGCTCAATCCCGAACAGGGCACCGAAGATGACAGACCTATGGTCGAGAGTTGGGCGGAAAATAGTCCTACGGTAGAGGAAGTAACTTTGGCGATCAAAGCGCTAAAAGTTGGCAAATCTGCTGGTGTGGATGAAATTCGGCCAGAAATGCTCAAGGCTTTAGGTAAAGAGGGAGTGCAATGGCTCTCGCGTGTCATTAAAGTGGCCTGGGAATGCGGTGAAACACCTGGTGATTGGCAAATGGGGGTGATAGTTCCTCTTTTTAAAAAAGGGGACAAAAGAGATTGCGCCAACTATAGGGGTATATCTCTTTTAAGTCTCCCTGGAAAAGTCTTCGCTAAGGTGCTAGAAAAGCGTTCCAGAGCTGTGGTTGAGGACAGTTTGGGGGATGAGCAGTGCGGTTTTCGTCCCGGTAGAAGCACAACCGACCAGTTGTTCACTCTCAGAATGGTTCTTGAGAAGGCCTGGGAATATGCCAAACCTGTTTACACTTGTTTTGTGGATTTGGAAAAGGCATATGATAGGGTTCCTCGAGGCAAACTCTGGAGTGTTCTGCAGGAGTATGGTATTGCTGGTTCCCTGTTAAGGGCGATTCAGTCTTTATATATGAACTGAAGAAGCTGTGTTCGTATAAACGGTGTTAAATCAATACCTTTCACTGTGGGCGTTGGACTCCGCCAGGGGTGCGTTTTGTCACCTCTCCTCTTCATTGTATATATGGATTGGATGTTACAGCGCAGCCGTGGCGAGGAATGTTTTAAAGTGGGAGACCTAAGGATTAGTCATATGCTCTTTGCGGATGATTTGGTCATCCTTGGATCCTCTCAAACGAACTTCAGCGCGCACTCGAAAGGTTTGTAGCCGTTTGTGATGATACTGGAATGAAGATCAACGTGAACAAATCGGAAGTAATGGTCGTTTCCAAAAAACCCATTCAGTGCACTCTGCATGTTAGTGGAGTCCCACTGAAGCAGGTGGAGAAGTTTAAGTACCTCGGGGTTTTATTCACGAGTGATGGGAGGAGCAATGCCGAGCTATCCTGTAGAATTGGTCAGGCTGGATCAATTTTGAGAGAGCTTGGCCAATCTGTTATAAGGAAGGCCGAACTTAGTGTTCAAGCTAAGCTATCGGTTTTTAACTCTGTGTATGTTCCAACTCTCACCTATGGTCATGAAATTTGGGTAGTGACCGAAAGAATAAGATCGCGGATACAAGCTGCCGAAATGAGGTTCCTTCGCGGTGTTGTTGGAATAACTCGTAGGGATCGAGTGCGCAACACCAGAGTACGCGAGGCGCTCAACGTTGAGCAGCTACTTCTCCGAACGGAACGATCTATGCTTCGATGGTTTGGTCATGTAGTACGTATGCCCCCAGACCGGCTTCTAAGGAGTGCCACGATTGCAATGTCATCAGGTAAATGACTCCCCGGAAGGCCTAGAAATAGATGGTTGGATCAAGTCCGACATCTTTCCTGGAGCCGCTTAGGGATTCCCCCTGATGAATTGGAGTCAATGGCGGAGGATCGAGAAGGATGGAGAGTCCACCTGAGCATCCTACCCCCGCGAACCTCATGAAGGATTAGCGGGCCATTGAAAATGAATGAATGAATGAACCAATAATAAATGTTTATTACTCATTTTAATAAAAATAAAAATTTGGATTTGAGTCTATAATTTTTCGCAGCGCCGCACTTCACCAATGAGAGAGAGAGAAAAAAAATTAAATTTGGCTGACCTCCTCAATTATAATGTCTCTAGCACAAAGTTCCCGCAAGTTCCTGCACCTGAGTTTTTTAGTATATATTTATAAATATATAGGAATTAATTTTCCATTGGATTTAGGTTGGACTTTTCCGGACTTTTTTTTTAAACTCAAGCTAAGATCTTAAAAGTTTGCCTGATATAGTGTTTAAAAAAACATTAAATTAAGTAGTTTTAGAAAAATTGTAAAAAATAAATTCCTTCAGTTTTGAATTAACAAATGAACAGATTTATCACACAAAATGAAAAGTAATGTTTTTTTAAACCCTTTGTCTAATTTTTACACTCGTTGTACTTTCCGTGCTCGCTACTGTAAATCCAAGTATGAAATGCACGTGGGTTTTGTTTTACCATATTGGGTTTGTTGTTTGACACGTGCATGCTCCTGTTTTAGAAAGACCAAACAATACTAAAACAGGAGCATGCAAGTGTCAAACAACAAACACCATTGCAATATGGTAATATTGCAAAACTGTATCATTATGGTAATACTTGCTAAAAGGAAAGGCCCCGTCAGGCACTACCACTGCTGTGCATGGTACTGATCCTGGACCGAGCAGAAATGTTCGGGTCAGAGCTATATGGATACGGGGCTAGCAAAATAATGAAACAGTTTCGTCGAAATTTGAGGGTCGCGAGTTGGAACGTTGGAAGCATGACCGGTCGAAGTTACGAGCTGGAAGAGATGATGAATAGAAGGCGGGTGGATATCTTGTGTGTCCAAGAGACGAAATGGAAAAACACCGGAAATCGGGTGCGTTTCTTGGACGTTAGGACAAAAGATTACAAGATGTTCTACTACAAATACAAATATTGGGCGCAACAGCTCTTTAAAGTGCCAAGGCCTAGCTTCTCGCAACCACTCATGTTGTGTGCGTTATATTTTTCACACGAATGGAAGGGACCTACAGTTTAATGCCGAATCTGAACGGCGATTTGAGAAGCTTTTTCGTGACAAACAATACTCTCGGATGTTTGTCAGACGCTCGCGAGAGGTAGGACCGTGAAAAAAACTGTTTGGTATTTTCTGGGATTCGAACTTGGAACCTCATGCGTAGTGATCCGACACACTAACCACTTACGCCACGGCGCCCACCAAGATATTCTACTGCGGAACGGAAAAGGTTAGGAACGGAATCAGTATCATCCTTGCGGCAGAGCTACTTGGAAACTTCTTGAGCATTTCGAAGTCCAGCGACCGTTTGATGTCTCTCAAACTAGTAATATAAGGAGAGGTATGGAATATTGTCAGCGCATATGCTCCCCAAAATGGGTGCAATCAGAGAGACTATGAAGACCGCCATGGAGGACTACGATATGGCACCAGCAACCTTCCTGGTGAAGACATCCTAAGCATGTGCAAATCACACAGTCTTATCGTGTAAAATACCAATTTCCTCAAACAAAGCCGACACCTGATCACTTACAGCAGTGGTGGAGATGAAACCCAGATTGACTACCATTTGCTAGGCAGTTTCGTGAAGCCTCGGGTAAAAGATTGCAAAGTGATCCTGCGAGAGGCAATCGCTCGGCAACACCGTCTCCTGGTAACAGAAATTTTTATGAAAACACCAAAGAAAAGCAAACAAACAAGGGTCTCTGAGAAAATCAAGTGGTACAATCGGGATAAAGAAAAAAGGCGAGGCGTTTGTTTCCGTAATGAAAAATTACTTCTCTCACACCATCAAAGAAGCTGAGGATGAAGAGTGCAGAGCACAAAATATGTGGGATTCCCTACAGCGAACTTGCTTAAAGAAGGCCAAATCACTGCTAGGAGCTTCAAAAGGCCACTTTGGCAACACGCCAAAGAAACATGGTGGTGGAGTGATGAACCTAAGGAGGTTATAAATGAGAAGAAAGCGGCTTTCAAAGTTTGGTCAAAGTGTCCCTCTAATAATAGTGACGAAAAAATTCGCCTCGGAATGGAATACAGATGTTGCAAGAAAAAAGCGATGAAGAAGTGCGCCCAGCTTCAAGCAGAGAGTACGGAGGGCTGTATCGGGAGCTGGAGAAAATATCTTCCCCGGTTGCTGATGCAAACCAGGCTATTCAGGAGCTGCGAAGACACAATATGAACAAGAGCGCAACCATCTTCAAAATAGCCGCCCAAAGAAGGAGGAATGCTCAGGAGATTCGTTCGCCAAAGTCCATTAGTAATGCTCATGCCCAGCTTCTTGTGGATGAGGACAAAATTCTGCAGAAGTGGGGGCAGTATTGTGAAGAACTTTTAAGTGAACTGTTTTCCCGGCTATAATTTGCAAGAATCACTGATAACTGTGAAGAAATACGTGATATTACAGTCGAAGAAGTACATAAGTGAGGCGGTCAAATACTCCAAATAACGAAAAGCGGTTGGCCAGACGAGATACCCTCGGAGTTCTGGAAAAAGATGGGAGACATTGGGTTCAGATGGCTCAGAATTCTCATCTCTAAATTTGTGAGAGGTGATCCAATGCCGAATCAATGGAGGGAAAGTTACCTTCTCCCTCTATACAAAGGGAAGGGTGATACGCGAAACTGTGATAACTACCGTTCGATCAAGCTGATGTCACACGCCATTAAGATCGTTGAACGGGTATTAGGTGGACGACTGCGAAAAATAATACGGCTATCTGATGATTAGTGCGGGTTTGTCGCGGGTAAATCAACCACAGATGCAATCCAAAGTATAAGGATCATAATGGAAAAACATCGTGATTCCTTAAAGGATTTGCATATTGTATTGGTTGGCTTTGAAAAGGCATTCGACAGATAACCACGAGATCTGATATGGGTGGCGCAAAGACATCGAGGGGTTCCAGAAACCTATGTACAGATTATCATGGACATGTACGAAGGAGCAAAGACAAGAGTAAGATGCCCCGCTGGAGTAACCGAAGAGTTCCCAATCAAAGTCGGGGTGCACCAGGGAGGCGTTTTAAGTCCTTTGCTCTTTATTACAGTCCTTGATTATCTGCTTGAAGATAAAGTGATGGACCCCAAGGTACATCAGTTATTCTTTGCTGACGGTGGAGCCATCATAAGTGAGGACCATACATCCCTGCAACGAGTACTTGATGTGTGGGTGGACGTTCTGGAGCGAAACGGGTATCGCATTAGTTCAAAACAGACAGAGTACTTGTGCTGCCCGTTCTCTGATCAACTCAGGCCTATTCCAGACATTTATGTGAATGGAACAGTGCTTCCCAAGTGCGAAAAATTCAAATATCTGGGATCTATGACCAATAGCAAAGCAACTTGTGATGACGACATCAATCATCATGTAAGCGTAGGGTGGATGAAGTGGCGAGAAAATTTCGCTATCTTCTGTAATAGAAAAATGCCACCTAAGTTGAAAGGAAAGCTCTACACCGCAGTTGTGCGAGCAGCGCTCACATACGGTTCACAATTTTGAACGATGTACAGAACGTATGAGAGTAAATTAACGGCAGCTGAGATGAAGATGATTCGCATGACAGCTCTAGTGACAAAGCTTGATCGAATAAAAAGCTCGAATATCCGTGGAAGCTTTCACGTCAAGGAAACCATCGTACAAAAGATAGAGCGCGACTGGCTCAGCTGGTATTGCCACGTTCCAAAGACATCGTAATGTAAGAAAGGCAGGAATATAAACGCCTGGATCACACAAATGCGACGACATCGGCATTTCATTAGCCTCAGTAACCGAGTGATCCAAAATCGGCGGGCCTGTCGATATTTTCTGAGGTCAAATAGGCGAACCCCACAGGCGGATCAGTAGAAATTCGGTGAAGTGGGGGTGTTGTGATTCCTTATTTTCCGATCATATCCTCGCTGATAAAAGAAAGAAGAAGAAGATCAAAGTCAAATTTTCCAAAAATGGATGTTCGTCGAATCGACGAAGATTACCCTTAATATATAGCGACATTATTAGGCGACATTTTCTTTTCTTTTTTTTTTTAGTTTAATTTACTAAAAGAACAACACAACCGAACTGTAATTAAAGAAAAGTATATTGCTTGGTGAATATGTGAAATTTGTACGAGGAAACATGAGACATCGTATCATTTTTTTGTTTTTTTTTTTTACCGAAGATCAAAGTCCAACTCTGAAGAGCTCGAAAAATCAAACGGCTCATCCAATCCAAAAATGTTTTCTTGTGTTTAAAGGTCTGTTTATTTTACTTTAAGAAAAAAACACATCTAAAATTTGAATTTTTCCACGACTCTTAGCATTTGGCGCCACAATGCGGCGGTTCGGCCTTTTTTGCCGTCTCGAACCTGGGGGCTGAAACTCGAAGATTCTCTTGAAGCGTTGTTGGCCATTCGCTCGATGTAGCTGAGCCAATATAGTCGACGTGTCTTGGCTTTTATGACTACATCCACATCTTGGTATAACTCATAGAGTTCGCGGTTTCATTTCCTCCTCCATTCGCCCTCCTCGCATGTGGGACCTAATATCCGACGAAGTATTTTTCGCTTTTCTTACTTATCGTCCAGTATTCGGCGCCATAAAGCAAAACTGGTAAGACGAGCGTTCTATAGAGCATTAATTTGTTCCAGGAGTTTTGAACGAAATTATTTTGCCAAACCGGTGTAGGAACGGTTTGTTCAGGTTATTCGTCGGCGGATCTCGACGAAGGTGTCATATGAGGGGATTATGTTTGCTCCAAGGTATTTAAACTCCTTAACTACCTCGAAGTTGTAGTCATCAACAGTGACGTTCTGTCCAAGGTTTTGAGCAGATAATTTCTTGTTTGTTGACAACATGTACTTAGTCTTATCCTCATTTACTTCAACACCTACTCGTTTCGCCTGCTCTTCAATTGCCGTAAATGCCTCTACAACTTGTCGGGCTTGTCGAGATCTTCCGATGATGTTAATATCGTCCGCGTATCCCAGCAGTCAAATTTGTGAAAGATAGTGCCTTCCGTGTTTACACAAGCCTTAAGCACTATCTGCTCCAGCAGCAATTTTGAGGAAGTCACATGACAGCGCATCTCCTTGCCAGAACCCGATGCATGTTTGGAAACGTTCAGAAGACCTGTTTCCAAGTTGCACAGCTTTGACGGTATCTCGAATTAAGCCATCGCTTGGTAGAGTTTAAGACGATGAATGCTGTTATAACGGCTGTAAAGTCAATGAAAAGGTGGTGAGTTTCGAGATGATATTCGTTGGTCTTTTCCAGGAGTTGCTTTAGTGTGAAAATTTGGTCTATTCTCGATCTGTCGGTGGGCGCCGTGGCGTAAGTGGTTAGTGTGTCGGATCACTACGCATGAGGTTCCAAGTTCGAATCCCAGAAGACACCAAAAAGTTTTTTCACGGTCCCACCTCTTGCGAGCGTCTGACAAACATCCGAGAGTATTGTTGTCTCGAAAAAGCTTCTCAAATCGCCGTTCGGATACGGCACTAAAGTGTAGGTCCCTTCCATTCGTGTGAAAAATATAACGCACACAACATGAGTGGTTGCGAGAAGCTAGGCCCTGGCACTTTAAAGAACTGTTGCGCCAAATATTTGTATTTTTTTTTGTCGATCTGTCGGGCCGGAAGCCGCACTGATACGTGCTGATTAGTGTAGGTAGGTAGGTAATGTGGCGGTCCAAAAAGAACCCAATTAGCGCTTAAAGTGCGCCGTTTTGTCACCACGGACTCGTGTCTACCTGTTGTAGTGGCTAGTTAAAGATGATGTTAAGTTTAAACCCAGCCCGTGGAGTTCAGAAAGAGGATTAGTTCTCCAATCCTCTTGTCCGCTATCTCTCTCAAATCCCCGAAGAAGGGTTTGCCAAGAGTTTGTTGTCTGATCCTTGCCAGGGCCGGACATCTGCAAAGGAAATGACATAGAGATTCTTTCTCATTAATATCCTTGCAGCTCCTATAAAAGGTGTTGTGGGGGATACCAAGCTTGGCCGTATGGTCTCCAACTGGCCAGTGGCCTGTGATAATAGCTACGATTTTGGCAATAACTGGTCTTGGTTTGCCTAGTAACTCTTTTGAGCTTGTGGGTTGTTCCACCCGCGATTGGCTAGCTGGAGGAAGTGAAGGTGAATATAGCCCTTAACGGCACCAAGCGGAATGTCGACTCTTTCTGCTAGAGAGCCGTTAAGGGCCGACCCTCGCCTGGCCAGCTCATCAGCACGCTCATTTCCCTCATGGTTGCTGTGCCCTGGGACCCAGATGAGAGTGATTCCCGAGTGAGTGCTTTGTTGATTCAATTCAAACCGGCATTGCTCTACCAGTTTTGAAGAGATGCAGACTACATCAATGGCCTTGATGCCAGCCTGGCTATCCGAAAAAATAGCGATATTGTGGTTAGATGTTGGAAGATTGTTTAGCAGGCGGCAGGCTTCTCGAATCGCAAGAAGCTCCGCTTGGAAAACGCTAGCAGAGTCTGGGAGACGGAAGGACCTTGATATATTCAGCTGGTCAAAGAAGATGCCTGCGCCGACTCCGCAGTCCATCTTCGAACCGTCCGTGTATATCCCTATATCATAGTTGCAGGTAACGCTTCCGTTCTTCCATTCTTCTCTGGAAGGGAATTTCGCTAAGAAGGATTTTCTGAAGTTGAGTTTGGGTATCGTGTAGTCGGTATAGGGCGCAATCAGTTCACTTGGAATCGTCTCCAGGACCTTGCCGTGACCATATGGCCTTGTGGTCCAGCATCCATATTCCCTGAGCCAGACTGCGCTGCATATAGCTGTGTCCATGATGTGTAGTTCGAGAGGGATCAGATGCAAGATCACACTGAGAGCATCTGTTGGACAAGACCTCATTGCTCCTGTGATACCCACGCACGCCGATCTCTGTACTTTTTTTATTCTATCGATATTGTACTTTTTGCTCAAAGCTGGCCACCAAACGATGGCGCCGTAAGTAAGAATTGGACGCACAACGGCTGTGTACATCCATAGGGTCATCTTTGGCTGGAGTTCCCATTTCTTACCGAATGTTTTATTACAGGCATAGAAGGCTACGCTTGCCTTCTTAATTCGCTGTTCTATAATGAGTTTCCAACTAAGTTTCGGGTCTAGAACCGTGCCTAGGTATTTTGCACTGGAGCAAAGCGAGAGAGGCTGACCATCTAGTTGGGAGGGGTGAATTCCGGTACCTTGGTTTTGGTGGTAAACAGCATCATTTCAGTCTTCTCCGGATTTACTCCGAGGCCACAGCTCGTAGCCCATGAGTGTACCTTATCCAGAGCCCTCTCCGTGAGTTGACTTCTCGTGGAGAGGAACTTTCCTGATACTAGTATAACCATATCATCCGCGTACGCAACCACCTTAAAACCCTCCCTATCATGTCGCACCAAGATTTTATTGATCGCCATTAACCAGAGCAGGGGGGAGATGACTCCGCCTTGTGGAGTTCCTCTGTTTACCGTCTTAGTTGTACTACTGTTGCCTAGTGTTGGATAGATTATACGAGTACTGAGCATAGAAACTATCCATTGGCTAATAAAGCCTTCTACACCTAACTCGGTGAGAGATTCCTGAATAGATTCAGTGAAAATGTTGTTGAAGGCTCCTTCTATATCAAGAAATGTGGCGCGAGTATATTCTTTCTAGTGAAGAGTTTTCTCCACTGTACGCACGACCTCGTGAAGAGCAGTTTCTGTGGACCGCCCTTTGAGATACGCATGCTGGGATTTCGACAGTGGAGAACTCAGGTTATCGCGGATATGGAAGTCTAGGATACGTTCTAAAGTTTTCAAAACAAAGGAGGACAGGCTTATGGGTCTAAAATCCTGCGCGAATTCATGTCCTCGCCGGCCCGCCTGGGGGATGAAAACCACTTTGACACGTCTCCAGGTTTGGGGAACATGGCTTAGGTTTAAGCAACTCCTATAAATCGGTAATAGCCAGGGAATTGCTATGTCTTGCAATTTCTGCATCATAATAGGCATGATGCAGTCAGGGCCAAGTGACTTATAGGGAGAGAAGCTATTTATAGCCCAGGAAATTTTATCCTCCGTAATAATGTTTGTGATGTTATCCCAAGCTGCCAGTGGCGTACAGGTGGAACTAGCTTGTTCTACTCTAATCTCACTGCAGTCTGAGAAATGATTAGTGTATTGCAGTAAAATTTTAGACGTTCAGACAATACGTTGGATAGGATCTTATAAGCAGGGATATGCCTCGATAGTCTTACAAGACATAGGAAAGCCTTTTTTGAAGATGGGGCGTATAGAGCTGATACTGCAGTCGTCGGGCATGGTTTCCTATATCCATACTCGGCTGATGACTTGATGCATGTAACCTACCAAAATATCGCCTCCGTATTTAAAAAGTTCAGCTGGAAGGGCATCAGAGCCAGCGGCTTTATTGATTTTTAGTTTTCTCATGGCTGTGTTAACTTCTTCAATACTGGGTAGTGGTATTGGTTCGTCATTGCCTGGAAGTGGGTTATCTTCTTGTCCTATCACTCTCTCTGTTTGCTGCGCGTTAAGCAACTGCTTGAAGTGTTGCTTAAACACATCAACAATTCCCTGCCTTTCGGTGACTACGTTGCCTTCGCTGTTACGAAGAGCCTGTGTTCCGGGTTTGCAGCCAGCTACCAGCTGCTGGAGGCTGGTGGAGCTGCGTATACTCGACGGAGTAAACGACGCCATAGTCAAGAATCAGGGAACTATCCCTTTCTTTGAGCAGCTCACCACCTTCAAAGGCTTCAAGGTCATGTCGTGTGACAACGAGACAACACTCAATTGGCTCAAGAATTTCGTAACCAGCACGCAGGCTCCTTGGGCGAATGCCGACCTGCGACTTGTGCAAAAAACAGATCTGCTGGAATTCACTAGGCCTAAAGGCCGCATTCTCATTCCGGGCCCACACATTCCTAGAGAACGGCTGGAAAGAAACCTCCAACACCTCAACCCCGAGCTATATAGCGAAAATTGGGAGGTGTTAGAAGTGGGTACCCATACAGAAGCCGGAACTGAGATTGTGGTGTTGCTTAACCACAAGTCCATGCCCATCCTAAGGAGATACAACTATAAGGTTCGCATTGGAATTACCCGATGCAAGGTCAGACCTTTAGTTGGGATGGACGAAAAGAAAAGAAGGAAGGCGGGTGATAAGGTAAATCAATGATGAAGATTGCTCAAATAAACCTTCACCATAGCATAGCAGCTAGCGCCAACCTCATCTATCTCATGGGAGATAGGAACATAGACATTGCCCTAATTCAAGAGCCATGGATCTCCCGTGGCAAAATAAGTGGGCTAAGGCATAAAGACCTTACTACATACAGCATCGAACCGCTACACGCGGAATGTAAGAACAGAACGTGCATCGTAGCTAGGAAACAAATTAACCTTTTTCTTTTATCTAGCTACAGCAATGAGGACCAAACAGTGGTAAGGCTTGAGCGGAGGGGGCTTTCCCCGCTGATTCTATCAGCCGTCTACATGCCTTTTGATGCCAAGGAGGGACCGCCATCCACACTGACCCGCTCTCTTGTGCAAAAGGCGGAACGGGAAAGATGGGACTTGCTGCTGGGGTGTGATGCCAACTCTCATCACTCTCAATGGGGTAGCAGCAACACAAACTTACGCGGTGAGTCTTTATTTGAGTTTTTAATTGAAAATAACCTTATTGTAGCGAATAGGGGTAACGAACCTACTTTTGTAGTAAAGAACAGGCAAGAAGTTATAGATGTAACTTCAGCCAGTAACTCGAGCACCCTAACTATTGACAAGTGGAACGTCATAGGGGAAGAGTCCTACTCCGACCACAAATTGATCGAATTCCTCGTGGGTAACAACTATGACTCTCCCAAACCTTACAGGAACCCCAGGAAAACCAACTGGGATCTATTTAACAACGAGGTGAGGAAAGGTGTAAGATCCCTGCAGGATAGCAACTGGTTCGGACCTGCCGACATTGACCGCAAGGCGGAGGATATTACATCCATTTTTAATGAAGCCTATGTCAAAGCATGTCCAGAAACCAAACGAAAAGATAAAAAATCACCACCTTGGTGGTCACCTGAACTAGCTAGAATTAGGAGAGTAACTAGACACCTTCTAAATAAGGCCAAAAGAACTATGCTAGAAGCGGACTGGGAACAATATAAGTCCAGTCAGAGAAATTTCAAAAACGAGACACAGAAGGCCAAACGCCACTCTTGGCAGCACTTCTGTAATGAAATCAAGGGTACGACAGAATCTGCGAGACTGAGAAAAATTCTATCCAGGGAATCAAAAACTCTTGGATCTCTCAAGGAATCCTGTGCAGAATCGCTTAGCTCCCTGCTAAAAGCGCACTTTCCGGGTTGTACGGCCCATCCAGATAATAACATCGTAACTAACAGTAGTTTTGTAACGGAAACTCCGACAGATTTTATCACAGAGGAAAGAATTGAGTGGGCAATCGGATCATTCTCTCCCTTTAAATCCCCAGGACCCGACGGGATTATCCCGATCATGCTACAGAAAACAATAACCACAATCATCCCAGTACTTAAAGAACTGTACCTCAACAGCCTCATGTGGGGGTATATACCTAGATCATGGAAAGAGGTCAAAGTGGTCTTCATACCCAAGGCCGGTAAAGCAAGCCACACTACTGCGAAGGACTTTAGGCCAATTAGCCTTACCTCCTTTGTCCTAAAGACCTTTGAAAGGCTAGCTGACATATACATCCGTAGTAAACTACGCCCAGGTGACATATCCCCAGCGCAGCACGCTTATACGAAAGGAAAAAGCGTAGAGACAGCGCTGCACTGTGTAGTCGGCTCAATAGAAAAATCACTGAAAAATAAAGAATATACACTAGCCGCTTTCCTGGACATTGAAGGAGCCTTTAACAATGTCAAAACGGAAGCGGTCAATAGAACTCTAACGAACCTTAATATTCACAATTCTGTGATAAAATGGATCGTCAATATGCTAAAGGAAAGACATATTAAAGTTGAACTCGGAGGTACTAAGCTCGAAGTCTATGCCTCAAGAGGCACCCCTCAAGGAGGGGTTATATCCCCACTACTGTGGGTTATTGTCCTGAACGAAGTCCTTCTTAAACTTAGAAACAGCGGCGTCAAGGCCATTGCATATGCGGACGATGTTGTGCTGCTAGCAACAGGTAAATTTCTCCCGACCCTGAGCGAACAAATCGAAGGGGCGCTGGAAATCATTGACTCCTGGACGGAGAGATGTGGGCTGGCGGTTAATCCCCAGAAGACAGAGTTAGTACTATTCACTAACAAAAGAATAATTCCACAATTCGTATCTCCTTCCGTAAGGGGTACTCCCCTGAGTATCTCCGATAGTGCGAGATACCTTGGCCTGGTGCTCGACAGGAAACTGAACTGGAGACTAAACATCAACGAAAGAGTCAAAAAAGCCACCATAGCTTTTTACTCGTGCAATAGAATATTTGGGAAGACTTGGGGACCGAGCCCCAAAATCATCCTATGGATGTATACAGCTATAGTAAGGCCAATACTAACGTATGGCAGCCTTGTATGGTGGCAGGCAGCCAGCAAAATAAATAACTTAGCTGCTATCACAAAAGTACAAAGACTAGCGTGCATCGCCACAACCAGTGCGATGAGAACGACACCTACAGCAGGACTCGAGGCCATTCTCAATCTGCTTCCGCTAGACATCTTTATACAAGTATCGGCAGCCCATAGTGCCGTAAGATTAAGCCAAACAGATAGCTGGAGACCAAATGCAATGGGTCACACCACGATCCTGCAGTGATATCTAGGCAGTGTATCTAATACAGACTACTTAACGCCTTACCTAGACTTCTTAAGACCATTCTCTAGCACCTATCCGAGCAGGGAAGACTGGAAAAATGACAGAACGCCTAACGAGCGATCCTTAGCTGTTTACACCGATGGATCCAAAATGGAAATAGGTGTAGGCGCAGGCATCTTCTCTGAAACGCTTGGCCTCTCCATGTCAGCTCGGCTTCCGAACTACAGCAGCGTTTTCCAGGCGGAGGTCCTAGCAGTTACAATAGCAGCTCGTGAGACTGCGATGAGAGCAATACCACGAGAGGATATCACCTTTTTCATCGACAGCCAGGCAGCGATAAAAGCAATATCTGCTATAGAAATAAAATCGAAGCTTGTGAAGTGTTGTAGAGAAGAGCTCAAGGTTCTTGGAACACAGCACGAGGTAAGGCTCTGCTGGGTCCCTGGTCATGAAGGCATTCCAGGGAATGAGAAAGCCGATGAATTGGCTAGAGGTGGCTCAGCACTAAGCTCGGACCAATCCGACCCCTCGGTGTACATCCCGCCTTGCGCCCTTAAGCTCGTAGCAGGAACCAAAGCCATAACGGAGGCTAACAATAGGTGGACCTGTTTAGATACTTGTGTCACCACGAGGAAGCTGTGGCCCGCTTTTGACAGAGTAAGAACCAATAGACTCATACAGAGGCACAGAAAATCCCTCTCTACTCTAATTGGAGTCATTACGGGGCATAACACCATGCGGTACCACATGAAAAAACTACGTGTGACCAGCGACGACCTTTGTAGAGGCTGCGGCAACGAGGAGGCTCAGGAGGACACCGCCCACTTTCTCTGTCATTGCCCAGGCCTCTATCATTTGAGAAACAAGATCCTTGGGCAACACTTCTTTGAGGATCTAGAAGAGTTGTCCAACAGACCAATAAATGACATCGCAAACTTCATCAAATCCTCTGGATGGTTTGTATCTAGGACACAGTGAGTACTTAGTTCTTTTTTTTTTTTTTTTTTTAGGATACTTACAAGACGGTATTTTTCCACGAGGTAGGGATTTCCTCTTTCTATCTCCTTTCCCCCCTTGGGTATCACAATGGGTCTATACTGACCTGAGTGTGGTGTGGAGGTTTTCTATCCCCCTACACCTGCCCACTTACCTAACCTAACCTACCAGCTGCTTGGCTTTTTGATAGAAATTCCGGATGTTGCTGCGCTCAGAGGACTTTTCGATATCCTGAAGCTGGGAGGCTGCGTAGTCCCTTTTCTTTTTACGCAGAATTTTCTTCTCTACCTTGTTCTTATCCGGTACTCCTCCCTCGCTTCTCTTGTCTTGCGCTGTAGTGCTTTCTTATGTGCATCTTCGGTCACCTTTTTTAGTCGAACGCAATCATCATCATACCAAGGGCTCCTTTTTGGTGGTGACTGGTAGCCAAAGGTGATCACGGCAACCTTGTTTTTGCGTTTGTCGTTGGTGAATGCACTGCAGAGAGTTTCTCGGACAGGTGTTCTTTGTAGGCTCTGGCTCCTTCTGGCGTTAATCTTCTTCTTCTGGGCGGCTTGCAGCTTCTCCTCGTTAGATAGTCTGGCTCTGAATTTAGCTGCAACAAGAAAATGATCAGAGTCGACGTTGGCTCCTCGGAAAGTATTCTTATTTTATTTTATTATTTTATCCTTTATTTTTCGGAATTAAATAAATCATACAATTTTTCTGCGAAGCGGAACGGAACGGCTTATCTGCAGAAGATTGGTTTTCAGATTAGGTTTAACGAAGTGAGCAAGAATAAAAGTTAATTCAAAAAATTTAAATCGGAAAATTCATTCAATAGCTTAGATCAGTGAGAAAAAAATCAGCGCTAGAAAAATTGCAATTAAAACTCATAAACATATCACATTGAAAATGATATTAAAAATACTACTTTATAAAATAAAATCTTTGATATTCTCTTTTCTAGTTTCTCCATTATTAATTGCTCTAAGTGATTGCGGAAATTCGTTTAGTGTTTTTGGGACGCAGTATTTCAATCCAATCTGTGCTGGTAATCAATTCATCCACCGAAGTCTTATGAATAAACGACCAATTGTACACACACACCTCGTTCTTGATTGCTGCACTTGTACCATATAATATGGCATAATGATCCCAAATATCGCTTTCAATGATAACTGAGAAAATCGGGATTTCTGTGATGTTGACCAGAATGTGGTCTATGGTATTAGGGTCGTGGTACCCCTAATTAGGTCTTACTTACTTAGGTGGCGCTACAGTTCGGGGTGGACCTGGGCTTCAAGGAACAAATCTCTCCAGCCAGCATGGTTACGAGCCAGCTGCCTCCAGTTGCGCACGCCAAATAAGTTGAGGTCCCCCTCCACTTGTTTGCGCCACCTACCACGAGGTCGTCGTCTACTGCGCCGTCCGTCCGGGGTGGATTCGAAGACTTTCTTGGCGGGAAAGTTGGGCTTCATCCGCACTACATGACCCAGCCATCTTAGTCGCTGTATGTGAACTCTTCTGGCTGAGTCGATGTCCTTATATATGCCGTATAGTTCGGCATTGTACCTTCTCCTCCATTCACCGTCCATGCAGACGGGACCAAAGATCGCTCGAAGAACTTTTCTCTCAAAATAACCAAGGGCATCCTCATCCGGTTTTGTCAAAGCCCATGCCTCTGCGCCATACAGCAGGACTGGGATGATTATTAAAGTGTTGCCTTAGTAGTTCGACATAGGGCTTTGCTACTCAATTGCTGTTTTAGCCCATAGAAACAACGATTGGCAAGAGTAATTCTTCATGTGATCTCCCTACTGATGTCATTTGCGGAGTTCACCATAGAGCCTAGGTAGACAAAATCCTTTACTACCTCAAAATTATATCTGTGTATTGGGCGGTCTGTCCAAGACGCCGATGTTGGGTGTCCTTTTTTGTAGACAGCATATATTTTGCTTTGCTTTCATTGACCGCTAAACCCATCTTTGCTGCCTCGTCCTCAATACTCGTAAATGCCCCATTGACGGCCCGCTGAGTTCTTCCGATTATGGCAGTGTCATCGGCATAAGCGAGTAGTTGTACAAACTTGTAAAAAATTGTGCCTTCGGTGTTGGCTTGTGCGTTTCGTACAATTCTATCAAGTACTATGTTTAATAGATCGCATGATAGTGCGTCACCTTTTCTAAGACCTTTTCTGACATCAAACGGTTCGGTGATGTTCTACCGACTTTGATGGAGCAGCGAGAGTTCTCCATCGTCATTCTGCACAAACGGACGAGCTTGGCAGGGATGCCAAGACTAGACATGGCTCTGTATAACTCATCTCTATACGCGCTATCATAGGCAACTTTGAAATCGATGAAAAGGTGGTGCGTATCGATTTTATATTCATGGGCTTTTTCCAAGATCTGCCGTAGTGTGAATATTGGGTTAATGGTGGACTTTTCCGGCCTGAAGCCGCACTGATAAGAACCTATCAGGTTGTTGACGATCGGTTTTAGGCGTTCACATAATGCGGCAGACAGGATCTTATATGCGATGTTGAGGACACGTATGCCTCTGTAGTTGGCGCAGTTCAAAAGGTCTCCTTTCTTCAGAATCGGGCAAATGCTGCTGAGGTTCCATTCATCGAGCATACTTTCGTCCGACCAGAGTTTACAGATGAGCTAGTGCATACTCCTTACCAGCTCGTCTCCTCCTGCCTTGGAAAGTTCAGCGGCAAGGCCGTCGGCTCCAACAGCTTTGTTGGATTTAAGTTTAGATATCGCTATCATCACTTTATTCTGATCGGGTTGACGGGAATCTTGACTGCCATCATCACTGTTGAATGGCTCATTCTGCCTGACAGCGGAATACTGGTCATCCTGTTTAACAGTCTGCAGAAGTGTTCCTTCCATATCCTTAGCACCGACTGCGATTCTACTAATATATTGCCATTTTCGTCCCTGCAGGCTTCTGTTCTGGCTTTGAAACCCCGGCATGTTCTTTTGACCTTTTGGTAAACAAATTTTCGAACATCATTCTGTAATGTATGTATAAGTGACTCATAGAGTACAACATAGAGAGAGATAGGATAAATAATAATTAGCTGTACTAGGTTAAGTCAGTTAGTAAGAAGACGTCAGCGAATAAAGATCTCGCAAGCAAACAAGGAATTGTCTCTTTTCATTTCGGGTCGGTAACTAACTTTTCACATTCCTGCAATAAAGTCTCTCAATCTCCTCGATCGAGCGCTTCTCATGCCCTTTTTCTTCTTTCTGAGAAGTCGATGTTCCTCTTCTCTCCTTCGCTCGTAGAGCTCGTGAGCAGCTTTAGTCCTTCTATGCAGCGCCGCTTTGTATTGTACGACTCTTGTTTTGCTGCATGCGCTTGCCGGCATTCCTCGTCAAACCAAAGGTTTCATTGTGGTGGCCGAGAGAAACTCATTACATCGGAGGCGGTACATATATCTGATGCGTTGTTTTCATCACTGCCACTGGTCTGCCGTATTTGCTGCTGGCGGCATACCATAGGTCTTAGATTAAGATTAAAAGAAACTCGATCGGTAAAGGCTCTGGCGGTCTCTTGCGATTGTAGCCGCCCGACCTCAAATTTCCTCACAGTATTTCGTTGATTTCGCTCCGTTCTGGATATCCGCATCCGCACCTTAGCTACAACTAGGTAGTGATCCGAGTCCACGTTGGCTCCTCGGAAAGCCAGAACGCCCAAAATACTGGAAGAGTGCCTTGCGTCGATCGCAATGTGATCGATTTGGTTGACAATTTTCGATCAAAGGAGAGCCATGTTCCCTTGTGAATATCGAGACATGGAAACCACCTACTAGCTACGACAAAGTTTCGTCCCACCGCAAATTCGACTAGCCTGAGTCCGTTGTCGGATGAGATGGCGTGCAGGCTGTGCTTTCCGACCACGCTACTAAAGACGTTCTCTCTTCCTAGCTTTGCGTTAAAATCACCTGGGATATTTTTAACATCGTGTGTAGGGCATTGCTCATTAAAGTTGCCATCTATCCTTTTTTCGCGGGATACTCCCAAAAACCTATCCCGCGAAAATTTTCTAAATCCTTTTTTTCCTGGAAAATTTATAAGGTATATAATATTTTGAATTTGATATGCGGAGAACAGACTGTAAGACTGTACGATGACAGCAGGCGAATATTATACACGTTCACAGAGAACGAGTAAAGGCTGAATTATAATAGTCGGAAGCTAATGTAATAATTCTGCGTTAAGTTTCCTTCAGTACTATCAATTGCAAATCTAGCCCAGCTTAGGTGTATGAGTTCGAAAGCAATTCTGTGGTTCATAGCCATTCACAACTGTGCAACTGTCAAATTTTCGTATGAAAGAGCGAATGGGTCCCGTCGAAAGAATGTCGAAACGGAAAGGAAAATGCATCTTCAACGCAAAAGTTCGCGAGAGTCGACACATTGAAAGCGATTCTCACGGTGAAATGCAATTTGACATATGCATGCGTAGAGTTTTACCGCTTTTTGAAAACGAAGCCAGATTTACTCCTGCAAATTGCTAAAAAGGAGAAATATTCCACCAAAACTGATGCCAATGCGAGCGCGATTGACGTTGAAGACGACGAAGTTGTAACAATGTTGGTTGGTTGGTTGGTATAAGCGTACAAGTATTTTTGACGAATAAAATATGAATTTGCGGCAGAATTTTTCTTATATTTGATATCCTTTTATTATCCTTTTTTTTCATTTCGATATCCCGCGAAATTGCCGAATTTAGTGGAGTTTTCGTTTTTTTCGGTCAAAAAAAGATGGCAGGTTTACTCATACGTCTTGTCCAAGAGCTGGTAGAGTCATCCTTTATCCCGTCGTCCATCTTCTCGTGAGGGGCGTAAGCGCATATTAGGCTAATTTTGGCGAATTTAGCCTTGATACGGACACTCATGAGGCGCTCGTTCACATGCCGGAAACTCAAGACTTCTTGCCTAACTCTCCCTCCAATGACTAATCCGCACCCAAATATATGCTGTCCTTGTTGTCTGTAGCAATCGCCATAGTAGATGTCCAGGTTTTTCATCCTCCTTGTGCCCGGACCATCCCATCGCACTTCTTGCATGGCGGTAATGTCTGCTTTGAAACACCCTAGGGCTTCCGCAAGTTGTTCGGCTGCACGTGGTTTGTAGAGGGACCTAACATTTCACGTGCAGACACGAAGATCGTTGTCCTTTTTACGTTTGCTTGGGTCGTCAACAGTAAATCATCATCATTAACATAAAATACTCTATAAATTTTCACTCTGATTTGGACTGCAGAAGGCTGCGTTTCTATTGTAACATTGTGGGTTATGGGCCCAGGCAAAACGAAAAAAAAAATCTGGAAAAATCAGAGTCATCATTTAATATTGCAAAGTAAAGAATTTAGAAAAAGAAAATTTAATAAATACTCAAGCCATGGGAAGTCATCAGTTTGTAACAATCGAGCCGCTTTCTAGGGATAACTTCGATATTTGGAAGCTCCACGTGGAAGCTCTCTTGGTTAGAAGCGAGACCTGAGACTATGTGTGTCGTCTTAAGGTAAGACCCACAGGTACCGATGCGAAGAACCTGGCTAATGTAGAAATCTGGGATAAGGAGGATAGAAAGGCGAAATCGGATTTGATTTTGTCAATTAGTCAGCGTTAAAGGAAGTAAAAGTAAGTATAACTTCGAACGAAATTTTGTTTTTTTTTTTTTGTGGAAAGGACTTGCAAGGAAGGCCACAATATTGAAATTAACTCGTTCTAAATAAAATATGCGAAGGTGAGGATATACACACCGACCTGTCTAAGTTCTGGTTCGCGGTAGACAATTTAGCAGATATGCAAGTAGACATTTATCCGGACTTACTATCTATTCTTTTGTTGTATAGCTTACCAGAATCGTATGAAAATTTTAGGATTTCGAACTGAGTTAAGATATCAGCTGCCACAACCCGATGCTTTGAAAAATAATCGAAGAGTATGATGCAAGGCAGATTAAAAACAACAATCAAAATGGCGCTGTAGTAGGTAGGCCAATACAGCAAAATTGCAAGCCGAAGGGAAGTGCGTTTATGAAATACTCGTACGATGACAGAAAATATAAAGAGCAAGGGGGTAAAGGAAATCTTGCATTTTGTCTCAAATGTTATCAATGTGGTTGTATAGGTCACAAGGCAGCAGAATACAAACAAAAATCTAACACACCGGTCAGGTCTGCCGTTACAGTAGAATCTTTTTCAATAGTGCCAGGGAGAGCAGCTGAAATCGTATCTGGTGCTTAGATAGTGGAACAACCTCCCATATGAGCAATGACAAAAACAAATTTGCAAACTTAAGCATTACTGAACCGCTTCTGCTATTGTTGGTGAATAAGGAAACAACCGAAATCAAAGGTCGTTGCGTAGTGAAAATTTCCACTTTATACTGGAATGATGCAAGGGTTGAGAACACTCTGTATGTTGCTGACTTAAGTGGCAGAAAGGGGATTTACAGTGGTTTCTGATAAGAACCGTACATTTATTAACAACAAGGTTGTCCCCGTTGCATACAGAAACGATGGTTTGTATTACAAACAGAGAAAACAAAGATCGCTAACTTAAGTAAGCTGCGGTAAATCACTTCAAGGTATTTGGTAGTAAAGCTTATTGTTTACTTAAAGATAAAAGTAGGAGTAAATTTGATGCGAAGTCGAAACCCTATATATTCGCAGGATATTGCGAAAATGCTAAAGCATATAGGCTTTGAAAGTACTTTGTGGGGATGCTACATTTTATAAAAACTATCAAATAAGAAAATGAAGTGTGCCTTACCCGCATAAGCACATGGTTGAAGTGAAACTTCAGTTCGATAAAACTTAAACGAATAAACCGTATACGCACACAGCGGAGCACACAGCAACTGATGCATCTACTAAGTTTACATTACCAGAATGAGAGATCGGATTGGCACAGGAGATGATTGAGTTTCGATTCACGTTTTAGCTTAGAATCGAAACGAAAGAGGATTGAGTTTGAGACTTCTTCCCCTGCACGTAAAGTTTATTTTCTTTCCTTACTCTCCCAACTTTCCCTATCTGCCAAAGTCGATCTTTCGATCCCCGTTTGTATTCACAACCTCAACTCGATCGCAGAAGGCTTTATGATCGGATCGAGGTAATCCTATTTTAATCCGATCAACAAAAAATAACAAATATTTGGCGCAACAGCTCTTTAAAGTGCCAGGGCCTAGCTTCTCGCAACCACTCATGTTGTGTGCATTATATGGTATTTTTCACACGAATGGAAGGGAACTACAGTTTAATGCCGAATCCAAACGGCGATTAGAGAAGCTTTTTCGTGACAACAATACTCTCGGATGTTTGTCAGACGCTCGCGAGAGGTGGGACCGTGAAAAAACTTTTTGGTATTTTCTGGGATTCGAACTTGGAACCTCATGCGTAGTGATCCGACACACTAACCACTTACGCCACGGCACCCACGATCTACGTTTATATGATATGTAAACCGAATTGAATCCGGATTCAACATGACGTGTAAACGTAGTAATTGACATCGACCTAAAGTCGTAGTTGACTCATGGATATGCACTACTCATTCATCTTTTTCTTATACACCTATTGATCGCTCCCTCACGCAATGCAAACACAAATTCAAATTTACGCCCTGGCTCTGGCCTTTTACTTTCCAGATAGTGACCTGGATGACTATGTTGTGGAATGCCATAAGTTACTTTTATTACCCGAGACCTTTACCAATTGGCATCTTTTACTTAAGTAATTGGAAAACCACATTTGCTTTGAAGAGTGAAAACCCATTGATGTTTCCAAGCGGTACCGTGCTCGACGCTACTTGATTTCGATAATCGAACAAACTTAGTTTGGTTGATCGTTTCATGTTTGGTTTTTGTGTCGAGGTCATTCCGATTCACTAGTCTCGCTAAAGACGTTTCACTTCAATAAATAGCGATATGAATTATATTTTCCAAGGCTATAACTTCGACGTAGTAAGAGACTTTGTCTACCTTGGCTCTGCTATAAACATTGAAAACGACATCAGCGCAGAAATCAAGCGAAGAATAACTCTTGCCAATCGCTGTTTTTGGGCTTATAAGGCAATTCAACAGTAAAGCTCTATCTTGAACAACTAAGGAGACTCTGTATAAGAGTCTGATTATCCCAGTCCTGATTTACGGCGCTGAAACATGAAACATGAAAGCGGACAAAGATATCATTGGTCGCTTCGAGAGAAAAATTCTTCGTAATATATTCGCTCCTGTTTGCGTTGATTGGTTTTAGAGGGCTATACAGAGACATCGAATTAGGCAAAAAACTGCGTATTGGACGTCTGAGATGGATAGGACCTGTAGAGCGAATGGACACCAACGCTTCGGCCCGCAGAGTCTTCGAATCTAACCCGGAGGGATGGCGCACTAGAGGACCTCCTCGCCGTAGGTGGCGCACACAAGTTCAAGATGACCGCAATCAACTTGAAGTGCGCAACTGGAGGCAATTAGCTAAAGACCCAGCTAAGTGGAGAGGCTTGTTGGTTAAGGCCCAGGTCCACCTCGAACTGTAGCGTCATCTGAGTAAGTACATAAGTAGGTTACAGTTTTCAGAATCCTCAATTTCTTTTCAGCTAGAAACAGCCCGGGCCTAGCTTCGCGAATTCAAGCGTGCTGTACGTGTTAAATTTCAGAATGAATAGAAGGGACTTACAGGCAGTTGGGGTCATGAAAGAGTTTTTCATTTCTTTACCACACTCGGCGGCGTATAAATCACGCGCTAAAGCGTTTACGGGTAAATGCCGCCAGTGGGAACGTTTTTCCCGCACGCGACTGTTGAAGACTAATACTTGGCCATATATGTAGGTTTTTTTTGCTGCACTGAGGGATCTTTGAAAAATAACAAAATAACGCTTGGTAGTCCGGGGTAACAGCATGCGTGATTCGCAAATCCGAATAATCGATGCCAGGAATGCACCTACCTACTAACCTAGGCCCCCATACTTCTACCACTCTCCCCGCAGGACTGCTGTTAAGTATTACTTCGCGGGGCTGTTTGCCAGTTTATGCTATACTTCTTCTGTTGCTGCTTCTACTCTTCTTGCTTTCTTGATTATTAGAAGCACACACGTTATGAGTGCGCATATATCCATCCAATTCTCCTCTGATCACAACATGTGCTCTATAAGGAACGGTGGACTCGGCAGGTTATTTCTCCATTCTGCGAAGCAACTGTAATGGAAGACTGCGTGCTCCTCTTGATCTAGACAATCTGAACAGAGAGGTGACCTATCGTGTCCAAATCCGTGTTAATATTTGCAATAGCCATCGTGGCCCGATAGAAACTGCGTAAGGTGGTAGTTGCAGTCCCCATGCACTCGTTTTGTCGAAACCTCGATGGTGGGGATCAGTTTGTAGGTCAGATGGACCCTTTGTAATATTATCCCACCTGGCTTAGCACACTTTAAAGTGACGTTATAGTAATTTCTGGCCTGTCTGTAGAGCTTTCGGTTTTCCTCAGCAGGTGTTTGGTGCCATAACGCAAAAGCCTCTTCCTTCTTCCGGACAGCAACTGAGCAAGTAGGATTGAACCAACGTTCTTCTTTTGGTTTTAAGCTAACTGATTTACTTGAAATGTAGGAGTGCATGTCAGCAGCGGCATCTACGTCTCTATCGAAGAAGCATAGAGAGCAGTTAAAAGCCCAAAAGAACGAATTAAGTCCTCTCCAATCGGCATTCTCGTATTGCCAGATTGTTCTTCTAGCAGTTCTAGTTTCCATTATATAATAAAGTTTTCTAGAATAAGGAAAATTAAGCACACGAAAACTTCACCAACAATATACGCATTTATACCAATCCATTCCAACCACCTTTTACTGAATTTATTCCAAAATCACTACTACCCTATATCCGAGTTCCTGAATTTCCATGAGGAAAGAGAAAATTATGTTTCAAATAGCGGTGTCTATGAAACAAATCAGTTAAGATCAGCATTATGTGGTCTGCGTCAAAAGCGTTGCACGACTCATCGTCGAATAATCGGAATTTCACAAAACGAAGCAAAGGTGTATCGTAAAGCATTTTTCTATGCAATCTCAGGACTTACTCCCTTGAACCATAACAATTTTGTATGAACCGACTACCAGTATAACTGAACCCTTAGTTCCCAAGCACTGTGAGTCTCTTTTCAAGCAAAATTTTATGATATTAAAAACAAACTTTTGAACATCTCATGACAAGCTTATCACTATTACCGCCGCAATTATTTTTATCGCATTGATAAGATGCAGGGTAATCAGTGTAATCCGTAAAATTAGCTCCTAGTTCCTCATCAAATGAGTCACATTAGGTTACCAGAAAGACTAAAATTCATTCCGGTAAGGAAAAGAACCCGTTGAGGGATACAGACTTCATGATCACCATCGACTATCTATTAGATATCGCATTTCCCAATGATTGATAAATCTATAACCTTCAATATTCCCAACCCAATCTTAAATATTGAAAATTTTCTCACACCAAACTCCAAAACAATGTACCTACATGTGATACAAATTCCATAGTCATTCCATTTATATTGTTCTTTATGCTTTTCCATTTCCACGACAAACTACTGTATCGACATCTAGACACAGTTTCTAACCAGAACTTCTAAGATTTTATCATGAGAATACCTAACAATTTCGTTAAGGTGAACTCGTACACGTAGCTCATAGGCTTAGCCAAGTAATGAACAAGTTCTTTAATTTATTCAATTTATTTGCTATCCCCCACCCGTGGTAAGGAACTATTAATTCATAATATAAAGGTAGAGTAGTAACACGTGCCGCTTCAACCCCATTGATTCACCAGAATGTTTCACCATAACGGAGACTTTCTTCGATCACCGCAGTGAGACTAACGCAAGTCGTGTTTATCATTCCTTCTTAATGCCTTCGTCAATTTAGTTTACTCTGGAATCCAGAATCCTGCTATCTAATGGAGTGTTTCGCTTAGAAAATACCCAATGGGTCTCTATTTCCTCTTGGGAAGCCCAAATACATATGCCGATTAAATTAGATAACAAATCAGTCTTTATCGAATAAATCTACTTTATTTCATATTGCAAATACTAAATAGACTTGAGGACCACCATTCTAACTCATGTGGGACCAATGGAGCCAAGGTTGTCCATTCACTGGTTTTAGGATTATACTCTTCAACAATATCTGTATACTTATCATCATGCTGTCCTCTGCAAGCTATAAGTCGATTATTTAAGGCAGCACATTTCATGTAACACTGCCCCAGTTTAAGCGAATTCACATTAGTCCAGGTTTCCGTCGAAGGATGATAACGTTCAACAGTTTTACTGTCTCGTCCCTCATACCAACCTCCCACTGCATACAAATATCCGCCAACTGCAGCGAAGCCAAACAATGTCGATTTTTCGTTTTTAAACGGCTTTTTGGTCCACTGGTTGATATAAGGATCATAGCATTCCATGGTAAATTCGTCGTACCCAACGACGTACAAAAGTCCATCAAGTGCTGCCACTTGGACGAACTTAAATGGTGTCAGCAAAGGCGCCACTTCTTTCCATTTACCTGCAGCAAAATCATATTTCTCCACTAAACGTGACCCAGTGCCATTATTCCAACCACCTACAACGTATAATTCTCCATCCAATTCAACCATTCCAGGTAGATCATGCGCGGATCCCATGGGAGGTAAGTCAGTCCATTTCTTTGTTTCAAAGTCGTAACATTCAACGGTATTTGTGTCGACATCACCAATTATACCACCAGCGACGATCAGTTTCTCATTTATGGCAATCGATCTATAATCCTTTCTTTTTGTCGATGGACAAGGCAGATCTGGGATTGACCAAGTATTCGAATCTCGATCAAATATCTGCACTTTCAGGTCATTCGTGTATTTCCCACTTGCAAAAACAAGTTTTTCATTCTTCCTCGCCTTAACACTTGCTCGTGGGTATCTAGTACGATTTTCAGGTGATAAGTGCCATTCGAGCCAACTGCAAATCAACTCATCGGAGGCGATCGTTTTGCATATTGAATGCCGATTCTTGATGATAAATTTCGGCTTCAATTGAGTGAATCGTATGTGTGAGAAAATATCTACGATCACTGGCTCACGATTTTCCTTGTCGTACTCTACCCAGGTCACCAGACTGAGGAACACTTTTTCCTCCGAGGATATCCGAAGGTCGTTACTGGAAACTAATGCACTTAACTGCTCCTTGCTGAGTTCCAAGAATTCCTTCTCCCTGCACACGGTCTCGAAGTGTTTAAGGGCAAATGCGGTTGCTTTCTCATTGAGTTCGGTATCATTGTATTCTGCAAAACGTGCAATGCTCAAGCAATTGCAGGCATTAAGGCGTTTAACCATAAAATTAGAGCACAAAGCTTTCAAGTTGGACATCTGGAAGCGGTCTGATTCTCTGAGTACACCTTTGACGGTTTCATCGCGCAGCTCAATCGAGGCCATGTACATGAAGTCCACGATCGATGCTAGGATTTCCCCATCGATTTCCTTGAGTTTTACCTCCTTCACATCACCTTGCAATTTTCTCTCGAAGTACTCGCTAGACGCAGAGAGCACTATCTTATGCGCGTGCACTTGTATATTGTCCATTTCAGCTATCAGTACTACATCGAATAATGTCTTTTTCTGGTAGAATGACCGCATTTTATCGGAAACCACCTCTTTCTGTTCAGCACATTTGAAGGTTTTGCTGTTGCTACTTTCGGTGAACATTTGGTTTTGGTGTGCCATGACGAGAATTCTAAAAGGTGAAGATCATACTAAATAGCAAATTCAATTCTACACGTAATCAGTAAATTCTTACCTCTTATCTGCAAGTATTTGTCACAAACTTTGAATTTAAAATGGAATTTATTATTCACTCCTCTTGAAGCTTAACGACGGAAATAATAAGACACACTGGGATAGTACTGCAGAGGCAGAGTTACTATATATAGGTGCACCTTATCTCTGCAAGTGGTCATGTGCTTCTGATAATATATCGTTATCGAAATAGATTGCTTGTTAACGAGAGCGTTCGGGGAAAGCCACCTTTATGTTATCAAATTGTGTCTATTTTTATAGAATGAAGTCAATAGTGAATGAGTTCAGAGAATTTTCGATTCTGGAATATCCGGTACAAACAATTGTAGTTCGTTCAATGAGAACATTTTTCGCCCGAAAGTGTTCTTCGATTTGTTCAATGACTCTGTACGAAACAATTTCACACATTTCTTTCTGCACCTACTTAGGCATACTATGAAGTGTTCTGCAGGAGTGTATGATTGATGATTCCCTGTTAAGGGCGATTCAGTCTTTATATACAAACTGCAGAAGCTGTGTTCGGATCTTCTTCTTTCTTTTCAGCGAGGTTATGATCCGAAAACAAGGGATCATAACCCCCCCATTCACCGCATTTCTACTGATCCGCCTGTGGGGTTCGCCTATTTGACCTAAGAAAATATCAGCAGGTCTGTCGAGGCCAATGAAATGCCAGGCATTTATATGCCTGCCTCTCCTGCCTCGCGATGTCTTTGGAACATGCATTGATATTGCCTTTTTAACAGGGTTCAAATGATCTCTTCTTTGAACGTGGCAATACCAGCTGAGCCAGTCGTGCTCTACTTTTCGTAAGATGGTTTCCTTGAAGGACGTGAAGGCTTCCACGGATCTTTGAACTTCTTATTCGATCAAGCTTTGTCACTCCTGCTGTCATGCGAAGCATCTTTATCTCAGCTGTCGTTAAATCATTCAAATAAATGTCTGGAATAGGCCTGAGTGGATCAGAGAACGGACAGCACAAGTACTCTGTTTTTTTTTTTTTTTTTAACTGACGCGATACCCATTTCCCTCCAAAACGTCCACCCACACATCAAGTGGGATGTAGGATCCAGTTATGATGGCTCCATCATCAGCAAAGAATAACTGGTGTGTGAAGCTGTGTTCGGATAAACGGCCTTAAATCATTACATTTCACTAGGGGCGTTGGACTCCGCCAAGGGTGCGCTTTGCCACCTCTCCTCTGTACCTATATAATGAACTGGATGTTACAGCACAGCCGTGGCGAAGAATTTTTCAAATTGGGAGACTTAAGGATTAGTCATCTGCTCTACGCGTTATCCTTGAGTCCTCTCAAATCGAACTTCAGGGCGCACTTAAAAGGTTTATAGCCCTTTATGATGATGCTGGAATAAATGTAAACGTGAACAAATCCGAAGTAATGGTCGTTTCGAACACACCCATTCAGTGCACTCTGCATGTGAGTGGAGTCCCACTGGAGCAGGTGGCTAAGCTTAAGTACATCGGGGTCTTATACTATACTATACTATACTATATTGTACGTACTGCGACCTATGAGATCTATTGTGCCAGCCCGGTGTTTAGCTGAGAACTTGGTTAAAGCTCTTGATGAACCTCAACAAAGCTCCAGGCTCAATGTTTCAGAAGTCAGAGGAACTCAATAAAGCCCTCCCGAGATGGGGAAGTCTTTTTCTTGCGAGACATTTTGAGAAAGATTGGTCAATTTTTTTTGTTTTTTTTTAATAATTCACGCGCGCCGAAGGAATTACTAATATCCTTATACTGATGCTCAGGGCACGTGCGGATGGGAAAAGGGGGAGGCGAACGGATGAGATGCCGGTTTGCGTTGGCTTTAAATGTTAGTAGGTTGTAATGATTAGGAAATACAGAGGCTGGTAGATCGTTCCACAAACGTGTTGTTCGGCTTATAAACGAATCCATATATTTGACAGTACGTCCGAAGTTGAGCTTGAGGGTGAACTGATGTGCTTTCGAAGTATAGCGCGTATTGCGGGTGAAGTTTAGAAGGGGAAGAATGCATCGGGCTATTTCGCTGGAGCATTTGCTACAAAAAAAGCGATAAAATAGGGAAAGTCACGAGACATTTCTACGATGTTCGAGTGAAACTATGGAGCTTATAATGTCTCTATCGTCTGATCTGGCCTCCATATATAAGGCATTCATCCGCCCAAACCTGGAATATAACGCCCACATCTGGTCTGGTGCACCCAAGACCGTTCTGCACGCACCCTATTGATTGAACTCCATTTGGTAATGCTGTCCAGGTCGGAATTTTAATGTGTTTAACGTACGTTGTCGTTCCTATTCTACGGCCGAAGAGCATGGACGTGAGTTAGGGAACAAATATGAAAAACTGAGAGTACTGTCATCAGCGAAGGAATGGATTGGATTAGAAGTAGCAGACAAAAGGTAATTTATAAAAATGAGAAAGAGAGTCGGAAACAAAACGGAGCCCTGGTTAACACCAGCATTTATATGGTGAATTGCAGACTTGAAGCAGTCCAAGACAACTTGTATTGAACGGTCCGAAGGAAAAGCCGAACTTAGTGGTGAAGCTAAACTATCGGTTTTCAACTCGGTGTATGCTTCAATTCTCACCTTCACTCATGAAATTTGGGTACTGACCGAAAGAATAATATGATACAAACTGGTGAAATGAGTTTCGTTCGCGGTTTTCATGAAATAACTCGTAGGGATTGAGTGCACAACACCAGAATTCGCGAGACACTCACTAGTAGCTGCTTCTCCAAACGGAACGATCTATGCTTCGATGGTTTGGACACGTAGTGCATATGCCCCAGACTGGCTTCCAAGATGTTCCATGAATACCATGCCATTGGTAGGCCTAGAAATAGATGGTTGGATCAGACATTTTTTCTGGAGCCATCTAGGCATTCCTCCTGATGAAGTGGAGTCAATGGGTGAGGATCGAGAAAGAAGGAGAGTCCACCTGAGCATCATACCTCCGCAACCACCATGAAAGATTAGTGGATCATTGAAAATGTACTCGTATGTATAGCATCGGTTATAGCAATCGCAAAATTGTATACATACTTACTTAGTTAGTTAAGTGGCGCTACAGTCCGGGATGAACCTGCGCCTCAACCAACAAGCCTCTCCATTTAGCTCGGTCTTTAGCTAATTGCCTTCAGTTGCGCACTCCAAGTTGGTCGAGGTCCCCTTGAACTTGTGCGCGCCACCTACGGCGTTGATTCCCTCTACTGCGTCGTCCGTCGGGACTAGATTCGAAGATTTTGCGGGCCGGAGCGTTGGTGTCCATTCGCTCTACATGTCCTAGCCATCTCAGACCTCCAATACGTAGTTTTTTGACTAGGTCGATGTCGCTGTACAGCTCGTATAGTTCGTGATTGAATCTTCTCCTCCAAAACCCGTCAACGCAAACGGCGACCAAGGATATCTTCATCCTCTTTTAATAAAGTCCATGTTTCAGCGCCATAAAGCAGGACTGGGATGATCGGGGTCTTATACAGAGTCTCCTTAGTAGTTCGAGATAGGGCTTTACTGTTAAATCGCCTTATAAGTCCAAAAAACAGCGATTGGCAAGAGTTATTCTTCGCTTGATTTGTGCGCTGATGTTGTTCTCAGAGTTTATAGCAGAGCCAAGGTAGACAAAGTCCCTTACTACCTCGAAGTTATAGCTGCCCACTGTGACGTTTTGTCCAATTCGTCGGTGTTGGTTTTCCCTTCTTGTTGACAGCATATACTTGGTTTTGCCCTCGTTTATCGCTAAACCCATTTTGGCCGCTTCCGCCTCGATGCTTGCAAACGCACCGGTGACAGCCCGCTGAGTTCTTCCGATAATGTCTATATCGTCGGCGTATGCAAGCAGTTGTACAGACTTGTAATAGATTGTGCCTCCGGTGTTGGCTTGTGAGTTCCGCACAATCTGTTCAAGTACAATATTAAAGAAGTCACATGACAGCGCGTCACATTGTCTAAAACCTTTTGTGACATCAAAGGTCTCGGTGAGGTCATTACCGACCTTGATGGAGCAGCGAGCGTTCTCCATCATCATCCTGCACAGACGGACAAGTTTGGCAGGGATGTCAAAACTAGACATGGCTCTATAAGCTCTTCTCTATAGATGCTGTCATAGGCGGCCTTGAAATCGATAAAGAGGTGGTGAGTATCGATTTGGAATTCTTGGGTTTTCTCCAGGATCTGCCGAAATGTGAAGATTTGATCGATGATGGACTTTCCTGGCCTGAAACCGTGCTGATAGGGTCCAATCAGGCTGTTCATAAAAGGTTTCAGGCGTTCACACAATATCGCAGAAAAGATCTTTTATGCGATGTTGAGGAGACTGATGCCTCTATAATTGACGCAGTTAAGGGGGTCTCCCTTCTTGTGGATCGGGCAGACGATGCTGAGATTCCATTCATCAGGCATACACTCGTCTGACCAAATATTAGCAATGAGTTGGTGTATGCACCCTACCAATTCATTCCCAGCTGCCTTGAAAAGTTCGGTCGGTAAGCCGTCAGGTCCAGCAGCCTTGTTGGATTTTAGCTTGGATATTGCTATCCTCACTTCGTTTTGGTCAGGTGGACGGAAATTTTGACTATCATCGTCTATGTTAAATGGTTCAATCTGCCTGATAGCGGGATGTTGGTCTTCGTCGCCGTTATACAGTCTGCAGTAGTAGTTTTTCCATATTCTCAACACCGACTGTGATTCTACTACGAGGTTTACTTCTTCATCTCTACGAGTTTTGCTCCTCTGACACGTTCTTTTTACCTTTTGGTAAAACTTCCGTACATTGTTCCTGGAGTATAAACTCTCGATATTCTCAAACGCGCGCTTCTCATGCTCTTTCTCCTTCTTTTGGAGAAGCCGATGTTCTTCCCGTCTCTTTTGCTCGTAGAGCTCACGAGCAGCTCTCGTCTTCCTTTGCAGCGCCGCTTTGTATGCCTCTTGGACTGGTTACTCGGAAAACATTCCCAGCTCAGTTCTGAGAACAAACTGGTTTTATGCAAGCAAGTGTTAAAGCCGGTGTCGACCTACGGTATACAACTTTGTGGTTGTACCAAGAAAACAAATGCAAATATTTTTCAAAATAAAGTGCTAAGAGTGCTAATTCTCCAAGCACCGTGGTATAGTCGAAACGACGATATCCACAGGGATCTCGGAATTCCGACAATCGAAACTGAAACTTGAAGCTTCGCGAAAAAGCATAGAAACCGACTAATCGGACATGTCAACAATACAGTCCTACAAATTTTGGATGAGAGCAATTTATTTCGCCGACTACAAAGGACGAAACCTTTCGACTTGGCGAGATAATGATTAACCGCGTCTAGATTGCGGAATATGCAGGATCTTTCAGTGGAAAGAAACCTGCCAAACGTTTTTATTTCATGATAGAAAAATTGCTTGATAAGTTAATACTTAGTTGCGATATCTAACAAATTTATATCGAAGGGTGGTGTTTTTTTTAGTCAGTAAGCATCTGACAGTACTATGAGCACGCGCTTGCTATTCTCATAGTGTCTATGGAAGATTTTTCACCTACCCTCGAAAAAAAAAAATTAAATAAAAAAAAAATGACTATGCCACACACGGTTAATTTTGATTTGATTTGACTCAGTTTACAATTGAGTTGAAGTGTGTATGAAGTGCTTAAAACTTCAATTGTTTTTTTTTTTTTAAATTGTTAATAATAGTTTCCTCGCTGAAATTTGTGTTATTTAGGTTCACTTCTGCCACTAAAAAAATTCAAAGAAAGTCGGAAGAATCCCATATTGGAAAGCGGTCACCAAAGAAATTGACGAATGGTAATGTGGGAAAACCCCCTCTGGTTTAAAAAAAAAGAAGCTTAGGTCCAGACAAGGTATCTGTCAAACCAGAAAAAATACCCGCGCTTTTTCAGAGGTAAGTCTATTTGTTTATATTGTCGCTATAATTGTTTTTTTTTTTTTTTTTTTTTTTTTTTTGTCGGGATAGGAAACACTCGACTGGAGCACTCAGACACAACTGGTCCATTGTACTGCCAGAGAGCAAACCCTGATTTACCCATTTTACTGGAATTTCCTTGACTTTCGAAGAAAGCCAAGCAAGCACTTCAGTGATGAGGAGCTTACAGTACCAGCACTCACCACATCCGCACCGAAGATCTGCCACCTGATACGAGCAAAGGCCGGACACTCACAGAGATAATGTTCCGCGGTGTCGTCGCTCTCTCCATAAGCGTCGCAGATTGTAGTGTCACTTAAGCCTAACACGTTAAGGTGCTTTGCAAAAGCGAAGTGGCCTGTCAAGACGCGGATAAGTTGTCTACAGTCTTTTCTGCTGAGAGACAGCAAGAATGCCGCTGATTTCTTACAGACGTCCGGGAGCATGCGTTTAGTCAACCTGCAACCTGGAGAGTCATGCCACACACAATTGTGCTCGTGAGAGACCCAATCGTCAATGGAAGCCCTAACCGACCCAACGCGGGTTCGGGACCTGAGAAAGCCTCCTCTGAGCCTTGTCTAGCAATCTCATCTTAGATCTCGTTCCCCAAGATCCCAGTGTGACCTGGGACCCAGATAAGAGACAGAGAATTCAGCCTTGCGACCGAGTTCAAAGAGTTTTTGGTTTCACGAACTATTTTGGAAGTGGTTAAAGGGTTAAGCAAGGCCTTAAGCGCAGCCTGACTGTCACTACAGACACAAATGCTACGTCCCTTCCACCTGTTCTTCACAACATAGTTCATGGCCATTAGGATTGCATAAGTTTTCGCTTGGAAAACAGACGCATATTTGCCTAACGAGAAGTGAAGTCTAATGTTGTCGACTTCCACGAAGACCCCAGCGCCAGACCCTTGACTGGTTTTGGAACCATCCGTGAAAATACGACTACATTCCATTCCCGCTCAGACTCTGACCGAAGCCAGTCCTGGACACAAGGAAAGTCGACTCTGAATTTGCGCATCAGCTGGAGTTCTGGTGTCATTGCATCAGACGGCATATCCATAAGACAGGAGTCGTAAGATAAGTGTCGCGCAAGTTCATCAAAGTTCCAGTGTGGAGTATACCAAAAACCGCCTCGCCTAAGACGATGGATGGCTTTGATAGTGCAACCCATGATATAAGTATCAAGGGGAGGTAAGTTCAGCAAAGCGTCTAGAGCAGAGCCAGGTGTACTCGGGAAAGCTCCCGAGCAGCCGAGACAAGCCGTTCTTTGGAGTTTCGCACAGAAGGCAACCACATATTTACGCGAGAGCCCCTTCCACCAAACAACCGACGCATATGCGAGGAATGGTCTTATCATAGCCGTGTAGATCCAGAGAACCTTATTCGGTGATAGGCCCAAGTCTTGCCAAAAGCACCCTTACACTGCCAGAAGACTGAGAGCGCCTTGGATGTTTTCGACTCGACGTGTTTGGACCAATGAAGTTTCTTATCTAAAATCACTCCCAGATATTTGGCTTCATTGGAAATGCGAATGGTGACGCCTTTCAGTACTGGCTGAGTCAGACCGGTCAAAATCCTCCTTCTCGTAAAAAGAACAACCTCAGTTTTAAGAGGATTCACCGAAAGCCCACTCCTAGTACACCATTCATCGATCATGTCCAGAGCCGTCTGCGCGTTAGCACAGACCGTCGCCAGGCATGGCCCGACAGAAAGTATGGCGACATCATCCGCATATGCCTGAGCGTAGACGTTAGAACTGTTTAGAGTGTTCAACAGAGAGTCGACCACCATGCACCATAACAATGGAGACAGAACGCCACCTTGCGGACAGCCCCTGTTTACCCCTGTCATAACATATTGGCCACAATCCGCATCCACTACCAACGTTCTATTCATTAGCATTGCTTTAATCCACAACACTAATGTTTCATCTACCCCGTGTTGTCTGGCAGAGTCGCACATGCAGTCAAAAGTCGCATTGTCAAAAGCACCCTCAATGTCGATGAAGATACCCATCGCGTATTCTCTCCTATCAAGCGCGCATTCAATTCTGGCCACTAGATTTTGAAGTGCGGTCTCACAGGATTTCCCACGCTGATAGGCATGCTGCATCTCCGATAGTGGATGTCCACTTTTAGCTGCAGAGAAGATTTTCTATGCTGAGATGGGGATGAAAACTTAGAAAAATTCTGCAGCTATCTTGAGTTCCTGTAATGTAGAAGTATTATTAGTGATAAGTATAAGTGTACAAATTAAATGCTAAATTAAATCACTGAATATTTGGTGTTCCGGGCAAATTGTTTGCCTTTGTCCTCGAAGTTTCAAGGGATGAAACTTTTTTGTGGATTACGACGACAATTGGGGTGGAAAATGCCTGGAAATGTTGTGCAGTTGTGTTGTATATCTGCAATTAAAGATAATATTAGTAACAATAAGTCGTTTACTTACTTAAACACTGAATATTCGATATTCCGATGGAAATGTTTGCTCTTGTCCTGGGCGAAGCGAAGGTCTTCTGAAAACTGTTGGATTGGCTGGAACTGTGTCGACGTTGATGATCGATGACGGGGGGAAAAGGCTTGGAGCACTTCTATTGTTGTATTTCTGCAATTTAAAAGTAATATTAGTAACAATTATAGCGGCAATATAAACAAATAGACTTACCTCTGAAAAAGCGCCGGTATTTTTTCTGGTTTGACAGATACCTTGTCTGGACCTAAGCTTCTTTTTTTTGACGCCAGAGATTTGCCTCCAGTTGTCAATTTTCTCTGGTAGAAATAATCTGGAATATTCAAATTCTGAAACTGTTGCACACATAAAGGAGACTTGGCATCACCTTTTTTAACTAACACCAAATGCACATTTGACATTTATCTGCACGAAACACGAGTGCAAAAGTTTCGACCATTCGTTATGAAATGCCATCGTCTATCTCCGTCGTTCCGACTGTTCATTCTGAATCTGTCAGTTGACTCGTTGAGTTATAATATCGCCGCCGTCGTCGCTCCCATAGAATCTCTGCAACCATCTCCACGAAAGATAATTTTTCGTTTCCTTCCGAGCAGCAAACCGTCGACCTATTTAAGTTTTCGCATTTCCTCAAAAACCGCAGAGTCAAATAGTCTGTTGTGAAAAAGAAAAATAAAATTACACGCACAGTGCTTCCGGTATTAAAAAAAAGTTTTCATCGATTCGACATTACATAAGGAACAGAGCAGACACGCGACACGGCTCCCATTCTCAACTCAACTGGTAGCGCGCAGCGATCAATCACGGCGAATTATTTCCTTTGAATTTATTTTCAATAAAAAGTGCAAACTGAACTGAAAATGTGTTTAAATAAAAACTTGACAAACGAAAAAGACATTTTGTGTGACGCCGCAGATAGTAAAAAATCTTTGGACTCAATTTTTTCTGAAAGTATCGAATTTCTTTGATTAATTTGAACGCAAACCCGCACATATTTAACAAAGCAATAGTTACAAACACCAGTTACTACTCCTATATAATAGCCAAAGAAGATTTTCTTCGAAACAAAAATAAATTTCAACACAAAATGCTTGCTAGTAGCAATAATTTATAGGAAAGCTATAATAACAGTAATACAAGGAATTTCTTTTACATTCGTCGTCGCTATTTCGTTATTTCTATTCGAAATTTTTTCTTTCGCTCTGAAAACGCAGAAAAGAAAAGAGTTTTTCGCCGAAACTTTGTCTGAAGATAGTCTTATTCACAATTTTATAAATAAAGAAATCAAATCGCTTGCACAATGGCAGTAATCAATCAAAAGAATGTCAAATTCAATTTATTCTCGCACGTGAAATACGAGCATTTGGTCGCGGGAGTATCCGGCGGTGTAACGTCCACCTTACTGCTGCATCCCTTGGATCTAATCAAAATTCGTTTTGCTGGTAAGTGTTATACTATGATTTTGATAAAAGAAATTGTATTTTCTATAAAATGCCGGGTTTGCTACATTTTGCATTGCATTTCCTGTAAAAAGTTTGCGACGAGACAACAAAGAAATCGTTAACCGAGGCCGCAGGTGCAAAGTGGGTTGTGGTTTTCCCAAACAGTGTTCCCCCTTTGTTGCAATTTTATCATCTATTGTCAATACTTTTTTACAAACTCGCAATTTCGTGCAATGGGTATGTTTGTTTTTGGTATTCGGGTAAAGCTTACCCTTATAGCATGTCCCCACCAAAACTAAATACGAGATTTAGCGAAAAAAGGTTTAGATTTACGTGAGGTGTTCCCACCGGAATTTAGGATTTATATTGACGTTTGCACCATGTTTTGCGGCTTTTCACCTGTTTTTTTTATTGTTCCATTGTCTGCAAGCAAAGCAAATGATTTGTATTATGTACGAATTATGTACAAAAATGTAAAAATACTTACCAAAAAAATAATCCAAATCGGTCAATATTTTATTTTATTTATTTGAAGTTTGAAACTTTCCGACAGACTTCAATTTTTTCTTTGTCAGCACACGAAAATGGCATGTGCTAACATAAAAAAGGATTGTTTGATTTGTGTCGCGTGAGGATTTAAGTGAGATTTATTATAAATCTCGAATTTAGACGGGATTTATAGACGTCAAATCGTATCGTATCGTCATCCTCGGGATTTAGTGAAGATTTAGGTGGATTTAGCTAAATTCTTGCTAAATCCCGGATTTAGTTTTGGTGGGGACATGCTTTTAGTCACCATTGGCAATAATTCATTGCCAGAAATACATATGTCAAGCAATTGAAATTTCCAATGGAGACCGCTGATTTCTTGAAATAATTCATTTCATTTTCGGTCTACATTGAAAATTTCGATTGCTTGACATATTTCTTGCAATGAAATATTGCCCGTGGAGACTAGGGGTTAAGAAACCATATGTACGTTGAATCTTATACCATGCTTCCACTGAACATCGATGCATTTTTACCGCAAGCTCAGTAGCCGTTCCTACCAAGTTGAAATAATTTCAAATGTCAAAAACTGCCGATTTTGAAGTGGCTGGCATCTAATATTTTGACATCTATAAATGAACACTTAATTAACCATAGCTCACGCTGTAGTCCTATTTTGGTTTGAAAAACCTCTCACCTATTGATGAATTCAAGGGGATATATTTCTCCGAAATGAAGAGATTTCGAAACATCGAAAATGTATCTGAAAAATTCGGTGAAACCTCGCGATTTCGTCTTATCGGAACATAGTATTATCGCGGATTAAGACTATCTACACCATGTCACAAAAGTCTACATACGAAGCGAAATTACTTGATTATTTCATTAAAATAAGGCAAAATGAAAGTTTTTCTTATGCACGATATCTTTTTGGGTATTCTGATATTCATTAATAACAAAAAATGGTAACATCCGCTTATGCATCATTGGCAAGGAAGAAGAAAATGTAAACAAGCACACAAGGAATGCCGCAAAAGTCTACATACGATCGTAAAACCGATCGAAATACCGTTAGTGCAGCCGACTGAAATCATCCATGAGATCATTCGTAGTTGAGTTGTGCATAAGAACGTTAAGACAGAAAAAGAATTTCCTCTATTTTTATTTCTAAGGTAAAATGAGTGACAGGAAAGAAATCACAACCGAAGTGCGAAAAATCGTCATAAAACTCAGAAACGAGGGCGAATCGATGGCGAAAATTGGCAAAATTTTAAATTTGCATAAGGCTACGGTTCAGACTATCATAAAAAACTATAATGACACGGGCAATTATGATAGCAAGCCAAGAAGCGGGCGACCGAAGAAGCTTGATGATAGGATTCGAAGGAAAATAGTGCGAAAAGTTGCCGAGAATCCAAAGCAGAGCGCCACAAAACTTGCGGTTGAGCTGCAATCATTCGAAAATCTAACTGTGCATCCCAAAACTATCCGTAGTGTACTAAAAAAGTCCGGTTTAAGCTCGCATATAGCCAGGGGAAAACCGCTGATAAGCTTAACTAACATGAGGAAAAGGTTGGAATACGCTAAAAAGTATGAAAAGGTGCACATTGACGATCCTACTTTCTGGGAACGAGTTATTTTTACCGACGAGTGCAAATTCAATGTTTTTGGGCGAGATGGACGGACAAAAGTTTGGCGAAAGCCAAATACAGCTCTTAACATAAAAAACATTTGCCCCACTGTTAAACATGGAGGGGGGGTCTGTTATGGTATGGGGATGCAAGGCGGCGAATGGAGTTGGGGAGTTGCACTTTATTGACGGGATAATGGATCGGCACAAGTATCTAAACATTTTAAAGAACAATCTTCTCGGGAGCACACAAAAACTAAGCCTTCAGTCTAATTTCATATTCATGCAGGACAACGACCCAAAGCATACCTCCTTTCTCGTTAGAGAATGGTTGCTTTACCACGTTCGTTCGAAGCTTGAGCATCCTCCACAATCGCCCGACCTTAATGTTATTAAGCATTTATGGGCTCATCTAAAGCAGAAACTTAGAGAAAGGACCATTACATCAGTTGCCATGCTTAAGAGTGCCTTTGGCTGAAGAATGGGCCAAAATTTCACCCGAAGTAACCCGAAAACTGGCCCTTTCTATGCCTTCACGATTAGAGAAGGTTATCGAAGCAAACGGTGGCCCAACACCTTACTGATAGCTACAATTTCAGTTTTGAAAAACATCGTATGTAGACTTGTGAATCTAAAAAAATGTACTCTTATGAATTTTTCTATTTCAGGCTTCCAGTTTTGCATAACTTTATGTGCACTTGTCATCTTTTTTTGTTTTTATACCATCCGTTAATTGTTTTGTTAAAATAAAGTTTTTTACTCGAGTTTTAATTAAAAAAAATCGTTATTTGAAATCGTATGTAGACTTTTGTGACATGGTGTATAAAAAAAGTGTAGAGATTTTCGTCATACTCTCTGTTCCCCATAAACGCCGAAACTTATAATTTTCTGGGCTAGATTTTGTGTATACTAAATTTTCTACACTGCCATTAAACATCGGCAAGAGGATCAGAATAATGGAGGGGCGCGAGAAGCGTTTCCTGCATTTTTCCTTTATTTCACTGTCAAAATGGACACCGGATTGCTGCTTTATCATTTTTATATAATTTGCGCGCGCCGAAGGGATTATTATGCCTTTAGGGCATGGGCGGATGGGAAACGGAAGAAGAGGAACAGGAGATGCCGGTTCAATAACCGACTGCAAATAGAACCCCGGTCCCCTGTGTGACAGTCGGGGATACTAACCACTATACTATCGAGGAAACCGTCTTTTGCTTTCAGCTTAGATGGGTAAAGAAAAATACGCATAATAGTAGACTGGACCGAATCTATGCCGCATTAATCAATTCGTTGCTTACGAGTAGGATGAGGCACTGTGAACTCAGCCTTAGAAATGAGCTACTGCAAGTCCTGATAGACCTATCACTGCTTTCAGAGAACTTAAGCAAAAGCAATCTAAAACGATTTAGGGTGTGAACTGTGCGAGCTACTACAGAGCTCGACTGGTAAAAAGAACATCGGTTATAGACACTAGCTCTATACATCGGTTGAGATGCCAATATTGGTATTTGGATACAGCTACAGCGGCTGGACCGCAGATGTGAAAGAAATGTACAGAGATCTGAACCTCTAGAAACCTTTGGTTTGCCAATTGAAGGGACCTTGCAAGACGTGCCATGTTTGCTGTGCCGTCGGGTAGGCGACTCCTCGGTAGGCCTAGAAATAGATGATTGGACCAAGTCCGACATCTCTCCTGGAGCCGTCTAGGGATTCCTCCTGATGAGTTGGAGTCAATGGCGAAGGATCGAGAATGATGGAGGGTCCACCTGAGCATCCTACTCCCGCGACCCTCATGAAGGATTGCAACTGGTCGATATTTAACTGAGACTTAATTTTTGCGTCTTTAACTGCACATACTTTCTTACTTACTCGCCTCTCCACTTGGCTCGATCTTTAGCTAATTGCTCCCAGTTGTGCACTCCAAGTTGGTTGAGTTCCCCTTGAACTTGTGCGCTGCACGTACGGCGAGAAGGTCGTCCTTCCGGATTAGATTCGAATGCTCTGCGGGCCGGAGCGTTGATGTCCATTCGCTTTACATGACTTACCACGCAGTTTTTTGCCTAGGCCGATGTCGCTGTACAGCTCGCATAGTTCGTCATTGAATCTTCTCCGCCAAAACCCGTCAACGCAAACAGGAGCGAATATCCTACGAAGAATTTTGCTCTCAAAGCGACCAAAATATTTTCATCTGCTTTCAATAAAGTCCATGTTAGGTCTTGTATAGAGTCTCCCGAGTTGTTCGAGATAGGGCTTAACTGTTGACTGCTTTATAAAAGAGCACTTAAGCGAGGAGAGTCATTTGGTTTTTTTTTATAAAACCTTTGGACATTGTTGACATCCATAACTTGAGAGCATGGATTTAATATTTCTTTTCAAGCAACCAAAGCTGACCACCGAAACAGAGAATTAAAAGATTTCTTTTTTTTTTATTGTTCTCGTGTGGGAACCCTGTTTACAGTTCATAGCTCCATTTGGCGTGAATGGAATTCAATTCAAATCCATGGCATCCGGTATTTTCATCCGGAGAGAGAACCCCAAATGACCTCTCAAACATGCGGTTCGGAAGGAAAAATCAATAAAAAGCCCTTAAAGGAATTTTCATCGACATGCGTTTGCTCCGCATACATACCCAAGAGACTAGCAAGTACACATTCAAACATTCAGTTGAAACTGCCGCATCATTCACTCTGCGCGTGAATTGTCGTACAAAGGTCTGCGAAAACCAGTTGTTTGTGCAGAAACTTGTTTTTGCTTTTTTTTTTTTTTTTTTTATATTTTTCTGCTTCTGTTAGTATTTGGATTTCTCTAGAGAGAGAGTCAAATAGACAAACAAAAGCAAAAATCTGATGCAACCCAAACGAGAAATTACCACAAACATTTTTTCAAATGGACTTTGCCCAAATAATATATGTACGTTGTCGAAAAATCGAAAAATCAATGGTCTGGTCAGTGGTCAGACGAAATAAAAAAAAAAAGACAGATTTCATGATCCTCTTGGCCCCGTAAAAAATTGCGTTGTGGTGCTCCACTTTGTATATGAGTTGAGAACACAGCCCAGGCATGATGACGATGTGAGTCATTAAACTTATCCGGGGCTGCGTAGTGCATACATACATATATCTGTTTCGCTTGTCACGTGAGCAGCAAACAGCTGACTCTCCCATCAGATATGGTATACTAGCGAGTTGCGAAGCAAACAAATGAAATTTGTTCTCCGTTGACGTCGGCAAAACGGCTATATTCAGTTGTTTACACTTATATGACGGGGTTTACGATTCGGGTTATTCACTGCATGTGGGGATGATATACAATATTCGCATAGTGACTGATTTAAAATTTCGCTCAAAGAGAAGTTCTAAAATGATGGAATATTTTTAGAATGTTTTTTGTTTTTTTCTCTTTATCACGAAGTGCTGGTGTTGCTTGCTTGGCAACTAAAGTTGATAGCTTTGAAGGGGGCTCGTTGTTCGTTACATGTGTTAGATTTTAATCTGAATTTGCTAATTTGTAATGGCCAGAGATAGTGTCAATCAAATTTTGTTTCTATGAGCAGTTTAGGGATTTTTTTGATACGAACTTGAGACAGTTGCAATCCCTGTGTTTGAAATTAGAGTAACAAACCACTACCATCCTTCGCTTTATCTAGAATTCCATTTTCTCTCTTGTTGGGCAGTCCAGTCAGACAACAAAAACAGTTAATCACCCCGATTACCGTCGGCGTTTTTTTTTTCGTTTTTCGACGGTTGTCGTTTTATTCATAGCAACGACCTGCGGACCGTTAAACGTTACAACTACAAAAAAGAATGCTTGTTGCCGTGTAGAATACTATTAAAAATCTTTTTCATTGAAAAAGTTATAAAAATGCATTGGTGGCATTTCTGAGGAATAAAACAAAATCGGAGAAACCCCTCTATGCCAATGGAAGAGAATGGTGCGAATATTCTCTTTACTTACTAGGGGGCCCTATTTGCAGGTAGAAAGAAATGTTCCGATTTATACATCCTCTGCATTTCATCTTCTTCTTCCTATTTCTGCGATGCTATGATCCGAAAACAAGGGATCATAACCTTCGCAGCATTTCTACTGATCCGCCTGTGGGGTTCACCTTCTCATGTTTTCTCTTCTGCATCTCATGTTTTCTCTTCTGTATCTCATGTTTAAAGCATGTTTCAAAACTTTACTTGTGTCCGTCCAAGGGAGCATTTTGTATAGTTTTGATCTGTAACGATGTGTCCACACCCGTTTAAGGAAGCTGTCCGTTTAAGGGAATAACAATTCCATATAAATTAATACTAAAATCAGCGGTCTTGGATTTGATGTCCGTACAAGGGAGTTGTCCGTTAGGGGAGGTTTCATTCTACTAAGTAGTAACGCACTAAAAAGATTCGAGTTCTAAAGTATTGCAGCTTTGTACATTTCTATTAGAGAGGTGGATAGGATATATATGCTTTGCGCAAAAACAGACAGTATACCTACTTTTAGGAGCCCTAACTGTCAAATCCACAAATCTTCCACAAAAGATCCCTTTGATTGTAGTACCATATCGCTGTGTTGATATCTCCTGTCCACAGGTTTTGTTGGTTTTACCAGATTATGCTTCTTTAAGGCTGTTGCGATATGTTTTAAAGTTGTTTGAAGGTGTAGAATGGATGACATTAAATTGAAAAAGTGATATCGGTCAAATGACCACCTCACCTCGACATTTTGAATTGTTGCTCGCAAAACATCTGGCTGCAAATTGGTGATTTCTTCTTCAATGTTGGCTTTCAAGACTTGGTTTGTTGTGATAAATGCGAGATTTCAAAAATCTCCAAAGAAGTCTTGCGCCGTCACGCCGTCGCGATCTGGCCGGCCAGTTCAAATCGCTAAACTGGGAGATCACGGAAATTGGCGATTTAAAATCTACAGCGTTTCCTGAGCTATGTGAGCGGTTGCTCTTTATAAGGGAACATCTTCAGATCTTTCACCAATATTCGACGCAACGAACGTCTGCCGATGCCAAATTGTGTCCTTGTTGTCGATGTTTGTGGAGTCTCTTGGAAGTCCTCAGTCACAGCAGTAATATTCTCGGCCGAACGAGCAATACAAAGCCGGCCACTTCTTGCGACATCTCTAGTGGACCCAGTTTGCACGAAACGCTTAATTGTTCGCGCACGTGGTGCAGGACGACGAGGAAAATGATGACGAAATTCACCATACGTTAGAATAATAGACAGGAAATTGGACAAATAAGCAGAAACAATAATTCTGCGTTCTTCAGGTGTGTATCGCTCCATTGTTTGTTTGCAACTAATTCTCTATCTGTCTACACACTAGCACAATGACATTTGACGCCATTTGCAAAAATTCTGGCTCATTCGCATTATGGCATTACTCTTAGAAGTAGAGTATTGATATTATCACGAATCTCACTGCAATCAAAATCTTTTGAGTTGCCGTCGTTACGAAAAAATACGTAACGCCATCGTTACCAAAATACAAATATTTGGCGCAAAAGCTCTTTAAAGTGCCAGGGCCTAACTTCTCGCAACCACTCATGTTGTGTGCGTTATATTTTTCACACGAATGGAATGGCCATCGTTACCGCCTGCTTCAAAATGCACATGTAGCTATAAATTTGTGCCTCAAACAAGTAAATCCATGCACCAAAAAGTACACAAAAAAAAATCAATACCTACCTTTCAAATTTTTCGAATGCATAATTTTATAATCGAATCGCGTCCCCTCCGTCAACGGATGAATGGTAACGTAATTTGTATTGTGTTGTTGGTAGATCTAGCAACAATATACATACAAATTACGTGGCGAGTTATCCGTTCACGGAGGACGCTATTCGACCCCTGGTTTTGTCTGTTTTTTTTTTTTTTTTTTTTAACTCTGTATATTTATTTTAATATCTTAATCCCCTTGAGGAATATCATGCTAATTCTAATTGGATATTGGGACCAAGCCGTTAAGGTATAGAATGGCAAAGTTTTACTAAAATCAGTCGAATAGTTTGTGTGTTATACTTGCCCAAAGACGACACTTTTATTGATAATGCACTACTTCAGAAGCCGCACCTAAACCTCTACAAGCACAGAGTAGATCTACATAGTATTGATCTTGTTGTGGTAAAAAAGATTCAGCTAGCATCCGCACATAATGATGACCAAATACGAAGCCAGACGCGATTGCTTATGACCTTGCCAGAGCTTGGTTATAATCATCCGTAAGCTATCATGTTTAAGGAAATTCAAATTAGCAAGCAATTGGTGTCACGTGCACTCAGCTTGAGTCGAATGATGACGGAATTACCCAACTTTAAGTCGATTACGAGTGAACAAAAGCCGAATTTGCTAACATTGTTGTGAAGCAAGTCTGATGCGCATAAAGTTATCGATAAACAAACCAACCCCATCACACGGTTTTATAATACCATCAACAGTTCAAACTAATTAACCTTGAAATGTATGTCTGACACGATAAGGGCACAGAAAAGAATGCAAGTTTATACTCCAGATACACTATCTCTCTTCAAAGCTTGAAGGTTGTCCTAGATTTGTTCGTGTTATGCAAACAAGTCTTACAAGGCATAATCGATTCGATTGCTTACTTCTTCGCTTGGTAAGCATCCCATTTGTTTGAACACATCAAACATTTTTTTCTACTTCCATCTTGGCAAACAAAGTATAAACATTAAGAAAAATATTTACCCGTCTAGCTTTGTTGTTGATTCTACGAATTAATCGAAAAAAAAAAAACGATTCTCACTGCCAATGACGATAATGGCCAATTCGCCGAAATCCAATGATTCAGCGTAAACATTTATACGGCAATCGAAATTGGATATTTCACACAACAAAGCTTTATGTTCGGTCGGCGGAGCTGGAGGGTCAAAGTGTTAATTTCACACTCCATTATCTGTCCGACCGGATGGTATGGCTTAACGTTGTTTATTGGAAAATTAGTAAAAAATATTTACCAATTGAGTTAGACACAGCGAGAACTATTATGTAAGCATTAAGGCAAAGTAATTGCAAAATTAAAACGAGTTTCTATTCAGAATTTCGTGCTAAAACCCCAAGTATTATGACATCTTTTTGATTAAATATACACGAGGCTAACATTTGTGGAGTGCTTGTCTACCACCGCTCACTCAACGAACAGCTGAACAATTTATCGCAGCAAGTTGGTTGGAATCCAATTGATTCCAGTTCTTTCCATTTTCATACGATGTCTGGTGCAAATGAAAATGTCGAACGAATGGAAAGATACCTCGTTCAAAGCGTTGTTGTGGGGTTTTTCCGTTACAGCACACTTACGTGCTATTCTTTTTTTTTTTTTTTTTTTGTGCTTTCATTTGCACAAGGCGAATGTATTTCGAAATGTTTACAAATACATATCATTTCAAGTCAAGTACATACATACGAACTTCTGTAATGTGAAGAGCGCGAGGTATTATATGATTTCTGTAAAAAAAAAAGTCTAAAGTCTGGTTGACAACGATAAGAAATTGTTTAAGGAAACAATACTGTGCGATGTCCTATCCTTCATGTAATAAGATCTTATTGAACTGCGAGTATCTACGGGGGTTTCACTATGAAATCGATCTCAATAGTCGATCTCAAATTGCGAAATTTAAGTTTTTTTTTTTTTTTGATATCATGTACATATGTATGTACGTTTCAATTTCGCAGTCGTTGAATGATCTCCTTCGTATTGATGGAACCTGACAAAGATTATTCAACGACCAGCAGATAAAGCCAGGAGGTAGCTCTTTTGGTGGCTTAGTAGGTTTTTTCTTTTTATTTTCCACGAGCTGATATTATCTGTATTTTGTAACAAAACGCTGCACGAGACCTATTGTTGTGCAATGTCGTCCCTTAGTAGAATATTTAATGTCGCTATTGTTGTTGTTTTTTTTTTTAATCTTCGACCTCAGTTATATGCATCCATGTGTACTTATGTACATACAGTGGTGTGCAAAATAATACTTAATTCTTACTCATGTCCTGTATCCCCTTGTGGGTTTTAGGGCCTCTACTACGCCTATGCGCCATCGTGTACGGTTTCTGGCAATATATCTCAGCTCTCCTCAACTGCGTTGCCTCCTTCTCGTCTTTTCTGCGCCTGTTCTCCTCGGACCGCCAGGTCTTCTGCCATCCTGAGTTAAAGGGTTCCATTGCATAGCATGGTTCGCTATGGAACTGTCACCCTTACGGACCGTGTGACCAATCCACTGCCACTTCCGTCGTTGGATGGTTGTGCCTATTGGTTCCTGACCCGTTCTCTCGTAAAGGTGTTCGTTAGAGATACGATTGGGCCAGAAAATCCTTGAGATATTGCGCAGGCACCTATTAACGAACGTTTGCAGCTTTCTGGTAATAGTAGTGGTCACTCTCCACGTGCTGCAACCATATAACAGCACGGATTCAACGTTGGAGCCCAACAGTCTTATCTTGGTGTTCAAACTAATTGCTTGCTCCGCCATATTTTGGACAATATCCCGAACGCGGATTTTGCCTTGGCGATCCTGTTGGCTATATCCAGTTCGGTTCCACCATCGGTCGAGACAACACTCCCAAGATACTGGAAATCCTCTACTCTCTCTACCGGTTGTCCAGCAATGCATATTTGAGCCGATGAGTTTGTTCCAAGGCTGATAATTTTAGTTTTTGCCGTATTAATTTTCAGCCCGACGACGCCTGCCTCCCTCTCCACATCTACTCTCATTTGGTGTAGGTCCATAATTCTGTGGAAGAGTAAACATATGTACATCGTCAGCGTAGTCAAGATGTTTCAGTTGAGATGTAAGAGTCCATCGAATTCCTCCGATTCCCGTCAACAAAGCTGCACGAAGCCCAATGCTAATCACCAAGAGGAATAATATTGGTGAAAGGATACAGCCTTATCTTACCCCACTTTGGATCCCAAATTCCTCAGACAACCTTCCTATGTGCAGAACGTTAAATTTTGGGACCTTCATATGTAGCTTTGATAAAAAAAAAATAATACTTGGCGCAACAGCTCTTTAAGTGCCAGGGCCTAGCTTCTCGCAACCACTTACATATGTTGTGTGCGTTATATTTTTCACAGGAATGGAAGGGACCTACAGTTTAGTGCCGTATCCGAAGGGCAATTTGTTTTGAGAAGCTTTTTCGTGACAACAATACTCTCGGATGTTTGTCAGACGCTCGCGAGAGGTGGGACCGTGAAAAAACCTTTTGGTGTTTTCTGGGATTCGAGCTTGGAACCTCACGAGCAGTGATCTGACACACTAACCACTTACGCCACGGCGCTTTGATAATAGCAATTAGTTTATCGGGAATACCTATCCTGCATAAGGCACGCCAAATAAACTCCCTGTTGACACTATCGAACGCCTTCTCAAAATCGATGAACAGCAGGTGCAGTGGCGATCGATATTCAACGCACAGTTCAATAATAGCCGTATTTTATTATCACTCATGATCCATATGGATCATTGGTTTCTATGCAATACAACAACAATACGAGATCCTGCTTTCTATCAGGATCAATTTCGTGATCTGGAATTTTTTTTTTTTATTCCTTGGTAGGTTACACAACCATACTACAAGACACCAGGAAAATAATTTCGTTGATCCAGATCCGGATCGTTTTATTTTCGTCGTGTGATCTATACGGATCTTGAGTGATAATAAAATACGGCTAATAATCCGCAGTGTGTTGATGTGGTCGGCACAGGAGGATCCAGAGCGGAAACCTGCTTGTTCGGCATCGAGTGTGTAAAGGAAGGTGGAGAAATATTCTTTGATCTGCCGAGTCCAAGATCAATTTATTTCAATCAGATTGTGTCAAAAGATATGTGCGAAGGCCACAAAGCAAAGAGTTTGAACCACAATATACAATAAAGCACGGATGTGGAAATGTCATGGTTTGGGGTTGTTTCTCCTGGTACGGTGTAGATCCTTTTCATCGGATAAAAGAGATCTTGAACACCAAAGTTTACATTAACTTATTGGAAAATGTGGTACTGCCATTTGCCGAGGAAGATGTGCAAGCACACTTCCGAAGCAGCCAAAATGTATTTTCAAAAAAAAAATTAAATGAAATGTTATGGTGTGGCTGGCACAGTCCCTGAACTTGAACCCCATAGAAAATATGTGGAGTGAACTCAAAAGGGCTCCCGGCCGCCTCAAATATAAAAATAGGGAAGAATTATGGCAGGCTATCAAAAAGTCTTGGAGGTCTGTTCCAAAGGAAAGATGCCAGAAATTGGTGGATTCAATGCCAAAAAGATCTCGAGCCATTATAAAAGAAATGGATGGAAAACAAAACACTACAGTTGGGTACTTATAGGAGTACATATTGTGACACATTCAGTCGTTAAAACTATTTCTTGTACCTTTTTTCAGAACTCTAGATGTTACACCTATTTTTTGCACAGCAAAAATTCGACTTTACAACGTCCTTGTTAATTAAACTAAATTTGTGACATATAACATTTAAACAATAGAATAGTTTAAAAATATAATATAAATGAAGTCTAACAAAAAACTATTTTAGAGAATTTTTAAGCACACACCAATTATTTTGCACACTATACTGTATTTATATTCGCCGTTATTGTTGTCGGTCGCCATCATCCGAGCGAATGATAGACGCGTAAGTTTTTCACTTGGTTTGCCAACTGATGATTTAGTAATTGTATGTAATTCCTTGTACATATATTTGTATGTAATTCCGATTTGCCAGTAGAACTAAGCAGGGGTCTTTGTACTGTAAGACTTCATCATTTCCAGAACAATGTAAAGAATGAGAATTCTTATTGGAGAATTGATCAAAGAAGAAAACATTTCTTCTTTTCAGAGACAGGAGTCTAACCTGCCACCAATGCTCTACCACTGAGGTATCCGTGGATGTTTTCTTCTCCGGTCAATTCTCCAACATCACATTTGTTGACCAGTCAAAGCCTTAGTAGCCTACGGAGTGCAATAGCATAGCTTCCGCCTTTATTCAGCTGATTTTAATTGCTCTGTTCAGTGGTCTACTGGGGAACTCGTTATGCGTTCAAAAAAAGAGGAATAGGTTATACCTGGGTCTCTATTAAAGGAGAAATAGGTAGAGCCCCATTATTATTTGCGAATCAAACGTTGCTGTATTTAGCGAATTACATTCGCCTGTTGGTACTATGATTGGCGAACTAGAAAATAACAAATCAAAGTAACGAGTATCTTATGTGAAATTGTTTTTTCTTTCGGTCGTCAAATCAACAACTGAAACAATTTCTTTCATATATGAAGTTGTACTTGCAATCATAATAGCAAGTAGACTGACACTGTACCAGGTGCAAGTTTTCCGGTAATTTATAGTTCATGCGATCAGGAAAACCTGATTTTACCTAGACTCACTAGTTTGAATGTTGAAAGACAACAAATTTGCATCTGTTTTCTCTTGATTAGAGAACTATAACCTTTCTGATATCATGCAAGTAAGTAAGGTCGTTATTTGTACTTTAATAGCAGTTTTTTTCTAAGCCCATGGTCTTCACTTATACAATTTTTAGTTGAGTTGTTTAACACAACACAGACGATGCATACTCGCGTTTACCTAGCTTTATTGTTACACGAAGTTGCACAGTGCATGCAATTGATCGTTATGGGTCTACATAGATATATAGATACTTATGGAGTTTTGAGTGTAGATGTAGGTAATCGCTTACTCAGTTCATAGTCTTGGGGATATACAACACTTTATGCATAGCTTTTGCAATTAATCAAAGAAGAGTGAATAGATGTACTATCATTGGCTCAAAGCACTATTCGAAAGGCGCAATTCTAGTGAATTAAGAGATGGAACTATTGAAAAAACAAGTTTGTCTCATTGATTTGGTATTCTACAGTCAAATTTGAAATTTATTTCTAACTTGCGGTTACCCGGCGTGCGTTGTTGCGCCTTGTCTCACTCAAAATGCAATTGTGGGCAAACTGCTGGACTGATTTTGACCAAATTTCACAGAAACACTCGGCCAATACCGAAGATTGCCTGTAAATTTGAGCTCAATCGGTTTGGTGGTTTCCGAGTCCATAGCATAGTTACAAAAATAGGTACATTGAGTTTTATATGTACTCGTACGAGTATCATATAGATTAATGTGTTGTGGTTTTGTGTTCAACCGTCAGGCCAACGTTGAAGTTTATTGTGCAATCTGCATCAATTATAAGTACTATTCCAGAGACGGAGAGAACTTCTCATTGTTATATTCTTTAGCTGTTCCTAATTAAGTTGAGCATTCAAGATCGACATTGCTCAACCCATCTAATTAACGTTTATAATTCTTCCCACACCAATCAATCCTTCTATTTACTTTTTATCGACCAGCGTCATCAACAGAGATTTCTTTTATAAAATCTGGCAGAATAGGTATTCCTTAGCTTAACTAAAAGCCATTGCTTCATTACTATTTTTAAGAACAGGTGACATCAACATTAAACCGGCCATTCAAGATCTACTAAACATTACTTTGTCATATGATCACTGAATCGCAAATCATTGCGCATTTGCTGCTATCCCAGATGGTATATGTTTTAAAACCGTACCACTCTCCTTGTGCTCAATAAAAATATACCCCTTTCATTGGTCATCTGATTATCTGGTGTCCTTCTAAAAATAAATACACCACATCGACTTCTTTGTGGGAAAAATTTTCCATTCATTACCACACAGTCGATGGTGGTACATTGTTGCTTGAATAAATTAGCACACAATCAGAGAAAACGACGAGCCCCCTTTTTTCCGTTAAATGTCGCAGCAAGTTATTTCTTTCTCTATCTTTTAACCTGGCATTGAATTCTGTATATATATAATATTCGTCTATAGTGAATCATTGATGAAATTCTGAAGAAATCTTGCGTAATCTGTGTTTGTTTGGCGTTTTGAGGGCGAATTGTGGGAAAACTATGACGCACTTGTGTGTCGCACGAAACTTATCAGGTTTCCCCCTTGTTATTGTTGGTCCGAAGATCACGAGTCAGCGTCATAAGACGAAAACACTTTGTTTTCAAAAGTATGGTAGTAACTTCCTGGTATTCGTTTGTTCACTAGAGATCTATCCACCCTCAACTGGAAATAATAAGTTTTGTTTTCCTTTGTTTTGTTTCAGTTAATGATGGCCGTACAGCAGCGATTCCGCAATACAGAGGCTTGGGTAGCGCTTTTGCCACGATTTTCCGCCAAGAAGGCTTCCGTGGTTTGTACAAAGGTGTTACACCTAATGTTTGGGGTTCGGGCAGTGCATGGGGATTCTATTTCATGTTGTAAGTTAAAATTTGATTGAGATAGTGTTGCAAAATAATGAGAAACATCATTTTATTGCAGCTACAACAGCATTAAAACATTCATCCAAGGTGGCAATACAACAACTCCACTTGGACCCGGCTTACATATGTTGGCGGCAGCAGAAGCAGGAGTTCTCACATTATTCTTGACAAACCCAATTTGGGTTGTAAAAACACGACTCTGTTTGCAGTATGAAAATGTAGCTACCGCACCGAAAGCAGACTCATATCGTGGTATGGTCCATGCACTGGGACAGATCTACAAGCAGGAGGGTATTCGTGGTTTGTATAGAGTAAGTTTAAAAGTTGTTCGTTCAATTGTTTGGATATTAATGGTTTTTTTTATTAGGGCTTCTTCCCAAGCATGTTGGGTGTATCCCATGGGGCTTTGCAGTTCATGACCTATGAAGAGATGAAGAATTACTATAATGAGTATAGAAAGCTGCCAATCGACACTAAATTGGTAAGTGCACAAAGCTATAATATGTAAAACATTGTTCTAAGTGGTAAAAAGAACAACAACAACTAGTTGAGAGGATCGTACTAATAGTCTGCACTCTAAGCTCACGACATCTGGAGGCTCTTAAACTGGAGGAAATGCTCCTAATTGTACTAATGGGCTGCAGTCTAAGCTTACAACACCTTAGCACTTAAGCTGGAGCAAACGCACGAGACTCTGAACCCAAACTCACTATATGTAGTTGAAGAGTGTGTAATTTGAATATTAGAAGGCTTGTGTCGTACTACATGGTGGAAACATCCTGTATACAGAAATAGAAAGGAAATTCTGAGACAAATCACGTTCTTTTCTAACCATAGGTTTGATGACTCCTCACATTGTCTGGGTGGCTTCGTGGGAGTAGCGCTGGACAATCGGTAACATAAAACCAGGGCATAGGGTCAGCTGGGTAGTGACACAAATGAGTCTCGTGTCGACTATTACACAATTTACTGGTCAATAGCATTGTTTTTAGGTTTCCTTCTGTTTTTGTTGGATTACGATTGGTGTAAGTCGAAAGCCGAGTACTTTGATTTGATGTTCCATTCATTATTCGCCGATACTCTAATTTCTTTATCGTTGTGATCTACTTGAGTTTAGAGGAAGTGTTCTACTTCTTCTCATGACGATGTTTTTCTAGGAAGCGGTTTTTATTCCGCCATATAAACTATAGCTATGAAATAAAATTCCTTTATTGCATCACACGATATAATTTGTTTTCCACAAGCCACATTTTCCTCGTGATTGCTTTTGAAAGTCACAAATAAGGTCGGAATAAAAGAGAGAAAAAAGAAAAGAATCTTATGACCGATCCACAAGTCTAGAGTCACAGAATTTTGGCAAACATCCATTTCCAAGATTGAATAAAATTCTGCAAAGCAATTAAGAAAATATTTATTTTTCCATCTATTTCTCGCAAAATGAACCAAATTAATTCGCCTAACAACCCAAAATCATTACCACTTGCTTGGCAACACAACACGTCTATCTATCGGTTGTTATCTTGTTTAGCGTCAGCACCGTGTTGCTAATCGAACAGTAAACGAAAAGCGTGCTCATTCGTTCTACAAATATTAAAAGAAAAAAATATATATATACTTGTTGGAATGAGTGTTGCTGCCTCTTTTCTTATTCTGTGGATTCAGGGAATTTTCACAAATAAACTTGAATCAACAACTCTTTTTCGAAAACATGTTATCATTCGATTAGGGCTACTAAACGGTTATTAAATTCGCAAATATTTTCTGCTTTTCTAGAGGATTACTTCTATTGAATGAACTTTGTGATAAGAGAAAAAATAGGGAAAACATATTTATCTGATCGGCGCGGCGGGTTGTTTATACCTTTAATTGGTAAAAGTGTGTTGATAAAAAGAACTAGAAAAAAATATGAAATTGTGACACGTGCCGGAATTCAGACTGTGATTCATTTGATGAAGACCTTTTGTTACCTACTGTAGCAATTTGAATGGAACGTTTGCTAGAATTATTTCTGTAGCACTGACTTGGAAGGTTACTTAGCCGGGCTCTTCATGCAGAGTACTGGGCTAAACTCAAGGGCCTAAGACAGCCAAAGAAGTTCATTAATCTCAACCGTTGTAAGGCTAAAAAGCAACTCGAACTTAGGAAAGCAGACTTATAATAGGCTACTTGGCATCTGCACAAGATAGGAGTAGCAGATACAGACGAATGTCGGCTATGTGTAGAGCAAAAAGAGACGGCAGAACATATTCTTTGTGAATGTCCTATGGGCGCAAGAAAAAGACTTCTCCATCTCGGGAGGGCTTTACTGAGTCCGTCTGACTTCTGGAACATTGAGCATGGAGCTTTGTTGAGGTTTATCAAGAGCATTAACCAAGTTCTCAGCTAAACACCGGGCTGGCACAATAGATCTCGTAGGTCGCAGTGCGTACAAGGCCCTAGAATAGTATAGTATAGCCGGGCTCTGAGTCAGCATAGCTCCATTGGTCTGTGTTATGTGAATTCTTTCAGCGCTTCTTTAAGTAATGAGTTTAACTGTGTAACACAGCAAGTAACGAGATAGCTGGTCAGTACAACCTCACCCTTTGGTGGGTACCAGGTCACTGTGACATACCAGGCAATTGTACAGCTGACGAACTGGTTCGACAAGGCTCCTCTGTTACAAAAACCATAAGCATTACTGGCATCGAAGCGCCAACGTCTCATTCAAATTGACGCTGAGAAGGCGGCCAATCAGCGATGGCAGCACCTAGGCCAATGCAATACTGCTAGGCAAAGTTGGTCAGATCTAGGTCCATCGAACTCTTGAAGCACAAGAGAGGAACCCTTTCCAAAATAGCAAACGTCCTCACCGGACACTGCGTCGAAGGAGGACATGGCCAAAGACTAGGCATCCCCCAAAACGCCATCTGCAGACCCTATAGGCTTAAAGAGGAAGAAGAGGCCATCAGCCACCTCATATGAACCTGTTCTGCGTTTGCCAACATTAGGAAGGCTACCCTAGGTGAGTACTTTCTCAATGATCTAAATGATCTCCGCAACGCCTGCACGGCTAAGATCGACTCCTTCGTACAACGAAGCAAATAGCTCCTAGAGAAAGAGGGTGACCCACCCACCTTACACATCGTCAGTACAATGGACCTATCTCTGGTCTAAGTACATCGTCATCGAGGGCAGATCCTAACCAATCAACACAGCAAGTAGTAGTATTTTCAGTGAAGTCAATGGGCATTCAAGAGGGTTATAAGTTTAGCAGCAGTAGACCCGTTTAAATCCATGAAAAGGATACAAAAAAAAAATCATGGAAAACCGGTTCAAAGCTACTAACTTTAAACTAGTAGCTATATAGTTATAAACCTCCCTGGATGTTGGAAGTCCCTTCCCTTTTCTATCACTGAACCTTGGCACAGGACTAGCACTACCGATATTTCTCTTACTTACTTACTTAGATCCTTTAACCCCTCGGGGGGCATAGGGCGTCAACCACGCCTGCGCGCCATCGTGTTCGAAGTTCTGCAACGCGTTTGAGCTGCCTCCAACTCATTCCTAAAGAGCTCGATTCCTCCTCAACTGTTCTGCGCCACGTTTCAGCGGATTCCACTGCATGGCGTATTTCGCAATGGAGTTGTCTTCGCGCCGTAGGGTGTGTCCAATCCATTGCCACTTTCTTCTTCGTATAGTAATGCTTATAGGTTCTTGGCCCGTTCTCAGATAAAGTTGTTCGTTAGAGATGCGGTTCGGCCAAAAAATCCTCAAGATGATTCTTAAGCATTTGTTTACAAAGACTTGCAGCTTCCGTGTGTTAATGGTGTCCACCTTCCAAGTACTGCACCCATAAAGCAGCACTGATTCTACGTTGGAGCGGAACAGTCGCAGCTTGGTTCTTAAGCTGATAACATTGCTTCTCCAGATTTTAGATAGCATTCCGAACGCAGCTTTAGCCTTCCCGATTCTGCTACACACATCCAGTTCGATGCCACCGCGATTAGCCGAGACCACACTTCCTAAATAAAGAAAGTTATCAACTTTCTCGACTTCCTGTCCGGCAATGTTAAGTTGAGCGCGGTTGTTAGAAGAAGTGCTCAGGGCTTTTGTTTTGGCTGTGTTTATTTTTAGCCCCACTTTGTTTGCCTCAGCTTCTAGATATTGGGCCATCAAATGAAGATCCATTATCCGATGTGAAAGTAGACAAACATCGTCAGCGTAATCTAGGTGTTTAAGGTAAGATGTCATAGTCCAACAAATTCCAGAATTAGCTTCCGTCAATGCTGCACGGAGTACATCGCTGATAACCACCAAGAACTATAGTGGGGACAGTATGCACCCTTGACGTACTCCACTTTGGACTTCAAAATCCTCCGACACTTTACCATTGTGCACGACGTGACACTTACCGCCCTCGTATGTAGCCTTGATAATAGCTATAAGTTTTTCTGGAATGCCTCTCCTGCGCAAGGCCAACCAGAGAGCATCTCGATTCAATCTGTGGAAAGCTTTCTCGAAGTCGATAAACATTAAATGTAGCGGAGACCTATAGTCAACGCATTGCTCGATAATGATCCGTAAGGTGTTTATGTGGTCAATGCAGGAGGATCCAGCGCGAAAACCTGCCTGTTCGACATCGAGAGTTGAATCTAAATGTTCTTTAATTCGTTCTAGAATTATTTTAGCTATTATTTTAGCCACGGCTGGAAGAACGCATATACCTCTCCAGTTACCGCAATCCATCAAGTTTCCCTTCTTTGGAAGTTTAATGATCATCCCCCTTTTCCACTCCTGTGGAAATTGTTCGCTATCCCAAGCTCTCCGTATTAGGGGATGCAGCAAATCTGCCGATGTATTTGGCGCCGCTTGAAATAGCTCGGCAGGGATGCCATCAATACCCACCGCCTTGTTCTTCTTGAGGGACTTGATTGCTGTTATTATCTCGGTTTTACTGGGAGGTGCGGTGCGAATTCGGGAATTTGTTGCTTCGAACTGCTCATTCGAATTCGAGATCATACCGCCATCGTCTATGTGATTTAGCACTGTAGCAAAATGTTCTCTCCATCTAGTGAGCTGATCCTCATCCGAAATCAGAAGGTTACCGTCTAGACTCTTCACTGGGTGTTGTTTGGAGTTTCGACCACCGATGAGCTCCTTAGTGATGCTATACACAGTCCTACTGTCGCACCTACTCGCTGCTTCTTCAGCCCTCGAGGCCAGTGATTTGATATATTGACGTTTGTCACGTCTCACACTACGCTGCACTTCTTTCTTCTTCGCACGGTATTGGGCTTCAAGCTCGGTTCTCTCTACTGCTGAGGCCGCTGCAATCCGAGCCTTGATTGCTGTACGCTCATCGATCCGTCTCCAGGTGTCTGTAGAAAGCCATGTGCGGTGGTGTTTCTGCTTTTTACCGACATACGTGCGTGCCCCAGCCGCAAAAGCATTTTTCACAGCACTCCAGTGGTCATCCATGTTCTCTATGCTGCTGATTGCTTCTGCTTCTAAGGCAAGATGGTCCCTGAACTGTTGGCGCACTTGGGGAACCCTGAGCCTGTCGATATTAAACCTGGTGATGTTAAGAAGGTTTGAGCGGTTGCTGTTGACGGATGCAGTACGAAGGCGTAAATGAGCTACCATAAGATGGTGATCTCGTTCTAGTCCGACGTCAGCTCCACGTCTGTTTCGGACGTCCAGGAAACAATTTCTAAAGCGGCGACTGATCGCAATGTGGTCGATCTGGTTGGATGTTCGTTGCCTATCAGTAGAGACCCAACTGATTTTGTGGCAGGTGTTATGCTTAAACAGCGTACCTCCGATGACTAGGCGGTTGGTATTGCAGAAGTCCACAAACCGCTCACCGTTATCATTACGGTCTCCCCCGCCGTGAACTCCCATCACGTGCTTAAGCATGGTGTTGTCGCTACCCACCTTGGCATTGAAATCTCCCATCACCATTACGATGTCCCCATTAGGCGTTTGGTTGTAGGCGGCGCCTAAGTGGCTATAAAAATCATCCTTTTCGTCCTCAGTCGCGTCTAGAGTCGGAGCATAACACTGTATGATGGTGATTTTTCTAACTCTACTCTGGAACCTAGCCGTCAATATCCGGTCACTATGGGGTTTCCTGGATATGAGGCTACTACGTGCTGCTGGAGTTAGCATGAGTCCTACTCCGGAACTCCGTGCACTTCCAGCTGGTTTACCAGAGTAGAGCATGACAGTGTTTTTGGTTGGGGAGATGAATTCCCCAGCATCGAACCATCTTATCTCGCTCAGCCCTAAGATGTCTATTTTATACCTTGCGAATTCGCGTTCTAATTGGAGGAATCTGGCGTTATAAGGCCCTTCCTTGAGTGAGTCCAGGAGGGTCTTAACGATCCAGAATCCGATCGTTGTCCGTGTCCGATAGCCAAAGGTCGTCATCAAATTATCCGTCCGTATCCGAGGCGTTGGTTTGCGTTTCGGAGCAAGATTTGTTTTTACGGTTGCGGCTCGCTGGGCCACAGACCAACCGACACTTATCCTGTTTTTTGGCGCAGGAAGCTCGCCATTCGTCCTCTCCCGTTAGCAATTTCCGAAGAAATCCCCAGATGGCACCACGAGGAGGTGGGTGTAGGGCTTACTAACAGAGCTGCTAGGTTTTCGGCTGCAGTGGCTCTTTCTCGTTACTTAGCGGACCAACACCTATCGGGAGATGCTGCCCCTACGAGGCCTTTGTTAGTCGTTTGCCATCCTGATATATTTTCTGCTCACTGTGATTTACCATTTGCTGGTGCTGCCACTCTGGAAGTCCCTTCCCTTTTCTATCACTGAACCTTGGCACAGGACTAGCACTACCGATATTTCTCTGCTCACTGTGATTTACCATTTGCTGGTGCTGCCACTCAATCATGTGCTCTATCTCTGTTCCTTTATGAAATCATAGAGGTTGTTGTTTACTGCCATTATGCTGCCGTTGTTTCTCGTCCGCAATATTATCAAGTGTTACTCCTGTCGTACACGTATTTCTGAACCCCACAGGCGGATTAGTAAAAATGCATACGATGTATCATAACGTCGCCGAAATAGGGAGAAGAAGAAGAGGGATTTATGTCTTACACGTATTTCATACGGTCTTCGCTTTTAGTGCATCGACAATATAATTGTGTACAATAAGATACGATACAATATAAGATCTATTGTGCTGGCCCAATGATTACCCCTAGTCTCCACTGGCAATAATTCATTGCAAGAAATCTGTCAAGCAATCGAAATTTCTAATGGAGACCGCAAATGAAATGAATTATTTCAAGAAATTTGCGGTCTCCATTGGAAATTTCAATTGCTTGACATATTTCTTGCAAAGAATTATTGCCAGTGGAGACTAGGAGTTAACCAGAATTAATTGAGGCTATTGATAAACCTCAATAATGACTTGTGTTCCGTGTTCCAATTGTGTACAATACAATTGATTTAATTGTCTTGTGCCTTCAAGTTTGAAGAGTGGTATGACTACACCACATTGAACGGACAATCGTTAACAATAAATCATCCCGATTACGTTTAGTAACGTGTAACGGTTAGCAATGAATAAAACCACAATCGTCGAAAAGCGAAAAACGCCAACGGTAATCGGGGTGAATATTTCCATCGGTCTCTGCTTTTTGTCAAGATCTAGAATGAAAACACTTAGATAGGGGAGAAGTTTATGTCCACTATCGCATACAATAGATACTCTTTTTGCATATCAGGTGAACAGTATGTTCTTCTTCTTCTTCCTATTTCGACGATGTTATGACCCGAAAACAAGGGATCATAACCCTCCCACTTCACCGCATTTCTACTGATCCGCCTGTGAGGTTCGTCTATTTGACCTCAGAAAATATTGACAGGCTTCTCGATTTTGGATCACTCGGTTACTGAGGCCAACGAAATGTCGATGTCGTCGCATTTGTGTGATCCAGGCGTTTATCGGCCTGCCTCGCGATGTCTTTGGAACATTATATAATCGTATACCTGACCAAATGGCATGCATAGTTACTTATGTTCATACCCGCGAAAGACCCTAACTTTTCTGTCGGCCTTAATAGGCTTTTCATTGAATGCTCCATGTAAAACCGCAGAAGAATGTAAAAGGGTCTGGCCATACGAATGATCTCAATGGTTGGGTTCCAAGAACGCATCTATCATTCTCTTGATGTAGAGTTTGTGTCCTTAGCATTCGATGCTAAAATCTTCACAATTCTTACAGTTTCTGGGAGTCTGAGTAACACAACTGTTCTACACCTTTTTCATTGTAATCTCAACGAGCGTTCTCTATTTCTTGGGCACCTGCATACGAGTATCTTCCCAAATGTGAGATAATGAAGTTTCTTTGAATACTGGTGAAATTACAACACTTCTTCCTAACTTTAAAGCTTATACTTGCGACTTCCTAAGCAAAACGCGTAGCGACATCGCCAGAATAACAGCGACCACCACGGATCACTGGCTTATAGGAGACCATGCAGTCAAACTAGGCATCTCACACACAACACACTGTCGCAGGTGCAATGTCGCAACTAAGAAAGAAACCCTTATCTACTTTTTATGCGCCTATCCGGCACTATCTAGGACCAGGCAACGAGCTTTAGGAAAACCCTTTTTCAATTCCTTCGAGGAAGTCTCAGAGAGAATCCTTAAAGATTTAATAATCTTCTTAGACTCCACAGATTGGATCTAGAGACTCCCCACCAATACACCTTTCACATCCAGATACAGGAGTTTTTGGTATCAAAACGACACCTAGTGCTGATTGGGTTATTATTTTCTAAGAAGAATCACCACAGCTACCTACCTACTTACAAAGTCTTCAATAAAGCCTCAAAATAATCTTACATCCTCCCAACTGCACATGCACTTCTGAGCATTTCTAAAACAGGACTCAAATGCTTGAGAATTCATCTTGATTGAGACAAACAAATATTTTTCAAATTTATTTTGTTTCATTGTTCAATTCGCTTGCTTTGAAATTTCTATCTTCAAACTAAAGTCACGAGCAAATACAAATCAGCAATATTTAAAGACCCCCCATTGTGCGTTCTTTATAACGCGAATCAGGTGATATTTATTTTGTTGGCTTATTTTTCTCATCGTCTGTTATCTTTGCTGCTGGGCGTATACATGTTTTTCACCCAACGTATCTAATTATATCACCTACGTCACACTGCAAAGAAGGGGTGTGTTTCTATGCTGCGTGTATCATGTTCGCACTATGAAACCTCATTATAGGCGAAACTTAAAAATATTTTCACTGGTAAACATGTTTATGGCCTGATTCCAAAGAATGTTATCGCGTGTGCCTTTGCGTCATCTATACAAAATAACATGTTTTTCTTTGGGGGCTCGTCAACTCTCACTTGGTCTTCTATTCTTTTGCCTTAGTGATTAGCAGTCAAGTTCAATGTGCGATTCTTGTTTTTTTTTTCCACTTTTAATCACATTCCATTAGCAACTATTTAATTATATTTTTAATTTCAGGCCACCTCAGAGTATTTGGCATTCGCTGCTGTATCGAAACTAATAGCCGCAGCTGCTACATATCCATATCAAGTTATACGTGCACGTCTTCAAGATCATCATCATAATTACCGTGGTACATGGGATTGTGTTAAACAAACATGGAGGTACGAACGTATGCCAGGTTTTTATAAGGGCCTGTTCCCCTACTTAGTGCATGTCACACCCAACATCTGTTTGGTCATGCTTATCTGGGAGAAGCTGACTAATTAAGTGTTGGCGCACACAAATGATCCATCTCAAACTTCACATTTTCCTATTTATAACATTTAAACAAGAAAAAAACAACTACTTCAATAAGCAGCACAAAAATGACAAAATTTCATAACTTAATATACATAGATGTTAGTTTATATAGTTTCTTTTCTTCTTTTTTTTTTTATAAAAAAAACATTATTTTTAATACTAAGAAAACTTATAATGAAAAGTAATTCACAATGGCGATAAAACTGGCGAAAAATAATTAATTTCGAAAAGAAACAATGAAAGAAGACAACATGAAATGATAAAAGAGAATAAGTAAATTTCCAAAAGTCTAAGATTAAATTTACTTAGCTAAGAATTTTTTTGTATTATTGTTATTATAACATTTTCTATTCCATCCACGTTCCCCATTTTTTTTTATTACTAATTCTTGAATACTAGCTTTTAAGTCTCTTTTGTTCTGTCGCGCTTCTATCATTATGAAATCCCATTTCCATTGTTCTTGTTATCATTCAGAAATCCATTAGGCTTAATTTAAAGTTTATTATTAATTTATTTACAACCAACAAAAAATACAACTAAATTTTTGTTTGAAAGAATGACGATGCATAATCTCAAATATTGTTGAACAAATTTGTGTTTATATATCTTTTTTTTTGTACAAAAAACTTTTGTTAAACGAGAAAAAAAGAACTAAATTCAGTTGCAAAAAAAAAATACATTATTTATAAAAAAAAATTACAAACACAACTAAATTAAAATGAATTTTGTTTTTATTTTTTTATTTATTACTTTTGCTTGTTTTTGAAACTTTTTATTAAATTAAAAGAGAAAAAAAATGTAAAACACATCGATGAGGATGGGGACTGTAAAGCATTTGACTTGAGACTAAAATGTTAAAAACAAATAAAAACTTGGTATTTGGGAATCTGAAGGAAAGGGCTAAAAGGAAAAAAAAAACTATTTGTTACTGGAAGGGCTTTCTAGGTTCGATTGTGTTTACTACTAGCAGATACCCGCAACTTTGTTTGCGCCGTCCACAATAATATTAACTATATATGTATGCATGTATTTGGCTAATCGAACGCCATCGGTATCCCCTGCGTCAAGATACACTTGTAGCTATAAATGTGCGCCTCATAAGTATGCAAAGAAAGAAATCCATCTGTTTATTTATTTTATACTGCGCCCAAAAGAACACAAACAAATCAGCACTTCTCAAACTTTTTTTTTTATCTACGTTTATTTATTTTAATGTCTTGATCCCCCTGAGGATTATATTGATAATTCTAAATGGAGATTGGGACCAAGCCTCTAAGGTATACAATAGCCACTTGGCATGACCCCATACCAAGAGTTTGCCGACTTTTTGGCTGACAAACGCGGCGTAAGGCACGTTGAAGCCTAAATACAGCGGAAATACACCCCTGTAGATCGGGCAGTTGGAAATAAAGTTACCATTCAATTGGTGTTAGACAATAAAAATCTGTTAATTAGTTTTTGCGTGATACCTGCCCAAAGACGACCCTAGCTATCCTTTTGTTATATGCATAGATTGCAGTTCCAGATGATACAGATTGGAGCAAATGTAGCACATTAGGTCTTGATATAATATTTCAAAAACTCTTAAACCAAATGTTGTGCAAGTTGAATGAATCTAAAGTAAGAATGAATTTTCCAAAAATTACTTTTAGCTTCAGTTGGCAGTAGTAGTGTTTTTTTGAAACCTAGCCAGCCAGTCGTTCATTTAAACGATTTGCCAGCTAGCCACAGCCAGCCGCTTTTATACGAACATATATCTAGGAACCAAACAACTTCACAGTGGCAGCAACAACAATTAACTAAAAACCATTCGTTTTATCACGCCTGAAATTAGGCATCACAAAATTCCCAGTCAGTCTTTTTTTTTGGCTGAGGATTAAATCAAGAGTAGTAGCCAGCCGGAGTCTGTATTTGTTTTATGTGTAAAATTTGACTTTACTAGCAACTACTGGCTGGGTAGGTTTAAAAAAAAGACGGCTAGTGATACATTGGTTCATGGAAAGTATAAATTTGTATGCTACCTGTGTAGGTTGTGGCACGTAAGTTTCTTACAAATAAAAACATATTCGCTATGTACTCTGGCATACAATTTAGAAAAGATAAATAAGTGTACCGACAGTAAGCATATTCGAACGTGGAAGGCAATAATCAGGAGTGGAATTCTCTAAGGTGATAGTTGGTAGTCACACTTTTGACAGTCAAAATTTATGATCAGACTTTGTTAGCTCTCCGTAAAACGATCGCAAAGTCACACAAAAACGATCGCAAAAAGGTGATGATCACGCTGATGGTCACCTTAGAGAGAGCAAAAGGGATGATTGCGATCGTCAACTATTACCTTAAAGGATCCCACTCCAGGGTTATCGCGAATAAAATTTCCCTAGGAATTTTTCTCCCGAACAAAAAGTAGGTATCTTCAAAAATAGGGAATAAATTCATCGGGGACAAATTATTTATTTTTTTATTTAATATTTATTAAAATGTAAATAAATTACAGTTTTAACTTACAACTACAGCACTAGCTACCAGGGCTTTCGGCTATTTTTATTTTAATAAATAAGAAGAGGGAATAGGGAACCAGAACGGGCCACCCCACCGCGCACTGAAACTCACCGGTCTATGTGGACCGGGATTTAACTGGGTGGCACGGTGGCCCACTCTGCATGTCATATGCTATTTTCTAATTTGATAATAGTTAGTAATTTAAAAAGGTTTGTAATGTTTTTTACTGAGGGATGAGATAGTATTTCACACAAATTACTATTACTGAACAGGTTATTTGATAAGGTTTTGATTTTTGGACAGTCAAAGATTAAATGTCGGATTGACAGAATTTCGTTTTTTAGACAGATGTGGCAATTTGGTGGATTGCTTTTGCTTAGCAGATGACTGTGTGTAACATTGGTGTGCCCTAGGCGAAGCTGTATAAAACATTTAGTCATTCGGGTTGTTACATTTGTTGGGTAGACAGCGTAATCTCCGCGGGGGTTGATACTGGTATAGTGGTGTATATACTACTTCCAGTTATCACTTCTCTTTGCATTCCAGTACGTTTTTAGTCTTCTCGAGATGTCCTGTTTATTATTGGTGTAAAAAGTGATAAGGGGTTCTTTTGCAGCAAGTCTTGCTGCAGGGGGACAAATTAAATATCGTGATTACGTTGAAAATTCTCCTGAATTGTCATTCATGATACCTATTTCTTTTCCGCGGATTTATTTCCTCTTTTTTGAAGATATCTTATTTTTGGTCGGATGAAATATTCCAAAGGAATTCAAGTATTAAAATGTCTGACAAATTAATTCGTCGCGATTCCTATTGTCGTTTCTCGTTGTGGCATAGTTTGCAGATGCAGTGTGAATAATTGTGAATCATTATGGTATTAGGGCTCTCTCTTACAGGACTTCTGAGATCTTGGCTTTAAAGTAATCGTGTCTTGCAATATCATCTGTTGAAGGTGATAAACGAGCCTTTAGAAATGAGTGCATGGCATGCCAAATTACTTCCCGCTTTCGACATCCTTCGAGTTGATTGACTCGAGTATTCGAGGCGAACCCCGCAGGCGGATCAGAAATGCGGTGAAGTGGGAAGGTTATGATCCCTTTTTTTCGGATCTTAACCTCTCTAAAAAAGGAAGAAGACGATTCATCAGCCCGTTAAGTCTCTAAATTGCATAGTGATAGTGATAAGCGTGTGTTAATTATTGCGGTCAGTACTCCAAAGTGAAACTTGGCCGATTCTGGTGCTGACATCAATTTAGTTCCACCTTTAGCTGAGTTCACAACCAATTTTTTACGCAATGTCAACTTACGCTAGCTTTTATCTTACTACATTCCGCCGCCAGCCGAGACATTCGCCCATATTCCCGTGGTCGTAGTGACAGATTGTCACTTCTCTATCAAGTTCTTAGGTATTCACATAGCTTGTCAATGTTATAGAAAACTTCCTCAAAATAAGGCTTACTACTCGAATGGGCGTGGAGGATGTTTGGGATAATGTAATTTGATTATGCACTCATCTATAAATAAGCACTGCATGCGGGTCCAACAGTTGACTATGTCATTATAATCCATCTCTGGTACCCAGTCTCTCTTTTTATACTAATCAGTACTTAATAAACCTTTATCCAATGAAACAAACTGATGAGAATGTATCTAAATACATGAAAACTCGAAATGGCTGCTCAAAACAAATAAATCAGTGGTCGAATCGCGTCTTTCATGAACGTATAACTCGTTACGTAATTTGTATGTATTTTGTTGCTAGATCTACCAACAACACAATATAAATTACGTTACCAGTCATCCGTTTATGGAGGACGCGATTCGACCCCAGTTTTTATCTTTAAATGACTTAGAATATCAGAGTTTTAGTCTCAAGATATGCGTTTTATCATCCACCTCCTCTATGAATTATTCTGAGAATGCAGTAAAGTGAAATGACTGAAATTATATTTAATATTAACTTTGAACAAAAAAAAAAAACTGTTTAATGCACAAAAATAATAAAAACGAACCTACAACGTTACTTAAAAAAATAATAGTTACATAAATCATTAAAATAAAAAAAAATTCAAAAGTATCCATTTTTACTCAATCACAGTACTATAACCGTTATATTCCATTCCCCCTTAGCTATTAAGAATACCTTTTTGGCAAAAAGATTCTTCATTGTTTTTTTTTTTCCAAACATACTGTAATAAACTTATAAACATGTAATTCCGTAAATCAATTCAAAAAAAAAAAAATATCCGAAAAAAAAAACAATTAAACTTTGAAGCAACTCCTAAATGGTTTCGAGTTTTCTTTTGATATTTCTTTTACTTGGTACACTGCTTTCTTAGAACATTTTGAGTGTATAGATATGCTTTACTGGGTTGTGATGTTGTAACAATGTCCAAGGTGCAATTTCAAATGATGCAGATTTTTTAAATGGAAAATATATAAATGTACAAAAAAAAAACAAACATGCAGAATCTCTTTGCTAAAAAGGTAAGCAAAATCTGGTTAAATGACTGCAATTTCAAAAGTATTCTATTTTCAATTTACAGATTTGAAGGACGGCGTGGATTTTATAAAGGTCTACAAGCAAATTTAACACGTGTTGTACCTGCAACAATGATAACGTTTTTAACGTATGAAAATGTCTCGAGACGCCTGTTAGAGCGCAGCAAATTGAAGGAGTTAGAAAAGCAAAAGGTGTAAAAGAATTTAGAGATATTCCTGCAGTCACATTCACACACTTTGTTGTTTTTGTTTTAAGTGTTTAAGAAAAATCGTAACTCGATAGCTTGTTCCTTTTTTTTTTAAGAAATGTATTCGCCAAAGAGTTTTGTTAAATAACAATCGCACTTAATTTTTGTAAATAAAAGATTAGAATGCAAAGTTAATCGTCAAGTAATGCATTAGATTAACATCGGATGGAGGTTGTTTTATTTGAGGGGCTTATAGTTAGTTTTAGTTTTATAGACTTTTATTTCATTATAAAAAAAAATTCAATACAAGAAAATAAGATGTACGTAAAATGTACAATACATATGTAGTTGCAATGAAAATTGAAATACGTAAGTCTGAGGTCGAATCGCGTCCTCCGTAAACGAGTAACTTATGAACGGAATGTGTGTATTTGGGATCGCGACTTCCCTGAACGTATGCACGTAAACGTAATTTGGCATCATCACTTCTGTTAACGAGTGCGTGAACATGCTCGTTCAATCAAAGTATCATTCGATTGATCGCCACTAATCGTAATTTGTGTCAGAGAAGAAATAAGTAAATTTATGCAATAAATAATCAACAGAATGTAAGTTAAACCATAATAAATAAAGTGAAAACTATGAGTACACAATATTATGAACATAGCCACGCACAAAAAAAATAATAGGACTAACGTAAACACGAAAAACGCAACCCAAAAAGTTATTTTGGCGGAATATATGAATGAGCACCCAAGTTTGGCAAAAAATTTGCTTCCAAATACCTGGGGGGAACGGTTTGTTAAAAAAGCTAAACATTACTGAACTACTAATTAAGGAAGCTAAATTTAGCCGCGAAAAGAAGACAAGCAAAATGAGTCGAAGCCAAAACAAACTCAAGCTAAAGCACGTCTTCCGCCCGCGATAAACGTCGTTGGCATAACGGACTATAGTAAGCTACATTGCCTTCTTAAAGGAACGACGACATCGAAATTCAAGGTAACGTCACTCAGGAACAATGCGTGGAAAATTAACGTTTATGACTCTGATGGCTACCGAGCAATATCACAAAAATTAAACACGGAAAAGATCCAGTGGTATACTTATGAAAATAAGTCAGAAAGACCACTGCATGTTATAGCAAGGGGGCTCCACCCCTCGTGCACAAAAGACGACGTAATGAACGACCTCAAAGCTAAAGGTTTAAAAATTCTTAATGCCGTCAATATTCTCAAAAGGTGAAGCAACAAACGGATCAAGGCCAGGAAATCATGGTCAAGCATAGACTTCCGCTCTGTATGCTTACCTTTGACAGGAGCGAAAATGTAGTCGATATTTATAACGTTAAAACTATTCTGAATATCGTAGTCAAGATTGAGCCTATGCGTACGAGTACGAGATCGATACCTCAGTGTAAACGCTGTCAAGGCTTTAATCACACACAGTCGTATTGTCAAAAAGAGCCGAGATGCATAAAATGTGCTGGTAACCATCTCTCGGAAAAGTGTGACCTAAATAAGCAGAGCCCGGCTACCTGCATTAACTGCAAAGGAAAGCACCCAGCGAACTATCGAGGTTGCGAAGTGGCAAAAGAGCTTCAAAAAAGGCGAGACACATTTAAAAATATTCAACGCCAGAACGCAGAACCGGTTGAAAATAGTCGTGAAATTGGTAAGCCAAGGGTAACGACCGTCAATAAACACGTCAAAGTTAAGACGAGAGTCGAGCAAAGTAAAGTTCCTTCGGCAAAATCAAAGGAAAAGCCACAATCTCCAGAGACGCTAACATATGCTCAAGCTGTGTCGCTAGAAAACAAGCAAAGCGGTGTTACGGTAGACCCAGTCTCCCAAGTCTTCTCTATAATTCTTGCGAAACTTGAGGAGCAAACGAAGGTCAACAAAGTCATATTTGATAAATTGAGCAAGCTCGAGTTAAAACCTCGCCAAAAAAGAACTCCCATATGAATATGAATCAGTTACTAAAAATGTTAACATGGAACGCAAACGGCCTTCTACAAAAAAAAACGCCGAATTAGAAGTATTCTTACGGAATGACAACATTGACTCTGAAACTCATTTGACAAAGGAATCCGGAGTAAAAATAAGAGGGTATCGTGCTTATCACGCATACCACCCTTCCGGAAGAGCTAGAGGCGGATCCTCCTTATTCATTAAAGACTGCATTGAGCACTCCATAAATACGACGATTGAAATCGATACAATGCAAACAAGTTCAGTTCGAGTTAAGAATAGGCATCGTATTTCAACATCGCGTCCATTTATTGTCCTCCGCGATGCACGTTTAGAAGTAACGACTTTGTACGTCTCCTTGACTCACTTGAACCGAATTAAATTTTAGGTGGCGATTTCAACGCAAAACACACCTCTTGGGGTTCCAGATCCAATTCACGGATAGGCAGACTTCTGTACGAAGCCGGTATGCAATTCGGGGTTGATTTCTTTTCGACGGGGAAACCGACGTATTGGCCCTCTGATACAGCAAAAACACCGGACCTAATAGACTTCTTCGTAGCAAAAGGAGTATCTTCAAATTTTGCGAAAGCAGAGGAAAGCTTTGATTTCTCCTCAGATCACTCGCCGGTAATCTTGACAATAAGTGACCGACTAATGACAGTAGAAGGTGTGCCTAGATTAACTAACAAAAAAACTAAATGGCGCGACTTTTCGATTGCGAAGAAAATATTGTCTTAAATGTATCGCCCAAAACACCCTTCGAAATAGAAGATGAACTCGGCAAATTTATTGAATCAATACAGAATGCCGCGTGGAAAAATACACCTTTAAGGAGGAAAGAAGTCCCATGCAATGAAGCTAATTATCCGCCAGAAATAAAAGAACTTATTCGAGAAAAGAGGAGAGCACACAAAATATGGCAACAAACTCGCGCTCCCCAGCATAAAACCCACTCGAATTTCCTATGCAATAAGCTTAAAAAAGCGATCCAAGACCTAAAAAACCGAGAGACTTCAGCTTATCTTGAAGGTTTAACCGCCGAAAAAACCACTAATTACTCGCTCTGGAAAGCTGTCAAAAGAATTAAAAAACCCCAAATACATTCGCCACCGATAAGAAAAAACAATGACGAATGGGCAAAAGGTGACAAAGAAAAAGCGGATCTATTTGCCGAGCACTTAGAAGAGACTTTTAAACCATTTGATGAAGAAACATTGGTAGACGATTTTACCGGTACGACTACGACATCTAACAACCTTAGAATAAAAAGTGTGTCATTTATAGAACTTTGCCAGGCAATAAAAAACCTGAAAAATAATAAATCTCCTGGCTATGATTTAATAACCGGACAAATCCTCAAGAAATTATCAAAAAAGGCACTATTAAAATACTTCTATTAGATTATTATACGTTCCAAATCAATGGAAAGTCGCAGAAGTCATAATGGTTCCGAAACCGGGGAAATCTCCAAATGACAAAAAATCGTACAGACCGATATCACTACTACCAATAATATCGAAGGTATTTGAAAAACTCCTACTGAAACGGATTCTTCCGGTCATTGAAGAGAGACGCTTAATACCTGACCACCAATTCGGGTTCAGAATCAAGCATTCGACAATTGACCAGGTTTATAGAATAACCGAAGAAATTGAAAAAGCCCTTGAGGAGAAAAAGATTTGTTCTAGCACTTTTCTTGACGTATCTCAAGCCTTCGACAGGGTTTGGCACGATGGATTAAATTATAAGCTAAGACGAATCCTTCCGGAGCAACTTCATAAGATCTTAGAATCATACCTTAAAAACAGACTTTTTCGTGTCAAGCACGGAACTGAATATTCTGATTTTAAAGAAATCACCGCCGGAGTTCCGCAAGGAAGTGTCCTTGGGCCTATCTTATTCTTGCTGTACACTCGGGACATACCACAAACTGAAGGCACTATTGTAGCTACGTTCGCGGACGATACGGCTATTCTGGCAACGGAAAGTTCAATCGAGTCAGCAACCATAAAACTCCAACGAGCCTTGGATAAAGTCTGTGAGTGGACAAAAACTTGGCGCATTGTTCTTAACGAGACCAAATCGACGCATGTTAACTTCACCTACAAGAAAATAATCAGCCTTCCCGTTTTCATTAACTCGGTACAAATACCGCATGCAAATGAAGCTAAATATCTGGGAATGACACTAGACGCGAAACTTAAATGGAAACCTCACGTTAAAAAGAAACGTGACGAAGTCGAAAATTGACTTAGAGAAATGTATTGGTTAATTGGAAGATATTCCAAACTAAGCGTATATAACAAACTGCTTCTGTATAAGCAAGTGCTTAAACCCGTGTGGACGTACGGTATACAACTCTGGGGTTGTACCAAACCAAGCAATAGGAATTTCATACAATCACTCCAAAATAAAATTATAAGAATAATCGTGAACGCTCCCTGGTATATCAGAAACAATGATATCCACAGAGACTTAGGGATAGCTACCGTGGAGGACGAAATAAAAAACTTAGCTCGCAAGCTTCGTATTCGTCTTCATGGCCATTACAACTGTGCCATACTCCAAACTTTGGATGTGACAAATCTTACGCGCCGACTTCAAAGAATGAAACCGTTCGAATTAGCGCAATAAGACAAAAAACCGACCGCATGTTATGACGGTTTCAGCAGGTGCTTTTATTGAAAATCTACCTGCCTCACGCGAATATAAATCTGAAGCTTAAACTACTTGATAAGGTCTAACTTAGTCGTAGTAAACAAAAAGAAAGGAAAGGGTGTTTTTAGTCAGTAGAAATCTGACACTACTATGAGTACACGGTCTTATAGTGTCTCATGAAGATTTTCACCTACCCACGAAAAAAAAAATAAAAAATTCAACAAAGCTGCAAAAAACAAAACTGTGTCAGGAAAAGCCGCTTTCAGGAGATGAGCTGCTAATAATAGAAGCAGCTGGATTGAAAGCAGCAGTTGAGGGGCTTCCAAATGTTAAGATGTTTGGAAGTTCCCAGAAGTTGCCTGAGCCGGAAGACAGCAGTTCAATATCGCACACAAATACGTTTTAGATGAAAATTATTTTATTTTACCGAATTTCACTTGCAAATTGGATGTGTTGGAAGTTTAAGCTACTACAATTTCAACCCTTAATCTGGTACAACCGGCATGTCAAATTGGAAATTACGTTCCGTCTGCTTTCGTAGGACATAATACCAATACAATCATTCGTATGACGTTTGACGGAATTTTCCTTCGTACAATTATCGATCCGTTCATGGAGGACGCAATTCGACCCCTGGTTTGGTCCTAGGCCGTCTACTAGATTGACATTAATCATTCACTACATTTAATGTATTTGTTTAGTTTGTGTATCTATTCAGGGTTATCGCGAATAAATTTTCCATCGAAATTTTTCGCCCGAACAAATATAAGGTTCCTTCAAAAATAAGGAAAAAATTAAATATAGCGATTGCGTTGAAATTTCCACTGAATTGTCATTCATGATACCTATTCCTTTTCCGCGGAATTATTTCCTCTTTTTTGAAGATATCTAATTTTTGTTCGGGGAAAAAATTCCGAGCGAAAATTTATTCACGATAACCCTGATTATACCAAATAAAAGCAAGTATCTTAAAAGTTGGCATCTTTAATTTGTTTCCGGTATGGAAGTGCACTTACAGCGTAATTATAGAGGAGATCTCTTCCAAAGGGAAGGGTGATACGCGAAACTGATAACTACCGTTCGATCAAGCTGATGTCACACACCATGAAGATCGTTGAACGGGTATTAGGTGGACAACTGCGAAAAATAATACGGCTATCTGATGATTAGTGCGGATTTGACTCGGGTAAATCAACCACAGATGCAATCCAAAGTATAAGGATCATAATGGAAAAACATCGTGATTCCTTAAAGGATTTGCATATTGTATTGGTTGATTTTGAAGGGCATTCGACAGACAACCACGAGATCTGGAGTGGAATCCTCTAAGGTGATAGTTGATAGTCGCACTTTGGACAGTCAAAATTGATGATCACATTTTGTTAGCTCTCCGCACACAAAACGATTGCAAAAAGGTGATGATCACGCTGATTGTCACCTTAGAGAGAGCAAACGGGATGATTGTGATCGTCAACAATCAACTATCACCTTAGAGGATTTCACTCCTGATATGGGTGGCGCTAAGATATCTAGGGGCTCCAGAAACCTAAGTACAGCTGATCATGTACATGTACGAAAGAGCAAAGACAAGAGAAAGATGCCCCGCTGGAGTAACCGAAGACTTCCCAATCAAAGTCTGGTGCATCAGGGAAGCATCTTAAGTCATTTGCTCTTTATTACAGTCCTTGACTATCTTACTTACTTACTTAGGTGGCGCTACAGTTCGGGGTGAACCTGGGCCTCAACCAACAAGCCTCTCCATTTAGCTCGGTCTTTAGCTAATTGCCTCCAGTTGCGCACTCCAAGTTGGTCGAGGTCCCCTTGAACTTGTGCGCGCCACCTACGGCGATAATTCCCTCTACTGCGTCGTCCCTCGGGGTTAGATTCGAAGACTCTGCGGGCCGGAGCGTTGGTGTCCATTCGCTCTACATGTCCTAGCCATCTCAGACGTCCAATACGCAGTTTTTTGACTAGGTCGATGTCGCTGTACAGCTCGTATAGTTCGTGATTGAATCTTCTCCTCCAAAACCCGTCAACGCAAACGGGACCGAAAATCTTACGAAGAATTTTTCTCTCGAAGCGACCAAGGATATCTTCATCCTCTTTTAATAAAGTCCATGTTTCAGCGCCGTAAAGTAGGACTGGGATGATCAAGGTCTTATATAGAGTCTCCTTAGTTGCTCGAGAGAGGGCTTTACTGTTGAATTGCCTTATAAGCCCAAAAAAACAGCGATTGGCAAGAGTTATTCTTCGATTGATTTCTGCGCTGATTTTGTTTGCTGAATTTATAGCAGAGCCAAGGTAGACAAAGTCCCTTACTACCTCGAAGTTATAGCTGCCCACGGTGACATTTTGTCCAATTCGTCGATGTTGGTTATCCCTTCTAGTTGACAGCATATACTTGGTTTTGCCCTCGTTTATCGCCAAACCCATTTTGGCCGCTTCCGCCTCAATGCTTGCAAAAGCACCGGTGACAGCCCGCTGAGATCTTCCGATAATGTCTATATCGTCGGCGTATGCAAGCAGTTGTACAGACTTGTAATAGATTGTGCCTCCGGTGTTGGCTTGTGAGTTCCGCACAATCCGTTCAAGTACAATATTGAAGAAGTCACATGACAGCGCGTCACCTTGTCTAAAGCCTTTTTTGACATCAAAGGTCTCGGTGAGGTCATTACCGACCTTGATGGAGCAGCGAGCGTTCTCCATCGTCAGCCTGCACAGGCGGACAAGTTTGGCAGGGATGTCAAAACTAGACATGGCTCTATAAAGCTCTTCTCTATAGATGCTGTCATAGGCGGCCTTGAAATCGATAAAGAGGTGGTGAGTATCGATTTGGAATTCTTGGGTTTTCTCCAGGATCTGCCGAAGTGTGAAGATTTGATCGATGGTGGACTTTCCTGGCCTGAAACCGCACTGATAGGGTCCAATCAGGCTGTTGATAAAAGGTTTCAGGCGTTCACACAATATCGCAGAAAAGATCTTGTACGCGATGTTGAGGAGACTGATGCCTCTATAATTGGCGCAGTTGAGGGGGTCTCCTTTCTTGTGGATCGGGCAAACGATGCTGAGATTCCATTCATCAGGCATACACTCCTCTGACCAAATATTAGAAATGAGTTGGTGTATGCACTCTACCAATTCATCCCCAGCTGCCTTGAAAAGTTCGGCCGGTAAACCGTCAGGTCCAGCAGCCTTGTTCGATTTTAGCTTGGATATTGCTATCCTCACTTCGTTTTGGTCAGGTGGACGGAAATTTTGACTATCATCGTCCATGTTGAATGGTTCATTCTGCCTGACAGCGGGATGTTGGTCTTCGTCGCCGTTATACAGTCTGCAGAAGTAGTTTTTCCATATTCTCAGCACCGACTGTGATTCTACTACGAGGTTTCCATTCTCATCTCTACAGGTTTCTGTACGGGTATTACTTCTCTGACACGTTCTTTTTACCTTTTGGTAAAACTTCCGTACATTGTTCCTGGAGTATAGACTCTCGATATTCTCAAACGCGCGCTTCTCATGCTCTTTCTTCTTCTTTTGGAGAAGCCGATGTTCTTCCCGTCTCTTTTGCTCATAGAGCTCACGAGCAGCTCTCGTCTTCCTTTGCAGCGCCGCTTTGTATGCCTCTTGTTTTGCTGCATGCACTCGCCGGCATTCTTCGTCAAACCAGGGGTTTCGCGGTGGTGGTCGAGCGAAACCCAGCACATCAGTCGCGGCGTTTCTGATGGCATGTTGGCAGCGTTGCCACTGGTCTTCGGTACTTGATGCTGGCGGCAAAGGGGTGATTGAGAGATTTCGGGATACGCGTTCAGCGAAGAGTCTGGCGGTCTCTTGCGATTGTAGCTTTTCGACGTTAAATTTTCTCACAGTGATTCTTCTTTGTTGCTCAGATTGGGATATCCGCATTCGTACCTTGGCTACAACAAGGTAATGATCCGAGTCTATGTTGGCCGCTCGGAAGGTCCGGACATCCAGAATACTGGAGGCATGCCTTGCGTCGATCGCAATATGATCAATTTGGTTGATCGTGACATGATCATTGGACCGCCATGTCTGCTTATGAATGTCGAGATGAGGAAACCATGTGCTTGCTATGGTGACATTTCGCTCCACAGCGAAATCAATTAGCCTTAGTCCGTTATCAGACGTGGTGTCGTGTAGGCTATGCTTACCGACTGCTCTACCGAAGACGTCCTCCTTTCCTATTTTGGCGTTAAAATCGCCCAATACGATCTTAACGTCGTATTTAGGACATTGCTCGTATGTTTTGTCGAGGAGCTCGTAGAAACACTCTTTGGAGGCAGGGTCCTTTTCTTCTGTGGGGGCATGAACACATATTAGGCTTATGTTAGCGAATTTAGCCTTGATCCGGATAGTCATAATACGCTCGCTCACGTGTCGGAAGCTTAAGACTTCTTGCCTAAGTCTGCCGCGTATGACAAATCCGCATCCGAATAAGCGTTGCCTGTTGCCTCTGTAGCAATCACCGTAGTAGATGTCACAGTTTTTCATCTTCTTTTTGCCTGGCCCATCCCATCGCACTTCCTGGATGGCGGTAATATCTGCTTTATAGCAGTCTAGGGCCTCTGCTAGTTGTTCGGCTGCACGTGGTCTGTAAAGGGACAGAACGTTCCACGTACAGATCCGAAGGTCGTTGTCCTTATTTCGTTTGCTGGGGTCGTCATTAGTTGGGTCATCCTTATCCGAGGCTTTTGGTTGTTTCGGAACCATGCGTTTTTTACGTGGTAGGGAAGTTACCCCGACGGCACAACCCCCAACCTGGAGGGCCAGTTCCTTAATTATTCCCCTAGGACGAGGGGCCGGGTACACCGGTGCCAGTAGTCCACTACGGAAGTATGAGCGCTGCCGTTGGCCCATTAAGGGCTCCTCCGCCACCATCTCTATTCCAATGTCCTGACCAACATTGGAAATTCCTTACCGACCTGTGATCCGAATACGTCGAAGCAGCTCGCGCAAGGTATTCACTAAGTTCAACCTAACTGGAACTATAGACGCCACCGTTGACTCCGTCTAGGGAATTCGTCCGCTGCCGCCTGGAACAGGAAGAAGTGCTCTAGTGAGAAAAGCACTCTTCCCCCCCTCTCTCATCTGCTGCCACCAAGAATCCGCCAAACGGGGTTGGTTACCCATTTCTTGGATTAAGGTACTAGGCACCCGGCTGTCACCGCGTGGAGGTTGAGAGTAGGAGTTGGTAGGCCTCAGCTGAGTGAAAACGCTTGTGTTTTCATATGATCGCATGCACTACCGCTTGACTATCTGCTTAAGGGAAAATGACGGCCCCAAGGTACATCAATTATTCTTTGCTGACGATGGAGCCATCATAAGTGAAGATTCGACATCCCTGCAACGACCACGACCAGGGATGTTGTGTCAAATTCCAAATCCCAATTGCAAACCTATCCCGTCTGGATAAGTGCACGCGCAAAGTCAAGCTATCTCGTTATCTGATTCCATCTGGCGGCAGGGAAAAGGAAGCTTCGGTTTAGGTATCATGAGACTAGCTGCCGCCGGATGAACGGCGACAGGTAAATGCCAGACGCAACGTAAGCAATTTTCAAATGAAAATAGCTTTTCACACGATATGGGATTTGATGATTTGCGTTTGAGACACATTTTCTGTTCCCTCGATTAGACAGTTGTTGTTTATCTATCAAAGAGAGAACTCTTGGTGTTACGGGTAGACGTAACAATATTTGGCGCAGCCGGAAAAGCGAATAATTGTGAACAATTGAAAATTCTTTGGACTCAGAAAAAGAAAATATAAAGTTTCACAAAAAACTACTCAAGGAAAAAATATTTCAATCTACCGTATAAGTTAAACAATATATGGTAGAACATTGGCAAAAGAACATAAAAGGGTTCAAGTGAAAAGTGAGTAATGCCCAAGTTTTCTCTCACCATCGAAAGAAAAAAGAAGCAAAAACACCAGCAAAAAGAAAAGAATCAAGAAGAAGAAAAACAGCACCAAAAAGAACAACACGAACAAGAGGAAAAACATCACCAAGAACAACAAGAGCAACAAGAAGAAGTAGAAGAAGAAGAAGAAGGGGAAGATTCTGCAGCTAACGAACAGGAACCAAATACATCATCATCCGTCAACATAAGAAGATTGAGATCCGGAAACAAGCAGGAAAAAGGAAGCACTTTTCAATCGTTAATTTTAGATAATAAGTTGTTAGATAGTAAGCTATTAAAAATAGTAGACAAATTTGATAAGCAGATAAACATAGGTGGATATAAAAGATTAAAGAAAGAAACCAACAAATTTAGAATAGATATACAAAATTTTGAAAACATTGAGACAATTCATCCAATTTGCTCCTCATTCCCAAAAACCATGGGAAAGGAAAGTAATGATACTGCCGGTATGGGTGAAGATAGTATGTTCATTCCGTATCAGCAGGCTAATCTATTGCAACTGGTATCAAATCTAGTTCCGGTATTTAGTGGTGAACATAGCGAAGGTCTAACTACGGAATTACAAGCCTTTCTTAACTGCTGCAGACAGGTAAGAGCATGTCTAAGCCAGAACAAGAAATAAACTTTTGCCACTTAATCCAAACCAAGTTAAGAGGAAAGGTGTCAAACAACAAACACCATCGCAATATGGTAATATTGCAAAACTGTATCATTATGGTAATACTTGCTAAAAGGCAAGGCACTACCACTGCTGTCCATGGTACTGATCCTGGACCGAGCAGAAATGTTCGGGTCAGAGCTATACGAATTCCGGGGGCTAGCAAAACAATGAAACAGTTTGGAAGAAATTTAAGGGTCGCGAGTTGGAACGTTGGAAGCATGACCGGTCGAAGTTACGAGCTGGAAGAGATGATGAATAGAAGGCGGGTGGATATCTTGTGTGTCCAAGAGACGAAATGGAAAACCGCCAGAAATCGGGCGCGTTTCTTGGGCGTTAGGACAAAAGATTACAAGATCTTCTACTACTGAACGGAATCGGTATCATCCTTGCGGTAGAGCTACTTGGTAACAAAAAAAAAAAAAAAGTCCGAAGTCCAGCGACCGTTTGATGTCTCTCAAACTAGTAATACAAGGAGAGGTGTGGAATATTGTCAATGCATATGCTCCCCAAAATGGGTGCAATCAGAGAGATAAAGATGCATTTTGGGTAGATTTCAACAATCTCCTTAAGAACATCCCAAAGGAAGAGTTTCTGTTTATTGGAGGAGATTTGAATGTACATGTCGGGAAGTCAAACGAAGACTATGAAGACTGCCATGGAGGACTAGGATATGGCACCAGGAACCTTCCTGCTGAAGACATCCTAAGCATGTGCAAATCGCACGGTCTTATCGTGTTAAATACCATGTTTATCAAACAAAGCCGACACCTGATCACTTACAGCAGTGGTGGAGATGAAACCCAGATTGACTACCATGTGGTAGACAGTTTCATGAAGCCTCGGGTAAAAGATTGCAAAGTAATCCTGGGAGAGGCAATCGCTCGACAACACCGTCTCCTGCTAACAGAAATTTTTATGAAAACACAAAGAAAAGCAAACAAACAAGGGTCTCTGAGAAAATCAAGTGGTACAATCTGGATAAAGAAAAAGGCGAGGCTTTTGTTTTCGTAATGAAAAATTACATCTCTCACACCATCAACGGTGCTGAGGATGAAGAGTGCAGAGCACAAAATATGTGGGATTCCATACAGCGAACTTGCTTAAAGAAGGCCAAATCACTGCTAGGAGATTCAAAAGACCACCATCAACACGCAAAAGAAACATGGTGGTGGAGTGATGAAGCTAAGAAAGTGATAAATGAGAAGAAAGCGGCTTACAAAGCTTGGTCAAAGTGCCCCTCTAACAATAGTGATGAAAAAGTTCGCCTCGAAGTAGAATAGAGATGTTGCAAGAAAACGGGAAGAAGACGTGCGCCCAGCTTCAGGCAGAGAGTACGGGGAGCCTATATCGGGAGCTGGACAAAATTTCTTCTCCGGTTGCTGATGCAAACCAGGTTCATTCAGGAGCTGCGAAGACGCAATATGAACAAGAGCGCAACCATCTCTAAAATAGCCGCCCAAAGAACGAGAAATGCTCAGAAGATTCGTTCGCCAAAGTTCATTAACAATGCTCATGGCCAGCTTCTTGTGGATGAGGACAAAATTCTGCAAAGGTGGCGGCAGTATTGTGAAGAGCTTTTAAATGAACAGTTTCCCCGGCTATACTTTCCAAGAGCCACCCCTAACTGTGAAGAAATAGCCGACATTACAGTCGAAGAAGTTAGTAAGGCGGTCAAATACTCCAAAATACGAAAAGCGGTTGGGCCAGACGAAATACCCTCGGAGTTCTGGAAAAAGATGGGAGACGTCGGGTTCTAATGGCTCAGAATTCTCATCTCCAAATTTGTGAGAGGTGATCCGATGCCGAATCAATGGAGGGAAAGTTACCTCCTGCCTGTATACAAAGGGAAGGGTGATACGCGAAACTGTGATAACTACCGTTCGATCAAGCTGATGTCACACACCATGAAGATCGTTGAGCGGGTATTAGGTGGCCGACTGCGAAAAATAATACGGCTATCTGATGATCAGTGCGGGTTTGTCTCGGGCAAATCAACCACAGATGCAATCCAAAATCCAAAGTATAAGGATCATAATGGAAAAACATCGTGATTCCTTAAGGGATTTGCATATTGTATTGGTTGACTTTGAAAAGGCATTCGACAGACAACCACGAGATCTGATATGGGTGGCGCTAAGACATCGAGGAGTTCCAGAAACCTATGCACAGATGATCATGGACATGTACGAAGGAGCAAAGACAAGAGTAAGATGCCCCGCTGGAGTAACCGAAGAGTTCCCAATCAAAGTCGGGGTGCACCAGGGAAGCGTTTTAAGTCCTTTGCTCTTTATTACAGTCCTTGATTATCTGCTTGAAGGTAAAGTGATGGACCCCAAGGTACATCAGTTATTCTTTGCCGACGATGGAGCCATCATAAGTGAGGATCCTACATCCCTGCAACAAGCACTTGATGTGTGGGTGGACGTTTTGGAGGGAAATGGGTATCGCATTAGTTCAAAAAAGACAGAGTACTTGTGCTGCCCGTTCTCTGATCCACTCAGGCCTATTCCAGACATTTATTTGAATGGAACAGTGCTTCCCAAGTGTGAAAAAATAAAATACCTGGGATCTATGATCAATAGCAAAGCAACTTGTGATGACGACATCAATAATCGCGTAAGCGTAGGGTGGAAGAAGTGGTGAGAAAATTCAGCTATCTTCTATGACCAAAAAATGCTCCCTAAGTTGAAAAAAAGACAATATCAATGAACGTTCCAAAGACATCGCGAGACAGGCCTATAAACGCCTGGATCACACAAATGGGACGACATCAGCAGTTTATTGCCCTATTGAATAATCCATGGCTTAAGAAATTGGGGACAGGTAGGTTTCAGTTAAGGCAAAGATGTCGAAAGACAAAGTCTGAGAGTTCAAATGGACCGAGGTGGTTTTTATACAGAGCTCTCTGGCATTTGGATAATAGAGAGACACGAACTGAGTGATATAATTAACGCGGAGTGGAAGGGTGAGTAGATATGATAGGGTTTAAGTATGGAGCGAATCTTGTAGTTAAAGAAAAACTTGCGCTAAAATATATACAAGGGTCGGTTGTCTGAGGCTCTGCGGTGTACCAATTCTTATTGGATCAATATCTCTGAACGCTTTGTATTAAACAAATTTGAACAAAAACATGGCCCAATCCAATCCTATGCATTAAATCAATCTCCCTGATAAGGCCGATTTTCCACACCTTTTGGTGTATATCTCAGTTTTTCCGTGGTAAAGCATACTTGCAGTCGGTGCTGTGGATGTGGAAAGAATGCTTCTGCAGACTGTTAAACGGCGATGATGACCAATATTCCGTGAAGGTGATAGTCAAAATACCCGTCAACCCGATCAGAATGAAATGAGGATAGCGATATCTAAACTTAAATCCAACAAAGCTGCTGAAGCCGACGGCTTTGCCGCCTAATTTTTCAAGGAACAAAGAGATGATTTGGTAAGGAGCATGTATGAGCTCATCTTCAAAAACATGTTCTGACAAAAGTATGCCCAATGAATGGAACATCAGCATCTTTTGCCCGATCCTGAAGAAAAGAACTGTGCCAACTAGAGAAGTATAAATCTCCTCAACATCGCATATAATATCATATCTGCCGTATTATGTGAACGCCTAAAACTACTGGTCAACAACCTTATCAAAATCGGTAAGAACAACACCTAACCGTTCGATGTCAGGAATGGTCTTAGACAAGGTGACACTATATCGTGTAATCTCTTTAACATAATACTTGAAACAATTGTACGCGATTTGTATGGGCTATAAGAAGGAAATTGAGTAACAAAGCCGTATCTCGAACTACTAAGGTAACACTATATAAGACACTAATAATGCCAGTCCTGCTGTATAGTGCAGAGACATTACTTACTAACTTAGGTGGCGCTACAGTTCGGGGTGAACCTGGGCCTCAACCAACAAGCCTCTCCATTTAGCTCGGTCTTTAGCTAATTGCCTTCAGTTGCGCACTCCAAGTTGGTCGAGGTCCCCTTGAACTTGTGCACTCCACCTACGGCGATGATTCCCTCTACTGCGTCGTCCCTCGGGATTAGATTCGAAGACTCTGCGGGCCGGAGCGTTGGTGTCCATTCGCTTTATATGTCCTAGCCATCTCAGACGTCCAATATGCAGTTTTTCGACAAGGTCGATGTCGCTGTACAGCTCGCATAGTTCGTGATTGAATCTTCTCCTCCAAAACCCGTCAACGCAAACGGGACCGACAATATTACGAAGAATTTTTCACTCGAAGCGACGAAGGATATCTTCATCCTCTTTTAATAAAGTCCATGTTTCAGCGCCGGAAAGCAGGACTGGGATGATCAAGGTCTTATATAGAGTCTCCTTAGTTGTTCGAGATAGGGCTTTACTGTTGAATTGCGTTATAAGCCAAAAAAAAACAGCAATTGGCAAGAGTTATCCTTCGATTGATTTCTGCGCTGATCTTGTTTGTAGAATTTATAGCAGAGCCAAGGTAGACAAAGTCCCTTACTACCTCGAAGTTATAGCTGCCGACTGTGGCGTCCAATTCGTCGGTGTGGCTTTCCCTTCTTGTTGATAGCATAAACTTGGTTTTGCCCTCCTTTATTGCTAAACCCATTTTGGCCACTTCCGCCTCAATGCTTGCAAACGCACCGGTGACAGCCCTCTGAGTTCTTCCGATAATGTCTATATCGTCGGCGTATGCAATCAGTTGTACAGACTTGTAATAGATTGTGCCTTCGGTGTCGGCTTGTGAGTTCCGCACAATCTGTTTAAGTACAATGTTAAAGAATTCACATGACAGCGCGTCATCTTGTCTAAAGCCTTTTTTGACATCAAAGGTCTCGGTGAGGTCATTACCGACCTTGATGGAGCAGCGAGCGTTCTCCATCGTCAGCCTGCACAGACGGACAAGTTTGGCAGGGATGTCAAAACTAGACATGGCTCTATATAGCTCTTCTCTATAGATGCTGTCATAGGCGGCCTTGAAATCGATAAAGAGGTGGTGAGTATCGATTTGGAATTCTTGGGTTTTCTCCAGAATCTGCCGAAGTGTGAAGATTTGATCGATGGTGGACTTTCCTGGCCTGAAACCGCACTGATAGGGTCCAATCAGGCTGTTGATAAAAGGTTTCAGGCGTTCACACAATATTGCAGAAAAGATCTTGTATGCGATGTTGAGGAGACTGATGCCTCTATAATTGGCGCGGTTGAGGGGTTCTCCTTTCTTGTGGATCGGGCAAACGATGCTGAGATTCCATTCATCAGGCATACACTCGTCTGACCAAATCTTAGAGATGAGTTGGTGTATGCACTCTACCAATTCATCCCCAGCTGCCTTGAAGAGTTCGGCCGGTAAGCCGTCAGGTCCAGTAGCCTTGTTGGATTTCAGCTTGGATATTGCTATCCTCACTTCGTTTCGGTCAGGTGGACGGAAATTTTGACTATCATCGTCTATGTTGAATGGTTCATTCTGCCTGACAGCGGGATGTTGGTCTTCGTCGCCGTTATACAGTCTGTAGAAGTAGTTTTTCCATATTCTCAGCACCGACTGTGATTCTACTACAAGGTTTCCATTTTCATCTCTACAGGTTTCTGTACGGATATTGCTCCTCTGACACGTTCTTTTTACCTTTCGGTAAAACTTCCGTACATTGTTCCTGGAGTATAAACTCTCGATATTCTCAAACGCGCACTTCTCATGCTCTTTCTCCTTCTTTTGGAGGAGCCGATGTTCTTCCCGTCTCTTTTGCTCGTAGAGCTCACGAGTAGCTCTCGTCTTCCTTTGCAGCGCCGCTTTGTATGCCTCTTGTTTTGCTGCATGCACTCGCCGGCATTCTTCGTTAAGCCAGGGGTTTCGCGGTGGTGGGCGAGCGAGACCCAGCACATCAGTCGCGGCGTTTCTGATGGCATGTTGGCAGCGTTGCCACTGGTCTTCGGCACTTGATGCTGGCGGCATAGGGGTGATTGAGAGATTTCGGGATATGCGTTCAGCGAAGAGTCTGGCGGTCTCTTGCAATTGTAGCTTTTCGACTTTAAATTTTCTCACAGTAATTCTTCCTTGTTGCTCAGATTGGGATATCCGCATTTGTACCTTGGCTACAACAAGGTAATGATCCGAGTCTATGTTGGCCGCTCGGAAGGTCCGGACATCCAGAATACTGGAGGCATGCCTTGCGTCGATCGTAATATGATCAATTTGGTTGATCGTTACATGATCATTGGACCGCCATATCTGCTTATGAATATCGAGATGAGGAAACCATGTGCTTGCTATGGTGACATTTCGCTCCACAGCGAAATCAATTAGTCTTAGTCCGTTATCAGACGTGGTGTCGTATAGGCTATGCTTACCGACTGCCCTACCAAAGACGTCCTCCTTTCCTATTTCGCCCAATACGATTTTAACGTCGTATTTAGGACATTGCTCGTATATTTTGTCGAGGAGCTCGTAGAAACACTCTTTGGTGGCAGGCTTCTTTTCTTCCGTGGGGGCATGAACACATATTAGGCTTATGTTAGCAAATGTGGCCTTGATCCGGATAGTCATAATACGCTCGCTTACGTGTCGGAAGCTTAAGACTTCTTGCCTAAGTCTGCCGCGTATGACAAATCCGCATCCGAATAAGCGTTGACTGTTGCCTCTGTAGCAATCACCATAGTAGATGTCACAGTTTTTCATCCTCTTTTTGCCCGGCCCATCCCATCGCACTTCCTGGATGGCGGTAATATCTGCTTTATAGCAGTCTAGGGCCCTAGGGCACGTGGACTGTAAAGGGACAGAACATTCCACGTACTGATCCGAAGGTGATTGTCCTTATTTCGTTTACTGGGGTCGTCATTAGTTGTGTCATCCTTATCAGAGGCTTTTGGTTGTTTCGGAACCATATGTTTTTTACGTGGTAGGGAAGTTACCCCGACGGCCACAACCTCCAACCTGGAGGGCCAGTTCCTTAATTATTTCCCTAGGACGAGGGGCCGGGTACACCGGTGCCAGTAGTCCACTACGGGAGTATGAGCACTACCGTTGGCCCATCAAGGGCCAACATTGGAAATTCCTTACCGACCTGTGATCCGAATACGTCGAAGCAGCTCGCGCAAGGTATTCACTAAGTTCAACCTAACTGGAACTATAGACGCCACCGTTGACTCTATCTAGGGAATTTGTCCGCTGCCGCCTGGAACAGGAAGAAGTGCTCTAGTGAGAAAACCACTCTCCCCCCAACCCCCCACCCCCCACCCCACCCTCTCTCATCTGCTGCCGCCAATAATCCTCCAAACGGAGTTGGTTACCCATTTCTTGGATTAAGGTACTAGGCACTCGGCTGTCACCGCGTGAAGGTTGAGAGTAGGAGTTGGTAGGCCTCAGCTGAGTGAAAACGCTTGTGTTTTCATATGATCGCATGCACTACCATTTGACCAGCCGTGCAGAGACATGGACTTTGTCCAAATCTTTGAGGAAAAGGTTCTTCGCGTGATATTTGGTCCCGTCTGCATAGACCAACTGCCGAACTATACATACACCCATATGTACATATTTGGTGCAACAGTCCATGGAGGTCCTAGGCCTAGCTTCTTACAACCACTCGTGTTATGTGCGTTATATTTTTCGCACGAATGAAAGTGACCTACAGCTGTGCCCTATACGAAGGCCGATTTTTATTTGGTTTTTGAGAAGCTTTTTTTTTTGGTCGAGCTATACGGCCTATAAAATAACATCGACTTAGCCAGAAGAGTTCACATACAACGACTAAGATGGCAGGGTCATACGGCGCAGTAGAGAACGGCGTCGCGACTGGTGACGCATACAAGTGGAGGGAAACCTCAACCAACATGGCGTGCACAACTCCTAGCCGCTCTGGCTGGAAAAGTTTGTTAGTTGAGGCGCAGGTCCATACCGGACTATAGTGACTCGTAAGTAAGAAAGTAAAGCATGCATACAGCATACACACAATCCTCACCATTGGCTACAAATATCAATCAACACAAAGATCAATCTGATCATGCAGAGAATTTAGTGTCTACCACCGCGTTAAACTCACGTTCAATATAAAGGACTCATACTTTCCACACTACATAATTTGTGGCTATTCTTTGTCGGAATTAGAGTTTTCACTTTCATCTTTACATAATGTCTTGCCTAATGTTACAACCCAACAGGAAGTAAGAACATCCAAGCAGAGAGTCGCCATAAACTTACACTTTCCTTCACCAAATTAATGTTGCTTATATCTTTATAATGGTATGTAACCTCAACCGAGACCCCGGTAGATACATTTTCTATTATATTCAAAAGCTCTACTCTCACACCGAAAGGTAACTTGTAAACAATTCATGTGGTCCGTATTGCGCGCAAATTGTACCCGGGTACACTTTGGCATTTCAACTGGTTTGCAGCACCATGGTTCCGTGGATTGGTAAATCGTTCACGTTGTACTTTCTGTGCAAGTGCTCTGCATGCAAATGATTGTATGTATCCCCATATTGGGTTTCGAGAGTAAGTACTAGTATATATGCGTCTAGCATCTTAATTGTTAGGTGTGCCACATTTGTGACCGCTGTTGCTACTGCTTTACTATTATTATTTTTTTTCCCCCGCTTAGGAAATGCCTTTGGCGATGGTAATGGAGCCGACCGACACACCAGGTTTATTTCTTTTACGAAATATGAAGAAATACGGTTAAGTACGTGTATCATGCAAGTTGCTTGGCTGTGATAGGTTGTTACCATTTTTAAGATAATTGCACCATTATTTGGATATTAATTGTGGGAATAATATAACATGGATTTTCCAATCACTTTCGATTTTCTCTGTAACGAAAGTGATGCTGAATGTGGTTAAAGTGGGGACACCATGTGGTATACGTAATATTTTGTGTGTTAAATTCTCCTGAGAGAATAAGTAATTCTTTAAGCAAGTGTCTACCCTTTGCAGGTATTTGATGGAATCGCGGGCTTATGGAAGGTTAGGTTAGGTTAGATTGGCTGTCTGCACCACGATGCACTTAGACCAGTAAAGGTCCATTGTGATGCCAAGGATCTACCATTAGACCACTCAGGGACTAATAAAACCAACCGGAGCTTTTGATGAAGCGATGGATGCTCGTGACGTCTAAGGACGTCAAATCGCTGAGGTTGTCAAGGAAGGGAGCTCCTAGATGGAGCATTCTTTTGCGTGATAGAGCAGGACATGTGCATAGGAAGTGGAGAATGGTTTCCTCCTCCTCCTCGTCCCTACAGCTCCTGCAGAAGTCATTGGAAAAGAGGCCAAGTCTTTTGGCATGTTGGCCGATTAGACAGTGTCCGGTGATGACACCGATAACGCAGCTGATCTGTGATCCCTTTAGTTTAACCAAGTCGGCACTACGTTTCTGGTCCAGCTTGGGCCAGATCTGCCTCGAAATGTGACACGTAGAGCCACTATCCCACCTAAGGTTGGTCTTGCTTATAGCGTTCAGCTTCAGTAGATACTTACATGTAGCGAGGGGCATACCTAGGGCTTGCCTATTTGGCAGAATCCTTAGAGTAGTACCCTGTCTAGCGAGTTCATCCGCCCTACAGTTTCCTGGGGGGGCTTATGGAAAGTTTTTCAATATTTTGGAACAACAACCTCACGTTCTCTTTTCTTTTTTTTGTCGATAAAGAAGGGTTAAGCGTGTTCCCAGTAAGGCAGGCATGTCAAAGATACGGCCCGCGGGCCATGACCGGCCCGGACAATTAATTACGGCCCGGGAGATCAATTCAATAATGCTATAATTTCATGTGTTTTTCATTTCAATTACTTTTGGAATGCACCTAATTTGTGTTTTTAAATACCTACATATGTAAACAATTTCTTACGGTGAGTGGAAGAAAAGAATAGATTTACCTACCCCGTAAAGAACAGAACAAAAAAGAATTGAAAAGTGCAGCACTGTTTGCTGGTATGTATTTACCTATTTTGTTTTGTTTTTCCCTAGGAAGGGGAACCACACCAGTTTCTTGATTGTGTGTTCCCCACACTTTTTTATATGGAGTTTTAGTTTACTCGAAAATGTGCAAGTAAGCGCGTAAGGTCGTTTGTCTGTCTTGATTATTTAAAACACTTCCGTGAATAGAGATGCTTTGTTCCGTTTATCTTATTGGTGGCGAGTTCGGTTTAATAAAGTGCATTTAGTAAAAATTGTTAACCTTTGCAATGTCAACTAAAAGAAAGGTCGATAGTGAGTGCCGAGTTTTCCAGTCAAAGTGGGAAATTTCGTATTTTTTTATTGAATGGAAAGGTAAACCACTTTGTTTGATTTGCAATCAGATTATTTCCGTTTGTAAAGAATTTAATGTGAAAAGACACTATGAAACGAATCATAAAGACAAGTTTGAGTTATTTACCGACGAGATAAGGCAAGAAAAACTGGTATCTTTCAAAACTAAACTTGCGGGAAAACAATCGTTTTTAAAAAAATCAAAAACTGACAGCGAGAATGCAATGAAAGCTAGTTATTCGATCGCATTAAAGATTGCCAAAAAATCAAAAGCTTTTAGTGACGGCGAATTTTTAAAAGAATGTATGCTAGACGTGGCCGATATTTCATTTCCATCACAGAAACAAGTCATTCAAGAAATACCCCTAACTAGAAATACAATTGCTTCCAGGGTTAATGAGTTATCCGAAAATTTGGACTTTCAACTTAAAGATAAAATTAAAGAATTTATCTGGTATTCCTTAGCAGCCGATGAAAGTACAGATATCAAAGATACATCACAGCTTGCTGTATTTATTCGTGGAATTGATAAAGATTTTAATATCACAGAAGAGTTGCTGCAGTGCATACCTTTGAAGAGTACTACCACAAGTCAAGATATTTACTCAGCAATTGAGCAATTAGTACCACGTTATGAGTTGGATTGGAGTAAATTTTGCAGTATTACCACAGATGGTGCACCGTCCATGGTCGGTAAAAATGCTGGTGTTGTGACGAAACTACGGAATAAAATTTTAAATGAAATTAAGAGTGAACGACCAAAATTCGTTGAAATTTATTGTATTGTACATCAAGAAGCCCTGGCCTCTAAATTGCTGAAAATGGATCATGTGATGAATCCCATAATTAAAACAGTTAATTTTATTAGAAGTAGAGGAATAAATCATCGCCAATTCACACAATTTTTAAAAGATCTTGATGAACAATTTTCAGACATTCCCTAAACATATTGTTACGTTTATGACTCAAAAGGGTAAACCGATGGAACACAGTGATGAATGGTGGCTCGACTTTGCGTTCTTAGTAGATATGACGGAACACTTGAATAATTTGAACGTTAAACTTCAAGGAAAAAGTGTAATCATTACGCAACTGTACTCAAGTGTTCAAGCTTTCCAAATAAAATAAAATTTTGGGAGTCGCAGCTGCGTGAACAAAAACTTGACCATTTCCTTAGCATTCGTGAGATAGGCATATACAATGCAGATAAGTTGTCAGATTTTTCAAATCGTTTGCTTAATCTTATTGCTGAATTTGACAGTCGTTTTGCAGATTTTCGCGAGCTCAATACATATGACTTTCCTCTGTTTAGTAACCCATTTACGTTCGACGTTGGTAAAGCACCGACTTACTTGCAAATGGAGCTAATAGATTTGCAGTGTGATATTGTTTTAAAAAACAAATTCAATGAAGTTGACACCTTGACATTTTATACAAATTGCTTCAGAAATTAAAATAGCTATCCCAACTTAAGGAACCATGCTGCTCGCACTTTATGCATGTTTGGAAGTTCATATGTGTGTGAACAGATGTTTTCAGCAATGAAGATTAATAAATCTAAATACCGTTCAAGACTTACAGATGAACATCTTCAATCAATTTTAAAAATCAATACAACATCGTTGACACCAAACATCGCAGAGATAATGAAGCGTAAAAGAAGCCAAGTTTCTGGTTCCTCGAAATAATATTTAGGCTTAATACGCCTCCGCTTAAAAAAATAACTTTTTTCTTTAATAAAATCATTTTTGTATACTTCTTACTTATACTTAATATTACATTTGCATTTAATTTTTAATGTGGCCCGCTGTCATACTTGAGACAAGAAAATGGCACTTAATGAGTTTGAGTTTGACACCCCTGCAGTAAGGTGTATTTTATTACAAGAATAAAGAAAGCGTACCGTTCGAGAAAATGGGGACCCAAGCCCGCCATCATCCACTGGATGTACACTGTCATAGCCAGACCCATTCTAACACATAGGTGCATTGTCTGGTTGCCAATAGCAGAGAAAGTCACACACCTCAAGGAACTAACAAAAATCCAGAGACTTATATGCAAAGCATCCACTGGCGCCATCAGAACCACCCCGACCGTAGACCTTGAAACGATTCTCGCACTGATCCCATTAGACTTTTATGTTAAGAAATCAGCAACTATGAGTTCCCTGCGACTAAAACAATATAACTTGTGGAGGAAGGGCCAAATGCGCCACCGTACTATTGCAAGGTGGACTCACCTAAATGCCACCACAGACTACCTTCCGCCATCCCTCGACTTCAGCCTGAACGACAGAACGGTCTTCTCTTCAAGAGAACACTGGGCAGATGGGGGCGGCCATCAACCGGCATAATTCTTCAGTCTTCACTGACAAACGAAAGAGTTTGTTCGGGTATCTACTCGGCAGAACCCGAGATTGCAATGTCACTAAGATTTCAGAACCACGGCAGTGTGTTCCAAGCGGAGGTCCTAGCGATAACAGAGGCGGCACGAAGCTTGTTACTAGAATGATATTGACATTTACATAGATAGTCAAGCTACTATAAAGTGCTGCCGAGAGAAGCTTAAAGCGCTCACCGATAGACACTATGTACATACGTTCTGGGGGAACCGAGAACACACATGAACTGCAAGGAACGAGATGGCAGACGAACTGGCAAGAAAGGGAGCAGAACAAGACCTGTCAATGGTCCAAAAATCAATTCTTACTTACTTACTTACTTAGATGGCGATGGACCTGGGCCTCAACCAACAAACCTCTCCAGCCAGCACGGTTACGAGCCAGCTGCCTCCAGTTGCGCACGCCAAGTTGGTTGAGGTCCCCCTCCACTTGTTTGCGCCACCTACCGCGAGGTCGTCCTCTACTGCGCCGTCCGTCCGGGGTGGATTCGAAGACTTTCTTAGCGGGAACGTTGGGCTCCATCCGCTTTAAATGGCCCAGCCATCTAAGTCGCTGTATGTGAACTCTTCTGGCTAAGTCGATGTCCTTGTACAGGCCGTATAGTTCGGCATTGTACCTTCTCCAAATGCAACTGCTTCAGAGACCAATTAACGCAAGAACGACGCAAATGACAGTCTTGTGGATTTAATTCTTCGCACCAGCTGGATATCATACGGATGTTTTTTTTTTTTTTTTTTTTTTAGGTTGCGCCAGGGATGTGTAATCTTCATAGATACTAATAGCCCGAGTGCTACTAGCATGCACGATTCGCAAACCTGAGTAATCGATTTCAGGAATACGCCTACGTACTAAACACACACCCTTTTCACACTTCTACCACTCTCCCCGCGGGACTGCCGTTAGGTATTACTTCGCGGGGCTGGTTAGCAATTTATGCTGTACTTTCTGCTTCTCGACGTATTCGTTCTTGAATTCGAAGCTGCATTTGCACATGCGTAATAAACGCGCAAATTTCCATCCATTTTTCCTCAGATTGTACCATATGATCTATGAGGAATGGGGGATTGGGAAGTTCGTTTCTCCAGTTTTCAAATTGCCTACAGTAGAAGACTGCATGCTCCGTATCTTCCTCCTGGTCTGGACATTCTGGACACAACGGAGAGCTATCGTGTCCAAACCGGTAAAGATATTTGCGATAACCTCCATGGCCAGACAGGAACTGCGTGAGGTGGTAGGTGCAGTTCCCATGTGCTCGGTTTATCCAAATGTCGATGGTGGGGATTAATTTATAGGTCCATCTTCCTTTAACCGCATTATCCCATCGATCTTGCCACACAGCTCTTGAAGCTGCTTTTTCTTCTTCTATAACCCTTCTTCTTTCGCTAGCCTCTTGGTGGCTCGAGCGTCTCCGATTGTAGATTCTCTGCATCTCGTTCGCGAGGATGTCGATAGGAACCATTCCTGCTATGACAAAGGCTGCTTCGTCAGAGATAGTTCTAAAACCACTGATGGTCCTTATAGCGCAGAGTCTGTAGGCTGATGTAAGTTTCCTCCTTATTTCTTTGGTCGCGAGAGCCCCCGCCCAAACCGGAGCCGCATAAAGAAGGACTGAGCTGACAACTCTGGATAGTAGGATCCTCCTAGCGTATCCAGGTCCTCCAATGTTGGGCATTATCCTTGAGAGTGATGCCTGAAGTCGTGACGCTTTTTTGCTCGAATAATCAACATGCTGTTTAAACCGCAGTCTATTGTCGAGCATTACTCCTAAGTATTTGATTGCTTCTTTGGATCTGATGATTTGGGTCCCAACCTGTACATTCATATAATCCACAGATTTCCGACTGGTTATTAGAACAGCTTCAGTTTTGTGGTCAGCTAATTCTAAACCGGCGGATCCTAACCAGCTTTTGATTTGACTGATTGCCACATTTGTAGCTGATTCTACTTCACTGATTTGTTTTGCTACTGTAACAACAGCGATGTCGTCAGCAAATCCAATTATATTCACTTTAGGTGGCAGTGGTAGTCGTAAAACTCCGTCGTACATTATGTTCCATAGTAATGGGCCCAGCACCGATCCTTGCGGGACCCCAGCTGTAACATCGTAGTACTTCACTCCTTCGTCGGTATCATACCTCAGTTTCCTGTTGGTAAAGTAGCTCGCCATTATCTGCAGCAAGTAAGATGGTGTATCCATCCTAGCAAGAGATCTTCTTATAGTGGGCCAGTCTGCCGAATTAAATGCGTTTTTGACATCTAGCGTCACTACTGCACAGTATTCCTTGGTGCCGTATCGCCATCTTTCACCTTCAATTGCTTCCGCTGCTATATTAACTACAGCTTTAATGGCGTCAATTGTTGAGCGGACTTTCGGAATCCGAATTGCTGGTTGGACAAAGCCCCTTTCTCCTCCGCTATTGTGAGCAATCTGTTGTAAATGATTCGCTCCAGGATCTTTCCCATTGTGTCCAGTAGGCATATCGGGCGATACGACGATGGGTCTCCTGGGGGTTTGTTTCCTTTTGGCAATAAAACGAGGTGTTGCAGTTTCCATTGCTTAGGGAAAATTCCTTCTTCTAGGCACTTTTGCATTGTTGCAATAAAGATGTCTGGCCTTTTTTGAACAGCGGCTTTCACTGCTTTGTTAGGGATGCCGTCAGGTCCAGGCGTCTTGTTGTCACCTATCTTTCTGGATGCGATTGTCAATTCCTCTATTGTAATCACTGGAATTACCTCTGTAAAGTTTTCTCTGGTGATTGCGCACATAGTAGATGCTCTCCTTGGAAAAAGATGTTCTACTATTGACTTCAGCATTAACGGGCATGTTATCTGCGGGGAGTTGCCGCCCTTAAGCTTTCTCATCACCATCCTATACGCCGTGCCCCAAAGGTCTACGTTAGCTTCATCGCAGAGCTGTCTGAAACATCTTGCTTTGCTCTCCTTGATAACTCTGCTTAACTGTTTTCGCGCCAGCTTAAAGGACGATAGGTACTCCTGAAAGTTGGGTGTGTTTCGCGATCTTTGTACTTTGCGCCTTGCAAAGTACCCTGATCTCATCGTTCCACCAGTAGCAAGGCAGGCGTCTTCTACTTGAGGCCCTCCTGGGCATTGATGCATCGCACGCCATGTTGATGGACTGGGTGAGGTGGCGAGCTGAATTTTCTGCCGATCCTCGGACTAGCGTGAAGGTGTCAACCACTTCCGCGAATGTATCTTTGTCGAAGAGCTTATCCTGACATTTCGGACCAGTCGATCGCGGGCGGTGAGTGCTTCTGGCGTTACCGATGTCAATTATAACAGCTTGGTGGTCACTGTGGGTATAATCTTCACTGACTCTCCATTTAATTCCCCGCAGGATGGAGTTACTCGCTAACGTGATATCAATTATTGAGCCCATGCCTGCTCTGCGGAAGGTGTTAGCCCTACCTACGTTTGCGATGCCTACGTTGAGAGCTGCAAATGTTTCCAGGAGGGCATGACCCCTTGCGTTGGTAAATCTACTGCCCCATTCCGTCGCCCATGCATTGAAATCTCCGCCAATAATCACTGGAGTTCTTTCCCGAGCATCAGCCACGAGGTTATCTAGCATCTCCTGGTATTCAATTATAGTCCAGCTGGGCCGAGCATAGCAACTATAGAAGTGTATACCGTTGATTTTGGCCCGAACGAAACCCTCTGACTCTTCATTTGCATCCTGGAACGCATGTCTCCCACATGACCATATTGCGGCCCGCTTCGATCGATCACTGAGCCAGATGCTGCTGTTGTCAGGAATTTTATATGGCTCGCTGATCAAGATTACATCTGCTTTTTCGTCCTTGATGGTTTGTGCCAGGATATCCTGAGCTGTCTCACAATGATTGAGGTTAATTTGGATAACCTTCATGGTTTCTTGCTGCAGATCGCTTTCTTGAGGACAGGGCATTTATTGCCGCCGGCTATGTGCTTTGCATTTTCCGGGTTGACTTTCCTGCAGAACATGCAGGATGGTTCCTCGCTGCAATCTCTCGCGATATGTCCCTCTTTACTGCACCTCCTACAGAGTTTGGAGCGGTCTTCTTCGCTCTTACAATGCTTGGCCAAATGTCCGAATTCGAGGCACTTGAAACATTTCTGTAGCAGCGTCCGCTCACGAATGCGGCAGACTACCCAGCCAATTTTGATGCGTCCTGCTTCCAATAGTTTCTTCGCACTTTCTGCAGGGAGATTAATTATTGCCGTTTGAGTCTCACCGTACGCCTTCCGCAAAGAAATGATGTCAGTAGTCATGACCCTGCCCAAATCGAATTGGGCTCTGATCACCGCGCATACGTCCTCCTTAGTAGTGACCTCGTCGATGTTTCTGATCTCGATCGTGGTACGATGGGTGAGCGTTCTGACTTCAGCCTGTTCTCCTAGAGCTTCGCCAATGACGTTTTTGTAATCCGTCGTTTTGTCTCCTGCTTCCTTCAGTTGTATCAGAAGATCCCCTTTTTTCGTTCTCCTGATTCTGGATACCGCCTTGCCCACAGCTTCCAACTTAGGGTCTGCTTTTACGCTTCGGAGTATCTGGGCGTAGGAAGCCTCCCCTTTCGCTTCGATGACGATGGCATCAGGTTTTGGTTTTCTGCCCTGCTCCTTTTTGGTGGCCTTCTTGCTTTTAACAGCTGACCAACCATTGTCTTCTTCTCGCATCGTATTTTTCTTATTACCAGAGGTACTGGCTTGTTTAGCCTTTGCCAAAGCCGTTTCTGTGACTTTTTTTGGCTCTTTCTTCTTATTTTCCTCATCTGAGGGGCGCTTCTGCTTGCGTTCACGTTTCGGCTTCGGCGTGCTGTTCTCCGATGGCAGTCTCTTCTTTTTTGCGTCCTGGACAGGTTTGAGCCAGGGGGAGGTCTGAGAAGAGTTATTTCTTCTTATCACTTCCTTGGCCTTTTCATCCCGCAGCTGGATTGCCGAGAGTTCATACAACGCCCGAATGCTTTCTATGGCGTCTCTCATTGGTTGATGTATTGAGCGCCGCTTTCCGTCTTCGAGCATGTCGACTAGTTCCCTAATCTGCATGCCCAGCTTGTGGAAGTCAGGTCGATCAGGGGCTTTTTCAACCGTCGCCTCCGATGCCACCGGAAGTGCTCCATCTGATTGTCCCACAGGTGACCTCAGCATCACTGAGCTCCTCTGGAACGGGTCTCCTCTATACTCACCGTTGGTTTGACTGTTGCTTGTTTTGTTGTTGTTTGGGGTTTTTGTTTGTTTTGTATTCATTTCTTTTGGGTCCCCACTCAAAGCCGCTATCAATGTTCGAATGTGTAGTCACCCAGTGATCTCATGGTTGTCTATGCAAGCAGTGAGGCCATGCGAGGGTTGGCATAAGCCCTTATGGGGTCTTATGTCAGAGCCAGATCGATGTTAAACAGGAATGTTACATCTGTACCTACACCACCAACTTAATGGTGACGAAACATTGAACGTACTTTGAGGCCTGCCAAGGTTTTAACGGGACGGGGGCGCTTGTAGCATTAGCCTGAAAGCCATTTCAACCGGATTTCACTCCAGCTTACTCAGGTAACAGAATACTACAGACGTCAGCCCTCATAGCTGTCATTCCAATTCGTTTTCCAGTATGCCATAATTAAGACCTTACTGGGCTCAGTCTTAATATTTTAAGGTACTGATGACGAAGTCATCGTGTTGTGGTTTTCAATTACAGTGATGCGCACTATAATGTGTTGCACTGTATACACTCATATTTCGTAGTGTGCAGACATCTTTCCGGGACAAGAAGCTGCGTGTTTCGCGTTGTGGCGGGTACGTCCGGATCTCGCCATTTTCTCCTTACTGTATCCCTCGTAGCCACCTTGTGCGGTGGGGAGCACTTATATGGAAGACGGTGCTTATTCGTCTTGTCGCAGAAAGTTCATAGGGGTTCCTTTGACCTTTTCAGCCAAGCCCTCCTTCTCTGCCGCTCTTGGTCGGGGACTGCTTATTTGGGTATTCGCAGTTAACCTACAATTCTGCAGGCCGTTCACTATCCGCCACCTGTGACCCCCACAGTTGCCTGAGCTTAGCCCCACCAGCCCGTCCGACTTGGTGGCTGTGATGTAGGCCAAGATCTTTGTGCGAATTTTCTCCGTAATGAACAGACAAATACCCAATTGCTGCGACCGAATCGATAAATTTGGATCTTGCACACTTTCGATTATAGCGTAGATATTCTCTTCAGCACGCATTCTGTGCACAACAAAAATCACGAAGTCGTCTAAAAGCTTCTCGAGTCGACGATCGATTTTCAAAGTAAATTTGGATTATTTGGTAGCGTTGTTCAAGCGTGCGTCTAATGATGATGTGCCAGACTTACTTACTTACTTAGATGGCGCTACAGTCCGGGGTGGACCTTGGCCTCAACCAACAAACCTCTCCAGCCAGCACGGTTACGAGCCAGCTGCCTCCAGTAGCGCACGTCAAGTTGGTTGAGGTCCCCCTCCACTTGTTTGCGTCACCTACCGCGAGGTCGCCCTCTACTGCGCCGTCCGTCCGGGTTGGATTCGAAGACTTTCTTAGCGGGAAGGTTGGGCTCCATCCACTCTAAATGACCCAGCCATCTTAGTCGCTGTATGTGAACTCTTCTGGCTAAGTCGATGTCCTTGTACAGGCCGTATAGTTCGGCATTGTACCTTCTCCTCCACTCACCGTCTATGCAGACGGGACCAAAGATCGCTCGAAGAACTTTTCTCTCGAAATAACCCAGGGCATCCTCATCCGGTTTTTTCAAAGCCCATGCCTATGTGCCATACAGCAGGACTGGGATGATTAATGTCTTATAAAGAGTTACCTTAGTAGTTCGAAATAGGGCTTTGCTACTCAATTGCCGTTTTAGCCCATAAAAACAACGATTGGTAAGAGTAATTCTTCGTGTGATCTCTCCACCGATGTCATTTGCGGAGCTGACCATAGAGCCTAGGTAGACAAAACCCTTTACTACCTCAAAATTGTATCTGTCTATTGTGCAGTTCTGTTCCAAGACGCCGATGTTGGGTGTCCTTTTTTGTAGGCAGCATATATTTTGTTTTGCTTTCATTGACCGCTAGGCCCATATTTGCTGCCTCGGTCTCAATACTCGTAAATGCCCCATTGACTGCCCGCTGAGTTCTTCCGATTATGTCAATGTCATCGGCATAAGCGAGTAGTTGTAGAGACTTGAAGAAGATTGTACCTCCGGGGTTGGCTTGTGAGTTTCGTACAATTCTCTAAAGTACTATGTTAAAGAGATCGCATGCTAGCGCGTCGCCTTGTCTAAGACCTTTCCTGACATCGAACGGTTCGGTGATGTTCGTACCGACTTTAATGGAGCAGCGAGAGTTCTCCATCGTCATCCTGCACAAACGGACGACCTTGGCAGGGGTGCCAAGACTAGACATGGCTCTGTATACTTCGTCTCTATACACGCTATCATAGGCAACTTTGAAATCGATGGTGGAGGTGGTGCGTATCGATTTTATATTCATGGGTCTTTTCCAAGATCTACTGTAGTGTGAATATTTGGTCAATGGTGGACTTTTCCGGCCTGAAACCGCACTGATAAGGACCTATCCGGTTGTTGACGATCGGTTTTAGGCGTTCACATAATACGGCAGACAGTATCTTACATGCGATATTTAGGAGACTTATGCCTCTGTAGCTGGCGCAGTGCAGAGGGTCTCCTTTCTTCAGGATCGGGCAAACGATGCTGAGGTTCCATTCATCGGGCATACTTTCGTCCGACCATATTTTACAGATGAGCTGGTGCATGCTCCTTACCAACTCATCTCCTCCTGCCTTGAAAAGTTCAGCGGCAAGGCCGTCGGCTCCAGCAGCTTTGTTGGATTTGAGTTTAGATATCGCTATCCTCACTTCATTCTGATCGGGTTGACGGGAATCTTGACTGTCATCGTCACTGTTGAATGGCTCTTTCTGCCTTACAGCGGAATATTGATCATCATCGCCGTTTAACAGTCTGCAGAAGTGTTCCTTCCATATCCTCAGCACCCACTGCGATTCTACTACTATGTTGCCATTTTTCGTCCCTGCAAGCTTCTGTCCTGGCTTTGAAGCCCTGGCATGTTCTTTTTACCTTTTGGTAAAATTTTCTAACATTATTCCTGCAATAAAGTCTCTCAATCTCCTCGATCGAGCGCTTCTCATGCTCCTTTTTCTTCTTTCTGAGAAGTCGATGTTCCTCTTTTCTTCCGCTCACGTAAAGCTCGTAAGCAGCTCTAGTCCTTCTATGCAACGCCGCTTTGTACGCCTCTTGTTTTGCTGCATGTGCTTGCCGGTATTCCTCATCAAACCAGGGGTTTCGTTGTGGCGGCCGAGAAAAACCCATTACATCAGAGGCGGCATCTCTGATGCTTTGTTGGCAACGCTGCCACTGATCTTCCGCATTTGCTGCTGGCGGCATAGGACTTAGAATAAGATTAGAAGAAACTCGATCGGCAAAGTTTTTGGCGGTCTCTTGCGATTGTAGCCGCCCGACGTCAAATTTTCTCACAGTATTTCGTTGATTTCGCGCCGTTCTGGATATTCGCATCCGTACCTTAGCTACAACTAGGTAGTGATCCGAGTCCACGTTGGCTCCTCGGAAAGTCCGGACACCCAGAATACTGGAAGAGTGCCTTGCGTCGATCGCAATGTGATCGATTTGGTTGACAGTTTTTCGATCAAAGGAGAGCCATGTTCCTTTGTGAATATCGAGACGTGGAAACCGCGTACTAGCTACGACAAAGTTTCGCCCCGCCGCAAAGTCGATTAGCCTGAGTCCGTTGCCGGATGTGATGTCGTGCAGGCTGTGCTTTGCGACCACGCTACTAAAGACGTCCCCTCTTCCTAGCTTTGCGTTAAAGTCGCCTAGGATAAGTTTAACGTCGCGGCTAGGGCATTGCTCATACATCTTGTCCAAGAGCTGGTAGAAGTCATCCTTTGACGCGTCGTCCTTCTTCTCGTGAGGGGCGTGAGCACATATTAGGCTAATGTTGGCAAATTTAGCCTTGATACGGATAGTCATGAGGTGCTCGTTTACATGCCGGAAACTCTAGACTTCTTGCCTAAGTCTTCCTCCAATGACAAATCCGCACCCGAACAGACGCTGTCCTTGTTGTCTGTAGCAATCGCCGTAGTAAATGTCACAGTTTTTCATACTCCTTTTGCCCGGCCCATCCCATCGCACTTCTTGGATGGCGGTAATGTCTGCTTTGAGACACTCTAGGGCCTCCGCAAGTTGTTCGGCTACACGTGGTTTGTAGAGGGACCTAACATTCCACGTGCAGACACGAAGATCGTTGTCCTTTTTACGTTTGCATGGGTCGTCAACAGTAAGATCATCCGTATCCGAAGCTGTTGGTTGCTTCGTAACCAAAGGTTTTTTACGTGGTAGGGAAGTTAACCCGACCGCACAATCCCCCGCCTGGAGGGCCAGATCCTTTTTTTTTGTTTGTACCCCTAGTGCAAGAGGCCGGATACACCGATGTCAGTAACCCACTTCGGGGATATGAGCGCTGCCGTTGGCCCATTAAGGGTTCATCCGCCACCATCTCTGTTTCAATACCCTGACGTAGTACTGAAAATCCTTACAGACCTCAGCTTCAAATATGTTGAAGTAGCTCCGGTAAGGTATTCACTGGTCTGTAGACGTCATTCCATCGAGAGAATTCATCCGCCGCACGACCTCCTTCTGAGGAGCTCTTGCTAGACTTCTGAGACGCATATTTCAGCCAATCAGGTCAACAAGAGATGCCTCGTCCGGTTAGACATATGCGCGCTGAAGTTCACCCAGATATGCTTACGCAGGTCAGAGTGTCCAGCTGCACATATACCATCAGACTCAGCATACATTCATCGTTAGTTCACTATCAAATAGCTATCCAGCGGGCACCGCGAGGAGGTGATGATGCGATTTTGCCCACCAAAAAAAGAATCAATTCTCCCTTCCCTAGAATTTGTTTAATCAAAAATAGCACTTGACTTTAAACGGCAAGCAGACGAAAGATGGGGAGCACTTCCATCGTACCGCGTCTCCAGAAGCATCTGGACAGAACACGACAAGGTGAAAACCAAGCTCATCTTCACTCACTATGTGGGCTAATGTGGCTAAGTACAGATGAACTTTGCAGAGGCTGCGCCAATAGAGACGGAACACTTTCTATGCAAATGCCCTAGTCTCTACAATACCAGAAAAATGGCCCTCGGAGAGTACTTTTTCAATCATCTGGGCGATCTGTCTGATAAGCCACCAACCACCATCCTGAAATTCATAACTTCTTCAGGTTGAATTCGAAGAAGCCGCTCCAATACCGCAGAACTCTAGATACTTTGTTTCTTCGTTTTCTTTCTTTTCAGTTTTTTAGTCATGAGATTCTACGTCAGGGGAGCACGATGGATCCGTTTGTGATCCGAGTGCATGCCAATATGGAGATTCTTTGGAAGACGATGCGTATCACTCCTTTGTTTTTACCTGTAACAGGTGGGCAGCGGAAAGAGATTACCTGGAGTCAGAGATAGGCAACTTTTCTTCAGAAAATACCGTAAGCAAGATGGTCTCGAGTATCGACATGTGAAGTTAAATATCTTTATTCATTGAGACGGTACTCAGATCGAAAAAGAGAGAAGAGGAAGTAAACATACCCTCAGTAAGTTTACCAATTGATGTAAGCCTTAGCGGCAAGACATTATAAGCCACCCCCAGGAGAAAAATGTGAAAAAGCCGGTCCCCAGATAGGAAAAAAAAACACCACTCTGAAGTAATGCTAAAGCGGTTCCGGAGTGGATAGTATCAGGTTGAAAGAGAGTTGTTAAAGGTGGTTTTTAGTGAGCAGAAGTCTCACACTACTTGAAACAGAGCGGGACTGTTTTTCGTTCGCATTAACGATTTTCCACTGCCGAACTAGGCAACAAAAAATAAATAAAAATATTTATTAGATAAGGAAAAAGGAAACGGTCAATTCGGGCCAGTGCCAAGGTTAGGTTAGGTAAGTGGGCAGGTGTAGGGGGATAGAAAACTTCCACACCACACTCAGGTCAGTATAGACCCATTGTGATACCCACGGGGGGAAAGGAGATAGAAAAGGAAATCCCTACCTCGTGGAAATATACCGCCTTTGTAAATATCCTAAAGAAAGAACTAAGTACTCACTGTGTCCTAGATACAAACCATCCAGAGGATTTGATGAAGTTTGCGATGTCATTTATTGGTCTGTTGGACAACTCTTCTAGATCCTCAAAGAAGAAAATTGTAAGTGCGGGTTGTCTAGGGCCTTGATTCTAGGCTAGGTAACGTGGTAACCTGCGTTACCGAACATTGCCCGCTACGGAAACCGACACTATGCCTCGGATAAGGAATGATCACATGTTGACGACTTTTGGCTATTGTACCCGGACAAAGATAGGTTTCTGGAATGTAAAGACGCTCCTCGACTCGGGAAGAGAAGGTCCTTACAATGCCAGATTCCTCCATGCGATATAAACTGGACATTTTGGGGGTAAGTGAAGTAAGATGGTTAGAAGCGGGCGAGTACCAGTCTCCAACGCGTAACACTGTACTACTCTATTCTGAAAGACCATCCGGTAGTCCGCGGGAATATCGAGTCGGACTACTGCTAACAACAAGAGCACGCAAGGGCCTAATTTCTTGGCAGCCTCATGGTGATAGGATTTTGACGGCCAGATTCCGGACTAGAGTAGACGCGTCACCATCATACAGTGTTACGCAAAAACGAATAGCTCGTCTGAGGACGAAAAGGAGAGCTTCTACATTCTCTTAAGCGCCGTCTTCAACACAACACCAAATGGAGACATTGTCATAGTGATGGGGGATTTGAATGCCAAGGTAGGCAGCGACAACGAAGGGCTCAAGCATGTAATCGGGAAGCATGGACTAGGCAACCGCAATGACAACGGCGAAAGGTTTGTGGATTTCTGCAATGCCAACCGCATTGTGATAGGTGGCACCATGTTTAAGCACAAGACCTGCCACAAAGTCAGCTGGGTTTCCAACGACAGGCAAGCAACCTCCAACCAAATTGACCATTTTGCCATCAGCCGCCGCTTTAGAAGTAGTCTCCTGGACGTCCGAAACAGGCGAGGGGCAGATGTGGGGATAGTACGTGATCACCATCTTATGATAGCTACTCCCCAACTACGCACTGCTGCAGTTCGAAGATCCCACGACAACACAAGAATTCCCAGGTTCAACATCGATAGACTTAGTGATCCCTCACTGCCCCAACAATTAAGGGAGCACTTTTCGCAAAGTGTGGAAGCAATCAGCAGCTCAATGCCCGCAACCATCCAAGACCATTGGTGTGCTGTGAAAAATGTTTTTATATCTGGTGCTGAAAGAATTGTCGGTCGATCGCAGGGAAGACATAGGGCGTGGCTTTCTGAGGATACCTGGAAACGGATTGACGAACGAAAACAGCTAAAAGCTCGCGTTGCAGCTACCCCAGCAGCAGGGAGAAGCGAGCTAGAGTCCCTATATCGCATGAAGATGAGAGAAGTTGAAGGGTAGCGTACGACGTGACAAGCGTAACTACATCAACGCGCTGGCCACAGAAGCAGAAGAAGCTGCACGGAGGTGCGACAGCAGGACTGTCTACAGAATCACGAAAGAGCTGACAGGTGGTCGCAGCGCCAGCCAACACTCAGTGAAAAGCCTAGACGGCTCCTTGCTCATTTCGGATGAGGACCAGCTCAAGAGATGGAAAGAGCATTTTGCTACGGTTTTGAACCGTGTATTCGCTAGCGATATGCTTCCAAATCAGACTGAGATGCCCGACGTGAGAAGTTCCCGAATACGCACCACGACTCCCAGTAAAGATGAGATCATTACCGCGATCAAAGCACTCAAAACCAACAAGGCGGTAGGACTTGACGGTATTCCAGCAGAGCTCTTACGAGCAGCGCTAACAACATCGGCTGAGCTTCTGCTTCCACTTATAGATAGAGCTTGGGAAGCTGAGAACTTTCCTAACGAGTGGAAAAAGGGAATGATCGTCAAGCTTCCTAAGAAAGGAAATTTAATGGAGTGCGGAAACTGGAGGGGTATCTGCGTGCTGCCTGCTGTAGCTAAGATAATAGCTAAAATCATCCTGGAGCGAATCAAACAACATCTCGAAGACACACTCGATGCCGAACCAGCAGGTTTCCGCTCTGGATCCTCCTGTGCCGACCACATCAACACCCTGCGGATTATCATCGAACAGTGTGTTGAATATCGATCGCCACTGCACCTGCTGTTCATCGATTTTGAGAAGGCGTTCGATAGTGTCAACAGGGAGTTTATTTGGCGTGCCTTACGCAGGAGAGGCATTCCCGATAAACTAATTGCTATTATCAAAGCTACATATGAAGGCTCCAAATGTCACGTTCTGCACAGGGGAAGGTTGTCTGAGGAATTTGAACAAACTCATCGGCTCAAATATGCATTGCTGGACAACGGGTAGAGAGAGTAGAGAATTTCCAGTATCTTGGGAGTATTGTCTCGACCGATGGTGGAACCGAACTGGATATAGCCAACAGGATCTCCAAAGCAAAGTCCGCGTTCGGGATGTTGTCCAAAATATGGCGAAGCAATGCAATCAGTTTGAGCACCAAAATAAGACTGGTCCGCTCCAACGTTGAATCCGTGCTGCTATATGGTTGCAGCACGTGGAGAGTGACCACTACTATCACCAGGAAGCTGCAAACGTTCGTTAATAGGTGTCTGCGCAATATCTTAAGGATTTTCTGGCGCAATCGTATCTCTAACGAACACCTTTACGAGAGAACGGGTCAGGAACCAATAGGCACAACTATCCAGCGGCGGAAGTGGCAGTGGATTGGTCACACGTTACGAAAGGGTGACAGCTCCATAGCGAACCGTGCTATGCAACGGAACCCTCTAACTCAGGATGGCAGAAGACCTGGCGGTCCGAGGAGAACATGGCGCAGAACAGTCGAGAAGGAGGCATGGCAGTTAGGGAAAAGTTGGGGAGAACTCAGACACATTGCCAGAAACCGTACACGATGGCGCGTAGGCGTAGTAGAGGCCCTAGGACCCACAAGGGGATACAGGACATAAATAAAATAATAAATGTAGTGGCCTGGGCAATGACAGAGAAAGTGGGCGGTGTCCTCCTGAGCTTCCTCGTCGCCGCAGCCTCTACAAAGGTCTTCGCTAGTCACACGTAGTTTTTTCATGTGGTACCCCATGGTGTTATGCCCCGTAATGACTCCTATTAGAGTAGAGAGGGATTTTCTGTGCCTCTGTATGAGTCTATTGGTTCTTACTCTGTCAAATGCGGGCCACAGCTTCCTCGTGGTGACACAAGTATCTAAAAAGGTCCACCTATTGTTAGCCTCCGTTATGGCTTTGTTTCCTGCTTCGAGCTTAAGGGCGCAAGGCGGGATGTACACCGAGGGGTCGGATTGGTCCGAGCTTAGTGCTGAGCCTCCTCTAGCCAGTTCATCGGCTTTCTCATTCCCTGGTATGCCTTCATGACCAGGGACCCAGCAGAGCTTTACCTCGTGCTGTGTTCCAAGAACCTTGAGCTCTTCTCTACAAAACTTCACAAGCTTCGATTTTATTTCTATAGCAGATATTGCTTTTATCGCTGCCTGGCTGTCGATGAAAAAGGTGATATCCTCTCGTGGTATTGCTCTCATCGCAGTCTCACGAGCTGCTATTGTAACTGCTAGGACCTCCTGGAAAACGCTGCTGTAGTTCGGAAGCCAAGCTGACATGGAGAGGCCAAGCGTTTCAGAGAAGATGCCTGCGCCTGCACCTATTTCCATTTTGGATCCATCGGTGTAAACAGCTAAGGATCGCTCGTTAGGCGTTCTGTCATTTTTCCAGTCTTCCCTGCTCGGATAGGTGCTAGAAAATGGTCTTATGAAGTCTAGGTAAGGCGTTAAGTAGTCTGTATTAGATACACTGCCTTGATATCTCTGCAGGATCGTGGTGTGACCCATTGCATTTGGTCTCCAGCTATCTGTTTGGCTTAATCTTACGGCACTATGGGCTGCCGATACTTGTATAAAGATGTCTAGCGGAAGCAGATTGAGAATGGCCTCGAGTCCTGCTGTTGGTGTCATTCTCATCGCACTGGTTGTGGCGATGCACGCTAGTCTTTGTACTTTTGTGATAGCAGCTAGGTTATTTATTTTGCTGGCTGCCTGCCACCATGCAAGGCTGCCATACGTTAGTATTGGCCTTACTATAGCTGTTTACATCCATAGGATGATTTTGGGGCTCGGTCCCCAAGTCTTCCCAAATATTCTATTGCATGAGTAAAAAGCTATCGTGGCCTTTTTGACTCTTTCGTTGATGTTTAGTCTCCAGTTCAGTTTCCTATCGAGTACCAGGCCAAGGTATCTCGCACTACCGGAGATACTCAGGGGAGTACCCGTTACGGGAGGAGTTACGAATTGTGGAATTATTCCTTTGTTAGTGAAAAGTACTAACTCTGTCTTCTGGGGATTAACCGCCAGCCCACATTTCTCCGTCCAGGAGTCAATGATTTCCAGCGCCCCTTCGATTTGTTCGCTCAGGGTCGGTAGAAATTTACCTGCTGCTAGCAGCACAACATCGTCCGCATATGCAATGGCCTTGACGCCGCTGTTTCTAAGTTTAAGAAGGACTTCGTTCAGGACAATTACCCACAGTAGTGGGGATATAACCCCTCCCTGTTAGGTGCCTCTTGAGGCATAGACTTCGAGCTTAGTACCTCCGAGTTCAACTTTGATATGTCTTTCTTTTAGCATATTGACGATCCATTTTATCACGGAATTGTGAATATTAAGGTTCGTTAGAGTTCTATTGACCGCTTCCGTTTTGACATTGTTAAAGGCTCCTTCAATGTCCAGGAAAGCGGCTAGTGTATATTCTTTATTTTTCAGTGATTTTTCTATTGAGCCGACTACACAGTGCAGCGCTGTCTCTACGCTTTTTCCTTTAGTATAAGCGTGCTGCGCTGGGAATATGTCACCTGGGCGTAGTTTACTGCGGATGTATATGTCAGCTAGTCTTTCAAAGGTCTTTAGGACAAAGGAGGTAAGGCTACTTGGCCTAAAGTCCTTCGCAGTAGTGTGGCTTGCTTTACCGGCCTTGGGTATGAAGACCACTTTGACCTCTTTCCATGATCTAGGTATATACCCCCACATGAGGCTGTTAAGGTACAGTTTTTTTAAGTACCGGGATGATTGTGGTTATTGTTTTCTGTAGCATGATTGAGATAATCCCGTCGGGTCTTGGGGATTTAAAGGAAGAGAATGATCCGATTGCCCACTCAATTCTTTCCTCTATGATAAAATCCGTTGGAGTTTCCTTTACAAATCTACTGTTAGTTACGATGTTATTATCTGGATGGGTCGTACAACCCGGAAAGTGCGCTTTTAGCAGGGAGCTAAGCGATGCTGCACAGGATTCAGTCCACCTTCAGTCGGATTCCTTGAGAGATCCAAGAGTTTTTGATTCCCTGGATAGAATTTTTCTCGGTCTCGCAGATTCTGTCGTACCCTTGATTTCATTACAGAAGTGCTGCCAAGAGTGGCGTTTAGCCTTCTGTGTCTCGTTTTTGAAATTTCTCTGACTGGACTTATACTGTTCCCAGTCCGTTTCTAGCATAGTTCTTTTGGCCACATTTAGAAGGTGTCTAGTTACTCTCCTAATTCTAGCTAGTTCAGATGACCACCAAGGTGGTGATTTTTTATCTTTTCGATTGGTTTCTGGACATGCTTTGACATAGGCTTCATTAAAAATGGATGTAATATCCTCCGCCTTGCGGTCAATGTCGGCAGATCCGAACCAGTTGCTATCCTGCAGGGATCTTACACCTTTCCTCACCTCGTTGTTAAATAGATCCCAGTTGGTTTTCCTGGGGTTCCTGTAAGGTTTGGGAGAGTCATAGTTGTTACCCACGAGGAATTCGATCAATTTGTGGTCGGAGTAGGACTCTTCCCCTATCACGTTCCACTTGTCAATAGTTAGGGTGCTCGAGTTACTGGCTAAAGTTACATCTATAACTTCTTGCCTGTTCTTTACTACAAAAGTAGGTTCGTTACCCCTATTCGCTACAATAAGGTTATTTTCAATTATAAACTCAAATAAAGACTCACCGCGTAAGTTTGTGTTGCTGCTACCCCATTGAGAGTGATGAGAGTTGGCATCACACCCCAGCAGCAAGTCCCATCTTTCCCGTTCCGCCTTTTGCACAAGAGAGCGGGTCAGTGTGGATGGCGGTCCCTCCTTGGCATCAAAAGGCATGTAGACGGCTGATAGAATCAGCGGGGAAAGCCCCCTCCGCTCAAGCCTTACCACTGTTTGGTCCTCATTGCTGTAGCTAGATAAAAGAAAAAGGTTAATTTGTTTCCTAGCTACGATGCACGTTCTGTTCTTACATTCCGCGTGTAGCGGTTCGATGCTGTATGTAGTAAGGTCTTTATGCCTTAGCCCACTTATTTTGCCACGGGAGATCCATGGCTCTTGAATTAGGGCAATGTCTATGTTCCTATCTCCCATGAGATAGATGAGGTTGGCGCTAGCTGCTATGCTATGGTGAAGGTTTATTTGAGCAATCTTCATCATTGATTTACCTTATCACCCGCCTTCCTTCTTTCCTTTTCGTCTATCCCAACTAAAGGTCTGACCTTGCATCGGGTAATTCCAATGCGAACCTTATAGTTATATCTCCTTAGGATGGGCATGGACTTGTGGTTGAGCAACACCACATTGCGATTTGCCAAAATGAGAGATTAAGCGACCGGGAACGCTTGTGTGCGGTTGCATTATCCTGCTGGAACCACGAGTTTTCAAAACCCAATTCATCAATTTGCGGCAGCCAGAAGCCGTTGGTCATGGTTGTGTGGCGCTCACGAGTCGCAGTAAATATTGCCGATGCTGTGTCGTCTTCCAAAAAAAATGGGCCACCATCTTTCCTCCGTAAACGCCGCGCCGTACCAAACAGTGACTCTGAGAGAATGTAACGTAAGGGCATTGCTGAATCTTTCCTCAGGAAAAGGAGAAAACTATATGTTTTTTTCGCCGACTTTAGAGCAGCATTCGACACAGTAGATCGGGACGCTCTGTTTTATAAGCTATATGGCAAGGGAATGTCGCGTAAGTTTGGCAGAGTGATTCAAAATCTTTACAGCGAAACGCGAGCAGCGGTATGGAATGGTTCAAGACTAGATCAGGAGTGAGACAAGGATGTGCACTGAGTCTATCGCTTTTTGCTTTGTTCGTCGAAGATGTGATCCACTGCCTCCCTGCAGGCATTGAGTACGCTAGTCACCGAATTAAGGCCTTACTTTTCGCAGATGACATCATCCTACTAGCACACACGCCAGAATTTCTCCAGATGATGATCAATAGACCGCACGAATACTGTACCTTATAGAACTTGCTGGTGAATCTGGATAAATCTAAGGTAATGTTTTTAAGGAGGGGCGGAAGAAGTGCTTGCGCCAATGAAAGGTGGTACTACAATGGCTTAAATATCGAAGTGGTAAATGATTATAAATACCTTGGTGTCTATTTAACGAAGAACTTGTGTATAAAAAAACATGTAAAGGAGAAGATTTTGAAATCCAAAACTGCAATTGGATCGACGCAGAGGAGATGCTTCGCCAACAAAAACATTACTCACAGCAATAAGTTCAAGGTTTTTTAAGCAGTGGCGGAAGCCATTTTATTCTATGGAGCTCAAGTGTGAGGCTGTAAATATTATGAAGAGAGTTACTGAGGTTCTACGTCAAGCGAATATTTCGACTACCATCAAGGACGCCCAATTATATGTTAATGCTGGAATGGGATTATACTGCTGGGCGGGATTATCACCATTGCTTATAAGGCACTGAAGCTACAAGTCGATTACATCTTAAAGATCCTTAATATAAAAAACGACCGACTGCCAAAGAAAACAGCTCTCCATGCAATCCGAAGTAGGGTCGGCTAGTACAGAGAATGGTTAGAACTCGCAAATGGCTGCAGCATGGAACTGAACCTAAGTAGCGCTGTGTTCGCCGATTGGAAATCAGAACCCTACCGGCTTATCGTATCGGTGGATCTACATTACAGGGAGCCTCGGGATCTGTACACAGGCAAATACACAGTCGATTATTTTAGAGCCTGCAGCTTAGGAACTATTTCCGGGATGAACTTAGTGTGGATGAGAAATCTATAATTTTTAAACTTCGGGGCGAACTTCTTCATCTTAACTACATCCTGCATCGCGATGAACTTCCTGTTTTATGCTGCCTATGCAATTTGGAGGAAAGGGAATATAGTCCGCACTTTGTTGGCAGGTGTCCAATCCTAAAGTAAGGAGGAGTTTCTTCGGCAGCGATACTCTTGTCGATACCCAAACCATGGCTCTGCTCAATGAGGTAGAAGTTTCCAAGCTGTACAACTGTTCCAAACTTGCATCAGGTTACCGTGGAAGAATAATTGATGAAAAAAATTCTCTTAACAAATCTTTTACTGCAAGCTTTCAAAAAATAATTGTAATAATTGTTAACCAGGCAGACGCCATTGCCATGCTTTTTGATTTTCTTGTTAAAAATACGTATAAACTGAAAATTGAAGCAAAGAAAATCTAATCTAATCTAAAAAAAAAATCTATTCACGTACGAGTATCTGAGGGGTAAATGCGCCTCGCCGCTCATGACGACTTTCATTTGTAAATTATCCTCAAGGCGGTTTAAATTTAGGATGGCTTGGTTATAATTTACACGCGATTTGTGATCTGCAGGCAATAGCTGATGCATTGTTTGCACTTTGTATGTAAAGATCATCTATTGATACCCAATTATCATGATATCTGTAGCCACAGCAGGTACATTCTCAACCGAACGGCTGTCCCGGGGTCAGACATATTTATTGCTGTCCCATATTTAGCCAGTCACCTCAAGGTGTACGCTAAATACCACAGTGTCTGCTCAGGTAACGGTAAAACTTAGGGTGTAAAACTTAAGATAATACGCTGGTCGTACAGAGCCATTATCAAACCCATGATCACCTATGCATCGTTGGCTTGATGGCCAAAAACCCTACGCGAGACAGAAACTATTAAATAAAATTTATCGTCTAGCCTATCTGGGTATCACAGAGGCAATGAAAAAGTGCCCCACGGCAGCAATGGGAGCAAGGCGGACCGCTACACATTGCAGTACAAAAGGAAGCTATATTGATTACTCTTCGGTTGCCTCAGATTTCGGGCCTCAAAACTTCAGGCCATCTAAAGATTCTAGAGTACCTCAAAACGACCCTATTCTTGAAATCTCAGATACCATGCTCAGGAAATACCGGTACTCCACAAAATTCAAGGTGATCAAATGAGACCGCCATTCATGGAGAAATAAAGGTCTTGTAGTATTACCAAACTCTCTTTGGTACACACATTGTAAAACGGTAGCACTGGTGCAGAGGTTTAGGGATCCAGGTTTCAGGGTGCAGCAGCGCTATGAAATCACCAAGACTGTTTCAGGCGGATGTCCGTGCAATCGAACTCTGAGCACGAGAATGCCTGCGAAGAAGGATAGAGGGCACCCGCATTTACATCTTCTTGAACTGCCAGGCAGCACTTATGGCACTCAAATCCTACAGGATGGGATCAAAACTTGTGTGGGTCTGTCTCAATCTACTCGAAGATTTCGCATCAAAAAACACTGTCACTGTGGCTTAGATACCAGGCCACGAAGGCTTTGAGGGTAATAAACCGGCGCACTGCCTAGCGAGAAGAGGCACTATCTGCCCTCTATTCAGTTCTGAACCGTAATTTGGTACAAAACCCAAGTAGAGTATAGTATAGTTTGTAAGCGGAGGGGGAACCTTGCATAGGCAACGCGTTCCAAGTTACACGGTAGTGTTGGATTCAGACCTCGTCCCACGGGTGCACCGTCAGTATTGTGCAGGCTGCCTCCCAATTACCCACCGATTTTATCATCTTTGCTATTGTATTTGTACCATCAAGTGTGATATTCAATTCACTATCCAATCTTCGTTTTTTCTCGTGAAATTGTTGGCAGTTAAAAGCAACATGTTCCGGGTCTTCGTCACATCCAGGACATTTTTTTTTTTTTTTGTCGGGATAGGAAGCACTCGAGTGGAGCACTCAGACACAAATGGTCCATTGTACTGCCAGAGAGCAAACCCTAATTTACCCATTTTATTGGAATTTCCTTGACTTTCTAAGAAAGCCAAGCAAGCACTTCAGTGATGAGGAGCTTGCAGTACCAGCACTCACCACATCCGCGCCGAAGATCTGCCACCTGATACGAGCGAAGGCGGACACTCACAGAGATAATGTTCCGCGGTGTCGTCGCTCTCTCCACAAGCGTCGCAGATTGTAGTGTCACTTAAGCCTAACACGTTAAGGTGCTTTGCAAAAGCGAAGCGGCCTGTCAAGACGCCGATAAGTTGTCTACAGTCTTTTCTGCTGAGAGACAGCAAGAATGCCGCTGATTTCTTACAGACGTCCGGGAGCATGCGTTTAGTCAACCTGCAACCTGGAGAGTCATGCCACACACAATTGTGCTCGTGAGAGACCCAATCGTCAATGGAAGCCCTAACCGAGGACGCTGGAAGACCCAACGCGGGTTCGGGACCTGAGAAAGCATCCTCTGAGCCTTGTCTGGCAATCTCATCGGAGATCTCGTTCCCCACGATCCCAGTGTGACCTGGGACCCAGATAAGAAACTGAGAATTCAGCCTTGCGACCGAGTTCAAAAAGTTTTTGGTTTAGCAAGGCCTTAAGCGCAGCCTGAGTGTCACTACAGACACAAATGCTACGTCCCTTCCACCTGTTCTTCACAACATAGTTCATGGCCATTAGGATTGCATAAGTTTTCGCTTGGAAAACAGACGCATATTTGCCTAACGAGAAGTGAAGTCTAATGTTGTCGACTTCCACGAAGACCCCAGCGCCAGACCCTTGACTGGTTTTGGAACCATTCGTGAAAATACGACTACATTCCATTCCCGCTCAGACTCTGACCGAAGCCAGTCCTGGACACAAGGAAAGTCGACTCTGAATTTGCGCATCAGCTGGAGTTCTGGTGTCATTGCATCAGACGGCATATCCATAAGACAGGAGTCGTAAGATAAGTGTCGCGCAAGTTCATCAAAGTTCCAGTGTGGAGTATACCAAAAACCGCCTCGCCTAAGACGATGGATGGCTTTGATAGTGCAACCCATGATATAAGTATCAAGGGGAGGTAAGTTCAGCAAAGCGTCTAGAGCAGAGCCAGGCGTACTCGGGAAAGCTCCCGAGCAGCCGAGACAAGCCGTTCTTTGGAGTTTCGTGCAAAAAGCAACCACATATTTACGCGAGAGCCCTTTCCACCAAACAACCGACGCATATGCGAGGAGTGGTCTTATCATAGCCGTGTAAATCCAGAGAACCTTATTCGGTGATAAGCCCCAAGTCTTGCCAAAAGCACCATAACACTGCCAGAAGACTCAAAGCGTCTTGGATGTTTTCGACTCGACGTGTTTAGACCAATGGAGTTTCTTATCTAAAATCACTCCCAGATATTTGGCTTCATTGAAAATACGAATGGTGACGCCTTTTAGCACTGGCTGAGTCAGATGGTCAAAATCCTCCTTCTCGTAAAAAGAAAAACCTCAGTTTTAAGAGGATGCACCAAAAGCCCACTCCTAGTACACCATTCATCGATCATGTCCAGCGCCGCCTGAGCGTTAGCACAGATCGTCGCCAGGCATGGCCCGACAGAAAGTATGGCGACATCATCCGCATATGCCTAAGCGTAGACGTTAGAACTATTTAGAGTGTTCAACAGAGAGTCGACCACCATGCACCATAACAATGGAGACAGAACGCCACCTTGCGGACAGCCCCTGTTTACCCCTGTCATAACATATTGGCCACAATCCGCATCTGCTACCAAAGTTCTATTCATTAGCTTTGTTTTAATCCACAGCCCTAATGTTTCATCTACCCCGTGTTGTCTGGCAGAGTCGCACATGCAGTCAAAAGTCGCATTGTCAAAAGCACCCTCAATGTCGATGAAGATACCCATCGCGTATTCTCTCCTATCAAGCGCGCATTCAATTCTGGCCACTAGATTTTGAAGTGCGGTCTCACAGGATAGTGGATGCAGTTTCAAAGCAACTTTGCGCACTTGAAATTCTACCAGTCTCTCCATACTTTTCAGTAAGAAGGATGTCAAACTTATAGGTCTGAAACTCTTGGGGAGCGAATAGTCTTCCTTACCAATTTTCAGTATGAAAGCTACTCTGACTGTCCGCCAAGGTGTAGGAATATATGCCAGTGCCAGAACAGCGGTGAAAATTATTTTCAGTGTTGGCAGCAACTGGTCTATACCCTCTTGCAGCATAGCTGGATATATTCCAACTGTTACCACGACTGATGCAGTACACCAGCTGCGCCGAGTTTTCTGACTTAGATCAAGCTCAGCCTGGGTAAGCGGGCCAAGCTGCGACCTAGTGATTATCCGATTGCCAGGAAAGTGAGTCTCCAGCAGAAGACTAAAAGTTTCCGCTTTCGTCTCAGTAAACTTGCCATCAGACCGTATGAGTGACTCCGGTTTGGTCGGCTTACCCCTTTTGAGGACTTTAACCAACCTACTAGTTTCACCGAGTGTCTCGATCTTTCCACAAAAATCTCTATAAGAAGCACTTTTTGACAACCGAATTAACTTCTTATAGTCTTTTTGCTTCAATCTAAAAAGATCGCAGTCACCTTCTAAATTTGTCTTAAGAGACCTATTCAGAAGTTTTCTGAATTCTTTCCTAAGCCGCTGCAGTTCCGGGCTCCACCAGGGAACCGGCGTTCTGCAGGAGTTTTTTGTCATTGGACACGCCAGTTCAAAACAGTTGGTAAGGACAGTGGTCAAGTTTTGAACAGCATCCTCAACCTTTCGTTTCGTTCTGAGTTTAGTTGGAGTTTTGACAGATCTGTCTAGCTTTTTCCTAAACCGCACCCAGTTGGTTTTCCTCGGATTCCTCCTCTTCTGCAAAGTTAAAGCTTCACATTCGATTTGGAAAACGATGTATCTATGATCTGATAAGGACACTTCCGGCAGTAGCCTCCAGTTAGTAATTGACTTGAAGTACCTATTAGATAAAGTCAAGTCAATTACCTCCTGCCTCCTTGCCGTAACAAAAGTTGGCTGGGAGCCAACATTGTTTATTGCCATACCAGATGATAGTATAAACTCTATGAGATGGTTTCCTCGTATGTTGCATTTGCTGCTGCCCCAGACTGTATTCTGAGCATTATCATCGCAACACATGACTAGTCCCGTCTCCCGAGTGTCACAATACTTTATGAGTTCGGCAACCGCCTTCGGTGGTGGAGGCATTACCGAATCATAAGGGGAATTATGCCGACGCAACGACTAAGGTTTTCCAACTTTCGTTTGTTTCGTAGCTTGCAGCTGCAGCAACCAAGTCCTGACCACAAAACTGTCCAAGCTTGCTTACTGAGAGGAAATTCGGCACAATTAGACAAGCTCTCGGTGGTTTAGATCGCTCGTCACATAGCACCGTTACTCCACGAACAGCCCCAAATCCACATATGCGCTTGTTCCGCACATATGGTTCCTGGATAGATGTTATGTGGGGTTTTGTACGCACCACGGAAAGTCTACTACTTAAGAGAGCAGTAGCAGCCTTGGAGTGATGCAGGTTAATCTGCGAAAATATCATAGATATAGTCGGTGGTTTTCGCCCATTACTTGCACTCATTTGGAAATTAAGCGGAAATGAATCCTTCCAAGATGCAGGTAAGGACGCATGTCATACCTAGACTTCAAGACCTCCACAGAGCCAAGATCTAAACCCACAACAAGCGAAGAGCCTTCCACATTTTCCCGATTCTTGCAATTGCCGTGAGAGTAGACGAACTATTCGCTCGTGTCGAGGCCAGGATTCTGGGTACGGAGACGCGTCAGCACATCCGCCGTTTTCCTGAGTTTCCCCGGGATAAAGCAAATGGCGCGCGTTCTCTTAATAGGCATGAGAACCACAAAGGAAGTGGTCCCCAAGGGTGGTATTTTCGGCACCGCATTGCTTAGCCATTCAAGGGTTTGCTGCGAGGAGCACTTCACCATGAAGGTTCCGCTCTTTAACGCACAGCCCTCCACTTGAATGTAGGCATTTGCTACCGAAGCCAGCTCCCAGAGACGATCTTCGCAGTGTTTGCACTCCGCGTCGGTCATCTTGTGATCATTGCCAGCTCTTGCGATTCGTAACGTAAGAGCGGAAGAAGCAGTTTCACTATACAGAATCTGCTCCCTTCGCTCCTTCGGTCCGGATTGCTTCTTACCGAGGGTCTTATCCGCGTCAGCCAATTTCTGTCCGCAGGTGCTAGAGCTTTTAGAAGTTCCAGCACGCGCATCACCCAGATTTTGTGCGCGGGTAATACCTCCGGTTTGAGGCTTCTTGGTAGAAGGGCGAGCACCTGATGCACCCAGGCTTCCGCCGAGACGAGCACCCTTAAATGGCTTTGCCTGCGTCTGCCATTTTCTTTCCGCTAGTGCTGGGACCTTTAGGGGTAACAACACCAGCATCACTCAGATTTTGTGCGCAGATAACGCTACTGGTAGGAGTGTTCCCAGCAGAGGGGCGCGCATCAGATGCGCACACGCTTCCACCGATGAAAGTAGGCGAAACTTGCTTCGTCCGCTTTAACCTGTTCGAGCCAACCGAAGGGGAGCCGGCGTTGGGTCTGAGGGATAGATCGACTCCAGTTGGAGTACTTTCTGCCGACCTTGGCTTCTTTCCCGCCGCCATTGAGGGATGACTGCTACCAGCGCTTGCGCCTTCAGCTGACTCTGCAGCCTATTTGCACCGCGCCATCGCCGCCTTCCTTCTTCTCCTCTTCAACTGACTCTTAGTCAGGAGCTTATCGGAGTGCGCCGTTTCAGGAGCTCGTTTACATTTTTCGGTATCCCGAGTCAAACCATCGCCAACACAACTTCGACCAGCTGCCCGACTATTAAAACAGAGATTAGATGTTCCAGCCGAAGCCTTTCCGCCACTTTCTCCGTCATTCCAGTCCAGTCTACCAAACGAGTCGGAGACAGAGCTGCAGGATTCTTCAGAAACAAGCATCGCTACTACTTCCGGGTCAACGCCAGAGGCGGGGGGTTTGAGTATGCTGGTTAGGACCTCCAGAATCCTTGTCCCGGCCGTGGTCGAAAAGACCACGGGTGGATTGTCACTTGCGCGAGTACCACCTGGAGTAAATACCGTAAATGTTTCTTCCATCATACTTTCAACAGATTTTGCGTCACAGTCAAGACGTCTTCAGCCTTTAGTTCGATATCTCACCTGGGGTCCTTTCGGACCCTAAGGGTCATTGACTCTTAAGCCGTTCCGCCACGTCAAGGCGGCTGAAGAATAAGAACGGACATCCAGGACATACTGGGCATTCTGGCGGGTCGTCGAGTCTAAAGCGATAAAGGTATCGGCAACACCCCCCATGACCTGATAAAAATTGCGTCAGTTGGTAGTTTACCTCTCCATGGCTTCTATTTGTCCATGATTCTATCCTCGGAATATGTCTGTATGTCCACCTTCCCTTGTGTGAGGCGTTCCATCTTTGTTGTTACATCCTTATTGACGTTGCGCTTTCTTGTTTTCTTATTTCAGTAGAGTTCCGGCTTCCAATAATTCCATCCCGAATTCTCCTTGCTTCATCAGCCAGGATATCGATGGGAATCATGCCCGCTATGACGTACGCCGCTTCATCCGAGATAGTCCTATAAGCCGCTATGACTCGTAGTGCAGTAAGTCTGTAGATAGTATTTAACCGCAGCCGATTCTGTTTAGCTTTTAGCGCATCCGACCAGATTGGAGATGCATAAAGTATTGATGAGCTCACGACTCTAGACAGGAGTATTTTCCTGCTGCTTTCCTGGAGCCCCAACAATTGGCAACATTCTTGAAAGCGCCGTATATACATTTCATGCCTTTTTTGACATGTACTCCATATGTTTACCGAAGTTAAGTCGGTCGTCTAACATAACGCCCAGGCACTTAATGCTGCTTTTGGATTGCACCGTGTAGCTTTCCACCTTAACTTTGATGGTCTCTCTTTTTTTACGGCTATTAATAAGAACTGCCTCCGTCTTGTGTTCTGCCAAGGCTAAACTCTTTGACTCTATCGATGTTTGACAGAATCGATGGTTTATTTTGCGTTCAGTTCTAGTTCGTCTTAATATTTCGCCGTAACCACTATCGCTATCTCATCGCCAAAGCATATGATTTGAACTCCATCGGGTACTCTCAGGCTCAGTATGCCATCGTACATTTTATTCCAGGGAACCGGTCCGAGAACGGAACCCTGTAGAACGCCAGCGTTACGGAGTACTTCTGTATCCATATGTTGGTATCAAGAAACAGCTGTGAAACCCTTTCCTAGAGATAGATTTCTATTATTCGAAGGGTACCTATATCCTGGACTATTCATACTTCTCAGCGCATCCATAATATAGCCCCAATTTGCTGTATTCAATGCGTTTTTTACATCAAGTGTAATCACTCCGCAATGTTTTTTACGTCCCCACCTACAACTAGAACCTTGTATCGCTTACTTGGCCGTTAGCAAAACCTTACCAATAGCACCTATTGTTGATCGCGCTTCTCGAAATCCATATTATTGGTCCGAGAGGCCTTCTTCTGATTCTGTGACCAGAAGTAATCTACTGAATATTAGGCGTTTAAGTATCTTTCCCATTGTGTCAAGCACAGGCGGATCAGTAGAAATGCGATGAAGTGGGAGGGTTATGATCACTTGTTTTCGGATCATAACCTCGCTGATAAAAGGAAGAAGAAGAAGATGTGTCAAGCAAACAGATTGGACGACAGCAGTATAGTATAGTATAGTATAATATAGCATACTGTAGTATAGTATAGACTTGAGAATCAAAGAAAATATTGAGCATCCTTACGGAACCAAATATTATCTTCAATAAAATCACTTCTCAGATACCTTCGCCATCACATCATATGTCTCACCGTGTGATATACCCTATTTCCAATCGAATAAGGAACAACCAGTTCTATCGAATGCAAAGTGAAAGCAGAGAATTATCTAGAAAGAGATTATACCCCCGACTACATAAACTCAACTTTTAATATGATTACCAAAGTAGCGGAAACTCAATATAACAACTTGGTATGTAACTAAGAGCTTGGACTATAAAAGCATTATCATCAAACTGTTACCATTGGAAGTGGGTAGAAATACCCGCCTTCCAAAAGCACTAAATGAAAGCGAAAACAAAAAGTTTCTCCGTAATGACAACTTGGAATGGAAACCCTAATCTAAGCTTTGCAAAGCTCTGACTATTCCTCTCTCTTCCATAACAACAGAGAGAAATACCCACACGAGCTATGAGTCAATGAGCTTAATCGAGCGTACTTGATACGTACAATACAACAGCCAAAAGACGGCAGAGACGGAGGCAACGACGAAAACGACAATCCAATGAAAAGGAATCACCATCAAGCTGCAATCTAAGACGTTTGCATGGTACCGTACATTATTTTGGCAGTATTCCCAGTGTTACTGCCGTGACAGCATCGTAGTCGTAGTCGTAGTCGTGTAATCGTGTCCCATAGTGCTCTTGTCCCACTAACAGACCAAATCCAAGAGAAGCACTTGTCGCCGCGCTCGCTCGTAAAACCCAATGAACCGTGGATAACGAACTCCCCTCTCGCCGTCATTTGGCCATCGCTGAAATGCTACTTGGAGCCTTGTGTGCACCGTACTGTCTGACCTTTCAAGTGAAACTTGACGTCGAAAATAAAAGTTGATTTTTAATTGCCTCCGTGTGTTGTAGTATTTTTGTCAAATTTTAAAATAAAAATAAAAAATTGATAAAGTCGTTCAACTACCCCCAATGACCGTGAAATAGCTATCAGTTGATGAATTTATTTGTGTCGTTCGTGCCTGGTCGACGTTAAGTTTTGAGCTCAAAGGGTAATTGAATGCACCACCTACCGTACACAGCTTCAGCGAGTGAATAACCATGTGGCATGCTATATGAATCTATAGGTCTGACGTTCAGAGATAGTGTTACGTGCACACACATGTGAGTAATCGCAGACACAAAAAATTAATTAAGGAAATTTGTTTTGGTCCCATGTGGCCTTGAGATCCGATAAAAGAAATTCCAAATACTTGGCTGATAAGAAACTTTTGTGCGACCACAGACGGAAGTTTTTGGCAAGCATACACAGATTTGTAAAAAGAAGGTGGATTCTATTAAATTTTATGGCCACGACTGTTATCCGCGTAGCCGTAGCGAATTCTTGTCGTCAGAGCAGCAGTGCAGAACAGTACAGAGCCAAGACTCGTCATCATCAGTGCTGTCAGCATTCGGGAGCAAATAGTACAACTATCGCTTCAGCTTCTCAACAGAATCCAAGAAATTCTACTAGAACCACTTGTGTGTGCTGTGCATCTTGTTGTGGAGCATTGAAGGAAGGGAAATCTGAACCGAAACCAAGCTGTGCATTGGACACACAAGCAATTCGCTTGAAAAGTAATTTGAAAAACTGCCTGCATAAGCATTTTCAAAATAAACGCTCGCCGCTAGACGCAGGAGTGCCAAAAGTACGAGTTCAAAGCGTTGTTGAAGGAGAGCCGCCGACAAGTTTTATTAAAATGACGGACATCAAACGAAATGGATTCGCTCGGAATGGGGTGAGTTTTTTTTTTTTTTTTTTTTTTTAAATATATTTCCTGGTAGGTATTCCAACAAATGGTGGTGACATGTTGTCTTTAGTGTGCCTTTCGAGATGTAAATGTCTGAAAGTTTTGTGATTTTATTCAGAATTGGTTGTAATCATAAAGTTGGCGCCACATCTTGGTTCTCTTTTGTGCTGCGCGTCATAAACAAATTTGTTTTCATAGATATTCAAATGCCGCCTTATTAATCACTAAATTGTGTATACCTTCTAAGGGGATAACCTTCATGGCTATCTGAAATGAACAATTTATGTATCGGAGATGTTGTAAAAAGCAGACTGTTCCGCTTCATTGTTGAATACGTGTTGTTATATGACCACTACTATCACCAGCTGCAAATGTTCGTTAATAGGTCCCTGCGCAATATCTTGAGGATTTTCTGGCCCAATCGTACCTCTAACGTGCACCTTTACGAGAGAACGGGTCAGGAACCAATAGGCACAACCATCCAACGACGGAAGTGGCAGTGGATTGGTCACACGTTTCGAAAGGGTTACAGTTCCATAGCGAACCATGCTATGCAATGGAACCCTTTAACTCAGGTTGGCAATCCGAGGAGAACATGGCGCAGAACAGTCGAGAAGGAGGCACAGCAGTTGGGGAAAAGTTGAGTAGAGCTCAGACACATGGCCAGAAACCGTACACGATGGCGCGTAGGTGTAGTAGAGGCCCTAGAACCTACAAGGGGATACAGAACATAAGTAAAGTAAGTAAGGGATCATTACCCTCCCACTACATTTCTACTGATCCGCCTGTGGGGTTCGCTTGTTTGACCTCAGAAAATATCGGCAGGCCTCCCGGTGTCGGATCACTTCGTTACATAATATGTTTGCCTTGTGACAAAAAATCACTGCTCACTCGGACCAACAGTATGGATCCATTGTGTCCAACCAATTAGCCCTGGAAACGCTGTAAAGAAAGTCTGCTGTTAGAACCACCCAGAAAGTGATATGAATCTCAGGAGGTCCATTACCTCAACATTACTTAAGTCCTCCAGCTCCGAGAAGTGACAACTACCAAGAGTCCTGATTCTTCTGACGGATAGGGCAGGACAGGTGATAATCAAATTCAATTTCTTCTTCGTTCCTGCATCTTCTGCAATAGTCGTTATGCAGCACACCGAGTCGCTCCGCGTGAACGCCAATGGCACAATGTCCAGTAATTATGCCAGAAATGACCCGTGAGTTATAACGACTAAGTTTTACCAGAGAGGTTGATCTCTTTTTGCAGTAGGCCGGACATAGCGCCCTGGCCATTGCTCATGTTTCCAGATAAACCCAGCGTCTGTTTGCTTGACCGGTGGCTTCATCCTCTATTTTTTTTTTGTAGGGAACTGATTGGGGTTGCTATAAGTCAGCTATATGCCAGCGATAAGTGCAGCGCCAACCCTTTCCTAACAATCTCGTCAGCCCTTTCGTTACATTCGATATCCACATGCCCTGGTACTCAGCAGAGGGTCACCGCATTGGCTCTAGATATCTCGTTTAAGAGTTATTTGCAGTTTCTCACAAGCCTCGACCCATTTACAGCACAGCCTTAAAGGCTGCCTGTGTGTGATGGTTTTTTACGCTGCAGTTGTCCTTTATTCTAAAGGAGTAGTTTATTCATAGTTTTTTTTTTGTTTTGTATCCTTTAACCCCTCGGGGGGCATAGGGCGTCAACCACGCCTGCGCGCCATCGTGTTCGGAGTTCTGCAACGCGTTTGAGCTGCCTCCAACTCACTCCTAAAGAGCTCGATTCCTTCTCAACTGTTCTGCGCCACGTTTGCCTAGGACGTCCCGCTATTCTGCCTGCCTGGGTGAGCAGATTCCACTGCATAGCGTATTTCGCAATGGAGTTGTCTTCGCGCCGTAGGGTGTGTCCAATCCATTGCCACTTTCTTCTTCGTATAGTAATGCTTATAGGTTCTTGGCCCGTTCTCAGATAAAGTTGTTCGTTGGAAATGCGGTTCGGCCAAAAAATCCTCAAGATGATTCTTAAGCATTTGTTTACGAAGACTTGCAGCTTGCGTGTGTTAATGGTGTCCACCTTCCAGGTACTGCACCCATAAAGCAGCACTGATTCTACGTTGGAGCGGAATAGTCGTAGCTTGGTTCTTAAGCTAATAACATTGCTTCTCCAGATTTTGGACAGCATTCCGAACGCAGCTTTAGCCTTCCCGATTCTGCTGCACACATCCAGTTCGGTGCCACCGCGATTAACCGAGACGACACTTCCTAAATATAGAAAGTTATCAACTTTCTCGACTTCCTGTCCGGCAATGTTAAGTTGAGCGCGGTTGTTAGAAGAAGTGCTCAGGGCTTTTGTTTTGGCTGTGTTTATTTTTAGCCCCACTTTGTTTGCCTCAGCTTCTAGATATTGGGCCATCAAATGAAGATCCATTATCCGATGTGAAAGTAGACAAACATCGTCAGCGTAATCTAGGTGTTTAAGGTAAGATGTCATAGTCCAACGAATTCCAGAATTAGCTTCCGTCAATGCTGCACGGAGTACATCGCTGATAACCACCAAGAACTATAGTGGGGACAGTATGCACCCTTGACGTACTCCACTTTGGACTTCAAAATCCTCCGACACTTTACCATTGTGCACGACGTGACACTTGCCGCCCTCGTAGGTAGCCTTGATAATAGCTATAAGTTTTTCTGGAATGCCTCTCCTGCGCAAGGCCAACCAGATAGCATCTCGATTCAAGCTGTCGAAAGCCTTCTCGAAGTCGATAAACAGTAAATGTAGCGGAGACCTATACTCAACGCATTGCTCGATAATGATCCGTAAGGTGTTTATGTGGTCGATGCAGGAGGATCCAGCGCGAAAGCCTGCCTGTTCGACATCGAGAGTTGAATCTAAATGTTCTTTAATTTGTTCTAGAATTATTCTAGCTATTATTTTGGCTACAGCTGGAAGAACACATATACCTCTCCAGTTACCGCACTCCATCAAGTTACCCTTCTTTGGAAGTTTAATGATCATCCCCCTTTTCCACTCCTGTGGAAATTGTTCGCTCTCCCAAGCTCTCCGTATTAGGGGATGCAGCAAATCTGCCGATATATTTGGCGCCGCTTGAAATAGCTCGGCAGGGATGCCATCAATACCCACCGCTTTGCTCTTCTTGAGGGACTTGATTGCTGTTATTATTTCAGTTTTACTGGGAGGTACGGTGCGAATTCGGCAATTTGTTGCTTCGAACTGCTCATTCGAATTCAAGATCATACCGCCGTCGTCTAAGTGATTTAGCACTGTAGCAAAATGTTTTCTCCATCTAGTGAGCTGGTCCTCATCCGAAATCAGAAGGTTACCGTCTGGACTCTTCACTGGATGTTGTTTGGAGTTTCGACCACCAATGAGCTCCTTAGTGATGTTGTAAACAGTCCTACTGTCGCACCTACTCGCTGCTTCTTCAGCCCTTGAGGCCAGTGAGTTGACATATTGACGTTTGTCACGTCTCACAATACGCTGCACTTCTTTCTTCTTCGCACGGTATTGGACTTCAAGCTTGGTTCTCTCTACTGCTGAGACCGCTGCAATCCAAGCCTCGATTGCTGTACGCTCATCGATCCGTCTCCAGGTGTCTGTAAAAGCCATGTGCGGTGGTGTTTCTGCTTTTTACCGACATAAGTGCATGCCCCAGTTGCAAAAGCATTTTTCATAGCACTCCAGTGGTCGTCCATGTTCTCTTGCAATATGCTGCTGATTGCTTCTGCTTCTAAGGCAAGATGGTCCCTGAACTGTTGGCGTACTTGGGGAACCTTGAGCCTGTCGATATTAAACCTGGTGATGTAAAGTAGGTTTGAGCGGTTGCTGTTGACGGATGCAGTACGAAGGCGTAAATGAGCTACCATACGATGGTGATCTCGTTCAAGTCTGACGTCAGCTCCACGTCTCTTTCGGACGTCCAGGAGACAATTTCTAAAACGGCGACTGATCGCAATGTGATAGATCTGGTTGGATGTTCGTTGCCTATCAGTAGAGACCGAACTGATCTTATGGCAGGTGTTATGCTTAAACAGCGTACCTCCGATGACTAGGCGGTTGGTATTGCAGAAGTTCACAAACCGCTCACCATTGTCATAACGGTCTCCCACGCCGTGAACTCCCATCACGTGCTTAAGCATGGTGTTGTCGCTATCCATCTTGGCATTGAGATCTCCCATCACCATTACAATGTCCCCATTAGGCGTTTGGTTGTAGGCGGCGCCTATGTGTCTATAAAAATCATCCTTTTCATCCTCAGTCGCTTCTAGAGTCGGAGAATAACACTGTATGATGGTAATTTTTCTAACTCTACTCTGGAACTTAGCTGTCAATATCCGGTCGCTATGGGGCTTCCAGGATATGAGGCTACTACGTGCTGTTGGAATTAGCATGAGTCCTACGCCGGAACTCCGTGCACTTCGAGCTGGTTTACCAGAGTAGAGCATGACAGTGCTTTTTGTTGGGGAGATGTATTCCCCAGCATCGTACCATCTTATCTCGCTCAGCCGTAAGATGTCGATGTTATACCGTGCGAATTCGCGCTCCAATTGGAGGAATCTGGCGTTATAAGGCACTTCCTTGACTGAGTCCAGGAGGGTCTTAACGTTCCAGAATCCGATCGTTGTCCGTGTTCGATAGCCAAAGGTCGTCAACAAATTATCCGTCCTTATCCGAGGCGATTGTTTCCGTTTTGGAGCAATAGTTTGTTTTACGGTTGCGGCTCGCTGGGCCACAGACCAACCGACACTTATCCTGTTTTTTGGCGCAGGAAGCTTGCCATTCGTCCTCTCTCGTTAGCAATTGCCGAAGAAATTCCCAGATGACACCACGAGGAGGTGGGAGTAGAGCTTACTAACAGAGGTGCTAGGTTTTCGGCTGCAGTGGCTCCTTGTCGCTACTTAGCGGACTAGCACCTATCGGGCCCCTACGAGGCCTTTGTTAGTCATATGCCATCCAACGACTATTCACAGGGCTTCACAAAAAACCCCGGCTCCCGTGCCAACGTCCATCTTAGAACCGTCGGTATAGAAAGCCAACTCCTTTTCCTTCATGGTTTTCGGTTCTTCCAATATACATATTCTGTCAGGAATTCTGTAGTGAATCTCCTTTCAAATCGGGTTTATGCGATCGGTTTCCGTCAATCCACTGGTAGTCCCCCATCTGGACAGAATGGAAGCATGGCCGTATAGGCTCGATGACCACAATCGGCTTCCTTGCAGTCTTACAGCGGTTTTACCCGCCAGACTGCTGCAGTATATGTCAAGCGGCATGAAACTAAGCATGGCCGCTGTTGGTGTTGTTCTCATTGATCCCATGACTCCGATACACACCGTCCTCTGGATTTCGGTGAGGTTTGAAAACTGGTATTACTTCTCAAGTATTTAAGTAGCTAATACATTCTTTTAATGAATCTCTATTGCTTTTGAAGTCAAGAAAGTTACAAATTACATTGATTTTCTAAGATAACGCGTTAAAGGCTCATTGAGTCCCTAAAAGATGTTCTCCTTTGTGGGTCAAATTTTTATTAAACCTGCCTATTCCTGAGTTCTATTAGTTGCTCATTTTATGTGATGAAAGTACTATTGTAGTTAAAGTATGAATATTCACGTCTCTACTTATAACGTGCTTAGATTTGCTGTCTATATTATAGAAAACTTCTAAGTTTAATAACCTTCAGACGCATGTTTAAGGGGATGAAGTCAAAATTTGATGATAAACAGAGATTTGACGAGTCTACAAACAATATTATCTGTCTACCCGTTCTTAAGCCACCTCATATACCATATGTACGTACAGTGATAGTATTGTATCCACTTGCTATCAGTTCGGTCATACCATGCTTTAACTATAGTCAATTAGAGCTCTCCGCAGAAAAATGCTTATAAACATGGTCTCCGATTGTGCTTTGACTAGAGCGTCAGCTCTTTTATTTGAGTATACCTATTTATCTACGGAGTTAGTCATCAATTCCATAGCCCAGATCTATTCAGTTTTTCGGAAGTTTTTAGACAAAATCATCGCAGTTTAATGACAGCACAGAGGTATAAGCATGAGAGCTCTTCTATTAAAGACTATTTATGGGCGACACTTGTACTTTCTGACATTTAGCCGGTTTCGAGTATCTCACTTTACATACTCGAACCAGAATTAAAAACTTCTTTCATGCAATCCGCTGGAGTTCGGTTAGCTCTCTCTTGACCAACAACTATTTAACTTAATCCCCGGAAAGTGCTAAATATTCAATGATGTTGCCAGAGGGCTTAGATTACTAATTCTCTGCTGCTATGCTAAAGTTAACTCAAAGTCGAGCTGTACATGCAAGTATTTGACTTCGACAGATCGCTTCTTTTTTTTTTTATTCATTTATGTCCTGTATCCCCTTGTGGGTCCTAGGGCCTCTACTACGCCTACGCGCCATCGTGTACGGTTTCTGGCAATGTGTCTGAGTTCTCCCTAACTGCCGTGCCTCCTTCTCGACTGTTCTGCGCAATGTTCTCCTCGGACCGCCAGGTCTTCTGCCATCCTGAGTTAGAGGGTTCCATTGCATAGCATGGTACGCTATGGAGTTGTCACCCCTTCGGAACGTGTGACCAATCCACTGCCACTTCCGCCATTGTATGGTTGTGTGGTTCCTGACCCGTTCTCTCGTAAAGGTGTTCGTTAGAGATACGATTGGGCCAGAAAATCCTTAAGATATTGCGCAGGCACCTATTAACAAACGTTTGCAGCTTTCTGGTGATAGTAGTGGTCACTCTCCACGTGCTGCAACCATATAGCAGCACGGATTCAACGTTGGAGCGGATGGTGCTCAACTGATTGCATTGCTTCGCCATATTTTGGACAACATCCCGAACGCGGACTTTGCTTTGGCGATCCTGTTGGCTATATCCAATTCGGTTCCACCATCGGTCGAGACAATACTTCCAAGATACTGGAAATCCTCTACTCTCTCTACCGGTTGTCCAGCAATGCATATTTGAGCCGATGAGTTTGTCTCAAACGCTGATAATTTTAGTTTTTGCCGTATTAATTTTCAGCCCGACGACACCTGCCTCCCTCTCCACATCTGCTCTCATTTGGTGGAGGTCCATAATTCTGTGGGAGAGTAAGCATACATCGTCTGCGTAGTCAAGATGTTTCAGTTGAGATGTAAGAGTCCATCGAATTCCTCCGTTTCCCGTAGACATAGCTGCATGAAGCACATCGCTAATCACCAATAGGAATAATATTGGTGAAAGGATACAGCCTTGTCTTACCCCACTTTGGATCTCAAATTCCTCAGACAACCTTCCCCTGTGCAGAACGTGACATTTGGAGCCTTCATATGTAGCTTTGACAATAGCAATTAGTTTATCGGGAATACCTCTCCTGCGTAAGGCACGCCAAATAAACTCCCTGTTGACACTATCGAACGCCTTCTCAAAATCGATGAACAGCAGGTGCAATGGCGATCGATATTCAACACACTGTTCGATGATAATCCGCAGGGTGTTGATGTGGTCGGCACAGGAAGATCCAGAGCGGAAACCTGCTTGTTCGGCATCGAGTGTATCTTCGAGATGTTGTTTGATTCGCTCAAGGATGATTTTAGCTATTATCTTAGCTACAGCAGGCAGCACGCAGATGCCCCTCCAGTTTCCGCACTCCATTAAATTTCCTTTCTTAGGAAGCTTGACGATCATACCCTTTTTCCACTCGTTAGAAAAGCTCCCAGCTTCCCAAACTCTGCTGAGGTAGCTGCAACGCGAGCTTTCAGCTGTTTTCGTTCGTCAGTCCGTCTCCAGGTATCCTCGGAAAGCCGCGCCCTATGTCTTCCCTGCGATCGACCGACAATTCTTTCAGCACCAGATGTAAAAACAGTTTTCACAGCACACGGACGTCCAGGAGACTGCTTCTAAAGCGGCGGCTGATGGCAAAATGGTCAATTTGGTTGGAGGTTGCTTGCCTGTCGTTGGAAACCCAGCTGACTTTGTGGCAGGTCTTGTGCTTAAACATGGTGCCACCTATCACAATGCGGTTGGCATTGCAGAAATCCACAAACCTTTCGCCGTTGTCATTGCGGTTGCCTAGTCCATGCTTCCCGATTACATGCTTGAGCCCTTCGTTGTCGCTGCCTACCTTGGCATTCAAATCCCCCATCACTATGACAATGTCTCCATTTGGTGTTGTGTTGAAGACGGCGCTTAAGAGATTGTAGAAGCTCTCCTTTTCGTCCTCAGACGAGCTATTCGTTGGGGCGTAACACTGTATGATGGTGACGCGTCGTACTCTAGTCCGGAATCTGGTCGTCAAAATCCATGAGGCTGCCAGGAAATCAGGCCCTTGCGTGCTGTTGTTGTTAGCAGTAGTCCGACTCCATATTCCCGCGGACTTCCGGATGGTCTTCCAGAATAGAGCAGTACAGTGTTACGCGTTGGAGACTGGTACTCGCCCGCTTCTAACCATCTTACTTCACTTACCCCCAAAATGTCCAGTTTATATCGCATGAATTCCTTTTCCAGTTGGAGGAATCTGGCATTGTAAGGACCTTCTTTTTCCGAGTCGAGGAGCGTCTTTACATTCCAGAAACCTATCTTTGTCCGGGTACAATAGCCAAAAGTCGTCAACATGTGATCATTCCTTATCCGAGGCATAGTGTCGGTTTCTGTAGCGGGCAATATTCGGTAACGCAGGTTGCTGGCCCACGTTACCTAGCCTAGAATCAAGGCCATAGACAACCCGCACTTACAATTTTGGCCTATACGTATAAGGGTTTATACGTATAGTTGCCCGGGGACCACCACTAGGAGGTAAAGTAAGCACTTCATCACGAACTTGATTGTTGCGCTACTGGCCCAAGCCAAGTTTTGAGCAGTCAGTAGTTTCCCGATCAATCGCAATGCAGGTCCCCAAATCACAATCACGACTGATCGCTTGAGAACTTACGTCATTCTGCGTTCGATTTCCAAGTATACAAATAGATCTAGAGGCTAAAAAAGTATGCGTAATTGTTGCAATTCATAAGTCCTTAAAGCAGACTATCTTTCAACTGCCTTGGATAGATTTGAGTTGTTAATCATATAACTAATTCGAATTCTGTACTCCAGATTTCAGATTGCTTCATCAGTTCTCATGCTGACTGTGTGGGTAATATTTTTGGGCTCCTTGAGTATACCTTACTTACTTACTTAGGTGGCGCTACAGTTCGGGGTGAACCTGGGCCTCAACCAACAAGCCTCTCCATTTAGCATGAATACCTTGGTAGGGTTAAGTTTTAATTTTGAATTAGGTATCAAAGTCTTATCCCAAACTAAGTCTGTGAAGTAAACTGAGCGAACAGGGGCGAACAACACTCATACTCATGTCTTACCTGTAATTGAAACATGAACTTAAGTAGAGATCTTCATCGTGATGGGGTTCATAATTAATATCGTTAGGCTCGATTAGGTGACACACTTAAGCCAAAGAGTAGATCCATTGAGGCCGCATTAATAAACGGATCTTCAAGTACTTACTTACTTACTAAGATGGCGCTACAGTTCAGGATGAACCTGGGCTTCAACCAACAAGCCTCTCCATTTAGCTCGGTCTTTAGCTAATTGCCTTCAATTGCACACTCCAAGTTGGTCGAGGTTCTCATGAACTTGTGCGCACCACCTACGGCGAGGAGGTCCTCTACTGCGTCGTCCCACCGGGTTATATTCGAAGACTTTGCGGGCCGAAGCGTTGGTGTCCATCCGCTCTACATGTCCTAGCCATCTCAGATGTCCAATACGCAGTTTTTTTACCAGGTCGATGTCGCTGTACAGCTCGTATAGTTCGTTATTGAATCTTCTCCTCCAAAACCCGCCAACGCAAACGGGACCGAATATCTTGCGAAGAAGCGACCAAGGATATCGTCAAGCTCTTTTAATAAAGTCCATGTCTCAGCACCATAAAGCAGGACAGGACAGAGTCTTATACAGAGTCTCCTTAGTTGTTCGAGATAAGGCTCTACTGTTGAATTGCTTTATAAGCCCAAAATAACAGCGATTAAAAAATACAAATATTCGGCGGAACAGCTCTTTAAAGTGCCAGGGCCTAGCTTCTCGCAACCACTCATATTGTGTGAGTTATATTTTTCACACGAATGGAAGGGACCTACAGTTTAATGCCGAGTCCGAACGGCGATTTGAGAAGCCTTTTCGTAACAACAATACTCTCGGATGTTTGTTAGACGATCGCGAGAGGTGGGACCGTGAAAAAACTTTTTGCTGTTTTCTGTGATTCGAACTTGGAACCTCATGGGTAGTGATCCGACACACTAGGCACTTACACCACGGCGCCCACGATTGGCAGGAGTTATTATTCGTTTGATTTCTGTGCTGATGTCGTTTTCAGAATAGCAGAGCCAAGGTAGACAAAGTCCCTTACTACCTCGATGTTGTAGTGGCTCACTGTGATATTCTGTCCAATTCGTCGGTGTTGGTTGTCCTTTCTTGTTGGCAGCATATACTTGGTTTTGCCCCCGTTTATCGCTTAACCCATTTTGGCCGCTTCTGCCTCAATGCTTGCAAACGCACCGGTGATAGCCCGCGTATGCAAGCAGTTGTACCGACTTGTGATAGATTGTGCCTCCGGTGTTGGTTTGTGAGTTCCGCACAATCCGTTCAGGTTTTAAAGATATATTAAAGAAGTCGCATAACGCGGTAGGTCGATAGATAGGTATTTCGTTTTTAGAACCTTTCTTCTGAATATATATGTCGGAGACAAAGATGTGAACAGAGGCTTATGAACAGAAGTTGAAACGCATCCAGAAGAAGTGTAAAACAGAAATGGAAAGAGAGAAGAGTATAAAAAGGAGAAGGAGAGAGAGAACGATTAGAAAGAAAAAAGAAGAAAAGAACAGCCCTTGGGGATTGGAAGGTTTTTGAAGTCGAAGAAGAATAAAGAAGAGAAATAGCGAAAATACAAAGAGAGTAAGTTTTATTCGAACGATGTCCGATGAAGAGGATAATTTGGTAGCACCCCCGACATATATATTATATATATAAATATTTGGCGCAACAGCTCTTTAAGTGCCAGGACCTAGCTTCTCGCAACCGGTCATGTTTTGTGCGTTATATTTTTCACACGAGTGGAAGGGGCCTACAGTTTAGTATCGTATCCGAAGGGCAATTTATTTTGAGAAGCTTTCTCGAGACAACAATACTCTCGGATGTTTGTGAGACGATCGCGAGAGCGTGAAAAAACTGTTTGGTGCTTTCTGGGACTCGAACTTGGAACCCACTCCCACTCTTGTAAATAGGGATGATAAATGAGTTCTTCCAAAGTACGGAGAAATATCCTTGGGAAATGGACATAATTATTATTATTAAATTGCTTTATTTCATATAAAAGGATACAATTTACAATGTAGAGGGTTACAAAAAATTAAGTATAATGCTAGATATTCTTCATGTGAAATAGTTAAGAGCATTCTTTTGTCAGAGGGACAAGAGTCGAATGCACCATCATGATAGAAAAAATATAAATTCAAAATTTTATTTGTTGATGGGGATTTGTATATTTACTTTAAAAGATGTGTAAATGCAAATGTTTACAATAAAATTAAAACAAATAAACGTAAGTATAATACAGAAAAATAGACATTAGAATGTTGAATTAATAAGGTGTTCTATATTATGATGGTTGAAAGAGAAGAGCCATATTCGAACATGGTTTAAAAAGATTGATTCGTTTCGCTGACATCTGAGTATTTCTGGAAGTTTATTAAATAAACGGCAAGAAGTAACTTTATAAAATTTTGAAAAAAATGCTTTATTTATAATAGGTACAGAGACAAAATTAAGGGTATTGACACGTAGATTGTGGCTGCCATATAATCTGGCAGCTGAATACCAAGATTTTTGAAAAAATATTTTAAGAACCTTATAGCAATATAGGTGCCTTAGCGGAAGAATTTTAAGATTTCTGAACAACTCAAAGCTAGGAGTTCTGCGATTAACTCTACAGATAATACGGACTGCATGTTTTTGTTTTAAAAGCAAAGGTTTTATTTTAACCAAGTGCATACCACCCCAACACGAAATTCCATACTAACGTTTAGATTTGAACAGATCATTATACACCAATCTAAGAATTGCCGAATCGCAGTAAAGGCTAAGATGATAAATATGCCTAACTACTGCATTAAGATATCGTTTCAAGTGGGTCGTGTGATCTTTCCAACTCAGCTTGTTATCCAAAATAATGCCTAAGTACTTGAAACTCTCAACACGTTCAACAACGAAGCAATGATCTGAACAACGCGCATTATCATCAAAAGTGGTAAAACACTGATCATGGCAACAGGCATAACTAAGACGAAATCTCGAGCAACTAGGTGAGTGATACTGCAAAAACATATCTTCACAATTTGCACCCATGGTGTTAAATAACATGAACTTCGTTTTAGAGCTAATAGATAGTTTGTGAAATCTGAACCATCTGCGAAGAATTTCAAGGTCAAAATTGACATCACCGTACAAATTAAGATGGCTGTTACTGGTGTAAGATAGCGCAGTATCATCCGCAAATGCTGTAATTTTGCCTTTAAAGGGTTGAATGAATAAAGACTTCACGTAGACTAAGAATAATATAGGGCGTAAAACGGATCCTTGGGGGACACCTATATTAGTAGAGCACACAGAACTCAAACAAGATTTAATCTTTACCCTCTGCTTACGATTGTTTAAATAAGAAGCAAGCCAAGAATACGTAGATCCTCTAAAGCCTGCATTGTACAACTTATTGAGTAAAAGAGCATGATCCACCATATCGAAAGCTTTAGTAATATCGATAAATAAAGCGGCAGGGTATTCATTTACATTTACACTGCTGTATAGTTCGCCACACAGTTTTAGCAAGGCGTCTTTCGTAGATTTACCTCGTCTAAATCCATACTGATATTCACTGAAAAAATGCGTTTTATCTAAGAACGATAACATCCTGGTTTCAAAACCTCGTTCCAAAACCTTAGAAAAAACGGACAGCAGAGAAATGGGGCGGTAATTATTTAAAAGTGTAGTATCCCCCTTTTTATGTAATGGAATTACTATTGCAGTCTTAAGCGAATCAGGAAAAATACCCTTTTGAATACTTAAGTTGAAAATATAGCATAGTATATCAGCAATAAGAAAAGATATATTTTTCAAAAGCCTACTCGAAATACAATCGCAGAAGGATGAATGTGACGTTTTCAGTGACATTATGATTGTATGCACTTCCAGTGAGGTAAACTGTTCAAAGAAAAAGCTCATTGTTTGTAGGTGCTCCCGCTTGAGTGTGTTATCGCATTGGCGTGTGGAGTTAATATGCACCGGAAGATCATGAACGGAAGTGGTTAAGTTAGTAAAGAAATCATTGAAAAGGTTAGCAATATCTAAAGGTTCAGACACATTTACATTGCTCTGGATTATTGAAATATCAACGTTTGATTTCTTCCTATTCAAAATTTCATTAACCACTTCCCATTCTTTTTTAGAGTTCCCGGTGTATTGAACTAATTTTCTTTTAAAATAAGCATCTCTACAAAAATTGATCTCGCTTCTTAGTTCATGACATAGCTTGTTGTAATACCTTTTGAGCCTAGTATTGTTTGGATGTTTGGCAAGATGAACACGAAGTTGATTTTTCTTTGATATTTTTTCCAAAAATTCATCCAAGGCTTGAGGGATTTTAATTTGTGAACCCTTTTGCTAATTTTTTGACTACAATTAGCGATATGAAGTTGGAGCTTGGTCAGGAATATATCGAAGGCAGCGGATGGGTCATCCGCAATGTAAACATCATCCCAAGTCTCGAAAGTCAATGCTCTTCGTAAAGTCACAAAATCAACTTTCTGAAAGTCAGAGATATTAAACTGCTCAGATTTCGAGACACTTAAACCAAACTGAATAGTTGTTAAAGAATGATCAGTTATCTTAAGGTCATATACTGCAGATCTATAGGTAATGCGGTTGTTCCTATGCAGCCGAATAAATATATGATCCAAACATGAGGTAGAATTATGGGCAATTCGGGTAGATTGGGATAATAATGATTCGAATCCAAAAGATGAAAAAGGTTAATAGAAATGTATCTACACTTAGCAAATTCGATAGCAAATTTATATTAAAATCACCTACCAGAACTATGTTTTTACAAGTTTGATTATTAAGAAATACAGAAAATTCATCCAGAAACACATTGACTAAACATTTATGCAATCTATAAATTCCAATAAAGCAAAAGCGAGTACCTGAGATTTCGCAATCTACACTTATCACGTCAGCACTAACTAAATTAAAGTTACTTATATTACATCTCATATCACTTCGAAAAAAAACCGCGATACCCCCCGAAGAATAAGAATCATTGCAGGTAGCTGCAAAAGTGTAGTTAGGTAAACAGGCTGCTTCGCCTAATCCAAAAGAGAACGAGTGTAGAAGGTGAGGGAATCATTGATGAAAATTCTATTATTGATGTTGTTGTTGTTGCCGGTGTTGCTGCATTGATCTTCGAAAATATTTGAGTGCAATTTAATTTTTTGCGAGCGCATTTTACTCAAAATTTTCTCTTTCCGTGACAACGAAGAAAATTTAACACACACCACATTTTTGTTATCATTCTCTTTTCCTTTGATATTCTTGATGTAGCATTGCTCGATGTCAACAGAGTCGATCTGCTCTCCAACTTACTTACTTACTTAGATGGCGCTACAGTCCGGGGTGGACCTGGGCCTCAACCAACAAACCTCTCCAGCCAGCACGGTTACGAGCCAGCTGCCTCCAATTGCGCACGCCAAGTTGATTGAGGTCACCCTTCATTTGTTTGCGCCACCAATCATGAGGTCGGTCTCTACTGCGCCGTCCATTTGGGGTGGATTCGAAGACTTTCTTAGCGGAAACGTTGGGCTCCATCCGCTCTAAATGACCCAGCCATCTTAGTCGCTGTATGTGAACTTTTCTGGCTAAGTCGATGTCCTTATATATGCCGTGTAGTTCGGCATTGTACCTTCTCCTCCACTCACCGTCTATACAGACGGGACCAAAGATCGCTCGAAGAACTTTTCTCTCGAAATAACCCAGGGCATCCTCATCCGGTTTTTTTTAAAGCCCATGCCTCTGCGCCATACAGCAGGACTGGGATGATTAGAGTCTTATAAAGAGTTACCTTAGTAGTTCGAGATAGGGCTTTGCTACTCAATTGCCGTTTTAGCCCATAGAAACAACGATTGGCAAGAGTAATTCTCCGTGTGATCTCTCCACTCATGTCATTTGCGGAGCTGACCATAGAGCCTAGGTAGACAAAATCCTTTACTACCTCAAAATTGTATCTGTCTATTGTGGCGTTCTGCCCAAGACGCCGATATTGGGTGTCCTTTTTGACCGCTAGACCCATCTTTGCTGCCTCGATCTCAATACTCGTAAATGCCCCATTGACGGCCCGCTGAGTTCTTCCGATTATGTCAATGTCATCGGCATAAGCGAGTAGTTGTAGAGACTTGAAGAAGATTGTACCTCCGGGGTTGGCTTGTGAGTTTCGTACAATTCTCTAAAGTACTATGTTAAAGAGATCGCATGCTAGCGCGTCGCCTTGTCTAAGACCTTTCCTGACATCGAACGGTTCGGTGATGTTCTTACCGACTTTGATGGAGCAGCGAGAATTCTCCATCGTCATTCTGCACAAACGGACGACCTTGGCAGGGATGCCAAGACTAGACATGGCTCTGTATACTTCGTCTCTATACACGCTATCATAGGCAACTTTGAAATCGATGGTGGAGGTGGTGCGTATCGATTTTATATTCATGGGTTTTTTCCAAGATCTGCCGTAGTGTGAATATTTGGTCAATGGTGGACTTTTCCGGCCTGAAACCGCACTGATAAGAACCTATCCGGTTGTTGACGATCGGTTTTAGGCGTTCACATAGTACGGCAGACAGGATCTTATATGCGATATTTAGGAGACTTATACCTCTGTAGTTGGCGCAGTTCAGAGGGTCTCCTTTCTTCAGGATCGGGCAAACGATGCTGAGGTTCCATTCATCGGGCATACTTTCGTCCGACCAGATTTTACAGATGAGCTGGTGCATGCTCCTTACCAATTCATCTCCTCCTGCCTTGAAAAGTTCAGCGGCAAGGCCGTCGGCTCCAGCAGCTTTGTTGGATTTGAGTTTAGATATCGCTATCCTCACTTCATTCTGATCGGGTTTACGGGAATCTTGACTGTCATCGTCACTGTTGAATGGCTCATTCTGCTTGACAGCGGAATATTGGTCATCATCGCCGTTTAACAGTCTGCAGAAGTGTTCCTTCCATATCCTCAGCACCCACTGCGATTCTACTACTATGTTGCCATTTTCGTCCCTGCAGGCTTCTGTTCTGGCTTTGAAAACCTGGCATGTTCTTTTCACCCTTTGGTCAAATTTTCGAACATTATTCCTGCAATAAAGTCTCTCAATCTCATCGATCGAGCGCTTCTCATGCTCCTTTTTCTTCTTTCTGAGAAGTCGATGTTCCTCTTTTCTCCTGCGCACGTAGAGCTCGTAAGCAGCTCTAGTCCTTCTATGCAGCGCCGCTTTGTACGCCTCTTGTTTTGCTGCATGTGCTTGCCGGCATTCCTCAGCAAACCAGGGGTTTCGTTGTGGTGGGCGAGAGAAACCCAGTACATCAGAGGCGGCATCTCTGATGGCTTTTTGGCAACGCTGCCACTGGTCTTCCGCATTTGTTGCTGGCGGCATAGGACTTAGATTGAGATTAGAAGAAACTCGATTGGCAAAGGTTCTGGCGGTCTCTTTCGATTGTAGCCGCCTGACGTCAAATTTCCTCACAGTATTTTGTTGATTTCGCTCCGTTGTGGATATCCGCATCCGTACCTTAGCTACAACTAGGTAGTGATCCGAGTCCACGTTGGCTCCTCGGAAAGTCCGGACACCCAGAATACTGGAAGAGTGCCTTGCGTCGATCGCAATGTGATCGATTTGGTTGACGATTTTTCGATCAAAGGAGAGCCATGTTCCTTTGTGAATATCGAGACGCGGGAACCGCGTACTAGCTACAACAAAGTTTCGCCCCGCCGCAAGGTCGATTAGCATGAGTCCGTTGCCGGATGTGTTGTCGTGCAGGCTGTGCTTTCCGACCACGCTACTAAAGACTTCCTCCCTTCCTAGCTTTGCGTTAAAGTCGCCTAGGATAATTTTAACGTCGTGGCTAGGGCATTGCTCATACGTCTTGTCCAAGAGCTGGTAGAAGTCATCCTTTGTCGCGTCATCCTTCTCCTCGTGAGGGGCGTAAACGCATATTAGGCTAATGTTGGCAAATTTAGCCATGATACGGATAGTCATGAGGCGCTCGTTCACATGCCGGAAACTCAAGACTTCTTGCCTAAGTCTGTCTCCAATGACAAATCCGCACCCGAATAGACGCTGTCCTTGTTGTCTGTAGCAGTCGCCGTAGTAGATGTCGCAGTTTTTCATACTCCTTTTGCCCGGCCCATCCCATCGCACTTCTTGGATGGCGGTAATGTCTGATTTGAGACACTCTAGGGCCTCCGCAAGTTTTTCGGCTGCACGTGGTTTGTAGAAGGACCTAACATTCCACGTGCAGACACGAAGATCGTTGTCCTTTTTACGTTTGCATGGGTCGTCAACAGTAAGATCATCCGCATCCGAGGCTGTTGGTTGCTTCGTAACCAAAGGTTTTTTACGTGGTAGGGAAGTTAACCCGACGGCACAACCCCCAACCTGGAGGGCCAGATCCTTTTTTTTGTACCCCTAGGACAAGAGGCCGGATACACCGATGTCAGTAACCCACTTCGGGGATATGAGCGCTGCCGTTGGCCCATTAAGGGTTCATCCGCCACCATCTCTTTTTCAATACCCTGACGTAGTATTGAAAATCCTTACAGACCTCAGCTCCAAATATGTTGAAGTAGCTCCAGTAAGGTATCCGCTGGTCTGTAGACGTCACCGTTTATTCCATCGAGAGAATTCGTCCGCCGCACGTCCTCCTTCTGAGGAGCTCTTGCTAGACTTCTGAGACGCATATTTCAGCCGATCAGGTCGACAAGAGATGCCTCATCCGGTTAGACATATGCGCGCTGAAGTTCACCCAGATGTGCTTACGCAGGTCTGAGTGTTCAGCTGCACATATATCGTCAGACTCAGCATACGCTCATCGTTAGTTCACTATCAGATAGCTATCCAGCGGGCACCGCGTGGAGGTGATGATGCGATTTTGCCCACCTCTGCTCTCCAACACAATCATTAAAAAGTTTGACCACTCTCTCTGTGACGTTAACATTGTTGACACTAGGCAAACCAACGATGTCCACCACACACTGTTTCTCCTTCTGCTCCAAAAAGTTTAATCCCACCATAAGAAAAAGAAAAGTCAATGATTGGGCCAAGTACATACGTCACGCATTTAGAACAACTGCGGGCAACCCATCAGGACCGAAAGAATAGTCATCCTTAAGTTTATTAATCTTCTTTGAAGGGCATTTCCATTCTTCTTGCATGCAGGCTCCAATTGTATTGTTTGTCGACGTGGTTATGACGGTTTAAAAGTAGTCTCTAAACATATCCATTCAATGATTTCTTACTGTAATTAGTCTATTAAATATTAAAAGGACAATTTTCATATTGTCCCTCCAAATGAGTTCATTAGTAATCATGACTTCCTTATAAAAAAACCTGTAACCACGAATTGGGAACAAAACTGAAGTAATTACAGAAATTCTATTAAGGAATATTCTGGTTAAAAATGAAACACGCAACCCACTTTTCGAGCACCATGCCACAATCTGTACTATATCCAAATTTATATTCTGGTCATGAGCCTCATAAATTGACCCTTCCATGGAATAACTACAAAGAAATACTTTTTTATAGTACAACAATTGCAAAGAGCAGAAAGCAGAGAGAAGAAGGAAAAAGTCAATAGTTTATGCTTCCGACACTTGCCAAATATCATAATAATACTCGAACATAAGGGCCCTGAGCCGAATATGCCTTCAATAATAGAGATGCCATCACTGTATCATATAGATATTCAGAAGCATTATTTAATTTATGCTAATTCACACCAACGAAAGTGAAAACATCTAATTTGGACAACAAGTTCATTAGCATATCAATGGACCTTTTCTAAGCCAGAAATTATGTTTCACGGAAATTAATTTGATTTCAAGTTTTATGTCGCACATAAGTGTGGCATTTAATCAATAAGAAAGCAGGACAATCGATATGCTGACGTTAATCAATTCTTATGAAATTATAGTTAACTTTAATTTCATAAGAATTTTCCAAAGGTTTCCTTCTCCTTTGAACCGACCGACATTTGCATTGGAAAATCGTTGAATGACGTACATACTATTGTATCACGCAACCAGGATAACCATTTAATTTAAAGACTGTCTGCGAGAAAGGATAAGGAACACACGATAAAACTACACACACAGCAGACCACCCTCCCACTATGCCCTGTCACACGAATTTGTGTAGCGTAGTAGTGTGTTTCATTGTTATTTTCGAACAAAACACAGTGGGGGCCCTGTTGTTGACCCCATGAGTAGTGAGTTTCCCTCTTCTCTTATTTATCGATATCGCAGTAATGTAATCGACCTTGTTGGGGATCGAATAGCAAATAAAAATTGACACACAAAAAATACAATAACAACCGACAAGCTTTTTCCGATTGAAGGTCATTCATTGATTTTTTTTTTTTTTTTTCGTTTGTGGTCGTATCTGTAGTATTTGTCAGCATCTATCTAGTCGGGTGAGTACTTTAAATTTTGATCTGAAACTCATTTGATTAGCGTGTTTGAGTATTTTTTTTTTCGTTTCATGCCTGAACACTTGTCAGTGTTTGGGTTTTTTTTTTCTATTTGGAAATCGAATGCAATAACCATTTGTATTGATAAAATACATATTGAGTGACGAATCATTCAGCTCTTATCTCGTTAAGTGGTATTTGTTGAGTAATTGAATGCTTATACTCTATCAAAGCGGGTATTATGATCGATGACTCTGCTGTCTGTAGTCTAATTACTCCAGCGTCACATTTAGTGACCTTTTGAATCATTCGCCATCAGATGCCTATTTTAAATATAACGCCCTATATACTTTAGAACCTCTTTGCGAGACTTTCTTTTTAATAATCTGCCCTACAGGAGGGATTTGTCAAAGAGTTTATAGTAACTTCAAAGAACCATAGGTAGGTAGGTAATGTGGCGGTCCAAAAAGAACCCAATTAGCTCTTAAAGTGCGCCATTTTGTTACCACGGACTCGTGTCTACCTGTTGTAGTGGTTAGTTAAAGATGATGTTAAGTTTAAACCCAGCCCGTGGAGTTCAGAAAGAGGATTAGTTCTCCAATCCTCTTGTACGCTATCTCTCTCAGATCCTCGAAGAAGGGTTTGTCAAGAGTTTGCTGTCTGATCCTCGCCAGGGCCGGACATCTGCAAAGGAAATGACATAGAGATTCTTTTTCATTAATATCCTTGCAGCTCCTACAAAAGGTGGTGTGGGGGATACCAAGCTTGGCCGCATGGTCTCCAACTGGCCAGTGACCTGTGATAATAGCTAGGATTTTGGCAATAACTGGTTTTGGTTTGCCTAGTAACTCTTTTGACCTGGGTTTGTTGAAACTGGGCCACGTCTTCCTAGATATGACACAGCTTATGAGGTTGTTCCACCCGCGATTGGCTAGCTGGAGGAAGTGAAGGTGAATATAGCCCTTAACGGCACCAAGCGGAATGTCGACTCTTTCTGCTAGAGAGCCGTTAAGGGCCGACCCTCGCCTGGCCAGCTCATCAGCACGCTCATTTCCCTCATGGTTGCTGTGCCCTGGGACCCAGATGAGAGTGATTCTCGATTGAGTGCTTTGTTGATTCAATTCAAACCGGCATTGCTCTACCAGTTTTGAAGAGATGCAGACTACATCAATGGCCTTGATGCCAGCCTGGCTATCCGAAAAAGTAGCGATATTGTGGTTAGATGTTGGAAGATTGTTTAGCAGGCGGCAGGCTTCTCGAATCGCAAGAAGCTCCGCTTGGAAAACGCTAGCAGAGTCTGGGAGACGGAAGGACCTTGATATATTCAGCTGGTCAGAGAAGATGCCTGCGCCGACTCCGCAGTCCATCTTCGAACCGTCCGTGTATATCCCTATATCATAGTTGCAGGTAACGCTTCCATTCTTCCATTCTTCTCTGGAAGGGAATTTTGCTAAGAAGGATTTTCTGAAGTTGAGTTTGGGTATCGTGTAGTCGGTCGAGGACGCAACCAGTTCACTTGGTATCGTCTCCAGGACCTTGCCGTGACCATATGGCCTTGTGGTCCAGCATCCATATTCCCTGACCCGGACTGCGCTGCATATAGCTGTGTCTATGATGTGTAGTTCGAGAGGGATCAGATGGAAGATCACACTGAAAGCATCTGTTGGACAAGACCTCATTGCTCCTGTGATACCCACGCACGCCGATCTCTGTACTTTTTTTATTCTGTCGATATTGTACTTTTTGCTCAAAGCTGGCCACCAAACGATGGCGCCATAAGTAAGAATTGGACACACAACGGCTGCGTACATCCAAAGGGCCATCTTTGGCTGGAGTCCCCATTTCTTACCGAATGTTTTATTACAGGCATAGAAGGCTACGCTTGCCTTCTTAATTCGCTATTCTATATTGAGTTTCCAACTAAGTTTCGGGTCTAGAACCGTGCCTAGGTATTTTGGGGTGAATGCCGGTACCTTGGTTTTAGTGGTAAACAGCATCATTTCAGTCTTCTCCGGATTTACTCCGAGGCCACAGCTCGTAGCCCATGAGTGTACCTTATCCAGAGCCCTCTCTATGAGTTGACTTATCGTGGAGAAGAACTTTCCTGATACTAGTATAACCATATCATCCGCTTACGCAACCACCCTAATACCCTCCCTATCAAGTCGCACCAAGATTTTATTGATCGCCATTAACCAGACCAGGGGGGAGATGACTCCGCCTTGTGGAGTTCCTCTGTTTACCGTCTTAGTTGTACTACTGTTGCCTAGTGTTGCTTGGATTATACGAGTACTGAGCATAGAAACTATCCATTGGCTAATAAAGCCTTCTACACCTAACTCGGTGAGAGATTCCTGAATAGATTCAGTGAAAATGTTGTTGAAGGCTCCTTCTATATCAAGAAATGTGGCGAGAATATATTCTTTGTAGTGAAGAGTTTTTTCCACTGTACGCACGACCTCATGAAGAGCAGTTTCTGTGGACCGCACTTTGAGATCAGCATGCGTATGCTGGGATTTCGACAGTGGAGAACTCAGGTTATCGCAGATATGGAAGTCTAGGATACGTTCTAAAGTTTTCAAAAGAAAGGAGGACAGGCTTATGGGTCTAAAATCCTTCGCGGATTCATGTCCTCGCCGGCCCGCCTTGGGGATGAAAACCACTTTGACCCGTCTGAAGGTTTGGGGAACATGGCTTAGGTTTAAGCAACTCCTATAAATCGGTAATAGCCAGGGAATTGCTATGTCTTGCAATTTCTGCATCATCATCAAAGAACCATACCGATTTAATTATCGGAAGAGTAATCATTTTATTAATTTACGATGGTCAAACCTGCGTGCTTAACAACTTAATTCAGCTGGACCTTTCAGTCGACTTATGATATCACTTTTTTGCGTCTCCCTCAGCAGAGACTGTGAGCCTTTTGGATTCTGCTATTCTTTCTTTCGTCGGGATAGGAAACGCTCGACTGGAGCACAGAGAGCAAGACCAAGAAGAATGGTTAATCCATTTTATTGGAATTTCATTGTCGTTTGAAGAAAGTCAAGCAGGCATGCGGAGCTTACAGTACTAGCACTCACCATAACAGCATCGAAAATCTAGGACACTTACAAAGAAAATGTTCCGTTGTGTCATCGCCCTCTCCACAAGCATCGCAGACTATAGTGTTACTTAAGATTAAGGAAAGTGGCCTGTCCAGACGCCAATACATTATCTGCAGTCTTTTCTGCTGAGAGACAACTAGAATTACGCTGATTTCGTACAAACGTGGCGCGTGGCGTAAGTGGGTAGTGTGTTGGATCACTACGCATGGGTTCCAAGTTCGAATCCCAGAAAATACCAAAAACTTTTTTCACGGTCCCACCTCTCGCGAGCGTCTGACAAACATCCGAGGGTATTGTTGTCACGAAAAAGCTTCTCAAATCGCCGTTCGAATTCGGCATTAAAACGGTAGGTCCCTTCCATTCGTGTGAAAAATATAACGCACACAACATGAGTGGTTGCGAGAAGCTAGGCCCTGGCACTTTAAAGAGCTGTTGCGCCAAATATTTGTATTTTTTTTTTTTGTAATATCTGTGAATGATATTAGGATTTTCAGGGACAGCTAAGTGGCAATTAAGTCTCTGCAGCCGTTCTCTTTAACTTCAAATGTCGATCTCGACTACCGCTCATCTCTAACGGTGGTGGCAGAGCAGTACAACACTCACCTATGCTGGGTGCCAGGCCACTGGGACATTTTAGAGGAACTGCAAGGTTGATGAGCTCGCCAGAAGTGCCACTACCCTGAATATCCTGCCAAAAAGGCAAGCTTCTTCTATACTTAAGCTGGATGCTATCAGCAAGACAAATCGCAGATGGGATGATGGCATATCATGTTATGCATTCAAACAGATGTGGCCTAACGCTTAATTGGTTTGATCTTGCTCAAGTAATCAGCTCAAATATCGGTGTCCTCAAAGGATATTGTCCTATAGGCCCAAGCGCCAACAGATAAGGTGGCTTGTCAAACGATTTCTACAGGAGAAGGAAACCACGCTCCATTTCCTTTGCATCTATCCAGGGCTATCTAAAAGAAAACTACTCCATATTGGAGCCCTTCTCGATAACCTTATCGACCTGGCGAACACAAGCGTTAGAAGCATCCTTCGCTTTATAAAAAGCTAGGGCTGGTTTTCTTAGTCCTTGTGTAGATGATTTTGTGCTAGATTTAGTGGTATCACAATGGATCTCTCCTGGTCTAAATGTGTATATATTTTGATGAAGTAAACCACTTTAATCTTCAAGCGACCATAACCCTCCCACTGTACAGCATTTCTACTGATCCACCTTTTTTTTTTTTTTTTGTTTGTGGGGATCGGAAAACGCTCAACTGGAGCACTCAGACGCAACTGGTCCATTGTACTACCAGAGAGCAAACCCTGATTTACCCATTTCATTGGAATTTCGTTGTCTTTCTTAGAAAGCCAAGCAAGCACTTCAGTGATGAGGAGCTTACAGTACCAGCACTCACCACATCCGCACCGAGGATCTGCCACCTGATACGAGCAAAGGCGGACACTCACAGAGATAATGTTCCGCGGTTTCGTCGCTCTCTCCACAAGCGTCGCAGATTGTAGTGTCACTTAAGCCTAACACGTTAAGGTGCTTTGCAAAAGCGAAGTGGCATGTCAAGACGCCGATAAGTTGTCTACAGTCTTTTCTGCTGAGAGACAGCAAGAATGCCGCTGATTTCTTACAGACGTCCGGGAGCATGCGTTTAGTCAACCTGCAACCCGGAGAGTCATGCCACACACAATTGTACTCGTGAGAGACCCAATTGTCAATGGAAGCCCTAACTGCGGACGCTGGAAGGCCCAGCGCGGGTTTGGGACCTGAGAAAGCCTCCTCTGAGCCTTGTCTAGCAATCTCATCGGAGATCTCGTTCCCCAAGATCCCAGTGTGACCTGGGACCCAGATAAGAGACAGAGAAATCAGCCTTGCGACCGAGTTCAAAGAGTTTTTGGTTTCACGAACTATTTTGGAAGTGGTTAAAGGGTTAAGCAAGGCCTTAAGCGCAGCCTGACTGTCACTACAGACACAAATGCTACGTCCCTTCTACCTGTTCTTCACAACATAGTTCATGGCCATTAGGATTGCATAAGTTTCCGCTTGGAAAACAGACGCATATTTGCCTAACGAGAAGTGAAGTCTAATGTTGTCGACTTCCACGAAGACCCCAGCGCCAGACCCTTGACTGGTTTTGGAACCATCCGTGAAAATACGACTACATTCCATTCCCGCTCAGACTCTGACCGAAGCCAGTCCTGGACACAAGGAAAGTCGACTCTGAATTTGCGCATCAGCTGGAGTTCTGGTGTCATTGCGTCAGACGGCATATCCATAAGACAGGAGTCGTAAGATAAGTGTCGCGCAAGTTCATCAAAGTTCCAGTGTGGAGTATACCAAAAACCGCCCCGATGGATGGCTTTGATAGTGCAACCCATGATATAAGTATCAAGGGGAGGTAAGTTCAGCAAAGCGTCTAGAGCAGAGCCAGGCGTACTCGGGAAAGCTCCCGAGCAGTCGAGACAAGCCGTTCCTTGGAGTTTCGTGCGAAAAGCAACCACATATTTACGCGAGAGCCCCTTCCACCAAACAACCGACGCATATGCGAGGAATGGTCTTATCATAGCCGTGTAGATCAGGAGTACCTTATTCGGTGATAAGCCCCAAGTCTTGCCAAAAGCACCCTTACACTGCCAGAAGACTGAGAGCGCCTTTTCCACTCGACGTGTTTAGACCAATGAAGTTTCTTATCTAAAATCACTCCCAGATATTTGGCTTCATTGAAAATACGAATGGTGACGCCTTTTAGCACTGGCTGAGTCAGATGGTCAAAATCCTCCTTCTCGTAAAAAGAAAAACCTCAGTTTTAAGAGGATGCACCAAAAGCCCACTCCTAGTACACCATTCATCGATCATGTCCAGCGCCGCCTGAGCGTTAGCACAGATCGTCGCCAGGCATGGCCCGACAGAAAGTATGGCGACATCATCCGCATATGCCTAAGCGTAGACGTTAGAACTATTTAGAGTGTTCAACAGAGAGTCGACCACCATGCACCATAACAATGGAGACAGAACGCCATCTTGCGGACAGCCCCTGTTTACCCCTGGCATAACATATTGGCCACAATCCGCATCTGCTACCAAAGTTCTATTCATTAGCTTTGTTTTAATCCACAGCTCTAATGTTTCATCTACCCCGTGTTGTCTGGCAGAGTCGCACATGCAGTCAAAAGTCGCATTGTCAAAAGCACCCTCAATGTCGATGAAGATACCCATCGCGTATTCTCTCCTATCAAGCGCGCATTCAATTCTGGCCACTAGATTTTGAAGTGCGGTCTCACAGGATTTCCCACGCTGATAGGCATGCTGCATCTCCGATAGTGGATGCAGTTTCAAAGCAACTTTGCGCACGTGAAATTCCACCAGTCTCTCCATACTTTTCAGTAAGAAGGATGTCAAACTTATAGGTCTGAAACTCTTGGGGAGCGAATCCACCTGTGGGGTTCGCTTATTTGATCTCGGGAAATATCGGCAGGCCTCCCGATTTACTATCAAATGCTGGTATCACTGCATTTATGTGATCCAGTTTATAGATCTGCCGTGCTTTCGCGATATCTTTGGAATGTTCATTGGTACAAATGATGTCTTCTGTGAACATGACAATACCAGCTGAGCCGGTCGCGCTCTGTTGTTCGTGAGAAAGTTTGTTTGTCGTGAAGGCTTCCATGGATCTTCGAACTTCTTATTCGATCAAGCTTCGTCACTCCTGCTGTTATGCGAAACATCTACCATATATCTCAGCTACCGTTAATTTACTCAATGTGAACCGTATGTGAGCGCTGGACGCACAACTGCGGTATAGAGCCTTCCTTGCAGCTTTAGGTCACAGAAGATAGCGGAGTTTTCGCGCCACTTTATCCACCTTACACTTACGTGATGAATGATGTCATATCGAAGGCTGCTTTCCTTTTGATCATGGATCCCAGATATTTGAACTTTTCGTACTTGGGAAGCACTGTTCCATAGAAACAAATGTCTGGAATAGGCCTGTGTGGATCAGAGAACGGGCAGCACAAGTACTCAGTCATTTTTTGGACTAATATGGTACCCATTTCCTTCCAAATTGTTCACATAAACGTCAAGTGCTCGTTGCAAGCACGAAAGATCCTCACTTATCATGGCTCTATTGTCAGCAAAGAATAGCTGGTTTACTTTGGGTTCCGTCACTTTACCTTCAAGCAGATAGTCAAGGACTGCAATAAAGAGCAGAGGACTTAAGACGCTTCCCTGACTTTGACGTCGAACTCTTCAGTTACTCCAGCGGGTCATCTTACTCTTTTCTTTGCTCTTTCGTACATGTCCATGATCGTCAGGTTTCTGGAACCCCTTGATATCTTAGCGCCATCCATGTCAGATCTCGTGGTTGTCTGTCGAATGCTTTTTCCAAGTCAACCAATACAATATGCAAATTCTTTAAGGATTTACAATATTTTTCATTGTAATTCTTATACTTTGGATTGCATCTGTGATTGATTTACCCGCGACAAACCCGCACTGATTATCAGACTCGCAGTCGGCCTTCTAATGTCCGCTCAACAATCTTCATGGTGTGTGACATCAGCTTGATCGAACGGTAGTTATCACAGTTTCGCACATCATCCTTCCCTTTGTACCCAGGGAGAAGGTTACTTTCCCTCCATTGATTCGGCATTGGATCACCTCTCATACATTTGGAGATGAAAATTCTGAGCCATCTGAACCCGATGTCTTCCATCTTTTTCCAGAGCTCAGAGCGCATCTCGTCTGGCCCAACCACTTTTCGTTTTTTTTTTTGAGTATTTGACCGCCTCACTAACTTCTTCGACTATAATGCCGGTTATTTGTTCACAGTAAGGGGTGGCACTTGGAATGTATAGCCGGACAAAATGATCGTTCAGAAGTCCCTCACAACTACTGCCACCACATATGCAGAATTTTGTCGTCATCCACCAGAAGCTGGCCATGAGCATTGTAAATGAACTGTTTTGAAGATGGTTGTGCTCTTGTTCATATTGTGTCGTCGCAACTTCTGGATAGCCTCGTTTGGATCACCCACTGTAACCTAACCTTGATTCAAACGCTGAAATTTGTATACCACTACATTTCAACGCTAACCTACTGTCATACCTAGTAACTGTTATAGATCGAGCCACCCTGTATAAGTAGGTAAAGCAGACACCGAAAGAGGTGGATTGTCATCTGTCAAAGAGACACGTTTTGGGGAGCAGAAGTTAGAGTAGATGGGATTGATCGAGATGGAATAAAGTGAATTTTGCAAATCCAAGAGTCATCGTGTATTTACTCTATTATTCCTAGAAGAATATTCTTTTAAAATATTACATTTTGGCGACGAGTAAAGTATGGTAAACGAGATGGATGAAAGTGTGGTGGCGAATGTCAACCATCCGTCGGCGCAAGCGTTTGGGAGGTTGGAACAATTCCAACCTACAATGGGATGGAATAACTACAAAGAGCGCATGGAGTTTTATTTTGAAGCGAACGGAGTAACTAATGAGGTTTCCATGAGAGCTATATTCCTCGCGTGTGTGGGGGAAGCGACGTACGAAATAATTCGCTCGTTACTTACGCCGCTGACTCCCAAGGATGTGTCTTTCTATGAAATTGTGGAAAAATTGGATGGCCATTTCCATCCAAAACCAAATGAAATCGTACAGCGTTTTACGTTCCATAAACGCTGCCAAAAGAGTGGCGAGACGATCGCGGACTTCGTTAAGGATTTAAGGAAATTATCGGAACCCTGCGATTTCATGGAACGCGATAAAATGCTGAGAGACCAGATTGTGTGCGGCGTTGCAGATGAACCTTTACAAAAGCGTCTATTTAGTGAACCGAAGAAAATAATACGACACCTCGTAACGGACAGACAGAAGTAGGAGAGCCAAATTATTTGTTTGAGTTGAATACTATTCATACGGCGACCGCTAATAAGATTTTGACAAATGTGTGCCTCAATGGGGTCATAGAATCATTTGAAGTTGATTCGGGGGCTGCGTGCACCGTAATCTCGGAGGTTACGTGGAATCGTATAAACCAGGATAAGAGATCTCTCACCCCTTCAACAATGACGCTGCATACCTGGTCCAAAGAGAAATTGCAAGTTCTGGGATCTTCCATGGTGAATATAGAATATAACAGTAAAAACTATTGCTTGCCAGTTATTGTTATTGCAGGTGGGGGGAGGTGCTTGTTGGGCAGAGACTGGTTTCCCGTTTTGGGAATCACGGTAAATGGTGTGTGTGCATTGGAGGTGGCGGCCGATGGCGTTAAGCTGGAAGAGAAATACAACACGATTTTCAGCGAGAAATTGGACGCTCACCAGGGACCGCCTATTTCCCTTGAGGTATTACCCGGATCAGCTCCGATTTTTCGAAAACATCGCCAGTGTCCCATCGCCTGGAAACCTGCAGTTGAATAGGAGATTGAAAAACTCGTCCAACAAAAGATTTTGGAGCCTGTCATGTTTTCACGATGGGCAACCCCCATTGTGCCTGTGCCGAAGTTAGATGGGTCTGTGCGGATCTGTGGTGATTACCGAAGTACAGTGAATGCCGTAATTAAAACAAATTCTTACCCGCTACCACTTTTCTCGGAGGTATTAGCTGAAATTGCAGGGGGAAAGTTGTTTTCAAAGCTGGATTTACAACAAGCTTATCAGCAGCTATTGGTTGATGATTTTTCGGCTGAGGTATTGACGCATAAGGGATTGTATAGAGTGCGGAGGTTACCGTTCGGTGTTTCGGCTGCGCCGGGTATATTTCAAAAATTTATGGACAACCTATTAGCGGGTAAAAAGGGGGTAAAAGCATATCTCGATGACATAATAATTTCCGGAAAAGATGAAGCCGAGTACTTGCAAAATTTGGAAACCGTTTTTAAAAAATTAGCGCAATCGAATTTGACTGTCAATAAGAAGAAGTGCTTATTTGCACAAAAAGAACTAGACTTTTTAGGATTCCACATCACTGGAGAAGGAGTCTTACCTAATAAAGAAAAAGTACGGGCTATACAACAAGCTCCCACACCTAAGAATAATGAAATGTTACAATCGTTCCTAGGGTTATTAAATTTTTATAATTCTTTTCTACCCCACAAGGCGTCGATTGCTGAAAAATTGCATAGATTGCTGGACAAAAATACGAAATGGATATGGACGGATGAACATCAAGCTGTCTTCAATGAACTAAAGGCGTTGATTAATTCAGACACCCTTTTGGTACATTATGATGTCACTAAACCGCTGGTTCTCGCCTGTGATGCTTCGGCGTATGGAGTTGGGCGATCTTAGCACATCGGGATAGAGACAACGGGGTGGAGCGCCCAATCGCGTTTGCCTCTCGCACACTTAGAGCTCATGAGCGAAACTACGCGCACATTGACAAGGAAGCCCTTGCCATCATATTTGGAATTAAACATTTTCATCAGTACGTTGCCGGAACTGAAGTAATCATCGTAACTGACCATAAGCCGTTGCTGGGTATTTTCAATAGAGCAAAACAAATTCCACAAATGTTATCACCCCGGATGCTACGTTGGTGTCTATTACTGTCAGCGTATGACTACCAGATGGAATATCGCCCAGGGTCCAAAAATATCAATGCGGATTGCATGAGTCGGTTGCCTCTAACATCCACGACTGATGCGTCAATGAAAGGTCCGGCAGATATACCGATGCTTGAAATGCGGAGCAACCCCCCAGTAACAGCGGATCAAATCGCTAAAAAGACAGCTAAGGACCCAGTTATGTCCCGGGTTTTGAGATGGGTGTTACATGGCTGGTCGCAAGCCAAAGAAAATACTGAAGAATTCATTCCGTACTTCCGGAGAAAATCGGAACTCTCCACGCACAAGGGCTGTTTGTTGTGGGGTAGTAGAGTGATTGTACCACCCAAATTTCGAGCACAGATCCTGGAACTCCTACACGGATATCACCCAGGGATCTGGCTTATGAAAGCTTATGCCCGTTGCTACGTGTGGTGGCCCCAGCTCGACAAGCAAATTGAAGGGAGAGTGCAAAAATGTGTCCAGTGTCAAGCAAACCAACCTAATCGGCCCGCGGCACCACGACAGTTCATTCAACCACCAGGAGAGCCGTGGAATACGCTGCATATTGATTTTGCTGGCCCTTTTCACGGATATACATTTTTGGTAGTCGTGGACTCGATGTCGAAATGGCTTGAAGTAAAAATAGTTCACAGTATGTCCTCGGCAGAAGTAAAAAATAAACTTCGTGAGATCTTTGCTACGCATGGCCAACCAAAGAGAATAATTTCTGATAACGGATCAGCTTTTGTGTCAACGGAAATGCATCAATTTTATGGCACAAATGGGATTAAGTTCAATTCGACAGCACCGTACCACCCATTTAGCAATGGCCAAGCTGAACGTATGGTGCAATATTTGAAAACATCCCTTAAAACTATGGCGGAGGGAGATATGCATACCAAGTTACAGCGTATTCTATTCAAACAACACACTACTCCTAATACGACGACTGGTAAGACTCCAGCTGAGCTTCTAATGGGCCACCGACTTCGTACGGTATTGGATATTGCACACCCCGATGATGGAAGAACAGATCCAATTAGTTCAGAATCGATGTCTCAACTAAAGCGTTTTGAAGTGGGAGACCCCATCTATTTCCGAAACTATTCTACTGGTCCGTTATGGTTGAAGGGCAAAGTAATTGAAGTCACCGGCCCGGTATCATATGTGGTACAATCTTTGGAGGGGAAAGTAGGTCGCCGTCACGTTGATCAAATTAAACGCCGGACAATTGACGATAACCCAATAGCCAACGAGTTTTCTGCAGGCAGCGACAGTTTAGAAAATCGCGGCAATGAAGTGAGTCCACCTCCAAGCCGCCACCTGCCACCTTCCCCAACAGCCGACACCCCACCTGAGTTGTCGCCTGAACCAGTGCCCCCAGAGACACTAGTAAAGGCACCTGAATCAACGCCCGACAACGATGCATCTCCATCCGGAACCACATCGAATCCAGTTGCCAGTATTGTCACCCGATCTGGAAGAGTGGTGAAAGCGCCACAACGTTTCGGAAGGGATTAAAAGGGGAGGAGTGTTATAGATCGAGCCACCCTGTATAAGTAGGTAAAGCAGACACCGAAAGAGGTGGATTGTCATCTGTCAAAGAGACACGTTTTGGGGAGCAGAGGTTAGAGTAGGTGGGATTGATCGAGATGGAATAAAGTGAATTTTGCAAATCCAAGAGTCATCGTGTATTTACTCTATTATTCCTAGAAGAATATTCTTTTAAAATATTACAGTAACCAGTCAATATATTGTCTCTTTGACTTTACTTTGCTTAACTTTTGAACAATCTTTTCGGAATTTTCAAATATTTGATATAATTAGCATGCTCTAAGCAAACCAAACGCAACATACCATCATGCTTTCCATATTAATACTCGTAATAAATATTAATGAACACTAATTGCAAGTAATTAACACAATCCAAATATAGGTACAGGAGTTGCAATAAAGCAGCGCCTTAATTATTTTGGCACAAAAAACGGCTCAAAATTAAATTTTCTTTCTTTATGCGGCAAAAAGTGTACTGGTCATGCACACATACCCGTGTTATAGCAAAACAAACAATCGTCATAACACTACACAATAAAATCAAAATTCGATTTTGTAACCATCATCATTTTCTATCATTTTTATTTTCTGTCCGTCTGTGCTATTAAATAATTGCAAATACCTAAGCCTTGCCTTACTCGTACTTATGAATAAAATTTAGTTTCGATTAAATTCGAGTCATTGGCAAATTTCCATCAGCAACTAGCTAGTCATTGCTTAAATGTCTGTATCTAATCAGTGCCTGATTAGATTAAACCAAGGGCAATGATTCTGAATCGATTAGCGACCTATGTAGGTGGGTGTTAGGCAGGTGAACTATTTATGATGTGGTTTTCGCAATGACATGCATGCGTCACGTCTATATATCGACATATGACACAAATATGCCTGTAACATACTTCTTAAGTAAATAAATAAAATACCAGTCAGAATGAAAGGAAATTTACCCGATTGCATCGCAAATAAACTGACGCTAAGTGTTACTACCGTTTCATAAAGAAGTTGGCATACAATGTACTCGTATATGTAGGTACATCTCCTCATCAAGCCACTCGAGTCATATTTATTCAATGGATAACAATGGAAGCAGATCAACAACTTTGTGATGTATTCAGTATCACCAGTGAGTCATAGATTTCTCATACGAGTACCTATAGATCGCAAAATCAGCCTCAAGTTCATGGACTGTTTAAGAGTTACGTGAAGAAGTAAATTTTAATAATTTTATAGCCCCTACATGGTTTATGTTGGAGTAGTTGAATAAATTGTAATTTTTTTTCTCTTTTCAATTCGAATGCCATAACCCTACAGGGTTTTTAACGAGTGGTGGGTGGAACAAATAAAATCATAATTAAAATTTAAAATTTTTGCAGAGGTGCTTCCAAAAGCTTCTAGTGGCGTCTGAGGTTGTGAAAATGAAGGTTGTCGTCATGTGATGAAGTTTCAACCGCAACCAAAGACCACTGTCTTAAGTAAGGCTTTTTTTTTTTTTTTTTTTGATTGGGAGGGGTAATCTTCAAAAGACGAAACTCAGTACGTACTTACTTTACTTATGTCCTGTATGCCCTTGTGGGTCCTAGGGCCTCTACTACGCCTACGCGCCATCGTGTACGGTTTCTGGCAATGTGTCTGAGTTCTCCCCAACTTTTCCTTAACTGCCGTGCCTCCTTCTCGACTGTTCTGCGCCATGTTCTCCTCGGACCGCCAAGTCTTCCGCCATCCTGAGTTAGAGGGTTCCATTGCATAGCATGGTTCGCTATGGAGCTGTCACCCTTTCGGAACGTGTGACCAATCCACTGCCACTTCCGCCGTTGGATAGTTGTCCCTATTGGTTCCTGACCCGTTCTCTCGTAAAGGTGTTCGTTAGAGATACGACTGGGCCAGAAAATCCTTAAGATATTGCGCAGACACCTATTAACGAACGTTTGCAGCTTTCTGGTGATAGTAGTGGTCACTCTCCACGTGCTGCAACCATATAGCAGCACGGATTCAACGTTGGAGCGGAACAGTCTTATTTTGATGCTCAAACTGATTGCATTGCTTCGCCATATTTTGGACTACATCCCGAACGCGGACTTTGCTTTGGCGATCCTGTTGGCTATATCCAGTTCGGTTCCACCATCGGTCGAGACAATACTCCCAAGATACTGGAAATCCTCTACTCTCTCTACCGGTTGTCCAGCAATGCATATTTGAGCCGATGAGTTAGTTCCAAGGCTGATAATTTTTGTCGTATTAATTTTCAGCCCGACGACACCTGCCTCCCTCTCCACATCTGCTGTCATTTGGTGGAGGTCCATAATTCTGTGGGAGAGTAAGCATACATCGTCTGCGTAGTCAAGATGTTTCAGTTGAGATGTAAGAGTCCATCGAATTCCTCCGCTTCCCGTTGACAAAGCTGCATGAAGCACATCGCTTATCACCAATAGGAATAATATTGGTGAAAGGATACAGCCTTGTCTTACCCCACTTTGGATCTCAAATTCCTCAGACAGCCTTCCCCTGTGCAGAACGTGACATTTGGAGCCTTCATATGTAGCTTTGATAATAGCAATTAGTTTATCGGGAATACCTCTCCTGCGTAAGGCACGCCAAATAAACTCCCTGTTGACACTATCGAACGCCTTCTCAAAATCGATGAACAGCAGGTGCAGTGGCGATCGATATTCAACACACTGTTCGATGATAATCCGCAGGGTGTTGATGTGGTCAGGAGGATCCAGAGCGGAAACCTGCTTGTTCGGCATCGAGTGTGTCTTCGAGATGTTGTTTGATTCGCTCCAGGATGATTTTAGCTATTATCTTAGCTACAGCAGGCAGCACGCAGATACCCCTCCAGTTTCCGCACTCCATTAAATTTCCTTTCTTAGGAAGCTTGACGATCATTTCCTTTTTCCACTCATTAGAAAAGCTCTCAGCTTCCCAAGCTCTATCTATAAGTGGAAGCAGAAGCTCAGCCGATGTTGTTGGCGCTGCTCGTAAGAGCTCTGCTGGAATACCGTCAAGTCCTACCGCCTTGTTGGTTTTGAGTGCCTTGATCGCGGTAATGATCTCATCTTTACTGGGAGTCGTGGTGCGTATTCGGGAACTTCTCACCTCGGGCATCTCAGTCTGATTTGGGAGCATATCGCTTGCGAATACACGGTTCAAAGCCGTAGCAAAATGCTCTTTCCATCTCTTGAGCTGGTCCTCATCCGAAATGAGCAAGGAGCCGTCTAGGCTTTTCACTGGGTGTTGGCTGGAGCTGCGACCACCTGTCAGCTCTTTCGTGATTCTGTAGACAGTCCTGCTGTCGCACCTCCGTGCAGCTTCTTCTGCTTCTGTGGCCAGCGCGTTGATGTAGTTACGCTTGTCACATCGTACGCTACGCTTCAACTTCTCTCATCTTCATGCGATATAGGGACTCTAGCTCGCTTCTCCCTGCTGCTGGGGTAGCTGCAACGCGAGCTTTCAGCTGTTTTCGTTCGTCAATCCGTCTCCAGGTATCTTCGGAAAGCCACGCCCTATGTCTTCCCTGCGATCGACCGACAATTCTTTCAGCACCAGATGTAAAAACATTTTTCACAGCACACCAATGGTCTTGGATGGTTGTGGGCATTGAGCTGCTGATTGCTTCCACACCTTGCGAAAAGTGCTCCCTTAACTGTTGGCGCACTGAGGGATCACTAAGTCTATCGATGTTGAACCTGGGCATTCTTGTGTTGTCGTGGGATCTTCGAACTGCAGCAGTGCGTAGTTGGAGAGTAGCTATCATAAGATGGTGATCACATACTATCCCCACATCTGCCCCTCGCCTGTTTCGGACGTCCAGGAGACTACTTCTAAATCGGTGGCTGATAGCAAAATGGTCAATTTGGTTGGAGGTTGCTTGCCTGTCATTGGAAACCCAGCTGACTTTGTGGCAGGTCTTGTGCTCAAACATGGTGCCACCTATCACAAGGCGGTTGGCATTGCAGAAATCCACAAACCTTTCGCCGTTGTAGTTGTTACTCAGTACGTCCTGAGTAACAGTGTGGGACTCTTACCCACTAAACTCCCCTCCCACGACCGCCCCATTCCCCGCGGTACTGCCGTCAAGCATTTCATCGCGGGGGGGTTTTAGTCTGATGTATGCGACTAGTCCATGTTTGCATTTTCCTGCTCAGCATTTATTGTATTTCGCCGGTCTGATTCTTTCCTTTCTCTTTCTAGGGTTCTTAGAATCTTCATTATGCGCATTGTGCTCCCAGCGGCTGCGTCCCATGCCTCCTGGCTTTTGAGCATTTCGCCAACGATGTTTTCTGGCGTCAGTGGGTGGCCGAGTTAACTCCTTAGTGCATTCCTTTCGTCGAGGAATCTTGGACAATTAAAAAAATATATGTTCTGCGTTTTCTACGCAGTCAGCGCAATGCGGACAGTAAGGGCTATTGTCGTGTTTATACTTATGTAAGTACGAACGAAAGCATCCATGGCCCGTTAGGAACTGCGTTAAGTAGAACTCAAGTTCTCCATGTTGCCTGTCGAACCATGGCTGGATTTGGTGTGTGATCCTATGGGTCCACCTGCCTTTCTTAGAAGCATTCCAGCGTTCTTGCCATTCTCTTAGGCTTTCTGCTCTATAGAGCCGGTTTTCTCTGGCCTCGTTTCTTTCTCTTCTTGCGCAGTACTGACGTTGTTGTTCTACTGCCAGGACATCTATTGGGAGCATTCTGGCTACCACGCAAGCTGCATCGCTAGAAGTAGTGCGAAATGTGCAGCTAGCTCTCAATGCACATATTCGATACACAGATGTGATATGTGATCTGTATGTTTTAATTGCCATGGCCCCGGCCCAAATTGGTGCGGCGTATAGGATTATAGACGTAACCACTCTAGCCAGCAGTAACCTACGGCTATGTCTTGGTCCTCCTATGTTGGGCATGATACGCTCGAGTGCAGCACTTGCTATTGCACCTTTTCGGCTTATATACTTAAGGTGATCTCTAAATGAAGGTCTCGTATCTATCATGATACCTAGGTACTTTATATGCGGTTTAGATGTGATTTCATGGCCGCCGACTATAATGGTGAGAGTTTCTACCTTCTTCCTACTACTTATCAGGATTGCTTCAGTTTTATGCTCCGCCAGTGTTAGACCAACTGAGGTGAGCCATTTTCGTATTATCCTTATTGTCGCATTGCTTATCTGTTCCACCTCCTCCAACAGTTTAGCAGTGACAATAATGGCGATATTATCAGCAAATCCCACTATTTTTGTTTCTGTGGGTATAGGAAGTCGCAGTATGCCGTCATACATAATATTCCAGAGCAAAGGGCCAAGGACTGAGCCCTGTGGTACTCCGCCTGTGATCTTATATTCCTTGGGGCCGTGGTCTGTATTGTATACCAAGATTCTGCACCTGAAGTAGTCAACAATAACATCTGTGAGGTATTGTGGAACTCTCATCCTTCTGAGCGCTTGTAAGATGTGACTCCAATTTGCCGTATTGAAGGCGTTTTTTATGTCAAGAGTTATAACCAAGCAGTACTTTTTGGAACCGCCTCTCCATCTTCTTCCCTGTATAGCCTCTTGTGCCGTTTTAACTACCACATTGATTGCATCTGTTGTTGAGCGCGCTTTTCTTAGGTAAGGTTAGGTATGTGGGTTGGCAGGGAGAGACCCTCTCTGCCACACTCAGGTCAGCGTTGACCCATTGTGATACCCATAGGGGAAAAAGTAATCCCTTACCCATTGAGGCCTAGTGAAAACCGGCAAAAACTGTTCAAACTCAATTGTTTACTTCGTTCCTGCATACAAACCACCCTGATGATTTGATGAAGTTCAGCATCTTTCCTGTCGAAACGCCGGAGAGCTCCTCGAGATCCTGGAAAGAAATATCTACCAAGAAACTAGTTCCTGGAGTGTTGAAGACTCAGACAGTGGCATAGAAAGTGGGTAGTGTTCTCAAAAACTCCCTCGCCACCACAGCCTCTACAGAGTTCCTCCTCCGTCAGGCGTAGTTTCTTCAAGTGGTATCACGGCGTATTGTGCCCCGTTATTATGCCCACGAGGGTGAAAAGGGATTTTCTATCTTTCCGATTAATTCTCTCGGTCCTTGCTTTGTCGAAGGATGGCCATAGCTTCATAGTGGTGGCACAAGTTTCCATGAAGGTCCATCTTGTATTCGCCTCTCTAATGGCTTTATTTCCTGCAATGAGCTTGAGTGTGCAAGGCGGGATGCACACAGGGGGGTCAACTTGTTCTAGTAAGGCTGTTGAGCCGATTCTTTGTAACTCGTCGGCTTTTTCTCATTATCTGGGATACCCTCGGGTCCAGGTACCCAGCAGAACGATACCTTGTGCTGTGTTCCAAGAACCCTGAGCTCTTCTTGACAACACTTCACAAGCTTCGATTTAATTTCTATGGCAGTAATCGCTTTTATAGCTGCCTGGCTGTCGATGAAGATGGTGATACTTTCTGGCGGTATGGCCCTTACCGCAGACTCATGGGCGGCTGTTGGCACTGCTAAAACCTCTGCTTGGAAGACCCTACTGTGTTCTGGAAGTCGTATGGATTTTGATCCAAGATCTGCCGTAGTGTGAATATTTGGTCAATGGTGGACTTTTCCGGCCTGAAACCGCACTGATAAGGACCTATCAGGTTGTTGACGATCGGTTTTAGGCGTTCACATAGTACGGCAGACAGTATCTTGTATGCGATATTTAGGAAACTTATACCTCTGTAGTTGGCGCAGTTCAGAGGGTCTCCTTTCTTCAGGATCGGGCAAACGATGCTGAGGTTCCATTCATCGGGCATACTTTCGTCCGACCAGATTTTACAGATGAGCTGGTGCATGCTCCTTACCAACTCATCTCCTCCTGCCTTGAAAAGTTCAGCGGCAAGGCCGTCGGCTCCAGCAGCTTTGTTGGATTTGAGTTTAGATATCGCTATCCTCACTTCATTCTGATCGGGTTGACGGGAATCTTGACTGTCATCGTCACTGTTGAATGGCTCATTCTGCTTGACAGCGGAATATTGGTCATCATAGCCGTTTAACAGTCTGCAGAAGTATTCTTTCCATATACTCAGCACGATTCTACTACTATATTGCCATTTTCGTCCCTGCAGGCTTCTGTCCTGGCTTTGAAGCCCTGGCATGTTCTTTTTACCTTTTGTTAACATTTTCAAACATCATTCCTGCAACAAAGTCTCTCAATCTCCTTGATCGAGCGCTTCTCAAGCTTCTTTTTCTTCTTTCTGAGAAGTCGATGTTCATCTTTTCTTCTGCTCACGTAAAGCTCGTAAGCAGCTCTAGTCCTTCTATGCAGCGCCGCTTTGTACGCCTTTTGTTTAGCTGCATGTGCTTGCCGGCATTTCTCATCAAACCAGGGGTTTCGTTGTGGTGGCCGAGAGAAACCCAGTACATCAGAGGCGGCATCTCTGATGGCTTGTTGGCAACGCTGCCACTGGTCTTCCGCATTTGCTGCTGGCGGCATAGGACTTAGATTGAGATTAGAAGAAACTCGATTGGCAAAGGTTCTGGCGGTCTCTTTCGATTGTAGCCGCCTGACGTCAAATTTCCTCACAGCATTTCGTTGATTTCGTTCCGTTGTGGATATCCGCATCCGTACCTTAGCTACAACTAGGTAGTGATCCGAGTCCACGTTGGCTCCTCGGAAAGTCCGGACACCCAGAATACTGGAAGAGTGCCTTGCGTCGATCGCAATGTGATCGATTTGGTTGACAGTTTTTCGATCAAAGGAGAGCCATGTTCCTTTGTGAATATCGAGACGTGGAAACCGCGTGCTAGCCCCGCCGCAAAGTCGATTAGCCTGAGTCCGTTGCCGGATGTGATGTCGTGCAGGCTGTGCTTTCCCACCACGCTACTAAAGACGTCCTCTCTTCCTAGCTTTGGGTTAAAGTCACCTGGGATAATTTTAACGTCGTAACTAGGGCATTGCTCATACGTCTTGTCCAAGAGCTGGTAAAAGTCATGCTTTGACGCGTCGTCCTTCTCCTCATGAGGGGCGTGAACGCATATTAGGCTAATGTCAAATTTAGCCATGATACGGATAGTCATGAGGTGCTCGTTTACATGCTGGAAACTCTAGACTTCTTGCCTAAGTCTTCCTCCAATGACAAATCCGCACCCGAATAGACGCTGTCCTTTTTGTCTGTAGCAATCGCCGTAGTAGATGTCGCAGTTTTTCATACTCCTTTTGCCCGGCCCATCCTATCGCACTTCTTGGATGGCGGTAATGTCTGTTTTGAAACACTCTAGGGCCTCCGCAAGTTGTTCGGCTGCACGTGGTTTGTAGAGGGACCTAACATTCCACGTGCAGACATGAAGATCGTTGTCCTTTTTACGTTTGCATGGGTCGTCAACAGTAAATTCATCCGTATCCGAGGCTGTTGGTTGCTTCGTAGCCGAAAGCTTTTTACGTGGTAGGGAAGTTAACCGAAAGATGACAGACCTATGGTCGAGAGTTGGGCGGAAAGTAGTCCTACGGTAGAGGAAGTAACTTTGGCGATCAAAGCGCTGAAAGTTGGCAAATCTGCTGGTGTGGACGAAATTCGGCCAGAAATGCTCAAGGCTTTAGGTAAAGAGGGAGTGCAGTGGCTCTCGCGTGTCATTAAAGTGGCCTGGGAATGCGGTGAAACACCTGGTGATTGACAAATGGGGGTGATAGTTCCTCTTTTTAAAAAAGGGGACAAAAGAGATTGCGCCAACTATAGGGGTATATCTCTTTTAAGTCTCCCTGGAAAAGTATTCGCCAAGGTGCTAGAAACGCGTTCCAGAGCTGTGGTGGAGGACAGTTTGGGGGATGAGCAGTGCGGTTTTCGTCCCGGTAGAAGCACAACCGACCAGTTGTCCACTCTCAGAATGGTTCTTGAGAAAGCCTGGGAATATGCCAAACCTGTCTACACTTGTTTTGTGGATTTGGAAAAACTCTGGAGTGTTCTGCAGGAGTATGGGATTGATGGTTCACTGTTAAGGGCGATTCAGTCTTTATATACAAACTGTAAAAGCTGTGTTCGGATAAACGGTGTTAAATCAATACCTTTCACTGTGGGCGTTGGACTCCGCCAGGGGTGCGTTTTGTCACCTCTCCTCTTCATTGTATATATGGATTGGATGTTGCAGCGCAGCCGTGGCGGGGAATGTTTCAAAGTGGGAGACCTAAGGATTAGTCATCTGCTCTTTGCGGATGATTTGGTCATCCTTGGGTCCTCTCAAACCGAACTTCAGTGCGCACTCGAAAGGTGTGTAGCCGTTTGTGATGATGCTGGAATGAAGATCAACGTGAACAAATCGGAAGTAATGGTCGTTTCCAAAAAACCCATTCAGTGCACTCTGCATGTTAGTGGAGTCCCACTGAAGCAGGTGGAGAAGTTTAAGTACCTCGGGGTTTTATTCACGAGTGATGGGAGGAGCAATGCCGAGTTATCCTGTAGAATTGGTCAGGCTGGATCAGTTTTGAGAGAGCTTGGCCAATCTGTAATAAGGAAGGCCGAACTTAGTATTCAAGCTAGGCTATCGGTTTTTAACTTGGTGTATGTTCCAACTCTCACCTATGGTCATGAAATTTGGGTAGTGACCGAAAGAATAAGATCGCGGATACAAGCTGCCGAAATGAAGTTCCTTCGCGGTGTTGTTGGAATAACTCCTAGGGATCGAGTGCGCAACACCAGAGTACGCGAGGCGCTCAACGTTGAGCAGCTACTTCTCCGAACGGAACGATCTATGCTTCGATGGTTTGGTCACGTAGTGCGTATGCCCCCAGACCGGCTTCCAAGACGCGCCATGGTTGCCGTGCCATCAGGTAGACGACTTCGCGGAAGGCCCAGAAATAGATGGTTGGATCAAGTCCGACATCTCTCTTGGAGCCGCTTAGGGATTCTCCCTGATGAATTGGAGTCAATGGCGGAGGATCGAGAAGGATGGAGAGTCCACTTGAGCATCCTACCCCCGCGACCCTCATGAAGGATTAGCGGGCCATTGAAAATGAATGATGAATGAATGAAAGGGAAGTTAACCCGGCGGCACAACCCCCAACCTGGAGGACCAGATCCTTTTTTTTTGTACAGCTAGGACAAGAGGCCGAATACACCGATGTCAGTAACCCACTTCGGGGATATGAGCGCTGCCGTTGGCCCATTACGGGTTCATCCGCCACCATCTCTTTTTCAATACCCTGACGTAGTATTGAAAAATCCTTACAGACCTCAGCTCCAAATATGTCAAAGTAGCTCCGGTAAGGTATCCGCTGGTCTGTAGACGTCACCGTTGATTCCATCGAGAGAATTCATCCGCCGCACATCCTCCTTCTGAGGAGCTCTTGCTAGACTTCTGAGACGTATATTTCAGCCGATCAGGTCAACAAGAGATGCCTCATCCGGTTAAACATATGCACGCTGAGTTCACCCAGATGTGCTTACGCAGTTCTGAGTGTTCAGCTACACATATATCGTCAGACTCAGCATACGCTCATCGTTAGTTCACTATCAGATAGCTACCCAGCGGGCACCTTACTTACTTACTACTTAGGTGGCGCTACAGTTCGGGGTGAACCTGGGCCTCAACCAACAAGCCTCTCCATTTAGCTCGGTCTTTAGCTAGTTGCCTCCAGTTGCGCACTCCAAGTTGGTTGAGGTCCACTTGAACTTGTGCGCTCCACCTACGGCGATGATTCCCTCTACTGCGTCGTCCCTCGGGGTTGGATTCGAAGACTCTGCGGGCCGGAGCGTTGGTGTCCATTCGCTCTACATGTCCTAGCCATCTCAGACGTCCAATACGCAGTTTTTGACTAGGTCGATGTCGCTGTACAGCTCGTATAGTTCGTGATTGAATCTTCTCCTCCAAAACCCGTCCACGTAAACGGGACCGAAAATCTTACGACGAATTTTTCTCTCGAAGCAACCAAGAATATCTTCATCCTCTTTTAATAAAGTTCATGTTTCAGCGCCGTAAAGCTGGACTGGGATGATCAAGGTCTTATATAGAGTCTCCTTAGTCGTTCGAGATAGGGCTTTACTGTTGATTTGCCTTATAAGCCCAAAAAACAGCGATTGGCAAGAGTTATTCTTCGATTGATTTCTGCGCTGATTTTGTTTGCTGAATTTATAGCAGAGCCAAGGTAGACAAAGTCCCTTACTACCTCGAAGTTATAGCTGCCCACGGTGACGTTTTGTCCAATTCGTCGATGTTGGTTATCCCTTCTAGTTGACAGCATATACTTGGTTTTGCCCTCGTTTATCGCCAAACCCATTTTGGCCGCTTCCGCCTCAATGCTTGCAAAAGCACCGGTGACAGCCCGCTGAGATCTTCCGATAATGTCTATATCGTCGGCGTATGCAAGCAGTTGTACAGACTTGTAATAGATTGTGCCTCCGGTGTTGGCTTGTGAGTTCCGCACAATCCGTTCAAGTACAATATTGAAGAAGTCACATGACAGCGCGTCACCTTGTCTAAAGCCTTTTTTGACATCAAAGGTCTCGGTGAGGTCATTACCGACCTTGATGGAGCAGCGAGCGTTCTCCATCGTCAGCCTGCACAGGCGGACAAGTTTGGCAGGGATGTCAAAACTAGACATGGCTCTATAAAGCTCTTCTCTATAGATGCTGTCATAGGCGGCCTTGAAATCGATAAAGAGGTGGTGAGTATCGATTTGGAATTCTTGGGTTTTCTCCAGGATCTGCCGAAGTGTGAAGATTTGATCGATGGTGGACTTTCCTGGCCTGAAACCGCACTGATAGGGTCCAATCAGGCTGTTGATAAAAGGTTTCAGGCGTTCACACAATATCGCAGAAAAGATCTTGTACGCGATGTTGAGGAGACTGATGCCTCTATAATTGGCGCAGTTGAGGGGGTCTCCTTTCTTGTGGATCGGGCAAACGATGCTGAGATTCCATTCATCAGGCATACACTCCTCTGACCAAATATTAGAAATGAGTTGGTGTATGCACTCTACCAATTCATCCCCAGCTGCCTTGAAAAGTTCGGCCGGTAAACCGTCAGGTCCAGCAGCCTTGTTCGATTTTAGCTTGGATATTGCTATCCTCACTTCGTTTTGGTCAGGTGGACGGAAATTTTGACTATCATCGTCCATGTTGAATGGTTCATTCTGCCTGACAGCGGGATGTTGGTCTTCGTCGCCGTTATACAGTCTGCAGAAGTAGTTTTTCCATATTCTCAGCACCGACTGTGATTCTACTACGAGGTTTCCATTCTCATCTCTACAGGTTTCTGTACGGGTATTACTTCTCTGACACGTTCTTTTTACCTTTTGGTAAAACTTCCGTACATTGTTCCTGGAGTATAGACTCTCGATATTCTCAAACGCGCGCTTCTCATGCTCTTTCTTCTTCTTTTGGAGAAGCCGATGTTCTTCCCGTCTCTTTTGCTCATAGAGCTCACGAGCAGCTCTCGTCTTCCTTTGCAGCGCCGCTTTGTATGCCTCTTGTTTTGCTGCATGCACTCGCCGGCATTCTTCGTCAAACCAGGGGTTTCGCGGTGGTGGTCGAGCGAAACCCAGCACATCAGTCGCGGCGTTTCTGATGGCATGTTGGCAGCGTTGCCACTGGTCTTCGGTACTTGATGCTGGCGGCAAAGGGGTGATTGAGAGATTTCGGGATACGCGTTCAGCGAAGAGTCTGGCGGTCTCTTGCGATTGTAGCTTTTCGACGTTAAATTTTCTCACAGTGATTCTTCTTTGTTGCTCAGATTGGGATATCCGCATTCGTACCTTGGCTACAACAAGGTAATGATCCGAGTCTATGTTGGCCGCTCGGAAGGTCCGGACATCCAGAATACTGAAGGCATGCCTTGCGTCGATCGCAATATGATCAATTTGGTTGATCGTGACATGATCATTGGACCGCCATGTCTGCTTATGAATGTCGAGATGAGGAAACCATGTGCTTGCTATGGTGACATTTCGCTCCACAGCGAAATCAATTAGCCTTAGTCCGTTATCAGACGTGGTGTCGTGTAGGCTATGCTTACCGACTGCTCTACCGAAGACGTCCTCCTTTCCTATTTTGGCGTTAAAATCGCCCAATACGATCTTAACGTCGTATTTAGGACATTGCTCGTAAGTTTTGTCGAGGAGCTCGTAGAAACACTCTTTGGAGGCAGGGTCCTTTTCTTCTGTGGGGGCATGAACACATATTAGGCTTATGTTAGCGAATTTAGCCTTGATCCGGATAGTCATAATACGCTCGCTCACGTGTCGGAAGCTTAAGACTTCTTGCCTAAGTCTGCCGCGTATGACAAATCCGCATCCGAATAAGCGTTGCCTGTTGCCTCTGTAGCAATCACCGTAGTAGATGTCACAGTTTTTCATCTTCTTTTTGCCTGGCCCATCCCATCGCACTTCCTGGATGGCGGTAATATCTGCTTTATAGCAGTCTAGGGCCTCTGCTAGTTGTTCGGCTGCACGTGGTCTGTAAAGGGACAGAACGTTCCACGTACAGATCCGAAGGTCGTTGTCCTTATTTCGTTTGCTGGGGTCGTCATTAGTTGGGTCATCCTTATCCGAGGCTTTTGGTTGTTTCGGAACCATGCGTTTTTTACGTGGTAGGGAAGTTACCCCGACGGCACAACCCCCAACCTGGAGGGCCAGTTCCTTAATTATTTCCCTAGGACGAGGGGCCGGGTACACCGGTGCCAGTAGTCCACTACGGAAGTATGAGCGCTGCCGTTGGCCCATTAAGGGCTCCTCCGCCACCATCTCTATTCCAATGTCCTGACCAACATTGGAAATTCCTTACCGACCTGTGATCCGAATACGTCGAAGCAGCTCGCGCAAGGTATTCACTAAGTTCAACCTAACTGGAACTATAGACGCCACCGTTGACTCCGTCTAGGGAATTCGTCCGCTGCCGCCTGGAACAGGAAGAAGTGCTCTAGTGAGAAAAGCACTCTTCCCCCCCTCTCTCATCTGCTGCCACCAAGAATCCGCCAAACGGGGTTGGTTACCCATTTCTTGGATTAAGGTACTAGGCACCCGGCTGTCACCGCGTGGAGGTTGAGAGTAGGAGTTGGTAGGCCTCAGCTGAGTGAAAACGCTTGTGTTTTCATATGATCGCATGCACTACCGTTTGACAAGCCAGCGGGCACCGGTGATGATGCGATTTTGCACGCCCTAAATGGCAGTTACTGCTTTTAAAAGTTACGAGTAATATGTTTATTCTAGGGAATAGTGTATCAACTAACGACTTTTTAAATATTGTCATATAAAGCGTAGGTGCGACAGATGTGTGCATAATTATCATTTCAATAAAAGAAACGGCACAGAGGTACATTCCGTACCGTAAGAAATCATGAGAATAAAGGCTTTCAATTGCTTTAACGCGGCATGATACTACGAAATGCGTGCGAATTTACAAAAGTCACACATGAAATGGAGAGATTACGTTCTTTACGCTTAATGACATTCTTCTGTACCCGGGGTAATTCGTTTTGAACTTTTTGTGTCAAATTTTACACAATTTGTCCGACAAAAGATAAAGTTTCCCACACATGTACGGTACATGTACGTGACCAAGAAATTGGGTTAATTAAAGGTAATGATGACTAGACAAATTTCTTAATTGCAGAAGAAGTCAGTAGCAAGATTTTTGCATTAAGTTAACCTGTTCTAATTTCCGCTGTATTTAGCAGTTGGAACAAATATGTATCTATTTGACCCTCTTACATAGTGAACAAAGGTCTGACCAGAACTACTAATCATTTAGATGCTCAAAAGCAACCTTGTTCTAGTGATGATATTTAGAAACACAAAGGGAATAAGAAGCTATTTAAAGTGATATCAATCGGAAGGAGAAGTCTTCTTCTAGTCCTTGGGATGGTAAACAATATAATGTCCTCTAGAGGACTAACAGCAAATTCAATCAGCGAAATATCCATCTTTATGTGAAATCAATAGTAATCCAACTCCTTAAGGATTTAGGAGAAAGTAATGAATTTTCGTGACAAGTACACTAAATTACTTACAATCTGCGCTTTAATCTTAAATGAGGCACATTCGCCGAAAAGGCGACAAGGATTCGTCTTCACCCGACATAACAATGAATGGTGACAACTTTCCCGATTGTGCGCATCTGATAAGGATATTTTCTGGAACATTAATTATTCAATTCATGTGGGTATTTGTGGGTTTCGTAGTGAACGCAACAACATGAGTTTCATCAACTTCCCTGCCACAGCCATTAGTTTGCTACTAGCTTGAGAAGTTAGGTCATCACGAACGAGATGTATGGAAAGTAATAGAAAAGTGCCAAGTCCTTGGATGAATGCACTTTATTCGGGTGCTTATGATGAATACAGAGTAGGAGAAAGCTTTATAACACTTTACATTTTTGTTACACAACTCTATTCGTAAAGACTTTCAAAATGATGCCCATTGGAGTTGTGTATATATGTATTTTTGTTCTAATCTGTGCTCCATGCTAAGTGCGACATTTCGTCAACCTTTGAACGCATCAGATAGATTATCGCAATGCAAATAATTGCACGTACTTGTGTTGGTATTTTTTTGTTTTTTTTTTTTTTATGCTTTATTTTTAAATGAAATAATTTCACCCATTTCTTGAATACGAAACAGATATGAGGGTTTATTTTTGTATTTCTGTTGTAATTTTCTTTTCGAATATTTTTTACTTTATGGATTTCAAAGTGCGCATGATTTTGCAAACTCAGAGATTAGATTAGCCTGACGGAACAATGTGCTCGCGGGTATGCAGCGTGCTCAAACTCATAAAGCTATTTATTTTTTCTTAATTTTTTTTTTTTACGATAAGAGATGCACATTAATCGGTAGTTTCTTTGATGTGGAAATTGCCTGTAAATTGGGGGGAAGATCTCGCCTTCTTCTTCTTCCTATTTCGGCGAGGTTATGATCCGAAAACAAGAGATCATAGCACTCCCACTTCATTGCATTTCTACTGATAGGCCTGTGGGGTCCGCCTATTTGACCTCAGAAAATATCGGCAGGTCTCCCGATTTTGAATCACTCGGTTACTAAGGCCAATGAAATGCCGATGTCGTTGCATTTGTCTGATCCAGGTGTTTATAGGCCTGCCTCGTGATGTCTTTGCAACGTTCATTGATATTGCGTTTTTAACAAGGTTCAAATAATCTCTTCTTTGAACTTAGCAATGCCAGCTGAACCGGTCGCGCTCTATCTTTCGTACGATCGTTTCCTTGATGTGAAAGCTTCCACGGATCTTTGAATTTCTTATTCGATCAAGGTTTGTCACTCCTGCTGTCATGCGAAGCATCTTCATCTCAGCTGTCGTTAATTTACGCTCATACTTTTTGTACAACGTCCAGCATTGTGAACCGTATGTGAGCGCTAGATGCATAACTGCGTAGAGCCTTCCTTTGAACTTAGGGGGAATTTTTCTCTCACAGAAGATATCGGAGTTTTCTCGTCACTTTATCCATCCTACGCTTACGCTATGATTGATGTCGTCATCACAGGCTGCTTTGCTATTGATCATAGATCTCAGGTATTTTAACTTTTCGCACTTGGGAAGCACTGTTCCATTCAAATAAATGTCTGGAATAGGCCTGAGTGGATCAGAGAACGGGCAGGACAAGTACTCTGTATTTTTTGAACTAATGCGATACCCATTTTCCTCCAGAACGTCCACCCACACATCAACTGCTCCTTGCAGGGATGTGGGATCCTCACTTATAATGGCTCCATCGTCAGCAAAGAATAATTGATGTACCTTGGGGTCCGTCATTTTCCCTTAAGCAAATAGTCAAGGACTGTAATAAAGAGCAAAGGACTTAAGACGCTTCCCTGGTGCACCCCGACTTTGATTGGGAACTCTTCGGTTACTCCAGAAGAGCATCTTACTTTTGTCTTTGCTCCTTCGTACATGTCCATGATCATCTGTGCATAGGTTTCTGGAACCCCTCGATGTCTTAGCGCCACCCATATCAGATCTCGTGGTTGTCTGTGGAATGCCTTTTCAAAGTCAACCAATACAATATGCAAATACTTTCAGGAATCATGATGTTTTTCCATCATGATCTTTATACTTTGGATTGCATCTGTGGTTGATTTACCCGAGACAAACCCGCACTGATCATCAGATAGCCGTATTATTTTTCGCAGTCGTCCACCTAATACCCGTTCAACGATCTTCATGGTGTGTGACACCAGCTTGATCGAACGGTAGTTATCACAGTTTCGCGTATCACTCTTCCCTTTGTATACAGGGTGAACGCAACTTTCCCTCCATTGATTCGGCATTGGATCACCTCTCACAAATTTGGAGATGAGAATTCTGAGCCATCTGAACCCAATGTCTCCGATCTTTTTCCAGAACTCAGAGGGAATCTCGTCTGGCCCAACCGCTTTTCGTTTTTAGGAGTATTTGACCACCTCACTTATGTCCTCCTTCGACTGTAATATCACGTATTTCTTCACAGTTATAGGTGACTCTTGGAAAGCATAGCCGGGGAAAGTGTTTATTCAAAAGTTCCTCACAGTACTGCTGACACCTCTGCAGAATTTTGCCATCATCCACAAGAAGCTGGCCATGTGCATTGTTAATGAACTTTGGCGAACGAATCTCCTGAGCATTCCTTCTTCTTTGGGTAGCTATTTTGGGGATGGTTGCGCTCTTGTTCATATTGTTTCTTCGCAGCTCCTGGATAGCCTGGTTTGCATCAGCAACCTTACTTACTTACTTAGGTGGCGCTACAGTTCGGGGTGAACCTGGGCCTCAACCAACAAGCCTCTCCATTTAGCTCGGTCTTTAGCTAATTGCCTCCAGTTGCGCACTCCAAGTTGGTCCAGGTCCCCTTGAACTTGTGCGCGCCACCTACGGCGATGATTCCCTCTACTGCGTCGTCCCTCGGGATTAGATTCGAAGACTCTGCGGGCCGGAGCGTTGGTGTCCATTCGCTCTACATGTCCTAGCCATCTCAGTCGTCCAATACGCAGTTTTTTGACTAGGTCGTTGTCGCTGTAGCATCAGAAACCGGGAAAGATATTTTCTCCAGCTCCCGATACAGGCTCCCCGTACTCTCTGCCTGAAGCTGGGTGCACTTCTTCTTCGCGTTTTCTTGCTACATCTGTATTCTACTTCGAGGCGAGCTTTCTCGTCACTATTATTAGAGGGTCACTTTGACCAAGCTTTGAAAGCCGCTTTCTTCTCATTTATCACTTCATTACTCCACCACCATGTTTCTTTGGCATGTTGATGGTGGCCTTTTTAAGCTCCTAGCAGTGATTTGGCCTTATTTAGGCAAGTTCGCTGTATGGAATCCCACATATTTTGTGCTCTGCACTCTTTATCCTCAGCTCCGTTTATGGTGGGAGAGAGGTAATTTTACATTACGAAAACAAAAGCCTCCCCTTTTTCTTTGTCCATATTGTATCACCTGATTTTCTCAGAGACCCTTGTTTGTTTGATTTTCTTTTGTGTCTTCATACAAATTTCCAAGAAACGCGCCCGATTTCCGGTGTTTTTCCATTTCGTCTCTTGGACACACAAGATACGAGGGCAAGGTGAAAAGTTCTCGGCCTGACAATGAAAGACTGCGATTTTCAGTTAAAAAACGATTTTAGTTTTCTTCATAATCTCCCTTGACTTCAACACACTTAGTCCAGCGTTTCTCCAACATCAGTATTTCTTCTCGGAAGTGAGAGTCTGGAAGGCTGTGAAAATATTCATCTACGGCCCTCTCAACTTCTGCATTGGATACGAAGCGCTCCACAGAAACAAATTTCTTCAAGTTTGGGAACAGATGGAAGTCTGAGGGTGCCAAATCAGGTAAATAGGGTGGATTGCCGAGCAAATCGTACCCCAAATCCCGCAGTTTTCCCATCGCCAACGCACACTTGTGTACAGGTGCATTGTCCTGATGAAAGATGATTTTTTTCTTCCTTAAGCCAGGCCTCTTCTCGCGAATTTAGGCATCCAGCTGATCAAGAAGGTTGGGGTAATATTCGCCTGTAATTGTTCTGCCTTTCTCAAGGTAATCGATTAACAGGATCCCTTTCGCATCCCATAACACACTGGCCATGACCTTTCCGGCAGATGCGATCGACTTCGCTTTCTTTGGCGCTGAACCACCGGCTTCCACCCACTACTTCGACTGCTGTTTCGTTTCTGGCGTATAGTGTTGGACCCATGTCTCATCCATGCTGACAAATCGCCGCACAAAATCGGTCGAATCCCTATTGAATCGGTCCAAAGATTGCCGCGAAAATCGTTTGCGCATTTGCTTTTGATCGGCATTCTGCAAATGCGGCACCCATCTTGCGCAGAGCTTTCGCATCCCTAAGTTTTTGTGCAAGATGTTTCGCACCCTCTCCTCCGATACACACACAGCCTTAGCTATGTGTGCCAGCCTTAGCCGGGTGTGGTTGCGGTTTTTGGCCGTCCTTCACGTGGGTCATCTTCGAGGGACGTGCGACCACGTTTAAATTCAGCTGCCCACTTTTTAACGGTTGACGTGGAAGGAGCAGAGTTTCCGTAAACTTTTGTCAACTTTGGAAGAATTTCCTTAGGGCTTAACCCATCCAAAACGAAGAATTTTATGACCGCACGATATTCAAGTTTATCCATTTTAACGAAAAACACGCAAGAGGTCTACTGAAAAAATTCATGTAAACAAATTACTTGAGAGAACAAGTAGAAATTTGTCATACGAACTAATGGGAAGTGCACCCAGGCAGGAAACATAATTTTTTTGCTGATTGGAACGCTATCTCTGCCTCAGGCCGAGAACTTTTCAACTTGCCCTCGTATCCACCTGCCTTCTATTCATCATCTCTTCCAGCTCGTAACTTCGACCGGTAATGCTTCCAACGTTCCAACTTGCGACCCTTAAATTTCTTCCAAACTGTTTCATTCTTTTGCTAGCCCCCGGAATCCGTATAGCACTGACCCGAACATTTCTGCTCGGTCCAGGATCAGTACCATGCCCTGCAGTGGTAGTGCCTGGCGGGGTAGTGCCTTTCCTTTTAGCAAGTGTTACCATAATGATACAGTTTTGCAATATTATTACGATGGTGTTTGTTGTTTGGCACGTGCATGCTCCTGTTCTATTATTGTTTGTTTGATCTTTCTTCTATGACACCGGTCGTGTCTCCAGTCTCCAGTCGTGTCAACCCACGGACTCGCATGCACACTTGTGGGAGAGTTTTTAAGGTAGTGTATGTGTCGCTGGGCTCACTTGGGTGCTATATTGCCTAGATCTGATTTGTCCCCTTAGTCAACTTTTACGACAAGCACTATTTGTTGAGGGCGCTTCAGTGATATTCTTCACCCATCCCTGCACATGGCCGAAGCCATGATTTTAACATTTTTTGCAGATTGACCGAATCTCACGTCCCATCTGAGTTTCGTTACAACTCCAGTTTCGCAACCTCGTATTGTATTAACCTTGACTCCTTGGCGTCTGACTAATTCTTTTGAGAAAAACATTATTGTTCGTGATAACAACTGAAACAATAAATCTTATCCAAATCCTTCCAAATCATTCTTCTTGACAAATAGAATCTATTCAACACAGATAAGAGTATCACTACCTCTCCAGGCAACTGAACTTGTATGTTTATTGCCCATTAACTACGCATTGCATCATTCTTAGCATAGTTGCATGCAGTATCTACAAGTACTTATACAAGCCCATAAAGAATACGTCTACCTCGCCAGCATACTTCCAGGTTATCAAAGTAAGATAACCAAATTGTGATGTGAATCCATCTCTTCCATGCCAACAGCTTGATGTTGTTTCAGATGCACATTAAGGGGATGAATATCGCCTCCAATAAAAAAAAATTACAATAATCTCTTTCGAATGATAAGAAGTTGGCGTGTGCATTGTTTGCCCACCAACTGACACAGAATGACTTATTGCTCACGAACCCAAATTACATATCTTCTTCGCAGCAGAATCACTCCGTACACACCACCCCAAGATTGACAAATAAACGCACAAATGTTTGAATTAGACTTACGACCCACAGTCTTGATAAGGGAACTTCGCGTTCCACCTGAAAATGTAAATTTACCCAAGGGGAATTCAGATTTCTTTTATGAGGTGTAGGGCTTAAGGTGTTATTTACTCGAAGACAGTACATGGTACTCGTAGTAATGCCACGTAGTGTAACCGGTGTGGTGTACTATAGTTATTTGTTTGGATAATGCCATAAAGCTGGAGTACGAGTACGCAACTTAATACCATTGTCACGAAATTATGTGAAGCCGACGGAGGAGGGTTTTCAATTTCGCTAAATTGCCGATTTCGGTAATTTGCTAAGAAAATCACCTAGTAGATGCTTAGTTGTTTTGTTTTAATATCCGGAGAATAGCTTGTGCCGTTTGACGTTAGAAAATCTAATTTGGTTTGTTAATTAATATTTGAATGCTAAACGATTTCATTAATTCAAGTAAATCTATGTAATGTTGGTCTTGGTCCTTTGAAGTTGTAATTCAAAGTCGAGGTGAGTCATGCACAAAGGGTACTCTTCTTTTATATCCAAAATAACAAAAATGAGTTTTTCTGTTTCAGTAGCTGTTCAAACATTTTCCGACCATATGCCATTGGAAATTTCGCGCACTATTTGGAAGGCAGGGGATACTTCAAACTCAAAGCAGCTGGCTCTCCTTCCGAAGTTGCTTTGGAATAACAGTTTTCGTGCCTCTTATCAAAGTAATTTGAATACGGAAGTGAGTCTGAGTCTGATGGAACATAATTCAGCTCCACACATTGACGTCCTAACGCAAATTATAAAAAGATCTGTACCGTCTAACGTCAATGCAAGACGTATTAGCCGTATTTTATTATCACCCAAGATCCATATAGATCACACGACGAAAATAAAACTAACCGGATCTGGATAAACGAAATATTTTCCTTGTGTCTTGTAGTGTGGTTCACGTTTGTAGATCACGAAATTGATCCTGATAGAAAGCAAGATCTCGTATTGTTGTTGTATTGCATAGAAATCAATGATCCATATGGATCATGAGTGATAATAAAATACGGCTATTGTAGCCAGTAAACAGAAGTGGTTCGATATCGAGTGTCTAAAGGCGAGGAAACGATCATTTGCATTGCTAAGGCGCCTAAGGAAGCAAAATAATGACCGTGTCAAAGAACTCTATTGCGGTTTTTCCTTACGGCGCTAGGTCGAAAGGTCTTGTTCTTTGTAGTCGGCGCTCAAGGCTTGTCACGTCCATAGTACGGATTATTTCATTATTGCAATGAACACGAAGACGGGTACGAAATTTGCGAGCAAAGTTTGTTACTTCGTCCCTCACGGTAGCAATTCCTAGATCTCTGTGAATATCACTATTTCTTATATACCAAGGAGCATTCACGATTGCTCTTAGTATTTTGTTTTGAAATGCTTGCAGTAAAGCCATTATGCTTGGTTTGATACAACCCCAAAGTTGTATACCATATGTCCAAGACGGTTGCACTTGCTTATACAGAAGCAGTTTGTTGTATACGCTTAACTTCGAGTATCTTCCGAGTAGCCAATACATTTCTCTAAATCTGATTTCGAGCTCTTCGCGCTTCTTTTTAACGTGGGGTTTCCACTTAAGTTTTGCGTCTAGGGTCATTCCTAAATATTTTGCCTCGTTTGCGTACGGTATTTGCAGCGAGTTAATGGATATAGGTAAGTTGTTTATGCTTATGTTTTAACGTAAAATTGACATGCGTTGATTTTGTCTCATTCAGGACTCTTCGCCAGGTTTTTGTCCATTCGCATACTTTGTTCAAAGCTCGTTGGAGTTTTCCCGTTGATGATTCGACTAACTCATCCGTTACGAGGATAGCCGTGTCATCTGCGAACGTTGCTACAACGGTCCCTTCATCTTGTGGTATATCTCTTGTGTAGAGCAGGAACAGGATTGGACCGAGAACACTTCTTTGTGGAACACCGGCGTAGTTTTCTTTGAAATCCGAATATTCACTCCCGTGTCTAACACGGAAAAGTCTGTTTTCCAAATAAGATTCCAATATTCTGTACAGCTTTTCCGGTAAGATTACCCTTAGCTTATACCTTAGGCCTTCGTGCCACACCTTGTCGAAGGCTTGCGATACGTCGAGAAAAGCGCTAGAGCATATTTTTTCCCCTTCTAGAGCTTTTTCAATCTCCTTCGTTATTCGATACACCTGATCGATTGTGGAATGTTTGACCCGAAAGCCGAACTGATGATCCGGGATCAAGTGTCTTTCTTCAATTACTGGTTGCAATCGTTTCAGCAGAAGTTTCTCGAAGACCTTAGATATTATTGGCAGAAGTGAAATGGGTCTATATGATTTCTTGTCATTTGCACATTTCCCCGGTTTCGGAACCATAATAACTTCGGCGACTTTCCATTGCCTTGGAACATATAATAGTCTTAAAAAAGCATTTATAATGTAGAGCAACAGTGATTAAATCATATCCCGGAGCCTTGTTGTTTTTAAATTTTTTTATTGTCGTTCGAAGTTCGGACAAGGATACGGTTTTTGCTTTAAAGTTGTCGGGTGCCGTATTATCATTCGGATCTTCGATCAACGGTTCTCCATCGAACGGCTTGAACGTTTCCTCTAAGTGATCGGCAAATAATTCTGCTTTCTCTTTGTCTTCTTTTGCCCATTCCCCGTTAGCTTTCCTAATTGGCGGCGAGTGCATTACAGGTTTCCTTATGGACTTCAAGGCTTTCCATAGAGAGTAGTTTGAATACTTATCAGCGGTCAGACCCTCGAGGTAAGTAGAAGTCCCGTGATTTTTTAGATCCTGCAGCACATTTTTAAGCTTGTTACAAAGATGGTTCAGATAAGTTTTATCCGGTGGCGCGCGGGATTGTTGCCATCTCTTGCGCGCTCCCCTCTTTTCTCGTATGAGCTCTTCGATTTCAGGCTGGTATTTGACTTTATTGTTCCGTGCTTCTGTCTTTCGCAAAGGAGTGTTTTTCCACGCTGAGCTCTGAATGGCTACGACGAGTTTGTCGATTTCTTCTTCTATTTCGAACGGTGTCTTTAGCGGTACATTTAAAGCAACATTTTCCTTGCAATCTCTTCTGAAAGCGCCCCAGTTAGTTTTGTTACTAGTTAACCTAGGCGGTCCTTCTTTTTTCACTAGACTTCCACCTATTTTCAGAGTGACTGCCGAGTGATCTGAGCATAGATCATAGCATTCTTCGATTTCCGTAAAATTTTTAGTTAAACCTTTTGTGATAAAGAAGTCGACGAGGTCAGGGATTTTATTTTTGTCAGTTGGCCAATAAGTTGGCTTTCCTGTCGAAAAAAAGTTCACCCCACGTTTCATGCTGGCTTTGTAAAATAATCTGCCTTTTGTCAAATTGCATCTTGATCCCCAGAAAGCGTGTTTCGCGTTAAAGTCACCACCTAAGACAAAAATTAGGTCCGAGTAAGTCAAAGAGACGAACGAGGTCGTATTCTACTAGCTTATATCCCGGAGGGAAGTAACTAGATCCGATGTTGTAGTCTAAGTGGTTTATTTTTACGGAGACTGAGCTTATTTGCATAGAATCAAATTCTATTTCTATGTTTTCGGAGTGCTTAATACAGTCTTTGATGTGAAGAAAGGACCCGCCTCTCGCATTTTCCAAAGGATGATTCGCATGGTAATCGCTGTAACCTTTTATTTTGGGTCTAAGTCCCTTTTTTAAGTGCGTTTCCGATACCAAACATATATCAATGTTATTTTTCCGTAGAAACACTTCTAATTCGTCGATTTTTTTCAGAAGGCCGTTTGCGTTCCACGTTAGTATCTTAAGTAGCTGTTTCATATTCATGTTTTTTTGATTGTCTTGCGAGGTTTGAACTCGAGCTTGCTCAATTTGTCAAGTATAATTTTATTAACTTTGGTTTGCTCCTCAAAATTTTCCAATATAATGGTAAGTATTTGGCTAACCGGATCTGTTGTAGCTGATCTTAATTTGTTTTCGTTTGACGCGACTTGCGCGTACGATCTCGCGTCAACCTGTGGCGGTTTTTCCGCTGCACTTGGACCAGCGACGTTCTCTTGCGCAATTTTTTATTTCCCTTTATCGGTCTCGTCGTTTTGACTGGCTTAGCGGTCTTAGGCTTATCGGTTTTACGATCTCTTAAGCTTGGGTTCGGGTGTATCGGTTTCTTGAGAGTATCGCGCCTTTTTTGAAGCTCCTTTGCTACTTCACAACCTCGATAGTTTGCTGGGTGCTTGCCTTTGCAGTTTATGCAGGTCGCCGGAGCCAGCTTATTTAAGTCACACCTTTCTGATAAGTGGTTCCCGGCACATTTTACACATTTCGGTTCTTTTTGGCAATACGACTGGGTGTGATTGAAACCTTGACAGCGTTTGCACTGAGGTATCGATCGTGTATTCGTACGCATAGGCTCGATTTTAACTACGATATTCAAAATACTTTTTACGTTATAAATATCGTCTATATTTTCGCTTCTATCGAAGGTTAGCATAAAGAGCGGAAGTCCATGCTTGACCAAGATTTCATTGCCTTGTTCCGTTTTCTGCTTTATCTTCTTTAAGATATTAATTGCGTCGATAATTTTCAAGCCTTTTCCTTTAAGGTCATTTATAATGTCATATTTAGTGCACGAGGGGTGGAGACCCCTTGCTATAACACGGAGTGGTCTTTCTGATTTATTTTCGTAGGTGAACCACTGGATCTTTTCCGCGTTTAGTTTTTTCGATATTGCTCGGTAGCCGTCAGAGTCAACTACATTAATTTTCCAATCATTGTTTCGGAATGACGTTACTTTAAATTCCGATGTCACAGTTCCCTTGAGAAGGCAGTGCAATTTATTATAGTCCGTAAAGCCGACGGCGTTTATTGCAGGCGGGGGACGTAATTTGTCGTGAGTTTGTTTCTGTTTCAATTCTTTTTCTTTGTCTTGTTTTCGTGGCTCGACTTCAGGTGAAGAACCGGCTCTTCGTTTTTTGCTGGGTCTTTTCTTTGAGACCCCATTTGTTTCGCGTGCTAGCTCTTCTTCATCCGTGTGATATTTGGGACTAGCTGCACGGGGTGGGGTAATTTCGCGCTCTCTTTGCAAAAGTGAATTCTTTAACGCCTTGTTTTCCTCTTTTAGTGATTCTACCTCTCTCTTAAGCTCTTGGTAGAGCAGATTCATTTTATTTAGCTTAATACGGAGTTCATTGTTTTCTTCCTCAAAGTTATTACATTTCACTGAGTCCCGTTTCTCTTGCGCTTGCGCTTCCGGCAGACTTCTTTTCCCGGAGACATTCGGTCTTGATGGTGGAGACCGAGTTACCCTTGAATTTCTCAAAAAGTGGTTTATTAATTGCAACAATTGGCTCTCCCCAGAATCCGTAGAGCCTGCCTCCGAAGAGGGTGGATTTTCCAGAGAACCTGGACTGCCACCTGGGGTACTATATCTATTTGTTTTACTCATTGCATATTATGTATACATTTTATCCCCGGTATACGAAGGGTGGATTTTAGTCGCCTCTTACGACAGGCATGCCTACCTCGGGTATATTCTGGCCCCTACCCGAAGGGGTACAAAGAACTCTATGCAGAAGCAAATAAATATTTCAAACGTCTTTGTATAGAAAAAAGGAAAACATTTAACCAGGAAGTCATTGCAGTTCTAAATACTTCAAGGTGTTCAGCAGACTTTTGGAAGGCGGTTAAAATTGTAACTGGAAGAACTAACTTGATTTCGTCGACTTTACAAGCTTCTGAGCTGAGGGAGTATTTCAAAAATTTACTCAACACTCCACAGTTTTCTCCGTTACCGCAATATGCAGCCCCTTTCTTCACAGACGAGCTCTTAGACTCAACATTTACTCTTTGGGAAGTAAAACGCGCAGCTGATTGCTCTAAAACGAGGAAAGCCCCAGGTGACGATCGGATCCCTTTCGAATTATACAAGAACAGTTCCACAGGATTTCTCACTGCTTTCACAAATGAATTTAATAAAATTTTTGAAACAGCCAATGTCTTACTTACTTACTTAGGTGGTGCTACAGTTCGGGGTGAACCTGGGCCTCAACCAACAAGCCTCTCCATTTAGCTCGGTCTTTAGCTAGTTGCCTCCAGTTGCGCACTCCAAGTTGGTTGAGGTCCACTTGAACTTGTGCGCGCCACCTACGGCGATGATTCCCTCTACTGCGTCGTCCCTCGGGGTTGGATTCGAAGACTCTGCGGGCCGGAGCGTTGGTGTCCATTCGCTCTACATGTCCTAGCCATATCAGACGTCCAATACGCAGTTTTTTGACTAGGTCGATGTCGCTGTACAGCTCGTATAGTTCGTGATTGAATCTTCTCCTCCAAAACCCGTCAACGCAAACGGGACCGAAAATCTTACGAAGAATTTTTCTCTCGAAGCAACCAAGAATATCTTCATCCTCTTTTAATAAAGTTCATGTTTCAGCGCCGTAAAGCTGGACTGGGATGATCAAGGTCTTATATAGAGTCTCCTTAGTCGTTCGAGATAGGGCTTTACTGTTGATTTGCCTTATAAGCCCAAAAAACAGCGATTGGCAAGAGTTATTCTTCGATTGACTTCTGCACTGATTTTGTTAGTAGAATTTATAGCAGAGCCAAGGTAGACAAAGTCCCTTACTACCTCGAAGTTATAGCTGCCCACGGTGACGTTTTGTCCAATTCGTCGGTGTTGGTTTTCCCTTCTAGTTGACAGCATATATTTGGTTTTGCCCTCGTTTATCGCTAAACCCATTTTGGCCGCTTCCGCCTCAATGCTTGCAAAAGCACCGGTGACAGCCCGCTGAGATCTTCCGATAATGTATATATCGTCGGCGTATGCAAGCAGTTGTGCAGACTTCTAATAGATTGTGCCTCCGGTGTTGGCTTGTGAGTTCCGCACAATCCGTTCAAGTACAATATTGAAGAAGTCACATGACAGCGCGTCACCTTGTCTAAAGCCTTTTTTGACGTCAAAAGTCTCGGTGAGGTCATTACCGACCTTGATGGAGCAGCGAGCGTTCTCCATCGTCATCCTGCACAGACGGACAAGTTTGGCAGGGATGTCAAAACTAGACTTCTTCTTCCTTTTTTCCTTTTATCAGCGAGGCTATGATCCGAAAACAAGGGATCATAGCCCTCCCACTTCACCGCATTTCTACTGATCCGCCTGTGGGGTTCGCCAAAAACTTCGTCAAAACTAGGCATGGCTCTATAAAGCTCTTCTCTATAGATGTTGTCATAGGCGGCCTTGAAATCGATAGAGGTGGTGAGTATCGATTTGGAATTCTTGGGTTTTCTCCAGGATCTGCCGAAGTGTGAAGATTTGATCGATGGTGGACTTTCCTGGCCTGAAACCGCACTGATAGGGTCCAATCAGGCTGTTCATAAAAGGGTTCATGCGTTCACACAATATCGCAGAAAAGATCTTGTATGCGATGTGGAGGAGACTGATGCCTCTATAATTGGCGCAGTTGGGGGGTCTCCTTTCTTGTGGATCGACAAACGATGCTGAGGTTCCATTCATCAGGCATACACTCGTCTGACCAAATATTAGAAATGAGTTAGTCTTTGCACTCTACCAATTCATCCCCAGCTGCCTTGAAAAGTTCGGCCGGTAAGCCGTCAGGTCCAGTAGCCTTGTTCGATTTTAGCTTGGATATTGCTATCCTCACTTCGTTTTGGTCAGGTGGACGGAAATTTTGACTATCATCGTCTATGTTGAATTGTTCAATCTGCCTGACAGCGGGATGTTGGTCTTCGTCGCCGTTATACAGTCTAAAGAAGTAGTTTTTCCATATTCTCAGCACCGACTGTTATTCTACTACGAGGTTTCCATTTTCATCTCTACAGGTTTCTGTACGGGTATTACTTCTCTGACACGTTCTTTTTACCTTTTGGTAAAACTTCCGTACATTGTTCCTGGAGTATAGACTCTCGATATTCTCAAACGCGCGCTTCTCATGCTCTTTCTTCTTCTTTTGGAGAAGCCGATGTTCTTCCCGTCTGTTTTGCTCGTAGAGCTCACGAGCAGCTCTCGTCTTCCTTTGCAGCGCCGCTTTGTATGCCTCTTGTTTTGCTGCATGCACTCGCCGGCATTCTTCGTCAAACCAGGGGTTTCGCGGTGGTGGGCGAGCGAGACCCAGCACATCAGTCTCAGCGTTTCTGATGGCATGTTGGCAGCGTTGCCACTGGTCTTCGGTACTTGATGCTGGCGACAAAGGGGTGATTGAGAGATTTCGGGATACGCGTTCAGCGAAGAGTCTGGCGGTCTCTTGCGATTGTAGCTTTTCGACTTTAAATTTTCTCACAGTAATTCGTCTTTGTTGCTCAGATTGGGATATCCGCATTCGTACCTTGGCTACAACAAGGTAATGATCCGAGTCTATGTTGGCCGCTCGGAAGGTCCGGACATCCAGAATACTGGAGGCATGCCTTGCGTCGATCGCAATATGATCAATTTGGTTGATCGTTACATGATCATTGGACCGCCATGTCTGCTTATGAATATCGAGATGAGGAAACCATGTGCTTGCTATGGTGACATTTCGCTCCACAGCGAAATCAATTAGCCTCAGTCCGTTATCAGACGTGGTGTCGTGTAGGCTATGCTTACCGACTGCCCTACCAAAGACGTCCTCCTTTCCTATTTTGCGTTAAAATCGCCCAATACGATTTTAACGTCGTATTTAGGACATTGCTCGTATGTTTTGTCGAGGAGCTCGTAGAAACACTCTTTGGTGGCAGGGTTCTTTTCTTCCGTGGGGGCATGAACGCATATTAGGCTTATGTTAGCGAATTTAGCCTTGATCCGGATAGTCATAATACGCTCGCTCACGTGTCGGAAGCTTAAGACTTCTTGCCTAAATCTGCCGCGTATGACAAATCCGCATCCGAATAAGCGTTGCCTGTTGCCTCTGTAGCAATCACCGTAGTAGATGTCACAGTTTTTCATCCTCTTTTTGCCCGGCCCATCCCATCGCACTTCCTGGATGGCGGTAATATCTGCTTTATAGCAGTCTAGGGCCTCTGCTAGTTGTTCGGCTGCACTTGGTCTGTAAAGGGACAGAACATTCCACGTACAGATCCGAAGATCGTTGTCCTTATTTCGTTTGCTGGGGTCGTCATTAGTTGAGTCATCCTTATCCGAGACTTTTGGTTGTTTCGGAACCATGAGTTTTTTACGTGGTAGTGAAGTTACCCCGACGGCACAACCCCCAACCTGGAGGGCCAGTTCCTTAATTATTCCCCTAGGACGAGGGGCCGGGTACACTGGTGCCAGTAGTCCACTACGGGAGTATGAGCGCTGCCGTTGGCCCATTAAGGCCTCCTCCGCCACCATCTCGATTCCAATGTCCTGACCAACATTGGAAATTCCTTACCGACCTGTGATCCGAATACGTCGAAGCAGCTCGCGCAAGGTATTCACTAAGTTCAACCTAACTGGAACTATAGACGCCACCGTTGACTCCGTCTAGGGAATTCGTCCGCTGCCGCCTGGAACAGGAAGAAGTGCTCTAGTGGTGTGCGGATACCGGCGCTTTGCGGACGATATAGTGTTTTTATCGGAGACAGTTGAAGGGATGCAGCTTACTATGAACTGTCTTGAAAACTACTGTAAGCAATGGAATTTGACGGTGAATTTATCAAAATCAAAGATGATGATTTTTAGAAATGGCGGTGGAAGATACTCTCGCAACGAAAAGTGGCCCTATCGGGGTGAAAGAGTATAAATATTTAGGTGTGCTAATTACATCCAACCTCAATATGAAAAAACACTTTGAATGTCAACTAGCAGCAGCTAAAAGAGCTATTTCATCAGTTTGGGGACGTTGCGTCGACAATAAGTTTATCGATTACACAGCGAAGAATAAATTTTTTTCGTACAACTGCTGCCTCTATACTGCCCTATATACGGAGCCCAAATTTGGGGTTATTGCTTTTTGGAAGAAGTTGAAAAATTTCTAAGGTACTTTTTGAAACGAATCTTTCAACTTCCCATATGTACACCGAACTATATGCTGCATCTAGAAACTGGAGTTCCTCCTCTCTTTTTAGATACTCTAAAGCTGCATATAGATTATATTGTAAAAGTAGTTGAGATGGATTATGGAAGACTGCCCAGTATTGTTCTGAAGCATATACTTTCGACAAGAGGGCACTTGGTTCAAAAGTGGGAGGAGTTGGCAGCAAATTATGGCGCGAGCTTAAATATTGCATCTGATATGCAACTTTCAATGATAAAACCTATGCTTACAAATGTTTTGAAAAATGCAAGTAATTCCATGTATGAGAGATTTGTAGCTGAAGCACATTCATCGCAACATAAGCTGATCTACAGTAGCCTGAATTTTAACCACATTGAAAGCGACTCAACGTACTTCCTCAATCGTTACTCTCTGCATATGATAAGCACAATATTCAAACTTAGAAGTGAACCACCGAAGGCGGTTGCCGAACTCATAAAGTACTGTGACACTCGGGAGATGGGACTAGTCATGTGTTGCGACGCGAATGCTCAGAATACAGTCTGGGGCAGCAGCAAATGTAACATACGAGGAAACCATCTCCTAGACTTTATACTATCGTCTGGCATGGTAATTAACAATGTTGGCTCCCAGCCAACTTTTGTTACGGCAAGGAGACAGGAGGTAATTGATTTGACTTTATCTAATAGGTATTTCAAGTCAATTACTAATTGGAGGGTACTGCCGGAGGTGTCCTTGTCAGACCATAGATACATCGCTTTCCAAATCGAATGCGAGGCTATAACTTTGCAGGAGAGGAGGAATCCGAAGAAAACCAACTGGGTGCGGTTTAGGGAAGAGCTAGACAGATCTGTCAAAACTCCAACTAAACTCAGTACGAAACGAAAGGTTGAGGATGCTGTTCAAAACCTGACTAGTGTCCTTACCAGCTGTTTTGAACTGACGTGCCCATTGACAAAAACCCCCTGCAGATCTCCGGTTCCCTGGTGGAGCCCAGAACTGCAGCGACTTAGGAAAGAATCCAGAAAACTTCTAAATAGGTCACTCAAGACAAATTTAGAAGGTGACTGGAATCTTTTTAGATCGAAGCAAAAAGACTACAAGAAGTTAATTCGGTTGTCGAAAAGTGCTTCTTATAGAGATTTTTGTGAAAGATCGAGATACTCGGTGAAACCAGCAGGTTGGTTAAGGTTCTCAAAAGGGGCAAGCAGACCAAACCGGAGTCACTGAGAAAATCTGATGGCAAGTTTACTGAGACGAAAGCGGAAACTTTTAGTCTTCTGCTGGAGACTCACTTTCCTGGCAATCGGATAATCACTAGGTCGCAGCTTGGCCCGCTTACCCAGGCTGAGCTTGATCTAAGTCAGAAAACTCGGCGCAGCTGGTATATTACATCAGCCGTGGTAACAGATGAGGCCATCAAATATGCTGTGGCATCTTTTGATGGTTTCAAATCGCCTGGCACCGATGGAATATATCCAGCTATGCTGCAACAGGGTATAGATCAGCTATTGCCAACTCTGAAAATAATTTTCACCGCTGGCTTGGCGCTGGCATATATTCCTACACCTTGGCGGACAGTCAGAGTAGCTTTCATACCGAAAATTGGTAAGGAAGACTATTCGCTCCCCAAGAGTTTCAGACCTATAAGTTTGACATCCTTCTTACTGAAAAGTATGGACAGACTGGTAGAATTTCAAGTGCGCAAAGTTGCTTTGAAACTGCATCCATTATCGGAGATGCAGCATGCCTATCAGCGTGGGAAATCCTGTGAGACCGCACTTCAAAATCTAGTGGCCAGAATTGAATGCGCGCTTGATAGGAGAGAATACGCGATGGGTATCTTCATCGACATTGAGGGTGCTTTTGACAATGCGACTTTTGACTGCATGTGCGACTCTGCCAGACAACACGGGGTAGATGAAACATTAGAGCTGTGGATTAAAACAAAGCTAATGAATAGAACTTTGGTAGCGGATGCGGATTGTGGCCAATATGTTATGACAGGGGTAAACAGGGGCTGTCCGCAAGGTGGCGTTCTGTCTCCATTGTTATGGTGCATGGTGGTCGACTCTCTGTTGAACACTCTAAATAGTTCTAACGTCTACGCTTAGGCATATGCGGATGATGTCGCCATACTTTCTGTCGGGCCATGCCTGGCGACGATCTGTGCTAACGCTCAGGCGGCGCTGGACATGATCGATGAATGGTGTACTAGGAGTGGGCTTTTGGTGCATCCTCTTAAAACTGAGGTTTTTCTTTTTACGAGAAGGAGGATTTTGACCATCTGACTCAGCCAGTGCTAAAAGGCGTCACCATTCGTATTTTCAATGAAGCCAAATATCTGGGAGTGATTTTAGATAAGAAACTTCATTGGTCTAAACACGTCGAGTCGAAAACATCCAAGGCGCTTTGAGTCTTCTGGCAGTGTTATGGTGCTTTTGGCAAGACTTGGGGCTTATCACCGAATAAGGTTCTCTGGATTTACACGGCTGTGATAAGACCATTCCTCGCATATGCGTCGGTTGTTTGATGGAAGGGGCTCTCGCGTAAATATGTGGTTGCTTTTTGCACGAAACTCCAAAGAACGGCTTGTCTCGACTGCTCGGGAGCTTTCCCGAGTACGCCTGGCTCTGCTCTAGACGCTTTGCTGAACTTACCTCCCCTTGATACTTATATCATGGGTTGCACTATCAAAGCCATCCATCGTCTTAGGTGAGGCGGTTTTTGGTATACTCCACACTGAAACTTTGATGAACTTGCGCGACACTTATCTTACGACTCCTGTCTTATAGATATGACGTCTGATGCAATGACACCAGAACTCCAGCTGATGCGCAAATTCAGAGTCGACTTTCCTTGTGTCCAGGACTGGCTTCGGTCAGAGTCTGAGCCGGGAATGGAATGTAGTCGTATTTTCACGGATGGTTCCAAAACCAGTCAAGGGTCTGGCGCTGGGGTCTTCGTGGAAGTCGACAACATTAGACTTCACTTCTCGTTAGGCAAATATACGTCTGTTTTCCAAGCGAAAACTTATACAATCCTAATGGCCATGAACTATGTTGTGAAGAACAGGTGGAAGGGACGTAGCATTTGTGTCTGTAGTGACAGTCAGGCTGCGCTTAAGGCCTTGCTTAACCCTTTAACCACTTCCAAAATAGTTCGTGAAACCAAAAACTCTTTGAACTCTGTCGCAAGGCTGTATTCTCTGTCTCTTATCTGGGTCCCAGGTCACACTGGGATCTTGGAGAACGAGATCTCCGATGAGATTGCTAGACAAGGCTCAGAGGAGGCTTTCTCAGGTCCCGAACCCTCGTTGGGTCTTCCAGCGTCTTCGGTTAGGGCTTCCATTGACGATTGGGTTTCTCACGAGCACAATTGTGTGTGGCATGACTCTCCAGGTTGCAGGTTGACTAAGCGCATGCTCCCGGACGTCTGCAAGAAATCAGCGGCATTCTTGCTGTCTCTCAGCAGAAAAGACTGTAGACAACTTATCGGCGTCTTGACAGGCCACTTCGCTTTTGCCAAGCACCTTAACGTGTTAGGCTTAAGTGACACTACAATCTGCGACGCTTGTGGAGAGAGCGATGACACCGCGGAACATTATCTCTGTGAGTGTCCGCCTTTGCTCGTATCAGGTGGCAGATCTTCGGCGCGGATGTGGTGAGTGCTGGTACTGTAAGCTCCTCATCACTGAAGTGCTTGCTTGGCTTTCTTCGAATGTCAAGGAAATTCCAATAAAATGGGTAAATCAGGGTTTGCTCTCTGGCAGTACAATGGACCAGTTTTATTCCACATTGACCCGATCTGCCAATTTTATGTGACCTGTGCAACCTTAAAGAGAGGGAGAATGTTTACCATTTCATGGAGGATGTTTACCATTTTAGGAGAATTTCGCGCAAGATACTTCGGAGTAATTTCGCTAGACTTGGATTAGGTGATCAACGTACTGAACGGAAGTCATGGTTGGGATGTTTTGTACAACTATGCTACAGCTGCAATCCGCTACAGAGCCGGTATTTTGGAAGGCGATTTTTAAACAGAAATAGCAACCATATTGTCAATCTGGTAGACGGCCTTAAGTCAAACCATAAACGACTATGTATATACTGTTTGTGAAAATTATATGAAGTTAATAAAAAGTCTATCTAACTAACTAACTATTTCTGTTTCAGTAGAAACCAACAGCCCTGTTCATAATACCATCAACCTCCGCACCATCCATGTCCCAAAGTGTGTTACTTATGAACAGAATACGAGTACATTATGTGTATTTTTAATTTGAGAGATTTTTTGAATCAGACCACCATGTTGGGTCCCTTTTCGTCTCTCTACCACGATCTATCGTAGCCGGAGAGATCATCTGGATTTCTCCGCAGTTCTTCTCTAGCTTTGATTCCTCATGTCAACGCTAGCATCTGGTTTATCTTCTGAGTTTCCACCCAGTGGCGTCCCAAGATCTCCCTTCTTCTGTTGGTTAGTACCGGATATTGACAGCCGCCGTCTCAACTTCCTCCAGGCATAGTTCACAGGTATTATCCTCCAAAAGACCCATCTTCTTCAGACAATATCCGAAATTCCCATAACCTGCAGATAACACTACCACCCATGTTCCTCGTTCCAGTCCTAGAAATTCTCTACAAATGGTGCCAGTCGGCACCAGTCATTTTTTCCTGCCTGCAACTTTGCATGGTTGACCACATTCTCTGTTGTTGATCAGCTGCTCTACCATACATACATACATTTTCAATGATCCGCTAATCCTTTATGAGGGTCGCGGGGGTAGCACGTTCAGGTGAACTCTCCATCCTTCTCGATCCTCCACAGCAATCATGGGCCACCCAAGTATAAAGGAAAAACGAATTACATCGAAGTTTTTCCAACCACTGCACCAAAGAAAGGTTCCTGCCTGGTAGTACAATGGACCGGGAGAGTCTGAGTGCTCTGGGATTTGGGTTTCCTTTTTTAAAAAAAAAAAAAAAAAAAATCGACTCCAACTCATCAGGAGGAATCCCTAGATAACTTCAAAAGAGATATCGGACTTGATCCAACCATCTATTCTAGGCCTACCGAGGGGTCGCTTACCTGATGACACCGCAATCATGGCACGTCTTGGAAGCTGGTCTGGAGCATACGCATAATGTAATCAAACATAGATCATTCCGTTCGGAGAAGTAGCTGCTCAACATTGAGCGCCTCGCGTACTTTGGCGGTGCGCATTCAATCCCTACGAGTTATTCTAACAACACTACGAAAGAACCTCATTTCAGCAGCTAGTATCCGCGATATTATCCTTGCGGTCACTACTCGAATTTCATGACCATAGGTGAAATACCAAGTTGAAAACCGAACATTTAGGTTCGGCTTTCCTTGTAATAGATTGACCAAGCTCTCTCAAAATTGATCCAGCCTGACCAATTCTACTATTCTATTCTGAGGTTCCAAGTTCGAATCCCAGAAAACACTAAAAAGTTTTTTCACGGTCCCACCTCTCGCGAGCGTCTGACAAACATCCGAGAGTATTGTTGTCACGAAAAAGCTTCTCAAATCGCCGTTCGGATCCGGCATTAAACTGTAGGTCCCTTCCATTCGTGTGAAAAATATAACGCACACAACATGAGTGGTTGAGTACTCACTTCCCAGGCTGCAGTGAGATTAGAGTAGAACAAGCTAGTTCCACCTGTACGCCACTGGCAGCTTGGGATAACATCATAAACATTATTACGGAGAATAAAGTCTCCTGGGCTATAAATAGCTTCTCTCCCTATAAGTCACCTGGCCCTGACTGCATCATGCCTATTATGACGCAGAAATTGCAAGACATAGCAATTCCCTGGCTATTACCGATTTATAGGAGTTGCTTAAACCTAAGCCATGTTCCCCAAACCTGGAGACGTGTCAAAGTGGTTTTCATCCCCAAGGCGGGCCGGCGAGGACATGAACCCGCGAAGGATTTTAAACCCATAAGCCTGTTCTCCTTTGTTTTGAAAACTTTAAAACGTATCCTAGACTTCCATATCCGCGATAACCTGAGTTCTCCACTGCCGAAATCCCAGCATGCGTATCTCAAAGTGCGGTCCACAGAAACTGCTCTTCATGAGGTCGTACGTACAGTGGAAAAAACTCTTCACTACAAAGAATATACTCTCGTCACATTTCTTGATATAGAAGAAGCCTTCAACAACATTTTCACTGAATCTATTCAGGAATCTCTCACCGAGTTAGGTGTAGAAGGCTTTATTAGCCAATGGATAGTTTCTATGCTCAGTACTCGTATAATCCATGCAACACTAGTACAGTAGTACAACTAAGACGGTAAATAGAGGAACTCCACAAGGCGGAGTCATCTCCCCCCTGCTCTGGTTAATGGTGATCAATAAAATCTTGGTGCGACTTGATAGGAAGTGTTTTAAGGTGGTTGCGTACGCGGATGATATGGTTATGGTTAGATGGTCAACCTCTCTCGCTCTGCTCCAGTGCAAAATACCTAGGCACGGTTCTAGACCCGAAACTTAGTTGGAAACTCAATATAGAACAGCGAATTAAGAAGGCAAGCGTAGCCTTCTATGCCTGTAATAAAACATTCGGTAAGAAATGGGGACTCCAGCCAAAGATGACCCTTTGGATGTACACAGCCGTTGTGCGTCCAATTCTTACTTACGGCGCTATCGTTTGGTGGCCAGCTTTGAGCAAAAAGTACAATATCGACAGAATAAAAAAAGTACAGAGATCGGCGTGCGTGGGTATCACAGGAGCAATGAGGTCTTGTCCAACAGATGCTCTCAGTGTGATCTTGCATCTGATCCCTCTCGAACTACACATCATAGACACAGCTATATGCAGCGCAATCCGGCTCAGGGAATATGGATGCTGGACCACAAGGCCATATGGCCACGGCAAGGTCTTGGAGACGATACCAAGTGAACTGGTTGCGCCCTCGACCGACTACACGATACCCAAACTCAACTTCAGAAAATCCTTCTTAGCAAAATTCCCTTCCAGAGAAGAATGGAAGAACGGAAGCGTTACCTGCAACTATGATATAGGGATATACACGGACGGTTCGAAGATGGACTGCGGAGTCGGCGCAGGCATCTTTTCTGACCAGCTGAATATATCAAGGTCCTTCCGTCTCTCAGACTCTGCTAGCGTTTTCCAAGCGTAGCTTCTTGCGATTCGAGAAGCCTGCCGCCTGCTAAACAATCTTCCAACATCTAACCACAATATCGCTATTTTTTCGGATAGCCAGGCTGCAATCAAGGCCATTGATGCAGTCTGCATCTCTTCAAAACTGGTAGAGCAATGCCGGTTCGAATTGAATCAACAAAGCACTCACTCGAGAATCACTCTCATCTGGGTCCCAGGGCACAGCAACCATGAGGGAAATGAGCGTGCTGATGAGCTGGCCAGACGAGGGTCGGCCCTTAACGGCTCTCTAGCAGAAAGAATCGACATTCCGCTTGGTGCCGTTAAGGGCTATATTCACCTTCACTTCCTCCAGCTAGCCAATCGCGGGTGGAACAACCTCACAAGCTGTGTCATATCTAGGAAGACGTGGCCCAGTTTCAACAAACCCAGGTCAAAAGAGTTACTAGGCAAACCAAGACCAGTTATTGCCAAAATCGTAGCTACAGGGTGTCCGCCGGGAAGGTATACTACTTTGTTTGTTTATAATTTTTGATTAAATGAAAGAGAATGGATCTTATATTGATAAATGTTTTATTTAATGTCGGCAATTATGTATGGAATACAATATCAGGTAAATGTCCGCCTCTGCTAGTCTCACAAATGCGAGCCCTTTTGAGCACATTTTTCATTACATTCTCGCACATTTCACGCGGTATTTCATTAATTTCATCACGAATATTTTGTTTGAGTTGCTCAAGCGTTTCTGGTTTGTTTGCATAAACCTTGCTTTTCAGATATCCCCACAAAAAGAAGTCAGGAGCAGTCAAATCAGGTGACCGTGGAGGCCAATCAACATCACCATTTTTTGAAATAACTTGTTGTGGAAAGAGGTCTCGCAGTAATTCCATTGTAATCCTGGCTGCATGCGATGTGGCACCGTCTTGTTGATACCACATGTTAATCAAGCCCAAAGCATGCAGTTGTGGCGTTAAAAAGTGGCAAAAGTTGTTCTTTGAAGACCAAGCTCCTCAGCACGGCGTCGAATTGAGGTTGATGGATTGTTTTGAACACTTCCTTGAACAGCAGTAATGTTTTCAGCCGATCTTGCAGTACGTTGTGGCCCATGCTTGGGCCTATCACCTACAGACCCTCTTTCTTCGAAATCATTCACTACACGATAAATAGTGCGTTTTGTTGGCACGTTGTTTCTCCCAAAAATTTCACGTAACTTTCTCATCGTCACAGTAATCGATGATTGATTTTGATAAAATGTTTTAACGATTAAAACACGTTAGTTTATCGAATATTTTTCCATAATAAATTTGCCACGTGTCTACTTCACGACTGCCAAATATGAACTGTCAAGACTAATGTTTACCAAAATGGCGGCAAAACAAAGTAGTATACGTTCCCGGCGGACACCCTGTATTATCACAGGCCACTGGCCAGTTGGAGACCATGCGCCCAAGCTTGGTATCCCCCACAACGCCTTTTGTAGGAGCTGTAAGGATATTAATGAGATAGAATCTCTATGTCATTTCCTTTGCAGATGTCCGGCCCTGGCGAGGATCAGACAACAAACTCTTGGTAAACCCTTCTTCGAGGATCTGAGAGCGATAGCGGACAAGAGGATTGGAGAACTAATCCTCTTCCTGAACTCCACGCGCTGGGTTTAAACTCAACATCCCTTTTTTCTTTTTTAACTAACCACTACAACAGGTAGACACGAGTCCGTGGTAACAAAACGGCGCACCTTAAGCGCTAATTGTGTTCTTTTTGGACCGCCACTTTACCTACCTACCGAGTGGTTGCGAGAAGCTAGGCCCTGGCACTTTAAAGAGCTGTTGCGCCAAATATTTGTATTTGCATTTTTTTGACCAATTCTACAGGATAACTCGACATACCTCTTTCCATCAGTCGTGAATAACACCTCGAGATACTTATTAAACGTATCCACCTGCTTCAGTTGGACTCCACTAACATGCAAAGTGCACTGAATGAGAATTCTGGAAACCACCATTACTTCCAGTTTCACTCTCAAAACTTTTTCCAACAACAGACACATTATTATTAAATTCATGAAAGGAAAAAGAATCAAACATCTATGAGCCCCCAAATCGATTGCAGGGCTTCGTTAATTAACTTCTGGGATGAAAAAACCATTTAAACCGCCACCATCCTCCATGGAATTGCAAAATAAACGAAACAGGGTTTGCTCTCATTTCCATAATAGCGCAATAAATAGAAAAAGTTGCTATTTCATTAAAACGCCTGCCGGCTGGCAGCATGTTTGCGCAATTTTCTAGGCAATATCATAGCCTGCCCCCGGCCGCAGCTAAAAGTGCTTACACGCATCCCTGCCGTAGATTACTATCTCTGTGACCCCTTCACTTGAGAGAATCCAGTTCAGCACAATAAGGGTACATGTACGTGCAATTGAAAGCGTTCGTCCTGCTTCGCATTATAGCAAATCAAAAACAAAACCAAAAAAAAAGGCAAAACGGCCCAAAAACTGGGCCATCGTCATGTACGAGTAGACGGTTTATGGTGTGGAGTCCACTTGATTTCCATTCGACTTTCCTTTCATTGACGAAAAGTCCTTGTATGCCGACTAAGCTGTAAGCGACGGACTACGTAAATGGCAAAATCGACCGAAAAGGGATATGTACCGAAAGGGAGAGTCGTAGGTAAAAGGATGTTCCGTCCAATTCTGTTCTCATTTCCGTCACTTTGTTTCCTACGATGAGAAATGCATGCGAATTTAATTTACTTAAGGAAATGAGATTCGTCTTGTTTTCAGATTTAATTTGCATAGTACTTGTAAATAAAAAAACAAGAATATCAGAATCGAGGTCTATAAATTGCTTAGTAGCTCTAGACTGCTGATCGTCTTTCGCGGAGATGACTGAGCAGTTCAATATTCACCTGTGTTGGATACAGGGGCCTAGGGATATTGTAGGAAATTGTAAGGCCGACAAACTTGCTAGAATAGGAACAACTATACCCATCCTGCCAAACAAGGGCTGCTTAGGTATACCAATCGCTACTTGCAAACTGAAACTTAAGATGGATGCTATCGAGAGTGCAAATCTTAGGTGGGCAAGTGGTCCTACAACATGTCTGGCGACAAAACAGATTTGGCCAAAGCTGGATCTAAAACGTTCTAAGAATTTTATTTCTCTGAACAGATTGCATATCGGCGCTACAATAGGTGTCATCACTGGGCACTGTCTAATAGACAAGCATGCTACAAGGCTGGACCATTTTGCGAACGACTTTTATATAAGCTGCATAGATGAAGAAGAGGAAGAAACTATGCCTCACCTTCTTTGTTTCTGCCCAGTTCTCTCCCATAGAAGGAAGCTTCACCTAGGAGCCTCCTATTAAAACGATATAGGTGACTTGATAGACATCGATATTAAGAGCCTCCTACTCTTCATAAGAAGCTCAAAATGGTTTAACGATACCATGATCCACGTGATATCACAATGGACATATTATTGGTCTAAGTGTGTTGGCGATTCTCAGCCACTTCAACCTAACCTAACCTAACCCACGTATATCAAATATACTCCTTAAATCTGTGCGGTAAGAGATTGATCCTTTTGCGCTTCAATGTCGCGTCTTAAGGACTAAATTGGCCGGAAATTCTCGTGTAAGAACCCAGAGATATTCCTAATTTTGTTTCTTTTTCAAAACTCAATCCTTCACATCCAATCAAGCCACCAATATTTCTCATGACTGATTTTGCTTTCATTGATAATATCCCCTTCAGCAACACTTGTGCAGGATCTCAGATCAGTACATCCATCTGCCGAGCATCCAGACACATAGAGAATTCTCTTGTCGGTGGCTCTTCTAGCATAATGTGAGTAATGCGAGGATTTCTCGAGCTACGAGTACAGGGTGACCAGATAAGAACGATAGGAAAAAAAATTGAAGTACAACAACAACGATGTGAGATATAAAATTGATTCTGGCTTTATTTTGAAGCTACATTCATGCCAGTATGTGTGGAATAGCACACCATTTAAATGGACGCCTCGGCTTCGCTGGCTGTGCTTCAAGCGGTCGGTCCAATTTTTGATGACTCGGTCCAATTCGTACGGCGTTATTCTGGCAATAGCGTCTGGAATGTTGGCCCCGAGCTCGTTAAAAGTAGTTATATCAGATATATCGATGTTTTCGAACTTTAGCCCAAATCCAATCGCAAAATAAGCCGGGTTGACTCTCTGGCAATGCCCAATTCAGCTGATCGGCGCCGAATCGACATTTCTGGGTCTTCTTCGATACTGCCTATGTTTTCTTCATTTCGCACCAATCTTTGTCTGGTTGGTGGCTTACGAGTCAGCTGCCAAGTTGGTTGAGGTCCCCCTTCATTTGTTTGCGCCACCAATCACGAGGTCGGTCTCTACTGCGCCGTCCATCCGGGGTGGATTCGAAGACTTTCTTAGCGGGAATGTTGGTCTCCATCCGCTCTAAATGACCCAGCCATCTTAGTCGCTGTATTTGAACTCTTCTGGCTAAGTCGATGTCCTTGTACAGACCGTATAGTTCGGCATTGTACCTTCTCCTCCACTCACCGTCTATGCAGACGGGACCAAAGATCGCTCGAAGAACTTTTCTCTCGAAATAACCAAGGGCATCCTCATCCGGTTTTGTCAAAGCCCATGCCTCTGCGTCATACAGCAGGACTGGGATGATTAATGTCTTATAAAGAGTTACTTTAGTAGTTCGAGATAGGGCTTTGCTACTCAATTGCCCTTTTTGGCGCATAGAAACAACGATTGGCAAGAGTAATTCTTCGTGTGATCTCCCTACTGATGTCATTTGCGGACCTGACCATAGAGCCTTGGTAGACAAAATCCTTTACTACCTCAAAATTGTATCTGTCTATTGTGGCGTTCTGTCCAAGACGCCGATGCTGGGCGTCCATTTTTGTAGACAGCATATATTTTGTTTTGCTTTCATTGACCGCTAGACCCATCTCTGCTGCCTCGGTCTCAATACTCGTAAATGCCCCATTGACTGCCCGCTGAGTTCTTCCGATTATGTCAATGTCATCGGCATAAGCGAGTAGTTGTACAGACTTGAAGAAGATTGTGCCTCCGGTGTTGGCTTGTGAGTTTCGTACAATTCTCTCAAGTACTGTGTTAAATCGCATGATAGCGCGTCGCCTTGTCTAAGACCTTTCCAGACATCGAACGGTTCGGTGATGTTCTTACCGACTTTGATGGAGCAGCGAGAGTTCTCCATCGTCATTCTGCACAAACGGACGACCTTGGCAGGGATGACAAGACTAGACATGGCTCTGTATAACTCGTCTCTATACACGTTATTATAGGCAACTTTGAAATCGACAAAGACGTGGTGCGTATCGATTTTATATTCATGGGTTTTTTCCAAGATCTGCCGTAGTGTGAATATTTGGTCAATGGTGGACTTTTCCGGCCTGAAACCGCACTGATAAGGACCTATCAGGTTGTTGACGATCGGTTTTAGGCGTTCACATAGTACGGCAGACAGTATCTTATATGCGATATTTAGGAGACTTATACATCTGTAGTTGGCGCAGTTCGAGGGTCTCCTTTCTTCAGGATCGAGCAAACGATGCTGAGGTTCCATTCATCGGGCATACTTTCGTCCGACCAGATTTTACAGATGAGCTGGTGCATGCTCCTTACCAACTCATCTCCTCCCGCCTTGAAAAGTTCAGCGGCAAGGCCGTCGGCTCCAGCAGCTTTATTGGATTTGAGTTTAGATATCGCCATCCTCACTTCATTCTGATCGGGTTGACGGGAATCTTGACTGTCATCGTCACTGTTGAATGGCTCATTCTGCCTGACAGCGGAATATTGGTCATCATCGCCGTTTAACAGTCTGCAGAAGTGTTCCTTCCATATCCTCAGCACCAACTGCGATTCTACTACTATATTGCCATTTTCGTCCCTGCAGGTTTCTGTCCTGGCTTTGAAGCCCTGGCATGTTCTTTTTACCTTTTGGTAAAATTTTCGAACATCATTCCTGCAATAAAGTCTCTCAATCTCCTCGATCGAGCGCTTCTCATGCTCCTTTTTCTTCTTTCTGACAAATCGATGTTCCTCTTTTCTTCTGCTCACGTAAAGCTCGTAAGCAGCTCTAGTCCTTCTACGCAGCGCCGCTTTGTACGCCTCTAGTTTAGCTGCATGTGCTTGCCGGCATTCCTCATCAAACCAGGGGTTTCGTTGTGGTGGCCGAGAAAAACCCAGTACATCAGAGGCGGCATCTCTGATGGCTTGTTGGCAACGCTGCCACTGGTCCCCCGCATTTGCTGCTGGCGGCATAGGACTTAGATTGAGATTAGAAGAAACTCGATCGGCTAAGGTTCTGGCGGTCTCTTGCGATTGTGGCCACCCGACGTCAAATTTCCTCACAGTATGTCGTTGATTTCGCTCCGTATCTTGGCTACAACTAGGTAGTGATCCGAGTCCACGTTGGCCCCTCGGAAAGTCGGGACTCCCAGAATACTGGAAAAGTGCCTTGCGTCGATCGCAATGTGATCGATTTGGTTGACGATTTTTCGATCAAAGGAGAGCCATGTTCCTTTGTGAATGTCGAGACGTGGGAACTGCGTACTAGCTACGACAAAGTTTCGCCCCGCCGCAAAGTCAATTAGCATGAGTCCGTTGTCGGATGTGTTGTCGTGCAGGCTGTGCTTTCCGACCACGCTACTAAAGACATCCTCTCTTCTTATCTTTGCGTTAAAGTCGCCTAGGATAATTTTAACGTCGTGGCTAGGGCATTGCTCATACGTCTTGTCCAGGAGCTGGTAGAAGTCATCCTTTGACGCGTCGTCCTTCTCCTCGTAAGGGGCGTGAACGCATATTAGGCTAATGTTGGCAAATTTAGCCTTGATACGGATAGTCATGAGGCGCTCGTTCACATGCCGGAAACTCAAGACTTCTTGCCTAAGTCTGCCTCCAATGACAAATCCGCACCCGAATATACGTTGTCCTTGTTGTCTGTAGCAGTCGCCGTAGTAGATGTCGCAGTTTTTCATCTTCCTTTTGCCTGGCCCATCCCATTGCACTTCTTGGATGGCCCATTCCATTGCACACTCTAGGGCCTCCGCAAGTTGTTCGGCTGCACGTGGTTTGTAGAGGGACCTAACATTCCACGTGCAGACACGAAGATCGTTGTCCTTTTTACGTTTGCATGGGTCGTCAACAGTAAATTCATCCGTATCCGAGGCTGTTGGTTGCTTCGTAGCCGAAAGTTTTTTACGTGGTAGGGAAGTTAACCCGACGGCACAACCCCCAACCTGGAGGGGCAGGTCCTTTTTTTTGTACCCCTAGGACAAAAGGCCGGATACACCGATGTCAGTAACCCACTTCGGGGATATGAGCGCTGCCGTTGGCCCATTAGGGGTTCCTCCGCCACCATCTCTTTTTCAATACCCCGACGTAGTATTGAAAATCCTTACAGACCTCAGCTTCAAATATGTCGAAGTAGCTCCGGTAAGGTATCCGCTGGTCTGTAGACGTCACCGTTGATTCCATCGGGAGAATTCATCCGCCGCACGTCCTCCTTCTGAGGAGCTCTTGCTAGACTTCTGAGACGCATATTTCAGCCAATCAGGTCAACAAGAGATGCCTCGTCCGGTTAGACATATGCGCGCTGAAGTTCACCCAGATGTGCTTACGCAGGTCTGAGTGTCAGACTCAGCATACGCTCATCGTTAGTTCACTATCAGATAGCTATCCAGCGGGCACCGCGAGGAGGTGATGATGCGATTTTGCCCAGCCACTCATGGACACCAACGCTCGCAGATTTTTCGAATCTAACTTGAAGACACGACGCAGTAGAGGGCCTCCTCGGTGGTGCGCACAAGTTCAAGGGGACCTCGACCAGCATGGAGTGTGCAACTGGAGGCAATTAGCTAAAGACCGATCTAAATCAAGAGTATTCTTGGTTAAGGCCCAGGTTCACCCTGAACTGTAGCGCCACCAAAGTAAGTAAGTAATACATTGTATGTACACCGGTAACTAGTAGTTCTTCTGTTAGTTGGCACCGTTTCGAGCTTAAAGACAATATTTTGTATGTTGTCCAATCGGGTTTGATTTGAAAATACATCTTACTGTGGTATATTTCCAAATGCAGTCGATATGCCCCAACCACCAACATTTTTTTCTTTTTATCGCTCCTGATTACGTCAAAGTCAATGCTGTTGTCGCAGAACCCATAGTTATATCTTCGCACTATGTTAAGACTCTGATGTAGGGAGCTTCACACTCATCCTTTTTTCACTTTTCAGGTGTCAGCTTTTTCCGCCGGATCCACAAATGCTTTCAGATTGCTCAGATTACCATAGGAGAGCAAGATAACAATTCTTTCCGGTAAAAGGTTTATGTTTTGCCATCCAATTTCGTTTAAATCCTACAAATCGTCTGCATCCTACAAACTATGTTGCTCAATCAGGCACAATTTATCGTACCAATCGAATAAATCGAAAATAATATTTATCCAGTTTAAGCAAATTCCACATCGTCAGTATAGTTTCGACATGGCTTACTTTACATCCACTTTGAAACAACTCAACCATAAACTCACTATTCTGTCCCAATAGCCAATGCGATCGAATTTATGTATCTCACTAGGAAGCATGGCAAAATATCTATCATTCGATCGCGTCTACGATTTCCCCATTATTATCAGATAAAAAGCCTTTAGACCACATCAACCGCCACCACTCTGCTCTGATATAAGACATATCAAATGGCCCACTCACATTTCCCTCAATGATACCACGAAGCCATACAAATCGCTTCAGCAATTCTTCACACATCAATAGAGTAGCAGAGATGCGGCAACTATCCCTGATTGTGATTGATTATGGACAACTAACTGGGATGCCGGGAGAGGGAGTGAAATGCCTACCAGTAGGCATATAGTTTGTCCCGTAGAATACAGTATACTTCGGGGTAACTGACGACTGGTGACATCTTTCTCAAGTGTAATAGATTCCATGCAGCACCTTGGAATGGTGATATTCAATACGATTCGTGTGCTTGCATTCATTACGTTTATCTGGTACTAAAATTGCACTAAAAATACTTATATACAAACCGAGAGATGCAGAGATAAAGAGAGCACGGCACTATAGTAGTTGTGGGTGTCATAGTTATTACGTTGTCCATTTTCTCTTCTAACTCAATCCACTTGTCACAATAGCTGTGCACTCGCAGCAGCAGCAGCACCACCACCGCCACCACCAACTACCCATCATTGGGGGGCTTTCAATTTTATAAAAGCCAAAGCAACGGCGGCTAGAGTTTCATTTAAATATCGCAAAGTGCCTCGGTGGGTTCGTTCTGTTCTGCATCTTAACCCGCGACGGACGACACAGTGCGCAATCGTAGTGTTTTCGTGGCAACAAATTTTGCTCTATTTGTGGTTTTAAATTAAATTAACAAAACGAGGCTAGAATAGATGTGGCTTCAATCGCGAGTGCAAGTGTAATGAATTTATTTATCACAAAACAGGATTAAATTAAATTTTTTTGAAATGTTTATCTGCAAATAAAACCCAAGATAGATATGTAGATACACAGATAAGTGGCTGTAAATTTGTTCCCTACTTTGTTTAGTCTTAGACTCCATCCACAGAAGATAATACAAAGTACCTTGTCTTGTTCCTGGAATTTGAAAGTGAAATTCGAAGCGTAGTCTGTGAATATTTGTTCTTTTCACTGGGTGTGTACCATGATTTGTTTTTTATTTTTGTGACTACCTAACAATTTAACGCCTAAAAGTGGAACGGACTCCATACCGCGACAAGCATAGACGACCTTTCATTAGAATCCCAAAATTCCTTTGTGTTTGTATTCAAATTTATCCTGCCGCGCGATCGAATGAAAGTTCCTCCTCCATCCATCCCCAACCACGTTCCGGTGGAAATATAATGCAAAACGTTGGTCTACCAAAATCATTGGACACAAATTTAAACATAGCTGGCAGTGAGGTTGAGTTGAGGCAATCGGAACAGCCAGCGCTACGAAAGGCTTTATCAGATAATTTTTGCAAATCAATAGACGACGACGAGGAAGAGGAGATAGACAGAGTCGCAGAGCTCACAGTAGAAGAGCCTCCTAAGATCAAAACTCGCTCAAGATTTAGTTCGGCTTTTCGGTCATTTCGAGGATCAAAATCATCAAAGAAGAAAGTCATTATCCCACCCACGGATACAGTTCTATCGAGCGGTGGTGAAGACTTAGACGCACCTCCTTCAGAGCCCATTGACTTGAAGAAGAAGAAAATCAAACTTTCCAAGAAATTCTCCCTAACGGGTATCAAACGTAACAAAGTGAATCCAAAAAAGGGAGAAATCCCGCCAGCAAATCTTCTCCTCGTAACAAGTTCAACGCAAACCACTCAAAGTCTCGATAGGAGACCACTATTTGCAGCAGATAATGAGTCAAAGAGGAAAATCACAGTGACTGCATCGAATACACCACCCTCAACACCGCCCCCACAATCACCAGAATCTTCGCCGACAAAGTTCGATAAAGTTCGGAAAATACAAATAACCATACAGGGTAAGAAAATTGAACACACCCACAATAACAGTAATAACGGCCAACAGGGGCGCAGGAACCTACCCACCACAACGACAGAGATTACTGGTGGTGTTCCATCATCCACGCCAACTAATATCGACGAAGGGGATTACCTAACCGCTACAGAAGAAGTACGCCAACAGCAGAAACCATCGACCTCCCCTTTCAAGAAAAGCTCAAAGAAAAAACTGAAATCCAAGACGAGACCCAACAGCCCACCCTCCTCCCCCAACGCACCCGCCTCCACCAACAAGTCAATTACCTCAACCATTTCGACGACCACAACCACGGAAGAGAAATTCGTTGTGACTCAAAGTATCTGCGATACTCCACCACGTGAGAGAGCGCCTGCGAAACCAAGCCGAGCTGCGGGACCATCCCCAGCAACTACGAGTACTACTACCCCACCGGCAACCACTGGCGCTATTCGTAAGTCGCTTTCACATCAAATTCCGAAATTAAGACGTCAACGGCTACACGTCGTCGACTCCACTGAGGCCGAATCGAATTTCATGATACGCGAGGGTACAATCGAAAGAGGTCGCCGCTTTCCCAGACCATCATCGATAGACAGCCACGAGCTATCACCACTGATCATCTCCCAATCTCAGTCACTGCCAACACCATTGGGTACCACAGAGTCCGTATTGCCGCCCATACGACCGACAACTGCTGAATCTGAAGTGAAATCCCTGCCGCCATTTATCGAAGAAACCAAGGAACCACAAGAAACTGTCAACCAACCACGACAGCCGACATCGCTGCCAACTACTCTTACATCGACAATCGTATCCACTATAGAAATAGATAAATCCCCGACCACAATCACAACAACTAACACCACCAAGCCAGACGCCTCACAGTTCACCGGGAATAATATACAAAATCCAAACCTTAGTGGATCAATCAACGCTCAATCGCTGGAGGATAACGACAACAACGACGACAAATCGACTGAAGATCCTCCTACAGTTAGCGAGAAACAACCATCGCTTCATTTCGCCGTCGGTACACCCGTACGTCCGCAAAGGACATCAGTGCTTTTAACTCAAGTCACACTCGATAGTAAGGATTTCAGTTCACTTGGTTCGAATAAAAGTTCCGGTTCCGATCAAAGCCCGATTAGTGAAAGTTCCATTCATAGGCGGAAAATAAAATACATCGATCAACCGACTATATACACAGACGAAGAACGTGATATCCTGGAGGGCAAACGCGAAGCTCTCAGCTATTTGTCCGGCATTAGTGAGTACTCATTTGATTCGGAGTTTTCGGGCGAAACGCCGATGCCAGCTTTTGGTGACTTGACCATGGACCAAGAGGATCCGGTAAGTGTAGTTAGAAGGACGCTATTACTGTCCTTTATGATTTTCGTTTAGTAAATCGGTCTTGGACGTTTTTAAGTGTTAAAAAAAAAATAGGGAAAGGACTCACAACAAGGAAATTTGAAACAGGAGACGACTCTAGTGCTGTTTTTTTTTTTTTTTTTTGGATATTGGTCCTTGTTAGATAGAACTGAAGTTTAAGATACAACCTTTTCAAACCAGTGGCTTTTTGTGGAATTCTTTGGTGATGGTGATGGTTATATTATTGATAGATAGTCGGATAGAACAGTGATCGTGAAACCGCCATTTTATTTTATAAATTTCAAATTTTAACTGATTGCTAATTCTTGTCTGATTTCCGTTCCAATGCATAACACCCGGTGCCGGATAAAGCTGAAATTTGTCCTTCAGAAAAAACGCCGTGTATTCGGCATTTATGCCGTGTATTCGACATTTATGCCGTGTATTCGGTATTTATGCCGTGTATTCGGCATTTATGCCGTGTATCCGGTACCGGATAAGTGTCAACGCTCTCATTGAGTTCTGTACACTTCGAATCAGATACACGGTGCCGTGAGTGTTCGTAGCCACGCCCATTTGGCGTAAAGGCACTGTGAGCAAATAGATCTACTACATTGCGCCAGACGTCATCTTTTAGGACAGCAGTAATTCCGCTCTGCTTATGAAAGCATTAATTGCAGCTGCGGAGGAATTCCTTAAGTCTGTTGGAGATATGATCTCTTTAAGGAAAAAGCTTCTCCTAATTCTGCACACTCACATAGTATATGTTTTGTGGTTTCATCCTCTTCTAGACAGAGGTGGTAGGTGAAATCATCCGGGATTCTCATTTTGTCGAGGTGGTGTTTTAATTGGCAGTGACCGGTAAGGAAGCTCACAAGCCTTCTTATATTGTTTCTACTGTATTTAAGGATATCAACTGCTTTCTTGGGAGGGTCGGACAGCTCTTTAAGCTTGTCTATGATCTTGAGTGTTATTCCAGTGGGAGATGCACATGTTGCTTTCCCAACTGTTAGGAGTATATTTAAACCAAGAATCAGATATTCTACAAAAGGGTTTTGGTCCAATTAATAACTCAGAGGAACCTTTCCTGGTGAGCAGATCTACTGTCAACGCCTACGTAGGGTAGATAGGTAGAAATGGCGTTTCTGTAAAAACAGAGACCCAATTAGCACAGTTGTGCCGTTTTGATACCTTGACTCATGCGACCTTGGATGTTGATGTGTGTTGGTGAGGACAATCTAGAGCCAGCCTGTGGAGCTTAAGAAGAGGGTTAGCTCATTTATGTTCTTATCCGAGATCTCCTTAAGTGAATTGTAGAAGGGTTTGCCTAATGCTTGATGTCTAGCCCTAGCTAGTTCTGGACAATTGCACATGCAGTGGATAATTGTTTCCTTTTCGGCGGCTATGTTGCAACTACGGCAGTGTGTATTATATGGGATACCTAGTTTGGCTTACTTACTTACTTACTTAGGTGGCGCTACAGTTCGGGGTGAACCTGGGCCTCAACCAACAAGCCTCTCCATTTAGCTCGGTCTTTAGCTAATTGCCTCCAGTTGCGCACTCCAAGTTGGTCGAGGTCCCCTTGAACTTGTGCGCGCCACCTACGGCGATGATTCCCTCTACTGCGTCGTCCCTCGGGGTTAGATTCGAAGACTCTGCGGGCCGGAGCGTTGGTGTCCATTCGCTCTACATGTCCTAGCCATATCAGACGTCCAATACGCAGTTTTTTGACTAGGTCGATGTCGCTGTACAGCTCGTATAGTTCGTGATTGAATCTTCTCCTCCAAAACCCGTCAACACAAACGGGACCGAAAATCTTACGAAGAATTTTTCTCTCGAAGCAACCAAGAATCTCTTCATCCTCTTTTAATAAAGTTCATGTTTCAGCGCCGTAAAGCTGGACTGGGATGATCAAGGTCTTATATAGAGTCTCCTTAGTCGTTCGAGATAGGGCTTTACTGTTGAATTGCCTTATAAGCCCAAAAAACAGCGATTGGCAAGAGTTATTCTTCGATTGACTTCTGCACTGATTTTGTTTGTAGAATTTATAGCAGAGCCAAGGTAGACAACGTCCGTTACTACCTCGAAGTTATAGCTGCCCACGGTGACGTTCTGTCCAATTCATCGGTGTTGGCTTTCCCTTCTAGTTGACAGCATATATTTGGTTTTGCCCTCGTTTATCGCTAAACCCATTTTGGCCGCTTCCGCCTCAATGCTTGCAAACGCACCGGTGACAGCCCGCTGAGTTCTTCCGATAATGTCTATATCGTCGGCGTATGCAAGTAGTTGTACAGACTTGTAATAGATTGTGCCTCCGGTGTTGGCTTGTGAGTTCCGCACAATCCGTTCAAGTGCAATATTGAAGAAGTCACATGACAGCGCGTCACCTTGTCTAAAGCCTTTTTTGACGTCAAAGGTCTCGGTGAGGTCATTACCGACCTTGATGGAGCAGCGAGCGTTCTCCATCGTCATCCTGCACAGACGGACAAGTTTGGCAGGGATGTCAAAACTAGATATGGCTCTATAAAGCTCTTCTCTATAGATGCTATCATAGGCAGCCTTGAAATCGATAAAGAGGTGGTGAGTATCGATTTTGAATTCTTGGGTTTTCTCCAGGATCTGCCGAAGTGTGAAGATTTGATCGATAGTGGACTTTGCTGGCCTGAAACTGCACTGATAGGGTCCAATCAGGCTGTTGATAAAAGGTTTCAGGCGTTCACACAATATCGCAGAAAAGATCTTATATGCGATGTTGAGGAGGCTGATGCCTCTATAATTGGCGCAGTTGAGGGGGTCTCCCTTCTTGTGGATCGGGCAAACGATGCTGGGATTCCATTCATCAGGCATAGACTCGTCTGACCAAATCTTAGAGATGAGTTGGTGTATGCACTCTACCAATTCATCACCAGCTGCCTTGAAAAGTTCGGCCGGTAAGCCGTCAGGTCCAGCAGCCTTGTTCGATTTTAGCTTGGATATTGCTATCCTCACTTCGTTTTGGTCAGGTGGACGGAAATTTTGACTATCATCGCCTGACAGCGGGATGTTGGTCTTCGTCGCCGTTATACAGTCTGCAGAAGTAGTTTTTCCATATTCTCAGCACCGACTGTGATTCTACTACGAGGTTTCCATTTTCATCTCTACAGGTTTCTGTACGGGTATTGCTACACTGACATGTTCTTTTTACCTTTTGGTAAAACTTCCGTACATTGTTCCTGGAGTATCAACTCTCGTATCGCTGTTCTTAGCCCTGATCTTTCTAGTTTTATGATCTCCTCAGATGTCCTGTGGTCTAACACAGGCCATAAGGCATTGGACACCCTATGACCTTCTTAAATTAGCCATGTTGATGATTATATCACGAATGATTCCCCTAGCCATACGCCTTGTTGGTTTAATGCTACCAATTATGTCCCTATGCCAGAGCTCTGCTCCTCTTTTTGCCAGCTCGTCGGCCTTTTCTGTTCTACGTACATAATACCTTAAGCATTGTGCGGCAAGCCCTGACAATCTCAGATTTAGTGACGCAAGAATCTAGCGCTTTTAGCGCAAGCCTGACTGCCAATGTAGCGATATTTTTGTCGGATATTTATTCCATCTCAAGTAATTCCGCAGCTTTAAGTACAGCTAGAACCCCTGCTTGGAACACACTGCATGTGTCTAGAAGTCTCAGGGCCACCTGTAGGTTAATATCTCTCGAGTATATACCTGACCCCGTGCCCTCTTTAGTCTTAGAACCATCTGTGTATATTGCGATCTGTTAGTGGACAGAGACTGTCTTCCTTTGACAATCCTCTCTAATAGGATACATAACGGTGTGACGAAGCTAAGGCACCAAGGATATCGTCCGATTCATCAGGGATATCGGGAAATGATTCCTTAAGAATGGAGCTATGTCCCTACGTTACGTTAGTGAACCGAAGCGCACTGTTGCCCGCTTAAAATTTGATTTGTAGGTCTAGTGGTAAAAGATACAGGAAGATCTTGAGTGCAGCCATAGGCATTGTGCGTAGGGCACCCGTGATGGCAATGTAGGCTGTTCTTTGTACCATAACCAACATATCCCGTATTTTCCACACATAAGAGCCACATACGTCTCTTACAGAGACAAGTCTTGAAAAACCGATACTACTTTTAACTGACACGTCAAAGCCTGCATTTTAATTCTTGTTCAGTTTTTAAGTAACGAAGAACTGGGGTCAACATTTTGTAATTACTTTGCAAAAAGACTTAGTTTGTCGGCTTATAAAGTAAGACGTACAAATACAAATTACAACGAAGCCACCTTCTTTCTAGGAAGCGTAAGAAGTACAAACAACCCGTGAGCATTTCCTATGTCGCAGCCAAATCAATAAAGATAACCTTTTTGAAACAGCACCTAATACGCGCGCAAAATCTATAATGTTGTCGTGCAAAAATACATCCCCATTTTTGTTGAACATACAAAGTTCCATACCAGAAATCAGATAGAGAAGGTTAGGTACCTACTTAACTGGACGATGACACAAATCCCTCATTGAAGCCACACAAGTTTTGCATCACCATCAGCGGTGAGGGTTCGTTTTCTATTTTAAATATTTATACTCATACTTAGTGCATTAGCTTGGTCATGGTAAACGTGCAGAAGGGAAATCTGAAATCTAAGAATGCTGTAAGAAAAGAAAAAAGCAAAAGATACGAGTAGGCTAGAAAAACCACTTCTATCACTGGCTTGCCAAGGGAATTTTCGCTCCCTACCACCGGATGAATAGACATTAATTGCTTCAGACACAAATGAATCGGATTACATGCCTTACACCTAATAACCTCTATCGCCTTGTCTTTGCTCTGAATCAGTTTTAATTGATTTTATTATAATCTTTTCTTTCAGCCAATTATGACATCCTCAACAGAGAAACGTGAGCATCTCTATAAAATTCTAGTCATCGGTGAGCTGGGCACAGGCAAGACGTCCTTCATCAAGCGGTATGTCCATCAGTTTTTCAGTCAAAATTATCGAGCGACTATTGGCGTGGATTTCGCCCTTAAAGTCCTGCACTGGGATTCGAATACAGTTGTTCGGTTACAATTGTGGGATATTGCCGGGCAGGAGCGGTTCGGAAATATGACCAGGGTGTACTATAAAGAAGCCGTTGGTGCCTTTATTGTGTTTGATGTTACGCGCAGTGGTACGTTCGATTGTGTGAGCAAATGGAAAGAGGATCTGGATTCGAAAGTACAACTGCCCGATGGTAGTCCGATTCCGTGTATTTTGTTAGCCAATAAGGTGAGTTAAGAGGACAATTTGAGGAAGAGGATGTATAGACGAGTTTTTTTTTTTTTTCCAGTGTGACCAAGATAAACAAGGTATCGTTACGACTCCAGAAAAGATGGACGAATATGTTAGGGAGAACGGTTTCGCCGGTTGGTATGAAACATCAGCAAAGGAAAATATTAATATTGATGAAGCTGCCAGAGCGTTAGTGAATAAGGTGAGTGGATTTTTTCTTAGAAGGTGGGATGAACTCAATCTCTCTCAGCCTAAAGAAGCACAAGCTTTTCTGGATTAAAACGTGCAGCTTATAAAGTGTTTAAAAACTGCTAAATGAATGTTAACTAAGACCACCTTACCACTGGTGGGGGGGGTGGTTAGGTTAGGTTAGGTTAGGATCGGCCCTCGATGAGGATGTACTTAGACCAGAAAGTAGGTCCATTGTACTGCCGATGTGTAAGGCGGGTGGGTCACCCTCTTACTCTTGGAACCATTTGCTTCGTTGAATGAAGTCGTGAATTTTAGACGTGCAGGCGTTGCCGAGATCATTAAGATCATTGTAGAAGTATTCACCCAGAGTGGCCTTCCTGATGTTGGCGAGCGCAGGACAGGCGCACAGGAGATGACTGATGGTCTCTTCTTCCTCTTCATCTCCGCAGCTTCTACAGAAGTCGTTATGAGGGATACCTAATCTCTGGGCATGTCTTCCTATGACGCAGTGTCCAGTGAGGACATTTGTTACTTTTGAGAGGGCTCCTCTCTTGTGCTTCAAGAGTCCGATGGACCTGGATTTATTGAGTGTCGCCCAGAGCTGTCTGGCGGTGTGACATTGGTCTAGATGATTGGCTACTTTCTCGGCATCAATTTGAATGAGGTACTTAACATAAGACGTTGGCGCTTCGATGTCGGTGATGCTTATGCTATCTGTACCAGAGGAGCCTTGTCGTGCTAGTTCGTCGGCTGCACAATTCCCCGGTATGTCACAGTGACCTGGTACCCAGCAAAGGGTGAGGTTGTACTGACCAGCTATCTCGTTAAGAGATATGCGACAGTCTTTCACTACCTTAGATCTCGTAGTGCTGGATGCGAGGGATTTGATGGCTGCCTGACTGTCGACATAAATAACAATATCAGGTGTTGATAGTGTGCTAGCCGCCAGCCAGTCAGCAGCTTTGCGAACTGCGGTGATTTCGGCTTGAAAAACGCTGCAGTAGTCTGGAAGGTTAAAGGAGAGGTGTATGTCCAGATCTTCCGAGAAAATTCCGGCACCGACTCCGTCCTTGGTTTTGGACCCGTCCGTGAAGATTGACAGCGATTCGTTGTAAAGGACATTGCGTTGTGTCCACTCACTTCTGTCCGGTATCGAGTGCGTGTAACCCTTGTCAAAATCATATTCAGTGGGCAGATGGTCAGTGGAATTGGGAAGATGACGGTGCATCGAAAGTATATTGGCATGTCCCGTGTGTTGCTCCTTCCACTGCCTGGAGCCTCTCAGTCTTATTGCCGAGCTGACAGCCAATTGTTTACTGACGATGTCAGTCGGAAGCAGGTGGAGCATGGTTTGGAGCGCCGCTGTGGGAGTAGTTCTCAGTGTCTCCGGTAATACTGAGACATGCAACTCGCTGAGTTTTTTCCATTATGGATAGGTTGGATTTCTTCTCCAAGGCGGGCCACCATACCAATACTCCATACATGAGAATCGGTTTAATGACCGACGTGTATAGCCAGTGCATGATGCTTGGTTTAAGGCCCCAGGTGGAGCCTACTGCTTTCTTGCAGATGTATAGAGCGGCCAGCGATTTTCTGGCCCGTTCGACGACATTCTCCTTCCAAATTAGCTTGCGGTCAAGCTTTAGGCCTAAATAGCTAGCACTATTTGAAAGCTTGAGGGTGGATCCCCTTATCTTGGGCGGAGTGAAGTCAGGTAGCTTGTGTTTTCTTGTGAATAGAACTAGCTCGGTCTTCGTCGAGTTAACGAAGAGGCCGCATTTATCGGTCCATCTGAGCAGTTCATTGAGAGCAGACTGCATGACATCGGCCAGCGTCTGCGGGTATTTGCCTGTTGTTAGAATGGCGACATCATCTGCATAGGCAATAACATTGCATCCAGTTTTTTCGATCTTTAGAAGGGCCTCGTTGAGCACCAAATTCCACAATAGTGGAGACAGTACACCACCTTGAGGGGTGCCTCGATGTGCATGTCGCTTGACAGTACTACTTCCGAAGGATGCTGTTATTACCTTGTTCTTTAGAATGTGTTCTATGAAACAACAGATGGGTTCGCAGATGTTGAGCCTACGTAAGGCACTGGTAATCGAATTTGTTTCAACGTTGTTGAAGGCTCCCTCTATGTCTAGAAATGACACTAGGGTGAACTCTTTGGTTGAGAGTGATTTTTCGATAGGGTGAATGATGGAGTGCAAAGCCATTTCGACAGACTTACCTTTTTGATAGGCGTGCTGTGACGTGGATAGTAGGGTGCTATCAATAGTGGCCTTGATGTGTAGGTCCAGGATTCTTTCCAGAATCTTGAGAAGGAAGGATGTTAGACTAATAGGGCTAAGGTCCTTTGGGAGGGTGTGCGATGTCTTGCCTGCTTTGGGTATAAAGACCACTCTTACCTCGGGGGGGGGGGGGGGGGGGGGGGGGGGGGGTTGGAGTTGTCGTATTCAACTTCACCTTTAAATTTTATTTCACCCCTTTTGTGTGTTGTCCTGAATATTTCTTCGCATCAAGTTTCTTCTTCCGAGAGGCCTATTTGTTCTTGTAATTCTTCTTCTTCCCAAAATGATTTAAGTTGATCATTTAGCTCTGTGTTGGATATTAAGCAAACTTTTGCTTCGTGTGTCTTGGAGCGATGTTGAATATTTGCAGATAATATCCAGTCTAATTGAGTGTTTTGAGCGACTGGGATTCCTTGGTTGCCTTTAATCACACCCTCCAGAATTATGTCTTGGAATACATCTGCTCCTATTAGTACATCTATGGCCGCCTTTTTGTTGTATGCTGGATCCGCCAAGGGTAAATGTTTAATATGATCCCAATCCTTGGTTGTAAAAGATTCTTCCGGTAGTAGTCTTGTAAGATTGTTCAGTACCATGAAGTTTTGCTCGGTCACTCTTTTAATGTCCTCATCTCTTAACCAACCAACCCATCCATCCCGCATACTTGTAAGAGTTTTGGTTTTATGAACTTTTGGGTCTTTTTTATTACTTTGTTTCGCAGTTGAGGTTTTGATGTTTTCATCCATTAAGGCTGCATCTTAAGGACTAGCTCGCCTTGCTTCGCCCGTGTACCACTTTTAAGATAAAGAAGTATTTTCTGCTCAAACCTTTCTAGAGTCCATAAATATCCATATTACTGGGATCTACAGAAAATATAAAAATATTAAAGATTATTTATCCCCATCTACTCAAGTCAAGAAATCAAAACTATTTGAACAACTGCATACGTACAATACTGCAAATATGTAAACTTAAATACCCACCAGAGCACACAACTCGTCAAACAGGTATAATAGAAAAGGAGACCGGGAAATACATCATTTTGAAAGTTAGACTCTAAGCAATGCAACTGCGAAAAACCGTTTAATTGTGTGCAGAAGTTTTTGTTTGATGCGTATTGAAACATTTTTACACCTACAGTTTTAAGAAACCCTTTTATTTCCCAAAACCAAATGTATCCTTAGTGCTGACCCAGGATATAAGCTACCACTATGCCAAGTTTCATCAAAATCCATGCAATAGTTTCTGCGTGATATGTGCACAGACAGACAAAAACGTTATACCCTCTGTAGTTTTATGTATAGATGATGGAGCACGTCTTTATGCTAAGCTAACTCTGATGATGCTTTAGACCCTTGTTTGTGTACCGGTTTTGTATGCACATTATTTTACACATCCATGTTGAGATTGTGGTCGCGGCTGCTAATTGGTCATTGCGTTATACTACCGAGTGTTAGGTTTGAGGTTCGACTTCCTTAAAAAGCCAACTCTTTTCACAATCCTACTCTTGCGAAAGTCAGACAAACATGGGTGAGCATAAAAGACATGACAAAGGTTTAAAATAAATATTTGTAGAATCCCATTACCCAGGTGAACGCATCTAACACCGTTTACATTTCCAGTGTCCATATAGCCTGTGAAGTATGGTATGTCGAACTTTCCGCTGAGATAAACAATTTGACTCAGCTTGTAAATGACCGGACATTGTAAGTCATTCCGCTAACACACTGGACTTGTTTCTTACTTCGCACCCTGATAAATACACAATTGATGTTTAAGTGCCCACAATATCATATCCGCTAAATTCTTGTACTCCGACCACACAGTTAAAGAAAAACTCCTAAAAGAAAAGTTTGGTGTTACAAGAAAGCCAATTCAGACGGCCTTAATAGTTTCTTTAGGAAATTTAACTGGTATACTTCCTCGATAGCGACGTGCCGCCACCATCTAATATGATTATGAATGACTATATTCCTAACAGAATAAAGAGCATCAAACCTAAGGCAAACTCGTGGTTTGACCAGAGCTGCAAAGAGGCTATCAGGCTGAAAGATGTAAGCTTTCGGTCTTATAAAGCCAACAAATGTGAGAAAAACCGAAAGAAGTTTAAACAAGCCAAAAATGACTGCAATGCTCACATTCGACGTGTAAAATTCATACTTGACCAAAAATTGAGGCAACAAATTCTACACAGTTCCAAAGATACTAAAAATGTTTGGTCATTCGTCAGAAATATTAAAAATTCTGCCTCGTCTGAACTACACCCTGCCAGATAGTGCTTTTTTTCGTCGCTTGTACTTAAGAGCGTCGAATTTTCCATGGGATGAGTCCAATTTCGCACTTGTACAGTTGCAGTTGCTCAAAGGTCAACATATACAAATCCGATGGTCCAGATGGTATATCCCCCATAGTTCTGAAGAGGTGTTCTTCCACGCTGGCAAAACATCTGCCTATCCTACTCTTCTGTGCTCCTTCCGAGAAGATGGAAAACAGCATTTGTCCAGCCCGTCCCTAAAAAAGGGGAATCTTCCTCCCCGTCCAATTACCGATCCATTTAACTTACGTCTTCTTCTTCTTCTTTCCAATTTCATGGAAACGCTGATAAATCGTCAGCGCATCTTGACTTACGAAAACTCTTTAATAATCGGCAGTACGGTTTTCGTAGCAACAAGTCCACTGATGGTGATTTGATGCCATATCTTACCGAGAAGTGGAACCAATCTCTCCATCACTTCGGTGAAACAAAGATGTTTGTGCTCGATATTTCTAAGGCATTTGACAGAGTTTGGCGTCAGGCTCTTTTGTCGAAAATGCGCGCATCTGGCATCATTGAGTTTTTTCTTCAATGGATTAGAAACTATCTTCCAGACGGCTCAATACAAGTTGTCTTCGTCGGCTTCAAGCCTGCAATTCATTCATTCCTTCATTTTCAATGGCCCGCTAATCCTTCATGAGGGTCACGGGGGTAGGATGCTCAGGTGGACTCTCCATCCTTCTCGATCCTCCGCCATTGACCCCAATTCATCAGGGGGAATCCCTAAGCAGCTCCAGGAGAGATGTCGGACTTGATCCAACCATCTATTTCTAGGCCTTCCGCGAAGTCGCCTACCTGATGGCACGGCAACCATGGCGCGTCTTGGAAGCCGGTCTGGGGGCATACGCACAACGTGACCAAACCATCGAAGCATAGATCGTTCCGCTCGGAGAAGTAGCTGCTCAACGTTGAGCGCCTCGCGTACTCTGGTGTTGCGCACTCGACCCCTGCGAGTTATTCCAACAACAGCGCGAAGGAACCTTATTTCGGCAGCTTGTATCTGCGATCTTATACTTTCGGTCACTACCCAAATTTCATGACCATAGGTGAGAGTTGGAACATACACAGAGTTAAAAACCGATAGCTTAGCTTGAACACTAAGTTCGGTCTTCCTTATAACCTCGAGATACTTAAACTTCTCCACCTGCTTCAGTGGGAGTCCACTAACATGCAGAGTGCACTGAATGGGTTTTTTGGAAACGACCATTACTTCCGATTTGTTCACGTTGATCTTCATTTCAGCATCATCACAAACGGCTACAAACCTTTCGAGTGCGCACTGGAGTTCGGTTTGAGAGGACCCAAGGATGACCAAATCATCCGCAAAGAGCAGATGACTAATCCTTAGGTCTCCCACTTTGAAACATTCCCCGCCACGGCTGCGCTGTAACATCCAATCCATATATACAATGAAGAGGAGAGGTGACAAAACGCACCTCTGGCGGAGTCCAACGCCCACAGTGAAAGGTATTGATTTAACACCGTTTATCCGAACACAGCTTCTACAGTTTGTATATAAAGACTGAATCGACCTTAACAGGGAACCAGCAATCCCATACTCCTGCAGAACACTCCAGAGTTTGCCTCGAGGAACCCTATCAAATGCTTTTTCCAAATCCACAAAACAAGTGTAGACAGGTTTGGCATATTCCCAGGCCTTCTCAAGAACCATTCTGAGAGTGGACAACTGGTTGGTTGTGCTTCTACCGGGACGAAAACCGCACTGCTCATCCCCCAAACTGTCCTCAACCACAGCTCTGGAACGCTTTTCTAGCACCTTGGCGAAGACTTTTCCAGGGAGACTTAAAAGAGATATACCCCTATAGTTGGAGCAATCTCTTTTGTCCCCTTTTTTAAAAAGAGGAACTATCACCCCCATTTGTCAATCAGCAGGTGTTTCACCGCATTCCCAGGCCACTTTAATGACACGCGAGAGCCATTGAACTCCCTCTTTACCTAAAGCCTTGAGCATTTCTGGCCGAATTTCATCCACACCAGCAGATTTGCCAACTTTTAGCGCTTTGATCGCCAAAGTTACTTCCTCTACCGTAGGACTATTTTCTGGCCAACTCTCGACCATAGGTCTGTCATCTTCGGTGCCCTGTTCGGGATTGAGCGATTCTGAAAAGAGCTCGCTCCATCTGCGTGAGATGTCCTCCTCATTTGGAAGAAGTCTACCGTCTTTGGATTTGACTCCTTCAACGATATTCAACTTTTTTCCTCTGAGTCGGCGGACGGTCTGCCAGAACATCTTATTTGCAGATCTGTGGTCACGTTCCAATTTCTCGCCAAACACCTTCCAAAACTGTTCTTTCGCTGTTTTCACAGCTAATTTGCAAGTTCTTCGCGCCTCAGTGTACCGATTTCGAGAATCGGAGTTCCCCAAGTGAATCCACACCTTAAAGGCTCTCTTCTTCTCTCTGATGGCTTCTTGAACTCCGGGCGTTTTAAACCAAGCAGTTCTTTTCTCACCACCAGCTGCCACACCAAGCCGCTTCACTCCACAAACATCTCCCGCAGAGGCAATAACCGTGGTTGAAAACAGTTGCCATTCTTCCTCTACATTTGATGGAACAGTTGGAATTCGTTCAAACCTCTCAGATATTTGCCGCGCAAATGTCTCCCGTATCTCATCGTCCTGTAACCTCTCCCATCGTATGCGTGTAACCATCCTTGGGGAGGCACTCCCTCGCTAAGATACAATTTGCACAGCACTAAGTGATGATCAGTTGACAGTTCGGCCCCTCTCAATACGCGAACATCACAAACCATTCTCTTCAGACACGATGGTACCACAAAGAAATCGATCAGCGACTTCTGCTGAAGACTCTGATGGTACCACGTGTATTTGTGAATGTCTTTGTGCGGAAAGATAGTGTTCATGATGGATAAGCCATTTTCACAACAAAAATCCAACAACCTCTCTCCGTTCGCGTTTTGATCAGGATCACCGTTCCTCCCAATCACACCCCCCATGTCATAACATCTACACCCACATGAGCCCTGAAGTCACCCATCAGGACAAAAGAATCCATATCTGCAACCTTTTCAAGGGCAACATCAACTTCATCTAAGAAAGCTGCGTACTCTGACTGAAGGTTCGGTGCATACACCTGCACCAATGCCAGAGTAGATCTTTCAAGCTTGAGCTTTAAGATCGCAACTCTCCCTCCTAATGGTATCCACTTCAATACTCTGTCTGTCAACCTGGGACTTATGAGTATCCCCACTCCCGCCCGAGCAGATATTGAGGGTGCGCCTCCTGACAGGAAGAGCTTCCACACACCCGAAAGGTCCACAGTTTTAGAACCTCTCTGCTTTGTTGAAGAGACGCCAACTATATCTAGTCGACTTTTAACAGCCTCCCCAACAAGCTCAAGATCGTTCCCTGTGAGCGATGAGACGTTCCATGTGCCTATCCTAAGTCGATGCCGTTGTCGAATCTCAGAGAGTCCATCTGTGCCCCTATCGGTGCACAGCGCGCTCACCCCTTGACCCCCGTAATGGTTCGCGAGACCATTGACAGGAAGCTCGTAGCCATTTCGGGTTTAACCCGGCCGGCTGCCGACAGACCGACCACCAGACGCTCGCATCCTGACACCCTTCAGGCCTGGCTCCAAAGGATGCCCTGGCTTACCAGGCTTGGCAATATCCGAGGCCGGTCGTCTTCTTCTTGTCATCATGGGGTGTGCGCTTTGTTAGCCGTGACTGGATTGTATGGATGGGAATAACTATTTAAGTTATCGACTGTTCTGCGCCATGTTCTCCTCGGACCGCCAGGTCTTCCGCCATCCTGAGTTAGAGGGTTCCATTGCATAGCATGGTTCGCTATGGAGCTGTCACCCTTTCGGAATGTGTGACCAATCCACTGCCACTTCCGCCCTTGGATAGTTGTGCCTGACCCCTTCTCTCGTAAAGGTGTTCGTTAGAGATACGATTGGGCCAGAAAATCCTTAAGATATTGCGCAGACACCTATTAACGAACGTTTGCAGCTTTCTGGTGATAGTAGTGGTCACTCTCCACGTGCTGCAACCATATAGCAGCACGGATTCAACGTTGGAGCGGAACAGTCTTATTTTGGTGCTCAAACTGATTGCATTGCTTCGCCATATTTTGGACAACATCCCGAACGCGGACTTTGCTTTGGCGATCCTGTTGGCTATATCCAGTTCGGTTCCACCATCGGTCGAGACAATACTCCCAAGATACTGGAAATTCTCTACTCTCTCTACCGGTTGTCCAGCAATGCATATTTGAGCCGATGAGTTTGTTCCAAGGCTGATAATTTTAGTTTTTGCCGTACTAATTTTCAGCCCGACGAAGCCTGCCTCCCTCTCCACATCTACTGTTATTTGGTGGAGGTCCATAATTCTGTGGGAGAGTAAGCATACATCGTCTGCGTAGTCAAGATGTTTCAGTTGAGATGTAAGAGTCCATCGAATTCCTCCGTTTCCCGTCGACAAAGCTGCATGAAGCACATCGCTAATCACCAATAGGAATAATATTGGTGAAAGGATACAGCCTTGTCTTGCTCCACTTTGGATCTCAAACTCCTCAGACAACCTTCCCCTGTGCAGAACGTGAAGCCTTCATATGTAGCTTTGATAATAGCAATTAGTTTATCGGGAATGCCTCTCCTGCGTAAGGCACGTCAAAATAAACTCCCTGTTGACACTATCGAACGCCTTCGCAAAATCGATGAACAGCAGGTGCAGTGGCGATCGATATTCAACACACTGTTCGATGATAATCCGCAGGGTGTTGATGTGGTCGGCACAGGAGGATCCAGAGCGGAAACCTGCTTGTTCGGCATCGAGTGTATCTTCGAGATGTTGTTTGATTCGCTCAAGAATGATTTTAGCTATTATCTTAGGTACAGCAGGCAGCACGCAGATACCCCTCCAGTTTCCGCACTCCATTAAATTTCCTTTCTTAGGAAGCTTGACGATCATTCCCTTTTTCCACTCGTTAGGAAAGCTCTCAGCTTCCCAAGCTCTATCTATAAGTGGAAGCAGAAGCTCAGCCGATGTTGTTGGCGCTGCTCGTAAAAGCTCTGCTGGAATACGGTCAAGTCCTACCGCCTTGTTGGTTTTGAGTGCCTTGATCGTGGTAATGATCTCATCTTTACTGGGAGTCGTGGTGCGTATTCGGGAGCTTCTCACCGCGGGCATCTCAGTCTGATTTGGGAGCATATCGCTAGCGAATACACGGTTCAAAACCGTAGCAAAATGCTCTTTCCATCTCTTGATCTGGTCCTCATCCGAAATGAGCAAGGAGCCGTCTAGGCTTTTCACTGGATGTTGGCTGGAGCTGCGACCACCTGTCAGCTGTTTCGTGATTCTGTAGACGGTCCTGCTGTCGCACCTCCGTGCAGCTTCTTATGCTTCTGTAGCCAGCGCGTTGATGTAGTTGCGCTTGTCACGTCGCACGCTACGCTGAACTTCTCTCATCTTCATGCGATATAGGGACTCTAGCTCGCTTCTCCCTGCTGCTGGGGTAGCTGCAACGCGAGCTTTCAGCTGTTTTCGTTCGTCAATCCGTCTCCAGGTATCCTCGGAAAGCCACGCCCTATGTCTTCCCTGCGATCGACCGACAATTCTTTCAGCACCAGATGTAAAAACAGTTTTCACAGCACACCAATGGTCTTGGATGGTTGCGGGCATTGCGCTGCTGATTGCTTACACACCTTGCGAAAAGTGCTCCCTTAATTGTTGGCGCACTGAGGGATCACTAAGTCTATCGATGTTGAACCTGGGCATTCTTGTGTTGTCGTGGGATCTTCGAACTGCAGCAGTGCGTAGTTGGAGAGTAGCTATCATAAGATGGTGATCACATACTATCCCCACATCTGCCCCTCGCCTGTTTCGGACGTCCAGGAGACTACTTCTAATGCGGCGGCTGATAGCAAAATGGTCAATTTGGTTGGAGGTTGCTTGCCTGTCTTTGGAAACCCAGCTGACTTTGTGGCAGGTCTTGTGCTCAAACATGGTGCAAGGCGGTTGGCATTGCAGAAATCCACAAACCTTTCGCCGTTGTCATTGCGGTTGCCTAGTCCATGCTTCCCGATTGCATGTTTGAGCCCTTCGTTGTCGCTGCCTACCTTGGCATTCAAATCCCCCATCACTATGACAATGTCTCCATTTGGTGTTGTGTTGAAGGCAGCGCTTAAGAGATTGTAAAAGCTCTCCTTTTCGTCCTCAGACGAACTATTCGTTGGGGCGTAACACTGTAAACTGCGCCATAAGGATGAATTTGCCATTGAGGATCAATTTGAATTATATTATAGTGTAGTGTTTTATTTTAAAACTTCATCGTGCAACTCTATTGAGTCAGCTCATTGACAAAATTCACAATCCATAGGTTACAAACTATCCATTTTAATTTCAGATCCTCCTGAACGACAAGCTCATCAGCGCTGCCGATATCGCCGACAGTGAGAAATTCAACTTGGCGAACTCGAACGGTGGTGGTCAAACCACGACGCAGGCCATCAAAAGTAAATGTTCCTGCTGACGCCTCAATTGTCATCTGCAAACTGTGTCATCATATAATGAACGACTTATAATTGTTATCTTAAGTGTTAAAATTTTAGTTATGTACGTATAATTTTAATATTAAAATGGAATTAAAAAAGTGTATTTCAATAAAGTTAAGAATAATCGTTATAAAAAAATCCATACGTTATATGTATATCATTGTTAGCCAATTATAGGAATACATACATAAAAAAAATACTTTGACTTTTAACATATTTTTGTTCTGATTTTTTGTTTGTTTTTAGGATACATACTTAAATTAATTTATTACAAATCATTCATATTTGGCTTCTTTAAAAAATAAATAAATAAAAAAGTTATGCCTTGCAATATATCATATAAGGGAATATACAATATAACAACTGATAGTAATCAAATGTCCATTCGAGTTCTTGCCATTTTTTGCACTAAAAACATAAAAATACACAAAAAATTTATAATATTTAAAAAAAGCTTTATTTTAGGAATTACAGAAGATTATTCTAAATAAATTTGTTACTTTAAAAATGCATTTACAAGCAGATAAGGGAAAAAAACAAAACTCATAAATCTTGTTGGAAATATAAAGATTTGAAATAAAAGAAATAATATTTATACAATATCTATATACACACACTTTCAATTGATTAAGCTATAAGTGAAAAAGTTATTGATTAAAGAATAGCATTTTATTACCACATGGATACATACTGTTGTTTTCTTGATTTTTGCTTAGCCATAAAAATGTAGTATCTAAATATTTTGTTGCCAACTTGGCCGCCGCTGTTTAAGCATAACACCTGCCATAAGATCAGTTGGGTCTCTACTGATAGGCAACGAACATCCAACCAGATCGACCACATTGCGATCAGTCGCCGCTTTAGAAATTGTCTCCTGGACGTCCGAAACAGACGTGGAGCTGATGTCGGACAAGAACGAGATCACCATCTTATGGTAGCTCATTTACGCCTTCGTACTGCATCCGTCCACAGCAACCGCTCAAACCTTCTTAACATCACCAGGTTTAATATCGACAGGCTCAAGGTTCCCCAAGTGCGCCAACAGTTCAGGGACCATCTTGCCTTAGAAGCAGAAGCAATCAGCAGCATAGAGAACATGGATGACCACTGGAGTTCTGTGAAAAATGCTTTTGCGACTGGGACACGCACGTATGTCGGTAAAAAGCAGAAACACCACCGCACATGGCTTTCTACAGACACCTGGAGACGGATCGATGAGCGTACAGCAATCAAGGCTCGGATTGCAGCGGCCTCAGCAGTAGAGAGAACCAAGCTTGAAGCCCAATACCGTGCGAAGAAGAAAGAAGTGCAGCGTAGTGTGAGACGTGACAAACGTCAATATATCAACTCACTGGCCTCAAGGGCTGAAGAAGCAGCGAGTAGGTGCGACAGTAGGACTGTTTACAACATCACTAAGGAGCTCATTGGTGGTCGAAACTCCAAACAACATCCAGTGAAGAGTCTAGACGGTAACCTTCTGAATTCGAATGAGGATCAGCTCACTAGATGGAGAGAACATTTTGCTACAGTGCTAAATCACTTAGACGACGGCGGTATGATCTTGAATTCGAATGAGCAGTTCGAAGCAACAAATTGCCGAATTCGCACCGTACCTCCCAGTAAAACTGAAATAATAACAGCAATCAAGTCCCTCAAGAAGAGCAAAGCGGTGGGTATTGATGGCATCCCTGCCGAGCTATTTCAAGCGGCGCCAAATATATCGGCAGATTTGCTGCATCCGCTAATACGGAGAGCTTGGGAGAGCGAACAATTTCAACAGGAGTGGAAAAGGGGGATGATCATTAAGCTTCCAAAGAAGGGAAACTTGATGGAGTGCGGTAACTGGAGAGGTATATGTGTTCTTCCAGCTGTAGCCAAAATAATAGCTAGAATAATTCTAGAACGAATTAAAGAACATTTAGATTCAACTCTCGATGTCGAACAGGCAGGTTTTCGCACTGGATCCTCCTGTATCTACCACATAATCACCTTACGGATCATAATCGAACAATGCGTTGAGTATAGGTCTCCGCTACATTTACTGTTTATCGACTTCGAGAAGGCTTTCGACAGCTTGAATCGAGATGCTATCTGGTTGGCCTTGCGCAGGAGAGGCATTCCAGAAAAACATATAGCTATTATCAAGGCTACATATGAGGGCGGCAAGTGTCACGTCGTGCACAATGGTAAGGTGTCGGAGGACTTTGAAGTCCAAAGTGGAGTACGTCAAGGGTGCATACTGTCCCCACTATAGTTCTTGGTGGTTATCAGCGATGTACTTCGTGCAGCATTGACGGAAGCTAATTATGGAATTCATTGGACTATGACATCTTACCTTAAACACCTAGATTACGCTGACGATGTTTGTCTACTTTCACATCGGATAATGGATCTTCATTTGATGGCCCAATATCTAGAAGCTGAGGCAAACAAAGTGGGGCTAAAAATAAACACAGCCAAAACAAAAGCCCTGAGCACTTCTTCTAACAACCGCGCTCAACTTAACATTGCCGGACAGGAAGTCGAGAAAGTTGATAACTTTCTTTATTTAGGAAGTGTCGTCTCGGCTAATCGCGGTGGCACCGAACTGGATGTGTGCAGCATAATCGGGAAGACTAAAGCTGCGTTCGGAATTCTGTCCAAAATCTGGAGAAGCAATGTTATTAGCTTAAGAATCAAGCTACGACTGTTCCGCTCCAACGTAGAATCAGTGCTGCTTTATGGGTGCAGTACCTGGAAGGTGGACACCATTAACACACGAAAGCTGCAAGTCTTCGTAAACAAATGCTTAAGAATCATCTTGAGGATTTTTTGGCCGAACCGCATTTCCAACGAACAACTTTATCTGAGAACGGGCCAAGAACCTATAAGCATTACTATACGAAGAAGAAAGTGGCAATAGATTGGACACACCCTACGGCGCGAAGACAACTCCATTGCGAAATGCGCTATGCAGTGGAATCCGCTCACCCAGGCAGGCAGAATAGCGGGACGCCCTAGGCAAACGTGGCGCAGAACAGTTGAGGAGAAATCGAGCTCTTTAGGAATGAGTTGAAGGCAGCTCAAACGCGTTGCAGAACTCCGAACACGATGGCGCGCAGGCGTGGTTGACGCCCTATGCCCCCCGAGGGGTTAAAGGATATAAGTAAGTAAGTAACTTGGCCGCCGAAACGCAGGAAGTTATTAATGTGTTTAAGCAACACTTCCAGCAGTAAGCAACTGGTAGCAAACAGAGAGAGTGATAGGGCAAGAAGAGAACCCGCTTCCAGTCAATGACGAACCAATACCACCCAGTGCACATGCAGTGTGTTCCAAGCAGAGGTTCTAGCTGTACTTAAAGCTGCGGAATTACTTGAAGTGGGTTCAATATCCAACAAGAATATCGCCATCTTCACAGACAGTCAGGCTGCCCTAAAGCCCCTAGAGTCTTGTGTCACTAAATCTGAAATCGTCAGGAATTGCCGCAAAATGCTTAAGGTATTATGTACGCAGAACCGTGTCAGATTATGTTGTGTACTTGACCACTGCGATATAGAAGGCGATGAAAAGGCTGACGAGCTGGCCAAAAGAGGAACAGAGCTCCCGCATAGGGACATAATCGGTAACATTAAACCACCACGGTGTGTGGCTTGGGACATTATTCACAATCTTCTTCTTCTTCTTTCTTTTATCAGCGAGGTTATGATCCGAAAACAAGGGATCACAACCCTCCCACTTCACCGCATTTCTACTGATCCGCCTGTGAATCACTCGGTTACTGAGGCCAATGAAATGCCGATGTCGTCGCATTTGTCTGATCCAGGCGTTTATAGGCCTGCCTTTCCTACATCGCGATGTCTTTGGAACGTGCATTGATATTGCCTTTTCAACAGGGTTCAAATGATCTCTTCTTTGAACGTGGCAATACCAACTGAGCCGGTCGCGCTCTATTTTTTGTACGATGGTTTCCTTGATGTGAAAGCTTCCACGGATCTTCGAACTTCTTATTCGATCAAGCCTTGTCACTCCTGCTGTCATGCGAAGCATCTTCATCTCAGCTGCCTTTAATTTACTCTCATACTTTTTGTACATCGTCCAACATTGTGAACCGTATGCGAGCGCTGGACGTACAACTGCGGTGTAGAGCATTCCTTTCAACTTAGGGGGAATTTTTCTGTCACAGAACATAGCAGAATTTTCTCGCCACTTCATCCACCCTACGCTTACGCGATGATTGATGTCGTCATCACAAGTTGCTTTGCTATTGATCATAGATCGCAGATATTTGAACTTTTCGCACTTGGGCAGCACTGTTCCATTCAAATAAATGTCTGGAATAGGCCTGAGTGGATCAGAGAACGGGCAGCACAAGTACTCTGTCTTTTTTGAACTAATGCGATACCCATTTCCCTCCAGAACGTCCACCGACACATTAAGTGCTCGTTGCAGGGATGTAGGATCCTCACTTATGATGGCTCCATCGTCAGCAAAGAATAACTGATGTACCTTGGGGTCCATCACTTTACCTTCAAGCAGATAATCAAGGACTGTAATAAAGAGCAAAGGACTTAAAACGCTTCCCTGGTGTACCCCGACTTTGATTGGGAACTCTTCGGTTACTTCAGCGGGGCATCTTACTCTTGTCTTTGCTCCCTCGTACATGTCCATGATCATCTGTACATAGGTTTCGGGAACCCCTCGATGTCTTAGCGCCACCCACATCAAATCTCGTGGTTGTCTGTCGAATGCCTTTTCAAAGTAAACCAATACCATATGCAAATCCCTTAAGGAATCACGATGTTTTTCCATTATGATCCTTATACTTTGGATTGCATCTGTGGTTGATTTACCCGCGACAAACCCGCACTGATCATCAGATAGCCGTATTATTTTTCGCAGTCGGCCACCTAATACCCGCTCAACGATCTTCATGATGTGTGACATCAGCTTGATCGAACGGTAGTTATCACAGTTTCGCGTATCACCCTTCCCTTTGTATACAGGGAGAACGTAACTTTCCCTCCATTGATTCGGCATTGATTCGGAGGTGATCCCCTCTCACAAATTTCGAGATGAGAATTCTGAGCCGATCTGAACCCGATGTCTCCCATCTTTTTCCAGAACTCAGAGGGCATCTCATCTGGCCCAACCGCTTTTCGTTTTTTGGAGTATTTGACCGCCTCACTAACTTCTTCGACTGTAATGTCGGGGATTTCTTCACAGTTAGGGGTGGCTCTTGGAAAGTATAGCCGGGGAAACTGTTCATTTAAAAGCTCTTCACAATACTGCCGCCACCTCTGCAGAATTTTGTCGTCATCCACAAGAAACTGGCCATGAGCATTGCTAATGAACTTTGGCGAACGAATCTCCTGAGCATTCCTCCTTCTTTGGGCGGCTATTTTGAAGATAGTGGCGCTCTTGCTCATATTGTGTCGTCGCAGCTCCTGGATAGCCTGATTTGCATCAGCAACCGGGGAAGATATTTTCTCCAGCTCCCGATACAGGCCCTCCGTACTCTCTGCTTGAAGCTGGGCGCACTTCTTCTTCGCTTTTTTCTTGCAGCATCCGTATTCCATTTCGAGGCGAACTTTTTCGTCATTATTATTAGAGGGGCACTTTGACCAAGCTTTGAAAGCCGCTTTCTTTTCATTTATCAGCATCTTAGCTTCATCACTCCACCACCATGTTTCTTTGGCGTGTTGATGGTGGCCTTTTGAAGCTCCTAGCAGTGATTTGGCCTTATTTAAGCAAGTTCGCTGTAGGGAATCCCACATACTTTGTGCTCTGCACTCTTCATCCTCAGCTCCGTTGATGGTGTGAGAGAGGTAATTTTTCACTACGAAAACAAAAGCCTCGCCTTTTTCTTTGTCCAGATTGTACCACTTGATTTTCTCAGAGACCCTTGTTTGTTTGCTTTTCTTCGGTGTTTTCATAAAAATTTCTGTTAGCAGGAGACGGTGTTGCCGAGCGATTGCCTCTCCCAGGATCACTTTGCAATCTTTTACCCGAGGCTTCATGAAACTGCCTACCAAATGGTAGTCAATCTGAGTTTCATCTCCACCACTGCTGTAAGTGATCAGGTGTCGGCTTTGTTTGATGAACATGGTATTTAACACGATAAGACCGTGTGATTTGCACATGCTTAGGATGTCTTCACCAGGAAGGTTCCTAGTGCCATATCCTAGTCCTCCATGGCAGTCTTCATAGTCTTCGTTTGATTTCCCGACATGTCCATTCAAATCTCCTAAAACAAACAGAAACTCTTCCTTTGGGATGTTTTTAAGGAGATTGTGGAAATCTAGCCAAAATGCATCTTTATCTCTCTGATTGCACCCATTTTGGGGAGCATATGCACTGACAATATTCCACACCTCTCCTTGTATTACTAGTTTGAGAGACATCAAACGGTCGCTGGACTTCGAAATGCTCAAGACGTTTCCAAGTAGCTCTGCCGCAAGGATGATACCGAATCCGTTCTTAGCCTTTTCCGTTCCGTAGTAGAATATCTTGTAATCTTTTGTTCTAACGTCCAAGAAACGCGCCCGATTTTCGGTGTTTTTCCATTTCGTCTCTTGGACACACAAGATGTCCACCCGCCTTCTATTCATCATCTCTTCCAGCTCGTAACTTCGACCGGTCATGCTTCCAACGTTCCAACTCGCGATCCTCAAATTTCGTCGAAAATGTTTCATTATTTTGCTAGCCCCCGGAATCTGTATAGCTCTGACCCGAACATTTCTGCTCGGTCCAGGATCAGTACCTAGCACAGCAGTGGTAGCAGTGGTAGTGCCTGGCGGGGTAGTGCCTTTCCTTGCAAGTATTACCATAATGATACAGTTTTGCAATATTACCATATTGCGATGGTGTTTGTTGTTTGACACGTGCATGCTCCTGTTTTAGTATTGTTTGATCTTTCTTCTATGACACCGGTGATCTCCAGTCGTGTCAACCCACGGACTCGCATGCACACTCGCGGGAGGGTTTTTAAGGTAGTATATGTGTCGCTAGGCTCTCTTGGGTGTTATATTGCCTAGATCTGATTTGTCCCCTTAGTCGCCTTTTACGACAAGCGCTAGTTGTTGGGGGGCGCTGCAGTGATATTCTTAACCCGTCCCTGCACGGGGCATTATTCACAATAGAATCATCAATATAGCTAATCTAAGATGGTCCAACTTAGATGGTCATAAGGTGTCTAATCCCTTGAGGCCTGTGTTAGACCACAAGAAATCAGTGGAGATCATAAAACTAGAAAGGTCAGTGCTAAGAATAGCGATAGGAATACGATCTGGCCATTGTCTAAGGAAGCGTGCTATGAGACTGGGCTTATCAAATACTGATGTTTGCAGGTACTGCAATGACCTACATATTTCGGAGGAAATAACACATAGACTCTGTAAATGCCAAGATATTGCCAAAACAAGGCTAAAGCACCTTGGACGATACTTCTTCGATAACCTAGAAGAGGTAAGGTCCCGGAACCATAATAAGGACATCTTCAAATTCTGTAAAGAAATCAAGTGTATGGGAGAATTGGTTTAGGTCTTTTTACCGTAAAGATTCCCTATGAATCGTGATGAGCCCACCTTGGTACCTAGTGTCTTATGATAACCTCATAACCCTATTCAACCTAACCTAACCCAACCATATGATGACTTTCTTAGTTTCAGGTGAAAGTAAAGCAAGAACAACCAGAAGAGCCAGTAAGTAACACGTTTGATGCGGCTCGCGTACCCTTTTGAGGAAATCACCAGCAACCAAGTACATATATAAGCCAACTTCTCTAAGCTATAACATCTAATTCTAATCTTCAGGAACGTATGAGAGACACATCAAAGTCGAGGAAACGCAACTACATATGTATGTTTGGAAGAGCTAGTAAGTAATACATTTGATGCGGCTCGCGTACCCTTTTGAGGGAATCACCAGCGACCAAGTACATATATAAGCCAACTTCTCTAAGCTATAACAACTAATTCTAATCTTCAGGAACGTGTGAGAGACACATCAAAGTCGAGGAAACGCAACTACATATGTATATGTCCCAGCGAGTTAATGTCTGAATCTTACTTACTTAGGTGGCGCTACAGTTCGGGGTGAACCTGGGCCTCAATCAACAAGCCTCTCCATTTAGCTCGGTCTTTAGCTAATTGCCTCCAGTTGCGCACTCCAAGTTGGTCGAGGTCCCCTTGAACTTGTGCGCACCACCTACGGCGATGATTCCCTCTACTGCGTCGTCCCTCGGGATTAGATTCGAAGACTCTGCGGGCCGGAGCGTTGGTGTCCATTCGCTCTACATGTCCTAGCCATCTCAGACGTCCAATACGCAGTTTTTTGACTAGGTCGATGTCGCTGTACAGCTCGTATAGTTCGTGATTGAATCTTCTCCTCCAAAACCCGTCAACGCAAACGGGACCGAAAATCTTACGAAGAATTTTTCTCTCGAAGCGACCAAGGATATCTTCATCCTATTTTAATAAAGTCCATGTTTCAGCGCCGTAAAGCAGGACTGGGATGATCAAGGTCTTATATAGAGTCTGCTTAGTTATTCGAGATAGGGCTTTACTGTTGGATTGCGTTATAAGCCCAAAAAAACAGCGATTGTCAAGAGTTATTCTTCGGTTGATTTCTGCACTGATTTTGTTTGTAGAATTTATAGCAGAGCCAAGGTAGACAACGTCCCTTACTACCTCGAAGTTTTAGCTGCCCACGGTGACGTTTTGTCCAATTCGTCGATGTTGGTTTTCCCTTCTTGTTGACAGCATATACTTAGTTTTGCCCTCGTTTATCGCTAAACCCATTTTGGCCGCTTCTGCCTCAATGCTTGCAAACGCGCCGGTGACAGCCCTCTGAGTTCTTCCGATAATATCTATATCGTCGGCGTATGCAAGCAGTTGTACAGACTTGTAATAGATTGTGCCTCCGGTGTTGGCTTGCGAGTTCCGCACAATCCGTTCAAGTACAATGTTAAAGAACTCACATGACAGCGCGTCATCTTGTCCAAAGCCTTTTTTGACATCAAAGGTCTCGGTGAGGTCATTACCGACCTTGATGGAGCAGCGAGCGTTCTCCATCGTCAGCCTGCACAGACGGACAAGTTTGGCAGGGATGTCAAAACTAGACATGGCTCTATAAAGCTCTTCTCTTTAGATGCTGTCATAGGCGGCCTTGAAATCGATAAAGAGGTGGTGAGTATCGATTTGGAATTCTTGGGTTTTCTCCAGGATCTGCCGAAGTGTGAAGATTTGATCGATGGTGGACTTTCCTGGCCTGAAACCGCACTGATAGGGTCCAATCAGGCTGTTCATAAAAGGTTTCAGGCGTTCACACAATTTCGCAGAAAAGATCTTGTGTGCGATGTTGAGGAGACTGATGCCTCTATAGTTGGCGCAATTGAGGTGGTCTCCTTTCTTGTGGATCGGGCAAACGATGCTGAGATTCCATTCATCAGGCATACACTCGTCTGACCAAATATTAGAAATGAGTTGGTGTATGAACTCTACCAATTCATCCCCAGCTGCCTTGAAAAGTTCGGCCGGTAACCCGTCAGGTCCAGCAGCCCTGTTGGATTTTAGCTTGGATATTGCTATCCGCACTTCGTTTTGGTCAGGTGGACGGAAATTTTGACTATCATCGTCTATGTTGAATGGTTCATTCTGCCTGACAGCGGGATGTTGGTCTTCGTCGCCGTTATACAGTCTGCAGAAGTAGTTTTTCCATATTCTCAGCACCGACTGTGATTCTACTACGAGGTTTCCATTTTCATCTCTACAGGTTTCTGTACGGGTATTACTTCTCTGACACGTTCTTTTTACCTTTTGGTAAAACTTCCGTACATTGTTCCTGGAGTATAGACTCTCGATATTCTCAAACGCGCGCTTCTCATGCTCTTTCTTCTTCTTTTGGAGAAGCCGATGTTCTTCCCGTCTGTTTTGCTCGTAGAGCTCACGAGCAGCTCTCGTCTTCCTTTGCAGCGCCGCTTTGTATGCCTCTTGTTTTGCTGCATGCACTCGCCGGCATTCTTCGTCAAACCAGGGGTTTCGCGGTGGCGAGACCCAGCACATCAGTCTCGGCGTTTCTGATGGCATGTTGGCAGCGTTGCCACTGGTGTTCGGTACTTGATGCTGGCGGCAAAGGGGTGATTGAGAGATTTCGGGATACGCGTTCAGCGAAGGGTCTGGCGGTCTCTTGCGATTGTAGCTTTTCGACGTTAAATTTTCTCACAGTGATTCTTCTTTGTTGCTCAGATTGGGATATCCGCATTCGTACCTTAGCTACAACAAGGTAATGATCCGAGTCTATGTTGGCCGCTCGGAAGGTCCGGACATCCAGAATACTGGAGGCATGTCTTGCGTCGATCGCAATATGATCAATTTGGTTGATCGTGACATGATCATTGGACCGCCATGTCTGCTTATGAATATCGAGATGAGGAAACCATGTGCTTGCTATGGTGACATTTCGCTCCACAGCGAAATCAATTAGCCTTAGTCCGTTATCAGACGTGGTGTTGTATCGGCTATGGCTATGCTTACCGACTGCCCTACCAAAGACGTCCTCCTTTCCTATTTTGCCGCTAAAATCGCCCAATACGATTTTAACGTCGTATTTAGGACATTGCTCGTATGTTTTGTCTAGGAGCTCGTAGAAACACTCTTTGGTGGCAGGGTTCTTTTCTTCCGTGGGGGCATGAACACATATTAGGCTTATGTTTGCGAATTTAGCCTTGATCCGGATAGTCATAATACACTCGCTAACATGTCTGAATCAGCAGACTCTATATTTCCGTCAAGTGAGTCACTAAACGAGGAATGTAATTCACACGTTTACACCTCCAATATTTGAATACAACTGCAAATAAAGAGTCTCAAAACGATGCTGTAACTGAAATAAGGAAGATGCATCGAAATCTGTTAAGAGAGTCAAAGAAACAAACAGCGCTGTTGAGACAACTCTTGAATAGACTAGCTGATTAGAGTTTGTTAGAATATGCATACTTATTTTAATTTAAACTTCGACTATATTGTTTGGTACAAGAGCGTTGATCTTAATCCAAGCGAAGTAAGTAACAAGCTTCAATTATCAATTGGTCAAAAAGCTTAACTAAGATTATTCTCAATCATTCTTATTCAAGTATAACGAACATTTAACACTTTTTTAATGCCAAATACGACCGATGAAACCTGGGTCCCTACTTGAAGTCAAATGACCGTACTTCGTATTCCGTCACTTGCAGCATTTCAAAATTTTAGGACTTATAAAACAGACAAAAATCGAATTTCAGGACATTTTTATAGTCGTGATTTTGTAACATACTATATATAGAATAAACAGTAAGTGAACTATTTAAGTGAAATTCTTGTTTGTCTTTATTTTAAATGTGGAGTAGGCCTCCAGGCATCGCGAGGCAGGAGAGGCAGGCCTATAAACGCCTGGATCACACAAATGCGACGACATCGGCATTTCATTGGCCTCAGTAGCCGAGTGATCTAAAATCAGCAGGCCTGCCAATATTTTCTGAGGTCAAATAGGCGAACCCCACAGGCGGATGAGTAGAAATGCGGTGAACTGGGAGGGTTATGATGCCCTATTTTCGGATCATAGCCTCGCTGAGAAAGGAAGAAGAAGTGGAGTAGACCTCCAATAAAGCTATACACATGGTTCAACGCTGGTTAGAAAAGTTGTGAGAACGATATGAAGCGAAGCAAGTATTCTATTCAAGTTCAGGGCCTAGCGGGGAACAGCAATCGTCAGCCACCCGAGTATAAAATCAAAAACGAATAACATCAACATTTTTCCAACAGTTGCACCACAGAAAGGTTCCTGCCTGTTAGTACAATGGACCGGAGAGTCTGAGTCTTCTGGGATTTGGGTTTCCTTAAAAAGAAAGTATTCTATTCGGAAGATTATTTATAAGCTGGTTGCTCCCAATAGGTTCTGAATTTCACAGTTCCAGTTAGGTTGAAGCTAGCGAATACCTTGCAAGAGCTGCTTCGATATATTCGAATCACGGATCGTCAAGGAATTTCCAAGCTTTGTCATGACCTTGGAATAGAGATAGTCGCGGAGGAGGCCCTGATTGCCATACGGCAGCGCTCATACTCTTTCCTCCGTCCTAGAGGTATAACAAAAGTAACTGATCCTCCAGGTTGCGGGTTGTGCCTTCTGCTTAACTTCCCTAGCGCGTAAAAAAAAAACATTGGTTTCGAAATAACCAAAAGCTTTGGATCAAAATAATTGAACTGCTGATGACTACAGCAAACGAAATAACGTTGTCCTTATTTCGTTTGCTGAAGTCAACAGCCTTCGCATCTTTACGTGGAATATACGGATCGTTAACAGACCACATGCCTACAGGGTGATTGAGGCAAAAAGAGAATGAATAACGGTTACATCTTGTACGGAGACAGCAAGCAGTGCTTATTCGGATGTGGATTTGCTATACGCGGCAAACTTAGGCAAGAAGTCTTAAGCTACCGGCAGGTGAACGGATCGGATCAAGGATAAATTCGCCAACATAAGCATGATATGTGTTCATGCCCCCGGGGAGCAAAAGGACCCTGCTACCAATGATTGTTTCTATGCGCTTCTCGACAAAACGCACGAGCAATATCCTAAATAGGGCGTTAAATTCGTATTCAGTAATTTTAACGTCAAAATAGGAAAGGAGGACAACTTTAGTAGAGCAGTCGGTGAACATAGCCTACGCGGCACCACATCTGACAACGGACTAAGACTAATTGATGGTTTCCTGATCTCGATATTCACAAATAGATACATAATATGACTGTCCAATGAACTTGTAAAGATCAACGAAAATGATCATATTCCGATCGACGCAAGACCTGCCTACAATATTCTGGATGTCCGGACCTTCCGAGCGGCCAACATAGATTCCGATAATTGCCTTGTTATAGCCAAGGTATGAATGCGGATATTCCAAACTGAGCAACAAAGAAGAATCACTGTGAGAAAATTTAATGTCAAACCGGAATTGCAAGAGATTGCCTTCGCTGAACGCGTATCCCGAAATATCTCAATCACCCCAATGCCGGCAGCACAGCCGAAGACCACTGGCAACACTGCCAACATGGCATCAGAAATGCCGCAACTGATGTTGTCAGAACGTGTCAGAGGAGCAAAACCCGTAGAGAGGAATAAGTAAATTTCGTAGCAGAACCACAGTCGGTGCTGAGAATATGAAAAAAAAAAAAAAAAAAAAAACACTTGGAGACCGTATAGCGGTGACGAAGATCAACATCCCGCTGTCAGGCAGAAAGAACCATTCCGCATAGACGATGATAGCCAAAAAGTCCGTCCACCTGACCAAAGCGAAGTGAGGATAGCAATATCCAAGCTGAAATCCAACAAGGTTGCTGGACCTGACGGCTTACTGGCCGAACTTTTCACGGCAACTGGTGATGAATTGGTAGAGTGCATACACCAACTCATCTCTAAGATTTCAAGTTAGCGCAGCATCAGAAAACTGTAAAACAGCAAAGCCGCTGGCTCTGATGGCTTCCCAGTTGAACTTTTTAAATACGGAGGCAATATCTTGGTAGGGTGCGTGCACCGAGTCATTAGCCAAGTATGGATAGAGGAAAACATGCCCGACGACTGAAGTATCAGCTCTATATGCCACATCTTCAAAACAGGCGATCATATGTCTTGTAAGAACTATCGAACATATCCCTGCTAAATGTCGCGTATAAGATTCTATCCAACGTATTGTGTGCACTAATCGGCACGTACCAGTGTGGCTTCCGGCCCGGCTGATCGATAATAGACCAAATTTTCACGCTAAAGCAAATCCTGGAAAAGACCAATGAATATCAAGTCGGAACTCACCATCTTTTCATCGACTTTAAGACCGCTTACGACAGCATTCATCGTCTGGAACTCTACCAAGCGATGACCCAATTCGAGATACCGTCAAAATGTATCCAGATGTGACGCGTAACGCTGGAAAACACACGATGCTCTGTGCAACTTGGAAACAGCTCTTCCGAACTCTTTCAAACATGCACCAGATTCCGGCAAGGATATGCGCTGTCATGTGACTTCTTCAATATTGTGCTGGAGTAGATAGTGCGTAGGGCAGGTGTAAACACGGAAGGCACTATCTTTCACAAATCCGTCCAACTGCTGAGATACACGGACGATATTGACATCATCGATAGATCCCCCCAAGCCGTTGTAGAGGCATTACTCAAATTCTTCAACTCGTATACGGCAGTCGAATCCGACCATGGTCGCATTTAGTTATTACAAAGTCGTATTTTACGTACAAATTACGTACGAGTGTGTGCGTAAATGCGACCATGGTCGAATTTGACTGTCGTATACGAGTTGAAGAATTGGTGTGATTTGCGGCAATTGAAGAACAGGCGAAATGAGTAGATCTTGAAGTAAAAAAGGACAGGACTAAGTACATGTTGTCAACAAAGCAGAAATTATCTACTCAAAGCCGTGGACAGAACGTCGGTGTTGATGACTACAACTTCGACGTACTTAAGGAGATTACCTACCTCAGAGCAAACATAAGCTTCACAAATGACACCTTCGTGGAAATCCGACGAAGAATAACCTTAGCAAACCACTGGTACACTGGAACCATAGAGCAAATATTGGGCACCTTTAAACGAAAAATACTTCGTCGGAAATTACATCCCATGCGAGAATGGCGAATGGAGGAGAAGATGCAACCGTGAGCTATGTGAGTCGTATCAAGATGTGGATGTAGTCCAAAAAGCCAAGACACGTCGACTGCATTGGCTCGGCCACATCGAGTGAATAGATGGCAACGCTGCAGCCAAGAGAATCTTCGAATGTCAGCCGCCAGGTTCGAGACGTCGAAAAAGACCGAACCTCCGGTATAAGGACCAAGCTGCCGCGGACGCCAGAAAACTTGGTCTTCACAACTGGAAGCAGCGTGCCCGGAACCGCAGAGGATGAAACGCAGCTGTGTTTCAGGCAGAGCCTCGTCAAGGGTCGGAAGCCCTTTAAGTAAGTAAGTAAATATTTTGTATTTAAGGGCGTTAAGGATCCGGACATCACCAAACGTGATTAAACATTTTAGGCAGAGGTAGGTTGAATAACTTTTTTAAGCCCTATAATTATCTTATGAGAATAGAATTAAGCTTAAGACAAGAAGTTGGATCATTCTTGAACCATTATATTAGTTTAATGCGTTTAAGTGGACCAATGAGGACTGTGCCAGTTTCCTTAAATTTAAAAGTGAATCCATGATGAAAGAGTTGCAAATGCAAGCAGAAATTTCACACCTCGAAAACGTTTTAGGTGCCCGATTTATTCGCCACATAGTTTGGAGCCAAAGATAAAGGAGAAATTTGATTTCAACCACATATCACGGTGAGTAATAAGAACAGCGTGGGCGCCATGGCACAGTGGTAAGATCACTGCGCGACGTTCCATGTTCGAATCCCAGAAAAAACTAAAACTCTTTTCACGGTCCCACCTCTCGCGAACTTTTGACAAACATCCGAGAGTCTTGTTGTCACGAGAAAGCTTCTCAAAAAGACAAGATACCCTTCGGATAAGGAACAAAACTGTAGGTCCCTTCCATTCTTGTGAAAAATATAATGCACACAACACGAGTGGTTGCGAGAAGCTAGGCCTAGGCCCTTCTGTTGTGCCAAATATGTTTGTAAGTATATGTATATGAATGTCTGTAATGAGAATAACGCGCTACTGCAAATGTAAAAATCGCAGTACGCCCTGATGCTGTATATGTGTACATTCTATTAATCAGAATGGTTCCGCAATAACGGTTGACTTCTAGGATTTCATAGTGAGCCCCTGATCCATCATCTATTTTAGAACCGTCCGTGAAGTGCCTCTTGTCAAGGCAAATATCGGAATCATACGATCGGTTTCTGTCAGCCTCCTACTAAGAGAAAGCAGTCTGCCCATTTTTTAGACCCGACCTTAAGAGCTTAACACCAATTCCTCCTTCTTAAGAATTTGAACATGTGCATGGGTTCACCGTTTCATAGTCAAGAGCATGACCTCGTGTTTACTTACTTACTTACTTACTTACTTATATCCTTTAACCCCTCGGGGGGCATAGGGCGCCATTTTGTTCGAAGTTCTGCAATGCGTTTGAGCTGCTTCCAACTCATTCCTTAAGAGCTCGATTCCTCCTCAACTGTTCTGCGCCACGTTTGCCTAGGGCGTCCCGCTATTCTGCCTGCCTGGGTTAGCGGATTCCACTGCATGGCGTATTTCGCAATGGAGTTGTCTTCGCGCCGTTAGGTGTGTCCAATCCATTGCCACTTTCTTCTTCGTATAGTAATGCTTATAGGTTCTTGGCCCGTTCTCAGATAAAGTTGTTCGTTAGAGATGCGGTTCGGCCAAAAAATCCTCAAGATGATTCTTAAGCATTTGTTTACGAGGACTTGCAGCTTTCGTGTGTTAATGGTGTCCACCTTCCAAGTACTGCACCCATAAAGCAGTACTGATTCTACGTTGGAGCAGAACAGTCGCATCTTGGTTCTTAAGCTGATAACATTGCTTCTCCAGATTATAGATAGCATTCCGAATGCAGCTTTAGCCTTCCCGATTCTGCTGCACACATCCAATTCGGTGCCACCGCGAATAGCCGAGACGACACTTCCTAAATATAGAAAGTTATCAACTTTCTCGACTTGCTTTCCGGCAATGTTAAGTTGAGCGCGGGTATTGGAAGTACTCAGGGCTTTTGTTTTGGCTGTGTTTATTTTTAGCCCCACTTTGTTTGCCTCAGCTTCTAGATTTTGGGCCATCAAATGAAGATCCATTATCTGATGTGAAAGTAGACAAACATCGTCAGCGTAATCTAGGTGTTTAAGGTAAGATGTCATAGTCCAACGAATTCCATAGTTGCCTTCCGTCAATGCTGCATGGAGTACATCGCTGATAACCACCAAGAACAATAATGGTTGCAGTATGCACCCTTGACGTACTCCACTTTGGACTTCAAAATCCTCCGACACCTTACCATTGTGCACGACGTAACACTTACCGCCCTCGTATGTAGCCTTGATAATAGCTATAAGTTTTTCTGGAATGCCTCTCCTGCGCAAGGCCAACCAGATATCATCTCGATTCAATCTGTCGAAATGACCTCGTGTTTGTACACCCAGAAATATGGCACTGTGGCATCCATAGAAAGTACTTTTCGCCCTGCATTACCAACGAGCATGGTGTGGCAACACTGCCATTCGTCAAAACTGCAATCATGCTCATCAATTTGTTCCATACTGCACATTCCACAATTAACCCCTAGTGACATCGAGCATGTTTGACAATGTTCCAGAAGTTCTTGTATTTGTTATAAATACACCAACCACCAGCGCAGTCGATAAAAGTGAATATAACGATGAACAAGTTCGATTACTGTGAGAGTTAAATGGTATTGAGGATAAACGATAGTGTAATTTGAAGTGAATTTGTTAATCAGGGTTATCGCGAATAAATTTTCCCTCGGAATGTTTCACTCGAACAAAAAGTAAGTACCTTCAAAAATAGGGATAAAATTCATCCGGAAAAATTAAGGCCGGTATTCACCGACCAATCTTAAACTAAGAGCTTCATAAACCTATTCACCAACCAATATTAGTGCAGATTTATTAGCGCTCATAAGACTTATGAGTGGTCCCAACCACTCTTAAGTTAAGAGAGCACGTAACTTAGGAATTGCGAAAATTTTCAAAATCAGCTGTGAACTGTCACTCAGACCAAACAAAGGATAGGCTGCATTGGCGTAATGCAAAAGAGAAAGGCCGACGAATTTAAAGCCTCCAGTATTTCCGTCAAAAGAACTTACTTACTTACTTAGGTGGCGCTACAGTCGGGGTGAACCTGGGCCTCAACCAACAAGCCTCTCCATTTAGCTCGGTCTTTAGATAATTGCCTCCAGTTGCGCACTCCAAGTTGGTCGAGGTCCCCTTGAACTTGTGCGCGCCACCTACGGCGATGATTCCCTCTACTGCGTCGTCCCTCGGGATTAGATTCGAAGACTCTGCGGGCCGGAGCGTTGGTGTCCATTCGCTCTACATGTCCTAGCCATCTCAGACGTCCAATACGCAGTTTTTTGACTAGGTCGATGTCGCTGTACAGCTCGTATAGTTCGTGATTGAATCTTCTACTCTAAAGCCCGTCAACGCAAATGGGACCGAAAATCTTACGAAGAATTTTTCTCTCGAAGCGACCAAGGATATCTTCATCCTCTTTTAATAAAGTCCATGTTTCAGCGCCGTAAAGCAGGACTGGGATAATCAAGGTCTTATATAGAGTCTCCTTAGTTGTTTGAGATAGGGCTTTACTGTTGAATTGCCTTATAAGCCCAAAAAAACAGCGATTGGCAAGAGTTATTCTTCGATTGATTTCTGCACTGATTTTGTTTGCTGAATTTATAGCAGAGCCAAGGTAGGCAAAGTCCCTTACTACCTCGAAGTTATAGCTGCCCACGGTTACGTTTTGTCCAATTCGTCGGTGTTGGTTTTCCCTTCTTGTTGACAGCATATACTTGGTTTTGCCCTCGTTTATCGCCAAACCCATTTTGGCCGCTTCCGCCTCAATGCTTGCAAATGCACCGGTGACAGCCCGCTGAGTTCTTCCGATAATGTCGATATCGTCGGCGTATGCAAGCAGTTGTACAGACTTGTAATAGATTGTGCCTCCGGTGTTGGCTTGTGAGTTCCGCACAATCCGTTCAAGTATAATATTGAAGAAGTCACATGACAGCGCGTCACCTTGTCTAAAGCCTTTTTTGACATCAAAGGTCTCGGTGAGGTCATTACCGACCTTGATGGAGCAGCGAGCGTTCTCCATCGTCATCCTGCACAGACGGACAAGTTTGGCAGCCATGTCAAAACTAGACATGGCTCTATAAAGCTCTTCTCTATAGATGCTGTCATAGGCGGCCTTGAAATCGATAAAGAGGTGGTGAGTATCGATTTGGAATTCTTGGGTTTTCTCCAGGATCTGTCGAAGTGTGAAGATTTGATCGATGGTGGACTTTCCTGGCCTGAAACCGCACTGATAGGGTCCAATCAGGCTGTTGATAAAAGGTTTCAGGCGTTCACACAATATCGCAGAAAAGATCTTGTATGCGATGTTGAGGAGACTGATGCCTCTATAGTTGGCGCAATTGAGGGGGTCTCCTTTCTTGTGGATCGGGCAAACGATGCTGAGATTCCATTCATCAGGCATACACTCGTCTGACCAAATGTTAGAAATGAGTTGGTGTATGCACTCTGCCAATTCATCTCCTGCTGCCTTGAAGAGTTCGGCCAGTAAGCCCTCAGGTCCAGCAGCCTTGTTGGATTTTAGCTTGGATATTGCTATCCTCACTTCGTTTTGGTCAGGTGGACGGAAATGTTGACTATCATCGTCTATGTTGAATGGTTCATTCTGCCTGACAGCGGGATGTTGGTCTTCGTCGCCGTTATACAGTCTGCAGAAGTAGTTTTTCCATATTCTCAGCACCGACTGTGATTCTACTACGAGGTTTCCATTTTCATCTCTACAGGTTTCTGTACGGGTATTACTTCTCTGACACGTTCTTTTTACCTTTTGGTAAAACTTCCGCACATTGTTCCTGGAGTATAAACTCTCGATATTCTCAAACGCGCGCTTCTCATGCTCTTTCTTCTTCTTTTGGAGAAGCCGATGTTCTTCCCGTCTCTTTTGCTCGTAGAGCTCACGAGCAGCTCTCGTCTTCCTTTGCAGCGCCGCTTTATATGCCTCTTGTTTTGCTGCATGTACTCGCCGGCATCCTTCGTCAAACCAGGGGTTTCGCGGTGGTGGGCGAGCGAAACCCAGCACATCAGTCGCGGCGTTTCTGATGGCATATTGGCAGCGTTGCCACTGGTCTTCGGTACTTGATGCTGGCGGCAAAGGGGTGATTGAGAGATTTCGGGATACGCGTTCAGCGAAGAGTCTGGCGGTCTCTTGCGATTGTAGCTTTTCGACGTTAAATTTTCTCACAGTAATTCTTCTTTGTTGCTCAGATTGGGATATCTGCATTCGTACCTTGGCTACAACAAGGTAATGATCCGAGTCTATATTGGCCGCTCGGAAGGTCCGGACATCCAGAATACTGGAGGCATGCCTTGCGTCGATCTCAATATGATCAATTTGGTTGATCGTTACATGATCATTAGACCGCTATGTCTGCTTATGAATATCGAGATGAGGAAACCATGTGCTTGCTATGGTGACATTTCGCTCCACAGCGAAATCAATTAGCCTTAGTCCGTTATCAGACGTGGTGTCGTGTAGGCTATGCTTACCGACTGCCCTACCAAAGACGTCCTCCTTTCCTATTTTGCGTTAAAATCGCCCAATACGATTTTAACGTCGTATTTAGGACATTGCTCGTATGTTTTCTCGAGGAGCTCGTAGAAACACTCTTTGGTGGCAGGGTCCTTTTCTTCTGTGGGGGCATGAACACATATTAGGCTTATGTTAGCGAATTTAGCCTTGATCCGGATAGTCATAATACGCTCGCTTACGTGTCGGAAGCTTAAGACTTCTTGCCTAAGTCTGCCGCGTATGACAAATCCGCATCCGAATAAGCGTTGTCTGTTGCCTCTGTAGCAATCACCGTAGTAGATGTCACAGTTTTTCATCCTCTTTTTGCCCGGCCCATCCCATCGCACTTCCTGGATGGCGGTAATATCTGCTTTATAGCAGTCTATGGCCTCTGCTAGTTGTTCGGCTGCACGTGGTCAGTAAAGGGACAGAACATTCCACGTACAGATCCGAAGGTCTTTGTCCTTATTTCGTTTGCTGGGGTCGTCATTAGTTGAGTCATCCTTATCCGAGGCTTTTGGTTGTTTCGGAACCATGAGTTTTTTTACGTGGTAGGGAAGTTACCCCGACGGCACAACCCCCAACCTGGAGGGCCAGTTCCTTAATTATTCCCCTAGGACGAGGGGCCGGGTACACCGGTGCCAGTAGTCCACTACGGGAGTATGAGCGCTGCCGTTGGCCCATTAAGGGCTCCTCCGCCACCATCTCTATTCCGATGTCCTCACCAACATTGGAAATTCCTTACCGACCTGTGATCCGAATACGTCGAAGCAGCTCGCGCAAGGTATTCACTAAGTTCAACCTAACTGGAACTATAGACGCCACCGTTGACTCCGTCTAGGGAATTCGTCCGCTGCCGCCTGGAACAGGGAGTGCTCTAGTGAGAAAAGCACTCTTCCCCCCCTCTCTCATCTGCTGCCACCAAGAATCCGCCAAACGGGGTTGGTTACGCATTTCTTGGATTAAGGTACTAGGCACCCGGCTGTCACCGCGTGGAGGTTGAGAGTAGGAGTTGGTAGGCCTCAGCTGAGTGAAACGCTTGTGTTTTCATATGATCGCATGCACTACCGTTTGATGCCATGTCAATAGAACTGCCAACTAAATAAAAGATAAAATGTGACTGGATTAATTCTGACTAAAATCAGGAAAATACAATGTTTTCTTTTTCTTTGACATTTCATCCAGTTCGAAAGAGTGTTCGGAAACTCAGTTTAGAACGCGTTTGGAAATCCGAAAATTAAATTTTTCGCATATTCGAATTAGCATGGACAAAAACCTATTAGTGCTCTTAAATCGATTTTAAAGAAGGAAATCAGTAAAGAAGAGAATCAGTTGGATTTAGTTTAATTGCAGTCACTATCCAGCGAGGACCTTCCTTCCTATCTTCGATTCAAGCTTCGGTTTAGTTAAATAAAGTACACTTTAAAAAATTAAGTTTTGTTTTTTTTTTGCATTCATAAAAAAGAAAATATTAAATCTCGCACATCCAGATAACTGGAAACAAGAATGTGCTCAATAATAAGAGTGATCGGACGACCATTCGTTTGGAGTTTTCAGGGAAATTGGTTGGCTGAATACTGCTCGTATTCCTCCTAAGACTGCAATTAGTTTCTACGAAGAAACTAACAATTCGCCGATTTTTCCGCGAATAAGTGAATGCTTTTTGCGAACTGTCAACTTTTATTTTCATTCCACTCATGTAGGACGCAATCCAAATTACCGCGACAAAAACATTTGCGAGAGTTTAAACTCACAATTCTTATGTTTTGTTCTTGGTGGGTAAGATCGGGGTTGAATTTATCGAAAGAAGGCAAGATATTATCTTCTGAATAAAAGCTACGCTATGTATTTAGGGAATTAGTTACAAAATTAATGACAACTGAAATTCGCGGGTTGCCGCGACCAGATAGAAAAGCAGCTGTGAATGAAATGTCAAAATTGTCGAATATTCGCTCGTTCCCATTCACAGGTCGCTGAGCTGTGAACGGACTTTAACATCTCCGAAAATGTTCTAGAGATTTTTGTATATGTACACCAATCACCAACACAGTCGGTAAAGTCAATAGAGGTTAAAATTGCAATAAACAAGTGCGATTACTGGAAATTGGTGTTGAGAATAAACGATATTGTGATTAAAAGTGAACTTGTAAAGTCAGTTTACGTTGAGATTTATAAAGAATAAAGTGATTTGATTATTAAGAAGTATAACGAAAGTGAAGTTTTTAGTTGTTTAGAAATAAACAGTTTAAATACCCATAAGACAGTTTTGTTATTGCGAGAGCTCTAAACACTTCACGACGAAAGAAAAAATAAAAGAGAGCTGTCAAATTAGAGTCATAGAAAAGAGTTAACGTGTAATAGCGCGAACCTCACAGAATGAAAGTTCAAAATAAAATAGAAAAACGAGTCATGACTCAAGATTCAGCGTGTAATAGCGGGCAATTCTTCATTCGCTCTGTTCAAATGAGTTAGCTAATTTTATGTCTAAAACACAATAACAATTTGGCTTTGGCTTCGCCGGGCGTTTAAGTTACACCATAGGAATTCAATAGAGGATGTATTCACAATCCCGGTTTGACTTCGATTTAACGATTGGTATTCGTAGAGAGCAATGCAATGCTACGTAACATGACTTCAACTCGAGGCAGAAGTTAGGATGAGTTGTTGGCATTGTATTCGGGTGTAGTTGATTTCAATGGCTTCGCATAGAACAGCGAAACAAAAATGCTCGAGCCAATGAGATCTCTGAATTTTGGGCCTCGGCAATTTTCAAAAGCAATGCCAATAGTCTAGGCTGTTCTAGCTAAACTGGTGCACCAGGATCCAGTGTGGACGACAGTAGAAGCAAACCAAGCCGATCATTTCTTGCAAGATAAATGTCAGAATTAAAACTTACCTAACGAACTTGTCATAGAGGGTTTTCAAATTTAGATTTGTGTCAGCCTTCGTAGAAATGTTGCAAAAACACCATTCTTCTTGCAAATCTTGTACGCTACGTCACGAGGAAGTGACATCACTTAACATTTCATAAGCGAAGGTCGAGTTTGGTGGCAATGACCAAATAGTTGTTGAAATAACTAGACTTGTGGTTTGTGTATCTAGTTCCTCTCTTAATAGAGCTTTTATTAACAACTTCATTTACAAGTGGTTATGGTTTTTGGGTTGATTTTTTTGCATTTGCAAAATCGTGAACTTTACTCCTTATTATTACTCTATTATTACGATACATTTGGGTAGCAAACGACTAACAAAGGCCTCGTAGGGGCAGCATCTCCCGATAGGTGTTGGTCCGCTAAGTAACGAGAAAGAGCCACTGCAGCCGAAAACCTAGCAGCTCTGTTAGTAAGCCCTACTCCCACCTCCTCGTGGTGCCATCTGGGGATTTCTTCGGAAATTGCTAACGGGAGAGGACGAATGGCGAGCTTCCTGCGCCAAAAAACAGGATAAGTGTCGGTTGGTATGTGACCCAGCGAGCCGCAACCGTAAAAACAAATCTTGCTCCGAAACGCAAACCAACGCCTCGGATACGGACGGATAATTTGATGACGACCTTTTGCTATCGGACACGGACAACGATCGGATTCTGGAACGTTAAGACCCTCCTGGACTCACTCAAGAAAGGGCCTTATAACGCCAGATTCCTCCAATTAGAACGCGAATTCGCAAGGTATAAAATAGACATCTTAGGGCTGAGCGAGATAAGATGGTTCGATGCTGGGGAATTCATCTCCCCAACCAAAAACACTGTCATGCTCTACTCTGGTAAACCAGCTGGAAGTGCACGGAGTTCCGGAGTAGGACTCATGCTAACTCCAGCAGCACGTAGTAGCCTCATATCCTGGAAACCCCATAGTGACCGGATATTGACGGCTAGGTTCCAGAGTAGAGTTAGGAAACTTACCATCATACAGTGTTATGCTCCGACTCTAGACGCGACTGAGGACGAAAAGGATGATTTTTATAGCCACTTAGGCGCCGCCTACAACCAAACGCCTAATGGGGACATCGTAATGGTGATGGGAGATTTTAATGCCAAGGTGGGTAGCGACAACACCATTCTTAAGCACGTGATGGGAGTTCACGGCGTGGGAGACCGTAATGATAACGGTGAGCGGTTTGTGGACTTCTGCAATACCAACCGCCTAGTCATCGGAGGTACGCTATTTAAGCATAACACCTGCCACAAAATCAGTTGGGTCTCTACTGATAGGCAACGAACATCCAACCAGATCAACCACATTGCGATCAGTCGCCGCTTTAGAAATTGTCTCCTGGACGTCTGAAACAGACGTGGAGCTGACGTCGGACTAGAACGAGATCACCATCTTATGGTAGCTCATTTACGCCTTCGTACTGCATCCGTCAACAGCAACCGCTCAAACCTACTTAACATCACCAGGTTTAATATCGACAGGCTCAAGGTTCCCCAAGTGCGCCAACAGTTCAGGGACCATCTTGCCTTAGAAGCAGAAGCAATCAGCAGCATAGAGAACAAGGATGACCACTGGAGTGGTGTGAAAAATGCTTTTGCGACTGTGGCACGCACGTATGTCGGTAAGAAGCAGAAACACCACCGCACATGGCTTTCTACAGACACCTGGAGACGGATCGATGACCGTACAGCAATCAAGGCTCGGATTGCAGCGGTCTCAGCAGTAGAGAGAACCGAGCTTGAAGCCCAATACCGTGCGAAGAAGAAAGAAGTGCAGCGTAGTGTGAGACGTGACAAACGTCAATATATCAACTCACTGGCCTCAAGGGCTGAAGAAGCAGCGAGTAGGTGCGACAGTAGGACTGTTTATAGCATCACTAAGGAGCTCATTGGTGGTCGAAACTCCAAATAACATCCAGTGAAGAGTCTAGACGGTAACCTTCTGATTTCGGATGAGGATCAGCTCACTAGATGGAGAGAACATTTTGCTACAGTGCTTAATCACATAGACGATGGCGGTATGATCTCGAATTCGAATGAGCAGTTCGAAGCAACAAATTCCCGAATTCGCACCGCACCTCCCAGTAAAACCGAGATAATAACAGCAATCAAGTCCCTCAAGAAGAACAAAGCGATGGGTATTGATGGCATCCCTGCCGAGCTATTTCAAGCGGCGCCAAATACATCGGCAGATTTGCTGCATCCCCTAATACGGAGAGCTTGGGATAGCGAACAATTTGCACATGAGTGGAAAAGGGGGATGATCATTAAACTTCCAAAGAAGGGAAACTTGATGGATTGCGGTAACTGGAGAGGTATATGCGTTCTTCCAGCCGTGGCTAAAATAATTCTAGAACGAATTAAAGAACATTTAGATTCAACTCTCGATGTCGAACAGGCAGGCTTTCACGCTGGATCCTCCTGCATTGACCACATAAACACCTTACGGATCATTATCGAGCAATGCGTTGAGTATAGGTCTCCGCTACATTTAATGTTTATCGACTTCGAGAAATCTTTCGACAGATTGAATCGAGATGCTATCTGGTTGGCCTTGCGCAGGAGAGGCATCCCAGAAAAACTTATAGCTATTATCAAGGCTGCATACGAGGGCGGTAAGTGTCACGTCGTGCACAATGGTAAGGTGTCGGAAGATTTTGAAGTCCAAAGTGGAGTACGTCAAGGGCGCATACTGTCACCACTAGTGTTTTTTGGTGGTTATCAGCGATGTACTCCGTGCAGCATTGACGGAAGGCAACTATGGAATTCGTTGGACTATGACATCTTACCTTAAACACCTAGATTACGCTGACGATGTTTGTCTACTTTCACATCGGATAATGGATCTTCATTTGATGGCCCAAAATCTAGAAGCTGAGGCAAACAAAGTGGGGCTAAAAGTAAACAGAGCCAAAACAAAAGCCCTGAGCACTTCTTCTAACAACCGCGCTCAACTTAACATTGCGGGAAAGCAAGTCGAGAAAGTTGACAACTTTCTTTATTTAGGAAGTGTCGTCTCGGCTAATCCCGGTGGCACCGAACTGGATGTGTGCAGCATAATCGGGAAGACTAAAGCTGCGTTCGGAATGCTGTCCAAAATCTGGAGAAGCAATGTTATTAGCTTAAGAACCAAGCTACGACTGTTCCGCTCCAACGTAGAATCAGTGCTGCTTTATGGGTGCAGTACTTGGAAGGTGGACACCATTAACACACGAAAGCTGCAAGTCTTCGTAAACAAATGCTTAAGAATCATCTTGAGGATTTTTTGGCCGAACCGCATTTCCAACGAACAACTTTATCTGAGAACGGGCCAAGAACCTATAAGCATTACTATACGAAGAAGAAAGTGGCAATAGATTGGACACACCCTACGGCGCGAAGACAACTCCATTGCGAAATGCGCTATGCAGTGGAATCCGCTCACCCAGGCAGGCAGAATAGCGGGACGCCCTAGGCAAACGTGGCGCAGAACAGTTGAGGAGGAATCGAGCTCTTTAGGAATGAGTTGGAGGCAGCTCAAACGCGTTGCAGAACTTCGAACACGATGGCGCGCAGGCGTGGTTGACGCCATATGCCTCCCGAGGGGTTAAAGGATCTAAGTAAGTAAGTAGGTTAGGTTAGGTTATGTTGGCTTTCCACACGGGAGTGTAGACACACTTAGACCAGCGGAGGCCCTTTGTGATACCAGGATCAAACCATTAGGCCACTCAGGGACTAACAAAACCAACCGGAGCTTTTGACAAAGCGATGGATGCTCATGACGTCCACGGACGCCAGATCGCAGAGGTCGTCAAGGAAGGGGGACCCTAGATGGAGCATTCCTTTATGTGACAGGGCTGGACATGTGCATAGGAGGTGAAGGATGGTTTCCTCCTCCTCCTCGTCCCTACAGCTTCTGCAGAAGTCATTGGAGAAGAGGCCAAGTCTTTTGGCGTGCTGGCCTATAAGACAGTGTCCAGTGAGAACACCGACAACGCAGCTGATTTGTGTACGCTTTAACTTGATCAGATCGGCACTACGTTTTTGATCCAGCTTAGGCCAGATCTGTCTCGAAATGTGACACGTTGAGCCGTTTCCCCATGAAAGGTTGGTCGCGCTAATAGCGTTCAGCTTTAGTAGATACTTACATGTAGCGAGGGGCATACCCAGGGCTTGCCTTTCAGGCAAAATCCTTAGAGTGGTACCCTGTCTGGCGAGGTCGTCGGCCAGTTATTACCAGTAAGTATTATTACGATACGAGAGCGATGAATCGCAGTGCTTGCTGTCACTTAAGTTACATGGCGATATGAGAGTGCCCATACCAGCGCGAATATTTGTCGCCGCGACGGCATTTTGCAGTGTTTTTATCACTGTCGCGGCTTTGTCGCAGTTGAAATGACTATGGCGTATACTTAGAGGTTTGTGTGGAATTTGTGAAAAAATACGCAATTTGAGGTGGAAGGGTAAAGTGTGTAAGGCAAGAAATTAAAGCGCTTCTTCTTCGTCTGATGAGGAATATATTTTCGCAAACACCGCGACAAAACTGTCGCCTTGGTGTGTACATACTCGCGAATTTCTTTATCGCTGTCGCCGCGAAATAACCGCAGTCGTGGTAACAGCGAATATTCGCGTTGGTTTGGGGACACCTATATTGTTAGAAAGTTTCGCTCTCAATTATGTTTTTCGTTGCGTTTTCACAACAAAATACAATAGCCTTTGATGGAACATCAACCTTAACATCGGCAACACAGTTTACGCGTAAAATTCCCGTTTTCAAGACTCGTTTCTCTACAGTTCGAGACTCAGGTACGTCACTGACCAAAAGCAACTGTCAACAAAAATTCCCTTTTCCCATTCGTCGTTTTCAAAAAGCGGGAGAAAAGTGCACTTTTTTTCACCTACGCGACACAAATCCTCCAAAAATAATCGCAAAATCCTAATTCTACATCAAACCATACCTCCTATTCATTGTGCATTTAACAAAGACAAAGAAAAACCACAAAAAACAAGTCAAACGCGTAAATTCCCCACGCAAATCGCTAACATCCAACGTGTGTGCGACAAGTCTTTTTTTTTCGCTGCTGGCTGCTGCCTCGCGCTTGCACTGCGTCGTCTGCTGCTGAAAAAGTTTGCAGGGATACTTGGAACAAAATTGCGGAAAAACCAGCTCACAAAGGACCTGCAGCCGAAGTGCACTGTTGCACAACTGCAACGCGCGTCAAATGCTGATCACTTCGAATTGAGTGTCGCTTTTCTTTTCCTTATTTTTTTTTTTTTCGTCCGTTTTCTGTTGTATTGTTTCTTTGTTGCGGGCCACGAACTTTGTTAGACGCGCGTTCTTAGGTCGGTTGTCCCTCACAAACCGTGCGACGACACGAAACGAAAGCTACTTGCGAAGCAAAATGGCCAACACCAGCGGCAATGGCAGTCCCTACGACAAGATCATCGAAATGATCCAGGGATTGGACCTCCAAGACGACGGTATTGTTATGAATCACAAAATCAAGTCAATCGAACGTGATTTCTGCAGCATTATACGCGACGAGGGCATGCTCAAGTGAGTATTTATGGCGAGTTGAGTTCGGTTGTGAAATAATGGGGGAAGTAGGCCTAGTCTATGGTGGGTCTTGGCTGCTCTTGCATAGCAGTGGGGCTCATTATGCGACGGAGCCACTGCCAAAGCGTAGATTGTTTTATTTTTGTTTTGGAAACTGTCAAACTGTTTTGCGAAATAGCTATTTCTGTCTGTGCCTGCGTTGAGAGTGCTTGCGCTGAGTGGAGCGCACAAAATTGATGATTTTTTGTTTGCTAGCAGACCAGCAGGTATACTCGATACGTGCTTGTGATTCATCTGTTTTGAAAATGGATCGCATTTGGATATGTGTATTGTGGTTGTTGTTCTTGTTGTTGTTTCTTCTGTACTTAACCTTCTGCAAGCGGAAGCTGTCTATTACGTCCATGAAAATAAAGTTGGTGCTGTACTCCGTGGTGCTATTCATGTTGTGTAACAATTGCAGCCCATTTGCAAAACCCCATTCGTATGGAGATAACTACAAAAAATTCAAATTTTGAGTTGAAATCAATCAAGCAATTTGTGCGTCTGTATAAAAATGCCCGAACGCACGAGTTAAACTTCATATGTAGGCTATGTCTGGTCACAATTAGTGCTTCAAAGGTTATCCGAATCTTCCAACTATCGTGTTATTCGAATACGTAAGTATGTAAGCCAGTCAACTGTACAGATTTTATCTGTACAGTACAAATTTTCGGCTCGTTGTACAGATTAAAAAAAATTGTACGGATTTGGTACAGATTTTTAATTTTCCAAACGCTCACTCCGTTTACAACAGACACAGTCTTCTTCTTGTTCTTCCTTTTATCAGCGAGGTTACCATCCGAAAACAAGGGATCATAACCCTCCCACTTCACCGCATTTCTACTGATCCGCCTGTGGGGTTCGCCTTTACAACAGGCACAGATGGGTTGAAATTTTTAAGCACATGGATACCTCGCAAGTGCCCTATTTGGATTTTTCACTTATCGAATTCATTATTTGCTTGTGTGGAACGGACGGACCAGTAAAACGCGTTTTTTTTTCAATCAAAAACATTTGGAAAACCGAGTCGGCCAGTCTTAACATCGACATACTGAAATCAATTTTATTCGTGAAATGTAACTTAGATTACAATTGCATTGATTTCTACCATATCCTGAAGAAACAGCCACAACTATTGAAACATATCGCGAGCCAGGACAGATACGTATTCAAAGAGGCTACTGGCTCCAGTAGTATTGCCTCCAGAAACGATGATGAAGCTGCTGGTATCAGTAAGATGTCAGTTGATAGCGCACGGGCTGATGACGACTAATCAGTTTCTTGAATAAGTTTTCATAAGCAACATTTCATATTACTATTTACCTTTTGCTATTTATTCATTATTATATTCTATGTAAAAAAAAATTGGTACAGATTTTTGAGTATGATTTTGGGTACAGATTTCGTGCGCTCGAGAGTTGGTATACTTAAGTATGAGACAGTTGAGATCCGTTTGGATTCGGATAGTTTCGGATCTTCGGATAGTGTCGGATACTGAGATCCAGTTGCAGATCATAACGCTACATACCTAATGTTGTATGGAAACTAACTAAATCCCATACCCAACTTGTAAAAAAAATATGAATAACACTTTCTTACAGTAGGCTCCTTTTTAATACAGCTAAAAGCTCCCGTGAGACGGCCGACTGGGACTCCTATAAACCGTCTCTCAAAAAAACAAAATCTCACTGAGGAAGGAGCAACGACGCTCCTGGAGACTTTTCTGCGACAGCATTGAAGAGTCCTCGGAAGCTTCCAGGTTGCAGAAAATCCTCTTTAAAAGCCCTGCTACACCCAGCTTCCTTTTGCATCCAGATGGTTACTGGACCTCCTCTGCTGAGGAATCCATTGACATCTTACTGGATACTCACTTTCCTGGTAGCTCCCCTGTTGCTATATCGCAAGAGGGAAATCCCCCCCCTCAACCTTGCAGCAACTCGTTAGTCTTGTTAACTACAGAAAAGATCCGTTGGGCCATGTGCGGTTTCAAACCCTTCAAGTCCCCAGGACCTGACGGTGTTATTCCAGCTGAAATTCAGCAATGCGAGGACATTGTGCTTCCATGGCTCAAAGTCATCTTGTCGGGCTGTCTAAATCTGGTCTATATTTTCAAACTATGGACCGAGGTTGAAGTCATATTCATACCTAAGGCAGGAAAGAGCTCGCACGTGGAACCAAAGGTTCTCCGACCTATCAGTCTATCGTCCTTTCTGCTCAAAACGTTAGAAAGGTTAACTGATATCCATCTTCGGCAAAGCATTAGCCCAGCTCTGCCCTCGCCGTCCCAACATGCGTACTGCAAAGGCAAATCGATTGAGACTGCCTTACATTCGCTTGTGCGCACCATCGAAAAATCATTGAGCATCAAAGAATACACCATGGTGGCTTTCCTTGACATTGAGGGAGCTTTTAACAATGTCAAACCAAAGGCAATTACCGACGCACTTGTAAATCTGAAAGCGGATACCTCGCTCGGAGTGTTGATCAATCAATTGCTTACATGCAGGTTTATTAACACACAGCTGGGCGGAGCATCGGCCAGAAGAATTGCTCGCTGCGGTACACCTCAAGGTGGAGTCTTGTCACCTTTTCTGTGGAACCTGGTAGTTAATGAACTACTGTTGGACCTAGATACGTCAGGTTGTAGAGTGATCGCCTGTGCTGATGACATTGCTATTGCTGCCTCCGGCAAACACCCGGACACTCTCAGGGATATCCTCCAATTTGCTATCCTTCGGCTCACCAAATGGGCTTCCAAATGTGGACTGGGGGTTAACCCCCATAAAACGGAACTCGTTCTCTTCACGAGGAAATATAAAGTTCCCCTCATAGACCCTCCTTTGATTAATGGCACCAGTCTCACTTTCTCTGAAAACGCAAAATATCTGGGTCTTATTTTGGATAGGAAATTAAACTGGAAGGCCAATCTACTAGAGCGCGTAAAGAAAGCTAATGTAGCTCTCTATTCCTGTAAAAAGGCTATAGTTAGGAGCTGGGGTATCAAACCTCAAATCACTCATTGGCTATACGTGTCCGTTATCAGGCCTATACTACTATACGGCGTGATCGTATGGTGGCCTGCTCTCGACAAGGCTGTCCACCTCACTCAACTAGCTAAGGTGCAAAGATCTGCATGCATCTGCATCAGTGGTGCACTGAGGACTACTCCCTCCGCTGCACTGGACATTTTGTTCAACCTGCTACCTTTAGATATTTTCGGCAAACATATGGCTGCCTGTGCGGCTATCCGCCTAAAAGCCTCCTCTCAGTGGTCTAGCTATCGCTTGGGCCACTCCTAGATCCTTGATCTTCTCAACTTCAAACACGAAAACACGGACTACACCCCGCCGAAACTGAGATTAGACCGAAACTTCCGTACGAGCATCCCTAACCAGGATGTATGGGACACCTCCCCCCCTGTCGATGGTAGTTCGGTTCAATTCTTTACAGATGGATCTATGACGGAGGGTGGGGTGAGTTGTGGTGTTTTCTCCGAACAGCTCAATCTGAGCATCTCTTTCCGCCTCCCTGATCATTGTAGCGTTTTCCATGCCGAAATCATGGCGATTAAGGAAACCCTGTCCTGGCTGAAATGTAATGTATTATCTGTCAGGGATATTAGCATTTTCACTGACAGCCAAGCGGCAATCAAGTCCCTGGAATCGTTCTCCTTCACTTCAAAGGCTGCCTTAAACTGTCGTCTATCTCTTATGGAGATGACAGAGCAGTTCAACATTCACCTTTGCTGGGTGCCAGGCCATAGAGACATTCCAGGTAACTGCAGGGCTGACGACAGGGTACCACTCTAAGGATTTTGCCTGAAAGGCAAGCACTGGGTATGCCCCTCGCTACATGTAAGTATCTACTAAAGCTGAACGCTATTAGAAAGACCAACCTCAGATGGGGAAACGGCTCAACGTGTCACATTTCAAGACAGATCTGGCCTAAGCTGGATCAAAACTGTAGTGCCGACCTGATCAAGCTAAAGCGTACACAAATCAGCTGCGTTGTCGGTGTTCTGACTGGACACTGTCTTATAGGCCAACACGCCAGAAGAATTGGTCTCTTCTCCAACGATTTCTGCAGGAGCTGTAGGGACGAGGAGGAGGAGGAAACCATCCTTCACCTCTTATGCACATGTCCGGCCCTGTCGCATAAAAGAGTGCTCCATCTAGGGTCCCCCTTCCTTGACGACCTCTGCGATCTGGCGTCCCTGGACGTCATGAGCATCCATCGCGTTTGTCAAAAGCTCAGGTTGGTTTTGTTAGTACATGAGTGGCCTAATGGGTTGATCCATGATATCACAAAGGACCTTTCACTAGTCTAAGTGTGTCTGCACTCTCGTGTGGACAGCCAACCTAACCTAACCTAACCTAACCTTACAAAACGTTTCAATAACACTGATAACTTAATCATTGAGCCGCTGTCTTTTATACCTTATGCAGAATTCCAGCGATAGAGTAAACCGAGAAACCCTCTTGTCTCACTATCCGAAGATCCGAAACTATAGCCGTGTTTTTTTTTTAAACCTAGCCAGCCAGTAGTTGCTAGTAAAGTAAAATTTTACACATAAAACAACACGGCATATGTATATTGTATATCGATATCGGATCTTAGATGCGAGTATCCCGCACTATCCGATTATCCGAAATATCCGGATACTTTGCGGCACTAGTCACAATTCGTGAGCTGGGCTCACTTGGATGTTATATTGCCTAGATCTGATTTGTTCCCTTAGTCGACTTTTACGACAAGCGCTATTGGTTGGGGGGCGCTGCAGTGATATTCTTAACCCGTCCCTGCTCGGGGAGCATATGATCTATAAAGATTTAAAACGAACGCATATTGTTTAGTTTAGTTTAGCAATATTTATTTAGCAAAATTTAGCTATTTTAACAATTTAAAGAAAAACATCTAAGTTATAAATAGATAACACTTAATCAATTATAAATATTTGGTCTTGATATAATTCACAACAGCATGCTTAAACCGGACTAAGTTATTCTCTACTTTTAATTCATTAGGCATTTCATTAAACATTTTCAAACCATTATACAATAACATATTTTGTGCAGAAAGAGTTCTTAATAGTGGAAGCCTTAAATCACGCCTGTTTCTAACATTATAGTTGTGCACATCCCTAACATATATCAGTTTATTACACAGGTAACTTGGCAACAATCCATTTTTCATTTTAAATACAAAAATCAACGCATTCATTATTGTTCTTTGGTTTACGCTTAACCATCTTAGTACATTTAACATAGTTACAATCGGGGTTCGCAAGTTGCATCTTAAAATTATCCTCATTGCTTTATTCTGCAACTTTTGCAATCTATAGATATTTCCTATAAATATAACCGTCGAACAGTACTCAAAATGAGGTTTAATAATAGCATTGTATACATTTATTGCACAAATCATTGACATTCTTTTTCTAATCCTGGCGAAAAACCCAACTTTTTTGCTTATTTTTTTTTAGATATCTAATCAATATGTTCCTCGAAATTCAAGTTTTTATCTATAACAACTCCCAGCTATTTGATTTCATCTACTAAAACTACCGTTTCATTATTAATTAAAAGTCTGTTTTGCGACTCTCCGTTAATAAACATGCACTTAGTCTTTCCAATGTTTAAACTTAGTTTATTCATCTTAAACCACTCACTAAGGCTATTCAAATCACTACTAATTTTTCCAATACAGTCATCTATATTTTTACCGGATACGTATAGAAGGCCATCATCCGCAAATAATTTCAACAGCGCGCGCGTACCTCACACTTTTGGCATCTCGTTCACGTATATTATGAATAGCAAAGCGCCAAGCACTGATCACTGTAGGACCCCTAGATTGATGTTTATTGCATCCGATAATGCCTCTTCAACTCTCATTCTCTGCCTACGCGATTGCAAGTACGACTCGAACCATTTCAACTCAACGTCTTTCACTCCGTACTTCTCCAATTTCGCGAGTAGAATGCTCCTATCAACGGTTTCAAACGCTCGTCTAAGGTCTATAAAAACCGCAACAATCGCCTTTTTATTATGAACTTCCATCTTCCAATCAGCTAGAACCAAGTTTAGAAGAGATTCACAGCTGTGCTTACCTCTAAACCCGGACTGGCATTCCGTAAAAAGTTTGTTGTCCTCTATATATTTTTGCAGCTTGCTTTGCACAATTTTTTCCAAAATGTTTGCATCGGTGGGTAGCATGTTGACTGGTCGGAAGTCCTCTGGTTTGGTAGAGTTATTTGCTTCTTCAATCGGTATAATAACAGATTCTTTCCAACAGTCGGGGAAAACACCTTGGGTCAGTGATTTATTTATTATGTTACATAAAATAGGACCAGTGATACTAGATGTGGGCGCCGTGGCGTAAGTGGTTAGTGTGTCGGATCACTACGCATGAGGTTCCAAGTTCGAATCCCAGAAAACACCAAAAAGTTTTTTCACGGTCCCACCTCTCGCGAGCGTCTGACAAACATCCGAGAGTATTGTTGTCACGAAAAAGCTTCTCAAATCGCCGTTCGGATTTGGCATTAAACTGTAGGTCCCTTCCATTCGTGTGAAAAATATAACGCACACAACATGTGTGGTTGCGGGAAGCTAGGCCCTGGCACTTTAAAGAGCTGTTGCGCCAAATATTTGTATTTTTTTTATACTAAAGGAGTCTATTAACATACTAGCACTTAACATATTTGCATCTTCAGTGCCCTTCTGGCAAACGCCGTGTAAAGACGTGTGACAGCAATAGTGCGAGTGAAAAGATCATTGTTTACTTTCGAAGTGTCAAATCACTAGCCCCACGCGTTTTCCATACAAACTGTTTCTAAATAACCCCAGCCCTACAAAATAAAAATACGAATTTTTTGCCTTAAATACCATCATGAAAGGGGGTACGGATCCCCCTGATCAAAACCGGTTTAAAGATCTTGACCCAGAGTTCTCTTTAAACCGGAGTAAAAAAGTCAAACGCAAATGCGCGGATGATTGCTTCCCATCTCTCCCTGCCAAAGCCAACAATGATGATAACATCCCACGCTACCTGGTAGTATCAGGCTTAGAACAAAATGGGGATAATATCAAACAATTAGCCTCCTACAATCCCTTCCAAATAAATCGTGGTTTGGAATATATCTCCAAGGATATCCTAGAGGTTAAGGCCATGCGGTCTGGTGATCTCTTGGTTAAAGTCTCTAACCTCAACACGGCGGAAAAATTCATAAAAGCCAAACTAGTAGACTCAATCCCAGTAAAGATTACATCCCACATTGGACTTAACTCCGTGAAAGGCAGAATCTATTCCAGACACATAGTAGATATTCCCGAAGAAGAGCTTTTGAATGAACTAAGGAAGTATAATGTTTTGGAGGTTAGGAAAATTGTAAAGAAGGAAAACAATATTCTTGTGCCAACCGGCGCTGCAATCATCACCTTCGACCTTATTCGCCGACCAAAAGACATTAAGATAGGATGGGTCAACTGTAAAGTGGAAGAATACGTCCCCAACCCAATGAGATGTATATCTTGCCAAAGGTTAGGACATACCAAAAACAGGTGTACTAACTCGGTGCTTTGCAAAGAATGCTGCATACCTCCACCGCATGATGAATGCCTACGGGTATACTGCATTAACTGCAAGGAGGAAAGCCACCCTTCGTACGACCCTACTTGCCCTACATTCTTAAAGTATAAATCAGTGAATAAAATTAAAGCCGATCGTCGTTGTACCATACGCGAAGCCTGGCAAATCTATAATGACAATCCCACCCTTCACCACCTACCGGCTCCTAAAAAACGTCAAGAAGCAACAATGGCTGACATAATTAAAGGTCGTATTTTATCAAAGAAAGACGTCTCAAATCAACCTACTTCTTCTCATCCTAAGATGCCTTACCCCACAAGTCGCCCAGAACCCCCGCATAGCTCTCCATCGCACCAAAGCTCTACCCACACTTCTTCAACGTCCACCGAAGTAAATATTGCACCTCGTACTAAACAACAACACAATAATACCACCGCTCTCACTCAAATCGATCAAACATCAAACACATTTTCATACGAATCCACCACTAATAAAAACTTACAGCTAAACAATACAACCGCCACCCCCACCAAAAATTGTCAGAGCAATTCAAGCTCTGGAAATGAAGAAATGGATCTGGATGTATCATCCAGTGATCACGTCTCTATTTCGAACATCTCACCCTCAAGTATAGCACAAATAATTGGAATTACAACCACCAACGACACCCAAAATACAACGCCTAATAATACACAATGACCCTTTTAATAAAAAATTGCATCATTCTCCAATGGAACCTGCAAGGTTTCTGCAACAACAAACATGCACTCGAAACATTAATAGCTAAGTACAACCCAGACATCATAGTTCTACAAGAAACACATATCATATCAAAAACTCTAAAATACTTTAAAATAAAAAATTATAAAACATTTCACCACAATAAAGACTATCTATATGCGAAAGCAGGTATAGGTATCCTTATAAAAGTCAATATTCCAACAACCTCCCACAGAACATCCGCCTCCAGTTTACTCCACCAAACACTTGAAATTCCAGGGAGAATACCCCTATATATTACAAATATATATAAGGAAAGGGAGGTTGTAGTCACCGCCGAGCTCCTTGATGACATCCCCAAAAACACCAACTTCCAGCACATCGTATTGGGTGACTTTAACGCTACCAACACTATATGGGGATCAGGAACAACAAATTCTGCTGGTTCTAAATTTGAAGATTTCGCCAATGGACGTGATTTAATTGTCCTAAATGACGGCTCACCCACTCTTTTCTCCACTAAAAACACCTTTACAGCGATAGATGTCACGCTAGCCTCGCCTGATTTGGCTCCGATTCTTCACTGGGAAGTCGCGTCCTGTGGGGTAAGTAGAGATCACATACCCATTATTATTCGTGGTCCCTATCGGGGACCCACAAAAAAATTTACAGCACGTTTTAAAGAAGAAACTGCAAACTGGAATTCGTTTAAAACAAAAGCATGCGCTCTATCGGCAGCTTCACCCATCTCACAAAACATAAACCAAGAAGCCTCGAAAATAAAGAAGATCATTAGAACAGCAGCATCAAGAAGTGTACCAGTAACCAAAATAAGCCACCGGAATCCGAACCCCATCTGGTTCACCGAAGTACTTGCTAAGCTGGTAAGAGAAAAAAATAAAGCATGGAAAAGATTACGTCAGAGCCCAACAACTACAAACTGTCTGACGTACAGGAAAATAAGTGCAAGAGTTCGTAGGGAATCCATTCAAGCTAAAAGAATATCGTGGGAGAATTTTGTTAATTCAATGGACCCATCTATTGACTCCAAAATGTTATGGGGGAGAATAAGATCTCTTCAAGGTAATTACCCTCTCCAAACTTTCCCGTTTATGATTTCAGATAACACAGTACAAACTGATCCCGAAATCATCGCCAATAGCTTCGCAGACAAGTGGAAAATGTACAGTGCTGATAGCTCGTACCCAAGGAATATACTTGAAGAAAAAATAAACTTTAACCTAGACGACCTAACTTTCTGCGGAAACTATCCACATTACTTGGCGGAAGAAATAACGATATTGGAGCTTGAGATGACGCTTCGCACGGCAAAAGGAACAACACCAGGTGAAGATAAGATATCCTACATGATGGTAAAATCTTGCGGAGACCCCCTTAAATTAAGAATATGTTCGTTATACAATAAAATTCTTAGCACAGGAAACTTCCCACACAATTGGAAACGGGCCCAACTCAGACCAATACCTAAAAAAGCTGCAAATTGTCATAACTACGGTGAATACCGTCCCATCTCTATCCTCCCAGTTCTCTCAAAGATTTTTGAAAAAATCCTTGCACGACGAATTGGATGGTTTATTGAAGATAAAATCTCCACCGGGCAACACGCCTTTAGACCCAACAGAGGGGTTCACTCGCTCATCCACCTTCTAGAGCACAAAATCAGTCAAAACCTTTCGGCCTCCAAACATAGCGTTCTAATTTCCGCAGATCTGGAGAAAGCATTCGACCGAGTTACAGCTATCTCCATTGTTCGTCAACTCCATTCCTGGGGAATTCCTAAAGGAATTCTACAGGTAACCTTCTCATTCCTAGCCGGAAGAAGCTTTCGCGTCAATATAGACGGGTACAATTCATTACCAGTTCGTCCAGAAAATGGAATACCACAAGGGTCACCGCTCTCAGTGATTGCATATAACGTATACATTAACTCACTAATACAGGAACTTACCCAGCCAACCTACGAACTAGATTTTGTTGGTATTTATGCAGACAACATATACGCTTTAGCCTCAGGTCATCAAAATATAGTCGAACAAAAGCTAGCCAAAGTGGACTCTGCCATGGTAGCCTGGGCACAGCAAACAGGTGCAGTTATACCGGTCGGAAAAATGGAAGCACTACACTTATGCAAAAAAACAAAATGTGCAGCGACATCGATTTGTCTCCGGCAAACAATAATCCCACTCAGAAGAGAGCTCAGAGTATTAGGAGTTACCTTCACGGGTAACCTAAAATGGAACCTACAAACAAAACTTATTGTAGAGAAGCTGAGATTACGCAATAATGTATTAAAAATGATCTGCTCACGAAAAAAGGGACCCCATATAGAAACAGCACTGCGCATTACAAAAACGTTAGTTGAAGGAACACTTCAACATGGCATAACAGTCTACATGTGGACTGCAAAGAAAAATACAAAAAACATTGATATCGCTATCAACCAATGCTACCGTGCAGCTACAGGTGCCTTAATGGCCACCCCGATTGATGCTTTAAGGACTGAAGCGGGATATAAGCCTTTTCTAAATATAGCTAAAAGAAGAGCCGTAAATTTGGGTTCTAAAGCGGTGTCAGATACAAAGCATCCCTTACACAAGGCAATAAAACATGCACCTACAGAACGAAACACCAGACGGAGTATTATTTCGGCACTCAAAAATATTGCTCACATCCTACCTACTCACCCTACACCCACGGACGAAACTGCATCAAACCCTATTCATATACCACCCTGGAAAAGAAGCCTCCTCCAAATAGACACTAGCCTGGCACAATACAAAAAGGAATCAACTCCCAAAAGCATTTTCAAAAGATTACACAATCAGATGATAGAGTCCATCAACCCAAATAGAATTCTATATACTGATGGATCATTCGCCGAAAATATCACGTCATATGCCGTAGTAGAAATGCTGTCCACGGGGCAAACGATAATCCTTCATCAAGGGATGCTTCCGGGTACGGCGGGAAACTATGTAGCTGAATTAATAGGGATTACAAAGGCAATTAAGTTATCCTCCAACAGGTCAGAAAGGACTCTTATTTGCACCGACAACCTTGGTATTCTGTATGGGCTTAAAAGCGCGACCAACAAATGTCCCTCCTTAGAGGCAATCAGAAGGGAACTTAATGACAACATCGTATTAGCTTGGGTACCCGGGCACACCGGAATCCCAGGCAATGAAGCAGCAGACCTGGCAGCAAAGCAAGCAGCTAATCTCCCTCTGGTAATCGACACACCAAATTGTCAGCAGCTGATACGAAGAAATTGGGCAGCAATGGAAAAATTCGAACTGGGTAGGCTTTGGGAAAACAGCACAAGTTTTCTTCGAACCCACCTTCCCCTTAATTTACGTATTCCATATAATAGCAAATTCACAAGGCAGGAGTGCACCAGTCTCTTTCGGATGAGAGTTGGAAAAACCCTATTTTCTACCAGGCATCTCTTTAATCAAGCTGCGCAAGAAGAATGCGATGAATGTAACACAGTGCTATCAGTCCAGCACATGCTAGTGGACTGTCCAAAATCGAGACTAACCGGCAGTACCCAAGAATTGGCCAACCTCCTAAACCCAGTAAACGTACAATCAATAAAAAATATAAAAATTGCTACATCTGTGCATGGCAAACTTAACCAAATTTAAATATAAAAAAAAAAAAAGAGATGAAAAATAGAGAACCATAGTTACTTATTAATCTATAAATATATATATATAAAACACATATAGGTATAAAATAATATTATAAAAGATCTCTTTTTACAAAAACGGCATTACATGGCCTTGTTGCCCAAATGCCTTCCCACTTAAGAGTTTGTAAATTTATTTTATAAGCTTCTTTGTAAATAAATAAATAAAAAAAAATATTTGCATCTTTCTTATTTTTAATAGATTTCATTGCATTTTTCAGTTCACTAATGCCCGGTTTCACAGTGAGAGCTTAAGCCTCAGTTGGAGCTTAAGCTACGGTTTAACTCATCTTTGTATTTCACAGTGCCGGCTTAAGAGCTAATCTACACTTAAGTGTTGATATAACTTAAGCCACCGATTTTGGTGGCTTAAGTATTGGCTTAACTACTGTCAGAGCAAAATTCATCATTCGATGTTACCAGCATTAGCACATTACCTTTGTTTAATGTAACTACTTTATTTATGGACATGAACCTAACCCTGTTACTCATTAAATATCTACTCTCTTACAATGGAGGAAAATTACTAAGGCATACCTGAGTGGAATTCACTTATTAATCTCGTTAAAGACCTGCGCCCCTTGTGTTTTATGGTTATACGTATGTATTGAATATGTAAAGATATTCTCTAGCAATACCTATTGCTTGAGAGTAGCTAAATGCAGCGATATTTTCTTTTTTTTATTCATTATTCGGATGGCATTTTTTTCATTTTTGTCTCAGCTGAGCTGAAATTCGCACTTCTTTTTTTGTCGACATGTTCCACGCTTCTTTTATTGAAAAGAAAATCAAATTATTTACATCACTAACAAGACATTTTTCTATTTGACATCTCCGATCCATTCACAGTAGTTAATTACCCACAAACTGTTCACAATCACTTGTTATGCCTGGCTTAGCTAAACCCCACTTTTTAAATGACTGTGAAACCCGAAAAAATTTAGCCAAAACCTAAGCTCTGCGTTTTACTTAACTAAGTTGCGACTTAAGCTCCCACTGTGAAACCGGGCATAAGAGTAATATTTCCAAACTCAAACGTACTGCGCACCTCTATATAATTCACGTACGGCATGGTTGGGATGCTACTGTTCAAACAATTTACACTCTACAAAAAAAACATTGAAGTTATACGCCAATCGATCACGCTCTTTTATCAATACATTACTAAAAATAACACCTTTGATTTCACTTTTTGTCTCTGTCAATACAAGGGATTTTATCCTTCGCCACATTGACTTCTGGTCCTTGGCAGGCTGAATTTTACGTTGAACATAATTGTTTTTCGCTCTATTGTCACCTCACTCAATTCAATTCAATTTGTTTATTTAGCAGTATTTAGCTATTCTATTACAACAAAATAATTACATAAATAGATAAAATAAAAACATACTCTAATCACACTTCAAGTTCCATATTTCTTTTAGGATTTAGGCTCAGAGATGGCAGTAAAGAATAGCAGGCGCTCTACCATATAATCCGCTTGAGGATCTAGTTTCTATGTGCGTTTTCGAACATACTTTTTACTAGAAGTAGTAGGGTAGTATAAGTGATTTTAGGTCTGTTCCTATACTTGCAAATTCGTACAAATTTGTACGAATTCTTTTCAATAGCGTTCCTTTACTCAAAAAAGTAGTAAAAGAGAGAGGCAACGAGAGAGTAAAAATGTCCGCTCAGTGAAGAATCTTACGAATTCTTACTCAAAAAATTTCTGCCGGTAAGAAGTGTACTTTCTGTCAAAGTCAGCTGTTACTTTGTTTAAATGTTTTCATTTTTCTACTGTTTTGGGTTACTTTTCATTTTAATTCAATTTGCTGCAAAAGGGCAAATAAAAAATGAAAAAAAAGGGACCCAAATGAGAGTTGAATATTTTCCTAGGACATTCCTGCGCATTTAAATGTGTAAATTCATATTTAAAAGCAATGAAAATGTTTTACATAGATGTGAAGTACCGAAGAAACAGCTGAGAACGTTGACGTTTAATTATGGGCAAGTTTTTTTTGTATAACGCGTTCCTTTACTTTTTTGTAGCTTCTCTCTTTGAGAGAGAATTTTGCTTTTAAGGTTGATAATTTCTCTTTTACGATTTTTTGCTCAAAAAGTTAAGGAATAGACCTTTTATTGAACATTAGAAAATAGATAATTGTTTCTTATAAATCTTATACAGCAATCCCCCCACATACGCGAGTGATGCGTTCCAAAAAAACACCGCGTATGTTGAGACTAAAAACTGTATGAAAATATGCATGTACATATAGAGATGTGTTCCAAGACAAGCAATTTTAAAATAAATATTTTATTCAGCTCGTTTGTTTTTAAGAAGAAACTTAAACACAATTGAACATAGGAAGAACAAAAGCAATGATGAAATTTAATAAAAAACGTTATTTTATGTTTTCATTTTCCACAACACAAATTGAATCACGTTGAATCGCGTATAAGCACCGTGTATGTAGAGGGAATTTCGGAAAAACTTAATCGCGTATAAGCGAAATCGCATATGCTGAGACCGCGTATGTGGGGGGGTTCAGTGTATATAAAATACAATGTATGTTTGTATGTATGCTATGGATTCGGAAACCCATGAACCGAACTACCATTTTTTTTGTTAGGTGCAGTAACGGACGCCACCGGGTACCCTCGGTCCAGCAGTCTACCCACTACTTTCGTATTATAGTACTTTAGTACTAAAAAAGAGTTGATGTATATATTTAAGGTTGGACCATTTAACCACTGTTGTCCGGTACAAAACGGTTCTCTAATAGATTTAGCCCCAGGCGCCTGCATAACAGTTATTTTTTTTGTTTTTTTTTTTCTGTTAGGCGCAGCAACGCACGCCCGGGTACCCGCTAGTAATAATATAATCACAAAATAACCATTGCCGTTACCGTCAGCCGGAAAAAGAGTTTTACAAAATTTTAAAACAGAAAATTCAAAAGAGAGATTTATTTTAGTTATTTTCTCTAATTTTTCTAAAAAGCTTCATGTGATATTTGTTCCCGGTATTTTAAGGCAGACTTTAAGTAGCTAAACAGAACCTTTCACCGTTTAGTATTGCCTTGACTTCAGTTTCCGATAGCATGAGTTCGTCTTATTGTCTTTAATATTGGACATACTTCAATGAGATGGAAGACGTCTTCTATGACACGTAGGTTGCACAGTGATCATTAAGCATTTCTCCCGATTCTATTGTATATGGCATGTAATTCAAACGTAGGAATTCGCCTCTAGCCTTGAATATTGTTGAAATAACGTCCACACTGTTTTGGTCCTGGAAGTAATTCAATTCCCCTGGGCCATATTGAAGAGTTCGATACGCGAGTTTAGTTTGACTCTCACGGGTAGATAGCTCGATCATCATCACCAGTTCCTGTAGTGCCTCTCTCCAAGATGTAGGATTGTAATCCACTAGCTGGATATCATGAATGTCGCAGAGCCTAGACCATTTTAAGAAAAATTGTTGCCTATGGTGCATTATATGCATTGCAACTAAATTCGGAAGCCTGACTCGAGAGTTTTTTTTTTTTTTTTTTTTTTTTTCAAAGTGTACAAAGGGGGCAGTCCGGTATCCAGGTGAGGCATATACGTTGGCGTGTTTTCCGACAACCTGAAGATTTTTTTTTAATAAAGTATCTTAGCAGCTTTTCAACTTCTTCAAACTGAAAGATATCCCATACTTGGGCGCCATAGCACACAATGGACTTAACCACTGTATGACTATGTATGGACTTTATACTTTGTACTCAACGGAACGTTATTTTTAGAACATATGCCCGTCAAACTGCAATCTCCTTCTTTGAGTTTTCTCTACAAGTTCTTTTTAAAATCCACTGATATAGCGCACGCGATGTTTGTAAATCCTTCCTCTAGTCGTGGAAAATGAAAAGAAAAATTGGAAATGCCATCAGTTTGTTTAATTGCTAATAATTGCAGAATGAACTTTAGAGTACCTTTCGGTAAAGTTTAACACCAACAAGTTTTTTCACAGTCCCATCTCTCGCGAGCGTCTGACTGTCCGAGAGTATAAAACTGTAGGTCCCTTACATTTGTGGGAAGAAATATAACGCACACAACAAAAGTGTTTGCGAGAAGCTAGGCCCAGGCACTTGAAGAACTGTTGCGCCAAGTATTTCAAATTATAGTTACTGTGGATTTGTTCATGTTAAACACCGTTGCAAGTTAATTACAAATATTTAAATCTAACTAATGTTGGCTGAGAGAAATTATGAGTCACATACAAAATTGCGTCATTCTATGTCTGCAATAAAGATTTTCATACAAAGCTATGGTTACATGTGTGCGCTGAGAACTCTACGTTGCGACAGTGCAATTAGAAGTGATGACGCACATTGCGGCGACCAGTATTGTATATCCCGTTCAACTGATTTGCAAGACATACATATGTACATAAATGCTGTTGCATTTCCTTCATTCGAAGTGAAAATATGTCTTTGTCGGACCATCGACATCCAGGTTTGGTTAACCAGTTCACTTAAATATTAATTTCGACACAGTACAGACTCAATCAAAAATTCATTAAATCTGTGACTAGGTGCTGACTAACCGTTAGTGGAACAATCAGAAATCAATCGTACCTATGTAAGAAAACTCAATCCATCATTTTACTTTGTAGATGATAAGAAATACTTTTGCCAACATTATTGGTTATTCGACTTTCCCGGATAATTCATGGTCAAACAGATTTTTGTGACATCGGCAGTCACTATCCACGTACTCCAGCCATTTATAACAACACCGACTCTATGTTTGACAGGTAGAGCCGCAGAAAAGTACTGATGATAGTAGATCTACATCCTTGTCGGCCACAGCTTCGATTCTCAAATGCAAACGTGGCTTACTCTACCAGTACTTCCAAAACATTCGCATTTATAATTGTGTTGCAGTCATTCACCTATTATACTGTAATTGTCTTATAAGGCATATCTTCAGAGAAAATTATAAAAGAGTACAGCATTGGGACCTTGCTATTAAATAAGACAATGTCGCTTATCGTCCCATGTACCCTAAATGTCCATGACCTTTAAATATAACATGCTAAGTTATAATGACTAATGGATTTGGCGCTCAAGTTACAGTTTGGTTTAAAATTAGTGCCATGTGCGTCAATTGCGCGCACGCCAATCTAGTTCCCACGAGAATCCACTAAGTACCCAAACCCATCCAACCCTGACAATGTCAATGCGAATACAGGTTCAGCAGAGTACGCAAAGTTCACAATTATTATGCGTGAATAATGACGATGGAGTCATAACATAAAAAAAAAAAGAAATATCAGAACTCGTGCACTGTCGTCATCAATTCCAAGTGCATACGAGACACTTCGCGCGTAAACAATGCGCAAAAAAGTCAAGAAACTGGGGGTGAGCGGCTTCTTGCCTTCTACATGCAATTTCTTTTCAATAAAAATAAATTCCTCCGTACCTCGACTTGGTAAAGAATATTTTATTTTGATCGCACTTTCGTCGTGCACATCGAGTTCTTCGTAAACAATAACATTTTGCACGTCTGCTTTGCACCGCCGGCCACGCAAAGTGGAATATTAAAAAAAATAAAAAAATATTTCGTCGGCGGCTGGGAGCATTGCATATAAGCGAGTTGAAACTGACGGCATAATTAATTCGTATGCCAGCTGTATGATAGAAACACACATTTAATTAACTTCAATTCATTTTTTTTGGATAAATGTGACAAGCTGTTAAGTTAACGGGGGACCGATAAAAGTTTTATTACACTCTTTCACTCATTTGGAATGATTTCGAACGGGGAACACTATTTAACTCCCAGTTAGGGAGTGTTCAACTGAGTCTCGCTATAAAGTCGACAATTGTTAAACAAATCAAGTGCGAATCTATCTGAGGGATTAATGTCCCTTGTGGTAGAAAGAATGGAACTGGTTTACCAGGTGAAAGACCTGCACTTCATGAAAAGAATAAATTATTAGTTATGACAGGGTAAAGAGCTTCAGATACAATCAAAAATGATGGTTTTGAGAGTATTAACCTGAACATGCTTACTGCATCATACCGAATAATGCAAACGGTCGCTATTAACTCTGGTGAAAGTAATTTAAACAAAATTTCCGGATAGTGTTAAGTACGGCTTAACAGGGCGAGGCGGGGGAGTCGCCTATAAACGCCTGGATCACACAAATGCAACGATACCTGTTGTAACCCGGTAATCCAAAACCGAAAGGCATGCCGATATTTTCTGAGGTCAAATAGGCGGATCAGTAGAAAGGCAGTAAAGTGGGAATATTATCTTTTGTTTTCGAATTATAACCTCGCCGAAATAGGAAGAAAATGAAAGAAGTATTGGGTATGGTTCTCATGTTTGGAGCTCGTACCAAAAACACTATCAAAATCTACTTGACATCATCCAGAGGAGAGCAGTTAGCTCAACATAAGATCCAGACTTCAATCGTTGGCTCATCGAAGGCAGGTGGCAAATTTATATCTGTTCTTCAGATACTACCATGGCAGATGTTCGGAAGATCTCAACAGAAAGATCCCTAGAAACTCGATCTTTCAAAGTCCTACCAGGCAGCCCACTAGCGCGCACAACTTTCATGTTCACATTTAGGGCAAGCAATCTTTGGTATTCTGAAGTATCTGTATATCTGAAGTATGAAGTATATCTGAAAGAACGCAGAATAAACAGACATCTGCAGGCATCTAGGGGCGCTGGCTCAGCGTTATAAGGTCGCCTTTCCCGGGAGAAGACCAGTGGCAACGCTGCCAACATGCCATCAGAAACGTCGCGACTGATAAATAAAACAAATATTTGGCGCAACAGCTATTTAAAGTGCCAAGGCTTCTCGCAACCACTCATGTTGTGTGCGTTATATTTTTCACACGAATGGAAGGGACCTACAGTTTAATGCCGAATCCGAACGGCAATTTGAGAAGCTTTTTCGTGACAACAATACTCTCGGATGTTTGTCAGACGCTCGCGAGATGTGGGACCGTGGAAAACTGTTTGGTATTTTCTGGGATTCGAACTTGGAACCTCATGCGTAGTGATCCGACACACTAACCACTTACGCCACGGCGCGACTGATGGGAGAGGTCTCGCTCGCCCACCCCTGCGCAAACCCTGGTTTGATAAAGAATGCCGGCGAGTGCATGCAGCAAAACAAGAGGCATATAAAGCGCCGCTGATCATGAAAAGCGCGCGATCGAGAATATTGAGAGCTTGTACTCCAGGAACAATGTACAGAATTTTTACCAAAAGGTGAAAAGAACGTGTCAGAAAAGCAATACCCGTACAGAAACCTGTAGAGATGAAAATGGAAACCTCGTAGTAGAATCGCAGTCGGTGCTGAAAATATGGAAAAACTACTTCTGCAGACTCTATAACGGCGACGACGACCAACATCCCGCAATCAGGCAGAATGAACCATTCAACATAGACGATGTAGTAAAAATTTCAGAACTCATCTCTAAGATTTGGTCAGAGGAGTGTATGCCTGATGAATGGAATCTCAGCATCGTTTGCCCGATCCACAAGAAAGTAGACCCCCTCAACTGCGCCAATTATAGAGGCATCAGTCTCCTCAACATTCCATACGAGAGCTTTTTTGCGATATTGTGTGAACATCTGAAACCTCTCATCAACACCGTAATTGGCCCCTATCAGTGCGGCTTCAGGCCAGGAAAGTCCACCATCGATCAAATATTCACACTTCGGCACACACAAGAAGTCCAAATCGATACTCGTCACCTCTTTATCGATTTCAAGGTCGCCTATGACAGCATCTATAGAGAAAACCTTTATAGAGCCATGTCTAGTTTTGACATCACTGCCAAACTTGTTCGTCTGTGCAGGAAGACGATGGAGAGACGCTCGCTGCTCCATCAAGTTCGGTAATGACCTAACCGATACCTTTGATGTCAAAAAAGGTTTTAGACAAGGTGACGCGCTGTCATGTGACTTCTTTAATATTGTACTTGAACAGATTGTACGGAACTCACAAGCCGACACCGGAGGCACAATCTATCAAAATTCCGTACAACTGCTTGCATACGCGACGATATTGACGTAATTGGAAGAAGTGCGAAACTCACAAGCCGACACCAGAGGCACAATCTATCAAAAGTCCGTACAACTGTTTGCATACGCCGACGATATCGACATTATTGGAAGAACTCAGCGGGCTGTTGACGATGCGTTTGCAAGCATTGAAGCAGAAGCGGGCAAAATGGGTTTAGCGATAAGCGAGAGCAAAACCAAGTATATGCTATAAACAAGAAGGTACAATCAACACCGATGAATTGGACCGAACGTCACAGAGGACAGCTATAACTTCAAGGTTATAAGGGACTTTGTCTACCTTGGCTCTGCTATAAAATCTAAAAACAACATCAGCGCAGAAATCGAGCGAAGAATAAATCTTGCGAATCGCTGTTTTTTTTAGGCTTATAAGGCAATTCAATAGTAAAGCCCTATCTCGAACAACTAAGGAGACTGTATAAGACTCTGATCATCCCAGTCCTGCTTTACGGCGCTGAAACATAAACTTTATTAAAAGAGGATGAAGATATCCTTGTTCTCTTCGAGGGAAAACTTCTTCGTAAGATATTCGGTCCCGTTTGCGTTGACGGGTTTTGGAGGAAAAGATTCAATAACGAACTATACGAGCTGTACAGCCAAATCGACCTAGTCAAAAAAAAAAACTGCGTATTGGACGTTTGAGATGTCTAGGACATGTAGAGCGAATGGACACCAACGCTCCGGCCCGCAGAGTCTTCGAATCTAACCCGGAGGGACGACGCAGTAGAGGGCCTCCTCGCAGTTGGTGGCGCGCACAAGTTCAAGGGGGCCTCGACCAACTAGAGTACGCAACTGGAGGCAATTAGCTAAAGACCCAGGTTCACCCCGAACTGTAGCGCCACCTAAGTAAGTAAGTTTCCCGAAAGAAGTTTATATAAAAAAAAAAAAAAAAAACACGCATGAGGAGCAAAACAAACGTACACAACAAGTGGCATATTTTTAACCATCTTGCAGTTTTGTCCCCTTTCTCGCCGTTCTATACAATTCGCTGGTAAATGGAAAGAGACACACCCAGATAGAAGTCCTCGAAATAACTCCTCAAACCACGGCACAGGTACAAAACATCGCATTCACATTTTGAATCGAATCCGGCATGCTCCACTCTGCGATGATTGCATCGTATATTCTTTATTTGGAAAGAGTGATGTGTTTCAACTGATTTGAGGAGAACACCTTATTTGAGGTAGGTGCCCCTATATATTTTAAAATGACTACTTCATACAAACTCGCAAAAAATACGTTTCTCTCACGACTTTTCATGGGACAAAAATTCTCTCAATGCAGGGAGAAATTGGTGGGTCTGTCGTCTGCGATTGAGTAATTTAACTGTTACTGGCAAACGTTCGGCAGCTTCTTTGATGCGTAGGTTGAATAGCAACTTTTCGGTTTCTCGGATCAGTTTATTACATAATAAGATGCAATCAGTTTGTTAAGGAGATGATGTCTGCTGGATGAGTTGTTCTAGTCTAGTGATGGCATCATCAATTCATAAGGCGAACAGTCCTGACTATCTTCAAAAAAAACGCATTATTACAGCAATTTGACGTTGTGATGGCTAGACCCTATTGTAGATGGACAACAGACGTCTAGCGCTTCAATCGGTTTGTTGCCGCGTTATCCCTTGGCCCTGTATTTTTCAACTGCTGACGATCTGAACTGTTGCACGGTTAATCAATGCACAGTATTGGATTTTGAACTTTAAAACTTCCATTCTGTTTGTGCTTTAAAATAGATGTATACCCGCTCGTACTCGTTCACTTTACTTCTGCAGGGAAATCCTAACCCGAGTCTTCTGGTTACCCTGCAAAGTGAATCAAGCTAGCATTTCTGGGCCCACATATTCTTTTTGACGGTTACATCTGAAGAGGCGCTTCTCCCGATTAACGTGTTTTTTTTTAACATCGAGTGTTCACCTAAGCATGTATGTTTAGTCAGATTAAGAATGCAATCATTACATACTAGCTATCCCCGAGGCGCCGCTAAGAGTTTATGATCCATTCCTACTCACCGAAGCAGAATAAAGCAATCTCATAGGTACATGTTGCTTGCATTTAATATCGCACAGCTAAAGGCAAGCAGGAAGTAATTTACAGTAGTTACATAAATATGTTCTAAATTTGCTCTTTAACCAACAATAGAATGCAATCTACATTCGTATACGTAAAGTAAAACAAAAATAATTGCATCGTTAAATTATTCATTAAAATTCTTTTCACCATTCGTTCCAGTGAATCCATGGAGTACATTAACGACAAAGCCCTGTATGATGGTGATACTTCATTGAAATTCGCTTTGCTCTTTTCGTCGCGTAATTTCGATTCGCTTGCCATGAATGATACCAAAGTTCGCAGTAAAATGTTGAAAATTCTCGAAATGAACTTTAGCAAAGCGGACTTCTACAGAGTGGAGGATAAAAACCGTCTCTACAACTCTATAACACTTCTGGGCGAATATTATCATCGTGTCCGTTTAGCCGACAATTCGCCCATCACAATTCTGGGTCAATCGCTGCTTGGACTCTTAATCAGAGAAATCGGAGGAAATGATTTTATTGATGTCAAGCTAGCCAAGCTCGTCCTATCTCAAGTAAGTATAATAACCATAAGGATGTCCATATATGAACTTGTAACTTTCATTAGGTAACTCTTAATGGAGAAATAATGCGGGTCCAACATAAGGATGATCTCACTCAACTACTGTTTCATGTGCGCCGCAATTTAATAGAGCAGAGCGCCTTACTGCCATCCACAAAGGCTCTGCTCCTAATGACACTTGATCTTTACTACAGTAACTCTGCCAATCTGGGTCATATGCTTGAAGAAATGTACACAAAGTATCTAGTCGAAGAAAGCGAGGCTGATCCGAATAACTTTGTGAATGGAAATGCTGCCGAAGAGGATGAATATGAGGATGGTCAGCCCAAAAAGTGGTCTGAACAAGTGTGTGAGGATAGTTTCTACGAGAATGATACGCACATATATTTTGAGAATTTGAGTGTGAGTGGCGAAGGTGGTTCTCATCAGTGTCAGGAGCAGGTACAGACGTCTCCACCTCAACGCTCGCCACCACAAAAACATCAGCATCAGCAACAACAACATCAACCAAAACAGAATCACCATGTCAATAATCCACGTCTGAATGAAATACCAACAACACATGAAGAAGAGCCAATTGAGGAGAAACCTTTGCCACGGTGGCGTGCGCCACGCTTCAACCGGCCCGACGACGAGCATTCGGCGAACAACAACGGCCGGAACAATCGTCGCTTCAGTGGTAGCTTTGAGGAAGATCGCCACAGCGTACGCAGCGATGGTGGTAGTATAAGACTTTACAGCATCAACGACAGATTGCGACATTCTCAAACTAAATCAAACAACGGTGATGGCGGTTGGGACCGCAATAATGGCGGTGGCTACCAGAATTTCAATGGTAACTCCCGCGGTCGTGGAAATGGTGGTGGCAACAATGGTGGCAATCGCAATTTCAATTACCGTAACAACTACGACCGCCCACCACGCTTCCAGAAGGCTGACAAAATGCGCAACTCAATGGAGCGTGACCAGTGGCGCAATCACGGTGGTGGCGGTAGTTTCCCAGACGATGACAACAGCAGCAATGTCGGCGATGCAAGCAGCAGGAGTTCCTCAAGAGCACGTACCCTCCCGCGTCCGCCAAAGGGTAAATTTGACTCATACAATGGAGGCGGTAATCGCAGTCAAAGTCCAAACTCATACCGCCAGAATCGGCCACAAAACTCACGCAACTTCAGTCGCAGCAACCGTTACAGTAGTCAAAGTAGCCTGGCAAGTGAGTCGTCTAATACATGGGATCGTCGTCATCATCGCCGTAACTTCTCCAACAGACAGTCCAGACAACAGACACAGCACAATGAATGGGAAGACACACACAGCGTGCATGGTCAACCGGAGGAGGATAATTGGGACAATAAGGACAACAACAGTGAGTTGGTTAGGAATGCTAGAAATACTACAAAGTACATGAATTATTTGTCACAAAAGTGAGGCGCTATGTTAGTGCGATGTATATTCACAGTGCATGTGTGTGAGAGTAGTAGTCAATAAGTTGAAAGTTAGCGGTTACATTAAAGTAGTAGTGAGCAACGGCAAAGAGAAGACTTTGTCACAAAAGAAAACAACGCTTCCATAAATATTTCTTTTTTTTTTTTTTTTTCTTACAGATTTAAAGCCAAACGGGGTACGTCTTTGTTGAGATGCAAAACTGAAATAGAAAACAATTAATATAGATTGTATATAAACGAAATGGGATAGTAGGATTTTCAATTGAAGGCACACATCTCTTTGATCTTGATCGCGGATAGAATGTTCCAGTGTAACATGCGGATAGCATACAGTCTCTCTATTTAGTCCACACTTCCTTTCTCAGGCGTGTAGAACATTTAAGCGCCGTCATTGTGCCCATCTACATTATACTCCGCTATCGGGGTGTATTATGTCACAGCGGAAGCAGTGAATTACTGCAGTAAGTGCAACCCAAGATGCATGTTGTTGCATGCAGATGTTCTTGTTATCGGATTGTACCTAAGGTGGGTATATTCCAGTTATGGGTTATTACTAGCCGCTGAGAACGCGCAAATCACGCGAACCCCGAACTAGCAGACACAAAATAAGTAAATAAGACCACATAGTCAACAAACATTGTAGTGTAGTGCACGATGACCGAGATGAGTCTCGAATAGTTTTAAGTCAATTGCATGATTTATCAAGTTCGAGTCTTATTTTGAAAAAGTATTCAACAATTTGGCGCAACCGGTAGGGATTCATGTCATTGATTCTGAAGAGTTTTTTTTTTTTTTAACACTCCAGGCCCTCGGCATCTAGATCATAAGCAAAAGGTATTACAACCCAGCTAGATTCAAATTCCATACTACTGGGCATTATGTCCACAGCAAAGTTCTCGCCACGATGCCAAATGATTCCGTTGCGAATTGGTTAACCAAGTACGTTGTATCTAAAAACGCATTAATGCGAAGGCATTTGAAAAAATACACGTATCTGTTCATTGTACCAATCGGGCCATACATGCGACCATGCATATTTTTACCACCAACCGGGGTAAAATGTAAGAAGATACATTTCCCCGAAACCCTTTTAATTCTTAGCAATTACCTCTCATTCTTTGTAGTTAAGGACTGAAACGAATAAAATTTGAAAACTTTAAAGCAAAAAAAACTTTATATTGTAATAGTTCATGTAAATAATTTTTGTTTGCTTTGAAAACTATTTCTTTAAACTCGTTTACAGTTATTCAAAATAAAAAAATGATTTAGGTTCGCATTCTTTCCTCAACTTCTTTCGAATGTCCTTCATAATGTTGATGACAGTTACATTCGTGACCTTTTTGGATGCTCTTTTCCATTTGATACCAAAATATTTAGGGTCCTTAGCACACTGCTCACTTTTCCTCAATTGTGTTTAACCAAGGCCCAATACCTATCAATGGGACGACACTGTGGGACATTAGGTGGGTTCATGTCTAAGTTTTTAGCCACAAGCAAGTTTAACGTCGCATGAGCATAGTGAGCTGAAGCTAAATCTGGTCAAAGTAATGTTGAACCCTCGTGTTTGTTTATAAATGGAATTAACCGTTTTTTTTAGGCACTCATGGGTGTACACTTCCGCGGTGATTGTTCCAGTTGTAACAAACGGTGTGCTTCTGTGTTCACATTGGCAATTTGGTGAGACGTCGCTTCTCAATAAAGTAAGATTTAGCAAGGAGTGCAACAACAAAAAAATTACTGGCAGCTTTTTTTTCAGTCAAAAGTGACTTGCAGTGTATAATTTGGGGCGAACAATTTCAGAGGGCGCTGCAAAGGGCTTTTTTATTCAATTTGATTCAAGTTGAATAATTCAGTTGTACCTATTTCACAAATTTAAGCACAACTTTTTCATACTTTTCACTTCAATTTCAATTCAATCAGCAATCTTCAAATAACAAGAAAAAAGTTTTAAACCAGATTGACTGGCGATCGTCTTGTTGAAGAGCTTTCCCTTTGCTTTGCATAGTTCTCACCAAAACACGGCTGATGTTTCTGATTGTGAAAGAATCTCTCTTCTTCTTCTTCTTCCTTTTATTTTTCACTTCAATTTCAATTCAATCAGCAATATTCAAACGACAAGAAAAAAGTTTTAAACCAGATTGACTGGGGATCGTCTTGTTGAGAAGCTTTCCCTTTGCTTTGCATAGTTCTCAACAAAACACCGCTAATGTTTCTGATTATTAAAGAATCTCTCCTTGAAAAGAACTGTAAAACTGCTCACCTGAAAGAGTCCTAAAGTCGGCTTAAACGTATATTTCAGCCTTTTAGGCTTTCTTGCTTCCAATCAACTCGTACAACTTTCGGGATCGTTGCTTTTCGTTTATTCTTAGTATTTTTTATTTTTTTTTTATTTTTTACGCGTTCTTAGACCAGTCCGTTTTTGCATCTTTGTACCATTGTTTGGTTGGTACTACATTCCCGAGCAACATCTCTGGATAACATGGCCCGACTCTTAACGATGACACCCACTATTTTTTGGTCCAAATTTGTATCGTTTGTTCCGCTTTTTGCTCCACTTTTCTGTTTTCGCTTGACGTTGACTATCGTCTCCAAATATCTTTTTATAACAGAATCAACTGTACTGTCTGCTATGTCCAATTTTTTTGCAGTAAAATGGTTTGGTTGCGAAGGGTCTTCGAGCCGTTTGTCAATGATCTTTTTACGGCATATCTCTTGGATCATCTTTTATTAATATTTACAACTACACTCAAGCGAAATCAAATATAAACTGAAATTGTATAGTATGAAAGCCAATTTGGGAACAAAATGGTATTTACAATGGTCGGAAAAGGTATTTCGAAGAAAACAAAAATCGCGCATTTTTTGCGGTGAAATGTCCTTCCAAAGGCTTTCGACTTCAGCGATTGTCTCCTCGCGCGTTCTTGTCAAACATGCACTTCTGTTTCTCCTTATAGCTATCACATTGTCAATTATAATTATTTGAATCGGGGCTTTAAGGTGGCCAATCCAATGTAATTACTTCCACATCCCTTAGAAAATTGGTCATCATCTTGGCTTTGTGACATGGAGCATTATCTTGTTGGAAAATAAATGACTGTCCAATCAATTTGTCACCTGAAGTAAAGGCGTGATTATTTAAAATATGTAAATATTGATACTTGTTTATTGTTCCCTCGATTGGTACCAAATCTGTTGCCATTAAAGCAACAAAACATTACGCTGCCACCACCATGGGGGTACTCGTTCACATACAGGTGCCACTTTTTTTTTTTTATATATAATTTCCTAAGAATTCTGGAGAACATTTTCTTTCTTCGTGCATGGTACTAAAAAGAGCGTTCATCAGTCCACAATAATTGCTCCCAAAATGATGAATGCTTGTGTACAAATTGTTTGGCAAATTCCAGACGTTAAAGCTTGTTTTTTTTCCTTTGTGAAATTTTGGGGTATTGTAGAGATAAACTTAGTCGTGATTTGTATTCGCAGTTATAACTGTGAATGCGATTTTTTATTCACAGTGAATGTAAACTGCTAATTCGAATTCGTAATGGAGTCATAGGTACATCTGGCCGGCCATTTTGTCTGAGTCAGACAAAGTTAAATTTTCTTGCATAAGCGAATTTTCAATTTACGGTGCAAATGCCCCAATTCATTTTACAACACCTAAATTCCTAATATTTATGCGCACGTATGTATACATGTGTACCAGTAGTTCATACATATACCATTTCATAAAAAAGCTTACTCGCACATCTGGCTCTGATGATGAACTTGCTAAAACTAAAGACACAGTAGAATGCTTAATTTCAATGCGCTTCTTTAAATTCGTTGTACTGGTACTATAGCTCCCGCTAGGAAATCGCATTCGCAACGCAATAGCAACTTAGCAAACATAACCCCTGTGCTGCTATATACCAACCAACCAAACTTACAAACCAGCTGCAACTGCAATAGCAGCAATAGCAACATAGCAAATATAACTCCTGTGCTGCTATATACCAACCAACCAAACTTACAAACCAGCTGCGACTGCGATAGCAGCAATAGCAACTTAGCAAGTATGACCCCTGTACTGCTATATGCCAACCAACCAAACTTTCAAACCAGCTGCGACTACGATATGCAATCTTATGAGTTGGTTTGGTGCTTGTTGGTGTATCATAAAAAGATTCGCACACATGATGGCACATGTTCGAAAAGAAACTTGGGTGATACGTTCAGCAGATAACGTGCAAAAAGGGTAGTTTAGTTTTATAATTTTATTATACCTCTTCTTTTTTACGTTTTTCGTATGAGACAAACACACATTTGTGTGTAGTGCATGAAAAATGAAATTGTGACTCGTGAATAGAGAGACCGACAAATTGTCATTAGCAATAGCAGTTTATTTATATGTTGTTAACAGGTTGCGAATGTGAAGATTCATTAGCAGTGAATGATCAGCAGGTTGCGATTTTTTGCTCATCTCTAGTGTATTGGTCTGGCTACATAAGTAGCAAAACCTGCCTCATTTAAATGATTTCTTACAATTCTTTCACAAATTTCAATATTATACTGATTATTCAATTCAATTGCTGCAGATTTTGCGGTTTTTAGCACATTGTCTTTAAATTTTCCCACAATTAAACGCGCCTCTCTTGGTTGTCTTGTGTGTTCTGCCTGAACGTGGCAAGTTTCTTATGGATTTGTTTTTCTTTTGCTTATTTATTTAATAATACACGGTTTGACGAGGCACTTCGTATAGTTTGCTTATGTATTCAACTGAAATAACCGCATCATACTTAAACACCATCTCATTTCTTATAACCTGCCTTATCAATTAAATAGTCGTGTTTTTTTTTTTAAACCTAGCCAGCCAGTAGTTGCTAATAAAGTCAAATTCTACACATAAAACAAATACAAACACCCGCTGGTTACTACTCTTGATTTAATCCCCAGCCAAAAGTGACTGGCTCCGAATTTTGCGATGCCTAATTTCAGGTAACGCAAAAACGAATGTTTTTAGTTATCTGTTATTGCTGCTACTGCTGAGTTGTTTGGTTGGTTCCTAGAGATATGTTCGTATAAAATCGCCAGGCTTTGGCTGGCTAGCAAATCGTTTAAATGAACGACTAGCTGGCTACTTTTTTCTAGTTTGTAGCTCAGCTCTTACATTGCACTTGATAGTGAAATGAATGCATAATGTAATAAAGAAAATATTTTGTGCTCTTACAGTTATTATCACTTATTTTGTTTTGCGAATGAAACAGAGACCCATTACTTCTATAGGTTCATCGAAACAAGCGAACTAACATTGCACATAGTTTTGTCAAAATACTTTTTCCGACCATATACGTACGTATAGCCCTTATTAAAATTTACAGATTTTATTCGGTTCAGTCCTTACTTCTTTGTCCTTTAAATTATTGATGTTATACCTTGAGTTTCGATAATGTTAGTTAGTTTCAGTTATTTAGCTAGAGAGCCATTTTTGAATACATTAAAAGGTACATACAAATTTAAATAGTAAACAATATTTTTTTTTTTTTTACGTTTCTATACATTCTACTTATACAACATTTCTTCTTGTGTAGTCAGATATTAGTCTTTTAAATTCATTAAGGTTGTTTGATTGCTTTATGTTGGTTGGTAAGTTATTAAAAGATTGGAAGCCTAGGTAATACACAGATCGCTGTCCTCTCGTTGTAGCAGCTCGTTGAATGTACAGTTCGTCTCTATTTCGTAGGATGTAAGGTGACTGGTGGTTCGTGGATGCTCTTTCACTTAAGTATTGTGGACACATATTGTGTTTAATTTTGGAAACTAGTGTCATTGTGGCCACAAACAAACTTTGATTTATACTGAGCCATCTCAAAGTATCTAACATGTGAGTTATACTAGCATATCTATTCAATTTGAAAATGATACGCATTGCTTTGTTTTGCAAAATTTGCATTCTCTTTTTTGGGACAAATTACAAATGTATAGTACACTAGTATTCAAAATGGGGCTTAATGATCACGTTATACACTTTAATTGCACTGGACATATATATGTCTTTTCTTATTTTTCTGAATACTCCTAATTTAGAAGACACTTTTTTGCACAGGTAGTTTATATCTGTAGCAATACGACAAAATAGCTTATGTCGATTTGTACGATTTTGCAGCAGAAGCGTTTAAAGTTGTGGCTTACGCGAAAATCGTATGAAATTTTTGAATTGCACCTCTACTCTAACAGCCATAACTCAGCCGTCTTTACAGATATGCAACTAAAAAATTGATGGAAAATACTTTATGTAATTGGGAACATTTTGCTATAATTAACTCAATTTTGACTTAAGTCGACTTAAGCTATTATGTCGTACTGCCACAGATATGTTCGTTTAAATTAAGTTTGTTATCTAACACAACACCGAGATATTTGACATGAGACACAATTTCAATCGGACTATTTTCTACGTGGATGCTTACGAGACGATGCCACTGTCGTCGATCGATAAAATTCTATTCCAGTGTCAACCCACAGGATTACAAAAGAGAACGTCTACAAAGTTGCATGTTGCCGCCTGTTTGTCGTTAAATTTTCAATTCTTTTGTTCTGTTTTTATGCCCATAGAACGCAATGTTTTATGATAGTTTTTACCAATACGTCAGCAGTGGTATCTCATTTGGCAGTTTCGTTGTAAACTCTATATCTCTCTCGATCTCAAAATTCTGCATGATACATTCATTCCTTTTGAAATAATCAATATGATGTATACCAGTAGTACATTTTTTCTTTATCGAGCTTAACTTCTTCAGAGCTCTTCCCGTTCATTATTCTCTATCGGATTATGGTCAAGTTTCTCATCCACAATGTGTACCTTCTTGAAAATCCTAATTAATATTTGAAGTCACAAATTATAAAAACAAAAACATAGAAACCAAAATACCTGATTAAAAAAGATTGAAATAAATTTATAAATATATAGAAATAGTTGCATCCCTCCACAAAAACAAAAGGAAAAATTAACACACACTGAAAGCAACACATACAACTAATTAAAAACGCATTTGAAAACTAATTAAACAAGATAAAAAAAAATGTATACATTTTATATAATTTTAAACACAGCAGTAGAAAACAAAAACAAACGAATTAATAATATAATCAACAATACGCATCTCATTTCAGTCATAAAATATTAATTCACAAAAAAGCACATCAAATGAACAAAAAAAAAAAACAAAAAAACGGACGCCATATATATATTTTTTCTTTAATAAAACAGCTTTTAATCATTATACTATAGTAAGAAATTAAATCACAAAGGTTTATAATCTGTGACCTATAAACAAAATTATTTTTTATTAAAAAAAACAATAAAACGAGGATATAATTTTATATATTACATTATACCTTCACAAAAAAAATATATATATATAAAATCTAAAACAAAAATGATTGTGTATAGAAAGGAATGTTTAAATATAAAAATACATATAATTATGTATAACGTTAATTTAAAAAAAATGAAAATATTTACATACTTATAATATAAATACAAAGTGGGGTAAACGTATAATTTTTTTTTGTCAAATTTTACTTTATAAATGTATGTTAGAATTTTGAGAGTTAAAATTTTACATAAATACATACTCGTATGTGTTAATTATACATTTTGTTTAGTTGTAAGTGTAACGTGTTTAGAGCATTTTTTTTTTTTTTTTTTTAGATTTTAATGACATTATATTATGTATAATTAATAAAAATGATTGTAAAAAGTGAATAGAAGGTGACTTTATTTTATAAATCTAGAGGTAATCAAACCCTGATTGACCCATTTTATTGGAATTTCCTTGTCTTTCTAAGAAAGCCAAGCAAGCACTTCAGTGATGAGGAGCTTACAGTACCAGCACTCACCACATCCGCACCGAGGATCTGCCACCTGATACGAGCAAAGGCCGGACACTCACAGAGATAATGTTCCGCGGTGTCGTCGCTCTCTCCACGAGCGTCGCAGATTGTAGTGTCACTTAAGCCCAACACGTTAAGGTGCTTGGCAAAAGCAAAGTGGCCTGTCAAGACGCCAATAAGTTGTCTACAGTCTTTTCTGTTGATAGACAGCAAGAATGCCGCTGATTTCTTACAGACGTCCGGGAGCATGCGTTTAGTCAACCTGCATCCCGGAGAGTCATGCCGCACACAATTGTGCTCGTGAGAGACCCAATCGTCAATGGAAGCCTTAACCGAGGACGCAGGGAGACCCAACGCGGGTTCGGGACCTGAGAAACCCTCCTCTGCGCCTTGTCTAGCAATCTCACCGGAGATCTCGTTCCCCAAGATCCCAGTGTGACCTGGGACCCAGATAAGAGACGGAGAATTCAGCCTTGCGACCGAGTTCGAAGAGTTTTTGGTTTCACGAACTATTTTGGAAGTGGTTAAAGGGTTAAGCAAGGTCTTAAGCGCAGCCTGACTGTCACTACAGACACAAATGCTACGTCCCTTCCACCTGTTCTTCACAACATAGTTCATGGCCATTAGGATTGCATAAGTTTCCGCTTGGAAAACAGACGCATATTTGCCTAACGGAAAGTGAAGTCTAATGTTGTCGACTTCCACGAAGACACCAGCGCCAGACCCTTGACTGGTTTTGGAACCATCCGTGAAAATACGACTACATTCCTTTTCCGGCTCAGACTCTGACCGAAGCCAGGCCTGGACACAAGGAAAGTCGGCTCTGAATTTGCGCATCAGCTGGAGTTCTGGTGTCATTGCATCGGACGGCATATCCATAAGACAGTAGTCGTACGATAAGTGTCGCTCAAATTCATCAAAGTTCCAGTGTGGAGTATACCAAAAACCGCCCGCCTAAGACGATGGATGGCTTTGATAGTGCAACCCATGATATAAGTATCAAGGGGAGGTAGGTTCAATTTGGTGTACTTGAGATAACAAGTCTGGATTTGTCAACTCGGCAGACGACGTGAGGTATTCTAGACTTTAAAATCTTCAAACTGTCATCTTTACACACTTAACTCAAGAATAATGTAGCTTTGGTTTGTACGTTTAGGCCGATGTGCAGGTAATGACGTCTGAATCATATCAGAGTCCAGCAGGGTGTAAGATATGAGAAGCGTGGTTTTAAAATTTTTACAGTTAATCGCAAAAATAAGTAACCACCCATCGTTGTCGCATATCATTTGGAAAAAAAATGCGTTAAGAATATTGCAACCACTGTTTTTAGCATCTGCACAGTGCCTAGTGAACAAACGTGAAGTATCTCAGTCTCAGTATCTGCAGTCTATTACTGTGTATAGCACTACACGCATTTTTCATGTCATGTAGTTGCAAAAGTAAGTACCTACTAGCAGGGTTTTGGAGGTTGATTACTCACTGGTGAATCGTATGCTGCTAACTTCCGTATTTTAGTGTGTTTACTTATTAATAATTTATAGTTTCACATTAATATATTTTATTTTTTTTTTAACAATAAATTATTCAACCCGATTACGGCTTGCACTTCTTTTTATTGACGATTGTCGTTCTATTCCTCAGACGTACCACGAATCTATTTTTATAACTTTTTCAATGTGAAAGAAACGCGCCGTGGCGTAAGTGGTTAGTGTGTCGGATCACTACGCATGAGGTTCCAAGTTCGAATCCCAGAAAATACCAAAAAGTTTTTTCACGGTTTTCCACCAAGTTTTCCACCTCTCGCGAGCGTCTGACAAACATCCGAGAGTATTGCTCTCATGAAGAAGCTTCTCAAATCGCCGTTCGGATTTGGCATTAAACTGTAGGTCCCTTCCATTCGTGTGAAAAATATAACGCACACAACATGAGTGGTTGCGAGAAGCTAGGCCCTTGCACTTTAAAGAGCTGTTGCGCCAAATATTTGTATTTGTAATGTGAAAGAGTTGTAATAGTGCTCTAGACGGCAAAAAAAATGCTTAGTGACGTTAAACGTTCGGCGGCTAGATATGAAAAATCGTCGAAAAGCGAAAAACGCCAGTCGTAATCGGGACGGGACAAAGAAAATGGCATCAAGAGGAAGGGAGCTAAGCAAAGATTTGAAGGAAGTAATAATAAAAACACTGAAGAAAATATTGAAAATATTGTAGCGTAAAATAAGTCAAATTGTGGACAAAAGCCCATGAACCGTTTACAAAATTATAACGAAATATACGTAAAAAGACCGCAAACGTAGGAGATGATAACCCATCTGGACGTCGCACAGTGGTGTGAGAAGCGAAAAAAAATCAAAATTTTCAAATTGTTTGAAACACTAAGTGGCTTTGTATTCTGAAAATATATGAGTTGGATAATACATTTCGATGGAATGGAGAAATATTTACACTTATGACAACAGTTGCAACACCTTTAAAGTCGCTACAGTATGGAACCATTTTTAGTGGATGCAGCGAAGCGCCTTGTATTCTAGTAAATATCTATTCTACATCAAGTTGATAATAATTTAAAAAAAATTAAATACGTTTTACAGCATGTCTGAAGGAAATGTGAACGTTTTCATAATTTTTACTGTCTAATTCTTCAAGCAGTTAAGGATTTTCTAAGTAAACGGTAGAAAAACGAATATTTGCAAAAGCTCAGTAGAGCAGAATTAACGTGCTCTACAATCCTCCGTTTAGTTTCTTATTTGAAAATATTCTTTAGACTCTTACCTAAACAACTGTATTATTTCCAGCTCCGTCGACCTACGCCCCCGTTTATCACTTCAATAAAACCGTTGAAAAGTCTGTTCTGTTCAAGATTGTCTATATGGAGATCTCACCATACCTCCCGCCGAAGCTATTTGATTTTTTCCTCATTCAGTTCCTTGTTCATAGGAACATTTTTGATCAGCATATACCTATCTCCTACAGAATCCCAAAATGAGTGCGTCAAGAACATTGACCGAAATAACCAATGAAACAGGTAAGGCATGCAACCATCATTTGAAGAAAAGAAAAATACAGAGCTCAATCGTTTGAATCTCAGGAACAGTAAAGCACGGCAGTGGAAATGTATTGGCATCCGGAATTTAGTGTTTATTGACTCTTTGATTAATAGATATGATTATTTAAAGATTCCAAAGAGCAACAAGCCAAAAATGACTGCAATGCTCATATTCGACGTAAAATTCTTATATGACCAAAAATTGAGGCAACAAATTCTACAATGTCCCAAAGGTAGTAAACATTTTTGGTCATTCGCCAAAAATATTAAAAATTCTGCCTCGCCCGCCATCCCAATGCTCATTTATAATGACATTCCAGCTGTCAGCTCCTTAGACAAAGCCAATCTGCTTGCTGCTCACTTCGCAGCGAACTTCACCCTGCCAGATAGTACTTTGTCTCCACCTGTACTTGAGAGCGTCGAATTTTCCATGGGGCAAGTCCACTTTCGCACTCGTACAGTTGCAGGAGTACTCAAAGGTCTCAACATACACAAATCCGCTGGTCCAGATGGTATCTCCCCCGTGGTTCTGAAGAGGTGTTCTTCCACGCTGGCAAAACCGCTGCGTAAGCTTTTCTGTCTGTCCTACTCTTCTGGGCTCTTTCCGAGAAGATGGAAAGCAGCATTTGTCCAGCCTGTCCCTAAAAAAAGGCGAATCTTCTTCCCCTTCCAATTACCGACCCATTGCACTAACGTCCCTTCTTTCCAAGGTCATGGAAACGCTGATAAATCGTCAGCTTATGAAATATCTTGATTCACGAAAACTCCTCAATGACCGGCAGTATCGTTTTCGTAGCAACAAATCACTGGTGATTTGATGGCATATCTCACCGAGAAGTGGAACCAATCTCTACATCACTTCGGCGAAACAAAGATGGTTGCGCTCGATATTTCTAAGGCATTTGACAGAGTTTGGCATCAGGCTCTTTTGTCGAAAATGCGTGCATATGGCATCGATGAGTCTCTTCTTCAATGGATTAGAAATTACCTTTCCGACCGTTCAATACAAGTGGTCTTGGATGGTTTCAAGTCTGCAATTCACCATATAAATGCTGGTGATCCCCAGGGCTCCGTTTGTCTCCGACTCTCTTTCTCATTTTTATAAATGACTTCTTGTCTGCTACTTCTAATCCAATCCATTCCTTCGCTGATCGCTGAATCCCTCAGTTTTTCATATTCGTTCCCTAGCTCACGTCCCTGCTCTTCGGCCGTAGAAGAGGAACGACAACGTATGTTAATGTTACAGCATAACCAAATGGGGTTCAACCAATAGAGTGGAATTTAATGCATCCAAAACTCAATGCTGTCTTCTGCCTTTCAAGCGAAACCAAGACCCTCAACCATTATCCATGAATGGTACTTGTATCGCATACCATTCTCGGTATGTGCATCAATAACCGTCTTCGATGGAACGATCACATATTCGAAGTCGCCAAAAATGCTGCAAAATGTCTAGGATTCCTTAAGCGGTGCAAGAAACATTTTACCCCGTCTGATCTGGCCCTTTTTAATCGCTTCTTTTACAAAAAATGCTCCAGCGAAATAGCCAGCTGCATTCCTCTCCTTCAAAACTTCACCCGCAATACGCGTCAAGCTTCGAATGCACATCAGTTCACCCTCAAGCCCAACTTCGGACGTACTGTCAAATATAGGGATTCGTTTATAAGCCGAACAATACGTTTGTGGAACGATCTACCAGCCTCTGTGTTTCCTCATCATTACAACCTACAAACATTTAAAGCCAACGCCAACCGGCATCTCCTCTGTCTCTTTCCCCCCTTTTCCCAACCGCCCGTGCCTTGAGAACCAGTATAAGGGTATTAATAATCCCTTTGGCACGCGCAAATTATAAAAAAAAAAAACCTGCAGGATAGTACCAGAAATTTAGGTATGGAGAGGTCATTTGTCTTCCAGCAAGACAATGACCCCAAACATACTTCCCACGTTGGGTGCTATATAACGTCCGAACTCAGCTTAAAACGCCGCCATAATCACTGGATTTATGGCAACACCTCGACCGAAAGGTAAGACCAAACGCGTTCTTCCGGAGGAATGGTTTAAAATTGGGCAAGACATGACCCAAAATTTGGTTAATTCAATGCCTTCGCGTATGAAGACTGTTATAGAAGCCAATGAAGTACTGGGAGCTAACTATGCACTTCGCCGCGGATCGTATAATTTGTGTTATTCAGTTCGCCTTGCGGCGATGATGAAAACTGTGCACAACGATCACTTGGAATACCTACTTTCTAAAAGATTTCCATATTTCCACAAACATTTCCTTTCATCTGTCAAAGTGTCATGAAAAGAATATACTCTGAAAATTTTGCTAAAACACCAGTGGATAATTGGAACAATGTTTTCATAACTGCTTATTTAATTAAAAATTGTTTTTCTGCCCTAAATGCAATAAAAGTATCAGAAATAACTCTTTTTCGCTGTTTTTCATTTATTTATATTTTCAATTGAAAATCCACCTCCAACAACCTTTGCGCCATCAAAATATCTATCGCATTTGAACTCGAACGAATGACGTTCGCATTTACATAGTTGTGCGAATGTAGTAGAGCGAAGTACGATAGTGATCGTCAGCGAATTGCGTAGTACCAAAATGCGATTTCGCATGAAAATTCGCTTCGCGGCGAAGTGCGTAGCTAGCCCTCTGAATCCATAAACTCTAATTAAAAACTTCCATGAAGTTCTTGTTTCTTTCAACTTAAGTGTCATAAATGGCAAAAGGTAATATTTTGATAGTCAACGGCCTTGAGTCTTCCAATTAAAAAGAGATTTCCGACTTCAGGTTTGTTTTAAACCTCCCGCTCTCCTTGAAATAATTTTCTTATCACGTGGCAGATCATGACAATAATAATTAAACCCATCAGCCCTGTCCAAATTAAATTTTTTCTCATCAACAAATAAAATGTAATTCCATATTTCTGACTTTTGGACAAACTTTTCTGCAAATGAGAGACGAGCAGTTTTGTGTACTACTTTTGGGGTGGCTGTAGTTGCATTTTTCCTTTTTTTCATATTTTAAATGATCGAGACTTTCTAACCACATTCTAACTAGTCTGGAAGTGTAATCCAAGTGGAATCGCTCAACTGCTTTTGTGCAAGAGATTCTGGTGTTGGAGATTTCTCTTAGAACCAGTCTCTTAGTTTCTCCTTATTTTTTTTAGGCCTGTCGGATCATTTTTGCTCCCATGATTTTCAAATCCAGACTTCAAAAAAGTACAAATGAGACTCGGAGACCTTTCTAATTTAATCCCGATTTTTTTTGTGACAATTCCACCTCTTCAAAATACAATATGCATTGCTGTTCAATATCATTAAGATGACGTCCTGTATTTGTTTTCAATCAATCATTATAATGTTTTAATATGATTCCTTACACGCTATCACGTCTTACACACTCAATTGAACTACATGCGAAATTTGTATACTTCCGTTACTTGGAAACAGTCACCGCTTTTCCACAAAATAATAATACAGTCCATACCCAAAATAGTGAACAAAACTTAATTGTTCGAGTCTTAATTTTTTTTTTTTTTTTTATAAAAACAAAAAAACAGGAATTTTTATACTTTCTCTCAGCCTTTGTTTTAATTAAATGTTCTGTAAATTGAGGGATGCTTATGTCGCCGCTTTCTATTGGTCACTCCTTTTTGATTCCAATGGAACATCTAAAATCGTCTTCTGCTTACTTCTGCGTGTGTTGGTGAATGTCTGATGTTTTGTTTACATTTTTCGCAAAAAACCAAAGCAAAAAATGGCTTCTTTTTGCCCAATGGAGAACGACATTAGCAATTCCATTATGTTTTTATTAATATATTATCAATTTTTTAATTATATCTATGTAAAATTCGTCTCTAATAACTTGCCCCAACCGAGAAAATAAAATAAACAACAGAATGCATCTTGTACCATATGACTTTGACAAGTAGTCCGATGTAAGGGTTTATATGTGTTAGTGCATTTTGAGTGCACTCCCAAATGAAATCCAGAAAAGAAAAACGCTCCCGGAACAGCACTCCAATCAGCCAATGGAACATGATTGGGAGTCCGAACTCCGGTTAAATTAAATTTATTTTTCAGTTATCCAAGGTTCTTACTTACTTACTTAGGTGGCGCTACAGTTCGGGGTGAACCTGGGCCTCAACCAACAAGCTTCTCCATTTAGCTCGGTGTTTAGCTAATTGCCTCCAGTTGCGCACTCCAAGTTGGTCGAGGTCCCCTTGAACTTGTGCGCGCCACCTACGGCGATGATTCCCTCTACTGCGTCGTCCCTCGGGGTTAGATTCGAAGACTCTGCGAGCCGGATCGTTGGTGTCCATTCTCTCTACATGTCCTAGCCATCTCAGACGTCCAATACGCAGTTTTTTGACTAGGTCGATGTCGCTGTACAGCTCGTATAATTCGTGATTTAATCTTCTCCTCCAAAACCCGTCAACGCAAACGGGACCGACCAAGGATATCTTCATCCTCTTTTAATAAAGTTTATGTTTCAGCACCGTAAAGCAGGACTGGGATGATCAGAGTCTTATACAGAGTCTCCTCAGTAGTTCGAGATAGGGCTTTACTGTTGAATTGCCTTATAAGCCCAAAAAAACAGCGATTGGCAAGAGTTATTCTTCGCTTGATTTCTGCGCTGATCTTGTTTGTAGAATTTATAGCAGAGCCAAGGTAGACAAAGTCCCTTACTACCTCGAAGTTATAGCTGCCGACTGTGACGTTTTGTCCAATTCGTCGGTGTTGGCTTTCCCTTATTGTTGACAGCATATACTTGGTTTTGCCCTCGTTTATCGCTAAACCCATTTTGGCCGCTTCCTCCTCAATGCTTGCAAACGCACCGGTGACAGGCCGCTGAGTTCTTCCGATAATGTCTAAATCGTCGGCGTATGCAAGCAGTTGTACAGACTTGTAATAGATTGTGCCTCCGGTGTTGGCTTGTGAGTTCCGTACAATCTGTTCAAGTACAATATTAAAGAAGACACATGACAGCGCGTCACCTTGTCTAAAACCTTTTTTGACATCAAAGGTCTCGGCGAGGTCATTACCGAACTTGATGGAGCAGCGAGCGTTCCCCATCGTCAGCCTGCACAGACGGACAAGTTTGGCAGTGATGTCAAAACTAGACATGGCTCTATAAAGCTCTTCTCTTTAGATGCTGTCATAGGCGGCCTTGAAATCAATAAAGAGGTGATGAGTATCGATTTGGAATTCTTGGGTTTCCTCCAGGATCTGCCGAAGTGTGAAGATTTGATCGATGGTGGACTTTCTTGGCCTGAAACCGCACTGGTCTCCTTCACGGGTCTCCTTTCTTGTGGATCGGGCAAACCATGCTGAGGTTCCATTCATCAGGCATACACTCGTCTGACCAAATCTTAGAGATAAGATGGTGTATGCACTCTACCAATTCATCCCCAGCCGCCTTGAAAAGTTCGGCCGGTAGCCGTCAGATCCAGCAGCCTTGTTGGACTTTAGCTTGGATATTGCTATCCTCACTTCATTTTGGTCAGGTGGACGGAAATTTTGACTATCGTCGTCTATGATGAATGGTTCATTCTGCCTGACTGTGGGATGTTGGTCTCCGTCGCCGTTATACAGTCTGCAGAAGTAGTTTTTCCATATTCTCAGCACCGACTGTGATTCTACTACGAGGTTTCCATTTTCATCTCTACAGGTTTCTCTACGGGTATTGCTCCTCTGACACGTTCTTTTTACCTTTTGGTAAAACTTCCGTACATTGTTCCTGGAGATTAAACTCTCGATATTCTCAAACGCGCGCTTCTTATGCTCTTTCTTCTTCTTTTGGAGAAGCCGATGTTCTTCCCGTCTCCTTTGCTCGTAGAGCTCACGAGCACCTCTTGTCTTCCTTTGCAGCGGCGCTTTGTATGCCTCTTGTTTTGCTGCATGCACTCGCCGGCATTCTTCGTCAAACCAGGGGTTTCGGTGCACAGCGAAATCAATTAGCCTTAGTCTGTTATCAGACGTGGTGTCGTGTAGGCTATGCTTACCGACTGCCCTACCAAGGACGTCCCCCTTTCCTATTTTGGCGTTAAAATCGCCCAATACGATTGTCCAAGGTTCGCTTAAGTGAAAAAATAGTTGTGGCAAATTGGTGTTTCAGTTAAGCAGTAAGTCGACTGTACTCCTTTTGGCCCAATGGCAAACGACATTAATTACTTTTGTGACTAACTGTAGGTCGTCTTCATCCCCCAAATGGAGATATGGTCTAATAAACTGATCTATAGCAAAAATTATGACCAACAACTTCAGCCACTTCACGTTCCCACCTTTGGTAAAAGAGAACGGATCACTAGCCACAGCACCCAAGGCGAAAGTCATCCTCTTTGCAGGTATACGTATATTTTCAAGCAATTCGACACTGGACTCGTTATAGGTAGGGTCACCAACTATACCAAAATAGCAATCATATAACAGATGTAAAGTTTCGATCTCGTGTAATTCGACGCATTCTCAAACAAATCAACAGCAAAAATGCAACTGGACAGGACGGAATACCAGCCATTGTCATAAAAAACTGCGCACCGGAGTTAACACCTATTCTTTGCAGACTTTTCTCTAAAATGCTGGAAAATTGCACACGTTTAACCCATCCCCAAGAAAGGAAAAAACTGTTTACCATAAAATTGCGATCCCATACCCCTACTTTCAATACTATCAAAAGTGATGGAAAAAGTCGTCACTGCGGAAATAATCGCACATCGGGAGAGAGGCGGTTTAATAAGCTACCAACAATATGGTTTTCCGAGCCTTGGTGAGTTACGTAACTCATCTATGGACGTGAGCCATCGAACAACACAAGAAATAAAGAGCCATTGGCCTGAACATCTCAAAAAAATCTATAGAAATAACTACTCTACCGTAAAACAGCTTCAAATGGACGAAACTGCACCGCAAAGGCTTCGCAACTGCACGGTAACAGCACCGCAACTACACCGCTGCTGTACGGCAAGGAAAAAACAACTGTACCGCAGCAGCACCATAACTGCATAACTGCACCGCTATTGCTCCGCAACGGCATCGCATCTGCAACGCAGTCATACCGCAGCCAAACCACACTGCAACTACACCGCAACTGTACCACAAAGACACAGCAGCTGCTCGGCGGCTCCACCGCAGCCCAACCACAGACCCACCGCAGCCGCACCGCACCGACACCGCAGCTGCACCGCAACTGCACCGCAACTGCACCGCAACGGCACTGCAACGACACCGCACCGCAGTAGCACCACAGCCGTACCGCAGCCCCACCACAACGGCACCGCAGCGGCCACGCAGCTCCACCGCAACTACACTACAACTGCACCGCAAAGACACCGCAGCTGCACCGCATCCCCACCACGGCTCCACCGCAGCCCCACCGCAGCCCCATCGCAGCCCCACCGCAGCTGCACCGCAACTGCACCGCAACTGCACCGCACCCGCACCGCAAGCCCCACCGCAGCCACACCGCAGCTACACAGCAACTGCACCGCATCGGCACCGCAGCGACACCGGAACGACACCGCAGCTGCACCGAAGCCCCACTGCAACGGCACCGCAAACGACGCCGCAGCTGCACGGCGACCGCACGGAAGCCCCACCGAAATGGCACCGCAACGGCACCGCAGCTGCACCGCAGCTTCACCGGAGCTCCACCGCAACCACACCGCAGCCCCACCGCAGCCGCACCGCAGCTGACCTGAAACTAAAGTCTCCTCTGCTGTAATGATTAACTGGAAAATAATGAAGGATGCCATCGTTAAGCTCAACCGGCTTGGAATATGTAAATCGATTTGTGTGTCGATTAACACAAGCATCCAGGGGTACGAAAAATGTGATGCTCTTGCCAGGAAAAGATCAACAGTCCACTTTTTGATCCACTATGCCGATGAGGTCAAAGGTCACAGAGTGCCTCCGGTCTTCATTTCAAAGGGGGGTAGGCGCGGTCATGAAAACGCGAACAATTTCAGATCAATCAGCTTAGCTTCCCTTGTGCTGAAGACCATCGAATACGTCCTAGATAACCATCTGTGAGTTACAATAAAAGAAACATCCCAACTTGCGGAGGCCCTAGACTGCTGCAAAGCAGAAATTGCCGCCATCCAAGAAGTGCGATCGGATGGGCCAGGCAAAAGGAGAATAAAAAACGGGGACATTTACTACGGCGATTGCTACAGACAATAAGGACAGCAGCTATTTGGGTGCGGATTTGTTATTAGAGGCAGAATTAGGCAAGTAGTCTTAAGTTTCCGGTATGTGAACGAGCGCCGCATGACTATCCGTATCAAGCCTAAATTTGCCAACACCAGCCTAATATTTTATAACGCCCCCCACATGTTGCATTTAGAGACTTCTCACCAACACACCTTAATAGCCAGGTTATGAATGGTGTAGTTAAAATGTTGACAATCTTTGGCCAGGAAAATCCTTTGTCGATTCAGGGAGGTAGACCCAATTTTGGGCCTCCACCTTACTGATGACAGCCCACCTACACCACCCTAACATTTGAACCATACGAATCAACATAGTGGCCACAACAACAACAAGGATAGCCAGGTTATATGAGTGGTGATATCAAAACGGCACTTAGTGCTAATTGGATTTCATTTCGTTAGCAAAAAAAAACAAAACCGCCACCTCTACCTACCCTAAGCTTATAATTTTTAAGCTATAACTCTTCCTTTTGTTTCGCATTTATTCGTTTTTATACCAAACATTGCATCATTAATAAAAACTCTCATAAATAGGTAACAATTCGGCAAACGAGTGATGGAGATTAGAATATACTCACTGTACGGCGGCACCAAACTTTTACCGTTTGCAAATATACAATACTACTAGAGCAACCACCACCTTACCGACATCGCAAAAAAGCATTCTAGCACTTTTCGCCGCCAAGAAAAAAAAAAAAAACCGAAACATATCAAAAGAAGAGCACTCTTGCAAACAGCGCAATGCAGTAAAATTCCGGCCAATTTCGGCTCTTGTCAATTCTGAAGCAAAGATTTCCTCAATTTTACCATCCAAATACGTCCATCTGAGCAACTGTCTACAACTGGAGCCCGAAACAAGTCGCCTCGACTCGCAAATGTCGGTCGCCGATAGTGGAAAAGTTTCCGACAGCAGCTCCGGTGGCGGCGGCGGCGGCGGCGGCGGCAGCGGGGCCAATGATTGGATCTGCGGTGATGTTGAGTAAGAAAAATTGTAAAAAATCACTCCAGTGAAATATACAATAATATCCAAAAAATAATACAAAAAACACTAATTTCTCCCCCTCACCTCTCCAAATGTTCATTCATTTCTGCATTCCCTTGACTCTGTCTCTCTTGCGCTACTGAAAACCGCAAACAAAAAAAAAAAAAAAAAACTAAAAAACTTGAAAACTGTGTGAAAACAAATGAACGGTACAAATAAAGTTGCAAAAATGTGAATTTCGGCCGGCGGACGCACTGCCACAAGTGCCAGCGGGAACGTCCCGAAGCGGTTGTTAGCAGCAGCAGCAGCGGCAGCGGTCCTGGCGGCGGTGGTGGTGGTTTGGTGAAAAAGAAGCTCGGCACCGAGATTGGGAAGGCAGCGGCGGAGAAGTCACGCGGCCTGTTCAGCGCCGAGGATTGGCAGTGCAGCAAGTGTGCGAACGTGAACTGGGCCCGAAGGCAGACCTGCAACATGTGTAACGCGCCAAAGTTCTGCGACGTTGAGGAACGGACCGGTGAGTCGTAAAATGTCGGAATCAAGTTTTTGTGTGTTCTTGCTGAGTGTGCTCCTAGGATTGTGGGTAAATTGGTTTTCTCTTTCTACTTGCAGGCTATGGCGGTGGCTACAATGATCGCGGAGTGGTAGAGTACAAGGAGCGAGCGGAGTCCGATAGTGAGTATGACGAATTCGGGCGGAGGAAGAAACGCAGAAAGGACGAAGAGCACAAGAAGTCATCATCTGAGAAGAAAGCCCCGAAGGATGATAAGAACAGCGCTGGCACGACGGTGGAAGCTGCTGCCAATGAAGAAGAGGACGACGACGATGAGGAGGAAGACGACGGCGAAGCTGACCTGTCCAAGTACGATCTTTGGGGTTCAGATAACGAGGATGACAAACGTAAGAAATCACCCAAATCCAAATCACGGTCGAGATCTCGCTCACGTAGACGATCATCGCGCAGCTCCTCATCCTCGTCACGATCATCTTCCTCGTCCTCCTCGTCATCGTCGACCACTTCGCCTTCTACGTCGAGCAGCAGCTCCTCGACGTCCTCACCAACAAAATCCAAATCAAAGTCACGCTCCCGTGGTCGTTCGAAGACACGATCTCACACGTCTTCCCGTAAATCTCGTCACAGCTCGAAATCTCGTTCCCCATCCACATCTTCCAGGCATCGTCGTCGCAATCGGTCCAAAGACCGCCACCGAAGACGCTCTCACTCGAGGCACTACTCGAATTCGTCTCGTTCGAGGCGAGACAAACGCAGCGAGTCGAGTCGTTCACCACGCTCTACAACCTCGTCATCGCGCCGCCATAAGGAGCGATCACGCTCCAGGAGCTCCTCGACCAATAAACGAAGGCGTTAGCCATCTAACCTGCGCACTTTTCTATTATATTTGTATAACAAGAGAATGGATTTGAATTGTAATCGTTTCACCCTCAATTATGTGCACGGTAGACGAATTGTTTTTGACTTCATGATTTATTTTTTCCTAATTTATTATTGTTACTTAAAATATCTTGCGTATGTTTGTATGTTTAAAAAACAAGAAACAAAAAAGTAATTTTTAGAACACATGGTACGTACTTCCTTTTTAGAAGTAAATAAAGAAAATATGTACAAAAAAACCGAAGATATTTGAAATTAAATCAGAATTCTAATTAGAAAGAGTTATTCGTTCTTAAGTAAGAAGCACTGTGATGTTGATTTGTGCAATTTGTATCGATTTTTAATCCATCTACTTTTCTCATGCTCTTTGTTTCATCATGAACTAGAGACAACTGTTCAGTTTCCATGCCTTGCGCCAGTGAGGTAGGTTATGCGAATCACGTTGAGAGAACCTAGTGCAAAGCTTTTAATCGAATTACTTGTATGACGTAATCACATGTCTTGAAGACGGGTACGTTTTGTAGTTTATCTTGAAAATGCTCGGCAGTCTCCCATTTGACCTATCTGCTAGTAAGTTATGGTAAGAAAAAGGAATTTGTCAAATATCCAAGGCAGCAGTCACAATTCCAAATGAGATAAAGGGAACGAGCAACTAAACTTGGGTATTGGTCAGACTTACGGCAAGCCTTCTTACTCAGTCGCCCCGACACGTGAAATGGCATATTTCTCCAAAGGGATAGTGAATTTATGCACACTGTATTGAGACTGAGTCTAATAAGATAGTTCGACATGGGAGAGTAGCATCCGTCGCCAAGAAACACTGCCATACCAACGAATTCGCGAATGAGAGAAATAAAAAAAAAGTACCAGGTATTGAGGGTCAATAAAGGTCGAACTCTCGAGTTCTGCTATGAAGGTAATCAAGAACAACAAAAAAACAATATGGCTTAAAGGCAATCATGCAAGCAGTTCTAGCAACACCAAGTCATTCTTTCTAGTCGTTATCGAAAAAGGATTGGCAATCGAAGAAATAAAACTTAATAAAGTGTGGAAACTAGATGAGGGTTCGCATGCTTCGTGTAGTTGCAAAGGTATGGCAGAAGGAATATTAGAGCGGGTAAAGGAATATTTTGAGTATTTTAAGTTTTGCCGCCTGCAAGCCGTGTATTGAGAACTACTGCTACTTCAAGAGCTGTTCATTGATTTTGAAATGTGAAAGAATTCATTAGTGTTACATTGTGCAGAAGAAATATTCGTAATAATCTTGCTATGATCAAGAGTTGTGGTCTTACGTTCTGCTTAGGTGACATTGTCAGAGAAATTTGAGATTTAAAATGATTTTGAGCGGAGATATATGCGAACATAGTGCCACTAATGGCGAACATTGGGAAAATATAAAAACAAAAAAACCCTGCAAGTATTTCATCATGTACACATTTCTGGAAAACCATCCTAGGAAGTAGGTAAGTCTAGGATACCATATGTCTAGGAAGAGACTGATAGACCAAGAAATCATAAGCAAAATTTTCAAATCCAATTGTGCGATCGCAATGCTGTCCAAGATATGAGGAGGTAGTGCAATTAGGTTGAGATTGACCATCGATGCCCTTTAACTATAGAATGGAAACAAATCCAGAAATAAGTATGTTATTGAGGAAAACTAGGAATAAGTGTTAATGTAAGTAATACAAATTTATTTCTCCAATCTTAACCAAAGTAAAAAAAAGAAAGAAAATAACACGTAAGCTAGAATAATTCAGTAAGAACCAGACGGTCTACCAAACACGATCAATCAGACTATTGTCCTGTGGCTTCTGCATCATATTCACCATCTGCTGTTGATACTGTCTCACTTGCCCCGATCGCCGCGGCTGGGCTAGATACTCAAACATACTCTGCAAATGTTGCGACAACATCTTACTCAAATCACTTGGCATCGGGTCGGTCCAAAAGAAGTCGTGATTCAGCGCGGTGTCCGCGTCTATCCGTTTCTTTGGATCCAGCGTGAGTAACTTGTCCAACAAGTCACAACCATGCAAATCTTTTACATAGGGACGCAGTCTATCTTTCACCTTTCGCTTGTGACCCTTGGGCAGCTCCACCGTCTTGTACAGCTCCAATTCTTCAACTCCTGGCCAGACATCTGGCGTGAACGAACCGCATAGCTGTGAGATATAGATGAGCTGTTGCTGCTCAGTGTTGCCTTGCATTATGGGCGAGCGTGTCCACATTTCCGCCATGATACAGCCTGCACCCCACATGTCAACCGGTGGGCCGTAGTTGCGATCTCCGAGTAGGAGCTCTGGCGGGCGGTACCACAGTGTGACGACTCGGTTTGTGTAGCGATTTTTCTGTTCGTTTTTTGGGATGCTAAATGCACGCGCCAGACCGAAGTCGGCGAGTTTTAGGATACCATGCTTGGTTATCAGAACGTTAGCGGCTTTCATGTCACGGTGAAGGATCTATAAACGAGAAAGACATTAGTATTATTATGCTTTAGGGGTTAGCTACCCTAGACTCACCTTATTGCTGTGGATGTAGTACAAACCGTTCAACAGTTGCTGCATGACCTTTTTGATCTCGCCCAAGCTGAACTTCACATTGATATTCGATAGCAGGCCAGCCAAGTCATGCTCACAGAAGTCGAACACCAAGTAGAACGTCGATCTATAGCAATTGTGCGCCGTGGCCTTGGTGCGGCAGATTTCTATCAGATTTACGACGTTCTCGTGCTTCAAAAGTTGCAGTATACGAATCTCACGTAAGGCAGTGATGGGGAACTGTTCAAAGAAAGGGGAAATATTAGATTATCCTCAAACAGAACCAGTGCCAAGTGGACTTACCCCTTCCTTCTCGTTGTCCATGAGAACCTTCTTCATGGCGACAAACTTTTTATTGCTTTTTTTCTCGCGGGCTTTGAATACCTCCCTGCAAATAGCTCATAAGTAAAACAGTTCATGTGCGGATTGAGAAGGATGACTTACCCAAAGGTTCCCTGTCCGATTTTGGCCACTTTTTCATATTTCCCAGACTCGTCGCAGTAGAGAAAGTCGTAGTCCTCGATGTACTTTTGCTTCTCCGCCAGCGTCAGCTTGGACGATTGCGGATGGTCTTCTCGGACACGTGAGGACATTCTGCCTGCTTTCTTGTTGACCTTAGTGGGGGTTTTGTAGAGTTTTAATTAACATTTATTTGAGAAATGTTGGAAAATATTTTGGGAAAACAAAAGCATGACTTATGTGTGAAAATGGCGATGTTGACGCACTTTTATTTTGGATTTGGACTAGTAATGCCAAGTCTTTTTTTTGACAGGGATGTGAGTGGGCGAGTTATATTTCATTTTTGAGTGAAAAATGAAAAGCACGGAATTAAAAGGAGTAGGTAGGTAGTAAGAATTTGTGAAATATTTCAGAACATAAGTTTCTCTTTTAGCTAAATCATCATCGCTAGAACTAACAGATCGGAAAATTTATCTAGAAAAACGTGTGCGAAAAATTTAGGAACAGGTATATTGAACAAATTGAAGAATTTTCTCAATATCTTTCTCTCTCAACGTCAAAATATATTTATATATGTAATGCAATAATAATTGTGAATCACAGATACAACATTTTTAATTTTTAGCTATGTTTTCCATAATTTCGATATATTCTTACTTGCATGTTGTTGTTTTTTTTCGCTTTAGAAACAAAGACTCACAATCTTCACTTGACTAATGTTAAAATATAACTGAAGAAGGAACTTCGGATCTTCCTTATAAATAGCATTTAGGTAATATGTAATAATGTAATGTTATACCTAACCTAAATTACATTTATCATTAGCGCAGGTATTTTTTATGATTGTTTTATGATAGAACATTTCTAGGACAATCATTACACTTTTCGTACATCTGGTGTTTCAGTTTCTAAAAGTAGATATCATAAACAATTACGAACCCATTTTGTATTATATTATTGGCTGCGATTACATTACAGCAACAGCGAAGTAATTAAGTAATACAAAGGAATTCAACCCATTAGTGCATGAAGCTGCATAATTATATGCAACCTTTTTGGGGCTTTTCCATGAAAATGTGATTTATAATAAATTTCCGACTAAGGGCTGCATAACTAAATACCTGCATAAGATTTGTTGATTGTCATGAATGTCACTTTTGCTTATGATGTGCTTGTGTTCATTCATTGTTCGTTCAGTACACAGTCAGTGAGGTCGTGTATTGCAGTGAGCGCGTGAATACGCACAATTATTTTATATCTTCAATTGTTTTAATAATTATTAATATTTTTTATTATAGTGGTTAACATTACCCTATTTTGTTTAAATATTTGTATTTAGTCTGAAGTGTGAAAGTTTTTGTGAAAATATTGCCCTTCGGAGTGAAAGTGTGTTTTGTAAAATACGGGTACGCTAATCACCCTAATTACGGAAAAAACCAAGTTCAAGGGAAAACCCCTTTTTTTGGGGGTTTAATTATATCTGTTCATCTTAATACCTGAATTCAGTGCATCGGAAAATTTCTTGGGCTGAATTATTCTCGTTCGTCTTTCTACCTGTATTCAACGTTCCGGAGTGAATGTTGTGTATTGTGTATCAAGGGTGATCAGACAGGTAAACGCTAAAGAATCAAAACATGGCGGATCGACATACCCCTGAATCTGCTCTCGTCGCCCTCAGGGATTTGGTTCTCAAGATTCAAGACGACCTCGGACCCCGTTTTACGAACGAAATCCGAAAAATAGTCCAGGAAGCCACACAACTAAATAACCAGCAACATGAGGCAGAAGAAATAAATATCGACATGGATGTCGTCGAATCCCAAGGCTCTGGAGCATCATCTTCTGAGTCAGAGACATCCACTGACAGCGATGACGCAGATACTGAGGAGGAAGCTTCCACAGTTAAAAGCGCGCCAAAAGAGAAGGAGATGTCGGACGTTAGCTCGTGCACGTCACCTCAGCCAGGGAAGAAGAGGACATTGAAACCGAACAAATCGGTTAAAAAAAAGTCAAAGACGGAAGTCCAAAGACCTGCACTGAAATCAGCACCAAAACCTGTGTCACCAGTTAAGGTGCCACCAGCAGCTACACCAGCCGCAGAAAAGAAAGGCCCTTCTACAAGCCCCCAAGCAAACAAGCCCGCGGCTTTAATAAAAGCAACGAGTATGCCACCGATAATATGTTTCTCTGCAAATATTGCAGAGATAACAAGGTTCGCTATAGCAGAGCGAATTGGGTTCACACTCAAGAAACTTAACACTACAAAGACGGTTATAAGCACGCAGTCAAGGGAGGCCTTCGAGGCTATAAAAGCCTTCCTCAAAAGAAGGAAAATTCAAAATCATAACTTCACGCCGAGGGAGGATAGAAAGAACATGCTGGTGCTAAAGAGGAATGCACTTCTCGTATACACCTGAAGAAATCTACGAAGAGCTGAAGGCAGAGAAAATCCCAGTGGTGAGGGTCTCTCCCTTTAAATCCCAAAAAGCCAAAGGGAAGTCATTCAACTGCTTTATAGTTGAAATTAGCAAAGACTTTGAGCTATCTGAAGTCTACACCAAGACGTTACTTATGAACCAAAGGCTTCACTGGGAACGGCTGCAAAACCGGGACATCGTGCAGTGTAAAAACTGCCAACGCTTCGGACACATCGCAACTAACTGCGGAATGCCATATGTCTGCATGAAATGCGACTCAAGCCACCAACCTGGTGAATGCAAGAGAAAGGAGGCCAATGGGCACGACGTTTACTGCGCTAACTGCAAAAAAAATGCTCACCCGGCCAATTACAGAGAATGTCCGACCTACAAGGCTAAAATAGCTCAAAAGGAAAGAGTCAAAAGCCAGCAAAAGGCCCAGCAGGACTTTGTTGCAAAGTCAGTCTGCACCTTCACTCGTCCTGCAGTGAGTTTTGCAGCCATGGCCAAGGCAGGAGCTGGGGGCAACACGCCTAAGCAACAGCCACGAGTTGAGAAGGTGATAAGGAAAACCGTACAGCACACAACCCAGCATCAACAGAAAGCAGCCACCAATCTTGGCGACGAGGTCCAGCGTGTGTTTGGAGCAGACCTTCTAACCATAATGGCAAAGGCTCGCAAGGCGGTTCCAGCTAACTATGCTAGCACGAACGACGGGGGAAAATCCGTGGCAATGGCCACTTTCATCTTTCAACTATGCAGTGCATAAAAACACTAAGGATAATTGCGTATAACGTTAATTCCTTATACGCCATCCCAAGGAGGACAGCTTTTCACCTCTTCTTGAAAACCCATCAGCCCGATATCGCTCTTATAAGTGAAACCATGGTGACAAAGCGGAATAGAATAGATTTTAGCAACTACAACACCTTCCGGTCGAATTAAAAAGAAGGCAAAAGAGGCACTGCTCTCTTTGTGCGTAAAAGCATTGCCGCTAGCAGCATACCAATCCGGGGACTGAAATCCTTTGAAGCCACAGGCGTAGTGATTAAAGTCAATACTCGGGAAACACTGATGGTCATCAGTATTTATAATAAGTGCAGCGCCAGTAGTGCGGACACCAAGCATGACTTGCAGCTCCTCAACAACTTGCTGACTCAGCACACCTTTGGACTCATCGGTGGAGACTTTAATGCAAGACATGAAAGATGGTTAGACAGTATTTCCAACGCCGGATGGACTACAATAGTGATCAACACAACCTTGTGATTATCTCGCAACCAAAACCAACATTCCCAAGGACTCCATCGTGGCTTGACTTCTACATGGTAACATGTAACTTGATGCACATCCTCCCGGAGATAAGAAATTACGAGTGCAAGACGTTACCTGGCGACTCTGACCATGAGGCAGTACAACTAATCATTAAACTACACCAACCGATCTTTACCATTAATCCGCCTGAGGAAAATTTCATAAACTACAATCAACTCAACATAGAGCGACTGCAAACAGATGTTGAAGAGAGACTCAGCATGCCAACAACAACAAGGAATCTATTGAATGGGGAGATCGACTCAGCCATCGACAACCTGGAGCTAGCAGTCAGTACAGCACTCGACCTCCAGAAAAAAACCAAAACATCGAGGGACAGATAAAGTCATCTACCGCAGTTTATTCAGAACTTATATCATCACAGGCAGAGGCTTATAAAACGATTACAAAGGATTCGTCGTAGAGACTGGAACACAAACGGTAATGACTACAGAGCCGTTCTAAGTGAACTAAATTGCACGAACCTAATATTCAACAATGCAGTTCAGCATCACAACAACAAAAGGCTGGAAGAAAGACTTCAAAAAATTAAGCCAGGACCAGATACCTTTAAACAAATAAACCAAATAATAGGAAAGAGAGCAACGATCCTTGAATCTATCGAAACAGATCAAGGTACGGCCACAACCGCGGAAGAAAAAGCAGAGCATTTGGGGAATTCTTCGAGACAAATTTTCAGCCTGCTCCACCCAATGATTCCATCTTTCTCTCGGAAGTCAACACGACAATTGACAGCATTGGGCGAATGACCAATGCATCCGTAACACTCAGCGAAGAAAACCCAGCAAACGATCCCGTGGGACACAACGAACTATGCACAGCTGAAGAAATCTCCGACATAATTCAGAGTGGGCAAAACAAAAAGTCAGCGGGACCTGACAAAATTTCAAATTTTGTTCTGAAGGAAATGCCTCAAGTTGTATTAACACTGCTCACAATTATAATGAACAATTGCCTGAACAACTGCTATTTCCCAACCAAATGGAAGATTGCAAAAGTGATGGCCATACCCAAAAAGGACAATCGCAACAGTATTGAAGGATATAGACCGGTATCACTGCTATCCAACGTGAGCAACTTGAGGAGCTCTTACTGAGGAAATTGAAGAAGTACTGCTCCACCAACCACATCATCCCGGATATACAGTTCGGGTTCCGGGAAAGATATTCAACCCTTCATCCGCTAATGAAGTTTCATCAGTCACCGTCGCATGCTTCTTAGACGTCAAGAAAGCCTTTGACACAGTTTGGATTGAGGGACTCATCCACAAGTTGAAGCAGCAAGGTTTTCCTAGAGAACTGACAAAAATAATTTACAGGTTTCTTCATTGCAGGTCGTTCTTCGTCCAGGTGGAAAACAAGCAGTCAACAATGAGAAGAATAAGAGCAGGCGTCGCCCAAGGGTCCAAACTGGGTCCTATTCTGTTCAACATTTATACATCTGACCAGCCGCAATTGGAAAATAACACTAATTGCTGCCCTTTTTGCTGATGATTCGCTGATATATGCCAGCTCCATGTCACCAATAATTGCGGCACGTAGAGTGGAAGCCCACATTCATAGAGTCACCGATTTCTACCAGAAATGGGGAATCCACATCAACCCAGCGAAGACGGAACTCCTATGCTTTAGGAGACCGTTTAGGGGAAGAAGAAGCAGGGGTGGAATCGGCTAAGGTGATAGTTGATAGTTGACAATCAAAATCATCGCTTTACGTCCACGTAAGGTGATTATCAGATTGACAATCGCTTTTTTGCGATCAATTTCATGTGACAGCTATTTAGGTGTCGCTTTCATACATTTGTGTCATTTTCATAGGTATGCACCTCGGCTTCAACTCTAAATAAATTAAATACTTTAGTGAAAAAAGAATATAAAATTAGAATAAAAAACCTTAAGTAAAATTTTGAAATTCGTGAAGTGCAATGTTTACTTCATTGGAACTTTTCTACGGCTCAAACAGAGAGGAAATTGAAGAAAATAATTACAAAAATGTCCAACTATTAAGAAGAAACCTGAGAAATAAAGCAAATATCTTGGAACTTCCAAACCCGATGTAAGAATGCATATTTATAAATATTCATTGTTGATTGGTAGGTAACATTTATTATTGTGTATTTTAGATTTTTGAAAAACATTCGCTTATCAAAAGAAGCGTTTGTGTACGTTTTGGAACTGCTTGATTTACCAACTGGAATAAGGTCAACGCATGTTCCACCCATCCTTCAACTGGCTGCAACTTTAAATCTTCTTGGGGGTGGTGGCTATCAAAGACAAGTTGGGGCTGACTGGGCTGCACCAATGGGTCAAAGTACGGTGGCTGAAATTACTGCTGCAGTCAATACTTTGCCCACTTATGATTAAGTTTGAGCCTAAGGATTCAACAAAATCATATTTTTTTGAAAAATATAAAATTCCTGGAGGTACATTATTTTGCTATATAATACATATATTAATCTTAAAATTCGATTGCCCATTACATTTTGCACACTGAAAGAAACACTTCGATTTTAATTCTATCAGCTGCTCGGAATGACAGCGTCGGCAAGGAAGTGGCGTTAAAAACTCTGAGTGCTGCCAATAATCAATCATTTTTTAGTGATCGCTTTACGCAGAGCAAAGAATAGTTGATAATCAAAAACGACAATCAAAAAAGCGACAATCAACTATCAGCTTAGCCGATTCCACCCCAGGTCAGCCACCCATTGTCGCAATATAGAAATTAGATTGCTCAACGGTATGCCACTGAGAGCCACCAGCGAAGCGAAATACCTGGGAATCAACTTTACCGACAGACTTAAGTTCAACCACCATTCAGCGATAATGCTGAAACGTTCAAATTTTGTATTTCATCGCGTCTATCCACTGATGCGAAAGCAAAACGGGCTCAGCCAAATTACTAAGCTGCTGCTGTACAAGCAGCTTATTAGACCAGTTGTGGCATACTGCTTCCCCATCTGGTTCACCATATCAAAAACATATATGAAAAAACTTGCAGTTTTTGAAAGAAAAATACTGAGGATATGCACCGGTCTCAACTTTGACAGACAAAGAACGAAACATGTGAGCAACAAAACACTCTGCAAAGAAGCACAGATAGTACCCTTGGAGAAGTACTTGCTTCATTTGTCCAAGAAGCTGCTTAGCAAAATCACGGACCACCCTAACCCACTGGTGAGAGAGCTACCACGACAGCAACAGACTGCAGAGCATCGGTGCCTGAGTGTGATGGCACTGGCTAATGAGGAAAGATTTCCGAACATCGAAGACGAGGAAGAAATCCTCTTCTACACCCAACCAGGCGTAATGCACCATCGCGGGTAACACCCCGATGACACCCAAATAGACACAACAAAATGATCAGCGACACCGGGATTTGAACAACCCCAGGTAAAAAATAACAAAGCAGCAAAATTAATATAAACCAAAAATGTATATATATACAAGATAAGTCATGTTATATCGTTGGGCCCCTATTGTTGAGCCAACACTATATATTTAATAGCCATAGTTTATGTAAGAAAAATTTGATTTTATTAAGTCAATTGTAAATATGAGTTCAAATAAAAAGTTACAAGTTACAAGATGTGCTTGTGAAAAATACCAAATGCTGTGAAAATGCTTTTTTCCGTATAGATTTTTTCATTTTCATCAATATTTCTCGTACAGGAATAAATGCAAAACATTAACACCCATACTTTCTTTGAGTCTGTCTTCTTTTCTGGTGGTTTACTCACCACATTGCCTGTAACCCTCCTTCATTTACCTTTGCTTTAGAAAGGAAAAATCTTCCAAAACAGTTGATTTTGATTTTGACAGATAGATAAAAGAATTCTGCTTTTGTACTGCTATATAATCTAATAAATAAAGCTGTCTTAGAGCCTGGCTATATTATCATGGGAATAAAAGTCGTGTCGCGCGAGACGGGTAGGTTTTATGTGAGTCAACCCCTCCCTAGGGTTGGTTGAATTGAAAATCCACTCCAAAATATGTATAAATTTCGATGAAGAAATTAATCTTCTTTTCTCAGTTTTTCGTTTCTGACATATTTTATAATTTTTTTTCTGGCCGTCGGAGGGTTCACACCGTATGGGCGACTCAAAAATATAATTCTCTGTGGATGTATTAGTGTTCTGTTTTCAAAGCGTTTCCCTTTATACATTTTCTTTATGTTTTGCTGATCGTCGGAGGGTGAACACTGTGTGGAAGTCGAAAAGTAGAGTGCGAGGGAGATTGAAGGAAAAAGCGAATTAAATCTATAGGCGTGTTGCGCATGTGGATTATGTTGCTAACCATACATTTTCTTCATGTTTTGCTGATCGTCGGAGGGTGAACACTGTGCGGAAGTCGAAAAGTAGAGTGCGATGAGATTGAAGGAAAGGCGAATTAAATCTGCAGGCGTGTTGCACATGCGGGATATATTGCTTCCAAAATACATCGTAATTTTCTAATGTCGCCCATATAAAGAAGACAGTCATTAAAATAAAGGGCAAATCACAAATAATGGGAACAGGAATATGCACCATTTCCAGATTTATGCAAACCACTAATTACTTTGGGGAAAAACACAAAAAAACCTAACTGCAGATGAGGAAACCAAAAGAGATACACAGTCATAAAAAAGGTTTTTTTTTAACTATTATACAAACAATTTTTTCCGTGTCTACCTGCTACTTCAACGATATGTTGTGTTTTAGTTTTCAGCGTACCCAATCTATCAAAATTGCTTTCATTTACCCCGTTTACAGAGTCGGAACTGGTTTGAAACCGGTTCCAAATACATATAAACGCAGTTCGAGTCCGAATGGGGTCTCTGTGTGTGTTTGATCTCTTTCTTGTTTTTTTTTTTTTTTGTTCGGGGTGGGAAATCGCTTTGTTTTGATTGAATTCATGGTTAGCTGCTGGTAAGGTTGTGTGTTCAGTTATTTCATATTTATTAAATGCAAAAACTAGAACTAAACAGAACACTAACACAATCAAAACTAGAGTGTCTGCTATACTCATCTGTCAGTTCGACCACATTTGGACTTTTCAACCATTCGACTCGGTGTGTAGAAATGCTCAGATCGAAATTTGGACTCGAACCTGACTCGACTCCTCGACTCTGCATATTAACGAGGTAATTCAGATGAATCCTTTTTCTGTGTGTAGCCACTGCGTTTATGGGTGGGGCATTTGTGCCTGTACGAAAGATAGTCCGAAAGTGATAACCCGATTTTTAATGAGTGGGTAAGAGAAGGGCTGCTTCCACCGAAAATATATTTAAAAAAATAACATGCGGTCTTCACTAGCGATAAATCCATAGCATGCTTTAAAGCATACTTTCAGTATCGCAAGTAGAGACCATTATAGCAGCTATATTTTCAAAGCTAGCGATAGATGGTATACTGGTGAGAGGGCAGACCATCTGTATCGCCAATACAGCTGTCACTTTGCTGTGACTTTTGCCATTTAATTGCAATTAAGATATTGGATTGCCTGTAGCACGGAAAGGTTTAATTGCTTTATTACGCGTCTGGCATCTCTAGAAAAATCCTTCTGCGTTTTCGCAATACATAATATACTTTAAGATCCGGTGCACTGTAGGTACAAGATCACAAATCGTAATTAACTAATTAATGTTATGTGTGCATGTGGATATAGGACCGATACACAATATAAGATGGAGGTCAGGAAGGAACAAATAGGAATGTGTTTAGAGTTATTTTTTTTTCCAAAGTGAGTAAAACGAAATTATCACAAGAAGAAGTGATTAAACTTATTAATAATTATTCACAATTCGAAACCCTGTGGAATTATAAAAGCGAAGAATATAAACGAGTTTGATTTTAAAAGAAATGCATGGATTCAGTCATCATAGGAATTCGGAACGTTTTCTCTTTTTATTCTGCATTTCCGCCACTGCTTTAGTGCCTTTATTGCAATGATATTCTGCACACGTCTATTCGCTGCCATTCTGCACTATACTGAAATAGTATGCCATGAAATCCCCACCAAAGAAAACATGACAGTTCTTGTGTTCTCTGCGTTCTGCTCTTACTTGTGCTTTCTGCGATACATTTATAGCCAATGGAGATAGCGTGTAATTCATGACACAAGCCTGAATGTTTTTTTTCAACCCGTTCACTTTTTTATAGAAATCTTTATTTGGTGATTGACCGTTGAAAAGTGAGCAACTACAGTGGCTACATGGAAGTTCGAACGAATCCCATGTTGGATTTCGTCGATATTCGTGCTTAGGAATATCCGGCGTTTGGGAATTCTTTAATTTTTTTTATGTTGAAAAATATAACAACTTTCCTCCATGCCCCAAACACGATGTTCATGGACATGACGTTCATTCCTGCGCTTATGTGAACTGTATTTTATAAAAGAATGTGTTATTCGTTTGCGAGTGGCAGTGGTGCAGTGTGTAGTGTGTTTGCTCGTTAACCGATGTGTGCAGGTTCAAGCCCCAGCAGGGAACAGCAATCATCAGCCACCGGAATATAGAGGAAAACGAATAACTTCGAAATTTTTCCAACTATTGCACCAAAGAAAGGTTCCTGCCTGGACAATGGACCAGAGAAGTCTGAGTGCTCTGGGATTTAGGTTTCCTTTTTTTAAATAAAAAAAAAAATATATATGTTATTTGTAAGATTCGAATTAGAAACACTTGAAGATTGTGATTTCAAAATTGGGTTGGATTCTTCTTTGTAATTTCATTTCCGCTGTAGGAATCACACTGGGTAACGCCACAATCTGAGGATTTATTCCATATTTCTCGTTCGTTTTGCATAATCTGAAAACGAAACAACACTCACAAGAAGCCAAACCAAATTGTAAATAACAACTCACTTTATCCGCTATAAGACTCTTGAATATGTTTATATTCACCCGGATTACCGTTGGCGTGTTACGCGTTTCGACGATTGTCGTTTTATTCCTCGGTTGTACCACGAATCCATTTTCATTACTTTTCCAATATGAAAGAGTTGTAAATTCAGCGTTGTTACTTCCATCCAGAGCAATGTAGCATACTAACAATAAAAATGTAGCATTTAAAAAAGAAATTTTGAATAAGAAAATGTTTTGTTAATTTTCTTTATTTTTGCGTTATTACACATAGCATTCAGTTTAAATATTAAATAACAAATAACATAAGAAAAGCCATTAACATAACAAAATTAACATAAAAGAAAAATAATAAATTCATTTATAAATCACAAATCTATAACATTGAATAAATAATAGTAGGAATTCAGTGATAAAACAAAAAAAGGAAATACGAAAATAAAAGCTAATTCAATACATATTCAATTGCACAGAGAAGTAGGTATCTCTTATATTAAATAAAAGGAGAACACTAATAAGAGGAGCAAACATTTTTACTTAATTTGAATGTATTTGCAATCGAGAAATTTTATTTAAACAAAACCTTGCCAACTCCTCAGAAGGATCAAATATTGCCTCACGTTTTAATAGCTCTTTAGCCAGTAAAATTGAGTCCACTGTTTCTGAACTTAGCCGATTTCTCAGATCGTCTTTTATCATGTTTAATTCAGACAACTTTTGTTCAGCGCAACCACTGCTGTAGGGAAGTCAACAGAAATTTAGCATATAATTATAATTAAGTATCTAACTATTTGTGGCTTAGAGTTTTTTAAATCAAATCTTTGATGTAGCTGCTTGCATAATTCAATATAAACTTTTATTGCATTTGACTTTACAATATCTATTAAGTTTGAGTTTATTTTAGATGATTGCACACATACTTCAAATTGCATACCGGTACAGCAATTTACCGATTGTAAATTATAAAAATTATTTTTAAAATCGATATCTATATTTAAATATTGAGGGTTAATAAAATTTTTATATATTTCGATTAATAGATTTGTTATTTATTTAATAAATGTATTTGTACCTTTTCTGTTTGAAAACATTTATTCAAATAGTTAAGTTTTTTTTTAATAAATACGATAAAAACAGTAAATAAAGTTTATTCTCCCCATTAATAAAAAAATCGTAAATAAGCTTTTTATTTTCGTTCTCAAATGATGCCAATGTAAAATAGTTTTTTTTTTTTTGATTGCGCCTGGAGGTGCAGGAATCTTCAAAAGATACCAATGGTCCGTACCATTGGTTATGCCCGATTCATATATCTGACAATGCCATCAGTGCTAGTCAGTATATGCCTACGGGCTAAACCTCACCCCCTCAGAGAGGCACTATGAAAACCGGCTGCGCGTACTCATAGTAGTAGGAAATTCGTTCCTCTCATTTTTTCATTTTTGTGATGACTACGACTAAGTTGCCTTAACGAGTAGTTTACGCTTCTGTAGTGTTAATCGCGTTAGTGAAGGCACCTACAAATACCGTCATTACATGCGGTTTTGCCTTACGGCGCTAGGTCGAAAGGTCTTGTTCTTTGTAATCGGCGCTCAAGGTTTGTCACGTCCATAGTACGGATTATTTCATTATTGCAATGAACATGAAGACGGGTACGAAGTTTGCGAGCAAAGTTTGTTACTTCGTCCCTCACGGTAGCAATTCCTAGATCTCTGTGAATATCACTATTCCTTATATACCAAGGAGCATTCACGATTGCTCTTAGCATTTTATTTTGAAGTGCTTGCAGTAGAGCCATATTGCTTGGTTTGGTACAACCCCAAAGTTGTATACCATATGTCCAAGACGGTTTTAGGACTTGCTTATACAGAAGCAGTTTGTTGTATACGCTTAACTTCGAGTATCTTCCGAGTAGCCAATACATTTATCTAAATCTGATTTCGAGCTCTTCGCGCTTCTTTTTAACGTGTGGTTTCCACTTAAGTTTTGCGTCTAGGGTCATTCCTAAATATTTTGCCTCGTTTGCGTAAGGTATTTGTACCGAGTTAATGGATATAGGTAAGTTGTTTATCTTTCTTAACGTAAAGTTAACATGCGTTGATTTTGTCTCATTGAGGACTATTCGCCAGGTTTTTGTCCATTCGCATACTTTGTTCAAAGCTCGTTGGAGTTTTCCCGTTGATGATTCCACTGACTCATCCGTTACGAGGATAGCCGTGTCGTCTGGGAACGTTGCTACAACGGTCCCTTCATCTTGTGGTATATCTCTTGTGTAGAGCAGGAACAGGATTGGACCGAGAACACTTCCTTGTGGAACACCGGCGTAGATTTCTTTGAAATCCGAATATTCACTCCCGTGTCTAACACGGAAAAGTCTGTTTTCAAGATAAGATTCCAATATTCTGTACAACTTTTCCGGTAAGATTACCCTTAGCTTATACCTTAGGCCTTCGTGCCATACCTTGTCGAAGGCTTGCGATACGTCGAGAAAAGCGCTAGAGCATATTTTTTTCCCTTCTAGAGCTTTTTCAATCTCGTTCGTTATTCGATACACCTTATCGATTGTGGAATGTTTGACCCGAAACCCGAATTGATGATCCGGGATCAAGTGTCTTTCTTCAATTACTGGTTGCAATCGTTTCAGCAGAAGTTTGTCGAAGACCTTAGATATTATTGGCAGAAGTGAAATGGGTCTATATGATTTCTTGTCATTTGCACATTTCCCCGGTTTCGGAACCATACTAACTTCGGCGACTTTCCATTGCCTTGGAACATAAAATAGTCTTAAGGAAGCATTTATAATGTAGAGCAACTTAACCAGCACTTTTTTCGGTAGCTCTTTCAAAATTTCGCCAGTGATTAAATCATATCCCGGAGCCTTGTTATTTTTCAATTTTTTTATTGTCATTAGAAGTTCGGACAGGGATACGGTTTTTACTCTAGAGTTGTCCGGTGCCATATTATCATTCGGATCTTCGATCAACGGTTGTCCATCGAACGGCTTGAACGTTTCCTCTAAGTGATCGGCAAATAATTCTGCTTTCTCTTTGTCTTCTTTTGGCCATTCCCCGTTAGCTTTCCTAATTGGCGGCGAGTGCATTACAGGTTTCCTTATGGACTTCAAGGCTTTCCATAGAGAGTAGTTTGAATACTTATCAGCGGTCAGACCCTCGAGGTAAGTAGAAGTCTCGTGATTTTTTAGGTCCTGCAGCACTTTTTTAAGCTTGTTACAAAGATGATTCAGATAAGTTTTATACGGTGGCGCGCGGGATTGTTGCCATCTCTTGCGCGCTCTCCTCTTTTCTCGTATGAAGTCTTCGATTTCAGGCTGGTATTTGACTTTATTGTTCCGTGCTTCTGTCTTTCGCAAAGGAGTGCTTTTCCACGCTGAGCTCTGAATGGCTTCGACGAGTTTGTCGATTTCTTCTTCTATTTCGAACGGTGTCTTTAGCGGTACATTTAAAGCAACATTTTCCTTGCAGTCTCTTCTGAAAGCGTCCCAGTTAGTTTTGTTACTAGTTAACCTAGGCGGTCCTTCTTTTTTTTACTAGACTTCCACCTATTTTCAGAGTGACTGCCGAGTGATCTGAGCATAGATCATAGCATTCTTCGACTTCCGTCAAATTTTTAGTTAAGAAGTCGACGAGGTCAGGGATTTTATTTTTGTCAGTTGGCCAATAAGTTGGCTTTCCTGTCGAAAAAAAGTTCACCCCACGTTTCATGCTGGCTTTGTACAATAATCTGCCTTTTGTCGAATTGCATCTTGATCCCCAGAAAGTGTGTTTCGCGTTAAAGTCACCACCTAAGACAAAATTAGGTCCGAGTGAGTCAAAGAGACGAACGAGGTCGTCTTCTACTAGCTTATATCCCGGAGGGAAGTAACTAGATCCGATGTTGTAGTCTAAGTGGTTTATTTTTACGGCGACTGAGCTTATTTGCATAGAATCAAATTCTATTTCTATGTTTTCGGAGTGCTTAATACAGTCTTTGATGTAAAGAGAGGACCCGCCTCTCCCATTTTCCGAAGGATGATTCGCATGGTAATCGCTGTAGCCTTTTATTTTGGGTCTAAGTCCCTTTTTTAAGTGCGTTTCCGATAGCAAACATATATCAATGTTATTTTTCCGTAGAAACACTTCTAACTCGTCGATTTTTTTCAGAAGGCCGTTTGCGTTCCACGTTATTATCTTAAGTAGCTGTTTCATATTCATGTTTTTTTGATTGTCTTGCGAGGTTTGAACTCGAGCTTGCTCAATTTGTCAAGTATAATTTTATTAACTTTGGTTTGCTCCTCAAAATTTTCCAATATAATGGTAAGTATTTGGCTAACAGGATCTGTTGTAGCTGGTCTTAATTTGTTTTCGTTTGACGCGACTTGCGCGTACGATCTCGCGTCAACCTGTGGCGGTTTTTCCGCTGCACTTGGACCAGCGACGTTCTCTTGCGCAATTTTTTTATTTCCCTTTATCGGTCGCGTCGTTTTGACTGGCTTAGCGATCTTAGGCTTATCGGTTTTACGATCTCTTAAGCTTGGGTTCGGTTGTATCGGTTTCTTGAGAGAATCGCGCCTTTTTTGAAGCTCCTTTGCTACTTCATAACCTCGATAGTTTGCTGGGTGCTTGCCTTTGCAGTTTATGCAGGTCGCCGGAGCCTGCTTATTTAAGTCACACCTTTCTGATAAGTGGTTCCCTGCACATTTTACACATTTCGGTTCTTTTTGGCAATACGACTGGGTGTGATTGAAACCTTGACAGCGTTTGCACTGAGGTATCGATCGTGTATTCGTACGCATAGGCTCGATTTTAACTACGATATTCAAAATACTTTTTACGTTATAAATATCGTCTATATTTTCGCTTCTATCGAAGGTTAGCATAAAGAGCGGAAGTCCATGCTTGACCAAGATTTCATTGCCTTGTTCCGTTTTCTGCTTTATCTTCTTTAAGATATTAATTGCGTCGATAATTTTCAAGCCTTTTCCTTTAAGGTCATTTATAATGTCATCTTTAGTGCACGAGGGGTGGAGACCCCTTGCTATAAAACGGAGTGGTCTTTCTGATTTATTTTCGTAGGTGAACCACTGGATCTTTTCCGCGTTTAGTTTTTTCGATATTGCTCGGTAGCCGTCAGAGTCAACTACATTAATTTTCCAATCATTGTTTCGGAATGGCGTTACTTTAAATTCCGATGTCACAGTTCCCTTGAGAAGGCAATGCAATTTATTGTAGTCCGTAAAGCCGACGACGTTTATTGCAGGCGGGGGACGTAATTTGTCGTGAGTTTGTTTCTGTTTCAAGTCTTTTTCTTTGTCTTGTTTTCGTGGCTCGACTTCAGGTGAAGAACCGGCTCTTCGTTCTTTGCTGGGTCTTTTCTTTGAGACCCCATTTGTTTCGCGTGCTAGCTCTTCTTCATCTGTGTGATATTTGGGACTAGCTGCACGGGGTGGGGTAACTTCGCGTTCTCTTTGCAAAAGTGAATTCTTTAACGCCTTGTTTTCCTCTTTTAGTGATTCTACCTCTCTCTTAAGCTCTTGGTAGAGTAGATCCATTTTATTTAGCTTAATATGGAGTTCATTGTTTTCTTCCTCAAAGCTATTACATTTCACTGAGTCCCGTTTCTCTTGCGCTTGCGCTTCCGGCGGACTTCTTTTTCCGGAGACATTCGGTCTTGATGGTGGAGACCGAGTTACCCTTGAATTTCTCAAAAAGGGGTTTATTAAATGCAACAATTGGCTTTCCCCAGAACCCGTAGAGCCTACCTCCGAAGAGGGTGGATTTTCCAGAGAACCTGGACTGCCACCTGGGGTACTATATCTATTTGTTTTACTCATTGCATATTATGTATACATTTTATCCCCGGTATACGAAGGGTGGATTTTAGTCGCCTCTTACGACAGGCATGCCTACCTCGGGTATATTCTGGCCCCTACCCGAAGGGGTGAAATAGTGAAACAAGGAACTCCATTGTTCTAACACTATTTATTACGGCTTCCAAAGACAGCAAATGTGTTGTTACATGCCGCAATAATTTATGCCCCTGACAATTCAAATGTTCTTGAAAGTCTTTGAACTGGCCTTGTCGCTTGGGACTATGTGTAAAATGGGCGTATGTAGCTTTGATGCAATTTACAACATTGGTACCACGAGATCTTATATGGGTGGCGCTAAGACATCGAGGGGTTCCAGAAAGATGATCATGGACAGTGTAAGGCAAAATAAACAGATTTGGATTTAAATAGTGAATTAAATTTATTAGTTTGTAAGAATGATTATTACAATGAGTTCGTTTTACTCGTTCTCACTTGTCGTTGTACTGGCTTGGTACTGGCTTATTACTTGGCTTGTTACTTGGCTTGGCGCTTGGCTTGTGGTGGCTTGTGGTGGCTTGCATTTATGTGTGTTCTCTTCGGCTTTACTTTTTGCACTCCCCACTTTGATGTGACAGTTGTGGTTGTGGCATATCCCAGGGCTGTCCTCATAGTTGTGGTTGTGGCATGTTACAGGGCTGTCCTAACACTCCTCCCCCTGTGAATTACCCAGGGATTCACCATCAATGGTCAGGAGACCGAGTTTCGTTGCTGGACGGCGAAAGGATCCGTTGGTTGTTTTTACTTCGGCGAATCGAACTTGCCCATCTTTGGCCGGGAAAACTTGTGTGATACGACCCTTTTGCCATTGACTGCGGGGTAGATTGGAGTCGCATATGATGACCAGATCGTTGACTTGTAGCGGACGAACTCTGTCGAACCATTTCGGGCGTTGCAAAAGTTGTGGCAGGTACTCTGTGGTCCATCTTTACCAAAGGCGATCTTTGAGGTTTTGGGCTATTCTCCACTGTTTTCTGAGGCATATCTTTTCGTCTACCGGATTCGGTGTTTGCGTGGAGTTGACACATCCTAACAAGAAGTGGTTCGGCGTCAGTGGCTCATCGTCTTGCATCGTAGGTGGAATGTCCGTGAGTGGGCGGGAGTTGATGATGTTTTCGGCTTCTATCAAAACACTCCTTAGAGTTTCTACTCTCGGGGCTGCTTCGGGAAGTGTTTGTTTCAGCAGGCGCTTGACAATCCGAATCAGGCGCTCCCAACAGCCTCCTGAGCTGGGGTTTGCAGGGCAATTGAATACCCATTCAATGTTACGGTTGGTTGCTTCGTTGTTAATGCGGTCAACATCCAGCAGTCGCTCGCTCTCCTTAAGTTCTTTCTGTGCACCGATAAAATTGGTGCCGTTGTCGCTTCTTATTTTGACGGGCGTTCTTCGACGGTTGATGAAATTGCATAGACACACAATGAAAGCATCCGTGGATAAATTCTCAGCCAGCTCCAGATGGGCTGCTCGAATTGTAAGGCATGTGAAGATGACTGCCCATCTTTTTTCCCGTCGCCGACCAATAGCAACATTAAAAGGACCAAAGAGGTCCACGCCAGTGTATGTGAACGGGCGAATGTATGGAGTGATCCGATCAGGTGGTAGTTGACCCATAAGTGGGTGAACCGGTTTGACCCTGTCAACCTTACATCTGTGGCAACTGCGTTGTACGGCTTTTAAGACGGCTTTTGCATGTGGAAACCAAAACCTTTGGCGGACTTCGTTGATTGTTACTGCTGTGTTCTGGTGGTGAAGTTTCTCGTGGCACTGGCGCATGATGAGCTCAGAGACGGTGTGCTTTTGCGGCATCAAAATTGGACGTCTTGCTTCGTATGGTAGACAGTAGGCTTCATCGATACGACCTTGAACCCTCAAAAGGCCGTTTTCGTCCAAGTGGGGCATCATTGGGTAAATTGGGCTGCTTTTCGAAACAGATTTTGCGGACTTTATCGTGGCGATTTCTACGGCGTATTGCTCCTTTTGAACTATTCGGCAGATACAGTTCTCGGCGTCGTTTATTTCGGACACTGTCAGTGGGCCCCTTCTAATCGATTGTGAGCTGGTGTTTCTTTGACATCGGAATTTGCTTATAGCACGTAATACCCAGGCGAACGTTCTTTTAAGCTTTAAATAAGAAGAAAAGCGATTAAAATCAATAACTATGTTACCTGATGGTGCCTGGAGCATAAGACAAGGTTTGACTTCCTCTTCTATGTGGTTTGGCGGCGACCCGATATCTGTGACAGGCCAACACTCCTCAGGCAGAAGCAGAAACGGCGGACCAGTGAGCCATGTGCTGTTGTTTTTCAACTTTGGAGCCCCCTTGGCGCGGGTTGCCAAGTCGGCGCTGTTTTTGTCGGCTGGGGTCCAATGCCATTGAGACGCTTCGGTTGACGTTAGAATTTCGGCAATTCGATGGCCTACAAAGGCTTTATATTTCCTTTCTGATGAGTTAATCCAGTAGAGCAGGGTTCTTGAGTCCGTCCAAAATGTTGTTTGAGAAATGTTGATGTTATGATTACGGGCTATTATTTTGCTAAGTCGTGTGCCCAATACGGCGGCCTGGAGTTCCAACCTGGGAACTGACATCACTTTCTGAGGTGCTCCACGAGTTTTTCCAAAGACAAAAACAACTTTAACTCCTTGGGCATGTGTGATACGGAAATAACCCGCAGCGGCAAAGGCTACTTGACTGGCATCCATGAATATATGTAGCTGAACTCCTAAATGCCATATTGGCGAGTATAAATGCGTTGAAAACCTCGGTGGAGCAACTGAGTTCCAGCACAGCTGAAAGCCAGAAGGATTTGGAGAGACTAAGTCAACAAATGCAATCGACTTCGACAAACGGAGCCGCAGTCGTCTCCATTGCCCCCACTAATAACGAGCCTTTTAGTCCTCATAGTGTTACGACAACAATAACAGATTCAACCAGTCAAGCCATGGTTCCCGCCACGATTAATTCTGTGATGAAACTGTACGATTTGCCGACCTTTTCCGGCAACGCTGAGGAGTGGCCATTATTTTGGTCCAACTATAAAGACACAACCGAAGCCTTCAAGTATAATGACCGTCAAAACCTTATGCGTTTACACAAGTGTCTAGTTGGCCCTGCCAAAGAGGCCGTAGCTTCTATGCTAATATATCCCCAAGACGTTTCGAAGGCCATGGAGGAGTTGGAGTTTCGCTTTGGGAGGCCTGACTTACTTGCTCGACATCAGCTCCTAAAAATTCAGCAGTTTCCAGTAATCGCCGAGAACAAAATAGAACCAGTGCTTTCGTTTTCAACAAAGGTGCGTAACGTCGTCGCTTTCCTGACATCTGCTAACTGTCAGCACCATCTTTCAAACCCAACACTTTTGGAGCAGCTTGTGACCAAACTACCACCGAACAGACAATATGAGTGGATGAAACATTCAATTACCATCAAGCCATTTCCAACTATTAGCGATTTCTCGGATTGGCTAAGCAATTTCGCTAGAATAGTATGCCTTATGCCACCATCGGCAACCTCAACTAAACCTGTTAACACAACAGCGCAATCGCAACAGCCGCGACGCCTAATGCATGCCTCTGAAACGACAACAGCCAGACAGGATGGACAACAATTTCTCAAGTGCTATGAGTGTGGTGGAGCACATCACTGTGGGACTGCAGCGTTTTCAATCAGTCACTAGATGTACAGACTCGATGGAAAAGAGTAAAAAACCAACGTTTATGTTTCTCATGCCTAAGAAAAGGGCATAATACTGCAAACTGCCGCTCAAAAAGGATATGCGGTGTCAACGGGTGCAAACGTCATCACCGCAGCCTGCACGACGAGTCTTCAACCGCCAGAACTTCAGTTCCTGCAACAACAGCAAACAGCACCGCCCAGTCATTCATTGGTTGCGGGAGGGCAGACAGCGCCAAGGGTTGCCAGCTATTTAAGGTATTGCCAGTCACCTTGTGTGGTCCAAATGGAATGGTTGAAGTATACGCCATGTTCGACTATTTCCATTTTGGATGAAGAAATCGCGAACAAACTAGGACTTAAAGGCCAGTCAAAGCCCTTAGTGCTTCGATGGTATGGACAGCAAGTAACAACAGAGACATCAAGAACCGTCAACCTGGAAATAGCAGAGAACGATAAGTCAACCAAGTTTTCCCTCAAGAACATTAGAACGCTCCGGAACCTGGACTTGCCGAGCCAATCATTTAAAAGATCTAATTTTAGACATTTGGAGTTTCTACAACTTAAAGACTATACAAATATTAAGCCAGCGATACTTCTCGGACTCGATAACATTCATTTGGGAGTGTCGACCACCATTGTACAATCCGGCACCAAAAATCCTATTGCTGTAAAGACGAAGTTGGGATGGGTCGCTTATGGGCCGACGAACGTAACGTCAACATCGATGCCATTTGTGCTTCACATTCAAGAGAAGCAGCAATGGGACGAACTGCACACAATGGTAAAAGAGTACTTTTCCGCCGAAAACTTTGGAATAAATACCTCGCCCACAACACTTGAGTCAGAAGATAACCAATGCGCTCGCAAGATTCTGCAGGAGACCACATGTCGCAAAGGGAATAGATTCGAAACGGGTCTGCTCTGGAAAAGTTGTCCAGCTGCATTGCCAAACAGCTTCAAGATGGCCGAAAACCGCCTTCTCGGCATTGAAAATAAGATGAAGAAAAATACGTCTTTTGCTAAAAGGTACAAAGATGAGATGCTCAAATATTTCGATAAAGGGTACGCAAGGAAACTCTCCGATAAAGAAGTTCGTGATACCAGCCAACCAGTGTGGTACTTACCCCACTTCGCCGTACAAAATCCACACAAGCCCGAAAAAATGCGGATAGTTTTCGACGCCGCAGCCACAGTAGACGGGACTTCTCTAAATTCCGTCCTTCTAAAAGGACCTGAGCAAGCCAAGCCGCTCATTGGTATTCTTTTTAAGTTTAGAGAAGGTCTAATAGGAGTAGCAGCCGATATTCGGGAGATGTTTTCTCAAATCTACATACGAACGCAAGACCAGCAAGCTCAGAGATTCCTCTGGAGGGACGAAGAAACAAACCAGCTAGAACATCACGCAATGGTCTCCATGATCTTTGGAGCCATATGCTCACCATGCAGTGCTGAGTTCATAAAGAACCAAAACGCCGAAGAATTTGCCAACCAGTATCCCGAGGCCGCAGCCGCAATCATCAACAGACATTATGTTGACGATTTCGTCGCCAGTTTCCAAACCGAGGAAGAAGCCGTTCGAATTTGCACCGAAGTAGTCAAAGTCAACGCGGAGGCAAGCTTTGAGCTTAGAAACTTTGCTTCAAACTCCACTAGCCTACAAGCAGTCATGAACAGTGAGCACGTAGGAGCAGCCAACACAGTCAGTATGGAACGCCAAATCCACTCCGAAAAGGTGCTCGGAATGCATTGGAATACTGCAGCCGATACTTTTGAATTCAAGACCAAATTTCATCGTATTCCTAAAGAAGTTCTGGAAGAAACACGCCCGCCAACCAAGCGAGAACTATTAGGGATCGTCATGGCCATCTTCGACCCATACGGGTTATTAGCCGACTTCCTGCTGTTCCTGAAAGTTTTGGTCCGCGACACTTGGAGAGCTAGCATTACATGGAACGACCAACTCCCAGTCGAGATGAATAAAATATGGATCGCCTGGTGGAAGGAGTTCAAGAAGATCGACTGCTTTGAGGTTCAACGCCGCTACTCACCGTATCTGCAAGGAGTTCAGCTACACATATTCATGGATGCCAGTCAAGTAGCCTTTGCCGCTGCGGGTTATTCCCGTATCACACATGCCCAAGGAGTTAAAGTTGTTTTTCTCCAAAAGCCTTTTGCTTCAGAAGTTGGCGTCTTATTTTTAGCTTCAGCACGATAGAAGCCCTCTTCCTATTGGCTGTTCAAAACTGTTCGCATGCGTGGCAAACTGACGGCGACGGGCACACACACACAAACAAATGTCAGAGAACACACAATTGCGAAAACGTATGTAAGGCAAAATAAACAGATTTGGATTTAAATAGTGAATTAAATTTATTAGTTTGTAAGAATGATTATTACAATGAGTTCGTTTTACTCGTTCTCACTTGTCGTTGTACTGGCTTGGTACTGGCTTATTACTTGGCTTGTTACTTGGCTTGGCGCTTGGCTTGTGGTGGCTTGTGGTGGCTTGTATTTATGTGTGTTCTCTTCGGCTTTACTTTTTGCACTCCCCACTTTGATGTGACAGTTGTGGTTGTGGCATATCCCAGGGCTGTCCTCATAGTTGTGGTTGTGGCATGTTACAGGGCTGTCCTAACAGACAGGTATGAAAGAGCAAAGACAGGAGTAAGATGACCCGCTTTTAAGTCCATTGCTCTTTACTACAGTCCTTGACTATCTGCTTGAAAGTAAAGTGACGGACGCCAAGGTACATCAATTATTCTTTGCTGATGATGGAGCCATCATAAGTAAGGATCCTACATCCCTGCAACGAGCTCTTGATGTGTAGGTGGATATTTTGGATGGAAATGGGTATCGCATTAGTTTACAAAAGACAAAGTACTTGTGCTGCCCGTTCTCTGATCTACTCAGGCCTATTCCAGACATTTATTTGAATGGAACAGTGCTTCCCAAGTGCGAAGAGTTGAAATAGCTATGATCTATGATCAATAGCAAAACAACCTGTGATGAAGACATCAAAGGAAGGGTCTACAGTGCAGTTGTGCGTCCAGCGCTCACATACGGTTCACGATGTTGAACGATGTACAAAAAGTATGAGAGTAAATTAACGGCAGCTGAGGTGAAGATGCTTCGCATGACAGCAGGATCGAATAAGAAGTTCGAAGATCCGTGGAAGCCTTCACGTCAAGGAAGCTATCGTACAAAAGATAGAGCGCGACCGGCTTAGCTGGTATTGCCACGTTCAAAGAAGAGATCATTTGAATCCTGTTAAAAAGGCAATATCAATGCACGTTCTAAAGACATCGCGATGTAGGAAAGGCAGGTCTATAAACGCCTGAATCACACAAATGCGACGACATCGGCATTTCATTGGCCGTAGTAAACGCGTGATCCGAAATCGACAGGCCGGCCGATATTTTCTGAAGTCAGTAGAAATGCGGTGAAGTTGAAGGGTTATGATCCCTGGCTTTCGGACCTAATGAAGGAAAGATGTAACATGTAGCATGGCACTCCAAAATGTAGCAGTTTTGCTACATATGTAGCAAAAGTGACAACGCTGTAGTAATAGTATTCTACATGACAAAAACAATGATTAGTGACGTTTAACAGTCAGCAGGTCGTAGCTATGAATAAAACGACAATCGTCGAAAAGGTAATCGGGGTGAATATCTAAACTTTTTTTGTATTTTTTTTAAGAACCTTTTTCTTTTATTGTTTGCTTATGTCCTCATATGTTTTCTATACAATTGTGCCTGAGCTGTAGAATTTAATGGTACTAACTCCCTTCCAAGTACTGCTAGAGGTTCGCCTCCTATCGTCAACAGGATAGACATCGATTTACATACATACATATTCACGAGGAGAAATGAGTAGCTGCTAGGATCCAAACATCCTATCTTCTGATACGTTCTAAATAAAAAAAATTAAAAAATTGTCGAAAATGGGAAAAATAATGATGGTGAACGTACCCAAACCCTATCAACTTTTGACAGATGACATAACCTCGGAGTTTACGTATAATTTTTTATAGGTTTTTCACATTTTTCCTCGAAAAAATACGAAACAAAATGAATTTCCTAAACTGTCTGAAAGTAGCCAACGGCATAAATCGACAGGTACTCCGGGAGTACGCTTTCAAATCTGATTTAAAGATAAAATGGGTCCGACCTGAGAAAATTCCTTGCATACGGCCAGAGAAGAGCGGTGACCTTTCCAAGCTGCCTCCCGTCAATCCAAAGGAATTGCTCCCAGAGTTCCGCGACTCGAAGGAATTGAAAGAGTGCGTAAGGGCATGTGCTTACTCCTATGTGTTTAATTTATTATAATCCTCCACAGTGCCGATGAAACCGTCAAATCGCTGTTCCAACTCGAAAATAGTCGCAACATCGCCACTACGAATCTTTACCGTGAGATGCTTATCAAGGAGGTCCAGAGGCACCCACTGGACTTGGGCTCAATGGAGGCAAAGTGTTAGTTAACTAACAACCAATCTGCAGAGCCCAACTGATTAAGTACTTCTCTTTCAGTGGCCAAGATGACCGCAACGATTCGTCGCTTCCAGGAGCACATGGAGAAATTCCCGCGTGACACGAGGACCAAAGTGGACTTGAAGGAGATGATTGACAAGCGCAAGAAGTACTTGAAATACCTCAGACGCTGGGATTACAAACGGTTCGAATGGATTCTGGAGAAACTGGACATCGTCTACAAGCCGCCACCGAGTGAGTTTCATTGGATCACGCGAAAGGATTCGCTTCGAAAGCTGACTGACATTCACTGTGAGAATATAAAGGAGCAGCGTCTGGAGACGTATCGCAGCAGCCTTGAGAAGCAACAGATTCCGTTCTTGGAGGAAAAAGTTAAAAATCTGGAATTCATCCGCAAGGAGCAACAGGAGTGCCACGTTCCGGTCACCGTCAGTCAGGAGGAGATCAACGCTGTTAAGAAACAATTGGAGGAGTTGAGGAAGGCCCGCAAACAGCTTAATGGAAACAATGAGAGTTAAGGTTACTGTTAGACGGAGGAATATAGTTGGCTGTTGGTTAAGATAAAGCGTGTTTTTGATTTAGAAACGATTCTTAGTAACCTTAGCAGTTAAGCGAGAGTAAGTTACTTTGCTTGGGAATGCTAGGGCTAGCCTTTGTCTAATTGCTAGCAGGAGGTTCTGGTTGGATGTTGGGTTTCTAGGTCGACAGCAATTTTTGGTAGAACTTGGAAAATTTTTACATAATTTCAATTCTCTACCCATCACCAGTTTGTAACTTATTTTTCTTTCAAATATACTGAGTACCTACCCTACACTACTAAACGCGTATGGGGACATAGTGCCTACAAAAGCAGTAGAAGCTAGCATCTGCACTGCATTTATACAGCGTGGGCCAACTACAAGTTTCTTTTTAAAAATGCAATAAAATGAACAAAATGCAATTTTTCCATGTATTATGGCTTTATTAGTAAGAGCAAACATTCCCATTAATTACGGAAGACAACGTCGTTCAAGTGGCTGCCTCGGCTGGCCTCGCAGTAGCGCATTTTATCACTCCAATTTTCCACGGTGGTTTCGGGCTGTAGGTCTCGGGTTGCTTGGATGATATTGGCCTTAAGTGCTTGAATCGTTTCCGGATTGTTGGCATAACATCGGTCCTTCACGGTTACCCACAAAAAAAAAGCCCAAAGGGGTTAAATCGCAGCTCCGAGGCGGCCAATTGACATCGCCAAGACGGCTGATAACACGATTTGGGAATTTGGTGTGCAAAAGACCGATTGTGGCATGGCGCGCCATCCTGCATGAACCAGAGGTCGTCCAAATCCATGTCTTCAATTTCAGTAAAAAAAAAAAAGTCGTTAACATGGCTCTGTAACGCCCACCGTTGACCGAAACGTTGTTCCCAGCCTCATTTTCGAAGAAAAATGGTCCAATGATGCCACCACTCCACAATCCGCACCAAACTGTCACTCTCTGTGGATGCATTGGCTTCTCGACAACAACGTGCGGGTTTTCCGAGCCCCAGGTGCGGCAATTTTGTTTGTTAACGTATCCGCCGAGATGAAAATGTGCCTCACCAGAAAATATGATTTTTCGCCCAAAATCGTTGTCCAATTCAAGCTGCTCTAAGGCCCAGTGACAGCGGTTGTACAGTCAAGACAGTGCGACCATATGATATCGGTACAGCGGAAGCTATCAAACCGTTGGTACAACAGTTGTATCGAATATTTCCCACTTTAAAGCTGATTTCTATAGAAATGATATGTCCAAAGGTACGGAACAGAGTCGTTATAAATCATAACCTTCTATTCAAAAATCATATACATAACTCAACCCCAAAAAACCGCTACAAACACCAAATCGAAGGACTGAAATTGAAGCTTGCGAGGTTCTACCCCGAAGAGCTCAGAGTATTTGATGAAACACAATACAAGGTAAGACTTTACTATGGTCATTGGACAACACAGCGTACCAGAGCATGAGAAGACTGATCAATTTCCAAGAAAATGTTCTGTGCTGTGCGCTGTTTTCATCGAACATAAAGACAGGGTTTTTTGCATAAATAATTGGGAGTTTGGACCTTTTATGATTAATTTCAACTATAAAGCTAATATTTATTAAGAAAAAGATACTTTCTAGGTTCATTTGAAAATAATAGTATTATTGAAGTACGGGAAGGAACTAGAAGAAGTTACTTGGAAAAGTTCCCCTGTTTCACCTCAAAGAATTAGAAGCTCCTGAAATATAGCAGATAGTGCTTAAAGCAAAATGTGAGCTAGCTCAAAGTAATTATTTGTTTACTGCAAAACCACCCAAACGGGTAGGAAGTTGCAGTTGATGTGGCTATACAGCTCGTATAGTTAGATATTGAATCTTCCCCTCCAAAATTCGGAAACGCAAACGGGTTTGAATATCTTGCAAAGAAAGCCCAATCCAAGGCACCAATTTTGGACATGAATGTGTTTCTTTTTATGCTCCAGTTCTGGACATGATGGATTCATTTCATTTAATTTGCAACGTATTTTATTCATTAATTTCTGTACATCTTACGTGCTAACAAAAATAGCGAACAAGCGCTCAAAACTAACTTAATTAACTATCTTACTCTAACTTATTGGACCGATGCGTAGAGCACACGCTAATCTTAATAATTTATCTACGTATGTCTTTCGACCTAATCAAATTCAATTTATTTTGTTAACTAATTCTTGAAAAAATTAAGAAAAATGTTTTTATTTAAAAAAAAATAGCATATGGACATATTATTGTTGCTATAAATAGAACTTATGTGGGCGCCGTAGCGTAAGTGGTTAGTGTGCGGAGCACTACGCATGAGGTTCCAAGTTCGAATCCCAGAAAACACCAAAAAAGTTTTTTCACGGTCCCACCTCTCGCGAGCGTCTGACAAACATCCGAGAGTACTGTTGTCACGAAAAAGCTTCTCAAATCGTCGTTCGGATTCGGCATTAAACTGTAGGTCCCTTCCATTCGTGTGAAATAGAACTTTTAAATAGAACTTATAACTATCTTAAAATAATCTTAAGCTTACTTAACAGCTTTGTGTAGTTAAATACAAACTTGTTTGTACTGTATTTCCAATACGTAAAACTAATATAATGGCAAATTTCTTCGAAGCTGATTATTTTATCTCCTCCTTTATTCAGTGTTTAATTCAGACTTTGCAGTTTATAAAATACTCCATCCAATATGCAATACAAAGTAAAAAAAAAAGGTTTACAGACTCTGCTCTGATTAGAGTCATTGAAAGCATGAAAGATTATGTAAAAGATAATCACTTAAAACGTCGCATAAAACCCGATTTTCTTTTTACCAATTTATCATCAAATGGGTTGACGCACGACATTTGAAATAGTTACATCAGTTTTTATTTCGAATAATAATCGCACATGCCTGGAGAAACTAATGTAAAAGATTTTTAAAAATCTATTCGGTTTTCATATCACCCTGTATTCCGCTGCTAAAGACCCTAATGACATCATACAGCGCCAAATGTCAAAAGTACAACAACAAATCATTTGCTCAGTCATATGTCATCAATTGTCATTAAATTTTGCTTCAACAAAAAAAAGTAAAAAAAGTTTTTTGCTTCGCTTGTTGCTTGTTGTGTTCAGCTTTTCTTTTCGTTTCTTGCTCCGCGAAATTACTCACAAATTCACTGTGTCTCAAATCGAATCTACTTCGGTTGCTTGAAAAGTTGCAGTTTTCGTCACAAAATCCAGTGGAATGCGAGTTCATAACGAAGCCAGCAGTTCGCATCGCCAAACGATCCCCTCGGTTAGACACTCCTCCAACAGCAGCTGAAATGTCCCTGCGTGCAATTAAGAAACGTGACAGCGCCAAGCCCTACAGGAAGTACCTACCAGCCAATCGACCCCGCAAACTGTCCCCCGAGACGCAGCCTCAGCTGAGAAAGCTCTCCAGATCCTACCCAGATATATCGAAGCCAGACTCACACTCGACGCCCCTCTATGCATCGAGAGTGACCTCCAGGTCCGACAGTGATGTGCAGAAATTAGCCGCAACATTGAACGCGAACTCCACCCTGATTGGTGCTAAGTCCGAGGTTTGTATAAAGACTATTTCTGTCCACAGTACGGTGCACAGTGCAGCGGCACCCAGAAGCAAGAACATGTCCCTCCAAGGTGCTCACAGTGATCGAGATCTCTCTCGCTCGGCATACGCGAACAGTGGAGCCACGAATGCATCAGGAGGCGAACCCCTGAGCGAGACACGGCGACGCATGAGCGAGTGCAGCATCTCGAATCGCTCCAATCGCAGTGTGCCCTCATCAGAGTTCGGTGAGAGAACTGGCTTTTCGGACACAAGTGCCGTGCGCATCCCCATTATTGGCTACGAGGTAATGGAGGAAAGAGCCAGATTCACTGTCTACAAGCTTCGCGTTGAGAATCCCTTCACAAATGACTGCTGGTTGGTGCTCCGTCGCTACACAGACTTCGTGCGCCTAAACAACAAGTTGAAGCAGGCTTTCCCCACAATAACCCTCCATCTGCCGCGAAAGAAGATATTCGGCGACAATTTCAATTCGGTATTCCTGGACAATCGGGTGCAGGGCCTGCAAATGTTCGTCAACTCCATCATGTCGAAGGAGGAGCTGAGAAAGTTCAAGCTGGTGCGGGAGTTCTTCTGCCTGGACGAACCACCGACTTACTCAGAGAGCATGGAGGAGTGCAGGGTAATATTCCTACATGCCTTTACATATATGGTGTGGTATACTGACTTGTTTTCTTCTAGGCAATCTTCGAGGCGCAGGAGGAGACCATAGCTCATCTGAAGATGCAAATAAACAGCAAGAATGATCTGATTCTGAATCTGCAGCAGAAACTAAGGACTGAGTTGGCCGAAAAAGAACAACTCAGGGAGGCCTCAAAGTGAGTCATATTTTGCTTTATTTGGTGGCGTTATCAATTGGTTATCTGGGGCTTATTACTTTGTTGTTTTTTTTAAATATTTTTAGGTATAGATAGCAGTGCTATAGAAACACACCCAATCATGAATTCAATTAACATTAATTCATGTATTTCCCCTTAGCAGCTTTGCACTTCCAGAGCGGTTGATTGTAAAGGTGTGCTTGCGATATATCTGAAAGACAAATGCTTATTGTTCACAGTTATGGTTCACGCTGGCAAAACACCGCCGCTGCAAGTGAGATAGTCCAATCTTGCCTTCGGTTTGCCTTGTTTTTAAAACTCAATATATGTATTATACACAACAAGAGTAGTAGGTAGGCTTCATTGAAGCATTTGGAATACCGCAGCGTGCGATTGTATTGTCCATAGTTCGACTTGCAAAAATCATAGTTTTGTCTTGGCACGAATGACCCGTGCCACTCATGAGCGGAACGCTATAAGTGTTTGTTATACAGACTAATGGTCTAGACTAAGCAAGGTTTTCTTCCTTTATTTATATTTCGAGCCCCGCCATCTTCCCTTCCCAACCGCGCGAGGGGACACGCGCGCGTTAGCAAGATATCGGTTCATAAATTTGGCAATATATGCCATTTAGCTTCTCGGTTATCATTTTATATCATAATTCAATTGTCCGATTTTAAAAATTTCACAATTTCTTCTTTAAATTTCTTCAAATTGTTTATGTTCTTTATTTCATTCGGGAGACGATTAAACAGTTTCAAACTTTTGAACATTAAAGTATTCTGAGCACGCGCGGATGATTTCAGTTCTAATCGAAAATTTTGAGCACTTCTAAGGTTATAAGGCTGACTTTCACTTATGTATCTTAGATTGTTAAAAAGATAGTTGGGGAGCATTTTGTTTTTCATTTTAAAGACGAACACTTACACGTTTAGGTTGATTTGCTACCTTATACTTAACCATTTAAGCCTTTCCAGCATATCCTTTATGTGGGTTAGTCTTGCGCACTTGATAACTATCCTCATGGCTTTATTTTGGAGCCTTTGTAGCCTTGTTAAATCTCCCTCCGTTGATAGATAAAGTATTGTTGAACAATATTGGAAATGCGGTCTTATCATTGCATTATACTACCTTGATCAAAAAGTTCCCGGAATTTATTCAGAAATAAAATTTAATTCCATTTCTAAAATTGTAAAAAATCGCCAACACACACAGAGATAGATGTACTCTTGGCTAAGTAACTTTTGCAAATATCAAGCTATGACGCTAAGATTTAGAGGGAATATCAACAACAGATGTACCAACTTAACAAAGAAAACAGAACTCAAATCGGAACGATGGGAGCGCCACACGGTTTTTATTCCGGGAACTTTTTGATCAAGGTAGTATATTCTTATCGCTGTAACAGTAGATATTTTTGCCAAATTCTGCTAAGGAAATATATTTTCTTGGATATTTTCTTACATATATAATCAATATTGGCTCTCAAACTCATCTGGTCATCAATTATTACACCAAGATATTTAAATTCATTCACAAGCTCTATGTCTTCCCCATCAATTTTAACACATCCGCTCTGATCACTGTTTATGCACATGTACTTTGTCTTTTTTATGTTTAACATCAGCTTATTCACTTTTAGCCACTTGCTCACCGATTTCAGGTCCTAGTTTATTTTTGGATGCATTCCCCTGAATTACTTCCACTGACAAATAGGAGCGCATCATCCGCGAACATACACAATTTGCTATATTTCACTGCTGCGTTTATATCATTTATATATATTAAGAATAGAAAAACACCCAATACCGAGCCTTGGGGTACTCCTATTTTAATTTCAATTGGATCCGCGATACTTTCAGTTACTATTGTGCGTTGAGTGCGGCCGTTTAGATATGACTCAAACCATTTCAGTTCATTGCCATTGACTTCATACTTAATCAGTTTTTTTATTAGAATCTCCCGGTCCACCGTTTCAAAAGCTCTCTTGAAATCCAGAAACACTGCTACAATTACTTTCCGTTGATCCATTAGGCTTTTCCAGTTTTCTATCACCCAATTTAAAGCCGTCTCACATGAGTATCCTTTTCTAAATCCCGATTGATGTTGCATGATGTAATTATTTTCCTCTATATAGCTCCTAAACTGCTTCTCTACAAGTTATTCGAATAGCTTTTTATATAAAGGCAGCATATTCACCGGTCTGAATTCCTCACACAAGACAGTACTCTGTAAAGCATAACGCTTTGCTTTGAATCCCAGATACTCGTACACATATATTGGTTGTGAAGCGATTGGTAGCTGGAGAAGTCTTTTCGGTGAGGTACTCGTCAACCTTAAAGTATAGCGCAAAGTACAGCAGACTAACAATATTGTATAAAAAACGAACAGAGCTCTAGCTAACGAGATCACTGCTCCGGTATTTTATCAGTAGTGGCCCTACCGCAGTGGTGTGGAACCCTTATCCACTAAAACCACGTTCTCCTGTCACCGAACCATACTTTTGGGATGTTGGATCTAGAATTTGCTATTCCTGATGCAGTCTTGGATTCCGTTGGAGGTTTGTCTGCTCGTTTTTATTTTATTCGGCGGAGTTCTTGTGCCTACTCTTTACGGAACTTTTGGTGGGAGTAAAAGTCTGCTTTGTCTTGGGACCTAAACAGTAGGTATGAGTTGAGCAGATATTATTTACTCTCGCATTGATAATTACCCCGGGTACCTATATCGTGACTGGCGGTACTTATTGTAATCATTTTTCATCCACTCAGAGTCTCAACCAACCGGATAATACTCTGGCACGAGTTGCAGCTATTGGCAGTCTGCCTGGTCTAATCCTGGGCCTTCGTGGGGAGTTATTCGAGAAAATAATCTACACTGAGATTCGTTCGAGAAAATAGTCTACATATCTCAAGGACGCTGAAAAATTCTCCCAGTATGGTTTGTTGAAAACTAGGAAGCGCATTGCTATTGCATACAACTTCGTTAAGGACGCCAAGGTGATTTTGAACCAATAATGGTGGTTGAATCAATAACCAATTTCCTCACTAATCTGTCGGAACTGAAGGAGTTGATTACAGACTTGGCTGCCAGTGGCAAAGATGCTATATTATCAAACAAGAGGTAGCCGTCCAGTTGGTGGTATTTGCAGCGACCTGTTGCATTAAACGTAAGACATTCTTTGCGAGCGAAAGAGACATCCGAGAGACGAAAACTCTTCTGTTACATATTTATTTTAGAAACGAACTCGGTACCCCTTTTCTGCTCATAGAGCTCCTAAAACTCTTGTCCTTATCTCTGCCAATAAGCCCTGCATCAAACCAAGTGTATCGGCCTTATAATGGTCTTCTGTGCTGGCCGTTACGGCTTTAGGATTTTTCATGACCTCAAGATCCAACCGATTGACAAAGGCACTAGCAATAGCTTCCGATTTAAACTTTTTGAGGATGAGTCTTTCAGCATTGACGCTTTGGACGTTACATGATTGGATTTTAGCATCTTTCTTTTCGCTGCAACTGGTATTGGTCTGAATTTATGTCTGCGATGTTATCATATTTATTTATATTAAAACCAAACAATTAAGAAAATATTGAAACATAGATCGCAAAAATGACTATAGGTAGTCGAGAAGTGTAGAATGCGACCAAGGGCTAGCACAAACATCGGAACTCATGCTTATGCAAAAGAGTAGCAGGGAAACTAATAAATTATGTGAGACCTACACTCAATTTAATACATATAGTTTAACGGCAAAACCATAATGAGTTTCAAGCTATTTAGACTACACAACTACGAGTCTAAGAAAAGTACTCTAACGCGGTGTAAAAAATTGCTTCTTCTCTTGCTAGATTCTGTGTATGTGTGTATGCTACATCATACTTTTAAATTTTTGGAATTTCGTCTTAAACCTATTCGGCTTTACTACATAAACGTTTTACTGAGTTTTACTGAGACAAATCGTGCTCTCTTGCAAGGTGCCATTCCCTTCAAACATTCAAAACAACTCTTCGCCGTACATACGCGCAGGGGCGCGAAGCGCTGTACCCTTTTGTCAACAACGGAAGACAAGATGATTAGAGTTGCCATCACGCATAACTTTTCAACAATTTCGTGTTTGGCACCTACACTATTTTATTTTCTTTTATTGCTTCCTCTTTAATTTATATCTTTATTTACTAATTAATTTTTTATTTTTTTTTTTTTTTTATAAGTATTCATGTTTGTACTCCACACTTAATCAATGGCCAAGGTAAGTTTCGTTTTTACTTTATATATTAGATAATATTGCAAGATGTGTTCATGTATACTTAGACTTGCTTGTCTAAAGTTGCACCCTCATGAATTCACGGTAAGAAATAACAATGTACGCCTATTTGATATGATTAGGGTGATCAGAGCACAAAATACAGGAATACATTTATGCCACCTAAATTCACAAAGTCTCAATCCTAAAATTGACGATTTAGACATCTTTTCATTGAGTCAAAAGTTGATGTCATCTGTGTCTTAGAAACTTGATTTTGTCCAGATGTTTCCAACCTGACTTATAAGGTCCATTCACAGCTCGGCGAATTGCGATTGCCCAAACTGCGAACAAACCGTTTTTAGCACATTTATAAGCACGCCCTTGGCAATTTTATTATTCCAAAGGAACCGAGCTTAATTTATCTATTGATTAATATATAAAAAGTTGAATTGTAATTAGTTTCTGCGAAGAAATTAACAATTCGCCGATTTTTCCGCGAATAAGCGAATGATTTCTGCGAACTGTCAACTTTTATTCACATTCCACACATGTAGGACGCAATCCACATTCCCGCGACCAAAACATTCGCGAGAGTTTAACCTCACAATTCGTTTGCTTTGTTCTTGGTGGGTAAGATCGTGGTTGAATTTATCGAAAGAATGTAGGATATTACCTTCTGAATGAAAGCTACGCTATGTTTTTATGCATTTTTCACGTTTAGGCAATTAGTTATAAAATGAATGACAACACAAATTCGCGGATTGCCGCGACTACAAAAAAAGCAGCTGTGAAAGAAATGTCAAAATTTGCGAATATTCGCTTATTCGCATTCGCAGGTCGCTGAGCTGTGAATCGACCTATAGTGTAGACGGATACAAAGTTTTTCGGGCCGATAGGGTGGGCCGTATTGGCGGTGGCGTTGCAATCTATGTGCGTGAAGCACTGAAATGCAAAGTCATTCGTATGTCTGATCCAATGTGTCCCATTGAATTTGTATTTGTTGCACTAACAAGATTTTCCGAAAAAAAACTTCTGGTAGGTACAATCTACAGGTACCACAAGCACATTAGTTTAACACCGGTCTTCAATGTCTTAGAAGATCTGGCTCGTACTTTGTGGTGACCTAAATTGTAACATCCTACATGTACCTAGAGCGGCATTACTGTTGGACCATATAAAGTCTTATAGCTATTCTTCCAATAGCTATTCTTCCGCTTCTGCCAAAAGTTTTTGAGGAAGTAGTCTTGTCGCAAATATGTGAGCACCCAACAACAAAGGATGATTTCTACCAGCTCTTGGACAAGACGTATGAGCAATGCCCTACACACGATGCTAAAATTATCCTAGGTGATTTTAACGCAAAGCTAGGAAGAGAGGACGTCTTTAGAAGCGTGGTCGGAAGGCACACGAAAGCCTGCACGACATCACATCCGACTACGGACTCAGGCTATTCGACTTTGCGCGGGACGAAACTTTGTCGTTGTTAGTACGCGGTTCCCACGTCTCGATATTCACAAGGAAACATGGCTCTCCTTTGATCGAAAAACTGTCAACCAAATCGATCACATTGCCATCGAGGCAAGTCATTCTTTCAGTATTCTGGGTGTCCGGACTCTCGAGGAACCAACGTGGACTCGGATCACTACCTAGTTGTAGCCAAGGTACGGATGCGGATATCCAGAACGGAGCGAAATCAACGAAATACTGTTGGGAAATTTGACGTCGGGCGGCTACAATCGCAAGAGACCGCCAGAGCCTTTGCCGATCGAGTTTCTTTTAATCTTAATCTAAGTCCTATGCCGCCAGCAGCAAATGCGGAAGACCAGTGGCAGCGTTGCCAACAAGCCATCAGAAATGCCGCCTCTGATGTACTGGGTTTCTCTCGGCCACCACAACGAAATCGCTAGTTTGATGAGGAATGCCGGCAAGCACATGCAGAAAAACAAGAGGCGTACAAAGCGACGCTGCATAGACGGACTAGAGCTGCTCGCGAGCTCTACGAGCGGAGGAGAAAAGAGGAACATGGACTTCTCAGAAAGAAGAAAAAGGAGCATGAGCAGCGCTCGATCAAGGAGATTGAGAGACTTTATTGTAGGAATCATATTCGAAAATTTTATCAAAAGGTAAAAAGATCATGCCAGGGTTTCAAAGCCAGAACAGAAGCCTGCAGGGACGAAAATGGCAATATAGTAGTAGAATCGCTGTCGGTGCTGAGGATATGGAAGGAACACTTCTGCAGACTGTTAAACGGCGATGATGACCAATATTCCGCTGTCAGGCAGAATGAGCCATTCAACAGTGACGATTGCAGTCAAGATTCCCGTCAACCCGATCAGAATGAAGTGAGGAAAGCGATATGTAAACTTAAATCCAACAAAGTTTCTGAAGCCGACGGCGTTGCCGCTGAACTTTTCAAGGCAGGAGGAGATGAGTTGGTAAGAAGCATGCACCAGCTCATTTGTAAAATCTGGTCGGGCATTCATGCCCGATGAATGGAACCTCAGCATCGTTTGCCTGATCCTGAAGAAAGGAGACCCTCTGAACTGCGCCAACTACAGAGGTATAAGTCTCCTCAACATGATGATGCTCTTGGTTATTTTGAGAGAAAAGTTCTTCGAGCGATCTTTGGTCCCGTCTGCATAGACGACGAGTGGAGGAGAAGCTACAATGCCGAACTATACGGCCTATATAAGAACATCGACTTAGCCTGAAGAATTCACATACAACGACTAAGATGGCTGGGTCATTTAGAGCGGATGGAGCCCAATGTTCCCGCCAGGAAAGTCTTCGAATCCACCCCGGATAGACGGCGCAATAGAAGGCGACCTCGCGGTAGGTGGCGCAAACAAGTGGAGATCAACCTCAACCAACTTGCCGTGCGCAACTGGAGGCAGTTGGCTCGTAACCGTGCTGGCTGGAGAGGTTTGTTAAATGAGGTTCAGGTCCACCGCGGACTGTAGCACCACCTAAGTACCAACAAAACATCTTCTTTGCTCTAATCAATCTGGTTTTTGCCCAAAGAGAAGCTGTAAAACGGCATTAACCCATGTAGTCCATGAAATTAGGAGGGCCCAAGACAAAAACCACGCCACATTTCTAACTCTTCTTGACTCCTCCAAAGCATTCCATTTTGTGCAATAAATTAAGTAAGGTGTTCAAGTTTTCGACTTTTTCTACAAAGCTATTTTTTTCTTATTTGGACGGAAGGATACACTGTGTTACAACTGGAGAACGGCCTTCAGGATTTCTTAATGTCCAATGTAGAGTACCACAAGGATCTATCCCTGGGCCTTTACTCTTTCCACTATATGTGAATGAACTACCCGGCGTAGTAAAACAAAGTTTTGTACACGTGTTTGCATACGATGTCCAACTGCTGTTGAGCTACCCTCTAATTTTTTTTTAACAATGTTTATTAATACCCTTATACTGATGCTCAGGGCACGGGCGGTTATGTTCTTGCAACTTGTTACTTTGATCTGCCGGAGAATAATTCGCCAAATACAGCAATTCGAGCACTTAATCCGACTCGCGAACGCTAATAAATTACTAAAAAAGCTTTATAAGGAGTGGCAATGGTGTAGTTGTAACGTCGTCGATTGCCACGCTAATGGTTTATGGTTCAAATCCTGACGTCAGCAAGCATTTCTTTATTTGTCATGAAATATATAAGGTCAGTCCGATCAATTGCGAAAGCTTGTGTGAACACTACTGCGAAGGCATAACATTGGCAGTAGATTGGTCATGTGGCTGCGAAAATTGTTCGCTCTGTTGGATGATGATTTGCATATGACGTCGGTGGTCGCGAAAAAAATACTGTGAATCAGAAGCAAAGACAAAAAAATAAAAAATAAAAATAACAAAAATCTACCCAGTTATCTGGACGCCACCCGCGGAGTTTCTCTGATGCATAAATACTGAGCTTCAAACCACTACACGAAATCTTTCTCTATCTCTATCTATCCTTTCCAAGGAGCGCACTGTTGTAAACCATGTTAGGGGTATTCCTATCTCCTTGAGTGCGCGCAAATTATATAAAAAAAAACAATATTTATAATTTGTCTTATCATCAAAATATTCGATTGCCAGCACAAATTGTATTCTTTTATCTTTTACAGAAAAGTCTCAACAGGATGTCCCAAATGTACGCCGAATGGTTCTTCGTCAACAAAACTACCAACAGCAACCCAATAATCAGGTGACAAAGTCACAAATACTTTACCAGACGCTATTGGCATCAATAAAACAATAAAAATTGCTAATTTATCAAGTGTGCATGTCTATTTTATGTTATTTATAGTTAATTGAAAAACAGAATCCTTTAAGGAAACCTTGGTATATTACAACCCTAAGTGAAGAGCAATATGCATGTATTAACGAAATATGTTACCTTAAGACAATAAGTAATAATTTTAATTTAAAAATGAAAAAGACAAAGACTTGTTGCAAACAAAATAAAACCACAATCAAAATGAAAATGTCTTTATTTAATTCAACTTAGTTTTGAAGTGTTGAAATTAATATTTTTTGATTGTTAAGTTTAAGAATCAAACAAGGTGACCGTAGACTACGTTGTGTATTTTTTTTTTTTTTTGTATTTGTGTTTTGCAATACTATATTTCCTCGCTCATATATTTATTAGTTTTAAAATTATTCACTCTCAATAAATATCGATAAAATATATCAGTAAAACGTAAGTAGGATCAAGTAAATGTATCGTTAAGTTTAATATCAATATTAAAAGTATTTTTATACAAGATTCAAATGGAATTTTATTTTTATCTGAAGCATGAAGAGCAAGAAACAAAAGGAAATAGTTAATATAATAAGAAGGAGCATGAAAGAATGCATCTAGGATACCCCTCCCTTGACGACCTCGGCGACCTGGCGTCCTTAGATGTCATGTGCATCCATCGCTCTATCAAAAGCTCCTGTTGGTTTTGTTAGTCCCTGAGTGGCCTAATGGTTGATCCATGGTATCACAAAGGACCTTCACCTAACTTAACCTAATATAAAATTGTGCAAGAGTAAACCAGTGTAGGTTAAACAGGGATGTAAAGTACTCGTAATGCAATCACAAGGTTTTTTCTTTGGAAAACCTTTGAAGAACGAATTTATTAATTTCTGTTCAAATGTTAACCATTTTCACACAGCTGAACAAATTACAGAATAGAGATAGTAATACTTTATTATACACAGCTTCGAATTCAGACAGTTTTCAGCTTAAGGGAGTTTGCTTCCACTTTCATTCTATTTAAGATGAGATTCAACCTATGTAGCAGTTTACTCCGTATCAGATAACTTTTCTCAGTAACTTTCCCAACCAGAGCAGAATGGAAGAACGATTAAGTGATCAAAGATTTGAATGTAACCATCTGTGGACGGATCGAAAATGAACTGTGAAGTCGGCTGAGCTGAACGCATCGAATTGCTTCCGTTTACCAAATTTTGCTAGTGCTTTTCAAGCGGAGCTTTTCACTATTCGGAAGGCTCGTCGCTTACTGAACGTTTTACCAACATCTAACCGCAATCTTGCTTTCTACTCTGATGGCGCCGTAGCGTAAGTGGTTAGTGTGTCGGATCACTACGCATGAGGTTCCAAGTTCGAATCCCAGAAAATACCAAAAAGTTTTTTCACGGTCCCACCTCTCGCGAGCGTCTGACAAACATCCGAGAGTATTGTTGTCACGAAAAAGCTTCTCAAATTGCCGTTCGGATTCGGCATTAAACTTGTATGTAGGTCCCTTCCAATCGTGTGAAAAATATAACGCACACAACATGAGTGGTTGCGAGAAGCTAGGCCCTGGCACTTTAAAGAGCTGTTGCGCCAAATATTTGTATTTGTATTTTTTGGCTATCAAAGGCATTGATTCAGCTACCACATATTCGAAGCTGGTAGAGCAATGCCAGAAAGAGCGAAACAAACTGGGCGTCTAAACAAAAATCCTGAATCCAGGACACAGTAACTTCTAGGGCCAGGAAGGGGTCAGCCCTTAGCGGCCCTCTGGCAGAAAGAGTGAGAGTCATTAAGGGAATATAGATAGATAGATAGATAGATATAGTTGTTGTGAGGTGCAAGTGTACTGCGACCTTTTGCAGACCTATTGTGCGCCTCACACTAAGGCTCTAGTCGATGATATGCTCGGCCTAGAGCACTTCCTCCAGTCTAGCTGCTGCTATGACCCGGAGTGGGTCCAATTCTGATAGGAGGTATGCACCTGTGATTTCTTCTTTTCTGGATCAGTGCTTCGGCTTCCATAAGAAATGGTGTTTCTGCGAAGTCCCTACAGAATCTGTTGTATCCGCCTCTCTCTATTCCCAGTTTCCTGAGGTGCTTCCTGAGTCTGCAGTGACCCGCTAACATGCCCCTGAAGATGCGAATTCGGTTCTTGCTAACTCTTAGGCAGGTTCTACTTCTTTTCTGGTTGTATTTCCCTAGAAGTTTTTTCGCCTGTCTTAGTTGGGGGATATCGTCCCAATGCCCATTTGTTTTCTTCCTCTTTCGTTAACACCCCTATTATGGTTAGCGAATCGAACGTTCGACTCAAGTCGAACTGTCAGCGAATTGCTTCTGTCGTGGTATTGCTGTTACAAACATTTTCATTCGAATAAAGAATAAGTGCTGACAAAAGAAAAAACAATTAACTGTCATCTGTGGAGTGTATAAAGCGACAGAAGTAATTCGCCGGGAGGTTCGACTTGAGTCGAACGTTCGATTCGCTAACCATAATAGGGGTGTAAGTCTTCTCTTATTTTACGGGGTCCTATCCCACAAAAGGGTTCTGGTACAAGAAACGGAGTGTCTGATCCGTTTCTTGCTAGTTCATCAGCTGCTTCATTTCCCTCTACTCCTACGTGACCTGGTACCCAGTAGAGAGTTACTTTATTTGTCTCTCGTTATGTCCTGTATTCCCTTGTGGGTCCTAGGGCCTCTACTACGCCTACGCGCCATCGTGTACGGTTTCTGGCAATGTGTCTGAGTTCTCCCCAACTTTTCCCTAACTGCCGTGCCTCCTTCTCGACTGTTCTGCGCCATGTTCTCCTCGGACCGCCAGGTCTTCTGCCATCCTGAGTTAGAGGGTTCCATTGCATAGCATGGTTCGCTACGGAGCTGTCACCCTTTCGGAACGTGTGACCAATCCACTGCCACTTCCGCCGTTGGATAGTTGTGCCTATTGGTTCCTGACCCGTTCTCTCGTAAAGGTGTTCGTTAGAGATACGATTTGGCCAGAAAATCCTTAAGATATTGGCAGACACACATTAACGAACGTTTGCAGCTTTCTGGTGATAGTAGTGGTCACTCTCCACGTGCTGCAACCATATAGCAGCACGGATTCAACGTTGGAGCGGAACAGTCTTATTTTGGTGCTCAAACTGATTGCATTGCTTCGCCATATTTTGGGCAACATCCCGAACGCGGACTTTGCTTTGGCGATCCTGTTGGCTATATCCAGTTCGGTTCCACCATCGGTCGAGACAATACTCCCAAGATACTGGAAATCCTCTACTCTCTCTACCGGTTGTCCAGCAATGCATATTTGAGCCGATGAGTTAGTTCCAAGGCTGATCATTTTAGTTTTTGCCGTATTAATTTTCAGCCCGACGACATCTGCTGTCATTTGATGGAGGTCCATAATTCTGTGGGAGAGTAAGCATACATCGTCAGCGTAGTCAAGATGTTTCAGTTGAGATGTAAGAGTCCATCGAATCCCTCCGTTTCCCGTCGACAAAGCTGCATGAAGCACATCGCTAATCACCAATAGGAATAATATTGGTGAAAGGATACAGCCTTGTCTTACCCCACTTTGGATCTCAAATTCCTCAGACAACCTTCCCCTGCGCAGAACGTGACATTTGGAGCCGTCATATGTAGCTTTGATAATAGCAATTAGTTTATCGGGAATGCCTCTCCTGCGTAAGGCACGCCAAATAAACTCCCTGTTGACACTATCGAACGCCTTCTCAAAATCGATGAACAGCAGTTGCAGTGGCGATCGATATTCAACACACTGTTCGATGATAATCCGCAGGGTGTTGATGTGGTCGGCACAGGAGGATCCAGAACGGAAACCTGCTTGTTCGGCATCGAGTGTGTCTTCGAGATGTTGTTTGATTCGCTCAAGGATGATTTTAGTTATTATTATTTGTCTCTCCCAGTTTGTTGATCCTTGTGAGGCATTCCCATACCAGTTTGGATCTGGTCTCATGTGAGGTCAGTGCTTTGATAGCGGCTTGGTCGTCTGACAGTATTGCGATGTCCTGTCCGCTGTAATTAAGGGAATATACATCATCTTAAGGCTTTATTTAAACGTTTTTTTAGCTGCACTATATCAAGAAAGACATGGCCCAACTACAACACACCTAGATCAAAGGAGCTAGTAAGCAGATCAAGAACAGATATTACCAGAATTGTAGCAATAAGTACAGGCCATTGGCCAATGAAGACAATGTAGCCAAGCTTTTCATTTCTCATAACACCTTCTTCCATTGCTGCAGATATACTAACAAGAAAGAATAATTTTCCGTTCTGATGTCCGGCCTTACCGAGAACCATAAAACGTTCTCTAGGTAAACCCTTCTTCGACGACCTGAGTGCGATTTCGACAAACAGATTGGATCCCTCATCTTTTACCGGAACTCGACAGGGTTTGTTTAGTATATCTAACATTTCAACCGAAAAATGTATCATACAACTAGGTTACATGTGTTGTGGTATCAAAATGGCGTAAAATAGGCTCTTATTTCAACCGCCACCTCTACTTACCTACCTACGAATCTAGATTACGGCGAATCTGACTGACTATATAATGGCAATGGTGCAGTGGGTAGTGTGTTTGTTCCTTAACCAATGTGTGCAAGTTCAAAACCCAGCGGATAACAGCAATCATCGGCCACCCGAGAATAAAAAGGAAAACGAATAACATCGAAGTTTTTCCAACCACTGCACCAACGAGTTGCCGCGACGATCGCTTCTAAGCACCGGAGCAACTCAAGGGCAATATCTCGACCAAGGATTGCTACAACAACAACATGTCTATATAAACACAGAAACGATTTTACATAACTTGTTGTTTTGATTTGTAATCTGTTTGGTATTTTGCACACTACGTACAAATCACGAGGGCCCACAGTTGATTATTTTCTAACGATGTATTTCAACTCCTTCAAAGCTACGCTCGTACCAACGCTTCTTCTTCTCTAAGTTCTTCAAGACTGCCCACGTTTTACTCTGAACATTTCTAGATGTAGAGCTGACCTGCAAAATGCAAGGAACTGAGAGGAATGATTTCAAATAAATTCTTATATTCATGTGTATAACACGCATCATTTTTATTTTAATATTAGCATTTCTTTTTATAAAACTTATGTATTTGAAACCTTATGGAATATATTTCTAAATAATTTTAGTTTTGTGTGGAAGAGATAGGAATTATTTTATTGCTATAGAATATATGAAAGAATAAAACAGTTCTAGAATAAAATATACAAATCCTATTTAGTGTTTGCTTTTTTGTTAAATAACTTAAAAATGGAACAGATATTTTAGTCTCTACGAAAGAGCTTAAGTTTTTTTTATATCTAGAGACTTGTCATGGCTGGTGGACGCGCATAGGCTTTCGGTATGAAACCATATTTGCGAGTTTTTGGTGCGTAGGCCCATAGCCAACCGTCCACGGTTTGATTGTTTAGGTCTGCATAGATCCAATCACCACGTCGAACTGAGAGGTCATCGGGTGCTTGTGCCTGGGGAATACAAAAATTCAGAAATTATTTAAGCGAATTGGACCTTTAGAAAAACCGCTTTGACCAGAAGTATGCTTAGTTAAAATTTAAAGAAAGAACAGAAAGGTAGTAAAATTTATTAATTGGGGCAAGTGTAAATGATTAGGGTTGATGATATTTAAGGCATGTTTGATGGAAGGTTTATCAAAGAAATGTACTTCTCCCCATCGGAAACAAATCTTATCGTATTGACTCCTTTACTAACTGGATACTAAAAAAAATTATTTTTTAAAATGCCATCGTAAATGGAGTGAGACTGGCGAACTAGGTTCAAAAGCAAAGCCGCTGTCGCAGAAGTTGTAACGAAGACAGTGCTCTAATAAAGCTTGACCTGTACTTGATTTGTTTCCTACAGAAAACTGGAGAAATACATGTATAATAGCAGCTTTTAGAATCAAAAGTGTGCCACGGTACATTTTTGAAATAGTAGCAAGCTCATTTTAAATACCTTACACCATCTGTAACACATGGTAAACAGGACAACAAATGCGGCCAGGATCATGTCAAGTGGGCCGAAATACACCCTTAGACTTCTCTTGGCTGAAGACCAAGAAGAAAAGTTGGAAGTAGACTGCGTCTGAGAAATCCTTTTGGAAGGAAATGTTTGACAATCGTGTCGTGAGAAGATAGTTAAGGAATGCAGTCTTAGTCTAGAAAAATTTCACATGCTGTTGAACCCATTATTCAGCATATGTCCAACAATACCAAGAATATTTACGAACATCACAACAAAACTCGCAGCCTACCAAAGGTGGGAAGAGACTCGAATTGAAGACTGCGACAGTACAGAACTCAATATACTATAAAGGCACTAGAAGTACACAAGACTCACCTTATAGTCGTACAACATAACCAGCTCAGTTCCATGGTACCGCAAGTCATCTGCCCCAACACCAAGCTGCTGCTGCTGGGGACCGCCTCCCGACTGCAGTGTTCCACAATTATTATTCATTTGATGTGTCATTTGTCCGCCGCCTCCTCCACCAGTATTTCCATTGCTTGGAGGTCCGATTCCTCCACTCTGCAGGGGATTATTGTTGTTATTCAGCATTCCGCCGCCACTATTTCCACACAAATCCGGACTCAGCGGCTTAGATGGACTCTGTCCGCCCAGTGGTTTCGTCTGCAGAACACTATCAGCCGGGTACACAAATCCCGATGGAATAAAACCCTCCTGACCATCGCTTCGCACAATCCAATACCAATCGGGATCCTCCCGATTCAGCACAGTCACAAACTCCCCTCGTTCCACTGAAACGTCGTTCTCATCGCGGGCTATGAACGTGTACAGCACGATATACCGACCACTGGGATCTTTGGCAAACGGCAGGAAATCCGGTTCCGAACTCAGACTCGCTTGTGAATTCTTGAGCGGAGACTGCATACCATTGCTCATGCCACCACTGCCACCGCCACCACCACCACCTCCGCCCACCTGTGGCACTGAATCGTCCAACAGCTCCAGCTTACTGGCATCACTGTGTATTCCCTCGGTCAGATCGTTCGGAAGACTCTGATCTCTTGGCAATTTCTTTTTTATGGCTAAGTCGGCAAGCTGGGTGTTGTAGGGCGCACAGTACGAGTGTGGTATGAACCCCTCCTGGCGGGTATCCTGTCCGATGACATACACCCAGTCGTTCTCTCTGTAAAGTATATTCACTATCTGTCCCCGCTTCACCTCCAGTTCGTCGTCCACGCACGGCGTAAAGTCGTGCAACACGACCATTTTTGAGTCCGGACTGAGTCCATGCTCCTTCTCGATGCCCACCCGAACGAGGGTCTCGATGCTCGCCGAGCCCGTAATGCGCCCCATTCCATGGTTAAGACCCAGCCCCGAGCCAGGCCGCGAGAGCTCCTTGTCCACATCGCTATTCGAAGCTGAAACAGAAGAAGAACAATAATGAATACGAAGAGTGGCAACAGGTGATGCACTTGATTGCACTAGATAATGGGTGCAGGGAGGGGGGAAACTATGTGGAAAGAAAAACAAGTTTTCACGTCAACTCTTTCGTTTTATTACTCGGTTGGGGGACCGTGCGTCTGCACGGAAAGTTTCGCGAACGGAATGTGCAGTGGTTCGGATTTCCAGAGGGTTTTCCGCTGTATACTTACATTTTTTCTTTTTTCCTCGGCGTATTCTGACGGGACACAGGAATGCCATATTGGCGTGTGAACTTCTCTAAAATCTTCTTTACAGCGGACCGCGGGTGGTCCTCTCAGATTTGTGACATATTATTGGAAATATTGTCTCTTGGGGGAGTGGATGTAGCCGGCAATAGTTTACAGTTTTGTATAAAAGGAGGTAAGGAATTATTTGATGACAAGAGCACAGGAATTTTGTTGTCTTCTTTGAATATGATTGGGTTTGTGGTTCTGCAAAGGTATTTGTGGTTGCGTTTACTAGTAGCGACATCTGGTCGATGGCATGTGCGGTGGATATTGTTGACTGGTGTAGACCAGTTAGTTGCGGATTTTGACAGGTGTTTAGACATAAGTCGACCAATTGGGGAAGTTACAAGGTGGTACCTGCTATGTTATGATTTGGTATTGGTTTTACTTTGAAATGCCGATGCTTGTACAATAGAAATAATAATATGCGTAATAATTTTACCCTTTCCATTGGTTTAAGAAAAACTTTAAGAAAACAACGTGTAAGTTAATTGATTTATCGTTGTATGCGGTGCGAATATTTTGATCATTTTTCGTTTTGTGAATATTAAATTCTTAGGGTGACGGTAGTTGGGAACATTATAGCAGAAATGAAACCACGATACTTACCGAAAAACTCAGAGAACGAAATTGATAGATTTTAAAAATATATTTCGCTCATGATTCAAAATGAATTTCAAAAACGAAGTTGGGACTTGGCTCATTGTTTTTACAGATCTTTAAATTGATATCGATTATGTGCACAGTATATTCGAAATGAGAGAGACCGGGCTACCAAGTAAGGTCGTTAGGTTCACAGGTTCACTAGAAGCCTTTGGTTTAAAGATATTAGAAAGGCGGAGCATTATGGATACAATCTTAACTTGGATTGGGATGCGCGGTTCAGTTAGAAGGATATGCTCTATGACTTCTCATCCTACGTAAATACACCTATCCGTCAAAAGTATATATCGGAGTTGGCTACCCATAGAGAAATATACAAAACGCTACAGCCTAACTTGGGCTCTCACAATTACTTTAAGGATTTCAACATCGTACGTTATATCTCGTTGATTTTTCGAGCAAGAGGAGGGGTACTACCGCTCAGCCTTACGTCGCACAGAGAGTACCTTCCAAATTCTTGCTCAATTTGTAACTTAGGAGACAGGGAAAATATCCTTAATTTCTTATCTAATATTTCGAGATATCAGCTGACCTTTTTTCGGGAAATCTATCATGTCGATAGAAGAACTGTTACAGACACTGTTAAACGGATATAACAGGAAAACTCTTGTATTATACTACGAAAGAACGTTAAGTTATTGTAAAAGAAGAAGATGTCTTTTAAGCCGAAAAGCTGGAAAACTTAAATAACATTTTTCTATGAATAGGAAAAATATTGAAACGTTGGTAGCCCTTGGTAGATGGTTTCAAGCATGTCAGTTTAGATTTAACTTTTGTATTATAAGAAGAAAAGAAGAATACAAATCTATCTATCTTTTTTTTATTTTTAGTTCTATTTCCTAAGTGCACATTAAGAGCTAAAATCTAGACATGGAGGAAAAGAGTTAAGGTGACTCAAAGTTAAAGGACACAAAGAGGAGGTTAAGCATATACATAGGCGTAGCTGTACAATTGTTGTTCGCCACAGGGATACCAATCAGAAAAACTTCTTTCACCATGATACATTTTAATTGAGGCCTTCTAAGATTTTGGTGGGGATAACGAATGTCTCATATCAAAATATTTATTATGACACAATCAAAGCAGCAATCTAAAGCGGTTTTTTTCGATTCACAAAATCTAAATTACAATTTTTGAAGAAAGAACGAATTGAACGCAATTTATTGATACTCTTGTTTCACGCAGAATTAGTAGCCTAGCAGCACAATAGTGTAATCGGTTTACAGTCATGCATACAGCATACTTCCTTCCATGACTAAAGAAAACTCTATACGAATAAAAAGACGGTATCCACCGTATAAGTAATCAATAAATAATTACGGAGTGTTTTGGAAGTTGTGGAGTATTCCGCAATCTGTTACCTATATTAATATAAAGATTTAGTACTTAAAGATACAGTGGGCAGTTGTCTTCTGATAGTAACATTCGACATTAGCTGGTACGTTTTCGCCTAACTTTCCAAACGTATAAGACCATTAAATATTTATTGCTGTGTAAATAAATTACAAATCACTTTTTTTTCTGACTTGGGAGGTGAAAGTAAATTTTATCTGGCACACTTTTATAAACTTCATAACTATTTCCCATTTCTTTCGAACTTAGGGATAACATTCATTTTCAATTATCCACAATATCGTAACGAATACGAAGCCAACAATACAAATTTCAGAGCCAACTGACTTCGGCATTTACACATTTATTTGTCAGCTCTGAAGGAAAAATGATACCAATATTTTAGTTGTCAAATATGGTACTCTAACAAATAAGGGCAATGGCGTCATTGGTCACTTGTCAAAGTGCCTAATGAAATTGTTGAACCCTAAGAAGTGTCTTACAATAAGAACGTTCGTGTAGATAGTGCACTAATTCATTTCGCAATTTAAGAATAAAGAAAAAGATGTGTGTCTAATTACTTGCATAATCTATTTTATAAATTAATTTCCCAATAAATCTTATATGATCTAAGAATAAAGATGATACGTCAAAAAGATAAATGAATGGGATTTGCGAAAAAATAAATTATTGCAATTATTGAGAAACTATGCAAGAGCAAAATATAAACGAAGCAGAACGCAATTGGTGTAGTTTTAGATTATTAAAAAGTGTTCATTTTTTATTCTCTGACTCCAGACTTAATCCTACGCTTTCGCTAGTGTTAAATAAAATAATTTTAAATAGCACGTCCAGGAGTTTTTTAACTTATTTAATTTGAGAAAGAGAAAAAAAAAAGAAATCGCTGCCATTATTCAAATTATGGTAGGTATGCCAGAAATCGTATACACAAAAATGCTTATTCTGCCGTATTTTTTCTCTTTTAACATCAAATTTCCGTTCAATTTAATCTAATACAAGGAATATCCTCCTCGTTGAATGTTCACCTAATTTTTTCTAAGACAACTCGGCAAATGAAGTGGCGTGAGTAGCCTTTTTATTCGCAAATTTTACCCGAAATAAGCTTATTTCATCTCAAGTTGGGGCTGACTGCCGGAACACAACGCGCGTAGCTATAGTTGTAGTACGAGCTGTCAAATGCTGTAGCGCTACACTCGCAAATTCGCAAACAATGGTGTCTTCTTCTTCTTATGTCCTGTATCCCCTTGTGGGTCCTAGGGCCTCTACTACGCCTACGCGCCATCGTGTACGGTTTCTGGCAATGTGTCTGAGTTCTCCCCAACTTTTCCCTAACTGCCGTGCCTCCTTCTCGACTGTTCTGCGCCATGTTCTCCTCGGACCGCCAGGTCTTCTGCCATCCTGATTTAGAGGGTTCCATTGCATAGCATGGTTCGCTATGGAGCTGTCACCCTTTCGGAACGTGTGACCAATCCACTGCCACTTCCGCCGTTGGATAGTTGTGCCTATTGGTTCCTGACCCGTTCTCTCGTAAAGGTGTTCGTTAGAGATACGATTGGGCCAGAAAATCTTTAAGATATTGCGCAGGCACCCATTAACGAACGTTTGCAGCTTTCTGGTGATAGTAGTGGTCACTCTCCACGTGCTGCAACCATATAGCAGCACGGATTCAACGTTGGAGCGGAACAGTCTTATTTTGGTGCTCAAACTGATTGCATTGCTTCGCCATATTTTGGGCAACATCCCGAACGCGGACTTTGCTTTGGCGATCCTGTTGGCTATATCCAGTTCGGTTCCACCATCGGTCGAGACAATACTCCCAAGATACTGGAAATCCTCTACTCTCTCTACCGGTTGTCCAGCAATGCATATTTGAGCCGATGAGTTAGTTCCAAGGCTGATCATTTTAGTTTTTGCCGTATTAATTTTCAGCCCGACGACATCTGCTGTCATTTGATGGAGGTCCATAATTCTGTGGGAGAGTAAGCATACATCGTCAGCGTAGTCAAGATGTTTCAGTTGAGATATAAGAGTCCATCGAATCCCTCCGTTTCCCGTCGACAAAGCTGCATGAAGCACATCGCTAATCACCAATAGGAATAATATTGGTGAAAGGATACAGCCTTGTCTTACTCCACTTTGGATCTCAAATTCCTCAGACAACCTTCCCCTGTGCAGAACGTGACATTTAGAGCCTTCATATGTAGCTTTGATAATAGCAATTAGTTTATCGGGAATGCCTCTCCTGCGTAAGGCACGCCAAATAAACTCCCTGTTGACACTATCGAACGCCTTCTCAAAATCGATGAAGAGCAGGTGCAGTGGCGATCGATATTCAACACACTGTTCGATGATAATCCGCAGGGTGTTGATGGGGTCGGCACAGGAGGATCCAGAGCGGAAACCTGCTTGTTCGGCATCGAGTGTGTCTTGGAGATGTTGTTTGATTCGCTCAAGGATGATTTTATCTATTATCTTAGCTACAGCAGGCAGCACGCAGATACCCCTCCAGTTTCCGCACTCCATTAAATTTCCTTTCTTAGGAAGCTTGACGATCATTCCCTTTTTCCACTCGTTAGGAAAGCTCTCAGCTTCCCAAGCTCTATCTATAAGTGGAAGCAGAAGCTCAGCCGATGTTGTTGGCGTTGCTCGTAAGAGCTCTGCTGGAATACCGTCAAGTCCTACCGCCTTGTTGGTTTTGAGTGCCTTGATCGTGGTAATGATCTCATCTTTACTGGGAGTCGTGGTGCGTATTCGGATACTTCTCACCTCGGGCATCTCAGTCTGATTTGGGAGCATATCGCTAGCGAATACACGGTTCAAAACCGTAGCAAAATGCTCTTTCCATCTCTTGATCTGGTCCTCATCCGAAATGAGCAAGGAGCCGTCTAGGCTTTTCACTGGGTGTTGGCTGGAGCTGCGACCACATGTCAGCTCTTTCGTGATTCTGTAGATGGTCCTGTTGTCGCACCTCCGTGCAGCTTCTTCTGCTTCTGTAGCCAGCGCGTTGATGTAGTTGCGCTTGTCACGTCGTACGCTACGCTGAACTTCTCTCATCTTCATGCGATATAGGGACTCTAGCTCGCTTCTCCCTGCTGCTGGGGTAGCTGCAACGCGAGCTTTCAGCTGATTTCGTTCGTCAATCCGTCTCCAGGTATCCTCGGAAAGCCACGCCCTATGTCTTCCCTGCGATCGACCGACAATTCTTTCAGCACCAGATGTAAAAACATTTTTCATAGCACACCAATGGTCTTGGATGGTTGCGGGCATTGAGCTGCTGATTGCTTCCACACCTTGCGAAAAGTGCTCCCTTAATTGTTGGCGCACTGAGGGATCACTAAGTCTATCGATGTTGAACCTGGGCATTCTTGTGTTGTCGTGGGACTGCAGCAGTGCGTAGTTGGAGAGTAGCTACCATAAAATGGTGATCACGTACTATCCCCACATCTGCCCCTCGCCTGTTTCGGACGTCCAGGAGACTACTTCTAAAGCGGCGGCTAATAGCAAAATGGCCAATTTGGTTGTAGGTTGCTTGCCTGTCATTGGAAACCCAGCTGACTTTGTGGCAGGTCTTGTGCTCAAACATGGTGCCACCTATCACACGGCGGTTGGCATTGCAGAAATCCACAAACCTTTCGCCGTTGTCATTGCGGTTGCCTAGTCCATGCTTCCCGATTACATGTTTGAGCCCTTCGTTGTCGCTGCCTACCTTGGCATTCAAATCCCCCATCACTATGACAACGTCTCCATTTGGTGTTGTGTTGAAGACAGCGCTTAAGAGATTGTAGAAGCTCTCCTTTTCGTCCTCAGACGAACTATTCGCTGGGGCGTAACACTGTATGATGGTGACGCGTCGTACTCTAGTCCGGAATCTGGCCGTCAAAATCCTATCACCATGAGGCTGCCAGGAAATTAGGCCCTTGGGTGCTGTTGTTGTTAGCAGTAGTCCGACTCCATATTCCCGCGGACTTCCGGATGGTCTTCCAGAATAGAGTAGTACAGTGTTACGCGTTGGAGACTGGTACTCGCCCGCTTCTAACCATCTTACTTCACTTACCCCCAAAATGTCCAGTCTATATCGCATGAATTCGTTTTCCAATTGAAGGAATCTGGCATTGTAAGGACCTTCTCTTCCCGAGTCGAGGAGCGTCTTTACATTCCAGAAACCTATCTTTGTCCGGGTACAATAGCCAAAAGTCGTCAACATGTGATCATTCCTTATCCGAGGCATAGTGTCGGTTTCTGTAGCGGGCAATATTCGGTAACGCAGGTTTCTGGCCCACGTTACCTAGCCTAGAATCAAGGCCCTAGACAACCCGCACTTACAATTTTGGCCTATACGTATAAGGGTTTATACGCATAGTTGCCCGGGGACCACCACTAGGAGGTAAAGTAAGCACTTCATCACGAACTTGATTGTTGCGCTACTGGCCCAAGCCAAGTTTTGGGCAGTCAGTAGTTTCCCGATCAATCGCAATGCAGGTCCCCGGGCTACTTTTTATTTTAATTTAATTTACTGCAAAAGGGTAAATAAAAAATGAAGAAAAGGGACCCAAATGAAAGCCGAAAGTAAGTTCTAGGACATTCCTGCGCATTTAGATAGGTAAATTCATATTTAAAAGCAATAAAAAGGAACTTTAAAGTTCAATGAACATATTTTACATAGATGTCGAGAACCGAAGAAACAGCTGAGAACGTTGACGTTTAATTAGGGGCAATATTTTTTTTTTTTTTTTTTGACTAACGCGTTCCTTTTCTTTTTTGTAGCTTTTATTTTATTATTATATTAATTTTAGACTTAAGGTTGATAATTCCTCTTCTACGAATTTTTGTCCAAAAAGTAAAGGAGCGGACCTAGTTTCTCTGTCTGCGGTACTGCCAAAGCGTAGGGCTACAAAAATTGAAAGTAAGTCAACTCGCACTACAGCTACTGCTACGTGCTATTACTATAGCTACCCATTGTGTTCGCAGCATTGTGTTTCTCTATCTTCTACTTTCGACAGCTCGTACTACTAATACTGCTACTGCTACATCATTGTGTTCAGCCAGTGAAAGTTGATTAAAAACCAAGCAATTTGAGATAAATAATGCCAAATTCAAAACTTTTAAGAGTCCCATTTTTTTTCTCTGATACTGTATTTGTCATGTTTTTTTTTAACGGAAAAAGGGATCGATTCAGTACGAAATCTCCGGTTCCTCTGAATTCTCCAACTTCTCTAAAATCAAATCTCTCCTCAATTCTCTCCCCAATCCGGTTAGTTTGGTATCACTCAGGCATAGATACTTTCCACACACTTTGACTGCAAGCAACACATTCCACTTCTCTCAAATGACAGCGACAACAAACCAGAAAGAAATGGAACATTCTCGAGCTATTCTCATCTCTTTCCAACCACTAGTTTTCTATCCACGTTTTCGCTACCACTAGCACAGCATTCAGCACAACAAAAAGAGTCCACTCTTAAACCACAAACACATGTGTACTCACACATAGTTTTCAATCTGCAGATCTACAGAAAATCCCGATTACAATTCAGTGGATTGTGAATTTCCAACCTCGGTATAGGTGCATTTCGTGTGCAAGGTATTTTGCGATAATTTTTCGCACAGAAAAATTCCCTACAATCATCCGAAAGAACCGAAGTAAAACAAGTGAACGCGCAGCGATTCGAACACGATTCATTGTCCAACAATGTCCGTCAAGTAAGTGCAAGTAGAAAATCGAATTTTCTTTTCCCTCTGCTCTGCCCCCCCCACACAAGAACGCTCTATTGGAATATTGTCACTTTCTTTTCTGCAGCCCGGTGTCGGGTGGATTGATATTCCACTCCAATCGTTGATTTAACGAAATCTTCCCAGTAAACATGCACAGAGTACACACCCACCTCCGCACGAGTAAAAATCCTAATTTTGCGGAAAAATTGATTATATCATGAAATTCGTGCAACGATGCGCGAAATTGAATGTCCGTCCCAATTTCGCCACAGATGCCGAAAGTTGTCTAATTTGTCTGATTGGAAGCCGCCACCACAGTCGGCTAAAATATTCAAATTAGAAAGAAATTTGGGGATTTTCCATTGACTGGCGACTTGTTCTTTGGGTGCACTTTTACATTTGTCACGAATTTTTGTGCGCAATGTCACCGGAGGGTTAATGTTACATAAGGTCAGGGTGGAATGGTGGTGGTGTGACATGTACATTTTCGGTATAAAGTCTTACTGCCGATTTGAGATGAATAATTTGCATTCATTCCAATGGGGTTCTTGTTGGTCTCATAGGATTTGCATGTCTAATTTATACAAGAGTGGCACTTGACAAATTAACGCAAACATTTCCATTTGTTGAAGTTGACTAATATATTTTTCTTTTTTATTTCAGGTAAGAATCATCCGATGATAGGTTTAAGTGTACATTTGTAAGTTTATTGTGTATGCTCTGCTGACTGAGCTAGCCGGAAAATTTTAGTCAAACTTTTAGTCCAAATTATATAGGTTTAATACCATTTGCATCACTAGTGCATCTTAGGAGACTTCTGACTGAATTATTACAATCTGCTATCGTTATTTCGGCGCAGAGTGAAGAAGCAGAAGCATGTGAATCCGAAATTTATCTCTAAACAGAATTCCCAGATTGCAACTCTGAAGATTTAGAAATGTGGGAAGATCTCCCTCTGCAAGTGGATGGGAAAGCAATGCCATCGTCTATTAGGAGTGTGTTGCCACGAGTCACACAAGCCGTAAAACTGAATCTGGCAGAATTTATTGGTTTTTGGTGGCATGGGGTTTAAATAATTGAAGAGGCGAACTGAAGGTGCTTTCGAACAAAAATAAGAAATTGGGGACATGGAGGGAACACTGTTCCCAAAAATCGTGGGCATATCATAAAATTACGCAGGGTGATTCCGGCCGTAGCATCTCTGTTAACGAGATTAAGTAGAATCATTCAGTTGCTTGTGCACTGTGAACTATAGGAGCTGGTGAGGTGTTATGAATCACCGGGGTCTATGACTCACCGCGAGAATGAAGTGATTTTATTGAAAGTATACGGGGTATCAGAAAATCTATAGGTATCGCACTAAGGTTGACAATAATTCATAAGATGGTTGAAGAACAAACCAGTCCTCCAAAGGTCAATTTTGAGCTTTTAAGTTCAATTGTAAAATTTCTGCTTAGTACTAACTATAATACTTTTATAATTATGCATAAGAGAATCATATCTTGCACGGGATGTGCTCCTAATTTAGGTATGATACAATATACAATATAAAATTAAAGGGAAGGCCGAACTTAGTATTCATGCTAAATTATTGGCTTTTAACTCGATGTATGTTTCAACTCTCACCTATGGTCATGAAATTTGAGTAGTGACCGAAAGAATAAGATCGCGGATACAAGCTGCCGAAATGTGGTTCCTTCGCGGTGTTGCTGGAATAACTCGTATGAATCGAGTGCGCAACACCAGAGTACGCGAAGCGCCCAATGTTGAGTAGCTACTTCTCCGAACGGAACGATCTACGTCTCGATAATTTGGTCACGTAGTGCGTATGCCCCCAGACCGGCTTCCAAAATGTGGCATGATTGCCGTGCCATCAGGTAGGCCTAGAAATAGATGGTTGGACCAAGTCCGACATCTCTCTTGGAGCCGTCTAGGGATTCCTCCTCATGAGGCGGAGTCAATGGCGGAGGGTCGAGAAGGATGGAGGGTCCAACTGATCATCCTACCCCCGCGACACGCATGAAGAATTGGCGGACCTTTGAAAATGTACATATATGTACATATATGGTATGTATAATATGTTTTTTTTTTTTTTTTGCCGAGAGTAGGTGAAAAATCCTCTAAAGACATCATAAGGCCCGACCGAGCGTGCTTATGGTAGTGTGAGATTTTTACTCACTAAAAAAACACCTCCAATTATTCGCGTCAAGTAGTTGAATGACGGTACGGTTACAATGGCAGTGAACACGATCTTTGTGTTTACGCGCAGATTTTGTTATCTCTTCGACGACGATGGGAATTCCCAGATCTCGATGAATATCTCGTTACGTACATACCACGGTGCGTTGACGATCGTTCTAAGAACTTTATTTTCAAAAGTTTGTATGATGTTTCTATTGCTTTTATTGGTACAACCCCATAGTTGTATACCATACGTCCACACAGGCTTTAGCACTTGCTTATAGATAAGCAGTTGGTTATGTAGGCTCAACTTCGAATGTTTTCCGAGTAGCCAGTACATTTGTCGGTATTTGTTTTCGAGCTCGTCGCGTTTCTTTTTTACGTGCGATTTCATTCATTCATTCATTGATTCATTTTCAATGGCCCGCTAATCCTTCATGAGGGTCGCGGGTGTAGGATGCTCAGGTGGACTCTCCATCCTTCTCGATCCTCCGCCATTGACTCCAATTCATCAGGAAGAATCCCTAAGCGGCTCCAAGAGAGATGTCGGACTTGATCCAACCATCTATTTCTGGGCCTTCCGCGAAGTCGTCTACCTGATGGCACGGCAACCATGGCGCGTCTTGGAAGCCGGTCTGGGGGCATACGCACTACGTGACCAAACCATCGAAGCATAGATCGTTCCGTTCGGAGAAGTAGCTGCTCAACGTTGAGCGCCTCGCGTACTCTGGTGTTGCGCACTCGATCCCTACGAGTTATTCCAACAACACCGCGAAGGAACCCCATTTCGGCAGCTTGTATCCGCGATCTTATTCTTTTGGTCACTACCCAAATTTCATGACCATAGGTGAGAGTTGGAACATACACCAAGTTAAAAACCGATAGCTTAGCTTGAATACTAAGTTCGGCCTTCCTTATAACAGATTGGCCAAGCTCTCTCAAAATTTATCCAGCCTGACCAATTCTACAGGATAACTCGGCATTGCTCCTCCCATCACTCGTGAATAAAACCCCGAGGTACTTAAACTTCTCCACCTGCTTCAGTGGGACTCCACTAACATGCAGAGTGCACTGAATGGGTTTTTTGGAAACGACCATTACTTCCGATTTGTTCACGTTGATCTTCATTCCAGCATCATCACAAACGGCTACAAACCTTTCGAGTGCGCGCTGAAGTTCGGTTTGAGAGGACCCAAGGATGACCAAATCTTCCACAAAGAGCAGATGACTAATCCCTAGGTCTCCCACTTTGAAACATTCTCCGCCACGGCTGCGCTGCAACATCCAATCCATACATACAATGAAGAGGAGAGGTGACAAAACGCACCCCTGGCGGAGTCCAACGCCCACAGTGAAAGGTATTGATTTAACACCGTTTATCCGAACACAGCTTTTACAGTTTGTATATAAAGACTGAATCGCCCTTAACAGGGAACCATCAATCCCATACTCCTGCAGAACACTCCAGAGTTTGCCTCGAGAAACCCTATCATATGCTTTTTCCAAATCCACAAAACAAGTGTAGACAGGTTTGGCATATTCCCAGGCTTTCTCAAGAACCATTCTGAGAGTGAACAACTGGTCGGTTGTGCTTCTACCGGGACGAAAACTGCACGGCTCATCCCCCAAACTGTCCTCAACCACAGCTCTGGAACGCTTTTCTAGCACCTTAGCGAAGACTTTTCCAGGGAGACTTAAAAGAGATATACCCCTCCGCATTCCCAGGCCACTTTAATGACACGCGAGAGCCATTGCACTCCCTCTTTACCTAAAGCCTTGAGCATTTCTGGCCGAATTTCGTCCACACCAGCAGATTTGCCAACTTTTAGCGCTTTGATCGCCAAAGTTACTTCCTCTACCGTAGGACTACTTTCCGCCTAACTCTCGACCATAGGTCTGTCATCTTCGGTGCCCTGTTCGGGATTGAGCAATTCTGAAAAGTGCTCGCTCCATCTGCGTAAGATGTCCTCCTCCTGGCGGACGGTCTGCAAGAACATCTTATTTGCAGATATGTGGTCACGTTCCAATTTCTCGCCAAACTCCTTCCAAGACTGTTCTTTCGCTGTTTTCACAGCTAATTTGCAAGTTCTTCGCGCCTCAGTGTACCGATTTCGAGAATCGGAGTTCCCCAAGTGAATCCACACCTTAAAGGCTCTCTTCTTCTCTCTGATGGCTTCTTGAACTCCGCGCGTTTTAAACCAAGCAGTTCTTTTCTCACCACCAGCCGCCACACCAAGCCGCTTCACTCCACAAACATCTCTCGCAGAGGCAATAACCGCTGTTGAAAACAGTTGCCATTCTTCCTCTACATTTGATGGAACAGTTGGAATTCGTTCAAACCTCTCAGATATTTGCCGCGCAAATGTCTCCCGTATCTCATCGTCCTGTAACCTCTCCCATCGTATGCGTGTAACCATCCTTGGTTTATGCTTTGGTAGGGGAGGCACTCTCTCGCTAAGATACAATTTGCAGAGCACTAAGTGATGATCAGTTGACAGTTCGGCCCCTCTCAATACGCGAACATCACAAACCATTCTCTTCAGACACGATGGTACCACAAAGAAATCGATCAGCGACTTCTGCTGAAGACTCTGACGGTACCAAGTGTATTTGTGAATGTCTTTGTGTGGAAAGATTGGTTTCATGATGGATAAGCCATTTTCACAACAAAAATCCAACAACCTCTCTCCGTTCGCGTTTTGATCAGGATCACCGTTCCTCCCAATCACACTCCCCCATGTCATAACATCTACACCCACATGAGCATTGAAGTCACCCATCAGGACAAAAGAATCCATATCTGCAACCTTTTCAAGGGCAACATCAACTTCATCTAAGAAAGCTGCGTACTCTGACTGAAGGTTCGGTGCATACACCTGCACCAATGCCAGAGTTGATCTTTCAAGCTTGAGCTTTAAGATCGCAACTCTCCCTCCTAATGGTATCCACTTCAATACTCTGTCTGTCAACCTGGGACTTGTGAGTATCCCCACTCCCGCCCGAGCAGATATTGAGGGTGCGCCTCCTGACAGGAAGAGCTTCCACCCACCCGAAAGGTCCACAGTTTTAGAACCTCTCTGCTTTGTTGAAGAGACGCCAACTATATCTAGTCGACTTTTAACAGCCTCCCCAACAAGCTCAAGATCCTTCCCTGTGAGCGATGAGACGTTCCATGTGCCTATCCTAAGTCGATGCCGTTGTTGAATCTCAGAGAGTCCATCTGTGCCCCTATCGGTGCACAGCGCGTTCACCCCTTGACCCCCGTAATGGTTCGCGAGACCATTGACAGGAAGCTCGTAGCCATTTCGGGTTTGACCCGGCCGGCTGCCGAGCGGGACAAGCCGACCACCAGACGCTCGCATCCTGACACCCTTCAGGCCTGGCTCCAAAGAATGCCCTGGCTTACCAGGCTTGGCAATATCCGAGGCCGGTCGTCTTCGTGTCATCATGGGGTGTGCGCTTTGTTAGCCGTGACTAGGTTGTATGGATGGGAATAACTATTTAAGTTACCCCATCCGCACATCCCAGTCACGTTGCCCGCCCCCCACCACGAGGAGGTCAGCTGCCAGGGGGGCACGTGCGATTTCAATTTAAGCTTAACATTTAGAGTCATTCCTAGATATTTTGCTTCGTTCGCGTATGGTATTTGAGCCGAGTTAAGATATACAGGTAATCTATCCACTTTTTTATAGGTAAAGTTGACGTGAGTAGATTTGCTTTCGTTCAGCACGATACGCCAAGAATTCGTCCAAGCGTGGACTTTATTAATAGCATGTTGCAGCTTTCCAGTTGCTGCTTCAATAGTTTCGCCCGTGGTCAATATCGCCGTATCGTCCGCAAACTTGGCGACGACGCAGTTTCTTTCCTGTGGGATATCACGCGTGTAGAGTACATATAGAAGCGGGCCAAGGACACTTCCTTGTGGAACTCCGGCCGCAATCTCCTTGACGTCAGAGTAATCATTTCCGTGCTTAACACGAAAGAGTCTCTCGGTGAGATACGATAGTAAGATTAGAAAGAGTTGCAGTGGCAGTAGTCGTTGCAATTTATACTCCAAGCCTTCGTGCCAAACCTTATCGAAAGCTTGTGAGACGTCAAGAAATACACCACAACAAATCTTTTTTTCTTCCAGAGCTTTCTCAATCACGTCAGTTATTTTGTGGACTTGGTCAATTGTAGAATGTTTAATTCTAAATCCAAACTGATGGTCAGGAATGAGACGTCTTTCGTCAATTACGGGCTGTAGACGTTTGGAAAGTAGTTTTTCAAATATATTTGAGATAACCGGCAATAGGGAAATAGGCCGATATGATTTCTTCTCATTTAGCAGTTTGCTTGGTTTTGGGACCATTATACCACCTTGATCAAAAAGTTCCCAGAATTTATTCAGAAAATTAAAAATACAAGTTTATTCATCTAAATCTATATTGTCCCCTTCAAAGTAATCCCCATCGACTGCAACACACTTATGCTAGCGCTTGATCCAATCTTCGAAACATTTTTTATATTCGGTTTTCGGTATGTCCATCAGTGCTTCCTGCGATTTTTCCATTACTTCCTCTCTGCTGCTGAAACGCGTTCCCCGTAATGGTTTTTTAACTCGATTGAACAGAAAGAAGTCACAGGGAGCCAAATCAGGTGAATTCGGTGGCTGTTGGATGGTATTTGTTGCATTTCTCGTCAAAAAATTACGAATAATGATGGCACTGTGCGACGGTGCGTTATCATGGTTCAAAATCCACGGGTTTTCTGCCCACAATTCTGGTCTGGTAAAAAATCGCCAACACACACAGAGATAGATGTACTCTTGGCTACGTAACTTTTGCAAATGTCAAGCTATGACGCTAAGATTTAGAGGGAATATCAACAACAGATGTACGAACTTAACAAAGAAAACAGAACTCAAATCGGAACGATGGGAGCGCCACACGGTTTTTATTCCGGGAACTTTTTGATCAAGGTGGTATATAGATAAATCGAATCTGAAAGTACGTGACAATACTATCTACTATCGTGTATTGCGCATTGCTAATTGTATTATTCACCCCGATTGCTGTTGGCGTTTTACGCTTTTTGACGATTGTCGTTTTGTTCATACCTATGACCTGCTGATCGTTAAACATTACAAAACAATTTTTCTGTCTTGTGGAATACTAGTACAACAATTTGGCATTGAAAAAGTTATGAAAATGGATTCATAGCACATCTGAGGAATTAAACGACAATCGTCGAAAAGCTTAAAACGCCAACGGTAATCGGGGTGATTATAATTCTCTCGTTCGATGCCTACATTTCGACATTTTTGAAATGTTCAATATTACAAGATTCTTACTATTCATATATACATGCCTGTCCACATGCCTCGTTTGAAAATGTACATTGGTATTGACAATCTTGCTACATATTATACAGAAGCTATAAAATCAACCGCAACGAAAAGTATCCCAGAGAAATCATTGAACTGGTGAGGGAGAAACGAAAAGCACGAAAGAAGTGGCAAATCACTCGTGCACCGCAGCATACCATAAATGAAAATTAAATGCTGCTCGTTGCTAACCGCATCACTTGAGACCGCCTGGTCCGATTTGGTTCATTTTTCAAAAAAATTTCCATAATAGTTCGAATGAGGTTTCCGAATAAGGTTTTACGGAAAGAAAAATTGGAAAAGTTCCCCGGAAAATGGAAAAATTCAGGAAGAACCAAGTGCTTTTTTCCATGGAAAATCACGAAACCGCAATCTTCGGTATTGGCCCGAGAGTATTCCTGTGAAGTTTGGTCAAAATCGGACCACTAGTTTAGTATTATAGTACTTTAGTACTAAACAAAATTCTCTTTTGTTAGTAGGGTTGATTCGATACCAGGGCAGTACCGGGTCCAGCAGTTTTCCCACTACTTCTGTATTATAGTACTTTAGTACTAAAAAAAATGTCAATATATATATAAGGTTGGACCACTTACCCACTGCTGGTCGGCACAAAAATGTTATTTAATAGACTTAGCCCATGGCGCCTCACAGTGTTACGCGTAATAAGAATTAAGTGGACAAAATTATTTTTTTTGACTATTTCAGGTTATTCTTATGAGTTAAGTATGTCCGCTATTATACGGTGAGTCTTGAGTCATGACTCTTTTCTCTATTCTGATTTGAAATTTCATTCTGTGAAGCTCGCGCCATTACACGTTGACTCTTTTCCATGACTCTAATTTGACAGCTCTCTTTTATTTTTTCTTTCGTCGTGCTTAGAGCTCTCGAAACAAATATTTTTAACATTTGGCTCTGAAATGTATTGATACCGACAGCAGTATGGATAGAGAAATAGTTCTTGAGTTGTTAAACATGCAGAAATATATTCTGAGAACATTAATTTAATTTATTCCGTACTTTCTACGTCTACGCTCTACAGGCAAAGAATAGAAATGAAGTAAAATAGAAAAATAACGAACAAGGAAAAGGAGAAACGTCGAAAAGGGTCACCGAAATTCTATCCACGTTTCTCCGGGTTGCTGTTTTTCGATCTCATCTTTTTTCTCTTTTGCACTTGTGTGATTTCAAAAGAGTCTTGACTCAAGAGTCACCGTGTAATAGCGGACTATTACCCCGTTTATATGCAGTGTCGAAACTGGTTCCAAACCGGTTCATGCATATAAACGCTTTTCGAGTCTAAATAGGTTCGAGTCGACTCGACTCAGCTAACAGAGCTCGACTCGACTACTCGACTCTGCATATAAACGGGGTATATATTGTAATAAAAAAAAATATGTTTTAAGTGCTTTAGTTACGTTTTATAGAGTAAACAAAAAACAAAGAAATTAAAAAAATTGTACATTTTATTGATATTTTTTTATATATTGCGCACTTATATCATATTCATCATCATTGCTGCTGTTACGGAGTGAGTCTTCTGATTCGAAGGTTTCATCTGATTCAATATTTCGTTGCTGAAGAAATGGTGGGACAGCAGGGCCGACTAACAGAGTCAAAACTCTCCTTTCGTAATGCTATTGGGATGACCTACAAAAAAAGCATTACTTTTTTGCGCACGTCTGCGCACTCTGATTTTTTCACGGCTTAAGAAGAATTAAGAAGTCAAGCTTTGATCAAAATAAAAATTGACCCGGGGCAAGGTGGGACTCATATTTAATTGTCTATGCAAAAAAAAAAAATTGCCTCAAAAAAACCATACATCTTATAATTAAAATAAATCTTAAAAAAAAAAAAACATTTAGATTGACTTCCAAAATTTATTAGAATTATCTACTCTAGTTATTTGAAACCATACAAATTTTGTTTGATTTTTCACACAAAAAAATAAAAAATGAATTAAATACAAATTGATCACTAATTGTGCACTTGACCTGTGATGTAACACACTCCACTTTGACGTAAATAAAGAGAAAATGTTGTTTACTTACCTTTCAGTTATACGTTATGAGAATTACGTTAGCAGGTACTCTCAAAATTTTGTCATGCATTTTTTGAATTTTGTCACTTATTGGTGTGAAATGGAACATAGTGCGCCTGCCTGGCAGTTTTTGCTCCAGGCGCCTGCCTGACAGTTCTTGGCAAGTTCTCAGGCTCTCGCAGTTCTGACAGTTCTCCCCAGCCAAGTTTTTTTTTCTTTTTTGTTAGGCGGAGCAACGTATGCCGGGTACCCGGCATATCATATTTAGCTTATACACTAATTTTCCGCATCCGCAAAATATCTGCATTCTCTGGCAAAAACTTAACCCTTTAACCACTGAAATTGAAATACGAGCTATTTTGTTAGGAGAATTTTGGTTCTAGTATGATTTTAGACTGAAAAACACGAATGTGAAGTCCGTTTGCCAAAAAATTTATACCTAATAGCGCCAGGTGAAAAAAGTGAAAGACCGTCTGTAGACTGGGTTAGTGGGTTAGGTGAAAAAAATATAAAATGTGTTGCATAATTCAAGTACAAAAAACCGTTTTTTATTCAAATTAAATGATCAATACAATGACCTAAACAGGTAAATACTAATAGACCATGAATCCTTTGTCTACGTGATACTTTGTGAAACAGTTTTTTGCATTAGAAAAACACAAATGGATGTTACATTTGGTACAAAACGTGTGTGTATCGGATTTTTTACACAATTTCGGTGTGTGGCAATGGTGTAGTGGTAACATCGTCAATTGCCACGCTAATGGTTCGTGGTTCAAATCCTGATGTCAGCAAGCATTTATTTATTTCTCATGAAATATATAAAGTCAGTCCGATCATTTGCAAAAGCTTCTGTGAACACTACTGCGAAGGCATGACACTGGCAGTAGCTTGGTCATATGGCTGGAAAAATTGTTCGCTCTGTTGATGATGATTTGCTCTTGACATCGATTATCGGGAAAAAAGTACTGTGAATCAGAAGCAATGACAATAATAACAAAAAATCTCCCCACTTATCTGGACGCCACCCCCGGAGAATAGCTGAAGCATAACCAACTGAGCTTCAAAAACCACTACACCAACATCTTTTTCTCTCTCTCTATCCATCCTTTCCAAACGCCCGCACTGTGTGTAAACATGTTAAAGGTATTCATAACCCTTTGAGTGCGCGCAAATTATAAAAAAAAAAAAAAAAAAAAATTTACACAATTTTTTAAATCCACATTCAGGAAAATGGCTTTCTTCGTCGAATCTCACACTTGCCACTGGATAAACTGCTTTTTTTACCAGCACAATTGCTGGTGGTTGGTTGTACGTCGGATGGTTGACGGCCAACGGATCGTTTTTCAACAGCAGCATAGAGTTCGTTCGCAATGCTCAAGCAAAACTTATACATCTTCATATCTTTTATCTTTTCATCATTTTATTGGTTCGATTTTTTTCAGCGTTGAGTCTCCGATATAAAACGAATGCATTTGTTATAGCCATGTCGAGAAGATGGTAAAAAATCCTGGTTGTCATATCCTGGGTTTTGATTTGGAGTCCATTGCGACCCATATAGAGTCCATCAGATCGACACCGCCCATGTGCGCGTTGTACTCACGGATTATTTGTGGACAATAAATCTCGTTATACAATTTTTCCTTCCGATTATAACGAGCAATTTTCGATGGCTGACTAACTGAATTGGTTCTCTGGAAAGGCTTAGTGCCAACATACGTTGAGCAGAGTTTGACATTCTTCGTGTCCTTCCACAAAACTGTGGTGATGTCGACACCGTAAGTCGCTCCAACGAATTCAGTTGAATAACCTCGTGGTGCTATTTTCAATTCTTCGCTTTTGTCAGTTGGAAGTTTGCATTTGAGAATCCGATTTGCTCTCACAGTACCAAGACTCTAAATGCCGCGCGCTTTAAGATACACCATAAACGGTAGAGATGTGTAGAAATTGTTGTTGAAAAGTTAACTGCATTCATAAGCATTGAGGAATCCATTAGTTGTAAACAATCGGTTATCATTGCATTATCTACGGGTTCGAGCTCATCACAACGATAATCTGGATCTTCGATGCTGTCATCAAAGTCTTCATCATCAGTTTCAATTGAATACATAAAATCTGCAATCTCTTCATCAGTCATTGAAAAAAGATTGAATTTTCCCTGCTTATTCCAGTCCTCATTTTTTCCGCTTCGTCGTGACATTTTCTTAAATAAAAAATAAGCTAAGCCACTAAAACCGTCTACAGACGGTTTTCACAAAAAACTTTATTAGACAGAAACTTTGTTTTCACAAATAAAACTAGAAACAAATTATCAAAATACAATTTCAAACAACTTACCAAAAAAATTCCCGAGTCGATTGAGCTGTTGGAAAGTATTTTTATTTTAATTTTAATTTGCACCAAAATCACAAATAATTTTCGCGCCCATTTCACAAAAATCTTGACAGAAATGACTGTAACGGTTAAACCAGTCAAAAGAGAGGGCTCAAACTGGCACCGGTAGATAGGTAATTTTAGCCGACGGAAAACGTCGGTCAGAGCGGTAAAAATGTTGAGTTTGGATAGAATTGGATTGGAGTGATGACCTTCTACAGACGGTCTTAGTTGCCAAAGGGTTAATATGCTTTCGTATGACTTTACAGAACGCAGATATGAAGTTTGAAGTTAACCTGTTCAGGCGTTTAGGCTGCAGTCAGCTATACAAACAGACAGACAGAATTGGTGGACTAGTGTTCGCAGATTTTCTAAATGCATTTCCCCTTTTATGTCCCATTTTGCCTTTTGTGTTTCCTTTTCCCCCTTTTTTTAATTTATTCTCCCCACGTTATTCCATTTTTTTAAGAAGAGATAAAACACGTATTATTGAAAAGAAATACAAAATTTATCATTTAAGAAAACTTTTCTTTAATAATATGATCACTTGAGCAACTTGAACTGGACGAATTCTTCCGCTTTCTTTTGCTGACAATTATACCAATAAGTCTAAAAATTCAATAAATTAATGAAATGTACTTATATAACAAACACATTTTGCAGCCGTTTATACATTTGAATTTTTGGAGAGGAGTGTTCTGTCACTCAAATGTCAGAAAAGTGGACGTAGCCAAGAACACAAGGGGTTACGTAAGAAACGTTTCCGTACTGACTGAAGTTATAAATTGGTACGAAATTTGACGAAAAATGGTGAAAACCTGTTCCCATTAGTCTTTCGTAGAAATGTGTGGTTATGTGTTGTTTTGTTGGTTTGCAAATAATTGGAAGCAATGGAGAAAAGACGCGAAGTATTGTCAACAGCATGTTCCCCTAATGCATTCCGCCGCATGTAAAACTTTTAAATATTCATTATTTAACATTCATCTTCTAAGATATAAATACGTGAACATGAAACTTATCGTACGTTTTTATAGAATCTATTATAAAAGTAGGGGGATGAAACTTATATCATTCGAAAGGTAGTGTGCCATAGATGTGCAGAAAAAAACAAATCATGTGCGCATGTAAGCGTTAAGTTAGGTAAATTCCTCTTGGTCGAACTTTGACCACACGCGATACTAGTTCATATAAATGTTCACTATTAAATTGTTTCTCTCATATGTTTCTGGCCTTTTAAAACAACACATTTTTTTTTTTTCTTTGTAAAATTAAATTAATTAAATTTGTCTCCCTCTGAGAAATTCTTACCCCCACTATTTGCAATACTAACTGTGAATTTTGTTCCAGAAAGTACGGGAACACACTTATTATCGCATGAGCTATTGGTTAAGTTCAGTGCGTAATTGTTTTTTACTCTGTTCGGTAAATCAAATCATTCGTTGGAAAAGTGAGCACAGCGAACACTTATGCATGTTTTTGACTTACTATTATAAGATCTTGTGATTTCGAAAATAATATTTTCAATACGCAGCTTTCCCCCTTTTTTGAGGAAGTTTCCTATTTTCCCCTTGTTCACTCACAAAGAGCCAAAAAGGTGATTTTCCCCGCAATCTGGGAACACTGTGGTGGATCCACTTCTTAAGTTTCTCTATAAGGACTGCAGAACTATGGTTGGGCTAATTACGCATGTGGTCATCACATGACTAACACGGGAATCCTTGCAGACCCTGTATGCAAGTTTTGCTTCAAAAACGAGGATACAATAGAACACTTTCCTTGCCAGTGTCCCGCTTTTGTACGAATAACACTGCACATCCTGAGTCTCAGTCTCATGGAAATGGGTTCAATCAAATCTCTTACCCTGGTCTTAATAAGATACTATATGTTAAAATGTATAGGCATTACAAAATAATAAATGAAATAAAATCAAATCAAGCCCCTGGACTGGACGCTATTAGTAGAACCAACCACAGATGGGAAAATTGCTCAACACGTCATAGTCTTAGTCAAATGTTTCCTATGCTAGATCAGAAACGTAGTGCCGGGCTGGTTATGCTAAAGCGATCATAGATCAGCTACGTTATCGGTGTCCTCATTGGATGGTGTCTGATAGGCCGACATGCTAAAAGGCTGGGCCTGTAGAGCTGTAGAGACGAAGGGAAGGTGGAAACCATCCTTCACCTCCTATGCACATGTCCGGCCCGGCCATGTCCCAAAAAGGCTGCTCCATCTAGGGGTTCGTTTCCTTGATAACCTCTGCGAACTGGTGTGCTAAGGCGTCATAAGCATATTTTGCTGATCTATGACTTCCGGCGTTTTTTTTCTCTCTCAAATATCAATCTATATTTTTTATTTTCTTATAGCGCTTGATGCAGTAGGCATCTGCTATGGTTCTTATTAGTATGAGCTTCATTTGGCGGGTGTAACACCATAAGGGTACCGACGAGCGCCAGTTAAGATAAACTGATGTAGATCAGATAAGAGAATGATAATGAAATTAGTTCACAATTTAACGCAGAAAGCTCACAAATGTTATGAGCATAAGTAAACAATCAAAAAGCCTCAAAGAATGAATTCGTCATCGCAATAACGTGCTCTAGTTCGTGTTTTATTCTCATCTCATTAACGCAATCGTATCAAAGATGCAAGAGTAATTAATCACTTGAACAGCACAGCGCAGCAAACCTTGGCATTTTACTGAGGCCAAACTACAGGTTACTGTACTAGCAAAGTCTTTGAGAGATCAGAAAGCATTTTTCTATTATTTTTTCTTTGCCAAAATAAATGTTAGCGAAGTTTAAATAATTGCTCAGAAGATCTTAGCTTATATTATCCAGGAAATTGAATTTCCGTATAATGTGACACACTGCCGATAGTTCTAGTTCTATTATTTTGGTTTTTATCGCTTTAGTCAGTAAATTACCGTTGAGTGGTGTTTTCAATAACAATGGAATGTTTACCATGCAAGGTTTAATTGTGGCCTTGAGTTTACACTCGATATGCTTCAGCAAATGTGGAGGGAGGTACATTGTTTTGGTGTTATTTTAGGAATATACGTTCTAAATGTTCAGAAGAGAGGAAGAAGTATTTACACATTTGTATATTTAAATATCTTCAAGTTGTGCTGCTAAATGCTGCTACGCAGTAATGATGGCTTCAGATTCAGTTTGGGGTATTTCCATTGTAACGGGTGTGACACAGATGTTGTATTTAATTAATTATTGTATTATTCATTCAATTATTGTATTTAACACCTAATATGTAAATTTCTAAAAACGATGTATAAATGGAATTTATTAAATCTTTCTTGTTCAGTAACAATATCTAGAGATAAGATGAAACGGGTGTGACTTTAGAAATTTGGTTCAGCTTTGCACCCTATGCTTTCACTAACACAAACCAGAGGCCGGATTCCACAAGCGTGAGTATTACTGTGTACACACAAAAAGTGTACACGGAACTGCGTGAGAGTGAGTTTTTTTTTCACGATGTTGTGTATACAATTAAAGAAATGTATTTACTCTTTTTTCGGCCGTGGGTGTGAGTTTTTTTTGGATGTGTACACAGACAAAAAACTCACGCTTGCGGAATTCGGCACCAGTTGCGAAAATACTCGAAGCTTTGATACTACTCAAGCTTCATTTTGAGCTTCAGCTAGCCTAACACCAACACGGCTTCCGCAAACTTCGGAGTACAGCAACAGCCATTGGGTGTGGCAATGGTGTAGTGGTAACGTCGTCAATTGCCACGCTAATGGTTCATGGTTCAAATCCTGATGTCAGCAAGCATTTATTTATTTCTCATGAAATATATAAAGTCAGTCCGATCATTTGCAAAAGCTTCTGTGAACACTACTGCGAAGGCATAACACTGGCAGTAGCTTGGTCATGTGGCTGGAAAAATTGTTCGCTCTGTTGATGATGAATTGCCCTTGATATCGATTATCGGGAAAAAAGTAAAGCAATGAAAATAATAACAAAAATCTCCCCAGTTATCTGGACGCCGGGGGTGGCATAAACAACTGAGCTTCATGAACCACTACACCCAAATCTTTCTCTCTCTCTCTCTATCCATCCTTTCCAACGCCCGCACTGTGTGTAAATTCATATTCATAACCCCATAACCATAAAAAAAGCCCTTTCCGAGATCATGACACACGTCATACAAGGTCTTAACCAATAACAACCATGCGAGTGCACTGAAAAATCGATGGTTCCGAAACAACCAAAAGCCTCGGATAAGGATGACTCAACTAATGACGACCCCAGCAAACGAAATAAGGACAACGACCTTCGGATCTGTACATGGAATGTTCTGTTCCTTTACAGACCACGTGCAGCCGAACAACTAGCAGAGGCCCTAGACTGCTATAAAGCAGATATTACCGCCATCCAGGAAGTGCGATGGCATGGGCCGGGCAAAAAGAGGATGAAAAACTGTGACATCTACTACGATGACTGCTACAGAGGCAACAGGCAACGCTTATTCGGATGCGGATTTGTTCCGACACGTAAGCGAGCGTATGACTATCCGGATCAAGGCTAAGTTCGCTAACATAAGCCTAATATGTGTTCATGCCCCACGGAAGAAAAGGACGCCGCCACCAAAGAGTGTTTCTACGAGCTCCTCGACAAAACATACGAGCAATGTCCTAAATACGACGTTAAAATCGTATTGGGCGATTTTAACGCCAAAATAGGAAAGGAGGACGTCTTTGGTGGGGCAGTCGGTAAGCATAGTCTATACGACACCACGTCTGATAACGGACTAAGGCTAATTGATTTCGCTGTGGAGCGAAATGTCACCATAGCAAGCACATGGTTTCCTCATCTCGATATTCATAAGCAGACATGGCGGTCCAATGATCATGTAACGATCAACCAAATTGATCATATTGCGATCGACGTAAGGCGTGCCTCCAGTATTCTGGATGTCCGGACCTTCCGAGCGGCCAACATAGATTCGGATCATTACCTTGTTGTAGCCAAGGTACGAATGCGGATATCCCAATCTGAGCAACAAAAAAGAATCACTGTGAGAAAATTTAACGTCGAAAAGCTACAATCGCAAGAGACCTCCAGACTCTCTGCTGAACGGGTATCCCGAAATCTCTCAATCACCCCTATGCCGCCAGCATCAAGTGCCGAAGACCAGTGGCAACGCTGCCAACATGTCATCAGAAACGCCGCGACTGATGTGCTGGGTCTCGCTCGCCCACCACCGCGAAACCCCTGGTTTGACGAAGAATGCCGGCGAGTGCATGTAGCAAAACAAGAAGCACACAACGCGGCGCTGCAAAGGAAAACGAGAGCTGCTCGTGAGCTCTACGAGCAAAAGAGACGGGAAGAACATCGGCTTCTCCAGAAGAAGAAGAAAGAGCATGAGAAGCGCGCGTTTGAGAATATCGAGAGTTTATACTCCAGGAACAATGTACGGAAGTTTTACCAAAAGGTAAAACGAACGTGTCAGAGGAGCAATACCCATACAGAAACCTGTAGAGATGAAAATGGAAACCTCGTAGTAGAATCACAATCGGTGCTGAGAATATGGAAAAACTACTTTTCCAGACTGTATAAGGGCGACGAAGACCAACATCCCGCTGTCAGGCAGAATGAACCATTCAACTTTTCAAGGCAGCTGGGGATGAATTGGTAGAGTGCATACACCAACTCATTTCTAAGATTTGGTCAGACGAGTGTATGCCTGATGAATGGAATCTCAGCATCGTTTGCCCGATCTACAAGAAAGGAGACCCCCTCAATTGCGCCAATTATAGAGGCATCAGTCTCCTCAACATCGCATACAAGATCTTTTCTGCGATATTGCGTGAACGCCTGAAACCTTTTATCAACAGCCTGATTGGACCCTATCAGTGCGGTTTCAGGCCAGGAAAGTCCACCATCGATCAAATCTTCACACTTCGGCAGATCCTGGAGAAAACCCAAGAATTCCAAATCGATACTCACCACCTCTTTATCGATTTCAAGGCCGCCTATGACAGCATCTATAGAGAAGAGCTTTATAGAGCCATGTCTAGTTTTGACATCCCTGCCAAACTTGTCCGTCTGTGCAGGCTGACGATGGAGAACGCTCGCTGCTCCATCAAGGTCGGTAATGACCTCACCGAGACCTTTGATGTCAAAAAAGGTTTTAGACAAGGTGACGCGCTGTCATGTGACTTCTTTAACATTGTACTTGAACGGATTGTGCGGAACTCACAAGCCAACACCGGAGGCACAATCTATTACAAGTCTGTACAACTGCTTGCATACGCCGACGATATAGACATTATCGGAAGAACTCAGCGGGCTGTCACCGGTGCGTTTGCAAGCATTAAGGCGGAAGCGGCCAAAATGGATTTAGCGATAAACGAGGGCAAAACCAAGTATATGCTGTCAACAAGAAGGGAAGGCCAACACCGACGAATTGGACAAAACGTCATAGTGGGCAGCTATAACTTCGAGGTAGTAAGGGACTACCTTGGCTCTGCTATAAACTCTGAGAACAACATCAGCGCAGAAATCAAGCAAAGAATAACTCAATTCAACAGTAAAGCCCTATCTCGAACTACTAAGGAGACTCTGTATAAGACCCTGATCATCCCAGTCCTGCTTTACGGCGCTGAAACATGGACTTTATTAAAAGAGGATTAAGATATCCTTGGTCGCTTCGAGAGAAAATTTCTTCGTAAGATTTTCGGTCCCGTTTGCGTTGACGGGTTTTGGAGGAGAAGATTCAATCAGGAACTATACGAGCTGTACAGCGACATCGACCTAGTCAAAAAGCTGCGTGTTGGACGTCTGAGATGGCTAGGACATGTAGAGCGAATGGACATCAACGGTCCGGCCCGCAGAGTCTTCGAATCTAATCCCGAGGGACGACGTAGTAGAGGGAATCATCGCCGTAGGTGGCGCGCACAAGTTCAAGGGGCCCTCGACCAACTTGGAGTGCGCAACTGGAGGCAATTAGCTAAAGACCGAGCTTAATGAAGAGGCTTGTTGGTTGAGGCCCAGGTTCACCCCGAATTGTAGCGCCACTTAAGTAAGTAAGTAAGTGAGCGCACTGTCCTAATCCTACTTCAAGATATCCTAGACTTAAAACTCTCAAACCCCACTACACGAAAGCTTGCCAACTACCTAAATGTCCGACAGTCCTTCGTTGAATTCCGTAATTTTAAATTGCAACTTGGGAAAATTAAGCAAGGGGTTCCTCGAGGAGGAGTCCTTTCTCCGATCCTTTTTAACCACTACTTGACAAAACTCCCCACACCACGACCCGGAGTCAAATTGGTGTCCTATGCCGACGACTACACCATTCTCGCCTCAGGAAAGGACATCCGCTCATTCTGCAGTAACACAAATGCCTACCTCAATGAATTGGAAGACTTCTTCGCCAGTCGCAATTTCAAATTGTCCCAAGAAAAACCCTCATCGACCCTATTCACTACCTGGACCAAAGAGGTTAACCTACAACTCGACACTGAAATAGAATGCAGGGCAATCCCGGCAACCAACCACCCAAAGATTCTAGGAGTCACATTTGACAATTTATTGACCTTTTCTAGTCAATCAAGAAACGTCAGTGAACGAATCATGTATAGAAACAATGTCCTAAAATCCCTGGCAGGCGAACCCCACAGGCGGATCAGTAGAAATGCGGTGAAGTGGGAGGGTTGTGATCCCTTATTTTCAGATCATAACCTCGCTGATAAAAGGAAGAAGAAGAAGTCGTCCGAAAATCCCAGGCCGGTAACACGTGAAACACGGGAAAGAGAAATAAACTCTCCTCACCACATATCAAGCTATAGGAAGATCAATTCTCAACTATGCGGCACCAATCTGGACTCCACGCCTCAGTGATACTCATTGACATTAGCTCCAAACAAGCCAAAATACTGCTCTACGCATTATCACAAGCTGTCACCGTATGTCCCATGAAGATCATCTTCATCAGGAAGCAAAGTTGCTCAAAGTCAAAGAGCATACAAAACTTTTGTCTTAACAGTTATTACTGGCTTGTAACCGTCCCGATCACGCCAACAAAGATCTACTCAGCCTCCCTACAGCCCGAAGCATATTCGATATGACATCCGTTCATACCGTGAAGACGTAAATAGGTTTATAACCCATGCACCACTCGTCCCACCGTGTCTCATACTGTCTTTGAACTCTATCCACCAATATGCAGTCCGAATCGCGCTTGATAGCCGCCAGACTAACATCGTGCTATGCGGCCGTCCTCCACCGATACATCATAGTGAAAACCATTTCCCCAGACGTACCAGATCCGGTCTTGCCCAACTGCGATCCGGCTGGAGCTTTATGCTGAACAATTATCTGCACCGCATACGCGACAATCTTCTTCTTCTTCCTTTTATCAGCAAGGTTATGATCCGAAAACAAGGGATCACAACCCTCTCACTTCAACGCATTTCTACTGATCCGCCTGTGGGGTTCGCCTATTTGACCTCAGAAAATATCGGCAGGCCTGCCGATTTCGGATCACTCGGTTACTGAGGCCAATGAAATGCCGATGTCGTCGCATTTGTCTGATCCAGGCGTTTATAGGCCTCCCGTTCCTACATCGCGATGTCTTTGGAACGTGCATAGATATTGCCTTTTTAACGGGGTTCAAATGATCTCTTCTTTGAACGTGGCAATACCAGCTGAGCAGGTCGCGCTCTGTTTTGTGTACGATGGTTTCCTTGATGTGAAAGCTTCCACAGATCTTCGAACTTCTTATTCGATCAAGCTTTGTCACTCCTGCTGTCATGCGAAGCATCTTCATCTCAGCTGCCGTTAATTTACTCTCATACTTTTGGTACATCGTCCAACAGTGTGAACCGTATGTGAGCGCTGGACGTACAACTGCGGTGTAGAGCCTTCCTTTCAACTTAGGTGGCATTTTTCTGTCACAGAAGATAGCGGAATTTTCTCGCCACTTCATCCACCCTACGCTTACACGATGATTGATGTCGTCATCACAAGTTGCTTTCCCGCATACGCAACAATATCATTGATCAATGGCCGGACTGCGGCTCAACGCCACATAGCACCGCCCATTTGTTCAGCTGTCAGCCGCACCGACAACACTAACACCAAGGCCCTTATGGACTCATCTAGTCGAAGCTGCCGCATTTTTGGGCCTCGACCTTGCTGATGACAACCCACCTAAACCACCCTAACGTTTGAACTATACGAACCGACATAGTTGCTACAACAATAACAGCCCTCTCTTAAGACCATAGCCTTACATTTGGGACAACTACACCAAATGCTAAAGCCAATTTTTTTCGATTTTCTCGTCTCTGCTTTATACTTGCCAGATAAACTTAGCAGTGAACCGTCAAAGTCGGGAACAAAATAAATGACCACCGCTACAGCGGTTGCGATGCAATTTTCAGGAAAAAAAATTTATTTCAAATAAATTTCATCAATATCTAGACTAGAAGATAATAAGTAATGAAAATGAACTATAAACTTTCATCGGATTGGATTTCATCGAAAATAAGCACGCCCTCAAAAAATGATTTGGATTCAAATCATTTTTGTCGTGGCACAATTTAGGGCCAAAGAGTAAATGAGCCAACTAATCAGCAATCTTCCTAATTAAATTCTAGTCACACATATGTACATAGGTACATCCTACTTTTTTTACATGGGATTTACGTAACCAGACTTCAATATCAATTTCACACAAACATGTGTCAAAGTGGTACCTGTGCAGGATGACTACGGAATGATTGCATATCAATTCGATTTAAATCAAATTTTCAGCCTTATCTCCCTGCTAGACAAAAACATGTTCTTAAAATAAATTTCAAAACAAAATTGCACCATTCTTAGTAGATACAGTTACTTATCAGTATTTGTTACTGTCAGTTGAATTCCATCAGCACTTAATCAGAAATCTATACCGCTATACGTGCGTCACTCCACAAATACCATTTCTAATGAGTAATTAGCTTTTTGATTATCCCCTCATGATCAATTATCCAACAATTCAATCGAAAAAGAAACCGCATACAATATTATTATGTTTGATATATTAATTCGATTACGTCAGACTTTCACTGGACGGGGAAAAGAGTAAAAAAGCAGCAACATCATCATCCATAACCTTCGGAGCGGTTTAATTTAGCAATTCAACCTCTGCTGCTATGGCCGAAGTCCTTATCTTCAAAATAATCGATATTATTAGGCACGGGCTTATCTGCATGGATAATCAAATTTGAATTGAAAACGTTCTGATTTAAGTCTCTTTTGAGTTATTTATAAATTTATGGAAGAATCAATCCGTTGATTATAAACTGCATTCGCAGTTGAAGTTTTCCTTTTGTATTTGAAAATACCGCTTCTATGGTTGCGTTCGCGCGATCTGTCGTTGTGCTAGCCAGCCCACCTTGGATGATTTGCCTTTTGTAATTCGGAGGCATGTCTACGCTTACTAACTAGTTATGCAAATTGGCCAGAGACGTGCGAATTTCGCTGGCAAAACTCAAAGTAGGCTAGCGCGTTGTAAATAATGAAAATCGATGCTATTGTGGATGTTCAGAGGTTAGTAACCGACCTGAAAAGTTGCATAGTCTACACATATCTACGCACGCACACTCACAATATAGAAATCTTGTTTGGGTTTGTAATTACCTAGGTGGCATGACTACTAATTGGTGTATAGTTTGAAATAATGACAACTCGGTGACAAGGTGGTATTAGACTCGTAGATGCTATCTTTGAGTTTTCCGTGCTTCCGTGTCAGTTTTAATAAAGATGCATTCGTTCCCGGCGTGAGCGGGATGCAATAAATTGACGGGGAATGTCGGAAGTGCATCTACAGTTATTATTGTTTATTAACATCATTTAGCTACTGGGCGGATATTATTGTTAAATCAGTGGGTAGTGCGAAATTACGGGGAATTTGTTTAAATCTCCTATAATTTGAAGCGGAGGCCGTTCACTTTTGGAGATGTATTGTTTTGAGCTTGTTTAGAAAGGTACATCTGATGGTTTATTCTGCCCACACGAATACTTGCGTTTGAAGAGTAATCTGAATGAGTACTGAAGCTATGATACACAGGTTGAACTCCTCTTAAAGCTGTGACTAGATACATATGAGCTTGTGTTTCAGAAATAGCTAGATACTGTATGTAAAAGGTTTTTTTTTTTTTTTTTCTTGGGTAGGTGAAAATCTTCATGAGACACTATGAGACCGTGTACTCATAGTAGTGTCAGATTTCTACTGACTAAAAACACCCTTCCCTTCGTTTTGTTTACTACGACTAAGTTAGACCTTATCAAGTACATAGTTTAAGCTTCAGAAGAGAATATTCGCGTGAGGCAGGTAGATTTTCAATAAAAGCACCTGCTGAAACCGTCATGACATGCGGCTTTTTGTCTTATTGCGCTAATTCGAACGGTTTCGTTCTTTGAAGTCGGTGCGTAAGATTTGTCACATCCAAAGTTTGGAGTATGGCACAGTTGCAATGGCCATGAAGACGAATACGAAGCTTGCGAGCGAAGTTTTTTATTTCGTCCTCCACGGTAGCTATCCCTAAATCTCTGTGGATATCATTGTTTCTGATATACCAGGAGCGTTCACGATTATTCTTATAATTTTATTTTGGAATGATTGTATGAGATTCCTATTGCTTGGTTTGGTACAACCCCAGAGTTGTATACCGTACGTCCACGCGGGTTTAAGCACTTGCTTATACAGAAGCAGTTTGTTATATACGCTTAGTTTGGAATGTCTTCCAATTAGCCAATACATTTCTCTAAGTCGATTTTCGACTTCGTCACGTTTCTTTTTAACGTGAGGTTTCCATTTTAGTTTCGCGTCTAGTGTCATTCCCAGATATTTAGCTTCGTTTGCATGTGGTATTTGTACCGAGTTAATGAAAACGGGAAGGTTGATTATTTTCTTGTAAGTGAAGTTAACATGCGTCTATTTGGTCTCGTTAAGAACAATACTTACTTACTTAGATGGTGCTACGGTCCGGGGTGGACCTGGGCCTCAACCAACAAACCTCTCCAGCTAGCACGATTACGAGCCAGCTGCCTCCAGTTGCGCACGCCAAGTTTGTTGAGGTCCCCCTCCACTTGTTTGCGCCACCTACCGTGAGGACGTCCTCTACTGCGTCGTCCATCCGGTGTGGATTCGAAAACTTTCTTAGCGGGAAGGTTGGGCTCCATCCTCTCTAAATGACCCAGCCATCTTAGTCGCTGTATGTGAACTCTTCTGGCTAAGTCGATGTCCTTGTACATGCCGTATAGCTCGGCATTGTACCTTCTCCTCCACTCACCGTCTATGCAGACGGGACGAAAGATCGCTCGAAGAACTTTTCTCTCGAAATAACCAAGGGCATCCTCATCCGGTTTTCTCAAAGCCCATGCCTCTGCGCCATACAGCAGGACTGGGATGATTAGTGTCTTGTAAAGAGTTACCTTAGTAGTTCGAGATAGGGCTTTGCTACTCAATTGCCGTTTTAGCCCATAGAAACAACGATTGGCAAGAGTAATTCTTCGTGTGATCTCCCTACTGATGTCATTTTCGGAGTTCACCATAGAGCCTAGGTAGACAAAATCCTTTACTACCTCAAAATTATATCTGTCTATTGTGGCGTTCTGTTCAAGACGCCGATGTTGGGTGTCCTTTTTTGTAGACAGCATATATTTTGTTTTGCTTTCATTGACCGCTAGACCCATCTTTGCTGCCTCGATCTCAATACTCGTAAATGCCTCATTGACGGCCCGCTGAGTTCTTCCGATTATGTCACTGTCATCGGCATAAGCGAGTAGTTGTACAGACTTGTAAAAGATTGTACCTCCGGTGTTGGCTTGTGAGTTTCGTACAATTCTCTCAAGTACTATATTAAAGAGATCGCATGATAGTGTGTCATCTTTTCTAAGACCTTTCCTGACATCGAACGGTTCGGTGATGTTCTTACCGACTTTGATGGAGCAGCGAGAGTTCTCCATCGTCATTCTGCACAAACGGACGAGCTTGGCAGGGATGCCAAGACTAGACATGGCTCTGTATAACTCATCTCTATACACGCTATCATAGGCAACTTTGAAATCGATGAAGAGGTGGTGCGTATCGATTTTATATTCATGGGTTTTTTCCAAGATCTGCCGTGGTGTGTATATTTGGTCAATGGTGGACTTTCCCGGCCTGAAACCGCACTGATAAGGACCTATCAGGTTGTTGACGATCGGTTTTAGGCGTTCACATAATACGGCAGACAGGATTTTATATGCGATGTTGAGGAGACTTATACCTCTGTAATTGGCGCAGTTCAGAGGGTCTCCTTTCTTCAGGATCGGGCAAACGATGCTGAGGTTCCATTCATCGGGCATACTTTCGTCCGACCAGATTTTACAGATGAGCTGGTGCATGCTCCTTACCAACTCATCTCCTCCCGCCTTGAAAAGTTCAGCGGCAAGGCCGTCGGCTCCAGCAGCTTTGTTAGATTTGAGTTTAGATATCGATATCCTCACTTCATTCTGATCGGGTTGACGGGAATCTTGGCTGCCATCGTCACTGTTGAATAGCTCATTCTGCCTGACAGCGGAATATTGGTCATCATCGCCGTTTAGCAGTCTGCAGAAGTGTTCCTTTCATATCCTCAGCACCGACTGCGATTCCACTACTATGTTGCCATTTTCGTCCCTGCAGGCTTCTGTTCTGGCTTTGAAACCCTGGCATGTTCTTTTTACCCTTTGGTAAAATTTTCGAATATTATTCCTGCAATAGAGTCTCTCAATCTCCTCGATCGAGCGCTTATCATGCTCCTTTTTCTTCTTTCTGAGAAGTCAATGTTCCTCTTTTCTCCTGCGCACGTAGAGCTCGTAAGTCCTTCTATGCACCGCCGCTTTGTACGCCTCTTGTTTTGCTGCATGTGCTTGCCGGCATTCCTCATCAAACCAGGGGTTTCGTTGTGGTGGGCGAGAGAAACCCAGTACATCAGAGCCGGCATCTCTGATGGCTCGTTGGCAACGCTGCCACTGGTCTTCCGCATTTGCTGCTGGCGGCATAGGACTTAGATTAAGATTAAAAGAAACTCGATCGGCAAAGGCTCTGGCGGTCTCTTGCGATTGTAGCCGCCCGACGTCAAATTTCCCAACAGTATTTCGTTGATTTCGCTTCGTTCTGGATTTCCGCATCCGTACCTTGGCTACAACTAGGTAGTGATCCGAGTTCACGTTGGCTCCTCCTCCTCCCCACTGAAAGATTGCGTTGCCTCGATGGCAATGTGATCAATTTGGTTGACAGTTTTTCGATCAAATGAGAGCCATGTTCCTTTGTGAATATCGAGACGTGGGAACCGCGTACTAGCTAGGACAAAGTTTCGCCCCGCTGCAAAGTCGATTAGCCTGAGTCCGTTGTCGGATGTGTTGTCGTGCAGGCTGTGCTTTCCGACCACGCTACTAAAGACGTCCTCTCTTCCTAGCTTTGCGTTAAAACCACCTAGGATAATTTTAACGTGGTGGCTTGGGCATTGCTCATACGTCTTGTCCACGAGCTGGTAGAAGTCGTCCTTCTCCTCGTGAGGGGCGTGAGCGCATATTAGGCTAATGTTGGCAAATTTAGCCTTGATACGGATAGTCATGAGGCGCTCGTTCACATGCCTGAATTTCAAGACTTCTTGCCTAAGTCTGCCTCCAATAACAAATCCGCACGCGAATAGACGCTGTCCTTTTTGTCTGTAGCAATCGCCGTAGTAGATGTAGCAGTTTTTTATCTTCCTTTTGCCCGGCCCATCCCATCGCACTTCTTGGATGGCGGTAATGTCTGCTTTGAGACACTCTAGGGCCTCCGCAAGTTGTTCGGCTGCACGTGGTTTGTAGAGGGACCTAACATTCCATGTGCAGACACGAAGATCGTTGTCCTTTTTACGTTTTCTTGGGTCGTCAACAATAAATTCATCCGTATCCGAGGCTGTTGGTTGCTTCGTAACCGAAGGTTTTTTACGTGGTAGGGAAGTTAACCCGACGGCACAACCCCCAACCTGGAGGACCAAATCCTTTTTTAGCAACCCGTAGGACGAGGGGCCGGATACACCGATGTCAGTAACCCACTTCGGGGATATGAGCGCTGCCGTTGGCCCATTAAGGGTTCATCCGCCACCAACTCTTTTTCAATACCCTGACGTAGTATTGAAAATCCTTACAGACCTCAGCTTCAAATATGTCGAAGTAGCTCCGGTAAGGTTTCCGCTTGCCTGTAGACGTCACCGTTGATTCCATCGGGAGAATTCATCCGCCGCACGTCCTCCTTCTGAGGACCTCTTGTTAGACTTCTGAGACGCATATTTCAGCCGATCAGGTCAACAAGAAATGCTTCGTCCGGTTAAACATATGCGCGCTGAAGTTCACCCAGATGTGCTTACGCAGGTCCGAGTGTTCAGCTACCCATATATCGTCAGACTCAGTATACGCTCATCGTTAGTTCACTATCAGATAGCTATCCAGCGGGCACCACGGGGAGGTGATGATGCGATTTTGCCCACCTTTTGCGTTAAGAACAATGCGCCAAGTTTTTGTCCACTCACAGATTTTATGCAAGGCTCGTTGGAGTTTTATGGTTGCTGACTCGATTGAACTTTCCGTTGCCAAAATAGCCGTATCGTCCGCGAACGTAGCTACAATAGTGCCTTCAGTTTGTGGTATGTCCCGAGTGTATAGCAAGAATAAGATAGCCCCAAGGACACTTCCTTGCGGAACTCCGGCGGCGATTTCTTTAAAATCAGAATATTCAGTTCCGTGCTTGACGCGAAAAAGCCTGTTTTTAAGGTATGATTCTAAGATCTTATGAAGTTGCTCCGGAAGGATTCGCCTTAGCTTATAATTCAATCCATCGTGCCAAACCCTCTCGAAGGCTTGAGATATGTCAAGAAAAGCGCTAGAACAAATCTTTTTCTCCTCAAGGGCTTTTTCAATTTCGTCGGTTATTCTATAAACCTGGTCAATTGTGGAATGCTTGATTCTGAACCCGAATTGGTGGTCAGGTATTAGGCGTCTCTTCAATTACCGGAAGAATCCGTTTCAGTTGGAGTTTTTCAAATACCTTCGATATTATTGGTAGTAGCGATATCGGTCTGTGCGATTTTTTGTCATTTGGAGATTTCCCCGGTTTCGGAACTATTATAACTTCTGCGACTTTCCATTGATTTGGAACGTATAGTAATCTAATAGAAGCATTCATTAAATAAAGCGAGTTTGTTGCCATATTTTGCGTGCTCTCCTCTTTTCTCGAATAACTTTTTTTATTTCCGGCGGATAATTAGCTTCATTGCATGGGACTTCTTTCCTCCTTAAAGGTGTATTTTTCCACGCGGCATTCTCTATTGATTCAATAAATTTGCCGAGTTCATCTTCTATTTCGAAGGGTGTTTTGAGCGATACGTTTAAGACAATATTTTCTTCGCAATCAGTTCTAAAGTCGCGCCAGTTAGTTTTTTTGTTAGTTAATCTAGGCACACCTTCTACTGTCATTAGTCGGCCACTTATTGTCAAGATTACCGGCGAGTGATCTGAGGAGAGATCAAAGCTTTCCTCTACTTTCGCAAAATTTGAAGATACTCCTTTTGCTACGAAGAAGTCTATTAGGACCGGTGTTTTTGCTGTATCAGAGGGCCAATACGTCGGTTTCCCCGTCGAAAAGAAATCAACCCCGAATTGCATACCGGCTTCGTACAGAAGTCTGCCTTTCCGTGAATTGGATCTGGAACCCCAAAAGGTGTGTTTTGCGTTGAAATCGCCACCTATAATGAAATTCGGTCCAAGTGAGTCAATTAGACGTACTTCTAAACGTGCATCGCGGAGGACAATAAATGGACGCGATGTTGAAATACGAGTGCCTATTCTTCACTCGAACTGAACTTGTTTGCATTGTATAGATTTCAATCGTCGTATTTATGGAGTGCTCAATGCAGTCTTTAATGAATAAGGAGGATCCGCCTCTAGCTCTTCCGGAAGGGTGGTATGCGTGATAAGCACGATACCCTCTTATTTTTACTCCGGATTCCTTTGTCAAATGAGTTTCAGAGATCAAGCAAATATCAATGTTGTCATTCCGTAAGAATACTTCTAATTCAACGTTTTTTTGTAGAAGGCCGTTTGCGTTCCATGTTAAAATTTTTAGTAACTGATTCATATTCATATGGGAGTTCTTTTTTGGCGACGTTTTAACTCGAGCTTACTCAATTTATCAAATATGACTTTGTTGACCTTCGTTTGCTCCTTAAGTTTCGCAAGAATTATAGAGAAGACTTGGGAGACTGGGTCTACCGTAACACCGCTTTGCTTGTTTTCTAGCGACGCAGCTTGAGCATATGTTAGCGTCTCTGGAGATTGTGGCTTTTCCTTTGATTTTGCCGAAGGAACTTTACTTTGCTCGACTCTCGTCTTAACTTTGACGTGTTTATTGACGGTCGTTACCCTTGGCTTAGCAATTTCACGACTATTTTTAACCGGTTCTGCGTTCTGGCGTTGAATATTTTTAAATGTGTCTCGCCTTTCTTGAAGCTCTTTTGCCACTTCGCAACCTCGATAGTTCGCTGGGTGCTTTGCAGTTAATGCAGGTAGCCGGGGCCTGATTATTTAGGTCACACTTTTCTGAGAGATGGTTACCAGCACATTTTACGCATCTCGGCTCTTTTTGACAATACGACTGTGTGTGATTAAAGCCTTGACAGCGTTTACACTGAGGTATCGATCTCGCACTCGTACGCATAGGCTCAATCTTGACCGTATGTATAAACTGAGGTGTATGATATATTCTTTAAACAGGATCTGCTTCTTGAAAAGGACTGCTTACATTTGCTCTAAATTTTTGGGATTCCATTGCATCGGATATTTGGCTGTAGAACTTCCACTTATAAGAAGTGCTGGGCTTGTCTACTGCCACTTTCGACGTCGAATGGTGGCGCCTATAGAGACTTGACAAGCTAAAAGTACTTCGGGATACGGTTTAGTCAGAAAATTGTTAAAATCTTCCGGAAGAAGTACGAGAGCGAGAGGAAGGTAAAAAAAACGTGTTAAAATAGTAAAACCCGTACTGAAACCTGTAGAGATGAAAAAGGAAAACTCGTAGTCGGTGCTAAGAGTGTAAAAAAAAACCTTTCTGCAGACTATAGCGACGGAGTCCAAGATTCCGCTGTCAGGCAGATTGTACCATTCAATATAGATGATGATAGTCAAAATTTCTGTCCATCAAAGTGAAGTGAGGATAGCAGTATCCAAACTGAAATCAGAGAAGGCTGCTCGACCTGACTTACCCGGCTTACCAGCCGAACTTTTCAAGGCTGTTGGTGATGAATTGGTAGAGAGTATACACCAACTGGGTGGGTGCCTTGGCGTAAGTGGTTAGTGTGTCGGATCACTACGCATGAGGTTCCAAGTTCGAATCCCAGAAGAATCCCACGGTCCCGCCTCTCGCGAGCGTCTGATAAACATCCGAGAGTATTTTTGTCACGAAAAAGCTTCTCAAATCGCCGTTCGGATTCGGCATTAAATTGTAGGTCCCTTCCATTCGTGTGAAAAATATAACGCACGCAACATGAGTGGTTGCGAGAAGCTAGGCCCTGGCACTTTAAAGAGCTGTTGCGCCAAATATTTATTTTTTTATTTATACACCAACTCATCTCTAAGATTTGGTCAGACGAGTCTATGCTTGATTGCATCTCATCATCGTCTCCCCAATCCACAAGAAAGGAGACCCCCTCAACTGTGCCAATTATAGAGGCATTTTAGGCCAGGAAAGTCCAAACTCCAAAGTCCATATTTTCTTCAAATATTCACACTTCGGCAGATCCTGGAGAAAACTAAAGAAATCCACATCGATACTCATCACCTCGTTATCGATTTCCAGGCCGCCTATGTTAGCACCTATAGAGAGGAGCTATATAGAGCCATGTCTAGTCTTGACATCACATCCCTGCCAAAATTATCCGTCTGTGCAGGATAAAGTTGGCAAGGACCTCACCAAGTCCTTTAATGACGCGTTGTCATGTGACTTCCTTAATATCGTACGAAACGGATTGTGCGAAACGCGTAAGCCAACACCAGACGCACAATCTATCAAAGGTTTGTTTAACTGCTTGCAAACGCCGCCGGGCTGTCACCAGTGCGTTTGCAAGCATTGAAGCAGAAGTGGCCAAAATGGGTTTAGCGGTAAACCAAGTAAATGCTGTCAACAGGAAGGGACAATCAACGCCGACGAATTCGACAGAATGTCATAACTACAATGCAACTACAACTTCGAGGTAGTAAGGTACTCTGTCTACCTTACAAATATCCATATTTGGTGGGAACGGATAATAAGGGACCTAGGGTCTAGCTTCTCGCAACCACTCATGCGTTGTATTTTTCGAACGAATGGAGGGGACCTGAAGTTTGTGTCGCATCTGAGGGCAATTTTTGTTTTTTGAGAAGCTTTCTCATGACGTGCATTGAACCTCACGAACAATGATATCAGTGCAGCAATCAAATGAAGAATAACTCTTGTCAACTACTCAACTGTAACTGTACTTTTTTTGTATTAATGAGACAGTTCAACAAAAAAGCCATATCTCGAACAACTAAGGACACTCTATATAAGACCCTGATCATCCCAGTCCTACATTACGGCACTGAAACATAGATTGTATGGAAGGCAGATAAAGATAACCTTGGTCGCTTCGAGAGAAGAATTCGGTCCCGTTGTGTTTTACGGGCCGGATGGGACTTGGACGGACTCCTCTAGCGAGTCACTTGAACTTTTAATGCAAACACACTTTCCAGGATGTAGTAATGAGATTGCCCTCGCACCAGTAGCTCAGGTCGCGCAATTTTCTTCCTGGAATGACATTAAGGCAACAATTACAGCAGTTAACACCTCCTGGGCTATTAACAGTTTCTCTCCCTATAAATCGGCCTTGACGGCATTCTCTCGACCAGGTGGTCCCGTGGCTAGTTCCGATCTACAGAAGCTGTATTCTCGTAAACCACGTTCCCCTGAGCTGGAGACGTGTTCGTGTTGTGTTTATCCCGAAAGCTGGGAAGCGGAATCATGGATCCGCAAACGATTTCAGACCCATTAGCTTATCCTCTTTTCTTTTAAAGACGTTGGAACGCATCTAAGATACACATATTCGAAATACCCTAGATAAATCCCTTCTATCCAAATCTCAACATGCGTACACTAAGGCGCGATCGACAGAGACGGCGCTCCACGAAGTTGTGCGAATGATAGAAAAGACAATCCACTTCAAACAATATACCCTTGCTACCTTCTTAGACATTGAAGGTGCCTTCAATAACGTCAGTACGGAATCGATTCAGGAAGCTCTGATCCAACTGGGTGTGGAAGAGTTTATTAGCAAATGTATATTGACAATGCTAAAAACTAGAATCATTCAATCGAATCTCGGCAACAGCAGCTCCACCATATCTGTTGTTAGAGGAACTCCTCAAGGTGGGGTCTTGTCTCCTCTTCTATGGATAATGGTCATCAATAAAATTTTGTGTAGACTTGATAAGGATAGAGTTAAGGTTGTCGCGTATGCGGATGACGTGGTAATAATGGTATCGGGGATGTTTCCATCCCTAATCAGTGAGATTATGGAAGGTGCCTTGGGCAAGATTAGCTCATGGGCCACTGGATGTAGACTCAGCGTCGACCCAAGCAAAACTGAACTGATGCTCTTTACCACTAACACCAAAATACCGACGTTTACGCTTCCACGGCTAAACAATCATCTACTCTCCCTATGCTCCAGTGCCAAGTACCTTGGTGTGGTACTTGATCCAAAACTAAGCTAGAAGCTTAATATTGAGCGACTGGTAAAGAAGGCCTGTGTGGCTTTCTATGCCTGCAGCAAGACCTTTGGCAAGAAGTGGGGACTTCGCCCGAAGATGGTCTTATGGATGTATACTGCCGTGGTGCGTCCCATTCTTTCATATGGATCGCTAGTCTGGTGACCTGCGCTAAGGAAAGCTTATAACATTAAACTTATCAACAGGGTACAAAGAACTGCGGCTATAGGCGCAACGGGTGCCATGGGGACATGTCCAACCGATGCCTTGAACGTTATTCTGCACCTTTTACCACTCGATCTTCACATTATGCAGCTATCAGCATGTAGAGCGGTCAGGCTAAGAGAAACAGGGGCCTTATTTTGTATTGCGTTTCTATAGCAAATGAATACAAACTCAATTTCCAAGTAATTTAAGTGACGTTTGATAGATGTTTTGACAATCTAACTTTCCGAAGTGTTTGATTTTGAGTTGGAAGCACTTACACCCAATCCGAGAACCATACAAAATACCCAATTATTTTAGAATCGGATTACATTTTCGAATGGCAATCCGAATCCGAAAGCAGTACAAAATAAGGCCCCAGGATGCTGGTGCACCAATCCGTATGGTCACAACAGTATCCTGAATTTGCTACCGCAGGAGCTGGCAGCTAATCTGACCGACTTTATAACTCCCACACTGAACTTTAGAAATGACGTCACGGTCAGATTCCCAACCAGGCCGGAATGGGAAACTGGCGTACTGATAAAAGAGTTCAAATCAACAATTTTCACCGGCGGTTCAAAAATGCACTGCGGGGTAGGGGCGGGGATATTCTCTGATTCCCTCAATATTTCCAGGTCGTACCGGCTTCCTGATTCGTGCAGTGTCTTCCAGGCGGAAGTTTTTGCTGTACGTGAGGCCTGCCGCATACTTAAGCAAACCTCTACACCCCTAAATACCATTGCCATCCTCATTGACAGCCAGGCGGCTATCAAGGCTATAGTATCTGGCCTGCCACTACATCCTCAAGGCTAGTAGAACAGTGCAAAAAAGAACTCGCCTCGCTTGGTCACCGGCTAAGGATCTGTCTCCTTTGTGCTCCGGGTCACAGCAACATTGAGGGGAATGAGCGAGCTGATGAACTCGCGCGGCAAGGATCTTCCCTTGATGCTTCCCTAGCAAGGTTAGGTTAGGTTAGGTAAGTGGGCAGGTGTAGGGGGATAGAAAACCTCCACACCACACTCAGGTCAGTATAGACCCATTGTGATACCCATGGGGGGAAAGGAGATAGAAAAGGAAATCCCTACCTCGTGGAAAAATACCGTCTTTGTAAATATCCTAAAGAAAGAACTAAGTACTCACTGTGTCCTAGATACAAACCATCCAGAGGCTTTGATGAAGTTTGCGATGTCATTTATTGGTCTGTTGGACAACTCTTCTAGATCCTCAAAGAAGTGTTGTCCAAGGATCTTATTTCTCAAATGATAGAGGCCTGGGCAATGACAGAGAAAGTGGGCGGTGTCCTCCTGAGCCTCCTCGTCGCCGCAGCCTCTACAAAGGTCTTCGCTAGTCACACGTAGTTTTTTCACCGCATGGTGTTGTGCCCCGTAATGACTCCAATTAGAGTAGAGAGGGATTTTCTGTGCCTCTGTATGAGTCTATTGGTTCTTACTCTGTCAAAAGCGGGCCACAGTTCCCTCGTGGTGACACAAGTATCTAAACAGGTCCACCTATTGTTAGCCTCCGTTATGGCTTTGTTTCCTGCTACGAGCTTAAGGGCGCAAGGCGGGATGTACACCGAGGGGTCGGATTGGTCCGAGCTTAGTGCTGAGCCTCCTCTAGCCAGTTCATCGGCTTTCTCATTCCCTGGTATGCCTTCATGACCAGGGACCCAGCAGAGCTTTACCTCGTGCTGTGTTCCAAGAACCTTGAGCTCTTCTCTACAACACTTCACAAGCTTCGATTTTATTTCTATAGCAGATATTGCTTTTATCGCTGCCTGGCTGTCGATGAAAAAGGTGATATCCTCTCGTGGTATTGCTCTCATCGCAGTCTCACGAGCTGCTATTGTAACTGCTAGGACCTCCGCCTGGAAAACGCTGCTGTAGTTCGGAAGGCCAAGCGTTTCAGAGAAGATGCCTGCGCCTACACCTATTTCCATTTTGGATCCATCGGTGTAAACAGCTAAGGATCGCTCGTTAGGCGTTCTGTCATTTTTCCAGTCTTCCCTGCTCGGATAGGTGCTAGAGAATGGTTTTAAGAAGTCTAGGTAAGGCGTTAAGTAGTCTGTATTAGATACACTGCCTAGATATCTCTGCAGGATCGTGGTGTGACCCATTGCATTTGGTCTCCAGCTATCTGTTTGGCTTAATCTTACGGCACTATGGGCTGCCGACACTTGTATAAAGATGTCTAGCGGAAGCAGATTGAGAATGGCCTCGAGTCCTGCTGTAGGTGTCGTTCTCATCGCACTGGTTGTGGCGATGCACGCTAGTCTTTGTACTTTTGTGATAGCAGCTAGGTTATTTATTTTGCTGGCTGCCTGCCACCATACAAGGCTGCCATACGTTAGTATTGGCCTTACTATAGCTGTATACATCCATAGGATGATTTTGGGGCTCGGTCCCCAAGTCTTCCCAAATATTCTATTGCACGAGTAAAAAGCTATGGTGGCTTTTTTGACTCTTTCGTTGATGTTTAGTCTCCAGGTCAGTTTCCTATCGAGCACCAGGCCAAGGTATCTCGCATTATCGGAGATACTCAGGGGAGTACCCCTTACGGAAGGAGTTACGAATTGTGGAATTATTCTTTTGTTAGTGAATAGTACTAACTCTGTCTTCTGGGGATTAACCGCCAGCCCACATCTCTTCGTCCAGGAGTCAATGATTTCCAGCGCCCCTTCGATTTGTTCGCTCAGGGTCGGGAGAAATTTACCAGTTGCTAGCAGCACAACATCGTCCGCATATGCAATGGCCTTGACGCCGCTGTTTCTAAGTTTAAGAAGGACTTCGTTCAGGACAATAACCCACAGTAGTGGGGATATAACCCCTCCTTGAGGGGTGCCTCTTGAGGCATAGACTTCGAGCTTAGTACCTCCGAGTTCAACTTTGATATGTCTTTCCTTTAGCATATTGACGATCTATTTTATCACAGAATTGTGAATATTAAGGTTCGTTAGAGTTCTATTGACCGCTTCCGTTTTGACATTGTTAAAGGCTCCTTCAATGTCCAGGAAAGCGGCTAGTGTATATTCTTTATTTTTCAGTGATTTTTCTATTGAGCCGACTACACAGTGCAGCGCTGTCTCTACGCTTTTTCCTTTCGTATAAGCGTGCTGCGCTGGGGATATGTCACCTGGGCGTAGTTTACTACGGATGTATATGTCAGCTAGTCTTTCAAAGGTCTTTAGGACAAAGGAGGTAAGGCTAATTGGCCTAAAGTTCTTTGCAGTAGTGTGGCTTGCTTTACCGGCCTTGGGTATGAAGACCACTTTGACCTCTTTCCATGATCTAGGTATTTACCCCCACATGAGGCTGTTGTGGTACAGTTCTTTAAGTACCGGGATGATTGTGGTTATTGTTTTCTGTAGCATGATCGGGATAATCCCGTCGGGTCCTGGGGATTTAAAGAGAGAGAATGATCCGATTGCCCACTCAATTCTTTCCTCTGTGATAAAATCCGTCGGAGTTTCCGTTACAAAACTACTGTTAGTTACAATGTTATTATCAGGATGGGTCGTACAACCCGGAAAGTGCGCTTTTAGCAGGGGCTAAGCGATTCTGCACAGGATTCTGCTTCCCTAGCAAAGGAGGTACGTCCCGTTGGGGGTCCTTAAGGGAGGCATCTTCACGCACTATCTGCTAAAGGCGGGTAGTAGGCGGCAAGGGGTGCGGAATTGTGTCATTTCTAGACAGATGTGGCCCAAATATTTCCGGAAAAGAACGCAAGATCTACCAAACAGAAACCGTGCAGATATCGCAAGAATTCTGGCAGTTCATCGGGGTTCATACGGCCAGAATAGGCATTGCTTTTTTTTTGCACACTGTCGCAGTTGCAATACTACTGACGAGATAGAAACAATCTTACGCTTCCTCTGCAAGTATCCGGCTTTAGGCAAGGCCAGATAGCGCACCTTAGGTAAACTCTTTTTCGACAACCTTATAGAGCTAGCGGAGATTAGCATTGGGGATATTATCAGCTTCCTCAATATAACGGGTTGGATTTGAATAATCCTTACCTCCTTTTTCTTCTTCTTTTCCCTAGTAGTTAACGTCCTTGTTACATCCGTTAGGTCACTTGAGTTGTGGTTATAAAACGGCGGTTCTGCGGTAATTACGTGTCGGCATGGTTCGCTGACACAACCACTCCTACCTACCTACCTACCTTGTGTTTTACGGGTTTTGGAGGAGAAGATTCAATCACGAACAATACGGGCTGTACAGCGACATCGACCTAGTCAAAACAACTGCGTATTGGATGTTTGAGATGGCTAGGACATGTAGAGCGAATGTACATCAACCGTCCGGCCCGCAGAGTCTTCGAATCTAGCCAAGAGGGACGGTGCAGTAGAGGGTTTCCTCGCCGTAGGTGACGCGTACAAGTTCAGAGGGACCTCAAGCCAAGTGAGACCTAGGTTCACTCCGAACTGTAGCGCCACGTAAGTCAGTAAGTATCTTAGACAGCACTCCAAAAGTAGTCTTAGTTTTGAAGATTCGAGTGGTGATATCTGTACAATTTTTGCAACTAAAACTGTTCACCGATACGAAGAGAGTACCAGCGGGTACATGGCAAGCGAATCTTTTCAACTGCACACAAAAAGCAAATAAATAAATATTTGGCGCAACAGCTCTTTAAAGTACCAGGGCCTAGCTTCTCGCAACCACTCATGTTGTGTGCGTTATATTTTTCACACGAATGGAAGGGACCTACAGTTTAATGCCGAATCCGAACGGCGATTCGAGAAGGTTTTTCGTGACAATAATACTCTCGGATGCTTGTCACACGCTCGCGAGAGGTGGGACCGTGAAAAAACTTTTTGGTATTTTCTGGGATTCGAACTTGGAACCTCATGCGTAGTGATCCGACACACTAACCACTTACGCCACGGCGCCCACAACTCCGCCTTCAACTGCACACCCACGCCATGTAAATCTAAGCTTATTTGTAACCCAAACCCAAACAAGTGATAGAGCAAAACTCAATTATGAAGAACTGAAGTATACTCAAGATATTTGTGTTTAAGTACTTGAAAGGATTGATACACTTGCGGTTGTCAGGCTCTTGTGCCTAAAATAATTCAACTCTGAACTTTGGTTATTAAATATTTACAGACCGAGTTCGCATATGGATTTGTCATACGTTGAAGTACTTTTTTATTTTTTGTCATGAAGATGAACTTCCAAATCAATAACCAAACAAGTCTTTATGTATTATAATAAATAAAAATAAATAATATTACCTATCAACTTCCTTACGCATTTCATTTTCTAAGAATCAACAACTTAGGAAGCGACAAACCTAGATAGCCAAAACCAATGATTATGACAAACTCTCAAGTATACAATGGGGAAAGAGAAATTGAAATGCGAAGCACGGAAAAGCTTTCAACCATCAACCCAGTTCCTCCGGGTTCATAGTGTTCGGTACACTTGCCCTTTCGCTTTTAATGTGTAGACACCGAGGGGTGGGATGTCATCATCTAATCGGGCGAGGCTGTTGAAGGACACAGGGAATATGATAAATGTAATAATCGTAAAAAGGACGTAAACGAACTGTTGAATTCTCAATGATACTACAGCAGCAGCTCAGTCACCCCACAAACAGGTGAAATTATTTTTAAATCCACCCTGTGACCTTAAATAACTTAATAACAAATCCCGTATATTCTAGGAATTCGAAACAAAAGAGATTAGTCTAATCTTGACCTTCATTTAGACTTTGTCTTAATTTATTTTCTTACCACGTCCTCAGTCACGTACACATCCTTTATCAATGAATACTATTCATCTGAGGAAGAAGCAAATTGTCTACACATAATGCGCTTCGAAAGAATTCCAAAAATAAGTGGATTATTGCGCGTTAATATGATTCTCGCCTTCACCACCCAGCGGCATACGTGATAAACGATATGTGTCCTTGTTTACCGTTTTGGGACTTGGTTTTGCAAGTCATTGACGGAAGGAAAAAAAAAAAAAAACTTTTCAGCACATGTACTCGTATTTCTTGGCCCAGGATGCCGCACCACACCATACCTTCTCTCTTGGTTATCTCTCCTTTTCCCATCAGAAGTTTTGGTGAATGGCGCGTTTCGCATCTGCACATGCGCAAGGATATCGATTTTACAACGTGTATTTGTTAGCTTAGTGTCGTTGGGTTTGAGGTAGTAAAAAGGGGGATGTGTAGCACTCTGTTAGCTTTGTCATAAAATCAACAGATTTTTTTCTAGTTCGGCATAACAAAGGAAAAAAAGTTCTAAATTCGATTTAAAGGATACGGTAAAGGATATAACCAATGAAAGCTTTAAGTAAAAAAAAAAAAAAAAACCTTGACATGAAAAGAGGGCAATAATTTTTGGCCATGTGAGTGGGAGCCAAATGAGATCTATTCTGGGTGTCCTTCAGGGAGAATGTTCTTCTTTTTTCTTTTTTTTTTATCAAGAGAAAACCGAAAGAGCATGTTCTCCATTTTCTAGTCTCAAGGCTTGAGGGTGGATATGATTGCAAATAATTAGAGGGTTGGTAAGGGTTTATTGTACTGGGTGAAGGATATTCGAACCGATGCATTTGATAAGAAAGTTGAGTGGAGACATTTGAGATATAATTCATTTCAACCGCATATACCTGCCTGGCTTCTTGGCAGGTCATTGAATAGGTTTAACTATTGATGGGCAAATTTGCGTTGGGGTAACCTTCTAACATGGGGAATTATAATGGTTTAAATGTCTATATTGTGCTGAGGTTTGTGGTATACTTGGATGTAATGAACTTGTTATGGGTTTCGTGACATTGTTTTAGATGATTCAAATTTAGCGTCGTGAAATAAGGCCGACAGTAATAAAGTCGATTCGACGTTAGGCACTTTATATGCTTACCATTTAGAAATAACATTTTTTTTTCAGTTTTGTGACCACAAAGAGATCAAATATAGGTTGCAGTCGATAGTAAATACACACACACACACACACGCACAGATAGGCAGACAGAATTTTCGATCAAAATCTTGAGTTGCGAAATTTTTATGGAACTTATATTTGGGACCCTTGCCATCGAGAGTAGGCACAGTCAAGAGTGTTGTCGTCCGCGAAAGGAATGGATTGAATTGCGAGTGAGAGATAGAAGTTCATTGATAAATCTCAGTAACAGGGTCGGAGACAGGGCTGGACTCAGGAGTACACCAGCATTGATTAAGAAGTGGGTAGAAGTACATCCATCCAATATAACTTGTATGGATCGACTACTTCAAAAACTCGCAATCCATGATGAAAAAATGTTACAAAAGCCATAAGCTTTAAGCTTGATCACTAGGCCACTGTGCCAAACTCTATCAAAAGTTTTGGATATATCAAGAGCTACTAGTCGACATCCACCGTGGTGATGAATGCATTGATTCTATTCTTCGGTCAGGTATACCATAAGGTCCCTTGTGAAGAGATGGTTTTTTTTTTGGTATTTCATAAGAAGCTAGCTTACAATGTTCTCCATGAACTTGGAAACCACTGACGTTAAAGCTATGGGTCGATAGTTGGAAAGGAAGGGTTTATCGCCCTTTTTGGGAATTGGCTGGACATTATTCAAGTTTTTTTTTTTTTTTTTTTATAATTTGCGCGCACTCAAAGGGTTATGAATACCTTTAACATGTTTACACACAGTGCGGGCGTTTGGAAAGGAAGGATAGAGAGAGAGAGAGAAAGATTTTGGTGTAGTAGTTTTTGAAGTTCAGTTGTTTATGCTTCAGCTATTCTCCGTCTGGAAATATGCCATATGTAGAGGTCTATGCAGAATAGAAGAATAGAAGATTTATTACGGTTGAGCTCTTTGAGACCTCTAACTACGGATTCGGAAAAATATTTGACCTTATGAATATTGAATTGGGCTCAGGAAAGAGGAAGACAAGTATCTGATAGAGTGCAACTCGCTGCAACTATTGCAGAAAGCGGATTAGCTTTCTCCTGGGAGTCCGTGATATTTTTATCATTGAGAACAAGAGCTGGAATAATCCACAAAGTAGTTACTCTAATTCTTTTGACGAAAGATCAAAAGGACTTATTTCGGACGTTTTAAGGTGATGCAACAGTCGTTCCTAGCTCATTTGTAGAGACTTCGGTTTTCCTCAGTAGGTGTTTGGTGCCATAACGCAAATGCCTTAACCTTCTTTTGGACAGCAATCGCACAAGTCGGATCGAACCACAGATCTTGTTTAGGTTTGAGGCTTAGAAATAGGTCTGTAATCATGTCAGCAGCGGCATTGGCCTCGCTGTCCAGGAAGCGCAGGGACCAGTCAAAATTCCTAAAAGACGAATTATGCTCTAGTTGGCATTCTTGTATGCATTGCCAAATTATTCCTCTAGGTTATTTTTTATCCACTGGATGCTGGTGGGGGTACGAGAATTTGGCTGAAACCAGACAATGATCCGACCTCCTGAGGAGAGCAGGAACTTCGATTGAATATTTGTCTAGAAGCGAGGTTGAAAACAGGTTTAGAGTGTATTGCTTTGTCCACAATCTGAGTAAGGTTATTTGAATTTGAAGCCAGCGAGTGTTGTAAACATTGAAGTCACCCGCAACAACGAAATGGGAAAGAAATGTATCATTCTTGTATAATATCGATGGGGATCTGAAGATCTGTGCTGTAGTGTGTCGTAAATATCTTGCGTCCGACAACAGAGGATACTTACTTACTTACTTACTTACTTAGGTGGCGCTACAGTTCGGGGTTGAACCTGGGCCTCAACCAACAAGCCTCGGTCTTTAGCTAATTGCCTCCAGTTGCGCACTCCAAGTTGGTCGAGGTCCCCTTGAACTTGTGCGCGCCACCTACGGCGATGATTCCCTCTACTGCGTCGTCCCTCGGGGTTAGATTCGAAGACTCTGCGAGCCGGAGCGTTGGTGTCCATTCGCTCTATATGTCCTAGCCATCTCAGACGTCCAATACGCAGTTTTTTGACTAGGTCGATGTCGCTGTACAGCTCGTATAGTTCGTGATTGAATCTTCTCCTCCAAAACCCGTCAACGCAAACGGGACCGAAAATCTTACAAAGAATTTTTCTCTCGAAGCGACCAAGGATATCTTCATCCTCTTTTAATAAAGTCCATGTTTCAGAGCCGTAAAGCAGGACTGGGATGATCAGGGTCTTATACAGAGTCTCCTTAGTAGTTCGAGATAGGGCTTTACTGTTGAATTGCCTTATAAGCCCAAAAAACAGCGATTGTCAAGAGTTATTCTTCGATTGATTTCTGCGCTGATCTTGTTTGTAGAATTTATAGCAGAGCCAAGGTAGACAAAGTCCCTTACTACCTGGAAGTTATAGCTGCCCACGGTGACGTTTTGTCCAATTCGTCGATGTTGGTTTTCCCTTCTAGTTGACAGCATATACTTGGTTTTGCCCTCGTTTATCGCTAAACCCATTTTGGCCGCTTCCGCCTCAATGCTTGCAAAAGCACCGGTGACAGCCCGCTGAGTTCTTCCGATAATGTCTATATCGTCGGCGTATGCAAGCAGTTGTACAGACTTGTAATAGATTGTGCCTCCGGTGTTGGCTTGTGAGTTCCGCACAATCCGTTCAAGTACAATATTGAAGAAGTCACATGACAGCGCGTCACCTTGTCTAAAGCCTTTTTTTGACATCAAAGGTCTCGGTGAGGTTATTACCGACCTTGGTGGAGCAGCGAGCGTTCTCCATCGTCAGCCTGCACAGACGGACAAGTTTGGCAGGGATGTCAAAACTAGACATGGCTCTATAAAGCTCTTCTCTATAGATGCTGTCATAGGCGGCCTTGAAGTCGATAAAGAGGTGGTGAGTATCGATTTGGAATTCTTGGGTTTTCTCCAGGATCTGCCGAAGTGTGAAGATTTGATCGATGGTGGACTTTCCTGGCCTGAAACCGCACTGATAGGGTCCAATCAGGCTGTTGATAAGAGGTTTCAGGCGTTCACGCAATATCGCAGAAAAGATCTTGTATGCGATGTTGAGGAGACTGATGCCTCTATAATTAGCGCAGTTGAGGGGGTCTCCTTTCTTGTGGATCGGGCAAACGATGCTGAGATTCCATTCATCAGGCATACACTCGTCTGATCAAATATTAGAAATGAGTTGGTGTATGCACTCTACCAATTTATCAGCAGCTGCCTTGAAAAGTTCGGCCGGTAAGCCGTCAGGTCCAGCAGCCTTGTTGCTCACTTCGTTTTGGTCAGGTGGACGGCAATTTTGACTATCATCGTCTATGCTGAATGCTTCATTCTGCCTGACAGCGGGATGTTGGTCTTTGTCGCCGTTATACAGTCTGCAGAAGTAGTTTTTCCATATTCTCAGCACCGAATGTGATTCTACTACGAGGTTTCCATTTTCATCTCTACAGGTTTCTCTACGGGTATTGCTCCTCTGACACATTCTTTTTACTTTTTGGTAAAACTTCCGTACATTGTTCCTGGAGTATAAACTCTCGATATTCTCAAACGCGCGCTTCTCATGCTCTTTCTTCTTCTTTTGGAGAAGCCGATGTTCTTCCCGTCTCTTTTGCTCGTAGAGCTCACGAGCAGCTCTCGTTTTCCTTTGCAGCGCCGCGTTGTATGCCTCTTGTTTTGCTGCATGTACTCGCCGGCATTCTTCGTCAAACCAGGGGTTTCGCGGTGGTGGGCGAGCGAGACCCAGCACATCAGTCGCGGCGTTTCTGATGGCATGTTGGCAGCGTTGACACTGGTCTTCGGCACTTGATGCTGGCGGCATAGGGGTGATTGAGAGATTTCGGGATACGCGTTCAGCAAAGAGTCTGGCTGTCTCTTGCGATTGTAGCTTTTCGACGTTAAATTTTCTCACAGTGATTCTTCTTTGTTGCTCAGATTGGGATATCCGCATTCGTACCTTGGCTACAACAAGGTAGTGATCCGAGTCTATGTTGGCCGCTCGGAAGGTCCGGACATGCAGAATACTGGAGGCATGCCTTACGTCGATCGCAACATGATCAATTTGGTTGATCGTTACATGATCATTGGACCGCCATGTCTGCTTATGAATATCGTGATGAGGAAACCATGTGCTTGCTATGGTGACATTTCGCTCCACAGCGAAATCAATTAGCCTTAGTCTGTTATCAGACGTGGTGTCGTGTAGGCTATGCTTACCAACTGCCCTACCAAAGACGTCCTCCTTTCCTATTTTGGCGTTAAAATCGCCCAATACGATTTTAACGTCGTATTTAGGACATTGCTAGTATGTTTTGTCGAGGAGCTCGTAAAAACACTCTTTGGTGGCAGGGTCCTTTTCTTCCGTGGGGGTGTGAACACATATTAGACTTATGTTAGCGAATTTAGCCTTGATCCGGATAGTCATAATACGCTCGGAAGCTTAAGATTTCTTGCCTAAGTCTGCCCCGTATGACGAATCCGTATCCGAATAAGCGTTGTCTGTTGCCTCTGTAGCAATCACCATAGTAGATGTCACAGTTTTTCATCCTCTTTTTGCCCGGCCCATCCCATCGCACTGCTTTATAGCCGTTTAGGGCCTTTGCTAGTTGTTCGGCTGCACGTGGGATAGAATATTCCACGTACAGATCCGAAGGTCGTTGTCCTTATTTCGTTTGCTGGGGTCGTCATTAGTTGAGTCATCCTTATCCGTGGCTTTTGGTTGTTTCGGAACCATGAGTTTTTTTTACGTGGTAGCGAAGTTACCCCGACGGCACAACCCCTAACCTGGAGGGCCAGTTCCTTAATTATTCCCCTAGGACGAGGGGCCGGATACACCGGTGCCAGTAGTCCACTACGGGAGTATGAGCGCTGCCGTTGGCCCATTAAGGGCTCCTCCGCCACCATCTCTATTCTAATGTCCTGACCAACATTGGAAATTCCTTACCGACCTGTGATCCGAATACGTCGGAGCAGCTCGCGCAAGGTATTCACTAAGTTCAACCTAACTCGAACTATAGACGCCACCGTTGACTCCGTCTAGGGAATTCGTCCTCTGCCGCCTGGAACAGGAAGAAGTGCTCTAGTGGAAAAGCACTCTTCCCCCCTCTCTCATCTGCTGCCAAATTGATCGGACAACCCTCGTACTGTAGGGTGCTTCCACACTGAATAGAACAAAACCGAGTTAGACAAACAAAATTGTTTTTTGTGTTTTTTGAAATTTATATACACACTTTAAATACTTGTGCCCCCATTTAATAACGCGAAACAAAGCGGGCAAATGAAAATGGTTTTGTTCTATTGCTTAAGTCAAAAATTACACGTGTTCTAATGGAGTAACGTACATTGAAATAAGCAGTAAATCATTTTAATCAAAAAAATCGAGTAAGGCAAAAACATGAGAAAACAGATAAGGCATAGACAAGATATAGAAACATGCAGTTGAATGAGAGCGCCTACATTGACTCAGTCAAACAAAAAAAAAAAAAAAAACAAAAACACTTGAAGCATGCGAACGATGACTATCGGTATTTATGCTTCATTCAATCAGCTTCTGTGAAGTGCAGCATCAACATGTGTGACGCTGCAAAGTTATTATTTTTAATTGAAACTAATAAAACATGATTCTTAATAACCCACACCAAATTAAATTAAGTAAGTCAAAAAAACATTTTAGTTTTGCTTCGTTTGGTGTGGGCTTAGGTTAGGTTAGGTTAGGTTAGGTAGGGTTATGAGGTTATCATAAAACACTAGGCACCAAAGTGGGCCCATCGCGATCCCTAGGGAACCTTCACGGCAGAAGACCTAAACCCATTCTCCCAAGCAATTAATCTCCCTACAGAATCTGAAAAGATCATTGTTATGGTTTAGGGACCTCACCTCTTCAAGGTTATCGAAGAAGTATCTTCCAAGATACTTTAGCCTTGTCCTGGCAATTCCTTGACATTCACAGAGTATATGAGTTATATCCTCTGAGACATGTAGGTCGTCGCAGTACCTACAAACATCCGTATCGGATAACCCTAGTCTCATGGCATGCCTCCTTAGGAGACAGTGGCCAGAGAGTATTCCTATCACTGTTCTCAACCGCGATCTATCTAACTTGATTATCTCCCCAGATTTTCTGCGATCTAGCACAGGCCACAAGGTCTTAGACACCCTGTGACCATCTATGTTTGACCATCTTAGATTAGCCGTGTCAATGATTTTATCCCAAATAATTCCCTTGGCCACGCACCCTGGTGGCTTAATGCTACCAATTATATCGCTACGTGGGAGCCCCTCTCCTCTTTTAGCCAGCGCGTCGGCCTGCTCGTTGCCTTCAATATCGCAGTGTCCAGGTACCTAGCATAATCTGACTCGGTTCTGCGTACATAATGCCCTAAGCATTGTGCGGCAATTCCTGATTATATCAGATTTGGTGACGTAAGACTCTAGCGCCTTTAGCGCAGCCTGACTGTCAATGTAGATGGCGATATTCTTATCGGATATTGATCCCATCTCAAGTAATTCCGCAGCTTTAAGTACAGCTAGAACCTCTGCTTGGAACACACTGCATGTGTCCAGAAGTCTCAGGGCCACCTGTAGGTTCGTATCTCTCGAGTAAATACCTGACCCCGTGCCCTCGTTGGTCTTAGAACCATCTGTGTATATTGCAATCTCGTTATGGACAGAGACTGTCTTCCTTCGCCAGTCCTCTCTAACTGGATACAGTACTTCGTATGGTGTGTCGAAGTCTAAGGTGCCAAGTATATCGTCCGATTCGTCAGGGATACCGGGAAAAGATTCCTTGAGAATGGAGCTGTGTCCAATGTTATTAGTCCTGAAGAGACCAACGTTAGTGAGCCGAAGCGCACTATTGCCCGCTTGAAATTTAATTTGTAGGTCTAATGGTAAAAGATACAGAAAGATCTCGAGTGCAGCCGTAGGTGTTGTGCGTAGAGCACCCGTGATGGCAATGCAAGCTGTTCTTTGTACCATGGCCAACATATCCCGTGTGTTTTTCGTATTCGTTGCCTTCCACCACACAAGAGCCCCATACGTGAGTATGGGTCTGACTACCATGATGTATAGCCAGTGCATCATTGCGGGCTTCAGGCCCCATTTTTTCCCCGCGGTCCGCTTACAGATGAAAAGAGCATTATAAGCTTTGCGGACCCTTTCCTGTATGTTAAGTTTCCAATTTAGTTTCCTATCTAGCAATATCCCAAGATATCTAGCGTGATCCGAAAGGGAAAGCTCCACCCCTGCTAGCTTAGGCAGTTTGAAGGGTGGTATCTTGTATTTTTTGCTGAAGAGTACCAATTCGGTTTTATCCGGGTTGACGTGTAGTCCACACCCTCTAGCCCATTTTTCTAGACTATTAAGAGCTGATTCCATAATTTCACTTAATGTGTCAAGGAACTTGCCTTGAACTAAAATCACCACGTCGTCTGCGTAAGCAGTGACGCTTATGCCTGTGTTGCTTAGTTCTTTAAGTATCTCATCGATGACTAGAACCCGGAGGAGGGGTGAGATAACGCCTCCCTGGGGAGTCCCCCCTGGTAACGGATTTTCTTATTGAACTGTTTCCGATAGTGGAGTTAATGTTTCTAGTGCCTAGCATATTGCAGAGCCAATTGGTAATGCTATGCTCGACGTTCATTGTTTCCAGGGCCTGTTTGATGGCCCTTCCTTCTACGTTATTGAACGCCCCTTCTATATCTAGGAAGGCTGCTAGTGCATATTCCTTATGGTGAAGGCTAGTCTCTATCTTCCCTACTACGTAGTGTAAAGCTGTTTCCACCGATTTCCCCTTCAGATATGCGTGCTGAGCTTTGCATAGAATCCCGTTGCAACACTTACTTCTGATGTGAATATCAAGAAGTCTTTCAAGTGTCTTGAGGAGGAATGACGAGAGACTTATAGGTCTGTAGTCTTTCGCTGAAGTGTGGCTTGGTTTACCTGCTTTAGGTATGAATATAACCCGCACTTCCCTCCATGCCACTGGTACGTAACATGACCTTAAACAATGTTTACAAATTTCCCTAAGCTTGCTTCTGACCTAGGCTGGAGCTTTTTGCAGCATAGCTGGCAAAATTCCATCAGGGCCTGGTGCTTTGAATGGTGCGAATGACATAATGGCCCATCGCAGATTCTTCCATGTAATGAGATTCTCTACGTCGTCCCCTATTGACCTACCATTGTACGAGTAGCTATTAGTAGTAGAATCCATTGGCGATCTACTTCCTGGGAAGTGAGCTTCAATTAACGTTTCTAAAACTTCTTCGCTACTTTCTGCCCACGAGCCGTCAGATTTTTTGATGAAGCTTGGGACAGAAGTGTCTTTGGCTAGCATCTTGCGAAGTCTGGAAGCTTCACTAGTATCCGCAATGGACTGACAAAATTCCTTCCACGACTTTCTTTTTGATTGCCTGATTAAGTACTTAAACTCCCGCTTGCGGTCCATATATTCATCCCATGTGGTACCGTCTCCTATTTCTTTGGCCCTGTTGTAGAAATGCCTAACCTGTTTTTTCTTGGAGTTGATTTCCTTGCTCCACCAAGGAGGTTGGGACCTCTTGGACTTCTTTCTTAGTGGACAGGCCCTTTCGAATGCCATGTTCATTACTTTGCCTAAGTTATCTACCGCCTTATCTATATCTTGAGGATCGTCGTTGCGAATAGGCCCATCCTTAAGATGTTTCCTTACTAGCTCTGTATACATACATGTATTGGTGTGGGCTTACAACCGTCGTTTTTGTTTTGTTTGTTCCTGTTCTATTTGCTGTGGAAGCACCCTAAGATGGCGTACCAGGATTTTGGCTACAAAATTCTAATAACGGTACTTTACTTCCTAATCCGTTTTTCCGAATTTGGCTATTTCTCAGCAATTTGGATCAAAATATATGACATGGAACGACATGGCATACAAAGTTATGCAAAACTGTAAAATTATTTATTTTTTGTTTGTAAATGAATTAAAAAAAAAACTTTCATTTTATTGATTTAATTACAAATGTAGATGTTAAATCAATTTGCTTACAAACTTTATTTATGTACAAAGATATATGTATAAATCTTTCTATGATGACCTTTTGCTATCCTACCCCGAAGTTCATTGATTTGTTACTGTCCCAGATACAGGTGAATAAGATTAAATAAGATACTCTGTCGGTATAGTAATAACTGTAAACATTATCACACTATTAATTGCACACCTTGTCACCGCAACTACATGTGAACATTTTGCAAATGAGGTCATTATTTTTTTTATTAAACAAACTGCCTCTCACTTAGTTTAATCATGCAATGGCCTTAAGCACCTGACGACAAAAATTGACTTATTTGGAAATTGAGTCATATCGGCTTCGGTTTCTAAATTGTTTATTTATTATTTATTTATGTGATATTGAACAATGTATGTATGCTCACATAAATTCTCTTTACAAATACATGCATGCATGCTCTGTGTAAACTGACACCATACGCAAGCGTTACTAGCTTTTGTGCAAGTCACGCAAGTCATCTAGTTGATGAATTTCAAAAGAATTTTCGTTATTTCCAACTATCCGCACTTCATGGAAGTATCTGTCCTTGTATTCAATTTATTAAGTGTAAGATTCTTTGTTTATTATTCCTTGGTTGAATAGATTTGATGCACAGATGCATTGTGCGGAATCTATAGTACGATGCGAGTGGTTCATTTGCAATTAATTTTGTTGTCAAAAAAATAAATATCTTTTCGTGAAAAGTTCTTAAATTAGAAAATATAACAAACTTTTATTAATTTAAGTACTTCCTCGTACATTCATTTAAAACAAAAAAAAAAAAAAAAAAACATTCTCCTAACAATGCATTAAAGAAATTTTGCAAATTTTTGGAAAAATTTGGCTACATGCCAAATTTGCATGTTTATAAAGTATTTCGAACCGATATTCTTACGGCAAACAAGATTAAATAATTTATACAGCTATGGGCGGAAAAACAACAACATCAATCTTTGGCTAGCGTTGATTTGTTTTTGAGGTTTCTAAAAATAAATTTCTTTAAATTTTTATTTTGCGCAGTAAAATCTCGATCAGTTTTTGTTGTACATTTTGGTTTTACGGCTGACGAGTGATACGATAAGACATGCTAGCATTCTAGCCTATAATTACCACTACACATAGTACGTCATTAGTAATTGACATTTTTGAACTGCACTTTGGTGCTGACCCCTATTGGAAGTGGAGTGAGAGGAACATCAATTTAGAAGTTTTTGTTTTTTTTTCGTTTAGGCTCTTATCGGAGGTTATCCCCACAGGGGAACAGGAATAGGTTCGGTGATTAGAAGTTGAACGATTTGTTGACAAACAGTTTTATTAGATGGTTGTAAATTAAATTTTTTTTTTTCGGTTTTATTATCTGTTAGATCTTATTTAATGATTTTTTTTATTTTGCACGTAGCTTTGTTTTATCTTGTATAAATTTTACTTGTCAGCTTTTGTTGACGGTTACCTGGAAGTTATAAACTAATAAATTTTAGTTCGCAGAAATTGTCAAGTGGATGTTTACTATGAGTGGACTAATGCAATTGAAGGTCTTGTTAGGTTTTAGTCGGAGGCCATGACTCAAAATAGGAAGAAACATTTCCTAGCACGTTTCTACACATCTTCAAGGACGGTTGGCACAAACTGTTGACTGACCAAACTGTGAAAGCATGTGGAATGACTATCAAACAATGGAGTTCAAATAGTAATTCAAAGAAATGACTAGCAGTTGTGTTAGATTAGATTATCTTAATCTGAAAAGAGAATCGACTGGGTTATAACTGGGTTATATATGAGTCCGAGGTTCATCGGTTTTCCATTTAGTCGAAGAAACGATTAACAAGAATGGACCTCAGATTGAGTCTCTGTCTAAGCCTTACCAGTGTCTTCTGATTTATTAGCGTTTAATTTAGTTTATTCATCAATGAATTAAAAAATCTGATGATTACAAAATATTATACACATATACAAAAAAAAAAAAAATATAATAAAACAAAAGTTTATATTCAGAATGATCATTAAAATACTTCAAAACTTTGCTTTTAAATAGGTACAATATGTATCTATTCGTTTGAAGATTAACTTCATTGCAAATTGAATTGTATAATAAAAGACACCGCGAAAAGACACAAAAGTAAAGACTTTCGAAAAAGCCTTCAATAATGCTTTTAAAGTTGCGTGTCCGGTGAAATACAGCAAAAAAACCTTCCCTCCGTGGTGGAACGAAGAACTCTCTAACCTCAGGAAACTGACTAGAGAGACCTTCAATATCTGCTACAAGTGCAAATACTGGCAGCCTTACACGGACAGCCTTAAAATATGCAAAAAAGCTATCAGAATGGAAAAGAAACGGTCCTGGATAGAGTATTGCCAATCAATTGATACCCTCAAAGACTCCGCTAGACTCAGCAAGATTCTATCGAAGGATCATTCCAATTCATCCCTCCTGAAAAGGTCGGATGGTAAGTGGACGGAGTCAACTGCAGAATCCTTAAAGATCTTGATACACACCCACTTTCCCGGATGTAAAGACAGCTACACTAAGCCTAACAGTTCGCAATGCCTGCAATCCTGGGAACACATAATACCCATTATTACCGAAGAAAAAATTTCCTGGGCCATTCGCAGCTTCGCCCCTTATAAATCGCCAGGCCCAGATGGCATTCTGCCCATTATGCTACAAAAAATGCAAGAGGTAGCAATCCCATGGCTCGTGCCGATTTTCAGGAGCTGCATCCTAAATAACCATGTACCCCACTCATGGAGACGGGTGAGAGTGGTTTTCATTCCGAAGGTGGGGAGGCGCGGACATGAGAACGCGAAAGATTTCAGACCAATCAGTCTGAACTCCTTCGTTTTGAAGACCCCCGAGCGCCTTCTAGACAACCATCTGCGAGATACAATCGAGTCATCTCTTTCCAAATCCCAACACGCATACCTCAAAGGAAGATCTACAGAAACAGCTCTTCATGAAGTAGTGCGAACAATAGAAAAATCCCTACAGTATAAGGAATACACTTTAGCTACCTTTCTAGACATAGAAAGAGCTTTTAACAATGTACACACTGAAGTAATTCTAGAGTCCCTCACGGAGCTGGGCATAGAAACCTACCTAAGCCAATGGATAGTCTCTATGCTCAGCACTAGAACTATTCAGGCATCTCTAGGAAACAGCACCATAACCAAATTTGCCAGTAGAGGAACGCCCCAAGGTGGAGTCATCTCACCTCTACTATGGCTAATAGTCATGAATAAAATCCTTTTATGCTTAGACAGAGAAAGAATTAAAGTAGTTGGGTATGCGGACGACATGGTGTCGGGACTTTTCCCTCCCGTGACAAGTTAGATCATGGAAAGTGCTCTAAGTAAAGTCACCACATGGGCCAGAAAGCGTGGACTTGGAGTCAACCTAAATAACTGAACTGATGCTTTTCACCACAAAAACCAAAATACCCGACTTCAATCTTCCTCGACTAAACGGTCAGATACTCTCCTTATCTTCCAGTGCTAAGTACCTAGGAGTTATTCTAGATCCTAAACTTAACTGGAAACCAAACGTAGACGAACGAGTAAAGAAAGCATGTATAGCCTTCTATGCCTGCAACAGAACCTTCGGCAAAAGATGGGGCCTGCAACCAAAATTGACCCTGTGGATGTACACAGCCGTAGTACGCCCAATCCTTACCTATGGGTTGATAGTATGGTGGCCGGCCCTTAAAAAAGCCTATAACATAACCAAACTAAATAAGGTGCAAAGAGCAGCATGCATAGGCACCACAGGCGCCCTACGTTCAACTCCGTAGAGCTACACCTTTTACCCCTAGATCTACATATAACAAACATCTCAGCGCACAGCGCGATCAGACTCAGAGAGTCCAAGTGTTGGACTGCGAAACCCTATGGACACAGCAATATCCTAGATTCTCTACCAGGAGAACTCGTATCGACTCCAACAGACTACATCATCCCCACATTGAACTTCATAAAGCGTTTCTATGTACAATTCCCTACAAGAAAAGATTGGCAAGATGGACAGGCGACCAGTGGTTTCGATCTAACAGTCTACACCGATGGGTCAAAAATGGACTGTGGGGTTGGTGCGGGTGTTTTCTCGGAGTCCCTGAACATCGCAAGATCGTATCGACTGCCGGACGCTGCCAGCGTCTTTCAAGCGGAAGTACTCGCCATTCGCGAAGCCTGTCGCCAAATCAAGTCATACACAAATACACTACCAAGGCAAAGAATCGCTATTTTAATCGATAGCCAAGCTGCTATCAAAGCCATTGCCTCGGAAACCATTTCCTCGAAACTAGTACTAGAATGCCGACAGGAGCTGGCCTCGCTAGATGGCCAATGCATGGTGACCCTAGTCTGGGTGCCAGGCCACAGCAACGTTGATGGCAACGAACATGCTGACGAACTTGCCAGGCGAGGCTCAGCCCTTCAATGCTCACTTGCTGAACTTGTTCACACCCCGCTCGGAGCAATTAAGGCAAACATCTCCTCAATCTTTCTTAGAAAAGCTAACCTTAAATGGTCCAGGTTAACGAACTGCGTCATATCCAGAAAGATGTGGCCTAACTACAACAAGACCAAAATAACCGCCCTTTTGAACAGAACGCGCAAAGACATTGCCCGTACAATCGCGATAATCACGGGACACTGGCCGGTAGGAGAGCATGCAGCTAAACTAGGTATCCCATATAATACACACTGCCGTAGTTGCAACATAGCCACCGAAAAGGAAACAATTATCCACTACATGTGCAATTGTCCAGCACTAGCTAGGGCTAGACATCAAGCATTAGGCAAACCCTTCTACAATTCACTTGAGGAGATCTCGGGTAAGAACATAAATGCGCTAACCCTCTTCTTAAACTCCACAGGCTGGTTCTAGATTGTCCTCACCAACACACATTAACATCCAAGGTCGCATGAGTCGTGGTATCAAAACGGCACAATTGTGCTAATTGGGTCTCTGTTTTTACAGAACCGCCACTTCTACCTACCTACCCTAATTGGTTCATTGATACCACAATTAGCTCTATGGGAAGGAACATGAAGGAGATAACCTCTAATTCTAAGATTCTTTTTTGGAATATAGAAGGGAACCATAGCAAGCAAATCTGCGGAATTTATATTATTACTTAAAATATCTTTAGCAAAAAGAACGCATTGAGCCTGCCTGCGGCTATTTAAGGTCTTAAGTTTGTTAGCACACATCTAGATAAATAATCAGGTAATCCTTCAGACCACCTAGCGCAAAATGTTTGGAATCTTTTCAATCCGTCTTTTGTATCATTTCAATCCGCTTAGTGGAATTTTTGAAAGACATAGCCTTAACAAACCCACGATGATTCGATGTTATCGATTCCTTAACTGAGAAATATAGTCTCTGATTAACCGTCCTTTCAAAAAGCTTTGGGATAACAGAGAGCTTTGAGATAGGTCTATAATTTTTGATTAGGTTTTCGAACCCACCTTTATGAATCGGATTTATATAGGAAATTTTCCATTCATCAATAAAATCCGCCAGTAGATAGAGATTTATTAAACATAACCGTTAACGCACTATAAAGAGAAAGGGCACATTTCGTAATAAAAGAGGAGGAATAGACTCTGGCATGCTTTTCTTGTTCAACAAGTCCCTTTAGGACTTCTTGATCTGAGAAAGAAGTTAAATGAAAGTTGGTAATGGGATTGATACTGCGATATAAATTGATAAATTGATCGCCATTGCATATTTTTATAAAAGAATCCGAATTTTTCTTAACAGAACAATGTGAATTCATATTAGTGGTGTGACCGTAAGATCTTACAAAATTCAGTTCTCTTGTCTTTATTTATTAACAAATTCATTGAAGCATTTGTTGGCATATAACAAAGCAATTAAACATTTATTAAGTGTTTAATTATGCTCAACTTCTTACGAGTCAGTCTCTCAGTCTTATGTCCTGTCACCCCTGGGGGGTTCTAGTGCGTCAACAACGCCTGTGCGCCATCGTGTTCGGAGTTTTGCAACGCGTTTCAACTCTCTCTCCAGCGCATGCTCAAAGTCTGAGATTTCTTTTCAACTGTTCTGCGTCTCTTAGATGTCCGCTGTTCTGCCTTATTGGGTAAGCGTATTCCATGTCATGGTTTATTTGACAATGGCACTATCCTCCTGTCGCAAGGTGTGACCAAACCACTGCCATTTTCTCCATAGTATGGTCACGTCAATAGGTATCTGGCCTGTTCTCATATGGAGCTGTTGATTTGAGATGCGGTTAGGCCAGAATATCAAAGGATGTTACGTAGACATCTATTGACGAAAGACTGCAGCTTACGAATGACAGTGGGGCACGTCTTTCATGTACAATTCCCCTAAAGTAATATTGAATCGACTTTCTTCTTTCTATTTCGGCGAGGTTATGATGAAAACAATGGATCATAACCCTCCGACTTCACTGCATTTCTACTGATCTGCCTGTGGGCTTCGCCTATTTGACCTCAGAAAATATCCCGATTTTGGATCACTCGGTTACTGAGGCCAATGAAATGCCGATGTCATCCCATTTGTGTGATTTAGGCGTGTATAGGCCTGCATCTCCTGCTTCTCCTGCCTCGCGATGTCTTTGGAACATTCATTGATATCGCCTTTTAACAGGCTCTTCTTTGAAGGTGGCAATACCAGCTGAGCTGGTCGCGCTCTATTTTTCATAAGATGGTTTCCTTGACGTGAAGGCTTCCACGGATTTTCGAACTTCTTATTCGATCAAGCTTTGTCACTCCTACTGTCATGCGAAGCATCTTGTCTCATCTCTTATCTCATCTTTGTCTCATCTCTCATCTCATCTCATTGTTCAACATTGTGACCGTATGTGAGCGACATACATGCACAACTGTGAAAGAGCTTTCCTTTCAACTTAGGTGGCATTTTTCGGTCACAGAATATAGCCGAATTTTTTCGCCAGTTCATCCAATCTACTCTTACGCGATGATTGATGTCATCACAGGTTGCTTTGCTATTGATCATATTGTAGATCCTAGATATTTGAGCTTTTCGCCCTTGAGAAGCACTGTTGCATTCAAATAAATATCTGGAATAGGCCTGAGTGGATCAGAGAACGGGCAGCGCAAGTGCTCTGTCTTTTTTTGAACTAATGCGATACCCATTTCCCTCCAAAACGTCCACCCACACATCAAGTGCTTGTTGCAGGGATGTAGGATCCTCACCTATGTTGACTCCATAGTCAGCAAAGAATAATTGATGTACCTTGGGGTCCGTCAATTTACCTTCAAGCAGATAATCAAGGACTATAATAAAGAGCAAAGGACTTAAGACACTTCCCTAGACAGTCAGTCAGCGATTAACGCTCTGGAAATGCCAACAATAAGATCTAAATTGGTCAAACATTGCCGCGAATCTCCTAACGAGGTTGCGGACAGATGCCATATGACTCTGTGCTGGGTCCCGGGACACAGAGACATTCCAGGCAATTGTAAAGCAGATGAACTAGCTAAGCAAGGCACCGTACTACAGGAATAATCACAGGACACTGTTTGTTAGGTAGACACGCCACTAGAATGGGAGTCCCAGCAAATGATTACTGTAGAAGCTGCAGAGATGAAGAGGAAGAGGAGAACAATCTCCACCTCCTCGGCACATTCCCAGCGCTAGCTACCCTGAGAAAGAAAATATTAGGGGAATACTTCTTTGAAGACTTAAGTGACCTGTCTAACATAGACATTATAAACTTATACAGATTCATAGGAAAATCCAATTGATTTAGTTGAAATACTCCAGCCCCCCTCCCCACCCACACCCCACCCCCCACCCCCACCCACCCTGCACCAGTCATCAACCCTCCTCTCCCCTACTGGTTACTATCGATCGTCACGAGGTACTGTAACAGACACCCCCAAGATCGATAGTCAACCCTTAAATTTCACTAGACCAACCACTGCATAAGAGTAACAGTGTAGTATCAGTACAGACAGTATTACTCCCATGCATCCCACCTACACGGTGCAACTAGGATAAGGGTTCGATTGTATCAGTCACCCTACCTAACTAATCCTACAATCCCCATAGTTCGACAGCATAACAGTGCTAGGTTGATTGTATCAGTCACCCCGCCTTTTATTATGCACTCCACTATTTCCGCGGTCCACCTAGGTACGGGTTTGATTGATACAGTCACCCTACCTAGTCAACACCTTATGCACAGCATCTCCTAGAGTTTGATTGAATCAGTCACTCTATGGCGCTTATGCATCTTAACACCTGTACGGTCCACCTAGCTATGAAGGGCTTGATTGAAACAGTCACCCCACATAGTCAACACCCTGCATAGCAGTACTTAGAGTTCGATTGAATCAGTCACTCTTTTACGCGTATGCATCTCTATACCTACACGGTTCCCAATACAACTTACACAACAGTACTGAGGGTTCGATTGAATCAGTCACCCCCAATACTTGTTTGTACACTATACCTTCCCGGTACACACCGACTTAGGGTCGATTGAGTCAGTCACCCTCTCTAGCCACTTCAGGCATAAATATTCTCACCCAACACCCTCCTGAGAAAGGTTAAGGTTCCCCCGGTAACCGGTGATTCTCCGGTCCCAGCTCTACGTGGTATCACAATGGACCCAAGTGGTCTAAGTGTGTCTTGACCCTATCAGGACAGTCACCGTACCTAACCTAACCTAACCTAACCTAACCTAAGACACTTCCCTGGTGTACCCCGACTTTGATTGGGAACTCTTCGGTTACTTCAGCGAACATCTTACTCTTGTCTTTGCTCCTTCGTACATTTTTTTTTATGGTTGCGCCAAAGGGTGTGTAATCTTCTAAAGATACCAGTAGCCCGAGCTACTGGCATGCACGATTCGCAAACCTGAATAATCGATGCCAGTAATACGTCTACGTACTAAACTACACCCTGCACACTTCAACCACTCTTCCCGCGGGACTACCGTTAGGTATTACTTCGCGGGGTTGGTTAGCTATTTATGCTCTTCATTCGCCGTCTTCCGCTCCTTGTTCCAAAAGTGTTGCCGGTTGGACTTGGTTGCTCTTTCTGACTCTTTCCAGCCGCCTAAGTTCCTGCACGATTATCGCTGCAACTTGTTTCACCGCGTCCCATATTGCATTCGATGCTATCATATGGTGCACAATGTTTTCGGGGGTTGGTATTTCTCCAATTTTGTCCTCCAGTTCTCTGTGCTCTATATGAGGCCTCTCCGCAATTTGGACAGTTGGGAGATTCATCGAGCCCAAACCTGTTGAGATACGCTCGAAAGCAGCCATGTCCGGTTAGGAACTGGCTAAGATAAAAATCTACCTCTCCGTGTTTCCGGTCCATCCATTTTTGGATATCCAGTATAAGTCGATGGGTCCATCTTCCCTTTGAGGACTGGTTCCATCGCTCCTGCCATGCTCTAATGCTTCGCTGTCTTTCTTCCAGCTTGATATTTTTGACTGACTCCTTCGTACATGTACATGATCTACGTACATAGGTTTCTGGATCCCCTCGATGTCTTAGCGCCACCCATATCAGATCTCGTGGTTGTCTGTCGAATGCCTTTTCAAACTCAACCAATACAATACGCAAATCCCATAAGAAATCACGATGTTTTTCCATTATGATCCTATGAAAATAGGTTTAGAGTGTGAGGTTTTACCCTCTTCCAGGTTGCGGTAGTCGTTCCTTTCTCTGTAGAAATCCCCACGACTCGTCCTGGCTATTACGCCTTTCGACTCAAACCTTGGAGCAATTACTTGCTCCCTCAAGGCGAGGGTAAACGAGGGTAAGCACATGCTGTCAACAAGAAATGACAATATCGGCTAATATCATCGCAGTGGGTGGCTACAACTTTAAGGTAGTAAGGAACTTTGTCTACCTTGGCTCTGCTATTCATTCTGACAATGCTATCAGCGCCGAAACCAAGCGGAGAGTAACTCTTGCAAATCCACTTAGCAATTGAGTAGTAAAGGCCTTTCTCGAAAAAATAAGGAGACTCTATTTCAGACCTCGATCATCCCATCTCAGAAGGCTTCTAGACGAAAATTCTCCCCAAAAAAATTCGGTCCCGGTTGTGTTGACGGGTTTCGGAGAAGAAGATTCAATGACAAACTATACGTGCTGCACAGCGACGTCGGTCTAGTCAATAACTGTGTATTGGGCAATTGAGATGGCTAGGACATGTAGAGCAAATGGACACCAACGCTGCGGTCCGCAGAGTCTTCGAATCTAACCAAATCGATTTTATTCTCTCTTTTGTATTCATGAAAATAATACAATTTCCTCTTTACACGCCGGTTTTATAACAGAAAACGTACACATGTATTTCAAAACTGGCAGATGAGCTGTGAGATATAATCCATTGAACAAGCGAACAATCATCCACTTGGCTGAACAATTTATCAAATACCACCACTAACAAGCTGACCTTGAATTTATTTTTATCTCCACTAAAAATGACGAATGCCACATATTCATAACTTAAATCACATTGTTGACTTGCTATACATTTGCCGTAGATATGCATTTCGAGCCTCATTCGTTGCTATATAATGTCACAGTATTGCTTAGTTGGCGCATTCTTCGCCTCATCATGAAACGATTTTATTCATTAACCACGTCTACATGTCACTCATTTAAATACTTAATGTCTGTCGGGCGAATAACATAGTCTTACATTGGCGTTGTGCAGTTTCTACCCTTATTTCAAATTTTACGCAACCTTATTGAAGCTTTCTATTAATTGCGTAAGTTCTGATCCCTGTCCAACGTCACAGTCGCGTTCATTAAATAATATTTGATTTGTGTGCACCCAACGTTATGAGTTTATTTGCATTGTCACTCAATGGTTCAGCATGCAACTCTTCTGGTGGTTTGGCGCTTGAATTGATAGGAAAAACATTTTCACTCACAGGCAAGCCAATAGTGGTAGGGATGCGGTTTGAGGGTGTTTATATAAATAGGGAGGCAAATGGCATATTACATCAATAAAATTGGATAAATTATTGTTCATCAAAGCAAATGAAACGAGTTGGCATGAAATCGAATCGCATGCAATCTTTAAATTGTTTTCGACTTATTATTCCTCGGGAAATTGTATTTTTTTTTTCTATTTAATATTTATTTCTTTAATGGGAATGCATATCGAAAATTTATTGTTTACTACAACTAAATGATTGCATTATACTACACAATAAAAATTGATTGCACCTAGTCTTAGGTTAGGTTAGGTTGAAGTGGCTGCCAGCTTACGCCAACACACTTAGACCATAGATGTGATACCACATGAATTATGTAATCCCTATTTATTCACTAGAACCATTTTGAACTTCTGATATAGCCTAATGTCTATGTTTATCAGATCGGCAATAGCATTATGTTGTAATAGAAAGCTCGTAAATGCAGCTTCCTTCTGTGGAAGAGCTGGGCATGTACAAAGAAGGTGAGGAATAGTTAACCCCGCCTGCGCGCCATCGTGTTCGGAGTTCTGCCACGCGTTTGAGCTGCCTCCAACTCATTCCTAAAGAGCTCGATTCCTCCTCAACTGTTCTGCGCCACGTTTGCCTAGGTTTCCACTGCATAGCGTATTTCGCAATGGAGTTGTCTTCGCGTCGTAGGGTGTGTCCAATCCATTGTCACTTTCTTTTTCGTATAGTTATGCTTATAGGTTCTTGGCCCGTTCTCAGATAAAGTTGTTCGTTGGAGATGCGGTTCGGCCAAAAAATCCTCAAGATGATTCTTAAGCATTTGTTTACAAAGAGTTGCAGCTTGCGTGTGTTAATGGTATCCACCTTCCAGGTACTGCGCCCATAAAGCAGCACTGATTCTACGTTAGAGCGGAACAGTCGTAGCTTGGTTCTTAAGCTAATAACATTGCTTCTCAGATTTTGGACAGCATTCCGAACGCAGCTTTAGCCTTCCCGATTCTGCTGCACACATCCAGTTCGGTGCCACCGCGATTAGCCGAGACCACACTTCCTAAATATAGAAAGTTATCAACTTTCTCGACTTGCTTTCCGGCAATGTTAAGTTGAGCGCGGGTATTGGAAGTACTCAGGGCTTTTGTTTTGGCTGTGTTTATTTTTAGCCCCACTTTGTTTGCCTCAGCTTCTAGATTTTGGGCCATCAAATGGTCGTTGGACTTCGCCAAGTGTGCGTTTCGTCCCCTCTCTTCATTGTATAAATGGGTTGGATATTATAGCGCAGCCGTGGTTGAGAATTCTTCAAAGTGGGAGACGTAAGGATTAATCATTTGTTCTTTGCGGATGATTTGGTCATCGTTGGGTCCTCTCAAACTGAACATCAGCGCACACTCGAAAAGTTTGTAGCCATTTGTGATGATGCTGGAATGAAGATCAACGTGGACAAATCGGAAGTAATGATCGTTTCAAAAAAAAAAAAAAAAACCCATTCAGTACACTCTGCATGTTAGTGGAGTCCCATTAAAGCAGGTGGCTAAGTTTAAGTACCTCGCGGTCTTATTTACGAGTGATGGAAAGAGCGACACCGAGTTATTCTGTAGAATTGGCCAGGGGCCTTATTTTGTATTGCGTTTCTATAGCAAATGTATATAAACTCAATTTCCAAGTAATTTAAGTGACGTTTGATAGATGTTTTGACAATCTAACTTTCCGAAATGTTTAATTTTGAGTTGGAAGCACATACACCCAATCCGAGAACCATACAAAATACCCATTCATTTTAGAATAGGATTACATTTTCGAATGGCAATCCGAATCCGAAAGCAGTACAAAATAAGGCCCCAGGCTGAATCAATTTTGAGAGAGCTTGGTCAATCTGTTGTAAGGAAGGGCGAACTTAGTGTTCAAGCTAACCTATCGGTTTTTAACTCGGTGTATGTTCCAACTCTTACCTATGGTCATGAAATTCAGGTAGTGACCGAAAAAATAAGATCGCGGATACAAGCTGCCGAAATGAGGTTCCTTCGCGGTGTTGCTAAAATAATTCGTAGGGATCGAGTGCCCAACACCAGAGTACGCGAGGCGCTCAATGTTGAGCAGCTACTTCTCCGAACGGAACCATCTATGCTTCGAGGGTTTGTTTACGTAGTGCGTATGCTTCCAGACCGGCTTCGAAGACGTGCCATGATTGCCGTGCCATCAGGTAGGTGACCCCTCGGTAGGCATAGAAGTAGATGGTTGGCTCAAGTCCGACATCTCTCTAGCCGTCTAGGGATTCCCGTTGATTAGTTGGATTCAGTGGCGGAGGATCTCGAAGGATGGAGAGTCCACCTAACCATCTTACCCCCGCAACCCCCATGAAGGATTAGCGGGCCATTCAAAATGTATGTATGTATGTATGTACTGCCTAAATCCCATGAGAAAACCTCTATTAATCGAAGAAATCCTAGTCCTCTTCGTTAATTCGAACTTTTTCTTGTGCAACATAACCTGAAAGCCTCTCTAATTCGAACTTGATGGCTCTTTTTACATCTATAATTCCAAGTTAAGTCTATTTGTTTCCACTCAACTGTTCGTTGAAGTGCGTATGTAACGAAAATCTGTACCCTGCGTGTTTATTGAACGAAAATGTGTGTAAATTGTTTACAGTAGAGTTTAAAATATTTGCATTCTAAACGAATTTTTGGAGAGGACAGATAACGACGATAATGCTTTTTCCAGCTTTAATCACGATCGAAATCACCTGGACCCAAGCTCGTTTGCAGTCGCTGCTCAGAAGAAACCTACAGATTTCGTAATTTGTATAAAAAAAATTATAATTTCTTGAGGAATATGGTATTACATAAATGCAAACATACAATACAAATAAAATTAAGTTTTGTAAAAATCTTTTTTTTTCTCTGAAACCTTCATAATTCAAAAACCTCTGTAACCCTCTGTGGTCCGATCAAATTTGAATTATCGAGAATTTACTGTACATATATAGCTACATACAATATATATGCCAAACACAAATTGTTTTTTGTGGCAGACGTCTAAGCCTTTGAAGTTTGACGCTTGGCAATCATTTCATTCGAATTTGCATCAATTTTTTGTGCTAGAAGCCAAACAGTCTGCTCGTAGTTTTAAAAATAAAGAAATTGGTAACAAATTGATTTATTCATGAAATTTAAACAGTTTGTCTGCTTCGCTGCCATTAAAAACTAGTTTCGTTGGTTTTTAATGATGGCTTGACTTCTAAACTTCAAAGAGCTTCTCAAATCGCCTCTCGGATTCGGCATTAAAACTGTAGGTCCCTTTCATTCGTGTGAAAAATAAAACACATACAACATGAGTGGTTGCGAGAAGCCTCCGCTGTCAAACCCAGATGTTGAAGCGAAGATTTGACAATAAGCAAATGCTCAATCCGAACCTCCGCGCTGCGCGAGTTGCTTCTTATTTTCGTGACTTTCGCATTTATTTCCCGGGTATTTGTCGTAATATCTCGGGAAACTGGAGCCTTGTCAGTGTGTTCCAATGAATATAGGAGGAAATGGGTTGGGGCAATTCCCTAAGCGACCTGCCACCGGCTACCGATCGGGGGTAATGTAGCTTCGTGTAGTCACGCGTTCTCCGCGGTGGGAGCGAGATGGGATCGAACAATCGGTAGTGTTATCGATTTTCTCGGTAGCGGCTTCTTTACAGATCATGTGGCATTTGAATGGCATTTGCTGGAACGGTGGTGTTTGGAGATAATTGTTGTGGACATGTTGTCTTTGCCGAGTAAGATCACGTCGATACTGGTATGGTACAATTCCGTCTCTACTCACTTACTTACTTAGGTGGCGCTACAGTTCGGGGTGAACCTGGGCCTTTCCATTTAGCTCGGTCTTTAGCTAATTGCCTCCAGTTGCGCACTCCAAGTTGGTCGAGGTCCCCTTGAACTTGTGCGCGCCACCTACGGCGATGATTCCCTCTACTGCGTCGTCCCTCGGGATTAGATTCAAAGACTCTGCGGGCCGGAGCGTTGGTGTCCATTCGCTCTACATGTCCTAGCCATCTCAAACGTCCAATACGCAGTTTTTTGACTAGGTCGATGTCGCTGTACAGCTCGTATAGTTCATGATTGAATCTTCTCCTCCAAAACCCGTCAACCCAAACTGGACCGAAAATCTTACGAAGAATTTTTCTCTCGAAGCGACCAAGGATATCTTCATCCTCTTTTAATAAAGTCCATGTTTCAGCGCCGTAAAGTAGGACTGGGATGATCAAGGTCTTATATAGAGTCTCCTTAGTTGTTCGAGATAGGGCTTTACTGTTGAATTGCCTTATAAGCGCAAAAAAACAGCGATTGTCAAGAGTTATTCTTCGCTTGATTTCTGCGCTGATGTGGTTCTCAGAATTAATAGCAGAGCCAAGGTAGACAAAGTCCCTTACTACCTCGAAGTTATAGCTGCCCACTGTGACGTTTTGTCCAATTCGTCGGTGTTGGCTTTCCCTTCTTGTTGACAGCATATACTTGGTTTTGCCCTCGTTTATCGCTAAACCCATTTTGGCCGCTTCCGCCTCAATGCTTGCAAACGCACCGGTGACAGCCCGCTGAATTCTTCCGATAATGTCTATATCATCGGCGTATGCAAGCAGTTGTACAGACTTGTAATAGATTGTGCCTTCGGTGTTGGCTTGTGAGTTCCGCACAATCCGTTCAAGTACAATGTTAAAGAAGTCACATGACAGCGCGTCACCTTGTCTAAAACCTTTTTTGACATCAAAGGTCTCGGTGAGGTCATTACCGACCTTGATGGAGCAGCGAGCGTTCTCCATCGTCAGCCTGCACAGACGGACAAGTTTGGCAGGGATGTCAAAACTAGACATGGCTCTATAAAGCTCTTCTCTATAGATGCTGTCATAGGCAGCCTTGAAATCGATAAAGAGGTGGGGAGTATCGACTTGGAATTCTTGGGTTTTCTCCAGGATCTGCCGAAGTGTGAAGATTTGATCGATGGTGGACCTTCCTGGCCTGAAACCGCACTGATAGGGTCCAATCAGGCTGTTCATAAAAGGTTTCAGCCGTTCACACAATATCGCAGAAATGATATTGTATGCGATGTTGAGAGACTCATGCCTCTATAATTGGCGCAGTTTAGGGGGTCTCCTTTCTTGTGGATCGGGAAAAACGATGCTGAGATTCCATTCATCAGGCATACACTCGTCTGACCAAATCTGAGAGATGAGTTGATGTATGCACTCTACCAATTCATCCCCAGCTGCCTTGAAAAGTTCGGCTGGTAGGCCGTCAGGTCCAGCAGCCTTGTTAGATTTTAGCCGTCTCTACATCTTCCTCTTATAGGTGACCCAGGTGTCCGCGATGTACTTGCTGGTTTTGATTTGGCGAAACAATTTGGCTGCCGCAATATGAAGCCCTTTCTGTCGGGTGTAGGCGCAGTTGATGGCAATAATGTTCCTAACAATACATACTGACTTTGCCACTCTACCACTAAGTAATGGATATGTCGTATTTTTTAGAATTTTATAATGTTAATCCTAAATGTTGGCAAAAAATCTCTCTTTTGTTTTACGAAAAGGTGTTTGTTTTTTTTCGTTATAAAAACTAGTAGCAATCCTGCAGATGTCCTCTGGGTAGTAAATATAAAATAAATTTTATTTTTTTGTGTGTGAATACTCCACGTCTACCTGATGTTTAACTAAGAAAAAGAAAGCTACGGCTACATTTTGCAAGGCATACCTTAAAAACGCACATGCGCTTCTTCTTGCATTTGTGTGGTTGAGAAGTTTTAGGCCTGATTCTTTTTTAGAATGTTAGTGGAACATTAATTGATATTGTCATTTTGACAGTGTTCTGAGCCGGTTGCGATCTATTTTTCAAGAGATAGATTTCATGGATTTTCGAACTTCTTATTCTATTTAGAATTAGAAATAGATTTCTATTTTTTATTCTACGCCTACGTGATGATTGATGTCGTTATCACAGATTGCTTCGCTATTGTTCACATATCGCAGATATTTGAACATTTCGCACTTGGGAAGCATTTTTCTATTCAAATTAATCTCTGGAATAGGCCCGCGTGGATCAGAGAACGGGCAGCATAAGTACTTTGTCTTTTTGTAACTAATGGGATACCCATTTGCCTCCAAAACGTCCACCCACACATCAAGTGCTCGTTGCAGGGATGTAGGATCCTCACTTATGATGGCTTCATCGTCAGCAAGGAATACATAAATGATGTACTTTGGGATCCATCGCTTTACCTTCAAGCAGATAGACAATGACTGCAATAAAGAGCAAAGGACTTAAGACGCTCCTCTGGTGTACCACGACTTTGATTGGGAACTCTTCGGTTACTCCAGCGGGGTATCTTACTCCTGTCATTGCTTCCTCGTGCATATCCATGACTCTCTGTACATAGGTTTCTAGTACCTCTCGATGTCAGCGCTACCTAAGTCAGATCGCGCGGTTATCTGTCGAATGCTTTTCAAAGTCAAAGAAGATAGTATGCAATTCCTTTAAGGAATCACGATGCTTTCCCATTATGATATTTGTTCTTTGGATTGCAACGTCCAGTGAAGAGATACCATCAGTAACTCCAGAGGAACTGCATTTAGCGTGCACAAAAATTGGTGATAGCACAACACCAGACCCGGATGGAATCCCGAATGAATTCCTGAAAGCAGCCGTATGAGTACGACGTGATGTCTTTATAGAAGTCATATGGAGCTGCCTAAGAGAAAGGATATTCCCGGATCACTGGAAATAACAGCATCTGGTGCTACTCCCCAATGGAAATAAACCCCCGGCGTCCAGTCATCATATCGCCCCATTTGCTTACTAAGTACAATGTGCAAAATATTGGAGAAAATAGTATATAATAGGCTGTTACCAATAGCTGAAAAAATAGCCGCTCTCTCAGAATGCCAGTTTGGATTTCGAAAGCAGCCGCAACGCAGTATAATATATGAACGTGGAAGTAGGAGGCCGAGTGATTAAATCCAAGCAATATTTAGGTGTAATGATAGATAATAGGCTGAACTCTAGGCCGCACCTAGAGTATGTAGAAAAAAGGTGTCGATACTACAATCATCGCCAGCGAGGATACTGCCAAGCGTCGTTGGACCCAAATAAAGTTGTAGAATTCTATTGTCCAGAGTAGTAAGCTCAGCACTACTATACGCATCCCCAGTGTGGACTGACGTTTTGGCAACAAAAGAATGCAGGCGGAAACTATCAACTATCTATAGTCTCTGCGCTCTAAGGACAATTTGCGTCTGGCCGACGAGATGAAACGAGTGTGTAACAAAAAACTCGCGAATCGTCAGCATGGAGGAGTTATTAAAGCAAAAGGAAAGGCGATAGATGGCGAAATGGCAAAACTGATGAGATGACGCCACAACAGGACATACAAACTCATCTCCAATATAGAAATTTGGGTGAAAAGGAATATAGGATAGGTGAACTATAACATCACACAGTTCCTAACTGGTCATGGAAGATTCAGCCACCACAGCTCACCACTTTGTCCGTGCTGCGATAACCAGGAAAAGGAAGCAGGATACGTGATGTTCCACTGTCTGGGCTTCATAGCAAGAGACACCAACTTTGCGGACCCCAGAGAGATCATTAGTGGAGAATCGAGCGCCTGAGAATAGAAAACGGCGAATATGGCTTACCAGCCCTTCGAAATAATACTTAACGGTAGTTCCGTGGAGAGAGTGGTAGAAGTGTGTAGGGTGTGGATTAGTATGTAGGTGCCTATTAATAGTATTAACTTAACTGTATATGTACAGGGTGGGCCAACTACAAGTTTCTTTTTAAAAATACAATAAAATGAACAAAATTACATTTTTTCCATGTATTGTGGCTTTATTAGTAAGAGCAAACATTCCCATTACTTACGGAAAACAACGGCTGGCTTCGCAGTAGCGCATTCTATCACTCCAATTTTCCAAGACCTTGTTGGTGGTTTCGGGCTGTAGCTCTCGGATTGCTTGGATGATATTGGCCTTAAGTGCTTGAATCGTTTCCGGATTGTTGGCATAACATCGGCCCTTCACGGTTCCCCATAAAAAGAGTCCAAAGGGGTCAAATCGCAGCTCCGAGGCGGCTAATTGACATCGCCAAGACGGCTGATAACACGATTTGGGAATTTGGTGCGCAAAAGACCGATTGTGGCATGGGCTGTGTGGCATGGCGCGCCATCCTGCATGAACCAGAGGTCGTCCAAATCCAAGTCTTCAATTTCAGTAAAAAAAAAAGTCGTTAACATGACTCTGTAACGCCCACCGTTGACCGAAACGTTGTTCCCAGCCTCATTTTCGAAGAAAAATGGTTCAATGATGCCACCACTCCACAATCCGCACCAAACTGTCACTCTCTGTGCATGCATTGGCTTCTCGACAATAACGTGCGGGTTTTCCGAACCTCGATGCGGCAATTTAGTTCGTTAACGTGGCCGCCGAGATGAAAATGTGCCTCGTCAGAAAAGATGATTTTTCGCCCAAAATCGTTGTCCAATTCAAGCTGCTCTAAGGCCCAAACTGCGAAGTGATATCGAAGCGGATGGTCGTGCGCTTTCAATTGCTGAATCAATTGGACCTTGTAAGCGAATAATCCCAGATCTTTGTGCAGAATTCTCCTCAGGCTAGTGCGTGAAATGTTGAGCTGTTGAGGTTAGGTTAGGTTAGGTATGTGGGCTGGCAGGGAGCGACGCTCTCTGCCACACTCAGGTCAGCGTTGACCCATTGTGGTACCCATGGGGGAAAAAGTGATCCCTTACCCAATGAAACTAAAAACTACTCAGTCACTTACTTCATTTCTGCATACAAACCACCCTGATGATTTGATGAAGTTCAACATCTTTTCTGTTGAAACGCCGGAGAGTTCCTCGAGATCCTGGAAGAAAAATTTACCAAGGAACTTTTTCCTGGAGTGTTGAAGACTCGTGCAGTGGCACAGGAAGTGGGTTGTGTCCTCAAAAACTTCCTCGTCACCACAGCCTCTGCAGAGTTCCTCCTCCGTCAGGCGTAGTTCCTTTAAGTGGTACCGCAGAGTGTTGTGTCCCATGATGATGCCCACGAGGGTGGAAAGGGATTTCCACTGAGCTGTTGAGATGGATGACGAGTTGATGTTCGTGAACATTCTCGTCTGTGCGCACCGTACGACGACGGAGACCACGAGTGTTGTCCATTAGCATACCAGTCTCACGAACTTTTTGCACAAACTTGCGTACGTACAGCAGGCGCGGTGGGTGCTTCATTTCGGCCAAAACTTGTTTTCAAAAAACGCACTGTTTGGGCTACGCAGCACTTACTTTGGAAATAAGTTTTCAATATCTCCCAATGTTGTTCAAGCGTAAAGCGACTCATTTCGTTCCGCGGAGGTATGATACTGACTTTCTGTCAAGATTTCGAGCGGGAAACAGCTGTCAGTGTCAAAATAGCCTATGATTTAAAAATAAATCACTAGATGGCCCACCCGTTATGTACTCGTATTTAGCTAACACAAGGAATGCATCAAACATGTAGCTATAAATTTGCGCCTCATAGGTAGGCAAGAAAATATATCCATGTGTTTATTTATTTTATACTGCGCCCAAAAATACACAAAAAATCAGTACTTCTCAAACTTTTCGAATGTATAGTTTCATAATACCTGGTTTTGTCAGCGTTTTGTTTTTTTTTTTAATCTCTGCCTTTATTTATTTTAATATCTTAATTACCTTGAGGAATATCGTGGAAAATCTAATTGAAGATTGGGACAAAGCCTCTGAGGTATAGAATGGAAAAGTTTTACTAACATCTGCCGATTTGTTTTTGCGTGATACCTGTCCAAAGTCGTCTTTGTTAGTTATCATTTTATTATATGCACATTTATAGATATAGATTGATTCGTAGTCAACTTATTTCGTTATTTTAAATCAATCAATTTTTTTTTGCTTAAATTTGAAATCTGAATTATTTACAAACCCATCGCGTATGAGCAATTATTTACGTCGGGTAATATATTTTTATCGACGTGTATAAATAGATTGTGATTTCTTGTATCTAGTAGATTTTGGTTCGGATTTTAATGTCCCTGTTTAACAGCCCATATAATTTGACTGACATTCATCAATATGACGCAAATAGAAAGTAATTACCCGTTTCATAGATTCATGAATCACTGGGGCTGGTGGGTGGTCTACACCCTTCATGAGCACTCCCACAGTACCCATTGGGATACAAAATGAAATAAAGCAGGTAGATATGTGAAAGCAGTAAAGATGCAACCAATTTCAAAGCATAATATTATTTATTATTTTTTTTAGGTCTTATATACTTTTAATTTTTTTGATTTTAGAAACGTATAATATTTACATAAATTAAATCCAAATTAGGCGAGATTTCCTTTCATCTGTGGTTCGCTTCACGTAGCAGATTAATGAGATAAAATATTGAAATCCAAAAAAAGATGCAAGCAACTGATAAAATATTGATGTACACATAGAGAGGGTGGTTGTTGAAACTGTTGTCGAAAATCAAATGCGCAGTTATTACATTTTTTTTTTCGGAGTCTACAGGTGGATACATAGAGAACAATCCAGAATGTACATACCTTTTTCATGTTCATCTTTACAACAGTACACTCGTCTGTTGTAGGTACATCCATACACATAAAAAGCGGATTTAAGTGCTGATATAATCAAATAGTCAAATAAACAGCACACCCTTACAGCCTGTAATGATAAAGTACAAAAATACTCATTGTCTCTTCTCCCCCAAACCCCAAGGACGTTTATCTTAATTCACTGCGTCGCAAAAATTGTTCAAAATGTGTGAAAGAGAAAATAGATCGGAAGAGCAAGATGGATAGAAAATGTACGCTCTTCCTTCGTTTTCACTTTTAGTTTTATACATACATATTTCTCTTCCGTCACTGTGGAAAGAGAGAGCTATTCTGCAAAGAGAGGAAGACACCATCGAAACCGAAACCAGAACCACCCTCTCAGTCTCGATAATTTCATAATTTTATAAAACTGTTGTCCTTACCAGCTTTCCAGTTCCAGTTTCGTTTGGAGTTTCCTTCAAAGTGCACAAAGTTTTTTCTAGTTGCTCACCTTAATTGATTTAAAAAAATAAGTGTTAGCTGTACATATGTATATATTCTTACTCCACCAAAACAGAGCGAGAGTGAGAAAAGTTGTGAAATTTTGGGAAACTCCATGGGGGAATTTGTTAATTGAATTTGAATTTCCTGTCGAAAGTGAGTGAGTTTATTTGCATGTCTATTAGTTAATTGATTAGTATTTCATTACTGTGGATACGGCATTTGAGGGCTATAATTAGTTTTGTCAGTAGATACATTTTTTTTTAATTTTAAATGTGCATCCATGGTAATTGGAACTTTCAATTCGTTTTCTGAAAATATAATTTTATGTACAACAATATAAGGAAAGCCGCTCACATCTTTTGCGGGATAATATTTGTACTTCACTGCGCCGGAATGCCGTATTTGTCACGTAGGCAATAACAGAAGGCGTTCGCTATAGTACGCATTCTTGTCCTTCATTAAAATTCATACTGTGATTAAAGATTTAATTACGAAGTGTAATCTATGAAGGGTCACATTGTTTTGCTTCTCCCTTAATAGTATTCTTTGTAAAGCATTTATTTTGGTTCGAAAATGGTTGGTACTATTCGTTTTATCCGTTTTGAAAACTGTCTTAATACGTATATTCTGTCACACTACTAAAATATCACTTTCATGTACTTCAGAAATATGTACTTTTAGATTTCAGATTAGAATGTATTTATTTCTTATAAATTCATGAAACATCCAAATAAAACAATTCAAGTTCTTATAAACATAATATAAGAAAGGTTGAGCGTATAGTATTTATAAATAGTAAAAAATAGAGTTGAATGCCATATTCAATTGGCTAAAACAATACAAAGTAAAATGTATGGGTTGGGTGACCCTTTAAGAATTATAAATTAAGACCAAAATAAAAAATGAACTATAACCATACAAAAATATTTCAATAAAAAAGAAAATTAATTATAAAAAAATCATAGAAGAAGGAAAGAATGAAAACAAAGACTAAAAACAAAGATTAGCCCAAAACATTAGAAATACAAGATTCTAACGTATCATAATCAAAGCTGAAGAGCCACATTTTTACGTATTTTAAGAACATACTAGGTATTGTAATTGTCCTGATAGACTGAGGGAGTTCATTAAATAGTCTAAAAGACAAAACAGAAAAAAAATTACGGTATGCAGTGGTACGGAAATTGGGTACTGATAAAATGTTAGAAAGATTTCCACGAAGATTATAACTTATTTATTTTTATTTATTTATTCATTTAACGACTTGCTACACTGTAAGATACAATATCTTATATATAGCATTCAATAGTTGAAAAAATTTTAAGAAAGCTACGTGAGTTAAAATTGACTTAATATTATAAACATGAGGAAAAGAAATAACTAAAAGAAAAAAGAAAAGAAAAGAAACCAGAGTTTGAGAGTACTAGTGTAAATGTATTCTTAGTTCCCTTTTCAATTTTGGAGTGTTGTCTATTCTTCTAAGACTACGGGGCAAAGCATTCCATAAGCGAATGGAGTTTATAAAAAATTGACGTTCCGATGTCAGGCAAGTATGGCGAGGAAGAATTAATTGTCCGGATCTGTTTGAGGAAGAAAATCTGATTTTTTCGTAAAGATAGGAAGGCTGATGGGAAAGTCGGATATCCGCCAGAAGACATAGGGTGCGAGACTGGAGAAAGTTATCAAATGTCATGTTCAACAGGTACTTAGTATAGCGAGAAATTCGGTCATGTCGGCGCAAACCAAAGACGTAGCGAATTATACTGTTAAAGGCCACATTGAGTTTTCTATTGGAAATCTAGCTACAGTTGTGAAATATTTCACAGCCATATGTAACTATAGGTACAGCAAGTGTTTTAGCGAGTAAGGTTCTTGTTTTAATTGGGGTGAACGACTGGGAGGCCCATAGCGTACGGAGTACACCGTAGGTTTTACCTACGACCAGATTGACATGATTGTCCCAGGTTAAGTTCCGATTGAAAATCATCCCGAGATTTTTTACTGAATCAACATACTCTATAATGGCATTGTTCATGGTTAGGGAGGGGAAGTATGACAGATCCAATAGCGTTTTTGATATGACAATACACTTTGATTTTTTGGGATTTAGCAGGAGACCATTTCTATTTGACCATTGTGCTATATCTGCAAAATCATTATTAATGCAAGTCGCTGCGTGTTCTATAAAGCCCAAAGGACAGCTTAAAATAAGCTGTACATCATCAGCATACATGCTTATTGAACTGTGTTTAATATAGTGCGGAAGTTCGTTAACATATAGGAAGAAAAGTAAGGGACCTAGAATGGTCGCCTGCGGAACACCACGGGAGATAGGGAGGAACTCGGATAGAACGTCTTTTATTTTTACAGCTTGCTTTCTGTTTGTCAGGTAGGACGATATAAGCTTTACAGCGCAATGCGAAAAATTGTAGAGCCGATGCAACTTTTGACATAAAATAGCATGGTCAACTGTGTCGAACGCTTTAGAAAAATCTAATAGGACTAAAAATGACACACTTCCTACATCCAGGGCACACCGTATGTCTTCAGAGGCACCTATAACAGCTGTGGTACAGCTATGTTTTTGCCGAAAACCTGATTGTTTGGGAGACAGAATGTTGTTGGTTGTGAGATACTGACCAATCTGTTTTTGCATAATTTTCTCAAACGCCTTTGACAAAAATGGCAGGATGGAGATTGGTCTGAATTCATCACCTCTAGGTGTCTTAGGAATAGGTATAACTTTGGCCAATTTCCATTGCACCGGAAAGATCCCTTTCGTTAGAATTGAGTTAAAGATATGCGTTATGTAAGGCAATATACCCGGCAAGACAATTTTTAAAAAAGACGGATGCATCTCATCAAGGCCAACAGCATATGATTTGATATTGAGTATGCTTTCCAGTACATCGGCGCTATTAACTCCAGAAAAGCAGAAACTAGGATAACTAACAGAAGCAGAGGGGTTTTCTGATAGATGGAAAGTACCATTGTTATTATCAAAAGTTGATAAGGTTATAAACCGATGGTTAAGTGCGTTCGGATCCATCCCATCGATAATGTGATTCTTTGATTTACCGATTCCAACACTACGCAGATTCCTCCACAAAAGTTTACCGCCCATAGAGGCATCGAATCGTCTGGAATAGATATGGGATTTAGCAGCTCGTATCTCAGTAACAACTTTGTTGCGGAGCGAACGGTGAGCACGTTGATGCTCACCCAGGCGAAAACGCTTCCAACGGCGGTATGCATAATCACGCTGTAGCATGAGTAGGCGAATCTGATTTGTGAACCAAGGTGTTGTGCTAGACGATACGGTTTTAGTTTTAATGAAAACATGACTATTATAGAGGTGTACCATATTATTATTGAGGAAAACAACTTGATCATCAGGAGAAGGAAGACAGTAAACAGTGCTCCAGTTAATATTTCTAGCGTGTTCCTCAAGAGCAGAAAAATCTATATTTTTAAAATCCCTAAAACTTCTTTGCGGAATTGCGCGATTGATTTCAGCACAGTGTTACGCTCGTATGGGGTGGTGAATTTGATGTCAATGCCGGTGTCCTTAGAGTCTCCTTTCGGTCGGGTACGAAAAATGTTTTTCAAATTCGGCGACTTTATTTTAAGTGAGTTGCAAAGGCAATTAAAAATTGAGGTCAGGTTTTCATCCGCCGTGTATGGGACTCCGAATAGTAGGGCATCACATGCCACCGTGCGATTCTCTTGTGCGTGGAGTGATTTTTTAACCGCCGTCAATTCGCTGGTGATGGATAAAACATTACTTTTCAGATCGACTAGATCCGATGTCTGGGCAGTGAGAAGTGCCTTGGAGATACTATATTTATTGTTGACGTGGGTCAGTGATGACTTAATATTAGTAACTTCCGTTTTCAGTGCAGTGATATCAGAGTTAGACGTGAGCAGTGATGACTCGAGGTGAGCAGTTTTATTGTTTATTTGACTCACTGCGCTTTTTAGGTCGTTAATTTGTTGGTCAAGCTTTTGCGATATTTTTGCCTCTGTATCAGCTATTCGGCTTATGATAAACTCACTTTGTTTACATAGGCGCTGGTCCAGTTTCTCCCACATACTGTTGTCCTCTTCTGCCCTTTGGTTGGCAAGGGCAGATAGCGCAGAGCGCGATGACGATGGAGGGTTGGGAGAATCCGTTTTGATATTTCCCCTCAAGCGGGAACTTGTGCGGCAATTTGGTGGAGACATTGTGGAAACGAAGTGAAATTGGCACTTTTCGCGAATTTTTATGATAGAAGTTGATTTTTTGTATTTAAATCAACACTATGACCGTCAAACTAAAAAGTATTGATGGTAGAAAAACCGTTTTACTAGATTGGAAGACAAATCTGCACGAATTAAGACGTTTTGAGTAAAAGAATCAAGACGCAAACACCAGGCAAAAAATATGCGACTACTCAGTAGCCATTTCAATGTGACAATTAACAAGAAATTAAACGAAAATTACGATTACCAGACTTCATAAAGAATATTTTTAACACCTTATAACAATACAAGTGACGAACAGGAAGAATTTTCAGGGCACAGAACAAACGAAAGCTAGAATGTGTACCAGATTTTCGACAAATTTTTCTTAGGACATTTTTCTGCAAAATCAACGATATTATTATTATTACGATACACACCCCCCCAACAAGCAATTCCATATTGTAACTTGGAATGGAAAATACAATAATAAATTGTTTTTAAAAGCTTGGTAGAGCAAACGTTACGTAAATAGTAAAAATGTCACAGGGTGTATCGGAAATACTTTTTCAAAGTATCAGCGTGATTCGCAAAACTCATCCTAGAATCAAGGGTAAGCCCAAATATTTAAATTCGTCTACTCTCTCTATTAGAAAGCATTTATCACTACAGGTTAGGTTAGAACAAAAAGAGGGAGAGGAAAAACCAGACGAACAATAGCAGTTAGCCATTTTAAATCTAAAACACTCAGGTGCATACTTACTTACTTAGGTGGCGCTACAGTTCGGGGTGAACCTGGGCCTCAACCAACAAGCCTCTCCATTTAGCTCGGTCTTTAGCTAATTGCCTCCAGTTGCGCACTCCAAGATGGGCGAGGTCCCCTTGAACTTGTGCGCGCCACCTACGGCGATGATTCCCTCTACTGCGTCGTCCCTCGGGATTAGATTCGAAGACTGCGGGCCGGAGCGTTGGTGTCCATTCGCTCTACATGTCCTAGCCATCTCAGACGTCCAATACGCAGTTTTTTTTGACTAGGTCGATGTCGCTGTACAGCTCGTATAGTTCGTGATTGAATCTTCTCCTCCAAAACCCGTCAACGCAAACTGGACCGAAAATCTTACGAAGAATTTTTCTCTCGAAGCGACCAAGGATATCTTCATCCTCTTTTAATAAAGTCCATGTTTCAGCGCCGTAAAGAAGGACTGGGATGATCAAGGTCTTATATAGAGTCTCCTTAGTTGTTCGAGATAGGGCTTTACTGTTGAATTGCCTTATAAGCCCAAAAAACAGCGATTGGCAAGAGTTATTTTTCGCTTGATTTCTGCGCTGATGTTGTTCTCAGAGTTTATAGCAGAGCCAAGGTAGACAAAGTCCCTTACTACCTCGAAGTTATAGCTGCCCACTGTGACGTTTTGTCCAATTCGTCGGTGTTGGTTTTCCCTTCTTGTTGACAGCATATACTTGGTTTTGCCCTCGTTTATCGCTAAACCCATTTTGGCCGCTTCCGCCTCAATGCTTGCAAACGCACCGGTGACAGCCCGCTGAGTTCTTCCGATAATGTCTATATCGTCGGCGTATGCAAGCAGTTGTACAGACTTGTAATAGATTGTGCCTCCGGTATTGGCTTGTGAGTTCCGCACAATCCGTTCAAGTACAATATTGAAAAAGTCACATGACAGTGCGTCACCTTGTCTAAAGCCTTTTTTGACATCAAAGGTCTCGGTGAGGTCATTATCGACCTTGATGGAGCAGCGAGCGTTCTCCATCGTCAGCCTGCACAGACGGACAAGTTTGGCAGGGATGTCAAAACTAGACATGGCTCTATAAAGCTCTTCTCTATAGATGCTGTCATATGCGGCCTTGAAATCAATTAAGAGGTGGTAAGTATCGATTTGAAATTCTTGGGTTTTCTCCAGTATCTGCCGAAGTGTGAAGATTTGATCGACGGTGGACTTTCCTGGCCTGAAACCGCACTGATAGGGTCCAATCAGGCTGTTGGTAAAAGGTTTCAGGCGTTCACACAATATCGCAGAAAAGATCTTGTACGCGATGTTGAGGAGACTGATGCCTCTATAATTGGCGCAGTTGAGGGGGTCTCCTTTCTTGTGGATCGGGCAAACGATGCTGAGGTTCCATTCATCAGACATACACTCGTCTGACCAAATCTTAGAGATGAGCAGGTGTATGCACTCTACCAATTCATTCCCAGCTGCTTTGAAAAGTTCGGCCGGTAAGCCGTCAGGTCCAGCAGCCTTGTTGGATTTTAGCTTGGATATTGCTATCCTCACTTCGTTTTGATCAGGTGGACGGAAATTTTGACTATCATCGTCTATGTTGAATGGTTCATTCTGCCTGACAGCGGGATGTTGGTCTTCGTCGCCGGTATACAGTCTGCAGAAATAGTTTTTGGCGGCTGATCAAACGGTAGTGCATGCGACCATATGAAAACACAAGCGTTTTCACTCAGCTGAGGCCTACCAACTCCTACTCTCAACCTCCACGCGGTGACAGCCGGGTGCCTAGTACCTTAATCCAAGAGATGGGTAACCAACCCCGTTTGGCGGATTCTTGGTGGCAGCAGATGAGAGAGGGGGGGAAGAGTGTTTTTTTCACTAGAGCACTTCTTCCTGTTCCAGGCGGCAGCGGACGAATTCCCTAGATGGAGTCAACGGTGGCGTCTATAGTTCCAGTTAGGTTGAACTTAGTGAATACCTTGCGCGAGCTACTTCGACGTATTCGGATCACAGGTCGGTAAGGAATTTCCAATGTTGGTCAGGACATTGGAATAGAGATGGTGGCGGAGGAGCCCTTAATGGGCCAACGGCAGCGCTCATACTCCCGTAGTGGACTACTGGCACCGGTGTACCCGGCCCATCGTCCTAGGGGAATAATTAAGGAACTGGCCCTCCAGGTTGGGGGTTGTGCCGTCGGGGTAACTTCCCTACCACGTAAAAACCGCATGGTTCCGAAACAACCAAAAGCCTCGGATAAGGATGACTCAACTAATGACGACCCCAGCAAACGAAATAAGGACAACGACCTTCGGATCTGTACGTGGAATGTTCTGTCCCTTTACAGACCACGTGCAGCCGAACAACTAGCAGAGGCCCTAGACTGCTATAAAGCAGATATTACCGCCATCCAGGAAGTGCGATGGGATGGGCCGGGCAAAATGAGGATGAAAAACTGTGACATCTACTACGGTGATTGCTACAGAGGCAACAGGCAACGACTTAGGCAAGAAGTCTTAAGCTTCCGACACGTGAGCGAGCGTATTATGACTATCCGGATCAAGGCTAAATTCGCCAACATAAGCCTAATATGTGTTCATGCCCCCACAGAAGAAAAGGACCCTGCCACCAAAGAGTGTTTCTACGAGCTCCTCGACAAAACATACGAGCAATGTCCTAAATACGACGTTAAAATCGTATTGGGCGATTTTAACGCCAAAATAGGAAAGGAGGACGTCTTTGGTAGGGCAGTCGGTAAGCACAGCCCACACTACACCACGTCTGATAACGGACTAAGGCTAATTGATTTCGCTGTGGAGCGAAATGTCACCATAGCAAGCACATGGTTTCCTCATCACGATATTCATAAGCAGACATGGCGGTCCAATGATCATGTCACGATCAACCTAATTGATCATATTGCGATCGACGCAAGGCATGCCTCCAGTATTCTGGATGTCCGGACCTTCCGAGCGGCCAACATAGACTCGGATCATTACCTTGTTGTAGCCAAGGTACGAATGCGGATATCCCAATCTGAGCAACAAAGAAGAATCACTGTGAGAAAATTTAACGTCGGAAAGCTACAATCGCAAGAGACCGCCAGACTCTTCGCTGAACGCGTATCCCGAAATCTCTCCATCACCCCTTTGCCGCCAGCATCAAGTACCACCACCACCGCGAAACCCCTGGTTTGACAAAGAATGCCGGCGAGTGCATACAGCAAAACAAGAGGCATACAACGCGGCGCTGCAAAGGAAGACGAGAGCTGCTCGTGAGCTCTACGAGCAAAAGAGACGGGAAGAACATCGGCTTCTCCAAAAGAAGAAGAAAGAGCATGAGAAGCGCGCGTTTGAGAATATCGAGAGTTTATACTCCAGGAACAATGTACGGAAGTTTTACCAAAAGGTAAAAAGAACGTGTCAGAGGAGTAATACCCGTAGAGAAACCTGTAGAGATGAAAATGGAAACCTCGTAGTAGAATCACAGTCGGTGCTGAGAATATGGAAAAACTACTTCTGCAGACTGTATAACGGCGACGAAGACCAATATCCCGCTGTCAGGCAGAATGAACCATTATGTTAGCGAATTTAGCCTTGATCCGGATAGTCATAATACGCTCGCTCCCGTGTCGGAAACTTAAGACTTCTTACCGCGTATGACAAATCCGCATCCGAATAAGCGTTGCCTGTTGCCTTTGTAACAATCACCGTAGTAGATGTCAGAGTTTTTCATCCTCATTTTGCCCGGCCCATCCCATCGCACTTCCTGGATGGCGGTAATATCTGCTTTATAGTAGTCTTGGGCCTCTGCTAGTTGTTCGGCTGCACGTGGTCTGTAAAGGGACAGAACATTCCACGTACAGATCCGAAGGTCGTTGTCCTTATTTCGTTTGCTGGGGTTGTTATTAGTTGAGTCATCCTTATCCGAGGCTTTTGGTTGTTTCGGAACCATGCGTTTTTTACGTGGTAGGGAAGTTACCCCGACGGCACAACCCCCAACCTGGAGAGCCAGTTCCTTAATTATTCCCCTAGGACGATGGGCCGGGTACACCGGTGCCAGTAGTCCACTACGGAAGTATGAGCGTTGCTGTTGGCCCATTAAGGGCTCCTCCGCCACCATCTCTATTCCAATGTCCTGACCAACATTGGAAATTCCTTACCGACCTGTGATCCGAATACGTCGAAACAGCTCGTGCAAGGTATTCACTAAGTTCAACCTAACTGGAACTAAAGACGCCACCGTTGACTCCGTCGAGGGAATTAGTCTGCTGCCGCCTGGAACAGGAAGAAGTGCTCTAGTGAGAAAAGCACTCTTCCCCCCTCTCTCATCTGCTGCCACCAAGAATCCGCCAAACGGGGTTGGTTACCCATTTCTTGGAATAAGGTACTAGGCACCCGGCTGTCACCGCGTGGAGGTTGAGAGTAGGAGTTGGTAGGCCTCAGCTAAGTGAAAACGCTTGTGTTTTCATATGATCGCATGCACTACCGTTTGACCAACTCAGGTGCATGGAAGTACACATTTGCTTCCAAATTGTACGCGGAAGATAAGCTGAAGAACATTATCTTAGTTTTTGAGCTTCTTACTAAATTAAGTTCAGCGAACCAGTGTCTCAATAAGCTTAGGTCCAATTAACGTCAGAAACTAGGTCCAAGGGACTGTTTAAACCATAAGTGAAACCAACGTCATCAGCAAAAGCAGTTGGTGAGCCCTTGAAATTAAGAGCAAAGAGTGAATTGATATAGACCAAAAACAAAACTGGGCATAGGACAGAGCCTTGAGGAACACCCTGCTTGAAGAACCTTATTTCGCTCCTTATATCATCTATCTTCACTCTTTGCGACCAATTTTCAAGATACGACCTAAACCAGTGAAGCATGAATCCACGAAATCCAGCTTTCTCCAGTTTTCTCAACAAGAAATTGTGGTTGACCATGTCGAATGCCTTGGTAATGTCAATAAATAAACCAGCCGTACATTTTTTCCCATCGAGGTGTGACATTATTTGGGAGCAAAACTGTAAAAGCGCATCTTCGGACGATTTGCCTTTGAGAAAACCAAATTGAACTGGATTGAAAAAGCTGGTTTTATCTAAAAAAACTCGTTATTCTATTTTTCATTAGTTTTTCAAAAATTTTGCTAAAAACAGAAAGAAGTGAGATGGGCCTATAGTTTCCAATTTCCGCAGCGGAACCTTTTTTGAGTAAAGGAATCACATCTGCACATTTAAGACCTTCAGGAAAGACCCCCTCAAACACACAACGATTAAAAACATTTGCCAAGACATCCACTATAAAACATGCAATTTTTTTAAGTACACAATTTGAAATAACATCGGCTCCGCACGAAGTCGAATTAGGTAACGTACCAATAACTTTCAAGATTTCGAATGAGGTTATGGGCTGAAAAACAAAACTACTACTGTGCAACGATTCAGCACATCCACAAATTGAAGGACATGTACAACAAATCGATTGGACAGGACACGGTTGAAGACTGCAGCCAGCATTGGCAAAATAACAATTAAAAGCATCAGCAATAGAGAGTTTGTCATGTACTTTAGAGTCATCAACACGTAAAACAGTGGGTTTTTTAGAAACAGTGGATTTATTCAGTAAGCTATTTACTACTCGCCATTCATTTTTCAAATTACCCTGTGCAGAGTTGAATTGAGCACGGTAATAGTTATCGCGGCAAATAGGAATCTCGTTTTTTAGTTCAACACACAGTTTCTTATACTTCAAACCGGGAAGAGAAACAACGCAATGTATTTGTTTACATAGCTTTTGTTTTTGTAATATTCCCCCCAGCAGGGAAGACAGAGGGATTTAAGCTCAGAGCCATGAACGTGATCAAAATGCTTTCATTTAATTGGTTAAAGCGTTTTGTATGGGAAAATCATGTATGTACGTACATACATGTTCACTTTATTTTACCTGACTTAACAGTAGCATAGGCACATGATTTTCTTTTTCTGCACATCTGTAGCACAGTAACTTTCGAATGATACAAGTTTCATGCCGCTCCTTTTATAATAAATACTTCAAAAGCGTACGATAAGTTTCGTGTTGACGTATTAATATACACGTGTATAAGATTTAAGTTTGTAGACAATGGATGGTATTAATAAAGACAGACTGCTAAAATATGAAGCAATTGCTAGAAGAAGAATCCATTTTTAGCATTTACTTCCATTCGTATGATAAAAAACTGACTTTAGCAATTGCTTTGTTCGAAAATGGCGTTCGCTCAAATTGGTATGAATAAAAAAACATAAAACTAAGCATTTACTAGGAAATTCCAAGTCGGCTATTTGGTTGACTAGAAACGTTTGCTAGGCACTTCTGACATGAATTGAATTCTTATTATTTCTTTTGGTTACCGTGAATTTTCTTTAAAAAAATAAATGGATTTACATACCACTTTTGTCGATTATGGTTGCAAATGCAAACAAGATTCGTAAACAAAAGCAGTATGCAATAAGTCAAGATCATTTGGTGTCGATACAATTTTCAAGCATTTGTATCGTTTCACACTTCGAAATGGGGCTTATTTGGCACAGACATTTTTGCCTGAAAATTTAGAAAGACGTGGTGACGTGCTTATTTCGATACACTTGGTGATCTTGGTGATGTAGATGCTGTTGTGCTATCGTTGCCCTCTGATTGAGCTAAAACAAATAACAAAACATTCCCCTAAAATCACGAAAAAAAAGAGAATACCTCAGATATTCCATATCAGCGTAGGATGCTTCCATTTGTCTTTTTCCTTATAAACGCACGAAATCAACGGTTTTTGACATGTCGTTTGATGTCGAATGCCAAGCAATTACTTAGTTTGAATGTTCGAACTTGCTTAATTAAAGTAAAGTATTATTAATACGGATTCGGGCAATTGCTTTATGCGTTTACTTTGCTACGAGAATTATCCTCAATCCTAGACTTATCCTGGCTAGATTTCCACAATCTCCTTAAGAACATCCCAAAGGAAGAATTTCTGTTTGTTGGAGGAGATTTGAATGGACATGTCGGGAAATAAAACGAAGACTATGAAGACTGCCATTGAGGACTAGGATATGGCACCAGGAACCTTCCTGGTGAAGACATCCTAAGCATGTGCAAATCACACGGTCTTATCGTGTTAAATACCATGTTCATCAAACAAAGCCGACACCTGATCACTTACAGCAGTGGTGGAGATGAAACTCAGATTGACTACCATTTGGTAGCCAGTTTTATGAAGCCTCGGGTAAAAGATTGCAAAGTGATCCTGGGAGAGGCAATCGCTCGGCAACACCGTCTCCTGCTAACAGAAATTTTTATGAAAACACGAAGGAAAAGCAAACAAACAAGGGTCTCTGAGAAAATCAAGTGGTACAATCTGGACAAAGAAAAAGGCGAGGCTTTTGTTTTCGTAATGAAAAATTACCTCTCTCACACCATCAACGGAGCTAAGGATGAAGATTGCAGAGCACAAAATATATGCGACTCCCTATAGCGAACTTGCTTAAAGAAGGCCAAATCACTGCTAAGAGCTTCAAAAGGCCACCATCAACACGCCAAAGAACCATGGTGTTGGAGTGATGAAGCTAAGAAGGTGATAATTGAGAAGAAAGCGGCTTTCAAAACTTGGTCAAAGTGCCCCTCTAATAATAGTGACGAAAAAGTTCGCCTCGAAATGGAATACAGATGCTGCAAGAAAAAAGCGAAGAAGAAGTGCGTCCAGCTTAAAGCAGAGAGTACGGAGGGCCTGTATCGGGAGCTGGAGAAAATATCTTCCCCGGTTGCTGATGCAAACCAGGCTATCCAGGAGCTGCGAAGACACAATATGAACAAGAGCGCCACTATCTTCAAAATAGCCGCCCAAAGAAGGAGGAATGTTCAGGAGATTCATTCGCCAAAGTTCATTAGCAATGCTCATGGCCAGCTTCTTGTGGATGACGACAAAATTCTGCAGAGGTGGCGGCAGTATTGTGAAGAGCTTTTAAATGAACAGTTTCCCCGGCTATACTTTCCAAGAGCCACCCCTAACTGTGAAGAAATACCCGACATTACAGTCGAAGAAGTTAGTGAGGCGGTCAAATACTCCAAAAAACGAAAAACAGTTGGGCAGACGAGATACCCTCTGAGATCTGGAAAAAGATGGGAGACATCGGGTTCAGATGGCTCAGAATTCTCATCTCCAAATTCGTGAGAGGTGATCCAATGCCGAATGAATGGAGGGAAAGTAACCTTCTCCCTGTATACAAAGGGAAGGGTGATACGCGAAACTGTGATAACTGACGTTCGATCAAGCTGATGTCACACACCATGAAGATCGTTGAGCGGGTATTAGGTGGCCGACTGCGAAAAATAATACGGCTATCTGATGATCAGTGCGGGTTTGTCTCGGGTAAATCAACCACAGATGCAATCCAAAGTATAAGGATCATAATGGAAAAACATCGTGATTCCTTAAGGGATTTGCATATTGTATTGGTTGACTTTGAAAAGGCATTCGACAGACAACCACGAGATCTGATATGGGTGGCGCTAAGACATCGAGGGGTTCCAGAAACCTATGTACAGATGATCATGGACATGTACGAAAGAGCAAAGACAAGAGTAAGATGCCCCGCTGGAGTAACCGAAGAGTTCCCAATCAAAGTCGGGGTGCACCAGGGAAGCTCTTTAAGTCATTTGCTCTTTATTACAGTCCTTGATTATCTGCTCGAAGGTAAAGTGATGGATCCCAAGGTACATCAGTTATTCTTTGCTGACGATGGAGCCATCATAAGTGAGGATCCTACATCCCTGCAACGAGCACTTGATGTGTGGGTGGACATTTTGGAAGGAAATGGGTATCGTATAAGTTCAAAAAAGACAGAGTACTTATGCTGCCCGTTCTCTGATCCACTCAGGCCTATTCCAGACATTTATTTGAATGGAACAGTGCTTCCCAAGTGCGAAAAGTTCAAATATCTGGGATCTATGATCAATAGCAAAGCAACTTGTGATGACGACATCAATCATCGTGTAAGCGTAGGGTGGATGAAGTGGCGAGAAAATTCCGCTATTTTTGTGGCAGAAAAATGTCCCCTAAGTTGAAAGGAAGGCTCTACACCGCAGTTGTACGTCCAGCGCTCACATACGGTTCACAATGTTGGACGGCAGCTGAGATGAAGATGCTTCGCATGACAGCAGGAGTGACAAAGCTTGATCGAATAAGGACTTCGAAGATCCGTGGAAGCTTTCGCATCAAGGAAACCATCGTACAAAAATTGAGAGCGACCGGCTCAGTTGGTATTGCCACGTTCAAAGAAGAGATCATTTGAACCCTGTTAAAAAGGCAATATCTATGCACGTTCCAAAGACATCGCGATGAAGGAAAGGCAGGCCTTAAACGCCTGGATCAGACAAATGCGACGACATCGGCATTTCATTGGCCTCAGTAACCGAGTGATCCAAAATCGGCAGGCCTGCCGATATTTTCTGAGGTCAAATAGGCGAACCCCACAGACGGATCAGTAGAAATGCGGTGAAGTGGGAGGGTTGTGATCCCCTGTTTTCGGATCATAGCCTCGCTGATAAAAGGAAGAAGAAGAGACTTATCCTCAAGCGCTTGCTGATTTTTATTTAAACCATCCAACGCTTTCTTTTTCGAAGTCGGCCATATTAGAACATTTTAAAAAACGATGCGGAAAAGTTATAATCCATCTGAAGCCAATCGTATGATACCCTATCTCTCATCTCATAAATCATTCTCGAAAATTCTATTTAAATGCAATAATGTAATATATAATGCAATACACAGGACAAGTTTTGTCGTCTTTTGAGTGGTCTTATCAGAAGAGTTATTAAAACGAAGTGGAAATGATAGTCACTATCCAATTTATAAAATCTGATAAAATGTTCTAAATATTGTGTTTTTTTTTAATGAAAGGCGTCCGTAGAATGTATGCATGCAGCGAAATTATATAACATAACAAACACTATATTACAGTCAATCAAAAAAGTCTCCGTATACCCCATTACTTACAAAGACAAAGCCAAACTGCTTCTTTAATTATTGAGATATCTTGATGAAAGTTTGTACAAATTCACTTCGTTTATTGTAAAGTAAAGTTTGTAAGTTAATTTATTAATTTACAAAGTAAGTACAAAATAAAGTGAAACATAACTTCAAAATACAGTTCAAAAATGTATCCGCACGTATAATGTAATTCTTCAAAATAATTGCATTGAAATGATTTGGCTTATATTTGGTAGGGCGGCCCTTAGCCTCGAGCACATATTGATGCGCCGTTGCATCGAATTTCCCAAGTTTGAAGAAGTAGCAGAATCTATTCGGTCCCATTCGTATTTCAGCTTTTCTATGATCATTTTCTTGCTTGTTATTTCATGTTCTTCTTCTTCTTATGTCCTGTATCCCCTTGTGGGTCCTAGGGCCTCTACTACGCCTACGCGCTATTGTGTACGGTTTCTGGCAATGTGTCTGGGTTTTACCCCAACTTTTCCCTAACTGCCGTGCCTCCTTCTCGACTGTTCTGCGCCATGTTCTCCTCGGACCGCCAGGTCTTGTGCCATCCTGAGTTAGAGGGTTCCATTGCATAGCATGGTTCGCTATGGAGCTGTCACCCTTTCGGAACGTGTGACCAATCCACTGCCACTTCCGCCATTGGATAGTTGTGCCTATTAGGTTCCTGACCCGTTCTTTCATAAAGGTGTTCGTTAGAGATACGATTGGGCCAGAAAATCCTTAAGATATTGCCCAGACACCTATTAACGAACGTTTGCAGCTTTCTGGTGATAGTAGTGGTCACTCTCCACGTGCTGCAACCATATAGCAGCACGGATTCAACGTTGGAGCGGAACAGTCTCATTTTGGTGCTCAAACTGATTGTATTGCTTCGCCATATTTTGGACAACATCCCGAACGCGGACTTTGCTTTGGCGATCCTGTTGGCTATATCCAGTTCGGTTCCACCATCGGTCGAGACAATACTCCCAAGATACTGGAAATCCTCTACTCTCTCTACCGGTTGTCCACCAATGCATATTTGAGCCGAGGAGTTAGTTCCAAGGCTGATAATTTTAGTTTTTGCCGTACTAATTTTCAGCCCGACGACGCCTGTCTCCCTCTCCACATCTGCTGTCATTTGGTGGAGGTCCATAATTCTGTGGGAAAGTAAGCATACATCGTCTGCGTAGTCAAGATGTTTCAGTTGAGATGTAAGAGTCCATCGAATTCCTCCTTTTCCCGTCGACAAAGCTGCATGAAGCACATCGCTAATCACCAATAGGAATAATATTGGTGAAAGGATACGGCCTTGTCTTACCCCACTTTGGATCTCAAATTTGTCAGACAACCTCCTCTCTCTGTGCAGAACGTGACATTTGGAGCCTTCATATGTAGCTCTGATAATAGCAATTAGTTTATCGGGAATACCTCTCCTGCGTAAGGTACGCCAAATAAACTCCCTGTTGACACTATCGAACGCCTTCTCAAAATCGATGAACAGCAGGTGCAGTGGCGATCGATATTCAACACACTGTTCGATGATACTCCGCAGGGTGTTGATGTGGTCGGCACAGGAGGATCCAGAGCGGAAACCTGCTTGTTCGGCATCGAGTGTGTCTTCGAGATGTTGCTTGATTCGCTCCAGTGTGATTTTAGCTATTATCTTAGCTGATCTGCCTGTGGGGTTCACCTGTTTTACCTCAGGATATATTGTCAGGCTTCCTAATTCGGATCACTTCATCGCTGAAGCAAATCAAATGCTGGTGTTGCATTTGTATGATAAAGGAATTTTTAGGCCTACCCCTCTTTAGCGATTGCAGTGGAAGGTTCATCAATTTCGCCTTTTTTGCGAGGCTCATATGGCCTCTCCTTTGAACATGAACATTGCAGCTGAACTGGTTTCTTCAACGTGAAGGTTCCCTCGCATATTTGAACTTCTTACAGCCAGATATGTAAGGAAGAAAATTCATTTTCAATTTTGGGAGTCAGGAGAACTTTTTTTTTCAGTGCATTGTCCAACAATGCTTTTCAATACACATTAAAACACATAGACTAGTTTATTGAATGTTTTCACTACCGACGAGTAACTTATTGACCTGGGCGAATGAATTCTTCACAATTTTTCATAAAAGATTAAAAAATAATAGAAAATGTCGGGAAAACTTACACCTTACTACATTAGTCGATGCAATACAAAAGAATCTCGCCATAAAGAAAATTGATAACTCACATGGGTCGTTTTGGACTCGACCGACTATAGTGTTACTTTTTATTTTTCTTTGTCATTCATTCATTCATTTATTTTCAATGGCCCGCTAATCCTTCATGAGGGTCGCGGGGGTAGGATGCTCAGGTGGACTCTCCATCCTTCTCGATCCTCCGCCATTGACTCCAATTCATCAGGAGGAATCCCTAAGCGGCTCCAGGAGAGATGTCGGACTTGATCCAAACATCTATTTCTAGGCCTTCCGCGAAGTCGCCTACCTGATGGCACGGCAACCATGGCGCGTCTTGGAAGCCGGTCTGGGGGCATACGCACTACGTGACCAAACCATCGAAGCATAGATCGTTCCGTTCGGAGAAGTAGCTGCTCAACGTTGAGCGCCTCGCGTACTCTGGTGTTGCGCACTCGATCCGTACGAGTTATTCCAACACCACCGCGAAGGAAACTCATTTCGGCAGCTTGTATCCGCGATCTTATTCTTTCGGTTACTACCCAAATTTCATGACCATAGGTGAGAGTTGGAACATACACAGAGTTAAAAACCGATAGCTTAGCTTGAACACTAAGTTCGGCCTTCCTTATAACAGATTGACCAAGCTCTCTCAAAATTGATCCAGCCTGACCAATTCTACAGGATAACTCGGCATTGCTCCTCCCATCACTCGTGAATAAAACCCCGAGGTACTTAAACTTCTCCGCCTGCTTCAGTGGGACTCCACTAACATGCAGAGTGCACTGAATGGGTTTTTTTGGAAACGACCATTACTTCCGATTTGTTCACGTTGATCTTCATTCGAGCGTCATCACAAACGGCTACAAACCTTTCGATTGCGCGCTGAAGTTCGGTTTGAGAGGACCCAAGGATGACCAAATCATCCGCAAAGAGCAGATGACTAATCCTTAGGTCTCCCACTTTGAAACATTCCCCGCCACGGCTGCGCTGTAACATCCAATCCATATATACAATGAAGAGAAGAGGTGACAAAACGCACCCCTGGCGGAGTCCAACGCCCACAGTGAAAGGTATTGATTTAACACCGTTTATCCGAACACAGCTTCTACAGTTCGTATATAAAGACTGAATCGCCCTTAACAGGGAGCCAGCAATCCCATACTCCTGCAGAACACTCCAGAGTTTGCCTCGAGGAACCCTATCATATGCCTTTTCCAAATCCACAAAACAAGTGTAGACAGGTTTGGCATATTCCCAGGCCTTCTCAAGAACCATTCTGAGAGTGAACAACTGTCGGTTGTGCTTCTACCGGGACGAAAACCGCACTGCTCATCCCCCAAACTGTCCTCAACCACAGCTCTGGAACGCTTTTCTAGCACCTTAGCGAAGACTTTTCCAGGGAGACTTGAAAGAGATATACCCCTATAGTTAGCCCAATCTCTTTTGTCCCCTTTTTTAAAAAGAGGATCTATCACCCCCATTTGCCAATCACAAGGTGTTTCACCGCATTCCCAGGCCACTTTAATGACACGCGAGAGCCATTGAACTCCCTCTTTACCTAAAGCCTTGAGCATTTCTGGCCGAATTTCATCCACACCAGCAGATTTGCCAACTTTTAGCGCTTTGATCGCCAAAGTTACTTCCTCTACCGTAGCACTACTTTCCGCCCAACTCTCGACCATAGGTCTGTCATCTTCGGTGTCCTGTTCGGGATTGAGCAATTCTGAAAAGTGCTCGCTCCATCTGCGTAAGATGTCCTCCTCATTGGAAAGAAGTGTACCGTCTTTGGATTTGACTCCTTCAACGATATTCAACTTTTTTCCTCTGAGTCGGCGGATGGTCTGCCAGAACATCTTATTTGCAGATCTGTGGTCACGTTCCAATTTCTCGCCAAACTCCTTCCAAGACTGTTCTTTCGCTGTTTTCACAGCTAATTTGCAAGTTCTTCGCGCTTCAGTGTACCGATTTCGAGAATCGGAGTTCCCCAAGTGAATCCACACCTTAAAGACTCTCTTCTCTGATGGCTTCTTGAACTCCAGGCGTTTAAAACCAAGCAGTTCTTTTCTCACCACTAGCCGCCACACCAAGCCGCTTCACTCCACAAACATCTCCCGCAGAGGCAATAACCGCTGTTGAAAACAGTTGCCATTCTTCCTCTACATTTGATGGAACAGTTGGAATTCGTTCAAACCTCTCAGATATTTGCCGCGCAAATGTCTCCCGTATCTCATCGTCCTGTAACCTCTCCCATCGTATGCGTGTAACCATCCTTGGTTTATGCTTTGGTAGGGGAGGCACTCTCTCGCTAAGATACAATTTGCAGAGCACTAAGTGATGATCAGTTGGCAGTTCGGCCCCTCTTAATACGCGAACATCACAAACCATTCTCTTCAGACACGATGGTACCACAAAGAAATTGATCAGCGACTTCTGCTGGAGACTCTGACGGTACCACGTGTATTTGTGAATGTCTTTGTGTGGAAAGATGGTGTTCATGATGGATAAGCCATTTCAACAACAAAAATCCAACAACCTCTCTCCGTTCGCGTTTTGATCAGGATCACCGTTCCTCCCAATCACACTCCCCCATGTCATAACATCTACACCCACATGAGCATTGAAGTCACCCATCAGGACAAAAGAATCCATATCTGCAACCTTTTCAAGGGCAACATCAACTTCATCTAAGAAAGCTGCGTACTCTGACAGAAGGTTCGGTGCATACACCTGCACCAATGCCAGAGTTGATCTTTCAAGCTTGAGCTTTAAGATCGCAACTCTCCCTCCTAATAGTATCCACTCCAATACTCTGTCTGTCAACCTGGGATTTGTGAGTATCCCCACTCCCGCCCGAGCAGACATTGAGGGTGCGACTCCTGACAGGAAGAGCTACCACCCACCCGAAAGGTCCACAGTTTTAGAACCTCTCTGCTTTGTTGAAGAGACGCCAACTATATCTAGTCGACTTTTATTAACAGCCTCTCCAACAAGCTCAAGATCCTTCCCTGTGAGCGATGAGACGTTCCATGTGCCTATCCTAAGTCGATGCCGTTGTCGAATCTCAGAGAGTCCATCTGTGCCCCTATCGGTGCACAGCGCGTTCACCCCTTGACCCCCGTAATGGTTCGCGAGACCATTGACAGGAAGCTCGTAGCCATTTCGGGTTTGACCCGGCCTGCTGCCGAGCGGGACAGGCCGACCACCAGACGCTCGCATACTGACACCCTTCAGGCCTGGCTCCAAAGGATTCCCTGACTTACCAGGCTTGGCAATATCCGAGGCCGGTCGATTCCTTCTTGTCGTCATGGGATGTGCGCTTTGTTAGCCGTGACTGGATTGTATGGATGGGAATAACTATTTAAGTTACCCCATCCGCACATCCCAGTCACGTTGCCCGCCCCCCACCACGAGGAGGTCAGCTGCCAGGGGGGCTATTTTTCTTTGTCAACATTTGTAAATGGATATAAAATCTAAAGTCACTGTGCCTCGAAATTAAACCACAAATATTTCAAAAGATATTTGAATACAAAAATTGTTTTGCGTCTAAACAGGTCCGAGGGACGGATGAAGGTTAAAATATTATTTTCAGACATTCCTTCAGTGTGAAGGTTTTATTCAAATTTATTTATCACATGCATATGCGAGTATTTGAGGAAAAAACTTTCATAATAATATTTACAACTCCTACATATCCTCAAAGTTTAAATACTTTAAAATCATGAAAAATAAGAATCATGAAATAAATGGAATTCTGCTTCAATTAATTCAATGCCGAACACGTTACCGTGAAATTGTAACATGAACAGATGGCAAAATTCGCACTGAATTCGAAGAAAAATGCCACGAAATTCATAAAAAGAAAGACCAAAACGGTAAACGACTCCTCCACTTATAGGGGATTAAATTACGATGAGAGGGAAACAATTATTTTAATGGTATGCATTTCGAAGAGTCGAAATACGAGTACTTGTATTTACAAAAAGTATAAAAAAACAAATGATGTAATCATTCTAATTACATCTTAAGCTGTAGATGTTTATCAGATTTTGGTATTGTGTGTCGGTTAAGTAATTTTAATCGGAGGGTAAGGAGCATTCATCGACTTGAAGGTTATCCTATTGTATATGAAATTCGGAACTCATTCTGACTAATAACTATTCCCAATAACTATGACCAATAACAAAAAAATAAATATGTTACGTATACGCCTACAGTATTATTATAAAAATGAAATAGTCTGAACAAACTATAATACTATAAGTACCGCCAGCTTGTTACTATTAACTCTTTCTAGATCTAATTTCCAATTCGAAACAAACTATACCGAGATACATATGGCGTACAACAGAATCGTAAAAAGCTGTCCAAACAAGTCAAGTCTTAGATACAATGTATAATCCACTACTATAAACAGACAATTATGCAACCTTGACAGTTCGTTGGCTTCATTTGCCGGTAACAGCAGTAAACAATTGCACAAAAGTGGAATGGAAACTATGTTTTTTTGTTGCTATTTTCTGCGCAGTACACACTTTGAAATGGCATTTATGTTGCTATATTTGTTTCCGAGTTTCTAGGGAAGTCTCAAGCGACATTGACCAGTCCGGCAAAGACTACAACTTCCTTGCTTTCTGTTTGTTATTCCTATTCTGAGAAGTATTGTAAATAAATTCTCAATCTTCTTAGAATTTAGTACGTCAGAGAATGGGATTGATTTCAGGCGTAGGTCGAAACAAAGGCGCGTATACACACTTTTTCAATCTCAAGTCCATTTATGTATGCAAACAAAAACTTGGACGTTTGTAGGGGTTCCAAGATTGTCGTTTTGGTATGGTGTCGAGCCCGTTAAATCAAATTACATTTTATTTTAGTGTGTGCAGAGGGACAGACAACCTACTTGATTGCTGCTCCTAGGTTAGGTTTTCATTAGCTTATGGATTAAGAATTGACATGAATACATATTTAATTAGTGAGAGGTAAAATGTATCTACATCTTTATATTGTTGTGAGATCGATATTTGCCATTGGCGGTACCTTTATAAATAATTCAAATAGTAATTTCAAGCCTTGTAACCAACTTTATAGGTTAGATATTCCCATAATTTTCCCAAAAACGCCTTGGTTTAACAATCCATTAAGTGCACAGTGGTTTTTTTTTTTTTTTTTTTTTTATGTTAATCAACCCTTATTTCTGTGAGTATGACTTTGTATTATTATGCAGATTCTTTTTCTGTGTGTTCGACTAGAAAATTCATCGCCGTCCACAGTGATTGTTCTTTCGTTTCGTTAGTTCTTTTTTTCATTTGCAATTTGAATGTAATGAATATAAAATGAAGAGCATCGCCACCATAGAGATACACATTACATAAGGGACATTATTGTATTGCAGGCCATAAATTGGAGTCAATTGATATAAATTTACATGATTCTCTGCAATCACTATAATGAAATGAATGCCTTGTACGTGTACGTATAATGGAAATTCATTAACTCAGTATCGAGTTGAGATTTCTTGTGATTCTATGATTTTTATTTAATTTCTGATAAATTGTCATAGATACGAGAATGTGCTTAGTAGAGAAATTTGCTGTCGAACTATCGAGCTACTTGCTTATTCTTGGTAATTTAGGTCATCGTGTGTACATTCTTAAGTTGAAATGGCAAAACATATGTGCGAGCAGTATTTGTAAAGGTATTTCTGGATTGTAGAAATGTTCTATTTCGGTATGCAACATATGTATATTTGCTGAACGAAAACTTTACATCTTGACGTAGGCAATATGAATTTTATTACCCCAGGTCACGTATCACGGGGTGTTGAGGAATTCCAGATAGACGTGACTGGTTTTAGTTACGAGTGGATGTATTCGATTATTACTGTCATATAAAACACTGACAATGGGGCTGGTAATTTTATGATTTTATTTATTATTTTGCATGTCTGAATTTGTATAATTAGTATTTTCATTTAATATACCTGTTCAATTAGCTCGTTGGTGTGTGGAAAAGGAGCGGTGTTTTTTAGGTGATCTCTCCATCTAAGTTATATTTTTGTTCCTATTACTAAAGTTTTCAATTCAATATTAACATTACATATTGCCCGTTTAATTAAAACAAGATCTTAACTTCGAAGTTCGAAGGTTCGTGGAAGCCTTTACATCAAAGAAACCATCTCACGAAAAATAGAGCGCCACTGGCTTAGCTGGTATGGCTATGTTCAAATAAGAGATCATTTCAACCCCGTCAAAAAGGCAATATTAATGAACGTTCCACTGATATCGCGAAAGAGAGGCAGGTCAATAAACACCAAGATCACACAAATTCAACGACAACATCATTTGGTTTGTCCCAATATCGAAGTGATTCAAAATCGGGAGGCCTGCCGATATTTTCTGTCAAACCCCACAGCCAGATCACTAAAAACGGATTGAAGTTTATGATCCCTAGAGTTCAGATTAAAAACCTAATCAGAAAAGGAAATAGGAAGAATGAAAAAAGTACCTTAATCCCACAGAGGACAAGAGTATAATAATATAATACGAGTAGCATCTAAAATTTGATCTCTTTCATTAGAATTTATTACATCTGTAATTTCTTACTCTTAGATTTAGATTAGATTCGATTTTTATTTGTGTACTTACTTAGATGGCGCTACGGTCCGGGGTGGACCTGGGCCTCAACCAACAAACCTCTCCAGCTAGCACGATTACGAGCCAGCTGCCTCCAGTTGCGCACGCCAAGTTGGTTGAGGTCCCCCTCCACTTGTTTGCGCCACCTACTGCGAGGTCGTCCTCTACTGCGTCGTCCATCCGGGGTGGATTCGAAAACTTTCTTAGCGGGAAGGTTGGGCTCCATCCGCTCTAAATGACCCAGCCATCTTAGTCGCTGTATGTGAACTCTTCTGGCTAAGTCGATGTCCTTGTACATGCCGTATAGCTCGGCATTGTATCTTCTCCTCCACTCACCGTCTATGCAGACGGGACCAAAGATCGCTCGAAGAACTTTTCTCTCGAAATAACCAAGGGCATCCTCATCCGGTTTTGTCAAAGCCCATGCCTCTGCGCCATACAGCAGGACTGGGATGATTAATGTCTTATAAGGAGTTACCTTAGTAGTTCGAAATAGGGCTTTGCTACTCAATTGCCGTTTTAGCCCATAGAAACAACGATTGGCAAGAGTAATTCTCCGTGTGATCTCCCTACTGATGTCATTTGCGGAGCTGACCATATAGCCTAGGTAGACAAAATTTTTTACTACCTCAAAATTGTATCTGTCTATTGTGGCGTTCTGTCCAAGACGCCGATGTTGGGTGTCCTTTTTTGTAGACAGCATATATTTTGTTTTGACCGTTAGACCCATCTTTGCTGCCTCGATCTCAATACTCGTAAATGCCCCATTGACGGCCCGCTGAGTTCTTCCGATTATGTCAATTTCATCGGCATAAGCAAGTAGTTGTACAGACTTGTAAAAGATTGTATCTCCGGTGTTGGCTTGTGAGTTTCGTACAATTCTCTCAAGTACTATATTAAAGAGATCGCATGATAGCGCGTCGCCTTGTCTAAGACCTTTCCTGACATCGAACGGTTCGGTGATGTTCTTACCGACTTTGATGGAGCAGAGAGAGTTCTTCATCGTCATTCTGCACAAACGGACGAGCTTGGCAAGGATGCCATGACTAGTCATGGCTCTGTATAACTCGTCTCTATACACGCTATCATAGGCAACTTTGAAATCGATAAAGAGGTGGTGCGTATCGATTTTGTATTCATGGGTTTTTTCCAAGATCTGCCGTAGTGTGAATATTTGGTCAATGGTGGACTTTCTCGGCCTGAAACCGCACTGATAAGGACCTATCAGGTTGTTGACGATCGGTTTTAGGCGTTCACATAATACGGCAGACAGGATTTTATATGCGATGTTGAGGAGACTTATACCTCTGTAATTGGCGCAGTTCAGAGGGTCTCTTTTCTTCAGGATCGGGCAAACGATGCTGAGGTTCATTCTGCCTGACAGCGGAATATTGGTCATCATCGCCGTTTAACAGTCTGCAGAAGTGTTCCTTCCATATCCTCAGCACCGTCTGCGATTCCACTACTATGTTGCCATTTTCGTCCCTGCAGGCTTCTGTTCTGGCTTTGAAACCCTGGCATGTTCTTTTTACCCTTTGGTCAAATTTTCGAACATTATTCCTGCAATAAAGTCTCTCAATCTCCTCGATCGAGCGCATCTCATGCTCTTTTTTCTTCTTTCTGAGAAGTCGATGTTCCTCTTTTCTCCTGCGCACGTAGAGCTCGTAAGCAGCTCTAGTCCTTCTATGCACCGCCTCTTTGTACGCCTCTTGTTTTGCTGCATGTGCTTGCCGGCATTCCTCATCAAACCAGGGGTTTCGTTGTGGTGGGCGAGAGAAGCCCAGTACATCAGAGGCGGCATCTCTGATGGCTTGTTGGCAACGCTGCCACTGGTCTACCGCATTTGCTGCTGGCGGCATAGGACTTAGATTGAGATTAGAAGAAACACGATCGACAAAGGTTCTGGCGGTAACTTGCGATTGTAGCTTTTCGACGTCAAATTTCCTCACAGCATTTCGTTGATTTCGCTCCGTTGTGGATATCCGCATCCGTACCTTGGCTACAACTAGGTAGTGATCCGAGTCCACGTTGGCTCCTCGGAAAGTCCGGACACCCAGAATACTGGAAGGGTGCCTTGCGTCGATCGCAATGTGATCGATTTGGTTAACAGTTTTTCGATCAAAGGAGAGCCATGTTCCTTTGTGAATATCGAGACGTGGGAACCGCGTACTAGCTATGACAAAGTTTCGCCCCGCTGCAAAGTCGATTAGCCTGAGTCCGTTGTCGGATGTGTTGTCGTGCAGGCTGTGCTTTCCGACCGCGCTACTAAAGACGTCCTCTCTTCCTAGCTTTGGTTTAAAATCACCTAGGATAATTTTAACGTCGTGGCTAGGGCATTGCTCATACGTCTTATCCAAGAGCTGGTAGAAGTCGTCCTTTGTCGCGTCGTCCTTCTCCTCATGAGGGGCGTGAACGCATATTAGGCTAATGTTGGCAAATTTAGCCTTGCTACGGATAGTCATTAGGCGCTCGTTCCCATGCCTGAAATTCAAGACTTCTTGCCTAAGTCTGCTTCCAATAACAAATCCGAACCCGAATAGACGCTGTCCTTTTTGTCTGTAGCAATCGCCGTAGTAGATGTCGCAGTTTTTCATACTCTTTTTGCCCGGTCCATCCCATCGCACTTCTTGGATGGCGGTAATGTCTGCTTTGAGACACTCTAGGGCCTCCGCAAGTTGTTCAGCTGCACGTGGTTTGTAGAGGCACCTAACATTCCATGTGCAGACACGAAGATCGTTGTCCTCTTTACGTTTGCTTGGGTCGTCAACAGTAAATTCATCCGTATCCGAGGCTGTTGGTTGCTTCGTAACCGAAGGTTTTTTACGTGGTAGGGAAGTTAACCCGACGGCACAACCCCCAACCTGGAGGACCAGATCCTTTTTTAGCAACCCCTAGGACAAGAGGCCGGATACACCGATGTCAGTAACCCACTTTGGGGATATGAGCGCTGCCGTTGGCCCATTAAGGGTTCATCTGCCACCATCTCTTTTTCAATACCCTGACGTAGTATTGAAAATCCTTACAGACCTCAGCTTCAAATATGTCGAAGTAGCTCCGGTAAGGTTTCCGCTGGCCTGTAGACGTCACCGTTGATTCCGTCGGGAGAATTCATCCGCCGCACGTCCTCCTTCTGAGGACCTTTTGTTAGACTTCTGAGAAGCATATTTCAGCCGATCAGGTCAACAAGCGATGCCTCGTCCGGTTAAACATATGCGCGCTGAAGTTCACCCAGATGTGCTTACGCAGGTCCGAGTGTTCAGCTACCCATATATCGTCAGACTCAGCATACGCTCATCGTTAGTTCGCTATCAGATAGCTATCCAGTGGGCACCACGGGGAGGTGATGATGCGATTTTGCCACCTTTTATTTGTGTACCTACTTCAAAATGCATTACAAAAAAAGGTTAACAAAAAACCAGTTTGCATGGCATTGCCGTCTGCCTGATTGACAATATAATCAAATACCTATGTATGTACATAACTTTCCAAATCTCATTTAATATGAAGTAGCGAAATAAAGTGGACTAACATTGATTAAAAATTTCCAGTCAATATTCTCTCGCGATATTGTAGTGCAATTTTGCAATATCGAAATAATTTAGGAATATTAATCTCCTTCCTTACCTTTATGTCCTGTATCCCCTTGTGGGTCCTAGGGCCTCTACTACGCCTACGCGCCATCGTGTACGGTTTCTGGCAATGTGTCTGAGTTCTCCCCAACTTTTCCCTAACTGCCGTGCCTCCTTCTCGACTGTTCTGCGCCATGTTCTCCTCAGACCGCCAGGTCTTCTGCCATCCTGAGTTAGAGGGTTCCATTGCATTGCATGGTTCGCTATGGAGCTGTCACCCTTTCGGAACGTGTGACCAATCCACTGCCACTTCCGCCGTTGGATAGTTGTGCCTATTGGTTCCTGACCCGTTCTCTCGTAAAGGTGTTCGTTGGAGATACGATTGGGCCAGAAAATCCTTAAGATATTGCGCAGACACCTATTAACGAACGTTTGCAGCTTTCTGGTGATAGTAGTGGTCACTCTCCACGTGCTGCAACCATATAACAGCACGGATTCAACGTTGGAGCGGAACAGTCTCATTTGGTGCTCAAACTGATTGCATTGCTTCGCCATATTTTGGACAACATCCCGAACGCGGACTTTGCTTTGGCGATCCTGTTGGCTATATCCAGTTCGGTTCCACCATCGGTCGAGACAATACTCCCAAGATACTGGATATCCTCTACTCTCTCTACCGGTTGTCCAGCAATGCATATTTGAGCCGATGAGTTAGTTCCAAGGCTGATAATTTTAGTTCTTGCCGTATTAATTTTCAGCCCGACGACACCTGCCTCCTTCTCCACATCTGCTGTCATTTGTTGGAGGTCCATAATTCTGTGGGAAAGTAAGCATACATCGTCTGCGTAGTGAAAATGTTTCAGTTGAGATGTAAGAGTCCATCGAATTCCTCCGTTTCCCGTCGACAAAGCTGCATGAAGCACATCGCTAATCACCAACAGGAATAATATTGGTGAAAGGATACAGCCTTGTCTTACCCCACTTTGGATCTCAAATTCCTCAGACAACCTCCCCCTGTGCAGAACGTGACATTTGGAGCCTTCATATGTAGCTTTGATAATAGCAATTAGTTTATCGGGAATACCTCTCCTGCGTAAGGCACGCCAAATAAACTCCCTGTTGACACTATCGAACGCCTTCTCAAAATCGATGAACAGCAGGTGCAGTGGCGATCGATATTCAACACACTGTTCGATGATAATCCGCAGGGTGTTGATGTGGTCGGCACAGGAGGATCCAGAGCAGAAACCTGCTTGTTCGGCATCGAGTGTGTCTTCGAGATGTTGTTTGATTCGCTCAAGGATGATTTTAGCTATTAACTTAGCTACAGCAGGCAGCACGCAGATACCCCTCCAGTTTCCGCACTCCATTAAATTTCCTTTCTTAGGAAGCTTGACGATCATTCCCTTTTTCCACTCGTTAGGAAAGCTCTCAGCTTCCCAAGCTCTATCTATAAGTGGAAGCAGAAGCTCAGCCGATGTTGCTGGCGTTGCTCGTAAGAGCTCTGCTGGAATACCGTCAAGTCCTACCGCCTTGTTGGTTTTGAGTGCCTTGATCGCGGTAATGATCTCATCTTTACTGGGAGTCGTGGTGCGTATCCGGGAACTTCTCACCTCGCGCATCTCAGTCTGATTTGGGAGCATATCGCTAGCGAATACACGATTCAAAACCGTAGTAAAATTCTCTTTCCATCTCTTGAGCTGGTCCTCATCCGAAATGAGCAAGGAGCCGTCTAGGCTTTTCACTGGGTGTTGGCTGGAGCTGCGACCACCTGTCAGCTCTTTCGTGATTCTGTAGACGGTCCTGCTGTCGCACCTCCGTGCATCTTCTTCTGCTTCTGTAGCCAGCGCGTTGATGTAGTTGCGCTTGTCACGTCGTACGCTACGCTGAACTTCTCTCATCTTCATGCGATATAGGGACTCTAGCTCGCTTCTCCCTGCTGCTGGGGTTTCTGCAACGCGAGCCTTCAGCTGTTTTCGTTCGTCAATCCGTCTCCAGGTATCGTCGGAAGCCACGCCCTATGTCTTCCCTGCGATCGACCGACAATTCTTTCAGCACCAGATGTAAAAACATTTTTCACAGCACACCAATGGTCTTGGATGGTTGCGGGCATTGAGGTGCTGATTGCTTCCACACCTTGCGAAAAGTGCTCCCTTAATTGTTGGCGCACTGAGGGATCACTAAGTCTATCGATGTTGAGCCTGGGCATTCTTGTGTTGTCGTGGGATCTTCGAACTGCAGCAGTGCGTAGTTGGAGAGTATCTATCATAAAATGGTGATCACGTACTATCCCCACATCTGCCCCTCGCCTGTTTCGGATGTCCAGGAGACTACTTCTAAAGCGGCGGCTGATAGCAAAATGGTCAATTTGGCTGGAGGTTGCTTGCCTGTAATTAGAAACTCAGCTGACTTTGTGGCAGGTCTTGTGCTCAAACATGGTGCCACCTATCACTAGGCGGTTGGCATTGCAGAAATCCACAAACCTTTCGCCGTTGTCATTGCGGTTGCCTAGTCCATGCTTCCCGATTACATGTTTGAGCCCTTCGTTGTCGCTGCCTACCTTGGCATTCAAATCCCCCATCACTATGACAATGTCTCCATTTGGTGTTGTGTTGAAGACGGCGCTTAACAGATTGTAGAAGCTCTCCTTTTCCTCCTCAGACGAACTATTCGTTGGGGCGTATGATGGTAACGCGTCGTACTCTAGTCCGGAATCTGGCCGTCAAAGTCCTATCACCATGAGGCTGCCAGGAAATTATGCCCTTGCGTGCTGTTGTTGTTAGCAGTAGTCCGACTCCATATTCCCGCGGACTTCCGGATGGTCTTCCAGAATAGAGTAGTACAGTGTTACGCGTTGGAGACTGGTACTCGCCCGCTTCTAACCATCTTACTTCACTTACCCCCAAAATGTCCAGTCTATATCGCATGAATTCGTTTTCCAATTGAAGGAATCTGGCATTGTAAGGACCTTCTCTTCCCGAGTCGAGGAGCGTCTTTACATTCCAGAAACCTATCTTTGTCCGGGTACAATAGCCAAAACTCGTCAACATGTGATCATTCCTTATCCGAGGCATAGTGTCGGTTTCCGTAGCGGGCAATATTCGGTAACGCAGGTTGCTGGACCACGTTACCTAGCCTAGAATCAAGGCCCTAGACAACCCGCACTTACAATTTTGGCCTATACGTATAAGGGTTTATACGTATAGTTGCCCGGGGACCACCACTAGGAGGTAAAGTAAGCACTTCATCACGAACTTGATTGTTGCGCTACTGGCCCAAGCCAAGTTTTGGGCAGTCAGTAGTTTCCCGATCAATCGCAATGCAGGTCCCCAAAGGAACACGCCAATGTACTTATATTTCACCACCAGTTCAATTATTTCACCATTGTATTTCCACTTCTCGTTAGCATCGTATCTACCACCTACTTTCTTAAACACCATTACTTTAGGCTTATCTAAATTAACGATTAAGTTCCATAACCTGCAGTAATCACTAAGACGGTTAATCATGAGCTGTAACTGTTCTGGAGAGTGCGCCAATAAGACTACGTCGTCTGCGAATAAAAGCGCTTTGATTAGGACTCCTGTATACTCTACCCCGCCTGGAAGAATCTCAGTTATGTCCTCGATGAAGAGTGCAAAAAGACTTGCACTTAGAGAACACCCCTGTCTTACTCCTGAACACGAATAAAACCATTCCGATAGTCCGCTCCCGTTCCACACAGCCGCCCTGGTATCACTATACAGGTTCTGGATAACCCGTCCAAATTTGAGCGACATACCCAAGTTGTAGAGCTTATAGAACAATGCGTTACGATCCACTGTGTCAAAGTTTGCCTTAAAATTAACGAAGAATGCGTAGAGTTTTTTATTTCGCACAAGAAAAGAGTCCACAATACTACTTAGTGCAAATAAGTGATCGATAGTTGAATATCCTGGCCTAAACCCCGCTTGAAATTCCTTTAACAACTTATTGGCTCCTATCCATTGATTAAGTCGGCTTTGCATCATTGCGGTGAATATTTTATAAGAGGCGTTCAAGAACAAAATACCTCGATAGTTTGCTGGATCCGTAGAACCTTTCTTATGGAAAAATTAACGCTTCCTTAAATCGTTGTGGGGCTATTCCTGACTCCAAAATGTTGTTAAATAAGGAAACAAGTTTGATGTGTAGTTCATTGGTACCATACTTGTAGAATTCGGACGGTATCCCATCCGAACCTGCCGCTTTCCCATCCTTTAAATTTCTTAGCGCACTAATAATATCTTAATTTTATTTTTTTTTGCCGAGAGCAGGTGAAAAATCTTCCAAAGACACCATAAGGCCCGACCGCGCGAGTTAAAGGAATTGATTTTTAGATCAATCTCTGGGTAATTAAACAAACACAAAACTTCGGTCTTACTCTTCAGAGCGTTGCTTTATTACTCAATTATTATTTCTTAAATCTAATCGAATAAGTGCCGTCCACCGAACATTTCTCTAGTCAGCACTTCCTGTTATTAAATTCGCACTGTTCGGGCATTAAACTATTGACTGCAGCGGAAATGCTAGCCTTAGCATTTCCTGTTTTTATTTGCAATACTTTGTTTTGATTAGGTCAATGTTGCAATGCTCGACCATTGAACTACTTCGCGAATCGGAAATGCTAGCGTTAGCACTTCCGATTGATGGGGTAATGTTCGGTGCTGACGTAACTCGCGTGCTTATGTTAGTGTGAGATTATTACTCACTAAAAAAACACCTCTCCTCAAAATTAATACTACAACTAAGTCAGTGCTTATCCAGTAGTTTTATTTTCGCTTACGAGAATCGCTAAAAATAAACGTAGCACTTTAGACAGGTTAAATTCCAATGAAAGTTCCTGCCTTTTTCACGACCTTCATATGCTATGACGCGAGGTCAAAAGGTTTTGTCCTTTGAAGACGACGAATTGAATTGTTCGCGTCAAGTAGTTGAGTGATAGTACGGTTACAATGGTCGTGAACACGATCTTTGTGTTTACGCGCAAATTTTGTTATCTCTTCGACGACGCTGGGAATTCCCAGATCCCGATGAATATCTTCGTTACGTACATACCACGGTGCGTTAACGATCGTTCTAAGAACTTTATTTTCAAAAGTTTGTATGATGTTTCTATTGCTTCTCTTGGTACAACCCCATAGTTGTATACCATACGTCCACACTGGCTTTAGCACTTGCTTATAGATAAGCAGTTTGTTATGTAGGCTCAACTTCGAATGTTTTCCGAGTAGCCAGTACATTTGTCGGTATTTGTTTTGAAGTTCGTCACGTTTCTTTTTCACATGCGATTTCCATTTGAGCTTGACATCTAGAGTCATTCCTAGATATTTTGCTTCGTTTGCGTATGGTATTTGAGCCGAGTTTAGATATAGAGGCAATCTATCCACTTTTTTGTACGTAAAGTTGACGTGAGTAGATTTGCTTTCGTTCAGCATAATACGCCAAGAATTCGTCCAAGCGTGGACTTTATTAATAGCATGTTGAAGCTTTCCGGTTGCTGCTTCAATGGTATCTCCCGTTGTCAATATCGCCGTATCGTCCGCAAACGTGGCGACGACACAGTTTCTTTCTTGCGGGATGTCACGCGTGTAGAGTACATATAGAAGTGGGCCAAAGACACTTCCTTGCGGAACTCCGGCTGCAATCTCCTTGAAGTCAGAGTAATCGTTTCCGTGCTTAACACGAAAGAGTCTCTCGGTGAGGTACCATCGCAAGATTAAAAAGAGTTGCCGTGGCAGTAGTCGTTGCAATTTATATTCCAAGCCTTCGTGCCAAACCTTATCGAAAGCTTGTGAGACGTCAAGAAATACACCACAACAAATCTTTTTTTCTTCCAGAGCTTTCTCAATCACGTCAGTTATTTTGTGGACTTGGTCAATTGTAGAATGTTTAATTCTAAATCCAAACTGATGGTCAGGAATGAGACGTCTTTCGTCGATTACGGGCTGTAGACGTTTGGAAAGAAGTTTTTCGAATATTTTTGAGATAACCGGCAATAGGGAAATAGGCCGATATGATTTCTCCTCATTTAGCGGTTGGCCTGGTTTCGGGACCATTATAATCTCGGCGACTTTCCATTGCCTCGGAACATAAAGCAATCTGAACGAAGCGTTGATCAAATAGAGCAGTTTGATAATAGCTATATTCGGTAATTCCTTGACTACCTGCGCCGTTATCAAGTCGTAACCCGGAGCTTTTTTTGTCTTTACATTTTTAATCACTTCCCTCAGTTCAATCAATGCAACTTTTTTTACTTTAAAGTTGTCAGATGTCGTGACTGGGGAGTCGGGCGTTAACGAAGGGCCGTCGAACGGCTTAAACGTTTCTTCTAAGTGCAAAGCAAAAAGTTCTGCCTTTTCTTTGTCGCTCTTGGCCCAGTTTCCATCGATTTTCCGAATTGGTGGTGCTTGCATTTGAGATTTCCGGACACCTTTTAGCGCTTTCCAAAGCGAATAATTTGATTTTCTTTCACCGGAAAGATTTTCAAGGTAGGTTGCTATCTTTTTGCTTTTAAATTCGCGAATACTATCTCTAAGCCGATTGCATAGTCGGTTAAGGACCGTTTTATGCTGCTGTGCACGAGTCATTTGCCTCTTCTTTCGTGCTTTTCGTTTCTCCCTCACCAGTTCAATAATTTTTCTGGGATACTTTTCGTTGCGGTTGATCTTATAGCTTCTAGAAGGAGTGTTTCTCCATGCCGCTCTTTGAATTGCTTCCACGAAACGATCAATTCCGTCCTCTAGTTCGCAAGGTGTTCTAAGTGATACATTTAAGGCGATATTTGTTTCGCAATCATTTCTAAAGCCCTCCCAGTTTGTTCTATTGCTAGTGCTCCGCGGAGGTATGATACTGACTTTCTGTCAAGATTTCGAGCGGGAAACAGCTGTCAGTGTCAAAATAACCTATGATTTAAAAAGAAATCACTAGATGGCCCACCCGTTATGTATGTATATTATTTTATTTTTTTTTAAAATCTTATTTCTATTTTTATTAATTGCATAAATAATAGCATTTTGTACAATTATAATACATATTATTATTCTTGTTTTCTATATTCATGTTGACCCCCATCAGCATCAATATTAACTCCAAAATGATTTCAAATCTAATGGTACATTCGCATCTTGTCTTTTAACAATTGAATGTTCCTATCTGTTTCACTTTTTAAACTAATACTTCTGGCTAGTAGTAATATGAAAAATGTTAGCTTTATCTTTTCATATGAAACAAAGTATTAAAAATAAATACCTAAATAAAAATAAATAAATGTTCATATAACCAAAAACATGATTAAAACATAACCGAATTCGATTTAGATCTTAAAATTAACATTTTCACTTGGTTCTGTGTACTTTCAGATTCGACATCAATCAAGTCAAAGCCAATTCAACAAGCATCGTTGTCTTATAAATAATTGATCAACATCAGAAAAAAAACTTAAAAATAGCAAACAGACGTGTTCGAAAAATATTCAATACACGTCTGTGGCCACTACAAATAAATATTTATTTCGCCAAGTAAAAAAGAAAAAAAGATTTACAGAAATAAAAACAAAAAAAAGATTAAATCAAATCAGAACTCTGGAGAAAAAAAAAGATTTAATCCCATTCATATTATCCAAGAGAAGAGAGAATAAAAAGCTTCTCTCGCTTATGCCACAAAGTAACATAATCTCACATAAGCTTAACTACACATACGACTGTAAAAATAAAACGCCGCATATCTAGCTGTGTGCAAATAGCAAATACACCAAACACACCCCTTCTTTATAACCAATTGCAATTTTTCTGACTCACACGCGTATATTATGAAATATTGACTCTAGATACAAGTATCTGTCGTGTCTGCTCAAGTTTATAGAGAAAAAAAAACTGAAACTCTGAGAAACTGAAGCTTTTCTCCGCGCTGAGTTGAGCAAACCAAGAGAGTGAGCACTGTGCCACTGTGCAAGAAAGCTATTCAGCAGTTTGTAACAATCAACATACATATTATACCGAACTACTCGTGTAAACAACAGTCTCGTGCGCCGGCACCAGCATAAATATCTCTGTGTGTCTGTATGCCAGAGCGCATATCGTAAAATCATTAAACCAAACGAATTTCTTTACTTTTCCTCTCGTTTGGCTCGTTTTCAGAATGGAAATGCGTCTTATCTGAGTCGGTGTGGTGGTGGTCTGTAGTGTCTGTGTCAAGTGTAGTTGGCCCCCCCTCCCCCAAAAAAAAAGTATCGGCTAAAACAACCCCCGAATTGTGAGAAAAGCCATTTCCAAAAGTGTCGTCATCAGTGTCTCATCATATTCAGCCAACACAAGTGTATGTGAGCGGAGTGTATAAGAGTGTCATAGGAAAAATTCCATACCTCACCTCAAAAACTACCTCACCAATATAACGTTCTAAAGTGTAGAGGCCACAAAACCCAGACTAAACCCGTGAAAATAAAATTCACATGCTAAACTATCGTCTGGTGTCAACACATTTCTTAAAGCAACCGTAAATCAACCAATTCACGATACGAACGCGAGATTGTGAATGTGTGTAAAATCGTATTAGTTGTTAAACAAAAATATAATATATTAATCGAATATCGAAATATAAGCATATAAATCGAATAACCCTCGACCGAGCGCCAGTATATCCTCTTCTTCATGCAAAATTACAAGTTTTAGGAAAAAAAAAAAAAAAACTCCACAACTAGTATAAAATATATTATATACCGTTAAATCGCAACCCACTAAAGCCTACCTATTACCGAATACATAACATTCGAAAATAGCCCAACTGGAGAGAAGCAGGAAGGAGTAGCCCTTCAACAACAACAACACCACTGAGAGTGTGAATTCAATTTCCATTCCGATTCTAGAAATTCTGTCACAACGTATTCGTTAAGAGTTTTTCGATTGTTCGGCGTAGATTATCAAAATTTAAGCAGCGAAAATGTGCAGAGATCGCGATATGAATTTGCCATAGATCAACGCAATCGACAGTATAAAGTTAAGAAAAAAATCAAACTTAAATAAAAACGAGATTGGTGGATTGAAGGACGACGACGACGACGTAGAGAGAGTGTGCGGAAGAAGACGACGAAGAAGAAGAAGACGACGACGAAGAAGACGACGATAAAGACGAAGAGCTAATTAAGTGGGACGCGGACGGTCATATACGAGTTTATAGATAGAAAAAGACATACACAGAGAGAAAGAAAGCCAGTTAAAGGTATTATTCCATCTAACCCTATAATACCTTACATCTTCTATTTGCAAAACCCAAAAAAGAAAAGAAAATATTCGAAAAAAGATTCCATCCTCCTTAACTGGCGGGCGAGCAACTCGTTTACTTTGGTGCCAAAGAATAAAATCTTGAAAAGGATTAATCGAGGATACAAAGTACATAGAAAGGTCCTACTTGCAAAACTCAAGACGGAGGTGGTGGACACTAGAGAGAGTGCAAATTGAAAAAGGCTCTGGCTAAAACTCGAAGCGGAAATAAAAAGTTCTTTTATAGAAAATAAGTTTTCTCCTTTTTTTTTGTTCTTTATTTGTTTTTTGGTTTAGTTTTTCAATTTATTTTTTCGAACGGGTACATTTTGAAACTCCCGGCTAAGGGAGTGTAAACATTTCAACGTAACGTGTGTGAGAAAATAAATTCATCAAAATTGAAGTCTTCGCAAGAAATCTTTGGAAGTCCGTTAAGGCTTGCGTTGTAAGTATTCCTAGATGTTGTAAATTAGAATAAGTACATGAATTGTGAATCTATATAGCAAATGCCTGACAATTTAAGACTCAAATGATGAGTTTTCAACAAACTAGTGACTTTGAGGGTCTTGCAAGGGTCTTCACAAATCGTCTCTGTCTCTTAGTATAGATCTTTGATAAAGTAAGATCCAGGAAGTTCTATAAATGAAAATGATGATATTATACATGTTACATTACCCCACGATTAGTATTATATAAGGGTTTGTTTAGGTAACATCATTTGCCGCTACGTCTATTCAGCTTGGCATTCTAGCTCCAAGGCTTTTAGGCTATAATGGTTTGTCTTTACCCCTTTTTTCCAGCTTGATCTAGTTCAAAAGGTATCGCATCCATATTGACGAACGGGTGTTTCTCTATACACAAAAAATACAAATACAAATATTTGGCGCAACAGCTCTTTCAAGTGCCAGGGTCTAGCTTCTCGCAACCACTCATGTTGTGTGCGTTATATTTTTCACACGAATGGAAGGGACCTACAGTTTAATGCCGAATCCGAACGGCGATTTGAGAAGCTTTTTCGAGACAACAATACTCTCGGATGTTTGTCAGACGCTCGCGAGAGGTGGGACCGTGAAAAAACTTTTTGGTATTTTCTGGGATTCGAACTTGGAACCTCATGCGTAGTGATCCGACACACTATCCACTTACGCCACGGCGCCCAATTCAATCCATTCCTTCGCTGATAACAGTACCCTCAGTTTTCCATATTTGTTTCCTAACTCACGTCCCTGCTCTTCGGCCGTAAAAGAGGAATGACAATGTAAAATACATTAAATTCCAACCTGGACAGAATAACCAAATGGGGTTCAACCAAGAAATATTTTACCCCGTCTGATCTCGCCTCAATCTGTAAGGTGCACCCAAGAACGCTCTGTACAGTCAAGATAGGGTATAGAACCGTGCGTTAAATCTTAAAGGTGATAAAGATATAGTAGACTCCATGATTCTACCTGACCATCTTAGAAATAGCTTGTGCTCCAGCGAAATGGCCAGTTGCACTTCTCCCCTTCTAAATTTCACCCGCAATTCGCGCCATGCTTCGAATGCACATCAGTTCACCGCTAAGCCTAACTTCGGACGTACTATGAAATACAGGGATTCGTTTATAAGCCGAACAACACGTTAGTGGAATGATCTAACAAGCTCGGTAGTTCCTCATCATTACAACTTTAAAACATTTGAAGCCAACGCAAACCGGCATCTCCTCGTTCCTCTCCCCCGTTTTTCCTTCTGCCCCTGCCCTGAGAGCCAGTATAAAAGTATTAATAATCCCTTCGGTGTGAGCAAATTATAAAAAAGATAATAAAAATTACATGCGTTATTGCATGAATTGAACTCTTTACTGCCTAAGCTTCCAAGTAATAGACTCACGACTAGACTAGACTACTAGACTACGAAATGTTACGATGCATAGTGCGCACGTGGAATAGAATGTGCCTGCGTCGTCGTTTATTATATAATGGTTTTTTTTTTTTAAAGGGTAGCAAATTTGTTCCAGCAGCTGGTATACTCGTATGTTGGACAACCTTTTCGTCTCACATTACCCACCTACGAGTATGTACATGTATGCGTATTTCTTAGAATTCTCCACTCCCGTCTCAATTCAAAGAGGATACCATAACGATTTTTTTTCCAGTATTTTCGATAAGAATATGATTCACTCTAATGGACTGTCGTGCTTCTCTTGCTATATGAGTATTTATTAAAAAGAAAATCTAAATATGAAAAATATGGTTTTAGAGTAAATATGCTCAGAATTGCTGGAATAAGATTTATCCGCAAGCAGGTAGAAGGTATCTTCTTACTGCAATCGAGAGCTGCATAGAACTAGGGTGAACTGTACAATTTTAAGCTTTTTTTTACAGCACTTAACTTCTCCGCAAAACTTAAAGAGTTTTTTTTCCGTGACTAGCTACCTACTCTTCCGTTCTGATCTTTTTAGTATCTGAATCAGACCGGAGTAAGCCTTTACATTGTATTTTCCTTACAGTAGACCAACGTTGTTTTTTCAATGGTTGGAAAAATTGTTTGCTCTGTTGATGATGATTTGACTATGACATCGGTTATCGGAAAAAAAATTCTGTGAATCAGAAGCAAAGACAAAAAAAAAAATCTCTCCAGTTATCTGGACGCCACCCCCGGAGTTTCTCTGAAGCATAAACAACTGAGCTTCAAACCACTACACCAAATCTTTCTCTCTCTATCTATCTATCCTTTCGAACGCACGCACTGTGTTTTTTTTTATTTTTTTTATTTTTATTTTTTTTTTTTTTATAATTTGCGCACACTCAAAGGGTTATGAATACCTTTAACATGTTTACACACAGTGCGGGCGTTTGGAAAGTATGGATAGAGAGAGAGAGAGAGAAAGATTTTGGTGTAGTGGTTTTTGAAGCTCAGTTGTTTATGCTTCAGCTATTCCCGGGGGTGGCGTCCAGATAACTGGGGAGATTTTTTTGTTATTATTGTCGTTGCTTCTGATTCACAGTACTTTTTTCCCGATAATCGATGTCAAGGGCAAATCATCATCAACAGAGCGAACAATTTCTCCAGCTACATCCAAGCTACTGCCAGTGTTATGCCTTCGCAGTAGTGTTCACAGAAGCTTTGACAAATGATCGGACTGACTTTATATATTTCATGAGATATAAATAAATGCTTGCTGACATCAGGATTTGAACCATGAACCATTAGCGTGGCAATTGACGATGTTACCACTACACCATTGCCACCCCCAATGTGTGTAAACATATTAAGGGTATTCTTAACCCCTTAAGTGCGCGCAAATTAAAAAAGAAAATAAAACTTTTAGGGCAGCAGTACTTTTACTCTCTTAACGAAACCGATAATTATGGCTGCGGAGGGATTCCTTGGGTCTGTTGGAGATATGTTCCCCTTAAGGAAAAAGATTCTCCTAATTCTACACACTCACATAGTATGTGTTCTGCGGTTTCGTCCTCTTCTAGACAGGGGCGGAAGATGAGATTCTCATTTTATTGAGGTGGTAGAGTGATTGACAGTGACGGTTAAGGAAGCTCAATACAGCTTTTTCCAGTAATTAAGGATACCAACTGCCTTTTTTGGAAGAGTTGGACAGCTCTTTTAGCTTGTCTGGGACCTTGGGAGTTATTCCAGTGAGAAATGCATATGTTGCGTTCCCAACAGTTTAGGGTATATTTAAAAGAACAATCAGACGTTCCGCAATAGAGTTCAGTTCCAGTGAACAACTCAGAGGAGCCTTTTCGGTTAGCAGATCTGCAGTTTCGTTGCCGTCAACAACTACATGACCCGCTACCCTTTACCGTACCTTTAGTGCAATGATGGTTTTTTCTTTCATCTTTCCCCTACTGTTTATGAACGCCACTTCAGTTTTGTTCTCCACCAGTATCGGATAAACCTAAGGCCCTTATTGTTAAAGTGCGGTATTATAATTGAAATCTATAATTTTTCTAAGATAGTCGTTCAACGGCAGTGACTCTAGTACAGACCCCTGCAGTATGCCATGAATGATCTTGTATTCTCAAGGCCCACTACCGGTAGTGTACATACATACACATACAGCTGTCTTTTACCTATGTAAACTCTTTTTGAATGACGTTGTTTCCTAATGAGGCAGACTTAGGCAAGAAGTCTTGAGTTTCCGGCATGTGAACGAGCGCCTCATGACTATCCGTATTAAGACTAAATTTGCCAACATTAGCCTAATATGCGTTCACGCCCCTCACGAGGAGAAGGACGATGCGACAAAGGATGACTTCTGCCAGCTCTTGGACAAGACGTATGAGCAATGCCCTAGCCACGACGTTAAAATTATCCTAGGCGACTTTAACGCAAAGCTAGGAAGAGAGGAAGTCTTTAGTAGCGTGGTCGGAAAGCACAGCCTGCACGACAACACATCCGGCAACGGACTCAGGCTAATCGACTTTGCAGCGGGGCGAAACTTTGTCATAGCTAGTACGCGGTTCCCACGTCTCGATATTCACAAAGGAACATGGCTCTCCTTTGATCGAAAAACTGTTAACCAAATCGATCACATTGCGATCGACGCAAGGCACTCTTCCAGTATTCTGGGTGTCCGGACTTTCCGAGGAGCCAACGTGGACTCGGATCACTACCTAGTTGTAGCCAAGGTACGGATGCGGATATCCACAACGGAGCGAAATCAACGAAATGCTGTGAGGAAATTTGACGTCGAAAAGCTACAATCGCAAGTTACCGCCAGAACCTTTGTCGATCGTGTTTCTTCTAATCTCAATCTAAGTCCTATGCCGCCAGCAGCAAATGCGGAAGACCAGTGGCAGCGTTGCCAAAAAGCCATCAGAGATGCCGCCTCTGATGTACTGGGTTTCTCTCGGCCACCACAACGAAACCCCTGGTTTGATGAGGAATGCCGGCAAGCACATGCAGCTTAACAAGAGGCGTACAAAGCGGCGCTGCATAGAAGGACTAGAGCTGCTTACGAGCTCTACGTGCGCAGGAGAAAAGAGGAGCATCGACTTCTCAGAAAGAAGAAAAAAGAGCATGAGAAGCGCTCGATCGAGGAGATTGAGAGACTTTATTGCAGGAATAATGTTCGAAAATTTTATCAAAGGGTAAAAAGAACATGCCAGGGTTTCAAAGCGAGAACAGAAGCCTGCAGGGACGAAAATGGCAACATAGTAGTGGAATCGCAGTCGGTGCTGAGGATATGGAAGGAACACTTCTGCAGACTGTTAAACGGCGATGATGATCAATATTCCGCTGTCAGGCAGAATGAGCCATTCAACAGTGACGATGGCAGTCGAGACTCCCGTCAACCCGATCAGAATGAAGTGAGGATAGCGATATCTAAACTCAAATCGAACAAAGCTGCTGGAGCCGACGGCCTTGCCGCTGAACTTCTCAAGGCAGGAGGAGATGAGTTGGTAAGGAGCATGCACCAGTTCATCTATAAAATCTGGTCGGACGAAAGTATGCCCGATGAATGGAACCTCAGCATCGTTTGCCCGATGCTGAAGAAAGGAGACCCTCTGAACTGCGCCAACTACAGAGGTATAAGTCTCCTCAATATCGCATATAAGATCCTGTTTGCCGTACTATGTGAACGCCTAAAACCGATCGTCAACAACCTGATAGGTCCTTATCAGTGCGGTTTCAGGCCTGGAAAGTCCACCATTGACCAAATATTCACACTACGGCAGATCTTGGAAAAAACCCATGAATATAAAATCGATACGCACCACCTTTTCATCGATTTCAAAGTTGCCTATGATAGCGTGTATAGAGACGAGTTATACAGAGCCATGTCTAGTCTTGGCATCCCTGCCAAGCTCGTCCGTTTGTGCAGAATGACAATGGAGAACTCTCGCTGCTCCATCAAAGTCGGTAAGAACATCACCGAACCGTTCGATGTCAGGAAAGGTCTTAGACAAGGTGACGCGCAATCATGCGATCTCTTTAATATAGTACTTGAGAGAATTGTACGAAACTCACAAGCCAACCCCGGAGGTACAATCTTCTTCAAGTCTGTACAACTACTCGCTTATGCCGATGACATTGACATAATCGGAAGAACTCAGCGGGCAGTCAATGGGGCATTTACGAGTATTGAGAACGAGGCAGCAAAGATGGGTCTAGCGGTCAATGAAAGCAAATCAAAATATATGCTGTCTACAAAAAAGGACACCCAACATCGGCATCTTGGACAGAACGCCATAATAGACAGATACAATTTAGAGGTAGTAAAGAATTTTGTCTACCTAGGCTCTATGGTCAGCTCCGCAAATGACTTCAGTGGAAAGATCACACGGAGAATTACTCTTGCCTATCGTTGTTTCTATGGGCTAAAACGGCAATTGAGTAGCAATGCCCTATCTCGAACTACTAAGGTAACTCTTTATAAGACATTAATCATCCCAGTCCTGCTGTATGGCGCAGAGGCATGGGCTTTGAGAAAACCGGATGAGGATGCCCTTGGTTATTTCGAGAGAAAAGTTCTTCGAGCGATCTTTGGTCCCGTCTGCATAGACGGTGAGTGGAGGAGAAGGTACAATGCCGAACTATACGGCCTGTACAAGGACATCGACTTAGCCAGAAGAGTTCACATACAGCGACTAAGATGGCTGGGTCATTTAGAGCGGATGGAGCCCAACCTTCCCGCTAAGAAAGTCTTCGAATCCACCCCGGACGGACGGCGCAGTAGAGGACGACCTCGCGGTAGGTGGCGCAAACAAGTGGAGGGGGACCTCAACCAACTTGGCGTGCGCAACTGGAGGCAGCTGGCTCGTAACCGTGCTGGCTGGAGAGGTTTGTTGGTTGAGGCCCAGGTCCACCCCGGACTGTACCGCCATCTAAGTAAGTAAGTAAGTTCCTAATGAGTAGTAGTGCTTAAAGTCACCAGGAAGGCAGCATAGTCGGCCCAATACTTTGAACACTTGGCGGTAGTTTAGGACTGCTCTTAAAAGGACCAAGTTATTATGGACCGTAGCCTGTAAACCCGGCTAAAGAGGTTGAAAGGAGCAGTTTTTTGGCCTTGTCTGTTTGTGAGTGACAAAGCCGAATCGCGTGGCATTGCTAATAGAGACTGAATTACAGCCAAAAGAATGGTGATTTCAGAAATTCATTTTGACAGATAGGATACGAACTCTTACTCAAAAGAATGTAAATTCTGACTTTGTACCATCAATATAAACGTCAGCATTTTAATGCTTATCTAATCTAACGAACTCCCTACATCCTTATTCTGGTTTTTCCATTCGAACGGCATGATATTTTGAGTGAAATATGCCAAAACGTGTAGATATGCGTCTAATTCCACCAAAAGATAGCTAATTCCATGTCTGACAGTGTATCAATCAAATTTTAATGATACAAAATTTCTTGATAAAACACATTCTAATTATGTCCGATTATTATTTTTTTCTTAGTGATAAATTAGTTGAATAATGCGTGCATGCAACTATCAACCAATTAAGGTATGACATGTTGACATTATTATTATTTGGGACAAAGCATCAATAATTCAATGAATTCTCTCTCCATACCACAGATACTTTGTTAAACGGACAAGTATCTCACAAAAAATAAAACTTGATGTTAATCATGGTAATTTAATAAAATGTTGTTCTAATAATTTATGCCCACATGTGGCGGGGGAGTTCCAAGGACATTCACTTTTATGGTAATTAATCATTTTTTTTTGGTTTCCAAAAGGATATGAAAATTAGTTTTACTAATTAAGTCCTTATGCATATATAAATCTCAATAAGCAGTAGTAAAAGTTGTTGAACTTAGAATACATGAACATTTTAGGAGCACCTAAGTGCGTTGTTAAGCTAATGGACACTACATGGAACAAGGTTGACCGTAGTGGAACAGTGTTGGGAAGTTAGTTCTGTCATATCTGGGACATCATTAGATGAAATTAATAGGGGAATAAAAGTTATACTCTGAACCTTCGTTTGTTAGCGCGTCAGAAATTTCATAGCCCACATTCCGCACTATTTGATTTTTAAAAAATTTAGACTTGACGTAAGTTGAAAATGAGCAAAAGAGATAGGAAAGATTATTTTTGAGATAGTGGTTTGAAACTCAGGTGATACTAAGTTTCAGTACATGATAACTCCATGGGTGTTGTCCGAACTAGTGAGTGATCATTTGATGTGATTTTTACATTCGGTTCTAATTTCTATTAATTTTATTTTTATTAAAAACTTGAATAGATATGGCGAACCCCACAGGCGGATCAGTAGAAATGCAGTGAAGTGGGAGGGTTGTGATCCCTTGTTTTCGGATCATAGCCTCGCTAATAAAAGAAAGAAGAAGAAGAAGATATGGCTGGCACTTGAGCCGACAATCTCCACTTAGGAACCATATTACTACTACTACCATGCCACCTCACTACAATCTGGTACTCAACTCAAGAGTTTTTTAAGTTTGCTCTTACATAAGCTTATAATATAGCCAAACTCAGTAAGGTACAAGGAACGGCATGTATAGGCACCACAGGCGCTCTACGGTCAACCCCGACCGACGCTCTAACAGTCTTCTTGCATCTCCTACCTTTAGATCTACACATAATAAACATCACAGCACAAAGTGCGGTCAGACTCAGGAAGTCTGGGTGCTGGATTATGAAACCCTATGGGCATAGTAACATTTTAAACTCTCTGCCGAGAGAACATTTTAAACTCTCTGCCGAGAGAACTCGCTCTACCCGCAATAGATTACATGATACCCAAATTGAATTTCACAAAGCGCTTCGACGTTCAATTCCCCACAAGGTCAGAATGGCAAGATGGACAGGTGATTAAGGATTTCGACGTAACAATCTACACAGACGGTTCAAAGATGGACTGTGAAGTCGGTGCGGGTGTGTTTTCCGAATCCTTAGACATCTCTAAATCCTATAGGCTCCCGGATTCTGCCAGTGTGTTCCACGCAGAATTACTCGCTGTCCGGGAAGTTTGCCGTCAGATCAAAACACACACCAATATAACGCCGAGGCAAAAGACCGCTATTTTTATTGATAGCCAAGCAGCCATCAAAGCCATTGCATCGGTTACTACATCCTCTAAGCTGGTGCTTCATTGCCAAAATGAGCTAGCTTCGCTAGATAGCCAACTCAAGGTAACCCTGATTTGGGTTCCAGGGCACAGTAACGTTTATAGAAACGAACTTGCAGATGAATTGGCTAGGCAATGCTCAGCCCTCTACAGCTCTCTTGCGGAATCAGTTCAGATTCCGCTTGGAGAAGTAAAAGCAGAAACATCCTCAAAATTCCTTGCCCAAGCCAACCTCAGAGGGCATAGGCTAACAAACTGTGTCATATCTAGAAAGATGTGGCCAAACTACAACAAAGCATAAACAACCGACTTATTAAACAGAACGCGTAGGGACATCGCCAGGATAACAGCTACCACCACGGGTCACTGGCCTATAGGAGACCATGCGGCCAAACTTGGTATCCCACACAACACACATTGTCGTAGTTGCAACGTCGCAACTGAGAAAGAAACCCTTATCCACTTTTTATGCGCCTGTCCGTCACTAGCTAGGGCTGGACAACGAGTTTTAGGAAAACCCTTTTTCGATTCCCCTGAGGAAGTCTCAGAAAGAAACATTAAAGATTAAATAACATTTTTAAATTCCACAGGCTGGATCTAGACACTCCACACCAACACACCTTTTATATCCAGGTACACGAGTTTTGTGGTATCAAAACGGCACCTAGTGCTAATTGAGTTCTTTTCTTAGAAGAACCACCACACCTACCTACCTACCTACCCTTGCTCTTACATTCAGGAACAACGCAATCGCTCATCAATTATCCAGTTTTGCTACTCCGAGTAAGCCATTTTGCCAAGAGCGCCGGAAAATTTGATCTTATTGTGCAAGTAGCAGCCGGCTCCAGTTCCACAAGTGGTGCTGGACTTGTTAGTGTAGAAGGCAGTAGTGAATTCTTGAAGAAGCTCATTTGAAACTTAGAAAAATACACTTTTGTACCTTTTACCGAACATGACTATATATCTCTTATTATCGATAGGCATCATGAACAAAGTACATTGCCCTGACATTTTTTCTGGAGGTCTTCCGACACTCTTAGATGTTTTTTTGGGTAAGTGATAAGAGCAATGTAGTCCTTTATGATCAACTTTCAGCTCCAGTGTTCTCGAAGCATGATCTGATTTATCTTGCTTTTGATTTTTATGCTACGTCCATTGTTAAATCCTATCAATATAGAGATTTTAAGAATATTGAGTATCCTTTACTAGAAGAGCATACAAGAAGTGTAATCTGGGAAAATATTTATTACTTATCGTCATCTAATGAACAGCTCCAATTACTTAATGAAAACATCAATATTTTGTACAACCGTCATGTAGCCTTGAAAACCAAATTTGTCCAGCCCAAAAATAAACCATGGTTTACTGTACGTATCCGAACATTTATGTTGCAACGTGATCAAGCGTATAACCGTTGGAAGAGATTTCGTCTGGATGAATTCCGACGTACATACTGCTCCCTTCGCAACAGGGTTATTATGGAAATCCGTAAGGCCAAATCCGAAGTGTTTTCAAACCGGCTAAACCCCGCCCTAGGCAGTCGGCAGCTATGGAATAATCTCCGCAGCATCGGCTTAGGGAAGTCAAAGTGCAAACAGACCGAAGATATTGATTGCAATGCTCTCAATCACAAATTTGTATCTGCAATCTCACAACCACAGATTTCTATGAGAGCTTCTTCTAGTATTTCAGCCGGTGAAACTTTATCGCATCCAACAGAGGCACTTCGTTTCAGCTTCAGAACAGTAGACTATGCTGAAGTGGTTGAAAGGCTCCTCTCAATCAAGTCCTCAGCTGTAGGACTGGACGAAATTAATCCTCTATTTTTGAAAATTATATTGCCAATCATACTCCCATATATCACATACATATTTAATTCAATTTTGACAACTGGGGAATATCCTCTACAATGGAAATTGGCAAAAATCGTTCTATTCCCAAAGATTCTAAAGGTGAGGGGTTTAGACCTATCTCAATTCTGCCATATTTATCAAAAGTTTTTTAAGAGAATATTACAAAATCAAATGAGTTTACACCTCAACAATGGCAATTTCTTGACGACATATCAATCCGGTTTTCGGAAAAACCACAGTTGTATAACGGCTTTAATAAGTGTTACTGAGGATATACGGCAAGCTATCGAGGAAGATAAGGTGACCTTTTTAGTTCTGCTGGACTTTTCCAAGGCATTTGGCACTGCTGTCCTTTCTCATTTGTCTGATAAGTTGTTTAGGGTTTTTAAATTTTCCACTAGTGCAGTCAAATTGATTCATTCCTACTTATCGGGTAGGATGCAAGCTATCCGATTAGACAGCATTCAGTCAGATTTCCTAGAAACTCTAAATGGTGTTCCCCAGGGATCTATCTTAGGACCGCTACTATTTTCTCTGTACGTAAATGACCTTCCATCCATTGCTAAACATTGCGCTTTGCATATGTATGCTGATGATGTACAAATGTACATGAGTTGCCCACTTGGCCTTATAGAGCATGGCGCTGCCTGCGTCAATGAGGACCTAGAGAATATTATGCGTTGGTCACAGGCAAATGGTCTTTTGTTAAACCCTACAAAATCCAAGTGCTTAGTTGTTTCAAGGTATCCATTGGATCTTTCTTACTTTCCTCCTATAGTCCTAAACAACGCTCCTATTAAATATGTTGAAAGGCCTAAAAACCTGGGAATGATTTTTAACCGCAACCCGACCTGGGATAACCATATCAACGCCGCGATCGGAAAAACTCATGGTGTACTTAGAACTTTGTGGGCAACTCAATCTTTTACTCCTGCTAGGACCCGCATTATGCTGGCAAAAACGTTGGTCATACCAACCCTAATTTATGGATGCGAAATTTTTGGAAAGTGTAGCTCTGTCAGTAAAAGAAGACTGTGTGTCACCTTTAACAATGCTATTAGGTACGTTTTCGGACTACGAAGGTACGACCATGTGTCAAGCTTTTCCAGACGCATTTTCGTCATGACATTTGATAGCCTTCTACAGTTTCGCACCGTAACTTTGCTCTCACACATCCTGCAATCACGACAACCCCCGTACCTCTATGAAAAACTAATAATGGCTTCCTCAAACAGATCTGGCCACTTAATTCATCCTCGATACTCTTACCTTACCTCCGAACGTCAGTTTCTTTTATTAATGCTATCCGCTTATGGAATTCTTTGCCGCGTTCTATTAGACGTATTGAAAACGCAGCAAGGTTTAAAAATGTATTAATTATTTATCTATCTCAAAATAGATAGTTAAACAATAATGTAATCTATTTTAACTTAACTCCTTCTTGTCTAATTAATGTATATTCTATTTAATATTGTAGCTTTTATCTGTAGTCTAAGCTTATCACTAATTAATAAGATATTATATCTTAAAGTGTATAGGCATTACAATGATAATAAATGAAATGAAATGAAATAGTGCTCCATGCCGAATATTGTCTTTCGTGCCAGCCCAAATTCTACTTAAGTCGACCATGGCTTTCATTGCCTACTTCTGCACAGCTAAGTCTAGAGCAAGCAAGTTGAGCAGCGCATTAAGGGCGTCGCCAGAAGTAGTGCGGATGGTCCTAGTATATCCAAGTCAAACTTCTCTCTGCAGTCTGGTAGCCGACGATTTAATCAACGTCCTAGACCACCGTACTACAGACGCATCTGTAAAAATTGGTCTGATGATAGCTATATACAACCAGTACACCACAGCAAGCCTCAGAGCCCTCGTCGTACCGAAAGGTCTTCGATACTGCCAACAAATTATATTTCAGGTCAACAATTACTTACTTTACTTAACCAACAAACCTCTCTAGCCTCCAGTTGCGCACATCAAGTCGGTTGTGGTCTCCTCCACTTCTTTGCGCTACCTACTGCGAGGTCGTTCTCTACGTTTAATTCGAAGATTTTCCGGGCTGGAACGTTGGGCTCCATTCGATCTACATGATCCAGTCATCTTAGTCGCTGTATGCGAACTATTCTGGCTAAGTCGATGTCCGTATAGTTCGGCATTGTACTTTCTCCACTCGTCGTCTATACAGAACTTTTCTCTCAAAGTACTCGTGACAAAGTCCATGCCCCTGTGCCATACGAGTAGGACTGTGATGGTCAGTGTCATACAGAGTTACCTTAGTAGTTCGAAATAGGGCTTTGTTACTTAATTGCCTTCTTAGACCATGAAAACAGCGATTGGCAAGAGTAATTCATTTGGCACTGGTGTCATTTGCGGAGGTCATCATAGAGCCTAGGTAATCAAAGTTCTTTACTACCTCAAAATTATATCTGTCTATTGTGGCATTCTGTCCAAAGCCCCGATGTCGGGTGTCCATTTTGTACACAGCATATATTTTGTTTTGCTTTCATTGACTGATAAACCCATCTTTGCTGCCTCGATCTCAATATTTATGTCCTGTATCCCCTTGTGGGTAGTAGGGCCTCTACTACGCCTACGCGCCATCGTGTATAGTTTCTGGCAATGTGTTTCAGCTCTCCCCAACTTTTCCCCAACTGCCGTGTCTCTTTCTCAACTGTTCTGCGCTATGTTCTACTCCGACCGCCAGATCTTCTGTCAACCTGAGTTAAAGAGTTCCATTGCATCGCATAGTTCGCTATGGAACTGCCACCCTTTCGGTTTGTGACCAATCCACTGCCACTTCCGTCGTTGGGTGATTGTGCCTATTAGTTCCTGACAAGTTCTCTAGTAAAGGTGTTGTGCTCATTAGAGATACGATTGGGCTAGAAAATCCTTAAGATATTGCGTAGGCACCTATTAACGAATGTTTGCAGCTTCGATCTCAATACTCGCAGATGTCCCACTGACGGCCCGCTGAGTTCTTTTATTCATTTATTTAGTTAGCTTAATACAAGCAATACAAACTTAAGGCTAATTACCTAACAAATAATCAATAACTTAACACTAATTTTTTTATTTTTTATTTTTGATTATTATTTATTTTTTATTTTTTAAAACTAACAAAATAACTTAAAACTAGGAGTGGGCAGATAAGGTACGTAGGGAGTTGCGAATGCTAGATTTGCTACTGTGGTGCATGTCAAAGGCATCAGGGAACTTATTTGCATTACGTAGCATTCTGGTCAGAGGTTCATACTGGCCGTATTCAGTACGGTGATAGGGGTGCTGATCTTAAACGTCGAGGGTTAGTATTAAACGAGATCAGTTGCAGCAGATGGGGGCAGTCAATAGTTCCCGCTAATAATTGGTGCAGAAAAAGTATATCAGCGTGAACGCGACGTGTTTCTAAGGCTTGCAAGTCTAACAATTTCAATTGGTTCTCATAGGGAGGTAAGATGTACGGGTCATTCCAGCGTAGACCTCGCAGGGCGAAACGGATGAATCTGCGCTGAACAGCTTCAATTCTATGAATGTGGACTTGATGGTAAGGTGCTCAAGTCTGGCTGGCATACTCAAGAAGCGGTCTGACGAAGGTCATGTAAAGAGATTTGGTTACATAGGGGTTAGAAAATTCCCTTGACCATCGTTTTATAAAGCCTAGTGTTGAGTTGGCTCTTTTGATTACGTTATCAATGTGGGAACGAAAGTTAAGTTCAGTGTCACAAATGATGCCAAGATCACGGATTAAGCTAACAATGGGAACAGGTTCATTGTTGAAAAAATAAGTTCTTGGAGGCAAGGGAGGGCATCTACAAGAGTAAGTAATTGATTGGCATTTTGCGACGTTGAGTTCTAAAAGATTTTCTCGGCACCAGGTGAGGAAAAGGTTTAAATCAGCCTGCAGCGAGTGAGAATCAGTAATGCAGGAAATTTGTTTTGAAATCCTCATATCGTCTGCGTAGATTGCCAGGTCGGATCCTTTAATGATAAGTTCGACATCGTTTATGGTCAATACAAATAAAAGAGGTCCTAAATGGCTGCCCTGAGGAACACCTGAGGACGCAATGATTGGATTAGAAACGGAAGATCTAAAAAGGACCCTGTATTGGCGATCTTCTAAGTAGGATTTAACCCATGAAATAAATGACGGCGGAAAACCAACAGCTGAATGTTTGAGGAGTATGATTTTGTGAGAGATTTTGTCAAACGCTTTACTGAAGTCAGTAGCCATGACGTCTACTTCTTTACCTGTTTCAATTGCACATAATGTGGAAGAAACGAATTCGGTGAGGTTGGTGGTTGTAGATCTGCCCTTTAGGAACCCATGCTGCTTAGGGGAGAAGATCGATTTACAGTGGAAGAAGATCGAGTCGTAAACAATACGTTCAAAAACCTTAGGTATGCAAGAAAGCTTAGCAATAGGTCTATAGTTTAAAATTTCACTCTTGCTGCCCTTTTTGTGGATGGGGATGATAAATGACTCTTTCCAAAGTCTGGGGAAAACACCATGTGAGATTGATAATTGAAAAAGAGCAGCAAGGGGTGGAGCTAATTTGCAAACGCATTTTTTTTTTAGAACTATGACCGGAAGTCTGTCTGGGCCGGAAGAGTAATCGTCCTTGAGAAGATTGATCTCATCAACCACTGTTGATACGCTTATATTTAAAGATGCTAGAGAGGTTTGAGCACAGCCGTTCAAGTAAGAAAAATAGTTAAGATCAGGCTCCGCAGTAACATTAGAGAATGACTGGCTGAAGAAATCAGCAAAAAGTTGGGTTATTTTTTTAGGGTCTGCGGACGCGCAGTCAGAAAATCTTAATGTAGAGGGATACCCGTCAGATTTCCTTTTGGTGTTAATAAACTGAAAGAATCGTTTAGGGTTAGAAATAAGGTCGAACTGAATATGGTCAAGGTATTCAGAGTAAAGTGATTCACACAACGCGGAGAAGTTGGTATACGCTAAATGATAACTTGAATAGTCAGACTCTGATCTGGATCTTAGATATGTATGTCTGCCATTGTTTGTTTCGCTTCCGACTATGTCAATGTCATTGGCGTACAGACTTGTAAAATATCGTACGTAACAACGACATTGTTGGCTTTTGAATTTCGTACAATTCTTTGAAGTAGATATTATGTAAAATAGATCGCACGATAGTACGTCATCTTGTCTAAGACCTTTCCTGACATCGAACGGTTCGGTGATGTTCTTTCCGTCTTTGATGGCAGAGATGCTTAGACTTAACATGGCTCTGTATAACTCGTCTCTATACACGCTATCATAGGCAACTTAAAAATTGATGAAAATGTGATGCGTATCAATTTTATATTCACGGGTGTTTTCCAAAACCTGTCGTAGTGTGAATATTGGGTCAACAATTACTCCTAGATATTTGACATCAGTGGCAAATTGGAGAATTAAACCCCTCGACTTTGGTAGTAAAGTTCAGATAGAATAAAACAGAAATCCAGACAACAACTGCAACAAATTAATCGTATTTTTACCAAAATAGCTATAGGCGAGTGGAACCCCCTTGCATGTATTTTTCTTTTTAATCTATAAACGTCTATGGAAAATAGATTTTCAACAAATTTATCGATTTGTTAAGTTTTATTACATCCGGTAGCCTACTCACGGTTTCAGCAATATAAACAAAAACTACACGCCACAGATGTGGAAAACCAAAAAAAAAACCAAACAATTTTTTACACAGTAGATAAGCGGGTCTAAAAATAGGATCTATGCATAAAAAAAAAAAAAACTTTACGAGACAGGGCTTATCAACATCCATTACACCCTAACAAAAAATAATAAAAACAAAAACAGCAGAAATAAAACACGATTACAGAATTTTACAATCTCATTGCGCAGATTTGTGGACTTTATTCCTACGTATAGCAATAAAGTATCGGATATACGATTTAATCACTCGAGTAAATGATCCGCATAATAACCACGTCTTGTATAAAAGATAGATAATCTTTGCTAAAGCGACAGTGGGCAATTTAATTAAGTTTTTGATAACGAATCAGAATAAACACAGCTGTTGTGGGATTACTTTTTTATTCACATTGGATGCGAATAAGCAATTAGTGAAGGTTTTGCGGGGTGGAAGAGTTATTATCGAATTTGTCATTGCCGCGCAAATTGTTTTGTTTAAAAAATTTAATCTGAAAATTGTGATGTCCATAAGCTGATCATAGTCAGTATATGCCTACGGGCTAAACCTCATCCCTCAGAGAAGCACTATGAAAACCGGCTGCGCGCACTCATAGTAGTAGGAAATTCAAACAAACAAATATTTGGCGCAACAGCTCTCTAAAGTGCCAGGGCCTAGCTTCTCGCAACCACTCATGTTGTGTGCGTTATATTTTTCACACAAATGGAAGGGAGAAGCTTTTTCGTAACAACATTACTCTCGGATGTTTGTCAGACGCTCGCGAGAGGTGGGACCGTGAAAAAACTTTTTGGTATTTTCTGGGATTCGAACTTGGAACCTCATGCGTAGTGATCCGACACACTAACCACTTACGCCACGGCGCCCACAGGAAATTCGTCCCTCTCATTTTTTCATTTTGTTATGATTACGACTAAGTTGCCTTAACAAGTAGTTTACGCTTCTATAGTGTTAATCGCGTTAGGTAGGTAGCTTTCCAGTGAAGGCACCTACTAATACCGTCATTATATGCGGTTTTTCCTTACGGCGCTAGGTCGAAAGGTCTTGTTCTTTGTAGTCGGCGCTCAAGTTTTGTCACGTCTATAGTACGGATTATTTCATTATTGTAGTGAACATGAAGACGGGTACGAAGTTTGCGACCAAAATTTGTTACTTCGTCCCTCACGGTAGCAATTCCTAGATATCTGTGAATATCACTATTTCTTATATACCAAGGAGCATTCACGATTGCTTTTAGTATTTTGTTTTGAAATGCTTGCAGTAGAGCCATATTGCTTGGTTTGGTACAACCCCAAAGTTGTATACCATATGTCCAAGACGGTTGCACTTACTTATACAGAAGCAGTTTGTTGTATACGCTTAACTTCGAGTATTTTCCGAGTAGCCAATATATTTCTCTAAATCTGATTTCGAGCTCTTCGCGCTTCTTTTTAACGTGTGGTTTCCACTTAAGTTTTGTATCTAGGGTCATTCCTAGATATTTTGCCTCGTTTGCGTACGGTATTTGCACCGAGTTAATGGATATAGGTAAGTTGTTTATCTTTCTTAACGTAAAATTGTCATGCGTTGATTTTATCTCATTCAGGACTATTCGCCAGGTTTTCGTCCATTCGCATACTTTCTTCAAAGCTCGTTGGAGTTTTCACGTTGATCATTCGACTGACTCATCCGTTACGAGGATAGCCGTATCGTCTGCGAACGTTGCTACAACGATCCCTTCATCTTGTTTTATATCTCTGGTGTAGAGCAGGAACAGGATTGGACCGAGAACACTTCCTTGTGGAACACGGGCGTAGATTTTTTTGAAATCCGAATATTCACATACGTGTCTAACATGGAAAAGTCTGTTTTCAAGATAAGATTCCAATATTCTGTACAAATTTTCCGGTAAGATTACCCTTAGCTTATACCTTAGGCCTTCGTGCTATACCTTGTCGAAGGCTTGCGATACGTCGAGAAAAGCGCTAGAGCATATTTTTTTCCCTTCTAGAGCTTTTTTTATTCGATACATCTGATCGATTGTGGAATGTTTGACCCGAAAGCCGAATTGATGATCCGCGATCAAGTGTCTTCCTTCAATTACTGGTTGCAATCGTTTCAGCAGACGTATCTCGAAGACCTTAGATATTATTGGCAGTAGTGAAATGGCTGATCACTTACGTATACATGTGCATTCATTAGAGTAATATTCCTTACATATTTTTAGTCGATCGAAGGACATCATAGGCATGGAATGACCTTTTTTCAGGATAGGAATCGCTTGAATGGACCCAACTCAGACCCAACTAGTTCATTGCACTACCAAAAAGTAAAACCATGATTTAACCATTTTGTTGAAATATCCTTGGCTTTCTTAGAAAGTGGGCGCCGTGGCGTAAGTGGTTAGTGTGTCGGATCACTTCACATGAGGTTCCAAGTTCGAATCCCAGAAAACACCAACAAGTTTTTTCACGGTCCCATTTCTCGCGAGCGTCTGACAAACATCCGAGAGTATTGTTGTCACGAAAAAGCTTCTCAAATCGCCGTTCGGATACGGAACTAAACTGTAGGTCCCTTCCATTCGTGTGAAAAATATAACGCACACAACATGAGTGGTTGCGAGAAGCTAGGCCCTGGCACTTAAAGAGCTGTTGCGCCAAATATTTGTATTTGTAAGGATATTTCAACAAAAGTTGGCGCCGTGGCGTAAGTGGTTAGTGCGTCGGATCACTACACATAAGGTTCCAAGTTCGAATCCCAGAAAACACCAAAAAGTTTTTTCACGGTCCCATTTCTCGCGAGCGTCTGACAAACACCCGAAAGCATTGTTGTCACGAAAAAGCTTCTCAAATCGCCGTTCGGATACGGCACTAAACTGTATGTCCCTTCCATTCGTGTGAAAAACATGAGTGGTTGCGAGAAGCTAGGCCCTGGCACTTAAAGAGCTACTGCACCAAATATTTATTTAGTTTTTATTTTTTTCTAAGAAAGCCCAGCAAGCACTTCAGTGATGAGGAGCTTACACTACCAGCACTCACAACTTCGGCACTGAAAATCTGCTACCTGATACGAGCAAAGGTATGATACTCATAGAGAAACTGCTCCGCAGTGTTTTCGCTCCTCTAGAAGCATCGCAAAATATAGTGTCAATTAAGCCTTGTACATTAAGATGTTTGACGAAAGAGAATTGGCCTGTCAAGACAGCAATGAGTTGTCTGCAGTCTTTTCTGCTCAGAGGCAGCAAGAATGTCGCTGATTTCTAACAGACGTCTGGTAGCATTCGTTTAGTCAACCTACACCCTGGATAGTCATACCACACACAATTGTGTTCGTGAGAAACCCAATCGGCAATGGAAGCCCTAACCGAAGGCGCAAGGAGACCCAACGCAGGTTCGGGTCCTCTTATCCTTACCTACGAATCTTATCAGAGATCTCGTTCCCTAAGATCCCTGTGTGACCTGCGACACTCAGCCTTACGACCTAGTTCAAAGAGTTTTTACATACTGTACGTCCCAGCGCGCTCGTGAGTGTGGGGTTTGACCTTCAAATGGCATCAAGCGTCAGTCGCCTGCGAGTGTGAAAAATTTGAGTCAACATTTGCACGTTATAATGTTCCCGTACCAACAAGACAAGGAAACGCAAGGAGAACCGAGAATTTTGCGACTCTAGCCGCGATTGTAAGAGAAGTCCTAAATTTCTCCATTCCGAGATGATCGCAAGAATTGGGCATCTCTGTGAATTTCGTACAAGAACTTCGTCCTGAATCCCTATAAGATCGCTATGACCCAAGAAGCTAATTCGAAAGACCATCAGCTGCAGCGTCACATGCCACACAGCTAGCAAAACAATCGTTTTGGGCCTAGCTCAGCTTCAAGACAACACAGAATGATGATTTATAGCCAAAATGAATGCTGGACGAATTTACTAAAAACAATTTCTTTTGTTTTTAAATCCAATAAGCCTCAACAATGGCTTGTTGAGGCCGGTGGGGCCTATGTAATCACATTTTAATGATGGACAATTTTATTTTAACACCCCTTCTGCCACTTAGACCTCAAATGCTCAGCTCTGATGTGATCAGCGTTGGTGTGCTCGTGAATTGGAAAACTTCGGTTATGTGATATTTTTCCAAACTCCCGTAATACCGTCTTTTGGCGTCTAAGTGGGAGCGGGGTAATGTTGCTTACGACTGGTAGCCATTGGTTTGGAGTGGACCGTATGGTGCCCGAGATTGTGCGCATAGCCGTATTGAGCTGGCTCTCTACTTGGTAAGTACTCGTATGTGCACTGTTAAGCCAGATGTGAGCTCCATATTCGGCAGTAGAGTATACCATCTCAAGAATAGCAGTACGTAATATGCCTAGTGTTACACCCCAAGAGCTAGAAGCTAGTCTATGTTTGTTCCGAGTTATGAGTTTAGCATCTGTACTTTGGCAATGTTTTTTTTTAAAGACATGGTTCTGCAATCAATCCCAATCCCAAGATATTTAGAGCACTTGTTATGCTGTAGCATGGAACCGTTGAACTGTACTTCCAGAGGAATACTTGTCAATTTGTTGTTGAGGTTCAAGCAGTGGGCGCTGTGGCGTAAGTGGTTAGTGTGTCGAATCACTACGCATGAGGTTCCAAGTTCGAATCCCAGAAAACACCAAAAAGTTTTTCACGGTCCCACCTCTCGCGAGCGTCTGACAAACATCCGAGAGTATTGTTGTCACAAAAGAGCTTCTCAAATCGCCGTTCGGAGTCGGCATTAAACTGTAGGTCCCTTCCATTCGTGTGAAAAATATAACGCACACAACATGAGTGGTTGCGAGAAGCTAGGCCCTGGCACTTTAAAGAGCTGTTGCGCCAAATATTTGTATTTTTTTTTTTGTTGAAGCAGGAAGCCTCGGATTTTTCACACCTCGTGTTAGCTTTCAGGCCTTGAAATAGGTTCCCAGCACCTCTAAGTCGTTTTCAAGAGTTTCCTCAATGTTGTTAAGGTTTTGACTTTGAGTGGCTAGGGCTAGATCGTATGCGAACTTGTATGACGTTGTGCTCGGGATGTCGTCGATATAGAGGTTAAACAATAATGGAGCGAGGACTGATCCTTGTGGGATGCCTTTGCTGGGCTCATTGATGGATACTTGGAAAGAGTGGTTGCTCAGCATCTTGTTGACAAAGTATGAAATCGTCTTGCAACGCACAACATTCAGGAGTTTGTAGATCATTCCAGTACACCAGACTGTGTGGTATGTCGCTGTGAGATCCACAAATACAGCACCTGTCCTGAGCCCTCCTTCGAAGCCATCTTCAATATAGGTTGTCAGTGCCAGTACCTGGTCCATGCAGCTCTGTTCTGGTCCCGCTTGTTCAGCAGGGATAACTTTGTTTATCGTTCCTTCAATGTGGTTGTAAAAAGGTTTTCGAGGATTTTGTAGGAAATGCTTAAGAGAGCGATTAATCGGTAGCTCTCAGATTTCTCATCCACTTTGCCTTCAGAATGGCTAATGACTAACGATGAGCGTATGCTGAGTCTGACGATATATGTGTAGCTGAACACTCGAACCTGCGTAAGCACATCTGGGTGAACTTCAGCGCGCATGTGTTTAACCGGACGAGGCACCTCTTGTTGACCTGATCGGCTGAAATTTGCGTCTCAGAAGTCCAACAAGAGGTCCTCAGAAGGAGGACGTGCGGCGGATGAATTCTCCCGATGGAATCAACGGTGACGTCTACAGAGCAGCGGATACCTTACCGGAGCTAATTCGACATATTTGAAGCTGAGGTCTGTAAGGATTTTCAATACTACGTCAGAATATTGAAAAAGAGATGGTGGCGGATGAACCCTTAATGGGCAAACGGCAGCGCTCATATCCCCGAAGTGGGTTACTGACATCGGTGTATCCGGCCCCTCGTCCTATGGGTTGCTAAAAAGGGATCTGGTCCTCCAGGTTGGGGGTTGTACCGTCGGGTTAACTTCCCTACCACGTAAAAAACCTTCGGTTACGAAGCAACCAACAGCCTCGGATACGGATGAATTTACTGTTGACGACCCAAGCAAACGTAAAAAGGACAACGATCTTCGTGTCTGCACGTGGAATAATAGGTCCCTCTACAAACCACGTGCAGCCGAACAACTTGCGGAGGCCCTAGAGTGTCTCAAAGCAAACATTACTGCCATCCAAGAAGTGCAATGGGATGGACCGGGCAAAAGGAGTATGAAAAACTGCGACATCTACTACGGCGATTACTACAGACAAAAAGGACAGCGTCTATTCGGCTGCGGATTTGTCATTGAAGGCAGACTTAGGCAAGAAGTCTTGAGTTTGCGGCATATGAACGATTGCCTTATGACTATTCGTATCAAGGCTAAATTTTCCAACATTAGCCTAATATGCGTTCACGCCCCTCATGAGGAGAAAACCGACGACGATGACTTCTACCAGCTCTTGGACAAGACGTATGAGCAATGCCCTAGCCACGACGTTAAAATTATCCTAGGTGATTTTAATGCAAAGCTAGGAAGAGAGGACGTCTTTAGTAGCGTGGTCGGAAAGCACAGCCTGCACGACAACACATCCGACAACGGACTCAGGCTAATCGACTTTGCAGCGGGGCGAAACTTTGTCGTAGCTAGTACGCGGTTCCCACGTCTCGACATTCACAAAGGAACATGGCTCTCCTTTGATCGAAAAACTGTCAACCAAATCGATCACATTGCGATCGACGCAAGGCACCCTTCCAGTATTCTGGGTGCCCGGACTTTCCGAGGAGCCAACGTGGACTCGGATCACTACCTAGTTGTAGCCAAGGGGTACGGATGCGGATATCCACAACGGAGCGAAATCAATGAAATACTGTGAGGAAATTTGACATCGGGCGGCTACAATCGCAAGAGACCGCCAGAACGTTTGCCGATCGAGTTTCTTTTAAACTTAATCCAAGTCCTATGCCTCCAGCAGCAAATGCTGTCCATGCCAGAGTAGCAAAGCCAGAACAGAAGCCTGCAGGGACGAAAATGGTAGCATAGTAGTAGAATCGCAGTCGGTGCTGAGAATATGGAAGGAACACTTCTGCAGACTGCTTAACCGTGATGATGACCAATATTCCGCAGTCAGGCAGAATGAGCCATTCAACAGTGATGATGCCAGTCAAGATTCCCGTCAACCCGATCAGAATGAAGTGAGGATAGCGATATCTAATCTCAAATCCAACAAAGCTGCTGGAGCCGACGGCCTTGCCGCCGAACTTTTCAAGGCAGGAGGAGATGAGTTGGTAAGGAGCATGCACCAGCTCATCTGTAAAATCTGGTCGGACGAAAGTATGCCCGATGAACGGAACCTCAGCATCATTTGCCCGATCCTGAAGAAAGGAGGCCCTCTGAACTGCGCCAATTACAGAGGTATAAGTCTCCTCAACATCGCATATAAGATCCTTTCTGCCGTATTATGTGAACGCCTAAAACTGATCGTCAACAACCTGATAGGTCCTTATCAGTGCGGTTTTAGGCCGGGAAAGTCCACCATTGACCAAATATTCACACTACGGCAGATCTTGGAAAAAACCCATGAATATAAAATCGATACGCACCATCTCTTCATCGATTTCAAAGTTGCCTATGACAGCGTCTATAGAGACGAGTTATACAGAGCCATTTCTAGTCTTGGCATCCCTGCCAAGCTCGTCCGCTTGTGCAGAATGACGATGGAGAACTCTCGCTGCTCCATCAAAGTCGGTAAGAACATCACCGAACCATTCGATGTCAGGAAAGGTCTTAGACAAGGCGACACGCTATCATGCGATCTCTTTAATATAGTACTTGAGAGAATTGTACGAAACTCACAAGCCAACCCCGGAGGTACAATCTTTTACAAGTCTGTACAACTACTCGCTTATGCCGATGACATTGACATAATCGGAAGAACTCAGTGGGCCGTCAATGGGGCATTTACGAGTATTGAGATCGAGGCAGCAAAGATGGGTCTAGCGGTCAATGAAAGCAAAACAAAATATATGCTGTCTACAAAAAAGGACACCCAACATCGGCGTCTTGGACAGAACGCCACAATAGACAGATACAATTTTGAGGTAGTAAAGGATTTCGTCTACCTAGGCTCTATGGTGAACTCCGCAAATGACATCAGTAGGGAGATCACACGAAGAATTACTCTTGCCAATCGTTGTTTCTATGGGCTAAAACGGCAATTGAGTAGCAAAGCCCTATCTCGAACTACTAAGGTAACTCTTTATAAGACACTAATCATCCCAGTCCTGCTGTATGGCGGAGAGGCATGGGCTTTGAGAAAACCGGATGAGGATGCCCTTGGTTATTTCGAGAGAAAAGTTCTTCGAGCGATCTTTGGTCCCGTCTGCATAGACGGTGAGTGGAGGAGAAGATACAATGCCGAGCTATACGGCCTGTACAAGGACATCGACTTAGCCAGAAGAGGTCACATACAGCGACTAAGATGGCTGGGTCATTTGGAGCGGATGGAGCCCAAACTTCCCGCTAAGAAAGTCTTCGAATCCACCCCGGACGGACGGCGCAGTAGAGGACGACCTCGCGGTAGGTGGCGCAAACAAGTGGAGGGGGACCTCAACCAACTTGGCGTGCGCAACTGGAGGCTGCTGGCTCGTAATGGTGCTAGCTGGAGAGGTTTGTTGGTTGAGGCCCAGGTCCACCCCGGACCGTAGCGCCATCTAAGTAGGTAAGTAAGTATGTAAGACTGCCTCTACTTCGGTTTCTGTAAACTGTCGAGAGTAACCTAAAGATTATGGAGTGGTTAGCTTAAGTTCTTTTAGCAAACGCTTTGTAGTCCTAGTATGTTCCTTCTCGGTGGGCGCCGTGGCGTAAGTGGTTAGTGTGTCGGATCACTACGCATGAGGTTCCAAGTTCGAATCCCAGAAAACACCAACAAGTTTTTTCACGGTCACATCTCTTGCGAGCGTCTGACAAACGTCCGACAGTATTGTTGTCACGAAAAAGCTTCTCAAGTCGCCGTTCGGATTCGGCATTAAACTGTAGGTCCCTTCCATTCGTGTGAAAAATATAACGCACGCAACATGCGAGAAGCTAGGCCCTGGCACTTGAGGAGCTGTTGCGCCAAATATTTGTATTTTTTTATGTTCCTTCTCGGATGCAGCTTTTGAAGTTTGAACAATGCGGTTTGCTATGGCATTTGGATTGATCCTTGGTCTCTTGAGACGAGATGGAGTTGGCCATTCCTAGCTTTCGCATAACACTCCAGGCTTTCCTGCTTGATCGAACAAAGTCCATACTTTCTGTCGTTTTCGTCTATTTGTTCACACGTGCTTTATCGAGATATTGGATAAGGCTTTCTGCGATTTGGTGATCACCATCTCGAAGGAATTCTTGATAAAGACACTAACTATCTGTGCTCCATCCTGGAATGCATTCCTTCCGACAACCTTTTGGAAAGCTTTTTTGCAGCAAATATGACCGCACCCATAAATCGTCCATAATTTGCAGCAGTTGGAGGAGTCCACCTTACGATTGAGTCCACTTTTGAAGAGAACCCCTGCCATGATGCTTCGTTGAAGTTCCATCTGGGTCGAGGGACAGAATTCACCAAATGTATTTTTATACCAGTGTCTAAAATGACAGGGCGATGTTGCCTACGGGAGAAGTCACCCAAGACTCGTCTTGAAATCTGCTGTTGTCGTTCGACGAGGTTCGATGTGGCAATGCATAGATCAGGATTGTAGTCCCTACGCCAGCGGAGCGTAGAATTAAAAAACAATAAGGATCGTACTTTTGTGATTAAAATAGGAAGAGAGTGGCGGTATTGTTGACAACAAACTTAGTGTACCGCTTTTCGTCAAAACGACGGGCCAGAAATGTATTTACACTTTACTGAATATTATTGACTGGAATAGGCATAAATGTGTCATGCGCTCACATACTTTGAGAACGTCTAAACAGACCGACGATATTCCACCTCTTTTAATATCACTTGCATGCCCCAAAAACTACTAAAAGTAATTTATTTTCAAGACGATAATATTCTCAAACTGCCAAATAACCCGTGTACGCGTATATAATGAGATATTCACAGAACACAAAAACAAAAAATGGAGTATTTGTCACGCATATTTCTAGGTCACAGGACAAGTTATCCACACGTGGAGCTCAATGAAGCATATAAAGTCGAAATTTGTCGACGATGCCCTCTCACCACACCTATCCACACACCTTCCACCCACTCGAAATTCAATATCAGTTTTATCTGGAGCACACAGCGTTCATTGACGAAGGAATTACCCACTCAATTCGTTACTGCCGTGCTTTCAATTCCATTACGAAAATTGTTCATGTATCTCCTCACTTTTTGTTTCTAAATAAAAAGAAAATACTCGTACACGTTTCCACACATCAATCAAATTGTATTTATACGCATATAGGGGGTGTGGTGCTCCCATCTTATGGCATAAACACAAAATTTCCAAAATTAATCAGCAAAATTGATAGAAATCGAAATTTTCCTTGAAAAGGTCAGGAACTCTAGGATGTTGTACCCCGCTGGGGGTCTAGTATCTATTTCATGCTTCTGTTTGGAGAATTTGTTACCTCGAGCGAATTTTATTTTGTGTGTACGTGACACCGAGCACGTCGATTCTATTATTATCGTCGTTTATGCTTGGCCAGTGAAGTAAATACATTTTTGCGATACATTATTGGATAGCCCATGGGTGCTGTGGAATGAAACGCATCCATAGTATTTAAATTCGAAATATTTTGCTGAAGGTACTGGAATAATTGTAATTTTATTGCTATATCAGAACTGATGTAGAATTTAATTTTATTTCATTTTTTATGGGGTTTTTCCTTTCCATAAAAGCATGGAAAGAAGTAGACCGCTATTGAGGTTTGTTTAGTGATGACCTTCTTTTTGGTTTTAGTGGTGAAACTGAATTCACTGGTTGTGGGTGGTTAAACGTGTTATCAGCTTGATGAGTAATGGTGAGTCGTAGTTTTTTGCGCTTTGTAAATATTTTTATTTATTTTGTAATATAACGTAAAGGTTTGGCTATATTTTTTAATTTTATGAGTAAGCCTACGAGGTGCATTGGTGTTAATTGTGGGTAAACAATTAGGCAACAGTCAATTTGATATGCTTGCGGGCAAAAACGTTTTACTTTCGTCATCAATTTTTGATTAATAACACGTTTATCGCAATTTAATGGACATGTCATGAGTTTTTTTTTTCTTTTACTGATCACCTTTGTGAAGTCATTATTTGCGTCATTTTGCAGAGATTACTATTTTTATGTAAGTGTAGGCATTTACTCGTAAATGATAATGAAACGTATCTAAGTTTTCAGTAATTTTATAATTTGCGTATGCCATAAAAGGTTCGTTATTATTTTTGTTTTTTTTTTTATGATTTGCGCGTGCGGAAGGGATTATTAATACCCTTATACTGGATCTCAGGTTTCCTTACAAACCATCGATGCGACCCTTTAATTTTTTCCGATATACTTTTTTCATACTGATCCTAAAATAGAAAGTGTGGTCGTGGTTACTATGAATTGTACGTCATTTACACAACGCGAAGGATTTACAGAAACTAAAATATAAATGTACGAGTAGAATCGCAGTCGAAGCTGAGGATATGGAAGGAACCTTTCTGCAGACTACTAAATGCCGACGATGACCAATATTTCGCTGTCAGGCAGAACGAGCCATTCAATAGTGGCGATGATGTAAAAGGTAATTGGCTTACTTACTTATTTAGGTGGCGCTACAGCTCGGGGTAAACCTGGGCCTCAACCAACAAGCCTCTCCATTTAGCTCGGTCTTTAGCTAATTGCCTCCAGTTGCGCACTCCAAGTTGGTCGAGGTCCCCTTGAACTTGTGCGCGCCACCTACGGCGATGATTCCCTCTACTGCGTCGTCCCTCGGGATTCGATTCGAAGACTCTGCGGGCCGGAGCGTTGGTGTCCTTTCGCTCTACATGTCCTAGCCATCTCAGACGTCCAATACGCAGTTTTTTGATTAGGTCGATGTCGCTGTACAGCTCGTATAGTTCGTGATTGAATCTTCTCCTCCAAAACCCGTCAACGCAAACTGGACCGAAAATCTTACGAAGAATTTTTCTCTCGAAGCGACCAAGGATATCTTCATCCTCTTTTAATAAAGTCCATGTTTCAGCGCCATAAAGCAGGACTGGGATGATCAGGGTCTTATATAGAGTCTCCTTAGTAGTTCGAGATAGGGCTTCACTGTTGAATTGCCTTATAAGCCCAAAAAAAACAGCGATTCTTCGCTTGATTTCTGCGCTGATGTTGTTCTCAGAGTTTATAGCAGAGCCAAGGTAGACAAAGTCCCTTACTACCTCGAAGTTATAGCTGCCCACTGTGACGTTTTGTCCAATTCGTCGGTGTTGGCTTTCCCTTCTTGTTGACAGCATATACAGTGGACTCCCCTAAGTCGAATTTTCACGGGATACCATGATTTGTTCGAGTTAGAGGGAGTTTCGACTTAGAGGGAGTTTGCCTTAGAGGATGCTTTTGTATGGAAAATTGAGGGGAATGCTGAAATATGGCGAACAAATTCGAGTTAGAGAGAATTTCGACTTAGGGAGAGTTCGACTTAGGGAGAGTCCACTGTACTTGGTTTTACCCTCGTTTATCGCTAAACCCATTTTGGCCGCTTCCGCCTCAATGCTTGCAAACGCACCGGTGAGAGCCCGCTGAGTTCTTCCGATAATGTCTATATCGTCGGCGTATGCAAGCAGTTGTACAGACTTGTAATAGATTGTGCCTCCGGTGGTGGCTTGTGAGTTCCGCACAATCCGTTCTAGTACAATATTGAAGAAGTCACATGACAGCGCGTCACCTTGTCTAAAGCCTTTTTTGACATCAAAGGTCTCGGTGAGGTCATTACCGACCTTGATGGAGCAGCGAGCGTTCTCCATCGTCAGCCTGTACAGACGGACAAGTTTGGCAGGGATGTCAAAACTAGACATGGCTCTATAAAGCTCTTCTCTATAGATGCTGTCATAGGCGGCCTTGAAATCGATAAAGAGGTGGTGATTATCGATTTGGAATTCTTGTGTTTTCTCCAGGATCTGCCGAAGTGTGAAGATTTGATCGATGGTGGACTTTCCTGGCCTGAAACCGCACTGATAGGGTCCAATCGCAGAAAAGATCTTGTATGCGATGTTGAGGAGACTGATGCCTCTATAATTGGCGCAGTTGAGGGGGTCTCCTTTCTTGTGGATCGGGCAAGCGATGCTGAGATTCCATTCATCAGGCATACACTCGTCTGACCAAATCTTAGAGATGAGTTGGTGCATGCACTCTACCAATTCATCACCAGCTGCCTTGAAAAGTTCGGCCGGTAAGCCGTCAGGTCCAGCAGCCTTGTCGGATTTTAGCTTGGATATTGCTATCCTCACTTCGTTTTAGTCAGGTGGACGGAAATTTTGACTATCATCGTCTATGTTGAATGGTTCATTCTGCCTGACAGCGGGATGTTGGTCTTCGTCGCCGTTATACAGTCTGCAGAAGTAGTTTTTCCATATTCTCAGCACCGACTGTGATTCTACTACGAGGTTTCCATTTTCATCTCTACAGGTTTCTGTACGGCTATTACTCCTCTGACACGTTCTTTTTACCTTTTGGTAAAACTTCCGTACATTGTTCCTGGAGTATAAACTCTCGATATTCTCAAACGCGTGCTTCTCATGCTCTTTCTTCTTCTTTTAGAGAAGCCGATGTTCTACCCGTCTCTTTTGCTCGTAGAGCTCACGAGCAGCTCTCGTTTTCCTTTGTAGCGCCGCTTTGTATGCCTCATGTTTTGCTGCATGCACTCGCCGGCATTTTTCGTCAAACCAGGGGTTTCGCGATGGTGGGCGAGCGAGACCCAGCACATCAGTCGCGGCGTTTCTGATGGCATGTTGGCAGCGTTGCCACTGGTCTTCGGCACTTGATGCTGGCGGCATAGGGGTGATTGAGAGATTTCGGGATACGCGTTCAGCGAAGAGTCTGGCGATCTCTTGCGATTGTAGCTTTTCGACGTTAAATTTTCTCACAGTGATTCTTCTATGTTGCTCAGATTGGGATATCCGCATTCGTACCTTGGCTACAACAAGGTAATGATCCGAATCTATGTTGGCCGCTCGGAAGGTCCGGACATCCAGAATACTGGAGGCATGCCTTGCGTCGATCGCAACATGATTAATTTGGTTGATCGTTACATGATCATTGGAGCGCCATGTCTGCTTATGAATATCGAGATGAGGAAACCATGTGCTTGCTATGGTGACATTTCGCTCCACAGCGAAATCAATTAGCCTTAGTCCGTTGTCAGACGTGTAGGCTATGCTTACCGACTGCCCTACCAAAGACATCCTCCTTTCCTATTTTGGCGTTAAAATCGCAAAATTAACGTCGTACTTAGGACATTGCTCGTATGTTTTGTGGAGGAGCTCGTAGAAACACTCTTTGGTGGCAGGGTCCTTTTCTTCCGTGGGGGCATGAACACATATTAGGCTTATGTTAGCGAATTTAGCCTTGATCCGGATAGTCATAATACGCTCGCTAACGTGTCAGAAGCTTAAGACTTCTTGCCTAAGTCTGCCGCGTATGACAAATCCGTATCCGAATAAGCGTTGCCTGTTGCCTCTGTAGCAATCACCGTAGTAGATGTCACAATTTTTCATTCTCTTTTTGCCCGGCCCATCCCATCGCACTTCCTGGACGGCGGTAATATCTGCTTTATAGCAGTCTAGGGCATCTGCTAGTTGTTCGGCTGCACGTGGTCTGTAAAGGGACAGAACATTCCACGTACAGATCCGAAGGTCGTTGTCCTTATTTCGTTTGCTGGAGTCGTCATTAGTTGAATCATCCTTATCCGAGGCTTTTGGTTGTTTCGGAACCTTCGATTTTTTACGTGGTAGGGAAGTTACTCCGACGGCACAACCCCCAACCTGGAGGGCCAGTTCGTTAATTATTCCCCTAGGACGAGGGGCCGGGTACACCGGTGCAAGTAGTCCACTACGGGCTGCCGTTGGCCCATTAAGGGCTCCTCCGCCACCATCTCTATTCCAATGTCCTGACCAACATTGGAAATTCCTTACCGACCTGTGATCCGAATACGTCGAAGCAGCTCGCGCAAGGTATTCACTAAGTTCAACCTAACTGGAACTATAGACGCCACCGCTGACTCCATCTAGGGAATTCGTCCGCTGCCTTCTGGAACAGGAAGAAGTGCTCTAGTGAGAGAACACTCTTCCCCCCTCTCTAATCTGCTGCCGACAAGAATCCTCCAAACGGGGTTGGTTACCCACTTTATGGATAAAGGTACTAGGCACCCGGCTGTCACCGCGTGGAGGTTGAGAGTAGGAGTTGGTAGGCCTCAGCTGAGTGAAAACGCTTGTGTTTTCATATGATCGCATGCACTACCGTTTGCCCAGTGATTGGCTTAGTATAGTTGATAATTTCGAAGTGTGAACAGCTAACTTTGGAGCCAGCTCTGCTCCATGTTACTTTTAAAAGACTCAAGTGGAAACCTAACTTGGTACGACAGTACAGGTGAAGACTGGATAATCAAGCACACAATATTTCGGGTATAACTAACTCGTTCTGTGGGAAAATGGTGGAATGCTTTTCGCAATCGATTGTTAGGTCTGTGTCATTACACTTCTCTTCTGGCAGTGTGGCTAAGGCAGCGATGTGGTTTGATGGAGAGTGTAGGAGATTTCGAAACAAATCGTTTATATTTCTAAATCTTTTTAGGAAAACGAATGCTGCGGTCTTTAGGTTACTGTATTCTGATGCAAATAAACCCTACAAGCAGTTATGAAAGAGAAAACATGCAGAATATTTTGCAGACCTTGCCTCTAAGTTAGAACGATATAAAGATTCGAGGTCATTCTGGACAATTGTGCGAATGTTAGGTGGTGACAAATTAAGGACTTCTTCTGCACTTACTTAGATGGCGCTACAGTCCTGGGTGGACCTGGGCCTCAACCAACAAACCTCTCCAGCCAGCACGGTTACGAGCCAGCTGCCTCCAGTTGCACACGCCAAGTTGGTTGAGGTCCCCCTCCACTTGTTTGCGCCACCTACCGCGAGGTCGTTCTCTACTGCGCCGTCCGTCCGGGGTGGATTCGAAGACTTTCTTAGCGGGAAGGTTGGGCTCCATCCGCTCTAAATGACTCAGCCACCTTAGTGCTGTATGTGAGCTCTTCTGGCTAAGTCGATGTCCTTGTACAGGCCGTATAGTTCGGCATTGTACCTTCTCCTCCACTCACCGTCTATGCAGACGGGACCAAAGATCGCTCGAAGAACTTTCCTCTCGAAATAACTAAAGGCATCCTCATCCGGTTTTGTCAAAGCCCATGCCTCTGCGCCATACAGCAGGACTGGGATGATTAGAGTCTTATAAAGAGTTACCTTAGTAGTTCGAGATAGGGCTTTGCTACTCAATTGCCGTTTTAGCCCATAGAAACAACGATTGGCAAGAGTAATTCTCCGTGTGATCTCCCTACTGATGTCATTTGCGGAGCTGACCATAGAGCCTAGGTAGACAAAATCCTTTACTACCTCAAAATTGTATCTGTCTATTGTGGCGTTCTGTCCAAGACGCCGATGTTGGGTGTCCTTTTTTGTAGACAGCATATATTTTGTTTTGCTTTCATTGACCGCTAGAGTCATCTTTGCTGCCTCGTTCTCAATACTCGTAAATGCCCCATTGACGGCCCGCTAAGTTCTTCCGATTATGTCAATGTCATCAGCATAAGCGAGTAGTTGTACAGACTCGAAGAAGATTGTACCTCCTGGGTTGGCTTGTGAGTTTCGTACAATTCTCTCAAGTACTATATTAAAGAGATCGCATGATAGCGCGTCGCCTTGTCTAAGACCTTTCCTGACATCGAATGGTAGGGATGCCAAGACTAGACATGGCTCTGTATAACTCGTCTCTATACACGCTATCATAGGCAACTTTGAAATCGATGAAGAGATGGTACGTATCGATTTTATATTCATGGGTTTTTTCCAAGATCTGCCGTAGTGTGAATATTTGGTCAATGGTGGACTTTCCCGGCCTAAAACCGCACTGATAAGGACCTATCAGGTTGTTGACGATCAGTTTTAGGCGTTCACATAATACGGCAGAAAGGATCTTATATGCGATGTTGAGGAGACTTATACCTCTGTAATTGGCGCAGTTCAGAGGGTCTCCTTTCTTCAGGATCGGGCAAATGATGCTGAGGTTCCGTTCATCGGGCATACTTTCGTCCGACCAGATTTTACAGATGAGCTGGTGCATGCTCCTTACCAACTCATCTCCTCCTGCCTTGAAAAGTTCGGCAGCAAGGCCGTCGGCTCCAGCAGCTTTGTTGGATTTGAGTTTAGATATCGCTACCCTCACTTCATTCTGATCGGGTTGATGGGAATCTTGACTACCATCGTCACTGTTGAATGGCTCATTCTACCTGACAGCGGAATCTTGATCATCATCGCCGTTTAACAGTCTGCAGAAGTGTTCCTTCCATATTCTCAGCACCGACTGCGATTCTACTACTATGTTGCCATTTTCGTCCCTGCAGGCTTCTGTTCTAGCTTTGAAGGTAGATAGATAGATAGATGTATATTGTTGGGAGGTGCAAGTGCACTGCGACCTATAAAGATCTATTGTGCCCCCATTACTAAGGTTCTAGCCGATGATATACTCGGCTAGAGCACTTCCTCCAGTCCAGCTGCTACAGCAAACCGGAGTATCTTCAGTGGATCCAGCGAAGGTAAATCCGTTTCTGATAGGAGGTAGGCACCAAGGTGATTCCTTCTTTTCTGACTTTGAAACCATGGCATGTTCTTTTTACCTTTTGGTAAAATTTTCGAACATTATTCCTGCAATAAAGTCTCTCAATCTCCTCGATCGAGCGCTTCTCATGCTCCTTTTTCTTCTTTCTGAGAAGTCGATATTCCTCTTTTCTCCTGCGCACGTAGAGCTCGTAAGCAGCTCTAGTCCTTCTATGCAGCGCCGCTTGGTACGCCTCTTGTTTTGCTGCATGTGCTTGCCGGCATTCCTCATCAAACCAGGGGTTTCGTTTTGGTGGCCGAGAGAAACCCAGTACATCAGAGCCGGCATCTCTGATGGCTTTTTGGCAACGCTGCCACTAGTCTTCCGCATTTGCTGCTGGCGGCATAGGACTTAGATTGAGATTAGAAGAAACACGATCGGCAAAGGTTCTGGCGGTCTCTTGCGATTGTAGCTTTTCGACGTCAAATTTCCTCACAATATTTCGTTGATTTCGTTCCGTTGTGGATATCCGCATCCGTACCTTGGCTACAACTAGGTAGTGATCCGAGTCCACGTTGGCTCCTCGGAAAGTCCGGACACCCAGAATACTGGAAGAGTGCCTTGCGTCGATCGCAATGTGATCGATTTGGTTGACAGTTTTTCGATCAAAGGAGAGCCATGTTCCTTTGTGAATGTCGAGACGTGGGAACCGCGTACTAGCTACGAGAAAGTTTCGCCCCGCTGCAAAGTCGATTAGCCTGAGTCCGTTGTCGGATGTGTTGTCGTGCAGGCTGTGCTTTCCGACCACGCTACTAAAGACTTCCTCTCTTCCTAGCTTTGCGTTAAAATCCCCTAGGATAATTTTAACGTCGTGGCTAGGGCATTGCTCATACGTCTTGTCCAAGAGCTGGTAGAGGTCGTCCTTTGTCGCGTCGTCCTTCTCTTCATGAGGGGCGTGAACGCATATTAGGCTAATGTTGGCAAATTTAGCCTTGATACGGATAGTCATAAGGCGCTCGTTCACATGCCGAAAACTCAAGACTTTTTGCCTAAGTCTGCCTTCAATGACAAATCCGCACCCGAATATACGCTGTTCTTTTTGTCTGTAGCAATCGCCGTAGTAGATGTCGCAGTTTTTCATACTCTTTTTGCCCGGCCCATCCCATCGCACTTCTTGGATGGCGGTAATGTCTGCTTTGAGACACTCTAGGGCCTCCGCAAGTTGTTCGGCTGCACGTGGTTTGTAGAGGGACCTAACATTCCATGTGCAGACACGAAGATCGTTGTCCTTTTTACGTTTGCATGGGTCGTCAACAGTAAGATCATCCATATCCGAGGCTGTTGGATGCTTCGTAACCGAAGGTTTTTTACGTGGTAGGGAAGTTAACCCGACGGCACAACCCCCAACCTGGATGGCCAGATCCGTTTTTTGTACCCTTGTAGGTCTGATTTGGGTGCTTTCCAGTGAGATTTGCTTCAGTTCGAGCTTCCTCTTCTTAGAAGAGGGTACAAGGATAGTTTTTCCAGGGTTGATGGTTAGGCCCTTGGTTCTACACCATTTTGAGATCAGGTTGAGGACACCTTGCATCATTTCCTACATGATGTTTTCGAAAAGGCAATTGAGTAACAAAGTCCTATATCGAACTACTAAGGTATCCCTGTATAAGACACTAACCATCCCATCTCTGCTGTATGGCATAGAGGCATGGACTTTGTCAAAATCAAAAGATGAGGATGCCCTTGGTTACCTTGAGAGAAAAGTTCTTCGAGCGATCTTTAGTCCTATCTGCATAGACGGTGAGTGGAGGAGTAGGTACAATGCCGAACTATACGGCCTATATAAGGACATCGACCTAGCCAGAAGAGTTCCCATACAGCGAATACGATGGCTGAGTCATATAGAGCGGATGGAGCTCAACGTTCCAGCCCGCAAAATGTGTTCGAATTTACTCCTGATGGACGGCGCAGGCTCAAGTTTGGAACCATGTTCATCCCGGGCTGTAAAGAACTGTGCATGTACTTCCACTTAAAAAAAAACGCTTTTGCGCTTTAATTTAAAGCTGGAAACTAGTTGCCCTAAAGAATAGTCTGAAAATAGCTAGAGTGATAGTAAACAGATTCAGGATAGAAATAATCCAAAAATAATACAAGGACTGCTACAGTGACTCATAAGCCAAAAAAAATTTAAGTGGCAGCCTTCGTTTGAAGTTTATAAATAAAACTGAATACTATGTGGGTAAGAATGCATTAATGAACGATTTCCATGATTCCGTTAAAAGAAATTTTCTTATACCACAATGATAATTATAAATAATCCACTTGTTGATCTGTACTTCAATTAACATTCATAAATACATTTTCTGCCCCTTTTCTGCACAGAATTACATTTTTCTTTTATTGACAACTCAATTTGTTTCCACTTAGCGCATTCAATTAGCACCTTGCATAAACATCTGAACCCGATTGCTTTCAAGGCAGAATCTTAAAATAGCAACTTGCACTGTCCCTTTTCGAATTAAAAATAGAAACCACAATTTTAAAAGTAAATTGAAGTATGGTATATATTTGGAGGAAGACGTCATTCAGTTGTCCAATGCGTAGATGACATCTGGTTTGGATTCAATTACTGAACACCCGAATAACCTAGATACAAGACCCTCTGTTTGGTTATAAGGTTAGATATCTCAATTCAATTTGCATGTACACTTTACTCTTTACTCGAAAATGTCACAACATTCAGATGAGATGTTTGCTGAGCTAGGTCTGTGGAAAATTCTATAATTTTCCATCGCTTCGTGCGCACCCTTTTCTTCAGCGACTTGTCGTGTGACATTGAGATGTGAGATGGGAAAAGTGGCCTCGTTATTTAAAGAGCACACAATCCATATTCTCTCCCTAAATGCAAATATTTTCTAAACAATCAAATCAATATTCAATACATGTCGTTGCTTTTAATGACTTGCCTAGAGTTTTACTTCGGGCATTTACATAGATCGTGTAATTTTTATGTTGCTGTTGGATCTATGGGTAATTAGCATGGTTACTTGATGGAAAATCAGCTCAAGTTGAGAATAATTGGGACATTCCAAACTCTAGTGAGTGTGAACTTTCTGGAATAATGAGACGTTAGGACGGTTATCCCCACCAGCAAACGTTTGCAGAACTTTGATAGTTATCGCATTGTAGAGTACGAGTACACTATAGTGGGAGAAGACTTGCACTTTCAACAGAAAAGGAATGATGGGAAGCAATAAATCTTGTCTTATAAACTAGTAGCCAGCAGTTCAAGGGCGTTGCATTTGCAAATGAACTCGGTAGTATGATCCTTATTCAAAACCTAGGTTAAGTAATGTATGTGAGTAGTTGAAGAGGAAGTAATCCATGACGCCACACTCAGGTCAATTCGGACGCATCGTGATACCTACAGGGGAGTGAACAAAAAAATGGCCCTTGCTCATTTGTTACCCTAGTCGTAAGCTGGTCTGCTGGATAAATCTTCTATTAAGGAGGAGTTATATAGAGCCATGTCTAGTTTTGACATCTCTACCAAACTTGTTCGTCTGTGCAGGATGACGATGGAGAACGCTCGCTGCTCCGTCATGCGAAGCATTTCAGCTGCCTTTAATTTACTCTCATACGTTTTGTACATCGTCCAACATTGTGAACCGTATGTGAGCGCTGGACGTACAACTGCGGTGTAGAGCCTTCCCTGCAACTTAGGTGTCATTTTTCTGTCACAGAAGATAGCGGAATTTTCTCGCCACTTCATCCACCCCACGCTTAAGCGATGATTGATGTCGTCATCACAGGTTGCTTTGCTATTGATCATAGATCCCAGATATTTAAACTTTTCGCACTTGGGAAGCACTGTTCCATCCAAATAAATGTCTGGAATAGACCTGAGTGGATAAGAGAACGGGCAGCACAAGTACTCTGTCTTTTTTGAACTAATGCGATACCCATTTCCTTCCAAAACGTCCACCCACTCATCAAGTGCTCGTTGCAGGGATGTAGGATCCTCACTTATGATGGCTCCATCGTCAGCAAAGAATAACTGATGTACCTTGGAGTCCATCACTTTACCTTCAAGTAGATAGTCAAGGACTGTAATAAAGAGCAAAGGACTTAAAACGCTTCCCTGGTGCACCCCGACTTTGATTGCGAACTCTTCGGTTACTCCAGCGGGTCATCTTACTCTTGACTTTGCTCCTTCGTACATGTCCATGATCATCTGTACATAGGTTTCTGGAACCCCTCGATGTCTTAGCGCCACCCATATCAGATCTCGTGGTTGTCTGTCGAATGCCTTTTCAAAGTCAACCAATACAATATGCAAATCCTTTAAGGAATCACGATGTTTCTCCATTATGATCTTTATACTTATACTAGCGAATGGACATCAACACTCCGGCCCGCAGAATCTTCGAATCTAACCCGGAGGGACGACGCAGTAGAGGACCTCCTCGCCGTCGGTGGCGCGCACAAGTTCAAAGAGATCTCGATCAACGAGTGCGCAACTGGAGACAATTAGCTAAAGGCCAAGCTAAATGGAGAGGCCCAGGTTCACCCTGAACTGTAGTGCCACCTAATTCCGTGACTTCCGTGACTTCACTGACCAATGAATTCAAATACAAAAGGGGGAGGTTGTCTGAGGAATTTGAGATCCAAAGTGGGGTAAGACAAGGCTGTATCCTTTCAGCAATATTATTCGTATTGGTGATTAGCGATGTGCTTCATGCAGCTTTGTCGAAGGGAAACGAAGAAATTCGATGGACTCTTACATCTCAACTGAAACATCTTGACTACGCTGACGACGTATGGTATGCTTACTCTCCCACAGAATTATGGACCTCTACAAAATGACAGCAGATGTGGAGAGGGAGGCAGGCGTCGTCGGGCTGAAAATTAATACGGCAAAAACTAAAATTATCAGCCTTGGAACAAACTCATCGGCTCAAATATGCATTGCTGGACAACCCGTAGAGACTTACTTAGGTGGCGCTACAGTTCGGAGTGAACCTGGGCCTCAACCAACAAGGCTCTCCATTTAGCTCGGTCTTTAGCTAGTTGCCTCCAGTTGCGCACTCCAAGTTGGTCGAGGTCCCCTTGAACTTGTGCGCGCCACCTACGGCGATGATTCCCTCTACTGCGTCGTCCCTCGGGGTTAGATTCGAATACTCTGCGGGCCGGAGCGTTGGTGTCCATTCGCTCTACATGTTCTAGCCTTCTCAGACGTCCAATACGCAGTTTTTTGACTAGGTCGATGTCGCTGTGCAGCTCGTATAGTTCGTGATTGAATCTTCTCCTCCAAAACCCGTCAACGCAAACGGGACCGAAAATCTTACGAAGAATTTCTCTCTCGAAGCGGCCAAGGATATCTTCATCCTCTTTTAATAAAGTCCATGTTTCAGCGCCGTAAAGCAGGACTGGGATGATTAAGGTCTTATATAGAGTCTCCTTAGTTGTTCGAGATAGGGCTTCACTGTTGAATTGCCTTATAAGCCCAGAAAAACGGCGATTGGCAAGAGTTATTCTTCGATTGATTTCTGCACTGATTTTGTTAGTAGAATTTATAGCAGAGCCAAGGTAGACAAAGTCCCTTACTACCTCGAAGTTATAGCTGCCCACGGTGACGTTTTGTCCAATTCGTCGGTGTTGGTTTTCCCTTCTTGTTGACAGCATATACTTGGTTTTGCCCTCGTTTATCGCTAAACCCATTTTGGCCGCTTCCGCCTCAATGCTTGCAAACGCACCGGTGACAGCCCGCTAAGTTCTTCCGATAATGTCTATATCCTCGGCGTATGCAAGCAGTTGTACAGACTTGTAATAGATTGTGCCTCCGGTGTTGGCTTGTGAGTTCCGCACAATCCGTTCTAGTACAATATTGAAGAAGTCACATGACAGCGCGTCACCTTGTCTAAAACCTTTTTTTACATCAAAGGTCTCGGTGAGGTCATTACCGACGTTGATGGAGCAGCGAGCGTTCTCCATCGTCATCCTGCACAGACGGACAAGTTTGGTAGGGATGTCAAAACTAGACATGGCTCTATAAAGCTCTTCTCTATAGATGCTGTCCTAGGCGCCTTGAAATCGATAAAGAGGTGGTGAGTATCGATTTGGAATTCTTGTGTTTTCTCCAGGATCTGCCGAAGTGTGAAAATTTGATCGATGGTGGACTTCCTGGCTTGAAACCGTTCTGATAGGGGCCAATCAGGCTGTTGATAAAAGGTTTCAGGCGTTCACACAATAGCGCAGAAAAAATCTTATATGCAATGTTGAGGAGACTGATGCCTCTATAATTGGCGCAGTTGAGGGGGTCTCCTTTCTTGTGGATCGGGCAAACGATGCTGAGATTCCATTCATCAGGCATACACTCGTCTGACCAAATCTTAGAGATAAGTTGGTGTATGCACTCTACCAATTCATCACCAGCTGCCTTGAAAAGTTCGGCCGGTAAGCGTCAGGTCCAGCAGCCTTGTTGGATTTTAGCTTGGATATTGCTATCCTCACTTCGTTTTGGTCAGGTGGACGGAAATTTTGACTATCATCGTCTATGTTGAATGGTTCATTCTGCCTGACAGCGGGATGTTGGTCTTCGTCGCCGTTATACAGTCTGTAGAAGTAGTTTTTCCATATTCTCAGCACCGACTGAGAACATCTCTACAGGTTTCTGTACGGGTATTGCTTCTCTGACACGTTCTTTTTACCTTTTGGTAAAACTTCCGTACATTGTTCCTGGAGTATAAACTCTCAATATTCTCAAACGCGCGCTTCTCATGCTCTTTCTTCTTCTTTTGCTCGTAGAGCTCACGAGCAGCTCTCGTCTTCATTTGCAGCGCCGCTTTATATGCCTCTTGTTTTGCTGCATGCACTCGCCGGCATTCTTCGTCAATCCAGGGGTTTCGCGGTGGTGGGCGAGCGAGACCCAGCACATCAGTCGCGGCGTTTCTGATGGCATGTTGGCAGCGTTGCCACTGGTCTTCGGCACTTGATGCTGGCGGCATAGGGGTGATTGAGAGATTTCGGGATACACGTTCAGCGAAGAGTCTGGCGATCTCTTGGGATTGTAGCTTTTCGACGTTAAATTTTCTCACAGTAATTCTTCTTTGTTGCTCAGTTTGGGATATCCGCATTCGTACCTTGGCTACAACAAGGTAATGATCCGAGTATATGTTGGCCGCTCGGAAGGTCCGGATATCCAGAATACTGAAGGCATGCCTTGCGTCGATCGCAATATGATCAATTTGGTTGATCGTTATATGATCATTGGACCGCCATGTCTGCTTATGAATATCGAGATGAGACCATGTGCTTTCTATGGTGACATTTCGCTCCACAGCGAAATCAAGAGGATTTCCAGAATCTTGGGGGTATTGTCTCGACCGATGGTGGAACCGAACTGGATATAGCCAACAGGATCGCCAAAGCAAAGTCCGCGTTCGGGATGTTGTCCAAAATATGGCGAAGCAATGCAATCAGTGCAATCAGTTTAAGCACCAAGATACGACCGTTCCGCTCCAACTATTAATCCGTGCTGTTATATGGTTCCAGCACGTGGAGAGTGACCACTACTATCACCAGAAATCTGCAAACGTTCGTTAATAAGTGCCTGCGCAATATCTTAAGGATTTTCTAGCCCAATCGTATCTCTAATGAACACCTTTACGAGAGAACGGGTCAGGAACCAATAAGCACAACCATCCAACGGCGGAAGTGGCAGTGGATTAGTCACACGACCCGTAAAGGTGACAGTTCCATAGCGAACCATGCTATGCAACGGAACCCTTTAACTCAGGATGGCAGAAGACCTGGCGGTCCGAGGAGAGCATGGCGCAGAAAAGTCGAGGAGGCACGGCAGTTGGGGAAAAGTTGGGGAGAACTCAGACACATTGCCAGAAACGTACACGATGGCGCGTAGGCGTAGTAAAGGCCCTAGGACCCACAAGGGGATACAGGACATAAGTAACTTGAATGAATGCATATCAATAATAAAAGATAGTTTGTCTTCCATCCTTTGATTGCCGTAAACGATCACTACAATCATTCAAAGTCTCAAACTGATGTCATGAATCAAAAAATTGCTCCGGGAATTTAGCAGAATTGCATGCCGAAATGACCTAATTCTCTTACAACCCTAATACCACGAATTTAATTTGCAAAACAACTTTCCGTAATAATAATAAAATTGCGTAATATTTAAATTTTCCGCTAACTCACTGTGTTCATACTACCACCAAGGACCAGTTGAATACTTTCGGTGATTCTAACAAGTAATTATAACTACCCTCGAACCATCTCTAGCTCTTACCTTTTATTCCTGTTCCCGCTCCTGCTTCATGGGGTTCCTGCGTCGTCAATTTTGTGTTGGCACACGCTTCCCCATTTCTCGCTTTTCAAAAAATAACGACGGAAAATAAGAAACCATTAAAAGAATCCAAACAAATGCCCTGGAAGGAGTGTCTTCCCCCTTTTGACTCACGGCAGTATAACACCCAAAATCAATACCTACCCCCGCGAACATGTGTCATATCTTCTGATGCTATCGCATCGAAAGTAAAGACTTTTATAAAAAGCTAAAGCTTTAACCGAGCACCGTCAAACGAGCCCGATTTATCAATGTCATTGGGTTACTTTAGCCGGTTTTTTCTTCTTTTTTTTCGTTAGTGTTTCGCGTTGTTATTTTGTTTCGTATACCGCTAGTGTTACTGCTGATGGTATCAGCGCCATACCCTATGGAGGGGTGTAATGTTTTTGTTTCGTCTTTGACTTTGTTTTTTTCTTTTCTTTTTTGTATCGAAAAAAGAAAAAAAAAATCAATTATACCGGTCTGTGATTCATCAATATTATTGAAGCAAACGAAACGAAAGAAAAAAAAATGAAGTATCCATCGGGCTTAGCAGCAGCAGTTGTAAACAGGCACTCGGTCCCGCCACGAATGCAGGCGGGATTATTTAGAGTGTGAAAGATAAAAAAAAATAATAATTTTCGGTTTCTTAAATATACGTATATGTATATAAGAAACGCGACGAACAATAATATTTTTTTTTAATTTTTTGTGTCAACAAGTGAATCTTGTTTTTGTATGAATAAATTAATTACCAAATACGGGTGGATTAGAAGTAGCTACTATAAGATTTAAAAATCCTTTGGATTCGAGCGCGTGGTTGCTTTAAGATAGATGACATAAAGATTACCATCCAGTTTGTGTAAAATATTACTCATACGCCGCAGTGTGCTTAAACTTTGAATTCTAAGTGCAGATCTATTGGCGCGCGTGTTTGTTGCGCTACTCACTTGAGATCTTTTCTTGATCCCGTCACGTGCGTTAATATCTTTTGATTTTGACCTTTGGGCTTGTTTTTGGATTTTGCAGTGAAAATACATATATAATTGGTGCGTTTGCCCTTGGCATACATGTAGGCATTGTGATTGGGTGGACATTGTCCGCTGTTGGTATCTTATTGTGTAAATTTTATTTATTAAATATTTATAGGTCTTTTACGAGTTTTTGTAAAGCCAATCAATTGAAATGAACTAATTGTCTTTGGGTTATTCGAACATGCAAGGCATTTGAATATAAATTTTACGTGCAAACTTGAAGTGATAATTGAATTGTATTATCTGTGACTAATCGTGTGTGGATTAACATTTCTCAATCGAATGTAAGTAGAGTGAAAGGGGATTTTTTTTTAAATATATTTCGGGCTTACGTGTCTCTGACATTATGTAAGGAAAGATTTAAGAGTTGTGGGATGGCAGCACCTTGGTTAACAATCGCGTGATAACAAGACCAAATTCTTTCTCATTCTAGTAAGGCCATCATTCTTGACCTGCTTTTCGCCAATATTAACCCCAATTGAGTTAACATAACTAATTAAAAATGCATGAATACGTTCGATGAAATACATACATATATTCTTCGTTTGGTAGGAGATGTGGTAGAAAGCCTTTCGTCGCCTAATTTTTTCTAAATAAAAGCCATTCAATTCAAAGAGTCAGTGATTCAGCAATAAAGGTCATAAATTCAGTAAATTTTCTTGGTATGTACTCGTATTTATAAAAGTTAAGCAGTGGCTTCAGTCGTTAGTCGTCAAATACGAAAAAAAAAAGATTTCATCTAAATCCTCTTTTTTTTTTTTTTTTGGTTGCGCCTGGAGGTGCAGGAATCTTCAAAAGATACCAATGGTCCGTACCATTGGTTATGCCCGATTCATATATCTGACAATGCCATCAGTACTAGTCAGTATATGCCTACGGGCTAAACCTCACCCCCTCAGAGAGGCACTATGAGAACCGGCTGCGCGTACTCATAGTAGTAGGAAATTCGTTCCTCTCATTTTTTCATTTTTTGTGATGACTACGACTAAGTTGCCTTAACGAGTAGTTTACGCTTCTGTAGTGTTAATCGCGTTAGGTAGATAGCTTTCCAGTGAAGGCACCTACTAATACCGTCATTACATGCGGTTTTTCCTTACGGCGCTAGGTCGAAAGGTCTTGTTCTTTGTAGTCGGCGCTCAAGGCTTGTCACGTCCATAGTACGGATTATTTCATTATTGCAATGAACACGAAGACGGGTACGAAGTTTGCGAGCAAAGTTTGTTACTTCGTCCCTCACGGTAGCAATTCCTAGATCTCTGTGAATATCACTATTCCTTATATACCAAGGAGCATTCACGATTGCTCTTAGCATTTTATTTTGAAATGCTTGCAGTAGAGCCATATTGCTTGGTTTGGTACAACCCCAAAGTTGTATACCATATGTCCAAGACGGTTTTAGCACTTGCTTATACAGAAGCAGTTTGTTGTATACGCTTAACTTCGAGTATCTTCCGAGTAGCCAATACATTTCTCTAAATCTGATTTCGAGCTCTTCGCGCTTCTTTTTAACGTGTGGTTTCCACTTAAGTTTTGCGTCTAGGGTCATTCCTAAATATTTTGCCTCGTTTGCGTAAGGTATTTGTACCGAGTTAATGGATATAGGTAAGTTGTTTATCTTTCTTAACGTAAAATTGACATGCGTTGATTTTGTCTCATTGAGGACTATTCGCCAGGTTTTTGTCCATTCGCATACTTTCTTCAAAGCTCGTTGGAGTTTTCCCGTTGATGATTCGACTGACTCATCCGTTACGAGGATAGCCGTGTCGTCTGCGAACGTTACTACAACGGTCCCTTCATCTTGTGGTATATCTCTTGTGTAGAGCAGGAACAGGATTGGACCGAGAACACTTCCTTGTGGAACACCGGCGTAGATATCTTTGAAATCCGAATATTCACTCCCGTGTCTAACACGGAAAAGTCTGTTTTCAAGATAAGATTCCAATATTCTGTACAACTTTTCCGGTAAGATTACCCTTAGCTTATACCTTAGGCCTTCGTGCCATACCTTGTCGAAGGCTTGCGATACGTCGAGAAAAGCGCTAGAGCATATTTTTTTCCCTTCTAGAGCTTTTTCAATCTCGTTCGTTATTCGATACACCTGATCGATTGTGGAATGTTTGACCCGAAACCCGAATTGATGATCCGGGATCAAGTGTCTTTCTTCAATTACTGGTTGCAATCGTTTCAGCAGAAGTTTCTCGAAGACCTTAGATATTATTGGCAAAAGTGAAATGGGTCTATATGATTTCTTGTCATTTGCACATTTCCCCGGTTTCGGAACCATAATAACTTCGGCGACTTTCCATTGCCTTGGGACATATAATAGTCTTAAGGAAGCATTTATAATGTAGAGCAACTTAACCAGCACTTTTTTCGGTAGCTCTTTCAAAATTTCGCCAGTGATTAAATCATATCCCGGAGCCTTGTTATTTTTCAATTTTTGTATTGTCATTCGAAGTTCGGACAGGGATACGGTTTTTACTCTAAAGTTGTCGGGTGCCATATTATCATTCGGATCTTCGATCAACGGTTGTCCATCGAACGGCTTGAACGTTTCCTCTAAGTGATCGGCAAATAATTCTGCTTTCTCTTTATCTTCTTTTGCCCATTCCCCGTTAGCTTTCCTAATTGGCGGCGAGTGCATTACAGGTTTCCTTATGGACTTCAAGGCTTTCCATAGAGAGTAGTTTGAATACTTATCAGCGGTCAAACCTTCGAGGTAAGTAGAAGTCTCGTGATTTTTTAGGTCCTGCAGCACTTTTTTAAGCTTGTTACAAAGATGGTTTAGATAAGTTTTATCCGGTGGCGCGCGGGATTGTTGCCATCTCTTGCGCGCTCTCCTCTTTTCTCGTATGAGGTCTTCGATTTCAGGCTGGTATTTGACTTTATTGTTCCGCGCTTCTGTCTTTCGCAAAGGAGTGTTTTTCCACGCTGAGCTCTGAATGGCTTCGACGAGTTTGTCGATTTCTTCTTCTATTTCGAACGGTGTCTTTAGCGGTACATTTAAAGCAACATTTTCCTTGCAGTCTCTTCTGAAAGCGTCCCAGTTAGTTTTGTTACTAGTTAACCTAGGCGGTCCTTCTTTTTTTTACTAGACTTCCACCTATTTTCAGAGTGACTGCCGAGTGATCTGAGCATAGATCATAGCATTCTTCGATTTCCGTCGAATTTTTAGTTAACCCTTTTACGATAAAGAAGTCGACGAGGTCAGGGATTTTATTTTTGTCAGTTGGCCAATAAGTTGGCTTTCCTGTCGAAAAAAAGTTCACCCCACGTTTCATGCTGGCTTTGTACAATAATCTGCCTTTTGTCGAATTGCATCTGGATCCCCAGAAAGTGTGTTTCGCGTTAAAGTCACCACCTAAGACAAAATTAGGTCCGAATGAGTCAAAGACGCGAACAAGGTCGTCTTCTACTAGCTTATATCCCGGAGGGAAGTAACTAGATCCGATGTTGTAGTCTAAGTGGTTTATTTTTACGGAGACTGAGCTTATTTGCATAGAATCAAATTCTATTTCTATGTTTTCGGAGTGCTTAATACAGTCTTTCATGAACATACGTAATATATGGCTTTGTACTCGTCATACGCCGTAGGTGCCTTTTCGGATAGGTGGATACTTGCGCTCTTGCAGCCAATTGCCAAAAAGAAAGATGGATGAAGCCTTCTAAGTACCGACTCATAGCTTTAACATCAGGACTGTCATGGTGGATGGTACTTGAGAAGCAATACCAGCTTTCAAACCTCACCAAAATCCAGAGGGCAGCGTGCATCGGAGTCATGGGATCAATGAGAATAACACCAACAGCAGCACTGGAAACCATGCTTAGTTTCATTCCACTTAATATATTTTGTAGCAGTCTGGCGGCCGAAACCGCTGTAAGAGAAAGAAGGCAGATTATGTTCATCGAGCCCTAGCCTCCATTTTGTCCCAATGGGAGACTACCAGCGGATCGATGGAAATTGATCACATGAATTTGATGCTAGCATTTGAAAGGAGATTTGCTACAAGAATTCCTGAAAGAATGTACTGACAAAACGGAAGAACCATGAAGAGAAAGGAACTGGCGTTCTATACCGATGGTTCTAAGATGCGCGTTAGCGCAGGAGTCGGAGTTTATTGTGAAGACCTAGGAATAAGCCACTCCTTTAGAATAAGCGACGACAACAGCGTCTTTCAGATCGAAGCCACAGCCATCATACATTTTGCTGAAATTATACGTGAGGGTAATATCGTTGGTAAAACGATCACTGTCTATATAGGCAGCCAGGCAGCCGTTAAGGCTCTAGAATCTACTGTGTAATTAGGTCGATGCTTGTATATATATATATATTTGGCGCAACAACTCTTTAAGTGCCAGGGCCTAGCTTCTCGCAACCACTCATGTTGTGTGCGTTATATTTTTCACACGAATGGAAGGGACCTACAGTTTAGTGCCGAATCCGAACGGCGGCGATTTGAGAAGCTTTTTCGAGACAACAATACTCTCGGATGTTTGTCAGACGCTCGCGAGAGGTGGGACCGTGAAAAAAACTTTTTGGTGTTTTCTGGGATTCGAACTTGGAACATCATGCGTAGTGATCCGATACACTAACCACTTACACCACGGCACCCACAATACGTCGATGCTTGTGAGGACCTGAAAATCACTTTTAAACCAGATATCTAGAACCAATGCGGTGACCCTCTGTTGGGTACCAGAGCATATAGATATCGAAGTAAACGAAAGAGTTGGCGCTGTACTTATCGCGGGTCATCCTTTTTATAGTGACCCCAATCAGTTCCTTACGGAAGAAAATAGAACATGAAGCCACCGGTCGAGCAAACAGACGCTGGGTTCATCTAGAAAAATGCGCAACACTAAGGCGATATGGCCGACCTTCAGCAAGAAGAAATCAACTTCTTTGGTGAAACTTAGTCGTTATAACACAAGGGTCGTGTTTGGCATAATCACTGGTCATTGTGCCATTGGCGTTCATGCGAGCGACTCGGTGTACTGCATAACGACTATTGTAGAAATTGCAGGAACGAAGAAGAATTTGAATCTGTTCGTCACCTGCTGTATAATTGCCCTGTCCTATCCGTCAGAAGACTGAGGACTTTTGGTAGTTACATCTTCTCGGAGCTGGATGACTTAGGCAATGCAGAGCAGACGGCCCTCCTGAGATTCATATCACTATCTGGCTGGTTCTAACAGCGGACTATCTTTACAGCGTTTCCAGGGTTAAATGATTGGGCACAATGGACCCGAACTATTGGTCTAAGTGACCAGTGACTCTTTTGTCACAAGGCACACATCTGCCTAACCTAAATTTATGTTCTCTATCAGCATCTCTATCTACATATAACCAGCAGTTGTCGCAATTAAAAAACAATGTAACCATTATTTCGCAGCAAAAATTTTCCACTTGAACACTACTGAAATGATAGATAATTACAAAGTGCACCTTTATTGGTTCTTCCACTGCTCAAAAAAAGTGGCTTCCAATGTGAGTATGGGGTGAATTTGAAGACTTTCCGGGCTGGAACGTTGGGCTTCATCCAACGCTCAACAAGTCCCAGTTGTCTTAGTTGCTGTATGTTAACTCTTTTGGCTAAGTCGATGTCCTTGAAGAGGCCGTATAGTTCGGCATTGTAGCTTCTCCACTCGTCGCCTATGCAGACAGGACCAAAGATCACTCGAACAACTTTTCTCTCAAATTAACCAAGGACACCCTCATCCGTTTCTGACAAAGTCTATGCCTCTGTGCCATATAGCAGAACTGGGATGATTAGTGTCTTATACAGAGTTACCTTAAGTAGTTCGATATAGGGTTTTGTTACTCAACTCGTCTCTATACGCGCTATCATAGCCAACTTTGAAATAGATTTAGAGGTGGTGCGTATCGATTTTATATTCGTCGGATTATTCCAAGATATTTATTAAATCATTTACATTATTCAAAGCTAATTGGAAATAGACAAATAATTTAACGCTCTGTTCAATAAGTACAAATTAAATCGTGAAACACGCACTATGGAATTTATTTATTTTAGCTTTTACTTACTTATGTCCTGTATCCCCTTGTGGGTCCTACGGCCTATACTACGCCTAAGCGCCATCGTGTACGGGTCTCCCCAACTGCTGTGCCTCCTTCTCGACTGTTCTCCGTCATGTTTTCCTCGGACCACCAAGTCTTTTGCCATCCTGAGTTAAAGGGTTCCACTGCATTGCATGGTTCGCTATGGAACTGTCACCTTTTCGAAACGTGTGACCAATCCACTGCCACTTCCGTCGTTGGATGATTGTGCCTATTGGTTCTTGACCCGTTCTATCGTAAAGGTGTTCGTTAGAGATACGATTGGTTTTAGTTTTGGTCAGCACTGTATAAATCTAGAATTACAAAAAACCTGGTACGAATGCGTAGAGCATACAACTCCAAAGGGGCCTGAAATTAAAATCAACGCGCAGTACGCCGCGAATATTGCCAAGTATGCGCGCTCGGACAACTCAGGTGGCTTTTGACAAGCCTGGGTCAAGTATGAATGTAGATTTTGTTTCTGATGAGATGGATAGGGCAATGGATTTCGACCCAAACCCATCGGATCCGCATACCCAATATGACGGCGGGGGCCCACAATTGAACTTGCACAGGATCTGACAAAAAAAATTATTGTAGTTTTATTACCGCGATTGACGTTTTCGAAATCCACTGCGGCAATGTCCGACACTGCCTTTTTTTTAATTAGCGAACTTTGTTAAGTATCCCATGTACAAAATACAAATATTTGGCGCAACAGCTCTTTTTTAAAGTGCCAGGGCCTAGCTTCTCGCAACCACTCATGTTGTGTGCGTTATATTTTTCACACGAATGGAAGGGGCCTACAGTTTAATACCGAATCCGAACGGCGATTTGAGAAGCTTTTTCGTGACAACAATACTCTCGGATGTTTGTCAGACGCTCGCGAGAGTTGGGACCGTAAAAAAACTTTTTGGTATTTTCTGGGATTCGAACTTGGAACCTCATGCGTAGTGATCCGACACACTAACCACTTACGCCACGGCGCCATGTCCATGTACCTATGCCATTTAAAAGTGATATATCCAACTAAGTTCTTTGAAGCATTGTTTACGACACAATGTTTTTTCACTGCAAGACTATCCTTTCTCCGAACCACCATGGATTTCTTAAATGCAGATCAACGACTATCAACCTTACTGAGTTTGTATCCAGCACTCTGTGTGTTTTGGAGGATGATAGTGAAGTCGATGTAGTTGCCAACGACTTCAGTCAAGCCTTCGACAAAATTTCGCATGCAATCATTCTTGTCGAACTTCAAGCTCTTGCTTTTCAATTCGGGTTTATCTCATGAATCAAATTTTACTTGGAAAATCGCCAGTATAAGTCCTTTTCAGATCTTAAATTTCTGATCCTATTAAAGCCACCGATTGTATCATTAACGACTCCCACCTTTCTATATAGGCTGATGATATGAAAACCTTCAGACCTGTATCATCCAGTGCCGACTCTCTCTCACTGATTGATGTCGTCATCACTGGTAGCTTTTCTATTGATCGTAGATCACTGATATTTGAACTTTTCGCACTTGGGAAGCACTGTTTCATTCAAATAAATATCTGGAATAGGCCTGAGTGAAGCAGAGAACGGGCAGCACAAGTACTCTGTCTTCTTTGAACTAATGCGATTTATTTCCTTCTAAAACGTCCACCCACACATCAAGTGCTCGTTGCAGGGATGTAGGATCCTCACTTATGATGGCTCCATTGCCAGCAAAGAATAATTGATGTACCTTGGGCTCCGTCACTTTAACTTCAAGCAGATAGTCAATGACTGCAATAAAGAGCAAAGGGCTTAAGGCGCTTCCCTGGTGCACCCCGACTTTGATTGGGAACTCTTCGGTTACTCCAGCGGGGCATCTTACTCTTGTGTTTGATCATCTGTACATAGGTTTCTGGAACCCCTCGATGTCTTAGCGCCACCTATATCAGATTTCGTGGTTGTCTGTCGAATGCCTTTTCAAAGTCAACCAATGCAATATGCAAATCCTTTAAGGAATCACGATGTTTTTCCATTATGATCCTTATACTTTGGATTGCATCTATGGTTGATTTACCCGCGACAAACCCGCACTGATCAACAGATAGCTGTATTATTTTTCGCAGTCGTCCACCTAGCACCCGCTCAACGATCTTCATGGTATGTGACATCAGCTTGATCGAACGGTAGTTTCTAAAAAGTTTGAATAATTCCGGAAAACATACTTTTAGGCATTTCCAAATCTCGGTAGCGATAATTCATTAGTAAAAAATTAGTAAGGAATTAACACCTAGTGACACAAGTCGACATAATTCATAAGGAAGGGGGCTCGCTTAGTGTTGTGTTCCTTCTCACCTGGGAAGAACAACAATTTGTCCAACCTTGAAAGGCCTTTACATATATACCAAATGTAAAGTGTAATCATCTGAAACATCAGTTTTGGTAAACAACCACTTAGCGTAGATATGTGAAAAGGTATCTACGTAGTTATTTACCTTTGACACTGTTCCACAATATTTTTGGAAAGAAATTGATAGAAATATGAAGAAGTAAGTAACTCAAGTGATAATTATAATTAGGAATCAGGAAAACGATAGTTAGACCTTAAGAGGGAGTTCTTTTTGTACAAGATACCCATTGACATAGTATATATGGACTGCTAGCGAAATGTAAGTTCCATACAATCTCTGCCCAAAAAATGACGCCAACATAACTAGCCTTCTTGATTCAGAGCGGAAAAATGTGGAAACAAATTGCCAACCAGCATGAATTTCTTCATAGAATAGTAGAGACACCTCTTATGTTTGTGTGGATTTGCTAAGAAAAACGGTTGAAATTGAAATTGTCTAATTTTTTATGTAATATGTCAATGAAAACACTGTTTTTGTACACCTAACTGCATCCAACGAAATCTCAAACAATTGTGAGTTTACATTTTTTTCCGCTCCGAACCAAGAGAGCTAGCGCTAATGTTGGAACCAACGCGAAGTTGGCTACTAGCAGTCCATATATAGTATGTCCATGAAGGTGGCCCAAAACATATCATTCTATCGGAAGATGCTATAACTTTTGCAAATATCGGTAACTGTCAGTTTTGTTTTGACATTTGTGAAGTAAACAGATGCTGAATGCACGTTGACAAGCCATGGAACGCTATACTACTCAAGATCGCCCAATACACGTGACTCGTAATTTTCGGTTGAAATTCATCATGAGCGACGAGGCACATTTCCATCTGAGCGGATACGTAAACAAACAGATCTTGCGCTTCTGGCGCACTGAGAATCCACGTATCACTCACGAAGAGCCATTACATCTACTTAAAGTCACTGCATGGTGCACCATTTACACCGGAGGTGTCCTCATTTTTTTCGAGGACGACGTGGGTAACTCGGTTACTGTGACTGGTGAGCAATACAGAACCATGATCAGCGAGATTTTATTGCCGAAAATTGACGAATTGGGACTTGAAGACATGTGGTTCCAACAGGACGGTGCAACCACATACACAGCTCGCGCGACAATGGACATTTTGAAGGGTGCGTTTCCGTGCCGCCTAATATCTCGTTTTGGCGATTTGCACTGGCCGGCAAGACCGCCCGAGAATGTCCGAAAGATCGAAAGAGAATGTCCGACAAGAGTTCGAGAGCTTATCGTCCGAAGTTCTCACCAAAACGATTGAAAATTCAAAAATGAAAAAAAAGAGTCCAAATGGACATCAACAATGGCGGCGGCGCCGCTTACTTACCGATATTATCTTCAAAAAGTAATAGAAAAAAACTTACTTAACATAGGCACTTCGCATGTGGTGTTCTATCTCCTCTCCTTTGGAATTTGGTGGTTAATGAACTATTGACACTACCTTTTATTTAGCGTATGGCCTAGGTTCAATAATAAAGTGTTAAGTTAACAAAATCTAATAGTACAATGCATATGTACAAACAAAAAAACACATAGTATAAGATAAAACTAGTACATTTACATATATATACATATGTATATTTATTGCACAAGGATTCTTAAAACTGGATGTCTATGTTGAGTAGCCATTGTACAGCGGCAGGGTGGGTGGTATTGAAGTCGTGCAGGTCGCCATGGTACCTCCTGAGTACACATTCGGAAATTACGTGTCTAATGGTTTGGATTCTTTCTCCACAATCGCAGTGTGGTGTTTCGACTGCTCCCCATTTGAAAATTGTCGCGGCACATCTGCCGTGATTTGTCCTCAGTCGATTGAGACTGACCCATACTTTTCTGGGTAGGTCATGGCCAGCAGGCATGTTTGTTGGGTCGTCTATCCGGCACATATCGTTTATGGAGGAAGGGATCCATTCGTTTCTCCATAAATCAGTTGGATTGAAGTTGTTGCTTGCAAGACTTTGTGCAAGTTTTAGGGAGGAAGGATCCATTCGTTTCTCCATAAATCAGTTGGATTGAAGTTGTTGCTTGCAAGACTTTGTGCAAGTTTTAGTGGAGGATGACGTGATTAAAGCCGACTGAGTGCACTATTCTGGATGTCATTGTGGATTGGCAGATGTTGGTTCGAACTGATTTTGGCGTATTCGCGCATTAATGCGTTTTGGCGTCGGAGTTTGGGAGGGTGGATGTTACTCAGTACCGGAAGAAATCTCGTTGGTGTGGAACTGATAGTACCTGAGATTATACGCATCGATGTGTTTAGCTGGCAATCCACCTTGCTTGCATGGGCGCTGTTTAACCAAACGGGAGCGCAATATTCGGCAGTAGAGAACACTAGTCCCAGTGTGGCAGAGCGCAGTGTTTTGGCAGGGGCTCCCCATGATGTTGAGACCAGCTTCTGGATTATGTTGTTTCGGGTCTTAAGTTTAGCTGCCGTGCTGATAAGGTGTTGTTTGAATGTTAAAGTTCTGTCCAGTGTGACGCCGAGATATTTTGGTGCGGGGTTGTGGTTTAACTGGATATTGTTGAAATGAACAGAGAGCTTTGTTTGGGCGAGTTTATTGTTTAGGTGGAAACATGTTACTTTGCTTTTGCTCATGCTTGGGCAGAGTCTCCACTTTTTAAAATATGAGCTTAGTACAATATATCAAGGTCCTTGGTAAGTATTGCTTCCGTGTGGGCCATGCTTTGATGTTGCGTAGCCATGACGATGTCATCAGCGTACGAAAATTTCCTCGATTGAGTTATTGGTATGTCATGTGTATAAAGGTTAAAAAGTAGCGGGGCTAGGACTGAGCCTTGGGGTAGCCCATTGTTCAGCTTTTTTGGCTTGCTATGCGTACTCGAAATGGTCTGTCGCTGAGCATATTGTTTATTACTGTGGCTGTTTTGGAGCATGGTATTACTTGGAGGAACTTGAGTAACAATCCATCTTTCCATACTGTATCATATGCAGCGGTTAAATCTATAAATGAAACTGACGTTTTAAGTTTGGTCTGGAAGCCGGCCTCGATATGAGTTGTTAGTGCTAGTGCTTGGTCTGTATAGCTTCGGCCAGGTCTAAAGCCTGCCTGTTCGGTAGGGACAATAGCGTTGATAGCTGGCTCAATTCTGTTATATATGATTCTCTCAAACAGTTTGTATAGAACAGCAGCAGGGCGATAGGGCGATAGCTTTCGGGCTTATCGTTTGGCTTTCCAGGTTTGAGCAGAGCCACAACTTTAAATTTCTTAAGTTCGGTAGGGAAGTGTCCCGTTTCGAGTATGTTTGAGTAGAACCTTGCAAGCCAATTCTTGAAGTTCTTGCCGCTATGTATGAGGAACTCTGGGAATATGCCATCTGGCCCTGCTGCTTTGCCTGCCTTTACCTTGAGAAAAGCGGCATCGACTTCCTCGACGCTAATGGATCTTGAAAATTCTGCCAGTTCCAGCGATTCTCTTTTTAGTGATCGGAGGTTTTTCTTGATAGTCTTGCTTTCTATTTTGTCTGTGGGTGCTTTGGATAGTTTGACAATCCTAGCAGCTATTTTATTTGGGCAGATTGTGGGTTTTGGTGCGGCTACCTGTTCCCAAGTTTACGGAGCAAGCTCCATGCTCTGCGGCTGGAGTGGACAAAGTTAGTGTTTTCTTCGGTTTTTTTCCACTTTTCGCTGCGTGCTTTATCAAGAGACTTGAGTAATTCATTTGCAGTTTCGGGATCGCCACTTGTCTCAAACTCCTTGTAGAGGCTATCATTTTCTTCTGTCCATCCAGGTATATATAGTTTACGGAAGCCTCTCGGTACGTGCTTCTTCGCCGTAGAAAGAATGATGCTTACAAGACGTCTATAGTTTCGCGTTACTGGCTGGATCCACCTTATATTAGCATCAAGTTCGCTCCTGAAGTTGTTCCAGGAGGCCTTGTTGAAATTCCATCTAGGCTGCGCTATGGACTCGATGACAGGGTTTTGGGTGCCGGTTTCGATAACTATAGGCCTGTGTTGACTGTGTGGGAAGTTCGAGAGGACCTTACGACTAGTTTGGAGAAAACTTTGGTCGCTGTCGGAGCTTACGAATGTCAAATCGGGATTGTAGCTCCTTTGCCATCGTCAGGTATTCTACCCCTTTTTTTGGAAGTCCGTTTCAGACGCGGTGTGAGTTTCTTGTATGACTGCTACGTCTATAGCGTATTCTCTTAGGATCCTTGAGAGATGGTCGCATTTGGCTCTACTAATTCCCTCAATGTTAAGTTGGAGAATGCGAACTGACAGTCCGATTCTCTTTGTCAAGAAGAGAAAGCTACAAAACGCTTTAAACAAGTTAACCAGATGGGCGGTTCGGTGTGGTTTGGGTGTAAACCCACATAAAACTGAACTGGCACTCTCGTCAGGGAAATATAAAATTCCGTTCATTGATCCTCCCTCTCTTAATGGTATCAGCTTAACTTTCTCTGATAAAGCAAAATATTTGGGTTTTATCCTGGATAAGAAACTAAGCTGGTAACCTAACATTAAAGAAAGATTCAAGAAAGCTACAGTGGCACTTTTCTCTTGCAAAGAAGCTATTGGAAATAAATTAAGTTTACAGCCTCGAAGAACTCACTGGCTATACATCTCGGTCATTGGATCGATACTTACATACGGAGTGATTGTCTGGTGGACAGCCTTAGAAAAAGCTATAAATCGCGACTATCTAAGCAAGGTCCAGCGTACAGCTTGTCCATAAGCGGAGCAGTATGTACAACTCCCTCTGCGGCACTGGACATTATGCTGCATCTGATACCCCTTGATATATTTGGCAAGCAAATGGCAGCAAATGCAGCCGTTCGCCTTGAAGCTACCCAACAGTGGTCAAGAAAAGAATTTGGCCACGCCTCCATTCTGAACAAATTCACAATCTCTCCTGAAAACACGGACTACACCATCCCATGTTTAAATTTTGACAAGAATTTCTTTGTCACCATCCCGTGCAGATCACTCTGGAATGAAGAGACATTTTTAGAGGATGAGTCGATCCACTTCTATACTGACGGCTCAAAACTAAAGACGGAGTCGGTGGAGGTGTTTTCTCTGATAGGCTTAATCTTAAGCTCTTCTTCATTTTGTCTTTAATCTTTCTCTCCTTCCATCTACCAAGTCATTGTAGCGTGTTCCAGGCGGATATAATTGCGATTAAGGAGGTCTTATCTTGGCTAAAGAAAAACGTGATATCCGCCAAGGACATCCGTATCTTTTCAGATAACCAAGCTGCAATCAAATCCTTGGAAATCGATCTGTATAAACTCAGTAGTAGTCCTAGGCTGCCATTCCTCTCTTAAGGATATGTCGGAGCAGTTTAATATTTACCTCTGTTGGGTGCCGGGTCATAGTGATATTCCGGGGAATTGTAAGACTGATGAACTCGCCAGAATAGGAACAACTGTACCCATCCTTCCGGCAAGGATATTCTAGGTATACCAATCGCAACTTGTAAATTTGAATTCAAGCTAGATGCAATTGATGAAACAAATCTTAGATGGACAAGTGATACAAAATGTCTAGCGACTAAGCAGATTTGGCCCAAGTTGGATCTGAAACGCTCTAAGATATAGACCTCTCTCAATCGATGGCTCTATTATATATGTAATTACATGATACTGTCTAATAGGCAAGCATGCAAGAAGGCTTGGCGTATATTCAAATGATTTTTGCAGAAGCTGCATGGACGTAGAAGAGGAAGAAACCATTCCTCACCTTCTTTGTGCATGTCCAGCTCTCTCCCATAGAAGATAGCTTCACCTTGTAGCTTTCTATTTTAACGATTTAGGCGATATGATATATTTAGACATCAGGAGCCTTCTTCGATTCATTAAAAGCTCTAATTGGTTCTAACGAGTAGGCTGGGATTACATGATCCTTCATGGTACCACCGCGGACCTTCCTTGGTCTATGTGTGTTGGTGTAAGCTGGCAGCCACTTCAGCCCAACCTAACCTAATAGAAAAAACTTAAAGTTCCAAATAAACATTTAAAAGAGAAATGATGAAATGATATCGTTTCATCATAAAGATATAGCAAAATAGCATCGGGTGAGTGTTTTTGGTCTACCGTATATATGGAGGAACTGTGGCGTTTGTAACAATTCACATATCTACGCTACAGGATGGAATGCGTGGTAGAAATTCAAATACCCACAATGGGTGATGCAACATTGACAAGCGTCCCCTTAAGTGAAAAGAAGCTTTAAAACGATAATGCCTTGCTATTGATGTACAACCTGTTTATTGAAATTTTCACAATAAATCAAATCTCCATGCCTGATACCCCCTTAGCGTTTAATGACTTGTTGATAATCTAAGTCGTACGTCTAGCAATTCGTGATGTTAATCTTATTCCTATCGCGTTGAACCAAATAATATAGCCTTCTTCTCACAAGTGCGATTAAAAGTCTGATTAATTTACTACACCCACTTCCCATCAGTATTATCTACTACGAAACAATGTGTAGTCGTTATCAATCTTCCCACAACTAAGGTATGCTGTAGCACCCTCATGTCTACTACTACCACCTCTGAAACTCTGACGAAAATTTCCAGTTGTCGTCTGATAAGATGCAAAAAAGTGGGGTGTGTTCTTGCCTGTGCCATGTGGTTCTAGCCGGTTTGTTTTGGATTGAACTCCTCCATGAGTAATCATCTTGATAGCAGTCTTCAAGCGCAAAAAACAAAAACAAAAGCAAAACAAATACTAGAACACCTTCAAGAGGCATGCGAAGCTTTTTAACTAAAGTGATTTACAATTCTAGATATACCCAGTGTAATGGGTTACTAATTCAATTTAATTTTTTTTTTTTTGTTTTTTTCCTTTTGTTTCGAAACTAGCGTCTTGTGTCTACTTTTCTACAAAAAACTTAGTTGCACCAGCGCTTAAGCGGATTACCAGTTTTAGTTCCTATCATGTCGCGTTGCTTAAGATTGGGAAATACATTTTTTTATTTTGCTTGACAGTGTATGACTTTGGGATTCGAACGTAGAACATTGCTTGCCTAACAGAAGAAGAACGTTAGTACTTTACATTGGAATGGATGCTAGGTAGTTACTTGGTGTGGGCAGTAAGCTTTGGTATGCTGTTAATGGATAGTGTAGAAGCTAGAACCACTGTGGACTAACCCTTGCATTACGACGCTTATTTGATATTCAAAGGTGAAAGAGCGTACTCCAGCAAGCGAATCAAAAAGACCCCGACAGTGGCATGTAACTAATCCGAATAAGCGAAATGGTATTTTAGTGAAAAGCAGCTTAGTGCCTCTCCTCACACACCCTCCACTTATATGAAAGAGTGGCGAAACTAATTGATAGTGACATAGAACAGATACAAAATGCGCTTCAAAAATGTTTCACTTTCATTGCGTTGGTAAAGGGATTAGCTTCTTATGATAAAGATTCTTCACTACGGTTCGTGCGCTTAAACTTCACCATTGGCGATCAGAATACCTACTTTAATCTCGAATTTCAATTCGGTGGTTATGAAACTTGACTGAGAATTCTCTTCTTTCATGGGTTTGTGGCTTAAGCGACTCTGCAACGTGCTATTTAATAACGCAATAGGTAGGTCAAAATTTGGTGGGTTTGTCCACTAATTGGCTTTCAATTCCAGCCAACTTCTGGTTGGGGTTAATTTTTTACTCGAATATTCGACTTACTTAGGTTCTGTCATCGTTCTGTCAAGGTTAAAGGATTCAGACACTGACAATCGAGATTGGGTGCTCATATGTACATATATAGTTCGTTTAGTTGATTTATTTATTAGTTGCCCAAGGGCTGTTGAAATAACCGACAATCTAAAGAGTTTTCCAATAGGGACGGATAGATGTTGAATAACACAAGTCAATGACATTATGTGTGGAATATGACATCGTTCAAATGGCTGCCGCGGCTTCTCTGGGTGGCGCTCATCCGAGAGGTCCAATTTTCAATGACTCTGGCGCATAGATCAGACTGAATTTGAGCCATGGCACGGGTTATGTTGACTTTGAGGGCACCAGTCGTTTGCGGATTATTGGCATAAACCTGCGACGTAAGGAATCCCCACAAGAAGAAGTATAACGCACGATCTCGGTGGCCAGTTCAAACCGCCTTTGCGTGAGATAACCTTGCCCTTAAATTTGCTCGTGCAGAATGTCCATTGTGGCATCAGCTGTGTGGCACGGATCGCCGTCCTGTTACTTATGTCCTGTATCCCCTTGTGGGTCCTAGGGCCTCTACTACGCCTACGCGCCATCGTGTACGGTTTCTGGCAATGTGTCTGAGTTCTCCCCAACTTTTCCCTAACTGCCGTGCCTCCTTCTCGACTGTTCTGCGCCATGTTCTCCTCAGACCGCCAGGTCTTCTGCCATCCTGAGTTAGAGGGTTCCATTGCATAGCATGGTTCGCTATGGAGCTGTCACCCTTTCGGAACGTGTGACCAATCCACTGCTACTTCCGTCGTTGGATGGTTGTGCCTATTGGTTCCTGACCCGTTCTCTCGTAAAGGTGTTCGTTAGAGATACGATTGGACCAGAAAATCCTTAAAATATTGCGCAGGCAACTATTAACAAACGTTTGCAGCTTTCTGGTGATAGTAGTGGTCACTCTCCACGTTCTGCAACCATATAACAGCACGGATTCAACGTTGGAGCGGAACAGTCTTATTTTTTTGGTGTTCAAACTGATTGCATTGCTTCGCCATATTTTGGACAATATCCCGAACGCGGACTTTGCTTTGGCGATCCTGTTGGCTATATCCAGTTCGGTTCCACCATCGGTCGAGACAATACTCCCAAGATACTGGAAATCCTCTACTCTCTCTACCGGTTGTCCAGCAATGCATATTTGAGCCGATGAGTTAGTTCCAAGGCTGATCATTTTAGTTTTTGCCGTATTAATTTTCAGCCCGACGACACCTGCCTCCTTCTCCACATCTGCTGTCATTTGATGGAGGTCCATAATTCTGTGGGAGAGTAAGCATACATCGTCAGCGTAGTCAAGATGTTTCAGTTGAGATGTAAGAGTCCATCGAATTCCTCCGTTTCCCGTCGACAAAGCTGCATGAAGCACATCGCTAATCACCAATACGAATAATATTGCTGAAAGGATACAGCCTTGTCTTACCCCACTTTGGATCTCAAATTCCTCAGACAACCTCCCCCTGTGCAGAACGTGACATTTGGAGCCTTCATATGTAGCTTTGATAATAGCAATTAGTTTATCGGGAATACCTCTCCTGCGTAAGGCACGCCAAATAAACTCCCTGTTGACACTATCGAACGCCTTCTCAAATTCGATGAAGAGCAGGTGGAGTGGCGATCGATATTCAACACACTGTTCGATGATAATCCGCAGGGTGTTAATGTGGTCGGCACAGGAGGATCCAGAGCGGAAACCTGCTTGTTCGGCATCGAGTGTGTCTTCGAGATGTTGTTTGATTCGCTCAAGGATGATTTTAGCTATTATCTTAGCTACAGCAGGCAGCACGCAGATACCCCTCCAGTTTCCGCACTCCATTAAATTTCCTTTCTTAGGAAGCTTGACGATCATTCCCTTTTTCCACTCGTTAGGAAAGCTCTCAGTTTCCCAAGCTCTCTCTATAAGCGGAAGCAGAAGCTCAGCCGATGTTGTGGGCACTGCTCGTAAGAGCTCTGCTGGAATACCGTCAAGTCCTACCGCCTTGTTGATTTTGAGTGCCTTGATCGCGGTAATGATCTCATCTTTACTGGGAGTCGTGGTGCGTATTCGGGAACTTCTCACCTCGGGCATCTCAGTCTGATTTGGGAGCATATCGCTAGCGAATACACGGTTCAAAACCGTAGCAAAATGCTCTTTCCATATCTTGAGCTGGTCCTCATCCGAAATGAGCAAGGAGCCGTCTAGGTTTTTCACTGAGTGTTGGCTGGAGCTGCGACCACCTGTCAGCTCTTTCGTGATTCTGTAGACCGTCCTGCTGTAGCACCTCTGTGCAGCTTCTTCTGCTTCTGTAGCCAGCGCGTTGATGTAGTTGTGCCTGTCACGTCGCACACTACGCTGAACTTCTCTAATCTTCATGCGATATAGGGACTCTAGCTCGCTTCTCCCTGCTGCTGTGGTAGCTGCAACACGAGCTTTCAGCTGTTTTCGTTCGTCAATCCGTCTCCAGGTATCGTCGGAAGCCACGCCCTATGTCTTCCCTGCGATCGACCGATAATTCTTTCAGCATCAGATATAAAAACATTTTTCACAGCACACCAATGTTCTTGGATGGTTGCGGGCATTAAGCTGCTGATTGCCTCCACACCTTGCGAAAAGTGTTCCCTTAATTGTTGGCGTACTGAGGGATCACTAAGTCTATCGATGTTGAACCTGGGCATTCTTGTGTTGTTGTGGGATCTTCGAACTGCAGCAGTGCGTAGTTGGAGAGTAGCTATCATAAGATGATGATCACGTACTATCCCCACATCTGCCTCTCGCCTGTTTCGGACGTCCAGGAGACTACTTCTAAAGCGGCGGCTGATAGCAAAATGGTCAATTTGGTTGTAGGTTGCTTGCCTGTCATTGGAAACCCAGCTGACTCTGTTGTAGGTCTTGTTCTCAAACATGGTGCCACCTATCACACGGCGGTTGGCATTGCAGAAATCCACAAACCTTTCGCCGCTGTCATTGCTGTTACCTAGTCCATGCTTCCCGATTACATGTTTGAGCCCTTCGTTGTCATTGCCTACCTTGGCATTCAAATCCCCCATCACTATAACAATGTGTCCATTTGGTGTTGTGTTGAAGACGGCGCTTAACAGATTGTAGAAGCTCTCCTTTTCGTCCTCAGACGAACTATTCGTTGGGGCGTAACACTGTATGATGGTGACGCGTCGTACTCTAGTCCGGAATCTGGCCGTCAAAATTCTATCACCATGAGGCTGCCAGGAAATTAGGCCCTTGCGTGCTGTTGTTGTTAGCAGTAGTCCGACTCCATATTCCCGCGGACTTCCGGATGGTCTTCCAGAATAGAGTAGTACAGTGTTACGCGTTGGAGACTGGTACTCGCCCGCTTCTAACCATCTTACTTCACTTACTCCCAAAATGTCCAGTTTATATCGCATGAATTCGTTTTCCAATTGGAGGAATCTGGCATTGTAAGGACCTTCTCTTCCCGAGTCGAGGAGCGTCTTTACATTCCAGAAACCTATCTTTGTCCGGGTACAATAGCCAAAAGTCGTCAACATGTGATCGTTCCTTATCCGAGGCATAGTGTCGGTTTCCGTAGCGGGCAATATTCGGTAACGCAGGTTGCTGGCCCACGTTACCTAGCCTAGAAACAAGGCCCTAGACAACCCGCACTTACAATTTAGCTTATACGTATAAGGGTTTATACGTATAGTTGCCCGGGAACCACCACTAGGAAGTAAATTAAGAACTTCATCACGAACTTGATTGTTGCGCTACTGGCCCAAGCCAAGTTTTGAGCAGTCAGTAGTTTCCCGATTAATCGCAATGCAGGTCCCCACCTGCTGAAATAGGGGTCCGCTTCAAACAGCCCCAGAACCCAGTCAGCGAACAGACAGCGTTGTCAATGGTCGTTTTCCTCCTGGGCCAGTTGGATTTCGTACGGAGTCCCGACGCAAAATTCGGCAAGTTGATGTCTGCGATAGGCCGAGTTCTTGTGCGCGGCATGGAATTGACTGCCTCGGGTTCTCCAGCACACTCTCACGGACAGCGGCAGTGGTTTCGACAGGTCTTACGTTTCGTTGACATACTAGTGTTGACTGATTGTTCGCTAAACCGGTCGACTCAAATTTGGCCACCAAACGTTGAATAGTAGACTGAGAAGGATGACTATATAAACCGTAAAATGGGCGCAACGCGCGCATCACTGCCACAACAGAACACCCATTTTGATAATGAAGTTTTATCATTTGCACGTGTTGCTCGACGCTGTTACTTGCCACAGTGATTTGTCTTAAGGATCTGAAAAATAAAAAAATAGGAAAATTAACAACAGATAAAACAACATGGCCGTCATGAACTGTCAAAATCTACCCGTCCTTATTGGAAAACCCTTTACATATTTATATTTAACTAGCTGACCCGTGCTCGCCTTGCTTTGTCCGCATTTTAGTTAACGCTTATTTACTTATTTTGTAAACATAATTTCCAGCTCAATACAATACTGTAAACGTGTAAACTCATTTATAACTTCCCCACCAGTACAAGCCCAAACACGCACACAACACTTATCACCGACAGTTTACGCAGCGCACGAGAAGTTTACTTTTCTTTCCGATCTCACCGACATTCATCGTCATAGGTTAGTTAATTTACACAAAACATTTATCAATAATACATCTAAACCTTTCTCGTGAGTCAATCTACATAGTCGTGAAAACCAGAACAAAATCCGCTCAGTAGTTATGGAGAAAATTGTGCGCAGACAGACAGACGCGGCCAGGGATGGACTTTGTTTTGTAATATGTAGTGATGATATCAGATCTGCCGAAATGTTAGAAAGTGATAAAGCTGTTTTCATACAATACAATGATTAGCTTGTGTTCGCGTCATAGTTAATCAAGATGTCTGTCACTTCACTGGTAGTTGCCTGCAGATATTCTCTTCCATTTTTCTAAACTTCCGGAAATCCCGTCTACGTCTTGTGATCTTATGAGATATTTCTTAACTTTCTTCTTTTATCTATGCCACCGCATGCCATCTTGTGCAAGAAATACTAGTAAGAGTAAAAAATACTAGTTCTACTTTGAAGGGATTTTTATTTGTATTCGATACTTACGTGTGGGTGCTGTGGCGTAAGTGGTTAGTGTGTCGGACCACTGCGCCTAAGGTTCCAAGTTCGAACCCCAGAAAACACCAAAAAGTTTTTTCACGGTTCACCTTTCACTTCTCGAGAACGTCTGACAAACATCCGAGACTATTGTTTTTTCGAAAAAGTTTCTTAAACCAAATTGCCCTTCGGATACGGCACTAAACTGTAGGTCACTTTCACTCGTGTGAACAATATAACACATACAACATGAGTGGTTGCGAGAAGCTAGGCCCTGGCACTTAAGAGCTGTTGCGCCAAGTATTTATTTATTTATTATTTTATACTTACGTGAAAAAAAGCAGAGCCTAGTCTTACTCACCAATTATTTTCATTTAAAAAAGTGTTCAAGAAGTTGCAAGCAGAAAAAGCCAGCAACAAGAAAGCCAAGAACTCGAAGGCACAGCAAGTGTAATGTATAACAGTGTTCCACTCGAATTTTCTTAAACGCGGAACCACGCGAGGGGTTTTTTTTTTTTTTTTTGAGAGCTCTTCATTCTCGAAAGCGAGTTTCCTCGTGAGGCGAGGTGAAATCAAAAATAATTGAAATTCAGTTCTCATTTTGGGATTATAAAATGCTCACTCTTTCTCTGTAAGAAAAACGTGATATCTACCAGAGGTATACGCATCTTTTCAGACAGCCAAGCAGCAATCAAATTCTTGGAATCGACCTCTTTAAATTCCTTAGTGACTCTAGACTGCCGATCGTCTTTTACGGAGATGGCTGAGCAGTTCAATATTCACCTATGTTGGATGCCGGGGCATAGGGACATTCCAGGGATTTGTAGGGGCGATGAACTCGCCAGAATAGGGACAACTATACCCATCCGGCCGGATAAAGACACATTAGGTATACCAATCGCTACTCGCAAACTTTAATTTAAGCTGGATGCTGTCGAGAGTACAAATCTTAGGTGCACAAGTGGATCAATATGTCTAGCGACAAAACAGATTTGACCGAAGCTGGTTCTAAAACGTTCTAAGAATTTGATTTCTCTCAACAGATTGCATATCGGCGATATAATAGGTGTCATCACTAGACACTGTCTAATAGGCAAGCATGCTACAAGGCTAGGCATTTTTGCGAACGACTTTTGTAGAAACTGCATGGATGAAGAAGAGGAAGAAACTTTTCCCTCACCTTCTTTGTTCCTGCCCAGCTCTCTCACGTAAAAAGAAGCTTCAGTTAGGAGCCCCCTTTTACAACGATTTAGGCGACCTGATAGATATCAATATTAGGAGCCTCTTACGCTTCATAAGAAGCTCAAAATGGTTTTAGCGAGTAGGTAGAGAGATTTTCTTCCATGATCCATGTGTTATCAGAATGGACCTATTATTGGTCTAAGTGTGTTGGCGATTCTCAGTTGGCACACACTTCAATATAACTTAACATAACTCTTTCTCGCGAGAAAAATCAACTCATAAGTAAATGTGAGTAAGTTAAAGCTCTGATCCTAGTAACGAGTAATGAGAATAACTCAATGCCTTTATAGATGAAAATGCATTAATAAGCGGGAGAGATTTGGCATTAAGGGCCGAGAATATCCAAAGCATTTGCTCGCCTCTTGATGCTTTTAGGAACTTTATGATCACTTTTGTGTAAATGACAGCAAGATCGGATGTAATCACTGATCATATTCTCTTTGTAGCAATTGAGAGGAGGATAAGAAGAGTTTCAAGTTTCAAGTTTTATTTTATTACAATTACATAATGATACAATGAATATTACGTTAAACATTTTTTTGCAAGTGTACAAAAAAATAAAAATAATTAGACTGTGGCATTGCCGTCTGTCTGATTGACTCGGAATAAAATTGATATTTTCAATATATGTTAATGCTCGTGTTTAATTAGGAACATGACCATCATATTTAATGCGTTTGTATTTAGTTTAGAAATATTGAGATATAATGTGATATAATGTTTCTTCTGTAGGCCAATGCAGCCTCAAGTACTTATATAAAGATTTCCAATTTTCATCGTTTAGTATTTTCTTTGTTTGCTCCATGGTTAATGATATTTTACCGAAATGGATAACTCTGAACTCTTTATATACCATATAGGACAGACAGATAGAAGATGAAAACTGTCTTCCTTTGAATGTAAATTGCATACGGTACAGAGGCTTGTAGAGGATTTTTTGTATGTCGAACCATTTAGATTAAGCATATCGCTCCTTGCTCTGCAGATCAGAGATATCGCTCGTGTACTGAAAGAATCATTAAAATAGTTTTATACTAAATCATAGTTTAGGTCTGGGTAAATCACCCTATTTATGGATAAGGTCTTACGCTCTATATTTTCATTCCGTTGGTAGATATCGACCGCTTCTTGTATACAGCTGTATACAGCTGTCTTTTTAGCGTGATGACATCGCTGTATTGGACATCCAGCTCAACTCCGCATTTCAACGCCAACTCCCTCCATTCATTAATCCACTCTAACTTATTATCAAAAATATATTTTGTTAGGACAAAGGGTATTCTGTCCGATGAATATTAAGTACTTTTAGGATATAATCGCAATGTAGCTTAAGCGTATAAATGAAGAGAGAAGGAAGGCCCGTCTCAAGCGCTAGCATGTAATTAGGCGTTGTTGGTGGCATGTGGAATAATCCTTTAATAAAAAATCTTTGGAGTTTTTCAACTTCCTCATATGGTTTATATCCCCATGTTTGGCAGCTGTAACACATAACGGAGCGCATTACCGCTTGGAACACTCTGTATTTCACAGAGGAAGGTATCTCTCTTTTTGCAATTACCTTTTGCCAAGAAGCATTTATTAAACTTTTTGCCGCGTTTAATTTCTTTTCGAGGTGCTGGGTTAGTTTCATATTTGGTACCAAAAGTATTCCAAAGCATTTATAAGAAGTCACTACCTCTATTGACTCAGCGTTAAATGACCATTTTTCGTTTCTTCCTAGCTTGGTTTGTTTACTCCGTACTAACATAATTTTTGATTTCTCAAGGTTGACAGTGAGGCTTCATGTTTTGCAGTAATTATTTAGCTTATTGATCATGAGCTGTAAGCTTTGGGGCGATTCTACGACCAATACAATATCGTCAGCGTACAGGAGGGTTTTGATATTCAAACCAGCAATTTGGATGCCCGCAGGGAGAAACTTAGATATATCATCTATGAACGCTGTGAAGAGTGTTGCGCTTAGAAGGCAACCTTGTTTTACCCCAGACGTCGTTTCAAACCACTCCGACATAGCTTTTCCATCTCAAACTATTTGGCGTGAGTCTGTGTACATATTCTTAAGGATTCTTAGAGCTTTTGTTGACATTCCGTTCATCGAGAGTTTGTAAAACAATGCTCTACGATCTATAGAATCAAACGCGGCTCTAAAGTCAACAAAGAATACCATGTGTACAGTTTGTTGTTTTGTCTTAGAAAGTATTGAGCAATCGTGGTTAGTGTGAAAATGTTATCGACTGTTGAATATCCCTTGCGGAACCCTGACTGATATTCGCTCAGTATTTTGTTTCTATCGATCCATGCAGTTATGCGATTCAAAAGCATAGATGAGAATAATTTCGCTATTGAATTCATAAAGGAGATTCCTCTATAGTTGTTTGGTATGTTAACATCACCCTTTTTGTAAATGGGGAAGACAATAGCATCTTTAAACGCCTGTGGTACATCTCCAGTTTCAAAGATGTAATTGAAGTAATTAAGCATCCGCTTTTAGAAATCTAACGGTGCATTTTTGTAGAATTCATTTGAGATGCGGTCAGGTCCTGGGGCTTTTTTGTTTAGAGCGTTGTATAAAGCTAGCTGGGGCTCGTTTATTGACATTTCCTGATCTAGCAGTTCATCCAGTATTACAGGTTCAGCATAGTGAAAAAAATGCAACGTTGAGCTCGGATTACGTAAAGACTTAAAATACTCAGCCAGTTTTGAAGCATTTAAGTGGATTCCACATACCAGGTCTGATCCTTTTAATTGTTTTAATTTCTCCCAAAACCGTTTACTCGATTTCGCACTTGATAATTGGAGTGCTAATGATCTAGGTACTCTTTGCGTTTATTCCTGCACAACGTCTTGTAATGGTTATTTGCTGTTATATATTGTTTTGTTAGAGTTTCATTGAGATCTGTCGAATTTCTCATTTTCCTTAACAAGTTGAATGATAAATTTCTTGCTGCAGGATAAGAAAATGTTTGGTCACTCTCATGCCAGAATCTGTAAAGCGTGTCCAATGAGAGATTCACTTGGCACTTAATTGTCAATCTATCACTGTCAGCCAAGGCAATCAAAAAATTTAACTTGACTTGTCAAACTATGCCCTTGAACCCCATCAAAATATCGGATTTCATCAGAATCTCACCCATATTGCCAAATTGTGCCAAAAATACCATCACGAGTGATTCCTCAAGTAATTGGAGTGCAAAAATTGGTTCAAATTTCGCGCCTCTGGAATGTGTTCTAACCACGAGATACTGGGCCATGATGCTGCCTCTAACTATAATCACATGCACATTAATTGGCAATGAAAAACTGATTTCAATGAATGGCCTGTATGTAGCGCTTTTCTTTTTCTGCTTCAATTGCGCTATCACATACGAGTACGCTGAGTTCAAAATATTTGTATCTTTAACTCAGAGGAAGTCATCAATTGTCATAAATTCTCTCCACGTGATCACATGAAGCGAGTCTCTTTGTTTTTTTTTTTTTTTTTTTTGCAAGTCATATGGTCTGGGACAAACTCAATTGTTATTATTTCTCCGAAGTGCTCTTTGAAACAATTTAAATTTGTTTCCTTTGAAGTATAGACGGTGATATCGAAAACCTAATTGTCTACGGAATTTTATCTTCAGACGTGTCTTGTTTCTTTCTTTTACATTCCATCTGTGTGTCTTGTTACACTCTGACGGAGGCGTTGATGATGTATGATAATGACGTCATAGGAGAAATCGTAAACATCTTCTCTTTTTTGTAGAGTCAAATAAAATATTTTAATTTTACACTCGCATATATAAAGTTAGAAAACATCGCGTGTGAATGCGTAAAATAATAAAAAAATAAAAAAATTCCATGGCAGCTTTGCGTGATCTAACAAGAGAACGAAACTATGAGTACACACCCTGATAATGGTTTGATTGTTTCGCTGGACGGGTGAAATACAAAGTACATCAATTTAGAAATTGAATTGTGTAATTTGTAAAACATCTTCTGAGAATAAATTATTGGTTTTAGCATGTTATTTGACGCCGAGGGAACAGAAGGAGGCTTTCTTGGGTGAAAAGTCGACTTGGATCATTTAAAGTTCTGCGAAAAGCACCTACCTACCTGCAGTCTTGTTACATGAATTCAAGCGAGAAAACTCTTATGCAGTTACTCACAATTTTTTTTTTCTTCGAAAAGGAGTTTAAGAAGAACTCAATGCAGAAAAAGGGTGTACAAGATCAGCATTAAATTTTTATTTACTCGAAAGAATAAGTTCTTCTTAGATGGCGCTACAGTCCGGGGTGGACCTGGGCCTCAACCAACAAACCTCTCCAGCCAGCACGGTTACGAGCCAGCTGTCTCCAGTTGCGCACGGCAAGTTGGTTGAGGTCCCCCTCCACTTGTTTGCGCCACCTACCGCGAGGTCGTCCTCTACTGCGCCGTCCGTCCGGGGTGGATTCGAAGACTTTCTTAGCGGGAAGGTTGGGCTCCATCCGCTCTAAATGACCCAGCCATCTTAGTCGCTGTTTGTGAACTCTTCCGGCTAATTCGATGTCCTTGTACAGGCCGTATAGTTCGGCATTGTACCTTCTCCTCCACTCACCGTCTATGCAGACGGGACCAAAGATCGCTCGAAGAACTTTTCTCTCGAAATAACCAAGGGCATCCTCATCCGGTTTTGTCAAAGCCCATGCCTCTGCGCCATACAGCAGGACTGGGATGATTAATGTCTTATAAAGAGTTACCTTAGTAGTTCGAGATAGGGCTTTGCTACTCAATTGCCGTTTTAGCCTATAGAAACAACGATTGGCAAGAGTAATTCTCCGTGTGATCTCCCTACTGATGTCATTTGCGGAGCTGACCATAGAGCCTAGGTAGACAAAATTCTTTACTACCTCAAAATTGTATCTGTCTATTGTGGCGTTTTGTCCAAGACGCCGATGTTGGGTGTCCTTTTTTGTAGACAGCATATATTTTGTTTTGCTTTCATTGACCGCTAGACCCATCTTTGCTGCCTCGTTCTCAATACTCGTAAATGCCCCAGTGACGGCCCGCTAAGTTCTTCCGATTATGTCAATGTCATCGGCATAAGCAAGTAGTTGTACAGACTTGAAGAAGATTGTACCTCCTGGGTTGGCTTGTGAGTTTCGTACAATTCTCTCAAGTACTATGTTAAAGAGATCGCATGATAGCGCGTCACCTTGTCTAAGACCTTTCCGGACATCGAACGGTTCGGTGATGTTCTTACTGACTTTGATGGAGCAGCGAGAGTTCTCCATCGTCATTCTGCACAAACGGACGAGCTTGGCAGGGATGCCAAGACTAGACATGGCTCTGTATAACTCATCTCTATACGCGCTATCATAGGCAACTTTGAAATCGATGAAGAGGTGGTGCGTATCGATTTTATATTCATGGGTTTTTTCCAAGATCTGCCGTGGTGTGAATATTTGGTCAATGGTGGACTTTCCCGGCCTGAAACCGCACTGATAAGGACCTATCAGGTTGTTGGCGATCGGTTTTAGGCGTTCACATAGTACGGCAGAGAGGATCTTATATGCGATATTTAGTTCAGCGGCAAGGCAGTCGGCTCCAGCAGCTTTGTTGGACTTGAGTTTAGATATCGCTATCCTCACTTCATTCTGATCGGGTTGACGGGAATCTTGACTGTTATCGTCACTGTTGAATGGCTCATTCTGCCTGACAGCGGAATATTGGTCATAATCGCCGTTTAACAGTTTGCAGAAGTGTTCCTTCCATATTCTCAGCACCGACTGCGATTCTACTACAATGTTGCCATTTTCGTCCCTGCAGGCTTCTGTTCTGGCTTTGGAACCCTGGCATGTTCTTTTTACCCGTTGGTAAAATTTTCGAACATTATTCTTGCAATAAAGTCTCTCAATCTCCTCGATCGAGCGCTTCTCATGTTCTTTTTTCTTCTTTCTGAGAAGTCGATGTTCCTCTTTTCTTCTGCTCACGTAGAGCTCGTAAGCAGCTCTAGTCCTTCTATGCAGTGCCGCTTTGTACGTCTCTTGTTTTGCTGCATGTGCTTGCCGGCATTCCTCAGCAAACCAGAGGTTTCGTTGTGGTGGCCGAGAGAAACCCAGTACATCAGAGGCGGCATCTCTGATGGCTTGTTGGCAACGCTGCTACTGGTCTTTCGCATTTGCTGCTGGCAGCATAGGACTTAGATTGAGATTAGAAGAAATATGATCGGCAAACGTTCTGGCGGTCTCTTGCGATATCCGTCCTGGATATCCGCATCCGTACCTTGGCTACAACTAGCTAGTGATCCGAGTCCACGTTGGCTCCTCGGAAAATCCGGACACCCAGAATACTGAAAGAGTGCCTTGCGTCGATCGCAATGTGATCGATTTGGTTGACAGTTTTTTCGATCAAAGGAGAGCCATGTTCCTTTGTAAATATCGAGACGTGGGAACCGCGTACTAGCTACGACAAAGTTTCGCCCCGCTGCAAAGTCGATTAGCCTGAGTCCGTTGTCGGATGTGTTGTCGTGCAGGCTGTGCTTTCCGACCACGCTACTAAAGACGTCCTCTCTTCCTAGCTTTGCGTTAAAATCACCTAGGATAATTTTAACGTCGTGGCTAGGGCATTGCTCATACGTCTTGTCCAAGAGCTGGTAGAAGTCGTCCTTTGTCGCGTCGTCTTTCTCCTCATGAGTCCGTTGTCGGATGTCATGTCGTGCAGGCTGTGCTTTCCGACCACGCTACTAAAGACGTCCTCTCTTCGAAAGAATAAGTACTTAAGTAAAATTGTACGAGGATTGAGTACGCTCTTCATTTTCTAGGAGCGAGTTCACTCGCGAGGTAAGGCGAATCACGAAAGAACACAACATTTTCGCTCTTCCTCGCGAGCAGAGTACTCTCTCGTGAGTAAAAATTTGTAAAATTAAACTTTGGTTATATTGTTATTACTTACTTAGGTGGCGCTACAGTCCGGGGTGGACCTGGGCCTCAACCAACAAACCTCTTCGCTTCATTTCTCTCTTGTAAATCCTTCAGACATCTTTCTAAAAGAATCAAATCCTTTTATTTTGTTGACCGTTAATTAGTTAGTGTCCGTCTGATCTATATATATTCTACAATATACAGTGAAGAGTTTGGAAAATGCAGTTCGCACTTGGGGCAGGCTCGCAAGGATCCAGTCCGCGCAAGGGGCAGGCTTAAAAAAGGCAGTCCGGACTTAGGGCAGGCTCGCAAGAATCCAGTTCGCGAAAGGGGGAGGCTTGGAAGAGGCATTCCGCACTTAGGGCAGGCTAGCAAGGAGCCAGTCCGTGCAAGGGGCAGGCTTGGTAGAGGCAGTCCGTACTTAGGGCAGGTAAGCAAGGATCCGGTCTGCGCAAGGGGCAGGCTTGGAAGAGGCGGCAAATCCGTACGACGGGCCGGCTATAGTCAGTAGCAGACCCGTATTTAATCGCCCAATCACCGAAGTGAGATGAAAATGCTTCGCATGACAGCAGGAGTGACGAAGCTTGATCGAATAAGAAGTTCGAAGATCCGTGGAAGCTTTCACGCTAAGAAAACCATCGTACAAAAGAGCGCGACCGGCTCAGCTGGTATTGCCACGTTCAAAGAAGAGATCATTTGAACCCTCTTAATAAGGCAATATCAATGCACGTTCCAAAGGCATCGCGATGTAGGAAAGGCAGGCATTTCATTGGCATCAGTAACCGAGTGATCCAAAATCGGCAGGCCTGCTGATATTTTCTGAAGACAAGTAGGTGAACCCTACAGGCGGATCAGTAGAAATGCGGTGAAGTGGGAGGGTTGTGATCGCTTATTTTCGGATCATAACCTCGCTGCAAAAGGAAGAAGAAGAAGAAGAATCACCGAAGTGAAGGCGTCAAAGCGGAATAAATGGGTCGAAAATCGATTCCCAGGAGAGGCTGTCAAGAGTACACGAGATTGGTACTTTCACCACTTCAGCAGACTCTTCCGACCACATCTCTCAACCTTCCTCTTTTGTAACTTTCTGCAAAAAGCAAATGGGAATTACAAAGGTGAATGCAATTCACTTTTGCAAACAACTTGGCCAATGAGATTGCGAGAATTGGTCATTTTCGGGAGGCGTGATCATCGCCAGGTGTTGTTGTTTGTGCTGAACCAACTGTGGACTGTAGCGGCTGTCAAAATGGAACACAGTGGAGGCGATATAATTGTAACATTTCGTTACAGGTGTTTCATGATTACCAGTGAATCTTGACATTTCTTTAACGAGCATCCCTGACTGCAATGAATGGGATAATGGTTCTCCTTTCTACAGTAGATCAGTTCACTTCTAGAGAGACGGCTCCAAGACTGAAAGTGTGGTGGGCTGTGGCGTCTTCCCTGAAAAGCTCAACCTGAGCATCTCTTTCCGACTTCCAGATTACTGCAGCTTATTTCAGATGGAAATCATTGCGATCAAGGAAGCCTCGTCCTGATTGTAATGTAAATTAAGTCTGTCAGGGATATTAGTATTTTCACTGATAGTCAAGTGGCAATCAAATCCCTGGTATTGTGCTCTTTAACTTCAAAGACCGCCTTAAACTGCTGCTTGCCTCTCATGGAAATGACAGAGCAGTTCAACATTCCGATATGCTGGGTTCTAGGCCACCGATTTTCCGGGTAACTGCACAGCGGGTGAGCACGTCAGACAGGGTACGTCTCTAAGAATTCTTCTGAAATGGCGGACACTGGGTATGCTCCTCGTTACATGTAAATACCTACTAGAGCTGGGCGCTATTAGCAGAACCAACCATAGATGAGAAAATGGCTTAACGTGTCATATTTTGAGACAAATCTGGCTTGGGCTGGATCAGAAACGTAGTCCCGGGCTGGTTACTCTAAAGCGATCGCAGATCAGCTACGTTATCGGTGTCTTCACCGGACACTGTCTGTTAGGCCAACATGCTTAAAGATTGGGGCTCTTTTCTAAATTCTGAAAGCCTTGTCCCAAAAAAGACTTCCATCTACGGGATCCTTTCTTTGATGACATCGGTGGCGCCTTCAGGCATCATAAGCATCATTTGCTTGACTAAAAGCTCCGGTTGGTTGAATTAGTCCCTGGGTAGCCAAATGGAAAGATCCACATCACAATGAACGTCTATTGGTCTTGGTGTCTCTGTACTCTCGCACCGATAGCCAACCTAACTTCACCTAACACTGCTTGACTGTCGAACGAAGATAGCAATATACGACGAAGGAAGATGATTATTTTTTGTGCATCTTGCAGCTGTTTTTGTTATGAGGATTCCTGCTTGGAAGACACTACATGCTTCTTGCAGTCTAAAGGATTCCTGTTTCTGTAGTCAGTGTAAATCGTGATCTCATTATCTTTGATTACACTATTAAACTCCCAGTCCTCTCGGTTTCGGAATAGAATAGGAATATTGGTGTTAAGGTCATTGTGAGGAATCATATTGTCCGATGTGGGTATGTTGCTTTCAGAGTTGAATCTTTCGCCCATTATCGTTGTTGTGTTTAGTATCGCCGCATATCCATAGATGGTTGTCTTTTACAAGTTAGATTCTTTCAATCTGAGAACTTCTTTTGCAGCAATACTTTTTATGAACAGGTGCTAGCGATGGAGACGAAGAATCGTGTCTAAACCTCCTTACGACTACCATGTTGCAAAGTGGCGCTAGCTTTTGCACTTTGTAGAGTACGTTTGGATAGATCCGTGTTGACTAAACGAAACACGTGTAAGGAATAATGGGCCTGATAATCGCTGTGGACCTAAAATGAATGATGCGCGGCTGCAATCCTCATCTTTTCCTGAATGTCCTTTTACAGACATAAAATGCGTTCTCATCTTATCTTCAACATTTCTTTTCCAAGTTAATTTTGAGACAAGAATGGCACCGAGAAATTTGTCTTGAATGAGAGCTCAATTGTGATGCCATCTAGCGTCGGCGGGGTAAATCTGGGTATCTTTCTTCTTCGAGTGAACAGAGGTTTACTCCTAAACCATTTTTAAGAGCAGATTCCATCAGTTAACTGATTTTTGGCAAAAACTTGCTTAGAATTACTAAATCATCTACATACATACTTGTACCATTGCTTACTTAAATCTTGTGTCCCCTTATTGGTCTTAGGGCATCAACCACGCTTATTCGCCGTCCTTTTCGTTTCCGGGCGATGTGTTTCAGCTCCAACTAGCTCTTTCCTAGTTGCCAAGATTCCTATTTTGACTACGCCACGTCATACGAGGAACTCCCTTTCGCATTTGTTGTGTTAGCGGGTTCCATTGCATGGCTTATCAGACAATATACTGTTCATCCTTACGTAGGGTGTGCCCAATCCACTGCCACTTTCACTTTAGTATAATCACATCTATACGTTCCTAGTCCGTTCTCTCATAAAGTTGTTCGTTTGAAATACGATTTGGCCAGAGTACTCGTAATATGTTTCTTAGGCAGCGACTAACAAATGTTTGCAGCTTTCTTGCGACATTGATGGTCACTTTCCAGGTACTGGAGTCATATAACAGTACCGATTCCACTTCAGAGCGGAATAGTTGCAGCTTGGTGCTTAAGCTGATTGCTTCGCCACATGTTTTAGATAACATACCGAATGCAGCCTCAGCTTTAGATATACGGCTACCAACATCTAATTCGGTACCACCGTCAATTGGGACGACACTTCCAAGGTAACGGAAGGTAAGCTGCTGAAGGAAGAGTAAGTCGACAATTATGCGATGAATTTCGAGAGACTGAAGATTGATGAGTTTTAAACGATTAGAGTAGGGAGATTAAGTTGTATCTATCAGTCCAAGGGAGACCTGCGGATAAACCTGCGCTGGATGGCTTCAATACGGCGGATGTGGACAGCGTAGTGTGGCGACCAAGCTTGGCTAGCATATTCGAGGATAGGTCTAACGAAGGTAATATAAAGTGATTTGGTGACGTATGGGTTCGAAAATCCCTTGGACCAACGTTTAACAAAGCCAAGCGCAGAGTTGGCTCTATTTATTATGTCATCAATATGGGAACCGAAGCTAAGTTCCCTTCTTCTTCTTCTTCCTTTTATCAGCGAGGTTATGATCCGAAAACAAGGGATCACAACCCTCCCACTTCACCGCATTTCTACTGATCCGCCTGTGGGGTTCGCCTTCGCCGGAAGCTAAGTTCCCTATCACAGATTAAACCTAAATCACGCATAGATAGAGAGATACAAGTCTTTGATAATGCAGTCGACGTCGTTGGTGGTAAGGACGAAAATTAAAGGACCAAGATGACTGCCTTGAGGGACACCAGAAGTGGCCTTAATGGGGTAAGAGACGGAAGATCTAAACAAAACCTCGTACTGTCGACCTTCCAAGTAGGGGGCTGAAAACCAAGAGCTTTCAACTTAAGAATAATAATTTCGTGCGAGATTTTATCAAATGCTTTAATGAAGTCGGTGGCAATTACATCAATTTCATTGTCATCTTCGAATGCATATAGCGCCCGAGAGACGAATTCAGTTAAGTTGGAGGTTGCCGATCTACATTTAAGGAATCCATGTTGGTTGGAGGAAAATAAGGATTTACAATGAAAAAACATCGTGTCGTACACTATGCTCTCAAAGAGTTTGGGTTGCATGACAGTTTGGCGATAGGTCTATAGTTGGATATTTCGTTTTTCTGGACCTTTCTTGTGAATAGGTATGATAAATGAGTTCTTCCAAAGTAGGGGAAAAGATCCTTGGGAAATGGACATATTAAAAAGAGAAGTCAATGGTTGGGCCAAGTGGGTCACGCATTTTTTTAGAACAATTGCGGGCAACCCATCAGAGCCGGGGGAATAGTCATCCTTAAGTTATTAATCTTCTCTGTGACAAGCAGCGGGATGATATTAACCGATACTAATGAAGTTTTGGCGCAATTGTCCATATAAGAGAAATAATCGTGGTCGGGTACAAGGATGCGGTCGGTAAACGACTGCCCAAAAAAGTGAGCAAATAAGTTTCCAACAATATTAGGATCTGACGAAGAGGTATTGGCGAGTTTAAGGGTAGATGGATAATCATCAGATTTACGTTTCGCGTTTATGAAATGATAAAAACGCTTAGGATCCGTCATGAGGCTGGATTGCATTCGGTCAAGATAATCCTGGTAGAGTGCTTCGCAGAGTTCGAAGTTATTACGAAGTGAGCGCAATTGTTTATTATACCAGGGTGGGGATGAAGCGAGTAAGGAACAGCTTGCAGAAGACAATCGAACATTATAGTAAAGAAGGATGCGAGAGCAGTATCCACAGTAACACGTGCGTAATTAATCTAGAACGGAATCCTGCTTGTTCACTGTCGAGAGTGCTTTCCAAATGTTCTTTAATGCGTTCGAGGCTTATACTTATATCCTTTAACCCCTCGGGGGGCATAGGGCGTCAACCACGCCTGCGCGCCATCGTGTTCGGAGTTCTGCAACGCGTTTGAGCTGCCTCCAACTCATTCCTAAGGAGCTCGATTCGTCTTCAACTGTTCTGCACCACGTTTGCCTAGGGCGTCCCGCTATTCTGCCTGCCTGGGTGAGCGGATTCCACTGCATAGCATATTTCGCAATGGAGTTGTCTTCGCGCCGTAGGAGGTGTCCAATCCATTGCCACTTTATTCTTCGTATAGTAATGCTTATAGGTTCTTGGCCCGTTCTCAGATAAAGTTGTTCGTTGGAGATGCGGTTCGGCCAAAAAATCCTCAAGATGATTCTTAAGCATTTGTTTATGAAGACTTGCAGCTTGCGTGTGTTAATGGTGTCCACCTTCCAGGTACTGCACCCATAAAGCAGCACTGATTCTACGTTGGAGCGGAACAGTCGTAGCTTGGTTCTTAAGTTAATAACATTGCTTCTCCAGATTTTGGACAGCATTCCGAACGCAGGTTTAGCCTTCCCGATTCTGCTGCACACATCCAGTTCGGTGCCACCGCGATTAGCCGAGACGACACTTCCTAAATATAGAAAGTTATCAACTTTCTCCACTTCCAGTCCGGCAATGTTAAGTTGAGCGCGGGTATTGGAAGTACTCAGGGCTTTTGTTTTGGCTGTGTTTATTTTTAGCCCCACTTTGTTTGCCTCAGCTTCTAGATTTTGGGCCATCAAATGAAGATCCATTATCCGATGTGAAAGTAGACAAACATCGTCAGCGTAATCTAGATGTTTAAGGTAAGATGTCATAGTCCAACGAATTCCATAATTAGCTTCCGTCAATGCTGCACGGAGTACATCGCTGATAACCATCAAGAACAATAGTGGTGACAGTATGCACCCTTGACGTACTTCACTTTGGACTTCAAAGTCCTCCGACACCTTACCATTGTGCACGACGTGACACTTGCCACCCTCATATGTAGCCTTGATAATAGCTATAAGCTTTTCTGGAATGCCTCTCCTGCGCAAGGCCAACCAGATAGCATCTCGATTCAAGCTGTCAAAAGCCTTCTCGAAGTCGATAAACAGTAAATGTAGCGGAGACCTATACAACGCATTGTTCGATTATGATCCGTAAGGTGTTTATGTGGTCGATGCAGGAAGATCCAGCGTGAAAGCCTGCCTGTTCGACATCGAGAGTTGAATCTAAATGTTCTTTAATTCATTCTAGAATTATTCTAGCTATTATTTTGGCTACAGCTGGAAGAACACATATACCTCTCCAGTTACCGCACTCCATCAAGTTACCCTTCTTTGGAAGCTTAATGATCATCCCCCTTTTCCACTCCTGTGGAAATTGTTCGCTATCCCAAGCTCTCCGTATTAGCGGATGCAGCAAATCAGCCGATGTATTTGGCGCCGCTTGAAATAGCTCGGCAGGGATGCCATCAATACCCACCGCCTTGTTCTTCTTGATGGACTTGATTGCTGTTATTATCTCGATTTTACTGGGAGGTGCGGTGCGAATTCGGGAATTTGTTGCTTCGATCTGCTCATTCGAATTCGAGATCATACCGCCATCGTCTAAGTGATTTAGTACTGCAGCAAAATGTTCTCTCCATCTAGTGAGATGATCCTCATCCGAAATGAGAAGGTTACCGTCTAGACTCTTCACTAGATGTTGTTTGGAGTTTCGACCACCAATGAGCTCCTTAGTGATGTTGTAAACAGTCCTACTGTCACATCTACTCGCTGCTTCTTCAGCCCTTGAGGCCAGTGAGTTGACATATTGACGTTTGTCACGTCTCATACTACGCTGCACTTCTTTCTTCTTCGCACGGTATTGGGCTTCAAGCTCGGTTCTCTCTACTGCTGAGGCCGCTGCAATCCGAGCCTTGGTTGCTGTACGCTCATCGATCCGTCTCCAGGTGTCTGTAGAAACCCATGTGCGGTGGTGTTTCTGCTTTTTACCGACATACGTGCATGCCCCAGTCGCAAAAGCATTTTTCACAGCACTCCAGTGGTCATCCATGTTCTCTTGCAATATGCTGCTGATTGCTTCTGCTTCTAAGGCAAGATGTTCCCTGAACTGTTGGCGCACTTGGGGAACCTTGAGCCTGTCGATATTAAACCTAGTGATGTTAAGTAGGTTTTAGCGGTTCCTGTTGACGGAAGGCGTAAATGAGCTACCATAAGATAGTGATCTCGTTCTTGTCCGACGTCAGCTCCACGCCTGTTTCGGATGTCCAGTAGACAATTTCTAAAGCGGCGACTGATCGCAATGTGGTCGACCTGGTTGGATGTTCGTTGCCTATCAGTAGAGACCCAACTAATCTTATGGCAGGTGTTATGCTTAAACAGCGTACCTCCGATGACTAGGCGGTTGGTATTGCAGAAGTCCACAAACCGCTCACCGCTATCATTACGGTCTCCCACGCCGTGAACTCCCATCACGTGCTTAAGCATGGTGTTGTCGCTACCCACCTTGGCATTGAGATCTCCCATTACCATTACGATGTCCCCATTAGGCGTTTGGTTGTAGGCGGCGCCTAAGTGGCTATAAAAATCATCCTTTTCATCCTCAGTCGCGTCTAGAGTCGGAGCATAACACTGTATGATGGTAATTTTTCAAACTCTACTCTGGAACCTAGCTGTCAATATCCGGTCACTATGGGGTTTCCAGGACATGAGGCTACTACGTGCTGCTGGAGTTAGCATGAGTCCTACTCCGGAACTCCGTGCACTTCCAGCTGGTTTACCAGAGTAGAGAAAAAAAAAACCAGAGTAGAGCATGACAGTGCTTTTTGTTGGGGAGATGTATTCCCCAGCATCGTACCATCTTATCTCACTCAGCCCTAAGATGTCGATTTTATACCGTGCGAATTCGCGCTCCAATTGGAGGCATCTGGAGTTATAAGGCCCTTCCTTGAGTGAGTCCAGGAGGGTCTTAACGTTCCAGAATCCGATCGTTGTCCCTGTTCGATAGCCAAAGGTCGTCAACAAATTATCCGTCCTTATCCGAGGCGATTGTATCCGTTTCGGAGCAATAGTTTGTTTTACGGTTGCGGCTCGCTGGGCCACAGACTAACCGACACTTATCCTGTTTTTTGGCGCAGGAAGCTCGCCATTCGTCCTCTCCCGTTAGCAATTTCCGAAGAAATTCCCAGATGACACCACGAGGAGGTGGGAGTAGGGCTTACTAGCAGAGCTGCTAGGTTTTCGGCTGCAGTGGCTCCTTCTCGTTACTTAGCGGACCAGCAGCTATCGAGAGATGCTGCCCCTACGAGGCCTTTGTTAGTCGTTTGCCATCCAGGTTCGAGGCTTATGTTGGCTATTATTTTTGCAAATGGAAGGGCGCGCAAATGTCTCTCCAATTTTCGCACTCTGTTAGGTTGCCTTACTTTGGGAGCTTGACAAGCATCCCTTTCCTTTTCCCCTATTCTTCAGGAAATGTTTCGTTGTTCCAAACCTTATCCACTAATGCAAGCAGTAGGTCCGCAGTTACTGTGTGCGAGGCCTTATAGAACTCCGCGGGGAGGCCATCAAGTCCTGCCGCCTTGTTTGATTTCACTGCTTTAGTCGCGGCTACGATTTCATCCTTACTGGGAGGAGAGATGCGATACATTGGCTACAATTTATATTCTTTCCTGTGCAACGATCTTGAGGGTTTTGCTGATGGTAAGAAGCCATCGTAGTAGCGAGAGGACTCCTCTTTGTGGCATGCCTCTTGTTGTCATTTTCCTCACAGAACCTGGCTCAATGGTCGAGTTGATAATACAGTTTGTAATGGACCTGCTCATTTTCAGTTTTAAGTTGTATCAATTCATCAGTTCAGACAATCAATCGTACTTATTTTATCTCTGACTTTCTGCGTTGCTATGACTAATTCAATTGTGATTGCAAAGCTCGTAAATTATTTTCCCCATATCTGTATTGCTACCGGACTTCTGAAATCAGTCAAAAGTCGATGATAGCCTGCTGGCGCCATATACATATATGAACAAAAGCCAATAACTCTCGTTAAGTACTCATTAATATTTTGTTATATTGCCCAACAATAATACCAAGCCCCCTTAATCTTATCCAAGCTAAAAAATCTCTTGTATTGTACCTTTTACTAATGTCATACTGATATGAATCTAAAAATTACCTCGTCTTAATTTAAATATACGTAACTGCTAAATTTTAAACAACATATTCTGTCAACAATCCGTTTATTGACACGAATCCACGAGCGTCATTAGTTCGACAAAAAATAAATTAAAAGAATTGATCTCTTTTATTTTCTAAAAGAGTGGAAAAAAGCAACGCTCGTGTAGCGAATTATAATAGATTGATTGTATCTACGGAAATTTGAGTCCGAAATGCGTAGGAGCGGCATACTTAAAAAAAAAAGAAGGGATCCTAATGAAAAAAATGTTTATCTCTCGAAAATTAAAATTTAGGTGAACCACCACAATTGCGTGCCAAAAATCATTAGTGTGCAACAAACTAAATTTATATGCAACACCAGAAAGTTTATAAATAAATTTTGCAATATCATGGCACCCGCTGCAATAAGAAAGCAGCGCGGAGCGGTATCTTGTGAAACAGAAATACCCATCGGTTTAGAGGGTGTGATCCATAATTTAATGTGAATCATGGCGAGTAATTAATTTTCATCAGCTTTGTACACTTTTATATGAAACATTAAACAATTGGAAAGGTTGAGTGCACTCATCGCTAATTTCCATATAAACTTTGATCGATGCGAATTGAGTGGTCAGTTTAAATTGCGATTTAAGACTTTTAAGATGTCTGTGCAAAGGAAAAGTGAAGCCCCTTCCACAGATATGCTCACAAGGGAAAGAACCGAATTTTCTTTGAGCTCTGGCCCCTTGAAACAAACATGATCGTTCTTACTCATGCACTGAGAATGAAACTTGTGCAAACGATCTGAATTGCGTCAGTAAAACTGTCGATCTTCGAGCCCAGGTGTTCGGTGCTACCTAGTTAATCGTAGATCATTAATCATGACTAGAAGAACAAAAAAAAAAAAAAAAAAACATCTCATTCATTAGGAACTTTTGTTAGCTTAGCTATTGGTTCTGTCAATATTGACTGTGATCTGTGAATCCGCAGATATTTTTATTTTGCTAGCATGTTGCGTGCCTCTTAGTCGTAAATAAAAATTCCCAACTAAGTAGGATGGAATTAGTGTGTCAATTTGTGTATAATTAACGATTCATATACGGCCTCTGCAGGATGGGCTTTTTTTTTATCTGCGGAATTTTTTACGCAAGACGGCGTTTGAATATGTACAAGGCTACTCTTTTTGGCAAGCATTTAAGTCTTGTAAAGTGAAGGTCATAAATCATAGAAATAAGTCCGTTTGGCGGTATCAGAAGTTTGGATTTAAAGTATTCAATTAACAGACGTATTATATCACACAAGATACGCTGGCAAAATGAAAACAAGAATTTATGACGTGAATTTGCGCAAATGTGTTGATAAGGACATCTTTGACCTTGACTTAATAAAAAGTTCAAAACTACGTTAATTGAGGATTTAAGATCAAGACGTAAATGAATGATAATTACCTACAATGATGTACGCTTCGGAGTACTGGGCCGCACTCCAGAAACTCGTACAAAACTTCATGTCACTGAAATGCGAGTGCCGAGGTGGGCCAATGGAGTGACGTTACTTGACAAAGTCAGCAACAAGCATATGAGAGGCAGTAGCACAGAGGCAGGAACACATATCTGCGAAAAGCTCCAAGAGAACCGCCTTTCATGGTACGGACATGTTATGCGCAGACCCGACGACCATGCAGTAAGGCAAGTCTTGGATTTGCCAGAGAAGGGAAAAGGTCCGGGAAGGTCACTCAAAACCTGCACCAAAACCATAACGAAGAACATGCGGGAGAGGGAACGTCTGGAGGATGAAGAAAAAGAAGAAGACATAAATGAATGATAATTCAGCTTTTCTTGGTTTTTTATTTTTTATTCCTTCTTCTTGTATGGGAGCTAGTGTACTAGGTTAGGTTAGGTTAGGTTAGGATCGGCCCTCGATGAGGATGTACTTAGACCAGAAAGTAGGTCCATTGTACTGCCGATGTGTAAGGCGGGTCGGTCACCCTCTTACTCTTGGAACCATTTACTTCGTTGAATGAAGTCGTGAATTTTAGCCGTGCAGGCGTTGCCGATATCATTAAGATCATTGTAGGAGTATTCACCCAGAGTGGCCTTCCTGATGTTGGCGAGCGCAGGACAGGCGCACAGGAGATGACTGATGGTCTCTTCTTCCTCTTCATCTCTGCAGCTTCTGCAGAAGTCATTATGAGGGATACCTAATCTTTGGGCATGTCTTCCTATGGCGCAGTGTCCAGTGAGGACATTTGTTATTTTTGAGAGGGTTCCTCTCTTGTGCTTCAAGAGTCCGATGGACCTGGATTTATTGAGTGTCGGCCAGAGCTGTCTGGCGGTATGACATTGGTCTAGATGTTGCCATCGATGATTGGCTACTTTCTCGGCATCAATTTGAATGAGGTACTTAACATAAGACGTTGGCGCTTCAATGTCGGTGATGCTTATGCTATCTGTACCAGAGGAGCCTTGTCGTGCTAGTTCGTCGGCTGCACAATTCCCCGGTATGTCACAGTGACCTGGTACCCAGCAAAGGGTGAGGTTGTACTGACCAGCTATCTCGTTAAGCGATATGCGACAGTCTTTCACTGCCTTAGATCTCGTAGTGCTGGATGCGAGGCATTTGATGGCTGCCTGACTGTCGACATAAATAACAATATCAGGTGTTGATAGTGTGCTAGCCGCCAGCCAGTCAGCGGCTTTGCAAACTGCTGTGATTTCGGCTTGAAAAACGCTGCAGTGGTCTGGAAGGTTAAAGGAGAGGTGCATGTCCAGATCTTCTGAGAAAATTCCGGCACCGACTCCGTCTTTGGTTTTGGACCCGTCCGTGAAAATTGACAACGATTCGTTGTAAAGGACATTGCGTTGCGTCCACTCACTTCTGTCCGGTATCGAGTGCATGTGGCCCTTGTTAAAATCATATTCAGTGGGCAGATGGTCAGTGGAATTGGGAAGATGACGGTGCATCGAAAGTATATTGGCATGTCCCGTGTGTTGCTCCTTCCACTGCTTGGAGCCTCTCAGTCTTATTGCCGAGCTGACAGCCAATTGCTTAGTTTAAGGCCCCAAGTGGAGCCTACTGCTTTCTTGCAGATGTATAGGGCAGCCAGCAATTTCCTGGCCCGTTTGATGACTTTCTCTTTCCAAATAAGCTTGCGGTCAATCTTTAGGCCTAAATAGCTAGCGCTATTTGAAAGTTTGAGGAAGGATCCGCTTATCTTGGGGGAAGTGAAGTCAGGGAGCTTGTGTTTTCTTGTGAATAGAACTAGCTCGGTCTTCGTCGAGTTAATGGAGAAGCCGCATTTATCGGTCCATCTGAGCAGTTCATTAAGAGCAGACTGCATGACATCGGCCAGCGTCTGCGGGTATTTGCCTGTTGTTAGAATGGCGACATGGTCTGCATAGGCAATAACATTGCATCCAGTTTTTTCGATCTTTAGAAGGGCCTCGTTGAGCACCAAATTCCACAATAGTGGAGACAGTACACGCCCTTGAGGGGTGCCTCGATGTTCATGTCGCTTGACAGTGCTACTTCCGAAGGATGCTGTTATTACTCTGTTCTTTAGAATGTGTTCTATGAAACAACAGATGGGTTCGCAGATGTTGAGCCTACGTAAGGCACTGGTAATCGAATTTGTTTCAACGTTCTTGAAGGCTCCCTCTATGTCTAGAAATGACACTAGGGTGAACTCTTTGATTGAGAGTGATTTTTCGATAGGGTTGATGATGGAGTGCAAAGCCGTTTTGACAGATTTACCTTTTTGGTAGGCGTGCTGTGACGTGGATAGTAGGGTGCTATCAATAGTGGCCTTGATGTGTAGGTCCAGGATTCTTTCTAGAATCTTGAGAAGGAAGGACGTTAGACTAATACGTCTAAGGTCCTTTGGGAGGGTGTGCGATGTTTTGCCTGCTTTGGATATAAAGACCACTCTCACCTCTTTCCAGGCAGTTGGTGTTGTTCCGAGCTCAAGACAAGCCTTCAGAATGCAGGAAAGATACTGCCATACTATATTGAAGGCCGTCTGCATCTGGGCCGGGAAAATACCATCCGGTTCCGGGGATTGGAATGGTTCGAAACTGTTTGCTGCCCATTTCAGCTCATCTTCGCTGATAAGATGAGTAGGTGCCTGTGGGCGTGCAACATTTACCAGGGCGCGATCATCGTTGGGAGTAGGCATGCAGCCGGGGAAGTGAGTGTCCATGAGCAGGTTGAGCGATGCTTCCTTTAATTCCGCCCAGGATCCATTGGGATTCATGAAGACACTGGGTATAGTTGGTGTTTTGGAGAGGACTTTTCGCAGTCTAGGATTGAGACGTGTTGTCAATACTCTGAAAAAAATCGCGCCAGGATCTGCGTCTAGCTTTCCGAACCTCTATTTTGAAGTTCTTCAGACTTTCTTTGTAGATCTCCCAGTCCAGTGGTAGCCTTGTTCGTTTGGCTTTATTGAATCGTTTCCTGCTTGTGCAGCGAAGACTGTTAAGTACTGCATTCCACCATGGGGGACGATTGCCCACCTTTCTTCTTGTGATCGAACAGGATTCGATGAAAGCTGTATTAAGTGCAGAAGTTAGAACGGTGTTTAGCTTGTCTAATTCCAACTGTGTAGTTGGTGTAGTGTACACTTGATTGGATAGTTTATCAGAGAGGGATTTATTGTGTAAGCACCAGTCGGTTTTCCGTCGATTGCGGAAGACCAAGCATGCGGTACTGTGACAAATTTCCAGTTTGTACTCCAGATAGCGGTGATCGGAAAACGAATGACTGTCAGATACAGTCCAGTTGAAAATTGCAGGATAGATACTTTGGGAAGCAAAGGTGACGTCAAGCACCTCTTGCCGGGTCTTAGTAATAACAGTAGGACTATTTCCTCTGTTACAAACTACTATGTCGGTGCCTACTAAATACTCGAAAATGGACCTACCTCGAGGGTTAGTGTCGGTACTTCTCCATAGATCATGGTGCGCGTTGGTGTCGCACCCCAATAAGATGGCTTCTCTTCTCCTCATTGCAGCCTCTACTTCCTAGTGTACTACATTGATTCCAGAATGATATCATTCAAAATCATATCTCATGTACCCTCGCACAAATCGAGGGTGTTTTTAACTTTCTTACTTAAATCCTTTAACGCCTCGAGGGCCAGAGGGCGTCGAAAACGACTGTGTGCCATCTTGTTCGGAGTTCTGCTACGCTTTGAGCTGGCACCAACTCATCCCGAAAGAGTTTATTTTTTATTTTTTTTGGGATAGGATACGCTCGACTGGAGCACTCAGACACAACTGTTTACCCATTTTATCGGAATTCTCTTGTCTTTCTAAGAAAGCCGAGCAAGCACTTCAGCGATGAGGAGCTTACAGTACCAGCACTTACCACATCAGCACCGAGGATCTGCCACCTAATACGAGCAAGGGCCGGACACTCACAGAGATAATGATCCTCGGTGTCGTCGTTCTCTCCACAAGCGTCGCAGATTGTAGTGTCACTCAAGCCCAGCAGGTTAAGGGGCTTGGCGAAGGCAAAGTGACCTGTCAAGACGCCAATAAGTTGTCTACACTCTTTTCCGCTGAGAGACAGCAAGAATGTCGCTGATTTCTTACAGATGTTCGGGAGCATACGTTTAGTCAACCTGCATCTTGGAGAGTCATGCCACCCGCAATTGTGTTCGTGAGAGACCCAATCGTCAATGGAAGCCCTAGCCGAGGACTTAGGGAAACTCAACGCGGGTTCGGGACCTGAGAAAGCCTCCTCTGAGCCTTGTCTAGCAATTTCATCGGAGATCCAACCTTGCGACCGAGCTCAAAGAGTTTTTGGTTCCACGAACTATTTTGGAAGTCGTTAAAGGGTTAAGCAAGGCCTGTCTGCCGCTACAGACACAAATACTACTGCCTTTCCACCTGTTCTTTACAATATAGTTCATGGCCATTAGGATTGCATAAGTTTCCGCTTGAAAAACAGACACATGGTTGCCTAACGAGAAAAGAAGTCTAATGTTGTCGACTTCAATGAAGATACCAGTACCAGACCCTTGACTGGTTTTGAAACCGTCCATGTAAATACGACTGCATTCCATACCTGGCTCAGAACCCCAGGTGAGACATCGAACTAAAGACTGAAGACGTCTTGACTGTGACTCAAAACCTGTTGACAGTATGATGGAAGAAACTTTTACGGTATCTACTCCAGGTGGTACTCGTGAAAACGATAGTCCACCCGTGGTCTTTTTGACTACGGCCGGGACGAGGATTCTGGAGGTCCCAACCACCATACTTTTACCCCCCGCCTCTGGCGTTGAATCAGAAGTAGTAGCGACGCTTGTTTCAGAAGACTCCTGCAGCTCTGTCTCTGACTCGTTTGGTAGACTGGGCTGGAATGGCGGTAAGGCTCCGGCTGGAACGTCTAATCTCTGCCTCAATAGAAAGGTAGCTGGTCGAAGTTGTGTCGGTGACGGTTTGACTCGGGAAACCATTAAGGCTGAACGAGCTCCTGAAGCGGCGCACTCCGATTTGCTCCTGACTAAGAGTCAACTGAAAAGGAGAAGAAGGAAGGCGGCGATGGCGCGGTGCAAAGAGGCTGCAGAGTCAGCTGAAGGCACAAGCGCCGAAAGCAGTCATCCTTCAGTAGCGACAGGAAAGAAGCCTAGGTCGGCAGAAAGTACTCCAACTGGAGCCGATCAATCCCTCAGACCTAACGCTGGCTCCTTTTCGGTCGGCTCCAACAGGTCCAATCTGGAATGGACCAGTTGCGTCTGAGTGCTCCAGTTGAGCGTTTCCTATCCCGACAAAAAAAAAAAAATAAAAAATACCTGGCTCAGACTCTGTCCGAAGCCAGTCCTGAACACAAAGAAAGTCGACTCTGGATTTGCGCATCAGCTGAAGTTCTGGTGTCATTGTGTTAGACGGCATATCCATAAGATAAGTGTCGTGCAAGTTCATCAAAATTCCAGTGTGGGGTACCATATACCAAAAACCACCCCGCCTAAGATGATGAATGGCTTTGACACCGCAGCCCCCAAGAGTCTGATTGCTTCTCGTATGGCCTGCGCCACATTTGCCTAGAGTCTCCCGCTGTTTCGTCTGACTGGGTGAGCGGATTCCACTCCATGGCGTATTTCGCAATGGAGTTTTCACCGCGCCGTAGGGTGTGTCAAATCCACTGTCACTTTCTCCTAAGCACAGTAATGTCTATAAGTTCTTGCGCCGTTCTAAGAGAAAGTTGTTTGTTGGATACAAAATTGGGCAAAAAAATCACCATGATGACTACTTTCCTTATGAACGCGGTAATTACGGCTGCGGAGGGGTTCCTTGGAGATATGATCTCCTTAAGAAAAAAGCTTCTCCTTATTCTAAACTGTTTCGTCCTTTTCTAGGCAGAGGCGGCAGATGATATCCTCCGAGGTTCTCATTTTGTTGAGGTGGTAGATAAATTGATAGTGACTGGTAAGGAAGCCTTCTTAAGTCCTTTCTGCTGTATTTAAGACTTTTTCTTAAAGGGTTGGACAGTTCTTTTAGCTTGTCTGAGACCTTGGGAGTTATTCGAGCGGGAAATGCACATGTTGCATTCCCAACAGTTTAGGGTATATTTAAAAGCAAAATCAAATATTCCGCAAAAGGGTTCAGGTCCAGTCAACAACTCAGAGGAGCCTTTCCTGGCTAGCAGATCTGCAGTTTCGTTGCTGTCAACGCCTACATAGCTTGGTACCCACCACAGTTTTTGTTTATTGTATCGGTCCAGGTTTTCTAAACTGTCGAAGCAGCTCAGAGCTGATTTTGAACTAATCAGGTGGGAGATCAGTGAAGCGCCGCTTGGCTGTCGGTGAATGGATAGTGGATAGTGGCACATTTGATGCCTGAATGCAGTTTATACTAGCGCAAGTCTCGATAACGTAAAGCTCGGCCTGGAAAACACTGGGAATCTTTCCAAGTGGTTTCGAAACTTTATGGTTGAGTCCATACACTCTGACGCCAACTCCTGAATTCATTTTTGATCCATTGGTATACCACACGATTCCTTTTGGATCAAGCAAGGGTTTGCCATTATTCCATGCATCACGACTTGGGATTTCAATCTCAAACTTTCTACCAAATTAGTGTTATAGTGGCATCCAATTTTCGAGTACTGCACCCATACAGAAGTACTGATTCTACATAGGAGTATTGAGGAGAGTTTCGATAGCATTTCGAATGCAGCTTTTACTTTCCTGATTCTGCTGCACACATACAGTTCGGAGCCATCGCGGTAAGCCGAGACCACACCTACTAAGTACAGAAAGTTGTCTACTTTCACGACTTCCTGTCCGGCAATGTTAAGTTGAGCGCAGGTGTTACAAGTGCTCATGGCTTTTGTTCTGGCTGTATTTATTTTAATCCTCCTCAGTTTCTAGATGTTGGGTCATCAGATGTCATAGTCCATCGTTACCTTCCGTCAATGATGCACAGAGTACATCCCTAATAACCACCAAGAACAACAGCGGTGACATTGTGCATCCCTGACGTACTCCACCTTGGACTTCAAATTCCTCCGACCCCTTACCATTGTAGCCTTGATAATAGTTATGAGCGTTTCTGCGATGCCACTCTTGCGCAAGGCCAACTAGATAGCATCTCGATTCAAGCTGTCGAAAGCCTTCTCGAAGACGATAACTAGTAGGTGTCGCAGAGACCTGTACTCGACGCTTTATGCTCTATTATGATCTGTAAGCTAAGATCCAGCCTGTTTGACGTCGATAGTTCAATCTAAATGTTGTTTAATGCATTCTAATATGATTCTAGCAGCCGGGAGAGCGCATATACCTCCACAGTTTCCGCAATCCATCAGATTTCCCCTTTTCGCAAGGTTAATGATCATCCCTCTTTTCCGCATCTGGGGAAATTCCTTATATTCCCACGCTCTCCGTATGAGCGGGCGAAGAAGTTCTGCCGAGATCTTTGGCACCGTGTGACGTAGTTCACAAAGGATGTCATCAATACCCACCGGTTTTTCTTGAAGGACTTGATTGCCGCTGTTATTTCGGTTTTGCTGGGAAGTCTATTCTTTTGAAAAATTAATTGAAGTTCGAGATCATATCACCATCGTCTAAGCGGTTAAGGACTGTTGCGAAATGATCTGTTCATATAACGAGCTGATCCTCATCCCAAATCAGAAGGTTACCATCCAAACTCTTCATTGGATGTTCTTTGAAAATAAAAAACTAACAGAAAAAATTAATTTGCCACCAAAAATCATTTTTTTATTTAAACGATAATATCTGAAAATAATTTTGGACATATGGCCACTATAGCTGGAAGCGCATTCTTTCCGTCTAGTTTTGAGTCACTTTCAAGCAGTGGTTCCCGTATATCACGAATAACACGAATAAGTGTTGGCTTACAAGGCGTCATTTGTTGCTGGTTTATCCACATAAACCAGTGACTTTATGTAGCCCCACAGGAAGATGATTAAGAGGTGTCACAGTCCATTCCTCGAAATCAACTTATCGTCCGATTCTGATGTCAATAAGTCGATGCTTTCTGTCGCCGTATGGAATGCAGCGCTATCCCGTTGAAACCGCTTTTTGTCTGGATCAATATCATCCGTGTTTTCAAAGAAATATTCATTCATCATGATCCGGTAATGATCTCCATTGAGCATAAGCTCTTGTCCCAGTTTTTAAGAAATAAATACCGATGATGCCACCAGCGTGTAAATCACACCAAACGGTGCATTTTCCTGGTTGCAAGGAAGTCGGTAGGATCTCGTATGCATTGGTTTCATTCCATTTCTGACAACTTTGTTTATTAACGAGCCCGCTATGCCAAAAATGAGCCTTAGGTTAGGTTAGGTTAGGTTGGCTGTCCACACGAGAGTGCAGACACACTTAGACCAGTGAAGGTCCTTTGTGATACCATGGATCAACCCATTAGGCCACTTAGGTACTAACAAAACCAACCGGAGCTTTTGACAAAGCGATGGATGCTCATGACGTCCAGGGACGCCAGATCGCAGAGGTCGTCAAGGAAGGGGGACCCTAGATGGAGCATTATTTTATGCGACAGGGCCGGACATGTGCATAGGATGTGAAGGATGGTTTCCTCCTTCTCGTCGTCCCTACAGCTCCTGCAGAAGTCGTTGGAGAAGAGACCAAGTCTTCTGTGTCCAGTGAGAACACCGACAACGCAGCTGATTTGTGTACGCTTTAGCTTGATCAGATCGGCACTACGGTTTTGATTCAGCTTAGGCCAGATCTGTCTCGAAATGTGACACGTTGAGCCGTTTCCCCATCTGAGGTTCTGAGGTCTTGCTAATAGCGGTTAACTTTAGTAGATACTTACATGTAGCGAGTGGCATACCCAGTGCTTGCCTTTCAGGCAAAATCCTTAGAGTGGTACCCTGTCTGGCGAGGTCATCAGCCCTGCAGTTACCTGGAATGTCTCTATGGCCTGCCACCCAGCAAAGGTGAATGTTGAACTGCTCTGTCATCTCCATAAGAGATAGACGACAGTTTAAGGCGGCCTTTGAAGTGAAGGAGAACGATTCCAGGGATTTGATTGCCGCTTGGCTGTCAGTGAAAATGCTAATATCCCTGACAGATAATACATTACATTTCAGCCAGGACAGGGCTTCCTTAATCGCCATGATTTCCGCCTGGAAAACGCTACAATGGTCGGGGAGGCGGAAAGAGATGTTCAGATTGAACTGTTCGGAGAAAACACCACAACCCACACCACCCTCCGTCTTAGATACATCTGTAAAGAAGTGAACCGAACTACCATCGACAGGGGGGGGGGGGGGGGGAGGTGTCCCATACATCCCGGTTAGGGATGCTCGTACGGGAGTTACGGTCAAATCTCAGTTTCGGCGGGGTGTAGTCCGTGTTTTCGTGTTTGAAGTTGAGAAGATCAAGGATCGAGGAGTGGCCCAAGCGATAGCTAGACCACTGAGAGGAGGCTTTTAGGCGGATGGCCGCACAGGCAGCCATATGTTTGCCGAAAATATCTAAAGGTAGCAGGTTGAATAAAATGTCCAGTGCCGCGGAGGGAGTAGTTCTCAGTGCACCACTGATGCAGATGCATGCAGATCTTTGCACCTTAGCTAGTTGAGTGAGGTGGACATCCCTGTCGAGGGCAGGCCACCATACGATCACGCCGTATAGTAGTATAGGCCTGATAACGGACACGTATAGCCAATGAGTGATTTGAGGTTTGATACCCCAGCTCCTACGTATAGCCTTTTTACAGGAATAGAGAGCTATATTAGCTTTCTTGACGCGCTCTAGTAGATTGGCCTTCCAGTTTAATTTCCTATCCAAAATAAGACCCAAATATTTTGCGTTTTCAGAGAAGGTGAGACTGGTGCCATTTATCATAGGAGGGTCTATGAGGGGAACTTTATATTTCCTCGTGAAGAGAACGAGTTCCGTTTTATGGGGGTTAACCCCCAGTCCACATTTGGAAGCCCATTTGGTGAGCCGAAGGAGAGCATAAAAAAAAATTAGCCTCAACGTTGTACACAAATTTGCGTTAAAACAACGGGTCAGGGGCCTTATTTTGTACTGCTTTCGGATTCGGATTGCCATTCGAAAATGTAATCCGATTCTAAAATGAATGGGTATTTTGTATGGTTCTCGGATTGGGTGTAAGTGCTACCAACTCAAAATCAAACATTTCGGAAAGTTAGATTGTCAAAACATTTATCAAACGTCACTTAAATTATTGGTGCAGTTTGCAACTGCTGTAGAGCACAGTCAGGGAAAGAACGATACAAATGATAATCTCGTGGCTTTAGTCCCTTCACCAGCTGGATCTTTTACGGATGTAGTCCAAGATCTGTGCGCATAATTTTCCACGTAGTGAATGAATAGACCCCCAATTGCTGCAATCGATATTCGTTTGACGTGTGTCTGCATCATTTCTTAAGCTACGGAATTCGCCATGAGATCTATTAACATTTCAACGAATGGCTTGCGCAGATGGACGGTTATGTATGTGCGCCATCAAAATCACGAAGTCGTCTATAAATTTTGCAAATCGACGACTAATTTTCAAAGTAAATTTGGAAAAGATCCTTCTAATAGTTTTCAAAATAATTCAGACGGGGCTCAATGCCTAAATTCTAAAGTTCAAGTTGAGTTATCTGAAAGATCAGTAATATGATTAATTATGCCAAATTGGCTTACACGACTGACGCACCATAGTACGTCATTCATAGATACTTTTTGTTTAAGCCTTCAGAGTACGTGTATATTATGTAATCGAAACTACTTAACTATTTGCGAAACAATCAGATGCAAATTAGTCATTTTGACCGGTGCTAGTGTTACTTACGTAAAACCCTTCTTTTTTTGTTTTTAGTAAGTAAGCGGTTGAGTTAGTACTTTGCATTATTGATTGGTTCTCTGCCAGTTTATTGTAGAACAATTTATAGTCCGGGACTAATTTTAATGAAAGCGCTAAACAACCGTGTAAACCTCGCTAAAATTAATTCAGAAGCTTTCAAGCAAAGTCGTTTGGAGCCATAAAGATATTTTATTTTATTACAGTAGTAATCATCGTCTTAGTTTTCCTTTGGCATATATTTCGAAGAATACGTTTCGATAGAAATTTTTGAAGTTGTCTCTAAGCTTACACTTATTTAGTTATACTAGTATCGCGTGTGGTCGAAATTCGACCGAGGGGAATTTACCTAACTTAAATATTACATACGCACATGATTCTTTTTTTCTGCACATCTCTGGCACAGTACTTTTCGAATGATTGAAGTTTCATCCCTCACATTTTAAAATAAATACTAAAAAGACGTACGATAAGTTTCGTGTTCACGTATTAATATATAAGATAGTTTAGAGGTGCTTTTAAAGTTTCGTAGTACCTAATATAATAGAATTCAGCAGGGCTATTGTTCCATTCTTCCACTTCTGACAGAATGGAGAGTTTATAAACACGATTTGCGCTTAAATTCAGCACCTTGGGAGGATGTTAACCCATTCAATAGTTCTTTTTGTACAGACTTTCTGAAATATTATTCCTTGTTATGATGAATAATATTCAAATCAAATCATTTCCATTTTGACTTGAAATGCCATTGACTGTCACTTTAAATTAAATTTAGACAAGGGTTCGTCACACCTTAGCTGTTTCCTATAATATCAGGAGTAGTAAAAAGAAATCCATTATTTTTGCATGAAATTGAAGGCTTTATTTAGCATAGTAAAAATGATCCGATTTAGGTAAAATATGCGCCATTTTATTCGATAACTTGTTTCCATTTTGAAGGTAATTCCATTATGCCTCTCTCATAGAAGCCTTCGTTCCTATTGGCAAAAAACTGGGACAGTTGATTTTCACATGCCTCTCTTGAGGCTAATTTTTTGCTGGCAAAATCGTTCGCTATGGACATGAACAGGTAGTAATCACTTGGTGGCGGGTTCGGACTATAAGGCGGATGCATAAGAACCTCCCAACCAAGCTCCCGGAGCTTCTCGCGAGTCGCTATCGATGTGTGTGGCCTTGCGTTGTCCTGATGGAACACAATTCCTCTCCTATTGGTCAAAGCTGGCCACTTTTAGGCGATGGCTTCCTTCAGACGGCCCAATTGTTGACAGTACAGGTCTGGATTAGAAGTTTTGCCGTAGGGGAGCAGCTCATAGTAGATGATTCCCTGCCAATCCCACCAAACACACAGCAAAACCTTCCTGGCCGTCAATCCTGGCATGGCCACCGTTTGCGTCGACTCAGCGCGATTCGACTACGACCGTTTTCGCTTTAAGTTGTCGTAGTGATTCACTTTTCATCAGCAGTCACCATCCGCTTCAGAAATGGGTCGATTTTGTTGCGATTCAGCAGCGATTTGCAGATGGAAATTCGGTATCTGAGGTTTTTTTTTGCACTAACTCGTGTGGCACCCATACACCGAGCTTCTTTTTGTATCCAGTCTTATTCAAGTGGTTCCAAACGGTTTTTTTGTGCAATGTTTAGCTCCTGGGCAATCGAAACAGTGCTAACATGACGGTCAGACTCGACGATTTCCATGATTTTATCGACATTTTCGACAATTGGCCTTTCAGAGCGTGGTGCATCTTTGACATCGAAATTACCAGAACGGAATCGACGAAACCAAAGCTGTGCGTGATTGACTGTTACAGTATCAGGACCATGAACACTATTTACGTCCTCTGCCGCTTGGCTTGGCGAAAAGCGAAAACCCTTTATCGAAGAAAAACTGTAAAACATGGCGTATTTTCTCTTTGCTGGTGTCCATCTTTGACGCGCGCTCAAGCAAAAATGAGTCAACTAATCACAAAACTGTCAGATAAGTTTTTTTTGTACAGAGTGTCATCTTTCTAACGCCATTTAGTGATTAAGTGATACAGATACGAGTAACTAAAGCCATCTGTTAGAAAAATAATGGATTTCTTTTTACTACACCTGATATTTCAAAAATGTCATTTATCGTTTATTTCTACCGAATTTTAGTAAGACGATGGTTTAAGATTAATCGCGACTTTGAGTTTGTTTATTGAGCACTATATGACAAATGCTTGACCAATTTCTCTAGGAAACGTAGCTCCGTTAGACGCTTGATCAAGTATCGTCTGTTAAAAACTACCAAACCATAACTTATGTCCTGTATCCCCTTGTGGGTCCTAGGGCCTCTACTACGCCTACGCGCCATCGTGTACGGTTTCTGGCAATGTGTCTGAGTTCCAAACTTTTCCCTAACTGCCGTGCCTCCTTCTCGACTGTTCTGCGCCATGTTCTCCTCGGACCGCCAGGTCTTCTGCCATCTTGAGTTAGAGGGTTCCATTGCATTTATGCACCAAACCATAAATGGCCAAACGCCTGTATGAAAAATACAACGATTTCACCCCAATTGCCAGCGAAAAGAGTCAAATCCAATCCTTCTCTCCAATGAGAAGGAACATCTTACGCAGATGAAGCGACCATTTTTCAGAGTTGCTCAATTCCAAACAGGGCACCGAAAATGACAGACCTATGATCAAGAGTAGGGCTGAAAGCAGTCTTACGGTTGAGGAAGTAACTTTGGTGATCAAATCGCTAAAAGTTGGCAAACCTGCTGGTGTGGATGAACTCCTATCAGAAAGAGGAGTGCAGTGGCTCTTATGGGGCACTAAGGTGGCCTGGGTATGCGGAGAAATACCTGGTGATTAGAAAATGGAGATGATTGTCCCTTTTTTCAAAAAAGCGGGGTAAAAGAGAACTTCCTGGGAAACTCTTTGCTAAGGTGTTAGAAACGCGTTCCAGAGCTATGGTTGAAGATAGTTTGGGGGATGAGCAATGCGGTTTCCGCCCCGGTAGAAGCACTATCGACCAGTTATTTACTCTCAGCATGGTTGAGAAGGCTTGAGAGTTGTTTTTTTGTTTTTAGCAACATTTCTAATCTCAATTCTTGTTCTTTAGGTTATGGCTGACACTCTTTTGAGTTTCTTCCACAAGCTGTGCGTCACACCAGCTTATCGATGTAGTCGAAGAGCTCCTCTGAACATGTTTCGGTAGTTTTCGTGCGGCTGTTGACACAATCGTTGCACACCAGGTATTTGTTGTACAGAGCTTCGATATGGCCGTCCTTGGCGCAGTTTTCCCTAAGCGCAGTCTGAGGATCGACCAGTTCTTCCTCCTCCTGGGATCGTACTGATGGCATCGAGAAAAATCCAAGGAGACTTCGGTTGGCCATGATGCTATTTAATACGAGAATCCTTTAAAAAAACCTGTTTACACTTGTTTCGTGGATTTGGAGAAAGCATATGCTAGGATTCCTCGAGGCAAACTCTGGATTAATGGTTCTCTGTTAAGGGAAATTCAGTCTTTATACACAAACTGTAGAAGCTGTGGTCGCTTAAACGGCGTTAAATCAACACCTTTCACTGCAGGCGTTGGTCTCCGCCAGGGGTGCGTTTTGTCACCTCCTCTCTTCATTGTATATATGGGAAGCGCAGCCGTCCATATGTTACAGCACAGCAGTGGCGGAGAATGTTTAAAAGTGGGAGACTTAAGGATTAGTCGTCTGCTCTTTGTGGATGATTTGGTCGAACCAAACTTCAGCGCGCACTCGAAAGTTTTGTCGTTATTTGTGATGATGCTGGCATGAAGATAAACGTAAAAATTGGAAGTAATGGTCGTTTCCAGAACTCCCATTCAGTTCATTCTGCATGTTAGTGGAGTCACTCTGAAGCAGGTGGATATGTTTAAGTACCTCAGGGTCTAATTCGTGAGTGATGGAAAGAGTAATGCCAAATTATTCTGTAGAACTGGTCAGGCTGGATCAATTTTGAGAGAGCTTGGTCAATCTGTTGATTTATTATTAGCTTAATACAAGCTCAAAAAAAACTTAAACAATCTAAAGGAAGGCCGAACCTAGTGTTCAAGCTAAATGAACGGTTTTTAACTCGGTATATGTTCCAGTTCTTACCGATGGTTATGAAATTTGGGTCGTGATGGAAAGAATAAGATCGCAGATGCAAGCTGCCAAAATGAGGTTTCTTAAATAATTCGTAGGGATCGAGTGCGCAACACCAGAGTACGCGAGGTGCTCAATATTGAGCAGCTACTTCTCTAAACGGAACGATCTATGCTTCGATGGTTTGGTCACGTAGTGCGTATGTCCTCAAACGCGCTTCCAAGACGTTAGTTACCCCTCGGTAGGCCTAGAAATGGATGATTGTAACTACATCTCCCCTGGAGGCTTCTAGTCCACCTGGTATGTATGTATGATTTGCTATGTATAAGTGGTCATCAGAAAATTCACTTTGGTAGATTGACTGGAATGGTAGGTTAAGCTAGGTTGGTAGGTTAGACTACTGTGAGTAGGGATATGAGGTTAGCATAAATTACCAGGCGCCGTAGTGGGTCCATCTCGATCCCAAGAAACCTTAACAGCGGTAAACCTAAACCAATTCTTCCATACATTTAATTTTCCTACATAATTTAAAGACTGAAATGGTATATAATTGTTATATACATACCTATATGGAAAAGTAGATTAGACGTTTTACAAAAAAAAAAAGCTCGAATTTATTTATGGCTGAGGACTCTTCTTCCTAACCTTAGGTCCCAATTAATTGGAGTCGGTTCTTCTTGTCGTGAATCTCCAGGATCGTCTGTCCGGAGTTGTCTTGTCTGTAAAGTTATCCTCCCCCAAGTCCTTATTCTATTACATACTTTGTCTCATTGTAAGCCCCGCTCAACATGGCAACATTCTCATTTCCGTGGTGGAGATCTTGTTTTCATGTATTTTCAGAGCTGGTGGCCTAACCACCGTCTTATAAATTGTTACCTTCAGTTTTAGAGGCATTCTTTTATCACATAACAGTCCAGAAACCTCTCCCTGCTAGCTACATGATAATGTACTCTACCATCGTCGCTTATTACTGAGCCCAATTATTTGAAAGATTTTTTTTTTTCCCGAGGGTAGGTGAAAGTCTTCAACAAGACACTATGAGGATCGCCAGTGCGTGCTTATAGTAGTCCGGGATTCTTAACCACTAAAAAACCTCCCTTCAAAACAGACTTGTTTTTATTTTTATTACAACTAAGTATTTGACTTATCAAGTAGTTTTTATTTCATGAAATAATGACGTTTTGCAGATACCTTCCCATTAGAAGTTCCTGCTAGCTCCGCAGTTTAGACGTGGTTACTTATCGCGCTAAGTCTAAAGGTTTGGTTCTTTGTAGATGGCGTAGTAAATTTCTTTTATTCAAAACTTGGAGGACTATAATATTTACGTGACTTTCTAGTCGACTTTTATGCTTTCTCGCGTAGTTTTTGATTTCGTCTTCGATTGTTTTAATGTCAAGATCTCTGTGGATATCGCTATGTCCGATATACCATGGCGCACTAACAATACCTCTTAGCACTTTGTCTTCAAAAGTTTGTAAAATTTAAATGTCACTTATTTTGGTACAACCCCAGAGTTGTATACCATACGGTGTATCCACACTGGGTTTAGCACATGCTTACATAAAAGTAGTTTGTTCTCTATATCAAGCTTTCCAAGTAACCAATACATTTCTCTATATTTATTATCTAGTTCTTTGCGTTTTTTTCTTTACATGCGCTTTCCATTTCAGCTTTGCTTCAAGTGTCATTCCAAGATACTTAACCTCATTTACAAACGGAATTTGAACCGAGTTTGAAAAGATCGGCAAATTATTTATTTATTTTCTTATAAGTAAAATTTACATGAACAGATTTGGTCTCGTTGAGTGCGATTCGCCAACCATTTGTCTATTCATTTAATCTATCCAAAGCTTCTTGGAGTTTTTCTGTAGTATCTTCGACCGTCTTACCTACTGCCAAGATAGCAGTATCGTCTGCAAATGTAGCTAGCTCAGTACCTTCTACTTGCGGTATGTCACGAGTGTATAATAGATATAAAACTGGACCAAGGACGTTTCCTTGCGGCACCCCAGCCATTATTTCCTTAAAATCTGAATATTCGTTTCCACATTTGACGTGGAATTCGTAAGGTAGTTCTTCAAAATATTATATAGATGCTCTGGCAGAACTTGTCGTAATTTAAACTTTAAGCCTTCATGCCAGACCTTGTCAAAGGCTTGAGAGATGTCAAGGGATACGCTTGAACAAATTCTTTTTTCTTCAGGAGATTTTTCAATAAAATGTGTTATTCTATGCATTTGCTCAACTTTAGAATGCTTACTTCTGAATCCGAATTAATGATCCGGAATGAGATGCCTTTCTTTTATTACCGGCTACATACGCCTAATTGGAAGAAACCAAATCGGTCTGTAAGACGTTTTTTCATTCGGTGGTTTTCCGGGCGTACGGACAATTATGACTTCGGCGACTTTCCATTGACTGGGAACATATTCTAGCTCAAGCGCGGCGTTTATAATGAACAGAAGCTTAATTCGAGCTTTTATAGGTAGTGCTTTAAGAACTTCTCCCGTGATTAGGTCGTATTTAGAAGCTTTCTTAGGTTTAAGTTCCTTTATTTCTTCCTTAAGTTCGGTTAGTGTTGCATTTCTTATTGCACTATTGGCTATATGCGACGTATTTATATTTTGGATAAGAGCTTACCCATCAAACGGTTTAAAAGTTTCTTCCAGGTGGGTGGCGAAAACTTGCGCTTTCTCTTTAGATAGATAGATAGATAGATTTATTGAATTTCCAGATTGTACAAAATTTACATAAAATAAAAATACTTAAATCTTAAAGACATGGCTCAAAGCCGTCTGCCAAAGGCTATCAACCTTTTGGTACAATTTTAATAATTTTTCAGTAATGTTTACTTCTAACTTTTTAGTTTTAAAAATCTTCTTCAATGATCATTCTTCTATAACCTAGCGTTGATTTACAGTACGATATGAGAGCTTTCCAATTAGAACAATTTAATAACTCAGCTACTTCTTCGCTCGATAATATGGCTTTTCCAAAGTGAAATCTCCTGATACCCCGGAATATTGGGCACATTCCCAAGAAGTGTATAGAGTTCTTTCTTTGAGCTAAGTTGCAAATTGAGCAGAGAACTGGAAGATCCTCCCTGTGTGGCACGAAGTTGAGTGGCAATATCTCCCCTCTGGCACGAAAAATCAAAGAGATACATCTTACGCTGTTCGAATCCTTAAAGTAATTAAGGGGACCTCGGTTGAACCGCAGAGTCCTATAGATTTCACTGTGTGTTGATGCCTCCGCTTCCTCGATATATTTGACGAATGTTTCCGCTATGTTTCGCAGTACAAAGATGTGATCCGTAGTAGAGTAGCCAGCTCGGAACCCAGCTTGAAACACTTTCAGAAGTGAGTTCTCCTGTATCCAGTGCATCAATCGGATTTGCAGAATACTTGTAAAGATTTTTGCTGATGCATTCAAAAGGGAAATGCCCCTATAGTTGGATGGGTCTAACGAGTCACCTTTCTTGAAAATCGGAAATATTACTGCTTGTTTAAAGCTTTCCGGGACGTTTCCAGTCTGAAATATGGCGTTGTAGACTGACGTAATGGTTGCCACAAATTCGGCAGAGCTATATTTATAGAATTCGACTGGAATTCTATCAAATCCGGGAGCTTTAAAATCCTTGGATCGGGCTAATGCTTCATTCACTTCGAGAGTTGGAATTTCACAATCTAAAGTTTGATTTACAAACAATAGTTTCGCATACAGCATTGGTAGGTCGTTGCTTATCGGGTTTAGTAAACTTTCAAAATGTCTTTTAAGGACATCAGCTGTTAGTTGGATATTAATTTTTAAAGAATTTCCATTTAATTTTTTAGCTGTTTTCCAAAAATCTGTTGAGCTTTTACAAATGGAAAGTTTTCGAGCCTCGGCTACAAAGAATTCTGCCTTCTTCGTTCGACATATCTGCTTATACTGAACCTTAGCTTGACTGTAGAGCATCTTGAATATTGGTCCGTTAAATTTTCTGAATGCTCGCAGAAGGGAGAATGTGCGCTTTCTGCTTTTCAAACAATCTTCATCAAACCATGGCATTTTCATCCTTACTATGGAGCACCAGTCTCCTCCTACAAAGCAGTAGTCGATGATGGACGAGCAATTCGATTTTATGAAGGTATACTCGCCGTTGCTGTCTGATTTGCTGCATCCATTTAAAACTCCAAGCCCCATCGAATCCATCAATCCCATAATTTTTCTTCCACATGAATTTATCACTGCATCCTTCGTGTTTCGTAGAATTCCTTCAGTATTGTTACATTCGCTTTTTAAACTGCCAATCCTTCCATTTAAATCTCCAATAACCAATAAGTCGTTGTTTTGGCTGATGAGTAAAAACTCTTCTGACAGATTGAATTCTCTCTGCCATTTATTGTTATTGCAGTTAAGGTACGTTGGAACAATTACTAGCTGCCGTTAAAGAATTTTTAGTGTCAGATAAACAAGACCATTATCTGCTACTTGGAAATCGCATTGAAGTTCATTGGCAGCTCTATTCTTCACTCCGAGGTAACAGCCTTCTGATGCACGCCCTATTTTGTTGTTCTTAATTTCAGGTACCCATTTGAACTTGTAATTTATAAACTTATTTTCATATTTTTTAAAATCCTCCTCAATTACAAATGTTTCAAAAAGAAAAATATGAAATCCATTTCATTAATAAATTTGAAAAAGTCGGGAAATAATTGCTTATTACTTAATCCACAAATATTATATGCTAAAATCTTATACTAACGAAAATTTAAATTTAACGAGTTTTAATCGATAAATATAAGCTCGACGACGAAGCCAGCCGTTCCATCACCTTTTAGAGACGACGATAGTCGCCGCACCTGTTCCACTTTTGCGTGTAAAGAATTTGCAAGAAGATTGTCGCAAATATTTTTTACTTTCTCATTCTCATCAGCTCCTTGTACGCTTTTCATGCGCACTATCAAATTTCACTCAGTGCCTTTCATTTGCATTGCCTCGATTTTATTCTCCAGCACCTCACAGCGACTTTCTAAGTGATTAACCCTGGCCGCAAGCTCTTCATTTTTTGCAATTAGACAGCGATTGTCATCACGAAGCCCATCAATATCCTCTCTGGTGAAAATACGTTTATACCGATTATTTTTTCCAGTTTTGAGTAGGAGATGGACTCGTCTTCAACTGCATGCTGCACTTTTGGCATTGTTTCCAGGCTCAGATTTTTCTTTTTTATACCAAAGATCATGCCTGGCCCATTCGTCTTGATTTGTCCTAATTGGTGCGGCTGGAATTTGATGTTTTTTTTAATACCTTTTATAGCCTTCCAAAGCGAGTAATTAGAATCTTTTTCTGCCGTTAAACTTTTTAGGTAAGTTTGTATTTCATTTTTACTGAGTTGCACAAACGGTTAAGATGTGCTTTATGTTGCGGAGCCCGAGTTTGTTGCCATTTTTTACGCGCTTTTCTCTTCTCCTTATTCATCTCTTTTATTTCATTTGGAAGATGATGAGCTTGTTATTGGACTGCCGTTTATTCTCACAGCATTTTCAGGTCTAGTTGTTCTTGTTTCACAAAACTGGAGGTATATGTGTTCGGTTTACTGACGCGTAAGCCGTAAGCCATGTTTCATGAACGTTCCATACATTAAGTCTCTGTTCTAATTCCCGTATATAGTCGTCAATAAATACTATATACGTACAAGTATAGCGTCTGCGTACAGAATATTTATATCATGGCTCTGGTTGTTGAATATTAGCTGTTGTGATGTTCATAACCAGGTTGAATAGTAGAGGGCTAAGTTCGAATCCCTGATGTACTCCGACATTGACCGGAAAAGATCCCAATATTCCAGAGGTTCTTTTTATTTTTGTTGTACATACAATCACTATACACGTACATTATAATTTGTATGTATACTTCGGAAATGTTATATTTCGTTAACGATTGCCGCACTAGCTCTCTTTGTACACTGTCGAATGCCTTACGGTTGAGGATTGAAGTGAAAACTATGAATTTGGAATAATTTATTCGTTCGGCGCTATTTTTTTGATTAGTCTACTTTGTTTGATTTTATTTTAACAAACGCTTATTCGATGCACATGATACGACTATTTAAGATAAAACGAAACATCATGAAGGCGCATAAAAGAGGTCGTCCAATATTCATACGCCCTTGTGACGTAGATTCTCAGAATGTAGAAAGAATGAACTGCGGGGTGGCAATATTTCTTCAATTGTATCATTGTCGACACCAGACATGATGACATGATGAGTATATGCTACTAGAGCCTACTTTTTGATGAGAATTATCAGAAACTATTTCCTTTATCAATTCAACTCAATGATTCTTGGTGTCATCAGTTTTCACTATAAAACTTATCACTTCTTAATTTCTTGTTTGGTGAAATGATCATTTTCAAAAACTCTTATCAAAATTTAATGGAATTTTCAAAGGCAAACCCCACCGGCCGGATGAGTAAAAATGTCGTGAAGTGGGAAGGTTATGATCCTTTGAGTTCAAATCATAACCTGCCCGAAATGGGAAGATGAAGAATTTAAAATTTTTTTTTTGTCGAAATGGAAAGTAATCTAAAAGTAGTAGAAGTACCCTAAGTTGTGTTATGTGGTTGAGGATTTTATTACTTTATGTGAGTTATCAGTTTATTGCTTTTAAAACGAACCGAGACTGATCGTGATTACCAACTTCTTAATTGATTCCCTTGGTCTCGTGATTATTAGCAGCGACATTTTATGAGATACGGATTAAATATTTTAAACGATCTGAATTTATAGCAGAGATCCGCCAAAGAGTAAACATCAACAAGAAAATCAAGAGCCGCACGTCATCGCTTTTGCACTCGTTAGCGGCCCTTGCAAGTGATTCATAAACATTTTAATTGAGATATTTTCAACAAAGTCTCTGTAATGATTTAGGTATTTTCGCACATATGTGTGTAAGTTTTTATTTTTAATGAGAAAAACATAAAAGCAAAATAAATTTTCCTTAATATTGAATGTTAATGGATTCTAATTATAAAAAAAATTAATTTCTTTGCTAAAACGTTTCGCGCCGCATACCTGTTTACAAAATAGACAATAAATGATTTTTATGAATTTTCAATTAATATCTCCTTAAAAGTGAAGCAGAGTTTCTGGTTTTAACCTTAAAAACTTGTGATTTCTCTGTCAGCATGATGTGGTCGTGAGGTGATCGCAGACAGAATGGATCACATGGGTTTAAGAAAAGGTAATGCGTAGATTCATTGAATTGTTAATGAAATCTTTTATTTTGGTTGTAAAGCAAACGCGAGAAAAGATGTAGAAGAATTTATATACAAGCAGAAGAAAAAGAAAGGAGCAAGTTGAGTCCAAGTATTGGTGGACATGTTTTATTTGTTGTAAGTTTCAAGTAGTGTGAGAATCCTTTTACAAGAAGGAGGATTCTGACCGGACTGACTCAGACAGTGGTAAAAGGCGTCACTATCCGCATTTCCAATGAAGCCAAATATCTGGGAGTGATTTTACTCGTAGATAAGAAACTTGATTGGTCTAAACACGTCGAGTCGACAACATCCAAGGCGCTCTCAGGTTTCTGGCAGTGTAAGGGTGCTTTTGGTAAGACATCGGGCTTGTCACCGAATACGGTTGGATCTACACGGCTATGATAAGACCTGCATTGCGATTGATCGGGAAACTACTGACTGCCCAAAACTTGGCTTGGGCCAGTAGCGCAACAATCAAGTTCGTGATGAAGTGCTTACTTTACCTCCTAGTGGTGGTCCCCGGGCAACTATACGTATAAACCCTTATACGTATAGGCCAACATTGTAAGTGCGGGTTGTCTAGGGCCTTGATTCTAGGCTAGGTAACGTGGGCCAGCAACCTGCGTTACCGAATATTGCCCGCTACGGAAACCGACACTATGCCTCGGATAAGGAATGATCACATGTTGACGACTTTTGGCTATTGTACCCGGACAAAGATAGGTTTCTGGAATGTAAAGACGCTCCTCGACTCGGGAAGAGAAGGTCCTTACAATGCCAGATTCCTCCAATTGGAAAACGAATTCATGCGATATAAACTGGACATAAGTAAGATGGTTAGAAGCGGGCGAGTACCAGTCTCCAACGCGTAACACTGTACTACTCTATTCTGGAAGACCATCCGGAAACCCGCGGGAATATGGAGTCGGACTGCTGCTAACAACAACAGCACGCAAGGGCCTAATTTCCTGGCAGCCTCATGGTGATAGGATTTTGACGGCCAGATTCCGGACTAGAGTACGACGCGTCACCATCCTGCAGTGTTACGCCCCAACGAATAGTTCGTCTGAGGACGAAAAGGAGAGCTTCTACAATCTCTTAAGCGCCGTCTTCAACACAGCACCAAATGGAGACATTGTCATAGTGATGGGGGATTTGAATGCCAAGGTAGGCAGCGACAACGAAGGGCTCAAACATGTAATCGGGAAGCATGGACTAGGCAACCGGAATGACAACGGCGAAAGGTTTGTGGATTTCTGCAATGCCAACCGCCTTGTGATAGGTGGCACCATGTTTGAGCACAAGACCTGCCACAAAGTCAGCTGGGTTTCCAATGATAGGCAAGCAACCTCCAACCAAATTGACCATTTTGCTATCAGCCGCCGCTTTAGAAGTAGTCTCCTGGACGTCCGAAACAGGCGAGGGGCAGATGTGGGGATAGTACGTGATCACCATCTTATGACAGCTACTCTCCAACTACGCACTGCTGCAGTTCGAAGATCCCACGACAACACAAGAATGCCCAGGTTCAACATCGATAGACTTAGTGATCCCTCAGTGCGCCAACAATTAAGGGAGCACTTTTCGCAAGGTGTGGAAGCAATCAGCAGCTCAATGCCCGCAACCATCCAAGACCATTGGTGTGCTGTGAAAAATGTTTTTACATCTGGTGCTGAAAGAATTGTCGGTCGATCGCAGGGAAGACATAGGGCGTGGCTTTCCGAGGATACCTGGAGACGGATTGACGAACGAAAACAGCTAAAAACTCGCGTTGCAGCTACCCCAGTAGCAGGGAGAAGCGAGCTAGAGTCCCTATATCGCATGAAGATGAGAGAAGTTCAGCGTAGCGTACGACGTGACAAGCGCAACTACATCAACGCGCTGGCTACAGAAGCAGAAGAAGCTGCACGGAGGTGCGACAGCAGGACCGTCTACAGAATCACGAAGGAGCTGACAGGTGGTCGCAGCTCCAGCCAACACCCAGTGAAAAGCCTAGACGGCTCCTTGCTCATTTCGGATGAGGACCAGCTCAAGAGATGGAAAGAGCATTTTGCTACGGTTTTGAACCGTGTATTCGCTAGCGATATGCTCCCAAATCAGACTGAGATGTCCGAGGTGAGAAGTACCCGAATACGCACCACGACTCCCAGTAAAGATGAGATTATTACCGCGATCAAGGCACTCAAAACCAACAAGGCGGTAGGACTTGACGGTATTCCAGCAGAGCTCTTACGAGCAACGCCAACAACATCGGCTGAGCTTCTGCTTCCACTTATAGATAGAGCTTGGGAAGCTGAGAGCTTTCCTAACGAGTGGAAAAAGGGAATGATCGTCAAGCTTCCTAAGAAAGGAAATTTAATGGAGTGCGGAAACTGGAGGGGTATCTGCGTACTTCCTGCTGCAGCTAAGATAATAGCTAAAATCATCCTTGAGCGAATCAAACAACATCTCGAAGACACACTCGATGCCGAACAAGCAGGTTTCCGCTCTGGATCCTCCTGTGCCGACCACATCAACACCCTGCGGATTATCATTGAACAGTGTGTTGAATATCGATCGCCACTGCACCTGCTGTTCATCGATTTTGAGAAGGCGTTCGATAGTGTCAACAGGGAGTTTATTTGGCGTGCCTTACGCAGGAGAGGCATCCCCGATAAACTAATTGTTATTATCAAAGCTACATATGAAGGCTCCAAATGTCACGTTCTGCACAGGGGAAGGTTGTCTGAGGAATTTGAGATCCAAAGTGGGGTAAGACAAGGCTGTATCCTTTCACCAATATTATTCCTATTGGTGATTAGCGATGTGCTTCATGCAGCTTTGTCGACGGGAAACGGAGGAATTCGATGGACTCTTACATCTCAACTGAAACATCTTGACTACGCAGACGATGTATGCTTACTCTCCCACAGAATTATGGATCTCCACCAAATGACAGCAGATGTGGAGAGGGAGGCAGGTGTCGTCGGGCTGAAAATTAATACGGCAAAAACTAAAATTATCAGCCTTGGAACAAACTCATCGGCTCAAATATGCATTGCTGGACAACCGGTAGAGAGAGTAGAGGATTTCCAGTATCTTGGTAGTATTGTCTCGACCGATGGTGGAACCGAACTGGATATAGCCAACAGGATCGCCAAAGCAAAGTCCGCGTTCGGTATGTTGTCCAAAATATGGCGAAGCAATGCAATCAGTTTGAGCACCAAAATAAGACTGTTCCGCTCCAACGTTGAATCCGTGCTGCTATATGGTTGCAGCACGTGGAGAGTGACCACTACTATCACCAGAAAGCTGCAAACGTTTGTTAATAGGTGTCTGCGGAATATCTTAAGGATTTTCTGGCCCAATCGTATCTCTAACGAACACCTTTACGAGAGAACGGGTCAGGAACCAATAGGCACAACTATCCAACGGCGGAAGTGGCAGTGGATTGGTCACACGTTCCGAAAGGGTGACAGCTCCATAGCGAACCATGCTATGCAATGGAACCCTCTAACTCAGGATGGCAGAAGACCTGGCGGTCCGAGAAGAACATGGCGCAGAACAGTCGAGTAGGAGGCACGGCAGTTAGGGAAAAGTTGGGGAGAACTCAGACACATTGCCAGAAACCGTACACGATGGCGCGTAGGCGTAGTAGAGGCCCTAGGACCCACAAGGGGATACAGGACATAAGAGAAGAAGAGATGATAAGACCATTCCTCACATATGCGTTAGCTATTTGGTGGAAGGGACTCTCGCGTAAATATGTGGCTGCGTTTTGCGCCAAACTCCAAAGAACGGCTTGTCTCGGCTGCACGAGAGCTTTTCCGAGTACGCCTGGCTCTGCTCTAGATTCTTTGTTGAACTTACCTCCCCTTGATACTTAATTCATGGGCTGCACTATCAAAGCCATTCATCGTCTTAGGCGGGGAGTTTTTTTGGTATACTCCACACTGGAATTTTGATGAACTTGTGCGACACTTATCTTATGACTCCGTCTGACGCAATGACACCAGAACTTCAGATGATGTGCAAATTCAGAGTCGACTTTCATTGTGTTCAGGACTGACTTCGGCTAGAGTCTAAGCCAGGAATGGATTGCAGTCGTATTTTCACGGACGGTTCCAAAACCAGTCAAGGGTCTGGTGCTGGTGTCTTCGTGGAAGTCGACAACATTAGACTTCTTTTCTAGTTAGGCAAATATGCGTCTGTTTTCCAAGCGGAAACTTATGCAATTCTAATGGCCATGAACTATGTTGTGAAGAACAGGTGGAAGGACCGTAGTATTTGTATCTGTAGTGACAGTCAGGCTACGCTTAAGGCCTTGCTTAACCCTTTAACCACTTCCAAAATAGTTCGTGAAACCAAAAACTCTTTGAAATCGGTCGCAAGGCTGGATCCCAGGTCACACTGGCCGTTGGGGGTGGCCCGCTATCACCGGTCCCGAACACAGTTGTAAAAAGGAAACGTATTATTAGCGGTCGCGTGTCCCGCTTTCACCGGGAAATATGCGATATGAGACCCTACCGGGATTTATCGCACACAAATCCTACACTAATCGTACAAAGTAAATTCGAAATATTGTTTAAGCAACTTATCTGGCTTTTCCTGAGTGGTAATCTGCTTCCTACTCCTCGCTGTTTCTCCTCGAAATTTTCCTTCTGCTCCTTCCTTGTATTCCTCCTTGAATCCTTTTCGCTTTTGTATCCTTTCCTTTGGTTCCTTCTGGACCTTCCCGCTCAAAAGATATGATCGCACCAACTCGTTCACTATCTCACAAAAAAACTCCTCAAACACTAGCGCTTGTTCGCACTCGCTCGTGCTCAACCAAGAAGTTTCTTGGAGTTCTTAACGTGCTGGGCTTGAGTGATACTACAATCTGCGACGCTTGTGGAGAGAGCGACGACACCGCGGAACATTATCTCTGTGAGTGTCCGGCCTTTGCTCGTATCAGGTGGCAGATCCTCGGTGCTGATGTGGTAAGTGCTGGTACTGTAAGCTCCTAATCACTGAAGTGCATGCTTGGCTTTGGAAATTCCAGTAAAATGGGTAAAACAGGGTTTGCTCTCTGATAGTACAATGGACCAGTTGCGTCTGAGTGCTCCAGTCGAGCGTTTCCTATCCCGACAAAAAAGAAAAAGAAAGTAGTGTGAGACTTGCACTCCTGCTCACTAAAAAACCACCTTTAACCCCTTTTCAACCTGACATCCTCGACTCCGGCACTTTAGCATTACTTCACAGTGGTGTCTTTTTCTTTCCTTTCCTCTCTGCGGACCGATTCTTTCATGATTTCTTTCTTGATGCGGGCTTATAGTATCTTGCCAGTACGGCTTTCGTAAATGTGGTAAATTTACTGAGGGTTTGTATACTTTCTCCTCTCTCCTTTTCGATCTGAGTACCTCCTCAATGAACGAAGATTCATATCTACTTTTCCCATCTAGTGCAGGTACCGGTTGAAGTAACCATGTCCGGTAAGGAACTGGGTGATATAATAATGCAACGTCTCTAATCAACCGGTAGGACCATCTTTCCCTCGTTTTGGCGTTCCACCTGTTTTGCCACTTCTGTACCTGCTCTTTTCTCTCCTATTTCCGTTTTCTTGTCTTGTACATACTTCCTTTCTGCTGCTAGGAAATCAATGGGTGTCACTCCTGCAACTACAAGAACGACCGGTTCAAACACTGTGCAGTAAGAACTATATACTCGGAGAGCTCTTCTTCTCTGTAATGTTGCCATTCGTTTCCTGTATTTTTCCTGATTGTGTGCGTCAGCCCAAATCTCGCAGCCATACAAAAATATAGAGTGCATAGTCGACATTAGAAATATACGTTTGCTCATTTTTGGGCTTCCTACGTTCGCCACAAGTCTGCTCAGTGCTGTGGTGATCTTTGCCGCCTTGCCCGACGCGGACTTAATCTGCTGCCAGAAAGTGTATTTGGTGTCTAGTGTTACTCCCAAATACTTCCCTGCTTCTTTTGCTAGTACAACTTTTAATCTCAATTGGAACTCAACATTTGTGGGGATTCGTCCCTCTGTCAGCAATAGTATCCACGTTTTTCAGTCGCAAGGCTTAATCCGTGGTTTTCCATCCAGAGATGCACCCGTCTCTTAACTTGGTTCAACTTTCTTTGGACATCCTCGGTGTCCCGTGCAGTGGTAACTGTAGTAATATCATCTGCGTAACCAACTAAGACGGTGTCTTTCGGCATCTCCATGCATATAGTCCCGTCGTAGGAGATGTTCCATAGGTCGGGACGCAAAATTGAGCCCTGCGCTGCTTTAGCGGTGATTATCTTCCTGTGTGGTCCCTCCGTGGTTTTGTAGATTAGCTCTCGATCTTTAATATAATCTTTTACCATCCGTAAGAAATAAGGATTATATATCAGTTCAGTTTAGTTTAGTTTTAAATTAATATTAAGTTTAACTGAAAACGAAGAAGACACCCCATCCCAGGTACTCAAACTTCTCTACCTGCTTGAATGTGTCCATCACTTTGTTGACGTTTAACTTAATTCCAATATCATCACAGACGGCTACAAACATTTTGATTTAACTCTGAACGCTCGCTTTGAAAGGATCAAGGGATTACAAGGCCACAAATCTCCCAATTTGAGCCAACACAGCTGCACTGTAACATCCAGTCCATATACTATATAGTGAAGAGGGCGGGTGACAAAATGCACTCCTGGCGGAGTCCAAGGCCAATAGTGAAATGTATTGATTTAGCGCTGTTTATCCAGTAGTTCTTCTGTCACTTTTGACATTCAATGTGACAGAACGATTTATGCTTCAATGGATTAGTCACGTAATCGGCATGTCCCTAAATCGACTTCTAAGACGTGTCATGAGTGTTGTGCTATTAGACAAGCTACCTAGGCCTACGAAAGGATGGTTGGATCAAGTTTGACATCCTGGCCTCGCCTGGAGGATTCCTCTTGATGAGTTAGAGTCGATGGCGGAGGATCAAGAAGGATGGAGATTTCACCTGAGCATCCTACCTTCGCGACCTTCATGAAGGATAAGCAGGCCATTGACGATGATGTTGATGATATGTTGAACTGAGTTATGCGCATGTATTGTAAGACTTGTACAAGACTGGACATTCTTTTTTTCTCTTTTCTTTTTCGAATCTAATTGTCTGTACGTAGTGACCTCAAATTCTGTCACTTTTTTTGCTATCGCAGGTCCTGCACAGATTATGTTACGATTTGTTGAAAATATTTAAACTCTTTTCAACTGTTCTCAGCCATATTCGTCTTGGCACCCTCGTCACAAATAAAATTTGATACGAAATTGTGATTTTGTCCTGCGTTCATCGGCATGATATGCGCGGGTGAAAACTCGTTTCTGTAATTAATTCGAACGGAAACAGTCGCAAATCTAGAGGAACTCCTGACAGCATTCATTTTGAAGTATAATACAAGAAAGCTGAGCGATATAAGTATAAATCTGCATTTTTGACGTCTAAATGAATGAATCGTTGGCTCCAGGTGCTGAGAACAATTTTTTCGGGCAAAAGTGGGAGCTCTATTCTCATATCTAGCAGCCTCCAAGGCAGCTTATTCTGTTCCTGTTGTGACTGAACACCATACAGTTTCCTAAAATGTATAAAGTCTTTTCGGGTTTATCATAGAATCTGCATGCATCTCATTGTTTTCTAAATCTAATTTCTCGAGACATTCTTGAAGCTTATGTTATAGTATCCTTTAAAGAAGCTCAAAGTCAGTGCAGTTTTTACATGTTTTCAGGTTGAATTGTTATAGTAGTAGTAGTAAAGTAAATTTATTTTTTAAACTTCATATTGAATTTTTTTTACAATAATTTACAATAAAAGACTTTGGCCATTGCCGTCAGCCGAAGAAAAGAGAGAATTAGACTAAAGTTCTATGCAAATGTAGTGATTTAAAATGCTTCGTTCATTATTTGCTGCCGGTATTTTAATGCAGCTTTAAGATAGCTAGCCAGCACGTTCCAGTCCTCACCATCTAGGGTTCTGATGAATTCAGCCATTGATAGCGCCTCTTTACCCCAGTACGCTCGTCTGATTTCTTTCAATATTGGGCAAGCTCCAATAAAATGAAAAACATCTTCCTTTGTTCGAAGGTTGCATATGCTGCATTCCTCATTCCCGTCGCTTATATGAGGCCTAAAGTTCAGCCGAAGTAGTTCGCCTCTCACCTTAAAGATGATAGAGATTACATCAACATCAACAACGCTGAACCGATCGTGGAAATAATTTTTCGCAGCCAGATCATGGTTGAGTAAGGGACACCTACACCTGGTCTCACTTTGTTGCGCTTTCAATCTAAACTTCGCACGGGTAGACTCTTCAATAACGGATAACAGCTGGTTCAGAGAACGTCGCCAAGATTCTGCATTATAGTGCGTTAGCTGCATACTATGTTCGTCGCTAAGCCTCGACCACTCGTTAAAGAATTGCAGCTTCCGCTGTACCAAATATTTTGCGACGATGTGTGGAAGGCGGTAGTTTGGGAGTTCCATTACTTTCAGAATGTAAAGAAAGTGCAATCTTAATGTAAAGATGTAGAGAGGAGATAAGCCAGTTTCAAGGCGCAACATGTATGTCGGTGTGTTTTCGGGTAATCTAAAGATTTTTTTTAAGAAATATCTTAAAAGTTGTTCAACCTCTTCGTACTCGAATATACACCAAACTCGTGCAGCATAGCACATGATTGACCTCATAGCCGCTTCGAAAACCTTAAATTTGCTGCTCGATGGAACGTTTTTCCTGCCAAGGAATCCCCGCCAACTGCAATTTATTGCCTTTTTCGCCTCCTTTAGTTTTTCTCCTAGGTGGGCCTTGAAGGATACTTGAGATGTAATTAAAACTCCGAGATATCTATACTCCTTAACGACCTCAAGTTCCTGGTTTTTCCAAGTCCATCTTTCTTGCCTTGAGTATCGTCCAAACCTGTTTCTAAAAACCATTACTTTGGACTAAGCGGTGTTCACTTTCAGGTTCCATAAATTGGAGTAGTTTTAGAGCTTATTTATCATCATCTGCAACATCATTGGAGTTTCTGATAGAATGTCAATATCATCTGCGTATAAAAGCAGCTTTATTTGGAGTCCGTCGAACACAATTCCACCTGTTAAAAAGGTCACAAGATTATCCAGAAATATTGAAAATAGAAGTGGACTCATGAGACAACCTTGCTTCACTCCCATTTTAGACTTAAACCATTTGGACAGGTTGTGGCCATCCCAAACAGCTGCTTTATTATCTTCATAAAGACTTTGTATGACCCTTAGGACCTTTGAAGATACCCCTAAGTTACTCAGCTTGTAGAACAGCGCGTTTCTGTCAATAGTGTCGAAGGCTGCCTTGAAATCAACAAAGAACGCATACATTTGTTTGCCTTTATCAAGGTATGACCGGGCGATGCTTGTCAATGTGAAAATGTTGTCTACTGTGGAGTAACCTTTTCTGAACCCCGCTTGGAATTCGCTTAGAAGATCATTTTCTCGCACCCAATCCGTCAAACGGTCTACGATAATCCCAGTAAATATTTTCATTATTGAATTCATAAAAGAAATTCCTCTGTAATTCGCTGGGTCAGACACATCTCCTTTTTTGAATAACGGAAGTATTATACACTTTCTAAAGCATTCGGGCACTTCTCCTGAGACAAATATGTAGTTATATACTTGAGTGAGCTTTTCTAAGAATTCTACTGACGCTGACTTAAAGAATTCATACGGGATACGGTCTTCACCAGGAGCTTTATTTGCATTGCATCTGTTTAGAACTTTGGTAAGGTCTTGGACTGTAATTGGTCGGTCTAAAGAACTGTTTGTTACGAGAGGAAGGGCATAATTTAGCTGAAGCGCATTGCATGGCGGGTTTAGCAACTGTTTAAAATGATCCGCTAATGCAGACAGTTCCACTTGGATGCCTCGCGTGAACGACAAACCATTAAGTGCTTTGACAATCTTCCAAAATGTGCAACTATCTTTGGCGCCATCCAATGTTCTCGTCAGCTGTTGAAAAAATATTGTTTGTTTATCCTTGCAGATGTCTTTGCATGCCTTGTTAGCCTGCCGATACATATCTTTTGCAACGTTACTGTTTGTTTGTCGGACTAAACGTAGACAGGCGAAAGACTTTTTCCTCGCTGCAACACACTCCCAGTCAATTGTTATAGTATTCCTTATTGATCCAAAATCTTTGGTTCTTAGCCCGAATTATTTTACCTGTCTCATCAACTGTCCTCAATCCATCTCATAAAATTCGAACCGTTGAATTGATTTAAATAAGAATTACTTTGTTGTTAAGGGTATTAATTGACGACAATTTTAAGCTGCAAGTATTGTCTATATACATATAATACCATATTTGGCGCAACAGCTCATCAAGTGTTTAGGACTACCTTCTCGCAACCACTCGTGTTGTGTGCCTTATATTTATTCGCACAAATGGAAGAAACATACAGTTTTGTGCCATATCCGAATGGCAATTTGTTTTTGGGAAGCTTTTTCGAGACAACAATACTCTCGGATGTTTGTCAGACAATCGCGAGAGGTAAGATCTTGAACAACTTTTTGGTGTTTTCTGGAATTGGAACATTGAACATCAAGTTAAGTGGTCCAACACACTAACCACTGCACCACGGCGTCCACAAATTGTCTTTTTGCTGAAAAAATTTAGTAATCTTGGGTCATTGTGTGTTTATGTGTTTGAGTCATGCATGGCACAAAAAAATGTTTCCTTTCGTAAAGTACAGACTCTGCAAAACCCCATCTTATCTGTAGTTTCGAGGAATCACCATGTTAAATCTCCATTGGTTAGACCCTGTGGTTTTAGGGACACGAACTAATGTATCAGTCATTCATTGAGTTTCGCCCCATTCAAGTCTTCAGGACTCGATTAAAACTACAAACAACAAGCGTGTCTCTCTAAAAATCAGTTGTTTCATATTGCAATAGTTGCAAAGATGTCACCAGCAAAATTCCCTTTGGTGCGTACTCTCTTCAAATAGTCTCTAAAGCAAGCTCTTATGTATGGTGATTCTAGAACATATAATTTTCTATTCAGTTTATAAAGTCCTTAAAATTATCAGTTGGTGTGATCTTTTTGTTCAACTTGACCTAATTTTGATCACCCAAAAGTTTCAAGTGCTTTCTATAAAACAAATTTTTCTTATGAATGCTGATCTGTAGCTTGGATTTGATAAAGATTTTTCTGCTCTCCATTCTCTAATCGTATTTCGGCCCTTGTTCTCATTTTGTGCGATTCGTTTAGAGGTCAAACTAAAAAGTGTTATCTATAGTCGCACAACTAATAACACAGACGTATACGTCATCATATTTACTATATTATGTCATAAAAAAACTATAAAAATCGATCTTGATGGTTAAGTTTAACAACCGCATCAATCGGTTTCCAGATCACACCTGCGGTAGTTATTACCAAATGATGTAAAATGACGTAATGACACCTGATGAACATTGAACTTGCATGTGAATGTCTACAACGAGTCTGATAAAAATCTGTATTTCCCTCTAGAATCGATTAAAATTATCAACATGTCTTTAGTAACCACACCTCACGCCACTTCATATCGTAGTTGTTGTAGTCGTCGTCGTGAGAGTATCTATGTATGTACATACCATATTTATTTTTTGAAAGCATTTTCTCTGGTTTCAGAGCGGGCATTGCATTATTGATACTTTTTGAGTATTCACCATAAGATACAAGTGTTCTGTAAAAGTTTTTGTCTCATCAGAATGATCAAGCTCAAGATACCCCCATAAAGTAGAAAAAAATCAGACAGTGTGCGTCATTTAAAAAGAAATTCATCACTATCATCCAAAGCATAATGTTTTTTTTATAAAACTTACAAGTTTATTGCATGATCTGCAGTAACTTGACATTTTATCGACTCCCCGCCCGTCTTTCAATTGAATCGGAACGCGCCAATTAAAAAAGAATGAAAAATTGGTTATATTTGTCATCGCTGTCATTAAACGTCATAATTCGCGCTTGATCAACGATCGTGCCCCATCTCATTATACTCATCGTGTGCTCGTATACCGCGTAGAACCGCATTGTTGAACTGGAAAATGTCTAGTTCACTGAGAGCACGGCAGGAGAGTTCAAAAGTTAACAAAAAATCTACTCCCATGCCCGATCGTGTGGGTGATCGTGTCGTGAAAGATCAACTCGTAATCGTCAGTCTGTGTGTCTCTTCTCTCTCTCTCTCTTTCTTCGCATATCTGTTGCTTAAAATGATAAGAAAATATAAATTTCTATTTCTCTTTCATACTCTTTTGGTGATCGCGTTCTCTCGGCTCTCCCATTGCGCAGAAAATACAACTGACGGTCTTGTGATTTTTGCGCCACAACAACCCCCCCACAAACAGGTGTTCGGTGGATGTTTACTCTGCGAGAGCTTGTTCTTATGACTTGACAAACATTTGACATTAATAAAATTCTTGTTAGCACTTTTTAATTGACTATAATGTTCAACTGAAGAATTTCTCACCTCTCTTGCTCACTCTCTCTCTGGCTATCTCTCCACTTTTTCGCAAAGTAATTTATTAATAAAATTTATTTTTCGCTCACGGTCTCCACACTTGCCGGCAGTAGCGCAGTGCGAACCAATTGACCGCCGAGAGATATTTTTTGTATATATATTTTCCACCCCTTATGGCAAATGAGCTCAATAGCTAAACGTGTTTTGACGGAGCAACCACCTTGAATTTTATATTTGTGTATATCGCTATAAGAGATATAAAAAAAAAAACTTACAAAAAAAAAAATGTTTTAACCCTCCCTGTATGGATTTAAAGAGAAAAAAAGTATTTATTTTGAAAAGTGGAGTAAATTCTGAAAAAGTGGCCTGTCCAATATTTTGTAAAATAAAAACCGCCTGTATGGAGTTTTATGGCGAATTTATGGTAAAAATTCTTGTGGATTCTATAAGAAAAAATTAATTGAAATAGTTTGAACGAAGAAACAATTGAATTTAATTTATTTAAATTTCCCTGGTTGGTAGTTGGTTACTAGTTGCACAAGAAGATAATTGCTCTTTAATTGTAGCCCGGTTTAATCTAGTTGTGCACACTTTTGTCATTTATTCTGCAGTGGTGAACGGTCAAGTTTGCGGAACATTAAATCATTAAATCACCGCCCATTGTGTTTAATTTCATTTTCAAATTGAAGAACAATAGATTGCTTATTGTTTTTTGTTGCTGATGATCATTTTATTAACAATTAAGTGCGCTTTATATTGTTTTGCTTTGTGAATTTTTTTTTAACATTGATGTGCTGCTAAAAAGGATTCTAAAATGACTTCAAGGATTTTAACGTATTGTTTGGTATGAAATTTATTTTTTTTCTTTTGATTACTATAACCCATGATTGTTAAGGACACTAGCATTTGATTGGCCTCATTAACGAATCGATCCAAAATATGGAGGCCTGCTGATATTTTTTAAGGTCAAACAGGCGAACCCCATCAGTAGAAATGCTGTGAAGTGGGAGGGTTATGATCGTTTGTTTTCAGATCAAGAAGAACCCATGATTGTTAAGACCCATGACACGAAAGATTAACAGGGCGATAAATAAACACCTGTGAGCAATGTTGTTGCTAATTAACTTTGAACTCGAATTTGAATATCTATCGGCAAAGTGTGATAAGAATCTATATTATGCTTAAGGAAATCTCATTATTACGTTTTTTTGAAATTGATTAAAAAGAATCTTATCAGCACCATCCCCCATGCAATTCCAAAGTAATTATTGAACCCGTCGGTATTAGTGAATTTTGAAATACTTTTACCGTGGGTATCTATTTATCAGATGTTGTATTATGACAATCACGTATAAACATATGTAGATGATGTAAAAATATGGATGAATTTTATTAAAAGGGTTAATGTTCTTTGCAACAATATACACGGTTGAAAAAATAGATGTGCCAGCTGATCGACACTTGAGGATAATCTCTTATTTATTTAGCATGTTAACAATTGCTTAAAACAATTTAAAAGAAAATGCTTAAGAAATTCTAATTCATCTGCAGCAACTCATACAATATTCTCCGTAGGGTACAATATTTCTCCGCCTTAAGACGGTATGAAATTTTTCCATAAACTCAAATATATACGTTTGTAGAATATTTCGATTCCAAAGGAGTACTCCCTTACATTTTCAAGGTTTTCGTTCTATATCCCACTCCGGGTAATTATTTTTTTCTTTTTCTTAATATTTGCTTCATTTACTTTACGCAGTGGATATTTTATTTCATATTATTATTTAAAACTTCAACGAAAAGGAATAAATTCTAAAAGTACGACATTCATAGAATCATACAACAGCAATTTAAACATATCAAACTTTGTTATAATAGTTTGCGATTTGATTTATTTTGCTGTTACATAATGTATCGGTAGAGAATCTGGGATGAAAGCTACTTTTAAAGTGGTGTATGGAACAAGTGGGCGTGCCAGCCGTCGTTTACCTACAAATCACAAAATTCACACAGTATGTGGTTTTCAATTATACAGCCGATGTTAACTTAGGGATGGCTTATTTTGTATTTAAACTATGGCTTAAGACATTTTTAAAAGTTCCTTACAACTACAGTTGTATACAAATTTTGCTATTTATAGACGACGAGTATATTGTATACCATATATAAGTTTATTACATTGAATTAAATCTATCTAGTAATTTATGTTTCAGAATTTTGACACTTTTTTGTGGATACATATGGTAATTCAAAAGTTAGTCTGTGCGTCAACAACAAATTGTTGTTGGAACGACCATATATTCGAAATCGCCAAGAATGCAACAATTTATAATTTCATTTTATTTTGTTTTTATTTTTTATTTTATATATTGTATCTACAAGTTTTGCTTAACAGACTAAATTCAATAGCCGTATTTTATTATCACTCATGATCCATATGGATCATTGGTTTCTATGCAATACAACAACAATGCGAGATCCTGCTTTCTATCAGGATCAATTTCGTGATCCAGAAATTTTTTTTTTTATTCCTTGGTAGGTCACACAACCACACTACAAGACACAAGGAAAATAATTTCGTTTATCCAGATCCGAATCGTTCTATTTTCGTCATGTGATCTATATGGATCTTGGGTGATAATAAAATACGGCTAATATTTACAATAGATTTCTATAAAAAAAAAAAAAAAAAAAACTGAAGTAACAAAATGACAATAAAATATACCTCATGAAATTAATTTAAATAAAATCTTTTTGAAGCAATCTCATGAAAAGTACAAATCTATATCTCTACTTACTTCATTAAAAGAGGTAATAGTTCTGGACATTGGTTCATTTAGTCCATAGTTCGTTCTATGTGCGGGTTGAAATAGAAATTGCCTTTCTCTTATTGGTCTTTCAGGAGCATAGATTGGGAAAAGATATAAAATTGAAGGGCTGCTAATGCGATAACATAACAAATCTCTAACAGATATAATGTCATGAGCATATCTTCTTGCCTTGAGAGTCAAAATACTAATGCATCGAGCATTGTAGGAAGGCATTTTTCTAAAAATGTATTTGGTAAATTGCCTCTGGACACTTTCAAGGCGATCGGAGTGAACTACATAGGCAGGGTTCTAGATTACATCGGCATACTCAAGAACGGACCTTACCTATGAAATAAAAAGTTAAATACGCGGATGGGAATCCGTAAAATCTTTCCCATTTCTCTTTATGAATCCGGTAATTGAATTAGCTGCAGAGACAAAGAAATCAACATGAGAATAAAAGGTTAACTTGCTATCAAAATTGACGCCAAGGTCTTTAATTGTATCGATTCTATTTAATATACAATTCTCAATCTAAAAAAGAACATAGCATTGCATTTCGTTATATTTAATTTTAAGCAGTTCTCTGTACACCAATACAATAGACAGTTAATGTCGTGATGAATTTTCGCACAATCATCAATAGCTATTATCCTTCGAAATATCTTTAGGTCATCAACATACATTAAGCACTGGCTGTCCAGGGCAATGTCATCAATGAAAATGATCAATAATAAGGGGCGTAGGTGACCTCCCTGTGGAACACCTGAAGACAACTTATCAGTCTTGAACATTGATTCCCAATCTATACTTTTTGAACCATTCCTGTTAAAAAAAGATGAAATCCAACTAAACATTAAGCAATGAAATCCGAAATTCCTTAATTTTTTTTCCTCGGAATTTTTCCCTTGAACAAAAGGTAGATATCTTAAAAGAAGGGTAAAAATTTACCGGGAAAAAATAGATGTCGCGATTGCGTTAAAAATTCTCCTGAATTGTCATTCGTTATACTTATTTCTTTTCCGGGGAATTATTTCCTCTTTTTTAAAGAAACTTAATTTTTGCTCGGGGGAAAAATTCCGAGGGAAATTTTATTCACGATAACCCTGATTGTGATTAACACAATCGAAAGCTTTGCTAAAATCAGTACAAATAGCATCGACTTGGTATGATAACCTTTTTCTACGGCGTTAATAACATATGAGGAAAAGTAATGCCAAGTTAGATGTTGTGGACCGACCGTAAACAAATCCATGTTGAACTTCAGAAATATTTTCCTTTATGAAAAATTCTAATTCTAACATTCGTCCTAAGTTAAAGCATAACGCTCACATCTGGTCAGGTGCACCAAAAACCATATTGCACTTGTTAGATAGGTTACAAAATCGCGGGATAAAACTTATAGGAGTCATGAGTATTGCGAGCAATTTTGCATCGTTCGAACACTGCCGTAATGTCTCCTGCCTATCGCTGTTTACACCGAAAATGCTCAAATGAAATAGCCAATAGCATTTCTCCCGTTCTTCGTTTAAAGCGCAATACTCCCCATGCCTCGAATGCTGAAATATAGAGATTCTTTTATGAGCCGCACAGCACGTTTGTAAAATGCTCTCCCTGAGTCTACTTTTCTTCTCCATTATAATCTACAGACATTTAAGACCAATGTGCGTCGGTGTCTCCTTTCTGCCTAACCCCTCTTCCTCAATGCTCACGCTATGTATCGAAATTTATTTCTGTCTGTTTCTGTTTTTTTTTTTTTTTTACTACACATTTGCCAAGTCAAAAGGTGTTGTCCCTCTTAGTTTTCTTTAGGTCAAGTGCCATCTGAAGGATATCAGTGTTTTCGAGCTGCTGAAGTCAATGCAAGTGCTTTGTTGCACATTTTCCTATTTCTTTTTCAACTAAAGGAATGTTAAGATTTCTATGCAGATTGTCATTACTTATAAACCAAGGAACGTTGACGATACTTCTCAGGACTTTCTTTTGGAAGATCTGTATTAGCTGAATTTGGTCTTCTTTGTACAGATCCAAAGCTGTGTGCAGTAAATCCAGAGGGGCTCTGAAATTTGCTAATAAATCACTAGTATCCGTAGTCAATTGCGAGTGTCTTCTTAATCTGATTTCTTAATTCTTATTGGTTCAGATTGTAAAGGTCTTTTTTGTCGAGGGCTGAGGTGAGCTCGCCGGCTCCAGGGTCAGCCCCAAAGAAATACCCTAAAACTTTGGGAAAGAGGTACTTCATTAAAACTATAAGACTAGTATTACAGTGTACCCTTTAACAATGCAAGATTCTGATACTAACAAACCTTATACTTAACAATCCGTGGATAGCTTAATTCTACACTACAATAATACTTAAACCCCGAGCTCAGACTCGGACTGGCCTCCTTGGCGGGTCTCTGGGGTTGCGGTTTCTTGGAACGGTTTGACAGGGCGTGCGGTCCACAGGCGGTACTGGTACAGGCTTCTCCGTGCAGGGCACGGGCGGCTGGGTGTCCGTGCAAGGCACGGGCTGACTGGCTATGTCCGTGCAGGGCACGGGCAGGCTGGGTGTCCGTGCAAGGCACGGGCTGACTGGCGAGTCCGGACAGGGTCCGGGCTGCTTCTCAGAAAGGGGAGCCAAGCGTAAGCGGGGAAGGCTGGCGGCAAAACTCCGCTAAATGCCGGTCTGGAGGATTTGTCCCAAAGGAATGGGGACACCTATCAAGGGACGGGCCGGCTGTGGTCAAAACGGACCCTTATCAGGTTATCCACTCACTGGGGTGAAGGCACGAAAACCAAAACCAAAAACTTTGGTGACCGAATTCGGGGTAGAGTCTGTTCCAGGTACGCTTGATTGGTACACTTATCACCACTGAGCAGACTCTCCCAACTGCCACTGACGTTCTCTTACTTATGGGATATCCTCGTAAGAACGAAGTGTGACTTTTTAAAACCCCTTCGTGTTTTGTTGTTGCTTGTGTCTCGTTGACTTTCTGGCTTTATTTTATCTTGGCGTGCCTTAGGGTATACCATACTTCCTTATGAGTTGGTCGTCTTTGTAGAGGTACCCGAAAGTATGCAACCCTTTTGGTGGCATGGGTCGTCCTCTGCCAAAACACCTGGCTGTATACCCCGTTTTCTCTCTCGGTTGATAATTGAAGGTAGGGAAACATGTCACTTGGTTACAAGATCCTTTGGTTCTTAGTCCGAATAATATTGCTTATGTCTCGTCAACTGCCCTTAATCCCTTCCATAAAATTCGAACTGTTAAACTGATTTAATCAATATTTATTTTGTTGTTAAGGGTGTTAATCGACGACAATTTTAAGATCCAAGTATTGTCTTTATGCTAAGTAAAATCTAGTAATTTTGGGTTTTGTGCTTTGTGTGTTTGAGTAAAAAACGTAACATCACTGTTGCCGGATGTGATGACTAAAAAAATCGTCAAAATCCAAGGTGATTTCAGTCAAATTTTTTTCATTTTTAAAACACATAGTCGCTGTTGATAGACAATATAATTAAAGCAATATTTTGGACCAATACTGTACGTAGAAATATAAAAAAAGTAATACTTGAGATTTAAGCAGATATCCTCAGCACTAAGCCAAAACTTTGTTTCTGTGGATTAATCGTTCCTACAAAATAAGACAAAACAAATCTTTACCACCACCATTACCAATTTGATATAAATCCATAGCAAAACATTCACATATCGCTCTATACGATAACATACCATCCGCATACATTTCACTATATTTCCTATTTTTTCCTACCACATATCCTTCACTTTTATCTAATTTATGGGCTTTGCGAATTCTTTTCTAATCAAACAATTTAACCTTTGTACTGTCGCTTAAAAAAAAAAAACAGCCAGGGTTCCCTGATTCAAGGTGGTATTACCCCTAAAAATATAGAATTGAATTTAAGCTCATCTTATTTGGTTGCATACTTCCAGGTGCTAGATGTTGGTACAGTTTTAGGTTTCAATACACTTCTTTATTAACCAGAGCTTTATTGTTATGTAGGCTTATATGTTCATCTTGAAAATGTATGAGAGATATGTCTGAAATTCCAAAGTATCCATATTTCTATTGCAAGCGATAGGAAAATCGCCTTACCAAACCAACCAGAACTCTCTTACCAAGGATCTATAAATTGATGTTAAGCATTTTTTTAAATGTATTCCATAAGCTTACATTTTTTATTTTTTATTTATTTTCAGTGCGGCATGCGCCATCCCACCACCGGCCTGAGCGAAGACGACCTAAGTCGTCTTACTAATGGTTCATCGAGTTCATCATCATCATCATCATCTGCATCGACCCCTTCACATGATCAGCCACATAATGGCAATAAAACAACAACCACAACAAAATTCTGTTCACCAACAACATCAGGTGAAGCTATTGCTACAGGAGCAACAGCCGAATCAACTCTATCGAAGGCATCTTCGCCGTTAACGGTGAAAAACACCGATGGTACAACAACAACATCATCGATAGAAACATCAAATGAACATGTTAACAACATCAAAAATAATACATCCTCAGTCATCTTCAACTCATCGTATCTCCCGGAATTTATCGATCCACTAGAATGGCAAAAATCCCGAAAGCGTAAGGAAAGGCTAGATAGCACTTCATCTATAACGCAAGACCGTAAGTTGGTCCGTTCGAATAGCGAAGAAATATTACCGCCACCGCCGCCGTCATCTGGAAGTGGCAATGGTGAAGACACAAGCAATTTGAAGAAGGTCGATGGTGTCGATGTTGTAGTACTCGATGCCATACGACGAGTCTCCTCGGAGGACTTTAAGAAGTCCCGGCCGAAGGAAGACGATTACAGTGATCTACAGCTGGATAACAACTTGATGAATGCCAGCGATGAAAATGATTCGTTGTTGGCCAATCGGCAGCATCACTCTGAGTTATATTTCTCACCGGGTGCTAAGGATATAGCACGTAGAGCACGTCTGGAGTGTAGTCCGGCGCGTTCGCATCGAGTGTCTCCAAATCGGGAGGCTCGCATCAAGTATGGCGATGAAAGCGAACTGGAACATGAGCGTAGGCGATCTAGTGAGCGCTTTTGCAAGTCGCGAGCACCTCCCGGTCGTAAGTCGGGCGTCATGAAGAAATCTGGAAAATTTCTGCCTACAAAGATGCGAGGTGATGAGAACACCTACAAGTACGATCTGTCCGCAATGAAATACGAAAGGCGAGGTTTCGTTAGTAAGATCAAAGTCGAAGAGCGCCTGCAGCGCAAGGAAGAAGCAGCCGATGGGCAGCGCAATGATTACAACGACAATAATCTAATCGATTTCCACATCATTCGTAGCGAATATGCCAATTCGCCGCAACAGAATACAACAACCACAACAACGACACCATCAACATCTCAACCACAACAACAACAGTCACAACAGCCAGAATCAATCATTTCAACAGCAAAAACAGCTGAAGCACTGCCATGGGACTGTTCCATACCAGAGGACCAGACACCTGTACTGAGTCGTCGTTTTGCGGCTGTTCGTCATCCGGATTCAATTGATATCGCTGCCAAACTGTCGAAAATCATGCCTTACCCCCAACCGTTTCACAAACCACCAAACTCAATAATGGCCGATGATGCCATGGAACCAATACATCCATATCGAGCTTTCACCAACATGGAGAATCTGAAGACGCGTGAAGTAATGCAGCAGGTATTTCCAGCTTTAATGTCATTCCAAACGCCAGAGGAGCGTCTGAAGCAGGTCAACAAAAGGCTGGTGTCACTGAAAAAGAAGGCTTCACAGTTGGAGGAAGCATTTGAGAAGAAAAATGGATATAGACCATCACAAGCTGAGAAGCAGAACGATAAGCATATTAAGAATATCTTGGGTGAGATTACCAAACTGAAGAAGGAGAAGCATGAATTGAAGTCAGATCCAATGGCTGCATTGGGTCTGAAGGTGAGCGGAGGCATGGATACCGTGAAGAAGCTGGAAAAGATGCGCTCGACGCTGAATGAAATTGAACAGGTAAGAGCTAAAACTATTATCATTCATGAATCATTCATTTAGCAGATAAATGGGTGAGATTAGGCTTTTCTTTTAAAGAATTCAAGGGGCCATAACACTTCACTGCTATGCTTTTAAATACCGTCTTTAGCTAGCATGAGTTCTGCAGATATTCATTGTAAGACTGCTTTCATATCGACCACCGCCATCCATGCCACTTTGTGGAATTACTATATCCGGATTGTCGACGTTGAGCGTTTCTTTCCGTTTGTGTTCACATCGTTACCACTAGAAATTTGGACTCCCAAACATCATTATCCATGATGTGTCAAGAATAGCGGTACTAGTACAGATCCCTGTGGTTCGTAGTTCATAACCTCATACAACAGTATTACCTTGCACATTTTTGGAGTTTCCATTCCATCTCTTCCCTTCTACAGCATTGTTTCCGTCGTCATCTCCTTGTACGGACTTCTCCATGGATTTTTGATTATCTGCTAACATGGGTAGCTCAGAGTGTATCTTCCTTGATCTATCTCCCTTGTCGAATCTTCTTGTTCGAAGACAACTGCGGCTTGGTACTTTTATTTCTTCTTTCTACCAGTATCTCGGAGTCTGGCGGCTACTTTTATTTTTAAACTAGCTGGCCTTGCATCGCCTGCATTTTAGTTGACCATTATTCACTTGTTAAACTATAACTGCCAATTGATCACAATACTGAAAATATGTAAATTCAAACCCATACTCGTACATCGCAAAACAGAAAAGAAAACCGAGGAATAAGAAAACCCCAGAAGTACGAAAAAACACCTCAGCTAGTCACATTGGCTCTTAAAAATTGCGAAGAGACAGCGAAACGAAAAAAAAAAAAAGATTATATCCACTGAGTGCAGATTCTAAAACATGATTAAGATTAAGGGGGTGGCAATGGTGTAGTGGTAACGTCGTCAAATGCCACGCTAATGGTTCATGGTTGAAATCTTGATGTCAGCAAGCAATTATTTATTTCTTATGAAATATATAAAGTCAGTCTGATCAATTGCGAAAGCTTGTGCGAATACTACTGCGAAGGCATAACATTAGCAGTAGCCTGCTCATATGGGTGGGAAATTTTTTCGCTATGTTGATGATGATTTGCCTATGACATCGGTTATCGGGAAGAAAATACTGTGAATCAGAAACAAAGACAAAAAATAATAAAAATCTCCCCAGTTATCTGGACGCCACTCCCGGAGATTCTCTGAGGCATAAAACTGAGCTTCAAACCACTACACAAAATCTTTCTTTCCCTCTCTATATCCTTTCCAACGCCCGCACTGTGTGTAAAAATGTTAAGGGTATCCATAACCCCTTGAGTGCGCGCAAATTATAAAAAAAAATCATTAGAGTGTGAATTTTGCAAAAGACATGTTTGATATATCTCAGCTTCTGGATGGCGGATTACGATAAAACACACACCATTTTAAAATTTAGACTATATGCAATGAAATTGTGAAAACGCCATTAAATTTTGTGCAGTAGTTTTTGTATGATAAGTGTTTAAACACTTTTATACTAACAGTTTTAATATATTCGTATGTATAGATAGATCTTGACTATTTTGTAGGAACCCTTTCATTTCCTGACATAAAAAGTATCCTAAATGTTGATCACTATCCGTGCAGTAGTTTCCGCATGATGCGTGCACAGAAAGACCAGAACATTCGACCCTCAACAGTTTTGTTATATGTATAGACTAGCTGGCCCGTGCTTGTCTTGCTTCGCCCACTTGCCACTTTTAAAACAAAAGATTATTTTCTTCTAAAAGCATTTCTATAGTCCACAGATACCCATATTGCTAGGAATTACTCAATTATTAAAACATCCTCAGTGGGAACCATACATTAATGAAATATGTATAATTGCCAACTGCATACATACAAAACTGAAAATGTGTAAACCAGTGCGAATCACCGCCAGAGCACACACAACCCGTCAAGCAGGTATAACAGAAAAGGAAATCGACGAATAAGAAAACACGACCCCCTTGGACTGTGCACATATTCTCACACATACTCCATTGCAACGATACCCATACTGATATATAACTGCTGGCAGTAGTCGCCACTGAAGGAAAATTGTGGGCGCTGATTTGAATAATTGTTTTGAACATTGCTCAGCTTCAGGACAATGCAGGAGAATGTTTTATATCTTAATTGAATCAAACCGAAATTTACTAAATTCACATATTTTATTGTTTTTCAATCCGATAAGCCATTACTTACTTACAATACTTAGATGGCGCTACGGTCCGGCATGGACCTGGGCCTCAACCAACAAACCTCTCCAGCTAGCACGGTTACGAGCCAGCTGCCTCCAGTTGCACACGCCAAGTTGGTTGAGGTCCCGTGGTGGATTCGAAAACTTTCTTAGCGGGAAGGTTGGGCTCCATCGGCTCTATATGACCCAGCCATCTTAGTCGCTGTATGTGAACTTTTCTGGTTAATTCGATGTCCTTGTACAGGCCGTATAGCTCGGCATTGTACCTTCTCCTCCACTCACCGTCTATGCAGACGGGACCAAAGATCGCTCGAAGAACTTTTCTCTCGAAATAACCAAAGGCATCCTCATCCGGTTTTGTCAAAGCCCATGCCTCTGCGCCATACAGCAGGACTGGGAAGATTAGAGTCTTATAAAGAGTTACCTTAGTAGTTCGAGATAGGGCTTTGCTACTCAATTGCCGTTTTAGCCCATACGAACAACGATTTGCAAGAATAATTCCTCGTGTGATCTCCCTACTAATGTCATCTGCGGAGTTCGCCATAGAGCCTAGGTAGACAAAATCCTTTACTCCCTCAAAATTATATCTGTCTATTGTGACGTTCTGTCCAAGACGCCGATGTTGGGTGTCCTTTTTTGTAGACAGCATATATTTTGTTTTGCTTTCATTGACCGCCAGACCCATCTTTGCTGCCTCGATCTCAATACTCGTTAATGCCCCATTGACGGCCCGCTGAGTTCTTCCGATTATGTCAATTTCATCGGCATAAGCGAGTAGTTGTACAGACTTGTAAAAGATTGTACCTCCGGTGCTCGCTTGTGAGTTTCGTACAATTCTCTCAAGTACTATGTTAAAGAGATCGCATGATAGCGCTTCACCTTGTCTAAGACCTTTCCTGACATCGAATGGTTCCGTGATGTTCTTACCGACTTTGATGGAGCAGCGGAGTCCTCCATCGTCATTCTGCCCAAACGGACGAGCTTGGCAAGGATGCCGAGACTAGACATGGCTCTGTATAACTCGTCTCTATACACGCTATCATAGGCAACTTTGAAATCGATGAAGAGGTGGTGTGTATCGATTTTATATTCATAGGTTTTTTCGAAGATCTGCCGTAGTGTGAATATTTGGTCAATGGTGGACTTTCCTGGCCTGAAACCAGGATCTTATATGCGTTGTTGAGGAGACTTATACCTCTGTAATTGGCGCAGTTTAGAGGGTCTCCTTTCTTCAGGATCGGGCAAACGATGCTGAGGTTCCATTCATCGGGCATACTTTCGTCCGACCAGATTTTACAGATGAGCTGGTGCATGCTCCTTACCAACTCATCTCCTCCTGTCTTGAAAAGTTCAGCGGCAAGGCCGTCTGCTCCAACAGCTTTGTTGGATTTGAGTTTAGATATCGCTATCCTCACTTCATTCTGATCGGGTTGACGGGAATCTTGACTGTCATCGTCACTGTTGAATGGCTCATTCTGCCTGACAGCGGAATATTGATCATCATCGCCGTTTAACAGTCTGCAGAAGTGTTCCTTCCATATCCTCAGCACCGACTGCGATTCTACTACTATGTTACCATTTTCGTCCCTGCAGGCTTCTGTTCTGGCTTTGAAGGTAGATAGATAGATAGATGTATATTGTTGAGAGGTGCAAGTGCACTGCGACCTATATAAGATCTATTGTGCCCCCCTTACTAAGGTTCTAGCCGATGATATACTCGGTCTAGAGCACTTCCTCCAGTCCAGCTGCTACAGCAAACCGGAGTATCTTCAGTGGATCCAGCGAAGGTAAATCCGTTTCTGATAGGAGCACCAAGGTGATTCCTTCTTTTCTGGCTTTGAAACCATGGCATGTTCTTTTGACCTTTTGGTAAAATTTTCGAACATTATTCCTGCAATAAAGTCTCTCAATCTCCTCGATCGAGCGCTTCTCATGCTGCTTTTTCTTCTTTCTGAGAAGTCGATGTTCCTCTTTTCTCCTGCTCACGTACGCCTCTCGTTTAGCTGCATGTGCTTACCGGCATTCCTCATCAAACCAGGGGTTTCCTTGTGGTGGCCGAGAGAAACCCAGTATATCAGAGGCGGCATCTCTGATGGCTTGTTGGCAGCGCTGGCACTGGTCTTCCGCATTTGCTGCTGGCGGCATAGGACTTAGATTAAGATTAGAAGAAACTCGATCGGCAAAGGTTCTGGCGGTCTTTTGCGATTGTAGCTTTTCGACGTCAAATTTTTGTTTTTTTTATTTCGTTGATTTCGCTCCGTTCTGGATATCCGCATCCGTACCTTCGCTACAACTAGGTGGTGATCCGAGTCCACGTTGGCTCCTCGGAAAGTCCGGACACCCAGAATACTGGAAGAGTGCCTTGCGTCGATCACAATGTGATCGATTTGGTTGACAATTTGTCGATCAAAGGAGAGCCATGTTCCTTTGTGAATGTCGAGACATGGGAATCGCGTACTAGCTACGAAAAAAGTTTCGCCCCGCTGCAAGGTCAATTAGCCTGAGTCCGTTGTCGGATGTGATGTCCTGCAGGCTGTACTTTCTGACCACGCTACTAAAGACGTCCTCTCTTCCTAGCTTTGCGTTAAAGTCGCCTAGGATAATTTTAACGTCGTGGCTAGGGCATTGCTGTACGTCTGCTGCTGAGCAATTGCTCATACGTCTTGTCCAAGAGCTTGTAGAAGTCATCCTTTGACGCGTCGTCCTTCTCCTCGTGAGGGGCGTGAACGCATATTAGGCTAATGTTGACAAATTTAGCCTTGATACGGATAGTCATAAGGCGCTCGTTCACATGCCGGAAACTCAAGACTTTTTGCCTAAGTCTGCCTCCAATGACAAATCCGCACCAGAATAGACGCTGTCCTTGTTGTCTGTAGCAATCGCCGTAGTAGATGTCGCAGTTTTTCATACTCCTTTTGCCCGGCCCATCCCATCGCACTTCTTGGATGGCGGTAATGTCTGCTTTGAGACACTCTAGGGCCTCCGCAAGTTGTTCGGCTGCACGTGGTTTGTAGAGGGACTTAATATTCCACGTGCAGACACGAAGATCGTTGTCCTTTTTACGTTTGCATGGGTCGTCAACAGTAAGATCATCCGTATCCGAAGCTGTTGGTTGCTTCGTAACCAAAGGTTTTTTACGTGGTAGGGAAGTTAACACGACGGCACAACCCCCAACCTGGAGGGCCAGATCCTTTTTTTTTGTACCCCTAGGACAAGAGGCCGGATACACCGATGTCAGTAACCCACTTCGGGGATATGAGCGTTGCTGTTGGCCCATTAAGGGTTCATCCGCCACCATCTCTTTTTCAATACCCTGACGTAGTATTGAAATTCCTTACAGACCTCAGCTCCAAATATGTTGAAGTAGCTCCGGTAAGGTATCTGCTGGTCTGTAGACGTCACCGTTGATTCCATAGAGAGAATTCATCCGCCGCACGTCCTCCTTCTGAGGAGCTCTTGCTAGACTTCTGAGACGCATATTTCAGCCAATCAGGTCAACAAGAGATGCCTCGTCCGGTTAGACATATGCGCGCTGAAGTTCACTCAGATGTGCTTACGCAGGTCTGAGTGTTCAGCTGCACATATTTCTTCAGACTCAGCATACGCTCATCGTTAGTTCACAATCAGATAGCTATCTAGCGGCATCGCGAGGAGGTGATTATGCGATTTTGCCCACCGCGACATACATATGTCAAGTGTTATAATAAAACAAAGAAGTTAGTTAAGCGCACTTTATTAAACTGTGAGTAGCTCAGGGTCATGCTTACTTGTGTGATAGTTTTTTTTCAAAACCTGCTTGCAGTCTAAGCTGAGGAACACTGCACCCCTTCACTTTCACATGTTAGTTTCGAGACGATATGAATGATGTGCTAATAATCGAAAACTCTCGTGAAACACAAAACTACCATCTGTGTATACTATATTTGCAAACATTCATCGCTCTTGTAGACAATAACAAAATAATTTTGTTTTCCTCTAAATGTACGTATACGCGGTTTCGTATATATTATAAACACGGAACACTAAAAGACTTCTAAGAGGAAAGCAATTTTTTGCTTCCTCCTAAATACTTTTATCACGTGCGGTGGTGTGCGCGAACCACGCAAATTGCTGCGCTCCCACTTAAAATATTTAAAAAAAAAAAAAAAATATATCTCTTACGTTGATGATGGCAGAAAGTAATAAATTATGCTGTCTTACCTAAAAATAACGTTTAAATTATAAAAATTGAAATTTACTTTCTTATGGTCAGAAAAAAAGAAAATAAAAAAATTTAAAATTAAATTTTCTGATTAATAGACAAATGAAGGTCGAAATTTGCACTCTACCGTCTACAAGACACGTAAACAACACAACATCCCAAACAGAAGAAGAAAAATTCTTTAATAATTTTAATTCTGTTTACAACTTTGGCGAGAATAATTATGTTGTAAGACTCGTCTTGTTTTGTGCAGCATCAAAGCGGCGGGATAATGGCGCAATTAGTCACTGAATTCTAGCACGTATCCACTCGAATAAGAATAGTCAGTCGAACTTTTTTTGGCTATCGAAAGAATTTTCGAATTTACAAATCATTTGAGGAGGCGCATATGAGGAAAAATCACTTACGGAAGTCATCGATTGGTGTAATGGTCACCTGGTAGTGACAGATTTTTGGCTAGTTGTCCCGCACCCCAGACGAATTTGTATTTGTCTGGCGGTTATATTTAGAATTTTCCATTTTAGGGTTCATTTATTGAATTTCAGATTCATTTGTTGATGTACAAAATCTTATTGAAAATTAATTTTATTTTTGTCATATACAATGTGATACAAAATCTATTTTTAAAAATAAAAAAAATTAAAATTCTTTTTCTGTACAAACCTCCGCATATTAGTCGGAACATTTTTTTTAAAGTTATTAGCAATAAAAGAAAAGATAGCATCCGACCACACAATACGTTATAAACTAACTACATATGTGCATATATGCTAATACAGGATGCAGCAGAATTGATTAATCGATTTGAAATTGTAAAATAAGTAATTTATTGTTAGCTTAGATAATAATGTTTACATAATTAGAAAGTCCATTGGAAAGCATCCTTAAATGGGTTCCATTGTTCAGCAAACGTCGCTTGAGAAAGTCCATAGTTTTCATCAACATTCGTAATAGAATCTGTTGAATCGTAGTCGTGCGTGATTTGTATTTTAAAGTTATAAGCCCAGTGATGTAGTGAAAAGAAAGGGTATAGGGGAGAATTATAGTGTAACGATTTTCTGCGTTACTTAATTTGCTGGGTGAGAAATGAGAAGATTTTCTTAGTTTCCTTACAAAGATTCTCAAAAATCTCAAAAATTACTAAACTACTTTTTCCACGTTGTCTTTGTTCCTATTTGCTTTTAAAACTAAAACCAGCTCTCTGATGCTTGGGGCGACATCTCTTGATTACTCGATATGCAGTGTTCATAAATGCAACAATAGATTGGATCGGGAAGGAAAAAGAGTGAGGTGACGATGCGCGCTATCTTTGAATCTCTCTCTGTTGATTATAGGTATTAGGAAACACTGAGGAAGGAAAGTTATTCCACATTCGTGAGGTGTGGTTAAAAAACGATCTTCTATATTTCACTGTGCACACGAAAACAGATTTAAGTTTATACGGATGTGCGGAAGAGGAGGCAAACCCCACAGGCGGATCAGTAGAAATGCGATGAAGTGGGAGGGTTGTGATCCCTTATTTTCGGATCACAACCTTGCTGAAAAAGGAAGAAGAAGACGGATGTGCGGAAGAGGCCGCACGTGTAATATGATACTACGAACAGACGGACAGGAGGGACACAACTATATATTTCATCCGAACACTTGTGATGGAAGTACCGATATAGGAGCGCTAAGCATCCTACCTATACATTCCGGCGGTGTTCTAGTGAAGGAATTAGGTTGCAGATAGACTGATTACCGATCAATCTACAAGCTCGACGCTGAACACGATCAAGCAAACTCAAGCACGTGGCGGGAGCTCCCGCCCAAACATGTGAGTTATATTCAAGTTTCGGGCGAATGCATAGATAGTGGCTAAATCAGTTGGAGTAAAAGAAACAGTAACATCTTTTGAGAAAAACCAAGGCATCTAGCACCACCATTTGCAGCATCAGTAATCTGCTAGTTCCAACGTAAGTCTGGGCTAATATGCATACCGAGCATTGACAAGCCATTACTTATGTCCTGTATCCCCTTGTGGGTCCTAGGGCCTCTACTACGCCTACGCGCCATCGTGTACGGTTTCTGGCAATGTGTCTGAGTTCTCCCCAACTTTTTCGCTAACTGCCGTGCCTCCTTCTTGACTGTTCTGCGCCATGTTCTCTTCGGACCGCCAGGTCTTCTGCCATCCTGTGTTAGAGGGTTTCATTGCATAGCATGGTTCGCTATGGAACTGTCATCCTTTCGGAACGTGTGACCAATCCACTGCCACTTCCGCCGTTGGATAGTTGTGCCTATTGGTTCCTGACCCGTTCTTTCTTAAAGGTGTTCGTTAGAGATACGATTGGGCCAGAAAATCCTTAAGATTAATAATCCTTTTTTTTAATAGGTGCCTGCGCAATATCTAATGGATTTTTTTAAGGACAAGCCATTAGATTCCTCTAGATCAACTCCATTCATTTTAAGTTTGGCCACGTTGGTGCCACGCTTGAGAGACAGGAAACAACACTGAGTTTTTGACGCGTTGAACTCAACTCGGTTTCTAACACTCCAATTGACGATTGCATCAATGCCAGAGTTAAGTTCGGTCCACATTTGCTGTCGCTGGGACTCTACAACTTGGGGCCCTGGTCGTGGAGGCGTTAAAGAATAAGCGAAGTCAAGAGTGTTGTCATCCGCGAATGAGTGGATTGGGTTGCGAGAACGAGAAAGTAGGTCGTTGATAAATATTAGAAAAAATGTCGGAGAGAGGACTGAGCCCTGTGGAACACCAGCATTAGTTGAGAAGGGGGTAGAAATATATCCATCTAACACAACTTGTATTGACCGATTACTTAGAAAACTCGCAATCCATTTCGAGAAACTGTCACCAACGCCATAAGCTTGTAGCATGTTAACCAGGGCAATATGCCATACCCTATCAAAAACCTTGGAAATACAATATCAAGAGCAACTGTTCTGCATTCACCATATTGATGGATCCATTGGTTCCATTTATCCGACAGGTAAGACAAGTGGGCGCCGTGGCGTAAGTGGTTAGTGTGTCGGATCACTACTCATGAGGTTCCAAGTTCGAATCCCAGAAAATACCAAAAAGTTTTTTCACGGTCCCACCTCTCGCGAGCGTCTGACAAACATCCGAGAGTATTGTTGTCACGAAAAAGTTTCTCAAATCGCCGTTCGGATTCGGCATTAAACTGTAGGTCCCTTCCATTTGTGTGAAAAATATAACGCACACAACATGAGTGGTTGCGAGAAGCTAGGCCCTGGCACTTTAAAGAGCTGTTGCGCCAAATATTTGAATTTTTTTTTGTAAGACATTAAGTCACCAGTGGAACACTGTTGTCTGAAACTATACTGGCGGTCATTAAGGAGATGGTTTCTTTCTAGGTATCTCATGAGATGGTAATTGACAATGCTCTCCATGACCTCAGAAAGCACTGACGTTAAAGCTATGTGTCGGTAGTTAGAAAGGGTGGTTTTATCGCCCTCTTTGGGAATTGGCTGAACATGGGCTAGTTTCCACCTATCCGGAAAAGTGCCTGTGGAATAGGATACGTAGAAGATCTTGCATAGAGATTTAGCCAAGGTAGAAGAACACCTCTTCAAACCAAGGGGTGGGATTCCATCTGGACCTGAAAATTTATTGCAGTTGAGATCTTTAAGGACACTAGCTACTGAACGGTTTCGGAAAAAAAATTGTCCTAGAGAATATTGAATACGGTTTAGCATAGGTGGAGAAAGAGAGCTGTCTGGTAAGGTGGAATTTACCGCGAATAATGCAGCAAGCAGATCAGCTTTCTCTTTGGAGTCTGTGATATTGATATCATTGTAGACAAGAGCTGGGATTGCTGATGAGGTGGATCCTTTGATCTTTTAACGAAAGACCAAAAAGATTTACTACCCTTAAAGAGATTGCAGTATTTTTTACCTCACTTTTTGGTCTCGTTGGAATTGAGCACACTTGAAACTGACGTTACAGTCATTTCTGGCCCGTCTGTAGAGACTTTGGTTTTCTTCAGTAGGTGTTTGGCGCCATAACGCAAAAGCTTCTTCTTTCTTCCGGACAGCAATTCCGCAAGTCGGATTGAACCAACGTTCTTATTTTGGTTTTAAGCTAACTGATTTACTTTAATTGTAGGAGCGCATTCCAAGTAAAATTAGGCCTGTGATCATGTCACCAGCGGCATTAACGTCTCTATCGAGGAAGAATAGAGACCAGTTGAAATCCAAAATAAAAAGAACGAATTAAGACCGCTCCAATCGGCATTCTCGTATTGCCAGATTGTTCTTCTAGGGTACTTCTTGTTAACTGAATGCAGGTTGGAGTACGAGAATTAAGCTGACACGAGACAATGATCCGAGTCTCCAATTGGGGCAGAAACCAATTGAATATTTGTCCGGAAAAGAGCTTAAGAATAGGTCCAGAATGTGTTGGCCGTGACTGACGTTAGGAATGTGTGTTGGTCTGTCTAAAAGCTGAGTGAGATGGTCGTGGTTGATTCTTTTAAATCGTCTATGCTATTCTCGTGGATTTTATGTTTTAAATACTTCCAAATGTAACAGAATTCAATTTAACAAAAATTGCCGATCACTCCGAATACTGCTATGGGTGATGGAGGCAAAAGAACAACAAAATGTCTCTTGTCCCTTAGAGGATTTTTGAACTCCTTTTTATTATTTAAATAAAATAGTTTTTAACTAAATTCATGTTCCTTAAGCTTCCTTCGAGAACTTGATTTCAGCTAGGACACTTTTGCTTTCAAAAAATAATAATAATTTTTAACAAAAAAAAAATCTACTACAATTTTTTTCAGGTTGAAATATGCGCGTCTCTAGCAGCCGTTGTCATCGCTTACCAAAATAGAACTCATCCCAGTGCTTTTGCTAACCTTCTTATACTTGACTCCGACTTTCCAGGCATATTCCCAAATTTTCAATTCGCCACTTGAATTCCACTTGCCAAAAATCTGGAAAGTTCTAGTACCTTCGGGTTGGTAGTTTCAAGATGTCTCTCATGGCTTCCCGGTTGTTTTGTTTATGTTTCTGCGCTCGCGTGCCATAACCCCCTCCTTAGTACTCAAAGCTCCTGCTGAGTTCCACAAAAGTGATAGAAGAGCGCTTGACTATTGACTTTCCTTCGAAAGGTCTTGAAGATGTTATCTTGTAGGTTGAATTGTTGGTGAGGGTTCGCATCGCTTAGCTGCACACACGCGCCTGACGACTAGTTCTTGTGGTAAGCTCACATCCTCCGCAAAGATGCTTGCTCTCCTTACCATCTGTTGAGATTGGCTCTGATGTTTCGAGTTAATGCTAAACCCGCTGGAAGCTCGTTCCGTGCATAGAGCTCGACTAGGGCAGCTATTTCTCTCTGCTCAATGAACGTCGACATGGAATTAATTACCTCTGCATGAGCTGAAAGTATTTCCGAAGACGTAGATCCGAAAATCTTAGTATCCGCTTTCGCTGGCAGTTGCAGTGGCCGATGAGGATTGCAGCAGCGCTCGCTAATATTGAGAAGGGAGCCCATTCGTTGTAGTTCTGGCTGCGTAACTAATCGTGTCGCTTGCAGTGGGAGGTGAGCTACTGGATCAGGGAAACTATCTACTGGGCTTCGATGGCGTTGGTCTAGCTTGTCAGTAGTGATTTGTGATCCTGAATCGTTAAGGGTTCCGCTCGATACTGCAATCGGAATTGACATTCGGCGTCCATACTCGTTCAGGTGCGGCTGCTTTCCTTTTTCATCTGATTGTCTAGATTCGCTACCGCCAGTGCGGGGACTCCTCATCACCCGTGTTGCAACTAATGTGCGACTGAAACTGGTTTTCCACTAGCATCACTCGGGGTGACGAGTTCGCAGGTACTACTGCGATAAAGGCAACTTCGGTTAATTTCTCCTTCCCTCCATCTAGCCTTCTATTAAAACTATTCTGGAACTCCATCATCACCCTTTCCATTAGTTGGACTTGCCTCCGGGTGGCATCCTCGAGTATTGTTTTTACTTCGTCGGCATTCATTGTTATTTACGTGGTGGGAATTATGCTTAAGTGGGCGCCGTGGCGTAAGTGGTTAGTGTGTCGGATCACTACGCATGAGGTTCCAAGTTCGAATCCCAGAAAATACCAAAAAGTTTTTTCACGGTCCCACCTCTCGCTAGCGTCTGACAAACATCCGAGAGTATTGTTGTCTCGAAAAAGCTTTTCAAAATAAATTGCCCTTCGGATATGGCACTAAACTGTAGGTCCCTTTCATTCGTGTGAAAAATATAACGCACACAACATGAGTGGTTGCGAGAAACTAGGCCCTGGCACTTTAAAGAGCTTTTGGGCCAAATATTCGTATTCGTATTCGAATTATGCTTAATTCTGTCCGCGCAATCCCACATGGTTGTCAACCAAGCTGATCGTCTGTAGGCCGCTTAAGAAGTAGTCGGATGTTGATACAAGTAAGTTGGATGAGCATGAAGGCCAAGTAGCGTCACCATTACGAGAGATGTGGGAGCGTTGTGCAGAATTTCATTCGTTGATTTAAATCTCGAATCTCTTCTTGAACCACTTGCGTTTTGAATGGATGGGAATAAAAGTCCATATGTAACATTTGCTTAAAACTTCTACCTGACATGGGTAATGCTAAATGTCGCCTAGCAGAACACCATGGGCTCTGCTGTATGGCCGCATTTACTCCCTCTCCACATTTTCTAAGGTGCGAATTGTTCGTAGACGGCCAGAATTCTTCTCCGGTAATGCAGAAGCAGCCGATTCAAATTGCTACCCAGTTTAAAATCATTTGATGTATTGGGACTCTTCCAGTTCTTCCTAAGTTAAAACGACGCCTAAACTCACGTTATGAATCACCATTCGAAAAAAAAAAAAAAAAATACTCAACAAACACATGATGATCACTTGACCATCGCTCTATGGGCATGGTGACTCAAGACTTTGGATTGCTATACAAACCAACGATAGAAACACTGCGCTATCTACCATCGTATGTTTCTGGCGCCAATTTTAAATTGTCTAATCAATTCTGCCGCACCCTGTATAACCCATGCTTTCATTTAAAACGAGTAAGTGCACATAGTTCCTAAAATAGCAAATAATCCCGCGAAATTACAATCATAAAAGAAAAGAAGTTGATTTCTGTTAAAATTAGAGCAAAAGTTGTTTTCAAATTCAATTAGCACACCCTTTACAGATTGTGTTTGCAAAAAGTATACAGAGTCGTGCGAACTGAGCCATCGATAAATATGGACTTTTACACTCTTGATGCGTATTTAACAAGCATCTCCTAATAAGTGAATTGCTCGAGTTTATATTTTATTTGCACGTCTGAAACGTAGTGATCATTTTTTTTTTTTTTAAATATCGTCAGCATTCTACGTTTACGATCCCAACCCTATCATGAGATGTGTTAGGTTAGCGGCTATGAATTTCATCATATAGCGAAAATTAACGCGAATTTATTGAAGAACAAATTATTGGGGATAGATTATGAGGCAGTGGAAGATTTTTTTTGTTTTATTGTCTCTCGGGAGAGGCAAGACTATTACGCCGATAGATGTCTGCTACCAGGGCTTTCGGCTAGCATATGATTACTATAGAACTACAGAATGTACATATAGACATCATTTACAACATTCAATAGTTGTAAATACATTTTCTTCTGAGGGAATTTTAAGAAGATTCTATAAGGAGGAGAGTATCTCTTAACTTGATTGCACTCATAGATAAAATGTTCAATGGAGATCGTTTCATTGCTGCTACATAGATGACACTGTGATGGTTCGGATTTGATCATTAGGTACACGGTGCGTGAGACTAGAATGTCCAAAGCGGAGTCGAAGGAATGGTTTGATTGATTGGGAATATGACCCCTACAACATCTACATTTATTGCAGTTTCCAGTCTTCTCTTCTGTGTTCCTCCCAGTACCTTACAATCCGTCTTTATCAGGGTTATCGTGAATAAATTTTCCCTTGGAATTTTTCCCCCGAACAAACATTAAGTATCATCAAAAAAGAGGAAATAATTCAGCGGAAAAGAAATAGGTATTATGAATGACAATTCAAGAGAATTTTCAACGCAATCACGATACTTAATTTTTTTCCTGATGCATTTTTTTCCTATTTTGAAGATACCTAATTTTTGTTCGGGGGAAAAATTCCGAGGGAAAATTTATTCGCGATAACCCTATATATGTCCTTCTTGGATTGGAAGTAGTAGGAAAGTAGAAGTTCTGATATCGATTTTACAACTCTTATCAGTTTCTTCGTTGCCTTTGATACCTACGTGCCCCGCTATCCATATAAGTTTCAGTTTATTATCGTTAGCGATAAGTCGGTCCCGATATTTTCTAAAGTCAAATAGGTGATCCCCACAGGCGGATGAGTAGAAATGCAGTGAAGTGGGAGGGTTACAATCTCTTGTTTTCGGATCATAACCTCGCTGAAATAGGAAGAAAAAGAAGAAGCGATAAGTCGATCCCGCACGGTTTCAGCTTTCGGTCTTCTATTCTCAATCTTCTTCCTATTTCGGTGAGGTTATGATCTGAACTCAAGGGATCATAACCCCACTTTACTGCATTTCTATTGATTCACCTTTTTAAAATCAGAAAGTATTGGCAGGGTTCCCGATATTGGATCACTTCATCACTGAGGCAAACCAAATGCTGGCGTTGTTGCACTTGTGTGATCCAGGAGTTTTTTTTTTTTTAGGCCTGCCTGTCTTACGCGATTGTGGGCGCCGTGGCATAAGTGGTTAGTGTGTCGGATCACTACGCATGAGGTTCCAAGTTCGAATCCCAGATAACACCAAAAAGTTTTTTTTTCACGGTCCCACCTCTCGCGAGCGGCTGACAAACATCCGAGAGTATTGTTGTCACGAAAAAGCTTCTCAAATCGCCGTTTGGAGTCAGCATTAAACTGTAGGTCCCTTCCATTCGTGTGAAAAATATAACGCACACAATATGAGTGGTTGCGAGAAGCTAGGCCCTGGCACTTTAAAGAGCTGTTGCGCCAAATATTTGTATTTTTGTCTTTCGCTATATTTTTTTTTTTTTATAATTTGCGCGCACTCAAAGGGTTATGAATACCTTTAACACGTTTACACACGTGGAGGCGTTGTAAAGGATAAATAGAGAGAGAGAAAAAATTTGGTGTAGTGGTTTTTGAGGTTCAGTTGTTTATGTTTCAGAGAAACTCCGGGGGGTGGCGTTCAGATAACTGGGGAGATTTTCGTTATTTTTTGTCTTTGCTTCTGATTCACTGTATTTTTTTCTCGATAACCGATATCATAGGCAAATCATCATCAACAGAGCAAACAATTTTCCAGCCATGCGACCAAGCTACTGCCAGTGTTATGCCTTCACAGTAGTGTTCACACAAGCTTTCGCAATTGATCAGACTGATCTGCGGAACGTTCTTTGATATTGCCTTTTTAACAGGGTTCAACAGGGTTCACAGGGCGGCGTGGCGTACGTAGTTAGTGTGTCGAACCACTGCGCGTGAGATTCCATATTCGAATCCTAGAAACACTACACATTTTTTTCACGGTCCCACCTCTCACGAACGTCTGACAAACATCCTAGAGTATTGTTGTCAGGAGAAGCTTCTCAAAACAAATTGCCCTTCGGATACGGCACTAAGCTGTAGGTCCCTTCCATTCGTGTGAAAAGTATAACGCACACAACACGAGTGGTTGCAAGAAGCTGGGCCCTGGGTTCAAATGATTTATTCTTTAAACGTGACAATACTAGCTGAGCCGGTTGCACTATTATTTTTCGTGAGATGGTCTCTTTGACGTGAAGGCTTCCACGAATCTCGGAACGAATCTTTCTGGTGTTCTGTTGTTAATAATATTATTTATGGTTTCGATTGTTTGAAGACTGTCAGTACATATTATATTTGTTTTGCTGTCTGATAGCTATCAATGCTCTGACCTGATAGAACTGAGGAGAATTCTTCAATGAATCCTTTAGAGAGTGTTCCCATCTTGATTCACAACTCTGAACGCTACTCCGACATTAGTTTTAGATTCATCAGTAAAATGGAAGGTCCAATAACCTTGTTGTTTGCTTTCAATGATTCGGAGCAACATTTGCTGATATTCTTCTTCTGTGGTAGATATTTTCGTGAACGCGTTAAGGTAAGTATTGAAGCAATCGTAGTTAAGTATCCATGGTGAAGTGGATACAGCGTTGCATATCGATCATGGACATTTAGGGGTTTTTCGATGAGCAACAGTTTTTTTTGAAGTTGAGGACAATCGATGATTTGTAAGATGTGTTTAGCTTTTGAATAAGGAGGGAGGTTGAATATTCTAGGCGCTGTTCAATGGATGGAAAACCGATCTCAATTATCATAATTTCAATTCATGGCTTCAGTTCAAGAATTCAGTGAAAAAAGGAATGCAATCTTTTTCGACTATTTTTATTTATTTTATTTTTCATTGAAGTCAGTTTGCAATTCTTCGGAGTTATTAATGTCGGTGAAGTCTTTGAAGTCACGTCGTTAAACTCATTAAAAAACAATTAAAAAGCTTTTGAAGTCAACTAAACGAATTTACAATTTGGTTTTCTGAAATAAGAGCCCGTTTTAAAATCTGCCAAGCCTGTGAATTCACGTCATTGAAGTCATTGGAGTGATTGAAGTTTTCAATTCACGGTTTCGTTTTTAAAATTAAACTACTTACTCTTCTTCTTCCTTTTTCGGCGAAGTTATGATCCGAAAACAAGGAATCATAACCCTCCACTTGATCGCATTTCTACTCATCCGCCTGTGGGGTTCACCTATTTGACTTTAGAAAATATCGGGACCGACTTATCGCTAACGATAATAAACTGAAGCTTATATGGATAGCGGGATACGTAGGTATCAAAGGCAACGAGAAACTGATAATAGTTGTAAAAGTGTGAAGTCGAGTATTAAGAAGTCATCGAGGTACCGATTTCGGTTTTCAAATAAAAGGATTCACTAAAGTCTGTTAAGCTTGTGCAGTCACGTAATTAAAGGCATTGACATCATTGAAGACAATTCATAATTTTATTTTATAAAAAATACAGTAAATATCATTTAAAATCAATAAATCCTTAAAAGCCAGTTCCAACTGATACTTCAATGGCTTTAATGACATCAATGAATGGAAATGATAAAAGAATAAATAAATATTTGGCGCAACAGCTCTTGTGCGTTATATTTATCACACGAATGGAAGGAACCTACAGTTAAGTGCCGTATCTAAAGGGCAATTTAGTTTGAGAAGCTTTCTCGCAACAATAATACTCTCGGATGTTTGCCAGACGCTCGCGAAAGGTTGGACCGTGAAAAAAACTTTTCGGTGTTTTCTGGGATTCGAACATGGAACCTCACGTGCAGTGATCCGACACACTAACCACTTACACCACGGCGCCCATATCGTGGGGCGATTCATTGACTACACGCGACTGAAACTAAGTCATTTGCATGGGCAAGCGATGTGTTTTTCTTTCAAGAATAGGCACCTACATTGTTCCTTGTTTCAGTCATAAGAGTTGACGAAAATAGGGTAAATATCTAAAGCTTCAGATACTGCCCAGATAGGTATTGTTATTTAATTTTAAGTTAGAAGCAAGGTCGCGAGCTTAGCAATTGCATACCACTAAAAAACTCACCACTTTAGAATTAAAATCAATTTTTTTGAGTCCAAAGGGCATCTGTCCTTATAAGTTATCTTATTTGTCACAAGATATGATATGCATACATTCACTCGCCGTTTCTACAACAAATCCCACTCAATAAACAGTTTTATTGTCTTAAAATCTCTTTACAAACAAAAAAGCATTCAAAAGTCTTTTTCAAACCTCGCACAGCAACTGCTTAAATTATTGTAATACCTCATCATGCCAATTGAAATATTGTTAATTAATTTCATAAGTATGTACTTCTCAGTGGTTCAACAAATATAAGTACTCATCACACGTCTGTTTGAATAAGCAACACTGGACAAGAGATTTTCTTTATATCAATATTTTGAATTAAGTAATACGTACTAAAGAAATTTACTACGTCTTAAGAATGAGTCGTGTGAGTGATTCGCACTCTCACTTTAGGGCTTTATTGACACAGACAGCCAGAGTACTCCAAATGAGTGTTGATTTTCAGCACGCTTTACTGTGCAAAGGATTATGTCATCGTGTTCGTTGTTTGTTTGGTCGATGGGTTTGATGATCTTCTACACAAAGATAGGGGAAAGTCACTATGTCACTACTTACGCATCTCTTCCTTGTTGTGTTGCCAAATTTAGAATTCCTCTCTTATGAGCTATGGAATATCAATTCGAAAACCGCTCGAACAAAACAACAATCGTATGCATTACTTCTTTGTTTCGTTAAATTTTAAGCGGCAATTGTAGTTCTTTTTTTGTCGTTAAGAGTTTACACTTCTGTACTTACTTTACTTATGTCCTGTATCCCCTTGTGGGTCCTAGGGCCTCTACTACGCCTACGCGCCATCGTGTACGGTTTCTGGCAATGTGTCTGAGTTCTCCCCAACTTTTCCCTAACTGCCGTGCCTTCTTCTCGACTGTTCTGCGCCATGTTCTCCTCGGACCGCCAGGTCTTCTGCCATCCTGAGTTAGAGGGTTCCATTGCATAGCATGGTTCGCTATGGAACTGTCACCCTTTCGGATCGTGTGACCAATCCACTGCCACTTCCTCCGTTGGATAGTTGTGCCTGTTGGTTCCTGACCCGTTCTCTCGTAAAGGTGTTCGTTAGAGATACGATTGGGCCAGAAAATCCTCTAGATATTGCGCAGTCACCTATTAACGAACGTTTGCAGCTTTCTGGTGATAGTAGTGGTCACTCTCCACGTGCTGCAACCATATAGCAGCACGGATTCAACGTTGGAGCGGAACAGTCTTATTTTGGTGCTCAAACTGATTGCATTGCTTCGCCATATTTTGGACAACATCCCGAACGCGGTCTTTGCTTTGGCGATCCTGTTGGCTATATCCACTCCGGTTCCACCGTTGGTCGAGACAATACTCCCAATATACTGGAAATCCTCTAGTCCCTCTACCGGTTGTCCAGCAATGCATATTTGAGCCGATGAGTTGGTTCCAAGGCTGATAATTTTAGTTTTTGCCGTATTAATTTTCAGCCCGACGACACCTGCCTCCCTCTCCACATCTGCTGTCATTTGGTGGAGGCCCATAATTCTGTGGGAGAGTAAGCATACATCCTCAGTGTAGTCAAGATTTGTTAGTTGAGATGTAAGAGTCCATCGAATTCCTCCGTTTCCCTTCGACAAAGCTGCATGAAGCACATCGCTAATCACCAATAGAGATAGTATTGGTCTTGTCTTACCCCACTTTGGATTTCAAATTGCTCAGACAGAATTCCTCTATGCAGAACGTGACACTTGGAGTCTTCATATGTAGCTTTGATAATAGCAATTAGTTTATCGGGAATACTTCTCCTACGTAAGGCACGCCAAATAAACTCCCTGTTGACACTATCGAACGCCTTCTCAAAATCGATGAAGAGCAGGTGCAGTGGCGATCGATATTCAACACACTGTTCGATGATAATCCGCAGGGTGTTGATGTGGTCGACACAGGAGGATCCAGAGCGGAAACCTGCTTGTTCGGCATCGAGTGTGTCTTCGAGATGTTGTTTGATTCGCTCAAGGATGATTTTAGCTATTATCTTAGCTACAGCAGGCAGCACGCAGATACCCCTCCAGTTTCCGCAATCCATTGAATTTCCTTTCTTAGGAAGCTTGACGATCATTCCCTTTTTCCACTCGTTAGGAAAACTCTCAGCTTCCCAAGCTCTCTCTATAAGTGGAAGCAGAAGCTCGGCTGATTTTGTGGGCGCTGCTCGTAAGAGCTCTGCTGGAATACCGTCAAGTCCTACCGCCTTGTTGGTTTTGAGTGCCTTGATCGCGGTAATGATCTCATCTTTACTGGGAGTCGTGGTGCGTATTCGGGAACTTCTCACCTCGGGCATCTCAGTCTGATTTGGGAGCATATCGCTAGCGAATACACGGTTCAAAACCGTAGCAAAATGCTCTTTCCATCTCTTGAGCTGGTCCTCATCCGAAATGAGCAAGGAGCCGTGTAGGCTTTGCACTGGGTTTTGGCTGGAGCTGCGACCACCTGTCAGCTCTTTGGTGATTCTGTAGACGGTCCTGCTGTCGCACCTCCGTGCAGCTTCTTCTGCTTCTGTAGCCAGCGCGTTGATGTAGTTGCGCTTGTCACGTCGTACGCTACGCTGAACTTCTCTCATCCTTATGCGATATAGGGACTCTAGCTCGCTTCTCCCTGCTGCTGGGGTAGCTGCAACACGAGCTTTCAGCTGTTTTCGTTCGTCAATCCGTCTCCAGGTATCCTCGGAAAGCCACGCCCTATGTCTTCCCTGCGATCGACCGGCAATTCTTTCAGCACCAGATGTAAAAACATTTTTCACAGCACACCAATGGTCTTAGATGGTTGCGGGCATTGAGCTGCTGATTGCTTCCACGCCTTGCGAAAAGTGTTCCCTTAATTGTTGGCGCACTGAGGGATCACTAAGTCTATCGATGTTGAACCTGGGCATTCTTGTGTTGTCGTGGGATCTTCGAACTGAAACAGTGCGTAGTTGGAGAGTAGCTATCATAAGATGGTGATCACGTACTATCCCCACATCTGCCCCTCGCCTGTTTCGGATGTCCAGGAGACTGCTTCTAAAGCGGCAGCTGATAGCAAAATGGCCAATTTGGTTGTAGGTTGCTTGCCTGTCATTGGAAACCCAGCAACAGGGTGCCACCTATCACAAGGCGGTTGGCATTGCAGAAATCCACAAACCTTTCGCCGTTGTCATTGCGGTTGCCCAGTCCATGTTTCCCGATTACATGCTTGAGCCCTTCGTTGTCGCTGCCTACCTTGGCATTCAAATCCCCCATCACTATGACAATGTCTCCATTTGGTGTTGTGTTGAAGACGGCGCTTAAGAGATTGTAGAAGCTCTCCTTTTCGTCCTCAGACGAACTATTCGTTGGGGCGTAACATTGTACGATGGTGACGCGTCGTACTCTAGTCCGGAATCTGGCCGTCAAAATCATATCACCATGAGGCTGCCAGGAAATTATTCCCTTGGGTGCTGTTGTTGTTAGCAGTAGTCCGACTCCATATTCCCGCTGACTTCCGGATGGTCTTCCAGAATAGAGTAGTACAGTGTTACGCGTTGGAGACTGGTACTCGCCCGCTTCTAACCTTCTTACTTCACTTACCCCCAAAATGTCCAGTTTATATCGCATGAATTCCTTTTCCAATTGGAGGAATCTGGCATTGTAAGGACCTTCGCTTCCCGAGTCGAGGAGCGTCTTTACATTCCAGAAACCTATCTTTGTCCGGGTACAATAGCCAAAAGTCGTCAACATGTGATCATTCCTTATCCGAGGCATAGTGTCGGTTTCTGTAGCGGGCAATATTCGGTAACGCCCACGTTACCTAGCCTAGAATCAAGGCCTTAGACAACCCGCACTTACAATTTTGGCCTATACGTATAAGGGTTTATACGTATAGTTGCCCGGGGACCACCACTAGGAGGTAAAGTAAGCACGTCATCACGAACTTGGTTCTTGCGCTACTGGCCCAAGCTAAGTTTTGGGCAGTCAGTAGTTTCCCGATCAATCGCAATGCAGGTCCCCCATTCACTTGTGTGGTAACGAAGAAACACGGAATATCGAGTCAGAGAGGGAACTGGGAATCTACAAACGTCTCCTTATGGTGTAAATTTTCATTCCCGATTTTAGTCGACGATTTAGCCAACAAAAGTCGGGTTTATTTGTCCCAAACCATAGCTTTATCAAGATGATTCACAATTTTGTATCATTTTTGATTCCTATAGTTTGTAACGTCCAGTCTCTTACTCGTGTCACAAAGTTGGGTTCGAAAATTTGTGATAATTTCTACATTTGGTTTTATGAGTTCTGTGGAATTTCATCGGACTTGCAGAACGATTAGAATCGACTTGAATAAATTGACTTGTTCTTCTTCCTTATATCAGCGAGGTTACGATCCGAAAATAAGGGATTATAACCCTCCCACTTCACCGCATTTCTACTGATCCGCCTGTGAACTTGAATAAATTGACTGGACTTAGGAAATATGGTAGAGGTCTGTCTACATTTAGAAAAGAAACCGCCGTCCTTCATGAATGTCCATCTTCTGCTTACTTTAAACACTATCTGCAGTACTTATCCAAATTGTTTCTTTTTAATTTCAGAATTTAGCCGATAAGCGTGAAGATGGCAATCGTTCTGACACCCTCGACGAGCTAACCGCCGACCAGCTTGTCCAAGAGAAAACCGCAGTCCAGCATGGGCTTCTCTTCTTCGAGTCTCTCTATGGACGTCCATCGACCAAGGACGAACGTGACGCAGCACGACCACTCTATGATCGTTATCGTATTCTCAAGCGAATGGTATCACGTAGTGTAACCATATCGGGCAACATCCCCGGTGCACCAGAACTTCCAACCATACTCGAGCACGAAGCAATGGTATTTGAATCAACACCACAACAATACTCCTCCAACAGTACAGACAGTACCACCAGTCCCAGTGAATCATCCCTACTTACCGTCGCAGATGGTAATAATTCAGCAGCATCAACAGATTCCACTCCAGAGACCAAAACCGATGAGGAAGAACAGCAACAATCACCACAGCAGAAGCGACAACAGCAACAGGATTCCCTACTTAGTGAGAATATTCATACACTCTCCATAGACAAATTATGGGAACATTTGGATAAAGCTCGAGAAGAGAAAAAGCTTCTAAAGCGTACAATTCGTGAATATGAAACCGTATTCGAGGAACAAAATGGTCGTAAAATGTTGAAAAACGACAGAAAGTCCATCGAAGACACCTATGCCCAGTACAAAGAGAAAAAGGCAAAAGCTCGTCTGTTGCAGGCACTCATCAAAAAGCATATCTCACGTTGAGGTGGCGCTAAGTACGAAAGTTGTGCTTAATCGCTTTTTTTTTAGTCAACACAAAATGTAAATGTGACTTGGCAAGTTCAAAGTTTGGAAACCGATGGAAGTGTATGTACTTTTATTGCTTCCAATCAAATTTTGTTTATAACCAATATTATTGTTTTGTTTGTGCCTGCACTTAAGAGTGACAGGCAAGGAGACAAGTGGAGCTTTCCTTGCGCTTTTTATTTTTTATTTTTTTTTTTGTGAAACAACTGAGGGACCTTGAATATTTGGATAAGGATACACCCTCAATGTTGAAATAATGTCACTCAGACAGAGAGCATATTTTGAGAATTAACTGGTAGTTGTTCTTATTCATCAGTATTTTATTATTTCGTTGTTCTGAATATTTTTGTGTCTAATTTTTGAGATTTGTTTTTCTGTACAAAAAGAAAAGAGATCTAAAAACATGAAAAAATGGTTTCAGGTTCAGATAAACTCTAACTACTCCAGATCTATGCAACTGAGCCTAACAGTGTTTATCTGTCTCAAAACACAAGTTTTTTGTTTTTCTTCTTGAAATGACAGTACTTCTCATCTCAACATTATATACATTTTGTAAGACACCTTCATTTTCATTATAATTCATCTCAAATTTATCTTACACATAAAATATTTACAAAATATATTAAAAAAAGGAAGAAGATATATATACAAAATATATATAAAAATATATTGATCTGTGATAGTTTTTATTTTATTTCTAATTTCTGAATTATTATTATTTTATTGTTTTTTTTTTCGCTCTATTATGTTTGTTTTGTTTTTTCTTGAAAAAAATTTGTTTGGCAAAAACTATTTATGAATAAATTTAATTATTAAATAAAATTATAAAATTTATTTCTTTATTTAGTTATATACATATATACATATATATAAATATAAAAGAAAACTTATTGAATTGTCTAACATGTTGAACATGTCTAATTTATAATAAAGTTAATCAAATTAAATAAAAAAGAAAAATATGGACAAAATTGTTACAAAAAATTTGTAAAACTTTTAATTTAATGTTAACGAAAGTGATGTACAGAATGGGATGTAGTTTCTTTGGACATTGCATTGCGTAAAAATAGAATTATAAAAAGGAAAAAAATTACTTAAACTTATTTGAACGGTAGAAGCTCGGTCAACTAAACTTTTATGACCATTTGCTTGCCCCTAGGAAGGACAATTATTAACGATATGTTGTTCACTTTATTTTTGTTAAAAGCAAGAGAATTATAATTTAGAAACTGCGTTTAGTTGGCATTAGATAAGATTCGATTTTTATTTGTGTACTTCAAAATTTGGACAAAAATGTTTGCAAAAATCACTTTGCATGGCATTGTCGTTTGCCTGATTGACAATATAATCATATTGAAGATGGGCTAAGTCGTCAATTTGCATTCGCACTTATAACTGTGAATGCGATTTCTTATTCATTGTGAATGTAAACTGCTAATGCGAATTCGTAATGGAGTCATATAGGTACACCTGTCCGGCTATTTTGCCTTAATCACACAAAAATAAACTTTCTTCCATAAGTGGTGCAAATGCCCCAAATCATTTTACAACTCCTAAATTTCATATTTACATATGCATATATTTATGCACACGTTTGTACATATGTGCACACAGGGTTTTTTTTAGCGCCAAGGATGTATAATCTTTACAGATACTAATAGCCCGAGTACTACTAGCATGCACGATTCGCAAACCTGAGTAATCGATTCCAGGAATACGCCTACGTACTAAACACACACCCTACACACTTCAACCACTCTCCCCGCGATACTGCCGTTAGGTATTTCTTCGCGGGGCTGGTTAGCAATTATGCTCTAGTCTCCGAGGCCGCCTCTTGAGCTCTTCCAAGGGCTTTTGCTCTTCGCAGCGCATTCTGCACACACACTATGAATGAGCAGATCTCTATCCACTCGCCCTCTGATCGTGTCATGTGACTTACAAGATTTTCTGGACTTGGCAGGTTTGCTCTATATTCTGCAAATCGTCTGCAGTAGAACACTGCATGCTCCGCGTCCTCCTCTTCGTTTGGATATATTGGACATAGGGGCGAACTATCGTGTCCAAATCTATGGAGGTATTTCCGGTAGCCACCGTGTCCGGACAGGAACTGTGTGAGGTGGTAGTAACAGTTTCCCCTCGCTCTCTCTGTCTATGATTTTATAGTGGGAATGAGCTTGTGGGTCCACCTGCCTTTTGTAGAGCTGTCCCACTTGGTTTGCCACAGCGTTGCTGATGCTGCCTGTTCTCCTCTTTAATCCTTTTTGCCTCTTGCCGGTTCGAGCGACGTCTAAGTTATACCCTCTGCATCTCATCAGCGAGGATGTCGATTGGGACCATCCCAGCTAAAACGCAGGCTGCATCGTCGGAGATAGTTCGGAAGCCGCTGATCACTCTGATTGCGCAGAGTCTGTGAGCTGATGATAGCTTCTTCTTGCACTCATTTGTCGCCAGTGCACCTGCCCATATCGGGGTAGCGTATAGAAGTACCGAGCTGACCACTCTAAACAGCAGGATCCTGCGGGCGTATCCAGGCCCGCCGATGTTCGGGAACATTCGGGACAGTGCTGCCTGCATCAGCGATGCTTTCTTACTAGAATACTCGAAGTGGGCTTTGAAGCGCAGCCTGTTGTCGAGCATGACTCCAAGGTACTTCAAGGATTCTTTGGACCTGATTGTCTGGTTTTCGACCCGGAAGCTGGCGTATTCCACCTTTTTGCGGCTGGTTATTAGGACAGCTTCGGTCTTGTGGGCAGCTAGTTCCAGTCCGGTAGACTCCAGCCATTCCTTTATTCTTATAACTGCCTTATCCGTGGCATGTAGGGTGCGCCATCTTTTATGTCGGTATGTGAATATTGAATAACTTAAAAAAAAAACAACCGATTTCTATATATGCAGTATTTTCATTTAATTTGGTCCTTTAGAATTGATTTGAACTAGTTTTTGAATACAACATCAATCAAGTGGCCGCCTCTATTGGCCAAAGCAAAATGTGCTCTTTTTGGTGCGTTTTCCATCACTTTTTCGAGCATTTCGGGCGGTATAGCGATGATTTTGGCACAAATGTTTGCCTTAAGCTCGTCAATGGTCCGAGGCTTGCTGGCATACACCTTGCTTTTCAAATAGCTCCACAAATCTGGGTCAAATCTGGAGATCTGGGTGGCCAATCAATGTCGCCATTTTTTGACAGAACACGTCCAGGGAATTTTCGTTGTAGAACCTGGATTATTTGATTTGCAGTGTGGCATGGCGCACCGTCTTGTTGAAACCAGTAACCGTTTAAACTTTTTTCACACATTTGTGGGCAGACATAATGAGCCAACATCCACCAATATCGATTCCCATTGACTGTTTGGCCTTCTCTGAAGAAAAATGGCGCAATGACGGTTTTGGCGCAAACGCCGGCTCAAACAATCACTTTTTGGTCATGCAATGGTGTTTCATGGATCTCGTGTGGATTCTCCGTTCCCCAAATGTGGCAATTTTGCTTGTTAACACCGCCAGAGAGTGCGAAATGGGCCTCGTCGGTCATCAAAATTTGCTTCCAAAAATCAGGAGTCGAATCACAGTATACGTGGCGTATGACTCGTCACGTAATTTGCATTGTGTTGTATAGCAACATACATACATGACGAATCATCAGTCGAGTATGGCTGCTTTCCAAAATTCAAACCTAATACGCATTACGACTGCACCTTGCATCTGTGATGCAAGCACATGATACTTTCACGTTGCGATGCGCATTCTGTTGTCTTGTGAATCATGGCGTTTTGGAATGCTGCGCGATACGCATAATGTCTTTTTTTGTAAATTAATTGCGACTCAGAAGTTCTTCATTGGCTCTGTTAGCACTGTTTTCGTCATTCGCCAACTCTAACGAAGCATCCAGACTGTCTTCCGGCACCGAAATGGAATGCTTTGTGCCATACTGCGTGTCCCAAATACTGAAAAACTCCCAACAAGTTTCCCATTCCCCCGATGACCGATTTCTCGCCTTTATTCTTCTGTATGTCACCATCATATTTAGGAACTTGCGAATGCAGTCATCGAGGGAATGTGGAAATTCTGAATCAATAAGCAAAATTCCAGATAAACCTCTTCTTCTTTTGCGAGCTGAACACATTTTCTAATTGCAGCCTTGTTGTTATTAAATTTAATGGTTAGATTTTTGTCCACTGATTTCTGCATATAAATAAGTAATTATAATAAAATAATTGAATGCGTTTAAATAAACTTACTTCTCGGAATTCGCCATGTTACACATTAGGGAAACAACAAATAAACAACTGTCATTTGCATCGTGCTAGTTCACGATGCGCTGGTTGCTTTTCCTTGCGCAGTATATTCAGTCACAATGAATTTCGGAACGTAATGCGTTGCGTCATCAACTTGAGTTTACATTTCGGAATGGTTGCTGATACACAAAGCAGGCAGTGTTGCATTTGGGAAAGCAGCCTATACCGTGATTCGACCCCAGATTCAGTGTCAACCATTCGAGCGACTATTTGGCCATATTCCAAGCGACGTGGACGGTCTGTCGGCAATATTCTTTGAGTCAATTGCACTTTATACGGAAACAAATGCAAATTATCCTTCAAAATGCGCCGCAAGCTGGTTCCACTGACGCCAAAATGCTGAGCGCGGTGACGATACGAGACATGTGGGTTCGCGGCAACACTCTCTCTTACCGCTTTAACCAGTTCAGTTAACGACGAATAGTGTTGTCAGACGGTGCTTGTTGGCCACGATATTTTCGACGATATGCACGTTGAGTTAACACAACTGAACATGTATTTTCAACGTACAGTGTCACTATTTCGGCGCGTTGTTTCGGTTTGAAGCGAATAATGGTTTAAATTGCACTGAATTGACGTTTCAAAAACGGGGGCGGGTCGAAATTCTGCTTTGCAAAATTCTGTATTCTCACACAAAAATTCAGGAGTGGAATCCTCTAAGGTGATAGTTGATAGTCACACTTTTGACAGTCAAAATTGATGATCGCACTTTGTTAGCTCTCCGTAAAACGATCGCAAAGCCACACAAAAACGATCGCAAAAAGGTGATGATCACGCTGATGGTCACCTTAGAGAGAGCAAAAGGGATGATTGTGATCGTCAACAATCAATTATCACCTTAGAGGATTCCACTCCAGGTTTTCAAAATTTTGCTTTTTTCAATTCTGTTTTACAAAATTATACTTTTCAAAATTCAGCTTTTCAAAATTCTAGCAATTAATATTTTAGACAATCAAATTCTCCTTAATCTGTTTTTAAGTTTGTCAACAAATTATAATATACTAGCTGGCCCGTGCTCGCCTTGCTTCGCCTGCCTGGCACATTTATATTGCACTCAAATGCAATTACACGATTACACGAATATAACTCACGTCTCTGCACTTCTACATCTGCGCTATCTACTTACTCGTAGGTAGTGTGTACACACATAAATGTACAATAAATAATGTAGAACCAAAAAAAAAGACACTTGGTGCGTTTTGTTGAAACGTCGCTTCTCAGTGAACTAAGATTTAATACATAGTACAACAACACAAAGTGACTTGGAATCACTTTAGCTTTTTTTCGCAGTCGAAAATGAGTTGGGATGGAAGGGAAGAGCCTTTCGCTGAGAAAAGCTTTTTCATTCAACTTGAATGATTCAGTATTTCAACTGCACAACTTTTTCATACTTTTTACTTCAATTTCAATTCAGTCACCAATTTTCAAACAATAAAAAAAGTTTTCCACCAGATAGACTTGGAATCGTTTTATGGAGAAGCTTTCACCTTGCTTTGCATAGTTCTCACGAAAACACGCCAACTGACAAAACTTTTACGCTTGAGCAGACACAAATTCATTCGACTCAAGCTCAAGCACGTCTGTACAGAAAAAAGAGAAATAATTCGATCTTGGTCTCTTAAGAAATTACGAATAGACCTCGAAAGAAAACTAAAAGAAGAAATCACCACTGAGATTGATTTGAAAATCATTAATTAAGAAATTAAAAAAAAAGGAATTTTGCTCAGCTTTTAGAGCATGTATAAATATAATTTTGGACTAGTTTCATTGAAATAGAAGAAGGAAAAGCTTACCTTTTTTTAGTTCAAAGTGTAATTATTGAATTTCTTGGTCTTTTACAATCAAAATCAAATATTTTTGTACGCACGAACCTGCTCCTTATCAAAACCTAGACCCTCACTCTGTATTGGTACTCTAAATTCAAATTTTTGCGAAGTGCTTTGCGATTCTAATCTTAGTCGGCACTCTGTAAGAAAACAGAATCGAATGGAAGTATTGCCAACTGGGGCTATGAAATGTGCGAATCTTGCTTCGAATATCGAATGCTGAAATGTCACTGAAGCAAATTTCCTTAAAAAGAATTTTGTGTTTTATTTATATTTGAGAAAGAAAGTTAAGTATATGTTACAGAAATGGAACTGGATGCTGTCGAATTGTGGTTCCATCAAGATGATGCCGGATTTGCGATAAGAAATTGGCATTGAAGTTGGCAACAAAAGTTTGTTCGATTTACGTTAATTTGGATTTGCGATTCGAATTACAGAGTGACAATTCTGCGAATTCGAATGATTTAACGTTCGAGTAGCAATACAGAATACAGGCCCATAGTCAACAAAAAAAAATTATCAAAATCCGTTCAGTTATTTGGTGACCTTGCAAAGAAATATTCACTTCCTTTTATATTATTAGGGATGTATTTTATATTTAAAGAAAGTACAGTACAGTAATTGAAGAAAAAAAAAACACACTTTTAACTTTAAATTTATGAACTTTTTTTTTGCACGAAAAGAGTACCGGTTATGTTCAGGAGTCTCAACAACAGATTGCTGAACTATTTGGCTAGCTGGAAGAAATGTTGTTTTTGCTAGTGATATAATAGTGCTGTTTGCTTGTTGCACATATTTTTTAACTACAACTGGCTTATGGGTGTGTTGGCCTGTCTGCCCTACAATTGTATGCAAATCACCATTTAATTATAACTTTTACATTTATTTAATTTTTCGCACAAATATCCATCCACGCGCAACTTATCTTTTCCTTTATTCGATTTAACAAGCGAAACATTCATTATGACTCTTGCAGCACACGTTCACGAAGCAAAAGATACTTACAGAATAATTGTCTAAAACAAAAAAAAAAACTTTTCTCTACACCTCGACCTCATGTTAAAACAAGTGATAAGTTGTTTTACAAAATTCTGCAAATAATAAAAAAATAAGGTTTAGAAAATGTAAAAAAGCGCGCGCTTTTTTGTAAAACAGAATTTTGAAAAGCAGAATTTTGTTCGTAAAAATTCGTAACTTTTCGTAAAAATTCGCTGTTATGGGAGGGTACGCGAAAAGACCTTGTATAATGGTCGACGCTCGCACACAACGACCAGAATTCATTCATTCTTCCCATCGTTTTTATTAATCACTTATGTAGTCGCTTACCATGAAAAATAATTCAACCCTCATTGAATGTGATATTGGTCCTTGAAACCGGTTTTTTCAAGGATTTTTGAAGCTCATTGCTATAACCTTAGAAACCGATATAGAATTCCTTTCCCAGTCTATAATTTCATGAAGCTTCCATTTGTTCTTTAGAAACACTTGAACTTCATGAATGAAAATTGGAACATGTCGAATAATTTGATTACTAGACGTAGACGGCAATCCACCCGAACTTGATCGATTTCCTACAATTGACTAGCAGTTTAAAGCTACTTTTCCAGCAGTTTCTAGAAATTTTAAAATTGCGCCTAATCTGTCATCGTAGGGCCTCGAAGTCCTCACCCTGATTGTCGTTGGCGTTTGCCGCTTTATTCTTCAGATATAGCACGAATTCATTTTCATAACTTTTTCACTGTGAAAGAGTTGTAATAGTATTCTACATGACAAACAAATTGCTTAGTAATGTTTAACGGTCAGCAGGTCGTAGCTACGAATAAAACGACAATCATCGAAAGGCGACAAACGACAACGACAATCAGGGTGACTGTTAAAAATTATACTTCACCCTAAATCGAGTTGATTTCCGTAACAGAATAGCGGAATGATTTCGTATTCCCTAATTTCGAAGAAAGAGGAATACAATTGCAAGCTAAGGGGTGTAGGAGTAGAACCTGTTCATACCGACTTTTGCGTATTTCGCTTTACGACGATTGTCATTTTATTCCTCAGATATGCCAAGAATCCATTTACATAACTTTTTCGATGTGAACGAGTTGTAATAGTAATCTACACGGTCAGCAGGTCGTACGAGCTATGAATAAAACGACAACCGTCGAATAGCGACGTGTGCGCCGTGGCGTAAGTGGTTAGTGTGCCGGATCACTACGCATGAGGTTCCAAGTTCGAATCCCAGAAAATACCAACAAGTTTTTTCACGGTCCCACCTCTCGCGAGCGTCTGACAAACATCCGAGAGTATTGTTATCACGAAAAAGCTTCTCAAATCGCCGTTCGGATTCGGCATTAAACTGTAGGTCCCTTCCATTCGTATGAAAAATATAACGCACACAACATGAGTGGTTGCGAGAAGCTAGGCCCTGGCAATTTAAAGAGCTGTTGCGCCAAATATTTGTATTTGTCGAATAGCGAAATACGCCAACAGTAATCAGGGTAATTGCATTTTTTCCACGTCGGGATGGATGTATAAATTATAAACGGTATGCAAAGCTCTGCAAAACTATTTTAACCGAATAATGACACGTTTTTCGGTTAAATATTCATACCGCTAGGGTCTTTTATTTTCCGAAAATTCCACATCGCGAAGAGTTACACTGTATTCTTGAAGTTGAATCGAGACGCGCACTACGTTAGGACATAGGCTTAAATTTTTATTTTATAAACTTCTCCCGGAAAAGGCGAACCTATAACGCTGAACTAGCGCCCCGAGATCCCTGCAGATACCTGTTGAATCTGCGTTCAAATTTTTGCAGATTATACTAGTTTTCTGGAAATATTTCGCCTGAAAATGAGTTCCAAAAGTTGCCTGCCGTGTAACAAACTGAATTTTGATAGAATGATGTTCTTGGGGTTGCCAGGTGAACATGAAAGTTGTTTGTGCTAGTGGCCTGTCTGGTAGGACGTTGAAAGGTCGAGTTTCTAGGGGTCATTGTGTTGAGATCTTTCGAACATCTGCCATGGTAGTATCTGTAATTGCTCATTACTTACATTTGATTTTTAAAATTGAAACAACATCGGGATCAGCTTCAATCATTGCCCTATTATAATTTAATGTATCCTGGTCTTGGCTTGATAGTTTGTTCGTATTCTGACCAAAACGTTTTTACCACAGTTCGATACTATTCAGCTTATGATAATTAAGGTTATCGCGAATAAATTTCGCCTCGGAATTTTTCCCCCGAACAAATATTAGGTACCTTCAAAAATAGGCAAAAAATTCATCGGGGATAAATTAAATATCGCGATTGCGTTGAAAATTCTCCTGAATTGTCAATCATGGTACCTACTTCTTTCCGCGGAATTATTTCCTCCTTTTTGAAGGAAAAATTCCGAGGGAAAATTTATTCACGTTAACCCTGAATATCCTGTCTGATCGGTGTGGATATGGGAGGGAAAAGCATTTTCAACAATTAGCAAACATTAACAAACACCGCACTCCATTCTGTATACACAAACGTATAACATAAGATTTATGTTATTTGTTATTTAAAAATAAAAAAATTGAACTATCGCTATGAAATACATTTTATGTGAAGAAATTTTGTATTATTTAAGGCACTCCAAACATAAGAAGAAAAAAAAAAGTTACTAGAGTGCATTACGTTAGTAAGGTAGACTTAGGACGTACCCAGCCAGCCAATGGTGGCTATATAATTTCTAAAATGAGTTAAGCATTCTAAAATATGTAAACATTGCACGATAACCATAAACAAATTCACTTCTGAACTTTTGAACTGATCACATTTTTTTTACAAAAAAATAAACCTTGGTCATTGGATTCCTAAATATTTCTAATTTTGTTTGCTTTATTCAAAATGTGCTAATGTCTTCCGATGAAAACGCATTTTTAGAGTGTTTACTACTCAGAACGAAACATTGACTATTTGATACAATTTTTATTAATTTTTTTTTTTATTACAAAAAAAAACATGATAGGTTCCTTAAATACAAAGAAAAAGAAAAGTAAAATTATTTATTTTAAACTTAAATATTAAATATGCAATAAATTTAATAGATAAGCATTACTTAACATTCTATGTGCTCCATCGTCATTGATGTAAAACTATGAATTTTCATAAACAAGTAGAAAAAAAACATACAAACAAAATAAACATTTACAAGATATTGTAATAAATATATAATAATATAAATGTGAAACTATAATTGTGTATTGAGGAAAAATAAAGAATAAAATATTACTCAGACTGATTTGTCTCTCTTATAAAAAATCCTAACTATGCCCTATGTTATGATTAATTAAAAAAAAAAACAATATTTTATACTTAAAAATAAAAAAGAAAAATGAATGTATTTGCTTCGATAAATATTTACAAAGATTTTCCCCTAATGGGTCTCTTGAATCGCGTATACACATGACAATTTCTTTCTGTTAATTTTGTTCAAATGAAATTAAATTAACAACCATATTCATATAAAGAAAAATAAATAAATTATGCATAAACAATGTTTAAAATGTTATGAAATATATTAAGTTACAAAATATATGTTATAAACTTAATGAAGCAAAGAAACAAAGATTAATAATTCTGTTAAATTATCCTTAAATTAATTTAGAATGAAATAAACGTAAAATAAAAATACAAAAAGAGAAAAACAAATTACACTTATAAAAATATTAAATAGTAGACAGTCTATACAAATATCTATATATATATATATACATAAAGAAGATAAAAAAACAAAAGCAAAAACATTATACAAAAAATATTGTATGTATATTTATGTAAGAAGGATATCTATTATATTCTGGACAAATTGATAAATAATACAAATAAATTGGATAAATATATGTAACAGCAAAGCTAAATGCATTTCATGGAGTTTTTATTGACCGTACTATATTATTTTATAGACCAACTGTAATGTGTGGGAAATGGAAGTGAATCTGAGTAAGTAAGTGGCAAGCCTTCTGTAAAAGAAAAATCGAAGTTTAAAGGAGAAGACGTGAAAATTACTTCGGAATACAAGTACTGGTCAAACGGTAGTGCATACGATCATATGAAAACACAGACGCTTTCACTTAGCTGAGGCCTACCAGCTCCTACTCTCAACCTCCACGCGCTGACAGCTGGGTGCCTAGTACCTTAATCCAAGAAATGGGTAAACAACCCCGTTTGGAGGATTCTTGGCGGCAGCAGATGAGAGAAGGGGGGAAGCGTGCTTTCTCACTAGAGCACTTCTTCCTGTATCAGGCGGCAGCGGACGAATTCCGTAGATGGAGTTAAAGCTGGCGTCTATAGTTCCAGTAAGGTTGAACTTAGTCACCCCAGTTCTTCAACTCGTATACGACAGTCGAACACGACCATGGTCGTATTTAGTTATTACAAAGTCCGTACGTTACGAACACAGTCGTACGAAATTTTTGACAGGAGTCGTATGCATCGCAACGCATACGAGTGTCGTATGTTTCCGCTATTACGGAGAATTCAACTGGTCGTTTGATGGTCGTATTTGTGTGGTATTTTACTCGCACTCAAAATTGGCTACGACTCGCCTTCAACGTGAAGCAAAATAGAAAAAATAAAGTGTAAGTACAGGGTGGGCCAACTACAAGTTTCTTTTTAAAAATGCAATCAAATGAACAAAATTAATTTTTTTCCATATATTATGGCTTTATTAGTAAGAGCAAACATTTTTTTTCCCATTAATTATGAAATACAACGTCGTTCAAGTGGCTGCCTCGGCTGGCCTCGCAGTAGCGCATTCTATCACTCCAATTTTCCAAGACCTTGTAGATGGTTTCGGGCTGTAGCTCACGGATTGCTTGGATGATATTGGCCTTAAGTGCTTGAATCGTTTCCGGATTTTTGGCATAATATCGGTCCTTCACGGTTCCCCACAAAAAAAAAAGTCCAAAGGGGTTAAATCGCAGCTCCGAGGCGGCCAATTGGCATCGCCAAGACGGCTGATAACACGATTTGGGAATTTGGTGCGCAAAAGACCGATTATGGCATGGGCTGTGTGGCATGGCGCGCCATCCTGCATGAACAAGAGGTCGTCCAAATCCATATCTTCAATTTCAGTAAAAAAAAAAGTCGTTAACATGACTCTGTAACACCCACCATTGACCGAAACGTTGTTCCCAGCCTCATTTTCGAAGAAGAATGGTCCAATGATGCCACCACTCCACAATCCGCACCAAACTGCCACTCTCTGTGGATGCATTGGCTTCTCGACAATAACGTTCGGGTTTTCCGAGCCCCAGATGCGGCAATTTTGTTTGTTAACGTAGCCGCCGAGATGAAAATGTGCCTCGTCAGAAAAGATGATTTTTCGCCCAAAATCGTTGTCCAATTCAAGCTGCTCTAAGGCCCAAACTGCGAAGCGATAACGAAGCGGATGGTCATGCGCTTTCAATTGCTGAATCAATTGGACCTTGTAAGCGAATATTCCCAGATCTTTGTGGAGATTTTTCCTCACGCACTAGAAATGTTGAGCTGTTGAGATCGATGACGAGTTGATGTTCGTGAATTGAGTCTCACATTCTCGGCTACAGCAGCCACATTCTCGTCTGTGCGCACCGCACAACGACGGGGACCATGAGTGTTGTCCACTAGCATACCAGTCTCACGAACTTTTTGCACAAACTTGCGTAGAGCAGGCGCGGTGGGTGCTTCATTACGGCCAAAACTTCTTTTCAAAAAACGCACTGTTTGGGCTACACAGCACTCACTTTGGAATAAGTTTTCAATCACAATGATTGTCGTTGGCGTTTGTCGCTTTTCGACGATTGTCGTTTTATTCATACCTACGACCTGCTGACTGCTAAACATTACTAAGCAATTTGTTTCTCGTGTAGAATACTATTACAAGTCTTTCACAGTAAAAAAGTTATGAAAATGGATTCGTGTTACACTTAGAAACATTCAGTTTCGTACGGAGCGTGTTTTTACTAAAATACACTTAATTCAGGACAAACGAATTTCAATTGCGTTCATAGATGTTCTTAAAATTATGTTATTTCTTGTAATCTTTACAGTAATGAAGACGAAGAATTAAAAAAGAAATCTAACTGTAAATTTTGTCTGTGTTATGTGAGATCGTTCGAATGCAGAGCAAACATTCAGTTTCGTACGAAGCAATTTAGCTCCTGTTCAGTTCGGAGTGTTAACATTTTAGAACTGAAATTGTTTGTTTTATTTAAAATATACTATTTTGCTAAGAATTTGAAGCACTTTTCTGTTCATAATGTGTTTTTTTGTGAAATTATTTAATTTTTTTGAATGGGTGAAAACAAAACGGAAGATATACTATCTTTGGTAATTTTTCATCGAAAGAAAGGAATATCTTTGGGCGTAAAAGCTAAAATGCTATAGCTACATAAGTCTACGATACAATATACTTATAAGCGTTACCTTGAGGAAGGAAGAATTTAGAATGTGTGTAGTAACAAAGGTCCCAGAAGAATGACTATGTCTTCTAAAAAAATTATTTTGCGTGAAATAAAGAGAAATCTAAAGTTGTCTTCAGTCGAATCATGTAAAATGCTTGCTGATTTTAACGGAACTGATGTACAGCCAATCAGCGTTGGAACTACGCTTAAAAAGAATGGTTACTTTTCACGAGTATGGCGCAGAAAACCTTTGGTCAGCGAAGTTAAAACAAAAAGGCTAAATTTCGCCAAAGCATACAAAGATAAGTCGCTAGATTATTAGAAAAATGTTATATTCGTTAATGAAAGTAAATTCTTACTCTTCCGAAACGACAAAAAACAAGAAAAAGTATACCGCAGGCGTAACGAGGCTTATCTTTTGAAAAACTTATCGGCGACTGTAAAACACGGTGTGCAAAGCGTAATGGTTTGGGGTGCTATGGGATATGGAGGTGTTGGAAATTTTAAATTTTATTCAAGGGAATATGAAAAAAATAATTTATCTTAATATTCTTAAAGAGAATCTACAACCTTCACCTAAGAAATTAGGCATTAAGAACTCATTTCACTTGTACCATGCAAAGACCCAAAACACATGGCTTTGGACGTTCGTCTTTGGCTCCTTTATAACTGCTCCAAATGCATTGAAATACCCCCAAGAGCCCAGATATCAATCTAATAGAGCATCTGAGGGAGCGCTTGGAAAGACAAATTAGGAAAACAAATGCCGTTAGAAACAAAAAGCCACTTAAAGCGCTAATTTCGAAAGAGTGGAATAAAATTCCATCCGATGTTACAAAAAAGCTGTTTACATCAATTCCAAATACACATGTAACTATTTTAAAGCACAATAGAAATCAAACTTCCTATTATTTTTAATAATTTTTGTTTTTTGACGTAAAAAATCTTAACTTTTAGAATTCGTACGAAACTGAATGTACCCTAAAATCTCTACTTTATGTGAACTAATTCCTAATTTTTCTCTATTTTATTGAATTACCATTTTATTTTTGATAATTCCTGGTATTTATATTACACTTCAATAAAAAATAACATTAAAGCTAGAAAAAAGTTTATATTTTTTTCAAAATAACGAACAATTTGCAAAAATTCTCTTCGTACGAAACTGAATGTTCTTAAGTGTACATTTGAAGAATAAAACGACAATTGTCGAAAAGCGACAAACGCCAACGACAATCAGGGTGAATATTTCCCAATGTTGTTCAAGCGTAAAGCGACTCATTTCGTTCGGCGGAGGTATGATACTGACTTTCTGTCAAGATCTCGAGCGGAAAACAGCTGTCAGTGTCAAAATAACCTATGATTTAAAAAGAAATCACTAGATGGCCCACCCGCTATATGTACTTTTACTCAAAATATCTGAACTTGTTGTTTTGTATACACCCAGTTCTGTTGTTACACGAATATTTTTTACACGAATTTGCTTTTACACACGAATCAGAAAAAGAATTTAATTCTCTTTTTACACGATCTCTTTTTTTTAAATAACACGAATGTAACGGCAGACAATTCTAAGTTCGGGGTTTCCCCTAATTTACGTATGCAAGCTCAATAAGGAATTGGTTTTGTTTGCATTTGGAGTTAAGTTTTGCCGTGAAAAGTACATACATATGTATCTCTATTTGGTGTTTATTTGTGGAAGTGTAATTTGTTAATTTTAGTGAAAAATTATTACATATAGAGTGTGCCCTTGAGACCCCTGATTCCGACGATATAAGCAATGAAGCTGAAGATGAACCCATTCTAAATGCACGTGTAATTAAAGAGGGCCTTGACTTGGCCAATAAACCCTTACAGAGAATTATATAAGGGATTAGTCAAAACAGGAACCCAGCGATTGATAACCGAATTTGTTCATAAAACCACTGAAGCTGGTGTTGCGACTGCTAATTCTAGCGCCGAGATTGAACAAATGGACCAAGAAGACAATGAACATGATATTTCTGGTGTGAGCAATGTTCTTGCACTTCTGTTGTCAGACGGCGACAACGAATAAAACGTTCACATAATAATTATTTCGCCATTTGTACCTTTGAATTATTACCCTTTTTTTTGCTTTCAACAATAATTCAGTTCATTATAGCATCCTGTACAGTTTTACGAGATAATAAGGGTAAGTAAGATAAAATTGCAAGGAATATCCATTGGGTTATTGTATTACTTGTGCTAGTCTGGACCCAATCTTTTGTTTTCCATTATATGTACATACAAACTCCAGTTTTTTTTTACACGATTTTTTTTTACACGAATTCTGCAGGAACGTATCTGTCGTGTAAAAACAGAATTAGGTGTACTTTAATTGTAGGAAAGTCACGAATCTTAACCAATTTTTAAGGGTGGTTTCGGCTATGCCAACAACACGGGGTGTTCCCAAGCGGTCTCCCCATCTAAGTACTAACCGCGCCCGTCGCTGCTTGATATCGGTGATCGGAGGAACACTGATACTCAGCATGTTACGGTCGTTGGCGCAATTATAATACACAACAAATTTCTCCGAATTTCTGCCAAATTCTTAACCGGCACCACTTCATCCTCTTCTTAATCGAAAAAGGGGTATCAAATTGATATTTTTGATTTATTTTGTTCACCAAAAACTTTCACATTCTCCCTGATGGTTTGACATTTGCATAACTGCGATGATACACGTTGGTTTCTCTGAGTTGTCGTATGTATCGTAGAAATTTAATTTTGATACGACTTTAAATACGAAAGAAAATACGACTTGAAGAATTTGGGTGAGTGAATACCTTGCACGAGCTGCTTTGACGTATTCGCATCACAGGTCGGTAAGGGATTTCCAATGTTGGTCAGGACCTTGGAATAGAGATGGTGGAGGAGAAGCCCTTAATGGGCCAACGGCAGCGCTCATACTCCCGTAGTGGACTACTGGTATCGGTGTACCCGGCCCCTCGTCCTAAGGGAATAACTAAACAAACTGGCCCTCCAGGTTGTGGGTTGTGCCGTCGGGGTAACTTCCCTGCCACGTAAAAAAGCTTTGGTTCCAAAACAACCAAAAGCCTCGTATTACGCTGTGTCCAGCGTAACCACGGGTAATGCGGTGCGTGCGTTGCGGTGCGTTTAATGCGGGCAGATTTCAAAATCAAACTGATGTTGTGATATGTAGATATCCAACGTAAACATGATATTGTGGGCAACGCGTGCGTTGCGACGTCCCCGCATCGCACGCATTGTTTGAAAATCAAACTGGTTTGATTTTGCCCGCATTATTGTGGGCGCCGTGGCGTAAGTGGTTAGTGTGTCGGATCACTACGCGTGAGGTTCCAAGTTCGAATCCTACAAAACACCAAAAAGTTTTTTCACCGTCCCACCTCTCGCGAGCGTCTGACAAACATCCGAGAGTATTGTTGCCTCGAAAAAGCTTCTCAAATCGCCGTTCGGATCCGGCATTAAACTGGTAGGTCTCTTCCATTTGTGTGAAAAATATAACGCACACAACATGAGTGGTTGCGAGAAGCTAGGCCCTGCCACTTAAAGAGCTGTTGCGCCAAATATTTTTTTTTTTTGTTATTGTGCGGAAATTAAAAGATGGAAGTTCTTATATCGGAAGTACAAAAGCGAAATGTGTTGTGGAACAAAAGCCATTGTCGCTATAAAGATCGAATAACTGCAGACAACGAATGGCACGAAGTAGCTAAAAGTGTGGGAATTTCATTTTATTTTTTTATTTATTAAAAAGTATTCACAAAAAATGTTCCGTTTAGCCACTGCTTCTCATGGCGGGTGATTATTTGTTCTGGAGAACGGTAAATTCTGGCTTTCCATCGGATTTCTTGAGCTGCTTAAATTTTGTTTAAAGATGTTGGGAAAAGTGTCTTCTTTCTCCATATCTATAATAACGTTATGTAGGATGCAAATAGCTTTCACAATATGAACTACATTTTCAACATTAGTTTCTATTGCTTTTAATAAAATTCTAAATTTGGCAGAACTAATGCCGAATGCACACTCTACTGTCATTCTGGCTCTTGACCAAGGGTAATTATACTCTGAAGAAGCGGGATTGTTTGGAAGTTGCCTTGCAGGGTAAGGTCTCATAAGATATGTTCTTAAGGGAAATGCTTCATCTCCTACAAATACAAATGGAGCTTGCTGCTCAGAGTTGGGTAGTGGCTTAGCTCTTGGTAAAGCTAGATTACCATCCTCGATATTTTCATATATGGCTGAATTTGTAAAAACTCCTGCGTCACTATCTTTCCCATATGCGCCTACATCGATCATTGAAAAACGATATCTTGCATCAACCACCGCCAATAGTACTATTGAAAAGAACCCTTTGTAGTTGTAAAACATACTGCCTGAATTTGCTGGACGCTTGAGTCGAATATGCTTTCCGTCAATGCTTCCCAAACAGTTGGTAAAATTCCATTTTTCAAAAAATTCTTCTGAAATCTTTTCAAAATGTTCCGTTCTTGGTACAGGCATATGTCTCTTCTGCAGCGATTCCCAAATGGCCTTGCAAACCTCTTTAACTATATAGGCAACAGACGATTTCCATATTCTGAATGAAAAGGCAATTTGCCTAAAAGATATTCCCGTTGACAAGTACCTGAAACAAAAAAAAATTGGTTATGTATGTTTTTTTTTTCAGAAGATGATGCTAAGAAAAAGTGGCGGAATTTGCGCGATCAGTTCAGCAAAGAACTAAAAAAAATTCCGAAAAGTAAATCTGGTGATTCCCAAGACCATGCAGCAATATATTCTGGAAAGTGGCAGTATTTTACTAGCTTACTTTTCCTACAGGATACAATGACCCCGAGAGATACTGATGGAAATTTGTCGCTGGAATTAGATAATTTGACTACTGAAGCCAATAATGAGGTGCTAAATACTGAAACAAATGACACAGAAATTAGTTTCATTGAAACATGCACTTCGTCTAAGCATTCACCACCTCGTCGGAAGAAAAAAAGGGTAAATGAAGAAGGAAACCAGGTTGAGCTAAAGCTTCTAGATATTGAAGAAAAAAGCTCGCGTTAATTGAAGGATCAGAGGATGAAAATTCACTTTTTCTGACGTCGCTGATTCCTCATATGAGGAAGTTGGATCCAATTCGACAACTTCGAGTAGGACGAAATTTCAAAACATCTTACTGCAAGAAATGGAAGCAGTGCGAAGTCAAGAAACTCATTTCCCTCAAATACCATATCATCTGCTTATTCCGACCTCTCTGCGCCAGCTTCCTCTATCTACAGCATTTATCACCAAACAATTCCACATTCATCTACTGTGAGTCTTGATTCTACATCTCAATGCACATTACAAAATGCTAAAGAACCACTTAAAACACAACCATCTAATGTAACTCGATTTGTATTACAAAATACGGACGGTCAAATAAATATTGTCTAAAATACAGTTTTTTATTTTTATTTCTTACCTTAATGTTAGGAAAAGCCTTCCTTCAACAGAGATAGGTCCCTGAAAGTTTGTTGTGTGATGATAACAAGTATCAAATATGGTTCTTAAAACATAATCGAAAGTTTTTATGCACATTCTCGTATACTGGCGAAATGCATTTTCATCCGCTCGCAATTCTGGGTAGAGGTGATGAAACTCGCCATAAATTAATTTTTTTTTATATATGATATGACTTTTTAATTTATTCCGTTTTTTTTCTTTAATTTTTATTTTTAACAAACTATTTTCAACCAATAAAATTTCACGTACCGAAGCTAAAGCCATCTCACACAGAACTAAAAAAGGTATTGGCGATTGGCGTTAAAATCGTATTGGGCGATTTTAACGCCAAAATAGGAAAGGAGGACGTCTTTGGTAGGGTAGTTGGTAAGCAAAGCCTACACGACACCACGTCTGATAACGGACTAAGGCTAATTGATTTCGCTGTGGAGCGAAATGTCACCATAGCAAGCATATGGTTTCCTCATCTCGATATTCATAAGCAGACATGGCGGTCCAATGATCATGTAACGATCAACCAAATTGATCATATTGCGATCGACGCAAGGCATGCCTCCAGTATTCTGGATGTCCGGACTTTCCGAGCGGCCAACATAGACTCGGATCATTACCTTGTTGTAGCCAAGGTACGAAGGCGGATATCCCAAACTGAGCAACATAGAAGAATCACTGTGAGAAAATTTAACGTCGAAAAGCTACAATCGCAAGAGACCGCCAGACTCTTCGCTGAACGCGTATCCTGAAATCTCTGAATCACCCCTATGTCGCCAGCATCAAGTGCCAAAGACCAGTGGCAACTCTGATGGCAACATACCATCAGAAATGCTGCGACTTTTGTGCTGGGTCTCGCCCGCCCACCATCGCGAAACCCCTGGTTTGACGAAAAATGCCGGCGAGTGCATGCAGCAAAAGAAGAGGCATACAAAGCGGCGCTGCAAAGGAAGACGAGAGCTGCACGCGAGCTCTACGAGTAAAAGAGACGGGAAGAATATCGGCTTCTCCAAAAGAAGAAGAAAGAGCATGAGAAGCGCGCGTTCGAAAATATCGGGAGAAACAATGTACGGAAGTTTTACCAAAAGGTAAAAAGAACGTGTCAGAGGAGCAATACCCGTACAGAAACCTGTAGAGGTGAAAATGGAAACCTCGTAGTAGAATCACAGTCGGTGCTGAGAATATGGAAAAACTACCTCTGCAGACTGTATAACGGCGACGAAGACCAACATCCCGCTGCCAGACAGAATGTTCCATTCAACATAGACGATGATAGCCAAAATTTCCGTCCACCTTATTATTACTATCGTATGGTAAAGGATATATGAACATAAATAGGTAAAATAGCTACAATAGATACAGTGCGGGGTCAAGATTATGCAGGCTGTTAATACCACGGCTAAGAAGTCTAGCCTCTGGGCCAATGACCATCTGTGCATAAGAAAACCACATCTTCCTATTGGTGCGGAAGCGATTTAGTATGCACCAGTAGTAGAAGTGATTTTTATTGAACATTAGAAAATTGTCACTAATACATAATTAAATAATCACAAAATACCATATACATTGGCGTTTGCCGTCAGCCAGAAAAGATAAATTTACAAAATTTTAAAATAGAATTCAAAAGATCTCAATTACTTTATCTGTGTAAATTCCTTTTAGTTATATTTACTAATTTTTCTAAAAAGCTTCATGTAATATTTGTTGCCTGTATTTTAAAGCGGACTTTAAGTACCTAAACAGAATTTTCCAATTTTAGTATTGCCCTGACTTCAGCTTCCGATAGCACATGTTTATCCCACTGGGTTCGCCTTATCGCCTTTAATACTGGGCATACTCCGATGAGATGGAAGACGTCTTCTAAGGCATGTAGGTTGCATAGTGAGCATTCACAATTTCGTTCGGTTCCATTTTTATGTAATTCAAACGTAGGAGCTCTCCTCTAGCCTTAAATAATGTTGAAATAACGTCCACACTGTTTTGGTCTTGGTAGTAGTTGAATTCCCCCAAGTCATGTTGAAGAGTTCGATATATGTGTCTGGTTTGACTCTCTTGAGCTTTTACTTTAAATGCATCACGGGTACATAGGTCGATCTTAATCAACAGTTTCTGTAGTGCCTCTCTCCAAGATGTAGGATTGTAATCCGCTAGTCGGATATCATGAATGCCGCAGAGCCTGGACCATTCGAGGAAAAATTGTTGCCTATGGTGTATTATGTGCATTGCAACCAAATTCGGAAGCCTCTGACTCGAGAGTGAAATTGCTTTTAAAATGTAATGAAAGTGCAGCTTTACTGTGAAGATGTACAAAGGGGACAGTCCTGTTTCCAGGTGAAGCATATACATTGGCGTGTTTTCCGGTAGCCTGAAGATTTTTCTGATAAAGTATCTTAGCAGGTTTTCAACTTCTTCAAACTGAAAGATACCCCATACTTGGGCGCCATAGCACATGATGGACCTAACCACTGCCTCATAGACTTTATACTTTGTACTAAGCGGAACGTTATTTTTAGAAAAAAATTCCCTTCCAATTACAGTTTATTGCTTTGTATTCAATTTTAGGTTCCAAAGGTTGCAATATTTCTCTAGCTTGTTGATCATCATTTGCATCATGGATGGAGTTTCCGACAGGATGACGATGTCATCAGCACATAAGAGGACCCTTATTTTCATTCCAGCGAGCTCGATTCCTCCAGGTAGAGATGTTGGCAAATCGTCCATAAATAGCGCGAAAAGAAGAGGACTCATGAGACAACCCTGCTTAGCACCCATATGAGACTCAAACCAATTTGAAACATTGTTTCCGTCCCATACCGCAGTCATATTCTCCTTATAGAGCCTTCGATGATTTTGAGCACTTTGTTGACACACCAAGATTTCTTAACTTATAGAAAAGCGCTTTTCTATCAACAGAATCAAACGCCGCTTGGAAGTCCACAAAGAACGCGTACAATTTGTTTCCATTATTCAGGTAAGACCTAGCTAAACTTGTTAACGTGAAAATATTGTCTACTGTCAAGTAGCCTTTCCTAAACCCGGCTTGAAACTCACTAAGCAGGTCATTTGAATGAACCCATTCTGTCAACCGTTCCAGGATTATACCCGTAAATATTTTCATCACGGAGTTTAGGAAGGATAGGCCTCTGTAGTTACAAGGATCGCTGGAATCACCTTTTTCAAATAAAGGGAAAAGGATATTCCTCCTGAAGCTGGATGGCACTTCGCCCGTGTTGAAAATATAGTTGAACGCCATTGATAGTTTCTCCAGAAACTCGTTGGACGCGTACTTCAAAAATTCATATGGGATGCGGTCTTCCCCTGGAGCTTTGTTAAGGTTGCAACGGTGTATGACTCTGAAGACATCTTGTGGTGATATATTACGGTCCAACTCTTCGATCCTCTGAAATGGTAGAGCATATTGCAGCTGATTTGTGCTGCAAGGCGGGTTCAGCAGTTTTTTTAAAGTGCTCAGCTAGCACAGGTGCTTCAAGTTGTAAACTCCGTGCAAAAGCTGTGCCGTTGAGCTTCCTTGTGAGTTTCCAGAAAGAGCGACTGTCTCGAATCCCTTTCATCTCCATAGTCAGATGTTCAATGTACCTTTTCTGTTTTTCTTTACATACCGTTTTGTATGCTTTATTGGCCTGCTGACACATAATTTTGGCGATATTACTGCCTGTTTTTCTTATTAAGTGAAGGAGAGCGAACGATTTTCTCCTAGCCGCCATACAATCCCAGTCAAACCATTCTTGTTTCTGCTTACACTTTTGTGTCGACAAAGAAGGTCTCGCAACCCCTAAGATACAGGAAGTAAGTACATCAGGGCCGTGAATGGACTGAAACTCGGTTTCGTTTACCGCGCTTATCTTCTGATGTAGGTATATTTTGTAACGATTAGCAAACTTTCGTTCCATTGAATTTTTGGTAGTAACCCCATTGGAGGCTCGGTTGTTCGTGGGGATGCTACAAAGTTTACAGTAATGGTTAAATGCATGTGATCGGAAAAGATTAGCTCTTTTACTTTTAGATCGGTTGTGTATTGCAGCCATTTTCCTCGCACCAGACAGTAGTCGTTCGTTGAACAAGCAGTGCCTCTGAATAAGGTGAAGCGACCTTGCTCATCACTTTTAGATCTCCCGTTTACGCGTGAGTCCAATCGATTCACACATTTCAACGAATTTTTTTCCATTGCCATCAAGTACCATATCCTCTGCACTTCTGCGTTCGTATATTGAGCTATTTAAATTATCCAGCTCGAATTCTAAAAGTTGCGTATTCCCTATTCTAGCGTTGTAGTCCCCAACTACCATTATGTCTTCTTTTCCAAATTCCAGTAAGAAATCATACAGATTCTCTACGAGGTAGATCAAATCCGTCGACTCTTTGGCTTGGGTCTGCCAGGATGTGCTTGTTAAATAGTTTGCTTTTCCGTAATTCTTCAGCCCATGCTCTGTTCACATCAAAATGTTCGCTTCCCAGTTTTTCTCCAGCCGTCCAGAATGGGTTCTGGGACTTCAGTCGTAAACTTGGAGGGTTGTTGATTTCACGTCCGAGGAGTTAGGCGCGCTGTTGACATTTTCTCCACTCATTCAGGGTAGCAGTCTCAGATGTGGGGGTGCAATGTTGGAAAGAATGGGCAGCCCTTGTGTTTGCGTAGGTCTAAGGCTACCAGTTACAATTCTCATTGCAGCGTTCAGTTTGGTGTCTACTTGTTTGGTGTACTTGCTTCTACACCATACCTGGGCACAAAACTGCGCCGAAGAGTAAACTAGAGGAACTGCAGCAGTTCTAATGGAAGTAACACTTGCACCCCATCCGCAACCGGTCAGCCTTTGTATTAAGTTGTTTTTGGTGCCCAGTTTGGTGGGGTTTTCTTTAAGTGTGCTTTGTATTTCAGTGTGCGGTCCAGCGTGACACCTAGATATTTTGGGTTTGGATTGTATGTGATGGTTGCTCCATCGAAGGTTATATTCATCTGTGCTCTCGCCTGTCGGTTATCCAAGTGAAAGGCACACACCTCTGATTTAGATGGGTTTGGTTTCAGTCTCCACTTTTTGAAGTAAACGTTCAGTGATTCTAGGTCTCCAGTGAGTTCGTACTCACAAGCTGTGAGAGTTCATTGTTGTGATGCGAGAGCAATGTCGTCTGCATATTGGAAAATTTTGCTGTTCGTCGAGGGCAAATCATGGACGTATAATTTAAATAGTATGGGGGCCTGAACCGAACCCTGTGGTAGGCCATATTTTAGTGATCTCCAGCGGTTTCTTTTGGGACCCATAGATACTTGGAATTTCTTACATCTTACTTACTTTGGAAAGTTTAAATAGCAAGCCATGTCTCCATACAGTGCCATTTGTCCTAACAATGCCAGATTCCTCCAACTGGAAAAGGAATTCATGCGATATAAACTGGACATTTTGGGGGTAAGTGAAGTAAGATGGTTAGAAGCGGGCGAGTATGAGTCCCCAACACGTAACACTGTACTACTCTATTCTGGAAGACCATCCGCGGCAATATGGAGTCGCACTACTGCTAACAACAACAGCACGCAAGGGCCTAATTTCCTGGCAGCCTCATGGTGATATGATTTTGACGGCCAGATTTCGGACTAGAGTACGACGCGTCACCATCATACAGTGTTACGCCCCAACGAATAGTTCGTCTAAAGACGAAAAGGAGAACTTCTACAATTTTTTAAGTGCCGTCTTCAACACAACACCAAATGGAGACATTGTCATAGTGATGGGGGATTTGAATGCCAAAGTAGGCAACGACAACGAAGGACTCAAACATGTAATCGGGAAGCACGGACTAGGCAACCGCAATGACAACGGCGAAAGGTTTCTGCAATGCCAACCGCCTTGTGATAGGTGGCAGCCGGTTTGAGAACAAGACCTGCCACAAAGTCAGCTGGGTTTCCAATGACAGGCAAGCAACCTCCAACTAAACTGACCATTTTGCTATCAGCCGCCGCTTTAGAAGTAGTCTCCTGGACGTCCAAAACAGGCGAGGAGCAGATATGGGGATAGTACGTGATCACCACCTTATGATAGCTACTCTCCAACTACGCACTGCTGCAGTTCGAAGATCCCACGACAACACAAGAATGCCCAGGTTCAACATCGATAGACTTAGTGATCCCTCAGTGCGCCAACAATTAAGGGAACACTTTTCGCAGGGTGTGGAAGCAATCAGCAGCTCAATGTCCGCAACCATCCAGAACATTGGTGTGCTGTGAAAAATGTTTTTACATCTGGCGCTGAAAGAATTGTCGGTCGATCGCAGGTAAGACATGGCGTGGCTTTCCGGGGATACCAGGAAACGGATTGACGAACGAAAACAGCTGAAAGCTCGCGTTGCAGCTACCCCAGCAGCAGGGAGAAGCGAGCTAGAGTCCCTATATCGCACGAGAGAAGTTTAGAGTAGCGTGCGACGTGACAAGCGCAACTACATCAACGCGCTGGCTACAGAAGCAGAAGAAGCTGCTCGGAGGTGTGACAGCAGGACCGTCTATAGAATTATGAAAGAGCTGATAGGTGGTCGCATCTCCAGCCCACACCCAGTGAAAAACCTAGACGGCTCCTTGCTCCTTTCGGATGAGGACCAGCTCAAGAGATGGAAATATCGCTAGCGATATGCTAGCGATATGCTCCCAAATCAGACTGAGATGCCCGAGGTGAGAAGTTCCCGAATACGCACCACGACTCCCAGTAAAGATGAGATCATAACCGCGATCAAGGCACTCAAAACCAACAAGGCGGTAAGACTTGACGGTATTCCAGCAGAGCTCTTACGAGCAGCGCCCACAACATCAGCCGAGCTTCTGCTTCCACTTATAGAGAGAGCTTGGGAAGCTGAGAGTTTTCCTAACGAGTGGAAAAAGGGAATGATCGTCAAGCTTCCTAAGAAAGGAAATTTAGTGGATTGCGGAAACTGGAGGGGTATCTGCGTGCTGCCTGCTGTAGCTAAGATAATAGCTAAAATCATTCTGGAGCGAAACAAACAACATCTCGAAGACACACTCGATGCCGAACAAGCAGGTTTCCGCTCTGGATCCTCCTGTGCCGACCACATCAACACCCTGCGGATTATCATCGAACAGTGTGTTGAATATCGATCGCCACTGCACCTGCTGTTCATCGATTTTGAGAAGGCGTTCGATAGTGTCAACAGGGAGTTTATTTGGCGTGCCTTACGCAGGAGAGGTATTCCCGATAAATTAATTGCTATTATCAAAGCTACATATGAAGGCTACAAATGTCACGTTCTGCACAGGGGAAGGTTGTCTGGGGAATTTGAGATCCAAAGTGGGGTAAGACAAGGCTGTATCCTTTCGATGGACTCTTACATCTCAACTGAAACATCTTGACTACGCTGACGATGTATGCTTAATCTCCCACAGAATAATGGACCTCCACCAAATGACAGCAGATGTGGAGAGGGAGGCAGGCGTCGTCGGGCTGAAAATTAATACGGCAAAAACTAAAAATTGTCAGCCTTGGCACAAACTCATCGGCTCAAGTATGCATTGCTGGACAACCGGCAGAGAGAGTAGAGGATTTCCAGAATCTTGGGAGTATTGTCTCGACCGATGGTGGAACCGAACTGGATATAGCCAACAGAATCACCAAAGCAAAGTCCGCGTTCGGGATGTTGTCCAAAATATGGCGAAGCAATGCAATCAGCTTGAACACCAAGATAAGACTGTTCCGCTCCAATGTTGAATCCGTGCTGTTATATGGTTGCAGTACGTGGAGAGTGACCACTACTATCACCAGAAAGCTGTAAACGTTTGTTAATAGGTGCCTGCGCAATATCTTAAGGATTTTCTGGCCCAATCGTATCTCTAACGAACACCTTTTCGAGAGAATGGGTCAGGAACCAATAGGCACAACCAGCCAATGACGGAAGTGGCAGTGGATTGGTCACACGTTCCGAAAGGGTGACAGTTCCATAGCGAACCATGCTATGCAATGAAACCCTCTAACTCAGGATGGCAGAAGACCTGGCGGTCTGAGGAGAACGTGGCGCAGAACAGTCGAGAAGGAGGCACGGCAGTTAGGGAAAAGTTGGGGAGAACTCAGACACATTACCAGAAACCGTACACGATGGCGCGTAGGTGTAGTAGAGGCCCTAGGGCCCGCAAGGGGATACAGGACATAATACAGTGATATACGCCGCAGTCAGATCCACAAGGCAACAGCAGTCTTTTACCTCCTTTGAAATCCCGCCTCTATGTGAATTGTCAGTGCTAGCACTTGATCGCAGCAGCCTCTGTTTGGTCTGAAACCAGCCTGTATCAAGGACCAAGCTTTCCTGTTGGTGTGCGTCAGATATTCTTTGCTCCCATATCGCCTTTCGATTTTGATTGAGTTTATTTAGGAGCTCATTGGCTTTGATATCGCACGGGGCTGATATGTACTCATCTTCGCACTCTTCTGACCAGCCTGGAATATATGCTTTTCGATATCCTCTTGGTATTGTTTGCTTGGCCACTGATATTATTGCCCCTACAAATTCGATGTTGATTCTGTGGGAATCCATGCAACTATATAGTCCAGTTTCTGGGAAAAAGCATCCCAGTTGGCTTTACTGAAGTTCCATCATGGTTTTGGGATCGACTGTATGAGAGGAATTTATATACCGTAGTCGATTATCACAGGTCTGTGTTGACTTCTTGGGAAGCTGTCCAAAATACGTCTACTGGCGACGGAAGGCTCTCCGGTTGAAGGTTTTTATTGGCGGTGTGTCGTGCCAATGTATGCTAGGCAGGCTTGTCGACGTTGACGATTCTTATACCAGAGATCTCTGTAGTAGTAATGAAAATCGAGTTGGAATCATCCTTGTAAGCAGTCGAGCTATATTCAGATATTTCAGATCTTGCATATATCGCAATGCCATAGACGTTGCTGTGGAAGCTGCTTATAAGATCAAAACCTGGAATGTTTCCTCTTCTTGCCATATCTTCGTCATCCTTAAGGTGTGATTCCTGCAGTGCTACTACATCTACTTGTGGGTTTTTAAGCATACGGGCTAAATATTCACATTTGTCTCTCGAAATACCTTCAATATTGAGTTGGCAAATTCTTAAGTTTGCCCCAATATCTCGCGTCATGTAGTCCTGAGGAGGGCTGGTTTGGCTAGTTTGGCTATTCTCCATTTCTTGTCGTATCTTTTCGCCGTATCTTTTTATAATTATATCTTGTTTTGCTGTGTAGCTGCACCTCGTGACGATTATTGGCTTATAACTAGGGGGTTGGCTAGTCACGTAACAGGGTGAACCACGTGCAGGTTATCATCTCTCACCCTAAAACGAAGTGAAGATAGTAATATCCGAGCTGAAATCCAACAAGGCTGCATGACCTAACGGCTTACCGGTGGAGGTTTTCAAGGCATTTTTTTTATGGATGCGCCAAAGAGTGTGTAATCTTCTAAAGATACCAGTAGCCCGAGCTACTGGCATGCACGATTCGCAAACCTGAATAATCGATGCCTGGAATACGCCTACGTACCAAACCACACCCTGCACACTTCAACCACTCTCCCCGCGGGACTACCGTTAGGTATTACTTCGCGGGGCTGGTTAGTTATTTATGCTCTTCTTTCGCTGTCTTCCGCTCCTTGTTCCAAAAGTGTTGCCGGTTGGACTTGGTTGCTCTCTCTGACTCTTTCCAGCCGCCTCAGTTCCTGCACGATTATCGCTGCAACTTGTTTCACCGCGCCCCATATTGCATTCGATGCTATCATATGGTGCACAATGTTTTCCGGGGTTGGTATTTCTCCAATTTTTTCCTCCAGTTCTCTGTGCTCTATATGAAAACGTGGGCACTGAAAAAATACGTGCTGAGCGTCTTCTGGGGCCTCTCCGCAATTTGGACAGTTGGGAGATTCATCGAGCCCAAACCTGTTGAGATACGCTCGAAAGCAGCCATGGCCGGTTAGGAACTGGCTAAAATAGAAATCTACCTCTCGGTGTTTCCGGTCCATCCATTTTTCGATATCCGGTATAAATCGATGGGTCCATCTTCCCTTTGAGGACTGGTTCCATCGCTCCTGCCATGCTCTAATGCTTCGCTGTCTTTCTTCCAGCTTGATATTTTTGACTGACGCTTGAGGTTCCTGAATTTTGGCATCGTAGGTCCTTTGTAGCTCGATAGCCAAGATATCCGCTGGTAGCATTCCCGCGATGACACATACTGCCTCGTCTGACACCGTACGAAAGGCACAGCATACTCTCAGCGCACATAGTCTGCTGACAAAGTTTATCCTTCTTGCGTAGGTCTTTTTCATCATAGCTTTGGACCATATGGGTGCCGCATACATAAGGATGGACTGCACCACCCTTGATAGAATAAGTCTCCTTTGTTGCCTAGGACCTCCAATATTTATCATTATTCTTGATAAGGCACCGCTCACCCGAGCCGCTTTGTCACACGTTCTTTCAAGGTGCTCCTTGTAAGTGAGCCTCGCGTCGATCATCACACCTAGGTATTTGATAACCGATTTTGAAGTCGTATTATGATCTCCTACTCTGATGGTGATTTCTTCTCTTTTCTTGCGGCTGCTTACCAATACTGCCTCTGTCTTATGTTCGGCGAGCTCTAACCCGACTGCTGCCATCCACCGTTTGACTTTTCGGATACATTCATTTGCAGTATCCTCTATTTCTTCTAGATGTTTTGCAACCACGACAATTGCAATATCATCGGCAAAGCCTATGATTTTTGCCTCATTTGGGATTCCAAGCCTTAGAACCCCATCATACATAATGTTCCAAAGGATAGGGCCTAATACCGATCCTTGTGGAACTCCGCGAGATATGTGGTACTGCTTTACTCCATCGTCGGTATCGAAGAGCAGAAACCGTTTCTCGAAGTAGCTCAGTATTATTTTAATTAAGAACCATGGAACCATCATTGACCTAAGCGATTGCACTATGAGTCCCCAATTCGCAGAATTGAACGCGTTTTTGACGTCCAATGTTATTACGGCACCGTATTTCTTTGCACCGCCTCTCCATCTCCTGCGCTGAATAGCTTCTTCCAAGGTTGTAGTTACCCTTCTTATTGCGTCTACTGTGGAACGAGCTTTCCTAAAACCATACTGTTGGTTGGAGAGTCCCCCGGCTTCATCAATTGCTACTTCTAATCGGTTGCATATGATTCGCTCCAGTATTTTACCCATTGTGTCTAACAGGCATATGGGACGGTATGACGAGGGTTCGTCTGGTGGTTTTTTTCCTTTAGACAGCAGCACTAGACGTTGCTTTTTCCATTGGTCTGGAAAAACTCCTTCTGTTAGACACTTGTTGTAGAGTTCCACAAATGGTTGCGTATTTGTTTTAATGGCTAATTTAAGGGCCGTGTTCGGTATGCCATCCAATCCAGGTGACTTGGTTTCCTCGAATCGTCTGCATACATCCAGGAGTTCCCTTTGCGTGACAGTTGGGATGTCCTGTACTTCCGGAGGTGGCTCTATACGCTCTGCTGGTGTTTGAGGGGGGAACAACCCCGATACAATTTTCTGCATAAGGAGAGGACATGAGGGGGAGGGTGCCCTAGTGCCTTTGAGTTTTGCCATTACTGTTCTATAGGCGGTGCCCCAAGAATTTACATCTGCTTGCTCGCAGAGATCCTTAAAGCTATTGCTCTTACTTCTGCGGATGGCTAGTTTTAGCTCTTTTCGCCTATCTTTGAATTGCACCCGTAGGTCCTGATGTGTGGTCAAACCTCTGGATCTCTGGAATAGTCTTCTGGCTCTATGGCACTTGCTGTGTAGCTCTGCTATCTCTTGGTTCCACCAGTATTCTGGTGGCCGGCGATTTGTTGACGTTTTCCGGGCCATAGATGCGTCGCAAGCCCTGGTTACTTGTTTGGTAACCTCAGCGGCCATAGCGTTTGCTCTTCCTGGGCTTATTGTTGACTCTTCAAAAATCAGCGCAAAAGTGTCTTTGTCCATGGTGCTTATTTTCCACCCCATTCGCTGTGCCTTCTTTGGGCGTTCCTGGGTTGTACTTCAAACAGGATGGCAAGGTGGTCGCTGTGAGTATATTGATTACTGACTCTCCAGTTGGCGCCTCTCGATAAGGAACTAGTTGCAAAGGTAATATCAACTATGGAGTCTACACCATTTCTACTAAAAGTGTGCTCACTTCCTGTATTTAGCAATATTAGGTCTAGTGACGATACGGCTTCTAGGAAAGCTTCTCCCCTTCTATTGGTCCGTGCGCTGCCCCAATCAGTGGCCCATGCATTGAAGTCTCCAGCTATAATCGTTGGGCTACGACCTCTAGCATCATCCACGAGCATACTTTGGAACTCCTCAATGGTGTTGTTTGGAGATGCATAACAGCTATAGACATGTACTCCTTTGACCTTTGCTCGCACGAAGCCTGTTCCGGGTGTCATCATTTTTTCTTCAAAGGCGCAATCTCCACAGGCCCAAATAGCAGCTCTTTTTGAGTCATGCGCAGCCCAAACTGTATCATCGAGATTTGTGTACTGCTCACATAATACGGCAACATCTATCTTTAACTCGCGAACGGTTTGTGTCAAGATGTCCTGTGCCGCTTCGCAGTGGTTTAAGTTTAGTTGCAGCACTTTCATATTCTTCTTGCGACTTTTGCAGCTTCTTGGTATACCGGGCATACTATGCTTCCTGCCGCGTGTTTGATGTTGCTACTTCCCTTTTCTTCGCAAAGGACGCACCTTGCATCATTGCTGCAGTTCTTGGATATATGGCCTTTCTGTCCACACCTAACGCAATCCTCACTCCTATCCAACGTGTTTTTACACGCCTTTGCTAGGTGCCCGAAGTTAAGACACCTAAAACATCGCAGCGGTATTATTTTCTCCCGTATTCGGCATACCGTTCATCCGATTTTTATTTTTCCAACCTCCAGAACTTTTTTGGCAGTATTTATCGGGAGGCTAATGACGGCAGTTTGCGTCCCTGCATAGGCTGTCCTCATAGATTTGATGGATGAGATCTCTATGCCTTGTGCTTCCTCGAACTGCTCGGACAGAGCTTGGCAGATCTCTTCCTTTGTGGTGACGCTATCTAGGTTTTTGCACTCAATGAGCACCTCTTGCGTTAGGGATCTCACTTCCGCTATTTCACCGAGAACTTTTCCCACTTTACTTTGGTGTTCTGATGTTCTTCCATCAGCTGCTTTCTTGAGCTCAAGCAGTAGCTCTCCCTTGGCTGTCCTTCTTATGCGGGTTACATCACACCCCAATCCATTCAACTCGGGGTTGGTCTTCACCTTTCGGAGTATGTCGCAATAGGAAATTTCTCCGATCTTTTTAATCACCAGTGCGTCAGGCTTAGCATATATCTTGCCTCGACTTTTTTCTACTCTTGTCCAAACGACTTTATTAGTAGTTTCTGCACCTGGATCTTCGATCCGGGGTTTCACTGTCTGTCCATGGTTTTTCCCTGTGGCCTTTTTTTTTTTTTCTCTTTTTGGTCCTTATGCACGATTTGTTTCACCTCCATTTCCGTTTTTTCCGCAACAATTTCGGCGTATGACAGTGTGGAGGGTTCTTCGGTATTTGGAGATCTCGTCCTTTTTCGCTTTGGGTCTGGCAGTTGTTCCAACGAAGAAGGGAAAGCCAACTCACTCATTTCTGGAGAGTGGATGGTTTGAGTGGCTTTAGACACTCTACTGCATACCACTTTATCTATTTCGCAATCTACTGCGCAGCTGTAGTGTTTGCGAATTGCACTAGCCAGTTTCCTAATCTCATTATGTACATTGTTTTTTCCCTTAATGAATTCCATCAGTGCCGAGATGTGCTTTCCCAGAGAATGCATGGCTTCACGTTTTTCTCTCTCTTCGCTGGTTTCTTTGGCCTTTACTTCCGTGTTGGTGTCGGACTTCAGACTACCAGTTAATATTTCACTGGGGAGAGATTTCGATGGCATTTGCGAGGTTGTCTGTTCATTTATTGATTCAGACGGCATCTCCGCGTTTGTGTTATCTTCTTGCGTCGGTCCATCCGCTATTTTTAACGGCGGTGATCGCATCAGTACCGAGCTTCTCCTGAACGGATTTTCCTCTGGACTTTCGTCTCCTGAGTTTTGTACTTTTTTTTGTTCTTTTTTTTCTGTTTTATTTGTATTTGTTTTTGTTTGATTCATAGTTGGATCCCACGAGTATGGGGGAAAGAAAGGTCCACCACATCAGAGACCCCTGTAATGTGGTAAGGCTATATTACAACCAGAGGGCACCAGTTATCTGGAGGGCTCCGTTAGCGATGCTGTATGGGTTTTACGTCCCTAGCACTTGCCTTAGGGACAGGATGCTTATTTACGGGCGGCATCTACTCGCCCTATCACAAAAATTTCACTGGGCTTATGTGTTTTTTCGGCACACCCTCCGTTTTTTCCGCTTTTGGTCGGGGACTGCTTATTGGTTATTCGCAGCTAACCTACATATCTGTAGGCCGTTCAGCGATCTGCCACCATGCTGACCCCCCCGGTAGCCTAAGCTCAGCCCCAGGAGGTTTTCAAGGCAGCTGGTGATGAATTGGTAGAGTGCATACACCAACTCATCTCTAACATTTGGTCAGACGAGTGTATGCCTGATGAATGAAATCTCAGCATCGTTTGCCCGATCCACAAGAAAGGAGGCCCTCTCAACTGCGCCAACTATAGAGGCATTAGTCTCCTCAACTTCGCATAAAAGATCTTTTCTGCGATATTGTGTGAACGCCTGAAACCTTTTATTAACAGCCTGATTGGATCCTATCAGTGCGGTTTCAGGCCAGGAAAGTCCACCATCGATCAAATCTTCACACTTCGGTAGATACTGGAGAAAACCCAAGAAGTCCAAATAGATACTCATCATCTTTTTATAGATTTCAAGGCCACCTATGACAGCATCTATAGAGAAGAGCTTTATAGAGCCATGTCTAGTTTTGACATCCCTGCCAAACTTGTTCGTTTGTGCAGGATGACGATGGAGAACGCTCGCTGCTCCATTAAGGTCGGTAATGACATCACCAAGACCTTTGATGTCAAGAAATTTTTTTGACAAGGTGACGCGTTGTCATGTGACTTCTTTAATACTGTACTTGGATGGACTATGCGAAACTCATAAGCCAACAAAAGATTAAAGGTTTTGCAAGAAACCCCATTAAGTTTACATAGTTGCTACTGGCTCGATACCACAGAAAGGTGGATACTCTTCTTTTTCTGGCATTCCTGATACCTGCTGCTGACATGTCCGTATATCAGTAGGACTTTGCTGATATTAAAGAAACAATGTTGGAGCCTGTTTTTTCATTCGCAGATATCGTTGCAGTGACCATCAGATGCAGATGCATTGTAATGATTCTGTTCGACAGCATGTCAACCTCCACTTATTTGCCTCCATCTGCAGCATAGTATACTTTTGTTAATTACATATTTAAATTCCATTCCATTGTACGATAAACATCACGTAAAAATGAAAAATGCATTAAAATGAATGTGATGTCAATACAGAATGCCTCGAAAATATTCGAATACAAAGATGCCCCTACATGTCAACACGCATCCCCATCGGTTATTTGGGGAAAACATGAAATTTCAATTACAAGCGAACATAAGGACCAAACTGTCCGGCTGGATTATCCCCATTCATCCACACTCGCAGGTGTTGATGATGGTAGCAGTGCGGTGCCAATGATGTCCTTCGGTTGTTCCTGGCAGGATTGACATAAAGTGGTTGGCTATTTGTCTGAATGGAAAGCCAATCAATGTGTCCATTGAGGATTATCCAGGATGCTTCAAATATCCTCATCTCATTCCACAAATGGATGCCTGACATTGTTGGCTTTTGAATTCCCGTTTTTTTTTATCCTCATCATACATTCTCTGGTCGACATATGAATTTTAGTTTTTTTTTTTTGGGAGGTAAATCTATCTCATGGGGATAGGCGAATAAGAAATGTAATTTCTGTTTCAGATCGCCAATGCCAACGCCAAAGCCAATGGGATATTAATTTGAGAATTTCATGTGGAAATTGTTCTGACACACATTATGAGAGCAGGGACAGTTGGGAATACGTTGTTACAAAATCCTAAGTTCGGGAAGGACCAAGTGAAAGAATCATGTTGAGACTATGATATGCCAGAAATCGTTTCGACTGCATGTGTATATCTCGAAGAAGCGTGTGTCCTTCGAAGTACTTGTCAGATGTCGAATGAAAATTGGTCACAGGTGTACAAAGTTGAGTTGTCATATCTGTGAGAGTTATAGATAGATAGATAGATAGATTGATTTACTATCAATTTCCAATTTTTTATTTTTTTTTATAAATCATTAAAGCATGGCTTTGCCGTCTGCCCGATTGGCATTACTTTACAAAGTAAATGGTAGTTTTTTAATAACAAAAAAGTAATTCAAGAAGAGAAAAAATGAAATAAAATAAAAAATAAAAAAGTTTTGAAAGGCTTCATTCAAAATTCGATTTCTATATGCAATTGCTTTCCTATAATAGTTACAAAGCTGATTTGCATCACTCTTGCAGTTTAGGATCGCTAGTACTTATACTTCAGTTTTTAGGCCAAGAAATGTTCTCCTTACTTCTTTCAGGATCGGACATATTCCGATGAAATGGACAACATCTTTTCTCACTGACAGGTTACAAAGACTGCAAATAATTGGCAAATCCTCACGGTGAGGGATAAAGTTCGACCTTACCAGCTCTCCTCTCATTTTAAATATAGCTGAAATTAATTTCTGACTATGTTCAGATCGAAAATAATTCCGTTCGCATAGATTGTGCTGTAGAATACTGTAAGTTGCTGTATGTACAGACGAAGTAGCTTCGTTGATACAGTCTAATCTATATTTTTCATCTACTTTTGTGACGAGGTCGAAAAGTGAATTTTCAATGTCCCTACTGCTACTTCCCTGCAGGCCAAGGTCAAAGTTTGTGCCGCAGTAGTCTGCAATCTCGCTTAGCTTCCCAAACCATAGATTTCTCTTTCCAATTGTATACCGGGCTACTATTTTTGGCAATCTTCCCTCCGACATATTAAATACTTTCAGTAGATACTCCACGTGTAGTTTGAGCGTTTTGATGTACAGTGGTGACAACCCGGTTTCGATGGTTATCATGTAATTTGGAGTACTTTTTGGTAGTTAAAAAAATCTTTTAACATAAAATCTTAAAAGTTTTTCTACCGTCTCGAATTTCTCATATCCCCACGTTTGAGCTGCATACATCATCACGGATTCGGCCACTGCTACAAAAACCTTGTACTTTACGGTGTGGGCTATAAGCTTGTTTGAAAAGCATTTCTTCCAAGCAGCATTTATCACGCTTTTAGCTTTCACGAGTCCATCTTTTAAGTGGCTTTCCATACTCAGATTGCTCGTTATTATGACGCCAAGATATTTATAGTTTTTAACAATTTCAATAGGTTCACTATTTAAATGTCATTTTTCATTCTTTGACATTCTACCGGCCCCCTTTTTAAAGACCATCACTTTTGATTTGTTCAGATTCACCGCCAAATTCTAGAACCGGCAGTACACATCAAATCGGTTGATCATAAGTTGAAGAGCTTCAAGTGAACGTGCGAAGAGGACAACTTCGTCCGCAAATAGGAGGGCTTTAACTGATATTCCGGCAAACTCTATCCCATCTAGTAGAAAGTCAGTTAGATCGTCAATAAATGGCGAACAAAGATATGGACTCAGGAGGAATCCTTGTTTAACTCCCATCGATGTCTCGAATCCTTCCGATATCTCGTCTCCGTTCCATACAGCTCAATAGTTCTCAACATACAGATTTTCTAAGACCTTTCCAAACTTTGCCGTCATTCCTGCATTATACAGCTTGTAAAATAACGCTTTTCTATCAACTGTGTCGAAAGCTGCCTTGAAATCGACAAAAAATGCATACAACTTCCGTTTTTGCTCGAGGAATGTTCCCACAATGCTTCGTAGGACAAAGATGTTGTCGCTGGTCGAATAACCGCTCCCAAAACCCCGCCTGGAATTCCTTAAGCTTTTTATTTTGATTTACCCACTCACAAAGTCGATTGCTTAAGAGTGACACAAACACTTTGTACGAAGCATTAAGAAACGATATTCCACGGTAGTTGTTTGGATCTAATATGTCACCTTTTTTGTGTATTGGGAATATGATCGATTCCTTGAACTGATGCGGTATATTTCCAGTCTCCAACATTCTATTGTAGGCCTCCGTAAGTTTTCTTATAAGAACCATCGTTCCATATTTTAAAAGCTCTACTGAAATTCTTTCTGCTCCTGGTGCTTTTCCATCTTTGAGTCTGTTCGCTGTCAAAAGAACTTCTTCAATAGTAAAGGAAGAATCTAAAACAGCATCAGTAAACGAGGGTTTTGCATATAGAATAGGTGGCGTCATGGATACCGGGTTGAGAAGTTTTTTAAAGTGCTCATGTAATGAGTCCGCAGTTAAATTGACAATAATTTGTAAACTTTTCCCGTTTAAGATTTTTATCGCTGTCCAAAATTCTTTTGCTTCTCTACAGTATGTGAGCTTTGATGCCTGAGTTTCTAAGAATCTATTTTTTTTTTTCTTTGCAGATTTTCTTATAAAAGTTATTTGATTCAATATAGAGACTTTAAAAACCGAAGTTGTGCTGTTTTCGGAATGCTCTAAGCCATTCAAAAGATCTCTTTCTCGCCGCTTCACAATCTCCATCAAACCACTTCGCCCTCCCCTTCGATTCGATTGTATGTGATTGCCTGTAAACCGGATATGAAGATTTTATTACACATTCAATATCTCCCATACACAGCTCTTCCTCTGTTTGTAAGTTTCGATTCAGGTTCTGCCGATACACCGTTGCCTTGTTCTCCTTCCATTGCATATTGGCATATGATCGGAAAACGGCACGCTCAATACCTCAAAATCAACAACTAGTGACATCCAGTGAGAGTTATAAAATTTGAGGACTTTCTTCTTCTTTCCTCCCAGGTATGAATGGAAGTTAAAGCGTTTTTCATACCTAAAGCAGGTAAGAGGTCCCATGTTAGTCCGAAGAAGCTCATATCCATCAGTCTATCATTTGGATGGTGCTTCGACCTGAAGATCTGTTCTCAAAGGCACACATTGCTGGGTGGCGTCGTATCCCCTTCCTTTGATCTAGTAGTAAATGACCTTCTACTACTCCTAGAAGGAGAGGACTACAAAGTGATTGCAATAGCATTCTCCAAAAAAATCTCAGTACTATGAAATAATTCCAACTAAATGCACTACATAAATTGATTAAATGAGCCACTATTTATTTTTTATTTATGTCCTGTATCCCTTTGTGGGTCCTAGGCACTCTACTATGCCTACGCGCCATCGTGTACGGTTTCTGATGATGTGCCTCAGCTCTCCCCAACTTTTCCCCAACGCCTCCTTCTCGACTGTTCTGCGCCATGTTTTCCTCGGACCGCCTGATCTTCTGCCATCCTAAATTAAAGGATTCCATTGCATAGCATGGTTCGCTCTAGAACTGTCACTCTTTCGGAACGTCTGACCAATCCACTGCCAGTTCCGTCGTTGGATGGTTGTGCCTATTGGTTCCTGACCCATTCTCTCGAAAAGGTGTTCGTTAGAGATACGATTGGGCCAGAAAATTCTTAAGATATTGCGCAGGCACCTACTAACTAACACTTGCAGTTTTCTAATGGTATAAGTGGTCACTCTCCACGTGGTGCATCCATATAACAGCACGGATTCAACACTGGAGTGTAACAGCCTTAGCTTGGTTTTCAAACTGATTGCACTGCTTCGTCATATTTTGGACAACATCCCAAACGCGGACTTTGCTTTGGCTATATTCAGATCGGTTCCACCATCGTTCGAGACAATACTCCCAAGATACTGGAAATCCTCTACTCTCTCTGCCGGTTGTCCCGCAACGTATATTTGAGCCGTTTATTCCAAGGCTGATAATTTTAGTTTTCGCCGCATTAATTCTCATTTCTCCGTTTCCCATCGACAAAGCTGCATGAAGCACATCACTAATCACCAATAGAAATAATATTGGTGAAAGAATACAGGCTTGTCTTACCCCACTTTGGATCTCAAATTCCTCAGACAACCTCCCCCTGTGCAGAACGTGACACTTGGAGCCTTCATATATAGCTTTGATAATAGCAATTAGTTTATCGGGAATACCTCTCCTACGTAAGGCACACCAAATAAACTCCCTGTTGACACTATCGAATGCCTTCTCAAAATCGATGAACAGCAGGTGGAGTGGCGATCGATATTCAACGCATTGTTCGATGATAATCTGCAGGGTGTTGATGTGGTCGACACAGGAGGATCCAGAGCGGAAACCTGCTTATTCGGCACGACTCCTAGAAGGAGAAGACTGCAAATGATCAAATGAGCCACTAGGTGTGCTTTAAGCAAAAAGCCTCAATAAACCGAAGTGTTCCTCTTTACTATAAATTTTTAAATTCCTGAAATTGACCTTCCCTGTGAATGGAACCTGCCTACCTTCCATCGGTGAATCAACTACTTGGATATTATTTTGTACAAGGCCTCATTAGCCTTATACCGTTGTAGAAAAGCCATCGAAAGTAGGTCAGATTTCCAACCTCATATGACCAACTACTACTACGTATCTATCATGTGACCGATTCTCATGCGTGGAGACTGCTCTAGAAGAAACCATTTTTGTGAAAGTTCAAAGATGAGCTATTTGCTGCGCTGTCTTGTCGCAGAGGATACGAACGGGCATTACGAATTTACAGTTAGTAAGATGGTATTTCTAGTGGGCGCCGTGACGTAAGTGGCTAGTGTGTCGGAGGTTCCAAGTTCGCGCGTGAGGTTCCAAGTTCGAATCCCAGAAAATACCAATAAGTTTTTTCACGGCCCCACCTCTCGCGAGCGTCTGACAAACATCTGAGAGTAATTGTTGTCACGAAAAAGCATCTCAAATCGCCGTTCGGATATGGCACTAAACTGTAGGTGCCTTCTATTCGTGTGAAAAATATAACGCACACAACATGAGTGGTTGCGAGAAGCTAGGCCCTGGCACTTGAAAGAGCTGTTGCGCCAAATATTTATATATTTATTTGTTTTTTTAAGATGGTATTTCTGCGTAGAAGTAAAAGTTAATGAGGCCCGAAATGCTTTTTCACAGCACTAATTCCGACTATACTGCACAGCTTCAAAAGTGGGGGGGAAGCTGTGATGTAGTAAGTCATGGCATGCTTCCGTGGTCTTCACATCACCGGCTATTCGTGAGGACCCCTCACTCCACCCATCGAAGGCAAGCCCTTTAAATTTGCCGACAACCCATTTTAACCGCCAACCGAAAATTTACCGAGCTATCTTCCTATTCTTCTTATTTCGGCGAGGTTATGATCCGAAAACAAGAGATCATAACCCTCTCACTTCACCGCATTTCTACTGATCCGTCTGTGCGGTTCGCCTATTTGACATCAGAAAATATTGGCAGGTCTCCCGATTTTGGATCACCTGGTTACTGAGGCCAATGAAATGCCGACATCGTCACATTTGTGTGATCCAGGCGTTTATAGGCCTGCCTCCCCTGCCCAGCGATGTCTTTGGAACGTTCATTGATACTGCTTTTTTAACAGTGTTCAAATGATCTCTTCTTTGAACGTGGCAATACCAGCTTTTGTAAGATGGTTTCCTTGACGTTAAGGCTTCCATGGATCTTCGAACTTCTTATTCGATCAAGTTTTGTCACTCCTGCTGTCATGTGAAGCATCTTCATTTCAGCTGCCGTTAATTTACTCTCATACTTTTTGTACATCGTCCAACATTGTGAACCGTATGTGAGCGTTGGACGCACAACTGCGGTGTAATGCCTTCTTTTCAACTTAGAGGGGATTTTTCTGTCACAGAAGATAGCGGAGTGTTCTCTCTCTCCGCTTACGCAATGATTGATGTCGTCATCTCAGATTGCATTGCTATTGATCATAAATCCCAGATATTTCAGTTTTTCGCACTTGGGAAGCACTGTTCCATTCAAATTAATGCCTGGAACAGTCCTGAGTGGATTAGAGACCTGGCAGCACAAGTACTCTGTCTTTTTCGAACTAATGCGATACCCATTTAACTCCAAAACGTCCACCCGCACATCAAGTGGTCATTGCAGGCAGGAGTGTAGGATCCTCACTTATGATGGTCCATCGTCAGCAAAGAATAATTGATGTACCTTGGGGTCCATCACTTTACCTTCAAGCAGATAATCAAGGACTGTAATAAAGAGCAAATGACTTAAGACGTTTCCGTGACACATCTCGAATTTGACTGGAAACTCTTGGGTTACTTACTCTTGTCTCTGCTCTCTCGTACATGTCCATGATCATCTGTACATAGGTTTCTGGAACCCCTCGATGTCTTAGCGCCACCCATATCAGATCTCGTGGTTGTCTGTCGAATGCCTTTTCAAAGTCAACCAATACAATATGCAAATCCTTTAAGGAATCACGATGTTCTTCTATTATGATCCTTATACGAGTACTTTAGATTGCAACTGTGGTTGAGTTACCCGCGATAAACCCGCAGTGATCATCAGATATATTTTTCGCAGTTGGCCACCTAATACCCGCTCAATGATCTTCATGGTGTACGCCATCAGCTTGATCGAACGGTAGTTATCACAGTTTCACGTATCGCCCTTCCCTTTGTATACAGGGAGAAGGTAACTTCCCCTCCATTGATTCGGCATTGGATTCGTTCTTATAAATTTGAAGATGAGAATTCTAAACAATCTGAACGCGATGTCTCCCATCTTTTTCCAGAACTCAGAGGGTATCTCGTCTGGCCCAACCGCTTTTCGTTTTTGAAGTATTTGACCACCTCACTAACTTCTTCGACTGTAATGTCAGGTATTTCTTCACAGTTAGGGGTGGCTCTTGGAAAGTATAGCCGGGGAAACTATTCATTCAAAAGCTCTTCGCAATACTGCCGCCACCTCTGCAGAATTTTGTCGTCATCCACAAGAAGCTGACCGTGAGCACTGTTAATGGACTTTGGCGAACGAATCTCCTGAGCATTCGTCCTTCTTTGGGCGGCTATTTTGAAGATGGTTGCGCTTTTACTCATATTATGTCATCGCAGCTTCTGGATAGCCTGGTTTTCATTAGCAACCGGGAAAGATATTCTCTCTAGCTCCCGATACAGGCCCTCCGTACTCTCTGCTTGAAGCTGGGCGCACTTCTTCTTCGCTTTTTTCTTGCAGCATCTGTATTCCATTTCGAGGCGAGCTTTTTCGTCATAATTATTAGAGGGGCACTTTGACCAAGCTTTGAAAGCCGTTTTCTTCTCATTTATCACTTCCTTAGCTTCATCACTCCACCGCTATGTTTCTTTGGCGTGTTGGTGGTAGCCTTTTGAAGCTCCTAGCAGTGATTTGGCCTTCTTTAAGCAAGTTTGCTGTATGGAATCCCTTATATTTTGTGGTCTGAACTCTTCATCCTCAATTTCGTTGATGGTGTGAGATAGGTAATTTTTCATCACGAAAACAAAAGCCTCGTCTTTTTCTTTGTCCAGATTGTACCACTTGATTTTCTCAGGGACCTTTGTTGTTTGCTATTCTTTGGTGTTTTTATGAAAACATTTCCGTTAGCAGGAGACGGTGTTGGTTAGCGATCGGCTCTCCCAGGATCATTTTGCAATCTTTTACCCGAGGCTTCATGAAACTGTCTACCAAATGGTAGTCAATCTGGGTTTCATCTCCACCACTGCTGAAAGTGATCAAGTGTGGGCTTTGTTTGATGAACATGCTATTTAACACGATAAGACCGTGTGACTTGCATATGCTTAGGATGTCTTCAGCAGGAAGGTTCCTGGTGCCGTATCCCAGTCCTCCATGGCAGTCTTTATTGTCTTCGTTTGACTTCCCAACATGTCCATTTAAATCTCCTCCAACAAACAGATTTTTTTCTTTTGGGATGATCTTAAGGAGATTGTGGAAATCTACCAGAAATGCATCTTTATCTCTCTGATCGCACACAATTTGGTGATCATATGAACTAACAATATTCCACACCTCTCCTTGTACTACTAGTTTGAGATACATAAAACGGTCGATGGACTTCGAAATGCTCAAAACAGTACCAAGTAGCTCTGCCGCAAGGATGATACCGATTCCGTTTCTAGCCTTGCCGTTCCGCAGTAGAACATCTTGTAATATTTCGTGCTAACGCCATTTTCTGGTCTCTCGTCTTGGTTTAGTTGGGATGTCGAAACTTTCTGATCAATACGACCTCTGGAGCATTTTATCGTCAGCACTTTATAGTGAGCATCCCAAACGTAAACCTGATTTTTACCGCGGCTGGGTTCGAACCTTTTTGTAATTACACTTGAAGTGGTAATTTGAGAGTTGCTACGTTGGAAATTTGTATTTGTACGTTGGAAAATAAATTCCCCATGCACGTATCAAAGCTGACCACACCATCCTCGAAAATACAGACTGTACCACGCCTTATTCGAATTCTGGGAAAATTTTCAAGTTGTTATCCCCAACAGATAGTTCTGGGAAGAAAGTAGGAAGTATTTTCTCTGATTAGCTAAAAATTAGCCTTCCCCGTCTACCTTCCTGAGTACCGCAGAGTATACCAGGCGCAAGTAATGGGGAGAGTTAGGCCCTGGCACTTAAAGACCTGTTGCGCTAAATATCTATCTATCTATCTACTCGTATCTATCAAGTAATGGGGATTAACGCGCTTTATCACTTTAACAGTCAGCCAATCATGGCTATCAAATCTCTGGAATCTCATTGCAGCTCATCCTTTGATGAAGTAGCAGAGTAGGTCAACATTCACCTAAGGCTGTTGACGATACTATGTAATTATTACAATACCCATGCGGCATGAATAGGAAAGTAGACCAGGAAATTATTCCCAGAATTGTGTGGCGTTATAATGGACCTTTCAATATGTATGGCGAAGCTGTCTATGTATGCTGTGAGTCATTCTGACCTTACGTAAGGACTCTTCTTAACTCTGGAGAGGAGGCTCCAGAAAATGTCCCATAACCGCAAACTCAGAGCCATACCTAGAAGTCTCGATTCTGATAATTTCTAATCTTAATTTGCGTCGCTCCAATGTAGTGGTTTCTGTTATGATCCCAATTGCGTTGTCGTGGTGGACATCATTCTTAATTATAAAACCTACCCCGTACCTATTGCAGATAGCCACTTCAACCGTTAATGGTCGCAATCCCGAAACGAATGCCAATTTCAGCGGAATCCACGTATCCTTGTTGGATCCTTTCCAAAATATCTGAATCAGAACACATGGAACGAGCACCGTCGAAGTTGAAAAACATTGCAAACAATGGTACGTAGGCACATGATGGATACCCCATTCTGCCATGCAACAGCAGAAAACCGTAAAGGTGCATCCCGAAATTGAATGTCACCTTAATGATTGCATTTCGAAACTAGAATAGAGCACCACTTGTGGATGCACAACGACACGAGTGTCTATTCCAAATTCCACAAGAAATGGGGATGCTAATGGAATTTTTAGTTGAACACTTGCCTCTGCATTGGAAATGACACCGAGCAACTACTGGATCTGGAGTGTGTGTTTGAATTGCTTCTCTCCATATGGAAGGGGCTTATGGTAGCTCCTTTGGAATGGGAGTGTGACGTTAAGTGATATTTACGGATGAGGGAAAATTGGATTTGCAGCTCGACGAAGGCGAGAAGGTTGCACATGAGGAAATTTGGTTATCGGAAAATAGAGGTTTTATGGTGCTGAAGCAGGATGTTCAAATGAAACGCGGTATCGAATCGACTACTTCCGACATGGAAATGAGAAAAATGCACCCGGGTGTAGCGGCGCAGCGGTTGTGGCAGTGAATATTTTGATATATGATTTTCGATTCGTATGCAAAAATTTAACAGGATTGTGACGATTAATCATTGTCGGCGGAGCATATTGCAATTTTTTTATGAACACAACGTTGGGTTAAGAACTGAATACTATGTGGTTAAGCTAATGCATTTGCGATATTATATGCGCGCAAATGTGTAAATGGAGAAAAGAGGAAGAGGGCGAGATTAAAGTCTGATCTAAATATCAGTAGATGGTCGCGATAGTATAGAACTATACACGTCGTATTGACCCATAAGTCGGTTATAGTTTTGCTCAAAGAAAGGGTTTCGTATCAACTACGTCCATAGGCCCCAATATTCCTACGAATTCGTTACAATCTCACGTTAAGGATTGAAAGGAATTTTCATTGAGAAGGAAATTGCTGTGAATTATTTCTTGAACATCTAAAGAGCTTTCGGTAATACTGAGCATGTCCAAGCATACAAATGTGTAGATGTATCTTATGTAAAACGCATATTAGATGATATGAAATGCAGCGAAATATTAAGCGATACAAAAGCCATGTACAAGCCCAAACCCCATTACTTTACCTTGAAGTAGACAGTCAAGGACTGCAATAAAGGGCACATGACTTAACACGCTCTACCGAATTTAATGAGGAACTTTTCGTTTACTCCAGTGGGACATCTTACTCTTGTCTTCTCCGTAAATTTTTTTTTTTTTAGGTTGCGCCGAGGATGTATAATCTTCATAGATACTAATAGCTCGAGTGCTACTAGCATGCACGATTCGCAAACCTGAGTAATCGATTTCAGGAATACGCCTACGTACTAAACACACACCATACACAATTCAACCACTCTCCCCGCGGACTGCCGTTAGGTATTACTTCGCAGGGCTGGTTAGCAATTATGCTCTAGTCTCCGAGGCCGCCTCTTGGGCTCTTCTTAGGGCTTCTGCTCTTCGCAGCGCATTCTGCACACATACTATGAATGAGCAGATCTCCATCCACTCGCCGTCTGATCGTGTCATGTGATTAACCAGATTTTCTGGACTTGGCAGGTTTGCTCTATCTTCTGCAAAGCGTTTGCAGTAGAACACTGCATGCTCCGCGTCCTCCTCTTCGTTTGGACATATTGGACATAGGGGCGAACTATCGTGTCCAAATCTATGGAGGTATTTCCGGTAGTCACCGTGTCCGGACAGGAACTGTGTGAGGTGGTAGTTACAGTTCCCCCTCGCTCTCTCTGTCCATGATTTTATAGTGGGAATGAGATTGTGGGTCCACCTGCCTTTGGTAGAGCTGTCCCATCTGGTTTGCCACAGCGTTGCTGATGCTGCCCTTTCCTCCTCCTTAATCCTTTTTGCCTCTTGCCGGTTCGAGGGACGTCTAAGGTAAACCCTCTGCATTTCTTCAGCGAGGATGTCGATTGTGACCATCCCAGCTAAAACGCAGGCTGCATCGTCGGAGATAGTTCGGAAGCCGCTGATCACTCTGATTGCACAGAGCCTGTGAGCTGATGATAGCTTCTTCTTGCACTCATTTGTCGCCAGTGCACCTGCCCATATCGGGGCAGCGTATAGAAGTACCGAGCTGAACACTCTGGACAGCAGGATCCGGCAGGGGTATCCAGGCCCGCCGATGTTCGGGAGTATTCGGGACAGTGCTGCCTGCGTCAGCGATGCTTTCTTACTAGAATAGGCGACGTGGGCTTTGAAGCGCAGCCTGTTGTCGAGCATGACTCCAAGGTACTTCAAGGATTCTTTGGACCTGATTGTCTGGTTTCCGACCCGGAAGCTGGCGTGTTCTACCTTTTTGCGGCTGATTATTAGGACAGCTACGGTCTTGTGGGCAGCTAGTTCCAGACCGGTAGACTCCAGCCATTCCTTTACTCTTATAACTGCCTCATCCGTGGTAGACTCCACCTGGTGTATGTGCTTGGCTACTGTAACTACTGCGATATCGTCAGCGAAGCCAATTACTTTGACTCCCTCGGGTAATGTTAGTCGCAGAACTCCGTCGTACATAATGTTCCATAGGAGAGGTCCCAGAACCGACCCTTGCAGGACTCCCGCGGAAACACTGTAGTGCTTAACGACATCGTCAGTATGGTATCTTAGCTTCCTATTGCTGAAGTAGTCCGTGACTATCCTCAGCAGGTAGTATGGTGAATCCATCCTCGCCAGGGATCTCCTAATGAATGACCAGCTTGCCGAGTTGAACGCATTTTTGACGTCGAGCGTTACTACTGCGCAGTATTTCTTCGTCCCCCATTTTCACCTTTTCCCTTGTATTGCTTCAGTTGCTATATCTACTACCGCCTTTATGGCATCGACGGTAGAGCGTGATTTTCTAAAACCGTACTGACAGTCTGACAAGGCTCTGTTTTCCTCCGCCACCGCAAGCAGTCTGTTATAGATGATACGCTCTAGGATCTTTCTCAGCGTATCGAGCAGGCATATTGGGCAATACGATGATGGTTGTCCGGGTGGCTTATTGCCCTTTGGAAGCAGCACTAAATGTTGCAATTTCCATTGTGTAGGGAATACCCCCTCCTCTATGCACCTTTGCATCGTTGTTAGAAAGATGTCCGGTCTCGTCTTAACAGCCGCCTTGATTGCCCTATTCGGGATGCCATCCGGTCCAGGCGCTTTGCTGGCTCCGATTTTTCTGCATGCCCCAAAGAGTTCTTCTGACGTGATTGCCGCGATATGCTCCATGCTGATCTCCCTCGTGATGGAGAACATAGTAGTTGGTGTATGGGGAATAGGTGCTCTACTATAGTCTTTAGCATTGCCGGGCATGTAAGTTGTATAGACCTGCTGCTTTTGAGCTTCTTCATCACCACTCTATACGCCATGTCCCAGGGGTCTGATTCGGCCTCGTCACAGAGCCACCTAAAGCTCCTTGATTTACTCTCCTTAATGGCCCTTTCCAGTTCTCGCCTCGCCAATTTAAATGTGGTTAGCCGCTCTTGGAAATCTTGTCTGCCTCTGGATCTCTGAGATCTGCGTCATGCTTGTAGGCACTTCGCCCTGAGCCGTTTAATCTCGTCGGTCCACCTGTAGCAGGGCTCGCTTCTTTTACTGACAGACTTCTCCGTACATGTGCATGATCATCTGCACATCGGTTTCTGGAAGTTCTTGATTTCTAAGCCCTACGCCACCATAGCAAATCTCTAGAACAACCATAATTGATCTTAGCAAGTTGTGGAGAACTGCAAAGAAAGAAAACCTTCTAAAGAAAGGCCCAAGTCCTTGCTGAATACCTCTTCCTGATAGGCTTTTAAATTAATTGCTGATTGCTCTCAATAACTCTCGGTTTTGAAGCAAACTAATTAAATTCTTTTCTTCTTCCTTTGATTCATATTTCTTCCTTCCCATCCTCGTGCACTCATTATTCGTTTCCAACTATACTTCTTGTGAAATCTCATTTACACAACCCACGCACACTGAGTTATGCGGGTACAAACAAGAGGTTAATTAAAATTGCCATCCTACGTATCCCTGCTTGGGTGTGCAATTGTTCGAATCCTTGCCGTGTATTGTTATCCCACTTCTATGGATGTGCGTGTATTTCTTGCATTTATTCTTTTTTGTCGCATCCTGATGCGACAAACAATTGTTTGCCTGTTGGTTCTTTTCAAGGATATACGACGAATAGTTCCAATCATCCAACCATTCGTCGGATAAGAGCTTTGTTTAGGTTTGTGTGCGTATTAAAGGGAGAAAAATATTACTGAAGCAGTTGTTATTGTGCAGGAGTGGGGTCCCTGTGAGGTATTGCGTATGGATGCAGCAATATACCGTGCACATTAATCCTTTTCACAGCTGGTTCGGTACGAGGACAAAGAACAAGTATTCCTCAAGTTGCTCGTTAAGGGAACAGTGAGGTTGAAGAGTTTTCGAATGCTTCAATTTGTTAAGCAGGCACTTGACCAATCGGAGATGAAGGTAAGATTAATTAGCGTATATCCTCTAGTTTAGGTGGTCATCCCATACTGAATCGTAGTATATAGGCTTTTGTCAATAGTTTCTCCAAGTTGGAGTGATTCCAGAAAATGCAAGTTATCCTCCGCAATTTTTTATGACTCAAGCTGATTGTTTCGTTATGAAACTGTGTTGTGAAGAGCCCTAAAAGTTGACTAAATTCTCCTCTGCTTCGTAGTGTACCCACTAAAGGATGTGAGGCTAGCCACTTGCATATTATTACACACATCTACTTTTTGGCTCTCCAACCAACAGATCGGCTTCAGAAAGCGAAAAACCATAGAGGCAATAGAGGTAGTGTGTAACATTACGAAGATGGCTAGGAGCGACATAGTAGTAATGCACCATCGTAGCGCAGGGCATTAAATATGTGTTCAACTCAGTTAGCAGAAACTGTCAGTAAGAGTGCTAAGCATCCTAAATATACCAAACTATCTAATAAGATTAACTGTCTGCTACTTCAGAGACAGGACCCTTGACTATGACACAGAAGAAGAGCTAAAAAAGTACAAACTTACGGGAGGAGTTTCTTACGGGTCAGTACTTGGCCTTGTCCTATGGATCCTGAAAATACTTAGCCCGAGTAGTGTGTGTATCATCGGCTATGCTGGCTGTACTGCCGGTGAGCATACCATTGACTCAAACACATACATCCGATGTCTTGAATGGCTGCTAAACCACAGGCTCAACTTAAAAGAGAATATGATACTCGTATACGCATATGAGAAAGCTTCCGGGCAGTAGCGATATTATCCAGATTAACACACCAAGAATTGGAGGACCAAGGCAACTAATTAGAAATCTGCTAGCAATGGTGAACAGACGATATATATGTACATGAGATGCATGAACTTGGCGCACAAAATCGCATTGCCGGTATGTCACGCTTTTCGAACTGTGTCAGCGGAAGTCATTCTTAATTACTTACTTAGGTGGCACTACAGTCCGGGGTGGACCTGGGCCTCAACCAACAAACCTCTCCAGGCAGCACGGTTACGAGCCAGCTACCTCCAGTTGCGCACGCCAAGTTGGTTAAGGTCCCCCTCCACTTGTTTGTGCTACCTACCGCGAGGTCGTCCTCTACTGCGCCGTCCATCCCGGATGGATTCGAAGACAGACGGGTCAAGACTATACATGGCTCTGTATAACTCGTCTCTATACACGCTATCATAGGCAACTTTGAAATCGATGAAGAGGTGGTGCGTATCGATTTTATATTCATGGGTTTTTTCCAAGATCTGTCGAAGTCGTTCACATAATACGGCAGACAGGATGTTATATGCAAAAGGAGACTTATACCTCTGTAATTGGCGCAGTTCAGAGGGTCTCCTTTCTTCAGGATCGGGCAAACGATGCTGAGATTCCATTCAGCGGGCATACTTTCGTCCGACCAGATTTTACAGATGAGCTGGCGCATGCACCTTACCAGCTCATTTCATCAGCGGAAGTCATAAGTTAGTGTAATTTTGGGTGGAATGCCTATCGACCTAGAAGCAACAAAGTCAGTGACATAACACGGGACCATACCAAAAGAGAGGAGAGCTACCAGCGAACCCATTGGCACAGTGGATCTTATAGGTCGCTGTGCGTATAAGGCTCCAGTATAGTACCACCAGCGAGGCCATACAAGCTGAGTAGCCACACAAATGGAATACTTAAACCAAAGGAAGATAGACATACGCTCTGATACCCAACATAGTGAAGTGGACAAGCAGAGGACATGGAGAGGTGAACTATTACCTGACACAGTTTCTTCCAGGTCATGGATGCTTCGGGCAAAACCTCTGCAAACAACGGGTGGGCCATTTAGTGATTTCTTTTTAAATCATAGGTTATTTTGACACTGACAGCTGTTTACCGCTCGAAATCTTGACCGAAAGTCAGTATCATACCTCCGCGGAACGAAATGAGTCACTTTACGCTTGAACAGCATTGGGAAGTATTGAAAACTTATGTTTTTCCAAAGTGAGTGCTGTGTAGCCCAAACAGTGCGTTTTTTAAAAAGAAGTTTTGGCCGAAATGAAGCACCCACCGCGCCTGCTGTACGCAAGTTTGTGCAAAAAGTTCGTGAGACTGGTATGCTAGTGGACAACACTCATGGTCCCCGTCGTCGTACGGTGCGCACAGACTAGAATGTGGCTGCTGTAGCCGAGAGTGTGAGACTCAATTCACGAACATCAACTCGTCATCGATCTCAACGACTCAACCCAAAACAGTGCGTTTTTTAAAAAGAAGTTTTGGCCGAAATGAAGCACCCACCGCGCCTGCTGTACTCAAGTTTGTGCAAAAAGTTCGTGAGACTGGTATGCTAGTGGACAACACTCATGGTCCCCGTCGTCGTACGGTGCGCACAGACTAGAATGTGGCTGCTGTAGCCGAGAGTGTGAGACTCAATTCACGAACATCAACTCGTCATCGATCTCAACGACTCAACATTTCACGCACTAGCCTGAGGAGAATTCTGCACAAAGATCTGGGATTATTCGCTAACAAGGTCCAATTGATTCAGCAATTGAAAGCGCATGACCATCCGCTTCGTTATCGCTTCGCAGTTTGGGCCTTAGAGCAGCTTGAATTGGACAACGATTTTGGGCGAAAAATCATCTTTTCTGACAAGGCACATTTTCATCTCGGCGGCTACGTTAACAAACAAAATTGCCGCATCTGGGGCTTGGAAAACCCGCACGTTATTATCGAGAAGCCAATGCATCCACAGAGAATGACAGTTTGGTGCGGATTGTGGAGTGGTGGCATCATTGGACCATTTTTCTTCGAAAATGAGGCTGGGAACAACGTTTCGATCAACGGTGGGCGATACAGAGCCATGTTTACGACTTTTTTTTTTTTTTTTACTGAAATTGAAGACATGGATTTGGAAGACCTATGGTTCATGCAGGATGGTGCACCATGCCACACAGCCCATGCCACAATCGGTCTTTTGCGCACCAAATTCCCAAATCGTGTTATCAGCCGTCTTGGCGATGTCAATTGGTCGCCTCGGAGCTGCGATTTGACCCCTTTGGACTTTTTTTTTGTGGGAACCGTGAAGGACCGGATCGGATCACTACGCATGAGGTTCCAAGTTCGAATCCCAGAAAATACCAAAAAGTTTTTTCACGGTCCCACCTCTCGCGAGCGTCTGACAAACATCCGAGAGTGTTGTTGTCACGAAAAAGCTTCTCAAATCGCCGTTCGGATTCGGCATTAAACTGGTAGGTCCCTTCCATTCGTGTGAAAAATATAATGCACACAACTTGAGTGGTTGCGAGAAGCTAGGCCCTGGCACTTTAAAGAGCTGTTGCGCCAAATATTTGTATTTGTATTTGTGAAGGACCGATATTATGCCAACAATCCGGAAACGATTCGAGCACTTAAGACCAATATCATCCAAGCAATCCGTGAGCTACAGCCCGAAACCACCAACAAGGTCTTGGAAAATTGGAGTGATAGAATGCGCTACTGTGAGGCCAACCGAAGCAGCCACGACGCTGTATTCCATAATGGGAATGTTTGCTCTTACTAATAAAGCCATCATACATGGAAAAAATTTCATTGTGTTCATTTTATTGCATTTTTAAAAAGAAAGTTGTAGTTGGCCCACCCTGTATAAGCACGTAGATTATCCATACTCTCCATACTGTGATGGTAAAAACCCAGAATGCGAAGCATATTCTGATGGAATGTCGAAAACCTACAATGGGTGAAAGGTGACGCCAAGAGGGATGATAACTGCCATGCTAATGACGAGTGAAGCCTGGGAGACCACGACTGAAGTTGTCGCAAGCTTGGAAGATCAGGCAGCTAGAAATAAAGACTTAGAATCCCGAGGTCTTCGAAAATCATGCGCTTCGCCTCATAGCAATCATTGTAGTGATCAGCTCCTTGAGGACTTGGAGCATGACTGCAATAAAGCTATCGGGATAGTTCAGGACTGGCTAGTACGCATGGGCCAACAAATTGCAAAGGAAAAGGCAAAAGTAGTCTGGAAAAATGGCAGATGGTATCACTCTGATAAAAGCAGTTAGACGCAGAGATTGATTTCCAATATAGGCGCTTGGATCGATAGATAGCATAGGGAGCTAAATTTCTAACTGCCCCAAATGCTTGCTAGCCATGGTTGCTTTAGAGCCTAACTTCACAGGTTTGGATTTGACGACAGCACAACGTACACGGAAGGAGTTAAGGATGCGGAACACATTATGTTTCAACGCCTACGATACTGTGAAGAATGGCACCTGCTGGTGAACAAACTGGATGAGAACTTAATACCAGATAACACCACAAGACATATGATGAACAGGGAAGATGCCTGGGAAGCTGATGGCTACACTCTGGTAACGATTATGAAGGAGCAGCGAAGACAGGAGTGACAACGAAACGCAGCACAGGAGGTTGCCACGAATGAGACGAATACCTAAGGCTAAAGTTCTCCTCCCGATAAAATGCTTGACGGCTGTGCCGCAAGGACAAGGGGTTGAAGAGGTGGTGGGATTAGTGGGTGGAAAGTCCACATTATTACATAGTACGGGCCCAAAAAACATGCATATATACACACAGTCAAACTGTGCATTCGAAACTATATATCCGGCCATGAGGACAAAAGGGAGAAGCAGCTGCAGCTGAAAGTGTCTTCTTAGAAGGAATCTTATCCTGTCCCTCTAAGTTGGAATGTTGGAAATCATTTTTCCTCAATTTCTTCACTATTGAGTAAGTATGTTTCAGACTTTATTGACAGGCTTCCGACTTGTGACCTATCTCTCACACCATAGACTTCTATCCTAGTTGGACTCAGTCCATTTATTTCCAGATTTTAAAGCCAAACTATGGCTTGATCTTTGAAGTAAAGGTTTAGCCTTCCTTGTATTTTTGAAGACCCTCTTAACTGGAACGTAGTTATCGATTCGCTTTATGTATCCGACGTAAGACAGTCAACTAGCCTTTGCTTTTACCACCATACTTAGGTACAGCGGTTTTTTTTTCTGGTTTTCTAATTGATCTATTCGTAAATAGAACTGAATATGCCACGAAAGGTTTTTCTTTCGAAAGACCCCGGTATCTGCTTCGCTTTCTTGCTCGCCGTACAATACTTGGTGCCATTTAAGAATAGCACAACTAGTATGAAAATTGTGTAGAGTATCTGTTATTCGGTATAGCTGACAAGTTGGTTTCATTTAGGAAAAAAAAAAAAATCGGGATATGACCAATCTAATCTCCACATTTCCGTGGGGTAGCTGAAAGTGTACATACGGATATGTTTTTTTTTGCCGAGAGTAGGTGGAAAATCTTCTAAAGACAACATAAGGCCCGACCGAGCGTGCTCATGGTAGTTTGAGATTGAGATTTACTCACTAAAAAAACACCTCTCTTCAAAAGTAATACTACAACGACGAAAAAGGCAGGAACTATATTTTATATTTCATATTTATTAATCGGTTAAACTACATTTACATAAGATAATGATAATCTCATATTTTATAAATGTGATAATTTCATGGATTAATTTTAAAATGGAGAAAAGAAAAAGTATATATTTAAATTTAAAAAAGAATATAAATCAGAATAACAAATTAAAAAAAAAGGAAAAATTCAAATTGAAAAATAATTAAATTTACCTTCTGCCAGCCAGGTGAGATAAAAGAGTGCCACTGAAACAATCCGCATAACAAAGTCTTCTAATACCTAATGGAAGGGCGTTCCATAGACGAATGACATGAGTGAAGAACTGACGATCAGTATTCATGGAAGTAGTACGAGGAGGAATGAAAGTGAGAGATCGCGATGAACTAGAAAATCTAAGTTTTTCATATAAGTATTGAGGGTGCCTGGTAGTTATTATCTTATGCAAGTACTTCAAGGTGCAGAATTCTAAATAAGAATTTAAAGTACAACCGAGAATATTATGAACATATGACGAAACATGATCATAACGCCATAGGTCGTACACATACCGAATTATATTGTTGAATGCCACATTCAGTTTTCTTGTAGTTTCAGCATTGGTTTTGCAGAAAATTTCGCATCCATAAGTTATAGTCGGAACCAAAAGTGACTTTGCCAACTTTAGTCGGGTCTTTAGAGGAGTATAGTGCTGCGTCATGTGGAGTTTCCTAAGACAGCCGTATATCTTACCCGTAACTACACGTACGTGATCATCCCAGGTTAGCCTATCATTGAACCACACACCCAAATTTTTGCCCTTAATTATATAGTCGACAGGCTCGTTGCCAAGACAAACAGATGGAAAACTACTCAAGTCCACTCCATTTTTGGAAATCACCAAGCATTTGGATTTTTTTTGGATTCAGACGTAGGAAGTTCTCATCCGACCACTTCAAAATTTTATCGAGATCCTCGTTAAGTCTTGTGACCGAGTCTTCAATAAGACCCAGTTTACAACTCTTATACAGTTGTACATCGTCAGCGTACATATGTGTAGAGCAATGTACTATTAATTTTGGCAGCTCATTTATGAACATGGTGAATAAAAGCGGGCCCAGGATAGATCCCTGTGGTACACCTGAAGATACTTCAAGTAGACCGGATATCTTTTCATTCACCACCACTGCTTGTTTTCTACCAGATAGGTAGGATCCAATTAGTAGTACAGCAGACGATGTAAAACCATATGAATTCTCTAGTTTTGACAAGAGTTGCAAATGATCCACAGTATCAAAGGCTTTGGAGAAATCCAACAGGGTTAGAAATGTGATCATATCATTGTCCATGGCAACTCTAAGATCATCCGTAACTTTTAGGAGCGCAGATGTGCAACTATGCTTTTTTCTGAAGCCAGATTGACTTGCACACAACAGAGAGTTGCGTTCTAGGAAGTTGGAGACCTGACAATGAATGAGTTTCTCCATAACCTTTGACAAAAACGGGAGAATTGAAATAGGCCTGTATTCTGGTGGCGAAAGAGCTGTGCCTTCCTTTTTTAATACAGGAATCACCTTCGCAACTTTCCAAATATTAGGGAAAGAGGATGTCATTAAAACAGTATTACAAATGTGGGTCAGAAAGGGAAGTATGTGCGGTAATATAATCTTTACAAAACATGGATGCATTTCATCTAAGCTTACAGATTTCGATTTAATATCGAGGATCGCCTTAACAACATCGGTTTGCTCGACTCTGGAGAATTCAAACAAACTAGTGTTGATAGGTGTATCTCTGGCAACTTGTGAGATAACGTTAGATCCCGCCTGAATATTCACGAACTCTCTGTTCAATTCGTCAGGATCCACGTTTTCGAGATTATTCAGCGTTTTCTTGCCGACTCCTATTTCACGTAAGTTTTTCCATAAAATGTTGGGTGGTAAATTAGCATTAAGACGGTGAGAATAAAAATTACGTTTAGCTAAACGAACTTTGTGGTGAACTAAGTTTCTCAAAAGACGAAAAGTATTGTAAAATTCAGGTAACCGGAATCGTTTCCATCTCTTAAAAGCCGAATCTCGTTTATTTTTAAGACTAAGTATCTCAGTGGTAAACCAAGAGTTGAAACAATTGACGTAATTTGATTTAGTTTTAAGAGGTACATGTTTATTAAACAGATTCAGGATGTTTTTCTGCAGTAGGTCAACTTGTTCATCAACTGAGGTAATATAACATATCTGCTGCCAATCCACCCTAAGCAGATCTCTGTTTAGTTCACTCATATTCATGTTCTTAAAATTCTGTACATATACGAAACGTTTTGTATGGAATACCCAATATTGAATGTAGCAAATATTAAGTCGTGCTTAGAAAAAGCTGGAGCAGATAATTGGTCATAAAAAATATCATGATGATGATGGTTACTAGTGAAAAACAGATCCAGAAGTGTGCTAGTAGTAGCAGTGAAGTGGGTTGGAGTCGTCGTATTTAATGGATACAGACTCATGGATTTCATTGTGTCTAAGAACAACTCTGATCTGTCCTTATTGAGTAGATTACAGTTGAAATCTCCACAACAACTATCTCGGAGAAAGAAGTAGAGACATCTTCTAAGACAGAATAAAAAGTGGAGAGATCAACACTACTGTCAGGCCTATATACTACTCCTAGCAAGCAGTTACTTCTTCTTCCCAGAATTTCAATAAAGCAGTACTCAATTTGATTTCCCGGTGGTGAAAATTGTATTGGTTTGCAATTAATACTGGACCGTACGTAAATCGCAACGCCACCGCCAATTCTATAATGTCTGTCAGAGCGAAACATTCTATACCCATTCAAACAATATAACTCATTCGAATTATCAACACTGAACCAAGTCTCAGTTACACAGATAATATCCACATCTGACCCAACAAACAAAGCTCTAAATTCATCTATCTTAGGAAATAAACTCTGAGCATTAATGTGACATACTCGCATCCCACTGCGTTGCTTACATAGAATATTTAACAATACGCGTAAGTTATCATTCACAACATCGCTATGCACCCTGTTATCATTTGTCGTAGTCATGCGAAATGAGGACGACAAACAAAAACACTTTTGTAGGTAAAAGAAAACCAAACATGCAGACTTCAGGACCCTTCAGCAGCTGGCTAGCAGTAGGTGTACAGTAAATAAAGAAACAAAAATTTACAAATTTAACATTCATAATAATTTAAATAAAAACTAAATTTGTGATCAAATACATAAACATAAACGCATAACGCACATAAACATTTAACGAATAAAATGTTCGTACGAAGTTAAAAGAAATGTAGAACTTTAGGCAGGTTAAATTCCAATGATAGTTCCTGCCTTTTTCGCGACCGGCATATACTATGACGCAAGGTCAAAAGGCTTTATCCTTTGCAGACGACGAATTGAATTATTCGCGTCAAGTAGTTGAATGACGGTACGGTTACAATGGCCGTGAACACGATCTTTGTGTTTACGCGCAAATTTTGTTATCTCTTCGACGACGCTGGGAATTCCCAGATCTCGATGAATATCTTCGTTACGTACATACCACGGTGCGTTGACAATCGTTCTAAGAACTTTATTTTCAAAAGTTTGTACGATGTTTCTATTGCTTTTCTTGGTACAACCCCATAGTTGTATACCATACGTCCACACACGCTTTAGCACTTGCTTATAGATAAGCAGTTTGTTATGTAGGCTCGACTTCGAATGTTTTCCGAGTAGCCAGTACATTTGTCGGTATTAGTTTTCGAGCTCGTCGCGTTTCTTTTTTATGTGCGATTTCCATTTAACTTAACATCTAGAGTCATTCCTAGATATTTTGCTTCGTTCGCGTACGGTATTTGAGCCGAGTTAAGATATAGAGGTAATCTATCCACTTTTTTATAGGTAAAGTTGACGTGAGTAGATTTGCTTTACGCCAAGAATTCGTCCAAGCGTGGACTTTATTAATAGCATGTTGCAGCTTTCCAGTTGCTGCTTCAATAGTTTCGCCCGTGGTCAATATCACCGTATCGTCCGCAAACGTGGCGACGACGCAGTTTCTTTCCTGCGGGATATCACGCGTGTAGAGTACATATAGAAGCGGGCCAAGGACACTTCCTTGTGGAACTCCGGCCGCAATCTCCTTGAAGTCAGAGTAATCATTTCCATGCTTAACACGAAGGAGTCTCTCGGTGAGATACGATAGTAGGATTAGAAAGAGTTGCCGTGGCAGTAGTCGTTGCAATTTATATTCCAAGCCTTCGTGCCAAACCTTATCGAAAGCTTGTGAGACGTCAAGAAATACACCACAACAAATCCTTTTTCACGTCAATTATTTTGTGGACTTGGTCAATTGTAGAATGTTTAATTCTAAATCCAAACTGATGGTCAGGAATGAGACGTCTTTCGTCGATTACGGGCTGTAGACGTTTGGAAAGAAGTTTTTCGAATATTTTTGAGATAACCGGCAATAGGGAAATAGGCCGATATGATTTCTTCTCATTTAGCGGTTTGCCTGATTTCGGGACCATTATAATCTCGGCGACTTTCCATTGCCTCGGAACATAAAGCAATCTGAACGAAGCGTTGATCAAATAGAGCAGTTTGATAATAGCTATATTCGGCAATTCCTTAACCACCTGCGCCGTTATCAAGTCGTAACCCGGAGCTTTTTTCGTCTTTAAATTTTTAATCACTTCCCTCAGTTCAATAAATGCAACTTTTTTTACTTTAAAGTTGTCAGATGTCGTGACTGGGGAGTCGGGCGTTAACGAAGGGCCGTCGAACGGCTTAAACGTTTCTTCTAAGTGCAAAGCAAAAAGTTCTCCCTTTTCTTTGTCGCTCTTGGCCCAGTTTCCATCGATTTTCCGAATTGGTGGTGCTTGTATTTGAGGTTTCCGGATGCCTTTTAGCGCTTTCCAAAGCGAATAATTTGATTCTCTTTCACCGGAGAGATTTTCAAGATAGGTCGCTATCTTTTTGCTTTTAAATTCGCGAATACTATCTCTAAGCCGATTGCATAGTCGGTTAAGGACCGTTTTATGCTGCGGTGCACGAGTGATTTGCCATTTCTTTCGTGCTTTTCGTTTCTCCCTCACCAGTTCAATGATTTCTCTGGGATACTTTTCGTTGCGGTTGATCTTATAGCTGCTAGAAGGAGTGTTTCTCCATGCCGCTCTTTGAATTGCTTCCACGAAACGATCAATTTCGTCCTCTAGTTCACAAGGTGTTCTAAGTGATACATTTAAGGCGATATTCGTTTCGCAATCATTTCTAAAGCTCTCCCAGTTTGTTCTATTGGTAGTGAGTCTTGGAGGTCCTTTTTTCTTGATCAGCGCTTCTCCAAGTAATAAAATTATAAGCGAGTGGTCAGAAGAGAGATCAAAAAATTCTTTGACTGTAATAAACTTCTTGTAAATGCCTTTTGTAACAAAAAAATCGATAAGATCGGGAATTTTTTGTGAGTCAGTTGGCCAATAGGTCGGTTTTCCTGTCGAATAAAAACAACAACCGAGTTCACATGCCACTTCGTAGATAATTTTTCCTTCAGAAGATGTTCATCTTGAACCCCAGAAGGTGTGCTTCGCGTTGAAATCTCCACCAATAAGGAAATTTGAACCAAGGTCATTGAAGACACGAAAGTAGTCATCTTTTTCTAGTAAGCATCGCGGCGGACAGTAAACAGATGCTAGGTATATTGTAGCTCAGGTGTTTATTTTTAACCCTAACCGCGCACAACTGCAGTTTTTCCAGCTCTATGCTTATATCGGCCGAATGTTCGATGTTAGTTTTAATGAATAAGGACGAACCGCCCCGCGCTCTATCAGAAGGATGGTAGGCGTGATAACCAGCGTAGCCTCTTATCTTTATTTGCGACTCCCTTATTAGATGGGTTTCGGAGATCAAACATATGTCGATATTTCCTCTTATTAGAAACATTTCTAATTCGTTAGATTTTTGTAAGAGTCCATTTGCATTCCATGTTACTATTTTAAGCAAAGCGTCCATATTTACTTAGATTTAGATATAAGGTTAGCCATACAAAAGGTTTAGACGTTACTAAGGCGTTCAAGAATCCGTTTGTTAACTTCACATTGTTCCTCCAACTTAGCGTAGATGCAGTTCAGAATTTCATTCAACGGATCAGAGGGTGGGCCGTCGTTTCGCTTGGTTGCTTTGACTGCAGCCTGAGAATACGTCATACGTGCGGGGTTCGCTGGCTTATCCGAGGTTATTTTTCGTTCAGCCTTTTTATTGGAAGACTTTGACGTACGTTTAATCGGCTCAGAAGGCTGGTTGACTATTGTAAGAGTCTGCCCTGCTGATTCAAGCGTCCTTTCAGTCGGCTTAGTAGTTTGAACAATTGATTTACGAGCCCGCTCTGTCTGCTTAGCAATACGTTCTATCGACTTAAGAGCCCGATCGACTGATTTCGTTCCCCGTACGATCGGCGTTGTAGATTTTTTCCGTCGCATCTGTAGTTCCTTAGCGACTTCGCAATCGCAATAATTTGCTGGGTGCCTTCCTTTGCAGTTAACGCAAGTTGCTTTTTCATTTTTGCTCAAACTGCAATTTTCCGAAGAGTGTTTTCCAGCGCACTTAACGCAGCGCGGCTCTTTCCGACAGTACGCCTGTGTGTGAATAACAAAAAAGATTAATTGTAGAATGGAATATAGCTTATATAGCCAAATGCTAAGGAGTTCTTCTTCCTGAAAATTAAGATAGTACACTCTATACAATTTTATCCCACTGGGGATTTAATAAAAACTGAGAGTAGGAACCCATTGTTACTTCAGCTTGAAGGTCGAAACTGCTAATAGCCATTGATGCGCTACTGGACATTTATCGTACCAATTACGAGTATAGTGTAGACATCAGTCGTGCTATACTGTAGAGAATGCTAGATGATATGTCCTTACCTTCCTTCACAAAACGTTTCCGATTAATATTTAGTTCAGTGCACAAAGAAGGCTAATGGAGGCGTAGTACGGGGGTAGTTAAAAAGGCTAAGAACCGATATCTATTGGTGCTTTTTAGTGAGAATTATGCAAAGCAAAGTGAAAGCTTCTCTACAAAACGATCCCCAGCCAATCTGGTTTAAAACTTCTTTTCATTGTTCGAAGATTGGTGATTGAATTGACATTGAATTAAAAAGTATGAAAAAGTTGTGCTTACATTTTTGAAATACTACTACTAATCATTCAACTGGAATGAAAAACCTCTTCTCAGTGCCATCTGAAATTTAGTAACGCAAACTAAACATCCCAACTCAGTTTTGAGTGAGAAAAAAGCTAAAGTGGTTCTAAGTCACTTTTTGTTGTTGTACTCCGTGTTAAATCTTACTTCACTGAGAAGCGACGTCCCACCAAAACGCACCATATATTGTTTCAAACTGACAGAGCCAATGAGCAACGAGTTTCCAGCGAAAGGAACTTTTGAATTCTAGGGGCTACGCTCGACATAACATCGTATACCAAATGTTCGTTTCAAAGATTTTTGTTTTTTAAAAAGATGTGCCTCATGGCGTAATCCTGATAAACAGACAAAGGAGGTGCTCTCGACTACTATTAGGCAGCTGCTTTCTAATGACCTTGTTTGCAAAACTTTTGAAAAACTCTCAACTTTGGAGCAGCGCACAATTTATCGCCCCTACTGTAAGCCATAAACAAAGCATGACACTTGATAAATGCGGAGTAGTGAGAGAAGTGCAAATGTCAAAGTGCAGTTACACAATATTTCCGACCCACCTCGATGGATTGCCTCAATAAAGACACACATACACAGCTTACACATCATCATCATTACACACAACCGCATCACGAATGAGTTAAGTAGTGCTCAGGTGGCAACTTGGTATCCATAACCAATTCTACTTCTTCGGTTATTGATTGGAATTTTTTCCACTTGGCAGCTACTGCTGCCACCACAGAATTGGATCAAGGTACCAACCAGGCAACCAGAAATCCTCCAACACTTATGGAGACATAACCTTGCTAAAGGATTTATTTTGTGGACTTTACTGGATTCGGTCGATGTCTTGTTTGCGGTACCGGGATTTCTATTCTCCACTACTATCTATGACCATTTAATATGATAAGACATTGGTTGGGTGTGTGCCAGGAACAGTGGGAGTTGCATCATGTGCTCTTTAGTCCGATAATACCACTTCTCTGGATTACTAATAATTTATGCATTTTAATTTAGTTTAAGATGCAAAGTATATGCAATGGTTATGGAGAGGCTTAACTGAGACTTGTTCGACAAATGAGTGGATTGCATAGGATGGGTTTTGCATACAGAATTTCCTTATAACCAATAGGTGATGATTTGGCAAATAATAAAGAGATTGTAGAATGGCACTCAAAGTATTTCAGATGTGATCTGTAGCATAATTGAATGAGCTGTGAACTTCTGACGTGACTTCTTAATCCTTGCATTGAATATTCATACGTTTGGAACTTCTACTACGATTTTTAGTGAACGAATGGTAGCTGATGTAGTTCTCATAAATAAACATAAAATTCACTTGTAAGGGAGTGGATATTCAATGGAATTGACAATGAAGAAGTTAATAACTAGGAGTGAGTTCAAATTGTTTAACGATTTCCTAGATTGTATTACAAAACAGTCGATTCCCCCCCTAAGCATTGCTTATCCGCAACATTAGCTTAAGGATTCGATATCGCAAAAGTTGCAGATACAAAACTGACAAGTCGGCAAATAAATAATGATGGTGAGGATACCTGATTGGTTTGAATTAAGTGGTTCTAGGCAATGAAGTTTATTAAATTTTTTGAACAAACGTTGCTTGACAAAAACCCTACCGATTGTTGGCTGGTTAGATGAACAATGGTGTTGAATCATATCTCTCACTTCTCGAACTGCATACATAGGTGGCAAGATGGCGTTGAAATCATTAAGATCTTTCGATAGTTAGTTACCATGAATACCTGCCATGCACACTTATGGGCCCAATACTTAGAGATTTAAAAATGATCCGAAAATAAGGGATCATAACCCTCACACTTCACCGTATTTCTACTGATCCGTCTGTGTGGTTCGCCTATTTGACCTCAGAAAATATCGGCAGGCCTGCCGATTTTGGATCACTCGGTTACTGAGGCCAATGCAATGCCGATGTCGTTGCATTTGGCTGATCCAGGCGTTAATAGACCTGCCTCCCCTGCCTCGCGATGTCTATGGAACGTGCATTGATATTGCCTTTCTAACGCGGTTCAAATGATCTCTTCTTTGAAGGTGGCAATACCAGCTGCGCCGGTCGCGCTCTATTTTTTGTACGATGGTTTCCTTGATGTGAAAGCTTCCGCGGATCTTCGAACTTCTTATTCGATCAAGCTTTGTCACCCCTACTATCATGCGAAGCGTCTTCATCTCAGCTGCCGTTAATTAAGTCTTATACTTTTTGTACATTGTTCAACATTGTGAACCGTATGTGGGCGCTGGATGCACTACTGTGATGTAGAGCCTTCCTCTCAACTCAGGTGGCATTTTTCGGTCACAGAAGATAGTGGAGTTTTATCGCCATTTCGTTTACCCTACGCTTACGTGATGATTGATGTCGTCATCACAAGTTGCTTTGCTATTGATCATAGATTCCAGATATTTGAACTTTCTGCACTTGGGAAGCACTGTTACATTCAAATAAATGTTTGGAATAGGCCTGGGTGGATCAGAGAATGGGCGGCATAAGTACTCTGTCTTTTTCGAACTAATGCGATACCCACTTCCCCCCAAAACGTCCACCCATACATCAAGTGCTCGCTGCAGGGATGTAGGATCCTCACTTATGATGGCTCCATCGTTCGCACCTTGGGGTCCGTCACTTTACCGTCAAGCAGATAGTCAAGGACCGTAATAAATTTAAGACGCTTCCCTGGTGTGCCCCTACTTTGATTGGAAACCCTTCAGTTACTCCAGCGGGACATCTTACTCTTGACTTTGCTCCTTCGTAAATGTCCATTATCATCTGTACATAGGATTCTGGAACCCCTCGATGTCTTAGCGCCACCCATATCAGATCTCGTGGTTGTCTGTCGAATGCCTTTTCAAAGTCAACCAATACAATATGCAAATCCTTTAAGGAATCACAATGTTTTTGCATTATGATCCTTATACTTTGGATTGCATCTGTGGTTGATTTACCCGAGACAAACCCGCACTGATCATCAGATAGCCGTATTATTTTTCGCAGTCGGCCACCTTATACCCGCTCAACGATCTTCATGGTGTGTGACATCAGCTTGACCGAACGGTAGCTATCACAGTTTCACGTATCACCCTTTGTACACAGGAAGAAGGTAACTTTCTCTCCATTGATTGGACACTGCATCTCTTCTCATCAATTTGGAGATGAGAATTCTAAGCCATCTGAACCCGATGTCTCCCATATCTTTCCAGAACTCAGAGGGCATCTTATCTAGCCCAACCGCTTTTCGTTGTTTGGAGTATTTGACCGCCTCACTTCGACTGTAATGTCGACTATGGACCATAATTTATTACGTATTTTACAACTTGTCGATGCCCCAATAATTTGTACTCTTCCTTTGTCGTTAAAAGCTTTATAGGCTTTTAATTGTCCTTGAAATTTCACAGTGACCCAGTACCCAGCAAAGATATGGGTGTATGGTCTTAATTTGTAGTCTACCAGCCTGTTGTGACAAGACACTTTAATTTTAAGAATATCTGCGACTGCACCAACTATAGCTGTGACTTCGACGACAAAAATGGTGTAATAGTTTGGGTAGTCTTCAGATAAAACACTACTATTTACCGTGTTTCAGATTTTAAGCCCGTCTGTCCCACACAATCTTTTTTCTCCAGCATCTAGAGTTTTTTGTTTTAACATTCACAAATACACGTGGTACCGTCAGAGTCTTCAGCAGAAGTCGCTGGTCGATTTCTTTGTGGTACCATCGTGTCTGAAGAGAATGGTTTGTGATGTTCGCGTATTGAGAGGGGCCGAACTGTCAACTGATCATCACTTAGTGCTGTACAAATTGTATCTTAGTGAGAGAGTGCTTCCCCTACCAAAGCATAAACCAAGGATGGTTACACGCATACGATGGGAGTAGTTATAGGACGATGAGATACGGGAGACATTTGCGCGGCAAATATCTGAGAGGTTTGAACGAATTCCAACTGTTCCATCAAATGTAGAGGAAGAATGGCAACTGTTTTCAACAGCGGTTATTGCCTCTGCGGGAGATGTTTGTGGAGTGAAGCGGCTTGGTGTGGCGGCTGGTGGTGAGAAAAGGACTACTTCGTTTAAAACGCCCGCAGTTCAAGAAGTCATCAGGGAGAAGAAGAGAACCTTTAAGGTGTGGATTCACTTGGGGAACTCCGATTCTCGAAATCGGTACACTGAGGCGCGAAGAATTTGCAAATTAGCTGTGAAAACAGCGAAAGAACAGTCTTGGAAGGAGTTTGGCGATAAATTGGAACGTGACCACAGATCTGCAAATAAGATGTTCTGGCAGACCGTCCGCCGACTCAGAGGAAAAAAGTTGAATGTCGTTGAAGGCGTCAAATCCAAAGATGGTACACTTCTTTCCAATGAGAAGGACATCTTACGCAGATGGAGCGAGCACTTTTAAGAATTGCTCAATCCCGAACAGGGCACCGAAGATGACAGACCTATGGTCGAGAGTTGGGCGGAAAGTAGTCCTACGGCAGAGGAAGTAACTTTGGCGATCAAAGCGCTAATAGTTGGCAAATCTGCTGGTGTGAATGAAATCCGGCCAGAAGTGCTCAAGGCTTTAGGTAAAGAGGGAGTGCAATGGCTCTCGCGTATCATTGATGTGGCCTGGAATGCGGTGAAACACCTGGTGATTGGTAAATGGGGATGATAGTTCCTCTTTTAAGAAAAAGGGACAAAAGAGATTGCGCCAACTATAGGGGTATATCTCTTTTAAGTCTATCCTAAGGTGCTTGAAACTCGTAGAAACACAACCGACCAGTTGTTCACTTTCAGAATGGTTCTTGAGAAGGCCTGGGAGTATGCCAAACCTGTCTACACTTGTATTGTGGATTTGGAAAAGGCATATGATAAGGTTCCTCGAGGCAAACTCTCGAGTGTTCTGCAGGAGTATGGGATTGATGGTTCCCTGTTAAAAGCGATTATATAGAAACTGTAGAAGCTGTATTCAGATAAACGGTGTTGAATCAATACCTTTCACTGTGGGGGTTGGACTCCGCCAAGGGTGCGTTTTGTCACCTCTCCTCTTCATTGTATATATGGATTGGATGTTGCATCGCAGCCGTGGCGGGGAATGTTTCAAAGTGGGAGACCTAAGGATTAGTCATCTGCTCTTTGCGGATGATTTGGTTATCCTTGAGTCCTCACAAACCGAACTTCAGCGCGCATTCGAAAGGTTTTATAGCCGTTTGTGATGATGCTGGAATGAAGATCAACGTGAACAAATCGGAGGTAATGGTCGTTTCCAAAAAAAAAAAACCATTTAGTGCACTCTGCATATTAGTGGAGTCCCACTGAAGCAGGTGAATAAGTCTAGATACCTCGGGGTCTTATTCAAGAGTGATGGGAAGAGCGATGCCGAGTTGTCCTGTAGAATTGGGCAGGCTGGATAAATTTTGAGAGAGCTTGGCCAATCTGTTATATGGAAGGCCGAACTTAGTGTTCAAGCTAAGCTATCGGTTTATTCGGTGTATGTTCCAACTCTCACCAATGACCGAAAGAATAAGATCGCGGATACAAGCTGCCGAAATGAGGTTCCTTCGTGGTGTTGCTGGAATAACTCGTAGGGATCGAGTGCGCAACACCAGAGTACGCGAGGCGCTCAATGTTGAGCAGCTACTTCTCCGAACGGAACGATCTATGCCTCAATGGTTTGGTCACGTAGTGCGTATGCCCCCAGACCGGCTTCCAAGATGTGCTATGGTTGCCGTGCCATCAGGTAGGTGACTCCACGGTAGGCCTAGAAATAGATGGTTGGACCAAGTCCAACATGTCTCCTGGAGCCGTCTAGGGATTCCTCCTGATGAATTGGAGTCAATGGCGGAGGATCGAGAAGGCTGGATGGTCCACCTGAGCATCTTACCTCCCCGACCCTCATGATGGATTAGCGGGCCATTGGAAATGTATGTATGTATGTATGTATGTATGTATGTATGTATGCTTTAACATCTTCTTTAAAGGACGTACGTGGATAAAATTCTGTCATTCTCAAATATGAAACTTCAAGTACAATAGCTGTTGGAAATGTAAAAATGTCGATCGTAAGGTACTTCTGGTAGATCTGTTTACTCTCAACAATTCTTTCATACAAGAGTTTAATATTTATTTAATAGTACACTAAGTGTAAGCAATACAAGCCTTCTAAATGGCATTTTTTTTCTCCGATTTACTTCACTTTTTTAGTTGCCCCTCATGATAGAACTTAATGTTACGAATACATAACCTATGTAATTGGAAACAATACCTGATATGTCACTGAATGTTTCATTGCAATTCTTTGAGTGAAAGAGTTGCAAACAAACAAACACACAAATTCCTATTTCTTATACGCGTAGTCCATATTTATGTAGACTTAGTCCTGTTTGACGCTTCATGTGCTTAGGAATTTTTCGATATCTCCATCGAAATTTTCCTTTCAGTTGAGCTCTTGGCTAGCCTGAGTAAAACAGTTGAAAGAGGGAATTTCATGCCTTCGAGTGAATACTACTACTTCAGTCTTGGTTTGGGGATATTGTTCTTTAGTTCAACTGAACAGTTTTTGAGTTCGAAAGTATTCGCTTGTTATTAAGACACAGTTTCGCCTGTGAAAACTTAATGACTTCTATGGCTAGAGGAAATTCGTTCCAGACTACGTCTGCAGCATGGTAAGACGTCGCGTAAACAAGTGGTTGCCTTTTGCGCCAAACTCCAGAGAACGGCTTGTCTTGGCTTCACCGGAGCTTTTCCGAGTACGCCTGCCTCTACTCCGGATGCCTTGCTGAACTTACTTCCTCTTGATACTTATATCATGGGCTATCAAGGCCATCCATCGTCTTAGTCAGGGTGGTTTTTAGTATACTCCACTCTGGAATTTTGATGAACTTGCGCTACTCTTATCATACGACTCCCGTCTGATATACATATAAGCTGTCTGACGCAATGCCACCAGAACTTTGGTTGTTGCGCAAATTTAAAGTCCTTGTATTCAGGACTGGTTTCGGCCAAAATCTGAGCCAGGAATGCAATGCAGTCGTATTTTCAAGGATGGCTCAAAAATTAGTCTGACGATGGTGTCTTCGTGGAAGACGACAACATTAGACTTCTTTTCGCGTTGGGAAATATGCGTCTGTTTTCCAAGCAGAAGCCCATACAATGCTATTGGCCATGAACTATATTGTGAAGAACAGGTGGAAGGGCTGTAGTATTTGTGCCTATAGTGGTTGCGTTTACGACCTTGCTTAAACCTTCAACCACTTCCAAAATGCTTCGTGAAACCAAAATCTCTTTGAAATCAGGAGCATTATTGTTGTCTCTCAGCAGAAAAGACTGCAGGCAACTTATTGGCATCTTGATAGACCACTTTGCTTTCGCCAAGTACCTGAACGTGCTCGCCTTAAGTAACACTACAATCTGCGACGCTTGTGGAGAAAGCGACGACACTGCGGAACAATATCTATGCGAGTGTCCGGCCTTTGCTCGTATCAGAGGGCAAAGCTTCGGTGGTGATGTGGTGAGTGCTGGTACTGTAAGCTCCTCATCACTGAAGTGCCTGATTGAGTTTTTTTCATAAATGGAAATGTAAATCCAAAATTCCAGAGCATTGAAGTATGGTGTACGCCAACTTTTGTAGTTAGGAATAGACAAGAAGTGATTGACATAATACTAGCTTCTTGTTCTAATCACCTAACGGTAGAAAAATGGAGGGTTTTGGAGGAGGTATCTCTTTCTGATCACAGATGGATACGCTTCCATATTAATTTCCAAACTAGGACTAGCAACAGCTACAGAAACCCTAAGAGTACAGACTGGAGTATGTACACAGAGCTAGAAAGGAAACATCTTAAGGATGGGCCTATTCGCAGCGGCGACCCTCAAGATATAGATAAGGCGGTAGACAACTTAGGAAAAGTAATGAACATGGCATTCGAAAGGGCCTACCCACTAAGAAAGAGGTCCCAACCTCCTTGGTGGAGCAAGGAAATCAACTCCAAGAAAAAACAGTTTAGGCATTTCTACAACTGGGCCAAAGAAATAGGGGACGGTACTATATGGGATGAATATATGGACCGCAAGCGGGAGTTTAAGTACTTAATTAGGCTATCAAAAAGAACATCGTGGAAGGAATTTTGTCAGTCCATTGCGGATACTAGTGAAGCTTCCAGACTTCGCAAGATGCTAGCTAAAGACACTTCTGTCCCAAGCTTCATCAAAAAATCTGACGGCTCGTGGGCAGAAAGTAGCAAAGAAGTTTTAGAAGCGTTAATTGAAGCTCACTTCCCAGGAAGTAGATCGCCAATGGATTCTACTACTCATAGCTACTCGTATAATGGTAGGTTAATAGGGGACGACGAAGAAAATCTCATTACATGGAAGAATCTGCGATGGGCTGTTATGTCATTCACGCCATTCAAGGCAACAGGCCCTGATGGAATTTTGCCAGCTATGCTGCAAAAAGCTCCAGCCAAGGTCAGAAACAGGCTTAGGGAAATTTTTAAACATTGTTTAAGGTCATGCTACGTACCAGTGGCATGGAGGGAAGTCCGGGTTATATTCATACCTAAAGCAGGTAAACCAAGCCGCACTTCAGCGAAAGACTACAGATAAATAAGTCTCTCGTCATTCCTCCTCAAGACACTTGAAAGACTTCTTGATATTCACATCAGAAGTAAGTGTTGCAACGGCATTCTATGCAAAGCTCAACATGCATATTTGAAGGGGAAATCGGTGGAAACAGCTTTACTCGACGTAGTAGGGAAGATAGCCTTCACTATAAGGAATTCGCACTAGTAGCCTTCCTAGACATAGAAGGTGCGTTCAATAATGTAGAAGGTAGGGCCATCAAACAGGCCCTGGAATCTATGAATGTCGAGCATAGCATTAACAATTGGCTCTGCAATATGCTCGGCACTAGAAACATTAACTCCACTATCGGAAACAGTTCAATAAGAAAATCCGTTACCATGGGGACTCCCCAGGGAGGCGTTATCTCACCCCTCCTCCGGGTTCTAGTCATCGATGGGATACTTAAATAATTAAGTAATACAGGCATAAGCGTCACTGCTTACGCGGATGACGTGGTGATTTTAGTTCAGGGTAAGTTCCTTGATACATTAAGTGAAATGATGGAATCAGCTCTTAATAGTCTCGAAAAATGGGCTAGAGGGTGTGGACTACACGTCAACCCGGATAAAACTGAATTGGTACTCTTCAGTAGAAAATATAAGGTAACACCCTTCAAACTGCCTAAGCTAGCAGGGGTGGAGCTTTCCCTTTCGGATCGCCCTAGATATCTTCGTATAATGCTGGATAGGAAACTAAATTGGAAACTTAACATACAGGAACGAGTCCGCAAAGCATATAATGCTCTCTTCATCTGTAAGCGGACCGCGGGGAAAAAATGGGGCCTGAAGCCCGCAATGATGCACTGGCTATACATCATGGTAGTCAGACCCATCCTTACGCATGGGGCTCTTGTGTGGTGGAAGGCAACGAATACGAAAAACACACGGGATATGTTGGCCATGGTACAAAGATCAGCCTGCATTGCCATCACAGGTGCTCTACGTACAACACCTACGGCTGCACTCAAGATCTTCCTGTATCTCTTACCATTAGACCTACAAATCAAATTTCAAGCGGGCAACAGTGCGCTTCGGCTCACTAACGGACACAGCTCCATTCTCAAGGAATCTTTTCCCGGAATCCCTGACGAATCGGACGATATACTTGGCACCTTAGACTTCGACACACCATACGAAGTACTGTATCCTATTAGAGAGGACTGGCGAAGGAAGACAGTCTCTGTCCGCAATGAGATTGCAATATACACAGATGGTTCTAAGACCAGTGAGAGCACGGGGTCAGGTATTTACTCGCGAGATATGAACCTACAGGTGGCCCTGAGACTTCCGGACACATGCAGTGTGTTCCAAGCAGAGGTTCTAGCTGTACTTAAGGCTGCGGAATTACTTGAGGTGGGATCAATATCTGATAAGAATATCGCCATCTACATTGACAGTCAGGCTGCGCTAAAGGCGCTAGAGTCTTACGTCACCAAATCTGAGTTAACCAGGAATTGCCGCACAATGCTTAGGGCATTATGTACGCAGAACCGAGTCAGATTATGCTGGGTACCTGGATACTGGGATATCGAAGGCAACGAGCAAGCCGACGCGCTGGCTAAAAGAGGAGCGGGGCTCTCACGTAGCGATATAATTGGTAGCATTAAACCACCAGGATGCGTGGCTAAGGGAATTATCCGGGATAAAATCATTGACACGGCTAATCTAAGATGGTCAAACTTAGATGGTCACAGGGTGTCTAAGGCATTGTGGCCTGATCGCAGAAAATCTGGGGAGATAATTAAGTTAGATAGATCGAGGCTAAGAACAGCGATAGGAATACTCTCTGGTCACTGTCTCCTAAGGAAGCATGCCATGAGACTAGGGTTATCCGATACGGATGTTTGTAGGTACTGCGATGACCTACATGTCTCAGAGGATATAACTCATATACTCTGTGAATGTCAAGAAATTGCTAGGATAAGGCTAAAGTACCTGGGTAGATGCTTCTTCGATAACTTGGAGGAGGTGAGGTCCTTGAACCATAACAAGGATCTCTTCAGATTTTGTAGGGAGATTAATTGCTTGGAGGATTGGGTTCAGGTCTTTTGCCGTGAAGGTTTTCTAGGGATGGCGATGGGCCCACTTTGGTGCCTAGTGTTTTATGACAACCTCATAACCCTACCTACCCTAAACTAACCTAAGTATGGTGTAAGCCGTAGAAGCATTTTGAGATGATTTGAGATAGATAGACAACTACGCAAATGTTAGGTACCTCTAGGTGGTAAAGGTAAAGTTGGTCAGCTTTCTTCTGTATCAAATCGAAGCTGGACGCAGTGTATAGAATCACAGAGGTGGTCTCACTTGATATAGACTTATTTACTTTAACAGACTATTGGTTCACTTTACTATCTTCAAAAACATATAAGCTCTTTACTATGGATGTGTGTGGGATATTTTGGTCATTTGCCATCCAAAATAATATTCCAGCTCTTTTGCGCCAATATTTCTACCTCTTTAGAATTGTTTATAGCTCCTAAAAGTAGTCGTTACCATCTCTTCCATACCGCCTCATTCATAAGCAGTAAATTGCAATACCATAAGCGAATATCAGGCGGCAAAAGGTATTCAAATTCCACTAAGCAAAGTGCTTTCCTAATTTGATCACACAATAACGATCCGCCGTTTTAATACTCCACTTTCATCGCATTTCCCGTTCTCTTTTGTCCATTTGGAGTGACAATTTCGAGTACACCCCCATTATGGCCATTAAAGATATTGCTTTAGTCCTAACTTCCGATACTCCACATAAGTCCCAAGCAGAGCCAACCAACCATCCAGGAAGGAAGCCTTTTTTCCCACTTTAATTGCCATTTCCAACTTCATGGTTCTCTGATTCCGAGATTGCGTTTCCATTTCATGTCTTTCTCTTGGATTGTCTCATTGTTCTGCTGCCGATAATTGAATTGGTATTCACCTCCACCGACCGAAAAACACTATCGTCAGTCGTCTGTAGGTAGCAGCACCAGCATAACAAACCGATTATACTTTCTCAGCAACTTATGGAACCTGTGCTTAGATGCCATCATCATCTTAGCCCGGGCTTTTATGTAAATTCCTTTGAACTCCACCTTAAATGATTTCATCTCGCTTCGAGAGTTTCGTCCATCTTCTTCTGTTCGTCCTTTATTATCATTTCCACAGAGAGAGGAGGACGAATGACGAAACCAAAGCAACATTGCGAGATTTAATTAAAATTGAAATCAAAATTTCAAATGCGGGACCCCAACGAGGATGATGGGACGCGCCGCGAAGTCCTGGTCTGAGAAATAAAAGGATGCAGTCAAGTGAGAGGGAGATTATATAGAAATCGCTAAAATTGAAATCTAAAACTGGAATTAATCTGACGAAGGACAGTGTACCTACGATTACCATGGCTAAATACGGTTGATGTTATTTATTTCATGGTGATTACGGGGATCATCGTGGGGATAAATGCCCAACGCTGAGTGTGCTTGAGAAGGGTCCTTCACACAGAAATGCCCAAATGAAAGCAAAACTAATCCTAGTTCTACTAGGGGCGACTTATGTTATGTATGTATAAAAATCCTAATTGATTTGCTGCCTTAATTTCGATGTCAATTAAATGTGACTCGGTAGTCAAACAAGGTTTCTGGTTACGAGTCGGGGTGGCGTATACGTAACTTTTTTTTTCTTCGTCGAGTACAAAGCAAACGATAAATAATAATCTGTCAGGTATTTGTGAATGCCGAATGGGGAAACATCATTAATTTCAATTTCGAAGCGAAATGATATTTTATTATCTTGCTGAGATGAAGTGACATGGATGAGGATTGAAATGAATGAGTCGTGTTCTATCGTTTTGTATTTCATTTGTACGCAGGCATTGAATCCTGTTGACAAGCAAATAAGTCTAAATTGATGAGGGATTCATTTTGTGTTTTAAAATGAATTAGATAGCTGACAACTGTTAAAAGTAGAAAAAGTATCTCGAGGTAGACGGATGGTAAGTTAAGAAAGAAAGATATGTTTTGGCCGACTAGACTTTCCATCCAGAACGTCAGACCACGTTTAAATGGAATTCAGTATAGGGGTCGTCCTGTGGGTTTTTTTTTTTTGACAATGTTCGTAATAAGGAGCGACGTGACATGGGATATAAACATTAATGTTGCTTACTCTTCCAGTACATCTAATGCAGTGAATCATAATGGAACCCAGGGTCTCCAAGTGGAAAGGATGTATTGATGCATATAAGGGATGGTTAGGATGCAGTGGGTAGTGGTTTCGTTAATTAACCGACGTGTGCGGATTCAAGCCCCAGGGGGAGCAGCAATCATCAGTCATTCGAGTATAAAAAAAACGAAATATATAGTGTAACAGATGATCCAAAGCAAAAAAAAGAAAACAACTGCTGATAAATTCTGTCTCTTTATTCACCACTATCCTCCTACTCACATATCGACTTGCGATAACTGACCCCCGTTGTCTTGCGATATTGTCTATTTATATTTAGGTATGACCGATCATCTCCTGATCTCGCCGCACGCTAGTACGGTTGTCCATTGCCGCTGCTATGTACTTTACAGAGACATCGGCATGGGCGGCTTCAAACACGGAGACATGTAGGGCGCAGAATTAAGCTTCGGCGATCGATTATGGTGTGTGGTAGAAAAGGGTGTTACAATATCAAATTCTTTTTAACCACTGGTAATAAAGAAAGGTTCTTGCCTGGTAGTACAGTGGACCGCAGAATCTGAGAGCTCTGGGATTTGGATTTCCTTTTTATAAAAAAAAATGTATTTATGCATCACATATGTAGCTTTCTTAACACAAACTAGCCTTAACCTCATATCGCAGTATGTAGTTTAGAGTAATACTGCCGCAGATTTTTCCCGTCTTTTGTTTTGTTGATTACGGCAGACTACACCTTTGCCCATAGCCCATTCCCAACTGCGACGTTCTCAGCAACTATTATGCTCATCAAAGACTTGTTAAACCATCTGCAGCTTTTAATAAACTGGAGGAATCTGATCTCAGTATTTATCAGGTCGCTTATGTAATCGAATAGAAGAGCCCCGAGATAAGTTTTTTTTGAAAAGGGCTAGGTATAAGCGAAATGGAGGATCATTTCTTTCCTCGCTTCGTTCCTTCACCTCCTGCACTGTCATTTTTACTTATAAAAAAGTGATATTTAATTATAGCATTTAAATAATAATTCATGGATAGATTACTGCCAATCCACTGAGGGCCCTTTAAGACTAAGTAAAATTCTACCTGACTAACACATCAATCCATGCCTTCTTAGAAAGATGGATGGAGAATGGACTAAGTCAACAGCAGAATATCTAGAACTTCTGATAAACACCCATTTTCCCGGATGCGCAGATAGTAATGCAGAGCTTACAAACTATCAGCGCCCGCAATCTAATGTCTGTGAAACATTATACCCATTATTACAGAGGAACAAATTTCCTGGGCCTTAAAAAGTTTCGTTACTTATAAATCTCCGGGCCTAGACGGCATTCTACCCATTATGCTGCAGAGGTTGCAAGACCTAGCAATTCCAAGGCTCACGTCGATTTTCCCTTCATGAAAATGAGTGAGAGTGGTTTCCATTCCAAAGGCAGGCAGGCGGGGTCATGAAAACTCGAAAGACTTCAGAACAATCAGTTTAACTTCCTTTGTACTGAAGACTCTCGAGCGACTCCTGGACGACTATTTGTGAAGCAAAATAGAACCATCCCTCTCCAAAGCACATCACGCATACCTCAAATGTAGATCAACAGAGACAGCTCTTCACGAGGTAGTGCGCACTATAGAAAACTCCATACACTACAAGGAATATACAAGACATAGAAGGAGTTTTCAGTTACGTACATATTGAAGCAATCTTAGAGTCCCTTATGGAGCTGGGAATAGAAAACAATCTAAGTTAATTCATCATTTCTATGTTTAGCACTAGAATTATTCAAGCAACACTAGGCAATAGCAATATAATCAAATTTGTCAGTAGGGGAACACCCCAGGGCGGTGTTATCTCACCTGCTATGGCTGGTAGTAATGAATGAAACCCTTTTAACATTAGACTTTCTCTGTCTCAAGGTATCGGGTATGCAGACCATATGGTGATACTAGTGTCAGGAAAGTTTCTCTATGTCATAAGTGAAATCACGGAAAAGGCTCTGAGAAAGTAAGCGCTTGGGCCAAAAATGGTGGTCTCGGTGTTAACTCGAGCAAAACTGAACTGATACTCTTCACCACTAAAACCAAAATACCTGACTTCGCACTTCTTCTGCTAAATAGCCAACCCATCTCCTTATCGTCGAGTGCTATGTATTTAGGAGTTATCCTAGATCCTAAACTTAACTGGAAACCAAACACAGAGCAACGGGTAAAGAAGGCATGTATAGCTTGTAGCAAAACCTTCGGGAAAAAATAGGGACTGCAGCCAAAGTTGACCTTATGGATGTACACATCCTTGGTAACACCAATTCTCACATATGCGTCAATAGTATGGTGGCTGGCTCTAAAAAAACAGTCTTCTTGCGTCTCCTATTTTTAGATCTACGCATAATAAACATCACAACACACAGTGCGGTCAGACTCAGGGAGTCTGGGTGCTGGATTATGAAACTAACTATGGGCATAGTAACATTTCAAACTGCCTGCCGAGAGAGCTCGTTTTGCCCACAACAGATTACATGATACACAAATTGAATTTCACAAAGCGCTTCGACGTTCAATTCTCCACACGATCAGAATGGCAAGATGGGCAGGTGATTTAAGATTTCGATGGAACAATCTACACAGACGGTTCAAAGATGGACTGTGGAGTCGATGCGGGTGTGTCTTCCGAATGTTTAAACATCTCTAAATCATATAGGCTTCCGGATTTTACCAGTGTATTCCAGGCAGAATTAGTCGCTGTCCGGGAAGTTGTCGTCAGATCAAAATATACGTACACACCATTATAACGCTGAGACAAAGGATCGCTATTTTTATTGATAGCCAAGCAGCCGTGAAAGCCATAGCATCGGTTACTACATCCTCCAAGCTGATGCTTGAATACCAAAATGAGCTAGCTTCGCTAGATAGCCTTCTCAAGGTAACCGTGATTTATATTCGAGGACACAGTAAGGTTTATAGAAAGAAACTTGTGGATGAACTGGCTAGGCAAGGCTCAGCCCTCCACAGCTCTCTTGCGGAATCAGTTCAGATTCCGTATGGAGGAGTCAAAGCAGAAATATCCTCAAAATTCCTTGCCCAAGCCAACCTCAGATGAGCTAGGCTAGCAAACTGTGCAATATCTGGAAATATGTGGCCAAACTACAACAAAGCAAAAACCACCGACTTATTAAACAGAACGCGTGGGGACATCGCCAGGATAACAGCTACCACCACGGGTCACTGGCCTATAGGAAACCATGCAGTCGAACTAGGTATTCCAAACAACACACGCTGTCGCAGTTGTAATGTCGTAACTGAGTAAAAAACCCTTATGCACTTTTATGTGTCAGACGGTCAGACAACGAGTTTTAGTAAAACCCTTTTTCGATTCCCCTGAAGAAGTCTCAGAGAGAAACTTTAAAGATTCAATAATCTATTTAAAATCCACAGACTGGATCTAGAGACTCCACACCAACTTAATTACTTACTTAGATGGCGCTGCGGCCCAGGGTGGACCTGGGTCTCAACCAACAAACCTCTCTAGCCAGCGCGGTTACGAGCTACCTGCCTCCAGTTACGCACGCCAAGTTGGTTGAGGTCGCCCTCTACTTGTTTGCGTTACCTTCCGCGAGGTCATTCTCTACTGCGTCGTCCATCCGAGGTGGCTTCGAAGACTTTCTTAGCGGGAAGGTTGGGCTCCATCCGCTCTAAATGACCCAGCCATATTAGTCGCTGTATGTGAACTCTTCTGGCTAAGTCGATGTCCTTATACAGGCCGTATAGTTCGGCATTGTACCTTCTCCTCCACTCACCGTCTATGCTATGTGTCGCTCGAAGAACTTTTCTCTCGAAATAACCAAAGGCATCCTCATCCGGTTTTGTCAAAGCCCATGACTCTGCACCATACAGCAGGACTGGGATGATTAGAGTCCTATAAAGAGTTCCCTTAGTAGTTCGAGATAGGGCTTTGCTACTCAATTGCCGTTTTAGCCCATAGAAACAAGGATTGGCAAGAGTAATTCTTCGTGTGATCACCATAGAGCCTAGGTAGACGAAATCTTTTACTACCTCAAAATTATATCTGTCTATTGTGGCGTTCTGTCCAAGACGCCGATGTTGGGTGTCCTTTTTTGCAGACAGCATATCTTTTATTTTGCTTTCATTGACCGCTAGACCCATCTTTGCTGCCTCGATCTCAATACTCGTAAATGCCCCATTGACGGCCCGCTGAGTTCTTCCGATTATGTCAATGTCATCGGCATAAGCGAGTAGTTGTACAGACTTGTAAAAGATTGTACCTCCGGTGTTGGCTTGTGAGTTTCGTACAATTCTCTCAAGTACTATGTTAAAGAGATCGCATGATAGCGCGTCACCTTGTCTAAGACCTTTCCCGAGATCGAATGGTTCCGTGATGTTCTTACCGACTTTGATGGAGCAGCGAGAGTCCACCATCGTCATTCTGCACAAACGGATGAGCTTGGCAGAGATGCCAACAATAGACATGGCTCTGTATAACTCATCTCTATACACGTTATCATGGGCAACTTTGAAATCCATGAAGAGGTGGTGCGTATCGATTTTATATTCATGGGTTTTTTCCAATATCTGTCGAAGTGTGAATATTTGGTCAACGGTGGACTTTCCCGGCCTGAAACCGCACTGATAAGGACCTATCGCGATGTTGACGATCGGTTTTAGGCGTTCACATAATACGGCAGACAGGATCTTATATGCGATGTTGAGGAGACTTATACCTCGATAATTTGCGCAGTTCAGTCTCCTTTCTTCAGGATCGGGCAACCGATGCTGAGGTTCCATTCATCGGGCATACTTTCGTCCGACCAGATTTTACAGATGAGCTGGTGCATGTTCCTTACCAACTCATCTCCTCCTGCTTTGAAAAGTTCAGCGGCAAGGCCGTCGGCTCCAGCAGCTTTGTTGGATTTGAGTTTAGATATCGCTATCCTCACTTCATTCTGATCGGGTTGACTGGAGTCTTGACTATCATCATGACTTTTGAATGGCTCATTCTGCCTGACAGCGGAATATTGGTCATCATCGCCGTTTAACAGTCTGCAGAAGTGTTCCTTTTATAACCCCAGCACCGACTGCGATTCTACTACTATGTTACCATTTTCGTTCCTGCAGGCTTCTGTTCTGGCCTTGAAACCCTGGCATGCTCCTTTTACCTTTTAGTAAAATTTTCGAACATCATTCCTACAATTAAGTCTCTCAATCTCCTCGATCGAGCACTTCTCATGCTCCTTTTTCTTCTTTCTGAGAAGTCGATGTTCCTCTTTTCTCCTGCGCACGTAGAGCTCGTAAGCAGCTCTAGTCCTTTTACGCAGCGCCGCTTTGTAGGCCTCTTGTTTAGCTGCATGTGCTTGCCGGCATTCCTCATCAAACCAGGGGTTTCGTTGTGGTGGGCGAGAGAAACCCAGTACATCAGAGGCGGCATCTCTGATGGCTTGTTGGCAACGTGGCCACTGGTCTTCCGCGTTTGCTGCTGGCGACATAGGACTTAGATTAAGATTAGAAGAAACTCGATCGGCAAAGGTTCTGCCGGTCTCTTGCGATTGTAGCCGCCTGACGTCAAATTTCCCCACAGTATTTCGTTGATTTTGCTCCGTTCTGGATATCCGCATCCGTAACTTCGCTACAAATAGGTAATGATCCGAGTCTACGTTGGCTCCTCGGAAAGGCCGGACACCCAGAATACTGGAAGAGTGCCTTGCGTCGATCGCAATGTGATCGATTTGGTTAACAGTTTTTCGATCAAAGGAGAGCCATGTTCCTTTGTGAATGTCGAGACGTGGGAACCGCGTACTAGCTACGACAAAGTTTCGCACCGCTGCAAAGTCGATTAACCTGAGTCCGTAGTCGGATTTGATGTCGTGCAGGCTGCGCTTTCCGACCACGCTACTAAAGACGTCCTCTCTTCCTAGCTTTGCGTTAAAGTCACCTAGGATAATTTTAACTTCGTGGCTAGGACATTGCTCATTCGTCTTGTCCAAGAGCTGGTAGAAGTCATCCTTTGTCGCGTCGTTCTTCTCCTCGTGAGGGGCGTTAACGCATATTAGGCTAATGTTGACAAATTTACCCTTGATACGGATAGTCATAAGGCGCTCGTTCACATGCCGAAAACTCAAGACTTCTTGTTCTACCTCTAATGACAAATCCGCACCCGAATAGATGCTGTCCTTGCTGTCTATAGCAATCGCCGTAGTAGATGTCGCAGTTTTTCATGCTCCTTTTGCCCGGCCCATCCCATCGCACTTCTTGGATGGCGGTAATGTCTGCTTTGAGACACTCTAGGGCCTCCGCAAGTTGTTCGGCTGCACGTGGCTTGTAGAGGGACCTAATATTCAACGTGCAGACACGAAGATCGTTGTTCTTTTTACGTTTGCATGGGTCGTCAACAGTAAAATCATCCGTATCCCAGGCTGTTGGTTGCTGCGTAAGCAAAGGTTTTTTACGTGGTAGGGAAGTTAACCCGACGACGGCAAAACCCCCAACCTGGAGGATCAGATCCTTTTTTGCAACCACTAGAGCGAGGTGCCGGATACACCGATGTCAGTAACCCACTTCGGGGATATGAGCGCTGCCATTGGCCCATTAAGGGTTCATCCGCCACCATCCCTCTTTCAATACCCTGACGCAGTAGTGAAAATCCTTACAGACCTCAGCTCCAAATATGTCGAAGTAGCTCCGGTAAGGTATCAGCTGGTCTGTAGACGTCAACGTTGATTCCATCGGAAGAACTCATCCGCCGCACGTCCTTCTTCTGAGGAGCTCTTGTTAGACTCCTGAGACGCATATTTCAGCCAATCAGGTCAACAAGAGATGCCTCGTTCGCTTAGACATATGCGCGCTGAGGTTCACCCAGATGTGCTTACGCAGGTCCGAGTGTTTAGCCACACATATATCGTCAGTCTCAGCATACGCTCGTCGTTAGTTCACTATGAGATAGCTATCCAGCGGGCACCACGGGGTGTTTCTTTTTTTTTTTGATTGCGCCAGGGATGTGTAATCTTCGTAGATACTAATAGTACTAGCATGCACCACGGGGTGGTGATGATGCGATTTTGCCCGCAGCCTTGCTATCTGGATATGAATGTTCTAGTTGGTTATAGATCTGTTTATATTTTCTTTGGTGTCTAGTTCTATAGCGAATACTTTGGCTTGGAATACTGAGTTACTTTTTTTCATGCACGAGTGAATGAAGGTCTTCGTAGTAGCTCCGTATACTCCAGCCCTAACTCCTTCAGCTATCTTGAGTCCGTCTGTGAATGAGGTGAATGACGTCTGAATGTTTAACTCTAGAGAAAGCAACGTATGCCTGACTACAAGAGAATATAGAGCAACTGTACAGACGACACTCCCTCGGAGATACGTGAGGATACTTGAAGATACGTCAAGACACGTGAAAATACGTAAAGACACGTGCAAACTCCTAAATAGACCCTTCAAGATACGTGAAGTGTGCGATGTATTTTCCTCTCCCGACGCCCTCTTTGATTATTCTAAATTTGGTCTCCTTTGCGTTCTTTCTAGTGCTGTATACAGCGGAGATAGTCCTAGGAATACTCCTAGTGCTGTTGTGGAAAAGTTTTTCATGACTCTTGGTATATTAGGCTATTCCTTGCACTTTGCCTAGGGATGGCCTAATCGTGCTTAGCCTTGTTCTGTTGATCCATGCTAGTTCACCAAAGGTAAAGGATAAACTATCCTAATGTACAACCACCTCTGTGAGGCTGGACTGCACCATTATGGAAGATTTTATACTAATGTAGGCGCACATATTCTGAAAATATCCCGATAATCCTTGAATCATTGGCACATTACTTTTAAGTTTTCATCATTCAAAGCGGCAATAAAAGTAAAAATTGAATCGATACCTAGTTCATACGAAAGAGGATACAGGCCCCTTCCATTGAAATTTTTGATCTTATTGAACCTGCCTCTTCAATGTTCCCTCATGGCATAGTCATAAAACCGCAATAAAGGATAATCGTAAACATTTCGAAAACACTTCCTTTTATTGATGATTAACATTTCAGACATCCTTCAACCTACCCACACGTCTCCTTTTGAAATTTGAGTACTCTACTCAACTATTTCGCAAATTGCAAACATTCCCCCAACACTGTATCATTCTTGAATGCTTCCTTCAACATCTACGAAATCCTTTCATCTTCTATTGATTAAATAAAATTTCTAGAAATTAATTAAAATCATCATCACGCATGTATTCAATTCGATCCAATAGTCGTATTTATCCAACTCTCAGAGCACATAACACCGATGTGTCAGAGCAACTCTGTTCATGCGGAAGCCTCAAAACCGAGCTAACAGATGAGATAAGCATTCCAATTGGCAATACACACTGTACCACACTCCTTGACATTGTTGATTCGTTCTGCAGAGGGGTGATTCCAATGTTTGCCTCGGATAATGAGCAGGATTCAAATTGATAATTGAGTGAAATTTTCTCGAGGAGTCTCTTCTTAGATCCTTTCATTGCCTCCTCGAATTTAATTGATATGCCCTGGAGTGTGTATCTATGGTGTTTTCGATCTTTAACTGACAGGTTAAAATGGAGTGAGTGGTTTAAAAACAAAGAATCATAACATCCTTGTTACAGGAGAACAAGGAAATGCAATCCCGGTTACATGCGAATATGGTATACGACGTTTATGAATCCTATTTACACTGCTAACAGTCAACAATTGACAGAAGTCATGTCCTGACAACTGCATGCACGATTTAAAGCAATCAAATTCACTCCTTTGAAATCCTCGCTTTCATACGTGATCCTGCATAGTGAAACAACTTGCGAAATGATGAAAAGATAACATCTTAGCGATTCGTTGAACACCGCTGGGAATTATCTCCCTCACCTGAGTTGACTGGAAATCCTTTTGAAAAAAAGAATAAAAATAAAATGAAAAGGATTTTCAACGAATTTGATGAGTTTTTCTTGAGCTCGCTACGAGCAGACAATGAAAATCCTTTCCTATGCGTACATTGAACTCATTTTATTAGTTTCTCTTGGGGTGTCCTTGTATGCATTGGGATTTTAGTTAATTCCTAGCGTATACGTGATTTGTCCTTTTTACAGTGCCAAAGTCACAATATAAAAGACAAGGTTAGGTAAATGTATCCTTGGCTTCATCGTAATCACATTCCTTGTTTGTCCCTTTTTTTCATTCCATTAATTCCTTCCTTCTCTCTAAAGTAACTGGCCTCAGGACATTTTAATATAGTTCTGTAGGAGTATATTTTCTTTGGATTTCATTCTACTTATTTCTTTTTTTTTAGAAAAAAAAATTGCGAATGGCATCTGAAATGACCACTGGGTTTGACCAGGGGAAGCATTTCTTCCTCTCTAAGGTTCTTATCCCTTTTGCCCGATCGAATAGGGGGTGCTCCCTTTCCTATAAAAAGTCGCCAAAAGGGTTATGAAGTGTTCAACTGGAGCGCAGGATACGAGAAAACATGTTTTTCTTTTTTTCGTTTTCATTTGGTTTTGTGCAAACAAATTAGGCAATGAACTGGGGTTTTATTTTGGGTTTCCTTTCTATGGAAGTAAGTCAGCATTTTTTTTCTGTTCAATGGAATCTTTCGCTCTCCTTGGAGTCCTTAAGGGAGATTTACTGGTAACTCTTTTACGATTTAATAAACGGCAGCTAATCAAAATGTTAAAGGTCACAGTATTAATTTATTTTTGCGAAATGGGCTTTATCTTTATGTAACAAATTTATTTATTTGCTTCATAAAAATATTGTCGTCTTCGACTTGTATCCATGAAGTGGGGAAATGACATTTATTGTTGGATTTGTGATTCAAAGCATTTGTGGAATTTTCACAGAATGTGGATGCTTTTATCTTCTCATTCTTGTTTTTTTTTTGCCAGGGGGTAGCGGAAAAGCGCTAATGCGCACGAGAAACAGCCCCGCTCTGTTTCAAGTAGTGTGAGACTTCTACTTCTGATACTCACTAAAAAACTACCTTTAACTCCTTTTCTACCTGACACCATCCATTCCGGAATCGCTTTAGCATTGCTTCAGATTGGTGTCGTTTTCCTTCCCCTCTGGAGACCGGCTTTTCCACATTTTTCTCCTGGTGCGGGTTTATAATATCTTGCCGGTAAGGCTTTCATCAATTGGGTAAGCTTACTGAGGGTATATTTACTTCCTCCTCTCTCTTTTTCGATCTCAGTACCGTCCCAATGAATAAAGATATTTTATTCCACGTGTCGATACTCGATTTTGGAGAAAAGTTGCCTATCTCTGACTCTAGACTATTTCTTTCTGCTGGTCCACCTTGCCCTTGTTTCAGCGTTCTATCTGGTTTTGGACTTCTGCTTCGAGAATGGCTTCGCGTCTGTAGCTGCTGTTGTCGCGCCTACTTCCGCTTTCTTGTCGTGGGGGTACTTCCTTGCTGCTGCTAGGAGATCAATGGGCGTCACTCCTGCGACTACTAGGGCTGCTGGCTCCGACACTGTTCGGTACGAACTCGTTATCCGAAGGGCTCCTATACGTTGCCACGCGGCCACTTTCTTCCTGTATATCTCCTTTTTAAGCGCGTCAGCCCAGATCTCGGAGCCAAACAAGAGTTTTGAGTGCGTAACCGATATCAGGAGTCTTCTTTTACTTGCCGTGGGACTTCCTATGTTCGCCATCAATCTGGTTAGCAATAGGCATGTTTTTGTGGCTCTTTCGGATGCGGACTTGATTTGTTCCCAGAACGTGAGCTTCGTATCTATCCTAAATCCTAGATATTTTATTGCTTTTTTAGTGTATATGACTTCCGGACCCAGCTGGAGCTCGATTATTGCGGGTATTCGCTTCCTCGTCAGCAGCACTATGCGTATCTCGGTTTTCTCCACTGCTAAGGTTAGGCCGTGGTCTTCCATCCATGTGTGTACCCGTCTGATGACTAGATTTAGTCTTCCCTTAGTGTCTTCGGTGTCCTGTGCGGTGATCACTGCAGCGATGTCGTCTGCATAGCCGACCAGAAAAGTGTTTTCGAGCATCTCCATTCGAAGAATTCCATCGTAGGAGATGTTTTATAAATCCGGTCCCAGAATTGAGCCCTGCGCTGCTCCGGCCGTTAATTCGTTCCTGTGAGGTCCTTCTGTGGTGCAATAAATTAGCTTTCTGTCCCTAAGGTAGTCCCTTATCACCCGTCAAAGATACTGTGGTATCTAAAAGTTTATTACCAGGGCGTTCAGCATGTCGCACCATCTGGCCGATTTGAAGGCATTTCTTATGTCGAGAGTTGCCAGCGCAACAACTTTCCTCGAGTAGTGGCCATTCTGATGGATTACTTGGGCAGCCCTAACCACCTTTTTCACAGCACCTATTGTAGAATAACCTTTTCTAAATCCATGCTGGCTTTCAGATAGGTCACCTGCTCTCTCCATTGCTACAGAGAGCCGAGGCTTCAGCATTCTCTCGAGGGGCTTTCCTGCTGTGTCTATACGCTGACGGGGAGTCTAGGTCCCCTTTCCCTTTGCTAATCAGTATTAGCCGCTATGTTTTTCAGGCTTTGGGAAAGATTCCATATTCTAAGCATCTGTTGTATATGTTCAGTAATAGTTGGGAGGACGTACGGGCCTTCCTGGTTACGACATTTAAGGTAACGTCACTGCGCAATGACGCTTAGAAAATTAACGTTGTTAATTCCGACGGTTACCGAGCAGTGTCCCAGAGATTAAATACTGAGGAGCTCCAATGGTACACTTACGAAAACAAGCTAGAAAGACCATTGCGTGTTGTAGCAAGAGGTCTCCACTCTTTTTTCGTACCAAAGAAGACATTATGAATGATCTTCAAGCTAAAAGATTTAAAATTCTTGACGTTCTAAATATTATCAAGAAGGAGAAGCAGAAGACGGAACGATAACAAAAAATTGTGGTTAAGCGTAGACTCCCAATGTTCACGCTTAGGTTCGATAAGAATAAGAAAATTGACGATATTTACAATATTAAAACTATACTAAACATCTAATCAAAATCGAGCCATTGCGTAAGTATACAAGATCTATCCCGCAGTGTAAGCATTGTCAAGGTTTCAGTCATACACAGAATAACTGTCAAATAGAACCGCGATGCGTAAAATCCGCCGGTAAACATCTTTCAGAAAAGTGCAGCTTAGATCAACAGGCTCCAGCGACTTGCACAAAGTGCAAAGGGAAGTACCCGGCGAACTATAGAGGCTGCAAAGTGGCCAAAGAGCTCCGGAAAAGCCGCGATCCGATTAAAAAAACGTACATCCAGGCCCGAAAAAGAAAGAAAACTTGTCAAAGAAAAGACGAAAATTGTGCAAGAAAAAGTCCAAAAAGGAAAGCCGTCATCTTCTTGCAGGCAAACGTATGCGCAAACCGTGTCGCAAAAAAATAAACAAAACGGTAATACTCCAGATCCAATCTCATAAGTTTTTTCTATAATTCCCGGGAAATTTGAGGAGCAAAGCAAAACAAATAAACTTATATGGGAAAAATTAAGCAATCTTGAGCAATTCTTCTTCCTATTTCGGCGAGGTTATGATCCGAAAACAAGGGATCATAAATCACCCACTTCACCGCATTACACTGATCTACCTCTGAGGTTCGCCTATTTGACCTCAGAAAATATTGGCAGGCCTGCCGATTTAGGATCACTCGCTTACTTCTTCTTCTTTCTTTTATCAGCGAGGCTATGATCCGAAAATAAGGGATCACAACCCTTCCATTTCTACTGATCCGCCTGTGGGCTTCGCCTGGATCACTCACTTACTGAGGCCAATGAAATGCTGATGTCGTTGCATTTGTGTGATCCAGGTGCTTATAGGCCTTCCTGACCTGCTTCGCGATGTCTTACACCACCCATATCAGATCTCCTGGCTGTTTGTCGAATGCCAAAGTCAACCAATACTTACATACTTACTTATTTAGGTGGCACTACAGTCCGGGGTGGAACTGGGCCTCAACCAACAAACCTCTCCAGCCAGCACAGTTGTGCGCCAGCTGCCTCCAGTTGTGCACGCCAAGTTGTTTGAGGTCGTGCCCCACTTGTTTGTGCCGACTACCGCGAGGTCGTCCTCTACTGCGCCGTCCATTCGGGGTCGATTCGAAGGCTTTCTTAGCGGGAACGTTGGACTCCATCAGCTCTAAATGACCCAGCCCTATGTGAACTCACGTCGCTCTATGTGAACTCTTCCGTCTAAGTAGATGCCCTTATGTAGGCCGTATCGTTCGGCATTGTACCTTCTCCTCCACTCACCGTCTATGCACACCGGACTAAAGATCGCCCGAAGAACTTTTCTCTCAAAATAACCAAGGGCATCCTCAGCCGGTTTGTCAAAGCCCATGTCTCTGCGTCATACAGCAGGACTGTGATGATTAGGTTTTTATAGAGAGTTACCTTGGTAATTCGAGATAGGGCTTTATTACTCAATTGCCATCTCAGCCCATAGAAACAGCGATTGGCAAGAGTAATTTTTCGTTTGATTTTCCTACTGGTGTCATTTGCGGAGCTCATCATAGAGCCTATGTAGACAAAGTCTTTTATTACCTCAAAATGATATCTGTCTATTGTGGCGTTCTGTCCAGGACGCCGATGTTGTAGACAGCACATTGTATGTTTTGCTTTCATTGACTCCTAAATCCATCTTTGCTGCTTCAATCTCAATACTTACGAATGTCCCACTGAAAGCCCACTGAGTTCTTCCGACTATATCAATGACATCGGCGTAAGCGAGCAGTTGTAGAGACTTGTAAAAGATTGTACTTCCGGTGTTGGCTTGTGACTTTCGCACAATTCTTTCAAGTACTATGTTAAAGAGATCGCATGATAGCGCTTCACCTTGTCTAAGACCTTTCCTGACATCGAACGGTTCGGTGATGTTCTTACCGACTTTGATGGAGCAGCGAGAATTCTACATCGTCATTCTGCACAAACGGACGAGCTTGACAGAGATGTCAAGACTAGGCATGGCTCTGTATAACTCGTCTCTATACACGCTATTGCGTATCGCGTATCGATTTTATATTCATGTTTTTTTTTCCAAGATTTGCCTTAGTGTGAATATTTGGTCAATGGTGGATTTTCCCGCCTTGAATCGGCACTGATAAGGACCTATAAGGATGTTGACGATCGGTTTTAGGCGTTCACATAATACGGCAGACAGAATCTTATATGCGATGTTGAGGAGACTTATACCTAGGGAAGGATAACGGATCCTAAACGACGGACCGTACGGACATACTTAGAACTTTGCTTTAAGTACATTACCCAGGCTCGTCTCTTAATATATCTTATGTGTATTGAACACAATTAACCATAGGGTTTACGTGGATAGTAGAGTTAATAGTTTATCAGGAAAAATATTCAGTTCAGAAAAAGTTAAATGGGCAGTGGGCACCTTCCAACCTTTTAAAACTCCCGGCGATGACGGTCTATTTCCCGCACTTCTACAAAAATCAATCGACCTCATCCTGTCGGGGTTGACAGCCTTATTCAGAGCTAGTTACAACTTGGGATACGTACCACCCACCTGGAGACAAATAAATGTAGTATTCATTCCCTAACCGTGCAGTAGACCTAGTGAGCTGCCTAAATCCTATAGACCTTACATCATTTGTCCTCAAGACAATGGAAAGAGTCATTGATGTTCACATCAGTTAGATCTGTCTAACCCTCTGTACTCGAATCAGTACGCACACAGGAAAGGTAAATCTACAGTTGGTGCCCTTCATCATCTCGTCAAAAATATAGAAATATAGAGGGAACACTCAGCTCTAAGGAAATAGCCTTGTGTGCATTCCTTGATATCCAGGGCGCGTTTGATAACACTGGTTACGATTCGATCGCTATTGGTAGCAGAGATATGGAAGAATCGACCAACCAATGGATTAGGACCATGCTGGTAAGTCAATCCAGTACTTCCTCCTCCGGGGGAGTGTCGGTGTCTGTAACTGCAGCCAAAGGCTGTCCACAAGGTTAAGTTCTCTCCTGCCTGTTATAGTCAATAGTCATCGACAACTTGCTAGTAGATCTTCACACATCAGGGTACACCACCATCGGTTATGCTGATGACCTGGTGGTTTTTATTATTGGTAAACATGGCACGACAATCTCCAACGTCATGCAAAGTGCACTACTTCAAGTCTCTGAATGGTGCAATAAAGAAGGACTATCCAATAATCCTAGTAAAACCGTTCTGGTATCGTTCACAAGGAAGACACAGGTCAACCTTGAGCCTATTACAATTAAAGGCACCACAGTAGTTTATACCAGCGAAGTCAAATATTTTAGAGTAATACTTGACAAACGACTAAACTGGAATGCACATATCAAGTCCGCCATAGAGCGTGCTGCCAGAGCACTGTGGGCCAGCTGACGCCTACACGGCAGAAGGTGGGGTCTCTCTCCCATAATGGTACATTGGTTGTACATAATGATGGCGAGATCCATTATCATCTGCAGAAGTTGCAAAGAATTGCCTGTTTTGGTATTACAGGTGCAATGCACACCTGCCCTACGACCGATCTGGAAGCTATTGTCGGGCTAACATTCCTACCAATCTTCATTAGGAAGATGGCTGCTAGTTATGCTATAAAACTGCAGCGAACTTGTGAGACTTCTAAAGATACTCAACTCAATTCCTAAAATAGACATGTTCTGCAGTATACCAGATATTATGGTCAGGCAACATTGCTTCGGTTGGTTATTCGAGATTGAAATATTGGACCGCGGAAATTCTACCAATGGTATTCCAACACTGGGCCCTAGAGGTCTGGCCTGGTTCACCGACGAATCAAAAATGGACTCTGGAGTTAGAGCTGGGGTCTTTGAACCCAACATAAAGATTTCGGTACCTATGGGTACGACTCCCACTGTGTTTTAAGTTGAAATCCACGCCATTGAGATCTGTTCCAGATACGATCTCCATAAGGGATCTAAGGGCGCTAGAATACATATCTTCTCAGATAGCCAGGCAGCACATATGGCAAAATCGTTCAACCTAATGGATTCCGTAACTATCAAATGCTGCTACGATGAATTGCAAGCCCTTGCCAAACATAACAGGGTAAGGCTCGGATGGGTCCCTGGACACCTACCTCAGAATCTGCGTTCATAGGCCCTGAACATTATTGTGGTGTCAACTGGACAACAGCCACGACATTGATTAACGAATGCGAAAATAAACTTCGTCTAGACAACTGGACCAATGGGCCAGGTCTAAGACCATCCAAACGATTAATCAAGCCTTACTCCTATAAGGAAATCCTAAACTTAGATAAGGAAAGTATTAGGAGGGTGGTAAGCTTTCTAACTGGCCATTGCGGCTTGAGATACCACCTTAAGAAGTTGAACCCGTGCCTGGAAAAGGATTGTCGGTTACGCCTAGGGGAGGATGAAACTTCCGAGCACATTCTTTGGGAATGCCCGACACTACATTGGTTAAGGAAACGTATTCTTCACAAGCAGATACGTACTCAGTGGAACTGAGAAACTCCACTACTAAAAACATACTTACAAGTACTTTCATAAGGGAGGTAGTGCGTCTTTAAATTAACGCCAACCCTCCGATACAATAGATCTTTCAGGTCGCAGTGTCGTTGCCACGCGGGCATGGGTTATACAAGTGGAAAAAAAATAATAAAAAATTTCCCACTCAGGTACCATCTGAATGAAATAAAATGAAAAATCAGATACAGCCATGTGCAGATTCTTCCGGGTTACAAAGAGAAACAGCAGAACATACGCTTTGTGAACGCCCAGGAGCTGCAAAGAGACGGTTACTCCATAAAACACGAGACTTGATGAGCCCAGAGGAAACCTGGAATCTGGAACCCAAGACATTATTGAGCCTTATGTAGCATATGTAAGTTTTCCCCTGAGGATTATGCACGATTTATTAAACGACGTTTAAGTCCTTAAAAAAGTCCTTTGGAAAAATCAGCCTTACTTTAGTCAACTATTGATGACAACGTCAACCACTACCATTTTATAAAATCAACAAAGTACGCCAGCATACACCAGCCGTAAAGAAAAGAAAAATTCTGTATTATCGTCCTTTCACCGGCATAGTCCTTAAACTGATGGACTTAACCAGCACACACATACATTCGCCTGTATGCAGCAACTTTTGAACATGTGCACATGAAATGTATTCTGCTTATAATGTCCTTTTTGCTGTTTCCTTTGCGCCCGATGGCAGTGGCACTCGCGAGGAGAATGAAAGCCCCCCTTAAGTCAAACAAAGTTACATGTTGGCAGTGTGTTAACACAGGAGAGCTTCTCCAAAGCAGATGTGGTTTAGGTTAGCAGGGTGGGCATACAAGAGTCCCTGAACACACCGACTTTATTCTTGAAGGTGTTTTCCATGTTTCCTCGTACTCTTGATGGATTTAATTACGTCCTGGAGCGATGTTAGTATTTTCTTTTTTAATTGCTAAGAATGCGCGAGGCAGTGAATTTAATTTTTTTTAAGGAGCCCCGTCGTTACCCTTCAGTCAGGAGAAGGCTGCATAAACCAGTGACCACGTTCTAGAGAGTTGTTACATCCCGCATGACTGATTGCTTTCATAAGTGTCATGGCGAAGCTAAGAGGACGGAATAGTGCTTACGATTCTACAGCAGGGGAGAATGCAATATAACTTTTTTTTTAGTCCTACCCGCACTCACGTAAGGATATACAGATTCAGTTGCTGTGGGTTTGACACTTTTTGTTTTTATACTCCTATGTGATGTGCATTAATGTAATTTTTTTTTCTCTGTTTCTGAAAGGGTTTACAGATGGTTGGTGGTGAAAGCCAGCTATGCGGAAGTATGTCAAGGATATGTTTTGAATGAATGAGTTCACACCAGAACGGTAACATGATGTAAGGATGAAATGAGTGGAGTGTGGAGTGGAGTAGTGCATCACAACCATGTTTCGAATAAAAATAAACTCTTGATTAAATTTTGTTCAATCCTCATTAAAACCACCTCAAGGACAAAGGCTTAAGCAGCGCGAAAGGACGAGAAGCAACATTTTATTTGCAAACCCCTCACATGTGGATTTCGCTCCACGAAAAGTACTCCCATCGTTCAGTGTAAATCAAACATAATCCAGAGGAAACCCGTGAAATGGATACAAAATACCATTTATGGTCCTTTGGCAGGATGAAAGCGGGCTAAAAGCAGAAAATGAAATAAGAGGATCCCATAAAAAAATCATATTTGCGAAAAAATTCTTCGAATTGAATACGAAATGAAGTCACGATTACGAGGTTTGCATCTTTAGCGCGTTGCGCTACGACATCTATCCACTTCGGCTGGTCTTGGTCCTTACGAAGGCACACTGAGTACCTACGAAGTAGGCGATCTTCCTTCAATTCAATGAAAATCAAATTTGTGCGGTATACAAACAATTTTTATATCTTTTCCTTCGCTTAAGTGTATTTTGCATGCAATTATGTAGAGTTATTTACTTTGGACGCAGAGAGCGAACGAGGAAATCCCAGAGTATCCTTGGGATTTTTTATTTTTTTTTGCTTTATTTTGTTTAGTTGGCTTATTTGAAATGGTGACGGTGGGTGGGGTTTTTTTGTTTTCATTTGAACGGTTACATGCAGGAGAATAGAATTTAATTTGCCATTTCTTGTCGTTGGAATTTTCTACTGAATTGTCCTTTGGGTAGGGGGGTCCTTTTTGTGTTCCGCTTTCGGTGTGCTATCTTATCCGGTGAAACTAATCCCCTCTGGCGTTGTTTGTTGTCTGTTGTGTGCTAGTGTTACATGATAAAGTAAGAGAATTGGGGATTTGCAGTTTGGTTTGGTCCTTTTTTTTCGTTTCGTGGATTTAGTGGGTCGAATGAGGTAAGTTGGCAGGTATGTAGGTAGTATACTTTACAACGGGTAAGAGCTGAAAAGTTTTATTTGGGGCAATTGAAAGTTTTGCGAATAATGGTATTGTCAGAAGTGCAATTACGGGCGAGGAATGTGTAGATTGGGTTGAAAGTCTATTCGAAGTCTTCTTTATTAAACTTTTCGAACGACGTTATTTTCGTTTTATTTCCTTTCCTCTACTGGCAGTAGCGTAATTACTCCTTGGACGCCCGTGCTGGCAATAACCATTACTGTAAACAGCGACCATTCCATTTTAATTGCAAACCTTATACAAGGTTTAAATTGGCACTTAGATCAGAGCTTTCCCTTTATTTTTATGTCAAGCACGGATGATACAATTTGAAGATTAGGCTGATTCAATTAGCAAGTGTTTCCATCTTGAACTATATTTGATCCTTCTGGATGCAAGGTTAAATACGTGACAAACTGTTTTGTTACTCCGATCTAGGCAGCCGATCTCGTGCAGCTCCTTCCATTTTTCAAGCAAATCCTCTGCAATCACCTCGGCCTTATAAGACCTAAGGACTGTGATCCATAGTCATTCCCAGCTCGTTGGTGATTTAACTTTTGATGGGATCCCTAGCCAATTTTATATAGAATGCAAGACAATGCGTGCTTTCAGTTAAAGCTTTGAAGTCCATGAAAATGTAGTCAATTTCGTTTGACTTACCGGAACGTAGGCCGGTAGCTACACTGAGACTTTTAGACAATATCTTGGACAGGACGTTACACGTGACATTTAGTAGAGATGTGCTTTGGTAATTCTAGCAAAATATATGCAGGACTACCTGTTTGAAGATGGCACATATATTTCCAGTCACCAAGCGTGTTTTCGTTCAACCAAAATTGGTTGATAGCTTTTTAAACGGTAGTGCGTGTGATCAGGTGCGTTTAGGTGAGGCCTACCAACTCCTACTCTCAACCTCCACGTGGTAACAGCTGGATGCCTAATACCTTAGTCCAAGAAATGGGTAACCAACGCCGTTTGGAGAACTTTTGGCGGCAGCAGATGAGAGAGGTGGGAAGAGTGCCTTTTCATTAGAGCACTTATTTTTGCTCCAGGCGCCAGCGGACGAATTCCCTAGACGGAGTCAACGATGGAGTCTACAGTTCTAGTTAGGTGGAACTTAGTGAATACCTTGCGCCAGCTGCATCGACGTATTCGGATCACAGGTCGGTAAGGGATTTCAAATATTGGTCAGGACCTTGGAATCGAGGTGGTGGCGGACGAGTCTTCAATCGGCCAACGGCAGCGCTCACCTTTCCGTAGTGGACTACTGACACCAGTGTACCCGACCCCTCGTCCTAGGGTGAGGTAAAGAAACTGACCCTCCATATTGGGAGTTGTGCCGTCGGGGAACTTCCCTACCACGTAAAAAACTAATTATTCCGAAACAAACAAAAGCCTTAGATAAGGACGATTCTACTGATAACGACCCCAGCAAACGAAATAGGGACAACGACTTTTGGATCTGTACGAGGAATGTTCTCACCCTTAACAGACTACGTGCAGCTGAACAATTAGCAAAGGCAAAATACATGCTACAAAGCAGATAAAATCCAGGAAGTGCGATGGAATGGGCTGGGCAAAAAGAGGATGAAAAACTGACATCTACTGCAGTGATGCTACAGAGACAAAAAGGAGCGCTTATTCGGTTGCGGGTTTTTTATACGCGGTAGACTTAGGCAAGCGGTCTTAAGATTTCGGCACGTGAGCGAGCATATTATGACTATCCAGATCAAGGCTAAATTCGCAAACATTAGCTTAATATGCGCTCAGGATCCCGCAGAAGAAAAGGACCCTGCCACTAAAGATTGGTTCTACGAGCTCCTCGACAAAATATACGAGCAATGTCCTAAATACGACGTTAATTTAGCGATTTTAACGCCAAAATGGGAAAGGAGTACATCCTTAGTAAGGCAGTCGGTAAGCACAGCCCACACGATACCACGTCTGATAACGGACTAAGGCTAATTGATTTCGCTATGGAGCGAAATGTCACCATAGCAAGCACATGGTTTCCTCATCTCAATATTCATAAGCAGACTTGGTGGTCCAATGATCATGTAAGGATCAACCAAGTTGATCATATTGCAATCGACGCAAGGCATGCCTCCAGTATTCTGGATGTCTGGATCTTCCGAGCGGCTAACATAGTCTCGGATCATTACCTTGTTGTAGCCAAGATACGGACGCGGATATCCGAAACTGAGTAACGAAGAAGAATCGCTGTAGGAAAATTTAACGTCGAAAAGCTACAATCGCAAGAGACCGCCAGACTCTTCGCTGAACGCGTATGCCGAAATCTCTCAATCACCCATATGCCGCCAGCATCAAACGCCGAAGACCAGTGGCAATGCTGCCACCATGCCATCAGAAACGCGGCAGTTGATGTGCTGGGTCTCGCTTGTCGACCACCGCGAAACCCCTGGTTTGACAAAGAATGCCGGCGAGTGCATGAAGCAAAACAAGAGGCATACAAAGCGGCGCTGCAAAGGAAGACGACACCTGCTCGTGAGCTCTACGAGCAAAAGAGACCGGAAGAACATCGGCTTCTCCAAAAAAAGAAGAAAGAGCACGAGAAGCGCGCAATCGAGATCATTGAGAGCTTATACTCCAGGAACAATGTACGGAAGTTCTACCAAAAGGTAAAACGAACGAGTTAGAGGAGCAAACCCCGTACAGAAACCTGTAGAGATGAAAATGAAGTCCTCGAGTAGAACCACAGTCGGTGCTGAGAATATGGAAAAACTACTTCCTTAGACTATATAAAGGCGATGAAGGCCAACATCCCGCTATCAGGCAGAATAAACCATTCAACATAGATGACGTTAGTCCAAATTTCCGTCCACCTGACCAAACTGAAGTGAGGATAGCAATACCCAAGCTGAATTCCAACAAGGCTGCTGAACCTGACTGCTTACCGGCCAAACTTTTTATGACAGCTGGTGATGAAATGGTAGAGAGCATACACAAACTCATCTCTAAGATTTGGTCGGACGAGTGTTTGCCTGATGAATTGAATCTCAGCATCGTTTGCCCGATCTATAAAAAAGGAGACCCCCCAAATGCGCCAATTATAGAGACATTGGTTTCACCAACATTGAATACAAAATCTGTTCGGTATTGCGTGAACGCCTGAAACCTTTCATCAACAGATTGATTGATGCCTATCAGTGCGGTTTCAGGCCACAAAAGAACACCATCCATAAAATGTTCACACTTTGACATATCCTGGAGAAAACCCAAGAAGCCCAAATCGATACTTATCATCTCTATCGATTACAAGGTTGTCTATGACAGCATCTATATGGAAGAGCTATATAGAGCCATGTCTAGTTTTGACATCCTTGCCAAAGTTATCTGCCAGTGAAGGATGACTCTATAAAAGTGGGTAATGACCACACCTAGTCCTTTGATGTCAAGAATGGTTTTATACAGGGTGACACGTTGTCGTGTGGCTTCTTTGATATTGTACTTGAGCGGATTGTGCGAAACTCACAAGCCAACACCAGAGGCACACTCTACCAAAAGTTCGTACAACTGCTTGCATATACCGACGATATTGACATTATTGGAAGAACTCAGCGGGTTGTCACTAGTCCGTTTGCAAGCATTGAAGCACCACCAGCCGTAATGGGTTTAAAGATAAACGAAGGCAAAACCAAGTATATGCAGTCAACAAGAAGGGACAATCAACACTGACGATTGGACAGAACGTTACAGTGGGCATCTATAACTTCGAGGTAGTAAATGACTTTTTCTACATTGCCTCTAGTATTAATTCTGAAAACCATATCAACGCAGGAATCAAGCGAAGAATAACTCCTGTCAATCACTGTTTTTCGGGCTTATAAGGCAGTTCAACATTAAAGCCCTATCTTGAACAACTATGGAGACTCTGTATAAGTCCGTGATCATCCCATTCCTCCTTTACGGTGGTGAAAGGTGGACTTTATTGAAAGCGGGTGAAGATATCCTTGGTCGCTTCGAGACAAAAATTCTTCGTAAGATATTCGGTCCCATTACATTGACGGATTTTGGAGGACAAGATTCAATAACGAACTATACGAGCTGTACTGCGACATCGACATCGACCTAGTCAAAAAAACTGCGTACTCATGCATTTAATACGCAGTTTTTTGTACAGCGTATTAAATGTCTGAGGGTGGGCAAAAATCCTCGCCTTTGGTCCTCCCCATGGGCGCCCGCCAGAAATGGCTATTCACCCTTCAGGTGTCTAGTGTCAGCTAAGAATTTACACGCATGTACTCAATCGTGCGCTGTGGTTTATTTAGACGAATGTGGGGAGTAAACCCATAAACATCTCACTTAAGTCAAGGTGTGTAGGCACTCCTGACGAGGACTGCATGACCGGCTGGTGATAAAACAGTGCTGGTCTCGAACGGTCCCTATCGATGCCCAGGCGAGGTCGGTAGTATAATCGCCTTATCCTGGTATGTCGGCTCTGCCAGGACTGACTCTTCCTTCCGAACATACTCGTGGGACCAAAAAACTACAAAAATGAATAAAACAAATCAAAAAATATCAAAAATAAAAAATCAAAAAAATCAAGATGGGGTGGGGATGCCCGACATTGGCTCCTCATCGGAAGACGAGCTTTTAGCCTCCAGTCAGGAGTCTTCAGTCTTCCTTTCAGCCGCAGCAGGTACTAGGCAAAGTACTCCCTCTGGCGTACAGAGGGCGGCTCATCAGACAGAAACAACAGCAAACACCAAAATGGCAACCAAAGGTACTATGGTTGGTGGCGCTGGTTCGTCGAAGAAAAAAAAACCCCGGACGCCATCATGAAGAGCAGGTACAAGATGGCTCGATTCGTTCTTGACAAGGTTGCAAAAACGAAGCAGCTGATACCGTTCATGAGAGGGACGCTGCGGATAAGGCCAAATACCAAGCTGTGGTCGATGAGTACATCGCACATCTGGAGAAACAACAGCAGCATCCGCAACAGAAGAAATATGAAACCAAGGCAAGCAAGCGAAACAGGTATTCGGATGAGACCAATCGCGAACCAAAAAAGACCAAGGTTGTCAAGACGCCGACTACTACACAAAATCTACTAGGTACATCCCCGGCCTGTCCTACTCAGACAACGCGACACTTCTCTGAAGTAGTAAGAGACCATTTGCAGGTCGCCCTCGTGGACGAGCGCTCCTCAGATGGCAAGACGGTCAGTGAAGCGTGGAGTAGCATAGAGGCCAGACTATCGGGTATGGTCATGGACTACCTGTTGGGAAATACTGGGTGACCTCTGCCGTGCTTCGATTCCGCCGAGTTGGTCAGAGGTTATCGGGTCATCAGATGCGAGGACCAGTTCTCCAAGGATTTCCTTAGCGAGTGTGTCACTAAGGTTAGTGATGCCTGGGAGGGCTTGAAGCTCAAGCTTATCCCCGCTAATGATATCCCCAGGAAACCAAGTGCTCGCATCTAGCTGCCCAATATGCAGATTAACGGGGGAAGGCTTCTCCAATGTCTGAAACTGCACAATCCGGCGGTTCCGATGGATGACTGGGCAGTCATCAAGGCGGAGGAACCTCAGAAAAATAGCTCCTCTTTCCTGCTGCTGGTCAAGGAGGCTAGCCCGGTGGCTCTCGAAAAATCTGATCACAAGGTGCGTTTCGGCATAAGACATGCTAAACTTAAGATTTTCCGCCCCTCTGGTCCTGATGAAGATTTAGGTGAAATCGACGGTTCCGACAGAATGTCGGAGGAAATGGGGGATGTCATTATTCCACCTACCACCAATGCTGAACATCATACAGATTAATCTGAACCACCCGAAGAGTGCGTCAGATAATTTGCTTGTCTTCCTCGGCGAGGAGGATATAGATATCGGCATTGTACAGGAACTCTGGGTGAAGGGTTCATCCATAAAAGGGCTCAAGGACAACCGCTACAACAGGTTAGTAACAAACCTACTACTTGCATCCTAGCTAAAAAACATTTGAATGTATTTGTATGTCCTGATTTTAGCTCTGCCGATTTAACGGTAGTTAAATTGGAGGTTGCAAATAACACTCTTTTTATATCCTCAGTTTACAAAAAAGGACAATTTGCTTCTGGGCTGCGACGCAAATGCCAGGCATACATTATGGGGCAGCACCGAAATCAATGAACGCGGTAAGTCCTTGTAAGATTTTCTAGTGATCTCCAACATCTCTGTTTGTAACGTGGGTAACACTCCAACTTTCGTTTTTCCGAGTACGGAAAATTTCAGAGGGTGGGAGGAAGTTTTAGACATCACTCTCAAAACCAACAATAATATCCTTAGAGTAGTTAACTGGCAAGTATCCGATTAATTGTCCTTCTCCGACCACAGATGGATTCTCTACAATGCCTCTAGGTTGAGGCTCCCAAGCCATTTAGAAACCCTAAGAGAATTGACTGGAAGAAGTTCGGTCAGGTCATTAAATCAAAACTTCATAGAATACCCGTCTTGAAAATTGAATCAGTCGAGGAACTAGACGCCAAAATCAGCACCTTCGAAACAGTCATGGGCGCCGCTTTTAAGGTTTCGTGTCCTAGTAAATATAGCATGAAAAAATTCCCCCCTTGATGGAACGAAGACCTATCTAATCTGAGGAAGATAACTAGAGAGTCTGCTTTAAACACAAGTTCTGGTAACCTTATAATATAAGGATTGTCTGAAGGAATACAAGAAATCCATTAAAAGTTCCTGGAATGACATTAAGACAGAAATTTCAGCCGTTAACACCTCCTGGGCTATTAACAGTTTCTCTCCCTATAAATCGGCCGGCCTTGACGGCATTCTCCCTATTATGCTGCAAAAAGCACTGGACCAGGTGGTCCCATGGCTAGTTCCGATCTACAGAAGCTGTATTCTCCTAAACTACGTTCCCCTGAGCTGAAGGCGTGTTCCTGTTGTGTTTATCCCGAAAGCTGGGTAGCGGGGTCATGGATCCGCAAAGGATTTCAGAACCATTAGCTTATCCTCTTTTCTTTTAAAGACGTTGGAACGCATCTTGGATATACATATCCGAAATACCCTAGATAAATCCCTTCTATCCAAATCTCAACATGCGTACACTAAGGGGTGATGGACAGAGACGGCGCTCCACGAAGTTGTGCAAACGATAGAAAAGACAATCCGTTTCAAACAATATACCCTTGCTACCTTCTTAGACATTGAAGGCGCCTTCAATAACGTCAGTACGGAATCGATTCAGGAAGCCTTGATCCAACTGGGTGTGGAAGAGTTTATTAGCAAATGGATATTGACAATGCTAAAAACGATAATCATTCAATCGAATCTCGGCAACAGCAGCTCTACCATATCTGTTGTTAGAGGAACTCCTCAAGGTGGGGTCCTATCTCCTCTTCTATGGCTTATGGTCATCAATAACATTTTGTATAGACTTTATAGGGGTGGAGTTAAGGTTGTCGCGTATGCGGATGACGTGGTAAAATTGGTATCGGGGATGTTTCCATCCGTAATCAGTGAGATTATAGAAGGTGCCTTGGGCAAGATTAGCTCATGGGCCACTGGATGTGGACTCAGCGTCAACCCAAGCAAAACTGAACGGATACTCTTTACCACTAAAACCAAAATACCGACTTTTACGCTTCCACGGCTAAATAATCATCTGCTCTCCCTATCCTCCAGTGCTAAGTACCTAGGTGTGGTACTTGATCCAAAACTAAGCTGGAAGCTTAATATTGAGCAACGGGTAATGAAGGCCTGATCTTCACATTATGCAGCTATCATTATGCAGTGCGGTCAGGCTAAGGGAAACCGGATGCTGCTGCACCAATCCGTATGGTCACAGCAGTATCCTGAATTTGCTACCGCAGGATCTGGTAGCTAATCTGACCGACTATATAACTCCCACAGTGAACTTTAGAAATTAAGTCACGGTCAGATTCCCTACCAGGGCGGAATGGGAAATTGGCGTATTGATAAGTGAGTTCGAATCAACAATTTTCACTGACGGTTGAAAAATGGACTGCGGGGTAGGGGCGGGGATATTCTCTGACTCCCTCAATATTTCCAGGTCGTACCGGCTTCCTGATTCGTGCAGTGTCTTCCAGGCGGAAGTTTTTGCTGTACTTGAGGCCTGCCGCATACTCAAGTAAACCTCTACACCCCAAAATACCATTGCCATCCTCATTGACAGCCAGGCGGCTATCAAGGCTATAGTATCTGCCACTACATCCTCAAGGCTAGTAGAACAGTGCAAAAAAGAACTCGCCTCGCTTAGTCACCGGCTAAGGATCTGTCTCTTTTGGGTTCCGGGTCACAGCAACATTAAGGGGAATGAGCGGGCTGATGAACTCGCGCGGCAAGGATCTGCCCTTGTTGTTTCCCTAGCAAAAGAGGTGTACGTCGCGTTGGGGATCCTTAAGGGAGGCATCTTCGCGCACTATCTGCTAAAGGCGGATATTAGATGGCAGGGGGTGCGGAACTGTGTCATCTCCAGGCAGATGTGGCCGTACAGATATCGCAAGAACTCTGGCAGTAAGTACTGGCCACTGGCCTATCGGGGTTCATGCGGCCAGAATAGGCATTGCATTTAATGCACACTGTCTGTCGCAGCTGTAATACTGCTGATGAAATAGAAACAATCTTACACTTCCTCTGCAAGTGTCCGGCTTTAGGCAAGGCCAGACGGCGCACCTTAGGTAAATTCTTTTTCGACAACCTTATAGAGCTAGCGGAGATTAGCATTGGGGATATTATCAGCTTCCTCAATGCAACGGGGTGGATTTGAATAAGCCTTCCCCCTTTTTCTTCTTCTTTCCCCTAGTAGTTAACATCCGTCAGGTCACTTGAGTTGTGGTAATAAAACGGCGCTTCTGCGCTAATTAAGTGTCGGCATGGTTTGCTGACACAACCACTCATACCTACCTACCTACCTAAATGTCTGAGATCGCTAGGACATGTAGAGCGAATGGACCAACGCTCCGGTCCGCAGAGTCTTCGGAACTAACCCAGAGAGACGACGCAGTTGAGGGCCTCTTTTGTTGATATTTTTCATGTCCGTTTTGCATAGATGTGGGTAAATTTCGTTGATACAGCGTTCGATTTGCTCCTTTAATGCGTGGGTGCTCGTGGGCTTGTTGGCATAAGGTCCAGATGTCAAAAAACCTAAAAGAAAAAAGTCCAACGCCGTTAAATCGCATGATTTGGGCGGCCAATTCTGACCACCAAATTGGGAAATTACACGACCAGGAAATGACTCATACAGCAATTGAATTCTTTCTCGGGCTGTATGGAAGGTGGCGCGCACCGTCTTGTTGAAACCATTTTTCGTCCACATCTATATCTTGCAATTTAGGTACAAAAAACTGGACTATCATGCCGCAATAGCGGGCACCATTATCTGTTATTGCCTGGCCAGCTGCATTTTCAAAGAACAAACTCTGCACCAACCAGTGACACGTTGTGGATGCATTTGTCTCTCAACAATCACTCGTACATTTTCTGAACCCCAAATTCGACAATTTTGACGATTAATAAAGCGACCAAGATGAAAATGAGCCGAAGATGATTTTGTTACAAAAATCAGCATACACTTGTTTTTGTTCGATAATTCATTCAATGAGCTCTCTTCTTGAGTCAATTGCACTTTGTATGCATAAAGACGCAAATCTTTCGTGAGAATACGCTGTAAGGGATTTTCTCGAAATGCCCAGTTCTTGACCACGGTGCCAAATTGGTGTTCCCGGACTCTCAACAACACTCTCATGAACTGCTTCGATGTTTTGTGTTGAACGACTTGTTAAATGACTGCTGATCCAGTCTCCCTGAATTTTTGAATTTAATTAAATTGGGCACTCTACTCTTCCTATTACTTTTTCTACCTGTTGTCCATTTAGTAGGTTTTACTAAATTCCTTGCGCTTCGATGAAAATTAGATTTCATTTGCTGTTGCGAAGAGCCTGCATTCCAGATTCGATGCCAGCTACCAGCTGTTCGCCTTTTGTTGTACTTACTTCTTACTTACTTAGATCCTTTAACCCCTTGGGGGGCATAGGGCGTCAACCACGCCTGCGCGCCATCGTGTTCGAAGTTCTGCAACGCGTTTGAGCTGCCTCCAACTCATTCCTAAAGATCTCGATTCCTCCTCAACTGTTCTGCGCCACGTTTGCCTAGGGCGCCCCGCTATTCTGCCTGCCTAGGTGAGCGGATTTCACTGCATGGCGTATTTCGCAATGGAGTTGTCTTCGCTCCGTAGGGTGTGTCCAATCCATTGCCACTTTCTTCTTCGTATAGTAATGCTTATAGGTTCTTCGCCCGTTCTCAGATAAAGTTGTTCGTTAGAGATGCGGTTCGGCCAAAAAATCCTCAAGATGATTCTTAAGCATTTGTTTACAAAGACCGTCAGCTTGCGTGTGTTAATGGTGTCCACCTTCCAAGTACTGCACTCATAAAGCAGCACTGATTCTACGTTGGAGCGGAACAGTCGTAGCTTGTTTCTTAAGCTGATAACATTGCTTCTCCAGATTTTAGATAGCATTCCGAACGCAGCTTTAGCCTTCCCGATTCTGCTGCACACATCAAGTTCGGTGCCACCGCGATTAGCCGAGACGACACTTCCTAAATATAGAAAGTTATCAACTTTCTCGACTTGCTTTCCGGCAATGTTAAACTGAGCGCGGGTATTGGAAGTACTCAGGGCTTTTGTCTTGGCTGTGTTTATTTTTAACCCCACTTTGTTTTCCTCAGCTTCTAGATTTTGGGCCATCAAGTGAAGATCCATTATCCGATGTGAAAGTAGACAAACATCGTCAGCGTAATCTAGGTGTTTAAGGTAAGATGTCATCGTCCAACGAATTCCGTAATTAGCTTCCGTCAATGCTGCACGGAGTATATTGCTGATAACCATCAAGAACAATAGTGGGGACAGTTTGCACCCTTGACGTACTCCACTTTGGACTTCAAAATCCTCCGACACCTTACCATTGTGCACGACGTGACACTTGCCGCCTTGATAATAGCTATAAGTTTTTCTGGGATGCCTCTCCTGCGCAAGGCAACCAGATAGCATCTCGATTCAATCTGTCGAAAGCCTTCTCGAAGTCGATAAACATTAAATGTAGCGGAGACCTATACTCAACGCATTTCTCGATAATGGTCCGTAAGGTGTTTATGTGGTCGATGCAGAAGGATCCAGCGCGAAAGCCTGCCTGTTCGACATCGAGAGTTGAATGTAAATGTTCTTTAATTCGTTCTGGAATTATTTTAGCTATTATTTTGGCCACGGCTGGAATAACGCATATACCTCTCCAGTAACCGCACTCCATCAGGTTTCCCTTCTTTGGAAGTTTAATGATCATCCCCCTTTTCCACTCCTGTGGAAATTGTTCGCTATCCCAAGCTCTCCGTATTTGGGGATGCAGCAAATCTGCCGATGTATTTGGCGCCGCTTGAAATAGCTCGGCAGGGATGCCATCAGTACCCACCGCCTTCTTCTTCTTGAGGGACTTGATTGCTGTTATTATCTCGGTTTTACTGGGAGGTGCGGTGCGAATTCGGGAATTTGTTGCTTCGATCTGCTCATTTGAATTAAGGTCATACCGCCATCGTCTAAGTGATTCAGCACTATAGCAAAATGTTCTCTCCATCTAGTGAGCTGATCCTCATCCGAAATCAGAAGGTTACCGTCTAGACTCTTCACTGGGTGTTGTTTGGAGTTCCGACCACCAATGAGCTCCTTAGTGATGTTGTAAACAGTCCTACTGTTGCATCTACTCGTTGCTTCTTCAGCCCTTGAGGCCAGTGAGTTGACATATTGACGTTTGTCACGTCTCACACTACGCTGCACTTCTTTCTTCTTCGCACGGTATTGGGCTTCCAGCTCGGTTCTCTCTACTGCTGAGGCCGCTACAATCCGAACCTTGATTGCTGTACGCTCACGATCCGTCTCCAGGTGTCTGTTGAAAGCCATGTGCGGTGGTGTTTCTGCTTTTTACCGACGTACGTGCGTGCCCTAGTCGCAAAAGCATTTTTCACAGCACTGCAGTGGTCATCCATGTTCTCTATGCTGCTGATTGCTTCTGCTTCTAAGACAAGATGGTCCCTGAGCTGTTGGCGCACTTGGGGAACCTTGAGCCTGTCGATATTAAACCTGGTGATGTTAAGTAGGTTTGAGCGGTTGCTGTTGACGGATGCAGTACGAAGGTGTAAATGAGCTACCATAAGATGGTGATCTAGTCCGACATCAGCCCCACGTCTGTTTCGGATGTCCAGGAGACAATTTCTAAAGCGGCGACTGATCACAATGTGGTCGATCTGGTTGGATGTTCCTTGCCTATCAGTAGAGACTCAACTGATTTTGTGGCAGGTGTTATAATTAAACAGCGTACCTCCGATGACTATGTGGTTGGTATTGCAGAAATCCACAAACCGCTCACCATTGTCATTACGGTTTCCCACGCCGTGAACTCCCATCACGTGCTTAAGCATGGTGTTGTCGCTACCCACTTTGGCATTGAGATCTCCCATCACCATTACGATGTCCCCATTAGGCGTTTGGTTATAGGCGGCGCCTAAGTGACTATAAAAATCATCCTCTTCATCCTCAGTCGCGTCTAGAGTCGGAGCATAACACTGTATGATGGTAATTTTTCCAACTTTACTCTGGAACCTAGCTGTTAATATCTTGTCACTATGGGGCTTCCAGGATATGAAGCTACTACGTGCTGCTGGAGTTAGCATGAGTCCTACGCCGGAACTCTGTGCACTTCCAGCTGGTTTACCTGAGTAGAGCATGACAGTGCTTTTTGTTGGGGAGATGTATTCCCCAGCATCGTACCGTCTTATCACGCTCAACCCTAAGATGTCGATGTTATGCCGTGCGAATTCGCGCTCCAATTGGAGGAATCTGGCGTTATAAGGCCCTTCCTTGAGTGAGTCCAGGAGGGTCTTAACGTTCCAGAATCCGATCGTTGTCCGTGTCCGATAGCCAAAGGTCGTCAACAAATTATCCGTCCTTATCCGAGACGATTGTTTCCCTTTCCGAGCAATAGTTTGTTTTACGGTTTCGGCTCGCTGGGCCACAGACCAACCGACACTTATCCTGTTTTTTGGCGCAGGAAACTCGCCATTCGTCCTCTCCCGTTAGCAATTTCCGAAGAAATTCCCAGATGACACCACGAGGAGGTGGGAGTAGGGCTTACTAACAGAGCTGCTAGGTTTTCGGCTGCAGTGGCTCCTACTCGTTACTTAGCGGAGCAGCACCAATCGGGAGATGCTGCCCCTACGAGGCCTTCGTTAGTCGTTTGCCATCCAAACCTTTTGTTGTAGAACATCCTTATTGGCGTCGGAACCCCTTTTCACTCTACGCTCTCTTCTTCCCTTCTTCTGGCTCAGTACTCATCTCATGTTTTGTTACATTTTCCGTTCAACCCACTCATAATCACGGGCTCTCTCTCGATGGTGACCGAAAATCCAAAGTGATCACGGTTACCTTTTCGATGGTGCAACACTTGATCCATCAATTATTGGCATTTGTGACTGACTCCATAGGCTCCGGCTACTAGAGGCATCCAATGACGAAATTTTTTTTTTGTTTTCTTCCGTCGGAATGTGGGCATCTTTTACATATAAAACTGAGGCATATTGTCGGATTTCCACCCTTAAGCTCACCTCCCCGTCTGCCACTAGTCCTCACGGTATAGCCGTTCAATATTTCATCGCGTGATGGATTCTAGCCACGGTCGGTCACATTTGCATTCTTCTGTTGCTCTGCTCTTAGTCTTTCTTCATGACGCTGCTTCTTTATTATTTTGAAAATAGTTTCGCTGTTTGCGTCTCAGCTTTCCTGAGACTTTACCATCTTGTTGATTCTCGGCCACGCGCACGACCTGTTATCATCTGGGTTATGTTAAAGTGTAGCTCTCCATGCTACAGGCTTATCCACTACTCGGTGTTAGGTATGATTTTATATGACTATCTACCTTCTTCAGAACAGTCCCATCTTCGTTGCCATTCGATTTAACTGCTCACTCTTCGTTGTGGTCCCATATTGTCAGGATTTAAACCACAAACCTTGTTAAACGATTTGGTAAGCAAAGTTATGACAGAAAAAGAATGGACAGAAGAAGCTTGATTCTAGGCCCTACATGGTCTTCGATTTACTTTTCAAGGCTTACTTGTGCTAAAGATGTATCACTCTTTGCATATTTTTAAAGTGAAGTTACTCTCAAATATCCAATCGTCCAACAGTCCCTTACCACTGCTACGAAATTCTTTATTCTAAGCATGACTGGGCATTAGTCCTAAAGCACTATTTTTGATATCATATTCCACAGCCGTAAAAGGTTCCAAAAAACCGCACTGTCATCATAAAGCACTCCGGGGAGCTACAAATAAATATTTATGTTTCCATCTCCAAAAACTTAACTACACATGTTTCCCTGATTAATAAAATTTTAAAAGCAACCCTTACACAAGTTTCCGCCTGGAGAACAACCTTTTGCCGCTATAATGCGGCCGAGGATGATTTATGTGGAAAGATATCTCCTAATGCTATCAGCCGATTTTTTTTTTAAATCCCTTTCCTCAAAGAAACCTTCCACCTGTCTAAAATGAAAAGTCTTAACACAAAGAAAAAACCCCCGAAACTTTCTATCCTCCTTAATCTGCCGTCATCTCTTCGGGTTTTTTAACAAACCACAAACAAATGCGGCTCACGTCGGAATCATTAATCATCTAAAATGTTCCGTTTATTTTGTATCTTTACCCAAAAAACCATTTTGTCTTGAAGTTCTTAGGTTTTTTTTTTGTTTCGTTCGTTTGTGGCTACCCTATTGCAAGGATATATGCCAAATTAAACATCACCACGATGAGAACGACGCACCAGGAGCAAGCATTTATATTCCAAAAATGTCTTTAAGTCTTCCGCTTGGTCGCGTTGTGTCCCGTTCCTGTCTTTATCCTGCGAGAGAAAAAAAAAGAAGGAAAACAATCATTCCGTGAGAAAAAGAGGGAATTCCAAGTATCCTCAAGGCATAATGCTATTACTCTAATCTAATTGTTATTCTAGAGCGCATCCTTTTGGCGGAAGTTAAACAGAAAGTCAGAGAGGGAGACCGACTGGCTCTGTTCCATCTGTTTCTTTCCATTTTCACTGCCACCGTGCGTCGCTTGTCATATATAATATCGCAATGATTAAGTTATTCAGGACATTTACTGAACGAACGTGGATCGGAAATTGCGAACTGCATTAAATCCGAGAGGATATTGAGCGAAAGAGAGACCGAATGGTGGACCCTATTACACACCCTCTTGCCGGCATTCAGTTCGTCTTCCGATTCCGACTGTTGGACGTGGGGGGAAAATTGAAAAGTAAAATTTACCCTCGAGTGTGAAGGGTAATGGAATCTCTTCCATCAAATGCAATTTACATGTAAACTATTCGTTTACGGGAAAGTAGGAGAGTTGGTGGATGGATGATTCTTCTTTCAAAAGGAGAAGTAGAGTTAGACGTGGAAGCCAACAATCAGGTCAACCAGCTGTTCAGATGTTTATCTGTGGGATAGGTCTTCTAAGTGTACCACATGCAAACACCATAAGGTGACTTGTTTTTCAATGATTTCAAATATTTTTAACATCAAGCTTTACGCATCCTTTCAGTCCACCGAGGGGTGCATTCAAACATGCAAGAAATAGGATGGGACTTTTGCTAAGAATCATCGGTTGTAAAAAAATAGACTGTCCCATCCCTAATGGCACCTAGCTTGGGCCTTCCTGCGTCCTTCTCAAACACAACAAAATTTAAGGTTGAGCAAACGGCGCTCCCAGACGTGTCGTAGAATGTCACAGAATGCGGAGGTACCGGCAGAGAGCCCGAGGTTGAGGCACACAGGACTATGAGGTACTGAGAGAACAGATTCAGAGGAAGAGAACACAACTCCGTAAGCTGATAAAAAAGAGCAAAGCCGAATGCTTCCAAGCAAGTTACAATACAATCCATGGGGAGGCGCGCATCAAATAGTCATGAAAAAATTAAAGAATGGCACGGCTGCTGCACCAACTTGCTTTATGTCGTGTATCCCCTTGTGGGTCCTAGGGCCTCTACTACGACTACGCGCCACCATGTACGGTTTCTGGCAATGTGTCTAAGATCTCCCCAACTTTTCCCTAACTGCCGTGCTTCCTTATCGACTGTTCTGTGCCATGTTCTCCCCGGACCGCCAGGTCTTCTGCCATCCTGAGTTAAAGGGTTCAATTGCATAGCATTGTTCGCTATGGAACTGTCACCCTTTCGAAACATGCGACCAAACCACTGCCACGTCCGCCGTTTGATGGTTGTGCCTATTGGTTCCTGACCCATTCTCTCGTAAAGGTGTACGTTAGAGATACGATTGGGACAGAAAATCCTTAAGATATTGCGTAGGTACCTATTAACGAACTTTTGCAGCTTTCTGATGATAGTAATGGTCACTCTCCATGTGCTACAACCATATAACAGCACGGATTCAACGTTGGAGCGGAACAGTCTTATCTTGGTGTTCAAATTGATTGCATTGCTTCGCCATATTTTGGACAACATCCCGAACGCGGACTTTGCTTTGGCGATCCTGTGGGCTATATCCAGTTCGGTTCCACCATCGGTCGAGAAAATACTCCCAAAATACTGGAGATCCTCTACTCTCTCTACCGGTTGTCCAGCAATGCATACTTGAGCCGATGAGTTTGTGCCAAGGCTGACAATTTTAGTTTTTGCCGTATTCATCTTCAGCCCGACGACGCCTGCCCCCTTTCCACATCTGCTGTCATTTGGTGGAGGTCCATAATTCTGTGGGAGAGTAAGCATACATCGTCAGCGTAGTCAAGATGTTTCAGTTGAGATGTAAGAGACCATTGAATTCCTCCGTTTCCCCTTCGACAAAGCTGCATGAAGCACATCGCTAATCACCAATAGGAATAATATTGGTGAAAGGATACAGCCTTGTCTTACCCCACTTTAGATCTCAAATTGCTCAGACAACCTCCCCTGTGCAGAACGTGACATTTGGAGCCTTCCTATGTAGCTTTGATAATAGCAATTAGTTTATCGGGAATACCTCGCCTACGTAAGGCACGCCAAATAAACTCCCGGTTGGCACTATCGAACGCCTTCTCAAAATCGATAAACACCAGTTGCAGTGGCAATCGATATTCAAAACACTGTTCGGCGATAATCCGCAGGGTGTTGATGTGGTCGACACAAGAGGATCCAAAGCAGAAACCTGCTCGAGGAGGAACCACTCGGCATCGAGTGTGTCTTCGAGATGTTGTTTGATTCGCTCCAGGATGATTTTAGCTATTATCTTAGCTACAGGAGGCAGCACGCAGTTCCGCACTCCATTAAATTTCCTTTTTTAGGAAGTTTGACGATCATTCCCTTTTTCCACTCGTTAGGAAAGCTCTCAGCTTCCCAGGCTCTCCCTATAAGTGGAAGCAGAAGCTCGGCCGATGTTGTGGCCGCTGCTCGTAAGAGCTCTCCTGCAATACCGTCAAGTCCTACCGCCTTGTTGGTTTTGAGTGCCTTGATCGCGGTAATGACCTCATCTTTACTGGGAGTCGTGGTGCGTATTCGGGAACTTCTCACCTCGGGCATCTCAGTCTGATTTGGGAGCATATCGCTAGCGAATACACGGTTTAAAACCGTAGCAAAATGCTCTTTCCATCTCTTGAGCTGGTCCTCATCCGAAATGAGCAAGGAGCCGTCTAGGCTTTTCACTGGGTGTTGGCTGGAGCTGCGACCACCTGTTAGCTCTTTCGTGATTCTGTAGACGGTCCTGCTGTCGCACCTTCGTGCAGCTTCTTCTGCTTCTGTAGCCAGCGCGTTGATGTAGTTGCGCTTGTCACGTCGTACGCTACGCTGAACTTCTCTCATCTTCATGCGATATAGGGACTCTAGCTTGCTTCTCCCTGCTGCTGGGGTAGCTGCAACGCGAGCTTTCAGCGGTTTTCGTTCGTCAATCCGTCTCCAGGTATCCTCGGAAAGCCACGCCCTATGTCTTCCCTGCGATCGACCGACAATTCTTTCAGCACCAGATGTAAAAACATTTTTCACAGCACACCAATGGTCTTAGATGGTTGCGGGCATTGAGCTGCTGATTGCTTCCACGCCTTGCGAAAAGTGTTCCCTTGACAATGTCTCCATTTGGTGCTGTGTTGAAGACGGCGCTTAAGAGATTGTAGAAGCCCTCCTTTTCGTCCTCAGATGAACTATTCGTTGGGGCATAACACTGTATGATGGTGACGCGTCGTACTCTATTCCGGAATCTGGCCGTCAAAATCTTATCACCATGAGGTGCCAGGAAATTAGGCCCTTGCGTGCTGTTGTGGTTAGCAGTAGTCCGACTCCATATTCCCGCGGACTTCCGGATGGTCTTCCAGAATAGAGTAGTACAGTGGTACACGTTAGAGACTGGTACTCGCCCGCTTCTAACCATCTTACTTCACTTACCCCCAAAATGTCCAGTTTATATCGCATGAATTCGTTTTCCAATTGGATGAATCTGGCATTGTAAGGACATTCTCTTCCCGAGTCGAGGAGCGTCTTTACATTCCAGAAACCTATCTTTGTCCGGGTACAATAGCCAAAAGTCGTCAACATGTGATCATTCCTTATCCGGGGCATAGTGTCGGTTTCCGTAGCGAGCTGGTTTCAGTAACGCAGGTTGCTGGCCCACGTTACCTAGTCTAGAATCAAGGCCCTAGACAACCCGCACTTACAATTTTAGCCTATACGTATAAGAGTTTATACGTATAGTTTCCCGGGGACCACCACTAGGAGGTAAAGTAAACGCTTCATCACGAACTTGATTGTTGCGCTACTGGCCCAAGCCAAGTTTTGGGCAGTCAGTAGTTTCCCGATCAATCGCAATGCAGGTCCCCAAAGTTCTTATCTGGTTATGGACGATATCGCAAGTCCTTGTACAAATTTGGATACGATACATCAACGCTTTGCCCTGAATGTCCAGAAGAAGAAGTTACAACGGAGCACGCTATGACGGTGCAGACGGTTCTCACATTGAAGAGCAGCATTACAAAGCCCATCCTCTATAATCGAACAGCACTCCTGCTGCAGCCAGGAAATCGGGGGGAATGCCAACATCCCTTAAAAAATCTGACGGCAGCTTTACTAAAGATGAAGAACAAAGAGCATCAGAAACTCACTTACCCGGAAGTTCGCAGAACACCTGTGACGGGAACATGACCAACACGACCAGACCTCGGAAGCAAGATTGGGAAGCTGCAGTGGCTATCTGTTCTAGAGGGAGAATCGAGTGGGCAATAAGCTCCTTCCAGCCTTTCAAGTCACCGGGTGCGGATGGTATTATACCAGCCCTATTGCAAAGGGGGCAAGAAAAACTGCTACCACACCTGGTCAGAATAACAAAAAGCAGTCTTGCACTGGGATATATTCCAAACCAATGGAGACGGGCGAGAGTTGTGTTTATACCAAAAATGGGGAAGAAGGACCCAACACAGCCTAAGTCATACAGCCCGATCAGCCTAACATCTTTTCTTCTTAAAACAATGGAGAAAGCTGTGGACAACCATTTAAGGGAGGATGTACTTAATACATCCCCACTGCATTATCGTCGGCATGCATACAGAGCGGGCAGATCCACCGAGACTGCTCTTTATCAGCTGACGGAGACAATCCAAAGTGCTCTTGAAACAAAAGAGATAGTAATCTCGCCTTCCTAGACATTGAAGGGGCATATGATAACACTTCACATGAAGCTATTAAACGAGCCCTTGACAGAAAGGGAGTTAGCAGAGCAGTATCTAAGTGGATGTATGAATTGCTGAGAACAAGATCAGCAGAAACTCAAACTTCATATGGAATTATCAGGGTCAACACAACAAGAGGATACCCACAAGGAGGAGTGTTATCTCCCCTAATGTGGAGTCTTGTTGTGGATGAGCTTCTTGAAAAATTAACAAGCCTTGGAATTAACTGTCAAGCCTACGCTGATGACATTGTACTGATTGCCAGGGGGAAATTTGAGGAAACTCTATGTGATATTATACAAAGGGGCCTAACAGTAAGTCAAGAATGGTGCAGCACGGCTGGGCTTAATATAAACCCGGCCAAGACCACAATAGTACCGTTCACGAGGAAAAGAAAACTTGAACTGAAGCCAATCCGACTGTCGGGCACGATACTGGCACCGGTAAAGGAAGTGAAATATCTAGGATTACACCTAGATAGCAAACTCTTGTGGAAGTTTCTTCCATATAGAGGAGATATCCAAAAAAGCTACCCTTGCTCTAATGATATGCAGGAGCCTAGCGGGTAAGTCTTGGGGATTTAGTCCAAATATTCTAAGATGGATGTACATTGCCATTGTGAGACCAATGATCACTTATGGAGCAATAGCATGGACAAAGCAAACTAGTCTAGTCACTACGAGGGAGACACTCACTAAAATGCAAAGACTTCCGTGCCTCTGCATCACTGGGGCTATGCGAACATGTCAAACTGCAGCCATGAAAGTACTCCTGGAGCTAACACAGCTCCATCTTGTAGTGGAGCAAAGTGCACAGCGGACGATCCTAAGGATGGCAAAAGAAGGTATCGGAAGGGAGAAATGTGTTGGTACGAGAAAATATGATGCACTTCTCAAAAAACTTCCCCTTCTGGCCGTCCCCAGGGACGACAGTATCAGGAAATTTAACTCTGGGAAAAACTTTAGTACACAGTTAAGTAACAAGAGTGGAGCAACGAATCCACGATGTACGGACAGCCACACGATAAAGTGGTATACGGACGGTTCGAGAACTGGAGAGGGAACAGGGGCGGGCATATTTGGGCCAAGAACCAAGCACTCAGAACCTATGGGCATGTACATCAGCATCTTTCAAGCTGAAATATGTGCTATAAACAGATGCATCCAACTCAATCTCGAAAAGGGATACAGCAACTGTGACATAGCAATACTGTTAGATAGCCAAGCAGCTATCAAAGCACTTGACCATGCACCACTTGACCTATGTCGTTAGGTCAAAACTTGTGTGGGAATGTCTATGCAAACTTAATGGGCTGGGCAGAAACAATAAAGTTACACTTTACTGGATACCCGGTATAAAAGGTATAAAAGGTAACGAAGCAGCGGACGCCTTGGCAAGCCAAGGCGCCGCAGAACCCTTCATTGGACCTGAACCATTCTGTGTAATGGGGGAACACACCATACGCGAGAAATTCAGGAAAATGGAAAGAGAAGACAGGGCAAGAACCTGGAACAACACCACAGGCCTGAGGCAGGCTAAGAAACTACTGGGATGTTACAACCGGAAAAGATTCGAAGCCTGCATCTGCCATAGCAAGAATAAGCTACGGATCCTAACAGGCTTCCTAACGGGACACTGCAAACTCACGGAGCATCTACGGAAACTAGGTATAACAAATGAAGGCCTTTGCAGATTCTGCAACGAGTCATGTGAGACTCCGGAACATCTTCTGGAGTCCTGTGTGGCACTGACCCTCAAAAGATGGAAATACTTGGGCAAATACCAAGTATCAAAAGAGGATATGCCAACCATGGACCCACTTCTCATTCTCAGATTCTTAAAAGAAACTGGTCTGGAGAAAGAGCTCTAAGGTGAACTATTCTCGCCAAGGCAAAGTAAGAGCATATGACCTTCAAACACAATTCCTCAGGAATTGCAATTGCGAAGGGGACTCTAACGAGGGAACAAACCTCCCCAAGGTATTAGCAGAGGGCACAATAGACCATTAGGTCGCAGTGCAAAATAACCCTACACAAATAATAATAATAGGCAGGCGTCATAAAAGATACAATCCCACCACAATTTCGTTAATTTAGTGTTAAAATGTTTACCCTCATCGTCAAACCAAAATGACAACAGTACCAAAGCGCCACTAACTACTCAGTTTCATTTCAAAGATACAACTATACAAAACTCTACCATCATTTCGTGTGATGCATTTCCTACGAATTCAATCGCAGTTTTTCATCTATCCACACTCAAGCTGTTCACAGCTGATTGCCAGTAGGGTGACGGACGATACACACTCGTGGAGTGGAATGCACCAACGATCGGTACAATCGACAAGTCAGAACATGAACATTTCTAACCCACAATACAAGACAGTCAGTGTTGCTTCACACTCTTTTTCAATTAACGCAGCGCTGCCACTTTTGCTACATATGTGGCAAAACCGCTTCTTTTTGTAGTGCCGCCATGCTACATATTTTTTTTTTTTTTTTTTTTTTGTCGGGATAGGAAACACTCGACTGGAGCACTCAGACACAACTGGTCCATTGTACTGCCAGAGAGCAAACCCTGATTTACCCATTTTACTGGAATTTCCTTGACTTTCGAAGAAAGCCAAGCAAGCACTTCAGTGATGAGGAGCTTACAGTACCAGCACTCACCACATCCGCACCGAAGATCTGCCACCTGATACGAGCAAAGGCCGGACACTCACAGAGATAATGTTCCGCGGTGTCGTCGCTCTCTCCACAGCGTCGCAGATTGTAGTGTCACTTAAGCCTAACACGTTAAGGTTCTTGACAAAAGCGAAGTAGCCTGTCAACACGCCGATAAGTTGTCTACAGTCTTTTCTGCTGAGAGACAGCAAGAATGCCGCTGATTTCTTACAGACGTCCGGGAGCATGCGTTTAGTCAACCTGCAACCTGGAGAGTCATGCCACACACAATTGTCCTCGTGAGAGACCCAATCGTCAATGGAGGCCCTAACCGAAGACGCTGGAAGACCCAACGCGGGTTCGGGACCTGAGAAACCCTCCTCTGAGCCTTGTCTAGCAATCTCATCGGAGATCTCGTACCCCAAGATTCCAGTGTGACCTGGGACCCAGATAAGAGACAGAGAATTCAGCCTTGCGACCGAGTTCAAAGAGTTTTTGGTTTCACGAACTATTTTGGAAGTGGTTAAAGGGTTAAGCAAGGCCTTAAGCGCAGCCTGACTGTCACTACAGACATAAATGCTACGTCCCTTCCACCTGTTCTCCACAACATAGTTCATGGCCATTAGGATTGCATAAGTTTCCGCTTGGAAAACAGACGCATATTTGCCTAACGAGAAGTGAAGTCTAATGTTGTCGACTTCCACGAAGACACCAGCGCCAGACCCTTGACTGGTTTTGGAACCGTCCGTGAAAATACGACTACATTCCATTCCCGGCTCAGACTCTGACCGAAGCCAGTCCTGGACACAAGGAAAGTCGACTCTGAATTTGCGCATCAGCTGGAGTTCTGGTGTCATTGCATCAGACGGCATATCCATAAGACAGGAGTCGTAAGATAAGTGTCGCGCAAGTTCATCAAAGTTCCAGTGTGGAGTATACCAAAAACCGCCTCGCCTAAGACGATGGATGGCTTTGATAGTGCAACCCATGATATAAGTATCAAGGGGAGGTAAGTTCAGCAAAGCGTCTAGAGCAGAGCCAGGCGTACTCGGGAAAGCTCCCGAGCAGCCGAGACAAGCCGTTCTTTGGAGTTTCGCACAAAAGGCAACCACATATTTACGCGAGATCCCCTTCCACCAAACAACCGACGCATATGCGAGGAATGGTCTTATCATAGCCGTGTAGATCCAGAGAACCTTATTCGGTGATAAGCCCCAAGTCTTGCCAAAAGCACCCTTACACTGCCAGAAGACTGAGAGCGCCTTGGATGTTTTCGACTCGACGTGTTTGGACCAATGAAGTTTCTTATCTAAAATCACTCCCAGATATTTGGCTTCATTGGAAATGCGAATGGTGACGCCTTTTAGTACTGGCTGAGTCAGACCGGTCAAAATCCTCCTTCTCGTAAAAAGAACAACCTCAGTTTTAAGAGGATTCACCGAAAGCCCACTCCTAGTACACCATTCATCGATCATGTCCAGAGCCGCCTGCGCGTTAGCACAGACCGTCGCCAGGCATGACCCAACAGAAAGTACGGCGACATCATCCGCATATGCCTGAGCGTAGACGTTAGAACTATTTAGAGTGTTCAACAGAGAGTCGACCACCATGCACCATAACAATGGAGACAGAACGCCACCTTGCGGACAGCCCCTGTTTACCCCTGTCATAACATATTGGCCACAATCCGCATCCACTACCAACGTTCTATTCATTAGCATTGCTTTAATCCACAACACTAATGTTTCATCTACCCCGTGTTGTCTGGCAGAGTCGCACATGCAGTCAAAAGTCGCATTGCCAAAAGCATCCTCAATGTCGATGAAGATACCCATCGCGTATTCTCTCCTATCAAGCGCGCATTCAATTCTGGCCACTAGATTTTGAAGTGCGGTCTCACAGGATTTCCCACGCTGATAGGCATGCTGCATCTCCGATAGTGGATGCAGTTTCAAAGCAACTTTGCGCACGTGAAATTCTACCAGTCTCTCCATACTTTTCAGTAAGAAGGATGTTAAACTTATAGGTCTGAAACTCTTGGGGAGCTAATAGTCTTCCTTACCAATTTTCGGTATGAAAGCTACTCTGACAGTCCGCCAAGGTGTAGGAATATATGCCAGCGCCAAGCCAGCGGTGAAAATTCTTTTCAGAGTTGGCAATAGCTGATCTATACCCTGTTGCAGCATAGCTGGATATATTCCATCGGTGCCAGGCGATTTGAAACCATCAAAAGATGCCACAGCATATTTGATGGCCTCATCTGTTACCACGGCTGATGCAATATACCAGCTGCGCCGAGTTTTCTGACTTAGATCAAGCTCAGCCTGGGTAAGCGGGCCAAGCTGCGACCTAGTGATTATCCGATTGCCAGGAAAGTGAGTCTCCAGCAGAAGACTAAAAGTTTCCGCTTTCGTCTCAGTAAACTTGCCATCAGATTTTCTCAGTGACTCCGGTTTGGTCGGCTTGCCCCTTTTGAGAACCTTAACCAACCTGCTGGTTTCACCGAGTGTCTCGATCTTTTCACAAAAACCTCTATAAGAAGCACTTTTCGACAACCGAATTAACTTCTTGTAGTCTTTTTGCTTCGATCTAAAAAGATTCCAGTCACCTTCTAAATTTGTCTTGAGTGACCTATTTAGAAGTTTTCTGGATTTTTTTTCTTTCCTAAGTCGCTGCTGTTCCGGGCACCACCAGGGAACCGGAGTTCTGCAGGGGGTTTTTGTCAATAGGCACGTCAATTCAAAACAGCTGGTAAGGACACTAGTCAGGTTTTGAACAGCATCCTCAACCTTTCGTTTCGTTCTGAGTTTAGTTGGAGTTTTGACAGATCTGTCTAGCTCTTCCCTAAACCGCACCCAGTTGGTTTTCCTCGGATTCCTCCTCTCCTGTAAAGTTATGGCCTCGCATTCGATTTGGAAAACGATGTATCTATGGTCTGACAAGGACACCTCCGGCAGTACCCTCCAGTTAGTAATTGACTTGAAATACCTATTAGATAAAGTCAAATCAATTACCTCCTGCCTCCTTGCCGTAACAAAAGTTGGCTGGGAGCCAATATTGTTAATTACCATGCCAGACGATAGTATAAAGTCTAGGAGATGGTTTCCTCGTATGTTACATTTGCTGCTGCCCCAGACTGTATTCTGAGCATTCGCGTCGCAACACATGACTAGTCCCATCTCCCGAGTGTCACAGTACTTTATGAGTTCGGCAACCGCCTTCGGTGGTGGAGGCATTACCGAATCATAAGGGAAGTAAGCCGACGCAACGACGAAGGTTTTCCAACTTCCGGTCGTTTCGTAGCTTACAGCTGCAGCAACCAGGTCCTGTCCACAAAATTGTCCAAGCTTGGTTACTGAGAGGAAATTCGGCACAATTAGACAAGCTCTCGGTCTTTCAGATCGCTCGTCACATAGCACCGTTACTCCACGAACACCCCCAAAACCACATATGCGCTTGTTCCGCACGTATGGCTCCTGGATAGATGTTATGTGGGGTTTTGTACGCACCACGGAAAGTCTGCTACATACTACATCTTTCAATGAGATTATGCTAAATTTCTCCAAACAGTCAGTCTATCTAATTATTATTTAAGGTTGTTTTTTTTTTACTTTTAACTCATATTATTAACTTTCATATGTTAAACAAAATAAAAGACGATTTGAGAAATAGGATAAGTTCAGATGTGCAATTAATTTTACTGGCTAAGGCGCTATTGAAAGATATGGCCATTGACATACTATATATGGACTGTTAGTAGCCAACTTCACGTTGGTTCCAATATTAGCACTAGATCTCTTGGTTTGGAACGGAAAAAAATGGAAACTCGCACTTGTTAGAAATTGCGTTGGATGCAGTTAGTTGTGCAAGGACAATGTTTTCATCGACATATTACATAACAAATTGAGTCGTAATGAATATACGAATATTGTGCAATTTACCCGTACGGGGCAGTAAAATGCATACACAACGATTTTTTATTAAAATTTTTCTGATTCCATCTTCTTCTTCTACTTCCTTTTATCAGCGAGGTTATGATCCGAAAATAAGGGATCATAACCCTCCCACTTCACGCATTTTCTGGTTCCAACCATCAGTAATTATTTGAACTAGCACATTTTTGAGGTGACATCTATCGCAACAAATGCCTCAATAATTTGAATTCAACCGTTTTACAAATCCGCACAAACCCAAGAGGTGTCTCTACCATTGAATGGAGAAATTAAAGATGGTTGGCACTTTACTGTCACATTTTTCCGCTTCGAACGAAGAGGGCTAGTTATGTTGGCGTCATTATTTGGGCAGAGATTGTATTGAACTGACATTTCACCAGCAGTTCACTGTGCAGTTTAATGTGTATTGTAAATTAACACTGTTAACTTTTTATTTATTTATTTAATCTTTTTTTACCAATAAATTATTATACAGGCTGACCAGATAAGAACGATAGAAAAAAGATTTAAATAAAACAAGAACGGTGTGAGATATAAAATTAATTCTGGCTTTATTTTGAAGCTACGTTGATGCCACTATGTGTGAAATAACACATCATTTAGACGGTCGCCTCGGCTTCGCTGGCAGTGCTTCAAGCGGTCGGTCTAATTTTTGATGACTGTAAAATAGGTGCAACGTTATTCTGGCAATAGATTCTCGAATGTTGGCCTCGAGCTCGTCTTAAGTGGTTGGCTTATTAGCGTAGACTAAGGACTTGACGTAGCCTCAAAGAAAATAATCGCGTGGTGTCAAGTCGCATGATCGCGGCGGCCAATTGATGAACGCTCGCCGTGAGATGACGGTCAAATTTCTCCTTGCCAAATTTCTCCTTCACAACTTTGAGCATTTCGTCCCTTGTCCGGCCCGCTTCAATTCTTGCGTCTGTACAATCTTATATGGGTGTAAGCCCAAATGCAATCACATAATAAGCCGTGTAGACTCCGTGATTATATCCAATTCAGCTGATCGTCGCCGAATCGACATTTCTGGGTCTTCTAAGATACTGGCCGCTACGGCGCCTATGTTTTCTTATATCTCTAATTGGTGGCTTCATGTCCAAAAGAGTGTACTCACGCTAAAACTTTTCCACAGTGCGACGAATTGCCTGCACACTGAAGTCATGATGTCGACCGACCTCACGACGAAATTCACGTTGGGCATTTACCACTGAGCTGGAATTTCGATAATATATTTTTAATAATTTCCGCACGTTCGGCAAGCGTGAAACGACGCATGATGAAATGGCAAACCTTACAGAATGAATGATTTTGACAACGTTCATTGGTAACTTTGACAGCTGCTAAAAACAAATATTTGGCGCAACAGCTCTTCAAAGTGCCAGGGCCTAGCTTCTCGCAACCACTCATGTTGTGTGCGTTATGGGACCTACAAGTTTAATGCCGAATCCGAACGGCGATTTGAGAAGCTTCTTCGAGACAACATTATTCTCGGATGTCTGTTAGACGCTGGCGAGAGGTGGAACCGTGCTTGACAGCTGCTGAAACACAACAATTGGCAAAAGTATCATTGCTATCTGGTCACCCTTTATGTTTATTTAATGTTGTTGGCGCCAAATATTCAAATTTGTAGCAAGCAATGAACATATTCGCTCTCCCACTTACTTTTTAACCACTCTCATATTCACCATACTCCAACAGTCCACCTTTTCGTTAAATTCAAATAGAAATATACAAGCATTCCTAAGTTGGACTTACAAGCGTTCGCAACTACTCGTATTTGCGCGATCAAATAAATCAAGGAGAAGTATTGTAACGTAAAAGATACCAACTTTTCATTGTATATTTTAAATAATTTTTTCCAGATGTTATGAATGCTTTATCAATTAATTTATTACTTTTCTTTTATGTTTAAGTTGTTGAAATGAATGACTATTTTTGGCAAACAGATTGCAGTCAGGCGGCCATCCGTCTAAAATCCTCCTCTCAGTTATCGTATTGGACACTCTTTGATCCTTGATCTTCTCAACTTCACACATAAAAATACGAACTACACCCCGGTGAAGATTTAACCGAAACTTCCGTACGAATATCCCTAAACGGGATAAATGGGATAACTCTCCCCCTGTCGCATTGTAGCATTTTTCAGACGGAGATCATGGATATTAAGGAAACCTTGTCCTAGCTGAAGTGTAATGTATCATCTGTCAGGCATATTAGTATTTTTACTGACAGCCAAGGGGCAATCAAGTCCGTGGAATCTTGCTTCTTCACTTCAAAGGCCGCCTTAAACAACTGCTGTTTATCTCCTATGGAGATGACAGAGCAGTTTAACATTTACCTATGATGGGTGCCAGGTCACATGAACATTCGAGGAAACAGCAGTGTGGACGAGCTCGCCAGATAGGGTACAACCCTAAGGATAGCAAGAACTACATGTAAGCATTTACTAAAGATGAACGCTATTAGCGAGACCAGCCTCATGTGGAAAACGGCTCAACGTGTCACATTTCGAGACAGATCTGGCCTAAGCTGGACCAGAAACGTAGTGCGTAGCTGGTCAAGCTAAAGCCATCACAGATCAGCTGCATTGTCGGTGTCCTCAGTGACAACTGTTTCATATGCCAACATGCCAAAAGCCTTGGCCTTTTCTCCAACGACTTCTGTAGGAGCTGTAGAAAAGAGGATGAGGAGGAGACCATCCGTCACCCCCTTTGCACCTGTCCAGCCCTATCGCATAAAAAAATACTTCATCTAGGAGCACCCTACCTTGAAGATCTCGACGATCTGGTGATCTGGCGTCCTTACGCGTCATAAGCGTCCATCGCTTTATCAAAAGCTCCGGTTGGTTTTCTTATGGTAACATGGTTTCATGGTCTCAAGGTGACATAAAAGGCATTTATTGGACAGCCAAACTAACCTCACCTGACCTTAGTTGTTGAATTAATACTTTTTGTTATATTTTTTTTATAATATTTTGTATTGTTAAAACTGAATAGGTAACGCAGAAATAAAGGAAATTAAGAAAAATTTCTATTTAGCTACATTTTCTTTGAAAATGCTACATTTTTACTGTCAGTACGCTACATTTACTCCGGAAGAAGTGGCAACGCTGCGCTCAAATGAGACTGATCGTCGCCGGTGAAGTAACTTCCACTTGTTCCTGGAATTTAGCAGACGCTGTTCATTCATCAAAGGACCAGCCACGATTCTGTTAGAAAAACACATTCGAAGGAGAAATCAGTTGTTGTTCGCCCTGTCGCATTGCTTCTTGCTTATTTGTTGTAATCGTGAGTTCTTTTGCAGTCAAAAGTAAAAGTATCGAGTCTACTATCTACATTCGTAATCAACTCGTTGAACATTCAACATCTGAGCGGAAGTGAAGATACAGATTTCCATTTACTACCACCGAAGATCGTTAAAGATGTCTCAAGACCAAGCAACTATCAAGATGGAGTACAAGGGAAAACAGGAGTGCATATCACGTCCTGTTGATGCCAACTACGAAGGTATCCTTGATGCTGGTAAGTCACATTATTGTTCTTATCCTTTTTTTTTTTCATAATAAAAAAGTATGCTTTCTGTATCTGCATCTAGCCATTGGACGCTTTTCAATCCCGGCTAAATTTAAGGGCTTCATTGAAATCGCTAATGACTCTCACCAAATTTTTGAAAAGGACACTTTTGAGAACTTTATCCTACTGTTCCCAAATCCGAAGACAATTTTTCACATCCGTGTGGACTACAGTGGATTTTTGCGTAACTTAAGATCGAAGAAACGAAAACCGCTTTCGAAGTTGAATAAGAAACGCAAGATCAACGATGAAGATGAAGATGAAGAATTTGTTGGAGTTCCACTTATTAGGCAGAACTGCTTCATCGGATCGTATCCAGGATATGAATTATCCGAGCCAGAGGAGCCAAAGGCTAAGGAACCAAAAACTGAATTCGTCAAAAAAGAAAAGGCTACGGAGGGCAAAAAAAGCTCACGAAAAGCAATTCGTGTATAAAGAAGTTTTTTTTTTGTTTTTAAGTTGTTAAGTAAAATGAAATTTATTTTTGTTTGAATTGATTTTTGTAAATGTGTAAATGTTGAGACATATTTATTTTATGTTTTTGTAATGTTCTTTTATAATTAAATACAAATACCTACTTTCGTAAAAAAAAAGTTCTTAAAATCTGTGTTTTATCGATCATACACCCCTATGCCGACAGCTCAAGTGCCGAAGACCAATGGCAACGTTACCACCATGGCATCAAAAACGTCTGTGTTCCGCCAGACGAATGTCGCGAAACAAATGCCGGCGAATGCGTGCAGCAAAACGGGCCATATAAAGCGGCGTTGCAAAGAAAGACGAGAGCTGCTCTTGAGCTCTACAACCAAATAGACGGGAAAAACATCGGCTTCTTGAAAGGAAGAACAGCATGAGAAACGAAAATATTGAGAGATTATACCGCAGGAACAATACTTACTTACTTAGGTGGCGCTACAGTTCGGGGTGAACCTGGGCCTCAACCAACAAGCCTCTCCATTTAGCTCGGTCTTTAGCTAATTGCCTCCAGTTGCGCACTCCAAGTTGGTCGAGGTCCCCTTGAACTTGTGCGCGCCACCTACGGCGATAATTCCCTCTACTGCGTCGTCCCTCGGGGTTAGATTCGAAGACTCTGCGGGCCGGAGCGTTGGTGTCCATTCGCTCTACATGTCCAAGCCATCTCAGACGTCCAATACGCAGTTTTTTGACTAGGTCGATGTCACTGTACAGCTCGTATAGTTCGTGATTGAATCTTCTCCTCCAAAACCCGTCAACGCAAACGGGACCGAAAATCTTACGAAGAATTTTTCTCTCGAAGCGACCAAGGATATCTTCATCCTCTTTTAATAAAGTCCATGTTTCAGCGCCGTAAAGTAGGACTGGGATGATCAAGGTCTTATATAGAGTCTCCTTATTTGTTCGAGATAGGGCTTTACTGTTGAATTGCCTTATAAGCCCAAAAAAAACAGCGATTGGCAAGAGTTATTCTTCGATTGATTTCTGCGCTGATTTTGTTTGCTGAATTTATAGCAGAGCCAAGGTAGACAAAGTCCCTTACTACCTCGAAGTTATAGCTGCCCACGGTGACGTTTTGTCCAGTTCGTCGATGTTGGTTTTCCCTTCTAGTTGACAGCATATACTTGGTTTTGCCCTCGTTTATCGCCAAACCCATTTTGGCCGCTTCTGCCTCAATGCTTGCAAAAGCACCGGTGACAGCCCGCTGAGATCTTCCGATAATGTCGATATCGTCGGCGTATGCAAGCAGTTGTACAGACTTGTAATAGATTCTGCCTCCGGTGTTGGCTTGTGAGTTCCGCACAATCCGTTCAAGTACAATATTGAAGAAGTCACATGACAGCGCGTCACCTTGTCTAAAGCCTTTTTTGACATCAAAGGTCTCGGTGAGGTCATTACCGACCTTGATGGAGCAGCGAGCGTTCTCCATCGCCAGCCTGCACAGGCGGACAAGTTTGGCAGGGATGTCAAAACTAGACATGGCTCTATAAAGCTCTTCTCTATAGATGCTGTCATAGGCGGCCTTGAAATCGATAAAGAGGTGGTGAGTATCGATTTGGAATTGTTGGGTTTTCTCCAGGATCTGCCGAAGTGTGAAGATTTGATCGATGGTGGACTTTCCTGGCCTGAAACCGCACTGATAGGGTCCAATCAGGCTGTTGATAAAAGGTTTCAGGCGTTCACACAATATCACAGAAAAGATCTTGTACGCGATGTTGAGGAGACTGATGCCTCTATAATTGGCGCAGTTGAGGGGGTCTCCTTTCTTGTGGATCGGGCAAACGATGCTGAGATTCCATTCATCAGGCATACACTCCTCTGACCAAATATTAGAAATGAGTTGGTGTATGCACTCTACCAATTCATCCCCAGCTGCCTTGAAAAGTTCGGCCGGTAAGCCATCAGGTCCAGCAGCCTTGTTCGATTTTACCTTGGATATTGCCATCCTCACTTCGTTTTGGTCAGGTGGACGGAAATTTTGGCTATCATCGTCCATGTTGAATGGTTCATTCTGCCTGACAGCGGGATGTTGGTCTTCGTCGCCGTTATACAGTCTGCAGAAGTAGTTTTTCCATATTCTCAGCACCGACTGTGATTCTACTACGAGGTTTCCATTCTCATCTCTACAGGTTTCTGTACGGGTATTACTTCTCTGACACGTTCTTTTTACCTTTTGGTAAAACTTCCGTACATTGTTCCTGGAGTATAGACTCTCGATATTCTCAAACGCGCGCTTCTCATGCTCTTTCTTCTTCTTTTGGAGAAGCCGATGTTCTTCCCGTCTCTTTTGCTCGTAGAGCTCACGAGGAGCTCTCGTCTTCCTTTGCAGCGCCGCTTTGTATGCCTCTTGTTTTGCTGCATGCACTCGCCGGCATTCTTCGTCAAACCAGGGGTTTCGCGGTGGTGGGCGAGCGAGACCCAACACATCAGTCGCGGCGTTTCTGATGGCATGATGGCAGCGTTGCCACTGGTCTTCGGTACTTGATGCTGGCGGCAAAGGGGTGATTGAGAGATTTCGGGATACGCGTTCAGCGAAGAGTCTGGCGGTCTCTTGCGATTGTAGCTTTTCGACGTTAAATTTTCTCACAGTGATTCTTCTTTGTTGCTCAGATTGGGATAACCGCATTCGTACCTTGGCTACAACAAGGTAATGATCCGAGTCTATGTTGGCCGCTCGGAAGGTCCGGACATCTAGAATACTGGAGGCATGCCTTGCGTCGATCGCAATATGATCAATTTGGTTGATCGTGACATGATCATTGGACCGCCATGTCTGCTTATGAATATCGAGATGAGGAAACCATGTGCTTGCTATGGTGACATTTCGCTCCACAGCGAAATCAATTAGCCTTAGTCCGTTATCAGACGTGGTGTCGTGTAGGCTATGCTTACCGACTGCTCTACCGAAGACGTCCTCCTTTCCTATTTTGGCGTTAAAATCGCCCAATACGATCTTATCGTCATATTTAGGACATTGCTCGTATGTTTTGTCGAGGAGCTCGTAGAAACACTCTTTGGAGGCAGGGTCCTTTTCTTTTGTGGGGGCATGAACACATATTAGGCTTATGTTAGCGAATTTAGCCTTGATCCGGATAGTCATAATACGCTCGCTCACGTGTCGGAAGCTTAAGACTTCTTGCCTAAGTCTGCCGCGTATGACAAATCCGCATCCGAATAAGCGTTGCCTGTTGCCTCTGTAGCAATCACCGTAGTAGATGTCACAGTTTTTCATCCTCTTTTTGCCTGGCCCATCCCATCGCACTTCCTGGATGGCGGTAATATCTGCTTTATAGCAGTCTAGGGCCTCTGCTAGTTGTTCGGCTGCACGTGGTCTGTAAAGGGACAGAACATTCCACGTACAGATCCGAAGGTCGTTGTCCTTATTTCGTTTGCTGGGGTCGTCATTAGTTGGGTCATCCTTATCCGAGGCTTTTGGTTGTTTCGGAACCATGCGGAACAATGTACGGAAGTTTTACCGAAAGGTAAAGGGAACGTGTCAGAGGAGCGAAACCTGCAGAGATGAAAATGGAAATCTCGAAGTAGAATCACAGTCGGTGCTGAAAATCTCCAGTAGTCGGTCGCCGCGCCAGAAAATTATGCGTAATAGTTAATGCGTTTGTAAAATACACATGCAAATTTTTTTTTCCAAAAGGTTAAAGGTTGTGAGCAAAATGTTGTTGCAATGCAGCTGCTAGTTTCTTCGTTAAAACTGTCACTTTGATTCAAGTTCTTGTCTGAAGTGAAACGTCTGGATTTTAGTAGTGGAAGGGATTTACAAAAAAGTCTTAAAATCAGTGAAATATTGACAGTAAGTGCGTTATGCTATCATATTTATCTTATTAATAGATTCTTTTTACTGTTTATTGGACACAAATCTAAAAAAATGTTATTTTAAATAAAAAGAGAGAGGCCGACCTAAGAAGACATTTTTTGTGTGATTCTTCTAAGGTCGGCCGACCTGGCCGACTACCGAAGATTGAGTTTTTTTTTTGTTTTGTTTAACTGACGATGCAAATACAAAGCTAACTTCAGCTATGATTGATTTTTTTTTTCCGAGGGTAGGTGAAAATCTTCAACAAGACACTATGAGGATCGACAGCGTGTGGGATTGTGGGAGTGTGGGATTATTACCCACTAAAAAACCTCCCTTCAAAATAGACTTGTTTTTATTTTTACTGCAACTAAGTATTCGACTTATCTAGTAGTTTCCGTTTCGCGAAATAATGACGTTTTACAGGTACCTTCCCATTAGAAGTTCCTGCTAGCTCCGCAGTTTAGACGCGGTTACTTAACGCGCTAAGTCTAAAGGTTTGATTCTTTGTAGACGGCGAAGTTAATTTCTTTCATCCAAAACTTGGAGGACTGTTATATTAGCGTGACTTTCTAGTCGACTTGTATGCTTCCTCGCGTGGTTTTTGATTTCGTCTTCGATTGTTTTAATGCCAAGATCTCTGTGGATATCCCTATTTCGGATATACCATGGCGCATTAACAATACCTCTTAGCACTTTGTTCTCAAAAGTTTGTAAAATTGTAATGTTACTTATTTTGGTACAACCCCAGAGTTGTATACCATATGTCCATACAGGCTTTAGCACCTGCTTATATAAAAGCAGTTTGTTATATATATTAAGCTTGGAATATTTTCCAAGTAACCAATACATTTCTCGATATTTATTATCTAATTCTTTTGCGTTTTTTCTTTACGTGCGTTTTTCATTTCAGCTTTGTATCAAGTGTCAATCCAAGATACTTAGCCTCGTTTGCAAACGGGATTTGAACCGAGTTTGAAAAGATCGGCAAATTATTTATTTTTTTTATAAGTAAAATTTACATGAACAGATTTGGTCTCGTTGAGTGCGATTCGCCAAATCTTTGTCCACTCATTTACTCTATTCAAAGCTTCTTGCAGTTTTTCTGTAGTATCTTCGACCGTTTTACCTACTGTCAAGACAGCAGTGTCGTCGGCAAATGTAGCTAGCTCAGTGCCTTCTACTTGCGGTATATTACGAGTGTATAATAGATATAAGACCGGACCAAGAACGCTTCCTTGTGGCACCCCAGCCATTATTTCCTTAAAATCCGAATATTCGTTTCCACATTTGACGCGGAATAGTCTATTCGTAAGGTAGTTCTTCAAAATATTATATAGGTGCTCTGGCAGAACTTGTCGTAATTTAAACTTTAAGCCTTCGTGCCAGACCTTGTCAAAGGCTTGAGAAACGTCAAGGAATACGCTTGAACAAATCTTTTTTTCTTCAAGTGATTTTTCGATTACATGTGTTATTCGATGTAGGGTAGGGTCGCCTAATTCCGAACACTCCCAGTAGTCGAACACTTTTGTAAAAAACCGCCTAAACTGTATTATTTTTAAGATTTTCAACTTCTGGAAACGCAAAATGCTACTTTGTGGTATAACCTTTAATCCTTTTGGCAATATCATCTAATGCAATTATTGTTAACGTTTCAAAATTGCAGTTTAAATTGAATCGTCAGAGAGTGCGGTTGAATACGGTTTCAATAGAAAAAAAAAACTGTTGCGAGTGTCGGGGGAAAGTGTGTTTTTTGTTTGAAAATCGAGGTAAATATTTATTTTCAATGCTTTTTTCATTCGTTTATATCTATTTTACGGCTTTTTAGTAAAGTTTTTATCTGAAAACGTAATAATTTTATTATTTTTTAACCGTTCGATCATAGGGAACCGAACTTTTTCGAGTTTCCTATTCGAACACTAGTGTTCGAATACAGGCAACATTGTCAAAAAAGTTTTTTCCCGTTCAGGTAATGAATATTACAGGATTAAAAATTTGTTTTAGTGTTTTTCTTTTCATAATCACATCGAAACCTAGGGACCAGTATTCGAACACTTTTTTCCTCAGTGTTCGCTTCAAGGAAACTTTATATTTTTGGTTGCCTTTGTCCGAACAGGTTTTATGTTTTCACTTTTGAAAGTAGAAAATATCTTATCTCTTAAATCAATTTAAAAACTAACTTCTTGCAGACATAATGAAGCGAAAATACCAGACTTATAGTGAAGCTTCATTAACAAACGCTTTAGAGGCTATTCGGGAGGGTGGTTTAAGCTTTCGAGCAGGGAGTAGGGAGTTTGGTGTTCCCATAACTACCCTTCACGATAGGGTTCATGGGAAGATCACAGATGGACTTAAGCGAATGGGCCCTTCCACAGTTCTTACAGAAAGTGAGGAACGCATGGTCGTAGAGTGGCTCATTAATATTGCGAAATGCGGATTCCCCCAAAAACCAAACGAACTCTTAGATGTGGTTCAAAAAATAGTAAGGGATGAAAAGCGAGCAACTCCTTTCAAAGACGATCGACCAGAAAAGAAATGGTATTACAGCTTTTTGAAGCGACATAAAGAGTTAAATCTACGAATATCTGAATCTGTATGTAGAGCCAGAGATGTCGTAACGGAAGAAAGCATCCGAAAATGGTTCCGTGATTTGGAAACATTTTTAGAAGAAATGAATGCTAAAGATATTTTGGGCGATCCTTCACGGATTTTTAATTGGGATGAAACATCCTTCAGTTTAGCCCCAAAAACTGGGAAAGTGATTGGTCCCAAAGGCTTTCGAAATTTGTATAAGGTTAAATTGTCAAATGAAAAAGAAAACTTAACGGTGCTTTTGGTATTCAGCGCAAATGGAGTAACATTACCGCCTGAAATTGTATTTCCTTACCTACGCAATCCACCATCCAAACTTGTCAAAAAAATGCCGAAAGATTGGATAATCGGTCGTTCTGAAACGGGATGGATGAGGTCGGAAACCTTTTACGAGTATGTTGCCAATGATTTTAATAGATGGCTTGATCGAAATCATATTCAACGACCAGTTCTTGTATTTGTTGATGGGCACAGATCACATTTGTCAATAGCTATAAGCGAATTTTGCTCGAACAATCAGATAATTCAGATAACTCACTGCCCCCTAACACCACACACATCATGCAGCCTGCAGATGTGGGAGCGTTTAAAGGTATTAAAAGCGATTATAAGGCATCAATAAGAGAATGGCAGCGTTTGCCTGGAAATATTGATAAATCCGTTACAAAAATAAACTTCTGTGAAATACTTAAACTGGTTCTAGACAAAACCGATCGTTCTCAATGTGTACGCAATGCTTTCAAAAATGTGGTATTTACCCTTTTGATCCTAACGCTGTAGACTACAGCAAATGTGTTCAAAACACTCTGGAAAATATAGAACACATAACTGCAGATACTGCGATGAAAGCAGAAAAAATGAGAAAGCTTGATATAACAGTGCAAATGCTATCTTCTCTTAAAGAGGAATTATTAAAAAATGATTTCAATTTTGATCTTTTACTTAACATTGTGTCAGATGAAAAAAAAAAATACTGAACTTGTTAAATCAAATAGACCCTGTGAAACGAACACTGGAACATCAGAACTGAATGCTAACAACTTTCCGATAGCGGACTTTGAAGAGATTCCAGAAGTTCTAAATGAATCAAACACTGGTACATCAGAAATTAATGGTAACAACTTTCCGACAGCGGACTTTGAAGGGATTCAAGAAGTTTTAAATGAAATTTTAGTAGATGACCTTACTTCTGATGGTAAAGCTACTTCACCTTTTTTGCATATGTATATGTATCTGATATTTTTACTTTGATTTTTGGTGAGATCTTGAATCCGCTAAGTCTATACGTATAGGCATCCGATATTTTTATTTTGATTTAAGATGAGGTTTTGAATCCGCTAAGTCCGCTAGTTATAACTCTTGATAAAGTAAACGATCAAAGCAGTTCTCCCAGACTGACAAATACTACTCCCGGACCATCGTCATCCATACTGCATCCATTGGACTTACCAAGTTGCTCATGCTAGATTGTTGATTCTCCTAGATTGAGAAATACTACTCCCCGACCATCCTCATCTATACATATGCCATTAGACTCACCAGCTAGTTCTTGCTCAGGTTTTGACAAGCACTTAAAGTATCCTGAACCAATAAAAACAAAAAAGGGCACAAACGTATTGCCTTTAAATAGACCTCCAATGTCTATTTCATCTGGCAAGTGGAGAGAGTTTTACGAAAATCAAGAAAAAATAAGACAGATGCGTAAAAAGGAAATTGATGCCAGGAAAGAACAAAGAATAGACAGAAAAAATCAAAAACATAACGTGAAGAAAAACAACAGAGCAAGAAAAACAGTAGGTAAACCTAACTTCAGCAAATATCGAAAACAATCTTGTGGAGTTTGTGAAGATGAGCTGGACACGGATGCTAAAGAAGATGGACTAAAAAACATAGGATGTGATATATGTAACAAGTGGTTTCATTTGGCGTGTACTCAACTTTCTACCATGACAGTCAATGAGGATCAAAAGAAGATTTTGTGTGCAACTTTTTCGTTTAAATTTTAAGATTTTAAAGAATTCTCCTTTTTTAAATTAAAAAACAAATCCTTTTCAAAATTAAACTCTTTTTTTTTCCTCTTTATTAGCTTCCTTTTTCACTTCTATTCCCGTTCAACTCTCGATTGCTAATGCCTGTTTTCTGACAATCGTCCCGTGTTGCCATCTTAGTGTTTTCGTTGTGTCTAATCGTCTACGCTTGTTATAGATTCGTCCATCCTGACGTCATCGGCGCCCTCGTCGAGCTCAGCAGTTAGTTCAATCCACCTCTTCATCCTGTCCGCAGCACACACTGAGGAGTACGGTTTCTGACTCCGTGGAGCAAACGGCATGTCCGTAACTTGATAACGATCGTGCGGGAGCACAGCAACTACCTTGTAAGGTCCTTTATATTTGGGTTCTAATTTACGGGACAATCCTGATGCAGCAACCCCATCATTCAACAGCAACACGAGATCGCCTACTGCATATATTTTAGCGGGTTTATGTGTTGAGTCATGCCTAGACTTTTGAATTGCTTGGGCCTTTTAATAGCTTCGGTTCCCTCTCTACGAATTTGGTCAAGGCTCTGCTTTTCTTGATTCAGATCCACACTAAGCGAGGTAGGTATCCCATCAACATCTGGTGAGCCGTCTTTTGAATGGACTCGTTGTACGTGTTATTGATGCCCCATTGGACAGTTTTTATTTTTTGGTCCCATCTGATTTCGTCCTCTACAGTAGCGAGGAGCGCTTGTAGGATGGTCCTGTTATAGCGCTCTACTTGGCCATTCGCTCTAGGTGTTTTAGTTGCATTCAGTACATGCTGTATTGCGTGGTCCTTCACGTACTCTTGGAACAACTTTGACGTGAAGGCTGCCCCTCTGTCCGATATTATGCGCCGTGGAGAACCGAAAGTGTGGGAGATGTCGTCCAGGAAATTCAGCACTGGCTTAGCTTGGGTGTGGGGTAATGCTTTCATAATAATGAACTTTGTAAATGAATCAACCAACACTATCAAATAAGCGTTTCCTTTAGTAGATTTCATGAAAGGTCCAAGGTGGTCAATATGTACGGTGTCAAACGGAACATTCTTCTTTTCAATCATATGCAGCTCTCCCTTGGGCTGTATCTCATTCTTATTGTAGGCACATTGGACGCATGTTTTGATGTATTTCCTGACAGTTTGGGTCATCCTTGGGAACCAATATCTACCTTTCAGGTGTTTAAGAGTTTTGTTATCCGAAAAGTGTCCCACTTATAACGTGCAGGTCCATGCACTTTTGAGGCTGCCGCTAGCAGCATTGCTCTCTCATCCCAGTCATATATTTTTGCCAAACTATCCACCCTATTCACCCAACATTCTGCAGACATTGACGAAATATCTCCTGGTGAGAAGATTGGTAATGCATCTGCAATTTCCTTGATGCTACAGTTTAACTTAGGTTGGTGTGAGGTGTTAGTACCCGATATCATTCGCGCTTCTAAATCCTTGAGTTTGTCGCCTAATTCACGCTCCTGTCTGAATATGTTGCGCTCTTTTTCTAATAACTCCTTCTCTCTTCTTATCAAATCCCATTCTCTGGTCCTTAGTGTGTCGTCATCCAATACAGATGTTTCGGAAGTCAATGTACAATTTTGATCGTTCCCCTCATTAATACCAATTACTACTGGTGTTTCATCTGTAGTTTCACTTGGCCGAGATTCTACTCGGGCCGGCCGTGGTTCCCCTTGTCTGCCATCATATTGTGTGATTCTATTTATGAGCACTCGTTTTGAGCCCCCAACTGCCAAGCCCAGGTTTCTTAGCTCTGCCTGGAGTTGTTTAACAGTCATCGCATTTCATTTAAATTCCAATTTCGAATCTATTGCATTGTGCTTCAACATATGTAATATTCTACTTGTGTACCAAGTTAGAATACACTGGCCGACTCAAAGCACAATTCAAACATTTCGAATAGTACAATCATAATATGTATTCTATTTCCTAACCGAATGCAGTGTTCCACTAACACAAAGTAGACCGTATACAAATTCTACTATAAGACAGTACGTTCTGTTACTTTACGTACATTGATCATAAGGATAAATTCCTTTGAATAACTTTTCAAAGCAATATATTTCGTCGCAACATAAACTTTATACATACATACATAGCGCCGCATTTACTCTTTCGCAGAACAATAGAGAGACAATGGTTATGACCAGATGCTTTTTCGTATACCGAAAATGCAGTGCCATCCATGTCGCCCAAATCTGTGGTCTCATTCCACTGCTATGTATTCCTCACAATGGAAACGTCTCTCTCTGAACAGTATTCGCCAACCTCAGCGTAATACATACAACTACAACTTAACAGTTGTCCTCTTCACACATGCAAGACATCTTCCAATTCCAACTGCGACTGAACACCACAACAATTGCTTTTTCGTATACCGAAAACGCATTGCTGATTTTGTGAGACGTGACAATAACCGCTGTTGTCGCTCACAGTGACAACGTTCACAACCAACGTAACAATACTCGTTGTCGTCGTTTACAGCGACAACATTCACAACCAACGTAACGATACTCGTTGTCGTCGTTTACAGCGACAACATTCACAACCAAGCAATAAACACCATTTCCATTAAACTGATAATATTCTATTTTATTACTGTTTAAATTAGTTAATATGCCATCACACCCAACGAGAAATACTATTTTGTTAGCCAAAATCGCAATTCCCGCTGAATATATTTAGCCAATGAATGTGCGTTGGAACACTGCACAATAAAAATTCTCGGAAAAACGAAACTATGGTTTGAGCTACTCAAAATACATACATAGGTGGTACATACACATATCATGAAATCATCATGATCACTTATATATGTATAACTGATTAATGCACACTTAACTGAGAACGGTGTCGGTATCCCACTTCTGATCTTTAAAGAATTCTCCTTTTTTAAATTAAAAAACAAATCCTTTTCAAAATTAAACTCTTTTATTTTTCCTCTTTATTAGCTTCCTTTTTCACTTCTATTCCCGTTCAACTCTCGATTGCTAATGCCTGTTTTCTGACAATCGTCCCGTGTTGCCATCTTAGTGTTTTCGTTGTGTCTAATCGTCTACGCTTGTTATAAGATTTAATTCAAACTTCAAGACTGAATTATGTACAAATTTTATTTTTTATTGTTTGTTTGCGAATTCTATTTACTTATTTTCTTTTAAGTTTAAAAGTTTTGTTACTGTTTTTTATGTTTTCGTTGTCAAAAAATGTAATAAAAACAAATTTATGGATTTCTCTCATTTTCTTAATTTAAAATATACACGAAATATAGCGTTCGAAAAAAGGAAACTTTATGTTCAAGTTTAGGAAACTAATGTTCGACTACTGGGGAATAATGCTTTGTTTTAGTTTTTATTTTTTATAAAAAAACAATAACAATTACAGGGAAAAACTTAACTTTATTTAAAAAATGTTTGAGTTATGGCTGCTCATTAATTTCTCAAAGCATATTTACATTCAACGGTTCTCTCACAGATAACGATTATTTTACAATGAACCACTAAGTGTTCGACTACTGGGGACACGACCCTACTTGTTCAACTGTAGAATGCTTACTTCTGAATCCGAATTGATGATCTGGGATGAGATGCCCTTCTTCTATTACCGGCTGTATTCGCCTAACCAATATTCTCTCGAACACTTTGGATATAATTGGAAGAAGCGAAATCGGTCTATAAGACGTTTTTTCATTGGGCGGTTTTCCAGGCTTAAGGACCATTATAACTTCGGCGACTTTCCATTGACTGGGAACATATTCTAGTCTAATCGCGGAGTTTATAATGAACAGAAGCTTAATTAGAGCTTTAATTGATAGTGCTTTAAGAACCTCTCCCGTAATTAGGTCGTATCCAGGAGCTTTCTTAGGTTTAAGTTTCTTTATTTCTTCCTTAAGTTCGGTAAGTGTTGCATTTCTTATTACGCTATTGTCTATATACGACGTATTTATATTTTCAATAAGAGCTTGTCCATCAAACGGTTTGAAAGTTTCTTCCAGGTGGGCGGCAAAAACTTGCGCTTTCTCTTTATCATGCCTGGCCCATTCGTCTTGATTTTTTCTAATTGGCGCGGCTTGAATTTGAGGTTTTTCAATACCTTTTATAGCCTTCCAAAGTGAATAGTTAGAATCTTTTTCTGCTGTTAAGCTTTCTAGGTAAGTTTGTATTTCATTATTCTTAAGGTCTTTAATAGATCTTTTTAGTGAGTTGCACAAACGGTTAAGATGTGCTTTATGTTGCGGAGCCCGAGTTTGTTGCCATCTTTCACGCGCTTTTCTCTTCTCCTTAATCATCTCTTTTATTTCCTGCGGATAAATTTGAATGTAACTGGCCGGGGTTCTCTTTGGTTTAGGAGTATTCGTCCACGCGGCATCCTGTAGGATTTCGACGAAGCGATCTACTTCAACTTCAAGTTCATAGGGCGTTTTAAGTGATACGCTCAGCTCAATATTTGCTTCAATATCTTTTTTAAAGCCATCCCAATTAGTTTTCGCGCCAGTTAATCTGGCCGGTCCTACTTTTTTAATCAAAGCTTCGCTTATCGTCATAATGATTGGAGAATGATCAGAGGAGAGATCAAAGCTTTCTTCAACTTTTATACAGTTGCCAGATATTCCTTTAACAACAAAGAAATCAATCAAATCTGGTATCTTATTTCTATCAGTTGGCCAATATGTTGGTTTACCCGTCGAGTAAAAATCACAACTGAATTGCATACCCGCATTATGAAGCTTTCTACCTTTCTGAGAGGCGTACCTTGAGCCCCAGAAGGGGTGTTTCGCGTTGAAGTCACCACCAATAATAAAATTTGGTTTAAGGAAGTTGAAGATGTTTGTGAAATCACTTTCTTCAAGTTTACATCGCAGTGGACAATATATAGACGAAATGTTGAAAGCAGAATGTCTATTTCTAACGCGTACCGTGATTACGTGATTGATTTTTGATAAAATTTGTAAGTTTTCTTCCTTGTTCTTAGTAGTCGGCTCCTGTTAACGAAACGAAAGAATGGACGGCCGACTTTAGGAGACAGGTTTTGTTAAGTCGGCCTTCAATATTTTAGATTAAAAAATGATAATAGATATGTAGATCGGGGCAAATTAACGGCTCAAAAAACTATTATTTATTAAAGCTTGATCAAAAAAGGATAAATCTGAAGGACGGCCAAAACGTGCTTTCCATAAGTACTCAGAAGAGGCACTTAATGAGGCCTTGAAAAAGATCAGGGAGGAAAATTGCCCAATAAGGAAAACAAGCTAGGAATTCCGAGTCCCTAGAACAACAATCCAAGACCGAATTCATGGGAGGATTGTGGAAAAGCCAAGACAAATGGGACCGGATACTGTGCTTAGTGGAGCAAAAGAACAGACCCTGGTAGACTGGCTTTTGAACTTAGCAAAATGTGGATTTCCACAAAAACCAACAGATCTGCTAAACACGGTGCAATAATTTTAGAAGAAAATCGAAAAACACAATTCAAAGACGGTCTACCAGGACCCGTAGGACCAGTACTACGGGTTCCTAAAGCGCCATCCTGAACTGTCCCTCAGAACACCAGAGGGACTCTCAAAAGGTCGGGCGATAGTCACCAAAGAGTCGGTCAGGATGTGGTTTTCAGACCTAAAAAATTATCTGCAGGAAATTGATGCTGCAGATATTCTTGAAGACCCTTCCACGATTTTTAATGGGGACGAAACATCGTTCAGCTTGTCTCCGAAATCTGGGACTGTTCTGGCACCTAAATGCTGCAGAAACCTTTATAAGGTTAGCCAAGGCAACGAAAGGCCACAGAAGCAAAAGAAGCTGCACGGAGGTGCGACAGCAGGACCGTCTACAGAATCACCAAAGAGCTGACAGGTGGTCCTAATTCCAGCCAACAACATGTTAAAAGCCTAGACGGCTCCTTGCTCATTTCGGATGAGGACCAGCCCAAGAGATGGAAAGAGCATTTTGCCACGGTTTTGAATAGCGTATTCGCTAGCGATATGCTCCCAAATCAGACTGAGATGCCCGAGGTGAGAAGTTCTCGAATACGCACCACGACTCCCAGTAAAGATGAGATCATTACCGCGATCAAGGCAACAGAAACATCGGCTGAGCCTCTGCTTCCACTTATAGAGAAAGGTCGGGAAGCTGACAGCTTTCCTGACGAGTGGAAAAAGGGAATGATCGTCAAGCTTCCTAAGAAAGGAAATTTAATAAAGTGCGGAAACTGGAGTGGTATCTGCGTGCTGCCTGCTGTGGCTAATATAATAGCTTAAATCATCCTGGAGCGAATCAAACAACATCTCGAAGACACACTCGATGCCGAACAAGCAGGTTTCCGCTCTGGATCCTCCTGTGTCGACCACATCAACACCTGTGAATTAACATCGAACAGGGCGTTGAATATCGATCGCCACTGCACCTGCTGTTCATCGATTTTGAGAAGGCGTTCGATAGTGTCAACAGGGAGTTTATTTGGCGTGCCTTACGCAGGAGAGGTATCCCCGATAAACAAATTCCTATTATCAAAGCCACATATGAAGGCTCCAAATGTTACGCTCTGCACAGGGGAAGGTTGTCTGGGGAATTTGAGATCCAAAGTGGGGTAAGACAAGGCTGTATCCTTTCACCAATATTATTTCTAATAGTGATTAGCGATGTGCTTCATGCAGCTTTGTCGATGGGAAACGGAGGAATTCGATGGACTCTTACATCTCAACTGAAACATCTTGACTACGCTGACGATGTATGCTTACTCTCCCACAGAATTATGGACCTCCACCAAATGACAGCAGATGTGGAGAGGCAGGCAGGTGTCGTCGGACTGAAAATGAATACGGCAAAAACTAAAATTATCAACCTTGGAACTAACTCATCGGCTCAAATATGCATTGCTGGACAACCGGTAGAGAGAGCAGAGGATTTCCAGTATCTTGGAAGTATTGTCCCGACCGATGGTGGAACCGAACTGGATATAGCCAACAGGATCGCCAAAGCAAAGTCCGCGTTCGGGATGTTGTCCAAAATATGGCGAAGCAATGCAATCAGTTTGAATACCAAACTAAGACTGTTCCGCTCCAACGTTGAATCCGTGCTATTATATGGTTGCAGTACGTGGAGAGTGACCATTACTATCACCAGAAAGCTGCAAACGTTTGTTAATAGGTGCCTGCGCAATATCTTAAGGATTTTCTGGCCCAATCGTATCTCTAACGAACACCTTTACGAGAGAACGGGTCAGGAACCAATAGGCACCACCATCCAACGACGGAAGTGGCAGTGGATTATTCACACGTTCCGAAAGGGTGACAGTTCCATAGCGAACCATGCTATGCAATAGAACCCTTTAACTCAGTATGGCAGAAGACCTGGCGGTCCGGGGAGAACATGGCGCAGAACAGTCGAGAAGGAGGCACGGCAGTTAGGGAAAAGTTGGGGAGAACTCAGACACATTGCCAGAAACCGTACACGATGGCGCGTAGGCGTAGTAGAGGCCCTAGGACTCACAAGGGGATACAGGACATAAGTAAGGCAACGAAAAGGAGATAGTCACTCTTTCGTTTCTTTTTAGTGCTAATGGTGAAACTTTACCCCCTTTAGTCCTGTTTCCATACGTCCGCCTCCCACAAGCTCTAATCCAAAGTATACCAGACAAATAGATTTTGGGCAGGTCAGAGAGTGGCTGGAGAGCTATATAATAGCTATGTACTTTGACGGTTTTTATGAATTAATAAATACCTATTGTAAAGTTGAAAAATTAACTTTTAACCTTAGTTGAAATAGTGAAAAGTCTGGATGTAAAAACTCGACCCGACTACTAAATACTTAACTGGCCGACTTCTGAAGTAGAGAGCGCCGACTACTCAAAAATGAGGTTTTCATGAACATTTTTGTAAATAATTTATCTTGGGTAGTAAATACACTAAAAATGCCTTGAATTTCATAATTAACACATTCCAATTAATCAGAAATGCTGAATATTCTATTCTTTATTATAATAACGGATTTTTAAAAGCAAATTAAACGTAAAAAAATGTTAAGGGGCCGACTACTGACTACATCACCCTATAAAGGCGATGAAGGCCAACATCCCGCTGTCAGGTAGAGTGATTCATTCAACATAGACGACGTTAGTTAAAATTCCCATCCACCTGAGCAAACTAATGTGAGGGTAGCAATATCCAAGCAGAAATCCAAAAAGGCTGCATGACCTGACGGTTAACCGGCCGAACTTATCAAGGCAGCTGGTGATGAATTGGTAGAGAGCATGCACCAACTCATCTCTAAGATTTGGTCAGACGAGTGTATGCCTGATGAATGGAATCTCAGCATCGTTTGCCCATTCCACAAGAAAGGAGACCCCGCAACTGCGCCAATTATAGAGGCATCAGTCTCATCAACATCGCTTATAAGATCTTTTCTGCAGTATTGTGCGAACGTCTGAAACCTTTCATCAACAGGCTGATTGGCCCCTATCAGTACGGTTTTAGGCCACGAAAGTCCATCCTTGATCAAATATTCACACTTCGACAGATCCTGGAGAAAACCCAAGAAGCTTAAATCGATTCTCATCATCTCTTTATCGATTTCAAGGCCGCCTATGACAACATCTATACAGAAGAGCTATATAAAGCCATGTCTAGTTTCGACATCCCTGCCAAACTTATCTGTCTGTGAAGGAATACTCCATCAAAGTCGGAAATGACCTCACCGAGTCTTTTAATGTCAAGAATGGTTTTAGACAGGGTGACGCGTTGTCATGTGACTTCTTTAATATTGTACTTGAACGAATTGTCCGAAACTCACAAGCCAACACCAAAGGCACAATCTATCCATAGTCCATATAACTGCTTGCATATGATGCCGTCGATATTGACATTATTGGAAGAACTCGGCGGGTTGTCACCGGTCCGTTTGCACGCATTCAATCAGAAGCAGCCGTAACGGGTTTAACGATAAACGAGGGCAAAACCAAGTACATGCTGTCAACAAGAAGGGACAATCAACACCGGCGAATTGGACAGAACATCACAGTGGACAGCTACAACTTCGATGATGTAGAGGACTTTGCCTACCTTAGCTCTGCAATGTACATATAAATTCTGAGAACGACATCAGCGCAGAAATCAAGCGAAGAATAACTCCTGGTATCACCGTTTTGTTGGGCTAATAAGGCAATTCAACAGTAAAGCCCTATCTCGAACAACTAAGGCGACTCTGTATAAAACTCTGATCATCCCAGTCCTGCTTTACGGTGCTGAAACATGGACTTTATTGAAAGCGGATGAAGATATCATTGGTTACTTTGAGAGAAAACTTCTTCGTAGGATTTTCGATCCCGTTTGCGTTGACGGATTTTGGAGGAGAAGATTCAGCCACGAACTATGCGAGCTGTAGAGCGATATCGACCTAGTTGAAGATCTGTATATTGGATGTTTGAGGTGGCTAGGATATGTAGAGCGCATAGACACCAACGCTCCGACCAGCAGAGTCTTCGAATCTAACTCAGAGGGGCGACGCAGCAGAGGACCTCCTCGCCGTAGGTGGCGCGCACAAGTTCAATTGGACCTCGACGAACTTGGAGTGCGCAACTGGAGGCAATTAGCCAAAGACTGAGCTAAATGGAGAGGCTTGTTGGTTGAGGCCTAGGTTCACCCTAAACTGTAGAGCCACTTAAGTAAGTAAGTAGAAGTCAGCTTTACGGAAGCTGAAAGAAAGAGAGTTCTCAGAATCAATGGTAATCTTCTCGTTTTCATACGAAAAGGCAAGAGCGAGAGGGGTTGATATTGGTCCAGGGTGCAGAGAAGATGGTTGCTCGCTGTAACCAAGGAATTATGGAGGTCAGATGAGAAAATCAGATCTAGCTGCCTACCTAAGTTGTTGGTGATACCACTAATCTGAAAAAGGCTGGAGTAAAAAGACGGTCAGTAAGGAGAATTTCCTTTTCTGATTAGGAATTAGTAGGAACGAAGGATGATTCGTCCTCTGATAGAGTCCATTGCAGAAGGGGGAGGTTAAAGTCACCAACAATTATAAAATCGTCATAAAGATCAGCGATGTATAACAGAGAGTCAACAGTATCAACAGCCAGCTGGTATGCTTGGGCGGCTTGAGAAGGGCCAATATAACAACAAAGAATAGAGAGGCTTATTGGTTTAGGGTCAAGTTCACGTAACGTCACCTAATTAAGTTAGAAAGCTCCTTAAACCTACGTGGACATAAGTTACATCGGACTTAAAACTGTGATTTTCCTCATCCTTGAAAAAGAATATCAAAATTCGAGCTAGGTTCCAAATGGCACGGCGTGCAAATATGGCAAACACCGGATGTCAACTACGAGTATACCCACCTTTAATTTTAAAGACCATACTCTTTAATGGGAAGGACTGCCACTTTAAACCATCATTTTTGTCGGCACTGGCTTGTCAAAATAAAAGCAGCAGGTATATAATCCAGCTCACAGCAGTAAGCTCCACAAAGAGCTTTGCCCTGCTATAATGTCCTTATTCCGTATGACAGCCACAGGACAACATTTATTTTTAATATATCATCAATTTGTGACAATTTGACTTGGCAAAGTATCCATCAACATCAAGCACACTCACGCGCATTACACAATTGTCACCATCAATCAACGAACAATGCCGCCAGAACAAAAGTGAAATTGATTATATTACGAGTAAATCCCTTAGGATACTACTAGGGATGAGGACGAACACGACAAAACATCTCTTTCAACAGTCAGCTCAGCTCAACCCCCTTCCAACATCAGCGGAGAGTGTGAATTGCATCGAGCTTGACTGCCAAAGGGCGAAAAGGGGGAACATTTATGGTTTAAAGAAAAATAAATTTAATTTTCCTCACACCATCGTTGTCGTCCTTGTCGTCCTTTTTCCGCCTTTTTCCGTTATAATTTCCTTTGTGTATGCTGCTGCGGCAAGTGAGTAAGCGGAAAATGTAGTAAGCCCTTGGTCCGTGCTGACTGCTACCATTTTTCTTTTTATCCTTCTCGCCGGGTGTTGCCCAGTCCTGCACAGGAGCAGCATAATCAAGATGGCTTTGTGAAAAGCATCAAACTGCAGGTTAATTGATGCTGATGAATAAAAAGGTGTGTGCGCGCGTCAAATCAAATCAAATTAATTCGCTCCATTAATTTCCACTTGCATCCGTTGCAACCGTTGTGCAGTGTATCTGCGCTACTACAGCTGGTGTTGGAGGTAACATAGACATGTAGCTAGCATCGTCTTGCATCCAGGAAATTAATGCAGAGAGTGTTCCGAGGGCTTTTGTTTGAAAAAGCGCTGAGCTACATAGGTTAGAGGGGTTATCAGAGTTCAGTGTTTGGTTTTCGATGTCGGAGGTACTTCTTCATTTAGTGGTGGTGCCTGCCTCCTCGACTGCTGCTGATGTTGAAATATCGTCCCGATAAATCGATAAATATTAAATTATGCATGGCATCGGGTTGTGCACACGCAAGCAGAAAACGCCCCGAAAACACGTCTTCCATTGAGTGATGGTGTCAAGCGAAGAAGGAGCAAATTGATTGGTGCACTTGGAGTAATTAGTTGTTAAGGGCACGAAAACGGGGGAAGGGGGTGTCTTAATTTATTTCCACAAAATAAGTGAACTGAAGTGCTTTGGTTAATATTCATCAAGCCTGTGGTATACTTTGAAAATTAGGCAAAATGATGCAAAGGGTGATATGAATAATAACGAAGGGAGACGAACAGAGGAACGAAAGTGAATTGCGTAAAATGCTTGGCACGAGGACACACTAACGGTACAATTTACAACTAAGGGTTAGTACTGCACGAGGCAATTCGCAGGCATTGAACTGGATAAAACCTTTGACAGGGTGACAAATCGGAAAACAATCTCTACAGCTTACTTACTTACTTGATGGGCTGCCGACCCATGTTGAGTTGAAACCAGAGACAGCATTCTTTCATCCTCGTCGATCTCGACCACGCTGCTTCCAGCTAAGCAGATCAAGCTTTCTGGCGTCCTCAGTTACTTGACCTTTACACCGGATCTTCGGTGGTTTTCGTCATCTCAAACCTGGAAGATTCTCCTACCTGGAAGATTCTCTTACCTGGAGAGTTGTTGTCCATTCGCTTGATGTGGCTGAGCCAATGTAGTCGACGTATCTTAGCTTTTAGGACTACATCCACATCTTGGTTTAGCTCATAGAGTTTCCAGTTTAATATCCTCCTCCATTCGTATCGAAGTGTATTTCCCTCAGAAGAGTTCAATATTAGGTCAGCTTTCTTACTTGTCGTCCAGCACTCGGCGCCATATAGCATATAGCATTCTGTGCAGGATTAATTTAGTCCGTCGAGTCCGGAGTTTTGAGTCGAGTTGTTTTGCTAAGCCGAAGTAGCAGCGATTTCTTAGGGTTATTCTTGGTCGAATCCCAATGAAGGTGTCGTTTGTGGGATATTTACCCGAAGGTAAGTGAACTTCTTGACCACCTCGAAGTATAGGTCATCAAGAGTGACATTCAGTCCTTCGTTTCCGGCCACATACTTGGTTTTGTCCCAATTTACTTCAAGACTCGTCTGCCTGATCTTTAATTGTCGTAAATGCCTCTATGGTGGCACGCTGAGATCTCCCGGTGAAGTCAATATCATCTGCGTACCCCAGAAACTGGACGGACTTGTGAAAGGTAGTGCCTTCCGTGTTTACGCCTGCTCTGCGCACTATCCGTTCTAGCACGAGATTTTAGAAATCACATAACAGTGCGTCTTTTTGCCGAAATGCGGTGCAAGTTCGGAATAGTTCGAACTAGTTGTTTCCAAATTGCACAGAGCACCGGCTTTTTTCCAGTATTACACGACACAATTGAATCAGTTTCGACGGGATCCCGAATCCAGCCTCGCATGTAGAGCTCAAGACGATGAATGCTATCATATGTGGCCTTGAAGTCGATAAACAGTGAGTTTCGGCTTGGAATTCGTTGGTCTTTTCCAGGATTTACCTCAATGTGCTGATGCTCCAGTCATCGGACATGCTTCTGTCCACTTATACTTGGGCGATGACTTGGTGCACTCACCTAACCAAGGCATTTCCTTCGTATTTAAAAAGGTCCGGGAGTAGGCCATGGGAGGAGCTTTCTCATGGCTACACTAATCTCTTCTAAGCTGGGTGGAGGTACTACTTCTTCATTGACTGGACATAGGTTCTTTTCTTGCCCTATCACTTTTTTTTTATTTCATGCCCGTTAAGCAGCTGCTGGAAATGCTGTTTAAATATGTCTACATTTCCCTTCAGATGCCAGTTGCTTGGCTTTTCGATGAAAGTTCCGGATGTTTTTCCGTCTGCCAGATTTTTCGATATCCTTGAGCTAGGAGGCTGCATGGACTCTCTTCTTTCCGCACTGGATTTTCTCTCCATCTCTTTTCCTGGCTCTATATTTTTCTCTCGCTGCCCTTGTTTTATGCTCCAGCTTCTGTTTGTGTGCATCTTCTGTTACTATCTTCAACTCAACATCATACCAAGGGTTCTCTCTCGATGATAGCTGGTAGTCTAAATGGGTCTCGGCTATCACTTTGATGATGGGGGAATATTGGATCCACTAGTTGTAGGTGTTTGTAGTTGGTGATGCACTGCCAAGAGTCTCTCAGCCAGGCGCTCTTTGTAGGCTGTGTTTAGCAGTATTTCAGTCATGTTAGGGCATCCAATGCAAAGTTTTTCTTCTTGGCAGCGATTCGCAGCTTCTTATCGTTGGACAGTCGTACTCTGAATTTAGTTGCAACAAGAAAATGGTCAGAGTCGACGTTAGCTCCTCCGTAGGTAATCAGATCCAAAACAAACGAAGGAGTGGGTTCGGGTATCTACTAAGCGGAGCCTGATATAGCAATATCACCAAGGTTTCCGAATCACGGCAGTGTATTCCAGGCAGAAGTTCTGACGATAGCAGAGGCGGCACGAGAAACTTGTTACTAGGAAAGAGATTGATATTTACATAGATAGTCAAACTGCTATTAAGGCCATCTCATCCGCGGTTATAAAATCAAAGTTGATAAAACGCAGCCGCGAGGAGCTTAAAATGCTCAACCAAAGCCACCATGTAACACTCTGGCGGGTCCCAGGCCACAAAGAAATTCCAGGGAATGAGATGGCGGATAAACTGACAAAAATGGGATCAGAACAAGACCTGCCAATGGCCCAAAGCTCAGTCCTTCCTCCCCTAAAGCTTGTTAAATCAAACATAGCACTTGACTTCAAACGACAAGCAGAAGAGAGATGGAGAGCGCTCCCATCACACCGAGTCTCCAGAAGCATCTGGACAAAGCATGACAAGATGAAAACCAAGCTCATTCACATTCAATCAAAAAAGACAAAACTTAGCGCTTCTCATAGGAATCATTACCGGCCATAACCTAGTGGCGGTCCACCAAAAGAGAATGCGACTAAGTACAGATGAACTCTGCAGAGGATGCGGCAACACAGACGTAGAGGAAGACACTGAACACTTCCTTTGCAAATACCCTAGTCTCTGCAATACTAGAAAGACGGCCATTGCAGAGTATTTCTTCAACCATCTGTGCGACCTGTCTGAAAAGCCACCAACCACCATCGTGAAATTCATAACTTCTTCAGGGTGGTTCAGAGGAAACCGTTCCATTAACAATGAACTCTAGCCATTTTGTTTTTCCTCTCTTTTCAGTTCTTCAGCCAAGAAACTCCACGTCAGGGAGCACAATGGATTCATTTGAGATCCGACTGCAGGCTACACTCATTCATTGCAGCATTGAACTTGAACCTAACTTAACCTAGGTAATGACATCCAAAATATTGAACGCGTGCCTATCACCGATTAGCACGTAATCGATTTGGTTGCGAGTTCGATCATCAAAAGAAAGCATGGTTGCTGTATATTGCGAGCTGCCCCAAAGTCAATTAATCAGAAGCTGTTATCTGTTGTCCCTTCGTGTAGGTTATACTTTGCAACTAAGCCACCGAAGGTGTTCCTCTCAAAGATTTAGCATTAAAATCACCGATTACGATTTTGACATTGTACTGGTACTCCGGATAGGCTCCGTATGACGCACTCATTGATGGTGTCTTCAGCTTCATGTGCAAGGCCATGTTCACATACTAGGCTGATATTGTAGAATGTTGCTTTGATGCGAATCAGAGCCAGGTGAGCACTTATCATCTTGAACTCCATCCATCTTGATCCACAACGAATCCGCATCTTAACATGTACAATTATTTAGGGCAGCAGAAGGGCATGTCACAATCTTTTAGCTTTTGCATACCTGATCCTGCCCATAGTGTCTCCTGCATTGCGGTAACACCTTCTTTATATCTCGCGGATACAGATTCAAGTTGTTGAGTAGCACGAGGGGTGTACAGTATGCGTACGTCCCAAGTGCATATTTCTAATTCATAATCCGTAGACCTTCCGGGTCGTGTTCAATCTTCGGAGGCTTGTGGCTCTCTCGGCAATTTTTTACGTGATGAAGAAGTTACTCTGTCGGCACAACCCCCAACCTAGAGGGCCAGATTGTCCCTTCTTGTTGACAGCAGTGGCTTAGTTTTGCCCTCGTTTACCGTTAAAATCATTTTGGTAACTTACGCTTCAATGCTTGCAAACGTACCAGCGACAGTTCGCTGAGTTCCTCCAATAATGTCAATATCGTCAGCGTATGCAAGCAGTTGTACGGACTTTGGATAGATTGTGCCTCTGGTATTAGTTTGTGAGTTTCACACAATCGGTTCAAGTACAATATTTAGGAAGTCATATGACAACGCCTCACCCTTTCTTAAACCACTCTTGACATCAAAGACTCGATGAGATCATTACCGACTTTGATGGAGTCATTCTTCACAGACAGATAAGTTTCGCAGGGATGTCAAAATTAGAGATGGCTCTATAACGGGTGACCAGATAAGAACGATAGGATTTTTCATAACGATACGATGCGATCTATATGTCCAAGCCATCTCAAACGTCCAATACGCAGTTTTTTGACTAAATCGATATCGCTGTACAGCTCGTATAGTTCGTGATTGAATCTTCTCCTCCAAAGCCCGTCAACGCAAATGAGATCGAATATCTTAGGAAGAATTTTCCTCTCAAAGCGACCAATGATATCTTCATCCGCTTTCAATAAAGTCGATTTTTCAGCGCCGTAAAGCAGGACTGGGATGATCAGAGTCTTATACAGAGTCTCCTTGGATGTTCGAGTTGGCTTGTTAGCGTAGATTAATGACTTGACGTAGCCCCAGAGAAATAAATCGAGTGGTGGCAAGTCGCATGATCGTGGCGGCTAATTGATGAACGCTCGCCATGAGGTGACCCAGTCGCCAAATTTCTCCTTCACAACTTTGATCGTTTCGTCGCTTGTATGGCATGGAGCGCCCTCTTGTCGGAACCACCGCTCGGATATATCGATGTTTTCGAGCTCTGGCCACAGAAAGTCGGTTAACATCGCTCTACACCCATGACCATTGACGATAACGGTGTCTCCTTCCTCATTGCGAAAGAAATAAGGTCCGATGATGCCGCCATGCCATAATCCGCACCAAACAGTCAATCTTTGTGGATGCATTGATGCTTGTCGAGCACTTGTGGATTGTGTTCGCTCCAATAACGACAATTTTGCCTGCTGACATACATAGCCGCTGAGCCAAAAAGGGCCTCGTCCGAGAAAGTAATTTTTTGGCCAAAATCCGGATCTACGGCCCACATTACCAGCGCCAAATTAGCGAACTCACGGCGTTGTCTATGGGCATTCAACTTCAATTCTTGCGTCAGCACAATCTTATAGGAATATAGGCTCAAATCCAACAGCAAAATAATCCGGGTTGGCTCTCTGGTGATGTCCAATTCAGCTGATCGGCGCTGAATCGACATTTCTGTGTCTCTTAAGGTCCAAAAGAATGAACTCACGTTCAAACTTTTCTGCTGTGTGACGAATTCAACTGAGCCGGAATTTCGATAACATTTTTTAATATTTTCAGCATGCGTGATGAAATGGCAAACCTTAGTGAATATTTTGACAGTTGGATGTCATTGGTAGCTTTGACAGATGCTGAAACATAACAATTGGAAAAAGTATCATTGCTATCTAGTCACCCTTTATAGGTCTTATCTATAGATGCTGTCCCTGTCATACTTACTTACTTAGGTGGTGCTACAGTTCGGGGTGAACCTGGGCCTCAACCAACAAGCCTCTCCATTTAGCTCGGTCTTTAGATAATTGCCTCCAGTTGCGCACTCCAAGTTGGTCGAGGTCCCCTTGAACTTGTGCGCGCCACCTACGGCGATAATTCCCTCTACTGCGTCGTCCCTCGGGGTTAGATTCGAAGACTCTGCGGGCCGGAGCGCTGGTGTCCATTCGCTCTACATGTCCTAGCCATCTCAGACGTCCAATACGCAGTTTTTTGACTAGGTCGATGTCGCTGTACAGCTCGTATAGTTCGTGATTGAATCTTCTCCTCCAAAACCCGTCAACGCAAACGGGACCGAAAATCTTACGAAGAATTTTTCTCTCGAAGCGACCAAGGATATCTTCATCCTCTTTTAATAAAGTCCATGTTTCAGCGCCGTAAAGCAGGACTGGGATGATCAAGGTCTTATATAGAGTCTCCTTATTTGTTCGAGATAGGGCTTTACTGTTGAATTTCCTTATAAGCCCCAAAACAGCGATTGGCAAGAGTTATTCTTCGATTGATTTCTACGCTGATTTTGTTAGTAGAATTTATAGCAGAGCCAAGGTAGACAAAGTCCCTTACTACCTCGAAGTTATAGCTGCCCACGGTGACGTTTTGTCCAATTCGTCAGTGTTGGTTTTCCCTTCTAGTTGACAGCATATACTTGGTTTTGCCCTCGTTTATCGCCAAACCCCTTTTTGGCCGCTTCCGCCTCAATGCTTGCAAAAGCACCGGTGACAGCCCGCTGAGATCTTCCGATAATGTCTATATCGTCGGCGTATGCAAGCAGTTGTACAGACTTGTGATAGATTGTGCCTCCGGTGTTGGCTTGGGAGTTCCGCACATTCCGTTCAAGTACAATATTGAAGAAGTCACATGACAGCGCGTCACCTTGTCTAAAGCCTTTTTTGACATCAAAGGACTCGGTGAGGTCATTACCGACCTTGATGGAGCAGCGAGCGTTATCCATCGTCAGCCTGCACAGACGGACAAGTTTGGCAGGGATGTCAAAACTAGACATGGCTCTATAAAGCTATTCTCTATAGATGCTGTCATAGGCGGCCTTGAAATCGATTAAGAGGTGGTGAGTATCGATTTGGAATTCTTGGGTTTTCTCCAGGATCTGCCGAAGTGTGAAGATTTGATCGATGGTGGACTTTCCTGGCCTGAAACCGCACTGATAGAGTCCAATCAGGCTGTTCATAAAAGGTTTCAGGCGTTCACACAATATCGCAGATGCGATGTTGATGAGACTGATGCCTCTATAATTGGCGCAGTTGAGGGGGTCTCCTTTCTTGTGGATCGGGCAAACGATGCTGAGATTCCATTCATCAGGCATACACTCGTCTGACCATATATTAGAAATGAGTTGGTGTATGCACTCTACCAATTCATCCCCAGCTGCCTTGAAAAGTTCGGCCGGTAAGCCGTCAGGTCCAGCAGCCTTGTTCGATTTTAGCTTGGATATTGCTATCCTCACTTCAGTTTGCTCTGGTGAGCGGAAATGTTGACTAGCATCATCTGTGGTGAATCGTTCACTCTGCCTGACAGCGGGATGTTGGTCTTCATCGCCTGACAGTCTGCAGAAGTAGTTTTTCCATATTTTCAGCACCGACTGTGATTCTACTTCGAGATTTCCATTTTCATCTCTGCAGATTTCGCTCCTCGTTCTTTTTACGTTTCGGTAAAACTTCCATACATTGTTCCTGCGGTATAACCTCTCAATATTCTCGATTCTCATGCTGTTCTTGCTTTCAAGAAACCGATGTTCAGCCCATCTATTTGGTTGTAGAGCTCAAGAGCAGCTCTCGTCTTTCTTTGCAACGCCGCCCACATTATATGGTCCCTGTTTTGATGCATGCATTCGCCGGCATTTGCTTCGCGACGTTCATCTGTCGAAACACAGCATATTAGTTGCGACGTTTTTGATGCCATGGTGGTAACATTGCCATTGGTCTTCGGCACTTGATGCTGTCGGCACAGGGGTGTATGATCGATAAAACAGAGATTTTAAGAACTTTTTTTTACGAAAGTAGGTATTTGTATTTAATTATAAAAGAACATTACAAAAACATAAAATAAATACGTCTCAACATTTACACATTTACAAAAATCAATTCAAACAAAAATAAATTTCATTTTACTTAACAACTTAAAAACAAAAAAAAAAACTTCTTTATACACGAATTGCTTTTCGTGAACTTTTTTTGCCCACTGTAGCCTTTTCTTTTTCGACGAATTCAGTTTTGGGTTTCTTAGCCTTTGGCTCCTCTGGTTCGGATAATCCATATCCTGGATACGATCCGATGAAGCAATTCTGCCTAAAAACTGGAACTCCAACAAATTCTTCATCTCCATCTTCATCGCGGATCTTGCGTTTCTTATTCAACCTCGAAAGCGGTTTTCGTTTCTTCGATCTTAAGTTACGCAAAAATCCACTGTAGTCCACACGGATGTGAAAAATTGTCTTCGGATTTGGGAACAGTAGGATAAAGTTCTCAAAAGTGTCCTTTTCAAAAATTTGGTGAGAGTCATTAGCGATTTCAATGCAGCCCTTAAATTTAGCCGGGATTGAAAAGCGTTTAATGGCTAGATGCAGATACAGAAAGCATACTTTTTTATTATAAAAAAAAAAAGGATAAGAACAATAATGTGACTTACCAGCATCAAGGATACCTTCGTAGTTGGCATCAACAGGACGTGATATGCACTCCTGTTTTCCCTTGTACTCCATCTTGATAGTTGCTTGGTCTTGAGACATCTTTAACGATCTTCGGTGGTAGTAAATGGAAATCTGTATCTTCACTTCCGCTCAGATGTTGAATGTTCAACGAGTTGATTACGAATGTAGATAGTAGACTCGATACTTTACTTTTGACTGCAAAAGAGGTCACGATCACAACAAATAAGCAAGAACCAGAGCGATAGGGCGAACAACAACTAATTCTCCTTCGAATGCGTTTTTCTAACAGAATCGTGGTTGGTCATTTGGTGAATGAACAGCGTCTGTTAAATTCTAGGAACAAGTGAACGTTACTTCGCCGGCGACGATCAGTCTCATTTGAGCGCAGCGTTGCCACTTCTTCCAGAGTAGATGTAGCGTACTGACAGTAAGAATGTAGCTTTTTCAAAGAAAATGTAGCTAAATAGAAATTTCTCTTAATTTTCTTTATTTCTGCGTTACCTATTTAGTTTCATCAATACAAAATATGATAAAAAAAAATACAATATATAACAAAGAATATTAATTCAACAACTAAGGTCAGGTGAGGCTAGGCTTACTATTCAGTAAACGCCCTTTGTGTTATCGCGGATCAACCGTTAGGCCACTCAGGGACTAACAAAACCAACCGAAGCTTTTGATAAAGTGATGGATGCTCATGATGCGTAAGGACGCCAGATCGCCAGATCGCCGAGATCTTCAAGGTAGGGGGCTCCTAGATGGAGCATTCTCTTATGCGATAGGGCTGGACAAGTGCATAGGGGGTGATAGATGGTTTCCTCCTCATCCTCGTTTCTACAGCTCCTACAGAAGTCATTGAAGAAGAGGCCAAGTCTTTTGGCATGTTGGCATATAAGGCAGTTACCACTGAGGACGCCGACAACGCAGCTGATCTGTGATGGCCTTAGCTTGACCAACTAGACTACGTTTCTGGTCCAGCTTAGGCCAGATCTGTCTCGAAATGTGACACGTTGAGCCGTTTTCCATTTGAGGCTCGTCTTGCTAATAGCGATTAGGTTTAGTAGATGCTTAGGTGTATCGAGGGGCATACCATGACATGATGTGTGGAATAGCACATTATTTAAATGGGCGCCTCGGCTTCGCTGGCAGTGCTTCAAGCAGTCGGTCCAATATGTGCGGCGCTATTCTGGAAAAACCGTCTCGAGTGTTGGCCTCGAGCTCGTCTAAAGTAGTTAGTTGGCTTGTTCGAGTAGACTAAGGACTTGACGTAGCCCCAGAGAAAATAATCGAGTGGTGTGGCCGCCGTAGCGTAAGTGGTTAGTGTTTCGGATAACTACGCATGAGGTTCCAAGTTCGAATCCCAGAAAACACCAAAAAGTTTTTTCACGGTCCCATCTCTCCCGAGCGTCTGACGAACATCCAAGAGTATTGTTGTCACGAAAAAGCTTCTCATATCGCCGTTCGGAGTCGGCATTAAACTGTAGGTCCCTTCCATTCGTGTGAAAAATATAACGTACACAACATGAGTGGTTGCGAGAAGCTAAGCCCTGGCACTTTAAAGAGCTGTTGCGCCAAATATTTGTATTTTTTGTATTTTTTTTGTCAAGTCGCATGATCGTGGCGACCAATTGATGATCGCTCACCGTGAGATGACCCAGTCGCCAAATGTCTCCTTCACAACTTTGAGCATTTCGTCGCTTGTATGGAATGGAGCGCCGCCTTGTTGGAACCACAGCTCGGATATATTGATGTTCTCGAGCTCTGGCCACAGAAAGTCGGAAAGTCTGTACCTGTGACCATTGACGGTAACGGTGTCTCCTTCCTCAGTTCAAAAGAAATAACATCCGATGATGCCGCCATGCCATGAATTGTGTCAAACAGTCAATTTTCGTGGATGTATTGATGCTTGGTCGAACACTTGTGGATTGTGTTCGCTCCATTAACGGCCAATTTTGCCTGTTGACATAGCCGCTGAGCCAAAAATCGGCCTCATCCGAGAAGATAATTTGCGTAGTTGCGTATTTATAATTGAGCCAGGATTTCGATAATATTTTTAATAATTTCCGCAAGTTCGGCAAGCGTGAAACGATGCATGATGAAATGGCAAACCTTACTGAATAATTTTAAAGCTGGATGTCATTTGTAACTTCGACAGCTGCTGAAACATAACAATTGGGAAAAGTATCATTGCTATCTGGTCACCCTATACATTACACGTCAGCCAGGATAGGGCTTCATTAATCTCCATGATTTCCGCCTAAAAAATGCTGCAATGATTAGGAAGGTGGACCGAGATGCTCAGGTTGAGCTTTCGGACACCACAACCCACCCCACCTTCGGTCTCAGAGCCATCTGTGAAGAAGTTAACCGAACTACCATAGACAGGGGGAGAATCATCCCATTTATCCCCCTCAGGGATATTTGTATGGAAGTTTTGGTCAAATCTCAATTTCGGTGGGGTGTAGTCCGTATTTTTATGGGAGAAGTTGAGAAGATCAAGGATCAAAGAGTGGCCAATGTGATAATTAGATCACGGAGAGGCCGGAAAGCTGGCTGCAGTCTGTTTGCCAAAATGTCTATTCATTTTAACAACTTAAGCACAAAGGAAAAGAAATAAATTAATTGATAAAGCATTCATAACATTTGAAAAAGATTTTTTAGAATGACACACCAACTCTTACGTTATAATACTTCTTCTTGATTTATTTGATTGCGCAAATATTTCCGAACGCTTGTAAGTTCAACTAACGAATGCATGTACATTTCTATTTGAATTTAACGGAAAGGTGGACTGTGGGAGTGTGGTGAATATGAGAATGGTTAACAAGTAAGTGGGAAAGTGGACATATTCATTGTTTATGACAAATTTAAATGTTTAACGCCAACAACATTAAATAAACATATAGGAATTCATTAGTAAAAAAAAGATTAAATAAATAAATAAATAATAAGTTAACAGTGTTAATTTATAATACACATTAAACTGCACAGTATCTCTTGTAGTAAACACAATGAGAAATACTTCTTAAGAGGAGCAGAAATCGTTACTGATTTTAAATTTATTTTATGTATCTACAAACTTAAAACTCAAGCAAAACCTTACCAATTCGACGGAAGCCTCAAATATTGCCACACCTTTCAATAGCGCCTTATCCAGCAAAATTTAAGCCCTAGGGACATGTCCTCGGCACAGCATGCCTATACAAAATTCCGATCAGTCGAAACAACCCTGAATGAAGTGGTAGAAACAATCGAGCAATTACTCTACCACAAAGAATTCACTTTAGCGGCCTGTTTAGATGTGGAAGGAGCTTTTATCAATGTGAAAACCGAATCAATAAGATTATCACTGGACCGACTCAGAGTAGATTCCACACTCTCCGACTGGATTGAATGTATGCGCAAGACAAGAAACATCAACTCGGAGCTGGGCGACAGTCAAGTAAACGCACTGGCCTCTAGAGGAACCCCACAAGGAGGGGTCCTATCTCCCCTGCTATGGACTCCCAAATGAGATCCTTTTAAAATTAGGACGCAGCGGAGTAAAAGCTGTTGCTTATGCAGACGACATCGTCCTACTTATGTTCGGCAAATTTCTTGACACTATCACCGAACGTCTGCAATTGGCCCTGAATATCCTCCATTGCTCGGCGAGAAGTTGTGGACTAAACGTTAACCCAGCGAAAACAGAAGTGGTTCTCTTCACCAACAAAAGAATAATCCCAGCTTTCGGACCCCTACGACTCGGTGACACTCCACTCCAAGTCTCGGATAAAGCACGGTATCTTGAGTATATTCTTGACCGCAAACTGAGCTGGAGAGATAACACAAATGAAAGAATAAAGAAAGCGTACATTGCATTCTAACTTTCAGCAGAATTTTTGGTCAAAAATGGGGACCCAAACCTCACATCATCCATTGGATGTACACAGCCATAGTCAGACCCATTCTTATATACGGGTGCATTGTCTGGTGGCCAATAGCAGGGAAAAACACACATCTCAAAGAGTTGACTAGAATCCAAAAACTTGCCTGCATAGCAACCACAGGCACCATTAGAACTACCCCGACCGCAGCACTTGAAACAGTTCTCGCACTGATTCCACTAGACTTATTTGTTAAGAAATCAGCCACGATGAGTGCCCTATGCCTAAAAGAATCCAACCTATGGAGAAAGGCCCACACGGGTTACCGTAGCATCCCAACCGGCCACACGGGCTCACCTAGACGCCACCGCAGACTATCTGTCGCCATCCCCGACTTCAGCCTAAACGTCAAAGCGGTCATCCCATTAAGGGAGTACTGGAAAGATGGTTGGGTTCTTAACCCTCATATTATTTCAGTCTTTACTGACGGGTCTAAAACAAACGAAGGAGTGGGTTCGAGTATCTACTCAGCGGAACCTGATATTGCTATTTCACTAAGGCTTCCGAACCACAGTAGTGTGTTCCAGGTAAAATTCCTGGCGATAGCACAGGCGGCACGAGTTCTATCCACGAAACTTGTTACAAGGAAAGAGATTGATGTTTACATAGATAGTCAAGCTGCTATAAAGGCCATCTCATCCGCGGTTATAAAATCAAAGCTAATAAAATACTGCCGCGAGGAGCTTAACATGCTTAGCCAGAGCCACCATGTAACACTCTGGTGGGTCCCAGGATACAAAGGAATTCCAGAGAACGAGATGGCGGACGAACTGGCAAAAAGGGGATCAGAACAATACCTATCAATGGTCTAAAGCTCAGTCCTACCTCCCCTAATACTTGTTAAATCAAATATAGCACTTGACTTCAAACGGCAAGCAGAAGAAAGATGGAGGGCGCTTCCTTTATGCCTGTCTTCAGAAGCGTCTGGACAAAACATGACAAGATGAAAACCAAGCTCATCCTTACTCAAAATAGACAAAACTTGGCACTTCTCGTAGGTATTATTACCGGCCATAACCTATTGGCGGCCCACCGGGAGAGAATGCGGCTATGTACAGGTGAACTCTGCAGAGGATGCGGCGATACACACGTAGAGGAGGACTCGGAACACTCCCTCTGCAAATGCCCTAGTCTCTGCAATACCAGGAAGACGGCCCTTGGAGGGTATTTCTTCAACCATCTGGGCGATCTGCCTGAAAAGCCACCAACCACCATCATGAAATTTATAGCTTCTTCAGGGTGGTTCAGAGGAGGCCGTTCCACTAACACAGAACTCTAGCTATTTTGTTTCTTCTCTCTCTTTGCAGTTATTGAATCAGGAAACTCCAAGTCAGGGGAGCATAATGGATCCGTTTGTGATCCGAGTGCAGGCTGCACTCATTCGTTGCAGCTAACCGCTTTTAACCTAACCTAAGCCATCCAGTAAAATGAATTCCACAGTATCTGAACTTAACCTATTTCTCAAATCGTCTTTTATTTTGTTTAACATATGAAAATTAATAATATGAGTTAAAAAAAAAAAAAACATAAATAATAATTAGGTAGACTGTTTGGAGAAATGTAGCATAACCTCATTGAAAGATATAGTATGTAGCATGGCACTTTAAAATGTACCAGTTTTACTACATATGTAGCAAAATTGGCAGCGCTGCTTGAGCAGTAATTGAAAAACAGTGTGAAGCAACACTGACTGTATTGGAGGGTTAGAAATGTTCATGTTCTGACTTGTCGATAGTACCGATCGTTGGTGCATTCCACTCCATCATTTAGCACTACATCAGTATGTAGCGTCTGTCACACTGGCAATCAACTGTGAACAGCTTGAGTGTGGATAGATGAAAAACTCCAAATGAATTCGTAGAAATGAGTCACACGACACGACCGTAGACTTTTATATAATTGTATGTTTGAAGTGAATCTGAGTGGCGCTTCGGTACTGTTGTCATTTTTGTGTGAAGATGATGGTAAACATTTGAATTACCGAAAGCGTCATGGAATTCTATCTTATATGACCTGTCTGCCGATCATGAAGTCATGGGTAACAGGTTCGTGCAGGTTTCTTGCGTTCAATAAAAGTTACGGTAAAGGAACTCATAAGTGTGTACACATATGTACATATGCACATGTAGTCACATAATTATTATTTTGTGAAGATGTGTAGTTTTTTTTCGTTAATAGCATTATTTTCTAAAAGAATTGTTTTGACAAAAAAAAAAAATATTTTTACGGGGAAATTTTGACAAAATGGAAGTAATTATGTTAATGGTACATACAAACATATGCATGCATACATAATCATGCATAGGTAGGGTAGAGGCACTATACTCTGTCCAACATAAATTAGCAGTACACGTCTTATGGGGAAGCTTTTTCAAAATCAGTAGCGTGCCATATTTTTGCACCATACTAAATAGAAGAAACCCCCCGTAAAAAGTGTTTACCCGCCAGTGACTTTCCAATTGCATCTGACGTAAATTAAACACGTCTTATTCAGCGCACATTTGAGTGTGCACTGATTGGCTGTGGCTTGTGGCTGCTGCTATTCAACCCCTATTAAATTGATGTGCATTCAGTGTCCGTTTGGTAACTCGTTCAGTTTTTTTTCCTTGGGTTTCTGTTTAGGAGATTTTGGTTTTAGAGCTTTGAAAAAAGTTCTTAATGATAAGTATTATCGTGGAGATCTTGTTTTGATCTTTTGCATTTCTTTTAATGTGTGGAAAATACGTTAAAATGCAGTTACAAAATTGCAAGCTGTTTTCTTTCAGGAAAAAGTTTATTTGCGTAGGTTTTCGTAGCGCGCGGTCAGGTTTTTGATGTTACGTGTATTTTTTCTAAATTTGGATTGTGATACTAATGTGAAGTTAAGTGTTTTTATGAAAATTGTATTTTTAAAAGGGTTTTTTTTTTTTTTTTATTCCAAACATTTTTTTTTTTTTTTTTTTTTGGTTGCGCCTGGAGGTGCAGGAATCTTCAAAAGATACCAATGGTCCGTACCATTGGTTATGCCCGATTCATATATCTGACAATGCCATCAGTGCTAGTCAGTATATGCCTACGGGCTAAACCTCACCCCCTCAGAGAGGCACTATGAGAACCGGCTGCGCGTACTCATAGTAGTAGGAAATTCGTTCCTCTCATATTTTCATTTTTTGTGATGACTACGACTAAGTTGCCTTAACGAGTAGTTTACGCTTCTGTAGTGTTAATCGCGTTAGGTAGGTAGCTTTCCAGTGAAGGCACCTACTAATACCGTCATTACATGCGGTTTTTCCTTACGGCGCTAGGTCGAAAGGTCTTGTTCTTTGTAGTCGGCGCTCAAGGTTTGTCACGTCCATAGTACGGATTATTTCATTATTGCAATGAACATGAAGACGGGTACGAAGTTTGCGAGCAAAGTTTGTTACTTCGTCCCTCACGGTAGCAATTCCTAGATCTCTGTGAATATCACTATTCCTTATATACCAAGGAGCATTCACGATTGCTCTTAGCATTTTATTTTGAAATGCTTGCAGTAGAGCCATATTGCTTGGTTTGGTACAACCCCAAAGTTGTATACCATATGTCCAAGACGGTTTTAGCACTTGCTTATACAGAAGCAGTTTGTTGTATACGCTTAACTTCGAGTATCTTCCGAGTAGCCAATACATTTCTCTAAATCTGATTTCGAGCTCTTCGCGCTTCTTTTTAACGTGTGGTTTCCACTTAAGTTTTGCGTCTAGGGTCATTCCTAAATATTTTGCCTCGTTTGCGTAAGGTATTTGTACCGAGTTAATGGATATAGGTACGTTGTTTATCTTTCTTAACGTAAAATTGACATGCGTTGATTTTGTCTCATTGAGGACTATTCGCCAGGCTTTTGTCCATTCGCATACATTGTTCAAAGCTCGTTGGAGTTTTTCCGTTGATGATTCGACTGACTCATCCGTTACGAGGATAGCCGTGTCGTCTGCGAACGTTGCTACAACGGTCCCTTCATCTTGTGGTATATCTCTTGTGTAGAGCAAGAACAGGATTGGACCGAGGACACTTCCTTGTGGAACACCGGCGTAGATATCTTTGAAATCCGAATATTCACTCCCGTGTCTAACACGGAAAAGTCTGTTTTCAAGATAAGATTCCAATATTCTGTACAACTTTTCCGGTAAGATTACCCTTAGCTTATACCTTAGGCCTTCGTGCCATACCTTGTCGAAGGCTTGCGATACGTCGAGAAAAGCGCTAGAGCATATTTTTTTCCCTTCTAGAGCTTTTTCAATCTCGTTCGTTATTCGATACACCTGATCGATTGTGGAATGTTTGACCCGAAACCCGAATTGATGATCCGGGATCAAGTGTCTTTCTTCAATTACTGGTTGCAATCGTTTCAGCAGAAGTTTCTCGAAGACCTTAGATATTATTGGCAGAAGTGAAATGGGTCTATATGATTTCTTGTCATTTGCACATTTCCCCGGTTTCGGAACCATAATAACTTCGACGACTTTCCATTGCCTTGGAACATATAATAGTCTTAAGGAAGCATTTATAATGTAGAGCAACTTAACCAGCACTTTTTTCGGTAGCTCTTTCAGAATTTCGCCAGTGATTAATTCATATCCCGGAGCCTTGTTATTTTTCAATTTTTGTATTGTCATTCGAAGTTCGGACAGGGATACGGTTTTTACTCTAAAGTTGTCGGGTGCCATATTAACATTCGGATCTTCGATCAACGGTTGTCCATCGAACGGCTTGAACGTTTCCTCTAAGTGATCGGCAAATAATTCTGCTTTCTCTTTATCTTCTTTTGCCCATTCCCCGTTAGCTTTCCTAATTGGCGGCGAGTGCATTACAGGTTTCCTTATGGACTTCAAGGCTTTCCATAGAGAGTAGTTTGAATACTTATCAGCGGTCAGACCCTCAAGGTAAGTAGAAGTCTCGTGATTTTTTAGGTCCTGCAGCACATTTTTAAGCTTGTTACAAAGATGGTTCAGATAAGTTTTATCCGGTGGCGCGCGGGATTGTTGCCATCTCTTGCGCGCTCTCCTCTTTTCTCGTATGAGGTCTTCGATTTCAGGCTCGTATTTGACTTTATTGTTCCGCGCTTCTGTCTTTCGCAAAGGAGTGTTTTTCCACGCTGAGCTCTGAATGGCTTCGACGAGTTTGTCGATTTCTTCTTCTATTTCGAACGGTGTCTTTAGCGGTACATTTAAAGCAACATTTTCCTTGCAGTCTCTTCTGAAAGCGTCCCAGTTAGTTTTGTTACTAGTTAACCTAGGCGGTCCTTCTTTTTTTACTAGACTTCCACCTATTTTCAGAGTGACTGCCGAGTGATCTGAGCATAGATCATAGCATTCTTCGATTTCCGTCAAATTTTTAGTTAACCCTTTTACGATAAAGAAGTCGACGAGGTCAGGGATTTTATTTTTGTCAGTTGGCCAATAAGTTGGCTTTCCTGTCGAAAAAAAGTTCACCCCACGTTTCATGCTGGCTTTGTACAATAATCTGCCTTTTGTCGAATTGCATCTTGATCCCCAGAAAGTGTGTTTCGCGTTAAAGTCACCACCTAAGACAAAATTAGGTCCGAGTGAGTCAAAGAGACGAACGAGGTCGTCTTCTACTAGCTTATATCCCGGAGGGAAGTAACTAGATCCGATGTTGTAGTCTAAGTGGTTTATTTTTACGGAGACTGAGCTTATTTGCATAGAATCAAATTCTATTTCTATGTTTTCGGAGTGCTTAATACAGTCTTTGATGTAAAGAGAGGACCCGCCTCTCGCATTTTCCGAAGGATGATTCGCATGGTAATCGCTGTAGCCTTTTATTTTGGGTCTAAGTCCCTTTTTTAAGTGCGTTTCCGATACCAAACATATGTCAATGTTATTTTTCCGTAGAAACACTTCTAACTCGTCGATTTTTTTCAGAAGGCCGTTTGCGTTCCACGTTAGTATCTTAAGTAGCTGTTTCATATTCATGTTTTTTTGATTGTCTTGCGAGGTTTGAACTCGAGCTTGCTCAATTTGTCAAGTATAATTTTATTAACTTTGGTTTGCTCCTCAAATTTTTCCAATATAATGGTAAATATTTGGCTAACCGGATCTGTTGTAGCTGATCTTAATTTGTTTTCGTTTGACGCGACTTGCGCGTACGATCTCGCGTCAACCTGTGGCGGTTTTTCCGCTGCACTTGGACCAGCGACGTTCTCTTGCGCAATTTTTTTATTTCCCTTTATCGGCCGCTTCGTTTTGACTGGCTTAGCGGTCTTGGGCTTATCGGTTTTACGATCTCTTAAGCTTGGGTTCGGGTGTATCGGTTTCTTGAGAGTATCGCGCCTTTTTTGAAGCTCCTTTGCTACTTCACAACCTCGATAGTTTGCTGGGTGCTTGCCTTTACAGTTTATGCAGGTCGCCGGAGCCTGCTTATTTAAGTCACACCTTTCTGATAAGTGGTTCCCGGCACATTTTACACATTTCGGTTCTTTTTGGCAATACGACTGGGTGTGATTGAAACCTTGACAGCGTTTGCACTGAGGTATCGATCGTGTATTCGTACGCATAGGCTCGATTTTAACTACGATATTCAAAATACTTTTTACGTTATAAATATCGTCTATATTTTCGCTTCTATCGAAGGTTAGCATAAAGAGCGGAAGTCCATGCTTGACCAAGATTTCATTGCCTTGTTCCGTTTTCTGCTTTATCTTCTTTAAGATATTAATTGCGTCGATAATTTTCAAGCCTTTTCCTTTAAGGTCATTTATAATGTCATCTTTAGTGCACGAGGGGTGGAGACCCCTTGCTATAACACGGAGTGGTCTTTCTGATTTATTTTCGTAGGTGAACCACTGGATCTTTTCCGCGTTTAGTTTTTTCGGTAGCCGTCAGAGTCAACTACATTAATTTTCCAATCATTGTTTCGGAATGACGTTACTTTAAATTCCGATGTCACAGTTCCCTTAAGAAGGCAATGCAATTTATTGTAGTCCGTAAAGCCGACGACGTTTATTGCAGGCGGGGGACGTAATTTGTCGTGAGTTTGTTTCTGTTTCAAGTCTTTTTCTTTGTCTTGTTTTCGTGGCTCGACTTCAGGTGAAGAACCGGCTCTTCGTTTTTTGCTGGGTCTTTTCTTTGAGACCCCATTTGTTTCGCGTGCTAGCTCTTCTTCATCCGTGTGATATTTGGGACTAGCTGCACGGGGTGGGGTAATTTCCCGTTCTCTTTGCAAAAGTGAATTCTTTAACGCCTTGTTTTCCTCTTTTAGTGATTCTACCTCTCTCTTAAGCTCTTGGTAGAGTAGATCCATTTTATTTAGCTTAATACGGAGTTCATTGTTTTCTTCCTCAAAGCTATTACATTTCACTGAGTCCCGTTTCTCTTGCGCTTGCGCTTCCGGCGGACTTCTTTTTCCGGAGACATTCGGTCTTGATGGTGGAGACCGAGTTACCCTTGAATTTCTCAAAAAGGGGTTTATTAAATGCAACAATTGGCTCTCCCCAGAATCCGTAGAGCCTACCTCCGAAGAGGGTGGATTTTCCAGAGAACCTGGACTGCCACCTGGGGTACTATATCTATTTGTTTTACTCATTGCATATTATGTATACATTTTATCCCCGGTATACGAAGTTTGGATTTTAGTCGCCTCTTACGACAGGCATGCCTACCTCGGGTATATTCTGGCCCCTACCCGAAGGGGGTCCAAACATAATAAGCTGTAAAGGATTACAAATGTTTGTTAACACTGCGACTAGTTATGAAACCAACGAGCAGTTTGCTTTTCAGTATAAATAGTGAGAGAAAAGTAAATGGCAAACAGTTTACTATTTTTAAAGTACAATATAATTATAATTTCTTGTATGTCATTCTTAACTTTTAATGAAAGTAACAAGAGCATAGATGGGATTTAATCCATCCAAAGCGTTGGAGGTTAAATTCACTCCGAGCGCCTCTTTTCGCTCGTTGTTGTCGCTCTGTCACTATCTAGTAGAGGATGTGGTAAGTCGTCTGGGTTGCGGTTGCCTTGCAAGATCTGACGGTCTTATACGTTGCAGTCGTCTCACGCCACATACGTTTAGAAGAATTGTTGCTTCCTCGTTAATATGTTCCTGGAGACTCTTCTCGTGTGCTTTGGCCCTAGTGTTGATTTCTTCAAGAATAGTAGGAATCCCTAGGTCCCGATGGAGGTCGCTGTTTCTGATGTACCATGGAGCGTTCACAATACTTCGAAGGACTTTATTCTGGAATCGTTGGATGACTGCAATATTAGTTTGGTCTCGCGAGCGTCTGACAAACATCCGAGAGTATTGTTGTCACGAAAAAGCTTCTCAAATCGCCGTTCGGATTCGGCATTAAACTGTAGGTCCCTTCCATTCGTGTGAAAAATATAATGCACACAACATGAGTGGTTGCGGGAAGCTAGTCCCTGGCACTTTAAAGAGCTGTTGCGCCAAATATTTGTATATATTTGAATATTAGTTTGGCTGGCACATCCCCAGAGTTGAGCGCCATAGTTCCACACTGGTTTTAGGATCTGGTTATATAAAAGAATTTTATTATTAATTGATAGTCCTGACTTTCTGCCTATAAGCCATTCTAATTTTCGCCATTTTATTTCTAATTCTTGTCTTTTCATTTTAATATGCTCTTTCCAACGAAGCTTGGCATCTAGAGTCATACCTAGATACTTCGCTGTATTAGCGTAAGGTATTGTCGTGCCTGATATTGCTATGGGGGAGTACGAGATAGACTTATTTGTGAAGTCAATATGTACAGATTTGTTCGAATTTAGTTTTATACGCCATCTTTGAGTCCACCTGATAATTTGGTCTGTAGCAGCTTGTAGCTTTTGCGTCGATTCTAGCGTAGTATCTCCCACTGCTAAGACTGCCGTGTCGTCGGCAAAAGTTGCAGTTTTGGTGTAGGGCGTTGTAGGTACGTCTTTAGTATAAAGGAGGTATAACAGAGGTCCGAGGACGCTTCCTTGAGGAACTCCGGCTTCGATCTGCATTAGCTTAGAGTAGTAGTTTTCTTGTTTTATACGGAAGTAACGCCATGTTAAATAAGACTCCATTAGGTGGAAGTACTGTTCTGGCAGGTACACTTTTAGTTTATTGAGAAGACCTTCATGCCATACTCTATCGAAAGCCTGTGCTACATCTAAAAAGATAGCAGAGCATACTTTTTAAAAGGTGTATTTTTTTTTTTTAGTTTCGTGCGCCTTTTATCTTACTTGGTGGCGTGGAAAAAGATAATTTTTTTTTTAATTTTTTATAAATAAAACAAATTAAATGAAAATTTCAATCTAAAAAAATAGGACGGTAACCCTACATAATATTCTTTCAGATTTTTGCTAATTTGAAATGCTTACTACGGAAACCCTGTAAGAGCTTTTGTTAGAATAGCACCTTACGGAAAACAAAAGAGTGCGAATGAGAGACAAACATCCCTATCTTCCCTGTACTGCCAATTTATGTTGGACAGAGTATAGTATCCGGACAGTGCTAGCATCCGGACACTACGTCGTTTATTTAAAAGAAATAAGCAAATTTGATACATAGTTATAGTCTGGAACAACTACCAAATAACAATCTTTCATGTATTTACACTAGAAAGACGGGTAGCGGTCATTTGACCGCTTTTCATATTTGATTGACAATATTTCTTATATCAGTTATTTTTTCAAATTGATGTTTCGTGACTTTTATTATTATTGCATCAAATTTAATTTGAGGTCCTTTCTATTTAATTAGAGTATTTGGAACTTAAATAAATAGCACAACTACCTAAAAAGACGAGTTGCGGTCATTCGACCGTACGATATATGCACCAATTGCAGACATGCATATTGTGTTTTTTTTTTTACTAATGCACAATCACTTATAAGGTTTTCTGAGTTGGCCAAGTTTATTTTTCACTAATATTTGATCAGTATGTGATCGTTTTTTTACCGTTAGTAGACATGTGGTCTGTGCGTATTCCAATATTCCTGTTTATAGCGACGTAGCTGCTGCATTTTGTTTTTGCCGTTTATTGGATTCAGTGTGCTAAATGTTTTTGTGAAGTGAACATAGAGAACAATTTTCGTTCGTTATAATTTTGCAAAATGACTCGATCTCTACGCGGAAAAGATATTATTGCATATTTGCAATCTTTGTCCGAGGATCAATCCGGCGACGAAAGTGAAACTGATCCATTAGGAGAAGTGGAAGACAGTGATAGCTACGTTCCAGAATCAAGTTCTATTGATAGCTCAAATGATAACACACCATTAGGTACGCTGGTTTTTTCCTACATGTGTAAAAAGAAATGTGTAAGTAGTAATTACTTTTTTCTTTAATTTTATAAAGCGCAACGCACCCAGAGCATAAGTATTGAAGTTCCATCAGTAATCCGGTACTGTATATGTTGTCAGCAGGCGGAGTTCTTTGGAAAGGTTTTTCCCAAAACATCTCTACACCAGGTCGCCGTGCTGCTCATAACATTTTGGTTGAATGTCCAGGACCAACTCATTACGCAAAACAAAGAATAAGTGACGAATTTGTGTCAGCTTAAAGACTGCTGATTGATGACACTATTTTGAAACACATTCAAAAGTGTACGGAAGCTGAGGCACATAGGCAACTAGGCCATACAAAGTGGGTTATGTCTTTGCAAGACTTAGAAAAATTCATCTCAGTTTTGTATGCTAGAGGTGCTTTTGGATGCATGAATATAGCTATAAGCGACTTATGGAGTAAAACGTGGGGAGTTGCTTTTTTTTTCAAAACCCATGCCTAGAGACCGATTCAAAGATATAATGAAATATATCCGTTTTGACGTGCGTGCAGAAAGGTCTACTAGACTTAAAACTGATAAATTTGCATTGATATCGGATGTCTTTTTTTTTTTTTTTTGGATTGCGCCAGGGATGTGTAATCTTCAAATCTTCATAGATACTAATAGCCCGAGTGCTACTAGCATGCACGATTCGCAAACCTGAGTAATCGATTTCAGGAATACGCCTACGTACTAAACACACACCCTACACACTTCAACCACTCTCCCCGCGGACTGCCGTTAGGTATTACTTCGCGGGGCTGGTTAGCAATTTATGCTATGCTTCTTGTGTCAGCTTCTTCCGCTGCTTCAGCTGCTCTTCTTAGCTCTTCTATTCTCCGCAGCTCTTTTTGTAGAGTTGTTATGAAGGAACATATTGCCATCCAATTCTCTTCCGACTGTAACATATGGTCGAGGAGTAGTGACGGACTTGGCAGAGTAATTCTCCATGCCGTGAAACGTGTGCAGTAAAACACTGCGTGCTCCGTATCTTCATCTTCACCTGGGCATTCCGGGCAGGATGGTGAGTTGTCATGTCCAAATCGGTGTAGATATTTGTGGTAGCCACCGTGGCCAGACAGGAACTGCGTTAGATGGTAGTTGCAGTCTCCATGCTTTCGACTTATCCAGTCTTGGATTGTCGGTATAAGTTTATATGTCCATCTGCCTTTTGTTGTATTAGCCCAACGAGCTTGCCACATAGCTGCTGACGCTGCCCTTTCTTCGATTTTTATTACCTCGATACCAGTGGCGTCGTGATGACTCAATGCTCTTCTGTTATATATCCTTAGCATTTCATCTGCGAGAATATCGATGGGGATCATTCCAGCTATGACAAATGCAGCTTCGTCAGAGATGGTTCGAAAGCCGCTGATTGTCCGTAGCGCACAGAGTCTGTATGATGACGATAGTCTCCTTTTGGTCTCCTTCGTCCTCAGTGCCTCCGCCCAGACTGGGGCGGCATATAACAGAACTGAGGTGATAACTCTAGAGAGTAGAATCCTTCTAGCGTATCCAGGTCCACCGATGTTAGGCATGATACGCAAGAGAGCTCCCTGCATATGCGATGCTTTTTTGGCAACAAAATCAACATGCGTTTTAAACCGTAGCTTGTTGTCCAGCATTACTCCAAGGTATTTAACCGCCTCCTTCGACCTGATGGTTTGGTTACCAACCTGAAAGTTGGCAAATTCGACGGTTTTCCGGCTGGTTATAAGAACAGCTTCTATTTTATGGTCAGCTAGTTCTAGTCCGGCGGATATTAGCCAATCTTTTATCCGGGCAATTGCTTCATTTGTAGCTAATTCTACTGCATGGATCTGTTTAGCTACTGTCACGACTGCAATGTCGTCGGCGAATCCAATTATCGTTACTCCGCCAGGTAGAGTTAATCGTAGGACTCCGCCGTACATGATGTTCCACAATAATGGCCCTAAAACCGATCCCTGTGGAACTCCCGCAGTTACGTCGTAGTATTTTACCCCTTCATCGGTGTTGTACCTCAGGTTCCTGTTGTTCAAGTAGTTCGTCACTATCCGCAGCAGGTAATATGGCGTATCCATCCTGGCAAGTGACCTTCTAATAAACGACCAGTCCGCAGAGTTAAATGCGTTTTTAACGTCCAGCGTTACTACTGCACAATACTCCTTTGTGCCATAGAGCCATCTTTCGCCTTCCATGGCACCTTTGGCGATATCAACTACCGCTCTTATGGCATCAACAGTAGATCGTTCTCTTCTGAAACCAAATTGGTTATCTGAGAGGGCTCCTTTCTCTTCTGCTACTGCGAGTAATCTATTATAGATTATCTTCTCGAGGATCTTTCCCATGGTGTCCAATAGGCATATTGGACGATAGGATAATGGTTCCCCTGGAGGTTTCTTTTCTTTTGGCAGTAGGACCAAATGCTGCGTCTTCCATTTTTCGGGAAAGGTTCCTTCTTCAAGGCATTTCTGCATTGTTGATATGAAGAGGTCTGGTCTTTTTTTACAGCTGCCTTTACTGCCTTATTCGGGATGCCGTCAGGTCCCGGCGCCTTGTTGTCACCTATCTTGCTGCACGCCCTTTGCAGCTCCTCGTGAGTAATTAAAGGAATATCTTCTGGATTGACTTCTCGTATAATATTGCACATAGTAGCAGGCCTTTGAGGGAAGAGGTGCTCTACTATGGATCTCAGCATTATCGGACATGTTATTTGAGGAGTCTTATAGCCCTTCAATTTCGTCATCGCCATTCTGTATGCCGAGCCCCATGGGTTAATGTCGGCTTCTTGACAGAGACGTTGAAAACTTGCAGTTTTACTTTCCTTGATGGCTCTATTTAAGTTACGTCTCGCCAGTCTAAGGGTGTCCAGGCATTGTTGGAAATCCGCCCTCCTTCTTGATCGTTGAACTTTGCGCCGGGCTTGTAGACATTTGGCCCGAAGTTCGCCTATTTCCTCGTTCCACCAGTAACACGGTGATGCCTTCCTGGTGTTTGTTCTCCTAGGCATGGATGCGTCGCACGCTGTGGTGATGGTGCCTGTGAGGTGGTGCGCGAGGGTCTCCGCTGTTCCGCTTGGAGTTTGATCACCGCTCAACATCTCTTCGAATGCATCCTTATCGAAAGATCGGTCATTCCATTTTGGGCAAGTAAGTTTTGGGAGCTGGACTGGTTTTTTCCCTTTTATTTCCAGTATTATCACCTGATGGTCGCTGTGTGAATATTCCTCACTGACCCTCCACTTTATGTTTTTCAGGATGGAGTTGCTCGCAAAGGTAATGTCAATGATGGAGCCTACTCCAGCCTTCCGGTAAGTATTTGCCCGGCCCTTATTAGCAATGCCTATTGCTAGGGCAGCGAATGTTTCCAATAAGGCCTGTCCTCTGGTGTTTGTGAGCCTGCTGCCCCATTCTGTGGCCCACGCGTTGAAGTCTCCTCCTATAATCACTGGGGCTCTCTGGAGCGCATCCGCGGTTAGATGGTCCAGCATTAGTTGATATTCGCTGGTCGTCAAGCTGGGTCTTGCATAGCAGCTATAGAAATGGATTCCATTTATTTTCGCACGCACGAAGCCTTCTATTTGGTCGTTAGTTTCTTGGAAGGCATGGGGTCTACATATCCATATTGCCACCTGTTTTGCTTTATCACAGATCCAGTTATTGTTCTGTTCGGGACATTTATAGGGCTCGCTGATCATAACAACGTCGGCTCTTTCGTCCTTGGCCGTTTGTGCCAGGATGTCCTGGGCTATTCTACAGTGATTAAGATTTATTTGTAGTATCTTCATGGTATTTTACTTGTAATAGCTCTCCTGATGTCTGGAACCGCTTTATTGATAATTGCAAATCTTGCTATAGGCCAGGTGAAAATATCACTATAGACGAACAACTGTTCCCTACAAAAGCAAGATGCAATTTACACAATACATGGCGAATAAACCTGACAAATTTGGTATAAAGTTTTGGCTCTGTGTAGATGTCAAGTCAAAATATCTTCTCAATGGTTTCCCATATTTGGGGAGAGATGATAATCGTCCGCAAAATCAAATGCTAGGAGAGAACATTGTGATGCGTTTAATGGAACCTTACATAAATAAAGGCAGAAATGTGACTACTGACAACTTCTTTACTTCAGTATCGTTGGCACAGAATCTGCTTTCGAAGCACACAACTCTTGTTGGCACCGTAAACAGAGCAAGACGCGATATTCCACCTTACGTGAGAAAATTAAAGTTAAATTTGCATTCCCATGAAGTTTTGAAAACGGAAGATAATCAGTTCCTTTTTGACAGTGTATCAAGCAAAGAGACACAAAAATGTTTTATTGTTGAGTACTTTACATGATACGGTGGAAATAAATGATGAAAACAAAAGAAAACCTAATACCGTAACTTTTTATAATACAACTAAATTTGGCGTTGATGTCGTTGACCAAATGGCAAGACAATATAGCACAAAATCATGCTCGAGAAGATGGCCAGTACAGGTTTTTTGCAATATATTGGATCTAGCTGCAATAAATGCATGGATTTTATACCAACAAGTAATGGGGAACAAAAATCGTAGAAGAGACTTCATTTTACAAGTGGCATCTGAACTCGGTGACACAGCAAAAGAGGAAGAACCACAAGCTGTGAATATTTAACCTAAAGTTTCGCATACTCAACCCAAGAAAAGACGACAGTGTCATACAACTGGCTGCAGAAATAAAACAAATAAGATATGTGAAACATGCCAAAAACCGATATGCGGAAACTGCAACAAATCAAAACGCTTTCTATGCACCACCTGTGTGTGAATCTAAGATGTCCGAAGAATAAAATTTAAGTAGTGTGTTATACTTAAAAACAATAATTTTTTTCTTAAATTACATAATCCTTTTAATTGAATTCTTATCATAAACAATTTTTTTTTGTTACAAGAAAAGAAATACTTACAATTATTTAAATTTTTATTTTAATAAAACGAATAAACTATTTTTATTTCAAATGTTAGATTAAATGAATTTAAATTATAAAAAATATGAGTTATTAATTAAAAAAATAAAAGTAAAAACATAAAAATATAGTTTTTACATTACTTTTAAAATTAATTTATCGTTTTATCGTTATTAATATATCGTTTTTTTCATAGCGGTCAAATGACCGCTCTCCGTCTTTCTAGGTATACCGAATTTCCCGTCTTTCTAGTGTTAACAACCATAGGCACCTCTTACAGCAGACCGTACATTTACTTAAGGTCTGCTGTAAGAGTTGCACGCAAGTTTGTGTCTGACGTCTAAGAGGATGGTAGCCGACGTCTTGTTTTGTCTATAAAAAAAATAGTGCGACAGCTTACATAATATAAGTACTTTAAGCATTATTCATAAATTTATTCTAATCGAAAATGGTTTGTTTTCATAGAAATATATATTACTTTTATAGATCAAATATAAAATTAAAACATAACGTATTATTTTTGGTAAAATAATTGGTGTCCGGATACTAAAACCGAAATTATAATTTTAATGTGAGAAAAATGTCAAATTCTTTTTTGAAAACTCTTAAATGATAACTACGTATACTTAAAACGATTTGAAGAAAGAGAATTGTATTTTTTCTTAGATTTTCAGTATCCGGACAGGGTTTACCGAATGAGAAACCGTCTGTCCGGCTAATGGAAAGCAAGGTTCAGTATCCGTGCAACGTTATTTTGTATGTCATTAACGTACCTAGAGTATTGAATAAGGCCTTCTACTATTAATATTTTTTAACAAACAGACGAAGATAACTTAGCGAAGGCTTTGGAGGAAATAAAGACAAACAAATTAAGCGTACGGAAAGCAGAGCTTAAATATGGCTTGTGTAAATCAACGTTGCATGATCGATTGAAGGGCAAGCGACTTATTGGTGAGAAATCAACAAAAAGCCAGATCCCTTTTTAACCGCCGAAGAAGAAGAACAGATTGCGCAGTGGTGTGCCGCCTTATGTAAAGGTGGTTTTCCATAAAAAATATTTTTTGAATACGGTAGAGAAGATAACTAAAGACACGAAGAGAAAAACACGATTCAAAAATGACCGGCTAGGGCAACATGGGTGTGATCATTTATGAAAAGAAATCCTTCATTAGCAATAACAGAAGCTGAAAATATTAGCAAGGGTAGAGTAATAGTCACCTAGGTTGTCATATTGAAATGTTTCAGTGATCTTAAAGATAATTTTAAAGTGTTAACCGGAAATACATTATGGATGACCCGTCAAGAATCTTAAATGGGGACGAAAGCAGCTTTTGCCTCTACCCGAAAACTGGTTAAATGACAGCCTCCAAAGGATACAAAAACGTGTACCAAATCTCTGCAGGAAATGAAGAAGAAACGCTAACGGTTCTGATTGTTTTTTCAGCCGATGGTAAATTGTTTGACCCAATGGTGGTATTTCCATATCTACGTCCAACGGCGTGGTATTTCCATATCTACGGAACGGCCAGTTATTTTGCTTGTGGATGGGCAAAAGCCACACTTATCTTTAGAGCTCAGTGAGTCTTGTAGCAAGCAGCAAATAATTTTTTATGCACTACCACCAAACACTGCCCATATCATGCAGCCAGAGGACTTTAGTGCGTTTACGCCACTGAAATCCGATTGGAAGTAGACTGTACGCGAATGGTAATAGAAAAATCTGGGAAAAACACTAACAAAAACAAACAACGGCCGAGTTTTTAATAACCACCATACAAAATAATTTTCGCAAATGTGGGTTAGGTATCCCACTTAATCCAACAGCTGTTGATTTTTCGAAATGCTGAAAACTTAATAATTGATAATAATTGATGTTTCATATTTCTAACACAAAAAATAGTTTCAATTTCGCCAAAACTTCTGTGTCCGGATACTAAAATAAAAGTGTCCGGACACTAAATTTTGCTGTCCGGATACCAGCGCAAATCCTACTTTTTTAAAAAACATAATTATATATTATACGTATTCACTTTATTGCTTTTATTCCTATACAATATTATTAAGAAATATCTACACTTTTAGGAACAATATAAATATTTACTGTAGCCCTCGTAGTAAGAAAATAAACTTAAGTTAATGTTGGAAAATGTATTAACTGTCCGGCTACTAGTGCCTTTACCCTATACCTACATACGTATACTCTTATGTAGATTATTCATGCACACAAGTTGTAAAGAACAAGTAAAGATGCTTGGTCACCGTCAGTCTTTAAGCAGCTAGAGCTTTCACTATTTACTAGTTCTTTCCGTAGTACCTGTATAATTAGAGGTCCACCTTGGTGGAACAAGGAACTCTCTCGTCTTAGAAAGTTGACGAGAGAGACCTTCAATATCCGCCATAGCTGTAAATACTGGCAGCCTTATAAAGACTGCCTTTGAAAATTTAACAGTCTGTCAGAGTGGCTAAGAGACAGTCATGGATAGATTACTGCCAATCCATTGAGACCCTTAAGGACTCTGCAAGACCCCGCAAAATTTTATCGAAGGAACACTCCAATCCATCTCTTCTGAGAAAGATGGATGGGTTGTGGACTAAGTCAGAATCTCTAGAACTTCTGATAAACACCAATTTTCCCGGATGTACAAATAATAGCCCAGAGCCTACAATCTACGCAATCTAATGCCTGGGAAAACCCTTTACCCATTATTACAGAGGAAAAATGTCCTGGGCCTTAAACAGCTATTCATTCTATCCATTATGCTACAGAGGTCGTAAGATCTAGCAATTCCATGGCTCACGCCGATTTTCAGGAGCTGTTTACTGAACAACTACGTACCCCCTTCCATCACTTGATTATCTACCTTGTCGCGGTGTGATGGCTTATACTAGAGCTCGAGACGCTTGGAATCGACATCGGGGACGTATCACGTCCCAAGCGGTATCGCCGCAACGATGAGCGACTCACTTGAAGAGGCTCGAAGTAAAAACTAAAAGATAATCATCCTACCTAGTCTCTCCTATCCTTCTTTTCTTCCCCACCCCTCCCCCAACTCTTCCCCCTGGGCTGGATCAAGGTGTCAACCGTACCGTGCCGAGGATCAGCCTGGCTGAGGGCCCAGGACAGCCAAAAATAGCTCAGTCGTAAACGGTGTATCCAGAGGCAGCGGGCACGCTCTGGTATCAACTGCCTTATCTGCATAATGCGGGGCTCTGTGCAGACTGACCACCCCTTCCCTAGCTACTCGTGGGACCAAAATTTCTAACACATACAAAAAACCAGACCTTGAGGCCGGACCTCAACAAAAAGACCCGGAAACAGCCGACATCGTCGGCAGCTCTAAAAGCACTACACGTGTGGAAGAGCATCTGCAGAATCTCTGCATTGACGATTCCGTCAGCGAGTGCTCCGTGCTGTCGGACGAGCTGAATAGCGCTACACCCACGTGCAGCTCAGCTCCTCCATCTCTTCCCAAGCTCACTGACCAAGAAAGGAAATCGCTAAGTCGTGAGACTAAAGCGGCTTTCCGCATCCTTGACCGACTAGGCAAAAAGACGGAAAAGGAGTGGAATCAGCAGGAGCGGGAATCCCACGTCTGGGCAACTGACATTGCCCGACAGTTCAGCGAGCTAATGAAGCTAAAGCCTCTGCGGCACTTCGCTACCCGTGGGCAACGCCACCCAACCACCCGTGGCACACGCCACCCTTCCACCCGTGGCTCACGGCAGTCCTCCACCCGGGGCACTCGCCAACCCACGAATCAGAGAGTGAATCCCTCTCCTCGAAAGTATCGCTCCCACGCTAACGACACACCGAGTCGATGTGGTTTACCAAACCAAGCTGGGGGCCAGTCCGTAGTCGCGATAGACTCTGCGCCCAAGAGACGCAGGTCCGTAGACGAGGAGTCCAACGCCTCGAAGAAGACAAAGAGCTCAGTGAGCTCCAAACCCTTCTCCGAGACGGTCAAGGACAGCCTCGTCGTCGCGATAGTGGACCTGTCTGACGAAGAGGGGAGGATCTCCTACGATAAGTGAAGGCTCATTGAAGGCAGAGTGAAGAACTGCCTTTACGAGCGTATAATAACTCATCCCAACTCTCCACCCACCTTTCAAGACGCTGGCTGGCATCAAGGCTTCGTCAAGCTGATCGCATGCGACGATCAGAGCTCGGTCGACTTCATCGCCGCTGCCATTAGCAGCATAGGTGAAATCTGGCCAGGAGCCAAGCTCAAGGCGGTGGAACGGAGCCAAATCCCCCACAGGCCGAAAGCAAGGATCTGGGTGCCACTCGAACCGCCCGAGCCAGCAAAAGTACTTAGCCTGATTGTCTACCAAAATCCGGACCTACCAGTCAATGACTGGAAGGCATTTGAGGAGCCACCGAGCTCTAAAAAAACGGATAACGGCACCAAGAGATCTGGCCGCTCGCTAGTCATCTCTCTAACTGCCGAATCAATACCTCTACTCCGCGCGAAGGAGTTTAAGATCCGTTGTGGTCTGAAGGTAATTGATGTAAGGCTTTTCACGGCGGACCGTAATAGCATCGCAGGTCCCTCTAACTCGGTGACTCCCGCCCTCCCCCGCGTTGTAATCCATGAGGATGAACCATCATCCCCCGATGACCTAAACGCTACCGTCGTGGAGAGGTCCGTATCAGCTCATAATGATGCTAAAACTGATACAGATTAATCTCCACCATTCTTCCTTAGCATCCGCTAACCTGTTACTTCGCCTCAGTGAACGAGGCTTTGACATCGCCCTGATCCAAGAACCTTGGATAAGAGATGACACCGTCATAGGATTAAGGGCCCCGGGATATACGCTATACCACGCGAAGAATGTAGGTAGAACACGAGCTTGCATTCTTGCTAAAACCTCCTTAAACCTAACTTTTCTTCCCCACCATAGCACAAGAGACCTAGCAGTAACGCTGCTTAAATCAAAAAATACCATCAACTGGCTGGCGTCAGGATACCTACCCTATAAAGACCCCGAGTCTGCTCCATCCAAGGAAGTGGAAGAAGTGGTAGATGAAGCAAGGAGGAGAAGAGAAGCCATCTTATTGGGGTGCGACACCAACGCGCACCATGATCTATGGGGAAGTACCGACACTAACCCTCGAGGTAGGTCTATTTTCGAGTATTTAGTAGGCACCGACCTAGTAGTTTGTAACAGAGGAAATAGTCCTACTTTTATTACCAAGACCCGGCAAGAGGTGCTTGACGTCACCTTTGCTTCCCAAAATATCTATCCTGCAATTTCCAACTGGACTGTATCTGACAGTCATTCGTTTTCCGATCACCGCTATCTGGAGTACAAGCTGGAAATCTGTCACAGTACCGCACCCTTGGTCTTCCGCAATCGACGGAAAACCGACTGGTGCTTACACAATAAATCCCTCTCTGCTAAACTATCCAATCAAGTGTACACTACACCAACTACACAATTGGAATTAGACAAGCTAAACACCGTTCTAACTTCTGCACTTAATACAGCTTTCATCGAATCCTGTCCGACCACAAGAAGAAAGGTGGGCAATCGTCCCCCATGGTGGAATGCAGAACTCAACAGCCTTCGCTGCACAAGCAGGAAGCAATTCAATAAAGCCAAACGAACAAGGCTACCACTGGACTGGGAGATCTACAAAGAAAGTCTGAAGAACTTCAAAATAGAGGTTCGGAAAGCTAGACGCAGATCCTGGCGCGGTTTTTGTCAGAGTATTGACAACACGTCTCAATCCTCTAGACTGCGAAAAGTCCTCTCCAAAACACCAACTATACCTAGTGTCCTCATGAATCCCAATGAATCCTGGGCTGAATCGGACGAAGCATCGCTCAACCTGCTCTTGGACACTCACTTCCCCGGCTGCACGCCTACCCCCAACGATGATCGCGCCCTGGTAATTGCTGCACGCCCACAGACACATCCTCATCTTATCAGCGAAGATAAGCTGAAATGGGCAGTAAACAGTTTCGAACCATTCAAATCCCCGGGACCGGATGGTGTTTTTCCGGCCCAGATTCAGACGGCCTTCAATATAGTATGGCAGTATCTTTCCTGCATTCTGAAGGCTTGTCTTGAGCTCGGAACAACACCAACTGCCTAGACCGAGGTAAGAGTGGTCTTTATACCCAAAGCAGGCAAGACATCGCACACCCTCCCAAAGGACCTAAGACCTATTAGTCTAACGTCCTTCCTTCTCAAGATTCTGGAAAGAATCCTGGACCTACACATCAAGGCCACTATTGATAGCACCCTACTATCCATGTCACAGCACGCCTACCAAAAAGGCAAGTCTGTGGAAACGGCTTTGCACTCCATCATCCACCCTATCGAAAAATCACTCTCAACCAAAGAGTTCACCCTAGTGTCATTTCTAGACAGAGAGGGAGCTTTCAACAACGTTGAAACAAATTCGATTACCAGTGCCTTACGTAGGCTCAACATCTGCGAACCCAACTGTTGTTTCGTAGAACACATTCTAAAGAACAGGGTGATAACAGCATCCTTCGGAAGTAGTACTGTCAAGCGACATGTACATCGAGGCACCCCTCAAGGGGGTGTACTGTCTCCACTATTGTGGAATTTGGTGCTCAACGAGGCCCTTCTAAAGATCGAAAAAACTGGATGCAATGTTATTGCCTATGCAGATGATGTCGCCGGGTATAACGTTTTTGTCTGTCTGTGCACATATCACGCAGAAACTATGGCATGGATTTTGATGAAACTTGGCATAGTGGTAGCTTATATCCTGGGTCAGCACTAAGGATACATTTGGTTTTGGGAAATAAAAGGGTTTCTTAAAACTGTAGGTGTAAAAATGTTTCAACACGCATCAAACAAAAACTTCTCCACACAATTAAACGGTTTTTCGCAGTTGCATTGCTTAGAGTCTAACTTTCAAAATGATGTATTTTCCGGTCTCCTTTTCTATTATACCTGTTTGACGAGTTGTGTGCTCTGGTGGGTATTTAAGTTTACATATTTACAGTATTGTACGTATGCAGTTGTTCAAATAGTTTTGATTTCTTGACTTGAGTAGATGGGGATAAATAATCTTTAATATTTTTATATTTTCTGTAGATCCCAGTAATATGGATATTTATGGACTCTAGAAAGGTTTGAGCAGAAAATACTTCTTTATCTTAAAAGTGGTACACGGGCGAAGCAAGGCGAGCTAGTCCTTAAGATGCAGCCTTAATGGATGAAAACATCAAAACCTCAACTGCGAAACAAAGTAATAAAAAAGACCCAAAAGTTCATAAAACCAAAACTCTTACAAGTATGCGGGATGGATGGGTTGGTTGGTTAAGAGATGAGGACATTAAAAGAGTGACCGAGCAAAACTTCATGGTACTGAACAATCTTACAAGACTACTACCGGAAGAATCCTTTACAACCAAGGATTGGGATCATATTAAACATTTACCCTTGGCGGATCCAGCATACAACAAAAAGGCGGCCATAGATGTACTAATAGGAGCTGATGTATTCCAAGACACAATTCTGGAGGGTGTGATTAAAGGCAACCACGGAACCCCAGTCGCTCAAAACACTCAATTAGACTGGATATTATCTGCAAATATTCAACATCGCTCCAAGACACACGAAGCAACAGTTTGCTTAATATCCAACACAGAGCTAAATGATCAACTTAAATCATTTTGGGAAAAAAAAAGAATTACAAGAACAAATAGGCCTCTCGGAAGAAGAAACTTGATGCGAAGAAATATTCAGGACAACACACAAAAGGGGTGAAATAAAATTTAAGGGTGAAGTTGAATACGACAACTCCAAGCAAAAACTGTGTTTTTATTTGTTGATTAAACCCCCCCCCCCCCCCCGAGGTAAGAGTGGTCTTTATACCCAAAGCAGGCAAGACATCGCACACCCTCCCAAAGGACCCTTAGCCCTATTAGTCTAACATCCTTCCTTCTCAAGATTCTGGAAAGAATCCTGGACCTACACATCAAGGCCACTATTGATAGCACCCTACTATCCACGTCACAGCACGCCTATCAAAAAGGTAAGTCTGTCGAAACGGCTTTGCACTCCATCATTCACCCTATCGAAAAATCACTCTCAACCAAAGAGTTCACCCTAGTGTCATTTCTAGACATAGAGGGAGCCTTCAACAACGTTGAAACAAATTCGATTACCAGTGCCTTACGTAGGCTCAACATCTGCGAACGCATCTGTTGTTTCATAGAACACATTCTAAAGAACAAGGTAATAACAGCATCCTTCGGAAGTTTTTTTTTTTTTTTTTTTTTTTTTTTTTCCGACGGTAGGTGAAAATCTTCAACAAGACACTATGAGGATCGACAGCGCGTGCTCATAGTAGTGTGGGATTCTTACCCACTAAAAAACCTCCCTTCAAAACAGACTTGTTTTTATTTTTACTACAACTAAGTATTCGACTTATCAAGTAGTTTTCGTTTCGCGAAATAATGACGTTTTGCAGGTACCTTCCCATTGGAAGTTCCTGCCAGCTCCGCAGTTTAGACGCGGTTACTTATCGCGCTAGGTCTAAAGGTTTGGTTCTTTGTAGACGGCGCAGTAAATTTCTTTCTTCCAAAAGTTGGAGGACTGTAATATTTACGTGACTTTCTAGTCGACTTCTATGCTTTCCCGCGTAGGTTTGAATTTCGTCTTCGATTGTTTTAATGCCAAGGTCTCTGTGGATATCTCTATTTCTGATATACCATGGCGCATTTACAATACCTCTTAGCACTTTGTTCTCAAAAGTTTGTAAAATTTTAATGTTACTTATTTTGGTACAACCCCAGAGTTGTATACCATATGTCCATACAGGCTTTAGCACCTGCTTATATAAAAGCAGTTTGTTATATATATTAAGCTTGGAATATTTTCCAAGTAACCAATACATTTCTCGATATTTGTTATCTAGTTCTTTGCGTTTTTTCTTAACGTGCGTTTTCCATTTCAGCTTTGTATCAAGTGTCATTCCAAGATACTTAGCCTCGTTTGCAAACGGGATTTGAACCGAGTTTGAAAAGATCGGCAAATTATTTATTTTTTTATAAGTAAAATTTACATGAACAGATTTGGTCTCGTTGAGTGCGATTCGCCAAATCTTTGTCCATTCATTTACTCTATTCAAAGCTTCTTGCAGTTTTTCTGTAGTATCTTCGACCGTTTTACCTACTGTCAAGATAGCAGTGTCGTCGGCAAATGTAGCTAGCTCAGTGCCTTCTACTTGCGGTATATCACGAGTGTATAAAAGATATAAGACTGGACCAAGAACGCTTCCTTGCGGCACCCCAGCCATTATTTCCTTAAAATCTGAATATTCGTTTCCACATTTGACGCGGAATAGCCTATTCGTAAGGTAGTTCTTCAAAATATTATATAGGTGCTCTGGCAGAACTTGTCGTAATTTAAACTTTAAGCCTTCGTGCCAGACCTTGTCAAAGGCTTGAGAAACGTCAAGGAATACGCTTGAACAAATCTTTTTTTCTTCAAGTGATTTTTCGATTACATGTGTTATTCGATGTACTTGTTCAACTGTAGAATGCTTACTTCTAAATCCGAATTGATGATCAGGGATGAGATGCCCTTCTTCTATAACCGGCTGTATTTTCCTAACCAATATTCTCTCGAACACTTTGGATATAATTGGAAGAAGCGAAATCGGTCTATAAGAGGTTTTTTCATTCGGCGGTTTTCCAGGCTTAAGGACCATTATAACTTCGGCGACTTTCCATTGACTGGGAACATATTCTAGTCTAATCGCGGCGTTTATAATGAACAGAAGCTTAATTAGAGCTTTTCTTGGTAGTGCTTTAAGAACCTCTCCCGTAATTAGGTCGTATCCAGGAGCTTTCTTAGGTTTAAGTTTTTTTATTTCTTCCTTAAGTTCGGTAAGCGTTGCATTTCTTATTACACTATTGTCTATATACGACGTATTTATATTTTCAATAAGAGCTTGTCCATCAAACGGTTTGAAAGTTTCTTCCAGGTGGGCGACAAAAACTTGCGCTTTCTCTTTATCATGCCTGGCCCATTCGTCTTGATTTTTCCTAATTGGCGCGGCTTGAATTTGAGGTTTTTTAATACCTTTTATAGCCTTCCAAAGCGAATAGTTAGAATCTTTTTCTGCCGTTAAGCTTTCTAGGTAAGTTTGTATTTCATTATTCTTAAGGTCTTTAATAGATCTTTTTAGTGAGTTGCACAAAGGGTTAAGATGTGCTTTATGTTGCGGAGCCCGAGTTTGTTGCCATCTTTTACGCGCTTTTCTCTTCTCCTTAATCATCTCTTTTATTTCCTGCGGATAAATTTGAATGTAACTGGCCGGGGTTCTCCTTAGGTTGGGAGTATTCGTCCACGCGGCATCCTGTAAGATTTCGACGAAGCGATCTACTTCAACTTCAAGTTCATAGGGCGTTTTAAGTGATACGCTCAGCTCAATATTTGCTTCAATATCTTTTTTAAAGCCGTCCCAATTAGTTTTCGCGCCAGTTAATCTGGCCGGTCCTACTTTTTTAATCAAAGCTTCGCTTATCGTCATAATGATTGGAGAATGATCAGAGGAGAGATCAAAGCTTTCTTCAACTTTTATACAGTTGCCAGATATTCCTTTAACAACAAAGAAATCAATCAAATCTGGTATCTTATTTCTATCAGTTGGCCAATATGTTGGTTTACCCGTCGAGTAAAAATCACAACTGAATTGCATACCCGCATTATAAAGCTTTCTACCTTTCTGAGAGGCGTATCTTGAGCCCCAGAAGGGGTGTTTCGCGTTGAAGTCACCACCAATAATAAAATTTGGTTTAAGGAAGTTGAAGATGTTTGTGAAATCACTTTCTTCAAGTTTACATCGCAGTGGACAATATATAGACGAAATGTTGAAAGCAAAATGTCTATTTCTAACGCGTACCGTGCTTACTTGCATTGCTTCTAATTCAATTTTTATTTCCGCTGAGTGTTCGATATTTTCTTTTATAAACAAAGATGATCCGCCTCTGGCTCTTTCCGATGGGTGAAAGGCGTGATATCCGCTATATCCCCTTATCTTAATATTCGATTGCTTTTTCAGATGAGTTTCACAGACCAAGCATATATCAATATCTTTCTCTCGCATAAATATTTCTAACTCGTCGAGTCTTTGTATGAGCCCGTTAGCGTTCCAAGTAAGAATTTTAAGCGTTTCTTTCATATTCTGGTTGAAGTGCGCGTGTTATGAATGTTGTTTTCTAGTGCAACTAGTCTCTCGAAAATTAGTTTATTTGTTTTGCATTGCTCTTCAAGTTTCGCAAGAATTAGGGAAAAAACATTGGATACATGATCTTCTGAACTACCTCTATCACTATTTTTCAATGTCGCAACTTGAGAAGGAGTTTTTACATTAAAGTTTGGACGGTTTCTTGCTTTGATCTCCCGTGAGTTGTCGGTCGTGTACGTACCCTTAACTGCCTTCGCCGCTTGAGCATAAGACTGCACGCCAATATTCGGAGATTTTGCTTCTGTTACCTTATCTCTATTACTTTCGGATTTTTTATCATTAACCGATCTTAAGTTAATATTGACGGACTTTCTATTTTTCGCTGCTTTTTTCGTAGCTATTTTGGGTCTGTTCTTGATTGGTTTCATATTCGGACGCATCGAATTTTTTAGCGTATCGCGGCGTTTTTGAAGCTCTTTCGCCACTTCGCAACCTCGATAGTTCGCAGGATGTTTTCCTTTGCAATTTATACAAGTGGCTGGGGTTTGCTTGTTTAGGTGACACTCTTCCGAGAGATGTTTACCTGCGCATTTGACGCATCGCGGCTCTTTCTGGCAGTAAGTCTGCGTGTGATTGAAGCCTTGACAGCGCTTACACTGCGGAATCGATCTGGAGGTCTTACGCATGGGTTCGATTTTGACCACGATGTTTAGAATAGTCTTGATACCATATATAATATCTTTATTTTCGTCTTTATCAAAACTAAACATGAATAGTGGAAGACCGCGCTTTACCAATTTTTCATGATCTCCCTCCGACTGTTGCTTCTCCTTCTTGATAATATTGACGGCATCAAGAATTTTAAAGCCTTTGTCTTGAAGGTCGTGTATTACATCTTCTTTAGTGCACGAGGGGTGGAGTCCCCTTGCTACAACACGCAGTGGTCTTTCTAACTTATTTTCATAAGTATACCACTGAATCTTTTCGGCATTCAATTTTTTAGATACTGATCGGTAACCGTCCGCATCATCGACATTGATTTTCCACGTATTGTTTCGCAGAGATGTCACCTTAAACTTCGAAGCCAGAGTTCCTTTAAGGAGGCAATGCAACTTATTATAGTCCGTAATTCCAACGACGTTTATCGGTGGCGGAGGACGTAATTTTGGTTGTTGTTGCTTTTCTTGCATCTCCTTGCGCTTTTCATCTTTTTGTGGCTCGACTTCCGGTGAGGAACCAGCTTTTCGTTTTTTGCTTGGTCGTTTCTTTTCGACCCAATTCGTTTCGCGTGTTAGCTCTTCTTCATCCGTCTGATATTCGCGACTAGGTGAGCGATGTGAGCTAACTGTATTTTCTTTTTGTAGGTACGTCTTTTTTAGGGCATTATTTTCTTGCCTGAGTAAATCTACCTCTTTCTTGAGCTCACGATAGAGTAGCTCCATTTCACTAAGCTTGGTACGGAGTACGTCGTTTTCCTCCTCAATGCTTTTAGATTTCGCTGAGTCCCGTTTTTCACGCGTTTGCGCTTCCGGCGGACTTCTTTTTCCGGAGACGTTCGATCTTGTTGGTGGAGATCGAGATACCCTTGTACTTTTTGAGAAGGGATTTATAAGGTGCTTCGGAAGTAGTACTGTCAAGCGACATGCACATCGAGGCACCCCTCAAGGTGGTGTACTGTCTCCACTATTGTGGAATTTGGTGCTCAACGAGGCCCTTCTAAAGATCGAAAAAACTGGATGCAATGTTATTGCCTATGCAGATGATGTCGCCATTCTAACAACAGGCAAATACCCGCAGACGCTGGCCGATGTCATGCAGTCTGCTCTCAATGAACTGCTCAGATGGCCCGATAAATGCGGCCTCTCCGTTAACTCGACGAAAATCGAGCTAGTTCTATTCATAAGAAAACACAAGCTACCTGACTTCACTCCGCCCAAGATAAGGGGATCCACCCTCAAGCTTTCAAATAGTGCTAGCTATTTAGGCCTAAAGCTTGACCGCAAGCTAATTTGGAAGGAGAATGTCGTCGAACGGGCCAGAAAATCGCTGGCCGCTCTATACATCTGCAAGAAAGCAGTAGGCTCCAACTGGGGCCTTAAACCAAGCATCATGCACTGGCTATACACGTCGGTCATTAAACTGATTCTCATGTATGGAGTATTGGTATGGTGCCCCGCCTTGGAGAAGAAATCCAACCTATCCATAATGGAAAAAACTCAGCGAGTTGCATGTCTCAGTATTACCGGAGACACTGAGAACTACTCCCACAGCGGCGCTCCAAACCATGCTCCACCTGCTTCCGACTGACATCGTCAGTAAACAATTGGCTGTCAGCTCGGCAATAAGACTGAGAGGCTCCAGGCAGTGGAAGGAGCAACACACGGGACATGCCAATATACTTTCGATGCACCGTCATCTTCCCAATTCCACTGACCATCTGCCCACTGAATATGATTTTGACAAGGGCTACACGCACTCGATACCGGACAGAAGTGAGTGGACACAACGCAATGTCCTTTACAACGAATCGCTGTCAATCTTCACGGACGGGTCCAAAACCAAGGACGGAGTCGGTGCCGGAATTTTCTCGGAAGATCTGGACATACACCTCTCCTTTAACCTTCCAGACTACTGCAGCGTTTTTCAAGCCGAAATCACCGCAGTTCGCAAAGCTGCTGACTGGCTGGCAGCTAGCACACTATCAACACCTGATATTGTTATTTATGTCGACAGTCAGGCAGCCATCAAATCCCTCGCATCCAGCACTACGAGATCTAAGGCAGTGAAAGATTGTCGCATATCTCTTAACGAGATAGCTGGTCAGTACAACCTCACCCTTTGCTGGGTACCAGGTCACTTTGACATACCGGGGAATTGTGCAGCCGACGAACTTGCACGACAAGCCTCCTCTGGTACAGATAGCATAAGCATCACCGACATCGAAGCGCCAGTGTCTTATGTTAAGTACCTTATTCAAATTGATGCCGAGAAAGTAGCCAATCATCGATGGCAACATCTAGACCAATGTCATACCGCCAGACAGCTCTGGCCGATACTCAATAAATCCAGGTCCATCGGACTTCTGAAGCACAAGAGAGGAACCCATTCAAAAATAACAAATGTCCTCACCGGACACTGCGTCATAGGAAGACATGCCCAGAGATTAGGTATCCCTCACAACGACTTCTGCAGAAGCTGCAGAGATGAAGAGGAAGAAGAGACCAACAGTCATCTCCTGTGCGCCTGTCCTGCGCTTGCCAACATCAGGAAGGCCACTCTGGGTGAATACTTCTACAATGATCTTAATGATCTCGGCAACGCCTGCACGGCTAAAATTCTCGACTTCATTCAACGAAGCAAATGGTTCCAAGAGTAAGAGGGTGATCCACCCGCCTTACACATCGGCAGTACAATGGACCTACTTCTTGGTCTAAGTACATCCTCATCGAGGGCCGATCCTAACCTAACCTAACCTAACGTACCCCCTTCATGGAGACGAGTGAGAGTGGTTTACATCTGAAAGGTAGGCAGATGCCTTTGCACTGAAGAATCTCGAGTGACTTCTGAACAACCATTTGCGAAGCAAAATAGAACCATCCCTGTCCAAAGCTCAGCACGCATATCTCGAAGGTAGATCACTATAGGCCACTATACAGGGTGTCCCAGTTAAGCAGTATAATCCTTTAAGAGGAGGTACCTGAAGTTCCGCCGAACAAAAAATTGCATGGCAAGGGGGGTCTATTCTTACGGAGTAATTTCGTTCCTCAACCATACTTTTAACGAACAGTGGATTGGTCGATTTGGCCCCAACTTTTGGCCACCCAGATCTCCTGATCTAACACCCATGGATTTCTTCTTCCGGGGTGCTATGAAAGAAAAAGTTTATTTTAGAGAAATGTCGAGTCTGGAAGAGCTCCTAGAAAAAATTAGTGCCGTTTCAGAAGAGATGAGAATAAGTTTGCTGCTCGTTAATCTACCATCCAAAATGCTTAAACGCTCCCGAAAGTGTATTCAAATGGAAGGAAGGCACTTTGAACAATTGCTATAAACATTCCATAAACTGTTCTGTTTTAAGACTAATTCAGTAGGTACCTACACTTCTTTTTGACCATTTTTGTCTGACAAAAAATGGCGTTTACTACAACTTTTGTTGATCGTACGTAAGAAAGTTGCTTAACATAATTTTAAGGTAATTTTTTAGGGATAAAAATTTCATAAAAAAAAAAAAACTATTAAGTAAAAATGTTCATTATTTTGAGTTTAAGGAGCCATTACTTTTTTGTGGTTGCACAGCTGTACCCAATATGTTTGAAACTTGTATGCGCTATAAAATTGTCTGTCAAAATGTATAAAACTATTTTTGTACCTATAACAGTTTAGAAGTTATAGCGTTTAAAGTGGTTACACTTCCAAATAAGAGGTCACCCACTTTGATGGGCTATAACTTGAAATGTGGCGGAACTTCAGGTATCTCCTCTTAAAGGATTATACTGCTTAACTGAGACACCCTGTATAGTGCTATGTTAATGTACCGTTTCTATGCTTAGCACTGGAATTTTTAAGGCAACACTAGGCAATAGCATTATAAACAATTTTGCCAGTAGGGAAACACCCCAGAGCGGTGTTATCTCATCTCTACTATGGCTGATAGTCATGAATAAAATTCTTTTAACTTTAGACAGGGAAAGTATCAAGGTAGTCGGGTATGCAGACGATACGGTGATACTAGTGTCAGGAAAGTTTCTCTCAGTTATAAGTGAAATCACGGAAAATGCTCTCAGTTAAGTAAGCGCTTGGTCAAAATGTGTGGTCTTGGTGTCAACTCGAGCAAAACCAAAATACCTGACTTCGTACTTCCTCGGCTAAATGGCCAACCGCTCTCCTTATCGTCCAGTGCTAGGTACGAGTATTTAGGAGCTATCCTAGATCCGAAACTTAACTGGAAGCTAAAGATAGAACAACGGGTAAAGAAGGCATGTATAGCTTTCTATACTTGTAGCAAAACCTTCGGGAAAAAATGGGGACTGCAGCCAAAATGGGCCTTATGGATGTACACAGCCTTGTTAAAACCAATTCTCACATATGCGTCAATAGTATGGTGGTCGGCTCTAAAAACAAAGGTTATAATATAACCAAACTTAATAAAGAAGAACGGCATGCATAGGTACCACAGGCGCTCTACGGTCAAGCCCGATCGATGCTCTAACAGTCTTTTTACCTTTAGATCTACACATAATAAACATCACATCACACAGTACACAGTGCGGTCAGACTCAGGGAGTTTGGGTGCTGGTTTATGAAACCCCATGGACATAGTAACATTTTAAACTCTCTGCCGAGAGAACTCGTTTTGCTAACAACGGATTACATGGTACTCAAAATGAATTTCACAAAGCGCTTAGACGTTCAATTCCCCACAAGGTCAGAATGGCAAGATGGACAGGTGATTAAGGATTTCAACGAAACAATCTACACAGACGGTTCAAAGATGGATCGTGGAGTCAGTGCGGGTGTGTTTTTCGAATCATTAAATATCTCTAAATCATATAGGCTTCCGGGTTTTGCCAGTGTGTTCCAGGCAGAACTACTCGCTGTCCAGGAAGCTTGCCGTCAGATCAAAACACACACCAATATAACGCTAAGGCCAAAGACCGCTATTTTTATTGATAGCCAAGCATCCATCAAAGCCATTGCATCAGTTACTACATCCTCCAAGCTGGTGCTTGAATGCCAAAATGAGCTAGCTTCGCTAGATAGACTTCTCAAGGTAAAACTGATTTATATTCCAGGACACAGTAACGTTTATAGAAAGGAACTTGTGGACGAACTGGCTAGGCAAGGCTCAGCCCTTCACACCTCTCTTGCGGAATCAGTTCAAATCTCGCTTGGAGCAGTCAAAGCAGAAATATCCTCAAAATTCTCTGCCAAAGCCCCCCTCAGATGGATTAGGCTGACAAACTGTCATCTCTAGAAAGCTGTGGCCAACTACAACAAATCAAAAACAACCGATTTCTTAAACAGAACGCGTAGGGACATCGCCAGGATAACACCAACCACCGCGGGTCACTGGCCTATAGGAGACCACGCAGTCAGACTAGGTATTGCACACAACACACACTGTCGCAGTTGCAATGTCGCAACTGGAAAAGAAACCCTTATCCACTTTTTATGTACAGCTAGGGCCAGACAACGAGCTTTAGGAAAACACGTTTTTCGATTCCCTTGAGAAAGTCTCAGAGAGAAACCTTAAAGATTTAATCTTCTTCTTCCTTTTTTTTAGCGAGGTTATGATCCGAAAACAAGGGATCACAACCCTCCTACTTCACAGCATTTCTACTGATCCGCCTATGGGGTTCGCCTATTTGACCTCAGAAAATATCGGGAGGCCTGCCGATTTTGGATCACTCGGTTACTGAGGCCAATGAAATGCCGATGTCGTCGCATTTGTCTGATCCAGGCACTTATAGGCCTGCCTTTCCTATATCGCGATGTCTTTGGAATGTGCATTGATATTGCCTTTTTAACAGGGTTCAAATGATCTCTTCTTTGAACGTGGCAGTACCAGCTGAGCCGGTCATGCTCTATTTTTTGTACGATGGTTTCCCTGATGTGAAAGCTTAATCCTTAAAGATTTAATAATCTTTCTAAACTCCACAGGCTAGATCTAGAGACTCCCCACAAACACACCTTTTATATCGAGGTACACCAGTTTTGTGGTATCAAAACGGCACCTAGTGCAAATTGGGTTCTGCTCTTTTCTTAGAAGAACCATCACACTTACCTACCCTACCCTACCTGTCTAGGTGGATTCGGTACAGCGGAAACGTTTCGAAAGGCAGGCAGATGGTCAATCATTGACATCACATTCATGAGCAACTCACTCCTGCGGAAAACCAAATGGCGGGTCAGCGAAGACTATACCCACAGTGACCACCAGCCAATTATATTTAATGTCGGCGAGGAGAAACGTAGACTGCGTCCCACCCTAACAGGACCAAAGTGGAAGGACACGCTCTTCGACAAAAACATGTTCGAAGAAATGTTAAACACCAGCGCCACAACAAATAATGGATCGGCTGAGGCGCTTTCGCATCAGCTGATCCAGGTCATAGCCACAGCGTGCGACGCAGCAATGCCCAGAAGGTCTGTCAGTAAAAGAGGCGAGCCCTGCTACTGGTGGACCGACGAGATTAAACGGCTCAGGGCGATGTGCCTACAAGCACGTCGCAGATCACAGAGATCCAGAGGCAGACAAGATTTCCAAGAGCGGCTAACCGCGTTTAAATTGGCGAGGCGAGAACTGGGAAGGACCATTAAGGAGAGTAAGTCAAGGAGCTTTTGGGCGGCTCTGTGACGAGGCCGAATCAGACCCCTGGGGCATGGCGTATAGAGCGGTGATGAAGAAGCTTAAAAGCAGCAGGTCTCCACAACGTACATGCCCGGCAATGCTAAAGACTATAGTAGAGCACCTATTCCCCCATAGACCAACTACTATGGTCTCCATCACGAGGGAGATCAGCATGAAGCATATCGCAGCAATCACGTCAGAAGAACTCTTTGGGGCATGCAGAAAAATCGGAGACAGCAAAGCACCTGGACCGGATGGCATCCCGAATAGGGCAATCAAGGCGGCTGTTAAGACGAGACCGGACATCTTTCTGACAACGATGCAAACGTGCATAAAGGAGGGGGTATTTCCTACACCATGGAAATTGCAACATTTAGTGCTGCTTCCAAACGGCAATAAGCCGCCCGGACAACCATCATCGTATCGCCCAATATGCCTGCTCGATACGCTGGGAAAGATCCTAGAGCGTATCATCTATAACAGACTGCTTACGGTGGCGGAGGAAAACGGAGCCTTGTAAGACTGTCAGAACGGCTTTAGAAAATCACGCTCTACCATCGATGCCATAAAGGCGGTAGTGGATATAGCAACTGAAGCAATACAAGGGAAAAGGTGGAAATGGGGGACGAAGAAATACTGCGCAGTAGTAACGCTCGACGTCAAAAATGCGTTCAACTCGGCAAGCTGGTCATCCATTAGGATATCCCTGGCCAGGATGGATACACCATACTACCTGCTGAGGATAGTCATGGACTACTTCAGCAATAGGAAGCTAAGATACCATACTGACGATGTCGTTAAGCACTACAGTGTTTCCGCGGGAGTCCCGCAAGGGTCGGTTCTGTGACCTCTCTTATGGAACATTATGTACGACGGAGTTCTGCGACTAACATTGCCCGAGGGAGTCAAAGTAATTGGCTTCGCTTACAATATCGCAGTGGTTACAGTAGCCAAGCACGTACACGAGGTGGAATCTGCCACGAATGAGGCAGTTATAAGTATAAAGGAATGGCTGGAGTCTACCGGTGTGGAACTAGCTGCCCACAAGACCGAAGCTGTCCTAATAACCAGCCGCAAAAAGGTGGAATACGCCAGCTTCCGGGTCGGAAACCAGAAAATCAGGTCCAAAGAATCCTTGAGGTACCTTGGGGTCATGCTCGACAACAGGCTGCGCTTCAAAGCCCACTTCTAGTATTCTAGTAAGAAAGCATCGCTGATGCAGGCAGCACTCTCCCGAATGCTCCCGAACATCGGCGGGCCTGGATACGCCCGCAGGATCCTGCTGTTTAGAGTGGTCAGCTCGGTACTTCTATACGCTGCCCCGATATGGGCAGGTGCACTGGCGACAAATGAGTGCAGGAAGAAGTTATCATCAGCTCACAGGCTCTGCGCAATCAGAGTGATCAGCGGCTTCCGAACTATCTCCGACGATGCAGCCTGCGTTTTAGCTGGGATGGTCCCAATCGACATCCTCGCTGATGAGATGCAGAGGGTATACCTTAGATGTCCCTCGAACCGGAAAGAGGCAAAAAGGATTAATGAGGAGGAAAGGGCAGCATCAGCAACGCTGTGGCAAACCAGATGGGATAGCTCTACCAAAGGCAGGTGGACCCACAAGCTCATTCCCACTATAAAATCATGGACAGAGAGAGCGAGGGGGAACTGTAACTACCACCTCACACAGTTCCTGTCCGGATACGGTGGCTACCGGAAATACCTCCATAGATTTGGACACGATAGTTCGCCCCTGTGTCCAATATGTCCAAACGAAGAGGAGGACGCGGAGCATGCAGTGTTCTACTGAAGACAGAGCAAACCTGTCAAGTCCAGAAAATCTTGTTAGTCACATGACACGATCAGAGGCCGAGTGGATGGAGATCCGCTCATTCATAGTATGTGTGCAGAATGCGCTGCGAAGAGCAGAAGCCCTAAGAAGAGCTCAAGAGGCGGCCTCGGAGACTAGAGCATAATTGCCAACCAGCCCCGCGAAGAAATACCTAACGGCAGTACCGCGAATAGTAGTAGTAGCACTCGGGCGAATCTATGAGGATTATACATCCTTGGCGCCTAACCTAAAAAAAAAAAAAAAAAAAAAAAAAAAATAGGTGGATTATTAAGAGGAACGCATACACAGTGTTAAGCTTATAAAAAGGAAAGAGATGCTTTCACACTCTCTTGTAATAGCCCAAATGCCGGGTCTGGTTGGCTGTCCTCGTGAATCATCTTTACATGAAGGACTTAACTTGAATTCAGTTCAAACACGCGGATCGAATAGAAAAAGCGTTAACTCAATCCGATCACAAAAATTCGGGTGTTACGCGTTTCTCGTTGCTCGCTCGTTTATTCGCAGTTGCTGCGTCATACTCGTGATTACTTCGTTTGCATGTCACACATGTATCTTCTGCTGCAAATACCTCCCAGCGCTGAATTTATTACCCCTGCCCTCAGTGTCGTACCTATCCAATTTCAGAGCTCGGCAGACAGTTGAGCTCTGTGCAAGCTGTTTAAAATCGCATCGATGATTAGATTGTTGAAGGCTCCATCTATATAGAGGAACACCCCAGCGTGCGTTCCTTGCGATGGAGAGATTTTCCTATAGTCGATACTGCGGAGAGCTGCATCTACCAATCTACCTTTCACTTACGCATGTTGTGATCTAGACATGTATTTATCGCCGGTCACACCCCTGACGTGCACGTCTATGAGTCTTTCCAGTGTTTTAAATAGAAATGACAATAGACTGAATGGTCTGTAGCCTTTTGGCGTCGTGTGGGTAGCTTTTCCTGCTTTGGAAATGAAAATGACCCACACCTGCCTCCATTTCTGGGGGAAATAGACTAGCTTAACACAGCCTTTGAAGATTCGCTTGAGCTACGGAATGATAGTTTCCACAGACTCTTGCAACATCATTGGTTGAATGTTGTACATTCCTGGCGTTTGGATTTGAGATTTAATTTTGATCGTTGACTATCTCGTCATTTTCATCCGCATCAAGTTTTACCCCCTTCGGGCTAGGGGTTAGAATTTATCCGAGGTAGGCACGCCAAGTAAACTGGTAAATCCACACTCTTCGGAGGTCGGTTCCATGGATTCTGGGGGGAACCATTTATTGCTAAAAAATGACCCTTTCATAAAGTGTCGTAGAATGGTAAGAACACTACCATCCCCAACAAGAAAAAATGATTCAATGTTGGAAGCTAATTACAAAAAAGCCTGTGAAGAAAGAGACAATTTTAAGCAACTCAGTGAAAAACTGAGAAGCGAAATTGATAAATTAAAGCTTGAGTTACAGCTGCTTAAAGAACAGGTCAACAACAACAAAAATGAACAGATAACAGAAACTATCGTGTATTCTACGGATGAAGAAGAACTACACAGAGAGATAAAACCATCCCTTAGTAGAACAAAAAGGAACAAAAGAAGAAAAATGAGCATGTCTCCGGAGCTTTCACCACCAAAAGTAAACCAGAAAAGCCCAGGAAAGATTAAAAACAAAGAAACCAAACCACTCAAGCCAATAAAGCCTCCTCCAATTATAGTGCTTTGTATCACGAAGTACGAAGGCTTATTAAATACACTGGAGGAAAATAAAATAAAAGCTAATACAGCTCTTCTAAATAGTAATGATGTCAAAATTAATGTGGAAGACGAAGAATCCTACAGAAACTTGACAAAATTACTAAATCAAAAAAAAAGTGCAATGGTATTCGTTTGAAAATAAACAAACAAGACCAATAAAGGTTGTCGCAAAGAAACTACACTTCTCATGCACACCTGAACGCATTGCGAATGACCTAAAAAAGAAAAAACTTCAAAATACTAGAAGTTGTCAACATGCTTAAGCATAAAAGCAAAGTACCGCTGCCGATGTTTATGCTTACTTTTGAGCAAGATGAAGACATCAAGAAAATTTATGAAATTAAAGATATCCTAGGAATGAAAGCAAAATCATCCTTTACGTAAATCAAAGCTAGTCCCTCAATGTAAGAACTGCCAAAAGTATGGTCACACTCACAAATACTGCAACTCTAACCCAAAATGTGTTAAATGTGCAGGAGACCACCGTACAAAAGACTGCATAAGGGAAAAAAGGCAGCCCCAAAATGCGCCAACTGTAATGAAAGACACCCAGCCAACTGTAGAGGCTGCGTAGTAGCAAAAGAGCTACAGCAGGCCAAAGATAACAAGCAGAAGAAAATACAAAAGCCTGTTCAAAAAGCCGCATCTAAAGTTGGAGAAATCCGAAACAAGAGAAACTTAGGATCTAAATCGAGGGCCCAAAAGAGTGAAAAAATGGATAAAGTTAAAGAAAATCTACCCTCAAGCAAAAATGAGAACTTAAGTCTCATAACCGGCTCAAAGAAAACATATGCACAGGTTACTTCGAACAACAATACCAAACCAATCGGAAAACCCAAGCCTTCCAGTAATGTCATGGAGGATATCATGCAAAGAATCCTCAACAGAATGGATGACATGGAATAATAAGAAAATTCTGGAAAGAATATCTTTCCTTGAAAAACTAAACAGTAACAAAAAAAACTGTTTCTAAAAGATCCTAATGGCTAAAAACATAAAAATATTGTTATGGAATCCCAATGGTCTCAAGAATCGCAAAGACGAATTGCAAGCGACTGTCGATATAAAAAAAAATTGACATATGTCTAGTCTCTGAGACACACTTCAAAATTGGAACAAAATATAAACTGCGCGGATACAAGACATACCATACCCCACATCCTCACTGTACAGCAAGAGGGGGGGCTGCAGTTATAATTAAGGAAGGTGTTAGCCACGATGAAGATAAAGAATATCAGTCGTGTGAAATACAAGCCAAATCCGTAAACATAAAAACAAGCAGCGGCCAGATAACCGTAGCAGCGGCATATTGTTCTCCTAGCTATAGGCTGAAACAAAACGATTTTAAAAGCCCCTTCCGTAAATTTGAGAATAAATTCATAATAGGCGGAGATTTCAACGCAAGGAACAAATTCTGGGGATCAAGATTAACAAATACAAGAGGAAGAGAACTCCTTGAATCTATAAAAGAAAGCGATGCTAATCACCATTCAACGGGAAATCCTACTTACTGGCCCACAGATAGGAACAAAATCCCGGACGTTGTCGACTTCTTTATAATTAAGAATATCTCCTCAAATACTACCCAAGTGCAGGAAGGGCCAGATCTTGACTCAGATCACTCATCTGTGCTGCTTACACTTGGTAATAAAATTATAATGAAGGAACGCAACCCATGTCTAGTCAACAAGCTAACTGACTGGATATATTTCAGATATTTGCTGGAGGAATGCATCGAACTAAGTACAACAATCGATACAACAGAGCAACTAGAAAGTGAAGTACAGAGTGTCCGCCGGGAACGTATACTACTTTGTTTTGCCGCCATTTTGGTAAACATTAGTCTTGACAGTTCATATTTGGCAGTCGTGAAGTAGACACGTGGCATATTTATTATGGAAAAATATTCGATAAACCAACGTGTTTTAATCGTTAAAACATTTTATCAAAATCAATCATCGATTACTGTGACGATGAGAAAGTTACGTGAAATTTTTGGGAGAAACAACGTGCCAACAAAACGCACTATTTATCGTGTAGTGAATGATTTCGAAGAAAGAGGGTCTGTAGGTGATAGGCCCAAGCATGGGTCACAACGTACAGCAAGATCGGCTGAAAACATTACTGCTGTTCAAGGAAGTGTTCAAAACAACCCATCAACCTCAATTCGACGCCGTGCTCAGGAGCTTGGTCTTCAAAGAACAACTTTGGCCACAATTTTGCACAAGGATTTGCATTTGTTTCCATTTAAGATTCAGTTGACACAAGAGCTTCTTCAAGAAGACCATTTACGCCGCCGTACATATGCCAATACGATGTTACAGCTAGCCCATGACAACACCGATTTTCATGAAAAAATCATAATGAGTGACGAGGCACATTTTCATTTGAATGGATATGTGAATAAACAGAATAGTCGGTTCTGGGCAATGGAAAACCCTCAAATTATTCATCAGTCACCTTTGCATCCATTAAAAGTAACAGTCTGGTGTGCAATTTGGTCAGGAGGAATCATTGGACCTTACTTCTTTGAAAATAAAAACGGCGTAACGGTAACTGTGAATGGGGAGCGATATCGTGATATGATTGAAAACTTTTTAACGCCACAACTGCGTGCTTTGGGCTTGATTAACATGTGGTATCAACAAGACTGTGCCACATCGCATACAGCCAGGCTTACAATGGAATTACTGCGAGACCTCTTTCCACAACAAGTTATTTCAAAAAATGGTGATGTTGATTGGCCTCCACGGTCGCCTGATTTGACTGCTCCTGACTTCTTTTTGTGGGGATATCTGAAAAGCAAGGTTTATGCAAACAAACCAGAAACGCTTGAGCAACTCAAACAAAATATTCGTGATGAAATTAATGAAATACCGCGTGAAATGTGTGAGAATGTAATGAAAAATGTGCTCAAAAGGGCTCGCATTTGTGAGACTAGCAGAGGCGGACATTTACCTGATATTGTATTCCATACATAATTGCCGACATAAAATAAAACATTTATCAATATAAGATCCATTCTCTTTCATTTAATCAAAAATTATAAACAAATAAAGTAGTATACCTTCCCGGCGGACACCCGGTACATACTTTCACCCTAAATATACAAAAGGCTGCTTGGGCTGCAACGCCTGAATCAAATAGTAAAGTAAAAAGAAACGTATATCCCAAAGAAATATGCGACATAATATCTGAAAAGAGAAGAGCTCGTAAACGCTGGCAATTGTCGAGAGCGCCAAGTGATAAAAATAGGCTTAATAGTTTAAACAATACGCTCAGAAAAAAGATCACAGAATTAAAAAATTCGTCGGTGGAAAGATACCTTACAAATCTGACAAACGATGGTAGTACCGAATACTCACTGTGGAAGGCTACAAAAAAATGAAAAGGCCAACGGCATTCAACAGGAGTGGAAACTGGGCAAAAACAAACAAACAAAAGGCCGATTTATTTGCTGAACATCTTGAAAGCGTCTTTCAGCCATATGAAGATAATGATTATCTCCAACAAACGGAAGAAATGTTCGAAGATGAGAGGTTAATCCCAGCAGTAACCTCTAAGGAAATAGCCACAGAAATAAAAGAGAAGATCAACCCTAAAAATGCCCCGGGATTTGATTTAATCACGGGTGAAATTCTGAAAAAACTGCCTAGAAAAGGTATTAAAAAAATAGCACAGATAATAAATGCAGCGTTCAGACTAAGGTATGTTCCACGCATGTGGAAGGTCGCGGAAGTTATTATGGTACCAAAGCCGGGAAAATTACCCAGTGAAGTTACCTCATATCGTCCGATTTCATTGCTGCCAATACTGTCAAAGCTCTTCGAAAAAATTCTTCTGAAATGACTCCATCCGATTATATAAGAAAAGGCACTGGTACCAAACCATCAATTTGGATTCAGAAATAGGTACTCCACTATAGATCAGGTCCACAGAATGACTGACAAAATAGAAAAAGCTTTAGAAGAAAAACAAATATGCTCTACCATCTTCCTTGATGCAACACAGGCTTTTGATAAAGTCTGGCACAATAAATTGGTCCATAAACTGAAAAAATATCTTCCAAAACAATACTCGGAAATACTAGAGTCATATATAAAGCAGCGATTATATAGAATTAAGCAAGAAAATGAGTACTCCGCATCAAAATGTATAAAATCTGGAGTACCGCAAGGTAGTGTGTTAGGGCCTGTGCTGTTCCTCCTATACACGAACGACCTACCACAAAATGACGAAACTACTGTTGCCACATTTGCAGACGATACTGCTGTACTTGCTGTCGGAAAAACCGTACAGGAAGTTACCGAAAAACTACAAAGGACAGTAGACGAAATATCTGAATGGACCAAAAAATGGCAAATAAAATTAAATGAACTGAAGTCAATCCATGTTAACTTCACTAATAAAAACGTACAACACATACCTGTGTACATAAATAACAAAGTAGTTCTGCATTCGAACTCAGCTAAGTACTTAGGCATGACTTTAGACGCGAAGTTGCGCTGGAAAACTCATGTCAAGAAAAAACATGACGAACTAAACATTCGATATAAAAAAATGTATTGGCTATTAGGGCGGTATTTATGTCTCTCAATATATAATAAACTGCTCCTCTATAAGCAAGTTTTAAAGCCAATATGGACATATGGTATGGCCTTCAGCTTTGGGGGTGCACAAGTATGACGAACCTACAAAGAATACAATGCTTTCAAAATAATGTACTACGCAATATTGTTAATGCGCCATGGTACATACGTAACGCTGATCTACATAGGGATCTAAAAATTGAAATGGTTGAGGACGAAGTCAGGAAGGTCGCAAGAAGACATGAAGGTAGGCTTCGCAACCATTCTAATTTAGAAGTAGTGGAACTACTTAATAATAACAATCTAGTTAGAAGATTACGAAGAAGAAAACCATTCGAACTAGTTAACTAGGAGAAAAAATAAAAAGAAATATATAACATAATCACCCGAACAAAGTGATGACGAGTTAAAAAACAAAAGGTAACAGACCAAAGTTAGTTCCTTGTAACATAAATTTACAAGTATTAGAAACAAATTGCTGATTAGTTTAACGACTAGGTGCGATTATTGGAAGGATGGTAAAACCATGCTTTCTCCGGGTGTATTTATTAGGTGGGTCAGGTCCCACACTATCGCAAAGCTCGCATGCGATGTCTTTCAACGATTTTAACCCAGCTACACGCAAAAAAAAAAGAAAAAAAAGTTCTGCCACCGATACTGGAATAGGTGAACTATCTCCAGCGATATCAGTGCAGCCAGGCAAATGATTTCTAAGACGGGACGCCTACGTCGTTGATTCAATAGGTCCACAAAGATTTCTCCAAGAGGTCTTGTTTGAGAACCTGATCTCTTTCTGGAGGACTCTTACGCTTTCTTTGTTGGGTTCAGAGGTAGTAGTCTGAAAAGTCATCAAGTCCTGCTGTAGGTATGGCCCTAAATTTATAAGTGAAGGCAATGTATGTGAGTTATTAAAATAACCTCAAGACTGCGGAGTTTCTGGGCGGCCGAACGCTATATCGGGATATGCTAGACAACGGTGGATCTTATAATTTATGTGCGCATCTTGAGCCATCGTCATCTTGTAAAATTGAATATCACTCTCACACCCTGAGACTTAATTTTAACTTCTCTAATTTACTTCCGGTGAATCCTCTTTAAACTGTTTTTCTTTTACCCATTTTCCATCCAACCAGGAAGGGAAAAAAACTGGAATAAATTGCGCGTTTTGAAATTAAAAACTTCCACCGTTTAATGGTAAATTTACCTCATTAGGTGTTGCTTAATAATTAAGACCTTCCGTCTTCATTAGTTCTTTCAAAAAAAGAAAGCAAAAACCTTTTTTTTTTTTATTCTAATTTCTCATGGACTTTTCCTGAGTTTTATCCCTTCATTCAGTCTCTTCTGAATTGAGTTACGCTAATGAACTTGTGCCCTTTCCTCAATTTACCCTTAATAAGTTCTCTCTAAATGATGCATCCAATTTAAAGGACTACCTTGGAGATGGCCATGGCATCGTGTCGTCTGTCTGACAAGACACAACAGAATAAATATCTTAAAAACCTAATTACACGGTTAAAGAATTAAAAAATTCGATTAGTCCTGATTGTTGGAGGAGACAAAATTGTTTCTGGCAGGATTCTCCCATTTTGTATCTGTCACTCAGTGTCATCCTTTTGGTTATACAATATATTTTCCAAGTGAATCTGCTGATGAAATTATACTCAGAGTGCTTTGCTTTGATTTTCGATTTCCTTCTAGGATCAAAATGTGAAGTGTGGATAGCTACAGTGGGGTTGAGAAGTTTTGCTCGACTTGGGTAAAAGTTTGGGTGTAAATATGGACTAGTTATAGTGGCTTAGTTAAAATCATCATCAAGTGGATTGGCAAGTACGTGAATAGGAACAGTAAGTATTTAAGCTCGGAGATGGTTTCAAGGATTATGGTGTAGCCCATCACTTGCTTCTATCTCGCTGTTCATTCCAGGAATTGTCAATATTTCCAACAAATTGGCTGAGATGCTCAGTAGTCCGCCTCATACGAGTATACTGAACGTACAGCGCCATTATCAAACCCATGGTCACTTATGCAGCGTTCGATGGCCAAAAACCTCACAGGTCGAGACTCAGGAACAATTGAATAAAATCCATCATCGCCTGTTTGGGTATCACAGGGTCAATGAAAATGTGTCCCACGGCAGCTATGGGAGCAATGCATAGCCTCACATCACTACACCTCGCAATACATAAAGAAGCTACGCTGAGTGCTCTTAGCCTGCCCATGATTTCGGACCTTATTAAAACAATCGAAGACGAAATCAAAAACTACGCGAGAAAGCATAAAAGTCGACTAGAAAGTCACGCTAATATAACAGTCCTCCAAGTTTTGGATGAAAGAAATTTACTTCGCCGTCTACAAAGAATCAAACCTTTAGACTTAGCGCGCTAAGTAACCGCGTCTAAACTGCGGAGCTGGCAGGAACTTCTAATGGGAAGGTACATACCTGCAAAACGTCATTATTTCGTGAAAGAAAAACTACTTGATAAGTCGAATACTTAGTTGTAGTAAAAATAAAAAACAAGTCTGTTTTGAAGGGAGGTTTTTTAGTGGGTAAGATTCCCACACTACTATGAGCACGCGCTGTCGATCCTCATAGTGTCTTGTTGAAGATTTTCACCTACCCTCGGAAAAAAAAAAAAAAACTCAAAATGACCTTATTCTCAAAATCTTAGATACCAAGCTCAAGAAATACCGGTCCTCCAGAAGATTCAATGTGGTCATGGGTGACCGCCACATATGTAGGAGTGAAGGGCTTGCGGTCTTACTAAACTTTCAAACTTGGTACACAGATGGTTCAAAATTGGAAAATGGTAGCACTGGCGCAGGGGCTTATGGACCGAGGTTCCAACGTGCAGCAGTTGTGAAATCACCAACAACATTTCAGGCAGAAGTCCATACAATCGAACTCTGTGTACGAGAATGCCAGCCAAGAACAGTCGAGGGCACCCGATTTATGTATATTCTCTCGCACAGCCAGGTAGCAAATATGATTCTGAAATCCTGCACGGTAAGATCCAAACTTGTATGGGACTGTCTGAATCTACTCGAAAAACACCACTGTGGCATGGATACCAGGACACGAAGTCTTCGAGGACAATGAACGGCAGACTAGCTAGCGAGAAGAGGTGCTAGACATTCACTAGTCCGTCATGAACCCTGTTTTAGAGTTACATGGAGTAACATAAACCTCCAAATAAAACAATGGGAAGTAGAGCACTGGGCCAAATTCAAGGGCTTAAGGCAAGCAAACAAGTTTATCAATCTCAACCGTCACAAGGTTATGAAGGTACTTGAGGTCAGCAAAGCAGACTTAAAGACCTGACTGGTCATTGCCCACTCAGGTACCATCTGTACAAAATAGGAGTAGCAGATGCAGACGTAGGCCGGCTACGCGGAGAACAAAAGGAGATGGCAGAACATATTCTTTGTGAATGCCACATGGCCGCAAGGAAAAGAGTTCTCCACTTCGGGAGGGCTTTATTGAGATTTATGGAACATTGTGCCTTGTTAAGTTTCATCCAGAGCCTTAACCCAGTTCCTGGCTTAACACCAGGCTGGGACAAAGGTTCTATAGGTCGCAGTGCGTACAAAGCCCTAGTATGGTATAGCATAGTGTAGTAGCCCTCCTCAGACAGCACGTTTGGCCTTCTGAAGAAAAAATAAGTGAAGGGTGTACACCAATTATCTACGATCATCTGATGCTACATTAGCTTCGACGTCCGATGTGAATCTCAGAACTGAAGGCAATAACTTCCATCTTCAACACTTCCAACTTCCAACACTCGATTGCCTAGAGGAGACGACCATGGGTAGAGTTCTTTGGAAGAAGGGCAGCTTTCTTGAACTTTCTTGACATTATTTCGGTAGGGAAATGATGGTTTTTGCCCGAGAACTGTATGTGTCCACTCATTTGCATTTGTGAATCAGTGAATGTGAAGGCAGTGAATATTTTGAGTGGCTCACAAAGCGAGCTACTGGCTCCAATTCTCTGGTTGCAGTCAATAAGAGCTGAAAAAACCTTGAAGAACAGGAACTAGGAAGGAGAGCAATTACGATACCAACGTTTTGGGAAAAGCACATGAGAAGCTTTCCATTATCGACAGAATGCACCTGGTGGTACTGTGTAAATATTTCTCATCATCTTGCTTATTGATAAGATAAGGAGTAATCATGGCATCGCCTAGACTATTGCATTATCTGGTACCGCCACTATGCTGTTGAAGATTGCCTTTAAGCTGCGCCCCAACAAAGCAATATGGTCAAGTGACTTTAAACTCATTTACTGAACACCATGGTACGCTAGGGGAGTTTGAAGGACATCCCTGGCAACAATGGATTTGCTGACTGGAGCCTGACTCATCAGACTCTGCTGGTAGTGTGTAGGGAATTTGAGCTGACAATATTCAGGCGTCCGCTAAGTTTTCGTATCTATTTACTTACTTACCTGTTTAAAGGGCTACCGACTCTTGGAGAGACACGGCTGCCTTCCATCGTCTGCGATCCCGGACACGCTGCTTCCAGTTGTGAAGACCAAGTTTTCTGGCATCCGCGACAGCATGGTCTTTATACTGGCGGTTCGGCCTTTTTGCCGTCTCGCACCTGGGGGCTGAGATTCAAAGATGCTCTTGGCTGGAGCGTTGTTGTCCATTCGCTCGATGTAACTGAGCCAATGTAGTTGACATGCCTTGGCTTTTCGGACCGGTTGTATCCGCGCCTCCATTGCCGTCCTCGCATATGGGACCTAATATCCGACGAAGAATTTTTCGCTCAAAGGTACCCAATATTTGCTCTGCTTTCTTACTAATCGGCGCGGTAAAATCGCATCATCACCCCCCGTGGTGCCCGCTGGATAGCTATCTGATAGTGAACATTACCGCCATCCAAGAAGTGCGATGGGATGGGCCGGGCAAAGGTAGGATGAAAAACTGCGACATCTACTACGGCGATTGCTATAGACAGCAAGGACAGCGTCTATTCGGGTGCGGATTTGTCATTGGAGACAGACTTAGGCAAGAAGTCTTGAGTTTCCGAAATGTGAACGAGCGCCTTATGACTATCCGTATCAAGGCTAAATTTGACAACATTAGCCTAATATGCGTTCACGATCCTCACGAGGAGAAGGACGACGCGACCAAGGATGACTTCTAAAAGACGTAAGAGCAATGCCCTAGCCACGATGTTAAAATTATCCTAGGCAACTTTAACGCAAAGCTAGGAAGAGAGGAAGTCTTTAGTAGCGTGGTCGGAAAGCACAGCCTGCACGACATCACATCCGATAACGGGCTCAGGCTAATCGACTTTGCGGCGGGGCGAAACTTTGTCGTAGCTAGTACGCGGTTCCCACGTCTCGACATTCACAAAGGAACATGGCTCTTCTTTGATCGAAAAACTGTCAACCAAATCGATCACATTGCGATCGACGCAAGGCACTCCTCCAGTATTCTGGGTGTCCGGACTTTCCGAGGAGCCAACGTGGACTCGGATCACTACCTAGTTGTAGCCAAGGTACGGATGCGGATATCCACAACGGAGCGAAATCAACGAAATACTGTGAGGAAATTTGACGTCGGGCGGCTACAGCCAGAACCTATGCCGCCAGCAGCAAATGCGGAAGACCAGTGGCAGCGTTGCCAACAAGCCATCAGGGAGATGCCGCCTCTGATGTACTGGGTTTTTCTCGCCCACCACAACGAAATCCCTGGTTTGATGAGGAATGCCGGCAAGCACATGCAGCTAAACAAGAGGCGTACAAAGCGGCGCTGCATAGAGGGACTAGAGCTGCTTACGAGCTTTACGTGCGCAGAAGAAAAGAGGAACATCGACTTCTCAGAAAGAAGAAAAAGGAGCATGAGAAGCGCTCGATCGAGGAGATTGAGAGACTTTATTGCAGGAATGATGTTCAAAAATGTTACCAAAAGGTAAAAAGAACATGCCTGGGCTTCAAAGCCAGAAGAGAAGCCTGCAGGGACAAGAATGGTAATATAGTAGTAGAATCGCAGTCGGTGCTGAGGATATGGAAGTTTGTTAAACGGCGATGATGACCAATATTCCGCTGTCAGGCAGAATGAGCCATTAAACAGTGACGATGACGGTCAAGATTCCCGTCTACCCGATCAGAATGAAGTGAGCATAGTGATATATAAACTCAAATCCAACAAAGCTGCTGGAGCCGACGTCCTTGCCGCTGAACTCTTCAAGGCAGGAGGAGATGAGTTGTTAAGGAGCATGCACCAGCTCATCTGTAAAATCTGGTCCGACGAAAGTATGCCCGATGAATGGAATCTCAGCATCGTTTGCCCGATCCTGAGGAAAGGAGACCCTCTGAACTGCGCCAACTACAGAGGTATAAGTCTCCTAAATATCGCATATAGGATCCTGTCTGCCGTACTATGTGAACGCCTAAAACCGATCGTCAACAACCTGATAGGTCCTTATCGGTGCGGTTTCAGGCCGGGAAAGTCCACCATTGATCAAATATTCACACTACGGCAGATCTTGGAAAAAACCCATGAATATAAAATCGATACGCACCACCTATTCATCGATTTCAAAGTTGCCTATGATAGCGTGTGTAGAGACGAGTTATACAGAGCCATGTCTAGTCTTGACATCCCTGCCAAGCTCATCCGTTTGTGCAGAATGGCGAAGGAGAACTGTCGTTGCTCCATCAAAGTCGGTAAGAACATCACCGAACCGTTCGATGTCAGGAAAGGTCTTAGACAAGGTGAAGCGCTATCATGCGATCTCTTTAACATAGTACTTGAGAGAATTGTACGAAACTCACAAGCCAACACCGGAGGTACAATCTTCTTCAAGTCTGTACAACTACTCGCTTATGCCGATGACATTGACATAACCGGAAGAACTCAGCGGGCAGTCAATGGGGCATTTACGAGTATTGAGACCGAGGCAGCAAAGATAGGTCTAGCGGTCAATGAAAGCTAAACAAAATATATGCTGTCTACAAAAAAGGACACCCAATATCGGCGTCTTGGACAGAACGCCACAATAGACAAATATAATTTTGAGGTAGTAAAGGATTTTGTCTACCTAGGCTCTATGGTGATCTCCGCAAATGACATCAGTAGGGAGATCACACGAAAAATGACTCTTGCCAATCGTTGTTTCTATGGGCTAAGAAGGCAATTGAGTAGCAAAGCCCTATCTCGAACTACTAAGGTAACTCTTTATAAGACACTAATCACCCGAGTCCTGCTGTTTGGTGCAGAGGCATGGGCTTTGACAAAACCAGATGAGGATGCCCTTGGTTATTTCGAGAGAAAAGTTCTTCGAGCGATCTTTGGTCCCGTCTGCATAGACGCTGAATGAAGGAGAAGATACAATGCCGAACTAAACGGCCTGTACAAGGACATCGACTTAGCCAGAAGAGTTCATATACAACGACTAAGATGGCTGGGTCATTTAGAGCGGATGGAGCCCAACGTTCTCGCTAACAAAGTCTTCGAATCCACCCCGGATGGACGATGCAGTAGAGGACGACCTCGCGGTAGGTGGCGCAAGCAAGTGGAGGGGGACCTCAACCAACTTGGCGTGTGCAGTTGGAGGCAGCTGGCTCGTAGCCGTGCTGGATGAAGAGGTTTGTTGGTTGAGGCCCAGGTCCACCGCGGACTGTAGCTCTATCTAAGTAAGTAAGTAAGTTTCTTACTTATCGTTTAGCTCTCGGCGCCATAAAGCAAGACTGGTAAGATGTGGGTTCTATAGAACATTCATTTGGTGCGTCGTTAGGAGTTTTGAACCCAGTTGTTTTGCCAAACCGAAGTAGCAGCGGTTTGCTAAGGTTATTCTTCGTCGGATCTCCACGAAGGTGTCATTTGTATGATTTATGTTTGCTCCGAGGTAGGTAAAGTCTTTAACTACCTCGAAGTTGTAGTTATCAACAGTAACGTTCTGTCCAAGGTTTTGAGTAGATAATTTTTTGTTTGTTGATAACATGTACTTAGTCTTTCCTCATTTACTTTAAGACCTATTTGTTTCGCCTGCTCTTCAATTGCCGTAAATCACTCTACAACGGCTTGCCGCGATCTTCCTATGATGTAAATATCGTCCGCGTATCCCAGCAGTTGGATGGATTTGCGAAAGATAGTGCCTTCCATGTTTACACCTGCCCTATGCACTATCTGCACAATATTAAAGAAGTCACATGACAGCGCATCACCTTGCCGGAACTCGGTTCATGTTCGGAAAAGTTCAGAAGACCTGTTTCCAAGTTGCACAGAAGATCGCGTGTTTTCCAGCATTACGCGACACATCTGGATAAGTTTTGACGGTATCCCGAATTAGGCCATCGCTTGGTAGAGTTCAAGACGATGAATGCTGTCAAAAGGGGCCTTAAAGTCGATGAAAATGTAGTGAGTTTCGACTTGACATTCGTTGGTCTTTTCCAGGATTTGTTTTAGTGTGAAAATTTGATCTTTTGTCGATCTGCCGGGCCGGAAGTCTCACTGGTACTTGCCGATTAGTGTGTTGCAGAAAGGTTTTAGACATTCACACAATACGTTGGATAGGATCTTATATGCGACATTTAGCAAGGATATGCCTCGATAGTTCTTACAAGACATATGATCGCTTTTTTTGAAGATGGGGCATATAGAGCTGATACTCCAGTCGACGGGCATGTTTTCCTCTATCCGTACTTGGCTGATGACTTGGTGTATGCATCCTACCAAGATAACGCCTCCGTATTTAAAAAGTTAAGCTGGGAGGCCATCAGAGCAAGCGGCTTTGTTGCTTTTTACTTTTCTGATGGCTGCACTAACTTCTTCGGAACTGGGTGGTGGTATTGGTTCGTCATTGATTTGAAGCGGGTTCTCTTCTTGTCCTATCACTCTCTCTGTTTGCTGCTCGTTAAGCTCGTTAAGTGTTGCTTAAACACATCAACAATTCCCTGCGTTTCGGTTACAAGGTTGCCTTGCCATCATACTAAGGGCTCCTTTTTGGTGGTGGCTGGTAGCCAAGGGCGGTCACGGCCACCTCCTTGATAATGTAGCGGTATTCGATCCACCGATTGCTTGCGTTGTGGTTGGTGAATGCACTGCAGATAGTTTCTCGGACAAGTGCTCTTTGTAGGCTCTGGCTCCTTCTGGCGTGCTAAGATGCCCAACATTAATCTTCTTCTTCTGGGAGGCGTGCAGCTTCTTCTCGTTGCACAGTCTGGCTCTGAATTTAACTGCAACAAGAAATTGTACATAGTCGACATTGGCCCGTCGGAAAGTGCGCACATCCAAGATGTTAGACGCGTGCCTTGCGTCGATTAGCACCTGGTCGATTTGGTTGCGTGTTCTACTATCAAAGGAAAGCCAGGTTGCTGTGTGGATTCTTAGTCTAGGAAACCTAGTGTAAGTATCACCGTATTACGAGCAAAATCAATTAGTCCGAAACCGTTGTCGGTTGTCTTGTCGTGAAGGCTGTATTTACCGACTAGTCTGCCAAAGATGGTTTCCTTACCGATTTTCGCATTGAAGTCCCCGATTACAATTTTTACGTCATATTCCGGGCAGGCTCCGTAGGCACCGTCCAGGAGGTCATAGAATTCCTCCTTGACAGGGGCTCCAGTGTCATCGATAGGGTCGTGTGCACATATTAGGCTGATATTATAGAATGTAGCTCTGATGCGGATTACAGCCAGCCGATCTCTTATAGACTTGAAACCGATAACGCTTGATCGAAGCCGATTTCCCACAACGAATCTGCAGCCAAGCCTTTGCAGCCTTCTGTTACAGCTGTAATAAATGTCGCAGCGAGGTTTTTTTTGCATTCCTGATCCTATCCATCCTATCTCCTGAATCGCAGTAATATATGCCTTATACCGCGTGAGGAGAGATTAAAGTTTTTGGGCGGCATCTGCGGTGTACAAAGATTGTACATTCCAGGTGCATACCCGTAAATCGTAGTCTGTGGACGTTCCGCGCCGATTTGCCAATTGAGGGGATTTATTATTATTATCCGAGGCTGATGTCTCTGTCATAACAAGCTTCTTTTTTTTTACGTGGTAAGGCAGTTACTCCGACGGCACAACCTTCAACCTGGAGGGCCAGATGCATGAGTTTTAGCCCCTTGGACCAGGGGCTGGTTTGAGAATCGAGATCAGAATTCCGCTTCGGGGATATGAGCACTGTCGTTCGCCCATTTAAGGTTCATCCGCCACCATCTCTATTCCATAACCCTGATAAAGCTCAGACCTGAGCTTCGAATATGTCAAAGTAGCTCGAATAAGTTTTCTGTCAAAAACCGTCTATGGACTCCGCCGCTGATTCCGTCGAAAGTATTCTTCCCCCATCCTTCCTCCTTCTGAGAGCACCTGCTAAACATCTGAGATGCATTTTGGCCATTTAGGTCAACAAAAGATGCCTCATCTGGCCCCACACTTGTGGTAAAGTTCATCTGGATGTACTCACACAGCTCCGAGTGTTCAGCTACAAATGTATAGCGGGATTTGACATACGCTCATCGTTAGTTCACTACTAGGCAGCTATCTAGGGGGCGCTGCGTGGAGGTGATAATGCGTCATTTTGCCAGCGTCTTCGTACGAGTATCTATGGCATGGAATCCGGAAACACAATCTCAAGAAGAACATAAATCTCCACTTGTGAAGCGAGGTTTCCGCTGGAAATTTTGGGAACTTTTGCTTATACTCGTAAAAGGGGATGCACACTACTACGAGTTCGACAAAAATTGTGCGTCCCTGCAGGCCTTGGCTTAATAATATATAATCTTGCAGTCCTCGAAGCCAAGATAAATGCTGATATCAAAAATTTCCTAAGAAAGCTCAGAAACTAGCTGTACGAGATCTCAAGAGTGTCCAAACAACCGTCATAAACATACTTTAGAATGTAGTTCCAAGGCACGAATCTTCATAGCGGATGCTACAGTGATGTTGCAGTGGAACCTCAGTTCGACCAATCCCTACAGGAACTAATCAATTTTACTCATTTCACGAAGTACTTCTTCGAATTCAAGAGGCTGTAGGGTCCTATCTTTGGTATGATCATCTAGCCAGGGGCATTCGCTAAAGACGACTGGGAGTAACTTAACAGAGGACTGTTTCTCTTAAGAAAAATTCTACGATACCTGCTTCAGAAAGATCTCAAGTCCCAGGCAAAAGCTTGAATCGTATAGTGCAAGTCAATGCAGTATAAATGGTATAAGTGCAAATCTAAGGAGCAAGCAGGACATAAGGAACTGACTGCAAAAGAATCATCAGACTTTTTCTAACTAAAACTAGGACCAAACCTGTTGCATAACTTCCCACATCTACTGTCAAGATACATTGTATTTATTTTTTATTGAGGTATACGGGGTTATTCCTCTCATTCTCCTAGTAATCCTCGATTGATTGATTCTTTGTTTTTCTCATCCATTCTTCTTCAACCCTTATATTGGCAATCATCCCCAAGGCAAAATAAAGGCAATGAAGGAAAAGAAATTGAAATGGATTTTTTATTAAATTTATTTGTATTCCAATTCCAGGAGAACACATTGAAAAGGACGAAAATAGAGGACGAAAGGTAAGAAGATAATAATAAAAATCACTAACCACCAATATCGGAAATTTATTTCCTTTTGGGTAATTTCCTTCGACTTTTCTTTTATTCTTTACGAGTCCTCCATCGAGATGACTAAACAATAACAAAGGATAGAAAGTTCGCACGACTGGGGTGGCACACGTATGCCCGTCTGAAGGATATCTGTATCCAGGGAAATTATTCTGCAACTTATGATCTTAGGCAGACAGCCATTGAATGCTTTAGGGCCGAAGAACATATTCATGTCCGCAGATGAGGCAAGTTATGCGCAGGGGTGGGCTAGGGGGCGGCAAAGGTGATAAAACTAATAAACATGAATTTATGATAATAAAATATTTCCGATATGATGGGCTTGATTCGCAGGAATATGCTCGTGTGGTGATCATTTCTGGGAAATGATGGTTTCGCCTGGAATAATGGGGATTAGTTCCGGAAGAGAGCGTGCTTAATGATTTAAATGTAACACATGAATGTTGTTCATGGCTGGAGGGCGGCAATGGTTTTCTGGTTGGGTTAAGACATAATCTTTGCGTATGAGAAGTCTGCAGAGGAGTTATCGTGTGTATGGTGAACACATTAAGATAAGAAATAAAGTTTTCTGAAGTCGGATCGATTTGAGGTGGTAAGGTGCATAGGCTTTTGGTCAGTTCTTTTGTAACAGAATGCTGCAGGAGAATGCGTGAAGAGATGGCAGAGCACGTGTCTTCTCGAACAGCAATGGAATGGTCAGTTGAGAATGGAGGTTTTTGACCTTAGGATTTTTTTTTTTTTTTTTTAGATTCGACAGTGGATGTCGTAACCTTAGAAAGATACTAATAGCCCGAGCTACCAGCATGCATGATTCGCAAAGCCAAGTAATCGATGCTAGAAGTGCGCCTACGTACTAATCCATACGCTGCTACTAATCCCTTCTACCACTCTCTCCATTTTTGTTTTCCCCTTGTACAACCCATGCCCACGTGGCATCGACACTGCGATCTGAAATATCTATTGTATCGTACCACTCTCTCCATAGGGCTGCTGTTAGGTATGGGCGAATTCGTAAACGCATATGTTGCGCAAAATATGCAAAGCAGGAGATTCGCAAACGCACAACGAAAAATGACTGCAAAGCAATCGGTTCTAAAACATAGTAGACTGGATTTTTTTGCGTAAAAGCAAGAGCATCTGTGCAACTGTCAAAGACATGTTGCTCACTTCACTTTGCATTCATGTTTGGCGCAAATTAAGAGATGAAATGGCGGAAGCGAGTGGAGAAAAGTAAGTTGGAATTAATTAACTTAACTTATTAAAACCAAAATTTTTTCAGAACGTTGAGGAACTGGACACACTACGAAATCAAACTGCTGGTCACTTTGCGCCTCGAGCACGAGTTGGAGTTCCGTGCAGAAAAAAAAAGAAGGCCACAATATGGGGAAAAATATATTCCCATATTGTTGCAACGCGTCCAGACTTCGAATTTAATAAAGAAGATTTAATAAGAAAGTGGAGTCTGGGTCTACTTTTAACATACAAACGAATAAAACAACGTAATTCAAAGTCTGGACGCGGTGCAACAAGATGGGTGTATTATGACTTGTTCCATGAAGCCTATGGAACAAAACATTTTATTGAGCCCCCGCTAGTTAATATGATGTCAACGTTCGAGGAAGAAAAGACGTCAGATGAATCGGAACCCGACGTAGCCGAAGAACCATCACCTAAGAGGAAGAAGACATCGCGAAATGAGCTTTTGGAATTTTTGAAAAAGGATGCAGAAGAAGAAAAAATTCAGCATGCGCAACATATGGAGGTGGAAGCAGAACGCCTCAAAATATTAAGTGGTAATAAGGATTTACTGGCCGGCATGTTAGGTGTTGAGGTATGTAATGAAATGTAGATACGTATCTACATAAATGATAATGGTGTAGGTATTACCAGAACCAATAGACTTGAATTCGATGTTCCTCAGTTTCTTTTTATTAATTTTTGTTTAATGAATGAAATTATTTATTGTTTTAGTGTTTAATACAATTTGTTTTTAATAAAAACAAAATCTTTATGCTGAAATAAGGGTCATGACTGCGTTTCTTTTATCTTGCGCTTCTCTATTATTTCGGCTTAAATTTTCTTCTCTTTGAGGGACTTCTTGGATTCCTCGATTGCTATCATTTTCCAGAACTTCGTCATAGTCTTCAGCTAGGCCTTGGCACTGTGTAATGTGATTATGCAAGGCTACACAGGATAATACGTAATGTTCTTTTAGCTTATATGTATATTTCCAGGAACTTAAGAATTGGAAGAGACCGATGTGGATAGATTTGTGTTTTGTGTACAAAACAGGGAAATATTGTGGAATTTGTGCCACCCACAATATAAAAATGTCAAGAAAAAGGCACAAGAGTGGCAGAATATTGCAAACGAATTTTGTTTGCCAAGTAAATTTATAATATTGTATTTTAGTTGCTGTTTTCTTACGGATTGTTTGTTTTTAGTTGATGTCGTAAAAAAAAATGGAAGGGGCTTCGAGACAGCTATTCAAGAAGCATAAGCCAGAAGAAAAGTTCAGGGCAGGCTGCTGAGGAACCGGAATACGAGTCCAAGTACGGCGGTATTCTTGAGTTCCTCAAAGAACATTTGAAGCCGAGAATGTAAACATACTACTTTTACATATGATTTGAAAATAAAATAAATGTTTTATGTATCTTACAGGACTACAAGTAACTACTCGTCCTTGTCGCTGGATGACACTGCCACTCCAAGTCCGCCTGTTACGCCATGGGATGAGACGGACGACGAACAAGGTTGTAGTGGGTTCTCAAAGACACCGGATACCCCCATTGTTGCGATAAGCTCCATCCGCCAACTCTCTGTGGGCTCATCATCGTCGCGCGCCCCGAAAAAGAGGGAGGCAAGCATTGTTGAGGAAACGTTCGTGGACACAATGCACACCGTCCAAGAATTTTTAAGGAAACCATGTGCAACAGCATTTCCATCCTCGTCTACGAACTTGGAAGATGAGCTTTTCTACCGCAGCCTCCTAAAGCTAAGGACTTTTCCCCTGCAGCAGCGGTATAAGGCCAAGCTGGGAATGCTAAGGTATTTAAACGATTTCCAGATGGAGTATGTGGCAAAGAGTGGAGAATAAAGATTCACAAAAAAAATTCAATTTTGTTTTTATTTCGAGGAAAAAAATTACATTTAAGCATTCAAACAATTATTGTGGTTGGAAAGATACCTTTCCTTCGTTCAGAAAATAATCTGTCAAGGTTTTTCGTACCTTAAACGCTTCATTTTCTCTGTTATTGGTCTCTACATCTACGAATGGGCACCAAATCGTGGCTTTCCTGGCGCCACATTCCGTCAATGCGCTCACCATTGATGTTATATGAATCGCAGTAGTTTTCTGGGCAGTAAGAGTTGTAATTGTACACAGTATCCGTTATCTTTAAAAGGTTGTGCAGGATAACGTACGCAAGAACGATTCTGTCCGCATTTTTGGGATGATAATCGATGCACTTTCCCAGTATTCGCCAACGAGCTACCAGAATGCCGAACGTGTTTTCAATGATTCGGCGTGCTTTCGAAAGCCTATAATTGAAAACAACTTCCGACTTGTTGAGTAGAATTCCGGGATAGGGTCTCATCAGGTTATGCCGTAAAGGAAACGCACTGTCGCCAACAAAATAATATGGCACCACTCTTTCCGAATTTGGAAGCTTTTCTTCTCGTGGAAGCTTTATATCACTTTGGAAAATCTTGATCCCAACAGAAGAATTGCGGTAAATTTTGGCATCACTCTGGCTGCCGTATGCTCCAACGTCGACAGCCGTAAAAGTATAATCAGCGTCACATATTCCCAGAAAAGCTATACTAAAATATCCTTTGTAGTTTTTTTTTTTTTTTTTTTTTTTTTTCCGAGGGTAGGTGAAAAATCTTCCATAGACACTATGAGAATAGCAAGCGCGTGCTCATAGTAGTGTCAGATTCTTACTGACTAAAAAACACCACCCTTCCATATAAATTTGTTAGATATCGCAACTAAGTAATAACTTATCAAGCAATTTTTCTTTCACGAAATAAAAACGTTTGGCAGGTTACTTTCCACTGAAAGATCCTGCATGTTCCGCAATCTAAACGCGGTTTATCATTATCTCGCCAAGTCGAAGGGTTTCGTCCTTTGTAGTCGGCGCAATAAATTGCTCTCATCCAATATTTGTAGGACTGTATTGTTGACATGTCCGATTAGTCGGTTTTTATGCTTTCTCGCGAAGCTTCTAGTTTCAGCTTCGATTGTCGGAATTCCGAGATCCCTGTGGATATCGTCGTTTCTAATATACCACGGTGCTTGGACAATCTCTCTTAGCACTTTATTTTGAAAAGTTTGTAAAATATTGGCATTTGTTTTCTTGGTACAACCCCAAAGTTGTATACCGTAGGTCCACACCGGCTTTAGCACTTGCTTGTATAAAAGCAGTTTGTTCTCAGTACTGAGCTGGGAATGTTTTCCGAGTAACCAGTACATTTCTCTATATTTGATTTCGAGTTCTTTACGTTTCATTTTCACGTGCGAATTCCATTTTAATCTTGCGTCGAGTGTCATTCCCAGGTATTTGGCCTCGTTTGCAAAAGGTATTCGGGCCGAGTTTAGGAAAATTGGCAAGTTATTAATTTTCTTGTAAGTGAAATTCACGTGAACAGATTTAGATTCGTTGAGGGCGATCCGCCAGTCCCTCGTCCATTCATTTACATTATTCAGTGCGTTTTGCAATTTTGCAGTCGTTTCTTCGATTGTTTTACCTACTGCTAGGATAGCGGTGTCATCGGCAAACGTAGCAAGGATAGTGCCATCTTCGTTCGGTATATCACGAGTATATAGCAAATAGAGAAGCGGCCCAAGAACGCTTCCTTGCGGTACGCCGGCCGAAATTTCCTTGAGCTCGGAGTATTCGACTCCATTTCTAACACGAAAGATTCTATTCCCGAGATATGATTCTAGAATATCGTATAAGCATACAGGTAGGACTTGTCGTAGTTTGCATTTCAGGCCATCATGCCACACCTTATCGAAGGCTTGCGAGACGTCAAGAAATACGCTTGAGCAAATCTTTTTTTCTTCAAGTGCTTTCTCGATTACGTCAGTAATTCTATGCACCTGGTCAATCGTCGAATGCTTACTTCTGAACCCAAACTGGTGGTCGGGGATAAGATTATTTTCTTCTATAACCGGTTGGAGATGCCTTAATAATATCCTCTCGAAAATTTTCGATATGATTGGAAGAAGCGAAATTGGTCTATACGATTTTACTTCATTTGGCGGTTTTCCTGGTTTTAAAACCATTATGACTTCCGCAACTTTCCACTGGCTCGGCACGTGTTTTAATCTAAGTGCAGCATTTACAATATAGAGAAGCTTGATCAATGCTTTTCTAGGTAAAACTTTGAGAATATCTCCGGTAATCAAATCATAACCAGGAGATTTCTTAGGTTTTAGATTCTCGATCTCATGTTTGAGTTCCCTTGGCGTTGCACTTGTGAGCGTCACATCGTCAGATGGTAAATCCAGCCTATTGCGGTTGTCGTAAACCACTTGACCATCGTACGGTTTAAAGGTCTCTTCCAGGTGCGCCGCAAAGACGTCCGCTTTTTCTTTATCTTCCCTCGCCCATTCATTTTGATTTAATTTGATTGGCGGCGCGGAGACTTTGGGCCGTTTGGTGCCTTTTACAGCTTTCCAAAGTGAATAATTGGAATCTTTTTTCGCTGTTAAACTTTCAAGGTAAGAGGATATTGCACGATTCTTAAAATCCTTAATGGTCTTCTTCAACAAATTGCACAGACGGTTCAATTGTGCTTTATGCTGCGGAGCACGACTCTGTTGCCATTTTTTACGCGCTTTTCGTTTTTCCTTAACCAATTCTTTTATTTCCGGAGGATATCGCAAACCGTATCTGTCCGGCGTTTTCCTTGGATTGGGCGTATTATTCCAAGAGGCGAGCTGTACGATCTCGATGAAGCGATCAACTTCAACCTCAAGTTCATAGGGTGTCGTAAGCGGAACGCTCAGTTCAACATTATCTTCAATTTCGTTCCTAAAGCCTTCCCAGTTAGTTGTGCGACCAGTTAATCTCGCTGGCTCTAGGTTATGGATTAGTTTTTCGCTGATTGTTAAGATAACCGGGGAATGGTCAGACGACAGATCAAAGCTGTCTTCGACTTTTATGTGGTTGGTAGATATTCCTTTCACAACGAAAAAATCGATTAGGTCAGGTATTTTCGAAGTATCAGTTGGCCAGTAAGTCGGTTTACCCGTCGAATGGAAATCACAACTGTACTCCATACCTGCCCCATAGAGCATTCTACTTTTCTTCGAGCTGTATCTTGAGCCCCAGAACGTATGTTTCGCGTTAAAGTCGCCGCCGATGATAAAATTAGATTTCAGCGATTCAAACAAGTTAGTAAGAACAGATTTTCCAAGCGCGGAACGCGGTGGACAGTAGATTGATGAGATTTTAAGAGTACGCTGACTATTTTTAACTCGAATCGTGCAGAGTTGCAAAGTTTCAAGCTCTATCTTTAGGTCTTCGGATTGTTCGATGCAGTCTTTAATAAACAAGGATGATCCGCCTCTCGCTTTTCCCGAAGGGTGACAAGCGTGGTAATCATTATAGCCTTTTATTTTTAAATGCGATTCCTTTTTTACGTGGGTTTCAGAAATCAAGCAAATATCAATATCTTTTTCACGCATGAATATTTCCAATTCGTCGAGTTTTTGCAAAAGTCCGTTTGCATTCCAAGTACATATTTTTAACATTCGTTTGTCATTCATATTTTAGTTGAAGTACGCGTTTTCTGAGAATTATTTTCTAGTTTAACCAGCCTATCAACAATAATTTTATTTATTTTGCTTTGTTCTTCGAATTTTTCGAGAATAACCGACAAAACATGAGAGACAGGGTCCGTCGAAATTTCAACGTTTTTTGGTTTTTCGGATACCGCGGCCTAAGCGTAAGTCTGCACTCCTGCTGTCCGAGGGCCATTACCTGGCGGCTTTTTCGATGTTAGCTTTTTAGTATCGTTTTTTTTAAGAACTGAGGTCGAGGACTTTTCTGTTGTCACTCTTTCCCTCACTTTTTTGCGCTCTGAACCAGGTAGTTTTAGTTTAGCTAGTTTCTCCTGTGCATTCTTACGCTTTGGCTTAGTTTGCAGCTTAGATTTTGCATTTAGGGGCTTAAGGAGCACATCTCTCCGTTTTTGCAAATCCTTAGCTACTTCACAGACTCTATAATTTGCCGGGTGCTTTCCCTTACAATTAGCACATGTTGCAGAGGTTTGTTTATTTACTCCACAGACTTGGGAGAAGTGATTTCCGGCGCATTTCACACATTTTGGTTCTTTTTTGCAGTACATTTGCGTATGGTTAAATTCTTGGCAACGTTTGCACTGCGGAATCATCCTTAAATTTCTACGCATGGGCTCGATTTTGACCACGATATTTAGTATGGCTCTAATTCGGTAGATATCGTCGATATTATCCGATTTATCGAAGGTAAGCATAAAAAGCGGAAGTCCACGCCTTACCAAGACGTCTTTATCTATTTCCGTTTGTTGCTTCTCCTTCTTGATGATATTAACGGCATCAAGAATTTTGAAGCCTTTGGCTTGAAGGTCCGTCATAACCTCTTCTTTGGTGCATGAGGGGTGGAGTCCCCTTGCAACGACACGATGTGGCCTTTCTGACTTGATTTCGAAACTATACCACTGAATCTTTTCGGTATTTAGCTTTTGGGACACAGCTCGGTAGTCATTGTAGTCCTCGACGTTGATTTTCCACGCATTATCCCTCAAAGATGTAACCTTATACTTGGATGTTATTATTCCTTTAAGGAGGCTTTGCAACTTATTGTATTCCGTTATCCCGACGATGTTTATTGGTGGGGGTGGACGACGTTGCGCTCGACGTTGCTTTCTTGCGGTTCTTTGTGATTTTCTTGTTTCACGGGCTCGACTTCGGGCGATGAACCGGCTCTCCGTTTTTTACTAGGTCTTTTCTTGGGGACCCGATACGTTTCGCGTGCTAGCTCTTCTTCGTCTGTGTGATATTCCACACTAGCTAAGCGTGCTGGAGTACATTCGCGTTCTCTCTCGAAATGCGTGTTCTTTAGGACCTTATTCTCTTCTTTTAATAAGTCTATCTCTTTCTTAAGATCTTGATAGAGTAGATCCATTTCGTTAAGCTTGATTCGGAGTGTTTTATTTTCTTCCTCAAGACTTTTATATTTCGCTGAGTCCTGAATTTCGCGCGCTGGCGCTTCCGGTGGACTTCTTTTCCTGGAGTTATTCGATCTTGGTGGAGGAGATCGACATACCCTTGCACTTTTTAAGAAGGGATTTATTAACTGCAATAACTGGCTCTCCCCAGAATCCGTAGAGCCGACCTCCGAAGAGGGTGGATTTTCCAGTGAACCTGGGCTGCCACCTGGGGTAATTAATCGTTTTGTTTTGTTCATTGCATTGTTTGTATACACTACGCTCGGTATACGGAGGGTGGATTTTAGTCGCCTCTTACGACACGCATGCCTACCTCGGGTATATTCTAACCCCTACCCGAAGGGGTAAATCCTTTGTAGTTGATGTATTTGGATCATGAGTTTGGTGGCCGCTTGATTTCGATGTGCTTGCCATCAATACTGCCAACGCAGTGAGGCATTTTCCAACGATCGTTGAACTCCTTGCTTATATTTCTCCAATCACATGTGTTGAGTTCGGGCATGTACACCAGTGACAATAATTCGCAAAGTACCTGGCACACTTCCACAATTATTTTTCGAACCGTCCACACACCCACCCGAAACGATCAGGCCAAATAATGCGGAGATACTCCTTGAGACAGATACCTGCAGAACAAACAAATATTAGGACCAAGGAAATTATTTTCTTATCGACTTACATTAGCGTAAGGACAATTCTACATTCTGGATCAATTGCTTTTCGAATTGATGTTTTTTTAAGCGAATTTCCAACTAAGGTCAGCAGCAATTCATATTGCATTTTCGTCATGCGAGTTGATTTAAAAAACAGATCAGGATTATGTCTTTTCGTAAATCTGAATGTGGTCTCGAAAAAACCTTGTAAACTTCTTTCCTGGTACAAAGGGCACACCCACCATCTACGCTTTTTCTCTTCCAGCAGCTTGTATCCAATATAGCCCATCTGAACCACAATCAATAAAAACACAGCTACTTCTTCGTCATCCATTTTATTCTAGTGTAGCGCCACACCATTTGACAGCTCTACGTACTACGCTACCGCGGCGCGGCAGCGGCATGCATTGTGTTCAGCCAGTTACTTAATTACTTAGGTGGCGCTACAGTTCGGGGTGAACCTGGGCCTCAACCAACAAGCCTTTTCATTTAGCTCGGTCTTTAGCTAATTGCCTCCAGTTGCGCACTCCAAGTTGGTCGAGGTCCCCTTGAACTTTTGCGCGCCACCTACGGCGATGGTTCCCTCTACTGTGTCGTCCCTCTGGGTTAGATTCAAAGACTCTGCGGGCCGGAGCGTTGGTGTCCACCTCTACATGTCCTAGCCATCTCAGACGTCCAATACGCAGTTTTTTGACTAGGTCGATGTCGCTGTACAGCTCGTATAGTTCGTGATTGAATGTTCTCCTCCAAAACCCGTCAACGCAAACGAGATCGAAAATCTTTCGAAGAATTCTTCTCTCGAAGCGACCAAGGATATCTTCATCCTCTTTTAATAAAGTCCATGTTTCAGCGCCATAAAGCAGGACTGGGATGATCAGGGTCTTATACAGAGTCTCCTTAGTTAATCGACATAGGGCTTTACTGTTGAATTGCCTTATAAGCCAAAAAAGCAGCGATTGGCAAGAGTTATTCTTCGCCTGATTTCTGCGCTGATGTTGTTTTCAGAGTTTATAGCAGAGCCAAGGTAGACAAAGTCCCTTACTACCTCGAAGTTATAGCTGCCCACTGTGACGTTTTGTCCAACTCGTCGGTGGTGGCTGTCCCTTTTTGTTGACAGCATATACTTGGTTTAGCCCTCGTTTATCACTAAATCCATTTTGGCCGCTTCCGCCTCAATGCTTGCAAACGCACCGGTGACAGCCCACTGAGCTCTTCCGATAATGTCTTTATCGTCGGCGTATGCGTATGCAAGCAGTTGCACAGACTTGTAATAGATTGTGCCTCGGTGTTGGCTTGTGAGCTTCGCACAATCCGTTCAAGTACAATATTAAAGAAGTCACATGACAACGCGTCACTTTGTCTAAAACCTTTGTTGACATCAAAGGTCTCGGTGAGGTCATTACTGACCTTGATGGAGCAGCGAGCGTTCTCCATCGTAAGCCTGCATAGACGGGCAAGTTTGGCAGGTATGTCAAAACTAGATATGGCTCTATAAAGCTATTCTCTATAGATGCTGTCCTAGGCGCCTTGAAATCGATAAAGAGTTGGTGAGTATCGATTTGGAATTCTTGGGTTTCTCCAGGATCTGCCGAAGTGTAAAAATTTGATCGATGGTGGACTTTTCTGGCCTGAAACCGCACTGATAGGGTCCAATCAGGCTGTTGATGTAAGGTTTCAGGCGTTCACACAATATCGCACAAAAGATCTTGTATGCGATGTTGAGGAGACTGATGCCTTTATAATTGGCGCAGCTGAGGGGTCTCCTTTCTTGTGGATCGTATAAACGATGCTGAGATTCCATTCATCAGGCATACACTCGTCTGACCAAACCTTAGAGATGAGTTGGTGTATGCACTCTACGAACTCATCACCAGCTGCCTTGAAAAGTTCGGCCGGTAACCAGTCAGGTCCAGCAGCCTTGTTGGATTTTAGCTTGGATATTGCTATCCTCACATCGTTTTGGTCAGGTGGACGGAAATTTTGACTATCATCGTCCATGTTGAATGGTTCATTCTGCCTGACAGCAGGATGTTGGTCTTCGTCGCCATTATACAGTCTGGAGAAGTAGTTTTTCTATATTCTCACCGATGACTCTGATCCTACTACGAGGTTTCCATTTCATCTCTACAGGTTTCTGTACGGGTTTCGCTCCTCTGACACGTTTTTTTACCTTTTCGTTAAACTTCCGTATATTGTTCCTGGAGTATAAACTCTCGATATTCTCAAACGCGCGCTTCTTCTTGGAGAAGCCGATGATCCTCCCGTCTTTTTTGCACGTAGAGCTCACGAGCAGCTCTCGTCTTTCTTTGCAGCGCCGCTTTATATTCCCCCTGTTTTGCTGCATGGGCTCGCCACCATTCTTCGTCAAACTAGGGGTTTCGCAGTGGTGGGCGAGCGAGACCCAGCACATCGATTGCGGAGTTTCTGATGCCATAGTGGCAACGTTGCCACTGATCTTCGCCATTTGCTGCTGCCGAAAACAAATTCTTCTCAACATTTATAAAAATCAATTCAAAGAAAAATAAATTTAATTTTACTTAAGAACTTTAATAAAAAAAAATAACTTCTTTATGCACGATTTGCTTTTCGTGAACTTTTTTGGCCACTGCAGCCTTTTCTTTTTTGATGAATTCAGTTTTCGGTTTCTTAGCCTTTGGCTCCTCTGGCTCGGATAAAAAATATCCTGGATACGATCCGATGAAGCAATTCTGCCTAAAAACTGGAACTCCTACTACTTCACCTTCATCGAGGATCTTGCGTTTCTTATTCAACTTCGAAAACGGTTTTCGTTTCTTCGACCGTAAGTTACGCAAAAATCCACTGTAGTCCACACGGATGTGAAAAACTGTCTTCGGATTTGGAAACAGTAGGATAATGTTCTCAAAGGTGTCCTTTTCAAAAATCTGGTAAGAGTCATTAGCGATTTCAATGAAGCCCTTAAATTTAGCCGGGATTGAAAAGTGTTCAATGGCTAGATGGAGATACAGGCAACATACATACATATGTACATATATTTTTAGTATGAAAAAAAAGGATAAGAACAATCCGACTTACCACGATCAAGGACATCTTCGTAGTTGGCATCAACAGGACGTGATATGCACTCCAGTTTTCCCTTGTACTCCATCTTGATAGTTGCTTGGTCTTTAGACATCCTTAACGATCTTCGGTAGTAGTAAATGGAAATTTGTACCTTCACTTCTGCTTGCATGTGGAATGTTCAACGAGTTGATTACGAATGTAGCTATGACTACGAGACTCGATACTTTTGTGCTTGACTGCAAAAAAAACACACAATCACAACGAATAAGCAAGAAACAGTATTAAAGGGCGGACAACAACTAATTTCTCCTTCGAATGTGTTTTTTTAACAGAATTCCCTGTCGGTGCTTTGATGAATGAACAGCGTCTGCTAAATTCCACGAACAAGTGGAAGATACTTCGCCGGCGACGATCAGTCTCACTTGAGCGCAGCGTTGCCACTTCTTTCACAGCAAATGTAGCGTACTGAAAATAAAAATGTAGCATTTTCAAAGAAAATGGAGCAAAATACAAATTTTTCTTCCTTACATTGTTCCTGGAGTATAAATTCTCGATATTCTCGAACGCGCGCTTGTCATGCTCTTCTTCTTTTGGAGAAGCCGATGTTCTTCACGTCCCTTTTGCTCGTAGAGCTCACGAGCAGCTCTCGTCTTCCTTTGCAGTGCCACTTTGTATGCCTATTGTTTTGCTGCATGCACTCGCCGACATTCTTCGTCAAACCAGGGGTTTCGCGGTGGTGGACGGGCGAGACCCAGCACATCAGTCGTGCCGTTTCTGATGGCATGTTGGCAGCGTTGCCACTGGTCTTCGGCACTTGATGCTGGCGCCATAGGGGTGATCGAGAGATTTCGGGATACGCGTTCAGTGAAGAGTCTGGCGGTCTCTTGCGATTGTAGCTTTTCGACGTTAAATTTTCTCACAGTGATTCTTCTTTGTTGCTCAGATTGGGATATCCGCATTCGTACCTTGGCTACAACAAGGTAATGATCCGAGTCTATGTTGGCCGCTCGGAAGGTCCGGACATCCAGAATACTGGAGGCATGCCTTGCGTCGATCGCAATATGATCAATTGGATCATTGGACCGCCATGTCTGCTTATGAATATCGAGATGAGGAAACCATGTGCTTGCTATGGTGACATTTCGCTTCACAGCGAAATCAATTAGCCTTAGTCCGTTATTAGACGTGGTGTCGTGTAGGCTATACTTACCGACTGCCCTACCAAAGACGTCCTCCTTTCCTATTTTGCCATTAAAATCGCCCAATACGATTTTAACGTCGTATTTAGGACATTGCTCGTATGTTTTGTCGAAGACCTCGTATGCAGGGTCCTTTTCCTCTGTGGGTGCATGAACACATATTAGGCTTATGATAGCGAATTTAGGCTTGATCCGGATAGTCATAATATGCTCGCTCACGTGTTGGATGCTTAAGACTTCTTGCCTAAGTCTGCAGCGTATGACAAATCCGCATCCGAATAAGCGTTGCATGTTGCCTCTGTAGCAATCACCGTAGTACATGTCACAGATTTTCATCCTCTTTTTGCCCGGCCTATTCCATCGCACTTCCTGGGTGGCGGTTATATCTGCTTTATAACAGTCTAGGGCTTCTGCTTATTGTTCGGCTGCACGTGGCCTGTAAAGGGACGGAACATTCCACGTACAGATCCGAAGGTGGTTGTCCTTATTTCGTTTGCTGGAGTCGTCATTAGTTGAGTCATCCTTATCCGAGGCTTTTGGTTGTTTCCAAACCATAGGCTTTTTACGTGGTAGGGAAGTTACTCCGACGGCACAACCCCCAACCTGGAGGGCCAGTTCCCTAATTATTCCTCTAAGTCCACTACGGGAGTATGAGCGCTGCCGTTGGCCCATTAAGTACTCCTCGGCCACCATCTCTATTCCAATGTCCTGACCAACATTGGAAATTCCTTACTGACCTGTGATCCGAATATGTGGAAGCAGTTCACGCAAGGTATTCACTAAGTTCAACCTAACTGGAACTATAGACGCCACCGTTGACTCCATCTAGGGAATTCGTCCGCTGCCGCCTGGAACAGGAAGAAGTGCTCTAGTGAGAAAGTACTCTTCCCCCCTCTCTCATCTGCGGCCTGCAAGAATCCGCCAAACGGGGTTGGTTACCCATTTCTTCGATTAAGGTACTAGGCCCCCGGCTGTCACCGCGTGGAGGTTAAGAGTAGGAGTTGGTATTTGAACACTGCGTGCTCCGCATCTTCCTCTTCATCTGGGCATTTTGAGAAGAAGAGCGAGCTATCGTGTCCAAATCTGTGGAGATATTTTCGATGGGCACCGTATCCGGACAGGAACTGCGTAAAGTAATAATTTCAGTACTTCGTGATCTCTTTATCCAGAACTCGATGGTGGGGATCAGATTGTGGGTCTAACTTCCTTTTGCCGTGTTATCCTACCTGGCTTACCACAGTGCTACAGATGTTGCACTTTCTTCTCATTGAACTACCTGGTAACGCCGGCTTCTTCTTGGCGGTTCGCAGTTCGCGTAAGGTAAACCTTTTGTATCTTGTTTGACGAGAATGTCGATGGGGATCATACTGATTATTACAAAGGCTACTTCGTCTAAAATTGTTCGGAAACTGCTTATAGTCCTGATTGTGTAGAGCCGGTACGTATCTTTCTGTTTCCTTCGTTGTGAGCTCTTCCAGCACATCGAAGCAACATAAAGAAGGATTGGGCTTACCACTCTAGATAGAAGCGCTGCGAACTAGCTCTTAACGAAATACTCTATCTCATGTATGTGTTTGGGCAGAGTTAGCAAAGCCGATCACCTTAACGCCTTGTGGCAGCGTTAGCCTCAGGGCGTTAGGGTCATACATTATGTTTCACATGAGAGGTCCAAAGAGTGACCGCGGAAGCGCGAAAGTATTTAACACCATCGTCGCTCTGGCTCTTCAACTTCCTGTTGCTGAAGTAGTTCGTGACTATCTTCAGCAGGTAGTATGGTGTATATATCCTGGTCAGGGATCTCTCAATGCATGGTCAGTTCGTCGAGTTGAAGGCTTGGAGCGAAGAACACTCATATGTGATTAGTGGTTTCGACTAGAAATAAAACCCAAAGATTATGCCTGGATGAGGCGGATCAAATATTCATCTTTAGCTAGCAGAAGAGAAATCTTGGGCATTCATTGGTTACCGAAACAGAGTATTAGCAAGTGTAGTGTTGATATGGGAGATCGAGGCCTGAAGGGATAGTAATTTAGTGAGTCTTTGAACCCATCCCAGCCCAAAATGTGTGTACATTTAACCGATTCAAAGCATGACAAAGCAATACGGGTGTCTGTATGGATGCTATTGGTAACGGGGTAGAGAATTTGTTCGATCGGGTTACAGGCTCTGTTAAATGAAGAATTTCAACTATCAAGCGTCGTCATTACTGGCCACGGCTCTCATTACAAGCCCGGTTAAATCGTTGAGGTCGAGTATCTCATCACGTGTCATCCATAGAGTGGATTATGAAGTAATGAAATGACTTAGACAAAGCTCCAGGTATTCCTTAGGAATTTTCCCGATGTGGTGTCTTTTTTAACCTGAGCTAGGTCAGTAGGGAAACATTTTAAGAAAACAAGTTTAGAAGGTGCACCAGATAGTTAAACTACCGTGACTCTTGGACACTTCCTTCGAAATTGTCGCAATCATTACAGTTGAATGGATCAACGGACTATGTCAGGGTCAGGCGTTCTCAGACCTAACAGATTTTTTGTACACCTTGTCGGTGACAGATGAAGCTGTTTTTAAGTTAGATTACTTCGTCCTGCCGAGTTTCGTTCAGAAAGGCTTGGTCTAGGCCCCTCGTCCTAGGTGTACAGCTAAAGGAACTGGGCCTTCAATTTGGGGGTTGTGCCGTCGGGCTAATTTTCATACCACGTAAAAAAAACTAATGGTTCCGAAACAGCCAAACGCCTCGGATCAGGACGACTCAACTGATTAAAACAACAGCAATCGAAATAAGGACAACGACCTTCGGATCTGTACGTGGAATCTTCTGTCCCTTTACAGGCCACGTGCAGCCCAACAATAAGCAGAGGCCCTAGACTGCTATAAAGCAGATATAATCGCCACCCAGGAAGTGCGATGGAATAGGCCTGGCAAAAAGAGGATGAAAATCTGTGACATCTACTACGGTGATTGCTACAGAGGCAACAGGCAACGCTTATTCGGATGCGGATTTGTCATACGCTGCAGACTTAGCGAGCGTATTATGACTATCCGGATCAAGGCTAAATTCGCTAACATAAGCCTAATATGTGTTCATGCCCCCACAGAAGAAAAGGACCCTGCCATCAAAGAGTGTTTCTACGAGCTCCTCGACAAAACATACGAGCAATGTCATAAATACAACCTTAAAATCGTATTGGGCGATTTTAACGCCAAAATAGGAAACTAGGACGTCTTTGGTAGGGAAGTCGGTAAGCATAGCCTACACGACACCACGTCTGATAACGGACTAAGGCTAATTGATTTCGCTGTGGAGCGAAATGTCACCATAGCAAGCACATGGTTTCCTCATCTCGATATTCCTAAGCAGACATGGCGGTCCAATGATTATGTAACGATCAACCAACTTGATCATATTGCGATCGAAACAAGACATACCTTCGGTATTCTGGACCTTCCGAGTGGCCAACATAGACTCGGATGATTACCTTGTTGTAGCCAAGGTACCAATGCGGATATCCCAAACTGAGCAACAAAGAAGAATCACTGTGAGAAAATTTAACGTCAAAAAGCTACAATCGCAAGAGACCGCCAGACTCTTCACTGAACGTGTATCCTGAAATCTCTCAATCACCCCTATGCCACCAGTAACAAGTGCCGAAGACCAGTGGCAATGCTGCGAACATGCCATTAGAAACGCCGTGACTGATGTGCTGGGTCTCGCCCGTCCACCACCGCGAAACCCCTGGTTTGACGAAGGATATCGGCGAGTGCAGCAAAACAAGAGGCATACAAAGCGGCACTGCAAAGGAAGACGAGTGCTGCTCGTGAGCTCTACGAGCAAAAGGGACGTGAAGAACCTCGGCTTCTCCAAAAGAAGAAGAGCATGAGAAGTGCTGAGTGGGCGCCGTAGCGTAAGTGGTTAGTGTTTCGGATCACTACGCATGAGGTTCCAAGTTCGAATCCCACAAAATACCACAAGTTTTTTCACGGTCCCACCTCTCGCGAGCGTCTGACCAACATCCGAGAGTATTTTTGTCACGAAAAAGCTTCTCAAATCGCCGTTCGGATTCGGCATTAAACTGTAGGTCCCTTCCATTCGTGTGAAAAATATAACGCACACAACATGAGTGGTTGCGAGAAGCTAGGCCCTGGCACTTTAAAGAGCTGTTGCGCCAAATATTTGTATTTGTATGAGAAGCGCGTTCGAGAATATCGAGAATTTATACTCCAGGAACAATGTAAGGAAGAAAAATTTGTATATTGCTAGATTTTCTTCGAAAATGCTACATTTTTATTTTCAGTACGCTACATTTGTTGTGGAAGAAGTGGCAACGCTGCGCTCAATTGAGACTGATCGTCGCCGGCGAAGTATCTTCCACTTGTTCGTGGAATTTAGCAGACGCTGTTCATTCATCAAAGCACCGACAGGGAATTCTGTTAAAAAAACACATTCGAAGGAGAAATTAGTTGTTGTCCGCCCTTTAATACTGTTTCTTGCTTATTCGTTGTGATTGTGTGTTTTTTTTTGCAGTCAAGCACAAAAGTATCGAGTCCCGTAGTCATAGCTACATTCGTAATCAACTCGCTGAACATTCCACATCCAAGCAGAAGTGAAGGTACAAATTTCCATTTACTACTACCGAAGATCGTTAAGGATGTCTAAAGACCAAGCAACTATCAAGATGGAGTACAAGGGAAAACTGGAGTGCATATCACGTCCTGTTGATGCCAACTACGAAGATGTCCTTGATCGTGGTATGTCGCATTGTTCTTATCCTTTTTTTCATACTAAAAATATATGTGTTTCCTGTATCTCCATCTAGCCATTGAACACTTTTCAATCCCGGCTAAATTTAAGGGCTTTATTGAAATCGCTAATGACTTTCACCAAATTTTTGAAAAGGACACCTTTGAGAACATTATCCTACTGTTCCCAAATCCGAAGACAATTTTTCACATCCGTGTGGACTACAGTGGATTTTTGCGTAACTTACGATCGAAGAAACGAAAACCGCTTTCGAGGTTGAATAAGAAACGCAAGATCCGCGATGAAGATGGAGATGAAGAATTTGTTGGAGTTCCACTCTTTAGGCAGAATTGCTTCATCGGATCGTATCCAGGATATTAATTATCCGAGGCAGAGGCTACAGTGGCCAAAAACAGTTCACGAAAAGCAATTCGTGTACACAGAAGTTTTTTGTTTTTTTATTAAAGTTCTTAAGTAAAATGAAATTTATTTTTGTTTGAATTGATTTTTATAAATGTTGAGAAGAATTTGTTTTTGTAATGTTATTCTACTAGCTGGTTGTACCCGCTTCGCTGGGTCTTTAAATATGCGATTTCAAGTACACTTCTTTAGAGCACTCTCCGTTTTGCCATTAAAATAGTTCACCCGCTAATCCTTTATGAGGGTCGCGAGGGTAGGATAATTAGGTGCACTCTCCATCATTTTTGAGCCTCTGCCGTCGACTCCAACCATCTGGAGAAATCCCTAGACGGCTCCAAGAGAGATGTCGGACTTGATCCAACCATCTATTTATAGGCCTACCGAGGGGTCGATAACTTGATGGTGCAGCAATCATGACACGTCTTGGAAACCAGCTGGGGACACGCTCTGCTCGATGTAACCGTCAAAGTATAAATCCTTCCGTTCGAAAAAGTAGCTGCTCTACATTGAGTGCCTCGCGTACTCTGGTATTACGCAACACCGCGAAGGAACCTCTTTCAGTAGCTTGTATCCGCGACTGTAGGTGAGAGTTGGAACATATACCAAGTTAAGAACCGATAATTAGGTTTGAACACTATAGGTAAGTTCGGCCTTCCTTATAACAGATTGACCAAACTCTCTCAAAATTGATCCAACTTGACCATTTCTACAGAATAACTCGACATTGCTTTTTCCGCTCGTGAATAAGACGCCGAGATACTTAAACGTATCAAGCTGCTTCATTGAGACTCTACAAACATGCAGAGTGTACTGAATAGGCGTTATGGAAACAATCAATACTTCCGACAAACGACCAAGAATGACCAAATCATCCCCAAAGAGAGGATGACTAATCCTTAAGTCCCCCACTTTGCAACATTCTCTGCCACTGCTGCACTGTAGCATCCAGTCCATATATACAATGAAGAGGAGAGGTGACGAAAGGCACCCTTGGCAGAGTCCAACTCCCACAGTGAAGGGTATTGATTTACCGCCATTTACCCAAACACAGCTTCTATAGTTTGTATATAAATATTGCGTCGCCCTTAATAAGGAACTCCAGAGTTTGCCTCGAGGAACCCTAACACATGCTTTCGCCAAATACACAAAACAGGTGTCAGTCAATCCGGAGCTTTCATCTGCGTATGACGTCTCTATCCATCTTTTGTAAGCGAGTAAACTGCGAAAATTAACAAACGTGGTAGATCACCTAATTCCAAGGACAACCAATTGTCCTCGGATAAAAAGTTGCGAATAATTATGCCCGGTAATAATTCTCACAAGGACTCCAGATTTAATTACTGGAGTCCCTTGCAGTGTCAGCCGGATGATGATAATGTGGATAGTGAAAGCATGGACGAGATTGTTACGCCATTGCCAAAAAAAGTATATGTCCCACCCATAAAACTATTGCAAAAATCGAGTGGTTATGTGCACCAACTAATGCAATCATTAAAAATCAGTGATTACTACATTAAAAATATTTCTATTGGTATAAAGATAGTATGTGAGTCAATTGAATCGTTTAATTGTGTGCTTGAGAAACTAAAAGCCGATAATTGTCAATATTTTTCACATGACTTGCGAAGTGTTAAAGCATTTAAAGTTGTCCTCTACGGTATGAGCGATATCGATGTTAGTTTACTTAAAACTGAACTTATCAGACTCGGCCTAAAGTGCATTGACATTAAAAAAATCACCAAAAAATATAAACTAAATAAAGCTAAATACACCGATTTCATTTATCTAATATGCCTAGAAAGTGGTTCTATTCCACTCAGAGACCTACGGAAAAATCATCGCTCCGTCTTCCACACTCAAATCAGTTGGAGTTTCCAACGCAAACTTAACCCTTAAATGCGCAATTTTTTTTTTTTTTCATGAAAAAAATCGTAGTGACTCCTTAAAACTTATTATAATGAGTGGCATTTACAGTTTTTTGATAAACTTAATAGGAAGTGCCCAAAATCGGAAAAATGTAGTTGATTCATATATGCATCATGGCGCATTTGTGGGTTCACTGAATAGTTGCTTAGCAAACAATCATTTGGCTACATTTTTCTTCTTTTTTTTAGATTTCAAAAGACATTATGTTATTTTTTTTTTATTATTTCTCATTGTCATTGAAATGTAGACAGGACTTGATTTTTTTCAAACATTTTTGAAGACATAGTGTTTTTTATCATATCAGATCCCATGGTGGAATTCCAATATGAACGCATATTAGGACATTTTACAACAGAAGTAAAAATTAGGATGCCGATGTAGTGGATCAAATCGGTTTTTGAAGCAAAAAAAGTCTTACTTGGATCCTTACATCCGCTATACCCAATTGTTTCTGTACGTATGTGTTCCAATAGCTCATCACAGAAGAAATGCCGGAAGAACTGAAAAGGCGTAATTAGTTCTTCAAGCTGATCTAAGAATTCAGTTGAACCTTGGAAAGTTGTTGCTTCTGCTGGCAATGACAGGTTTCTAGTCTTCCAAATAAGTCTTTTAAAATCTTCCTTCTCGGGATGTATGACTGAGGATGTTGATGGGCCCTCGTCCTGAGAAATGGGCACATTTATATCGTCAAATTCTGGTTCATCCGATCTTTCTTCTTCAACAACCCTTAATTCCTCTTCAGTAAGCTGAGCAAAGTCGGGTAAATGAACATCTTCGAAGTCATCACTATCTGATTCACCTCCATCTTCACTTTCCGATGGAATTTCTTCAAATACAGATCGAATCGCAGCTTCTGTTTGTAAAAATTTGCGAGACATTTCAACTAAAAAGACATTCAACCAAATAAAAAAACACTTCCGACAAATGCGCAGTGATTCATATATGAATCATCTAAATATTCGCAAATATTTACATATGTGTGTAGAAAAAAAAAGATGTTTTTGTACTTACATAAATATATTTTTTAAAAACACTTTCACAATTATTTCTATTTTTTAGATAATTTTAAACTTTGGGAAATTTCACACTCACGAAAAAAACGAAAACTGATCTTTCACAAATTCTTCTGTCAAAACAAGAAACAGAATAACTGTAAAACCTTGCGGTCACAAAAAAAGATCTTTATATAATGCAACCATAAAGTTTTTTTCTTAGAAATAGCAAAAGCTTAGCTTCTATCCAGCTATTTTAAGACGATTCATATATGGGACGCGGCGCGTTTAAGGGTAGGTAAGGTTACTCAATGCCATAACTGCCAAATGTTTGGCCATGGCGAGCGTAACTGTCGCGTTAAGACTTATTGCGCGATCTGTGCTGGTTCTCACACGACTTCTGAGTGCAATAATACATCCTCACTCAAATGCGCTAATTGCAACGAGAACCACAAGGCTATTGACGTCACATGCATCAGCCGATCTCAGTACTTAGAGATGAAAGCGAACGCAAAACGCAAGAGGAATACAACTTCCCGCGCAGCTTTTTCCAACCCAACTTCTACTCTCAATGCTGACAAACATATTCCGTTTGCCTCTCTGACAGACTTCCCCTCACTCCCTCAACACCAACAATCTACTGCGACCATGCAGAATAATACTTCATACGCAGTTCCGCAGCCGTCAAACATCTGGGTGGACCATACTCAAACAAGTTCGAATGTAGTCAACACCAACGAGAACCATGCAGCGAGCTACACTACACTTTTCTCTTTTGAAGAGCTTAACACCTTAGCTATGGAGATGATAACAAAATTATCCGTTTGTAAAACTAAAATTGAACAATTTGAAGTTATCACACATTTAGCTACTAGGTTTTTATCTTCTAATTGTAAATAATATGGTAGATAGTCACATACAAATAATAACCTGGAATGCTAGAAGCATACGTACCAAAAATATTGAATTTTTAAATTTCTTAGGCAGCAATAATATTGACGTTGCACTAGTTACAGAAACTTGGCTTAACCACAACGATAAATTATCCACCTCGGAGTTTAAGTGCTATCGAGTAGATAGGATCGATAGAAGAGGTGGAGGTGTTGCAATACTCGTGCGGAGAACAATTCAACATTCGCTCTTACCAATTATACCAACACGTTTAGTTGAAAATGTGGGCATTGAGGTTCAATTAAATAATCATCAAACAATCAAAATCTATTGGCTCTATTTTGCTGGTGCTCGCAATACTGTTGAAAATAAAAGTTTGCTAAAAAACAATTTAAGGAAGCTTTTCTGTGTTAATGGTGATTTTCTGTTGGGAGGCGATCTCAACTCTAGGCACAGAGACTGGGTCTGTGTAAGAGCAAATGTTTGGGGGAATTTACTCTCATGCCTTTCAGATTCACTTCCGATTTCAATCTTGTATCCTCCATGTCCTACTTTTGTCCCATCTAGTTCTCGTGGTCGTCCTTCTGTCCTCGACATTTTTGTTACAAATCGTCCTAATTATGTTACGCAGCCAATAACTTTGAACGCACTTAGCTCTGACCACAATCCAGTCCTATGCAAGCTTCTTTGTTCTGGTAAGGAAAATGTGCAATACGTCCAAGATATACAAAATGCAAACGATTGTGCGCGATATCGCGCCACAATTAAAACAAGACTTCGCGAAAGTTCTGTAGATATTGAAAATATTTGCACTAGGGAAGGAGTAGATGCTGTTGTCGATAATTTTAAAGATCTCATCCTTAATGCTATAGATAACTCTGTGCCCAGAGTTATAAAAAAGAAATTTCATAAAAAACTTCCCCCTCACATACAATTTTTAATTAAGTTGAGAAATATTGAAAGAAGAAATTGGCAAAGATATCGACAGCCAGTATGTCGGGATAATGCATCATATCTAACCCACCTGATTTCGAAAAAATTACTTCAGCTACGTAATACGGATTGGAATAAAAAACTAGATTCCTTAGATAAAAATGCCAAACCATTCTGGAATATAGTAAGAATCGTCAAAAATAAACAACTTCCCTGCTTACAAGTTGGATCGAATTTTTACTTTACAGATGAGGAAAAAGCCAATGCACTCGCTTCTACTTTCTTAAGTAACCACTGTGTGTCAGCATGCTTAGGTGACCCAATTACAAATACACTGGTTAGCGATACTATTCAGGCTTTTAACATGCGAAGCACAAACACTCCTTTGAATTCACTTCTCGCCGAAGATGACCTAAAATTTCACATCGATAATACAAACGTTAAAAAATCGGGTGGATTTGATCTAATAAAAAATTTATATCTCAAGCATTTGCCCAAAGCTGGAGTAAAGTCTTTGACAGCGATTTTCAATGTATGCCTGCAAATCCAGTACTTTCCTGATGCCTGGAAAATAGCTAAGGTGGTACCTATACTCAAAGCTTGAAAGTCCCCTGATAACCCCAAGAGCTATAGACCTATAAGCTTGCTGAGCAATATAAGTAAATTATATGAGCGTATCCTTAAGGAAAAAATAACTAAAATAATTAATGATTATAATATATATCCCGACGTGCAGTTTGGTTTCAGACCACAGCATAGCACCTCCCACCAAGTACTGCGTATTTGCAATTTTGTTAAAAAAAATCGTCAAGTAGGTAAGTTTACAGGAATGGTCCTTTTGGACATTGAAAAAGCTTTCGACTCTATTTGGCACGAGGGTCTGTTATATAAAATGATTAATTACGGCTTTCCTCCGTTTTTATGCAGGTTAGTGCAAAGTTTTTTGTCAGGTCGTTCTTTTAAAGTTCTTGTCAACAGTAGCGTCTCAAGTATCATTTATTTCCAGTCAGGTGTCCCGCAAGGTTCTGTTCTTGGTCCCATTTTGTACAATTTATTTACGTCCGATTTTCCAATTTTAGTTAATTGTGAAGCAGCCATTTTCGCAGATGATACTGCAATACTTTCAGCTCACGAATTTTCTCTCAACGTTGAGACACGTCTTCGTAATGCGATGGAAGTATTAGAGAAATATTACAATAAGTGGAAGATTAAGCTGAACGGAGACAAATTGCAAGCAATCTTTTTTACTCGAAAAAGAAAACCTTGCTATCTTCCGAGCAGCAAATTGCAAATTAATGGAACGTCAATAAACTGGAGCAATTGTGTTAAGTACCTAGGCATACATCTAGACACCAGGTTAACATTTAATGAACATATATCTAGAACTTTACAAAAAGTTAATATAGCAACAAAGATGTTATACCCCTTCATAAACAGAAAATCAGCCTTATCGAACCAAAACAAACTTATCATACACGAAGTAGTTTTCCAAGCGTTACTCCTGTATGGATGTCCGGTATGGGGAAACTGTGCTCATTGCCACATTAAAAAATTACAAGTGTCGCAAAATAAACTCCTCAAAATGATGCTTGACCTTTCATGGCACCACTCAACTTTGAATCTTCATAAAAGAGCGAATGTTGAACTGATATCTGCGAGAATTCAAAAGCTTATGATGAAATTTAAAAATAAATGTGTTTTTGCTGATAATCGCTTAGTAAATGATTTATTTACTTAAATTTGTTATACTTGTTTGTATGTTAATTGTCAAAATTTATGTTTCAATACTTATATGTTCCAGATTATGTCTATCTATTAATTTCCGTATGCATTTATTCACTTTTTATTTATGTATTTATTCCCTTACTTATTTACTTATTTAGTTATTATTTATTTATTATCTATTTATTTATTTATTTATTTAATTGTTTATTTATTATTTATTTATTTATTTATTTATATATTTATTTTGTATTTATTTAATTACTTATCTATTATATAAAGAGTCATTTATTTTTCTTGTTTATTTATTGTCCTTATATTTATTTGTAGAATAACTGCAATATAATATTTTAAATTTAAATTTTTATTTATCTTCTTTTTTTTTTTTTTTTTTTTTTGTCTCAATGGAGGTTTTCGTCGCATTTTCCTCCAAATTTAAATTTATGTTTCCTAATGTATTCCTCAGTTATATAAAAATAAAATAATGTTTCAGCAGAAAGGTATATACAATATCATATCTCTGTACTAATGTAAAATGTGTGGTAACACCTTTGTACATATTTATATGCGAAATAAAGATCTATCTATCTATCCAACATGAATTGGACAAAACAGGTAAATACAGGTTCAGCATACTCCCAGTTCTTCTCAAGAACCATTCTGATAGTGAATAACTGGTCGGTTGTGCTTCTGCCTGGTCGAAAACCGAAACCATTGCTCATCCCCCAAACTGTCCTCAACCAGAGCTCTGGAACGCATTTCTAGCACCTTAACCAAGACGTTTCCACGGGGACTTAAAAGAGATACCACCTTTAGTTGATTCAATCTCTTTTGTCCCCTCTTTTATAAAGAGAGACACGCATCAGGTGTTTCACCGCATTCCTATGCCACTTTAATAACACGTGAGAGCCATTGCACTCACTCACTCACTCAAAGCATTTAGCATTTCTGGCCCGATTTCATCCACATTGGTAGATTCGCCAACTTGTAGCGATTTGATTGCCAAAGTCTCGAGCATAGCTCTGTCATCTTCCTGATGATATGACTTGTTTGGGATTAAGCAATTCTGAAAAGTGCTTGCTCCATCTCCATCGCTCATTGGAAAGCAGTGTATTGTCTTTGGTTTTGACTCCTTTTTCCGATATTCAACTTTCTTCTTCTGATTCGGCGGACGGTCTGCCAGAATATTTTATTTACAGATATGCAATCACGTTTCAATGAAATAGTTAATTACCTGAAGTATTTCTCGAAAAACACCTTCTAAAAGGTAGGAAAATAAACTTGAAGTATGAGTATTCAACTTGCAATATACTGCCTACGCCACGCTGTTAATAATTTATTTTAAATCTATTAAAACATTCTAAAATGTGGACAAATCCAACGATCAACAACATCTCATCTAATAAAATGGAAAAATATTGCAATTTTTCTCTCTGTACATGCATATTGTTATATGTGCACTTATATCAGACGTGCACATTCAACATCTTGCACACTGAGCACATTCCTCATTGTTTACTCGGCATCAAATATCGAGTCGCAGTGAGGATTGTTGTTCACGCGAATTCCGTTCCTCTTCTACATCTTCGTGGGAAGATCTAGATAAGAGGGGTTGAATTTCGTGCAATAGAAATTTTAGAAACTTTAGCTTAAGTAAAATTTGTTAGTTGTAAGTCAGAACTAAAATAAAACACACGTTAAAGAAAACGACGCTCGCGTTTTCGTTACTGGCGCAGTCGGGAAAAAGCGAAATAAGTCAAGTAATAAAGTAATCAAAAGTGAAAAGAATACGTGTAAAGTATTTTTTGATTGCCTCTACAATTGTTTCGTCGAAAAAAAAAAAAAACGAAAGCACATTAAGCATTATACCCGATATATGTATATGCCGTGAAAATTCAGTAAGTGAATCGATATTAAGTTATCCGGTGAACCCCATTGTTTGGGTTAAGATTTACAAAAGGTGATAAAAAAATAGTTTTGCGGGTTCAATTTTTATAAAAAAAAATATATAAAAGCATGATAAGCAGATAAATCAATCAATAAAAAAAAAAAGCAAAAAAAAAAGAAACAGCAAAAACAAATAAAAATAAACAATCAGTGAGAAACAAAAGAAAATAAAAAGAAGTGAAGCAGTACCATACTACAGTCATCAACCAGGAGGAGAAACAACGTCATCTTTATCAACATTGTCATCGGCCAACATAAGAGCACATTAAAGTTAAGTTATATTTTAGTATTTTTATTTTTATTTTGTATTATTGTTCTAACTTAAACGAAACTATTTTATTGTAAAATGGAAGGTCTTACTGTCACTGAAAAAATTAAAATTGTCTTAGACTTTATCTCGAAATTACCAGAATATAGCAGCGAGGAAAATAATTTAGTAGAATTCATTGAACGGGTGAACGCAATCATTCCCACGTTGGATGAATTTAACATTATAGAACTGTACTAACAGGGTACATAAAAGATAAAATAATAGGTAAAGCGAGGTGTGCACTCCAAAGACATGGCAGGTTAGACACATGGGAACAAATAAAGGAAATTTTAAAAAATTATTTTACCGAAAGGTTATCTGCTAACTCCTTAATCGACAAAATTAGAACCAGTAGAGTTAGGACTACGATAGAAGACTACTACAATACAATCAACAACTATCTAAGTAGAATTAATAACGCTTATTTACTCAACAACCCACAGAACAATCAGAATATGATCGATTCAAATAATCGCATAGCGCTTGATTCATTTAAACACAACCTACCAGAACCAACTAGAACAGTTATATTTAGCCGCAATCCAGAAAGTTTACGCGACGCTTTTAAAATAATACTAGAAGTGAATCAACAAAACTTTGGACCTAATAGTCAAATAAATAAAAAAAGGAAAAATTTAATAAATGGGCAAAACTTAAGCTTTAATAACAACCTAAGGTACAATACCAATAGACACCAAAATGAACACACCAGAAGTTTTAATTCAGATAGGTTCAGTAACCAACAAATTAGAAATCTGAATTCTGATAGGTTTAGTAACCAACGAAGTGGAAATAGGAACTTTAGACAACTTACTTTATGTCCTGTATCCCCTTGTGGGTCCTAGGGCCTCTACTACGCCTACGCGCCATCGTGTACGGTTTCTGGCAATGTGTCTGAGTTCTCCCCAACTTTTCCCTAACTGCCGTGCCTCCTTCTCGACTGTTCTGCGCCATGTTTTCCGCGGACCGCCAGGTCTTCTGCCATCCTGAGTTAGAGGGTTCCATTGCATAGCATGGTTCGCTATGGAGCTGTCACCCTTTCGGAACGTGTGACCAATCCACTGCCACTTCCGCCGTTGGATAGTTGTGCCTATTGGTTCCTGACCCGTTCTCTCGTAAAGGTGTTCGTTAGAGATACGATTGGGCCAGAAAATCCTTAAGATATTGCGCAGACACCTATTTATTTAACTTTAGACAAGAGAGACCTCAAACTAGCAACAGCGGTTACAATTATTACAATAATAGAAATCAAAGCGGACAATCCAGACAGAGCAATAACAGAAGCGGCTATTCACGAAATAATAGGACCAATAATTTGGAGCCTATGGATATCTCTAATAATCAAGGAAATTTTCAAATAGAAGCCTCGGAAGAGACATGCCCTATATAACTATAGACAATCCCTTGAGAACATTAAGATTCATTATCGACACAGGTGCTGCATTCAGCTTAATTAATCCAGGCTTATGTAAGTCGAAATGGAAATCAGAAGTAGACGTATCCATTAGAGCATGCAATAAAGAAATTTCAATTAAAACTAAATGCTCGTTTCCGATCTTCAATGAATTTAATGTTCCGAACTACAATGTAGAATTTCTGGAATACAACTTTAACTACAAATACGACGGCCTAATAGGCAACAACATCTTGTCTAAATTAAATGCTATTATCGACTATAAAAATCGTTCCATGAAAACAGATAATGCTGTTATTAAACTCTTTCTGAACCCTGAGGAGGAAGATTATTTTTACAAGTCTCACAAAGAAACCCCCACAGAAATATTCAATAGTGAGATTAACATAAATAACTTATTAGACCACATAAGCTTAGATCATTTGAACAATGAAGAGCAAAAAAAATTAAAAATGGTAATCCTTCGGAACAAAAGTGTTTTTTACAAAGAAAATGACGATCTTATCTTCACTAATGAAATCAAACACAGAATTATTACACAGAATAATGTTCCAATTTATTCAAAACTCTACCGCTACCCAGAAATTCACCGCGATGAAGTAGACAAACAAATACATGAAATGCTAAGACAGGGCATCATAAGAGAATCGAAAAGTCCTTACAATTCGCCTATTTGGGTCGTTCCCAAGAAAATGGACAAGTCAAATGTTCAAAAATGGCGGATAGTAATAGACTATCGAAAATTAAATAATATCACCTTTGACGATAAGTTCCCAATCCCCAACATCGACGATTTATTCGACAAGCTAGGAAGGTGTAATTACTTCACGACCCTGGACCTAGCTAAGGGGTTTGATCAAATAGAAGTAGACCCCAGAGATAGGGAAAAAACTGCCTTTTCAACTGCAACTGGGCACTACGAATTTAATAGGATGCCTTTTGGCTTGAAAAATTCACCCGCCACGTTCCAAAGGATGATGAATCATGTATTGTCAGATTTTATAAACAAAACCTGTATCGTTTATCTCGACGATATTCTTATTTTTTCTACAGGAATAGAAGAACATTTAAATTCTTTGAATTTAATATTAAAAAGATTATTTGAAGTGAACCTAAAAATTCAGCTAGACAAATGTTCCTTTTTTCAGAGAGAAACTGAATTCCTCGGGCATATCGTCAGCCCCGAAGGAATAAAACCCAACCCAAAAAAAGTTGATGCGATACAAAAAATTTCACTGCCTAAAACGGTTAAGGAAATAAAATCATTTTTGGGAATCACGGGCTTTTACCGCAAATTTATTAGAGATTATTCTAAAATTGCGTATCACATGACTAAATATTTGAAGAAAAATTCAAGGATAAAGTTGAGGGACGAAGAATACATTCATTCGACAGACAACCACGAGATCTGATATGGGTGGCGCTAAGACATCGAGGGGTTCCAGAAACCTATGTACAGATGATCATGGACATGTACGAAGGAGCAAAGACAAGAGTAAGATGCTCCGCTGGAGTAACCGAGGAGTTCCCAATCAAAGTCGGGGTGCACCAGGGAAGCGTTTTAAGTCCTTTGCTCTTTATTACAGTCTTTGATTATCTGCTTGAAGGTAAAGTGATGGACCCCAAGGTACATCAGTTATTCTTTGCTGACGATGGAGCCATCATAAGTGAGGATCCTACATCCCTGCAACGAGCACTTGATGTGTGGGTGGACGTTTTGGAGGGAAATGGGTATCGCATTAGTTCAAAAAAGACAGAGTACTTGTGCTGCCCATTCTCTGATCCACTTAGGCCAATTCCAGACATTTATTTGAATGGAACAGTGCTTCCCAAGTGCGAAAAGTTCAAATATCTGGGATCTATGATCAATAGCAAAGCAACTTGTGATGACGACATCAATCATCGTGTAAGCGTAGGGTGGATGAAGTGGCGAGAAAATTCCGCTATATTCTGTGACAGAAAAATGCCCCCTAAGTTAAAAGGAAGGCTCTACACCGCAGTTGTACGTCCAGCGCTCACATACGGTTCACAATGTTGGACGATGTACAAAAAGTATGAGAGTAAATTAACGGCAGCTGAGATGAAGATGCTTCGCATGACAGCAGGAGTGACAAAGCTTGATCGAATAAGAAGTTCGAAGATCCGTGGCTTTTACATCAAGGAAACCATCGTACAAAAATTAGAGCGCGACCGGCTCAGCTGGTATTGCCACGTTCAAAGAAGAGATCATTTGAACCCTGTAAAAAAGGCAATATCTATGCACGTTCCAAAGACATCGCGATGTAGGAAAGGCAGGCCTATAAATGCCTGGATCAGACAAATGCGACGACATCGGCATTTCATTGGCCTCAGTAACCGAGTGATCCAAAATCGGCAGGCCTGCCGATATTTTCTGAGGTCAAATAGGCGAACCCCACAGGCGGATCAGTAGAAATGCGGTGAAGTGGGAGGGCTGTGATCCCTTGTTTTCGGATCATAGCCTCGCTGATAAAAGGAAGAAGAAGAAGAAGAAGAAGAATACATTCATTCATTTAAGCGATTGAAAGAACTCTTAATAAATGATCCTATGCTTACTCACCCTGATTTTTCAAAAAAAATCATTTTATTGACGGACGCTTCCAATTTTGCTATTGGATGCATCCTTATGCAAAACGACAAAGTTATTTCTTATTATAGTAGAACTCTTAACGAGCACGAGCGTAGGTACTCAACAATTGAAAAAGAGCTTCTTGCCATTGTGTCAGCAACTAAGTACTAGACCCTACATATTCGGGAGGAAATTTACTATAAGGACCGATCACAGGCCTCTAATTTGGTTGGATTCATTGAAAGAACCAAATGCAAAGTTACAACGTTGGAAAATAAAATTAAATGAGTACAACTACGACATCGAATATATTAAAGGCAAAGCAAACGCAGCTGACGGATTATCTAGATTACCAAATTTAGAAGTTAATAATAACGAAAGAGACGAAGACAACGACTCAAATTTAGCTACGATACACAGCGCTGCAGAAGATAGTTCAAATTATATACCTATTACCGAAAGACCTATAAATTTGTACAAAAATCAGATTTATTTGTATAAGAACGCCAAGGAAAAGATTGTCCATAAAATCGTACACAAAAAGGTACAGAATATTATTCACATAAGCAATGAAAGCAATTTAATAGAGGTAATGAGAAGAATTCTGATTAATAAAGGGACAATGGCTGTATATTGCGAAGATAAAAAGCTCTACTTACAATTTCAGGATAATTACGTCAAATATTTTTCCAACAATACTAGATTAAAGTTAATCAAAACATCTAATGTTTTAAAAGATATTACAGATTATAATGAAATACTGACAATTATTAATAACTCATATGAAAAAAACAATCACAGGGGTATTAACGAAGTGTACAATGAATTAAAGGGATCTTACTTCTATCCTAATTTGCAATCCATTATACACAAATTCATTAACAATTGCAATGTTTGCAATATTGCCAAATTCGATAGACACCCGATTGAATTCAGAAACGAATTAACTAAAACAGCAAAACATTTCAACGATTTAGTCCACATGGACATTTGGTTCCCCGAAAGAAACAAATTTTATTTGACTACTATCGATAAATTTTCGAAATAGGGCACAATTCACAAACTTTAAGATCGTAATTGGCAGTCTATTCTGAAAGCCATTAAAGAAAGAATACGATACTTAGGGCAAATGAACGAGCTAATATCTGACGGAGATACATGCATTGTCAATGCTGCAGTCAATGAATTTCTTACAGAAAATAAAATTGAATTTCATAAAACCACAGCTAGTTTGAAAACAGGTAACTCAGATATCGAACGGTTGCATGGCACTTACTTACTTAGGTGGCGCTACAGTTCGGGGTGAACCTGGGCCTCAACCAACAAGCCTCTCCATTTAGCTCGGTCTTTAGTTAATTGCCTTCAGTTGCGCACTCCAAGTTGGTCGAGGTCCCCTTGAACTTGTGCGCGCCACCTACGGCGATAATTCCCTCTACTGCGTCGTCCCTCGGGGTTAGATTCGAAGACTCTGCGGGCCGGAGCGTTGGTGTCCATTCGCTCTACATGTCCTAGCCATCTCAGACGTCCAATACGCAGTTTTTTGACTAGGTCGATGTCGCTGTACAGCTCGTATAGTTCGTGATTGAATCTTCTCCTCCAAAACCCGTCAACACAAACGGGACCGAAAATCTTACGAAGAATTTTTCTTTCGAAGCGACCAAGGATATCTTCATCCTCTTTTAATAAAGTCCATGTTTCAGCGCCGTAAAGTAGGACTGGGATGATCAGGGTCTTATATAGAGTCTCCTTAGTTGTTCGAGATAGGGCTTTACTGTTGAATTGCCTTATAAGCCCAAAAAAACAGCGATTGGCAAGAGTTATTCTTCGATTGATTTCTACGCTGATTTTGTTAGAAGAATTTATAGCAGAGCCAAGGTAGACAAAGTCCCTTACTACCTCGAAGTTATAGCTGCCCACGGTGACGTTTTGTCCAATTCGTCGGTGTTGGTTTTCCCTTCTAGTTGACAGCATATACTTGGTTTTGCCTTCGTTTATCGCCAAACCCATTTTGGCCGCTTCTGCCTCAGTGCTTGCAAAAGCACCGGTGACAGCCCGCTGAGATCTTCCGATAATGTCTATATCGTCGGCGTGTGCAAGCAGTTGTACAGACTTGTAATAGATTGTGCCTCCGGTGTTGGCTTGTGAGTTCCGCACAATCCGTTCAAGTACAATATTGAAGAAGTCACATGACAGCGCGTCACCTTGTCTAAAGCCTTTTTTGACATCAAAGGTCTCGGTGAGGTCATTACCGACCTTGATGGAGCAGCGAGCGTTCTCCATCGTCAGCCTGCACAGGCGGACAAGTTTGGCAGGGATGTCAAAACTAGACATGGCTCTATAAAGCTCTTCTCTATAGATGCTGTCATAGGCGGCCTTGAAATCGATAAAGAGGTGGTGAGTATCGATTTGGAATTCTTGGGTTTTCTCCAGGATCTGCCGAAGTGTGAAGATTTGATCGATGGTGGACTTTCCTGGCCTGAAACCGCACTGATAGGGTCCAATCAGGCTGTTGATAGAAGGTTTCAGGCGTTCACACAATATCGCAGAAAAGATCTTGTATGCGATGTTGAGGAGACTGATGCCTCTATAATTGGCGCAGTTGAGGGGGTCTCCTTTCTTGTGGATTGGGCAAACGATGCTGAGATTCCATTCATCAGGCATACACTCGTCTGACCAAATATTAGAAATGAGTTGGTGTATGCACTCTACCAATTCATCCCAAGCTGCCTTGAAAAGTTCGGCCGGTAAGCCGTCAGGTCCAGCAGCCTTGTTCGATTTTAGCTTGGATATTGCTATCCTCACTTCGTTTTGGTCAGGTGGACGGAAATTCCATACATTGTTCCTGGAGTATAGACTCTCGATATTCTCAAACGCGCGCTTCTCATGCTCTTTCTTCTTCTTTTGGAGAAGCCGATGTTCTTCCCGTCTCTTTTGCTCGTAGAGCTCACGAGCACCTCTCGCCTTCCTTTGCAGCGCCGCTTTGTATGCCTCTTGTTTTGCTGCATGCACTCGCCGGCATTCTTCGTCAAACCAGGGGTTTCGCGGTGGTGGTCGAGCGAGACCCAACACATCAGTCGCGGCGTTTCTGATGGCATGTTGGCAGCGTTGCCACTGGTCTTCGGTACTTGATGCTGGCGGCAAAGGGGTGATTGAGAGATTTCGGGATACGCGTTCAGCGAAGAGTCTGGCGGTCTCTTGCGATTGTAGCTTTTCGACGTTAAATTTTCGCACAGTAATTCTTCTTTGTTGCTCAGATTGGGATATCCGCATTCGTACCTTGGCTACAACAAGGTAATGATCCGAGTCTATGTTGGCCGCTCGGAAGGTCCGGACATCCAGAATACTGGAGGCATGCCTTGCGTCGATCGCAATATGATCAATTTGGTTGATCGTTACATGATCATTGGACCGCCATGTCTGCTTATGAATATCGAGATGAGGAAACCATGTGCTTGCTATGGTGACATTTCGCTCCACAGCGAAATCAATTAGCCTTAGTCCGTTATCAGACGTGGTGTCGTGTAGGCTATGCTTACCGACTGCCCTACCAAAGAAGTCCTCCTTTCCTATTTTGGCGTTAAAATCGCCCAATACGATTTTAACGTCGTATTTAGGACATTGCTCGTATGTTTTGTCGAGGAGCTCGTAGAAACACTCTTTGGTGGCAGGATCCTTTTCTTCTGTGGGGGCATGAACACATATTAGGCTTATGTTAGCGAATTTAGCCTTGATCCGGATCGTCATAATACGCTCGCTCACGTGTCGGAAGCTTAAGACTTCTTGCCTAAGTCTGCCGCGTATGACAAATCCGCATCCGAATAAGCGTTGCCTGTTGCCTCTGTAGCAATCACCGTAGTAGATGTCACAGTTTTTCATCCTCTTTTTGCCCGGCCCATCCCATCGCACTTCCTGGATGGCGGTAATATCTGCTTGTTAGCAGTCTAGGGCCTCTGCTAGTTGTTCGGCTGCACGTGGTCTGTAAAGGGACAGAACATTCCACGTACAGATCCGAAGGTCGTTGTCCTTATTTCGTTTGCTGGGGTCGTCATTAGTTGAGTCATCCTTATCCGAGGCTTTTGGTTGTTTCGGAACCATGCGGTTTTTACGTGGTAGGGAGTTACCCCGACGGCACAACCCCCAACCTGGAGGGCCAGTTCCTTAATTATTTCCCAAGGACGAGGGGCCGGGTACACCGGTGCCAGTAGTCCACTACGGGAGTATGAGTGCTGCCGTTGGACCATTAAGGGCTCCTCCGCCACCACCTCTATTCCAACCAACATTGGAAATTCCTTACCGACCTGTGATCCGAATACGTCGAAGCAGCTCGCGCAATTTGTTCACTAAGTTCAACCTAACTGGAACTATAGACGCCACCGTTGACTCCGTCTAGGGAATTCGTCCGCTGCCGCCTGGAACAGGAAGAAGCGCTCTAGTGAGAAAGGCACTCTTCCCCCCCTCTCTCATCTGCTGCCACCAAGAATCCGCCAAACGGGGTTGGTTACCCATTTCTTGGATTAAGGTACTAGGCACCCGGCTGTCACCGCGTGGAGGTTGAGAGTAGGAGTTGGTAGGCCTCAGCTGAGTGAAAACGCTTGTGTTTTCATATGATCGCATGCACTACCGTTTGACCAACCGGTTGCATGGCACGTTAAACGAACATTTGCGCATACTTAATGCACCAGGAGATAGATCAGAATTAGATGATAAATTAGATAAAATATTAGTTATATATAATAGAACTATACACTCGTCTACAAAATTAAAACCAATCGATTTTATTACAAAAAATTATAGCAAGGAAGAAATTAATGAGATCTATAGGAATCAAATCATTAGCAAGGAAAATCGGTTTAACAGTGATTATAGACAGGAAAATGGAAACCAATGTGCGGATATTGTTCAGAACAGAACTGTAGCGAAAAACCAACCTAAATATAAAAAGTTGAACAGCTTTACAAGAGATGGCAACTATATCACTGATAGGTCAAATAAAAGGAACACTAAGTATCATAAGAAACAAGTTAATCGTAGATACAAATATCAAAATTCGTAATTTCATAAATATCTTATTATTTTTTTTTTTGTCCATCATATTCTATTACAGATGATGTTGTTCTTGTATCTTATAATACAATTTACTACTATCATAACACAAACCATAGAAGTACTACCCATAAATAACGAGTATGGCTACACTGTCGTAAAACTGGAGGAGCTTAACGTTGTAGACAATTTTACTAAGATTCTGCACCTCGTAAACGTGACAGCCTATGAAGAAGCAATTAACATAGTGGAAAAAAATATCAAAACTTTCAAGCAAAAACTAACCGACGAAAACTATAATTTGCTTCAAAGAGAAATAATAACAGCAAAGCAAAATCTTGCATCCATAATACCAGCAATTCATGTAAGGCAAAAAAGAGCACTTGTTAATATTTTAGGCTACGGTTTAAAAAAACTGACAGGCACAATGGACGATGACGACGCTATTACTATATATGAACATTTGGACAATTTAGAACAAAACACGAAACAGACAATCGACCAATTAAATAAACAAGTTATCATAAATAACAACTTAGTAAAAAATCTTAACGATATTACTGAACATGTCAACATACAAGAACGCAAAATTAACACATTCTTATTCAAAATCAATACAGAAACAAATAAAACTATATCCAAAATTGATAATTCTAAATTTATTTTACATAGCTATGCCGACATTACTACAAATAATAAACAACTAGAAAAATTATCTGACATAATTTTGTTAAGTCATTTGAACGTGTTAGGGCACAACATACTAACGGAAGAAGAAGTAGGCAAATATAACATAACAGTAGAAATGCTCCCATATCTTCGAAGTGGAATCTTTTTCAGGAAAAACATCCTAATCGTTGCTATTGGAGTGCCCACTTTTACAAAAGAAAAATTTTATAAAGCTTTAGTAATTCCTTTTCCTAATAATAAGTTCGAACAGTTAGATCTAGACACTCAAGTTATAATTATACAGAAAAATAATATCTACACTTATAACGAAAATGTAATGTTGAAAAAAGATCTTAAGCCACATGACAATAACTGTATTAGAAACATATTTGAAAAAGAAAATGTATGTCCATTTAAACATAATAATGAAAGTTCTATAGAAACAGCATTTGAAAACATAATCATTACTAGAAACTTGTTAACAACCAAATTACAACAAAATTGTATCGAACAAGATTTAAAAGATAACAATCTTATAAAATTTACAAATTGTCAAATCAAAATTAATAATTCTACATTTGTTAACAAAATTGAACAATTTTTAAGCAGTATTGTAATTCCAAATACATACACCAATTTCAGGAAGCAAATAAATAACGTTACACTCAAAGATTTACACCTAGATACAATTAGGAATAGAGATACCATCAAATATATCAATAGCAAAACAACTATTGCAAATCATATTTCTTTAAATTTAAATTTAACAATAATTTTATTTTTATTTGGTGTGGCTGTGTTTTTGTACAAATTTTCAAAAAGAAATAGAAATAATGAAAGAAAAGAAGAAAAAACTAAAAGTAACGAAATAAAAACAAATAATGAAGATCCTGAAAAAGTTAGAGAACCAATTTGTGGTTCAATTTTTAATGCATAAGTAAACTTTTTATGTAATTTTGGAGCCCAAAATGTTTAATGGGGGAGGTGTTATATGTGCACTTATATCAGACGTGCACATTCAACATCTTGCACACTGAGCTCATTCCTCATTGTTTACTCGGCATCAAATATCGAGTCGCAGTGAGGATTGTTGTTCACGCGAATTCCGTTCCTCTTCTACATCTTCGTGGGAAGATCTAGATAAGAGGGGTTGAATTTCGTGCAATAGAAATTTTAGAAACTTTAGCTTAAGTAAAATTTGTTAGTTGTAAGTCAGAACTAAAATAAAACACACGTTAAAGAAAACGACGCTCGCGTTTTCGTTACTATATGTATTATATGTACATATGGTCGCGTATATTGCCAAATCTCTTACTTGCAAGAAGGTTTGACATATCCTAATTAATAAAATTTAAATTGTCTTAGATTTGACATTGGCACTGATAATAATTTTTTCCAATATTTACTCCAGAAGAGATCACACACAAATGTTGTAAGTAAGTGGTAGAGCAATTTCTAATAGAATCTTCCCCGGCAAATACAGATCATAACAGTGAAAACTGCTTCCAAATCCCTTCAGTGGTTCCCGAGATAATCGCAGTCATTCACGTTTTGGGGACTTCCTTTTATATGATGTAGTTTGTTTTATGAACATGAATATGCGTGCACTCCACTGGTGGGACATTTGATTGCAATGACCCACGCATATCTGTGATATCTTTATATCTCAAATAATTATATTTTTTCTTATTATTTCTGTTATAAGTATCATAGAATAATGATTTATACCGCAATCTCTTTAGTAGGAAATGTACTATTCGAGGAATTAAGTCATATTCAAATCAGTTCAGCCATTTCGTAGTCATATGTGTGTAAAACATAGAAAAATTATTTTTGTCATAAAAAAAAGCATATAAAATGGGTTTAACAACATCAACATCGCATACAAGATCTTTTTTTGCGATATTGTGTGACCTGAAACCTTTCATCAACAGCCTGATTGGACCCTATCAGTGCGGTTTCAGTCCAAGAAAAAGGGGCTTTATAGAGCCACGTCTGTGAAGTGGGAGGGCTGTGATCCCTTGTTTTCGGATCATAGCCTCGCTGATAAAAGGAAGAAGAAGATAGAGCCACGTCTAGTTTTGACATCCCTGCCAAACTTGTTCGTCTTCGCAGGATGAAGATGGAGAACGCTCGCTGCTCCATCAAGGCCGGTAATGACCTCACCGAGACCTTTGATGATAAAGAAAGTTTAGACAAAGTGACGCGCTGTCGTGTGACTTCTTTAATATTGTACTTGAACGGATTGTGCGGAACTCACAAGCCGACAACGGAGGCACAATCTATCATAAGTCTGTGTAACTGCTTGCATACGCCGACGATATAGACATTATCGGAAGAACTCAGCGGGTTGTCACCGATGCGTTTGCAAGCATTGAGGCGGAAGCGGCCAAAATGGATTTAGCGATAAACGAGGGCAAAAACAAGTATATGCTGTCAACAAGAAGGGACAGCCAGCACCGACGAATTGGATAAAACGTCACAGTGGGCAGCTATAACTTTGAGGTAGTAATGGTCTTTGGTCTTGGCTCTGCTATAAACTCTGAGAACAACATCAACGCAGAAATCAAGCGAAGAATAACTCTGTATCCATCCTGGCCATGGATCTTCTAATGAACGACCAGCTAGCCGAGTTGAACGCATTTTTGACGTCGAGCGTTACTATAGCGCAGTATCTCTTCGTTCCCCATCTTCACCTTTTCCCCTGTATTGATTCACTTGCTGTATCTATTACCGCCTTTATGTTATCGACGGTAGAACGTGATTTTTGAAGCCATACTGGTAGTCTGACAGGGGTCCGTTTTCCTCCGCCACCATAAGAAGTCTGTCATAAATGATACGCTCTAGGATCTGTAGTAGTAAATATCCACAGCAACGTGATTATACATGTTAACGCACACGTAGTACAGCCACCCTATCTATCCTAAGATCATTATATATTCCCTCAGTGAAAGGGAATACACACACAAATGTAAATCTCTTAGCTTTAAGTCTCTTAGCAGTAAGCACATAAATAAATGTAAATCTCTTAGCTTTAAGTCTCTTAACATTAAGTATATATATATAAAGCCAAATGTGAAAATGTCCTAGTCATAAGTATGTACAACAAAAAGATGAGATCACAAATAAACAAACGATCGAGTAGAACGGACGTGGTTGTTTTTTGCTCCAGAGTATTTTCACAATAGATTCCGTGTGCGAACGACTGTATCTTGTGTGTGCGCGTCTACAGATCTTTCCTAGCGTATCAAGCAGGCATATTGGGCGATACGATGATCGTTGTCCGGGCGGCTTATTGCCCTTTGGCTGTGTCCGCTTTGGATCCAGCCGTTTGCTGACTGTAACACCATTTGATAGATGTTTCTCCGTTCGTTTAAACTGCGGGGGGTCCGCTTTCGGGAACACCGTTTGATGGGTGTTACTGCTTCCGCTTTGGCTTTGGGGATTCGCTGTCTGCAACCAATCTTATCTTGGGCTTTAGTTTTGATTGTAGCCAGAGGAGTTGTTCTGACGAACCACCTACTTTTCTTTGTCGTCATACAGCTAAATCGCCGAGATCTCATAGAGGTCTGCTTCTTTCAATCGCGTCTCGCATCGCTTGGTGCATCGACCGCTTTTTGTCGTTCTCCAGCATTTGTACAAGCCCACTGATTTGTTCACCTAGCTTGTGGAAATTAGATTGATATTCGGGTGGTTCGGCCGTCACCTTCCTTATTGTGGGTGACTCGTGTCGTTCCGTGCTTCTCTGTGAGATGCTTCTACTTGGCAAACTACTTGGTTCTCATCCTTTCTTCCTCCTTTGTCTTTGTCTGTACACTACTTCTCCCTGGGTTCATTTGTGTGCGAACCAAAAATAATGGTCGGATACTTTCTGAATACATCCCGCATAGTAGTTCTTCAGTAAAGAATAGTATTACTCAGCAGTTTTTCCATTAAACTGTATCCAAGGACCAAGCCGACTTTTAAAAGACATTCACAATCCGAGGGATACTTACATCTATACAGACAAAGGGTACGCACTCAAATCGACAGTATCTAACACTCTTTGAATTTCATTTAGTCTCGGGCCATATACTGACCATTTTATCCCCTCTAAACCGTTTGATTGCCCAGTTATTATCCTTCGTAAATCCGTCACGTTTCGCGTCAACAATTTAATTTCCATCAGCGATTCAATACAGTAAATTATCCGCTGGAAATTTATTATCCCATTTTATCGTTTCCAAAAAAACAACGCCGCCCGACTCAAGAGGAGCGCTCCAATTTCCCTACAGCCGCCATAAATCAAATATTATGACCAAATAAAGCGTACCGAAGGTATCCACTTCGAGTGTTTATTACCATTCATTGTTCGTAGAATAAATTTTCCAAATCAAATGGTATCAAATTGCCCATAATTATTGGGCGAATTTTATTATCGTATTCAGGATGTGAAGGATGTGGAGTATGGGTTTGGCTCACCACCATCGCACACAAGCATTTTAATTCAAAAATCAAATTGGGGCCGCATCTGGTTCTGTCTTCACTTTGTGGTAGCACACCCTTCGCCTAGCCTACCACAAATCTACATTAAGGAGGGAAACGGTACTCTGTTGAAAATTTATCTTAAAAGCTTTTCAATTGATTACCATCATCGTCATCATCATCGACATGCTGATCGAAAACTGCGTCGTATTATTAGATATTAGATAGGGAAGTCAACAGGGAAAACGATGACAACGACGACGACGACAACGACGATGATGATGATGATGATGACAGGATTTCAGAGGAATTGTCATGAGCATAGCCTTCCTTCCTTCCATCCATCTATCCATCTACTATCAACCGACACCTTCTTTTGGTGTACCGTTTGCTCTGCTCTACATTTTGCCTAGATGTACCTAGGTGTGATGTTGTACCTATAAAGAGGAAAAGCGGACGAAAAAAATGCAAAATAAGACGACAAGGATTGCTTTTAAGAGATAAGGGCAAATCGCATTTGAAAGTTTTGACAAGCAGAGCAGAGCTACCCTTGAGGCTAATGGTTTCTCTTCTTTGTGTACACCTTCGAGTCGTTGAACGAAAGTGAAACTGATAGATGTGGGAGGAGGTACCTTGAGAGGGGTGGCTTTTCAGCGGATGCTTCGGTGTTTTTCTTCAATTTGGTATGAAAATAGCAATTTTGGAACTGGATGTCAGCGTTGAGTGTGATTGCAGATGATTTGGTAGCACGCATCTGAAGCTGATTAAAACCATGATATAATTTTCAGCTTAACATACAAATACATGTTGGTTAGGCTAACTTAGGGTAAGTTTGTAGGATTGCTTGGGATTAGTCGAATGACAAGCTAAACTAAAAAAAAAAAATCTGTTTCTTCACAGAATAGCTATTCAGAGCAAGAGTGTCACAGGAAGCAAGGAGAGAAAGGCAAGAAATTTCTAGGGTTTAAGTTAATTTCGGTGTTCTTGGAGCAGCACGGTATTAAGGAAAGTAAAAGATATCATAAAAGGACTACTTATAGCGCGACAAGACAGGAGACCAGTATATTGCAAATATTGAAGTCAGTTAGGTGTTTATGGAATAGCTCAATGCTCGTGCTGTCAGTATGGCCATGCAATTAAAAGCCTCCTTGCAGTGGTCCAGTTATCATGTTGACCACTACTCGATCCCCGATCCTTGATCTTTTATCCTTTACCCATGGAGACACCGACTATGCCCCGCCGAAACTGAGATTTGACCGTAACTTCCGAACGAGCATCCTCTGTTAGAAGAATTGCTCCTAGATCCTCCATGTTGAGGCCGGCGATATCGACACTTTCGGTGTCTTCTCACTTAGAAAGATCTCCTCGGCTGTTGCTGTGTCAGCTGAGTTTGCAGCTCCCACTACTTCTGCCACTGATTTTGGGTTGACTGTGGGTGTTATGTCCTCCCCCGCGTGGATTTCGGCTGTTCTGGCTACCTGCTTCGTCAGTTCCCCTACATTGATCTTGCGGAACCTATACCGGATCACGTGGCCTTGTTTGACAATATTTTCTGCCGATTGATCGTCTCTGAGGAAGGTTACCACTCTTCCCTTGCCTTCTTTTCGACTGCTGATCGCAGCCCCTTGTTCTACGCATCAATAAGCTCAAGCGACTTCTTCTGGTTATGCCCAGAGCTCTTTGGGGGGAAGACGATGATGGCGTGAGTTTTGGGGATATCTTCTCCCAAACATGTCGTCAATTTCACTCCCTTCCACGCACTTAGTTGTGCTGCTGCTTGTAATATCCATTGAGCTGTTTCCTCATTGTAGCGAACAACGAATATTAAGCCTAGTCTGAAGTGAATACCTCCAAACTGAAGTTTACTTTTCCAGCCTTGGGCTTGCTCTTCAATAATGATGTCCTCAAGCGCCGTTTGCTCATCGGTGTTTAGCGTTGCCACCGGGTAATCTTTTGGGAGGATAGCCACTCGAAGGTATCTAACTAACTGCCTGCATAGCTGGTGCCTGGTTCTACTCTGCATCTCCTCTCCGCTCAGACGGTGTTTGGATCCGCTGAGCGGAGAGGAGATGCTGGTAGCCTTATGCCGCTTACCATTAGGTTTTTCTGGGGTTTTTTTTAAACCTTGGGCTAGAAAGCGCAGGTACCACTTGCACCCGCTCTACTGAGGCCTCTTCTCAGCGGATCATCCAGACCACCGGACTTACCCCTGTCTGGTAGCGTGGGAGGTTTATATAGCCTATCTCTGGGTCTGCTACTCTCTGCTGTTCTTCTAGCATCCCGGGAAGTGTATTCCTTCCTTATCGCGGATCTAGGCGAGCCCCACAGGCGGATCAGTGGAGGTGCAGTGAAGTGGGAGGGTTGTGATCCCTTGTTTTCGGATCATAGCCTCGCTGATGAAAGGAAGAAGGATCGCGGATCTTGGCTTTTGTGGTGATTCGTGCTCACACACAGTTTTGCGCGCTGGAGGTGTTCTCTTATGACTCGTGCTAGGCCTGTCATAGTCGTCGTCTTAGAGTCTCTCTCTAGACGATTTGTCTTTTCTATAGCGGTGATAGCCCGCATGTATTTTATTTAATTTTTAATTTTTCCTTTATTCATGTTCCCACGAGTAGCCATATAAAAGCTCCGCATGACATGGTCGAGCCATGGTTACTCCCTGAGGCGACCTGATTTCAGGAAGACTTCGTTCGAATACAACCGGTATACCCCCTGGCTGCAAACCATCCAATAGACACGGTCTCGCTTAACACCCTGGATTAGGGGAGCAGCTATTGGTCCATCATTCCTCAATCAGCTCATCCGAGAGTGAAGTTCCCGCAGTTGAGTGAGTCTTTGCACCTTAAGCTCGCGAACCGCGTTAAGGCGTCTGTCCTCGCTACCTATAAACATCTACTTAAGCCTGGACGCTGTTAGCAGAATCAGCCACAAATGGGAAAATTGCTCAACGTCTCTTATTTCGAAACAGATCAGCCAAAGGCTGAATCAGAGACGTAGTGCCGGGCTGGTTATGCTCAGCCCTCAGTATTGGACATATTCCGACTAGGTGATGTACGTCTTCGATAGCTCGTAGATTGCACAAAGAACATTCTGCCGCCTCGTTCCGGATAGTTATATGCGGCCTGTAATTTAACTGCAAAAGCTCCCCTCTGGCCTTGAATATCATCGATATTGTGTATATGGTGTTTTGATCGTGAAAGTAATTTTTTTCACCTAGGTCGTATTGTAGCGTACAATACGAATGTCTAGTTAGACTTTGCTGGGCACGGCACGGGTGGACAAATCAATCTTCGCTAGCAGTTCCTTTAAAGTCGTTTTCCATGTTGTTTCATTGTAGGGTGTTAGTTCGACGTCATGTTCGTTGCACAATCTAGACCATTCATTGAAAAATTGTAGTTTACGGCGTATATGATGCATTGCGACGATATGTGGCAGACGTTGGCTCGGAAGGGACATTACTTTTACAATGTACAAAAAGTGCAGTCGTAGTGTATAGATGTATAATGGGGGCAGTCCGGTTTCCAGGTGGAGCATATAGTTTGGGGTGTTTTTCGGCAATCTAAATATTTTTTTAATGAAGTACCTCAACAACTTTTCAACTACTTCATATTGGTAGATGCCCCACACTTGGGCTGCATAGCACATGATCGACCTCGCTACTGCTTCAAAGATTTTATAGATTTAGATTAGATTAGATTAGATTTTATTATTTCCAATTAGTTTAAATTCATTACAAAAACAATAAAAGTACTAAATCTATCTTAAGTGACATGGCTAAAAGCCGTCTGCCAAAGACTAACAGCATAATTTTACATTTGATTCACTGTGCAAAAATCTAAAAATTCTCCTCCATAATTCTTTTTCTGTAAGCTAAACTTATTTCGCAATATGATGTGAGAGCTCTCCAATTGGACCCGTTTAGCAATGCCTTGACGTCTTCAAATAGCAAGCTGGCTTTCCCAAAGTGGAACCTCCTAATATCACGAAAAATTGGACAAATCCCTATGAAATGCATAACATTCTCCCTCTGTGACATATTGCACAATGAACATAAAACCGGAAGGTCATCTCTATGCGGTATAAAGTTAAGTGGAAGTAGCTCTCCCCTTGCATGAAAGATTATAGAGATGCATCTTATTTTATTCATGTCCTCAAAGTAGTTTAGAGAGCCCAGGTTCAGTTGTAGTTCTTTGTAGATCTCCCTATGGGTTGACACACTCGCTTGCTCGATATATTTTTGCCGAATCTGTGTATCTAATTGCGACAGAAAGTCATAGAGGTAACACTTCCTACTACTTCGCGCATTCCAGTCCAATTCCAAATGGTACTCGTAATTTTTCGCCAAATTGATTATCTCTTTATACCACAGACTTCGGGTATGTACTGCGTATTTAACAACCTTTCTTGGCAATCGCTCTTCACCCATCCTAAGTGTGCTGAGAATATAGTCAATATTCAGTTTGAGTGTTTGTAAGAACAACGGGGCGAGACCTGTTTCAATCAACAGCATGTAGTTAGGTGCAGTTGTAGGTAATTGGAATGTTCTCCGTAGATAGAATCTCTGCAACTTTTCTACTGTATCATAGCACCTATGACCCCATGCTTGTGCCCCGTACAGGAGTATTGACTTTGAAACCGCTTCAAACACCCGATATTTAAGGCTGTGATGTATGCTGCGATTTTGAAAGCAATTTTTCCATGTTGAGGTTATCGCACTTTTAGACTGCCGAAGTTTTTCAGCCAAGTGTGGTTCCATACTTAAATTGCTTGAAATTATAGCTCCAAGGTATTTGTACTGCTTTACGACTTCTATGCTATCGCCATTAAATGACCACCTTTTCGCCCTTGTCTGTCTACCCCCGCCTCTTCTGAAAATCATCACTTTTGATTTCATCAGGTTGATTTGTAAACTCCACAGCACACAATAATCATAAACGCGGTTAATCATGAGTTGCAGGGTCTCTGGTGATTTTGCTAACAGGACCACATCATCAGCATACAGAAGAGCTTTAATAAGGGTGTCTACATATAAAATTCCCCCTGGAAGGTAACTGATGATGTCTTCGATATAAAGCGCAAATAATGACGGGCTCGCGTTGCAACCTTGTCTAACCCCTACCTCTGTGACGAACCATTCTGACAACCCATCTCCATTCCATACTGCTGCTTTTGTGCCATCGTATAAATTTTCCATAATCTTTCCAAATTTATGAGATACTCCGTATTGATATAGCTTGTAGAATAATTTTTGCCGGTCTATGGTATCAAAAGCAGCTCTGAAGTCGATAAAAAAAGCATACAGCTTTTGTTTACGTTCTATGAACTTCTCTGCTATATTATATAACACAAAGATATGATCTACCGTTGAATATCCAGGTCGAAAACCTGCTTGGAATTCTCCTATGAGCGCGTTTTCCTGAATCCACCGCGATAAACGACAATGTAGAACACTTGTGAAGATTTTTGCAGAAGCGTTTAAGAGGGATATCCCACGGTAATTGGCCGGGTCTGACGAGTCGCCTTTCTTAAATATTGGAAAAATTATGGCTTGTTTGAAGCTTTCCGGCACGCTACCCGATTCAAATATATTGTTAAAAACAGTAGTTAATGCTACTAAAAATTCATCTGAGCTGTATTTGAAGAATTCTGCTGGTATTCTATCGTACCCGGGTGCTTTGGAATTTTTGAATCGAATTAGGGCTTCTTTTACTTCTTCATTCGAAATTGTAGCATCTAATGTTTCATTGAAATAAAGTGGCTTCGCATACTGGATAGGAATAGAATGATTAGGTGGATTAAGAAGATTTTCGAAGTGACTTTTTAAGACCTGAACAGTGAGCTTATTGCTGATTTTTGGAGAGATACCGTTGAGTTTTCTCGCTGATTTCCAGAAAACTGCTGAGTTCCTGCAATTTGCAAGTTTACTAGCTTCATTTTCAAAATATTGGGACTTTTTAAGTTTGCATAGACACTTATAGTGAGATCTGACTCTGTAGTATAGCTCCTTGAATAACTCTTCGTTGTATTTCCTGAACAGTCGAAGAAAAGCGAATGTGCGCTTCCTCCATTTTAAGCAATCTCCATCGAACCAAGGTTTCTTATTAACATATTTACGATAAGTATTGCCGACTTGACTTTGCCTCGGAATGGATGATTTAATTATTTCTTCCAGACTGTCCATATTTAATTCAGCGTTGGTACTCTGTTCACAAAGGCGACGGTTGAGATTATTTCTGTATAGAATCGCTGTCTCCTCTTTCCAGACGAGTTGCGGAAGAAGTTTCAAATCTCGTATGTGATCCATCCCGATCTTTTCTAGACCTATCGTGACAATGATAGGGAAGTGATCGGAGAATGGAAGAGCCTTAACTTCGAAGTCCGTTATAAAGGAGCCCCAGTCTCCTCCGGCGAAGCAATAATCTATTACAGTTGCACAGTTCACTTTAATATAGGTATATTCCCCATCTGAATCAGATTTACTGCATCCGTTATATACTGCAAGTCCCATTGAATCCATCAGGTCTAGAATTTTCCTTCCGCACGTGTTTACAACCGCATCTTTTGACTTCCGTTGGATGCCTCTAACACCAATGTTCACACCGCTTAAATTCCCAATTCTACCATTCATATCGCCAATTACCAGCAAGTTATTACTTTGGGTTGAGAATAAAAATTCTTCTAGGCGGTTGAACTCCCTCTGCCATTTGTCACCATTGCAATTAAGATAAGTTGGAATAATTAATAATCGCTGTGATAAAATTTCCAATTCAACATATGTTATTCCATTTTCCGCAACTTTGAATTCGCATTTAAGATCAACGGTGACCCTTTTCTTTATTCCAAAATAACAACCTCCTGATGCACGTCCATGTCGATTGATTTTAATCGCCGGTACCCATATGAAGTCGTAATTAATAAACTTTTCCTCAAATTTATGGTAATCCTCCTCTACTACAAAAGTTTCAAAAAGAAACATAAAATCCATTTCATTTACAAAATTAAAAAACTCTGGGAACAAATCCTTACTATTTAAACCAAATACATTATACGCTAAAATATTATATTTACATAAATTTAAACTTAACGAACTACTTTTACAAACATGGCAGACGGCTATTTCCTAGTTTTGATTACTTGAATGATTAGCTTGCATACTTTCAGGCTGCTCGACGTCCGCACTGCTGCCAGCTTCGTTGTTGATGACATTAGTGACATTACCAAATGGACTTGTAGCAACAAATAAATCTGCGTTGTCAACATCCCTATCAAATTTCAAAACAACTCGTTCTGCTGTCAACAAATCGTTCAAAATACGGTATCCATCCATCAAAGATTTTGTATTTTGTGCTTAAAGCTATGTTTTTTTTTACAGAGTATACCTCTCCAACTACAGTTGATTGCTCTTTTTGCCTCTTTTAATTTTTCTTGCAGGTGTTTTTTGAAAATCAGTCGCGGTGTTACTATGACCCCGAGGTACTTGTACTCCTTTACATTTTCTAATTCTTCGCTTTGCCAAGTCCACCTTTCATTCCTTGCGAATCACCCAAAACTGTTCCGAAAGACCATCATTTTTGATTTATTTGTATTCACTCGTAAGTCCCACAAACTGCAGTATTGTTCTAATTTGTTGACCATGTTTTGCATCATTGTTGGCGTTTCCGATAGAATGACTATGTCATCCGCGTACATAAGGAGTTTTACTTTTACCCCGTCAAACTCAATTCCCCCAGGCAAGAAGGCTGGCAGGTCGTCCAAAAACAGAGAGAAGAGTAGGGGACTCATGAGGCATCCTTGTTTAACGCCCATTCGCGAATCAAACCAGTTTGACACGTTGTGACCATCCCATACTGCAGTTCTGTTTTCATCGTAAAGACTTTGTATAACCTTAAGTACTTTCGTTGACACTCCAAGATTACTAAGTTTATAGAACAGCGATTTTCTGGCAATGGAGTCGAAGGCTGCCGTGAAGTCTATGAAGAACGCGTATAGTTTTTTGCCCTTGTCGAGATAAGTCTTAGCCATACTGGTCAGAGTGAAGATATTATCCACTGTGGAGTAGTTCTTTCTGAATCCCGCTTGAAACTCACTGAGTAGTTCGTTTGCCTGCACCCATGCGGACAGCCGATCCAAGATGATTCCGGTGAAGATTTTCATTATAGAGTTCAGGAAGGTTATGCCCCTGTAGTTACTCGGATCACTGCGATCTCCTTTTTTGAACAGTGGGAAGATTATATTTCTCTTAAAGCTGGGCGGCACTTCCCCACCTCGAAAATGAAATTGTAAGCAACCATAAGTTTTTCTATGAATTCATTCGTAGCGTACTTGAAGAATTCGTACGGTATGCGATCCTCTCCTGGGGCTTTATTTAAGTTGCATCGATGCATAACTGTGCAGACTTCTTGCGACGTAATTTTGTAATCCAGTACATCCACTCTCTGGTAAGGTAGCGCATAATGTAGTTGACTTCTCGTGTATGACGGGTTAAGCAGTTGTTCAAAATGCTCGGCTAAGATCGATGCTTCCACTTGAATGCCACTTGTAAGGGTTTGGCCGTTGAGTGTTCTAGCCAATTTCCAAAAGGAACGGCTGTCTTTAACTCTTAGAATCTCCATCGTCAGCTGCTGAGTGTACCTTTTTTGTTTCTCCTTGCATATCATTTTATATGCTTTATTTGTCTGTTGATACATGGCTTTGATGGAGTTGTTACCTGTTTCTCTTAACAAGCGTAAATAAGTAAAAGTTTTTCTCCTTGCTAACTCACATTCCCAGTCGTACCATACTTGTTTCTTTTGCAATCTTCGCACATGTTGCGCTAGCATGGCTGCGTCTGAGATACAAGCGGTGAGCATGTCTGGTCCGCGCATTGAATTGATCTCCGAGTCGCTTAACACATTGAGCTTCTGGTTTAAAAGAAATTTGTATCTAGATGCAAAACTTCCCTTCCATTGAACTTTAGGTAATAATTGATTCTGTGTGGGCGGCGATTGTCGGGGAGTCTCAAGTCTTACTGTAATAGCTAAGGGTAGGTGATCCGAGTAGTTTATCTCGTCGACGTAGAAGTCTGTTATATACTTAAGCCACTTTCCCTGCCCAAAACAGTAGTCAATGTTCGAGCATGCAGTACCTCTAATATATGTTAAGTGGCCTTTAGTGTCATTTTTGAAACGACCGTTTATTACTGTTTATCCAGTAGATTCGCACATTTCAACGAGTTTTTTGCCATTACTATCAATTTGGTTGTCTTCCTGCGCATCTGGTTTCGTTCATTGATTTTGGTAAAAGTCCTGATTCCACTTCTAAGATCTGCGTATTTCCTACTCTTCCGTTGAAATCTCCAATAGCCATTATGTTTTCTTTTCCAGATTCTAATAAGAAGTTATACAGCCTCCCAAAATCTTCCATCCATTTGCTGCAATTGATGTATACCGGGATTATATACATTCTAGATTTTTCGGTTTCGAGTTCTACTAAAATTTGATCGAGTTCTTTTACGTATCGGCATCCAATATGGTCGTTGATTTGCTTCTTAATTCCATACAAGCATCCTCCGCTAGCTCTGCCTCGGGTAGATATTCGTGTAGCTGGAATCCAATGGAGTGAATATTTGCCGAAGAAGGGTTCAAATTGTTCCTTATTTTCTTCGACGAACGTTTCGAAAAGGAGGAATATATCAAATTTATTTATTGTATATATTCAAAGAAATGGTGGAAAAGCAATTTGTTCCTTAGACCTGATATATTATAGGCAAGTACTAATACTTAAACTAGGATTTAAAATATTTTTTAAGCTATCATTGGTGGGCAAAATCGCATCATCACCTCCACGCGGTGCCCGCTGGATAGCTATCTGATAGTGAACTAACGATGAGCGTATGCTGAGTCTGACGATATATGTGCAGCTGAACACTCAGACCTGCATAAGCACATCTGGGTGAACTTCAGCGCGCATATGTCTAACCGGACGAGGCATCTCTTGTTGACCTGATCGGCTGTAATATGCGTCTCAGAAGTCTAGCAAGAGGTCCTCAGAAGGAGGACGTGCGGCGGACGAATTCTCTCGATGGAATCAACGGTGACGTCTACGGACCAGCGGATACCTTACTGGAGCTACTTCAACATATTTGAAGCTTAGGTCTGTAAGGATTTTCAATACTACGTCAGGGTATTGAAAAAGAGATGGTGGCGGATGAACCCTTAATGGGCCAACGGCAGCGCTCATATCCCCGAAGTGGGTTACTGACATCGGTGTATCCGGCCTCTTGTCCTAGGGGTACAAAAAAAAGGATCTGGCCCTCCAGGTTGGGGGTTGTGCCGTCGGGTTAACTTCCCTACCACGTAAAAAACATTTGGTTACGAAGCAACCAACAGCCTCGGATACGGATGATCTTACTGTTGACGACCCATGCAAACGTAAAAAGGACAACGATCTTCGTGTCTGCACATGGAATGTTAGGTCCCTCTACAAACCACGTGCAGCCGAACAACTGCGGAGGCCCTAGAGTGTCTCAAAGCAGACATTACCGCCATCCAAGAAGTGCGATGGGATGGGCCGGGCAAAAGGAGTATGAAAAACTGCGACATCTACTACGGCGACTGCTACAGACAAAAAGGACAGCGTCTATTCGGGTGCGGATTTGTCATTGGAGACAGACTTAGGCAAGAAGTCTTGAGTTTCCAGCATGTGAACGAGCGCCTCATGACTATCCGTATCAAGGCTAAATTTGCCAACATTAGCCTAATATACGTTCACGCCCCTCACGAGGAGAAGGACGACGCGACAAAGGATGACTTCTACCAGCTCTTGGACAAGACGTATGAGCAATGCCCTAGCCACGACGTTAAAATTATCCTAGGCGACTTTAACGCAAAGCTAGGAAGAGAGGAAGTCTTTAGTAGCGTGGTCGGAAAGCACAGCCTGCACGACAACACTTCCGGCAACGGACTCAGGCTAATCGACTTTGCGGCGGGGCGAAACTTTGTTGTAGCTAGTACGCGGTTCCCATGTCTCGATATTCACAAAGGAACATGGCTCTCCTTTGATCGAAAAATCGTCAACCAAATCGATCACTTTGCGATCGACGCAAGGCACTCTTCCAGTATTCTGGGTGTCCGGACCTTCCGAGGAGCCAACGTGGACTCGGATCACTACCTAGTTGTAGCCAAGGTACGGATGCGGATATCCACAACGGAGCGAAATCAACGAAATGCTGTGAGGAAATTTGACGTCGAAAAGCTACAATCGCAAGAGACCGCCAGAACCTTTGCCGATCGTGTTTCTTCTAATCTCAATCTTAGTCCTATGCCGCCAGCAGCAAATGCGGAAGACCAGTGGCAGCGTTGCCAAAAAGCCATCAGAGATGCCGCCTCTGATGTACTGGGTTTCTCTCGCCCACCACAACGAAACCCCTGGTTTGATGAGGAATGCCGGCAAGCACATGCAGCAAAACAAGAGGCGTACAAAGCGGCGCTGCATAGAAGGACTAGAGCTGCTTACGAGTTCTACGTGCGCAGGAGAAAAGAGGAACATCGACTTCTCGGAAAGAAGAAAAAAGAGCATGAGAAGCGCTCGATCGAGGAGATTGAGAGACTTTATTGCAGGAATAATAATCGAAAATTTTACCAAAGGGTAAAAAGAAAATGCAAGGGTTTCAAAGCCAGAACAGAAGCCTGCAGGGACGAAAATGGTAACATAGTAGTAGAACCGCAGTCGGTGGTGAGGATATGGAAGGAACACTTCTGCAGACTGTTAAACGGCGATGATGATCAATATTCCGCTGTCAGGCAGAATGAGCCATTCAACAGTGACGATGGCAGTCAAAATTCCCGTCAACCCGATCATAATGAATCGAGGATAGCGATATCTAAACTCAAATCCAACAAAGCTGCTGGAGCCGACGGCCTTGCCGCTGAACTTTTCAAGGCAGGAGGAGATGAGTTGGTAAGGAGCATGCACCAGCTCATCTGTAAAATCTGGTCGAACGAAAGTATGCCCGATGAATGGAACCTCAGCATCGTTTGCCCGATCCTGAAGAAAGGAGACCCTCTGAACTGCGCCAACTACAGAGGTATAAGTCTCCTAAATATCGCATATAAGATCCTGTCTGCCGTACTATGTGAACGACTAAAACCGATCGTCAACAACCTGATAGGTCCTTATCAGTGCGGTTTCAGGCCTGGAAAGTCCACCATTGACCAAATATTCACACTACGGCAGATCTTGGAAAAAACCCATGAATATAAAATCGATACACACCACCTCTTCATCGATTTCAAAGTTGCCTATGATAGCGTGTATAGAGACGAGTTATACAGAGCCATGTCTAGTCTTGGCATCCCTGCCAAGCTCATCCGTTTGTGCAGAATGACGATGGAGAACTCTCGCTGCTCCATCAAAGTCGGTAAGAACATCACCGAACCGTTCGATGTCAGGAAAGGTCTTAGACAAGGTGAAGCGCTATCATGCGATCTCTTTAACATAGTACTTGAGAGAATTGTACGAAACTCACAAGCCAACCCCGGAGGTACAATCTTTTACAAGTCTGTACAACTACTCGCTTATGCCGATGAAATTGACATAATCGGAAGAACTCAGCGGGCCGTCAATGGGGCATTTACGAGTATTGAGATCGAGGCAGCAAAGATGGGTCTAGCGGTCAATGAAAGCAAAACAAAATATATATTTTTTTTTTTTTTTTTTTTTTTGTTTTGGTTGCGCCTGGAGGTGCAGGAATCTTCAAAAGATACCAATGGTTATGCCCGATTCATATATCTGACAATGCCATCAGTGCTAGTCAGTATATGCCTACGGGCTAAACCTCACCCCCTCAGAGAGGCACTATGAGAACCGGCTGCGCGTACTCATAGTAGTAGGAAATTCGTTCCTCTCATTTTTTCATTTTTGTGATGACTACGACTAAGTTGCCTTAACGAGTAGTTTACGCTTCTGTAGTGTTAATCGCGTTAGGTAGGTAGCTTTCCAGTGAAGGCACCTACTAATACCGTCATTACATGCGGTTTTTCCTTACGGCGCTAGGTCGAAAGGTCTTGTTCTTTGTAGTCGGCGCTCAAGGTTTGTCACGTCCATAGTACGGATTATTTCATTATTGCAATGAACATGAAGACGGGTACGAAGTTTGCGAGCAAAGTTTGTTACTTCGTCCCTCACGGTAGCAATTCCTAGATCTCTGTGAATATCACTATTCCTTATATACCAAGGAGCATTCACGATTGCTCTTAGCATTTTATTTTGAAATGCTTGCAGTAGAGCCATGTTGATTGGTTTGGTACAACCCCAAAGTTGTATACCATATGTCCAAGACGGTTTTAGCACTTGCTTATACAGAAGCAGTTTGTTGTATACGCTTAACTTCGAGTATCTTCCGAGTAGCCAATACATTTCTCTAAATCTGATTTCGAGCTCTTCGCGCTTTTTTTTAACGTGTGGTTTCCACTTAAGTTTTGCGTCTAGGGTCATTCCTAAATATTTTGCCTCGTTTGCGTAAGGTATTTGTACCGAGTTAATGGATATAGGTACGTTGTTTATCTTTCTTAACGTAAAATTGACATGCGTTGATTTTGTCTCATTGAGGACTATTCGCCAGGCTTTTGTCCATTCGCATACATTGTTCAAAGCTCGTTGGAGTTTTCCCGTTGATGATTCGACTGACTCATCCGTTACGAGGATAGCCGTGTCGTCTGCGAACGTTGCTACAACGGTCCCTTCATCTTGTGGTATATCTCTTGTGTAGAGCAAGAACAGGATTGGACCGAGAACACTTCCTTGTGGAACACCGGCGTAGATATCTTTGAAATCCGAATATTCACTTCCGTGTCTAACACGGAAAAGTCTGTTTTCAAGATAAGATTCCAATATTCTGTACAACTTTTCCGGTAAGATTACCCTTAGCTTATACCTTAGGCCTTCGTGCCATACCTTGTCGAAGGCTTGCGATACGTCGAGAAAAGCGCTAGAGCATATTTTTTTCCCTTCTAGAGCTTTTTCAATCTCGTTCGTTATTCGATACACCTGATCGATTGTGGAATGTTTGACCCGAAACCCGAATTGATGATCCGGGATCAAGTGTCTTTCTTCAATTACTGGTTGCAATCGTTTCAGCAGAAGTTTCTCGAAGACCTTAGATATTATTGGCAGAAGTGAAATGGGTCTATATGATTTCTTGTCATTTGCACATTTCCCCGGTTTCGGAACCATAATAACTTCGGCGACTTTCCATTGCCTTGGAACATATAATAGTCTTAAGGAAGCATTTATAATGTAGAGCAACTTAACCAGCACTTTTTTCGGTAGCTCTTTCAGAATTTCGCCAGTGATTAAATCATATCCCGGAGCCTTGTTATTTTTCAATTTTTGTATTGTCATTCGAAGTTCGGACAGGGGTACGGTTTTTACTCTAAAGTTGTCGGGTGCCATATTAACATTCGGATCTTCGATCAACGGTTGTCCATCGAACGGCTTGAACGTTTCCTCTAAGTGATCGGCAAATAATTCTGCTTTCTCTTTATCTTCTTTTGCCCATTCCCCGTTAGCTTTCCTAATTGGCGGCGAGTGCATTACAGGTTTCCTTATGGACTTCAAGGCTTTCCATAGAGAGTAGTTTGAATACTTATCAGCGGTCAGACCCTCGAGGTAAGTAGAAGTCTCGTGATTTTTTAGGTCCTGCAGCACTTTTTTAAGCTTGTTACAAAGATGGTTCAGATAAGTTTTATCCGGTGGCGCGCGGGATTGTTGCCATCTCTTGCGCGCTCTCCTCTTTTCTCGTATGAGGTCTTCGATTTCAGGCTGGTATTTGACTTTATTGTTCCGCGCTTCTGTCCTTCGCAAAGGAGTGTTTTTCCACGCTGAGCTCTGAATGGCTTCGACGAGTTTGTCGATTTCTTCTTCTATTTCGAACGGTGTCTTTAGCGGTACATTTAAAGCAACATTTTCCTTGCAGTCTCTTCTGAAAGCGTCCCAGTTAGTTTTGTTACTAGTTAATTTTCAGAGTGACTGCCGAGTGATCTGAGCAAAGATCATAGCATTCTTCGATTTCCGTCAAATTTTTAGTTAACCCTTTTGCGATAAAGAAGTCGACGAGGTCAGGGATTTTATTTTTGTCAGTTGGCCAATAAGTTGGCTTTCCTGTCGAAAAAAAGTTCACCCCACGTTTCATGCTGGCTTTGTACAATAATCTGCCTTTTGTCGAATTGCATCTTGATCCCCAGAAAGTGTGTTTCGCGTTAAAGTCACCACCTAAGACAAAATTAGGTCCGAGTGAGTCAAAGAGATGAACGAGGTCGTCTTCTACTAGCTTATATCCCGGAGGGAAGTAACTAGATCCGATGTTGTAGTCTAAGTGGTTTATTTTTACGGAGACTGAGCTTATTTGCATAGAATCAAATTCTATTTCTATGTTTTCGGAGTGCTTAATACAGTCTTTGATGTAAAGAGAGGACCCGCCTCTCGCATTTTCCGAAGGATGATTCGCATGGTAATCGCTGTAGCCTTTTATTTTGGGTCTAAGTCCCTTTTTTAAGTGCGTTTCCGATACCAAACATATGTCAATGTTATTTTTCCGTAGAAACACTTCTAACTCGTCGATTTTTTTTCAGAAGGCCGTTTGCGTTCCACGTTAGTATCTTAAGTAGCTGTTTCATATTCATGTTTTTTTGATTGTCTTGCGAGGTTTGAACTCGAGCTTGCTCTATTTGTCAAGTATGATTTTATTAACTTTGGTTTGCTCCTCAAATTTTTCCAATATAATGGTAAATATTTGGCTAACCGGATCTGTTGTAGCTGATCTTAATTTGTTTTCGTTTGACGCGACTTGGGCGTACGATCTCGCGTCAACCTGTGACGGTTTTTCCGCTGCACTTGGACCAGCGACGTTCTCTTGCGCAATTTTTTTATTTCCCTTTATCGGTCGCTTCGTTTTGACTGGCTTAGCGGTCTTGGGCTTATCGGTTTTACGATCTCTTAAGCTTCGGTTCGGGTGTATCGGTTTCTTGAGAGTATCGCGCCTTTTTTGAAGCTCCTTTGCTACTTCACAACCTCGATAGTTTGCTGGGTGCTTGCCTTTACAGTTTATGCAGGTCGCCGGAGCCTGCTTATTTAAGTCACACCTTTCTGATAAACAAAATATATGCTGTCTACAAAAAAGGAAACCCAACATCGGCGTCTTGGGCAGAACGCCACAATAGACAGATACAATTTTGAGGTAGTAAAGGATTTTGTCTACCTAGGCTCTATGGTCAGCTCCGCAAATGACATCAGTAGGGAGATCACACGGAGAATTACTCTTGCCAATCGTTGTTTCTATGGGCTAAAACGGCAATTGAGTAGCAAAGCCCTATCTCGAACTACTAAGGTAACTCTTTATAAGACTCTAATCATCCCAGTCCTGCTGTTTGGTGCAGAGGCATGTGCTTTGACAAAACCAGATGAGGATGCCCTTGGTTATTTCGAGAGAAATGTTCTTCGAGCGATCTTTGTTCCTGTCTGCATAGACGGTGAGTGAAGGAGAAGGTACAATGCCGAACTATACGGCCTGTACAAGGACATCGACTTAGGCAGAAGAGTTCACATACAGCGACTAAGATGGCTGGGTCATTTAGAGCGGATGGAGCCCAACCTTCCCGCTAAGAAAGTCTTCGAATCCAACCCCGACGGACGGCGCAGTAGAGGACGACCTCGCGGTAGGTGGCGCAAACAAGTGGAGGGGGACCTCAACCAACTTGGTGTGCGCAACTGGAGGCAGCTGGCTCGTAACCGTGCTGGCTGGAGAGGTTTGTTGGTTGAGGCCCAGGTCCACCCCGGACTGTAGCGCCATCTAAGTAAGTAAGTAAGTAAGTTTAAGCTATCATTTAAAATATTGTATTTTTTGATAGGCTGACGGCATTTGTACTAAAAACTATTCCCCTGGCCACTAGTTGCCTGAACGCTTTGTGTAGTTTGAGAACCACCGCTGTTGTTGGACGTTCCACTTGACACTTCATGCTTATCATTTGTCAATTGTAGCAGAAACGTCATTCCTCCTTCTCCTTCACAGGCTAAGTTGTTTGCAGCATCGAAGTAAAAAGTGTTTGATCCTACTTTCAGCTTTTCGCCACGAATTTGTGTTGTGATGTTCTGATGTTTTGCGCGAATGTCGTTTTTCAGTTTCAGCAAACGTCTTCTCTTTTCTCGTGTCGCACTCGGGTAGTCTTTGTGTATTATTACGCCCTTGGTCCTCAGTTTTGATGCAGAGTTGAGAATGCGATATACATCTTGTTTATTCTGTACCTCTACATTGACGTTCTCAACATTGGTGTTCCTGGAGCGAATAGGTCTAGCCGACACCACCACTGATGTATTTTGGGTCTGAAGCAAATCCAGACACAATGCTTCTGCCTTGTCAACTGCAAGTACTCCAGACTGAGCCGGGAAGTGCATGACGACATTTTTTTCGTTTGTTTTGGTTGCCAGCCACTCTACCTGCCACTCTAGAGGTACACAGCGAGACTCCATTTCCTCCAGTTTCCTTTGCAGTTCCAAGTTAGTCTGTCTTAGGCTATGGATTTCAATTCCGATCCCCTCTAGATCCGATTTCGTTGGTATGTCTTTAAGTTTATCATCCAGTAGAGGTGTCATGGCATTTACTATACGCATTTGCAGATCGGTGATTGACATACTACCGACAGACATTTTTCCTTTGTTTACTTCAGTTTTTCGTTGTGAGAACTCTGGGGAGGTTTCCGCTAATCTTCTTTTGTTTGACTGTATCAGTGGGCTGTCATTTTTGTTTCCGGTGTTCTTGGGTGGAGTCCGTTGCATTGACATAGTTTTTAGCTTCTTGTCTTGTTTTGCCTTGCCGTTTGTTTCAGTTTTAACGAATTTTGGCAACTCACCTTCATTTACTTCGCTCGCCCAATCCTCCGGTCTACTCGTTTATTTATTATTGAATCCAATTAGCAATGATTTAACCACTTTACATTAAGAAATTCAGGAGTACTTTCAAACGCGTCTGCACTGTGACACAATAAAGATTGATGCACCTAAAGGAAATTTGATATGTATGCAAATTTCGACCATGCGGTTATATCGTCATCACATCCACTACTGGCATCAATGGCAAAGCAAGGAGTACACCGATGCCCGATTCGCCACTCCACCTTCCCACATTTGGTGAAAGAGGTTGGATCACAGGCCACAGCACCCAAATAGAAAGCCAATATCCTTGCAGACATACTTTCAAGCAATTCGACTTAGACTTGTTACAGGTATAGCCACCAACTATGCCAGAAGTGGGATAAATTGGTGGCAAGTGTAAAGCTTCACATCACATTCCACTGCACCGGTCCTAAAGAAGAAGAACTGCGCACCGGAGCCAATCTTTGCAGACTTTTCTTTATATCTTACGTACAGACAAAACTACCGCTCTACTTTACGGATAATTGCTATCCAAAGTGATGGACGAAGTCGTCACTGCAGAAATAATCAAATATGGTTTTCGAAAGTGTTGTTCAATCGGAGCTGAGCTACAAAAAAACAAACATTTGGCGCAACAGCTCTTTAAAGTGTCAGGGCTAGCTTCTCGCAACCACTCATGTTGTGTGCGTAATATTTTTCACACGAATGTAACGGACCTACAGTTTAATGCCGAATCCGAACAAGCTGAGCTACGTAACACGTGTATGGACGGCAGTCATCGAACAATACTGGGAATCAAGAGCAGTTGCCCTCGATATCTCAGAAGCTTCCGATCGTGCTTGGCAAGGAGCAAGTTAAGTTTCTATGGACTGCTGCATAGATGAAAAACTTTCTTCAGGACAGATCAATTAAAGTTCTGACTGATGCCGTATCTTTCGACACCTTTCCTGTAAACACTGGAGTACCACGAGGTTCTATACTTTCACCAACTTTTTTTCTACTCCATATTCAGTACCTGTTACTGACTTACTTACTTAGGTGGCGCTACAGTCCGGGGCGGACCTTGGTCTCAACCAACAAACCTCTTCAGCTAGCACGGTTACGAGCCAGCTGCCTCCAGTTGCGCACACCGAGTTGGTTGAGATCCCCCTCCTCTTTTACCCGTCGACAAAGCTGCACGAAGCAAATCACTAATCACCAATAGGAATAATATTAGTGAAAGAATACAGCCTTGTCTTACCGCAATTTTGATCTCAAATTCCTCAGATAACCTTCCTCTGTGCAGAACGTGACATTTGGAGCCTTCATATGTAGCTTTGATAATAGCAATTCACTTATCGGGAATAAAATGTCAGCTTGAATATTGCTATCATCACTTCGCTTTGGCCAGGTGGACGGAAATTTAGACTATCATGTTCTTTGTTGAATGTTTCATTCTGCCTGATAGCAGCATGTTGGTCTTCGTCGCTTATGCGAGTATACAAACTGCAGAAGCAGTTTTTTTTTTTTCATATTCTCAGCACAGCTGCTTACTTTGAATGTTAATCCTTAATCTATTTATTTAAGCTTCCAAGTGTTAAATTTTCCATCGATTATGGTTGTTTAACCTTTCATTTTCAGGACACTGAAATGATATATGTACCATATGTACATACGTACATAGTGAGTAGCAGAATTGTACATTATTCAGCAGTAAAAGTCCTTTGTGTACATTATGCATTATGGGTTAGGATAAACGGGTCGTATGTTCGTAATCCAATTCATTTCTTATGTGTACGCCGAAGATTAATGGGAAAACTTCCTCTCATCGGGCTTTCTGCCTTGCGGAGGAATTTCATTGGAAAACTTTCACTTAAACCTCTCATATTAAAGTTTCGTCGTAATTATGGTCTTTAATTGTTTGGGAATACAAACAACTATAAATGTGGGTTACATGCTTCGTTATTTATTTATTTATATTTTTAAACTTTGAATAAAAATTTTAAAGCTGAATTTATGAATTTTACTTCCAAATGCCATCGCTGCAATTATCCTGAATGGAATATAATCAAACCGAATTGCTGCAAAAGAAGATAAATGATTGAAGATATTTGATCGGATTAAGAAGATGTTTGTAGAGTTGTACATCGATGCAACTTAAATAAAGCTTCAGGAGAAGATCGTATCTCTTTAGATTTCTTCAAATATGTGACCAACGAGTTCCTGGAAAGCTCACAAAGGTCTATAATTTTTTTTACGTATAGGTGATGTGGCGGCCAGCTTCAGGAAAAAATGTATTTTTCTCTTATATAAAAAACGGAGCTCCCAAGATCCACATAGTGGGCGTCGTGGCGTAAGTGGTTAGTTTGTGGGATCACTACGCATGAGGTTCCAAGTTCCGAATCCCAGAAAACACGGAAAAGTTTTTTCATGGTCCCACCTCTCGCGAGCGTCTGACAAACATCCGAGAGTATTGTTGTCCCGAAAAAGCTTCTCAAATCACCATTCGGATACGGCACTAAACTGTAGGTCCCTTCCATTCGTGTTAAAAAATATAACGCACACAACATGAGTGGTTGCGAGAAGCTAGGCCCTGGCACTTAAAGAGCTGTTGCGCCAAATATTTACTTATTTTTTTTTTTTTAAAGATCCACATAACTACAGAGGAATATCGTTCTTGAACTCAGTAATGAAAATTTTCACGGGAAACACTTTTGAACGTCTAACAGAATGGGAACAGGCAAATGACCTACTTAACGAGTTCCAAGCTGGTTTAAGGAAAACTATTCTATGGTGGACAATATTTTAACACCGACAAGTATTGCTAGGACTTACCTGTATAAGGGCAAGAAGTTGTATGCGTTCGTCGTAGATTTTAAGGCGGCATTTTACTCTGTTGACAGAAGGGCACTCTTTTACAAGCTAAGTAATCTGGGAGTCTTAATAAAGTTGATCAAAATTGTACAAAGCCTTAACGAAAACAATACGATTGTAATATGGGTCAAGCAAGGTTGTCTCATGAGTCCTCTTCTATGTTCGCTGACATTAAGATAAAGCTGCTTTTATAGGCTGATGACATTGTCATTCTGTCGGAAACACCAACGCTGATGCAAATCATGATTAATAGATAGATAGATAGATTGATTTTTATTTCGTATATAAATTTAATTACAGAATTTGTGTTATTGCACATTTTACAAAGATTTGATAATTGGGATATTATCTTTCAACTGAATCATTATTTATATTTATTAAGAGCGTATATAGGATAAACGTGGCAAGCTTGAAGGAAAATACGAAAAAAAACTTCAATAGAAGAAAAATAATAATAATAAAGTAAGTAAAATTAGTAAATAAATAAAAATAAAAATATATAAATAAATAAATTTATATATAAATAAATAATAAACAAATAGGCCATAAGCAAATACTTAAACAAGAATAATTAAATAAATATATATTTAAATAAATAACAAAATCAAGAAACAAAAGAATTTAATAAAAAGTAAATAACTAAATAGATATAAAGGAGTAAGTGCATTTACATTTTAACAATTTTAAGTATTCAATGCATTCACTAGCGGATTGTCAGCAAAACTGCATCTTGTTTTAAACGTGCTATTGAGTTTACGGATTCTATTAGCTATCAATTCAACATTCGTTCTTTGGTGAATATCAAGAGATGCGTGGTGCCAAGGCAAGTCTAGCATCATTTTCAAAAGCTTGTTTTGTGACACTTGCAATTTATTTATATGGCACGCTGCCGAGTCGCCCCATACCTGGCACCCATATAGCAGAATTGCCTGAAAAATTACTTTGTGCAGTGTAATTTTGTTGTCAGTGGGAAGAAGTGATTTTCTATTAATGAAAGGGTACAACATCTTTATTGCTATTCCGATTTTCTTTAAGGTTTTGACGATATGGTCCTTAAATGTCAATTTGGTATCTAGATAAATACCCAGATATCTAACGGAGGACTCCCATTTTATGCTATTTCCATTAAGCTGAAGCTGGCTGCTGGGAAGACAGCAAGATTTTCTTCTTCGGGTGAAAAAAATTGCTTGTGTTTTCCCTTCGTTCAGCTTGATTTTCCATTTGTGATAGTATTTTACTAGTATCTCCATTCCATTGTGAAGATTCCTCTCAATATTGGGAGCGAGTTCATGAGATGAAAATATTGCGGTGTCATCTGCCAAAATGGCTATATCACAGTGGGGCAACTTTGGGATATCAGATGTATAAATATTATACAGGATTGGGGCAAGAACTGAGACTTGTGGAACACCCGATCGAAAATATACCAAGTCAGAAACACTACTATTAACATGGACTTTCAAACGACGACTGGACAAGAAACTTTGGACTACTTTACAGATATAAGAAGGAAAGTTTAAACTGATCATTTTGTATATTAGGCCTTCATGCCAAACAGAGTCAAATGCCTTTTCTATGTCTAATAAGACCATACCAGTAGATTTCCTATGTGACCGATTTTGTTTGACACAGTTGCATATTCTCAGTGCCTGATGGGCTGTACTGTGATGAGGCCTAAAGCCAAACTGTTCGTTGGGGTAAATTTGGTGAAGTTCTATGAACTTTACGATTCGTTCTTTTAGTACTTTTTCATATATTTTACTAAGGTTGCTTAGTAGACTGATAGGTCTATAACTTTCCGGGCTTTCTTGAGGCTTACTAGCTTTTAATATCGGTACCACTTTTGGAAGTTTCCACATATCAGGAAAGTATTGCATTTTTAAACACGCGTTTATAATAAATGCTATGAATTTTATACCTGCTTTAGGCAATTGCTTTAGGTAAATATTTCTTAACATATCGAGACCACCTGTTTTCTGAGGACGTAGGTTGCTTAATATGAACTCTATGTCTTCTTCGGTAACAAAAATGGTTGAAGAAGAATAGTTTGTTCCTCCAGCCGCAAAAGCTTGAATGGTGTTGTTCACGAGGGTGTTGGTGTGTCCATCACCTAAATTTTGAGAGACAACATGATTTTTTGAAAAATTTACGCCAATTGCATTGGCTTTTTCAATATTGGTAAAGTATGTGCCCGACGAATTTTTGAGGTAAGGTAATTGTCTGTTTCTATTTTTGCCAATTTAATTATGTTCCAGAAAGGTTTTTCGTTATTGTCCAGTGTACTGAGTTTTTTGTTCCACTCATTTTTACGGTGCTCTAAAATTTGTTTGGCTATTTGTTTATTTAGGTATGCCATTTGGTGGCGAAAAAAGGGAAGACGATACCTCAGCCAATTTCATCTGCAATTATTTCTGAGTTTAATTAAGAACAATATGTGGGAAGGTAACTTTAAACAGTAGTTCTTTTTTGGAATTTTTGGTATACTAGCCTCGACCGAACTTAGAACGTGTTCTGAGAAACCATTTACAAGGCAGTCAACGTATTCCTTAGTTAAAATGTCGTCGATATTCAGAGGAATGTTTTGAAGTTTTGATTTAACTTCTGAACGAAAACGTGTCCAGTTTGCATTTTTCAAATCTTGGATATATTGCACTTTTATTTCGCCTGACCATCGAAGACGACAACAAACCGGGTTGTGATCAGAACTAAGTTCACTTATCGATATTGGATTTGTTATGCGACAAGGAACATTTGTAACAAATAAGTCAAGGACTGAAGGACTACCACGAGAACTAGCTGGAATATAAGTTGGACTAGGAGAAAACAAAACAGAGATGGGTAACATAACATGAGTATCTTCAAGTATATTTCCCCAAGCATTAGCTCTACCACAACCCTAACTCCTATGTCTAGAATTGAGATCGTCACCAATTAGGAAAACATCGCTTAATAGATAGATAGATAGATAATTTATTTGGTTAGACTGTTTACATTTGGATTTGTTCGCACATTTTACAGTACAGAGATTCGATATAGTGTGTTTATTATATCTTTCAACTGAAATTCTATTTTACACAATGAACTATATATTAATAATTTCAATTTGAAGGAAAATACCACAAAAACCTTCAATTTAATAGAAAAAAATAATAAATAAATAAATAAATAAATAAATAAATAAAAAATAAAAATATATAAACACATAAATAAATAAAACGAATAAATAAATATAAACATTTACTAATAAATAGTAAATAACATAGAAAAAATAAATCATATATAAATATATAATAAATAATAAATAATAAATAATAAATAATAAATAATAAATAATAAATAATAAATAATAAATAATAAATAATAATTAATAAATAATAAATAATAAATAATAAATAGTAAATAGTAAATAATAAACAATAATTAGTAAATAATAAATAACAAATAATAAATAACAAATAAACAAATAATTCAATTTAAAAATTAGCAGTACATTGATAAAACGATGGAAATATAATTGATATAATAAATAAATAGGGAAACAGTAATCAATATATACATGTGGAAAGTCACAAAAAAATAAAAAGCGCAAAACACCCAAACTTTCAGTTAACTTAATTTATTTCTTATAATTTAGTATAATTTAGTGTAGAAAGAACGCCCGATGCAATACTTCTGCAAACTATCAAGATGACCGACGACCGTGCCGATGGAAAACAGACTCCTAGATCAACTCCCAAATCGAACACTCCAACCCAGGTCAGCGCCGCCCACGTCTTCTCTCCTATCCCAGCCATTCCCATACGTTTAGCGTGTTCAGCAATCTGTACCATGCCATTGCCTTGACGATCGGCTACTTGTCGCGACGTGATGTAATGCAATGCCACTGCATGCGGGGGTGAATCACTTATGCTGGGTAGAACTTGATGCTATGGAATTTCGCTGCGCAACTTAATTTGATGGCGGCGTTGACCTGTGAATAGACTGAATTACAATATAAAAAAACACAAAGAAACTTATCTATTGCGACATGCGGCTGACATTCCTACATTCGGCCATCCTGAGCTTTTCGGCTGTCCTCAGCCGAATTAGACATCGTTACTGGTATCATCTAAGTCATCTGCGTCTTCATCTTCATCATCCCACGTCTGACACCAGGGTTTCATGTGGTCTGCTGCGGTAGATGTAACATTCGGACCCTCATGCTGCCCGACTTTACGTACTTCGTAGCGGTCGTTTCGCTTCACCTTCGTTACCTCATACGGCCCCATGAATTTTGGATGGACTTTGAGTCCAGCGCCAAACTGCGTCCGTTGGATGGCTACCAGATCCTGAACCTGGTACTTCCTGGCTTCTTTTCGCTTCCGATCGTAGCACCTTCGGTTTTCTTGTTGCACACAGTTTATTTGTTCCTTCGCTTCCTGTCGTAGCTCTTGACGGTCACTCATGAATTCTTCTCGTATAGCTTCTTGCAATAGTTGTGAAAGATTTAAGTCCATCTGACTCCTGCAGGGAACTCCAAACAGGATTTCAAACGGGGTCTTATTCGTACTGCGACTTACTGATGCATTTAACACCCGTTGCAGCCTGGGTACATGTCGATATCACTTCAAAGGGTCTTCGACAGACATCTTCGTTAGAACCTCCACTATTGTTCTATTTATCCGCTCCACTTGTCCATTTCCGCGAGCGACTCCGGTAGTTACTAATATGTGCTGGACTCCTCGATCTTCACAGAACTGACGAAAAGCATTTGATGTAAATGCAGCTCCTTTATCTGACACAATGCGGTGAGGATCCCCAAATATATCGGCTTGAGACTCCATCCGCTTGATAACTTCTTCACTAGTTGTTGCCTTCACAGGATACAGCCAAACGAAGTTCGAAAAAGCATCGACAATTACGAAGAGATGCTTGTAGTTCTTAGCGGTTGAGGGCATTGGGCCCAGATGATCTATGTGGTAAGTATGTAATGGGACGTCACTCTTCTCGATGGGATTCAAAAATCCTTCCTGCTTCCCCAGTTTCTTCGTTGCTAAAATACAGGCTATGCAATTTGAAACTATGGTCTCTATTTTCTCCGCCATTCGTGGCATGAAATAATCTCTTTTCGCTACGGCTTCCATCTTTTTAGGTCCGAAGTGTCCTTGCTCGTGGATATTTTTCAAGACTTCTCTCTGCATTGACGTGGGCACCACCAAACGCTGACTTCCTTCAACAAATTTGTACAGGATTCCACGATGTATTTCGTAGCCTTGATATGGCTTTTCTTGCAGGATTTGTGTCACCAGTCCGCAGTGTTCGTCGCGTTCTTGAGCTCTTCGCACCCGATGTAACATTCCATCTTCGATCTTTAAAACCATTGGGTATCGGCTAAGTGCGTCGACGTGACGCATAGCGCTTCCCGATCGATGTATGACCTCGCAATCATACTCCTGCAGCATAATTGCCACCGTGCCACTCGTGGACAAAGATCTTTTTTATTCATGGTTGCTGTGAATGCCTTACAATCTGTTATTATTCTAAACCTCAGTCCCAGCAGGTACACTCTTAACTTGCGTAGACATTTAATCACAGCCAGCACCTCGTGCTCGTAACTAGTGTAATTCTTCTCAGCCTCCGTTGCCTTAAAGCTAATATAAAATACAGGATGAAAACTTACGTCATGTTTCTGCATCAACACTCCTCCGTATCCCAAGAAGCTAGCGTCCGTGTGTAGTTCGGTTTCCAGTTCCGGATTAAAAAGCTTAAGAACTGGTTCGCTGCACAGGATGTCCTTCAGAGTCTGAACCGCCATTTTTTCATTCGTTCCGATGGCGAACACTGCATTCTTCTTAAGGAGATCCGACAATGGCCTGGCAATTCCTGAATAGTTTGGCACGAATTTCCGGAAAAATCCAGTTAATCCCAAGAAGCTTTGAATTGACTTTACGCTGTTTGGTTCAGGAAATCCTTTTACCGCTTTTATCTTGTCATTCGATGGTCGAATTTCACCTTGCCCGATGATATGACCCAAAAACTCTATGGAACGCTTCAGAAATGAACACTTTTCCCACTTGATGCACATTCCGTTCTCTTCAGTAACCGTTAGCACAACTTGCAACTTTTCTAAATTTTCTTCCTCCGTCTCGCTGGGGATTATTAGGTCATCCATATAAATTGAAACATATCCCTTACGCACCAAATCGTTGAACACTGTGTTTATAAACCTTTGAAACACCGACGGTGAATTGCAGAGTCCAAAAGGGCATTTCAGAAACTCATACTGGCCGTCGGGAGTAATAAATGAGGTATATCTTCGGCTTTGCTCGTCAACGTCTACGTGAGAAAATCCATTCCGCAGATCTAGTTTAGAGAATACCTTGGCCTTGTACAATTCTTCTAGGATATCTTCAATCAGCGGAAGGGGGTACCGATCTTTGATGATTTTATGGTTTAATAGACGATAATCGACACACAGGCGGTAAGTGTCGTCCTTTTTCTATACTAAGACTATGGGACTAGCATAGTCGGATTTGCTTGCTCGGATGATTCCATCCCGTAGCCACTCGTCCACTTGTTGATTAACCGCTTCTCTTTCCTTTGGCGCTAGTCTGCGTGGCTTTTGGTACACCGGCTTATCGTCTTCTAATTCTATCTTAAGGCTAATGCATGACTTGTTTATTTCCTTTGGCGAATATTTAGAGATGAAGTTAGAAATATCCCACTTAAAGTCTTCATCACCCAGCTGTTCTTCGGTTATCACTCCCTTTGCTTTTGCACTTTCGACCTCAATTTTAAATACGTCGTTTTCTTCCAAATCATATGTCTTTACTTCTTCCTTTCGTTGATTGACGTTCATTGAATGTCAATCTTGTGTCGAGATTTATACCCAAATATTTAACAGAAGGTGCCCAGTCTAGCTCAGTACCATTTACCCGAATTTTTCCACTAGGGAGAAAGCAAGGTTTTCTTTTTCGCGAGAAAAAGATTGCTTGCATTTTTTCCTCATTCAATTTAATTTTCCATTTGTGGAAATATTGCAGAAGTATTTCTATCCCATTGTTTAAATTTGTCTCAATGTTGAGAGCAAATTCATGCGATGAAAATACAGCGGTATCATCAGCATAAATAGCTGCTTTACACTCAGGAATGAATGGAAAGTCTGACGTGTACATATTATACAAAATAGGACTGAGGACAGAACCTTGTGGGACACCGGAATAGAAATATGACATCTCAGAACACGCTTTATTGACAAAAACTCTGAAACAACGACCAGACAAGAAACTTTGAACTACTTTACATAAATAAACAGGAATTTTGAACTTAAGCATTTTATAAATCAAGCCATTGTGCCACACTGTATCAAACGCCTTTTCTATGTCTAGAAGCACCATGCCCGTTGATTTGCCTAGTGTGCGATTTAGCTTTATATGCTTACAAATCCTAGCTACTTGGTGAGATGTGGAGTGGTATCGCCTAAATCCAAACTGCTCATTGGGAAATATTTTCCGGTCAGTGACAATTTTTAAAATTTTTTCCTTAATAATTTGTTCAAATATTTTGCTTAGGTTGGTTAGTAGGCTAATTGGTCTGTAGCTCTTAGCATTTTCAGGAGGCTTACCAGCTTTTAATATTGGAACAACCTTTGCAGTCTTCCAAGCATTCGGAAAATACTGCAATTTAAAGCATGCATTAAACATAAATGCCATAAACTTTAAACCGATTTTGGGTAGTTCTTTAATGTATACATTTTTGATACCATCAATTCCACCTACTTTCTTTAATTTTAAGTTAGTGACAAAAAAATGTATGTCATCCACCGTGACAAATTCACTTACTGGTGAGTCGGTTGATAAATTATCAAAGTTAACAACAGTATTGTCAACAAGAAGATTTGTAGATGCAACACCAAGGTTTTGGGACACTACATGATTTTCAAGAAAACCGGTTGCAAGTGCATTTGCCTTCTCTAAGTCAGTGAGGTACAACGAACCGGAGCTTTGGATAGCAGGGATTTGTCTGTTTTTGTTTTTAGTTATTCTTACTATGTCCCAGAACGGTTTAGCACCTTTGTCAAGACCATTTAACTTCCGATTCCAGGTCAAATTTCGATGACACTGTATATGGTGGGCAATTAACCTATTGAGGAATAAAAATTGCTCCTTATATATCGGCAGCCGATACCTTTGCCAATTTCTCCTTTGTGAATTTCTAATTTTAATAAGCTCTAGGATGAAAGACGGAAGTTTTACATAGTAATCCTTTTTCGCTTTCCTTGGAGTGCATGTTTCAATGGAACTCAATATGGTATTGGAAAACGCTTGAACGATGTGATCGACATTTTCTTTATTAGTAACGTTTTCTAAGGTAGTTGGAAAGTTCCTTAATTTACTTTTCAGAAATGTACGAAAACGTTCCCAATTTGTATTTTTCAGATCAAGGAAGTTTTCAAAATTGGTTAATCTCGAACAGAGAATTTCACACAGAACCGGGTTGTGGTCTGAGCTAAGAGCATTTATTGAAATTGGCTGTGTTATAACAGAGGAGACATTAGTAAGAAATATATCTAAGACGGAAGGACTACCACGGTTATTCACAGGGACGTACGTAGGACTAGGCGGATACAAAACAGAAACTGGATACGTTACAAGTAAATTTGCAAGTAAGTTGCCGCTAGAATTTGCCTGTAAGCAGCCCCAATCCCTATGTCTACAGTTTAAATCCCCAGCAATAAGGAAATCTCCGCTTATGCTTAACATTTTCCGTAAGTCACTTTTTAAACTTAGTCGTTTACTTGTCGGGCTAGTACCACCCGGATAATATACGCAGACAATTTTTATCAGTTTTTGGTTACTTAGTTTCACCTCAACAGCTATATTTTCCAGTACCTGTGTTCTTATAAGGGGTAAAAGAGAATGCTGAATTGATCTTCTAATAAGAATTGCAACGCCTCCACCTGTTCTACCGATTCTATCTACACGATAGCATTTGAACTCGGCAGTAGACAGCGTAATGCTCGCATTTAACCAAGTTTCAGTTATTGTTGCAATGTCAATGTTATTAACGTTTAAAAAATTCAAAAATGCAATGTGTTTATTCCGAATACCTCTGGCATTCCAATTTACAATTCTTATGTTTCTATCTATCATAATTACTTACTATTTGAGTATAAAAACTTAGTCGCTAAATGTGCGATAACATTGAATTGTTCAACCTTAGTTTTACATGAATTTAATTTTGTTATCATTTCCATTGGCAGTGCATTTAGTTCTTCAATGGAAAATAAATTGTTGTTGTAGCTGCTACTAGGAATGTTCTGGCTGGCGATTCCCGCACTCGTATCATCAGGTGGTTGGGCGATGTTCTCCCACGCATTCCCTACTTGAAGTGCTCTGCTCTCAGAGCGTTGATCAGTGTAACGGCGATGCGAATGTGACGGCAAAGAAGGAAAGTCTGTCAACGAGCTTAGCAAAACTGTTTTATGTTGACGAAGGTCAGTAGCATTCGAAAAAGCACGTTGAACTTTCGGTTGAGTGCGAAAAGTTTTGTTGACAATTTTTTCCCTCAGTTCCAGAAATTTATTTCGACTAACACATGAAGGGTCTGTTGATTTGTGGTTCTGACTGCAGTTCGCACATTTTATTAAAGTCGAATTGGTGCATTCGGATGTTTTGTGTGAGCCAGCACAGTTAGCACAATAAGTTTTGATGTGACAATTTCGTTCACCGTGACCAAATATTTGGCAGTTAAAACACTGCGTCAGTCTATTTTTAATTTTTCTTTGCAAGCTCCAGGTTACTTGCGTGTGCAATATGGAGCGATAATGTTTTTTTAAATCGCCGATTTTAATTGATGCACTCTCCAGGGAAACGAGATATATATGGTCCGTGTAGTGATCATATTTCTTAACGATTTTCTTTATATCACTGCACTTTAACCCAAGTCTGATAAGTTCAGTTTTTAGTAAATCGGAGTCCATTCCTCCCAAACCATATAACACTACTTTAAAAGCTTTTTCACTTTTATTGTCGTGTGAGAAAAACTGACAATTCTCTTCTTTAAATTTGTTTATCATGGCGTTGAAAGAATTAATTGAACTACAAACAATTTTGATTCCAATTGAAATTTTTTTTACAAAATAGTCATTGATATTTAATTTTAGCATTAAATTATGCACAAAGTCACTGTCTTTCTGAAGCAGTTTTATCGGGGGAACATACACCTTCTTTTCAATATCGTTTGGTGATATTACTTCATCCATGTCGTCATTGTCGCTATCTGGCAAACATTGCAGAGGACTCCAATAATTTGTTCTGGAGTCCTTCACTTTGACACTATTACGATCCATAGGAGACCGAAATTTTTTTTGCTGAGGACAATTGCTTGTCCTCAGTATCAGGCGAACGATCGCGTTTATAAATTTTGGTCAGCGAGAAGGAAAATAAAGAAAGCAAAAGATATATGGAAAGAGTAAGTATGACCAGCGAAATCTAAAGCTCACGATGATCTCATCGCTTAATATGAGGAGTTTTCTCAAGTCATTTTTAAATTTAGTTCTCTTTTCGTCTGTTGCAGCTTTACCCGGGAAATATACACAAAAAAACTAGACTGACTTCAGATTCCTTAATTTTATTTCAATTCCCACATTCTCAATATAATGTGTTCTAACAACAGGTAAGAGCGAATGTTGAATTGATTTTCTGCTAAGAATCGCAACACCACCGCCAGTCCCATCAACCCTATCATTCCGGTAACACTTAAATTCAGAAGTTGATAAATTTATACCTTGTTTGAGCCAAGTCTCTGTAATCAAAGCAACGTCAATGATGCTGTTATTTAAAAACTTTAAAAACTCTATAGTTTTGTTGCGAATCCCTCTCGCATTCCAAGTTAGAATATTTAAATATCTATCTATCATATTACTTGTCATTAGTATACAAAAACTTAGTATCATGATTAATAAATTAGAGCAATATTGCGGTTTGTAGAATCTAAAAGTCGAAAATATTGGTTTTCCGAAATTGTTCTGGTCGCTACGCAAGGAATGAAAAATGTACATGACAAGGCGAAGAACAAGAATGGTGAAGGAGTATAAATATTTCGGAGTCATGATAACACCTTGACTATCTCTTAACAATCACCTGCAAGGAAAGTTAAAGGAAGCCAAAAGGGCATTAAATTGCAGCTGGAAAGGTACACTTTGTAAAAAGAGCATTGTATTAGGCACTAAGAACAAGGTCTATGAAGCAGTTTTAAGGTCTATTATGTGCTATGCGATACAAGTATGGGATATTTTCAGTATAAAGAAGCTGAGAAACTGCTGAGTTATTTTATCCAAAAGATCTTCAAATTACCAGAAAATACACCAAGCTATATGCTTCACTTGAAAACCGGTTTGCCACCACTGTATATTTTTAGAATAAGGCTACACTTCCTCTATATTTTAAAAGTAATGTCACTTCTGAGTCAACGCCTCCCGCATATAGTTGCAATACACTTACTACGAGGGAAATTACAATGCTTCAGTAAATGGTTTACTGAAGACGGTATCCCCCTGATAGACTACAATGTAGCCTCGTGACTACCCACTTCCTGTGCCACTGTCCGATTCCTCAACACTCCAGGAAAAAGTTCCTTGGTAAATATTTCTTCCAGAATCTCGAGGACCTAACCGGCGTTTCGACAGGAAAGATGCTGAACTTCATCAAATCATCAGGGTGGTTTGTATGCAGAAATGAAGTAAGTGACTGAGTTAAATTTTTTTTAGTTTCATTGGGTAAGGGATTACTTTTTCCCCCATAGGTATCACAATGGGTCAACACTGACCTGAGTGTGGCAGAGAGCGTCCCTCCCTGCCAGCCCAAATACCTAACTTAACCTAGCATCGTGGAAAGAGTCTCTTCATTAGCTGTTGATGAAGATGGAGCTATCTACCCGCGTCACTTTTAGAGAAAGAACGCAGAAATCCTTAGCAGAAACACGAACCGAACTCTTGAATATGACATCGGGGGAAAAATTATTTCCACGACCAAAACAGCTTAAGTACAATCTTGTTAATTTTTAAGGCTAAACGCGAGCTTCTTCGATTAAATAATACTAGTATCGCGTATGGTCGATATTCGACCGAGGGGAAATAAACAAACACGATTTTTCTTTTCTGCACATCTATGGCACAATACCTTTCGAATGATGTAAGTTTCATCCCCCTAATTTTATAATAAATACTAAAAAAACGTACGATAAATTTCGTGTTCACGTATTAATTAAATTATATGCCGCAAAGGATTGAAGGAAATCTGGAATGCAGTTTGTGCAATTTATGAGCTAAAGAAGATATCTATCACTTCATTGGAATATGTCCCATAATGAACGTGATCAGGAGAATTCACTGAGCTTGTCGTCAAACGAAGTTATTTCAATATTGAACGCCTAAAATTGGAGTGGGCTGCTTTACACTATCGGAAACAAATACAAGTTGAAGCATTTTAAATACTATTTTTTATTACTTTATTTTTATTTTATTTGTATGCTTGCATTTTAAGATACAATATCTTATAGACTAATACAAGCTTCATTTATAAATAAATTCATTTTAAGCTAACTTTGGATAAACATTTACATAATGCATAATAAGCTAATCAAATACATAATATATAAAATTAATTACCTTAGGTAAGGTTTGATTAAAATTCATTTGCCATTCATTTGACGTGCATTTACATTTATATTACATTTGTTTTAAATTTATATTCTGTTCTGGTTAAAATGACGGTTATTCAAAAAATGAAGAAAGGAGAGAAAAGTAAAAAACAAGAAAAAAAGAATAGAGGATAGAGTAAAAAGACTACTAGTGCAAGGACAAATATGTCCTTAATTCCGTCCTAAAACACCGGAGGTCTCCAATTCGCCTAATACTGCGCGGTAAACAGTTCCATAACTGAGTGGCATTGACGAAAAACTGACGTTCAGAGGTTAAGCACGAGGACCGAAAATGTATAAGCTGTTGTGATCTAATTGATGAGGACATTTGCAGTCTGGCAAAGAGATAACAAGGCTGATGCGTATGCATTATCGTGAACAATAAGACTAAAGTTCTATATCGAATGAGGTTGTCAAAGGAAAGATTATAAATGGCTTTTGAGAAAGATGATATCCGATCATATCTTTTCAGACCGTATATATATCTAGCAATACTGTTGTATGCTACGTTCAGCTTTCTCCTGCTATTGTAGTCGCAATTGCAATATACCTCACAGCTATAAATCAATATTGGTATTATGAGTGTTTTGGCAAGCATTAATCTGGTTTTTAGAGGAGTATAATATTGCGTGGGCCACAACGAACGGAGCACTCCATAAGTTTTCCCTATAGCTACGTTAATATGCGTGTCCCAGGTTAAGGTCCGATTAAAAATCATTCCTAAGTTTTTTGCAGTTTCAACATACTCTATCGCAGCACCGTTAAGTTTAATTTGTGGAAAGTTTGAAGAATCTACTGGTTTTTTGGAAATAATAAGACATTTCGACTTACTTAGGTTCAAAAAGAGACCATTTCTTTCAGAGAAAGAAACGATTTTCTCTAAGTCCTCATTAATAACACAGACGCAATCTTCGATTAGTCCAAGAGGGCAACTTTTGTACATTTGGACGTCATCTGCATACATTTGAATAGAACATTCAGATACGGATTGCGGAAGTTCATTTATATACAGGGAAAATAAAAGAGGACCAAGAATTGAGCCTTGTGGAACGCCTCTTAAGGTAGGAAGGAAATTGGAAAGATTGCCATTCACCATTACAGCTTGCTTTCTGCCGATAAGGTATGAATTTATTAGTTGGACGGCAGAATATGAAAAATTATATAACCTTAAAAGCTTTTTACAAAGATTTGCATGGTCAACCGTGTTGATTGTTTTGGAAAAGTCCAACAGTACCAGAAATGTAATATTTCTGTCATCTAAGGCCCCTCTTATATCTTCAATGACGTTTATAAGTGCTGTAGAGCAACTATGTTTTTCCCTAAAACCAGATTGCTTCGGAGATAAAATATTATATCTTCGAAGGAAACAGTTGACCTGCTTTTGAACAATTTTTTCAAATACCTTTGATAAGAAAGGTAATATTGAAATGGGTTTGAATTCATTACTACGTGGACTTTTTGCAATTGGTATTACCTTAGCCATTTTCCACTGATCGGGGAAAACACTAGTCGTCAGAATCGTATTAAAGATGTGGGTTATATATGGCAATAAAATAGGTAAGATGGCCTTATTTAGATACTATATGAAAAAATTTTTAATATTTAGTACTAGCTGGTTGCCCCCACTTCCCTGGGTCTCTAAATATGCAATTTCAAGTACACTTCTTTAGAGCACTCTCCGTTTTGTCATTGAAATAGTTTACCCGCTAATACTTTGTGAGGGTCGTAGGGATAGGATGATTAGGTGCACTCTCCATCATTCTTGATCCTCCGCCTTCGACTTCAACTCATCAGGAGGAATCCCTAGACGGCTCCAGGAGAGATGTCGGACTTGATCCAACCATATATTCCTAGGCCTATCGAGGGGTCGCTAACTTGATGGCACGGCAATCATGACATATCTTGGAAGCCGGTCTGGGGACATACGCACTATGTGACCAAACCGTCAAAGCATAAATCCTTCCGTTCGAAGAAGTAGCTGCTCAACATTGAGCACCTCGTGTACTCTGGTAATACGCATTCGATCCCTATGAGTAATTCCAGCAACACCGCGAAGGAACCTTTTTCAGCAGCTTGTACCTGCGACTATAGGTGAGAGTTGGAACATATACCGAGTTAAAAACCGATAATTTAGATTGAACACTAAGTTCGGCATTCCTTATAACAGATTGGCAAAGCTCTCTCAAAATTGATCCAGCCTTACCATTTCTACAGAATAATTCGACATTGCTCTTTCCATCACTCGTGAATAAGACCCCGAGATACTTAAACTTATCAACCTGCTTCAGTGGTACTCTACAAACACGCAGAGTGTACTGAATAGGCGTTCTGGAAACAACCAATACTTCCGATTTGTTCAGGTTTGCTTTCATTTCAGCATCATCACAAACGGCTACAAACCTTTCGAGTGCGCGCTGAAGTTCGGTTTAAGAGGATCCAAGAATGACCAAATCATCCGCAAAGAGAGGTTGACCAATGCTTAAGGCCCCCACTTTGCAACATTATTTGCTAAGGCTGCGCTGCAGCATCCAGTCCATATATGAATTGAAGAGGCGAGGTGACGAAAGGCGCCCTTGACAGAGTCCAACCCCAACAGTGAAGGGTATTGATTTACCGCCATTTACCCGAACACAGCTTCTATAGTTTGTATATAAATACTACGTCGCCCTTAATAAGGAACTCTAGAGTTTGCTTCGAGGAACCCTAACACATGCTTTCGCCAAATACACAAAACAGGTGTATACAGGTTCAGCATACTCTCAGGCCTTCTCAAGAACGATTCTGAGAGTGAATAACGGCTCGGTTGTGCTTCTACCGGGCCGAAAACCGAAGCAATTGCTCATCCGCCAAACTATTCTCAACCAGAGCTCTGGAACGCATTTCTAGCACCTTAGCAAAGACGTTTCTATGGAGACTTAAAAGAGATATCCCCTTTAGTTGATTCAATCTCTTGTGTCCCCCTTTTACAAAAAGGGACAATCACCAGGTGTTTCACCGCATTCCTATGCCACTTTAATGACACGTGAGAGCCATTGCACTCACTCTTTACCAAAAATATTTAGCATTTCTGGTCCGATTTCATCCACATCGGTAGATTAGCCAACTTTTAGTGATTTGATCGCCAAAGTCTCGAGCATAGGTCTGTCATCTTCCTGATGACATGACTTGTTCGGGATTGAGCAATTCTGAAAAGTGTTCGCTCCATCTCCATCGCTCATTGGAAAGCAGTGTACCGTCTTTGGTTTTGACTCCTTTCACGATATTCAACTTTCTTCTCTGATTCGGCGGACGGTCTGCCAGAATATTTTATTTACGGATATGCAATCACGTTTCAATGAATTAGTTTATTACATTTGAAAAACGTATAATTACTTGAAGTATAATATTTCTCGGCTGGTCAAACGGTAGTGCATGCGATCATATGAAAACACAAGCGTTTTCACTCAGCTGAGGCCTACCAACTCCTACTCTCAACCTCCACGCGGTGACAGCCGGGTGCCTAGTACCTTAATCCAAGTGTGCGAAGTGGGTAACAAACCCCGTTTGGCGGATTCTTGGTGGCAGCAGATGAGAGACGGGTGGAAGAGTGCTTTCCCACTAGAGCACTTATTCCTGTGCCAGGCGGCAGCGAACGAATTACCCAGACGGAGTCAACGGTGGCGTCTATAGTTCCAGTTAGGTTGAACTTAGTGAATACCTTGCGCGATCTGCTTCGACGTATTCGGATCACAGGTCGGTAAGGAATTTCCAATGTTGGTCAGGACATTGGAATAGAGATGGTGGCGGAGGAGCCCCTAATGGGCCAACGGCAGCGCTCATACTCCCGTAGTGGACTACTGGCACCGGTGTACCCAGCCGCTCGTCCTAGGGGAATAATTAAGGAACTGGCCCTCCAGGTTGGGGGTTGTGCCGTCGGAATAACTTCCCTACCACGCAAAAAACATATGGTTCCGAAACAACCAAAAGCCTCGGATAAGCATGACTCAACTAATGACGACCCCAGCAAACGAAATAAGGACAACGACCTTCGGATCTGTACGTGGAATGTTCTATCCCTTTACAGACCACGTGCAGCCGAATAAATAGCAGAGGCCCTAGACTGCTATAAAGCAGATATTACCGCCATCCAGGAAGTGCGATGGGATGGGCCGGGCAAAAAGAGGATGAAAAACTGTGACATCTACTACGGTGATTGCTACAGAGGCAACAGGCAACGCTTGTTCGGATGCGGATTTGTCATACGCGGCAGACTTAGGCAAGAAGTCTTTAGCTTCCGACACGTGAGCGAGCGTATTATGACTATCCGGATCAAGGCTAAATTCGCTAACATAAGCCTAATATGTTTTTTTTTTTTTTTTTTTTTTTTTTTTTTTTTTTCCGAGGGTAGGTGAAAATCTTCAACAAGACACTATGAGGATCGACAGCGCGTGCTCATAGTAGTGTGGGGTTCTTACCCACTAAAAAATCTCCCTTCAAAACAGACTTGTTTTTATTTTTACTACAACTAAGTATTCGACTTATCAAGTAGTTTTCGTTTCGCGAAATAATGACGTTTTGCAGGTACCTTCCCATTGGAAGTTCCTGCCAGCTCCGCAGTTTAGACGCGGTTACTTATCGCGCTAGGTCTAAAGGTTTGGTTCTTTGTAGACGGCGCAGTAAATTTCTTTCTTCCAAAAGTTGGAGGACTGTAATATTTACGTGACTTTCTAGTCGACTTCTATGCTTTCCCGCGTAGGTTTGAATTTCGTCTTCGATTGTTTTAATGCCAAGGTCTCTGTGGATATCTCTATTTCTGATATACCATGGCGCATTTACAATACCTCTTAGCACTTTGTTCTCAAAAGTTTGTAAAATTTTAATGTTACTTATTTTGGTACAACCCCAGAGTTGTATACCATATGTCCATACAGGCTTTAGCACCTGCTTATATAAAAGCAGTTTGTTATATATATTAAGCTTGGAATATTTTCCAAGTAACCAATACATTTCTCGATATTTGTTATCTAGTTCTTTGCGTTTTTTCTTAACGTGCGTTTTCCATTTCAGCTTTGTATCAAGTGTCATTCCAAGATACTTAGCCTCGTTTGCAAACGGGATTTGAACCGAGTTTGAAAAGATCGGCAAATTATTTATTTTCTTATAAGTAAAATTTACATCAACAGATTTGGTCTCGTTGAGTGCGATTCGCCAAATCTTTGTCCATTCATTTACTCTATTCAAAGCTTCTTGCAGTTTTTCTGTAGTATCTTCGACCGTTTTACCTACTGTCAAGATAGCAGTGTCGTCGGCAAGCATAAGCCTAATATGTGTTCATGCCCCCACAGAAGAAAAGAACCCTGCTACCAAAGAATGTTTCTACGAGCTCCTCGACAAAACATACGAGCAATGTCCTAAATACGACGTTAAGATCGTATTGGGCGATTTTAACGCCAAAATAGGAAAGGAGGACGTTTTTGGTAGAGCAGTCGGTAAGCATAGCCTACACCATAGCAAGCACATGGTTTCCTCATCTCGATATTCATAAGCAGACATGGCGGTCCAATGATCATGTCACGATCAACCAAATTGATCATATTGCGATCGACGCAATACATGCTTCCAGTATTCTGGATGTCCGGACCTTCCGAGCGGCCAACATAGACTCGGATCATTACCTTGTTGTAGCCAAGGTACGAATGCGGATATCCCAATCTGAGCAACAAAGAAGAATTACTGTGAGAAAATTTAACGTCGAAAAGCTACAATCGCAAGAGACCGCCAGACTCTTCGCTGAACTCGTATCCCGAAATCTCTCAATCACCCCTATACCGCCAGCATCAAGTGCCGAAGACCAGTGGCAACGCTGCCACCATGCCATCAGAAACGCCGCGACTGATGTGCTGGGTCTCGCTCGCCCACCACCGCGAAACCCCTGGTTTGCCAAAGAATGCCGGCGAGTGCATGCAGCAAAACAAGAGGCATACAAAGCGGCGCTGCAAAGGAAGACGAGAGCTGCTCGTGAGCTCTACGAGCAAAAGAGACGGGAAGAACATCGGCTTCTCCAAAAGAAGAAGAAAGAGCATGAGAAGCGCGCGTTTGAGAATATCGAGAGCCTATACTCCAGGAACAATGTACGGAAGTTTTACCAAAAGGTAAAAAGAACGTGTCAGAGAAGTAATACCCGTACAGAAACCTGTAGAGATGAGAATGGAAACCTCGTAGTAGAATCACAGTCGGTGCTGAGAATATGGAAAAACTACTTCTGCAGACTGTATAACGGCGACGAAGACCAACATCCCACTGTCAGGCAGAATGAACCATTCAACATGGACGATGATAGTCAAAATTTCCGTCCACCTGACCAAAACGAAGTGAGGATAGCAATATCCAAGCTAAAATCGAACAAGGCTGCTGGACCTGACGGTTTACCGGCCGAACTTTTCAAGGCAGCTGGGGATGAATTGGTAGAGTGCATACACCAACTCATTTCTAATATTTGGTCAGACGAGTGTATGCCTGATGAATGGAATCTCACCATCGTTTGCCCGATCCACAAGAAAGGAGACCCCCTCAACTGCGCCAATTATAGAGGCATCAGTCTCCTCAACATCGCGTACAAGATCTTTTCTGCGATATTGTGTGAACGCCTGAAACCTTTTATCAGCAGCCTGATTGGACCCTATTAGTGCGGTTTCAGGCCAGGAAAGTCCACCATCGATCAAATCTTCACACTTCGGCAGAACCTGGAGAAAACCCAAGAATTCCAAATCGATACTCACCACCTCTTTATCGATTTCAAGGCCGCCTATGACAGCATCTATAGAGAAGAGTTTTATAGAGCCATGTCTAGTTTTGACATCCCTGCCAAACTTGTCCGTCTGTGCAGGCTGACGATGGAGAACGCTCGCTGCTCCATCAAGGTCGGTAATGACCTCACCGAGACCTTTGATGTCAAAAAAGGCTTTAGACAAGGTGACGCGCTGTCATGTGACTTCTTCAATATTGTACTTGAACGGATTGTGCGGAACTCACAAGCCAACACCGGAGGCACAATCTATTACAAGTCTGTACAACTGCTTGCATATGCCGACGATATAGACATTATCGGAAGATCTCAGCGGGCTGTCACCGGTGCTTTTGCAAGCATTGAGGCGGAAGCGGCCAAAATGGGTTTGGCGATAAACGAGGGCAAAACCAAGTATATGCTGTCAACTAGAAGGGAAAACCAACATCGACGAATTGGACAAAACGTCACCGTGGGCAGCTATAACTTCGAGGTAGTAAGTGACTTTGTCTACCTTGGCTCTGCTATAAATTCTACTAACAAAATCAGTGCAGAAATCGATCGAAGAATAACTCTTGCCAATCGCTGTTTTATTGGGCTTATAAGGCAATTCAACAGTAAAGCCCTTTCTCGAACAACTAAGGAGATTCTATATAAGACCTTGATCATCCCAGTCCTGCTTTACGGTGCTGAAACATGGACTTTATTAAAAGAGGATGAAGATATCCTTGGTCGCTTCGAGAGAAAAATTCTTCGTAAGATTTTCGGTCCCGTTTGCGTTGACGGGTTTTGGAAGAGAAGATTCAATCACGAACTATACGAGCTGTACAGCGACATCGACCTAGTCAAAAAACTGCGTATTGGACGTCTGAGATGGCTAGGACATGTAGAGCGAATGGACACAAACGCTCCGGCCCGCAGAGTCTTCGAATCTAACCCCGAGGGACGACGCAGTAGAGGGAATCATCGCCGTAGGTGGCGCGCACAAGTTCAAGGGGACCTCGACCAACTTGGAATGCGCAACTGGAGGCAATTAGCTAAAGACCGAGCTAAATGGAGAGGCTTGTTGGTTGAGGCCCAGGTTCACCCCGAACTGTAGCGCCAGCTAAGTAAGTATAATATTTCTCGGCATTATATCGCTGTTCGTTATTTCACGGCACCCCTTTAAAAGGTAGGCAAATAGACTTAAAGTATGAGTATTTAACTTGGAATATACTGCCTACGCCAACCTGTTAATAATTTATTTTAAATCTATTAAAACATTATAAAATGTGGAAAAATCCAATGATCAACAACATCTCACCTAATAAAATGAAATAATATTGCAATGTTTATATGTATGTGAACGTCCCGTTGGGGGTCCTTAAGAGAGGCATCTTCGCGCACTATCTGCTAAATGCGGATATTAGATGGCAGGGGGTGCGGAGCTGTGTCATCTCCAGGCAGATGTGGCCCAATTACTCCCTGAAAAGCACGCAAGATCTACTAAACAGAAACCGCACAGATATCGCAAGAACTCTGGCAGTTAGTACTAGCCACTGGCCCATCGGGGTTCATGCGGCCAGAATTGGCATTGCATTTAATGCACACTGTCGCAGCTGCAATACTGCTGATGAAATAGAAACAATCTTACACGTGTCCGGCTTTAGGCAAGGCCAGATAGCTCACCTTAGGTAAATTCTTTTTCGACAACCTTATAGAGTTAGCGGAGATTAGCATTGGGGATATTATCAGCTTCCTCAATGTAACGGGGTGGATTTGAATAATCCTTCCCCCTTTTTCTTCTTCCTTACCCTAGTAGTTAACATCCGTCAGGTCACTTGTGTTGTGGTAATAAAACGGCGTTTCTGCGCTAATTAAGTGTCGGCATGGTTTGCTGACACTACTACTCCTGCCTACCTACCTTATATGTCTGTACAATGTATGTGCGCGTATATTGATATTAAAGTTTTAATAGTACATGCATATCCTTATTAAAAAAATGTAAAATGCTTTAGATTTGGTACTGATAATCATACTAAAGTTCAAAACCTTATACGAATTTACTAAAAACGATTTCTTTTGTTTTTAAATCCAATAAGCCATTGTTGAGTCAGGACCGTGCGAATTTAATTTTGACCCCCTTTCTGCCACTTAGACTTCGAACGCTCAGTTTCTGTAAGTGCTACAACAATTTTTAATATAACCTTCGCCGGAAAATGCAGATCATAACAGTGAAAACTGCATCCAAATCCCTTCAAAATCCCCTTATTCGCGGACAAACAGAAAATGTAGATGTAAAGAAGAAGAGATAAAAATATTTAAATTCAATAATTACATGTTTTAGACTATAAATCTCTTTTTTCGGACTGACGGCAAATGCCATTGCTATACTTTGTGAATTTGTATCTATGGATTCTTCTTTTACTTTACAATAAAATCACACATTTAATCTTTAAATCTAAATCTATCTGATCGGATTAAATGTAAAAAAAGAATAAAAAATATGTAAAACTCAAGGCGTCACCTCAACATCAACAGAATTTTTTTCAAAATGAGTATTTCTACGCACCAACAGCAGATGAAAAAAAAAACTGTATTTAGTGCAAAGCATACATACATACTCGTATAAGCAAACTTTCATTAACTCTGCCCCGAAACTCTGTGGCTGGAGAACCACAGTCCAATCGGAGACCACCCATTCGTAACCGAAAAACCCAACACAGTGACATGCTACATTGCACAATTCGAATTGAAAAGTTTCATTACCCCAAACCTCGTTGTAATGGTAATGGAAATGGAAAATCCATTGGGCAATGAAAGGAATGCATTAAAAAGCAGATATTTTCCATGAGATTTGTGCGTTTGTAGGCTCATCACCCAGTAGAGGGGTGGGTGTAAATGCCCTGAAAACCAATGGAGTAGACCAATCAATCAGACCGCAGAATGATGGAATTTGATTCAGTAGTCATCAGCCATCAACCAACAATCAACAACCATCAGCCCATTGATATCATTTTGCAATCTGGATGCTGAACTTATCGATTTCAAACCATTCGGATAAAAAATGCCAAACGTAAAAGTTTACGGTTTTGAAAGCAGAATGTTTCGGTACGCACAGTTCACTGAAAGAATATTACTCGAATTAGATTTTGTTAGGCAATATTGTCCTCCAATACATTGCCACATAGTTGTCTATAGAAAGTGCCAAATGGATCCCGCTAATAATAGATTTTGTTAGGTTAAGTGAGGTGACTGCACCGACAAAGTCAGCACACACTTAGACCAATGTAGTAAAGTAAGTAGTAAAGTAAATTTTATTTTTTAAACTTCATATTCAATTTTTTACAATAATTTACAATAAAAGACTTTAGCCATTGCCGTCAGCCGAAGAAAAGAGAGAATTAGACTAAAGTTTTATGCAAGTGTAGTGATTTAAAATACTTCGTTCATTATTTGCTGCCGGTATTTAAATGCAGCTTTAATATATGTAGCTAGCCAGCACGTTCCAGTCCTCACCATCTAGAGTTCTGATAAATTCAGCCATTGATAGCGCCTCTTTACCCCAGTACGCTCTTGTGATTTCTTTCAACATTGGGCAAGCTCCAATAAAATGAAAAACGTCTTCCGTTGTTCGAAGGTTGCATAGGCTGCATTCCTCATTCCCGTCGCTTATATGAGGTCTGAAGTTCAGCCGAAGTAGTTCGCCTCTCGCCTTAAAGATGACAGAGATAACATCAACGCTGAACCGAACGTGGAAATCATTTTCCGCAGCCAGATCATGGTTGAGTAAGGGATACGTACACCTGGTCTCACTTTGTTGCGCTTTCAATCTAAACTTCGCACGGGTAGACTCTTCAATAACGGATAACAGCTGGTTCAGAGAACGTCGCCAAGATTCTGCATTATAGTGCGTTAGCTGCATACTATGTTCGCTGCTAAGCCTCGACCACTCGTTAAAGAATTGCAGCTTCCGCTGTACCAAATATTTTGCGACGATGTGTGGAAGGCGGTAGTTTGGGAGTTACTTTCAGAATGTAGAGAAAGTGCAATCTTAATGTAAAGATGTAGATAGGAGTTAAACCAGTTTCAAGGTGCAACTGTGTCTAATCTAAATCTAAAGATTTTTTTTAAGAAATATCTTAAAAGTTTTTCAACCTCTTCGTACTCGAATATACCCCAAACTTGTGCAGCATAGCACATGATTGACCTCATAGCCGCTTCGAAAACCTTAAATTTGCTGCTCAATGGAACGTTCATCCTACCAAGGAATCCCCGCCAACTGCAATTTATTGCCTTTTTCGCCTCCTTTAGTTTTTCTCCCAGGTGGGCCTTGAAGGATACTTGAGATGTAATTAAAACTCCGAGATATCTAAACGCCTTAACGGCTTTAAGTTCCTGGTTTTTCCAAGTCCATCTTTCTTGCCTTGAGTATCGTCCAAACCCGTTTCTAAAAACTATTACTTTAAACTTAGCGGTGTTCACTTTCAGGTTCCATAAATTGCAGTAGTTTTGGAGCTTATTTTTCATCATCTGCAACATCATTGGAGTTTCTGATAGAATGACAATATCATCTGCGTATAAAGACAGCTTTATTTGGAGTTCGTCGAACACAATTCCACCTCACAAGATCATCCAGAAATATTGAAAATAGAAGTGGACTCATGAGATAACCTTGCTTCACTCCCATTTGAGACTTAAACCAGTTGGACAGGTTGTGTCCATCCCAAACAGCTGCTTTATTATCTTCATAAAGACTTTGTATGACCCTTAGGACCTTGGAAGATACCCCTAAGTTACTCAGCTTGTAGAACAGCGCGTTTCTGTCAATAGTGTCGAAGGCTGCCTTGAAATCAACAAAGAACGCATACGTTGTTTTGCCTTTATCAAGGTATGAATGGGCGATGCTTGTCAATGTGAAAATGTTGTCTACTGTTGAGTAACCTTTTCTGAACCCCGCTTGTAATTCGCTTAGAAGATCATTTTCTCGCATCCAATCCGTCAATCGGTCTAGGATAACCCCAGCAAATATTTTCATTATTGAATTCATAAAAGAAATTCCTCTGTAATTCGCTGGGTTAGTCGCATCTCCTTTTTGAATAACGGAAGTATTATACACTTTCTAAAGCATTCGGGCACTTCTCCAGAGACGAATATGTAGTTATATACTTGAGTGAGCTTTTCTAATAATTCTACTGACGCAGACTTAAAGAATTCATACGGGATACGGTCTTCACCAGGAGCTTTATTTGCATTGCATCTGTATAGTACTTTGGTAAGGTCTTGGACTGTAATTGGTCGGTCTAAAGAACTATTTGTTACGAGGGGAAGGGCATAATTTAGCTGAAGCGTATTGCATGACGGGTGTAGCAGCTGTTTGAAATGATCCGCTAATGCAGAACCATTAAGTGCTCTGATAATCTTCCAAAATGCGCGACTATCTTTGACGCCATCCAATGCTCTCGTCAGCTGTTGAAAAAATATTGTTTGTTTATCCTTGCAGATGTCTTTGTATGCCTTGTTAGCCTGCCGATACATGTCTTTTGCAACGTTACTCTTTGTTTGTCGGACTAAATATAGACAGGCGAAAGACTTTTTCCTCGCTGCAAGACACTCCCAGCCATACCACAGTTGCTTTTTTTTAGATTTGCTCTTTGTTGGAGACCTCTCGCAGCAAGCGTAATACAAGAAACCAAAGCATCCGCACCACGACTTGAGTTAATTTCGTTACCATCTATATCCCTGAGACTACGATTCAGATGTTGTTTATAACTAAGCGAGTAGCTTTCCTTCCATTGAAGTTTAGGTAATAAGCGTAATTCCAGAGCGGCAGATTCAGTGCATATATCAAAGGACATCATAACTGACAGCGCTAGATGATCAGAGTAAATCCGTTCGTTAATATTGAGATCAGCAACAAACTTCAGCCATTTTCCACGCACAAGGCAGTAATCTATTGTCGAGCAAGCAATACCTCTGAGAAACGTTAAATTACCATTCACGTCACTTTTGGAACGACCATTCAGAACCGTTAGACCAACTGACTCACACATTTCAATAAATTTTCTGCCATTACTATCAATGTTATGTGCATTGTGCCGCTGATTGCTAAGGCAAGATGTTCTCTGAATTGTCGGCGCACTTGCGGATCCTTAAGCCTGTCAGTATTAAGTCTAGTTATGTTGAGCAAGTTTGAGCGATTGCTGTTGACGGATGCAATATGAAGGCGTATAATGGCTAACATAAGATGGTGATCGCGTCCCACGTCTGTTGGACGTCTAAAAGATCATTTTTGAAGCGGTATGGCTGGACGCTGCCCGTCAGTTGAGACCCAACTGATTTTCTGGCAGGTGTAATGCTTAAACAGCATACCTCCAACGATTAGGTGGCTGGTATTTCAGAAGTCCGCATACTGCTCTGCGTTGTCATTCCGATCACCACGACCGCGAACTCCCCTCATGTGCTTAAGCGACGTAATGTCGCTTCTTACCTTAGTTATCCTTATCATCCTCAGTCGCTTCTTCGATTGGAGCGTAACACTATATGAATATAAGCGACTTAGAGAAAAATTACAAAATAATAAACACGTCCGTTCTGTTCGGTGCTCGATTAAAAGTGCTTGTATTTTTTACATCTAATTTTGTTGACAAATATAACAATCGAATGGAATATGAAATATGAGGTGCGAGACGCACTCATCAACAAATGTGGGAACAATCCCATGAACGTAAGAATATGAGGTGCGAGACGCGCACTCATCAAAAGTGTGGGAACAGTCGCATGAACGTAAAATATGAGGTGTATGTTTACGTAGGACTTACTTACTTATGTCCTGTATCCCCTTGTGGGTCCTAGGGCCTCAACTACGCGTACGCGCCATCGTGTACGGTTTCTGGCAATGTGTCTGAGTTCTCCCCAACTTTTCCCTAACTGCCGTGCCTCCTTCTCGACTGTTCTGCGCCATGTTCTCTTCGGACCGCCAGGTCTTCTGCCATCCTGAGTTAGAGGGTTCCATTGCATAGCATGGTTCGCTATGGAACTGTCACCCTTTCGGAACGTGTGACCAATCCACTACCACTTCCGCCGTTGGATAGTTGTGCCTATTGGTTCCTGACCCGTTCTCTCGTAAAGTTGTTCGTTAGAGATACGATTGGGCCGCAGGCACCTATTAACAAACGTTTGCAGCTTTCTCGTGATAGTGCTGGTCACTCTCCACGTGCTGCAACCATATAGCAGCACGGATTCAACGTTGGAGCGGAACAGTCTTATTTTGGTGTTCAAACTGATTGCATTGCTTCGCCATATTTTGGACAACATCCCGAACGCAGACTTTACTTTGGCGATCCTGTTGGCTATATCCAGTTCGGTTCCACCATCGGTCGAGACAATACTCCCAATGTTCTGGAAATCCTCTACTCTCTCTACTGGTTGTACAGCAATGCATATTTGAGCCGATGAGTTTGTTTCAAGTCTGATAATGTTAGTTTTTGACGTATTAATTTTCAGCCCGACGACACCTGCCTCCCTCTCCACATCTGCTGTCATTTGGTGGAGGTCCATAATTCTGTGGGAGATTAAGCATACATCGTCAGCGTAGTCAAGATATTTCAGTTGAGATGTAAGAGTCCATCGAATTCCTCCGTTTCCCGTCGATAAAGCTGCATGAAGCACATCGCTAATCACCAATAGGAATAATATTGGTGAAACGATACAGCCTTGTCTTATCCCACTTTGGATCTCGAATTCCTCAGACAACCTTCCCGTGTGACAACCTTTTTTTTTGTTGCGCCAAGGGATGTGGTAATACCCCCAAGATACTAGTAGCCCGGGCTGCTGGCATGCATGATTCACAAGTGCGAATAGTCGATGCCAGGAATGCGCCTACGTAGTAATCCACACCCTGCACACTTCTACCACTCACCCCGCGGGGCTGGTCAGCAATTAATGCTATGATTCTTGTATTGCTGCTTCTGCTCCTCTTACTCTCTCAGTTATTCGGAGCTCTTTTTGCACTTTCGTTATCAATGTACAAGGTTCCAGCGAATTCTCCTCTGACCACAGCATTTGGTCTATAAGGAATGGTGGATTTGGAGGTTATTTCTCCATTCTGTGAAGCGAATGCAATGGAATATTGCGTGCTCTGTATCTTCCGCTTGGTCTGGACAATGTGAACAGAGAGGTGAGGTATCATGTCCAAATCTGTGTAAATATTTGCGATAGCCGCCGTTACCCGATAGGAACTGAGTAAGGTGGTAGTTTTAGTTCCCGTACAGTCGTTTGATCCAGACCTCAATGGTGGGTATCAGCTTGTAGGTCCATCTACCTTTTGTACTGTTATCCCAACTAGCTTGCCACATAGCTAGTGATGTATCCTACGCCTCCTCCTTTATTCTCTTGACAATACCTGGTTCTTGCTGACTCGAGGTCCTTCTTTCGTAGATCCTTACCATCTCATTTGCGAGGATGTCGATCGGGATCATTCCGGCTATGACTCTTCACGGGGAAATGCAGTACAAAGTTATCCTTATAGAAGCATAGAGGTTGGGGTATGCAATCTAGAATCACACGCTGGTTGCACATGTTAGAAATATTTAGTTTTGAAGATTTTTAACAATTCAGAAGTGGGGATGCACCCTTTCCCAAAAGTTTTTGGTAAGTTCGTCTATATTTGTTGCGAAATTGTTCAAGGCGACATGTCTGGTCGTGAAGAAAGGGCAGCGGAGCGAGAGGCGCAGATGCAGGAAGAAGAGATAGAGCGAATTCCTCGAGGGCGAGAACGGGAAGGCGATGTGGAGTTGGCGGATAATGGTCAGATGGCGATGGCGCATGTAGAACAATTTCAGCGAGACGGCGGCGATGAGGAGCAACTGGGTGAGATCGACAATGGCGAACGAAAGCAAGACGAAATTGGAAGGGGTACACGAAGAAATGGGCGCGAGAAGGGACCAGCTCCCATTCAATACGATACCAGACGATCAGAGTTGGCAGAGAATGTTTTACATGATGGAAATAAATAAATTGCGAGATGAACAGATAAACAAACGTGACAAAACAATCGAGGCTCAAATCGAGCAAATACAGAACATGACAAGAGGGGGTTTCCCAAATGCAAGAAGTACCCCAAGATGTGACGAGAACACAACCCTTACTTACAACGTTATACCAGATTTGACGAAAAATATTGAACAATTCAATGGAGAAAGTGATGGGATAACAGCGCAGACATGGATTCAGGACATCGACAATAAGCGACAACTTCATCATTGGTCTGATGGTCATGCCTTGGATGCAGCACGTAGCAATTTGACAGGAGGCGCTAAACGTTGGCTTTGTGCCAGAGCTGAGAAGATTGTTACTTGGACGGACTTCAAAAAAGCGTTCGAGAAAACATTAGTAGTACAAGATAATTTGACGACCCGATGGCAACGTATGGTAAGCAGAACTCAAAATAAGCACGAAACAGTCAGCAACTATTTCCACGATAAGTGTGACCTCTGCTCCAACTTAAAGCTGATTTTTGAGGAGTCGAAAGAACTCATTTTGACCGGACTATGGTCGCGAGATACTGCGAATGCATTATTGGGTTCCCAACATCACGATGCAGATGATTTTCTACATGCGATTCTCAAACAAGAGAGAATGTCGGACTTGCGAAGTGACCGTATTGCTTTTCCCAGGACAGACAAACCTATCAGGAAGTTGAGCATCAATTTGGAATGCAGAAATGACAACAGAAATTCTTCCTACGCGGATGAGAGCAAAATGCGAAACCGTGAAAACCAAAGGGAAGTTTTGTGCTATAACTGCGGTGTGAGTGGACATCTGTCAAGAAACTGTCCCAACCCGAAGCAAGAACCAACCTGTTTTCGATGCAAAGAAAGGGCCATATTTCACGCGAAGAGAATCAACGCCGGGGTGATGTAAAACAGGTGATGAGTAATCCCAAAAATGGAGTGGAAAAATATTTAAAGAAGGTTCGCGATAAGGAATTGCTTGCGTTTATTGACATGGGTAGTTCAGAATGTATAATCAAAACGACAGCAGCTTTAATGAATGGCTTCGATATTCATCATGGCATTACAGAACTAAAAGCGTTCGGGCCAGCGGAGTATAAAGTGATTTCCCCTGGAAGGATAAAAACATCATTAAAAGTCGATGGAGCATTAGGAGAAAACATTATATTCCGAGTGGTGTCTGACGATGTGCAAGCGTGTGATGTCTTAGTCGGGCGTAGTTTCACCGAACTCCCACATGTAGTGTACCAGAAGATAGGTAACCAGTTGATATTTTCCAAGAAATTTGAGGAGCAGCCGTTCCAAGGCTTGAATCTAAGAGAGAGTAAAACAACGACTTTCCAAATAGCTACTTCGAAACTTCCAGCGAGATCAATCAACTTCATGACACCAATAGATGGTGCAAAGCAAGTTTTGCTGCCGATAGCAAACATTGGAAAGGTAGATGTTACCCTAAGCGAAATTCTTACAATTCAACAAGAGGTAAATAAGACACAGCCGGCAGCGGTCAAGACTAGTTATGCTGTTATCGAATTGAAGGACGTCAACGTTGGGGAAGAGCAACCTCTAAGAGTAGTTCAAGAACTCGTAGACACTTTAAATGAGTAGACACTTTAAATACAGTCTATTGCAACGGAGGCTAACGAAATAGGATGTAACGCGGATCTAAATATGGAAAATAAAGAGATACCAGGAAGCAAACCAGGCAGTCAGATCGGAGAGTGCGGTGACTTAAGACGCTTTGAGAAGAACGAACTCCATATTTTTGTGAAATCCTTTATACAGGGTGGGCCAACTACAAGTTTCTTTTTAAAAATGCAATAAAATGAACAAAATGAAAGTTTTTCCATGTATTATGACTTTATTAGTAAGAGCAAACATTCCCATTAATTATGGAATACAACGTCGTTCAAGTGGCTGCCTCGGCTGGCCTCGAAGTAACGCATTCTATCACTCCAATTTTCCAAGACCTTGTTGATGGTTTCGGGCTGTAGCTCACGGATTGCTTGGATGATATTGGCCTTAAGTACTTGAATCGTTTCCGGATTGTTGACATTACATCGGTCCTTCACGGTTCTCCACAACAAAAAAAGTCCAAAAGGGTCAAATCGCAGCTCCGCGGCGGCCAATTGACATCGCCAAGACGGCTGATAACACGATTTGGGAATTTGGTGCGCAAAAGACCGATTGTGGCACGGGCTGTGTGGCATGGCGCGCTATCCTACATGAACCAGAGGTCGTCCAAATCCATGTCTTCAATTTCAGTAAAAAAAAAAGTCGTTAACATGGCTCTGTAACGCCCACCGTTGACCGAAACGTTGTTCCCAGCCTCATCTTCGAAGAAAAATGGTCCAATGATGCCACCACTCCACAATCCGCACCAAACTATCACTCTCTGTGGATGCATTGGCTTCTCGACAATAACGTGCGGGTTTTCCGAGCCGGCAATTTTGTTTGTTAACGTAGCCGCCGAGATGAAAATGTGCCTCGTCAGAAAAGATGATTTTTCGCCCAAAATCGTTGCCCAATTCAAGCTGCCCTAAGGGCCAAACTGCGAAGCGATAACGAAGCGGATGGTCGTGCGCTTTCAATTGCTGAATCAATTGGACCTTGTAAGCGAATAATCCCAGAGCTTTGTGCAGAATTCTCCTCAGGCTAGTGCGTGAAATGTTGAGCTGTTGAGATCGATGACGAGTTGATGTTCGTAAATTGAGTCTCATACTCTCGGCTACAGCAGCCACATTCTCATCTGTGCGCACCGTGCGACGACGGGGACCATGAGTGTTGTCCACTAGCATACCAGTCTCACGAACTTTTTTCACAAAGTTGCGTACAGCAGGCGCGATGGGTGCTTCATTTCGGCCAAAACTTCTTTTCAAAAAACGCAATGTTTGGGCACTCACAGCACTCACTTTGGAAATAAGTTTTCAATATTTTCCAATATTGTTTAAGCGTAAAGCGACTCATTTCGTTCCGCGGAGGTACGATACTGACTTTCTGTTAAGATTTCGAGCAGGAAACTGCTGTCAGTGTCAAAATAACCTATGATTTAAAAAGAAATCACTAGATGGCCCACCAGTTATATTGTATTTAAATTAACCTACCTAAATTTTATAACGTAATAAAAATCTTCAAAATTAAATATTTCTAACACACGTGTCCGTAAATAGGGCTTTACTACTGTATGGCGTGATCGTGTATCAGCGGTGCACTAAGAATTACTCCCTATGCAGGAACTACACCCCGCCGGAACTGAGGTTTGAACGTAATTTCCGAACGAACATCTCTGACCGTTAGGAAAGCCGACCACAGATGGGAAGATGACTCAACGTGTCTAATTTCGAGACTGATCTGGCCTAGGCTAGATCAGAAACCTAATGCCGGACTGGTTATGCTAAAGTGATCACAAAACAGCTGCGTTATCGGTGTGCTTCCTGAATACTGTCTGATATGCCAACATGCTAAAAGTTTTGGCTTCTTTTCTAATGACTTTTGCAGGAACTAACGTCCTCAGACGTCATGAGCGCCCTTCATTTTATTTAGAGTCCTTATTGGCAATTATTTTACCAAGCGATGATGTCAAAGCAACAATGGAGAACTAAACTGTGTACCACAGGGTAGGCACATTTATTCTCATTGCAGAGGTGTAATAGTAATTCTCTTTGAAGGACAAGGGAACTGCGAGGAGGAACGTCTTAAAAGGGCTTCTTCTACTTTAAACCAACTCAAGAAGGATTTTGAAAGGCAGAAGTGTTTCTGCATCAATGACCAAAAATTAGTGAATGCGTTCCATCATTCGCATGAAGATGTTTATAAATGACATCACCCAAATGTTGTTTCATACGTGATTAGCTTAGTGAATTGCATCAAATTCTATGCCTTTCATATGCTGTTGGAAAAGCAGCATCCTGCTTGTGTTGCACGTAATGAATTCCATTCAAATCTGGTTGTTCCACGTACCACGTTCCCTTTTGATGTGATGTTGTGCCGAAAGTATGTTTCCAGGAGTCCTTAGCACTATTCAACAACGTATGCTTTTATTTATGACTTGAGTAGAAACCTTAGATGGCTTACAGTCCAGTAAAAAACAACAAAGGATAATCCATTAAAAAAATGGAAAGTCAAGAAAATGAAATATAATCCGTCTATGGTATCAAAAAATTCAAGACAAACCCCTCTTAAACACGAACGGAAGCCTTCTCATAAAAGCAAGTGACTGGTTTTTTAATCCTTAATTGCAAACGCTCAACGAAAATATCCTTTTTATCTTCACATCCGCTTTAACAGACTGCGAACAAATTGGAAAACGCTCGAAAAAAAAGATTCATTCTCAAAAGAAATTCCATTAAATTGCTACAGTCTCTCCACCCCACAGACGCACTTTTGTTCTTTTCATTCTCAATACACACATATCCTCTATGATATTTATTAAAAAGCCTCCAACGATTCGCCTGAAATGTGGTGTATAGCAATTTTCGATTTTCCATTAAAAGCAAATCCTCGCATTTTCAATATTGCTCGTGTGTCTACGAAACCACCCCACTTTTCGTTTCAACTGAAATGAATTGAATGTCCTGGCGGATACGTCGTTGTTCAATTTTTGCTCTTTTTCGTCCTTACAGCATCATCTACAGAAACCATCTGTGCATAGGTTGCGACGGGCGTACTGTATCCCTTCCCCTTTCGAATTGGTAATAATAATTTCATTGCGTTAAGCAATGAGCAGATCACCACCATGGGGACGATATGATATGGGAGAGGGAAAGAAATACATCCCAGCCATGATGAGAAGAATTGAAATCACAATTTTTACTTACTTATCCTGATTAAGGATTATTTGAGTTTACAGATGAATGGCAATGACGACGATGAAGTTTGAATGGTACATCAATCGATTTACCAAAGATTCTTAGAGATTGTTGTTAATGCGAATTGATGGATGTACATACTTGAGGTATATTATCGATAAAAGATTGTTTCTCTATCTTTCTTTATTGATTTGAGCTTCTTTCTGAGAAATTGATTTGAAAGTGCTTAAATTTTATGGCATTTCGCGTTCCTAATACAACAGGGTCCTAGTTAAGTAATTTTTAGTAAATGCTGCTAAGCCTTTACAGTGTCCTGGAAGCGTTTAATGTAGGAACGTTTTGAAATTGTTAGCCAACTCTCTGAGATATATATGCATATATGTAGAATTCCATATTTAGGAACGTTATAATTCAGTTTATTGATAGGTAACAAAAGAGTATTTCAATTTCCAAAAAAAAAAATTAAATGAATTAAGGGAAAGGGAAAAAGTTTAAAGGTTCTTGGCAACTCGGTTTGAACTCGTCTTAGTTGTTCATCGCGTTTCGCTGTTCGTCTTCGACTGACTCGCTTGATAAAAACATGTCCTCTCCTCAGTGACTTGGGGCTGGCTATCAACATTATGTTGTGGAGAGTTGAGAACAGGGTGAACCAAGAACCCCACAAATCGGCCAACCTGCGTACAAGCTGTCCCCAGCAAACTGTTAAAGAAAAACGAAAAGAAAATTAGTCAAAGCTGCCCTCGTCCGAAGACGAGTTGAAGTCATCAAAGTCGGTTTGACGCCACTTCTTCATCATATCGGCGCTACTGGTTGTAATGGCTGGTCCCTCGTGATCGCCCACCTTCTGTACCTCATACCTCTCGTGTTCCCGAATACCGCTGGTTTTGTAGGGACCTAGATACTTTCCAGCTATCTTTAGGTTTGGTCCAAACTGTGTTCGACAAATTGCTACCAAATCTCCTTCTTTGTATTGTCTCGCTGGGCATCTTCTTCGATTATAAGTCCGGCGGTTTTCTTCCTGGATCTTAGCTATTGCATTTCGTGCTTACTGTCGCGCTTCTTCTCGCTCACTGTTGAATACTTCCCGTATCTCGTCCTCGATTATATTAACCAGTTCATGGTCCGTGTTGCTTTTCATCCGAGCACCGAACATTAGCTCGAAAGGTGTCGTCCTGATGCTGCGCTGCCAAGAGAGATGCATCTCTGGAGTTTGCTACAATGCACATACCATTTTTTCGAGTCCTCTGATGCCAATAGGAAAGAGCTGAAATAATTATGCGATTAATTCGCTCAACTTGGCCGTTCCCTCTTGGAACGCCAGTCCCAATTAAAAGATGTTCAATGTGTTCGGCTTTGCAATAGTCCTCGAAAACCTTACTCGTAAAAGCAGATCCCCGATCTGATATGATCTAGCAGGATTCCCGAATGTTGCTTTTTGTAACTCCAGCTTGGATATAACTACTGCCGCCGACGTCGTTTTCGTTGGATAAATCCATGTAAATTTTGAAAACGCGTCCACAATGCAGAATATGAAATTGTATTGCTTCGTCGTTTTATCAAGTGGTCCAAGATGATCGACGTGGTATGTGCTAAGCGGCACACTCCCCTTATCGATGCAAGATAAAAACCTCCTGCTTTCCCGCTTTCTTTTCCGCCAGGCGATATAATTATTTCGAGTTTCATTCAGCTTCTTCGTTAGATGTGGTTAATCGCGCTTAACAATTTCAGCCATCTTCTTCGTCGCAAAATGTCCATCACTGTACATATTACGTAAGAATTCCGCTTGCATCCTCTTAGGAACGTACAAACGTTTTCTTCCCTCGTTGTCAACATTGAAAATAACACCTCTTTCGCTGATGAAATTCTCGTAAGGGCCATACTCTAGTAGATTCTTGATAAGTCGAATGCTCTCTTCATCCTCCTATACTTTCACAATTCTAGATAAGAATTCACCTCTGACAACTGCTACTGTGTTTCTGCTCAGGGCATCCGCATGTCGCATCCTTGTGGCGTTGCGATGTTCCAGCACGAAGTCGAATTCTTGAGTTATTAGCACCCATCCGGCAATTCGCGACGAGAACTCCTTCCTTTCCATCGTCCCTTTAAACGCTGCACAGTCAATGACGATTGTAAAACGAAGACCAAGCAGGTAGTGATGGAATTTCTTCAAGGCTGTCACGACAGCAAGAGCTTCCAGCTCATAACTGCTGTAGTTTCGTTCTGCCGCAAGCGTTTTCTTACTATAGTAAGACACGGGGAAAAACTATCGTTTTCCTTTTGTAACAGAATGACACCTAATTCCTATTTGGAAGCATCCATGTGAAGTTCTGTTACAGCATCTGAACGATATAACTTAAGCACCGGCGCTGACGTCAAAATATTTTTTAGCTCCTCAAAAGCTGCGATTTGCTTGGGTCCAAATCGAAATTTCTCACCCTTTTTCAACAAATATCCAAATACTCGAGTATCCTTGGATGAATTTTCGGAAGTACCCTGTCAACCCCAAAAAACTTTGTATCTTCAGTACACTTGTCGGTTGTGCGAACCTCCGTACCGCATTGAGCTTATTCTCTGACGGCTTGATGCATCCACTTTCTATTCGAAATCCCAAGTACTCAATGGCGCTACATAAAAATTGACACTTTTTCCATCGAAAAATTAGCCCATATTCACTGGCGACTGCCAACACCCTCTTAAGATTCGTCATTGCGTCGTCATAATCTCTGCCTAGTACCACAATATCGTCCATATACAACAGCATAATTCTTTGTAGCAGCAAATCGTGGAACACTCGACTGATATGGCGCTGGAACACGGGTGGCGAAGTGCAAAGTGCAAAAGGTACACGATTGAAAACGTATTGTCTTCCCGGCGTAACGAAGGACTTATACTTGCAGGTTTCCTCGTTCACGGTGACGTGAAAAAACCCTATTTCCAAATCCATTGTGGATAAAACTTTAAACGAGCTGAGCTGGTCAATTTGGTCGTCTATAAGCGGTATCGGAAAATGATCGCGAGCGATTATCTTATTCAGTCAGCGATAGTCGACGCACAATCGTTTGCTTCCATCCTTTTTATTCGCAAGCACTATCGGCGAAGAGTATTCGGAGTTGCTTGGTCGAATGATTCCCTGCTGAAGCCAATCCTCGATCTGCTTTTGGACGATGTCCTTCTCTAATGGAGCAAGTCTTCTCGGTCGTTGCGCAATAGGAACTTCTATTTTCAAAATGATTTTCGTTTCGACATTAGTTCACCGTGACTTCATGGGTTGATAATTAGTAACCATGCTTTTAACCTCATTTTTGTAACGGGTGGGCCATCTAGTGATTTCTTTTTAAACCATAGGTTATTTTAACACTGACAGCTGTTTTCCACTCGAAATCTTGACAGAAAGTCAGTATCATACCTCCGTAGAACGAAATGAGTCGCCGTACACTTGAACAACATTGGGAAATATTGAAAACTTATTTCCAAAGTGAGTGCTGTGTAGCCCAAACAGTGCGTTTTTTGAAAAAAAGTTTTGGTCGAAGTTAAGCACTCACCGCGCCTGCTGTACGCAAGTTTGTGCAAAAAGTTCGTGAGACTGGTATGCTAGTGGATAACACTCATGGTCCCCGTCGTCGTACGGTGCGCACAGACGAGAATGTGGCTGCTGTAGCCCAGAGTGTGAGACTCAATTCACGAATATCAACTCGTCATTAATCTCAACAGCTCAACATTGCACGCACTAGCCTGAGGAGAATTCTGCACAAATATCTGGGATTATTCGCTTACAAGGTCCAATTGATTCAGCAATTGAAAACGCACGACCATCCGCTTCGTTATCGCTTCGCAGTTTGGGCCTTACTTACTTACTTACTTATATCCTTCAACCCCTCGGGGGGCATAGGGTGTCAACCACGCCTGCGCTCCATCGTGTTCGGAGTTCTGCAACGCGTTTGAGCTGCCTCCAACTCATTCCTAAAGAGCTCGATTCCTTCTCAACTGTTCTGCGCCACGTTTGCCTAGGGCGTCCCGCTATTCTGCCTGGCTGCATTCCGAACGCAGCTTTAGCCTTCCCGATTCTGCTGCACACATCCAGTTCGGTGCCACCGCGATTAGCCGAGACGACACTTCCTAGATATAGAAAGTTATCAACCTTCTCGACTTGCTTTCCGGCAATGTTAAGTTGAGCGCGGGTATTGGAAGTACTCAGGGCTTTTGTTTTGGCTGTGTTTATTTTTAGCCCCACTTTGTTTGCCTCAGCTTCTAGATTTTGGGCCATCAATCCATTATCCGATGTGAAAGTAGACAAACATCGTCAGCGTAATCTAGGTATTTAAGGTAAGATGTCATAGTACAACGAATTCCATTATTAGCTTCCGTCAATGCTGCACGGAGTACATCGCTGATAACCACCAAGAACAATAGTGGGGACAGTATGCACCCTTGACGTACTCCACTTTGGACTTCAAAGTCCTCCGACACCTTACCATTGTGCACGACGCCCTCATATGTAGCCTTGATAATAGCTATAAGCTTTTCTGGAATGCCTCTCCTGCGCAAGGCCAACCAGATAGCATCTCGATTCAAGCTGTTGAAAGCCTTCTCGAAGTCGATAAACAGTAAATGTAGCGGAGACCTATACTCAACGCATTGTTCGATTATGATCCGTAAGGTGTTTATGTGGTCGATGCAGGAGGATTCAGCGCGAAAGCCTGACTGTTCGACATCGAGAGTTGAATCTAAATGTTCTTTAATTTGTTCTAGAATTATTCTAGCTATTATTTTGGCTATAGCTGGAAGAACACATATACCTCTCCAGTTACCGCACTCCATCAAGTTTCCCTTCTTTGGAAGTTTAATGATCATCCCCCTTTTCCACTCCTGTGAAAATTGTTCACTATCCTAAGCTCTCCGTATTAACGGATGCAGCAAATCTGCCGATGTATTTGGCGCCGCTTGAAATAGCGCGGCAGGGATGCCATCAATATCCACCGCCTTGTTTTTCTTGAGGGACTTGATTGCTGTTATTATCTCGATTTTACTGGGAGGTGCGGTGCGAATTCGGGAATTTGTTGCTTCGAACTGCTCATTCGTATTCGAGATCATACCGCCATCGTCTAAGTGATTTAGCACTATAGCAAAATGTTCTCTCCATCTAGTGAGCTGATCCTCATCCGAAATCAGAAGGTTACCGTCTAGACTCTTCACTGGATGTTTTTTGGAGTTTCAACCACCGATGAGCTCCTTAGTGATGCTATAAACAGTCCTACTGTCGCACCTACTCGCTGCTTCTTCAGCCCTTGAGGCCAGTGAGTTGACATATTGACGTTTGTCACGTCTCACACTACGCTGCACTTCTTTCTTCTTCGCACGGTATTGGGTTTCAAGCTCGGTTCTCTCTACTGCTGAGGCCGCTGCAATCCGAGCCTTGATTGCTGTAGGCTCATCGATCCGTCTCCAGCTGTCTGTAGAAAGCCATGTGCGGTGGTGTTTCTGCTTTTTACCGACATACGTGCGTCCACCAGTCGCAAAGGCATTTTCCACAGCACACCAGTGGTCATCCATGTTCTCTTGCAATATGCTGCTGACTGCTTCTGCTTCTAAGGCAAGATGGTCCCTGAACTGAAGTAGGTTTGAGCGGTTGCTGTTGACGGATGCAGTACGAAGGCGTAAATGAGCTACTATAAGATGGTGATCTCGTTCAAGTCCGACGTCAGCTCCACGCCTGTTTTGGACGTGCAGGAGACAATTTCTAAAGCGGCGACTGATCGCAATGTGGTCGATCTGGTTGGATGTTCGTTGCCTATCGTTGCCTTGTACCATCTTATCTCGCTCAGCCCGAAGATGTCGATTTTATACCGTGCGAATTCGCGCACCAATTGGATGAATCTGGCGTTATAGGGCCCTTCCTTGAGTGAGTCCAGAAGGGTCTTAACGTTCCAGATAGCCAAAGGTCGTCATCAAATGATCGGTCCTTATATGAGGCGATAGTTTCCGTTTCGGAGCAATAGTTTGTTTTACGGTTGCGACTCGCTGGGCCACAGACCAACCGACACTTATCCTGTTTTTTGGCGCAGGAAGCTCGCCATTCGTCCTCTCCCGTTAGCAATTTCCGAAGAAATTCCCAGATGACATCACGAGGAGGTGGGAGTAGGGCTTACTAACAGAGCTGCTAGGTTTTCGGCTGCAGTGGCTCCTTCTCGTTACTTATCGGACCAGCACCTATCGGGAGATGCTGCCCCTACGAGGCCTTTGTTAGTCGTTTGCCATCCAAGTTTGGGCCTTAGAGCAGTTTGAATTGGACAACGATTTTGGGCGAAAAATCATCTTTTCTGACGAGGCACATTTTCATCTCGGCGGCTACGTTAACAAACAAAATTGCCACATCTGGGGCTCGGAAAACTCACACTTTATTGTCGAGAAGCCAATGCATCCACAGAGAGTGATAGTTTGGTGCGGATTGTGGAGTGGTGGCATCATTGGACCATTTTTCTTCGAAAATGAGGCTTGGAACAAAGTTTCAGTCAACGGTGGGCGTTACAGAGCCATGTTAACGCCTTTTTTTTTACTGAAATTGAAGACATGGATTTGGACGACCTCTGGTTCATGCAGGATGGCGCACCATGCGACACAGCCCATGCCACAATCCGTCTTTTGCGCACCAAATTCCCAAATCGTGTTATCAGCCGTCTTGGTGATGTCAATTGGCCGCCTCGAAGCTGCGATTTGACCCCTTGGACTTTTTTTTGTGGGGACCGTGAAGGACCGATGTTATGCCAACAATCCGGAAATGATTCAAGTACTTAAGGCCAATATCATCCAAGCAACCCGTGAGCTACAGCCCGAAACCATCAACAAGGTCTTGGAAAATTGGAGTGATAGAATGCGCTACTGCGAGGCCAGCCGAGGCAGCCACTTGAACGACGTTGTATTCCATAATTAATGGGAATGTTTGCTCTTACTAATAAAGCCATAATACATGGAACTCATTACCTACACAAAGTTCAACGCTTACGTCACTAACCTTGAAACAGTTCCTTAGATCCGACTCTAGTTGCTCAATTTGTACGCCGCCCTTACCAGGAGTGATCCGCGTTCCCCGTAAAATGTCCTTACCAACTAAAAGAGCATGTTTTAAGGACTTTGAGGAAACTACGTAGACATTAGTACAGTAGGTCACGTTATCTATTTTTATAGAAGCATTAAAATACCCATACGGTTTTGTCTCTCTTCAGACAAACCACGGAAAATCCGACCGTCGTTCTCTAGCAAAGGTGATCCCATCCTAAAGTACTCCTACGAACCCATCACTGTCACGTCGCTTCCTGTGTCAATTCTGGCTTGAATTTCAACACCATTCAGCGAAACTTTCTTCACTTCCAAATCGGTGACGTCTAACGCCACTACATTAAGAGCCTTAGCAACTTCCTTATGGTCTTTGCGCGATGGACAATTCGATGCAAGATGACCAAAGCTTTCACAATTAAAGCATCTAGGGCCCCTGGCCTTAAACTCGCACATTTTGTTTTTATGTCGAAGTTGTGAAGAACTGTCTGCATTAAAACTAATTTCTCAGCTTTTCACTTTACTTCGGTCAATTTATTCAAGTTAAATATTTAATGTTATACAGATTTAAAATTAGGTTGCTAAATGATAGGTTGTGATTTTAGTTTGACGTAAGTATGTAGCCCTTAGCCGCCATCCGTACGCTTTCACGTTGCCAAAAGTTTACAGCCTCCACAGTACTCCCCCTCTAGAGACTGCCTCACGAGTGTCGATCTGCGAATCTTACTTTGCGTCCAGAACGTGTTCCTGCTGCTCTTCCTGGAACTGTGTGTATTTCTTCGTGCTCGCTTGTGATGAAGGCAGGTTTAAGTCGGTCTAAAGAAATGTTTTTGGGTTTGCCGTTGACGTCCAGTTTGTAGAACTTTTTACTTTTTTTCAGCACCTGGAAAGGTCCATCGTATGGTGCTCTGAGAGGACTCTTGACTTTATCGCACCTGACAAAAACATGACTGGATTGCTGCAGTTCTGGGTGAACGAAGACTTTCGAGTTGTCCATATGTGAAATCGGAATGGGCCTCAGTTTAGCCATTGAGCGCTTTAAGTCTTTTACGAACTCGGCATCTGAAATACTAACTTTCTGTGAACAAAAGAACTCACCAGGAAGTTTCAAGGTGCTTCCGGAAATCATTTCCGCTGGAGTAGCGTTGACTCCACTTTTGACTGTTGAGCGAAGGCCGAGGAGGATTAACGGAAGAATATCGCACCAGTTGTCATCTGCGTAGCACTTGATGGCTGCCTTGAGTGTCCTATGCCAGCGCTCAATCATCCCGTTGGCCTGCGGGTGATACGGTGTGGTCTTCAGGTAGGTAATGCCGAGGTACTTCGTCAGCTCCTTGAACAGAGTGGACTCGAATTGTCGTCCCAAGTCAGTAGAGATACGCTGCGGAACACCAAATCGAGACACCCAATTGAAAACGAATTCGCGTGCGACAGTCTCTGCAGTTATGTCAGGCAAGGGTATGGCCCTAGAGAACCTGTCAATTACAGTCAGGCAATACCTGTTTCCTCTGGATGGTGTCAAGGGTCCCACGATGTCGATGTTGACATGCTCAAAGCGCTGACCAGGGATTTCGCACACACCGTACTCCGTTTTGTTGTGTCGTTGGAACTTCGATTTCTGGCACGAAATACAATGTTTGACAAAATGGGAGATTGTTTGCGACATTTTTGGCCAGACGTATCTCTCTCGGATTAACTTCGCTGTTGCCCTTGCGCTCGGATGGGAAATGTTATAAAGTTTTTCAATGACCGTTTTGCGAAAAGACTTTGGTACAAACGGGCGAATGTTTTTTTGGGAAGTGTCGCAATAGAGAGATGTCTTCGAGCTGTGAAGAGGAAATAACTTGAAGAAGTAACATTACCTTCGTCAATATAAAGTTTAAGATCGGAATCCTTCAGCTGCTCCTGCGCCATCGTTTCGAAGTCGATTTCTGTACAGAAGATTTGTCCAATACACGACAACCAGTCAGCAACGTTGTTCTGCTCTCCTTTTATGTGACGAATGTCGGTAGAATACTGGCCAATTAAATCCAGTTGACGTCGTTGCCTGGGAGAAGCTTTGTCCAAATTTTGCTGAAAAGCGAATGTAATCGGTTTATGATCTGTTAGGATCACAAATTGTCTTCCTTCTATGATGTTCTTGAAAAATTTAACTGCTTGGTACAACGCCGTCAGCTCACGGTCATATGTGCTATAGTTAATCTGCGGCTTGGTTAGCTTCTTAGAGTAAAATCCCAATGGCTGAACTTCGCCATCGACGACTTGGTGAAGCACGGCACCTACTGCGTAATTCGAAGCGTCAGTCTGAAGAATTAAGTTGGCACTTGGAGCTGGATGATGCAAAAGCGTAGCGTTCGCTAAGTCTTGTTTGCAGCCTTCGAAAGCTTTTATGGACTCGTCGTCCCAGCTGACCGGAGTAACATCATTTGTTACCAACCATCAAATTCTGCAACACTCTTTGATTCTTTACGGCGTTAGGGATGAACGCCCTATAGAAATTTATAATACCCAAGAAACGCTTTAAATCCTTTACCACGACTGGTTTTTTGAAGCTTTGGATCGCGTCCACCTTCTCGGCTGTTGGTTTGATGCCTTTTTCGTTGACGAGGTGTCCCAAGAAGGTGACTTCACTTCTTCCGAATACACATTTTGCCACGTTGATGGTAAGGTTGTTTTGTTGCAGTTTTTTGAAGATCCTACGCAAGTCTTTTTTATGTTCTTCCACGTCGTTTGAGGCAATAAAAATGTCATCCACATATGCAAAACTGCAGTCTGATTCATCCCTCAAAACTATGTCGATATGCCGTTGGAATGTTTGGGATGCATTCCTCAGCCCAAATGTCATGTAACTATATTCGTACATCCCAAACGGTGTGGTGATGGCAGTTTTCGGGATGTCGCACTCCGCAATGGGAATCTGATGGTACGCGAGCTCCATGAGATGTTGAAATTCAGCTCGCGCTGCGTTGAGCATATCTGGAGGAAGTCTGCGCGGACGAGCGAAAGTCGGGGAGCCTTTCGTGACGATATGGTGTGCTACGTCGATTGCGGTTGGATTTTTTGTTCCATTAAACACGGTGATATCTTTAAATTCATCTAGAATCATCGAGAACGCAACATGAACTTTAAAAGTGTGTATTTTAGATCTACCTGATTGAAATGGATCCCCCGACGTCTCCCTGAAAGTTTTGCCGTCGATCACTTTGCCTCGTTTGACGTCAATCAGAAGGCGGAAGTGTTTTAGGAAGTCGATTCCGATGATTGGAGTTTTAACCTGAGCCACGATGAAATTCCAAGTAAATAACTTGCGCAGCCCTAGGTCGATGGTGAGCCTCTTGTTGCCGTATGTTTTAATTTCGCTGCCGTTGGCCGTGTACAGTTTCGTGGTATGTGCAGTTATATCATTTCGTCGTTGTGGAATAACTGACACGTCTGCACCCGAATCAATCAAGAAATCTGCGTGGGAGTTTTTGTCTTTGACGAACAGGCGCGCGATTTCTATGCCATTGCTGTCGGAAATGCCTGCCATTCCGGACAGCTGGCTTGTTAGTTTTTTGAGCAGTTATTTTTCCATTGACAAGGAGAACGGCATTTTCTTGCCGCGCTTCCAAACGTTTTGTGAAACCAACAATTTTCGCTGCTGTTAACCGCCGGTGTTCGTTCTTGTTTAGCACTTCGAGTGCGGGATCTACCTCTTGATCTGCATGGGCGAAGAAGGCGCTGTATTTGCTGGTCTATTTGCTGGATGCGACGTTCTAGCGATGCATGTTGATCCGGAGGCATAGAAGTAGATGCACAGTCCACATGCGGATGATCGCTTACCTCCATTATTTTGTCTGCAAGAGCGGCCTTCCTTGTGCAGAAGTTGGTCCGTAACGTGCGTTCCCCCTAGATGCCTCATCTCGTTGAGAAGCTGGGTTGGCTTTTTGTCCCCCAGTTCGATCTCTGAAAGTAACTTACGAATATTTTCTTGTTCGGACGCTCCAAATCTTTCCAGTAAAAGCTTCTTGAAGTTTTTGTATTTTCCGTTTTCAGGCGGATGGAGAACAGCATCGGTGACTTGCATTAGAATTTTTGTTTCTATTGCAGCAACCACCGTATTGAATTTTGAGACGTCTGAGGTGACGTTGGCGATGGAAAATTGTGCTTCCACTTGGGCGAACCAGATTTCGGGACATCCGTTCCAGAACGGAGGAACCTTGACAGAAACTCTGTTCACCATATGTGCCTCTGTTGCTGTAGACGTGTCGCTTGCTGTTGAACTGCTTCCTGCTGTGCCAGTTTCGGTTGTTGGTTTGTCTGTGCACATAGTTTTGCAATTGGTTTGCTAGCGTGGTGATAAGCAAAATATAAAATTGTACACTCGAATGTACAGTCGATCTCGTTTGTGCAATATAAAACGTCTCGGGGTCACCAATTGTGAAGAGCTGTCTGCATTAAAACTAATTTCTCAGCTTTTCACTTTACTTCTGTCAATTTATTCAACTTAAATATTTAATGTTATACAGATTTAAAATTAGGTTGCTAAATGATACTTGTTAAATAAGTTAGAATTTACAGAGTTTTTATATGCGGCCGGCAAGTGGCTGAAGCGGGATAACCAGAAGAAGGTTAGAAATGTGGCGCGGGTTTTTATAGGTTGTGATTTTAGTTTGACGTAAGTATGTAGCCCTTAGCCGCCATCCGTACGCTTTCGCGTTACCAAAAGTTTACAGCCTCCACAAAGTCAAAGTCGGGGTGCACCAGGGAAGCGTCTTAAGTCCTTTGCTCTTTATTACAGTCCTTGATTATCTGCTTGAAGGTGAAGTGATGGACCCCAAGGTACATCAGTTATTCTTTGCTGACGATAGAGCCATCATAAGTGAGGATCCTACATCCCTGCAATGAGCACTTAATGTGTGGGTGGACGCTCTGGAGGGAAATGGGTATCGTATTAGTTCAAAAAAGGCAGAGTACTTGTGCTGCCCGTTCTTTGATCCACTCAGGCCCATTCCAGACATTTATTTGAATGGAACAGTGCTTCCCAAGTGCGAAAAGTTCAAATATCTGGGATCTATGATCAATAGCAAAGCAACCTGTGATGACGACATCAATCAACGCGTAAGCGTAGGGTGGACGAGAAAATTCCGCTATCTTCTGTGACAGAAAAATGCCACCTAAGATGAAAGGAAGGCTCTACACCGCAGTTGTGCGTCCAGCGCGCACATACGGTTCACAATGTTGGACGATGTACAAAACGTATGAGAGTAAATTAACGGCAGCTGAGATGACGATGCTTCGCATGACAGCAGGAGTGACAAAGCTTGATCGAATACGAAGTTCGAAGATCCGTGGAAGCTTTCACATCAAGGAAACCATCGTACAAAAAATAGAGCGCGACCGGCTCAGCTGGTATTGCCACGTTCAAAGAAGAGATCATTTGAACCCTGTTAAAAGGGCAATATCAATGCACGTTCCAAGGACATCGCGATGTTGGAAAGGCAGGCCTATAAATGCCTGGATCAGACAAATGCGACGACATCGGCATTTCATTGGCCTCAGTAACCGAGTAATCTAAAATCGGCGGGCCTGCCGATATTTTCTGAGGCCAAATAGGCGAACCCCACAGGCGGATCAGTAGAAATGCAGTGAAGTGGGAGGGTTGTGATCCCTTGTTTTCGGATCATAACCTCGCTGATAAAAGGAAGAAGAAGATTACACTAATTGGCTTGTGAATGTTGCAACTGTCTTCATATTTGCATTCATCCGTGAAAGAAAATTCGCTGGTAGTTATGAATGTTCTCTTTTTCCACTTAAGTCTTGGAATTACAATTGGCCATTTCACTACTATTGGCAAATGATTAGAAAATGCTTTGGTTTGCACTTAATGTTTTTTTATTTACGATATCCACTCATTATTTATAGCGCTCTAGTCAATTACAGATAGGGTTTAGTACAAAACCTTCCTCCAAGAGCAAGACACCAAAAAAGTGCGGTGCGGAGAAACCACAAGAATTTACAAGCCTTGCCTTATAAAGCGCATCCAAGCTTATACTCCACATCTATACCAAGATAAATTAAGTTCCCCAATACAATCCTTCTAAATCTCTTCCTGGTTAATCACCCCTTTTGCCGTCAGACTTTCTTATTTTTACCCTCTTCAAGATTAATGAATACAGAACCAGAAACGACAACGCATTTCATCAGAATTAATTATCTAAAAATTAATATTATACAAATGTTATACTCGAGTAATAAAAGTTTTTTTTTTTTTTTCCCCCATAAAAAGCAAACACAAAAAACAGGAAAAGGATTTTCTGCTTCAGATATCAACAAGACTATACACAAGCAGGTCCGTGTGGAAATTTTTAATTACCCTTCACTACCTCCCAGAAAAGTAGTCCTCCATCCGAAGCAGTGGGGGTGGGATCTCGTCGTTAAGTAAATCACATATTAATGGCTATGTAAACGGGGTGCTCATATTGCTGTATAATTTAATTAAATTCAAGACGTTGAATTAATTTCATTATAATAACGTAGGAAGGCATTTTCATTTCCACTTTTTTTTTAATCCTAAGAATGTCGTTGTATACGAGATGGAGTACCTGCGAGTACCTATGAGAAAGTAGCTTTAGGTACTCATTCCACTTAGGGAAACCCACCCTTTCTATGGAGAATTTCATAAATTTTCTTAATTAAATGAAACTCCTCATGAATTAGAAGTGATTATCAGGTGGACCAAATTCCAATTTGTTAGAAATATTTAAAACAAAAAAAATAAAAATCTTAAATAAAGTTTTAAATTAATTTCACGCTAAATATCACTCAGTCGACTGTCAAAGCTTGGTAACGTGAAAATTATACGAAAAATATTCAATTAATTCGTGGGCTTAATGGAATTGCATGTATAGGTCGTTCCAGAGGACGCGGAGTACAAGATAAAATCCGAATCATAAGACCGATAAATTGGTAATTTGGAAAATTTAGAAATCAGGAGAGAGAATCCTAATGGATAATTTGCGTTTTGCTCGTTATCCTGGATGTACAAAGCTGGAAAATTGATTTTTAATGTAGACAATTTGAATAAAGGAATTTTAATTAGTTAATTAGATTGGTGAAGTCACTTTTAGGCTTTTAACCATTACGACGAACCAAAGCCACAATTCGCTTATTAGCCGAAGGGAAATTGCTATAAAAGGTGTTCCTGTTATCCGTTCTTAAAATAATAAAAGCTTAGCTCGAGAAAAAAGAGATAAACAGGGATAGATGTCGGAAGTAGGATGGATTCGGGGGTTTCATTAAAGGAGTCGATGCATCCATTGATGTGCAAGTAGTTGGGACGACTTGTACTGATATATACGTACGATTTAGAGATGAGAATTCTCATGATTTTGAGAATTAAAGATAGAATGACTGAACCGGCTTAGGTTAGGTTAGGTTCGGTTGGCTGTTTGCGGCTGGTCAAACGGTAGTGCATGCGATCATATGAAAACACAAGCGTTTTCACTCAGCTGAGGCCTACCAACTCCTACTCCCAACCTCCACGCGGTGACAGCCGGGTGCCTAGTACCTTAATCCAAGTGTGCGAAGTGGGTAACAAACCCCGTTTGGCGGATTCTTGGTGGCAGCAGATGAGAGAGGGGTGGAAGAGTGCTTTCCCACTAGAGCACTTATTCCTGTGCCAGGCGGCAGCGAACGAATTACCCAGACGGAGTCAACGGTGGCGTCTATAGTTCCAGCTAGGTTTGAACTTAGTGAATACCTTGCGCGATCTGCTTCGACGTATTCGGATCACAGGTCGGTAAGGAATTTCCAATGTTGGTCAGGACATTGGAATAGAGATGGTGGCGGAGGAGCCCCTAATGGGCCAACGGCAGCGCTCATACTCCCGTAGTGGACTACTGGCACCGGTGTACCCAGCCCCTCGTCCTAGGGGAATAATTAAGGAACTGGCCCTCCAGGTTGGGGGTTGTGCCGTCGGAATAACTTCCCTACCACGCAAAAAACATATGGTTCCGAAACAACCAAAAGCCTCGGATAAGCATGACTCAACTAATGACGACCCCAGCAAACGAAATAAGGACAACGACCTTCGGATCTGTACGTGGAATGTTCTATCCCTTTACAGACCACGTGCAGCCGAATAAATAGCAGAGGCCCTAGACTGCTATAAAGCAGATATTACCGCCATCCAGGAAGTGCGATGGGATGGGCCGGGCAAAAAGAGGATGAAAAACTGTGACATCTACTACGGTGATTGCTACAGAGGCAACAGGCAACGCTTATTCGGATGCGGATTTGTCATACGCGGCAGACTTAGGCAAGAAGTCTTTAGCTTCCGACACGTGAGCGAGCGTATTATGACTATCCGGATCAAGGCTAAATTCGCTCACATAAGCCTAATATGTGTTCATGCCCCCACAGAAGAAAAGGACCCTGCCTCCAAAGAGTGTTTCTACGAGCTCCTCGACAAAACATACGAGCAATGTCCTAAATACGACGTTAAGATCGTATTAGGCGATTTTAACGCCAAAATAGGAAAGGAGGACGTCTTCGGTAGAGCAGTCGGTAAGCATAGCCTACACGACACCACGTCTGATAACGGACTAAGGCTAATTGATTTCGCTGTGGAGCGAAATGTCACCATAGCAAGCACATGGTTTCCTCATCTCGATATTCATAAGCAGACATGGCGGTCCAATGATCCAATTGATCATATTGCGATCGACGCAAGGCATGCCTCCAGTATTCTGGATGTCCGGACCTTCCGAACGGCCAACATAGACTCGGATCATTACCTTGTTGTAGCCAAGGTACGAATGCGGATATCCCAATCTGACCAACGAAGAAGAATTACTGTGAGAAAATTTAACGTCGAAAAGCTACAATCGCAAGAGACCGCCAGACTCTTCGCTGAACGCGTATCCCGAAATCTCTCAATCACCCCTATACCGCCAGCATCAAGTGCTGAAAACCAGTGGCAACGCTGCCGACATGCCATCAGAAACGCCGCGACTGATGTGCTGGGTCTCGCTCGCCCACCACCGCGAAACCCCTGGTTTGACGAAGAATGCCGGCGAGTGCATGCAGCAAAACAAGAGGCATACAAAGCGGCGCTGCAAAGGAAGACGAGAGCTGCTCGTGAGCTCTACGAGCAAAAGAGACGGGAAGAACATCGGCTTCTCCAAAAGAAGAAGAAAGAGCATGAGAAGCGCACGTTTGAGAATATCGAGAGTTTATACTCCAGGAACAATGTACGGAGGTTTTACCAAAAGGTAAAAAGAACGTGTCAGAGAAGTAATACCCGTACAGAAACCTGTAGAGAATATGGAAAAACTACTTCTGCAGACTGTATAACGGCGACGAAGACCAACATCCCGCTGTCAGGCAGAATGAACCATTCAACATAGACGATGATAGTCAAAATTTCCGTCCACCTGACCAGAACGAAGTGAGGATAGCAATATCCAAGCTAAAATCGAACAAGGCTGCTGGACCCGACGGCTTACTGGCCGAACTTTTTAAGGCAGCTGGGGATGAATTGGTAGAGTGCATACACCAACTCATCTCTAAGATTTGGTCAGACGAGTGTATGCCTGATGAATGGAATCTCAGCATCGTTTGCCCGATCCACAAGAAAGGAGACCCCCTCAACTGCGCCAATTATAGAGGCATCAGTCTCCTCAACATCGCATACAAGATCTTTTCTGCGATATTGTGTGAACGCCTGAAACCCTTTATCAACAGCCTGATTGGACCCTATCAGTGCGGTTGCAGGCCAGGAAAGTCTACCATTGATCAAATCTTCACACTTCGGCAGATCCTGGAGTAAACCCAAGAAGTCCAAATCGATACTCATCATCTCTTTATCGATTTCAAGGCCGCCTATGACAGCATCTATAGAGAAGAGCCTTATAGAGCCATGTCTAGTTTTGACATCCCTACCTAACTTGTCCGTCTGTGCAGGCTGACGATGGAGAACGCTCGCTGCTCCATCAAGGTCGGTAATGACCTCACCGAGACCTTTGATGTCAAAAAAAGTTTTAGACAAGGTGACACGCTTGTACTTGAACGGATTGTGCGGAACTCACAAGCCAACACCGGAGGCACAATCTATTACAAGTCTGTACAACTGCTTGCATACGCCAACGGCATAGACATTATCGGAAGAACTCTGCGGGCTGTCACCGGTGCGTTTGCAAGCATTGAGGCGGAAGCGGCCAAAATGGGTTTAGCGATAAACGAGGGCAAAACCAAGTATATGCTGTCAACTAGAAGGGAAAGCCAACACCGACGAATTGGACAGAACGTCACAGTGGGTAGCTATAACTTCGAGATAGTAAGGGATTTTGTCTACCGTGCTCTGCTATAAACTCGAAAATAACGGCAGCGCAGAAATCAATCGAAGAATAACTCTTGCCAATCGCTGTTTTTTGGGGTTATAAGGCAATTCAACAGTAAAGCCCTATCTCAAACAACTAAGGAGACTCTGTATAAGACCTTGATCGGTCCCGTTTGCGTTGACGGGTTTTGGAGGAGAAGATTCAATCACGAACTATACGAGCTGTACAGTGACATCAACCTAGTCAAAAAACTGAGTATTGGACGTCTGATATGGCTAGGACATGTAGAGGGAATGGACATCAACGCTCCGGCCCGGAGAGTCTTCGAATCTAATCCCGAGGGATGACGCAGTAGAGGGAATCATCGCCGTAGGTGGCGCGCACAAGTTCAAGGGGACCTCGACACAACTTGGAGCGTGCAACTGAAGGCAATTAGCTAAAGACCGAGCTAAATGGAGAGGCATGTTGGTTGAGGCCCAGGTTTACCCCGAACTGTAGCGCCACCTAAGTAAATAAGTAGGCCATACCCAAAAAGGATAGTAGCAACAGTATTGAAGGGCTGCTCTTATGGTGGAGATTGAAGATGTACTGCTCCACCAATCACGTGGATATACACATATACAGTTCGTATTCAGGGAAAGACACTCAACCCTTTATTCACTAACGAAGTTTCATCAGGATATTGTGAAATCCCTCAACAACCACCAAGTCACCGTCACCTGCTTCTTGGACGTCAAAAAAGCTTTCAACATAATATGGATTGAAGTAGCTAGCAAAATAAATTACAGCTTCTTCCTTCCAGGTCGTTCTTTGTCCAGGAGGAAAACAAGCACTCAACAATGAGAAGAGTAAGAGCAGGCATCGCTCAAGTATCCAAAATGGGACTGATTCTCTTTAAAAATTATACAACCGACCAGTCGCAATTAGAAAATAATATCAACTGCTGCCTTTTTGCTGATGATTCGTGGGTGCCGTAGCGTAAGTGGTTAGTGTGTCGGACCACTGCGCGTGAGGTTCCAAGTTCGAATCCCAGAAAACACCAAAAAGTTTTTTCACGGTCCCACCTCTCGCGAGCGTCTGACAAACATCCGAGAGTATTGTTGTCACGAAAAGGCTTTTCAAAACAAATTGCCCTTCGGATACGACACTAAACTGTAGGTCCCTTCCCTTCGTGTGGAAAATATAACGCACACAACATGAGTGGTTGCAGGAAGCTGGGCCCTTGCATTTAAAGAGCTGTTGCGCCAAATATTTATTTTTCGTTTCGCTGACATATACCAGTTCCGTGTCACCATTAATAGCGGCACGTAGAGTGGAAGCCAACAAAGTGACAAAGTCACCGATTTCCACCAGAAATGGGGAGTCCACATTAACCCAGCGAAGACGGAGCTCCTGTGCTTTAGGAGACCCTTTAAGGGAAGGAGAAGTAGGTCAGCCACAAACTGCCGCAATATAAAAGTTAGATTGCTCAACGGTATGCCACTGAGAGCCACCAGAGAAGCGATATATCTGGGAGTCAACTTCACGCACACACTGATGTTCAACTACCATTCAGTGATAATGCTGAGGCGTGCAAATTTTGCATTCCAGCGCGACACAGCGACACCGAAATTTGAACAACCCTACATGAAAAATAACAAGGCAGCAAAATTAATATCCACAAAAAATTTATGTTTTATATAAGAAAAGCCATAATACCTATATATCGTTGGGCCCCTATTGTTGAGCCAACACTTTATATTTAAAGCCATAGTTCATTTTTTTTTTTTTTTTTTTTTTTTTTTTTCCGGGGGTAGGTGAAAATCTTCAACAAGACACTATGAGGATCGACAGCGCGTGCTCATAGTAGTGTGGGATTCTTACCCACTAAAAAACCTCCCTTCAAAACAGACTTGTTTTTATTTTTACTACAACTAAGTATTCGACTTATCAAGTAGTTTTCGTTTCGCGAAATAATGACGTTTTGCAGGTACCTTCCCATTAGAAGTTCCTGCCAGCTCCGCAGTTTAGACGCGGTTACTTATCGCGCTAGGTCTAAAGGTTTGGTTCTTTGCAGACGGCGCAGTAAATTTCTTTCTTCCAAAAGTTGGAGGACTGTAATATTTACGTGACTTTCTAGTCGATTTCTATGCTTTCTCGCGTAGGTTTGAATTTCGTCTTCGATTGTTTTAATGCCAAGGTCTCTGTGGATATCGCTATTTCTGATATACCATGGCGCATTTACAATACCTCTTAGCACTTTGTTTTCAAAAGTTTGTAAAATTTTAATATTACTTATTTTGGTACAACCCCAGAGTTGTATACCATATGTCCATACAGGCTTTAGCACTTGCTTATATAAAAGCAGTTTGTTATATATATTAAGCTTGGAATATTTTCCAAGTAACCAATACATTTCTCGATATTTGTTATCTAGTTCTTTGCGTTTTTTCTTAACGTGCGTTTTCCATTTCAGCTTTGTATCAAGTGTCATTCCAAGATACTTAGCCTCGTTTGCAAACGGGATTTGAACCGAGTTTGAAAAGATCGGCAAATTATTTATTTTTTTATAAGTAAAATTTACATGAACAGATTTGGTCTCGTTGAGTGCGATTCGCCAAATCTTTGTCCATTCATTTACTCTATTCAAAGCTTCTTGCAGTTTTTCTGTAGTATCTTCGACCGTTTTACCTACTGTCAAGATAGCAGTGTCGTCGGCAAATGTAGCTAGCTCAGTGCCTTCTACTTGCGGTATATCACGAGTGTATAATAAATATAAGACTGGACCAAGAACGCTTCCTTGCGGCACCCCAGCCATTATTTCCTTAAAATCTGAATATTCGTTTCCACATTTGACGCGGAATAGCCTATTCGTAAGGTAGTTCTTCAAAATATTATATAGGTGCTCTGGCAGAACTTGTCGTAATTTAAACTTTAAGCCTTCGTGCCAGACCTTGTCAAAGGCTTGAGAAACGTCAAGGAATACGCTTGAACAAATCTTTTTTTCTTCAAGTGATTTTTCGATTACATGTGTTATTCGATGTACTTGTTCAACTGTAGAATGCTTACTTCTAAATCCGAATTGATGATCAGGGATGAGATGCCCTTCTTCTATAACCGGCTGTATTCGCCTAACCAATATTCTCTCGAACACTTTGGATATAATTGGAAGAAGCGAAATCGGTCTATAAGAGGTTTTTTCATTCGGCGGTTTTCCAGGCTTAAGGACCATTATAACTTCGGCGACTTTCCATTGACTGGGAACATATTCTAGTCTAATCGCGGCGTTTATAATGAACAGAAGCTTAATTAGAGCTTTTCTTGGTAGTGCTTTAAGAACCTCTCCCGTAATTAGGTCGTATCCAGGAGCTTTCTTAGGTTTAAGTTTCTTTATTTCTTCCTTAAGTTCGGTAAGCGTTGCATTTCTTATTACGCTATTGTCTATATACGACGTATTTATATTTTCAATAAGTGCTTGTCCATCAAACGGTTTGAAAGTTTCTTCCAGGTGGGCGGCGAAAACTTGCGCTTTCTCTTTATCATGCCTGGCCCATTCGTCTTGATTTTTCCTAATTGGCGCGGCTTGAATTTGAGGTTTTTTAATACCCTTTATAGCCTTCCAAAGCGAATAGTTAGAATCTTTTTCTGCCGTTAAGCTTTCTAGGTAAGTTTGTATTTCATTATTCTTAAGGTCTTTAATAGATCGTTTTAGTGAGTTGCACAAACGGTTAAGATGTGCTTTATGTTGCGGAGCCCGAGTTTGTTGCCATCTTTTACGCGCTTTTCTCTTCTCCTTAATCATCTCTTTTATTTCCTGCGGATAAATTTTAATGTAACTGGCCGGGGTTCTCTTTAGTTTGGGAGTATTCTTCCACGCGGCATCCTGTAAGATTTCGACGAAGCGATCTACTTCAACTTCAAGTTCATAGGGCGTTTTAAGTGATACGCTCAGCGAAATATTTGCTTCAATATCTTTTTTAAAGCCGTCCCAATTAGTTTTCGCGCCAGTTAATCTGGCCGGTCCTACTTTTTTAATCAAAGCTTCGCTTATCGTCATAATGATTGGAGAATGATCAGAGGAGAGATCAAAGCTTTCTTCAACTTTTATACAGTTGCTAGATATTCCTTTAACAACAAAGAAATCAATCAGATCTGGTATCTTATTTCTATCAGTTGGCCAATATGTTGGTTTACCCGTCGAGTAAAAATCACAACTGAATTGCATACCCGCATTATAAAGCTTTCTACCTTTCTGAGAGGCGTACCTTGAGCCCCAGAAGGTGTGTTTCGCGTTGAAGTCACCACCAATAATAAAATTTGGTTTAAGGAAGTTGAAGATGTTTGTGAAATCACTTTCTTCAAGTTTACATCGCAGTGGACAATATATAGACGAAATGTTGAAAGCAAAATGTCTATTTCTAACACGTACTGTGCTTACTTGCATTGCTTCTAATTCAATTTTTATTTCCGCTGAGTGTTCGATATTTTCTTTTATAAACAAAGATGATCCGCCTCTGGCTCTTTCCGATGGGTGAAAGGCGTGATATCCGCTATATCCCCTTATCTTAATATTCGATTGCTTTTTCAGATGAGTTTCACAGACCAAGCATATATCAATATCTTTCTCTCGCATAAATATTTCTAACTCGTCGAGTCTTTGTATGAGCCCGTTAGCGTTCCAAGTAAGAATTTTAAGCGTTTCTTTCATATTCTGGTTGAAGTGCGCGTGTTATGAATGTTGTTTTCTAGTGCAACTAGTCTCTCGAAAATTAGTTTATTTGTTTTGCATTGCTCTTCAAGTTTCGCAAGAATTAGGGAAAAAACATTGGATACATGATCTTCTGAACTACCTCTATCACTATTTTTCAATGTCGCAACTTGAGAAGGAGTTTTTACATTAAAGTTTGGACGGTTTCTTGCTTTGATCTCCCGTGAGTTGTCGGTCGTGTACGTACCCTTATCTGTCTTCGCCGCTTGAGCATAAGACTGCACGCCAATATTCGGAGATTTTGCTTCTGTTACCTTATCTCTATTACTTTCGGATTTTTTATCATTAACCGATCTTAAGTTAATATTGACGGACTTTCTATCTTTCGCTGCTTTTTTCGTAGCTATTTTGGGTCTGTTCTTGATTGGTTTCATATTCGGACACATCGAATTTTTTAGCGTATCGCGGCGTTTTTGAAGCTCTTTCGCCACTTCGCAACCTCGATAGTTCGCAGGATGTTTTCCTTTGCAATTTATACAAGTGGCTGGGGTTTGCTTGTTTAGGTGACACTCTTCCGAGAGATGTTTACCTGCGCATTTGACGCATCGCGGTTCTTTCTGGCAGTAAGTCTGCGTGTGATTGAAGCCTTGACAGCGCTTACACTGCGGGATCGATCTGGAGGTCTTACGCATGGGTTCGATTTTGACCACGATGTTTAGAATAGTCTTGATACCATATATAATATCTTTATTTTCGTCTTTATCAAAACTAAGCATGAATAGTGGAAGACCGCGCTTTACCATTTTTTCATGATCTCCCTCCGACTGTTGCTTCTCCTTCTTGATAATATTGACGGCATCAAGAATTTTAAAGCCTTTGTCTTGAAGGTCGTGCATTACATCTTCTTTAGTGCACGAGGGGTGGAGTCCCCTTGCTACAACACGCAGTGGTCTTTCTAACTTATTTTCATAAGTATACCACTGAATCTTTTCGGCATTCAATTTTTTAGATACTGATCGGTAACCGTCGGCATCATCGACATTGATTTTCCACGTATTGTTTCGCAGAGATGTCACCTTAAACTTCGAAGCCAGAGTTCCTTTAAGGAGGCAATGCAACTTATTATAGTCCGTAATTCCAACGACGTTTATCGGTGGCGGAGGACGTAATTTTGGTTGTTGTTGCTTTTCTTGCATCTCCTTGCGCTTTTCATCTTTTTGTGGCTCGACTTCCGGTGAGGAACCAGCTTTTCGTTTTTTGCTTGGTCGTTTCTTTTCGACCCAATTCGTTTCGCGTGTTAGCTCTTCTTCATCCGTCTGGTATTCGCGACTAGGTGAGCGATGTGAGCTAACTATATTTTCTTTTTGTAGGTACGTGTTTTTTAGGGCATTATTTTCTTGCCTGAGTAAATCTACCTCTTTCTTGAGCTCACGATAGAGTAGCTCCATTTCGGTAAGCTTGGTACGGAGTACGTCGTTTTCCTCCTCAATGCTTTTAGATTTCGCTGAGTCCCGTTTTTCACGCGTTTGCGCTTCCGGCGGACTTCTTTTTCCGGAGACGTTCGATCTTGTTGGTGGAGATCGAGATACCCTTGTACTTTTTGAGAAGGGATTTATAAGGTGCAATAAATGGCTCTCCCCAGAATCCGTAGAGCCGACCTCCGAAGAGGGTGGATTTTCCAGTTTACCTGGACTGCCACCTGGGGTATTTAAATCTTTTGTTTTGTTCATTGCATGTTTTTTGTATACGCCATACTCGGTATACGGAGGGTGGATTTTAGTCGCCTCTTACGACAGGCATGCCTACCTCGGGTATATTCTAACCCCTACCCGAAGGGGGTAGGTACCATAGTTCATGTAAGGAATATTTTATTATTAAGTCAAGTGCAAATATCAGTTCACAAAACTATACGCGGAAGTAATATCATTGGTAGATCGATCATTGTCCGTATAGACAGTCAGTCAGCCGTTAAGGCTCTGGACTCTGCTGTAATTAAGTTGAGGCTTGTGAGCACCTGCAAATCACTTTTAAACGAGAGCCAATGCGGTCAGCCTCTGCTGGATACCAGGGCATATGGATGTCGAAGGAAACGAAAGGGCTGATGAACTTGCTAGAAAAGGGTCGGCGCTGCACTTATCGTGGGTCCTCCCTTTTGTAGTAACGCCAATCAGTTCCTTACAGAAGAAAATAGAAGATGAAGCTATCGGTCGAGCAAACAGATCCTGGGTTTATCTGGAAACATGTGCAATGGCCAGGGCGCTATAGCCGGCCTTCAGTAAAAGAGATCAACCTCTCTGGTAAAACTTAGTCTTTATAACTCACGGGTCGTTTTTGGCATACTTACTGGTTGTTCGCGCAAAGACCAAGGAATAAATATGTAAAGGAAAACTTATTTCAATAGTAACACTGTACGTGTACTTAAAAAAAAAATAAGTTTATTGCGCAGTTAATACAAAAATGTGGTAGAACCACCAAATACCAAGAAAAAAGATTAAGAATTCCGTCTGTCTGTCATTTTCCCGCCGAAGCCGTCGAGCGATGATATTTCTCTATTTTCATACTATCGGCAACAGACGTCCTTGCTGTCGTATTGTAGTCTTAGGTGGCGGCAGTACTAGTCATTGTGCCATTGGCGTTCACGCAAAGCGACTCGGTGTGCTGCATAACGGCTATTGTAGAAGTTGCAGCGACGAAGAAGAAATTGAATCTATTCATCACCTACTGTGTGATTGTGCTGCCCTTCCATCAAAAGAATGAGGACTCTTGGTAGTTACTTCTTCTCGGAGGACTTAGGCAATGTATGTAGAGCTGACGAACCTTCTGAGATTCATATCACTATCTGCGTGGTTCTAACAGCAGACTATCTTTACAGCGTACCCAGGGTTAAATAATTTGGGCACAATGGACTCGAACTATTGGTCTAAGTGAGCAGTGACTCTTTTTATCGCAAGGCACCCATCTACCTAACCCAATTATCAGTTCAAATATAAAAGTTACAAAGTTACAAAGCTTTGATTCCATGGATGAACCATTCAGGGACTAAAAAAACCAACAAAACCAACCGTAGCTTTTGATGAAGCAATACTTACTTATACTATAGCAGAGGCCCTAGGACCCATAAGGGGTCCTGTATCCCCTTATGGGTCCTAGGGCCTCTACTACGCCTACGCGCCATGGTGTGCGGTTTCTTGCAATGTGTCTGAGTTCTCCCCAACTTTTCCCTAACTACCGTGCCTCCTTCTCGACTGTTCTGCGTCATGTTCTCCTCCGACCGCCAGGTCTTCTGCCATCCTGAGTTAGAGAGTTCCATTGCATAGCATGGTTCGCTATGGAACTGTCGCCCTTACAGAACGTGTGACCAACCCTCTGCCACTTTCGCCATTGGATGGTTGTGCCTATTGGTTCCTGACCCGTTCTCTCGTAAAGGTGTTCGTTAGAGATACGATTGGGTCAGAAAATCCTTAAGATATTGCGCAGGCACCTATTAACAAACGTTTGTAGCTTTCTGGTGATAGTAGTGGTCACTCTCTACATGCTGCAACCATATAACAGCACGGATTCAACGTTGGAGCGAAACAGTCTTATCTTGGTGCTCAAACTGTTTGCATTGCTTCGCCATATTTTGGACAACATATCGAACACGGACTTTGCTTTGGCGATCCTGTTGGCTATATCCCACCATCGGTCGAGACAATTCTCCCTAGATACTGGAAATCTTCTACTTTCTCTACCGGTTGTCCACCAACGCATATTTCAGCCGATGAGTTTGTTCCAAGTCTGATATTTTTAGTTTTTGTCGTACCTATTAATTTTCAGCCCGACGACGCCTGCCTCCCTCTCCACATCTGCTGTCATTTGGTGGAAGTCCATAATTCTGTGGGAGAGTAAGCATCCATCGTCAGCGTAGTCAAGATGTTTCAGTTGAGATGTAAGAGTCCATCGAATTTCTCCGTTTCCCGTCGACAAAGCTGCATAAAGCGCATCGCTAATCACCAATAGGAATAATATTGGTGAAAGGATACAGCCTTGTCTTACCCCACTTTTGATCTCAAATTCCTCAGACAACCTTCCCCCTGTGCAGAACGTGACATTTGGAGCCTTCATATGTAGCTTTGATAATAGCAATTAGTTTATCGGGGATACCTCTCCTGCGTAAGACACGCCAAATAAACTCCCTGTTGACACTATCGAACGCGTTCTCAAAATCGATGAAGAGCAGGTGCAGTGGTGATTGATATTCAACACACTGTGTTGATAATCCGCAGGTTGTTGATGTGATCGGCACAGGAGAATTCAGAGCGGAAACCTGCTTGTTCGGCATCGAGTGTGTCTTCGAGATGTTGTTTGATTCGCTCTAGGATGATTTTATCTATTATCTTAGCTACAGCAGGCAGCACGCAGATACCCCTCCAGTTTCCGCACTCCATTAAATTTCCCTTCTTATGATGCTTGACGATCATTCCCTTTTTCCACTCGTTAGGAAAGCTCTCAGCTTCCCAGGCTCTCTCTATAAGTGGAAGCAGAAGCTCAGCCGATGTTGTTGGCGTTGCTCGTAAGAGCTTTGCTGGAATACCGCCAAGTCCTACCGCCTTGTTGGTTTTGAGTGCCTTGATCGCGGTAATGTTTTCATCTTTACTGGGAGTCGTGGTGCGTATTCGGGAGCTTCTCACCTCGGGCGTCGCAGTCTGATTTGGGAGCATATCGCTAGCGAATACACGGTTCAAAACAGTAGCAAAATGCTGTTTCCATCTCTTGAGCTGGTCCTCATCCGAAATGAGCAAGGAGCCGTCTAGGCTTCTCATTGGGTGTTGGCTGGAGCTGCAACCACCTGTCAGCTCTTTCGTGATTCTGTAGACGGTCCTGCTGTCGCACCACTGTGCAACTTCTTCTGCTTCTGCAGCCAGCGCCCTGATGTCGTTGCGCTTGTCACATCGCACGCTACGCTGAACTTCTCTCATCTTCATGCGATATAGGGACTCTAGCTCGCTTCTCCCTGGTATTCGAGTAGCTGCAACACGAGCTTTCAGCTGTTTTCGTCCGTCAATCCGTCTCCAGGTATCCTCGGAAAGCCACGCCCTATGTCTTCGCTGCGATCGACCGACAATTCTTTCAGCACCAGATGTAAAAACATTTTTCACAGCACACCAATGGTCTTAGATGGTTGCGGGCATTGAGCTGCTGATTGCTTCCACACGGCCGAAAATGTGCTCCCTTAATGGTTGGCGCACTGAGGGTCTATCGATGTTGACCCTGGGCATTCTTGTGTTGCCGTGGGATCTTCGAACTGCAGCAGTGCGTAGTTGTAGAGTAGCTATCATAAGATGGTGATCACGTACTATCCCCACATCTGCCCCTCGCCTGTTTCGGACGTCCAGGAGACTACTTCTAAAGCGGCGGCTGATGGCAAAATGGTCAATTTGGTTTGATGTTGCTTGCCTGTCGTTGGAAACCTAGCTGACTTTATGCCAGGTCTTGTGCTCAAACATGGTGCCACCTATCACTAGGCGGTTGGAATTGCAGAAGTTCACAAACCTTTCGCCGTTGTCATTGCGGCTGCCTAGTCCATGCTTCCCGATTACATGTTTTAGCCCTTCGTTGTCGCTGCCTACCTTGGCATTCAAATTCCCCATCACTATGACAATGTCTCCATTTGGTGTTGTGTTGAAGACGGCACTTAAGAGATTGTAGAAGCTCTCCATTTCGTCCTCAGACGAACTATTCGTTGGGGCGTAACACTGCAGGATGGTGACGCGTCGTACTCTAGTCCGGAATCTGGCCGTCAAAATCCTATCACCATGAGGCTGCCAGGAAATCAGGCCTTTGCGTGCTGTTGTTGTTAGCAGTAGTCCGACTCCATATTCCCGCGGACTTCCGGATGGTCTTCCAGAATAGAGTAGTACAGTGTTACGCGTTGGGGACTGGTACTCGCCCGCTTCTAACCATCTTACTTCACTTACCCCCAAAATTTCCAGTTTATAATGCATGAATTCTTTCTTTGGAGGAATCTGACATTGTAAGAACCGTCTCTTCCCGAGTCGAGGAGCGTCTTTACATTCCAGAGGCCCATCTTTGTCCGAGTACAATAGCCAAAAGTCGTCAACATGTGATCATTCCTTATCCGAGGCATAGTGTCCGTTTCTGTAGGGAGCTGGTTTCAGTAACGCGGATTGCTGGCTCACGTTACCTAGCCTAGAATCAAGGCCCTAGACAACCCGCACTTACAATTTTGGCCTACACGTATAAGGGTTTATACGTATAGTTGCCCGGGGACCACCACTAGGAGGTAAAGTAAGCACTTCATCACGATCTTGATTGTTGCGCTACTGGCCCAAGACAAGTTTTGGGCAGTCAGTAGTTTCCCGATCAATCGCAATGCAGGTCCCCAAGCAATGGATGCTCATGACGCCTAAAGACGCCAAATCGCCGAGGTCATCAGGGAAGGGGGCGCCTAGATGGAGCATTCTTTTAAGCAATAGGGCTGGATATCTGCATACGAGGTGAAGGATGGTTTCCTCCAGAAGTCGTTGAAGATGATGCCAAGTCTTTTGGCATGTTGGCCTATAAGACAATGTCCAGAGAGAACACTGAGAATGCAGTTGATCTGTGATCGCCTTAGCTCTACGTTTCTGGTCCAGCTTATGCCAGATCTGTCTCGAAATGTGACACGTTGAGCCGTTCTCCCATCCGTGGTTGGTCTTGCTAATAGCGTTCGTATTTGTCCATGGTAAGGCCTTTCCTAGCTATTTTGCTTCTAGGTAGCTCTATTCAATGGCCCATGTACTGAAGGCACCAGAAATAATTACTTATGATCGACCCAGGGTTTAGAAAGCTTCCAAAGCGCATGCGGTGGTGTATGATTTTATACACTTTACGGAACTATTTTTCTGGTGTTTTGCTGGGTCTGGCCTTTGGTCCTATAATACCTTATTTCTGATCAATTGTTTCCGTTTTTGATTAATTTTTGCTTTGGATGCGATGTTAAGCTTTGGCTTGGAGTTGATCTGCTGTTCTATGCAGAGAAGTTTCGAGTTTTGAGTTGCACCTTCTATCGAGATGCGTTTCAGAAAGGCAGGCCTATTCTGAGCCTACGCTTCTAAGAAAGTTGCAGCCAATTGTGTTGTAATGTTGCTACTTATGGGTTCTAAAGGTCTATTCACTGACAAATTTTGTGGAAGATTTAGCAAAAGATAATGGAGTCGCAACTTTCTCGTTAATCCTTGCTGTCATTCTGTTCAAAAGCCCATCAATAATAGAAACCAGTTAAATTACGCCTACTCACCCCCACACAATGATGACATCAAAAAATTCTCAAGTACATGTGTGGCAAATTTAGATCGCATAACTGTGTGTGAATATTTCAAATCGCAACTACACACGACGACGAGTCCTCTTCTTTACTAAAGGATATCGCACACTCTGAAATGAATAAATTACCTTTAGTACTACACCGCACCGCACAGTGCTACCAGGTGTATCATTTTCTTGGCAAAATACATTATTTAGTTCACTGCTGCTCCCATAAATGTCCTGAACAGGTGATATATACTTTTCACAATTTTTTTCCTTTTTTTCATTTCGTCCTTCTCTCATTTCTCCTCGTAAATAATTAAGTTTTACCTCCCGTCCCCCCCGTCCATGTGTCCGTCTGTAATGTAGTTCGTCCTTGAGCGGTGACGCGAAGCCAAAGCTTAGCCTGCGATATATATGATATCTTTGAGAAAGGAGAGAGGTATTATTTTGTTTGGAATGAAGAGCATGAAAGTGTCCTGTGAACTTTATCCGAGGTAAATCATGAAAAGCACACCCAACTCTTGCTTGGTGTGTCACATAATTATTGTTTATGTTTGTTACTCATGAATATGCGATAAATCACTTTATTATGGCAGCACTAGGAGCTCTGCTAGTGTGCTTCACCGGGGGTTTCATATGTCAAAATTATCTGTCTGCCAGGAGGCATGAAGTATACGATATAGAGCCTTTTTGCTTAGCTCCGTTTGAGTGGAGCGGAAAATGGAAATTTATTACCAAACACAATGTCGGCTCTGTCGTGTATATCCCAAGGAATGTGCACATGCATCTCACCTAAGGAGGCCTTACCTAGGAGCCAGCAATTGCAGTTACAAAATGGAAATAAATTACCTTCAAGGAGTAGACATACATACATATGTGTGTGCCTGAAGTTGAAAAAGAAGACGTATGCTGTGGCATGGGGAATGATGACATAATGGATTTATAATTCTGTAGGATGCCATGGGATTGCTGTTTCAAAGGGACTTTGTCAAATGCAATTACATGAAGAAAGGCTTTGGTCTGCCTGTGGTCATGAGTATCATATTCAGATACATCTGTTCTCTTGAACAGGGAATCAGAGGGCATTTGACGCAATTGATGCAGACAGGAAGTAAGATGAAGACTTTTACACATTTATTGCTGGCATTTGACATTTGGAAAACGTACATAACGAATCATTATCCCCTACTTACTTAATGGTGTCCCGATACATGTAGAGTATCTGCCTGAGACACAGTATCCTTCCATCCACATCAATCTCGGGCACGCTGATGTAATGAGTTATGTCGACCAAGTTTCCTTGCATTCGCGATTAATAAGTATTTTTAGCGGAGTCTCGTCATCTCCAACCTGGGGCCTGTCCTTCGAAGATTCTGTTGGCTGGAGCGTTGTTGTCCATTCGCTCGATGGGGCCGAGCCAATGTATTCGACGTATCTTAGCTTTTGGACTACACCCACATCTTGGCAGAGCCCATAGAGTTCGCAGTTGAATCTCCTCCTTCATTAGTCCTCCACGCATACGGGACCTTATATCTGACGAAGTAGAAAGAGTTCCATATTAGTTCAGCTTTCTTACTAATCGTCCAGCACTCGGCGTCATAAATCAGGACTGGTAAGATTAGCGTTCTGTACAGCATTAACTTAGTCCGTCGAGCTATGAGTTTTGAGCCCAGTTGTTTTGCTAAACCGAAGTCGTACCGGTTTGACGGAATTCAGCCATCGCATTGTGGAGCTCAAGTCGATGAACAGGTGGTGAGTTTCGACTTGAAATTCGTCGGTTCTTTCCAGGATTTGTCACAGTGTGAAAATTTGATCTATCGCGCCGGTTATTGTGTTGCAAAAGGACTTAATACGACCGAACAGTATGTTGAATAGGATCTTGTATGCGACGTCTAGCAGGGATATGCCTCAGCAATTCTTGCAAGACATGGGATCGCCTTTTTTGGAGATGGGGCATATAGATGTGATACTGCAGTCATCGAACATGCTTCCATCTACCCATACTTGGTCGATCAGGTGCACTATGATCGTTACAACGATCGTTATGGTGAGGATGGTATCCATAAACAACTCACTTGGGAAGAATTGGAACCGGAGATTAAGGAAGTCGTCGAGAAGTACATCTATTCCAACACCTATGCGACGGAACAGAAGGACAAGTCAATGTTGGAGTGGTTAGACACTCTCAAGAAGCATTCGTACGATGCAAGGAAAAACAAGGATGTGACAACTCAAACGTCACCTGTTATTATTGAGCAGATAGCCCAATAAAAGTAAATTTATCTAAGAACACATATCCACTTGCATTTTTTTTTCACACAAACTCAACCAAAGAGAAGGAAACTATCCAAATGGTTGGTAACAATAAAACTCAGACTTTCTACGAATGCAAGTCAACTTTTTAATGTTTTTTTTTGTATAAAAGATGATTTAGTGTCTTCTCTCTTCTTTTTGTTGTGTCCGACTTTACGGTGCTGCTGATGGGGTCCAGGTGTAACCTCTTGGTACACCGGAGTAACCGGAGAGTTCTTACTCAGATCTTCGAAATGTCACTGAAAGGAGAAATAAGTTAACGAATCTGAACGAATCTGAAAAACCAACTAACTATTGATCTGCAGCTCCAGTGGACATTCCCTGTGAACTCTTGATGATATCCTTCGCCCTGCGATCCCTCATATTTTTGAAACCAGTTCTCTCATAGTTGGGCAGCCAGCGGTCTGGATCTTGTGGCACTTCAGCGCTGTAATTCTTCGGCAACTTAACCTTCCTCTTGCGATTGGTTTTCTTTTTCTTCTGCACATCTCCTGGCGTGCTTGGTGATTGTTAGACCTTGGCATCGGCAGACATCTGGGCCGCCTTGGTATACATGACCCAGTTTGCTGACTCAAAGTCGTCGATTTCGGAAGTTGTAGTCAGTTTTTCAAGTGCCGGTAGTTTTTTTGCTGACTTCGAGGGCCTTCTTCGGATTGATATGAGCATAAGCGATGACCACCTGAGCAAGAACTTTCATGTCATTCGGTTTCAACTTAAGGAGCTCCTCGAGAGAACTTGCAGCAGTGTCTGTGGCACTGCCTCGCAAATGGAATTCAGCGGCTTGGCGCCACTTGTCTGATAAATCGGCGCTGTTGACCTGAAATTAACGAGTGCAAGAGGTTGGGGAAGTCAGCAATAGATCCAACTTACGTTGTTCTTATTGTACTAGCCCACTGCGGATTTGAGTAGAGCCGAGGCGGCTTGTTTATTGTCGGTGCCCAGATAGAAGGTCACTAAGGCCGATCCAACACCTGGCTTGTACTTGGACTCTCCAAGGGACAGGAGAACTTCAATAGCTTCTTTACGGTTGCCCTGCAAACACACAAAATTAGGGGAAATTCGGTGCAAGCAATAGCAGAACCAACTTGCAACAGGAGCAATTGGATGATGGCAAACTTGGGTGCGAATAAGGTTTCCTCATTCTCAGCTGCATACTTGTTCAACACTTCCACCGCTTCCTTGTACTTCTTATCCTTGGCGAGTTGACTGAATTTAATGAGTATAGCTTGGAATTCAGCTTCGGCATAGGCCTGGACCAATTTGTTGCACAAATTTCACTTTCGCGCAAAACAACAACAAAAAAAAAAAACTCATTGGCCACCAAAAGTGGTTTGTCACTTAAACGTCATAATTTTGACAAGCAGGCGAAAAGGTCTACCTAGGTCGACCTTTCCCTCTGTAAACGCGAAAAGGTCTATTCCGAAAAGTCACCAACCAGCTGCTGAAGTGTCAACCATCCGTCATCGCCATCACACCTGAGATTATTGCTTCTGTCAAAAAAGAAAACCTTTCCGCTGACCTGAAGAGTCTCTCCTCGTAAGGACGTGTTTATGTTTGCATTTTTCGCGATGATTTTGGATTTCAGCTTTAGCAAACGCACCCTTCTTTCCCTTGATGCTGTCGGGTAGTCCTTGTGTTCCAGTGCCGCGGAGTTTAGATTTTGCTTTTAACACGCGTACAACGTCCTCTTTGCTATGCATCTCCACAATGACGTTTGTAATTTTCTCTCCGGCGTGGCGTGAATCTGTTTTGCAGATGCTACCTTGGAAGTGTTATTTGTTTGTAGAAGTTCCAAACATAGAGATTTCGCTTTGTTCACAACATTAAAGGACCATTCACAGCTCAGCGAACTGCGAATGCCCAAACTGCGAACAAACCGTTTTTAGCACATTTATAAGCATGCCCTTGGCATTTTATTATTTCAAAAGAACGGAGCTTAATTTATCTATCGATAAATATATAAAAAGTTGAATTGTAATTATTTTCTGCGAACATATTAACAATTCGCCGATTTTTCCGCGAATAAGCGAATGTTTTTTATTATTTATTATTTATTATTTATTATTTATTATTTATTAATTATTATTTATTATTCGTATTATTTTTTAGTTGTTACTTATTAATTAATGTTATTATATATTATTTATTAATTGTTATTTAGTAAATACTTATTTATTACTATATGTTAATTCGTTTTTCTTATTAACTATTTTACCACTTGTTGTTTTATAATCCAGTCTTTGTTAACAATTACTGATGTTATTTATTTCTAATTTAATTATTTCTAAAATAATTTAACTTTTTTTTTTTTTTTTGTTTGCATAAAGGTTTTTCTCGTTATTTTCCTTTAAAATAAACTTGCATATCCATTATAAAAACTTAAAATGTATAAAAGACAATGCTTCAGTAGAAAGATAAAATAAAGATATCAAATCTCTGTACTACTATTGTAAATTGGGCTATAACCTATGTAAAAATCTTATAACGAATAAATTATCTATCTCTCTCTCTCTCTCTTTTTTGCGAACTGTCAACTTTTATTCACATTCCACACCTGTAGGACGCAATCCACATTCCCGCGACCAAAACATTCGCGAGAGTTTAACCTCACAATTCTTTTGTTTTGTTCTTGGTGGGTAAGATCGTAGTTGAATTTATCGAAAGAAGGTAAGATATTATTTCATTTTCATTTATTTTCATTTCATTTATTAATTTAATATAATCATCTTTTACATTAGACTAACAGTCTTTACAAGTAAAAGTTAAATCGGTTACATAAATAAGTAATAATTTAGAATAAGGAAAAAGAAGAAGAGAATTGTATATAAACTTTATAATAATAATTTTAACTAAAAATGTTCGGCAAAATGTCTGAACAAAACCTTTTCAAATTGTCTGGTGCCACGAAGTTTTCTTATATCTAGAGGCAATGCGTTAAACTCTCTGATAACACACACAAAAAATGTATGCTCAGAATTAGTACATGTAAATCTAGGTTGGAGAAGTACAAAGGAGCGATTAGAGGTTGTAAATTCAATTTTTTCATAGATATAATAAGGCTCTTTGCTCATTAGGACTGTGTTTAACATTTTGAGTGCGCGAAAGATTATATATTTATATAAATCACATCTTAAGATACTTTTTTTATAACGCGAGATATGGTCAAAGCGCTTTAGATTATACACATATCTGATAACATTATTGAAAGCAACGGTTAGTTTTCTTTTTGTTTCGGAATTATGACAGCAAAAGATTTGGCAACCATACGTTATTATTGGCATTATAAGTGTTTTGACAAGCCTAAGTTTTATAGGTTGTGGTGTAAGGTTTTTGGTAAGGGATAAAGTTCTTAGGCAGCCATATACTTTACCAATTACCAATTGGGTGTGAAAGTCCCATTCGAGAGAAAAATTTAGCCAAATACCAAGGTTATTAGCCTTCTCCACATATTCCAGAACTGTGTCCCCAAGATACAGTACAGGAAAATAGCAAGGATTAAGTTCAGTTTTATAAACCATAAGGCATTTAGATTTTTTCGGGTTAAGACAGAGTTTATTAGCCTTGGACCAGTTCATAATATTCCTTAGGTCACTGTTTAGTCTTTCTGCTGTATCTTCGATCATTCCTAATTTGCAGTCGGTATATATTTAAACATCGTCGGCATACATATGTACCGACGAGTTTTTAATAACATTGGGAAGATCATTGATGAACATACTGAACAACAGCGGCCCCAGAATTGACCCCTGAGGTACTCCTGAAAATAACTCCAAAAAGCACGACGACCTCTTACCGACAACGACAGCTTGTCTCCTCCCACTTAAGTATGAGATCATTAAGGCAGCTGCTGACTTGGAAAATCGAAATTGGCTTACTAATTTTGAGATCAAAATATTGTGATCGACTGTATCGAAGGCCTCCGAGAAGTCTAAAAGGCTAAGAAAAGACACTATATCTCGGCCCATCGATATTTTTATGTCATCAGTGACCTTAGGAACCGCAGAGGTACAGCTATGATTACTCCTAAAGCCCGATTGATGAGCACTCAACAACTGTTTTGCAATAAAAATCTAGTTGCCTGTTTATAAAGTAACTTTTCGAATACTTTAGATGGAAATGGAAGAATAGAGATTGGCCTGTACTCTGGAGGAGATGAGCGAGTTGCTGGTTTTTTAAGAATTGGCGAACTTCCAACCCGTAGGAAAATAACTTTAAAATAATTGTGTTATAAACATGTGCAAGTACAAGTAAAATATGTTTTTTTATTTTTTTTTTTTTTTTTTTTGCCGAGAGCAGGTGAAAAATCTTCCAAAGACACCATAAGGCCCGACCGCACGTGCTTATGGTAGTGTGAGATTTTTACTCACTAAAAAAACACCTCTCCTCAAAATTAATACTACAACTAAGCCAGTGCTTCTCCAGTAGTTTTATTTTCGCTTACGAGAATCGTTATTCTAGAAAAAGATGATCGTATGTGATTAAAAAATAAATGTAGCGCTTTAGACAGGTTAAATTCCAATGAAAGTTCCTGCCTTTTTCACGACCTTCATATGCTATGACGCGAGGTCAAAAGGTTTTGTCCTTTGAAGACGACGAATTAAATTGTTCGCGTCAAGTAGTTGAGTGATAGTACGGTTACAATGGCCGTGAACACGATCTTTGTGTTTACGCGCAAATTTTGTTATTTCTTCGACGACGTTGGGAATTCCCAGATCCCGATGAATATCTTCGTTACGTACATACCACGGTGCGTTAACGATCGTTCTAAGAACTTTATTTTCAAAAGTTTGTATGATGTTTCTATTGCTTCTCTTGGTACAACCCCATAGTTGTATACCATATGTCCACACTGGCTTTAGCACTTGCTTATAGATAAGCAGTTTGTTATGTAGGCTCAACTTCGAATGTTTTCCGAGTAGCCAGTACATTTGTCGGTATTTGTTTTGAAGTTCGTCGCGTTTCTTTTTCACGTGCGATTTCCATTTGAGCTTGACATCTAGAGTCATTCCTAGATATTTTGCTTCGTTTGCGTACGGTATTTGAGCCGAGTTTAGATATACAGGCAATCTATCCACTTTTTTGTACGTAAAGTTGACGTGAGTAGATTTGCTTTCGTTCAGCACAATACGCCAAGAATTCGTCCAAACGTGGACTTTATTAAGAGCATGTTGAAGCTTTCCGGTTGCTGCTTCAATAGTATCTCCCGTTGTCAATATCGCCGTATCGAACGCAAACGTGGCGACGACACAGTTTCTTTCTTGCGGGATATCACGCGTGTAGAGTACATATAGAAGTGGGCCAAGGACACTTCCTTGTGGGACTCCGGCTGCAATCTCCTTGAAGTCAGAGTAATCGTTTCCGTGCTTAACACGAAAGAGTCTCTCGGTGAGGTACGATCGCAAGATTAAAAAGAGTTGCCGTGGCAGTAGTCGTTGCAATTTATATTCCAAGCCTTCGTGCCAAACCTTATCGAAAGCTTGTGAGACGTCAAAAAAATCCACCACAACAAATCTTTTTTTCTTCCAGAACTTTCTCAATCACGTCAGTTATTTTGTGGACTTGGTCAATTGTAGAATGTTTAATTCTAAATCCAAACTGATGGTCAGGAATGAGACGTCTTTCGTCGATTACGGGCTGTAGACGTTTGGAAAGAAGTTTTTCGAATATTTTTGAGATAACCGGCAATAGGGAAATAGGCCGATATGATTTCTTCTCATTTAGCGGTTTGCCTGGTTTCGGGACCATTATAATCTCGGCGACTTTTCATTGCCTCGGAACATAAAGCAATCTGAACGAAGCGTTGATCAAATAGAGCAGTTTGATAATAGCTATATTCGGCAATTCCTTAACCACCTGCGCCGTTATCAAGTCGTAACCCGGAGCTTTTTTTGTCTTTAAATTTTTAATCACTTCCCTCAGTTCAATCAATGCAACTTTTTTTACTTTAAAGTTGTCAGATGTCGTGACTGGGGAGTCGGGCGTTAACGAAGGGCCGTCGAACGGCTTAAACGTTTCTTCTAAGTGCAAAGCAAAAAGTTCTGCCTTTTCTTTGTCGCTCTTGGCCCAGTTTCCATCGATTTTCCGAATTGGTGGTGCTTGTATTTGACTTTTCCGGATGCCTTTTAGCGCTTTCCAAAGCGAATAATTTGATTCTCTTTCACCGGAGAGGTTTTCAAGATAGGTCGCTATCTTTTTGCTTTTAAATTCGCGAATACTATCTCTAAGCCGATTGCATAGTTGGTTAAGGACCGTTTTATGCTGCGGTGCACGAGTGATTTGCCATTTCTTTCGTGCTTTTCGTTTCTCCCTCACCAGTTCAATGATTTCTCTGGGATACTTTTCATTGCGGTTGATCTTATAGCTTCTAGAAGGCGTGTTTTTCCACGCCGCTCTTTGAATTGCTTCCACGAAACGATCAATTTCGTCCTCTAGTTCACAAGGTGTTCTAAGTGATACATTTAAGGCGATATTTGTTTCGCAATCATTTCTAAAGCCCTCCCAGTTTGTTCTATTGCTAGTGAGTCTTGGAGGTCCTTTTTTCTTGATCAGCGCTTCTCCAAGTAATAAGATTACCGGCGAGTGGTCAGAAGAGAGATCAAAACATTCTTTGACTGTAACAAACTGTTCGTAAATGCCTTTTGAAACAAAAAAATCGATAAGATCGGGAATTTTTTGTGAGTCAGTTGGCCAATAGGTCGGTTTTCCTGTCGAATAAAAACAACAACCGAATTCATTTGCCACTTCGTAGAGAATTTTTCCTTTAGAAGATGTACATCTTGAACCCCAGAAGGTGTGCTTCGCGTTGAAATCTCCACCAAAAAGAAAATTTGAACCAAGAGCATTGAAGAAACGAAAGTAGTCGTCTTTTCCTAGTGGGCATCGCGGCGGACAGTAAACAGACGCTATATTGTAACTCAGGTGCTTATTTTTAACCCTTACCGCGCACAACTGAAGTTTTTCCAGCTCTATGCTTATATCGACCGAATGTTCGATGTTAGTTTTAATGAATAAGGACGAACCGCCCCGCGCTCTATCAGAAGGATGATAGGCGTGATAACCAGCGTAGCCTCTTATCTTTATCTGCGATTCCCTTGTTAGATGGGTTTCGGAGATCAAGCATATGTCGATATTTTCTCTTATTAGAAACCTTTCTAATTCGTTAGATTTTTGTAAGAGGCCGTTTGCATTCCATGTTACTATTTTAAGCAAAGAGTTCATATTTACTTAGATTTCGATTTTTGGTTAGCCATACAAAAGCTTTCGACGTTACTGAGACGTTCGAGAATCCGTTTGTTAATTTCACATTGTTCCTCGAACTTAGCGTAGATGCAGTTTAGTATTTCATTCACCGGATCAGAGGGTGATCCGACGTTTCGTTTGGTTGCTTTGACTGCAGCCTGAGAATACGTCAGACGTACGGGGTTCGCTGGCTTGTCAGAGGTTATTTTTCGTTGAGCCTTTTTAGTGGACGACTTTGACGTACGTTTACCCGGCTTAGAAGGCTGGTTGACTGTTACAAGAGTCTGCACTGCTGATTCGAGCGTCTTTTCAGTCGGCTTAGGAATCCGTACAACTGGCTTGCGAGACCGCTCAGTCTGCTTAGCAATACGTTCTTCCGACGTAGGAGCCCGATCGGCTGATTTCGTTCCCCGTACAATCGGCGTTGTCGATTTTTTCCGTCGTATCTGTAATTCCTTAGCGACCTCGTAACCTTGCTGGGTGCCTTCCTTTGCAGTTAACGCAAGTAGCTTTTTCATTTGTGCTCAAATTGCAATTTTCGGAAGAGTGTTTCCCAGCGCACTTAACGCAGCGCGGCTCTTTCCGACAGTACGCTTGTGTATGATTAAACTCTTGGCATCGCTTGCATTGAGAGATTGTCTTCGTGTTGACACGTAGCGGCTCAATTTTAACGACCATACTCATGATTGTACGAATATTGAATATCTTTTGCTGGCTTTCCGTTTTATGGAATGATAGCACAAAAAGCGGAAGCTTACGTTTCAATGTAGTTTCTTCACCACGGTCTGGTCGTTTTCTCTCTTTTTTTAAAAGGTTCACGGCGTCCAGAATGTTATAACCTCTAACGCGTAAATCATCTATAACGTCTTCTTTAGCGCATGATGGATGAAGCCCTCTAGCTACGACCCTCAAGGGTCTCTCAGACTTGTCTTCGTAAGTATGCCATTGAATTTTTTCCTTATTTAGCCTTTGGGATACAGCCCGATAGCCCTCAGCGTCATTAACCTTGATTTTCCACGCATCGTTTCGCAAGGAAGTTACTTTAAATTCACTAGCGATCGTTGTTTTTAGAATTTTCCTAAGAGAATTATAGTCGGCAACGCCCGTGATATTTATTGGTGGAGGGGCGCGCTTGCTTTCAATTTGCTTTTCCGGTTTCGGCTGCGCTTTGCGATTAGGTTGCTGTTGTGGAACAACTTCAGGCGATGAACCGGCCTTACGTTTTTTAGATGGTCTTCGTTTGACTGTCCAGTCCGTTTCGCGTGTGAGTTCTTCTTCATCCGTGCTGTAGTGATGGCTACCCGGAGAAGGCTCGCAGTGGATAGGCGTCTGCGTTTTTGAAGACTCGTTTTGAGATTCAAGTTTATCAAGTTTGCTTTTGAGATCTCGACACAATATCTCCATTTCGTCGAGCCTCTTTCGGAGTACGGCGTTCTCCTTTTTCAGAGTACTCTCTTCGAAATCTTGCGTTTTCCGAATTAGCATATCCGGATTTGCGAGACTTTTATTTTGCGCTTTAGGTGAAAACTCCTGAGGCGGAGATCTTTGTAGCCTCGAGCTTTTCCTAAATGGATTGATTAAGTTCTGATGCAATAAATAGCTCTCCCCAGAATCCGTAGAGCATGCCTCTTGCGAGGGTAAAGTAAAATATGTGTTAAGATTATTTTAACAAAAAGAGGGTGTACCTTATCAACACCAACAGCTTTGGATTTGATATCTAACACCGCCTTAACAACATCAGTCTCTTCCACTCGCGTGAATTGAAATGTCTGAGAGTCATCATTATTGAAGAGCAAAGGTGCACTTGCAGTGGACAAAGGGGTCTTTTGTGAGGTGTTCTGTATAGCAACAAACTCAGCATTTAAAGCGTTGACATTTAGATCCACAGAACACTGTTTTCTTTTCCGCCCAACTCCAAGTTCACGAATGTTCTTCCACAATGTTTTGGGTGGTAAGTCTTTGTGAAACCGTTCCGTATAAAAACGACTCTTGGCCTCCCTGACCTTGATACTGACTTTGTTTCTTAGAGAACGAAAAGCAGCGTTAAACTCAGGGAGTCTAAAATGCCTCCATCGCTTGTAGGCCAAATCTCTTAGCTTAATAGCTTGTAGAATTTCAGGTGTAAACCAAAAGTTGTTTACATCCCTCAGAGTTTTTGTATTCAGTGGTACGTTTGCTTCAAACAGATTTACAATGGAATCTTGCAGAAACTTTACCTGATCCGTTGTTGGCTGCATAAAATAAATTTGATATTACCTTATGATTGAAAGCTACGCTATGTATTTATGCATTTTTCACGTTTAGGTAATTAGTTATAAAATGAAGGACAACTTAAGTTCGCGGATTGCCGCGACCAGATAAAAAAGCAGCTGTGAATGAAATGTCAAATTGGCGAATATTCGTTTGTTCGCATTCGCAAGTCGCTGAGCTGTGAATCGATCTTATCTGTATTTAGCGTCGGAAGGTGCATGATTATATTTTTCTCGTTCGATTTTTTTTTGAGTAACTCAACTTGCCGCTCCAGCGCTAAACATCAAGCCCGCATTTATTGTAGTTGCGCCTTCAATGATATGTTGTTTTCTTTAAGAGCGTGAATTTCAAAACAAATGCCGTCTATGTCGGATTTAGTAGCCAAGTTCTGCAATTTGTCATCCAAAAGCCCTGCCATTGTATCAACCATCAAGGATTTAAGATCGGAGATCGTCATGCCTCCGACAGCAGTACTTGGTTTGGGTTAGGTTCCCAAAAATTCTGGGGACATATCTGTGATTCGCCTTTTGGAAGCAGGTACCGCAATTGATGCACTGTTACACTGATGCGCGTACGTTAACTGGAGATCGTTGCATATTTGGCATCGTTCGCCGCAGTAGGTGCTTTTAGATTTCATTTAATACTAAGCGACTCAGCTTACTAAATTTCGGTGCAGTTAGATTAAATATTGAGCAATGCATTAATTAGTACAGCTTTTAACGAATAAAAACCAATGAAAACTTTTAAAATGTCGTTTGTTATGGAGCTACCTTTTCAGGCGACTTGTTCACTAGGTGTTCGCGTTGCCAACCCCCCAGCGATTGCTATGTGTAAATTTAATTTAAAGCTGACCGAAGCTGGATTTCAAACGCTCTAAGAATTTTTATTTTTTTTTCCAGGTTATATTTATTAAAGTAGTTTGATAGAATGGTTAATACATTTGTTATTTTTCAGAGTTTTAGAAATTAATTCTTTACAGCTATAATTCTTAACGTGTGTATATAATTAGGATTTGATTAGGAATAAGATTTATTTACATAAATTTATATAATTAAGGGAAAAAACTACTAACGAAAACCTTTATATGATTCTAAATACTAAATAACACTTAAAACTAAATAACAAAGTGATCACAGAGATGAATAAATAATGTGCAACGGGCTCATCCTTTGCCAATATTTCTGCAAACGTGCTTTTCTTCTTTTATAAAACAAACGTTTAATTCATTTTATTTAATTAATAGATATTAAAGATATTAAAATAAAACATATAATGTATAAATGAATAAATAAATAAATAAATAAATAACAAATCAAATAAATAAATAAGTGCACACGAAAACAAAAAGTAAATGAATATATGTATGATTAATTAAATAAATAGGTGAATTAGCAGACAAATCAATACATAAATTACTAAGTTGATAAATAAATTGGAATATAATTATAATAAATAATTAAAGAAAACAAAAATGAATAAATGTACGTAGAAAATAAATTACAAATGAACAGATAAATAAGTAGCTAAACGTGCAACATTATAATATAAGTTGTTGGAAGAGCTCGTTGTCTGAATATCTGCATTTCTCAAAGAAGTTAGTTCTAAGTTTGTTTATAGTTGTAGTAATAAAATTGACATTTGCTCTTTTGTGCAACCTTCTAGTTGAGAAGTGCCAAGGTAGATTTAGCATCATTTTTAAAATTTTATTTTGCCAAATTTGTAGTTTTCCTATGTGTGTATTGGCACAATCACACCAAACTGGTGCACCATAAGACAGTATGGCCAGGAAAATAGTCTTAAAAATAATAATCTTATTATCAATACTAAGAGCGGATCGTCTATTAATGAATGGATATAGTATCTTAATTGTCAAGTTTATTTTGTGTATTGTTTTGGACACATGTTTTTCAAATGTTAATTTACTATCTAGAACTAAGCCCAGATACTTGCATTCATTGCTCCAATCAATCTCTTCGGATTACAGGTTAAGTTTTCTTGTGGGAAAGAAAGTTTGTTTTCTGCGGCGCGTAAAGAATACTGCTTGAGATTTATTAGGGTTAACTTTAATTTTCCATCTATGGAAAAACTTCTCAATTTTTTGCAAAGAGTTTTGCAAGCAGTGTAGTATGTCAGAGGGTAGCATACTGGATGAATAGATGGTAGTGTCATCAGCAAACATGGCCAAAAGTGTGTTTGTAAAAAGCTTAGGGATATCAGACATGTATATATTAAACAGAACGGGACCTAAAACTGAGCCCTGAGGTACCCCAAACGGAATATCCTGCAAAGAAGAGTGTATATTTCCGACATGAACTGCAAAGAATCTGTGCTGTAAAAAGTTTTGAACAATTTGATTAACGCAGTAGGAAATCCGAATTTGTACATCTTGTGCACTAGTGCATCATACTTATGTCCTGTATCCCCTTGTGGGTCCTAGGGCCTCTACTACGCCTACGCGCCATCGTGTACGGTTTCTGGCAATGTGTCTGAGTTCTCCCCAACTTTTCCCTAACTGCCGTGCCTCCTTCTCGACTGTTCTGCGCCATGTTTTCCGCGGACCGCCAGGTCTTCTGCCATCCTGAGTTAGAGGGTTCCATTGCATAGCATGGTTCGCTATGGAGCTGTCACCCTTTCGGAACGTGTGACCAATCCACTGCCACTTCCGCCGTTGGATAGTTGTGCCTATTGGTTCCTGACCCGTTCTCTCGTAAAGGTGTTCGTTAGAGATACAATTGGGCCAGAAAATCCTTAAGATATTGCGCAGACACCTATTAACGAACGTTTGCAGCTTTCTGGTGATAGTAGTGGTCACTCTCCACGTGCTGCAACCATATAGCAGCACGGATTCAACGTTGGAGCGGAACAGTCTTATTTTGGTGCTCAAACTGATTGCATTGCTTCGCCATATTTTGGACAACATCCCGAACACGGACTTTGCTTTGGCGGTCCTGTTGGCTATATCCAGTTCGGTTCCACCATCGGTCGAGACAATACTCCCAAGATACTGGAAATCCTCTACTCTCTCTACCGGTTGTCCAGCAATGCATATTTGAGCCGATGAGTTAGTTCCAAGGCTGATGATTTTAGTTTTTGTCGTATTAATTTTCAGCCCGACGACACCTGCCTCCCTCTCCACATCTGCTGTCATTTGGTGGAGGTCCATAATTCTGTGGGAGAGTAAGCATACATCGTCTGCGTAGTCAAGATGCTTCAGTTGAGATGTAAGAGTCCATCGAATTCCTCCGTTTCCCGTCGACAAAGCTGCATGAAGCACATCGCTAATCACCAATAGGAATAATATTGGTGAAAGGATACAGCCTTGTCTTACCCCACTTTGGATCTCAAATTCCTCAGACAACCTTCCCCTGTGCAGAACGTGACATTTGGAGCCTTCATATGTAGCTTTGATAATAGCAATTAGTTTATCGGGAATGCCTCTCCTGCGTAAGGCACGCCAAATAAAATCCCTGTTGACACTATCGAACGCCTTCTCAAAATCGATGAACAGCAGGTGCAGTGGCGATCGATATTCAACACACTGTTCGATGATAATCCGCAGGGTGTTGATGTGGTCGGCACAGGAGGATCCAGAGCGGAAACCTGCTTGTTCGGCATCGAGTGTGTCTTCGAGATGTTGTTTGATTCGCTCAAGGATGATTTTAGCTATTATCTTAGCTACAGCAGGCAGCACGCAGATACCCCTCCAGTTTCCGCACTCCATTAAATTTCCTTTCTTAGGAAGCTTGACGATCATTCCCTTTTTCCACTCGTTAGGAAAGCTCTCAGCTTCCCAAGCTCTATCTATAAGTGGAAGCAGAAGCTCAGCCGATGTTGTTGGCGTTGCTCGTAAGAGCTCTGCTGGAATACCGTCAAGTCCTACCGCCTTGTTGGTTTTGAGTGCCTTGATCGCGGTAATGATCTCATCTTTACTGGGAGTCGTGGTGCGTATTCGGGAACTTCTCACCTCGGGCATCTCAGTCTGATTTGGGAGCATATCGCTAGCGAATACACGGTTCAAAACCGTAGCAAAATGCTCTTTCCATCTCTTGAGCTGGTCCTCATCCGAAATGAGCAAGGAGCCGTCTAGGCTTTTCACTAGGTATTGGCTGGAGCTGCGACCACCTGTCAGCTCTTTCGTGATTCTGTAGACAGTCCTGCTATCGCACCTCCGTGCAGCTTCTTCTGCTTCTGTAGCCAGCGCGTTGATGTAGTTGCGCTTGTCACGTCGTACGCTACGCTGAACTTCTCTCATCTTCATGCGATATAGGGACTCTAGCTCGCTTCTCCCTGCTGCTGGGGTAGCTGCAACGCGAGCTTTTAGCTGTTTTCGTTCGTCAATCCGTCTCCAGGTATCCTCGGAAAGCCACGCCCTATGTCTTCCCTGCGATCGACCGACAATTCTTTCAGCACCAGATGTAAAAACATTTTTCACAGCACACCAATGGTCTTGGATGGTTGCGGGCATTGAGCTGCTGATTGCTTCCACACCTTGCGAAAAGTGCTCCCTTAATTGTTGGCGCACTGAGGGATCACAAAGTCTATCGATGTTGAACCTGGGCATTCCTGTGTTGTCGTGGGATCTTCGAACTGCAGCAGTGCGTAGTTGGAGAGTAGCTATCATAAGATGGTGATCACGTACTATCCCCACATCTGCCCCTCGTCTGTTTCGGACGTCCAGGAGACTGCTTCTAAAGCGGCGGCTGATAGCAAAATGGTCAATTTGGTTGGAGGTTGCTTGCCTGTCATTGGAAACCCAGCTGACTTTGTGGCAGGTCTTGTGCTCAAACATGGTGCCACCTATCACAAGGCGGTTGGCATTGCAGAAATCCACAAACCTTTCGCCGTTGTCATTGCGGTTGCCTAGTCCATGCTTCCCGATTACATGCTTGAGCCCTTCGTTGTCGCTGCCTACCTTGGCATTCAAATCCCCCATCACTATGACAATGTCTCCATTTGGTGTTGTGTTGAAGACGGCGCTTAAGAGATTGTAGAAGCTCTCCTTTTCGTCCTCAGACGAACTATTCGTTGGGCATCATGCCATACAGTGTCGAACGCTTTTTCGATGTCCAAAAGAACTAAGCCTGTGGAACATTTTAAGGTGAAACTTTTTTGGATATAATTTTTAATTCGCAGGACTTGATGGCTGGTTGAGTGTCCCCATCTAAAACCAAATTGTTCTTAAGGATAAATTTCGTTTATCTCAATATAAGTCAGAAGCTTTCTTTTGATAAATTTTCTCGAGAATTTTGCCAATGCTGCTCAACAAACTAATTGGCCGATAACTTAAGGGATTGTCTTTGGGCTTACCAGGTTTTTCAATTGGGATAACTCTAGCAGTCTTCCACACTTTCGGAAAATAGCAATTTCTGAGACATGCATTAAATATAAGTACAAGGTATCTAATACCCTTAGGTGGTAAAGATTTCAGGAGTCTATTGGATATATTGTCAAGACCTACAGACTTTTTCGGTAAAGTTTCATTTATAATATTTTTAACAGTAGCAACGTTTGTTGAGGTACTTTCATCAGCATGGTTGATGATTCTGGCCAATTCAGCAATCGAAACTTCAACTTCATAGGACGTTTCGAGATCGCTAAGATTCGCAGCTACTAAATGATTATCTGCAAATGTTTTAGCGAGAATATGTGCTTTTTCTTCTTGTGTGACATAAGCTGTACCGAGAGATTTAAGCGGAGGAATATTACAAGACTTTTCTTAATAATTTTGGCTACCTTCCAGAATGGTTTAGAACCCTTAGAGAAGCTAGATAACAATGAATTCCAGTATTTGTTTCGAAAGATGCTAATTTCATTATTAATTTGACTATTTAGCATCACATATTCAGCTCTATAGAAATGTTGCCTATACCTTATCCAATTTCTTCTAACGCAATTGCGAAGTCATATAAGATGTATTATATACTGCGGTAGTGACGGCGCTTGAGGACACTGGGCTGAAGTTTTAGGAATTGAACTGTCGGCCGCAGCTGTAATAGTTTCTATAAAGCTTTCAATATATTCATCAATCTCATGTGACACATTGGTATTTGACAATGAAAGATTATTATCAATGTTGATGTTATTAGAGATATATGCTCGAAATCTATTCCGATTTGCTGCCGAATATTTATATTTGCCAAGAAAGCTATTTGCTGAAGCAGATAAATTAAGAGTGATGCAAACTGGAAGGTGGCCTGAGCTAAGAGAACTTAAAGCTATAGGCTATGAGAATAGGCTATTTGTATTTGTTATAAAAACATCAAGGGTGGATGGATTTTGAGAAGCATTGCTCGGGATATAGGTTGGTTCCGTGGGATATAATATGGAAAGTCGACTGTGTGTGGCTAGTGTATCATTTAAGATATTACCCCAACAGTTGGCTCTCAAACAACCCCAAGATTGCTGCCTGCAATTCAGGTCACCACCGATCAAGAAGTCGGAATTTTGTCTAAGAAGTTTCAAAATATCTCTTCTAAAGTGAATTTTTCTCTCGCTACTACTTCTCTTTCCAGGGTAGTAAGCTGTTTTAGTTTTAAAGAGTTTTCTAAGCTAATCTCAACGCACAAAGCTTCACTCACATCTAGCTTAGGCGTATGTGTAACAGAATGTTTGATATTTTTATTAATCGAGATAGCAACACCGCCACCTATCACAGATTCCCTATCCTGTCTATAACATGCATAATTAACGTGTGAGAAACGTATATCACTACTCAGCCAAGTTTCAGTAATCAGAGCTATGTCAATTTTATTACGTTGCAAAAAATCAAAAAATTCTACATGCTTGTGGCGAACGCCTCTTGCATTCCAAATGACAATTTTGGGATTATTATATGACATTATAGACATACTTAATAGCTAATGTAGTTATAACATTAAATTGTTCCGATTTTGAACGGCTTACACTTAATTTTGACATAACTTCATCTAAAAGTAAAACAATCTCATCAGAGGAAAATAAACAATTTTTATCTGTGCGAACAGGAATATTACTATTTACTGTGGGCTTAGGTCGAACATCTGTCCAATAGTTGAGGTTCAATGAAGCAGGAGGTGTTGCTCCAGGAGTTTGATTGGAGTTTGATATCCCAGTTGGAAGATGTTTGATAGGCGACTTGACGATGTTGTTGTTTTGACGTGTTACAAGAACCGGTTTTTGTGTATGATGGCGATTTCTCTGAGAGATTTTTTGGCGTATATTGACATACTGGGATCTACTTACACATGCGGGGTCAGTAGATTTGTGTGGACCACTGCAGTTGGCGCACTTTTTAACTTCAGTAGACTTGCATTCAGCAGTCTTGTGATTGCCGGAACATATCGAGCAAAAAGTTTTTATGTTGCAGTGCATGGCTCCATGACCAAACATTTGGCAATTATGACATTGCGTGACCTTGTTTGGATGCTGCTTTTTAAGTTCCATCTAACAATTGTTTTAAAAATTGTCTTATGATTATTTCGTAGATTATTCATAGTTGTTGATCCACGTTGAATGTAAACTATGTAAATGCAATGTACAAAGTTCGACTGAGTTTTGATGGTGATTGGTTCAATATCAATGCCTTTTATTCCCATTGAAATTAATTCAGTTTTTATCTAAACCAGATAACACAGCTTTGAATGGTCTATTTCCTTTTATTTGGTGAGTGTAGAATTCACACGATTTTTGTCTCAGTGCAGTAATAAATTTATCGTAAGAAGATTTACTAGTGCATATTATTTTTTGTCCAAGTGAAATATTTTTTATGGTAAAGTCTTCTACATTGATGTCGTTAAGTAGCTTACGAATAAATTCACTAGTGGCTTTAAGAACTATCACTGGAGGTATTGATTCTTTAACTGGGATGGATTCTGCGACATCGTCAGTAGTTATTTCATCATCACACAAAGATTGTAAGGGAGCAAAGTAGTTGGAGTTATCCATTTTATTATTTAAGGTGGATTTCACCAAAACTTTTTTGGGACTTCGCCCTTTATTAGATGAATTTTTTTTGTTGGGAGGTTGAGAATTTTATCTCCCAAGACACGTTCTGCGCACGCGGCTCTCTGAATAGAACTGCTCTAAGAATTTGATATCCCTCAAAAGATTGCTTATTAGCGCTACAATAGGTCATCACCAGATACTGTCTACATGCAATTATTGTAGAACCTGAACAGACGAAGGAGAGGAGCAAACTATCCTATAACTTCTCCGTAACTGCCCAGCTCTCTCCCATAAAAGAAAACCTCACCTTGGAGCTTTCAACTACAACGATCTGATAAATACTCATATAAGAAGCTTCTTACGCTTCGGTAAAAGCTCCAATTGATTAAACGAGAAGGTAAATGTAGTATCATAACGGACCTATCATTGGTTTAAGTCTGTTGTCTTTAGCTGGCCGCTTCAACCTAAGCTAACCTTACAGGTGCAAGTAAAAAAATACCCTCATGGGTCATATAGATGTTCATATAATTCGTCCACATATTATGTATAGTCACGCCTACTTTTAAGTAAAAAAATTGATTCAAAAGAGCAGATTGTGATAGAATTCCTTGAAAACCGAGGAAACTCTGCCGCGTCTCAGTAAAAGGGTATCATTGCACTCAGCCTACCAAGTTCAATTGAACTGTTTTAAAAAGGGTATTGGACCAGGCTCAGGAGTACGCAATATTAATTCCATTTTATGTCTCAGTATCTCTCAGTACTTATCTCGTCTTCGAGCGAATTAGAATTAAAGTCAATGAGATGTTAGGAATCGATGAAAGCAACTCCGGCTATGTACTGTAGAAAGCTGTACCTACATCCTATAGGACTTGAAAGTCACACGTAGGTAGTTGGTAGTTATAGCGTATAAAGCGAATACTTACGGTTTTATTTATTTTTCATAGTCTATTTCCATTCGGACTGTAGTTTAACGATAATGCAGTTTTTACTGCACTTTCCTCCTGAATCCTTTTACCTAATGGACGGGAGCAGCAGATGTTCGTGTTGAAGGAAGCTGATAAGTGCCAGTCACTCTCGAAAATGGCATGTGGCATGTACCCCCATCATCTCTCCGTGAACTTTTAATATTGGTGATGGCCTTTTTGAATGCGAATTGGTTCTCGAACGCCGACAAATGAATCCCGAGGGCATTCCTTTACATAGAGTGGTTCTGAAAAGCATTTCCTCATTGGTCATCTCTCCAGTATACGGACATCAAAATGTCAAACACCGAAGATCTTAAAACTAAAGTTATACGTATCACTTTCTCAACTGACGACGATGTAGGGGTACGGAAAGTGAAGACAAAATAAGACCACCAGACACCAGAAGCCGTCTGTTCAGAAGAAAGACGAGGAAGAAGAAAAGTGAATTCTTTGGAAAACTTTTCCAATTTCACTGAGTGCATCCAATTGAGATTCAATCGATTCCTTCCCCTGATGCTGCTGCCAGTCCGGGTCCGGGTTCTGGTTCACTTTGGCATATCACTGAACTCTCTGTTGTATGAAGAGAGAAAGCTCTCTTCCTAAAAATAACCACCACCACATTGCACAGCCAGCCCAGCACACACAAAAAAAAAAGGTCTAACAAGAGCTGAATTGCTTGTTCCAAGCATCTATATGGGACAAAATCATTATCCTTGCAACCATCGTCATCATCGTCATCATTATCATCATCACCATCACCGGCAGAGCAGCAGTAAGTTTCATGGAAAAGTTTATTTTTGTTGAGAGGAAGCACCCTCTATCTATCCACTGACTGACTACCTGAAGTCTTGTGTGTTAACATGGTGAAATGTTAGAGATACATGAACGTGTGTGCAATGCAGTTAGTAAAATATTAAATAAGGACACTATCCTGGATAACAGATTGTAACTAATGCGACAGACAGGCATGGTCCGAGTACGATAACCACTACATGATCTACTTTACCCTTAATGCTGATTTGATGTACACCAACTGACAAAGAATTATGATGGATGCTGGGACCAAAAGCATCCTTCCAAAGGACAAGTATTTTGCATTATAAGGTATTTTTATCTACTTGGCCAAAGTGATGACACTCATCAAGGTAGCAGATTGGTGGTAATTTTTATTTTTTTTTTCTCTTTCGTCCTTCGAAGGGATGATGACAACGTGACTGAAGTCCTCTCTATTGGATGTCAGAAGATATTTATTTCTAATTAGGGATTTGATGAAGTTAAGCTCTCGTTTATAGCTGGGAGATTTTGATAGATGAGGTTGATGGACGAAGGATCCCAAGTGTTTGGAGGAAAGCCCCTAAATTTGAAGCAAATTTAGAAAAAAAATCTTTGAGAATTTGTTGGGGGATAAAAGAAGGTAATTGCTTTAGCGTTATATAGAATTATTTTTGTCGTGATCGTAGACACTGGAGCACTCATGATTAATGCTTCCAAGGTGCAGGCAGCAATGGGAGCAATGCTCAGCCTCACATCGAAGGCCACCGTTGCGTAAGTGGTTAGTGTGCCGGAACACTGCGCGTAAGGTTCCAAATTCGAATCCCAGAAAATACCAAAAAGTTTTTTTATACGGTCCCACCTCTCTCGAACGTCTGACAAACATCCGAGAGTATTATTGTCTCGAGAAGGCTTCTCAAAACAAATTGCCCTTCGGGTACGGCACTAAACAGTAGGTCCTTTCCATTCGTGTGAAAAATATAACGCACGCAACATGAGTGGTTGGCTATCTAGGCCCTTGCACTTAACGAGCTGTTGCACCAAATATTCATTTATTTATTGAGTCCTCTTCAGCTGCCTCAGATTTCGGACCTCAAAACAGGATTTGGGTCCTTCACAGGCCAACTGAAAATTCTAGAGTACGCTCAAAACGAACCTATTCTTAAAATCCCAGATACCATGTTCAAGAAATACCGGTTCTCCAGAAAATTCGAGGTGGTCGTAGGCGACCGCCACTCATGGAGGAATGAAGGTCCATTAGCATTACCAAACTCTCAAATTTGGTACACAGATAGTAAACGATTGGAAAATGGCTGGCGTAAGGGTTTATGGACCCTGGTTCCAGTGTGCAGCGGCAATTGGGAAATCACGAACAGTATCAGGTGGAAGTTCATACAATCGAACTATGTGCACGAGAATGCCTACGAAAAAGGGTCGAGGGCACGGGCATTTACATTGTCTCGGACAGCCAGGCAGCACTTATGGCCCTCAAATCCTACACGGTATGATCCAAATTTATATGGGACTATCTCAATCTAGGCCCTGGCACTTTAGAGAGCTGTTGCGCCAAATATTTGCTTTTTGTCTCAATCTAGTCGAAGATCTTCCATCGAAAAAGCACGAAACGAAAGCTTTGCGGACAACGAACGGGCAGACTGTCCAGCGAGAGGAGGCTTTACCATACAGGGCCCTAGTATAGTGTAGTGTAGTAGGGCTATCGATTATCTCGTCAAAAAGCAGGTTTCCTTCGCATCCTCGTTCTGTAATACCTGGGATTTCATGAAGACCCATTTAAAATATGACGCGGCAGTCTGATGGAAAACTCTGGAGATTGTAAACAATCTTTTTAGTCTGACCAAAATCAGAAGATTAGCCTGCATTGGGATTTCTGAATCTCTAAATCGAGACTTCGAGCAGTATTGGAGAGTATATGGTGTCAATTGCGCAGGCAATAAAACTAATCAAGGATGGCAATGTCGTTGGAGAGACATTTAGCATGTACATTGAGAGCACAGTACACAATGGAAGTCAACAAAACCAAAACCGCCATAGAAGGAAGAAAATAGAAAGGATGAACTATAAAATAATAGTAGTGACATTAGATATGAAGAATACCCTCAGGTCTGCGAATTGGGATTACATACTACACATGTCGGTGGGCGAAATCGCATCGCCACCTCCTCGCGGTGCCCTCTGGATTGCTATCTGATAGTGAACTAACGATGAACGTATGCTGAGTCTGACGATATATGTGTAGCTGAACACTCAGACCTGCGTAAGCACATGTGGGTAAACTTCAGCGCGCATATGTCTAACCGGACGAGGCATCTCTTGTTGACCTGATTGGCTGAAATATGCGTCTCAGAAGTCTAGCAAGAGGTCCTCAGAAGGAGGACGTGCGGCGGATGAATTCTCTCGATGGAATCAACGGGGACGTCTACAGACCAGTGGATACCTTACCGGAGCTACTTCGACAAATTTGAAGCTGAGGTCTGTAAGGATTTTCAATACTTCGTCAGGGTATTGAAAAAGAGATGGTGGCGGATGAACCCTTAATGGGCCAACGGCAGCGCTCATATCCCCGAAGTGGGTTACTGACATCGGTGTATCCGGCCTCTTGTCTAAGGGGTACAAAAAAAAAGGATCTGACCCTCCAGGTTGGGGGTTGTGCAGTCGGGTTAACTTCCCTACCACGTAAAAAACCTTTGGTTACGAAGCAACCAACAGCCTCGGATACGGATGATCTTACTTTTGACGACCCATGCAAACGTAAAAAGGACAACGATCTTCGTGTCTGCACATGGAATCTTAGGTCCCTCTACAAACCTTGTGCAGCCGAACAACTTGCGGAGGCCGTAGAGTGTTTCAACGCAGGCATTAATGCCATCCAAGAAGTGCGATGGGATGGGCCGGCCAAAAGGAGTATGAAAAACTGCGACATCTACGGCGACTGCTACAGACAACAAGGACAGCGTCTATTCGGGTGCGGATTTGTTATTGGAGGCAATCTTTGGCAAGAAGTCTTGAGTTTCCGGCATGTGAACGAGCGCCTTATGACTATCCGTATTAAGGCTAAATTTGCCAACATTAGCCTAATATGCATTCACGCCCCTCACGAGGAGAAGGACGACGCTTCAAAGGATGACTTCTACCGTCTTGGACAAGACGTATGAGCAATGCCCTAGCCACGACGTTAAAATTATCCTAGGCGACTTTAACGCAAAGCTAGGAAGAGAGGACGTCTTTAGTAGCGTGGTCGGAAAGCACAGCCAGCACGACATCACATCCGGCAACGGACTCAGGCTAATCGACTTTGCGGCGGCACGAAACTTTGTTGTAGCTAGTACGCGGTTCCCACGTCTCGATATACACAAAGGAACATGGCTCTCCTTTGATCGAAAAACTGTCAACCAAATCGATCACATTGCAATCGACGAAAGGCACACTTACAGTATTCTGGGTGTCCGGACTTTCTGAGGAGCCAACGAGGCCTCGGGTCATTACCTAGTTGTAGCCAAGGTACGGATGTGGATATCCACAACGGAGCGAAATCAACGAAATACTGTGAGGAAATTTGACGTCGGGCGGCTACAATCGCAAGAGACCGCCAGAGCCTTTGCCGATCGACTTTATTTTAATCTTAATCTAAGTCCAATGCCGCCAGCAGCAAATGCGGAAGACCAGTGGCAGAGTTGCCAACAAGCCATCAGAGATGCCGCCTCTGATGTACTGGGTATCTCTCGGCCAAAATATTTATATCTCTGGTTTGATGAGGAATGCCGGCAAGCACATGCAGGTAAACAAGAGGCGTACAAAGCGGCGCTGCATAGAAGAACTAGAGCTGCTTATGAGCTCTACTCTATTTCTCAGAAAGAAGAGAAAGGAGCATGGGAAGCGCTCGATCGAGGAGATTGAGAGACTTTATTTATTTTATTTATTTTATTTACTTGAACAGCTTATACACATTAAGATATAGTATCTTATAAACTAGTGATAAGCTATTAATTGATATTATATGAAAGTACAAATACATCATTTCTACTATAGTGTTTTCAATTTCATTTCATTTTAATATTTATAACAATTCATTGTGTAAAGAAAGAGAGAAAAAAAAAGAGAATGTGTTACTTAACTAAGTTGATATATAATAACTATTGGGCAAAGTGAATTTTTATCTTTCTTTTAAATCTAGGGGCATCATCTATTTCTCTTAGGGGGCGTGGTAGTGAATTCCACAAACGCGCGGCATGAACAAAAAATTGACGTTCGGATGTAAGGGAAGCATAGCGCGGGTGGATTAACGTTCGCGACCTGTTTGAGGACGCCATTCTTATTTCCTCATAGAGATAGGGAGGTTGTTGGTTAAGTAGTATGTTTGAGAGCAGAGTAAGTGTGCGGAACCGAAGAAAATTGTCAAAGGTCATGTTTAGAAGACTTTTGGAAAGATTTGACACCCTATCATATCTTCGTAAGCCGAAAATGTATCTGATAATGCTATTAAATGCGACATTGAGTCTTCGTTTACTTACAGAGTCACAATTTGAGTATATTTCGCATCCATAGATCAGGGTGGGTATTACTAGTGTTTTTGCCAGCATTATACGCGTTCTTATGGGAGTGTAAGATTGAGTTATCCACATGGTCCGAAGGATACCATAAGTCTTCCCCACAGCGATGTTTATATGGTTGCTCCAGGTTAGTGTACGGTTAAAGACCATACCAAGATTTTTAGCTGTATCGACATATGTTATTGGAGCCTTATTCAGAATGACGGGGGGGAAATACGAGAGGTCAACAGCATTTTTTGAGACGACAAGAGACATAGATTTCTGAGGATTCAACAGAAGACCATTTTGCTGAGACCAACGTGCAATATTTTCCAAATCCTCGTTGATACAGTTAACACAATGATCGAGAAGACCAAGTCGGCAGCTCAAATACATTTGGACGTCATCGGCATACATGTGGATTGAACAGTGTTTTGCAACTGACGGCAGTTCATTCACGTAGAGCGAAAACAAAAGAGGGCCCAAAATGGAGCCCCTATCCATTGCTTGCCGTAGATCTTCGGTGACACTTACGAGGGCTGTAATGCAACTGTGATTCTTCCGAAAACCAGATTGCTTTGGTGCAAGTAGATTCGAGGTACCAAGATAAAGAGACATTTGTTGTTGCACGATTCTTTCAAACACCTTAGATAAGAAAGGCAATATTGAAATAGGTCTAAATTCATCTCTCTTGGAATTTTTAGCGACAGGTAGTATTTTAGCCAACTTCCATTGAACCGGAAATGTTCCTGTTGTGAGTATGGCGTTAAAAGTGTGTGTTAGGAAGGGAAGTATGATCGGAAGAATCAGTTTCAAAAACGAAGGGTGCACCCTATCGAATCCAACCGCATTCGACTTAATTGAAAGTAAACTGGCAACCACCTCTGCGCTGTCTACCGTTCTGAAGGTGAAGCTAGTACTAGAGCGGAATCTGTGAGGATCGCTAGTTGAAGCATTTGTTGAAAGTAAACTGGCAACCACCTCTGCGCTGTCTACCGTTCTGAAGGTGAAGCTAGTACTAGAGCGGAATCTGTGAGGATCGCTAGTTGAAGCATTTGTTGGACCTATGTTCGGTACAGGGGTTGCTGGCAAAGAAACAAATTTTCGATTAAGGTCATTGCAGTCAATATCATCTATGCAGTTGGTTTTGCATTTAGCAATTCCCATTTGGCGTAGGTTGTGCCACAGCTGCCTTCCGTCCAGTGATGAGTTAAATCGATTGGAGTAAAACTGGAACTTTGCGGTACGAATCGCCATGACGACTTTGTTCCGGAGTGAGCGATAAGATAGGTGGTGTTCCACTAACCGGAATCGTTTCCAGCGATTGAAGGCAGGCTTGATCACGTCGAAGCATTAGTGTCCGAAGCTGTTGGTTGAGCCAAGGTTTGCTTTGGGGTATGCAATCTTTTGTTCTTAAAGGAACGTGTCGATCATATAGTTTTAAAATGTTCGAATTAATGAAATCAATTTGCTCGTTGGGGGATGTCATATAGTAAATTGTCTCCCAGTTTATGCCTCGAACATGTTCTTCCAATAAGGTATAGTTTATATGTTTAAAGTCTCTGTATTGAATAGTTTTGACAGCAGGAATGAAATTAAAATCGAATTGCAGGAATGATGTTCGAAAACTTTACCAAAGGGTAAAAAGAACATGCCAGGGTTTCAAAGCCAGAAGAGAAGCCTGCAGGCACGAAAATGGCAATATAGTAGTAGAATCGCAGTCGGTGCTGAGAAAATGGAAGGAACACTTCTGCAGACTGTTAAACGGCGATGATGACCAATATTCTGCTGTCAGGCAGAATGAGCCATTCAACAGTGACGATGGCAGTCAAGATTTCCGTCAACCCGATCAGAATAAAGTGAGGATAGCGATATCTAAACTCAAATCTAACAAAGCTGCTGGAGCCGACGGCCTTGCCGCTGAACTTTTCAAGGCAGGAGGAGATGAGTTGGTAAGGAGCATGTACCAGCTCATCTGTAAAATCTGGTCGGACGAAAGTATGCCCGATGAATGAAACTTCTGCATCGTTTGCTCGATCCTGAAGAGAGGAGACCCTATGAACTGCGTCAACTACAGAGATATAAGCCTCCTCAGCATCGCATATAAGATCCTATCTGCCGTATTATGTAAACAACCAAAACCGATCGTCACCAACCTGATAGGTCCTTATGTGTGGGGTTTCAGGCCGGTAAAGTCCACCATTGACCAAATATTCACACTACGGCAGATCTTGCAAAAATCCCATGAATATAAAATCGATACGCACCACCTCTTCATCGATTTCAAAGTTGCTTATGATAGCGTGTATAGAGACGAGGTATACAGAGTCATGTCTAGTCTTGGCATCCCTACCAAGCTCGTCCGTTTGTGCAGAATGACTATGGAGAACTCTCGCTGCTCCATCAAAGTCGGTAAGAACATCACCAAACCGTTCGATGTCAGGAAAGGTCTTAGACAAGGCGACGCGCTATCATGCATGTACTTTAGAAAATTGTACGAAACTCACAAGCCGACACCGGAGGCACAATTTTTTACAAGTCTGTACAACTACTAGCTTAAGCCGATGACATTGATATAATCGGAAGAACTCAGCGGGCCGTCGATGGGGCATTTACGAGTATTGACATCGAGGCGGCAAAGATGGGTTTAGCGGTCAATGAAAGCAAAACAAAATATATGCTGTCTACAAAAAAGGACACCCAACATCGTCGTCTTGGACAGAACGCCACAATAGATAGATTTAATTTTGTGGTAGTAAAGGATTTTGTCTACCTAGGCTCTATGGTAAACTCCGCAAATGACATCAGTAGGGAGATCACATGGAGAATTACTCTTGCCAATCGTTGTTTCTATGGGCTAAAACGGCAATTGAGTAGCAAAGCCCTATCTCGAACTACTAAGGTAACTCTTTATAAGACTCTAATCATCCCAGTCCTGCTGTTTGGTGCAGAGGCATGGGCTTTGACAAAATCGAATGGGGATGCCCTTGGTTATTTCGAGAGAAAAGTTCTTCGAGCGATCTTTGTTCCTGTCTGCATAGACGGTGAGTGGAGCAGAAGGTACAATGCCGATATAAGGACATCGACTTAGCCAGAGGAGTTCATTTACAACGACTACGATGGCTGGGTCATTTAGAGCGGATGGAGCCCAACATTCCCACTAAGAAAGTCTTCGAATCCACTCCGGATGGACGACGCAGTAGAGAACGACCTCGCGGTAGGTGGCGCAAACAAGTGAAGAGGGACCTCAACCAACTTGGCGTGCGCAACTGGAGGCAACTGGCTCGTAACCGCGCTGGCTGGAGAGGTTTGTTGGTTGAGGCCCAGGTCCACCCCGAACTGTAGCGCCATCTAAATAAGTAAGTTAGTAAGTTGTCTGGTGGGCAGTCTCAGAAAAAGCTATAAATCGCGATTATCTAAGTAAGGTCCAACGTACAGCTGTACAGTGCATAAGTGGAGCACTGTGTTCAACTCTCTCTGAGGCACTGCACATTACATTTCATCGGATACCCCTCGATATATTTAGCAAGCAAATGGCAGCGAATGCAGCCGTTCGCCTTGAAGCTACCCAACAGTGGTCAAGAAAAGAATTTGGCCATCCTTCCATTCTGAATAAATTCAAAATCCCGCCCGAAAACACGGACTACACCATCCCACGTCTAAATTTTGATAAGAGCTTCCTCGTCACCATCTCTTCTTTTTTTTTTTACTTCTTTTATTTCTTTTTTATTAATTACCATCCCTTCTAGATCATTCTGGGAAGGTGATGCATTTTAAGAAGATGAGGCTATTCACTTCTACACTGATGGTTCAACAGCCATGGACGGAGTTGATGAAGGTGTTTTCTCTTACAGGCTAGCGTGTTCCAGACGGAAATAATGGGGATTAGAAGTCTTATCTTGGCTTGAGAAAAACGTGATATCTGCTAGAGATATCCGCATCTTTTCAGACAGCTAAGCAGCAATTAAATCTCTGGAATCGACCTCTATAAATTTTTTAGTAGCTCTAGACTGCCGATTGTCTCTTGCGGAGATGGCTGAGCAGTTCAATATTCACCTATGTTGGGTGCCGGGGCATAGGGACATTCCAGGGAATTATAAGGCCTATGAACTCGCCAGAATAGGAACAACTATACCCATCCGGCCGGATAAAGGCACCTTAGGTATACCAATCGCTACTCGCAAACTCAAATTAAAGCTGGACGCTGTCGAGGGTACAAATCTTAGGTGAACTAGTGGATCAACAGATTTGGCCGAAGCTGGATCTAAAACGTTCTAAGAATTTGATTTCTCTCAACAGATTGCATATCGACACTATAATAGGTGTCATCACTGGCCACTGTCTAATAGGCAAGCATGCTACAAGGCTAGACTCTTTTTGCGAACGACTTTTGTAGAAGCCGCATGGACGAAGAAGAGGAGGAAACCATTCCTCACCTTGTCTGTTTTTGCCCAGCTCTCTCCTGCTGAAGGAAGCTTCCCTTAGGAGGCCCCTATTACGACGATTTAGGCGACCTGATAGATATCGATATTAAAAGCCTCCAAAGCGTAGGATAAGAAGCTCGAAATGGTTTAACGAGTAGGTAGAGAGAAACTTTCACCCATAGTCTAGGTGGTATCAAAATGGAAGTGTGTTGGCGATTCTTAACTGGTACCTACTTCAACCTAACCTAACCTAACCTACTATACCATACAAAGGCCTTGTTTAGCCGAGAACTAAGTTAAGACTCTCGATAAACCTCAACATTGCTCTAGGTGCAATGTGCCGAATATCTGCAGGGCTCAGTAAAACACGCTTAATGTAGGGAAGCCTTTTTCTTGCGGCCACGGGGCTGTCTTTTTTTGAACTTCACAAAGCCGGCATGCATCTGTATCTGCCACGCCTATTTTGTGCATATGATACCTCAGTGGGTAGTGTCCAGTCAGATAGGCTGTTGACGTCCTTAAGCCTTCTTTGCTGAACCAAAGTAGTTTCTTAGCCTTACATTTGTTGAGTTTAATGAACTCTTTTGCCTGTCTTAGGTTCGTGGATTTGGCCCAGCACTCGGTGTGGCCATCAGCTTCCCATTGTTCTATTTTTAACTTTGTACTAGTCCGTGTTACCCCAAACAGTGAACGGTTGGAGCCTCTTCTCGCTAAGCAGTTCATTTGTGATGGTCAGTGTAATGGTATTTTTTGATAAAAAAACCTCGACTAGATTGAGACAGTGCTATAAAAGATTGAATCATTCTGTGTAAGATTGGAGGGCCATAAGTGCTTCTATGGCCTTATTCTCACTTAATTCTAAATTTAAAACCATCCCGAATCTGAAATTTCGAGCTCTATCCCCCCTGCTGAAAGGCCTAATATCGGAAATGAACACATACTTACTTACCTCACAGCTACCATTCAAAAGGGTTGCAACATTGATGCCAAAACCGCCAGTCCCATCAAGTATCATCAATGGCTATGAATGCGAAACCTTCCGTCTGTGGTTTGATTGAATGGGTCAATTCCCTTGGATATCTGAGGTTCCGTCCAAATGGATGGTAAGCTCATATAGTTACTCGTACACACACATTTTATGACAAATATTTGTGTCACTACATGACTAGCAAATTTCCAATTGGATTGTGCAATGTAGCGTAGCGTTGTGGGATTTTTGGTTGCCAATGGGTGGGCTGATTGGACTGAGGTTCACCAGTTTTCCGCACGGCAAAGTAGACAAAGTTAATGAAAAACTTTCATATTTGCAGGCAGTGAGTGCACATGGTAATTAAATTTTTTATGGACGCAGGTACAAAATAACACTCGGGCATGTTATATAAATATTTTTACGTTTTCGTTTTTGATTTAATTAAATTCAATCGTGCTGCCATTTTCTGAGCAATTGGATTTCATTTAATCGGGTAGCCGATAATGTGATTCTTTTTTGCTTTTGGAAATAGGAATATTCAGGATGCCAGAGAGCTAATGCATGCATTAGTCTCAAGTTCGAGTTTATTGCAATAGCACCAGATGCACACACTTTTTTCGTGCATTTCCTTTTTTTATAAGAGTCTTTCGGGAAAGGCGAACCTATAATGCTGAGCCAGAGCTTCGAGGTGCCTACAGATGAGTGAGTTCCAAAGCATACTTGGTGATGCACTTACTTACATGATGTACTTGCCGGGAGAACATGAAAGCTGTGTGCTCTAATGGCTTGCCTGACAGGACGTTGAAATTTCGATTGTCTAGGAATCATTCTGTTGAGATGTTCCGAACATTTGTGACAGGCGCAACTACATCAGCGCGCTGGCTACAGAAGCAGAAGAAGTTGCACGGAGGTGCGACAGCAGAACCGTCTACAGAATCGCCAAAGAGCTAACAGGTGGTCGCATCTCCAGCCAACACCCAGTGAAAGCCCAAACGGTTCCTTGCTAATTTCGGATGAGGACCAGCTCAAGAGATGAAAGGAGTATTTTGCTATGCTTTCGAACCGTGTATTCGCAATCGATATGCTCCCAAATCAGACTGAGGTGTCCGAGGTGAGAAATGCCGGAATAAGCACCACAACTCCCAGTAATGATGTGATCACTACCGCGATTAAGGCACTCAAACAAACCCAAAAAAAAGGAACAACCGTCCAAAAATTAATGAAACAGGAGTGAATGCTGTGCGAAAAATCGCCCAAAATCCAAAAATGAACGATCGCCCACAAATTTTTATTTTTTTTTTAAATAATTTCTTAAAATCATATCAGAAAATCATATTGTCACATTGGGTATGTCAACAACAATTAGGCAGACGCCTGAGGCGGTACGATGGGCCCGAAGGACCATGATCATGTAACCATGCCGCCGTTGTGTTTGATCTGGTTGTCATCGTCGTCGTCGTCGTGTATGTCAACAACTGTCTGACAACAGTGGGTAAGTGGCGCGCTTTGCGCGACTCATTTATTTAAGCTCCGCTTTCCGAATGGGTTTAGCCACTCACGCGATTTCGTCGCTCCGCTAAGGGTATGCCAACAACTGTCAGGCAGGCACCTGGGTATAACTCTATTCGTCGCTCCGCTAAGGGTATTCATTTTGGTCTATGGTCTTCTTTTTTAATGGACCTGCATTGCAAAGAATTGCTTATAAGCTTTTGGGCGATTATTCGCATAACATTTTGACATATTATCACTTTTGGCATTTTAGTCGATATTTTACTATGAACAATAGTCCAATATACAATATAAAAATGCATAAACGCCCAAATGAAAGTGAATATTCGGTCAACAAATTTTCAGGTTTTTTTTGGGCGAATGTTAATTTTTTGTAATTTGGGCGATTTTGTTTTGCGTGGTTATTCGCACAGCCGCTAGGGAAGCTAAGAGTTTTTCTAACGAGAGGAAAAAGGGAATCGTCAAGCCTCCTAAGAAAGGAAATTTAATGGAGTGCGGAAACTGGAGGGGTATCTGAGTGCTGCTTGCTGTAGCTAAGATAATAGCTCAAAACATCCTGGAGTGAATCCAACAACATCTCGACGACATACTCGATGCCGAACAAGCAAGTTTCCGCTCTGGATCCTCCTGTGTCGACCACATCAACACTCTGCGGATTATCATCGAACAGTGTATTGAATATCGATTGCCACTCCACCTGCTGTTCATCGATTTTGAGAAGCTGTTCGATAGTGTCAACAGGGAGTTTCTTTCGTGTGCCTTACGTAGGAGAGGTATACCCGATAAACTAATTGCTATTATTAAAGCTCCAAATGCCACGTTCTGCACAGAGGAATTGTCTGAGGAATTTTAGATCCAAAGTGGGGTAAGACAAGGCTATATCGTTTCAACGATACTATTCCTATTGGTGATTAGCGATGTGCTTCGTGTAGCTTTGTCGACGGGGAACGGAGGAATTCGATGGACTCTTACATCCCAACTGAAACATCTTGACTACGCTGACAATGTATGCTTACTCTCTCACAGAATTATGGACATCCACCATATGACAGCAGATGTGGAGAGGGAGGCAGGTGTCGTCGGGCTGAAAATTAATATGTGCGACAAAAACTAAAATTATCAGACTTGGAAGAAACTCCTCGGCTTAAATATGCATTTGTGGACAACCGGTAGAGAGAGTAAAGGATTTGGGAGTATTGTCTCGACCGATGGTGGGACTGAATTGGATATATCCAACAGGATCGCCAAAGCAAAGTCCGCGTTCGGGATTTTGTCCAAAGTATGGCGAAGTAAAGCTAAGACTGTTCCACTCCAATGTCGAATCCGTGCTGTTATATAGATGCAGCACGTGTAGAATGACCACTGCTATCACCAAGAAGCTGCAAACGTTCGTGAATAGGTGCCTGCACAATATCTTAAGGATCACCTGGCCTAACCTTATCTCTAACGAACACCTCTACAGGTGCAATCATCCAACGACGGAAGTGACAGTGGATTTGTCACACGTTCCAAAAGGGTGACAGTTCCATAGCGAACTATGCTATGCAATGGAACTTTTTGACTCAGGATGGCAGAAGACCTGGCGGTCCGAGGAGAACATGGTGCAGAACAGTCGAGAAAGAGGCGGGGAGAGCTTAGACATATTGCCAGAAACCGTACACACGCAAGATGATACAGGACATAAGTAAGTAAGTATAGATGTCTTCTATTAGGTCGTCAGGTCTCCTGATTTATGAAAACCGTACTGGCCGTCACTTATTCGTATTTGTTCATGGCCCTCTATATATTTGATAATATCGATGTTTATTGGTCTTTTCCCTAACTTTGGAAAGCACAGATATCCAGTCGCACTGTCTTACTTTCAAAATAAATAAAATAATATTGTAACGAATTTCTGCGTTACTTAATTTGCTGGGTGAGAAATGAGAAGATTTTCCTAGTTTCTTTAAAAAGATTCTTTATTGGCGCTAAAAATGACTCGACTACCTTTTACCACGTTGTCTTTCTCCCTATTTGCTGTCAAACTAAAACCAGGTCTCCGATGCTTGGGGCGACATCTCTTGATTACTCAATATGCAGTGTTCATAAATGCAACATTCTCCCCTTCTTAGACTTGATCGCCTCGATTAAGTGAGTCTCACGCTTCCGGGTTATGTCCCCTATAGGCACAGATTCGATCAATGTGCACTATCTTCGGCTTTGACCTAGGAGTTTTCCGGATTTGGAAGGTGACATCAGTGATGACCCTCATAACTCCGTACGGGCCTTCCTAGTCACTTTGAAGTTTTGGACAGCGTCCAATTCTCCTACGAGGATTGTGAAGCCAGACGAAAGATCCTTCTTCCAATGGGATTCGAGTGGATGACAAATCGCACTGCCGCCTCATTCTCTCGGCGAAATATAACAACTTCTCTCGAGCACATTGATGGATATGGGCCAAATTCATTTTCAACTCACGAACGTAACCAGTAGAAGAGCATTCTCTGTCTGAAGGTTTTCCCAATAGAAAGTCGGTGGGTCGCATTTCTCTACCAGTCAATATCTTGTGGGGCGATTGGCTATTGGAATCCTGTACTGCTGCTCTTTCAAATGGAAAACCAGTGGAATAGATCTGCAAATTTGTTCGTGTTCTCTTCTGAGGGAGCCGCTTTGACGCACAAATGTTGCATTCCGCACACCAGAATACTACGTCGGCTCGAGCACCAATCCAGTAATACCTCTCTTTTATTTTAGCAAGTGTCTTTTTCACGCCAAAGTGGTACCCGAACATTGGATCATGGTACACCTTGAATATGTCCTTTCGGCAGGCTTGAGGTACGATAGGTAAGAATTTAGTCTGGAGAGTCCGTTCGTTTGCTTCCCAGCGTCGGCAAAGGACTCCTTTACATAATTCTAAGGCTCAGAACTGCGTCCAGTAAGCCTTCACCAGCGCTGATTGATTCGAAATATCCTTACATCCCGGACGAGTCCCCGATGAAACCCAATGGTACACTTTATCCAGCACGTTATCGGCTTGCTGCAGAAGTCGAAATCTATAAACCCTCGTAAATGGCCTTAACTGCATGCCGTTCCGAAGCTCGACGATGAATTTTATGCAAATGTTCCGGGACCTCGTCTTTCACCTTCGGACAGGGTCCTTGGACTACGGGTGAACTGACCTTATCCACATTAGTCATTTCTTCTTTCGAAGCGATCGCTAATCCTGACGGGACTCGAACATCGTGGTTACTGAGATTTGCTACCCGTACCTTCACTCGATTATTTGTAGGAGAGCACAGCGCCCTAGTTGTTAAGAGACCTTTAGGAAGAACTTCCAAATGTGGTTGAAGCAGCTCTTCAGTTATGTTTGAGCCTACTTTTGTTTTAATAAATTGTTCATGCTGAGCAGCAATTAATGTACTACCTTTCTGATTTCCAATCCACAATATTTTCCGTCATCGATATTACATCGATATTACCGCCATTTTCGGACAAAAAGTCTAACCCAAGTATGCCTTCGCACGGTAAGTAAACTACCAAAAGCCAAATTTTCTTCTTGAATGATCCACACTGTAGAAAGGCTCTCCATCTCCCTTTCACAGCAGCTGCTTCACCAGTTATACTGGATAGCTTGACACTAGTAGGTGAAAGCTTGATTCTGGGAGGTACGAGTCTGCTAGAGATTAAAGTAACATCAGACCCAGTATTCACTATAAAATTACAAGGAATATTGGCTACCGAGGCGGGAAAAATAAGTCCTTTAGAAGGGCTTAGTGCGTTAACTGTAACTTGTAAGGGCCATTCAGACGCAGTCAATTTCGGCCCTCGAAAAAGGACTGCTGGCCGTTTCCCGTTTGCTGGAGTTGCTGATTACTGGTCGAAGCATCGTTAGCACGTGTAGACTGGTTACGGTTCGAAAATCTGCGCCAATGGGGTCGGCACTGTCGTCTTGAATCGAATTCGTCTTCTGCAGCCTGCACTGCACGAACATTTTGTCAACTATCCCTAGTTGCAAGTCTAGACGCCTGCAGCTCCATGGCCTTACTAACTGCTTCACAGAGTGACTTCGGATTGGCTACTCTAACTAGATCCTGAACATCCATGCTTGCAATGCCATCTATAAATTGCAAGGTTGCAATCCGATCCTGAGCTTCCTTAGAACAGTCCCCAAACACCACACGAGTAAGTCGTTCGATATCCGCAGAGTATTCGGCTAAATCTTCCCTGGGTTTTTGAACTCGAGATCGCAGTTGAGCATGAGTGATTTGTTTAGTCTGCCCCAAGAATCTGAGTTTGAGAGCGTCGACGAGTTTGTTATACTTACGCCGATCTTCCTGCCCCAAATTACTCAGCACAACAAGTGCAGGTCCTCGCAGCATACCGGCCAGCTGCAGCGCTTTTTGTTCAGCACTCCAACCACAAGCTTGAGCAATAACCTCAAACTGCACCAAATAATCGTCAAACGACAGCTTTATAGAACCATGTCTAGTTTTGACATCCCTGCCAAATTTGTCGGTCTGTGCAGGATGATGATGCAGAACGCTCGCTGCTGCATCAAGGTCAGTAATGACCTCACCGAGACCTTTGATGTCAAAAAAGGTCTTAGACAAGGTGACGCACTGTCATGTGACTTCTTTAATATTGTACTTGAACGGATTTTGCGGAACTCATAAGACAACACCAGAGGCACAATCTATCAAAAGTCTGCTTGCATATGCCGACGATATTGACATTATTGGAAGAACTCAGCGGGCTGTCATCAATGCGTTGAAGCAGAAATGGCTAAAATGGGTTTACCAAAGCGATAAAGAGGGCAAAACCAAGTTTATGCTGTCAACAAAAAGGGACAGTCAACACCGACGAATTGGAGAGCTACAATTTCGAGGCAGAAACGGAGTTTGTTTACTTTGCTTCTGCTATACATTTTGAGAACGACATCAGCTCAGAAATCAAGCGAAGAACAATTCTTGCCAATCGCTGATTTTTTTTGGGCTAATAAGGCAATTCAACAGTAGGTCCGATCTCGAACAATTAAGTAGACTCTATCCGCAGTCCTGCTCCACGGCACTGAAACATGGATCTTACTGAAAGCGGATGAAGATATTGGTCGCTTCGAGAGGAATCTTCTTCGTAAGATATTTGGTCCCGTTTGCGTTGAAGGATTTTGGAGGATAAGATTTGATAACGAACTATACGAGCTGTACAGCGACATCGATCTAGTCGAAAAACTGCACATTGGACGTCTGAGATGGCGCGCACAAATTCAAGGGGACCTCAACCAACTTCGAGTGCGCAACTGGAGGCAATTAGCTAAAGACCGAGCTAAATGCAGAGGCTTGTTGGTTGAGGCCCAGGTTCACCTCGAACTGTAGCGCCACCTAAGTAAATAAGTAAGAACTTCTACCGCTAAATCTTAGATCGCTCAGGAAAAACCTGCCAATTTAGTGCTCACTGTTCAACCCATAGGAGAAAGAAGACTTGTAGCACTTTCTGAGAAGATGTCCTCTGCAGGAACTAAGGAGACTCTACTGGGATCAGTCTGTGCCCTCGTTGGTTGAAGACAGATTCGAGTTGGTTGAAGAGTCAGAAATTGCGAAGGTCTCATAAATGATGGACATCAATTTGAAGCAATTTATCACTACAAATTCATAAACCTTTGGACTGTAACCAAGCTTACACCTACAAATAAATATTACATCCCTAAACCACACGTGGTCATCCTCCGCGCATTCCACAACCATTTCCTAAGATTTCTTTCCCTTAGTACTTCCAGCACAACAAAGCAGATAACTTCGTTACTTCTATCTCTCTGTGGATTGTAAGAAAAATACCTTAAATTAACACGTGTAGCGCATAACCTCAAGGACTTCCATTCTGCGTCTACACTCCTGCACAAAATGTATTCTAAACAAACAACAAAGCGCTGCTTAAAACGAAACGAAAACCAAAAAGTTTTTCCCTTCGTGGGAGAGATCCCCTAGGGCCGAGAAACTTTACATAATTAACCGCGGATGTACAACACAAAATAAGGCCAGCCAGCCAGAGCGTTAGCTCGCTAAGGGTGCCTCCTCGTCCGCTTGCCTGCCTCTGTAGTCAATTTATTCGCTCGTTAATTTCTTTGCTGTAGATACTTGTACTAGTATCTCACTCTCTTCGATTCTCTTTGAAAACAAACAAAATCCAGATTTTTATTCCTCGAAACACAGGTAGATACACACAGATACCTTTCTAAAAACACCTTGTACACAAGTTTTGTTGAATCAATGGTCTTAAATAAAATTTTCATTGATGATTTCGTTCATCCCCCGGTGAGTCGCCCGCCCTCATAGAACACTGTTTACGTTAGCAAGGTGTGCAAACTTTTGAGTGGGATTATACCTTGCCTTTGTGATTTCACAGAAAATAGAAATATTTTTAGAAATTAGAATCATTTGTGAGAGAAAGAATCTCAAGGCACAACATACAAAGAAGAGGATTCATTCCATAGACAAGTTTGTCTTCCATGGTACTACGTGGCGTGTATCTATTGAACAGTTGGTGACTTGTTGCCATTAACTTGTCAAGTTGAAATGAAAATGTTTTCGATTTAAGGTCCTTGTTTATCTCCATGTGGGGTAAACAGATAAGTTGGCTACGTCTAGAGGGTGCGATAATAATTTGGGAAGCCACACCTGTGAGTTCTGCTAAACACAGTGGGTGTCTGTACTATTGTTGTGTTTCTGAATAAAGTTGGTCAAATCTAGGAAAGGAAATTGAAATCTATTTCTTAATTTTACGTCACGCGTATGTAAGTACACACAAAGTGCCATTGAATCCCCAAGTAGTCTAAAGTCTGACAAAGGAGGTATATCAATTGAAAGGTCATCGAGTCCAATATATTTTGACCTTTCGTCGTGAACTTTGAAACCAAATATAGTACAATTTCGAGTTTTTGACTGCATTCACCTAACACCCACAATCACTCAGGGGAAAAGATCTCGCATATATTGAAGTGTAAATGAAATAACAGTAGGCGTACATAATGCAACGTTTCGACTCGTCTTAGTCTTTCGACTCTTCTCAGCTCATTCTGTGCGGTCGTTACGAAAGAACAGGTCTCCAGCCATTCGTCCCCTGACCTCGTCATATGACATGTTAGAGGCTCTGTGCTTGGCATGTTCATTCTTCGCTTTGTGAAGCGCCTGCAGTTCAACACTGCGTGCTACGCGTCTTCCTCTTCATCTGGGCATTCTGAGCAGACAGATGAGCTATAATATCCAAATCTGTGGATATATTTTCGATAGGGACCGTATCCGGACAGGAACTGCGTAAGGTGGTAGCTATAGTCCCGAGTGCTCTCTTTGTTCTGACCTCGATGGTGTAGATCAGCTTGTGCGTCCATTTGCCTTTTGTCGTGTTATCTCTCCTGGCTTGCTATTTATTTATTATTTTTTTTATTTAGCGTCCCGTCTGCATAGATGGTGAGTGGAGGAGAAAGTACAATGCCAAAGTGTACGGCCTGTACAAGGACATCGACTTAGCCAGAAGAGTTCACATACAGCGACTAAGATGGCTGGGTCATTTGGAGCGGATAGAGCCCAACGTTCCCGCTAAGAAAGTCTTCGAATCCACCCCGGATGGACGACGCAGTAGAGAACGATCTCGCGGTAGGTGGAGCAAACAAGTGGAGGGGGACCTCAACCAACTTGGCTTGCGCAACTGGAGGCGGCTAGCTCGTAACCGCGCTGGCTGGAGAGGTTAAAAAAAATGTAAAGGTTAAAGAGCAAGGGAGCGAGAACGGAGCTTTAAGGCAAGCCGTTGTTGAGCTTTCTTATTTTGCTTTTGTCCTCATTGATGAAGACTTAAAATAAGCGGCTAGAAAGCATGTTATTGATATGGCGCGAAATCCTCAGCCACGGTATTACTTTCAGTAGCTTAAAGATAAGCCCATCCTTCCAGACGGTGTCGTACGCTGCGGTTAAGTCGACGAACGCAACGGATGTTTTAAGCCTACCCTCAAATCCTGCCTCGATATGTTCGACAGGTATGAGCTCGTTGATCGTAGGGCTTAATCAATAATAGATAAGGAGTTTAAGTAGTTTATAGCAAGTGCTCAAAAGCGCTATAGGACGATAACTTTCTAGTGAATCGCTAGGTTTACCGTGCTTGCGAAGGGCTATGATTTTCGTTCGCCGTAACGCCGGTGGGATTATGTCTGAATCGAGTATGTTGCTTTAGAATTTCGCTCGCCATCGCCTTGTATTCTTCCCGCTGTGTACAAGAAATTCCGGGTATATGCCATCGAAGCCTGTTGCCTTTCCTGTTTTTACTGCCGAAAGAGCATTGCTAACCTCTTCGGATGTTAAACTGCCCGAAAACTGTAATGTCAGCGGGGTATTAGTCTTGAGGTTTCTCAGGGCTCGTTTAATGATGATGGATGATGGGCCCAAGAAACACCTACGATGCGATTGGTCACTTTGTTCGGGTCCCTGCAAGAGCTACTGCTCACTCCAAGTTTGCGTAGTAGGCTCCATGCTTTCGTACTAGAGTGGCTGAAGTTGAGGCTGTTGACCGTTGATATTTATTTATCTTTCCTTGTCTCATCAAGGGATCTCAGTAGTTCTTTCCCTATTTGAGGGTCCCCAGATACCTTGAAATTGTCGTACAGTCGTTCACTTTCTTCGATCCAACCAGGAATGTACTCCTTGCGAAAACCTCGGGGTATTTATTTTGGCAGTTGCCGTAACCATTCCTACAAATCTGTCGTAATTCTGGGGCAACAGTGGAATAAACCTTAAGCATGAGTCGAGCGTGAGAGAATATATTCCAATCGGCATTGGTAAAGTTCCAACGCGGTTTAGGTATGGAAGTAGTTAGAGGAATCTGGATTTCAATATCGATCAAAATTGGGCGGTGTTGACTATGCGGGAAATCCGATAGGATAGTTCTGGAAGCAGGGAGGGGGTGGTGTTCCGCGTCACAGGTAACGAAGCACAGGTCTGGGTTGTAGCCTCTTCGCCATCTCCGAGAGTGGAAGGTCGCTCTATCCTTTGCGTCGAAGATTAGGTGCAGGCGGTTTGAGTCTGCCCATTCAATTAGCATGTCACCATTGTCATCATTGTGGGCGACGTGGCGTAAGTGGTTAGTGTGTCGGATCACTACGCATGAGGTTCCAATTTCGAATCCCAGAAAATACCAAAAAGTTTTTTCACGGTCCCAACTCTCGCGAGCGTCTGACAAACATCCGAGAGTATTGTGGTCACGAAAAAGCTTCTCAAATCGCCGTTCGGATTCGGCAGGACCCTTCCATTCGTGTGAAAAATATAACGCACACAACATGAGTAGTTGCGAGAAGCTAGGCCCTGGCACTTTAAAGAGCTGTTGCGCCAAATATTTGTATTTGTATTGTCATCATTATTTTCATATCTCCACATGTTATGGTGGCTGTTGAAGTCGCCAATGAAAGCTGTGGATTGATCCGATACTTCGAGAATATTAGGCGGCAATGTGATTCCGGAGGTTTGTATATGTTTACAATGTAAATGCCCCCAATTTAGATAGTTATTGTAAAAATGTTGCTTACGCTTATCAATTTTACGTCCTCTATGCCATTTCTGGCATATGTTGCTGTTTCATATGATTGGTGGAAGGTAGATCCGATGCAAGAGTAGCCGGCAATAGTGCGTCTAGCCTTTCGAGCAGCGTCCGATGCAGTATGTGTTTCTTGGATGACGGCTACATCGATGCTGTTAGTCAGTAATAGTTTTGTTTAGAAGTTGCTTTTGGATTTGTTAATACCTTCGATATTAAGTTGACATATTCGAACAGAAGGTCCGGAAGGCATGGTGAAAATATTAATATTTGCGTCGTTGTTGTTTTGTTTACAGTGGCTTGCCATAGTGCTATAGATGTTGCCCTTTCTTGTTTTCTCGTTTTACCCCCCTGGTAACGCTCGCTTCTTGCAGGTTCGCGGTTCGCTTAAGGTAAACGCTTTACGTTGATGGGAATTATACCTGCTATAAGATAGGCTACTTCGTCCGAAATTGTTCGGGAACCGCTTCTGATTGCGCAGAGCCTGTACACAGACAAGAGCTTATTTATTGTATTTTATTGTAAGGTGCCCCATACCGGAGCAGCATATATAAGGATTGAGCTTACCACTCTGGACAGGAGGATCCTCCTGGCTTATCTAGGCCCACCGATGTTTGGCAGCATACGAGAAAGCGCTGTCTGCATCTGTGGTGCCTTTTTGCTTGAATACTCGACATGCGTTTTCCGGGTCAACGGAGTTGGCTAAAATACTGTCGCTAAAAATTTTAAGGGGAATGAATTTAGACCTATTTCTCTTTTGCCTTTTTTATTCAAGGTGTTTGAAAGAATCGTGCAACAACAAATATCTTTTTACCTTGGTAGTTCGAATTTGCCTACATCAAAGTAATCTGGTTTTTGGAAAAATCATTGTTGTATTACAGTCCTCGCAAGTGTCAACGAAGATCTACGGCAAGCAATGGATGGGGATAAAGTAACATTTCTAATCCTTCTCAGCTTTTCGAAGGCATTAAATACGGTGCGTTGGATGGCAAACGACTAACAAAGGCCTCGTAGGGGCAGCATCTCCCGATAGGTGTTGGTCCGCTAAGTAACGAGAAGGAGCCACTGCAGCCGAAAACCTAGCAGCTCTGTTAGTAAGCCCTACTCCCACCTCCTCGTGGTGCCATCTGGGAATTTCTTCGGAAATTGCTAACGGGAGAGGACGAATGGCGAGCTTCCTGCGCCAAAAAACAGGATAAGTGTCGGTTGGTCTGTGGCCCAGCGAGCCGCAACCGTAAAACAAACTATTGCTCCGAAACGGAAACTATCGCCTCGGATAAGGACGGATAATTTGTTGACGACCTTTGGCTATCGAACACGGACAACGATCGGATTCTGGAACGTTAAGGCCCTCCTGGACTCACTCAAGGAAGGGCCTTATAACGCCAGATTCCTCCAATTGGAGCGCAAATTCGCACGGTATAAAATCGACATCCTAGGGCTGAGCGAGATAAGATGGTACGATGCTGGGGAATACACCTCCCCAACAAAAAGCACTGTGATGCTCTACTCTGGTAAACCAGCTGGAAGTGCACGGAGTTCTGGTGTAGGACTCATGCTAACTCCAGCAGCACGTAGTAGCCTCATATCCTGGAAACCCCATAGTGACCGGATATTGACGGCTAGATTCCAGAGTAGAGTAAGAAAAATTACCATCATACAGTGTTATGCTCCGACTCTAGACGCGACTGAGGATGAAAAGGATCATTTTTATAGGCACTTAGGCGCCGCCTACAACCAAACGCCTAATGGGGACATCGTAATGGTAATGGGAGATCTCAATGCCAAGGTGGGTAGCGACAACACCATGCTTAAGCACGTGATGGGCGTTCACGGCGTGGGAGACCGTAATGACAATGGTGAACGGTTTGTGGACTTCTGCAATACCAACCGCCTAGTCATCGGAGGTACGCTGTTTAAGCATAACACCTGCCATAAGATCAGTTGGGTCTCTACTGATAGGCAACGAACATCCAACCAGATCGACCACATTGCGATCAGTAGCCGCTTTAGGAATTGTCTCCTGGACGTCCGAAACAGACGTGGAGCTGACGTCGGACTAGAACGAGATCACCATCTTATGGTAGCTCATTTACGCCTTCGTACTGCATCCGTCAACAGCAACCGCTCAAACCTACTTAACATCACCAGGTTTAATATCGACAGGCTCAAGGTTCCCCAAGTGCGCCAACAGTTCAGGGAGCATCTTGCCTTAGGAGCAGAAGCAATCAGCAGCATAGAGAACATGGATGACCACTGGAGTGCTGTGAAAAATGCTTTTGCGACTGGGGCACGCACGTACGTCGGTAAAAAGCAGAAACACCAACGCACATGGCTTTCTACAGACACCTGGAGACGGATCAATGAGCGTACAGCAATCAAGGCTCGGATTGCAGCGGCCTCAGCAGTAGAGGGAACCGAGCTTGAAGCCCAATACCGTGCGAAGAAGAAAGAAGTGCAGCGTAGTGTGAGACGTGACAAACGTCAATATGTCAACTCACTGGCCTCAAGGGCTGAAAAAGCAGCGAGTATGTGCGACAGTAGGACTGTTTACACACATCACTAAGGAGTTCATTGGTGGTCGTAACTCCAAACAACATCCAGTGAAGAGTCTAGACGGTAACCTTCTGATTTCGGATGAGGATCAGCTCACTATATGGAGAGAACATTTTGCTACAGTGCTAAATCACTTAGGCGACGGCGGTATGATCTTGAATTCGAATGAGCAGTTCGAAGCAACAAATTCCCGAATTCGCACCGTACCTCCCAGTAAAACCGAAATAATAACAGCAATCAAGTCCCTAAAGAAAAACAAAGCGGTGGGCATTGATGGCATCCCTGCCGAGCTATTTCAAGCGGCGCCAAATACATCGGCAGATTTGCTGCATCCCCTAATACGGAGAGCTTGGGATAGTGAACAATTTCCACAGGAGTGGAAAAGGGGGATGATCATCAAGCTTCCAAAGAAGGGTAACTTGATGGAGTGCGGTAACTGGAGAGGTATATGTGTTCTTCCAGCTGTAGCCAAAATAATAGCTAGAATAATTCTAGAACGAATTAAAGAACATTTAGATTCAACTCTCGACGTCGAACAGGCAGGCTTTCGCGCTGGATCCTCCTGCATCGACCACATAAACACCTTACGGATCATAATCGAACAATGCGTTGAGTATAGGTCTCCGCTTCATTTACTGTTTATCGACTTCGAGAAAGCTTTCGACAGCTTGAATCGAGATGCTATTTGGTTGGCCTTGCGCAGGAGAGGCATTCCAGAAAAACTTATAGCTATTATCAAGGCTACATATGAGGGCGGCAAGTGTCACGTCGTGCACAATGGTAAGGTGTCGGAGGATTTTGAAGTCCAAAGTGGAGTACGTCAAGGGTGCATACTGTCACCACTATTGTTCTTGGTGGTTATCAGCGATGTACTCCGTGCAGCATTGGCGGAAGCTAATTCTGGAATTCGTTGGACTATGACATCTTACCTTAAACACCTAGATTACGCTGACGATGTTTGTCTACTTTCACATCGGATAATTGATCTTCATTTGATGGCCCAAAATCTAGAAGCTGAGGCAAACAAAGTGGGGCTAAAAATAAACACAGCCAAAACATTGCCGGAAAGCAAGTCGAGAAAGTTGATAACTTTCTATATTTAGGAAGTGTCGTCTCGGCTAATCGCGGTGGCACCGAACTGGATGTGTGCAGCAGAATCGGGAAGGCTAAAGCTGCGTTCGGAATGCTGTCCAAAATCTGGAGAAGCAATGTTATTAGCTTAAGAACCAAGCTACCACTGTTCCGCTCCAACGTAGAATCAGTGCTGCTTTATGGGTGCAGTACCTGGAAGGTGGACACCATTAACACACGCAAGCTGCAAGTCTTCATAAACAAATGCTTAAGAATCATCTTGAGGATTTTTTGGCCGAACCGCATCTCCAACGAACAACTTTATCTGAGAACGGGCCAAGAACCTATAAGCATTACTATACGAAGAAGAAAGTGGCAATGGATTGGACATACCCTACGGCGCGAAGACAACTCCTTTGCGAAATACGCCATGCAGTGGAATCCGCTCACCCAGGCAGGCAGAATAGCGGGACGCCCTAGGCAAACGTGGCGCAGAACAGTTGAGGAGGAATCGAGCTCTTTAGGAATGAGTTGGAGGGGGCTCAAACGCGTTGCAGAACTCCGAACACGATGGCGCGCAGGCGTGGTTGACGCCCTATGCCCCCCGAGGGGTTAAAGGATATAAACAACAAACAATACGGTGCGTGGGCCATTTCATTTTATGTGACAAGCTTCGTCATTCGTTTAACTTTTCACCGTGTGCTGTTGAGCTTCTGTACTCGTATCTTATAAATCGGATGCAAGCAGTTGTATGTAACAACAAAATATCAATTTTTTTTACCAACAATACGTGGTGTCCCACAGGGCTCGTTTTGGGCCCTCCTTTTTTTTTCACTGAACTGCCGTTTATTTATTTATTTATTTAAAGTCCAACGATTTGCTACTACACAGTAAGATACAATATCTTATAATTAGTGAAGAGTATATAATAGTTCATTATTAACTTAATTTAAAAGCTACGTGAGTTTAATTTATAGATATAAAATCAATGAGAGAAAAAGAAAGGAGACAAAAACAAAAAAGAAAAATTAACAAAAGATAATTAAAGGAAAACCAAAACCGTATGTTCAAGTACTATTATATAGATGTATTTTTAGTTCACTTATAGATCTTGATGTGTTGTCTATCCTTCTAATACTACGAGGTAAAGCGTTCCACAAACGAATGGAGTTAACAAAAAACTGACGTTCCGATGTCAGACAAGAATGCCGAGGGAGAATTAGTTTGCCGGATCTGTTTGAGGAAGATAATCTAATTTTTTCATAAAGATAGGCAGGCTGACGAGTAAGTAGAATATCTGAAAGCAGGCTAAGAGTGCGAAACTGAAGAAAATTATCGAAAGTCATCTTGTACAGGTACTTAGTGTAATTTGAAATTCGAGCTTGTCGTCGCAATCCAAAGACGTAACGTGTTATGCTGTTAAAAGCAACATTGAGTTTTCTTTTGGAGATGTAGCTGCAGTTGTGAAATATTTCGCAACCGTAGGTAAGTATGGGGATAGCCAAAGTTTTAGCGAGTAGGGTTCTTGTTTTGATTGGGGCAAACGAGTGGCTGGCCCACAGCATACGAAGTACACCGTACGTCTTTCCTACGGCCAGATTGACGTGATTGTCCCAGGTTAAATTTCGATTGAATGTCACCCCGAGATTTTTGACTGATTCAACATACTCAATAAGTGCATTGTTCATAATGATGGGGAGAAAGTATGAGAGATCTAAGGACGTTTTTGAAATAATAATGCACTTTGATATTTTGGGGTTTAAAAGAAGACCATTGCTATTCGACCATTGCGCTATGTCCGCAAGATCATTGTTGATGCAAGTCGCATCGTGCTCTATTAAACCGAGGGGACAACTTAAAACGAGTTGTACATCATCAGCATAAATGTTTATTGAGCAATGTTTAACATGAGTCGGGAGATCGTTAATGTATAGGGAGAAAAGTAAGGGTCATAGAATAGATCCCTGAGGCATGCCGCTGGTGTTAGGAAGAAATTCAGATAAAATGTCATTTATCTTCACAGCTTGCTTTCTGTTTGTTAGGTAAGAGGATAATAACTTGACAACACGGAGCGAAAATTTATGGAACAGTGATAGCTTCTGACATAAAATAGCATGGTCAACTGTGTCGAACGCCTTAGAAAAGTCTAGTCGGACTAAAAATGATACATGTCCTTCATCCAGGTCACACTGTATGTCTTCAGAAACACCTATAACTGCAGTGACACAACTATGTTTTTGTCGAAAGCCTGATTGTTTGGAAGACAGAATATTGTTGATCGTTAGATACCGAGTAATCTGCTTTTGCATAATTTTTTCAAACACCTTCGACAAAAATGGCAGTATAGAAATCGGTCTGAATTCGTCACTTCTAGGTGTCTTGGGAATGGGTATGACTTTGGCCGATTTCCACTGAACCGGAAAAATCCCTTTAGTTAATATTGAGTTAAAAATATGCGTTATGTAGGGCAATATAACGGGCAAGACAATTTTAAGAAAAGATGGATTTATATCCATCCGTGGCGTAAGTGGTTAGTGTGTCGGATCACTACGCATGAGGTTCCAAGTTCGAATCCCAGAAAATACCAAAAAGTTTTTTCACGGTCCCACCTCTCGCGAGCGTCTGACAAACATCCGAGAGTATTGCTGTCACGAAAAAAGCTTCTCAAATCGCCGTTCGGATTCGGCATTTAACTGTAAGTCCCTTCCATTCGTGTGAAAAATATAACGCACACAACATGAGTGGTTGCGAGAAGCTAGGCCCTGGCACTTTAAAGAGCTGTTGCGCCAAATATTTGTTTTGTTTTTTTGGATTTATATCATCAAGGCCAACAGCATGCGATTTGACACTGAGTAAGCTTTCAACTACATAAGCGCTGTTTAAAGCGGAAAAGTAAAAACTTAGATGACTAGCAGAGGCAGAGAGGTTTTCTAACAATGGAGGAGTACGATTGTTGTCACCAACAGTCTGTGAGGATATAAACCGATTATCCAATGCATCAGGGTGTATTCCATCAACATTATGATTTTTCGATTTTCCAATGCCGACTTGACGAAGATTCCTCCACAAAAGTTTACCACCCATAGAAGCATTGAATCGACTGGAATAGATACGCGATTTTGCTGCGCGTATCTCCAATACAACTTTATTACGGAGCAAACAGTAAGCAAGTCGATGCTCTTCCAGGCGAAAACGCTTCCAACGTCAGTATGCAAGATCTCGCTGTAGCATAAGTAGACGGATATGAGTAGTGAACCAAGGTGTTGTGTTGGATGAAACTGTTTTAGTTCTTATGGGAATGTTCCTATTATAGAGGTGCATAATATTAGCATTAAGGAATTCAACTTGGTCATTAGGAGAAAGGAAGCTGTAAACCATGTTCCAGTTAATACTTCTAGCATGTTCCTCTAGAAGAGAAAAGTTGATATTCTTGAAATCCCTATAACTAAAGGAGTTTGCAGAGGCTGCAATATCAAAATCAAAGGTAAGGTAGATTAGATCATGCCTTGAGAAAGCTGGTGCCGATAGTTGATTGTACAAAAGGACTTTATTTCTGTGACTAACTAAGAAAAGATTTAGTAGTGAAGAAGATTGTTCAGAGAAATGAGTAGGAGCAGTTGTATTGACTGGAAACAAGTCTAGCGAGCCCATTTCAACTGTGAACGGGTTATCGTAGAGGAGGTTGCTGTTAAAGTCACCACAAAGGATAATGTTGGGACATGTAAGACAAATTTCTTCTAATGCAGTGATAAAAGGAAGCAAGTTGATATACCTATTTGGTCTGTAGGCAACACCAATTAAAAGCTTAGTCTCATCATTGACCAATTTTAGAAACACATACTCAATTTCGCAACCATCAGGAGAAAGATTTCGTAGTCTACACTTTATACTCTCCCTTACAAAAATTGCAACCCCTCCACCAATACGCCCAATCCTATCACACCGAAAAACTTTATACCCGTTGAGACAACATGATTCGTTGTTAACGCTATCACTAAGCCAAGTTTCAGAAACGCACACCACATCGACTGCCGATTCTTCAAACAGATCACGAAACTCATCAATTTTAGGTAGCAGACTCTGTGCATTAATATGACAGACGTGAAGGCCATTGTATTGGCCTCTTAGAACTTTGATCATGGTACCTAAGCTTTGCTCCATATTCAGGGTAATAAAATAAATAGAAAAGAGGAATAGAGAACACAACAATATTTTTACAAAAAAAAAAATAAAATAAAAATAAAAAATATGTAGCAAAAATAAAATATTAAATTAAAAGCAAAAAAAAGAACATAAATTTGTAAATTAAAGCGATTTTGGCAAACACTAATTAGCATCAGTTAAGCTGGCAATGCTGTCAAGATCCTCAATGGATTCGACGATTACGGCAGTTTCGCCCATATGGCGTTTGACACATACCATTCCACGTAAGGTGAAAACGGAAACAACTTGTTTATGTTTTTTTAGTTTCATCGCGGCATGCAAAATTTCCTGGTTTCGTTTTGTTAAGCATTCGCGTAGATGGATGGTGAAGGTAGAATTAAATCCGATGTGTTGTAAAAAAAAGTTCCTGGTTACTTTGTTTGCGGAAGTGCGCGATCGATTTCAGCACAGCGTTGAATTTGACGATGATGCCGGTGTCTTTAGACTCGGCTTTCGGTCGGGTGCAAAAAATATTTTTTTTAATTCGGTGACTTTATTTTTAGCGAAGTGCACAGCGAATTAAAATTTGATAACAGATTTTCATCGACCGCGTGCGGGACTCCGAATAGTAGGGCATCACATGCCACCGTACGGTTTTCTTGTACATACATAGATTGATTTCTTAACCGCAGTCAATTCGCTGGTGATACATGCAAAATTGTTTTTTAACTCGAGGAGTTCCGAGGTCTTTTCAGTAAGAAGTGCCTTAGAGACACTACATTTGTTGTTGACGTGGGTCAGTGACGATTTCATACCAGTGATATCGTCTTTCAGTGTGGCGATGTCCGAATTAAAGGTGAGGAGTTTAGATGTAGATTTAGATTTATATTGTTGAGAGGTGCAAGTGCACTGCGGCCTATAAAAGATCTATTGTGCCCCCCTTACTAAGGTTCTAGCCGATGATATACTCGGTCTAGAGCACTTCCTCCAGTCCAGCTGCTACAGCAAACCGGAGTATCTTCAGTGGATTCAGCGAAGGCAAATCCGTTTCTGATAGGAGGTAGGCACCAAGGTGATTCCTTCTTTTGTGGATCAGTGCTTCGCATTCCATAAGAAGGTGCGCTGGTGTTTCTGCGAAGTCCCTGCAGAATCTGCAGTGTCCGTCTCCCTCTATTCCCAGTTTCCTAAGGTGCTCCTTAAGTCTGCAGTGACCTGTTAACATGCCCGCCAAGATGCGAAGCCGATTCTTACTAACTCTTAGGCAGGCTCTGCTTCTTTTCTGGTTGTATTTCCCCAGAAGTTCCTTTGCCTGTCTTATTTGGGGGATATCGTCCCAATGTTTGGCCCATTTGTTCTCTTCTTCTTTCCTTAAGTCTTCCCTTATTTTGTGGGGTCCTATCCCACAGAAGGGTTCTGGTCCAAGGAACGGCGTGTCTGATCCGTTTCTAGCTAGCTCATCAGCTGCTTCGTTCCCCTCTACTCCTATATGTCCTGGTACCCAGTAGAGAGTTACTTTGTTTGTTTCTCCCAGTTTGTTGATCCTGGTGAGACACTCCCATACCAGTTTGGATCTGATCTCATGCGAGGTCAGTGCTTTAATAGCGGCTTGGCTGTCTGATAGTATCGCGATGTCCTGCCCGCGATATTTCCTGTCTAAGTTGAATTGCGCGCATCTTTCGATCGCGTGAACTTCTGCTTGAGTTGGTATTTATCGGATTCGCTGCTCCAATCTCTTTTGTTGCTCAGCTTTGAGTCAAATTTCCTTTCAAAGCAGTATTTCTTGACCATATCATCTCTGGGCCAGTCTAGAAGCGGCACCGATTTGGATAGGGTTACTCTCTCTTTATTTGCGATGCATGTTCCTTCCCGATGCCCTATTTGCTGATTCTTAAAACGGTCTCCTTGGCGATTCGCTCTAGCACTATGTGTAGTGGAGGTATCCCTACGATCACTTCTAGAGCTGCTGTGGGACAGGTTCGCATGGCTCCTGTTATATGTACATATACAGGCTAATCTTTGCACTTTGTTGAGGGATGTCCTCGTCGTGGTTAGTCTAGATCTGTTGACCCATGCCGCTGCCCCGTATGTGATGATGGGTCTTACTATCATCAGATACATCCATCTCAGTGTGGCTGGGCTACAACCCCAGGTCTTTCCTGAAATGTTTTTGCACACCATAAGTGCTCTGGTGGCTTTGGTTACCACAGTTTCTACATGTTCTCTCCAGAGGAGTTTGCTGTCTAGTGTTAGACCTAGATACTTGACCTGTTTCTGTGGGTCAACTCTGATCCCTTCCAACAGGATGGGTTGCATGCGCTTTAACTGTCTTTTCTTGGTGAAGGGTATCACAGTGGTTTTGGTAGGGTTCACTCTGAGTCCTACCGTTTTACACCACTTCTGTGTGATTCGTAGACCCCTCTGAACGATTTCGCACAGCGTTTCTTCAAATTTTCCTCTTGCGACAATGACTATATCGTCGGCGTACCCCTGGCACGTAATGCCGGCACCTATCAATTTGTGCAGTAGTTCATCTGCTACTAAGCTCCACATCAATGGTGATAATACCCCTCCTTGTGGACAGCCTCTAGTGGTGCTTATTGTGATGGTTTTTTGACCCACCTCTATCTCAGCAGTCCTAGTTCTTAGCATCTCACACATCCAGTTACTTGTGGTGTGATTTACTCCTTTTATTTCGAGACCCCTCCTAATTGCTTCGTGGGAGGTGTTATCGAAGGCTCCTTCGATGTCTAGAAATGCGCATACTGCTGTTTCCTTGCTCTCCAGTGTATCCTGAACCCAACTTGTCAGCTGGTAGAGCGCAGTTTCGGTGGATCTTCCTGCTCTGTAGGCATGTTGATTGTGGTGGAGAGGTATTCTTTTCAGCACAGTCATTCTTAGGTGATTATCTATGACCTTTTCTAGCGTCTTTAACATGAATGAGGTCAGGCTGATGGGCCTAAAGGATTTTGGTGAAGTGGTGTCTCTTTTTCCCACTTTCGGAATGAATATGACCTTTGCCCTTCTCCATATTCTTGGTATATGCCCAAGTGCGACGCTGCTTCTCAATAGTCCTAGGAGGTGTGGCATAATGATTTCCTGGCCTTGTTGTAGTAGGGCAGGGAATATTCCATCCGCTCCCGGTGCTTTAAACGGCTGGAAGGTGTTCAGAGCCCAACTTAGCCTTTGATTCGTGCAGATGTCTCTTGCCATCGCCCAGTCCTCTCTCCTGGGCCTTTTATGTCTTACTAGTACATCTGTGCTGCTGTAGATTGAGCTACCCGGGAAGTGTGTCTCTAATAGTAGAAGGGCCCTCTGCTCTTCATCTTCGGTATAGCTGCCATCTTGCTTTTTCAGTGAGCCAGGCGCGCCTGCTTTCTCCTTAGCCAGTGCTTTATGTAACCTGGCCGCTGCAGGGGTTGACGCTATGTTCTCACAGAATGCTCTGAAAATATTTGTTTTAGCTTTTCTGATTTCCAAGTTGTATCTTGTTAATTGCTCGGTGTATGTTTGCCAGTCTCCGTCACGCTATGCTTTATTAAAGAGCTTGCGCACCTTTGATCTTAGGTCGACTAGCGTTTTGTTCCACCAGGGAATATCCTTCGGATCTTTCTTACGGCTGATAGGGCAGCTGCTTTCAAATGCATCTTTGATCGCCCTGTTAACCACTTCTACGTTGCTTTCCAGTTCTAGGAAGTGGCTCGCCGTTTTCTTTCCTTTCACATTTAATAGGTTTCACTCGAGTGTAGACCTATATCTGTCCCAGTCAGTTTTGCGGGGGTTTCTTTTCGGGGTAACCTCCTTACTGAGACCTTCTATGTTGAAGGTGATGATCCTGTGGTCCGACATGGACGGCTCGTCAGAAACATTCCAACCTGTAATGCAGTTACTAATACTCGGGCTGCCGAGTGTAATATCTAGAATCTCTTCCCTTACCCTAGCTACGAAAGTTGGTGTAGTTCCCACATTCAAAATATCTAGGTTTTCATTAATAATGAATTCGAGAAGGCGCTCACCTCTAGCGTTGTTGTCGCTACTGCCCCATTCCAGACAATGGGCGTTGGCATCGCATCCTAGCAGAAGTGGCAGTTTGTGCCTTCTGCAGTGTCTCACTAGCCTTTGAACTTCTTCTGGCGGTGCCTCCCCGCCTCCGTCGAAGTAGGCCGAAGCAATTACAATGGCGCAGTGGGTGCCTCCTACGTTAATGAAGGCCTGGATAGCTGTCAAATCCTGCGTCATGTACTCTGAAAGACATAAGAATTTTATGTTTTTACTGATTAGTATGCAGGCCCTGGGGAGGTCCTGTCTATTATCCCAGATTACCTGTGTATTCTTGCTTGAGAGACCTCTTACCTTTCCCCTGAAATGATAGGGTTCCTGTATCAGCACAAGTCCAAGTTGGTGTTTGATAAAACTTCTTGAGAAGACGGCCGAGGCCGCCTTCGCGTGGTGTAGGTTAACTTGTGCGATGCGAGTTAGAGCTTTTTGCTCCATTTTAGGGGAAATTCCGAGAGGGGCAGGTGCCCACCTCCATCTCTTCTTCCTCTTCTGTTAGAGGAATGACTAGATCCTCCATGCTGAGTCCAGCTATGTCGACACTTTCAGTGTCTTCCCCACTCAGGGGGATCTCCTCGGCCTTTGCTGGTGCTGTTGCTGCTGTGATGGAGTCAGCTGGAGTTGCAGTTCCCTCTTCTTGATCTACTGATCCATGGTTTACTGCAAGTGCTCTGTCCTCGCCCGCGTGGGTTTCAGCTGTTTCGGCTGCCTGCTTCCGCAGTCTGCAGAAATTTATTTTGCCGAACCTATATCGGATCATGTAGTCCTGCTTGGCAATCGTCTCTGCCGATTGGTCGTCAATGAGGAAGGTTACCACTCTTCCCTTGCCTTCTTCTCGACTACTGGTCGCTCTCCATAGATGGGTGTTAAGCCCCTCGTTTTGCGCTTCTATGAGGTCTAGCGACTTCTTCTGGTCGTGCCCAGAGCTCCTTGGGAGGAAGACGGTGATGGTGTGGATTTTGGGGATATCTTCTCCCAAACACGCCGTCAATTTGACCCTTGCACGCAGTTAATCTTGCTGCTGCTTGTAGTAGCCATTGAGCTGTGTCCTCGTTGTAACAGTCAACGAGTAGTAAGCCCAGTCTGAAGTGTATACCTTCAAACTGAAGCTTGCTCTTCCAGCCTAGGGCTACTTCTTCAATAATGGCGACCTCAAGCGCCGTTTGCTCCTCGGTGCTTAACGTTGCCACCGGGTAGTCCTTTGGGAGCACAGCCACTCGCAGGTTTTTCACTATGCCTGCATAGCTGGTGCCTGACTCTACTCTGCGTCTCCTCTCCGCTGGGACGGTGGTTGGGCCCGCCGAGCTGACGCTACTGGTAGCTTTATGTCGCTTGCTATCAGGTTTCTCCGGGGGGGTGATGGTATCCCTTCCCCTTTTTAGGTGTCCCTGTACTACTGGAGTGTCAGTTGCCTCCTTCTTCCTTTCCACGGTTAGCTTCCATGCTTCTTCAGGTTCGAAACCTTGGTCTAGGAAGCGCAAGTACCACTTTGCACCCGCTCCACTGAGGCATTTTCTCAACGGGTCATCCAGACCACCGGGCTTACCCCTGTCCGGTAGCGTGGGAGCTTTATGCAGCCGCTCTCTGGGTCTGCTACTCTCTGCTGGTCTTCTCGCCTCCCGGGAAGTGTATGGCTTCTTTACCGTGGATCTTGGCCTTTGGGTGCCTGTAGGCCACTGTCTTCTTGGAGCTTCAGTGTCTCTGCGCCTGTGGTGCTCCGTGCTCATCCTGCGCCTAGGGCTGACTCTGCGCGCTGGAGGTGTTCTGCGCCTAGGGCTAAATCTGCGCGCTGGAGGCGTTCTTCTACGACTCGTGCTAGGCCTGTCGTAGTCCTCGTCTCGGAGGTCTCTCTCCAGACGACTTGCCATTTCTGTTGCGGTGATATCCCGCATGTATTTTATTTTATTTTTTATTTTTTCTTTATTCATGTTCCCACGAGTAGTTAGGGAAATATTCATCGGCCACATCAGAGCCCCGCATGATGTGGTCGGGCCATGGTTACTCCCTGAGGCGACCTGGTATCAGGAAGGCTCCGTTCGAATACAGCCGGTATACCCCCTGGCTGCAAACCATCCAATAGGCACGGTCTCGCCTATTAGGAGGAGTTACGATTCAAGGTGAGACATTTTATTGTTTATTTGATTTACAGCGCATTAATTTGCTGATCTAGTTTTTGCGATATTCTCGCCTCAGTATCAGATATTCGGCTTATTATAAACTCACTTTGTTTACGTAGCCGCTCGTCCAGTTTTTCCCACACACATGTTCGATGTAAAACAAAATGAAAATGAAACGGCACGCGATTTTTATAAAAACAAAATTAGTGATTTAATAATTAAATCGACACTATAACCGTCAAACTAAGTGTGTTGGTGGAGAGAAACACTTATAAAATAATTTGAAAACAAAACTGGGTGTTTTAAGAAGTTCTGATGTAATGAAAATCAAGACGCAAATGCCAGGCAAAAAATACGCTACTACTTAGTAGCTTTCATCAGTACCGTCAGTTGCAAAGCACTGTTCAATCCATATGTACGCCGATGATGTCCAAATATATTTGAGCTGCCAACTTGGTCTTATCGGTCATTGCGTAAACTGTGTCATCGCACGTTGATCTTAGCAAAACGGCCTTTTATTGAACCTTCAGAAGTCTATGTCTCTTGTTGTTCCAAAGAATGTTGTCGACCCCTCGTATTTCCGTTCATTTGTTGTTTCATTATACAACCTCAAACTTAGTATGAATATTATGTTCATGGACACTGGATATTACTGGCAATAGCTTCCATTCAAAATCTAACAGATCACAGAATCTATTTCTAAGAGCCAACTTCAATGATTCAAGAGGTGTTAGCTTATGAAAGGGAGATTGATGCATTTTCGAATACAGGTTGGCAAACCCGTTCCATTGTCATCGCTTAATAGATTACCCATTGCTGATAATAACAGACCAACAAAAGTATCCATATCAGATACAACACGTATCGGTAATTGCGAAAACGAGATACAAATCACGATTCAATCTAAAAGCTTTGCATTCCCATCATCAATCGATAATTGTCTCTAAACTCCAGTAACCATTGCAACCATCAGTGTGAACGAAACACCTCTCCACCCTCTGTGGCATTCATTGAATAAATAAATTGTGAGACAAATCCGCATTTACACGTCAATCACATCCTTAAGGATTATTAAATTATTAAATTTTAACCAGAAAATTTCATAGATACATATACACGATTAACCGCTGGCATTTACACTTCACCAACCGACACATCCTCTACCCATACCGCTCTCGGGGTCACAGATTCTCTACATCTGGCCGCAAATAGAGACGTTTGCCTATTATCTGGGGGCTTGTTGCGAATGGGGCAGAACAAACAACCGGGTTCAGGAAGAAAGGGACAAGGAACACGAAAATATTGATAAAGTACCATCATCGATGCGCCAGGATACCAATCTACGGACCGAGCAGAACAAAGAATAAAATATTTCAGTCATTTTTCTATTTTGCCTGAATTTGATTGTGTGCGCAAAATGAATGGTGTTCGTAATTAGATGATGGATATAGATATCTCTGAAGGACCTAGATGGAAATTATGATGGAAATTAAGTTCCTTGGGAGCGGTATTTTGGAACAAATCAGATCAGAAGGGTATTGTTATAGCAATTAAAAGAGAGGAGAAAGTAGGTCGAATCTTTGATAAGTGGCAGCGTACGGGGAGATGGCATGCCCATTCCAAGAATATAATAACAAGGAACAGCAGTAAATCAAGGATTATTGAGAAATAATGATAAGAAATGTAAATGATACTCTTCTCAGAAGAGGGAAATAAGGAGGTGCTTACAGTGCATAGGAGTATATGTATGGGAGCAGTTTTATGGAAAGTCTTCTCCTACTGCGTTGTCCCTCTGGGTTAGGGTGCTGATGTTTATCCGCTTTAAGTGACCTAGGCACAGCTCTAGATGAGGTAACACAAACCCTCACTATCTGATCATCAGCATATCATATTTAACATCTAAGGTGGGGTTAAACATAATAATCACACGCATTACGTACCGAAACGAACTAATTGTGCACTTTTTCCGGACAATCTCGCCGTGATGTTGATGTGGCAGCCTGCCAACTAAATGACTTCTTAATCTCTTCCTTCAGGAGTAGCTGTGTCGCGAAAAATGACAATACAGGTAAACGGAGCGTACCGTGGTGGAATGACCGGCTAGAGATACTCCGCAAAAGGGTGAGAAAACTATTCAACACCGCAAAACGCAATAAAAATTGGGACGAATATAGGTCCGCTTTCACTAAATTCAACATAGAGTTGAGGAAATCCAAGAGAACAGCATGAAGAAAGAACTGTGAAAATATCAAGTCCCTTCCAGTAGCAGCCCGTCTCCAAAAGGCTCTCTTAAAGGATCATTCCAATGTGGTGGGATTGCTCAAAATTGCATTGAAGGCTCCACATGTAGCACCTCCAGAAGAGTCAACAGCTTGTCTGGAAATCTGTTCAGTCAAGAAAAAATTAAATGGGCAATCGGTTCATTTAAACCCTTTAAGGCACCTGGCATACAGAAAGGTCTGGATTACATCTTGCCTGCCTTGGTATATCTATTTAGAACAAGCTTCAACCTGGGATAAATTCCACTAACTTGGCGGGAGGTAAATGTGGTGTTTATCCCTAAGCTAGGTAGCAAACCCAGCGAGCTACCCAAATCCTACCGTCCAATCAGCTTGATATCGTTTTTCTTGAAAACCATGGAAAGACTGCTAGACTTACACATTAGAGGCATTCTTGAAAAGACTATACCTCTGCACTCTAGTCAATTTGCATACAGGGAAGGTCGATCTACGGAAGGCACCCTTCACTATCTCGTCACAGAGATTAAAGCTGCCTACCGCTCCAAAGAAATTGCCCTTTGTGCATTCCTTGACATAAAAGGTGCTTTTGATTACACTGGTTATGAATCCATCACTAGTGCTATGAGACACAGGGGAATAGACGAACCTACTACCTGATGGGTTAGGAACATGCTCGATAGCAGCATAGTAACATCTTCGTCAGGAGAGGTCCCTGTGACGGTCTCCGCGGCCAAAGGCTGCCCCCAAGGTGGCGTCCACTCGCCTCTCTTATGGTCTCTCGTGGTGGATGACTTATTGAATACACTTAATAGTTCAGGTTTCACAACCATAGGCTATGCAGATGATCTGGTGATCATCATCAAAGGCAAACAGGAAGGCAATGTGTGCCAACTCATGCAAAATGCACTCCTTGTAGTCTCGGACTGGTGTGCTGGGGAGGGCCTATCGATTAACCCCAGCAAGGTAGTCGTTGTATCGTTTACAAGAAGAAGAACGCTGAATATTGGCTCAGTGACTCTAAATGGCACAACCATCAATTTTTCCGATAAAGTCAAATAACTAGGAATTGTCCTGGAAAAGAAACTTAACTGGAACTCCCATATTAAGCATGAAATTACCAAGACGACTACTGCCTTGTGGGCCTGTCGCCGTATGTACGGCAAGACCTGGGGTCTGTCTCCAAAAGTCATTTTCTGGTTATATATCACGGTCGTAAGACCCATTCTGACATACGCGTCCGTAGTCTGGTGGACGAAAACCAAAGAGGTCACAACCATCAATAAACTCACAAAACTTCAAAGACTGGCTTGCCTCGGTATCGGAAGGTACTATGCACACTGGTCCCACAACAGCCATCGAAGCCATAATCGGACTTACTCCGTTACATATATTTATAATCAATTCTAATTCTAAGACTAACTGCAATCCGCAGTGCAGTTAGTCTTAGAAAATCAGACGCTAATAGTACACGGGATTCCGTGGATCTCATGGATCTATTGTCCGACTTCCCCGAGCTAGACATGCTCAGTACGGTCTCCGACTTTACGTCCAAATCACTCTACTTTGGAAGAAGGTTTGAGATTGTGATCCCAAGCCGTGATATATGGAATAATGGCGGACCGTCGCTTCGGATCAAAAATGGATTCAGGAGTTGGCGCCGGTGTGTATGGACCCAATCATAAAATTTCGAAATCACTCGGAAAGAGTCCTAGTGTTTTCCTGGCCGAGCTTTACGCCACTGAAACTTGTGCTAACATTAACCTGCACTCAGGCATCAAAGGAGCCTCTATCCATATACTCACCGATAGCCAAGCGGCGCTCAAAGCACTGAACTCGCATTTGATCAGTTCAAAATCAGTTCTAAGCTGCTCCGATAGCTTACAAAATCTGGACCGAAACAATAAAGTAAAATTGTGATGGGTACCGGGTCATGTATGTGTTGACGGCAACGAAACTGCAGACCTGCTAGCTAGGAAGGGCTCCTCTGAGTTGTTCACTGGACCTGAACCCTTCTGCGGGATATCCGATTCCGCCTTTAAACTTACCCTAAACATTTGGGAACGCAACATGTGCATCTCCCACTGGTATAACTCCCAAGGTCTCAGGCAGGCTACAAGAGCTGTCCAACCCTTCCAAAGACAGGCAGCTGATATCCTAAAATACGGCAGAAATGAGCTTCCTTACCGGTCACTGTCAACTTCTTTACCACCTTAACAAAATAAATACACCAGGTGGCAGACCAGGTAAACTGGAAAATCCATCCTCCTTGGAGGTCGGTCCCATGGATTCTGGGGGGGACCATTTATTGCTACATAAACAAATCTCAAGAAGGAGTTCACTTACGCCGAGCACTCAACCAAAAATGATAGCGTCAAAAAGCCTTAGAGCCGAAGATAGCGCTATAATTGTAAGTATTACGGAAATACAAAAACAGAAATCTGGAACTGAAACCAGTATAATTGAAAGTGAACCTAAAACAGATTCACAAGCGAAAACGAAAACAGACAGCTATTACAATGAATGGCAAGCTGAACTTGAAGCAAGGAAAAATCTTGACAGCCATCTAAAGAAAAACAAAAGGCATACGAAAAAGCGCAAGGCAGAAGACAGTCCTGAATTATCTGCAAGAAGACAGGATGCTAAACAAGCAAATTTACAAGGTAAGACAAGTGATAAAAGGCTTGGAAAGTTAACCACTGCTTTAAAAAAACAGCCATTACCACCAACAAAAATGATCTCCGGAGTGGACAGATTTCGTGAGTTAAAAAAAGTAATAGAACAAAAAACGAAAAAGGCTTGTAAATTCACATCCTATAATAACAATAAATGAAAAATAAATGTCGATGAGAGTGACACATATAGAGAAATCACTGAAGAATTGGCAAAAACAAAGTTCCAGTGGCACTCATATGAAAATAAAGCTACTAGACAAGTTAGAGTAGTAGCCAGAGGTCTTCACTTCTCGTGTGATGAACACGATATCGTCCAAGACTTGAGTAATAAAAAATTAAGGATTTTGGAAGCCAAAAACCTAATTAAAAAAGAAACCACACAAGGTAGTGATGGGCAACCAATGACAGGAAACAGAAAATTATCTCTTTTTATGCTCTCTTTTCATAATCAAGAAGAAGTCGAAAAGATATATAACATAAAATCAATAATGGGTATTGCTGTTAAGATCGAGCCACTTCGAGAGAATTCAAACTCAATACCCCAATGCAAACGATGCCAAGCTTTCGGGCATATGCAAAGTTATTGTAAAAGAGATTTTGCTTGCGTTAAATGCGAAGGAAAACATCCCACAAATAATTGTCCTCTAAAGAAGGACGAGAAAGCAAAATGCATCAACTGTCATGGTGATCACCCAGCAAATTATAGAGATTGTCCGATGGCAAAAGAATATCAAGAAAGGAAAAGTAAAGCTACTAAAATCAACCAACGAAATGCATCCAATAATAAGAGCAAGCAACAAGTAATTGCTGAAAACAAGAAACTAGACAAAGTGCCAATTGCTGCTAAAACGAACATACCAACTGTAGAAAGTAAATCATATTCCCAAATTGTGAAAAGTACACGAAAAGAAGAGGAAATATCGGTAAAGGAAATGCTTATTACTATTATCCAAATTATTAAACTGCTGAGCAAAGAAGCAGGAAAAAAACAACAGTGCCAGGGGAGGGAGTGCTGTGATTGTGAAAAGTACCTTGGATCATTGCGAATTGCCAAAAATAACAAAACAAACAATGCAAGTAGCGACAATAAACATAGAAACTAAAGGCAAGGAGTTTAAAATAGCTGCCTACCCAAGCACTCGCCTACAGAGGAAGACCTAATTGATCTCTTCCAAATGTTAGGTAACAACTTCATCATCGGTGCTGATTTTAATGCAAAACATACATATTGGCGGTCAAGACTAATAACAACAAAAGGCAGGAAGCTCTACAAATCAGGGCGAAATTTTAACTGTGAATTTATTTCGACTGGATCACCAACTTATTGGCCATCTGACCCAACGAAAATACCAGACGTTATCGACTTCTTCATAACCAAAGGTATTAATAGAAAAGAAGTTAAAGTTAAAAGCAGTGATGATCTGTCATCGGATCATACCCCTGTAATCCTAGCAGTCAATGGTTTATCGATAGAACAGATAAAAAACCCACGACTAACAAACAAAAGAACGAACTGGTGTAAATTCAGAGGACTTCTCGAAGGTTTCATTAACCCACTAGTCACAACAAAACACATTGACATTGAAACAGAGCAATTCATTGTCGATGTGCAACACGCAGCAGAAGATAGTACACCGACTTATCAGCAAAAAAAAAAAAACAGGCTGCTAAACTGAAATGGAAGGAGCATATGAAAAAGAAAGTAGAAGATCTAAATATTAGATATAGAAAACTGTATTGGTTGTTAGGATATAACTCAGAACTGTCCATTGAGAATAAAATCCTTTTATACAATCAGATATTAAAACCCGTTTGGACATATGGTATCCAATTGTGGAGTTGCACAAAGAAAACAAATGTTCAAATGTTGCAAACATTTCAAAATAAGGTCCTTCGGGGAATAGTGAATGCCCCATGGCACATTCGAAATAGTGACTTGCATCGAGATTTGCAGATCGACCTCGTAGCAGATACAATTAAAAAGTACGCAATGCGTCACAACGAGCGTTTGCAGATGCATACCAATCCTGAGATAGACGATGTCTGAAATGTACGAAATAATATTCGTAGGTTAAGAAGAACCGCACAGCCACCAAGTCGGACGGGCTGGTGGGGCTAAGCTCAGGCAACTGTGGGGGTCACAGGTGGCGGATAGTGAACGGCCTGTAGAATGCAGGTTAACTGCGAATACCCAAATAAGCAGTCCCCGACCAAGAGCGGCAGAGAAGGAGGGCTTGGCTGAAAAGGTCAAAGGAACCCCTATGAACTTTCTGCGACAAGACGAATAGGCACCGTCTTCCATATAGGTGCTCCCCACCCCTCACAAGGTGGCTACGAGGGATACAGTAAGGAGAAAATTGGCGAGATCCGGACGTACCCGCCACAACGCGAAAGGCGCAGCTTCTTACCTCGGAAAGATGGCTGCATTTATATATATACTATATATATTATATTTAAATACTATAATTAAATATCTAAAATATGATGACTTCGTCATCAGTACCCTAAAACATTAAGACCGAGCCTAGTAAGGTCTTAATTATGGCATACTGGAAAACGAATTGGAATGACAGCTATGAGGGCTGACGTTTGTGGTATTCTGTTACCTGAGTAAGTTGGAGTGAAATCTGGTCGAAATGGCTTTCAGGCTAATGCTACAAGCGCCCCCGTCCCGTTAAAACCTTGGCAGGACTCAAAGTACGTTCAATGTTTCGTCGCCATTAAGTTGGTGGTGTAGGTACAGATGTAATATTCCTGTTTAGCACCGATCTGGCTCTGACATAAGACCCCATAAGGGCTTATGCCAACCCTCGCATGGCCTCACTGCTTGCATAGATAACCATGAGATCCTTGGGTGACTACACATTCGAGCATTGATAGCGGCTTTGAGTGGGGACCCAACCGAAATGATTACAAACAAAACAAATAAAAACACAGGAGGAAAAATTGAGGAGAACGAGGAGAACCCCTTCAAGGGGGGCTCAAGGATGCTGAGGTCACCAGTTGGCCAAGCAGCAGCACCACAAAGATGCACGGAACGACGTGAGCCACATGCAGTAGGAAGGGTGACGGTCGAACCAACCGACCAGAAATCTGATTTTCTCAAGCTAGGGGAACAGATTAGAGGGCTGGTAGAAATGCTGGAAGACGGCAAAAGGCGTTCGATTCACCAAGCGATGCGAGATGCCATTGAAAGCATCAGGGCTCTCTATGAGCTTTCGGCGATTCAGCTGCAAGATGAGAAAGCGAAGGAGGTTATTCGTCGGAACAACTCCTCGCAAACTTCACCCTGGCTAAAGCCAACAACAGAACCCAAGAGAAGGCACGTTGCAGACACCGAACCTCCGGAGCCAAAGCGGAAGCAGGTTCCATCAAATGGTGCTGCTGAGAGTCAACCCCCGGAGATAAAGCAGAAGGAGAAACATCCTTCAAATGATGCTACAGTGAGTAAACTCCCGGAAAAAAGCGGAAGATGAAACATCCACCTCTGGCAAACACCAAGGAGAAAGATGTGGCAACTGGCGCTGAGACCCCAGCAAGAGCCCAGCGAACAAGTGCAACCACAAACAAAAAGCAAGCGACAGGAGAAGGCGAATGGTTAAATGCCAGCAGGAAGAAGGACGCCAAAAAGAAGCAGCAAGGGGTCATAAGAACGAAACCTGACGCCATTGTCATCAAAGCTACGGGAGCCCTTTCTTACGCGGATATACTACGCAAAGTAAAGGCAGATCCCAAACTGGAAGCAGTTGGAAAAGCGGTTTCTAAAATTAGGAGGACACAGAAGGGAGACCTCCTAATACAACTCAAGGAGACAGGAGGAAAGACCACAGATTTTAAAGGCGTGATCAGCGAAGCCTTAGCGGAGCAAGCGAGTGTAAGAACACTTACGCACCGCACTACTCTCGAGGTCAAATACATCGATGAGGTCACTACAATGGTTGACATAATCGATGCAATTAGAACCCAGTTTGGAGTGAACGTCTTACCGGCAGACATCTTATCCCTGCGAAAGGCATTCGGAGGGACTCAGACAGCAACCATCAGTCTTCCAGTAGAAGACGTAAGAAAACTGTTAGAAGCCGGGAAAATTAAGATTGGGTGGGTAGTCTGCCGAATTCGTGAAAAGACACTGCTGAAAACGTGCTTCAAGTGCCTGGAGTATGGTCATCTAGCCACACAATGCAGAAGCGAAGAAGATCGCTCGAAGCTATGTAGGAGATGTGGTGAAGGGGGCCACATAGCGAAAAATTGCGATAAGCAACCATCCTGCATGTTCTGCAAAAAAAAACACCCAGACGACGCGCATCATATAGCTGGTAGCAGAAGATGTCCGGTCTTCAGGAGAGCTATTACAAGTAAAATACCATGAAGATACTACAAATAAATCTTAATCACTGTAGAATAGCCCAGGACATCCTGGCACAAACGGCCAAGGACGAAAGAGCCGACGTTGTTATGATCAGCGAGCCCTATAAATGTCCCGAACAGAACAATAACTGGATCTGTGATAAAGCAAAACAGGTGGCAATATGGATATGTGGACCCCATGCCTTCCAAGAAACTAACGACCAAACAGAAGGCTTCGTGCGTGCGAAAATAAATGGAATCCATTTCTATAGCTGCTATGCAAGACCCAGCTTGACGACCAGCGAATATCAACTAATGCTGGACCATCTAACCGCGGATGCGCTCCAGAGAGCCCCAGTGGTTATAGGAGGAGACTTCAACGCGTGGGCCACAGAATGGGGTAGCAGGCTCACAAACACCAGAGGGCAGGCCTTATTGGAAACATTCGCTCCCCTAGCAATAGGCATTGCTAATAAGGGCCGGGCAAATACTTACCGGAAGGCTGGAGTAGGCTCCATCATTGACATTACCTTTGCGAGCAACTCCATCCTGAAAAACATAAAGTGGAGGGTCAGTGAGGAATATTCACACAGCGACCATCAGGTGATAATACTGGAAATAAAAGGGAAAAAACCAGTCCAGCTCCCAAAACTTACTGGCCCAAAATGGAACGACCGATCTTTCGATAAGGATGCATTCGAAGAGATGTTGAGCGGTGATCAAACTCCAAGCGGAACAGCGGAGACCCTCGCGCACCACCTCACAGGCACCATCACCACAGCGTGCGACGCATCAATGCCTAGGAGAACAAACACCAGGAAGGCATCACCGTGTTACGGGTGGAACGAGCCAAATGTCTACAAGCCCGGCGCAAAGTTCAACGATCAAGAAGGAGGGCGGATTTCCAACAATGCCTGGACGCCCTTAGACTGGCGAGACGTAACTTAAATAGAGCCATCAAGGAAAGTAAAACTGCGTGTTTTAAACGTCTCTGTCAAGAAGCCGACATTAACCCATGGGGCTCGGCATACAGAATGGCGATGACGAAATTGAAGGGCTATAAGACTCCTCAAATAACATGTCCGATAATGCTGAGATCCATAGTAGAGCACCTCTTCCCTCAAAGGCCTGCTACTATGTGCAATATTATACGAGAAGTCAATCCAGAAGATATTCCTTTAATTACTCACGAGGAGCTGCAAAGGGCATGCAGCAAGATAGGTGACAACAAGGCGCCGGGACCTGACGGCATCCCGAATAAGGCAGTAAAGGCAGCTGTAAAAAAAAGACCAGACCTCTTCATATCAACAACGCAGAAATGCCTTGAAGAAGGAACCTTTCCCGAAAAATGGAAGACGCAGCATTTGGTCCTACTGCCAAAAGGAAAGAAGCCTCCAGGGGAACCATCATCCTATCGTCCAATATGCCTATTGGACACCATGGGAAAGATCCTCGAGAAGATAATCTATAATAGATTACTCGCAGTAGCAGAAGAGAAAGGAGCCCTCTCAGATCACCAATTTGGTTTCAGAAGAGAACGATCTACTGTTGATGCCATAAGAGCGGTAGTTGATATCGCCAAAGGTGCCATCGAAGGCGAAAGATGGCTCTATGGCACAAAGGAGTATTGTGCAGTAGTAACGCTGGACGTTAAAAACGCATTTAACTCTGCGGACTGGTCGTTTATTAGAAGGTCACTTGCCAGGATGGATACGCCATATTACCTGCTACGGATAGTGACGAACTACTTCAACAACAGGAAGCTGAGGTACAACACCGATGATGGGGTAAAATACTACGACGTAACTGCGGGAGTTCCACAGGGATCGGTTTTAGGGCCACTATTGTGGAACATCATGTACGACGGAGTCCTACGATTAACTCTACCTGGCGGAGTAACGATAATTGGATTCGCCGACGACATTGCAGTCGTGACAGTAGCTAAACAGATCCATGCAGTAGAATCAGCTACAAATGAAGCAATTGCCCGGATAAAAGATTGGCTAATATCCGCCGGACTAGAACTAGCTGACCATAAGACAGAAGCTGTTCTTATAACCAGCCGGAAAACCGTCGAATTTGCCAACTTTCAAGTTGGTAACCAAACCATCAGGTCGAAGGAGGCGGTTAAATACCTTGGAGTAATGCTGGACAACAAGCTACGGTTTAAAACGCATGTTGATTTTATTGCCAAAAAAGCATCGCATATGCAGGGAGCTCTCTCGCGTATCATGCCTAACATCGGTGGACTTGGATACGCTAGAAGGATTCTACTCTCTAGAGTTATCACCTCAGTTCTGTTGTATGCCGCCCCAGTCTGGGCGGAGGCACTGAGGACGAAGGAGACCAAAAGGAGACTATCGTCATCATACAGACTCTGTGCGCTACGGACAATCAGCGGCTTTCGAACCATCTCTGACGAAGCTGCATTTGTCATAGCTGGAATGATCCCCATCGATATTCTCGCAGATGAAATGCTGAGGATATATAACAGAAGAGCATTGAGTCATCACGACGCCACTGGTATCAAGGTGATAAAAATCGAAGAAAGGGCAGGTCAGCAGCTATGTGGTAAGCTCGTTGGGCTAATACAACAAAAGGCAGATGGACATATAAACTTATACCGACAATCCAAGACTGGATAAGTCGAAAGCATGGAGACTGCAACTATCATCTAACGCAGTTCCTGTCTGGCCACGGTGGCTACCGCAAATATCTACACCGTTTTGGACATGACAACTCACCATCCTGCCCGGAATGCCCAGGTGAAGATGAAGATACGGAGCATGCAGTGTTTTACTGCACACATTTCACGGCATGGAGAATTACTCTGCCAAGTCCGTCACTACTCCTCGACCATATGTTACAGTCGGAAGAGAATTGGATGGCAATATGTTCCTTCGTAACAACTCTACAAAAAGAGCTGCGGAGAATAGAAGAGCTAAGAAGAGCAGCTGAAGCAGCGGAAGAAGCTGACACAAGAAGCATAGCATAAATTGCTAACCAGCCCCGCGAAGTAATACCTAACGGCAGTCCCGCGGGGAGAGTGCTAGAAGTGTGTAGGGTGTGTGTTTAGTACGTAGGCGTATTCCTGAAATCGATTACTCAGGTTTGCGAATCGTGCATGCTAGTAGCACTCGGGCTATTAGTATCTATGAAGATTACACATCCCTGGCAAGCACAACCAAGCCCCATGAACTTTTTTGACAATTACGAGAGCCCGTATTTAGATTATAATACCTTCTCAAACCCGACTGAACGTTGAAAATAAAATCTTTGTCGATCACTAGTTGCTTGGTCATGATCAAGGAGGTGTTTTTAGTGCGGTTAAACTCCCACACTACTTTGGGCTTCTAACCACATTGTGTCTTTCATCAAAAAAAAAAAAAAAACTTAGATCAAGCAGCTTGCCGGCTCTATTTCTGTTGGGATTTATGAACTTCTTCGCTTGTCTTAGGCCCTTTTGGTTGGCCCAGTATTTGGCGAGTCCTTAAGCTTCCCATTTTGTTATTATGGAGTAGATATCACTGGGTGGTATCCCGAAGTAGGGTTCAGGGCCGATGAGTGGGCGTCCAGCGCCTCTCCTCGCCAGACAGTCTGCTCGTTCCTTCCCCTCAAAATCTTCGTGTCCAGGAATCCATGCTACGGTAACATGATTTGTGGATGCGAGGTTATTATGGAGGTCGAGGCAGGCCGACACGAGTTTTGACCCGTGTAGGAATTAAGGGCCCTTAGGGCTGCCTGGCTGTTTGAATAGATAAAGATGCGGTTTCTGGCAGTGTTTCTCCGCAAGCATTCGTTCTATTACATGGACTATTGCTTGGAAGATGGTAGGTGGTTTACCGAGCGTTGCCGCACGCTGAAAGTTGGGGCTATTGACTCCAGCTCCGGTATTGGCATTTTCCAATTTGCAGCCATCTGTGTATCAGATTTGTGCATTGGGTGGTGTCTTGAGACCTTTGTTCTCCATTCTTGACGGTCACTAATGGCCACTTTGAATTTCCTGGAGAACCAAAATCTCTTGAGCATCGTATCTGGAATCTTGAACATTGGGTTGTTCTGGACATTTTCAAGAACGCCCAGATGGTCTGTGAGATCTCCGGGTTTCAGTTTTTGTATCTGAGGTAGCCTAAGAGCACTTAGCACAGCTTTTTTCTGCACTGTCAGATGCAGCGACGTGAGATGCCGACACAGACTAATCGGTGCAGTCGATTTAGCTGTTTCATAGCTTTGATCTGCTGTGTTTTAGGTCACCACACTAAAGAGGCGTAGGTGATCACTGGTCTGACAATTGTGCTGTACATCTAGATCATCTTGGTGTTGGCACATGATTATTGTCCTAGTCACCTTGTTCATAACACTGTTTAAGTGAGAGTTTCCGTTAAGCTTTTTGTCCAGGATTGTCCCAAGATATTTTGCTTCCCCTGTAGGGCTGACTGGGGTGTTTTCCAGTGACATTTGCTTCAGTTCGAGCTTCCTCTTCATAGAAGAGGGTACAAGGATAGTTTTTCGAGGTTTGATGGTTAGGCCCTTGGTACTACTCCATTTTGAGTTTAGGTTGAGGGCACCTTGCATCACTTCCGACATAATATTTTCGAATTTTCTCACAACGCAGATGACGGCATCATCTGCGTATCCTTGTACTATGTAACCAGATTTTGTTAGTAGCTCTAGGAGTTCGTCTACGACTAAGTTCGAAAGCAGAGTAGACAGTACTCCCCCTGCGGACAACCTCTAGTGGCTATAAAAGTTTTAGCGACCGTCCGCACTCTAGCTTTATTTTTCTGCTTTGTAGCATGGATAGGAACCAGTTTATGATCAGGGGTGCGATACCTTTCCTAGTCATAGCCTTGTTCATTGCTTCATAAGAGGTGTTGTCAAAGGCTCCCTGTATGTCAATAAATGCAGCCAGGGTTTTGTTGATTTATGAAACCAGGCTGTGAATGGCGGTCTCTGTGGATTTGCCAGGTTGGTATGCAAATTGGTGTGCATGTAATGGTTCAAGAAAAAGGATCGTATCGCTTATGTAGTGATCAACGATTTTCCCCAAAGTTTTTCGGAGAAAGGAGCTGAGATTGATGGGATAGTACGATTTGGGCAATTGTTTCGCCTGTTTCGCGGGGTTTGGTATAAAGACTACCCTAACTTCTCTCCGGTTGTTTGGTACGCAGTCTAGTATTAGAGCGGATCTGAATATCCATAGAAGGGAAGGAATCAATCAATAATTCCTGTAGTTCGAGTGGCTCTGTGCTAGGGCTTTTTGCAGTCGTACAGCCACTGGGATGTTTTCAATTTATTTACAGTGGGATCTTCAAGAGTCTCATTTAGCTTTGGAGCTTCTTTGTAACGCCACCAATCGCCATTATGCTCTATTGAATAGTTTTCTTCTTTCGATACAATTATTTAAAATCGGAAGTATGAATTCTCCTCGAAACTCCCTCCGTACGAAAGAACGAACTAAGAAATAACTGGCTGAAGTCAACACTCATCACCAGGAAGCGTACACAAAGGTTCGTAGGAGTGGTAGATACCTTGAAATCCATAAGGGGATATGGTATCAAATGCATTACCCTTTGTCCTCTTATAAAGTTGTTGTAACTCTCTTGTTTTTCAGTGTGTGATTGGTATCTGTAGAGTACCAAGTTAAAAGTCATATGGTGGTCATAAGATCTGTCGAGCAATTCATAAAAGTAATCTTTGGTCACGCTGTCCTTATCCTATCACATTGGCGATTGTTGTATTGGAAGGTGCACTTTTTGGATGCCGGGGTTCATTCTCGTAATATGTAAGGATAGGTCTTCCTACACCAACTGCATAACCCGTAATGCAAGTCTTAGTTAAACCCCTAAGACAAGGGACTAGAACCTTTACAATTCTGTAGATCCTTATAAACCTGAACTTCCGATATGTCGAAGTAACCCGCAAAAGGTACTCTCTAAGTACTTCGACAGGGTGACAATGGCACAGTGAATAGTGTATTTGCTCGTTAGCCGATGTATGCAAGTTCAAGCTCCAGCGGAGTACAGCAATCATCAGGCACCCGAGTATAAAAAAAAAACGAATAACATCAAAGTTTTTCCAACCACTGAACCAAAATAAGGTAGTGCCGGGTAGTGCAATGGACCAGTGAGTCTGAATGCTCTGAGTTGTGGGTTTGCTGTACTGGGACTAGAAGTGTAAATTTTGATGTTGACACCATTTGGAATATTCCTCCACTGCCGTCTGTATCCAAGGAAGAGAGACTTCGTTGAAAAGCTGTTCCTCACTCCCTGGTTTGCTGTCACCAACTAAATGCTGTCAGCTGCGAGTAATTTAATTGCTACCTCATAGTCCACTGCGACCACGGGAAATTTAATTATTAATTCCTTCTAAGAATCGACGACAAGACACTTAACGTCTAGGAGAATAGATAGATAGATATCCATAGTAACGCTTACGGCGCTGTACATTCAACTATTCCCACAAAAAGTATCTAATACCTTGCAGTGTTATCTAAAACGTAATAAATTAAATTCTCCCCAAATTCTATTTAATATTCCCTATTAGTATGTATTAACGAAATTAAATTCCCTCCGTAGATAAGGAAAAGGGCTGTGTAATGGAAAATTCTACCCTCAAAGCACAAAGTGTTAGAAATTCTTCTTTCCGTTTTCAATCTATCGCCCACCCTCCGCCGCCGTCGCCACTGCCGCCTTTCGGCACAACAAAGGCAAGTCCTTTTATTTTATCATATCTCTATTTTGTGTTACCCTAAGGGACACTATTCACCCACCGCCACTACCACCACCAGTAGATACAACCAGTAGCACCCAACACCCTATACATCATATGTGTTAAAAAGGAAAATTCCCATGACCTAATCATTCTTCGTTTCCTTTTTGTAAAAGTTATGAGGAAAAACTTTTCACCCGGCCGGCGATGAACGACGATGACGACGCCGAATTGAGCTGAAGTAGGAGCTGCGTTGGGGTCAAGGGGATAACAAAAATGTCTGACCCGGTAAGGGTACATTTTTCATCCCATAGTATCTATATACACACAAGAACACGATTTTAAGTATACACGATAAGCATTAACCCAAACAAAGTACCCGGTACAATATAACACTCAACAGATAGATATTCCATGCTCTGCAGGAGGCGGCAAATGGGAGGGGCGAGTGTGGCACCCTCGGATTCTCCATAACAAAAAAAAAAATGGCGCAACATTGCTAATGTATGAGGAGTCCCTCCGTTTATGTGCACCTGTAACTACATATGTAACATATAATGAACCGCAAATGTGTATTATTTTCATATAGGATACGTGTCGTACGGATACAAACGGGAAAAAATGTCAATCACTAGGGATACTCTCTTGCGCGTCGTCCTCGCCGTCCCTAATGATGACGACATTTATGTAAATAAAGAGGCTACATCGTCATCTGTTATCCATGGCAGCAGCAGTACACTCACACACCCATACATGAACGGAAGATACCAATACCAAATGACAAACGAAAGGCATTAGCAAGCCATAAGCCCCGGAATATCGAAATTACGCCGGGCCATGGAGATTTTATCCTAAAATCGTGTCTGTATCTGAAAGTTTTATTTTTTTTTTTATGTTGCCTCGTCGTTGCTGAAGGAATCTGTATCAGAGTATCTACAGAATTTCACTTCGAAACGGATTAAAGGATTATGTTTATGCTTTACTCATTTATTCACCTTTTACCTTTCTCCTCGGTGGGAACTGTGTCGTCGTTGTCGTACACAGTCAAGGCGAAAGCAGAGCATACAGGTGGTGGTAGGGAATAATGGGAACTTGGAATGCGGAACGCGGAACGATGGATAAAATATACAATATCTCAAGCAAGTGTGTCTTATCTGAGAGTTCAGAGAGGACAAACAGAGAGCAACAAAAAATGGAAGAGAGTCCGTTCTGGATAATAGATAGAGTGACCAGTCCAACATTTGTAAGTAGATATTTGCTGTAGACTTTGCATTCCACAAGAAAACTATAAGTCGGGCTTCCTACTTCCTAGATGAATAGTTACCAATTTCATTAATTGTGCACATCTGATCGTATCTTTTTTTTATATATATAATTTGCGCGCACTCAAGGGCTTATGAGTACCCTTTACAGGTTTACACACAGTGCGGACGTTGGAAAGGATAAAAAGAGAGAGAGAGAGAGAGAAAGATGTGGTGTAGTGGTTTTGGAGCTCAATTATTCATGCTTCAGAGAAACTCCTGGGGATGGCGTCCAGATAACCTGAGAAATTTTTTGCTATTTGTTGCCTTTGCTTCTGATTCACAGTATTTTTTTCGCAGTTACCGACGACATAGGCAAATCAAGCATCCAACAGAGCGAATAATTTTTCCAGTAATATGACCAAGCTACTGCCAGTGTTATGCATTCGCACTAGTGTTCACACGTGTTTTCGCAATTGATCGGACTGACTTTCATGAGAAATAAATAAATGATTGCTGACGTCAGGATTTGCACAAGACTTTCACGATGATTGCCTCTGCTTACGCTAGATATCGCTTAGATTGACGCTTCATGGCATCGAGTGGTTTTGCCTAAACACCTTGAAGTGAACTTGATCAAGACCCTTGCTAATTTGCCGATTCAATTGAATAGCATCAAAGTGGATACATTGCGGATTTCAGTATGGTGGTTTCAAATTGTCCTTGTTTCACATCTTGTTACAATCAAGTTGTGAATGCTAGATACACTGGGGAAAGTACTCGGAAAAATTATACGAATTCGACTAGAGCAACACGGAAGGAGACTCGGGCTTTGTAACCGACAGTTCGGATTCAGAAAGAAACGAAGCACCAACCATGCAATACAAGCTATTTGCGATATAGCATGTGAGAAAACAGTACTGTGCTGTTGTAACACTTGACGTCAAGAACACGTTCAATTCAGCCGACTGGATCTGTACATTAAAAAACATTGAGTGACATACAGGTGCCAAACTACATACTGCGAATAATTATAAATTACTTCGAAGACAGAACCCTCTACTATGACATGGAAGAGGGACCAAAGAAGTACAAGATTACCGGAGGAGTCCCAAAAGGGGCGGTCTTGGGACCAATTCTATGCACCATAATGTACGATGGCATCCTAAGAATAGAAAGGCCGAATGGAGTACACATAATCGGTTATGCCGACGATATTGTAGTTGTAGTAGTGGCCAAAACATTAGAGAAAGTTAGGCAAAACAAACAATCAAACAATCACAAACGTGAAGCTATAGATACAGACATAAGATTTCATATCTCGGGAATAGAATCTTTCGTGTTAGACATGGAGTCGAATACTCCGAGCTCAAAGAAATTTCGGCCGGCGTACCGCAAGGAAGCGTTCTTGGGCCGCTTCTCTATTTGCTATATACTCGTGATATACCGAACGAAGATGGCACTATCCTGGCTACGTTTGCCGATGACACCGCTATCCTAGCAGTAGGTAAAATAATCGAAGAAACGACTGCAAAACTGCAAAACGCACTGAATAATGTAAATGAATGGACGAGGGACTGTCGGATCGCCCTCAACGAATCTAAATCTGTTCACGTGAACTTCACTTACAAGAAAACTAATGACTTGCCAATTTTCCTAAACTCGGCCCGAATACCTTTTGCAAACGAGGCCAAATACCTGGGAATGACACTCGACGCAAGACTGAAATGGAATTCGCACGTGAAAATGAAACGAAAAGAACTTGAAATCAAATATAGCGAAATGTACTGGTTACTCGGAAAATATTCCCAGTTCAGTACTGAGAACAAACTGCTTTTATACAAGCAAGTGCTAAAGCCGGTGTGGACCTACGTTATACAACTTTGGGGTTGTACCAAGAAAACAAATGCAAATATTTTACAAGCTTTTCAAAATAAAGTGCTAAGAGAGATTGTCCAAGCACCGTGGTATATTAGAAACGACGATATCCACAGGGATCTCGGAATTCCGACAATCGAAGCTGAAACTAGAAGCTTCGCGAGAAAGCATAGAAACCGACTAATCGGACATGTCAACAATACAGTCCTACAAATATTGGATGAGAGCAATTTATTGCGCCGACTACAAAGGACGAAACCTTTCGACTTGGCGAGATAATGATTAACCGCGTCTAGATTGCGGAATATGCAGGATCTTTCAGTGGAAAGAAACCTGCCAAACGTTTTTATTTCATGATAGAAGAATTGCTTTTTTTTTTTTATAATTTGCGCGCACTCAAAGGGTTATGAATACCTTTAACATGTTTACACACAGTGCGGGCGTTTGGAAAGGATGGATAGAGAGAGAGAGAGAAAGATGTTGGTGTAGTGGTTTTTTGAAGCTCAGTTGTTTATGCTTCAGCTATTCTCCGGGGGTGGCGTCCAGATAACTGGGGAGATGTTTTTGTTATTATTGTCATTGCTTCTGATTCACAGTACTTTTTTTCCCGATAATCGATGTCAAGGGCAAATCATCATCGACAGAGCGAACAGATTTTCCAGCCACATGACCAAGCTACTGCCAGTGTTATGCCTTCGCAGTAGTGTTCACAAAAGCTTTTGCAAATGATCGGACTGACTTTACATATTTCATGAAATGCTTGCTGACATCAGGATTTGAACCATGAACCATTAGCGTGGCAATTGACGATGTTACCACTACACCATTGCCACCCCCAAATTGATAAGTTAATACTTAGTTGCGATATCTAACAAATTTATATCGAAGGGTGGTGATTTTTTTAGTCAGTAAGAATCTGACACTACTATGAGCACCCGCTTGCTATTCTCATAGTGTCTATGGAAGATTTTTCACCTACCCTCGGAAAAAAAAAAAAAAAAAAAAAAAAAAAAAAAAAAAAGATTTGGAACTAGTGGACCGCAGAACCGAAGCCCTTCTCATAAGCAGCCGTAAAAAATGGGAAACCTTACCATATAGGTCGCTGAGTAAGTCGTCGAGTCAAAGCCGTTCATCAAGTACCTGGGAGTGTTGCTGGACCACAGACTCAACTTCAGCGATCACCTAACGTACGCAGGCGAGAAGGCCTCCAGAGCAGTAGCGGCACTATACAGACTAATGCCAAATATTGGTGGATCAAAACAGCCAACCAAAACTCTTCTAAAGACCGCGAGGAAGCCAATACTCCTGTATGCGGTCCCAATATATGGATCAGCGACATACCGTAAGTCGTACATTAGAACGATAAAATTGGCGCCTAGAATCGCATCTTTAAAGGTATTATGTGCCTTTAGAACTGTATCAGCGGACGCGATGAAGACCGCTGAACTACATGAAAACGAGCACGATGACAGAACAACAACGGTAGAAGCTATAAAAGCAGAATGGCAATACAGGTGGAACATCAAAACCAAAGGGTGATGGACATACAAATTGATCCTCGAAGTTGGTGAATGGATTAGCAGAAAAGACGGTGAGGTAAACTACTACTTAACACAATTTCTATAGGGGCACGGATGCTTCTGGGAGTATCTCTACAAGTACAAGCACGCGGATGACCCATTCTGTCAGCACTGCGAAGGAAAAGTGCAGAACGCGGAGCCTGTACTGATAGAATACCAAAATTATACAAGGGCTAGGAATATAATAGAAAAAAGCAATTGGCGGCCAAGTGACCCCAAGAAGCCTGATCGCATTTATCCTGCCGAGAAGTGAAGGCTGGGGTAGGCAACTGCGCACAGCTGCCAACTTTGGCAGCTTAAAAAGAAGTGACGAAATGCGAAACATGCCCTGCGAAGGAATGCCTTGACTGGCGGTGCCACAGGGCAGCAGCAGACAGAGAAACAGGAGGGGTTTGTTTAGCACGTAACCATGCAGGAGCATGGAAAACAAAAAAACAATAACCTAACTCATAATAAAACGAAACACCATATATGCAATAGAGGCAATATGCACTCTAAGCGCGGCTTAGAGGGACAAAGCAGTACTGTGCTATCGTAACACTTTACGTCAAAAACTGCTTTAACTCAGTCAGCTGGAACTGCAAATTCAGAGTGCTAACCAACCTGTAGGTATCGAACTACTACTTCTTCTTCTTCATCTTCTTCTTCTTCCTATTTGTGCGAGGTTTCGATCAGAAAACAAGTGGTCAGCCTGGGTCTGAGTTCCGCTGTCATACACCTATCCATAAAAACTGCTTGGTCTCCTCCATATGCAGAACATGGAGTAGAATTGCCGATACATGGGCCGATACATGGGGCGTAGTCAAGACAGGGCCTAGAAAACAGTTCGGTCAGCACTGCTTGCTGTCCCTAAATAGGGAGTCGCTGCGATTCCTTGAAAAGACCGAACGGGTGGTGCGACATAGCATGGGGAATGTCATGTTAAAGCTCATAACCAGGGTTAGGATTTTGTTGACATAAAAAAGTAAGAAAACTTACTTACTTACTTAGATCCTTTAACCCCTCGGGGGGCATAGGGCGTCAACCACGCCTGCGCGCCATCGTGTTCAAAGTTCTGCAACGCGTTTGAGCTGCCTCCAACTCATTCCTAAAGAGCTCGATTCCTCCTCAACTGTTCTGCGCCACGTTTGCCTAGGGCGTCCCGCTATTCTGCCTGCCTGGGTGAGCGGATTCCACTGCATGGCGTATTTCGCAATGGAGTTGTCTTCGCGCCGTAGGGTGTGTCCAATCCATTGCCACTTTCTTCTTCGTATAGTAATGCTTACAGGTTCTTGGCCCGTTCTCAGATAAAGCTGTTCGTTAGAGATGCGGTTCGGCCAAAAAATCCTCAAGATGATTCTTAAGCATTTGTTTACAAAGACTTGCAGCTTCCGTGTGTTAATGGTGTCCACCTTCCAAGTACTGCACCCATAAAGCAGCACTGATTCTACGTTGGAGCGGAACAGTCGCAGCTTGGTTCTTAAGCTGATAACATTGCTTCTCCAGATTTTAGATAGCATTCCGAACGCAGCTTTAGCCTTCCCGATTCTGCTGCACACATCCAGTTCGGTGCCACCGCGATTAGCCGAGACCACACTTCCTAAATAAAGAAAGTTATCAACTTTCTCGACTTCCTGTCCGGCAATGTTAAGTTGAGCGCGGTTGTTAGAAGAAGTGCTCAGGGCTTTTGTTTTGGCTGTGTTTACTTTTAGCCCCACTTTGTTTGCCTCAGCTTCTAGATTTTGGGCCATCAAATGAAGATCAATTATCCGATGTGAAAGTAGACAAACATCGTCAGCGTAATCAAGGTGTTTAAGGTAAGATGTCATAGTCCAACGAATTCCATAGTTGCCTTCCATCAATGCTGCACGGAGTACATCGCTGATAACCACCAAAAACAATAGTGGTGACAGTATGCACCCTTGACGTACTCCACTTTGGACTTCAAAATCCTCCGACACCTTACCATTGTGCACGACGTGACACTTACCGCCCTCGTATGTAGCCTTGATAATAGCTATAAGTTTTTCTGGGATGCCTCTCCTGCGCAAGGCCAACCAGATAGCATCTCGATTCAATCTGTCGAAAGCTTTCTCGAAGTCGATAAACACTAAATGTAGCGGAGACCTATACTCAACGCATTGTTCGATAATGATCCGTAAGGTGTTTATGTGGTCAATGCAGGAGGATCCAGCGCGAAAGCCTGCCTGTTCGACATCGAGAGTTGAATCTAAATGTTCTTTAATTCGTTCTAGAATTATTTTAGCTATTATTTTAGCCACGGCTGGAAGAACGCATATACCTCTCCAGTTACCGCAATCCATCAAGTTTCCCTTCTTTGGAAGTTTAATGATCATCCCCCTTTTCCACTCCTGTGGAAATTGTTCACTACCCCAAGCTCTCCGTATTAGGGGATGCAGCAAATCTGCCGATGTATTTGGCGCCGCTTGAAATAGCTCGGCAGGGATGCCATCAATACCCACCGCCTTGTTTTTCTTGAGGGACTTGATTGCTGTTATTATCTCGGTTTTACTGGGAGGTGCGGTGCGAATTCGGGAATTTGTTGCTTCGAACTGCTCATTCGTATTCGAGATCATACCGCCATCGTCTATGTGATTTAGCACTGTAGCAAAATGTTCTCTCCATCTAGTGAGCTGATCCTCATCCGAAATCAGAAGGTTACCGTCTAGACTCTTCACTGGATGTTGTTTGGAGTTTCGACCACCGATGAGCTCCTTAGTGATGCTATACACAGTCCTACTGTCGCACCTACTCGCTGCTTCTTCAGCCCTTGAGGCCAGTGAGTTGATATATTGACGTTTGTCACGTCTCACAATACGCTGCACTTCTTTCTTCTTCGCACGGTATTGTGCTTCAAGCTCGGTTCTCTCTACTGCTGAGGCCGCTGCAATCCGAGCCTTGATTGCTGTACGCTCATCGATCCGTCTCCAGGTGTCTGTAGAAAGCCATGTGCGGTGGTGTTTCTGCTTTTTATCGACATACGTGCGTGCCCCAGTCGCAAAAGCATTTTTCACAGCACTCCAGTGGTCATCCATGTTCTCTTGCAATATGCTGCTGATTGCTTCTGCTTTTAAGGCAAGATGGTCCCTCAACTGTTGGCGCACTTGGGGAACCTTGAGCCTGTCGATATTAAACCTGGTAATGTTAAGTAGGTTTGAGCGGTTGCTGTTGACGGATGCAGTACGAAGGCGTAAATGAGCTACCATAAGATGGTGATCTCGTTCTAGTCCGACGTCAGCTCCACGTCTGTTTCGGACGTCCAGGAAACAATTTCTAAAGCGGCGACTGATCGCAATGTGGTCGATCTGGTTGGATGTTCGTTGCCTATCAGTAGAGACCCAACTGATTTTGTGGCAGGTGTTATGCTTAAACAGCGTACCTCCGATGACTAGGCGGTTGGTATTGCAGAAGTCCACAAACCGCTCACCGTTATCATTACGGTCTCCCACGACATGAACTCCCATCACGTGCTTAAGCATGGTGTTGTCGCTACCCACCTTGGCATTGAAATCTCCCATCACCATTACGATGTCCCCATTAGGCGTTTGGTTGTAGGCGGCGCCTAAGTGGCTATAAAAATCATCCTTTTCGTCCTCAGTCGCGTCTAGAGTCGGAGCATAACACTGTATGATGGTAATTTTTCTAACTCTACTCTGGAACCTAGCCGTCAATATCCGGTCATTATGGGGTTTCCAGGATATGAGGCTACTACGTGCTGCTGGAGTTAGCATGAGTCCTACTCCGGAACTCTGTGCACTTCCAGCTGGTTTCCCAGAGTAGAGCATGACAGTGCTCGAAAACTCGTTTTTTGGGTCGACTAAAAGCCTAAAATTGACTTTGGTGTACGCCAGCTGCGCTTGTACTGCTTCATCTTCAATCAATTCCTTTGCAAACACAACACAGCTTGCATCGTCTTCAAGAACGCTGACGATTGTTTTAATCCGAGCAAAATAATCCGCATAATATGGTATGTATTGTATACAAACAAGTAATATGTAATAGAGTTATACACAGTAACATCTGCGGTCACATACAAGTGCAAACCGTCTGTGGTCATCTACATATTTCCGTATTTTAATGCGTCTAGGAATTTAGGTATGCGTATTACGTAGTGTGAGTAAGAAGCAAGCAGATATACATACATGCAAACGGGCATTTTTGTACAATTTTTTTAGCGAACAAACTTTGAGAAAAAAGCAAAATAGGCAAAAAAGGCAGAAAAAGGCAACAACGGCAATAAAAGACAAAAAAGGCAATAATGATATAAAAAGGCAAAATAAAATACATATATTTGGAATCAGGAGGACATGAAACGTGTTTGTGTAAAGTCGATACTATCTTCCGATTAAGCAAAAAAAAGAGGCAAAGTTAGCAAAATCCTATCCCTGCTCATAACCAAGGGTGTTGGGGAAGGGCAGAAGTCCAAAGATGATGGAAGTGATGCCCATAAACTTGCATCACAGCAAGGCTGCGACGGTTAGTTAGTAAGGAAACATATTAAGGATGATCCTCAAGATACAGATAAGGCAGTAGACAACTTAGGCAAAGTAATGAACATGGCTTTCGAAAGGGCCTGTCCACTAAAACAGAAGTCCAAGAGGTCCCAAGCTCCTTGGTGGAGCAAAGAATTTAGCTCCAAGAAAAAACAGTTGTGGTATTTCTACAACAGGGCCAAAGAAATAGAGGACGGTACTACATGGGATGAATATATAATACTCACTCTTACGCTCTGAGTTTAAGTACTTAATAAGGCAATCAAAAAGAAAGTCGTGGAAGGTATTCTGTGAGTTTATCGGATACTAGTGAAGCTTCCAGACTTCGCATAATCCTAGCTGAATGCACTGCTGTCGCAAGCTTCATCAATAAATCTGACGTCTCGTGGGCAGAAAGTAGCGAAGAAGTTTTAGAAACGTTAGTTGAAGCTCACTTTCCAGGAAGTAGATCACCAATTGATTCTATTACTAACGGCTACTCGTATACTGGTATATCAATATGGGATGATGTAGTGCAAGAATCTGCGATGGGCTATTATGTCACTCTCACCGCTCAAAACACCATGCCCTGATGGAATTTTGCCAGGTATGCAGCAAAAAAGCCCAATCCAAGGTTAGAAACAGGCTTAGGGAAATTTTTAAACACGGTTTAAGGTCATGTTACGTACGAATGCCATGAAGGGAAGTGCGGGTTATATTTATACCTAAAGCAGGTAAATTAAGCCACACTTCAGCGAAAGACTACAGACTCATAAGTCTCTCGTCATTCCTTCTCAAGACACTTGAAAGACTTCTTGATATTCTCATCAGAAGTAAGTGCTGCAACGGCATTCTATGTAAAGCTCAACATGCATATTTGAAAGGGAAATCGGTGAAAATAAATTTACACGACGTAGTAGGGAAAACAGAGCTAGCCTTCACCATAAGAAATTTGACTTCCTAGACATAGAAGATGCTTTCAATAATGTAGAATGAAGGGCCATCAAACAGGCCCTAGAATCTTTGAATGTCGAGCATAGCATTACCAATTGGCTCTGCAATATGTTCGGCACCAAAAACATTAACCCCACTACCGGAAATAGTTCAATAAGAAAATCCGTTACCAGGGGACCCCCCAGGAAGGCGCTATCTTACTCGTCCTCTGAGTTCTAGTCATCGATGGGATATTTAAAGAAGTTAGCAATACAGGTATAAGCTTACGCGGACGACACGTGGCGATTTTAGTTCAGGGAAAATTCCTTGACACATTAAGTGAAATGATGGATTCAGCTCTTAACAGTCTCAAAAAATGGGCTAGAAGGTGTGGACTGTACGTCAACTCGGAAAAAACAGAATTGGTACTCTTCTGCAGAAAATACAAGATACCACCCTTCAAACTACCTAAGCTAGCAGGGGTGGAGCTTTCCCTTTCGGATCGCGCTAGATATCTTGGTGTCATGCTAGATAGGAAACCAAATTGGAAACTTAACATACAGGAAAGAGTCCGCAAGGCTTATAATGCTCTCTTTATCTGTAAGAGGACCGCAAAGAAAAAATAGGGCCTGAAGCTCGCAATGATACACTGAATATACATCATGATATTCAGACCCATCCTAACGTATTGTGGGCTCCATGGCGTAAGTGGTTAGTGTGCCGGATCACTACGCATGAGGTTCCAAGTTCGAAGCCCAGAAAACACCAAAAAGTTTTTTCACGGTCCCACCTCTCGCGAGCGTCTGACAAACATCCGAGAGTATTGTTGTCACGGAAAAGCTTCTCAAATCGCCGTTCGGATTCGGCATTAACCTTGTAGGTGCCTCCCATTCGTGTGAAAAAATATAACGCGCACAACATGAGTGGTTGCGAGAAGCTAGGCCCTGGCACTTTAAAGAGCTATTGTGCCAAATATTTGTTTTGTAACGTATGGGGCTCTTGTGTGGTGGAAGACAACGAATACGAAAAACATACGGGATATGTTGGTCATGGTAAAAAGAACGGATTGCGTTGCCATCATGGGTGCTCTACGCACAACACCTACGGCTGCACTCGAGATCTTTCTTTATCTTTTACCACTAGACCTACAAATCAAATTTCAAGCGGGCAACAATGCACTTCGGCTCACTAACGTTGGTCTCTTCAAGACTAATAACGTAGGATATAGCTCCATTCGAAAGGAATCTTTTCCCGGTATCCCTGACGAATCGGATGATATCCGTGGCACTTTAGACGTCCACACACCATACGAAGTAATGTATCCTATTTGAAAACACGGACTACACCCCACCGAAACTGAGATTTGAGCGACACTTCCGTACGAGTATCCCTGAACGCAATGAGTGGGATGGCTCTCCCCCTGATGATGGAAATTCGGTGCACTTCTACACAGATGGGTCTAAGACCGAAGGTGGGGTGGGCTGTGGTGTTTTCTCCGATAAGCTCAACCTGAGCATCTCGTTCCGCCTCCCTGATCATTGTAGCGTTTTTCAGGCGGAAATCATGGCGATTAAGGAAGCCCTATCTTGGCTGAAATGTAATGTATTATCTGTCAGCGATATTAGCATTTTCACTGACAGTCAAGCGGCTATCAAGTCCCTGGAATCGTGCTCTTTTTCTTCAAAGACCATCTTAGACTTCCGTTTGTCACAGAGACATTCCAGGAAACTGTAGGGTGGACGAACTCGATAGACAGGGTACTTCTCTAAGGATTCTGCCAGATAGGCAAGCCCTTGGTATGCCCCTCGCTACATGTAAGCATCTACTGAAGCTGAACGATATTAGCAAGACCAACCTTAGGTGGGATATTGGCTCAACGTGTCACATTTCAAAGACAGATCTTGCCTAAGCTGGACCAGAAACGTAGTGCCGAGTTGGTTAAACTAAAGCGATTACAGATCAGCTGCGTTATCGGTGTCATCACCGGACACTGTTTAATCGGCCAACATGCCAAAAGACTTGGCCTCTTTTCCAATGACTTCTGCAGGAACTGTAGGAACGAGGTAGAGGAGGAAACCATTCTTCACTTCCTATGCACATATCCTGCTCTATCATGCAAAAGAGTGCTCCATCTAGGACGACCTCAGTGATTTGGCGTCCTTAGACGTCATGAACATTCATCGCTTCGTCAAAAGCTCCGGTTGGTTTTATTAGTGAGTGGTCTAATGGTAGATCCTTGGCATCACAACGGACCCTTACTGGTCTAAGTGTGTCTGCATGGTGGTGCAGACAGCCAATCTAACCTAACCTAATGTATCCTATTAGAGCGGACTGGCGAAGGAAGACGGTCTCTATCTATAACGAGATTGCAATATACACAGATGGTTCTAAGACCAGAGAGGGTACGGGGTGAGTTACTTACTCGAGAGATATGAACCTACAGGTGGCCCTGAGACTTCCGGACACGTGCAGTGTGTTCCAAGCAGAGGTTCTGGTTGCCCTTAAAGCTGCGGAATTGCTTGAGATGGGATCAATATCCGACAAGAATAGCGCCATTAACATTAACAGTCAGGCTGCGATAAAGGCGCTAGAGTCTTACGTCACCAAATCTGAGATAGTTAGGAATTTCCGCACAATGCTTAAGGAATTACGGTACGCAGAAACAAATCAGATTATGTTGGGTACTTGGATACTGCGATATCGAAGGCAACGAGCAAGCAGACGTGCTGGCTAAAAGAGGAACGGGGCTCCCATATAGTGATATACTCGTCATACTCGACTAAGGGAATTATTCGTGATAGAATCATCGACACGGCCAATCTAAGATGGTTAAACTTATATGGTCGCAGGGTGTCTAAGGGCTTGTGGCCTGTGTTAGACCGCAGAAAGTCTGGGGAGATCATAAAGTTAGATAGATCACGGCTAAGAACTGCGACAGGAATACTCTCTGGTCGCTGTCTCCTAAGGAAGCATGCTATGAGACTAGGATTATCTAACATGGATGTTCGTACTTACTTACTTAGGTGGCGCTACAGTTCGGGGTGAACCTGGGCCTCAACCAACAAGCCTCTCCATTTAGCTCGGTCTTTAGCTAATTGCCTCCAGTTGCGCACTCCAAGTTGGTCGAGGTCCAATTGAATTTGTGCGCGCCACCTACGGTGATGATTCCCTCTACTGCGTCGTCCCTCGGGATTAGATTCGAAGACTCTGCGGGCCGGAGCGTTGGTGTCCATTCGCTCTACATGTCCTAGCCATCTCAGACGTCCAATACGCAGTTTTTTGACTAGGTCGATGTCGCTGTACAGCTCGTATAGTTCGTGATTGAATCTTCTCCTCCAAAACCCGTCAACGCAAACGGGACCGAAAATCTTACGAAGAATTTTTCTCTCGAAGCGACCAAGGATATCTTCATCCTCTTTTAATAAAGTTCATGTTTCAGCGCCGTAAAGTAGGACTGGGATGATCAAGGTCTTATATAGAGTCTCCTTAGTTATTCGAGATAGGGCTTTACTGTTGAATTGTCTTATAAGCCCAAAAAAACAGCGATTGGCAAGAGTTATTCTTCGATTGATTTCTGCACTGATTTTGTTTTTCGAGTTTATAGCAGAGCCAAGGTAAACAAATTCCCTTACTACCTCGAAGTTATAGCTGCCCACGGTGACGTTTTGTCCAATTCGTCGGTGTTGGTTTTCCCTTCTAGTTGACAGCATATACTTGGTTTTGCCCTCGTTTATCGCCAAACCCATTTTGGCCGCTTCCGCCTCAATGCTTGCAAAAGCACCGGTGACACCCGCTGAGATCTTCCGATAATGTCTATATCGTCGGCGTATGCAAGCAGTTGTACAGACTTGTAATATATTGTGCCTCCGGTGTTGGCTTGTGAGTTCCGCACAATCCGTTTAAGTACAATATTGAAAAAGTCACATGACAGCGCGTCACCTTGTCTAAAGCCTTTTTTGACATCAAAGGTCTCTGTGAGGTCATTACCGACCTTGATGGAGCAGCGAGCGTTATCCATCGTCAGCCTGCACATACGGACAAGTTTGGCAGGGATGTCAAAACTAGACATGGCTCTATAAAGCTCTTCTCTATAGATGCTGTCATAGGCGGCCTTGAAATCGATAAAGAGGTGGTGAGTATCGATTTGGAATTCTTGGGTTTTCTCCAGGATCTGCCGAAGTGTGAAGATTTGATCGATGGTGGACTTTCCTGGCCTGAAACCGCACTGATAGGGTCCAATCAGGCTGTTGATAAAAGGTTTCAGGCGTTCACACAATATCGCAGAAAAGATATTGTATGCGATGTTGAGGAGACTGATGCCTCTATAATTGGCGCAGTTGAGGGGGTCTCCTTTCTTGTGGATCGGGCAAACGATGCTGAGATTCCATTCATCAGGCATACACTCGTCTGACCAAATATTAGAAATGAGTTGGTGTATGCACTCTACCAATTCATCCCCAGCTGCCTTGAAAAGTTCGGCCGGTAAACCGTCAGGTCCAGCAGCCTTGTTCGATTTTAGCTTGGATATTGCTATCCTCACTTCGTTTTGGTCAGGTGGACGGAAATTTTGACTATCATCGTCTATGTTGAATGGTTCATTCTGCCTGACAGCGGGATGTTGGTCTTCGTCGCCGTTATACAGTCTGCAGAAGTAGTTTTTCCATATTCTCAGCACCGACTGTGATTCTACTACGAGGTTTCCATTTTCATCTCTACAGGTTTCTGTACGGGTATTACTTCTCTGACACGTTCTTTTTACCTTTTGGTAAAACTTCCGTACATTGTTCCTGGAGTATAGGCTCTCGATATTCTCAAACGTACGCTTCTCATGCTCTTTCTTCTTCTTTTGGAGAAGCCGATGTTCTTCCCGCCTCTTTTGCTCGTAGAGCTCACGAGCAGCTCTCGTCTTCCGCTGCAGCGCCGCTTTGTATGCCTCTTGTTTTGCTGCATGCACTCGCCGGCATTCTTCGTCAAACCAGGGGTTTCGCGGTGGTGGGCGAGCGAGACCCAGCACATCAGTTGCGGCGTTTCTGATGGCATGTTGGCAGCGTTGCCACTGGTCTTCGGTACTTGATGCTGGCGGCAAAGGGGTGATTGAGAGATTTCGGGATACGCGTTCAGCGAAGAGTCTGGCGGTCTCTTGCGATTGTAGCTTTTCGACGTTAAATTTTCTCACAGTAATTCTTCTTCGTTGCTCAGATTGGGATATCCGCATTCGTACCTTGGTTACAACAAGGTAATGATCCGAGTCTATGTTGGCCGCTCGGAAGGTCCGGACATCCAGAATACTGGAGGCATGTATTGCGTCGACCGCAATATGATCAACTTGGTTGATCGTTACATGATTATTGGACCTCCATGTCTGCTTATGAATATCGAGATGAGGAAACCATGTGCTTGCTATGGTGACATTTCGCTCCACAGCGAAATCAATTAGCCTTAGTCCGTTATCAGACGTGGTGTCGTGTAGGCTATGCTTACCGACTGCCCTACCAAAGACGTCCTCCTTTCCTATTTTGGCGTTAAAATCGCCCAATACGATTTTAACGTCGTATTTAAGACATTGCTCGTATGTTTTGTCGAGGAGCTCGTAGAAACACTCTTTGGTGGCAGGGTCCTTTTCTTCTGTGGGGGCATGAATACATATTAGGCTTATGTTAGCGAATTTAGCCTTGATCCGGATAGTCATAATTCGCTCGCTTACGTGTCGGAAGCTTAAGGCTTCTTGCCTAAGTCTGCCGCGTATAACAAATCCGCATCCGAATAAGCGTTGCCTGCTGCCTCTGTAACAATCACCGTAGTAGATGTCACAGTTCATCCTCTTTTTGCCCGGCCCATCCCATCGCACTTCCTGGATGGCGGTAATATCTGCTTTATAGCAGTCTAGGGTCTCTGGTAGTTGTTCGGCTGCACGTGGTCTGTAAAGGGACAGAACATTCCACGTACAGATCCGAAGGTCGTTGTCCTTATTTCGTTTGCTGAGGTCGTCATTAGTTGAGTCATCCTTATCCGAGGCTTTTGGTTGTATCGGAACCATGCGCTTTTTACGTGGTAGGGAAGTTACTCCGACGGCGCAACCCCCAACCTGGAGGGCCAGTTCCTTAATTATTCCCCTAAGACGAGGGGCCGGGTACACCGGTGTCAGTAGTCCACTACGGGAGTATGAGCGCTGCCGTTGGCCCATTAAGGGCTCCTCCGCTACCATCTCTATTCCAATGTCCTGACCAACATTGGAAATTCCTTACCGACCTGTGATCCGAATACGTCGAAGCAGCTCGCGCAAGGTATTCACTAAGTTCAACCTAACTGGAACTATAGACGCCACCGTTGACTCCGTCTAGGGAATTCGTCCGCTACCGCCTGGAACAGGAAGAAGTGCTCTAGTGAGGAAAGCACTCTTCCCCCCCTCTCTCATCTGCTGCCACCAAGAATCCGCCAAACGGGGTTGGTTACCCATTTCTTGGATTAAGGTACTAGGCACCCGGCTGTCACCGCGTGGAGGTTGAGAGTAGGAGTTGGTAGGCCTCAGCTGAGTGAAAATGCTTGTGTTTTCATATGATCGCATGCACTACCGTTTGACCAGCCATGGATGTTCGTAGGTACAGCGATTACTTACATCCCTCAGAGGACATAACACATATACTCTGTGAGTGCCAAGGAATTGCCAGGATAAGGCTAAAGCACCTTGGTAAATACTTCTTCGATAACCTGGAGGAGGTTAAGTCCTTGAACCACAACAAGGATCTCTTTAAATTCTGCAGGGAGATTAATTGTTTGGGAGAATTGGTTTTGGTCTTTAGCCGTAAAGGTTCCCTAGGGATCGTGATGGGCCCACTTTGGTGCCTAGTGTTTTATGATAACCTCATAACCCGACCTAACCGAACCTAACCTATTAATCATCAGCTGCAGCGAATTTGATGATTATGTAAACATAGCTATGTCGTCCGCTGTAGTGCTGTTACCTTCAAATCTTCCACCATTATAACAGCTGGCAATGTTCATGGTACATTATCTAAGAACAAGGCGAAAAGGAGGGGTGTATGACAGCCATGTCTTTCGATACACGACATTGCTAATCTGTTGTTACTATTGTATTGATTAGATTAGATAAATTTTTATTTTTATACTAAAAATTTTTAACAAAACAGTGTATAAACAAAGATCGGTTAGCATGGCATTGCCGTCTGCCTGGTTGACAAAAAGTTAACAATTATTAATAAATTATTAAATATAGCGTAATGGCACAGAAATGAATTCTTTATTTTTCTTCTTTTTCTTTTTCTTCAGAAGTTTCCATTCAAAACTCTTTCTGTGTATTGTTAAGCAATTTTGCAGTACCTGGTTAGTGTTGTGACGTTATTTTCATCAAGGATTTGCAAGACTTGGTTCTCCGATAAGACATCGTTTCCAAACACAGATTTCCTTGTTTCTTGCAAAATTGGGCACTTGCCAACAAGATGAAAAGTATCCTCCCTCTCAGATAAATTGCGCATGCCACAGACTATCGGTAGCTCATCCCTATGGGGTACATAATTCAGTTTCAGGAGCTCTCCACGCAGTCTTAGGACCGTTGCTATTTCTTCTATGCTGTACTCATCCCGGAAGTAATTATTGTGCTGCAAGTTGTGGCATAACCGGCTGTAGACTCCTCTATGGAGTGACCCTTATGCTTCCTCTAGAAATCTTTCCCTGATCTGCTCATCCACACGCCTGATTAATCGGTAAAGTTTAGGCTTCCAACTCCTCGCATCTTCCACACTAAGCTGCATTCCAAATCCACTAGCTAGTCCCAGCCACTCTTTGTACCATCCAGTTTTATTTCTTATAGACTGTAGAGCTGCTTTCTTCGGAAGTCTATAGTCTGGCATGTTTAGTACTCTAAGCACGTAATCCACTTGTAGCTTTAGGGTTTTTACAAAGAGTGGTGATAGGCCTGTCTCCAACATGAGCATGTAATTTGGCGTGTTCGGTGGCAGATGAAATGCTCTCTTTATATAGAACCTAAGGAATTTTTTCCACCGTTTCAAATTGTTTTCCTCCCTATACTTGAGCAGCGTAGAAGAGAATGGATCGCTAAACTGATTCAAAAACTTTATATTTGCTGCTATGAGCTATATATTTATTGTTGTAACATTTTCTCCAAGCAATGTTGATGGCTATTTTCGATTTCGACAATTTCTCTTTGAGGTGCCTTTCCATATTGAGATTTCTCGTAAAATACACTCCAAGGTACTTATACTCCTTCACCACTTGGATAGTTTCCCCATTAAAGTGCCATTTTTCATTCGCGCAGTTTCTGCCTCCACCTCTTTTAAAAATTATTATTTGAGACTTACTCAAATTTACCACCAGATTCCACATTTTGCAGTATTCGAAGAGTCGGTTTATTGTAAGCTGTAGATATTCGGGTGAGTACGACAAAAGCACTACGTCGTCTGCAAAGAGAAGGGCTTTAATCAATACACCTCCATATTCAACCCCTCCAGGTAAAAAAATCCACTGTATCCTCAATGAAGAGTGCAAATAACCATTCTGATAAGCCCTCACCATTCCATACAGCTGCTTTGGTATCCTCGTACAGATTTTTAATCGCACGTTCGAACTTCTGCCACACGCCCATGCCAAAGAGTTTGTAGAATAAAGCATTTCGGTTTACAGAGTCAAAAGCTGCCTTGAAGTCCACGAAGAATGCATATAGTTTCCTATTCCTCAGGAGAAAGGAGTCCACAATACTATTTAAAACAAACACGTGATCAACAGTGGAATATCCTGGTCGGAAACCCGCTTGATATTCCTTGAGCAGATTATTGGTATCTATCCATGCAGTTAGTCGACTTTGCAATATCGATGTAAAAATTTTATATGACGCATTTAAGAACGAAATGCCTCTGTAGTTTCCTGGGTCCGTCATACAACCTTTTTTATGAATCGGAAAGATCAGGGCATCCTTGAAGCGTTGTGGTATTATCCCGTTTTCCAAAATGTTGTTGAATAAGTAGGTAATATTCGTGTACAGTTCGTTAGTACCATATTTGTAGAATTCGGCTGGTATCCCGTCAGATCCTGCAGCTTTACCATCCTTAAGACTACTAAGTGCCTCAACAACGTCCTGCAATACAATTGGCCTATCCAACATTTCGTGGCAACTTGGAGATGCTTTTTTCTTCGCATGTTATTTTCCTGTAATTAAAAACTATATTAGTTACAATAACACATATACTAGCAAGGGATGAAACTTTTTGGCGCCTACGACGACAATTGGGGTGGAAAATCCTTTAAAATGTTGTCGCAGTTGTGTAGTATATCTATAATTAAAGATAATATTAGTAACAATTAGTTATATACTTACTTAAACACTGTTTATTCTATACCATATTCCGAGCAATAAATTTTATTTTATCCTGTGCGTAGCGAAGGTGCTCTGGAAATTGTTGAATGGGCTGGAACTGTGTCACTTTCGATGATCGATGCCTGGGGGGAAAGACTTGGAACACTTCAATTGTTGTGTTTCTGCAATTTAAAAGTAAATTAGTAACAATTATAGTGATAATATAAACAAATAGATTTACCTCTAAAAAAGCGCGGGTATTTTTTCCAGTTTGACAGATACGTTGTCTGGACTAAGTTTTTTTTTTCCAAACCAGAGGGGGTTTTCCAACATTACCATTCGTCAAATTGTATATATGCAACTCAAAATAGTGATGAACTTCGTGCAAATCCCACTATTAAAAAGTTTGTAGAAGAGTGTGCCCCTTTGCTACAATCAAGGGCCGCTCGGAAGTCTGTAAAGCACGCGTATAGCTTTTCCCCCTATTAAAGAAACGTTGTGCTATGGGTGTCCGAGTAAAGATCTGGTCGTTCGTAGAGAAACTCTTCCGAAATCCCGTTTGAAACTGGCTCAGTACACCACTCGTCCACCCATTTTTTCAGCCTCGCTGCTAACATGCCCGTGAAAATTTTTGCGATGGTGTTTATGAACGATATCCCTCTGTAGTTCGCTTGCATGTTAAGCTCTTCTTTTCTCAGTATGAGAAATTTGAATGATTTTTCAAAGTCCTGTCACAGGTCCAATTAAACGTGATAGGCAACTTTTGTAGAAAAAGCTAACTAAAAGCTCATTTTGGAACGAGAATATTGCTGCTTTTCTTAAAGTTTGCATGAGAACAGATACCTCTCAGTTTTTCGTTGCTCACAAGAAGTGGGCCATGGAACGACAACTTGACGAATTTCGCGGAAAGACTTGAGTCTTTATCCATACATACGAGATTCAATAGACTCAAGAAGTAAAGCCACAAGATCACATCATGCGTCGATCGGTCGTTGACTGCGCCCTTGGGTAGATGGAATCGGATGCCAATTTTGGTGAAAAACTCATCTTCAGCGATGATGACTGGATGGCTTCGTAGATAATCAAAATTGTCTGATCGGGAACGATTTCACTCCAATAGAGTGTATCTAGAAGCCTCATGTGCATCCAGGAACCTCATTGTTTAGTGTGAATTTTGATCAGGCGGCATCATCTAGTCATATGTCTTCCACAGTGAAGGAGGAATAACTATGAACAGAGGAAGTTATTGAGAGATGATCACCAATTTGTTTGGCCCGAATTGGATAATGTAGACTTCGACAACATGTGGTATGAGCATGACCGAAATACATGACATAGCAAATGAAACAATGAGGTGTGGATCTTTTGCGTTTTAGCACTTAGGCGAAACCAATATCAAGTGACGTCAAATTGAGTGGATGCTCTGGTGTGCCGAAAATGTCTGAGCTGATTTCTTGATGCTCCTTAGGAATCTTATTTGTTCAGATTTTGACCTGAGTATAGCCATTCATTTTGTAAGCACGTCCTGCTTCCTAATATGAACGTTATTGTCTCCAACTGGAACGAGCAAGCATCAATAGAATTCGATTTAATTTCCGATACAATTACTGTATAGTTCAGTTCAGAAAAATCTGGTCTGGTCACACTAACCCTGAGCATGAGTGGTCACAGGTGGGTGGCAAGGCATGTGGTATTGGTGTCAACAAAAGTAATATATTTTCAAAGCAAAATAAACTTTTTGTATCTCTCAGATACACTGAGAGTGTTCTCGGCCGAGAGACTTGCGCATTGTTAGCCATCGGCCTTTCTCTGCATCTCCGTTCCGGGCAGCATTCTGGCAACATTTTCGTTCCATTTTCTCACCCGCTGGTATACATATCCAAAGTTAAGCTAAACAAAAGCACATTCTCCGCTATCTATGGAAATTAGTTTCGAGTTCGCCGGTTGTACATGAGTACTTAGTGTGTCAGAATAAATAAACGGAATAGATTTCCGGCCTACAATACATGCTATTTGGTTTGTTTGCCGGGAATGAGATTTTATCGGCGGAGGCTGTATTGTGTTACTTCCTAGGGAGAGGGAGATGTTCAATTTGTAAACGAAGCTGTACTGGGTTAGCGAAGTAGTGTCAGAAGTACTACACTGTTGGCTTATCTACGCAAATAGATGGATGGCCTTTGGTGGGGTATGCAGTTCTGTTTACGTCTCATTTGGTGTGATGGCGGATAGAACTTGTATTGTTTATCTTTTTTTCGATAAAAGAGGAAATTAACGTCGGGAGTCTAGATGAAATGCGTTTGATGGAAGACTGGGCGGGCAGGCCAGGCTTTTAAGGCTGTGTCTGAAGTTCAAATCGTGATGTAATGGCTACAGCATTGGAAGTTCCAGAAAAGACTGGTATACATGGTACGTAACCATCAAAGACATTAGCCTTTTATTTCTTGTAGACTACACTTAGAAAGAGAATTAATCAATACCTGAAGGGCCACTACATTTTCTTTTATTCTTGGCAAATGCAGATACCAGCTCGATGCTTCATTTCGACCATGGATGATCTACAGGATGAGTGTTAGTGGTGAGTGCTTGCGATTACTCGCCTCATCTGCTCCAGAGTTGCCTCCATGGCTAACGTTACTAACAGTAATAACGTCCAACAGGAGGCCCGAAACCACGGCCTTAAGATTAAAAGTCTCATGCACTGCCGACTAAATCAGCAGGGTATTTACAAGCATGCCACCGTCCCCATTCCTGGCGACAGAGATGTTTTCGTCGCTCTGGCTCATTACATAGTTCCTTGCTCTTTTTTTATCTCAATACTAGAAATGCCTCATGTCGTAGACTGTTTATTGAACCAGTTCAGGTACCCACAATGTAACGCGAGAAGCAGACCACAACATGTAATCGAAAACATATTTACTTTACTTATGTCCTGTATCCCCTTGTGGGTTATATTGCTTAATACGCTCACGCTCCATCGTGTAGGGTTTCTGACAATATGTCTCAGCACTCCCTAACTTTATCCCAACTATCATGACCCTCTCGATCGTTCTGCGGCATGTCTTCCTCGGACGGCCAGTACTCTGTAATCCTGGGTTAAAGGGTTCTATTGCATAGCATCGTTAGATATGGAACTTTCACCTTTTCTGAGCATGTGACAAACATATTACCGCTTCCGTAATTGGATGGTTGTGTTTATTGGTTCCTGACCCGTTCTCTGGTAGAGGTGTTCGTTAGAGAAAATCCTTTATGTTTCCCAAGCAGCTATTATGTTGTATCCATATAAAAGCACGGGTTTGAAATTGGAGCAGAACAGTCTTAGTTTCGTTTTCAAACTGACTGCATTGGTTCGTCATATTTTGGGCATCATCCCGAACGCGGCCTTTGCTTTGGGAATCCTGGTGGTTATATCCAGCTCGGTTCCACCATTGGTCAAGACAATATTCCAAAGATACTGGAAACCTTCTACTCTCCCTGGCGGTTGTCCAGCAAAGTATATTTGAGCCGATGTATAAAGTTTCATCCCGTTGTCGCGTACTTCCATATCCGTATCTGCTACCATTTAGTTGAGCACCAAAATTCTGTGAGAGAGTAAGCAGACATCGTCAGCGTGGTCAAGATGTTTCAGTTGGGATCTGAGAGTCCATCGAATTCCTCCATTTTCCGCTGACACTGTGCTCATCACTGTTAAGGTATCTTTACTCGAAGGCTGAGTTGGGCTCGCCGGCCCCAGGGTCAACCCAAAGGAATACCCTAGAGTTTGGGTAAGAGGTACTTTATTGTGGTTACTTATATTGGTTGTTAACAACGGTTAGATTGGAACAATTCAAATAAGCGTTAGTTAACAAATCTTATACCTAACAATATGGATATAAGCTTAACAATATTGTAGTCTCACTTACTTACTTAGGTGGCGCTACAGTTCGGGGTGAACCTAGGCCTCAACCAACAAGCATTTAGCTCGGTCTTTAGCTAATTGCCTCCAGTTGCGCACTCCAAGTTGGTCGAGGTCCCCTTGAACTTGTGCGCGCCACCTACGGCGATAATTCCCTCTACTGCGTCGTCCCTCGGGGTTAGATTCGAAGACTCTGCGGGCCGGAGCGTTGGTGTCCATTCGCTCTACATGTCCTAGCCATCTCAGACGTCCAATACGCAGTTTTTTGACTAGGTCGATGTCGCTGTACAGCTCGTATAGTTCGTGATTGAATCTTCTCCTCCAAAACCCGTCAACGCAAACGGGACCGAAAATCTTACGAAGAATTTTTCTCTCGAAGCAACCAAGGATATCTTCATCCTCTTTTAATAAAGTCCATGTTTCAGCGCCGTAAAGCAGGACTGGGATCATCAAGGTCATATACAGAGTCTCTTTAGTTGTTCGAGATAGGGCTTTACTGTTGAATTGCCTTATAAGCCCAAAAAAACAGCGATTGGCAAGAGTTATTCTTCGATTGATTTCTGCGCTGATCTTGTTTGTAGAATTTATAGCAGAGCCAAGGTAAACAAATTCCCTTACTACCTCGAAGTTATAGCTGCCCACGGTGACGTTTTGTCCAATTCGTCGGTGTTGGCTTTCCCTTCTTGTTGACAGCATATACTTGGTTTTGCCCTCGTTTATCACTAAACCCATTTTGACCGCCTCAATGATTGCAAACGCACCGGTGACAGCCCGCTGAGTTCTTCCGATAATGTCGATATCGTCGGCGTATGCAAGCAGTTGTACAGACTTGTAATAGATTGCGCCTCCGGAGTTGGCTTATGAGTTCCGCACAATCCGTTTAAGTACAATATTGAAAAAGTCACATGACAGCGCGTCACCTTGTCTAAAGCCTTTTTTGACATCAAAGGTCTCTGTGAGGTCATTACCGACCTTGATGGAGCAGCGAGCCTTCTCCATCGTCAGCCTGCACAGACGGACAAGTTTGGCAGGGATGTCAAAACTAGACATGGCTCTATAAAGCTCTTCTCTATAGATGCTGTCATAGGCGGCCTTGAAATCGATAAAGAGGTGATGAGTATCGATTTGGATTTCTTGGGTTTTCTCCAGGATCTGCCGAAGTGTGAAGATTTGATCGATGGTGGACTTTCCAGGCCTGAAACCGCACTGATAGGGTCCAATCAGGCTGTTGATAAAAGGTTTCAGACGTTCACACAATATCGCAGAAAGGATATTGTATGCGATGTTGAGGAGACAGTTGAGGAGGTCTCCTTTCTTGTGGATCGGGCAAACGATGCTGAGATTCCATTCATCAGGCATACACTCGTCTGACCAAATCTTAGAAATGAGTTGGTGTATGCACTCTACTAATTCACCCCCAGCTGCCTTGAAAAGTTCGGCCGGTAAGCCGTCAGGTCCAGCAGCCTTGTTCGATTTTAGCTTGGATATTGCTATCCTCACTTCGTTTTGGTCAGGTGGACGGAAATTTTGACTATCATCGTCTATGTTGAATGGTTCATTCTGCCTGACAGCGGGATGTTGGTCTTCGTCGCCATTATACAGTCTGCAGAAGTAGTTTTTCCATATTCTCAGCACCGACTGTGATTCTACTATAAGGTTTCCATTTTCATCTCTACATGTTTCTGCACAGGTAATGCTTCTCTGACACGTTCTTTTTACCTTTTGGTAAAACTTCCGTACATTGTTCCTGGAGTATAGGCTCTCGATATTCTCAAACGCACGCTTCTCATGCTCTTTCTTCTTCTTTTGGAGAAGCCGATGTTCTTCCCGCCTCTTTTGCTCGTAGAGCTCACGAGCAGCTCTCGTCTTCCGCTGCAGCGCCGCTTTGTATGCCTCTTGTTTTGCTGCATGCACTCGCCGGCATTCTTCGTCAAACCAGGGGTTTCGCGGTGGTGGGCGAGCGAGACCCAGCACATCAGTCGCGGCGTTTCTGATGGCATGTTGGCAGCGTTGCCACTGGTCTTCGGTACTTGATGCTGGTGGCAAAGGGGTGATTGAGAGATTTCGGGATACGCTTTCAGCGAAGAGTCTGGCGGTCTCTTGCGATTGTAGCTTTTCGACGTTAAATTTTCTCACAGTAATTCTTTTTTGTTGCTCAAGACTGTATCATAAGCGGCAGTGAGGTCGATAAACGTTATGCCTCATATGAGCCAGCATCAATATGCGTTGTGAGAGAAAGTACTTTATCTGCAAAGCTACGTATAGGCCGACAGAAACCTTATTCAATTGACAGAGCATTTCCAATGACCGGGCTTATGCGATTTGCTATCAGTCTCTGTACCGTGTAACAATAAAACACTGCCTACTGCGACATTTCTACCCTCGGAATCATGATACAACTTTCAGATAAGATCGTAAAATCTCAATCTTTATCGAATTTTTCACCTTTTTATACAAACTCAGGGAATATCCTTAAAGACATCCAATTTATAACTCAATTTTGACGAAGGCCCAAACGATTTCTACGTTCTGATTTGGATGACGCTATGCTTACCTCTCCCTAATTCTTAAAGAAAACAACGACACCCATCAATATTGCTTCCCGCCAAAAAAAATTCACCCAAATCCATATTCGAATTCGGCTAACATCACCCATTCACCCCATACCCATTTCACCCCCAACAAATGTTTACTCTAAAGCATGTGAGCAAGGCCCCCTGTAAGAGTATCTGTTAGTGTTTCATATTTCCAGTTCATTCCAGGTCAACAAAATGTTTCAGCAACATTTCTCAAGTCTCCTCTCAGCCCAGTGTATGCAACGGTATAGAAATGCTCCCCAAAAAAAGATTTCAGCTCACGGAATCCTCCCCTATAGAGTCGGTTGCTGGTACTTGCCACTTTTAGTCTCTTGGCAAGCTTTAATTCGAAAAGTTCAGTTTGCTCCAAAACGGTCGTCGGTGAAAATTTGTTGATTGCTGTGATTTTCCTTTCAATCATTTTTTTTTTTTGTCAGCCTCTGTTGGAATACACAGGTGTGTTGGGGCTTGGGTGCGCTTAAAATCCTCATTTTTTTCTGTGTGTGGATACATACCAACCGTGCTGGGGATGTAAATATATTTCCCATCGTATACGGAGTGGACGAAGAAAGTATATCATTATCCTTGTTTTTAGATATAGAGTGCTGGGGGTTTTTTTTTAAGAGGGATGCATCCCTTAGGGTTTACGGTTTGGCGTGTGTCTTTACATAAAATGTATAAAACTATACAAATGAATTAAAAAATACAATCGGCATGTGCATTTTTCCTACTCAAATGCAGAGTGTATCTTGAGAGGGAAAAAATAAAATTCCAACGTATCCTTAAATTCAAATCTGCATTGCGGTTCTCGTCCCATTTTTTTATGAAATTAAAACAAAGTTTAAGAAAATAAGAAAAAAAAAAGTAAATTTCTCCTGTTCATCTGGCAATAATCCAATGCCCCAAGAGAAAAGTCGAGGTGCTTGCAAGGCAAAGGCAAAGTTTTTTGAAAATCTCTTTCATTTCGTTTTATTTCTTTCTTCCTGAATAATTAATGTCCTTTTAGGTTCTGCCTTGTTTATACTCCAGTTGTCCTTCATAATGTAATGTAAAGTTTTGCATTTAAATTTTGTATTTCCCTCACTTAGAAAATACCTTAAAAGTGAAATCAAAAAGTGGATAAAGTGCAATAAAAGTGGAAGAAAAAAATAAAAAAATATTTATACAGTGTTACAGTTACGACGTATATTTCAAAAAAATAAAATCAACAAAGTTTACCAGTAAGTGACACAAAAGAAGAGTGAAAAAGTAAACTAATTGTCCTGAGCACTTTTGTTTTTGTGTACTTACATCCTGTGGATAACCATTTTCGTTGAGAAGGAACACAACACAGCAAGAAATTTCCATTTCGGTAAGCATCCATCCAAGCGAAATTAGAAATATAAATTACAAGAAGTTTTACTGCTAATTACGACTGTAGGTAGGACTTATTCTCAGTCCTTAAAAGAAATCCTACAAAACAACAAAAAAGGATATAACAAAACATTGCAGGGCTGCTTTTGTTTTAAGGCTGTTCCCTGAAAGATTCTCATTTAATGGTGGAAAATGGTCGCTTTTGGGTCGGTCACAATAAATCGTTGTTCCGAATAAGGGTACCTACTCCCTATGTGTATAGAGTCATTGTAGTCCTTAATGAAGCATGGTGCTAATTTTAGCTGAAATCGATTTGCCTCCCTTGTTAATAGCTCCTATTCGGGAGTTATATGCAATTTGTTAATCACAAGGCGACCGTCTGTTATTCTGGCGTGAACTTAGGAACGCTTTGAATAATTGGGCGGGCTTGGTTTTCAATTGATTGCGTGTATAAAGGACTTTTTTGGTGGACCTATGGATGGGGAATTTGATGGATAGTTTGGGGTAGTTTATTATTCTATTGACCCAAAATTCCATTGGTAATAGCATTAATTATTCGGTTCGTTTAGTCAGTTGAATTTCATTCTCCACACTTTTTATAGGGTTGAATGGTTTCACAGAGTGTTACTGTGTACATAAATGGAGGGTGCCAGGGTTTCCAAACTGATGTGTCGGACAATACCAGCACTCGGGAAACTTGACAGAAAGTTTCCTCGAAATTATGAAAGTTTTAAGAGAAGAAAATGAAATTGCTACGACTTTCATGATTTTTCAAGAGTTTCGCATTTCGATATAGTAGGCAATATTTAAAATTCGAATCTGGTTCATTTCTACAAATTTAACTAAACAGCTTAAAATACAGACGAAGAAACGCCTGTCCTCATCAACAACTAACTCCTTTAGAAGTATGGCGGCAGTGGGTAGTGGAACACATCGGTGCAGCTATGATATTCATCACCTTTTGCCCCAAAATCTGGAAGAGGGAACATTATTGTAAATTTTCTTATTTACACCTTCAACTGTCACTGACATCAACTTTTTCAATGGACGTGATTGATTATCAAAGCGCCCTCTGTCAATAGGTCTATTTTTGACAGCTCGGGTTACACTCTAAGATCACTCTGAAGTGTTTAGGGGGGTTCACATTCTCAAATATGCTTGACAAGCATGGTTTGTTTGACTCGAATTTGAAAATGTGAACGCTCCATCAAACAGTTTGACAAGCATGTTGGATGGATATCAAAATATTTTGATATTTTGCTTGCTTGACACACATGTTTGAGAATATGAACGCCTTCTTGTCAAACCAGGAGGAAATTTCATTCTAAAAAAAGTTGTCAATCTGTGCGCATCAACGAAAAGAAAACCGCCATGGTTAAAATTCTAAAGAGAACTGATGTTTGACAGCCTTTTTGACAAATGTAAAAGGAAAATGGCTTCAATCCATCAAACATAATCAAGCCATGCTTGTCAAGCATATTTGAGAATGTGAATGCCCCTTTTCTTGAGAACCCTTCTGAAACCACTAAGAAGACAACCCAGGTTTTCTTGGATAAGGAAGTGGAGCTGTGAAAACCTTAGGTGGCCTTTGTGGTTATCATTTGTTTTGCATATCGCGGAAATAATCTACTTAATATCCAATAAACTAGTGATGCTGATATTGAAATTAGGTTCAAGCTCCAGATTGAGTAGAACTATTGATAGTTGATCCACCCATGATGGCGATTCCCGGTATTCTATAGCTGCTTTAAATTGGTGATGAAACCTCTCAACCATGCTATTAGCTGCTAGGTGGTACGCTGTGCTCATCAGGCGGTTGATGGCAAACAATTTAGCTAGCGCCAGCAATAAATTGGAGAGAAATTGTCTTCCACGGTCAGATGTTACCTTTAAGAGCACTCCAAAGCGAGCGATCCAATTGCCGAAAAAAACTCTTACTAGGGTGTCTGCCCTCGAGTCTTCGAGAGCGTAGGCTTCCGGCCAACGTAAAAATCGATCCACGATGGTAAGGCAAAATCTTGATTCTCGAGAATACGGTAAAGGTCCCACGAAGTCTATACGGATATGCTCAAACCTCGAACCTGGAGATGCGAAATCGCCTACAGGGGGTGACGTATGGCGAGTGACCTTCACTTTTGGCATGGTACCCATACTCGTGCCCATGTTTTACAGTCTTTCTGTAACGATGGCCATATGTATTTTGAAGCGACGAGCTTTGATGTAGCCTTAGCACCAGGATAACTCAGATTATGCAGTGGCGTCGAAACTGTTGTGGAATTACAGGTCTGGCAGTTTTTTGAGACACATCACAGTAAATTCGGCAGTTGTACTTCGACGATCTGTAAAGCAGAATCAGACTGTAAAAGATTATTCAATTTTACATCACCTGATTGGGCTGCTGCTTAGTCGTTGACATCTATTGGTTCGCTTATGGCCTCGATCCTGGACAACGTATCCGCCATCACATTATCGGCGCCAGGTATGTGTTTGACATCGGTTAAGAATTGGCCAATAAAATCCAGATATCTAAACTGCTTCGGGTTTTTGTTTAAATGCGAACGGCAATGGTTAATGATCTGCTTAGATAGTAAAATTTCTATTTTCGAGCATGAATTTGAAGTGTTTGATTGCTGAGTATACTGCTAGGAGTTATCTGTCGTAGGTACTGCATTTCCGCTGTGCTGGGCTAAACCCCTTATGCGAAGTAAGACAATAGCTGCCACCCACGACGAGATTGCTTCCATCGCGTTGTTTGATGCGTCGGTGAATAATCCCAATGTCAGACTTGGATCAGGGTGTGCCAGCAGTGCAGCCTGAACGCGACCTTCCTTGCAAGAATTAAAGGCTTGCTGAAGAGATGGTGTCCATACGATAGCCTTATTCCCATTCGTGTTTTGTCCTTTAAGACATTCGTTCAGTGATTGCTTGAAGTTCAGCTGCATTTTTGATGAAACGCTTGTAAAAATTCACTGACCCGAGGAATCTGCGCAATTTCTTCACTGTGTCTGGTGGTTTGTAATCCATGATGGCCATGTCCCGTTCTTCAGGCAGTTTCATGCCCTTTGTTGATATAACAAAGCCTAAAAATGTTATGGCATGCTTATGGATGCCGTGGTGTAAGTGGTTAGTGTGTCGGATCGCTACGCATGAGGTTCCAAGTTCGAATCCCAGAAAACACCAAGAAGTTTTTTCACAGTCCCACCTCTCGCGAGACAAACATCCGAGAGTATTGTTGTCACGAAAAAGCTTCTCCAATCGCCGTTCGGAGTCGGCATTAAACTGTAGATCCCTTCCATTCGTGTGAAAAACATAACGCACACAACATGAGTGGTTGCGCGAAGGTAGGCCTTGGCCTTTGTATGCTTTGTATGCTTACCAAATTCACTCTTCACTAAATTGATCGCCACTACATGCCCTCTGAGACGCTCGAAAAGACTTCTGAGATGTTGTAGATGCTGATCTTCATTTTCTGGTGTCACCAGGATGTCGTCTATATAGGGAAAACAGAACCCGAGCCCAGCTGCCACTTCATCGATAAACCTCTGGAATGTTTGTCCAGCGTTTCTCAGACCAAACGTTATGAAGGGAAACCGAAGAGTCCAAACGGGGTAATTATCGCTGTTTTCTGGATGTCCTCGGCAGCAACTGGAATTTGATTGAAGGTCCTGACGAGATCGATCTTCGAGAAGGACCTTTTACCAGCTAGGTTCGCCGAGTAAACCTGAACGCTTCGTGGTGGATAGTTTCCCGGTATAGTTCGAGCGTTCAGCGCCCGGTAGTTGCCACAAGGACACTACTCACCAGTTTTCTTTGGAGCTAGATGTAGGGGTGATGACCAACAACTCTTGGAGAGACGAGCTATTCCCATTTTTACTATCGTCTCGAGTTTCCGTTTGGCAACTATCATTTTGTCAGGGGCCAAACAAAGGGCTTTGCGGGCAATAGGCGGTCCGGACGTTTTCTTGATGTGGTGAACCGTAGAGTGACAAATATCTTTAATGGCACCATCTGGTCTAGTTAAATTGGGAAACTCGAGTTCGATGTACTGAGATTCGCCCGAAATGGTTTTAACTTGTAGAACTCTTTTCACAGATGCATTGAAACTTCTAGCTGAGAGTCCTGTAATGCTGTACACTACGTCTACAAGTAACGGCAGCATGCCAGGAAGTCAGCTCCGATGATTGGTTTACCCACGTCGGCCACAATATAACGCCAAGTAATCCGAGGTCGACTTCAACAGTGAGACATCCGTATGTTGGTATATGTAGGTGTTCCGTTGGCAGCTAAGAGTGTGTATTCCGAGGCATTACGCTGACGACCTGAACGAATGGGTGGACGATCAGACCCATCTGATCCTGTGTCTACCATGAACTGGACTTATGTTTTCTTGTCAGTAACAAAAAGGCGGCTGAAAGTTGGGCTCTCATTTACCGCCATTAATGACAGCCTTCGTCGTTTCCCTGCTGGAAGTTACATGTCGTTTTCTTTCGTTGGCACTAAACCTGTGATGATAGTAACAACGACCAATTCTCTTTTGTGTACGAGAGTATGAGTCATTGTCAGTCAGCTGGTGATGAGGGCTGTTAGCTTGGCGCTGCTGTCTGCGACGAGAAAGTGAGCGAGAACAGTGGTTCCAATTTTGTGTGTTGTTGTCTCGCCCAGTAGATAATGCTGCGACCTGCTTGCTTAGCTCCTCTACTTGCTGCAGGTGGGGACAAAGAAGATGAATTTTCCCCTGCAATTTGATGCTGGGGAATGACTTCGTTTATTTTATCGGCGATTGGTCCCAACTCATTGAGAGTAATTGAAGTGTGAGCCGCGAGTATTGACTGTGCGCTCGTTTCAAGTCTATCCAGCAGGATTGCCTTCAACGCGTCGTCCGTCATTGTGGTGCCACATAAATTCCTTAAATGACGCAGAAATTGAGAGGGCTTTCTGTCGCCGAGTTGCTCTCTGTTCAACATTTGACGGATTTGGTAATTCCTAGTTGGAGCCAATGGAGAAATCAATTCGCCTTATAAACCTATATACGCATTGCCTTGTGGTGGACTTATAATGACGTCCTGGACTTCTGTTGCGGTCACAAGGTCGAGATGGGCAACGACAATGTTAAATTTGCGTGCATCAGATCGTAAATTTACAAGGGTGAACTGTGCTTCCAGTTGAGAAAACCAAAGTCTGACATTTTCTCGCCAAAATGGTGGTTGCTTCATTTGTGCGTGGTTTGTTTCCATTTCGGGGGGTATCTGTTGCATTAATTGGAGTTGCAGTTGCATGTGCGTTATCTGTTCTGGATCGTATTGCTGGTTTGCAATATGCGCAGTTTCATTGTTGTCTTCACTGGCAGGCGTAGCCGGAGCCTTGTTTTCTGCATTGTTCTCCACATTGTCGTCCGAACTTTCGACTTTACCTTTCATCGTGTATTCGGGGTCGCCAATTTAGAATGCGTTTTACAAATTTCAATTCAACTTTATTTAGAAATTACACAAAATTAATTTAGCACCTGGCCAACAAAAAAGGGCGGAACACAAAGGGAGAGAGAGAGAGATGTGGCTAGCCGCGCATTTACATATCATATATAGTTCGTTTTGTAGACTTGTGGCGACATCTATAATCCGATCTGGGAAAGGTTCATTATTGAATTAACATTTTCGCGGTTACTATATCGGACGCCACAGGTCTAATGCGTTTTTCTTAGAATGGAAAACTCAGGTTATTTGACACATCTGGGAGTTGTCGAAAAAACCTGCGTCAACCCTAGTGTAATATAGCTCGAATTCTTTTGACAAATCGTTTGACATTACACAAAAATCGAATACTCTCGAAAATGTATTAAATAGTTCCATATAGCATTAAGAAGCAAAGCATCAAGCAGTTGTTTGACTCAAATTTGTAGCAAACTGTCGGACCGTAATATTTGGCGCAACAGCTCTTTAAGTGCCAGGGCCTAGCTTCTGGCAACAACTCATATTGTGTGCGTTATATTTATCACACGAATAGAAGGGACCTACGGTTTAGTGCCATATCCGAAGGGCAATTTATTTTGAGAAGCTTTTTCGAGACAACAATACTCTCGGATGTTTGTCAGACGTTCACTTCTCAGTAAGCTTTCGCCGTGATCGGATGTGCATTCCTATTCCTAGTACAATATTGCTTTTAATTTTAATCTTTTTAATTTTTTTACTAAAGTTTAAAATGATTACGTCTCATTGCCCTTCGTGCAACCACACTTTGATTGACAGTGATTTCTTAATTACTAAAATTGAGGAACTACACAGTGAAATCATTGAATTAAAAAAACTAGTTTCGATGTCTTCATTGACAATTAGTGGTAAATCGTAAGTGACTACGCGCTCTCAAGCTCTTAGTAAGGTCAATGCACCCAGTCGTGCTTCCCCATCTCTTGCTAAAGACTCGCGAAATAAAACCGTCGCAAAACAACTGAGTGTTAACAGTCCAAATACTCCCAATGCTGTTCCTGCTAAAGCCAAGTCTGGCCCATCTGCTGCTGCTGCTGCTGCTGTGTCTATATCCACTTTACATTTGGATTCAGAAGAAAATTCATCCAACGTCTCTGCCATTGCTGCTGCTGCTACGAATTTTCAAACTTCTAGTACAGCTACAAAATCATCTCAGCCTGCTTCTGGTGAGTCTAATGCTGACCTTATTCCAAATGGTATAGCCTCACAGGCTACTAAGATGAAAAGGACAAATGTTGGAGGAGAAACAATCATTGGAACTAATAACATTTGTTCTTTGGATGTACTAACACACCTGAAATGGCTACATTTATCTTCCTTCAAGCCTACTACAACATCTCAATCAATTCTACAATATGTTTCTTCAGTGTTTAACATCGATTCATCGAAAATTGCATGTTACAAATTAATAAAATCTGGGGCTGACGAGCTGTCGCTGAAATTTGTAAATTTCAAATTGGGTGTTCCGGAGGATTTAATATCTATGTTCCTCAACTCTAATTTGTGGCAAAAGGGAATTCGTATTCGCGAATTTCAATTTCATGAAAAAAACGACATGGATCTACCTACAATCAAGCTCACTTAGCGTAAACTTCTCTTCCTCCAATATAGGCAGTAATTCTTACGCAATAGTACTAGGAGACTTTAATTTATCCGATGTAAATTGGATTTTTTGTGATGATGAAAAATGTAATATGCCATTTAACGTCAGTAGAGACTTTGAATTCGAAATAGTTGATAATATGTCTGCTATGAACTTGAGTCAAGTAAATTCAATTCGTAATTCTATAGGAAGAATATTAGATTTAGTTTTTATTGATAAGGAGCTCGAAGTTTCTGTTTCTAAAGCGGATTTTTTGCTGTCAAATAATAGCAATTTTCATAAAGCAGTACATGTTTCTTTTAATTTATCGGTCTTAAACTCTTATCTTTCTGATAATCCTATTTACGAACCTAATTTTGACTTTAAAAACGGAGATTATAATTCCATAAATTCTTATTTGTCTTCATTTGATTGGCAAGAAATCCTCGGCACTTCGAACTTAGATGCAGCCTACACTACGTTTGGAAACATATTAGGATCATCAATTTCTAAGTATCTGCCGGTTAAACGACCAAAACATTCAAAAACGCCCGTCTGGTTTAATAAAAGTTTATCGAGATTAAAAAACGCTATGCTTAAGACTTATAGAAATAGTAAATCCATTATAGCTTTGCGAGGCAAATTTCGTCAGCTGAGAAATGAATATGAATTCCTTAAGAAATTTGTGTATAGGCAGTATATATGGTCAATAGAATCCAAAATTAAACATGACTCTAAAACATTTTGGTCGTTTATTAACACTAAACGTAAATCGATTGGAATCCCGTCCAACATGGTTTATAATGGCGTTTCCAGTGACAATTTAAAAGATGTATGTGATATGTTTGGTGTATTTTTTCAATCAAATTTCGTCAATAAATCAATTGACTGCAGTACCTTTTGTAAAGAAATGGTTGATTTGAGCTTGTTATCCACAACTGAGGATGAAGTTTTCATGGAATTGTCGGCTCTCGATTCAAGTACGAGCATTCCACCAGATAATGTTCCACCCCTATTTCTAAGACTATGCAAGTCTAATATCGTAAAGCCGTTGTGCATTATTTTCAATATGTCCTTGTGCCGCGGTGAATTTTTAGACCGCCGGACCAGACCGCCGGACCGCCTTCCTTCCTTCCTTAGATGGCGCTACAGTCCGGGGTGGACCTGGGCCTCAACCAACAAACCTCTCCAGCCAGCACGGTTACGAGCCAGCTGCCTCCAGTTGCGCACGCCAAGTTGGTTGAGGTCCCTCTCCACTTGTTTGCGCCACCTACCGCGAGATTGTCCTCTACTGCGCCGTCCGTCCGGGTTGGATTCGAAGACTTTCTTAGCGGGAAGGTTGGGCTCCATCCGCTCTAAATGACCCAGCCATCTTAGTCGCTGTATGTGAACTCTTCTGGCTAAGTCGATGTCCTTGTACAGGCCGTATAGTTCGGCATTGTACCTTCTCCTCCACTCACCGTCTATGCAGACGGGACCAAAGATCGCTCGAAGAACTTTTCTCTCGAAATAACCAAGGGCATCCTCATCCGGTTTTTTCAAAGCCCATGCCTCTGCGCCATACAGCAGGACTGGGATGATTAATGTCTTATAAAGAGTTACCTTAGTAGTTCGAGATAGGGCTTTGCTACTCAATTGCCGTTTTAGCCCATAGAAACAACGATTGGCAAGAGTAATTCTCCGTGTGATCTCCCTACTGATGTCATTTGCGGAGCTGACCATAGAGCCTAGGTAGACAAAATCCTTTACTACCTCAAAATTGTATCTGTCTATTGTGGCGTTCTGCCCAAGACGCCGATGTTGGGTGTCCTTTTTTGTAGACAGCATATATTTTGTTTTGCTTTCATTGACCGCTAGACCCATCTTTGCTGCCTCGATCTCAATACTCGTAAATGCCCCATTGACGGCCCGCTGAGTTCTTCCGATTATGTCAATGTCATCGGCATAAGCGAGTAGTTGTACAGACGTGAAGAAGATTGTACCTCCGGGGTTGGCTTGTGAGTTTCGTACAATTCTCTCAAGTATTATGTTAAAGAGATCGCATGATAGCGCGTCACCTTGTCTAGGACCTTTCCTGACATCGAACGGTTCGGTGATGTTCTTACCGACTTTGATGGAGCACCGAGAGTTCTCCATCGTCATTCTGCACAAACGGACGAGCTTGGCAGGGATGCCAAGACTAGACATGGCTCTGTATAACTCGTCTCTATACACGCTATCATAGGCAACTTTGAAATCGATGAAAAGGTGGTGCGTATCGATTTTATATTCATGGGTTTTTTCCAAGATCTGCCGTAGTGTGAATATTTGGTCAATGGTGGACTTTCCAGGCCTGAAACCGCACTGATAAGGACCTATCAGGTTGTTGACGATCGGTTTTAGGCGTTCACATAGTACGGCAGACAGGATCTTATATGCGATATTTAGGAGACTTATACCTCTGTAGTTGGCGCAGTTCAGAGGGTCTCCTTTCTTCAGGATCAGGCAAACGATGCTGAGGTTCCATTCATCGGGGATACTTTCGTCCGACCAGATTTTACAGATGAGCTGGTGCATGCTCCTTACCAACTCATCTCCTCCTGCCTTGAAAAGTTCAGCGGCAAGGCCGTCGGCTCCAGCAGCTTTGTTGGATTTGAGTTTAGATATCGCTATCCTCACTTCATTATGATCGGGTTGACGGGAATTTTGACTGCCATCGTCACTGTTGAATGGCTCATTCTGCCTGACAGCGGAATATTGATCATCATCCCCGTTTAACAGTCTGCAGAAGTGTTCCTTCCATATTCTCAGCACCGACAGCGATTCTGCTACTACAACTATATTGCCATTTTCGTCCCTGCAGGCTTCTATTCTGGCTTTGAAACCCTGGCATGTTCTTTTTACCCTTTGGTAAAATTTTCGAATATTATTCCTGCAATAAAGTCTCTCAATCTCCTCGATCGAGCGCTTCTCATGCTCTTTTTTCTTCTTTCTGAGAAGTCAATGTTCCTCTTTTCTCCTGCTCACGTAGATCTCGTAAGCAGCTCTAGTCCTTCTATGCAGCGCCGCTTTGTACGCCTCTTGTTTAGCTGCATGTGCTTGCTGGCATTCCTCATCAAACCAGGGGTTTCGTTGTGGTGGGCGAGAGAAACCCAGTACATCAGAGGCGGCATCTCTGATGGCTTGTTGGCAACGCTACCACTGGACTTCCGCATTTGTTGCTGGCGGCATAGGACTTAGATTGAGATTAGAAGAAACCCGATCGGCAAAGGTTCTGGCGGTCTCTTGCGATTGTAGCTTTTCGACGTCAAATTTCCTCACAGCATTTCGTTGATTTCGCTCCGTTGTGGATATCCGCATCCGTACCTTGGCTACAACTAGGGAGTGATCCGAGTCCACGTTGGCTCCTCGGAAAGTCCGGACACCCAGAATGCTGGAAGAGTGCCTTGCGTCGATCGCAATGTGATCGATTTGGTTGACGATTTTTCGATCAAAGGAGAGCCATGTTCCTTTGTGAATATCGAGACGTGAGAACTGCGTACTAGCTACAACAAAGTTTCGCCCCGCCGCAAAGTCGATTAGCCTGAGACCGTTGCCGGAAGTGTTGTCATGCAGGCTGTGCTTTCCGACCACGCTACTAAAGACTTCCTCTCTTCCTAGCTTTGCGTTAAAGTCGCCTAGGATAATTTTAACTTCGTGGCTAGGGCATTGCTCATACGTCTTGTCCAAGAGCTGGTAGAAGTCATCCTTTGTCGCGTCGTCCTTCTCCTCGTGAGGGGCGTGAACGCATATTAGGCTAATGTTGGAAAATTTAGCCTTGATACGGATAGTCATAAGGCGCTCGTTCACATGCCGGAAACTCAAGACTTCTTGCCTAAGTCTGTCTCCAATGACAAATCCGCACCCGAATAGACGCTGTCCTTTTTGTCTGTAGCAATCGCCGTAGTAGATGTCGCAGTTTTTCATACTCCTTTTGCCCGGCCCATCCCATCGCACTTCTTGGATGGCGGTAATGTCTGCTTTGAGACACTCTAGGGCCTCCGCAAGTTGTTCGGCTGCACGTGGTTTGTAGAGGGACCTAACATTCCATGTGCAGACACGAAGATCGTTGTCCGTTTTACGTTTGCATGGGTCGTCAACAGTAAGATCATCCGTATCCGAGGCTGTTGGTTGCTTCGTAACCAAAGGTTTTTTACGTGGTAGGGAAGTTAACCCGACTGCACAACCCCCAACCTGGAGGGTCAGATCCTTTTTTTTTGTACCCCTAAGACAAGAGGCCGGATACACCGATGTCAGTAACCCACTTCGGGAATATGAGCGCTGCCGTTGGCCCATTAAGGGTTCATCCGCCACCATCTCTTTTTCAATACCCTGACGTAGTATTGAAAATCCTTACAGACCTCAGCTCCAAATATGTTGAAGTAGCTCCAGTAAGGTATCCGCTGGTCTGTAGACGTCACCGTTGATTCCATCGAGAGAATTCGTCCGCCGCACGTCCTCCTTCTGAGGACCTCTTGCTAGAATTCTGAGACGCATATTTCAGCCGATCAGGTTAACAAGAGATGCCTCGTCCGGTTAGACATATGCGCGCTGAAGTTCACCCAGATGTGCTTATGCAGGTCTGAGTGTTCAACTGCACATATATCGTCAGACTCAGCATACGCTCATCGTTAGTTCACTATCAGATAGCTATCCAGCGGGCACCACGTGGAGGTGATGATGCGATTTTGCCCACCATTTATTACACCCATTTATAAATCTGGATCGAGGAGAGCTGTGGAAAATTACAGACCAATAGCTAAACTTCCTTTAATACCCAAAGTATTCGAAGCTATAGTGAAAAATAAATTGTATGCTGCAGTACGCAATCATATTTCCGAACATCAACATGGTTTTGTGAGCGGAAGGTTCACCACAACGAATTTGATAATTTTTACGAATTATTGCCTTCGTAATATGGATATGCGTCTTCAAATCGATTCGATTTATACCGATTTTTCCAAGGCATTTGATCGTGTTCAACACAATGTCCTGGTGAAGAAATTTGAAATCATTGGGTTGCATTCAAACATTTTAAGCTGGATCAGTAGCTATTTAACTAATCGTAAACAGTATGTAAAAGTTGGTTCTGTCCTCTCAGATGAAATTTTAAATTTTTCTGGAGTACCCCAGGGTAGCCATCTAGGTCCATTACTTTTTCGCTTATTCATCAATGATTTACCCTCATACATTTCTAATTCAAACTGCCTCTTATATGCTGACGATTTAAAAATATTCAAGTCCATAAAGTCAATGTCGGACGTTCTAGAACTGCAAAACGACGTTAATAATGTTGCAAAATGGTGTAATGATAATGGCTTGAGTTTCAATATTGGTAAGTGTACAATTGTAACATTTTCTAGAATCAGGTCTCCTATAATGTTTGATTATATGATTCTAAACTCTTGCCTGAAAAGGGTTACTAATCAAAAGGATCTAGGAGTAATTTTTGATGAGCAATTTACATTTTCTGTTTTCGACCTAGAGAAAACAATTTCTTGTATGTTTCCAAACATAGAACAAATTATGGTGAAAATGATTCAATAAGTATTGCTTGTATTAATTACAATGAACTTGAAAATGCCACTGACTTTCATATAAGTAGAATTGTTTGTAAAAGTTTAATCATGAACTCATTATAAATATAAATGTATACAATTATTACAGTTTGTAAATATTATATTTGATCTTGTAAGTAGTCTAAAAAGTTTATAATACTTGGAGACGAATAAATAAATAAATAAATAAACATCACAAATGTGCATCTCCTCAAGAGGTGGTCATTTGACCGATATCATTTTTTTCAATTTAATGTCATCAATTTTACACCATCCAGTAAACTCTTCGTGAAAAAAGAACCCATTTTTTTCCATTTCTAACAAAATGGCAGCCAATTCACATTATAACATTACTTTGCCCCACCAGTAGGAGTAATGCTTGAAAAACCTGTTTGTGAATGATAAGTTTATTTTGGTTTGGAAGGGCAGATTTTCTCTTTATGAAGGGAGATAATAGCTATATTGACTTTCTGTAATGTTCTGGATATATCTTCGTCATTGCAGGTTAACTCAGTGTCTAGATGTATGCCTAAGTACTACGCTCCAGTTTTTTGATGGTCCACTTTGCAATTGGATGTTCCGAAGATAGCAAGGCTTACTTTTTCGAGTAGAAAAAGACAACTTGCATTTTGTAACGGTGGAGCCTAATTCTCAACCTATTATAATAACTGTCTAATACATCCATTTCATTTCAAAGATTTGTCTTGACGTTTAGAACAAACTCGTGAGATGGAAGTATTGCAGTACCATCTGCAAAAATGGCTGCTTCACAGATAAACCAACTTGGAAAATCAGACGGGAATCAAAACGGGAACAAGAACGGTTCTGTTGCGTGACACTAGACTGGAAATAAATTATAATAGAAACGTTCCTATTGAAAAGGACTTTGAAAGACCGACCTGGCAAAAGTCTTTGAACTAATTTACATAGAAACAGAGGAAAGCTGTAATTAATCATTTTATAAAATGGACTATCGTGTCAAACAGAGTCGAATACTTTTCAACGCCCAGAAGGATTATCCCTGTGGATTTACCTTGTTGACGATTGTTTTTTAGAAAATTGCAAATATGAAGTACTTGGTGGGAGATGCTATGCAGTGGTCTGAAACCGAATTGTACGTCAGGATACATTTTACAATCGGTAGTCATTTTCTTTAAGAATTCGTTGATATACGATCGCGGATCAATAAGTACCTGTGTGCGAAAGTAGGTGGCGTCGATGAGAAAAGTTTGTATTACCATCGTGAACTACCATCTTTCAAGAAACGCTATACCAAATTTTAGAGATATTTATAGGTTAGTTTTGCCTTGACAGCCATTTCAATTAAACGTTTTTAGTGTTTTTCGATACGTTAGAAAAAGAACAATATCGATCCGTAATTCGTTTTATATTTTTGAATGGAAAAACGTGCGAAGAAATAAAATCGAAATTGGATGCTGTCTATGTGGACCCTACACAACCGTGAGATATTGGTTCAACGTGGTCGTACATCTGTTTTTGATGAGGAGCGCCCAGGCCACCCGGCGGACGTGGTTACTGAAGGAATCGTTGAAAAGGGCCATGATGTGATTCTTGCTGATCGCCGAACGAAAATGCACGAAGTAGCAGAGACTGTAGGCGTATCATACGGAACGGCATTCAAAATTTTACATGATAAGTTAGAATTGAAAAAAACTATCGGCCCGATGGGTGCCGCGATTGCTCACGGTAGACAACAAGCGCATTCGGCTGACAACTTCAAAGCAGTGTTTGAACCTCTTTAAGCGAAAAATTTTGCGTCGAGTCGTCACCGTTCATGAAACCCGCATTCATTACTACACGCCAGAGCTTAAGCGACAACCAAAATAATGGATTTTTCGAGATGAACTTGGTCCGAGAAAGGCAAGAACCGTTTCATCGGCCGGGAAGGTTATGGCTACAATTTTTTGGGATTCAAAGGCCATAATTCTCATCGACTTTTAAAAAAAGAAGCACGATTACAGGAAAGTGCTACAGTGAATTATTGGACCGATTGAATAAGAAATTGAAAAAGGAAAGGCTCCATTTGGCAAAGAAAAAAGTACTGCTCCACCATGACAACGGACCAGCTCACTCTTCCGGAACTAAAAAGAAAAATATATTTGGCGCAACAGCTCTTCAAGTGCCAGGGCCTAGCTACTCTCAACCGCTCATGTTGTGTGCGTTATATTTTTCACACGAATGGAAGGGACCTACAATTAAGTGCCGTATCCGAAGGAATTTGTTTTGAGAAGCTTTTTCGTTACAACAATACTCTCGGATGTTTGTCAGACGCTCGCGAGAGGTGGGACCGTGAAAAGTGTTTTCTGGGATTCGAACTTTTAACCTCATGTGCAGTGATCCGACACACTAACCACTTACGCCATGGCGCCCCTCTTTCGGAATTATTGCGGCCAAATTGCACGAATTGTGTTAAGAATTATTACCGCATCCACCATACTCACCCGACTTGGCTCCCTGTGATTTCTTTTTGTTCCCTAATCTGAAAACGTGACTCGCGGGAAAAATACTCAGCTTAGACGAGGAGGTCATCGTGGAGACAGAAACCTGTTTCGAAGAGTTAGACAACTCGTATTTTTTAGAAGGTTTAAAGAAATGCGAGGGACGCCGTTTGAATTTCACTATTGGATGGCTCATTTCTAAGAAGTTATCGAAGAAGTTGATGTCCTGGTTCTTTGCGGGTGATAACTTGGGTGTTTTCCGCGTTTAAATGGTGCATCCGAGCTCCTCTTTTTTACTTTTCTATGGTAGCCACTTAATTCGGCCTCGATATTTTGACGTTTAAGGTGAGTAATAATTCTTCTCCCGCATAGTAAGCAACTCTATCTATCCTGAGCATTTGGTTTATTTTCTCGCTACTTGTGACATATCGCTATGTCCGCGGTTTTTTTTTTAATTTCAGTTCTTCTAAAACCCTGCCAAGGCCGACTATATTCCTTCTGCCGCAAAACTCATTCTTAAAGAGCTCGATTCTTCCTCTACTATTTTGCGCCACGACCGTTCTAGGGCGTCCCGCTATTCTGCCTGATGGGTGAGCGGATTCCATTGCTCACAATGGAGTTGTCTTTGCGCTATATGGTGTGTTCTATCCACTGCCAATTTCTCCTTTGTATAGTAATGCTTATAAGTTTTAGGCGCGTTCTCTTATAAAGTTGCTCGTTGGAGATGCGGTTCGGCCAAAAAATCTTCAAGATGATCCTCAAACATTTATTTACGAAGACTTGCATCTTGCATGTGTTAAAGGTGTCCACCTCCCAAGTAATGCACTTATAAAGCAGCACTGATTCTACGTTGGAGCGGAACAGTCGCGACTTGGTTCTTGAGCTGATAACATTGCTTCTCCAGATTTCGGGTTGCATTCTGAACGCAGCTTTAGCCTTCCCGATTCTGCTGCATACATCCAGTTCTGTGCCACCGCGGTTAGCCGAGACAACACTTCTTAAGCATAGAAAGTTGTCTACTTTCTCGACTGCCTGTCCGGCAATGTTGATCTGAGCGCGGGTGTTAGAAGTGTTTAGCGCTTTTGTTTTGGCTGCGTTTATTTGTTGCCCAACTTTGTTTGCCTCAGCTTCTAGATTTTGGGCCATCAAATGAAGATCCATTATTTGATCTGAAAATAGACAAACATCGTCAGCGTAATCGAGATGTTTATGGTAAGATGTCATAGTCCAACGAATTCTATAGTTGCCTTCCATCAATGCTTTTTTTTACGCTGAGAGGTAGTAATCTTTAAAAGACGAAACTGAGCCCGTACTCAGTAACAGTATGGGACTTTTACCCAATAACCTCTTCTCCATTCATTCACTTTCTCCCTACGGTACCGCCTACTTGGCATTTCATCGTAGGGGGGTTTCTGACTTGGTTGTCATTTGTATTCATACTAGTCTTGTTGGACTCTTTTCTCTCACGTTCCAATACTCTTAATTTGCTCAGGATAGTTTTGGCAATTTGAGTCACCGCTTCCCAAGCTTTTGGCTCTCTAATTTCTGCCTCAATATTTCCCTCTCGCCTGGAAACCGTGAGCATCGAAAAAATACATGTTTGAGTTTTCAATGCAGTCAGCACATCGTGGACGGTAGGGGCTGGCATCATGCTTGCATTTATGCAGTTATGAACGTAAGCATACATGACCTGTCAGCAACTGAGTCAGGTGAAAACCTACTTCACCATGCCGTCTTTCTATCCATGGTTTAACTTGTGGTATGAGCACATACGTCCACCTACCCTTTTCGGTGCGTTCCAGCGTTCTTGCCACTCTCCTATGCTCTGTATCCTTAGTAACATCTGTTGGGTTTCGCCGGTTGGAGCAGTTTGCTCTTGTTCTGAGCGTCTCAATTCATATTGTCGTCTCTGCTCTTCTGCCAGGATGTCTATTGGTAACATTTTTGCTGCACACAGGCTGCATCACTGGAGGTGGTAAGGTATGCGCAGCATATTCTTAATGTACATATTCTGAACACTGAGGCAATCTTACTTCTGTTTGTTTTAGTCGTCATGACTCCCGTCCAGATTGATGCGGCATAGAGGATTATAGACGCTATTACTCTGGCCAAATGTAATTTTTGAGTATGCCTAGGGCTTCCTGACTCATGCGAGGGCAGCGCTGGAATTCGTTGCTTTGTGAGACACACTCTTGAGGTCTTCCTTGAAGGATAGCCTCGTATCTAGTATGAATCCGAGGTATTTTATGTGGGGCTTCGATGTTATTGTGTGGCCGCCCACAGTAATATTTATAGTTTCCTCCTTCTTCCTGCTGCTTGTAAGAACCGCTTCCGTTCTATGTTCTGCAAGCATGAGACCAGCCGAAATCAGCCAGTTCCGTACGGTCGTAATTGTAGGGTTACTTATCTGATCCACCTCTTCTAGTAGTTTGCCAGTTACGACGATTGCACTGTCGTCCGCAAATCCGATAATTTGTCTTCCTCGGGTATTGGAAGATCCAAGACCCCATCGTACCTGACGTTTCAGAGTAAGGAACCTTGCACTGACCCCTGCGACACTCCGCCAATGATCTTGTATTCTTTGGGTCCGTTGTCTGTGTCGTAGGTTTAGATTCTGCGCTTGAAGTAATTCGTCACGCCTTCCGTCAATGCTGCGCAGAGTACATTGCTAATAACCACCAAGAACAATAGTGGCGACTGTATGCACTTCTGATGTAGTCTACTTTAGACTTCAAAATCCTCCGACAACTTACCAATGGGTAGAACGTGATATTTACCGCACTCGTATGTAGCCTTGATAATAACTATGAGTTTTTCTGGGATATCTCTCCAGCGCAAAGCCAACCATATAGTATCTCGATTCAAACTGTGGAAAGCCTTCTCGAAGTTGATAAGCAGTAGATGTAGCGGAGACCTGTGCTCAACGTTTTCCTCGATTATTAACCGCAGGGTGTTTATGTGCCCATGCAGGAGGATCCAGCGCGAAAGCCTGTTCGACATCGAGAGTTGAATCTAAATGATTAACTTTCTTTGCTTCAGTCTTTAAGTAAACTTAAAGCACCTTACTCCTTCTGTATAAAAAAAAAGGTAATCATCCTTCTCTTCAAAGGCCTCAGGTAAGTGGTTTATCATTGATCTCCATTCGACGGCATATCAAATTTCGAGACACTTGACTGCGAAATGGATTTTTTTTATACAGGGGCGCATAACTGTTAACGGATTTATTTGGTATTTTGTTCGACGGGTATATTTATGGTTTAGTCAGAATTTCTTTGAAATTTTCCTAATAAATCATTTTTTCCTCACCACCATACAAATGACTCCCAAATGAATTTATCTCACATTAATCATCGCAATTAGCACACGCACATGTGACAGTCATTTCCATATTATTAATTTCATTTTGTGATTTCAAATCTACGTGAGTGGCACCCTACAATTACCAGCCTGATTAAGGTATCCTGTCACATTCCAGGGCAGTTTGTCCTAATTGCTACAAGAGGGGACCGGGTACAACCTGCTGCAAGTGACAGTTCAATGAATATCGGTCAGAGACGATTTTATCTTTCCATTACAACAGCCATATTGTTTTATTCAAGGGCCTTCGAAACTTTTTGTTTAACTTTTTATTATTTACTCATGAAGAGTTTTATTTTCTTCTTCTGCCTCCCATAAATAATAAACAAAATGTTTACCCTCAGCTGGTGGCGGTTCGTTTGAATTTGACATCCCTTGATAGGTCCTTTTCCCTTTTTCTTTGAAACTTGAACCTATCATTCAATTCGTCATCACATCCTGTGCCGTAAAAAATAAAAGAAACACAATATTGATGAAAAATTGAAAATTGGAATTGAAACAGCTTTGACAGGGGTGCTGAATATGGATGGTTTTTGAGTTTTTATTAAATCAATCCTTCCTTCCTTCCTTCCTTTCAAATAGAATATTTTTCACTCATTTTTCATAAGCAAACAAAAAAGGATAGACACGATGTATCTTTATATCTTTTCCATTGATTGAAGGCTATCAAATAGGTTTCTTTCTATATTACGGTTTGGTGTTGAAAATTTTTAACAAATCCATCGAGATACACTGTGTAGATACATACATCTCTTCTTTCTATTTATACAAGGCAAAGTGGAAGCATTTATTTCTTTTGAAATTCATGTGTAGTGCTAGTGAACTGCTGGCTGTTTAATTTAATTGCCTCTTGTTTGGGTAATTAATTTAAATTGTTTATATTTTTGGAATCGAAATATTTTCGTCAGAAATGAATGCAAAATAGACGAAGTTTCTGTTTAGGATTTTCCATTTCTATTGTAGTGCCTGCGTATTTCACTGTTTGTGGTCGTTAAATTTTATTAAAGGAAAACAGATAAATTTTTACGGGTCTGTTGATTTTGTAGGAGAAAAGCTAAACATTATTAAATTGAAATAGTGCCCACCTCAGGGATGTGCTCACTTAGTCTGAGGATGATTAACTGCGAAGTATAGACAGAATGTAATTGTTTAGTCACGCAGAAGGTGTATGTGTATCTGTTGAGTATCTACTGTTGTGAAGTTCTGCTTTAAATAGAATTAATCGATTTTGGATTCGAGTATTTTAAGAATTTTATTAAAATCACTTAAAAATACTTTTGTAAATGTTTGATTTCTGTAAAACAAAATGCACAACTTCACCAAACATTTCTACTGGAGGGGAATCTCAGTTGCATAAATACAGATTCTTTGCTCATCGAAGATTATTCCAAGAGGCGAAAGGTGCTGTATTTGAACATCTTTCAGTTTCCCAGAGAATCGTTCACAATACGATTCACTAGAAATAGAAGTATTTTAATGCAATTGTGTTCCTAAGTTGCAATAGATATATTTTAGTGTGTTGGCAGCAGATATATGCAAATACTTATGGAGCAGTACTTAACCCTTGTGTCAACACCCAAACCCGGCCCCCCATGACAAACACCCAACATACCTGGGAATGCACGTGTATTTTCATACATTTTATATGGATAACGAACGATTTTACTTTCGCCAACAAGTTTAAACGCGTTTAATTTTTGTTGCGGTACATTTGTACACCTTGTTAGTTTCTATATAGGTATCTACTTGCACATTTTGTTGGATTGAAGTAGGTTTTCTGTGTTCCGTTGCAGTTTATTGGTTGAGTATCTACGAGTAGTTTGAACAGACGTGAAATTGTGTTTCGGTGTTTTCGGTTTTTGATATTTTTTTTTTTTTTGTGATATGTCTGGCTAACGTGGAAAATTCCAACTTCATGGCGAGTATCCTGCTTGGTTACTGGGTTCAATTTTATCTGACGAGGAAGATGTAAGTTTACCTACGAGTAAATACAAAAAAATGCTATGCAAAACTTGATATTTGTGCTTCTATGTACATACATACAATGTGTAGATTTCAGACCATGATGTCGATCCTACGTATGATCCTGACCTAGGTGAAATGGTCGATGAGACAAGAGGACATGGGAATGAAGGAATCCAGCCCGAGTCCGATATTGAGGAAGAACAGGGTGCGATTGAAGCAGAAGAAGAAGACTCCACCGAAACAGAAGAAGAATTTGCAGAAGAAGTAGCTGCTGAAAGCGTTAGCAGTGTGCATTCAGAAGCTGATTGTTATCATGCACGTGACGGAAAGGTATGGCGTAATTCACCCCCACACCCACGTTGTCATCTAGAGCATAATATTTTCAAAGTCCTTTCCACTAAAGTCGGTCCAACTAATGCCACAAAGTCCTTGAGCATAAAGTGTATATTCAAATTGTTTATTACACCGGAAGTGTGTGATGTCATCTTACGGGAAACCAATCGTCGAGCAACACAGACTTACAAGGAATGGAACACGGATTATCCTGTTACTCCACCGCGTGTATGGAAAGAAGTCACAGAAGAAGAATTAGATGCTTATATGGGAATATTACTTTTTGTTGGTGTTAGCCGTTCAAACTATGAGCATACAAAAGACCTTTTGGGAAATATTGCTCACCCACTGTATCGCGCTACCATGGGACTTCGCCGCTTTTGGGCCATTGGAAGATTTATCCGGTTTGATAATGGGAATACGCGTACTAAACGGCTAGAAGTAGATAAAGCAGCACCCATCAAAGACCTTTGGTTGATGCTCAACGCAAACCTGAAGAAATGGTATGTACCTGGCGAAAATATAACAATCGATGAACAATTATTTCCATTCCGTGGGCGCACTCGATTTACTCAGTACATACCGTCCAAACCATCCAAATATGGCATACAAATTTGGTGGGCATGTGATGCTGACATATCGTATCCACTGTAAGGGATCATTTATACCGGGTTAGGGCCAGATGGTGAGAGAGAACAAAAGCAAGGTGAACGTGTGGTAAAAGAACTGTGCATGGACTACAAAGGAAGTGGACGAAACATTGCTTGTGATAACTTGTTCACTAGTTTTGAATTAGCGCAGACATTGATGAACTATTACAAATTGTCGATTCTGGGGACGGTGAATAAGAAACGAAAATACATACCACCTGAATTTCTTATAGTGAAAAGAGGCATAAAACGGCCAGTTCATTCCTCGGAATTTGGTTTTCTGCAGAATGCCACACTGTGTTCATATGTATTGTAACGAAGTGACATAATCCACCACCCCAGAAGCGATCATCCACACTCCACGCACACCTCACTAACCACCTAATGCGGAGGCCGCCATCTGTTGGCAGGTAGCGATACCGAATCTCCTGTCAAACAAGAGGAGAAAATGTAAATACAAAGGTCGCAGACGAGAATGTGGAGGAAATTTTGCATTGGCTCAAAATTCACATTCTCGTCTTGCAGGACTTTTCCATAAAGGAGTGTGGATGGGAGTCAGTCGGCAGAGTCTGCTCAAGTGGTGAAAGTACCAATCTCGTGTACTCCTGACAGCCTCTCGGAATTGGTCTTACGACTTTCCACAAGTTTTCTGCCTTCACCTCGGTGATAGGGCAATAATCCACGGGTCTGCTACTAGCCATAGCCGGCCCGTCCGATAGGTTTCTCCCCTTACGAGGGAAACAAATTAAGTAAATTACAGCGGATTTGCCGCCCTTTGTCGAACTACAGCACGCCTGCCCTAAGTGCGGACGGCTACATTCCAAGCCTGCCCTAAGTGCGGACTGGATCCTTCCCAAGCCTGCCCTAAGTGCGGACTGGATCACCGCACGCCTGCCCTAAGTGCGGACGGCTACATTCCAAGCCTGCCCTAAGTGCGGACTGGATCCTTCCCAAGCCTGCCCTAAGTGCGGACTGAGTCACAGCACGCCTGCCCTAAGTGCGGACGGCTACATTCCAAGCCTGCCCTAAGTGCGGACTGGATCCTTCCCAAGCCTGCCCTAAGTGCGGACTGGGTCACAGCACGCCTGCCCTAAGTGCGGACGGCTACATTCCAAGCCTGCCCTAAGTGCGGACTGGATCCTTCCCAAGCCTGCCCTAAGTGCGGACTGGGTCACAGCACGCCTGCCCTAAGTGCGGACGGCTACATTCCAAGCCTGCCCTAAGTGCGGACTGGGTCCTTCCCAAGCCTGCCCTAAGTGCGGACTGGGTCACAGCACGCCTGCCCTAAGTGCGGACGGCTACATTCTAAGCCTGCCCTAAGGGCGGACTGGATCCTTCCCAAGCCTGCCCTAAGTGCGGACTGGGTCACAGCACGCCTGCCCTAAGTGCGGACGGCTACATTCCAAGCCTGCCCTAAGTGCAGACTGGATCCTTCCCAAGCCTGCCCTAAGTGCGGACTGGGTCACAGCACGCCTGCCCTAAGTGCGGACGACTACATTCCAAGCCTGCCCTAAGTGCGGGCTGGATCCTTCGCAAGCCTGCCCTAAGTGCGGACTGCGACCTTCGAAGCCTGCCCGAAGTGCAGACTGAAACTCCTGCCCGCCGACGTACCGAACCGAGCCAGACAACCGGACGCATAACCCCGGCCCGTACCAGCTCCAGCCGCAGGACGACCAACAGAAGCTTAAGTTATTCATATATTGTACCCTCACAGTATGTACCAAAAAAACAAAGGGGGTAGTGTTGCTGTCGACGTCCCACTATACCAAAGATGTGGTTGGCGAATCGCAAAAACCGCAGTTGATATTGGACTATAATGCTACCAAAGGTGGGGTCGATAATATGGACAAAATGCTGGGCGAATATAGCTGCAAACGGCGTACGCAGCGATGGCCGTTGGCCATGTTTTATAATATGTTGGATGTAGCTGCATTAGCCACTTACATTGTTTATTACAAGAACAATCCACATCTGAAAAAACTACCAGTAGACGCCGACAATTGCTCAAGGATTTTTTATTGTATGTTTTGTACTTTGGTTTATGCATACCCTGGTATGTTGGGCGTTAACCAGGCGGATACTTGGTCAGAATTATGTTCCTACGCCTCAAACATAATATTACTATTTTTTTTTTTATAATTTCCTTTATCTTTCATATTTGCTAGGTTTCTCAGAAGCTCGTTCCGATTGCAGTTCGAATTTATAGAAATATTTCGCTTAAAAAACTTAAAACATACCCGGGTATGCGGGTGTTGACACAAGGGTTAAGCACACGAGAATTATGTACATAAGTACATTCACATCTCACAATTGCCTCTTTATTGTGAGGGCTTTCAAAGTTCAACGGCAAATATAATGTGATAGCCCTTGAAGTAATTATTAAATATTTTCGCCCGATTTTTGCATACCGACGTTGACTTTTGAAAACTTAGGCAGAACTGCTTTTGCATTGCATGAAAATTGTCTCGCCTTCGGTTCATTGTATTATTATTATCAATCTATATATATATAACTAAGTTGATATCTTGTGCGTTTACGTATAACTCACGTAACTTTCAACCACTTTACTTGGTTGTTCTTTTAAACTATTCAGAAAAACAATGAGAAGGACATAGGCCCTTTATTAAAAAAAAATTGACTTATTCATTCAAGAAAATGCAAAATGTATATCTACGGACACATGTAATTCAAGACGAATGGCATAAATTCTGTTAGCAAAACATCGAAATACAAAACATACGACGTTAAGTGAAACTGCGTTGCAAAGAGCAATTACACCACCAGTCACTACATTGACTGCTTTTTTTGCTTTATGCCAAAGTGACACATTTAGAAGTCAATTATTATACACGGAAGTCCCGCAGTATTACACATGGAATAAATCGACCAAAGTTTTTGCAAGACGCAAGCAGGGGAAGGCAGTTCCAGGTCATCAAAATGTATTTCAAACCGATGCATTAGGAAGACTTTATACAAATCATCCAAGACTTGACGAGTGTTTTTATTTACGTCTTCTATTAATCAACGTTCGTGGACCAACATCCATTGAACATTTGAAAACAGTAGTTGGGTTAGAGCGCCCAACTTATCGCAAGGCATACCGCCGCCTACATTTGCTCGAGGACGATGCTCACTCGGATTCTACGCTCGCTGAATCGTCAATTATTGCACCGCCTCATCAGATTCGTACACTATTTGTGATAATCATAGCAACGTGTAGCCCATCGAACCCATCTGAATTGAAATGCATAATTCTTACTTACTTACTTAGATGGCGCTACGGTCCGGGGTGGACCTGGGCCTCAACCAACAAACCTCTCCAACTAGCACGATTTCGAGCCAGCTGCCTCCAGTTGCGCACGCCAAGTTGGTTAAGGTCCCCCTCCACTTGTTTGCGCCACCTACCGCGAGGTCGTCCATCCGTGGTGGATTCGAAAACTTTTTTAGCGGGAAGGTTGGGCTCCATCCGCTCTAAATGACCCAGCCATCTTAGTCGCTGTATGCGAACTCTTCTGGCTAAGTCGATGTCCTTGTACAGGCCGTATAGCTCGGCATTGTACCTTCTCCTCCACTCACCGTCTATGCAGACGGGACCAAAGATCGCTCGAAGAACTTTTCTCTCGAAATAACCAAGGGCATCCTCATCCGGTTTTGTCAAAGCCCATGCCTCTGCGCCATACAGCAGGACTGGGATTATTAATGTCTTATAAAGAGTTACCTTAGTAGTTCGAGATAGGGATTTGCTACTCAATTGCCGTTTTAGCGCATAGAAACAACCATTGGCAAGAGTAATTCTTCGTGTGATCTCCCTACTGATGTCATTTGCGGAGTTCACCATAGAGCCTAGGTAGACAAAATCCTTTACTACCTCAAAATTATATCTGTCTATTGTGGCGTTCTGTCCAAGACGCCGACGTTGGGTGTCCTTTCTTGTAGACAGCATCTACTTTGTTTTGCTTTCATCGACCGCTAGACCCATCTTTGCTGCCTCGTTCTCAATACTCGTAAATGCCCCATTGACGGCCCGCTGAGTTCTTCCGATTATGTTAATGTCATCGGAATAAGCGAGTAGTTGTACAGACTTGAAGAAGATTGTACCTCCGGTGTTGGCTTGTGAGTTTCGTACAACTCTCTCAAGTACTATGTTAAAGAGATCGCATGATAGCGCGTCACCTTGTCTAAGACCTTTCCTGACATCGAACGGTTCGGTGATGTTCTTACCGACTTTGATGGAGCACCGAGAGTTCTCCATCGTCATTCTGCACAAACGGACGAGCTTGGCACGGATGCCAAGACTAGACATGGCTCTGTATAACTCGTCTCTATACACGCTATCATAGGCAACTTTGAAATCGATAAAGAGGTGGTGCGTATCGATTTTATATTCATGGGTTTTTTCCAAGATCTGCCGTAGTGTGAATATTTGGTCAATGGTGGACTTTCCCGGCCTGAAACCGCACTGATAAGGACCTATCAGGTTGGTGACGATCGGTTTTAGGCGTTCACATAGTACGGCAGACATGATCTTATATGCGATACTTAGGAGACCTATACCTCTGTAGTTGACGCAGTTCAGAAGGTCTCCTTTCTTCAGGATCGGGCAAATGATGCTGAGGTTCCATTCATCGGGCATACTTTCGTCCGACCAGATTTTACAGATGAGCTGGTGCATGCTCCTTACCAACTCATCTCCTCCTGCCTTGAAAAGTTCAGCGACAGGGCCGTCGGCTCCAGCAGCTTTGTTGGATTTGAGTTTAGATATCGCTATCCTCACTTCATTCTGATCGGGTTGATGGGAATGTTGACTGCCATCGTCACTGTTGAATGGCTCATTCTGCCTGACAGCGGAATATTGATGATCATCCCTGTTTAACAGTCTGCAGAAGTGTTCCTTCCATATTCTCAGCACCGACAGCGATTCTGCTACTACAACTATATTGCCATTTTCGTCCCTGCAGGCTTCTATTCTGGCTTTGAAACCCTGGCATGTTCTTTTTACCCTTTGGTAAAATTTTCGAATATTATTCCTGCAATAAAGTCTCTCAATCTCCTCGATCGAGCGCTTCTCATGCTCTTTTTTCTTCTTTCTGAGAAGTCAATGTTCCTCTTTTCTCCTGCTCACGTAGATCTCGTAAGCAGCTCTAGTCCTTCTATGCAGCGCCGCTTTGTACGCCTCTTGTTTAGCTGCATGTGCTTGCTGGCATTGCTCATCAAACCAGGGGTTTCGTTGTGGTGGCCGAGAAAAACCCAGTACATCAGAGGCGGCATCTCTGATGGCTTGTTGGCAACGCTGCCACTGGTCTTCCGCATTTGCTGCTGGTGGCATAGGACTTAGATTGAGATTAGAAGAAACACGATCGGCAAAGTTTCTGGCGGTCTCTTGCGATTGTAGCTTTTCGACGTCAAATTTCCTCACAGCATTTCGTTGACTTCGCTCCGTTGTGGATATCCGCATCCGTACCTTAGCTACAAGTTGGTAGTGATCCGAGTCCATGTTGGCTCCTCGGAAAGTCCGGACACCCAGAATATTGGAAGAGTGCCTTGCGTCGATCGCAATGTGATCGATTTGGTTGGCAGTTTTTCGATCAGAAAAGAGCCATATTCCTTTGTGAATGTCGAGACGTGGGAACCGCGTACTAGCAACGACAAAATTTCGCCCCGCTGCAAAGTCGATTAGCCTGAGTCCGTTGTCGGATGTGATGTCGTGCAGGCTGTGCTTTCCGACCACGCTACTAAAGACTTCCTCTCTTCCTAGGTTTGCGTTAAAGTCGCCTAGGATAATTCTAACGTCGTGGCTAGGGCATTGCGCATACGTCTTGTCCAAGAGCTGGAAAAAGTCATCCTTTGACGCCTCGTCCTTCTCCTCGTGAGGGGCGTGAACGCATATTAGGCTAATGTTGGCAAATTTAGCCCGTTCACATGCCGGAAACTCAAGACTTCTTGTCTAAGTCTGCCTCCAATGACAAATCCGCACCCGAACAGACGCTGTCTTTTTTGTCTGTATCAATCGCCGTAGTAGATGTCGCAGTTCAACAACCACCACGACGAAATCAGGAAACACTTTGGATTCAGTATTTGGGATCGAAAAGTTTGAGTTGCATCGCCAAGCTGGAGCATGCCAAGGCGAGAGAACGGGTACAGAAACAAGGAAACCACTTGAATGGTTCTCCAACAATTTTTTTTTTAAATCCTAAAACTTCTAGACTATTTTGTTCAAAAATAAATGAAAATCATTTAATTTTCCTCGTCCTTCGTCGTTAACATGTACTCTTCATCAAGATTTATTGGATGTGAAAGCTATTTACGATGCGATGGGGTTGGTGTGTTTAAGACAATTAAGATGCAATCCCTGATATATACAGGGCAAACTCTTCAGCATCCAATGTCAATGAGTGTCAGCTTTCACTATATACGAGTACGTAAGTAACCCTAATAGTTATAACCAGATTTTGTGAATTTGCGCGTGCTCATGCATTCGATTCATATTGTGTGGTTGGAAAATGCTGTCCTTCAGTGAAGTCGCTTCGGCTTCCGATACATTTTTCTTAAAATAGATGCATCCATGGAGGAAGTACACATACCCCACAGCAAATAAGAGTGCTTTGTGTGCCATCGATTTGAGTATGTGCAGCAAAGGATACTAGGTTTGCGGTGGTGGTGGAATGGCTCGTATTTCTAATATTAGAATGACAGTGCTGTAAACTTCCACTTTATATGCTCTCACAATGGGTGGCAAGTCTTTGCTTATACAATGACGTAAATATTGTTCTAAAGGTTTAAAGACATTTATTTGTGGTGGATGTACGGGTAGTGGACAAGGATTGCTTTAAATTTCAGTTTTTTTTTAAATAGAATCTTTCCTTATACAATGGGATTTGACATATTTCGAGAATTCAAGCCCAAAATAGTGGGGAGTGGGTTGACCTTTCAATCAATGTCTCAAATGCTTAATTCGTGTTGATTGCAATCGTGTCCAGGTTAGGTTAGGTTGGGTAGGGTTATGAGGCACCATAGTGAGCCCATCGCAGTTCAATAGGGATCCTTAACGGCAGAAAACCTAAACCAATTCTCCCATGTACTTCATTTTCCTACAAAATTTAAATAAATCATTATTTTCATTCAAAAACCCAACCTCTTCCAAGTTACGAAAGGCGTATCTTCGAAGGAATTTAAGTCTGCTCCGGGCAATGCCTTGGCATTTACTGATGTGTGTTTTTTTTTTTCGTCTTCAAAAGACGGATCTGAGCCCGGACCCAGTAACAGTGCGAGATTTTTACTCACTAACCCTTTCTTCTTTCTTACGCTTATCCCTACGGTACCGCCTTCTGGGCATTTCATCCTAGGAGGGGTTTCTGACTAAATTGTAATCTGGATTCGTGTTAGTCCTTTTGGACTCAGCGACCTGCGTATGTCCGTCTGTCTTTGTGCCTGTGTAGGTACATTTTGATGTATAGCTGCGCGTCCGCTCGCCTCCACTCTGTTGCTTCTTGCCTTTTCTTCGCTCTCTTTTCTTTCTCGCCCAAGTCTCCTCAACTCTTTGCGTACATCTTTGGCACAAGAGCTCACTGCGTTTCACCTGTTTTCCGATTCTAGCATGTGATATACTAAATTCTCCGGAGTTGGTGTTTTTTTTTTTTTTAATTCATTCTTTTGTCGGCATAGGAAACTCTCGACTGGAGCACTCAGACGCAACTGGTCCATTGTACTACCAGAGAGCAACCCTGATTTACCTATTCTATTGGAATTTCCTTGTCTTTCTACGAAGCCCAAGCAAGCACTTCAGTGATAAGGAGCTTACAGTACCAGCACTCACCACACCAGCATCGAGGATCTGCCACCTGATACGAGCAAAGGCCGGACACTCACAGAGACAATGTTCCGCGGTGCCGTCGCGTTTTCTCCACAAGCGTCGCAGATTGTAGTGTTACTCAACCCCAGCACGTTAAGGTGCTCGGTGAAAGCAAAGTGGCCTGTCAAGACGCCAATAAGTTGTCTAAAGTCTTTTCTGCTGAGAGACAGTAAGAATGCCGCTGATTTCTTACAGACGTCCGGGAGCATGCGTTTAGTCAACCTGCAACCTGGAGAATCATGCCACCCGCAACTGTGTTTGTGAGAGACCGAATGGTCTCTCAATGGAAGCCCTAACCGAGGACGTAGGGAAACCCAACATGGGTTCGGGACCTGAGAAAGCCTCCTCTGAGCCTTGTCTAGCAATTTCATCGGAGATTTCGTTCCCCAAGATCCTAGTGTGACCTGGGACCCAGATAAGGGACAGAGAATTCAGCCTTGCGACCGAGTTCAAAGAGTTTTTGGTTTCATGAAGTATTTAAGAAGTGGTTAAAGGGGTAAGCAAGGCCTTAAGCGCAGCCTTACTGTCACTACAGACACAAATACTACGACTATAGCCATTAGGATTGCATAAGTTTCCGCTTGGAAAACAGACGCATATTTGCCTAAAGAGAAAAGAAGTCTAATGTTGTCGACTTTCACACCAGCACCAGACTGATTTTTGAGCCATCCGTGAAAATACGACTGCATTCCATTCCTGGCTTAGACTCTGGTCGAAGCCAGTCTTGAACACAAGGAAAGTCGACTCTGAATTTACCCATCAGCTAAAGTTCTGGTGTCATTGCGTCAGACGGCATTTCCATAACACCGGAGTCGTAAGATAATTGTCGCGCAAGTTCATCAAAATTCCAGTGTGGAGTATACTAAAAACCACCCCGCCTAAGACGATGAATGGCTTTGATAGTGCAGCCCATGATATAAGTATCAAGGCGAGGTAAGTTTAGTAAAGCATCTAGAGCAGAGCCAGGCGTACTCAGAAAAGCTCTCGTGCAGTCGAGACAAGACGTTCTTTGGAGTTTGGCGCAAAAGGCAACCACACATTTACGCGAGAGCCCCTTCCACCCAACAACCGACGCATATGCGAGAAATGGTCTTATCACAGCCGTGTAGATCCAAAGAACCTTATTCGGTGACAAGCCCCACGTCTTGCCAAAAGTACCCTTACACTGCCAAAAACTGAGAGCTACTTGGATATTTTAGACTCAACGTGCTTAGACCAATGAAATTTCTTATCTAAAATCACTCCTAGGTATGTATTTGCCTTCATTGGAGATGCGGATAGTGACGCCTTTTAGCACTGGCTGAGTCAGACCGGTCAGAATTCTCCTTCTCGTAAAGGGAACAACCTTAGTTTTAAGAAGATTTACGGAAAGCCCACTCCTATTCCACCATTCATCGATCATGTCCAGGCCGCTAGCGCGTTAGTACAGACCCTCGCCAGGTATGGCCCGACAGAAAGTACAGCGACATCATCCACATATGCCTGAGCGTAGACGTTAGAACTACTTAGAGTGTTCAGCAGAGAGTTGACCACCATGCACAATAACAGTGGAGACAGAACGCCACCTTGCGGACAACCGTTGTTTACCCATGTCATGGTTTGTGGAGTTGGTGTTTCTCCCAGTACTGTTTGTAGTGCTTCTCTTTGTAGTTGAAAACGTAGGCAGTGAAAGAATACATGCCCCACGTTTTCGGGGTGTCACTGCATGATACACAAGCGAGGACCATCATTCAAACAGTGGTACAGATATGACCGGAAACAACCATGTCCTGTATGTAAAAAAAAAAGTATTTGGCGCCACCAATCACTCATGTTGTGTGCGTTATATTTTTCATACGAATAGAAGAGACCTACAGTTAAGTGCCGTATCCGAAGGGCAATTTGTTTTCAGAAGCTTTTTCGAAACAACGATACTCTCGGATGTTTGTCAGATGCTCGCGAGAGGTGGGACCGTAAAAAAAACGTGTTGGTGTTTTCTGGGATTCGAAGTTGGAATCTCACGTGCAGTGATCCGGCACACTAACCACTTACTCCACGGCGCCCACATGTCCCATAAGTTAACCTCATCATGTCTGCGGTTTATCCAAGGCTCTAAAGTCGGGATAATGCACTTGGGAGAAAGACTCCAGCGGTGCTGCCGCTCTATCAAACTTGTGCTTCTTACTGTAGTGTCCGCTTCACCGTAAGTTTGCCTCCCCTTGTGTCTGCTCTCTAAAAACTTTTTCTGCAGTTCTTTCGCCAATGGGTAACATTCTTGTGATAACGCAGGCTGCGTGGGCCGAGGTTGTGCAGAAAGCGCTACTCACTCTTAGTGCACATAGTCGATTTACTGCTATGATTCTTCTTTTATATGAAGTCACTTCCTTAGCTCCGGCCCAAACTGGTGGTGCGTATAGGACTACTACTACTAAGAGTAGTCTTCGGCTGTATCTTGGCCCTCCTATATTCGGCATAATCCACGTAATGGCAGCACCCACGCGAGAGGATTTGTTCCTTACGTACTCCAGATGTTTTTTTTAAATGTAAGCCTTGAGTCAATCATAGCGCCAAGATATTTGATAGCTGGTTTGGATACTATCTTATGCCCACCTACTGTGAGCGTGATGGTTTCCAGTTGCTTTCTACTAGTCTTAAATACCACTTCCGTTTCGTGTTCTGCTAGCATGAGGCCGACTGATGTTAGCCACCTACGAACAACTGAAATGGTTTCGTTGCTAATTTGAACAACTTCTACTAATTGTTTTGCAGTTACAACTATAGCGATGTCGTCCACAAATCTTACGATTTTAGCCTTAGCTGGTATTTCAAAACGAAGGACTCCATCGTATATGAGGTTCCATAATGTTGGTCCCAGGGCCGAGCTCTGAGGGACTCCTGCAGGGACTGTGTATTCCTTACACCATCCTCTGTTTCATAGAGCAGCACTCTTTGCCGGAAGTAGTTTCTCAAAATATCCCTAATGCTATTTGGTATGTGCATGGTTGGTTGGTTAGGATCGGCTCTCGATGAGGATGTACTTAGATCAGAAAGTAGGTCAATTGTACTACCGACGTGTAAGGCGCGTGTGTCACCCTCTTAAGCTTGGGACCATTTGCTTCGTTGAATGTGGTAGGTGCATACTTCGAAACGCTTGAAGGATTTGTTTCCAGCTCACGGTGTTGAACTGTGTGGATGTGTTATATCGTCTGAGATGTATCGGTCATTGCAGTACATGCATTCTTATTTGATCATCCTTATCTTATAGAATGCTTTCTCAGACGACAATGACTAGAGAGTATGCCTATTGCTGTTCTTAACCGTGACCTGGCTAGTTTTATTATTTCCCCAAATTTCTTACGGTTAAGCACTGACCACAGAGCATCAGACGTCCTATACGCTATATTGAGCCATCTTAGGTCAGCCACGTTGATGGTTCTATCGAGAATAGCTCTTTTGGACACGCACATTGGTGGTTTTATGTCATCAATTATGTTACTTTGTCGGAGCTTTGGTCTTTTCTTGGGTTTTTTTTGGTACCTTCCATATCGCAGTGTCCAGCTACGCAACATAATCTCATATTGTTCTGCACACATAATGCCTTAAGCATTGTGCGGCAATTCTTTACGATATTAGATCTTGTGACGTAAGACTCTAGCGTCTTTAGCGCAGCCTGACTGCCAACGTTGATGGCGATATTTTTATCGGATATTGATCCCATCTCTAGTAATTCCGCAACCTGCCCTGTGCATCAACATATTTTTGTTTGGAACACACTGCATGCGACTTATGTATGTATATATCTCCTGAGCATATTACCTGACACCGTTCCCCACTGGACTTGGAACCATCTGTGTATGTTGCAATTATGTGCATCATGGGAAGAGTGTACCTTCCTTTGCCGACTCTTCCTAACACGGTGCATTTCTTCATATGGTGTGTCGAAGTCTAGGGACCCAAGGATTTCGTCCAATTTGTCAGGGATATCGGGAAATGATTTCCTAAGAATGAAGGTATGTCCTCCCATTATTGGATGTACGTTAGTGACCCGAAGCGCACTATTGCAGGCTTCTAATTTTATTGTAGGTCTAATAGCGTAGTGCGTAGAGCACCCATAATGGCAATACATGCTGTTGCTTGTACAGTTGTCAATATATCCTGCGTGCTTTGCTTATACTCATTGCCTTCCACCACACAAAAGCGCCATACGTACGAATAAGTCTGACTATCAGATGTGTAGCCAGTACATCATTGCAGGTTTTAGGACCTATTTTTCCCCGCAGTCCTCTTACAGATAAAGATAGCATTGTAAGCTTTATGGACTCTTTCCTGTAGATAAGGGGAATTCTGTCCAAATTCTGCATAAATTTCGTTGAGAAGTGTACATACCCCGCTGGTTATTCTGAGATACACTTTGCAAAGTTTTCGTTTCTAAGAAAAAACTGGCTTTGAACAAAGTTTGAGCTTCGCACGTATATACATATGTATGTATTTCTTCATCCGTGAATGGATTTGTAGAACTAACTTCCAGTTTCCCTGAAATCGAGCAAATTTTGTGTTTGAGTTGTCAGCATTGTTTCTGCCATTTTGTTGAAATTCTGTCTACACAACTACAGCGTATGGAGTGGGGCTGGGACATTTGATGTGGATGAAGAGTTGTTCGCACTTGCCCATATTCAAGGGAGTTTGTGTAGTAATGAAGTGGCATTCAAAAATCATATTTCCTGGAATTTCTGTTTTAAAATTCGCCGCATATTCTGGGAAAACTTTGAACTTTACTTCCTCGGAGAGTTGCTTTTCAGAAGGAAAGGCGAAACAATTTAATTTTAATTTAACAAAATCAAGTACGATGCAGGACCTGTTGGAGTCTTTTTCATGTTGGTACGTACAATACATATACATTCATATATAACGATGAAAGGGTGTTTCATTTTGATTTATTTCACTGAATTTCGAGCCACCATACCAGGTGTCGGATAATGAATTTATCTGTACAAATCTACATATGTACATATGGGCTGTACTTTAGGTATCAAATCGCTGTATGGTATTTTCAGGGCATCTCTTGGAGAGCATTAAATTAGTTGAAGGAAACTATTATGTATCTGTTACATCTAGGTATACGAAGTCTGAATCCATAGCGTGCTTTTATTTTTTTTCATAAAAATTTTGGAAAAAGGTCCGAAAGGACTCTCTGTTGCAAGGCAGTGTCCTTAAATTAATTCGAAAATGCAAGATATCCTTGACTTCTTAAGCGTTACGTTAAAGCTTTGAGCAGATTAAAAATTTACTATACACTTTGTGACTATATTTGATGTGCGGATGCCTAGCAACCTCCCTCTTTTGCATGACCGTTGAATCCCAAATTACTTGGGGTCGGCCCTTCTAGTCCTAAGGCGCCAAGTGCATTTATCTTGGGTTATCGTTTCGTCGATTCTTGCGGCTTTCATTTCCCTGTTGATTGTTTCGAGCCAGGAAGCTGCTGGTCGTCCGGGCTTTTCCTTGGAACTTCGATGATGAGAGCTTTCTTTATCATATGCTCATCGTCTCATTATATATCAGTACCATCTGAGCCTCTTGCAAATATCATTTAGACTGCTGTCTTTCCCCACGTGTCCATTTGGGTCACTACACAGAAGTGTGTGTTCCTTTTGCGGAAAGGCTTGGAGTGTGTTTTTCTAATTTTTCGAAGAAGTCGAGTTTTGTTTGTTCGTCACTTCCTGTTTGTGGGGCATATGCACTGATTACATCATAGATTCGGTTTTCGAGAACAATTTTCAGGAACATCAGTCTATCGTTTATTCTTTCCACTTGCACCACCTCTGCTCTGATCATATGATTCCGACACCATTCTTCCGGTCATAAATATTGTAAACTAGCTTATATCCTTCACTAATTTCAGGAGTCTTTGCTCCTTTCATGTTTCTTTTCTTGAAAATTTCAGCAAGTTCTTGGCTACGTCCGGTAAGGGTACCAATGTTCCATGTTGCGATTCTAATTGTTTCCGTTTTCTGCTCTTTGATATCATTTGTTTCGTCGCTTATGGGGGACGCCCCAGCATTTAGTCTCTTCATTTTCATAGGAGTGTAGTTTTCATGGCTTTGTGTTTTATGGCCGGTTGCCACCTGAAGCCAAGGTAGTAATCTTCAATAGACTCGAGAGCCGTCGTTTGACCACGAAGTGGCTTTTCTGCTACCATCTCTTTTGTGTACTCCTGCCTGAGTGCACAACTCTGCTTGTAACCTTACTCTGAATATGTCAGAGTAGCTTTCTGGCAGGCTTTGTTATCGAAGTTTTGTCTCCCACCTGTTTGGTCCGCGGAAGGTATTTGATGTTCTTCCTACCACTCATATCTGGGAGGCTTTCTCCTATTCGCCACGTGGTGACGCGCTTTCTAGTGATACTAGGTTCCCCCGAGAGCAGACGCCTAGCAACCGAAGGGAATTGTATCGTGGCAAGTTTAGTCTCAAAGTATAAGAGGCTTAAAGGAATGAACGTATGGAGGTTGCATTCAATGTTGTCCCTGATGTACAATATGGCGCAAAGATAATGACCCAATTTGATTATTTTTCAAATGGTGGCCTCCAGCGCTTATACAAATTTGAGTCCTTTTACGGCATTTTCCATCAGTTTTCTCAACATTTCCAGCGGAATGTTCTCTATTTCTTGTCTAATGTTGTCTTACTTTACACTTTACATAACGTTTTTTACATAATGTCCTGTATCCCCTTGTGGGTCCTAAGGCTTGTACTACGCCAATGCGCCATCGTGTATGGTTTCTGGCAATGTGCCTCAGGACTCCCCAACTGCCGTGCTTCCTTCTCGATTGTTTTGCGCCATGTTCTCCTCGGACCGCCAGGTCTTCTGCCATCCTGCGTTAAATGGTTCCACTGCATAGAATTGTTAGCTATGGAACTGTCACCCTTTTAGAACATGTGACTAATCCACTGCTACTACTACACTAGGAGAAGCTTTTTCCTTAAAGAGATCATATCTCCAAAAGATCTAAGGAACTCCTCCGCAGCCGTAATTATAGCTTTCATAAGGAGAGTAGAAGTACTGCTGCCCTAAAAGTGGGCTATGGCACAATAGATCTCCTTGGTCGCAGTGCCTACACGCCATTTGGGCGTGGCCACACACCTGTTTAAAAAAAAAAAAATTCACTGCTACTTCCATCATTGGATGGTTGTGCCTATCGGTTTCTCACCCGTTCTCTCGTAAAGATGTTCGTTAGAGATACGATTGGGCTAGAAAATCCTTAAGATATTGCGCAGGCACCTATTAACAAACGTTAGCAGCTTTCTGGTGATAGTACTGATCGCTCTCCATGTACTGCATCCATAAAATAGCACGGATTCAATGTGAGAGCGGAACAGTCCTAGCTCGGTGTTCAAACATTGCATTGCTTCGCCATATTTTGGATAATATCCCGAACGCAGACTTTGCTTTAACGATCCTGTTGGCTATATCCAGTTCGACTCTGCCATCTTCTTCTTCCCTTTTCAGCGAGGTTATGATCCGAAAATAAGGGATCACAACCCTCCCACTTCACCACATTTCTACTAATCCGCCTATTTGACCTCAAGTCGATTCTGCCATCGGTCAAGATAATACTCTTTGATGGCTGCGGGAGTCTGTAGCTTGTTCACATAGACCAATGACTTCAAATAGCCTCATAGACAGAAGTCTGGAATGGTTAGATCCGGTGATCTTGCGGGCCAATGCAAATCGCCAAAATGGGAGATAGCACGATCTGAAAAGTGTCATTCACTAAGTCTATTGTACCTATCTTCCGCTGTGCCTGCAGTGTCACCGTCTTGTTGAAACCACATATGCTCCAACCTCAATGCATACAGTTTTGGTATCAAAAAGTCACGTAAGGTGGTCCAGTATGGCTCACCAGTAACATATATCCCGCTATCAGCAGCATTTCCACAAAGTAGGGCCCAATCCTCCTTTCAGCATAGGCACCAAAGCATACAGTAACTTTCAGTAGATGCAAGGGCAATGCTTGAGTAATATGAGGGTTTACATTGCCCCAGAAGTCAATATTCTGTTTGTCGACATGTCTGGAGAGATGGAAGTGTACTTTATCACAAATTGGTCTGACGGTAGCAGCTAAATATCTGAATTTGTACATATACATGGAAACACCAAGTGTTTTACCAAAAGGAAGTGGAAATGCACTAATTGCGTGTTCGGGATGAGAGGATGAGGTCCATCGTCCCCTAGGTAAAAGGTTCTGAAAGTGCTGTCATTCCCTTATACTTGCAATTCTTCCTAATGTATCTCTATCGATATGGGTTGTGTACACCTCCTGTTTACCATACTGATACTACCTCTGCAGTCCTTTTGTCAGTATATCGATTGGTAGTAGTCCCGCAAGGACACAGACTGCCTGGTCCGAAGTTGTGCGAAATATGCTAAACACTCTAAGTGCACATAGTCGGTTAAACCTCCATGGGTTTGGCTCAGATTGGTGATCCATAAGGCATTCCTGATGTTACAACCTAGAAGAAATGCCTCGATCCTCTGTAACTTGGTTTCTTACTTATTTTACTTATGTCCTGTATCTCCTTGTGGGTCCTAGAGCCAATACTACGCCTACGCACCATCGTGTACGGTTTCTGGCAATGTGTCTGAGTTCTCCCCAACGTTTCCCCAACTGCCGTCCCTCCTTCTCGACTGTTCTGCGCCATGTTGTCCTCGGACCGCTAGGTCCTCTGCCACCCGGAGTTAAAGGGTTCCATTGCTTAGCATGGTTCGCTATGGAACTGTCACCCTTTCGGAACGTGTGACTAATCCATTGCTACTTCCATCATTGGATGGTTGTGCCCATTGGTTCCTGACCCAAATACAAATACAAATATTTGGCGCAACAGCTCTTTAAAGTGGTAGGGCCTAGCTTCTCGCAACCACTCATGTTGTGTGCATTATATTTTTCACACGAATGGAAGGGACCTACAGTTTAATGCCGAATCCGAACGGCGATTTGAGAAGCTTTTTCGTGACAACAATACTCTCGGATGTTAGTCAGACGCTCGCGAGAGGTGGGACCGTGAAAAAACTTTTTGGTATTTTCTGGGATTCGAACTTGGAACCTCATGCGTAGTGATCCGACACACTAACCACTTACGCCACGGCGCCCCTGACCCGTTCTCTCGTAAAGATGTTCGTTAGAGATACGATTGTGGTAGAAAATCCTTAAGATATTGCGCAGGCACCTATTAACGAACGTTTGCAGCTTTCTGGTGATAGTAGTGGTCACTCTCCACGTGCTACATCCATATTCAACGTTGGAGCGGAACAGTCTTAGCTTGGTGTTCAAATTGATTGGACAACACCCCGAATGCGGACTTTGCTTTGGTGATCGTTGGCTGTATCCAGTTCGGTTTCTTATGGTTGTACTTCGTCCTCTGCTGGATGCTTAGTTGCACTAGCGCTTCGGTGAATTACAAAGTTGGTGAACTTACTCTGAAAGTCTCTTCAGTATGATCAGCACAGGTATGACTAAACGTCAAAACGTTTCAAATTTATCCATGCCAATGCGCATCACGGATGAAAAGATCTAAGCCATTAATAGAATGTCCATTTCTAAATCAAAAACTGGCAAACACACTTCTGAAACAGTATAGGAACCCTTTTGGTTAACGAACATCATGACCGCGCACTGTATGGCTGGGTATTCCCCACAATGAATTTCGCATGAGAATGGAGACAACTTTTAATTTCCTTCCTGTCATTTCAGAAAAGTTAGACTGTATGGCTTGTTTGATCTCTTTATCATGACAAGCAAATGTAATAAATGTTCACAACGTAGAGAGGCTAGGTGGCACAGTCAAATCCCTCGAGAGAGCTAAGTAGTACCTCGTCAAGGAACTGTGTGAAATCATACCTCTTAGAGTCTTGAAAGGTTACATTTACCATGAGCATGTAGCTAATTTAAACCTCTCTCGCTTACGTTTTCCACTTTTTGTCAAAAACTATGTACACATTCCTATCTCCATTGTATGCCCCACAAAGCAGCCTCAACCACTCTCCACAATAGATGGCTTAATGACAATCTATAGCACTTGAATTGAGAGCCTTCTATTCTGCCCGTACACGTATACATTTGCCTATTGAAAATCAAAATGCCACAAAGTCCTGTTGGCTAAAGTTTAATTTACTTTTTGCACAACACTTTACTTTTTTCCATCAACATACATTCAGTTTGGGTTATTCAATTGGTTCAAAATCCCAAAGGACACATACTGAACCCCCTCAGCATGAACAACAAGAGTCGCATAAATTCACAAGCCTATTGACATAGGACACATGAGAAGTATAGGTTATATCCTTTACCTCTCTTTCTCTCTCCTTTCCCAGGGTCCTTTTTGCCTTTTTAGGATGTTTTCTTTTTTTTGCACATCGTTGTCCGGTCCTTTTACATGCATTTATGTGGAAATTTAGGTTTTTTTTTCAATTTTCCCAAAAACTCAGTGAATACCTCGCTCTTCAAGGATAAATCAATAGGTAAGCCTCCAAGTTTGTCGAAACACACACGCACACATGAGAAAAGGGAATCCCTTTTTCGGGGTGCGCTCCTGTCAGGCTTTGTATATAGTATCTGGGAACGTGTTGATGGATAACCGCGTTTAATTACTAAAACTCGAATTTGATTTTAGCCCCAGTGGTGTTTTTTTTTTTCCTGTCATTTAGGGGGGACTGCTTGGCGTCCTGTCAATTACGTAACAAACTAATTAGTTTGGATGTATGGCTGTTTTTTTTTTTTTTTTTTGGGCCAACCCCCTATCGATAATGGCATTCGGATGTGTAGCCCTAAATTTAGAGTGAAGTAGCGCAACAGTTTGCCAGGGTGTTGTTGGCGTTAATTGGATTAGGCTTACGACGTGGGATGGGGTTGGCAATTATATTCACCAAATGTATCGTCGTTCATGCGGAAAGTTATATTAATTCGAAGCGATGTATACGAATTGATTGCGAATAATTGACGATGAGACAAATTGAGTTTGCCATGAAGCAATTAAAAATATTTAGTTTCATGACGTTGTTTATGGATCTAATAGAACCAACCCCCTTGATGCAATTGCAAATTCAAAAATCTCACTCGCTGGGTACAGGATAATCCACTCTTTTCGTTCATGTGCTTCAACAACAAACCAATCCGCTTTGGTTTCGTTTTAGTTTCCATGATATCCTCTTATCGCAAAATGCTAGGTGAAAACTGTACTTGGGTGTTTCAATATTTATTTATATAGCTTTGTCAGAGATGCTATAATAAATTTTACTCTTTCATCAAAAATGTTATCGTATCTTCCGCTTCGTTTAGTTTTCAAAAGTTTAACGAACATTTTAGTATCGGGTGATTCAGTTTGGTAATATGCAGGTAAAATGAAATATAAAGTTTTGGGGAACCAACCTCTAAACTGGGTTATAGTCGAAAGCTTATTGGAACGTGAATTTAGATAAACCTTTTGTTATGTGTTTCCCTAAGGTGAGGTTCGCTTGTTACGAATGATGTCAACCCGTATTGATCAAATTAATATTATATTGCTCCAGACTTAAAAAGGATGAAGATGATGCAATCAATGCTCGATATAAGACGGTAACATCGATATTGGGAATCTTAATACTTTTTCTTTCTTCTTCCTATGATCAGCACTCAAGGGAGTATAATCCTTTAGTTTTAGAAACTTAGTTTACTTTTAGTACGGAACGGAACAGGGTAGGAACCGAATCGGTATCATCCTTGCGGCAAAGCTACTTGGTAACATTTTGTCGATTTCGAAGTCCAGCGATCGTTTGATATTTCTCAAACTAGTAGTACAAGGAGAGGTGTGGAATATTTTCAGAGCATATGCTCCCCAAATTGCGTGCGATCAGAGGGATAAATATGCATTTTGGCTAGATTTCCACAATCTCTTTAAGAACATTCCAAATGAAGAGTTTCTGTTTGTTAGAGGAGATTTGAATGGGTATATGGGGAAGTCAAACGAAGACTATGAAGACTGCCATGGAGGTCTGGGATACTGGACAAGGAACCTTCCTGGTGAAATCATCCTAAGCATGTGCAAATCATACGGTCTTGTGATAAATACCATGTTCATCAAACAAAGCCAACACCTGATCACTTACAGCAGTGGTGGAGATGAAACTCAGATTGACTACCATTTGGTAGGCAGTTTCATGAAGCCTCGGGTAAAAGATTGCAAAGTGATCCTGGGAGAGGCAATCGCTCGGCAACACCGTCTCCTGCTAACAGAAATTTTTATGAAAACACCGAAGAAAAGCAAACAAACAAGGGTCTCTGAGAAAATCAAGTGGTACAATCTGGACAAAGAAAAAGGCGAAGCTTTTGTTTTCGTAATGCAAAATTACCTCTCTCACACCATCAACGGAGCTGAGGATCAAGAGTGCAGAGCGCAAAATATGTGGGATTCCCTACAACGAACTTGCTTAAATAAGGCCAAATCACTGCTAGGAGCTTCAAAAGACCACCATCAACACGCCAAAGAAACATGGTGGTCGAGTGATGAAGCTAAGAAAGTGATAAATGAGAAGAAATCGGCTTTCAAAGCTTGGTCAAAGTGCCCCTCTAATAATAGTGACGAAAAAGCTCGCCTCGAAGTAGAATACAGATGCTGCAAGAAAAAAGCGAAGAAGAACTGCACCCAGCTTCAAGTAGAGCGTACGGAGGGCCTGTATCGGGAGCTGGAGAAAATATTTTCCCCGGTTGCTGATGCAAACCAGGCTATCCAGGAGCTGCGAAGACACAATATGAACAAGAGCGCCACTATATTCAAAATAGCCGCCCAAAGAAGGAGGAATACTCAGGAAATTCGTTCACCAAAGTTCATTAACAATGCTCATGGCCAGCTTCTTGTGGATGACGACAAAATTCTGCAGAGGTGGCGGCAGTAGCGTAAAGAACTTTTGTATGAATAGTTTCCCCGGCTATACTTTCCAAGAGCCACCCCTAACTGTGAAGAAATACCCGACATTACAGTCGAAGAAGTGAGGCGGTCAAATACTCCAACAAACGAAAAGCGGTTGGGCAGACGAGATGTCCTCTGAGTTCTGGAAAAAGATGGGAGACATTGGGTTGAGGTGGCTCAGAATTCTCATAATAAAATGTATGAGATGTGATCCAATGCTCAGTCAATGAAGAGAAAGCTACCTTCTCCCTGTGTACAAAGGGAAGAGTGTACGATCAAGCTGATGTCACACACCATGAAGATAGTTGAGTGGGCATTAGGTGGCCGACTGCGGAAAAAAATAAGGCTGTCTAACGATCAATGCGGGTTTGTCGCAGATAAATCAACCACAGATGCAATCCAAAGTACAAGGATTGTTATTGGAAACATCGTGATTTCTTAAAGGATTTGTATATTGTATTGGTTGACTTTGAAAAGGCTTTCGACAGACAACCACGAGATCAGATATGAGTGGCGCTAAGACATCGAGGGGTTCCAGAAACCTATGTGCAGATGATCATGGACATGTACGAAGAGGCAAAGACAAGAGTAAGATGTCCCGCTGGAGTAACCAAAGAGTTCCCAATCAAAGTCTGGGTGCACCAGGGAAGCATCTTAAGTCATTTTCTCTTTATTTCAGTCCTAGCCTACTTGCTTCAAAGTAAAGTGACGGACCCCCAAGTGCACCAATTATTCTTTGTTGACTATGGAGTCATCATCACTGAAGATCCATACGTCACTGCAATGAGCACGTGACGTATGGGTGGATATTTGAGAGGGGAATGGGTACCGTATTAGTCCAAAAAAGACCGAGTATTTGTGCTGCCCATTCTCTAATCCACTCAGACCTATTCCAAACATTTACTTGAATGGAACAGTGCTTCCCAAGCCGAAAAATTCCGCTTAAATTAAAAGCAAGGCTCTACACCACAGTTGTGCTCACATACGATTCACAATGTTGGACAATGTACAAAAAGTATGAGAGTACATTAACGGCAGCTGAGATGAAGATGCTTCGCATGACAGCAGAAGTGCCAAAGCTTGATCGAATAAGAAGTGCGAAGATCCATGGAAGCCTTCACGTCAAGGAAACCATCTCACGAAAAATAGAGCGCGGCTCAGCTGATATTGCCACGTTCAAGGAAGATATCATTTGAACCTTGTTCAAAAGCCAATATCAATGAACGTTTCAAAGACATAGCGAGGCAGGAGAGGAGAGAAGCCTATAAACGTCTGGATCACACAAATGCAACGACACCAGCATTTGATTGGCCCCAGTAACCCAGTGATCTAAAATCGGGCGGTCAGTCGATATTTTCGGAGGTCAAATAGGCGAACCCCACAGTCGGATTAGTGGAAATGCGGTGAAGTGTGAGGGTTATGATCTCTTGTTTTCGGATCATGACCTCGCCGAAATAGGAAGAAGAAGATTTTCAGCGTAAACATAAGCATCCTTCCTGGGGAAAGCCTTGTCGTGGCTAAGGTGAACTATGATGTATGTGCCTATTTTTACTGATAAGAAAGCTACAATTAAGTCCTTGGCATAGATTCTTCTACTTTGAAGACTTATAATGCGGCTTGTCTTTAAACGAGAATCGAGTGAACACTTTAACATTAGCCTACTTTAGAATGTCTGCAGATAGAAGCATTCCTAATAACTTTTGCTTCCGTCTTGCTTGATGAAGTCCAATTCAATGCATTTAAGGAATGGCATTCCTGACATTCCATTCGCTATTGATATTGATCTCTGATTTTAAATTGGGTATGCATCTAGTTTATCTAGTAACTACAGTGAGTGGATAAACGAGAAACTGTCCTCTATACCCCCACTAGCCGAAAATCCCAATGATCAGTGGCATCCCGTGTCATACAGGTCCAATGAAAGAACCATCGAACTTTAAATCATCTCCAGGCTTTAAATTCCTCGTAATTTGCCACAATTCGAATGCTACTACTCTTTTAAATATATTCCAAAGGGAATCGACTATTTTCAAAGAGTCTCCTCCATTTCCTTACCATATTGATTCCCCTTGGATGCAGTGTGCCTTTCTACTCCATCGCAACACAATTCATTACTTGGTGTAAGCACATGGATGCGTACGCTTAAAATGATTGATGACAGGGAAATAATTATTTATTGAGTCAGTAGAATGGCTACTACAGAGTGGTGTATACATTTTTCACGCATTGGATTGAATAATTCATTATTTTTCGTTTGTTGATTCACGTTTATATGTTATACATGGAAAAAAGAATTCCATTTTTGCTAAACAATAATATTTGTAAATTACGTGCCTCTTAGGACATTTTTTAAAGCGAACGATCAATACGTAAATTTATTATTGGCATAATGATATTTGAATGTTTGAATATTTGAATAATGAAATCAAAGTAATTAAGCCAGCAAACATTCAGAAAATTGTGTCAAAGACTCGAGTTATAGGAAGAAATTTAAAAATTTTGAATATTGCTCCTGAAAAAAAACAATCTGCGCGCTTCTTACTTTCTGCATGTTAACTAGAAATTAAAACACATTTTCCTATTTGTAAAAAACTGACCTCTTCACAGAAGGACCATGTTAAGAAATTGTTCAATGTTGCCATAGGGCAGGTAAAATGACGCATCATCACCTCTACGGGGGGACCCCTGGATAGCTACCTAGTAGTGAACTAACGATGAGCGTATGTCAAATCCGTCTATACATTTGTAGCTGAACACTCAGACCTGTGCGAGGACGGCCGGGTGAACTTTAGCACACTTGTGGGACTGGATGAGGCATCTCTTGACCTGAACGGCCAAAATGCATCTCAGATGTCTAGCAAGAACCCTCAGAAGGAGGAAGGGTGGCGGAATCCATAGATGGTTTTGACAGACACCTTACTCAAGCTACTTCGACATATTTGAAGCTCAGGTCTGTAAGGATTTCCATAGCTTCACCAGGGTTATGGAATAGAGATGAACTCTCACTGGGCCAATGGCAGTCATATCCCCGAAGCGGAATACTGATCTCGGTTCTCAAACTGGGCCCTAGTCCAAGGGGCTAAAACTTATGTTGGGGGTTGTGCCGTCTGGGTAACTACTTTACCACGTAAAAAAAAGCTAGCTATGAGAGAGACACCAGCCTCGGATAATAACAATAATCCTTTCAATTGGCAAATCGACCCGCAACGTCCACGGACTATGATTTACAGGTATGCACCTGGAATGTACAATCTCTGTACACCCCGCGTGCCGCCCAAAAAATTGATATTATATTCGCAGATATTACTGCGATTCTGAAGATACGATGGATAGGATCAGGAATGCAAAAAAGACCCAGCTGCGACATTTATTACAGCTGTAATAGAAGACTGCACAGGCTGGGGTGCGGATTTGTCGTAGGAAATCGGCTTCGATAAATGGTTATCGATTTCGAGCCTATAAATGATCACCTAGCTGTAATCCCCATCAGAGCTACATTCAATAATATCAGCCTAATATGTGCACACGCGCCTATCGATGACGCTGAAGCCCCTGATAAGGAGGAATTCTAAGACCTGGACGGTGCCTACACAGTCTGTCCAGAGATTGACGTAAAAATTGTACTCGGAGACCTCAATGCGAAATCGGTAAGGAAACCATCTTTGGCGGACAGGTCGGTAAACACAGCCTTCATGACACGACGACAGGCATCGGTTTCCAACTAAATGATTTTGCAGCGGCTCGTAATATGGTGATAACTAGCACTAGGTTTCCTAGACAAAGAATCCAAACAGCAACCTGGCTTTCCTTTGATGATAGAACACGCAACCAAATCGACCACGTGCTACTCGATGCAAGGCAAGCGTCCAACATATTTGATGTGCGAACTCTCCGAGTTGCCAATGTCGAATCTGACCAGTTTGTTGTTGCAGCTAAATTCAGAGCCAGACTGTCCAACAAGAAAAAGCTGCAAGCCACCCAGAAGAAGAAGATAAATGTTGGACACCTTAGCACGGTAGAAGGAGCCAGAGCCTACATAGAGCACCTGTCCGAGAAACTCTTTGCAGTGCATTTACCAACCACAAACGCAAACAATCAGTAAACCGAATATCGCAACATTATCAAGAAGGTAGCCGTGACCACCCTTGGCTACCAGCCACCACCACAAAGGAGCCCTTGGTATGATGATGACTGTGTTAAACGGAAAAAGGTGACAGAAGATGCACATAAGATAGCGCTGCAGCGCAAGACAAGAGAGGCGAGATATGAGTACCGGATCAGAAGAAGGGAAGAAAAGAAAATTCTGCGTAAAAAGAAAAGCGACCACGCAGTCTTCCAGCTCCATGATATCGAAAAGTCTCGTGAGCGCAACAACATCCGGAATTTCTATCGAAAAGACAAGCAGCTGGCAGCTGGCTTCAATCCCGGAGCACAGACTTTTCGTAACAGTGAAGGCAACCTAGTCACCGAAACCCAGGGAATTGTTGATGTATTTAAGCAACACTTCCAGCGGTTACTTAACGGGCAGCAAACAGAGAGAGTGATAGGGCAAGAAGAGAACCCGCTTCCAGTCAATGATGAACCAATACCACCACCCAGTATTGGAGAAGTTCCATCAGAAAACTAGAAAACAACAAAGCCGCTGGCTCAGATGGCCTCCCAGCTGAACTTTTTAAATACGGAGGCGATATCTTGGTAGGGTGCATGCACTAAGTCATTAACCAAGTATGGAGAGAGGAAAGCATGCCCGATGACTGGAGAATCACCCCTTCATGCCACGTCTTCAAAAAAAGGCGATCCAAGGTTAGGTTAGGTTAGATTGGCTGTCTGCACCACGATGCAGACACACTTAGACCAGTAAAGGTCCATTGTGATGCCAAGGATCTACCATTAGACCACTCAGGAACTAATAAAACCAACCGGAGTTTTTGATGAAGCGATGGATGTTCGTGACGTCTAAGGACACCAAATCGCTGAGGTCGTCAAGGAAGGGAGCTCCTAGATGGAGCATTCTTTTGCGTGATAGAGCAGGACATGTGCATAGGAAGTGAAGAATGGCTTCCTCCTCCTCCTCGTCCCTACAGCTCCTGCAGAAGACATTGGAAAAGAGGCCAAGTCATTTGGCATGTTGGCCGATTAGACAGTGTCCGGTGATGACACCGATAACGCAGCTGATCTGTAATCGCTTTAGTTTAACCAACTCGGCACAACGTTTCTGGTCCAGCTTAGGCCAGATCTGCCTCGAAATGTGACACGTACAGCCACTATCCCACCTAAGGTTGGTCTTGCTAATAGCGTTCAGCTTCAGTAGATGCTTACATGTAGCGAGGGGCATACCAAGGGCTTGCCTATCTGGCAGAATCTTTAGAGTAGTACCCTGTCTAGCGAGTTCATCCGCCCTACAGTTTCCTGGAATGTCACTGTGACCTGGCACCCAGCATAGGTGAATGTTGATCTGCTCTGTCATCTCTGTAAGAGACAAACGGCAGTCTAAGACGGTCTTTGAAGTAAAGGAGCACGATTCCAGGGACTTGATAGCCGCTTGACTGTCAGTGAAAAATGCTAATATCGCTGACAGATAATACATTACATTTCAGCTAAGACAGGGCTTCCTTAATCGCCATGATTTCCGCCTGAAAAACGCTACAAAGATCAGGGAGGCGGAACGAGATGTTCAGGTTGAGCTTATCGGAGAAAACACCACAGCCCACCCCACCTTCGGTCTTAGAGCCATCTGTGTAGAAGTGCACCGAATTTCCATCATCAGGGGGAGAGCCATCCCACTCATCCCGTTCAGGGATACTCGTACGGAAGTGTCGGTCAAATCTCAGTTTTGGTGGGGTGTAGTCCGTGTTTTCATGTGTTAAGTTGAGAAGATCAAGGATCGAGGAGTGGCCAATGTGATAACTAGACAACTGAGAGGAGGCTTTAAGACGAATAGCCGCACTGGCAGCAGTCTGTCTGCCGAGGATATCCAGGGGTAACAGGTTGAACATAATGTTCAGTGCCGCAGAGGGGGTAGTTCTTAGTGCACCACTGATGCACATGCAAGCGGATCGTTGCACTTTAGCTACCTGAGAGAGGTGAACAGCCCTATCAAGAGCAGGCCACCAAACGATCACGCCATAGAGTAGTATGGGCCTGACAACAGACACGTAAAGCCAGCGAGTGATTTCGGGTTTCTTACCCCAGCTCCGACCTATAGCCTTTTTACAGGAATAGAGAGCTACATTGGCTTTCCTTACGCATTCTAGTAGATTGGTTTTCCAGTTCAGTTTTCTGTCCAGAATAAGACCCAGGTATTTTGCATTAACAGTGAAGGTGACACTAAGGCGATTCTATGACTTGTAAGAACTATCGAGGCATATCCCTGCTAAATGTCGCATATAAGATCCTATCCAACGTACTGTGTGAACGTCTAAAACCTTTCTGCAACACACTGATTGACTCGTCGGCAGATCGACAATAGACCAAATTCTCACACTAAAGCAAATCCTCGAAATGACCAACGAATATCAAGTCGAAACTCACCACCGTTTCATCGACTTTAAAGCCACTTATGACAGCATTCATTGTCTTGAACTATACCAAGCGTTGGCCCAATTCGGGATACCGTCAAAACTTATCCAGATGTGTCGCATAACGCTTGGGAACAGGTCTTTTGAACTTTTCCAAACATGCACCAGATTGCGGCAAGGATATACGCTGTCATGTGACTTCTTCAATATTGTGCTGGAGTAGATAGCGCGTAGGGCAGGTGTAAACACGAAAGGCACTATCTTTCACAAATCCATCCAACTGCCGGGATACGCGGACGATATTGACATCATCGTAAGCCATTGTAGAGGCATTTACGGCAGTTGAAGAGCAGGCAAAACGAGTAGGTCTTGACGTAAATGAGGGCAAGACTAAGTAAACGTTGTCAATAAACAAGAAATTGTCTGCTCAAAACATCGAACAGAACATCACTGTTGATGACTACAACTTCGAGGTAGTTAAGGAGTTTACCTATCTCGGAGCAAACAGAACGTGGAGATCCGACGAAGTATAACCTTAGCAAACCGCTGCTACTTCGGTTTGGCAAACAAGTAGGTTCAAAACTCCTAACTCGACGGACCAAATTAATGCTCTATAGAACGCTGATCTTACTAGTCTTACTTTATGGCGCCGAGTGCTGGACGGTAAGTAAGAAAGCAGAGCAAATACTAGGTACCTTTGAGCGAAAAATACTTCGCCGGATATTAGGTCCTACATGCGAGGAGGGCGAATGGAGGAGAAGATACTACCGCGAACTCTATGAGTTGTGCAGGATGTGGGTGTAGTCCAACAAGCCAAGACACGTCGACTACATTGGCTCGGCTACATCGAGCGAATGGACAACAACGCTCCAGCCAAGAGAATCTTCAAATCTCAGCCCCCAGGTTCGAGACGGCAAAAGAGGCCGAACCACCGGTATAGAGACCAAGCTATCGCGGATGCCAGAAAACTTGGTTTTCACAACTGAAGGCAGCGTGCCCGGGATCGCAGAGGATGGAAGGCAACCGTGTGTCTCCCCAAGGGTCGGAAGTCCTCTAAGTAAGTAAGCAATGTTGCCACAAGTGCATTTTCGCTTGTTTGTTTGTAACTCTTACACTCAAAACCTACTTATCCGATTGCGATGAAATGTGTACTGACCTGTCGGGTAATATATCTGAAATAACATACGCTAAGTTTCTTAACGTTTTGTCAGAAATTGGTAGAACAGTGATGGTAAAAGTAAAACAAGTCGAAGAAATCAATTAATTTCGTTGTTCAAACACAGTCGGTGCTTAGAATATGGAAAATTACGGAATAGAGAGGCTTGTTGGTTGAGGTCCACGTTCACCCCAACTGTAGTGTCACCTAAGTTAGTATAGCAGCTTTAAAAAAAGAGTTTCCCACCTGCACCACTGGCTACTAAGCCGCAGCTCTAGAACATAAAATTACTCCTTTAGCAACATTACCAACATAGATATATATGTAACTGGGAATCCCGAGGCATTGTCCAAGGGCCAACACAGCTCTCAGCTATAACTCATATCATATTGCGTTGTTACTCTATTGTTAGTAAAATTTGCATAATTCGATTTGGTCAACCCGCCGTTGTCCTTTTGCTAGAGTCAAAGGAACGTTTTTCTCGTCTTTCCAAATCGACCGATTCAATGGAGTCCACCAAGATTGTTTTCCATTTGGAAACCCAATTCAAATTCGAGATCTTCCTCCAAAGCAACAGCCTGCACCACACCAACAACAGTCTCCACAGCGAATGCAGCGTTTATTTGTGTACTCGTATATTTAAGAAAAGTATACACTCGCTGAGTATAAACAGCGTCGTGCACTTTATCCTGCAGTAGATGGTAGGAGGAACTTGTAAACGTTTGCACTAGACTGATGCGAACCATATGCCAAGAGCTCACAAATTGCTTTTCGCATTTATTCCGGTAAAACACTCTTTGGATAATGCACTACGCGCCCCAGAAAGGCGGACGTTCTTCAAATTTACCAACAAGACTGTATGCGTCCTTGTGCTAGTTTGTTTCTCTTTTCTGTTTAAAAAGTGCACACATTATCCGTGACCTCTATTTGAAGTACTTGCCTCTAAAAGAAAAGGTCGGCACAATGTATAATAGGTACACTGACAAATGGGGCCATTAAAATACGAGTGCGACCTCCTCTGTCATTTGTCAACAAAGTGGAATATACCCCCTCAATGTTCACAACCACCAGGAGAGGGGGTCTCTGTTTGATGTGCCCTCGTAAACTAAAAGCAACTAGGTGCATTCCAGTGTGTCCTTGAAGATATTTTCACGACGCATTTTGTAACAATGTACCACAACTCAGTATGGGACATAATTAAGACATTCCCCATCTATCCCAAACAATATTCATCATCCCCGATGGAGGATAACTCCTCTAATGAGATTTTTACAACCGAAAAAGTAATTCATCCTTGAACACACTGTAAAGTGACAATGAAACGATTTTTGCTTCAAAGGTCTCCTCGGTGGGGTGGTGATCTTCTCCTTAAAGGAATAAATGGTTTGAATGTCCTTATTAGGTATGCAAGCTGTCGCAAAACTTATTTTTAGGCGTTTTTTTCTGTACTTTTTTGTTTAGGGGAAAAGTTTAATGAAAATTACCATTAAAAGGAATAAAGCAGCAGAGATACGTATACAAGCTAGAGGCCCCTTCCATCAGAACAATAGAAGGATGTTAAAACGTTGATGACCAAAAAGTTTTGCGAGTCGAAAATTTAATGATAGTCTGCCGGTAGATGGGGAAAGATTTTCAAAATATTTAGTTGGAAACTTTAAAGTCTGTTGAATTTTTATTTTATGTTTGTGTGGTGGTTTTAACTAAGAACTGGTAATGGATTGTTGCTACGATGTTTGGTGTTAAGGCGCCATTTGTGTTTATTAATGGAAGTTACGAAACTGATTTTAAACATGATGATGTGGGAGGCATTCGGGTGGTAACCATATTTTAAAGACTTGAGAAGAGGCAGGTGGAGGGATGAGATATTGAGGAAATACACGATGAGAAAGAGGCTCAACAGAAAAAGACATTTACAATGGAAGGATATGAGCGTATACTTAGAATCTTGCTTACTCCATGACTGGTCATTTTTGCGTATCACCTTTCTTAGAAAAGTGCACTTTTCATTTTTCCTTTGTGCATTATGCTTCTTTTTTGTGATACTGTAATTATCACTTAAATATATAGCTATACAGAGCAATGCCTAGTTTCAATGTCGTTACCCTATCCCTGATATAGCCCTACTCTCAGGCGACATAGCAACCTTACAGAGCTATATTGGCCGAACCACTTTAGATTAGATTAGATTTATTGCAGTTTATAACAATTATTAACAACCTGAAAATAACTTTACAAATCTTTTATAGCATGGCGAAAGCCATCTGCCAGAATGACAATTCTTGTTATAACAATTAATTGAGTAAAAATATAATTGAATTTCAATCTTCTTCTTCTTCCTTTTATCAGCGAGGCTATTATCCGAAAACAAGGGATCACAACCCTCCCACTTAACCGCATTTCTACTGATCTGCCTGTGGGGTTCGCCTATAATTGAATTTCAATATATTCTCGTATGTACATGTGTCTCTATTTCAAGTTTGATTAAAGTATTTGAAGGCTAAAAGTTTATTCCATAATTTGTCTGCGTATAGTAGGACGGCTTTGATATGCTTAGAGGTAAAAGAAAAAATAATGAAAGCCAAGAAAACTGCAATGAAGAAATTAAATTCTGCATTATTTGTCGCGGGCACAAAGGACAATATTTTTATAAATGATTGTTTAACAAACTATACCAGAGCTTTATTTATGGAAGCAACAAAATTAAAGGCGGAAAAAAACTATAAGTATTTATTGTTTAAAAATTCGCGTATCTTAATAAGAAAAGTGGAGAAGGGTAGGGTTGTTGCTATTAGATCGTTTCTTGATCTTTCATCGTTGAACGATTAATTGTCTTTCACTTTAGTTAATACATTTCAGAATGTCTATCTTTAATTAAAATGATAATGTTTTAAGCAACAACCCAACCCATAATACAATAGTAAACATAAATGATGGAATCTTTGTCTGTAATTCAAATCAGCGCAACTCTTTTTTTGTTGTGCATCAGAATATACGTAGTTTGCGGCACAATTTTAATTTATTAGTGTGTAATCTTCAAGCTCTTGTGTTCTTACCCGATTTGATATTTGTAAGTGAGATATGGATTTTTGACTGTGAAAAAGATGATTATTATATTCCGGGCTACAATTTGTATCTTAACACTAATGAAACGTATGCTGCAGGTGGAGTGGGAGTTTTTGTTCGAGCTTGTTTAGATTTCGGTAATTATAAAGTAAATTGTCTCAATTTCTTGAGCGCGGATGTGATTGAATTGTCTTGCAATATATGTAATGATATTTTTAAATTTGTGTGTGTATATAGGTTACACTCTTATGATACTAAAGTGTTTTTGAATGAATTTTCAATGTTCTTAACAAGCGAAAAAGCGGCTAATCTCGTATTTTTGGGTGATTTTAATATTGACATTTTAACTTCCAGTACTTTATCTGATCTTTATCTTGCCATAATGTCTGAGCATGGTCTTTCTTCTTTCATAAATGAAATTACTAGACCAATTTCAAATACTTGCCTTGACCATGTATTTGGTCGTTTTCTAAAAGTAGCCATAAATCAATGTGCTGGTGTTAACTTTGATCTCCACATTACTGATCACTGCATGACAGGTATTTTGTTTAATGCTTTAACAGTAAGGAGACCTGTAAAATATATTTCTCCGCCTAATGTTATGAAGCTTAATTTCGACCTTTTAAATATTGAACTGCGTTCTGAAACCTGGGAGGAAATTTATGTGGAAAGTAACGCTTCAAAGGCCTATGATTTGTTTTCAACTTTTCTTCAAAATTATATTAGTAATTTTACCTACACCGTTGTCCGTAAAAAATCTGAGGAGAGGTTAAAACCATGGATTAACTATTCTGTATTGAAGAAAATTAAGCTCAGAAATAAATTATGGATAAAGTGCTTTAAACACCCCCTCAATACAGCGCTGAAAACCCGTTTCAAAGTGTTGAATAAGAAAGTTAATAATGATATAAGGAAAGCTCGGGATAGATATTTTTCCTCTAAGGTAAGAAGTGCAAAAGGTAACCCTAGAAAAGAGTGGATGGCTGTAAATAGTATCATTGATAGCTATCTACCCGTATCACTTTTAGAGAAAGAGCGCAGGAAAGCCTTACGAGAAACACGTACCGAACTCTTGAATATGACCTCGGGGAAAAAATTATTTCCACGATCAAAACAGCATATGTACAATCTCTTCAATTTTCAAGGCTAGAGGTGAGCTTCTCAGACTAAATTATATGCCATATAGGACTGAAGGAAACCCGGAATGCAGTCTGTGCAATCTACGAGCGAAGGAAGACATTTATCACTTCGTTGGAATATGTCCCATATGGAACGTGATCAGGAGAAATCACTGGGGAAAAAGCAGCCTGTCGTCAAACGAAGTTATTTCAATCCTGAACGGCCCAAATTGGAGTATGCTGGCGAGTTATATAAAAACTGCTTTAAACTACCGGAAGCAAATACAAGATGAAGCATTTTAAATATTGATTATTTAGATAGGATAGAATAAAATAGTTACATTATATAAAAATAATCAATTCTAATAATCACACGTTTTTAGACTATAAATCTCTCTTTTCGGGCTGACGGCAAATGCCAGTGCTATACTTTGTGAATTTATATCTATGGATTTTTTCTTTATTGTACAATAAAATCACATATTTAATCTAATCTAATCTTGATAGTAAAACCCCAAATATATCTAAACCTATAGTACTGTGTAATGATGATATTACTATTGATGATCCTATAGCAATATCAAACATATTTAATGATTTCTTTTCTTTGGTGGGTCTTATGTCTTCTTCTAGTGAGTTGCTTACATATTGTACGGATTGCGCTAGGTCTCATCTTGTCGACGACAATGTTAGAAATAATAGCTTTTTTTATGTGAAAATAACAGGTCTGGAACTTTACAAAATTATCTGTTCACTTAGCAATTCGAGCTCTTGTGGAAGTGATGGTATAACCAATCCTACCCTTAAAAAAATAGCACTAAATATAGTAGACATTCTAGCATATATTTTTAACTTAAGCATTTTATCCGGTATTTTTCCTGATAAATTAAAGTGTGCAAATGTGATTCCTCTTTTCAAAATGGGTAATAAAAGCGGCAAAAACAATTATAGGCCAATTTCCTTATTGTCGTCCGTTTCAAAAGTTTTTGAAAAAGCTGTTAAGAGTAGAGTGCTGAGTTACCTGGCAAAATCAAATTTTTTTAGTCCTGCTCAATTTAGGTTTAGGGAAGGCCTTGCCACGGAAGATGCCCTCCTGGAGTTTTGCTTTTTTATTTATAAAGCACTAGATGATAAAAAATGTTGCGCCGGACTCTTTGTGGACATAACCAAAGCCTTTGATATGGTCAACCATAAAATTCTGTTGAACAAATTATATAATGCAGGATTTCGAGGTTTTGTACATAATTGGTTTAAGTCTTACTTGAAGGATAGAACTCAAAGAGTCAAAATAGGAAACACTGTTGGTGGTTCAAAAACTATGAACTTAGGTGTGCCCCAGGGATCAGTTCTTGGTCCCATACTGTTCTTAATTTACATCAACTCTCTATTCAGTCAACCATTTATAGGGAAAGTTACAGCGTTCGCGGATGATCTTGGTATTGCATACCGCTCAGATAACCCTTTAAACCTTTAAAATTGCGTTAGATCTAGTATGTTAAATTGTGTTTGTACCTTAGGAGCTACAAGCACAATGTTTAATGAACAAGCATCTTGTGACATACATTGTTTTAAAATTGAAATTGTGAATCAGTTTAAATATTTAGGTATTACTTTTGATCAAAATATGAGTTGGTCCGAACATATTTCAATTCTGAAAAAATATTTACTTTCTACAGTCCGAAGCTTTTATCGTCTCAGAAAATTCTGTGACAACAAAACTTTAAAAACAGTATATTTTGGAATTCTTGAATCAAAATTACAGTACGGAATAAGTTGCTGGGGTGGTGCTTACCAAACAAAGCTTAAGCCGTTGATTGTGCTGCAAAAGTGCGCTCTCAGACAAATATGCGGGGTCAATCGTTTAGCTCGCTCTATGGCTTTGTTCAGATCATTGAACATTTTACCACTTAAACATTTATACTATTTTAAAGTTTCTAAAATCTTTTTTATGAGAGGTGGTTATTTACAGAGTCCAATTTCTAACACCCGTAATTTGCGTAGCAATTCAGTTAATGTTGTCGTTATTCCTTCTTTTCGCACCACTTTATTTAAGAACTTTTACTCCATTGTGTCCTGCAAATTATTTAATAAACTTCCTTTAAATATCCGAGGCATAAGATCTTTGCACAACTTCTTAAAACAAGTCAAAATATGGCTTCTGAATTTTGATCATGATGAAATTAAAATTTTGCTGAACTATGTCATTTAAATATATCATATATTGCCTAATTGTTCTACATACTTTGTATATGCTTTCTCTTCAAGTTTTTCTCCTCTATTATTATAAATATACTTTTTTTTTTGGATATATATAAATGAATTAAATACTGTTCACCCCACATTACAAATATATTTTCTTTTATAAAGTGGCATTATCACTATTTTTAATTTATAAATACAAATGTCACTACATATTCTTAATTACAATATTGTTATGGTAGATTAAGTAAATGGAATTTGTTGAATTAAGAATAAATTAAGAATAATGAATGAATAAGCTAAATATATTTATGCAAGGCTATCCAGTCCCTGCCGTTCAAAAGATGCAGTACTTCTTCGGTTGAGACCGGACTTTTTCCTAAATGTAGTCTCCTCAACTCACTTAGTATTGGACAAAAACCTATGAAGTTGATAATGTTTTCCCTTGCTGACCGATTACAAAGGGTGCATTGGATTGGCAGGACCGTTCTGTGTGGTATGAAATTCAGCGGCAGTATTTCACCCCTCGCTTTAAAAATCGTTGGTATTACCTCGAGTCCATATTTTTCATCAAAATAGCTTATATCGGTGAGGTTCAAATTTAACTGAGGGTAGACTTCTCAGTGGAATGATGATTGTGCTTCCTCTATGTAGGCGTCGCGCAGCTTCCCATCCAGCTTTATTAAAATGTTATAGAGTTCCATTTTCATACTTTGAACATCGCGTACCTAAAAATTTAGTTGACAGTCTGTCCTGTGTGCTACTTCTCTTCACTTTTCAAAGCAAGACACATTTCCGCGCATGTATTGCCACAATCCTTAGTAGTCCAAGATCCATTTTAAGCACCCTTATTATTATCAAAATGCATTTTAAGAGTCTTCTTCTTGCTTTTGTCAGCCAGGTTAAGATCCGAAAACAACGGATCACAACCCTCCCACTTCACCGCATTTCTACTGATCCGCCTGTGGAGTTCGCCTATTTGACCTTAGAAAATAATGGCAGGCCTGCCGATTTTGGATCACTCGGTTATTGAGGCCAATGAAATGCCGATGTCGTCGCATTTGTCTGATCCAGGCGTTTATAAGCCTGCCTTTCCTACATCGCGATGTCTTTGGAACGTTCATTGAAATTGCCTTTTGAACAGGGTTCAAATGATCTCTTCTTTGAACGTGGCAATACCAGCTAAGCCGGTCGCGTTCTATTTTCTGAACGATGGCTTCCTTGATGTGAAAGCTTCCACGGATTTTCGAACTTCTTATTCGATCAAGCTTTGTCAATCGTGCTATCATGCGAAGCATCTTCATCTCAGCTGCCGGTAATTTAATCTCATACAGCATTGCTTTCTCGCAATCTTATTGGTGATTCATCATTCTGTCGCCCTTGTCATTCCAGGTGTCTTAATTGTGTCGTAATATGCTTTGCATAATCACTCACAGTACTCCATATCTCCTGCGGTTGGATCATAAGATGGACTGTGTGCTCGGGAGTTTCTCAAAATCTTTAAATTTCTTCCTGTAACACTCGAGTCTTTGAAACAATTTTCTGAATGATCCTACGATTGGAACATAAGATAGAATATGTTCTCGAGGTTTGGTATTTGTTCAAGCTTATTTCTTAGCATTTGTCTCTCGGCTTCGAATCGCGAACAGTGAAAGTATACATGTTCCGCGTTTTCCTCAGCCTGGATGCAATTCAGAGAGTAAGGAGAATTATCGTCCTTGAATCTGTAGAGATATGCACGAGAGTATCCATGCTTACTTAGTAATTGCATTGTATAGAAATCTACCTCGCCATGCTTGTGGCCTGCCCATGCTTTAAGAAGCGGAATAGGTCCATTGCCCTTTGATTGACACGCTCCAGCGTTTTTGAAATTTCAATAGGCTGTTTGAACTTTCTACTAAGTTCGCTTCTCCGTCGGTTAACACTTGTTCCTGTCTCCCCATTTAGTATGTGTTTTGAAACTTCTCTGCCAGTATGTCGATTGGGAGTAATCCTGCAGTAATATGCATCTCCTGATATTGTACGAAATGCACTGCATATTGCACAAAGTCGGTATGTTGACTCAATTATACGCCGATATGACTCGGTTTTCATAGCTTTGGTCGATATTGGTGACCCGTAGATCATCACAGATCTAACTACACTACCCAAAGCCGCCGTCTGCTGTATCTCGGTCCTCTATGATTTGGCATGATGCGTATGAGTGCGGTATTTACTCGGGAGGCTTTGCCATTAGTATATTCTAGATGTTTGCTAAGCGAGAGCCTTGTGCCAATCACGACGCCTAGTTATTTGATAGCGTTCTTCGACGTAATCTGGTGCCCCTTATGAAAAGAGTGATTGTTTACTTCTCGTTTCTGCTACTGATTAGTAACACTTCTGTTTTATTTTTGGTTAATATTAAACACATAGAATAAAAAAAACTCCTTGAGACGATGGCTGGGCAAGTGTTCAGAAAAGTATGCAATTTGCGAGTAAGAGTACTGTTTCTGTGTAGGTTTTTTACTTGTTCTTCTCGACAGTGGGGGGTTTTCCCATCGTAACGCGAATGGAGTTGGTTGAAGAGAGTTCCATTTCCGTAAGCGAGTCAGGCAGAAATGTGCTCCGCAGCATGATTGGAGTCTTTTGTTGTCAAAGAGAAGGCATTCAAATATGTCATATAAATGCAAGGAATTTGTTTCCTAAAATTGAGGAGTTTCGTTTTTTGTTCGAGGGGTCAAAGGTCGATGTAATTTGCATCTCCGAGACTTGGTTCTGGACTGATATTGATGATAATGACAATAGTAAATTATTCGGATTAAATGGCTATAGGCTCTTTCGAGCTGATAGACGCAATCGTATTGGTGGCGGTTCTGCTATATATGTGAGAGAAGGAATGAAGTGTAACCCATGTTGCGTATCACCGGTTGATTGCGAATTGGAGTATGTATTCGTTGAATTACTCAGCAACAATGACAAACTTTTACTTGAAACTGTGTACAGGCCAAGACGGTCGATTAGCTTATCTCCTTTGATGGTTTTCCTTGAAGACATCGCCGCGAGCTGTCCTAATATCATTGTCTGTGGTGATCTTAATAGTGATTTGTTAACTAATGGTGGGTTAATGAATGATATGAGCTCCTTTAACATGTACCCTGTCAATTTTCGGACCACAACTCATTTCTCCCAATTTGAGAGCACCCTTCTGGATGAATTTTTTGTAAGCGACACTATTAAAGCGCTATTCTACGACCAGTTGTCTGCACCTGCTTTTTCACCTCATGACCTTATTCATCTAACGTATGATTTAAACATACCGTCACCATCAGTTCGATCATGTAAATTTCGTGATTTTAAAAGCATTGATAGACTAGCACTCGAAAATACTGTAATAGTATTCCATGGGAAAATATTTTTTACATGCCATCTTCAGATGAAAAGGTTGAGTTTCTGAACACTAATGTTGTTAATCTCTTTAACGAGCATGTTCCTATTAAAACAAAGGTGTTAAGATCTACCTCACAGCCTTGGTTCACAAATGACATTCGTCGGCTTTTGAATAAGAGAAACGAAGTTTATAATCGGTGGAAGCAATACAAAATTGCTGAGGATCGTTGTTGTTGTTGTTGTAGCATCTATGTTGATTCGTATGGTTCAAACGTTAAGGTGGTGCAGGTGGGTTGTCATCAGTGAGGTCGAGGCCCAGGAAAGCAGCAGCTTCGACGGGATGAGTCCATAAGGATCTTGTTGTAAGTGTTGTGGGATGCGACGGACAGCTGAACAAATGGGCGGTGTTATGTGGTGACGAGCCACAGTCTGGGCATTGATCAGTGATACTGTCGCGTAAGCGGTGCATATAATTGTTCAGCATGGTGCTCCAGCCGGATCGCAGTTGGGCAAGTGTGGATCTGGTGCGTCTAGGAAGATGATCTTCACTATGATGTATCGGTGGAGGACGGCCGCCTAGCACAATGTTAGTCTGGCGGTTATCAAGCGCAGTTTGGACAGCGTGTTGGTGAATAGAGTTCAAAGCCAGCTTATGAGACGCTGGGACAAGTGGTGTATGAGTTATAAACCTATTAACCTCTTCACGGTATGAACGGATGTCAGATCGAATATGCCTCGGAGGTGTAGGGAGGCTGAGTATATCTCGGTTCGGGTGATCGGGACGCTGCAAGCCAGTAAGAACTGTTTCGATAGAAGTTCGTTATGCTCTTTGACTTTGAGCAACTTTGTTTCCTGATGTAGGTGCTCTTCATGGGACATGCGGTGACAGCCTGTGATAATGCGTAGAGCAGCATTCTGGCTTGTTTGGAGCTTATACCATTGAGTATCACTTGGTGCCGCATAGTTGAGAACCGATCTTCCGATTGCTTGATATGTGGTGAGGAGAGTTTCTTTGTCTTTCCCCCATGTGCTACCGGCCAGATATTTTAAGACCTTATTCCTGGACATGACTCGTTCACTGACATTTTTAGAATGACTAGAGAAAGTCAGTAGGTTGTCAAATGTGACTCCCAGAATCTTTGGGTGGTTTGTTGTCGGGATCGCCCTGCCATGTATCTCAATGTCGAGTGGTAGGTTTACCTCTTTGGTCCAGGTGGTGAATAGGGTGGATGAGGATTTTTCTGGGGACAGCTTGAGATTGCGACTGGCGAAGAAGTCTTCCAATTCATTAAGGTAGGCATTGATGTTACGGCAGATTGAGCGGATGTCCTTTCCTGAGGCGAGAATGGTGCAGTCGTCGGCATACGATACCAGTTTGACTCCGGATGGTGGTGTAGGGAGTTTCGCCAGGTAGAATTTAAAAAGGATCGGGGAAAGGACTCCTCTACGTCTATGTCCCGGAATTGACCCAGGAATTTCCTGGCCAAAGATTGTCAACAATTCAACTACAACATCAAACGATGAGGATAGTCGTCGGTATCGCTTGCTTCATAACCAGGTAGTCACTGCTATCCGCACAGAAAAGGCAAGAGTGCTTACAAACCGGATCGCCACATCAGGTAACGGGCGAAAACTCTGGAGCAACTTGCGTAGTATGGGAATTGGAAGGCAAAAACCAGATCCGCCAATAAATGCTGACTCTGATGAACTCAATTTTAAGTTCATCTCCCAAGTCCCACAGCCCCTGTCTGATCCTTTAACCCTCACGTATGAAAATCAAGCGTCTACAGGATTTAGCTTATCCAGGGTCGAGCCTGCTGATGTAGTTGAAAGTGTGGTATCGATCAAATCGAATGCAGTAAGTCTGGACGACGTTCACCCGGTTTTCGTAAAAGCTCTCCTTCCCAAGCTTTTAACTTTTTTAACACATTTACTAAACACGGTCCTAACAACATCTGTTTTTCCTACACAGAGGAAGCTTGCAAAGGTCATTCCCATCCCTAAAGGAAGAAACAAGAATGAGTACGGACCTATATCAATACTCCCATTCCTCTCTAAAGTGTTCGAGAGGATCATTAAAAAACAGATTAATACGTATCTGAACGATAAAGGTTTGCTTTCCAAATTTCAATCAGGTTTTCGTCCCAATCGAAGCTGCACAACAGCAGTTCTGAACGTTGTTGGTGATATTAGAAGCGCAGTAGACAGCGATCAGATAACCCTCTTGGTGCTTCTTGATTTCTCGAAGGCATTCGATTCGATAAGTCATCCCGTATTATGCAGCAAACTATCGAATCTGTACGATTTCGCACCTGAAGCAGTGAAATTAATTTTCTCATATCTATCAAGTAGAAAGCAAGTTGTAGTAATTGGAGATAAGACATCAGTATTATTAAGTTTAAAGCAAGGTGTCCCACAGGGCTCAATATTGGGGCCACTTCTTTTCTCTTTGTACATTAATGAAATTCCTGAAATTGCTGTCCAATCTCTTATACATATGTATGCCGATGATGTCCAGTTACATAAAAGTTGTCCTCTGGGACTCATAGAACATTGTGCTCAGACCATAAACGAGGACCTTCAAAATATTTATAACTGGTCGCGAGTCAATAGCTTAGTACTAAATCCTGAAAAATCTAAAGTCATTGTGATCTCTAAGAAATCTGTAGACTTATCGTACTTCCCTCGAATCTACCTAAATAATGCTCCTATAGAATTTGTTGGCAATGCAAAAAAACTTGGGAATTATATTTAATAGAAATTTAACCTGGAAGGACCATGTTAATTCCATTGTCGGCAAGTATATGGTGCTCTTCGATCGCTTTGGGTCACAAAAGATTTCACTCCTCTAAAAACACGTAAAATGATCGCTAAGACATTAGGTATACCTATCCTTACTTATGGATGTTAAATCTTTTGCAAAAGCGATGCTGTGAGCCAGAGAAGACTTAATGTGGCATATAACAATATCGCGTGATATATTTACAGTTTAAGGATGTACGATCATGTCTCGAGATTTTCTAAAAGTATCTATGGTATGTCGTTCAATAACCTCTTAAATTTTCGAACACTTTTGCTACTATTTAATATAATTCAGAGCCATCACCCTTCCTATCTTTACAATAGACTTCAGTTCTCAGCATCAAACAGACTCTCATAGCTCATTCTTCCCCGGTTTTCGTGTTTGACATCCGAAAGGCAATTTCTCGTCAATGCCGCCCACTTATGGAATTCTGTACCAGCCACCGGAAGAAGAACATGTAATCTCACCGAATTTAGGACGCGATTGCAATTATTTCTCTCTGCATCCGATTAGTTTTCCGGCCTTTCTGAACCAACATATTTTTTATGCTCTCTGCATCTTTCTTTTCCTTTTTCCTTTTTTCTTAATTTACTACGTTTAATGCATTGAACTTTGATGATTGAAATGATGTGTTCTTTTTGCTTTCTTTTTTGCCAAGCTCCACAAATTTATAAGATATTGTATCTTAATGTGTCAGAATATAAATAAATAAATAAATTGTAAAAAATTCTAAATTGAGTGGTAGAAACCTTCCACGTACTTCACCCAGACAGCATTTGAAGCAGAACAGTCGCAGCTGGGTTCTTGTACTAAAAATATTGCTGCTCCAGACTTTTAATGGCATTCCGAACGCAGCTCACACTGCTTTTACTTACTTACTTATGACCTGTATCCACTTGTGAGTCCTTGGGCATCTACTACGCCTACGCGCCATTGTGTACTATTTCTGGCAATGTGTCTCAGCTCTCCCCAACTTTTACCAATTATCGTGCCTCCTTCTCGACTGTTCTGTGCCATGCTCTCCTTGGACCCCTAGGTCTTCTGCCATCCTGAGTTAAAGGGTTCCATTGCATAGCATGGTTCGCTATGGAACTATCACCCTTTCGGAACGTGTGACCAATCCACTTCCGCTTCCGTCATTAGATGATTGTGCCTACTGGTTCTTGACCCGTTCTCTCGTATAGGTGTTCGTTAGAGATACGATTGGGCCAGATAATTCTTAAGATATTGCGCAGGCACCTATCATGCAATTTTTGCTCTCCTGATTCTGCTGCACGGATCCAGTTCGGTACCACTGGCTGTCCAGCAATATTGAGTTGATCATGCGAGTTTTTGATGTATTTGTTCTTCGCTCCTCTTCGTTTGCCTCGGCTTCCAGATCCTTTTATTTGATTTTGTCCAAAATTATCTTCGCTATTTCCTTGGCTACAGCCGGTCGAACACATATTTATACCGCTGCAGTTCCCACTTTCCATTAAGTTACTGTGGAAATGGTTAATTTTCTCATACATTTCACACAAGTGAATGGAGCTGTTCTTTTAATGAATTTAGCTCTGCTTGCGTGTTTTAAGAAAATATTCCTCGGAGTTTCAGTCTGGACTCCAGGGCATCTCTTCAAACACTTGTCTCGGCTGAAAGTCTTTCTCTTTATCTTCATCATCTTGTATATATTTCCTTTGAAATGTTACACGAAATCCGTTAAGCTTTCAACTTTAAAACCTGATTATCTGAAGACAATTTACCTGTATTTCATGACAAACAAAATACTGCAAGCGACATTTTCGAATTCCTTCGTTTCATTAAAGCAAATAAGCTTTCTGCCTTGGGGCCGATACTATCACTGAATTAATACCTCTACACGATAAAGTCCTTTTCATGTGCCACATACACACCCACTTGTCTGTGTATCTTCAGTTACAACAAACGTTGATCCAGCTTTCACAATGTACACAAACAGCCTGCCCAGAGAGCCAAACACGCGCGCCTTCACGTAACGGCCAAACAATACCCAATAATAACAATAGTGTCATCAGATAAGCCTATTTGCCTTAATAAAGCCCTCACTTACCATTCTGCGCGCCCATGACACAATGCACGCGTCCGTGGTCGTCGCTTTGCATTCATTCGAAAACTATGAAAGGAATTACGATACATAAACGGGATAATGTTATCTTTGACTGGAATTCCCTTGCCATCCCCCCAATTACGCACACCCACATCACACCCGTCGCAACACATTCTCATGTCCGTGTTTTCATTAAAAGTTTGTAAATAACATTGTAATGCGAAATGTAATTGTGGGTGGCGAGCCGTGTGCGGTGGTGAGTTATACCCACCCCCACGCACCCCTTGCGACTCAACGAATACCTTAACTGCTCTGATGTGGCCGCATGTTAGATTATATCGCAGAGATACAGAAATAGATTGTTCAAAGGGTTGCGGGTGGTCGGGATAGTCCGCCGCTGGGTTATGAGTTTGTTTAATGTGGGATTAATTATCTTTCATAAATTTTTAATCCCTCGCCGTATTGTGGGGTTTTTCAGTTCTCAGTTTTTCCGCTAAGGTCTTAAATTACTATTTGCAAACAGTCGTCTGCTGGCTTTAATGCATTTTTCTTCTCTCCTGTGGGGGATGGGTATTTTCTGAAATGCAGCACACGACTAATTATCCTTAGTCGGTAATGGGTTTTTCTTTGTCATAATTGGAATAGTTTTCTGGTCTGGAAATTTAATTTAATTAATTATATGAGTCATCGTAAGATAGAGTCATCATTAGACAAGCTTGGTGTCTAGCTCCAGAAATGTTTATTAGGACAATCTTGCTTCTCGACGGCCAATATGACCTCTGAGGACAGCAAACTGGACTTAATGCAGATTAGGTCTTAGTCTAAGTCTTCTTTGTACTTATCCAGTTGTGATAACATACCAATGACCCGTTCAAATCTATTATCCAGGTTCCCTTTGCAGTCCTTGTTTTCGATGGCTTTTATTTATTTTTTGGTTGCGCCAAGGAATGTGGTAATCTTCTAAAAATACTAGCAGCCCGGGCTAATAGCATGAACGATTCGCAAACCCGAATAATCGGCCAGGAATGCGCTTACGTACTAATTCACACCCCGCACATTTTTACCACTCTCCTTGTGGCACTGCCGTTAAGTATTACTTTGGAAGGCTGGTTAGCATATCATGCTATTCGTCTTGCATGTCCTGTTGCTGCTTCTTCTGCTTCTGCTGCTTCGCGAATTTTCTCGATTCTCCGCAGCTCAATTTGCACATTCGCTGTGTATGCGCCAATTTCTGCCCAACTCTCTTCTGTTAATAGCATGTGATCGATTATGGACGATAGGCTATGTAATGCTGTTCTCCAATGTGAGAACCGTCTGCAGGGGAATATTGCATGCTCTGTTGTTTCTTCTTCTTCTGGACATTCAGGGCAAAGCGGTGAGGTATCGTGTCCCAATCTTTACAAGTATTTGCGATATCTTCCAAGAACGAATAAGAACTTTGTAAGGCGATAGTTACAGTCTCCATGTTTGCGACTTGTCCAAACATCGATTTTTGGTATAGGTTTGCAGGTCCATCTGCCTTTTGTGGCACTGTCCCATCTGTTCTGGCAGCTGGCTAGTGATGTTGACCTTTCTTCTTCTTTTATTGTTCTCGCTGCAGCCGCATCTTGTGGATGGGGGAGTCTCCTTACATAGATTCATAGTCATCTGCGAGGATGTCTATGGGGACCATTCCAGCTGCTACATCCGAGATTGTTCTAAATCCACTTAGAACCACAAAGTTTGTGTACCGAAGTGAGTTTATTTCGTATCGCCTTTGTTGTCAATGCCTTCGCCCACACCGGGGCTGCATAAAGAAGGACCGAACTGACTATACTTGAGAGTAGAATTTTTCTGGCGTAACCGGGTCCCCCGATATTTGGAAGGATCCTGCAGAGCGCCGCCTGGATTCCCGAAGCTTTTTTAATCATGGATTCTATATGGATCTTAAAGTTCAGCCGGTTGTCTAGCATCACGCCGAGGTATTTGACGTCATCTTTGGACTTTATTTTTCTTGTTCCAACCTGAATGCTGACATATTTTGGAACTTTTTGACTAGTTGTAAGGTCAGCTGCCGTTTTGCGGTTAGCCAGTCCCAGACAAGCTGTCATTAACCAACTTTTAATGCGGCATATTGCTTCATTTGTGACTGTCTCTTCCTCGTGGGTATATTTCGAAACGGTAACCTCAGCGATATCATCAGCGAAACCAATAATGTTTACTCTTTGCGACAGAGATAGTCGCAGAATCATCGTACATGATGTTCCATAGAAGGAGGCCAAGTACGAAACCCGGAATTCCCGCAGACACATTGTACTAACCCCTCGTCGGTTTCATATCTTAGCTTTCTGCTAGGCAGATAGTTTATCACTACTTTTCGCAGGTAGTATGACGTACCCATTCTGACTAATGTTCTCCTCATGAACGATAACATCTTTCCCTTCTGCTACCGCAAGAAGTCTCTCGTACACGATGCGCTTCAGGATATTTTCCATTTTATCCAAGAGGCATTTTGGGCGATATGAGGAGGACTCTCCGGGTGGCTTCGTTCCTTTAGGATGTAGAGCCAGATGTTGTAATTTTCCAGGCTCGGGGAAAAGTCCTTCTTCCACACACTTTTGAAACATTGCTTTGAAAATGTGTGATCTTGTTTGGACTGCTGTTTTTGATGGAATATTTGGTATCCCATCAAGTTATCTTCATAGATACTAATAGCCCGAGTGCTACTAGCATGCATGATTCGCAAACCTGAGTAATCGATTCTAGGAATATGCCTAAGTACTAAACACACACCCTACACACTTCAGCCACTCTCCCCGCGGAACTGCCATTAGGTATTTCTTCACGGGGCTGGTAAGCAATTATGTTCTAATCTCCGAGGCCGCCTCTTGAGCTCTTCTTAGGGCTTCCTCTTCGCAGAGCGTTTTGCACATACACTATGAATGAGCAGATATCCATCCACTCGCCCTCTGATCGCGTCACGTGACTTACGAGATTATCTGGACTTGGTAGGTTTGCTCTATCTTTTGCAATTTCTGAGGTCAAATGGGCGAACTCCACAGGCGGATCAGTAGAAATGCGGTGAAGTGGGAGGGTTGTGATCCCTTGTTTTCGGATCATAACCTCGCTGCTAAAAGGAAGAAGAAGAGAAGAAGCTCTATCGTCTGCAAAGCGCATGCACTAGAACACTGCATGCTCTGCATCCTCTTCCTCATTTGGACATTCTTAACATAGGGGCGAACTATCGTGTTCATATCTTTGGAGGTATTTCCGGTAGCCGCCGTGCCCGGGCAGGAACTGTGTAAGGTGGTAGTTACAGTTCCCCCTCGCCCTCTCTGTCCATAATTCTATGGTGGGAATGAGCTTGTGGGTCCACCTGCCTTTTGTAGAGCTGTCCCATCTGGTTCGGCACAGCATTGCTGATACTGCCCTTTCCTCCTCCATAATCCTCTTGCCTCTTGCCGGTTCGAGGGACGTCTAAAGTACAGGCTCTACATCTCATCCGCGAGGATCTCGATGGGGACCATCACAGATTGTTCAGAAGCCGCTGATCACTCTGACTGCGCAGAACCTGTGAGCTGATAATAGCTCCTACACCCATTTGTCGCCAGTGGACCCACCCATATCGGGCAGCACCGAGCTGATCACTCTGGACAGCAAGATCTTGCGGGCGTATTTAGGCCCGCCGATGTTCGGGAGCATTCGGGAGAGTGCTGCCTGCATCAGCGATGCCTTCTTACTAGAGTATTCGACGTGGGCTTTGAAGCGCAGCCTATTACCGAACATGATTCCAAGGTACTTCAAGGATTATTTGAACCTGATTGTCTGGCTTCCGACCCGGAAGTTCGCATATTTCACCTTCTTGCGGCATATTCCACAGCTTCAGTCTTGTCCGCAACTAGTTCCAGACCAGTAGACTCCAGCCATTCCTTTATTCTTATAACTGCCTCATCCTTGGCAAAGTCCACCTCGTCTACGTGCTTGGTTACTGTAACCACTGCGATATCGTCAACGAATCCAATCACTTTGACTCCCTCGGGCAGTGTTAGTTGCAGAACTCCGTCGTACATAATGTTCGATAGGAGAGGTCCAAGAACCGACACTTGCGGGAATTCAACGAAAACGCTGTAGTGTTTAGCCCCATCGTCAGTGTGGTATTTAAGCTTCCTGTTGCTGAAGTATTCCGTGACTATACTCAGCAGGTAGCACGGTGTATCCATCCTGGCTAGGAATCTCCTTATGAACGAGCAGCTAGCCGAGTTGAACAAATTTTTGACGTCGAGCGATACTAATGCGCAGTACGTCTTCGTCCTCCATCTCCACCTTTCTCCCTGTATTGCTTCAGTTGCTGTATCTACTACCGCCTTTATAGCATCGAGGGTAGAACGTGATTTTCTGAAGACATACTGGTGGTCTGACAGGGCTCCGTTTTCCTCCACCACCGCAAGCAGTCTGTCATAAATAATAAGCTCTAGGATATTTCCTAGTGTATCAAGCAGGCCTATTGGGCGATATGATGATGGTTGTCCGGGCGGCTTATTGCCCTTTGGAAGCAACACTAAATGTTGTAGTTTCCATGGTGTAGGGAATACCCCTCATCTATGCACCATTGTTAGAAAGATGTATGGCTTCGTCTTAACAGCCGCCTTGACTGCCCTATTTGGGATGGCATCCGGTTCAGGTGCTTTGCTTTCTCTGATTTTTTTTTTACATGCCACAAAGAGTTCTTCCGACATGATTGCCGGGATGTACTCCACGCTGATCTCCCTCGTAGTGGGGACCATAGTAGTTGGTCTATGGAGGAGTAGATGCCCTACTATGGTCCTTAGCATTGCCGGGCGGGTTAGTTGTGGAGACCTTTTGCCTTTAAACTTCTTCATCACCACTCTATACACTATGCCCCAGGGGTCTTAGTTAGCCTCGTTGCATAGCCGCCTAAAGCTCCCTGACTTACTCTCCTTAATGGCCCTTTCCAGTTCCTGTCTCGCCAATTTAAAGGTGGTTAGCCGTTTTTGGCAATCATGTCTGCCTCTGAATCTCTGAGATCTCTTAATGCGTGGTATGTCTGAGAATGTCACATGTGTCACATGTGCATCAGAGGGAGTATTTGTGTAAGTTACTCTACCTGTTTGGAAGTTCCTAGTTTATTATTTGTGCACATTTAACATTCCGTCCTTTAGTTTTTTTAGCTATCAGTGTTTGTAGGATTTTTTTTTCTCTCTGCGGCTCGTTCCTCCAGACATAATGCTGATGATGATTTCGTCTGCTGTGTTCCAGGCTTCGTTTGTCGTCAGCATGAATGTTATAAGTCCTTTCGGAGTCACTTGGCCGCCAGTTTTTCTCTCTAATATGTCTCTGGCCATGTGTCGTATACATCCGGCATTCCATTAAAACACGTTCCGCGTTCTGGATTTTGCCTTCACAGTGCGGGCAGTATGGGTCATCCACACGTGTTTGTATTCGTAGATACTCAGTGCACTGAAGTGGGAGGGTTATGGTCGCTTGATTTCAGATCACGGTGGCATCCGTGCCCCGATAGGAACTGTGTTAGGTTGAAGTTTACCTCTCCGTCTTATCTGCTGATCCATTCCTCTACGTTGGGGACCATCGTATGGGTCCATCTTTCTTTGGGTGTGGTGTTCCACCTGTGATGGCATTCTGATTGCACAGCCTCTCTAGTAGTTCTCATGCCTTCCGACTCGTTTATTTCTGCGGACTTTTTTGTTTCCAAATCGATTGGTATCCGACCGGAGATTACGCTATTACGCTTTTGCAGACACCGTCCGAAAGGCACAACATACTCAATGATGCGATTCTGTGAGCCGAGTTCATCCGTCTCATGCACGTTATCCGATACGTCGCTGGTTCCCATATGGGGGACGCGTATATAAAGATCGACTTGCTTACCGTTCCTGACAGGTTTCTAAATGGCTGACTGGGTCCTCCAACGTTCGGCACTAATCTTGACAGTGCCTCTACTGCCCAGGGGGCTCTCTCGCCTGCGTGCATCAGATGCTTTTTGAAGTTTAGCCTGTAGTCCAGCAGCATTCGCAGGTACTTGATGTGTGGACGCGGCTCGATGATGTACTCACCGACCTGTCCTGCTTCTTATTACCACTGATTCTGTTTTATGATCTGCTAGTTCTAGACCTGATGCTTGTAGTCATCCCCTCCCGCTTCCCATTATTTGGTTGCAGTTTTCTGACACATGTTATAGCGTTTTTGCTACGACGATTACTGCAGTGTCATCAGCGTATCTGATGATGTCTACTCCGCTCGGCCTAGGCGTTCTCAGTATGTCATCATACATTATATTCCACAGGACTGGGCCCAGCACTGACACTTGCGCAGCTCCTGCCGTGATTATGTACGCGTTAGGCTCCTTTTCCGTGTCATAATAAAGGGTTTTCTCACTGAAGTAACTGTCTGTAACTATGCAGCTACAGCTGGCTGAGTTGAATGCGTTTTTAACGTCGAGTGTTACGCTGGCCCAAAACTGTTTTCTCCCTCCTAGTCATCTTTGTACTGTGATTGTTTCACGTGCGATGTCGCACACTACGCTTACCACACCCGTGGTTCTTCATTTCTTTGTAAAGCCATACTGCCAAGTAGAGAGCCTCGAGTCTCCTTTTGTGTATGGCTCTAGCCTTATATGTAGCACTTTCCTTAGTGTGTCAAGCATGCACAGCGGCCTACACGACGACACGGTTTGTTTCCCTTCGGGATGAGAACTAACCGTCGTCTTTTCCGCTGTAGTGGGAAATTGTCCTCCGTTAGGCATGTGAAGATCCCTGGTCTTGCTTTGATGTCTCGTCTTAGCACGAAGTTCAGGATTCCATCAATTCCCGGCATCTTGTTACTCTTTATTGTTAAGTGGCTTCTCAAACCTCCTCTGTTGTGACTGCTGGTATTGCCTCTGTTTCTTTCGCTGCTCCCCGTAGTAGAGTGAATCCATCTTTCCTCGGAAAAAAAGAGCGCAGATAATTGAGTACATGATAGGTAGACGTGGTTGTGTCAGCAAACCATGCCGACGCTTAATTAGCGCAGAAGTTCCGTTTTAATACCACAACTCAAGTGACCTAAGGGATGTAACAAGGACATTAACTACTAGGGAAAAGAAGAAGAAGAAGGGGTAAGGATTATTCAAATCCACCCCGTCACATTGACGAAACTGATAATATCCCCAATGCTAATCTGCGCTGTCTGGTCTTGCCTAAAGCTGGACACTTGCAGAGGAAGTGTAAGATTGTTTCTATCTCCTCAGCAGTATTGCAGCTGCGACAGTGTGCATTAAATGCAATGCCTATTCCAGCCGCATGAACCCTGATGGGCCAGTAGCCAGTACTAACTGCAAGAACTCTATCTGCACGATTTCTGTTTAGTAAATCTTGTGTTCTTTTCAGGGAGTATTTGGGCCACATCTGCCTGGAGATGACACAGTTCCGCAACCCCTGCCATCTACTATCAGCTTTTAGCAGATAGTGCGCGAATATGCCTCCCTTAAGGACCTCCAACGGGACGTTCACCTCCTTTGCAAGGGAAGCATCAAGTGAAGATCCTTGCCTCGCGAGTTCATCAGCTCGCTCATTCCCCTCAATGTTGCTGTAACCCGGAACCCAAAGGAGACAGATGCTTAGCCGGTGACCAAGCGAGGCGAGTTCTTTTTTGCTCTGTTCTACTAGCCTTGAGGATGAAGTGGCAGATACTAAAGCCTTAATAGCCACCTGGCTGTCAATGAGGATGGCAATGGTATTTACGGGTGTAGAGGTTAAGTAGGCGGCAGGCCTCACGTACAGCAAAAACTTTTGCCTGGAAGACACTGCACGAATCAGGAAGCCGGTAAGACCTGCAAATATTGAGGGAATCAGAGAATATCCCCGTCCCTACCCCGCAGTCCATTTTTGAACCGTCGCTGAAAATTGTTGATTCGAACTCATTTGTCAGTATGCCAGCTTCCCATTCCGCCCTGGTAGGGAATCTGACCGTGACGTCATTTCTAAAGTTCACTGTGGGAGTTATGTAGTCGGTCAGATTAGCTGCCAGATTCTGCGGTAGCAAATTCAGGATACTGTTGTGACCATAAGGATTGGTGCACCAGCATTCTGTTTCCCTTAGCCTCACCGCACTACATGATGATAGATGCATAATGTGAAGATCGAGTGGTAAAAGGTGCAGAATAACGTTTCAAGGCATCGGTTGGACATGTCTTCATGGTATCCGTTGCGCCTATAGCCGCAGTTCTTTGTACCTTATTGATAAGTTTGATGTTATAAGCTTTCCTTAGCGCAGGCCACCAGACTAGCGATTTATAGGAAAGAATGGGATGGACCACGTCAATGTACATCAATAGGACCATCTTCTGGCGAAGTCCCCACTTCTTGCCAAAGGTCTTACTGCAGGCATAGAAAGCCACACAGGCCTTTTTTACCCGTTGCTCAATATTAAGCTTCCAGCTTAGTTTTGTATCAAGTACCATACCTGGGTACTGGAGGATAGGGAGAGTAGATGATTGTTTCGCCGTGGAAGCGTAAACGTCGGTAATTTGGTTTTAGTGGTAAAGGGCATCAGTTCAGTTTTGCTTGGGTCGACGCTGAGTCTACATCCAGTGGCCCATGAGCTAATCTTGCCCAAGGCACCTTCCATAATCTCACTGATTAGGGATGGAAACATCCCCGATACCATTATTACCACGTCATCCGCATACGCGACAACCTTAACTCTATCCTTATCAAGTCTACACAAAATTTTGTTGATGACCATAAGCCATAGAAAAGGAGACAAGACCCCACCTTGATGAGTTCCTCTAATAACAGATATGGTGGAGCTGCTGTTGCTGTGAGTCGATTGAATGATTCTAGTTTTTAGCATTGTCAATATCCATTTGCTAATGAACTCTTCCACACCCAGTTGGATCAGAGTTTCCTGAATCGATTCCGTACTGACGTTATTGAAGGCGCCTTCAATGTCCAAGAAGGTAGCAAGGGTATATTGTTTGAAGTCGATTGTCTTTTCTATTGTTCGCCCGACTTCGTGGAGCGCCGTCGCCCCTTAGTGTACGTTGAAATTTGGATAGAAGGGATTTATCTAGAGTATTTCGAATATGTGTACCTAAGATGCGTTCCAACGTCTTTAAAAGAAAAGAGGATAAGCCAATGGGTCTGAAATCCTATGCGTATCCATGACCACGCTTCCCAGGTTTGAGTATATGATATTCGGGCAAGTCGGTGCAGCTGCCGTGCCGTTCTTTAATTTATTTCATAATTATTTTAGACGCGCCTCCCCATTGATTGCATTGTAACTCCTCTCTGAGTACTTGGAAGCATTCAGCTTTGCTCTTTTCTATCACCTTACGGAGTTGTGTTCTCTTCCTCTGGAACTGTTCTCTCAGTACCTCAGAGTCCGATTTGGAATGTTATCGTTACGTGGTTTTCGGCCAGTTTCGGGGGTACTCGACGACCCTCTCTAAGTGTCTGGAAGGAGACTCTAACCGGAATTAACATATTCATTTTACTTTTGAGAAAGTCTCATCACCTCAAAAATAAGAGTACTTTAACAAAGCTCGTAGAGCAAACGCTTTATAAAGACTACTGGACTCTATCACTCTAGGTCATATCCTTAGATCCTTTTTTAGGGTCAAACTAGCTTCGTCGATTTTTATTTTGGAACAGATCCTTCTACCCAAGGTCTGTATCTTTCAAATCTTCCAATTAGCGTAAGGTACACAGTTTCAACGTAGATGCGTATCGCTTGTACTTCCTTGCCTACTTATGACACATAAAAGGCTCTCTCTATCCCCATTGGCTTCTTGACTCATGATTGCAAACTAGTTCTACTACGACCTATGTCAGTATCTTAATTCTGTGGTCTACCAACTCTTTCGCTCGGTTTATTATTTAAATTTGAGTTAATTTCATTTTCTGACGATAAACTGAGTAATTTTCTAAACAAGTTCTATATAAACTATTCGCAATTTCCCTATCATACACATCATACCAACACACATGACTATATGAACTTGCTTAGCATAAAATTCTTAAAATTTGAAAGAACCACTCGAAACAATTATCCCCACCCACGGTGCAGAACAAATTTGAATATTAAGTGTTATTTATTCTATTTCGCGCCAAAAATACATTTTATTACCAAAAAAATAAAAAAACTAACAATGTGGCGAAATAATTTTATTTTATGGCCAAGCATGCTGCCAGTACACCAAACCGAGTATGGGATCTGTGCTTCCTTTTGTACTCTTGTTTCCTATTCCGAACAATTTGCGAACAGTAATTTATTATTAATAACGTTGAAGTAGACTGCAGAGCAGCAGGAACGCGCACATCAAAGATTCATTCGCCCGGTCGTAAAGTCCATGGTCAGATGCTGTTTCACACCCCCACCCCCAAGCAGACAATGGAATTATGGCTGCACAAATAGAGTGAGATCTGCCTTCTGGTTAGTTACACTAACTGCACTCGTTTTTCTGCCTCATTTGCATTTGGCCCGTCCGTCCCCACTATCGGATAAGATTACTTGTCGAAACCGTTCTCCAACACCCCGGCCAGGCTATGCATCAAGACTGTCAATTGCCTGGAATAGATTAGGATAAGTTTTTTCTGGAACACCCAAACACAACTCCATTTCGCCGATAGATCACCATGGAAATGAATTGTGTGTGATTTATTAGCCATCATAAGTTTGGCGCCCAACACGGGGCCCCACACCGAGATACGCCGGGGCTTCTAAGATGGAACGTGTTCCTCCAGCCGGTGTTTATTGTGCGGAAAATGATTGTGTACTATTATTTTATTTTATGTACGTGCGTTTGTTTTTTCGACAGCACCACCACCCCCACCAACACGAGCCTCTTATTTAGTGTTATTGTGGTGCGAATAAAAAAAAAATGTACACGTCGACGAGGAGGTGCAAGAACTTTCTATTGATTGATTGAGGGTGAGAGTGTGTGCACACACGCTTTCAGCGGTGAAGCCTTGTACCTGGCATTCGTGTATACCGCGAGGCGGGAAGGTGGGTAAATATTGAACCAAAGTTGCTTTCGTATAAACACACATTTTGTAGCGAATTGATCTGAAATTCATGTCATGGGTGTGTTAGAGAGGAGTTCGATTTTATTATTGTGTTTATTCTGGGGCAAGTCGGGGGCCAAAAGGTGATGCAGAGATTTAAGTGTGAACAAGTTGATTTGCTTTACAATGTTTTCTTTTCGAAAATCGCACCCACTGCGCTACTACTGCTGGTGCTGTTGTATTTTCGCGGATATGATTGATGTTCACCTGCAATCATAAATAAAATGAAATTTATGTTTGTATGTCTGGAGAGGTGAAGGTTTTGTAGCAGGCTACGTACGAGTTTGTGCGATGGGATTGGGAAAGTTCGAAATTTACTAAATTTAACTTATACTCCCATGTCTTATCGGGCTTATGTCTTCTTTTCTTCAGAGGGTGGAGGCATAAAGTAAAGAGCACATTAGTGGTAATTCCCTGTCAATTTATCTACTTACCGGTATCGAGCATCTTCATCGCCTTGGATGGGAATTAAGACATCCATCAGTAGTCTTCTCTTGTGAGAATTCAATTACATATGAGCCCATTAACAGGCACACTATAAATCTACCTTCAAATGTTTGCGGATAGGTACGGCACTTACTAAGCTACCTTGTCCATGCTTAATGGAACAATAATCCCGACTAGCTCTGATGTTGATGAAAATATCGATTCTTACAACTAAATAGGCTTTTCTTTTACAAGTTCCTTGCCGCCGAGAGTCTGCACTTGTCCTTGAAATGGCGAAATAATTACGAAAATAAAGTCTTAATGATGATTTAGTTAGAGAATTCCAAATTGCATAAAGGGAAGCGGACTAGAGTCCCCATTTATAACATGAGATTTATGATGGACTAAAATTGAAGATAGTTAGTACTTTCGTGTTGTCGTGGTCTAAAACACACTGATGCATTGCGTAGCATTCGAAACCTGTTCCTATAGAAGGATTAAAGTACTAGAATGGCGCTAAGAATATCACGAAAGTTTTGCCGTTGTGGTTTTGTGGAGAAGAACTAAGAACTGTTAAACGACAAACAGAACAAGTGATTATAACCAGTTCGCTATCCTCTATAGAGACTTTCAAATCTTATCGAAAAATCTATATGATAGTTACATTAATAAAATGCGTGGCTCACTTCTTTACGATCCCAAAGTTTTCTGGAAATTTGTAAACAGTAAGAAAAAAACGGATGGTTATCCTGCCAATATGTCTTACTTAAGCGAATCAAGCAGCAGCCCTCTTGTAATCTGCAATATGTTCTCTTCATTCTTTGGTCTATCTTTCTGTTCCGACAACTATTCACCTACCCCAAGTAATTTTGCCCACCTTGAAGGTTTCTCTAGCAGCTCAATGGGCCAGATTTCAATAATTGATGAAGATGTGAGAGAGCATTTAGCTTTACTTAGCAACGATACTACCTGTGGCCCTGATGGAATTCCTCCGATTGTGCTAAAATATTGTTGCAATACTTTAGCAACACCCTTAGCCGTGCTATTTCGGGAAACATTAAAGCAGAGCATTTTTCCTAAAATTTGGAAAAACTCTTTTATTATTCCAATACACAAAAAGGGAAATCGAGGTGAAATTTCTAATTATAGACCTATTGCCAAGCTATCATGTGTGCCAAAACTGTTCGAGGCTATAGTTTGTAAGGGTTTTTATTTTGCTTGTAAACCATTTCTTTCAACCAAGCAGCATGTGTTCATGAATAGAAGATCCACTGTTACCAACCTGTTGGAATTTACTTCTTTTACAAACAAAGTTGTCGAGGAGGGTGGTCAGGTCGACTGTATTTATACAGACTTTAGCAAGGCCTTTGACAAACTTTCTCACAGCTTAATTCTGTTTAAAATGACCTCTTTGGGCTTTCCAAATCATTTTGTTCGATGGATATGTTCCTACCTTGAAGAACGAACTTATCAAGTTTTATTTCGGGGAATAACATCCGATGCAATCCTCGCTACATCCGGTGTACCCCAAGGAAGTCACTTAGGTCCTCTTTTATTTATCATTGCGATCAATGACGTGGTGGCAATACTTAAGAGTACTCGAATTTTAATCTATGCTGACGACATGAAAATCTTTAGACTTGTACGCAGTCAATCTGATTGCATTGCTATGCAGAATGATTTAGATACGTTCGCTGAGTGGTGCTGTAATAACAATTTATTTTTGAACGTATCTAAATGCCAGTCGATGATCTTTTCAAGAAAACGTAATTTAATAAGTTATGATTACAATCTCAATGAATCTGTACTTAACAAAGTCACATCAATATGTGATTTAGGAGTGCATTTTTCTCAAAATATCGACTTCGATTTTCACATTGAACAGATTGTCAATAAAGCGAATTCAATGCTTGGCTTTATAAAACGTTGGAGTAAAGAATTCAAGTGTCCTCTTATAACATCCACACTTTATAATACCTTTGTTCGTCCGCAGTTAGAGTATGCGTCTAATATTTGGTCTCCAATGTATGCAGTACACATTAACCGTATTGAATCGGTACAGTGTAAGTTTGTCCGATTTGCACTTCGCCATTTAAACTGGAATGACCCTACACGTCTTCCACCATATTGCGACCGCCGTCTTCTCCTAAATCGTCATTCTTTGGAGAAACGTAGGGAAGTATGTGATGTAGTATTTTTACACCTCCCCGTGCAGGGACGGGTTAAGAATATCACTGCAGTCCCCCCCACCCCAACAACCAGCGCTTGTCGTAAAAGGCGACTAAGGGGGACAAATCAGATCTAGGCAATATAACACCCAAGTGAGCCTAGCGACACATATACTACCTTAAAAACCCTCCCACAAGTGTGCATGTGAGTCCGTGGGTTGACACGACTGGAGATCACCGGTGTCACAAAAGAAAGATCAAACAATACTAAAACAGGAGCATGCACGTGTCAAACAACAAACACCATCGCAATATGGTGCAAAAAATTGTATTGCAAAAATGTATCATTATGATAATACTTGCAAAAAGGAAAGGCACTACCCCGCCAGGCACTACCACTGCTGTGCATGGTACTGATCCTGGACCGAGCAGAAATGTTCGGGTCAGAGCTATACGGATTCCGGGGGCTAGCAAAATAATGAAACAGTTTGGACGCAATTTGAGGGTCGCGAGTTGGAACGTTGGAAGCATGACCGGTCGAAGTTACGAGCTGGAAGAGATGATGAATAGAAGGCGGGTGGACATCTTGTGTGTCCAAGAGACGAAATGGAAAAACACCGGGAATCGGGCGCGTTTCTTGGACGTTAGGACAAAAGATTACAAGATGTTCTACTACGGAACGGAAAAGTCTAAGAACGGAATCGGTATCATCCTTGCGGCAGAGCTACTTGGTAACGTCTTGAGCATTTCGAAGTCCAGCGACCGTTTGATGTCTCTCAAACTAGTAATACAAGGAGAGGTGTGGAATATTGTCAGTGCATATGCTCCCCACGATGGGTACAATCAGAGAGATAAAGATGCATTTTGGCTAGATTTCCACAATCTCCTTAAGAACATCCCAAAGGAAGAATTTCTGTTTGTTGGAGGAGATTTGAATGGACATGTCGGGAAATCAAACGAAGACTATGAAGACTGCCATGGAGGACTAGGACTAGCCATGGCACCAGGAACCTTCCTGGTGAAGACATCCTAAGCATGTGCAAATCACACGGTTTTATCGTGTTAAATACCATGTTCATCAAACAAAGCCGACACCTGATCACTTACAGCAGTGGTGGAGATGAAACTCAGATTGACTACCATTTGGTAGGCAGTTTCATGAAGCCTCGGGTAAAAGATTGCAAAGCGATCCTGGGAGAGGCAATCGCTCGGCAACACCGTCTCCTGCTAACAGAAATTTTTATGAAAACACCGAAGAAAAGCAAACAAACAAGGGTCTCTGAGAAAATCAAGTGGTACAATCTGGATAAAGAAAAAGGCGAAGCTTTTGTTTTCGTAATGCAAAATTACCTCTCTCACACCATCAACGGAGCTGAAGATGAAGAGTGCAGAGCACAAAATATGTGGGATTCCCTACAGCGAACTTGCTTAAAGAAGGCCAAATCACTGCTAGGAGCTTCAAAAGGCCACCATCAACACGCCAAAGAAACATGGTGGTGGAGTGATAAAGCTAAGAAAGTGATAAATGAGAAGAAAGCGGCTTTCAAAGCTTGGTCAAAGTGCCCCTCTAATAATAATGACGAAAAAGCTCGCCTCGAAATGGAATACAGATGCTGCAAGAAAACAGTGAAGAAGAAGTGCGCCCAGCTTCAAGCAGAGAGTACGGAGGGCCTGTAACGGGAGCTGGAGAAAATATTTTCCCCAGTTGCTGATGCAAACCAGGCTATCCAGGAGCTGCGAAGACACAATATGAACAAGAGCGCCCAAAGAAGGAAGAATGCTCAGGAGATTCGTTCGCCAAAGTTCATTAGCAATGCTCATGGCCAGCTTCTTGTGGATGACGACAAAATTCTGCAGAGGTGGCGGCAGTATTGTGAAGAGCTTTTGAATGAACAGTTTCCTCGGCTATACTTTCCAAGAGCCACCCCTAACTGTGAAGAAATAGCCGACATTACAGTCGAAGAAGTTAGTGAGGCGGTCAAATACTCCAAAAAACGAAAAGCGCTTGGGCTAGACGAAATACCCTCTGAGTTCTGGAAAAAGATGGGAGACATCGGGTTCAGATGGCTCAGAATTCTCATCTCCAAATTCGTGAGAGGTGATCCAATGCCGAATCAATGGAGGGAAAGTTACATCCTCCCTGTATACAAAGGGAAGGGTGATACGCGAAACTGTGATAACTACCATTCAATCAAGCTGATGTCACACACCATGAAGATCGTTGAGCGGGTATTAGGTGACCGACTGCGAAAAATAATACGGCTATCTGATGATCAGTGCGGGTTTGTCTCGGGTAAATCAACCACAGATGCAATCCAAAGTATAAGGATCATAATGGAAAAACATCGTGATTCCTTAAAGGATTTGCATATTGTATTGGTTGACTTTGAAAAGGCATTCGACAGACCGCGAGACGAGATCTGATATGGGTGGCGCTAAGACATCGAAGGGTTCCAGAAACCTATGTACAGATGATCATGGACATGTACGAGGGAGCAAAGACAAGAGTAAGATGCCCCGCTGGAGTAACCGAAGAGTTCCCACTCAAAGTCGGGGTGCACCAGGGAAGCGTTTTAAGTCCTTTGCTCTTTATTACAGTCCTTGATTATCTGCTTGAAGGTAAAGTGATGGACCCCAAGGTACATCAGTTATTCTTTGCTGACGATGGAGCCATCATAAGTGAGGATCCTACATCCCTGCAACGAGCACTTGATGTGTGGGTGGACGTTTTGGAGGGAAATGGGTATCGCATTAGTTGAAAAAAGACAGAGTACTTGTGCTGCCCTTTCTCTGATCCACTCAGGCCAATTCCAGACATTTATTTGAATGGAACAGTGCTTCCCAAGTGCGAAAAGTTCAAATATCTGGGATCTATGATCAATAGAAAAGCAACTTGTGATGACGACATCAATCATCGTGTAAGCGTAGGGTGGATAAAGTGGCGAGAAAATTTCGCTATATTCTGTGACAGAAAAATGCCCCCTAAGTTAAAAGGAAGGCTCTACACCACAGTTGTACGTCCAGCGCTCACATACGGTTCACAATGTTGGACAATGTACAAAAAGTATGAGAGTAAATTAACGGCAGCTGAGATGAAGATGCTTCGCATGACAGCAGGAGTGACAAAGCTTGATCGAATAAGAAGTTCGAAGATCCGTGGAAGCTTTCACATCAAGGAAACCATCGTACAAAAATTAGAGCGCGTACCGGCTCAGCTGGTATTGCCACGTACAAAGAAGAGATCATTTGAACCCTGTAAAAAAGGCAATATCTATGCACGTTCCAAAGACATCGCGATGTAGGAAAGGCAGGCCTATAAACGCCTGGATCAGACAAATGCGACGACATCGGCATTTCATTGGCCTCAGTAACCGAGTGATCTAAAATCGGCAGGCCTTTTTCTAAGGTCAAATAGGCGAACTCCACAGGCGGATCAGTAGAAATGCGGTGAAGTGGGAGGGCTGTGATCCCTTGTTTTCGGATCATAGCCTCGCTGATAAAAGGAAGAAGAAGTAGTATTTTTACACCAGCTGGTAAATGGTTTTATTGACTCGCCGGATCTTTTAAATAAAGTCGGTTTAAACGTAAGATGCTACAACTCCAGAAATACCGAAATTTTCCGCGTAAATTTCCACAGAACGAACTACGGTTCTAACGAACCTCTTACGCGTATGGCGAAGGAAGTAAATAGTAACCGCGACAAATTTGATTACAACCATAGTAAATTATATATAAAACATAAATTATACGAACGATACTAGTTTCTTTGTTGAAAGTGTTTAGTGTAATTTTGACTTATGCGTAGCATATTCATTTTTAGTTCATACTTTTGTTTAGTATGCATTCTGCTTTTTGTTTACTTGTCCAGTCTTTTTGTGTAAGGTGTTAGGCTTTATAAATATTCGCAATACTAACAACTAACACCACGCTAAATGATGACTGTGACAAGCTGGATATTACTTAGTAGCTGTTTTGAGTTTTTCTCTTTCAGTTCAAAGTAATATTCGTCACAAATGATAGCGTTAAAAAAAAAAAAAAAAACGAAATTGATCACAACAGTCAAAAAGCCTAAGACCAGGGGCCTATTTCACTAACTAGAAATTACAACCACATATTTGTACTTGTAAATCACAATTAAAAATTTGTAATTTGGGTTTTTGTTTCACAAAGTACAAATGTGTATTCCACAAATTTGTAATAGGAATGTCAAGCAAATTGTAAAAAGTCAAGTCTTAAAAATTAGCGCTGCACTAGATTTTTGTGCGACTTGTAATCTACATTTATTTAAAATCGTTGCGAACGAATATCGTATGTTGTTTGCTATGAACAAACAAAATAAGATTTTTGTTGCGTTTCTAATTATTATTACTATTATTATTACTATTATAAGCTTTATTAATCTATGTTTCTATTTTACAAAATTGTATTATGTGATTTAATATCTAAATTCTATTATATCTATATAATATTCACAGTTTCATTTTAATAGTTCAAAAGTTTACTTCGATTAACGATTTTGAATTTTATTAAAAATAATTTGATTAAAACTAATGTGATATAAATAATTTGATGAAATGAAATAATGTTTCATGATTGGATGTAAGCCTCCCCCAATGTTTTCCATGTCTTTTTGTCGTGTGCTATTCTTTCCCATGTAGAGCTAATTTTTGAGATATCGTCCCTCCAACGGTTTTAGCTGCCCCGCCGTATATAGGCCGCAGTGTGAATCAGTTCAGCCCACAAGAATTTTGGAAGGTTCGCTTCGATCATGAAGCAACGAGCCATCTCAACCAACGTGCGGTTCATGCGCTCAGCGACACCATTTTGTTGGGGAGTGTACTCAACAGTCAATTGACGCTTAATACCATTTGCACTCAAAAAGTTAGAAAACTCTTCACTCAATAGCTCACGTGCATTATCACTCCGAAGCGCCTTAATTTTGAAGTTTGTCTCATTCTCAACTAGCTGTTTAAATTCCTTAAAAACACTCAAGTACTGACTCTTTTGTCGCAAAAAGTAAACAAATACCTTACGAGAATAATCGTCAATAAATGTAGCGAAATAAAGGCTCTTGCTTATTGATTCGACGTTCATGGGACCGCATAGGTCCGTGTGTATAATTTCTAAAATCCGTTTTGACGACTTTTCTGTTTTTGTGGGGAATAGAAGCCTCGATTGTTTTCCTTTAATGCATGCAACGCATTCTATTTTACTATTCCCGAACCTTGGCAACCCTTTTATCATTGAGTGATCTCTTAATTTCCGTAGTGATGCACAGTTCAAATGGCCATATCTCTTATGCCAGCATTCTAAAATATTATTTTCCTGCTCAACTTTGTTACATTGATTTTGTTCCGATGCTAAGACAACTGAGTACAGCCCGTTAATTTTCACAGCTACTACCAACAGCCTATCACCTCGAAAAATATGTGCACGTCCTCCCTCTATCAATACTCTGCATCCATTGTCAGTTGCCTTGCTTGTCGAAATGAGATTACTTCTCAAAGTTGGAACATAGAGAGTGCGATAAAAACACATTGTTCTCCGTTCTCTATTTACCATTATCTCTAACTGAACCGTTCCTATGCCCTCAACACTTGCTGATTTTTTATTCGCAACCTGCACCTGTCCGGAGTAATCGGTGTCTAAGTGTACGAAGAATTTTTTATCGCAACACATGTGCGAGGTGGCTCCACTATCTATAAACCAAACTGTTCTGTCTAAGCTATGGTCTATTGAGTTAACCTTCTGCGAAATTTCCTTTAATCGTGCACTTTGTTCAAATTCTGTTGCAATGAAACCTTCGACTGTTCTGCGCCATGTTTTCCGCGGACCGCCAGGTCTTCTGCCATCCTGAGCTAGAGGGTTCCATTGCATAGCATGGTTCGCTATGGAGCTGTCACCCTTTCGGAACGTGTGACCAATCCACTGCCACTTCCGCCGTTGGATAGTTGTGCCTATTGGTTCCTGACCCGTTCTCTCGTAAAGGTGTTCATTAGAGATACGATTGGGCCAGAAAATCCTTAAGATATTGCGCAGACACCTATTAACGAACGTTTGCAGCTTTCTGGTGATAGTAGTGGTCACTCTCCACGTGCTGCAACCATATAGCAGCACGGACTCAACGTTGGAGCGGAACAGTCTTATTTTGGTGCTCAAACTGATTGCATTGCTTCGCCATATTTTGGACAACATCCCGAACGCGGACTTTGCTTTGGCGATCCTGTTGGCTATATCCAGTTCGGTTCCACCATCGGTCGAGACAATACTCCCAAGATACTGGAAATCCTCTACTCTCTCTACCGGTTGTCCAGCAATGCATATTTGAGCCGATGAGTTAGTTCCAAGGCTGATGATTTTAGTTTTTGTCGTATTTATTTTCAGCCCGACGACACCTGCCTCCCTCTCCACATCTGCTGTCATTTGGTGGAGGTCCATAATTCTGTGGGAGAGTAAGCATACATCGTCTGCGTAGTCAAGATTTTTCAGTTGAGATGTAAGAGGCCATCGAATTCCTCCGTTTCCCGTCGACAAAGCTGCATGAAGCACATCGCTAATCACCAATAGGAATAATATTGGTGAAAGGATACAGCCTTGTCTTACCCCACTTTGGATCTCAAATTCCTCAGACAACCTTCCCCTGTGCAGAACGTGACATTTGGAGCCTTCATATGTAGCTTTGATAATAGCAATTAGTTTATCGGGAATGCCTCTCCTGCGTAAGGCACGCCAAATAAACTCCCTGTTGACACTATCGAACGCCTTCTCAAAATCGATGAACAGCAGGTGCAGTGGCGATCGATATTCAACACACTGTTCGATGATAATCCGCAGGGTGTTGATGTGGTCGGCACAGGAGGATCCAGAGCGGAAACCTGCTTGTTCGGCATCGAGTGTGTCTTCGAGATGTTGTTTGATTCGCTCAAGGATGATTTTAGCTATTATCTTAGCTACAGCAGGCAGCACGCAGATACCCCTCCAGTTTCCGCACTCCATTAAATTTCCTTTCTTAGGAAGCTTGACGATCATTCCCTTTTTCCACTCGTTAGGAAAGCTCTCAGCTTCCCAAGCTCTATCTATAAGTGGAAGCAGAAGCTCAGCCGATGTTGTTGGCGTTGCTCGTAAGAGCTCTGCTGGAATACCGTCAAGTCCTACCGCCTTGTTGGCTTTGAGTGCCTTGATCGCGGTAATGATCTCATCTTTACTGGGAGTCGTGGTGCGTGTTCGGGAACTTCTCACCTCGGGCATCTCAGTCTGATTTGGGAGCATATCGCTAGCGAATACACGGTTCAAAACCGTAGCAAAATGCTCTTTCCATCTCTTGAGCTGGTCCTCATCCGAAATGAGCAAGGAGCCGTCTAGGCTTTTCACTAGGTATTGGCTGGAGCTGCGACCACCTGTCAGCTCTTTCGTGATTCTGTAGACAGTCCTGCTGTCGCACCTCCGTGCAGCTTCTTCTGCTTCTGTAGCCAGCGCGTTGATGTAGTTGCGCTTGTCACGTCGCACGCTACGCTGAACTTCTCTCATCTTCATGCGATATAGGGACTCTAGCTCGCTTCTCCCTGCTGCTGGGGTAGCTGCAACGCAAGCTTTTAGCTGTTTTCGTTCGTCAATCCGTCTCCAGGTATCCTCGGAAAGCCACGCCCTATGTCTTCCCTGCGATCGACCGACAATTCTTTCAGCACCAAATGTAAAAACATTTTTCACAGCACACCAATGGTCCGCCCATCTCCCGCAACCGATTTACAATTGAATTAAAATTAATAAGGTATTGTTCCAAATTTTCGCCTTCAAGCATTTTGAAGTTAACCAACTTACGAAATTCCTCCACCTTTTGTCGAGTTCCCTTTCGGTCGAACGTGGTCTCCAAAAAATCCCAAAGTGCACTGGACGTAGTATATGATTTAACAAGCGATACTTGCGCGGGCTCCATAGCAATTATTAGCTCGCATCTAGCATCCATATCCTTGGTGTTCCATTCCTCAATTTTAGCGGCATCTGTTTTAGGTTTAACCTCATGCCCTTGCATAATTTTTAGTAGACGATTCTTGTGCAAAACTGCCTCCATCTGTGGCTTCCATGTAAAATAATTTTCCCCATTGAAAAGTGGGATTTTTCCGGTGAATGTAGTCATTGAAAAGTAAAAATATATATTTAATTTTTAATTTATCGTATATTCCAAAGGGTCTGGGCCCATAAGCTGTCTGAATATCAAAAGATGCTAATAAAAGAGGAAGATTAAAAAGATCGACCGATTGGTTTGACTTCAGTTTTAATAGAAAGATAAAATAAAAGTTGTAATAGATTACAATAGTAGTAGTAAAAAATGTAGTGGTAAAATTCAACATATAGTTCTAAGCATTCACCACAATGATGATTATGGTAAGTACAAATGTTGTTAATTTCAACAGTTTCGAATCAAAAATACTTTTATGCTTCAAAAACTGCTTCCAGCTGTTTGAAATTCTTCCGTCGATTTTTTTTTTCTTCTTTATTTTCCAGCTAAATTAGTTGGCCTAGATAAATGTAATCGTCGACATATTCTATGCACTTATTGTTTACGATAATCTCTTCTTTTTTGCCTAGACTCATTAACTTCGTTTTGTCTGTGTTCATTGTAAGACCTGCCGTGATGCATCCATTTTCTAAATCTTGTACCATTTTCTTCATGTCTTCTGTTGTTGCTGTTACAAGCACGATATCATCTGCAAATCTCAAATTATTAAGGTATTCGCCATCTATTTTTAGTCCTAATGAATCCCGTTTCATTAATCTGAAAATAGTTTCTAAAATTGCACAGAAAAATGCGGGTGAGAGTGGATCTCCTTGTCTAACTCCTCGGTTTAAACTCAATGTTCTTGCTCTGCTTTCTAAGGATACTCTAGCAGCTCTACTGTATCGAATGCCTTGTTAAAATCGATGAATGCCAAACTTAAACTCTGGTGGTACTCTTTGCACTTTTTGATTATTTGGTTGACTGTCTGAAGGTGGTCCGTAGTGCTAAAACCTTGGCGAAACCCATCTTGATCTCTTGGCTGTTGTTCGTCTAAGGTCTTACGAATTCTTCGAAAAATACACTGCGAAAACTTTGTATATGACCGATATTAAGCTGATGGGTCGGTAGTTGTTTATATTTGCTTTTTCTCCCTTTTTATGCAAAATGATAATAGTAGACTCTTTCCACTGAGTTGGAATTTGTTCTATATCTAAGACCCAGTTAAATAGGTTGGTGAGACTTAGGACTATTTTATCACTTCCTATTTTAAGCATTTCAGCTTTTATTCCATCATTTCCGCAACATTTTCCATTTGACAGTTCTTTTATTGATTCATGGCAAAAATGGTGGTACTTTTTCATCATATTCATCTGCGGGTGGGCTAACTACAAGTTTCTTTTTAAAAATTCAATAAAGTGAACAAAATGAAATTTTTCCATGTGTTGTGGCTTTATTAGTAAGAGCAAACATTCCCATTAATTATGGAGCACGACGTCGTTCAAGTGGCTGTCTCGGCTGACCTCGCAGTAGCGCATTCGATCACTCCAATTTTCCAAGACCTTGTTGATGGTTTCGGGCTGTAGCTCACAGATTGCTTGGATGATATTGGCCTTAAGAACTTGAATCGTTTCCGGATTGTTGGCAAAACATCGGCCCTTCACGGTTCCCCACAAAAAAAAAGTCCAAAGGGGTAAAATCGCAGCTCCGAAGCGGCCAATCGACATCGCCAGGACGGCATGGCGCGCCATCCTGCATGAACCAGAGGTTGTCCAAATCCAGGTCTTCAATTTCAGTAAAAAAAAAAGTCGTTAACATGGCTTTGTAACGCCAGCCGTTGACCGAAACGTTGTTCCCAGCCTCATTTTCGAAGAAAAATGGTCCAATGATGCCACCACTCCACAATCCGCACCAAACTGTCACTCTCTGTGGATGCATTGGCTTCTCGACAATAACGTGCGGGTGCCCCAGATGCGGCAATTTTATTTGTTAACGTAGCCGCCGAGATGACAATGTGCCTCGTCAAAAAAGATGATTTTTCGCCCAAAATTGTTGTCCAATTCAAGCTGCTCTAAGGCCCAAACTGCGAAGCGGATGGTCGTGCGCTTTCAATTGCTGAATCAATTGGACGTTGTAAGCGAATAATTCAACATCTTTGTGCAGAATTCTCCTCAGGCTAGTGCGTGAAATGTTGAGCTGTTGAGATCGATGACGAGTTGATGTTCGTGAATTGAGTTTCACACTCTCGGCTACAGCAGCCACATTCTCGTCTGTGCGCACCGTACGATGACGGGGACTATGAGTGTTGTCCACTAGCATACAAGTCTCATGAACTTTTTGCACAAACTTGCGTACAGCAGGCGCGGTGGGTGCCTCATTTCGGCCAAAACTTCTTTTAAAAAAACGCACTGTTTGGGCTACACAGCACTCACTTTGGAAATAAGTTTTCAATGTTGTTCAAGCGTAAAGCGACTCATTTCGTTGCGCGGAGATACGATACTCACTTTCTGTTAAGATTTCGAGTGGGAAACAGCTGTCAGTATCAAAATAACCTACAATTTAAAAAGAAATCACTAGATGGCCCACCCGTTATATCAACTGCTTCGTTTTGTGTTTATAATAAGCTTAGTTCTGAAGTGTAAAGTGATTCGAAAAATTCAGTGGCTGTATTATTTATTGCTTGTCTACTTTGCATGTTTTTCTTGTTGTTTGTTAACTTTAATATCCACTCTTTTCCAATATTCAGCTCCTCATGTACGTTTTTTATTGATTTGGTGTTTTCTATAATTTGTTTCACTAATCGGTTGTTATAATCCTGGATATCCTTTTTTGTCGCCTGCTTGTGTTGGTACGTATCATAATATCGAAGCAGTTTACCCGGGTGCTTCAGATAATCCTTTATTGTTTTAATGTTTTTATTTGCATACATGTATACATGTGGTGTGGGTGTATTTAACGGATCGCCTATACAAACTCTGCTCTCTAGGAGTTATTGGGCAAGCAAGAGCGGGGCAACGATTCATTGGTGAACGTGGACGACGCCGACGTTGGTACCTGTATTGTCCACGCTTAAGAAGTTAAACATCAAATCTTTATAAATTACATAATCCTAATTATCTTAAAGTATTAACAAGAATTAATAATTATTAAAACTATAGAATTGTAGATATTGGTGGTTTGTTCATTTTTTTTGTTTTCGGAAAAAGATCCAAATAAAAGACAAATATTTGGCGCAACAGCTCTTTAAAGTGCCAGGGCCTAGCTTCTCGCAACCACTCATGTTATATGCGTTATATTTTTCACACGAATGGAAGGGACCTACAGTTTAATGCCGAATCCGGACGGCGATTTGAGAAGCTTTTTCGTGACAACAATACTCTCGGATGTTTGTCAGACGCTCGCGAGGTAGAGAGGTGTGGAAAAAGATCCCACATACCTAAATACCTACATTTTCAATGCCCCCGTAATCCTTCATGAGGTTTACGGGGGTAGGATGCTTTTATTTGTTAACTATTATTTTTATTGCATAACTAAAACTTAATAATCCTAAAAACAATGGTTTTGTATGGCATTTTCAAACAGTAAGTTAACAATAACGGTAAACACATCTGCATAAGCTCAATTTAGATGCATGGCCTACGTCGCAAAGCCATTTCCCGATCACTTTTTTAAGCAAAACAAAATTTGTAGTTAAAATTACAGACGTCTTTGCTCGTGTGAACAATTTTCACAAATCACACAAAACTTGTGAATTCAATTTCTTTGGTGAAACAAAAACATACAAAAAACTTGAAATTTCGCAAATTTGTGACTTGTAAACTACATCAATAAATTGTTTTTGGTGAAACAAAACGCGAAAAATTTTCACGAATTTTCCCTTGTGAAACACAATTAAAAATTTGTGAAGCTTAAATTTGGTGAAATAAAATTTGCCACTTTTTCTACAAATTTTGTGAAAAAAACGCTTGTAAATCACAATTTGTAAGTTGGTGAAATAGGCCACAGATCAATGTAGAGCTGATCGATTTATTACAACGACTGTATAGAATGATCATTTTGGGCTCGGATATTCCCTTTTTGGAAACCATAGACAATCTCTGCCATGTTTGTCAGGAGTGTTATTTAAAATTCAAGTAAATTTTCGACACGCTAATTAATTTCATTAATATAATATATACTTACTTATTTCATGTCCTGTTTCCCCTTGTGAATCCTAGAGCCTCTACTACGCCTACGCGCCATCGTGTACGGTTTCTGGCAATGTGTCTCAGGTCACACCAACTTTTCCCCAACTGCCGTTCCTCGTTTTCGACTATTCTGTGCCATGTTCTCATCGTTGGGTTTTGGATTAAGCTGCGACCACCTGTCAGCTCTTCGGTGATTCTGTAGACGGTCCTGCTGTCGCACCTCCGTGCAGCTTCTTTTGCTTCTGTAGCCAGCGCGTTGATGTAGTTGCGCTTGTCACGTCGCATGCTACACTGAACTTCTCTCATCTTCAAGCGACATAGTGACTCTATCTCGCTTCTCCCTGCTGCTGAAGTAGCTGCAACGCGAACTTTCGGCACTTAAGAGATTGTAGAGGCTCTCCTTTTCGTCCTCAGACGAGCCATTTGTTGGGGCATAACACTGTATGATGGTGACGCGTCGTACTCTAGTCCGGAATCTGGCCGTCATGCATGATGTTGTTGTTAGCAGTAGTCCAACTCCATATTCCCGCGGATTTCCGGAATGCAGTAGTACAGTGCTACGCGTTGGAGAGTGGTGCTCGCCCGCTTCTAACTATCTAATTTCACTTACCTCCAAAATGTTCAGTCTATTGTATATCGCATGAATTCTTTTTCCAGTTGAAGGAATCTGGCACTGTAAGGTCCATCGCTTCCTGAGTCGAGGAGCGTCTTTCTATTCCAGAAACCTATCTTTGTCCGGGTACAATAGCCAAAAGTGATCATTCCTTATCGGAGCCATAGTGTCGGTTTCTGTAGCTGGAAAATTTTTGATAACGCAGGTTGCTGGCCCCATTACCTAGTCTAGAATCAAGGCCCTAGTCAACCCGCACTTGTAATTTAAGCCTTCACGTATAAGGGTTTATACACATAGCTGCCCGGGGAACACCACTAAGAGGTAAAGGAAGTACTTCATTACGAACTTAATTGTTGCGCTACTGGCTCAAGCCAAGTTTTGAGCAGTCAGTAGATTTGCATATATAGTGACCTGCCAGCGCCGGATTAAACTTGCTGGTGCCATAGGTTTTATGGTGAACCGTGTTCAACCACGACTTCCTGGATGCTACCTTTTGGGTGGAGTGGGGTAAGTATAATTCCATTGTAAGGAGTAACGCCATTAGCCCATGGTAATAATGCGAACAAATTCCGCCGCTTCTCCCACTCAGACAACCTGTAATTCCATATCAAGCGACCATCTCATGATGATCACTCTCCAACTACGCACTACTGCAGTTCGAAGATCTCATGACAATACCAGAATGCCCAGATTAAACATTGATAGACTTATTGAACCCTCAGTGCACCAACAATTAAGGGAGCACCTTTCGCAACGTATGGACGCAATCAGCAGCTCACTGCCAGCAACCATCCAAGATCATTGGTGTGCGGTGAAAAATGTTTTTACGTCTGGTGCTGAAAGAGTTGTCGGCCGATCGCAAGAAAGACATAGGACGTGGATTTTCGAGGATACCTGGAAACGGAATGACGAAGGAAAACAGCTGAAATTTCACGTTGCAGCTCCCTGCTGCTGAAGTGATAAGTGGGATAGAGTCCCTATGTCGCATGAAGATGAGAGAAGTTCAGTGTAGCGTGCGACGTGATAAGCGCAACTACATCAACGCGCTGGCTACAGAAGCAAAAGAAGCTGCACGGGTTATAGAAAGTGTCGGTTATCCGCCTCAACTTCTTCCCATCTGTTTTCAACATATTTAGCATTAGATTTGTTATTTAAGATTTTGCGTATGAAGTGGTCAGCTAGACTCGTTTGTGAAGTTCCTGTTCGGGCCAGCTGGTCTGCTTTTTCATTTCCGCTAATGCCATTGTGGACTGGTACCAAAATAGTTTGAACTTTATTCTGCCTGCTGCCGTTTTGAGCGACAGAGTCCGAATTTGTATGAGCTCTAAACTTGTAGTGATTTCTAGGGCATGGCTATCAACGAAAATGGAGATACCCTTCTGTGATATGTTGAATACTCTCTTGCATCGTATATGTCTAGAATCTCAGCTTAGAAAAAACTGCATCAATTTGGGAGTCTAATGGGCGTGGCGATGTCAATATTTTTGTTAAATACCTGCTGTGGTAGCATTGCCCATATTTAGCACTTGTTGTTGTTTCGCTAGTTAGATTTCGATATGAATATATGTACAATATAGGTATCTAAACATACATACATTTCAGATTTCATTTCGATGGTTTCATTTCTGGATGTTGAGGGCCTATCAGAACGTGCTCCACTCTCCGCTGATGTGCGGCCATCTTTCAAGCTGCTGTACCACTCCTTTATCTGTGCGGTGATTGTTTCCACTTGGAAATTATCAACCCTTACACAAAATTTAATGCAGTCACCTTGTTCAAGTTTTCTGCCATTTGCTCTTCTTTAATATGAAAAATCTTGAAATTTTATGAAATTATATGATATTTGAAATGATAACGTCTCATACTAGCATTACGCTGACATCGATGCTTAACTCGCAGAGTCAAGGATGCAAAATATCCTCTCCATTAAATTAGTTTCTCAAAACATTCCGCAAATCAATTCCAGTTGAATTGTCTCTCCATCTGAGTAACATAAGAGGTAACATTTGAAAACTTGAAATCCAATTCCTCCTTCTCTCATGTTGTACGCATGAAGTTATCCAAACTGCACTTAACTTATGCACTTTTGAGTATAAAGAAAACAAAAAAATAAAAATATTTTGCTTTCCTTTTGGGAAAGAGCAGTGAAACTTTTCTACCTTTTCTGATACTCTCGCACAAGTGTATACCATGGTACTCGTATTTGGAAAAAGTTTTGAACTACCCTCGAAACTTTGGTTCGCTCAATAATGACGTTAGTTGAGGAGAAGTCTTCTGTTCCTTCGACACCTTTGTATTTTTTTTTAGTGAGTAAAAGTATCTTGTTTCAGTCATGAGATGATAAAATTGAAATACTGAATGGTTCTCTTGTTATTCTGGAACAGCATCAGAAAAGTTTTATTCCCGATCAATTGATTAATATTTTCCGGGAGTTTCAAAGTACCCAACTTACAGACAGTGAATTACATGACTTTCAACTTCAGCTCTATAGCTATCCGTGTTATAGAACAAATTTATAATAAATACTTACAAACGTGTTTTATCCTAAATTAAACAAAGCACCATTATTCATTCGTTCACTTCCGTTGAAGCGATTCCTTTTTTATTTAAAACTCAACAGCTTACAACTTTTTTTCGTTTAAAAAAAAAAAATCACAACAAAATATAAATCATAAAAAATTTAATCCTAGACAGGATATAAAAATCACGTAAAAAAAATATTTTAAACTCCATTCAATTTGGTCAAATCAGGAGGAAAAAAAATAAATAAAATGGTTTTCCTGGAATTTTATTTTCAACAGGGATCTCCATTCATTTAGTCGGCGGAGAAGAATTTTTTTTTGTATTGTCCCACAACCGCAATATTCATGCCCCTACTGCAATGAAGCATTGAATTTGTTTGAATAGAAATGAATTTCAGCTTAAAAATTCAATACACGTGGCTATTTATTAGAAGTGCATGTATTCTTAATGGACCTCCGAGCAGATGAATACCATACATACATACATTTTTAATAACCGGCTAATCCTTCGAACGTTGAATACCACAGAATGGTAAATGTGCATTCAGGCAGATATACCAAACTGTATAGCAACTGAAATGGTAAAAAATGTAAAAGAAGTCGAAAACTATACTGGTAAACAAGGGTTTTGATGCATGAAGTCTCATTCTTAATTCTATTTCTTCTTCTTCTTCCTTTTATCAGCGAGGTTATGATCCGAAAATAAGGGATCACAACCCTCACACTTCACCGCATTTCTACTGATCCGCCTGTGGGGTTCGCCTATTTGACCTCAGAAAATATCGGCAGGCCCGCCGATTTTGGATCACTCGGAAACTGAGGCCAATGAAATGCCGATGTCGTCGCATTTGTGTGATCCAGGTGTCTATAGGCCTGCCTTTCCTACATCGCGATCAGAGAACGGGCAGCATAAGTACTCTGTCTTTTCACGATTCCACCTACCGCGAGTTCATGAGAAATCTTCTCAAAACCTCCTTTCGGAGACGGCATAATCTGCCACTACTGGCTCAAAATGTCTCTGGATGTTAGCAATTATCCCAACAATCGCTACCCAGATTCCCGAGTTAATGAATAATAATAGTTTAGAGTCTCGCTAGTCGGAGTGTCATATAGAACAACACCCCTATTCTTATAACTAGTACTCGATTGTGCTGAAAGCTAAAGTAACATACGTGCTTTGTTTCACTCAGTACTTAATTTAGAAACGTAGGAGTATATCATTCTAAAAACCGCCAATACAGATTTCGAAATGACACGTCCTCATTGCGAATAAAAACACCCCCTCCCCCTTTTTTTCAAAGTATGGCGAATGTACTCGTAACCACCCCCATTTGATCCTTCAAATGTCAAGTTCTATATTTGTCACCCGGAAATACCATATATGCATTTATTCCTGCTGCGTCTCAGTTCCATGGTTCCACCGTCAAACTTCTTCCCGAAATATTTTTCCTCCCCGAAATGACTTAATTTGTTTTGAAAAGTAATTTATTGAGGAATTTCAATGGGACCTTAATTTGGACCTAAAAGAGAGAGGAACACATTGCAGGGACATTTTTTGGCGGAATGCGATTCTTTGAATTCTTTTGGCGTGAATGCAAATTAATCGTCCTTTACTTCCCATAGCAACAAATCGGCAAAATTGGCTTTTCTACAAATTAAAACAAAAAAAAAAAAAAAAGAAAGAAGTTTCCCCATGCAAAGAGGGAAAGGAAAAAAGGAATTCGGTTGCCAGTGCTAAATTGACACTCCGGTGGAAGTGGGGCGCATAAAATGAGCCTTAATTTATCTCCCGTCTGAATCCGTGGCAACTGTGGTATTTTCAAGTTGCTATTTCATTACACTAATTATAGCCTAGTGTTAAAGAACCGGAATAAAGGTTAATTACTATGATGGAAGTGCAAAATGTTATCGCTTTCATTTTCTTTTTTTTTCCGAGCATAATTAAGAAAGGAATGTAATGGGATCACTTAGGGATAGAATGATACATGTAACTGAGAGACAACAAATCTAAAAATAAATGGTCTAAAAATATATACCGTAGGTAATGAATTGGAAGTTAATTAAAACAAATTTTGAAATGAAATGTTCCCGGAGAAATAGGGAATTTTGTTTGTCAGGTTCTAGTCTATTTATTACCTCGCTCAAAGGACCACACACATTTAAAGGATTTGAACCCACACTGGTTCTAGATAATCCAACTGACTTCGGTAACGTATTAGATCTTTTTCTTCCCACAGAGTCATAAATTCTTCTTCTTCCTATTTCGAGAGGTTATGATATGAAAACAAATGATCTGCTGTTTCGCCTCTGTGGTTCGCCTCAGAAGCCTCAGAAAATATCGGCAGGCTTCCCGATTTTGAATCACTTCGTTACTGAGGCAAACCAACTGCTGGTGTTGCATTTGTGTGATTCAGGGGTTTTTAGGTCTGCCTTCTTTCGCGATATCTTTGGAACGTTCGTTGATATTGTCTTTGGCTTAGATCCTTTAACCCCTCGGGGGGCATAGGGCGTCAACCACGCCTGCGCGCCATCGTGTTCGAAGTTCTGCAACGCGTTTGAGCTGCCTCCAACTCATTCCTAAAGAGCTCGATTCCTCCTCAACTGTTCTGCGCCACGTTTGCCTAGGGCGTCCCGCTATTCTGCCTGCCTGGGTGAGCGGATTCCACTGCATGGCGTATTTCGCAATGGAGTTGTCTTCGCGCCGTAGGGTGTGTCCAATCCATTGCCACTTTCTTCTTCGTATAGTAATGCTTATAGGTTCTTGGCCCGTTCTCAGATAAAGCTGCTCGTTAGAGATGCGGTTCGGCCAAAAAATCCTCAAGATGATTCTTAAGCATTTGTTTACGAAGACTTGCAGCTTGCGTGTGTAAATGGTGTCCACCTTCCAGGTACTGCACCCATAAAGCAGCACTGATTCTACGTTGGAGCGGAACAGTCGTAGCTTGGCTCTTAAGCTTATAACATTGCTTCTCCAGATTTTGGACAGCATTCCGAACGCAGCTTTAGCCTTCCCGATTCTGCTGCACACATCCAGTTCGGTGCCACCGCGATTAGCCGAGACGACACTTCCTAAATATAGAAAGTTATCAACTTTCTCGACTTGTTTTCCGGCAATGTTAAGTTGAGCGCTGGTATTGGAAGTACTCAGGGCTTTTGTTTTAGCTGTGTTTATTTTTAGCCCCACTTTGTTTGCCTCAGCTTCTAGATTTTGGGCCATCAAATGAAGATCAATTATCTGATGTGAAAGTAGACAAACATCGTCAGCGTAATCAAGGTGTTTAAGGTAAGATGTCATAGTCCAACGAATTCCCTAGTTGCCTTCCGTCAATGCTGCACGGAGTACATCGCTGATAACCACCAAAAACAATAGTGGTGACAGTATGCACCCTTGACGTACTCCACTTTGGACTTCAAAATCCTCCGACACCTTACCATTGTGCACGACGTGACACTTACCGCCCTCGTATGTAGCCTTGATAATAGCTATAAGTTTTTCTGGGATGCCTCTCCTGCGCAAGGCCAACCAGATAGCATCTCGATTCAATCTGTCGAAAGCTTTCTCGAAGTCGATAAACATTAAATGTAGCGGAGACCTATACTCAACGCATTGCTCGATAATGATCCGTAAGGTGTTTATGTGGTAGATGCAGGAGGATCCAGCGCGAAAGCCTGCCTGTTCGACATCGAGAGTTGAAGCTAAATGTTCTTTAATTCGTTCTAGAATTATTTTAGCTATTATTTTAGACACGGCTGGAAGAACGCATATACCTCTCCAGTTACCGCAATCCGTCAAGTTTCCCTTCTTTGGAAGTTTAATGATCATCCCCCTTTTCCACTCCTGTGGAAATTGTTCACTATCCCAAGCTCTCCGTATTAGCGGATGCAGTAAATCTGCCGATGTATTTGGCGCCGCTTGAAATAGCTCGGCAGGGATGCCATCAATACCCACCGCCTTGTTCTTCTTGAGGGACTTGATTGCTGTTATTATCTCGGTTTTACTGGGAGGTACGGTGCGAATTCGGGAATTTGTTGCTTCGAACTGCTCATTCGAATTCGAGATCATACCGCCATCGTCTATGTGATTTAGCACTGTAGCAAAATGTTCTCTCCATCTAGTGAGCTGATCCTCATCCGAAATCAGAAGGTTACCGTCTAGACTCTTCACTGGATGTTGTTTGGAGTTTCGACCACCGATGAGCTCCTTAGTGATGCTATACACAGTCCTACTGTCGCACCTACTCGCTGCTTCTTCAGCCCTTGAGGCCAGTGAGTTGATATATTGACGTTTGTCACGTCTCACACTACGCTGCACTTCTTTCTTCTTCGCACGGTATTGGGCTTCAAGCTCGGTTCTCTCTACTGCTGAGGCCGCTGCAATCCGAGCCTTGATTGCTGTACGCTCATCGATCCGTTTCCAGGTGTCTGTAGAAAGCCATGTGCGGTGGTGTTTCTGCTTTATACCGACATACGTGCGTGCCCCAGTCGCAAAAGCATTTTTCACAGCACTCCAGTGGTCATCCATGTTCTCTATGCTGCTGATTGCTTCTGCTTCTAAGGCAAGATGGTCCCTGAACTGTTGGCGCACTTGGGGAACCTTGAGCCTGTCGATATTAAACCTGGTGATGTTAAGTAGGTTTGAGCGGTTGCTGTTGACGGATGCAGTACGAAGGCATAAATGAGCTACCATAAGATGGTGATCTCGTTATAGTCCGACGTCAGCTCCACGTCTGTTTCGGACGTCCAGGAAACAATTTCTAAAGCGGCGACTGATCGCAATGTGGTCGATCTGGTTGGATGTTCGTTGCCTATCAGTAGAGACCCAACTGATTTTGTGGCAGGTGTTATGCTTAAACAGCGTACCTCCGATGGATGCTCATGACGTCCAGGGACGCCAGATCGCAGAGGTCGTCAAGGAAGGGGGACCCTAGATGGAGCATTCTTTTATGCGACTGGGCCGGACATGTGCATAGGAGGTGAAGGATGGTTTCCTCCTCCTCCTCGTCCCTACAGCTCCTGCAGAAATCGTTGGAGAAGAGACCAAGTTTTCTGGCGTGTTGGCCTATAAGACAGTGTCCAGTGAGAACAGCGACAACGCAGCTGATTTGTGTACGCTTTAGCTTGATCAGGTCGGCACTATGGTTTTGATCCAGCTTAGGCCAGATCTGTCTCGAAATGTGACACATTGAGCCGTTTCCCCATCTGAGGTTGGTCTTGCTAATAGCGTTCAGCTTTAGTAGATACTTACATGTAGCGAGGGGCATACCCAGTGCTTGCCTTTGAGGCAAAATCCTTAGAGTGGTACCCTGTCTGGCGAGGTCGTCAGCCCTGCAGTTACCTGGAATGTCTCTATGGCCTGGCACCCAGCAAAGGTGAATGTTGAACTGCTCTGTCATCTCCATAAGAGATAGACGACAGTTTAAGGCAGCCTTTGAAGTGAAGGAGAACGATTCCAGGGACTTGATTGCCGCTTGGCTGTCAGTGAAAATGCTAATATCCCTGACAGATAATACATTACACTTCAGCCAGGACAGGACTTCCTTGATCGCCATGACTTCCGCCTGGAAAACGCTACAATGATCGGGGAGGCGGAAAGAGATGCTCAGATTGAGCTGTTCGGGGAAAACACCACAACCCACTCCGCCCTCCGTCTTAGATCCATCTGTAAAGAAGTGAACCGAACTACCATCGACAGGGGGGGGGGGGGGGGGGGGGGAGGTGTCCCATACATCCCGGTTAGGGATGCTCGTACGGAAGTTACGGTCAAATCTCAGTTTCGGCGGGGTGTAGTCCGTGTTTTCGTGTTTGAAGTTGAGAAAATCAAGGATCGAGAAGTGGCCAAAGCGATAGCTAGACCACTGAGAGGAGGCTTTTAGGCGGACGGCCGCACAGGCAGCCATCTGTTTGCCGAAAATATCTAGAGGTAGCAGGTTGAACAAAATGTCCAGTGTCGCGGAGGGAGTAGTCCTCAGTGCACCAGTGATGCAGATGCATGCAGATCTTTGCACCTTAGCTAGTTGAGTGAGGTGGACAGCCCTGTCGAGAGCAGGCCACCGTACGATCACGCCGTATAGTAGTATAGGCCTGATAACGGACACGTATAGCCAATGAGTGATTTGAGGTTTGATACCCCTGTTCCTACCTATAGCCTTTTTACAGAAATAGAGAGCTACATTAGCTTTCTTAACGCGCTCTAGTAGATTGGCCTTCCAGTTTAATTTCCTATCCAAAATAAGACCCAGATATTTTGCGTTTTCAGAGAAGATGAGACTGGTGTCATTTATCATAGGAGGGTCTATGAGTGGAACTTTATATTTCCTCGTGAAGAGAACGAGTTCCGTTTTATGGGGGTTAACCCCCAGTCCACATTTGGAGGCCCATTTGGTGAGCCGAAGGAGATCAAATTGGAGGATATCCCTAAGAGTGTCCGGGTGTTTACCGGAGGCAGCAATAGCAATGTCATCAGCATAGGCGATCACTCTACAACCTGACGTATCCAGGTCCAACAGTAGTTCATTAACTACCAGGTTCCACAGAGGAGGTGGCAAGACTCCACCTTGAGGTGTACCGCAGCGAGCAATTCTTCTGGCCGATGCTCCGCCCAGCTGCGTGTTAATAATCCTGCATGTAAGCAATTGATTGATCAACACTCCGAGCGAGGTATCCACTTTCAGATTTACAAGAGCGTCGGTAATTGCCTTTGGTTTGACATTGTTAAAAGCTCCCTCAATGTCAAGGAAAGCCACCAAGGTGTATTCTTTGATGCTCAATGATTTGTCGGTGATGCGCACAAGCTAATGTAAGGCAGTCTCAACCGATTTGCCTTTGCAGTACGCATGTTGGGACGGCGAGAGCAGAGCTGGGCTAATGCTTTGCCGAAGATGGATATCAATTAACCTTTCTAACGTTTTAAGCAGAAAGGACGATAGACTGATAGGTCGGAGATCCTTTGGTTCCGCGTGCGAGCTCTTTCCTGCCTTAGGTATGAATATGGCTTCAACCTCGGTCCATAGTTTGGGAATATAGACCAGATTTAGACAGCCCGACAAGATGACTTTGTGCCATGGAAGCACAATGTCCTCGCATTGCTGAATTTCAGCTGGAATAACACCGTCAGGTCCTGGGGACTTGAAGGGTTTGAAACTGCGCATGGCCCAACGGATCTTTTCTGTAGTTATCAAGACTAACGAGTTGCTGCAAGGTTGAGGGGGAGGATTTCCCTCTTGCGATATAGCAACAGGGGAGCTACCAGGAAAGTGAGTATCCAGTAAGATGTCAATGGATTCCTCAGCAGAGGAGGTCCAGTAACCATCCGGATGCAAAAGGAAGCTGGGTGTAGCAGGGCTTTTAGAGAGGATTTTCCGCAACCTGGAAGCTTCCGAGGACTCTTCAATGCTGTCGCAGAAAAGTCTCCAGGAGCGTCGTTGCTCCTTCCTCAGTGAGACTTTGTATTTTCTGAGAGACAGTTTATAGGAGTCCCAGTCGGCCGTCTCACGGGAGCTTTTAGCTGTATTAAAAAGGAGCCTACTGTCTTTCCTAAAAGTACTGAGATTTGCATTCCACCAGGGAGGTTTCATTTTACCTCGAGGTTTGCGAAGTGGGCAGGCCTCGGCAATGGCACCATTTAGTGCCGATGTTACTTACTTACTTAGGTGGCGCTACAGTTCGGGGTGAACCTGGGCCTCAACCAACAAGCCTCTCCATTTAGCTCGGTCTTTAGCTAATTGCCTCCAGTTGCGCACTCCTAGTTGGTCGAGGTCCCCTTGAACTTGTGCGCGCCACCTACGGCGATAATTCCCTCTACTGCGTCGTCCCTCGGGGTTAGATTCGAAGACTCTGCGGGCCGGAGCGTTGGTGTCCATTCGCTCTACATGTCCTAGCCATCTCAGACGTCCAATACGCAGTTTTTTGACTAGGTCGATGTCGCTGTACAGCTCGTATAGTTCGTGATTGAATCTTCTCCTCCAAAACCCGTCAACGCAAACGGGACCGAAAATCTTACGAAGAATTTTTCTCTCGAAGCGACCAATGATATCTTCATCCTCTTTTAATAAAGTCCATGTTTCAGCGCCGTAAAGCAGGACTGGGATGATCAAGGTCTTATATAGAGTCTCCTTAGTTGTTCGAGATAGGGCTTTACTGTTGAATTGCCTTATAAGCCCAAAAAAACAGCGATTGGCAAGAGTTATTCTTCGATTGATTTCTGCGCTGATTTTGTTTGCTGAATTTATAGCAGAGCCAAGGTAGACAAAGTCCCTTACTACCTCGAAGTTATAGCTGCCCACGGTGACGTTTTGTCCAATTCGTCGATGTTGGTTTTCCCTTCTAGTTGACAGCATATACTTGGTTTTGCCCTCGTTTATCGCCAAACCAAACCCGGTGACAGCCCGCTGAGATCTTCCGATAATGTCTATATCGTCGGCGTATGCAAGCAGTTGTACAGACTTGTAATAGATTGTGCCTCCGGTGTTGGCTTGTGAGTTCCGCACAATCCGTTCAAGTACAATATTGAAGAAGTCACATGACAGCGCGTCACCTTGTCTAAAGCCTTTTTTGACATCAAAGGTCTCGGTGAGGTCATTACCGACCTTAATGGAGCAGCGAGCGTTCTCCATCGTCAGCCTGCACAGGCGGACAAGTTTGGCAGGGATGTCAAAACTAGACATGGCTCTGTAAAGCTCTTCTCTATAGATGCTGTCATAGGCGGCCTTGAAATCGATAAAGAGGTGGTGAGTATCGATTTGGAATTCTTGGGTTTTCTCCAGGATCTGCCGAAGTGTGAAGATTTGATCGATGGTGGACTTTCCTGGCCTGAAACCGCACTGATAGGGTCCAATCAGGCTGTTGATAAAAGGTTTCAGGCGTTCACACAATATCGCAGAAAAGATCTTGTACGCGATGTTGAGGAGACTGATGCCTCTATAATTGGCGCAGTTGAGGGGGTCTCCTTTCTTGTGGATCGGGCAAACGATGCTGAGATTCCATTCATCAGGCATACACTCGTTTGACCAAATCTAGAGGTGAGTTGGTGTATGCACTCTACCAATTCATCCCCAGCTGCCTTGAAAAGTTCGGCCGGTAAACCGTCAGGTCCAGCAGCCTTTTTAGCTTGGATATTGCTATCCTCACTTCGTTTTGGTCAGGTGGACGGAAATTTTGACTATCATCGTCCATGTTGAATGGTTCATTCTGCCTGACAGCGGGATGTTGGTCTTCGTCGCCGTTATACAGTCTGCAGAAGTAGTTTTTCCATATTCTCAGCACCGACTGTGATTCTACTACGAGGTTTCCATTCTCATCTCTACAGGTTTCTGTACGGGTATTACTTCTCTGACACGTTCTTTTTACCTTTTGGTAAAACTTCCGTACATTGTTCCTGGAGTATAGACTCCCGATATTCTCAAACGCACGCTTCTCATGCTCTTTCTTCTTCTTTTGGAGAAGCCGATGTTCTTCCCGTCTCTTTTGCTCGTAGAGCTCACGAGCAGCTCTCATCTTTCTTTGCAGCGCCGCTTTGTATGCCTCTTGTTTTGCTGCATGCACTCGCCGGCATTCTTCGTCAAACCAGGGGTTTCGCGGTGGTGGGCGAGCGAGACCCAGCACATCAGTCGCGGCGTTTCTGATGGCATGTTGGCAGCGTTGCCACTGGTCTTCGGCACTTGATGCTGCCGGTATAGGGGTGATTGAGAGATTTCGGGATACGCGTTCAGCGAAGAGTCTGGCGGTCTCTTGCGATTGTAGCTTTTCGACGTTAAATTTTCTCACAGTAATTCTTCTTTGTTGCTCAGATTGGGATATCCGCATTCGTACCTTGGCTACAACAAGGTAATGATCCGAGTCTATGTTGGCCGCTCGGAAGGTCCGGACATCCAGAATACTGGAGGCATGCCTTGCGTCGATCGCAATATGATCAATTTGGTTGATCGTGACATGATCATTGGACCGCCATGTCTGCTTATGAATATCGAGATGAGGAAACCATGTGCTTGCTATGGTGACATTTCGCTCCACAGCGAAATCAATTAGCCTTAGTCCGTTATCAGACGTGGTGTCGTGTAGGCTATGCTTACCGACTGCTCTACCGAAGACGTCCTCCTTTCCTATTTTGGCGTTAAAATCGCCCAATACGATCTTAACGTCGTATTTAGGACATTGCTCGTATGTTTTGTCGAGGAGCTCGTAGAAACACTCTTTGGAGGCAGGGTCCTTTTCTTCTGTGGGGGCATGAACACATATTAGGCTTATGTTAGCGAATTTAGCCTTGATCCGGATAGTCATAATACGCTCGCTCACGTGTCGGAAGCTTAAGACTTCTTGCCTAAGTCTGCCGCGTATGACAAATCCGCATCCGAATAAGCGTTGCCTGTTGCCTCTGTAGCAATCACCGTAGTAGATGTCACAGTTTTTCATCCTCTTTTTGCCTGGCCCATCCCATCGCACTTCCTGGATGGCGGTAATATCTGCTTTATAGCAGTCTAGGGCCTCTGCTAGTTGTTCGGCTGCACGTGGTCTGTAAAGGGACAGAACATTCCACGTACAGATCCGAAGGTCGTTGTCCTTATTTCGTTTAGTTGGGTCATCCTTATCCGAGGCTTTTGGTTGTTTCGGAACCATGCGTTTTTTACGTGGTAGGGAAGTTACCTCGACGGCACAACCCCCAACCTGGAGGGCCAGTTCCTTAATTATTCCCCTAGGACGAGGGGCCGGGTACACCGGTGCCAGTAGTCCACTACGGGAGTATGAGCGCTGCCGTTGGCCCATTAAGGGCTCCTCCGCCACCATCTCTATTCCAATGTCCTGACCAACATTGGAAATTCCTTACCGACCTGTGATCCGAATACGTCGAAGCAGCTCGCGCAAGGTATTCACTAAGTTCAACCTAACTGGAACTAAAGACGCCACCGTTGACTCCGTCTAGGGAATTCGTCCGCTGCCGCCTGGAACAGGAAGAAGTGCTCTAGTGAGAAAAGCACTCTTCCCCCCCTCTCTCATCTGCTGCCACCAAGAATCCGCCAAACGGGGTTGGTTACCCATTTCTTGGATTAAGGTACTAGGCACCCGGCTGTCACCGCGTGGAGGTTGAGAGTAGGAGTTGGTAGGCCTCAGCTGAGTGAAAACGCTTGTGTTTTCATATGATCGCATGCACTACCGTTTGACTAGCCGATGTTAGGGTGTTGACTAAATCGCCGAGGTCTTCAGTGCAAAAAGGTTCAGTAGGCAGGTGGGAGGGAATAAGCGTTAATAAACGTTTCCTATAAAGGGACCAGTTGGTTTTCCTATAATTTCTAAAAGCCTTCTGATCAGGCAGATAGTCATCAAGACTAAATTGGAGGTAACGGTGGTCTGAAAAAGATTGCTCATCAGAGACTCTCCAGTCCTTAACCGAGTTGTATAAATGATCGGAGACAAGAGTGATGTCCAGGACTTCTTGTCGGTTACGAGTAATGAAGGTCGGTTTGGACCCCCTGTCTCACTGGAACTTAGAAACTTTGATTCGTCTTTTTCATTGACTGATATATGCTTTAAAACTACCGAAGTCAACCAACGAACAGAAGCCGTCACTAAAGCAGTTCTCCTTTGAATGAAGTGTACATTCCGCATTATGCTAAAATATCAGTGCCTAGTAAGCCATGATTCAACAGAGCTTGTGAGCAAGCTGTCTCGTCAAACAACAGCCTCAGACACTGACGATCTCACTGGACAGATCCTAACTTCGTGAGGTTGCGAAACAGATGCAATCTTATGATAAAGACAACGAAGACAAAAATATAATGATACAGTCACCAACAAGCTTCTCCATTGTCCCAGTAGATCCCGCCCGTTCCTCCTTCCTTCCCTCCTTTAGTTTAAGAAAATCCATCACTAGCCACAGAACCCACCGAAAAGACATTATTTTCTTCCAAAAATGTTTTTAGGCATTTCGATACTAGAGTTGGTGCAAGTATATCCACCAGTTATACCGGCTGTACAGACATCGATGCCTGAGGTGAAATGAAGGCCTCGTGTGATTCGGCGTATCTTCACAAACCTCGACTGCAATAAAGCAACCAGGCCAGACAAAGCACGATCCATAATCCCCAAAAACCATGCACTTGAACTAACACCGATTCTTTGCAAACATTTCTTTTTGTCACTGTCCCATTGCGCTGCTACCGCCCGCATCTAAAGGACTCCCTAAAAAAGATAGAAAAGCCCGCCACAAAATTACCGATTTTACCAAATATGTAGAGAGTCATGGACTAATAAGTGACCGGCAGTATGGTTTTCGTAGATGCCATTCAACAGGAGACCTGCTGAGTTATGAGTACGTAACCCATCTATGGGTCTCAGCTATTGAACAACATGGTGAATCAGGAGCGATTGCACTAGACATCTCAAAAGCTTCATTGAGTTTGGCATATAGTTCAACTAAGCGAACCAGCTTCCTATGGACTAACGCAACACCCCTACGGATGGATAGAAAATTTCCTCAGAACAGATCGATTCAGGTTGATGTCGATGATATATTAGTTAGTGTGAATTGTTCGTCATTTTCCATACTCTTGTCGTACTCAGCTGACTGACGAAATTTCTTTTCTGCTTGTGATTGCAAGGACAGTGTTAAACCGGAATCCCAGCAAAAATTCCCACCAAATAAAACGTTCCGTCTAAGTACCCAGTAAGCCAACAAGGAGCACGTCCTTGCAGTCTCCAGGGACTTCATTTCCCAGCCTAGACTAACCTACAAAACTGTGATTGATTCCAATGGACCCCTGGTTTTCTTGGATGAAGTGAAATTCCCCGAGTTCGCCGAAATCGAGCAACTTCGTTTGAATGATGGCACGATCCAATCGGGACAAGTTCTTGAGATAGGCGGCTCCAAGGCCGTCGTTCAATTGTCCGAAGGTACCTTGGGAATTTACGTTAAGAACACCCTTTGTGAGTTTACTCGTGACATCTTGCATACACCTGTGTCAGAGGATATGCTGGGACCTGTGTTCAACGGCTCTGTTAAACCCATCTACATAGACCCCCAATTTTGGCTGAAGATTTCCTTGACATCCAAGGGCAACCCATCAATCCATGATCACGTATTTAGCCCAAGGAAATGAACCAGACTGGTATTTCTGCTATTGACGTGTTGAACTCTATTGCCCGTGGCCAAAAGATTCCCATCTTCCAGCTGCTGGTCTGCCGCACAACGAAATTGCCGCTCATATTTGTCGTCAAGCAGGTCTTGTAAAGGTTCCTGGTAAATCAGTACTCGAAGATCACGAAGACAACTTTGCCACCGTGTTCGCTGCTATGGGTGTGAACAGGACATACAGGACTTCAAGCAGAACATGTCTTTGTTCTTGAATTTGGCCAACGATCGAACCATCGAACGTTTCATTACACCACGTTTGGTCTTGACTGTAGCTGAGCTCTTTAGTTATCAGTGCGAGAAGCACATCTTGGTCATTCTTACCGACAAGCCCTCGTACGCTGAAGCTTTGCGTGAGGTATCCGCTGTTTGTGAAGAAGTGTCCGGTCGTCGTAGTTTCCCTGGATATATTTACACAGTTTTAGGCGGCATTTACAGACGTGCCGGACGTGTTGATGGCCGTAACGGTTTCATCACTCAGATCTCCATTCTTATTATGCCGAACGACGATATTACCCATCCAATTCCTTATTTGACTGGTTACATTACTGAAGAACAAATCAACGTTGATCGTCAGTTGCACAATAGACAGATTAACCCACCAGTCAACTTGTGGCTATCAGTGTCAGGATTGACGAAGTCTGCTATCGGTGTGGGCACGACCACGAAGTATAACTATGACGTCTCAAATCAGCTGCACGCTTGCTACGCCATCGGTGCGTCAGTGAGGAAGCTCTTACTACTGATGATATGCTGTTCTTGCAATTCTTGAGCAAGTTCTTAATTACCTACTTAGGTGGCGCTACAGTTCGGGGTGAACCTGGGCCTCAACCAATAAGCCTCTCCATTTAGCTCGGTCTTTAGCTAATTGCCTCCAGTTGCGCAATCCAAGTTGGTCGAGGTCCCCTTGAACTTGTGCGCGCCACCTACGGCGATGATTCCCTCTACTGCGTCGTCCCTCGGGGTTAGATTCGAAGACTCTGCGGGCTGGAGAGTTGGTGTCCATTCGCTCTACATGTCCTAGCCATCTCAGACGTCCAGTACGCAGTTGAGCAAGTTCGAAAAGAACTTTATCCCGCAGGGTAATTATGAAAACTACGTGGTATTCGAGTCCCTCGACAATGGCTTGCAGTTGTTAGGTATCTTCCCCAACGCAATGCTTAAGTGAATTCCAACTTCCATCTTCTCAGAATTCAACCCAAGAGATTCCTACCAAGACCGGAAATCGAGTTCTGTTCATATGTCTTTAGCTTAGCCTCAGAACATGATCTAAATCTACTTGACATAATCCAGACGCGAGCAGTTCGCCTTATAGAAGATCTACCACTTAGGTTAGGTTAGGTTGGATGGAAGTCCACCTAAGTGTTTATCCCGGGGGCCATTCGGTCCATTGTGTTTCCCTTTGTAGTGTGGAACCTATACTTAAATAATTATCTTGCGGTAGGTTCTGTTGTGAACCAGCCTATGCTCTTTATGTTCCTTAGTGGGACTTGTATCCCCTAGCACTTACGTTCAACCTTCCATCGTTGACAGGTGTCAGGCTTATGCTTGTTCTGTAGATACTACCATGACAGATGTTGGGAAGATCTCAATGGAATAATCTCCAGAAATTTTCCAACGTCCTGCCAGGCATTTCACTAGAGCACATAACTTTCATTTTCACCTGGCTAAGCAATCTATGGAACTTAGGTTAGGTTAAAGGGGTTAGCTGCACCGAATGGGTGCAGTCTGCACTCGGATCTCAAATGGATCTATCGTGCTCCCCTGACGTGGAATTTCCTGGTTGAAGTACTGAAAAGAAAGGAAACACAAAATAGCTAGAGTTCTGCTTTAATGGAATTGCCTCCTCTGAACCACCCTGAAGAAGTAATGAAATTAATAATGGTGGTTGGTGGCTTTTCAGACAGGTCGACCAGGTGGTTGAAGAAATACTCCACAACGGCCATCTTCCTGGTATTGCAGAGACTAAGGCATTTGCAAAGGAAGTGTTCAGTGTCCTCCTCTACGTCTGTGTTGCCGCATCCTCTGCAGAGTTCATCTGTACTTAGCCATCAGAAGAGGGCCCGGTAAAGATACCTATGGGAAGCGCCAGGTTTTGTCTATTTTGAGTGAGGATGAGCTTGGTTTTCATCTTGCTATATCTGGGGGGGGGGGCTTAGCGTTATAGGTTCGCGATTCCTGAGGGAGGTTTATAAGAAAGAAAAATGCTAAGTTACACCAACCATCTATGTTTTTCAGTACACACTGCCATTGCAAATTTCCATAACACATATCCCTTCGCATTTTCGTTACACTCGAGTGTATTTATTTACAACTTCGCTTCAGGAATAAATGCAACTCTCTATTCTGTATAACCACAAATGTTTTTAAACCCTTGAAGGTCTCATCAGCAGAAAGTCAATTCAAATGTTACCACGTTATCCAAATGGATATCATTAAATAAAGATAGACCCAACCCATGCAGCTAAAAGGCGTCAAAACCCATCCAGCAAATCGCAAATGGACCGTAATTCCTAATGACCTACTAACGTTTCCCCAGGCAAGATTACTTACCACACATACAGGAGCCAAACATTTCCTTTACATATTTTCTTATTCTGTACGTAGTCCTTGCAACTTTTTCCGTTTCTGTATCCTCATCAAACTTTACGATAACAGTGTTGACGTTGACAATATTTACTCCCTCCCTCCGATGAAAATTATACGAAAACAACTTTTCCCTTCTGATCTGATAAAAAAATATTTACTCAAACTTATTTGGTCAAATGTAAATACAGGCTCGGTTGTCTAGGAGCAGAAAGACAGAACGGACCCAGACCCTGGGGTCCTCTGACTATACAATGTATGCTATGCGGTACTATTTCATGTTTTATTTCATTTTTACTCAGCACTCTTATATTTTTCTGAGAATCTCGGTCCCCCTTTCTATGTTGGTGGTGGATCCTTGTCAGCATCCTTAAATCAAATGAACCTCTCTGAATTAGGAAAATTGAAAACGTTTCTGACTGGTCGTGTGTCGGGGGCGAGGAGTCATGTGTATAGTTGAAATCTTCAAGTGACTTGAAAAAAATATGACAAAGCTCCACTCACAGGAGGCGGGGAGATCATGGTCATTTAGGGAAATTACTTGAAATTTAAGGACATAATCTTTGAGTATCTTTGAGTGGATTTTTTTTTTTTGTGTTTTCTTTATTTACAATGACGGTCATCAATTGCGTGACCATGAGTGGCGCTTAGCGTGATTAGCTGCAATTTGCATGGCTATCAACTTAATTGGATTCGGATTGGATTTTATTTATTTTTTGCGGCTCTAAGCAAATTGATTTGATAGTGTGTGCTGTGGGGCGAGATAATAGTCCAACATCAGTGGAAGCTATTTTTGGACTGCCATGCCAGACGGCAGGCTAGTTCACGGACCATTTTGTTTTATAGCGCAGTGCTGTGATATTTTATTTTTATTTTTCTGTGCATGGTGAGTGGAAGTGTGCCGCTTGAGGCTGAAGTCGCAAACGAAGGGGTGGAAGTTAAGCTGCTTTGATTCAGTCATAAATTAAGAACGTTATGACCTTGAAGTTCAACAGTAAGGTGTTATGTAGCGTTAAGGCAATGAAGTAGATTGATAAAGGAGCAACTTAATATGAGTGTGTTTATACTGAGTTTGGCAATTTTGATTTGAGACTATGGATGGGAACAGGCAGTGAGGGCAAACAGAGATGGTGACTTTGCAGAGAATTGTTAGAGCTCTTAGACTTCATTAGAAATTCAGTTCACGTTGGTGTGGCAGGTCAGGCTTGCTGCTAAGTACTTTGATAAACAAACTTATGGAGTAAATTTCCTGGTTGTCATCGAAGGCATTAGCAGCTTTAGGAAAAAAAAATGATTTCCTTTAAGGACTATTCAAAATAAAAATCTTCAAGTTCGCAAATAATTAATTAGACGTATAGCCCTTATTTTCTAGACGCATTGGATTATAGTACTCTCTGATTTTTTGAGAAAAATAAACTGCTGCAATTGTCATAGAACCATTTCTATGCTAATCCGATATTAAGCACTGAAAACAACATTATACATTTTGCTTACTTATGTCCTGTATCACTTGTGGGTCCTAGGGCCTCTACTACCCCTATGCCCCATCGTGTACGGCTTGTGATAATTTAACTCGGCTCTCCCCAACTCTTCCTGACCTGCGGTGCCTCCTTCTCGACTTTTCTGCGCCATGTTTTGCTTGGATCGCCAAGTATTCTGCCATCCTGAGTTAAAGAGTTCCATAGCATAACATGGTTAGTTATGGAACTATCACCTTTTCGGAACGTGTGACCAATCTACTGGCGCTTCCGCCGTCGGATAATCATACCTATTTGTTCCTGACCCGTTCTCTGTTAGAGGTGTTCGTTAGAAATACTGTTGGGCCAGAAAATTCTTAAGATATTCCCCAGACAATTATTCATGAACGTTTGCATCTTTCTGATGATAGTAGTTGTCACTCTCCACCTGCTGTATCCATATAACTGCACGGATTTAACATTGGAGTGAAACAGTCTTAGCTTGGTGTTCAAACTGATTGTATTGCTTCGCCATATTTTCGACAATATATCGAACGCAGACTTTGCTTTGGCGATCCTGTTGGCTATATCCAGTTCGGTTCCACCATCGGTCGAGACAATACTCCCAAGATACTGGAAATTCTCTACTGTCTCTACCGGTTGTCCAGCAATGCATATTTGAGCCGATGAATTCGTTCCAAGTCTGATAATTTTAGTTTTTGCCGCATTAATTTTCAGCCCGACGGCGCCTGCCTCCCTCTCCACACCTGCTGTCATTTGGTGGAGGTCCATAATTCTGTGAGAGAGTAAGCATACATCGTCAGCGTGGTCAAGAGTTGGGATGTTTCAGTTGGGATGTAACAGTCCATCGAATTCCTCCGTTTCCCGTTGACAAAGCTGCACGAAGCACATCGCCAATCACCAATATGAATAATATTGGTGAAGGAATATGGCCTTGTGTTACCCCACTTTGGATCTCAAATTCCTCAGACAACCTTCCTCTGCGCAGAACATGGCGTTTGGCGGCTTCATATGTAGCTTTGATAATAGCAATTCGCTTATCGGAAATCGGTGTTTTTTTGGGCTTATAAGGCAATTCAACAGTAAAGCCCTATCTCGAAAAACTAACTAGACTCTGCATACGACTCTGATCATCCCAGCCCTGCCTTTTGGCACTGAAACATGAAATTTATTGAAAGTGCATGAAGATATCATTAGTCGCTTCGAGGGAAAAATTCTTTGTTGGATATTCGAACGCGTTTGCGGTGGCCGATTTTGGAGGAAAAGATTCGATAACGAACTATACGAGCTATACAGTGACATTTACCTAGACAGAAAACTGCGTATTTGACGTCTAATATGGCTAGGACATCTAGAGCGAATGGGCACCAATGCTCCGGCCCGCAGAGTCTTCGAATCCAACCCGGAGGGGCGACGCAGTAGAGGACCTCCTCGCCGTAGGTGGCGCACACGAGTTCAAGGTGATCTCGGCGAACTTGGACTGCGAAACTGGAGGCAATTAGCAAATAACCGAGCTAAATGGAGAGGCTTGTTGGTTGAGGCCCAGGTTCACGCCGAGCTATAGCGCCACCTACGTAAGTAAGTTTACCGAGAATACTTCTCCTGCGAAAGGCACGCCAAATAAATTCCCTATTGACACTATCCAACGCTTTCTCAAAATCGATGAACAGCCGATGGAGTGGCGATCGATATTCAGCACACTGTTCGAAATAATCCGCAGAGTGTTGCTGTGGTTGACACAGGAGGATCCTAAGCGGAAACCTGATTGTTGGGCATCGAGTGTGTCTTCGAGATGTTGTTTGATTCGCTCCAGAATGATTTGAGCTATTATCTTGGCTACAGCACACAGCACGGAGATACCCCTCCTGTTCCCGCACTCCATTAAATTTCCTAGCATATAGCTAGCGAATAAGCAGTTCAAAACCGTAGCAAAATGCTCCTTCCATCCCTTGAGCTGGTTCTTATCCGAAATGAGCAAGAAACCATCTAGGTTTTTCATTGGGTATTGACTGACTATTGAGCGGTCCTGCTGTCGTATCTCCATGCAGTTTCTTCTGCTTCTTCTCTGCGATCGACCGACAGTTTTTTTAGCGCCAGATGTAAAAACATTTTTCACAGCACATCAATGGTCTTGGATGATTGCGGGCAGTGAGCTTCTGATAGCTTCCACAACCTGCGAAGATGCTCCCTTAATTATTGGTATACTGTGGAATCTCTTAGTCTGCCGATGTTGAACCTTGGCGTTCTTGCCTTCTTAGTCATCATTCTAAGTTTCTCAACCTAAGACGGTTATACTGGAACCAAATAGCTATCTCTATAGCTTTGACGAAGCATTGGTCTTTAACTAGATATTCCACGGAATTACTTACTTACTTATGTCCTGTATCTCCTTGTGGGTCCTAGGGCCTCTACTACGCCTACGCGCCATCGTGTGTGGTTTCTGGCAATGTGTCTGAGTTCTCCCCAACTTTTCCCTAACTGTCGTGCCTCCTCCTCGATTGTTCTGCGCCATGTTCACCTCAGACCGCCAGGTCTTCTGCCATCCTGTGTTAGAGGGTTCCATTGCATAACATGGTTCGCTATGGAACTGTCACCCTTTCGGAACGTGTGACCAATCCACTGCCACTTCCGCCGTTGGATGGTTGTGCCTATTGGTTCCTGACCCATTCTCTCGTAAAGGTGTTCCATGACATGAGCAGAAATCATTTAAAATTTTAACCGAACTCATTAAAGAACGTCGTTATCAGGCTAAATAGTCGCCTTATCTTGAAATATGCTTCTAACCAAAGTACTTCAGAATGCTGATTTACGAGTGCAGACTGTCGTGTCAATTCAGGCTGTTACCCTCGTGTCAGACCGCCAATAAGTTGTATGCAATCTTATCGACAGACGTCCGGGCGCTTGCTTATAGTCTGTCTGCATCACGAAAACTCATACTATTACTCATACATCATACGAGTACAATGTTGTTCGTCAGAAAAACAAACTGGTCCTAAGAAATCTTTCTCCAAGCCTTGCCTAGCAATTTTTTTTAGTGCCAAGCTGGACGGATAGTGTACATTGCTTGGAATTATTACTTTGTCCACCCAGTATCACCCACAAATTTGGAAAGTTCACTTTGATGCTTTTCGTCTTTTTGATATATAGGTATATGCAATCCGACGTTTTCTAAAATACTTTATTCTTCACTTTGTTTGGATTTCTTTCATTTGGTGTCCACGCAAAAGCTGCTTTCAATGATGTCCATGATTGCCTGTCCTGTTTATAAACTCATCGATGTCAATGAATTGGTACACTGCGTAAGCACAACTTTTTCTATGCAGTATTCAACCTTCAATTTGAGTTCTCTAAGGCTGCACTTAGTTGTACTCTCTTCTCATTCATTTAAGTGGTGATTTGTGACCTAATCTAGCTTAGCTGACCTCTAAACCTTCGTTAGTTTTGCTCGAAATGCTTTGGGATATATAATACTTTCAATGAACAAAACCTGTTTTTATGATTTCTTGACATTTGATCAAGTCAATTCAATAATTGAAATTTTTCATATTTGAGTCTGCAGGCTATAGACGTTCCATTGTTGTTCTTGTTGTTAAAAATTCTCATATTTCTTTGAGAAAGACTAAAATCGATAGATTTTATACCAAGCTATACCCTGCAACCCAAAAACCGTTTAACTTTCAAAACACTCAGTTGCAGTCATTAATATTCCAAAGTTATGTTCAGTTATATTTGCTTCGTATCATACAAACAAAAAAAAGATAAATAAATAAATCCTTGAAGCAAGTTTCCTATTTTGCACTTCTGCTCAGAAATTTTGATACGATGCGTGAAGATTTTACAGAAGTCAACGAAATCCATGTTCGTAACATTCAAAGGGCCTGCGAAGATGGTCTCACCAGAATAAGAACAACTATACCCATCCGGCCAGATAAAGTCACCTTAGGTATACCAATCGCTACCCGCAAACTTAAATTTAAGTTGGATGCTGTCGAAACTACAAATCCTAGGTGGACAAGCGGATCAACATGTCTAGCGACAAAACCGATTTGGCCGGAACTGGATCTAAAACGTCCTAAGAATTTGATTTCACTCAACAGATTGCATATCGGTGCTATAATGGGTGTCATCACTGGACACTATCTAATAGGCATGCATGCTACAAGGCTAGTCCTTTTCGCGAACGACTTTTATAGAAGCTCACATTTTTGGTTTCGGCCCAGCTCTCTCCCATAAAAGGAAGCTTCACTTAGGAGCCCCCTATTACAGTGATTTAGGCGACCTGATATGTATCGATATTAAGAGCCTCGTACGCTTTATTACAAGCTCAAACTGGCGTTAGCGAGTAGGTAGAGAGATTTTCTCCGATGAACCACGTGGTATCACAATGGTCTAAGTGTTTTGGCGATTCTTAGTTGGCAGCCACTTTAACCTAACATTACCTAACGTAGTATTCATAACATTGACTGACATACAGTAAGGGTATTCACTTGTTTACGCAAATGGGCATTGTGCTATTGCAAATGGTACAAAGTTGAAAAAGAAGGCGACACCCCCAAAGCAGAAGTACAACAATAAAAGTTACATTGATTTTGCAAACACGGTGTATTAAAACCGTATTGCTTAGAGGAGGCTCAGCACTAAACCCGGACTAATACGACCCCTCAATATACGTTCCCCCTTGCATACTCAAACTTGAAGCAGGGAATATAGCTCTAAGGGAGGCAAACAACAGGTGGACCTCTTTAGATAATTTTGTCACCACGAGGAAGCTATGACCTATATTCCACAGAGCAAGAACCAATAAACTCATGCAGGGGAATAGAAAATCTCTCTCTGCTCTCATAGGAGTCATTACGGGGCATAATATTATGTGATACGACATGTAAAAGCTTCATGTGACGAACGAAGTTCTTTGTAGAGGCTGCGGTGACGAGGAGGTTCAGGGCGACACTACCCACTTTCTTTGCTACTACTCAGCATCTATCATCCCAACTTTTTCCCGATTGCCGTGCCTCTTTTTCGACTGTTCTGTGCCATGTTTTCCTTGGTCCGCCAGGTCTTCTGCCATTCTGAGTTAAAGGGTTCCATTGCATAGAATGGATCGCTATGGAACTGTCACCTTTACGGAACGTATGACCAATCCTCTGCCACTTCGGTCGTTGGATGGTTGTGCCTATTAGTTCCTGACCCATTCTCTTGTAAAAGTGTTCGCTAGGGATACGATTCGGCCAGAAAATAGTTAATATATTGTGCAGACACCTATTAACGAACATTTGCAGATTTCTGGTGGTAGTAATGATCACACGTGCCGCATCCACATAACAGCATGGATTCAATGTTGGAGTGGAACAATCTTAGCTTGGTGTTCAAACTGATTGCATTGTTTCACAACATTTTAGACAACATCCCGAACGCGGACTTTGCTTTGGCGATCCTGTTGACTACATCCACTTCGGTTCCACCATCGTATCGGTCGAGGCAATAGTCCTAAGATACTGGAAATTCTCTACTCTCTCTACCGGTTGTCTAGCAATGCGTATGGGGACAAGCCTTTCTACCCGACAACGCCCGCCACCGTCTCCACACCTGCTGTCGTTTTATGGAGGTCCATAATTCTATAAGAGAGTAAGCATACATCGTCAGCGTAGTCAAGATCTTTCAGTTGGGATGTAAGAGTACATCAAATTCCTCCGTTTCTCGTCGACAAAGCTGCACGAAGCACATCGCCAATCACCAATATGAATAATATCGGTGAAAGAAGAGAGCTTTGTCTTACCCCACTTTGGATCTCAAATTCCTCAGACAACCTTCCTCTGTGCAGAACATGGCATTTGGAGGCTTCATATGTAGGTTTGATAATAGCAATTAGTTTATCGCAAATCGATGTTTTTTAGGGCTTATAAGGCAATTCAACAGTAAAGCCCTATCTCGAACAACTAACTAGACTCTGTATAAGACTCTGATCATCCCAGTCCTGCTTTACGGCGCTGAAACATAGAGTTCGTTGAAAGTGAATGAAGATATCATTGGTCGCTTCGAGGGAAAAATTCTTTGTAAGATATTCGGTCCCGTTTGCGTTGACGGGTCTTGGAGGAGCTGTACAGCGACATCGATCTTGTGAAAAAACTGCATATTTGACGTCTGAGATGGCTAGGACATGTAGAGCGAATGGACACCAATGCTCCGGCCCGCAGAGTCTTCAAATATAACCCGGTGAGACGACGCAATAGAAAACCTTCTCGCTTTAGGTAGCGCGCACAAGTACAAGGGGACGTCGACCAACTTGAAGTACGCAACTGGAAGCAATTAGCAAAAGACCGAGCTAAATGAAGAGGCTTGTTGGTTGACGCCAGTAAGTAAGTTAGTTTATCGGGAATACCTCCCTATTGACACTATCGAACGCTTTCTCAAAATCGATGAACAGCAGGTGGAGTGGCGATCGATATTTTATGCACTGTTCGATAATAATCCGCAGGATATTGATGTGGTCGACACAGGAGGATCCAGAGCGGAAACCTGCTTGTTCAGCATCGAGTGTGTCTTCGAGATGTTGTTTGACTCGCTCCAGGATGATTTGCGCTATTATTTTAGCCACAGCAGACAGCACGCAGATACCCCTCCAGTTTCCGCACTCCATTAAATTTCCTTTCTTAGGAAGCTTGACGATCATTCTCTTTTTCCACTCGTTCGGAAAGCTCTCTTTATAAGTGGAAGTAGAAGCTCAGCCGATGTTGTGGGCGCTGCTCGTAAGACCTCTCCTGGAATAACGTCAGGTGCTACTGCCTTGTTGGTTTTGAGTGCTTTGATCGCTGCAGTGATCTCATCATTACTGGAAGTCGTGGTGCGTATTCTGGCATTTCTCACATCAAGCATCTCAGTTTGATTTGGGAGCATATCGCTAGCGAATACGCGGCTGAAAACCATAGCAAAATGCTCCTTCCACCTATTGAACAGGTCCTCATCCGAAATTAGCAAGGAACCATCTAGGCTTTTCACTAGATGTTGACTGGAGCTGCGACTACCAGTCAGCTCTTTGGTGATTCTGTAGGCGGTCCTGCTGTCACACCTCCGTGCAGCTTCTTCTGCTTCTATAGCCAGCGCGTTGATGTAGTTGCGCCTGTCATGTCGCACGCTACGCTGAACATCTCTCATCTTCATGCGATATAGGGACTTTAGCTCGATTCTCCCTGCTACTGGAGTAGCTGCAATACGACCTTTCAGCTGTTTTCGTTCGTCAATCCGTCTCCAGGTATCCACGTAAAGACACGTAGTATGTCGTCCCTGCAATCGACCGACAATTCTTTCAGCACCAGATGTAAAAACATTTTTCACAGCACACCAATGGTCCTGGATGGTTTCGGGCAGTGAGCTGCTATTGCTTCCATACCTTGCGAAAGGTACTCCCTTAATTGTTGGCGCACTGAGGGATCACTAGGTCTATCGATGTTGAACCTGGGCATTTTTGTGTTGTCGTATGATCTTCGAACTGCAGCAGTGCGTAGTTGGAGAGTAGCTATAATAAGATGGTGATCTCGTACTATCCCCACATCTGCCCTCGCCTGTTTCGGACGTCCAGGAGACTACTACTAAAGCGACGGCCGTAGTTGATGTTATTTGCGTTCCTTAGTTTATTATTTTTTTTGTCTCTTTACGTTGTTTGTCAAACTCAAAACCGAATAAATATAATAACATGCTTCAAATGATTTTCCAGTCAATCAAAAAAAAAAATCATTTTAATCCGTTTAACCGTTTTCCGTTAAGCCTGTACCAAGTACTCGTATCCACTTAAGTTTATAATAGGGGGGATCTTCAAATAGCATCATTTCATATAAATTGAAGTCAATCCTTAGCCTCCAACTAGGACTAATGTTTCACTGAAAATCGTTCTTATTTGTCCCCATTAAGATGCATGAGGCCAAATTTTTAATTCGCAATAGCATTTTCTTCCTGAGAGCATTGTACAACCTGATATACATATGTAATAGTAAAATGTCCTCAAATGTTTTTTTTATGAATTACTGTACCTTATTTTCAGTTCTACGAATGCCTTCAAAGCGCCGTGTCCCAAATGCATAAATAACTCCCCATTACTGACACTAAGTACGAAGTTTCAATGACACAAATTATACTTTACAAAACTTCACACACATCTCAAATAAAACGTGCGAACCGAAACAGCTGAAAAGTGCTTATTTTTATATGTTCCTTACTATTTTGCTCTGACTAAGGACATTGTAATCCCCAGCGTAATAAATTCATCAATGTAAATGGAAAACCCAATGCAAATTGTTTGCAAAACTCTCATAAATTGTTCCAAATGGAAATTTAAATAAAAAATAGAAAAAATGGCGTGTATGGCGTATGTGAAACATTTTTTGTAGGTACTCAACCATGAGACTGCAAGTAAATGTAATTTTATTCCCTACCACCTTGCAGTCTTCTATAAGTAAAAATTGTTCAGCAAATATTTTCTCGCAGCAGTGATGAATTGATTCGATAAAAATGTCTGAAAATTGTTATGCACTTGAGTGGAAGAGTAATCTGTATACCCAACCAACTCACATCACTCACTCTGTATCCTGGCATTGTTTGCAATTGGAAAAAGGATAAAAGCCTTACGGCGACTATGCACTGTGTATGCATTTATACTTTGTGGATTATTAGAAAGTTTCCGACTACAATTGGATGGATGGCTTCTTTCAAGGAATTATTAGTTTACCCTGGCTATGGTCGTTGTAGAACAAAACCAGGATCTGGGCTTCTCATTTCATTTGATGTTGAAATCAAAACACCGCCGTATGCCCTACATTTTGCAATTTGAAAACCATTACTTTTGGCTGAGGAAACCTCAGATGTTTACTGCTCCAGTGGGTCGCTCTCTCAACAGAAACAGGGTTTCGGGCGTAAAATGCGATTTGTTTCGTTCCATTTAATTCTGGAAATAAATTTCACTTCCTGATTTGTATGCAAAACACACACAGCTGTGTTGTGCAACTGAGTGCTAGTGGGAGGGGTGGCTTTGTTCACTCGACTGAATACATGAAAACTCGTCATTTTGGTTTGGTGTTGAGATCACCACTGGGGAGTAATTTTGTCTGCAAATCCACAACAACTTTCGAGATATTTGAATGAAAGTTTCTGTTTAATGGGAAAATATTTACTTGAAGTAGCTTCTTGTAGAAATATTTATTGCAAATCCACTGAAAAAAAAAACAGTTAAGTTTTTATTACGTATCATTAAATTTAAAACAAATTCAAATTCCATCCAGAAAAGCGGCAGTATTATACCTACAATGATGATTAAGGATATTAAAGTTACGAGTGGATCGTCATAAAGCCAATGGGAGCAGATAATGGGCAATTTTGTTCGCATCACTGTCACTGAGTGCCAATTATTCACCTCGAGCAGTCATGTCATCCAATAAATACCTCTTCCAAGGCGTATTTTCAAAATTCAAATTTATGCACCAATTACTTCGATTTATTACCCCAGATAGCACGAGGACTTCTTCTTTGCATTTTTGGCTGTTGTGTTCTGCTTCACAGTCAAAGGAGACGTTGTTTATACAGATTTTGATAAATGTTGGGGCTTGAGAAATACCATGTTTTGAGTTTATTAACTACGTGGTTTCACAAGAGACAAAGATGTCTTTGGTATGTTAATAGATATTTATGGTAAGCAGCCGACGTTCTGCATTATATTGGTCCCTTTTGAAGTCCTGGCTATGGACCGCATACCTGATTTAGATCTAAGGATGCTATCTCCCAGGTTGGGTTTTATTTGTCGGAGGGACGATTAGATTTGAGCCAGATACTCTCGGTGCTATGTGGATAGAAATCGCCATATAGTTTCCAACCAAACTTTTGTGCTACCCTTACAGGGAGGACTCATCTGCAGTCCGTGTTAAGCTGACTGGAGCCATTTTAAATGTTATAACTTATCAATACAGCAATTAAATCAAAGATGCTCCAGCACCATATTTAGAGACTCCAACACAATCGGTACCAAGTCCATCAACAGATGATCCAAGGCCTTCAGTAGATGCTCCGAGTCCATCAAATTACGCTGGTTGAACAAACTCTGACGGGAGTTGTGCCAAATGTAGCGAGTTCGTGATAATGTTCAAAAGATACTAATAGCCTGGGCTACCAGCATGCATGATTCGCAAACCCAAATACTTGATGCCAGGAATGCGCCAACGTACTAATCCACACCCAGCACACTTCTTGTGGAAAAAAGGGAACCCGTGAAAAATAAGCGAGTAAAACAAAGCCTTTTATCTAAATTAATCTTTATTGGCGAGTTTAACTCGACGAGTTGAAGTAGCAATTGCGACTGACTTATGTGGAAAATACAGTGTGATCATTCCTCCGCCGGGCAAGGAGAAAGTTCAAGAGGATAAAGCAACTGAATTGCTCTCTTCAACTGTTTTTCATCAGCTAGTCTGATCTAACAAGACCTGACTCTTTGATGCCTGCCAAAAACTCCTGCTCCACAATAGCCATTTTCCAATTGACTCGTGAAATCGAAGGATCGAAAACCAACACCACATCACCTGTTTTCAGCCGAACCGCGGGAGCATCTGGACGAAGATGAAATGAACGCAAAAGTTGAAGGTACTCCGAACACCATCACTTTTTAAGTTTGACTGAATATTTCATACGCTGTTTCCACACATCTCGAAGAAAGTCCACTTCAGATTGTTTCGGCAAGGAACTCAAACGAGGCTCCTTCAAAAAGCATGGAGGTGTTAACGGCGATAAGTCTAGTGGATCAGAACTCAGATACGAGTATGTCAGGAGGCGATTGTTTATAATTTCTTCTGCTTCAGTAAGTAGAGTTCTTAGCTGCTCAAAATTAAATTTCGCCTTACCAATTGTCACTTTTAAAAGATTCTTCATAGTACGAATCATCCTCTCCCAGAAACCGCCCCACCATGGGGCACGCTTTACTATGAAACCCTACTAGATATTTCGCTGCGACAGGAATTCTTGGAGCACTTCTTCGTCCCAAAAGCAGTCGTGACTTTTCAACTCCATAGCGGCTCTCCGGAAAGTCTTAGCGTTATCGGACATGATCAATAATGGAACACCTCTCCTACCAATGAAACGCTTCGAAGTCATCAACAAATTTTCCGTCCAAATACTTGTCACCAGTTCCAAATGGATGGCTCGTATCGCAGTACAATTGAAAATTGCTACATAGACCTTGGCAGCTTCTCGCCTGTCGCTATTACAATAGACAGGGCCAGCAAAATCCACCCCCACGTTGTCGAATGGCCGAGACAAAACTATCCTTTCCTTAGGCAGTGGTGTAAAGGGTTGAGAAGCATGCGGGCTCCATAGCTTCCTGAATATAACGTATCCCTTAATGCGTCTCTTGATGGTTTGACGGCCTTTGGTAATCCACATACGTTTCCTGAGCTCAGTCAGGACAATATTGACGCCCGCATGATGAACACGTCGATGACAGTCGTCAATAATTAATCTGACAATATGCGAGTCTGGAGGAAGTATGACGGGGTGTTTGGTAACCATGGTCTCATCTAGTACTTGAAAGCGATCACCTTCTTCTTCTTCTTCCTTTTATCAGCGAGGTTATGATCCAAAAACAAGGGATCACAACCCTCCCACTTCACCGCATTTCTACTGATCCGCCTGTGGGGTTAGGCGACCACCTAACCTCAGAATTCCGTCATGGTTTAGGAAGGGTGTGAGTTTTTCTATTTTTGATACCCTTATAGCTTTCCCTTCTGCAAAAGAGAGACTTCATTATCAAAATTATGCTTTTGTACGTATCTCAACCAATAGTTTTCGGCGGACTGAATCTCTGATGCTGATAGAGGTACCACAGAGTGATCTTCTTCAAAGGAAGATCTTCTTTTTTCTTTTAAATATCGAGTGAAGCGCTCCAGGTACTGTAGTCGCCGTAAGCTAATACAGGTGGATCCTTCATCTTCACAGCTGAAGATGAAGAATCTGCCAGAAGCAAGGTAGAGGTGAATGCAGATTCGTATTAACAACCCTTCTCCCGAACTTCGCCGCTGTCTTGAAGCCGCTGTGGCTCATGGATCCATAAATTAGATTTTCGGAGAACATTATCGGAAACCCCCTGAGTGACGAGATCTGCCGGATTTTATTTGCCCTTGCAGTGCCACCACTGTGGCACATTCGTAAGTCTGCGCATTTCGTTGACCTTATTTTGGACATAGGGCTTCCGTCTCTGCAAGTTTTCTTGGATCCAACTCAACGTTATCTTGGAATCCGTCCACAAAAGTACTTCACGTCTGCTAGCTTTATTGATTTCTTCAGGTAGGAATGAGGGCGCGAAGCTATGAGAGTGGCTGTCAGTTCTAGTTTGGGCAATGTCAATTCGCTGTCTCCATCTCCCTTGAGAGGCGCAATCCGATTCTTAGCGCATAAAAACACGACTTGGACATGGCCACTTAACGCAACGCTTTTCAGGAATGCAACAGTTCCGTAAACCTTAGTACTGGCGTCTGCGAAGATGTGAATCTGGATGACAGTTTCGTTAGGATGACGTGACAAGGCTCCAGAAGATAATTCTTCTTCCACAAGATCTGAAAAATAATCTTCAATTTAGCGATAGTAGGACCAAGAATACTTAGAGGGTCGAAAATCCTGGCAATGACTTGCAAAACATTGCATTTGGTTCCTCTTGTCACACTTGAACCCAGCATAGCTTCTATAGATTCCATCGGCACGGACAACTCATCGGTATGAACGAAACAGGAAGGGCCAAGAACCTTTTGCATGACTGGATGTTCGCAGGAATTCATCACACCTCGGACTTGACTGCTGTTTGAGTTCCACTTATGTTAGATTCATAGATGCTCTTTTAAAAATGCTGGTGGCTTCAACACAGGTCTGCAGCGCTTCAGTTTTCGTGTTGCCACTGATGGCTAAGACGTCCATATAAATGTTCTTCAAGGCCCCACACGTGTCAGCAAACTGATATTTTTCATTCTCGAGATGATGTCGAATAGTAGCATATAAGAAAGATATGGAAAAGGAAAGGTCTGCTCTTTATACCAAAGGTTACTCTGGTCATCCTGAATTCAGCGCACTTTGCCATATGAGAAGGTGATCGGATCTCGTTAGCAAACCACAAGAAACGATGGCTATCACGGTCTTCTTCATGCAACATGATTTGGAGGAATGCCTTTTCGATGTCCGCTATAAGGACCTAGGCAAAAATTCAGCAATAGCATCATGACGTCCGGTAATAAATTGGCTCTAGTCCAAAGCAAATCGTTAAGTGAATCCGCGCCCTTTTCATGGGCAGAGGTGTCGAAAACCATGCGTAGCTTTGTTGAAAGATTTCCTTCCTTATACACGGGTCGATGCGGTAAATAAAAGATTCGTTGACTAGGCTATCCTTCTGACTCCTGTCCTGGCTCCGCATTACCATCCTCAACTAATTTTTGTACGGCAGTGTCGTAATCCATCAGCTTTTAAGGGTCTCGAGACAAGCGGCGGTAAAGTCCGTCAAAAACCTTGTATGCTCGGGTTTCGGCACCAAATGTGGAAAAAAAGTAAGGGAACCCGTGAAAAATGAGCGAGTAAAATAAAACCTTTTGTCTAAGTAGTAGAGTTGAAGTAGCGATTGCGACTGATAAGAGCTTTTTTAAGAAAATCTTAGGTGGAGAATACAGAGTGTTCATTATATCTTAACACTTCTTCTATTACTCTTCTTTGTTTTTCTATTCGTCGAGAATCTTTTTTAAAAGTTGTTACGAAATTACATTTCTTCCGACGGTGAAACATGGCCGAAGAGTAACGACCGACTGGGCAGAGTAATTCTCCGCGCCGTAAAGTGTGTGATATAAAAAAAAAACTGCGCGCTCCGTATCTTCATATCCGTCTTGAAATTCCGAGCCGTCGTGTCCACATCGGTGGAAATACTTGTGGTAACTACCGTGACCATACAGGAACTGCGTAAGATGGTAGTTCCAATCTCCATGCTTTCGACTTATTCAGTCCAGGATTGTCGGTATCGTATGAGTCTATCGTATTGTACATCATGCTCCACAATAGGTATTGACCATAAGAACGATCCCTGTGAAACTCTTGCAGTGACTTGCAGTATTTAACCACTTCATCGGTAGATATTGTACCTCAGCTTCCTGTTGTTCAAATAGTTCCTCACTATACGCAGCAGGTATTGTGGAGTATTCATCCTGGCAAGTGACCTTCTAATGAATGACCAGTTCGCAGAGTTAAATGCATTTTTAACGTCCAGCGTTACTACTGTACATTACTTCTTTGTGCCATAGAGCCATCTTCTCATTCGATATCGACTACCATTCTTATGACATTAAAAGTAGATCGCGTTCATCTGAAGCCAAATTGGTAGTCTGAGGGAGCTCCTTTCTCCTGAGCTAAGCTATTATAGATTATCTTCTCAAAATCTTTCCCATGGTGTCCAATAGGCATATTGAGCAATAGAACGATGGTTCTTCTGGAGGCTGCTTTCCTTTTGTTGCGTTTTCCATTTTTCATGAAAGGTTCCTTCTTCTAAAGCTCTTGTAGGCTCCTTTAGTCCTTCAGTTTCGTCATCACCATTCCGTGTACCGAGCCCCATGGATTAATGTCGGTTTCTTGACAGAGACGTTTGAAGAATGTGGTTTTGCTTTTAAGTTGCATCTCGCCCGTCTAAGGTTATCCAGACATTGTTGGAAACCCGCTCTCTTTCTTGATCGCTGGACTTCGCTCCGGGCTTGTAGGCATTTTGCCCGAAGTGTTCTTATTTCTTCGTTCCACCAGCAACAGATGCCTTCCTGATGTTTGTTCTTCAAGGCATTGATGCAAAAAATTTTGCGGGTATGGTACTGTGTCTGTTAATGGGACTGGAGACCTTGTTGATGGAGTTTAAATATCTGCTGATGGTGTTGGATCATGTGTTCAACGCAAATCTTAAGTAAGTACTTCAGCGATGTTTAATGTTTACCTCAGGACCAGATTTAGGCTTAAAGCCTTAGCATTCTTTTTCGATGGCTGTATTCGGAGTGAAATGGAAGTAAGCACCTCTTTAATGGGCAATGCAAGCTGCGTATCTTAATAAAGCAATAAAGCTATGGCCAGCCAATGGTACCCGATTCTAGATAATTTCTAACTTTATTCTGTACACTGCGTAATGGTTATAGCCTGCTTTGACTTCGACGAGTTGAAAGAGCAACAAATAAAAGCATCCTAGGAACTCAGTCGTGAAATATTCTTACCCTGCCTTGTAGCACTTGCATCTTGACTACATTTAAGAACACCTAGCACTGTCTAGTTCAGTAAGACAGTGAATTTGCTTTCTTTGTGCATAGCCAAGCTGCTGTCTAGGTCGTGATTTGACATCATGACGAACTTGTTTGTAAAATAATTAATTTATAGTTCCTCAGCTGACTGTCCCATTAATGTTGATGGAGGAAACCACCAGGATGATGGATTAAAAGTTGTTAAGGGAAATAAAGTGTACACCTCCTATTGATGGCCAACCTAAACACATCTTGTATGAGTATCTCTGGAATTTTGGTTATTACTACAGGTCTTTCTACAAATGGAAACAATGCAGCCAGACCGACCAGACAGATCTCAAACTACAAACACTTCTTCGGCTGTGGAAATGTGAGTGGGAAAGTTGTTAATGACCTCAACAGATTTACCCTAGCTGCATTTTTGGACATTGAAGTAGCATTCGATAGCGTTAACACCGAAGCGTTTAAAAGAACTCTAAGAAAAGTAGACATCGACAGCAGTTTAATTAACTGGATTGTTAGCATGCTCGAGGAAAGACACATAACTACAGAACTTAAGGGTTCAAAGCTCGAAGCATACGCCTGTAGGGGCACCCCTCAAGGTGGGCTAATCTCCACACTGAGTTGGGTCGTTGTTCTTATTGAGGTACCACAGTAACTAAGGTACAGTGGCGTCAGAGCTACAGCTTACGCGGATGACGTTGTGCTGCTTGCAACAGGCATATTCTAGCCTACCCTCAGCGAACAACTTAACGACGCCCTAAATACTCTTAACATATGGGCCAGGAACTGCTGTCTAAAGGTTAATCCCCAAAAAACCGAACTAGTATTATACTTTTTACTAACAAAAGGAAAATACCATAGTTTGAAACTCCCTCTGTTGATGGTATCCCACTCAGATTATCTGATTCCGCAAAATACCTCAATACCTCATGTCTCATACTGGACAAAATGCTCAATTGGAGATTAAATACGAGTATAGAGGAAAGAATTAAGAAAGCAACAATAGCCTTTACTCATGTGGTAGAATTTTTGGTAAAACCTGGGGTCCCTCCCTCAAAAGCATACTATGGATGTATACGGCTATAGTTAGCTGTGAAAAATACCACAAACTTAAAGGCAATCACCAAAGTCCAAAGATCAGCGTGCATTGGCACTACCAGTGCAATGAGGACAACCCCAACCGCAGGACTCGAAGCTATTCTCAACCTGCTACCGCTAGATATCTTTATACGCACGTCAGCAGCCATTAATGCTATGTGAATTAGCCAGTCAGCAAACTGGAAACCAAATAGAATAGGTCACTCGATGATCCTACTTGGTTTCGCCTCATGCCCATAACGGACTATATGACGCCATACTTAGACTTTGTAAGGCCTTTTTCTACCGCCTACCCTAGCAGGGAAAAATAGAAAAGCGGTCATATACCTAATGCCGAATTTATAGCCATCTGCACAGATGGTTCACAAATGTGCACTGGCGTAGGATCAGGCATCTTCTCCGGCCCCATAGGTATATCGAAATCCATACGACTGTATGAGACCACAGAAGGGTCTTCCAAGCAAAGGTCTTGGCAGTGGCAACAACCGCCCGTGAGTCTGCGGTAAGGGCAATACCGCCAGAAGGTAGCACCGTCTTTATCGACAGCCACACAGCTATAAAAGCGATTACTGCCATAGAAATTAAATCGAAGCTTGTGAAATGTTGTCGAGAAGAGCCCAGGGTTCTTGGAATACAGCAAATGGTATCGCTCTGCTGGGTATCTGGGCACTAGGGTATCGCAGGAAATGAGGAAGCCGACGAGCCTACAAGAATCCGCTCAGCAGTACTACTAGAACAAGTTGACCCCCCTGTGTGGGTTTAGATTTAAGCTTGCTTGTATTAAGCTAAATAAATAAAATGGATGCCGCCTTGCACACTCAAGCTCGTTGCAGGGAATAAAGTCATTAGAGAGGCGAACACAAGATGGACCTCCATGGAAACTTGTGCCATCACCAGGAAGCTATGGCCATCCTTCGACAAAGCAAGGACTGAGGGAATTACTCGGAAAGATAGAAAATCCCTTTCCACCCTCGTACGCACCATCACGGGGCACAACACTCTTGGGTATCACTTGAGAGGCTGTGGCGACGAGAAAGTTTTTGATGAAACTACAGGAAAAAGTTCCTTGGGAAATATTTCTTCCAGGATTTCGAGGAGCACTCCAACGTTTCGACAGGAAAAATGCGGAACTTCATCAAATCATCAGTGTGTTTTGCATCTTCCTCTTCTTCCTTTTAGAAGTAAGTGATTGAGTTTTGTATAATTTTTGCCGGTTCTCACTATGCCTCAATGGGTAAGGGATTACTTTTTCCCCTATGGGTATCACAATGGGTCAACAATGACCCGAGTGTGGCAGAGAGTGTCTCTCCCTGCCAGCCCACATACCTAACCTAACCTAACAGATACTTAGCACTGCCAGTAGCAAACCTCGCTTTGACGGCCCTGAAAAAGTTTTGGGAGAAATGCTTTCCCAGAATTCCGCAAGACGGATATAATTACATCAACACCACATGTGAGATATGGCATCAAATACAAATACAAATATTTGGCGCAACAGCTCTTTAAAGTGCCAGGGCCTAGCTTCTCGCAACCACTCATGTTGTGTGCGTTATATTTTTCACACGAATGGAAAGGACCTACAGTTTAATGCCGAATCCGAACGGCGATTTGAGAAGCTTTTTCGTGACAACAATACTCTCGGATGTTTGTCAGACGCTCGCGAGAGGTGTGACCGTGAAAAAACTTTTTTGGTATTTTCTGGGATTCGAACTTGGAACCTCATGCGTAGTGATCCGACACACTCACTAACCACTTACGCCACGGCGCCCACGAGATATGGCATCAGAATGCTGAATAAGATTTCCCTTGGAGTAACACTTCTATCCACGTGTCTACCTGCCCGGCTACATTCCTCTACGATAAGGATCATAGCTCAAAGAAATGGCAGGTGCCACTATGAAATACACCGACCAGGACCAATCACTAGAAGCATTAGCGACAGCATCCTTTGAAACTTTATACTTCCATGCTATTCTTGTTCTTGTTATAATTATTCTTGTACGACAGACCCTTAATTATTTTCAACTAAAGTTCCTTTGAAAGTTGGTGAAGTGAAGTTTTCTTTTAACAGTACACTGCCCACTACTCACTCCCAGTTCGGTGTCGTATTTCAAGAAAACTAAAGAAACTATGTTAACGATGTCCTGCGAAAGGGATGAACAATATATCAAGGAAAAAGTATCTATCCATTCACTGGATTGGACATACCCTTGTAATCTTTGACCAAACTCGGAAATCCTCCTCCGTACCACTTACACTCGATACCCTTTTATGCGCTTATCTTTCGTGGACTCTCGCCTTACAATTGCGAAAGGTAGTGTGTCTTTGCAACGTATTCAAGTGGTTCTCCTAAAAGCGCAAATGGGTTTCAAGTGACTGGTGGTTAAAATCGTAAAGCATCGCCGTGCTATCTTTCCAAACCATACAACGGATGCATCTTCTACTATGGCTTACTGCATCCGAACAGCTTCCTTTTAAATGCAACGATGTAGCTCATGTTCACTCGGATGGTGGTTGCGGGATATGAATTTCTGGGTGATTTCCGTAGAAATTGATGATTCCTAACGAATCATGATGGGATGCTCGATTACGCCCGCTCCCAGTTATTCGACTTCCTCAATTCTCCATCAAAATTGTTATCTTGTATTGGATTGAATCGATATTCGACAGTAGCAGCAAGGATACAATGGACTTGGCGATGAAGGCTTTTGTATGACAGCCTTAATTGGCTATAGTATTGTGCTCCGGAGAATGTCGTCATGCGAAAAGTACTCTGATTGGATACAAGTAAATAATGTGCAAGTAGCTAAGGTAATTTGATTTCATCGATGGAGAGCTCCCGTTTCATGGACAGATAACGAATTGCGCTAACAAGGGTAAGGATGACGCTCTTGCTTACATAACAAATTGCTGTCAGTTGGTGTGGGCATTATGCTGGCTATTAATAGCACAGCAACTGAAGGGAGCTAGATATAAATTTTTTCGTGAAAATCAACTACAGGATCATGACCCCGATATGGCGAAAGATTTTACAAATGAAAAGCAGAAATCAGCTAGTTAAGCATTGAGCTTCTGGTCATTCTCGAATTTTGGTAATCAGTATTCTGATAGAGGGCTTAGTCCATAGTACAAGAAGTCTTAGGTAGTACTCCAGCCCTTACATAACCCGATAGTCAGTTTTACGCATCACAGTAAAGAAGTTGTTCTAATCATTGTCATATGCAGTCGAGAATTTAGTCACTAAAAGCAGAGGTCAAGAAATTTTCCAAACAAATAAATAGATAGATCTCCTAAAAAACTAGCACGATCGAGTAGGCACAAATATCAAGTGTGTCAAGAGTACGTTACAAGTACTTTAAAGTATTTGCAGTACAAATACAACACTTGACATTTTTTTTAAAAAAACATCAAGCACTATGAAGTAGATCACAAATTAATATTTCAAAAATTATTGGCGCCATTAAACCGGACACTTGCGTAACTCATGTATGGACGTCAGCCTTCGAACAACACGGGGAATCAAGAGCCATTGCCCTAGACATCTCAAAGGCTTAAGATCTTATTTATGGACACGGATCTATATACATTTGAAAGATATAGATCAATTGATCTCAATAGAATAACAGACTATGTTGTACTTTACATAGACCTTTACAAGAAATACTCCATTCTTTTACCCGGATGCCAGGAGTTGGAATCCAACAAATCAACCAGTGCACTGGACTTTCAACTCTACACTGACGTGTGTAAAATTGACACAGGAACCGGCGCTGGAGTTTTATGTGAATCACTCAACATCAGCGATTTATACAAACTCCCGGGTGACTGTAGTGTTTTCCAAGTCGAAGTTTTAGCCATTGAAAGAGCTGAACAGACTATACATGCAAATAAACTAAACCCATCTTCGTGGACAGCTAAACTGTACTCAAGACACTAGACAGCGAGACAATCAGATGAGATGATAGAGAGATGTCATGATACAAAATAAATCAAAACTATCAAACACTTACTGTGTGATTGTCCCAGTCTTCAAATTCGTCTCTTCTGTTATATGACAAACAGACATTTGGAAGACCTGGAGAATCTGGCGCAATGTTTCGTAATTAGTACAGGTTGGTTTGATACAAGACCAACCGAGAGGCAATTAAGTTAGAGATGGTATCAGAATTTAAATGGATCCACAGCGGACCAATACACCCCGTAAGGTGCACTTTCCTTATACCGCACCATGCCATACCATAAAATCGTGTTTGGAATGGAGTTTTATTAAACAAGTTAGCTTCCTAAGGACTATAGCAATAGCTCTGTGCATGGAAGAAAACTATCCTAAGGGCAGACTTATTCAAGTTGTGATCAATGGGTTATCTTCCGACACCTTTGTTGTAAACGCTGAACTACCACAGGGTTCTATACTTCCACTAACTCTTTTTCTACTCCATATTAACGACCTGCTAGACATCGCGAGGCAGGAGAGGCAGTCCTATAAACGCCTGGACCACACAAATGCAACGACACCAGCATTTGATTGGCCTCAGCAACTAGGTGTTCCAAAATCGGGATGCCTGCCAATATTTTCTGAGGTCAAATAGGCGGACTCCGCAAGCGGAACAGTAGAAATGCGATGAAGCGAGAGTGTTATGATCCCTTGTTTTCGAATCATAACCTCGCCGAAATAGGAAGAAAAAAATTAATGACCTGCTAGAATTGATAAATAACAGGATTTTCAATTTTTCCGATGATAGTATCTTAATAGCATCTTGTTCAAATAATTCCACAGTGAACACAAGCACTTCATATCTACAAGTGAGAAAAGATTAACTTCGCCGAATGTACATAATGCAAAGAAAACCCAATTCACCGCTTTTTTCTACAGATAACCAATCTAACGTACCACAGCTTCAAATGGGAATCATAAAGCTGAGCTATTAACTTAGAGCAGAAGATTTCAACAATTTAGTCAACACCCTAACATCGGCACTAAATGGTGCCATGGCCGAGGCCTGCCCACTCCGCAAACCTCGAGGTAAAATGAAACCTCCCTGGTGGAATGCAAATCTCAGTACTCTTAGGAAAGACAATAGGCTCCTTTTTAATACTGCTAAAAGCTTCCGTGAGGCGGCCGACTGGGATTCCTATAAATTGTCTCTCAGAAAATACAAAATCTCACTGAGGAAGGAGCAACGACGTTCCTGGAGACTTTTCTGCGACAGCATTGAAGAGTCCTCGGAAGCTTCCAGGTTGCGGAAAATCCTCTCTAAAAGCCCTGCTACACCCAGCTTCCTTTTGCATCCGGATGGTTACTGGACCTCCTCTGCTGAGGAATCCATTGGCATCTTACTGGATACTCACTTTCTTGGAACCTCCCCTGTTGCTGTATCGCAAGAGGGAAATCCCCCCCCTCAACCTTGCAGCAACTCGTTAGTCTTAATAACTACAGAAAAGATCCGTTGGGCCATGCGCAGGTCCCCAGGACTTGACGGTGTTATTTCACCTGAAATTCAGCAATGCGAGGACATTGTGCTTCCATGGCTCAAAGTCATCTTGTCGGGCTGTCTAAATCTGGTCTATATTCCCAAACTATGGACCGAGGTTGAAGTCATATTCATACCTAAGGCATGAAAGAGCTCGCACGTGGAACCAAAGGATCTCCGACCTATCAGTCTATCGCCCTTTCTTCTCAAAACGTTAGAAAGGTTAATTGATATCCATCTTCGGCAAAGTATTAGCCTAGCTCTGCTCTCGCCGTCCCAACATGCGTACTGCAAAGGCAAATCGGTTGAGACTGCCTTACATTCGCTTGTGCGCACCATCAAAAAATCATCGAGCATCAAAGAATACACCATGGTGGCTTTCCTTGACATTGAGGGAGCTTTTAACAATGTCAAACCAAAGGCCATTACCGACGCACTTGTAAATCTGAAAGTGGATACCTCGCTCGGAGTGTTGATCAATCAATTGCTTACATGCAGGTTTATTAACACACAGCGGGGCGGAGCATCGGCCAGAAGAATTGCTCGCTGCGGTACACCTCAAGGTGGAGTCTTGTCACCTCTTCTGTGGAACCTGGTAGTTAATGAACTACTGTTTGTCCTGGATACGTCAGGTTGTAGAGTGATCGCCTATGCTGATGACATTGCTATTGCTGCCTCCGATAAACACCCGGACACTCTCAGGGATATCCTCCAATTTGCTCTCCTTCGGCTCACCAAATGGGCCTCCAAATGTGGACTGGGGGTTAACCCCCATAAAACGGAACTCGTTCTCTTTACGAGGAAATATAAAGTTCCCCTCATAGACCCTCCTATGATAAATGGCACCAGTCTCACCTTCTCTGAAAACGCAAAATATCTGGGTCTTATTTTGGATAGGAAATTAAACTGGAAGGCCAATCTACTAGAGCGCGTCAAGAAAGCTAATGTAGCTCTCTATTCCTGTAAAAAGGCTATAGGTAGGACCTGGGGTATCAAACCTCAAATCACTCATTGGCTATACGTGTCCGTTATCAGGCCTATACTACAATATGGCGTGATCGTATGGTGGCCTGCTCTTGACAGGGCGGTCCACCTCACTCAACTAGCTAAGGTGCAAAGATCTGCATGCATCTGCATCAGTGGTGCACTGAGAACTACTCCCTCCGCGGCACTGGAAATTTTGTTCAACCTGCTACCTTTAGATATTTTCGGCAAACATATGGCTGCCTGTGCGGCCATCCGCCTAAAAGCCTCCTCTCAGTGGTCTAGCTATCGTTTGGGCCACTCCTCGATCCTTGATCTTCTCAACTTCAAACACGAAAACACGGACTGCACCCCGCCGAAACTGAGATTTGACCGTAACTTCCGTACGAGCATCCGTAACCGGGATGTATGGGACACCTCCCCCCCTGTCGATGGTAGTTCGGTTCACTTCTTTACAGATGGATCTAACACGGAGGGTGGGCTGGGTTGTGGTGTTTTCTCCGAACAGCTCAATCTGAACATCTCTTTCCGCCTCCCTGATCATTGTAGCGTTTTCCAGGCGGAAATCCTGGAGATTAAGGAAGCCCTGTCCTGGCTGAAATGTAATGTATTATCTGTCAGGGATATTAGCATTTTCACTGACAGCCAAGCGGCAATCAAGTTCCTGGAATCGTTCTCCTTCACTTCAAAGGCTGCCTTAAACTGTCGTCTATCTCTTATGGAGATGACAGAGCAGTTCAACATTCACCTTTGCTGGGTGCCAGGCCATAGAGATATTCCAAGTAACTGCAGGGCTGACGAACTCGCCAGACAGGGTACCACTCTAAGGATTTTGTCTGAAAGGCAAGCACTGGGTATGCCCCTCGCTACATGTAAGTATCTACTAAAGCTAACCGCTATTAGCAAGACCTCAGAACCTCAGATGGGGAAACGGCTCAACGTGTCACATTTCGAGACAGATCTGGCCTAAGCTGAATCAAAACCGTAGTGCCGATCTGATCAAGCTAACGCGTACACAAATCAGCTGCGTTGTCGCTGTTCTCACTGGACACTGTCTTATAGGCCAACACGCCAGGAGACTTGGTCTCTTCTCCAACGACTTCTGCAGGAGCTGTAGGGACGAGGAGAAGGAGGAAACCATCCTTCACCTCCTATGCACATGTCCGGCCCTGTCCCATAAAAGAATGCTCCATCTAGGGTCCCCCTTCCTTGACGACCTCTGCGATCTGGCGTCCCTGGACGTCATGAGCATCCATCGGTTTGTCAAAAGCTCCGGTTGGTTTTGTTAGTACCTGAGTGACCAAATGGGTTGATCCATGGTATCACAAAGGACCTTCACTGGTCTAAGTGTGTCTGCACTCTCGTGTGGACAGCCAACCTAACCTAACCTAACCTAACTTAGAGCAAAGGGAAATTTCACATCGGGATAGCTTAAGCACAAGTTAGACCAGGACTTGAATATTCTTCCTATATTTGAAGCTTGGCTCCAAAACATTTTCTTAATTTACTCAACAGCATCCAGGGATGAGAAGTTCGCCTAATAAAAGACTCGGCACTAACATCGAATCTCCAACCGTTGGCTCATCGAAGATATTCTGAAAAACTTCGAGGTTACCACGTAGTCCCTGTTCTTCACAACTTTTGAGTTATAAATCCAGTGATGAAGTGAAAGGAATGGGTATAGAGCAGAGTTAAGGAGTGGATAGGGAAGGAAGAAGAGAGAGGTGATAATGCGTCCTAACTTTGAATCTTTGTAGATTCTAGGCTTCTGGAAATAGGAAGGCAAATCATTACACATTCGTGCTGCGCGGTTCTTTTTTTTTTTACAAAATTATTACAATTTTTGCTCGACGCCCAACGTGAGACACAAGCCCGCGATCAAAGCTTTAAGAGATCTGAATTCTAAATGAACTAAATGACTGTCTTAGGGAGATACAAGCCTGAGAGGAATATGTCAATCAGAACGCGGTTGAATGGCTAAACGACAATGAAAGGAAAATATAATAATCAAGCAACTTTTAAAAATCAGCTAATATGGTTCAGAAACGCTGAATAGCATTCAAAGGGACGTCAATTGCGTAGTATCTAGGACATTGAGTGCTGTATTTTTTTACACATAAATTGATTAGTTAATTGCATTAATGAAAATCTACTACGCAAGTTGGAGATAAACAAAAAAAGGTTGAAAAGGGATATGTCTGCTGTAGCGGTTTATTTACTTACTTAGGTGGCGCTACAGTTCGGGGTGAACCTGGGCCTCAACCAACAAGTCTCTCCATTTAGCTCGGTCTTTAGCTAATTGCCTCCAGTTGCGCACTCCAAAATGATCGAGGTCCCATTGAACTTGTGCGCGCCACCTACGGCGATGATTCCCTCTACTGCGTCGTCCCTCGGGGTTATATTCGAAGACTCTGCGGGCTGGACCGTTGGTGTCCATTCGCTCTACATGTCCTAGCCATCTCAGACGTCCAATACGCAGTATTTTGACTAGGTCGATGTCGCTGTACAGCGTGTATAGTTCGTTATTGAATCTTCTCCTCCAAGACCTCTATGTTTCAGCGCCATAAAGCAGGACTGGGATGATCAGGGTCTTATACAGAGTCTCCTTAGTAGTTCGAGATAGGGCTTCACTGTTGAATTGCCTTATAAGACCAAAAAAACACCGATTGGCAAGAGTTATTCTTCGCTTGATTTCTGCGCTGATGTTGTTCTCATAGTTCATAGCAGAGCCAAGGTAGACAAAGTCCCTTACTACCTCGAAGTTATAGCTGCCCACTGTGACGTTTTGCCCAATTCGTCGGTGTTGGCTTTCACTTCTAGTTGACAGCATATACTTGGTTTTGCTCTCGTTTATCGCTAAACCCATTTTGGCCGCTTCCGGCTCAATGCTTGCAAACGCACCGGTGACAGCCCGCTTCCGATAATGTCTATATCGTCGGCGTATGTAAGCACAGTTGGCTTGTGAGTTTCGCACAATCCGTTCAAGTACAATATTAAAGAAGTCACATGACAGCGCGTCACCTTGTCTAAACCCTTTTTTGACATCAAAGGTCTCGGTGAGGTCATTACCGACCTTGATGGAGCAGCGAGCGTTCTCCATCGTCAGCCTGCACAGACGGACAAGTTTGGCAGGGATGTCAAAACTAGATATGGCTCTATAAAGCTCTTCTCTATAGATGTTGTCATAGGCGGCCTTGAAATCGATAAAGAGGTGGTGAGTATCGATTTGGAATTTGATCGATGGTGGACTTTCCTGGCCTGAAACCGCACTGATAGGGTCCAATCAGGCTGTTCATAAAAGATTTCAGGGGTGCACACAATATCGCAGAAAAGATATTGTATGCGATGTTGAGGAGACTGATGCCTCTATAATTGGCGCAGTTGAGGGGGTCTCCTTTCTTGTGGATCGGGCAAACGATGCTGAGATTCCATTCATCAGGCATACACTCGTTTGACCAAATCTAGAGGTGAGTTGGTGTATGCACTCTACCAGCTCACATTGGGATATCCCCATTCGTACCTTGGCTACAACAAGGTAATGATCCGAGTCTATGTTGGCCGCTCAGAAGGTCCGGACATCCAGAATACGACGCAAGGCAGATCGCAATATGATCAATTGGGTTGATCGTTACATGTTCTTTGGACCGCCATGTCTGCTTATGAATATCGAGATGAGGAAACCATGTGCTTGCTATGGGGACATTTCGCTCCACAGCGAAATCAATTAGCCTTAGTCCGTTATCAGACGTAGTGTCGTGTAGGCTATGCTTACCGACTGCTCTACCAAAAACGTCCTCCTTTCCTATTTTGGCGTTAAAATCGCCCAATACGATTTTAACGTCGTATGTAAGACATTGCTCGTATGTTTTGTTGAGGAGCTCGTAGAAACACTTTTTGGTGGCAGGGCCCTTTTCTTCCGTGGGGGCATGAACACATATTAGGCTTATGATAGCGAATTTAGCCTTGATCTGGATAGTCATAGTACGCTTGCTCACGTGTCGGGAGCTTAAGACTTCTTGCCTAAGTCTGCCGCGTATGACAAAACCGCATCCGAATAAGCGTTACCTGTTGCCTCTGTAGCAATCACCGGAGTAAATGCCACAGTTTTTCCTCCTCTTTTTGCCCGGCGCATTCCATCGCACTTCCTGGATGGCGGTAATATCTGCTTTATAGCAGTCTAGGGCCTCTGCTAGTTGTTCGGCTGCACGTGGTCTGTAAAGGGACAGAACATTCCACGTACAGATCCGAAGGTCGTTGTCCTTATTTCGTTTGCTGGGGTCGTCATTAGTTGAGTCATCCTTATCCGAGGCTTTTGGTTGTTTCGGAACCATCGATTTTTTACGTGGTAGTGAAGTTACACCGACGGCACAACCCTCAACCTGGAGGGCCAGTTCCTTAATTGTTCCCCTTCCCGGTGCCACCGGTCGATTACTGAAATAGGAGCGCTGCCGTTGGCCCATTAAGGGCTCCTCCGCCAACATCTCTATTCCAATATCCTGACCAACATTGGAATTTCCTTACCGACCTGTGATCCGAATACGTCGAAGCAGCTCGCGCAAGGTATTCATTAAGTTCAACCTAACTGGAACTATAGACGCCACCGTTGACTCCGCCTAGGGAATTCGTCCACTGCCGCCTGGAGCAGGAAGAAGTGCTCTAGTGAGAAAGCACTCCCCCCCCCCCCCCCCCCGCCCCTCTTTCATCTGCTGCCGCCAAGAATCCTCCAAACGGGGTTGGTTACCCATTTCTTGAATTAAGGTACTAGGCACCCGGCTGTCACCGCGTGGAGGCTGAGAGTAGGAGTTGGTAGGCCTCAGCTGAGGGAAAACGCGTGTGTTTTCATATGATCCCATGCACTACCGTTTGACCAGCCAGCTGCAGTGGTTTGAAGCTCGGGTAATGTTTGATTTCAGTACACCTCCATGGGAGGCGTCCAAGTTAGTCGGAGAACACTAAGTGTGCGTTTTATAATTCAGTTTTTATGTCAAGTATTCATTAGGAGAGCGTCTTGCATTACTATAAGTGGCTTGCGACCATAGTTAATATTTAAACAAATAATCACTCAATAGTTGAACATGACTCGGTCAACTAGCTTGATGATTAGCTTTTCTAGTTTAAAACTGGAGTCTAATAGATCGATGGGAATACTGGTAAAATGGCTGTGATGTCTACACTACATAATGCCGCAGGCAAAACTTTTGACAATATCAAAATTCTCGTTGAGTATAAACCATACTAAGGTTCTATTCATCGATGTACCTATACACACATTCTTTTCCGAATCAAATTGGTTAATCAAGTTAATTAATTAGCTCAAGCGATATTGTGCAGATTGAGTTCGCACATTATCCTGCCCACTTTTTCTTGATTAATTTGATGGAAGTTTGTTTATCATTGTTCGGTTTGATTAGAGCACTATAACCTGAAGTATTCCTTGGAAATTATGAGGACAGATTATGTATCATTTACAAGATTCCCCTTTTCGTCTCTGCGGACTTCTAATGACCTAATTTTATTTATGTTTGTTTGGAAACTATGACATAGATATACTATATTGGGTTGGCTCAATAAGTTTTAGTTGCAATAAAATAGTTTACCTATACATATAATATAATGATAACTAGGTTCGTCTTTGGGCAGATATCACGCAAAAACGAATTGACAGATTCTAGTAAAGCCCAGCCACTCTATACCTTAGAGACTCGGTTTCAATCTCCAACTAGAATTATCACGATATTCCTCAGGTGGATTAAAATATTAAAATAAATAAGCACGGAGATTAGAAAAACAGACAAACCAGGAATTATGTACTTTTAGCCGCAATTTTAAATAAATTAACACAAGGGTTTATTTCCTTGAACAAATTTACAGCCACGTGGATATTTTAATCCAGGCGACAACGATGGCGTTCGACATATTCCTTCTGTCAGTCAAACACATACATATATGTATATTTAGTATTATTCTGGACCACACAGACAAAGTCACGGTTATCTTCTAGTTGGTAGATAAAACTTTTATCAGTTATATATGCACCATTATTTTCTACAACTTTCTGCCATCTTTTGCGCAATTTCGTAAGGCCCCTATCGTAGAACGTTTGATTTTTCTGAGCGAAGAATTGCTCCAAATGGATTTTACATGCTTCCAGCGAGGAGACAGGGCCAAGGTAGACAAAGTCCTTTACTACCTCGAAGTTACAGCTGCCCACTGTGACGTTCTGTCCAATTCGTCGGTGTTGGCTGTCCCTTCTTGTTGACAGCATATACTTGGTTTTGCCCTCGTTTATCGCTAAACCGATTTTGGCCGCTTCCGCCTCAATGCTAGCAAACGCACCGGTAACAGCCCACTGAGTTCTTCCGATAATGTCTATATCGTCGGCGTATGCAAGCAGTTGTACAGACTTGTAATAGATTGTGCCGCCGGTGTTGGCTTGCGAGTTCCGCACAATCCGTTTAAGTACAGTATTAAACAAGTTACATGACAGCGCGTCACCTTATCTAAAACCTTTTTTGACAACTAGACATGGCTCCATAAAGCTCTTCTCTATAGATGCTGTCATAGACGGTCTTGAAATCGATAAAGAGGTGGTGAGTATCGATTTGAAATTCTTGGATTTGATCGATGGTGGACTTTCCTGGCCTGAAACCGCACTGAGAGGGTCCAATCAGGCTGTTTCAGGCGTTCACACAATATCGCAGAAAAGATCTTGTATGCGATGTTGAGGAGACTGATGCCCCTATAATTGGTGCAGTTGAGGGGGTCTCCTTTCTTGTGGATCGGGCAAACGATGCAGAGATTCCACTCATCAGGCATATACACTCTACCAATTAGAAGCGGACGAGTACCAGTCCCCAACGCATAGCACTGTACTACTATATTCTGGAAGACCTTTCGGAAGTCCGCGGGAATATGAAGTCGGACTACTGTTAACAACAACCGCACGCAAGGGCCTAATTTCATGACAGCCCCATGGTGATAGAATTATGACGGCCAGATTCCGGACTAGAGTACGACGCGTCACCATTATATAGTGTTATGCCTAAACAAATGGCTCATCTGAGGACGAGAAGGAGAGCGTCTACAATCTTTTAAGCGCCGTCTTCAACACAACACTAAATGGAGACATTGTCATAGTGATGGGGGATTTGAATGCCAAGGTAGGCAACGAGAACGAAGGGCTCAAACATGTAATTGGGAAGCATGGGCTAGGCAGCTGCAATGACAACGGCGAAAGGTTTAAGGATTTCTGCAATGCCAACTGCCTTGTGATAGGTGGCACTATGTTTGAGCACAAGACCTGCCACAAATTCAGCTGGGTTTCCAATGACAGGCAACCAACCTCGAACCAAATTGACTATTTTGCAATCAGTCACGGCCTTAGATGTAGTCTCCTGGACGTCCGAAACAGGCGAGGGGCAGATGTGGGGATAGTACGGGATCACCATCTTATGATAGCTACTCTCCAACTACGCACTGCTGCAGTTCGAAGATTCCACGACAACACATGAATGCCCAGGTTAAACATCAATAGACTTAATGATCCCTCAGTGCGCCAACAATTAAGGGAACACTTTTCGTAAGGTGTGGAAGCAATCAGCAGCTCTATGCCCGCAACGATCCAAGAACATTGGTGTGCTGTGAAAAATTTTTTACATCTAGTGCTGAAAGAATTGTCGGCCGATCGCAGGGAAGACATAGGGCGTGGCCGAGGATACCTGGAGACGGATTGACGAACAAAAATAGCTGAAAGCTCGCGTTGCAGCTACCCCAGCAGCAGGGAGAAGCGAGCTAGAGTCCCTTTATCGCATGAGGATGAGAGAAGTTCAGCGTAGCGTGCGACGTGACAAGCGCAACTACATCAACGCGCTGGCTGCAGAAGCAGAAGAAGCTGCACGGAGGTGCGACAGCAGGACCGTCTACAGAATCACGAAAGAGCTAGCAGGTGGTCGCAGCTCCAGCCAACACCCAGTGAAAAGCCTAGACGGCTCCTTGCTCATTTCGGATGAAGACCAGCTCAAGAGATAGAAAGAGCATTTTGGTACGGTTTTGAACCAGCGATATGCTCCCAAATCAGACTGAGATACCCGAGGTGAGAAGTTCCCGAATACGCACCACGACTCCTAGTAAAGATGAAATCATTACCGTGATCAAAGCACTCAAAACCAACAAGGCGGTAGGACTTGACGGTATTCCAGCAGAGCTCTTACGAGCAGCACCAACAACATTGGCTGAGCTTCTACTTCCACTTATAGAGAGAGCTTGGGAAGCTGAGAGCTTGGGAAGCTGAGAGCTGAGAGCTTTCCTAACAGTGGAAAAAGGGAATGATCGTCAAGCTTCCTAAGAAAGGAAATTTAATGGAGTGCGGAAACTGGAGGGGTATCTGCGTGCTGCCTGCTGTAGCTAAGATAATAGATGACGTCATTCTGGAGCGAATCAAGCAACATCTCGAAGACACACTCGATGCCGAACAAGCAGGTTTCCGCTCTTGATTCTCTTGTGTCGACCACACCAACACCCTGCGGATTATCATCGAACGGTGTGTTGAATATCGATCGCCACTGCACCCGCTGTTCATCGATTTTGAGAAGGCGTTCGATAGTGTCAACAGGGAGTTTATTTGGCGTGCCTTACGCAGGAAAAAAATTCCCGATAAACTAATTGCTATTATCAAAGCTGATATGAAGGCTCCGAATGTCACGTTCTGCACAGGGAAAGGTTGTCTGAGGAATTTGAGATCCAAAGTGGGGTAAGACTAGGCTGCATCCTTTCACCAATATTATTCCTATTGGTGTTTAACGATGTGCTTCATGCAGCTTTGTCGACGGGAAACGGAGGAATTCGATGGACTTTTACATCCCAACTGAAACATCTTGATCTACGCTGACGATGTATGCTTACTCTCTTATAGAATTATGGACCTCCATAAAACGACAGCAGGTGTGAAGACGGAGGCGGGCGTTGTCGGGCTGAAAATTAATACGGGAAAAACTAAAATTATCAGACTTGGAACAAACTCATCGGTTCAAATATGCATTACTGGACAACCGGTAGAGAGAGTAGAGGATTTCCAGTATCTTGGGAGTATTGTCTCGACCGATGGTGGAACCGAACTGGATATAGCCAACAGGATCGCCAAAGCAAAGTCTGCGTTCAGGATGTTGTCCAAAACATGGCGAAGCAATGCAATCAGTTTGAGCACCAAAATAAGACTGTTCCGCTCCAACGTTGAATCCGTGCCGCTATATGGTTGCAGCACGTGGAGAGTGACCACTACTATCACCAGAATACTGCAAACGTTTGTTAATAGGTGCCTGCGCAATATCTTAAGGATTTTCTGGCCCAACAGTATCTCTAACGAACACCTCTAACAGAGAGCGAGTCAGGAACCATTAGGCACAACCATCCAACGGCGGAAGTGGCAGTGGATTGGTGACACGTTCAGAAAGGTTGACAATTTCATAGCGAACCATGCTAAGCAATGGAACCCTATAACTCAGGATGGCAGAAGACCTGGCGGTCCGCGGAGAGCATGGCGCAGAACAGTCGAGAAGGAGGCACGGTAGTTAGGGAAAAGTTGAAGAGAACTCAGACACATTGCCAGAAACCGTACACGATGGCGCGTAGGCGTAGTAGAGGCCCTAGGACCCACAAGGGGATACAGGACATAAAGTAAAAGTAAAGTTGACATAAAACACGAATTTAGACAGATTAAATTCAAAACTCAGAATTCGGAGAATTTTTCCGCAATTCCGTTCCGATCGGATACCTCGATAAGGCTGATATTCTACTTTTATATGTACATTTTGGAATTGTGAAGCTTAAGGCATTCCTTCTCAACCGCAAATTCAATACAATTAGATTTTTTTTAGCAAAGTCTTTGTATACAGAATTCCACACAGTGTAGGCGTCTGAAGTTTGTTTCCTAATTTAGTTTTATTATATTTAAATTAAAAGAAGAGAAAGCACGTTATTATTCAGCGGACCGCCAATAGGTTATGGCCAGTAATGATTCCTCCGGAAGCGCCAAGTTTTGTTAACTTTGAGTGAGGATGAAGTTGGTTTTCATATTGCCGTGTTTTGTCCGGATGTTATAAAGAATCATTTTCGCTGCGTTTCTACAGGGAACCGCTGATAAAATTTGTTAACTCAAGTTGTGGGGAAGCCAAATATCATATCGATTTACGTATTGCAGTTTTTTTGGCCGAACCGCATCTCCAACGAACAACTTTATCTGAGAACGGGCCAAGAACCTATAAGCATTACTATACGAAGAAGAAAGTGGCAATGGATTGGACACACCCTACGGCGCGAAGACAACTCCATTGCGAAATACGCCATGCAGTGGAATCCGCTCACCCAGGCAGGCAGAATAGCGGGACGCCCTAGGCAAACGTGGCGCAGAACAGTTGAGGAGGAATCGAGCTCTTTAGGAATGAGTTGGAGGCAGCTCAAACGCGTTGTAGAACTCCGAACACGATGGCGCGCAGGCGTGGTTGACGCCCTATGCCCCCCGAGGGGTTAAAGGACATAAAGAAAGAAGTTTGAGTAAATGATTTTCCACGCTTGATTTCGATATATCTAACGTTTCTGAGCTTTAATTTGGTCCGCAACAATCTCAACCAGTCGCCCAGAACGGGGCAAATCAGAGCATGTGAAATCATCACCACGAAAACGCCGGAACCACTCACAGACAGTCCAGGCGCTAACCGGGCTTGCGCTGCATTTTTCCTTTTTAAAAATTGATTTTACTTTGATGCTTGGATTTCAACGATTTATTAACAAGAGAGTCATTTACAGAAATTCATACATTTATATATAAAAAATATTTGCGCTGGAAAATAATTGATTTTCCCGCCTTTTTCTAATGTCATTAGAAAATAACCAATTGACAGGTGTAATTAAAGATGCAATTACACTTGATGCAATTTCATAGGGTGCATCAATTACCTCCACGTTTAATTTGGGACGAATCTGACCTGCTTGCTACGCAGATGCTTAGATGTTCTAGGGTTTTGCAAGGCTACCAATGGCGCGACTGCTGCTCGTGAGTTAATTGGTGATGAAACATCTCCGGTTATTTCAGCCTCTGGAGTTGAAAAGCGAGGTTCCATAGTTGAATCTAAATACACGGTCTGAGGACTAGATATTGGATACGAGAAAATCTCTGGTTCATCAAGCTCCGCTTGCTGATTGCTCGTCGGGGAGTTTCTGGGAATTGAAACACTATTAGAATTGCAATATTGACTACTTGCCTGCTGTAAATCTATGGTGTCATTCACTGGATCAGAGATCGTTTCGCCACCCATTGGTCTTCGAGGTCGGATCTGGTTTTGATGGCGCCGACAGGTATCATTGCTAGTCTTAACCAGATACATACGCCTTCCAAGAGTCTTCTTTATCACTCCACAAATCCACTTCTTGTCACGCAGGTATTGTCACACAAGTTGATCAACGTGAAAACTCAAACTCTCGGTCTTCATCATCTCCTCTTGGTTACGAGATTCTGGGAAAATAGCGGAGAGCAAGGTTCGGTGTTGCCTACCATGCAATCTTTCCGCTGGAGATACGCCACTATCATCTGGTGCCGAACGATAAGTCGACAAGAACGTGGCTTATGTATCATCTCCTTGCTTGTGGTCCTCCATGATTTTGAGAAAGCTCGTTTTGAAAGTCCGAACCATTCTCTCTGCTAGGCCGTTCGACTCAGGGTTGAAAGGTGCTGAAGTCATATGCCGAATTGAGTGATCTCGCCAAAACTGCTGGAACTCGCCCGAAGTGAACTGAGTGCCATTATCAGACACTATGGTTTTAGGTAGTCCCTCCAGTGCGAATATTGAGCGCAATGCCTGGATCGTAGCCTGGGATGTAGTAGAAGACATTCGAATTACGAATGGAAACTTCGATTTTGAGTCTACCATAATAAGCCACATAAATTTTTGAAAAGGCCCGGCCAAGTCTATGTGGATGCGCTCCCAAACCTCCTCTGATAAGGGCCAGCTGGTGTACTCTCTAGGCGACCGACTAGCGTTTAGCTGACATGCGGCGCATCGTGCCACCGTTTGCGAGATAACTTCATCGATGTTGGGCCACCAACAGTGTCTTCGGGCCATTTGCTTCATCCGGGTGACTCCCTAGTACCTTCGGCTGCAACTTTTTGGGCACGACTACTCTCGAACTTTCACTGTGGAAGAGAAGATTGTTAGTACACACACTGAGACAAAGCCTTATACGAAAGTATGGCAACGACATGTTTTCAGCTGGTAGTAAGCGATTTGGCCAACCATTCTGCACGTACTCAATAACTTTCTTTATCGTGGAATCTTGCTGAGAGAAACTAGCAATAACTCCGGCATTGATGGGGAAATCTTCTACGATCGCCGAATGTTTCTCATCTAATTTGTGGCAAGATTCCTCCGACTGGTCAAAATCGTTATCCGGACCGACTGGCAAACGCGAAAGGCAGTCCGCGTTTCCATGCTGAGTTGTTGGACTGTAGCGTATCGTATGATTGTAACCCATTAGAATGATTGCCCATCGCTGAAGTCTTCGAATGGTCATATGGGGCAGTTTCTTGTCAGGGCTAAAAATGGTTACTAGTGGCTGATGATCGGTGATCAGCTCGAATTGACGTCCAAACAAGTATTGGTGGAATTTTTTTATGCCAAATATAATAGAGAGAGCTTCCTTCTCGATCTGACTATATCTTCTCTGCGCTTCATCCAATGTCTTCGATGCGAAAGCGATTGGCTTTTCCGTTCCATCACTATTAGCGCGAAGTTTGTTGAGGGGAGCTGCTACCTGAGCAAAATTCCCGATGAATTGGTTATAATAATTTAATTTACGAATAAATGCCTCGAGGTCTTTGATGTCTTTTGGTATACAAATACAAATATTTGGCGCAACAGCTCTTTAAAGTGCCAGGGCCTAGCTTCTCGCAACCACTCATGTTGTGTGCGTTATATTTTCCACACGAATGGAAGGGACCTACAGTTTACTGCCGAATCCGAACGGCGATTTGAGAAGCTTTTTTAGACAACAATACTCTCGGATGTTTGTCAGACGCTCGCGAGAGGTGGGACCGTGAAAAAACTTTTTGGTATTTTCTGGGATTCGAACTTGGAACCTCATGCGTAGTGATCCGACACACTAACCACTTACGCCACGGCGCCCACTTTTGGTATCGGCAAAGCCCTTATGGCTTCGCGTCTCGATTCCGATGGTCTTATACCAGTTTCGCCAATGATATGACCTAAGTACTCAATTTCGGGTTTTGCAAATTGGCACTTATCCAGTCGACAGCGCAGGCTATGATGCTCCAGTCGTTCGAGAAAAGTTTGAAGATTCCTCAAATGCTCGTCTTTAGTACGTCCGGATACAATGACGTCATCGAGATAGGCCACCCAGAATTCCAAATCAGCAGTTAGCTGTTCCATGTATCTCTGGAAAATTCCTATAGAACTGGATGTCCCGAAAGGTAAGCGTTGATGTTCAAAAAGGCCAAACTCTGTATTGGCGACGCACATTTTTCTCGACTGTTCGTCCATAGGAATCTGAAGATACGCATCGGATAAATCAATCTTTGTAAAGTAGCGTCCTCCTTGTAATTTGTGAAACAGTTCCGGTATACGGGGCACAGGATAACGATCTATTACAAGCTGTGTGTTGATTGAAATCTTGAAATCACCGCATATACGTAAATTCCCGTTTGCCTTTCTAACGACCACGATGGGTGCTGCCCATTGGCTCGTTTGCACAGGACGTAAAATATTCAGCTGCCGCAATCGTTCAATCTCACGACGGACGTCTTCCTTTTGAGCAAAAGGTATGGGGCGGTATTTAAAATACTTGGGTTGGCTGTTTGGTTTCAACGTAGGATGCGCTACAAAATGCTTACTGCAACCCAATCCAGGCATGAAAACTATCTCGTGCTTCTTGCACAGAGACTTGACTTCAGATACTAGCTGTTCTCTAGATTCTGACATAATCTGCAGTACGACTTCCTCTTTCGCAAAATGTATCTGAAGCCCAAACGCTTGAAACCAATCCAAACCCATAATATTTGCTCCTCGAGGTACGTCGGAAATAACAAGTGGTAAAGTTTTTGCTTTCCACTGAACAGTGACATCTATTGTTCCCTTTATAGGTACGCTCTCTTCCCCATATGCTTTAAGGGTATGTGCGGTCGGTTTACAGTTTCGACTCCCTAGACTACGGTATCCGTCAAGACCTACCAGTGAACAGGTGGCACCTGTATCTAATTGAAATTCTAACGGGCGCTGATTTACGTGAAGCAACACAAAAATTTTGTTGGGTGTTTTTCTCAGTTTTTAACTCTGCTGAGGACACTGTTTCAAAAGGCGGTTCACCAGCCCCATAACTATCGACTACCAAGTTGATTGAATGAGCAGATTCTGTCTGCCTAAAGTGCAAGCCGAAATTCGATTGACTAACCTGTTTGCGATTCATAGCTGTGTTGCGGGTACGTCTTCTTCCCCGACTTTTAGATCACTGCCTAGATTGTGCTAAGGCAGAAACATCTGTACGTCTTGCTGACAAACACACGCTACTAATGTGACCACGACGTGGGCAGATATCGCAAACTGAATCGATATGTTTGCACTGATTCCGGTTGTGTTGAGTGAAACACCCAGGACACGATTTTCTAACACTAAAAATTGCATGCGACTTACTTGCAGATCTCGGGAAACTTGCTTGGTTCAGCTGATTTACCTCGGTGAATGTCGATGGGGTGGAAGTACTGCTTCCCTTAAGTATATTCGATGCCAGCTGCGTCGATTCGTAAGCCATCGCTAGTTCCTCGATTTCCTCCAGTGTTGGGTCTTTTTTTGTGTTGCGGCGATTTTCACAGAATCATGAGGCGTGTAGAAGGCGATCATGTCCCTGATCATGACGTCAGCGTAGGATGTGTTACAGTCCGACTTCGAGCAAACGAAAACACAATCTCTAGCAAGGTCTTTTAGGTCTGCAATCCATTCTGCGTATGCTTGCCCCGGGAGCATTTTTTGCTTCAGGAACTTACACCTCGACGCAAGTACATACAGTTTCGATTGGAAATGTTTTGTTAATCTCGCAGATAGAGCCTTGAAAGTGTGTGTACTTACATCTTCTGTCCCAAACAGCTTCCGGAGTAGATCATTGATGTGGTTTCCACACGTCGACAAAAAATGAGCCTTCCTTAAGCTGTCGTCCTTTAAAGAATTCGCAGAGAAATGCTGCTCCAACTGGAAAAGGTAACTGTCCCAAGATTTCTTTTCTGGATCAAACGGACGGAATTGGGGAATGGTGGTGGGTGCCGACGAGCATTCAAAATGCGCTCCATACATTCTGTGTTGGACTTCAGCATACTCTCTATCCATTCCTTTTGTTGGTTCAGAATTGCGTTCACTGCTTGTGGGTCCATTTTTAATTTCCTCGTCGCCACTTGATGTAACTTTGATGCTTGGATTTCAACGATTTATTAACAAGAGAGTCATTTACAGAAATTCATACATTTATATAAAAAAAATTTTGCGCTGGAAAATAATTGATTTTTCCGCCTTTTTCTAATGTCATTAGAAAATAACCAATTGACAGGTGTAATTAAAGATGCAATTACACTTGATGCAATTTCATAGGGTGCATCAAAAATAGAAGAGCATTCATTTCAAACTCATCGTGAGCTGTTCTCAAACGGATTAAGGAGATATGTTGGAATAAGTCCAACCATCCGGCTTGGGATGCCAAGATGTATCAGTGTCAGCGCTTTGCGATAATTCCCGACTACTTCAGATTAGTTTCATTGGATTCTAGCTCATTGAGCCCACCCTGACTGTCAATATAGATGAAGATATCCTTGTTAAATATTTATTTCATCTCAAGTAATTCCACAGCTTTAAGTACCCTAAGGGAGACCTTAAGGAGACTTGTAGGTTTGACACCTGAGAGTAAATTCTTGACCCGTATAAATCCGTATAAATTGCAATATATTGTGCTATTGCAACCCTTAGCCATAGAAACCTATATGAAGTCTCTTTGAATATTCCGAGGAGAGTTTTAGTACTCAGTTACCCTCTTAAACCAAGCAAATAGCGGTTGTCAGGAGCGATTTCTTACTTCATGTGATAGATATCGAATATCAAAGTTAGATGATATCTGCAAACATATGTAAACCTGATCCTAGGACTTCATTTAGTGGTTCGAATTTCTCTTAAAGAAATGCCTTACATCAGTAGGAAGGGTTTACTAAATTTTTCTTCACTCCGTAATAGACCCCACTACTCCGTCAATCTTAAGTACTGCCAAGTTTGACAACGCAATCTGCCACTAGGACCCATTAGATGACTATAAACTTCTTTGTTGCACGTTTACCAAAAATTAATAACCAGCTCCAACAAGTGACATTTTCTTAAAATTAACCTCCATCCTCTGCGTTCCTTCAAGGACAAATTCCAACGAATGCCATTCCAATTGTTATTAGTTTCATAAGCGACATACATTTCTGATTGTCTGTCATAAAAGCGCTCCGATATTAAAGGAATAAAAATATTTCCCCCATGAGGTATGCGTCGCATTCGACGTCGGAATTAGTAGATACACCGAGTACAGTATTTTTACTGCCGACCTTGGCCAGAGTGATCATGAAAAAAGGTCCTGCATACGTAAAATTACTGCACGAACACTAACCGGAAGGTCACGGAGCCGTCTACCGCACCGCCCACCCTCATCCGCTTTGGATATTGTGTGTCACTCGGCAGGAATGTCTCATTCTCTCTGCGGAATACAAATAAAAATCTTAAGGGATCCAGTTGTCCCGAAATGAAACACGTTCCTGCTCTGCTTCGACAGAAACAAAAAAATCAATTGATTCACATCAAAGGAAAAAATTTATGATCCAATAAACTGACACTCGGAAGAGGGAATTTCGTTTTTGGCTGTTTTATGGCAAAATGACAAAAACACCCCCGTCCCGTGGAATAAATGAAAAGAAAAACTCCGGAAAAAATCATCCATCCAACCCTCGGGGTGAAGGGAGAAACGATGGAAAATATATTATGTTCGGTCCTTATCTGTGAGTGTGGGGGTCGAAAAGGGAAGGGCAGGCAGCAGGAAAGAGGACGAATTTCCGCAGGTGATTTTGCCTGCCAATGCCAATGATGAAATTCATATATATCACTGGATACGAGTGTAGTTTCAGGGATGTCTAGTGCTTGCTATGGTAAACGTAGCGCTCCCATCATTTTATGAAAGTTGGCAGAAGCCGAGTCAGTTTTAGGGAGAAATGTGATAGTACCGAGGCTATTATTTTACCTACGTTAGCTAAAGGTTACGAGGGTCAAAGCACACATTTCACAAATGGATGATGGGGTTGGGGGATGTGGGTATACGGTACGCTTTTCGAATCTGTTTCACTTGTTGGTTGTTGATTGTACTTGAGGAGTAGAGTATTTACTGGAGAAAAAGTTTGACACTTTGAATGGCATTACAAGGAAATTGAACCTTACCTGGGTTATATGATTTAATTGGAGTTATGTTGCGCTGTCAAAGCTGGAATTTTGTGTTGTAAATGGGGCAGAGTGAAAACACGCTTATACCAAAGCAGCACCATTGTCGCACCAACAGGATCTAAGGATTCTCCAGATCTAGCCAGGACTTATTATAGAGCATCAGACGGAGTCAAATATTTCTTAAGGAATCCTAGATATTTCGCAGCATTTTTGGCGACCTCTAATATCTGGTCATTCCATAGAAGATGGTTATTGACGCACATACCGAGAATGGCAAGGCTTTGGATTCAATGATTCAAGTATTATTCATTGACAATGGTTGAAGGATTTTGGTTTCGCATGAGAGACAGAAGCCAGCATTATACTTGGATGCATTAAATTCCACTCCATTGGTTGAACCCCATAAGGTTATGCTGTCCCGGTCGGAATTGAATGTTTAACATACGTCGACGTTCCTCTTATACGGCCGAAGAGCAGGGACGTAAGTTAGGGAACGAATAATAAAAACTGAGCGTACTGTCATCAGCGAAGGAATGAATTGAATTGGAAGACGCAGACAAGAGGTCATTTATCTTCTCATCTTCCTTTTATCAGCGAGGCTATGATCCGAAAACAAGGGATCACAACCCTCCCACTTCACCGCATTTCTACTGATCCGCCTGTGGGTCAAATGACAAGAGGTCATTTATGAAAAGAAGAAATGAAGTCGGAGACAAAACGGAGCCCTGCGGAACACCAACATTTATATGGTGGATTGCAGACTTTAGGCGTCCAAAATAACTTATATCGAACGGAGCTATATTAGGAAAAGGAAGCTACAAAGGTACCAAATATTACAATGTGTCAGAAGGCGTTCCACAACGATCAGTGTTAGGTCCCCTTCTGTGGATCATCATGTATGACAACGTGCCAGGTTGCCAATGCTATCAAGAACGAAAGCCATAGGCTTCGTGGACGAGATCGATTTCTGGACCGTTGCGCAACATGTTCACGAGGTAGAACCAGCAACAAATGAAGCGATCTCAAAAATGAAAACCTGGTTGGAGGCAGCGGGGTTGGATTTAGTAGAGCAGAAGATGGAAGCAGTTCTGATCAACCTCCCAAAGCAGTAGAATATATGAACGTGCACGTAGGGAGACTTAAAGCTAAACAGGTAAACAAATGTAATGATAGACAATAGGTTGAACCTTAACCCGTACCTAGAGTATGTAGGAAAAAAGGCGTCGATATTGAAATAAACGCTGACGAGGGTACTGCCAAATGTCGGTGGACCTTACCATAGTCGTAAAATCCTATTGTCCAGAGTAGTAAGCTCAGCACTACTATACGCATCCCCAGTGTGGGCTGATGTTTTGGCAACAAAGCAACTATCAACTGTCTGTAGACTCAGTGCCCTAAAGCCAATATGTGAATATAGAACAGTGCCAGAGACCTTCGTAAGCACATCTGGGTGAACTTCCGTGAACCGGGTCCGTCCGGCTGGGTGAACCGGACGAGACATCTCTTGTTGACCTGATTGGCTGAAATATGTGTCTCAGAAGTCTAGTAGGAGCTCCTCAGAAGAAGGACGTGCAGCGGATGATTTCTCCCGATGGAATCAACGGCGACGTCTACAGGCCAGCTGATATCTTACTTGAGCTACTTCGACATATTTGGAGTTGAGGTCTGTAAAGATTTTCAATACTGCGTCAGGGTATTGAAAAAGAGATGGTGGCGGGTGAACCCTTAATGGGACACCAGTGCGCTCATATCCCCGAAGTGGGTTACTGGCATCGGTGTATCCGCCCCCTCGTCCTAGGGCTTGCAAAAAAGGACCTGGTCCTCCGGGTTTGGGGTTGTGCCGTTGGGTTAACTTCTTACTTACTTACTTAGAAGGCGCTACAGTTCGGGGTGAACCTGGGACTCAATCAGCTTCCCTACCACGTAAAAAACCTTCGGTTACGAAGCAACAAATAGGCTCGGACACGGATGATTTTCCTGTTGACGACCCAAGCACACGTAAAAAGGATAACGGTCTTCGTGTCTGCACGTGGAATAACTATTTTTAGCAAGGCTAAATTTGACAACATTAGCCTAATATGTGCTCACGATCCTCACGAGAAGATGGACGATGCGACGAAGGATGACTTTTACCAGCTCTTATACAAGACGTGTGAGTAATGACCTAGCCACGTCGCTAAAATTGTCGTAGGTGATTTTAACGCAAAGCTAGGAAGAGAGGACGTCTTTAGTGTGTGGTTGGAAAGCACAGCCTGCACGACATCACATCCGACAACGGACTCGGGCTGGTCGACTTTGCGGCGGGACGAAACTTTGTCGCCGCTAGTACGCGGTTCCCACGTCTCGATATTCACAAGGGAACATGGCTCTCCTTTGATTAAAAAACTGTCAACAAACTCGATCACATTGCGATCGACGCAAGGCACTCTTCCAGTATTCTGGGTGTCCGGACTTTCCGAGGAGCCAACGTGGACTAGAATCACTATCTAGTTGTAGCCAAGGTACGGATGCGCATATCCACAACGGAGCGAAATCAACGAAATACTGTCGAGAAGTTTGACGTTGGATGGCTACAATCACAATAGACTGCCAGAAACTTTGCCGGTCGAGTTTCTTTTAATCTCAATCTAAGTCCTATGCCTTCAGTAGCAAATGCGGAAGACCAATGGCAGCGTTGACAACAAGCCATCAGAGATGCCGCCTCTGATATACTCAGTTTCTCTTGGCCCCTACAACGAATCCCCTGCTTTGATGAGGAATGCCGGCAAGCGCATGCAGCAAAACAAGAGGCCTATAAAGCGGCGCTGCATAGAAGGACTAGAGCTGCGTACGAGCTCTACGTGCGCAGGAGACAAGAGGCACATCGATTTCTCAAAAAGAAGAAAAAAGAGCATGAAAAGCGCTCGATCGAGGAGATTGAGAGACTTATTGCAGGAATAATATTCGAACATTTTACCAAAGGGTAAAAGAACATGCCAGGGTTTCAAAGCCAGAACAGAAGCCTGCAGGGGCAAAAATGGCAACATAGTAGTAGAATCGCAGTCGGTGCTGAGGATATGGAAGGAACACTTCTGTAGACTGTTAAACGGCGACGATGACCAATATTCCGTTGTCAGGCAGACTGAGCCATTCAACAGTGACGATGGCAGTCAAGATACCCGTCAATCCGATAGAATGAAGTGAGCATAGTGATATCTAAACTTAAATCCAACAAAGCTGCTACAGTCGACGACCCTGCCGCCGAATTTTTCACGGCAGGAGGAGGTAAGTTGGTAAGGAGCATGCATCAGCCCATCTGCAAAACCTGGTCCTATGAAAGATTGTCCAATTACTGGAACCTCAGCATCGTTTGCTCAATCCTGAAGAAAGGAGACCATCTGAACTGCGCCAACTAGAGAGGTATAAGTCTTCTCAACGTCACATATAAAATTCTGTCTGCCGTGTTGAACGCCTAAAACCGATCGTCAACATCGTCAGCAGCCTGACAGGTCTTTATCACTGCGGTTTTAGGCCGGGAAAGTCCACCATTGACCAAATATTCACACTACGGCAGATCTTGGAAAAAGCCCATGAATATAAAGTCGATACGCGCCACCTCTTCATCGATTTCAAAGTTGCCTATGATAGCGTGTGTAGAGACGAGTTATACAGAGCCATGTCTAGTCTTGACATCCCTGCCAAGCTCATCCGTTTGTGCAGAATGACGATGGAGAATTCTTGCTGCTCCATCAAAGTCGGTAAGAACATCACCGAACCGTTCGATGTCAGGAAAGGTCTTAGACAAAGTGACGCGCTATCATGCGACCACTTTAACATAGTACTTGAGAGAATTGTACGAAACTCACAAGCCAACCCCGGAGGCAGAATCTTTTACAAGTCTGTACAACTACTCGCTTACGCCGATGACATTGACATAATCGGAAGAACTCAGCGGGCCGTCAATGGGGCATTTGCGAGTATTGAGATCGAGGCAGCAAAGATGGATTTAGCGGTCAATGAAAGCAAACCGAAATATATTCTGTCTACAAAAAAGGACACCCAACATCGGCGTATTAGACAGAACCCCACAATAGACAGATATAATTTTGAGGTAGTAAAGGATTTTGTCTACCTAGGCTCTATGGTGAACTCCGCAAATGACATCAGTAGGGAGATCACACGAAGACTTTCTCTTGCCAATCGTTGTTTCTATGGGCGAAGAAGGCAATTGAGTAGCAAAGCATTATCTCGGACTACCAAGGTAACTCTTTACAAGACACCAATCATCCCAGTCCTGCAGTATGGCGCAGAGGCATGGGCTTTGACAAAACCGGATGGGAATGCCCTTGGTTATTTTGGGAGAAAAGTTCTTCGAGCGATTTTTGGTCCCGTCTGCATAGATGGTGAGTGGAGGAGAAGATACAATGCCGAACCATACGGCCTATATAAGGACATCGACTTACCCACAAGAATTCATATACAACGACTAAGATGACTGGGTCATTTAGAGCGGATGGAGCCCAACGTTCCAGCTAAGAATGTCTTCGAATCCACCCCGGATTGACGGCGCAGTACAGGACGACCTCGCGGTAGATGGCGCAAACAAGTGAAGAGAGACCTCAATCAACTTGGCGTGCGCAACTGGAGGCAGCTGGCTCGTAACCGTGCTGGCTGGAGAGGTTGGTTGGTTGAGGCTCAGGTCCACTCCGGACTGCTGGGAACAAATTGCATGTGTCCGGAAGTCTCAGGGCCACCTGTAGGTTAATATCTCTGGAGTATATATCTGACCCTGTACACTTTCTGGTCTTAGAACCATCTGTGTATATTGCAATCTCGTTGTGGACAGAGACTGTCTCCCTTTGCCAATCTTCTCTAACAGGATACATTACTTCGTACGGTGTGACGAAGTCTCACATACCAAGGATATTGTCCGGTTCGTTAGGGATATCGGAAAATGATTCCGTAAGAATGAAGCTTGAGGCGGACTTAAGCATGAATGAAAATATTGTATATTACCGGATTTGAGGTCCTTAGGATTTATGTGCGATTTTTTCCGCATTTTGCCTGAAGCTTTCTTTTAAATTTTCCACCAAATTTAAGGACGAAATGAATTGCTTCACTAAAGGCTTCGCCATCCATTTTCATTTATTTAAATTGCACTCAAAAACTCGAAGCTCGCGGCGTTAAAATGATTTATCTCTGCGACATATGCACAGTGCGAAGAAAAAAGCATAAAAATCCTCATAAAAAACGCAAAGTAAAAAACAGCGAATAACACGGAACAATATTTTATCCTTGGACATAATAAAAGTTAATTGCGCCAAAAGTCAACATTCATTATGGCGAACGACCCAGAAATTTTTATACTACTTCCCTAATGAGAGGAAGCGGGTTCCTTTTATCGTGTGCCAGAGTGCCAATGTGTGTGTATGTGTGGGTATGTTGTAACATACCTTTGGGTCGTCGTAACCTTACGTTTAATTAGCGAATACTTGAAATGTTTATATACCGCGCATTGTGTTATATCATTCGGGGGTGAGACCGGTGAGATGATAGAAATGAAAAATGATTTATTTTTTATTTTTTAGGAGAGGGAACAACAAGATTGATGTTGAGGTATGGTGAGTTATGGTTATGAGGTACTACGCAGTGGAGTTGTTTAAAGTTGTAAGCAGATGAGAGCACCTTTTAGAATGGCAAAGGTAGAAATGTTCACGGGAGATTCCATCATCTGTGAATGACCTTTTATTTAAATAACAGAAATGTTGCTGGTATATGACCTTTTAGTAGGATATTCAGACAAGCTACAGTCATAGGAATAAATTTAAAATAAAACATGAAAGGGAATATTACCTTGTTCTGCACTTGCGTACATCTCTAAGTAATCAGCTTCTAATTAACTACCTATATGCGAGTATTAATATTATTATATTTAGAAATGCTAAAAATTTGAGCACCTTTCGAAACATACAGCTCGCACGACACCACCTTCTAAAATGGACTCAAAGTAATTGGCTAAGTGATGTGGCAAGATATTGAGGGTTATCTTATCACTGAAGCCTTCCATGTAAGAAAATGGTTAGGATAAGCCACACGTTAGACTTGAACAGATTTAAAACAAAAATCTCTAGCGTTCATCAGAGGTAGGATCTTCGAATCCTCATATTTTTTGTATCAATTGTATTATAAAATGGTACCTATATGAGGAAACGTGTATCCGAATAAATTTCTAAAAGCCGAAAGACTTTTTTTTTTATCTAAGGGGTGGTAGAAAACGCTACACTTCTTCTTCTTCTTCCTTTTAGCAGCGAGGTTATGATCCGAAAACAAGGGATCACAACCCTCCCACTTCACCGCATTTCTACTGATCCGCCTGTGGGATTCGCCTATTTGACTTCAGAAAATATCGGCAGGCCTGCCGATTTTGGATCACAACGCTACTGCTCACGAGAAACAGGGCCGCTCTGTTTCAAGTAGTGTGGGACTTTATACTCACCAAAAAAACCACCTTTAACCTATAACCAAATGTTACAATTATATCGCCTCCACTGTGTTCCATATGGACGGCCTCTACTGTGCACAGTTGGTTCAGCACAAACAACAACATCTGGCGTTAATCACGCCACCCGAACATGGCCACTTCTCTCAATCTCATTGGTTAAGTTGTTTGCAAAAGTGAATTTCACTTACTTTTGTAATTCACATTTGCTTTTTGCGGAAATTTGCATAAGGGGAAGATTGAGATATGTGGTCGGGGAAGCTTGCTCAAGTGGTGAAAGTACTAATTTTGCGTACTCTTGATGGCCTCTCCCGGAAATCGATTTCCGGTCCATTTATTCCGTTCTTGGCGCCTTCACCTCGGTGATTGGGCGATTTAATCCGGGTCTGCTACTGACCATAGCCGACCCTTCGTTCGATAGGTTTCCCCCCGTCTAGGAGAAGAATTGTGGTTTACATACAGCGGATTTGTCGCCTCTTCCTGTACTGTTCGCTGATGATAATTATATCTGCTTCCAGTTTAATTCTGAGTTTAACGAGGAGGTCGACAGCCGTTCGACTCCTGTGGGGATTTCCCTGGAGTATTCTGGTCATTGCGCACTGCTTTCCTTCGCCTTTTCAAGTGCCGCTCTGAACACTTGACATCTTCCCGAACACGGCACGTGGTCTAGCGCTAACAATGGGGTCTTCATTTAAGCAAAACTTTGCGCACTAGCTTTTCTTATCACCTCACCACAGTTTATGCACAGTCCTAGGCCCTTCCGATTTGTTCCTTTGCAGGTGTTTTATGTCCATAATGGTGGAACAAAACGCTAGTCGAATTAAGAACAAAGATGCACAAGCTCTTTAACAAGGCAAAGCGTGAAAGTGACTGGTAGACAAACACCGAGCAATTAGGAGGATACAACTTGGAAATTAGGAAAGCTAAACGAAATAGCTTCAGAGCATTCTGCTAGAATATAGCGTCAACCCCGCCAGTGGCCAGATTACATCAGGCACTGGCAAAGGAGAAAGCAGGCGCGCTATGCTCACTGAAAGAACAAAGATGGTAGCTACACCGAAGATGAAGAGCAGAGGGCCCTTATACCATTAGAAATACACTCGATCTATAGCAGCACAGATGTAGTGGAAAAATTTAATTGTCCCAAGAGGGAAGACTAGGCGAAGGTAGGAGACATCTGCACGAAACAAAGCTAAGTATTCACATAAATTCTGTAGACCCATTAGCCTAATCCCATTTATGCTTAAGACGCTAGAAAGGTCATAGATAATAATAAGGATGACTGTGCTGGAAAGAGTAACTTTCCACCGCAATCAACATGTCTACAGAGCAGGAATATCCACAGAAACCGTGGTCTACCAGCTACGGTTCAAGATGCACTGGAGAGCAAGGAAACGGCAGCGTGCGCTTTTCTAGACATCGAAGGAGCATTCGACAACACCTTCCATGAAGCAATGACGAGGGGGTCTCGAAATAAGTAAATCACACCATAAGTAATTCGATGTGTGAGATGCTGAGAACTAGGACTGCTGAGACAGAGGTGGGACAAGAAACCATCACATTAAGCACCACTAGAGGCTGTCCACAAAGACGGGTGTTATCACCATTGATGTGGAGCCTAGTAGTAGATGAACTACTGCACAAATTGACAGACACTAGCATTAAGTGCCAGGGACTTAGAGTGAACCCTACCAAAACCACAGTGATAACATTCACCAAAAAGATACAGCTAAAGCGTTTGTAACCTATCATTTTTTTTCTTCCTATTTCGGTGAGTTTATGATCCGAAAACAAGGGATCATAACTCTCCCACTTCACCGCATTTCTACTGATCTTATTGGAAGGAATCAGGATCGATGTCAGGCATCTAGGTTTACCACTAGACAACAAACTCCTTGGAAAATAACATGTAGAAGCTGTGGTAACCAAAGCCACTAGAGCACTTATGGTGTGCAGGAACATTTTACCTGGGGATGCAGCCCAGCCATACTGAGGTGTATGTACATGATGATAGTACGATCCATCATCACATAAGTGGCAGTGACATGGGTTAACAGAACAAGGCTATCTACGGCGAGAACATCCCTGAGCAAATCGCAAAGATTAGCCTGCATATGTATAACAGGAGCCATGCGAACCTGTCCCGCAACGGCACTGGAGTTGATCGTAGGTATACCTCCGATACATACAATACTATACTGCTAGAGCGAACCGCCAAGACGACTATATTTAAAATCAGCAAAGAGGGCATCGGAAAGGAACATGCATCGCTAACAAAGAGTAACCCTATCCAAATCAGTACCGCTTCTGGACTGTCGATATGGTCAAGAAATACTGCTTTGAAAGAAAATTCGAATGAAAGCTGAGCAACAAAAAGGATTGGAGCACTAAGTCCGATAAGTATCCTCTCAAACAACATACAATTAAATGGTACACGGATGGATCGAAAACATATACAGGCACTGGGGTGGGGGTGCACCGGCCCAGGACCAGATACTCAGAATCACTGGGAATATTCCCTAGTATATTTTAAGCAGAAGTTCACGCGATCGAAAGATGGGCGCAAATCAGTCTAGACAGGAATTATCGCGGGCAGGTCATCGCAATACTATCAGACAGCCAAGCCGCTATCAAAGACCTGACCTTATATGAGATCAGATCCAAACTGGTATGGGAATGCCATACCGGGATCAACAAACTGGGAGATGCAAATAATTACTTTATTAGAGGAAGTACTCTAGACCTAGCATATCACCAACCAGAGCAATAGTTTAGGAGGGCACAATCGATTTTCTAAAGGTCGCAGTGCAATTGCACCTCGCAACAAATACTATCTATCTATCTATCTATTGCCAGAGAGCAAAACTCTAGTTTAAAAGTGAGTAGATAACTTACTGAGTAGACTTAGCAATTTACCCTTGAGAGCTATAAGCTATCCAGATGATCTAGTGATCATAATTAAGGGCAAGGGCACTCCTTGTAGTCTCGAACTGGTATGCTGGCGAGGGTTCACAAGAAAAAGAACGCTTAAGTCTTGGTTCAGTGGATCTCAATGGTGAAACCATTGATTTTTCTGCCGATTGTATTATATTTGATATACATAGGATTTATCTTAGATAAAAGTAAGAACTGAAACTGAAACACAAAACACAGGGTGATTACTACCATGTGGGCCTGTCACCGAATGTATGGCATACCTTGGGGTCTGTCCCCAAACGTCACATTCTGGTTATACCATATACCACGGTGGTTAGACCTATCCAACGTATGTATGCCTCTGTTCTTTGGTGGTCAAAAACAAAGGAAGTTACAATCATTAACAAGCTCAGTCGACTTCAAAGGGTGGATGTTAAGAACGCCTTCAACACTGCAAACTGAAGGAAGATTCTGCGAACACTTACCACTGAGAGAGTACCGGACTACCTGGAGAAAGTAATGGCGGACGCACTATTGCACCGACAACGGAATGAAGCAGTATAACATCACAGGCGGTGTCCCCCAAGACACCATACTAGGTCCACTACTGTGGAATCTAATGTACGATGACGTCCTCAGACTTCGAATCCCGAGGTCCTCGGAAATAATTGGTTTTACCGACGACATAGCGATCGTTGTACCGACCAAATTTCTTGAAGAGCTAGAGCACGACTGTAATGAAACTATTAGGATAGTCCAGGACTGGCTAGTAAACGTGGACCTCAAAATAGCATAGGAAAAGGCCGAAGTATTGCTCATCAGCAGCAAATGAGTTATGGAGACTATAAGAGTATTTTTTGTTTCCTCTTATACAACCCATGCCCGCGTGGCAATGACACTGCGACCTGAAAGATCTATTGTATCGGAGGGTTGAAGTTAATCTAACAGACGTACTACCTCCCTTATGAAAGCGAGTATGTCTTTAGTAGCGAAGCATTTCAGTTCCACTGAAGTAAGTATCTCCTTGTGGAGAATACGTTTCCTTAACCAGTGTAGTGGCGAGCATTCACAAAGAATTTTTTTTTTTTTTTTTTTTTCGAGGGTAGGTGAAAATCTTCAACAAGACACTATGAGGATCGACAGCGTGTGCTCATGGTAGTGTGGGATTCTTACCCACTAAAAAACCTCCGTTCAAAACAAACTTGTTTATATTTTTTTTACTAGAACTAAGTATTCGACTTATCAAGTAGTTTTCGTTTCGCGAAATAATGACGTTTTGCAGGTACCTTCCCATTAGAAGTTCCTGCCAGCTCCGCAGTTTAGACGCGGTTACTTATCGCGCTAGGTCTAAAGGTTTGGTTCTTTGTAGACGGCGCAGTAAATTTCTTTCTTCCAAAAGTTGGAGGACTGTAATATTTACGTGACTTTCTAGTCGACTTTTATGTTTACTCGCGTAGTTTTTGATTTCGTCTTCGACTGTTTTAATGCCAAGATCTCTGTGGGTATCGCTATTTCTGATATACCATGGCGCATTTACAATACCTCTTAGCACTTTGTTCTCAAAAGTTTGTAAAATTTTAATATTACTTATTTTGGTACAACCCCAGAGTTGTATACCATATGTCCATACAGGCTTTAGCACTTGCTTATTTGATAGCAGCTGTTTGTTCTCTTCGAGTCTTCGAATCTAACCCCGAGGGACGACGCAGTAGAGGGAATTATCGCAGTAGGTGGCGCGCACAAGTTCAAGGGGACCTCGACCAACTTGGAGTGCGCAACTGGAGGCAATTAGCTAAAGACCGAGCTAAATGGAGAGGCTTGTTGGTTGAGGCCCAGGTTCACCCCGAACTGTAGTGCCACCTAAGTAAGTAAGTAAGTTTGTTCTCTACATTAAGCTTGGAATATTTTCCAAGTAACCAATACATTTCGCGATATTTGTTATCTAGTTCTTTGCGTTTTTTCTTAACGTGCGTTTTCCATTTCAGCTTTGTATCAAGTGTCATTCCAAGATACTTAGCTTCGTTTGCAAACGGAATTTGAACCGAATTTGAAAAGATCGGCAAATTATTTATTTTCTTATAAGTAAAATTTACATGAACAGATTTGGTCTCGTTGAGTGCGATACGCCAAACCTTTGTCCATTCATTTACTCTATCCAAAGCTTCTTGTAGTTTTTCTGTAGTATCTTCGACCGTTTTACCTACTGCCAAGATAGCAGTGTCGTCGGCAAATGTAGCTAGCTCAGTGCCTTCTACTTGCGGTATATTACGAGTGTATAATAGATATAAGACCGCACCAATAACGCTTCCTTGTGGCACCCCAGCCATTATTTCCTTAAAATCCGAATATTCGTTTCCACATTTGACGCGGAATAGTCTATTCGTAAGGTAGTTCTTCAAAATATTATATAGGTGCTCTGGCAGAACTTGTCGTAATTTAAACTTTAAGCCTTCGTGTCAGACCTTGTCAAAGGCTTGAGAAACGTCAAGGAATACGCTTGAACAAATCTTTTTTTCTTCAAGTGATTTTTCGATTACATGTGTTATTCGATGTACTTGTTCAACTGTAGAATGCTTACTTCTGAATCCGAATTGATGATCAGGGATGAGATGCCCTTCTTCTATTACCGGCTGTATTCGCCTAACCAATATTCTCTCGAACACTTTGGATATAATTGGAAGAAGCGAAATCGGTCTATAAGGCGTTTTTTCTTTCGGCGGTTTTCCGGGCTTAAGGACCATTATGATTTCGGCGACTTTCCATTGACTGGGAACATATTCTAGTCTAAGTGCGGCGTTTATAATGAACAGAAGCTTAATTAGAGCTTTTCTTGGTAGTACTTTAAGAACCTCTCCCGTAATTAGGTCGTATCCAGGAGCCTTCTTAGGTTTAAGTTTCTTTATTTCTTCCTTAATTTCGGTAAATGTTGCATTTCTTATTACATTATTGGCTATATATGACGTATTTATATTTTCAATAAGAGCTTGTCCATCAAACGGTTTGAAAGTTTCTTCCAGGTGGGCGGCAAAAACTTGCGCTTTCTCTTTATCATGCCTGGCCTATTCGTCTTGATTTTTCCTAATTGGCGCGGCTTGAATTTGAGGTTTTTTAATACCTTTTATAGCCTTCCAAAGCGAGTAATTATAATCTTTTTCTGCCGTTAAGCTTTCTAGGTAAGTTTGCATTTCATTATTCTTAAGGTTTTTAATAGTTGTTTTTTAGTTTTTAGTTTGTTGCACAAACGGTTAAGATGTGCTTTATGTTGCGGAGCCCGAGTTTGTTGCCATTTTTGGCGTGCTTTTCTCTTCTCCTTAATCATCTCTTTTATTTCCTGAGGATAAGTTTGAATGTAACTGGCCGACGTTTTCTTAGGTTTGGGAGTATTCTTCCACGCGGCATTCTGTAGGATTTCGACGAAGCGATCAACTTCAACTTCAAGTTCATATGGCGTTTTAAGTGATACGCTCAGCTCAATATTTGCTTCAATATCTTTTGTAAAGCCATCCCTATTAGTTTTCGCGCTGGCTAATCTGGCCGGTCCTGCTTTTTTAACCAGAGCTTCGCTTATCGTCATAATGATTGGAGAATGATCAGAGGAGAGATCAAAGCTTTCTTCAACTTTTATACAGTTGCCAGATATTCCTTTAACAACAAAGAAATCAATCAGATCTGGTATCTTATTTCTATCAGTTGGTCAATATGTTGGTTTACCCGTCGAGTAAAAATCACAACTGAATTGCATACCCGCATTATAAAGCTTTCTACCTTTCTGAGAGGCGTACCTTGAACCCCAGAAAGGGTGTTTCGCATTGAAGTCACCACCAATAATAAAATTGGGTCTAAGGTAGTCGAAGATGTTTGTGAAATCACTTTCTTCAAGTTTACATCGCAGTGGACAATATATAGACGAAATGTTAAAGGCAAAATGTCTATTTCTAACACGTACCGTGCTAACTTGCATTTCTTCTAATTCAATCTTTACTTCCGCTGAGTGTTCGATACATTCTTTTATAAACAAGGATGATCCGCCTCTGGCTCTTTCCGATGGGTGGAAGGCGTGATACACGCTATATCCCCTTATCTTAACATTCGATTGCTTTGTCAGATGAGTTTCACAGACCAGGCATATATCAATGACTTTTTCTCGTAGAAGGATTTCTAACTCGTCGAGTCTTCGTATGAACCCGTTGGCGTTCCAAGTAAGAATTTTAAGCGTTTCTTTCATATTCTGGTTGACGTGCGCGTGTTATTAATGATGTTTTCTAATGCAACTAGTCTCTCGAAAATAAGTTTGTTTGTTTTGGATTGCTCTTCAAGTTTCGCAAGAATTAGGAAAAAAACATGGGATACATGATCTTGTGAGCTACCTCTATCAACGTTTTCCAATGTCGCAGCTTGAGCAGCAGTCTTTACGTTAGAAATTGGATGATTTCTTGCTTTGATCTCCCGTGATCTATCGATCTTATACTTGCCATTAGCTGTCATCGCCGCTTGAGTATAAGACTGCACGCCATTATTCGAGGATTTAGTTCCGGTCACCTTTTCTCTACTACGTTTGGGTTTTTCTTCCTTACCCGATCTTAAGAGAATATTGACGGATTTTTTATTTTTCGCTGCTTTTTTCGTAGCTATTTTGGGTCTATTCTTAATTGGTTTTGGATTCGTGCCCATGGAATTTTTGAGCGAATCGCGCTCTTTCGCCACTTCGCAACCTCGATAGTTCGCAGGGTGTTTTCCTTTACAGTTTATGCAAGTGGCTGGGGTTTGCTTATTTAGGTGACACTCATCTGAGAGATGTTCACCTGCGCATTTGACGCATCGCGGTTCTTTCTGGCAGTAAGTCTGCGTATGATTGAAGCCTTGACAGCGCTTACACTGCGGGATCGACCTGGAGCTCTTACGCATGGTTTCGATTTTGACCACGATGTTTAAAATAGTCTTAATACCATAAATAACATCTTTATTTTCGTCTTTATCGAAACTTAGCATGAATAGTGGAAGACCACGCCTTACCAATTTTTCCTGATCTCCCTCCGACTGTTGCTTCTCCTTCTTGATAATATTGACGGCATCAAGAATTTTAAAGCCTTTGTCTTGAAGGTCGTTTATAACATCTTCTTTGGTGCATGACGGGTGAAGTCCCCTTGCTACAACACGCAGTGGTCTTTCTAACTTATTCTCATAAGTATACCACTGAAACTTTTCGGCATTCAATTTTTGGGATACTGATCGGTAACCGTCGGCATCATCGACATTGATTTTCCACGTATTGTTTCGGAGAGATGTCACCCTAAACTTCGATGTCGCAGTTCCTTTAAGGAGGCCATGCAACTTGTTGTAGTCCGTAATTCCAACGACGTTTATCGGTGGCGGAGGACGTATTTTTTGTTGTTGTTGCTTTTCCTGCAACTCCTTGCGCTTTTCATCCTTTTGTGGCTCGACTTCCGGTGAGGAACCAGCTTTGCGTTTTTTGCTAGGTCGTTTCTTTTCGATCCAATTCGTTTCACGTGTTAGCTCTTCTCGCCCGTCTGGTATTCGCGACTAGGTGAGCGCTGTGGGCTAACTGTATTTTCTTTTTGTAGGTACGACTTTTTTAAGGCATTATTTTCTTGCCTGAGTAAATCTACTTCTTTCTCAAGCTCACGATAGAGTAGCTCCATTTCGGTAAGCTTGGTACGGAGTACGTCGTTTTCTCCTGAATGCTTTTTGATTTCGCTGAGTCCCGTTTTTCACGCGCTTGCGTTTCAGGCGAACTTCTTTTTCCGGAGACGTTTGATCTTGTTGGTGGAGATCGAGATACCCTTGTACTTTTTGAAAAGGGATTTATTAGGTGCAATAAGTGGCTCTCCCCAGAATCCGTAGAGCCGACCTCCGAAGAGGGTGAATTTGCCAGTGTACCTGGACTGCCACCTGGGGTATTAAAATCTTTTGTTTTGTTCATTGCATGTTTTTGTATACATCATACTCGGTATACGGGGGGTGGATTTTAGTTGCCTCTTACGACAGGCATGCCTACCTCGGGTATATTCTGACCCCTACCCGAAGGAGGTGACAAAGAATATGTTCGGAAGTTTCATCCTCCTCTAAACAGAATCGACAGTCCTTCTCTTGGCACAGGCTCATCTTGCTAAGGAGCATTCGTTGCCCGGTGGCCGCCCCGTGGTGGCAGTGAGTCTTCTTGTTGCGGTTACCCAATAGGGATCGTCCAAAAACTTTACCCTAAGGGTCCGAACCTGACCACCTAAACTATAAGAGTGACCGTGGGCGAGCACGTGGTAATTTCCAAACCAGAGCTGAAGTACCGTGGCATTACTATAGATGCTAGGTTAACTTTTAAGCAACATCTGCAACACGCAGCTGAAAAGGCAGCAAGAACAACGGCTGCTCTGGCAAGGATCATGCCAAATATTGGAGGACCTAAACAGAAGAAGAGACTGCTCTTAGCAAGAGTTGTGACGTCTATGATGCTTTACGGCTCCCAAATATAGGTAGGTGCCATGAAGACGAAATCGTACAGAAGGAAGATGCAGGTGGTCTACAGAACCAATGTCTTGAGAATATGCAGCGCCTTTCGAACAACCTTGTATGATGCGGCTTGTGTAATGGCTGGAATGATGCCAATAGACCACTTCGTTAAAGAAGTCGAACGGAAATACCATGCCAACAGGACAATGGTGTCAACAGCGAAGAGTCAAAGGGCCGCTGAAGTACCACTAAGAACAAGCCAAGAGGAATGGCAAGAGAGATGAAACTTTTCTGACAAAGGCAGATGGATGCGGAGATTGATCCCTAATATAGACCCTTGGATCAATAGAAAGCATGGAGAGCTGAACTTCTACCTGACGCAAATGCTTACTGGTCATGGATGTTTCAAAGCCTACCTCCACAGATTTGGACACGAAGACAACCCTTATTGTCCAACGTGCACGGAAGCAGTCGAGGATGCGGAACACATCATGTTTCACTGGGCACGATATCATGAAGAACGTAACTTGCTGGCGAACAGACTGGGTGTGGACTTAACACCAAAGAACATCACCAGACAGAAGCTGAGCACGCAAGAAGCTTGGGAAGGAGTAAGCAAAACTGTGGCTACCGCATGAAAGAACAACGAAGACAGGAGCGTCAGCAAAACGTGGCGCAGTCGGCTGCCAACACGAACGAGCCGAGTATGTAAGGCTGAAGACCCCCTCGCTATGAAATGTTTTTCGGCCGTGCTGCGAGGATCAGGGTTAAGAGGGAAGGTGGATTTAGTGGGTGAAAATCCCACACTGTTACTGAGTACGGGCTCAGTTTCGGCTTTGAAAGATCCCCACCTTCCAACGCAAAAAAAAGAGACTTCAAAGGGTATGGATCACTGAACATATCTATACACGAATTCCTTATTCAGTTTGTATCGTTTCACTTCATGCTTATGCCAATTACACATCAAATTCATCACAGCCAGCACCCCCTGCATCACAATTCCCTAGAACATAAAATAAAGTTTCGCTGGTAAGGTCCTTGATTAATTCCTTCTAAGCTATTCGAATTCTTTGTTTAATGGAAACTCGTAAATCTTCTTTCTAATTTGAGTATAATCTCTCCAAAAAGTCGGATACATACTTTAGTAATGATTTGCCCCCAAAACTCCACGCCGTCAAGCACAAAACAATTAAAACATTCTCTTTGTTTCATTGCAGGACTAAATATCCCCAGCATCCGGCGCGGTTGTACTGTGTAACAGCCATCCCCAATGACGTCCTCCAAGTAGACAGCACTCACCTCTATCATCAAATCTAGCGCGCACAATACAAATTTTCTCAGCTCGTTGTCATTTAATTCGGACACCCCCCCGCCACCAGCGTTGCCGCCCAAAATCACTGGGACTTGATTAAGGACACCAAAGTGACAACAAAAATCTACACAAAATCCCTAAACAAAAGCACCATACCTCTCCACACAGCACAGTATGGCTGTCCCCGTCGAGGAGGGTATCCTCAATGCCCTACGGGGTGTAACAACTGAATCAACACGACTGCCAAAACCATTACTCATTAAAGTCTACGTGTCCAGTCTGAAGGACGGTAAGTGTTCCGAGGGCCAATTGGTCGCATTTAACCTTTATTATTATTGTCATCGAATTTAATCTCCTTCCACTTATTATGCAAGAAAATGCAATTAATTTTCGAAAAAAAAACAAAAACCGACAAGTATCCTTTTTGATTTTGGTTGTCTCTCCTTGTGCGCACAGAATTCATCGAGGAACGTCGCATGCTGTTGGAATTGGTCGGCCCAGAGCTACAATCGATGTATGATGACCGACAAATTGAGGTAGGAATCTTGTCTTAAGGGCACACACTGTGGGTGGGAATTTTCCATGCAACCAGGCGCGTATCCTTGTTGATCTGGTCGCTTGAAAAATTTCAGACCACAGTGTAGTGCCATTGTCGCCATGACAAACGGTTAATTAATTGAGGGTAATTTATCATGAGGAGGACGTTTTATCCTGTCCATCACTCTTGCGAAGCTTAATCTGAATTTTTCCATTTCTCTTGTGGGGGTTTTTCGTCCTTTTTTTTGGTTTTTTAGATTGAGATTGTTGATATGCACTTTGGGACAGGTCCACCAGACATTATCTCCCTGGAACAGGATCCATATTTAATTCACGATTACCTCGATGAAATCGAAACATGTCACCGTGTGTCGAAGAGTGTGTTTTTTGTTGTAAGTCATCCTGATTGATTTCTGTATCCTTGATGCCGTATTTCTATGTCTACATTCCGCAGGCTCTTGTTGGTGAAAGTATTGGAAAAATGTGGCTCCCCACACACATGGATGAGGATATTTTTTTAGCAATTTCCAGTAATTGTCTGGCTGAGGAAAGAATTCTATTGAACAAATGGTATTGCTTTGGGAAGGATTCGGCTTCGGCTTCCAACAGCAGCAGCTGTTATACACTTAAGGAGGACTACCGGTAAGTAGTGGATTGAGGAGTAAAAGGAATTGGGATTTCTTTTGAATTGACGAAGAAAGTGTGACATTCCGATGTCAGAGAAGGCATTTAATCGGGGAATTATTTATTATCCTTGCCGCCTTTGGGGATACATTTCTATCGAGAAATAGAGAGCAAGCTTATGAGTGTATGTGTGTGATAGGAATCTTTTGATTAATGGCGATGTACTTTTTATTGGTATATACAGGGGGCATTGTTGGGATTCCTCGGAAGTCGTTTGAAATGAGTTTAATTGAACTGTTGACAGAGAGTCAGGGCGGGATAAAGGATATAAGTTACCTCCTTTTAATCATCGAAGATTTATGTAATTGGTCAACTGTTTGATTGCTGTAATGAAAAGTTTTCTTCGTTAGAACCATGCTTCGGCTGATGGGGTTCGTGACCCTGAAAGTTGTTTATCCAGTGATGGTGTGGTAAGTGAAAAGGTTAAGGCTAAGAATTTGAAAAGTGGTTAGAAAGCGATGATGTGATGGGTCGGGGTTTCGATTGAAACTTTTTGTTAAATTCTAATTAGCTGGGAGTATCAGGGACGGTAAACAGTGCCGTTCATTTTGAATTTTGTTTTGCTTCTTCAGATGGTCTGATCTTTTGTTTTGAAAAAGGTTCTAATTGCCTAGTTCATCGCGGAAGCAATCATTATTCACTGCCGTGATGTGAAGTAAGGTACATTAGGAGACCTTGCTCACGCCCTTAAAACAAAAGCTATTAGGTTGCCAATTTTACTGCTTTAACTTTTCGATATCTTACATCTCTCTTACAGCGATTTTTTCGTGCAAGATGTACTCGATTTGGGGTTTCTTACTAGCTTCAGAAAAATATCCCTGATATGTTAGCCGAGTCCCAAATATTTAATACCACTTAAAGTTCTTTAGAAGAATATGTTTATATTCGTCAATTTCGTGCAATTGGCGCCCAACATGGGGCCGTAAACCTTCTTAGTTATGGTCACTCCCCAAGAGAAGTGTCAAAAAGATCGAGAAGGAAAAAGAAGGGCACCTTGAAACGAACTCGAACATGATATCTGATTGAGATATCCGCAAATTTTCAGACAGCCAAGTAGCACTCGATCATATGAAAACACAAGCGTTTTCACTCAGCTGAGGCCTACCAACTCCTACTCTCAACCTCCACGCGGTGACAGCCGGGTGCCTAGTACCTTAATCCAAGAAATGGGTAACCAACCCCGTTTGGCGGATTCGGTGGCAGCAGATGAGAGAGGGGGGGAAGAGTGCTTTTCTCACTAGAGCACTTCTTCCTGTTCCAGGCGGCAGCGGACGAATTCCCTAGACGGAGTCAACGGTGGCGTCTATAGTTCCAGTTAGGTTGAACTTAATGAATACCTTGCGCGAGCTGCTTCGACGTATTCGGATCACAGGTCGGTAAGGAATTTCCAATGTTGGTCAGGACATTGGAATAGAGATGGTGGCGGAGGAGCCCTTAATGTGCCAACGGCAGCGCTCATACTCCCGTAGTGGACTACTGGCACCGGTGTACCCGGCCCCTCGTCCTAGGGGAATAATTAAGGAACTGGCCCTCCAGGTTGAGGGTTGTGCCGTCGGGGTAACTTCCCTACCACGTAAAAAACGCATGGTTCCGAAACAACCAAAAGCCTCGGATAAGGATGACCCAACTAATGACGACCCCAGCAAACGAAATAAGGACAACGACCTTCGGATCTGTACGTGGAATGTTCTGTCCCTTTACAGACCACGTGCAGCCGAACAACTAGCAGAGGCCCTAGACTGCTATAAAGCAGATATTACCGCCATCCAGGAAGTGCGATGGGATGGGCCGGGCAAAAAGAGGATGAAAAACTGTGACATCTACTACGGTGATTGCTACAGAGGCAACAGGCAACGCTTATTCGGATGCGGATTTGTCATACGCGGCAGACTTAGGCAAGAAGTCTTAAGCTTCCGACACGTGAGCGAGCGTATTATGACGATCCGGATCAAGGCTAAATTCGCTAACATAAGCCTAATATGTGTTCATGCCCCCACAGAAGAAAAGGACCCTGCCTCCAAAGAGTGTTTCTACGAGCTCCTCGACAAAACATACGAGCAATGTCCTAAATACGACGTTAAGATCGTATTGGGCGATTTTAACGCCAAAATAGGAAAGGAGGACGTCTTCGGTAGAGCAGTCGGTCAGCATAGCCTACACGATACCACGTCTGATAACGGACTTAGGCTAATTGATTTCGCTGTGGAGCGAAATGTCACCATAGCAAGCACATGGTTTCCTCATCTCGATATTCATAAGCAGACATGGCGGTCCAATGATCATGTCACGATCAACCAAATTGATCATATTGCGATCGACGCAAGGCATGCCTCCAGTATTCTGGATGTCCGGACCTTCCGAGCGGCCAACATAGACTCGGATCATTACCTTGTTGTAGCCAAGGTACGAATGCGGATATCCCAATCTGAGCAACAAAGAAGAATTACTGTGAGAAAATTTAACGTCGAAAAGCTACAATCGCAAGAGACCGCCAGACTCTTCGCTGAACGCGTATCCCGAAATCTCTCAATCACCCCTATACCGGCAGCATCAAGTGCCGAAGACCAGTGGCAACGCTGCCAACATGCCATCAGAAACGCCGCGACTGATGTGCTGGGTCTCGCTCGCCCACCACCGCGAAACCCCTGGTTTGACGAAGAATGCCGGCGAGTGCATGCAGCAAAACAAGAGGCATACAAAGCGGCGCTGCAAAGAAAGATGAGAGCTGCTCGTGAGCTCTACGAGCAAAAGAGACGGGAAGAACATCGGCTTCTCCAAAAGAAGAAGAAAGAGCATGAGAAGCGTGCGTTTGAGAATATCGGGAGTCTATACTCCAGGAACAATGTACGGAAGTTTTACCAAAAGGTAAAAAGAACGTGTCAGAGAAGTAATACCCGTACAGAAACCTGTAGAGATGAGAATGGAAACCTCGTAGTAGAATCACAGTCGGTGCTGAGAATATGGAAAAACTACTTCTGCAGACTGTATAACGGCGACGAAGACCAACATCCCGCTGTCAGGCAGAATGAACCATTCAACATGGACGATGATAGTCAAAATTTCCGTCCACCTGACCAAAACGAAGTGAGGATAGCAATATCCAAGCTAAAATCGAACAAGGCTGCTGGACCTGACGGCTTACCGGCCGAACTTTTCAAGGCAGCTGGGGATGAATTGGTAGAGTGCATACACCAACTCACCTCTAGATTTGGTCAAACGAGTGTATGCCTGATGAATGGAATCTCAGCATCGTTTGCCCGATCCACAAGAAAGGAGACCCCCTCAACTGCGCCAATTATAGAGGCATCAGTCTCCTCAACATCGCGTACAAGATCTTTTCTGCGATATTGTGTAAACGCCTGAAACCTTTTATCAACAGCCTGATTGGACCCTATCAGTGCGGTTTCAGGCCAGGAAAGTCCACAATCGATCAAATCTTCACACTTCGGCAGATCCTGGAGAAAACCCAAGAATTCCAAATCGATACTCACCACCTCTTTATCGCTTTCAAGGCCGCCTAGACAGCATCTATAGAGAAGAGTTTTATAGAGCCATGTCTAGTTTTGACATCCCTGCCAAACTTGTCCGCCTGTGCAGGCTGACGATGGAGAACGCTCGCTGCTCCATCAAGGTCGGTAATGACCTCACCGAGACCTTTGATGTCAAAAAAGGCTTTAGACAAGGTGACGCGCTGTCATGTGACTTCTTCAATATTGTACTTGAACGGATTGTGCGGAACTCACAAGCCAACACCGGAGGCACAATCTATTACAAGTCTGTACAACTGCTTGCATACGCCGACGATATAGACATTATCGGAAGATCTCAGTGGGCTGTCACCGGTGCTTTTGCAAGCATTGAGGCGGAAGCGGCCAAAATGGGTTTGGCGATAAACGAGGGCAAAACCAAGTATATGCAGTCAACTAGAAGGGAAAACCAACATCGACGAATTGGACAAAACGTCACCGTGGGCAGCTATAACTTCGAGGTAGTAAGGGACTTTGTCTACCTTGGCTCTGCTATAAATTCAGCAAACAAAATCAGCGCAGAAATCAATCGAAGAATAACTCTTGCCAATCGCTGTTTTTTTGGGCTTATAAGGCAATTCAACAGTAAAGCCCTCTCTCGAACAACTAAGGAGACTCTATATAAGACCTTGATCATCCCAGTCCTGCTTTACGGCGCTGAAACATGGACTTTATTAAAAGAGGATGAAGATATCCTTGGTCGCTTCGAGAGAAAAATTCTTCGAACGATTTTCGGTCCCGTTTGCGTTGACGGGTTTTGGAGGAGAAGATTTAATCACGAACTATACGAGCTGTACAGCGACATCGACCTAGTCAAAAAACTGCGTATTGGACGTCTGAGATGGCTAGGACATGTAGAGCGAATGGACACCAACGCTCCGGCCCGCAGAGTCTTCGAATCTAACCCCGAGGGACGACGCAGTAGAGGGAATTATCGCCGTAGGTGGCGCGCACAAGTTCAAGGGGACCTCGACCAACTTGAAGTGCGCAAGTGGAGGCAATTAGCTAAAGACCGAGCTAAATGGAGAGGCTTGTTGGTTGAGGCCCAGGTTCACCCCGAACTGTAGCGCCACCTAAGTAAGTAAGTAAGTAGCACTCAAATCGTTGGAATCGGCCTCTTTAATCTAGATCTAGACTACCGATCGTCTCTTGCGGAGTTGGTTGAGCAGTTCAATATTCACTTATGTTGGGTGCCGGGGCATAGGGACACTTCAGGGGATTTTAAGGTCGACGAACTCACCAGAATAGGAACAACTATACGCCTTAGGTATACCAATCGCTACTCGCAAACTTAAATTTGAGCTGGATACTGTCGAGAGTACAAATCTTAGGTGGACAAGTGGATCAACATGTCTAGCAACAATACAGATTTGGCCGAAGCTGGATTTAAACTGTTCTAAGTATTGATTTCTCTTAGCAGATTGCATATTGCCGCTATAATAGGTGTCATCATTGAACACTGTCTAATAGGCAAGCATGCTACAAGGCTAGGCCTTTTTGCCAACGACTTTTGTAGAAGCTGCATGGATGAAGAAGAGGAAGAGATTAATCCTCACTTTCTTTCTATCTGCCCAGCTCTCTCCCGTAGAAGGAAGCTTCACTTAGGAGCCCCCTATTATAACGACTTAGGTGACCTGATAGATGTCGATATTAAGAGCTTCCTACGCATCGTAAGAAGTTAAAAATGCAATTCTCAGCTGGCAGCCACTTCAACCTAACTTAACCTAACGTTGTTGACTTTTCAAGTACATACATATGTTGTTATTCTCTACTTTGTTCTTAAACGTACAAATCTACGAGAACTTTCATAGTTTTAGGAGAAAGAAATGTGGGCTGGTAGGTCTGTAGTTTTCGAATGTCTAATGACTTTCACTGGCATATTTAGGAAGGAAGATTACTCGTACTCCCTCATGCTATGCAACTCAGAAAAATGCAACTTGAATTGAACCACTTCGACAGAATTACAGATTTTCTTGTGATTTTCGTAGCAGAAACGGTTAATAATGCTTATTGGCGCAAATGATTTTAATGTCAACCCTCAGGGTAGTGGACAATCATTAAAATATTTACCATTTCCTACATGCATACGTCCTGCGGTTGACTCTTTTTAATAGTACATACGGCCAGCGTGTCGACCATTACAGTCCTTAAACGAGACGCTCCATTAGTTTTTCGCGAGTTATTTCTCGCAAACCTTACTCGTATATCCTTTTTGTTAACTTTTCTCGTAAGTCGTCCGCTAGATGACGGCCTCATTCCTGAAGCTTCACATTGACCGTAAACCATGTAACAGCTCCGAAATCATTGTATTCCTCTAAGGTGAAGCGGTTTCTTCCCCCTAACCTAATTTATGGATAGGATCTCCTGAATTAGTAGATAAGAACGCACTGGTTAGTATCCTGATTGTATCCACAACTTTGATTACTGAATTAAGACCTCCGATAGGACATTTCACAGTATCTCTTATTTCTTTGCAGAACTATGCACAGTTTGCTCTGAGTGAATATCGAAATCTTCTCCTTCCTGCAATACTTCGTTGTATATTAAATTACATCCAACAGTGGTAAGAGTAAAAGTAGCCCTGTTTAGAAACTCCAGTTGTCAACCTGGTCGGAGTTGTTTTCGAATTACTTGTTTATGTACTTTAGCGGCTCTAGAGTTCGGGGTGAACCTGGCAGTCAGCCAACAAACCTCTCTATTTAGCATATTGCCTCCAGTTGCGCACTCTTAGATGAGATTAGATTTAGATAGATTTCAATTACACTTCAGTTAGTTGCTCGTACTTAAATTAAAAGTTTACAAAAATCCAAGACATGGCCTATGTCGTCTGTCACATTGACAACACTGTAACAATTAATATGCCTATTGTGTTTTTAAGGTAGTAAATTTACACACATAGTTACTTTTCAACGGAAGGATACCCTATTTTTTTGTTTTTAACATTTAGATTTATTAGAAGTTTTCGTTTAGTATTCGGTCCCTATGTACAGTACGGATAAATCTTGTGGATATGCAGCTCATTAAGGAGTTCGAACACCCTATAGTCTGGTTAAAAATCAGCTCCAAGGATATGTCTTCTTATTTTTTGTAGGGTAGGACACCTGCCCATGAAAAACATCTTCCCTCTCTGCAACGTTACTTAATACCACACAAAATTGAGAGGTCGTTCCGATGAGGTACGTAGTTTAAGGGAAGAAGTTCTCCTCGCAATCTCACCATCATAGATATTTCGTGAATACTCAGCTCATCTGAGTAGTTTAAAGGAAGAAGTTCTCCTCGCAATCTCACCATCATAGATATTTCGTGAATACTCAGCTCATCTTGAAAGTAATTATTGTTAAGTTGCAAATTCTGATTTAGCCAGCTGCAAATCAATCTATGTAGAGAGCCCGAAGCATTATCTAGGAATCCATTTCTGTATTGTTCATCCACTTTTTCAATTAGATGGTATAAGGTAGCTTGCAGGAACTGCTTCCCTGTAGTTTAGAATTAATCCACATTTTTGCGCTAACTTCAGCCATTCACCATACCAGCTGATCCTATTAGATATTGTTTTAAGGGTTGCGATCTTGGGAAGTCTCTCTTTTGGCATGTTTAGAATTTTGAATATACAATCGACTTACAATTTTAAAGTCTTAATAAAGAATGGGGACAGACCCGTTTCCAACATGATCATGTTAGGAGTGTTAGCAGGAGGAGGAAATGACCTTTTGATGTAATATCGTAAGAGTCTTTCCACAGCATCATATTTTTTACGTTCCCATACTTGCGCAGCATACACATTTGACGTGTAAAATTCTTACATGACCAAAAATTGAGGCAACAAATTCTACAATGTCCCAAAGGTAGTAAAAATGTTTGGTCATTCGTCAAAAATATTAAAAATTCTGCCGAGCTGTCAGTTCCTTAGACAAAGCCAATCTGCTTGCTGCCGAATCCGCAGCGAGCTCCACTATGCCAGATAGTGCTTTGTCTCCGCCTGTACTTGAGAGCATCGGATTTTCCATGCGGTAAGTCCACTTTCGCACTCGTATAGTTGTGGGAGTACTCAAAAGTCTTAGCATAAACAAATCCGCCGGTCCAGGTGGTATCCTCCCCATAGTTCTGAAGAGGTGTTCTTTTACGCTAGCAAAGCCTCTGCGTAAGCTTTTCTGACTATCCTACTCTTCTGGGCTCTTTCCGAGTAGATGGAAAACAGCATTTGTCCAGCCCGTCCCTAAAAAAAGGCGAGTCTTCCTCTTCGTCCAATGACCGACCATTGCACTTACGTCCCTTCTTTCCAAGGTCATGGAAACGCTGATAAATCGTCAGCTTATGATATATCTTGATTCACGAAAGCTCCTCAATGACCGGCAATATGGTTTTCGTAGCAACAGGTCCACTGGTGATTTGATGGCATATCTCGCCGAGAAGTGGAACCAATCTCTCCATCACTTCGGCAAAACAAAGATGATTGCGCTCGATATTTCTAAGGCATTTGACAGAGTTTGGTATCAGGCTCTTTTATCAAAAATGCGTGCATATGGCATCGATGAGTCTCTTCTTCAACGGATTAGAAATTACCTTTCGGGCCGTTCAATAAAGGATGTCTTAGACGGCTTTAAGGCTGCAATTCACCATATAAATGCTGGTGTTCCCCTGGGCTCCGTTTTGTCTCCGACTCTCTTTATTATTTTTATAAATGACCTCTTGTCTGCTACTTTCAATCCAATCCATTCCTTCGCTGATGACAGTACTCTCAGTTTTGCATATTCGTTCCCTAACTCACGTCCCTGCTCTTCGGCCGTAGAAGAGGAACGACAACGTATGTTTAACACATTAAATTCCAATCTGGACAGCATAACCAAATGGGGTTTAATCAATAGAGTGGGATTTAATTCATCTAAAACACAATGCTGTCTTCTGTCTCTCAAGAGAAATCAAGATCCTCAACCATTATCCTTGAATGGTACTTGCATCGATGAATCCGAAAAATTTGCCATTCTCGGTATGTGTATCAACAACCGTCTTCGATGGAACGATCACATATTCGAGGTTGCCAAAAATGCTGCAAAATGTCTAGGATTCCTAAAGCGGTGGAAAAAAGATTTTACCCCGTCTGATCTGGCCTCCGTCTATAAGGCATTCATCCGTCCAAAGCTGGAATATAACGCCCACATCTGGTCTGGTGCACCCAAGACCGTTCTGCATATTCTAGATAGGTTACAGAATCGCGCGTTTAAACTTATAGGTGATAGAGACATTATAAACTCCATAGTCTCACTCGAACATCGTAGAAATGTCTCATGTCTTTCCCTATTTTATCGCTTTTTAATAAAAAAAAAAATGCTGCAGAGAAACAGCCAGTTGCATTCCTCCCCTTCAAACCTTCACCCGCAATATGCGTTATGCTTTGAATGTAGATCAGTCACCCTTAAGCCCAACTTCGGACATACTGTCAAATTTAGGGATTCGTTTATAAGCCGAACAACACGTTTGTGGAACGATCTACCAGCCTCTGTGTTTCCTAATCATTACAACCTTCAAACAATTAAAGCCAACGCAAACCGTCATCTCCTTTACCTCTTTCCCCCCTTTTCACATCCACCCGTGCCCTGAGAACCAGTATAAGGGTATTAATAATCCCTTTGGCACGCGCAATTATACGAGTAGGTCCACCTCTCATTCAAGCAAATACTACCTCCCCTTTTCTTGTTAATCATCACTTTCGATTTCTCCAAGTTGACTTAAAGGCTGTGCACCGATAGGGGCACAGATGGACTCTCTGAGATTCGACAACGGCATCGACTTAGGATAGGCACATGGAACGTCTCATCGCTCACAGGGAAGGATCTTGAGCTTGTTGGGGAGGCTGTTAAAAGTCGACTAGATATAGTTGGCGTCTCTTCAACAAAGCAGAGAGGTTCTAAAACTGTGGACCTTTCGGGTGGGTGGAAGCTCTTCCTGTCAGGAGTCGCACCCTCAATGTCTGCTCGGGCGGGAGTGGGGATACTCACAAGTCCCAGGTTGACAGACAGAGTGTTGGAGTGGATACCATTAGGAGGGAGAGTTGCGATCTTAAAGCTCAAGCTTGAAAGATCAACTCTGGCATTGGTGCAGGTGTATGCACCGAACCTTCTGTCAGAGTACGCAGCTTTCTTAGATGAAGTTGATGTTGCCCTTGAAAAGGTTGTAGATATGGATTCTTTTGTCCTGATGGGTGACTTCAATGCTCATGTGGGTGTAGATGTTATGACATGGGGGAGTGTGATTGGGAGGAACGGTGATCCTGATCAAAACGCAAACGGAGAGAGCTTGTTGGATTTTTGTTCTGAAAATGGCTTATCCATCATGAACACCATCTTTCCACACAAAGACATTCACAAATACACGTGGTACCGTCAGAGTCTTCAGCAGAAGTCGCTGATCGATTTCTTTGTGGTACCATCGTGTCTGAAGAGAATGGTTTGTGATGTTCGCGTATTGAGAGGGGCCGAACTGTCAACTGATCATCACTTAGTGCTGTGCAAATTGTATCTTAGCGAGAGAGTGCCTCCCCTACCAAAGCGTAAACCAAGGATGGTTACACGCATACGATGGGAGAGGTTACAGGACGATGAGATACGGGAGACATTTGCGCGGCAAATATCTGAGAGGTTTGAACGAATTCCAACTGTTCCATCAAATGTAGAGGAAGAATGGCAACTGTTTTCAACAGCGGTTATTGCCTCTGCGGGAGAGGTTTATGGAGTGAAGCGGCTTGGTGTGGCGGCTGGTGGTGAGAAAAGAACTGATTGGTTTAAAACGCCCGGAGTTCAAGAAGCCATCAGAGAGAAGAAGAGAGCCTTTAAGGTGTGTATTCACTTGGGGAACTCCGATTCTCGAAATCGGTACACTGAGGCGCGAAGAACTTGCAAATTAGCTGTGAAAACAGCGAAAGAACAGTCTTGGAAGGAGTTTGGCGAAAAATTGGAACGTGACCACAGATCTGCAAATAAGATGTTCTTGCAGACCGTCCGCCGACTCAGAGGAAAAAAGTTGAATATCCTTGAAGGAGTCAAATCCAAAGACGGTAGACTTCTTTCCAATGAGGAGGACATCTTACGCAGATGGAGCGAGCACTTTTCAGAATTGCTCAATCCCGAACAGGGCACCGAAGATGACAGACCTATGGTCGAGAGTTGGGGGGAAAATAGTCCTACGGTAGAGGAAGTAACTTTGGCGATCAAAGCGCTAAAAGTTGGCAAATCTGCTGGTGTGGATGAAATTCGGCCAGAAATGCTCAAGGCTTTAGGTAAAGAGGGAGTTCAATGGCTCTCGCGTGTCGTTAAAGTGGCCTGGGAATGCGGTGAAACACCTGGTGATTGGCAAATGGGGGTGATTGTTCCTCTTTTTAAAAAAGGGGACAAAAGAGATTGTGCCAACTATAGGGGTATATCTCTTTTAAGTCTCCCTGGAAAAGACTTCGCTAAGGTGCTAGAAAAGCGTTCCAGAGCTGTGGTTGAGGACAGTTTGGGGGTTGAGCAGTGCGGTTTTCGTCCCGGTAGAAGCACAACCGACCAGTTGTTCACTCTCAGAATGGTTCTTGAGAAGGCCTGGGAATATGCCCAACCTGTCTATACTTATTTTATGGATTTGGAAAAAGCATATGATAGGGTTCCTCGAGGCAAACTCTGGAGTGTTCTGCAGGAGTATGGGATTGCTGGTTCCCTGTTAAGGGCGATTCAGTCTTTATATACAAACTGTAGAAGCTGTGTTCGGGAAAACAGGGTTAAATCAATACCTTTCACTGTAGGCGTTGGACTCCGCCAGGGGTGCGTTTTGTCACCTCTCCTCTTCATTGTATATATGGATTGGATGTTGCAGCGCAGCCGTGGCGGGGAATGTTTCAAAGTGGGAGACCTAAGGATTAGTCATCTGCTCTTTGCGGATGATTTGGTCATCCTTGGGTCCTCTCAAACCGAACTTCAACGCGCACTCGAAAGGTTTGTAGCCGTTTGTGATGATGCTAGAATGAAGATCAACGTGAACAAATCGGAAGTAATGGTCGTTTCCAAAAAACCCATTCACTGCACTCTGCATGTTAGTGGAGTCCCACTGAAGCAGGTGGAGAAGTTTAAGTACCTCGGGGTTCTATTCACGAGTGATGGGAGGAGCAATGCCGAGTTATCCTGTAGAATTGGTCAGGCTGGCTCAATTTTGAGAGAGCTTGGCCAATCTGTTATAAGGAAGGCCGAACTTAGTGTTCAAGCTAAGCTATCGGTTTTTAACTCGGTGTATGTTCCAACTCTCACATATGGTCATGAAATTTGGGTAGTGACCGAAAGAATAAGATCGCGGATACAAGCTGCCGAAATGAGGTTCCTTCGCGGTGTTGTTGGAATAACTCGTAGGGATCGAGTGCGCAACACCAGAGTACGCGAGGCGCTCAACGTTGAGCAGCTACTTCTCCGAACGGAACGATCTATGCTTCGATGGTTTGGTCACGTAGTGCGTATGCCCCCAGACCGGCTTCCAAGACGCGCCATGGTTGCCGTGCCATCAGGTAGGCGACTTCGCGGAAGGCCTAGAAATAGATGGTTGGATCAAGTCCAACATCTCTCCTGGAGCCGCTTAGGGATTCCCCCAGATGAATTGGAGTCAATGGCGGAGGATCGAGAAGGATGGAGAGTCCACCTGAGCATCCTACCCCCGCGACCCTCATGAAGGATTAGCGGGCCATTGAAAATGAATGAATGAATGAATGAATGACTTAAAGACCACATAGACTGCAGTCATTGTATAGCCGATTAATAATCAGCTGCAAAACTTCTGGTGAATATGCAAGCATAACTATATCACCCGCAAAAATAACGCCTTGATGAGTACATTAGCGAATTCAATGCCTCCTGGCAGGGAATCTACTAAGTCTCCTATAAATAGTGCAAATAAGAGCGGGCTTAATGTGCACACTTGCCTTACTCCTGATCTAGTTTGGAACCACTCGGACTTTTCCTTTCCATTCCAAGCCGACACATGTGACTCTTACGAACTTTCGTGACAAACCAATGCCAAACAGCTTGTAAATTAAAACTCTGCGGTCTATTGAATCAAAGGCTGCATTAAAGTCCACGTAGAATACATAGATTTATCTATTTTTCGAGATATGGTCCATTGTGGAATATCCTGGTCTAAAACCTGCCTGGGATTCTTTGCGCACTCCAAGTTGGCTGTTGAACTTACGCGCGCTACCTACGACGAAGGGGACCTTAATTGCGTCATCCTTCCGGGTTAGATTCGATTCTGCGGACCGAAGCGTTCATATCCATCCGCTCTATATCTCCTAGACATCTTTAACGTCCAATACGCAGTTTTTTTTTAGTAAATCGATGTCGCTGTACACCTTGTATAGTTCGTCATTGAACTTTCTTTCTCCTCCATAATCCGTCAACGCAAACAGGACCGAATATCTCACCAAGAATTTTTCTTTCGAAGCGACCAAGGATATCTTCGCCCGCTTTCAATAAAGTCCATGTTTCAGCGCCGTAAAGCAGGACTGGGCTGGGTCTTATATAGTCTTCCTAGTTGTTCGAGATAGGGCTTTGGTGCTGAGATGCCTTATTAGCCCCAAATAAAAAAGTAGCGATTGGCAAGAGTTCGCTTGATTTCTGCGCTGATGTCATATTCCGAATTAAAAGCAGAGTCAAGGTAGACAAAGCCCTTTACTATTTCGAAGCCCAGTGCGACGTTCTGTCCAAATCATTGGTGTTGATTGTTCTTTCGCGTTGACAGCATATATTTGGTTTTGCCCTCGTTTACGGCTAAGCCCAATTTTTTCGCTTCTGCTTGCAAATATTCCAGTGACAGCCTGCTGAGTTCTTCCAATTAGGTCAATATTGTCTCCGTACGTAAGCAGTTGTACAGACTTTTGATAGATTGTGCCTCTGCTGTTGGTTTGTGGGTTTCGTACAATCAGTTCAAGTACAATATCAGAGAAGTCAGATGATAGCGCGTCACCTTGTCGAAAACCTTGTTTGACATGTTAAGGCTTCTCGAAGTCATTGGTGAAGCAGGGAGCGTTGTCAATCGTCATCCTAGACAGACGGACAAGTTTGGCAGGGATGTCAAAACTAGACTGTCTATAGACGTCGTCATAAGCGACCTTGAAATCGATAGATTGTGAGTACGATGTGGACTGCTTGAGTTTTCTCCAGGATTTTCGGAAGTGTGAAGATTTGGTTGATCTTTCATGGCCTGAAACAGCGCTGATAGGGGCCAATTAGGCTGTTGGTGAACAGTTTCAAGCGTTCACAAAATATTGCAGAAGTAATCTAATATGCAATATTTAGGTGACTGATGCCTCTATAATTTACGCAGCTGGTGGGGTCTCTAAACGATGCTGAGATTCCATTTGTCAAGCTTACACTCGTCTGACCAAATCTTAGAGATGAGTATGTGTATGCTCTCTACCAATTCATCACCAGCTGCCTTGAAAAATTCGACCGGTAAGCCATCAGGTCCAACAGCCTTGTGTACTTTGAGTTGTTTCAAAATGCCAATGTTATGTCCAGAACTTCGCTGCTGCTTGCTGCATCTAATGTTGCCCCTATTACTGATGGAAATATTAGATTTCAAGACAAAACCAAACAAAGCCTCACTTCTTCAATTTATTCAGGAGGCACGTCACGCAATATTTCCAATCAAACAAGATTCGCTTCCAGGACCGTTTTACGTTTAAAGACTTTTCTCCCATCCACGTGTATCTGAAAGAAATGATGCGCACTCGATTTTGATTCTCTCAAAGCCTGACACGTGGTACTTTTCAAAAACACTTCGATGAAGCCTATCAAAACTGTTTCAATTCAGCAGAAGTTCGTTTTGACTTACTCCAAAGCACTCGAGACTAGCAAATCCACTCGCTGAGCACCTCTAAAATGTTGGTTTCAATTTGTTTTCTTCACACAAAAACAAAACTTCGTGTTCTTCAACAAAGCAAATGGCTCATTTGGTCGTCAAGCTTAATCCCCAATACGGCTTTCATCAATCGTCGTGTCGAGTGTTTTGTTAAAACGAAAAAACTGTTCATCACATCTTACGCGAAACGCACAATATCCATTGAGATACCCATACCGCGTCGTTCTAACGATGAAATCATGCATTGACAGACCAGCATCATCATCAATTCTGAGCTTTTTTTGTTTTGGCTTCTGTCGTCCCACCGCACTTTAAAGCAAACAAACACACGTACACCCACGCTTGCAGTAGAAGGGGGATAAAAAAAACGACAAAAAAAGGACAAACAGAATGTATTCCACTTGGCAGGACTAATGGAACTGAATCCGAGTGAAATAAATCGCAGATTTCAATTTTCCTCTTCACGCTGAAGTCCTTTTCTTTTCTTGTTCTTCACTCTGTGTCGTCCTTGTACTCATTTGCTCATTTACTGCTACGTTTTCTTCGCCTATGTATACATTTTAGGTGTATCCTTGCAGGGGTTGTAGAGTATCGTACCGACGCGCGTTGTGTGAAGTGAATATTCTCTCATGAAGTCCTTCTGTCAAAGGAAGAATTACCAAGTCTTTGGTTGTTTATTCAAAGGATTTCTGTCTGGAAGAAGACATACATAACTAAAAAAAGGACGAGCGTGTAACGAGAGAGAGATAGCAGCACTTATTTCATCCTTGCTGCCTGACAGGATTTTTTTTTCTGCGGGCTCCCTCCTCTATGCAGCTTTTTTTCCGATTGTTGCTGTTGATTATTGCCGTTGGTTGTGTTATGTTGTGTTTCTTTGCTCCGTTACCAATTGTTGTTAAGATTTAAAGGATATGACAAAGTAGAGATTATATTTTAAATGTTTCCTTTTTGCTTTGTGGCTGAGAAAGAAGGAGGGAGCCAACGAGAAATCCTTGAAGTTGTTGGAGTAAACGACATGGTTAATGGATAGATTAGAGGTTATGCGCTCAGGAAACGACTGTAACTTGTTAAGACGCTTCTAACAGATTTTGGGAATAAAATAATATCGGAGAAAATAACAGTAAGATAGAAGCATCATAGTTGCTTTAGGGGACATCAAAGAAGCAATTTTAAAAGAAATACCATTTTGTGTCCTTAGTGCCTTTGTCTCTGCCGCCAATTTGCTTTATGCGAATACGTCTGGGTAAGTCTAGTAACTGTGGCATTATTGCTTATGCTGGTCATCCTTAGAGGATTATACTAAAACATTTGTGTTCGTCTAAAATCTTTTCTTTAAGGATCTTATTTACTTAGACGATAGTCAGTAAGTCCTATAATTGGCAAAAATTCATCAATTATTTGACGGAAGGACTTAGGCTCAAAGGACCAAAGCTCAAAGTAGACGTAAAGACTTATTGATTCCACTAGATAAAGCACTATGAGCAGACAGAGCCATTGTCCTAGAAAGCCAACATTGAGACAGAAGATAGTTCACTTGGGTCTACCGGGGAGATAATATCCTTAAGGAGTATTTGCAGCATAATATTTCACAGATCCACAGTATGTGCTCTGCGGTTTCTTTCTCTCCGAAGCAAAGGCGGCAGATAATACCTTCAGTGGTCTTCATTTTGTAAAGCTGAAATCTTAATTGGCAGTAGTCGGAGCTGAAGGTCACAAGCCTCTCTCTTCTTCTACGTCTTCCTATTTCGGTGAGGTTATGATCCGAAAATAAGGGATCATAACCCTCCCACTTCACCACATTTCTACTGATCCGACGATGGGGTTTGCCTATTTGACCTCAGAAAGCCTCCCAATGTCGTTTTAGCTACAGTTGATGATACTTTTTAGTTCTTTGTTAAAGAGACAGATTACTCTCTTAACCTGTCTGGGTTTCTAGATGATGTTCTAATACGATAGGCATATGATATACTGTTTGCCGTCGTACTAAAAAAAACGGAGTTTTGGGGGTTAGGTTCCAACAAATATCTATCTATCCCTAGCTGATCAGCATTCTCACTTCCTTCAACACCTACATACCCTGGATTGACTTTATTGCATTTGGCCAAGTATTTTAGATCGCAGAGCAGCACAATACGAATTTTGAGTTGACCATAGCTTGTGGTGCCGCTTGGCTACCAGTGACTACGAGTATATAAATGGAGGCAACCTCAATGTCTCAGTTCAGATTAATGCTGGAAAATACTGGGAACTCTTTCAAGTTTTTTCGAAACCTTATAATTAGTCCCATATACGCCAGCAGTGGGCGCCGTGGCGTAAGTGGTTAGTGTGTCGGATCACTACGCGTGAGGTTCCGAGTTCGAATCCTACACAACGCCAAAAAGTTTTTTCATGGTCCCACCTCTCGCGAGCGTCTGACAAACATCCGAGAGTATTGTTGTCTCGAAAAAGCTTCTCAAATCGCCGTTCGGATACGGCACTAAACTGTAGGTCCCTTCCATTCGTGTGAAAAATATAACGCACACAACATGAGTGGTTGCGAGAAGCTAGGCCCTGGCACTTAAAGAGCTGTTGCGCCAAATATTTATTTTTTTTTTTTTTTTACGCCAGCACCAACTCAAGATTATATCTTTGATTCATCTGCGTATCACACGTTTCCCTTTGCATCGAGTAGCGGTCCGCAAGTAGCCCATAAACTACGGGTTGGGATCCCAATCTGAAACTTTCTGACAAAGGCGAGCAATTTAGGCATAATGTTGATATCGTGCTGAGCCCGCGACCTTATGGTCTATTGTGCACCATGCTAGAACTTACTTACTTTTGTCCCGTATCCCCTTGTGGGTCACAGGGCCTCTACTACACCTACGCGCCATCGTGTACGTTTTCTGGCAATGTGTCTGAGTTCTCCCCAAATTTTCCCCAACTACCGTGCCTCCTTCTCGACTGTTCTGCGCCATGTTCTCCTCTGACCGCTAGGTCTTCTGCCATCCTGAGTTAAAGGGTTCTATTGCATATCATGGTTTGCTATGGAACTGTCACCCTTTCGGAACGTGTGACCAATCCACTGCCGCTTCCGTCGTTGGACGGTTGTACCTATTAGTTGTTGACCCCTTCTCTCGTAAAGATGTTCATTAGAGATACGATTGGGCCAGAAAATCCTTAAGATACTGCGCAAGCATCTATTAACAAACGTTTGCAGCTTTCTGGTGATAGAAATGGTCACTCTCTACGTGCTGCATTCAATAACAGCACGGATTCAACATTGGAGCGGAACAGTCTTAGCTTCGCTTTGCCATATTTTGAACAACATCCCCAGCGCGATCTTTGCTTGGCGATCCTATCGGCTACATCCAGTTCAGTTCCACCATCGCATCGGTCGAGACAATACTCATAAGATACTGGAAATCCTCTACTCTCTCTCTATCAGTTGTCCAGCAATGTGTATGGGGGCAAGGCTGATATTTTTAGTTTTTACCGTATTCATTTTCAGCCCGACGACGCCTGCCTCCCTCTCCACGTCTGTTGTCATTTCGTGGGGGTTCATAATTCTGTGAGGGAGTAAGCATACATCGTCCGCGTAGTCAAGTTGTTTCAGTTGGGATGTAAAAGTCGATCGAATTCCTCCGTTTCCCGTTGACGAAGCTGCACGAATACATCGCTAATCACCAAAAGGAATAGTATTGGAGAAAGAATACAGTCTTGTCTTACCCCACCTTGGATCTCAAATTCCGCAGACAACTTTCCTTTGTGCAGAATGTGACATTTGGAGCCTTCATATGTAGCTTTGATAAAAGCAATAAGATTATCGGGAATTTCTCTCCTGCGTAAGGCACGCCAAATAAACTCCCTGTTGATGCTATCGAACGCCTTCTCAAAATCGATGAATAGCAGGTGGAGTGGCGATCTATATTCAACACACTGTTCGATAATAATCCGCAGGGTGTTGGTGTGGTCGACACAGGAGGATCCAGAGCGGAAACCCGCTTGTTCGGCATCGAGTGTGTCTTCGAGATATTGTTTGATTCGCTCCAGAATGACTTGAGCTATTATCTTAGCTACAGTAGGCAGCACGCAGTTTCCGCACTCCATTATATTTCCTTTCTTAGGAAGCTTAACGATCATTCTCTTTTTTTACTCGTCAGGAAAGCTCACAGCTTCCAAAGCCCTCTCTCTACAGCCGATGTTGTTGGCGCTGCTCGTAAGAGCTCCGTGGGAATACCATCAAATCCATCCGCCTTTATAGTTTTAAGCGTTAGTGATCTCATCATTACTGGGAGTCGTGGTGCGTATACGGGCATTTCTCACCGCGGGTACCTTAGTCAGATTTGAGAGTATGTTGCTAGAGAATACACGATTCAGAATCGTAGCAAAATGCTCCTTCCACCTCTTGAACTGGTCTTCATTCGAAATGAGCAAGGAACCATCTAGGTTTTCCACTGAGTGTTGGCTGGAGCTGTGACCACCTTTCAGCTCTTTGGTGATTCTGTAGACAGTCCTGTTGTCGCACCTCCATGCAGCTTTTTCTGCTTCTGTAGCCAGCGCGTTGATGTAGTTGCGCCTGTCACGTCGCACGCTACGCTGAACTGCTCTCATCTTCATGCGATATAGGGACTCTAGCTCGCTTCTCCCTGCTGTTGGAGTCGCTGCAATGTGAACTTTCAGCTGTTTCCGTTCGTGAATCTTGCCCAGGTATCCTGGGAAAGTCACACACTATGTCTTCCCTCCCATTGACCGACAATTCTTTCAGCACCAGATGTAAAAATATTTTTCTCAGTACATCAATGGTCTTGGATGGTTGGAGGCAGTGAGCTGCTAATTACTTCCACACCTTGCGAAAGGTGCTCCCTTAATTTTTGGTGCACTGAGGGGTCACTAAGTCTATCGATGTTAAACCTCATTCTTGTATTATCATGAGATCTTCGAATTGCAGTAATGCGTAGTTGGTGGAGAGTAGCTATCATGAGATGGTGATCTCGTACTATCCCCACATCTGCCCCTCCCCCGGATATCCAGGAGACTACTTCTAAAACGGCGGCTGATTGCAAAATGGTCAATTTGGGTGGAGGTTGCTTGCGTGTCATTGAAAACCCAGCTGACTTTGTGGCAGGTCTTGTGCTCAAACATGGTACTACCTATCGCAAGGCGGTTGGCATTGCAGAAATCCACAAACCTTTCCCCGTTGTCATTGCGGTTGCCTAGTCCATGTTTGAGCCCTTCGTTCTCGTTGCCTTCCTTTGCATTCAAGTCCCCCATCACTATGGCAATGTATACATACATACGTACCTTGATAGCTTATAGGAATCGGAATCTTAATTGCATGCTCAGAGTCTGCACTGTTTGCCGAATGTACGGTGCTCGATAGGCGCTAATGTAGATCAATGTTTTGTTGGGTTTTTTTGAAGTCTATTCTGACAAATAAAGTTGGAGTTTCATGATGCATTTTATAAAGTATCTAAGTGAATCCTTACATTTAATTTCTCTATATACATATGATGATCCTTCCCAAGCTTACCTATCAGAGATAGAGGAAGTACTTACGGAAGGCTATTCCCTTGATCTTCGTACACAAATTATTCATTATTTATTTGACATTTCATTTTGTCCTATTGTGGTACAGCTGATTGCAACACAGACATAAAGATAGAGCTACGAGTGTATGTTCTTTCAATTACCATCTTAAGAAAATTGGCCGTTTTCAATCGGAGACGTGCCGTCTCTATCTCGAAGACACCGAAGCAGCCCATCACATACTATGTATTTGTGCGGCTTAGGCTTAAGCACTTTAACAAAGACTTTACATCATCTTCTGATGTCACCTCTTCCTCAGCTCGAACTATCCTTAGCTTCATCAATGGACTAGATTTCAGCTAACTAGCAGCTAGGAAGTGGGGCAAAAGTAATGCCATAATGTGAATATGTCATGATTTTTGCAAATGGTGTCAAACGTCATTGTGCTTTTACATTTATGTTGTAGACAGATAGAGAATTACTTAATTACTTACTTACTTACACAGCTGGCCAATGAAATAGGTGTGAACTTAACTTTTTTTTCAAAATTAATTTGTACCAAATCTTTTCAATCGTTTTACGCTCGATTGCTTCACAATCTACAGCAGCTAATACGTCTAAAAACTGGTCTAATACTGATTTTGATACTATTTTGGCATTTGTCGGCCCTCGATGTCTTAGCGCCCATATCAGATCTCGTGTTTGTCTGTCGAATGCCTTTTCAAAGTCAACCAATACAATATGCAAATCCTTTAAGGAATCGCGATGTTTTTCCATTATGATCCTTATACTTTGGATTGCATCTGGGTTGATTTACCCGAGGAAAATCCGCACTGATCATCAAATAGCCGTATTATTTTTCGCAGTCGGCCACCTAATACCCGCTCAACGATCTTCATGGTGTGTGACATCAGCTTGTGTAACAGATGATCCAAACAAAAAAAAGAAAACAACTCCTGATAAATTCTGTCTCTTTATTCACCACTATCCTCCTACTCACATATCGACTTGCGATAACTGACCCCCGTTGTCTTGCGATATTGTCTATTTATATGTATGTAGGTATGACCGATCACCTCCTGATCTCGCCGCACGCTAGTACGGTTGTCCATTGCCGTTGCTATGTACTTTACAGAGACATCGGCATGGGCGAGACATGTAGGGCGCAGAGTTAGACTTCGGCGATCGATTATGGTGTGTGGTAGAAAAGGGTGTTACAGCTCGTCCATCTTGACTTAACACTCGTCCTCGAGACTTCTCCTGTTTCTTGGACCGGAGATCTCTACATCACAACCCCTAGAGTCGGTTTCTTCGAATTCGCCTTCAGATTGGTCATCATCATCATCATCATCATCGTCGTAAAGCTCACACCACCTCTTCATCTTGTCTGAGCTTTCGACCGACTCAAATTTCTTTTGGGTCCGCTGAAGTTCCGGGAATTTCTCTCAGCACGTACCTGTCATTGGGCAAAACTTTCGCCACAATGTATGGGCCCCTGTAAAGTGGATCAAGCTTCCTGGACTCACCTGTGCCGGCAGGCTCGCGTTCTATCAGCACTAGGTCATCTACTGCGTAAGTAGTTGGTTTCTTGTGGGTCTTGTCGAAACGTTCCTTCTGCTTTTGCTGGTCCATCACGATATTGTGCAGGGCGGAGCCTCGTTTGCGACTCATTTCATCTTGGTTCCAGTGTCCATTCTGCTCAAGCTCTAGCAATAGTTTGTCCCCAGCGATTCCTCTTGGCGTATAGGCAAAGACCAATTCGTGTGGGGTCATCTTTGTAGTTGCGATTTTCGTCGTGTTCAAGCTCCATTGAATGCCTCTTAACTGTTGTGCCCAGTCCTTGCCCGCTGAATGTGTACACTTAAGTGCTGCTAGTGCCGTACGGTTGATCATTTCCACTTGTCCGTTAGCTCGTGGTGTTTTAACGGCCGTCATAACGTGCTGTATTCCATAATTTTGACAGTATTTCGCGAACTCACCCGCTATGAATGCTGCACCCCTGTCGGTGATTAAGCGCTTGGGCATCCCAAGGAATTCGCTGACCTGGTTGAGCACCAGTGCTACCAAATATTTGGTCCCTCCTCTTTCAGTTATGAATGGTCCAAGGTGATCCATATGGACTGTATGAAAGGGTATGGCAACTCTCTCTACACAATGCAGCTCGCCTTCCGCCGTTCCGCCCTTTCTCTTGGTATATGCGCACTCTACACATCCCTTAACGTAGCTCTTGACGAAGCTCCGCATCCTGGGAAACCAATATGTCCTTTTCAGCCTCTCAAGAGTTTTATCGATACCCATGTGTGCTGCCTCGTCATGACACATCCGTAAAATTCGCCACCGCACTCCTTTTGGTACCACCCACTTCCTTTCGTCGCCATCGCATCTAAACAGTCTTCTTCCTTCCAGCTGGTATTCCTTATGCAGTTTCTTTTGATCACCAGTTGTTGCTTGCAGTTGGTTGATAATGTTGCGGAGTTTCTCGTCTTGCCACTGCATGGTGGCTAGCCAATCATCGTCGTCAATACAGATGTTTAAAATGTTGGCGGATGCTTCCTCCATCTCTCGTTCATCCTCCACTGGTTGGCGACTCATTGCATCCACATATCCTGCTTTCCTCCCTGGTTGATGAACTGTTGTAAACTCAAACTCTTGAAGTTTGAGCCACCATCTCGCGATTCGTGGTACCATCCTTGCCTTGTTCTGAGTTGCTACAATGGCTTCACAGTCCGTAATAACTTTAAATGCCTTCCCCAATAGGTATATCCGGAATCTTTGTAGGCTCTCCACCACAGCTAAGACCTCCAGCTCGTAGCTGTAAAACCTTGCTTCCGCCTCCGTCAACGTCCTGCTGAAATATGCTACCGGTTTTAGTTGGTCGTCATTTCTCCCTCGTTGCATCAGTATACCGGCAAGTCCCACAGATGAGGCATCGGTGTGAACCTCTTGATCACATTCTACATCATATAGAGCCAAAAGTGGTGGATTAATCAATGAAGACTTAAGCTTTTCAAACGCAGTCTGCTGTTCCTTCATCCACTCGAAAGGATTGCCCTCTTTTAGCAAATTGGTAAGCGCTGTTGAAATTTGCGAGTACTTCGGTACAAATTTCCGGAAGTATCCGGTGAGACCCAAAAATTGTCTCACTTGATGGACATTCTTCGGTTGAGGAAAGTTTTTCACTGCCACAGTCTTCCACTCACTTGGTCTTATTCCGTTTTCGTCCAGTTGATGTCCGAGGAACTCAAGGCTGGTCCTTAGAAATGCACACTTTTTGATATTGAGAGTCAATCCCGACTCTTTTAGAACTGTCAAGAATTTCTCGAGCTTTTGTAGGCCTTCCTCTATTGACTCGCTTCCGATGACAATGTCGTCTAAGTAAATTGCAACATCCCCGCGGTCCATGCGTGCTTTTATTTGGTTCATACACATTTGGAAGTATGCTGGCGCATTTATTAGACCGAATGGCATGCGAACAAATTCATACAGGCCATTCTCCGTAGCAAAGGCGGTGTACTTTCGACTTTGTTCCGCTATTCGCATCTGATGGTATCCAGACATAAGGTCCAACGTTGTAAAATACTTCTTTCCAGCAAGCGTTGCTAATATCTCCTCCACAGTAGGCATCGGGAACTTCTGCTTGATAGTTACCTTGTTCAGTGCCCGATAGTCGATGCACATCCTGTCTCCACCATCCTTCTTCTTTGTCAGAACTATCGGTGCACAAAAATTAGATGTTGAAGGTCGAATAACTCCCTGCCGCAACATTTCACTTGTCTTCTCTTCCACTATCCTGCGTTTGGCGAAGGGTAACGGATAAGGTTGCATGCACACTGGCTGTGTTGTGTTGAGTTCGATTGTGCATTCCCCCCAGTTGTATTGTCCAAGTTCGCTAGCATCTAATGCGAAACAACCTCGGTGCGCATTTACTAATTCGCACAATTGTTCCTTTTCCTCATCGGTGATTTCTCCCGTGTCCAGATCGCTAACCCTAAGTCTGCTCCACACCTGTTGAACAACTTCGTCTGTGATAATCAAAGCTTTACCATCATCGCTCGTAGTGCAGTCGCTAATTTTGAGTTTGGTGTGAGTCTTCTCGATCTTAACTTGAGGTTGGTCCATCAATCGCCGCCCGACGATCATTCTGTATGGTTGGCTTTCATCGGGAACAACTAAGACTTCACACCAGCTTTGTAAGGCATCTACTTGGATATTTGCGTATAATTTTCCTACAGTTCGGCAAACTCCTCCGCCGAACCCGTTTAGCTTTCTGTTATCCTCCTCGTAGCAAAGATGGTTGACGTTTGCAATTGATTCTTGCATGGTGACGCAATCGCTTCCTAAGTCTATGAAAGCCTCGGTTGCTTGCCCGTTCACTTTCACAATTTTATTGTATACACTTCTTTCTTCCCACATGCACAATTGATTGTTCCCTGCATGCTGATGATCTCCGCTGCTGCTTGGCCCCGCTGCCCTCCTCGTTGCTGTACAGTTGCGACCAATGTGTCCGGTTTGATTACACCTGAAACACCTAGTTGTTGTGCAGTTACATACGTCCAACGTGCTCCGTCTGGTTACACCTGAAGCATCTAATCGCAGTTGGTGCTGGATTATCTGTATTCGGCCCCAATGCGCCTTGCCTATGTGTTTCTGCTACATTTGTGCTGCGCATTGTGGTTGTTGGTTGCCTTCGTTGCGATCTCAGACCAGCGATCCATCGGATCTTCTTCAAAAGCTCCTGTATGGTATCAGGCTGCGCCGCTTTTAGAACGTCGCGACATTCTATATCGGTGATGCCCCGTACCACATATTTGACCACTGTCTATTCTTCTAATTGGCTCCTTGACGCAATTGCTCTCACCTCATACACAAACTCTTCTATGTCCTCGTATGGTCGTTGCTTCTTATTACGCAGAAGTTCATGTATATCAGCTGCGTCATCTTCTGCTGGGAAGTTTTGGACTAAATCGTCCAAAAATTCTTCTAGCGACGAATTTTTTTTTTTTTTTTTTTTTTTTTTTTTTCGTGGGTAGGTGAAAATCTTCATGAGACACTATGAGACCGTGTACTCATAGTAGTGTCAGATTTCTACTGACTAAAAACACCCTTCCCTTCGTTTTGTTTACTACGACTAAGTTTGACCTTATCAAGTAGTTTAAGCTTCAGATTTATATTCGCGTGAGGCAGGTAGATTTCCAATAAAAGCACCTGCTGAAACCGTCATGACATGCGGCTTTTTGTCTTATAGCGCTAATTCGAACGGTTTCGTTCTTTGAAGTCGGCGCGTAAGATTTGTCACATCCAAAGTTTGGAGTATGGCACAGTTGCAGTGGCCATGAAGACGAATACGAAGCTTGCGAGCGAAGTTTTTTATTTCGTCCTCCACGGTAGCTATCCCTAAGTCTCTGTGGATATCATTGTTTCTGATATACCAGGGAGCGTTCACGATTATTCTTATAATTTTATTTTGGAATGATTGTATGAGATTCCTATTGCTTGGTTTGGTACAACCCCAGAGTTGTATACCGTACGTCCACACGGGTTTAAGCACTTGCTTATACAGAAGCAGTTTGTTATATACGCTTAGTTTGGAATATCTTCCAATTAGCCAATACATTTCTCTAAGTCGATTTTCGACTTCGTAACGTTTCTTTTTAACGTGAGGTTTCCATTTAAGTTTCGCGTCTAGTGTCATTCCCAGATATTTAGCTTCGTTTGCATGCGGTATTTGTACCGAGTTAATGAAAACGGGATTATTTTCTTGTAAGTGAAGTTAACATGCGTCGATTTGGTCTCGTTAAGAACAATGCGCCAAGTTTTTGTCCACTCACAGATTTTATCCAAGGCTCGTTGGAGTTTTATGGTTGCTGACTCGATTGAACTTTCCGTTGCCAGAATAGCCGTATCGTCCGCGAACGTAGCTACAATAGTGCCTTCAGTTTGTGGTATGTCCCGAGTGTATAGCAAGAATAAGATAGGCCCAAGGACACTTCCTTGCGGAACTCCGGCGGCGATTTCTTTAAAATCAGAATATTCAGTTCCGTGCTTGACACGAAAAAGTCTGTTTTTAAGGTATGATTCTAAGATCTTATGAAGTTGCTCCGGAAGGATTCGTCTTAGCTTATAATTCAATCCATCGTGCCAAACCCTGTCGAAGGCTTGAGATACGTCAAGAAAAGCGCTAGAACAAATCTTTTTCTCCTCAAGGGCTTTTTCAATTTCGTCGGTTATTCTATAAACCTGGTCAATTGTGGAATGCTTGATTCTGAACCCGAATTGGTGGTCAGGTATTAGGCGTCTCTCTTCAATGACCGGAAGAATCCGTTTCAGAAGGAGTTTTTCAAATACCTTCGATATTATTGGTAGTAGCGATATCGGTCTGTGCGATTTTTTGTCATTTGGAGATTTCCCCGGTTTCGGAACCATTATGACTTCTGCGACTTTCCATTGATTTGGAACGTATAATAATCTAATGGAAGCATTTATTAAATAAAGCAATTTTAATAGTGCCTTTTTTGGTAATTCCTTGAGGATTTGTCCGGTTATTAAATCATAGCCAGGAGCTTTATTGTTCTTCAGGTTTTTTATTGCCTGGCAAAGTTCTATAAGTGACACACTTTTTATTCTTAGGTTGTCAGATGTCGTAGTCGTACCGGTAAAATCGTCTACAAATGTTTCTCCATCAAATGGCTTAAAAGTCTCTTCTAAGTGCTCGGCAAATAGATCCGCCTTTTCTTTGTCACCTTTTGCCCATTCGTCGTTGTTTTTTCTTATCGGTGGCGAATGTATTTGGGGTTTTTTAATTCTTTTGACAGCTTTCCAGAGCGAGTAATTAGTGGTTTTTTCGGCGGTTAAACCTTCAAGATAAGCTGAAGTCTCTCGGTTTTTTAGGTCTCGGATCGCTTTTTTAAGCTTATTGCATAGGAAATTCGAGTGGGTTTTATGCTGGGGAGCGCGAGTTTGTTGCCATATTTTGCGTGCTCTCCTCTTTTCTCGAATAAGCTCTTTTATTTCCGGCGGATAATAAGCTTCATTGCATGGGACTTCTTTCCTCCTTAAAGGTGTATTTTTCCACGCGGCATTTTGTATTGATTCAATAAATTTGCCGAGCTCATCTTCTATTTCGAAGGGTGTTTTGAGCGATACATTTAAGACAATATTTTCTTCGCAATCAGTTCTAAAGTCGCGCCAGTTAGTTTTTTTGTTAGTTAATCTAGGCACAGCTTCTACTGTCATTAGTCGGTCACTTATTGTCAAGATTACCGGCGAGTGATCTGAGGAGAGATCAAAGCTTTCCTCTACTTTCGCAAAATTTGAAGATACTCCTTTCGCTACGAAGAAGTCTATTAGGTCCGGTGTTTTTGCTGTATCAGAGGGCCAATACGTCGGTTTCCCCGTCGAAAAGAAATCAACCCCGAATTGCATACCGGCTTCGTACAGAAGTCTGCCTTTCCGTGAATTGGATCTGGAACCCCAAAAGGTGTGTTTTGCGTTGAAATCGCCACCTATAATGAAATTCGGTCCAAGTGAGTCAAGGAGACGTACAAAGTCGTTACTTCTAAACGTGCATCGCAGAGGACAATAAATGGACGCGATGTTGAAATACGAGTGCCTATTCTTAACTCGAAATGAGCTTGTTTGCATTGTATCGATTTCAATCGTCTTATTTATGGAATGCTCAATGCAGTCTTTAATGAATAAGTAGGATCCGCCTCTAGCTCTTCCGGAATGGTGGTATGCGTGATAAGCACGATACCCTCTTATTTTTACTCCGGATTCCTTTGTCAAATGAGTTTCAGAGATCAAGCAAATGTCAATGTTGTCATTCCGTAAGAATACTTCTAATTCGGCGTTTTTTTTGTAGAAGGCCGTTTGCGTTCCATGTTAAAATTTTTAGTAACTGATTCATATTCATATGGGAGTTCTTTTTTGGCGAGGTTTCAACTCGAGCTTGCTCAATTTATCAAATATGACTTTGTTTACCTTCGTTTGCTCCTCAAGTTTCGCAAGAATTATAGAGAAGACTTGGGAGACTGGGTCTACCGTAACACCGCTTTGCTTGGTTTCTAGCGACGCAGCTTGAGCATATGTTAGCGTCTCTGGAGATTGTGGCTTTTCCTTTGATTTTGCCGAAGGAACTTTACTTTGCTTGACTCTCGTCTTAAGTTTGACGTGTTTATTGATGGTCGTTACCCTTGGCTTAGCGATTTCACGACTATTTTTAACCGGTTCTGCGTTCTGGCGTTGAATATTTTTAAATGTGTCTCGCCTTTTTTGAAGCTCTTTTGCCACTTCGCAACCTCGATAGTTCGCTGGGTGCTTTCCTTTGCAGTTGATGCAGGTAGCCGGGGCCTGCTTATTTAGGTCACACTTTTCTGAGAGATGGTTACCAGCACATTTTACGCATCTCGGCTCATTCTGACGAATGAAGAACTCCATTACTCCAAAGTTTCGCTGCTCCTGCTAACTAACTAATCGCCGCCATCATAACTAGCCTTTCATCTAGCTGGTACACTTCGCTGATTTCTCTAACTCTTCGAGCGTATGCAGTTGAAGAAAGTCCGGCTGGGTTCCTTGGGTTAAACTCACAAAGCATGTCGGTCATATCCTTCACTGTGTAGCCACTTCTCGATCCAGGCTTCTCCTCTATACGACTTGCTGCTCTCGATTTCGGGTCGGGTGTCTTCTTTTTCTTTTCATCTCTCCCCTGTGACTTAATACTTTCCAGCGATGCCTTCATGAATTGGATTTCCTTCCTGAGTCTTTTCACTTCGCTCTGCTCATCTTCATCAGGATCCCTCTCCTCTTCAGCCTCGTTTCCCTCCACACTGAACTCATCCGGTTCGCCCCCTTCAACTAATCCCTGGTACACCAAAAGCTTGTATAGCAGCTGGGACTTTTCTTTTGCCCCTTTCAGACCGCGTTTCTTCAGCTCATCGCGGAGCTGGTCTCTGGTGTATGCACTGAATTTAGCGATTTCCTTCTCGGATTCACTCATCTTCGTCCTCCTTCATTCAATTTGTCAGAATACCCGCACACTCGTTCTTTCATACGGACAACCTTCGATCAGATGGAATTTATCGATCCCACGTACTTTGTTTTCTTTTTTTTTTTCGACTTTAACTGCACTGGGGCTTTATCCAACTTCTGAAGTTGTAACAGATGATCCAAACAAAAAAAAGAAAACAACTCCTGATAAATTCTGTCTCTTTATTCACCACTTTCCTCCTACTCACATATCGACTTGCGATAACTGACCCCCGTTTTCTTGCGATATTGACCGATCATCTCCTGATCTCACCGCACGCTAGTACGGTTGTCCATTGCCGCTGCTATGTACTTTACAGAGACATCGGCATGGGCGGCTTCAAACACGGAGACATGTAGGGCGCAGAATTAGACTTCGGCGATCGATTATGGTGTGTGGTAGAAAAGGGTGTTACACTTGATCGAACGGTAGTTATCACAGTTTCGCGTATCACCCTTCCCTTTGTATACAGGGAGAAGGTAACTTTCCCTCCATTGATTTGGCATTGGATCACTCTCACAAATTTGGAGATGAGAATTCTGAGCCTCGACTGAACTCGACGTCTCCCACCTTTTTCCAGAACTCAGAGGGCATCTCGTCTAGCCCAACCGCTTTTCGTTTTTTGGAGTATATGACCGCCTCACTAAATGTCGGGTATTTCTTCACAGTTAGGGGTGGCTCTTGGAAAGCGTAGCCGGGGAAACTGTTCATTTAAAAGTTCTTCACAATACTGCCGCCACCTCTGCAGAATTTTGTCGTCATCCACAAGAAGCTGGCCATGAGCATTGTTAATGAACTTTGGCGAACGAATCTCCTGAGCATTCCTCCTTCTTTGGGCGGCTAATTTGAAGACCAAAAATCAAATCCATTTTCCAGAAAATAGAATAAAAAATCAAATGAAACCAAAATAGAACACACGTGTATGTATTTACTTTTTTCACAATGACAGCGAAGAAAATATCAAAATAGAGCACTATCTCTCATGATAAATGATTGAAATTGGCCTAATCCTGGTATTAACGACGCTAGACTGCCGATTTTGAGGGTCCAGCTAATACCGATTACCAACTAATACTCGGTACCAAATTGACATTAGTACTTTGTGAAGAAATGACTTGATACCGATTTGAGTACTACCAACTGATCTAATACTGATTTCGAGAGCTAAGCTAATACCGAGTACCAGCTAATACTCGGTACCAAATCGGCGTTAGTACTTTGTGAAGAAATGACTTGATACCGATTTGAGTACCAACTTTTGCTCTAATACCGGTACTAGCGCTAGTACTCGGTGAAGAAATGGGGCGTTAATGTTTTTCGGGTTTAAATTAATTTAGATAAAATAAACAAATGATTTATATACATAGCAACTCTAAAATTAAGAAATTAATAGATGAAATGAAAAAATTTGTTGTATTTTACGATTTTTTCGTGGGCAATAAAATAGGTGTGTTGACCCTAAAACAATGAAATTTATCATTTTTACCAATATGTTTTCGAAAATTCAAACGTTTTTCGTTTCCTTACCTTATAATCCTGAATATTCTCCATCATTTGCTAAAACTTTTTCAATTCTTTGTGGCATTGAATTGATTAGTTTTCGACATATTGCCAAGGGTATAGCATACCACTGTCTTTGTACCGCTTCCCATAACTGATCCCTGTTGGTGAAATATTGACCAGCTAATCTCCGCTTGAGCTCATTCCACAAGTTCTCAATAGGATTGAGATCAGAGGTCTGACTGGGCCACGGGATTACAGACACTTCATTATCTCTAAACCAATCCTTTACAAGACCCGATGTGTGTTTCGGGTCATTATCTTGTTGGTAGTGCCATCGAAGGGGCATGTTTTCTTCTCTATATGGAAGCATTATGTTCTCCAAAATGTATACGTATTCGAACTTGGTCATGGTATTATTTATTCGAAATATAGGACCAATACCATGCCACGAAAAGCAACCCCACACCATGATATTGCACCCTCCTTGACCTACCGTTTTTCTTGTGTAGCGCGCTTCAAACTCCCTATCTTTTGGTCTTCACACGTTACGTCCAGAGTTCGAGCAAAACAAATTTATTTCTGTTTCGTCACTCCAAAGGACGCTATCCTCCTACTGCATGAATTATTGCGCATGTAGAGAAAATAAAAATAAAAAAACTTAAAATAGATTCTATTTGTTATTCTTAAGCAACTTTTATTTTAAAAAAAGTAAAAAAAAATATTTGTTTAAGAAATAAAGGAGCAAGCAATTCAATAATAAAAGTGCTCGCGTGGGTAAACTAATACTTAGGCTAGGTTAGGTTATGTTGGCTGTCCACACGAGAGTGTAGACACACTTAGACCAGCGAAGGTCCTTTGTGATAAAACTAATACTTATTTTTTAGTCAAAATACTTGTATAACAATCACCATTAAATACACTGTTCAGGCGTATTTTTTCATTCACCGTACTTAACGATTAATTGCAGTTATTGACATTTGAAATAGGTTGTTGCTTTTTTTTCACTGCTGTTTTTAATGCACTCGCATGATGGACTTGCCTGCAAACGTAACTATCCCCGACAGTCGTTTTATGACAGACACAAAAATGATCCTTTTCTTTGTCTAAGGGAACATGTTGTGTTTTTATCAGAGTGAATGATATAAGAGCTCCTCGACAAAACATACGAGCAATGTCATAAATACGACGTTAAAATCGTATTGGGCGATTTTAACGCCAAAATAGGAAAGGAGGACGTCTTTGGTAGGGCAGTCGGTAAGCATAGCCTACACGACACCACGTCTGATAACGGACTAAGGCTAATTGATTTCGCTGTGGAGCGAAATGTCACCATAGCAAGCACATGGTTTCCTCATCTCGATATTCATAAGCAGACATGGAGGTCCAATAATCATGTAACGATCAACCAAGTTGATCATATTGCGATCGACGCAATACATGCCTCCAGTATTCTGGATGTCGGGACCTTCCAAGCGGCCAACATAGACTCGGATCATTACCTTGTTGTAGCCAAGGTACGAATGCGGGTATCCCAATCTGAGCAACAAAGAAGAATCACTGTGAGAAAATTTAACGTCGAAAAGCTACAATCGCAAGAGACCGCCAGACTCTTCGCTGAACGCGTATCCCGAAATCTCTCAATCACCCCTTTGCCGCCAGCATCAAGTACCGAAGTCCAGTGGCAACGCTGCCAACATGCGATGAGAAACGCCACGACTGATGTGCTGGGTCTCGATCGCCCACCACCGCGAAACCCCTGGTTTGACGAAAAATGCCGGCGAGTGCATGCAGCAAAACAAGAGGCATACAAAGCGGCGCTGCAAAGGAAGACGAGAGCTGCTCGTGAGCTCTACGAGCAAAAGAGACGGGAAGAACATCGGCTTCTCCAAAAGAAGAAGAAAGAGCATGAGAAGCGCGCGTTTGAGAATATCGTGAGTTTATACTCCAGGAACAATGTACGGAAGTTTTACCAAAAGGTAAAAAGAACGTGTCAGAGAAGTAATACCCGTACAGAAACCTGTAGAGATGAAAATGGAAACCTCGTAGTAGAATCACAGTCGGTACTGAGAATATGGAAAAACTACTTCTGCAGACTATATAACGGCGACGAAGACCAACATCCCGCTGTCAGGCAGAATGAACCATTCAACATAGACGATGATAGTCAACATTTCCGTCCACCTGACCAAAACGAAGTGAAGATAGCAATATCCAAGCTAAAATCCAACAAGGCTGCTGGACCTGACGGCTTACCGGCCGAACTTTTCAAGACAGCTGGTGATGAACCGGTAGAGTGCATACACCAACTCATTTCTAATATTTGGTCAGACGAGTGTATGCCTGATGAATGGAATCTCAGCATCGTTTGCCCGATCCACAAGAAAGGAGACCCCCTCAATTGCGCCAACTATAGAGGCATCAGTCTCCTCAACATCGCATACAAGATCTATTCTGCGATATTGTGTGAACGCTTGAAACCTTTTATCAATAGCCCGATTGGACCCTATCAGTGCGGTCTCAGGCCAGGAAAGTCCACCATCAATCAAATCTTCACACTTCGGCAGATCCTGGAGAAAACCCAAGAATTCCAAATCGATACTCACCACCTCTTTATCGATTTCAAGGCCGCCTATGACAGCATCTATAGAGAAGAGCTTTATAGAGCCATGTCTAGTTTTGACATCCCTGCCAAACTTGTCCGTCTGTGCAGGCTGACGATGGAGAACGCTCGCTGCTCCATCAAGGTCGATAATGACCTCACCGAGACCTTTGATGTCAAAAAAGGCTTTAGACAAGGTGACGCGCTGTCATGTGACTTCTTCAATATTATACTTGAACGGATTGTGCGGAACTCACAAGCCAACACCGGAGGCACAATCTATTACAAGTCTGTACAACTGCTTGCATACGCCGATGATATCGACATTATCGGAAGAACTCAGCGGGCTGTCACCGGTGCATTTGCAAGCATTGAGGCGGAAGCGGCGTTTGGCGATAAACGAGGGCAAAACCAAGTATATGCTGTCAACAAGAAGGGAAAACCAACACCGACGAATTGGACAAAACGTCACCGTGGGCAGCTATAACTTCGAGGTAGTAAGGGACTTTGTCTACCTTGGCTCTGCTATAAATTCTACTAACAAAATCAGTGCAGAAATCAATCGAAGAATAACTCTTGCCAATCGCTGTTTTTTTGGGCTTATAAGGCAATTCAACAGTAAAGCCCTATCTCGAACAACTAAGGAGACTCTATATAAGACCTTGATCATCCCAGTCCTGCTTTACGGCGCTGAAACATGAACTTTATTAAAAGAGGATGAAGATATCCTTGGTCGTTTCGAGAGAAAAATTCTTCGTAAGATTTTCAGTCCCGTTTGCGTTGACGGGTTTTGGAGGAGAAGATTCAATCACGAACTATACGAGCTGTACAGCGACATCGACCTAGTCAAAAAACTGCGTATTGGACGTCTGAGATGGCTAGGACATGTAGAGCGAATGGACACCAACGCTCCGGCCCGCAGAGTCTTCGAATCTAATCCCGAGGGACGACGCAGTAGAGGGAATCATCGCCGTAGGTGGCGCGCACAAGTTCAAGGGGACCTCGACCAACTTGGAGTGCGCAACTGGAGGCAATTAGCTAAAGACCGAGCTAAATGGAGAGGCTTGTTGGTTGAGGCCCAGGTTCACCTCGAACTGTAGCGCCACCTAAGTAAGTAAGTAATGATATAAGTTAGAGAAAATAGTTACAAACATGCAAAGCCATATATGGCTTCGTATGCAGTAAAGGGATAAACTAATTTCTTCAGCCTTCAGGTCTTTGTGGCTTAAAGCGAATTCTTTGCGAGACTTTAAGCTCTGACCTTTTAAAAGTGGAACTTTCCTGGCGATTCTTCCTGGCAAATTGGTATCTTGGAGTCTTCGACGAACTATGCGCGCACTCGCTACATTTCCAATTTGTGCACAAATGGTCCTTGCACACGCAAAAGAGTCAGATTTGGACAGCAACACAATGCGGCGGTCAGTAGTCGGTGAAGTTTTTTTTCTGCTTTCCCCTATTTTCCGTGACTCTTAGAGGCTTGAGGGCATTATTTACAAAGTTTTCAGAGCGCCTTAGTGCCTCAGCTATAAACTTGTACGTTTTGCCCGAATACCTTAGCCTTCTTACCAAATTTCGGTCTTCTTGAGTGCAATGAACTTTTCGTCCCATATCTTAAAGCTTTAAAAAAAAAAAAAACTATTAGCTAGAAGTACCTAATATAATCTAAAGAAACTCACTGTTATATAATTAGCATTGAACCAATAAAATAATGTTCCGAACTTCGATTTGGATTCACAAGCACCTATTTTATTGACCAACTATAAGAGGGCAAAGCATAAACTCCACGCTCAATCAAACAAACGACGAATAAGCACGTGCCACAATTGCTATTGGAAAATATTGATGGCGTTGTAACCGTAAAATGACAATCTTTAAATATTTCCATGTTATTGCACATTTTGCGATGCCAAAATAAATGTTAAACTAACATCCGCCTAAGGCATTCCGAGAAATTTATTAACTTCTCAAAAAATAGAACTAGAGACATTCTATCAATGAGCAAACAGAATGCTAAGATCCTTACTGACTTCCTAACTGGACATTGCTCTCTCAACTACCATCTCAAGAAAATGGGCCGTGTTCAATCGGAAACGTGCCGTCTCTGTCTTGAATACACCGAAACAGCCCATCACATACTTTGTGATTGCCCGGCCGTAGCCAGACTTAGGCTAAAGCACTTTAATAAAGGCGTTACATCACCTTCTGACGTCACCTCTTCTTCAGCTCGAACTATTCTTAGCTTCATTAATGAACTTGACTTCAGCTAGTTGACAACTTTAAAATCAATTAACCAGGGAATGGCACAAAAGATCTTTTTAGGTCACAGTGATTCAGGGGTCAGTCTTTGCCTTCCTCCCCTTCTACCTCAGAAAAAAAAAAAAAAACATCCAATCAAAACTGTGAAACGAAATGGCACACACCTATTCCTTTGACCAACAGTGTAGGTGGCGCTAGAGTCCGGTGTGGACCTGGGCCTCAACCAACAAACCTCTCGAGCCAGCACGGTTACGAGCCAGCTGCCTCCAGTTTCGCACGCCAAGTTGGTTAAGGTCCCCCTCCACTTGACGGCGCCACCTACCACGAGGTCGTCCTATACTGCGCCGTCCATCCGGGGTGGATTCGAAGACTTTCTTGGCGGGAACGTTGGGCTCCATCCGCTCTAAATGACCCAGCCATCTTACTCGCTGTATGTGAACTCTTCTGGCTAAGTCGATGTCCTTGTACAGGACGTATAGTTCGGCATTGTACCTTCTCCTCCACTCACCGTCTATGCAGACCGGACCAAAGATCGCACGAATAACTTTTCTCTCAAAATAACCAAGGGCATCCTCATCCGGTTTTGTCAAAGCCCATGCCTCTGTGCCGTACAGCAGGACTGGGATGATTAATGTCTTATAAAAAGTTACCTTAGTAGTTCGAGACAGGGCTTTGCTACTCAATTGCCTTCTTGGCCCATAGAAACAAGATTGGCAAGAGTAAGTCTTCGTGTGATCTCCCTACTGATGTCATTTGCGGAGTTCACCATAGAGCCTAGGTAGACAAAATCCTTTACTACCTCAAAATTATATCCGTCTTTTGTGGCGGTCTGTCAAAGACGCCGATGTTGGGTGTCCTTTTTTGTAGGCAACATATATTTTGTTTTACTTTCATTGACCGCTAAACCCATCTTTGCTGCCTCGTTCCCAATACTAGTAAATGCCCCATTGACGACCCGCTGAGTTAGTTGACAATAAACAACGGAGCGATATACACTTGAAGAACGCGGAATTACTGTTACTGCTTATTTATCCAATTTCCGGTCTGTTGCTTTAACGCAGCGTGAATTTCGTCGTCGTTTTCCTCGTCGTCCTGCACCATGTGCGCGAAAAATTAAGAGTTTGGCTGAGCGTTTCGTGCAAACTGGATCCACTAGAGATGTCGCAAGAACTGGCCGGCCCCGTATTGCTCGTTCGGCCGAGAATATCACTGCTGTGGCCGAGGACGTCCTAGAAAGTCCACAAACATCGACGAGACAACGATGCACACTATTTGGCTGCTGATTTGGGTCTCGAGCATTGTTGGTGTCAGCGGAGCAACCGTTCACACAGCTCACGATGGAGATTTTGAATCGCAAATTTCCTGGCCGTGTGATCTCTCAGTTTAACGATTTGAACTGGCTGACCAGATCGCCAGATCTGGCGGCCGGCGCCAGACTTCTTCCTTTGCAAGTTTTGAAAGCCAACATTGAAGAAGAAATAAAAAAATTTGGAGCCAGATGTTTTGCGCGCAACAATTCAATTGCCATGTCATCCCATCTCTTCAAAAAAAAAAAAACCGAAAAGACGAAAAACTCAAGCAAATGCTTTAGACTACTCACATGTATCTCTCAACTACAAGCACTGCAGACTGAAGTTCATTACCTGGCTTTTATTTGTCTGGCTTGTCAACAGATATCTGCTTCTTCTTTTATTCATTTCTTCTCCTTGGATTTAACTTGCAATTCACTTATGAACTAACTCCACTCCAACATAACAAAACCATCTATCCTGTCAAATATTCAACTGACGACATGATACCAAAACCAACGCAATCCTTCTTGTAAAAAAATGATGTTTCCCAACTTGAATTCATGAAAATTTCCAATGCAAAGCAGGATTTATCCTATGAGTGCAATAAAATCCTTTTAAATCTCCTCAGCCCATCTCCTTGACTGAAAGGATACCCGAAAAAAAAACTTCTCTCCAAAGGAAACGCAAATAGTAAATATTCTGAGATTACTTTTCGTCATACCGTATTAAAAGGAAATCCTTTTTTGAACTTTATTCCATTTGCCTTTTATGCATAACTTTACATTTCCCCCATTGAGCTAAACTTCCTCTTAAAGGATGTGCGTGTGTGTGTTTGCGGGTATTCTCAATTTCTTCTTACATGTACTTTCCGTTTTATAAGGAATTTAAATAGGGTACACTCAAATTGATGCATAGTTGGGATTGTTTTGATAGAGTTGTGATGAAGACGCCCACTTAACCGCTTCGTTTGCTTCTACAATGTATCCATGTATCTACGACAATTTTTTCGGGGCACTTTCAACTATAAAGAAGGTTTTTGCTTCTTTAAGCCTTAAAGTCCTTGATTTTGGGTTACAAATTGCGGCAGCTGCGCCCACTATCCTCAAGATGAATGTTCTTAAAATAGGTGCTTTGCAAAAAATCGATTGCAAAAAAGGAATCTACTCGTATACTAGCAACAAGGCACCTTCCCTATAAGGGTTATGGGGAATTTGGGAACTTCCGAATCGACCTCAGTTTAGCATGAGAAATGATATGCTTAGATTGGAGAGAACTAAAGAAGACATGGACGCCCAATTTATTCGTGTATCTATGGCTAAATTTGCTATGCATTTCGATCTAAAACATAGGAGTTTACTGTTCTAATCCTTACAAGTCTTGGATTTTGGCTACAAAATAGTAAACGTCACGCTCTTCCTGGCAGCACTGATGTTCCTGAAGATAGTTCACCTAGTAACAGTGGCAGGACTTGACGTGGATAAAAATGACGAGATAGTCAACGATTGCAAGATAGCGTGGGCAATTAAATCTTTTGCTCCATATACGTATAAGACGCCAGGAATAGATAACATTCGTCCCGTAATGTTGCACGGGTCTAAGGAGAGTATAATTTTGTGACTCAACCGAATCTTCAGCCTTTGTGTTAGGCCAGCTTATGTTGCAAAGAATTGGAGGGAGGTGGGTGTCACTGCCTATCTTGCTGGTAATTTGGCTGACCGCGGTAAACAGATTAAAGAATTTCGGGCCACCATCCGTTGCGATGATTGGGAGAGCGTAACATCCGATGTATAGCGGATCGTGAGTGTTTATCCGAATAGCGGACCACTGCTCACTGTCATTTGGGCATAACACCGACGATAGTTTGCTTTGGGAAACTAATCTTTGGAACTACACTTCGCGGCTACGCTTAGTAACGTCAGAGTTGCGTCTTTTTGTGTTTCTATGTTGTAATGATGAGGCAATTTAGAGTTGATTTTACTAACATTCGTGGGCTTCTTTCCCCATCGCGGCCTCGCCATTTACGTCCGTAGTGATATAGCTTACCAAGTTCCACCACAGTATGGCCACTGCTCCAATCCGGAATTTAATTGCATATGGCTAAAATTCACCGTCCATAAGCAAATAATTCACTTCTGTTTTATTTACAGAAGCCCTAGTGCGGATAGCAACTCAACTTTTAACGAGTTTGATGCGCTGTCCGATTCCATCACTCGAATTGTCTCCCTGTATCCTCATACTGAAATCGTCATTGCGGGCGATTTCAATATACACAGTTCGGATTGGCTTCTACATTCTGGCCAGACCCGAAGGAAGGTATGTTGAACTTTTCGCTGAGATAAACAATTTGACTCAGCTTGTAAATGAGCCTACACGTATACCGGACATTGAAAATCATTCTGCCAACACTCTAGACTTGTTTCTTACTTCACACCCTGATAAATACATCATTGATGTTTTAGCGCCTGTAGGCCGGTCTGACCGCAACATCGTATCAGCTAAATTCTCGTACTCTGACCTCACAGTTAAAGGAAAAACTCCCAAAAGAAAAGTATGGCGTTACGAGAAAGCCAATTGGGACGGCCTTAATAGTTTCTTTAGGAGTTTTAACTGGTCGCTATGCTTCCTCTATAGCGACGTGGATACCGCCGCCGATATGATTACTGACACCATTCGCTTAGGTATGGATGCCTTTATTCCTAACAGAATAAAAAGCATCAAACCTAAGGCAAACTCGTGGTTTCACCAGAGCTGCAAAGAGACTATCAGGCTGAAAGAAGTAAGTTTTCGATCATATAAAGCCAACAATTCTGAGGAAAACCGAAAGAAGTTTAAATAAGCCAGAAATGACTGCAATGCTCTCATTCGACGTGTAAAATTCTTATATGACCAAAAATTGAGGCAAAAAATTCTACAATGTCCCAAAGGTAGTAAACGTTTTTGGTCATTCGTCAAAAATATTAAAAATTCTGCCTCGCCTGCCATCCCAACGCTCATTTACAATGACATTTCAGCTGTCAGCTCCTTAGATAAAGCCAATCTGCTTGCTGCCGACTTCACAGCGAACTCCACCCTGCCAGACAGCGCTTTATCTCCGCCTGTACCTGAGAGCGTCGAATTTTCCATGGGACAAGTCCGCTTTGGCACTCGTACAGTTGCAGGAGTACTTTTTGTTATGCGAAGGCATAACACTGGCAGTAGCTTGGTCATGTGGCTAGAAAAATTGTTCGGTCTGTTGATGATGATTTGCCCTTAACATCGATTATCGGGAAAAAAGTGCTGTGAATCAGAAGCAATGACAATAATAACAAAAATCTCCCCAGTTATCTGGACGCCACCCCCGGAGAATAGCTGAAGCATAAACAACTGAGCTTCAAGAACCACTACACCAAAAATCGTTCTCTCTCTCTTCTATCCATCCTTTCCAACGCCCGCACTGTGTGTAAACACGTTAAAGGTATTCATAACCCTTTGAGTGCGCGCAAATTATAAAAAAAAAAAAATGTAAAGGTCTCAACATACACAAATCCGCTGGTCTAGATGGTATCTCCCCCATAGTTCTGAAGAGGTTATCTTCCATGCTGCCAAAATCTCTGCGTAAGCCTTTCTGTCTGTCCTACTCTTCTGGGCTCTTTTCGAGTAGATGGACAACAGCATTTGTCCAGCCCGTCCCAAAAAAAAGGCGAATCTTCCTCCCCGTCCAATTACCGACCCATTGCACTAATGTCCCTTCTTTCCAAGGTTATGGAAACGCTGATAAATCGTATCGTCAGCTTATGAAATATCTTGATTCACGAAAACTCCTCACTGACCGGTAATATGGTTTTCGTGGCAATAGGTCCACTGGTGATCTGATTGCATATCTCACAGAGAAGTGGAACCAATCTCTCCATCACTTCGGCGAAACAAAGATGGTTGCGCTCGATATTTCCAAGGCATTTGACAGAGTTTGGCATCAAGCTCTTTCGTCGAAAATGCGTGCATATGGCATCGATGAGTCTCTTCTTCAATGGAATAGAAATCACCTTTTGGGCCGTTCAATACAAGTTGCCTTAGACGGCTTCAAGTCTGCAATTCACCACATAAATGCTGGTGTTCCCCAGGGCTCAATTTTGTCTCCGACTCTCTTCCTCATTTTTATAAATGACCTCTTGTCTGCTACTTCTAATCCAATCCATTCCTTCGCTGATGATAGTACCCTCAGTTTTCCATATTCGTTCCCTTACTCACGTCCCTGCTCTTCGGCCGTGGAAGAAGAACGACAACGTATGTTAAACACATTAAATTCCGACCTGGACAGCATAACCAAATGGGGTTCAATCAATAGAGTGAAATTTAATGCATCTAAAACACAATGCTGTCTTCTGTCTCTCAAGCGAAAACAGGATCCTCAACCATTATCCTTGAATGGTACTTGCATGGATGAATCCGAAAATCTTGCCATTCTCGGTATGTGTATCAATAACCGTCTTCGATGGAACGATCACATATTCGAAGTTGCCAAAAATGCTGCAAAATGTCTAGGATTCCTTAAGCGGTGCAAATAATATTTTACACCGTCTGATCTGGCCTCCATCTATAAGGCATTCATCCGCCCAAAGGTTGAATATAACGCCCATATCAGGTCTGGTGCACCCAAGACCGTTCTGCACATTCTAGATAGGGTACAGAACCGCGCGTTAAAACTAATTGCTGATAGAGACATTGTGAACTCCGTAGTCTCACTTGAACACCGTAGAAATGGCTCGTGTGTTTCCCTATTTTATCGCTTTTTCTATAAAAAAAAATGCTCCAGCGAAATACCCAGTTGCATTTCCCCCTTTCAAAAATTCACCCGCAGTACGCGTCACGCTTCGAATGCACATCAGTTCACTCTCAAGCCCAACTTCGGACGTACTGTCAAATATAGGGATTCGTTTATAAGCCGAACAACACGTTTGTGGAATGATCTACCTGCCTCTGTATTTCCTAATCATTACAACCTTCAAACATTTAAAGTCAACGCAAACCGGCATCTCCTTCGTTCCTCTCCCCCCTTTTTCTATCCGCCCGTGCCCTGAGCATCAGTATAAAGGTATTAATAATATTTTCGGCGCGCGCGTATTATAAAAAAAAAACCATGTCCTCCGTATGTCATGAATCAGCCTTGACTAAAACATCGATGCAAGAAATTGCGGAAGAACTTAATTCAATTTCATGTAAACTTGATCTTTTGCCGTGCGAGGGCCTTTCATCAAATAATAAATCTCTTCTCGACGAGTTTCGCACGGGTTTTGCTTCCCCTGGAATCGATGTCACCACCATCTCGGTTAAATCGGCTAATGCTGCTAACCCTGCCAATGTGTCTACCGAAATACTCGATCTTGAAACAGAGCTTAATACCCCCAACGTGATTGCCCTTCCTCCTTCTAAGAAGACCAAGATCCGAAAGGAACCCCGCCCAACAGAGACCTTCAAACCACCGACTTCTCAGTACTCACCAAACGAACCTTCTGACATCTGGAGACAACAGCGGATCACTAAGCAAAAGTGTTTATCTCCGCAAGTAAATGATTCAGTCACCTACCTCTTAAAGGGTCTCCCTCTTTGTATCGACGAACAATGGATGTACAGATGGCTCTACTCGAAGTACAGGATTTCGGAAGCATACTTCGTGATGATTTTGCACTCCAGCATGCTTAAGTCATCCGACTCCTCCTTCATTGTTCAAATGCCGAAGAAATATGATTGGCTTTTCTTCACACCCAGCACTGAAGTTTTCTCAGATGGCATCGAGTTTCGATGCTGGAACGACAAATACAAATACAAATATTTGGCGCAACAGTTCTTTAAAGTGCCAGGGCCTAGCTTCTCGCAACCACTCATGTTGTGTGCGTTATATTTTTCACACGAATGGAAAGGACCTACAGTTTAATGCCGACTCCGAACGGCGATTTTGAGTAGCTTTTTCATGACAACAATACTCTCGGATGTTTGTCAGACGCTCGCGAGAGGTGGGACCGTAAAAAACTTTTTAGTGTTTTCTGGGATTCGAACTTGGAACCTCATGCGTAGTGATCCGACACACTAACCACTTACGCCACGGCGCTGGAACGACCCTTTATCTTTAAATTTTTACAAGCCTTATTGCCTTGTTTTTTCCCCTCAGATTTGTATACCTACCACCTTCCCATCTAATATAGCTACTACCTGCCCAAAAACCCCCGACGTAAGCGGGTGTCTTTCAGCAAACTAAACGCACGTCGTACCTCCAAAAACCTCGCGCTGACCTTAATAAGTTTTTTCGTTCCCAACGTTAATCCCAAATGCATGTCCCTGAAGGTAGGGAATGTTCTCTTTTTAGTGAAGTGAACTACCTCCGTCTTTGAGGGGTTCACTTCCAGCCCTTTGCTACTGTCCGAGTTATCTACTAGTTGTAGTACGAGATTAAGTCTTTCACTTAGGACTGGAGGAAATTTTCCCGAAACCAGGATAACCACATCGTCGGCATAGGCCGTCGCGTTGTAGCCATTTTCCTTCAATATTACCAAAATCTCATCCGCTATAACGAGCCATATTAGAGGAGACAGAACTCCGCCTTGAGGGGTTCCTCTGCAGACCCATCTCCGGATGGTTACGTCTCCTTGCGTTAAGTATATAATTTTTATTAAAGCATCTGTGCAATCCAGTTGCAGAGGCTGGTGTTAAGGTGAGATCCACAGTAATTAGATAGCGGATCTCAATGAGGTATCACAAGCCAACAAGTAGTACCAAGATACTAAGCCATATGGGCATATCAAGTAATGGAAGAGCAGATGGACTCGCAAGAATAGGGTTGGCGTTGCACATCCCACAGGTCGTCTCCTGCCTGAAGATTCCTATAAGCTCTATTAATAAATTCGTTGGAGATGAGGCCACTAGCGAAGCCAACAAACGTTGAGTTCATTTGGATACCTACGTGTGACACTTCCAGAACGCGGGGGCCGGTTTATGATTTGAGGAGAATGCGTTCTCTGGTTAGGCTTTGTCATAATAGTACGCGGGTCATCTCTGGCAGATTCAAGCGGAAATGAGCCATTGTGATTCATGCAGAGCGTATCGGCGTACATCATAACGACTTCAGCAGCAGCTGCAGGGACGAGAAAGAAATTGAATATGTCTGACACCTGCCGTGCGAATACCCTTCCCTCACCAACAGAAGAATGGGGAATCTCGATAGCTATTTCTTCACTGAGTTGAAGGACCTACGACACCTTGAGTGAAAGACCTCCTGAGATTCATATCCCTATCTAGATGGGTTCAGAAGTTTCTCTTTACAGGTTTCCATGGTGGGCGCCGCGGCGTTAGTGGTAAGGTGTGTCGGATTACTACGCATGAGGTTCCAAGTTCGAATCTCAGAAAACACCAACAAGTTTTTTTCACGGTCCTTCCTCTCGCGAGCGTCTGACAAACATCCAAGAGTATTGTTTTTTCGAAAAAGCTTCTCAAATCGCTGTTTGGATACGGCACTAAACTGTAGGTCCCTTCCATTCGTGTGAAAAATATAACGCACACAACATGAGTGGTTGTGAGAAGCTAGGCCCTGGCACTTAAAGAGCTGTTGCGCCAAATATTTATTTTATTTTTATGGCAAAAATAAAACGGGCACAATTGGCCCTTATTGGTCTCAGTGAGCAGTGGCTCATCTACTTAACCCAACTGCCATGCCCACTTTTAAAAACAGGGCGTAGAGAATTTCTTTCAAAACAAAAGAAAAAGTATCCCCATAGCAAGGCATCATTGTTATAAGGTTTATGAAAAATGAAGGGTTAAGGTATCATACATCCATGCAAACAGATTGTAGTTATCCTGTACGTTTTTAACATCTCATTGCCATAGATCCCTTTCATATGAGAAATGGCATTCGGAGTATGTGAAGCTCCTCGACACAATTGAGAAATCTCTCAACACAATAATGAAACAGAAACATCACTCAAAGGAACTACAGGAACGTATCCAACAAATGCGGATGACACCGATGGAGATGGAAGTTCATAAGGCTTTGGGTAAACGTCTAGAAAGGCATTTCAAAAATTCCTTGTATTAAATTTTCCTTTTTTGCAGAACTTTCCAATGATAAAGTCATCGCTGTATTCCGTGAATGGTCGAGTCACTTAAGCCCCCCGGACGTTGAGTCCGGTGAAAGGCTGCGCAAATTAAAGGATCGTCTAACAATAAATCTTTCATCGGATAATTATACTACATTGGTGTAAGTTACATACAAAAGCTATAGGATTTTGAGTTTCATATTAATAAGATTTTTTTTTTTTTAGCGTTTCAGGTAAATCGGAAAATCACAGGATTGATGCCGACCTCGAGGAACATGAGACCTATCTGAGTAAATTCAAAAATAAAATTTTCGATAAAATGCGAAACTTAATCGAGGAACACATTTCAAATGATCCCGATGTTATTAAGGGGAGAAAAAAGACTGTACAGGTGAGTTTTGCTTTAGAGGAAAAGTTTTGAAATTCTACATGAATGGTTTCGAAGAAAGTTTCTCTGTGAACGCAAGGGATGATGATTCTTTTGGAAAAACGCCTCTGGACGGTTTGTTCCTTCCTTAAAGCTTCAAAATAAAACAAAACAAAAAAAAAACATTAAGGTCTCTGAGAATTAATGCATATTTTACTCTGCTATCAAAGGTGCGTTAACTGCGGCGAAAGAGGGTGTTTGCGAAGAATAAAAGGTTGCCGCAATGCCACGAAATAATCCTTAAAGCTCCTGTGCACTTTATTAAGTGGAAATAAAAGAATTTGAGGGTTTATTCGCGGAAGCGTATGTATGTATAGGCAGACATTTACAGCCTTCTTATACTTTTATTGGTACTATTTAGCGTACAACATATAAAAATTTGTTGCTGAAATTATGAGCAAATTGACGCTGACGTTTTATAGCTTGTCCTAACTTTGAAATCCTATGGGAGTCATTCAATCATAAGGCACAGCTTATGCTTTCTAGAAAATGTTATGGAACACTATTCCACATCAAATGTTTTTTTATAATTCTCTGAAATCAACGGACACAGAAACTTTAGAATGTACTTTGGGAAAGGATCTACTTTGTTTTCGAATATTTCGAAGTCGCGTCCTTCTCAGAACTTTATACAAAACTGCTGGTTTTTATTTGCTGTTCCTTTGTAAATTATTTAGGTTCTAATTTGACCAAATTGAACCTAGTTATTGTATCCAATTCTGAATTCTTGTCTGATGCTGCACTCAACCCTACTTTTCACCCGTATGAAATTACCACCTCGTCTCCACACTGTGAACTAGACCTTCAGCTTGTCTCAGAGATACTTGTCGTGATAGCCGCCATCAAATCAAGTTCTATAGACGAAGATGGAATACCACTGCTCTTCGTAAAAATAATTCCATCTCAAATCGTACCTCACACAACACACATAATTAACTCTTGACTTCAACTTTTCCACAGAGCTGGAAACTGACAAAAGTTATTCCTAATGCGAAGAAAAGTAAATAAATTGCACTAACGATGTCAGACTCATAAGTACCCTACCGTGTTTGTTTAAAGTCCTGGAGAAATTTTTAGCCAAACAAATCTAAAATCACGTAAAGGCCAACTCACTATTATGTTCTTTTCTATCAGGTTTTAGGTCTGGCCATAGTTGTTCCACAGCGATGGTTAACATTCTAGACGATATAAGACGTGAGTTTAATAAAGGTTTTCTTACGCCTCTGTTTGTTAGATTTCTAAAAGGCTTTCGATAAAGTTAATCATGGTATACCCTGTCTGAAACTGCGCAACTTGTTTAATTTTTTCTCCAACGGCTGTCAAACTTGTAAAGCCTTTTCTGTCAAATCGGTTCCAACGAGTGGTCATCGGTGAAATAAGATTTCTCAGATTTCAAGCCTCTTTATCTGGGAGTACCACAGGGATTAATTTTACTTACTTACCTAGGTGGCGCTACAGTTCGGGGTGAACCTGGGCCTCAACCAACAAGCCTCTTCATTTAGTTCGGTCTTTAGCTAATTGCCTCCAGTTGCGCGCTCCAAGTTGGTCAAGGACCCCTTGAACTTGTGCGAGCCACCTACTACGAGAAGGTCCTCTACTGCGTCATCCATCCGGGTTAGATTCGAAAACTCTGCGGGCCGGAGCGTTGGTGTCCTAGCCATCTCAGACGTCCAGTACGCAGTTTTTTGACTAGGTCGATGTCGCTGTACAGCTCGTATAGTTCGTGATTGAATCTTCTCCTCCAAAACCCGTCAACGCAAACGGGACCGAAAATCTTACGAAGAATTTTTCTCTCGAAGCGACCTTCTTCATCCTCTTTTAATAAAGTCCATGTTTCAGCGCCATAAAGCAGGACTGGGATGATCGAGGTCTTATATAGAGTCTCCTTAGTTGTTCGACATAGGGCTTTACTGTTGAATTGCCTTATAAGCCCAAAAAAACAGCGATTGGCAAGAGTTATTCTTCGATTGATTTCTGCACTGATTTTGTTAGTAGAATTTATAGCAGAGCCAAGGTAGACAAAGTCCCTTACTACCTCGAAGTTATAGCTGCCCAATGTGACGCTCTGTCCAATTCGTCGGTGTTGGTTTTGCCTTCTTGTTGACAGCATATACTTGGTTTTGCCCTCGTTTATCGCTAAACCCATTTTGGCCGCTTCCGCCTCAATGCTTGCAAACGCACCGGTGACAGCCCGCTGAGTTCTTCCGATAATGTCGATATCATCGGCGTATGCAGGAAGTTGTACAGACTTGTGATAGATTGTGCCTCTGGTGTTGGCTTGTGAGCTCCGCACAATCCGTTGAAGTACAATATTGAAGAAGTCACATGACAGCACGTCACCTTGTCTAAAACCTTTTTTGACATCAAAGGTCTCGGTGAGGTCATTACGAACCTTGGTAGAGCAGAGAGCGTTCTCCATCGTCATCCTGCACAGACGAACAAGTTTGACAGGGATGTCAAAACTAGACATGGCTCTATAAGGCTCTTCTCTATAGATGCTGTCATAGGCGGCCTTGAAATCGATAAAGAGATGATGAGTATCGATTTGGACTTCTTGGGTTTTCTCCAGGATCTGCCGAAGTGTGAAGATTTGAACGATGGTGGACTTTCCTGGCCTGAAACCGCACTGATATGGGTCCAATCAGGCTGTTGATGAAAGGTTTCAGGCGTTCACACAATATCTCAGAAAAGATCTTGTATGCGATGTTGAGGAGATGGATGCCTCTATAATTGGCGCAGTTGAGGGGGTCTCCTTTCTTGTGGATCGGGCAAACGATGCTGAGATTCCATTCATCAGGCACACTCGTCTGAGAAATCTTAGAGATGAGTTGATGTATGCACTCTACCGGTTCATCACTAGCTGTCTTGAAAAGTTCGGCGGGACAGCCATCAGGTCCAGCAGCTTTGCTCGATTTTAGCTTGGATATTGCTATCCTCACTTCGTTTTGGTCAGATGGACGAAAATGTTGACTATCATCGTCTATGTTGAATGGTTCATTCTGTCTGACAGCGGGGTGTTGGTCTTCGTCGCCGTTATACCGTCTGCAGAAGTAGTTTTTCCATATTCTCAGCACCGACTGTTATTCTACTATGAGATTTCCGTTTTCATCTCTACAGGCTTCTGCATGGGTATTGCTTCTCTGACACGTTCTGTTACCTTTTGGTAAAACTTCCGTACATTGTTCCTCGAGTATAAGTTCTCAATATTCTCGATAGCTCGCTTCTCATGCTCGACGTGGTGTCGTGTAGGCTATGCTTGCCGACTGCCCTACCAAAGACGTCCTCCTTTCCTATTTTGGCGTTAAAATCGCCCAATACGATTTTAACGTCGTATTTAGGACATTGCTCGTATGTTTTGTCGAGGAGCTCGTAGAAACACTCTTTGGTGGCAGGGTCCTTTTCTTCTGTGGGGGCATGAATACATATTAGGCTTATGTTAGCGAATTTTGCCTTGATCCGGATAGTCATAATTCGCTCGCTTACGTGTCGGAAGCTTAAGGCTTCTTGCCTAAGTCTGCCGCGTATGACAAATCCGCATCCGAATAAGCGTTGCCTGCTGCCTCTGTAACAATCACCGTAGTAGATGTCACAGTTCATCCTCTTTTTGCCCGGCCCATCCCATCGCACTTCCTGGATGGCGGTAATATCTGCTTTATAGCAGTCTAGGGCCTCTGCTAGTTGTTTGGCTGCACGTGGTCTGTAAAGGGACAGAACATTCCACGTACAGATCCGAAGGTCGTTGTCCTTATTTCGTTTGCTGGGGTCGTCATTAGTTGAGTCATCCTTATCCGATCTTTTGGTTGTTTCGGAACCATGAGTTTTTTTGCGTGGTAGGGAAGTTACCCCGACGGCACAACCCCAACCTGGAGGGCCAGTTCCTTAATTATTCCCCTAGGACGAGGGGCCGGGTACACCGGTGCCAGTAGTCCACTACGGGAGTATGAGCGCTGCCGTTGGCCCATTAAGGGCTCCTCCGCCACCATCTCTATTCCAATGTCCTGACCAACATTGGAAATTCCTTACCGACCTGTGATCCGAATACGTCGAAGCAGCTTGCGCAAGGTATTCACTAAGTTCAACCTAACTGGAACTATAGACGCCACCGTTGACTCCGTCTAGGGGATTCGTCCGCTGCCGCCTGGAACAGGAAGAAGTGCTCTAGTGGGAAAGTACTCTTCCCCCCCTCTCTCATCTGCTGCCGCCAAGAATCCGCCAAACGGGGTTGATTACACACTTCTTGGATTAAGGTACTAGGCACCCGGCTGTCACCGCGTGTAGGTTGAGAGTAGGAGTTGGTTGGCCTCAGCTGAGTGAAAACGCTTGTGTTTTCATATGATCGCATGCACTACCGTTTGACCAAGCGGCTTACCTAGGTGGCGCTACAGTTCGCGGTGAACCTGGGCCTCAACCAACAAGCCTCTTCATTTAGATCGGTCTTTAGCTTATTGCCTCCAGTTGCGCACTCCAAGTTGGGTACGATCCCCTTGAACTTATGCGAGCCATCTACGACGAGAAGGTCTTCTACTGCGTCATCCCTCCGGGTCAGATTCGAAGACCCTGCGGCCCGGAGCGTTGGTGTCCTAGCCATCTCAGACTTCCACTACGCAGTTTTTTGACTAGGTCGATGTCGCTGTACAGCTCGTATAGTTCGTTATTGAATCTTCTCCTCCAAAACCCATCAACACAAACGAGACCGAATATCTTACAAAGAATTTTTTTCTCAAAGCGACCAAGGATATCGGAAGAGTGCCGTAAAGCAGGACTGGGATGATCAGGGTCTTACACAGAGTCTCCTTAGTTGTTCGAGATAGGGATTTACTGTCGAATTGCCTTATAAGTCCAAAAAACAGAGATTGGCTAGAGTTATTCTTCGCTTGATTTCTGCGCTGAAGTCGTTTTCAGAGTTTATAGCAGAGCCGGGTTAGACAAAGTCCCTAACTACCTCGATGTTATAACTGCCCACTGCGACGTTCTGTCCAATTCGTCGATGTTGGTTGTCCCTTCTTGTTGACAGCATATTTTTGGTTTTGCCCTCATTTATCGCTAAACCCATTTTGGCTGCTTCCGCCTCAATGCTTCCAAACGCACCGGTGACATCCCGCTGAGTTCTTCCAATAACGTCAATATCGTCGGCGTATGCAGGAAGTTGTACAGACTTGTGATAGATTGTGCCTCTGGTGTTGGGGTGTGAGCTCCGCATAATCCGTTCAAGTACAATATTAACCCTTTGTTGCCCAAGCTATTAAAAAAATATGATAATCGTTTTCTTGTTGCACATTATTTGAGTTGAGGGTTTTTAGAATTTTCAAGGACTCCTAAGGACGAAATTTGGTGGTGGGCTGTGGAATAACAAAAAGTTATAAAAATGAATATAATTTTTTTTATTTTTTCATTTTTATTATTTGGCTTTCGAATACATATACGTATATACCATATGTCGCTTTTAATAAATAAAAGATCAAAGCTATGTAAACATATACATATTACAAATGTATGCCATTGTATAAGGCAAAGCAGTTTTTTTGTCGTTGCAACAAGGGCATATATTGCAATGACTGCATTTCGGATATGGCCATGATTGGATTTTTTTGATGCTACAAACTTCGCACCTTCCTCGCGCTTCAACAAACTTTGGCCAGTGTACTCCCAGATTACCCAGTCGCACGTCTTTTGGAACGGATTCTCTTTTACCTCTTCGGTTTTTGCTGCATTGTGGTGATTCATCACTTAATGATTTTCTTTTCAGGCTAAGTCCTTCTTTGAAAGTAGTCTAAGTGTTACACTTCTCTTATATTCAAGAAGAGATGTTTTCTTCTTTACTTGGCAGTAAATAGTGAAAGAATTTATAAAAAGTATATCCAACATTCCCCAAAAAGGCAATGCCACCACTTCTTTGACCTCCGGTCAAGGCCGTATGCGGATCGAAGTTGATCAGCATGGTCAACTCCTCCCATGTACGAATTGTAGTCTTTTACGACTCCAGGACAACTTACATCGTGCTGAACTCCTGATTTATCCCTTCTGGTTACTGTTGATAGCTCGTTACCATGATAGTTTGAAGCTAACAATACCGTTTTAGTGTCTTTCCATTTATAAAAACTGATTCTGTAATTCGAAGACCGGTAATCAATATCTCTTTTCATTTTTTTATCATCTTTCAAATTTTGTGGGTTCCCTTTTCTGTTTGCCCGTGTTGTGCCACAAGCTAAAGTTTTTTCAGTTTTCAGTTTCTCTAGCAGTCTCACTGATGTAAAGTAATTGTCAAAAAATATGACTCTTTTTCAGTCAGGGACAAGACAACTCTTTCCCCAAGACCGTAGTTCCTGTACTTACTTTCCAGCTAGTCGTCCTTTCCCTGGTAAACACTAAAGTTCTTTACATAGCCATGTTGATCAGCTGAGCACCATAATTTATACCCTCTTTTGATAGATTTCATGGGACTATACTGCTTCATGCAGTTTCTACCCTTAAAAAGGGTCATAGACTCGTCAACAGAAAGTTGCCTTGTCCCATGGTAAGCAGTGCCAAACTTTTTATTCAAAGAATCGGTCATTGGACGAAGCTTGAAAAGTCGATCTTTATTATCTTTCGCAATGAGGCTGTTCTCGTTTACACGCAAATTACTTAAAATAGCCTCAAACCTGCGAAAACGAATCAGTTGGTCCAACGCAGTTCTCAAATAAAACATGACCCTCGGGCAACAAATATTCAGGAATTTCCGATCCACAGTCCTTAGCTTTCCATTGACGATTTGGTTCTTCCTCAGTTTGGATGCGTTTCCCAGGTATATTTTGCTTCCAATGACTACATCCTGGACGATTTTCCGTATTTTCTTGATATATGCCATCAACGCCCAACAATTCTTCGAGCTCTTTTTCAAGCACAGCATCATTCGGTTCCTCATCCAATTGAGCAGCAGCTTTGAATGTTTCACGAATTGTATGCAAATCCAGTTCGTCTTCGGAATCGAGGTCGGTATCTTCATTATAGTCCAAAGGCAATTCCTCAAGCATAGCCAAAATTTCGATGTCCTTCATTACGATATTCCTTAAAGCCGACATTGTGCGCTAAATACACGAAAACAATACGGGAAAACAAAATCACTATCAAATCACTCGAAATAAACAAAAAGTAAAAAAAGGAGAATGTATGCACATAAAATGCTCACACGGCCCGACGATACTTACCAGTCCACTTTACTGTTTTGATGTTATTAAATAGAAATAAAAACTTATTTCAACTTTCGTGTTTTCGTGTTTTCTCGATAATTCAATATGCACATCAACATTAAACTTGCAGAAAATTGACAAAAACTTGCAAAAACCACTTTAGTTCATGAACACCAAAATCAACTAAAATGACTCGCTTCGAAGTCTAACATGGTCGCTTTGAGAGAAAAATTCTTCGTAAGATTTTCGGTCCCGTTTGCGTTGACGGGTTTTGGAGGAGAAGATTCAATCACGAACTATACGAGCTGTACAGCGACATCGACCTGGTCAAAAAACTGCGTATTGGACGTCTGAGATGGCTAGGACATGTAGAGCGAATGGACACCAACGCTCCGGCCCGCAGAGTCTTCGAATCTAACCCCGAGGGACGACGCAGTAGAGGGAATTATCGCCGTAGGTGGCGCGCACAAGTTCAAGGGGACCTCGACCAACTTGGAGTGCGCAACTGGAGGCAATTAGCTAAAGACCGAGCTAAATGGAGAGGCTTGTTGGTTGAGGCCCAGGTTCACCCCGAACTGTAGCGCCACCTAAGTAAGTAAGTAAGAAGCCTAACATGCTGCCAAAGAGCCGTTATATTTGGAGCCAAACAACGATAAACATACATAAAAAACAAACAGGATTTAAGCTAAAATGGTACTTAAACGTCTGGTTGAGACTTATTGTCCAAATTTGTTAATATAGAGATTTTATTTGAAGTGAAACATGCTGGTACTTGTAAGTACCGTCCGGCAACAAAGGGTTAACAAAGTCACATGACAATGCGTCACCTAGTCTAAAACCTTTTTTGACATCAAAGGTCTCGGTGAGGTCATAACCGACATTGATGGAGCAGCGAGCGTTTTCAACCGTCGCCTGCACAGACGGACAAGTTTGGCAGGGATGTCAAAACTAGACATGGCTCTATAAAACTCTTCTCTGTAGATGCTGTCATAGGCGGCCTTGAAATCGATAAAGAGGTGATGAGTATCGATTTGGAATTCTTGGGTTTTCTCCAGGATCTCCCGAAGTGTGAAGATTTGATCGATGGTGGACTTTCGTACCCTGAAATCGCACTGATACGGGTCAATCGGCCTGTTGATGAAATGTTTCAGGCGTTCACACAATATCGCAGAACATATTTTATATGCGATGTTGAGGAGACTGATGCCTCTATAATTGGTGCAGTTGAGGGGGTCTCCTTTCTTGTGGATCGGGCAAACGATGTTGAGATTTCATTCATCAGGCACACTCGTCTGAGTAAATCTTAGAGATGAGTTGGTGTATGCACTCTACCGGTTCATCACCAGCTGTCTTGAAAAGTTTGGCGGGAAAGCCGTTAGGTCCAGCAGCCTTGTTGGATTTTAGCTTGGATATTGCTATCTTCACTTCGTTTTGGTAAGGTGGACGGAAATTTTGACTATCATCGTCTATGTTGAATGGTTCATTCTGCTTGACAAGGGGTGTTGGTCTTCGTCGCCGTTATACAGTCTGCAGAAGTAGTTTTTCCATATTCTCAACACCGACTGTGATTCTACTATGAGGTTTCCGTTTTCATCTCTACAGGTTTCTATATGAGTCTTCTGTGACATGTTCGCTTTAACTTTTGGTAGGTTAGGTTAGGTTAGGTATGTGGGCTGGCAGGGAGGGACGCTTTCTGCCACACTCAGGTCAGCGTTGACCCATTGTGGTACCCATGGGGAAAAAAGTAATCCCTTACCCATACACTTACTGCTACCCTGATGATTTGATGAAGTTCAGCATCTTTTCTGTCGAAACGCCGGAGAGTTCCTCGAGATCCTGGAAGAAATATTTACCAAGGAACTTTTTCCTGGAGTGTTGAAGACTCGGACAGTGGCGCACGAAGTGGGTTGTGTCCTCAAAAACGTCCTCGTCACCACAGCCTCTACAGAGTTCCTCCTCCGTCGGGCGTAGTTTCTTCATGTGGTACCGCAGAGTATTGTGCCCCGTGATGATGCCCACGAGGGTGGAGAGGGATTTCCTATCTTTCCGAGTAATTCTCTCGGTCCTTGCTTTGTCGAAAGATGGCCATAGCTTCCTACTGATGGCGCAAGTTTCCATGGAGCTCCATCTTGTGTTCGCCTCTTCAATGGCTTTATTCCCTGCAACGAGCTTGAGTGTGCAAGGCGTGATACACACAGGGGGCTCAACTTATTCTGGTTGGGCTGCTGAGCCAATTCTCGCCAGCTCGTCGGCTTTCTCATTGCCTGGCATACCCTCGTGTCCAGGGACCCAACAGAGTCCTTTTCGTAAAACTACCTTCGGTACATCAATCCTCGAGTATAAGGTCTGAATATTCTCGATCGGTCGCTTTTTATGCTCTTTCTTCTTCTTTTGGAGAAGCCGATGTTCTTCCAGTCTCTTTTGCTCGTAGAGCTCTTGAGCAGCTCTCGTCTTCCGGTGCAGCGCCGCTTTGTATTCCTCTTGTTTTGCTGCATGCACTTGCCGGCATTCTTCGTCAAACCAGGGGTTAAATTTTCTCACAGTAATTCTTCTTTGTTGCTCAGATTGGGATATCCGCATGCGTACCTTGGCTACAACAAGGTAATGATCCGAGTCTATGTTGGCCGCTCGGAGGGTCCGAACATCCAGAATATTGAAGGCATGTCTTCCGTCGATCGCAATATGGTTGATTGTTACATGATCATTGGACCGTCGTGTCTGCTTATGATGAGGAAACCATGTGCTTGCTATAGTGTCACTTCACTCCACAGAGAAATCAATTAGCCTTAGTCCGTTACCAGACGTGGTGTCGCGTAGGTTGTGCTTACTGACTGCCCTACCAAAGACGTCCTCCTTTCCTATTTTGGCGTTAAAATCACCCAATACGATTTTAACGTCGTACTTAGGACATTGCTCGCATGTTTTGCCGAGGAGCTCGTAGAAACAATATTTGGTGGCAGGGTCCTTTTCTTCCGTGGGGGCATGAACACATATTAGGCTTATGTTAGCGAATTTAGCCTTGATCCGGATAGTCATAATACGCTCACTAACGTGCGGAAGCTTAAGACTTCTTGCCTAATACTGCCGCGTATAACAAATCCGCACCTGAATAAGCGTTGCCTGTTGCCTCTGTAGCAATCACCATAGTAGATGTCACAGTTTCTCATCCTCTTTTTGCCCGGCCCATCCCATCGTACTTTATGGATGGCGGTTATATCTGCTTACTCACTCACTCACTTCATTCAACTCTGTAATTACGCAAACTGAATAGAAGTCCAAGAAAGGGTTTAATTCAACGAATTGCTTTGAGTTCACTCAAACAATAAAAGCCGTAAATCCCAAAACCATTCAATCAGGTATCCATAACCACGCAAATCCACTTTTCCTTCGAAACGACTTACCTCTTAAGCGACTAGCCGACCAATATGCTCTTTCCGGAGGTGGATTTGTGCCAGATAATACCGCTTCTCTGGTAAATTACTGCAGGCGTATTCAATTCTAAGAATCAATGCTGCTCCTACCTTTCATTTATGTTGATTCATATTTTCCAAGAACAAATTCCTGTTATATTATTGAAGTTTATTATTATTAAATTCAATGAACCATATGAGGTTCAACAAATATCTTACCAATTAAAACTCTGCCAACAAGCTTTCGAGTTCCAGGTGAGTACCCATTTCAGCATGCCATCGCATAGAAACAACCAACCGATGCAACTGAAGTACACTTAAGGCCACCCAACTCAACAAAGCATAAAACCCTGGACAAAAAGAAAAACTCCTATCGATGAATATCATCGAACAGCGGCCTGATGAATCTATTAGAAGGAACCACTCGTGCGGACGAATCGCTTCCAAATGAGGAGATTTCCTCAGAAAATATTACGCCGCATAATTGATATTATTGGATATTGAAAAATTACCACGAGCTCGTTGCCCATCAACGCAGATGTTCGGTCATTATTTGCGAGGAGAAAAAAATTAATAAATAAATTACTTAATGGCTTCTGCGAATACAGCAATATTTCACTGTAATGTGGAGCTCACAGAATTCAGCCAATTAAAGTCCTGATCCACTCAAATGCTATTGCCCCCCGCCGTAAAACAGCCCCAATATAATCAATCAGACGTCATTTGAAAAATTACAAACTCGCAGATAAAAAGCTTAAAAATCGAATTCAAAATCCGCTCAGTCTCAGAGCTATTCCCCTGATGCGTGAATTAATTATCGTCATCGATTCCTGGAAATATCCTTCCACCAATCCAGCGTAATAAATCGAATTCAATTACTCATCAAAATCTCGTTGAAAATACGGTGCAAAGGAGTATGTAGATCTTTCGATGACTATGGCTGTGTGTGGTTTCATTATTATTTTATTCGCGGAAGGAGGATACTAAAAATTCGTCCTCAACGTCAATAATTAATTTTAATACTACCGCACTTGGCTACACCACAAGTCGGGATATTCTTTTCGACACACATTCATCGTTTGTGACTAGTTTTTGATTGCTGTGTGGCTTCAAGGATGTCATCTTTTTTTTCGCAACCAAGTAAACTTTTTAGAAAATTGAAACTTTAACGATCTCGCATATGCATCGAGGTCAGTAAACATGGAACCATTTCGGGTCGTTTTAGGATGAGCCAAATGGGAATCATATACAAAAAAAAATATAGAACCTCCTGTCAGCAGAATAGAGGGCATGAGGGACTACAATATACACTTCACCATGAAACAGGAAGCAGAGGAAATGCAATTAGATAATTAATATGAACAGAGTTTGGCACATCCCGACTGGTCTGGCCGGCGCGTGGGTAATTTTCATATCTACTCCGGCACAGGCAGGATATGTATTCAGTTCCGTTGAGTGCACTTAGAATGTAGGTCGAACATTTTTAAGTTAACTGACGGGCAGGTTGGAATATCGGGGACTTAGGGGAGGTGTACGTTTTGACATTGAAATGGTACTAGTGGCATGAAGGGCTTTTAGCTTTTAATTTTATTGGTTTCATAGTATGTAGATAAAATTTGTTGCAGTGGAAGTGGGAATAGATTAAAAATACATGTAATGGGCTGGAGCATGGAATGGAATATTTATTAACCTTTCGACAGTGGTTGAGTGCCGTGTCGGTCTCTTTTAACCTTTAGAATTGGTGGATTCGCAGTAGGCTTGAATTTTCATAGGACATTGATAGCTGAAAAGGACATGCATGATAGTGGAGTACATTTATTTTTTAACTTTAGGAAGTGAATGGATTTCAACTTTTATTTATTCAATTCAAGGGTTTCGAGCAAACTAAAAGGATATGAAATATGCTGAAGTCTTACACTCTTAGTTTACATTAGGATAACCACGGCCCTTATACACCCTCAGTTTGTACTTCATCACGTAAAAGTTTCATAATATGCGTACGTAGCAAAGTGATGGATAATAAAAGTATATCCTTTGGCGCTTGGTTTACATTGTCTTGTCGGGGGTAGCGCAGCCTTCCATCATCGATGCAGGTCACGTTCTTTCGGTTTGTTATGCTAAGCTCTGTGTTTCAAAATTTTTTTTATCTCAAAATTGGAATCTGTGATTCGAGAAATCTCATGTACGGCTTACTACAGAGATAAATACAAAGAAGTACTGTTTCCTAGGGTGTTTCTTCACCGGATGCCCACTTAGGCGTCATTCTTGAAATCTACGTTTTCTGCGAGGAGAGTGTGGTGACATATTTCTTCAGACGATGTACAAATCTTCGTTTATCTATAGCATAGATTTCGCTTTCATGAACGGATTTCAAGATCAATATCATTCGCATTTTCTTCCTAAATGGTCTAGACCATACCAAAATATCACCTTCATATTCAAGCCATGGTGACTAGCGTTTTTAGCTTCCTGACCGGATAGGCTTGAAAGTTATCCTTAACATTTTCTAAATCCTCCGTTGCGAGTTTTAAGTTGCATGGCAATGCAAACAGAGATTGAACTAGCATTTAACACCTAAAAGTATATAACCAAATGAAGAAGAGTATATTTTTTTGCATACCTTCGGGTGGCAGGCATTTTTAAATCTATATATAAAAAACTAAGTGGCAAAATGCGTATGTGTCCCTCTTACTTACTTAGATGGCGCTACAGTCCGGGGTGGACCTGGGTCTCAACCAACAAATCTCTCCAGCCAGCACGGTTACGAGCCAGCTGCCTCCAGTTGCGCACGCCAAGTTGGTTGAGGTCCCCCTCCATTTGGTTGCGCCACCTACCATAAGGTCGTCCTCTACTGCGCCGTCCGTCCGGGGTGGATGCGAAGACTTTCTTAGCGGGAAGGTTGGGCTCCATCCGCTCTAAATGACACAGCCATCTTAGTCGCTGTATGTGAACTCTTTTGGCTAAGTCGATGTCTTTGCACAGGCCGTATAGTTCGGCATTGTACCTTCTCCTCCAATCACCGTCTATGCAGACGAGACCAAAGATCGCTCGAAGAACTTTTCTCTCGAAATAACCAAGGGCATCCTCATCCGGTTTTGTCTAAACCCATGCCTCTGCGCCATACAACAGGACTGGGATGATTAGTGTCTTATGAAGAGTTACCTTAATAGTTCGAGATAGGGCGTTGCTACTCAATTGCCGTTTTAGCCCATAGAAACAACGATTGGCAAGAGTAATTTTCCATGTGATCTCCCTACTGATGTCATTTGCGGAGCTGACAATAGAGCCTAGGTGGACAAAATCCTTTACTACCTCAAAATTGTATCTGTATATTGTGGCGTTCTGTCCAAGACGCCGATGTTGGGTGTCCTTTTTTGTAGACAGCATATATTTTGGTTTGCTTTCATTGACCGCTAGACCCATCTTCGCTGCCTCGGTCTCAATACTCGTAAATGTCCCATTGACTGCCCGCTGAGTTCTTCCGATTATGTCAATGTCATCGGCGTAAGCGAGTAGTTTTACAGACTTGTAAAAGATTGTACCTCCGGTGTTGGCTTGTGAGTTTCGTACAATTCTCTCAAGTACTATGTTAAAGAGATCGCATGATAGTGCGTCACCTTGTCTAAGACCTTTCCTGACATCGAATGGTTCGGTGATGTTCTTACCGACTTTGATGGAGCAGCAAGAGTTCTCACTCGTCATTCTGCACAAACGGATGAGCTTGGCAGGGATATCAGGACTAGACATGGCTCTGAAATCGATGAAGAGGTGGTGCGTATCGATTTTGTATTCATGGGTTTTTTCCAAGATTTGCCGTAGTGTGAATATTTGGTCAATGGTGGACTTTCCCGGTCTGAAACCGCACTGATAAGGATGTATCAGGTTGTTGACGATCGGTTTTAGGCGTTCACATAATACGCCAGACAGGATCTTATATGCGATGTTGAGGAGACTTATACCTCTGCAATTGGCGCAGTTCAGAGGGTCTCCTTTCTTCAGGATAGGGCAAACGATGGCCGTTCCATTCCATTCATCGGGCATACTTTCGTCCGACCAGATTTTACGGATGAGCTGGTGCATGATCCTTACCAACGCATTTCCTCCTGCCTTGAAAAGTACAGCGGCACGGCCGTCGGCTCCAGCAGCTTTGTTGGATTTGAGTTTAGATATCGCTATCCTCACTTCATTCTGATCGGGTTGACGGGAATCTTGACTGCCATCGTCACTGTTGAATGGCTCATTCTGCCTGACAGTGGAATATTGGTCATCATCGCCGTTTAACAGTCTGCAGAAGTGTTCCTTTCATATCCTCAGCACCAACTGCGATTCTACTACTATGTTACCATTTTCGTCCCTGCAGGCTTCTGTTCTGGCTTTGAAACCCTGGCATGTTCTTTCGAATTTTCGAACATTATTCCTGCAATAAAGTCTCTCAATCTCCTCGATCGAGCGCTTCTCATGCTCCTTTTTCTTCTTTTTGAGAAGTCGATGTTCCTCTTTTCTCCTGCGCACGTAGAGCTCGTACGCAGCTCTTTGCTGCGCCGCTTTGTACGCCTCTTGTTTTGCTGCATGTGCTTGCCGGCATTCCTCATCAAACCAGGGGTTTCGTTGTGGTGGGCGAGAGAAACCCAGTACATCAGAGGCGGCATCTCTGATGGCTTGTTGGCAACGCTGCCACTGGTCTTCCGCATTTGCTGCTGGCGGCATAGGACTTAGATTAAGATTAGAAGAAACTCGATCGGCAAAGGTTCTGGCAGTCTATTGCGATTGTAGCTTTTCGACGTCAAATTTCCTCACAGTATTTCGTTGATTTCGCTCCGTTTGGATATCCGCATCCGTACCTTGGCTATAACTAGGTAGTGATCCGAGTCCACGTTGGCTCCTTGGAAAGTCCGGACACCCAGAATACTGGAAGAGTGCCTTGCGAGAGCCATGTTCCTTTGTGAATATCGAGACGCGGGAACCGCGTACGCGCTACGACAAAGTTTCGCCCCGGTGCAAAGTCGATTAGCCTGAGTCCGTTGTCGGATGTGATGTCGTGCAGGCTGTGCTTTCCGACCACGCTACTAAAGACGTCCTCCCTTTTTAGCTTTGCGTTAAAGTCGCCTAGGATAATTTTAACGTCGTGGCTAGGGCATTGCTCATACGTCTTGTCCAAGAGCTGGTAGAAGTCATCCTTTGTCGCGTCATCCTTCTCCTTATGAGGGGCGTGGACGCATATTAGGCTAATGTTGGAAAATTTAGCCTTGATACGGATAGTCATAGGGCGCTCGTTCACATGCCGGAAACTCAAGACTTTTTGCCTAAGTCTGCCTGCATTGGAAAATCCGCACCCCAATAGACGCTGTCCTTTTTGTCTGTAGCAATCGCCGTAGTAGATGTCGCAGTTTTTCATACTCCTTTTGCCCGGCCCATCCCATCGCACTTCTTGGATGGCGGTAATGTCTGTTTTGAGACACTCTAGGGCCTTCGCAAGTTGTTCGGCTGCACGTGGTTTGTAGAGGGACCTAACATTCCACCTGCAGACACGAAGATCATTGTCATTTTTACGTTTGCTTGGGTCGTCAACAGTAAATTCATCCATATCCGAGGCTGTTGGTTGCTTCGTAACCGAAGGTTTTTTACGTGATGGGGTAGGGGGTAGGGCAAAAATGTGAAAACTTGAACGTTTAAATTTGATGGAATGCATTCAACGACATGCTGATAGGAGCGATCCAATAAGGTCTTCAAAAGATAGGTATGCAATGTATTCTGAAGCGGACATACCTACGCAATGTGGTTCTAGACTCGTCTGATATCATTAAGGGCGTCCTTGCTCACTTGGACTTAATGCTTTGGATATGCTTCTTCTGTAGTCAGCAACGATGGATTTTTTTTTTTTTCAAACAGGGACAATTGAATGAATGAATAATCCAAAGACATCGCGATGCAGGAAAGGCAGGCCTATAAACGCCTGGTTCACACAAATGCGACGACATCGACATTTCATTGGCCTCAGTAACCGAGTGATCCAAAATCGGCGGAGGTGCCGATATTTTCTCAGGTCAAATAGACAAACCCCACAGGCGGATTAGTAGAAATGTGGTGAAGTGGGAGAGTTGTGATCCCTTATTTTCGGATCATAACCTCGCTGATAAAAGGAAGAAGGGACAATTGTGCAAATCGCTTAGTGTTTGCTAGGCGCCAGGATTGTATTCAATTCGCCGCAGGATCAGGAGAGTTTTGTGTTTGCAATCACTTCCACCACGTTGAGTAAATCGACACTCCCTCCACATCATTTAAGAATATTTACATCTGAAGTTCATTATATCACAAATAACGTTGATTACCGAAAGGAAATTGAAATAAACAAATTCCTCCCTCTGCCTGAAAGTGAATTTGATCGAATTTCGAACACAGCCCCCCCCCCCTGGATTCAATGAGTTCATTACGTTTAATTGCTTAAGGAAAACAGACTGTGTCCACAAACTCTCAATAAATAACCGCCATGAAGTCAGATACATCGAAAACACATATTTCATCCAAGGATAATAGGATGACTATGGCTACGGCTATACAACATCTCGCATCGAAACTCCTCCTTCCCCCTGCTTTCACCACAATGAGAGAAATACCATTTCCGTGTTCACTTCCCAACGGATATTGATTGCAATTAATTATTATTACGTTCGTGGGTGGTCATGTCTTTGTCATAAACCAACACAAATGCAAGTTTTGCAGAGTACACCCTCGATGGTCTATATTTTATGACACAATTAAAGTTTTCACATTCATTCTGATCCTTCCCATTCCATTTGCTGAGTTATACACTTTTTTTTTCAAAAATAGCGAAAAACCTCTTTTGATCTCCGTTAAACGGAAAACGATTGGGAAAAGTGCGAAAATTTACTCCTTCAACACGTCCGAATTTATATCCTTTAGAATGAAAGTTTATAGGAAACAATTTTATCGTTGGTTTCACAAGTTGATCGTATTTTTTTTTCCGACTTGAAGCAGACGGGTGGGCGCCGAATAGGTGTTGCCCGTAAAGTAGACATTTTTGAATGCTAGGTGTAGATAAATTCTTTCTCTGCAAAGGGAACGTAATCGTTTTAGGTTATGTTCTGAGCGGAGGTTGCGTTCCCGTTAACACATACAATTTAGCATTTACATTCGTGGGAGACATGGAGGCGAGGTAATGTCTGTATCCTTGGTGCCGTAAATTTTCTTTATCGCTAATGAAATCCATGGAATTGAACGGTTTTTTTCTATTCACTATTTCATACTATGAGAGTTTTTAGGATGCATTTTGGCGTATTTGTTGTGTGCATTTCGTTTTATTGTCAAAGTTCGATATGAATTTGGGGTATTGGGCAATCACCATAAAACTTACGGGGAACTCTAGCTGCCTATAACTTCATCGAAGGGATTCATTGCGTTGATTGAAAAACTTTTATTCAATGCTGGTTTTGATATCGGATTCGATTGACACATTTTACCAGAGTCGCCGTTTGTTATATTAAACGAAAGAAGGACAGCCTGAAGGTTCGAGCTTATCTTCAACTACCTGACCCGACAGACGTTACAAATACAAATATTTGGCGCAACAGCTATTTAAAGTGCCAGGGCCTAGCTTCTCGCAACCACTCATGTTGTGTGCGTTATATTTTTCACACGAATGGAAGGGACCTACAGTTTAGTGCCGAATCCGAACGGCGATTTGAGAAGGTTTTTCATGACAACAATACTCTCGGATGTTTGTCAGACGCTCGCGAGAGGTGGGACCGTGAAAAAACTTGTTGGTGTTTTCTGTGATTCGAACTTGGAACCTCATGCGTAGTGATCCGACACACTAACCACTTACGCCACGGCGCCCACCCCGACAGACGTTGTCCTGTCCAAATTTCGATAAATTTGTTTGTGATACGAGGACAAGGTGAAAAGTTATCGGCCTGACGCAGAGATAGCGTTCCAATCAGCAAAAAATGTATGTTTCTTGCCTGCGTGCACTTCTCATTAGTTCGTATGACAAGTTTCAACTTGTTTTCTCAAGTGCTTACACGAATTTTTGCAGTAGACGTCTTGCGTGTTTTTCGTTCTTCTTCTTCCTTTTATCAGCGAGGCTATGATCCGAAAACAAGGGATCACAACCCTCCCACTCCACCGCATTTCTACTGATCCGCCATCATAAAATTCTTCGTTTTGGATGGGTTAACCCCTAAGGAAATTCATCCAAAGTTGACAAAAGTTTACTGGGACTCTCCTTCCATGTCAATCGTTAAAAAGTGGGCAGTTGAATTTAAACGTAGTCGCACGTCCCTCGAAGATGACTCACGTAAAGGACGGCCAAAAACCGCAACCACACCCGAAACCATCGAAAACGTGCATGATATCGTGTTGGACGATAGGCGAGTGAAAGTTAGTGAGATAGCTGAGGCTGTGTGTATATCGGAAAAGAAGGTGCGAAACATCTTGCACAAAAACTTGGGGATGCGAAAGCTCTGCGCAAGATGGGTGCCACATTTGCTGAATGCAGATCAAAAGCAAATGCGCAAACGATTTTCGCGGCAATCTTTTGACCTATTCAATAGGGATCCGACCGATTTTGTGCGGCGATTTGTCACCATGGATGAAACATGGGTTCACCACTACACGCCAAAAACAAAACAGCAGTCGCAGCAGTGGGTGGAAGCCAATGGTTCAGCGCCAAAGAAAGCGAAGTCGATCGCATCTGCCGGAAAGGTCATGGCCAGTGTGTTTTGGGATGCGAAAGGGATCCTGTTAATTGATTACCTTGAGAAAGGCAGAACAATTACAGGCGAATATTACTCCAACCTTCTTTACCAGCTGGATGACAAAATTCGCGACAAGAGACCTGGCTTGAAGAAGAAAAAAATCATCTTTCACCAGAACAATGCACCCGTACACAAGTGTGCGTTGGCGATGGGAAAACTGCGGGGTTTGGGGTACAGTGCAGTTCTCACCGCCAAACCGTTCAAACGTGCTTTTTGCCTTTCTTCCCATTCCGCTGTTTATAATTTTATTTTGTTGTTTTTTTTTTTCTTTCTTTTCTCGTCGCCAGTTTACCCAATTCGTTTTTCGAATCTTGCAAAATCGCATTTTGTTTAATCGCGGAAGTTTTTTTTAACCCTCCAAGTTCGTTCTAATCACTTTTTCGTTGACCTATTTTTCTCGCCGTGTAACTAACCTACCACTCGTAATGGAAAAGTTCTGTGGTAACGCTCTTTGCGAAATTGGAAAGAATGTTGCTGACTGGGTTCTTTGTAGTGGTGTTTGCGGCAAGTCATTCCACCCAGCCAGTATCGGACTCCCCCGAAGATCTTATTTTCTTAAAGACAGTAACTTCTTTTATTACTGCGACGAATGCAAACAAATCTCCCTCTCGCACGTGATGCTCGCGATTAAGTGTCTCTGTGATAAATTTGACGCGATAGTCAGTGACAATAATCAGCTCGCCAAAAAAAGTAATGAAACTGACGATTTTGCTAAATGCATCAACGATTTGAACAACACTGTTGAGCGCTCTAGTGACTTGTTTAAGGCTAGGTCCAAAATCATTGAGAACCAGCTCTTGAATTTTACCGAAATCGCCAGCTACGGGTGCAGTGATAATATTGACTCTGATGACCTCAGAAGTGAATTCAAGTCAATAGCCCATAATTTTGTGATTAAACCAATAACAGATGTTAATGATTCCATCAAATCCCTGCGATCAGATCTCGAAATTCATCTCCAAAATAGCTCTAAACCAATTGTGCCCTCCCCTCAACAATCCGATCCACTACTTTTTGAATTGGTGGAAAGGGTTAATGATACCCGTAACGAACTTGTGGCAACACGGCTTGCAGTGTCTGATTTTGTTGATGATATTAAGGCGGTCGTCGGTAAAACTAGTGAATTTCCCATACACCCGCCTTCTATCCCCCCTTACAACACGTCAATTTATGCTGAGATAATTGAGTCTGATGCCAACACCCCAACTCGCGTTCAGCTACTTCCTCCGTCTCTTGCCCTACCATCGCCTCATTCTGGAGATCCACTATCAACTACTCCACCTCCCGCAGCTGTGCAGCCTCTACTAAAACATTTTGGTACATCGTGGACTCTTTCTGAATGGAATGAACGGCTCGATAAGCTAAATAAAATGAATAATCCAATCGACGTCGATTACACTACTTTTGTGATTTGGGATGTCCCCCGACGTGCTGATCCCTCCTGGATAAGGACTTTCTTTCACCGGAACTACCCCATTACAATAACCAAATGCCAGAAGATTTTCTCAAGAAGGTCAAATTGTTTTAAACTCAACATCCGCTCTGTCACACTCGGCAATATGAAACTACGCTTATGGACCAACCGGGAGCATATTAAGCAATTTAAGGATAGCTATAAGCGTAATAATAACCCTATTCCTAAGTCTAGCTTTAAGATTAATAGTTCCAGCTCTATGCTTAATTCAGTCAACCCTCGGCGAACACCGCTCTCACACTCTTAATCCGGTCCCTTCTACCTCCTCTTCCTCTCTTACCAAACGCCCCGATAATACTGGCAATGTATCAAACGACACATCCATGTCTACCGTCGCCAATTTCACTCCTTCCCACCTTCCTACACTTAATCCTGTCCCTCCTATCCCCTCTTCCTCTCTTACTATAAACCCCGATAATACTGGCAATTCTCCAAACATCACCTCCATGTCTACCGTCACTCCTCCCACCTTCCTAGACCCTTTACTACCTCCCACTGTGAAACTGACCAAACAATTTTTCGATTCAGATGTTGAAGGACGCTATGTATTGTCTCGGTTGAGAGATCGCAATATTTATGCTAACGTTCGGCTTTACCTTGCCTACTTGCACGACAAGCCTGATTCTGTCTGTGTTGGTGGCAAGACCAACACCAACATCAAGGTCCTGATTTCCCAAGAGGGTCTTCCAACCGAACAAGAAACCCTAATGCACATCTTTGTCAAATTTCATGAGACCTTCGCTGTTTCGGCCACTCATATAGCTAATGACCTATCCTCTTATGCATCATTTATCAAGTCCAAGCGCCTTTCTCATCTCCAACGATCTCGCAACGATTTTCACAATTATTTTCGTCCCTAATCTGCCCCCTAATACACTTCCCAACAGTCCCAAGTTTCTAAGTTGTTACTATCAAAATGTTAGAGGACTGCATACTAAAACCTCTCACGTATTTCTGAACTCCCAAAAACTACCTTTTGATATTTATGCTTTAACCGAAACCAACCTAACCCCGTGTATTCTTAACTCTGAACTTTTTTCCTCAGATTTTATCATCTTCCGTAAGGACGGGGAGGAGATCGCAGACGATCTCTCGGGTTGTGGCGTTCTTCTTGCAATTCACAACCGCTACGACGTGACCTCTCTTGATATCCCCATCTCCAAAGACTTCGAATTCGTATGTGTTAAGATTAAACTCTCTAATTTCTGCCTTTTTGTTCTTTGCTGTTACATTCGCCCGTCCCAACCCATCGGGGCCTACCAACTTGCCGTTGATGGGATTGACTTCCTGTTCGATGTCGCACAACCCGACGATGTGATATTAGTTATGGGCGACTTTAATCTCCCTCGGCTGAAATGGGCTCATTCTGATGATGAGTCCCATTTCGTTGCTTTAAATGCCTCCTCCGACAAAGAAGTCCTACTAACACACTGCTTCTCTGACTCAGGACTCCAGCAAGTAAATGGCATTTCCAACTTTATGGATAGGTATCTTGATCTTGTTTTCTCCTCCGATTCTGACAATTGTGTCGTATCAGCGAGAACTCATCTTCTATCTACTTTAGATCGCTTTCATCCCCCCTTATCTCTTGCCTTCTCTTACGTAAATGGGAATACTTATATCGACCCTGTCGGTTCTTCCAACTTTAATTTTCGAAAAGCTAACTTCGATAAACTTACTGATCTTATTAGTAAGATTAACAATTTGCTCGGCCATCCCACCTATTCACCTGATTTGGCACCCTCAGACTTCCGTCTGTTCCCAAACTTGAAGAAATTTGTTTCTAGGAAGCGCTTCGCATCCAACGCAGAAGTTGAGAGGGCCGTGGATGAATATTTTCACAACCTTCCAGACTCACTTCCAAAAAGGAATACTGATGTTGGAGAAACGCTGGACTAAGTGTATTAAAGTCAAGGGAGATTATGTAGAAAAATAAAATCATTTTTTAACTGAAAATCGCAGTCTCATTGTCTCTCTTCATGGTCAGTCCGAGAACTTATCACCCTGCTCTCGTATTTCATTTGTATCGTCCTTATGTATCTGTGAGAGCACCTTCAATGCCATTCAGTGCAATACTTTTACGCAGTTTATTTATTGTCTTATAGCTGCTGATGCATTAAATATAGTCCCGCTGTCATCACTTCTATACAAACAGTCACACTGTCATTAAAGCTCGGAAAGGTTCAACTTTTAGGTGCAGTGAATTTCAGAATAAAGTGTAATTGCGCGAAAATAACTTCAACCATTTCTACCTCTAAATACTTGGTATTTTCCGCTACATTCATATTTTCAACCGTGATGCATGCCTTCAGGCAAAAGATACCATCCCAGGCTATATCAATGTAACAAACTTTAGTTTCATGGCGCTGCCATAACATTTTTGAGGTAAAAATTTACCTTTCACTTTTTATGGTGCAATTTTCACGGCTACACGAAGAAATAAATAAAAAATTCTTACAAACTACTTAGGGTTACTTATTCTGTGCCATAAATCACCTCCTTATAAGCTCGTGCTATCTCCACGTTTTTAAGAATCCTCTCCTCTACTCACTGGACTTTCACAAGAAAAAAATGGAAAAACTTTCTCAAGGTATTCGCCGCTGCATGCAGTTAAGAACAGCGCTCTTGCGAAACCTCCAACCAAACCTTAAGCAAAAACTATTATACACATTCATTGGTGGCAATGTAGGATGCACACACACACACCCCAAGGGATGCATGAATATTTAACAAGTTTTATGAGCTTCCAAGGAGCCATCTTCAAAGGCCGTATCGTTTGGGTCGTAGAAAGTAGAAAGTACAAAGTTTTTCCCCAAACATCATCTTCCTGCCATATCCGCAGCCTGAAGTAATTTCAGAAAATATAATTGCATTTCATTTTATTGGGAAAGCAGATGTCATCCTCCTCATCGTCCTTGTGCTTATACAAACAAAATAAAATACAAAAACAAGGTTTACCCCCCGCAAAAAGAGATTTAAAACTTAATTACGCATACTTTTGGAAAAGCTATAGCTTTGCTAAGTACCAGCGTTCTAATGAAAACCACTCTTGAGTGGTTTTAAAGCTGCCGCAGGTGCAAGGACACACAGCCGTTTAGTTTAGTTAGAATCCTCATTCGAGGTCGTAACGAGCGTCGCATTAGCTATGACTGTAAATATTTTAAAAGGTTTTGACATGAGCTGGAGAGGATTACAGAAATAGTTTCGCGTTAAAAACTTTTTGTTTCTCATGTATAATTCGGTTGGATACAAACACAATCAGCTGCCAATCATGGATGTCAACATGGATTATCAAAATATTTGCATTCATTATTGACAGTTCGACAACTGACAAGCCCGATTAGGACACTGTACAGATGGGAGACAAAATATTTGATTTATTCTTGTGTGCATTCCGGGAAATCCCTCCCCGATATGTATTGATTCGTAAAGTTTACTCTCAAGGAGGTCAATTCGGATTCAGTAAGGAAGAGGCATTTGGAATTTGTTTTTGAAGAACTTCAATGGGATAATCGAATAAATGCTTGATATCGTTTTTGAATCCATTAACACTGAATGCTGGAACAGAGTTTTTGAAAATTTCCTTTGGTGAAAGGACAAATTATGTATACACGAGTGATGAAAGCTGAGATGATGATACAAACGTCTGGGAGTCACTCTTGAAGAATGGCGTCACGATAGTCCATTGCGAGCTTAATGGCGATATCATTCCCACATGAATGTGAACAAATTCAGTCTCGAGATTGTAATCAATATTTTGCCTGTCCATTTGTCCAGCTGTGCGCATACCTGACTGAAGTCAAAGGGGGTGGAGGAACGTGGCGTCACAATTCGAGGCGAAATCGAAATTTTTATTCTAACCCCAACATTAAGGACCTTCGGAAAAAAAAATCAAAAGGAGGCGGTATCCCGTATGGCGTGTCGCCACTGGTCTTCTCCAATTTGCTGCAGGCGACAGAGGACTTAGATTGAGATTAAAAGAAACTTGATCGGCAAAGGCACTGGCGGTCTCTTGCGATTGTTGCCGTCCGATGTCAAACTTCCTCACAGTATTTCGTTGATTTCGCTCCCGTCTGGATATTAGCATCCGTACCTTAGCTACAGCTAGGTAGTGATCCGAGTCCACGTGGGTTCCTCGGAAAGTTTCGGACACCTAGAATACTGGAGATCAATTTGGTGGACGGTTTTTCAATCAAAACAGTGCCATGTCCCCTTGTGAATATCAAGACGTGGGAACAGCGTACTAGCGACGACAACGTTTCTTCCCGCCGCAAAGTTGACTAACGTGAATCGGTTGTCAGATGTAATGTCGTGCAGGCTGTGCTTTCCGCCCACGCTATTAAAGGCATCCTTCTTTCCTAGCTTTGTGATAAAATCACCTAGGATAATTTTAACATCTTGGCTAGAGCATTACTTATACGTCTTGTCCAAGAGCTGGCAGAAGTCATCCTTCGTCGCGTCGTCCATCTTCTCGTGAGGGACGTGAGCGCATATTAGGCTAATGTTGGCGAATTCAGCATTGATACGAATTGTCATGAGCTGCTCGTTCTCTTGCTGGAAACTTAAGACTTCTTGCCTAAAGCTGGACACCCACATTCTCTTATGAATGGTATTCCCGGCGTGAGCGCACTCACGAATGGCAGTGGATGGGACTGCGTGTAAGAGTGCACATTTATGCGCAAAGGAATCCAAACATTTTTGAACTTCGCATTCATGCGTGATAGTGGATTGCGATGAGTGTCATTCTTTCCCCACTTTGGGTTTCACTGTCGACTCGCGCGGACAGAGGAGGAGAGTAAAACTGAGGAATGTTATTCATGAATGATAGTGGACGGTGAGCGGAAAAAAAGAACAAAAAAATTCATCATGCCGCCGGGAATGGCAGTCATGAGTGATCGTGGATGCCAAGCTTAAGTCTGCCTCTAATAACAAATCCGCAGCCGAATAGATACTGTCCTTTTTGTCTGTAGCAATCGCCGTGGTAGATGTCGCAGTTATTTATTTATCGCAATTCTTGGATGGCGTTAATGACTGCTTTACAGCAGTCTAGGGCCTCCGCAATTTATTCGGCTGCACATCGTGTTTTACGGGTCTGAACGTTTCACGTACAGACACGAAGGGTCGTCAACAATAATCCGTATCAGAGGCTGTTGGTAACTTCGTGAAGAAAAGTTTTTTGCATGATAGGGAAGCAACCCGATGGCACAACCCCGAACCAAGAGAGCCAGTTCCGTATGCTATACCCCTAGAACGCAGGCCCGGGTACACCGGTGCCAATAGTCCACTACGGAAGTATGGGCGCTATCGTTATTAATTTAGGGCTCCTTCGTCACCATCTCTATTTCAAGGTCCTGCCTAACCTTGGAAATTCCTTACCCACCTGTAATCCGAATAGTAGTAGTAAGTAGCAGTAAGATTCTTTATCTTATATAAATAAAAATGAAATGTTGTTCGTTGGTCATCACAGCATCACTTGAGAACGGCTGCGCCGGTTTGGCTCATTTTTCTTACAAAATGTTTGTAATAGTTCGAATAAGTTGCCCGGAAAATTGGAAAATTCGGGTAAAAGTGAGTTTTTTTTTCCATGGAAAAAAATGTGTGTACCTATGTTTGTATGCTATGGACTCCGAAACCACTAAACCGATTGAGCTCAATTTTTCAGACAATCTTTATTGGGTCGAAAGTATTCCTGTAAAGTTTGGTCAAAATCGGTGGACAATTTTAGCATTATAGTACTTTGTATTAAAAAAACGATCTCATGCTAGTCGCAGCAAAGCACGACGGATGCCATCAGTCCAACAGTTTGCTCACTACTTTAGTGTTATAGTACTCTAGTACTTAAAAAAATGTATATATATGTACGAGTATTTAAGATTGGACCACTTACCCACTATTGGTCGGCACACAATTACTTACTTTACTTACTTACTTAGGTGGCGCTACAGTTCGGGGTGAACCTGGGCCTCAACCAACAAGCCTCTCCATTTAGCTCGGTCTTTAGCTAATTGCCTCCAGTTGCGCACTCCAAGTTGACCAATGATATCTTCATCCTCTTTTAATAAAGTCCATGTTTCAGCGCCGTAAAGCAGGACTGGGATGATCAAGGTCTTATATAGAGTCTCCTTAGTTGTTCGAGATAGGGCTTTACTGTTGAATTGCCTTATAAGCCCAAAAAAACAGCGATTGGCAAGAGTTATTCTTCGATTGATTTCTGCACTGATTTTGTTTGCTGAATTTATAGCAGAGCCAAGGTAGACAAAGTCCCTTACTACCTCGAAGTTATAGCTGCCCACTGTGACGTTCTGTCCAATTCGTCGGTGTTGGTTTTCCCTTCTTGTTGACAGCATATACTTGGTTTTTCCCTCGTTTATCGCTAAACCCATTTTAGCCGCTTCCGCCTCAATGCTTGCAAACGCACCGGTGACAGCCCGCTGAGTTCTTCCGATAATGTCGATATCGTCGGCGTATGCAAGCAGTTGTACAGACTTGTAATAGATTGTGCCTCCGATGTTGGCTTGTGAGTTCGGCACAATCCGTTCAAGTATAATACTGAAGAAGTCACATGACAGCGCGTCACCTTGTCTAAAGCCTTTTTTGACATCAAAGGTCTCGGTGAGGTCATTACCGAGCGAGCGTTCTCCATCGTCAGCCTGCACAGACGGACAAGTTTGGCAGGGATGTCAAAACTAGACATGGTTCTATAAAGCTCTTCTCTATAGATGCTGTCATAGGCGGCCTTAAAATCGATAAAGAGGTGGTGATTATCGATTTGGAATTCTTGGGTTTTCTACAGGATCTGCCGAAGTGTAAAGATTTGATCGATGGTGGACTTTCCTGGCCTGAACCGCACTGATAGGGTCCAATCAGGCTGTTGATAAAAGGTTTCAGGCGTTCACACAATATCGCAGAAAAAGTCTTATATGCGATGTTGAGGAGACTGATGCCTTTATAATTAGCGCAGTTGAGGGGGTCTCCTTTCTTGTGGATCGGGCAAACGATGCTGAGATTCCATTCATCAGGCATACACTCGTCTGACCAAGTCTTAGAGATGAGTTGGTGTATGCACTCTATCAATTCATTACCAGCTGCCTTGAAAAGTTCGGCCGGTGAGCCGTCAGGTCCAGCTGCCTTGTTGGATTTTAGCTCGGATATTGCTATCCTCACTTCGTTTTGGTCAGGTGGACGGAAATTTTGACTATCATCGTCTATGTTGAATGGTTCATTCTGCCTGACAGCGGGATGTTGGTCTTCGTCGCCGTTATACAGTCTGCAGAAGTAGTTTTTCCATATTCTCAGCACCGACTGTGATTCTACTACGAGGTTTCCATTTTCATCTCTACAGGTTCCTATACGGGTATTGCTTCACTGACACGTTCTTTTTACCTTTTGGTAAAACTTCCGTACATTGTTCCTGGAGTATAGACTCTCGATATTCTCAAACGCGCGCTTCTCATGCTCTTTCTTCTTCTTTTGGAGAAGCCAATGTTCTTCCCGTCTCTTTTACTCGTAGAGCTCACGAGCAGCTCTCGTCTTCCTTTGCAGCGCCGCTTTGTATGCCTCTTGTTTTGCTGCATGCACTCGCCGGCATTCTTCGTCAAACCAGGGGTTTCGCGGTGGTGGGCGAGCGAGACCCAGCACATCAGTCGCGGCGTTTCTGATGGCATGTTGGCAGCGTTGCTACTGGTCTTCGGTACTTGATGCTGCCGGCAAAGGGGTGATTGAGAGATTTCGGGATACGCGTTCAGCGAAGAGTCTGGCGGTCTCTTGCGATTGTAGCTTTTCGACGTTAAATTTTCTCACAGTAATTCTTCTTTGTTGCTCAGATTGGGATATCCGCATTCGTACCTTGGCTACAACAAGGTAATGATCCGAGTCTATGTTGGCCGCTCGGAAGGTTCGGACATCCAGAATACTGGAGGCATGCCTTGCGTCGATCGCAATATGATCAATTTGGTTGATCGTTACATGATCATTGGACCGCCATGTCTGCTTATGAATATCGAGATGAGGAAACCATGTGCTTGCTACGGTGACATTTCGCTCCACAGCAAAATCAATTAGCCTTAGTCCGTTATCAGACGTGGTGTCGTGTAGGCTATGCTTACCAACTGCCCTACCAAAGACGTCCTCCTTTCCTATTTTGGCGTTAAAATCACCCAATACGATTTTAACGTCGTATTTAGGACATTTCTCGTATGTTTTGTCTAGGATCCCGTAGAAACACTCTTTGGTGGCAGGGTCCTTTTCTTCCGTGGGGGCATGAACACATATTAGGCTTATGTTAGCGTATTAAGCCTTGATCCGGATAGTCATAATACGCTCGCTCACGTGTCGGAAGCTTAAGACTTCTTGCCTAAGTCAGCCGCGTATGACAAATCCGCATCCGAATAAGCGTTGTCTGTTGCCTCTGTAGTAATCACCGTAGTAGATGTCACAGTTTTTCATCCTCTTTTTGCCCGGCCCATCCCATCGCTCTTCCTGGATGGCGGTAATATCTGCTTTATAGCAGTCTAGGGCATCTGCTAGTTGTTCGGCTGCACGTGGTCTGTAAAGGGACAGAACATTCCACGTACAGATCCGAAGGTCGTTGTCCTTATTTCGTTTGCTGGGGTCGTCATTAGTTGAGTAATCTTTATCCGAGGCTTTTGGTTGTTTCAGAATCATGAGTTTTTTACGTGGTAGGGAACTTACCCCGACAGCACAGCCCCCAACCTGGAGGGCCAGTTCCTTAATTATTCCCCTAGGACGAGGGGCCGGGTACACCGGTGCCAGTAGTCCACTACGGGAGTATGAGCGCTGCCGTTGGCCCATTAAGGGCTCCTCCGCCACCATCTCTATTCCAATGTCCTGACCAACATTGGAAATTCCTTACTGACCTGTGATCCGAATACGTCGAAGCAGCTCGCGCAAGTTCAACTATGGAACTGGTACTATAGACGCCATCGTTGACTCCGTCTAAGGAATTCGTCCGCTGCCGCCTGGAACAGGAAGAAGTGCTCTAATGAGAAAGCACTCTTCCCTCCTCTCCCATCTGCTGCCGCCAAGAATCCGCCAAATGGGGTTGGTTACCCATTTCTTGGATTAAGGTACTAGGCACCCGGCTGTTACCGCGTGGAGGTTGAGAGTAGGATATGGTAGGCCTCAGCTGAGTGAAAACGCTTGTGTTTTCATATGATCGCATGCACTACCGTTTGACCAGCGTGATTTTCTTCTCGCTATGACGTATTTTGCCTCGAACCACTTATTTGTTGGTAACGTATTAAGACTTCTTGACTCACACAGCGTACTCGTTGAAGCCTTTATTAAATCTGTGAGGTATTTCAGTTGAAAACTGTCTTTTTATCGCTTTGCTTCCATTTTACTCTTGTGTAGATTTTGGCAATATAACTCCTTATTGCTTTCTTTTCACTTGGGCTTTGGTAACAGCTTGAGCTTTTTTCGTGCTCGGTTTTGAAAACTAGCGATAATCTTATTGGTAAGTGATCTGACCATGTTCCTTCATCTACCGAGAAGCTTTCTATGCGGGTAAGCAGCCCTTGTGATGCAGCAGAAATGTCGTTGACAGAGGTCCCAACGTTACTGACATACGTGAAATTTCCAGCCTCGTCTTTTGTTTGTCCATTGTTTACTAGCAGTCCATATTCCCTACAGAATTGTTTGCCTTTGGCATTTATTATTACATCCGTTCACTTCCTTATGCACGTATCTGTTTTAAAAGTGTTTCGATGTATATTCTCTATTACCTGCTGCATTTCACCGATTCTAACGTTCAGGTCACCGATAACTACAGAGTTGCGTACGATTTTCTCTGTAAAAAACTTTTTTACCACACTAGTGCAAGTACGTGCGACCTAGTGGTACACTTTATTTAAGAGACAAGCTCCTTCAGACAAATGCATGCTGTAAGTGGAGAATGAAGAGAAAAGATAGGAGAAAGAGATAGGGAGATATTTCGATCCAGTTCTATGAAACTTAAGTGGGATAAGAATAAAGCGAATACATGCTCCATGGATAGTATCCGAACTACTCGAGGAGAATTTGCTGTGATTTTTGCATTCGGTTTTGATTTCTAGTATTTGTTGCAAGTACGTGTTAAGCTGCTCTAAACAGTGAACGAAATTTTAATTATATGAGCAATAAAATGCTACCAATTACTTACATGAATATTATATAGGATTTCAATAGTTCTTAAGTTTGATTGCTTGTGCTTTCTCGTTCAATACTTCATTTAGCGTAAAATATGTTGTTTCACGTCCGTTCTCCAGGAAAATCTTCAGAGTCGCAACGCCTTACTATAAGAAGAGCTCACTATTTCTTGCACACTACCTTCCAATCGACAAAAAATCCTTCCATAAGAAACTAAAGACTCCTTGCCCAAATCACACTCCGATCTAAAAATCTTCCAAATAGGAATCTAGTCTATACCTTTCATTCTTCGGTGGCAGTCGAACCTTTCTAGTAATAAAGAACTTTATTTTCTGCTTGTATAGGACCCGCAGAATTATTTTGCTTCGCATAACCTATCAAATGCCTAAATCTTATGTACAAATCCTGTGCAAACGGTCTTATTTGGTATATTGGCAACGTCGCCAGTAATGTTATACTTATCCTGGACTTGTAGGCATTTCATTACACTACTTCAAAATCGAGTGTGATCACTTCAAAGCAATGACTTCAAATACTTACCATCATTCGATTGATGTCCTCAACCATTGAACTAGATCGCATAAGTGTTCACCCCCAGACTTTTTGTCGGCAATATGAATCCTTTAAAAAGTCCTCACAATTCGATGTGAACAGTCATCACAGTCCCTTTTCAATGTCACGTAAGTCCAATACGAAACGTTATTAGAATGACTAAGTGGCGACAGTAAGATTCATTCGCTGCATCCCCTTTACAAACTCCTCATCCTCTTCAGCAGGTCCATATCTCGAAACCCATTGAAGTGTGATTTCTCAAAAGCCCCGAATCAATACCATCTTATTGAGATTTCAATTTACTACGAAACGTCGCACTCAAGTGCCTCATTAATATTGCTTACTCAAAAAAAAAAAACTGACATCCTTTCTTTTGGTCCTTAGGAAATTTTCCACGAACACTCCACCCACTTGAGATTTCTCAAGGAGCATCTTGACTCTGCCAGCCTCGTTTCATCGTCAGTACCGGATCGCATTCGAGCCAGCGTTATGCTGAATTTCCGCAACGGCAGCCGCCATGCACCGTACTTCATCTATGGCAAGAATGGCAGCGGTAAAAGCACCCTCATGGCCGATCTCTATAGTCAAGTTATCAAATGGTTTGCGGAACTACCAACCCGAGCCCATCGTGTGATACGATTCGCCTCCGCCACACCACGGTCCGCTTATAGTTTGGAATTACTTCGTGTCATCTGCCAGCAGATATCAATCATTTTCAACATACCCGAAGGCTATCTACCCAAAGACGCCTCCTTCGATCCGCTCTACATCAACAATTGGTTTCAGAACCTCTTGCGACGCTGCGAGGACATGAACAACGACATCCTGTTCCTGTTTATCGACGATTTGCATAAGCTAAATCCACTGGATTGTGATATAGTGGCGGCACTGTCATGGTTACCCATCAGCCTTCCATGGAATGTGCAGATAATTTGTAGCACAACAACCCCCGTAGACCAGCTGAAGTTTACACCGATCCAGAAGGACCGTTTCAAGTCGACGGAGTATTTGTTTGATTTGTCCTTGGAGGCGAATGCCACCCAACTCAAGACCATCGATGAATTGCCGTTCGAGGAGAAAATCACCCAACAGTTCGATTACTTTGAGGAGCGCTACGGGAGAAAGGCTTTTGGTCGACTGGCTGCCTACATCACATGCTCCGAGTATGGCCTGTCGGAAACGGAACTGCTAGAGTTGCTTATGCCCACCGACAACCCGGAGATGTTCATCGAAACGGAACGGGGAAATTTTAATTTCTCCTCCCTGAAGAAAATCCGCAACGAAATGAGTAAGTACTATCTATATACATGTGTGTGTGTGCCTGTGGTGCCATTAAATCTGTATCACTTCCGCTCCAATTTGCGGCTCCGCACTCATTCAATTATCCCGAACACAGGATTCTCCTTGTTCTTCAGAATGCCTTTATTTTTCCTTTTTAAATCACACGAATGCTGACAACGAACATCCTTTTGCTCCTTCTTCTCCTTCCATTGCAGAGTTTCTAGTTCGAGAGAAAATCATGTCGGGGAAGGTTCTGATCCAGTGGCGACATCGATTTTGTGCTGAAATGGCAAAATCTCGTTATATGGACGTCAAGAGCACGAGAACGATGCACATTGAGATCGCAAATATATTCTTCAATCAGGAGGCCGAGGAGAGTGACGATACTAGTGCGGAGAAGAGTGACAATGCATCAGGTGAGTTGTATTTTATAAATTGTAGTAGGAGGAGTTGTTCGTTCTATCCCCCGGGTCTTATGGACACTTAGTGCTTTAAATCCTGTTATTGTTTGCCAATCCCTTAAAGCTATTTATTAAAACGAGCTTTCCTGAACAGTTTGAAGAATTGAATGCATTATTCCTTCGATTTTTCAACTTTAAGATTTGCAGTTTGCCTTTGGCGCAACCCCTTGTCACTAAGAATTAATCTTCCCCTCCAGATTGTGGGTTTTTTTGTGGGATTAACCACTTTACCGCGTTAAGAAATGATTGTTATGTAAAGGACGAACTAAGAATCTAATATGAATTGACTTACAACTTTCGAGGATTAAATGCTGTGTTTGTGGTTCGAATGGCGTAACTAGTAATCTTATGCATTTGGAGGAAGTACATAGTTGTTGGAATCAACTAAAATCGAATGGTGCTCAGTAGTTTAATGGGATCCCAGTGTCTTATATCCTACAAGTGTGTAAAGTGGCATCCTTAATTATCTACGTGACGATGCTAATGGCCATTAGAAATTGGATAAGATTATGTCTCATTGTGGACAGCGCTAAGCTGCCTCTATGCTGCGTCCTCATTCATGTAAAGCGTTCCAAGATATGAAGGTCTTGCGTTAACATTTGCTTTTGTGTTTTCGGGCCCCTATATCTCAGAGTCGGTGAGTTTTTTAAGTTTCCAGACACCAAGCGTTGTCCTTATTCGATAACCAAAGGCACACAAGAAAGCATCCTTCCATTTCCATAGCATTTTCTTGCGCTGCGAAGTTTTCTAACTTGCGTGCTACTGGCCCACAACCTAACCGGAACTCGACTTTCCCCCAAAGGTCTTACTAACAATGCTGCGAGATGAATGGACGCAGTGTCTCAACTTCGTTATTCAACATATCAACACCTATCTGAGGATAATACTACGTTAATCGTTTGTCATCCAAGCTGTTTGATGTTGCTCAGATATTTTTCGATATTGGAGAGCTTATATACACCAATCCTAGATTCCCAGGTATATACAAGTATATTACAACCGTACTCGGTCTCTTGGTAATCTGAAGTTATTGGCTGAGCTGGAAACACTTATCTTAGGAGCCACTGTCAAATATGCCAACATAGCTCAATAGACCTTTTCGCGGTTTGACGCCTATGCTGTCAAAGTGTTTTGGTAGCCAACCGACGTACAATCCATGGCGTGCAATCCTTCAATGCAAAGGACAAGTGTAATGCTAGGACATACACATACACTCTGCCTTCAGTGGAATTTGAGGATCATTGCAAGGAGCTGAACATGGAGACCTATCGTATACCCGCCGATGTACTGGAGAAGGTCAACTCAACTTTGAAACTACGAGGGCACAAATAACTATCACAACTTCACGAGCAAGAAGTGAGTTAACTAGGAATAAGCAGAAATTTCTGGTAAACTTAACTCCCTCTCCATTACAGAAACTTCTTGGATCCCTCAGCGAAGCGCTTCATAATGTCCTTCACAAGCAGTGAACCATTCCTCCGCCGCAGGGCATTGAATTTCTCACGCTCAAGGTGAAAGGCCAGAGTTTCATGCTCCATCAGATTAGAAAAATGGTCGGTGTAGCCATTACCGTGGTCAGGAGTAACACAAAGGAGGCGACAATTGCTCAAGCGTTTACAGAGGAACAGTTGGATCTGCCGATGGCGCGCAGATTGGGTTTGGTGCTCGATCAGGTGCACTATGATCGTTATGCTGAGGATGGTATCCACAAACCACTCACTTGGGAAGAGTTGGAATCGAAGATTGAGGAATTCGTCGAGAATTACATCTATTCCAACATCTATGCGACGGAACAGGACACGTCAATGTTGGAGAGGTTAGACACTCTCAAGAAGCATTCGTACGATGCAAGGGAAAACAAGGATGTGAACACTCAAACGTTACCGGTTATTATTAAGCAGATAGCCCAATAAAAGTAGATTTATCTAAGAATACAGATCCACTTGCATTTTTTTTTTCACACAAACTCAACCAAAGAGGAGGAGACTATCCAAACGGTTGGTAACAATAAAACTCAGACTTTTTAAGAATGCAAGTCAACTTTAATGTTTTTTTTTTTTTGTATAAAAGATGATTTAGTGTCTTCCCTTCTTCTTTTTGTTGTGTCCGCCTTTATGGTGCTGTTGACGGGGTCCAGGTGTAACTTCTTGGTACACCGGAGTAACCGGAGAGTTCTTACTCAGATTCTGAGCCTTCGACATGCCACTGAAAGGAGAAATAAGTTAACGAATCTGAACGATGGGCTTATGAAAAAACCAACTAACTATTGATCTGCAGCTCCAGTGGGCCTTTCCTGTGAACCTTTGATGATATCCTTCGCCCTGCGATCCCTCTTCTTTTTAAAACCAGTTCTCTCATACTTGGGCAGCCAGCGTTCTGGATCTGGTGGCACTTCAGCGTTGTAATTCTTCGGCTACATACCTTTCCTTTTGCGATTGGTTTTCTTTTTCTTCTGCACATCTCCTGGCGTGCTTGGTGATTGTTCGATCTTGGTATCGGCATACATCTTGGCCGCCTTGGTACTCATGACCCAGTTTGCTGCCTCCAAGTCGTCTATTTCGGAAGTTGTAGTCAGTTTTTCAAGTGCCGGTAGTTTCTTGCTGACTTCGAGGGCCTTCTTCGGATTGACATGAGCATAAGCGATGACCAGCTGAGCGAGAACTTTTATGTCATTCACTTTCAACTTAAGGAGCTCCTCGAGCGAACTTGCAGCAATGTCTGTGGCACCGCCTCGCAAATGGAATTCAGCGGCTTGGCGCCACATGTCTGATAAATTGGCGCTGCTGCCTGAAATTAACGAGTGTAAGCGGTCGGGGAAGTCAGCAATAGATCCAACTTACGTTGTTCTTCTTGTACCAGCCCACTGCAGATTTGAATAGAGCCGAGGCGGCTTGTTTATTGTCGCTGCCCAGATGACCACTAAGGCCGATACAACACCTGGCTTGTACTTGGACTCTCCAAGGAACAGGAGAACGTCAATAGCTTCTTTACAGTTGCCCTACAAACTACAAACACTCAAAATTAAGGAAAAATTAGGTGCAAGCAATAGCAGAACCAACCTGCAACAGGAGTAATTGGATGATGGCAAACTTTGTTGCGAATAAGGTTTCCTCATTCTCAGCTGCATACTTGTTCAACACTTCCACCGCTTCCTTGTACTTCTTTTCCTTGACCAGTTGACTGAATTTTATTAGTATAGCTTCGAATTCAGCTTCGGCATAGGCCTGGACCAATTTGTTGCAAAAATTTCACTTTCGTGCGCAAAACAACACAAAAAAAACGTCATAATTTTGGCAAGCAGGCAAAAAGGTCTATGACACTGATTCAAGCCGGGTACTCCAACGCATACTGCGATAAAATGCCAGTCTAAGTCGCTTGCCTTGGTTTGAAGTTAAAAACTCGGAAGTCAGCTGATAATGTGATTTCAGTTCACGCGAAAAGCAAAAGCACGAAGACGACAACTACCCTCCCTGTCGATAGTCTCTGCAGGACAACAAAACGTTGTATGGTTTTGTTTGCCATCAGTAGAGCTAAGAAGCAGTCAAGGATTAATCTGGAAAGAAGGATGACGATGATATGGGTTTCTGTGGCTTATGTTGTAATCCTGCAGCTACATCTCAGAGTTAAACTACACCCTGCCTGTGAAATAGCATGCCAGTGCTCGGGAGTTTCAACAGAAATACATGATAGGAGTGAGAAAGGACCTTCCGATTACTTTAGATTAACTGATTTATAACATGCCATATACCCAATTGAGTGTCCATTGGTGTGTTGGCAAAAACAAAGAAATCTCCAACTTTTTTTTCTTTGCCTAGTATACAGTAGCTGTGTAATATTTCCACCCACTAAGCTCACCTTCCCTCTATTTCCTGGTCCCTGTAAAACCGCAGGGCGAGTTTTGACTGAACTGCCATTCACATTCGTAGTGTCCCAGTTTCACACTTTCCTCTCTTGTTCAAAAGGCTCGTTGCTTCTTCATTATGATAGTAGTGCTCCCAATTACTACATCCCATGCCTCTGGGCATTTCTCCAACTTTGCCTTCGAGGGTTGGTAGCTCGGCAAGATTTCTCGCCAGTGTTCCTCCTTCTTTGAATTAACTTGGGCATTCCAAGAACAGGTACTCCACATTTTCAGTGCAGTCGATGCATCGTGGACAAGAAGCGCTACCGTCATCTTTGTACTTATAAAGGTACGATTGGAAATGCCTATGCGCCGTCAGGAATTGCGTTAGATAATAGTCTGCCTTTCCATGTCGCCTTACGTTCCGTGGCAGGATAAGTAAGAAAGGTCGGTATGACCATCCGTCCTTTATAACTAGGACTACTCCAACGTTCTTGCCATTCCACTATAGGTAACCGTTTTCGATATCAAAGCTGCTTTGTAATCTACACTGCGGTTTGAAGAATGCTGTCACTGCTGATCCTTGACTAGAATATCTATAGAAGGAATTTCTATCAGGACCAATGCTGCATCATTTCATATTGTACGATAAACATAGGATGACCTCAGCAATATATTGATATACTTGCGCAATCTTATTGTTGTTATATTTCATAGCTCTCGTTCAGATTGGTGAGGCATATAGGATTATGGATGTAGCTTCTCTGGCTAACAGCAGTTGTCGATTGTGTCTCTTACTATACTATACTATACTATACTATAGTATACTAGGGCCCTTGTACGCACTGCGACTTATAAGATCTATTGTGCAAGCCCGGTGTTTAGGCTCTTGATAAACCTCAACAAAGCTGCAGGTTCAATGGTCCAGAAGTCAGACGGGCTCAATAAAGCCCTCCCGAGATGGAGAAGTCTTTTTCTTGCAGCCATGGGGCATTCACAAAGAATATGTTCTGCCGTCTCTTTTTGCTCTCCACATAGCCGGCATGCGTCTGTATCTGCTAGTCCTATCTCCTCCAGATAGTACAGATGAGAGGACAATGGCCAGTCAAGTAGCCTGTTAACGTTCCTAAGCTCGAGTAGCTTTTTAGCCTTGCAACGCTTAAGATTAATTAACTTCTTTGCCTGTCTTAGGCCCTTGGGTTTGGCCCAGTACTCTGCATGATGATCATCTTCCCATTTTTTGATTTTGATGTTTACGCTGCTCCGTGTAACTCCAAAATATGATTATGGAACGACTAGTGGGCGACTAGCGCCTCTTCTCGCTAAGCAGTCCGCCCGTTCGTTACCCTCGATGCTTTCGTGTCCTGGTATACAGGCCACAGTGACGGTGTTTTTCTATGCGAGATCTTCGAGCAGGTTTAGACAGTCCCATACAATTTTGGATCCTACCGTGTAAGATTTCAGAGCCATAAGTTCTGCCTGGCTATCCAAGAAGATGTAGATACGAGTACCCTCGACCCTTCTTTGCAGACACTCTCGTACACAGAGCTCGATTACATGGACTTCCGCCTGAAATATTGTTGGTGATTTCCTAAGCGCTACTGCACGTTGGAACCTGCGTCCATAAACCCCTGCACCAGTGCTACCATTTTCCCATTTGAAACCATCTGTGTAACAAGTTTGAGATTTGGTAAGGCATGCCATTCATTCTTTCATGTGTGGCAGTCACCTATGACCACATTGAATTTTCTGGAGAACCTGTATTTCTTGAGCCTGGTATCTGGGATTTTGAGAATAGGGTTATTTTGAATATACTCTAGAATCTTCAGATGACCTGTAAAGTTTCCGAATTTAAGGTCTGAGATTTTGGGCAGTCTAAGAGCACTCAGCATAGCTTCTTTTTGTACTGCAAGGTGCAACGGCGTGAGGCTAAGTATAGATCCCATTGCTGCCGTGGGGCACGCTCTCATTGCCCCTGTGATACTCAGACATCCTAGATGATGGATTTTATTCAACTGTTCCTGATTCTTGGCCTGTAAGGTTTTTTGCCACCAAGCCAACGATGCATAGGTGACCATAGGTTTAATAATGGCGCTGTACGTCCAATATATTATCTTGGGTTTTGACCCCCCAAGTTTCACCATGTAGGCGCTGGCACATAGGCATTGCTTTTATCGCTTTCTCTGTAACCTTGTTCAGGTGTGAATTCCAGGTGAGCGTCTTGTCAAGGATAACACCTAGGAATATCGTTTCCTTGTATATGTCGATTGAGACATTTTCCAGTGTGTCGGCAGTGCCTTGGTCCTCGTGTATTAAGTATCATACGAGTACAGTGCTCGCATTTGCGGCTTTATGGCTTACATATGTATGTACATAAGGTGGTAATTACAAGTTACATCTATCAAGACCCCTAGATACCTATTGTAAGCTTAAGATTTATTTTAATTGTCGCCGACTATAGAGCATTTTGTTTCTTCTAGTTTTGAGCACAGCCTCCGTTTTTTGTTCCGCTAGGGTTAGATCCACTGAAGTGAGTCATCGTCAGACGATCCTTATTGTTTGAGTGCCAATTTTATCTACGTCTTCCAGTCATTTTACGTTAACCACGATACGAATATCGTTCGCAAATCCGTCAAACTCTTCTGGTGTCGAAATCCATTCACAACATTCCATAGATATGACGCCAACAGGAATCTTTACGTTACGCCTTCGGTCTTATCTCTTTCTTTTTTTCTATAATATAACAAATTTTTAATTCACAGCTAGTCTCCACTTTGTGCTGGAAAAACCTTCTAGTACACTGTGTGGCTTAGATAGAGTAAAAATTGAATCCATTGATTCACGGGTTGTGTGCCGTCTGTTCTTCCAGTTCGGGTTCTCAAAAGCCCTCCAATATTTCTATAGCGCTACCATATCGTGTCTTGGAAGAAGTAAGCCCTTCCTTTACTAATTTGGCAACAAACAATCACTCTCGCGGATACAAGGGCCTTTTATGTTTCATGTGTGGGTTTTTAGTTCCGCAGAAGTAATCTGCTTATTATTTAGTGGAATGAAAGTTGTTCCTTATGCAGATGACATCGTTCTACTTATGTTCGGCAGATTACTCGAAACAATCACCGAATTTGTGCAATGGGTCCTGGATACCCTCCATAACTGGGCGAAAAGATGTGGATTGAACGTTAATCCAGCGAAAACAGAAGTGGCCTTCTTTACCAACAAAAGAGTAATCCCATCATTCAGACCCCTACGACTCGGTGGCACTCCACTCCAAGTCGCGGATATTGCACTCATATATATTGGGTGCATAATTGACTGCAAACTAAGCTGGAGAGATAACACAAATGAAAGAATATAGAAAGCGTACTTTGCGTTCTATGCTTGCAGCAGAATTTTTGGTCGAAAATGGGGACCCAAATCTGCCATCATCCACTTGATGTACACAGCCATAGTCAGGCCCATTCTTACATATTGGTACATTGTCAGGTGGCCAATAGTAGAGAAAATTACATATCTCAAGGAGTTGACTAAAATCCAGAGACTTGCCTGCATGGCAACCAGTGGCGCCATTAGAACCACTCCGACCGCAGCACTTGAAACAAATCTCGCACTGATTCCACTAGACTTATTTGTTAAGAAATCAGCTGCGGTGAGTGCCCTGAGTCTAAACGAATCCAACCTATGGAGAAGGGCCCACATGGGCAACCGTAGCATTTCAAGATGGACTCACCTAGACGCCACCACTTACTAACTTCCACCATCCCCCGACTTCAGAATAAACGTCAAAACGGTCATCCCATCAAGAGCACACTAGGAAGACGGTGGGGCCATTAACCCGCATAGTATTTCAGTTTTCACTGACGGGTCGAAAACAAACGAAGAAGTGGGTTCTGATATCTACTCATCAAAACCCGATATGCAACATCACTAAGACTTTCGAACCACGGCAGTGTGTTCCAAGCGGAAGTCCTGGCGATAGCAGAGGCGGCACGAGAACTTCCCACGAAACTTCTTACTACATTTACATAGATAGTCAAGCTGCTATATAGGCCATCTCATCCACGATAATAAAATCAAAGCAAATAAAACGCTGCCGCGAGGAGCTTAAGTGGCGTAAGTGGTTAGTGTGTCGGATCACTACGCATCAGGTTCCAAGTTCAGATCCCAGAAAACACCAAAAAGTTTTTTCACGGTCCCACCTCTCGCGAGCGTCTGACAAACATCCGAGAGTATTGTTGTCTCGAAAAAGCTTCTCAAATCGCCGTTCGGATACGGTACTAAACTGTAGGTCCTTTCTATTCGTGTGAAAAATATAACGCACACAACATGAGTGGTTGCGAGAAGCTAGGCCCTGGCACTTTAAAGAGCTGTTGCGCCAAATATTTGTTTTGTTTATTTGAGGAGCTTAACACGCTCATCGACAGCCACCATGTAACACTCTGGTGGATCTCACGACACAAGGGAATTCCAGAGAACGAGACGGCGGATGAACTGGCAAGGAAGGGATCAAAACAAGGCCTATTAATGGTCCAAAACTCAGTCCTTCCTCCCCTAAAATTTGTTAAATCAAACATAGCACTTGACTTCAAACGACAAACAGAAGAAAGATGAAGAGCGCTCCCATCATGCTCCAGGAGCATCTGGACAAAACATGACAAGATGAAAACCAAGCTCATCCTCACTCAAAGTAGACAAAACTAGGCGCTTCTCATAGGAATCATCACCGGGCACAACCTATTGGCGGCCCAGTGGAGGAGAATGCGGCTAAGTACAGATGAACTCTGCAGAAGATGCTGCAAGACGAACGTAGAAGAGGACACAGAACACAGCCTTTGCAAATGTCCTAGTCTATGCAATACCAGAAAGACAGCCCTCGGAGAATATTTCTTCAATCATCTGGGTGACCTGTCTGAAAATCCACCAACCACCATCATAACTTGTTCAGGATGGTTCAGAGGAGGCCGTTCCATTAACACAGAACTCTAGCCATTTTGTTTCTTTTCCTCTCTGTTCAATACTTCAATCAGGAAACTCCACGTCAGGGGAGCACAATGGATCCGTTTGAGATCCGAGTGCAGGCAGCACCCATTTAATCTTACCTCACCCAATCTACTTATTAACAAATTCACTAAAGTCAAAATGAACTTCGTCGGTCATAAAGATTTTCTCCTTGAAACCGACAAATCTCTCGTTGAAGTTAAGGATGGCCTAACCATACTATATGGCACGTGTTTGAGTTGTACATCATTCGATTGTTGACTACTTCTTCCGACAGAAATGACCATTTACGAAAATTAAAGCTAGTTCATATTAGGAACTCTATTTGAGTCCATGCTGTACAAAGCAACTTATAGTAGGTACACCTAGTGTAGATCTGTAAGTGCTTGCAATTGCTTGCAATGTCTCCAGTTATCTTTATCCCTAAGGTTAGGTTGGGTTAGGTAAGATATGGATATGAGGTAATCATAAAACACTAGGCACCAAAGTGGGCCCGTCGCGATGCTTAGGGAACCTGCACGGTAAATGACCTAAACCAATTCTCCCATACAATTAATCTCCCTACAGAATTTGAAAAGGTATTTCTTGTGGTTCAAGGACCTCACCTCTTCTAGGTTATCGAAGAATTATCTACCAAGGTGTTATAGCTTTGTCCTGGCAATTCCTTGGCACTCACAGAGTATATGTGTTATGTACTCTGAGGTCATTGCAGTACCTACAAGCATCCGTGTTAGATAATCCTAGTCTCATAGCATGCTTCCTTAGGAGACAGCGGCAAGAGAGTATTCCTATCGCTGTTCTTAGCCGTGATCTTTCTAATTTTAGGATCTCCCCAGACTTTCTTTATCCCTAAAGTCCTTGTACAAGTTTTTTGCCACTGTTTCAGAGAAGTATCTTTTTTAACCAGATTATGCTACATTTTACTCTTTACCTCATTTTCATTTAAAAGGATGGCGCCACAAGTCATAAAGCACTAAAAATGTTCAAAATAATAGAATACAAATATTTTTACTGCTTCATACTTGTGCGCCACACTGTATACAATAAACTCAAAATAAAACCCTCGCTTTATTTCTCTCGTATTTGTCTCATTATCCACAGTTATTAGCCAACAAAAAGAAAAGGACACCGAATCTGGGAAGCAATCTTCACACCATCAGGACGACAATTCAACATTTTACAATCCGATTGCAGCAGACGTCTCCTACAGTATACGGCACGTGGAGGAGTCCTGGCATCATCTGATGCGATCCGATGACACCACAAAATTCAAGCAAATCGCTGTCTGTAATTTTGATTTTCTCTTAGCTGCGGTAAGTACATACATATATACGCATCCCCATCCATTCTGGTTGGGACAATTAGCCAAAACCATTTAGCAGGATAACGATTCTGTGGGTGCGGTCAGGGGCGGCAGCGAAACCAATGCGCGCACTAATACAATAGAATGTCAAGTGCAAGGACTGCATTTGTCAGCTAACCACGGAGAGATATTCTTCTCCTCGTTTATTAGGCGAATGTAATGCCGTCTTTTGTGGCAAGGGGACCATGTATGCAGATCCTTGATAATAGCTTTGTGCGGTTTCGTTGAATTATCCTAGACGACAACTAGTGTGTATTTTCTAATGGGATGCAAATTGAGGGAGACATAAAGTCACAGTGCTTAAATTTTCGGGACAAACTTTATCCTTGCCTTTCTGGGTGGGGTGGGTGTAATACATAGATCCTGACACTACTCTGTGAGAGGGAATTAAAACAAAAAGCCAGCGTTGATGGAGGACTCTTGTCGTTGAGAAAAAAAAAAGTCACAAAAGTTTTCCTTGACTAAATTCAATTATACGCTTGGCTATATAACTAATGTTGCGCAGATAAGCTGACTTTGCATAATGGCTGTGCTGCCGAGAAAATATTTTAAATAATTCTCCTCTCTGTTTGTTGTTGTTTTAAGTCTATTCATTAAAAAATTGGAGTAAATTAGAAAACCTCTTGGTGTTATTTTTTGGGAGTGGAGGTTTTGAAAAGGTGATTACGCACGTTTCGGGCGTTAGTTGTGTCAATGACAATGAACGAGGTTGGACATTTTAAGGGCGGGATAGTAAAAAGTTCATAAATATTGTTGACCTGGCCTACCATAAAAGCCTGGACAAAGCTGAGTATAATGTTTGAGGACTATAAAAGACTTACATTCATACGATGACTTTAAGACACTCGAAAAATGATTGGATGTTTATCGAAGGTTGGAGACCCTCCAGGTTGGGCGTTGTGCCGTCGATGTAACTTAACTACCACGTAAAAAAAATACTGCTTCCAAAACAAGCATAAGGTCGGATAAGGATGATTCAGCTGTAAACGATCCCAGCGGATGAAATAAGGACAACAACCTTTGGATCTCTACATGGAATGAACATACCCTTGGACCATGTGCAGCCGAACAATAAGCAGAGGCCTTAGATTACTTTGAAGCAGATATAACCGCCATCCAGAAAGTGTGATTGGGTGGGCCGGGCAAAAACAGGATAGAAAGCTGTGACGTCTACCACAGTGATTGCTACAGAGGCAACAGGCAGAGCTTATTTGGGTGCGGATTTGTTATACGCGGCAGACTTAGGCAAGAAGTCTTAAGCTTCCGACAGGTGAGCGAGCGTATTTTGACTATCCGGATCAAGGCTAAATTCGCTAAAAAAAAATCTGATAAGTGCTCATGCCCCTACGAAACAAATGGACCCTGCAACCAACAATTGTTTCTACGAGCTCCTCGACAAAACATACGAGTAATGTCCTAGACACGACGTTGAAATCGTATTGAGCGATTTTAACGCCGAAATAGCAAGGGAGGACGTCTTTGGTAGGGCAGTCGGTAAGCATAGCCTACACGACACCACGTCTGACAACGGACTAAGGCTAATTGATTTCGCTGTGTAGCGAAACGTCACTATAGCAAGAACATAGTTTGCTCATCTCAATATTCAAAAGCCGACATGGCGGTATTGATGGCATCCCTGTCGAACTATTTCAAGCGGCGCGAAATACATCGGCAGATTTGCTGCACCCTCTAATACGAGGAACTTGGGGTAGTGAACAATTTCCGGAGGAGTGGAAAAAGGGACGGAATGCGGCAACTGGAGAGATATTTGCGTTCTTTCGGCCGAAGCCAAAATGACAGCTAGAATAATTGTGGAACGAATCAAAGAGCATTTAGATTCAACTCTCGACATCGAACAGGCAGGGTTTCGTGCTGGATCCTCCTGCATCGACCACATAAACACCTTACGGATTACAATCGAATAATGTGTTGAGTACAGGTCTCCACTGCATTTGTTGTTTATCGACTTTGAGAAGGCTTTCGATAGCATGAATCGAGATTCTATCTGGTTGCCCTTGCGCAGGAGAGGCATCCAAGGAAAACTTGTAGCTATTATCAAGGCTTCATACGAGGGGGAAGTGTCACGTCGTACACAATGGTAAGGTATCGGGGGATTTTGAAGTCCAAAGTGGAGTACGTCAAGGGTGCCTACTATCGCCACTATTGTTCTTGGTGGTTATCAGCGATGTACTCTATGCAGAATTGACGGAAGGAATTCGCTGGACTATGGCATCTTACCTTAAATGCCTAGATTCGCTGCCAAATTTTTTAATACCTTCGCATCGGATAATGGATCTTCATTTGATGGCCCAAGATCTAGAACACAGTAGAGGTAAAAATAGACACAGCCAAAACAAAATCTCCGCGCATTTCCAATACCGACAAATATACAAATATTTGGCGCAACAGCTCTTTAAAGTGCCAGGGCCTAGCTTCTCGCAACCACTCAAGTTGTGTGCGTTATATTTTTCACACGAATGGAAGGGACCTACAGTTTAACGCCGAATCCGAACGGCGATTTGAGAAGCTTTTTCGTGACAATAATACTCTCGGAAGTTTGTCAGACGCTCGCGAGAGGTGGGACCGTGAAAAATTTTGTTTGGTATTTTCTGTGATTCGAACTTGGAACCTCATGCGTAGTGATCCGACACACTAACCACTTACGCAACGACGCCCACTTCTAATACCGATGTTCAGCTTAATATTGTCGGACAGGAAGTCGAGAAAGTTGACAACTTTCTTTATCTAGGAAGTGTGGTCTCGGCTAATCACAATGTCTCCGAACTGGATGTGTGCAGCAGAATCGGGAAGGCAAAACTGCGTTCGGAATGCTATCCAAAATCTGGAGAAGCAATGTCATCAGGTTAAGAACCAAGCTGCGACTGTTCCGCTCCAACGTAGAATCGGTGCTCCTCTATGGGTGCAGTACTTGGAAGGTGGACACCATTAACATACGTAAGCTGCAACCTTTGGGCCGAACCGCAACAACTTTATACGAGAACGGGCCAAGAACCTATAAGCATTGCTATACTAAGCATAAAGTGGCAGTGGATTGGACACACCCTATGGCGCGAAGAAAACTGCATTGCGAAATACACCATGCAGTGGAATCCGCTCACCCAGGCAGGCAAAATAGCGGGACGCCCTAGGCAAACGTGGTGCAGGGCAGTTGAAGAGGAATCGAGCTCTTTAGCAATGATCTGGAGGCAGCTCAAACAACTTGCAGAATTCCGAACAAGATGGCGCTCAGGCGTGGTTAACGCCCTATGCCCCCAGAGCTGTTAAAGGATCTAAGAAGAAAGAGAAAACATGGCGGTCTAATGACCATGTAATGATCATTACCTTGTTGTAGCCAAGGTACGAATGCGGACATCCCAAACTGAGCAACAAAGAAGAATCACTGTAATAAAATGAATGTCGAAATGCTACAACCGCAAGAGACCGCCAGAGTCTTCGCTGAATGCGTATCCCTAAATCTTTCAATCACCCCTATAACACCAGCATCAATTGCAGAAGGCCAGTAGTAACATTGCCATTGTGCCATCAGAAACGCCGCAACTGATGTGATGGGCTTCGCCCGACCGACACCACGAAACCCTTAGTTTGACGAGGAATGCCGGCGAGTGCATGCAGCAAAACAAGAGGCATACAAAGCGGCGCTGCAAAAAAAGACGAGAGCTGCTCATGAGCTCTACGAGCAAAAGAGATGGGAAGAACATCGCCTTCTCCAAAAGAAGAAGACAGAGCATTAGAAGCGCACGATATTGAGAGCTTATACTCCAGAAACAATGTACAGAAGTTTTACCAAAAGGTAAAAAGAACGAGTCAGAGAAGCGCAACCCATACAGAACCCTACGGAGATGAAACCGGATACCTCGTGATAGAATCAGTCGGTGCTGAGAATATGCAAGAACTACTAAGTGCGGGACGAAGGCAAACATCCCGCTATCAGGCAGAATAAACCATTCAACATAGACCATGATAGTCAACATTTCCGTCCACTTGACCAAAGCGAAGTGAGGATAGCAATATCCAAGCTGAAATCTAACAAGGTTGATATACCTGACGGCTTAGATTAGGTTAGGTTAGGTTAGAGTGGTAGGCTACAAAAAACAACCTCACGTAGGCCAGGCTAGGCCCATTGTGATACCACATGGATCATGAACAGGGAAAGCTACTCCTAGAACCGCTGTAGGCTACCGATGCTGAAATTAGCTGGCTCACCTTAATTGTCGAAGAGGTAGGCTCCTAGGTGTCATCTTCTACGAGCGGAGAGGGCCAGACAAGTGCAAAGAAGGTGCAGTATGGTTTCCTCCTCGTCCATACAACTTCTACAGAAATAATTTATTAAGTTTCCCAGCCAATTGCATGCCTACCGATGATGCAGTGCCCCGTAATGACACCTATTGTAATTGCGATGAGCCACCGTTTTAGCCCGATAAGACAGTTGGAGTTTCTTATCCGCCTCAGGCCACATCTGTCTAGTAATGCACGTAATGCCGCTAGCCCCCCTGCGATTAGTCGCGCTAATGGTGTTGAGCTTAAATAGCAGATTCACTGTAGCGAGAGCCATGTCGAGGTTCGCCTTGCTCGAGGAGATCGATAGACAAGTGCTCTGCTTGGCGAATTCGTCGGCCCAGCAGTTCCCTGGAATGTCCCTGTGCCCCGGCACCCAGATAAGGTGAATGCTGAGCTGTTTGGCCATCTTGTTAGAGACAAGCGATAGCTTAGGGCTGTTTTTGAGTTGAAGGTAACAGATTCCAGGGACATGATCTCAGGTTGACTGTCAGTAAAGATAGTAATATTAAGCCTGGATATCACATTGTATTTCAGCCACTACAAGGCTGATCTCCGCCTAGAAGACGCTGCAGTTACTAGGGAAACGAAATTAGATATTGGTGTTTAGTTCTTGGGAGAAGACACCTCCACCTACTTCCGACTCCGTCTGTGTAAAAGCAAATGGATCCCTCTTGTGTCCCTAACTCCCTTTCCCATTCAAGTCTAGAAAGGATGCGGGTTTCAAAGTTTTTATCAAACAGTAGTTGTGGACGTACATAGTCGGTGTGTTGTGGAAGGAATTCTAGATTATTAAGAATGGAGGAGTATCCTGTATCTAGAGTGGACCACTGAGATATGACATTTATGCGAGTGGCGGCATACGCTGCCACTACACATTATAAATATACACGCACAATTGAGGCAGCGCATACTTTGATGCTTCCTGACTACTACAAACACTTTGATGCTTCCTGATTACTACAAAAGAATATACTACTGAATAACCTATCGATTAACCCCAGCAAGGCAGTCGTTGAACCGTTTACAAGAAGAAGAACGCTGAATATTGGCTCAGTGACTCTAAATGGCACAACCATCAATTTTTCCGATGAGGTCAAATATCTAGGAATTGTCCTGGATAAGAAGCTTAACTGGAACTCCCATGTCATTTCATTCATTCTTTCATTTTCAATGGCCCGCTAATCCTTCATGAGGGTCGCGGGGGTAGGATGCTCAGGTGGACTCTCCATCCTTCTCGATCCTCCGCCATTGACTCCAATTCATCAGGGAGAATCCCTAAGCGGCTCCAAGAGAGATGTTGGACTTGATCCAACCATCTATTTCTGGGCCTTCCGCGAAGTCGTCTACCTGATGGCACGGCAACCATGGCGCGTCTTGGAAGCCGGTCTGGGGGCATACGCACTACGTGACCAAACCATCGAAGCATAGATCGTTCCGTTCGGAGAAGTAGCTGCTCAACGTTGAGCGCCTCGCGTACTCTGGTGTTGCGCACTCGATCCCTACGAGTTATTTCAACAACACCGCGAAGGAACCTCATTTCGGCAGCTTGTATCCGCGATAAACTCCCATATTAAGCATAAAATTGCCAAGGCGGCTACTGCCTTGTGGGCCTGTCGCCATATGTACGGCAAGACCTGGGGCCTGTCTTCAAAGGTCATTTTCTGGTTATACACCACGGTTGTAAGACCCATTCTGACATACGCGTCCGTAGTCTGGTGGACGAAAACCAAAGAAGTCACAACCATAAATTAACTCACAAAACTTCAAAGATTAGCTTGCCTCGGTATCACAGGTACTATGCACACTTGTCCCACACAGCCATAATCGGACTTACTCCGTTACATATATTTATAAAAAAAAGTGGCAATCCACTGTGCAGTTAGTCTTAGAAAATCAGATGCTAATAGTACACGGGATCACGTGGATCTCATGGAGCTATTGTCCGACTGCCCCGAGCTAGACTTGCTCAGCACGGTCTCCGACTTTACGCCTAAGTCACTCTACTTTGGTAGAAGGTTTGAGATTGTGATCCCAAGCCGTAATATATGGAATAATGGCGGACCGTCCCTTGATCCAAAAAGTATAGTGTGGTACACCGATGGATGAAAAATGGATTCTGGTGTTGGCGCCGGTGTGTATGGACCCAACCATAAAATTTCGAAATCACTCGGAAAGAGTCCTAGTGTTTTCCAGGCCGAGATTTATGCTGTTGAAACTTGTGCTAACAATAACCTGCATTAAGGCATCAAAGGTGCCTCTATCCATATACTCACCGATAGCCAAGCGGCGCTCAAAGCACTGATCTCCCATTTGATCAGTTCAAAATCAGTTCTAAGCTGCTTAGACAGCTTACAAAATCTGGCCCGATACAATAAAGTAAAATTGTGGTGGGTACCGGGCCATGTAGGCGTTGACGGCAATGAAACTGCAGACCTGCTAGCTAGGAAGGGCTCCTCTAAGTTGTTCACTGGACCTGAACCCTTCTGCGGGATACCCGATTCCGCCTTAAAACTTACCCTAAACATTTGGGAATGCAACATGTGCATCTCCCACTAGAATAATTCCCAAGCTCTCAGGCAGGCTAAAAGAGCTGTCCAACCCTTCCAAAGACAGGCAGTTGATATCCTAAAATACGGCAGAAATGACATAAGAAGGCTTGTGAGCTTCCTTACCGGTCACTGTCAACTTCTCTAGCACCTTAACAAAATGAGAATTTTGGAGGATATCACCTGCCTAGAAGAGGACGAAACAGCAGAACACATACTATGTGAGTGTGTAGCTCTGTGTAGCACTAGGAGAAGCTTTTTCCTTAAGAAGATCATATCTCCAAAAGATCTAAGGAACTCCTCCGCAGCCGTAATTATAGCTTTCATAAGGAAAGTAGAAGTACTGCTGCCCTAAAAGTGGCCTATGGCCCAATAGATCTCCTTGGTCGCAGTGCCTACACGCCATTTGGGCGTGACCACACACCTGTTAAAAAAAAAAAAATGCTACTGAATAAGGGATGAATAGTGTGTAGTGTATTATTGCTTTAGCAATGTGTGTACATACATCCATGCAATTGAGCCAGCGCACGTCTACAGGCAATTGTGTTGTTCGTGTTTTCTGTTGTGGCAGTTGTACTGTATGTATCACTGTATCGATATGGATCTCTGATCTGTTGAGAGCGTACAGAACAAAGATCCGTCTGGATCCTTTCAACCGATTCATATGATAAGGACGAGTGAAATGTTCTGTTGCCAAGTGTATGTCCATACATAGGAGGAGTCGGTTCAATACACCGCTTAACTGCTCACTGATCTGTGATCCGTAAAGACCCGTGAAGAAGATCTGCTTCGTTGGATCTTTTTAAAGAGCCGGATCATTGAGTCGGTTCAGATCTGAGTTACTCATCTCTATGGGTTTGATTACGGATAGATAGAGACAGTATATAATTCGTGGCTGTAGTCCCCATCTATTCCCTATTGCTTTCTTACAGCAGTACAGAGCTGTGGTGGCTTTTTTTTTCACTCGTCCTGGGAAATTGGGTTTCCAGCCAATTATTTATTTATTCAAAGTGAGACCCAAATATTTGGCTTTGTCTGCAAGTATCAAGCTAATGCCGCATAGTTTGGGAGGGTCAAAATGCCGAATTTTATATTTCCTTGTGAAGAGGACTAGTTCTGTTTTGAATGGATTGACACTAAGACCACATACACTAGTCCATTTAGGGAGCTTAGAGAGACCGTTTTGTAGAAGGTCTCTCAGCTCATTGATGTATTTTTCCGAGACTGCTATATCAACCTTGTCCGTATAAGCAACTACGTTACAGCCTTCACCATCCAGGATTGAAGGCAGTTCGTGGGTTCGGGACCTGAGAAAGCCTCCTCTGAGCCTTGTCTAGCAATCTCATCAGTGATTTCGTTCCCCAGGATCCTAGTGTGACCTGGGACCCAAATAAGAGACAGAGAATTCAGCCTTGCGACCGTGTTCAAAGAGTTGTTAAGTTCCTCAACCTTAAAAGATGAGACAACAAAAAATAGTATTCTGCCTAATGAAGGAAGGTAAAACTAAAATGTGTGATGCTGACTGGAGACACATATACGAGTAGTTGCAGGAGTTGAATAACACCAACTGAACTCAAAGAAGACATCTACATTGAAGCATGGAAAGAAATAGAACAGGAAATTGAAACTATGCTCAACTCCATACATACTCGTACAGGCGTATCTAAAATATTGTAATATTACATCTTCACTTTCCAGAGTGTCATATACTCTGCAACAGTAATACTAGAATGCATTTCCATCACAACCGGCACAGGAAAAACCTAATCCGTTGATGGAACCTCAGAAGTACAACACCCCAATGAAGATGGAGGTGGGGAAACAACAAAAGAGAAGAAAAAACTGCACAGAAACCGAATGTACGGCAACAAAGTCAAAGAAGAAAGCTCTTCCTTTCTAGGTTCCATAGAAGAGGAGAGACCACCGCGCCTTGGGAAGTGCCCCTATTTACGGGATTTCGAACCACGGCGTCGCCCAGCTTTGAGCTAATAACCCTGTTTGGCAGCAACTGTTTACTGCGACGGATTATTGGTCGAACTTTTCAAGGCAGCTGGTGATGAATTGGCATTTCTAAGATTTGGTGAGATGAATGTATGCCTTATGAATGGAATCTCAGCACCGTTTGCTCGATCCACAAGAAAGGAGACCCCCTCAACTGTGTGAATTATAGAGACGATATTGTGTGAACGCCTAAAACCTTTCATCAATAGCCTGATTGACCCCTATCAGTGCAGTTTCAGGCCAGAAAAGTACACCATTGATCAAATCTTCACACTTCGACAGATTCTGGAGGAAACACAAGAAGCCCGAATCGATACTCACCATCTCTTTATCGATATCAAGGCCGTCTATGACAGCATCTAAAGAGAAGAGCTTTATAGAGCCATGTCTAGTTTTGACATTCCTGCCAAACTTGTTTGTCTGTTCAAGATGACGATGGAGAACACTCGCTGCTCCATCAACGTCGGTAATGACCTCACCGAGACCTTTTATGCCAAGAAAGGCTTTAGACAATGTGACGCGCTGTCATGTGACTTATTTAATATTGTGCTTAACCGGATTGTGCGGAACTCACAAGCTAACACCGGAGGCACAATCTATGAAAACTCTGTACAACTGCTTGCATATGCCGACGATATTGACATTATTGGAAGAACTCAGTGGGCTGTCACCAGTGCGTTTGCAAGCATTGAAGCAGAAGCGGCCAAAAAATGGTTTAGCGATAAACGAGGGCAAAACCAAGTATATGCTGTCAACAAGAAGGGAAAGCCAACACCGACGAATTGGGCAAAACGTCATAGTGGGCAGCTATAACTTCGAGTTAGTAAGGGACTTTGTCTACCTTGGCTCTGCTATTAATTCTGAAAACGACATCAGCAGAAATCAAGCGGAGAATATGGTAACGCTTGCCAATCGCTGGTTTTTGGTCTTATAAGCCAATTCAACAGTGAAGCCCTATCTCGAACAACTAAGGAGACTCTGGTCATCCAAGTCTTGCCTTACGGCGCTGAAACATGGACTTTATTAAAAGAGACTGAGGATATCCTTGGTTGCTTCGAGAGAAAAATTCTTCGTAAGATACTCGGTCCCATTTGCGTTGACGGGTTTTGGAGGAGAAGATTCAATCACGAAGTATACAAGCTGTTCAGCGACATCGACCTCGTCGAAAAACTGCGTAGTGAACATTTCAGATGGCTAGAACATGTAGAGCGAATGGACACCAACGCTCCGGCCCGCAAAGTTTTCAAATCTTACACAGAAGACGACACCAATAAAGGACTTCCTCGGCGTAGGTGGCACGCACAAGATCAAGGGACTTTAACCAACTTGGAGTGTGGCACTTGGGACAATAAGCGAAATACCGAGCTAAATGGAGAGGCTTGTTGGTTGAGGCCCAGGTTCACCCGAACTGTGGCGCCACCTAAGAAAGTAAGAGTCCCCAGATCTTCTTAAATTTAAGCTGCGTCAGCTTTTGCTTAGTCCTGAACGTCTCGTTCCATACCCACGATCTCCTTACTTAAGCGATGCTTCGTAGAAAATTACAAAGGTTACGCATACGCCCCGATAGCCCACCGCATAATTACTCCCCTCAGTATTTTACTCCCATTCAATCGGAATTCAATAGAAACCCAAGTTCCCCGAATTGCTACTATGCTTCTAGACTGGATAATCAAATCTACACTATGCACCTCGATACATAAAATCCTTATTGTTTGCCTTTTCTGAGAATGTAGACAAGTAGAGGGGGAACGGAGAACCCTCTTCAATATTTCGATTGCTTAACTTTTTTTGAAATGCCGGTTCGCCTTGGAATAACTTTTTAGATAAACATATCCAAGTCAGGTACTCCAACGAATTAATTTTCATCCAGAAGTAGAATTCTAGGTAACACATTCCCTAAACGTGGTAGGTCATGCGAAATCAAGTTGTCTGTTTGACATTTCCAAGCGAAAAAGAAAATCGGACATCGTATCCTTAAAAGTTGAACTTTGTTAGTGCGCTCAGTGGGTGGTGTTCCTTCGTTCGTGTTTTCCGGTAGCGACTGAGAATGGCAAGCCAATCTCAGATGTAACTATAGAGCTGATTCTTTTCGTAATGAAATTACCAGACAAAGTAAAAGTTTCTCCATCCATCACCTACGTGGTGGATGGACAATACAGGACATACTCGCTCGTCCTTTTGTTTTCACAGTTCTATTGTTTATGACAGTAATTAGTTGTGTTCCAGTCGAAAAGTTTTTCACATAAAAGTACAGGTAATGAGCAAAGGGGACCAAGTGTAGGGAGCAAAAGCCGTGGGAAAGGACAAAGAATAGAAATCAGCAAGCAAGTGTCCTTGTTGTCTTCATGGTTATGGTTGTTAGGGTGTCACCGTTCATAAAGCCTTGCAGATATGAGTGCTTTAATAATGACTTGGAGACCATTATTAAAAGTTATTCGTCCTTTTTTGTATTCTGCTGTTTGTCCTTTCGAAAGAAATCCGTATTATTAGGAGGATAATCAGTATGATGATTCGGGGAAGGTTTTTTCTGTGTTTGAATTGCATTATTAATTTTTTTTAGAACTTTTGTTTGTTCAACTACCCGGTACGGCTAGTGCAGGATTATTTCCCCTGCAGTATGACTTTGGATGGGATTATTGGAGTTTTTTTTTCTGTTTATATAAGTCGTGGGTGTAGGAGATGACGATGAAAAGTTGGAAATGAGTTTTAACGATGATTATTGTTTGTCTAGAAAATGTTCAAGCAAATGTCCTTCAAAAGGTTGAAATGGCTGCGATTGTTGAAAAGTGAAAAAAGAACTTAAAGTGTGGGAAACTCACTTTCTTAATTGCAAGTTTTCAGAAGTAAGAGGCTCAATTTGGCGTATTTTTGTTTGGGTCGCGAGCTCGGCACTGCTGTAATAGACAGGCAAGATCTGTTATTGTTATTATTATTTGTGTAGGGCTATCTTGCACTGGGACCTAATGGCCTATTGTGCCACCTGGTAGTAATTTTGAGAGGTTTATTCCTCGTTAGAGTTCCCCTTGCACTATAATGCTTTCGGAATTGTATTTGAAGGTCATATACTCTTGCTTTGCCTTGGGGAGAATAGTCCACCTCTAGAGCTCTCTCTCTCCAAACCAGTTTCTTTTAGGAATCTAAGGACGAGAAGTTGACATATCCTCACCTGATATTTGGTATTTGTCTAAATATTTCTGCCTTTGTGGGTCATTGCGCAAATTCCAGAAGGTACTCCGGAGTCTCGGCTGATTCATTGTAGAATCTGCAAATGCCTTCATTTGTTATACGTCGTTTCCGTAAATTCTCCTTCAATTTGCAGTGCCCCGCTAGGAAGCCTATTATTTAGGATTCATAGGTTATTATTGGTAAGGCAGATACAGGCTTCGAATCCTTTCCGGTTGTAGGTTAGGTTAGGTTAGGTTAGGTAGGGTTGTGAGGTTATCATAAAACACTAGGCACTAAAGTGGGCCCATCGCTATCCCTAGGGAACCTTCACGGCAGAAGACCTAAACCCATTCTCCCAAGCAATTAATCTCCCTACAGAATCTGAAAAGATCCTTGTTATGGTTTAGGGACCTCACCTCTTCAAGGTTATCGAAGAAGTATCTTCCAAGATGCTTTAGCCTTGTCCTGACAATTCCTCGACATTCACAGAGTATATGAGTTATATCCTCTGAGACATGTAGGTCGTCGCAGTACCTACAAACATCCGTATCGGATAACCCTAGTCTCATGGCATGCCTCCTTAGGAGACAGTGGCCAGAGAGTATTCCTATCACTGTTCTTAACCTCGATCTATCTAACTTGATTATCTCCCCAGACTTTCTGCGATCTAGCACAGGCCACAAGGTCTTAGACACCCTGTGACCATCTATGTTTGACCATCTTAGATTAGCCGTGTCCATGATTTTATCCCGAATAATTCCCTTGGCCACGCACCCTGGTGGCTTAATACTACCAATTATATCGCTACGTGGGAGCCCCGCTCCTCTTTTAGCCAGCGCGTCGGCCTGCTCGTTGTCTTCAATATCGCAGTGTCCAGGTACCCAACATAATCTGACTCGGTTCTGCGTACATAATGCCCTAAGCATTGTGCGGCAATTCCTGATTATATCAGATTTGGTGACGTAAGACTCTGGCGCCTTTAGCGCAGCCTGACTGTCAATGTAGATGGCGATATTCTTATCGGATATTGATCCCATCTCAAGTAATTCCGGAGCTTTAAGTACAGCTAGAACCTCTGCTTGGAACACACTGCATGTGTCCGGAAGTCTCAGGGCCACCTGTAGGTTCGTATCTCTCGAGTAAATACCTGACCCCGTGCCCTCGTTGGTCTTAGAACCATCTGTGTATATTGCAATCTCGTTATGGACAGAGACTGTCTTCCTTCGCCAGTCCTCTCTAATTGGATACAGTACTTCGTATGGTGTGTCGAAGTCTAAGGTGCCAAATATATCGTCCGATTCGTCAGGGATTCCGGGAAAAGATTCCTTGAGAATGGAGCTGTGTCCTATGTTATTAGTCCTGAAGAGACCAACGTTAGTGAGCCGAAGCGCACTATTGCCCGCTTGAAATTTAATTTGTAGGTCTAATGGTAAAAGATACAGAAAGATCTCGAGTGCAGCCGTAGGTGTTGTGCGTAGAGCACCCGTGATGGAAATGCAAGCTGTTCTTTGTACCATGGCCAACATATCCCGTGTTTTTCGTATTCGTTGCCTTCCACCACACAAGAGCCCCATACGTGAGTATGGGTCTGACTGCCATGATGTATAGCCCGTGCATCATTGCGGGCTTCGGGCCCCATTTTTTCCCCGCGGTCCGCTTACAGATGACAAGAGCATTATAAGCTTTGCGGACCCTTTCCTGTATGTTAAGTTTCCAATTTAGTTTCCTATCTAGCATTATCCCAAGATATCTAGCGCGATCCGAAAGGGAAAGCTCCACCCCTGCTAGCTTAGGCAGTTTGAAGGGTGGTATCTTGTATTTTTTGCTGAAGAGTACCAATTCGGTTTTATCCGGGTTGACGTGTAGTCCACACCCTCTAGCCCATTTTTCTAGACTATTAAGAGCTGATTCCATAATTTCACTTAATGTGTCAAGGAACTTGCCCTGAACTAAAATCACCACGTCGTCTGCGTAAGCAGTGACGCTTATGCCTGTGTTGCTTAGTTCTTTAAGTATCTCATCGATGACTAGAACCCAGAGGAGGGGTGAGATAACGCCTCCCTGGGGAGTCCCCCTGGTAACGGATTTTCTTATTGAACTGTTTCCGATAGTGGAGTTAATGTTTCTAGTGCTCAGCATATTGCAGAGCCAATTGGTAATGCTATGCTCGACGTTCATTGTTTCCAGGGCCTGTTTGATGGCCCTTCCTTCTACGTTGTTGAACGCCCCTTCTTTCCGGTTGTAACATCCCAGTAGTTTCTTAGCTTGTCTCAGACCAGTGGTGTTGTTCCAGGTTCTTACCTAGTCCTCTTTCTCCATTTTCTTGAATTCTTCGCCTATGGTATGTCCTTCTATTCCGCAGGATAGTTCATGTCCAATTAAGGGTTCTGCATTGCGATTGATCGGGAAACTACAGAGTGCTCAAAACTTGGATTGGGCCAGTAGGGCAACAATCAAGTTCGTGATTGCCTTACCTCCTAATAGTTGTCCCCAGGCAACTATACGTATGAACCCTTATACGTGTAGGCTTAACTTGCAAGTGTGGGTTGTCTAGGTCCTTGATTCTAGACCAGGTAAGCTGTGCCAGTAACCTGCGTTACCGAATATTTTCCCGCTACAGAAAGCGACACTATGCCTCGGATAAGGAATGATCACATGTTTGCGACTTTTGGCTATTGTACCCGGACAAAGATAGGTTGGAATATAAAGACCCTCCTCGACTCGGGAAGCGAAGGTCCTTATAATGCCAGATTCCTTCAATTGGAAAATGAATTCATGCGATATGGACTGGACATTTTTTGTAAGTGAGATGAAATGGGTAGAAGCGGACGAGAACCAGTCCCCACCGCGTAACACTGTACTACTCTATTCTGGAAGTCTGTGAGAATATGGAGTCGGACTGCTGCTTACCACAACAGCATTCATGGGCCTAATTCCTGGATTTTGACGGCCGATTCCGGACTAGAGTACGACGCGTCACCATTATATAGTGTTATGCCTAAACAAATGGCTCATCTGAGGACGAGAAGGAGAGCTTCTACAATCTCTTAAGCGCCGTCTTCAACACAACACCAAATGGATAAATTGTCATAGTGATGGGGGGATTTGAATGCCAACGTAGGCAACGACAACGAAGGGCTCAAACATATTATCGGGAAGCATGGACTATGCAACCGCGTGTTGGGCTTAAGTGACACTATAATCTGCGACGCTTGTGAAGAGAGCGACGACACCGTGGAACATTATCTCTGTGAGTGTCCGGCCTTTGCTCGTATCAGGTGGCAGATCCTCGGTGCGGATGTGGCGAGTGCTGGTACTGTAAGCTCCTCATCACTGAAGTGCTTGCTTTGCTTTCTTAGAAAGACAAGGGAATTCCAATAAAATGGGTAAATTCCTATCCGTTTCCTAAAAAAAAAACCGCAGTGACAACGGCGAAAGGTTTGTGAATTTCTGCAATGCCAACCGCCTTGTGATAGGTGGCAACATGTTTGAGCACAAGATCTGCCACAAAGTCAGCTGGGTTTCCAACGACAGGCAAATAACCTTCAATCAAATTGACCATTTTACAATCAGTCACCGCTTTAGAAGTAGTCTCCTGGACGTCCGAAACAGGCGAGGGGCAGATTTGGGGATAGTACGAGATCGCCACCATATGACAGCTACTCTTCAACTACGCACTGCTGCAGTTCGAAGATTCCACGACAGCACAAGAATACCCAGGTTCAACATCCATAGACCATACCTTTCGCAAGGCGTGGAAGGAATCAGCAGATCACTGCCCGAAACCATCCAAGACCATTGGTGTGCTGTGAAAAATGTTTTTACATCTGGTGCTGAAAGAATTGTCGGTCGATCGCAGGGAAGACATAGGGCGTTTAGGGCTTTCCGAGGATACCTGTAGACGGATTGACGAACGAAAACAGCTGAAAGTTCGCCTTGCAGCTACTCCAGCAGCAAGAAGAAGCGAGCTAGAGTCCCTATATCGCACGAAGGTGAGAGAAGTTCAGCGTACCGTGCGACGTGACAGGCACAACTACGGCGCTGGCTACAAAAGCAGAAGGAGAGACAGCAGGACCATCTACAGAATCACTACAGAGCTAACAGGTAGTCGCAGCTCCAGCCAAAGCCCCTTGAAAAGTCTAGACGGCTCCTTGCTCATTTCGGATGAGGACCAGCTCAAGAGATGGAAAGAGAATTTTGCTATGGTTTTAAACCGTGTATTCGCCAGCGATATGCTCCCAAATCAGACTGAGATATCGGAGGTGAGAAATACCCGAATACACACCACGACTCCCAGTAATGATGGGATTACTACCGCGATCAAGGCACTCAAAAGCAACAAGGCGGTAGGACTTGGCGGTATTCCAGCAGAGTTCTTACGAGCAGCGCCAACAACATCGGCTAGGCTTCTGCTTTCACTTATGGAGAGAGCTTGGGAAGCTGAGAGCTTTCCTAACGAGTGGAAAAAGGGAGTGATCGTCAAGCTTCCTAAGAAAGGAAATTTAATGGAGTGCGGAAACTGGAGGGGTATCTGCGTGCTGCCTGTTGTAGCTTACACCATCGTGGAGTGAACCAAACAACATATCGAAGACACACTCGATGCCGAACAAGTAGCTTTCCGCTCTGGATTCTCCTGTGTCCACCACATCAACACCCTGCGGATGATCATCGAACAGTGCGTTGAATATCAATCGCCACTCCACCTGCTGGTCATCGATTTTGAAAAAGCATTCGATAGTATCAACAGGGAGTTTATTTGGAGTGCGTTACGCAGGAGAGGTATTCCCGATAAATTAATTGCTATTATCAAAACTACATATGAAGGCTCGAAGTGTCACGTTCTGCACAGAAGAAGGTTGTCTGAGGAATTTGAGATCCAAAGTGGGGAAAAACAAGACTGAACCCTTAACCAATACTATTCCTATAGGTGATTAGCGATGTGCTTCGTGCAGCTTTGTCGACAGAAAACGGAGAAATTTGATGGACTCTTACATTCCAACTACAACATCTTGACTACGCTGACGATGTATTCTTACTCTCTCGCGGAATTACGGACCCCGACGAAATGACAGCAGATGTGGAGAGGGAGGCAGGCGTGCGTCGTCGGGCTGTGCTAATACGGCAAAATCTAAAATTATCAGCCTTGCCCCCATACGCATTGCTGGACAACTGGTAGAGAGAGTAGAGGATTTCCAGTATCTTGGGAGTATTGTCTCGACCGATGCGATGGTGAAACCCAACTGGATATGGCCAACAGGATCGCCAAAGCATGTGGATGATATCTAAAATATGGGGAAGCAATGCAATCAGTTTGAACGCCAAGCTAAAATTGTTCCGCTCCAACGTTGAATCCGTGCTCTTATATGGATACAGCATGTACTGAGACTACTACTATCACCAGAAAGCTGCAAACGTTAATTGATAGATACCTGCGTAATATCTTAAAGATTTTCTGGACCAATCGTATCTCTAACGAATACCTTCACGAGAGAACGGGTCAAGAACCAATAGCCACAGTCAACGACGGAAGTGGCAGTTGTTTGGGCACACATTCCTAAAAGGTGGCAGTTCCATAGCGAGCTATGCTATGCAATGGAACCCTTTAACTCAAGATGGCAGAATACCTGGCGGTCCGAGAAAAACATCGTGCAGAACAGTCGAGAAGGAGGCACGGCAGTTGTGAAAAAGTTGGGGAGAGCTCAGACACATTGCCAGAAACCGTACATGATGGTGCATAGGCGTAGTAGAGGTCCTAGGACCCACAAGGGGATACAGGACATAATTCAAGGGTTCTGCAGCTCCTTTTGTTGCCAAGTAGTCTGCGGCTTCGTTACGTTTCATCACGATATGATCGGGTATCCAGTAGAGCGTTACTTAATTGTTTCTACCTAATTCATTAAGGTTGTATACCATTCACAGCAAGTTTTGACATAATGTCGTAGGGGTCATGTATTTTGATAGCTGCTTGACTGTCGGATAGTTACCTACTGTATCTTCTTTCGAGATTGAGTTGGATGCATCTACCTATAACGCATACTTCAACTTGTAAGATGCTGGTACTCTTGCTCATGGGTTCTGAGTGCTTCATCCTTGGCCCAAACACGCCTGTCTCTGTTCTTTCCTCAGTTCTCGAACTATCTGTATACCACTTTATTGTGCGGTTACCTAGTCCGTATATTGTGGATTCGTTACTCCACTCTTTCTTGTTACTTTGTACAAAAATTGTTCCCAAAGTTAAATTGTTTGATAATGTCGTCCCTGGGGAGTGCCAGAAGGGGAAGTTTCTTAAGAAGAACATTGTATTCGCTCGAACTAGCGCATTTCTCCCTTCCAATACCTTCTTTTGGCATCCTTAGGAGCATCTGCTTTGCATTTTTCTCCACTACGAGATGGAGCGGAGTAAACCTTGCCACTTTGTGAGTGTGTCCCTCGTTGTGACTAAACTAGTTCACTTTATACACGTTATAGCTCCATATGTGATCATTGGATATAAGCAAGATCCACTGCGAAGGACAACAAAAGGAAATAGTGCGTTTAATACATTTTATGAATCATGAAGACATCAGAAGAATTTACAATAAAATTCCAGACAAAGATAGTCAAGATAGCTTAGGTTAGGTTAGGTTAGGTTGAAATGGCTGCCAGCAGAGAATCGCCAACACACTAAGACCAAAAATAGGTCCATTGTGATACCACATGGATCATGGGAGAAAGTTTCTCCTACCTACTCGTTAAACCAGTTTGAGCTTCTTATGAAGCGTAGGAGGCTCTTAATATCGATGGTTTTCAGGTCGCCTATGTCGTTGTAATAGAGGGCACCTAGGTGAAGCTTTTTTCTACGGGAGAGAGCTGGGCAGAAACAGAGAAGGTGAAGACTAGTTTCTTCCTCTTCTTCGTCCATGCAGCTTCTACAAAAGTCGTTCGCAAAAAAGCGTGCATATTAGACAGTGTCCAGTGATGACACCTATTATAGCGCCGATATGCAATCTGTTAAGAGAAATTAAATTCTTAGAACGTTTTAGATCCAGCTTCGGCTAAATTTGCTTTGTCGCTAGACATGTGGGTCCACTTGTCCACCTAAGATTCGTACTCTCGATAGCATCCAGCTAAAATTTGAGTTTGCAAGTAGCGATTGGTATATCTAAGGAGCCTTTATCCATCAGGGTGGGTATAGTTGTTCCTATTCCGGCGAAGTCATACCCCTTACAATTCCCTGGAATGTCCCTATGCCCCAGCACCTAACACAGGTGAATATTGAACTGCTCAGACATCTCCATGAGAGACGATCGGCAGTCTAGAGCTACTAAGGAATGTATAGAGGTCGATTCCAAGGATTTGATTGCTGCTTGGCTGTCTGAAAAGATGCGGATATTTCTAGCAGATATCACGTTAGATAGATATTGCCGTATTATGCGAGCAGTACAAAAATCTCGATGATACAGTTTGGGCTGCGGATGACTCAAAAAGAGCTGCTATTTGTGCCTGCGGAGATTGCGCCTTTGAAGAAAAAATGATGACACCCGGAACAGGTTTCGTGCGAGCAAAGGTCAAAGGAGTGCATGTCTATAGCTGTTATGCATCTCCGAACAACACCATTGAGGAGTTCCAAAGTATGCTTGATAGGCTCGTGGATGATGCTAGAGGTCGTAGCCCAACGATTATAGTTGGAGACTTCAATGCATGGGCCACGGATTGAGGCAGCGCACGGACCAATAGAAGGGGAGAAGCTCTCCTAGAAGCCATATCGTCACTAGACCTAATATTGCTAAATACAGGAAGTGAGCACACTTTTAGTAGAAATGGTGTAGGCTCCATAGTTGATAACACCTTTGCAACTAATTCCTTATCGAGAGGCGCCAACTGGAGAGTCAGTAATCAATATACTCCCAGCGACCACCTTGCCATCCTGTTTGAAGTACAACCTAGGAGACCAACCCAGGAACGCCCAAAGAAGGCACAACGAATGGGGTGGAAAATAAGCACCATGGACAAAGACACTTTTGCCCAGGAACAGCAAACGCTATGGCTGTTGAGGTTACCAAACAAGTAACTAGGGCTTGCGACGCATCCATGGCCCGGAAAACGTCAACAAATCGCCGGCCACCAGTATACTGGTGGAACCAAGAGATAGCAGAGCTACGCAGCAAGTGCCATAGAGCCAGAAGACTATTCCAGCGATCCAGAGGTTTGTCCACACATCAGGACCTACGGGTGCAATTCAAAGATAGGCGAAGAGAGCTAAAACTAGCCATCCGCAGAAGTAAGAGCAATAGCTTTAAGGAACTCTGCGAGCAAGCAGATGTAAATCCTTGGGGCACCGCCTATAGAACAGTAATGGCAAAACTCAAAGGCACTAGGGCACCCTCCCCCTCATGCCCTCTCATCATCATCATCTTCCTTTTATCAGCGAGGCTATGATCCGAAAAGAAGGGATCACAGCCCTCCCACTTCACTGCATTTCTACTGATCCGCCTGTGGGGTTCGCCTATTTGACCTCAGAAAATATCGGCAGGCCTGCCGATTTTGGATCACTCGGTTACTGAGGCCAATGAAATGCCGATGTCGTCGCATTTGTCTGATCCAGGCGTTTATAGGCCTGCCTTTCCTACATCGCGATGTCTTTGGAACGTGCATAGATATTGCCTTTTTAACAGGGTTCAAATGATTTCTTCTTTGAACGTGGCAATACCAGCTGAGCCGGTCGCGCTCTAATTTGTGTACGATGGTTTCCTTGATGTGAAAGCTTCTACGGATCTTCGAACTTCTTATTCGATCAAGCTTGGTCATTCCTGCTGTCATGCGAAGCATCTTCATCTCAGCTGCCGTTAATTTACTCTCATACTTTTTGTACATCGTCCAACATTGTGAACCTTATGTGAGTGCTGGACGTACAACTGCGGTGTAGAGCCTTCCTTTCAACTTAGGGGGCATTTTTCTGTCGCAAAAAATAGCGGAATTTTCTCGCCACTTCATCCACCCTACGCTTACACGATGATTGATGTCGTCATCACAAGTTGCTTTGCTATTGATCATAGATCCCAGATATTTGGACTTTTCGCACTTGGGAAGCACTGTTCCATTCAAATAAATGTCTGGAATAGGCCTGAGTGGATCAGAGAACGGGCAGCACAAGTACTCTGTCTTTTTTGAACTAATGCGATACCCATTTCCCTCCAAAACGTCCACCCACACATCAAGTGCTCGTTGCAGGGATGTAGGATCCTCACTTATGATGGCTCCATCGTCAGCAAAGAATAACTGATGTACCTTGGGGTCCATCACTTTACCTTCAAGCAGATAATCAAGGACTGTAATAAAGAGCAAAGGACTTAAAACGCTTCCCTGGTGCACCCCGACTTTGATTGGGAACTCTTCGGTTACTCCAGCGGGACATCTTACTCTTGTCTTTGCTCTTTCGTACATGTCCATGATCATCTGTACATAGGTTTCTGGAACCCCTCGATGTCTTAGCGCCACCCATATCAGATCTCGTGGTTGTCTGTCGAATGCCTTTTCAAAGTCAACCAATACAATATGCAAATCCCTTAAGGAATCACGATGTTTTTCCATTATGATCCTTATACTTTGGATTGCATCTGTGGTTGATTTACCCGAGACAAACCCGCACTGATCATCAGATAGCCGTATTATTTTTCGCAGTCGGCCACCTAATACCCGCTCAACGATCTTCATGGTGTGTGACATCAGCTTGATCGAACGGTAGTTATCACAGTTTCGCGTATCACCCTTCCCTTTGTATACAGGGAGGAGGTAACTTTCCCTCCATTGATTCGGCATTGGATCACCTCTCACGAATTTGGAGATAAGAATTCTGAGCCATCTGAACCCGATGTCTCCCATCTTTTTCCAGAACTCAGAGGGTATTTCGTCTGGCCCAACCGCTTTTCGTTTTTTGGAGTATATGACCGCCTCACTAAATGTCGGGTATTTCTTCACAGTTAGGGGTGGCTCTTGGAAAGCGTAGCCGGGGAAACTGTTCATTTAAAAGTTCTTCACAATACTGCCGCCACCTCTGCAGAATTTTGTCGTCATCCACAAGAAGCTGGCCATGAGCATTGCTAATGAACTTTGGCGAACGAATCTCCTGAGCATTGTTCCTTCTTTGGGCGGCTATTTTGAAGATAGTGGCGCTCTTGTTCATATTGTGTCTTCGCAGCTCCTGGATAGCCTGGTTTGCATCAGCAACCGGGGAAAATATTTTCTCCAGCTCCCGATACAGGCCCTCCGTACTCTCTGCTTGAAGCTGGGCGCACTTCTTCTTCGCTTTTTTCTTGCAGCATCTGTATTCCATTTCGAGGCGAGCTTTTTCGTCATTATTATTAGAGGGGCACTTTGACCAAGCTTTGAAAGCCGCTTTCTTCTCATTTATCAGCATCTTAGCTTCATCACTCCACCACCATGTTTCTTTGGCGTGTTGATGGTGGCCTTTTGAAGCTCCTAGCAGTGATTTGGCCTTATTAAAGCAAGTTCGCTGTAGGGAATCCCACATATTTTGTGCTCTGCACTCTTCATCCTCAGCTCCGTTGATGGTGTGAGAGAGGTAATTTTGCATTACGAAAACAAAAGCATCGCCTTTTTCTTTGTCCAGATTGTACCACTTGATTTTCTCAGAGACCCTTGTTTGTTTGCTTTTCTTCGGTGTTTTCATAAAAATTTCTGTTAGCAGGAGACGGTGTTGCCGAGCGATTGCCTCTCCCAGGATCACTTTGCAATCTTTTACCCGGGGCTTCATGAAACTGCCTACCAAATGGTAGTCAATCTGAGTTTCATCTCCACCACTGCTGTAAGTGATCAGGTGTCGGCTTTGTTTGATGAACATGGTATTTAACACGATAAGACCGTGTGATTTGCACATGCTTAGGATGTCTTCACCAGGAAGGTTCCTGGTGCCATATCCTAGTCCTCCATGGCAGTCTTCATAGTTTTCGTTTGATTTCCCGACATGTCCATTCAAATCTCCTCCAACAAATAGAAATTCTTCCTTTGGGATGTTCTTAAGGAGATTGTGGAAGTCTAGCCAAAATGCATCTTTATCTCTCTGATTGTACCCATCGTGGGGAGCATATGCACTGACAATATTCCACACCTCTCCTTGTATTACTAGTTTGAGAGACATCAAACGGTCGCTGGACTTCGAAATGCTCAAGACGTTACCAAGTAGCTCTGCCGCAAGGATGATACCGATTCCGTTCTTAGACTTTTCCGTTCCGTAGTAGAACATCTTGTAATCTTTTGTCCTAACGTCCAAGAAACGCGCCCGATTCCCGGTGTTTTTCCATTTCGTCTCTTGGACACACAAGATGTCCACCCGCCTTCTATTCATCATCTCTTCCAGCTCGTAACTTCGACCGGTCATGCTTCCAACGTTCCAACTCGCGACCCTCAAATTGCGTCCCTCTCCTTATGCAGAAAATTGTATCGGGTTTGTTTCCACCTCAAATATCAGCAGAGCGTATAGAGTCACCTCCGGAAGTACAGGACATCCCAACTGTCACGCAAAGGGAACTCCTGGATGTATGCAGACGAATGGAGGATTCCAAGTCACCTGGATTGGATGGCATGCCGAACAAGGCCCTTAAATTAGCCATTAAAACAAATACGCAACCATTTGTGGAACTCTACAACAAGTGTCTAACAGACGGAGTTTTTCCAGACCAATGGAAAAAGCAACGTCTAGTGCTGCTGTCTAAATGGAAAAAACCACCAGACGAGCCCTCGTCATACCGTCCCATATGCCTGTTAGACACAATGGGTAAAATACTGGAGCGAATCATATGCAACCGACTAGAAGTGGCAATTGGTGAAACCGGGGGACTCTCCAACCAACAGTACGGCTTTAGGAAAGCTCTATTTACAGTAGACGCAATAAGAAGGGTAACTACAACCTTGGAAGAAGCTATTCAGGGCAGGAGATGGAGAGGCGGTGCAAAGAAATACGGTGCCGTAATAACATTGGACGTCAAAAACGCGTTCAATTCTGCGAATTGGGGACTCATAGTGCAATCGCTTAGGTCAATGATGGTGCCATGGTTCTTAATTAAAATAATACTGAGCTACTTCGAGAAACGGTTTCTGCTCTTCGATACCGACGATGGAGTAAAGCAGTACCACATATCTGGCGGAGTTCCACAAGGATCGGTATTAGGCCCTATCCTTTGGAACATTATGTATGATGGGGTTCTAAGGCTTGGAATCCCAAATGAGGGAAAAATCATAGGCTTCGCCGATGATATTGCAATTGTCGTGGTTGCAAAACATCTAGAGGAAATAGAGGATATTGCAAATGAATGTATCCGAAAAGTCAAACAGTGGATGGCAGCAGTCGGGTTAGAGCTCGCCGAACATAAAACAGCGGCAGTATTGGTAAGCAGCCGCAAGAAAAGAGAGGAAATCACCATCAGAGTAGGAGATCATAATACGACATCAAAATCGGTTATCAAATACCTAGGTGTGATGATCGACGCGAGGCTCACTTACAAGGAGTACCTTGAAAGAACGTGTGACAAAGCGGCTCGGGTGAGCGGTGCCTTATCAAGAATAATAATAAATATAGGAGGACCAAGGCAACAAAGGAGACTTATTCTATCAAGGGTGGTGCAGTCCATCCTTATGTATGCGGCACCCATATGGGCCAAAGCTATGGCGAAAAAGACCTACGCAAGAAGGATAAGCTCTGTCAACAGACTATGTGCGCTGAGAGTATGCTGTGCCTTCCGTACGGTGTCAGATGAGGCAGTATGTGTCATCGCGGGAATGCTACCAGCGGATATCTTGGCTATCGAGCTACAAAGGACCTACGACGCCAAAATTCAGGAACCTCAAGCGTCAGTCAAAAATATCAAGCTGGAAGAAAGACAGCGAAGCATTAGAGAATGGCAGGAGAGATGGAACCAGTCCTCAAAGGGAAGATGGACCCATCGACTTATACCGGATATCCAAAAATGGATGGACCGGAAACACGAAGAGGTAGATTTCTATCTTAGCCAGTTCCTAACCGGACATGGCTGCTTTCGAGCGTATCTCAACAGGTTTGGGCTCGATGAATCTCCCAACTGTCCAAATTGCGGAGAGGCCTCAGAAGACGCTCAGCACGTATTTTTTCAGTGCCCACGTTTTCATATAGAGCACAGAGAACTGGAGGAAAAAATTGGAGAAATACCAACCCCCGAAAAGATTGTGCACCATATGATAGCATCCAATGCAATATGGGACGCGGTGAAACAAGTTGCAACGGTAATCGTGCAGGAACTAAGGTGGCTGGAAAGAGTCAGAGAGAGCAACCAAGTCCGACCGGCAACACTTTTGGAACAAGGAGCGGAAGACAGCGAAAGAAAAGCATAAATAGCTAACCAGCCCCGCGAAGTAATACCTAACGGTAGTCCCGCGGGGAGAGTGGTTGAAGTGTGCAGGGTGTGGTTTAGTACGTAGGCGTATTCCTGGCATCGAGTATTCAGGTTTGCGAATCGTGCATGCCAGTAGCTCGGGCTACTGGTATCTTTAGAAGATTACACACCCTTTGGCGTGACCATAAAAAAACCATGGCTACTTTGTGCCTGTATTATTATTGAAGATAGCCCCTATCATGCCTTCTACAAAGAACAATTCAGACATAATTTTTAGCTAACATAATTTATTAATTTATGTGTTAATTGAAAAAAAGAAAAGAATTTCACAATATATAGGCTAGTATAATCTAGGTAAAGATATATGCATGAGTACTAATAATTTGCAAATCTTTTTTATAGGAAATTTAGATAAGTAAAGTAATATTTAGAAATTACAATACGTGGAAAATCAATGTCGATGATGCCGACGGTTACCGATCAGTATCTAAAAAATTGAATGCCGAAAAGATTCAGTGGTATACTTATGAAAATAAGTTAGAAAGACCACTGCGTGTTGTAGCAAGGGGACTCCACCCCTCGTACACTAAAGAAGATGTAATGCACGACCTTCAAGACAAAGGCTTTAAAATTCTTGATGCCGTCAATATTATCAAGAAGGAGAAGCAACAGTCGGAGGGAGATCATGAAAAATTGGTAAAGCGCGGTCTTCCACTATTCATGCTTAGTTTTGATAAAGACGAAAATAAAGATATTATATATGGTATCAAGACTATTCTAAACATCGTGGTCAAAATCGAACCCATGCGTAAGACCTCCAGATCGATCCCGCAGTGTAAGCGCTGTCAAGGCTTCAATCACACGCAGACTTACTGCCAGAAAGAGCCGCGATGCGTCAAATGCGCAGGTAAACATCTCTCGGAAGAGTGTCACCTAAACAAGCAAACCCCAGCCACTTGTATAAATTGCAAAGGAAAACATCCTGCGAACTATCGAGGTTGCGAAGTGGCGAAAGAGCTTCAAAAACGCCGCGATACGCTAAAAAATTCGATGCGTCCGAATATGAAACCAATCAAGAACAGACCCAAAATAGCTACGAAAAAAGCAGCGAAAGATAGAAAGTCCGTCAATATTAACTTAAAATCGGTTAATGATAAAAAATCCGAAAGTAATAGAGATAAGGTGACAGAAGCAAAATCTCCGAATATTGGCGTGCAGTCTTATGCTCAAGCGGCGAAGACAGTTAAGGGTACGTACACGACCGACAACTCACGGGAGATCAAAGCAAGAAACCGTTCAAACTTTATTGTAAAGACTCCATCTCAAGTTGCGACATTGAAAAACGGTGATAGAGGTAGTTCAGAAGATCATGTATCCAATGTCTTTTCCCTAATTCTTGCGAAACTTGAAGAGCAATGCAAAACAAATAAACTAATTTTCGAGAGACTAGTTGCACTAGAAAACAACATTCATAACACGCGCACTTCAACCAGAATATGAAAGAAACGCTTAAAATTCTTACTTGGAACGCTAACGGGCTCATACAAAGACTCGACGAGTTAGAAATATTTATGCGAGAGAAAGATATTGATATATGCTTGGTTTGTGAAACTCATCTGAAAAAGCAATCGAATATTAAGATAAGGGGATATAGCGGATATCACGCCTTTCACCCATCGGAAAGAGCCAGAGGCGGATCATCTTTGTTTATAAAAGAATGTATCGAACACTCAGCGGAAATAAAAATTGAATTAGAAGCAATGCAAGTAAGCACGGTACGCGTTAGAAATAGACATTTTGCTTTCAACATTTCGTCTATATATTGTCCACTGCGATGTAAACTTGAAGAAAGTGATTTACAAACATCTTCAACTTCCTTAAACCAAATTTTATTATTGGTGGTGACTTCAACGCGAAACACCCCTTCTAGGGCTCAAGATACGCCTCTCAGAAAGGTAGAAAGCTTTATAATGCGGGTATGCAATTCAGTTGTGATTTTTACTCGACGGGTAAACCAACATATTGGCCAACTGATAGAAATAAGATACCAGATCTGATTGATTTCTTTGTTGTTAAAGGAATATCTGGCAACTGTATAAAAGTTGATTCATGTTCAAAGTTCATTCTCCAATCATTACGACGATAAGCGAAGCTTTGATTAAAAAAGTAGGACCGGCCAGATTAACTGGCGCGAAAACTAATTGGGATGGCTTTGAAAAAGATATTGAAGCAAATATTGAGCTGAGCGTATCACTTAAAACGCCCTATGAACTTGAAGTTGAAGTAGATCGCTTCGTCGAAATCTTACAGGATGCCGCGTGGAAGAATACTCCCAAACTAAAGAGAACCCCGGCCAGTTACATTAAAATTTATCCGCAGGAAATGAAAGAGATGATTAAGGAGAAGAGAAAAGCGCGTAAAAGATGGCAACAAACTCGGGCTCCGCAACATAAAACACATCTTAACCGTTTGTGCAACTCACTAAAACGATCTATTAAAGACCTTAAGAATAATGAAATACAAACTTACCTAGAAAGCTTAACGGCAGAAAAAGATTCTAACTATTCGCTTTGGAAGGCTATAAAAGGTATTAAAAAACCTCAAATTCAAGCCGCGCCAATTAGGAAAAATCAAGACGAATGGGCCAGGCATGATAAAGAGAAAGCGCAAGTTTTCGCCGCCCACCTGGAAGAAACTTTCAAACCGTTTGATGGACAAGCACTTATTGAAAATATAAATACGTCGTATATAGACAATAGCGTAATAAGAAATGCAACGCTTACCGAACTTAAGGAAGAAATAAAGAAACTTAAACCTAAGAAAGCTCCTGGATACGACCTAATTACGGAAGAGGTTCTTAAAGCACTACCAAGAAAAGCTCTAATTAAGCTTCTGTTCATTATAAACGCCGCGATTAGACTAGAATATGTTCCCAGTCAATGGAAAGTCGCCGAAGTTATAATGGTCCTTAAGCCTGGAAAACCGCCGAATGAAAAAACCTCTTATAGACCGATTTCGCTTCTTCCAATTATATCCAAAGTGTTCGAGAGAATATTGGTTAGGCGAATACAGCCGGTTATAGAAGAAGGGCATCTCATGCCTGATCATCAATTCGGATTTAGAAGTAAGCATTCTACAGTTGAACAAGTACATCGAATAACACATGTAATCGAAAAATCACTTGAAGAAAAAAGATTTGTTCAAGCGTATTCCTTGACGTTTCTCAAGCCTTTGACAAGGTCTGGCACGAAGGCTTAAAGTTTAAATTACGACAAGTTCTGCCAGAGCACCTATATAATATTTTGAAGAACTACCTTACGAATAGGCTATTCCGCGTCAAATGTGGAAACGAATATTCAGATTTTAAGGAAATAATGGCTGGGGTGCCGCAAGGAAGCGTTCTTGGTCCAGTCTTATATCTATTATACACTCGTGATATACCGCAAGTAGAAGGCACTGAGCTAGCTACATTTGCCGACGACACTGCTATCTTGACAGTAGGTAAAACGGTCGAAGATACTACAGAAAAACTGCAAGAAGCTTTGGATAGAGTAAATGAATGGACAAAGGTTTGGCGTATCGCACTCAACGAGACCAAATCTGTTCATGTAAATTTTACTTATAAGAAAATAAATAATTTGCCGATCTTTTCAAACTGGGTTCAAATCCCGTTTGTAAACGAGGCTAAGTATCTTGGAATGACACTTGATACAAAGCTGAAATGGAAAACGCACGTTAAGAAAAAACGCAAAGAACTAGATAACAAATATCGAGAAATGTATTGGTTACTTGGAAAATATTCCAAGCTTAATATAGAGAACAAACTGCTTTTATATAAGCAAGTACTAAAGCCTGTATGGACATATGGTATACAACTCTGGGGTTGTACCAAAATAAGTAATATTAAAATTTTACAAACTTTTGAAAACAAAGTGCTAAGAGGTATTGTAAATGCGCCATGGTATATCAGAAATAGCGATATCCACAGAGATCTTGGCATTAAAACAATCGAAGACGAAATTCAAACCTACGCGAGAAAGCATAGAAGTCGACTAGAAAGTCACGTAAATATTACAGTCCTCCAACTTTTGGAAGAAAGAAATTTACTGCGCCGTCTACAAAGAACCAAACCTTTAGACCTAGCGCGATAAGTAACCGCGTCTAAACTGCGGAGCTGGCAGGAACTTCTAAAGGGAAGGTACCTGCAAAACGTCATTATTTCGCGAAACGAAAACTACTTGATAAGTCGAATACTTAGTTGTAGTAAAAATAAAAACAAGTCTGTTTTGAAGGGAGGTTTTTTAGTGGGTAAGAATCCCACACTACTATGAGCACGCGCTGTCGATCCTCATAGTGTCTTGTTGAAGATTTTCACCTACCCTCGGAAAAAAAAAATAAATTTAGAAATTTTTTTTTTTTTTTTTTCCAAGATTTATATACATACATCTGTCTAGACGACACTAGGTACATTTTTTATAATAAAGTTACAAGATTCAATTAGATCTGACTTGCTGCCAATGCAACACAGCCATTTTCATTTGAAATTAAGTTAAGAGCGTTTTGCAGTATTAATATAGTATGTGGTCAAATCCACAGAAGAATTAACATAAATGTACAAATAAACATAATTTACACGGTTGTTACAGTTTCTGTTAATAGTTAGCATTTAAATTGGTTAAATCTGTAGGTCTTGTTCTTTTTAATCTGCGTCTGTTGACAATTTCTTGATTTCGCAGGGTATTGATATCATTATTGGAGTGTGTACTGATTCTTGTCAAGTGCATATTGCTCGTTTTTGTTATTTCTTCTTCAACCGTAGGAATTTGAAGATCACTGTGTATGTCAGAGTTAGGTATGTACCATTCGACGTTGACTATCGTTCTTAAGATTTTAGATTGTTGTCTTTGTATTATTTTTATGTTAAATTTTTTCGTTGTACCCCAAAGTTGTACTCCGTAGATCCATATTGGTTTTATGACAGCTTTATAGAGTAGAATTTTGTTATTAATTGACAATGACGAGTCTTTACGTAGTAGCCAGTATAGTTGTCTGAATTTGTTCTTTATTTGGTTACGTTTTTGCTGTATGTGGTACTTCCATATAAGCTTGCTGTCAAGATACATCCCTAAGTATTTCGCTACTGTGTCTATGCAAATGTTTTTGTTGTTAATTTTTAGTGGCTCAGCGGTGTAGTTAGTCCTTGTCGTGAATATTACCTGTACTGTTTTTTCATCGTTTACTTTTATTCGCCAATCATCAAACCATTTAACGGTTTTGTCTAGAATTTTTTGAAGTTCGGTGCTCGCTGTATGCAAGCTTTTGTTCGAGTAGAGTAGTATTGTGCCGTCAGCAAAAGTAGCGATCATTGATGTTGTTTGAGTCGGAAGGGGAATATCGCTGGTAAATAGGTTGTATAATAGTGGCCCCAATACACTTACTTACTTACTTACTTAGATGGCGCTACAGTCCGGGGTGGACCTGGGCCTCAACCAACAAACCTCTCCAGCCAGCACGGTTACGAGCCAGCTGCCTCCAGTTGCGCACGCCAAGTTGGTTGAGGTCCCCCTCCACTTGTTTGCGCCACCTACCGCGAGGTCGTCCTCTACTGCGCCGTCCGTCCGGGTTGGATTCGAAGACTTTCTTAGCGGGAAGGTTGGGCTCCATCCGCTCTAAATGACCCAGCCATCTTAGTCGCTGTATGTGAACTCTTCTGGCTAAGTCGATGTCCTTGTACAGGCCGTATAGTTCGGCATTGTACCTTCTCCTCCACTCACCGTCTATGCAGACGGGACTAAAGATCGCTCGAAGAACTTTTCTCTCGAAATAACCAAGGGCATCCTCATCCGGTTTTTTCAAAGCCCATGTCTCTGCGCCATACAGCAGGACTGGGATGATTAATGTCTTATAAAGAGTTACCTTAGTAGTTCGAGATAGGTCTTTGCTACTCAATTGCCGTTTTAGCCCATAGAAACAACGATTGGCAAGAGTAATTCTCCGTGTGATCTCTCCACTCATGTCATTTGCGGAGCTGACCATAGAGCCTAGGTAGACAAAATCCTTTACTACCTCAAAATTGTATCTGTCTATTGTGGCGTTCTGCCCAAGACGCCGATGTTGGGTGTCCTTTTTTGTAGACAGCATATATTTTGTTTTGCTTTCATTGACCGCTAGACCCATCTTTGCTGCCTCGATCTCAATACTCGTAAATGCCCCATTGACGGCCCGCTGAGTTCTTCCGATTATGTCAATGTCATCGGCATAAGCGAGTAGTTGTACAGAGTTGAAGAAGATTGTACCTCCGGTGTTGGCTTGTGAGTTTCGTACAATTCTCTCAAGTATTATGTTAAAGAGATCGCATGATAGCGCGTCGCCTTGTCTAAGACCTTTCCTGACATCGAACGGTTCGGTGATGTTCTTACCGACTTTGATGGAGCAGCGAGAGTTCTCCATCGTCATTCTGCACAAACGGATGAGCTTGGCAGGGATGAAAGACTAGACATGGCTCTGTATAACTCGTCTCTATACACGCTATCATAGGCAACTTTGAAATCGATGAAAAGGTGGTGCGTATTCATGAGTTTTTTCCAAGATCTGCCGTAGTGTGAATATTTGGTCAATGGTGGACTTTCCAGGCCTGAAACCGCACTGATAAGGACCTATCAGGTTGTTGACGATCGGTTTTGGGCGCTCACATAGTACGGCAGACAGGATCTTATATGCGATATTTAGGAGACTTATACCTCTGTAGTTGGCGCAGTTCAGAGGGTCTCCTTTCTTCAGGATCGGGCAAACGATGCTGAGGTTCCATTCATCGGGCATACTTTCGTCCGACCAGATTTTACAGATGAGCTGGTGCATGCTCCTTACCAACTCATCTCCTCCTGCCTTGAAAAGTTCAGCGGCAAGGCCGTCGGCTCCAGCAGCTTTGTTGGATTTGAGTATAGATATCGCTATCCTCACTTCATTATGATCGGGTTGACGGAAATTTTGACTGCCATCGTCACTGTTGAATGGCTCATTCTGCTTGACAGCGGAATATTGATCATCATCGTCGTTTAACAGTCTGCAGAAGTGTTCCTTCCATATCCTCAGCACCGACTGCGATTCTACTACTATGTTGCCATTTTCGTCCCTGCAGGCTTCTGTTCTGGCTTTGAAACCCTGGCATGTTCTTTTTACCCTTTGGTAAAATTTTCGAACATTATTCCTGCAATAAAGTCTCTCAATCTCCTCGATCGAGCGCTTCTCATGCTCTTTTTTCTTCTTTCTGAGAAGTCGATGTTCCTCTTTTCTCCTGCGCACGTAGAGCTCGTAAGCAGCTCTAGTCCTTCTATGCACCGCCACTTTGTACGCCTCTTGTTTTGCTGCATGTGCTTGCCGGCATTCGTCATCAAACCAGGGGTTTCGTTGTGGTGGGCGAGAGAAACCCAGTACATCAGAGGCGGCATCTCTGATGGCTTTTTGGCAACGCTGCCACTGGTCTTCCGCATTTGCTGCTGGCGGCATAGGACTAAGATTGAGATTAGAAGAAACACGATCGGCAAAGTTTCTGGCGGTCTCTTGCGATTGTAGCTTTTCGACGTCAAATTTCCTCACAGCATTTCGTTGATTTCGCTCCGTTGTGGATATCCGCATCCGTACCTTGGCTACAACTAGGTAGTGATCCGAGTCCACGTTGGCTCCTCGGAAAGTCCGGACACCCAGAATACTGGAAGAGTGCCTTGCGTCGATCGCAATGTGATCGATTTGGTTGACGATTTTTCGATCAAAGGAGAGCCATGTTCCTTTGTGAATATCGAGACGTGGGAACCGCGTACTAGCTACAACAAAGTTTCGCCCCGCCGCAAAGTCGATTAGCCTGAGTCCGTTGCCGGAAGTGTTGTCGTGCAGGCTGTGCTTTCCGACCACGCTACTAAAGACTTCCTCTCTTCCTAGCTTTGCGTTAAAGTCGCCTAGGATAATTTTAACGTCGTGGCTAGGGCATTGCTCATACGTCTTGTCCAAGAGCTGGTAGAAGTCATCCTTTGTCGCGTCGTCCTTCTCCTCGTGAGGGGCGTGAACGCATATTAGGCTAATGTTGGCAAATTTAGCCTTGATACGGATAGTCATGAGGCGCTCGTTCACATGCCGGAAACTCAAGACTTCTTGCCTAAGTCTGTCTCCAATGACAAATCCTCACCCGAATAGACGCTGTCCTTGTTGTCTGTAGCAATCGCCGTAGTAGATGTCGCAGTTTTTCATACTCCTTTTGCCCGGCCCATCCCATCGCACTTCTTGGATGGCGGTAATGTCTGCTTTGAGACACTCTAGGGCCTCCGCAAGTTGTTCGGCTGCACGTGGTTTGTAGAGGGACCTAACATTCCATGTGCAGACACGAAGATCGTTGTCCTTTTTACGTTTGCATGGGTCGTCAACAGTAAGATCATCCGTATCCGAGGCTGTTGGTTGCTTCGTAACCAAATACACTACCTTGTGGAATTCCAGCTCGAGTTGTATAGAGATCTGAGCATTCGTCTTTGTACTTCACGTAGAAATATCGGTCCGTTACATAGCTTTTAATCAATAAGTAGTAGTCAATTGGAAGAATTTGCTCTAGTTTTTTTAATAGTCCGGCATGCCATACGGAGTCAAAAGCTTAAGCGACGTCGAGAAATACACCAATGCAGAATCTTTTCTCTTCTAGGTCAGTTGCAATGTTATTGGTCACTCTGTGAATTTGCTGAATCGTCGAATGTTGTCGTCTGAATCCAAACTGGTGGTCAGGAATTGCATTAATGCTTGTCAGGTTAGGTTCCATGCGGTCACATAGTAGTCTTTCAAAAAGTTTTGATAGCACAGGCAGTAAGCTTATAGGTCTGTAAGATGTGGTTTTCGTTGCATCTTTTCCTGGCTTGGGTATCGCTATAACTTCAGCAACTTTCCATACCTTAGGAAAGTGGTGAAGTCTTATCATCGCATTATATACGTTTCGTAGATATTCAAGTGCTTTTTTGGGCAGTTTGTCAAGTGGTTCTCCCGTCATAAGGTCATATCCAGGAGCTTTTTTGTGGTTCACTCTTTTTTTAATACAATTTTTAATTTCGTTTATTGTCATTTTTCTGATTGGTGTATTGGGTGTAATATTTCTGTTCACTTGTGGGATATGAGAATTGCTGCCGTCGTTGGAGAAAGTATTCCAAAAATGTTTAGCCAGAGTATTGGCCTTATCTTTATTTTCCCTGGCCCAGCTTCCGTCTTTTTTTTGGATGGGTGGATAGAAAGTCATTTTGTTTTTTAGATGTTTGGTTGTTTTCCAAAGTGAATAGTTCGTTTCAGAGGTTGGAGTCAGCGTTCTTAGGTATTTTTTGATGTTATTATTCTGTTGTTGTTTTAGTGTTTCTTTTAAGTCTGTTATTGCTTTGTTGAGTTTTTGCTTATCTGCTGGTGATCTTGTCATTTGCCATCTTTTCCTGAGTTTCCTTTTTGCTTTGATTTGTTTTTTTTATGAAGTCTGGTGTATAATTCTCGTGTATTTTTTGCTCCATTTCTGGTGTTGTCCGGTAAGCAGCCTCATTGATCATGTCGTTGAAGTAAATAATTGCTTTTTCAATATCCTTCAGTGGTTTAAGAGGAACTTGGATTTGCAGTCTTAGATCAAGGAATTCTGTTTTTTTGTTATATAGTTTTGGTCGTTCTTTGTTGGTCATAACGTTGCTTGAGTACTCTATTATAACAGGCGAGTGGTCGGAAGAAAGTTCGAAACAAGATTTTATTTTGAGTTTTGAAGTACATATATTTTTGGTTATACAGAAATTTTAATATATATTCTGACATATGTAGATGTTATGAAAAATTAAGATATAAACATATACATAAAGAAAAGCCAAAAGATCACTTACGGTTTCATACGTTGATTGGTGAATTAATGTATGATGATTAAAATATTATTACCATACTTTCATGTGGTATTTAGATCGTTGACTGCAGACTAACTGTGCGCACAATTGGGTCTGATGATCACTGTAAGCTGTTGTAAAGATTTGAATGAATGATAAGAACAATGATGGGTAGTACTTTTGGCGATTCTTACCTTACACAAAAGTATGATACCTACTTATAACTAATTCTTACTGTTAACTTCAAATAAATAATTGTTTTATTCGTTTTCGGTAAATGTCTACTCTTGGTTCAGGTAGATGTGCGGATGAAGGGGGGACTTCTAATTAGAACGAATCGTTCTGTATTTGATGACTGACGATTGGTGGTTTTAGGCATGTGGTTATGCGATGTGCTCTTCCTTGGTTAGCAATGCTGCATCGTGTCTTGTAGTTTATTTCAGAAGTATTAGGCTTTCTTGTAGGCACTCCAATATGTTAGTGAGGTTTCTTGCAGGTTGTTCACATATGATGCATGAGCGATTCCCCTTGTATTTGAATACGGTTCCAGTCCATTTGAGCAAATGGCTTACTGTGTAGCCTCGTGATTGCGAGAGGTTAGGTAGGGGTATAAAACGCTCGTGACAAAAGATACGTATACTCGTACAACTACGTCTGTGTGAAGGACTTATTTTTAAAATTGGACAAGCTATCTCACTGAATAAATTAAAGTTACCTTTGTAGATATTTGGTGATTCAAATTTATTGTGGAGGCTTTGTATAAGCTCTCTCTTTAGAATTTAAGACACTTATAATAAAAGCGAAATAAGAGCGGTAGAAAATGTTACTAAATTTACCACTTAAATTGACACGATGCACACACTATTAGTTGTCAAAAGGAAAAGGCCGTCCGCCAGTAACAATCGGGCTTTTATAGTTAAAGAAAAAGTACATTGTAACGTGTGATGCAATTGGGGACAATTACAGCGGCTTTTTCGGTTTATGCACACGATAAGTGTACTATCAGTTAAATTTAAAAGTTAAATAAAAAATAAAAAATAAAAAAATGTAATGAATATTTTCAAGGCGCACGCTATTAAGCAACCATTGTATACTCCTTATGAAACAGGGAATATGTAGCTTAGATATAGCCAAAACTATTTTGGATTCAGTTGTACTATAGTTCAAAAACATTGACACAATTATTCCACGTTTTTGAAGAGTACAGCAATCCATGGTTTATCTGAGCGTATTCTGCTGTTTCTGTTTACTTCACAAATGTCGAAGTGGTGATGACATAAGACCCCATTTGCAAAAGTTAGAGCTTCTTGCTATAGGGTGATGACTTTTGCGCCACTTTGTAGTTGCCGGTTGTGATGTTTTGTCTTAGACCGTGGACAGATGTTGCTTCTATTTTGTCAGCAGCATGTATTTTGCTTTGCCCTCGTTGACTTCAGAATGAATCAAGACATCTCTTCTGTCCAAGAAGTTTTTAAGGATCATCACTTGCGTTATATGAGATAATATGTCGTGGAGAAGGAAACCAGAAAAATGCGGCAGAAATGTCCTTATATATTGTAGGAAGGTGTTCCTTAACGACTGGTATTCTGGAGCCTGAATGCGAAGATTTCAGGATTGAGAATTAAAAGGAAATCTTTCACTTAATGCATTATTATTATATAACCCTGGCAGTCTAATATCAGGCCTAATCTTATCACTTTATTACAAAGTTGATAACTCTTACTACACCTAAATGACACCTAATACCCTCCTTTCTTACAATGGAAATGAATGCTCCGTTTCTTAGGTATCACTCGGATGGTGACAACAATGTTTATAATTAATGATTTCACTGAACACTGAATGGCACTATGTTGCATCAATCAACCATGCAATCTGTTGCAGCAATCCGTCACTTAATTTCAAACCACAAAGCAATTACACGAAAATTGAATTTCCAACTACGTCCAATCCCACAGAATCGCTTAACCTCTGAAAGTCTCACCTCGCATTACGATGTCCCTCTGTTACATTTTCTTTTTGGTGTTCTTTCAGGTGCAAACAGTTTCGATAAGTTATCTCCGATGCTTAATCGAGCATGTCCGTTGCTACCTGCTCGACCGTGACATTGAATTAATCTACTATACAATTCGGAAGTCCAGCGATGTCCTGACGCGTGATCCAATGCAATTAGGTGCACAGGTAAGGTACAACAAACGAACACTAGGCGGATATGTTTTGCAAAAGTATCTCTCGTCCTTCCGTGCAATTAGTTAATCTCATGGCTTCGACCCATTAGTGAACATGATGAGAACGACAACTCACTGCTGAGCATCACGGTGCGTTCAGCAACAGCTTGGTGCGATGGATACACTGTACCACTGCTAGTGCCATTAACTGGATGGCTGCCAGCGCCGCTGCCCTCACAGATACGCACAATGACCGTATCCGGAACGGGACCCATTCGGGATATTGTTGTTGCGCCATCTAAACAACACCTCATCTTGGCTACCAAATCCGGTGATGTCCAGCTTTGGCATATAATGAGCAATTCACTGGAACACACATTCAAGGGTAAGTGCGGGGCGAACGAATAGTGGTGCGGAGTTGGGGGAACTTTCAGCACCGGAATTAGTGTTGTCCTCGAAGGACGTGGACTGAAATTTAATCATTGAGCAGCTTCTGCTTGTTTATCATCCTTTATTCAACTTTGCATGTGTATATGTTATATCTCCATAGGGCATACGGCAGCCGTCACGTGTATGTTGGTTGCACCGCAATCGGATATTCTGTTGACTGGCTCTGAGGATACATCTGTGATTGTTTGGGACGTGAGCAATCGTGAGATGAGAGTTCGTATTCGGTGAGTTGTCACTTTTTTGTTTGTTTTTCCTCTTGGATACGACATATATCTAATCCTTGTGGTGTCCTCTTTTGCCTGGTTTTCTTGTTTACAGGGAACAAGCAGGTCCAGTTACGTGCGTTGCTGTCGGCGTTAATAATACGTTGGTGATTAGTGGCAGCGAAGATTCAACAATTGTCATTTCGGATCTACACGCTGGAAAAAAAGTGAGTATATCCTTATTTCTCAGACTAAACAGAACATTTATTGCGGATGGTATGAACATGGTATGGTCTTGGAAAAATAATAGTAGAAGTTTAAGGAATATATGTACGAGTATTCATATAGTTCAGTATGGTCTATAGCTTATCCTCTTTCATACACAAAACTCTGGAGCGTTTTTTAGACACTCCTATACGAAATACTCTGGAAAGATCGTCTATATACTAAGCGAAAATCCACAGAGACGTCTCTCCATGGAGTAGTGTGAACGATTGAATGAATCATTCACCACCTATACTATATCCTAACCACTTAGACGTTGAGGATGCTGTCAATAACCTCCTTATTGAACCGATTTAGGATTCTCTTATTCAACTAGGCGTGGAGGAATCCATTGGATAATAATCATGCTAAGAACCAAAATCATTCAATCCACTCATGGTCGATAGAGGAACACCTCAGGGGCATCTCTCTCCACTTCTATTCTTTATGGTGATCAGCAACAGGTATTCGCGTATGCAGATGACGTGGTAATTTTAGTGTCGGAGATCTTTCCTTCAGTGATTAGCGAGAACATGGATAAGGCAAGCACATGAGCTGCTAGTTGTAGGCTCTGTATTTATCCAATCCAAGTAAAACCGCTTTGAGAAAAGACTACAACATAGGACAACGAAGCAACTTACAATGAACGGCGGCTATAGGCACATGTGATAATATCCGCTTGCTTCTGTACCTTCTCCCTTTTTCATCTGCCACCACGGGACCTGGCACTGACTCTAACAGACTACATTGCACCCAAATTGAGTTTGAAGATAAATTCCACGGTGGATTGGAAAAGAGATGTATAATACAACAATCAACATGGGTGCGCGGTTCAAAAAGGAAGTGCGGGAATTTTCTCTGAAACACATACCAGCTCCCAGATTCGTTCAGTATCTTCCAGGCGGGAATACTGTCAATAAGCGAGACTTGTCGTTTACTGAAATGTTTCGCTTACTTACTTACTTACTTAGGTGGTGGTACAGTTCGGGGTGAACCTAGGCCTCAACCAACAAGCCTCTCCATTTAGATCGGTCCTTAGCTAATTGTCTCCAGTTGCGCACTCCAAGATGGTCGAGGTCCCCTTGAACTTGTGCGCGCCACCTACGGCGATGATTCCCTCTACTGCGTCGTCCCTCGGGGTTAAATTCGAAGACTCTGCGGGCCGGAGCGTTGGTGTCCATTCGCTCTACATGTCCTAGCCATCTCAGACGTCCAATACGCAGTTTTTTGACTAGGTCGATGTCGCTGTACAGCTCGTATAGTTCGTGATTGAATCTTCTCCTCCAAAACCAACCAACGCAAACTGGACCGAATATCTTACGAAGAATTTTTCTCTCGAAGCGACCAATGAAGTCCATGTTTCAGCGCTATAAAGCAGGACTGGGATGATCAGAGTCTTATACAGAGTCTCCTTAGTCGTTCGAGATAGGGATTTACTGTTGAATTGCCTTATTAGCCCAAAAAACAGGGATTCTCAGGAATCATTCTTCGCTTGATTTCTGCGCTGATGTCGTTCTCAAAGCTTATAGCAGAGCCGGGGTAGACAGTCTTTTACTACCTCGAAGTTAGAGCTGCCCACTGTGACGTTCCGTCCAATTCGTCGGTGTTGATTGTCCCTTCTTGATGACGGCTTAATGGGTTTGTCCTCGTTTATCGCTAAACCCATTTTGGCCGCTTTTACTTCAACACATCGGTGACAGCCTGTTGAGTTCTTGCAATTATTTTAACATCGTCGGTATAGGCAAGCGGTTGTACAAACTTTTGATAGAATGTGCCTCCGGTGTTGGCTTGTGAGTTCCACACAATCCGATCAAGTACAATATTAAAGAAATCACATGACAGCGCGTCACCTTGCCTAAAACCTTTTGTAACATCGAAGGTTTCGATGAGATCATTACCAACCTTCGTCACAGACGAACAAGTTTGTCAGGGATGTCAAAACTAGACATTGCTCTATATAGGTCGTCTCTATAGATGCTTTCATAGGCGGCATTGAAATCGATAAAGAGATGGTGAGTATCGATTTGGACTTCTTGGATTTTCTCCAGGATCTACCAAAGTTTGGAAATTTAATAGGTGGTGGACTTTCCTGGCCTGAAACCGCGCTGATAGGGTCCAATCAGGCTGTTGATAAAAGGTTTCAGACGTTCCCACAATATCACGGAAAATATCTTGTATGCGATGTTGAGGAGACTGATGCCTCTATATTTGGCGTAGTTGGGGGTCTTATTTCTTGTCACACTGCATCCATTCGAAACATCGCTCTCCATATTGACAGCCAGGCCGCTATCAAGGCTAGTCGTCCTCCAAGCTGATGAAAAGAAGAACCATCGCCATTGGCCATCGGTTCAAGGTCAGCATCCTCTGGGTACCGGATCATAGCAACATAGAGGAGAATGAACAGGCTGATGAGCTTATGAAACAGGGATTCAGCCCTTGATAGATCCCTTGCAAATGTAGTTTACGTTCCATTGGAGGATGTCAAGGGGGAATCTTCACACACTTTCTATCAGAGGCCAAGAACAAATGATATAGGTTGCGGCATCGTATCAACTAGAATTGGTTCAGAACACAAGAACTACAAAATAGGACTCATGCAGACATTGTAGGAATATGTCCAGATTCCATTTAATGCACATTGTCGCAACGGTAGCAATGAAATGCGAGAACGTAAGCTTTTGCAATTCCTTTGCGGATGTCGAGCTCCAGGTAGCACCAGACATCGAATATTAAGCAAAACCTAGTTTCCTTCTTAGACCAACTACGTTGTATCCCTTGTTATGGAATAGAGTGTATAATGATCTCCATAAGCTAAGAATCCCAAGGCCCGCCAAAATATTTTTAGTAGCCAAACACCAAGAGGAGATAGAGCATGGCGGCAATGAGTGATTTGCGATGCAAATGACTGATCCATATGGGGCTACAGTTAGCTGAACAGAAAACGGAAGTGGTACTCGTCAGTAGGAGAAGAGCATAGTGTTAAGAGTGCTGTAGTCTCACATAAAGCCGGAAATAAAGTACCTTGGGATTATTATAGACGCAAGGCCAACTTTCCGACAACATCTTCAAAATACCGCCGCTAAAGAGGCAAAGGCAACGACAGCCCTAGCATGCCAAATATTGATGGATGAGAAAATACGGTAGACGATTACTCCTATCAAGAGTAGCTATATCAATAATCCTCCATGGATCTCAAATATAGGCGAAAGCCATGAAAAATCAAACCTACAGACAAAAGACCGAGGCGGTATATAGGACTAATGCGCAAAGAGCGATCAGTGCCTTTCAAACAACGTTACACTTTGCGGCTTGTGTTGTTGCTACCATGGTGCTGATTGACAGTTATTAAGACAAGAGAATAAAAGGAACTACATCTAACGATATGGGTCCACAACGAAGAGTGACCAGTCCTATCGATTGGCAACTGAGATGCGCTGAAAAAGACAGATGAACTTATTGGATAAAACCAAACATCGAGTAGTGGATAAGCCAGGAATATAGAGGGTTTAGTGGGTGTGTGGGTGGCCGGTGTACGTGGATCTGCAAAGGATTTCAGACCTGTCCTCTTTTCATTTAAAGACATTGGAACTTATCTTAGACACACACATACGAAATACCCTAGATCAATCCCTTCTATCCAAATCTCAGCATGCGTACACTAAGGGGCGATTGACAGAGACGGCGCTCCACGAAGTTATGAGAACGATAGAAAAGACAATTCACTACAAAGAGTATACCCTAGCTACCTTCTTAGACGTTGAAGGCGCTTTTAATAACATCAGCACGGAATCAATACAAGAAGCTCTGATCCCACTAGCAAATGGTCCACTGGTTGTGGACTCAGCGTCAATCCAAGCAAAACTATACGGATGCTCTTGACCACTAAAACTAAAATACCGACCTTCAAGCCTCCACGCCTAAACAACCAACTACTCTCCTTATCCTCCAGTGCCAAGTAAGCACTTAAGCTGCAAGCTTAACATTGAGCAGCGAGTAAAGAAGGTCTGCGTGGCTTTCTATGCTTGCAGCGGAACCTTCGGTAAGAAGTGGGGACTTCACCCCAAGATGGTCATATTGATTTACACTACTGTGGTGCGTCCTATACTTTCCTATGGATCGCTAGTCTGGTGGCCTGCGTTAAGGAAAGCTTACAACATCAAACTTATCAACAGAGTGCAAAGAACTGCGGCTATAGGCTCAACGGGGGCCATGAAAACATGTCCAACCGAGGCCTTGAACGTAATCCTGCACCTATTACCTCTCGATCTTCATATTATGTATCTATCGTCATGTAGTGTGGTCAGACTAAGAGAAATAGGATGCTGGTCACAATAGCATCCTGAATCTGCTACCACGGGGAGTGGCAGCTAAACTTACCGACTATATGGTATAGCCCCCACAGTAAACTTTAGAAATGATGTCACGTTCAGATTCCCAACCAGGAACTAGGCGAAGTGACAAATGAGGCCGAAACAACAATCTTCCCCGACTGCTCAAAAATAGACTGTGGAGTACAGGGGGGATATTCTCAGATTACCTCAATATTTTCATGTCTTACCGGCTTCCTGATTCATGCAGCGCCTTCCAAGCGGAAGTTCTTGTTGTACGTGAGGCCTGCCGCCTACTCAAGCAAACCTCTACACAACTAAAGACTATAGCCATCCTTATTGACAGCCAGGCCGCCACCAAGGCTGTTGTATCTGCCACTACATCTTCAAGGCTAGTAGAACAGTGCAAAAAGTAACTCGCCTCGCGGGGTCATCGGGTCAGGATCAGTCTCCTTTGGGTACCGGGTCATAGCAATATTGAGGGAAATGAGCATACTGATGAGCTAGCGAGGCGGGGATTTGCCATTGATGTCTCCCTAGCACAGGGGCTGAACATAAAAACTGCAGCAGAACCTAGCTCTACCTGCGTTCGTCGCTGCTGATGGCAATTATCTTTTCCTCGTTTACTGTACTTCTGACTGACCAGTCCACTCTTCCGCTGAAGTCCGTTTTGTAATGAACGCGAATACAAACTTTTAGATCCGACGTTAGTCTATGAATTTTTAAAATCCTTGTTCTAGACATAGTCTGGTCTGAAAGGTATGCCTTTCAGTTGAAGCTCTTGATTTTTTTTTCTTCAAGATTTGGTCTCTTGAGGTCTTCTCCATGTGTCTTTCGAAAGCGACTAGATGCACAGCAAAGTACGAGTATTTCTCAAAAAGTTTTTCCATAGTTGAAGCGAAGATCTCGATATAAATTTAGAAATTTGTAAACTGTAAGGACGTCAATAAATTGTCTGCAGTCTTTTCTGCTAAAAGGCAGCAAGAATGCCACGAATTTCTTACAGACACCCGAAAGCATTCACTTGGTCATGCCATGCACAACTACATTCATGAGAAACCCAATGGTCAGTGGAAGCATACCGAAGCCCATCCTCCGAGCCTTCATTTCATTTTTTTTTTTTCATTTCTAATACATTTTATTGGTTCAATTTGTTACCAAAATAAGGGAGTAATGATATATACTTAGATGTAACAAAACTCTTATATTTATATTGAAATTAGGTAACTCTTATAATATACAGTCTGTTGCTGATCAAACACAACTTTTCGCGAATTCCGCGGAACGTCACTGGAGGTTGGTGTGTTCGTCGGTGGCAGCCAGAATCAGAATGAATGAATGATGGCGGTTGTTGGCGCCATCGTTAAAAACCTAATGACCGTTCTCCTCTTCGCTCCTTTCAGTGTGCCATCTAGCCGGCGGTAGCGAACTTGTCGATCGTGGTGAATTATAAAATTATAGGGTGGACTCGCTACAAATTCATTATATCTTACGTGCTAACAAAAGCGCTTAAAACTAGCTAATTCACTTAACTATCTTATTCTAACTTACTGGCCCCATGCCGGCACTCTAAGCTAAACTTAACTCTTAACTCTCTATGTCTTTCGAAGTAACCTAACTAAATTTATTTATTGTAACTTAACTAATTAACAAATTAAACTAAGAAAAATGATTACCGTAGAAAAAACTTAGTAAATGGACTGTTTCTTTTTATAACTATAAAACTTAGAAACCATCTTAAAAATAAACTTAAGCTAACTTAACTACGGAGTGTAATAAAATACGCTCTTTTTTTTAAGTCAAGTGCTGTGCTTGATTTATTTTTTTATATTATGCAAACTTAAGAATACCTTAAAACTATGTAAGCTGGCCATGGCTTTTATATTTTTTTTTTTTTTTTTTTTTTTTTTTCTTCGTGGGTAGGTGAAAATCTTCATGAGACACTATGAGACCGTGTACTCATAGTAGTGTCAGATTTCTACTGACTAAAAACACCCTTCCCTTCGTTTTGTTTACTACGACTAAGTTTGACCTTATCAAGTAGTTTAAGCTTCAGATTTATATTCGCGTGAGGCAGGTAGATTTCCAATAAAAGCACCTGCTGAAACCGTCATGACATGCGGCTTTTGTCTTATAGCGCTAATTCGAACGGTTTCGTTCTTTGAAGTCGGCGCGTAAGATTTGTCACATCCAAAGTTTGGAGTATGGCACAGTTGCAATGGCCATGAAGACGAATACGAAGCTTGCGAGCGAAGTTTTTTATTTCGTCCTCCACGGTAGCTATCCCCAAGTCTCTGTGGATATCATTGTTTCTGATATACCAGGGAGCGTTCACGATTATTCTTATAATTTTATTTTGCAATGATTGTATGAGATTCCTATTGCTTGGTTTGGTACAACCCCAGAGTTGTATACCGTACGTCCACACGGGTTTAAGCACTTGCTTATACAGAAGCAGTTTGTTATATACGCTTAGTTTGGAATATCTTCCAATTAGCCAATACATTTCTCTAAGTCGATTTTCGACTTCGTCACGTTTCTTTTTAACGTGAGGTTTCCATTTAAGTTTCGCGTCTAGTGTCATTCCCAGATATTTAGCTTCGTTTGCATGCGGTATTTGTACCGAGTTAATGAAAACGGGAAGGTTGATTATTTTCTTGTAAGTGAAGTTAACATGCGTCGATTTGGTCTCGTTAAGAACAATGCGCCAAGTTTTTGTCCACTCACAGATTTTATCCAAGGCTCGTTGGAGTTTTATGGTTGCTGACTCGATTGAACTTTCCGTTGCCAGAATAGCCGTATCGTCCGCGAACGTAGCTACAATAGTGCCTTCAGTTTGAGGTATGTCCCGAGTGTACAGCAAGAATAAGATAGGCCCAAGGACACTTCCTTGCGGAACTCCGGCGGCGATTTCTTTAAAATCAGAATATTCAGTTCCGTGCTTAACACGAAAAAGTCTGTTTTTAAGGTACGATTCTAAGATCTTATTAAGTTGCTCCGGAAGGATTCGTCTTAGCTTATAATTCAATCCATCGTGCCAAACCCTGTCGAAGGCTTGAGATACGTCAAGAAAAGCGCTAGAACAAATCTTTTTCTCCTCAAGGGCTTTTTCAATTTCGTCGGTTATTCTATAAACCTGGTCTATTGTGGAATGCTTGATTCTGAACCCGAATTGGTGGTCAGGTATTAGGCGTCTCTCTTCAATGACCGGAAGAATCCGTTTCAGAAGGAGTTTTTCAAATACCTTCGATATTATTGGTAGTAGCGATATCGGTCTGTACGATTTTTTGTCATTTGGAGATTTCCCCGGTTTCGGAACCATTATGACTTCTGCGACTTTCCATTGATTTGGAACGTATAATAATCTAATGGAAGCATTTATTAAATAAAGCAATTTTAATAGTGCCTTTTTTGGTAATTCCTTGAGGATTTGTCCGGTTATTAAATCATAGCCAGGAGCTTTATTATTTTTTAGGTTTTTTATTGCCTGGCAAAGTTCTATAAGTGACACACTTTTTATTCTAAGGTTGTCAGATGTCGTAGTCGTACCGGTAAAATCGTCTACCAATGTTTCTCCATCAAATGGCTTAAAAGTCTCTTCTAAGTGCTCGGCAAATAGATCCGCTTTTTCTTTGTCACCTTTTGCCCATTCGTCGTTGTTTTTTCTTATCGGTGGCGAATGTATTTGGGGTTTTTTAATTCTTTTGACAGCTTTCCAGAGCGAGTAATTAGTGGTTTTCTCGGCGGTTAAACCTTCAAGATAAGCTGAAGTCTCTCGGTTTTTTAGGTCTTGGATCGCTTTTTTAAGCTTATTGCATAGGAAATTCGATTGGGTTTTATGCTGGGGAGCGCGAGTTTGTTGCCATATTTTGCGTGCTCTCCTCTTTTCTCGAATAAGTTCTTTTATTTCCAGCGGATATTAAGCTTCATTGCATGGGACTTCTTTCCTCCTTAAAGGTGTATTTTTCCACGCGGCATTTTGTATTGATTCAATAAATTTGCCGAGCTCATCTTCTATTTCGAAGGGTGTTTTGAGCGATACATTTAAGACAATATTTTCTTCGCAATCAGTTCTAAAGTCGCGCCAGTTAGTTTTTTTGTTAGTTAATCTAGGCACAGCTTCTACTGTCATTAGTCGGTCACTTATTGTCAAGATTACCGGCGGCTTTTATATGAAAATAACTCTGTTCGCTCTGTTGATGATGATTTGCCCTTGACATCGATTATCGGGAAAAAAGTACTGTGAATCAGAAGCAATGACAATAATAACAAAAATCTCCCCAGTTATCTGGACGCCACCCCCGAAGAATAGCTGAAGCATAAACAACTGAGCTTCATGAACCACTACACCAAAAATATTTCTCTCTCTCACTCTCTCTATCTATCCTTTCCAATTCCCGCACTGTGTGTAAACATGTTAAATGTATTCATAACCCTTTGAGTGCGCGCAAATTAAATAAACGACCCGCTCTGTCCCGTTACAGGCTAACCCGGATTAGGGGGAAACGACGACGGTGTTCCCTCTTCTTCAATAAGCTACCAAAATTGGTCATGCTGCCTACTGACATCTTCAATTTCGCGGACTGAAACCGCTGTACTGAACCGGAGACGCTCTTCACTACTCTGTGCGACGTCGCGGTCGTAGCTGAGTCGCCTATCCACAGCTATTCTGGCGACGTGGAAGATTAGCGGCGCCGCTAACTTATACTGGATCAGACCTCTCTCATTAAGATATAGGAACGCTTCTGGAGGGATAAAGCTGTTAAGGCGCATACTCACGTGATAGAGATGGTTGGGGTAATAAGCCCCAAAGATCAGGCTATTCATCGAAGTCATTGCTGTTGCAATGTGCCTTCGAATCATCTTGATCAAGAAATTATACACTCTGATCGGATTCGCCCTGTTATACAGCACCTCATTAGGATAGAGTTTTATGTACTCAGACTCTGGTGTTCTGTACAATCGAAGGCAAGCTCTCTCAAACACCCGCATCTTTTGCAACAAGCTTGGCCCTACGTTGAACCACACGGGACATCCATATGCGAGCATAGGCCGAATGAGGGCCATGTAGCAGATTACCTTCGCCCTTGCATCGAGTTGGATGCTATAAAACAGCCTCTTTGCAAGGGCGAAAGCAACTTTGGCTCTGGCCAGAGCAGCAGACCTCAAGGTATCTAACTACACTTCGACTCGCAAGTGGCTGTCCATGCTGTCCCACGATATAGAATTTTTGCCAATTCTTTCTGATGTCCCAAGAGGCCGCAGACAGCGGCGTTCTGAACAGGATGGTCTCCGACTTCTGAAAGTTGATCTTCAACTTTCAGATGTCGCAGTATCTTTGATTTTATCGAAGTCACGCTGCACGAGTATTGCAATTACAATTATTGCAACCAAATCGTTTGCGTACGCTGTGGAATGGTGAAGTGAACCCATGAGATCGCTCGTGTAAATATTGAAAAGGATCGGCGAGTTAACCGCACCCTGTTGCAGACCATTTTTTATTTCAAAAGTTCCAGCAGACGTCACATTGCCATTCTTCATAATGAACTTCCTACTGGTGAGCATGTCATAAAGTATGTACAGCAGTGGTTTACTTATGTCCAACCTGCTCAACTTGTAGAAGAGTCCCTCTAACCATACGGTATCGAAGGCCTTCTCCAAGTCAACCGTGCAGGCACCCGTGCATTTCTGCTTGCTTTTGTTCCATTGGATATCCGATACCAGTCTAGACGCGGCATGTATGGTATCATGCCCCGCCTTGAAACCGAATTGGTTATCCGGAATTATATGCATGTCCTCAACCCACTTAGTCAGGGCTCTTTGCATCACTTTTTTGAATACCTTGCTGATGTTCGGAAGTAGACTTATGGACCGGAGATTCCCCGGATTGGAACTATCTTTATCCCTTTTGGAAATGGGCTGCACTACCGCTGTTTTCCAATCCGCTGGATAATGGGCACTATTCAGTGCATTATTAAACAGGATTCTGTAAATGTTCACCACTTTTGGAGGAAGATGTCTAAACACATTGTTGGGTATACCATCGATTCCCACGGATTTCTTTTTTCTCAGTGATTCGAAGATTGCTTGGAGCTCTGCCTTCGAAATGAACGGGGGATGTACCCTTTCATCGGCTTTGGCATTGTTTGCCATATTTCTTTCATTGAACACGGTAAAACCAGAATTCTCAGATCGCCAGTGCTCCATGTCATTTCGAAGGTAGAAGTTGTGCAAAAGGACCTGATTTTCCAGGTCGTGGTTCGGGCAAATACTATCATTCATCTTATACACGCCCTGGAAAGTCGCTCCTATAGCCTCTACCTTCTCCTGCGGGTCTTCGATCACAAAGAAATTGTCATCCTCAGCTGCATTATCCGGATCTATACCTGCTGTCACTAGTATTTGCTCATTGTTCGTAGTTCGGGGGATTTTAAGACGCGGAAGATCGTTTTGATTACTCCTCCGAAAGATCTTGTTTATTTGGGGGAACATACTCGGGTTGCTACATTTTATAGCCCGAATTTCCCCGTTCCAGTGCAAATTTACAGAAAGTCTGTAATTTTCTTTAATTAATTGCAAGAGATTTTTAATCAACGACTTCAGCGTCCTAACCTCCTCCGAGTTCTGCCTGTCACTGAACTGTCTGTACAAGGTTTTTAATCTCGCCAGCAGTCTACTTTTATGTTCGTGCAGTGCGTCAATCGTTGCATTGCGATATATGTCCACGTTGTCAGTGTGTTGATAACGAGGTATAGTACTGTCCATCGTTCGTATTATTGTCTCGTCCATTTGTTTGACAGATTCCTATTAGACGGTAGGTCCAGCACCCTCCGAGCATTGCTCAGCCATCTCATCGGAGATCTCATTCCCCATAATTCTAGTGTGACGTGGAACCCAGACAGGAATGAGAGAATCCAGCCTTCTTACCGAGTACAAAGTGTGTTACATTCGCCAGCTATTTTGGAAGCAGTTAAAGAATTGCGCAAGGCCTTCAGCGCAGCCTAACTGACATCACAGAAGTAGGTACTCCGACACCTGTTCCTTCAGAAGGAGTGCTGGCAGGATTCTCTTCTTCTAAGACATATCTTTTCTTTTTTTTTATTAAAAATCTTGCGGTGGTCCAAGTTTTGTTTTTTCTGGGACGGATTTTCTAGACTTCAGCTTGATAAATCCGTTTTCGTAGATCAAAAGTCTGTAGACGTTGAAATTCCCATTCAAGTTTGTAAAGCTGTCTGGTTCATGACCTCCTTCAGTGGTTGGTTCAGCCATGGTTTTGTTTTCATCATTCATGATGCCTTTTGTAATTGAAGAAGTTTTGAAGTTGTAGACAAAACTCCTTAGGCAACGTCTGACTTATTTAAGACTATAATGTACGTTATCATCTTCCATTCAAAACATCATGCACTGATGTATACATCTAATGGCTTCGTAAACTTTTAATAATATGCCTGCTGTCCTTTCTTCTGACGACATTTTAAGCTATCCGTATATAATGACTTTCATCGTGCGTGTTCGAGGAAAAAGTTCACTTTCATATAAAACACATCCCGACACCAAAGAAGAAGGATCAACTTTACCCAATTTCCAATAAATGTTCACATTTTCCAAACCATTAACATTGTGAAGTTTCCGCATAAAAGCATATTCAACACGAGTATCGCCATAATCCTTAATGACTGCATATACTCTTAATAAACTCGAAAAAGCTATCGAATTTCGTTTCAAAACTCATAAACGTAACTTTAATGTCTCTCCTATCACCATAAGAACATCATGTCGTCCTGAATCATCTCCAGTCTTTTTTTTTTTAATAAATTTTTATTACAAAAAAAGGAGCAGGATTCCTGGCAGAATGATACCAACAGGCAGTGCCCATTCCAATTATGAAAATTTTCGTATTCCATTTATATTAATATGTGCCCGCACTCCATAGCTCATGTCATAACGAAAGCTTTGCTGTAATTCCACCAAAGTCCATGTAAATTACGGCTCTGAACTGAAACTCATGTATCTGTACACGAAACCGATACAAAGGAGGAGTCTACCCGTCTCGCACAAATCACGATACAATCCTTTTTTTTCGCTACACGCCTCCTAGGGCCCCATAAAATCTGCATGATACCAACTTATACAGAACACATTTGACTTTCAAATTTGTGTGCTGCCGAGCGTCGAGTAAGCCGATATACTAAAGCGCGCGACGGCACAAAATAGTACAAAACAGCACGCACATCACACGCATGTCGTCCTTGCGCAACCCCACTCGTCCTCGTCCGCTCACCGAGACGGGGCCAAAGCAGATGTTTTTAGGCATATCATGAAATTCATTCTGCTTCTTTTCAACCCCTCGTTTCTTTGTTGTTAATATTTGTATTTATAGCCATGTGGAACTACATACCTGAGTCCCCTCGTATCGTTGGGGGTGTGTAATTCTTTGTATGGCGTACTTTCCAGTGAAGGCTTTGGTTGCATAATCTGGGCACTGATGGGATGGATGGGGGTGTAATCAGGCGAAATGGTTAGTTTCTGGTGATTTCTTTTTATATTTATCTGCTCAGAATTAGCGTTTTCAAATTGGATACAGTTTGCGGCGAAGCCAGGTGACATTCGTGACACCTATCACGCAGAGTAGTCATTAGGCTGAGGTAAGAGAAGCAGGCATTATGGTAGAGGCATTAGCATGAAAATGTAAAGTTGGTGGTAACGACGTTGATAAGAAAATTAAGTAATTTTCCAGGCGGGACTCGTCATTGGATAATTAAATGTCATGGTGCTTTTGAATGAAGCCAAACGCAGATACTTTGGAATAAGAGACTTTTTATGTGCACAGGAAATGGCTTAACCCTAGAAAGATAATCTACGTCTGCCAGACGTATAGCGCGCAAAAAAATGTAATATCCTTTGGCAATGGAGTTTAAGTTTCTTGTTTTTATTGTTTAAATTAATTTTTATTTTTACTGAACCATAACTTCATTTCTCTTAATATGAATTTCATTAATAAATAAAACATTAATATTTTATAAAAAGCTCATGGGTTTCCATTAATACATTAAAAAAGTGCCATACGTCTCTGAGACGTATGATTATCTTTTACGTCATAAAAAATATGATTATCTTTCTAGGGTTAAGGAAGAGTGAGAGAACTAAGGACAAAAATAAGTGTTTTAGTTTAGTTGAGTTAGACTATTTATTTCATAAAAAATACACAGTTACAGTTTCTCAGTCTATATGGTTTGGCTAAAGACCGTCTACTAGACTGACATCTTAATTATATTCGTAGTATTTTTTTTCGTTAATTATAGTAGAATTCTGATTTCATTGCTAGAAGTTTTCTTCGATAATGTAGCTTTTGTAGGGTAGTGCATTTACTGTATAGTTATACAATATATCCCAGCCTCAGTCACCGTTTAGACCATTTAGACTACTGTGTCATATCGGCCAATTTCTCGTACTCCAACCACAAAGTTAAGGAACAAACTCCAAAAAAGAACAGTTTGGCTATACGATAAAGCCAACTGGAATGAATTAAATAAGTTATACATACATACAAATATTTTCAATGGCCCGCTAATCCTCAGGTGGACCCTCCATCCTTCTCGATCCTCCGCCATCGACTACAACTCATCAGGAGGAATCCCTAGACGGTTCCAGGAGAGATGCCGGACTTGGTCCAACCATTTATTTCTAGGCTTTCCGCGGAGTCGCATACCTGATGGCACGGCAACCATGGCACGTCTTGGAAGCCGATCTGGGGGCATACGCACTACGTGACCAAACCATCGAAGCATAGATCGTTCCGTTCGGAGAAGTAGCTGCTCAACATTGAGCGCCTCGCATACTCTGGTGTTGCGTACTCGATCCCTACGAGTTATTTCAACAACACCGCGAAGGAACCTCATTTCGGCAGCTTGTACCCGCGATCTTATTCTTTCGGTCACTACCCAAATTTCATGACCATAGGTGAGAGTTGGAACATACACCAAGTTAAAAACCGATAGCTTAGCTTCAACACTAAGTTCAGCCTTCCTTACAACAGATTGACCAAGCTCTCTCAAAATTGATCCAGCCTGACCAATTCTACAGGGTAACTCGGCATTGCTCTCCCCATCAGTCGTGAATAGGACCCCGAGGAACTTAAACTTATCCACCTGCTTCAGTGGAACTCCACTAACATGCAGATTGCACTGAATGGATTTTTTGGAAACGACCATTACTTCTGACTTGTTCACGTTGATCTTCATGCCAGCATCATCACAAGCGGCTACAAACCTTTCGAGTGCGCGCTAGAGTTGGGTTTGAGAGGACCCAAGGATGACCAAATCATCCGCAAAGAGCAGATGACTAATCCTTAGGTCTCCCACTTCGAAACATTCCCCGCCACGGCTGCGCTGCAATATCCAGTCCATATACACAATGAAGAGCAGAGGTGACAAAGTGCATCCTTGGCGGAGTCCAAAGCCCACAGTGAAAAGTATTGATTTAACACCATTTATCCGAACACAGCTTCTACAGTTTGTATATAAAGACTGAATCGCCCTTAACAAGGAACCATCAATCACATACTCCTGCAGAACACTCCAGAGTTTGCCTCGAGGAACTCTATCATAAGCTTTTTCAAAATACACAAAACAAGTGTAGACAGGTTTAGCATACTCCCAGGCCTTCTCCAGAACCATTCTGAGAGTGAATAACTGGTCGGTTGTGCTTCTACCGGGACGAAAACCGCACTGCTCATCCCCCAAACTGTTCTCAACCACAGCTCTGGAACGTTTTTCTAGCACCTTAGCGAAGACTTTTCCAGGGAGACTTAAAAGGGATATACCCCTATAGTTGGCGCAATCTCTTTTGTCCCCTTTTTTAAAAAGAGGAACTATCACCCCCATTTGCCAATCACCAGGTGTTTCACCGCATTCCCAGGCCACTTTAATGACACGCGAGAGCCATTGCACTCCCTTTTTACCTAAAACCTTAAGTATTTCTGGCCGAATTTCATCCACACCAGCAGATTTGCCAACCTTCAGCGCTTTGGTCGCCAAAGTTACTTCCTTTACCGTAGGACTACTTTCCGCCCAACTCTCGACAATAGGTCTGTCATCTTCGGTGCCCTGTTCAAGATTGAGCAATTCTAAAAAGGTGCTCGCTCCATCTGCGTAAGATGTCCTCCTCATTGGAAAGAAGTCTACCGTCTTTGGATTTGACTCCTTCAACGATATTCAACTTTTTTCCTCCGAGTCGGCGGACGGTCTGCCAGAACATCTTATTCGCAGATCTGTGGTCACGTTCCAATTTCTCGCCAAACTCCGTCCAAGACTGTTCTTTCGCTGTTTTCACAGCTAATTTGCAAGTTCTTCGCGCCTCAGTTTACCGATTTCGAGAATCGGAGTTCCCCAAGTGAATCCATACCTTAAAGGCTCTCTTCTTCTCTCTGATGGCTTCTTGAACTCCGGGCGTTTTAAACCAAGCAGTCCTTTTCTCACCACCAGCCGCCACACCAACCCGCTTCACTCGCTTCACTCCGCTTCACACTGTTACAAACAGTTGCCATTCTTCCTCTACATTTGATGAAACAGTTGGAATTCGTTCAAACCTTTCAGATATTTGCCGCGCAAATGTTTCCCATATCTCATCATCCTGTAACCTCTCCCATCGTATGCGTGTAACCATCCTTGGTTTACGCTTTGGTAGGGGAGGCACTCTCTCGCTAAGATACAATTTGCACAGCACTAAGTGATGATCAGTTGACAGTTCGGCCCCTCTCAATACGCGAACATCACAAACCATTCTCTTCAAACACGATGGTACCACAAAGAAATCGATCAGCGACTTCTGCTGAAGACTCTGACGGTACCATGTGTATTTCTGAATGCCTTTGTGTGGAAAGATAGTGTTCGTGATGGATAACAACAACTTCTCTCCGTTCGCGTCTTGATCAGGATCACCGTTCCTCCCAATCACACTCCCCCATGTCAAAACATCTACATCCACATGAGCATTGAAGTCACCCATCAGGACAAAAGAATCCATATCTGCAACCTTTTCAAGGGCAACATCAACTTCATCTAAGAAAGCTGCATACTCTGACTGAAGATTCGGTGCATACACCTGCACCAATGCCAGAGTTGATCTTTCAAGCTTGAGCTTTAAGATAAATAAATAAATAAGTTCTTTAGGAATTTTAACTGGTCGATATGCTTCCTCGATAGCGATGTGGATGCCGCGGCTGATATGATCACTAATACAATTCTCCTAGGTATGAGAACTTACATCCCTCACAGGACAAAAGCTATCAGATCCAAGGAAAACGCGTGGTATGACTCGATCTGTAAAGAAGCTATTAGGTTGAAGGAATTAAGTTTTCGGTCTTACAAGGCCAACCCAACTGAGAAAAACCGAAAAAAGTTTTAACGAGCCACAAATGACTGCGATGTCCTCATTAGCCGTGTTAAATTCTCCCACCACCAAAAGTTGAGGCAAAAATACTACATTGTCCCAAGGGTAGTAAAAACTTTTGGTCGTTTGTAAGAAACTTAAGAATTCGGCCTTGTCATCTATACCGACTCTCATTCATAATGACATACCAACTGTCAGCTCCTTAGACAAAGCTAATCTGTTCGCTGCTCACTTTGCAGCAAACTCCACACTGCCAGATAGTGCTTTGTCCCCACCTGTACTTGAGGTCGTAGAATTTTCCACGGGACAAGTCCTTTTTCGCACTCGTACAGTTGCAGGAGTACTTAAATGTCTTAACATACACAAATTCAGATGGTATACCCCCTTTTGTTCTAAAGAGGTTTCCTTCTTCGCTGGCAAAACAACTGCGTAAGCTTTTTCACCGATCCTACTCCTCAGGTCTCTTCCCGAGTAAGTGGAAAACAGCATTTGTCCAGCCCGTACCTAAAAAAGGCGATTCTTCTTCTCTCTCCAGCTACCGACCCATTGCACTTACGTCCCTTCTTTCCAAGGTCATGGAAACGCTGATAAACCGTCAGCTAATGAAATGTCTTGACTCACGAAAGCTCCTCAATGACCGACAGTATGGCTTTCGTGGCAATAGGTCTACTGGTGATTTGATATCATATCTCACCGACAAGTGGAACCAATCTCTGCACCACTCTGGTGAAAACAAGATTATTGCAATTGATATTTCAAACGCATTTGACAGAGTTTGGCATCAAGCTCTTTCGACGAAAATGCGTGCATTTGGGATCGATGGTACTCTTCTTCTATGGATTAGAAATTACCCTTCGGGTCGCTCAATCCAAGTTGTTTTGGACGGCTTCAAGTCTGCATCTCACAAGGCTCTGTTTTGTCTTCGACTCTCTTTCTCATTTTCATAAATGATCTTCTGTCCACAAATTCTAATCCAATCCATTCCTTCGCTGATGACAGCGTCCTCAGTTTTTCATATTCGTTCCCAAACTCACGACCCTGCTCTTCGGCCGTGGATGAAGAACGACAACGTATGTTAAACACATTAAATTCCGACCTTGACAGCATATTTAAATGGGGCTTAACCAATAGAGTGCAATTTAATGCTTCCAAAACTCAATGCTGTCGTTTGTCATTAAAGCGAAACCCTACTCATCAGCCATTATCCATGAATGGCACTTGCATTGTTGAAAAACTTTCCGTGCTCGGTATGTTTGTCAACAACAAACTCTGTTGGAATGACCATGTATTCGAAATCGCCAAGAATGCAGCGAAATGTTTAGGTATCCTAAAGCAAACAAAACAAATATTTGGCGCAACAGCTCTTTAAAGTGCCAGGGCCTAGCTTCTCGCAACCACTCATGTTGTGTGCGTTATACTTTTCACACAAATGGAAGGGACCTACAGTTTAATGCCGAATCCGAACGGCGATTTGAGAAGCTTTTTCGTGACAACAATACTCTCGGATGTTTGTCAGACGCTCGCGAGAGGTGGGACCGTGAAAAAACTTGTTGGTGTTTTCTGGGATTCGAACTTGGAACCTCATGCGTAGTGATCCGACACACTAACCACTTACGCCACGGCGCCCACTATCCTAAAGCGGTGTAAGAAATATTTCATCCTTTCTGATTTGGCTTCAATTTATAAGGCGTACATTCGCCCTAAGTTATAGTATAACGCTCACATCTGGTCAGGTGCACCAAAAACCATATTGCACTTGCTAGATAGGATACAAAAACGCACGATAAAACTTACAGGAGACACGAGTATTACGAGCAATTTTGCTTCGCTCGATCACCGTCGTAATGTCTCCTGCCTATCCCTGGTTTATCGATATTTCCGCCGAAAATGCTCAATTGAAATAGTCAATAACATTCCTCCCCTTCTTTGTTTTAACCGCAATACTCGCTATGCCTCGAATGCTCATCAGTTTACCCGTAAGCCTATCTTCGGACGTACCGTGAAATATAGAGATTCCTGTATGAGCCGCACAACACGTTTGTGTCTGCTTTTTCTCTTCATTATAACCTGCAGACATTTAAGGCCAATGTGCATCGGTGCCTCCTTTCCCCCTAACCCCACTTTCTTAACGCTGACGCTATGTATAATACATAAAAAAGGGTAGTCATAACCCCTTTAGCGCGAGTAAATTATAAAAAAAAAAAGTACGCTTATCGCCTCCTCTAGTTCCAGTAACTGCGATCCAAACAAATTAAGGCGGAACTCCTTTCAGATGGGACATATCGCAATGAAGTGGAACACATCCTCTCGCTCCTTGAGGTTACAAAGGCTACACAAAATTGGGAGTTCCTGGTGGTGCGGTATGGAAATTGCCGATGTGTGAGTGGAGAATATTTACCAAAGTTAATCACCGATTTATAGATTTAATTTCTGAATGCAGATGATATGAGAGGTAGAAGAAGTGCTTCCTGTAAAAATACTTTACAAGAATGTTGCTGTCCTATGTTAGTGAAATGGAGACATTATTCTAAAATTACATCAGAAACGTGAGACAGCTCGAACGGAATGCAGAGAGTATTGAAATCTGAACTGTTAGTGTATTTTACGGAATGGTGGCGTCTTTGAATCTCCCTTCATCAGACTCCTAACAGACACTGTCGTGTGGACATTTCAATCTCCAGTTGGACGCTTTCATAATAAAGCTTTCGCTTTAGTGAACGAAAATAACTCTTTTAGTAAGATCTTCTCTCACCTGTGGCGTTTGTGTGGCGTTTGGCAAAACTCAGCATTTCACGAATTTTGATCTGGCAAACAAATTAAATTTTTAAATTAATCGTCTAAGGATTTGAGCAAAGGAGGATGTGCCTTAAAAATTAAAATTTTCTTTTTTCGAGTTTTTTTAAATAAATTAATTGATAAATTTCCAAAATGTGCACTGGTATTATTTAACGGATAGCGAGACGGCGTTTAGAGCGCCGTCGACCCGCTACACACCTACTGCACGTGGTGCCATCTAGGAATTGTTTTTGAAATTTTTAAATGTAACAAGACGAACGACGAATGCTGACTAGAAATATAAATAAATAAATAAAGCTTCCCAGCGTCAGCAAATCGCACCGGAAATTAAAGGACCATTGGCTATAGAACTAACAGGGGGGGGGGGGGGGGGGGGGGGGGGGGGGGCAAAACTAATGTCATAATGTGAATGTGCCATAATTTTTGTAAATGGCGTCAAATGTCATTGTGCTTTGACATTTATGTTGTAGAAAGACAGAGAGTTAGTTGACCAGAAACAATGGAGCGATATGTACACCTGAGAATGCGCAATTATTGTTACTGGTTACTTACTTACTTAGATGGCGCTACGGTCCGGGGTGGACCTGGGCCTCAACCAACAAACCTCTCCAGCTAGCACAGTTACGAGCCAGCTGCCTCCAGCTGCGCACGCCAAGTTGGTTGATGTCCCCCTCCACTTGTTTGTGCCACCTACCGCAAGGTCGTCCACTACTGCGTCGTCCGTCCGGGGTGGATTCGAAGACTTTCTTAGCGGGAAGGTTGGGCTCCATCCGCTCTAAATGACCCAGCCATCTTAGTCGCTGTATGTGAACTCTTCTGGCTAAGTCAATGTCCTTGTAAAGACCGTATAGTTCGGCATTGTCCTTCTCCTCCACTCACCGTCTATGCAGACGGGACCAAAGATCGCTCGAAGAACTTTTCTCTCGAAATAACCAAGGGCATCCTCATCCGGTTTTTTCAAAGCCCATGCCTCTGCGCCATACAGCAGGACTGGGATGATTAATGTCTTATAAAGAGTTACCTTAATAGTTCGAGATAGGACTTTGCTACTCAATTGCCGTTTTAGCCCATAGAAACAACGATTGGCAAGAGTAATTCTCCGTGTGATCTCCCTAATGATGTCATTTGCGGAGCTGACCATAGAGCCTAGGTAGACAAAATCTTTTACTACCTCAAAATTATATCTGTCTATTGTGGAGTTCTGTCCAAGACGCCGATGTTGGGTGTCCTTTTTTGTAGACAGCATATATTTTGTTTTGCTTTCATTGACCGCTAGACCCATCTTTGCTGCCTCGATCTCAATACTCGTAAATGCCCCATTGACGGCCCGCTGAGTTCCTCCGATTATGTCAATGTCATCGGCATAAGCGAATAGTTGTACAAACTTGTAAAATATTGTACCTCCGGTGTTGGCTTGTGAGTTTCGTACAATTCACTCAAGTATTATGTTAAAGAGATCGCATGATAGCGCGTCGCCTTGTCTAAGACCTTTCCTGACATCGAACGGTTCGGTGATGTTCTTACCGACTTTGATGGAGCAGCGAGAGTTCTCCATCGTCATTCTGCACAAACGGACGAGCTTGGCACGGATGCCAAGACTAGACATGGCTCTGTATAACTCGTCTCTATACACGCTATCATAGGCAACTTTGAAATCGATGAAGAGGTGGTGCGTATCGATTTTATATTCATGGGTTTTTTCCAAGATCTGTAGTGTGAATATTTGGTCAATGGTGGACTTTCCAGGCCTGAAACCGCACTGATAAAGGCCTATCAGATTATTGAGGATCGGTTTTAGGAGTTCACATAATACGACAGACAGGATCTTATATGCGATGTTGAGAAGACTTATACCTCTGTAATTGGAGCAGTTTAGAGGGTCTCCTTTCTTCAGGATCGGGCAAACGATGCTGAGGTTCCATTCATCGGGCATACTTTCGTCCGACCAGATTTTACAGTTGAGCTGGGGCATGCTCTTTACCAACTCATCTCCTCCTGCCTTGAAAAGCTCAGCGGCAAGACCGTCAGCTCCAGCAGCTTTGTTGGAATTGAGTTTAGATATCGCTATCCTCACTTCATTCTGATCGGGTTGACGGGAATCTTGACTGTCATCGTCACTGTTGAATGGCTCATTCTGCCTGACAGCGGAATATTGATCATCATCGCCGTTTAACAGTCTGCAGAAGTGTTCCTTCCATATCCTCAGTACCGACTGCGATTCTACTACTATGTTACCATTTTCGTCCCTGCAGGCTTCTGTTCTGGTTTTGAAACCCTGGCATGTCCTTTTTACCCTTTGGTAAAATTTTCGAGCATCACTCCTGCAATAAAGTCTCTCAATCTCCTCGATCGAGCGCTTCTCATGCTCCTTTTCTTCTTTCTGAGAAGTTGATGTTCCTCTTTTCTCCTGTGCACGTAGAGATCGTAAGCAGCTCTAGTCCTTCTATGCAGCGCCGCTTTGTACGCCTCTTGTTTAGCTACATGTGCTCGCCGGCATTCCTCATCAAACCAGGGGTTTCGTTGTGGTGGCCGAGAGAAACCCAATACATCAGAGGCGGCATATCTGATGGCTTGTTTGCAACGCTGCCACTGGTCTTCCGCATTTGCTGCTGGCGGCATAGGACTTAGATTAAGATTAGAAGAAACTCCATCGGCAAAGGCTCTGGCAGTCTCTTTGCGATTGTACCCGCCCGACATCAAATTTCCTCACAGTATTTCATTGATTTCGCTCCGTTGTGGATATCCGCATCCGTACCTTGGCTACAACTAGGTAGGGATCCGAGTCCACGTTGGCTCCTCGGAAAGTCCGGACACCCAGAATACTGAAAGAGTGCCTTGCGTCGATCGCAATGTGATCGATTTGGTTGACACTTTTTCGATCAAAGGAGAGCCATGTTCCTTTGTGAATGTCGCGACGTGGGAACCACGTACTAGCTACAACAAAGTTTCGCCCCACCGCAAAGTCGATTAGCCTCCGTTGCTGGATGTGATGTCGTGCAGGCTGTGTTTTCCGACCACGCTGCCAAAGACGTCCTCTCTTCCTGGCTTTGCGTTAAAAAAAAAATACAAATATTTGGCGCAACAGCTCTTTAAAGTGCCGGGGCCTAGCTTCTCGCAACCACTCATGTTGTGTGCGTTATATTTTTCACACAAATGGAAGGGACCTACAGTTTAATGCCGAGTCCGAACGACGGTTTGAGAAACTTTTTCGTGACAACAATACTCTCGGATGTTTGTCAGACGCTCGCGAGAGGTGGGACCGTGAAAAAACTTTTTGGTGTTTTCTGATATTCGAACTTGGAACCTCATGCGTAGTGATCCGACACACTAACCACTTACGCCACGGCGCCCACCTAGGATAATTTTAACGTCGTGGCAAGGGCATTGGTCATACGTCTTGTCCAAGAGCTGGTAGAAGTCATCCTTTGTCGCGTCGTCCGTCTCCTCGTGAGGGGCGTGAACGCATATTAGGCTAATGTTGGCAAATTTAGCCTTGATACGGATAGTCATGAGGCGCTCGTTCACATGCCGGAAACTCAAGACTTCTTGCCTAAGTCTGCCTCCAATGACAAATCCTTAACCGAATAGACGCTATCCTTGTTGTCTGTAGCAATCGCCGTAGTAGATGTAGCAGTTTTTCATACTCCTTTTGCCCGGCCCATCCCATCGCACTTCTTGGATGGCGGTATTGTCTGCTTTGAGACACTCTAGGGCCTCCGCAAGTTGTTCGGCTGCACGTGGTTTGTAGAGGTACCTAACATTCCATGTGCAGACACGAAGATCGTTGTCCTTTTCACGTTTGCATGGGTCGTCAACAGTAAGATCATCCGTATCCGAGGCTGTTGGTTGTTTCGTAACCAAATTTTTCTTACGTGGTAGGGAAGTTAACCCGACGGCACAACCCCCAACCTGGAGGACCAGATCCTTTTTTTGCAACCGCTAGGAGGAGGGGCCGGATATACCAATTTCAGTAACCCACTTCGGGGATATGAGCACTGCCGTTGGTCCATTAAGGGTTCATCCGCCACCATCTCTTTTCCAATACCCTGACGTAGTATTGAAAAATTCTTACAGACCTCAGCTCCAAATATGTCGAAGTAGCTCCGGTAAGGTATCCGCTGGTCTGTAGACGTCACCTTTGATTCCATCGAGAGAATTCATCTGCCGCACGTCCTCCTTCTGAGGAGCTCTTGCTAGACTTCTGAGACGCATATTTCAGCCGATCAGGTCAACAAGAGATGCCTCGTCCGGTTAAACATATGCGCGCTGAGGTTCACCCAGATGTGCTTAGGCAGGTCTGAGTGTTTAGCTACATATATATCGTCAGACTCAGTATGCCCTCATCGTTAGTTCACTATCAGATAGTTATCCAGTGGGCACCACGGGGAGGTGATGATGCGATTTTGTCATGCCCCAGGAGGGTCTTAACGTTCCAGAATCCGATCGTTGTCCATGTTCGATAGCAAAAGGTCGTCATCATATTATCCGTCCGTATCCGAGGCGTTGGTTTTCGTTTCGGAACAATTATTGTTTTTTTTTTTTTGCGGCTCGCTGGGCTACAGTCTTCCGTTCGCAATTTCCAGAGAAATTTGCAGATGACACCACGAGGAGGTGAAAGTAGGACTTACTAACAGAGCTGCAAGTTGTTTGGCTGCCATGGCTCTTTCTCGTTATTTCACTCATACTCTTAGGCTTATGTAAATAGTTGCTATGTTTGAAGCTTTCTTTATCTGTCAGCACTGTTGAGATTTATCCTGAACTTGATATTTAATCAAGGCATACATCCAGAGTTTAAGGTTGTAACGTGTATATGTAGATACATAGATTTCTCCAGAATGACGGCTTAGAAGTTGATTGTGACTCGAAGCAAAACCTTTTTTTTTTGCATCAAATTTCTATTAAATCATTGTAATCGCATGTACGCTCATTATAACATCCTTTCAAGTAGCATCTTATAATTGAGATAAAAATCAGCGCTCCCCAATCATAGTGTAGAGCTAATGGGTGCCCAATTTATCTGTAATTAACTTCAGTTTGCACAAATTGGCTTCGCCGCACATACATACATATCTTATCTTTAATTATCATCTATAATTAAGATTAATGAAGCATCTGCGCCCAATAAATATCCTCACATCCATTATACGAATCTTCCTCATTCGTTTCCACTTATTCTTTCTCGTTTCAGCTCCATAAAATCGAACATCATCGCGGACCAGTTACATCGGTTAAAGTGAGCTCTGCCTGTGATGTACTTATCTCGGCCAGTCATGACAAATTCATTTGTCTTTGGTCCTTGGACGATTATACGTTACTCAACACAATGTCTATGGCAAGTCCAGTCCTTCGGATGGACATATCATGTGATTCGGTAAGTTCTCATACAGGTCTTCAATAAAGCATAAGGAAACAACGCAGCATCCATTTGGGATCCGTATCCATGAAGAAGGGAATCATCTTCCTTGCCTATGGATTCCTGGTGAGGGGGATGAAAATTTGGATAATCACGTTTGTTCGGCGATGAATAAAGGTTTACATGAGCATTTTTCTTCTTCCACCCTTACGGCGCCTTTCATCTACAATAAGCTTTTGTACTGTCTACCGTTGGATATGAGTACATAAACTCCCTGAATCCTTGGCATATATACTCGTAAGCGCATGATAAAATAATTCCTCAGGGGATTCACTAGATGGGATTCAGAATTCAGCATCCTTCCTCACCATTTAACGCGTGGTGTTGATTTAACTTAAATTTACGATTTTTTTTCTGTGTTGGAGATTTTCCCAACTTCAAAGGCTTCAACATTCCTCATGGATGGGGGGGTTATGTCAACGAAAATAGAATTCTTTATTTGTTCGCACGTTTAGACTTCTGACTGGCATTCGAGATGTCATTAGGGGTTTTTCCGTTTCGTCTTTGGCACACACATGGGGGTACCTTACCACATGTGTACCCCCGAGAAAGGATTCGATTGATATTCGAGCGGATACAAGATTTAATATGGGTTTGATCCATCTAAAGCTAGAGAAGGGTTCTGTTGGGTATATCTCATTTATTTTTACTGCACGCCATTGGAAAGACTTTACACTAACAATTTTCTGAAATGAATGCCATTCGGAATGCGTGTGTGATTGGAATAAAATTTCCCTCTGTCTACTTGGAAAATCCTAAGCGTGTACTGTTCACATCCTTGAAAAGTTGAAATTAATTTGGGCTTCAACACAATACAAAAGGAAGGGGGAATGACGTCAATTTTGAGTTCCTTCCAGGGGTTTTGTAAATAAATTTTACATTTTTATTTAAAATTCACGATTGGTCCCATGGGAACGAGGGGTGGCTTATCCGTAGCCACACAATAATCCTGCATATTATTACCTGCAATTATTCTACTTGTGTGTAAATATGTTGATGAGGGGTTGAACCTGAATTGGAAGCAGGTGGTATGATAAAAAAGTTCTGCAGCGTAATATGCTATTTATTAGGTAATGCACGTTCGGGGAGTATAAAGAAGTTTACGAGTTTGCAAAGGATCACGAGAATTATCCGTCCAAGCAGTCCAGTGCCTTTTTTTTTTTTTTATAAACAGAATTATTAATAGCAAGTCATTGTAAGGTCATAAATTTGGTGTAATAAATCAAAAACGTGACTCAGAACGGTCAATATCTTACAGCAACAGAGACCAATTACCCAAGCTAAAGGATACGGTCAAGCTGTTGTCATCCCAAGGCAAAAACTATGCGCGAATAGATGCAATTCATAAGGACTATCATTAATTCAAAATTTCTTATATATAGGTAGAGTATGCTGCTTGCACTTATCGATTAAAAATCGTCGAGAAGTTAAGAAACGGAATCGTGCAAAGAGATATTGGAAAGCTCTTAGAAAGTGCAGACCCGAGGTACAAGAACGGCTTATACTGACATATTACAGACAACATTTGTAAGACGATCAGCATATACACGTAGTTCCTAACATAAAGTAATTAAGCCCTAATAAACCCCAAAACAAGGTGGCATGCTGTAGTAGTAACGTGCTCGATTATTATAGTGGTATGTTGTTGGCTCAAGTATCCATTCAAGTTTTCTTCTAATAAAATAGAATTATATGGTGCAGTTATTTATCACCCAGAGTAACTAAACACTTGATTGAAACAAATACTAGAAAACCGAATGTTAAAATCACAGCAAATTCTCCTGCGCTAGTCCAGACATCACCCATGGAGTAAACATGTGCTGAAACCTAACATAACCTGAGTTTCGAACCACTACACCACAAATAACCGACTTACGCCACTTCCCCGTAGCCGCAGCAAGTACTAGTCAAAGTACTCCGACTGTTGAACTGCGGGCGGCTGATCAGCCTACAACAACAACAGTAACAAAAACGGTGACACTAAGGTTAATGGCGAATGTTTGCAGGGTAAAAATAAATCCGGGAATGCCATCATGAAGAGTCGGTATAAGATGGTTCGCTTTATTTTAGACAAGGTTACCAAAAATTAAGCGGCTAGTACCGCTCATGAAAAAGACGCTGCAACAAGGCCAAGTACCAGCCGGTTGTATGGGTTGCGGGATTGCACTGTTTCAAGGCAGATGTGGCCCAAGTACAACCGGCACGGAACACAGATCTACTAAGCCGAAGTCTACTAAGCTAGAATTGTGGCAATTAGTATGGGTTATTTGACTATTGTCATCCACCTTTCCAGACTACGTATCCCATTCAATGCACATTGTCGCAGCTGTAATGACATTAAAGAACAGGAAACGGATAACCATTTTCTGTGCAAGGCAACGCACACTTGGTAAACCTTTCTTTGATATCTTGCCAGAGATATCGGAGATGAGTATTAGCGAAGTAATCAGCTTTTTAAATGTCACAGAGTGGATCTAAAGACGTTTACTTCAATTTCACTTATTTCTAATTTTTAAACATACGTTGAGGTCACGCGTCAAAGTGCTCATTAGGTTTCAGCATAGTTTGCTGTTACAGCCACTTCTACCTACCTACCTACGTTACTTTAGGTAATATAAAAAGGTATACTCTCAGGCTTATACTCTAAGTTTGTAACATATGCCTTTCTCTGATCACCTCCCAACAATCGTATCATTTATTCTTAGAACAAATGGAACCGAAATGAATAATAGCTTGATGCTCCTACCCAAGCTCCATTCGAGGGAGAAAAAAAGCTCTCATTTACCGAAGGAACCTGAAGTCAAGAGTCTCGATAACTCTATATTTCACTCAGGTCGGGACGTATTGGAAAACATTAAGGCAAGACAATGGAAGAAGTTTTTGTTTCTGATTTATTGTACATCATCATTTTGCTTTTGTGCTTTGTTTTTTGCAAAGTGGTGCATCCACTACGTCTCTAAGAGTAGCACAGAGAGTAGGACAGAGATAATTTAGCCGAATATGCACAAAAAAGAAACCAGTTCAGCTCTTAGTATCAGCTGAAACACCCATCAACCACAACTGCTTCAGAGAAACTTCATATTAAATCAGCGATCTATTTTGGAAAACTATCGGCTTCTCAAATTTGATCATATAGCTCAACTGCATCGACAATGCAAACTTATACTCCACCATATAACACAAAGCAACAATCGAGGCAATAGGTAGAACTACCAGATAGAACATTTAAGAATATACGAATGAGATATGATTAATTTGATGAATTTAAGGGGTAATGCCACTCTCCCCAACTTTTCCTCAACTGCCGTGTCTCCTTCTCGACTGTTCTGTGGCATGTTCTCCTTGGACCGCCAGGTCTTCTGCCATTCTGAGTTAAATGGTTCCATTGCACAGCATGGTTCGCTTTAGAACTATACCCACTTTCGGAACGTGTGACCAATCAACTGCCACTTTCGTCGTTGGATGGTTGTGCCTATTGGTTCCTGACCCGTTCTCATGTAAAGGTGTTCGTTAGAGATATGATTGGGTCTGAAAATCCTTAAGATACTGCACAGGCACCTATTAACGAACGTTTGCTGCTTCCTGGTGATATTAGTGGTCACTTTCCACGTGCAACTTCCATATAACAGCACGGATTCAACATTGGAGCGGAACAGTTTTAGCTTGGTGTTCAAACTGATTGCATTGCTTCGCCATATTTTGCACAACATCCCGAACGCGGACTTTGCTTTGGTGATCCTGTTGGCAATATCCAGTTCGGTTCCACCATCGCATCGGTCGAGGAAATACTCTTAAGATACTGGAAATCCTCTACTCTCTCTACCTGTTGTCCAGCAATGCATATTTGAGCCGATGAGTTCGTTCCGAGGCTGATAATTTTAGTTTTTGCCGTATTAATTTTCAGCCCAACGACGCCTGCTTCCCTCTTCACATCCGCTAGCATTTGGTGGAGGTCCATAATTCTGTGAGAGAGTAAGCATACATCGCCAGCGTAGTCAAGATGTTTCAGTTGAGATGTAAAAGTCCATCGAATTCCTCCGTTTCCCGTCGACACAGCTGCATGAAGCACATCGCTTATCACCAATAGGAATAATATTGGTGAAAGGATACAGCCATGTCTTACCCCACTTTGGATCTCAAATTCCTCAGACAACCTCCCTCTGTGCAGGTCGTGGCATTTGGAGCCTTCATATGTAGCTTTGATAATAGCAATTAGTTTATCGGGAATACCTCTCCTGCGTAAGGCACGCCAAATAAACTCCCTATTGACACTATCGAACGCCTTCTCAGGTGCAGTGGCGATCGATATTCAACACACTGTTCGATGATAATCCGCAGGGTGTTGATGTGGTCGGTACAGGAGGATCCAGAGCGGAAACCTGCTTGTTCGGCATCGAGTGTGTCTTCGAGATGTTGTTTGATTCGCTCAAGGAAGATTTTAGCTATTATCTTAGCCACAGCAGGCAGCATGCAGATACCTCTCTAGTTTCCGCACTCCATTAAATTTTCTTTCTTAGAAAGTTTGACGGTCATTCCCTTTTTCCACTCGACAGAAAAGCTTTCAACATTCCAAGCTCTCCCTGTAAGTGGAAGCAGAAACTCTGCCGATGTTGTTGGTGTTGCTGGCGCTGCATGGTTGCGGGCAGGGATATGCTGATTGCTTCCACACCTTGCGAAAGCTGCTCTCTTAGTTGTTGGCGCACTGAGGGATCACTAAGTCTATCGATGTTGAACCTGGGCATTCTTGTGTTGTCGTGGGATCTTCGAACTGCAGTAATACGTAGTTGGAGACACGCTATCATAAAGCGGTGATCTCGTACTATCCCCACATCTGCCCCTCGCCTGTTTCGGACGTCCAGGAGACTACTTCTAAAGCGGCGGCAGATGACAAAGTGGTCAATTTGGTTGGAGGTTGCTTGCCTGTCGTTGGAAACCCAGCTGATTTTGTGGCAGGTCTTGTGCTCAAACGTTGTGCCACCTATCACAAGGCGGTTGGCATTGCAGAAATCCACAAACTAAAATTGCGGTTGCCTAGCCCATGCCTCCCGATTACATGTTTGAGCCCTTCGTTGTCGTTTCCTACCTTGGCATTCAAATCTCTCATCACTATGACAATGTCTCCATTTGGTGTTGTGTTGAAGACGGCGCTTAAAAGATTGTAGAAGCTCTCCTTCTTGTCCTCAGATGAGCCATTTGTTGTATAATGGTGACGCGTCGTACTCTAGTCCGGAATCTGGCCGTCATATTCATATCACCATGAGGCTGTCAGGAAATTAGGCCCCTACGTGCTGTTGTTGTTAACAGTAGTCGCGGACTTCCGGATGGTCTTCCAGAATATAGTACAGTGTTACGCGTTGGGGACTGGTATTCGTCCGCTTCTAACTATTTCATTTCACTTACCCCAAAGTGTCCAGTCTATATCGCATGAATTCATTTTCAAATTGAAGGAATCTGGCATTGTAAGGACCTTCACTTCCTGCGTCGAGGAGCGTCTTTAGATTCCAGAAACCTATCTTTGTCCGAGTACAATAGGAAAGAGTCGTCAACATGTGATCATTCCTTATCCGAGGCATAGTGTCGGTTTCTGTAGCGGGAAATGTTCGAGGACGCAGGTTGCTAGCCCACGTTACCTAGTCTGGAATCAATGCCCTAGACAACCCGCACTTGTAAGCCTATACGTATAAGGGTTTATACGTATAGTTGCCCGGGGACCACCACTAGGAGGGAAAGTGTAGTGTCTGAACTCTGCCATTTCTCAGTCATCATAAAATGACAGCGACTGGTTGTCATGAGAGAATGTGACACGAGGCTCATTCCTTTTTTGCTGCTTCTTTTGGATGGACATTCCCGCCAATATCATCTTTTTGCTACTTTTCCTTGTTTTTTTGTATTTAGATTAATCTAAGTTGTAATAAACATTTGAATTAATAAATTACTCATTAAACTGTTAAATGTCAAACATATCAGAAAGAAAGCACTTCATCACGAACTTGATTCTTGCGCTACTGCTCCAAACAAAGTTTTGAGCAGTCAGTAGTTTCCCGACCAATCGCTATGCAGATCCCCTAAGTATGAGCTTGCGAGTAAGTTAACCTCACTTGACGGTCAGCAGGCAGCAATTGGTGAACGGTTTGCACTTTATGAGGCAACATCTTCAGGTATTTCACCAAAATTCGACGCAACGAACGTCTGCTGATGCCAAATTGTGTGCATCGTTGTCTCGTCGATGTTTGTGGACTCTCTCGGGCATCTTCGGTCACAGCAGTGATACATATTCGCGACATCTCTAGTTGACCCAGTTTGCACGAAACACTTAGCCAAACGCTTAATTGTTCGAGCACATGGTGCAGGACGACGAGGAAAACGTCGACGAAATTTACGCTGCGTTAAAACAACAGACCGGAAATTGGTCAAATAACCAGTAACAATAATTCCGCATTCTTCATGTGTACATATCGCTCCATTGTTTCTCGTCAATTAACTCTCTATCTGTCTACAACATAAATGTCAAAGCACAATGACATTTGAAGCCATTTTCAAAAATTCACATTATGACATTACTTTTGCCCCCCCTGTTAGGTGGGATTTGCTGACGCTGGGAAGCTTTATTTATTTATTTATTTTTCTAGTCAGCATTCGTCATTCGTCTTGTTACATTTAAAAATTTTAAAAACAATTCCTAGATGGCACCACGTGCAGTAGGTGAGAGACGATCTTACTAAAAGAGTTATTTAGTGAACGAAAATCCTTCGGGAAGTGGTACTCCTGCTTCTACGTGTTTTGTTTCGACATTTGCCATCCAAATGTATGCAGCTGTTGCAGCTTTCCATCCACTATTTATGAAAGCCTCCAACTGGAGATTGAAATGTCCAGACGACAGTGTCTGTTAGGAGTCTGATGAAGAGAGATTCAAAGACGCCACCATTCCGAAAAATACACTAACAGTTCAGATTTCAATACTCTCTGCTATCTTCTTCTTCTGCTTCTTCCTTTTATCAGCGAGGTTATGATCCGAAAACTAGGGATCACAACCCTCCCACTTCACCGCATTTCTACTGATCCGCCTGTGGGGTTCGCCTATTTGACCTCAGAAAATATCGGCAGACCTGCCGATTTTGGATCACTCGGTTACTGAGGCCAATGAAATGCCGATGTCGTCGCATTTGTCTGATCCAGGCGTTTATAGGCCTGCCTTTCCTATATCGCGATGTCTTTGGAACGTGCATAGATATTGCCTTTTTTACAGGGTTCAAATGATATCTTCTTTGAACGTGGCAATACCAGCTGAGCCGGTCGCACTCTAATTTTCGTACGATGGTTTCCTTGATGTGAAAGCTTCCACGGATCTTCGAACTTCTTATTCGATCAAGCTTGGTCACTCCTGCTGTCATGCGAAGCATCTTCATCTCAGCTGCCGTTAATTTACTCTCATACTTTTTGTACATCGTCCAACATTGTGAACCGTATGTGAGCGCTGGACGTACAACTGCGGTGTAGAGCTTTCCTTTCAACTTAGGTGGCATTTTTCTGTCGCAGAAGATAGCGGAATTTTCTCGCCACTTCATCCACCCTACGCTTACACGATGATTGATGTCGTCATCACAAGTTGCTTTGCTATTGATCATAGATCCCAGATATTTGAACTTTTCGCACTTGGGAAGCACTGTTCCATTCAAATAAATGTCTGGAATAGGCCTGAGTGGATCAGAGAACGGGCAGCACAAGTACTCTGTCTTTTTTGAACTAATGCGATACCCATTTCCCTCCAAAACGTCCACCCACACATCAAGTGCTCGTTGCAGGGATGTAGGATCCTCACTTATGATGGCTCCATCGTCAGCAAAGAATAACTGATGTACCTTGGGGTCCATCACTTTACCTTCAAGCAGATAATCAAGGACTGTAATAAAGAGCAAAGGACTTAAAACGCTTCCCTGGTGCACCCCGACTTTGATTCGGAACTCTTCGGTTACTCCAGCGGGGCATCTTACTTTTGTCTTTGCTCCTTCGTACATGTCCATAATCATCTGTACATAGGTTTCTGGAACCCCTCGATGTCTTAGCGCCACCCATATCAGATCTCGTGGTTGTCTGTCGAATGCCTTTTCAAAGTCAACCAATACAATATGCAATTCCCTTAAGGAATCACGATGTTTTTCCAATATGATCCTTATACTTTGGATTGCATCTGTGGTTGATTTACCCGAGACAAACCCGCACTGATCATCAGATAGCCGTATTATTTTTCGCAGTCGGCCACCTAATACCCGCTCAACGATCTTCATGGTGTGTGACATCAGCTTGATCGAACGGTAGTTATCACAGTTTCGCGTATCACCCTTCCCTTTGTATACAGGGAGAAGGTAACTTTCCCTCCATTCATTCGGCATTGGATCACCTCTCACGAATTTGGAGATGAGAATTCTGAGCCATCTGAACCCGATGTCTCCCATCTTTTTCCAGAACTCAGAGGGTATCTCGTCTGGCCCAACCGCTTTTCGTTTTTTGGAGTATTTGACCGCCTCACTAACTTCTTCGACTGTAATGTCGGGTATTTGTTCACAGTTAGGGGTGGCTCTTGGAAGGTATAGCCGGGGAAACTGTTCATTCAAAAGCTCTTCACAATACTGCCGCCACCTCTGCAGAATTTTGTCGTCATCCACAAGAAGCTGGCCATGAGCATTGCTAATGAACTTTGGCGAACGAATCTCCTGAGCATTCTTCCTTCTTTGGGCGGCTATTTTGAAGATAGTGGCACTCTTGTTCATATTGTGTCTTCGCAGCTCCTGGATAGCCTGGTTTGCATCAGCAACCGGGGAAAATATTTTATCGAGCTCCCGATACAGGCCCTCCGTACTCTCTGCTTGAAGCTGAGCGCACTTCTTCTTCGCTTTTTTCTTGCAGCATCTGTATTCCATTTCGAGGCGAGCTTTTTCGTCACTATTATTAGAGGGGCACTTTGACCAAGCTTTGAAAGCTGCTTTCTTCTCATTTATCACTTTCTTAGCTTCATCACTCCACCACCATGTTTCTTTGGCGTGTTGATGGTGGCCTTTTGAAGCTCCTAGCAGTGATTTGGCCTTCTTTAAGCAAGTTCGCTGTAGGGAATCCCACATATTTTGTGCTCTGCACTCTTCATCCTCAGCTCCGTTGATGGTGCGAGAGAGGTAATTTTTCATTACGAAAACAAAAGCATCGCCTTTTTCTTTGTCCAGATTGTACCACTTGATTTTCTCAGAGACCCCTGTTTGTTTGCTTTTCTTTGGTGTTTTCATAAAAAAATTTCTGTTAGCAGGAGACGGTGTTGACGAGCGATTGCCTCTCCCGGGATCACTTTGCAATCTTTTACCCGAGGCTTCATGAAACTGGCTACCAAATGGTAGTCAATCTGAGTTTCATCTCCACCACTGCTGTAAGTGATCAGGTGTCGGCTTTGTTTGATGAACATGGTATTTAACACGATAAGACCGTGTGATTTGCACATGCTTAGGATGTCTTCACCAGGAAGGTTCCTGGTGCCATATCCTAGTCCTCCATGGCAGTCTTCATAGTCTTCGTTTGATTTCCCGACATGTCCATTCAAATCTCCTCCCACAAACAGAAATCCTTCCTTTGGGATGTTCTTAAGGAGATTGTGGAAATCTAGCCAAAATGCATCCTTATCTATCTGATTGCACCCATTGTGGGGAGCATATGCACTGACAATATTCCACACCTCTCCTTGTATTACTAGTTTGAGAGACATCAAACGGTCGCTGGACTTCGAAATGCTCAAGACGTTTCCAAGTAGCTCTGCCGCAAGGATGATACCGATTCCGTTCCTAGCCTTTTCCGTTCCGTAGTAGAACATCTTGTAATCTTTTGTCCTAACGTCCAAGAAACGCGCCCGATTCCCGGTGTTTTTCCATTTCGTCTCTTGGACACACAAGATGTCCACCCGCCTTCTATTCATCATCTCTTCCAGCTCGTAACTTCGACCGGTCATGCTTCCAACGTTCCAACTCGCGACCCTTAAATTGCGTCCAAACTGTTTCATTATGTTGCTAGCCCCCGGAATCCGTATAGCTCTGACCCGAACATTTCTGCTCGGTCCAGGATCAGTACCATGCACAGCAGTGGTAGTGCCTGGCGGGGTAGTGCCTTTCCTTTTTGCAAGTATTATCATAATGATACAGTTTTGCAATACAATTTTTGCACCATATTGCGATGGTGTTTGTTGTTTGACACGTGCATGCTCCTGTTTTAGTATTGTTTGATCTTTCTTTTATGACACCGGTGATCTCCAGTCGTGTCAACCCACGGACTCGCATGCACACTTGTGGGAGGGTTTTTAAGGTAGTATATGTGTCGCTAGGCTCACTTGGGTGTTATATTGCCTAGATCTGATTTGTCCCCTTAGTCGCCTTTTACGACAAGCGCTAGTTGTTGGGGGGCGCTGCAGTGATATTCTTAACCCGTCCCTGCACGGGGCTTCAATACTCTCTGCTATGTTACTTGTGTATAATTGCATTTCGTTCGAGCTGTCTCACGTTTCTGATGCAATTTTAGATTAATGTCTCCATTTCACTAACCTAGGACAGCAACATTCTTGTGAAGTATTTTTCCAAGAACAACTTCTTCCATCTCATCTCATCTGCATTCAGAAATTAAATCTATAAATCAGTGATTAACTTTGGTGAATATTCTCCACTCACACATCAAATACAAATATTTGGCGCAACAGCTCTTTAAAGTGCCAGGGCCTAGCTTCTCGCAACCACTCATGTTGTGTGCGTTATGCTTTTCACACAAATGGAAGGGACCTACAGTTTAATGCCGAATCCGAACGGCGATTTGAGAAGCTTTTTCGTGACAACAATACTATCGGATGTTTGTCAGACGCTCGCGAGAGGTGGGACCGTGAAAAAAACTTTTTGGTGTTTTCTGGGATTCGAACTTGGAACCTCATGCGTAGAGATCCGACACACTAACCACTTACGCCACGGCTCCCACTCACACATCGGCAATTCCCAAGCTAATGTATAAGAAACTTACCAGGTTGAAGGGAAATAAAGCATAAGTGTACATTTATTTGAATACACTTATACTTGAGAAAGCAATAGATGTCGGTATGCATCTCAGTTGATCTCTAGTTCCGCTTTTGAATCGGCTTAGGCATTGAGTCATATTTTTCTATAAGACAAATTCAAACTCGACTCCTTTTCCTCTCTTATAAATTTTTAGTAAGTCCTGCAATAGTTCTGTTCGCTGCATACATTACGATCAGATATCCTCTGGCAGAATTCAATTAAAACTTCCACCAACAATGCGATATTCCCCAGCCAGAGTCATATCTCCCAAACCTCGTTAAATGCCTATGTAAATGCTTTAATTTTCCATTAAGCTAAGTATTCCAACACTTCACCGCACTCAAATCCAAAATCTCTTCCTCCGCACTCTACACACAACGACTTTACAAAGAAAAACCCACTCAACCATTTAGCGACAACTTCAATTAAAATAAATTCCCTATTCCTACATTCACCTGAATAACACTCTCCTCGACCTCGTCACCTAGATTAGAGGAACATCAAATATTTACCAACAAATTATTTAATAGCAGTTCACTTTTGTATTGCCACAAGGATTTCATCCTTCGGAAAATATCTCTGCAAATACTTCTTCCACGTTTAACCCCCGAAAGCGCAGAACCGACAGTACCGAAGAAAAACTTTTCTCTCGACCTTTCCTTTCCGCAAAAATTTGTATTCCTGCCGGATGGTTCCCGAAAATTATTGACGGCATTTTGTTCATTTTCAAAATTCCAAGAGGGAAACTCTAACCCTCCAAGTACTGCTTTGCACTCCAAGTTAATCAATTGGCAGCTTTTGCGTGAGGCACAATTGGAACTTGTATCCTCGGGGGTTTGGAACTGAAAATTTAATCTCCCTCCGTCTCACGCTCTGTATCTCCCTTTCAACAGGTGTTCCTGCTGGCCCACTGTGATGACAATGTTTTGTACTTGCGTACCCTTGCGACTGGCACCGAACTGCACACACTCAAAGGACACAAATCCAGGGTAATGAATACATAACACTCCACCTCGGCACATAGAGGGAGGCTTTGCTCTTGTTGGGCTTAAAAATTTAATAAATTGCTTTTCCATGTTTCTCGTCCTTCGTCAATTGGTTTCGCAATTTGCATACGCATCCTGGACAGGTTCGTACGTTGTCAATTGCAAAGGACAGCCAGAGGGCTGTGGTTGGTTGCGAGGATACGCGAGCGTTAATATTCGACATGCATTCGGGAAAGTTAATCCGGTCGATGCCACCAAATCCGGGCCCAGTGACAGCTGTGTATGCTATGGACAATGACGACTTCCTGATTACGGTAGGTGGGAATAAAATTACTTTCTACTCCTTCCGCAACGAGGAGCTGTACGTGCATCCATATTCGCACAATCAACGGCGGAAACGTTCTCTCAAGCGGATGCAATCGCAGAGGTCGCCCTCGACGACACTGCCTCCGATTAGTTGTTTCGATGTATCGAGGGACTCACAATTGGCCGCCATAGCCTCGGGCAAGAGTGTCCACATCCTGAAGGTGAACAACACACCGGAATATCAGACAACTTTCGATGGTCATACGGGAGCGGTGACATGCCTGAGTTTTGCACCGAATAGTGAGTTCGTGGCATCCGGTTCCGAGGATAAGACTGTGAATATATGGGGCATTGCTTTGGGGGCTGTTGTTACAAAATTTAAGGTGGGTACACCTCACACACACTTAACTCCTGTTTAACCCTCCTCTCTCTGTTTAGGGTCACAATGCGTCGATTACATCGGTTGCGGTCTTGATGGATTCCCGCCGAGCTATCTCATCGGATCGTGAGGGGTATTTGTTTGTGTGGCTAGCTGAAGCGGCGACGCTTCTACAGACTGTCCAGGGACCATACAAGTGTCTTGCGTCCACCAACAACATGAAATTCGCTGTAAGTTCAGTAGTTCTCTCTGTTCAAACTGTCTCTAGGCTTTTCTGCGCTGCAGGTTTGTACGAACGGCGACAACAGTCTAAAAATTTGGTCTCTAACCAGAGAGGATGAAAAATACACGGTGTCCCACTCAGACGACATCACTTGCTTCAACATTACCGCCGACAGCTTGTACGTGATAACCGGTTCCAGGGATATGTCTCTGAAGGTTTGGCAGGCAACGGGTGGAAAGTTGGCACAGGTCCTCGTTGGACACACAGATGCGGTGACTTGCGTTGCAGTTTCCGTCACCAACAAGACTCAAGTGATATCAGGATCAAAGGACTTTAACCTGATCATATGGGACTTGCACACTGGCGAGGAGGTACACACATTGGCAGGTCATCTGGCTCAAGTCACCTGTGTTAGGGTATCCGCTGATGGTAGGTAGCGTTGTTTTCCTGGGATTATCGTTATAGTCCATTCTCCATGCAGGAACAACAACCGTCTCAGGCAGCGATGACAAGACCATAATTGTGTGGGAAACCAAGCGCGGCTTAGCCTTGACATCCTTACAACTCCATGTGCCATTCACCAGGTTCGATATTAGCTTGGACTGTTCAAGGATACTCGTCCAACTTGTGGATAGTTTCAATTTGCCCGTCATATGCCTGCACAATACTCCCGCGCAATATGTGAAACTTCCAACGTATTCAGCTCCAGCTAGAGATGTGGAGGGTAAGCTTAAGAGTCCTTATATGAATTTGCCTTTTTTCTATTCTGTTTGAACTAGATTTACGACCACAAGGACCAAAACGACAAATGAAACGTTTGCTGAAGAAGGAGGTCTCACTAGACACTTACACATGGCAAAAGAAATACGGCCACTTGACGTCATCGGTTATGATGGCACAGGTCGATGAGAGGTTAAAGAGAAGATTCTCTGTCTCCGCCAGCATGGAGGAAATTTCAAAAATTGCTGAAATGAAGACGCTGACTTCACAAACAAATCTTGGGCCAGAGCAAGCCGCCTTAGCACAATCACAACATTTCGATCAATTAGAAGCGTTATGGAATAAGAGATCACCGCCAAGGAGGCGTCATAATGCGGTAAGTGAAACTAATGAAGGGTTCATATTTCTCCACTCCCAATGTCCGTTTTTGAACTACAAGGTATAGTATTTGTCTTTTAAAATGTTAAACAGTCAATTAAGAACAAACATCTTAATTTAGAAACAAAGTTGGTAGGGCTCCTGACCTTTACATACTACGAATGTATTTGGCATGACTTGAATTTAAATTTTCTTTTAGCTGATTTATCCTTGCAGTCCTTGGAACTTCAACAGAATAATCACAGCACTTGCTAACCAGTTTTACGACTTTTTTATTACAACTGCTGCCAGTAAAACCACGTCCTATTAGTCAGTGAAACCATACAGAATCAGACACTCCATTGCATTTTAATTTAATTATTTGCCATGACAAGCATCTTTTGGAGATAAAATGGAACTGTAAATCTTTTTATTCTTTTCCAAATGAACAAATGAATGACGAAACAAAATTCGTTATGTTACGTAATTAAATAACACTTCATCGTTAAAATATTTTCTACTTAGTTATACAAACTTTAAGCGCTTGCCCGATAGTATGGTTCAAAAGGGGAGATTAAGGATGTTCACATCGAGTAATTATGCCGGAAATGACCCGTGCGTTATGACGACTAAGTTTCACCAGAGAGGTTGATCTCTTCTTGATAAAGGCCGGCCATAGCGCCCTGGCCGTTGCGCATGTGTCCAGATGAATCCAGCGTCTATTTGCTCGAGCTGTGGCTTCATCTTCTATTTTCTTTCGTAAGGAACTAATTGGGGTCGCTACAAGAGGGAGAGCCCGCGATACGTGCAGCGCCGAATCTTTCCAAGCAAGCTCGTCAGCCCTTTCGATTCCTTCGATATCCATATGCCCCTGGTACCCAGCAGAGGGTCACTGCATTGGCTCTAGATGTCTCGTTTAAAAGCTATTTGCAGGTTCTCACAACCCTCGATCCAATTACAGTACAGTCCAGAGCCTTAACGGCTGAGTGGCTATCTACGAGTATATAGACAGTGATCGTTTTACCAATGATATTACGCTCGCGTAGGCGAACCGCACAGGCGGATCAGTAGAAATGCGGTAAAGTGGGAGGGTTATGATCCCTTGTTTTCGGATCATAACCTCGCCGAAATAGGAAGAAGAAGATTGGTTGGCTAGTTTAGGATCGGCCCTCGATGAGGATGTACTTAGACCAGAGAGTAGGTCCATTGTACTACCGATGTGTAAGGCGGGTGGGTCACCCTCTTACTCTTGGAACCATTTGCTTCGTTAAATGAAGGCGTGAATTTTAGCCGTGCAGGCGTTGCCGAGATCATTAAGATCATTGTAGAAGTATTCACCCAGAGTGGTCTTCCTGATGTTGGCGAGCGCAGGACAGACGCACAGTAGATGACTGATGGTCTCTTCTTCCTCTTCATCTCTGCAGCTTCAGCGTCATTATGAGGGATACCTAATCTTTCGGCATGTCTTCCTATGACGCAGTGTCCAGTGAGAGCATTTGTTATTTTTGAGAGGGTTCCTCTCTTGTGCTTCAAGAGTCCGATGGACCTGGATTTATTGAGTGTCGGCCAGAGCTGCCTGGCGGTATAAGATTGGTCTAGATGTTGCCATCGGTGATTGGCTACTTTCTCGGCATCAATTTGAATAAGGTACTTAACATAAGACGCTGGCGCTTCGATGTCGGTAATGCTTTTGCTATCTGTACCAGAGGAGCCTTGTCGTGCTGGTTCGCCGGCTGCACAATTCCCCGGTATGTCACAGTGACCTGGTACCCAGCAAAGGGTGAGGTTGTACTGACCAACTATCTCGTTAAGAGATATGCGACAGTCTTTCACTGCCTTAGATCTCGTAGTGCTGGATGCGAGGGATTTGATGGCTGTCTGACTGTCGACGTAAATAACAATATCAGGTCTTGATAGTGTGCTAGGCGCTAGTCAGTCAGCGGCTTTGCGAACTGCGGTGATTTCGGTTTGAAAAACGCTGCAGTGGTCTGGAAGGTTAAAGGAGAGGTGTATGTCCAGATCTTCCGAGAAAATTCCGGCACCGACTCCGTCCTTGGTTTTGGACCCGTCCGTGAAAATTGACAGCGATTCGTTGTAAAGGACATTGCGTTGCGTCCACTCACTTCTGTCCGGTATCGAGTGCGTGTAGCCCTTGCTAAAATCATATCCAGTGGGCAGATGGTCAGTGGAATTGGGAAGATGACGGTGCATCGAAAGTATATTGGCGTGTCCCGTGTGTTGCTTCTTCCACCACTGCTTGGAGCCTCTCAGTCTTATTGCCGAGCTGACAGCCAATTGTTTACTGATGATGTCAATCGGAAGCAGGTGAAGCATGGTTTAGACCGCCGCTGTGGAAGAAGTTCTCAAAAATACAAATACAAATAGTTGGCGCAACAGCTCTTTAAAGTGACAGGGCCTAGCTTCTCGCAACCACTCATGTTGTGTGCGTTATATTTTTCACACGAATCGAAAGGACCTACAGTTTAATGCCGAATCCGAACGGCGATTTGAGAAACTTTTTCGTGACAACAATACTCTCGGATGTTTGTCAGACGCTCGCGAGAGGTGGGACCGTGAAAAAACTTTTTGGTATTTTCTGGGATTCGAACTTGGGATTGGGATTCGACACACTAACCACTTACGCCACTAGAAGTTCTCAGTGCACCGGTAATACTGAGACATGCAACTCGCTGAGTTTTTTCCATTATGGATAGGTTGGATTTCTTCTCCAAGGCGGGCCACCATACCAATACTCCATACATGAGAATCGGTTTTATGACCGACGTGTGTAGCCAGTGCATGATGTTTGGTTTAAGGCCCCAAGTAGAGCCTACTGCTTTCTTGCAGATGTATGGGCGGCCAGCGATTTCCTGGACCGTTCGACGACATTCTCCTTCCAAATTAGCTTGCGGTCAAGCTTTAGGCCTAAATAGCTAGCACTATTTGAAAGCTTGAGGGTGGATCCCCTTATCTTGAGCGGAGGGAAGTCAGGTAGCTTGTGTTTTCTTGTGAATAGAACTAGCTCGGTCTTCGTCGAGTTAACGGAGAGACCGCATTTATTGGTCCATCTGAGCAGTTCATTAAGAGCAGACTGCATGACATCGGCCAGCGTCTGCGGGTATTTGCCTGTTGTTAGAATGGCGACATCATCTGCATAGGCAATAACATTGCATCCAGTTTTTTCGATCTTTAGAAGGGCCTCGTTGAGCACCAAATTCCAAAATAGTGGAGACAGTACACCCCCTTGAGGGGTGCCTCGATGTGCATGTCGCTTGACAGTACTACTTCCGAAGGATGCTGTTATTCTGAACTCTTTGGTTGAGAGTGATTTTTCGATAGGGTGGCTGATGGAGTGCAAAGCCGTTTCGACAGACTTACCTTTTTGGTAGGCGTGCTGTGACGTGGATAGTAGGGTGCTATCAATAGTGGCCTTGATGTGTAGGTCCAGGAATCTTTCCAGAATCTTGAGAAGGAAGGACGTTAGACTAATAGTCTAAGGTCCTTTGGGAGGGTGTGCGATGTCTTGCCTGCTTTGGGTATAAAGACCACTCTTACCTCGGTCCAGGCAGTTGGTGTTGTTCCGAGCTCAAGACAAGCCTTCAGAATGCAGGAAAGATACTGCCATACTATGTTGAAGGTCGTCTGAATCTGGGCCGGAAAAACACCATCCGGTCCCGGGGATTTGAATGGTTCGAAACTGTTTACCGCCCATTTCAGCTTATCTTCGCTGATAAGATGAGGATGTGCCTGTGGGCGTGCAACATTTACCAGGGCGCGATCATCGTTGGGGGTAGGCGTGCAGCCGGGGAAGTGAGTGTCCATGAGCAGGTTGAGCGATGCTTCGTCCGATTCAGCCCAGGATCCATTGGGATTTGTAGCGTACATGTGTAGCGTACCTTTGTAGCGCGCCTTACAGAAATGTAAGCGTAGCATTAGATCAGTATACCCATCAAAAGATGGCGCTTCTTAATACACCATTCATATATGATAGGCGTGATGGCACATAGGCAACCAAAATTGTTTTTCACATTCATTATACCAAGAGCAGCCGTGGCGACAAAGTGTTTGGTCGACCCAAAGTAAAAATTATAGTTTGTAAATTTAAGAGTAGTATTGAAATAAAGCAATACAATAAATAGTATCTTTTGTTGTGAATTTAATTGAATAAAAGAAAATAATAAATATTGCACCAACAACGGGGCACAGAGTGCAATAGATTCATGAGGACACTAGGTATAGTTGGTGTTTTGGAGAGGACTTTTCGCAGTCTAGAGGATTGAAACGAGTTGTCAATACTCTGACAAAAACTGCGCCAGGATCTGCGTCTAGCTTTCCGAACCTCTATTTTGAAGTTCTTCGGACTTTCTTTGTAGATCTCCCAGTCCAGTGGTAGCCTTGTTCGTTTGGCTTTATTGAATTGTTTCCTGCTTGTGCAGCGAAGGCTGTTCAGTTCTGCATTCCACCATGGGGGACGATTGCCCACCTTTCTTCTTGTGATCGGATAGGATTTGATGAAAGCTGCATTAAGTGCAGAAGTTAGAACGGTGTTTAGCTTGTCTAATTCCAATTGTGTAGTTGGTGTAGTGTACACTTGATTGGATAGTTTAGCAGAGAGGGATTTATTGTGTAAGCACCAGTCGGTTTTCCGTCGATTGCGGAAGACTAAGGGTGCGGTACTGGGATAAATTTCCAGTTTGTACTCCAAATAACGGTGATCGGAAAACGAATGACTGTCAGATACAGTCCAGTTGGAAATTGCAGGATAGATACTTTGGGAAGCAAAGGTGACGTCAAGCACCTCTTGCCGGGTCTTGGTAATAAAAGTAGGACTATTTCCTCTGTTGCAAACTACTAGGTCGGTGCCTACTAAATACTCGAAAATAGACCTACCTCGAGGGTTAGTGTCGGTACTACCCCATAGATCATAGCGCGCGTTGGTGTCGCACCCCAGTATGATGGCTTCTCTTCTACTCCTTGCTTCATCTACCGCTTCTTCCACTTCCTTGAATGGAGCAGACTCGGGGTCTTCATAGGGTAGGTATCCTGACGCCAGCCAGATGGTGGTGTTTTTTGATTTAAGCAGTGTTACTGCTAGGTCTCTTGTGCTATGGTGGGGAAGAAAAGTTAAGTTCAAGGAGGTTTCAGCAAGAAAGCAAGCTCGGGCTCTACCTACATCCTTCGCGTGGTATAGCGTATATCCTGGGGCCCTCAATCCTGTGACGGTGTTATATCTTATCCAAGGTTCATGGATCAGGGCAATGTCAAAGCCTCGTTCACTGAGGCGAAGTAGCAGGTTAGCGATGCTAAGGAAGAATGGTGGAGATTAATCTGTATCAGTTTGAGCATCATTATCAGCTGATACGGACCTCTCCACGACGGTGGCATTTAGGTCATCGGGGGATGATGGTTCATCATCAGGGACTTCAACGCGGGGTAGGGCGGGAGTCGCCAAGTTAAAGGGACCTGCGATGCTATTTCGGTCCGGCGTGAAAAGCCTTACATCTATCACCACAAGGGATCTTAAACTCCTTCGCGCGGAGTAGAGGTAATGATTCGGCGGTTAGAGATATGATTAGCGAGCGGCCAGATCTCTTGGTGTAATTTTCCGTCTTTTTAGAGCTCGATGGCTCCTTAAATGCCTTCCAGTCTTTGACTGGTAGGTCCGGATTTTGATAGGCGACAAGGCTAAGGATTTTTACTGGCTTGGGCGGTTCGATTGGAACCGGGGAATTTGCTCCGTTCCACTGCCTTGAGCTTGGCTCCTGGCCAGATTTCACCTATGCTGCTAATGGCAGCGGCGATGAAGTCGACCGAGTTCTGATCGTCGCATGCGATCAGCTCAACAAAGACTTTATGCCAGCCAGCGTCCTGGAAGGTGGGTGGAGAGTTGGGATGAGTTAGGATACGCTCGTAAAGGCAGTTCATCACTCTGCCTTCAATGAGCCTCCACTTATCGTAGTAGATCCTCCCCTCTTCGTCAGACAGGTCCACTGTCGCGACGACGAGGCTGTCCTTGACTGTCTCGGAGAAGGATTTGGAGCTCACTGAGCTCTTTGTCTTCTTCGAGGCGTTGGACTCCTCGTCTACGGACCTGCGTCTATTGGGCGCAGAGTCTATCGCGACTACGGACTGGCTCCCAGCTTGGTTTGGTAAACCAGATCGACTCGGTGTGTCATTAGCGTGGGAGCGATTCTTTCGAGGAGAGGGATTCACTCTTCGATTCGTGGGTTGGCGAGTGCCCCGGGTGGAGGACTGGCGTGAGCCACGGGTGGAAGGGTGGCATTTGCCACGGGTGGTTTGGTGGCGTTGCCCACGGGTAGCGAAGTGCCGCAGAGGCTTTAGCTTCATAAGCTCGCTGAACTCTCTGGCAATGTCAGTTGCCCAGACGTGGGATTCCCGCTCTTGCTGACTGCACTCCTTTTCCGCCTTTTGCCTAGTCGGTCAAGGATGCGGAAAGCCGCTTTAGTCTCACGACTTAGCGATTTCCTCTCTTGGTCAGTGAGCTTGGAAAGAGATGGAGGAGCTGAACTGCACGTGGGTGTAGCGCTTTTCAGTTCGTCCGACAGCACGGAGCACTCGCTGACGGAATTATCGATGCAGAGATTCTGCAGATGCTCTTCCACACGTGTAGTGCTTTTAGAGCTGCCGACGATGTCGGCTGTTTCCGGTTTTTTTTTGTTGAGGCCCGGCCTCAAGGTCTGGTTTTTTGTTTATGGATGAAATTTTGGTCCCACGAGTAGCTAGGGAAGGGTGGTCAGTCTGCACAGAGCCCCGCATTATGCAGATAAGGCAGTTGATACCAGAGCGTGCCCGCTGTCTCTGGATACACCGTCTGCGACTGAGCTATTTTTGGTTGTCCTGGGCCCTCAGCCAGGCTGATCCTCGGCACGGTACGGTTGACACCTTGATCCAGCCCAGGGGGAAGAGTTGGGGGAGGGGTGGGGAAGAAGGATAGGAGAGACTAGGTAGGTGATTATCTTTTAGTTTTACTTCGAGCCTCTTCAAGTGAATCGCTCATCGTTGCGGCGATACCGCTTGGGACGTGATACGTCCCCGATGTCGATTCCAAGCGTCTTGAGCTCTAGTATAAGCCATCACACCGCGACAAGGTAGACAATCAAGTGATGGTGGCCACCTAGTACCTGCTGAACGATATTCACGGTGTGTGACGCCAGCTTGGTCGAACGGTAGTTATCACAGTTTCGCGTATCACCCTTCCCTTTGTATACAGGGAGAAGGTAACTTTCCCTCCATTGATTCGGCATTGGATCACCTCTCACAAATTTGGAGATGAGAATTCTGAGCCATCTGAACCCGATATATCACATCTTTTTCCAGAACTCGTCTGGCGCAACCGCTTTTCGTTTTTTTGAAGTATGGTATTTGACCGCCTCACCAACTTCTTTGATTGGAATGTCGGGTATTTCTTCACAGTTAGGAGTGGCTCTTGGAAAGTATACCCGGGGAAACTGTTCATTCAAAACTCGTTCACAGTACTACCGCCACCTCTGCAGAATTTTGTCGTCATCTGCAAGAAGCTGGCCATGAGCATTGTTAATGAACTTTGGCGAACGAATCTCCTGAGCATTCCTCCTTCTTTGGGCGGCTATTTTGCTCCTGTTCATATAGTGTCATCGCAGCTCCTAAATAGTCTGGTTTATATGCGCAATCGGGAAAGATATTTTCTCCAGCTTGCGATACAGACCCTCTGTACTCTCTGCTTGAAGCTGGGCGCACTTCTTCTTCGCTTGGCTCTTGCAACGTCTGCATTCCTCTTCGAAGTGTGCTTTTTCGTCGGTTTTTTTCTCATTTATTACTTCTTTAGCTTCATCACTCAACCAACATATGGTATTTCTTTGGCATCTTAGTGAATCTCCTAGCAGTGATTTGATCTTCTTTAAGCAAGTTCGTTAAAGGTATTCCCTTATTTTTTGTGCTCTGTACTCTTTATTCTCAGCTCCGTTGTTGGTGTGAGAGAGGTAATTTTTCACCGCAAAAACTAAAGCCTCGCCGCTTTCTTTGTCCAGATTGTACCACTTGGTTTTCCCAAAGTCCCATGTTTGTTTGCTTCTCTTCGCTTTCTCCATAAAAGTTTCTGTTAGCAGGAGGCGGTGTTGCTGAATAATCGCCTTTCTCAGGATCACTTTGCAATGTTTTACCTGAGGCTTCATGAAACTGTCCACCAAATAGTATTCAATCTGGATTTCACTTCCATGACTGCTGTAAGTGATCAGGCGCTGGCTTTTTTTTTTATGAACATGGTATTTTACACGATAAGACCGTGTGACCTGAACATGTTTAGGATATCTTCACCAGAGGGTTCCTGGGTACATGGCAGTCTTCGTTCGACGTTCTGACATGACTATTCAAACCTCCTCCAACAAACAGAAACACTTCCTTTGGGATGTTCTTTAGGAAATTGTGAAGACCTAGCCAATCGCACCCACTTCGGGGAGCACATTCATTGACAATATTCAACACCTCTCCTTGCATCACCAGTTTGAGGGATATCAGGCGATTGCTGGACTTCGAAATAGTCAAGACTTTTGCTCTGTCGTAAGGACGATCCCGATTACTTTCCTACCCTATTTTGTTCCGTAGTAGAACATCTTGGAAGGTTTTGTTCTAACGTGTAAGAAACGCGCCCAATCTTCGGTGCTTTCCCATTTCCTTTCTTGGACACAGAATATGTCCATTTGCCTTCTGTCCATCATATCTTTAAGGTCGTACCGACAATACAACTGATATCATATTTAATATCTGTCATGAGTCCCTATTTATTAAAATGTATGTTTATGTACCCCGAATCTAACCATCAGTCTCGTTTTATGAATTTTTCCTCCACAGGGTCTATCACGCCAGACATCACTCGTTGAAGATCGCCTCGAGTCATCCGATGACGATGAATATCATGACGAACGTGCAGGTATGTCCACCTCCTCAGAAACCGTTGATAGTTGTTTATTAAATCCCGGAATGTTGAGAATGCGTCCAATGTCCCTACCGATAGCTGCATGGGAAACATGTAGTGTAGATGGGTCAACGGTCAGTGGTGCAGATCATGGTGCTCAACCGGATCTAGTTAAAGATATCCCCGTCGAAAGCAATAAGACTCCCTCCTCATCACAACCACAAAACTCCCATCTACCAGGTTGCTCTACTTGCAATTGCGACAATCAGTTTGCCAAGAAATGGAGTATATTCCGATGGAAAACTTTCAAAAATCGTAGCCAACAACGTCGCAATTGCAAGTCCCTCGACACCACCGCCAGTAATAGTGTTGCCACTACTCCAGCTGCCATTACAAATGCTGTCCTTATTGAACACCATGATCCGACCACCGTTCGTTCTACGGAGCATCAAAATCATCTAACCCAAGCGTCTGCCAATCAAGGGCCGGATATACCACCACTAACCCATTTACATGGTAATTTCCGGTTTTGTAACATTTTCCATCTGCACAGGCGTAACAACGGCCTCAAGGCAGTGAATGGGTTGGCTGATCCTGATGCTCCAAGTAAAAGAAAAAAGCACAAACGTAGGCAACAACACAAATCACCAAAAGAACACTCCTGCCTTGCACAGTAGTTGTTAAAAAAAAAAACCAATTCAGAAAACCCCATAATTATGTTGTAATTTTTGTTAAAACTTATAGTTAGTTGTTTTTGTTAAAATTTTTTCCACTCTTGTTAGATTTGACAATGTTTATAGTGAAATATAGAAAATGATACATGATGCACTTGATGTCCACTATTAGAGAATGATTTACATAGTTTTACTATTTTTTTTCTTTTTATTGTTAAGACTGTAAACTATGTTTAATGAATAAATTTGGTGTGCATGCATTAAATGCATTATTCTCTCTCTTACTGTAGAATAAACTTTCAAATAAACTAAATTAAGTTTTATTTAAACAAAATTGGATTGTTAATTTATTTTTTTATTTGTATTGGATGAGGATTATACATATGTAAGGGAAAGGTGAGTATTGGGTGTTTGAGTTTGCACTAGACGTTCTGTGAAAAAAGTCCCATAAAACGGATCCACTCGGAATTATTATTATTTTTTTTTATTTTTATTTAATAGTAAACACTTGTAATTATATTCCGTCCTAACTACGGTTCTAGCTGAATGACATGTCTCTATCTGACAGTGGAAAGCTTGCAGTGATTATGCGGCTCATCTATGCGTAATGGTAGGAATTACATGAGGAAGTATCTGCCATATGCAACGATTCAACTTATGATGTTAAATGCAAGTTAAAGCTCAAGTAACTGAGAATTTTTTTTTCTTATTCGCTCGTCGCCTGGTTGGCAAAGTTTAAGACATTAAGGGTGCAGTTTGTTAGGCAGGTACACTCTTTCGGAAAACCGATTGATTAGGGTCACTATTCTGCTCCTGGTTCAATTTTGGGCCGTTGATGACGTTTCGCGATAAGAAATCATCAGCCTATGTATAGCTGCAGATCCTTGATAATTTTGCACTCTTAGAGCCAACCTTTTTTTTTTGTGCGCCAAGGGGTGTGGTAATCTCAAAGATACTAGTAGCTCGGGCTACTAGCATGCACGATTTGCAAGCCCAAATAATCGATGCCAGTCTTTTTGCACATTCGTTATGAGTGTACCCAATTCTCCTTTGACCACAGCATTTGGTCTATAAGGGATGGTGGACTTGGCAGGTTATTTTTCCATTCCGTGAAATGATCGCAATGGAATATTGCGTGCTCTGTATCTTCCTTATTTTTATTTTTTTTTGCCCCAAGGGGTGTGGTAATCTTCTAAAGATACTAGTAGCCCGGGTTATAAGCATGCATGATTCACAAACCCAAATAATCGATGCCATGAATGCGCCTACGTACTAATCCACAACCTGCACACTTCTACCACTCTCCCCGCGGGACTGCCCTTAGGTATTACGTTGCGAGGTTGGTTAGCATGTCATGCTATTCATCGCGCATGAGCCATTGCTGGTTCTTATGCTTCTGCTGCTTTGCAGCAGCTCCATTTGCACATTCGAATTCCTGTTACTGCGTGAGTTCGCTTCTCATTGTGTGTCTTTAACATGTCACTTGGGTTACATATAACTTTGTCTACCTTCCAGTGTTTGTAGGATCCTCATTTCTCGCTGCTGCTCGTTCCTCCAGACGCAGTTGTTGCATCATGCTGGTAATGATCTCATTTTCTGTGTTCCAGGCTTCATTCGTCGTCACCATGAATTTTATAACTCCTCTCGGAGTCACTTGGTCGCCAATTTCTCTCTGTAGTATGTTTTTGGCCGTCGTATACATCCGACATTCCATTAAAACATGTTCCGCGTTCTGAATTTTGCCTTCACAGTGCAGGCAGTATGGGTCATCTACGTGTTTGTATTTGTAGAGATATTCCCGAATGCATCCGTGCCCTGATAGGAACTGCGTCATGTAGAAGTTTACTTCTCCGTGTTTTCTGTTGATCCATTCCTCTACGATGGGGATCTTCCTTTTGGTGTGGTGTTCCATCTCTGTTGCCATTCTTCTTGTATAGCCTCTGTATCTTCCTTCTGGTCTGTACAATGTCGACAGAGAGGTGAGTTATAATGTCCAAACCTGTGTAAATATTTGCGATAGCCACCCTGACCCTATAGGAACTGCATAAGGTGGTAGTTGTATTCCCCCTAAACTCGCTTGGTCCAGACCTCAATTGTGGGGATCAGCTTGTTGGTCTATTTACCTTTTGTACTGTAAACCCACCTGGCTTGCCACATAGCTTGTGATGTTGACTTCTCCTCGTCTTTTATTCTCTTGACAATACCTGCTTCTTGATGACAAGAGGTTTTCCTTTCATAGATCCTTACAATCTCATTTGCGAGGATGACGATGGCGATCATTCCGGCTATGACACAGGCTGCTTCGTCCGATATTGTTCGGAAATCGCTGATTGTTCTTATCGGGTGTGCCGCTCCCTGGCACGGCACAACAAGTAAATTAAATAAAAAGCAAAACTGTATATTTTTACGTATTAGTCTTTTGTCAGACCGTTTATTATCTGGATGCCAACCAGAGAAAAGAAGAAGAAGGAAGAGACCACTTTACAAATGGTGGTCTTTTATATATAACAAAAAGTGTTCCTATTTTGGTGATGCCAAAGAGGAAGTGTTCGGATATTATAGTTAAGGGTGTGTTCACCAGAAAAAGTAATTGAGAGTGTGTGACAAGATTGGTTACAATGTTGATGCCACATCGTGCATATCCTGTATGTTGACGATAGTTTTCTCCGTGTTTCTATCGTCGCTAATGCCGCCGCCCAAACCGATCTAACCACTCTGGATAGTAGAATCTGTCTAGCATATCCAGGTCCACCTATGTTTGGCAGTATTCGAGAAAGGGCTGCCTGCAGTAGTGAAGCGTTCTTGCTGAAGTACTCCACGTGCGTTTTAAACCTTAACCTGTTGTCGAGCATTACTCTTAAGTATTTGACTGCTCCCTTGGTTCTTATAGTCTGATTTCCGATTCGAATATTCGCATATTCAGCAGCGTTTTGACTTGTTATGAGAACAGATTCAGTTTTGTGGCCTACTGATTCTAAGCCGGCGTATCCTAGCCAGTCTTTAATCTTTTCGATTGCTTCGTTTGTCGCTGATTCTACTTCGTGGATGTGTTTAGCCACGGTGACTACGGCGATGTCGTCAGCGTACTCGATTATCTTAACTACTTGTGGTTGCTAGTCGCAAGACTCCGTCGTACATGATATTCCGATCCTTGCGGGACTCCTGCCGTAAGGTGGTAGTACTTTACTCCCTCGTCGGTTTGGTACCTCAACTTCCTGTTGGAGAAGTAGTTTGTAACTATCCTGAATAGGTATGCTCCTCATTTTGCCGAGTTAAAGGCGTTTTTGAGTCACTACTGCACAGTATTTCTTTGCCTCCTCGTCATCTTTCTCCTTGGATCGCTCCAGTTGCTGTGTCAACTACCAACTACCGCTTTTATGGCATCAACGGTAGAACGCGATTATCTAAATCCAAACTGATGGTCTGACTGTGCTCCTTTCTCTTCTGCTACCACGAATAGTCTTCTTCTTCTTCTTCCTTTTTTATCAGCGAGGTTATGATCCAAAAATAAGGGATCATAACCCTCCCACTTCACTGCTTTTCTACTGATCCGCCTATCTGACCTCAGAAAATATCGGCAGGCCTGCCGATTTTGGATCACTCGGTTATTGAGACCAATGAAATGTCGATGTCGTCGCATTTGTGTGATCCAGGCGTTTATAGGCCTGCCTTTCCTACATCGCGATGTCTTTGGAACGTGCATTGATATTGCCTTCTTAACAGGGTTCAAATGATCTCTTCTTTGAACGTGGTAATACCAGCTGAGCCGGTCGCGCTCTATTTTTTGTACGATGGTTTCCTTGATGCGAAAGCTTCCACGGATCTTCGAACTTCTTATTCGATCAAGCTTTGTCACTCCTGCTGTCATGCGAAGCATCTTCATCTCAGCTGCCGTTAATTTACTCTCATACGTTTTGTACATCGTTCAACATTACCATATGCGAGCGCTGGACGAACAACTGCGGTGTAGAGCCTTCCTTTCAACTTAGGTGGCATTTTTCTGTGACAGAAGATAGCGGAATTTTCTCGCCACTTCATCCACCCTACGCTTACGTGATGATTGATGTCGTCGTCACAAGTTGCACGTCACAGATATTTGAACTTTTCGCACTTGGGAAGCACTGTTTCATTCAAATAAATGTCTGGAATAGTGGATCAAAGAACGGGCAGAAGTACTGTCTTTTTTGAACTAATGCGATACCCATTTCCCTCCAAAGCGTCCACCCACACATCAAGTGCTCGTTGCAGGGATGTAGGACCCTCACTTATGATGGCTCCATCGTTAGCAAAGAATAACTGATGTACCTTGGGGTCCATCACTTTACCTACAAGCAGATAATCAAGGACTGTAATAAAGAGCAAAGGACTTAAAACCCTTCGCTGGTGCACCCCGACTTTGATTGGGAACTCTTCGGTTACTCCAGCGGGGCATCTTACTCTTGTCTTTGCTCCTTCGTACATGTCCATGATCATCTGTACATAGGTTTCTGGAACCCCTCGATGTCTTAGCGCCACCCATATCAGATCTCGTGGTTGTCTGTCGAATGCCTTTTCAAAGTCAACCAATACAATATGCAAATCCCTTAAGGAATCACGATGTTTTTCCATTATGATCCTTATACTTTGGATTGCATCTGTGGTTGATTTACCCGAGACAAACCCGCGCTGATAATCAGGTAGCCGTATTATTTTTCGCAGTCGGCCACCTAATACCCGCTCAACGATCTTCATGGTGTGTGACATCAGCTTGATCGAACGGTAGTTATCACAGTTTCGCGTATCACCCTTCCCTTTGTATACAAGAAGAAGGTAACTTTCCCTCCATTGATTCGGCATTGGATCACCTCTCACAAATTTGGAGATGAGAATTCTGAGCCATCTGAACCCGATGTCTCCCATCTTTTTCCAGAACTCAGAGGGCATCTCGTCTGGCCCAACCACTTTTCGTTTTTTGGAGTACTTGACCGCCTCACTAACTTCTTCGACTGTAATGTCGGGTATTTGTTCACAGTTAGGGGTGGCTCTTGGAAAGTATAGCCGGGGAAACTGTTCATTTCAAAGTTTTTCACAATACTACCGTCACCTCTGCAGAATTTTGTCGTCATCTACAAGAAGCTGGCCATAAGCATTGTTAACGAACTTTGGCGAACGAATCTCCTGAGCATTCCTCCTTGTTTGGGGGGCTATTTTGAAGATGGTTGCGCTCTTGTTCATATTGTGTCTTCGCAGCTCCTGGATAGCCTGGTTTGCATCAACAACCGGGGAAGATATTTTCTCCAGCTTCCAATACAGGCCCTCCGTACTCTCTGCTTGAAGCTGGGTGGACTTCTTCTTCGGAACAATTTAACAAAAAATTTCTAGCGAGCTAAATTTTTCAGCTGTTTTACAGTTAAGTAGGTACGCTGATTACAAAACTGTACCTAGTTTTCTTCTATCACGTCAAGTTTTTTCGCTACAGAGACGTTGTGTTCCGATTCATATATTTATAAATATCTATTATAGTGAATTAGTGAAGTGCAGTCCGAGTTCTCGTCGGCATGCAGTGAGTAAGCAGAGTTAAGGTTTTACTTACATATCTACATACGTATACCCTTCCCTTTAGATCATGTTTGCCTCTACCATTTCGTGTTCCAAGTGTGTAAATGGCCCTGATTCATTTTGTTATATACGTGGCAGTTTTACCATTCCCAGTCAAAGAACAACCATCAGCGCATTTGTCAGGGAAGCGTATTTTGCATATTTTAAAATAAAAATTGGTGATCAAGATAAACGTAGGGCACCTCACAAGGTGTGCAAACAGTGTGTTGAGAGTTTTCGGATGTGGACAAAGGGAACACGAAATAAATTGCAATTTGGTATACCTATGATTTGGCGAGAGCCCAAAGATCGTTCAAGTGACTGTTACTTTTGTATAGCGACAACGTCCGGATATAAAAAGAAAAACAAATGTAAAATAGAGTATCCTAGTTTATCGTCAGCCATACGCCAAGTACCTCATTCAGCTGAAATCCCAGTGCCAGTTTTCAAAGAACTACCTTCTTTATTACAAGAATACGAGTATGGTGGAAATCGAAGTGACTCCAACGATGATGATTTTGAAATGGAAGATGGCTCCATTCGTAAGGGATTTGAGCAGAAAGAGTTAAATGATTTGGCCCGGGATTAAGGACTTTCTAAAAAGGCTTCAGAGCTCTTAGCATCAAGAATTCACGAGAAAAACTTGCTTGAAAAAGGAACGAAGGTATCCTACTTTTGACCAAGAGAAATTGCATTTCTGCAATACTTTCGAAGTGTGTTGACCGCAACCGCACCGCATGGACACCGCAGCTGCACCGCAGGGACACCGCAGATGCACCGCAGCCGCACCGCAGCCGCACCGCACGGACACCGCAGATGCACCGCAGGGACACCGCAGCCGCACCGCAGAGACACCGCAGCCGCACCGCAGCCGCACCGCAACCGCACCGCAGCCGCACCGCAGGGAAACCGCAGCTGCACCGCAGCCGCACCGCAGCCGCACCACAGCCGCACCGCAGCCGCACCGCAACCGCACCGCAGCCGCACCGCAGGGACACCGCAGCCGCACCGCAGCCGCTCCGCAGGGATACCGCAGCTGCACCGCAGGGACACCGCAGCCGCACCGCAACCGCACCGCAGGGACACCGCAGATGCACCGCAGCCGCACCGCAGGGACACCGCGGCCGCACTGCAGGGACACCGCAGGGACACCGCAGGGACACCGCATTGACACCGCAGGGACACCGCAGCTGCACCGCAGTCGCACCGCATGGACACCGCAGATGCACCGCAAGGACACCGCAGCCGCACCGCAGCCGCACCGCAGGGACACCGCAGATGCACCGCAGGGACACCACAGCCGCACCGCAGAGACACCGCAGCCGCCCCGCAGGGACACCGCAGCCGCACCGCAGGGACACCGCAGCTGCACCGCAGTCGCACCGCATGGACACCGCAGATGCACCGCAAGGACACCGCAGCCGCACCGCAGGGACACCGCAGCCGCACCGCAAGGACACCGCAGATACACCGCAGGGACACCGCAGGGACACCGCAGCCGCACCGCAGCCGCACCGCAGCCGCACCGCAGGGAAACCGCAGCTGCACCACAGCCGCACCGCAAGGACACCGCAGAGACACCGCAGCCGCACCGCAGGGTCACCGCAGCCGCACCGCAGGGACACCGCAGCTGCACCGCAGCCGCACCGCAGGGACACCGCGGGGACACCGCAGCTGCACCGCAGCCGCACCGCAGGGACACCGCAGCCGCACCGCAGGGACACCGCAGCCGCACCGCAGGGACACCGCAGCCTCACCGCAGGGACACCGCAGCTGCACCGCAGCCGCACCGCAGGGACACCACAGCCGCACCGCAAGGAAACCGCAGCCGCACCGCAGGGTCACCGCAGCCGCACCGCAGGGACACCGCAGCCGCACCGCAGGGACACCGCAGCCGCACCGCAGGGAAACCGCAGCTGCACCACAGCCGCACCGCAAGGACACCGCAGAGACACCGCAGCCGCACCGCAGGGTCACCGCAGCCGCACCGCAGGGACACCGCAGCTGCACCGCAGCCGCACCGCAGGGACACCGCGGGGACACCGCAGCTGCACCGCAGCCGCACCGCAGGGACACCGCAGCCGCACCGCAGGGACACCGCAGCCGCACCGCAGGGACACCGCAGCCTCACCGCAGGGACACCGCAGCTGCACCGCAGCCGCACCGCAGGGACACCACAGCCGCACCGCAAGGAAACCGCAGCCGCACCGCAGGGACACCGCAGCCGCACCGCAGGGACACCGCAGCTGCACCGCAGCCGCACCGCAGGGACACCGCGGGGACACCGCAGCTGCACCGCAGCCGCACCGCAGGGACACCGCAGCCGCACCGCAGGGACACCACAGCCGCACCGCAAGGAAACCGCAGCCGCACCGCAGGGACACCGCAGCCGCACCGCAGGGACACCGCAGCTGCACCGCAGCCGCACCGCAGGGACACCGCGGGGACACCGCAGCTGCACCGCAGCCGCACCGCAGGGACACCGCAGCCGCACCGCAGGGACACCGCAGCCGCACCGCAGGGACACCGCAGCTGCACCGCAGGGACACCGCCGATGCACCGCCGCTGCACCGCAGGGACACCGCAGCTGCACCGCAGCCGCACCGCAGCCGCACCGCAGCCGCACCGCAGGGACACCGCAGCTGCACTGCAGCCGCACCGCAGGGACACCGCAGATGCACCGAAGCCGCACCGCAGGGCACCGCAGCCGCACCGCAGGGATACCGCAGATGCACCGCAAGGACACCGCAGCTGCACCGCAGAGACACCGCAGCCACACCGCAGGGACACCGCAGCCGCACCGCAGCCGCACCGCAGGGACACCGCAGCTGCAGCGCAGCCGCACCGCAGGGACGACGCAGCCGCACCGCAGGGACACCGCAGATGCACCGCATGGACACAGCAGGAACACCGTAGCCGCACCGCAGGGCCACCGCAGCTGCACCGCAGCCGCACCGCAGGGACACCGCAGCTGCACCGCAACCGCACCGCAAGGACACCGCAGCCGCACCGCAGGGACACCGCAGCTGCACTGCAGCCGCACCGCAGGGACACCGCAGCTGCACCACAACCGCACCGCAGGGACACCGCCGATGCACCGCCGCTGCACCGCAGGGACACCGCAGCTGCACCGCAGCCGCACCGCAGGGACACCGCAGCTGCACTGCAGCCGCACCGCAGGGACACCGCAGATGCACCGAAGCCGCACCGCAGGGCACCGCAGCCGCACCGCAGGGACACCGCCGCTGCACCGCAGGGACACCGCAGCCGCACCGCAGGGACACCGCAGCCACACCGCAGGGACACCGCAGCCGCACCGCAGCCGCACCGCAGGGACACCGCAGCTGCAGCGCAGCCGCACCGCAGGGACGACGCAGCCGCACCGCAGATGCACCGCAAGGACACCGCAGCTGCACCGCAGAGACACCGCAGCCACACCGCAGGGACACCGCAACCGCACCGCAGCCGCACCGCAGGGACACCGCAGCTGCACCGCAACCGCACCGCAAGGACACCGCAGCCGCACCGCAGGGACACCGCAGCTGCACTGCAGCCGCACCGCAGGGACACCGCAGCTGCACCACAACCGCACCGCAGGGACACCGCCGATGCACCGCCGCTGCACCGCAGGGACACCGCAGCTGCACCGCAGCCGCACCGCAGGGACACCGCAGCTGCACTGCAGCCGCACCGCAGGGACACCGCAGATGCACCGAAGCCGCACCGCAGGGCACCGCAGCCGCACCGCAGGGACACCGCCGCTGCACCGCAGGGACACCGCAGCCGCACCGCAGGGACACCGCAGCCGCACCGCAGCCGCACCGCAGCCGCACCGCAGGGACACCGCAGCCGCACCGCAGGGACGACGCAGCCGCACCGCAGGGACACGGCAGATGCACCGCAGCCGCACCGCAGCCGCACCTCAGCCGCACCGCAGCCGCACCGCAGAGATACCGCAGCTGCACCGCAGGGACACCGCAGCCGCACCGCAGGGACACCGCAGATGCACCGCAGCCGCACCGCAGGGACACCGCAGCCGCACGGCAGGGACACCGCAGCTGCACCGCAGCCGCACCGCAGCCGCACCGCAGGGACACCGCAGCCGCACCGCAGGGGCACCGCAGATGCACCGAAGCCGCACCGCAGGGACACCGCAGCTGCACCGCAGCCGCACCGCAGTGACACCGCAGATGCACCGCATGGACACAGCAGGAACACCGCAGCCGCACCGCAGAGACACCGCAGCCGCACCGCAGGGACGGCGCACCGCAACCGCACCGCAGCCGCACCGCAGGGACACCGCAAGGACACCGCAGGGACACCGTAGGGACACCGCAGGGACACCGCAGGGACACCGCAGCTGCACCGCAGTCGCACCGCATGGACACCGCAGATGCACCGCAAGGACACCGCAGCCGCACCGCAGAGACACCGCAGCCGCACCGCAAAGACACCCCAGCTGCACCGCAGCCGCACCGCAGGGACACCGGAGCCGCACCGCAGGAACACCGCAGCTGCACCGCAGCCGCACCGCAGGGACACCGCAGCTGCACCGCAACCGCAGCCGCACCGCAGGACCGCGGTCTGTGTTGACCTTAAAATGGTATGCTTCCTTCTTGGCCAGCAACGCGGCTATACCAAGTATCCCTGTTTTTGTGTATGTGGGACAGCAGAGCTCGTGAAAAGCATTGGCTACAGTCGAATTGGCCGCCAAGATCTGAACTCAAACCTGGTGATCCAAGCATTCTACATCAGCCGCTTGTTGACAGAAAGAGTATTATATTTCCACCTCTGTATATAAAGCTGGGCCTCATGGAGCACTTTGTTAAAGCCTTGCCAACTGAAGGAGACTGTTTCAAGTACCTCATTTCAGCATTACCTCGCCAGTCTTTTGAAAAGATACATGCCGGTGTGTTTGACGGTCCACAGATTCGGAAGCTCATTAAAGATGAACATTATATTGGGACAATGACAGAACTCCAAAAGAATGATGGGTTGGCATTCAAAAACGTTGTCAAAAACGCGACCAGAGAACGCAGAAATTGTCCAGCAACTTTTAGAGAGCTTCAAAATGCTTGGTTGCAACATGAGCATCAAGGTTCATTTTCTGCATAGCCATCTTGCTGACTTCCCGCAAAATCTAGGTGCAGTCAGTGATGAGCAGGGTGAGCTATTCCACCAAGATCTAAAGATCATGGAGGCACGGTACCAAGGCAGATGGGATGTGCATATGATGGCTGACTACTGTTGGATCATCAGGCGAGATTGTCCACAGAATGAACACTCCAGGAAAAGCTATCAACGAACATTTTTACCTTGATATTTATGTATGCCGTTTGGTTAAAGAAGTTTACTACTTTTATGAATAAAATTATTTTCTTTGAACATTTTGTTTGGCAATTGTTTCCTTAATTTTTTATTGTATGCACATGTGGTATGTTATTTAGAACGAAAAGCTGATATCCTGTAGCTTAAAAAGGTGACGTGATAGAGAAAAACTGTGATCATTTTCGCATTCAGACGCCAAAAATAAGTCAAAAACAAGTGTCAGGTCTTAGTCAACGAAATGTGTGTTCCCCACAGTTATTAGAGCGGTACTTTGGCCAAGCTTTGAAAGCCGCTTTCTTCTCATTTATCACTTTCTTAGTGCTTCATCACTCCACCACCATGTTTCTTTGGCGTGTTGATGGTGGCCTTTTGAAGCTCCTAGCAGTGATTTGGCCTTCTTTAAGCAAGTTCGCTGTAGGGAATCCCACATATTTTGTACTCTGCACTCTTCATCCTCAGCTCCATTGATGGTGTGAGAGAGGTAATTTTTCATTACAAAAACAAAAGCCTCGCCTTTTTCTTTGTCCAGATTGTACCACTTGATTTCCTCAGAGACCCTTGTTTGTTTGCTTTTCTTTGGTGTTTTCATAAAAATTTGTGTTAGCAGGAGACGGTGTTGCCGAGCGATTGCCTCAAAATTTTCGAGCATCATTCCTGCAATAAAGTCCCTCAATCTCCTCGATCCAGCGCTTCTCATAAGCCTTTTTCTTCTTTCTGAGAAGCCGATATTCCTCTTTTCTCCTCCGCTCGTATAGCTCGCGAAGAGCTGTAGTCCTTCTATGCCGCGCCGCTTTGGATGCCTCTTGTTTTGCTGCATATGCTTGCCGGCATTCCCCATCAAACCAGGAGTTTCATTGTGGTGGCCGAGAGAAACCCAGTACATCAGAGGCAGTATCTCTCGTGGCTTGTTGGCAATGCTGCCACTGGTCTGCCGCATTTGCTGCACTTAGATTGAGATTAAAAGAAACTCTATCGGCAATGGCTCTGGCGGTCTCTTGCAATTGTAGCCGCCCGACGTTAAATTCCCTCCCAATATTTCGTTGATTTCGCTCAGTTCTGATATCCGCATCCGTACCTTGGCTATAACTAGGTAGTGATCCAAGTTCAAGTTACTTACTTACTTACTTAGGTGGTGCTACAGTTCGGGGTGAACTTGGGCCTCAACCAACAAGCCTCTCCATTTAGCTCGGTCTTTAGCTAATTGCCTCCAGTTGCGCACTTCAAGTTGGTCGAGGTCCCCTTGAACTTGCGCGAACCTACGGCGATGATTCCCTCTACTGCGTCGTCCCTTGGAGTTAGATTCGAAGACTCTGCGGGCCGGAGCGTTGGCGTCCATTCGCTCTACATGTCCTAGCCATCTCAGACGTCCAATACGCAGTTTTTTGACTAGGTCGATGTCGCTGTACAGCTCGTATAGTTCGTGATTGAATCTTCTCCTCCAACACCCGTCAACGCAAACGGGACCGAAAATCTTACGAAGAATTTTTCTCTCGAAGCGACCAAGGATATCTTTATCGTCTTTTAATAAAGTCCATGTTTCAGCGCCATAAAGCAGGACTGGGATGATCAGGGTCTTATACAGAGTCTCCTTAGTTGTTCGAGATAGGGCTTTACTGTTGAATTGCCTTATAAGCCCAAAAAAACAGCGATTGCCAAGAGTTATTCTTCGCTGATGTTGTTCTCAGAGTTCATAGCAGAGCCAAGGTAGACAAAGTCCCTTACTACCTCGAAGTTATAGCTGCACACTGTGACGTTTTGTCCAATTCGCCGGTGTTGGCTTTCCCTTCTTGTTGACAGCATATACTTGGTTTTGCCCTCGTTTATCGCTAAACCCATTTTAGCCGCTTCCGCCTCAATGCTTGCAAACGCACCGGTGACAGTCCGCTGAGCTTTTCCGATAATGTCGATATCGTCGGCGTATGCAAGCAGTTGTACAGACATGTAATAGATTGTGCCTCCGGTGTTGGCTTGTGAGTTCCGCACAATCCGTTCAAGTACAATGTTAAAGAAGTCGCATTACAGCGCGTCACCTTGTCTAAAACCTTTTTTGACAACTAGACATGGCTCCATAAAGCTCTTCCCTATAGATGCTGTCATAGGCGGTCTCGGTGAGGTCATTACCGACCTTGATGGAGCAGCGAGCGTTCTCCATCGTCAGCCTGTACAGACGGACAAGTTTGGCAGGAATGTCAAAACTAGACATGGCTCTATAAAGCTCTTCTCTATAGATGCTGTCATAGGCGGCCTTGAAATCGATAAAGAGATGGTGAGTATCGATTTGGACTTCTTGGGTTTTCTCCAGGATCTGCCGAAGTGTGAAGATTTGATCGATGGTGGACTTTCCTGGCCTGAAATCCCACTGATAGGGTCCAATCAGGCTGTTGATAAAAGGTTTCAGGCGTTCACACAATATCGCAGAACAGATCTTGTATGCGATGTTGAGGAGACTGATGCCTCTATAGTTGGCGCAATTGAGGGGGACTCCTTTCTTGTGGATCGGGCAAACGATGCTGAAATTCTATTCATCAGGCATACACTCGTCTGACCAAATCTTAGAGATGAGTTGGTGTATGCACTCTACCAATTCAACCCCAGCTGCCTTGAAAAGTTCGGCCGGTAAGCCGTCAGGTCCAGCAGCCTTGTTCGATTTAAGCTTGGATATTGCTATCCTCACTTCGTTTTGGTCAGGTGGACGGAAATTTTGACTATCATCGTCTATGTTGAATGGTTCATTCTGCCTGACAGCGGGATGTTGGTCTTCGTCGCCGTTATACAGTCTGCAGAAGTAGGTTTTCCATATTCTCAGCACCGACTGTGACTCTACTATAAGGTTTCCATTTTCATCTCTACATGTTTCTGCACAGGTAATGCTTCTCTGACACGTTCTTTTTACCTTTTGGTAAAACTTCCGTACATTGTTCCTGGAGTATAGACTCTCGATATTCTCAAACGCGCGCCTCTCATGCTCTGTCTTCTTCTTTTGGAGAAGCCGATTTTCTTCCCGTCTCTTTTGCTCGTAGAGCTCACGAGCTACTCTCGTCTTCCTTTGCAGCGCCGCTTTGTATGCCTCTTGTTTTGCTGCATGCACTCGCCGGCATTCTTCGTCAAACCAGGGGTTTCGCGGTGGTGGTCGAGCGAGACCCAGCACATCAGTCGCGGCGTTTCTGATGGCATATTGGCAGCGTTGCCACTGGTCTTCGGCACTTGATGCTGGCGGCATAGGGGTGATTGAGAGATTTCGGGATACGCGTTCAGCGAAGAGTCTGGCGGTCTCTTGCGATTGTAGCTTTTCGACGTTAAATTTTCTCACAGTGATTCTTCTTTGTTGCTCAGATTGGGATATCCGCATTCGTACCTTAGCTACAACAAGGTAATGATCCGAGTCTATGTTAGTCGCTCGGAAGGTCCGGACATCCAGAATACTGGAGGCATACCTTGCGTCGATCGCAATATGATCAATTTGGTTGATCGTTACATGATCATTGGACCGCCATGTCTGCTTATGAATATCGAGATGAGGAAACCATGTGCTTGCTATGGTGACATTTCGCTATACAGCGAAATCAATTAGCCTTAGTTCGTTATCAGACGTGGTGTCGTTTAGGCTATGCTTACCGACTGCCCTGCCTCCTTTCCTATTTTGCCGTTGAAATCTCCCAATGCGATTTTAACGTCGTATTTAGGACATTGCTCATACCACATGTCTTGTCGAGGAGCTCGTAGAAACACTCTTTGGTGGCAGGGTCCTTTTCTTCCGTGGGGGCATGAACACGTATAAGGCTTATGTTAGCGAATTTAGCCTTGTTCCGGATAGTCATAATACGCTCGCTAACGTGTCGGAAGCTTAAGACTTCTTGCCTAAGTCTGCCGCGTATGACAAATCCGCATCCGAATAAGCGTTGCCTGTTGCCTCTGTAGCAATCACCGTAGTAGATGTCACAGTTTTTCATCCTCTTTTTGCCCGCCCCATCGCATCGCTCTTCCTGGATGGTGGTAATATCTACTTTATAGCAGTATAGGGCCTCTGCTAGTTGTTCGGCTGCACGTGGTCTGTATAGGGACAGAACATTCCACGTACAGATCCGAAGGTCGTTGTCCTTATTTCGTTTGCTGGGGTCGTCATTAGTTGAGTCATCCTTATTCGAGGCTTTTGGTTGTTTCGGAACCGAGTTCAAGTTGGCTCCTCGGAAAGTCCGGATACCCAGAATACTGGAAGAGTGTCTTGCATCGATCGCAATGTGATCGATTTGGTTGGCGGTTTTTCGATCAAACGAGAGCCATGTCTGCTCTTGAATGTCAAGACGTGGGAACCGCGTACTAACTACAACAACGTTTCATCCCGCCGAGTACACGATTACTATTCTTTATAGCAAGTGAAATGATGAAAATTGTTTTCTTCTAAAATATAGGTGAGTGATTTAATGTCTATCACATATTGCATGTTTATATTTCCTTATATACGTATTTATTTTATTAATAATAGTTTTATCCCTAACACAGTTTTTTTTTTCTAAATTTTTAATAAAATTCACAAATCTCGATGTCACATAAAAATTAATGTAAAGAACAAATTAAATAAATTCCCATATTGCTTGTAACCAACTAAACATAAATTTATTTTTATTACACCTTAATTCAAAATATCCAGTGCATTCAAAAACCAGTTCCAGAAGTTCGTTGCAACAGCCCATTTAAGTATGTCCCCCAAAAATAAATTTATTTGCAAATCCTGCAACAACAAGATGTGTTTAGTTAAAATTTAAAAAAATATATATATATACACAGATATTAGATTTTCTATATGTGGCATTTATTAAAGGTTAAGTTAAGCAACAGAGTATAAGAAAATAAGCATTTTTAGTAAGTTATGCTTTAGTATAAGAACAGACAAGCACGTAAAAAAAAAAAAACAAAAATCCAGACACTTAAAATAAGCAACCCATTTGTCGTGTTTTAGATTTTTCTTTTCATTCCTTATAGCTGTTTAGTAGACGCCCCCCTATAATTAGTTGAACTTTTCTTAATTCCGACTTTTTAAAATTATTTTCTAATTCAACATTCCACTGCAATAAAATCAAAGAAACAAAACGAAAATATTTCTTTTTATTTTTTTATTTTTATTTTAGACATAATCGATGAAGTCGAATGGCCAAAATTAAATAACCAAATTGGCTAAAATTTCTAAAATATTCTTTTTAACTTGGTAGCATAACATACATATAGAGCTTCTGTATTTCTTTCTTTTTTTTAAGTTTATCATTATGTTCTTCTCTGTTTAGTAATTTATTTTAAATTAGCTTAAATAAAATGCTTATAAAATGTACTAAAAAATTAAATTAATGCAAAACAAAAGAGGGTTTTTAATTTAAATAAGAAACAAACAAACTTAGAGTACGCATAAGGTAAATGCTTGTAAAATGTCTTAAATACCTCAAATAATAATAAAAAAAAAATTAATTAAAATTATACTAATACATCACTAGAAGCTTAGAAAATGTGCATATTGTATTGTCCTTTAGTTGCATAAGTGTCTGATGATCAACTTCGGGATGTTGTTGGGAGCATTTTACGTAAGTAACTAGTTTAAATGGAGAATTCATAAAAGTAAGTCAACTAGTGGCATTCAATCGAGCTGTCGTTATACGCTATCAAGTACCTAGTCTCCTTCATTTCATACCTACTTCCCAAATGCTTTCCTGTGAACTTTATTTCTTTCCAGCTATGAACATTATTTTCTTTTATTTGGCATAAGACAAAACATACTTTTAGTTTATTACTTAGCTCTTTCTTTAATTTTCATATTCCTTCCTTCGAGTCGATATACTTTTTCTTTCTTCCACAACTTACTTACTTACTTAGATGGCGCTACAGTCCGGGTGGACCTGGGCCTCAACCAACAAACCTTTCCAGCCAGCACGGTTACGAGCCAGCTGACTCCAGTTGCGCACGCCAAGTTGGTTGAGGTCCCCCTCCACTTGTTTGCGCCACCTACCGCGAGGTCGTCCTCTACTGCGCCGTCCGTCCGGGGTGGATTCGAAGACTTTCTTAGCGGGAAGGTTGGGCTCCATCCGCTCTAAATGACCCAGCCATCTTAGTCGCTGTATGTGAACTCTTCTGGATAAGTCGATATTCTTGTACAGGCCGTATAGTTCGGCATTGTACCTTCTCCTCCACTCACTGTCTATGCAGCCAGGACCAAAGATCGCTCGGAGAACTTTTCTCTCGAAATAACCAAGGGCATCCTCATCCGGTTTTATCAAAGCCCAAGCCTCTGCGCCATATAGCAGGACTAGGATGATTAATGTCTTATAAAGAGTTACCTTAGTAGTTCGAGATAGGGCTTTGCTACTCAATTGCCGTCTTAGCCCAAAAAAACAAACAAACAAACGTGTGATCTCCCTACTGATGTCATTTGCGGAGCTGACCATAGAGCCTAGGTAGCCAAAATCCTTTACTACCTCAAAATTGTATCTGTCTATTGTGGCGTTCTGTCCAAGACGCCGATGTTGAGTGTCCCTTTTTGTAGACAGCATATACAGGGTGTCCGCCGGGAACGTATACTACTTTGTTTTGCCGCCATTTTGGTAAGCATTAGTCTTGACAGTTCATATTTGGCAGTCGTGAAGTAGACACGTGGCAAATTTATTATGGATAAATATTCGATAAACCAACGTGTTTTAATCGTTAAAACATTTAATCAAAATCAATCATCGATTACTGTGACGATGAGAAAGTTACGTGAAATTTTTGGGAGAAACAACATGCCAACAAAACGCACTATTTATCGTGTAGTGAATGATTTCGAAGAAAGAGGGTCTGTAGGTGATAGGCCCAAGCATGGGCCACAACGTACTGCAAGATCGGCTGAAAACATTACTGCTGTTCAAGGAAGTGTTCAAAACAATCCATCAACCTCAATTCGACGCCGTGCTCAGGAGCTTGGTCTTCAAAGAACAACTTTGGCCACAATTTTGCACAAGGATTTGCATTTGTTTCCATTTAAGATTCAGTTGACACAAGACCTTCTTCAAGAAGACCATTTACGCCGCCGTACATATGCCAATACGATGTTACAGCTAGCCCATGACAACCCCGATTTTCATGAAAAAATCATAATGAGTGACGAGGCACATTTTCATTTGAATGGATATGTGAATAAACAGAATAGTCGGTTCTGGGCAATGCAAAACCCTCAAATTATTCATCAGTCACCTTTGCATCCATTAAAAGTAACAGTCTGGTGTGCAATTTGGCCAGGAGGAATCATTGGACCTTACTTCTTTGAAAATGAAAACGGCGTAAGGGTAACTGTGAATGGGGAGCGATATCGTGATATGATTGAAAACTTTTTAACGCCACAACTGCATGCGTTGGGCTTGATTAACATGTGGTATCAACAAGACGGTGCCACATCGCATACAGTCAGGATTGCAATGGAATTACTGCGAGACCTCTTTCCACAACAAGTTATTTCAAAAAATGGTGATGTTGATTGGCCTCCACGGTCGCCTGATTTGGCTGCTCCTGACTTCTTTTTGTGGGGATATCTGAAGAGCAAGGTTTATGCAAACAAACCAGAAACGCTTGAGCAACTCAAACAAAATATTCGTGATGAAATTAATGAAATACCGCGTGAAATGTGTGAGAATGTAATGAAAAATGTGCTCAAAAGGGCTCGCATTTGTGAGACTAGCAGAGGCGGACATTTACCTGATATTGTATTCCATACATAATTGCCGACATTAAATAAAACACTTATCAGTATAAGATCCATTCTCTTTCATTTAATCAAAAATTATAAACAAACAAAGTAGTATACCTTCCCGGCGGACACCCTGTATTTTGTTTTGCTTTCATTGACCGCTAGACCCATCTTTGCTGCCTCGATCTCAATACTCGTAAATGCCCCATTGACGGCCCGCTGAGTTCTTCCGATTATGTCAATGTCATCGGCATAAGCGAGTAGTTGTACAGACTTGAAGAAGATTGTACCTCCGGGGTTGGCTTGTGAGTTTCGTACAATTCTCTCAAGTATTATGTTAAAGAGATCGCATGATAGCGCGTCGCCTTGTCTAAGACCTTTCCTGACATTGAACGGTTCGGTGATGTTCTTACCGACTTTGATGGAGCAGCGAGAGTTCTCCATCGTCATTCTGCACAAGCGGACGAGCTTGGCAGGGATGCCAAGGCTACACATGGCTCTGTATAACTCGTCTCTATACACGCTATCATAGGCAACTTTGAAATCGATGAAGAGGTGGTGCGTATCGATTTTATATTCATGGGTTTTTTCCAAGTTCTGCCATAGTGTGAATATTTGTTCAATGGTGGACTTTCCAGGCCTGAAACCGCACTGATAAAGACCTATCAGGTTGTTGACGATCGGTTTTAGGCGTTCACATAGTACGGCTGACAGGATCTTATATGCGATATTTAGGAGACTTATACCTCTGTAGTTGGCGCAGTTCAGAGGGTCTCCTTTCTTCAGGATCGGGCAAACGATGCTGAGGTTCCATTCATCGGGCATACTTTCGTCCGACCAGATTTTACAGATGAACTGGTGCACGCTCCTTACCAACTCATCTCCTCCTGCCTTGAAAAGTTCGGCGGCAATGCCGTCGGCTCCAGCAGCTTTGTTGGATTTGAGTTTAGATATCGCTATCCTCACTTCATTCTGATCGTGTTGACGGGAATCTTGACTGCCATCGTCACTGTTGAATGGCTCATTCTGCCTGACAGCGGAATATTGATTATCATCGCCGTTTAACAGTCTGCAGAAATGTTCCTTCCATATTCTAAGCACCAACTGCGATTCTACTACTATGTTGCCATTTTCGTCCCTGCAGTCCCTCAATCTCCTCGATCGAGCGCTTCTCATGCTCGTTTTTCTTCTTTCTGAGAAGTCGATGTTCCTCTTTTCTCCTGCGCACGTAGAGCTTGTAAGCAGCTCTAGTCCTTCTATGCAACGCCGCTTTGTACGCCTCTTGTTTTGCTGCATGTGCTTGCCGGCATTCCTCATCAAACCAGGGGTTTCGTTGTGGTGGGCGAGAGAAACCCAGTACATCAGAGGCGGCATCTGTGATGGCTTGTTAGCAACGCTGCCACTGGTCTTCCGTATTTGCTGCTGGCGGCATAGGACTTAGATTGAGATTAGAAGAAACACGATCGGTAAAGGTTCTGGCGGTCTCTTGCGATTGTAGCTTTTCGACGTCAAATTTCCTCACAGCATTTCGTTGATTTCGCTCCGTTGTGGATATCCGCATGCGTACCTTGGCTACAACTAGGTAGTGATCCGAGTCCACGTTGGCTCCTCGGAAGTCCGGACACCCAGAATACTGGAAGAGTGCCTTGCGTCGATCGCAATGTGATCGATTTGGTTGACAGTTTTTCGATCAAAGGAGAGCCATGTTCCTTTGTGAATGTCGAGACGTGGGAACCGCGTACTAGCTACGACAAAGTTTCGCCCCGCTGCAAAGTCGATTAGCCTGAGTCCGTTGTCGGATGTGATGTCGTGCAGGCTGTGCTTTTCGACCACGCTACTAAAAATGGCCTCTCTTCCTAGCTTTGCGTTAAAATCACCTATGATAATTTTAACGTCGTGGCTACGGCATTGCTCATACGTCTTGTCCAAGAGCTGGTAGAAGTCCTCCTTTGTCGCGTCGTCCTTCTCCTCATGAGGGGCGTGAATGCATATTAGGCTAATGTTGGCAATTTTAGCCTTGATACGGATAGTCATAAGGGGCTCGTTCACATGCCGGAAACTCAAGACTTCTTGCCTAAGTTTGACTCCAATGACAAATCCGCACCCGAATAGACGCTATCCTTTTTGTCTGTAGCAATCGCCGTAGTAGATGTCGCAGTTTTTCATACTCCTTTTGCCCGGCCCATCCCATCGCACTTCTTGGATGGCGGTAATGTCTGCTTTGTGACACTCTAGGGCCTCCGTAAGTTGTTCGGCTGCACGTGGTTTGTAGAGGTACCTAACATTCCATGTGCAGACACGAAGATCGTTGTCCTTTTCACGTTTGCATGGGTCGTCAACAGTAAGATCATCCGTATCCGAGGCTGTTGGTTGTTTCGTAACCAAATTTTTTTTACGTGGTAGGGAAGTTAACCCGACGGCACAACCCCCAACCTGGAGGGCCAGATCCTTTTTTTTTGTACCCCTAGGACAAGAGGCCGGATACACCGATGTCAGTAACCCACTTCGGGGATATGAGCGCTGCCGTTGTCCCATTAAGGGTTCATCCGCCACCATCTCTTTTTCAATACCCTGACGTAGTATTGAAAATCCTTACAGACCTCAGCTCCAAATATGTTGAAGTAGCTCCGGTAAGGTATCTGCTGGTCTGTAGACGTCACCGTTGATTCCATCGAGAGAATTCATCCGCCGCACGTCTTCTTCTGAGGAGCTCTTGCTAGACTTCTGAGGCGCATATTTCAGCCGATCAGGTCAACAAGAGATGCCTCGTCCGGTTAGACATATGCGCGCTGAAGTTCACCCAGATGTGCTTAGGCAGGTCTGAGTGTTCAGCTGCACATATATCGTCAGACCCAGCATACGCTCATCGTTAGTTCACTATCAGATAGCTATCAAGCGGGCACCGCGAGGAGGTGATGATGCGATTTTGCCCACCGAGCATAGAAACTATCCATTGGCTAATAAAGCCTTCTACACCTAACTCGGTGAGAGATTCCTGAATAGATTCAGTGAAAATGTTGTCGAAGGCTCCTTCTATATCAAGAAATGTGGCGAGAGTATATTCTTTGTAGTGAAGAGTTTTTTCCACTGTACGCACGACCTCATGAAGAGCAGTTTCTGTGGACCACCCTTTAAGATACGCATGCTGGGATTTCGACAGTGGCGAACTCAGGTTATCGCGGATATGGAAGTCTAGGATACGTTTTAAAGTTTTCGAAACAAAGGAGGACAGGCTTATGGGTCTAAAATCCTTCGCGGATTCATGTCCTCGCCCTCCCGCCTTGGGGATGAAAACAACTTTGACACGTCTCCAAGGTTTGGGGAACATGGTTTAGGTTTAAGCAACTCCTATAAATTGGTAAAAGCCAGGGAATTGCTATGACTGGCAATTTCTGTAGCATAATAGGCATGATGCTGTCAGGGCCAGGTGATTTATAGGGAGAGACGCTATTTATAGCCCAGGAGACTTTATCCTCCTTGTTCTACTCTAATCTCACTGCAGCCTGGGAAGTGAGTACTCATTAGGAGTTCCAGAGAAGCCGCACAAGAATCCGTCCAGCTTCCATCCGTCTTTTTAAGAAAAGACGGGTTGCTATGCCCTTTGGACAAAATTTTGCTGACCCTTGCGGATTCTTTGAGGGATTCGATAGACTGGCAGTAATCTTTCCAGCCCTGTTTCTTGGCCATTCCGATGGACCCCTTATATATTTTTAGGCAGTCCTTGTAGGGATATTGATTGTAGCAGATATTGAAGATCGCTCTGGTCATCTTCCTAAGCTTTGATAGATCTCCATTCCACCATGTTGGGACTTTCTTTTTACAAAAACCGATTGGACACGAGACTTTAAAGGCAACGTTAATTGCTTTCTCAAAGATTTCAAACTTTGAATCTAGTTCCGTGGTCGAGTCGATTTTATACGTTGATGTGCTACCCAGTTATGACTTAACTATACGATTAAACTTTGTCCAGTTTATGCGTTTTGGGTTGCTATACGGTTTAGGGGTCTCAATCTCGAGACAGACGTTGAAGAGTATCCAGTTATGATCCAAGGAGGTCACATGAGTCGTGGTATCAAAACGGCACAACTGTGCTAATTGGGTTTCTGTTTACAAAACCACCACTTCTACCAACGTGCTTACCTTTGTTGTGCTTTAGAGTAGTAGCAGTTTCCTAGAGTTTCTTAAGTATGTAGATGTCGACAGTCATATACTCGAATATATGCTTCCTTGTTTAACGGTACTACAAATATATTTGACTTAGAACTATCCTAGCTAGTGTCAAGACCTTTATTTGCTCTCAAGTTCAAATAATGCCGATATCGACTCCGTGGTAGTAGACCGGACGGGTTTTTCAAACGCAATGGCCTGTCATATCTGCCTTCAGACAAGTCCATGATTCTTAAACTTTTCAACGATCATTTCAGTATCACTCAACACATTCTCCGATCTATGACTGCTCATATTTCTTATTTTTATTGAAACATCTATTAAAATCTCCTTCATACTTCTCACTACCATTTCATTTTCCTGATTTTATTAAACAACTTTGTAATGCTCGACTTGAAGAAAAACCGTATGTTAAAACTTAGAAAACTCAAATGCTTCTTATTGTTTGCTGAGTCTATCACGTAGTTGCAACCAAAGTTACTATATAAAAAAAAACATCCATAAATTTACGTTTAACATACCATTTCTAGATATCAAAAATGTTATTGATGTTCTTTATATTTTTATTAAATTCTATTTTAAGATCATTTTGCAGCAGGTGGTTACTACTAAAAACACAACGTCACATTAAAGAAATACAAATAGTAAGGTATTATTAGAAAACAATTTATAAGAAAATAATAAAATTTTAAGTCAAAACTTTTAACCAACAATTTTTGTAGAAAAGCAAAAAAATAGTGTTAATATAAAAAAGTCATAAAAGGGGTTAAAAGCTAGGACTATGCTTATGCTGTAAAAAAAAATTTAAAAAAAACTGCGAATCACAAATCCATTTTCTTGAAAAATTTTTTTAAATTTAAATTTGTGCAAAAAAAGTAATTTAAATTGTTTTGTATGTAAGTATATTGAATAAGTTTTGAACAAAAAAAAACAAAATAAATAAAACTTTTAAATTGTGTTTTATAGAGATTAATGTTAAATAATTCTTTTTTATTAAATCTTTTCTGTAAAGTATGTTAGGGACGTGTTAAATAATAAAAAAAAAACAAAAATCATTTCACGCTTTCAAAGCACTTCAATTCAATTGTAAGGAATCAAGGAGTAAAAAAAGAAAAAATAAAGACAATCACTACTTCTTTATTAAATAAAAGAAAAGAAAAATTAACTTTATGGAATTTAATTTTTGGAATATTTATGAATTATTGTTAATTTAATTGTTTGTTCTATTTCACATTTATCATTAGGCTCTATAAACTTGCATAACTTTTTTATGTAAGTAAGTAGTATTTATGTAAGAAAAAATATTGTAATTGTTAAAAAAGAAAAAAACCTTGTAGCGCAAGGAGATGTTAAGTGTTTATTTATAAGAAATTGTAAAAGAAAACAAAAACGTAGAATAAAGACCATTTGGAGATATTTAGAAAAGGATGTGTTTTTTTTTTTCCTTCAAGTCAAGATATTGGTGTACAATAAGTTTCCGCCATTTGACAATAGATGGCGCCACCAATAAGGTTGCTTTAGCGAGGTCGGTGTCGCCTTGAGCGCCGCCTCACTAGCAATAGATCGAACACAAATGCACAATGAAGGGTGATCTTTAGCTCTTTATTGAACAACACTAAAACAAACTGATGAACGAAAACTGGCAGGAACACGAACACAACAATGAAACAAACGAAAACGTCTTTTTGAATGGTCTTGATTATTCCGAAGGGAATGACGTGGAACAGGACCGCTTGAATTCCCTGGTGAAAAGGGTTTTTTTCTCGGGAGCAGGATCACAGAAATTCCTGGGGTCAATTTTGCGAGGAGTCAAGGGTTCTTGAAAAAAGTCTTCTGGGGGCTAACTATGCACTTCGCCGCGAATCAACTATGCACAACGATCGCTTGGAATATCGACTTTCCAGAATATTTCCATATTTGCCGTCATATTTGCACAAATATTTTCATTAATCTGTCAAAGTTTCATGGAAAGAATATACTTTGTTTGAAAATTTTGCTAAAACACCAGTGGATAATTAGAACAATATTTTCCATAAGTGCTTACATAAATGAATATTTGTTTTTCTGCCCTAACTGCAATAAAAATATCAGAAATCAACCTTTTCACTGTTTTTCATTTATTTACATTTTCAGTTGAAAATCCACCGCCAACAACCCTTGCGCCCTTAAAATATCGATCGCATTTGAAGTCGATCGAATGACGTTCGCATTTACATAGTTGCGCGAAAGTAGTAGAGCGAAGTGCGATAGTGTTCGCTAGCGAATCGCGTAGTACGAAAATGCGATTTCGCATGCAAATGCGCTTCGCGCCGAAGTGCATAGTTAGCCCCCTGGCTTAAAAGATTCCTGTTGAGGGAAAGTGTTTTCTTGAAGAAGACTTCTTGAAGATACGCTTGGTTTAAAATTCCTGAGTCGACCATTTTAAAATTTTAAAATTTTAGACTTTTCGAACATTTTAAAAGCAAAGACTACTCGATATGTTCAAAAAATAAACCGAGCAGGTTCCACACCTAAGGGTTGTTATCGAGAGTCGAATGTCTCGATGACAAACGTCATAAGTCGTCAACCGCCACAGTACTCCTCCTCGAGTAATGAAGTTACATTACGGCAGTGCGAAACGAACTCTTTTTGTTTTCGGGCCAGGGTAAGTTCTAATTGCTTGTGTAGCTGGAAATTGATGTGGTTTGACGGATCAATCTCTTCTTGTTGACATGAGTCTCTATGTCAGTGATGAAATCGGTGAAGTAGCTGCAGTCGGACGTATTAAACAGATTTTTGTTGGCGGTGCCTGCTGAGAAGTTGACTGTCTCAACGACGTACCAGGGCTCTGTTGATTCTTACTTGCAGGTTTTGGCGATGGGCCGACTTCTGGCCTTCCAGGAGTGTTGTTTGAAGGGATCTGCCTGGACGATGTTGCTGGAGGTTCGCGCGGAGAGCGCATGTTGGTGGACTGCTCGAGGTGTTCGAAGAAAGCCGGTTTCAGCCTTTCCGTGGATATTGTAGTGGGAACGCCGTTCAGATTCACTTTGAAAACCCAATCCGATATTCTCTGAAGCACTTCAAACGGTCCCTCGTATAGACGTTCGCAGGGCTTTCGTACCGCATCTACCCGGACGAAGACATGGGTGCACGAAAAAAGCGTCCTATGTGCAAAAGGTTTGCGCTGCGTGTGATGTGCTGATGGGGAAGATCGGACTTGTCGCATCTGCTTACGGAATTTTTCAACAAAGACTTGTGGGTCAGGTGAAACTTCCTCGTTGATGAAGAACACTCCGGGTAACCTCAATGATGTTCCGTAGACTAGCTCGGCGGCAGAAGCGTTGACGTCTTACTTGTAGCTTGTTCTTAGACCTAGGAGAACGGTAGGTAAAACACTAACCCAGTCCGACGCATTCTGGCACTTGATGGCTGCCTTGAATGATCTGTGCCATCGTTCAATCATTCCGTTAGCAGCTGGATGGTAGGCGGTCGTTCTCATTCGGTCACTGCCAATGAGCTTCGCTAGCGCGTTCAACAGGATCGACTCAAACTGGGATCTCCTGTCGGATGTGATGGTCGCTGGTGCACCGAATCTGGATACCCAGCCCGAGTAGAATCCTTCGACGGCTGTGTCAGATGTGACATCCTGGAGCGGAACAGCTTCTGGCCACCTGGGAATCGTCTGCAAGTAACGGCGGCCCCTACACAATGGAATCACAACAATGTCGATGTGAACATGTCTAAATCGATCACTTGGCATTGGTATTTGTTGCGGCTTGTTCTTGACGTGACGACCGATCTTACTTTGCTGACAGGCTAAACACGGCCATGCCCAGGTGTGGATGTCCTTGTTCATGCTTGATCAGTCGTAGCTTCTGCTGACTAGGCGTCGTGTGGATCGTACACTTGGGTGTGACAGATTGTGGCTGTGGTCGAACACCCTTCTGCGCAGAAGTTTGGGTACGAAGGGAAGAATGTCTGCTCCGCTGGTGTCGCAGAATACAACCGCATCTGTACCATCGATACGCAGTCCTCGAAGCTGTAGTGATGTCGTCGTTGGGGCAGCGATGAGTTGCTGTAGTTCGTCGTCTTCTCGTTGCATGGCTGCTAGCTCCTGCGTACTGATGATGACGGGCATATTGATGGTATGGATGCAGCATAGTGCGTCAGCGACGATGTTGTCTTCTCCTGAGATGTGCACGACGTTCGTGGAGTATTGGCCGATTTCTTCGAGTTGTCGCGCTACTCGGTCACAAGCGTGGTCCGATTTCTCGTCGAAAGCATGGATTAGCGGCTTGTGGTCGGTGAGAATGACCATTTCCCTTCCGTCGATGAGATGCTTGAAGCGCTTGACTGCTTGATAAATCGCCAACAGCTCCCGATCGTAAACCTTGTAGCGGGCTTCTCTTGCGCTGAGCTTCTTGGAGAAGAAGGCAAGAGGTTGCAGCTGGTCACCGATGCGTTGATCCAAGGCAGCGCCAATCGAGGTGCCTGATGCGTCGCATCGCAAAACTAAAGGAAGGTCTGCCCTGGGGTGATTGAGTTGAACGGCCTCCTTTAGCTTCACTTTGCATTCTTCAAATGCCTTCTCAGCTTCAGGTGTCCATTCAACCGGGCGTCGGTCCCTCTTCTTCGCTCCAAGGGTCAGTTACACAAGAGGAGCCTGTGTCTTAGCAGCGCCTGGCAGACAACTGCGGTAAAAGTTCCAGGATCCCAGGAGCCTCCTGAGCTTGTCCATCGTGTCTGGCTTTGGGTACTCGGCGATAACTGCGACTCGGTCAGCTGGAGGCTTAATCCCATCATAGCTAACAGTGTATCCGAGGTACCTTACTTCTGTTTGGCCGTTGGAGACGTTGGTGGTCAAGCCGAACTTTCGCAGTTGACTGAAGACGATGTGAAGATGTTGTCGATGCTCACTCTCGTTGGCTGATGCGATCAGAATATCATCGATGTTCAATCGTGGTAGAAGTTCAACCCTCTCAGAACAGTGTCCACGACAAGTTGCATGGTTTGCGCAGCGTTGCACAAACCAAATGTAATAACGTTGAATTCGAGAAGGCCGAAAGGTGTAATGACGGGATCTGATGATACCCTCGGTTGAAATCAAGCGTCAAGAAGATCGTGCATCCTGCCAACTTATGCGTGAAATCTTGCAGATGGGGTATCAGGTACCGGTCTGGAACTGCGATTCGATTGAGCCGACGGTAGTGACCGCATGGCCTCCAACTGCCAGTTTTCTTCTCGACCATGTGGAGTGGTGAGGCCCATTCGCTTTTAGACGGCTGGCAAATACCTCGCTGCATCATCAGCTGAAACTCGTCAATGTCTATCGTAAGCTTGTCACCTGCCAGGCGGCGGGCGCGTTCTGCCACTGGATGCCCGCGAACGATGATGTGGTGCTGCACAGAATGCTCGGAGACGTTGTTGTTGGTGTCGCGGTAACCTCGATGTACTTCTCCAAGGTGTCGAAGGGTTGCCGTTGTCGATGGTACGGACCGTGGGCTGCTGAGACTTGACGAGGTTTCCGCCAATGCCCATCTGCGTCGTGTTGTCGAAGAGTATCCGTTGACTCAAGCGAATGGTGAGTTCATAGTGGTGGATGAAGTCTGCACAAATGATCGCTTGCGTAACGTCAGCAACAGTGAAGACTAGCGGAATTGTCGTCGAAGACCTAGGTACACTTTAATCGTCTTGGTCCCGTACGTCGAGATAGTGGGACCGTTGGTGGCGAACACGCTTGCAGAAACCGGTTTCTTGATACAGGTGTAGTCTTTCGGCAAGACGGACAAATCTGCACCGGTGTCAATCAGGAAGTTGATGGACGTCTTCTTGTCGGTAACTTGGAGGCGGAATCGTTCGTTGCCATGTCCGACCTCCATTTCGCTCGACGGCAGGCCTAATTTTCCGACGTTTTCCATTTTCGGCACCCTTTCCGACACTTCCTAGCGTCGTCAGCATGCTATTACCATAGCAGAGGTTATCGTCCTTCTCGGCAGACTTGGTTCGACTAATCGATCTGCGGCGTGACGAGGATCTACTTGTCGTTGGTTTGCTGCATTTAATCGCGTTGACGTCCTTCCGCAGAGCTTCGATGGACTTGACCAGCTTGTCCAGAGTGATGGTCTCCTAGGGCTCTGTCGCACCTGGAGCGGCGGTGCTGGAGCTGGAACTTGGGGCGCGATGACGCACAAGTGTGCATTTGACATGTCGACGATCTTGTCCCCAACTTCTGCCAGTTTGTCCAGGTCCTCTTGTTCAGTGGCTATCGGAACTCTCGGGCAAGCGATCGAAGAACACCGTCCGCATGATGGCAGAATCACAGCGGCCGGAAGCAAGGTGCTTCATGTGCGCTAAGATGGCAGTGGGTTTTTGCCTTCCGTGTCCTCTCCCCTTAACATGCGACGTAATTGCGACTCTGGGGTAACGGCGCAAAGTTTTGAACGAGTCAATCCTTAAGTGTCGCAAACTTGTTCGTCGATGGTGGATTGGTCACCGAGTCTTCGACTGCTCGTAGAGCTTCACCCTCTAGGCTGACCAAGAAATGTGCAAACCGCTCAGTATCACTATAGATCCCGATCAGCTGGAAGGCTATTTCCACCGGAGCCAACGAGAGCTGTGGGTAACAGGCGTTGAATTTCGTTAGCTGGAGTCGTTGGGTGAAAGGTCTTGGGGCGTCAAGGGCAGCCGTCGAGGCTTGAGGGACCAATCCAACGGTTGTGACTGCTGAGGATTGACAGTATATCGGTATGTCATTGGTTGGTAAATGTTCGGCAGAGATTGCCTAGGAGGACCCTGTTGGCCGGAAGCCGCAAGCACTGCTGGATCGCTTGCTGGTGAGGGCGTAGATTCGCGGCGATTGAGCTCGGCATTGAACGTTCGAATCACCTCATTCGCCAGCGAAAGCTCTTCGCTCAGCTGCTTAATGACTTCAAATACCGCTGCATCCATCGGGTTGTACATGGCTTCCTGGTTTGAGTCGGGTTTGAGACTTATACAAGTTTTCTTGTCGAGGTGTCCAGGTCTGTCTGCGCCTTTTTCTGAGTTCTTGTACGAGGCGAGCGTGAGATTAGCATTTGTTTCCAACGATCACGTCGGGGTCACCAGTTTTAGCGAGATCGATGCCACTACGAGCGCTGTCTCACTATAAAAGTGCAAATCAAATGCACAATGTAGGATGGTCTTTAGTTCGTTATTGAAGAACTAAACTTAAAAGACTCGAACACAAAAATAAAAAAAGGAAAACGTCTTCTTGAATGGTCTTGTTTATTCTGACGAGAATGTTGTCGAACAGGACCGATTGAATTCCCTTGTGAAAAGGATTTTTCTCGGGAGCAGGAACGCTTGATGGTTTGAAGAACAGGAATCGAAGAAATCCTAAGATCTTGTTAACTGCCGCGGCGAATTTCTAGAGCCGACTAAGTTCTTGGCGTAGCGAATTCTTAGAAGGTTCTTGTAGAACTGGTTTATTTAAATTTTCAATGTCGACTATTTTTTTAATTTGAAAATGTTTGACTTTTTTGCAAATTAAAAAAAAAATAAAGAAATAACCCGAGCAGGTTCCACACCTACGGGTATTATCGAGAGTCGAACGTCTCGATGACAAACGTCAAATACGTCAATCGCCATATTGCCATAGCGAAGTCGGTGTCGCTCCGAGCGCCACCTCACTAGCAGTAGGATGAAAGCAAATGTACAATGCACCCGTTAATAATATTGTTATTTTTTTATTTAAAAAAAACCCTTGAAGAACACAAAAATACAATAAAAAAAAGGAAAACGTCTTGAGGATGACAGCGAAAAGTCGAGGGCTCTTGACAAAAAAGGTCTTTGCTGGAGCAAGACCGTTGGGGATTAAATCTCAGCGTTGTGTTGAAAATTGGTATCGACGGCTTCCTCGGGAATAGGACCGCTTGATGCGTCAATTGGTTCCGCAGCAAGAGTCGAAAAATATCTCGGAAACAGCTTTCCGAAGAAGATTAGTGCCAAGCGCAAGAAGAACTTGAACTTACATTAGAATTGACTCGAAAAGCAATTTCACATCATTTAAAATCGTTGGGAATGATTCAAAAACAAGGAAATTAGGTGTCATATGAACTGAAGCCAAGAGACGTTGAACGCCGATTGGGCACGTGTGAAATGCCACTTGCCAGGCATAAAAGAAAGGTTTTTTGCATCGTGAAGTCACTGGTGATAAATAATGGATCCACTACGATAACCCGAAGAAGAGAAGAAGAGAAAATCATGGGAACCACCAGGCAATGCTTCAACATCGACAGGTGGGATCAGCTTGGTGTCGTGTATTATGAGTTGCTCAAACGGAGCGAAACCATTACTGGAACTCTCTACCGAACACAATTAATGAGACTGAGCCGAGCACTCAAGGAAAAATGCGCCCATTACTAATCCAGACACGACAATCCTATATGATAATGCTCGTCCTCATGTTGCGGCGCCGCCCACTCAAAACTTATTTGAAAACACTTAAATCGGAAGTCCTACCTCACCCGCGGTATTCACCAGATGTTGCTGCTTCCGTTGTTGTGGTCGATGGCACATGGTTTGTCTGAGCAGCGCTTTATATCATATGAATGAATTTGGATCGATTCGTCGATGAAGAGTTCTTCCGACGTGGTATCCGAATGCTGTCAGAAAGATGGGAAAAAGTAGTGGCTAATGATGGAAAATACTTTGAATAAAACTGTACAGTTCTTTCACAATAAATTCCTAATTTTTGATAGAAAACGGTGGAAACTTATTTGTACACAGATAGATTAGATTAGGTGATGAAGATGGACCCGCAGTTCATTCCATAATGTTCCGTTCAGCGTTAAGCAAGCTGTTGAACATATCAACTCAGCAATAAGACTGAGAGGCTCCAAGCAGTGGAAAGAGCAACACATGGGATATGCCAAAATACTTTCGATGCATAGTCATCTCCCCACTTCCACTGACCACCTGCACACTGAATATGAATTCAACAGGCATGCACTCAATACAGACAGAGCTGAGTGGCTGTAAATTTTCACGGACGGGTCAAAACTAAGGACAGAGTTGGTGCCCGAATTTTCACAGAAGACCTGGACATAAACCTCTCCTTATGCATACCTTCATTTTCAATTGCCCGCTTATCCTTCTTGAGGATCGTGGAGTTGGGATGCTCAGGTGGACCCTCCATCCTTCTGCCGCCATTGACTCGAACTCATCTGGAGGAATCCATATACGGCTCCAGGAGAGATATTGGACTTGATCCAACCATCTACCGGGGAGTCGCTACCTAATGGCAAGTCTTAGAAATCGGTCTGGATGCATACGCACTACATGACCAAACCATCGATGTATAGATCGTTCCGTTCGGAGAAGTGTCTGCTCAACATTGAGCACATTGCGTATTCTGGTGTTGCGCAGTCGATCCCTACGAGTTATTCCAGCAACACTGCGAAGGAACCTTGTATCCGAGATCTTATTCTTTCGGTCACTACCCAAATTTCATGACCATAGGTGAGAGTTGGAACATACACAGAGTAAAAAAGCGATAATTTAGCTTAAACACTAAGTTCGGCCTTCCTTATAACAGATTGACCAAACTCTCTCAAAATTAATCCAGCCTGACCAATTCCACAGGATAAATAATTCGGCATTGCTCTTCCCATCACTTGTGAATAAGACCCCGAGGTAGTTAAACTTATCCACTTGCTTCAGTGGGACTCCACTAACATGCAGAGTGCACTGAATGGGTTTTTTTTGGAAACGACCATTACCTCCGATTTGTTCACGTTAGTCTGCATTCCAGCATCATCAAAAACGGCTACAAACCTTTCGAGTGCGCGCTGAAGTTCGGTTTGAGAGGACCCAAGGATGACCAAATCATCCGCAAAGAGCAAATGACTAATCCTTATGTCTCCCTGCGCTGCCACATCTAGTCCATATATAGAATGAAGAGGAAAGGTGACAAAGCGCAACCTTGGCGGAGTCCATCGCCCACAGTGAAAGGTATTGATTTAACACCGTTTATCCGAACACAGCTTCTACAGTTTGTACTCGTATATACAGACTGAATCGCCCTTAACAGGGAACTATCAATCCCATGCCCCTGCAGAACACTCCAGAATTTGCCTCGAGGAACCCTATCATATGCTTTTTCCAAATCCACAAAATAAGTGTAGACAGCTTTAACATACCCCCAGGCCTTCTAGAGAACCAGTCTGAGAGTGAATAACTGGTCGGTTGTGCTTCTACCGGGACGAAAATCGCACTGCTCCTCCCCTAAACTATCCTCAAATACAGCTCTGGAACGCCGAAGTCACTGCGGTTCGCAAAGCCGCTGACTGGCTAGCGTCTATTGCACTATCATATTATTATTATCTCGATAGTCAGGCAGCCATCAAATCCCTCGCATCCAGCACTATGAGACCTAAGGCAGTGAAAGACTGCCGCGTATATCATAACAAGATAGCTGGTCAGTACAACCTCACTCTTTGCTGGGTACCAGGTCACTGTGAAATACCGAGGAATTATGCATCTGACGAACTAGCTCGGCAAGGCTCTTCTGGTGCAAATAACATAAGCATTACCGACATCGAAGCGCTAACGATTTATGTTAAGTACCTTATTCAAACCGACGCACGCAGAGAAAGTGGCCAGTCACCGATGGCAACAACTAGGTCAATGCAATACCAGACAACTTTGGCCAACACTCAACAAATTTGGGGCCATCGGACCCCTGAAACACAAGAGATGAACCCTCTCCAAACGTGCTCACCGGACACTGCGTCATTTGAAGTCATGCCCAAAGACTAGGCATCTCCTACAACGATTTCTTCATAAGCTGTACGGATGAAGAGGAAGAAGAGACTATACGTCAGGTAGGAGAGCCACCATGGGTGAATACTTTTCCACGATCTAAATGATCTCAGCAACGCCTGCACAGCTAAAATAAACGCATTCATGCGTATACAACGAAGCAGATGGTTCCTAAAATAAGAGTGTGACTCACCCACCTTACACATCGGCACTACAAAGTGCATCTTCATCGAGGGCCGATCCTAAACAACCAACCAAGCTGTTGAACAGGAAGCTCGCAGGGTGATCTTTCTTTCTGCAGTTCCTTTCGTAGAAATTGTGAGCTACCCCGAGGATACTAGGAACGATTCGTGAATAAAGACCATTTGGAAATATTTTGAAAAACCGGATTTTTTATTTTTATTTTTTTTTTTTTTTCAAGTTTTGGAGACAGATTAGATAAGGTGACGTAGATGGACCAGTAAATGGATCGAACTCCACATAATCGTGAGATCCTGTGGATACATTCGTAATATTCCGTTCAGTGTTAAGTACGCTGTCTAACTTGGCTGTTGACCAGGAAACTTGCAGGAAAAATTCGGATGGATTGCATTTAATCTTTGTTTTTGCAACTCCTGGCGTGGTCACTGTAAGCTACCCTGAGGATGTTAGGAATAACTCGTGTATCTCCGCGTCTGAGTTTAACCAGAGAAATGGCCATAGTGTTTTCGATTCTTACCCATAATACCCAGCGCTGCTTACAGAGTTTTACTCGCCTTTATTTAACTGCTAGCGGCATCAAGGCCTTAACCACCATCAGTCTGTTATCCGACTATACCCGACTACACAAAAAAAAAGATTGATCAAGTTTAAATAATTGAATGAAAGCTGTTGAGCCTTAGAGATTCACATGAGACTGCAGCCCCAGGACAAAGGTCCATTTCGGATCCATCCGAGTCTACTTCTACTACTTCTACTCATCAGTGACCATCTGATTTGGCCAGTCGAGTCTATCAAGGATTATGACATTGAGCCTCCAAATAAATATTACTGATGTCATGTAGCCTAGAATTACTAGGGCTGCTCGCGAGCTCTACGAGTCCAGTCCTGCTATATGAAGCAGAGGCATGGGCTTTGTCAAAATTGGATGAGGATGCCCTTGATGACTTTGAGAGAAAAATTTTTCGAGTGATCTTTGGTCTCATCTGCATAGATGGTGAGTGGAGGAGTAGGTACAGTGCCGAACTATACGGCCTATACAAGGACATCGACATACTCAGAAGAGTTCACATACATCGACTAAGATGGCTGGGTCATGTAGAGCGGATGGAGCTAAGCATTTCAGCGTGGAAAATCATCGAGTCCATTCCGGATGGACGGGACAGTAGAGGCCGACCTCATGGCAGGTGGCGCAAACAAGTGGAGAGTGACCTCAACCACCTTGGCGTGCGGACTGGAGGCAGCTGGCTGAACAGGTTTGTTGGATGAGGTCCATGTCCACCTTGGACTGTAGCGTCACCTAAGTAGATGTCATATTTTTCTTCTTGAAGCACAGTGGGATTCGTACCTATAGGCACCGAAATCTTTGTGTTGCTTCCAAAGACCTCAGCTCCAATTCCCGAGTCCATTTTTGATACGTCGGTGAACCAGACCAGACTTCTATGGTGTAGTGTTGGAACACCATTGGTCCAATTTTCGCCGTATAATATTCCAACCTCGAATAACCTACAGAAGCAATGTTGCCTGACCATAATATTTGGGGACCTGCATTGCGATTGATCGGGAAACTACTGACTACCCAAAACTTGGCTTGGGCCAGTAGCGCAACAATCAAGTTCGTGATGAAGTGCTTACTTTACCTCCTAGTGGTGGTCCCCGGGCAACTATACGTATAAACCCTTATACGTATAGGCCAAAATTGTAAGTGCGGGTTGTCTAGGGCCTTGATTCTAGGCTAGGTAACGTGGGCCAGCAACCTGCGTTACTGAAACCAGCTCGCTACTGAAACCGACACTATGCCTCGGATAAGGACTGATCACATGTTGACGACTTTTGGCTATTGTACCCGGACAAAGATAGGTTTCTGGAATGTAAAGACGCTCCTCGACTCGGGAAGAGAAGGTCCTTACAATGCCAGATTCCTCCAACTGGAAAAGGAATTCATGCGATATAAACTGGACATTTTGGGGGTAAGTGAAGTAAGATGGTTAGAAGCGGGCGAGTACCAGTCTCCAACGCGTAACACTGTACTACTCTATTCTGGAAGACCATCCGGAAGTCCGCGGGAATATGGAGTCGGACTACTGCTAACAACAACAGCACGCAAGGGCCTGATTTCCTGGCAGCCTCATGGTGATAGGATTTTGACGGCCAGATTCCGGACTAGAGTACGACGCGTCACCATCATACAGTGTTACGCCCCAACGAATAGTTCGTCTGAGGACGAAAAGGAGAGCTTCTACAATCTCTTAAGCGCCGTCTTCAACACAACACCAAATGGAGACATTGTCATAGTGATGGGGGATTTGAATGCCAAGGTAGGCAGCGACAACGAAGGGCTCAAGCATGTAATCGGGAAGCATGGACTAGGCAACCGCAATGACAACGGCGAAAGGTTTGTGGATTTCTGCAATGCCAACTGCCTTGTGATAGGTGGCACCATGTTTGAGCACAAGACCTGCCACAAAGTCAGCTGGGTTTCCAATGACAGGCAAGCAACCTCCAACCAAATTGACCATTTTGCTATCAGCCGCCGCTTTAGAAGCAGTCTCCTGGACGTCCGAAACAGACGAGGGGCAGATGTGGGGATAGTACGTGATCACCATCTTATGATAGCTACTCTCCAACTACGCACTGCTGCAGTTCGAAGATCCCACGACAACACAAGAATGCCCAGGTTCAACATCGATAGACTAAGTGATCCCTCAGTGCGCCAACAATTAAGGGAGCACTTTTCGCAAGGTGTGGAAGCAATCAGCAGCTCAATGCCCGCAACCATCCAAGACCATTGGTGTGCTGTGAAAAATGTTTTTACATCTGGTGCTGAAAGAATTGTCGGTCGATCGCAGGGAAGACATAGGGCGTGGCTTTCCGAGGATACCTGGAGACGGATTGACGAACGAAAACAGCTAAAAGCTCGCGTTGCAGCTACCCCAGCAGCAGGGAGAAGCGAGCTAGAGTCCCTATATCGCATGAAGATGAGAGAAGTTCAGCGTAGCGTACGACGTGACAAGCGCAACTACATCAACGCGCTGGCTACAGAAGCAGAAGAAGCTGCACGGAGGTGCGACAGCAGGACTGTCTACAGAATCACGAAAGAGCTGACAGGTGGTCGCAGCTCCAGCCAATACCTAGTGAAAAGCCTAGACGGCTCCTTGCTCATTTCGGATGAGGACCAGCTCAAGAGATGGAAAGAGCATTTTGCTACGGTTTTGAACCGTGTATTCGCTAGCGATATGCTCCCAAATCAGACTGAGATGCCCGAGGTGAGAAGTTCCCGAATACGCACCACGACTCCCAGTAAAGATGAGATCATTACCGCGATCAAGGCACTCAAAACCAACAAGGCGGTAGGACTTGACGGTATTCCAGCAGAGCTCTTACGAGCAACGCCAACAACATCGGCTGAGCTTCTGCTTCCACTTATAGATAGAGCTTGGGAAGCTGAGAGCTTTCCTAACGAGTGGAAAAAGGGAATGATCGTCAAGCTTCCTAAGAAAGGAAATTTAATGGAGTGCGGAAACTGGAGGGGTATCTGCGTGCTGCCTGCTGTAGCTAAGATAATAGCTAAAATCATCCTTGAGCGAATCAAACAACATCTCGAAGACACACTCGATGCCGAACAAGCAGGTTTCCGCTCTGGATTCTCCTGTGCCGACCACATCAACACCCTGCGGATTATCATCGAACAGTGTGTTGAATATCGATCGCCACTGCACCTGCTGTTCATCGATTTTGAGAAGGCGTTCGATAGTGTCAACAGGGAGTTTATTTGGCGTGCCTTACGCAGGAGAGGCATTCCCGATAAACTAATTGCTATTATCAAAGCTACATATGAAGGCTCCAAATGTCACGTTCTGCACAGGGGAAGGTTGTCTGAGGGATTTGAGATCCAAAGTGGGGTAAGACAAGGCTGTATCCTTTCACCAATATTATTCCTATTGGTGATTAGCGATGTGCTTCATGCAGCTTTGTCGACGGGAAACGGAGGAATTCGATGGACTCTTACATCTCAACTGAAGCATCTTGACTACGCAGACGATGTATGCTTACTCTCCCACAGAATTATGGACCTCCACCAAATGACAGCAGATGTGGAGAGGGAGGCAGGTGTCGTCGGGCTGAAAATTAATACGACAAAAACTAAAATCATCAGCCTTGGAACTAACTCATCGGCTCAAATATGCATTGCTGGACAACCGGTAGAGAGAGTAGAGGATTTCCAGTATCTTGGGAGTATTGTCTCGACCGATGGTGGAACCGAACTGGATATCGCCAAAGCAAAGTCCGCGTTCGGGATGTTGTCCAAAATATGGCGAACCAATGCAATCAGTTTGAGCACCAAAATAAGACTGTTCCGCTCCAACGTTGAATCCGTGCTGCTATATGGTTGCAGCACGTGGAGAGTGACCACTACTATCACCAGAAAGCTGCAAACGTTCGTTAATAGGTGTCTGCGCAATATCTTAAGGATTTTCTGGCCCAATCGTATCTCTAACGAACACCTTTACGAGAGAACGGGTCAGGAACCAATAGGCACAACTATCCAACGGCGGAAGTGGCAGTGGATTGGTCACACGTTCCGAAAGGGTGACAGCTCCATAGCGAACCATGCTATGCAATGGAACCCTCTAACTCAGGATGGCAGAAGACCTGGCGGTCCGCGGAAAACATGGCGCAGAACAGTCGAGAAGGAGGCACGGCAGTTAGGGAAAAGTTGGGGAGAACTCAGACACATTGCCAGAAACCGTACACGATGGCGCGTAGGCGTAATAGAGGCCCTAGGACCCACAAGGGGATACAGGACATAAATATATATAATATAATATCTGGTATAGTGCAGAACATGTATCTTTTATGAATTGAGTTGAGTATCTTTATATATCCCACAGGTCACCTGGTTTATACTCATAATCCAGCTGCAGTTTTATGGCATATCTAGCAGCCATCTTCCCGATGAACATTGGTAAGGGTGTTAGCCCGACAATAGCTTCCAGAGCTATCGTAGTAGGTAGTAGGCAGGTGCACATCGTACCTGTAATACCAAGACAGGCAATTCTTTGCAACTCTGCAGCTTGTTTGCCATTGTCGGTTGGAGAGTTTTTGGTGATTGTGATTATGGGTCTCGGCCAAATTATGTACAACCAATGTATCATTTTGTGAGAGGGACCCCAAGTTCTGTCGTATAGGCGTCTGCTGGCCCACAGTGCTCTGGTAGCACGCTCTGTGGTGGACTTGATATGTGCATTCCAGTTAAGTCGTTTGTCAAGTATTACTCCAAGATATTTGACTTTGCTGGAATAAACTAGTGTGGTGCCTTCAACTGTAATAAGATCAAGGTTGACCTGTATCTTCCTTGTGACCGGTACCAGAACGGTTTTACTAGGATTAATGGATAGTCCTTCTTTATTGCACCATTCAGAAACTTGAAGTAGTGCTCTTTGCATGACGTTGAAGATTGTCGTGCCGTGTTTACCACTAATAAAAACTGCCAGGTCATCAGCATGACCGATGGTGGTGTAGCCTGATCTGTGAAGATCTACTAGCAGGTTGTCGTTGATTATTGACTATAACTGGGAGGAGAGAACTCCACCTCGTAGGCAGACTTTGGCTGCAGTTACAGACACCGACACTCCCCCGGAGGAGGTAGTAATGGATTGACTTACCAGCATGGACTTAATCGATTGGTTGGTCGTTTCTTCGATACCTCTGCTACTAATCGCCCTTGCGATCGAATCGTAACCAGTGTTATCAATCGCGCCCTCGATATCAAGGAAGGCACACAAGGTTATTTCCTTAGAACTGAGTATTCCCTCTATCTTTTTGACGAGATGATGAAGGGCACCAACCTTTTCTGTATGCATACTGATTCGAGTGCAGAGGGTTAGACAGATCCAAACGGTCTCTAATGTGAACACCAATGAGTCTCTCCATTGCCTTGAGAAAAAATGATGTTAGACTTATAGTTCTATAGGATTTAGGCAGCTCGCTAGGCCTATTGCCCGGTATGGTAATGAATTTTACATTTAGCTGGTGGGTGGTATGTATCTCCAGTTGTAACTGGCTCTAAATAAAACTGCCAACCCCAGCAAGATGAGGTCGATTGATTTTTGCAGAAGTGCCGGAAATAGACCATCACTGTCGGGAGCTTTAAAGGGTTTGAAGGAGGTGCCCACCGCCCATTCAACTTTGTCTGGATTGAAATTTTTTCAGAAAAAGTCTTAACTCTAGTATCTACGTAAACCCTATAGTTAACTGTGTTCGAGTACACATGAGATTTTTTAAGAGACGAGCCTGAGATATCATGTAGTCAATAGTTGTCAATTTATTTACAACCCGTCTTCACTGAACCTAAGTGCGGTATCGGCCAACCTGTTGCTACATCCGGGATAAAATTTGTGAAATTTGTTGTTTGTTTAAGCGTTGATCTATAAGATTCAACACCGACGTTTTTAGAGTCTCCTCACCCACGAGGACCCCTATTAGCGTCGCTGGAACAACACGTTGAGGAGTTTGCCTGTGGATTCTCTTTTTCTCGACCCTCATCCCCTACGGTTGAGTTAACAACGCCCAGCGAATTTTGCCAAGAATAACCTGAATGCCAACGTTATTAAAGGCTTCATCTGCACATATGTAGAGAAAAGTACACATGTAGGGTAAATTGCTTACGCTACTGCGACTTCGCGACAATAAACACTTTATTTTGTCTCGATTTATCCACTCCCCAACCTTTCAAAAATCTTTGTCAGAGTTAAGCCGTTTGAGGATAAGGATGAGAAGGCTATAGCACTTGTTGACAAGTAGGGGGTCTACTCAACACCCTTACAATGTTTGCATCTTGTATATCATACAATGTATTCTTCTATGCTTTGCATCAATTTTCTGGACAATGAGCACATACTAACCTCTGTAACTTAATGTCTGTCCAAACCAGATAAACGATTCCCTCAACCTTCTCTTTATAAAACACAAGAATAAAAGAAACACTTAAAAGGATATACCCTACACACATGTACAATCTTCAAGCCCACCTATCTTGTCCTCCCCATTGAGACGTCGATTACATGGACAATATTCCAGAAGCTTTGCAACGTCATAAACGTTGATAATGGTTACAAATTTATGCTTGTTAAGGTATATAAGTCACACTGACTACACCCAGACTTGTGTCTCAGGTGATATTAAATATTTTCTCCTTCGATACACACAGTGCTTTTCAACATTCAGTGACATCAAAAACATATATTTCATTATTAATCCTTACATCGTCCTTAGAAATTTGAGTCCTGGCAATGAAATACTGCCAAAGTACTTACATACATCATTTACAGATGCTCCTATGTTCGACTTCAACCCCATTTCAGTATCTGCTCTTATTGTCCTTTAATGAGAAAACTTTTTGCCAACAATAAGGAAAGGCATACACTCATATGTCATAGAAGAAAAGATTCAGTTCGTAAAAGAGGAGATAACTCTGTAATTGACACACATGTCAAATAGTTCACGTTCACCTATCAAAAGAACGGAGTAAAGAAAGTTTTCTTCTTTTTTTTTGTTTATTTCGTAAGGATTGTCATTTGTAGGCACTTTGGAAATGAGATAAGCTTCTGATGCCTTTCTATTGACTTCTTTATCAATTTGTTGATCCATTATCCTTTTTTGTACAATGATCACATACACATCTAGGAAAGAAGAAGTCGCATAATGGTTAGCTTAGAGTCTATAAAATGTGTGTTTTATTCGAACGAAGTCAGAATGGATAAGGGTTTGTCTTTTGACTGAAATTATAATAATATTTGGATGTTTAAATATCGATTAGAATTAGTTAAAGAACTTTTTTAAATGAAGGCAGACCTTGTGTATTTGGCAGCAATATGTAGACCGCTATGGTATGTAGTTTTAAATCACGTGTCAATTAGTAGTTACATTTTAGTCAGTTTGTAAATGGTGACACTATCATGGTGAATAAATTTAAACTCCTATGGACCTGCATAAATATTTATATTTCTTTGTACGGATAGGAAACGCTCGACTGGAGCACTCAGACGTAACTGGTCCATTGTAATTCCAGAGAGCAAGACCTGGTTTACCCATTTTAATGAAATTTTCTTGTCTTACTAAGAAAGCCAAGCAAGCACTTCACTGTTGAAGAGCTTACAGTACCAGCACTCACCACAGCGGTACCGGCGCTCTCAAGACGATCGGTTCTACATACCAGAGTTTTTATAAAGCACTTTGTAGGCGGAGTGGCAGCCCTATTATATACTTACTTACTTATGTCCTGTATCCCCTTGTGGGTCCTAGGGCCTCTACTACGCCTACGCGCCATCGTGTACGGTTTCTGGCAATGTGTCTGAGTTCTCCCCAACTTTTCCCTAACTGCCGTGCCTCCTTCTCGACTGTTCTGCGCCATGTTTTCCGCGGACCGCCAGGTCTTCTGCCATCCTGAGTTAGAGGGTTCCATTGCATAGCATGGTTCGCTATGGAGCTGTCACCCTTTCGGAACGTGTGACCAATCCACTGCCACTTCCGCCGTTGGATAGTTGTGCCTATTGGTTCCTGACCCGTTCTCTCGTAAAGGTGCTCGTTAGAGATACGATTGGGCCAGAAAATCCTTAAGATATTGCGCAGACACCTATTAACGAACGTTTGCAGCTTTCTGGTGATAGTAGTGGTCACTCTCCACGTGCTGCAACCATATAGCAGCACGGATTCAACGTTGGAGCGGAACAGTCTTATTTTGGTGCTCAAACTGATTGCATTGCTTCGCCATATTTTGGACAACATCCCGAACGCGGACTTTGCTTTGGCGATCCTGTTGGCTATATCCAGTTCGGTTCCACCATCGGTCGAGACAATACTCCTAAGATACTGGAAATCCTCTACTCTCTCTACTGGTTGTCCAGCAATGCATATTTGAGCCGATGAGTTAGTTCCAAGGCTGATGATTTTAGTTTTTGTCGTATTAATTTTCAGCCCGACGACATCTGCCTCCCTCTCCACATCTGCTGTCATTTGGTGGAGGTCCATAATTCTGTGGGAGAGTAAGCATACATCGTCTGCGTAGTCAAGATGCTTCAGTTGAGATGTAAGAGTCCATCGAATTCCTCCGTTTCCCGTCGACAAAGCTGCATGAAGCACATCGCTAATCACCAATAGGAATAATATTGGTGAAAGGATACAGCCTTGTCTTACCCCACTTTGGATCTCAAATTCCTCAGACAACCTTCCCCTGTGCAGAACGTGACATTTGGAGCCTTCATATGTAGCTTTGATAATAGCAATTAGTTTATCGGGAATGCCTCTCCTGCGTAAGGCACGCCAAATAAACTCCCTGTTGACACTATCGAACGCCTTCTCAAAATCGATGAACAGCAGGTGCAGTGGCGATCGATATTCAACACACTGTTCGATGATAATCCGCAGGGTGTTGATGTGGTCGGCACAGGAGGATCCAGAGCGGAAACCTGCTTGTTCGGCATCGAGTGTGTCTTCGAGATGTTGTTTGATTCGCTCAAGGATGATTTTAGCTATTATCTTAGCTACAGCAGGCAGCACGCAGATACCCCTCCAGTTTCCGCACTCCATTAAATTTCCTTTCTTAGGAAGCTTGACGATCATTCCCTTTTTCCACTCGTTAGGAAAGCTCTCAGCTTCCCAAGCTCTATCTATAAGTGGAAGCAGAAGCTCAGCCGATGTTGTTGGCGTTGCTCGTAAGAGCTCTGCTGGAATACCGTCAAGTCCTACCGCCTTGTTGGTTTTGAGTGCCTTGATCGCGGTAATGATCTCATCTTTACTGGGAGTCGTGGTGCGTATTCGGGAACTTCTCACCTCGGGCATCTCAGTCTGATTTGGGAGCATATCGCTAGCGAATACACGGTTCAAAACCGTAGCAAAATGCTCTTTCCATCTCTTGAGCTGGTCCTCATCCGAAATGAGCAAGGAGCCGTCTAGGCTTTTCACTAGGTATTGGCTGGAGCTGCGACCACCTGTCAGCTCTTTCGTGATTCTGTAGACAGTCCTGCTGTCGCACCTCCGTGCAGCTTCTTCTGCTTCTGTAGCCAGCGCGTTGATGTAGTTGCGCTTGTCACGTCGTACGCTACGCTGAACTTCTCTCATCTTCATGCGATATAGGGACTCTAGCTCGCTTCTCCCTGCTGCTGGGGTAGCTGCAACGCGAGCTTTTAGCTGTTTTCGTTCGTCAATCCGTCTCCAGGTATCCTCGGAAAGCCACGCCCTATGTCTTCCCTGCGATCGACCGACAATTCTTTCAGCACCAGATGTAAAAACATTTTTCACAGCACACCAATGGTCTTGGATGGTTGCGGGCATTGAGCTGCTGATTGCTTCCACACCTTGCGAAAAGTGCTCCCTTAATTGTTGGCGCACTGAGGGATCACTAAGTCTATCGATGTTGAACCTGGGCATTCTTGTGTTGTCGTGGGATCTTCGAACTGCAGCCGTGCGTAGTTGGAGAGTAGCTATCATAAGATGGTGATCACGTACTATCCCCACATCTGCCCCTCGTCTGTTTCTGACGTCCAGGAGACTGCTTCTAAAGCGGCGGCTGATAGCAAAATGGTCAATTTGGTTGGAGGTTGCTTGCCTGTCATTGGAAACCCAGCTGACTTTGTGGCAGGTCTTGTGCTCAAACATGGTGCCACCTATCACAAGGCGGTTGGCATTGCAGAAATCCACAAACCATTCGCCGTTGTCATTGCGGTTGCCTAGTCCATGCTTCCCGATTACATGCTTGAGCCCTTCGTTGTCGCTGCCTACCTTGGCATTCAAATCTCCCATCACTATGACAATGTCTCCATTTGGTGTTGTGTTGAAGACAGCGCTTAAGAGATTGTAGAAGCTCTCCTTTTCGTCCTCAGACGAACTATTCGTTGGGGCGTAACACTGTATGATGGTGACGCGTCGTACTCTAGTCCGGAATCTGGCCGTCAAAATCCTATCACCATGAGGCTGCCAGGAAATCAGGCCCTTGCGTGCTGCTCTTGTTAGCAGTAGTCCGACTCCATATTCTCGCGGACTTCCGGATGGTCTTCCAGAATAGAGTAGTACAGTGTTACGCGTTGGAGACTGGTACTCGCCCGCTTCTAACCATCTTACTTCACTTACCCCCAAAATGTCCAGTTTATATCGCATGAATTCCTTTTCCAGTTGGAGGAATCTGGCATTGTAAGGACCTTCTCTTCCCGAGTCGAGGAGCGTCTTTACATTCCAGAAACCTATCTTTGTCCGGGTACAATAGCCAAAAGTCGTCAACATGTGATCAGTCCTTATCCGAGGCATAGTGTCGGTTTCAGTAGCGAGCTGGTTTCAGTAACGCAGGTTGCTGGCCCACGTTACCTAGCCTAGAATCAAGGCCCTAGACAACCCGCACTTACAATTTTGGCCTATACGTATAAGGGTTTATACGTACAGTTGCCCGGGGACCACCACTAGGAGGTAAAGTAAGCACTTCATCACGAACTTGATTGTTGCGCTACTGGCCCAAGCCAAGTTTTGGGCAGTCAGTAGTTTCCCGATCAATCGCAATGCAGGTTATGTAATCTCTCACCGATATTGGAGATTACATAACAGGGGAGTGTGAACTAAGCCGTCAAGCCGAAGAGTAGTTGCTAAGCTGTCGCGCCGATATCATCAATTCTCTTTTCTTCACAATTCTATTAACTGTTTATTACTTATTTCTTCTTTCATGTAATAAAACTATTTTGTTATATTCTTTTGATTGATCTGGTTCCTACATCTTTGGGGGCTCAACCTAAAGTTCATCATACAAAATATTTTTGTTTTCCATAAATTTTCGCGAAAATTGTTTGCAATGGATTTTTGGACTGTAGATCAATTAAAAGCGGAACTGTCCAAGCTAGGATTGGACACAAATGGAGTTAAGGCTGTCTTATTTGATCGGCTGAAAGAAGCAAATGCTGATTTGGCTAATAAAAAAGCAGTGGAGATGGCCAAAAAGGCAGCAGCTGAAGCGGATCGTTCTGCGGGATCGGGTCAATCAGGCATCGGGTTGTCATTGTATAGTTCACGTGAGGCTGGCGATGATTCATCTTCTCGCTTTTCTGTTAGAGATGTGGAAGATTTAATTTCGAAGTTCAGTGGCGATGATAGTTTGTCAATTAACTCATGGTTTGCGGAGTTTGAGGACGTTGCGTTGCTGTTAAAATGGTCAGAGCTAGAAAAATTGATATTCGCGAGAAAACAGTTGACAGGTTCGGCTGCTTTATAAAAACGTATACTTGTAAGTCCTTTCACGATTTCAAACAAATTATGTGTGCAGAATTCGACAAAACATTATGCAAAGCGGATATATATATATATGCGACTACAATATAGAAAAATGGGGAAAAATGAAAGTTTTCGGGAATATGCCTATAAAATGAAAGAAATTGGACAGTTAGTTTACGTAGATGATACTTCATTGATCACGTACATAATCAGTGGTATCGATGCTCGCGAAGACCATAAACTCATATTGTATGGTGCAAAATCGTTATCAGAGCTTTTCGAAAAATATGAACTCTTTTTGAAATTTAAAGCTAAAGTTGGCATGAGTTTCGGCGGAGGTAGGGGCGCAGGCGGTGGCAGCAGCAGCGGTACGTTTTCATACGGATCGTCATCAAAAAATAGCGTGTGACAAGACTACAGTAAAATGTCGCGTGGTGCAAGCTATATGCATTGTTTCAATTGCGGTTCTTCTGAACACCAAAGGAAAGATTGCCGTTCTGCAACAAAATTTTTTAGATGTAGTGGAACAGGCCACATGTCGAATAACTGTCCGTCAACAAAATCTAAAGAAGCTAATGCGTTTTCCGTAATTAATTCAAAGCTGATTTACATAAACGGTTGCTCTTTTAAGGCATTAATCGATTCAGGTGCTGAAATTTCTTTAATGCGGAAAAACTGGCTGAAGTAGAGCTGTTAAATAACGAAAAGATACAATTAGTCGGTCTGGGTTCAGGAAAGTATATTACGTTAGGTAATTTCGAAGCTGATATGATGATTGACGATGTCAAGCTGATGGGAATAATACACGTGGTTCCAGACAATTGCATTCGTGTCGATGCAATAATCGGACGTACAAGCCAAGGTAGTCATGATAGATGGAGAGACAACATTTTATGAGAAGGAAGGCGGAAATTGCATCATGAACATCGAAGTAGATGGAAACACCGATATAGAAGTACCAGTTCAGTATGAGTTCCAGATAAAGGAACTTATTTCGAACTACAAGCCGAAAGCTGTAACTGATTGTCCTATTAAGATGACTATCGCTTTGAGTGATGAAACCCCTATTTATTCAACACCACGACGCCTTCCAATTAATGAAGCTGAAGTGGTCAAGAAGCAGGTTGAAGAATGGTTGAAAGCTGGAATCATTCGACCCTCATCCTCACCATTTACAAGCCGTGTTGTTGTTGTGAGACAGAAGGGTGGCTCATTCAGGGTATGCATCGACTACAGGGGAGTCAATGCTAAGACAATAAGAGATGGATTTCCAGTACCACTTATTGAGAGCATGTTAGACAGCTTGGAGGATGATATAGTATTTATAACGCTGGACCTGAAGAATGGGTTTTTCCACGTTCCCATGGAAGAAAGCAGTAAAAAATTCACTGCCTTTGCTACTGAAGATGGTGAATGGGAATTCAATTTTGTGCCGTTCGGGCTGAAGAACGGGCCTGCGGTTTTTGTGAGATTTATCACTGTTGTATTTCGCAATCTAGTCAGGCGAAAGATATTAAGAACTTTCATAGATGATCTCATTATATCTGGGAAAAGCAGTGAGGAATGCATGGAAAAACTAATCATCGTACTACAGGTTGCAGCAGATAATGGATTGGTTTTTAACTGGACAAATTGTAAGTTCCTCCAGAGGAGAGTCACGTTCCTCGGACATGTAGTAGAAAATGGTACGATAAGTCCTTCTGCAGAAAAAATATATGCTGTCTTAGTTTCCTGAGCCGACAAATTTGAAAAAGCTGCAGGAGTTTCTTGGGTTAACGGGCTTCTTTAGACGTTTCATAAACTCCTATTCAGTTTTGGCAAAACCTTTAACTAATCTAACAAAGAAAAAGTGTAAATTTGTAATTGCACCTCTCCAACGACAGGCGATCGCAGCACTGAAGCAGACTTTGACCAGTAAACCTGTACTTACCATCTACCGTCAAGGAGTAGACACCAAATTGCATACAGATGCTAGTCAAGAAGGCATAGGAGCGATTCTTCTGCAACGTAGTGACAATAATCTGCTGCATCCAGTCTTCTACTATAGCAGGAAGAACAACACAGCTGAACAGAGGTGGCATAGTTATGTGCTGGAAACTTATGCTGTCTACAAAGCGCTGGAAAATTTTCGGATTTACCTATTGGGTACCAAGTTCAGAGTTCTGACCGACTGCGCTGCATTCCGTCAAACTGTGAACAAAAAGGAATTACCTAATGCTGTCAATAGATAGATCTTATATATGCAGGATTATGACTATGAGGTGGAACACCGTGCTGGATCAAGGATGACTCATGTCGATTCGCTAAGCCGTTCACGAGCAGTGTACGCTGTTCAACAGGAGCTATTGGTTCGCATAAGGAAGGCACAGACAGCTTTTTTTTTTTTTTTTTTTGTCGGGATAGGAAACACTCGACTGGAGCACTCAGACACAACTGGTCCATTGTACTGCCAGAGAACAAACCCTGATTTACCCATTTTGTTGGAATTTCCTTGACTTTCGAAGAAAGCCAAGCAAGCACTTCAGTGATGAGGAGCTTACAGTACCAGCACTCACCACATCCGCACCGAAGATCTGCCACCTGATACGAGCAAAGGCCGGACACTCACAGAGATAATGTTCCGCGGTGTCGTCACTTTCTCCACAAGCGTCGCAAATTGTAGTGTCACTTAAGCCTAACACGTTAAGGTGCTTGGCAAAAGCGAAGTGGCCTGTCAAGACGCCGATAAGTTGTCTACAGTCTTTTCTGCTGAGAGACAGCAAGAATGCCGCTGATTTCTTACAGACGTCCGGGAGCATGCGTTTAGTCAACCTGCAACCTGGAGAGTCATGCCACACACAATTGTGCTCGTGAGAGACCCAAACGTCAATGGAAGCCCTAACCGAGGACGCTGGAAGACCCAACACGGGTTCGGGACCGAAGAAAGCCTCCTCTGAGCCTTGTCTAGCAATCTCATCGGAGATCTCGTTCCCCAAGATCCCAGTGTGACCTGGGACCCAGATAAGAGACAGAGAATTCAGCCTTGCGACCGAGTTCAAAGAGTTTTTGGTTTCACGAACTATTTTGGAAGTGGTTAAAGGGTTAAGCAAGGCCTTAAGCGCAGCCTGACTGTCACTACAGACACAAATGCTACGTCCCTTCCACCTGTTCTTCACAACATAGTTCATGGCCATTAGGATTGCATAAGTTTCCGCTTGGAAAACAGACGCATATTTGCCTAACGAGAAGTGAAGTCTAATGTTGTCGACTTCCACGAAGACCCCAGCGCCAGACCCTTGACTGGTTTTGGAACCATCCGTGAAAATACGACTACATTCCATTCCCGGCTCAGATTCTGACCGAAGCCAGTCCTGGACACAAGGAAAGTCGACTCTGAATTTGCGCATCAGCTGGAGTTCTGGTGTCATTGCATCAGACGGCATATCCATAAGACAGGAGTCGTAAGATAAGTGTCGCGCAAGTTCATCAAAGTTCCAGTGTGGAGTATACCAAAAACCGCCCCGCCTAAGACGATGGATGGCTTTGATAGTGCAACCCATGATATAAGTATCAAGGGGAGGTAAGTTCAGCAAAGCGTCTAGAGCAGAGCCAGGCGTACTCGGGAAAGCTCCTGAGCAGCCGAGACAAGCCGTTCTTTGGAGTTTCGAGCAAAAAGCAACCACATATTTACGCGAGAGCCCCTTCCACCAAACAACCGACGCATATGCGAGGAATGGTCTTATCATAGCCGTGTAGATCCAGAGAACCTTATTCGGTGATAAGCCCCAAGTCTTGCCAAAAGCACCCTTACACTGCCAGAAGACTGAGAGCGCCTTGGATGTTTTCGACTCGACGTGTTTAGACCAATGAAGTTTCTTATCTAGAATCACTCCCAGATATTTGGCTTCATTGGAAATGCGAATGGTGACGCCTTTTAGTACTGGCTGAGTCAGACCGGTCAAAATCCTCCTTCTCGTGAAAAGAACAACATCAGTCTTAAGAGGATTCACCGAAAGCCCACTCCTAGTACACCATTCATCGATCATGTCCAGCGCCGCCTGTGCGTTAGCACAGACCGTCGCCAGGCATGGCCCGACAGAAAGTACGGCGACATCATCCGCATATGCCTGAGCGTAGACGTTAGAACTATTTAGAGTTTTTTTTTTTTTTTTTTTTTTTTTTTTTTCCGAGGGTAGGTGAAAATCTTCAAGAAGACACTATGAGGATCGACAGCGCGTGCTCATAGTAGTGTGGGATTCTTACCCACTAAAAAACCTCCCTTCAAAACAGACTTGTTTTCATTTTTACTACAACTAAGTATTCGACTTATCAAGTAGTTTTCGTTTCACGAAATAAGGACGTTTTGCAGGTACCTTCCCATTAGAAGTTCCTGCTAGCTCCGCAGTTTAGACGCGGTTACTTATCGCGCTAAGTCTAAAGGTTTTGTTCTTTGTAGACGGCGTAGTAAGTTTCTTTCATCCAAAACTTGGAGGACTGTTATATTAACGTGACTTTCTAGTCGACTTTTATGTTTTCTCGCGTAGTTTTTGATTTCGTCTTCGACTGTTTTAATGCCAAGATCTCTGTGGATATCGCTATTTCTGATATACCATGGCGCATTTACAATACCTCTTAGAACTTTGTTTTCAAAAGTTTGTAAAATTTGAATATTACTTATTTTGGTACAACCCCAGAGTTGTATACCATATGTCCATACAGGCTTTAGCACTTGCTTATATAAAAGCAGTTTGTTCTCTATATTAAGCTTGGAATATTTTCCAAGTAACCAATACATTTCTCGATATTTGTTATCTAGTTCTTTGCGTTTTTTCTTAACGTGCGTTTTCCATTTCAGCTTTGCATCAAGTGTCATTCCAAGATACTTAGCCTCGTTTGCAAACGGAATTTGAACCGAGTTTGAAAAGATCGGCAAATTATTTACTCTCTTATAAGTAAAATTTACATGAACAGATTTGGTCTCATTGAGTGCGATTCGCCAAACCTTTGTCCATTCATTTACTCTATCCAAAGCTTCTTGCAATTTTTCTGTAGTATCTTCGACCGTTTTACCTACTGCCAAGATAGCAGTGTCGTCGGCAAATGTAGCTAGCTCAGTGCCTTCTACTTGCGGTATATCACGAGTGTATAATAGATATAAGACTGGACCAAGAACGCTTCCTTGCGGCACCCCAGCCATTATTTCCTTAAAATCTGAATATTCGTTTCCACATTTGACGCGGAATAGCCTATTCGTAAGGTAGTCCTTCAAAATATTATATAGGTGCTCTGGCAGAACTTGTCGTAATTTAAACTTTAAGCCTTCGTGCCAGACCTTGTCAAAGGCTTGAGAAACGTCAAGGAATACGCTTGAACAAATCTTTTTTTCTTCAAGTGATTTTTCGATTACATGTGTTATTCGATGTACTTGTTCAACTGTAGAATGCTTACTTCTGAATCCGAATTGATGATCCGGAATGAGATGCCTCTCTTCTATAACCGGCTGTATTCGCCTAATCAAAATTCTCTCGAACACTTTGGATATGATTGAAAGAAGCGAAATCGGTCTATAAGACGTTTTTTCATTCGGCGGTTTTCCGGGCTTAAGGACCATTATGACTTCGGCCACTTTCCATTGACTGGGAACATATTCTAGTCTAAGCGCGGCGTTTATAATGAACAGAAGCTTCATTAGACCTTTTCTCGGAAGTGCTTTAAGAACCTCTCCCGTGATTAGGTCGTATCCAGGAGCCTTCTTAGGTTTAAGTTTCTTTATTTCTTCCTTAAGTTCGGTTAGTGTTGCATTTCTTATTTTGCGATTGTCAATATACAACGTATTTATATTTTGAATAAGAGCCTGTCCATCAAGCGGTTTGAAAGTTTCTTCCAGGTGGGCGGCAAAAACTTGCGCTTTCTCTTTATCATGCCTGGCCCATTCGTCTTGATTTTTCATAATTGGGGCGGCTTGAATTTGAGGTTTTTTAATACCTTTTATAGCTTTCCAAAGCGAATAATTAGAATCTTTTTCTGCCGTTAAGCTTTCTAGGTGAGTTTGCATTTCATTATTCTTAAGGTCTTTAATAGATCTTTTTAATAAGTTACACAAACGGTTAAGATGTGCTTTATGTTGCGGAGCCCGAGTTTGTTGCCATTTTTTGCGCGCTTTCCTCTTCTCCTTAATCATCTCTTTTATTTCCTGCGGATAATTTTGAATATATCTGGCCGGCGTTTTCTTAGGTTTCGGAGTATTCTTCCACGCGGCATTCTGTAGGATTTCGACGAAGCGATCTACTTCAATTTCAAGTTCATAGGGCGTTTTAAGTGATACCCTCAGCTCAGTATTTGATTCAATATCTTTTTTGAAGCCATCCCAATTCGTTTTCGCGCTGGTTAATCTGGCCGGACCTACTTTTTTAATCAGAGCATCGCTTATCGTCATAATGATTGGAGAATGATCAGAGGAGAGATCAAAGCTTTCTTCAACTTTTATACAGTTGCCAGATATACCTTTAACAATAAAGAAATCGATCAGATCTGGTATCTTATTTCTATCAGTCGGCCAATATGTTGGTTTACCGGTCGAGTGAAAATCACAACTATATTGCATACCCGCATTATAAAGCTTTCTACCTTTCTGAGAGGCGTACCTTGAACCCCAGAAGGGGTGTTTCGCGTTGAAATCGCCACCAATAATAAAATTTGGTTTAAGGAAGTTGAAGATGTTTGTGAAATCACTTTCTTCAAGTTTACATCGCAGTGGACAATATATAGACGAAATGTTGAAAGCAAAATGTCTATTTCTAACGCGTACCGTGCTTATTTGCATTGCTTCTAATTCAATCTTTACTTCCGCTGAGTGTTCGATACATTCTTTTATAAACAAGGATGATCCGCCTCTGGCTCTTTCCGATGGGTGAAAGGCGTGATACACGCTATATCCCCTTATCTTAACATTCGATTGCTTTGTCAGATGAGTTTCGCAGACCAAGCATATATCAATATCTTTTTCTCGTATAAAGATTTCTAACTCGTCGAGTCTTCGTATAAGCCCGTTGGCGTTCCAAGTAAGAATTTTAAGCGTTTCTTTCATATTCTGGTTGTAGTGCGCCTGTTATGAATGTTGTTTTCTAAAGCAACTAGTCTCTCGAAAATAAGTTTGTTTGTTTTGGATTGCTCTTCAAGTTTCGCAAGAATTAGGGAAAAAACATGGGATACATGATCTTGTGAGCTACCTCTATCACCGTTTTCCAATGTCGCAGCTTGAGCAGGAGTCTTTACGTTAGAAATTGGATGATTTCTTGCTTTGATCTCCCGCGAGCTGTCGGTCTTGTACTTGCCGTTAGCTGTCATCGCCGCTTGAGCATAAGACTGCACGCCAAAATTCGAGGATTTAGTTCCGTTCACTTTTTCTCTACTACGTTTGGGTTTTTCTTCATTACCCGATCTTAAGAGAATATTGACGGATTTTTTATCTTTCGCTGCTTTTTTCGTAGCTATTTTGGGTCTATTCTTAATTGGTTTTGGATTCGTGCCCATGGAATTTTTAAGCGTATCGCGCCTTTTTTGGAGCTCTTTCGCCACTTCGCAACCTCGATAGTTCGCAGGGTGTTTTCCTTTACAGTTTATGCAAGTGGCTGGGGTTTGCTTATTTAGGTGACACTCATCTGAGAGATGTTCACCTGCGCATTTGACGCATCGCGGTTCTTTCTGGCAGTAAGTCTGCGTGTGATTGAAACCTTGACAGCGCTTGCACTGCGGGATCGATCTGGAGCTCTTACGCATAGGTTCGATTTTGACCACGATATTTAGAATAGTCTTAATACCATAAATAGCATCTTTATTTTCGTCTTTATCGAAACTTAGCATGAATAGTGGAAGACCACGCCTTACCAATTTTTCCTGATCTCCCTCCGACTGTTGCTTCTCCTTCTTGATAATATTGACGGCATCAAGAATTTTAAAGCCTTTATCTTGAAGGTCGTTTATAACATCTTCTTTGGTGCACGAGGGGTGGAGTCCCCTTGCTACAACACGCAGTGGTCTTTCTAACTTATTTTCATAAGTATACCACTGAATCTTTTCGGCATTCAATTTTTGCGATACTGATCGGTAATCGTCGGCATCATCGACATTGATTTTCCACGTATTATTTCGCAGAGATGTCACCTTAAACTTCGATGTCGCAGTTCCATTAAGGAGGCAATGCAACTTGTTGTAGTCCGTAATTCCAACGACGTTTATCGGTGGCGGAGGACGTATTTTTTGTTGTTGTTGCTTTTCCTGCAACTCCTTGCGCTTTTCATCCTTTTGTGGCTCGACTTCCGGTGAGGAACCAGCTTTGCGTTTTTTGCTAGGTCGTTTCTTTTCGATCCAATTCGTTTCACGTGTTAGCTCTTCTTCGTCCGTCTGGTATTCGCGACTAGGTGAGCGCTGTGGGCTAAGTGTATTTTCTTTTTGTAGATACGACTTATTTAGAGTGTTCAACAGAGAGTCGACCACCATGCACCATAACAATGGAGACAGAACGCCACCTTGCGGACAGCCCCTGTTTACCCCTGTCATAACATATTGGCCACAATCCGCATCCACTACCAAAGTTCTATTCATTAGCATTGCTTTAATCCACAACACTAATGTTTCATCTACCCCGTGTTGTCTGGCAGAGTCGCACATGCAGTCAAAAGTTGCATTGTCAAAAGCACCCTCAATGTCGATGAAGATACCCATCGCGTATTCTCTCCTATCAAGCGCGCATTCAATTCTGGCCACTAGATTTTGAAGTGCGGTCTCACAGGATTTCCCACGCTGGTAAGCATGCTGCATCTCCGATAGTGGATGCAGTTTCAAAGCAACTTTGCGCACGTGAAATTCTACCAGTCTCTCCATACTTTTCAGTAGGAAGGATGTCAAACTTATAGGTCTGAAACTCTTGGGGAGCGAATAGTCTTCCTTACCAATTTTCGGTATGAAAGCTACTCTGACAGTCCGCCAAGGTGTAGGAATATATGCCAGCGCCAAGCCAGCGGTGAAAATTCTTTTCAGAGTTGGCAATAGCTGATCTATACCCTGTTGCAGCATAGCCGGATATATTCCATCGGTGCCAGGCGATTTGAAACCATCAAAAGATGCCACAGCATATTTGATGGCCTCATCTGTTACCACGGCTGATGCAATATACCAACTGTGCCGAGTTTTCTGACTTAGATCAAGCTCAGCCTGGGTAAGCGGGCGAAGCTGCGACCTAGTGATTATCCGATTGCCAGGAAAGTGAGTCTCCAGCAGAAGACTAAAAGTTTCCGCTTTTGTCTCAGTAAACTTGCCATCAGACCGTCTGAGTGACTCCGGTTTGGTCGGCTTACCTCTTTTGAGGACTTTAACCAACCTACTGGTTTCACCGAGTGTCTCGATCTTTTCACAAAAATCTCTATAAGAAGCACTTTTCGACAAACGAATTAACTTCTTATAGTCTTTTTGCTTCGATCTAAAGAGATCCCAGTCACCTTCTAAATTTGTCTTAAGAGACCTATTCAGAAGTTTTCTGGACTCTTTCCTAAGCCGCTGCAGTTCCGGGCTCCACCAGGGAACCGGCGTTCTGCAGGAGTTTTTTGTCATTGGACACGCCAGTTCAAAACAGTTGGTAAGGACACTGGTCAGGTTTTGAACAGCATCCTCAACCTTTCGTTTCGTTCTGAGTTTAGCTGGAGTTTTGACAGATCTGTCTAGCTCTTTCCTAAACCGCACCCAGTTGGTTTTCCTCGGATTTCTCCTCTCCTGCAAAGTTAAAGCTTCGCATTCGATTTGGAAAACGATGTATCTATGATCTGATAAGGACACTTCCGGCAGTACCCTCCAGTTGGTAATCGACTTGAAGTACCTATTAGATAAAGTCAAGTCAATTACCTCCTGCCTCCTTGCCGTAACAAAAGTTGGCTGGGAGCCAACATTGTTTATTGTCATACCAGATGATAGTATAAAGTCTAGGAGATGGTTTCCTCGTATGTTGCATTTGCTGCTGCCCCAGACTGTATTCTGAGCATTAGCATCGCAGCATATGACTAGTCCCGTCTCCCGAGTGTCACAATACTTTATGAGTTCGGCAACCGCCTTCGGTGGTGGAGGCATTACCGAATCATAAGGGAAATAAGCCGACGCAACGACGAAAGTTTTCCAACTTCCATTTGTTTCGTAGCTTACAGCTGCAGCAACCAAGTCCTGACCACAAAATTGTCCAAGCTTGCTTACTGAGAGGAAATTCGGCACAATTAGACAAGCTCTCGGTCTTTCAGATCGCTCGTCACATAGCACCGTTACTCCACGAACACCACCAAATCCACATATGCGCTTGTTCCGCACATATGGTTCCTGGATAGATGTTATGTTACAGCTTTGTAACGGCAGTAAAAGAAGTGCTCAAGGAGAAGACCTATGATAATTTCCAGATCCGAGGTGAGTTACTTTTCAAAGAAGTAGATGGTCTTTCACTTTTAGTCGTTCCTCGCAATATGGAAACGGAAATCATCAACTTAAAGCACGAGGAGGGACACTTTGGCGTGCAGAAAACAATGCACCTCATTTCGCAAGACTTTTTTATCCCCCAACTAAGGGACAAAGTACAGAGACGTCTCAACAATTGTGTCAAGTGCATATTGGCAAACAGAAAAGCAGGCAAACAAGAGGGATTTCTAAATCAGGATAAAGGAGACAAACCATTTGATACTTTCCATCTCGATCACATCGGCCCGATGGATGTAACAACAAAGCAGTACAAATATATCTTAACTGTTACTGATGGATTTTCAAAATTTCTATGGATTTTTCCAACGAAGACGGTGTCAGCAGAGGAAACTCTACGAAAAATAAGAGAGTTGCAACAACATTTTGGAAACCCTAGGCGATTCGTAACAGACAAAGGAAGTGCATTTTGTTCCAGCAGTTTTCAAGATTTTTGCACTGAACAAAGCATAGAGCATATTGCAGTGACCACGGGCGTGCCGAGGAGAATTGGCCAAGCTGAATGTTCGAACCGGGTAATCATCGAACTTCTCAGGAGGTTATCAGCTGATTCGCCGGAGAAATGGTACAAGTTTGTATCACGGGTGCAAATTGCCATAAACAGTACCCTACAAAGGTCGATTCAACGCACACCATTTGAAGTGCTGTTCGGTGTTCCAATGCGCAAGAAAGATGACGTTGAAATCTTGGAGATGGTGAGGCTAGAGTTACTCAAGCAACATGATGACAACAGAGATCAAATAAGATTTGCCGTTCGACAGCAAATTAAGAGAGTTCAAGCTGAGAACAGAAAAACATTTAACCGTAAGAGACAGCCAGCGGTCGAGTATGATGTGGGGGACATAGTAGCTATTAGAAGAACACAATTTGGGGTGGGTAAGTTTGTTTGCTTTACGAATTTTTTAGGTCCATATGAAGTTGTCTCCAGGGGCAGAGGTGGACGTTATTCGGTGAAGAAAGTTGCAGCTCATGAAGGCCCCAACACCACTACTACCAGTTGCGACTTTATGAAGCCTTGGCGAAGTGACATCAGACTTGATAGTGAAAGTAACCATTCATCCGAGGCGCATGAAATGCAGGATGGCCGGATGTAGGCGGAGTGGCAGCCCTATTACATATTGTGATGTCACTATTTAAAACTCTTGCTCTCGCCGATATTGGAGATTACATAACAGGGGAGTGTGAACTAAGCCGTCAAGCCGAAGAGTAGTTGCTAAGCTGTCGCGCCGATATCATCAATTCTCTTTTCTTCACAATTCTATTAACTGTTTATTACTTATTTCTTCTTTCATGTAATAAAACTATTTTGTGATATTCTTTTGTTTGATCTGGTTCCTACACTTATACCGACCAAGGATCGTCGCCCACCTCAGCAACTCATACACATATACTTTCATACTCACCGAGCGAATGGAAAAGAAAGGAAAAGTCCAACAACATCACAAGTACGTACACATTTCCGTCTTTTTATAACATGGGGTGAGATAACCCCTCCCTGGGAAGTCCCCCTGGTAACGGATTTTATTATTGAACTATTTCCGATAGTAGAGTTAATGTTTCTAGTGCCGAGCATATTGCAGAGCCGATTGGCAATGCTATGCTCGATATTCAAAGTTTCTAGGGCCTATTTGATGGCCCTTCCTTCTACATTATTAAAAGCACGTTCTATCTCTAGGAAGGCTCAGCAGGCCAAGCTCTGACCTTATCTGTTTGCTGCAAAGTGAGTCCCCAGCAGAAGACTAAAAGCTTCCGATTTCGTCTCAGTAAACTTGCCATCAGACATTCTGAGGGACTCCGGCTTAGTCGGCTTGCACTTTTGAGGACTTTAACCAACCTACTCGTTTTACCGAGTGTTTCGATCTTTTCACAAAAACTTCTTTAAAAAGCACTTTTCGGCAAATCTTAGGCAATTGGCTGAAATCTGACATTTGCTTTTGTACGGGTACTGAGGGGTAATATTGCATACAACGGCGGCGGTTTATTTATTTCGTATGGAAGAGTACAAAGAACACAGTATAACGAATAAGTTCAGGTAGACGACTTCGCGGACGGCCCAGAAATAGATGGTTGGATCAAGTCCGACATCTCTCTTGGAGCCGCTTAGGGATTCTCCCTGATGAATTGGAGTCAATGGCGGAGGATCGAGAAAGATGGAGAGTCCACCTGAGCATCCTACCCCCGCGACCCTCATGAAGGATTAGCGGGCCATTGAAAATGAATGAAAAAATGAAAGTCTTGCAAAGGATATGAAAGTTACATTATAAAATTGCACAATATTTCTATTTGTTCAAATATCAATATTTAAATTCTGCAGCCATTCAATTGCAGTTGAAGTTGCTTCGTAGAAATTCGCAGGGTCCCCCTCATATGCTCGAATGCTGCATTCTTGGACAATGTGCTTCATAGTTTGTCGGGCCGGTCCACAATCGCACCCTGGAGAGTCAAGGATGTCCCATCGATAGAGAGAATCAACACATTTACCAGAGTTTGTTCTAATCGTATTTAGTTTTGACCAGATGTGTCTTGGCAAATCGAAGCCAGGGAGCTTAGAGGATGGGTTTGAGATGTAGGCCATTGTATTATGCCCAGAGGATGGCCACTCATCTTGGATGTTAAAGCCGCTTGCAGCCAAGACTACAAATACAAATATTTGGCGCAACAGTTCTTTAAAGTGCCAGCGCCTAGCTTCTCGCAACCACTCATGTTGTGTGCGTTATATTTTTCACACGAATGGAAGGGACCTACAGTTGAATGCCGAATCCGAACGGCGATTTGAGAAGCTTTTTCATGACAATAATACTCTCGGATGTTTGTCAGACGCTCGCGAGAGGTGGGACCGTGAAAAAACTTTTTGGTATTTTCTGGGATTCAAACTTGGAACCTCATGCGTAGTGATCCGACACACTAACCACTTACGCCACGGCGCAGCCAAGACTCCTGCATGTTTTATAGCGGGGTTCCTCGACTTAAGTCTCGCTTGTGTGTGCTGCAATACACCAATATCATCGTGTATAATTAAATCTGGATTCGCCAAGATTTTTTCTATAGTCTCTCAGGGCTGAGTTTGAACGACGAAGATTAGGAGGTCAATATTGCAGAGAACTGGGAGCCAGTGAACCGGGGTCGATCGATATCAGTCGCATGGTGGTGTGGAGCTGGACGTCGATTTTGTTGACGTGGGCGCTCGTCAGCCACACCAGGGCACAGTATTCTGCGACACTGTAGACTAGCGCAAGAGATGCAGTACGGAGCGAGGTACCATTTGCGCCCCACGAAGATCCCGTTACCTTTTGAATGATGTTGTTTCGAGTGCGGAGTTTAGCTGCAGCATTAGAGAGGTGTTGCTTGTAGGTTAGTGACCGGTCAAGAGTGACACCGAGGTATTTGTGGTGGGGATTGTGCCTCAAGACAACATTATTGAAATAGACTGTAATATTCACATCCGCCAGCTGGCTCGTTAGGTGGAAGCAGCAAACCTCTGTCTTTGAAAGGCTCGGGCACAACTAGCATTTCTGAAAGTAGGATCCCAGCGTCCGGAGGTCCTCGTCGAGCGTTTCTTCAGTACATGGGGTGGATTTGTATTGGGTAGCTATCGCAAGGTCATCTGCGTATCCATACTTCCTTGAGGAAAGTTCAGGCAGGTCGGACATGTATACATTAAACAGGATTGGAGTGCAAACACTGTTCCTTGCGGGAGCCCATTGTTAAGCTTCTTAATTTTGCTCTTTTTTCCGTCAATGAAGACTTGTAGTATCCGATTCGTCATGGTGTTGTTTATGAGCTGTGCTATCGTCAGGCAGGGTATGACTTTTCGAAATTTATACATAAGTCCATCCCTCCAGACAGTATCGTATGCAGCTGTCAGATCGACAAATGCTACAGAGGCCTTAAGGCCCTTTTCAAACCAGCCTCGATATGCGTTATCAATGATAGCACTTGGTCAACGCAGTTTCGTCCAGGCCGAAAGCCAACTTGTTCGATGCGGAGAGCTTCCTCAATAATGGAACCGATGCGATTCAGTAGCAGCCTTTCAAGAAATTTATAGCACGTGCTTAAAAGTGCAATAGGGCTGTAGCTTTCGGCTTGATGTTTCGGCCTATTGGGTTTCAAGCTTATTGTTATTGCTAAAATCTTAGTTCTTTTAAAGACTTGAGGCAGATTTCCCGTGTCCAAAATGTTGCTATAAAATTTAGATAACCATCTTCTTGTGTTAGTGCCGGCGTGAATAATGAATTCTGGAAAGATCTCATCAAATCCTGCTGCTTTCCCGCTTTTCATTAATTTTATAGCATTGTCGACTTCGTAGGTAGAAAAGCTATGTGAGAATGCGGACAGCACAGGTGTATTGCGTTTAAGTTCCCGCAATGCACATGTAATTAATTTTGTATGCACTTTGTCGACAGGCGCGCGAGAGAGGTCTACAACGCGGTTCGCTATTGCGTCTGAGCTTATAGAAGTTGCGTCTGGACTTATAGGAGCTGGTGAGGCTGATGTTGAGTTGCTGGCTCCAAGTTTGCGGAGTAGGTTCCACGCCTTACGGCTGGAATGTGTGAAGTTCATTCGTTTCACCGTTGACGACCACTTCTGTCTACGGCTCTCGTCAAGGGACCTTAGTAATCTGTCAGCGATGTTAGGGCTGCCAGTATCTTTAAAATCCTTAAACAACCGTTCGCTTTCCTCGAACCATCCAGGGATATATTCTTTGCGGTAGCCCCGTGGAATGTATTTTTTGGCAATAGATAGGATGATGCCAACAAATCTGTCATGGTTTTTTGCTGACGGAGGGACGAAGCGGAGGCAGGCATCGGCTTCTCGGCTGAAATTGTTTCAGTTAGCTTTGTTAAAATTCCAACGAGGCTTTGGGACGGAGTTTAGCAAAAGACGGCGGCGGTAGCAAAAGACTCAGAAGCACTACTCCATCATACGTCAAACTTTAACCATTAACTTAAATTTAACACCAATTAACACACAGCCTTATAACTGATCTCAATTCAAACCATCAGATAGAGTAATCTTGAATAAATTTTATTTATTTCCTCTCCCATAGCAGTAATAGTAGCGCGTGTCCTTAAAGTGCTAAGCACAATTTTGCTATTGCTTTTGGCTGTCATAATGTTGAACGAACGCAATTTGAATAACATGAACAGAACATTTGCTGCTATTCAAATTCGGATTACTTTTACTTTGTTGTCAAACTTTGGGCAAACAACTTTGTCGTTAATTTTTTGACAGGTTGGTCAACAGGAACAATTTCGGTAACTCTTAAGTTTCAATAACTTAACAGACAATGGTGACGAAATTCAAGAACAACCAAACTATTGAATTGTCCTAGAGTAACCAATGCTACCAAAAATGTTTTACAAAGAATTACTATAAGCAATACGTAAGCCGTAGGGCTAATGGGGTGCCTAGAAGACGACACCCCAAATCATACGAGTATACTCGTACATTACTACTTACTCGCACTTTCCAAGTTGTGCTGGCTGAATCCAGAAGAAGTTATACGCAAAACGGTTGGTGGAAATTATAATTTATAGAAAAGAGGTAGGGGTACCTACATATAGTTATATAGTATATTGCATAATTGTATTAGGGGTTCGATTGCATTAGTCACCCCTATTACTCTTACCCACCCTACTACCTTTATGGCCCACCTAGACAACAGGGTTCGATTGCATCAGTCAGCCCTAATACTCTAACGCACCCTACTTTGGTCTATCTAGACAACCAGGATTCGACTGAATCAGTCACCCTGCTGAACCACTCCAGTTTCATTCAGATCTCTCAGCATACGCCCAACACAATACATTTTTAAAGCTCCCCTAGGTACCCGGTAATCTCCACTCCTCAAACATGTGGTATCACAATGAACCTAACAAAGGTCTAAGTATCCTGATTCTGTCGGGACAGCCACCTCACCTAACCTAACCTAAGGAGGTAGGGGGTGTAGATTTAGCGATTTATATTAATAGTCTAAGAACCCACAGCATTTTTCTGTTGCGTCGCGTCGCCCGCATGAGCTATGGTTTTGGCGCCGCTGTTTCTGAGGTTGGGGGTGCTTCGTTTAAGACAACTATCTATAGGAGTGGGGATATAACCCCACCTTGGGGTCTACGTCTAGATGCGTAGGCTCCTAACTTTTTTTCTCCAAGTTCAACTTTGATATGTATGTCTTTCCTCTTGCATATTGATGATCCACCTTATCGCTTATGTCCTGTATCCCCTTGTGGGTCCTAGGGCCTCTACTACGCCTACGCGCCATCGTGTACGGTTTCTGGCAATGTGTCTGAGTTCTCCCCAACTTTTCCCTAACTGCCGTGCCTCCTTCTCGACTGTTCTGCGCCATGTTCTTCTCGGACCGCCAGGTCTTCTGCCATCCTGAGTTAGAGGGTTCCATTGCATAGCATGGTTCGCTATGGAGCTGTCACCCTTTCGGAACGTGTGACCAATCCACTGCCACTTCCGCCGTTGGATAGTTGTGCCTATTGGTTCCTGACCCGTTCTCTCGTAAAGGTGTTCGTTAGAGATACGATTGGGCCAGAAAATCCTTAAGATATTGCGCAGACACCTATTAACAAACGTTTGCAGCTTTCTGGTGATAGTAGTGGTCACTCTCCACGTGCTGCAACCATATAGCAGCACGGATTCAACGTTGGAGCGGAACAGTCTTATTTTGGTGCTCAAACTGATTGCATTGCTTCGCCATATTTTGGACAACATCCCGAACGCGGACTTTGCTTTGGCGATCCTGTTGGCTATATCCAGTTCGGTTCCACCATCGGTCGAGACAATACTACCAAGATACTGGAAATCCTCTACTCTCTCTACCGGTTGTCCAGCAATGCATATTTGAGCTGATGAGTTTGTTCCAAGGCTGATAATTTTAGTTTTTGCCGTATTAATTTTCAGCCCGACGACACCTGCCTCCCTCTCCACATCTGCTGTCATTTGGTGGAGATCCATAATTCTGTGGGAGAGTAAGCATACATCGTCTGCGTAGTCAAGATGCTTCAGTTGAGATGTAAGAGTCCATCGAATTCCTCCGTTTCCCGTCGACAAAGCTGCATGAAGCACATCGCTAATCACCAATAGGAATAATATTGGTGAAAGGATACAGCCTTGTCTTACCCCACTTTGGATCTCAAATTCCTCAGACAACCTTCCCCTGTGCAGAACGTGACATTTGGAGCCTTCATATGTAGCTTTGATAATAACAATTAGTTTATCGGGGATGCCTCTCCTGCGTAAGGCACGCCAAATAAACTCCCTGTTGACACTATCGAACGCCTTCTCAAAATCGATGAACAGCAGGTGCAGTGGCGATCGATATTCAACACACTGTTCGATGATAATCCGCAGGGTGTTGATGTGGTCGGCACAGGAGGATCCAGAGCGGAAACCTGCTTGTTCGGCATCGAGTGTGTCTTCGAGATGTTGTTTGATTCGCTCAAGGATGATTTTAGCTATTATCTTAGCTGCAGCAGGAAGCACGCAGATACCCCTCCAGTTTCCGCACTCCATTAAATTTCCTTTCTTAGGAAGCTTGACGATCATTCCCTTTTTCCACTCGTTAGGAAAGCTCTCAGCTTCCCAAGCTCTATCTATAAGTGGAAGCAGAAGCTCAGCCGATGTTGTTGGCGTTGCTCGTAAGAGCTCTGCTGGAATACCGTCAAGTCCTACCGCCTTGTTGGTTTTGAGTGCCTTGATCGCGGTAATAATCTCATCTTTACTGGGAGTCGTGGTGCGTATTCGGGTACTTCTCACCTCGGGCACCTCAGTCTGATTTGGGAGCATATCGCTAGCGAATACACGGTTCAAAACCGTAGCAAAATGCTCTTTCCATCTCTTGAGCTGGTCCTCATCCGAAATGAGCAAGGAGCCGTCTAGGCTTTTCACTGGGTGTTGGCTGGAGCTGCGACCACCTGTCAGCTCCTTCGTGATTCTGTAGACGGTCCTGCTGTCGCACCTCCGTGCAGCTTCTTCTGCTTCTGTAGCCAGCGCGTTGATGTAGTTGCGCTTGTCACGTCGTACGCTACGCTGAACTTCTCTCATCTTCATGCGATATAGGGACTCTAGCTCGCTTCTCCCTGCTGCTGGGGTAGCTGCAACGCGAGTTTTCAGCTGTTTTCGTTCGTCTATCCGTCTCCAGGTATCCTCGGAAAGCCACGCCCTATGTCTTCCCTGCGATAGACCGACAATTCTTTCAGCACCATATGTAAAAACATTTTTCACAGCACACCAATGGTCTTGGATGGTTGCGGGCATTGAGCTGCTGATTGCTTCCACACCTTGCGAAAAGTGCTCCCTTAATTGTTGGCGCACTGAGGGATCACTAAGTCTATCGATGTTGAACCTGGGCATTCTTGTGTTGTCGTGGGATCTTCGAACTGCAGCAGTGCGTAGTTGGAGAGTAGCTATCATAAGATGGTGATCACGTACTATCCCCACATCTGCCCCTCGCCTGTTTCGGACGTCCAGGAGACTACTTCTAAAGCGGCGGCTGATAGCAAAATGGTCAATTTGGTTGGAGGTTGCTTGCCTATCATTGGAAACCCAGCTGACTTTGTGGCAGGTCTTGTGCTCAAACATGGTGCCACCTATCACAAGGCGGTTGGCATTGCAGAAATCCACAAACCTTTCGCCGTTGTCATTCCGGTTGCCTAGTCCATGCTTCCCGATTACATGTTTGAGCCCTTCGTTGTCGCTGCCTACCTTGGCATTCAAATCCCCCATCACTATGACAATGTCTCCATTTGGTGTTGTGTTGAAGACGGCGCTTAAGAGATTGTAGAAGCTCTCCTTTTCGTCCTCAGACGAACTATTCGTTGGGGCGTAACACTGTATGATGGTGACGCGTCGTACTCTAGTCTGGAATCTGGCCGTCAAAATCCTATCACCATGAGGCTGCCAGGAAATTAGGCCCTTGCGTGCTGTTGTTGTTAGCAGCAGTCCGACTCCATATTCCCGCGGGTTTCCGGATGGTCTTCCAGAATAGAGTAGTACAGTGTTACGCGTTGGAGACTGGTACTCGCCCGCTTCTAACCATCTTACTTCACTTACCCCCAAAATGTCCAGTTTATATCGCATGAATTCGTTTTCCAATTGGAGGAATCTGGCATTGTAAGGACCTTCTCTTCCCGAGTCGAGGAGCGTCTTTACATTCCAGAAACCTATCTTTGTCCGGGTACAATAGCCAAAAGTCGTCAACATGTGATCATTCCTTATCCGAGGCATAGTGTCGGTTTCCGTAGCGGGCAATATTCGGTAACGCAGGTTGCTGGCCCACGTTACCTAGCCTAGAATCAAGGCCCTAGACAACCCGCACTTACAATTTTGGCCTATACGTATAAGGGTTTATACGTACAGTTGCCCGGGGACCACCACTAGGAGGTAAAGTAAGCACTTCATCACGAACTTGATTGTTGCGCTACTGGCCCAAGCCAAGTTTTGGGCAGTCAGTAGTTTCCCGATCAATCGCAATGCAGGTCCCCAATCCCCATCCACCTTATCAGGGAGTTGTGATTATAGAGGTTCGTTAAAGCTCTACAAACCGCATCTATTCTGACATTGTTAAAGGCTCCTTCAATGTCTAAGAAAGAGGCTAATGTATATTCATTATTTTTCAGTGTTTTTTTTTTTTTTCCTATTGAACCGACGACATAGTACAGCGCTGTCTCTAACCTGTTTCCTTTCATACAAGCGTGCTGCGCTGGGGATAGATCACCAGGAAGTAGTTTACTTCGAGGTAAGACTTATTGGCCTAAAGTCTTTCGCGGCAGTGTGGCTTGCTTTACCGGCCTTGTGTATGAAAACCACTTCAACCTCTCTCCATGTTCTAGGTATATATCCCCAAGTTAGGCTATTGAGGCAAAGTTCTTTGAGTGTCGGAATAATTGTGGTTACAAGTTTCTGTAATATAATTGGGAATTGGATAATCCGGTCGGGCCTCGGGGATTAACATAGAGAGAATGATCTATTTACCCACTCAATTCTCTCCTCTGTAATTAGATCCGTCGGTAGTTCGGCTTCAATGTCACTGTTAGTTCCGATGTTACTGTCTAGATGGACCGTGCACCCTGGAAAGTGCGTTCTTAGGAGAAATCTCAATGATTCTGCACAAGACTCAGTCCAATTTCCGTTGGGTTCATCGAGAGGTCCAAAAGCATTTGATTGTCTGAACAGGATTTTCCTCAGAAATTGGGTTAATATGTATGTGTTACGTGAGACAACAATATGATTGGCAAGAGTTAAAGAAAAGTATGAAGTGCATTAAGAATGAAAATCAAATTGAACTTTAGAGGTCGCCACATCAAATTAAGTAAGTTTTTCAAAAAGACATTTAGAGCACAAGATTTTTAAAAAGAAATTCGAGTTGATTTGCATAGGCATTTTGAGGCTAAGAAGACGTGGCAAAATCGCATCATCACCTCCCCGTGGTGCCCGCTGGATAGCTATCTGATAGTGAACTAACGATGAGCGCATGCTGAGTCTGACGATATATGTGTAGCTGAACACTCAGACCTGCCTAAGCACATCTGGGTGAACTTCAGCTCGCATATGTTTAACCGGACGAGGCATCTCTTGTTGACCTGATTGGCTGAGATATACGTCTCAGAAGTCTAGCAAGAGCTCCTCAGAAGGAGGACGTGCGGCGGATGAATCCTCTCTATGGAATCAACGGTGACGTCTAAAGACCAGCGGATACCTTACCGGAGCTACTTCAACATATTTGGAGCTGAGGTCTGTAAGGATTTTCAATACTACGTCAGGGTATTGAAAAAGAGATGGTGGCGGTTGAACACTTAATGGGCCAACGGCAGCGCTCATATCCCCGAAGTGGGTTACTGACATCCGTGTATCCGGCCCCTCGTCCTAGGGGTTGCTAAAAAAGGATCTGGTCCTCCAGGTTGGGAGTTGTGCCGTCGGGTTAACTTCCCTACCACGTAAGAAACCTTCGGTTACGAAGCAACCAACAGTCTCGGATACGGATGATTTTACTGTTGATGATCCAAGCAAACGTAAAAAGGACAACGATCTTCGTGTCTGCACGTGGAATGTTAGGTCCCTCTACAAACCGCGTGCAGCCGAGCAACTTGCGGAGACCCTAGAGTGTCTCAAAGTAGACATTACCGCCATCCAAGAAGTGTGATGGGATGGGCCGGGCAAAAGGAGTATGAAAAACTGCGACATCTACTACGGCGATTGCTACAGACAAAAAGGACAGCGTCTATTCGGGTGCGGATTTGTCATTGGAGGTAGACTTAGGCAAGAAGTCTTGAGTTTCCGGCATGTGAACGAGCCCCTTATGACTATCCGTATCAAGGCTAAATTAGCCAAGATTAGCCTAATATGCCTTCACGCCCCTCACGAGGAGAAAGACGACGCGATAAAGGATGACTTCTACCAGCTCTTGGACAAGACGTATGAGCAATGCCCTAACCACGACGTTAAAATTATCCTAGGTGATTTTAATGCAAAGCCAGGAAGAGAGGACGTCTTTAGTAACGTTGTCGGAAAGCACAGCCTGCATGACATCACATCCGACAACGGACTCAGGCTAATCGACTTTGCGGCGGGGCGAAACTTTGTCGTAGGTAGTACGCCTCGACATTCACAAAGGAACATGGCTCTCCTTTGATCGAAAAACTGTCAACCAAACCGATCACATTGCGATCGACGCAAGGCTCTCTTCCAGTATTCTGGTTGTCCGGACTTTCCGAGGAGCCAACGTTGACTCGGATCACTACCTAGTTGTAGCCAAGGTAGGGATGCGGATATCCAGAACAGAGCGAAATCAACGAAATACTGCGAGGAAATTTGACGTCGGGCGGCTACAATCGCAAGAGACTGCCAGAGCATTTGCTGATCGAGTTTCTCTTAGTATTAATCTAAGTCCTATGCCACCAGCAGTAAATGCGGAAGACCAGTGGCAGCGTTGCCAACAAGCCATCAGAGATGCCGCCTCTGATGTATTGGGTTTCTCTCGGCCGCCACAATGAAACCCCTGGTTTGATGAGGAATGCCGGCAAGCACATGCAGCTAAACAAGAGGCGTACAAAACGGCGCTGCATAGAAGGACTAGAGCTGCTTACGAGCTCTACATGCGAAGGAGAAAAGAGGAACATCGACTTCTCAGAAAGAAGGAAAAGGACCATGAGAAGCGCTCGATCGAGGAAATTGAGAGACTTCATTGCAGGAATGATGTTCGAAAATTTTGCCAAAAGGTAAAAAGAACATGCCAGGGTTTCAAAGCCAGAACAGAAGCCTGCAGGGATGAAAATGGTAACATAGTAGTAGAATCGCAGTCGGTGCTGAGGATATGGAAGGAACACTTCTGCAGACTGTTAAACGGCGATTATGACCAATATTCCGCTGTCAGGCAGAATGAACCATTCAACAGTGACGATGGCAGTCAAGATTCCCGTCAACTCGATCAGAATGAAGTGAGGATAGCGATATCTAAACTTAAATCCAACAAAGCTGCTGGAGCCGATGGCCTTGCCGCTAAACCTTTCAAGGCAGGAGGAGATGAGTTGGTAAGGAGCATGCACCAGCTCATATGTAAAATCTGGTCGGACGAAAGTATGCCCGATGAATGGAACCTCAGCATCGTCTGCCCGATCCTGAAGAAAGGAGACCCTCTAAACTACGCCAATTACAGAGATATAAGTCTCCTCAACATCACATATATGATCATGTCTGCCGTATTATGTGAACGCCTAAAACCGATCGTCAACAACCTGATAGGTCCTTATTAGTGCGGTTTCAGGCCGGGAAAGTCCACCATTGACCAAATATACACACTACGGCAGATCTCGTAAAAAACCCATGAGCATAAAATCGATACGCACCATCTTTTCATCGATTTCAAAGTTGCCTATGATGGCGTGTATAGAGACGAGGTATACAGAACCAGGTCTAGTCTTGGCATCTCTGCTAAGCTCGTCCGTTTGTACAGAATGACGATGGAGAACTCTCGCTGCTCCATCAAAGTCGGTAAGAACATCAACGAACCGTTCGGTGTCAGGACCTTGTCTAACAAGGTGACGCGCTATCATGCGATCTCTTTAACATAGTACTTCAGAGAATTGTACGAAACTCACAAGCTAACACCGGAGGTGCAATCTTTTACAAGCCTGTACAACTACTCGCTTATGGCGATGACACTGACATAATTGGAAGAACTCAGCGGGCTTTTGCTAGTATTGAGATCGAGGCAGCAAAGATGGGTTTAGCGGTCAATGAAAGCAAAACAAAATATATGCTGTCTACAAAAAAGGACACCCAACATCGGCGTTTTGGACAGAACGCCACAATAGACAGATACAATTTTGAGGCAGTAAAGGATTTTGTCTACTATGCTGAACTCCGCAAATGACATCAGTAGGGAGATCACACGAAGAATTACTCTTGCCAATCGTTGTTTCTATGGGCTAAGACGGCAATTGAGTAGCAAAGCCCTATTTCGAACTACTAAGGTAACTCTTTACAAGACACCAATCATACCAGTCCTGCTGTATGGCGCAGAGGCATGGGCTTTGACAAAACCGGATGGGAATGCCCTTGGTTATTTTGAGAGAAAAGCTCTTCGAGTGATATTTGGTCCCGTCTGCATAGAGGGTGAGTGGAGGAGAAGGTACAATGCCGAACTAAACATTGACTTAGCCAGAAGAGTTGTCGAGAAGTTGCCAGAAGTGTTGTCGAGAAGAGCTCAGGGTTCTTGGAACACAGCACAAGGTATCGCTCTGTTGGGTCCCTGGACACGAGGGTATCCCAGGCAATGAGAAAGCCGACGAGCTGGCGAGAATCGGCTCAGCAGCCCCAACAGAACAAGTTGACCCCCCTGTGTGTATCCCGCCTTGCACACTCAAGCTCGCTGCAGGGAATAAAGCCACTGAGGAGGCGAACACAAGATGGAACTCCATGGAAACTTGCGCCATCACTAGGAAGCTATGGCCATCTTTCGACAAAGCAAAGACCGAGAGAATCATCCGTAAAGACAGGAAATCCCTTTCCACCCTCGTGGGCATCATCACGGGACACAACACTCTGCGGTACCACTTGAAGAAACTACGCCTGACGGAGGAGGAACTCTGCAGAGGCTGTGGTGACGAGGAAGTTTTTGAGGACACAACCCACTTCCTGTGCCACTGCCCGAGTCTTCAGCATTCCAGGAAAAAGTTCCTTGGTAAATTCTTCTTCCAGGATCTCGAGGAACTCTCCGGCGTTTCAACGGAAAAGATGTTGAACTTCATCAAATCATCGGGGTGGTTTGTATGCAGAAATGAAGTAAGTGACTGAGTAGTTTTTAGTTTCATTGGGTAAGGGATCACTTTTTCCCCCATGGGTACCACAATGGGTCATCGCTGACCTGAGTGTGGCAGAGAGCGGCGCTCCCTGCCAGCCCACATACCTAACCTAACCTAGCCAGAAGAGTTCACATACAGCTACTAAGATGGCTGGGTCATGTAGAGCGAATGGAGCCCATCTTTCCTGCCAAGAAAGTCTTCGAATCCACTCCGGATGGACGGCGCAGTAGAGGACGACCTCGTGGTAGGTGGCGCAAACAAGTGGAGGGAGACCTCAACCAACCTGGCGTGCGCAACTGGAGGCAGCTGGCTCGTAACCGTAACGCTGGTTGGAGAGGTTTGTTGGTTGAGGCCCAGGTCCACCCGGATTGTAGCGCCATCTAAGTAAGTTTGAGGCAAAGATAACCAGATTTTAGATTTTATTGACTTTTACTTCATAAAAATGAAAATTGTTACGTAGGTACATTAGAGATTACAAGTCTAACTGGAGTTGGCCTTTGGCCATCTACGAGACTGACAAAATAAATGAACTAAGATAAATTACAAGTGGGAGACTTAAGGATTAGTCATTTGCTCTTTGCGGATGATTTGGTCATCCTTGGGTGCTCTCAAACAGAATTTCAGCGCGCACTCGAAAGTTTTGTAGCCGTTTGTGATGATGCTGGAATGAAGATCAACGTGAACAAATCGAAGGTAATGGTCGTTTCCAAAATACCCATTCAGTGCACTCTGCATATTAGTGGAGTCCCACTGAAGCAGGTGAATAAGTTTAAGTACCTCGGGGTCTAATTCACGAGTGAAGGGAAGAGCAATGCCGAGTTATCCTGTGGAAATGGTCAGGCTGGATCAATTTTGAGAGAGTTTACTTACAGTTTACTACAGTTTGGGGTGAACCTGGGCCTCAACCAACAAGCCTCTCCATTTAGCTCGGTCTTTAGCTAATTGCCTCCAGTTGCGCACTCCAAGTCGGTCGAGGTCCCCTTGAACTTGTGCGCGCCACTTGCAGCGAGGAGGTCCTCTACTGCGTCGTCCCTCGGGGTTAGATTCGAAGACTCTGTGGGCCGGAGCGTTGGTATCCATTCGCTCTACATGTCCTAGCCATCTCAGACGTCCAATACGCAGTTTTTTGACTAGGTCGATGTCACTGTACAGCTCGTATAGTTCGTTGTTGAATCTTCTCGTCTAAAACCCGTCAACGCAAACGGGGCCAAGTATCTTATGAAGGATTGTTTTCTCTCGAAACGACCAAGAATATCTTCATCGTCTTTTAATAAAGCCCATGTTTCAGCGCCGTAAAGCAGGGATGGAATGATCAGAGGCTTATACAGAGTCTCCTTAGTTGTTCAAGATAGGGATTTACTGTTGAATTGCCTTATTAGCCAAAAAACATAGCGAATGGCAGGTGTTATTCTTCGCTTGATTTCTGCACTGATGTCATTCTCAGAGTTTATGGCAGAGCCGGGGTAGACAAATTCCCTTACTACCTCGAAGTTATAGTGGCCCGCTGTGACTTTCTGTTCAGTTCGTCGGTGTTGGTTGTCCCTTCTTATTTACAGCATATACTTGGTTTTGCATATCGCTAAACTCATTTTGAACGCTTCCGCCTCAATGCTTGCAAACGCATCGATGACAGCCCGCTGAGTTCTTCCAATCACGTCAATATCATCGGCGTATGCAAGCACTTGTACGGACTTTTGATAGATTGTGTCTCTGGTGGTGGCTTGTGAGCTCCGCACAATCCGTTCAAGTACAATATTAAAGAAGTCACTTGACAGTACGTCACCTTGCCTAAAACGTTTTTTTCACATCAAAGGTCTCGGTGAGGTTATTACCAACCTTAATGGAGCAGCGAGCGTTCTCCATCGTCATCCTGCACAGACAAACAAGTTTGGCAGGGATGTCAAAACTAGACATGGCTCTATATAGCTCTTCTCTACAGATGCTTTCATAGGCGTCCTTGAAATCGATAAAGAGATGATGAGTATCGATGGGTTTTCTCCAGGATCTGCCGAAGTGTGAAGATTTGATCGATGGTGGACTTTCCTGGCCTGAAACCGCACTGATAGGGTCCAATCAGGCTGTTGATAAAAGGTTTCAGGCGTTCACACTATATCGCAGAAAAGATCTTGTATGCGATGTTTAGGAGACTTACTTACTTACTTAGATGGCGCTACAGTCCGGGGTGGACCTGGGCCTCAACCAACAAACCTCTCCAGCCAGCACTGTTACGTGCCAGCTGCCTCCAGTTGCGCACGCCAAGTTGGTTGAGGTCCCCCTCCACTTGTTTGCGCTACCTACCGCGAGGTCGTCCTCTACTGCGCCGTCCGTCCGGGGTGGATTCGAAGACTTTCTTAGCGGGAAGGTTGGGAGACCAATGCCTCTATAATTGGCGCAGTTGAGTGGGGTCTCCTTTCTTGTAGGTTAAGCCAACGTTTTCCAAAAACACAGCTTTCAGTCTGTTGTTTCTAATTGCGTTTCTTAGCTTAAGCGGACTTTTGGACCTCTTAGCTTCATGTTCGTTTTCGTTCCTTAATAGAACTACACACGAGTATTTTTAGTCCAATCCGAGTCGATATTTTATGAAGTGGGAAGTTCGTTCCATATTTCCATTTCCAGGCTCATTACACCCTCATAAGCTCACCATGCCTTTAACAATTCACCTTTTATTCGGTCTAAAGCTACCAGCAAACCACGTGATTTTTGAATAAAAAATACCACCTGATGGCTTGTTAAATTTAATTCAAATAAATAAATTCCTACGAGACTTGATGGCGTCCCTCACCTACCCGAACTAACAAAGGATATTCAAAAGAAAAAATCTCATTACTCTTACTCTGTGCATATATTTTCCTACTCCCCCTGTATTGTAACAATAAAAAATGGCTTCTTCCATGCGAAAAATGTGATTATTGCTAAAGGATTCATCGAGAGGAGAATCCTATGAATTATTTATCATTAACCCTGTGAAAATTTAATCTCCAAGAAAAAAGGATTATATACAAAAAGCCTTCCTTCAAATTCATTTTCACTAATCCAATGAACCCAAAGAAATGTGCATGCAGCGAACGAGTCCTTTCGACAAAAAGTTTTTTTTAATTCTTCAAATTCAATCAAAATAGTAATTCAATTATCTCCGTAAATCCAGTTAGTCTTAATCCTTGCACAGTAAAGGAGCACACTTCCTTCTGCGCCCTCTAATTTCAATTATACTCAAAATAGTCTTACGATGTCCATGTAGTCAACCGATATGACCCATTTAATTAGCCTTAGCGTCGTCTTTATCCTGGAATAAATACGAAGCCGTATGGAAACGGGAAAACGTGAAATTTCAATTACTAGTCCTCAGCATTTTGCTTTAGTGGTGGTTAGTAGGGGTGGTGTTCGACCCAGAAAGGACCAAAGTAAATTCTATTAACCAACTGTACCACAAGCCGTACGACTAACTCCCCTTTGTCTCTCTATCATTCTCTGCCTGTTGTATAGAATTGTTGTAAGGATTAAATTTTTTTGGGGTTTTCTCAAGTTCGCCGCATACCACGGAGAATCCTTTGAAGGACTTTTAAATAAATTTTTTGTTTGTTCCTATCTCTGAAAAGAAGGTTGTATACGAGGATATTTTTTAAAAGGATTTGTTTTTCATTCAGTTATTTGCTGGAGGCGACCGGATGAGGTTAAAAGTAAAATGTTTCTCCCTTAGGAATGTATGACCGCAAAACAGGATCTACCAGTTCGGCGGCATGGGACCCCTTGGAGAAGTGTTAACCCTCATCAATTCAGTTAAATTGTTTCGCAAATCTAATCACCTAAATGTCTTATTAGTTTTCATTAAGGATAATTATATATTTATCGCTTAATGGGCTTACACTTGTTCGTCGTCTCTCCCCAGTGCGAGGATGGGGTTGGACGTTATGGTCGGTTTAAGAAATACTTTAATTTATGTACGCAATAGTATTTAGTACAATGAAGATTGATTGTTAGTCTGTTGACTGATGGTTTGTGCTACCTAGGGTGAAAACAAATAAACGTTAAGGCTTTAAACTTCCCTTGGGAAAATTAATAAAAGGAAAATCTATAACAACTTGCATGTATTAATCTCATGAAATTCTATCGCTTTTGGCGAGTTTATCGCTCTTGTAATGTTTGTCGCGTTTTGTAATGTTTGCCAGGAGATGTGACCAAATTCACAAACTAAATGAATATCTGCAGATCTTCTTCGAAAAAAAAACGCAGTCCGCCGACTCTTTCAGAAAGGACACGCTTACTACACTACAGCTTCAATTGGATAATCAAATGAATCAAACCCACAACAACTCTCTTTTTGTATACACATCAACTTTGGTGTAGCATGCTACTACTCAAAATCAGCATGCATACAATTGATCTATATATTTGAAGTTAAGATACAAAAAAACACAATGGGACCATGGATTGAGTATTGCTCTGACGGTTGGAGCTGTACTTCAGAACGTTACTTAATATAATTCAACAGCAACTAAAAATGAAGAGATTCCTCGAAATAGTACATCTAAGCAGTGTTCACACATAAAGCGATTTACCGCGACGGCAGACGGATTTTGCGCTTGACGGTAAGCCGCCCATCTAGGTTATATGGAAATCCATTGTGCTTAATACAGACAGTGGACAGCGGATATGTTCTACTGTTTCTCTTTGCCCACCGCAAAGTCTGCACATAGCCGTATTTGATAATTTTAATTTATTTATTTATGGTGACGGACGAGTCTTTAATCAGCCAACGGCAGCGCTCACACGCCCGTAGTGAACTACTGGCACCGGTGTACCCGGCCACTCGTCCCAGATGTATAACTAAAGGAACTGGCCCTCCAGGTTGGGGGTTGTGCCGTTGGGGTAACTTCCCTACCACGTTAAAAACGAATGATTCCAAAACAACCAAAAGCCTCGGATAAGGATGACTCAACTGATGACGACCTCAGCAAACGAAATAAGGACAACGACCTTCGGATCTGTACTCGAAATGTTCTGTCCCTTTACAGATCACATGCAGCCGAATAATTAACAGAGGCCCTAGACTGCTATAAAGCAGATATAACCACCATCCAGGAAGCTCGATGAGATGGACCAGGCAAAACGGGGATGAAAAACTGTGACATGTACTATGGTGAGTGATTGCTACAGAGGCAACAGGCAGCGCTTATTTGGATGCGGATTTGTTATACGCAGCAGACTTAGGCAAGAAGTCTTAAGCTTCCGACACGCGAGCGAGCTTATTATGACTATCCGGATCAATGCTAAATTCGCTAACATTAGCCTAATATGAGTTCATGCCTCAATGGTAGAAAATGACCCTGCCACCAAAGATTTTTTCTACGAGCTCCTCGACAAAACATACGAGCAATGTCCTAAATGCGACGTTAAAACCATACTGGGCGATTTTAACGCCAAAATAGGAAAGGAGGGTGTCTTTGGTAGGGCAGTCAGTAAGCATAACCTACACGACACCATGTCTGATAACGGACTAAGGCTAATTGATTTCGCTGTGGAGCAAAACGTCACCATAGCACATGGTTTCCTCATCGCAATATTCATAAGCAGACATGGCGGTACAATGATCATGTAACGATCAACCAAGTTGATCATATTGCGATTGACGCAAGGCATGCCTCCAGTATTCTGGATATCCGGACCTTCTGAGCGACCAACATAGACTCGGATCAGTACCTTGTTGTAGCTAAGGTACGAATGCGGATATCGCAATCTGAGCAACAAAGAAGAATCACTGTGAGAAAATTTAACGTCGATAAGCTACAACCGCAAGAGACCGCCAGACTCTTCGCTGAACGCGTATTCCGAAATCTATCAATCACCCCTATACCGCCAGCATCAAGTGTCGAAGACCAGTGGCAACACTGCCAACATGCCATCAGAAACGCCGCGAATGATGTGCTAGGTCTCGCTCGCCTACCACCGCGAAACCCCTGGTTTGACGAAGAATGCCGGCGAGTGTATGCAGCAAAACAAGAGGCATATAAAGCGGCGCTGCAAAGGAAGATGAGAGCTGCTCGTGATCTTTACGAACTAAAGAGACGGGAAGAGCATCAGCTTCTCCAAAAGAAGAAGAAAGAGCACGAGAAGCGCGCGTTTGAGAATATCGAGAGTTTATATTCCAAGAACAATGTACGGAAATTTAACCAAAAGGTAAAAAGAACGTGTCAGAGAAGCAATACCCGTACAGAAACCTGTAGAGATGAACGTGGAAACCTTGTAGTAGAATCACAGTCGGTGCTGAGAATATGGAAAAACTACTTCTGCAGACTGTATAACGGCGACGAAGACCAACATCCCGCTGTCAGGCAGAATCAACCATTCAACATGGGCGATGATAGTCAATATTTCCGACCACCAGACCAAAACGAAGTGAGGATAGCAATATTCAAGCTGAAATCCAACAAGGCTACTGGACCTGACGGCTTACCGGCAGAACTTTTCAAGGCAGCTGGTGATGAACTCGTAGAGTGCATACACCAACTCATCTCTTAGATTTGGTCAGACAAGTGTATGCCAGATGAATAGAATCTCAGCATCGTTTGCCCGATCCACAAGAAAGGAGACCCCCTCAATTGCGCCAATTATAGAGGCATCAGTCTCCTCAACATCGCATATAAGATTTTTTCTGCAATATTGTGCGAACGCCTGAAACCTTTTATCAACAGCCTGATTGGCCCCTATCAGTGCAGTTTCAGGCCAAGAAAGTCCACCATCGATCAAATCTTCACACTTCAGTAGATTCTGGAGAAAACCCATCGATACTCATCCTCTCTTTATCGATTTCAAGGACGCCTATGACAGCATCTATAGAGAAGAGCTACATAGAGCCATGTCTAGTTTTAGCATACCTTCCAAACTTGTTCCTCTATGCAGGATGACGATGGAGAACGCTGGCTGCTCCATCAAGGTCGGTTATGACCTCACCGGGACCTTTGATTTCAAAAAACATTTTAGACAAGGTGACGCGCTGTCAAATGACTTCTTTGGAATTGTACCTGAATGGATTGTCCGGAACTCACAAGCCAACACCAGAGGCACAATTTGTCAAAAGTCTTTACAACTGCATGCATACGTCGACGATATTGACATGATTGGAAGAACTCAGCGGGCTGTCACCAATGCGTTTGCAAGCATTGAGACGGAAGTGGCGAAAATGGGTTTAGCGATAAACGAGGACATAACTAAGTATATGCTGCCAGCAAGAAGGGACAACCAACACCGACGCATTAGACAGAACGTCACAGTGGGCAACTATAACTTTGAGGTAGTAAGGGACTTTGTCTACCTTGGCTCTGCTATAAGCTCTGAGAACGACATTAACGCAGAAGTCAAGCGAGGAATAACACCTGCCATTCGCTATGTTTCACCAGTAAATCCATATCTTGAACAACTAATGAGACTCTGTATAAGACTCTGATCATCCCAGTCCTGCTTTACGGCGCTGAAACATGGACTTTATTAAAAGAGGATGAAAATATCCTTGGTCGCTTCGAGAGAAAAATTCTTCGTAAGATACTTTGAAAAATTATATTTGTAAAAAAAAACTAAATGACACTTTTTTTCGGCTGGCCTCGCAGTAGCGCATTCTATCACTCCAATTTTCCAAGACCTTGTTGATGGTTTCGGGCTGTAGCTCACGGATTGCTTGGATGATATTGGCCTTAAGTACTTGAATCGTTTCCAGATTGTTGGCATAACATCGGTCCTTCACGGTTCCCCACAAAAAAAAGTCCAAAGGGGTCAAATCGCAGCTCCGAGGCGGCCAATTGACATCGCCAAGACGGCTGATAACACGATTTGGGAATTTGGTGCACAAAAGACCGATTGTGGCATGGGCTGTGTGGCATGGCGCGCCATCCTGCATGAACCAGAGGTCGTCCAAATCCATGTCTTCAATTTCAGTAAAAAAAAACTCGTTAACATGGCTCTGTAACGCCCACCGTTGACCGAAACGTTGTTCGCAGCCTCATTTTCGAAGAAAAATTGTCCAATGATGCCACCACTCCACAATCCGCACCAAACTGTCACTCTCTGTGGATGCATTGGCTTCTCGACAATAACGTGCGGGTTTTCCGAGCCACAGATGCGGCAATTTTGTTTGTTAACGTAGCCGCCGAGATGAAAATGTGCCTCGTCAGAAAAGATGATCTTTCGCCCAAAATCGTTGTCCAATTCAAGCTGCTCTAAGGCTCAAACTGCGAAGCGATAACGAAGCGGATGGTCGTGCGCTTTCAATTGCTGAATCAATTGGACCTTGTAAGTGAATAATCCCAGATCTTTGTGCAGAATTCTCCTCAGGCTAGTGCGTGAAATGTTGAGCTGTTGAGATCGATGACGAGTTGATGTTCGTGAATTGAGTCTCACACTCTCGGCTACAGCCGCCACATTCTCGTCTGTGCGCATCGTACGACGACGGAGACCATGAGTGTTGTCCACTAGCATACCAGTCTCACGAACTTTTTGCACAAACTTGCGTACAACAGGCGCGGTGGGTGCTTCATTTCGGGCAAAACTTCTTTTCAAAAAAACGCACTGTTTGGGCTACACAGCACTCACTTTGGAAATAAGTTTTCAATATTTCCCAATGTTGTTCAAGCGTAAAGCGACTCATTTCGTTCCGCGGAGGTATGATATTAACTCTCTGTCAAGATTTCGAGCGGGAAACAGCTGTCACTGTCAAAATAACCTATGATTTAAAAAGAAATCACTAGATGGCCCACCCGTTATATGTGGGTAAACTATATTCTATCAGCACTCACAATCACCAAAGTCTTTAGACAGCCAAAATACCGAGCAAAATTACTGCACTCGAGCGGCTGATATGTAAAATTACTTGCACTTTTATGGGCTGCACATTTAATTCGAAACGATCAAATTAAATTACAGAATTCTTTATTTACAATTTCCCGGACGCCAATAGAGCTCACTTCTTAACCAAAGTTGCCACCTCTCTCCCTGAATCTGACTTTTACCATTCGGTAACCCATCTTGGTCAGGGTACGAAAGCTAAAACACATCAACTTGTCTTAGCCTTTATAGGAGCTTTCATGTCTCATCATGTCTATAGTATTTCGAAGGTACGTTATTTATTTTCGGAAACATATAAACTGAACTCGTACTTAGCTACTAGACGAAGTCGCAGTAGCAATGTTAGCCTACATGGATAGGATTTACAAATGTAAATGGGCAGGTGGTCCAAGCTAAATTTTGGATAGTCATTAGTTTCTTAATTAGATGGCTTCTACGGGGGCTGCCTAAAAGCAAAATTAGAAGTCAACTCTTGAAAGACACCTCTTCTATATACTAAGGAAAATTTAAAAAGAATCATGAATAGACTCTTAGCGTGCTTTCATCTGCAAAAGACCTCAATGTATGTAAAGATACATTTCTATAAAACCTTTGGTAAATAGGGTAAATTATGTTCTTGCAGTTGAATGATTTTCGAAGAATTTCCAAAGAGTTTTGGCCTAAATAGGGGGGTTTTTTTTATTTACGAGTAATCATCCCCAAGTGACTTCAATTCCTCTACAACCAGTCAGTTAACTCGGACAGCCTTATTCGATTTCAAGCTTCTACAAATTCCTTAATTGCTGACATATTTTCGTAAAATTATCTCGAATTACATCCAAGCAATCTCCAATCAAAAGTAAATAATTATTTTCTAATCTTCTTGGGATATAATCATCAAGGCACCCTCTCCATGCTTTCTTTTTATACAAATATCCAATCAGGGTGCTGTAGAAAATAATTTGTAATTTAAAATTCTTCGACCTGAGACTCACAATAATTCCCCATTTTTGGTTCATTTTCCTAATTCCACTCGAATTACTTCTTTTGTTAATTTTTTCACAACCACCACTTTGCATACTGGCAAAACAATTATAGGGAAGATGTTGAAAATCACTACCAGGGCAGCTCCTGTTCAACAACGCAGGGGTATGCAAGAGAAACCCCTAAAGAAAGTAAATTTATGTTTTGTTGCAGAAAATAAAAGAAAAAAGAAAATTTAAAGAAAGAAAGTTCTCTCCGTCTCTTTTGTAAGACTTAATATATTTTTAATTTTGTTTTGTACCCCCACCCTCATCCGCGCCGACCATCCGCCTCCCGCTTCGATAAGACCGTCACCGTGACGGTTGCAAAAATATGGGGAAGAAAGCAGAAACATTGCGCTCCCATTAGAGCCCCACCCGCCGCAGTCTTAATCACTACTAAAGGGATTCCATTAAAGTGCTATAAAACTCGGGATTAACCTTTAATGTTAAGGAAAATCGTCGCCAGGCGGGGTACCTACCTACCTAGTGCCCACCCTTAACTAGGGAGGATTTTTGCGCCCGTGAGTGGTTCATCTCACGCTTTGTCTGCTGTACAACACTGCTAGAGAGAGAACTATTAAATTTACTTGGTCCGGAAAATGGAAGTTGATGATACAGTCGAAGGGGGACTCAGAGACAAATTTAATGCTTCCATTGTTTATGGGTGCTGAGGATCTATAGTATCTACTAGCAGCGATGGTGTTTTACGCTGCTGCTAAGAACTAACGACATGTGAACCACCAAGGAGGTGTGATCGCATAAAATATTCTCCAAGAATATATATTTAACGATTGCAACAAGATGTTAAACGAGAGGAATTTCTGTTTACATGTGTAAGTAGATGTTTCCTGGAGATATTTATGGGTCGCGCGGAGATCTTCGGGGGTGAAAAAGTGGTCGTGATTTACGATTTTGCCTGGGACAATGTTTTACATATCCATGGTAAGGAATATACGTTTATTTCCGCTGGGCATACACGAGTGGTGGTTGGAGCGAAACAAGATAATTACATGGCAGAGCAGGATTATTCAGTAAATGAGGAATCTCTTGCATGACCACTTTAATGAGTACATACATATGTAGCTGACGGATGACGTTTTAATTGGTACAAGACTTATTGGGGATGTTTTTCTTATTTTAGTTAGAATTTTCTTCATCTGTTGGTTTGTAATGACTCTAAAACGTATCATTTTTCAACTCCCTTCAGTTCCTCTCTTACTACTGAGATTATACTTAGCCCTACTTCCTATTTCCTCTTTTGACTTTTAGAGTACATACGGTCGAAGCCATATATTGTTCGGGATCAGTAGGGCGAAACCATACCCAAAATTAAAGGTCAGAGTCCTGAATATTTAAGTAATGTATTAAAAAACCGTTATTTTGGATGTATGAGACAGGGAGTGTGGTGCTTCTACCAGAGGCAAACTTATGGAATATATTTCGATCGTTAGGAAACTAAAAGATACATAACTGTTTTACATTGTGTACGCCCTCTCAAAGGAAATACTTGTATAAACGAAGAAACCAAAGCGCAAAATAAATTGAAAGAAGCATTGGAAAATATGACTTACATGAAACTACCTCTGAACTTAGGCTACACGTACAGTTGCCGTCTGCCAAAACAATGTAAAATATGTAGAATTAAAAACAATTAAAATATTAAACTATAATATCTCAGGTCTTAGTAATAAGTCAATATATGAAAAATTTTATGAATTTCTAAATAATTATGATATTGTGTTTCTATATGAAACCCTTTTAGTCGAGGAGAATTATAAGTTTTACTATAATTATTTTAAAAGCTTTGAATTTGTTTGTATACCCGCTTTGAAACAAAATACGAGAGGAAGAGCTAGTGGTGGATGTTTCTTCGGTTATAGAAGAGATATTAACATCGTATCCTGTGATTTTGAAATAGTTAATGAGGTCAAACTTTCAAAAATCACCTTGAGTCTAACCAAGTTACTTATACTGCCCATGTATATTAACTACAATCACTGGGAGCGGGATTTTGGTGCATTATGTGAGCTACTTGAACATAGTATCTACGACAATGTTATGATTATTGGTGATTTGAACGCCAGAATAGGAGAAGAAAAAGGAAGAGAAAATAGATTTGCGGGAATTGAGCGAAAATCAAAAGATGAGACTACAAATTCAAGGGGGTTAAAATTATTGGAGCTGTGTGATTCGTATGGATTCCGTATTATGAATGGTGTGAGTAGATTGGATCCAAATGGGGAATATACTTTTGTAGGACAATCAGGCTGCTCAGTTGTGGACTACTGTTTGGTGCGAGGCGAATGGATATCTTTAATAAGTGACTTTAAAGTTCTGTCTGAGCCGTATTCAGACCATATGCCCTTAGTTGCGGAGTTTTGTTCTGCGCCAGTAGGAAGAGAAGACACACGAGTTATTCAATTTCCTCCTAAACTGCTATGGAAAGAGTCAATGGCAATAGAGTACAGGCGTAATCTTGATTTTTACTTGTACACTGATATTCAATGCAACATTGGAGGAATTGAAAATTTGATAAAAAGATCGTACCCACTCCAGAGACAGGGTCAGAGGAAAAGCTCGTCTCAAAAGGAAAAATGGTTTGACAACGAGTGCAAAACAGCAAGACAAAAATCCTTCGGTTGGCTAAAGGTTTTTCGGAAGTTTGGCGATCTGCGCTTCAAAAGTCTTTATATACGAGCAAACATAACTTTTAAAAAAATCTGCAAAGAGAAGAAGAAAAATTTTCTTGAAAACGAAGCTCTTAAACTAACTTGCTGTAAAGATACGAAAGAATTCTGGTCTGCAGTTAAGAAGTTTAACGGCAAATCCCCTGAAATAGGAACCCAATTGAGCGCTAATATATTAATGAGCCACTTTCGAACGCTTTTGAATCCAACAACGAACACTCCCCCCCCCCCCCCCTCCAGTATGCAGCGCCCTTCATTACAAATGAAATATTGGACGCGCCTATCACACAGGATGAAGTGCACAAGGTCTTAGCAAAGCTCAAGGATGGAAAAGCACCAGGGCCTGATAGAATCTGCATGTAATTCCTTAAATATGCAACTGACAACTTCATCGATAGAATAACCTCGGTATTTAATGAAATTTTTTCATCGGGCAATGTACCGCAACAGTTTAAAGAAGTTATTATATTTCCTATACACAAAAAGGGTAATATCGTAGATCCAAAAAATTACCGAGGAATATCATTCCTGAATTCATCATATAAGGTATTCACAAAACTTCTAAATAACCGCATGTCAGAGTGGATTGATAGCAAGAAACTGATCAGTGAGTATCAGGCAGGATTTCGGAAGAGCTATTCTACCGTAGATAACATTTTCGTTCTACAAAATATTGCGGGGTCTTTCATCGAGCAAAAAAAGAAATTGTTTGTTTTTTTCGTTGATTTCAAGGCTGCCTTCGATAATATCGATCGAAGAGCCCTAATCTTGAAGTTATACAACGCCGGCATGAGTCACAGGTTTGGGAAAGTGCTCGAAAACATCTATGAAAAAAACCAATCGTCAGTATGGAGCGGAATCGAGACTTCGGAGAGTTTCGAAACTACATCAGGAGTAGGGCAAGGATGTGCTCTTAGTCCGAATCTCTTTGCCATATACATAGACGATCTCGTAGACTTTCTTCCCGGCGGAATTGAAATTGCAGGAGTTGCAATCAAGGCTCTTTTGTTCGCAGATGACGTGGTCATTTTTGCACATTCACCAGAATCCTTACAGTTAATGATTAACCGTCTTGAGTTGTACTGTCAACTATGGAATCTTACGGTAAACCTCGACAAATCAAAAATAATGATTTTTAAAAAGGGATCTGGCCGCAGAATATGTAGAAATGAGAAATGGCATTTCAACGGACAATCCATTGAAACTGTAAAAAAATATAGGTATCTCGGAGTGATGATAACTTGCAATCTCAATATGGAACCTCACTTGAAAGACAGACTAATAAAAGCAAAAAGTGCCATATGCGCAACCTGGAAGAGATGCTTCTCAAATAAGCTAGTTGACCATAGCGTAAAGTACAAAGTCTTTCAAGCGGTAGCAGAATCAATAATGATGTATGCAACACAATCTTGGGGATACATCCAGGACGAAACCGTGGAGAAACTTATAAGGTATTTAATTAAAAGAAACTTCAGTTTACCGAATACAACTCCTAATTATATGATAAATATTGAAACTGGATTATCACCTCTTTATGTGAAAACCCTAAAACTGCATGTGGATTATCTCATCAAAGTTCTAGAGATGCCTGATAACAGACTTCCAAAAATCATCGCAAGGAAGACAATCGAAAGGAGAACACTGTGGTATAAGAAGTTAGAGGAGCTTGCAACGTATTGCGGAATAGAATTCAATTTCGGTGATGGAACTGGAAGATACTCAAAAGATGTGCTTTATAAACTTATTGCAAGAGTGGACGAACAATACAGAGAAGATTGCGTAAATATGGCTATATCATCAGTTCACGGATCAACATACAGCATTTTAAACCATAATTTGTGTGACAAGAATTACTTTAACAACAACAACAGCAAAGAAATAATATCGTCCATTTATAAAATGAGAGGCGAACTTATACGTCTTAATTATATCCCGCATCGACCTGACTTACCAATCTACTGCAGCCTTTGTAATCTGTCAGAGAGGGAAGATGTTATCCATTTTATTGGCAGGTGCCCCATTCTTAAAGAAATACGAAGACACTTTCTAGGTAGCTATACGAAAACAAAGGAAGAAGTTCTAGCTCTCCTCAACTGCGAAAGCAATGGTAAACTACTTTTTTATTACTACCAATCAGCAATGAACTATCGAAATAAAATCATAAATGAAGACTTTTAATTTTGGATTTATATAAAAAATGAAGCACATAATTAGTCAAGATAACTAATTATAATATAATATTTATAACCTTACAAAGTATACTATTATTAAATGTTTATTTAATGTCAATCAGGCAGACGGCATTGCCATGCTAATCGATTTTTTGTTAACCAAATTTGTAACATAAACAAGAAATGAAATAATAAATCAATTATCTATCTATCTATCTCTATCTAACTTAGGCTAACTGGCTTGGCCGCAACGAACGATATTGCTGTTCTCCAGATCAACCCATCTCTGATCCTGGTGGCGATTGGGTAAGAGAGTCTTTCAATGCACGAGATGTCTGAACGTACGAATTCGAGTACTGAACACCGAAATACTGGCAACCATCACACTTTGGAAGTTTAAATCGGATATACCTGATGTAGATATAGATGCATGGTTGGTAATGATTCGGCAGTTTCCAGATGCCGAAATTGAACAATACATGCAACACCCACGAGGTAACTCTCTGCTGGGTTCCCGGACATAGTAATATAGAAGGAAATCAGACAGCAGATGAACTAGTCAGAAGGGGATCAGCATTGGAGATAGAACACCAGACATCAGTAAAAATTCCTATTGGTGTACTAAAAAGAAAAATCGACATCAAAACAAGAGAACTGAATAACTATGCATGGAGGTGACTGTATCATATCTTGCAGTTTATGGCCCATACTGAATGAAGGAAGAACCAAAAGCCTGCGGGCAATGAATAAAAAAGAAATCCGTATCTTGATAGGTATACTTACAGGACACTGCGCGATAGGAGAAATGGCCATACGACTACTTACTTACTTACTTATGTCCTGTATCCCCTTGTGGGTCCTAGGGCCTCTACTACGCCTACGCGCCATCGTGTATGGTTTCCGGCAATGTGTCTGAGTTCTCCCCAACTTTTCCCTAACTGCCGTGCCTCCTTCTCGACTGTTCTGCGCGATGTCCTCCTCGGACCGCCAGGTCTTCTGCCATCCTGAGTTAGAGTGTTCCATTGCATAGCATGGTTCGCTAAGGAACTGTCACCCTTTCGGAACGTGTGACCAATCCACTACCACTTCCGCCGTTGGATGATTGTACCTATTGGTTCCTGACCCGTTCTCTCGTAAAGATGTTCGTTAGAGATACGATTGGGCCAGAAAATCCTTAAGATGTTGCGCAGGCACCTATTACCAAACGTTTGCAGCTTTCTGGTGATAGTAGTGGTCACTCTCCACGTGCTGCAACCATATAGCAGCACGGATTCAACGTTGGAGCGGAACAGTCTTATTTTGGTGCTCAAACTGATTGCATTGCTTCGCCATATTTTGGACAACATCCCGAACGCGGAATTTGCTTTGGCGATCCTGTTGGTTATATCCAGTTCGGTTCCACCATCGGTCGAGACAATACTCCCAAGATACTGGAAATCCTCTACTCTCTCTACCGGTTGTCCAGCAATGCATATTTGAGCCGATGAGTTTGTTCCAAGGCTGATCATTTTAGTTTTTGCCGTATTAATTTTCAGCCCGACGACACCTGCCTCCCTCTCCACATCTGCTGTCATTTGGTGGAGGTCCATAATTCTGTGGGAGAGTAAGCATACATCGTCTGCTTAGTCAAGATGTTTCAGTTGAAATGTAAGAGTTCATCGAATTCCTCCGTTTCCCGTCGACAAAGCTGCATGAAGCACATCGCTAATCACCAATAGGAATAATATTGGTGAAAGAATACAGTCTTGTCTTACCCCACTTTGGATCTCAAATTCCTCAGGCAACCTTCCCCTGTGCAGAACGTGACATTTGGAGCCTTCATATGTAGCTTTGATAATAGCAATTAGTTTATCGGGAATGCCTCTCCTGCGTAAGGCACGCCAAATAAACTCCCTGTTGACACTATCGAACGCCTTCTCAAAATCGATGAACAGCAGGTGCAGTGGCGATCGATATTCAACACACTGTTCGATGATAATCCGCAAGGTGTTGATGTGGTCGACACAGGAGAATCCAGAGCGAAAACCTGCTTGTTCGGCATCGAGTGCATCTTCGAGATGTTGCTTGATTCGCTCCAGGATCATTTTATCTATTATCTTAGCTACAGCAGGCAGCACGCAGATACCCCTCCAGTTTCCGCACTCCATTAAATTTACTTTCTTAGGAAGCTTGACGATCATTCCCTTTTTCCATTCATTAGGACAGCTTTCAGTTTCCCAAGCTCTCTCTATAAGTGAAAGCAGAAGCTCAGCCGATGTTGTGGGCGCTGCTCGTAAGAGCTTTGCTGGAATACAGTCAAGTCCTACCGCCTTGTTGGTTTTGAGTGCCTTGTTCGCGGTAATGATCTCATCTTTACTGGGAGTCGTGGTGCGTATTCGGGAGCTTCTCACCTCGGGCATGTCAGTCTGATTTGGGAGCATATCGCTAGCGAATACACGGTTCAAAACCGTAGCAAAATGCTCTTTCCATCTCTTGAGCTGGTCCTCATCCGAAATGAGCAAGGAGCCGTCTAGGCTTTTCACTGGGTGTTTGCTGGTGCTGCGACCACCTGTCAGCTCTTTCGTGATTCTGTAGACGGCCCTGCTGTCGCACCTCCGTGCAACTTCTTCTGCTTCCGTAGCCAGCGCGTTGATGTAGTTGCGCCTGTCACGTCGCACGCTACGTTGAACTTCTCTCATCTTCATGCGATATAGTGACTCTAGCTCGTTTCTCCCTGCTGCTAGGGTAGCTGCAACGCGATCCTTCAGTTGTTTTCGTTCGTCAATCCGTCTCCATGTATCCTCGGAAAGCCACGCCCTATGTCTTCCCTGCGATCGACCGACAATTCCTTCAGCACCAGATGTAAAAACATTTTTCCCAGCACACCAATGGTCTTGGATGGTTGCGCGAATAGAGCTGCTGATTGCTTCCACACTTTGCGAAAAGTGCTCCCTTAATTGTTGGCGCACTGAGGGATGACTAAGTCTATCGATGTTGAACCTGGGCATTCTTGTCTTATCGTGGGATCTTCGAACGGCAGCAGTGCGTAGTTGGAGAGTAGCTATCATAAAATGGTGATCACGTACTATCCCCACATCTGCCCCTCGCCTGTTTCAGTCGTCCAGCAGACTACTTCTAAAGCGGCGGCTGATAGCAAAATGTTCAATTTGGTTGGAGGATGCTTGCCTGTCATTGGAAACCCAGCTGATTTGTTGGCAGGTCTTGTACTCAAACATGGTGCCACCTATCACAAGGCGGTTGGCATTGCAGAAATCCACAAACCTTTCGCCGTTGTCATTGCGGTTGCCTAGTCCATGCGTCCCAAATTCGTTGTCGCTGCCTACCTTAGCATTCAAATCCCCCATCACTATGACAATGTCTCCATTTGGTGTTGTGTTGAAGACGCCGCTTAAAAGATTGTAGAAGCTCTCCTATTCGTCCTCAGACGAACTAGTCATTGGGGCGTAACACTGTATGATGGTGACGCGTCGTACTCTAGCCCGGAATCTGGCCATCAAAATCCTATCACCATGAGGCTGCCAGCCCTTGCGTGCTGTTTTTGTTAGCAGTAGTCCGACTCCATATTCCCGCGAACTTCCGGATGGTCTTGCATAATAGAGTAGTACAGTGTTACGCGTTGGAGACTGGTACTCGCCCGCTTCTAACCATCTTACTTCAGTTACCCCCAAAATGTCCAGTTTATATCGCATGAATTCGTTTTCCAATTGGAGGAATCTGGGATTGTAAGGACCTTCGCTTTCCGAGTCGAGGAGCGTCTTTACATTCCAGAAACCTATCTTTGTCCAGGTACAATAGCTAAAAGTCGTCAACATGTGATCATTTCTTATCCGAGGCATAGTGTCGGTTTCTGTAGCGGACAATATTCGGTAACGCAGGTTGCTGGCCCACGTTACCTAGGCTAGAATCAATGCCCTAGACAGCCCGCACTTACAATTTTAGCCTACACGTGTAAGTGTTTATACGTACTGTTGCCCGGGGACCACCACTAGGAGGTAAAGTAAGCACTTCATCACGAACTTGATTATTGCGCTACTGGCCCAAGCCAAGTTTTGAGCAGTCAATAGTTTTCCGATCAATCGCAATGCAGATCCATGCGACTTAGGCATCAACTCACCCGACCACTGCAGGAGCTGTCAAGACGCGGAAGAAATATAAAGTATCAAACACTTGCTGTGTGACTGTCCAAATCTACAAAACCGCCGCCTATACCACTTGGGCAACAGATTCTTTAAAGATCTAAGTGATCTTTGACAAGCTCCACTAAAGAACATGATATGATTTATAAAGAGGTCAGGGTGGTTCACCAACGGACCGGTCGATAGATAAAGATAAAGAAAGAGTAAGTTTTTACAGTTTCCACAACATAAAGGGAAACACAATGGACCGTTTGGCCCCCGTGAGAAGCACCTAGGTGCACTTCCCTCTAACCTAACCTAACCTAACCTATGGTTGGTGAGGTGCAAGTGCACTGCGACTTATGGTTGATCTATCGTGCCCCCCAAACTAGAGCTCTAGTTGATGGCGTGCTCGATTTAGTCCATTGCCCGCTCCAATTGCTTTGATAAACCGGAGTATCTGAAGAGGATCCAGCGAAAGTAAGTTCGTCTCTCCGTCTATGATAGGCTCCATAAGAAAATGTGCTGGTGTTTCTGTGATGTCCCTGCAGAATCTGCAGTGTCCATTTCCTTTTATTTCCAGTTTCCTAAGGTACTCCTCCTTGAGTCTGCAGTGAGCCGTTAGCATGCCTGTCAAGATGCGAAGTCGATTTTTACAAACTTTTAGGCATGTTCTGCTTCTTTTTTGGTTGTAATTCTCCAGAATTTGTTTCGCCTATCTCAATCGGGGGTTATCGGCCCAGTGCTAAGCTCATTTGCTATCTTCTTTTTTCTCAGTTCTTCCCATATTTGTTGCCCTCCTATCCTATAGTAGGATGTCGGACCAGTGCGCGTGGGGTTCCATGTTCGAATCCCAGAAAACACCAAAAAGTTTTTTCACGGTCCCACTTCTCGCAAACGTCTAGCAAACATCCGAAAGTTCTGTTGTCACGAGAAAGCTTCTTAAAAACAAATTGTCCTTCGGATACTGCAATCGTGTAAAAAAATATAACGCAACAACACAAGTGGTTTGGAGAAGCTAGGCCTAGGGTTTTGAAGAGCTGTTGCGCCGAATATTTATTTATTTATCCTACAAAAAGTTTCCAAGGAACAGGGTATTTGAGCCCCCCTTCACTCCTATATGTCCTGGTTGCCAGTAGAGAGTTATTTTATTAGTCTGACCCAGCCTGTTGATCTTGATGTGGCACTCACATACAGGTCTGGATCGGATCTTATTTGAGTTCAGTGCCTTGATGGCTGCTTGGCTATCTGACAGTATTGCTATGTATTGCCTGCGATATTTCCCATCGATGTTGAATTGGGCGCCTCTTTCGATTGCCTGAACCTTCACTTGGAATATAGTTGGGAAAATCCCAGAGATTCTGAGTATCTGCTTCAGTGCCTGGAGATATTTTCGATGCATCCGTGTAGCATTTAATAGTATGTTCTTTGAATTGGTACTTATCGGACTCACTGCTCCCATCCCTTCTATTCATCAGCTTTGAGTCGATTTTTCTTTCAAAACAAAATTTCTTGTCAACCGATTTGGATAAGGTTTCCCGTTCTTTGTTGCATTGCATTTGCCTCTCCTGATGCCCTCTTTGATTATTCTTAATCCGGTCTCCTGTGCGATCCTTTCTATAAAAGTGCGGAGGTAGTCCTATGATCGCCTCTATTGCTGCCATGGGACAGGTTCTTATGGCTCCTGTAACACAGACGCAGGCTAGTTTTGCACTTTGCTTAGGGATGTCCTTGTCGTGCTTAGCCTTGCTCTGTTGACAACTTGCCACTGTACCGTATGTGATGATGGATCTGACTATCATCTACGTATATATCTATCAGCTGGGCTGCACCCCAGGTTTTACCAGAGATGTTCATGCACACTATAAGTGCTCTAGTGGCTTTTGTTACTACAGCTCCTACTTGCTCCTTCCAGAGAAGATTGCTATCTAGTGTTATTCACAGATACCTGGCATCTTCCGGTGGTCGACTCTGATCCGTTCCAGTAGGATATGTTGCATACGCCCAATCGCTCTTAGCAATTCCCCACCTACAAAATGTATATACATATGTAGCTACTGTCCATAGCCATTGTTTTAACAAGCACTCCTGTCAAGCTCTAGAAAATCTATTAATTTTTAATTAAACTACCCATTACAAAAGGAACCAACAAACAAACTTTAATAGCATGTCGAAGGAATCCCTCCTCAGACGTGGTCGATCGTCATTCGTCGTCCACTTCCAGCAATTTCATTCATCGATTCATACTACTTTCATGAAGTTTTTTTTTTTTTTCTTTTTTGTAATTACCGCTATTAGTCTTGAACGAAGAACAAACGGACAATCTATTCGAACTCTAATTATATCCACTCTTTGGAATAAGGGGGAAAAAACTGCAAACGGCGTTTTTACTGGGATAAACCAATTCTCTCCGCTGTCGGGAGTCGCAATTGCTAACAAGCAAAAAGAATCCTCTGGAACAGGAATGAAAAGAGACTGCAAGAAAAAATATTTACGCTGTACGAGCTTTAAATAAGTTATTTTGAGAAATTTCTTAATTACAATGATGTTGAATTGATATAGAAAGTATGAGTGGGTTGTAGTGGTACCTTCCTATAAGTTTTCTTCGGACGTCGGTCGGTCGAACTAAGTGGTATAGTATTCTAATTTAGGGGTTGGATGTCAGCAGTGATTAGTGCGATAGGATGGATTTTTTCTTTTTTTTCGGAGGGAGGTGAAGAAACTTTAAGAGACGTTACTGAGCCCGTATTCGGTAACAGTGTGGGATTTCCACCCACCAAAAAACTCCTCCCCTTCGTTCTCTTTTTCCCCACGGTACCGCTGTCTTGGCATTTCATCGTGGCGGGGGCAAACAGCATTACTTGCTCATAATCTTATTGGTGATTCATCACTCTGTCGCCTTTTTCATTAGAGGCGTCTTAGTTGTGTTGTAATATGCTTTGCATAATCACGCACAGCACTCCATATCTCCTGCGATTGGATCATAAGATGGACAATGCTCTCGGAATTTGGTTATTTCTTTTCTGAGCTTATTTCTTAGCATTTATCTCTTGAGTTCGAATCGCAGACAGTGAAGGAATTCATGACCCGCATCTTCCTCAGCCTGGATTCAATTCGGATAGTAGAGAGAATTGCCGTGCTTGAATCAGCAGATAAACGCGCGAAATCACCCATGCCCACTTAGTAACTGCATTGTGTAGAACTCTATCCCGGTATGTAATACGTTTTCATACAGTGGAGTTCGTTTTTATTAATAACTATACAAACTTAAATGCTTAATGCTACTGACTAATTTTACACTTTCCGGGTTTTACGACCCATCCAGATAATAGCATCGAAACCAACAGTAGTTTTGTAACGGAAACTCCGACGAATCTTATCACAGAGGAAAGAATTGAGTGGGCAATCGGATCATTCTCTCCCTTTAAATCCCCAGGACCCGACGGGATTATCCCGATCATGCTACAGAAAACAATAACCACAATCATCCCGGTACTTAAAGAACTGTACCTCAACAACCTCATTTGGGGTTATATGGTATACCTAGATCATGGAAAGAGGTCAAAGTGGTCTTCATACCCAAGGTCGGTAAGGCAAGCCACACTACTGCGAAGGACTTAAGGCCAATTAGTCTTACCTCCTTTGTCCTAAAGACCTTTGAAAGACTAGCTGACATATACATCCGTAGTAAACTACGCCCAGGTGACATATCCCCAGCGCATCACGCATATACGAAAAGAAAAAGCGTAGAGACAGCGCTGCACTGTGTTGTCGGCTCAATAGAAAAATCACTGAAAAACAAAGAATATACACTAGCCACTTTCCTAGACATTGAAGGAGCCTTTAACAATGCCAAACGGACGCGGTCAATAGAACTCTAACGAACCTTAATATTCACAATTCCGTGATAAAATGGATCTTCAATATGCTAAAGGAAAGACATATCAAAGTTGAACTCGGAGGTACAAAGCTTGAAGTCTATGCCTCAAGAGGCACCCCTCAAGGAGGGGCTATATGCCCACTGCTGTGGGTAATTGTCCTAAATGAAGTCCTTCTTAAACTGAGAAACAGCGGCATCAAGGCCATAGCCTATGCGAACGATGTTGTGCTGCTAGGAACAGGTAAATTTCTCCCGACCCTGAGCGAACAAATCGAAGGGGCGCTGGAAATCATTGACTCGTGGACGGAGGGATGTGGGCTAGCGGTTAATCCCCAGAAAACAGAGATAGTAGTATTCACGAACAAAAGAATAATTCCACAATTCGTAGCACCTTCCGTAAGGGATACTCCCCTGAGTATTTCCAGTAGTGCGAGATACCTTGGCCTGGTGCTCGATAGGAAACTGAACTGAAGACTAAACATTAACGAAAGAGTCAAAAAAGCCACGATAGCTTTTTTCTCGTACAATAGAATATTCGGGAAGACTTGGGGACCGAACCCCAAAATCATCCTATGGATGTATGCAGCTATAGTAAGGCCAATACTAACGTATGGCAGCCTTGTATGGTGGCAAGCAGCCAGCAAAATAAACAACCTAGCTGCTATCACAAAAGTACAAAAACTAGCGTGCATCGCCACAACCAGTGCGTTAAGAACGACACCTACAGCAGGACTCAAGGCCATTCTCAATCTGCTTCCGCTAGAAATATTTATACAAGTATCGGCCGCTCTTAGTGCCGTAAGATTAAGTGAAACAGAAAGCTGGAGACCAACTGCAATGGGTCACACCACGATCCTGCAGAGATATCTAGGCAGTGTATCTAATACAGACTACTTAACGCCTTACCTAGACTTCACAACACCATTTTCTAGCACCTATCCAGGCAGGAAAGACTGGACAAATGACAAAACGCCTAACGAGTGATCCTTAGCTGTATACACCGATAGATCCAAAATGGAAATAGGTGTAGGCGCAGGCATCTTCTCTGAAACGCTTGATCTCTCCATGTCAGCTCGGCTTCCGAACTACAGTAGCATTTTCCAGGCGGAGGTCCTAGCAGTTACAATAGCAGCTCGTGAGACTGCGATGAGGACAATACCACGAGAGGATATCCCCTTTTTCATCGACAGCCAGGCAGCGATAAAAGCAATATCTGCTATTATATAGAAATAAAATCGAAGCTTATGAAGTGTTGTAGAGAAGAGCTCAAGGTTCTTGGAACACAGCACGAGGTAAAGCTCTGTTGGGTCCCTGGTCATGAAGGCATACCAGGGAATGAGAAAGCCGATTAATTGGCTAGAGGAGGCTCAGCACTAAACTCGGACCAATCCGACCCCTTGGTGTACATCCTGCCTTGCGCCCTCAAGCTCGAAGCAGGAAACAAAGCCCTAACGGAGGCTAACAACAGGTGGACCTCTTTAGATACATGTGTCACGACGAGGAAGCTGTGGCCTACATTTGACAGAGTAAGAACAAATAGACTCATACAGAGGCATAGAAAATCCCTCTCTACTCTAATAGGAGTCATTACGGGGCATAATACCATGCGGTACCACATGAAAAAACTACGTGTGACTAACGAAGACCTTTGTAGAGGCTGCGGCGACGAGGAGGCTCAGGAGGACACCGCCCACTTTCTCTGTCATTGCCCAGGCCTCTATCACTTGAGAAATAAGCTCCTTGGACAAAACTTCTTTGAGGATCTAGAAGAGTTGTCCAACAGACCAATTATTGACATCGCAAACTTCATCAAATCCTCTGGATGGTTTGTATCTCGGGCACAGTAAGTACTAAATACTTTCTTTAAGATATGTACAAGACGATATTTTTCCACGATGAAGGGATTCTCTATTCTATCCCCTTTCCCCCCATATTGACCTGAGTGTGGTATGGAGGTTTTCTATTCCCTAGACCAGCCTACTTACCTAACCTAACCTAATTATACTGAGAGAAATTAACTCGAGCACACGAGTGGAATCCGCGAGTAGAGGTCAAAAGCAAGTGGCAGGATCATCGAAGGCGGAAAAGAAGACCAACGTCAATATGCCAAGATGGTGGGCAAAAAATGAAACTTCGCAGGACGCCATCTAGGCCCTCAATGCTGATCAAAGTAGGTGTGTTCGAAGATACAACAGTTTCCTCCACACTTATTTGGAGTTAAACCTGACTCACTTATTCCTTAAGCGCTCGGACCGTCTAAGTTCGGATAACATAGGACTGGTTGAACGTTGATGATGTTCTGGCGCCGAAAGTCCTGCTTCAACCGCTTTAGTAGGCGTAGCGCATGCTGGTGCAACAGGTGATGTAAGCTCAATCACCGGCGGTGATAGTGGATCCATCTCTATGATTGATGCAGATGGGTGACACGCCTCTACGAAAGGATCTCTCACTGCTTGATGATTCTTGCTCAATAGTTGAGAGTCATCTGGATTGAAATGAAAAGCTGGATTAGTAAAAGCAAAATTTTCACTTGCATGAATCTTTGAATTAGAAAGTATTTGTTTTACGGCTGGGATTTCTCTTGGTCGGATTTGGTTCTGATGACGACGCCAATTAGTGCCAACTTCAGCTTTAACACTATACATCCGCCTCCCCAACAATTCTCGGATGACTGCTTTAACACATTTGATCTTGCGAAGATATTATCGAACGAAAACAGCTTTACCTATAGAAAATTTAGATGACTTTGCTTTTGCATACTTCCTGTCAGGAAAGAACGGTACGATGGCAACGTCCATGAAGCTTCTCTGTCGGTGACTTCCCATCGGTGCCTGGTGTTGACCGATATGTGGTCAAAAACACTTGCAAGGCATCATCGCCCTGAGTGGTGTCGCAGAGAATTTTTGTTAACGCCATCTTAAACATCCGTACCATCCGTTCAGCATCTCCGTTGGACTGAAGATTGAATAACGGGCTGAATGGAATTTTGACGGCAAAAATCTTGGAATTCAGCTGACAAGAACTGAGTACCGTTTCTTCACACCGTAGACGATTGACAGTGCCTCCTTCTCGATCTGACTATAGTTCTTTTGCGCTTCTGTCAGAGTTTTTGAGGCGAAAGAGATGGACTTCTCCGATCCATCGCGGTAAATGTGTGATATAACGGCGCCGATCCCGTAAGACGACGCGTCGGTTGCCAGAGAGATAGGCAAGTCTTCCTGGTAATCGACCAGCCTAGTTTCGCGCATCATCTTCTCTTTGAAAGTTTCGAAAGATTATTGTTGCTCTCTCCCCCAGACAGGTAGGTAGGTAGGAGTGGTTGTGTCAGCAAACCATGCCGACACTTAATTAGCGCAGAAGCGCCATTTTATTACCACAACTCAAGTGACCTAACGGATGTTAACTACTAGGGGAAAGAAGAAGAAAAAGAGGGTAAGGATTATTCAAATCCACCCCGTCGCATTGAGGAAGCTGATAATATCCCCAATGCTAATCTCCGCTAGCTCTAAAAGGTTGTCGAAAAAGAGTTTACCTAAGGTGCGCTGTCTGGCCTTGCCTAAAGCCGGACTCTTGGAGAGGAAGTGTAAGATTGTTTCTATTTCATCAGCAGTATTGCAGCTGCGACAGTGTGCATTAAATGCAATACCTATTCTGGCCGCATGAACCCCAATGGGCCAGTGGCCAGTATTAACTGCCAGAGTTCTTGCGATATCTGTACGGTTTCTGTTTAGTAGATCTTGCCTTCTGTTCAGGGAGTATTTGAGCCACATCTGCCTGGAGATGACACAGTTCCGCACCCCCTGCCATCTACTATCCGCCTTTAACAGAGAGTGCGCGAAGATGCCTCCCTTAAGGACCCCCAACGGGACGTTCACCTCCTTTGCAATGGAAGCATAAAGGCAGATCCTTGCCGCGCGAGTTCATCAGCTCGCTCATTCCCCTTAATGTTGCTGTGACCCGGAACCCAAACGAGACAGATCCTTAGCCGGTGACCAAGCGAGGCGAGTTCTTTTTTGCACTGTTCTACTAGCCTTGAGGGTGTAGTGGCAGATACTATAGCCTTGATAGCCGCCTGGCTGTCAATGAGGATGGCAATGGTATTTAGGGGTGTAGAGGTTTGCTTGGGTATGCGGCAGGCCTCATGTACAGAAAAAACTTCCGCCTGGAAGGCACTGCACGAATCAAGAAGCCGGTACGACCTGGAAATATTGAGGGAATCAGAGAATATCCCCGCCCCTACCCCGCAGTCCATTTTTGAACCGTCGGTGAAAATTGTTGATTCGAACTCATTTATCAGTACGCCAGTTTCCCATTCCGACCTGGTTGGGAATCTGACCGTGACGTTTCTAAAGTTCTCTGTGAGAGTTATATAGTCGGTCAGATTAGCTACCAGACCCTGCGGGAGCAAATTCAGGATACTGCTGTGACCATACGGATTGGTGCACCAACATCCCGTTTCCCTTAGTCTGGCCGCACTACAAGATGCTAGCTTCATAATGTGAAGATCGAGTTCAAGGCATCGATTGGACATGTCCTCATGGCACCCGTTGCGCCTATAGCCGCAGTTCTTTGTACCCTGTTGATAAGTTTGATGTTATAAGCTTTCCTTAGCGCAGGCCACTAGACTAGCGATCCATAGGAAAGAATGGGATGCACCACGGCAGTGTACATCCATAAGACCATCTTCGGGCGAAGCCCCCACTTCTTGCCAAAGGTCTTGCTGCAGGCATAGAAAGCCACACAGACCTTTTTACCCGTTGCTCAGTATTAAGCTTCCAGCTTAGTTTTGTATCAAGTACCACACCTAGGTACTTGGCACTGGAGGATAGGGAGAGTAGATGATTATTTAGCCGTGGAAGCGTAAACGTCGGAATTTTGGTTTTAGTGGTAAAGAGCATCAGTTCCGTTTTGCTTGTGTTGACGCTGAGTCCACATCCAGTGGCCCATGAGCTAATCTTGTCCAATGCACCTTCCATAATCTCATTGACTACGGATGTAAACATCCCCGATACCAGTACTACCACGTCATCCGCATACGCGACAACCTTAACTCCATCCCTATCAAGTCTACACAAAAGTTTATTGATGACCATAATCCATAGAAGAGGAGATAAGACCCTACCTTGAGGAGTTCCTCTAACAACAGATATGGTGGAGCTGCTGTTGCCGAGATTCGATTGAATGATTCTGGGTTTTAGCATTGTCAATATCCATTTGCTAATCAACTCTTCCACACCCCCTTGGATCAGAGCTACCTGAATCGATTCTGTACTGACGTTATTGAAGGCACCTTCAATGTCTACGAAGGTAGCAAGGGTATATCGTTTGAAATGGATTGTCTTCTCTATCGTTCGCACAACTTCGTGGAGCGCCGTCTCTATCAATCGGAAAGTGTGTTTGCATTAAAAGTTCCAGTGACTCCCTAGAGGAGTCCGTCAAAGTCCCGTCCGGCCGTTTAATAAAGAATGCTCCTTGGACAGAATTTTACTCAGCCTGGCAGAGTCTTTTATGGTCTCAATGGGCTGACAGTAGTCTTTCCAAGCAAGCGACTTGGCACTTTTAATGGATTTCTTGTATTCCTTCAGACAATCCTTATAAGGTTGCCAGAACTTTTGTTTAAAGCAGACATTGAAGATCTCTCTAGTTATCTTCCTCAGATTAGATAGATCTTCGTTCCACCAAGGGGGGAATTTTTTCTTGTTATATTTAATCGGACACGAAACCTTAAAAGCCGCACCCATGGCTGTTTCGAAGGTCCTGATTTTGGCGTCTAGTTCCTCGACTGATTCAATTTTCAAGTCGGGTATTCTATGAAGTTTTTCCACCCCAGATAAATTTTACGTTCTTCGAGCGCAGCTTATTGAGCGGGGCTGGAACTTGTGCGAAGTTCTCAATAAACTGGTGATAATAGTTTAGTTTCCCTAAAAATGCCTCCAAATCTTTTAGATTGTTGGGTCTAGACAAGTCTCTCAATGCTTGCAACCGTGACTCCGACGGGCGTATTCTACTTGCGTCAATAATGTGACACAAATATTCATCCTTCTTTTGGGCAAATTGGCATTTTGCAAGATTACACTTTAGTCCGTGTGCTTCAAAACGCTCTAAGACTGTTTTCAGGCTTTGCATGTGCTCAGCTGGGGTTCTTCCTGAAACGACGACATCATCAATATATGCGCCCCTGGTGGAGCTAGATGTACCAAAGGGTAACCTTTGAAGCTTAAACAATCCGAATTCAGTTGAAATAACACACAATTACTTAGACTCTTCGTCTAAGCGGATTTGTAAATAGGCTTCGGACATATCATTCTCCGGGAAGTGTTCTCCTCCTTGAATGCGATGAAAAAGCTCTTCTTTTTGTCAGTACAGTGTGCCGGTCGACTTCTAGTTGCTTATTATTGGTTACTTTATAGTCGCCACAAATACGCATAGAACCATTCGCCTTGTTCACCACCACAATTGGTGTCGCCCACTGACTTGTCTCCAAAGGGCGTAGAATACCAAGCCGAACTATTCTGTCGATTTCTGCCTTCACGGTTGACTTCTGAGCATATGGCAGGGAACGAAATGGTACGAATACGGGGTGAGAAGCTGATTTCAGCTTTAAATGGGATTTGTACTGAGTACTGCGTCCTAGACCTAATAAATAATACACATAATGCTAAATAAGTGTATGCGAAAAGCACGCTGCGTCGCAATCGGTGACCCGCCATTTTTGATGAATTCGTCGACAACAAACGCTCGGTGTACTCTCGTCCAAACCATTATGACAACTGAAGACCGCACGATTGCCGCTGTCTATCGGCACGTCCCGCGCTTCGCGCTATTCCCACCTCAACCTTATCTACATTCTCTTTAAATTGGGGAGTTCTTTCTGCTCCACCCTGTACAACAGTATGCTTTCGCCCTGTCCATGCCTTAAGAAGTGGGATGAGATGATAGGTCCACCGGCCTTTGCATAACACGCTCCGTCGTTGTTGCCATTTCGCTATGCTGTTTGCTCTTGCTAGGAAGTTCACTTCTCCGTCGGTTAACACTTGTTCCAGTCTCCTCATTTTGTATGTGTTTTGAAACTCCTCGGCCAGTATGTCGATTCAGAGTAATCCTGCAATAACATGGACTGCATCTTCTGATATTGTATGAAATGCACCGCATACTCTATTTGCACAAAGTCGGTATGTCGACTCAATTTTACGCCGGCATGACTGGACTTACATAGCTTTTACATATTGGTGATTCGTAGATCATAGGTGAACCCCACAGGCGGATCAGTAGAAATGCAGTGAAGTGGGAGGGTTATGATCCCTTATTATCGGATCATAACCTTGCTGATAAAAGGAAGAAGAAGAAGAAGAAGGTGATTCGTAGATCATCATAGGATGTAACCAGACTGGCCAAAAGCCGCCATATACTGTATCTCGATCGAGGGCGTTACGAGTATTTACTCGCAAGTCTTTGTCACTAGCATACTCCAGATGTTAGCTAAACGAGATCCTTATGTCAATCATGACGCCTAGGTATTTGATGGCGTCCTTCGACGTAATCTGGTGCCCCCTAGAGAAAGAGTAATCGTTTCCTTCACATTTCTGCTACTGATTAGTACTGCTTCTGTCTTATGTTCGGCTTATTTCAAACCCACAGATTCAAGCCAGCGTTGAACGTTCCTGATTGTGTCGTTGCTTATTTGGACCACTTCTTCCAATAGCTTGGCCACCACGACTATCGTAATATCGTCCGCAAAGCCGACAATCGTAGCTTCTTCTGCTTTAGGTAGATTGAGTATCCCGTCATACGTGACATTCCACAGAATTGGACTCAACACGGAACCCCGTGGCACCCGTCTTGTGAGGGTATACTCCTTGGGACCATCGTCTGTGTCATATATCAGAATCCTTTTTCTGAAGTAATCCGTCACTATTTTCGTGATTTACGTGGGCGACCTAATATTCCGAAGCGATTTCAAGATGTGCTTTCAGCTCGCAGTTACAGCACAATACAGCACCACCCCTCGATCTTCTACCTTCTATGGCTTTCTTCGCTAAGTCAACGGCCACTCGCATTGTATCTATCGTTGACCGTAACCTTCGGAAACCGCATTGATGTTCTGCTAGTCCTCCTGCTTTTTCAATGGCTGCTTTCCATCTAGTCCAGCTGTTTTTTTGTCTCCAAATCTGTTAGTTGCTGCCAATACTTCTACGGTAACTGCAGGAATTGAATGTAGTTCTTCTGCTTGCTCTCATCTTATGGAATCTCCTGTTGTTCACCGACAATGTTTTCCAACAACCTGAGACCTTGGGAAGGTCTTCAGATTCTGCACCTGGTACGCCACCCCTATGGATTTTGGTCAACTTCATTGCACAATTCATTAAAACTCCTATGCCTGCTGTTCATGATTGCTACTTTCAGCCTTTTACGCGCTAATCTGTACTGCCGTTGGAGTTCTGCGAAGGTGTTTTTACCTCTGGAGCGCTGGTCCAATCTTCTCGTGAGATGAGATTCAGACCGTAGCTGCGAGATTACAAACCACTCAAAGATAGGATCTTCTCTTGGTTCGTTGGTTGGTTAGGATCGACCCTCGATGAAGATACACTTAGACCAGAAGTGGGTCCATTGTACTGCCGATATGTAAGGTGGGTGGGTCACCCTCTTACTCTGGGAACCATTTGCTTCGTTGTATGGGAAATGTATTCACCTAGGGTAGCCTTCCTAATGTTGGCGACCGCAGGACAAGGGCATAGTGACTAATGGTCTCTTCCTCCTCTTCATCCCTGCAACTTCTGCAGAAATCGTTGTAGGGGATACGAAGTCTTTGGGCATGTTTTTCTATGATGCAGTGTTCGGTGAGAACGTTTGCTATTTTGGAAAGAGTACCTCTCTTGATTTGTTAAGTGTTGGCCAAAGTTGTCTGGCGGTGTTGCATTGGCCTAGATGTTGCCATCGGTGATTGACCATTTTCTCCGCCTCCGGTTGGAATAAGCTACTTAACGTAGGACATCGGCCCTTCGATGCCGATAAAACGTATGCTGTTTGCACCAGAGGAGCCTTGTCGCGCCAGTTCATCAGCTGCACAAATCCCCGGTATGTCACAGTGACCTGGTACTCAGCAAAGGATGAGGCTGTACTGACCAGCCATCTCGTTAAGAGATACGCGGCAGTCTTTCACTGCCTTAGAACTCATAGTGCTGGGTGCGAGGGATTTGATGGCTGCTTGACTATCGACGTAGATATCAATATCTGATGTTGATAGTGTATTGGCCGCTAGCCAGTCAGCGGCTTGACGAACCATGGTAACTTGATATCATGATATCTGGGATTTGGACCCGTCCGTGAAAATTGACAGCGATTCGTTCTATAGGATACCGCGTTGCATCCACTCAGCTCTATCCAGTATTGCGTGGATGTAGCCCCTGTTAAAGTTATATTCAGTGGATCAGTGGAAGTGGGAAGATGACGGTGCATCGAAATTGTTTCCGCATGTCCCATGTGTTGCTCCTTCCACTGCTTGGAGCCCCTCAGTATTATTGCCGAGCTTATAGCCAATTGTTTACTGACGATGTCGATCGAAAGTAGGTGGAGCATGGCTTGGAGCGCCGCTGTGAGAGAAGTTCTCAGTGCACCGGCTATGCTGAGACATGCAACTCGCTGAGCTTGTTCCATTATGAATAGGTTGGACTTCTTTTCCAGCGCGGGCCACCATACCAGCACTCCATATATAAGAATCGGTTTTATTACCGATATGTATAGCCAGTGCATGATGCTCGGTTGTAGGCCCCGAGTGGAGCCTACTGCTTTCTTGCAAATGAATAGGTCAAGTTCAGCGACTTTCTCTTTCCAAATTAGCTTGCGGTCAAGCTTTAGACCTAAATAGCTAGCGCTATTTGAAAGTTTGAGAGTGGATCCTCTTATTTTGGGTAGAGTAAAGTCAAGGAGTTTATATTTTCTTGTAAATAGACCTAGCTCAGTCTTCGTCGGGTTAACGGAAAAGCCGCATTTGTCGGTCCATCTTAGCAGTTCGTTAATAGCAAACTTCATGATGTTGGCTAGTATCTGCGGGTATTTGCCTGTTATTAGGATAGCGACATCATCTGCGTAGGCAATAACCTTGCATACAGTTTTTTCGATTTCAGAAGGGCTTAGTGGAGCATTAGATTCCATAGTAGTGGAGACAGTACACCCCCTTGAAGGGTGCACCGATGTGCATGCCGTTTGACAGTGATGCTTCCGAAAGATGCTTTTATTATCATATTCCTTAGCATGTGCTCTATGAAACAACAGATGGGTTCGTAGATGTTAAGCCTGCGTAGGGCCATTGGTAATCGAATTAGTTTCAACGTCATTAAAAGCTCCCTCTATGTCCAGAAATGATACTAGGGTAAACTCTTTGATTGAGAGTGATAGGGTGGATGATGGAGTTTAATGCCGTTTCAACAGATTTGCCTTTTTAGTAGGCGTGTTGTGATATGGAAAGTAAGTGGCTGTCAATGTTGGCCTTGATGTGTAGGTCTAGGATTCTTTCCAGAATCCTCAGGTCTGACTGGTCTAAGGTCCTTTAGGAGGATGTGCGATGTCTTGCCTGCTTTGGGTATAAAAACCACTCTTACCTTAGTCCAGCCGGTTGGCGTTGTTTCGAGATCGAGACCCCCCGCAGAATGCAGGAAAGATTCCGCCATATAATGTTGAAGGCCGTCTAGAGCTGTGCCGGTAAAATACCGACCGATCCCGGGGATTTGAATTGTTCGAAACTGCTCACCGCCCATTTCATCTTATTCTCACTGGTCAGATGAGGAGGTGTCGCTGGACGGGCAACATTTACCCCGGCTGGAGATAGGCGTCCAGCCGGGGAAGTGAGTGTCCATGAGCAGATGTGTTGTCAATGCTCCGATAAAAACAGCTCCAGAATCTGCGTCTGACCTTCCGAACCTCTGCTTTGAAGTTCTTCAGGGTTTCTTTGTAGATCGACAGTGGTATCCTTGTTAGTATGGCTTTGTTAAAGTTGTTCCTGCTTATGTGCGGAGATAGTTAAGTTCTGCATTCCACAATGGCGGACGATTGCCTACATTCCTTCTTGTTATAGGACAGGATTCGTTGAAAGCTGCATTGAGGGCAGAAGTGAGAACGATGCTAAGCTTATCTCATTTCAATTGTGTGGTTGATGTTGTGTACACATGATTGGATAGTTTAATTTGGACAGTCGGTTTTCCGTCGATTGCGAAAGATTGAGGATACGGTATTGTAATGAATTTCCAGTTTTTACTCCAGATACCGGTGATCTGAATATGAATGACTATCGGATACAGTTGGAAGTCGCAGGGTAAATATTTTGGGAAGCAAAGGTGACGTCAACGACTTCTTGCCAGGTTGTAGTAATAAAGGTAGAACTATTTCCTCTATTGCCAACTACTAGGTCATTGCCTACCAAATACTCGAAAATAGACCTATCTCGGGGGCTAGTGTCGGCTCTGCCCCATAAATCATGGTGCGCGTTGCCTTCTCTTCTCTTCCGTGCTTCTTCTACCACTACCTCCACTTCCTTGCATGGAGCAGATTCGGGATCTTCATAGGGTAGATAACCTGACGCCAGCCAAATGGTGGTATTCTTTGATACCAGTTGATACCAGCAGTGTTACTGCCAGGTCGTTTGTGCTGCGATGGAGAAGAAAAGCTAGATTTAAGGAAGTTTGAGCAAGAATACAAGCTTGGATTTTACCTGCATCCTTTGCATGGTATAAAGTGTTACCTGAAACCCTCAGTCCGGTGATGATGTCATCTCTTATCCAAGGTTCTTGCATGGGGACAATGTCGAAGCCCCTATCAAGTTGTCTTCGACGGCTTCAAGTCTGCAATTCCCCATATAAGCGGTGGTGTTCCCCAGGGCTCCGTGTCATCTCCGACTCTCTTTCTCATTTTTATACATGACCTCTTGTCTGAAATTTCTAATCCAATCCATTCCTTCGCTGATGACAGTACCCTCAGTGTTTCATATTCCTTCCCAAACTTACGTCCCTGCTCTTCGGCCGGAGAAGAGGAACGTCAACGTATGTTAAACATTAAATTCCGAGCTGGACAGCATAACCAAATAAAATAAAATAAATATTTGGCGCAACAGCTCTTTAAAGTGCCATGGCCTAGATTCTCGCAACCACTCATGTTGTGTGCGTTATATTTTTCACACGAATGGAAGGGACCTACAGTTTAATGCCGGATCCGAACGGCGATTTGAGAAGCTTTTTCGTGACAACAATATGATCGGATGGTTGTCAGACGCTCGCGAGAGGTAGGACCGTGAAAAAAACTTTTTGGTGTTTTCTGGGATTCGAACTTGGAACCTCATGCGTAGTGATCCGACATACTAACCACTTACGCCATGGCGCCCACCAAAGCATAACCAATGGGGTTCAGCCAGTAAAGTGATGATGAGCAGCTCCGTGCATTTTTAACAGTCAGCTTGCGAGAAATGACTTAAACAGGGCTACCAAGTGAAGACATGGTACAAACTCGTCAAACATGTTATACTCAGCATCAAATAATACGAGTATATAGGGGAACCCCACAGGCGGATCAGTAGAAATGCAGTGAAGTGGGAGGGTTATGATCCCTTGTTTTCGGATCATAGCCTCGCCAAAATAGGAAGAAGAAGAAGAAGAAGAAGAAGAAGGTCAAAATAACACAGTTCATCGCTAGTTGACAATGACAGCAATATGTAGATGCACTAGAAGCCTTGTCACCATTAGAAGAAATTCCATAGGATAAAAACGAGAACTTTGAAGTTGCATCATCGGCAAAACTTTTAAGACCATTATGATTACAAAGCATTTAGTGCAACAAAATTGTATCGTTATACTGCGACTGTTTAAATTTAAGTTGCCGCAAATAAATTCTAGCTAAGGTCGGACAAAGGTTTTTGGTTTGTGGAACCAAGCGAAAATGACGGTATTTTCAAAAGAAAGTCACTTGTATGCATGTCAAACGCACACGATTTGATTGTTTCCGTTGAATTTTAACTTCAAAATGCAAATTAGTTTTAAAGTTCGTTGCTGCACGCGATAGAATTAAATGAAACCCATTTTCTAGCTTTAGGGTGACGACAACAGCAGGAAGTGGGAAGTATTCTTGGAAAATGTTTCTATTGGGGTTACGAGGAAGGCTTTTGAGTTCTCGTTAAACTGGCACAATACAAGAGACTTCATTCCACTCAAAGTGCGTCTTAAACGTCAGCGCTATTTAAGTCAAGACTAAATAAAGGAAACACTTAGAAAAATAACCCACTCCAGACAGGATGATAACATTCTTTAATCCCTGCATTTGCCGGCAACGTAGAAGTAATTAATTTTGTGACAGATTAGTTGTAGAATGCGTGACAAGAAACCTTTGTTCGTATAAAATGTTGTAAGGATATGCTTTGAATGAAGTAGTACATTGCATGTTGCAAGACCAAAACAATTACTTGTTTATTATCGAGAACACAAGAGGAACGTAACTAATAAAACAACACATGCAGCACGCAATCTATCACATCGAGTGGCGTGAGGTATGAGGGGGCACCGGGTTAGGTTGGATGATCCTTTAACATTTCTTTTGCTTTAACCTGCGAAGCCAAAGCTGCTGCATGATTAATAACCTTTTAAGGACAACCAAAGAATCGTTAAGGAACAATTAACCAAGGGACTTCTTGGTACCGACGATTAATTAATAAGGGTGCGCATAGTTTATTAATACCTGTCAGCAATGTTTATATCTCTATAGTGACGACGTCAATATAGCAATCGGATTTGGGATTTCTTAGTAGTTTGCTGTACTAGGTATATACGGAATTTTAAAGTGTATAAATTCGGTCTCGTCTAAAAATAGTTTAATGCGCATCAGAGACCGCTTAATGTTGATACAGGACTGCATAAGAAATGTGAAAAAAATATCATTCAGTAACAAGCTGTTTGGTTGTAGTTTCAAACAATAATAACAATGAGATACATATAGAGTTAGCACACAACAGGGAGAACGGCCTCTTTATCTTGCTTAAGATTGATGCTAATCGCTTCCAATTGTTAAGACTTGTTTATTATACTACTCCATGCTGCAAGCCAGAGAACTGCATGAATTCACTTATTTGCAGTTGTGAATCATTCGCTAAAACACGAGCCGTCCAGAGTCTCACGCATAAAGCAAACAAACAAGTATGAATCGACACTCATGAATATTTCAATGCGTAGTAGGCTCGCACTCAAAGAATTCACTCAGAGTATTCACAAATGTATAAGTGATCACAAACTTTAGAATGCTTTCAAGTAGCTCGTATTGAATAAGTGTAGAATTTTCAGGATACATATTATGGTAGGATACATATTCATACATATTAAGTGTCGGTTGGTCTGTGGCCCAGCGAGCCGCAACCGTAAAAACAAATCTTGCTCCGAAACGGAAAACAACGCCTCGGATACGGACGGATAATTTGATGATGACCTTTGGCTATCGGACACGGACAACGATCGGATTCTGGAACGTTAAGACCCTCCTGGACTCACTCAAGGAAGGGCCTTATAACGCCAGATTTCTCCAATTAGAACGCGAATTCGCACGGTATAAAATAGACATCTTAGGGCTGAGCGAGATAAGATGGTACGATGCTGGGGAATACATCTCCCCAACAAAAAGCACTGTGATGCTCTACTCTGGTAAACCAGCTGGAAGTGCACGGAGTTCTGGCGTAGGACTCATGCTAACTCCAGCAGCACGTAGTAGCCTCATATCCTGGAAACCCCATAGTGACCGGATATTGACGGCTAGGTTTCAGAGTAGAGTTAGAAAAATTACCATCATACAGTGTTATGCTCCGACTCTAGACGCGACTGAGGATGAAAAGGATAATTTTTATAGCCACTTAGGTGCCGCCTACAACCAAACGCCTAATGGGGACATCGTAATGGTGTAGCGACAACACCATGCTTAAGCACGTGATGGGAGTTCACGGCGTGGGAGACCGTAATTATAACGGTGAGCGGTTTGTGGACTTCTGCAATACCAACCGCCTAGTCATCGAAGGTACGCTGTTTAAGCATAACACCTGCCATAAGATCAGTTGGGTCTCTACTGATAGGCAACGAACATCCAACCAGATCGACCACATTGCGATCAGTAGCCGCTTTAGAAATTGTCTCCTGGACGTCCGAAACAGACGTGGAGCTGACGTCGGACTAGAACGAGATCACCATCTTATGGTAGCTCATTTACGCCTTCGCACTGCATCCGTCAACAGCAACCGCTCAAACCTACTTAACATTACCAGGTTTAATATCGACAGGCTCAAGGTTCCCCAAGTGCGCCAACAGTTCAGGGACCATCTTGCCTTAGAAGCAGAAGCAATCAGCAGCATAGAGAACATGGATGACCACTGGAGTGCTGTGAAAAATGCTTTTGCGACTGGGGCACGCACTTATATCGGTAAAAAGCAGAAACACCACCGCACATGGCTTTCTACAGACACCTGGAGACGGATCGATGAGCGTACAGCAATCAAGGCTTGGATTGCAGCGGCCTCAGCAGTAGAGAGAACCGAGCTTGAAACCCAATACCGTGCGAAGAAGAAAGAAGTGCAGCGTAGTGTGAGACGTGACAAACGTCAATATGTCAACTCATTGGCCTCAAGGGCTGAAGAAGCAGCGAGTAGGTGCGACAGTAGGACTATTTATAGCATCACTACGGAGCTCATCGGTGGTCGAAATTCCAAACAACATCCAGTGAAGAGTCAAGATGGTAACCTTCTGATTTCGGATGAGGATCAGCTCACTAGATGGAGAGAACATTTTGCTACAGTGCTAAATCACTTAGACGATGGCGGTATGATCTCGAATTCGAATGAGCAGTTCGAAGCAACAAATTCCCGAATTCGCACCGCACCTCCCAGTAAAACCGAAATAATAACAGCAATCAAGTCCCTCAAGAAGAACAAGGCGGTGGGTATTGATGGCATCCCTGCCGAGCTATTTCCAGCGGCGCCAAATACATCGGCAGATTTGCTGCATCCCCTAATATGGAGAGCTTGGGATAGCGAACAATTTCCACAGGAATGGAAAAGGGGGATGATCATTAAACTTCCAAAGAAGGGAAACTTGATGGAGTGCGGTAACTGGAGAGGTATATGTGTTCTTCCAGCTGTAGCCAAAATAATAGCTAGAATAATTCTAAAACGAATTAAAAAACATTTAGATTCAACTCTCGATGTCGAACAGGCAGGCTTTCGCGCTGGATCCTCTTGCATCAACCACATAAACACCTTACGAATCATAATCGAACAATGCGTTGAGTATAGGTCTCCGTTACATTTACTGTTTATCGACTTCGAGAAGGCTTTCGATAGCTTGAATCGAGATGCTATCTGGTTGGCCTTGCGCAGGAGAGGCATTTCAGAAAAACTTATAGCTATTATCAAGGCTACATAAGAGGGCGGCAGGTGTCACGTCGTGCACAATGGTAAGGTGTCGGAGAATTTTAAAGTCCAAAGTGGAGTACGTCAAGGGTGCATACTGTCCCCACTATTGTTCTTGGTGGTTTTCAGCGATGTACTCCGTGCAGCATTGACGGAAGGCAACTATGGAATTCGTTGGACTATGACATCTTACCTTAAACAACTAGATTACGCTGACGATGTTTGTCTACTTTCACATCGGATAATGGGTCTTCATTTGATGGCCCAAAATCTAGAAGCTGAGGCAAACAAAGTGGGGCTAAAAATAAACACAGCCAAAACAAAAGTCCTGAGCACTTCTTCTAACAACCGCGCTCAACTTTATATTGCCGGACAGGAAGTCGAGAAAGTTGATAACTTTCTTTATTTAGGAAGTGTGGTCTCGGCTAATCGCGGTGGCACCGAACTGGATGTGTGGAGCAGAATCGGGAAGGCTAAAGCTGCGTTCGGAATGCTATCTAAAATCTGGAGAAGTAATGTTATCAGCTTAAGAACCAAGCTGCGACTGTTCCGCTCCAAAGTAGAATCAGTGCTGCTTTGTGGGTGCAGTACTTGGAAGGTGGACACCATTAACACACGCAAGCTGCAAGTCTTTGTAAACAAATGCTTAAGAATCATCTTGAGGATTTTTTGGCCAAACCGCATCTCTAACGAACAACTTTATCTGAGAACGGACCAAGAACCTATAAGCATTACTATACGAAGAAGAAAGTGGCAATGGATTGGACACACCCTACGGCGCGAAGACAACTCCATTGCGAAATACGCCATACAGTGGAATCCGCTCACCCAGGCAGGCAGAATAGCGGGACGCCCTAGGCAAACGTGGCGCAGAACAGTTGAGGAGGAAGCGAGCTCTTTAGGAATGAGTTGGAGGCAGCTCAAACGCGTTGCAGAAGTACTTACTTAGGTGACGCTTCAGTCCGAGGTGGACCTGGGCCTCAACCAACAAACCTCTCCAGCCAGCACGGTTTCGAGCCAGCTGCCTCCAGTTGCGCACGCCAAGCTGGTTGAGGTCCCCCACCACTTGTTTGCGCCACCTACCACGAGGTCGTCCTCTACTGCGCCGTCCATCCGGGGTGGATTCGAAGACTTTCTTGGGGGGAAAGTTGGGCTCCATCGGCTCTACATGACCCAGCCATCTTAATCGCTGTATGTGAACTATTCTAGCTAAGTCGATTTTCTTATATAGGCCGTATAGTTCGGCATTGTACCTTCTCCTCCACTCACCGTTTATGCAGACGGGACCAAAGATCGCTCGAAGAACTTTTCTCTCAAAATAACCAAAGGCATCCTCATCCGGTTTTGTCAAAGCCCATAACTCTGCGCCATACAGCAGGACTGGGATGATTAGTGTCTTATAAGGAGTTACCTTAGTAGTTCGAGATAGGGCTTTGCTACTCAATTGCCGTCTTAGCCCATAAAAACAACGATTGGCAAGAGTAATTCTTCGTGTGATCTCCCTACTGATGTCATTTGCGGAGTTCACCATAGAGCCTAGGTAGACAAAATTCTTTACTACCTCAAAATTATATCTGTCTATTGTGGCGGTCTGTCCAAGACGCCGATGTTGGGTGTCCTTTCTTGTAGACAGCATATATTTTGTTTTGCTTTCATTGACCGCTAAACCCATCTTTGCTGCCTCGACCTCAATACTAGCAAATGCCCCATTGACGGCCCGCTGATTTCTTCTAATTATGTCAATGTCATCGGCTTAAGCAAGTAGTTGTACAGACTTGTAAAAGATTGTACCTCCGGTGTTGGCTTGTGAGTTTCGTATAATTCTCTCAAGCACTATGTTAAAGAGATCGCATGATAGCGCGTCACCTTGTCTGAGACCTTTCCTGACATCGAACGGTTCGATGATGTTCTGAACTGACTTTGATGGACCAGCGAGATCATTCAGCGATCGTCATTCTGCACAAACGGACGAGCTTGGCAGGGATGCCAAGAGTAGACATGGCTCTGTATAACTCGTCTCTATACACGCCATCATAGGCAACTTTGAAATCGATGAAAAGGTGGTGCGCATCGATTTTATACTCATGGGTTTTTTCCAAGATCTGCCGTAGTGTGAATATTTGCGCAATGGTGGACTTTCCCGGTCTGAAACCGCACTGATAAGGACCTATCAGGTTGTTGACGATCGGCTTTAGGCGTTCACATAATACGGCAGACAGGATCTTATATGCGATGTTGAGGAGACTTATACCTCTGTAATTGGCGCAGTTCAGAGGGTCTCCTTTCTTCATCAGGATCGGGCAAACGATGCTGAGGTTCCATTCATCGGGCATACTTTCGTCCGACCAGATTTTACAGATAAGCTGGTGCAAGCTCCTTACCAGCTCATCTCCTCCTGCCTTGAAAAGTTCGGCGGCAAGGCCGTCGGCTCCAGCAACTTTGTATAGCCCGAAACTGCACCGCGGGCTCTAGAGAGCTATGGGATCGCCGAAGAAGATTAACGAGCGACGGAAGCAAAATCAACTGCCAGCTCACACAGCGAACCCGTACCGTCTGCCAGCGGGTCAACTGCGACAGTGCGAGTGTGAAAGTGATCAACAAAGACGATGGAGTGCATCCAGAGAAGGGTCTCAGCACCGTGAAAGAGCCAGAGTGCGCCAGAGACCACCTGACGCAGTCAAAATATTGCAATGGAACTACAATGGCATCGCCAGTAAAATCCACGAGCTCACAAGCTTCATAGAGCACAACAACATCCTAATAGCCGTTATCCAGGAGACCAAACTTAGTTCCAACAGGTCTTTTAAACCCAGGTCTAACAGGATAGGCGACTATCATATTCTACCAGAAGACAGAGCGAAAGACACTGGCGGAGGCCTGGCATTTATCATTCATCACACCGTTAAATACAGCTCTATCGCGCTACAAACACCAGCAACACCTGATGACTTCCTTGAACAACAGGGAATTGCAATTACTTCTGGCTCATCCGTACTAGAAATTGTGAACGTATGCATAGAATGCTGTGCATCATTATACTGCTCATCTATAAAACACTTCCTACATGGAGGCAACAGATTGATCTTAGGCGACTTTAATGTCCACAACGATATATGGTTTTCAGCCCTCAGCACCGATCAACGTGGCATGTATCTTGTCGAGCAACTCGATAACTCTGATTTTGGCACTTTGAATGAGAACACACCAACCTGAATTGCCATCAAATGCAGCAGCTCAACCAACAGGGCCAGGCCAGGCAAGCCAGCAGATCAAGGTACTTCATATCGTCCGATATCTCTTCTCTCTCTAGTTGCGAAAATACTTGAAGCTTTGATACTACACAAGCTTCATTCTGAACTTCAGCTAGCCGAACACCAACACGGCTTCCGCAAACTACGAAGTACAACAACAGCCCTTTCCGAGATCACGACACACATAACACAAGGTCTTAACCAACAAAACCGTGCGATCGGACTGTCCTAGTTGCACTGGATTTATCAAAGACGTTTGATGCTGTTGACCTAGGAATCTTACTTCAAGAAATCCTAGACTCACAACTCTCAAACTCCACTAAACGATGGCTTGCCAACTACCTAAACGGCCGACAGTCCTTCGTTGAATTCCGTAACTGTAAATAGCAATTTAGGAAATTCAAGCAAGGAGTACCTCAAGGAGGAGTCCTTTCTCCGATCCTTTTTAACCACTATCTGGCGAAACTCCCAACACCACCACCCGGAGTCAATTTGGTATCGTATGCCGATGACTGCACCATTATCGCCTCAGGAAAGGACATCCGCTCAATCTGCCGTAACTTCAATGCCTACCTCAATGAATTGGAAGACTTTTTCGCCAGTCGCAATCTCAAGCTGTCCCCAGAAAAATCCTCATTCACCCTATTCACCACTTGGACCAAAGAGGTAAACCTACAACTCGACATTGAGATACACGGCAGGGCAATCCCGACGACCAACCACCCAAAGATTCTTGGAGTCACATTTGACAATCTACCGACTTTCTCTAATCATTCAAGAAATGTAAGTAAACGAGTCATGTCCAGGAATAAAGTCTTAAAATCCCTAGCCGGTAGCACAGAGGGAAAAGACAAAGAAACACTGCTCACCACATATCAAGCAATCGGAAGATTGGTTCTCAACTATGCGGCTCTAATCTGGACCCCACGCCTCAATGATACTCAATGGCATAAACTCCAAACAAGCCAGAATACTACGCATTATCACAGGCTGTCACCGTATGTCTCATGAAGATCACCTTCATCCGGAAACAAAATTGCTCAAAGTCAAAGAGCATAACAAGCTTACTGGCTTGCAACCGTCCCGATCACTCCAACTGAGATCTGCTCAGCCTTCCTACACCTCCGAGGCACATTCGATCTGACATCCGTTCATACCGTGAAGAGGTTAATAGGTTTATAACCAATACACCACTTGTCCCAGCGTGTCACAAATTGGGTTTGAACTCTATCCACCAACACGCTGTCCGAACTGCGCTTGATAGCCGCCAGCTTAACATCGTGCTACGCGGCCGTCCTCCACCGATACATCATAATGAAGAACATCTCCCTAGATGCACCAGATCCACACTTGCCCAACTGCGATCCGACTGGAACTCCATGCTGAACAATTATATGCACTGGGGACTGGGAAAACTTTACCATCTATACGAATAACTACTTCAGTAATATACCACCCCTATCGAACACCTTTTCAGGACAAAGAACCTTCCGCAAAATAATCAACAAATCACAGCATGTTTCATACCTGCAGGCAAGATCCCCAAAATTAGACCAAACTTTTCAGCTACTGTCGCTCAGCTAGCAGACAAACGTGACGCCATAAGACTAACAGACTCTTCAGACGCCAGAATCAAACAACTGAACAACGAGATTCGACGCCTAGTGGATGAATACCGTAGAAAGAAGTGGCACGAACATCTATCGAATGCAACCTGGGCTCAGGTGTCAAGAAACTGTGGTCCACCAACAAAAATCTACCAAACTCAATGACAACAGAGCTATTTCCTTTAATGCCTTCCCTACGAATGACCCAACGAAATCCGCCAAGCTCTTCAACAAGCAGTTCATCGAACATTCACAGAACACCAGCCGACACAAGAGAATCACTGTCCGAAAACTACACCACCTTCTACGGGACGAAGCACAGCAAGTCAAGGCTGTCATACAAAAGACAAAATCTTCCAAAGCACTTGAACCTGATGAAATTTCCATGCTCATGCTAAAAAAAAACTCGGCAAACCAGGAATTGACTACCTCACATCTCTTCTGAACATATCCTTCCAATCGCTGCAAATACCAGGCATATGGAAGGTTGCTCCGGTAATCCCACTTCCCAAACTGGGAAAACCACTTGACCAAGGCAAATCGTGCCGCCCCATATCACTTCTCTTACCAGTCGCCAAGATACTGGAAGCTCTGCTTCTTCCAGATTTCATCGAACACCTTACGCTAGCGCACCACCAGCACGGTTTTTGGAAAAACCACAGCACCACCTCAGCCCTAAACATGATTTCATCGCAGATCACCAACAGACTCAACTAGAAACAATCCTGCCATAGAACTGTTGCCGTTGCCCTGGACCTATCTGAGGCATTTGACACGGTGGATCATGCCACGCTGCTACGCGCCAACACTATGCACAGCGCTGAACTTCTATCTCTCTGTCCTGGACGGATTTCTCAGAGACCGCAACTTACAACTGTCAGCCGCGAAGTCTTCAGCCACTCTTCACGTCCTGGACAAGGGAGATAAGGTCAGCCCTAGACATAGACATAGCAAGACGTCGAATTCCAGCTTCCACCCAACCAAGACTCCTTGGCGTCACTTTCCACAGCATGATGACGTTCGCCGCACATGCATCAAACAGCAGAAGCCGACTTAGACCTCGTAACAATGCACTCAAGTCCTTAGCGGGATCTTCCTGGGGAATAGATAAAGAGACGCTACTCGCCACATACAAGGCAATCCTTCGCTCCGTGCTGAACTATGCTGCCCCCATCTGGACACCGCAGCTGAGTGACACTAAATGGCAGTATCTTTAAGCCTGACAAAACACGGCTACGGTCACCTAATGCCACATGCTGATCACCTTCATGCCGAGACGAAGTTGCTTCCAGTAAGGGACCATAACACCATGCTCTCTAAGCAGTTCCTTTTAGCTTATCACCTCCAAGACCACCCTAATCATCCGCTGACAATTGTACCATAACAACCCCGTTCCATTCGCAAAAGGCTTCAAATCTACAAATACGACCTCGATGCCTACACGCAGGGCACCTGGATCGACAGACGGACCTACAAAGATGCATTGGGACGGCTATGTCCCACTCTATGGAGAATCTCCGCCCGAACGTGGTCCTCAGAGGCCACCTACCATCCATAGCAGACAAAGAACGTAGCCTGCTTCGAAGAACAAGAACCACCCTAGCTCAGCTACTCTAAGATTGGCGCCGCTCGCTGAACAACTACAAGAACCGTCTCGTCGCCTCCATAGAAGACAAATGCCCTGACTACGGAAATGGCCCGCACAACACCAAACATCTTTTCAACTGCCCAGCAAAGTCAACCGACTTGTGCTCCGATGCACTTTGGTAATGATCCATAGACGTGGCTCGATTCCTAAACCTAGAAACTGATTTGTCCCTAGCGGAACCGTATCTGCTACAACAACAACAACAACAACTGCCTACTACGTAGTGGAGAATAACCATCTAAACAGGGTCAATAGTTATGCATAATCGCAAGTTTTAGTTTATTACACAAGTAAGATATACAGGGTTATCGCGAATAAATTTTCCCTCGGCATGTTTCCCCCGAACAAAAATTAGGTACCTTCAAAAATAGGGAAAAAATTTATCGGGGAAAAATTGAATATCGCTATTGCGTTGAAGTTCTCCTGAATTGTCATTCATGATACCCATTTCTTTTCCGCGGAATTATTTCCTCTTTTTTGAAGATACCTAATTTTTGTTCGGGGGAAAAATTCCGAGGGAAAATTTATTCACGATAACCCTGATAAATAAAGTTTATGTGAGCAAATAGACAAAAGAAAAGAATAGTTGCGTTTCTCCTAGAGTGCAGAAGACTCGAAAATTTTGCGTTTTGTTAACAGCCAGTTCCAGTGCCCACAAAACCTACCCAATGCAAATGTTATCGTAAACTCGAACAATTACAGTACTAAATATGTTCGCAAACGGCAGTGCATAATGTTTCAACTTTATTTCAGTCCTTTTTTCTTAGTTTTTTTTTTCATTATTGTACTAACTCACTTCCAAACATCGCAACCAGAGTTCGCCCACCAAACGTCAATTGAATAAATGGAATGTCCACAATTGTCTGCCGAATTTGGTAGCACTAAGTAAATTCATATATTTTCCCAAATGTCAACCGGCTGTCAAAATATTTAAAAAACGGCATCGCAAAAGAAAACTTCGCCCAACCGCAACCAAACTGAATTAAATTCATTTTTGTAATGCAGTAGATTGGCTAAGTACCCGTTACCATGTCTTCCCCGCGAGATCAATTGGAAGATAGCGATCCGGAGCTGTACGACTTAAATTTCGAGCCGTCCACAACTCCAATGAACTATGGCAGACTAAAGGAGATTCCAATTGGGAAGCTCGAGTTCTTATTCGAAAAGAAGTTCAGGTACAACAAGCCGGGCGACAAGTGGACTCTGCCACCGCCCAGAGAACTGTTCAAAGAGTACTATCAGTTCGAGAACTTCCAGCAACTGAAGCAGGACTTGAACGTCGTCAAAAGCAAGCTGAACGACTATGTCATCGAGGAGTGGAGCGCCCATACCAGGAAGAAGGATCCGTCTTCTGAAGTTCCTTGGAAACTGAAGAATGAAATCAAGGCGGAGTTCGTCACTGTCGCGTGGTGCAAGTTGTTCGAGTGCCTGCATCAGTATAAGATTGTCAAGAGCGAGAGACTGAACTCGTTGCACTTATGCGAGGCACCGGGAGCATTTATAGCAGCACTTAACCACTACCTGCAGTCCACCTATGATGAGGTAAGATGGTCATGAATATATTGAATAGGAGAGGACTGCAATTCACTGACGCATTCTGAAGCTAAAGTTTTTTGTTTTGTGGGAAGCTTGTGTTGCACTCCGACCTTGAGGTCTATTGTGCCCTAAGGATTTCTCTAAGGAATCTGAGAATGAGAAAAAGGGTCCATGGTTTGCATATCATCATCTGAAATTTGGTACTTGTACAAAAATTCTACAAACTCAAAGATAGCAACAATTTTTGGTAATTCGTTAGAAATGTTAAAAATTCTGCCATCGCATTTGCAATGACACTCCCACTGCCACTGTCAGCTCCTTTTCTGTTGTATTTTCCATGCATACACTCTTCTGCCCACCAAAATACTAAAAATATATATTTTTACGAAAAAAGTTGAATTTTTCTTTGAATTTCTCATCGCAGCACTCGACGATATTCAACTAGTTCGCCTCAGAATGAATCTGCAGCCATTATTCCGGGACTTCAATCCCAGTAAATTCATCGTCCCGGACTATGTTCCATCAGAGCCTAATCCATTCGTGAAGAAATTCATTTTATTTATGTCCTGTATCCCCTTGTTGTTGTTTGTTGTTGATGTTTGTTGTTTTTGTTTTTGTTATTGTTGTCGACCGGTTGCCTTGTATGTGGCGAGTATCGTCTCTATCCATTCCCCAGGAAGATCCCCCTAAGGACTTGAGTACATTGTTACGAGGTCTAAGTCGGCTTCTGGTGTTTGATGCATGTGCGGTGAACGTCATCATGTTGTGGAAAGTGACGCCAAGAAGTCTTGGTTGGGTGGAAGCTGGAATTCGACGTCCTGCTATGTCTATGTCTAGGGCTGACCTTATCTCCCTTGTCCAGGACGTGAAGAGTGGCTGAAGACTTCGCGGCTGACAGTTGTAAGTTGCGGTCTCTGAGAAATCCGTCCAGGACAGAGAGATAGGAGTTCAGCGCTGTGCATAGTGTTGGCACGTTGGGCCCAGTTGTAAGGACCGTACAGTCGTCGGCATATGAAACAATATTGATTTCGTCCGGGGGGAGGGGTAGTTTGGAGATGTAGAAGTTGAAAATAAGTGACGATAGGACGCCCCCTGTGGAACTCCCTGTTTGACACTCCGGTACAGAGACTTGGCGTTCCTGAACTCCACAAAGGGTTGGCGGCCGCTAAGGTAGTTGGCCAGCCAGCGCTTGTGGGTGTTGGGTAGTGGAGACTCCAGGATATCGCGTAGCAGCGTGGCATGATCCACCGTGTCAAATGCCTCAGATAGGTCCAGGGCAACGGCAACAGTTCTATGGCAGGATTGTTTTTACTTGAGTCCGTTGGTGATCTGCGATGAAATCATGTTTAGGGCTGAGGTGGTGCTGTGGTTTTTCCGAAAACCATGCTGGTGGTGCGCTAGCGTAAGCTGTTCGGTGAACTCTGGAAGAAGCAGAGCTTCCAGTATCTTGGCGACTGGTAAGAGAAGTGATATAGGACGGTACGATTTGCCTTCGTCAGGTGGGTTTTCCAGTTTGGGAAGTGGGATTACCCGAGCGACGTGTATTTGCAGCGATTGGAAGGATATGTTCAGAATAGATGTTAGGTAGTCAATTCCTGGTTTGCCGAGTTTTTTTTTAGCATGAGCATGGAAATCTCATCAGGATCAAGTGCTTCGGAAGGTTTTGCCTTTTATATGACAGCCTTGAATTGTTGTGCTTCGTCCCGTGGAAGGTGGTGTAGTTTTCTGACAGTGATTCTCTTGTGTCGGGTGGTGTTCTGTGGATGTTCGATGAACTGCTTGTTGAAGAGCTTGGCGCATTTCCTTGGGTCATTCGTAGGGAAGGCATTAAAGGAAATAGCTATGTTGTCATTGAGTTTGGTAGAGTTCGCAAGATTTTTGATGGTGGACCACAGTTTCTTGACACATGAGCGCAGGTTGCATTTGTCTAGGTGTTCGTGCCACTTCTTTCTACGGTATTCGTCCACTAGGCGTCGAATCTCGTTGTTCAGTTGTTGGATTCTGGCGTCTGATGAGTCTGCTAGTCTAATGGCGTCACGAGTGTCTGCTAGCTGAGCGGCAGTAGCTGAAAAGTTTGGTCCAATTTTGGGGATCCTGGCTGCAGGTATGAAACATGCCACTGATTCTTTCCCCTGAAAAGGTGTTCGATGGGGGTGGTATATTACTGAAGCAGTTATTCGTATAGATGGTAAAGTTTTCCCAGGCCGCCTTGTTGTAGTTGATGAAAGTCATTTTCTCTGGAACTAGGAAGTTGTCAGCAGCCTCGATAGTGATCTTGATTGGCAGTTGGTCAGTACCCAAGGTGAGATCTGTCTTCCAGGTGGTGCAGGTTAGGGGAGGTGCGCTTGTTACACTTATGTTGTTATTGTTGTGTCAACTATGTTGATTCGTATGGTTCAAACGTTAAGTTGGTGTAGGTGGGTTGTCATCAGTATGGTCGAGGCCCAAGAATGCGGCAGCTTCGACTGGGTGAATGCATAAGGATCTTAGTGTTAGTGTTCTGGGGTGCGACGGACAGCTGAACAAATGAGCGGTGTTATGTGGCGACGAAGCGCAGTCCGGGCATTGATCAATGATACTGTCGCGTATGCGGTGCATATAATTGTTCAGCATGGAGCTCCAGCCGGAACGCGGTTGGGCAAGTGTGGATCTGGTACGTCTAGGGAGATGTTCTTCACTATGATGTATCGGTGGAGGATGGTCGCCTAGCACGATGTTAAGCTGGCGGCTATCAAGCGCAGTTCGGACAGCGTGTTGGTGGATAGAGTTCAAAGCCAATTTGTGACACGCTGGGACAAGTGGTGTATGGGTTATAAACCTATTGACCTCTTCACGGTATGAACGGATGTCAGATCGAATGTGCCTCGGAGGTGTAGGGAGGCTGAGCAGATCTCAGTTGGCGTGATCAGGACGGTTGCAAGCCAGTTAGCTCGTTATGCTCTTTGACTTTGAGCAATTTTGTTTCCGGATGAAGGTGATCTTCATGGGACATACGGTGACAGCCTGTGATAATGCGTAGCATTCTGGCTTGTTTGGCGTTTATACCATTGAGTATCGCTGTCTCGTCCAGATTGGTGCCGCGTAGTTGAGAACCGATCTTCCGTTTGTTTGATATGTGGTGAGCAGAGTTTCTTTGTCTTTCCCCCATGTGCTACCGGCTAGGGATTTTAAGACCTTATTCCTGGACATGACTCGTTCACTGACATTTCTTGAATGACTATAGACAGTCAGTAGATTGTCAAATGTGACTTCAAGAATCTTTGGGTAGTTGGTTGTCGGGATCGCCCTGCCGTGTATCTTAATGTCGAGTTGTAGGTTTACCTCTTTGGTCCAAGTGGTGAATAGGGTGGATGAGGATTTTTCTGGGGAGAGCTTGAGATTGCGACTGGCGAAAAAGTCTTCCAATTCATTGAGGTAGGCATTGATGTTACGGCAGATTGAGCGGATGTCTTTTCCTGAGGCGATAATGGTGCAGTCGTCGCATACGTGCAGTCGCATACCATATCAATTTGACTCCGGGTGGTGGTGTGGGGAGTTTTTTCCGGTAGTGGTTAAAAAGGACCGGAGAAAGGACTCCTCCTTGAGGTACCCCTTGCTTGACTTTCCTAAATTGCGATTTACAGTTACGGAATTCAACGAAGGACTGTCGGCCGTTTAGGTAGTTGGCAAGACATCGTTTAGTGGAGTTTGAGAGTTGTGAGTCTAGGATGTCTTGAAGTAAGGTTCCTATGTCAACAGTATCAAACGTCTTTGATAAATCCAGTGCATCTAGGACAGTGCGATCGCATGGTTTTGTTGGTTAAGACCTTGTGTGATGTTGGTCGTGATCTCGAAAAGGACTGTTGTTGTACTTCGTAGGTCGCGGAAGCCGCGTCGGTGTTTGGCTAGCTGAAGTTTAGAATGAAGCTTTGGTAGTATCAAAGCTTCGAGTATTTTCGCAACTAGAGAGAGAAGAGATATCGGACGATATGAAGTACCTTGATCTGCTGGCTTGACTCGCCTGGCCCTGTCGAGTGAGCTGCTGCAATTCTAGTTGGTGTGTTCTCATTCAAAGTACCAAAATCAGAGTCATAGAGTTGCTCGGCAAGATGCATGCCACGTTGATCGGTGCTGAGGGCTGAAAACCATAGATCGTTGTGGGCGTTAAAGTCGCCTAAGATCAATCTGTTGCCTCCATGTAGGAAGTGTTTTATAGATTTCGTTCACAATTTCTAGTACGGATGAGCCAGAAGTAATTGCAATTCCCTGTTATTCAAGGAAGTCATCAGGTGTTGCTGGTGTTTGTAGCGTGATAGAGTTGTATTTGACGGTTTGATGAATGATTAATGCCAAGCCTCCGTCAGTGTTTTTCGCTTTGTCTTCTGGTAGAATATGATTTTCGCCTTTCCTGTTAGACCTGGGCTTAAAAGACCTTTTGGAACTAAGTTTGGTTCCTGGATAGCGGCTATTAGTTTGTGAGTTCGTAAATTTTACAAGATATGCCATTGCAGTTCCATTGCAATATTTTGACTGCTGAGGGGCATTGTTGCAGGGGCCGACTCGACGCTGCATGCTGATGTTTGTTAGTTCTGCAGCACCTGCAAATGAAGTTAGAGTTCCATTCTCGGTGGGTATACAAACCTGACCAGTTACGAAGAGGGCACCAGTTCAGGCACCAATTGCATTTCACAGAGATGGAGTTGCGATGGATGGGCTTTCGAACCGAGCAAAGCCATATCGTGTGACCTGGATTGGGTTCAATTAGTATGCGGAGCAGTCCGGTCGGAGTGGGCTGTCCCATTGCAGGAAAAACTGATTTGTCCTTGAAGCGATGTAGCTGAAGAAAGACGATCCTTGGTCGAGGAAATGACCTCGAGTCGCTCCGGTGCGTAGAACCGATCGTCGTGGGACCGACGTCCGCCTGTCTTTGCGTCTGCGTAGGTATATTTTGATGTATAGCTGCGCCCCCCCTCGCTTGCTTCTTTAGTTTTCTTCGCTCTTTTTTCTTTCTCGCTCGAGTTTCCTCAACTCTTGACATACCTACATCTTTGGCATAAGAGCTCACTGCGTTTCACCTGTTTTCCGATTCTAGCATGTGATTTACTAAATTCTCCGGAGTTGGTGTTTCTCGCAGTACTGTTTGTAGTGCTTTTCTGTTTAGCTGGAAACTTGGGCAGTGAAAAAATTCATCCTCCACGTTTTCGGGGATGTCACTGCACGATGGACAAGCGAAGGGACACTAACCACTATGCCACAGCGCAAATACACCATTGCTAAAGTATAAGAAACTGATTCTGCCTTTAAAAGTACGAAATTCGCATCTCAACAACTTTCGTCTTAAATTGTATCTCTATTGTTGTTATTTCCTAACAATAAGACGTTGTTCACACCTCTCACATACGAGTAGCTTCATAATAAATCTTTTCAGGCGTAGAATGATTTGAAGATCTTATATACATTTCTTGTATTTTAATTTAATTTATTTTAGACAAACTGATTATAATAATGTTTCTTATTCAATCCTAAAGGTACACTGGAACTGGCTGTCTACAACACTGAACCCTTACTACGAAGGCAATCCGCTTAACAAAATGATAATGGATGATCGCTTTATGTTGTACACCTTGGACCGTTGGATTTTTCACGACGATTTCAGTGGTAACATTATGGACCGTAGCCACATCCAGAATTTGGCCATCGATTGTAAAGAAAGGCTCGGTGAGGTACACTTAATCACCGCCGATGGTTCAGTTGATTGCATCGAAACACCAGATAATCAAGAAGAATTCGTCTCCACGTTACATTTCGCTGAAATGTGTACTGCCCTTCTTATCCTCTCCAAAGGTGGAAGTTTTGTGCTGAAAATGTTCACACTCTTTGAGGCGCTCAGCGTTAGTTTAGTCTACTTCTTAAATTGCACATTCGGAGAGGTGAATGTCTTCAAGCCGGCGACATCGAAACGTGGCAACTCAGAAATATACCTTATTTGCTTGGACTATCAAAAGCCAGACAACATCAAGGAGTACCTCAACATTATGTTGGAGAAAGTAAACACACGCAATATTTTCCCTCTCTTCTCAAAGCGATTTATTCCCACGGACTTTTGCATGCAGCACGAGGTGTGCACCCGACGATTTATGTTCGAACAGATTAATGCCATCGAGTCGAATATCTACTCATATGATCTGAAATGCCGTTGGGATAACAGGCAGTGCCATGAGCTGCGGAGTCAAGTTTGTCAACTTTTCCTTGAACGATACAAAGTGAAACCAATACCGCCAGAGAAGATGATTCTTCAGAATCCAGAGAGTAAGATTCAGCATGGTGTTCACACACAGATTTACCGCGGCTCTCACACCGAGCGGCTATGTGTGAGGAATCTGTCCAACGAAGAGCAGGTCTTTCAGCTCTGCAAATCACTGAATCATATAGAAAAGACATTCGTATGGGAGTACGAGGAAATGGCCTGCTTCCGACGACTTCCAGACGAACGAATGCCATTGAGGCTGTTCAAAGGAAAGCCTTTGAATAAAATACTCAGCAGTCTGTTTGCGTCTGTGGAAATTTTAATCCTCCGGCCAAAGGTTGCTGCTCTGTATGGTGTGGACCCGGTTTTCCAAAGTAATCCCAACTGTAAAATGGGAGATGAAAATGAAACCAATACCTGGTCAGTCAGCATTGATAATTATTTGTCGAACAATATCGCTGAGAAACAAAGAGAATTCTTTTCGAAAATTTTAAAAATAATCATTGACCACCAACCAAAAAGGATATGCTTTAAAAATGTACCTTTTTTGACTCACTACTGCGTTTCCATTTTACGCTATTTGGCTGCAAATATGTACGACACATGTCGAATCTATGGAACTAAAGAAATCATACTGCAAATGGAAAAAGACTGCGATAAAGAGTCAATTCAAAGCATTCGTGACCTCTTTAAGGTGTTAACCGAGGAACCAGATGTTTTGTGCTTTGTTGATATCTTGCATTTACATCGCAATGATTTTTCGAAAATTATAACAGATTTTAACAACCAACTGTTGCTTAGTAATTATAAAGTGAGGCTGAATACTGAATGAGCTTTGAGCTCGTAGAAGACGAACTGACTGTGGAAAAAGCTAAAGTTTGTATGTGAAATGAGTGGAATGAGCAAAAACACACAACTTGTGGGCTATGTTATGTATTATTGAATTAAAATGCTTTCTTTTTTAATAAACAATAAGCTGGCGAGATAGGAGCAGAAGTGGTCTTAACATACCCGGCAAGACTTTACTGTGAAAAATATCTGTAAGTCTCTGTAAAATTAGAGATCACTTCTGTGCTTAGATCACTTCTGTGCTTGGATCACTTCTGTTCCTGACTAACCAAACGTTTTATTGCATCGCATTTTAGCAATCTGAATAATTCAGTGGAAACATGGATAGCCCTTGAAATCGAGTTAAAGAAGCAACAATATAAATGTATTTTGACTAGAAAGGCCTAATCATTGACGGCTCTGTCGTATAATTTGCTTTCCCTTACCATATGGCTGCAAATATTTAAAAGATTAAACCCTTCGGTAGATGCGTATTTGATTGGACGTCACGCGTGAGCTACAATCGTAGACCATTTTATTTTCGTTAATATACAGCTAGGTTCCAGAAATCGAGTGAAATTTTTTTTTTTTTCGAGGGTAGGTGAAAAATCTTCCATAGACACTATGAGAATAGCAAGCGCGTGCTCATAGTAGTGTCAGATTCTTACTGACTAAAAAACACCACCCTCCGATATAAATTTGTTAGATATCGCAACTAAGTATAAACTTATCAAGCAATTTTTCTATCACGAAATAAAAACGTTTGGCACGTTACCTTCCACTGAAAGATCCTGCGTGTTCCGCAAACTAGACGCGGTTAATCATTATCTCTCCAAGTCGAAAGGTTTCGTCCTTTATAGTCGGCGCAATAAATTGCTCTCATCCAAAATTTGTAGGACTGTATTGTTAACATGTCCGATTAGTCGGTTTCTATGCTTTCTTGCGAAGCTTCTAGTTTCAGCTTCGATTGTCGGCGATTCCGAGATCCCTGTTGATATCGTCGTTTCTACTATACCACGGTGCTTGGACAATTTCTCTTAGCTCTTTATTTTGAAAAGGTTGTAAAATATTTGCATTTGTTTTCTTGGTACAACCCCAATACCGTATACCGTAGGTCCACACCGGCTTTAGCACTTGCTTGTATAAATGCAGTTTGTTCTCAGTACTGAGCTGGGAATGTTTTCCGAGTAACCAGTACATTTCTCTATATTTGATTTCGAGTTCTTTTCGTTTCATTTTCACGTGCGAATTTCATTTCAGCCTTGCGTCGAGTGTCATTCCCAGGTATTTGGCCTCGTTTGCAAAGGGTATTCGGGCCGAGTTAAGAAAAATTGGCAAGTCATTAGTTTTCTTGTAAGTGAAATTCACGTGAACAGATTTAGATTCGTTGAGGGCGATCCGCCAGTTCCTCGTCCATTCATTTACATTATTCAGTGCGTTTTGCAGTTTTTTAGTCGTTTCTTCGATTGTTTTACCTACTGCTGGGATAGCGGTGTCATCGGCAAACGTAGCAAGGATAGTGCCATCTTCGTTCGGTATATCACGAGTATATAGCAAATAGAGAAGCGGCCCAAGAACGCTTCCTTGCGGTACGCCGGCCGAAATTTCCTTGAGCTCGGAGTATTCGACTCCATGTCTAACACGAAAGAGTCTATTCCCGTGATATGATTCTAAAATATCGTATAAGCATACAGCTAGAACTTGTCGTAGTTTGTATTTCAAGCCATCATGCCACACCTTATCAAAGGCTTGCGAGACGTCAAGAAATACGCTTGAGCAAATCTTTTTTTTCTTCAAGTGCTTTCTCGATTGCGTCAGTAATTCTATGCACCTGGTCGATCGTCGAATGCTTACTTTTGAACCCAAACTGGTGGTCAGGGATAAGATTATTTTCTTCTACAACCGGTTGGAGACGCCTTAATAATATCCTCTCGAAAATTTTCGATATGATTGGAAGAAGCGAAATTGGTCTATACGATTTTACTTAATTTGGCGGTTTTCCTGGTTTTAAAAATATTATGACTTCCGCAACTTTCCATTGGCTCGGCACGTATTTTAATCTGAGTGCAGCATTTACAGTATGGAGAAGCTTAATCAATGCTTTTCTAGGTAGAACTTTGAGAATTTCTCCGGTAATCAAATCATAACCAGGAGATTTCTTAGGTTTTAGATTCTCGATCTCATGTGTGAGTTCCCTTAGCGTTACACTTGTGAGCGTCAAATCGTCAGATGGTAAATCCAGCCTATTGCGGCTGCCGTAAACCACTTAACCATCGTACGGTTTAAAGGTTTCTTCCAGGTGCGCCGCAAAGACGTCCGCTTTTTCTTTATCTTCCCTCGCCCATTCATTTTGATTTAATTTGATGGGCGGCGCGGGGACTTTGGGCCTTTTGGTGCCTTTTACAGCTTTCCAAAGTGAATAATTGGAATCTTTTTTCGCTGTTAAACTTTCAAGCTAAGAGCCTATTGCACGATTCTTAAAATCCTTAATAGTCTTCTTCAACAAATTGCACAGACAAATTAAGTGTGCTCTATGCTGCGGAGCACGACTCTCTTGCCATTTTTTACGAGCTTTTCTTTTTTCCCTGGCTAATTCTTTTATTTCCGGAGGATATCGTAAACCGTATCTGTCCGACGTTTTTCTTGGATTGGGCGTATTATTCTAAGAGGCGAGCTGTATGATCTCAACGAAGCGATCAACTTTAACCTCAAGTTCATAGGGTGTCGTAAGTGGAACGCTCAGTTCAACATTATCTTCGATTTCGCTCCTAAAGCCTTCCCAATTAGTTGTTCGACCAGCTAATCTCGCTGGCTCTATTTTATAGACTAGTTTTTCGCTGATTGTTGAAATAACCGGGGAATGATCAGACGACAGATCAAAGCTCTCTTTGACTTTTATGTGGTTGGTAGATATTCCTTTCACAACGAAAAAATCGATCAGGTCAGGTATTTTCGAAGTATCAGTTGGCCAGTAAGCCGGTTTACCCGTCGAACGGAAATCACAACTGTACTCCATACCTGCCCCATAGAGCATTCTACCTTTTTTCGAGCTGTATCTTGAGCCCCAGAACGTATGTTTCGCATTAAAGTCGCCGCCGATGATAAAATTAGGTTTCAGCGATTCAAACAAGTTAGTAAAATCAGATGGACAGTAGATAGATGAGATTTTAAGAGTTCGCTGACTATTTTTAACTCGAATCGTGCACAGTTGCAAAGTTTCAAGCTCTATCTTTAGGTCTTCGGAATGTTGGATGCAGTCCTTAATAAACAAGGATGATCCGCCTCTCGCTTTTCCCGAAGGGTGACAAGCGTGGTAATCATTATAGCCTTTTATATTTAAATGTGATTCCTTTTTTGCGTGGGTTTCAGAAATCAAGCAAATATCAATATCATCGTTTTCACGCATGATATTTCCAATTCGTCGAGTTTTTGCAAAAGTCCGTTTGCATTCCAAGTACATATTTTTAACATTCATTTGTTATTCATATTCTAGTTGAAGTACGCGTTTTCTGAGAATTATTTTCAAGCTTAACCAGCCTATCGAGAATAATTTTATTTATTTTGCTTTGTTCTTCAAATTTCTCGACAATAACCGACAAAACATCAGAGACAGGGTCCGTCGAAATTTCAACGTTCGAGTGAAATGAAATCGAAATTGAAAATGGAGTGAATTCATTTTCAGTATTCCGCATTTCGATCGATTTACTTTACTTTAACTTATGTCCTTTAACCCCTCGGGGGGCATAGGGCGTCAACCACGCCTGCGCGCCATCGTGTTCGGAGTTCTGCAACGCGTTTGAGCTGCCTCCAACTCATTCCTAAAGAGCTCGATTCCTCCTCAACTGTTCTGCGCCACGTTTGCCTAGGGCGTCCCGCTATTCTGCCTGCCTGGGTGAGCGGATTCCACTGCATAGCGTATTTCGCAATGGAGTTGTCTTCGCGCCGTAGGGTGTGTCCAATCCATTGCCACTTTCTTCTTCGTATAGTAATGCTTATAGGTTCTTGGCCCGTTCTCAGATAAAGCTGTTCGTTGGAGATGCGGTTCGGCCAAAAAATCCTCAAGATGATTCTTAAGCATTTGTTTACGAAGACTTGCAGCTTCCGTGTGTTAATGGTGTCCACCTTCCAGGTACTGCACCCATAAAGCAGCACTGATTCTACGTTGGAGCGGAACAGTCGTAGCTTGGTTCTTAAGCTAATAACATTGCTTCTCCAGATTTTGGACAGCATTCCGAACGCAGCTTTAGCCTTCCCGATTCTGCTGCACACATCCAGTTCGGTGCCACCGCGATTAGCCGAGACGACACTTCCTAAATATAGAAAGTTATCAACTTTCTCGACTTGCTTTCCGGCAATGTTAAGTTGAGCGCGGGTATTGGAAGTACTCAGGGCTTTTGTTTTGGCTGTGTTTATTTTTAGCCCCACTTTGTTTGCCTCAGCTTCTAGATTTTGGGCCATCAAATGAAGATCCATTATCCGATGTGAAAGTAGACAAACATCGTCAGCGTAATCTAGGTGTTTAAGGTAAGATGTCATAGTCCAACGAATTCCAGAATTAGCTTCCGTCAATGCTGCACGGAGTACATCGCTGATAACCACCAAGAACAATAGTGGGGACAGTATGCACCCTTGACGTACTCCACTTTGGACTTCAAAGTCCTCCGACACCTTACCATTGTGCACGACGTGACACTTGCCGCCCTCATATGTAGCCTTGATAATAGCTATAAGCTTTTCTGGAATGCCTCTCCTGCGCAAAGCCAGCCAGATAGCATCTCGATTCAAGCTGTCGAAAGCCTTCTCGAAGTCGATAAACAGTAAATGTAGCGGAGACCTATACTCAACGCATTGTTCGATTATGATCCGTAAGGTGTTTATGTGGTCGATGCAGGAGGATCCAGCGCGAAAGCCTGCCTGTTCGACATCGAGAGTTGAATCTAAATGATCTTTAATTCGTTCTAGAATTATTCTAGCTATTATTTTGGCTACAGCTGGAAGAACACATATACCTCTCCAGTTACCGCACTCCATCAAGTTACCCTTCTTTGGAAGCTTAATGATCATCCCCCTTTTCCACTCCTGTGGAAATTGTTCACTATCCCAAGCTCTCCGTATTAGCGGATGCAGCAAATCTGCCGATGTATTTGGCGCCGCTTGAAATAGCTCGGCAGGGATACCATCAATACCCACCGCTTTGTTTTTCTTGAGGGACTTGATTGCTGTTATTATTTCAGCTTTACTGGGAGGTACGGTGCGAATTCGGGAATTTGTTGCTTCGAACTGCTCATTCGAATTCAAGATCATACCGCCGTCGTCTAAGTGATTTAGCACTGCAGCAAAATGTTCTCTCCATCTAGTGAGCTGATCCTCATCCGAAATCAGAAGGTCACCGTCTAGACTCTTCACTGGATGTTGTTTGGAGTTTCGACCACCAATGAACTCCTTAGTGATGTTGTAAACAGTCCTACTGTCGCACCTACTCGCTGCTTCTTCAGCCCTTGAGGCCAGTGAGTTGACATGTTGACGCTTGTCACGTCTCACACTACGCTGCACTTCTTTCTTCTTCGCACGGTATTGGGCTTCAAGCTCGGTTCTCTCTACTGCTGAGGCCGCTGCAATCCGAGCCTTGATTGCTGTACGCTCATCGATCCGTCTCCAGGTGTCTGTAGAAAGCCATGTGCGGTGGTGTTTCTGCTTTTTACCGACATAAGTGCGTGCCCCAGTCGCAAAAGCATTTTTCACAGCACTCCAGTGGTCATCCATGTTCTCTATGCTGCTGATTGCTTCTGCTTCTAAGGCAAGATGGTCCCTGAACTGTTGGCGCACTTGGGGAACCTTGAGCCTGTCGATATTAAACCTGGTGATGTTAAGCAGGTTTGAGCGGTTGCTGTTGACGGATGCAGTACGAAGGCGTAAATGAGCTACCATAAGATGGTGATCTCGTTCTTGTCCGACGTCAGCTCCACGTCTGTTTCGGACGTCCAGGAGACAATTTCTAAAGCGGCGACTGATCGCAATGTGATCGATCTGGTTGGATGTTCGTTGCCTATCAGTAGAGACCCAACTGATCTTATGGCAGGTGTTATGCTTAAACAGCGTACCTCCGATGACTAGGCGGTTGGTATTGCAGAAGTCCACAAACCGCTCACCATTGTCATTACGGTCTCCCACGCCGTGAACTCCCATCACGTGCTTAAGCATGGTGTTGTCGCTACCCACCTTGGCATTGAGATCCCCCATTACCATTACGATGTCCCCATTAGGCGTTTGGTTGTAGGCGGCACCTAAGTGACTATAAAAATTATCCTTTTCATCCTCAGTCGCGTCTAGAGTCGGAGCATAACACTGTATGATGGTAATTTTTCTAACTCTACTCTGGAACCTAGCCGTCAATATCCGGTCACTATGGGGTTTCCAGGATATGAGGCTACTACGTGCTGCTGGAGTTAGCATGAGTCCTACGCCAGAACTCCGTGCACTTCCAGCTGGTTTACCAGAGTAGAGCATCACAGTGCTTTTTGTTGGGGAGATGTATTCCCCAGCATCGTACCATCTTATCTCGCTCAGCCCTAAGATGTCGATTTTATACCGTGCGAATTCGCGCTCCAATTGGAGGAATCTGGCGTTATAAGGCCCTTCCTTGAGTGAGTCCAGGAGGGTCTTAACGTTCCAGAATCCGATCGTTGTCCGTGTCCGATAGCCAAAGGTCGTCAACAAATGATCAGTCCGTATCCGAGGCGTATGTTTCCGTTTCGGAGCAATAGTTTGTTTTTACGGTTGCGGCTCGCTGGGCCACAGACCAACCGAATTTTTGTTCGAAATCACTTTCGTGAAATTGAAAACAGCTGTTATCTGTCATTTCGGGTATTAGAATTTTTTTTTTTGATTTCAACAAATTCTTTAATTTTTTATAAATTTTGTTGTTACCGCGTTTTAGAGCATTTGTATTATAATAAAAGATTTTATAATGAATGCTGTGTTATTTTAATTGCTGCGGTATTGCAGGCCGAAAGCCGTAAATATGCAAAAGAAAAAATTAAGAGACGAAGGCTGAGAAATATATCTAATCCCTTGGAAATTGCAGATGCTGCGTATGTTTTTAAATGTAAAAACGAAAGCTAAAGCTTCGGTGAGAACTCGGTCCCCTTTGACAAATCTTCTTACCAGATCATTGTGCTGCTCTATAAATTTAATAAATATTGCCTCCTGCGCATTATTTTTATGTTTACCTCTGTTTTAAGTATATTTTTAGTCAAATAAGCTAACCAAGTTTGTTTACAATGCAATTTTTTACTTACGTGATCAAACACGTTTGCTCTCTTCCACTATTTCCACCATTTCACATCGAAATCGAATTCTGGAACACAACAATTTCACTTTGGTTCTATTTCGAAAATTTTAAAAACGAAATCGATAATAGTGAAATGTAGAACACCAAATTTCATTTTCGATCGATTTCAATATCATATCGAGTGAAAGTGAAATGTGGAACCTGGCTGATAGTGACATTTTAACTTACAATATTTATTCGAGTACACTTACTGAACTATTACCAATCATGTCTGCAAGTTTTTCAACATGAATATGCACCTATCACTAAATCGTATATAACAAAGTCCCCAAAATCGTCATGTATGCGCCAATCTCGAGAACCGTTAAAGGAATTTCAATGCGGTTTTCACTGTTATGATATGCATTTCCCGGGGAAGGTTGTTGTGTACCAAAAATTGCTCTACCACTTACAGGAACTGAGCATTCGAGGTCTAAGTGGCAGAAAGGGGGTTAAAATCACAGTCACATAGTCCTAACTCAACAATGGCTTCTTGGATTTAAAAACAAAAGAAATTATTTTTAATATTAGGTGCGCAACTAAGTTCTCGCTGTTTGTCAATAGATGGCTGCAGCAGCAAGTTGTGATCGATTTTGACATATCCAAAAATGCATGAACCGAGCTTAGACATATGGTAAACAAACAGTTTTGACACATTAGTGAATTTGTTTTGACGTCATATACTTTTGGTTGTGTGAAAATGTCTGATTTTGTGCCAAGTGGTGTTGATTTTCGCCTGTTAACAACTGCTCCAGTGGCAAAAAATTAAGGGTTTTCTTCATCGCATCGTGACGGGTGATGAAAAATGGATTCATTACAGCAACCCAAAGAAAAGAAAGTCATGGGGACTGCCCGGTCATGCTTCTACGTCGTCGGCTCGGCCGAATATTCACGCTGCGAAAGTTATGCCGTGTATTTGGTGGGACCAGGTCGGTGTTATTTATTATTAACTGTTGAAAGCCAACGAAACCATCACTGGGGGACGGTATCGACTTCAATTGATGCGATTGAGCCGAGCACTGCGCGAAAAACGGCCACAATAAGAGCAGAAGCACGAAAAAGTAATTCTACAGCATGACAACACTCGGCTTCACGTTGCCAAACCCGTTAAAACCTGGCTGGAAACGCTCAAATGGGAAGTCCTACCCCACCCGCCATATTCCCCAGATATTGCGCCGTCCGATTATTACGTGTTCCGTTCGATGGCACATGGTCTGGCTGATCAGCAGTTCCGCTCATATGAAGACATCAAAAATTGGCTTGATTCGTGGATAGCCTCAAAAGATGAACACTTACCGTAACGGTATTCGAGCTCTGCCAGAAAGATAGGAAAAAGTTGTAGCTAGCGATGGGCAATACTTTGAATGATTCATTTGTAACCATTTTTAATCTAATAAATTCTTTGAAGATTCATTTGAGCTATAAATTATCCTTCTGCGTTATCCTGAAGCTGAGCTATGTTCAAAATAATTCATGAAATCATCGCCAACAATTTTCCATCAGCGGAGACCGCAGGCAGTGTGTGTATGTGATTTTGCGCACGCAATAAGTGTATGGTGTATGTTCGTGATCAGAAGCTTAGATCTAATCAAAAATATCTTTTTCAAAATTCAAAATTTAATTCATTTTTTCTTGATCATAAACTCGAATCTGCACTCAGTGGAGGTAATCATTTTTTTTTTATCCTCCTTTCGCTGCCTCTTGGCAATTTTTAAGAGCAGTACCCACTGGCTGACGAAAGGGGAATGGTACATGTTTCCTTTTATTTTTTTGTTTCCTTTTTTTTCTAGCTGGTTGACTGGATGTGTGGCGTGTGCTCTGGTGAGGAAATTATAATTTAGTTTTAGTATTGTATTCAGTTGGTAATTATACCATATTTCAACAATTGAATCAGTGCTAACCAAAATGCGGGCGAAGCAAGCAAGGATCAGATAGTTTAAAGAGCATTGGTCTACAATTGTAGAAAAAGTGACATATCACACCTATCCCATACACAATTCACGAGTACTAATTGAATGACAATGACGTGATCACCCTGATTCCCGTTTTCGTTCTTCTTTTTTCGACAAATATCGCTTCAATCGTAGAGTTTTCGCCTAGAATACTAACTACAAAACAAGGAGCAGAAAAACGAATGCACCCAAATGGAAGGAAATATATATAAATATACAAAAGCTTTACAACACAATATCCTGAGCACCGAGGAAGGATGCAGTGGCCATTGACATACTATATATGGACTGCTAGTGAAATGTCAGTTCTATACAATCTCTGCCCAAAAAATGACGCCAACATAACTAGCCCTCTTTGTTCGGAGCGGAAAAATGTGGAAACAAATTGCCAACCATCTTGAAAATCTCCATAGAATGGTAGAGACACCTCTTGGGTTTGTGTGTAAAACGGTTGAAATTTAAATTGTTGAGGCATTGTTTGCAACAGATTTCGCCTGAAAAATGTGCTAGCAAATAATTACTGATAGATGGAATCAACAAAATTTAAATACAAAATCGTTATGCATTTGAGTGACCCATAATTTGCACAATATTCCTATATCTATTAGGAATAAATTTCGTATGTAATACCATATGTCAATGAAAACACTGTCTTTGTACGCCCAACTGCATCCAACAAAATTTCAAGCAAGTATAAGTTTCCATTTTTTTCCGCTCCGAACCAAGAGAGCTAGCGCTAATTGTTGAAGTTGGCTACCAGCAGTCATTTATAGTATGTCAAAGGCAGTGGCACTCTTCAGACTCAACACCGGACACAACTGCCTGGCAACAAGCCTTAAGAAAATTGGCATCCAAGACTCTGACACCTGCCAACTATGCAGTAAAAACGAACCGCAAGATCTTGACCATCTTTACGCATGTCCAGCTTTGAAAAACGCCAGGAAGCTAAGCAATAACATTTCACATTTATACTGGACTGCTCGAGGAATGATGGCCTAGGACAAGCTTCCTCCATTAGTCAACAACAACTAACACAATGTGGGCCATAAATCACAATGGGCCTTACAAATTTAATAGGAGTAACTTTTTTTAATTTTGAAAAAAAAAAAACAATCTGAAAAGCAATATCAGTTCTGGTTGAATAACAGGCCAAAGATGTGGCTTCAGTAGGATGAGCCCAAGCCACAATGCCATTTTTAAGGGAAATTTTTGGAGAGCAAATAATTTCCTAACATTTGGAAATCAATTTTTTTTATAATTTGCGCGCGCTCAACGGGCTATGAATACCTTTTAAATGTTTTTACATGGTGCAGGCGTTGGAAAGGATAGATAGAGATAGAGAAAGATTTGTGTGTAGTGGTTTGAAGCTCAGTTGTCTTGTTCGATTTCGGAGAAACTCCGGGTCAGATTTGACGACAGTCGACACTTTTTCTTTGGGGTTGTCTAAAAGAGCAGTTGTTTGCAATCAAACCTGAGTCAATCCTCGAGCTCAAAGCCAACATGTAACGCAGAAATTCGAGCGCTTCAGCCAGAAACTTCGAAAATCTTATCATGGTTGCGAAGCCATTTAGGCGGTTATTTAGTCGACTTTTTTTTATAATAAGTGTAAAAAAGTTTTATTAAAAAAATAAGAAATAAATACATAAACAAAAAGTTATTAAGTTTTTAAACCTTATTGTGACCTATAGCCCAACCTGAACCAGTCTATAACCTGAAAATATTTTTCAAAATTGATTCATGATGGGTAAAATAACGGTATTCGAAAAAATGTAAGTAACATCGACAACATGAGTAATTATCACTTATATGTGACCATTTCTTGATGTTCTCATAGTCGCATTTATTTCAAAATTGAGAGCAAACGTGACGATTTTCGTTCCAAGACGCAATCATGGCAAATGAATACTTGCAATGAAATCGGAAATAACCATATATATGTGGCGGATTATTCGCTGCGTGGTGTCAGGATTGGCCCAATACAAAATGGCACATCCAAGTAACGACTTACATGAATTTGTTTACGATTCTTCCAATCACTGAACTTTTTTTTTCGATTTGGCAATCATAACCGCAAATAGTTCGTTTTAGTTCGACCCACGAATGTTTATTGTGTTCCAAATTTCGCAAAATTTTATTATTGGTAAAAGTAATTTACTTGTATGATTATTGCTGGAACACAATGGTGTCGCTATCGCTGCTGCGGTCGCTGTCGTACGTCCTGTCAAAAGTTGAAATACAAATGAATAGAAGTGAACACAGTGAGCTGTCGTTGTGGCTGCCGCTGTCGTCGTTGTGTGAGTTAGTCAGCTTTTAATATTTGTTGCACAACAGGGCTGACAAGTAGAATGCAATGGAGAAGCAGCAAACAGAAAAATTGATTGAATTAGTGAAATCGTATGAAATATTGTGGAATCTATCACACCCGCTTTAAAAAACCCTTCCCTTAACTTTATTTGAATTTAATAAACACATTTTCAATCCAGTTGATATTTTAATGACATAAGTATACAACTTCATCGTGGACCCATTTTTTGAGAGCCATACTATGTGCGACGCGATTGACAGATGAACGCGATGTACGATGGTGACAACGACGCCATTCTGTTCCACCAGTTATCGTTACAGTTGCCACGGATGAAGTGCTAGTTTGGCGTCTAGAATAGGAATAATAGATCCGTTCGCGTACCTTCCCAAAACAACGAATTTTTACGAAAACCTGTTCGAGTACTGAGATTTTTCGTAGTTTTTCAGAGAGCGCTCTCGAGAGAGTAAGAAATTTCCCCATGCTGCGAATTTTAGTGCAAGAAATTTCTGTGGGCTAGTTTGTGAAAACTGTCAAATCGTTGTATATGTGATTATTTGTTGTATTATTCCTTCTCTTTCTTTCTTTCTTGTACAATTGGGCCTAAGGTTTGACGTTTAAAAAGTGGGCAGGTTTTGTGGTTCAACGCGTTCGTTTACATTTTCGTAATTTTAGCTCTCTCTGAGAGAATTTTACCCCCACTCATGAAAATTTGACGAATTGCAAATTTTAGTGCAGAAAGTACCCAATTGTACGCGAAAGAAAGAAAGAGAAGGAACAATACAACAAAAAATCACATATACAACGATTTGACAGATTTGACAGTTTTCACAAACCAGCCCACAGAATTTTCTTGCACTAAAATTTGCAGCCTGGGGAAATTTCTTACTCGCTCGAGACCGCTCTCTCTGTGAAAACTACGAAAATTCTCCGTACTCGAACAGATTTTCGTAAAAAAATCGCTTTTTTGGGAGCGTACGCGAACAGACCTAATTGAAATAGTCGGTATTTAAATCGACATAAACGACACTCGGAATAGCGTGGCAATTGACGATGTTACCGCTACAGAATTGCCGCCTCAATTGTTATTTATAAATTTCATAGTTTGGGCTCCTATTTTTATTTATTTATTTACTAACAGGGTACCCGGCGAGCATTGCTGCGCCTAACAAAAAAAAAACAACTCCCATGGAAAAAACCACTTCCAGTTTTATACAAATTTTTAAATTTTCCGGACAACTTTTCCAATTTAGCTTTCAGTAAGAACCTTACTCGGACTATAACGAACATTTTAAAAGAAAAATGAGCCAAAGCGATGACCAACGAACAGCATTTCATTTTTATTTATATAGATTTATTTTTTAATAACAGATGCTTAAAAGTAGTCTGCTAAGAATAAACATAAAGAGCCTAGCTGCTGGATTTATTGGCTCTGAAGTTAATTAGCGAGATCAAATTCTACATTTAAGATTAGATAAAAGTTTGTTTACTATTTCAATATTTGTAGGAATGGGGGTTCTAAGAATTTCAAGTCGTAAGTCATTTTTTAATATTGTACAGTTTTTTAATAAGTGTTCTAGAGTTAGTCTTACATTGCAGGTATTGCGTAAAGCAGGGGTTTATTGGTGAGGAGATGTTCGTGGGTGCCTGCAGTATGTCCAAACCTAAGGCGGACAAAGTTTGTTGTTTTGGGTTTCGGAAGGTTGGGGTATTGACGATGGGATTTATCGTAATTAATTTCCTTGTAATGGTAATGGTATTGGCTCCAATCGTTTAACTTTTTCTGTCTTGGGGAATAATTTTGTAGTGTTAGTCAAGTCCTGTTTTGTGAAGATATTCACCCCGATTACCGTTGGCGTTTTAAGCTTTTCGACGTTTTATTCATAGCTACGACCTGCTGACCGTTAAACGTCACTAAGCATTGTTTTTGTCATGTGGAATACTATTACAACTCTTTCACATTGAAAAAGTTATTAAAATGAATTCGTGGTACATCTGAGGAATAAAACGACAATCGTCGAAAAGCGTAAAACGCCAACTATAATCAGGGTGATTAAAATAGTAAACAGGCGCAACCTTTGTTAAGCTAGCAGCTCGATCTGCTTCTTCGTTGCCGCGTATTCCAGAATGACCGACAACCCACATTAGCTGATTTTGTTTGGAATCTTGATAACTTGGCTTCTTATTTCGCTTGTTAATATGAAATTGTTGTTTGTGTTAGCCGTAGCTTTCAACACAGATATACTATCGGAGCAGATTATGGTATTTCGACTAAGGGGCTTATTGCGAGAGTCTATTCACAATAGAATTAAAGTCGAATAGAATTAAAGTCTATCGTCGGTATTGCGAGAGTCTATTCACAATAGAAATAAAGTAGAATAGAATTAAAGTCTATGTTATCGGTATTGCGAGGTAAGTATATTTTGATTTATATTTAAGCTAAAATGTTTTTTATGCAAACTGATTTATTTTTTTTACAAAAAATAAGGAAAAAATTTGCGGAGCGGCAGATGGAAAAGTTGGTGTTCGTGATGGAAAAAAATTCGCTTGTGGCAAAAGGCATTTGCATTTGTCTAGAGGATTGGAGTGCACTTTTTTTTTTTTTAGGTTGCGCCAGCGATGTGTAATCTTCATAGATACGATACTAATAGCCCGAGTGCTACTAGCATGCACGATTCGCAAACCTGAGTAATCGATTCCAGGAATACGCCTCGTACTAAACACACACCCTACACACTTCAACCACTCTCCCCGCGGGACTGCCGTTAGGTATTACTTCGCGGGGCTGGTTAGCAATTTATGTTGTACTTTCTGCTTCTCGACGTATTCTTTCTTGAATTCGAAGCTGCATTTGCACGTTCGTGATAAACGCGCAAATTTCCATCCATTTTTCCTCAGATTGTACCATATGGTCTATGAGGAATGGAGGACTGGGAAGTTCATTTCTCCAGTTTTCAAATCGCCTACAGTAGAAGACTGCATGCTCCGTATCTTCCTCCTGGTCTGGACATTCTGGACATAACGGAGAGCTATCGTGTCCAAACCGGTAAAGATATTTGCTATAACCTCCATGGCCAGACAGGAACTGCGTGAGGTGGTAGGTGCAGTTCCCATGTGCTCGGTTTATCCAAATGTCGATGGTGGGGATTAATTTATAGGTCCATCTGCCTTTAACCGCATTATCCCATCAATTTTGCCACACAGCTCTTGAAGCTGCTTTTTCTTCTTCTATAACCCTTCTTCTTTCGCTAGCCTCTCCGATTGTAGATTCTCTGCATCTCGCTCGCGAGGATGTCGATCGGAACCATTCCTGCTATGACAAAGGCTGCTTCGTCAGAGATAGTTCTAAAACGACTGATGGTCCTTATAGCGCTGTCTGTAGGCTTATGTAAGTTTCATCCTTGTTTCTTTGGTCGCGAGAGCCCCCGCCCAAACCGGAGCCGCATAAAGAAGGACTGAGCTGACAACTCTGGATAGTAGGATCCTCCTAGCGTATCCAGGTCCTGATTGGAGTGCACTGCTAAAAATCTTTCGTGTCGAAGTGTTGTCACAATTCCAGCTCGTCGTACATCCTCTAACTCATCCTCAAGTACATCAAACCAAATAAAACTCATTGTTTTCCGTAAAATCAACTATCTTTTTGTAAACATCAACAAATCAAAGGGAGATTTGACATTTGAGTTGAAAGCTCGTTTCGAGAACTTTTCCTTTTCTATTTCAGAAAGTCGATTCTATTTCAGCAATTCTACTACATTACCCGATACCAATTGATGAAATCAACAAAAATCGAATAAGTACACTTTTTTTCGAATAGACTGTCGCAATAACCCGCTAAGTTTTGATGTTGTTGTGAAATGTAAACGCTTGAAGAATTCCAAATGCTTTGGTCATAAAAACGGATGCGAAACAAGTTAGAATCCCGGTTTTTGCTATTAGACCGTTTTCTTGTGTAACGGCGAATGATGTGTCTATTTGAAAGAAAGCGGCACCAAATCTTGCTTTACTACGAATAAAAGATGAGACTCCAGCCCATGACTTTTCCTCATACTCATTAGGAGTTTACACACAAATTCGCTACTAGCAAATTACCCTATTGTGAGGCTGTCTATCACCAAGGCCACATGCAATAAAAGAAAAACCAATGGGATTTATTTTTATAAATAAAAAATATTTTTTTATTGTTCCAAAAAATGTTTTAATAAACTTTTCTTTAAAACTTTGTTTTTTGCTTTTGTTGTTGTTGTTGTTTTTTTTTTTTTTTTGATATTTATATGTATACATATATAATTATCGGTACTTTGTTGTTGGTTTTCTTTTCTTTATAGTGAAATATACAAATTTTGTAATATAATTTTTGTTTATTGTTTTGTATTCTTAAAAAAATAATAATCAATAAAAACACCCAACAATATAGGTTGATCAAAATAATAATATAATATAAAATATATATATATATAATAGAAATCTGTAATAATGATAATAATAATAATAATAATAATAATATGTAAATGTGCATGTTTTAATTTTATTTCTTTAAAAAATCGATCCTGCTTTTTTTTTTCTTTATATAAATTTTATTCACTTTTTTTTACTGTCATCTTACAGCTGTTGTTTTTTTTTTTATTTTTCTTTCTTTTTTTTTTGTAAATATATATTTGTATATAAAAAAAAAATAAAAATAAAATTATATTATAATAGAAATTTGTCCAAAACTTGAAAATTCGCAATGGAACATGCCTCTAATGTTTCATATACAATCGTTCTATGTATAATCTTTATAAATTTTGTGTAAATTTAAATATATATACATGTATATATATGTTTGCTTTTATTTTCTTCTTTTTATTTAGAAAAACAGTGTTAAAAGATAAAACAAATTAATATTGTGTGTGTGTGTGTGTGTGTGTGTGTTGGTGTCTGTCTGTGGTCACTTAAGAGCTAGCAATAAAAGGTTCTCTAAGAAGTATAATTTTTTATTTATTTTTTTGTTTATTTATAGATTTTAATAAAAATTAAAATTTTATCTCTTATGTTCCCACCGCTGTGGAGGGAGCTCTACTGTTGGTGTTTTGTTGCTCATCTATTTTATAGACTTACGTAGGGAAGGGATTAGTTTAATATCATTTTACGTTTCTGAAGATTTCACGAGGGGCACCTTTACTCGTTTTTCACTGGGTAGTAGACAAGGTTGACGTCCTGCGGAGGCGGCTGTAGGCCCGCATGGTGCATGTACTCACTAATGGGTGGCAGAACAGTTTTTGTTTCGTCCGCTTGCTGACCGTAGCCACGAGCGCTAGGCACCGGCTGAGGGTCGTAGCCCGAGGGTGGAGTTACCACCGGTACTGGCTGATGATATGATTGGAAGGTGTTCTTTTGTTCGGATATGTCAGTGAGGGTGTGATTTGGGTAATCATATGTATGACGCAGGAGACCAGCTGCGCTTGCATATGGATGATGCTGTTGCTGAGGGCCGGGAAGCGAGCTATTTTGTTGTGGAGGTGGTGGTGGCGGAAGCAACTCAAAATTGTATTCCATCGGATTGTTATTGCCGATTATGTCCAAATTGGTTAGAATACTTCCGATGTTGTTGTAGCTGTGGGGATCTGGGGGACCTGGTGCCACCACTGGTTGAGTAGCGTTATTGAATGCCATTTGCTGTGGTTGTGGATTTGGCGGCCACATATTCTAAAAAAAAAATTAACACAAAAGTTTAGCGCTTTGCATTTTTGAAAAACCAAATACACTCACCTGAAAGTTAATGATATCAGCGCTTAGAACAGCCTGTTGATCATGAGCAGCTGCCGCGCTAGTCGGTTTCACACCACTGCTACCACCACCAGCAGCAGTTGGTGGCTGCTGTTGACCTGCAGAAGCAACATTCAATGGAAGACCAAGGAAGTCCGTCGAATCGACATGTATGACAGAGTAAAATTTACTATTGTCCTTCCCATCTAAGCTGCTGCCACCAGCTCCTCCCCCTCCACCACCTATGGCTGGGTTCTGCTGCTGTTGCTGATGTTGCTGATTGGTGGGATTGTTAGCTGTTGGTGTGGGTGTAAAATTTAAATTGCTCCAATCGTTCGGATTCGGCGGTTGCTGAATTGAGGCACATGGGTATTGTTGCTGTTGTTGATGATGATGTGATGGTTGCGATTGCGGTGGTTGCTGTTGTTGTGGCGGTGGCTGTGGCACAGCCACTGCCACTCCCACTGGTTGCGGCGATTGTTGCGGTGTCTGTTGTTGTTGCTGATGATGCTGTGGCGATGAGTGTGATGCTTGTTGATGTTGTTGTTGCAACTGTTGGTGCTGCTGCTGCTGCTGCTGGTGGTGGTGTGGCGATCGCTGATGTTGGCGATGATGCTGATGGGGTGATTGCTGATGATGCAATTGGTGTTGTTGATGGAGCAAATGATGCGGCGGTGCAAAATGCGCATTCTGTTGCTGTTGCTGCTGCTGCTGTTGTTGTTGCTGTTGCTGTAGCTGTTGATGATGAAGACTCTGATGCTGTGGGCTCTGTGGCGTATGGCTGCGCATGTGTTGCTGATGTTGCTGCTGTTGATATTGATTGATGAGCTGGTGCTGCTGCTGCTGTTGTTGTTGTTGTTGCTGCTGCTGATATGCTCCCGCTGCGTTCTGATCGAAATGAAACTGTGTTTCAGCACCCGGATTAAAGCTGTTCAGACGCACAATTAGATTGTTGTTGTCTGCATTTGGTGTCAAGCGGTGCAGCAATTGTTGCTGCTGTTGTTGATGATGTTGCTGCTGTTGCTGCTGCAACGGCTGTGGCGGGGGTGTTGGTTGATTGCACTGTTGTTTAAGCAGATTCTCTGCATTAAAGCTGTGATTATACATGGAATTCTGAGACTCTCCTCCTCCCAATTGATGCGATATTGATGAGTTATTGCTGCTGCTACTATTCGAGTTAGCATACTGTTGCTGATGATGCTGCTGCTGTTGTTGCTGTTGTTGGTGTTGTTGTTGTTGTTGTTGTTGCTGTTGTTGCTGCTGCTGTTGTTGTGCCTGCTGCTGTTGTGGCGGCAACTGTGGCGGCTGGGACTGTGGCGGTAGCTGCTGCGGTGGTAGCTGCTGCGGCGGCTGTTGCTGTTCTTTTGATGATTGCTGAATTGTACTCGTAGGCATTGGTGTGGGGGTATTTGTAACTACAATTGCTTTCTGTTGCTTTGGTTTGCTCGAATTCGATTTTTTCGGCATTTTAGCCGGCGGTGGTCCCGGTATATCCATTGGAATCAATTCTAATAAATTCAAGTCTATGTCATGGAGAACACATGAAATGTTTATAAGTTTTGTACTCACCCTCATCGCATTTTGCGAACCGCTTCACCTTCTTCGGCGAAGGCTGGTTACCGTGCACGGTCTGCTTGTGGCGCACAAGATGTGTCTTCCATTTAAAGGTCTACAATCGAAAAATGATTACTCAATACCAAGTCACTCTGAGTTCCTTAGTTCTTCCTTACCTGTTCACAATAACAGCAACTGTGTGGCCTCTCCTCCGAGTGCGAGGGTAAATGACGCTGCAATGACTTCACCGTGCCAAACCTCTTGCCACACAATGTACACTTACACTCGGACGCGTCAGTATGTGCGTTACTGCAGTGATCTTTCAAGGCCGGGTACGTAAAGTACGACGATCCGCACAAATCACAGACATACGTCCGTTTAATTTCCGTATGCAGCTGTACGTGACGCTCTAGGTTGGCTTTCAGCGTAAACCGATTCTGGCAAATGTGACACTCAAAGAAATTATCCTTTTTGTGAACGCGAATGATGTGCTGGTAGAGTGCGTTCTTTGAGGGAAATTCTGCACCGCATACTTCGCAGATGGCTCCGTCCGCCTTGTGACCTGTGTCCTCCAGATGCTGTTGATGAAGCTTTTTATGCGGAAACTTCTGACCGCATTCCACACAGGAGTAGGCTGTAAAGAGGGTTAATGTTACAAAAGATTCACTCACGGGATCTTTCAATAGAACACGGGTGGGTTCTTTGAGAAATTTACACTCAACCACTCACTTTTGAACTCCTTCTTGTTGTGAGATTGGACATGAGCGTGAAACTGTTGGCGACGGGAGTAGGATTCGCCGCAGGTTTCACAAACAAATGGGAATTCTTTAACGTGCACCGTGCGATTATGATTGATGATTTCCTGCAAAAAGAAGAAGAATAAATAGATAAGTAGTCAAAATCGAGACCTAAAACCAGAAATCAGTTGAAAAAGTAAACCTAGATGTAGTCGTATCTGCTATAGCCAGCTAATAGGTCCAGTCAGCTCATCATGACATTGATGACTGCCCACATTGTCCACTGTGCTGGGGATTAAGTAGGGGAATGACTTCAAAGAGCTACGTTGCTGGGAGTGTTAACACACACAATACCCGTGGTCACATCCGACCTAGAGGAGATGTTATCGGTTCTAACCGACAGTACCTCTGATAAGGAGATTTTAATAGAAAGCGAAGAGCAACTGCTAGTGGATTCCTCTGGGAGTCCCCAGAAAGCAAACAAAAAACCAAAGATATCTCCAGGGCAGATGCGTTTATTGATTATGGAGCAAGGGTTTTGTCTTATATCACGGTAAGGGAATGTCATAGCCAAAAAAGCTCTCTTGACGCCTGCGGCAAAATCGTACTGCCATCAATCCATGTTAAAACATAACCTTGTAGTAAGGTCAAAGACAGGTCCTAGTGGTGGGCAGTGGGTGGAAAACAAGTCAGTTGGGTAAGGCCAAGGGGAAGGAGTTTGCGTTCAATAGTGGCATGATGCAAATATTTCAATAATATCAAAGGCAGGATGAGGCTAAAACACACTCAACCGGCAGAATTCATGAGGTGACTAATGTCATGAGGAGATTGAAAGAACCAATGCAGGTAATGCAAATCATTTGTATCATAGTAAAGTCGCTTTAAACACACCTTTCAAGGAGCAGCTGGTAATGGCCCTAATTTACGAACTGTGGATGCATAAAAATCAAAACAATATGTATCGTAACGAAGAAAAACCTTCACGTACTAATGCTTTCTAATTTAAGATCTGATGACATGGCGATGATCTAATCTAATTATACTTCGGCGTCAGGTTGAATGAATGAATTAATGAATGCATTGGGTCGGGAGGGAGGGGAAAAAAATGTAAGTTTATTCCAAACACTCAGACACAAAGTGGTCCATTGTACTTAAGCACCTAGTAAGCGATCAAATTTCTACGTATTCTTCGTGAAACATAGAATTTCCACCAGGGGAAGAGATTGGATTGAACCCATTTCCATAACATCGAGATTTAGGATATGTGGTCTCATTCTTGCAAAGACATCAGTTAAACAAAACTTAAGATGTGATGATATCGGTCCTAAAGCAAGGCTCTAACCTGCACCGAAGTTTAGGCGTTAAAAAATACAATGGAGCTGTACAAAGATTCGCCAACATCAGCACACCCTCCCTTCGCATTAATAGAGAACGGAGATAACAAGACATTTGCTGAAGAGTAGGAAAACAGAATGATTGTCAAGGTTAGCAGTCATACAAAAAATAGAGCTACATTTGGCGTGCTGTGTAGGATATGAAGGCGACGTAGAGACAGTCCTACAATACGTCCCGATGCATTCGACGATTAATTTATATATCAGTACACTGCTAACGACCTGCGAATACGTCACACTCCTTCTTACAATGCTTCAACTAAAGTACACCTTTACTAAAAACTACAAAGTCTTGCATATCTAATAATTTTGTTTAAAGAAAATAATAGAAAAGTTACTTGAACTCACATCTAACGAGTGGCCGTTCGGTTTTCCGCAATCATGGCAATAGCCAGGGTGAATCTTATAATGATCCAGAAGCGATTTTCTCTTCCTGTACGATTTGGGGCAGAGCAAACAATTGTAGCTCGGCTTCGCTTTTTTATTTCCAGATTCCGCAGATGATGATTGCCCCGCTGAACTGCCCCCATTGCCCAAGTCAATGGACGTCGACTCCTTTGCTTCTGGTTCTTCATCATCGAGGAGCGCATGTTGCGACTGTGTCTGTTGCTGCATCATCAGCAGTTGCTCTGGCTGATTCGAATTCTGTTCAAACTGATGACGCAGTATCTGTTGTTGATGCTGATCATAGAATTGCTGCTGTTGCAGCATCATATGTGCCGGCGGTTGCTGGTGCTCCAACGACAATAAATCAATTTCATCTTCTTCAATACTGTTTAAAATTGAGCCGGACATGCTATTTGTATCCATGCCGACGGCTGTTAAATTAGTAGCATCTTCAGAGCTATCTTCAGTGTTTGTCGTCTGGCTATTGTCCTCGAGATTCGGATGGTGTATGTGGTGATTGTGGTGATAGCCAGACGTGGAGAAATCATTAAGATTATTATTACTATTGTATTCCTTAGACATAAGCACAGATATTCCGTTTAAATTAGTGTTATTGTTGTTATTGTTTAGTATTAGTTTAGTACTATTGTAAGTAGGCTGGTGTTGCTCAATTTGTTCTGCTGAGATTCCATTGATAGATTCGTCGGCGTTCGGGCTGCTGTGCTGTATTGAAGGGAGTTCACTCAGAGAGCGGTCAGATTCAGGTGGCGGTGGCGGTGCCGGTGCCGGAAGTGCTCTCTGTGGGGGTTTTATTCCATCAATACGCCCAGCCAGGATAAGATTCTTATAGATTTCTTTTAGAAAAGGCTTGTGGTGGTGATTTAAAGCGAATTTAATTCTACAACGAAATTGCTCTTTGAACGATCTAATACTAACTTCCCCGTCACGCTGATTATAGTGGACAGCTATGGAGGAATCTGGGTGAAATGTAAATCCACCACCTAGCCTACTCAGTGGATTGTTACGTTTTAAACGTATGCTTCGGCTAGTGATATTGGCTACTGCAAGGTTCTCACTTTTACCTGATGGGGCGCCCATAAGCAATGGATTCTTAATGTCAATTATAGAAGATGGGATAAGGTCCAAGGGATCGGCTAAACTTTGAAAGTGAGCATTAAATGGCATACGCACCATTGGAGCACTCTCATCTTCGTGCAACTTAAGTAGCGATGACGATGATGACGAGTCCATGCGGTGGATTTGATGAAGCCTATGATTGCGATGCTGCTGGGGGCTACTACTACTCTCGTCCTCATCTTCGACATCGTCTTCTTCCTCAGCATCGATATCATCATCGTCATCGATGCACATAAATTCTTCCTTGCAGAGAATTTTCTCAAAATTCTGATTGAGGTCAGTAGCGGCGCTGCTATTGCTATTGCTGCTTACTCCATCGGCAAGTCGTGGTACGCCAACGACTACGTCAACACTATTGGATTGCTCTTCTTTCTTTACATTGTACAAATCGACTTCTTCCTTCTTAACTGAATTCGTGACCACATTGCTGCAAAAATTTTGTCGAACTTGTTCATACGAATCAGGATATTTCAATCGAAGAGATTCGACGAAATAATGGATCGCTTCACTACGTTCGGCGACACCTAGATGATGAAGAACTCCTACAGCGCGGTCAGCCTGTTAAAGAAAAAAAAAAAAAAAAAGAAAAATGAATTCTCTTTTCCCCTTAAGTTAACATATTCTGTTATCATAGGGAAATGTTTGTACTCAGCAGAAAGTAATCAGAATAAAATATCGCGAATGCATTAAACTAGATAAATCAAAAAATTAGCGGGTTACTCCCCATCTTTATGGAAAACTAGCGGAAATAATTATATGATAAGATTGTGAGCTTTCATAGACGAACAGAGCAGGGTTCCAATTAACTCATACTTAGTGATGACGGTATTCGAGAGATAGACTCGCGTTCATAGTCTTTCAAAAAATAATAAAACACGTTTTTCTCCGTGTGTTTACTGATTCAAAGGAACTGGTATGAAATTCTGGAAGAAATAAAGGGTCAGATTTGGTCATTCGGGCTTGTACCTGTGTGACGTTCGTTTAGTCCTTAAGAATTCATTCTTTTCAACAACAAAAAAATCCTTCAAAAGCAAATTATTTTTACAATTTCTCAAAACTTGATATAACATACCCTGGACTATGTGAAATATTGTTTAAATGGTTATTTGAACAAAATCAGATGATAAATAGTTGAGAAACAGCCAATTTCTAAAATATGACCATTAAGTAAAGTAACGTTATACAAATACCGTTGCTATATCATTTGAAATATGATAAATTTCAGATTTTTCACAGTCCAACACGTTGTAGCTTATGCCTGGACTGATTCAGATATGAACTGCAAACAAAATCATATGTAAGAAGAAATATTGTTGGAAATTTAATCAAAGAAAAAACATTTTGTTTTATTGTTTTATAATTTGCGCGCACTCAAGAGGTTATGAATACCCTTAACATGTGTTGGAAAGGATAGATAGAAAGAGAAAAAAATTTGGTGTAGTGGTTTGAAGCTCAGTTGTTTATGCTTCAGAGAAACTCCGGGGGTGGCGTCCAGATAACTGGGAAGATTTTTGTTATTTATTGCCTTTGCTTCTGGTTCACAGTATTTTTTCCCCGATAACCGATCATCAACAAAGCGAACAATTTTTCCAACTATATGACCAAGCTACCGCCAGTGTTATGCCTTCACAGTAGTGTTCACACAAGCTTTCGCAATTGATCAGACTGACTGAAATATATACAGTGTGACCTCAATAAAAGCAACACTCGATACGTGCAACTTCTTGATAAAACCAACGCCTAAAATATCTCCATTGTTGACTCTGTAATTGCAACTTTTAAAAAAAGTGACTTGATAAACGCAACTTTCGTATCTATCATAAATTCTATATGAATCTCTTTCTTCTTGTTTGCTTTTGCTATGTCTGGGCAGTTACTTTGCAGCTATTTTTCGGAACTATGTATAATAGTATACACATGTTGTTTATGATGCGTGAGTTTTGTATGGCTAGCGCATTTATTTAAGATTTTCTCTGTGGTCGGTAGTGTTCGGGTTGCATTTTTGTTTGTTAGTTAGGGTATAGCTATGGTGAAATGCACTCAACATTTGCCTTCAATGGGCTGAAGAAAATTCAGCTTCATTGGATAGCATTTTAATGCTGCAAAATGTAAGAGAGTCAACCGTGGAAAAGAATATTGCATCCAAAAAGATTCAATCAAAAATTTCACAATTTAAAAAAAAAATTGTGTATTATGTACTCATAAGTATGTAGTACATAAATGCTGGTATTTATAATATGAAATAAATTATCAGTTTTGTTTTGTTTAACAGTGTAACAAATGTTTTTCTTTAATATTCTTGTTTTTTTTTTTTATAACACGCGCGCGCCGAAGGGTTATTAATACCCTTATACTGATGCTTAGGGCACGGGCGGATAGGAAAAGGGGGGAGAGGAACGAAGGAGATGCCGGTTTGCGTTGGCTTTACATGTTTGAAGGTTGCAATGATATGGAAATACAGAGGCTGGCAGTTTGTTCCACCAACGTGTTGTTCGGCTTATGAACGAATCCCTATATTTGACAGTACGTCCGAAGTTGGGCTTGAGGGTGAACTGATGTGCATTCGAAGCATGACGCGTATTGCGGGTGAAGTTATGAAGGGGAGGAATGCAACTGGCTATTTCGCTGGAGCATTTTTTATAAAAGAAGCGATAAAATAGGGAAAGACATGAGACATTTCTACGATGTTCAAGTGAGACTATGGAGTTCACAATGTCTCTATCACCTATATGTTTTAACGCGCGATTCTGTACCCTATCTAGAATGTGCAGAACGGTCTTGGGTGCACCTGACCAGATGTACGCGTTATATTCCAGCTTTGGGCGAATGAATGCCTTATAGATGGAGGCCAGATCAGACGGAGTAAAATATTTTTTGCACCGCTTAAGGAATCCTAGACATTTTGCAGCATTTTTGGCGATCTCGAATATGTGATCGTTCCATCGAAGATGGTTATTGATGTATGTGCATACCGCGAATGGCAAATCTTTCGGATTCAGCGATGCAAGTACCATTCATGGATAATGGTTGGATGTTTTGGTTTCGCTTGAGTGACAGAAGACAGCATTGCGTTTGGGATGCATTAAATTGCATCCTATTAGTTGAACCCCATTTGATTATGCTGTCCAGATCGGAATTTAATGTGTTTAACATACGTTGTCGTTCTTCATCCACGGCCGAAGAGCAGGGACGTGAGTTAGGGAACGGTCCGAAAGGTAATTTCTAATCCATTGAAGAAGAGACTCATCGATGCCATATGCACGCATTTTCGACAAAAAAGAGCCTGATGCCAAACTCTGTCAAATGCCTTATAAATATCGAGCGCAACCATCTTTGTTTCGCCGAAGTGATGTAGAGATTGCTTCCACTTCTCGGTGAGATATGCCATCAGATCACCAGTGGACCTGTTGCTACGAAAACCATGCTGCCGGTCATTGAGGAGTTTTGGTGAATCAAGATATTTCGTAAGCTGACGATTTATCAGCGTTTCCATGACTTTGGAAAGAAGGTACGTAAGTGCAATGGAAGAGGAAGATTCGCCTTTTTTAGGGACTATTTAACTTTTTGGTCCACTTTTAAAACCTACTATTTTTTGACTCGGTTATCGCAAAAACCTCACTTAACGCAACTGCCCGAATTTCTATTAGTTGTTTTTACTGAGGTCGCACTGTAAATGCTTGCTGACATCAGGATTTGAACCATGAATAATTAACGTGACAATTGACGACGTTACCACTACACCATTGCCTCCCCAATTTTGTTCAGAGGCAGGAGATGAACTCGCGATAGTCATGGTTTTAGCCACTTACGGTCTACCACTGAGCTATTCTGGGTGATTTCTTCTCTGGTCGATTCCCCAACATACTACTTCGCTGTCATATGCATTCGTAAGTGTCGTTTTCCAGCCAATTATTTGTTTCTTATTCAAAACTAACAGATACCCGTAACTTTGTCTGCTTGGTCTACCTACAATAATATTAATATATACGAGTATGTATGTATTTAGCTAACAGAAGGAATACATCAAATACCATCGTTATCGCCTACGCCCAGATACACATGCAACTATAAATTTACGCCTCATAGGTAGGCAAGGAAATAGATTCATGTGTTTATTTATTTTATACTGTGCCTGTTTTTTTTTTATAGTCTGTGTTTATTTATTTCATCTTAATACCCTTAAGGAATATCGTGATAATTCTAATTGGAGATTGGGACCAAATCTCTAAGATATAGAATGGCAAACGTTTTATTAAAATTGGTAAAGCAGTTTTTGTTTGATACCTGCCCAAAGACGACCCCAGTTATCATTTTATTATATTGTGTACAATTGTGAGGCAAGCGCTAAGTCTATTAGAGAACAGTTTTGTACCGGGCAACAGTGGGTAAGCGGTCTTACCTTAATATTTATATTAATTTTATATATCATGCATATATAAATTTTGTTTAAGTACCAAAGTACTATAATACGAAAGTAGTGGGTAGACTGCTGGACCGAGAGTACCCGGCGGCGTGCATTGCGTGCACCTAACAAAAACAATAATTCGAGTACTAAAGTACTTTACTACTAAATTACTACAAAAGCAGTGGGCCGATTTTGACCAAACTTCACAGGAACACTCTCAGGACAATACCGAAGATTGCCTGATTTAAGCTCAATCGGTTCAGTGGTTTCCGAGTCCATAGCATACAAACAAATAAATATACAAACATACATTGTATTTTATATATAAGAAGAAGATAGATAAGTATTAAGTAAAGTACCGTTAACTGTTTACTGGGATTCGAACTTGGAACCTCACGCGCAGTGGTCCGACACACTAACCACTGACGCCACGGCGCCACATTGATTGCGTGTTGACCACCAGAGTGCCAACAGCGTTTTCATATCCATATACAGGAATATGTCGATTGACGTCGTTTTCGGGACCGAGAAAATGCGATGTAAATCGAAACAACGTAAATCGAAAATATTGTATACAATAAAATTATCCAATACTCGTACAGTCCATATGGATTGAAAAAGACTTACTCCGAATGATATTGTGCACGAAATCAGTGAGATGTGCATCTCGGTTAAATAAGAATGAAGAAAAAGGAAATTTCGTGAGAAAATTGTGTATCAAGGAACGACGTAAATCGAAACTGTAGCGACCTTAATCGAAACTGGGAAGTAAAAAACCAGACAACGTAAATCGAAATAACGTAAATCGAGGCGACGTAAATCGAGGTATCCCTATAAAAATATATAGAGTGTGACCAACCGGTGGGTCATATGGTCTCCTGTGAAACTTTTGCAACGTGTTAACATAGGATGAACGTCAAAGGCTAATAAAGAAAATTAAATTTCGGCTTAGAATTTCGATTACAGGAGATTTTTGTTATTTTTTTGTCCTTGATTCTGATTCACAGTATTCTTTTCCCGATAACCGATGTCATAGCCAAATCATCATCAACAGAGCGAATAATTTTTCCAGTCATATGACCAAGCTACTGACAGTGTTATGCCTTCGCCGTAGTGTTCACGCAAGCTTTCGCAATTGATCATGAGAAATAAATAAATGTTTGCTAACATCAGAATTTGAACTTTGAACCATTAGCGTGGCAATTGACGACGTTACCACTACACCATTACATACATACATACATACATACATACATTTTCAATGGCCCACTAATCCTTCATGAGGGTCGCGGGGGTAGGATGCTCAGGTGGACTCTCCATCCTTCTCGATCCTCCGCCATTGACTCTAATTCATCAGGAGGAATCCCTAGGCGGCTCCAGGAGAGATGTCGGACTTGATCCAACCATCTATTTCTAGGCCTTCCGCGGAGTCGCCTACCTAATGGCACGGCAACCATGGCGCGTCTTGGAAGCCGGTCTGGGGCATACGCACTACGTGACCAAACCATCGAAGCATAGATCGTTCCGTTCGGAGAAGTAGCTGCTCAACATTGAGCGCCTCGCGTACTCTGGTGTTGCGCACTCGATCCCTACGAGTTACTCCAGCAACACCGCGAAGGAACCTCATTTTGGCAGCTTGTATCCGCGATCTTATTCTTTCGGTCACTACCCAAACTCATGACCATAGGTGTGAGTTGGAACATACACAGAGTTAAAAACCGATAGCTTAGCTTGAACACTAAGTTCGGCCTTCCTTATAACAGATTGGCCAAGCTCTCTCAAAATTGATCCAGCCTGACCAATTCTACAGGATAACTCGGCATTGCTCCTCCCATCACTCGTGAATAAGACCCCGAGGTACTTAAACTTATCCACCTGCTTCAGTGGGACTCCACTAACATGCAGAGTGCACTGAATGGGTTTTTTGGATACGACCATTACTTCCGATTTTTTCACGTTGATCTTCATTCCAGCATCATCACAAACGGCTACAAACCTTTCGAGTGCGCGCTAAAGTTCGGTTTGAGAGGACCCAAGGATGACCAAATCATCCGCAAAGAGCAGATGACTAGTCCTTAGGTCTCCCACTTTGAAACATTCCCCGCCACGGCTGCGCTGCAACATCCAATCTATATATACAATGAAGAGGAGAGGGGACAAAACGTATCCTTGGCGGAGTCCAACACCCGCAGTGAAAGGTATTGATTTTACACCGTTTATCCGAACACAGCTTCTACAGTTTGTATATAAAGACTGAATCGCCCTTAACAGGGAACCATCAATCCTATACACCTGCAGAACAATCCAGAGTTTGCCTCGAGGAACCCTATCATATGCTTTTTTCAAATCCACAAAACAAGTGTAGACAGGTTTAGCATACTCCCAGGCCTTCTCAAGAACCAGTCTGAGAGTGAATAACTGGTCGGTTGTGCTTCTACCGGGACGAAACCTAACCACTACACCATTGCCACCCCAAATCTGACTGCAGTATAGAAAGACAATTCTTAGAAACTTTTATTTCCTGGTTCTCATTCAACAAAAAAAAAATACTCAAAACCGGTTCAATAATTAAGAAACTAAGAGAAAATTTCCTATATAGGACCTGTTTTTTTTTTACCAATAGTAACTCGCAGTTTATGAATTTATTATACAGTACTGCCTCGATAATGTGAACTAATTAAAACAAGGGCCTGTTCACATTTCAACTAAGAATAAGAGAAGTTTCGAATAACGAATGCCCATAAAAGATAAAAAGGGTTCTTCCCGCAATAAATAAGAGGTGGTACAAAATGGAAAAACATAGACAACTAGACAAATAACTGCAAATATCAAAAGAATAATAAGAGAAGAATGCGAAATATTGAGGAAAAGTTCACATTATGGAGGTGAGAAAATTTGAGGCCATCAGCGCAAAAGTGGTGTAACCCTTCCTTTTCTTCCTTTCATTACTAACTATCAATACAAATGTGGTGTAAGCCACATTTTGGTATTCAAAAGCAGATGGAGCTGAAAAAATTGTTTTTGCACAGAGCATAATGTAACAAAGTAATAGAGCAATCAAATTTAAAATCCCCATTCTCTCCTATTAAATAGTTTGGGGTTACACCACTTTTGCGCTGATGGCCTCATTTCAAAGTTCACATTATAGAGATAGTAACGTATAGATTTGTAAGTTCACATTATCGACAGACAACCACGAGATCTGATATGGGTGGCGCTAAGACATCGAGGGGTTCCAGAAACCTATGTACAGATGATCATGGATATGTACGAAGGAGCAAAGACAAGAGTAAGATGCCCCGCTGGAGTAACCGAAGAGTTCTCAATCAAAGTCGGGGTGCACCAGGGAAGCGTCTTAAGTCCTTTGCTCTTTATTACTGTCCTTGATTATCTGCTTGAAGGTAAAGTGATGGACCAAAGGTACATCAATTATTCTTTGCTGACGATGGAGCCATCATAAGTGAGGATCTTACATCCCTGCAACGAGCACTTGATGTGTGGGTGGACGCTTTGGAGGGAAATGGGTATCGCATTAGTTCAAAAAAGACAGAGTACTTGTGCTGCCCGTTCTCTGATCCACTCAGGCTTATTCCAGACATTTATTTGAATGGAACAGTGCTTCCCAAGTGCGAAAATTTAAAATATCTGGGATCTATGATCAATAGCAAAGCAACCTGTGATGGCGACATCAATCATCGCGTAAGCGTAGGGTGGAAAAATGCCCCCTAAGTTGAAAGGAAGGCTCTACACCGCAGTTGTGCGTCCAGCGCTCACATACTGTTCACAATGTTGGACGATGTACAAAAGGTATGAGAGTAAATTAACGGCAGCTGAGATGAAGATGCTTCTCATGACAGCAGGAGTGACAAAGCTTGATCGAATAAGAAGTTCGGAGATCCGTGGAAGCTTTCACATCAAGGAAACCATCGTACAAAAAATAGAGCGCGACCGGCTCAGCTGGTATTGTCACGTTCAAAGAAGAGATCATTTGAACCCTGTTAAAAAGGCAATATCAGTGAACGTTCCAGACATGGCGAGGCCTATAAACGCCTGGATCAGACAAATGCGACGACATCGGCATTTCATTGGCCTCAGTAACCGAGTAATCCAAAATCGGGTGGCCTGTCGATATTTTCTGAGGTCAAATAGGCGAACCCCACAGGCGGATCAGTAGAAATGTGGTGAAGCGGGAGGGTTGTGATCCATTGTTTTCGGATCATAACCTCGCTGATAAAAAGGAAGAAGAAGAAGACATTATTGGGAAATTCACATTCTCGAAGTTCACATTATCGAGGCAGTACTGTATTTTAAATTTTGTTCTTTTTTTAATTTTTATTTTATTGGGAAGTGGGATACGAATTTTTTTTTCACTTAGTTATGAATTTGATTTACTCGTATTTATTACGTTGATTCATTTTTACAATATTGTTTGATTTATTTTGTTAAATCGTCATTTCCCCTACTAGCGATTAAGCCCCGCGTAATTTCACACCCGTACGAAACGGTCTGAAAAGTGTAAAACTCCGTACACTAAGTTTTTTTCAAAATATAACAGTTTTCTTAGTTTAAAAGTCAATAAATAAATTTAATTTAGGTTACGTCGAAAGACATAATTTAAGCGTTAGGTTTAGCTAGGAGCGCCTGCAGGGGGGCAGTAAGTTAGAATAAGATAGATAAGTTACTTAAGCGTTTTTATTAGAATAAATGTAAGATATAATGATTTGATAAATAAAAATGCGTTAAAAATGGAAAAAAAAGTCTACAAAGTAAAAATTTCGCAAAACAATTCCGCATAGTGGTACGCTGTTTAAGAATGAATTTTTCGCTTTGTATTAAATGGGACAGCAAAAATATTTATACAGCACATTTATTCGAATGTTGAAAAGTAGATAAAAAAATTTTTTTTCGTAGAATATTCAAAAAAAAATTGCAAAAAAAAAAGTGCTATGCGGTGTGTGTATCTGACTTAAGGTGTTGTGCCAGTTTTTGTATTTTTCCTACCCATCCATATCTCACATATATTTTTCCCTGAACTAATAGTATTATTCATTAATTATAATTCTAATTTTAATTATTCATTTGATAATGGATTATTGCATCATTTAACAGATTTTTTAATTTTAAATTTATATACAGTGCACTCTCGATTTTTGCAACTAATGAAAACATGACCCTGTTGCAAAAATCGAAGAAAAGTTGCATTAATCGAACAGAAAATTAAAACACTTTAAAAAGGCTTACACAATATACTCTGTGATGTATAAATAAAATTACATATGTACGTATGTATGTATGTACATTACATTTAAGAATTTTATTTTTATTAAAAAACAAATCTAGACGTTACGTAGTAACGGCACTGCGTCTAGACGTCTTGTCCGCAACATTGCATATAGCAAAGCGTACACACACATACTATGTACAATGTATTTTGTGTCGTACAATTTCAAAGTTGCGAAAATTGAAAACTTTTTTTTGGATTTGTTGCAAAGTAAATCCATACTTGTAACCCAAGTATCGGGGTTTGCAAAAATCGAGAGTGCACTGTATATAAAAAATTAACCTGTTTGTTTGTGCTATAAAAACTCAAAAACTAAACATCCGAAAGAGCTGAGACTTACACAATATGTGTTATGAAGTCAGAAGTGCACGAAAATCAAGTTTTCAAGTGTTCTGATAGATGTCGCTGAACACCAAAATCTCAAAATTATTACTACAGCCACATACTATATATGGACTGCTAGTGAAATGCCAGCAATTCCTTACTGTTGGCAACCAGTACAGTATCTTCTTCTTCCTATTTCAGCAAGGTTATGATCCGAAAACAAGGGATCATAACCCTCCCACTTCACTGCTTTTCTACTGATCCGCCTGCGGGGTTCGCCTATTAGAACTCAGAAAATATCGGCAGACCTCCCGATTTTGGATCACTCGGTTACTGAGGTCAATGAAATGCTGATGTCGTCGCATTTGTGTCGCAGGCGTTTATAGGCTTGCATCTCGTGCCTCGCCATGGAACGATCTTAGGAACGTGCATTTATATTGCCTTTTTAACAGGAGGGTTCAAATGATCTCTTCTTTGAACGTGGCAATACCAGCTGAGCCGGTGGCGCTCTCTCTTTCGTAAGATGGTTTCCTTGACGTGAAGGCTTCCGCGGATCTTCGAACTTCTTATTACAGTAACCTATGTTCATATACCTACCTTGCTCTATCTCATATTTATATTAACTTAACCATCATACTTAATACCTATTATTATATGTTAACTGGTAAAAAAAGAGTTAGTTTAGGCTAACGTTTCTGGAATGGTTGGCACACTCCTTATTATGTGCCATTTCAGTTGCCGTGGGGCTTTGAACATTTGCAGTTGCGAATCATGCGCTAAAACCTGAGCCATTCACAGTATCACGCACAAAGAAAACAAGCAAGTATGAATCGACACTCATGAATATTTGAATGCGTAATAGACTCGCACTCAAAGTATTCACTCAATCAGAGTATTCACAAATGTACAAGTGATTCACGAGCCATCGAATGGTTTCAAGTAGCTCGTATTGATACATATTCATGATACATATCATGGTGGCATGATTTTAACCATTTCGCCGAGCACCTTATTTCACAGCGAAGATACGTTGAGTGCCCCCCTCGATCACTGGATTTATATCCGAGTGATTGTTTCTTATGGGATTACTTGAAAGCCAAGGTCTATGCAGGAAAACCGCGTACATTTGTTGAATTATCAGAAGCTATCACAATTCACAAGAGACATTCATACGATTCCAATAGCAATGTTAGAAAGGTGCCGAGAAGTTTTCCTCTTCGTCTTCTTGAGTGTCTTGACGACGTCATTTTCCGTTAATTAATTAGATTTTTTAATTTTTATTTGCATACTGAAATGGCATTATATACTAAATACGTGTAAGAAATAAATTTTTTTTTTAAACAAGCTGACACAAATTTCACAACTCCTTGGCTCACCCTGTGCATTCCACTCTAGCTTACATTGTTGGTGGTTGGTTTAGAGTAGTCCTCGATGAGGTACATTAAGACCACCAGACCAGTGGATCATGTCGCCTAGTTGTAAAACCATTAACATTTGGTTGGAGATCGCTTAAATCATTAAAAGGGTATTCCCTTAATGTAACCTTCCTAATGTTGGCGAGTGGAGGAAATGTGGAGAGTTCTATTGTTACTATTTATCTAATAATCAAAATATTGCATGTGAGTTGTTAGGAGTCAGGATACAAATTCCTGCTAAGACATTCATAGACTAGCCCCCTCCTTCCAAGAATGTAATTTTTGCAAAGCGATAGAACTACAGAACAGAACGCACCATTCTAAGATCACTATTGGATGCCCACAACAGGTTAAGTAACTTTTCCACGAATAAGCTCGGAAATCCAAAGCTCCGCACTAGATAGACAGTCTAAGGTAAGTGTCTAAAGTTATAATAAGAATCTTTGAAAAAATAAAACCGGGAACTACAATCGAGATGAATGTAAGAATGATCAGTTGTAACTTAATCGGGACATTTCCCCCACAGTCTACAGAGCATTAGTCAAACCACGTCCGTACAATTAGTAAAATGATAAACAGGCTATACACCTGCACTGCAATGAGGACGTACTGTTGTTAGATCACTACTCGTGGATGCCATGGGTTAAGTAATATTTCTACGAATTAGCTCGTAAAGCCCCACACTAGAACGACCTGCCCAGTTGCCAGCTAGAACACCTATCTTCCACAAATATCTCAACTTGGCGCTCTGAATGTAAATTTCCCCCCGAAATGACAAACAAAAAAAAACACTCGAAACGACCAAAATACATTCAATTATTCAATGTTTTCACCTCCAACCCATTCCTCGGACTCCAGAGGATACACAAATACATTAATATTGGAAAACATTTCTCGGCCTCAGCCACTACCAGCGCAAGCTACGCACAGAAACGGAGCAACATAAAAAAAAAATCGAAAGAAACGGCAGAAAAAAAAAATTAAAAATCGTGGGTGAGCGCCCTTATTCTGCATCTGCTAATTTTTCGACACAAAATCCAACTTCCCACTAATGGAGGTCAGCCCCAAATAGCGCGAGCAGGAGCCCCCCAACGAGAAAAAATTAAAAGCCAACATTACCAGCAACTTAAATTCCAATTGTGCACTCTTGTTATCCATTTTGGTTGCATTTGGATTATGTTTATGTTTTGTCGTCGCGTTTTTCCTCGCGGATTTGTGGAGCTGACGGCGCTGTTTTCTCGTCGTAATTGCACTCGGCGGGCGGGTTATGGACCGCAGATTATGGTTTTGGTAGTTTTGCGCGAGGAAACTCGACGGAAAATACAGAAAAATTGAAAAATTGATTGGGGTTTTTGAGAATATTTTCCACTTTGGGAATTTTTTTTTTTTTCCTTCACTCTCCTTCTTCTACTACTACTGCTTTTGACAATTTTGAAGTTTGGTAGCTGTCAAATAAAAAATGGAAGAATTTCAGTTTTTTTTTTTTTATTTGTTGGTTGATTGGGTACGATGGTGTGTTGGATTTTGTGTGTGGATAGAGCGATGCTTGGTGGTGTGCAGGTTGGTTGAGTAGGTTTGGCAGTGTAGTGGTGGGTGTGTGAGGGAATTTGTAAGAAGTTTTGCTGTGGGTATGTTGGTAGTGCTTATGCGTTGCAATGCGTTCCACTTGATGAGAAAATGGCGGATGGAACCAGGGGTTCGGAGATGAGATGAATGGGATTTACGCGTCCAAGTTGGAAAAATGTACTAGAAATGTGTATGCAGTGAGTTATAAATTGGTTTTTAGTAAAATTTTACTAAACTTGAAAATTTTACTGCGTGAAATGTTTAAATAACGCAGGAAATGAAAAGTTCTGAAAGAACAATAAAGCGTGTTTTCTTTAATTTTATGATATCGCTACTTAGCGACAGTAGGGCTTAAATGAAAACAATCCTAGAACGTAGTCAGATTCTGGTTATAGTATATCCAATGCACCTGCATTCTTATTGGAAAAGATGGGGCAGTAATTGCACAAGAATTTTCTTATTTTCTTTTCTGCACAGATTGCGAAGACCCTTTCTTGTTTACGTGCGATATAGATTGCCTGTTACTACTTTGAAAAGGTTCGATTTTAGACTTCGTAGTAAATGCTTTTAAGTCATCTACAATAATCGAGGGCAATCGGAAGCTTATTTTAATAACTCCACGTTAAGTTTCCTTCAGCACTGTCAATTGCTTAAGTTGCCCATAATAGGCGTATGCCAATGGAAGAAATCCCCACAGCTGTTAAAGGTAAATGTCAAATTTTCGTACGTAAGTGCGAATGGATTCGTTCTTTCGTAAGTGACCAAAAGTAAACGAAAACTTAACGAATCGAAGCAAAATGCTATAACGGTCACACAATTCAAATCCTTTGTATTCTATTATTATAGTTCAGCCTAGTTTTATGTCTATTCATACGAATTTGAGTGAACTGCATTTTCAAACAAAGCAATTGCTACAGTTCATTTTTATCACACGACAGTAAGAAAATGGTAAAAATGCTTACTTTTTCTAGAAATTGCTTCATATTTTAGCAAAGTCAGTTTTTATTAATATCACCCATTGATTAAAATTTGAATTAAGTTCATGAAATTTATGAGTAGCATTTTATAAGGCGTTTTTCAATAAAGATGTGTAGATTTTGACAGTTTATGGCGTTATGGTTTTATCAGTTGTTAACTTTCCTGTTTTTTATTTTTCAAACACCAAGGAAAAATCACCATGGCAAATCAGAAATGTGTTCGTTGACTGGGTTCTGGAGCAGTTGGAAGCGGGCCCCTATTTTAGCAAAAAATCACCTTTAGCGACGAGGCCCATTTTTGGATGAACAAGTACGTCAACAAGCGTAATTGTAGGATTTGGGACGATGCTAATCCACACGAGGTCCACCAAGTGGCAGTGCATTCGCAGAAAGTCACTGTTTGGTGTGGATTGTAAACCGGCGACATCATCGGTCCGTACTTCTTGAAAAAAGACGATGGCGTTGCCATCACCATCAACGGAGAGCGCTACCAAACGATGATAACCAAAGAGATAAGAAAGTCATATTTGCTGTAGTATTTTGAAACTCAGGTAGTATTCGGCTTTAGCACATACTTACTCCATGGGTGGTGTCTGAACTAGTAGGAACAAATTTCCTGTTGTTTTGGCATTCGGTTTCGATTTCCAGTATGCGATCAAATTCTCTAATTTTATTAGATTTCAGCCTAATGATTAATTCATTCCTGTACTTACCTCACCATTTTGTTCACTCTAATTTCAGTTGTCTTTAGTTTTATAACTTGTTGGCCATGATGCAGATCTTACGGTTTTCTAAAGTTGAAACAAATTCTAAAATCAGTTTGGAATGTTGGCATAACGACGCAGAGAATAAGAGTGTTGTCGAAAAAATAATGTTTTATGTTTTTTTCGATTCCATGTACGCAACCAATTGAACTCTCCTCCCATATATTTCTGTCTTCCTCTGTCCAATTCGCATTCCACTTTACCAGGAAGTAGGACGGGAGCCCTGCTGTTTGCTGGCACTGCCTCTGAGGCCATTGTATTCTGGGGTCGAATCGCGTCCTCTGTGAACGGATACCTCGTCACGTAATTTGTACGTATGTTGTTGCTAGATCTACCAACAACACAATACAAATTACGTTACCTGTCATCTGTTGACGGAGGACGCGATTCGACCCCTGATCTTGTGCCAGCAGTTGCTACAATTGCTCGACTTTCTCTATCCCCTGCAAAATCTTATAGGAAACTACCTCTTCAAGAAAATCTCAAGACCGCCGAGATACCGAATAGTAAATTTCTTTATTTTAAGGACGTTCTAGAAAACGATCGAAACTAAAGCGTTACAATAAAAAAAAAAACATTTTTAATGGAAAAACCCTTCCTCCCATCTCTCTTCCAAAAGAGCTCACTTTCGTTTAAGACTTTTGAGCGGCTTGCTTCTCCTTCTTGGCCGCCTCGGCCTCTGCCTCCAGCTTCTGGTACTTCTTAATCAACACCTCCACCTCGGCACTAGTGAGAATTTTGATCACAGTCTTGTCATTCACTCGCTGCAACGTGGCCATTTCGACTTTATCCGCCGTCAGCTTGTTGGTGTCAAGCGTTTTGCTCAAAACCTTCACGGCCAAGTCTTGTGCGCTGGCCAAAGTGACTTTGTCGGTCTCGCTGAGCTCTTGCTTCAACATTGACACGGCGGCACCAAAGTTGTTACCAATACAGGTGGCCTTCCAGCCGCCATAGTTACCGCTCGGATCAGACTGATACAGCTGGTAGCCATAGTGCTTGTCCCAACCCATGTAGAGGATGGAAACGCCAAAGGGTCGCTTGCCACCGTATTGGGTGTAGGCCTGCTTGATGTCACACAAGTATGAGACCAGCTGCTCGCATGGCATCGACTCCCCGTAGTTGTACTGATACCGCTGGGCGATTACTCGCAACTCGCTGGTGAGGACGTTGGCGTCTGACGTGATACCTGCCACGGAGCATGCCATATCGCTGTGGAGAGGAAAATGGAAAAATTGAAAGGAATCCCATGTAATGAGACGTCTCCACTCACTTGTTCAACTTGTAGATCTTCTCCGAGAAGATGGCGCTGTCCAACAGCTTGTTGGTGTTGCGGCGCTCGGCTGCCAGAAGGATACCGTCCTCGGCTAGGATTCCCATGCAGGTACCAGCATGGGAGATGGCCTCCATGGCGTACTCCACTTGGTAGAGACGACCTAAAAATTAAAAAACCCACAGTGGACAGAAGTTCCGCGCGAAAAAGTCAAGAATATACCTTCGGGGGAGAATATGGTGGTGCGTGAATCATAACGCCGTGCCTGAAATCATTTTGAGAAAAATTAAATTTTTTAAACAAGTTCCGAGTTCTGACGGATGACCAAGCATTTTGGTGGACAAAGCGCATCATAACCTCTGCGAACTTTGCCGACAAAAAATGTTTCCTCTTGTCGAAGTGCTGCGCTTTACAACTCGCAGGCGATATTTATTCTGCAAATAAGGCTGCGCACTTACCATTGTGTATCTTTAATTAAAGTAGGTATCAAGAAAAATTGTAAAATCGTGAACAAATATTCAACAAATCCGCAAACTCTTTTGCAGGGCGACAACGATTAAAATTTACTTGTCATTCCTGACCTGTCAGTTGCGCTGATGTCAAACATTCGGCTTGTGAAGTTGGTGTAGGTTGAGTTTAGTTAATGCACAAACCACAAGATCCTATAAATTAGGGTATGTTCACTAGGTGCACAAGTTATTGAAGTGGGTGATTATGTTTATGCGAAAACGGAATAAGGAGAAGTGTGAGAATTCGGAGAAACAGAGATCACCAAATCGAGCCATTTACCTCCTTTAAAAAAAGCAAGACAAATACAAACACTTAAACTTGCGGTGGGTTCACTAGGTGTATAAGTTATTGATGAGAGAGATTATACTCTTGGTTCCGAAACAACCAAAAGCCTCGGATAAGGATGGCTCAACTAATGACGACCCCAGCAAACGAAATAAAGACAACGACCTTCGGATCTGTACGTGAAATGTTCTGTCCCTTTACAGACCACGTGCAGCCGAATAACTAGCAGAGGCCCTAGACTGCTATAAAGCAGATATTACCGCCATCCAGGAAGTGCGAAACCTGTAGAGATGAAAATGGAAACCTCGTAGTAGAATCACAGTTGGTGCTGAGAATATGGAAAAACTACTTCTGCAGACTGTATAACGGCGACGAAGACCAACATCCCGCTGTCAGGCAGAATGAATCATTCAACATAGACGATGATAGTCAAAATTTCCGTCCACTTGACCAAAACGAAGTGAGGATAGCAATATCCAAGCTAAAATCCAACAAGGCTGCTGGACCTGACGGCTTACCGGCCGAACTCTTCAAGGCAGCAGGGGATGAATTGGTAGAGTGCATACACCTACTCATTTCTAATATTTGGTCAGACGAGTGTATGCCTGATGAATGGAATCTCAGCATCGTTTGCCCGATCCACAAGAAAGGAGACCCCTCAACTGCGCCAATTATAGAGGCATCAGTCTCCTCAACATCGCATATAAGATCTTCTCTGCGATATTGTGTGAACGCCTGAAACCTTTTATCAACAGCCTGATTGGACCCTATCAGTGCGGTTTCAGGCCAGGAAAGTCCACCATCGATCAAATCTTCACACTTCGGCAGATCCTGGAGAAAACCCAAGAATTCCAAATCAATACTCACCACCTCTTTATCGATTTCAAGGCCGCCTATGACAGCATCTATAGAGAAGAGCTTTATAGAGCCATGTCTAGTTTTGACATCCCTGCCAAACTTGTCCGTCTGTGCAGGCTGACGATGGAGAACGCTCGCTGCTCCATCAAGTTCAGTAATGACCTCACCGAGACCTTTGATGTCAAAAAAGGCTTTAGACAAAGTGACGCGCTGTCATGTGACTTCTTCAATATTATACTTGAACGGATTGTGCGGAACTCACAAGCCAACACCGGAGGCACAATCTACTACAAGTCTGTACAACTGCTTGCATACGCCGACGATATCGACATTATCGGAAGAACTCAGCGGGCTGTCACCGGTCAGGCGGAAGCGGCCAAAATGGGTTTAGCGATAAACGAGGGCAAAACCAAGTATATGCTGTCAACAAGAAGGGAAAACCAACACCGACGAATTGAACAAAACGTCACCGTGGGCAGCTATAACTTCGAGGTAGTAAGGGACTTTGTCTACCTGGGCTCTGCTATAAATTCTACTAACAAAATCAGTGCAGAAATCAAGCGAAGAATCGCTGTTTTTTTGGGCTTATAACGCAATTCAACAGTAAAGCCCTATCTCGAACAACTAAGGAGACTCTATATAAGACCTTGACCTACGGCGCTGAAACATGGACTTTATTAAAAGAGGATGAAGATATCCTTGGTCGCTTCGAGAGAAAAATTCTTCGTAAGATTTTCGGTCCCATTTGCGTTGACGGGTTTTGGAGGAGAAGATTCAATCACGAACTATACGAGCTGTACAGCGACATCGACCTAGTCAAAAAACTGCGTATTGGACGTCTGAGTTGGCTAAGACATGTAGAGCGAATAGACACCAACGCTCCGGCCCGCAGAGTCTTCGAATCTAACCCCGAGGGACGACGCAGTAGAGGACCTCCTCACCGTAGGTGGCGCGCACAAGTTCAAGGAGACCTCGACCAACTTGGTGGGCGCAACTGGAGGCAATTAGCTAAAGACCGAGCTAAATGGAGAGGCTTGCTGGTTGAAGCCCAGGTTCACCCCGAACTGTAGCGCCACCTAAGTAAGTAAGTAAGGATTTCAACTGACGATTGGAGGCGAACATCTGGTGGTGATTTTTGAAAGTGAATTACTACCATAGAATTAGACAGCCCAGGCACAATTGTATAGAAAACGCATAAGGATAGAACTAAACAATAAAAGATAAGGGTTTTTATAAGTTCTTGGTGAAAAAAAAGGAAAGTGAAAAGAAAAACCATAGAAATAAAATTTAAACATTTAGGTGAGGTTAAGTTGGGTTGAGTAGGATCATGAGGTTATCATAAAACAGTAGGCACCAAGGTGGGCCCATCGCGATCCATAGGGAAACTTCACGGCAAAAAGACCTAAACCAATTCTCCCATAAGTGGCAAATACACGATACAACCGTCGTACCGACTTATGTTGTACCGACATCGATCCATCAGTTGTATGCAGCACACACATTATACAATCTGCGATTTACGTACAACCAAACATTTTATTCAGCCATTTTACACAAACATACCACATGATTTCTATACAATTTGTGCATGTGATAGCGGTTACTCAGTCAAGACCATGCGACCATACGATATCGGTACAATGGTCAGTTGTGTGGATATACACGATACAATTATCGTTGGTACAACAGTTGTATCGCGTGTTTCCCACTATACACTCAGTTTGACTACAGAATTTGAAGATGTCCTTATTATGGTTCCGGGACCTCACCTCTTCTAGATTATCGAAGAAGTATCTTCCAAGGTTTGATGTGTTATATCCTCCGAGACATATAGGTCATTGCAGTACCTACAAAGATTCATATTTGATAAACCCAGTCTCATAGCACACTTCCTTAGAAGACAATGGCCAGAGAGTAGTCCTATCGCTGTTCTTAGCCCTAACCTTTCTAGTCTTAAAATATCCCCGGATTTTCTGTAGTCTAACACAGGCCACAATGCCATAGATACCTTATGATCATCTAAGTTAGACCATATTAGATTAGCTATGTTGATAATTCTATCCCAAATAATTCCTCTAGCCACACGCCTTGGTGGTTTAATGTTACCGATTATGTCCCTATGTGGGAGCTCTGCTCCTGCTTTGGCCAGCTCATCAGCCTTTTCATTGTCTTCTATATCGCAGTGTCCAGGTACTCAACATAATCTGACATGGTTCTGCGTACATAATGCCTTGAGCATTGTGCGGCAATTCCTAACGATCTCAGATTTAGTGACATAAGACTCTAGCGCCTTTAGCGCAGCCTGACTGTCAATGAAGATGGCGATATTCTTGTTGGATACTCATGACATCTCAAGTAATTCCGCAGCTTTAAGTACAGATAGAATCTCTGTTTGGAACACACTGCATGGGCCCCGAAGTCTCAGGGCCACCTGTAGGTTAATATCCCTCGAGTATATATGTACCTGACCCCATGCCCCCTCTGGTCTTAGAACCATCTTTGTATAATACACGATACAAGCGTCATACATGTGCATGTGATACCGGTTATACAATCAAGACCATGCGACCATAAGATATCGATACAACGGTCAGTTGTGTGGATACACACGATACATTTATCGTATACAAAGCCAAAGCTGTCAAACCGTTGGTACAACTGTTGTATCGTGTATTTTCCATTTAAGAATATTTTTGGTGCATGCATAACCATTATCTCCTAACAGGAGACACCTGAAAAAACTTTTTGGTGTTTTCGGCGATTCGAACATGGAACCTCACGCGCAGTGATCCGACACACTAACCACTTGCAACAGCAACAATATCCCTTAAACGGGAGTCGCAAACAACTGGGGTGTTAGAAAGGTAACCTTTTCTATTTACATAGTACTGCCCTGATTCTCCTCTCTGTTTCTTAATTTCTGATGGTAAGCCATTTTTTGTCTATTTTGCAAACTTATCAACTCGTTAACTCACGAAATTGTCGAAATAGTTAAGCACAAGTGAACAAACGTCAGTTAAGTCTGTTGAACAGACTTCTTATTGGCCGAACCCGTTAACGTAGCATCTGCGATCATATGGCGAAAGACTCTTCATCGAATGTATTTGTCTTCCACCCTATTTTGTTCGATATTCTCCTTGATGTATTTTGATGTCGCCTTTCTTCATTCATCTTCTTCTTCTTCCTTTTATCAGCGAGGCTATGATCCGACAACAAGGGATCACAGCCCTCCCACTTCACCGCATTTCTACTGATCCGCCTGTGGGGCTCGCTTTTTTGACCTCAGAAAATATCGGCAGGCCTGCCGATTTTAGATCACACGGTTACTGAGGCCAATGAAATGCCGATGTCGTCGCATTTGTCTGATCCAGGCGTTTATAGGCCTGCCTTTCCTACATCGCGATGTCTTTGGAACGTGCATTGATATTGCCTTTTTAACAGGGTTCAAATGATCTCTTCTTTGAACGTGGCAATACCAACTGAGCCGGTCGCGCTCTATTTTTTGTACGATGGTTTTCTTGATGTGAAAGCTTCCACGGATCTTCGAACTTCTTATTCGATCAAGCTTTGTCACTCCTGCTGTCATGCGAAGCATCTTCATCTCAGCTGCCGTTAATTTAGTCTCATACGTTCTGTACATCGTCCAACATTGTGAACCGTATGTGAGCGCTGGACGCACAACTGCGGTGTAGGGTCTTCCTTTCAACTTAGGGGGCATTTTTTGGTCACAGAAGATAGCGGAATTTTCTCGCCACTTCATCCACCCTACGCTTACACGATGATTGATGTCGTCATCACAAGTTGCTTTGCTATTGATCATAGATCCCAGATATTTCAACTTTTCGCACTTGGGAAGCACTGTTCCATTCAAATAAATATCTGGAATAGGCCTGAGTCGATCAGAGAACGGGCAGCACAAGTACTCTGTCTTTTTTGAGCTAATTCGATACCCATTTCCCTCCAAAACGTCCACCCACACATCAAGTGCTCGTTGCAGGGATGTAGGATCCTCACTTATGATGGCTCCATCGTCAGCAAAGAATAACTGATGTACCTTGGGGTCCATCACTTTACCTTCAAGCAGATAATCAAGGACTGTAATAAAGAGCAAAGGACTTAAAACGCTTCCCTGGTGCACCCCGACTTTGATTGGGAACTCTTCGGTTACTCCAGCGGGGCATTTTACTCTTGTCTTTGCTCCCTCGTACATGTCCATGATTATCTGTACATAGGTTTCTGGAACCCTTCGATGTCTTAGCGCCACCCATATCAGATCTCGTGGTTGTCTGTCGAATGCCTTTTCAAAGTCAACCAATACAATATGCAAATCCCTTAAGGAATCACGATGTTTTTCCATTATGATCCTTATACTTTGTATTGCATCTGTGGTTGATTTACCCGAGACAAACCCGCACTGATCATCAGATAACTGTATTATTTTTCGCAGTCGGCCACCTAATACCCGCTCAACGATCTTCATGGTGTGTGACATCAGCTTAATCGAACGGTAGTTATCACAGTTTCGCGTATCACCCTTCCCTTTGTATACAGGGAGAAGGTAACTTTCCCTTCGCCTTTCTTCATTCATCGTTTCATACAATATTGCTTGGTGGTCGTTGTGAGTATACTGTTCTTCCATGTTGTTCTCCGAGCAAGGACGTTGCTTACAAAAGTAAAGTCGATGATTTAACCATCTCCATCCCTGGTGAACGTCTGTTTATTACTGCTATTTAAAAGCACTACGTTCAGGATCATCAAGGCTTCCAGCTGTCTGCTTTCCCTCCTGTTTGTGCTGGAGCAGCACCATTCTGCGGCCCATGCGTTAAAGTCTACGGCTATGACAACCGAACTTCGACCTCTAGGATCTATTTTTAGCCTGTTAAGGAAGCTATCAAATTCCTCGATCATTAGACTCGGTGGAGCGAAACAACTGTAAATGCGGCAGCCGTCAATTTTAGCCCAAACGAAGAATGTATCAGGGTTCTCATCTGTTTCTTGGAAGGGTCGTTCGCCGCAGGTCCATTTCCAGCTTTGATTGTTGCATCCGCTGTCCATACAGTATTTTCATACTGCCGATATGGTTCACTTTGGATTGCTACCTCTACGCCTAGTTCACGGATTGTTTGTGTTAAAAGGGTTTGGACCGCCTCACAGTGGTTTCGGTTTAGCTGTTTCATTGTTTCAGGAGCAGTTTCCTCCATGCTAGTTGGTACGACGGACATCTATGACTTTCCGTGAAATGTTTACTGTCAATACCGTCCTTGCGTTGACAGAGTAGACATTTATCGCGAATTTGACACACAACCCATCCTATTCGTACTTTGCCTATTGCGACAACCTCCTTAGCTGCTTCTGCTGGTAAGCTCACGGTTGCCGTCTGGGTACCACAGTAGGCCTTCGTAAGCGATTTAATTGTTAATGTCTCTATGACACTAGTATTCTTGAAGCATTAAACATGTCTTCTTTGGTGGTAATCTCATCGAGACCTTTCACCTCATTTAATGTCCCGTGTGTAAAGATTTTCACATCCGCTTCTTCTTCCAGTATAGGTATAAGGTTAAAAGACCTTTTCTTCGAATTTTGTGGCCAGTGTGCGCTGGCGCATATGGTTCACAATACGTCCGTGGTTAGTGTGACGGACCACTGCGCATGAAGTTCCATGTTTGAATCCCAGAAAACACCAAAAAGTTTGTTTACGGTCCCATCTCTCGCGAACGTCTGACAAACATCCGAGAGTATTGTTGTCTCGAGAAAGCTTGTGGTTGCGAGAGCTGTTGCGTCAAATACAATATTTATTTATTTATTGAACGGCAGCTGAGATAAAGTTGTTTCGCATGACAGCAGGAGTGACAAAGCTTGATCAAATATGAAGATCGTAGATCTGTTGAAGCGTTCACGTCAAAGAAACCATCTCACGAAAACTAGAGCGCCACCGGTTCAGCTAGTATTATCATGAGAAGAGATCATTAGAACCCCATCAAAAAGCCAGATATCGCGAAGGAGAGGCAGACCTAAAAACTCTTGGATCACACAAATGCAACAACACCAGGATTGTGATCCTCAAGTGATCCAAAATCGGGAAGCCCTGTTGATATTTTCTGAGACCAAATAGGCGGATGAATAGAAATGCATTTAAGTGGAAAGGTTATGATCCCTTGAGTTCAGATCATAACCTAAGCGAAATAGGAAGAAGATTAACTATCAAAACTGTGGAGCATGAGGTCTGCATATACTCGTATACAAATTTTAAATTTTAAATGAAACTTTGGTTATGACCGAAAGAATAAGATCGCGGATACAAGCTGCAGAAATGAGGTTCCTTCGCGGTGTTGCTGGAATAACTCGTAGTGATCGAGTGCGCAACACCAGAGTACGCGAGGCGCTCAATGTTGAGCAGCTACTTCTCCGAACGGAACGATCTATGCTTCGATGGTTTGGTCAAGTAGTGCGTACGCCCCCAGACCGGCTTCCAAGACGCGCCATGGTTGCCGTGCCATCAGGTAGGCGACTCCGCGGAAGGCCTAGAAATAGATGGATGGACCAAGTCCGACATCTCTGCTGGAGCCGCCTAGGGATTCCTCCTGATGAATTGAAGTCAATGAGCATCCACCTGAGCATCATACCCCCGCGACCCTTATAAAGGATTAGCGGGCCATTGAAAATGTATATATGTATGTATGTAAATCAGTCTATAAATTTTATGTTTGGCGCGTTTTGAAGATTTCCTGTACTTATTCGAATAAAAGAGGAGTAAATTTCGTGTCGATAATGTTGAGAGAATTTGCGCCATATGTGGGTTAAAGTAACCTGCCAAAACAAAGTATAGTGGGAGTAAGTTTCAACAAACTCATTTCAACATTGTGCATTTCACATCAAAGAAGTTTAAGTGAATGCATTTCAAGCTATTTTCCTTCAAACCTTTTTGCAGGGACACAAGAAAATGCAAAATTTAATGCACGTACAGGTCTTAACTTTTCCAAAGGATGCAGATTTTTCAGAGACTAGGATCAGGGTAAGGAAAATCTACATAAGAACTTGTGTGTCGGGAGTCTTTAATATCATGTTTCATGGTGACATGTACATCCAAATCATATTCTTTCAATTTTTTTTTTTATTTTAAAAAACTTTTCTTATTACAATTTCCTTATAAACTTAAATAAAAAAAAAATTAATATAATAAAATATCTTAAGTAACTATTCCGTAGTCAGTTCGTCAGTTGAAATGTGAATAGGATTCGTAAATTCGATGTGATCATTCGATAAGGAGTCATCTGAAACATAAGTTATTTGCAAACTTTGTTGTACGAAAATGTTTTAATTAGTCTCACCTTCAATACCCCGTGATTCGTAATTAAGGCTACTTATAATACTATTTAAAAAATCTTGTGTAATTGTTTCTGTAATGTTAACAGGAGCATAGTGAGCAAAGCTTCTACGTATTCGGTGGTCTTCTGTGGCAGTGGTGTCACGTTTATTTCTGAACAAAGCCAGACTTATATGCGATTTAGTTGAGGCTATATTATTCGCCCCGAACTGCAAGCATTTGCCATTAACACAATAACGCTCGTCAGCAGCTGAGCACTTTGTTCCAAGTGGAAAATGTCCATAGTTGCCATTAACTATATAGAATCGATGTTGCAGAATCTCATCCTGACAGGCCACTCGGCAACTTCGATCCGGATCATAGACACTTGGTGAGAGTTGCATACCATACCCAGATAAGCCTCGTACTTTAAGTTTATAACGAGCGCAAGTTGCCTCTGCATATTCGGTGGTGGTTTGAAGTCGATCACATGGCTGGAAGGGAAACTTGGAAGTCATTACAATCGAAAGAACAAAAGCAATGTATACCTTGACTTGATGCGTACAGAGTTGTATGCTATTGGCTCTAGACTTTCTTGATGAAATTACTTGAACACCTTTGGACTTTTCCATACAGCTAGAGTGACATCCCGACTTAACCTCCCATTCGTTCTCCAAAGGGTCTTTTTCATTCAAGCTCATGGGATACTTCCATTGACTTCGATATGGTTCTGGTTTCCACTTGGTATGCGTCTGGAAGTTTCTTCCTACAACTTCTAAAATAGATTTGTGTTTACGAAGCTGAATGGAATTCATTTTTCTCAAACCAACCGTTTTCATATTTACTCCGTGGGGGTGTGGTAGCTCCCCGCATGGGTTTAGGGTGTCTCATTTCGTCTGAGTGCTTGTATACATTGTTCCACTTTCGGGACTCCTCTTCAGCTATTCTCTGATGTGGACAATAGTACGGATCGATCTTGAAATAATTCTTCGTTGAGTTGTCACACGAAAACCTTTCACATCGTCCGTCAATGCAATAGGAAGTGTCATCAAAATTGTACTCCTTCGAACGACATGTGGTACCCTGCGGGAAGGTCCAGCTTCGAGATTTCGTACCACCCGACTTAGTCTTGCAAAAAACTTTGCATGATTCCTCTATAGAATAATTTTATTAAGATCACCTTTGACCGGAGATTTAGAGTCTTACCTATGTTTCCGACAATCTGTAGGCCCTCACCAGTGAGTTCAGAATCGAATTTACCTGCCCTTTCACAAATATTTGATGCAAACTCTTCGATTGTCATCTTAGGAATGGTAGAACACTGTTTCCTAATGCACGATTCATATTTCTTATCTCTACCTTGACAACGACGTCCATGATCCAAACAAGTTCTCACATATGTCTTCAGTCCAGTGCTTCCCTCTCTTAAACGTCCGGATGCTCCGTACAAACATCCGGAATCACAGTCACTTGCATCACCCCATTCACCCCATATGGGTGGCTAAGACAGAATTTCAAATAAAATTAATGGTAATCCTAGATCCCTGCAACTCACCTTATTATAATTATAGTCTTGATGTACCAACTTGCCATTGGTCTCCAAGAAGCTCGCTTTATCAGTCACTTTGCCAGCGCTGATTTGCCTCGCTGACGAATATGATTCCATAAAAGTTGCCTTCATATCGCATTTTCCACTGCGGCACCACTGTTTAAAAAAAAGCTCCATTACCGCAATATCTCATTTGTTCAAAAGTGAAACTTACCATCATTTCGCCACATTCGGTTCCCTCTAAAGCTGGATGTGATGTCCAAGTGTATCGATCACGTTGACAATGTAGGTCTCGACAGATATCTGACATATTTTGACCGCGTGATCGTACACTGTCCTTACCATACTTTAGCATACACTGTTGGTCCGCATCAAAGCGCTCACCAGGCATCTTGCCCTCAGCGGCATGGTCATAGCCTTTGCCAAACTGTCCACGATCGAAGAGACATTTCGATTGACTTGATCTTGAGAGATGAGAAAGTTCTTAATAAGGATGGGGAAAGAGAGGTCTTGTAAGCTTACTCCAAAAATGTATTCAGATATGTTCTACTGCATTTAGACCACGTAATCTTGCCACTGCCTAAAGTTGGTGACATAATGAACTGGCTAGGGTCACAGCTAGTCTCGATTGTATCATGACGCATTCCAAGACTGGGTGTTAGATAAATAATGTAATTTAAATAATGTACATATATTTTAATAAAGAAGTGGTTTTACTTGTGGCCAATTTCGTGTGCTACAACGAAGACACTCTCAAAGTGTTTTCCCTCGTTGATTGTACAGGACGATGTCGTTGTGCACATTCCCGTAACTGGAGCTAGACCCACAACCTGATTGCTCACTTTGCCATTTTTACCAATTACATACAAGTCAAGACCTAGCAAAAGAAATACGAGTTACTAAAAGTATGTAAATTTGATAGATTTTCTGACGGCTTAAGCCGAGGCTGTATTCCAAGTGTAGTATAATATCTAGCCCTCTTGGAACTGCGGCAACAACAGCTCTGCAAAAATATATAGAATCACCTGCTTGATAACTTGCTCTACGAAATCTTATCAAAAACTGCTCCCTGTAAATACTAGATGGCAAAGAACAGACTTGGGGTAAATGAACATGTTTAGTGGGGGACGATTCTCTAAGAAGACTATTGCTTGAATAGCTCTGGATCATTTTACTCAGGCCAATGACCACCAGGAAACTTAGAGTCTTCTATGTCTGGTTGTAAAAGTTTGCTAGAGGGTAAAATACGGAGAGATTTCAGTGCCCAAGGTGCAGAGTCACCGTGGTTTTGGCTGTCAGGTGTTAAGAGTTATTAGCTCCAAATCAGATGCTTTTGACGAATTCGATAGATGCTTCTTTTGTATCCTATGTTATCCTGAAGTTAAAAGAATTAACGTTGTTGTGCACTTTTTATGGCACTAGCGGCGAGGGTTTCATGTTAAGGTGGGAGTAGAGCAGTTAGAGCGCAGATCATAGTATAGACCGATGATTTATTGCACTGTCGTAATTGAGGAGGAATTTCTGATTCATCGATGTCACCAAATCGCTAAAAGTGCATTAAACGGTTCTTCCCATGCAAACATGTTTACGGTCGGTTGCTTTTCTAAGCATCCAAGGCATCCAAGGCATACATACATTAAATATTCATTGGATAAGATCTTGAACCTGAAGAAACCTTTTAGAAAATTATCGTTTGTTAGTAGATTATCCGCTTACATGTGGACAAATAGACATGACCTCCCCAGGGCCTGCATACTAATCAGTAAAAACATAAAATTCTAGGTGGTAGGAGGCATCCACTGCGCCATTATAATTGCTTCGGCCTACTTCGACGGAGGCGGGGAGGCACCACCGGAAACAGTTCAAAGGTTAGTTAGAAACTGCAGAAGGAGCAAACTGCCACTTCTGCTAGGACGCGATGCCAACGCCCAGTCTGGAATGGGGCAGTAGCAACCACAACGCTAGAGGTGAGTGCCTTCTCAAATTCATTATTAATGAAAACCTAGATATTTTGAATGTTGGAACTGCACCAACTTTTGTAACTAGGGTAAGGAAAGAAGTTTTTAAATTACACTCGGCAGCCCGAGTGTTTTTTTCTGACGAGCCGTCCATGTCGCACCAAAGGATCATCACTTTCAACATAGAAGGTCTCAGTAAGGAGGTTACCCCGAACAGGAACCCCCGCAAAACTGACTGGAACAGGTCTACACTCAAGTGGAACCTAATAAATGTGAAAGGAAGGAAAACGGCGAGCCACTTCCTAGAACTAGAAAACAACGTGGAAGTGGTGAACAGAGCTATTAAAGATGCATTTGAAAGCAGCTGCCCTATTAGCTGTAAGAAAGATCCGAAGGACACTCCCTGGTGGAACAAAACGCTAGTTGAACTAATATCAAAGATGCGCAAGCTCTTTAATAAAGCAAAGCGTGACGGAGACTTGCAAACATACACCGAGCAATTAACAAGATACAACTTGGAAATCAGAAAAGCTAAAAGAAACAGCTTCAGAGCCTTCTGTGAGAAGAGTCCAAAACTCCCCCCGGTGCCCCCCGGAAACTCATCAAGCATTTTGGAACAACCTGGACACCTTCTGAGCGGCAGCGTAGGCTGAATAAATTAAGTCCTGACAACCTTCAGGTTACCACCTTCCTCATCAAAGGTAGCCCTCGTAATGCTGATGTCTCGTGGATTACGAATTTGTTTTTAAAGAAATACGGTATCACCATCTCCCGATGAGAACTGATCCTGCCTTCTCACCATAGAAGTCTTCGCAACTTTAAATTCGACCTCCCGGCTAGATACGAATGGCTATTCCAAAACCCTGCTAGTTTAAATTTCAACCTCGGAAAGATGCGTATCTGCAAATGGACGGACAAGTCTACTAACATAGATACGTTAATTAATGATAGAGCTAGTAATAACCTCACCCATAGAGATAAGTTAATTAATAATAAGTTGTACCCACTCTCTGTCCACTCTTCGCATAACAAATCCACCATTTCAAACAATGGACCTACCACCCACCTAAAATCCAGCAGTACTCATCTCCCGTCCTTTAACAAGTCTAAACCCGACTCAAATTGGTCTTTCAAAACATCTTCCCTAACTACAACCTTAAAACGGCAGCCGTACTGTCTAAGTCTGCTACCAAATTGCCGAATATCAAGCGAGTCGATGTCCCGCCGGTCCCCTCTCCCTCTCCAAACACCAAGGCCGCTCCCTCAGTCAAATACCCCAATCGAACTTCAACTAACCGCGTCTCTTTCTATCTGTCACCTGATTCCTGTCCTCCTTCAAGCCATAGCACTTCTTATAATAACACTCCCCTCACCGTTAATTACCCGAATTTCACCCACTCCCACACTCTCAATCCTTCCTCGTTAACCACCTCCAGTTGCACCTCTGCCCATACTTCGTCCTCGGTCTCTCTTAACAATTCCATCTCGGCCAATTCGACTTCCGATCCAATGCTTCCTCCCACCGTCAAACTCACGCCTAAATTAATAGACCCAACGTCAACAATCAATGACCTCGATGGCCGCTACATTATGTCAAGATTGCGCGATAACCGGCTTTTTGGCAATGTTCGCCTTTACCTAGCCTATTTACATGACAAGCCTGACTCCGTCTGCATCGACGGAAAAACAAAGAATAATGTCATGGTATTGATCCAAAAAGAAGGCCTCCCAACTGACCCTATAGCCCTGAAGAATATCTACACACGTTTTCATGAGAGTTTTAATATCTCCTCTTCCACTGTGGCTAAAGACCTATCAACCTATGGCTCTCATATTGGTTCCAAACGTCTCTCGTATCTCCAAAAAACTCGCAGCAATCATAATAAATATTTTCGTCCCTAACCCCATCACAGTCGATCCATCTCACTCCATTGAAATTGCCCCAAAGCTCCTTTCCCTCTACTATCAGAATGTCAGATGACTTCGCACCAAAACCTCGATGGTGCACCTGAAATCACAATCACTTCCCTACGACATCTTTGCACTAACTGAAACCAACCTTTGTCCCAATGTTCTTAACTGTGAATTATTCACTTCTGACTTCGTAGTCTTTCGCGCTGACGGCCAGAAACATGAAGACCTCTCCTTCGGTGTTCTTTTAGCCATACATAATCGTCTTGATGCAACCCTCGTCAAATTCTCAAATTCCACTTCTTTTGAATTCGTATCAGCTAAATTATCTGTATCCAAACGGAGCGTATATATTGTGTGCTGTTATATTCGCCCTTCTCAACCCGTCCAAGCATACCAGCTGGCCGTTGATACAGTTGACTCTCTGTTAGATATCGCTGATCCTGATGATGATTTTATAATTGTTGGCGACTTCAATCTTCCCCTTTTAGAATGGTCTCCATCGGAGGACGAATCATCATTTGTTCCTACTAACTCCTCCTGAGAAAAGGAAATCCTCCTTACTGATCGTCTTTTTGACTCCGGCCTTTTTCAGATCAGTGGCATTACCAACAACTTAGGTAGGCAGCTAGATCTGATTTTCTCATCCGATCCCCATAATTCCTTGGTTACCGCGAGTAACCATCTTCTCTGCACCCTAGACCAATATCACCCTCCTCTAGCTCTTGCCTTTTCGTATGAAAACGTCAACATTACCGTTGATTCTGAGAACTCTCTCTCTTTCAACTTCCGCAAAGCTGACTTCGTTAAACTTAACAACCCACTCAATAGCATACATTTCAGCCTCTTCCTAAACATTAACACACCCATTGATATCGCTCTCGTATTCTTCTACACAGCAATCTTTGACTGTCTTCTCCAATCTGTCCCTTATCTGCCTCGAAAAAACTGCTCATCATCACCTCCTTGGTATAATAAGGAATTGCGTACTCTTCGCAACGTCAGAAACAAATTATGGAAAACTTACCTGGTATCCAAATCTGCCTCAGATTACGCATATTACCAGCAAGCTTACTCCCGCTTTTCCATCCTCTGCGAATCCCTCTATCTCGAATACCTCGGTAGAATGCAATTAAGTCTAATCACTGATCCTAGGCGCTTTTACCAATTTATCAACGTCAAAAGAAAGTCCGACGGCTTTCCTTCCACTCTAAAATTACTTAATACTTCATCTGCTGACCCTAAAGTAATCTCCAACCTCTTTGCAAGCTTTTTCAGCCAATCTTATAGTGACCATGTACACGAACCGGACCTAGATTTTTTCTCCTACCTGAATAACTGTCCTCAAACCTCTCTAGCTTCAGTCGACATTAGGTCTGATATTGTGCGAGAAAAAATTAATAGGCTAAAAGATGACTTCTTCCCTGGTCCCGATGGTCTGACCGCCATCTTACTAAAGCAATGTGTAGATGTCCTGTGTCAGCCCCTTACAACTCTATTTCGTCTCTCACTCTCTCAAGCCGTTTTCCCAAAATTATGGAAGGACTCTTTTATTTTCCCTATCCATAAAAAAGGCAGTAAAAACGACATTTCTAACTATAGACCCATAGCCAAACTTTCCTCTACCCCTAAGCTTTTCGAAAGCATTGTCCACAACAGCACGGTTTCTTAAAAAGTAGGTCCACTACGACTAACCTGACAGAATTCGTTTCCAAAACACTACAAGCATTAGAGAAAGGTAATGAAGTGGATGTCATTACCACTGACTTCAGCAAGGCCTTTGACAAAATCTGTCACTTAACAATTTACCTTAAACTTGAAGCCCTCGGTTTCCCACCCTCTTTCATTTCATGGCTGATATCGTACCTAGAAAAACGCCAGTACAGGGTTCTCTTCAGATTTTCAGTCTCTGACCCCATTAACGCCACTACAGGGGTTCCTCAAGGCAGTCATCTTGGTCCGCTGATCTTTGTCTTAACTATAAACGATGTTGGTCACGTCATAAAAGACTCTGATCTGTCTATTTACGCGGATGATATGAAAATCACTAAGGTAATATCTACCCCCACCGATTCTCTCTTACTTCAAATCGATCTAAATTCATTCCACACATGGTGCGACAAAAACCTTCTAGAACTTAACGTCGCCAAATGTCAGTCCATAACATTCTCTCGTAAACGCCTCCCCACATCCCTCAGAACCTATTACTTTCTTAGCGAGCCCGTTCCCTCAGTCTCCTCTATATGCGATTTGGGAATTATTTGTGGCAGGGAGCTAAACTTCCGTTCCCACATTGATCATATTGTACACAAGGCCAATTCTTCTCTCGGTTTCATAAAACGCTGGTCTAAAGAATTTTCAAACCCTTACGTTTCCAAATCCCTTTATATCACCTTTGTCAGACCACTCCTGGAATACGCCAGCCAAGTTTGGTCACCTTCTCACAACATACACTCCCTTAGAATCGAAGCTGTGCAGCGTAGGTTTATCCGGTTTGCCTTACGCGGTCTCCCATGGGCCGACAACTATATCTTACCTCCCTATGAAGACCGGCTAAAATTGATTGAACACCCTAGACTTTCATTCGAGTCTATCCGCCCTTAGAAAGTCCCTCTACACCTCTTCATGAACCAACCAGTCCCTCCCTATTTTGTAAGATAGTTTTTAAGACTTAGTTTAATAAAAAATGTGTGGGCCCCCAGGGGCCCAACAAAAAAAAAAAAAAATAAAAAAAAAAAAAAAATGTTAAGCTTAGAGTTAAGGTCCCTCGTTAAAAGCACTGGCTACGGAGAAAGCAAGCGCGCCAGGCTCACTGAAAAAGCAAGATGAAGAGCAGAGGGCCCTTCTACTATTAGAAACACACTTTCCGGGTAGCTCAATCCACAGCAACACAGTTGTATTAGAAAGGTATAAAAGGGTCAGGAGAGAGGACTGGGCGATGGCATGAGACATTTGCACAAATTAAAGGCTAAGTTGGGCTATGAACACCTTCCAGCCGTTTAAGGCACCGGAAGCGGACGGAATATTTCCTGCCCTACTACAACAAGGCCAAGAAATCATTATGCCACACTTCCTAGGACTATTGAGACTTGGGCATATACTAAGAATAAGGAGAAGGGCAAAGTGATCCAAGAAACGCACAGAAGTGGTGTGGAACTCTAGGACTTAGAGTGAACCCTACCAAAACCACTGTGATACTCTTCACCAAGAAAAGACAGCTAAAGCGTATGCAACCTATCCTGTTGGAAGGGATAAGGGTTCGACCCACAGAAACAGGTCAAGTATCTAGGTCTAACACTAGACAGCAAACTCCTCTGGAGAGAACATGTAGAAGAGCAAGAGCACCAGAGCACTTATGGTGTGCAGAAACATTTCAGGAAAAACCTGGGAATGTAGCCTAGCCACAATGAGGTGGATGTACCTGATGATAGTAAGACCCATCATCACTTACGGGCCAGTGGCATGGGCTAACAGAACGAGGACATCTCTCAACAAAGTGCAAAGATTAGCCTGCATATGCATAGCAGGAGCCATGCGAACCTGTCCAACAGTCGCACTAGAAGTGATCGTAGGTATACCTCCACCACAAATAGTGCTAGACCGAATCGTCAAGGAGACCATATTGAGAATCATCAAAGAGGGCATCGGGAAAGGAATATGCATTGCAAACAAAGAGCGATTTACCCTATCCAAATCGGTGCCGGTTCTAGACTGGCTCATAGATGATATGGTCAAGAAATACTGCTTTGAAAAGAGATTTGACTCAAAGCTAAGCAACAAAAGAGACTGGAGCAGCGAATCCGATAAAAACCAACTCAAACAACACACAACTAAATGATACACATACGGATCGAAATAATCTACTGGCACTGGGGCAGGAGTGTACGGCCCCAGGACCATATTTCAAACAGAAGTTCACGCGATCGATAGATGCGCGCAATTCAACCTAGACAGAAAATATCGCGGCCAGGACATCGCAATACTATCAGACAGCCAAACCGCTATTAAAGCACTGACCTCGCATGAAATCAGATTCAAACTGATATGGGAATGCCTCACCAGGATTAACAAACTGGGAGAAACAAACAAAGTAACTCTCTACTGGATACCAGGACATGTAGGAGTGGAGGGGAACGAAGCAGCTGATGAACTAGCTAGAAACGGATCAGACACGCCGTTCCTTGGACAAAACCCTTTTGTGGGATAGAACCCCACCAAACACGGGAAGACTTCAGGAAAGAGGAAGAGAACAAGAACAAGACGATATCCCCAAAATAAGACAGGCAATAGAACTTCTGGGGAAATACAACCAGAAAAGAAGCAGAACCTGCCTAAGAGTTAGTAAGAATCGACTTCCCATCTTGGCGGGCAGGTTAACGGGTCACTGCAGACTCAAGGAGCACCTTAGGAAACTGAGAATAGAGGTAGACGGACACTGAAGATTCTGCAGAGACTTCGCAGAAACACCAGCTCACCTTCTTATGGAATGCGAAGCACTGATCCACAAAAGAATAAATCACCTAGGTGCCTACCTCCTATCAGAAATTGATTTACCTCCGCTGGATCCACTGAAGCTACTCCGGTTTGCTGTAGCAGCTGGAGGAAGTGCTCTAGACCTGGTATATCATCGCTAGAGCTGTAGTATGGGGGGCAAAATAGATCTTTTAAAGGTCGCAGTGCACTTTCATTTACATCTACATCTACATCTGGACAAGGCTACGCATAAGAAATTCAGTTTAAACTTAACAGGTTCCATGGATCAACATGTTTAGCGACAAAACAGATTTGGTCGAAGCTGGATCTAAAACGTTCATAGAATTCGATTTCTCTCAAAAGATTGCATATCGGCGCTATAATAGGTGTCATCACTGGACACTGTCTAATAGGCAAACATGCTACAAGGCAAGGCCTTTTTGCGAACGACTTTTGTAGAAGCTGCATGGATAAAAAAGAGGAAGAAACTATTCCTCACCTTCTTTGTTTCTGCCCAGCTCTCTTCTGGAGAAGGAATCTTCACTTAGGAGCCCCCTATTACAACGATTTGGGTGACCTGATAGATATTGATATTAAGAGCCTCCTACGCTTCATAAGAAGCTCAAAATGATCTTAGCGAGTACGTAGAGAGATTTTCTCCCATGATCCACGTGGTATCACAACGGCCCTATTATTGCTCTAAGTGTGTTTGCGATTCTTAGCTGGCAGCCACTTTAACCTAACCTAACAGGTTCCAATTAATCTATCAAAGTCTTGCGCTCTTATGACTTCGTTTAAACGACCTGGAAATGATTGTATGAAAACCTAGCTCTTATCTTCTTCATCCATCTGCGGTTAGTTCCTCCCGTTTTAAAGGGTTTTCTCAGAAAACAAGCTAGTAAAAGTGACCGTGACTATCACCAATTGAATCTCCGAACGGAACGATCTATGCTTCGATGGTTTGGTCACACAGTGCGTATGCCCCAAACTGACTTCCAAGACGCGGCATGATTGCCGTGCCATCAGGTAAGCGACCGAGGGGCCTAGAAATAGATGGTTGGATCAAGTCCGACATCTCTCCTGGAGACGTCTAAGGATTCCTCCTGATGAGTTAAAATCAATGGTGGTAGATCGAGAAGGGTGGATAGTCTACTAGAGCATCCTACCCCCGCGACCATTTTAAAGGATTAGCGGGCAATTGAAAATGTGTATAAATGTATGTATTAACAGAATCTGGTGTTATCTATTATATACGAGTATCTTTTCCTCCAAAATTGGAAATGGTTGCATATTAGATAATCATTACTTTGTTTAAATTTTTAGGCTCAAAACTTTTCCATAAAATAGAAGAAGTTCTTGACATATTAATCATTTTTCTTGTAGCTCAGCTTAGTTGAAGAACAAATTAGTGGTAGAGGCGGAGATCTATTGATATTTTAGGAAATATTAGTATTTGAATACCTCATCACTCACCACTCTCCGGTAATTTTATTACTTGGAGAAGCGTTGATCAACTAAAAAGGACGTCAACGACTTACTAGCAATAGAATAAACTGGGAGGGCTTTAGAAATGATTGCGAAACAAATATCGCCTTAAACGTATCACTTAGAACACCTTGTGAACTGGAGGACAAAGTCGATCGTTTCGTGGAAGCAATCCAAAAGGCGGCATGGAGAAACACTCCTAGAAACTATACGAGTAGGATTAACCGAAACAAAAAGTATCACAGAGAAATCATTGAACTTGTGGGGTAGAAAAGAAAAGCACGAAAGAAATGGCAAATCACCCGTGCACCGTAACCAACTATGCAATCGCCTTATATGTAGTATTCGGCAATTTAAAAGCAATAATATAGCGACCTACCTTGAAAATCTCTCCGCTGAAAAAGAATCAATTTATTCGCTTGGAAAGAGCTAAAAGGCATCCTGAGACCTCAAATGCAAGCGCCACCAATTCGAAAAAACCATAGAAACTGGGCCAAGAGCGACAAAGAAAAGGCAGAACTTTTTGCTTTGCACTTAGAAGAAACGTTTAAGCCATTCGATGGCCCTTCGTAAACGCCCCACTCTCCAGTCACGACATCTGACAACTTTAAACTAAAAACGTTGCATTGATTGAACTTAGGGAAGTGATTAAAAATCTAAAGATGAAAAAACTCCAGGTTACGACTTGATAACGCCTCAGGTAGTGAAGGAATTACCGAATAAAGCTTTTATCAAACTGCTCTATTCGATCAACGCTTCGTTCAGATTGCTTTACGTTCCAAGACAATGGAAAGTCGCCGAGATTATAATGGTCCCGAAGCCAAGAATGAGAAGAAATTATATCGGCCTATTTCCCTATTGCCGGTTATCTCAAAAATATTCAAAAAACTACTTTCTAAACGTCTAAAACCCGTTATCGACGATAGACGTCTCATCCCTGACCATCAGTTTGGATTTAGAAGCAAACATTCGACAATCGACCAAGTCCACAAAAAAACTGACGTGATAGAGAAAGCTATCGAAGAAAAAAGAATTTGTTATGGTGTATTGCTTGACGTCTCACAAGCTTTCGATAAGGTTTGGCACGAAGGCTTGGAGTATATATTGCAACGACTACTTCCACGGCAACTCTTTCTAATCTTACGATCGTACCTCACCGAGAGACTCTTTCGTGTTAAGCACGGAAATGATTACTCTGACTTCAAGGAGATTGCTGACGGAGTCCCACAAGGAAGTGTCCTTGGCCCGCTTCTATATGTACTCTACACACGTGATATCCCGCAGGAAAGAAACTGCGTCGTCGCCAAGTTTGCAGACAATACTATTGAAGGAGCAACTGGAAAGCTGTAACATGCTGTTAATAAAATCCAAGCTTGGACGAATTCTTGGCGTTTTGTGTTGAACGGAGCAAAATATCTAGGAATGACTCTAGATGTAAAGCTGAAATCGAAATTGAACGTAAAAACGAAACGCAACGAGCTCAAAAGCAAATACCGAAAAATGTACTTGCTACTTGGAAAACATTCGAAGTTGAGCCTACATAACAAACTGCTTGTCTATAAGCAAGGGCTAAAGCCAACGTAGACAAATGGTATACAACTATGGGGTTATACCAGGGAAAGCAATAGAAATATCCTACAAACTTTTGAAAATAAAGTTCTTAGAACGATCGTTAGAGCACCGTGGTATGTACGTAGTGAAGATATTTATTGGGATCTGGAAATTCCCAGCGTCATCGGAAAGATAACAAAATATGCGCGTAAACAGAAAGACCATGTCCACAGCCATTGTAACCGTACCGTCATTCAACTACTTAACGCGAACAATTCAATTCGTCGTCTGCAAAGGTAAACCGTAAAAATTTAAAGTAATGATAGAACGATATATAGACCATAGAAGTACCACGACCTACTCTGCTGCTAATTCATCTTCTTTGAACTTTCCCTTAATTAAGTAAACCATATGCCCTTAGGTATGCTAATTTAGTGAAATAATCTGTAATGCTATTGCGGATTATATCTTTCATCTGACTCTATGTCGAGAGTCTTGAAGCATAACTGCAGTTCCAGTTTTTTCATCGAAAATTCCAGAATTCGCCATCAAAGATCTTTGGCTGTCTGACAAACACTTCACTGATAAACCAAAACCACCATTGATCGATCTACCAAGAGACTGCTTCTTGAAGAACTTAATCCAATCTCTCTGAGATGCAACTTTGTAAATTTCGATGTTCAACTCATTTTTGCATACAAAATTCACAAAGGAGCCATATTACACCCGTTTTGCATAGAATATGAAATAAATCAACTCACCTGTCAATATCACAGCGTGATCATAATGAAGCACATCTACATCCGAAATCGGATTCAAACCTCTCTGCCACATGCAGAAATTATTCAAATAAACATCTATATCACTGGACTGTCTCAATTCCTTTGGATGCGGATGTAGGATCTCCAGCCGCTTGAGTATGAAATTGATACGATGTCCCAACGATGGGTGATTATAGAGCAATTGCACCCCGTTGATCATTGCCAGCACAAAGCGAATCAAATGACTTTCGGTTTGCCTTGGGAAATTCTTTGCCATGTGCTTGAAAAGGTCCCTATCCACAAAGATCGCCGTTTCTATATGAAGCACCTGTGGAATTTTCCACTGCTGTCCAGATATATGGCGTCGTCGACGTCTTCTATGACCGTGCACCGTCGCATTGCCTTGTGTCAACCTTCCCTGCCGATTGTGTCCTCCCCCGTGGTGATGAAAAGTATTCTGATCGTATGATGGTTGCCTTCGGGGTGCATCAAAGGCATCCTTATGAGGCTCGAATTGGGTGTCCCCAGTGATATCGATATCCGAGTGTAGCCCACCATTGAACTCAACAATGATATGGTTGCCAGCACCAAAACGTTCGGGCAAGGGATGAACTACATGATGTTTAGCGTTGTGATAGACTATTCCCCGCTATAGGGACAGAGATCGTAATGAATGAGGCATGCAATGGACTGCCAACTGTCAACTTACCAAGCTCAAATCATCACATAGGTCAAGGGCTGAATTTGCATTGCGATAAAAGCATCTTTCATAGTTCACAGCCAATTTATGCGAACCCTCGATGAACTGTGAAACATTTGCATAGCGTCGGATGAAAATGAATGCATCGTCGATCAGCTTCTCGGCCTGCTGGAGCTTCAGGTCAACCAGTTTACCATTATCTGAGGGCAAATACATAACAAAACACAAAGAGATATGCAAATAAGATCACGGTCCACTTGAAGATATGGCGCTAAACACTACATCGTCGAGGCATCTATTGTAGGGAAATTAGTTCGCCTCCTTTCTGCATCCGTACTCACCTTGGATCTGTAGCGAGATATCTTTTTCACTTTGGGTAGATCGTTTATGACGCTGCTGATCACGACGTTCTATTTGAACCAATTTGACTTCTCCTTCTGCAAAAAAAACAATGTACAAGTATCTGTAGTAAGAATACGAAGCGATCTTAAGAGGGTGATTCAGTCAAGAATGGGAAGTGCAGTGAGCAAGCATGAGGAAGACATTATCCAGATTGTTAAGTAAGCAAATTGCCTCGAAGAAGTTCAGAGATACCACTTAGATGTCTGTGCGGCAGTGAATGTTATTCACTTTTCATATGTTCTGCTGTTGGTACGGCAGAATCACGAAGTTGAACTTGCGCAACTAATCGTCCTGCGTGTGATTTGCTTCTTGTGGTGGTCAAGACTTGGTAAGCATCTTTTACTTTGTCGTGCTGCTCACTTCAGCGGAAAATTCTATCAATCAGTAGGCAGTAAGTTTGCATGCATAGTCAGTCATTCAATCACTATGGCGAATGGGTAATTTACCGAATCAACATCGTGAAACAACTATGTGCTTCTTGGTGGATGGAATAAAGGCACTTGCTATAAGCATTGCGTTGATGGTTTAATTAACAAATCAAAAGTGTTACACAAATGTTTTCTATTTTTTACAATAAATTGAACACGAAATTGTTTCCATTGCAAGACGCTATGGTTTTAGAGAGGAGGGTTTACTGGAAATAATCTTGTATTTGCCTTCAGAGAAGTGTAAAATGAATTCACTTGTTGCACGAATGCGAAGATTAATTGGAGCAGCAAATTGAAATGAATAAGTTAATACGCCAATACGCCAGCGAAAGGTGAATATCCTGGGTGAAAATAAGTGGGCGTTTTGAATAAGAAAAATAAAACGATACTTATTATTTATTTGTTTTATGTTAAGCAAAAGAGCTATAAGGTCTATTTCTGATTTTGTTTTCTATCTTTTAATTAATATCAAACGCAACAATGTATTCTTTTTGCATTCTCATCGTGACGTGATTTTTAAAGACAAAATATTTTCTTTGTTTTTTTTTTTTTTTTTAAGATATTTTAAGATTTTTTGTGCATGTTCGGTATATAGATGCAAGGTCACGTACTTTATTAATTAAGTAAGCGACCAAAGCTGTAGCAAATGTATATTCGATAAGAAAACAGAGTACCAGAGTGCTTTAGTATTTTTTTTTTTTAAGTGTAGAGTGGGGTGATAAGAGGGTTCTCTGGGAACTCAAGCAAAGGACTTCGACCTACAGAGTGATCTTTTGTACTAATCCCCGAGGGAAGCATGTTGCGATGGTGTCCTAGCTGAAATCAAGTTCTCAAAGGAAGCTTAAGATGGTTTGGGCTGAGGAAGAGATTATATCAGATGGGGTGATAAACCCCTTATGAACAATTTATTGCCTGCTGCGAGCGATGGCGGGACATTCACACATGATGCGCTCAGCAGTTTCAGTGTCATCAAGACATAGTCTGCAAATGTCAGATTGACTAATGCAATTTTCTTGAGGTGGTATTGGAGAGAGCTATGACCAGTAAGGAGGTCTGTTGAAAACTTTGTATAAATCTATTTGCGTGTCTTAGACCTGTTTGTGAGTCCCAGTATGAGCGCTTTTCGTGTTGTTCCCAACGATCTAGCTCAATTTTGATTTGGTTATAGGTTCCGGACCAATAAATTTGAGTTTGGAACCAGATCTGGCTAGTTCATTAGCAGTCTCATTGCCGGCAATGCCTTTGTGACCAGGGACCCAAGTGAGTGAAACGATGTTGTGTGCAGTAAGCTGCTTGAGGGTGGTGGTAGGGCAGGTAGGTAGAAGTGACGGTTCTGTAAAAACAGAGACTCAATTAGCACAGTTGTGCCGTTTTGATACCACGACTCATGCGACCTTGGATGTTGATGTGTGTTGGTGAGGACAATCTAGAGCCAGCCTGTGGAGTTTAAGAAGAGTGTTAGCTCATTTATGTTCTTACCCGAGATTTCCTCAAGTGAATTGTAGAAGGGTTTGCCTAATGCTTGATGTCTAGCCCTAGCTAGTGCTGGACAATTGCACATATAGTGGATAATTGTTTCTTTTTCGGTGGCTATGTTGCAACTACGGCAGTGTGTATTATATGGGATACCTAGTTTGGCTGCATGCTCTCCTACCGGCCAGTGTCCCGTGATTATCGCGATTGTACGGGCAATGTCTTTGCGCGTTCTGTTCAATAGGGCGGTTGTTTTGGTCTTGTTGTAGTTAGGCCACATCTTTCTGGATATGACGCAGTTCGTTAACCTGGACCATTTAAGGTTAGCTTTTCTAAGAAAGATTGAGGAGATGTTTGCCTTAATTGCTCCGAGCGGGGTGTGAACAAGTTCAGCAAGTGAGCATTGAAGGGCTGAGCCTCGCCTGGCCAGTTCGTCAGCATGTTCGTTGGCATCAACGTTGCCATCTAACGAGGCCAGCTCCTGTCGACATTCTAGTACTAGTTTTGAGGAAATAGTTTCCGAGGCAATGGCTTTGATAGCAGCTTGGTTATCGATTAAAATAGCGATTCTTTGCCTTGGTAGTGTATTTGTGTGTGACTTGATTTGGCGACAGGCTTCGCAAATGGCGAGTACTTCCGCTTGAAAGACGCTGGCATCTTCCGGGAGTCGGTACGATCTTGCGATGTTCAGGGACTCCGAGAAAACACCCGCACCAACCCCACAGTCCATTTTTGACCCATCGGTGTAGACCGTTAGATCGAAACCACTGGTCGCCTGTCCATCTTGCCAATCTTTTCTTGTAGGGAATTATACATCGAAACGCTTTGTGAAGTTCAATGTGGGGATGATGTAGTCTGTTGGAGTCAATATGAGTTCTCCTGGTAGAGAATCTAGGATATTGCTGTGTCCATAGGGTTTCGCAGTCCAACACTTGGACTCTCTGAGTCTGATTGCGCTGTGCGCTGAGATGTTTGTGATATGTAGATCCAGGGGTAAAAGGTGTAGCAGGACTGTTAGAGCGTCTGACGGAGTTGACCGTAGGGCGCCTGTGGTGCCTATGCATGCTGCTCTTTGCACCTTATTTAGTTTGGCTATGTTATAGGCTTTTTTAAGGGCCGGCCCCCATACTATCGACCCGTAGGTAAGGATTGGGCGTACTATGGCTGTGTACATCCACAGGGTCAATTTTGGTTGCAGGCCCCATCTTTTGCCGATGGTTCTGTTGCAGGCATAGAAGGCTATACATGCTTTCTTTACTCGTTCGTCTATGTTTGGTTTCCAGTTAAGTTTAGGGTCTAGAATAACTCTTAGGTACTTAGCGCTGGAAGATAAGGAGAGTATCTGACCGTTTAATCGAGGAAGATTGAAGTCGGATATTTTGGTTTTTGTGGTGAAAAGCATCAGTTCAGTTTTATTTGGGTTGACTCCAAGTCCACACTTTCTGGCCCATGCGGTGACTTTTCTTAGAGCACTCTCCATGATCTCACTTATCACGGGAGGGAAAAGTCCCGACACTAAAATCACCATGTCGTCCGCATACCCAACTACTTTAATTATTTCTCTGTCTAAGCATAAAAGGATTTTATTCATGACTATTAGCCATAGTAGACGTGAGATGACTCCACCTTGGGGCGTTCCTCTACTGGCAAATTTGGTTATGGTGCTGTTTCCTAGAGATGCCTGAATAGTTCTAGTGCTGAGCATAGAGACTATCCATTGACTTAGGTAGGTTTCTATGCCCAGCTCCGTGAGGGACTCTAGAATTACTTCAGTGTGTACATTGTTAAAAGCTCCTTCTATGTCTAGAAAGGTAGCTAAAGTGTATTCCTTATACTGTAGGGATTTTTCTATTGTTCGCACTACTTCATGAAGAGCTGTTTCTGTAGATCTTCCTTTGAGGTATGCGTTTTGGGATTTGGAAAGAGATGACTCGATTGTATCTCGCAGATGGTTGTCTAGAAGGCGCTCGAGGGTCTTGAAAACAAAGGAGGTCAGACTGATTGGTCTGAAATCTTTCGCGTTCTCATGTCCGCGCCTCTCCACCTTCGGAATGAAAACCACTCTCACCCATCCCCATGAGTGGGGTACATGGTTATTTAGGATGCAGCTCCTGAAAATCGGCACGAGGGTGGTGAGACAGTTCCAAATTGATTTAGATAATTTACAAAGGCAGGAGGTCCAGTAGGGCTGATAGTGCCGCTGTCGAGCATGTGCGCATCGCACCCGTGATACCTAAGCAGGCGAGTCTTTGTACATTTTGAATGGTAGTTAGAGCATGAACCTGTTCGATTCTTTCCCACCATATTAGTAAGGCGTAGGTAATAATGAGAATGATGATGATAATGGTAAGGTAGGTCCAGTGAATGAGAATGAATGAGTTTGAGACCCGATTTTTTGCCAAAGAGTCTAGAACAGGCCCAAAATGCTTTACTCGCCTTAGATGTAATTTTATCTAGACTAGTGTCGCGTGTTGTCGAAATTCGACCCAGAGGAATTTACTTAACTTTGCGGTTACATAGGCACATGATTTTTTTTTCCTGCACATCTATGGCACAATACATTTCGAATGATATAAGTTTCATCCCCACCCTTTTATAATAAATGCTAAAAAAACGTTCGATAAGATTCGTGTTCACGTATTAATATATAAGATGTTATATAAATTGATATTTGGCTTCACTTGAAAGATTAAATTGGACACCATTTAGTGTTAGTGTCTGGAGATTTATTTTCTAATTTTTAATTTCTCTCCTGGTAAAAGGAATGATGACAGTTTTGAATGGATTAACTATTAATCCTTCTGTCTGACACCAAACGTTTATTTTCGTTAGAGCATTTTGCATTCTTTCAGAAATAATGGATTCTTGGTAGCCTTTAGTATTAGGTTGAACGAGAAGCAGATGTAGCTTAAATTAGTGGAAGAAAATTTATAATAGCTCAAAAAAATTCAGGTTGGGTTATTTAATATGCATGACAACCTCTGCAGACTACTAAACGGCAACGATGACCAATATTCTGGTGTCAGGCAGAACTAGTCAAGATTCCCGTCAACCCCGTCAGAATGAAGTAAGCATAACGATATCTAAACTTAAATTCAACAAAGCTGCTGGAACCGAGGGCCTTGCTTCGGAAATTTTCAAGGCAGGAGAAGATAAGTTGGTAAGGACCGCACCGTCTGTAAAAAACGGAGCCCGTCTCAACTGCGCCAACTACAGAAGTATAAGTCTTCTCAACATCGCATATAAAATTCTGTCTGCCGTATTATGTGAACGCCTAAAACTAATCAGTGCGTCTTCAGGCCTGGAAAGTACACCATTGACCAAATATTCACACTACAGCAGATCTTGGAAAAGACGCATGAATATAAAATCGATACGCACCACCTCTTCATCGATTTCAAAGTTGCCTATCATAGCGTGTATAGAGACAAGTTATATAGAGCCATGTTTAGTCTCGGTATCCCTGCCTAGCTCGTCCGTCCTCACAGAATGACGATGGAGATCTATTGCTGAAAATCTTAGACAAGGTAACGCACTATCATACAATCTCTTTAACAAATAAAGAATTGTACGGAACTCACAAGCGAACACCAAAGGTACAATCTTTTTTTCCGAAACAGATGCAATCTAACGATGGGGACAGCTAAGAAAAACATAATGAGACGGTCACCAATAAACTTCTCCAATTACCCAGTGGATCACGTTCATTTTCGTTAATGGCGAAAGTGATTAAGCAAACTTCTGTTGTTGTTTCTTCCCTCCTTTAGTAAAATAGGATAGATCATAGATCACCCAAAGAAAAAGATGATCTTTTTGCAAACATGTTTTTAGGCAATTCGACACTAGAACTGGCGCAAGTAGATCTACCGGCAAGTAGATCATACCGGCTGTACAGACGTCGATGCCTAAGGTGAAGTTCAGGCCTCGTGTCATTCGGCGCTTCCTTGAAAACCTGGACTGCAAAAAAGCCACCGGGCCAGACAGAATACCAGCCATAATCCTCAAAAACGGTGATCCCAAGGAGACCATATATTTACTGGGTGTTACAGTAAACTCTGGAGTAACGTGGCATGACCACATGTAGAGCATCGCAAAATCAGCTTCCATGAAGTTGAGTTATCTCAGAGCAAAGAAGTAATTTACACCGCCGAAACTTCTTCTTTTATATTGTACAAAGCATAATTAAGACCGGGGCTTAAGTACTGCTCTCATGTTTGGAGCTCGGTCCCAAAACACTATCCTAAGTCTACTTGACAGCATCCAGAAACGAGCAGTTGGTTTAATAGAAGATCCAATAGTTACGTCTAATCTTCAATCGTTGGCACATCGAAGGCAAGTGGCAGATTTAGCCTTGTTCTACATATACTAACTTGGCAGATGTTCGGAAGATCTCAATGACCCCTAGAAACTCAACCTTTCAACGTCTTACCAGGCAGGCCACTAGAGCACGCAACTTTCATGTTCACCTGGCAACCGCAAGAACATCGTTTTACCAAAGTCATTCCCACACGAGATATTTTCCCAAAAGTACAATCTGCAACAAATTAAACGCAGAATCAACAGACACCTGCAGGCATCTCGGGGTGTTGGCTCAGCGTTATAAGTTCACCTTTTCCGAGAGAAGTTTATAAAAAATCACAACGAACTCACAGTAAGGCCGATCGTGGTTATGCTCGCGCTCTGGTGGAGGCAGCTACTCCTCCAAAGCAATGATTGCACTATATTAAAAAGGGCCCAGATAAGCCGGATGCCAACTTCTATGCAGCTCCAAACTACGAAACGACAAAGTATCAAACTTTTTCATGAGCAATTTTACTCGAATTGTCAGCGAAAATCTTCAAACGATTGACAGTTGTCAAATAGTGTAATCGTACTAAAGTAAGTCTTACCCCAAAGATTAGTAGCCGTCAATATGACTTAAGATCAAAAGCAAGCCCATCATTCCGATCGGTATACCTACTTGGCATACCCAACTTACTTGTTTCAGCTTTTCCAAAAATCAGCTCCTTTTCATGCTGCTCCAGATGCTTATGTAAAGAGTTTGCATCAATCTGAGAAAAAAATAAATAAAAAATAATAAAACAACTTTAATGGAAAATCTCTGTACAAGTCAAACATTTCAAAATATTTCCTCAGCATTAGATAATTGAATCACTTTAGTTGATCTCCTGAACCATTTCAAGGTATTTTCGTACATACCAAGCAGAAACTTTCACTTTTTTCCCGAAAAAATAAAACAAGTGCTCCCAACTAGAGTTAAGTGAATGCAAAGCGGGAAATATGTGCCGCATTCTCATCTTAATTACGGTAATTATTTCTACAAATCAAAAAGCGTGCTTGGGAAATTAGAAGCCCATTCCCAAGTACAATAGATCTTTTGGACCACTCCTATGGCACCATCAATGGCACTCATCTTTGTGACAGAGATGAGATTATCAATGCTTAGAAGAGTCTCACCTCAACTCTGAATGGAACCGAGCAAGTTCAATTGGATCCACGATCACAATTATGTTTTGGCGCTCACTCTTGTCCAGCCGACCATGAAGCCTCAGTTTGTGTGTATTTTTTTGTGCACATGTGCATATAGAAAAAAAAAATTAAATACCTCTAATAGTCGCCCCCAAAACTAACCCGCCCATGGTTATGTGTGTACTCATCTCTTGGGTGAAGGTAGTAACGCCGTAGACCCTATCATCATCGCACAGCTGACTCCATGCTCTACGCAGGTGAAAGGGAGTATGGAGGCGGGTGGCCATAGGTATAGTAGTTATTCCGATTGCGATTGCGTGACATACCCATGAATACCTAAATGGAGATCTAGATGAATGTACAAAAGCTTCCCGACCACTGATGCGTTTATCTGCCGGCGATTAGAAGTGGATCTCGGGCTTGGTGTAGGTAACCACAAAATTGCCCGCGTGTAACGCTCTGCTGTGCGAATGTGTAGTTGGAAATGTTTTTTTGCTGCGCCCGCTGTTTATATTTGCAGAGTTTTGTTGTGGATAGTCACTTGTATTTGAGTGTATTTTAGCGTTCTAAGGTCAACGTTTTGTGAGGTGCTTAATTTATGGCGATGAAAATGTACTTAATTTAGGGAAGACAATTTGATTGTGCGGCAACCTTGGCGGATTATATTTTAACAGGTTTATGCCCAAATTGGACGGTAGAATAGTCCGTGCGTAAAAAGACGGGAAAAGGAGTATTTACATATGACACTTTAGAGATTATGATGATTTACTTTTGATGGACATTAGTGGGCTTTGTTTCAACACGGGAAGAGTGTTGAACCTAAACGATCGTAGAATTTGTGACGACGTCAAATTAAGCTCACCAACCATATGAAAAGAACAACGTGGCATAGATGCTGGTCTGGTACCAGCCTCCTTACCCAAATAGCGTTCACACACGCTTGTGAAAACAACATTTTAAGAGATCTTGCATTCTATAAGCTGATGGTTAGCGGTTGACTGTTCATTTCTGGATGCTGTCGAGTAGATGTAGATTAAGTATAGTGGGGCTGATCTCCAATAATGAGAGTAGTACTCAAGCCTTTTCTAATTTGTGTTTTATATAGAAGAAGAAGCTGCATCTCTGCATCTCTTCAAAACTGGTAGAGCAATGCCGGTTTGAATTGAACCAACGAAGCACTCACTCGAGAATCACTCTCATCTGGGTCCCAGGGCACAGCAACCATGAGGGAAATGATCGTGCTGATGAGCTGGCCAGGCGAGGGTCGGCCCTTAACGGCTCTCTAGCAGAAAGAGTCGACATTCCGCTTGGTGCCGTTAAGGGTTATATTCACCTTCAGTTCCTCCAGCTAGCCAATCGCGGGTGGAACAACCTCACAAGCTGTGTCATATCTAGGAAAACGTGGCCCAGTTTCAACAAACCCAGGTCAAAAGAGTTACTAGGCAAACCAAGACCAGTTATTGCCAAAATCGTAGCTATTATCACAGGCCACTGGCCAGTTGGAGACCATGCGGCCAAGCTTGGTATCCCCACAACACCTTTTGTAGGAGCTGCAAGGATATTAATGAGAAAGAATCTCTATGTCATTTCCTTTGCAGATGTCCGGCCCTGGCGAGGATCAGACAACAAACTCTTGGCAAACCCTTCTTCGAGGATCTGAGAGAGATAGCGGACAAGAGGATTGGAGAACTAATCCTCTTTCTGAACTCCACGGGCTGGGCTTAAACTTAACATCATCTTTAACTAGTCACTACAACAGGTAGACACGAGTCCGTGGTAACAAAACGGCGCACTTTAAGCGCTAATTGGGTTCTTTTTGGACCGCCACATTACCTACCTACCTAGAAGAAGAAGCAGTTCGCTGCCCAAGCACTTTCAAATAAAAAAAATATTTTGTGCAGCAGACACTTGTTGGATCCAGGAATTAACATCTTCCACTCATTCTTTTCCTTCCTATAATAGCTTTTACACGAAACCAAGACCCTCCGTTTTATGCCGGATTCGAACAGCGCGTTATTCAGAACCTTTTCTCATGACGGGTATATTCTCGAAGGTTTGTCAAATATTCACCTTAGGAAGGACTTTTCGAAATAACAACTGAAGTTCGTATCTTAACCTTTCGTTTGCTAGTCCATCACAATAACCACTGAGTCAAGGTAGAATGAAATGTTTAACGTGAACGGTGACAGCTAACATGCAATATCGTTGCTGGAACTGACGTCTGAGCTACTGAACTAATCGGAGTCGATCCTTTCATTCTTAAGACTCTTAAAATGTGCCTTAGACGCAGTGGCCTTTCAGCCTTTCCTAGCTCCCCAGCTCCATTTTCCTGGTTGTTGCTGTTATAGCAGCTTCTTGTTCATCAAGTTCGTTCAGCTACTTCCAGCACAAGATATTTTCATACGTCAGTGGGGCAGGACCACATCACTTTTGAGTAAGATAAGGTTAGGTTGAAGTGGCTGCAAGCTTACGCCAACAAACATAGACCAAGAAAGATCCGTTGTGGTACCACGAAGGATGGTGTAATCCCCCTACTCGTTAGATCCAATTAGAGCATCTAATGAAGCGAAGGAGGCCCCTAATGTCTAAATCTATCAGATCGCCTAAATCGTTAAAATAGAAAGCTCCTAGGTGAAGCTTTCTTCTATGGGAGAGAGTTGGACACGCACAAAGAAGGTGAAGAATTATTGCTTCCTCTTCTTCGTCCATGCAGCTTTTGTAAAAATCATTTAAATAAACGCCAAGCCTTGTTGCATGCTTACCTATTTGACAGTGTCCTGCAATTACACCTATAATAGAGCCAATATGCAATCGGTTGGGAGAGATCAATTTCCTAGAGCGTTTCAGATCCAACTTGGGCCAAATCTGCCTAGTCCCTACACATGTTGTATCACTTGTTCACCTAAGATTTGTTCTTTCGATTGCATTCAGCTTGAATTTAAACTTGCAAGTAGCGATTGGTATACCTAGATTATCCTTGTCTGGAAGGATGGGTTCAGTTGCTCCTATTCTGGCGAGTTCATCAGCCTCATAATTCCCGAGAATACCTCTATGCCACAGCACCCAACAGATGTAAATATTAAACTGGCCCGCCATCTCCTTAAGGGATGAACCGCAGTCTAGGGATGTTATTGAATTTATACAGATCGATTCCTTGGAGGATTTTACGTTTTTCTCCAGTCAAGATAAGGCTTTCTTAATCGTCATTATTTTCACATGGAACACGCTACAATGATTTGGTAAACAGAAGGAGAGCTTAAGATTAAGCCTGTCAGAGAAAAAAACTCCACCAAATCCGTATTTAGTTTTTGAGCCGTCAATATAGTCGATCCACTCATCTTCTAAAAAAGCCTCTTCATTCCAGAGTGATATGGAAGATATCACAAGGAAGTTCTAGTCAAAATTTAGACGTGGGATGGTGTAGTCCGTGGGCGCCGCGGGGCAAGCGGTTAGTGTGTCGGATCACTGTGCGTGAGGTCCATGTTCGAACCCCAGAAAACTCCAAAACGTTTTTTCACCGTCCAACCTCTCGCAAACGTCTGACAAACATCCGAGAGTATTTTTGTCTCGAAAAAGCTTCTCAAATCACGTACAAAACTGTAGGTCCCTTCCATTCGTTTGAAAAAATATAGCACACACAACACGAGTGGTTGCGAGAAGCTAGGCCCAGGCACTTGAAGAGCTGTTTTGCCAAATATGAGTATTAATTAATAATGGCGTAGTCCATGTTTTCGGGAGAGATTGTTAATTGATTGAGAATAGAGGCGTGGCCAAATTATTTTCGTGACCACTGTTGGGTAGCTTCAAGGCGAACGGTTGCACTAGCTGCCATTTGCTTGCTAAATACCTAAATACCATATATCGAGGGGTATCAGATGAAACATGATGTTCAGTGCCACAGAGGGTGTTGTACGTAGTGCTCCGCTTATGCACAGACAAGCTGTACGCTGGATCTTGCCTAGATAATCGCGATTTATAGCTTTTTCTGAGGCTGTCCACCAGACAATCAGCTTTTGAGTAAAGACTTGTAGATTTCCTTGTATTCGTGATCGCTTGGTAAGATTTGCTAAGGTAAAGCAGTATTGCCTATTAGCGCACTCCGGCAATTTGTATTATAACATACGACTTATGAATCGTTTTCATTAGTCAATTTTCGTAGTGCATTTTTACGTTTCTGCAGTTACTTGATTTCGGCTATTAAAGCTACCTGTGGAGAATTGGTTTAGATCTTTTGCCGTGAAGATTCCCTAGGGATCGCGATGGGCCCGCTTTGCTTATTGTTGTTAGATCCTTTAACCCCTCGGTCGGCATAGGGCGCCAACCACGCCTGCGCGCCATCTTGTTCGAAGTTCTGCAACACGTTTAAGCTGCTTCCAACTCATTCCGAAAGAGCTCGATTCCTCCTCAACAGTTTTGCGCCACGTTTGCCTAGGGCGCCCCGCTATTTTGCCTGCCTGGGTGAGCGGATTCCACTGCATGGCGTATTTCGCAAAGGAGTTGTCTTCGCGCCGTAGGGTGTGCAATCCATTGCCACTTTCTTCTTCGTATAGTAGTGCTTATAGGTTCTTGGCCCGTTCTCAGATAAAGTTGTTCGTTGGAGATGCGGTTCGGCCAAAAAATCCTCAATATGATTCTTAAGCATTTGTTTACGAAGACTTGCAGCTTGCGTGTGTTAATGGTGTCCACCTTCCAAGTACTGCACCCATAAAGCAGCCCTGATTCCACGTTGGAGCGGAACAGTCGCAGCTTAAGCTGACAACATTAGTTCTCCAGATTTTGGATAGTATTCCGAACGCACCTTTAGCCTTCCCGATTCTGCTGCACACATCCAGTTCGGTGCCACCACAATTAGCCGAGATCACACTTCCTAAATAAAGAAAGTTATCAACTTTCTCGACTTCCTGTCCGACAATATTAAGTTGAACGCGGGTATTAGAAGTGCTCAGGGCTTTCGTTTTGGCTGTGTTTATATTAGCCCCACTTTGTTTGCCTCAGCTTCTAGATTTTGTGCCATCAAATGTAGATCCATTATTAGATGTGAAAGTAGACAAACTTCGTCAGCGTAATCTTGGTGTTTAAGGTAAGATGTCATCGTCCAACGAATTCCATAGCTACCTTCCGACAATGCTGCACGAAAAATAGTGGGAACAGTATGCACCCTCAACGTACTCCACTTTGGACTTAAAAATCCTCCGACATCTTACCATTGTGCACGACGTGACGTATGTCACGTATGTAGCCTTGATAATAGCTATAAGTTTTTCTATGATGCCTCTCCTGCACAAGGCCAACCAGATAGCATATCGATTCAAGCTGTCGAAAGCCTTCTCGAAGTCGATAAACAGTAGATGTAGCGGAGATCTATACTCAACGCATTGTTCGATGATGATCCGTAAGGTGTTTATGTGGTCGATGCAGGAAGATCCAGCGCGAAAGCCTGCCTGTTCGACATCGAGAGTTGAATCTAAATGATCTTTAATTCGTTCTAGAATTATTCTAGCTATTATTTTGGCTACGGCTGGAAGAACGCAAATACCTCTCCAGTAACCGCATTCCATCAATTTTCCCTTCTTTGGAAGCTTAATGATCATCCCCCTTTTCCACTCCTGTGGAAATTGTTCACTTCCCAAGCTCTCCGTATTAGCGGATGCAGCAAATCTGCCTATGTATTTGGCGCCGCTTGCAATAGCTCGGCAGGGATGCCATCAATGCCCACCGCTTTGTTCTTCTTGAGGGACTTGATTGCTGTTATTATTTCAGTTTTACTGGGAGGTACGGTACGAATTCCGGAATTTGTTGCTTCGAACTGCTCATTCGAATTCAAGATCATACCGCCATCGTTTAAGTGATTTAGCACTATAGCAAAATGTTCTCTCCATCTAGTGAGCTGATCCTCATCCGAAATCAGAAGGTTACCGTCTAGACTCTTCACTGGATGTTGTTTGGAGTTTCGACCACCAATGAGTTCCTTAGTGATGTTGTAAACAGTCCTACTGTCGCACCTACTCGCGGCTTCTTCAGCCCTTGAGGCCAGTGAGTTGACATATTGACGTTTGTCACGTCTCACACTACGCTGCACTTCTTTCTTCTTCGCACGGTATTGGGCTTCAAGCTCGGTTCTCTCTACTGCTGAGGCCGCTGCAATCCGAGCTTTGACTACTGTACGCTCATCGATCCGTCTCCAGGTGTCTATTGAAAGTCATGTGCGGTGGCTTTTTACCGACATACGTGCGTGCCCCAGTCGCAAAAGCACTTTTCACAGCACTCTACTGGTCATCCATGTTCTCTTGCAGTATGTTGCTGATTGCTTCTGCTTCTAAAGCAAGATGGTTCCTTAACTGTTGGCGCATTTCGGGAACCTTGAGCCTGTCGATATTAAACCTGGTGATGTTAAGTAGGTTTGAGCGGTTGCTGTTGACGGATGCAGTACGAAGGCGTAAATGAGCTACCATACGTTGGTGCCTAGTGTTTTATGAATTCCTCATAACTCTACCTAACCTAACCTAATCTAACCTAAGTTGCCTGTTGATATTTTGACCGCGAGACCTATCTAGAGTACAGGCTTTCTGTAGTATAAAGCTGTATCAACGCATTTTGCCGCACGGCACTATATTAAGTCATCTTAATAAGTACCAACAGTTTTATTTATTGCTCTTGTATTGGCTCTCTATACATATGCATATGTATATTTCCCCAAATTAATTCTCATTAAAATTCTTAAAGACAAACTGATTTATATTAATCCAAAAACCCAATTCTTCTCAGATTTTTCTAGCGCACAAGTAATAGACGTGATCTAGCCAACCTAAGCCGAAATCATCAGCTGAGCCATAACGCAATGAGCATAGCAGATGCGTCTCTTCAAAACAAACTTTCCTAAATATTAAATAAAATTTGCTAATCTATGCCTTCTATACTTCATTTAAATCGCGCAATCAGTTGCTCTATGACATAAGATCCCAGCCGCAACAATACCATTGTAAGCCACAATAATTATTTAAATTAGCCACAATTAAAGCAAAACGCATTTCCATTAAACACAATCACTTAACGCTTGGTCACGGTTCTCGCAGAGACATAAATATTTTCCCCAACGCCGACATGCCATCCGAATGCAATAGGTACCTAACCTGCCTCCTTGCCAAAGGTAGTCCACGAAGAAAATTACATAACGACGATGGCAACAGCTGTAGTGTGAGAAGATGCAGCACCACTGACTGGCTAGCTGTGCACGTATCAAAAATGCCAAGAGTGCTTTGCGTAAATTGCCTTTTATTTACACCTACAACTAAACCACCATTACTGTCCATTCTAGTCCAAATTGGGCATTGTTCCCTGCACCTGAGCTGGCCAACTAGCAAGCCGCTTCCAGGCGGAAAGATTTTCCCAAGAGAGTGACGGTTACATTGTCACTTTCGATTGCTAAGGCATTTTACCTTTCGGTTGATCTTTGCCGAGATAATAGGCATTTAGCCGCGTGGGTAATGGTCAGTAACTTAGGGGGAGCTCACGTCGAAAACACGACATTCAACCCAGAATCGTGCGTCACAGAATATTCAAAAAAGTAAAAGTTTCATGCACTATTTCCGCACTTGTGTGATCATGGTCATAGCAAAGATTAAAAAGGAAAACTTCGGAAGTCGGGTGTTCCCGGAAGTGTTTCAGTTCCGAAATTCACCGGAATCAAATAAAGCCGACCCACGTATTCAAAAACAAATTATTTTGTACGCAAAACCTTGATCCCCGGCGTGATTCGATGAAGATCATGGTCAAATGTGTTCACCTAATTAGCAGCACCGCGCCTATGAGAACCTGAGCCAGCACCAGAACCTGAGTTAAAGTGGCGTCAGCACTGCCTGAATTGTCTCGTTCCCTGTCATCAAAAAATATTTGCATACCCAACGGTGTGTAAAATGCAACCTGAGTCCAAAAAAAAAAGGTTCTCGATGTAGGAGTGCTACACACTCCTCGAGGGGAAGTAAATCGCGTGGTGTTTGGAGCACATAATGAAATGTAATCGACCGAACATGTGTGGAAGCCGAATGGCATTATTTCTCGAAACAATGACTAATTATGATCGTAATTTGGCTAAGTTCCCTCTTCTATGGGAGAAGCATTTGAGAACATACACACGAGATTAGGAAAGGTTTGATTATTGGATACCCTAGAGATGAAGAAAGACTGAGGCAGAGGCGTGTGATGAAATGAGAAGTTGTGAGCCAGAATGATGTGCATTGTTGGGAATTACGAGTACATATACCAATATAAGAAAAGTTGCCAAATATTTGATAATCGGGCTACCAAAAGTTAAACAGATTAACAATCAATGGGCGAAGGGTTGAACAAACTATTCTGATATATTTGGCTTAAGAGCTGGTTTAAGTATTTAAAACCCAGTAAATACTTCAATATTAAAGCCCTCTTAAGTAAATTTAAACTAAAGCCACTTCAAATAATGAATGGGCCTTGATTTGGGCCCATTAATAAGCGAAAGACTTCAAATTAATTTCTAAGAGATACATATATCTATCTATCTATTATATTAATAGGTAAACACGAATTTTGTGATCCCTTTTACGGCATTTCTACTGAAGCGATTTACATAAATGATATACCGTTGAAAAGCTCTTTCTATGCAGATGTGCACAAGGCCAGACTAATAAGGAAGCAGCAATCGCCATATAAATGTAAGTCAATACATATGCATTTATGCATGCAATAAATACCCAAATCACACGTAGAGTGTAAAGCCACCACTCTCTAAAGGACACAAACAGTTGAGGTGCTGCGTTTCTCTTCCGGAAAGTTACTTACAATAAAAAGAGAGCGAAGGTCAGAAATCTGGTGCTTATCAAATATGTACACAGCAATCAGTGATGCCACTTATGTTCTTTAAATGTACTACTGTAAAAAAAAAAACTAGAATGCGGTCGAATTTCGGCCGCTGGGCCGCTAGTTATACTTATTACATATAATAAAACTGTAGAGGGTCAAATGTTTTTGTCTTTCTGTGCGCGTATCACGCGGACACTACTGCATGTATTTCGGTGAAACTTGGCGTAGTGATAGTTTATAACATGTGTCAATATTAAGAATACATTTTATTCCGGGAAATGAAAGGGTTCTTACAAGATAGTCAAAATCTCTTTACACATATAGTAAGACTGTAAGTGTAAAAATGTTTAAACACTCATCACGCAAATACTATTGCACGTAATTGGACGGCGTTTCCCCAGTTGCACTGCTTAGAGTCTAGATTTTAAAATGGTTTATGCCTTATCGTGATCCGCCTTCCCGAAGCTATAATTTAATCAGAAATATCTTTTGCAAAATTCCGAATATAATTAGTTTTTTCTTGATCATGATTTCGATGAGTTGGAGTCTATGGTGGAGGATCGAGAAGAATGGAGAGTCCTACACCTGCGATCTTCTTGATGAATTAGCGAAATTGAAAATGTATGTATGTATGTATGATTTCGAATCTCCACTCAGTGGAGGTAATCACATTATTATTTCGGCGATGACAGCTAATGGCAAGTATATGACCGACAATTCACGGGAGATCAACGCAAGAAACCATCCAAACTTTAACGCAAAGACCCCTGCTCAAGTTGCGATATTGGAAAACGGTGATAGAGGTAGCTCACAAGATCATGTATCCCATATTTTCTCTCTAATTCTTGCAAAACTTGAAGAGCAATGCAAAACGAACAAACTTATTTTCGAGAGACTAGTTGCACTAGAAAACAACATTCATAACACGCCCACTTCAACCAGAACATGAAAGAAACGCTTAAAATTCTTACATGGAACGCCAACGGGCTCATACGAAGACTCGACTAGTTAGAAATATTTATACGCGAAAAAGATATTGATATATGTTTGGTCTGTGAAACTCATCTGACAAAACAATCGAATGTTAAGATAAGGGGATATAGCGTATATCACGCCTTACACCCATCGGAAAGTGCCAGAGGCGGATCATCGTTGTTTATAAAGGAATGTATCGAGCATTCAGCAGAAATAAAGATTGAATTAGAAGCAATGCAAGTAAGCACGGTACGCGTTAGAAATAGACATTTTTCTTTCAAAATTTCGTCTATATATTGTCCACTGCGATGTAAACTTGAAGAAAGTGATTTCACAAACATCTTCAACTTCCTTAAACCAAATTTTATTATTGGTGGCGACTTTAACGCGAAACACCACTTCTGTGGTTCAAGGTATTCCTCTCAGAAAGGTAGAAAGCTTTATAATGCGGGTATGCAATTCAGTTGTGATTTTTACTCGACGGGTATACCAATATATTGGCCGACTGATAGAAATAAGATACCAGATCTGATCGATTTCTTCGTTGTCAAAGGAATATCTGGCAACTGTATAAAAGTTGAAGAAAGCTTTGATCTCTCCTCTGATCATTCTCCAATCATTATGACGATAAGCGAAGCTCTGATTAAAAAAGTAAGACCGCCCAGATTAACCGGCGCGAAAACTAATTGGGATGGCTTTAAAAAAGATGTTGAAGCAAATATTGAGCTGAGCGTATCACTTAAAACGCCCTATGAACTTGAAGTTGAAGTAGATCGCTTCGTCGAAATCTTACAGGATGCCGTGTGGAAGAATACTCCCAAACCAAAGAGAACCCTGGCCAGTTACATTCAAACTTATCCGCAGGAAATAAAAGAGATGATTAGGGAGAAGAGAGAAGCGCGTAAAAGATGGCAACAAACTCGGGCTCCGCAACATAAAGCACATCTTAACCGTTTGTGCAACTCACTAAAACGATCTATTAAAGACCTTAAGAATAATGAAATGCAAACTTACCTAGAAAGCTTAACGGCAGATAAAGATTCTAATTATTCGCTTTGGAAGGCTATAAAAGGTATTAAAAAACCTCAAATTCAAGCCGCGCCAATTAGCAAAAATCAAGACGAATGGGTCAGGCATGATAAAGAGAGAGTGCAAGTTTTTGCCGCACACCTGGAAGAAACTTTCAAACCGTTTGATGGACAAGCTCTTATTGAAAATATAAATACGTCGTATATAGATAATAGCGTAATAAGAAATGCAGCACTTACCGAACTTAAGGAAGAAATAAAGAAACTTAAACCTAAGAAAGCTCCTGGACATAAGCTAATTACGGGAGAGGTCCTTAAAGCACTACCACGTAAAGCTCCAATTAAGCTTCTGTTCATTATAAACGCCGCGATTAGACTAGAATATATTCCCAGTTAATGGAAAGTCGCCGAAGTTATAATGGTCCTTAAGACCGGAAAACCGCCGAATGAAAAAACGTCTTATAGACCGATTTCGCTTTTCCAATTACATATATCCAAAGTGCTCGAGAGAATATTGATTAGGCGAATACAGCCGATAATAGAAGAAGGGCATCTCATCCCGGATCATCAATTCGGATTTAGAAGTAAGCATTCTACAGTTGAACAAGTACATCGAATAACACATGTAATCGAAAAGTCACTTGAAGAAAAAAGATTTGTTCAAGCGTATTCCTTGACGTCTCTCAAGCCTTTGACAAGGTCTGGCACGAAGGCTTAAAGTTTAAATTACGACAAGTTCTGCCAGAGCACCTATATAATATTTTGAAGAACTACCTTATGAATAGACTATTCCGCGTCAAATGTGGAAACGAATATTCGGATTTTAAGGAAATAATGGCTGGGGTGCCGCAAGGAAGCGTTCTTGGTCCGGTCTTATATCTATTATACACTCGTGATATACCGCAAGTAGAAGGCACTGAGCTAGCTACATTTGCCGACGACACTGCTATCTTGGCAGTAGGTAAAACGGTCGAAGATACTACAGAAAAATTGCAAGAAGCTTTGGATAGAGTAAATGAATGGACAAAGGTTTGGCGAATCGCACTCAATGAGACCAAATCTGTTCATGTAAATTTTACTTATAAGAGAGTAAATAATCTGCCGATCTTTTCAAACTCGGTTCAAATTCCGTTTGCAAACGAGGCTAAGTATCTTGGAATGACACTTGATGCAAAGCCGAAATGGAAAACGCACGTTAAGAAAAAACGCAAAGAACTAGATAACAAATATCGAGAAATGTATTGGTTACTTGGAAAATATTCCAAGCTTAATAAAGAGAAGAGCGCCGTGGCGTAAGTGGTTAGTGTGTCGGATCACTACGCGTGAGGTTCCGAGTTCGAATCCTACAAAACACCAAAAAGTTTTTTCACGGTCCCACCTCTCGCGAGCGTCTGACAAACATCCGAGAGTATTGTTGTCTCGAAAAAGCTTCTCAAATCGCCGTTCGGATTCGGCATTAAACTGTAGGTCCCTTCCATTCGTGTGAAAAATATAACGCACACAACATGAGTGGTTGCGAGAAGCTAGGCCCTGGCACTTAAAGAGCTGTTGCGCCAAATATTTATTTTTTTATTTTTTATTTTTTTAATAAAGAGAACAAACTGCTTTTATATAAGCAAGTGCTAAAGCCTGTATGGACATATGGTATACAACTCTGGGGTTGTACCAAAATAAGTAACATTAAAATTTTACAAACTTTTGAAAACAAAGTGCTAAGAGGTATTGTTAATGCGCCATGGTATATCAGAAATAGCGATATCCATAGAGATCTTCACATTAAAACAATCGAAGACGAAATTCAAACCTACGCGAGAAAGCATAGAAGTCGACTAGAAAGTCACGTAAATATTACAGTCCTCCAAGAAATTTACTGCGCCGTCTACAAAGAACCAAACCTTTAGACTTAGCGCGATAAGTAACCGCATCGAAACTGCGGAGCTGGCAGGAACTTCTAATGGGAAGGTACCTGCAAAACGTTATTATTTCATGAAAAGGAAACTACTTGATAAGTCGAAGTTTTGTAGTGGGTAAGAACCCCACACTACTATGAGCACGCGCTGTGCTCGGGGAAAAAAAAAAAAAAAAAACATTATTTTTTTTCTTTATTATCCTTTCGCTGTCTCTTCGCAATCTTTAAGAACCATGACCAGCTCTGATCGAAAAAAGGACTAAAAGCTTTTTGTCAATAAACAAAAATAAAACAGTACCATGGTAGGCATACTAACTGGACATTGCCTATAGGTGCAATAGCCATCAGACTGTTATCATCTCACCTAATTAATGAAGGAGCTGTCATGATGCAGAAGAAATAGAAACTATCAAACACTTGCTGTGTGATTGTCCCAATATTTGAGGCCATCAGCGCAAACGTGCTGTAACGCACAATTTTTGTTGGTTGCTGTTCTGGTGTTACATACATTCCTTTCATTACCAACTATCAATACAAAAGTGGTGTAAGCCACCTTTTGGTATTCAAGAGCAGATGGAGCTGAAAACATCGTTTTTGCACAGAGCATAATACAACAAAGTAATAGAGCAATCAAATTTAAAATCCCCATTCTGTCCTATTAAATAGTTTGGGGTTACATTACTTTTACGCTGATAGCCTCATTTAAACTCGTCGCTTCCGCTACATGCGAAACAGACGTTTTGAAGAACTGGAGGATCTGGCGCAAGTCCTACTCGAGAATATGATATGTTTTGTCAGAAGTACAGGTTGGATGGCTCCCGTGCAAGCCCACTCTAATGTGCACTTCCCTCATCCCATACCATACTACGAGTATGTGTCCTTTTAATTTAGTCAAATATCTGCTCGGACTTTAAGCTGAAAGTCCTTCAGAACTTAAGAACTACAATATTCCTCTCATCTCAAACAGACGAACTACTTCTAGTGATCTACAATAGAAGTAGTGAAATGATGCTCGGACTCGTATGCAAAGCCGTACTTCACAGAGTTAAAAGAGGCAAATAAAAGGAGTAGATAGATAATTGTGTACATTTAAATAAGTTCCTTATAATTAACTAAGGAATTTTAAGGTGACTCAATTTGTGCAGTCATGAAACCACTTATTACGTTCAAAAACGCGTGATGCAATCATTGCCTTAAATACGCTAAGATTGAAGCAATTTGGCACATAAGTACGCTCTTCTTTGAATGTTCCTTATCCATCCGTATTGATGCTACTCTAATCATAATAAAGAGTGTGCTTACATACCTGAAGAGCCTAGTTGACTTTTCGTCTTTATGAATTTCCATACATCAACGAGACAAATATATGAAAACAAGCTTCTCGAGAGGGGTTTCAAATATTTTTGTTACTTGGAGAGCATAATACATCCGTGACCATTTCTTTAATAGTTCAGTACTATGCCCAACTATTTAGACATTTGTCTAGACTCTCCATAGGATATTGTTTGGCGCTAGCACTGACTACGGGTATTAGGCAATTAAAAAAGCTACAAAATTGTGTTAATGACTTTGGGAGATATATAGCAAGCAAAAGATAAATATAACGAGTCTTAGAACAAATACTCAAAGTAATTAGTCTGAAATTAGTGAGATAGATAATAGTTTAGCAAAAGTTGCAACCAAACATTCTGAGTGCCTAATGCATTTAACTCGTTTTTATCCAGTTTTGCATGCAAAATAATAAATCACTTTTTAAACAGAAATGCGGCAAGATAAAGGCGGTTACCTCACTAATTCTATTTGTTTATGTTTCTTTTATTGCAACAACATGAACACAAAAGTGAATGCAGTCTTATTTGCTAATTAATTGTGCAATGCTTTAAACTCGTATTACTACTTTTTAACACTTTTTAACTAGTGAAACTTATATGGCCCTCCAGGTTGCGGGTTGTGCCGTCGGGGTAACTTCCCTACCACGCAAAAAACATATGGTTTCGAAACAACCAAAAGCCTCGGATAAGGATGACTCAACTAATGACGACCCCAACAAACGAAATGAGGACGACGACCTTCGGATCTGTACGTGAAATGTTCTGTCCCTTTACAGACCACGTGCAGCCGAACAACTAGCAGAGGCCCTAGACTGCTATAAAGCAGATATTACCGCCATCCAGGAAGTACGATGGGATGGGCCGGGCAAAAAGAGTATGAAAAACTGTGACATCTACTACGGTGATTGCTACAGAGGCAACAGGCAACGCTTATTCGGATGCGGATTTGTCATACGCGGCAGACTTAGGCAAGAAGTCTTAAGCTTCCGACACGTGAGCGAGCGTATTATGACTATCCGGGTCAAGGCTAAATTCGCTAACATAAGCCTAATATGTGTTCATGCCCCCACGGAAGAAAAGGGCCCTACCACCAAAGAGTGTTTCTACGAGCTCCTCGACAAAACATACGAGCAATGTCCTAAATACGACGTTAAAATCGTATTGGGCGATTTTAACGCTAAAATAAGAAAGGAGGACGTCTTTGGTAGGGCAGTTGGTAAGCATAGCCTACACGACACCACGTCTGATAGCAGACTCAGGCTAATTGATTTCGCTGTGGAGCGAAATGTCACCATAGCAAGCACATGGTTTCCTCATCTCGATATTCATAAGCAGACATGGCGGTCCAATGATCATGTAACGATCAACCAAATTGATCATATTGCAATCGACGCAAGGCATGCCTCCAGTATTCTGGATGTCCAGACCTTCCGAGCGGCCAACATAGACTCGGATCATTACCTTGTTGTAGCCAAGGTACGAATGCGGATATCCCAATCTGAGCAACAAAGAAGAATTACTGTGAGAAAATTTAACGTCGAAAAGCTACAATCGCAAGAGACCGCCAGACTCTTCGCTGAACGCGTATCCCGAAATCTCTCAATCACCCCTATGCCACCAGCATCAATTGCCGAAGACCAGTGGCAACGCTGCCAACATGCCATCAGAAACGCCGCAACTGATGTGCTGGGTCTCGCTCGCCCACCAACGCGAACCCCTGGTTTGACGAAGAATGCCGGCAAGTACATGCAGCAAAACAAGAGGCATACAAAGCGGCGCTGCAAAGGAAAACGAGAGCTGCTCGTGAGCTCTACGAGCAAAAGAGACGGGAAGAACATCGGCTTCTCCAAAAGAAGAAGGAAGAGCATGAGAAGCGCGCGTTTGAGAATATCGAGAGTCTATACTCCAGGAACAATGTACGGAAGTGTTACCAAAAGGTAAAAAGAACGTGTCAGAGAAGTAATACCCGTACAGAAACCTGTAGAGATGAAAATGGAAACCTCGTAGTAGAATCACAGTCGGTGCTGAGAATATGGAAAAACTACTTCTGCAGACTGTATAACGGCGACGAAGACCAACATCCCGCTGTCAGGCAGAATGAACCATTCAACATAGACGATGATAGTCAAAATTTCCGTCCACTTGACCAAAACGAAGTGAGGATAGCAATATCCAAGCTAAAATCGAACAAGGCTGCTGGACCTGACGGCTTACCGGCCGAACTTTTCAAGGCAGCTGGGGATGAATTGGTAGAGTGCATACACCAACTCATTTCTAATATTTGGTCAGACGAGTGTATGCCTGATGAATGGAACCTCAGCATCGTTTCCCCGATCCACAAAAAACGAGACCCCCTCAACGGCGCCAATTATAGTCTCCTCAACATCGCATACAAGATCTTTTCTGTGATATTGTGTGAACGCCTGAAACCTTTTATCAACAGCCTGATTGGACCCTATCAGTGCAGTTTCAGGCCAGGAAAGTCCACCATCGATCAAATCTTCACACTTCGGCAGATTCTGGAGAAAACCCAAGAATTCCAAATCGATACTCACCATCTCTTTATCGATTTCAAGGCCGCCTATGACAGCATCTATAGAGAAGAGCTTTATAGAGCCATGTCTAGTTTTGACATCCCTGCCAAACTTGTTCGTCTGTGCAGGCTGACGATGGAGAACGCTCGCTGCTCCATCAAGGTCGGTACTGACCTCACCGAGACCTTTGATGTCAAAAAAGGTTTTAGACAAGGTGACGCGCTGTCATGTGACTTCTTTAACATTGTACTTGAACGGATTGTGCGGAACCCACAAGCCAACACCGGATGCACAATCTATTACAAGTCTGTACAACTGCTTGCATACGCCGAGGATATAGATATTATCGGAAGAACTCAGCGGGCTGTCACCGGTGCGTTTGCAAGCATTGAGGCGGAAGCGTCCAAAATGGGTTTAGCGATAAACGAGGGCAAAACCAAGTATATGCTGTCAACAAGAAGGGAAAGCCAACACCGACGAATTGGACAAAACGTCACAGTGGGCAGCTATAGCTTCGAGGTAGTAAGGGACTTTGTCTGCCTTGGCTCTGCTATAAACTCTGAGAACAACATCAGCGCAGAAATCAAGCGAATAATAACTCTTGCCAATCGCTGATTTTTGGGGCTTATAAGGCAATTCAACAGTAAAGCCCTATCTCGAACTCCTAAGGAGACTCTATATAAGACCCTGATCATCCCAGTCCTGCTTTATGGCGCTGAAACATGGACTTTATTAAAAGAGGATGAAGATATCCTTGGTCGTTTCGAGAGAAAAATCCGTCGTAAGATTTTCGGTCCCGTTTGCGTTGACGGGTTTTGGAGGAGAAGATTCAATCACGAACTATACGAGCTGTACAGCGACATCGACCTAGTCCTAAAACTGCGTATTGGACATCTGAGATGGCTAGGACATGTAGAGCGAATGGACACCAACGCTCCGGCCCGCAGAGTCTTCGAATCTAATCCCGAGGGACGACGCAGTAGAGGAAATCATTGCCGTAGGTGGCGCGCACAAGTTCAAGGGGACCTCGACCAACTTGGAGTGCGCAACTGGAGGCAATTAGCTAAAAACTGAGCATAGCATAAATTGCCGTCTGCCGAGAATTGACATGAATAAAATAACATATTAGCTATGTTCTATAATTCAGAAATAAAAAAATAGTGGATTCCAATATATAAATAATTAAATTTACAAGTTTGATTAATTCCTTTCATTAATAAATATAGTTACTAGCATTTAAAGATTTATGAAACTATTGCGATAGTTATAGGCATGACTACAGTAAGATGAGAGCCGTTTCCAACCATATGAACTGTTTAGAGCTTGCTTAGCTTCTTCAAGTGTGAGACAATTCCTGGACAAATACAATCGGCGTATCTCCTGTAGTATGGGCCATACTGCTAGGTGGTAAACATCTTCATCTTCATTGGGTGCAAATTGTTCGAAGATTTTGCCTATGCGGGATGTAATTGAGAGCTAAGACCTCTGTTCTTATTTTAAACACTGAGCTTATCTGACTGGCTGTTAGTTGCCTAGTTACTTGTACCTAGAGAATGGCAAAGTTCCTTATAAATAAGTCTACTTGTTGACTCCCGGGCTCTGCTCAGACATTGCTGGTATAAATACTCGTCGACCTTTGCTATGCTGCTATAAAACATATCTTGCCAATCGTTAAGGTTTAACTCATCCAGGTTAAAGCTAACACCGTGTTCATTTGCTATATCATACCACTCTTTAAAGGGTGTTGAGCGGCATTGAAGCGCAAATTGCATCTCTTTTTTTGGAGATTGTTATCCCTTCTGCGCATTACCTTGATGATATAATCTGCATTTGCCATGAGATTTTTTAAGTAGGTTTTCGGGAGCCCAGATTCAACGTGTATTGCGTAAGTGGGCGTTGTCACGGAAAGCTTAAAGATGCGCTTGAAAAAAGTGCGTTGAATGTATTCAAACTCTTCAAGATGTTGGTATCCGAAGGCCTGGTTGCCGTAGGAAAGACAAGAGTTAATGGTAGCATCAAACACTCTGAATTTGGGAGTTATATCTACGCGCTGATTACAAAAAAAAAAAAAAAAACGTCTTATATATGGACTGCTAGTGAAATGTCACTTCCATACTATGCCTGCAGAAAAATGTGTTCCAACATCTCCAGCTCTTGTTACGGTGTGGTAAACAGAAACAAAATATCCGCCATCATAGATATCCCGCATAGGAACTTGCGCTATCTGTGTTTGTTCAAGTATACTGGCTTTAAAAAAAACTGTTAACATTTAAATAGTTTTAATATTCGTTGCCATAGATGTCACTGCAACTATTTTTTTTGTTTCCTACAGTTACAATATTAGGAATTTGAAGTTCGATGCAACACAATCTGTATTGTGAATCACTGCCAACCAACATAGCACTTAATTTTATCTCTGTCCTCCTTTTTTTAGTTAGAGTTATTATTTATTCTACAATTAAATGTTCCCAGCTTATTTTTCCGCAATCAAAAACACAAATCAAAGCACAATTTTTTTTTCCATTGGCTCGCGAACTGTCAAACAAAGTACCAGTTTCCAAAGTTTTCCGCTGTGAAACAAGGGAGCTTGGGATGTTGGAACATATGTGAAGTTGGGCACTAGCAGTCCATATATAATACGTCAATGATTTTCCTGATTTTGACAAAATATAATCCTGAAGACAATACTACATCAATCCTCTGAAGCGTATTAATCTAGTTTTATTATTTTCCCTGTAGTTAGTCCTTACACATTCACATACACATTCTTTTTCGAGTTACTACAGTTTTGTCGCAAGGGTGCGATACGTTGAAAATTGCTTGCAAAAAGAGCTTGCAAAAGATGTTTTTACACTCTGGAGTGGTCCTGAATCTCAAGCAAAAGAAATGCACTTACTTACTTACTTATTATCCTTAGGTGGCGCTATAGTTCGGGTTGAATCTGGGCCCCAACCAACAAGCCTCTCCATTTAACACGATCTTTAGCTAATTGCCTCCAGTTGCGCACTCCAAGTTGGTCGATGTCCTTTTAAACCTGTGCGCGCCACCTACGGCGAGCAGGTCCTCTACTGCGTCGTCCCTCCGGGTTAGATTCGAAGACTCTGCGGGCCGGATCGTTCGTTTCCATTCGCTCTACATCTCCTAGTCATCTCAGAGGTCAATGTCGCTGTACAGCTCCCATACAACGCAAATGGGATCGAATATCTTGCGAAAAATTTTCCTCTCGAAGCGACCAAGGATATTTTCATCCTCATTTAATAAAGACCATGTTTCAGCTCCGTAAAGCAGGGCTAGGATGATCAGAGTCTTATACAGAGTCTCCTTAGTTGTGCGAGATAGGGTTTTATTGTTGAATCGCCTTATAAGCCCAGAAAAGCATCGATTGGCAAGAGGAATTCTTCCCTTAATTTCTGCGCTGATGTTGTTTTTAGAATTTATAGCAGAGTCAAGGTAGACAAAGTCCTTTACTATCTCGAAGTTATAGCTGCCCACTGTGACGTTCTGTCCAATTCGTCGGTGTTGGTTGTCCCTTCTTGTTGACAGGGATATACTTGGTTTTGCCCTCGTTTATCGGTAGACCCATTTTGGCCGCTTCCGCCTCAATGCTTACAATGCTTACGTCGGCGTATGCAAGCAGTTGTACAGACTTGTAATAGATTGTGCCTCTGGTGTTGGCTTATGAGTTCCGCACAATCCGTTCAAGTACAATATTAAAGAAGTCACATGACAGCGCGTCACTTTGTCTAAAACCTTTTTTGACATCAAAGGTCTCGGTGAGGTCATTACCGACCTTGATGGAGCAGCGAGCATTCTCCATCGACATCCTGCACAGACGAACAAGTTTGGCAGGGATGGCAAAACTAGACATGACTTTATGAAGCCCTTCTCTATAGATGGCTTCATAGGCGGCCTTGAGATCAATAAAGAGGTGGTGAGTATCGATTTGGAATTCTTGGGTTTTCTCCAGAATCTGCCGAAGTGTGAAGATTTGATGAAATAATCTAATGCAACCGAACTGATAGGGGCCAATCAGGCGTTCACATGATAGCGCAGAAAAGATCTTGTATGCGATGTTGAGGAGACTACTGCCTAGCACTAGCTCTAGAGATGCACTAGCTCTGTCTATTATTTATAAGACGGCTGCGGGACTGACCCTTATTGATCTCCTTGCAGCAGAGAGGACGACGTCTACGACAAAAAGGTGGAAAATGGAGTGGAAGCGGCAACCGATGAAGTGAACGAGCTCACCAAACAGAGGTGGCAAGAGAGATGACGCTCAGAAAGGAGAGGACGATGGACCGTGAGGCTGATCAAAAACATCGCCGACTGAACGGGATGGAAACACGGTGAAGTGAATTATTACGTCACCCAATTTCTTGCCGGACAAGAGTATTTCAACACCTACGTCCAAAAAATGGGCAAAACACGGAGTTGGGCTTACCAATATGGCGACTCACAAGTGGGCGACGCAAAGCACACGTTTTTTGAGTGCAACAGATGGGAATCTCTGCTCGGCATCATCACCCCGGACAACGCAGCGACAAAAATGTCAATGAGTGACCAGAGCTGGAATCGAGTATGCTGGTTCATAGAAAAGGAGAGACGAAGATCTAATAATTACCCTTATGAGATTTATGTAAGCCTGATGAAATCCCCACCGGCAAGAAAGAATTAACCCGCAAGAGAAGACATATGTAAGAAAGCCGGCCCCGAAAGGTGAAAGAAAATGACACCACTCTGAAGTAAAACAAAAAGCGGTTCAGGAGTGGATGGTCTCATAGCTTTATTAACTTTCTTCCTCAAGGCAAATTTGCTCAGCACGGTTTCTGACTTAATGTCAAAATCACTCCGCTTTGGAAGAAGGTTTGAGATTGTGATCTCAAGCCGTGATATACAGAATAATGGCATACTCCGCCAGGAGTTGTTACCGGCGAGTATGGACCCGATCACAAGGTTTCGAAACCACTTGAAAAAGTCGCGGTGTTTTCCAAACTGAGCTTTAAGCCATTGAGACCGGTGCAAGTATAAGCTGCACTCAGGCATCAAAGGTGACACCTTTCACATACTCACCGAAAGCCAAGCGGTGCACAAAGCATTGGTCTCCCACTTGATCAGTTTAAAATTTAAGCTGCTTCGACACTTTACAAAACTTGACCCAATACAATTAAGTAAAATTGTGGTGGGTACCTGGCCACGTAGGCGTCGGCGGCAATGAAACTGCAGATCTGCTAAACAGTAAAGGCTGAGTTGCTCATTAGGCCAGAACCCTTCTGCGGATTATCTGATTTTGCTTTTGAATATGCCCTAAATAACACTAAAGATCCTGGAAAAGCTAAAAGAGTTTCGCGAGTCTTCCTAAAAAGGCAGTTGATATCCATAAATATAGAAGAAACGATATAAGAAGGCTTGTTAGCTTCCTTACCGGTCACTGCATATTAAAATACCACCTCAACAAAACTAGAATCTCGAAGGATATCACCTACATGTACATATATGGTATACTATGTGAGTGTGCAGCTCTGTGTAATATTAGAAGAATCTTTTTTTTTTTTTAAAGAGATCATACCTCCAATAGAGATTAGGAACTCCTTCACAATGTTGGACAATGTACACGAAATATGAGAGTAAATTAACGGCAGCTGAGATGAAGATGCTTCGCATGGCAGCAGCAGTTGCAAAGCTTGATCGAATAAGAAGTTCGAAGATCCGTGGAAGCATTCATGTCACGTTACAAAAAATAGAGCGCGACCAGCTCAGCTGGTACTGCCACGTTCAAAGAAGAGATCATTTGAACCCTGCTAAAAAGGCAATATCAATGAACATTGCAAGGACATAGCGAAGGATGGCAGGCCTATAAACACCTGGATCACACAAATGCAACGACACCAGCATTTGATAATCCTTAGTTACGAAGTGGTCCAAAATCGAGAGGTCTGCCGTTATTTTCTGAGGTCAAATAGGGGGATCAGTAGAAATGCGCTGAAGTGTGAGGGTTATGATCGCTTGTTTTCAGATCGTAACTTCATCGAAATAGGAAGAAGAAGAATAAGAGATTCAGAACTCCTCAGTCCTCCGCAGCTGTAATTATTGCTTTTATAATGAGATTCGAATTATTGCTGCTCTAACAGTTGGCCCCTGGCACAATAGATCTTTATTGGTCGCAATGCCTGTACGCCAATGGCCTTGGCCACAAACATAAAAAAATACCCTGCAGGTCTGAAACTGTGTTCAATGTTTAAAATATGATTTTACACTCAATCGTCAATCAAATGGTTGTAAAGTTTTTTTAAGTGCCACAGAAAAAGTTGAACACCACCAAGTCCTTTAACTAAATATTATACTTTCTGTTTACTTACATATACTAGATTCTGCAAACAGAACCGTATGAGCATAAAGAAGAAGCTCTCTTTGTTCTTGATCAGAAAATCAAATATTTTCATTTCTTTCTTTGATGAGTCTTCATTTTTTTATCAGTTTCTAAAAGCATTTACACCCGTTTACATAAATTATTTTGTGTTCATGATCCACTGCATAGTGATTCATTAAAAATGTTAAACAAGATTGAATATCCATGAATGAATTATTTAATCATAATTTCTGCGAGCGAATTGCCTACAATCTTTTTTTCTATGCATCAGAAAAAACCCAACAAATAAAAACGTACCCTATGCTCGCAGAATTTTATGAATATAAACATGCTGTGCAAAATATTTGCATCATATTTCTTCTGTCTGCTGTATAATGACCTCTTAATAGCATTTTTCTGATGACTATCAGTTTGTGACGTGATCTTCACCTAGGAGTCGGACGATTAAGTCTTGATAATCTGATATGATGATTTCAGGTCGTCCACAATGTAAATATTGTTCTGAGAAACTTTGACACCATGTGGGTGTGTGTGGACACATGTATTTCGTTCAATGCATGGACTTGAACTTCACTTTAAATGAATGAGAACAATAAAGGGAAACTATTTTAGATTGAAATCACATTACAGATTGAAAGATGTATGTAATTGGTTCGATTTTACGTCGGCTTATCTCGCTGATGTTATATCACAGATGATTTGCTTAAAACCTTATCAAACTATTATTAAACAAATTTGTTTCGTGATGATTGATAGTAAGGAAATGTATATAGATACATTTAATTGTACATCAGGGGCTAGTTCAAACAAATCTATATTTTCGGGCAAGGTTATGATTCTCAAAAGGTTAGTAGGTACTCATCTGTTTCAAAGGTTGTTGGTCAAACCCATATTTATATAGAGTAGGTTGTCCATATGAGATCAATTGAAAAAAAAGAAACATTATTTCTGCTTCGCTGATTTGGTCTAATTTTAAGTAGACAATCTCATTTTTGTTCCAAATAATAGTACGAAAAACACAATGCAGAATATTGTGAGCTTAAATTTTATGTTACTAGGTTCCATCATAGTCATTCCGAATTTAGTGCTACTGTAGGTTCTGAGGGTCATACGAAATAATTTTTATTTTTTTTAGTAATGAGGTTTAATTTTAACTACAAACTGCCAAATGAGGTAAAATCGATTAAACCGCGAACTATAAGAACTATACCAAGATGTTTAGGTAGTCGAAAAAACTACTATCCACTTCGAGCGGATGGACAACAACGCTCCAGCCAATAGAATTTTCGAATCACAGCTCCTGGTTTGCGACAACGAATACCGCCGAACCTCATATATAACGACTAAGTAATCGCTGATACTAGAAAACTTGGTCCGCGTAACTGGGAGCAGCGTGGCCGGGATGGTCGTGGATGGAAGAATACTGTGTCTCAGACAGATAATCTACATGGGTCGAAAGCCCATTAAGTTAGTAAGTAAGTATCCACGTAAGGGCTATACTCCAGTTCCTAGCATCCCCATTAACCCAACCCTATCTATTTGAGACACTGGAAGCTACACCCAGTGCTCACAGTTTTCCAAAATACCCCAAAAACTTTTTTTACTTTTGGTCCAGAGAAATACGCAAGTATGAATTCTACTTAGCGGTATTCACTGAAAAGATTATTTGTGACAAAAAGAAGTTAGTCTAACAAAAGCTGTCCATTGTACATGAGCAGGAATAGTGCTCAACCATATAAGGCTTGGCGTTCAATAAGTCCTATGTCAGTTTCTTACTACAGCTGAGAACGAATTTCAGATGTTTCTTATCAGGGGGCTCAGGAAGAAACTAATCTAGACCATGTGTTTTTATATATAGAGAACTATATACATGTCAACATGCCGAATAAGCTGACAGTGTTAGTTTTTGAACTCTCAGTCACTACCTAAAAATGTTCTTTGACTATTAAAATACATTTGCAAAGCCTATTCTCATTCCATAGGCATTTTTAGTTCATTCTGACTCACTTCAAATGCTGATACTTTTACCATTTCTCTTCAATTACCCAGTTTACTACTCGATATATGGGATGTCCTACCAGTGATGATAGACAAGCCTCTGTAGAGAATACCATATAAGTGAAATCCTGTAGAAGATCTTTGGAATTTTCCGACATAACGCACTCGAGGAACGTGATGATTGAGCTCTTTCAAAGAACAAAGTTCGTTGCTACGCAGTCTTATAAAGTACTGCTCCATGTTAAGTGAACCGTCATCAAGCGCGCTTGAAAAAAGTGATTTTACTAACTTGTTTAAATCGCTTAAACCTAATTTCATTATTGGCGGCGATTTTAATGCGAAACATTCGTTCTGGGGCTCAAGATACAAATCGCAAAAAGGTAGAATGCTTTATGGGGCAGGTATGGAGTACAGTTGTGATTTCCATTCAACGGGTAAACCGACTTACTGGCCAACTGGTACTTCGAAAATACCTGACCTGGTCGATTTTTTTTTTTTATTGTGAAAGGAATATCCAACCACATAAAAGTTAAAGAGAGCTTTGATCTGTCGTCTGATCATTTCCCAGTTATTTTGACATTGAGCGAAAAACTAGTCTATAAGCTAGAGCCAGCGACATTAACTGGTAGAACAACTTATTGGGAGGCTTTAGGAACGAAATTGAAGATAATGTTGAACTGAGCGTTCCACTTACGACATCCTATGAACTTGAGGTTGAAGTTGATCGGTTCGTTGAGATCATACAGCTGACCTCTTGGAATAATATGCCCAATCCAAGGAAAACGCTGAACAAATACGGTTTATGATATCGTCCGGAAATAAAAGAATTGGTCAGGGAAAGAAGAAAAGCGCGTAAAAAATGGCAACAGAGTCGTGCTCCGTAACATAAAGTACACTTGAATCGTCTGTGCAATTCGTTGAAGACTATTAAGGATTTTAAGACTCGTGCGATAGCCTTTTACCTTTAAGTCCCCGCGCCGCCGATTAAATTTAATCAAAATGAATCGCCAAGTGAAGATAAAGAAAAACAGGACGTCTTTGCGGCCCGCTTGGAAGAAACCTTTAAACCGTACAATGGTCAAGTGGCTTACGACAACATCAATAGGCTGGATTTACCATCAGACGATTTAGCACTCTCATGAGATCGAAAATCTAAAACCTAAGAAAGCTCCTGGTTATGATTTGATCACGGGAGAAATTCCCCAAGTTTTACCTAAAAAAGCATTGATTAAACTTATATTGTAAACGCTGCGCTCAGATTAAAACACATGCCGAGCCAATGGAAAGTTCTGGAAGTCATAATGGTTTTAAAACCAGGAAAACCGCCAAATGAGGTAAAAGCGCATAGACCAATTTCGCTTCTTCCAGTCATATTCAAAATTTTCGAGAGAATATTACTAAGGCGTCTCCGCCCGGTTATAGTAGAAAATGATCTTATCCCTGACCACCAGCTTGGGTTCAGAAGTAAGCATTCAACGTTTGACCAGGTGCATAGAATTACTGACGAAGTCGAGAAAGCACTTGGAGAAAAAAAGATATGTTCAAGCGTATTTCGTAACGTCTTGCAAGCCTTTGATAAGGTGTGGTATGATGGGTTGAAATACAAATTAAAACAAGTTCTTCCTGTATGCCTATACGATATTTAAGAATCTCGGGAATAGACTTTTCCGTGTTAGACATGGAAACGAATACAAGGAAGCGTTCTTTGACCGTTTCTCTATTTGTTATATACTCGTGATATACCTAAAGAAGGTGGCACTATCCTTGCTACGTTTGTCGATGACACTATACAAGCAGTAGGTAAAACAATCGACGAAACGACTGCAAAACTGCAAAACGCACTGAATAAAGTAAATGATTGGACGAGGGACTGGCGGATCGCCCTCAACGAATCTAAATCTGTTAACGTGAATCTCACTTATAAGAAAACTAATGACTTGCCAATTTTTCTAAACTTAGCCCGAATACCTTTTGACACTCGACGCAAGGCTGAAATGGAATTTGCACGTAAAAATGAAACGTAAAGAACTCGAAATGAAATATAGAGAATTAAACTGGTTACTCGGAAAACATTCTCAGCCCAGTACTGAGAAAAAAATGCTTTTATGGAAGCAAGCGCTAAAGCCGGTGTGGACCTAAGGTATACTGTATTGGGATTGTACCAAGAAAACAAATGCAAATATTTTACCAATTTTTCAAAATAAAGGGGTAAGAGAAATTGTCCAAGCACCGTGGTATACTCGAAACGACGATATACACAGGGATCTCGGAATTCCGACAATCGAAGCTGAAATTAGAAGCTTTGCGAGAAAGCATAGAAACCGAATCGGACATGTCAACAATGCAGTCTTACAAATTTTGGATGAAAGCAATTTATTGCGCCGACTACAAAGGGCGAAACCTTTCGACTTGGTTAACTGCGTCTAGATTGCCAAACGTTTTTATTTCGTGATGGAAAATTGCTTGATAAGTTATTACTTAGTTGCAATCTATACATACATATAATAAAACTGTAGGGTTTTTCTTTTGTTACCTAATGGCGTGAGAACCGCTGGACAGATTGGATAAAAGTTCTTTTGAAATGTTTCTTAAGATTCCGGGAAGGACAAAGGCTATGTCGTTTTTTGCCCAGCCTACTTTTGGGAGCGTTTTTGTAGTTTTATTTGTTTTTACTGACTTTACTGCTTTTAACCTCCTATTACTAGGGATATTCATAATCAATACAAAAAAAAAGAATACCAAATGGGGTCAACACTTCCCTTAATATTTTAAGCTATCCAACAGCTTTCTGCTTCATCTAGAAGCTGAGCTACAGACCAAAATCTAACATGATCAAATTAAATTTACTTTCTCAAATCGAAAGAAATTAACAATGATTGTGGTGGGCGCACATCGAAAGCACATTCACTTCAACAAATACTGTGTGTCGTTTTCTCTGTTGGATCAAAACGAAAGAGAATGGAGAGTATGGTATGCGCACATGTGGTGGTGTAAATACAAATTTTTAATTAGAAACACTCCATTTACGAGTAGTGTGAGTGAAAATTATTTTCGTCAAGTTTAATGAAAATCTGTTACTCACTCACATAATGTTGGAACTTAATAGTTGGTGTCTCCCCTTTCACTGCCCTCAGTAGAATCTACGTGGAATGTTATTTTTTCTCAAACTACCACGACAATTTTCCAATTTCTTTCTTTACTTTGGCTTTTCTTTTAGGCGAGTTAATATTCCTTATTTATTGCTTGGTACAGAGCATATCTTTTCGTTTTAGGTAACGCCGTTTATTTTATAAAATATGCCTTTGAGGAAAAAATCTAATCTTTCTCGAGGCTCAAAACGTGCTACGACAATTCGTCAAGTTCGATCACATCAAACAAATGAAGAACGTCACAGTAGATCAGGTACTGAAGATGAACGTCTTGCTACGTACGACTCGCGCGTCACAAACAAGCAACCTTAAACATTGTTTACAAAGAAGCTTTGTACAATTTGTTTACCATAATAAAATACAATTTTCCATTATTTAAAGAATTGTATTTTTTATTACGTTTGCTAATATTTTAGAGAATGTTGGTCTTTGAGAACTATGAAATCTGCACTTAGGGGCTGAAAGTTACCCATTGGAACCACATTAATAAAATGCAATTAATCAACAAAATTTATTGTACACAACAATTTTATTAACTTAGACAAATACTTTGATGTTTCTTCACTCGCTCTGATATTACATATTTGTTCGGATGAGGAAGCTAGTATCTAATAAATTTATATCGAAGGATGGTGTTTTGTGGTCAGTATGAATCTGACACTACTAAGAGCATGCTCTTGCTAATCTCATAGTGTCTATGGAAGATTTTCACCTACCCGCGGAGGAAAAAAAAGTTAACTATAACATCAATGCATGAAGTAAAAAGATTAAGATTAAGTCGGCAGAGTCTGAAATCTTCAATATGTTTCAGGAAACAGTGTCCCTGATTCTACACGACCAAGAAAAAGTCAGAACGAGGATCGACTATGTTCTGTAAGCATTTTTGGGTTACTCTTAACTTTTGTTTTATCTCGCTTTAGGGGGTTTACGCTTGTATCGATAGAACGAGGATTAAGCATTTAATTTGTATGGGTGATAAGATTGGCACCATTTCCCTTAAATAAGAACAACAACATCTGCATTTTACCAAGTTCAAAAACTTAGTGCATTCAAAATTGATCATGTGCAGTATCTAGCGGAAGGGCGTGGAGGGATGGTTATAAAAATATATATTAAACGTACAATTTTTAAAGAATTAAGCACTTTTACAGTGTTTAGGTACAGCCGATTATTTTTAGAATAATTATAAACATTTGGGGTAAATACCACATGAAGGGTCTGAAGCCCTTGGTTCCCACAGCCATGCATGTGTTATATTTTTCTCGCAAATTTAAGAGACCTGCAGTTCTACTTCATATTCCGGTGGATTTGAAAAACTTTCTCATCACAGTCATTTTTCGGATAATTGCCAGAGAGAATTGGCAGAGCGAAACAACTTTGGAGTGCATTCTGGGCATTGAACCTTAAACTTTAAGCTTAAGATCAGCTACGTTATCAGTGTCCTCACTGAACACTGTCTGATAGGGTAACAGGTCCGCTTTTCCAACGACTTTCGCAGGAGCTGTAGAGACGAAGAGGAGAAGGAGGCCATTCTTCACTTCCTATGCACATGTCCGGCCCTGTTCCAAAAAAGACCTAATCCATCTAGGTGCTCCTTCCTCCGATGACCTCGGCGAACTGGCGGTCTGAGCATTCTTCGTTTTAATAAAAGCTCCGGTTGATTTTAGTCCCTGCGACCTCTCTGAGCGTAGCGTTGTGTTCAAAATAACTTTCTAGTTATATACCTTTACGGCAAAATTGTATTTTCATTTTTAAGAAAATGTCCCCAAAAACTGGACACGAACGTATGCATTCTATGAGCGAATTGTTCCGATCGAATTGTCGATCCCTAGATATTTTTTAGCACAGCTTCTTCTTTATTTTTTTAACTTACACTTGTACTGCTTCTGATCCTAGAGAGGCGCTATTTTGTCCACTTATAAAAATCAAAGGTCTCCTAAAATTGTATCTAATACAGCGGCAGACAGTGCAGGTATAAATATTTTGTTACATCTCAGGGATGGCCCTACCATATTATGCTCTGATGTGGCTGACCCGCTTCCCGCTCTAACTACTTGCGGGAACATGTGAAGCAAAATAAATAAAAATATCTTTTATATTAATATGTCAACATGAAATTTATCGTACGTTTTTTTAGTATTTATTATAAAAGAAGGGGGATGAAACTTACATCATTCGAAAAGAAGCCATAGATGTGCAGAAAAGAAAAATGATTTTTGTTTATTTCCCCTCGATCGAATTTCGACCATACGCGATACTAGTCTATATATTAATACATGAACATGAAACTTATCGTACGTTTTTTTAGTATTTATTAGAAAAGGAGGGGGATGAATCTTATATCATTCGAAAGGTATTGTACCATAGATGTGTAGAAAAATAAAATCATGTGCGTATGTTACCATTAAGTTAGGAAAAATAAAGTGCTTTAACCAATTAAATGAAAGCATTTTGTTCACGTCCAAAGCTGTATGAGCTTAGATCCCTTTGCCTTCCCTAGACGGGAGAATATTATAAAACGCAACGTTATATAAACGTTTCTCTCCCTGTTTGTTTATTTCCCCTCGGTTGAATTTCGACCTCACATGATACTAGTACATAAAAATATGCGAGACATCAATTCCACTGAAATGGCAAATTGTCTGGAGCGAAACCTTTGTGACGACGACTATAAAAGGAGGATCACTAGTTGAAGGAGATTTCTGCCAAATCTCAAAGCAGCCTTAGACGAAGGGTAGGCGCAGATAGTCAAGATCCACTAACAGGAAAGTATAAGTTTCCCAGAATGACAAAAACAATGATTTGGATGACAGATTTCCCTAATTTTCCCAGATTTCCAAATCCGAAATTCCTTAGCGCTCTTTTATCGATGCTTTCACTATAAATGTTCGGATGAAGTATACCTATAGGTGTGTCTCGCAAGTCCATCTGCTCAATCCTGACACACAAGTAGCATCATTAGGCACATACCTGCGTTTTAGAGCCTATTTTCGAGCGCATAAAGTGCAAAGGATTTTTTCTTAGCCGCACAGCATGAATGTGAAACTGACCGTCCTTAGTATTTGCGGAAAACGAAATTTTTTAAAAATTCAAAACTAACATACATCGTCTCTCCACTCTTTTCCCTTTTCTTTTTTCTTTAATTCTTTTCTATACCTGGTTCTAAACTATGGAGAGCATTTAAAAATAAAGAAGGTGACAGCTACGAAATAAATTCCATAAACACCTGAATATATTGTACTAGCTTTAGGGTATCCTGGTGGTCTGGATTACACGTTGAGAAAGGGAATCAGCGGTAAAATGGTACCTGTGCTGCCTAGACCCCAAGGTGTTAAACCTAAAGAAGCTACCCGTGGAGTGGAGGAAGAATAGTTCATTCACTCCAGAAGGCCAGTAACAACGAGTGAGGGGAAGGGATACCACCCAGATAGTCAATTAGCTCCAACCACTGTACATAAAAGCATTGCTTATGTATACCCATAAGTGTTAATTTTTTTCAATTATTACACATACTCGTAAGTACATAGAAGAACGCACATGATGATAAACAGAGGAAAACATTTAAATCATGTGAGCAAAAAGTAAATAGAATTATGTCTGTATCGCAGTATTTTAAAAAAGAATTTCACAAAAAAAAAAAATATATATATCTATTCCACATCCAGATGGATGCGCATTGCTTTGACAACTTAAATTGATCACTCAAATTTATCTTTAGAATGAAAATAGATTCGTGTATAAATGAGAAACAGAATTCTTCCAATGAGGTGATGAAAACGGGGAACAAAATCGCCAAATGCAGGAACCTATAGTCGGCAATGCTACGTATTTGAAATGCATAACAAATAGTCGCAGTATCTATAAATAAAGGCAACACTGCTGTTGTTCTTAAGATGTGTTTCCAAATAAAAGCAATAATTTCTGACAAAATTTCAACAACTGTTGCATGTAATCCGTATGCAGTTCTTATGGTTTTCTTTGTAGCTATTTAGCTACCTATCGTATTTATTGAACTGAATCAAACTTCAGTAAATGGTGAAAAATGAACGACCAAGACTTCTTCCTCCATACAGGTGTTCATTAACGAAATTTTCCATAAAACGCCTGATTTCACGTATTTCCCAACTCTCACAATTAATGAAAATTACTGCATCAGCATAACAACATAAAACACTTGCAAACTAGATAATCATACAAGTGTACGAATTAATGAATAAAAATCCATCAAAAAGCAAATAATATTGTGCAACCTTACCTTAACTCCATTCAGCTGAACATAGTTCTTCCGCTTCACATCGATGTGCAGACAATTTACGTAAACGTTCAAAACTCCAAACAGCAGCAAAAATCCAAAAATTACACTAAATGAGAACATCATCAACCATACACAGTACAAACCGCAGCAACAACAAGAACACACCGCGCGCGCACCGAACCCAACCAACAATTCATTTACATTATCTATTTTATGATGTTGAAAATACTCAGCACCATCATATCCATATTTAGCACTAATTTCCCAACACAATGCACATACATTTTGTGTAAAATTCTAAACTTTTCATTGATGAAATTCTTAAATGCAAATTCAAATTTAACCGACTTTCAGTAAAAAAAAAGATAAAGAAACCAAAAAATGTTTAGAAACAATGTTGCAAAGAATAAAGATTAAGCCATTCAATAGCAGCACACTTTATGCACTAATTAATTAGTAATTGTAGATTTAACTTGATTCATTAGGAGAAACCACTCTGTAATTTTTTGTGCACTCAATGTTATGCTTCAAATCCAGATGAATACAGTGTTGGTTGTTGGGTATATAAAGCTGCTCCTTCTATAGTGTCTTATGCGTAAACATTGCAAAGACTAATTAGAAATTCATAAAAAAAAAAAACTTAATACACTTTGAAGAGAAGGAAAAAATAATAGTTATTTTTATTTCTTTTCGTTTTGCGGAGATTTTTCAACCGGAACACTTGTTTGATGATTTTAAATCCAGACTTCTTGGATGAGAAGAGTCGCGCACCAGCTTTGTAACTGAAACTAATTCGTAGGCTTGAAATAGGTTTTTTGCTGACTCCTTTGAATGCCTAGTGATAAACTGTGCGAAAATTAGTTCTTTTCGTGTGAAACTCACTTTTGGTGGTCGTAATTCCAAAAGCGACGGTTTAATTATTTTTTTTAAATAATTTTTGGAAGCAAATGTCTCGCGTTTAGCAGCACTACTTGTGAACACAACGGTGGTTCAAGCACGAATGAAAAGCATTCTGCTCAGTTAAGGTATGAAAATGAAAATTCATTTTCCCATTTTCATTACCGAGACCGTAACCGACTGGAGACGTGGGGTGGCAAGCAGTATGACTGCGAACACATCTGATCCAGTAATAGAGATTGTGCTTTGATGAAATAGCAAAAAAAAAAAAAAAAAAATAGATAATTGTGTTCGCTGTGAATGTTTGTATCTATAATGCTTTTAGATGCGACTTGGACGACTCTTTGTTTGATATAAATTTGGACATTAGCCGTAATGAATGAGGAATTTCGCTTTTAGAACAATTCTTGGGTATAAGCTTGGGGAACATTGATTTTTGCAACCGTAGCTGCATTATATACTCGATTTGAATTCCTATCATGATTGTGCGCATCATCATCTTAGATCGGATCATATGTACTTTGTAAGTAATTCATCGGAATATTAATTTTATTTTCCAAACAACAAGCTGTCAAGAATCGTTATGTTGCGACATAACGAAGCTTAGCCGATTAAATAAGGTTCTAAGGCAAGAGGGAGGAAACCTTTATTGATTCAATTTAAAATTGAATTATGCGACTTGTATTGACTTTTAACAGATTTTATGTAAATACTCGTAGGGTAAGTGGGTTGACGCAAATGAGAGAAAGTCATCCCCGTCACACTTAGATAAATGTAGCCTGCAGATCTTTACCGGCTTGCTGGAAATCTAGGGTTCTGTGCAGGAAGAAGATATCCCCATAGACACCTTAATCATTACAGCATTATCTACTCGTACATGCTGCTTAAATCGTTGTGTTCTGCCATAGCATTCTTCGTCCAGCTATTATTCCTCCTAGAATGCTTGTTCAGCTGTAGGACTCTCCAGCTACGGTTTCTCTTACTTAATGGCTACAGATTTATTAGTAGCACACATGTTTCAAATACATACCGTCTATTACTTTCTACTACTATCGTTTTATTTCTAACAATTATATTAACTTAAGGGTGTTTTTTTTTAAGGTTAAGGGTGCCAGTACTAACTTTGATTTTGAAGAAAACACATGAAATTTCATTAAATAGCCATTTATTTGTGTTCAATCGAGAGAATACATTCTGCAATTAATTTCTAAACACAACTCGGGCATATGCCCACCACCGCTGGATCTGATAAATGCCTTCTTACTTAGTTAGGTGGTGCTACAGTTCGGGTGAACCTGGGCCTCAACCAACAAGCCTCTTAGACCAAGAGCCCACAGTAACTTAACTGTTATAATTATTATCATTTGTTCGAATAAAAACTGATAAATTATGTAAAAACTCGATTTTTAGCATACTTTGAGCGCGTCTTGTAGGCATAGGGCCGCGTGCAAAACGTCTTGGGCCGCCATATTTGTAATCAGGGCGCGAAACTCTACATTTTGAAATGATGATAAAGTTGTTATACCAATTATTTATACTTTCGAAAAAACTGCACTTTTGATATAGTATTACTCACTATTGCCCCCACTAGAGCCTGCAAGACGGTAACATTTAAAAATAAAAACTTCAGAACAATCTAATAATACTAATTATTTTTTGTTATCAATCACACCCAAAAATTACTGTGGACTCTTAGTCTATCTCTATTTAGCTCGGTTTTTAGCTAATTGCCTCCAGTTGCGCACTCCAAGTTGGTCGAGGTCCCCTTGAACTCGTGCGCGCCACCTACGGCGATGATTCTCTTTACTGCGTCGTCCCTCGGGGTTAGATTCGAAGACTCTGCGGGCCGGAGCGTTGGTGTCAATTCGCTCTACATGTCCTAGCTATCTCAAATGTCCAATACGCAGTTTTTTGACTAGGTCGATGTCGCTGTACAGCTCGTATAATTCGTGATTGAATCTTCTCCTTCAAAACCCGTCAACGCAAACGGGACCGAAAATCTTACGAAGAATTTTTGTCTCGAAGCGGCCAAGGATATCTTCATCCTCTTTTAATAAAATCCATGTTTCAGCGCCATAAAGCAGGACAGGGATGATCAGGGTCTTATACGGAGTCTCCTTAGTTGTTCGAGATAGGGCTTTACTGTTGAATTGCCTTATAAGCCCGAAAAACAGCGATTGGCAAGAGTTATTCTTCGATTGATTTCTGCGCTGGTCTTGTTTGTAGAATTTATAGCAGAGCCAAGGTAGACAAAGTCCCTTACTACCTCGAAGTTATAGCTGCCCACGGTGACGTTCTGTCCAATTCGTCGGTGTTGGCTTTCCCTTCTTGTTGACAGCATATACTTGGTTTTGCCCTCGTTTATCGCTAATCTGATGAATGCCATCAGAGAGACAAAGTTTCTGATCACTTTTCAAGCATTTGTGGTCGTATGTCCTACATTACACGAATAATGTTGGCTTCCAATTCGTCGATTGTTGTTGGTTTATCAGCGTAGACTAGTGACATTACATATCCTCAAAGAAAATAATCAACAGGCGTCAAATCACGAGCTGGATATTATAAGCCTTCAAACCAAGATCATAGACCTTTTCGCAGTTTGACGTCTATGCTGTCAAAATGATCGGGTGGTCAACTGTCATACGATTAGTACCGGGAATTGTGGCAACATTTATTTTTTCGCGATTAAATAATATTTTAAAGTAAATTTATTGATCTATTGTTCTTTTTTGTATAATTTCATGTGCACTATGGAAATTTTTAATTTAAAAGTAATAAATTATTTATTGCATTCCAGGAATATGAGGACGAAGACTCCTTTTAATTCCACCAAGGGTTTGGAAGGTGAAAAGCTGTACGATGTAGGCTGGGTGCAATTCATGGCGGGCTGTCCTTTGGAAAATGGATACTTGGTGATGGCAAAGGTAGGAATTTCAATTTATGAAGCTTGTGCCTAGGTACAGGGCAGGGAGTACCAGATAGATGCAGTTATAAATGTAATGTCTCAAATAGTATAAGGGTATTAATAATCCTTTGGCACGCGCAAATTATAAAAAAAAAAAAAAATTGTATTGTCGAGTATTATAACAAAATATTCCCACAGGTACTTCATTCCCAGTCGCTTAACTCTCCGTGCTTGAAAGTGTAGGTAGCAGTGAATATCGAAGGGTTTATAAGAGCATCCCATTGCCTTGTGTGGGGGGATTGGAGGAATGCTGCAGAAACGTTGGAGCGACGTTATTTGCCCTTGAAGCTGTGAATAAAAAGCATCAGGAGTCAAATATGGTGACTGTTTTCTTAATTTTCTATATGCAAATGATAGTTTGTATTTATTAATTATTACCTTGATTTCATAAAATATATATAGTAGTAGTAGTAGTAGTAGTAGAAGTGATTTTTATTGAACATTAGAAAATTGTTACTAATACATAATTAAATAATCACAAAATATGCATTGGCGTTTGCCGTCAGCCTGAAAAGAGAGATTTACAAAATTTTAAAATAGAATTCAAAAGATCTCAATTACTTTATCTGTCTAAATTCGTTTTAGTTATATTCACTAATTTTTCTAAAAAGCTTCATGTAATATTTGTTGCCTGTATTTTAAAGTGGACTTTAAGTAGCTAAACAGAACCTTCCAATTTTGACCGTTTAGTATTGCCCTGACTTCAGCTTCCGGTAGCACATGTTTATCCCAATGGGTTCGCCTTATCGCCTTTAATATTGGGCATACTCCGATGAGATGGAAGACGTCTTCTAAGGCATGCAGGTTGCATAGTGAGCATTCAGAATTTCGTTCGGTTCTATATGGCATGTAATTCAAGCGCAGGAGCTCTCCTCTAGCCTTAAATAATGTTGAAATAACTTCCACACTGTTTTGGTCTTGGAAGTAGTTGAATTCCCCCAAGTCATGTTGAAGAGTTCGATATATGAGTCTGGTTTGACTCTCTTGGGCTTTTACTTTAAATGCCTCACGGGTGGATAGGTCGACCTTAATCAACAGTTCCTGTAGTGCACTCTCCAAGATGTAGGATTGTAATCCGCTAGTTGGATATCGTGAATGCCGCAGACCCTGGACCATTCGAGGAAAAATTGTTGCCTATGGTGTATTATGTGCATTGCAACCAAATTCGGAAGCCTCTGACTCGAGAGTGACATTGCTTTTAAAATGTAATGAAAGTGCAGCTTTACTGTGAAGATGTACAAAGGGGACAGTCCTGTTTCCAGGTGAAGCATATACGTTGGCGTGTTTTCCGGTAGCCTGAAGATTTTTTTAATAAAGTATCTTAGCAGCTTTTCAACTTCTTCAAACTGAGAGATACCCCATACTTGGGCGCCATAGCACATGATGGACCTAACCACTGCCTCATAGACTTTATACTTTGTACTAAGCGGAACGTTATTTTTAGAAAATATTCCCTTCCAATTACAGTTTATTGCCTTTTTTCCTTCCTTGAGTTTTTCCTGAAGGTGCTTTTTAAAATCCACTCGCGGTGTTAAAATGACTCCAAGGTACTTATATTCCTTTACGTTCTCAATTTCTTCGTTTTGGTAAAACCATTTTTCGTCCCTAGCGAAGCGACCGGTACCGTTTCGGAATACCAATATTTTGGACTTGCTTGTATTCAATTTTAGGTTCCAAAGGTTGCAATATTTCTCTAGCTTGTTGATCATAATTTGCATCATGGATGGAGTTACCGACAAGATGACGATGTCATCAGCATATAAGAGTACCCTTATTTTCATTCCAGCGAACTCAATTCCTCCAGGTAGAGATGTTGGCAAATCGTCCATAAATAGCGCGAAAAGAAGAGGACTCATGAGACAACCCTGCTTAACACCCATATGAGACTCAAACCAATTTGAAACATTGTTTCCGTCCCATACCGCAGTCATATTCTCCTTATAGAGACTTTCGATAATTTTGAGCACTTTTGTTGACACTCCAAGATTGCTTAACTTATAGAAAAGCGCTTTTCTATCAACAGAATCAAATGCCGCTTGGAAGTCCACAAAGAACGCGTACATTTTTTTTCCTTTATTCAGGTAAGACCTAGCTAAGCTTCTTAACGTAAAAATATTGTCTACTGTCGAGTAGCCTTTTCTAAACCCGGCTTGGAACTCACTAAGCAGGTCATTTGAATGAACCCATTCTGTCAACCGTTCCAGGATTATACCCGTAAATATTTTCATCACGGAGTTTAGGAAGGATAGGCCTTATCTGTTAACAAAATAAAACTTTGAATTCATTTACAAAACTGTTTTTTATTTGTTACTGGTCGGTTGTTATCAGGCGCGAATGCACGGGGGGGTTTTGGGTGTTCAAGTTTCCATTTCTTGAGCTGCTTCCTCAAGCTCTCTGTGGTGCCATCTTTCTGCTTTAATTTTTCTTCATAACAATTCAACATCTAGGACGAAGTTTAGTGATTTTTTAAATACATACATGCATTTTATATAAAAACAAAAACATTTACTTTTACATGATCTTCTTTATATTTAAGTATAAGCAGGTCTCTTTCCGCCAGTTTTTGAATCATTTTATCTATATCAGAAATTTCTGAGACAGGTTCGACTAATATACTCGATATATTTGTATCATTTGAGTTGCAAGCATTTGCAACTTGCAACCTCGTTGTATTCATGGTCCTAGTTTTGTATCCCATATTTTTGTTAGGAACCTAGTCTGGATTCAGTTTGTCCCTAGGATTTGAAGGAAGTCCTGTAAAAATTAGCACGCTACTTACGATATTGTATGATTACCATTTGATTTGACAAACCTGTGATTAAATGTTCAGAGCAAATATGGGTATGCTTCAAAGAGGACTCCTTCTGATCCACCCTTTTAATAACATTTAGCCAGGCAACTTGCCTTGCATTGGTGATCTCCGCAAGTCCCTTGGACCTCCGGTCTTTTGGGAATTTAAAGAACCGTACTCTAGTTCCATCCCTATCATGTCAATTGCTACAGCCCACAACACAATACTTTGCCGTCATTTTACCCCTAAAGTATTAAGTTTTTGTATGGAAAAATAATAAGTGGATGTGCTATTAATATTTATAAGCACCAAATTCAAAAACATTTTTGAAATCTCGTGTTTTGGAGAAGTTTTCTCACTTTCAACTTATTTTGCGCAGCTAAACAACACAAATAATAAATTGCTTGTCCACTCAAAGTGGCATTTCACTTAAACGTCATAGTTTTGACAAGCAGGTGAAAAGGTCTATTGCGAAAAATGTTCCATAAAGTGGACGGACAAAGACCAAGCTATTGTGAACGACGTCGAATCAATAAATTTGGATTTTCTTCAACACTCTCTTAAAGGGATGCAATATTCTCTTCAGTACACACTCTTCTTATGCATCTTGCAAAGAAAATGTTGTGCGAAAACGGTCAATAATACGGCGGATAGCGGTCTCAGATCGTCGATTATGTCGGGTATAAAATGGTGGAAAGTATCTATAAGGCGCACAGAACCATCATTTTGGAACCAAATTTTCTAAGATTTGGTAACGTTGTTGAAGCGTGTATATCATCACGATAAGATTTCAAAGACTACTGAATAAACTGACACTGACAGTTTACAATCTGACAATTGGTTTGTCAGATATTACTGTCTGAAGTTAGTACTGTATTAAAAAAATACCCTCTATATACGTATTTAAGCTAAAGGAAAAACATCAAACGCCATCATTATTGCCTGCGTCAAGATGTATACATAAATTTACGGCCCATAAGTAGACAAGGAAATTTTAGTTTTAGTTTTCTGTTATTTTCCAAACCTATCTAACTTTACATTGCACCCCAAGGCAAGGAAATTCCCCATAACTTCCTAAGCGTACGTTATTTATTTATTAATTGTATACCTTACGTAGGCAAGGGGAAGTTTAATTTTAGTTTTCCGTAGCTTCCCAAAAGCCTGTTTTTTTTAAATATCTGTGTTTATTTATTTTAATATCTTAACCCTCCTAAGAAAGTAGAAAAAGTACAGTCGAAGAAACTATTTTGTTCCGTAAAGGATGTTGCCAAAGATAATTTAACTGAAGTCAATTAATTTTGATGAACAAAGCCACCTACGACTGAGTTTGAGATTGAAATCGATTCGACGTACTCACTCGCTATAGTCACTTTGTTTACTGACTAAATTATACTCACTTAGATAGATAGATAGATAGATAGATGTACTTTATTTTTAAAAAAACAAACATTTTACGAGCTTTTTTTTAAATACAGTACAGTATAAGCAATGGCTTCGCCGTCTGCCGTAGGTTGACAAAAGTGAAATTCATTTATATACATATTGTAGCATTGACTACAGGATGGTTTGTGTACCAAAAACTAAAACACTGTATCTCAAACTGTGCAACGACATCTATTGCCTACTAGTAGTAAATATTCCAACCTGATGTGCTTACGTTCCAACCTGGTGTGCTTACGTTCCACAATTGTTCCACACAATATCCCAATATTCCATGATCCTCAATTCACCCGGAGAAACATCTAGCATGTTCTAGAACCCCTTGCAATTTCCTATAAATACCCATACCACAACCAACGTCGACTCAGTTGTTTATAAGCGAATACAGCGATTACAAGAGGGACATTAGACCAGTAGTGAAAACAAGCGACATTGTGAAAATAAGTCTGTGGCGACCGTTTGAATTGAAATAAATAAATAATAAAGTGATTGAATACTGTGTTGAAGTAAAGTTAGTGTTTGATAATAAATAAACGATTGAAATACACAAAAGACGGTTTTATTTAAACGAACCCCAGCAAGAATATTACATTGGTGTCAGAAAAGTGGAATAAGACAAATTTTGTGTATTGCTTTTTGTGTAAGTGAAAAATAAAAATGGTTCGGAAATTGCTAAAAGATTTGTCAGTGCCGCAACTAAAGGAAGTACTGAGCCAGCGGAATCAGCTTACGACTGGTACAAAGAGAGAATTGATCATTAAGTTGCGGAAAATAATGACGAGCGAGGGTACAGATCCTGAAACAGCTTTGTTTGACGTCGAAGAAGAACAAGTAAGTACGACGAGTGACATGTCGGCTTTAATGAAATTGCTATCTGAGAAATTCGATGAACAAAAGAATTCTCTAGACGCCAAGCTCGATGAACAGAACAAACTATTTGAGAATTCTCTAGAAGCTAAGCTCGATGAGCAAAAGAATTCTCTAGATGCTAAGCTTGACGAACAAAAGAACTCTCTGGAACATCAGCTATTCGATCAAAGGAGTGTTCTCGAAAGCAAATTCGATGAACAAAATAAAAGTTTGGAAACAAGATTTGGAACAATTGATGAGAAGTTTGAAAAAGTAGAGGCCAAAATTGAGACACTTGAAACAGCCATTGAAGGAAGATTCGAGAGTGTTGAAACAAAATTCGAGGCTGTTGAAGGAAGATTCGAGAATTTGGCAAATGAACTCGAATGCGTGAAGAAACAGAAAGTTCGGGAGTATTCAACCGACTGCCCGAGAAGGAAAGAGATGCAGCCTCCCGTTTTCGATGGACAGACATCATGGCCAATATATAAGAGGCAGTTCCAAGCTGCGGCAATGACGAACAACTGGGACGATGAAGAGAGGTCCATTGCCCTCACGCTTGCGCTTAGATGATCAGCTGCAGAGTTACTACAAACTATTCCCGAGGACAAACAACGCAACTACGACAGTCTGGTGAAAGCCATTGCGATTTGGGGACGACCACATGCAGCAAGTATATAGGGTCCAGTTGCGCAGAAGGTCCCAGATGAAGGGTGAGACGTTCCAGCAGTTACAAGCGGACATCGAGCGGCTGGCACATTTGTCCTATCCAAACGCCGGCGAGGAGATCATTAACGAGATGCCAACTGAAGCTTTCACCCATGCCATAGCTGATGCGAAACTACAAATGGCGGTAAGAATGGCTGGAAAGAAAACGCTCGCCGAAGCTTTGGCGTTTGCTCTGATAATGGAGGCCGCAGACCAGGCCTGTCAGGGAATCCACCGTGTGAGGGAAGTAGCCGCCATCGAATGCTCTTGCCAGAGGATGGACATCGAAGACCGAAACAACGCTCGCGGAGGACAAATTCGTTGCTGGAACTGCAACAAAGTAGGACACCTACAACGCCAATGCAGAAATCCACCCAGACGCGGAAACTGTCCACATTGTGCGAATATGCGACGCAACGAAGAACCATCCTACAGGGACAACATCCATCCTGTTGGCCAGGCTTCTCGAAACCAAGAGTCGGGAAACGCCTAAGGACCAGCTTCGCGGGGCAGAAGTTGGCTAATGGAATCGACGCCCCCAAGACCACCATCCAGGTCTCCCAAACCAAACGATGCAACAAGAGTCTCACAGTGAAAGCATTCATCGGCAAAAGACAAGTGCGTGGCTACTATCGATACCGGCGCCACGGCTTCCATTGTAAGAAGAGATCTCGTCCGGAAGTCTTGGCTGCACAACACCAGCTACTACTGTCTTAGAACTGCTACAGGGGAAGCGGCGAAAGTATACGGAGAAGTTCGCCTCACGTTACAACTAGCAGGGTTGGTCTTTTCTCATGCGTTCCTGGTGGCCGACATATGTGATGAATGCATCATCGGAGTGGACTTTATGAAAGAACATGACGTAATCATCGACATCGGGATGCAAGTTCTGCGCTACAGGAACGTAGAGATTCCAATGGTGTACGGGAACGAGAATGCAGCACATTTAAGGACAATACTCAGCAAGGACGAAGTTTTACCACCATCTTCCGAGACTATCATTTGGACAAAACTAGAGGGTGATCCTGGGAGCCACCGATTCTACCTATTGGAGCCGGATTTAGGAAGGATTTCCCCAAACTACATCGTGGGAAAAGTTTTAGTGGAGCCAAAGAATAGCCTGGTCCCAGTAAGGCTCATGAACTTAAAGAGCCACAGCGTCAAACTAAAACAAGGGGAGGTTATTGGTGAATGTGTTCCGATATGTTCAATCTCAACAATAACTGAAAAAGAATCTGCGAGGCCCGTTTCATCAGCCAGGTTGGCCGAAGTAAGGGACATGATCCTCAAGCACTGCGAACTGGATCAGGATCAGCGAGCCATGGCAGAAAATCTAATCGGTGAGTACGCTGATATATTTGCCTCACAAGATGAAGACTATGGGCGAACACATCTGGTGCAACATCGCATAGACACTGGGGATGGCAGACCAATTCGCCAGCCTGCCAGACGACTACCATTGGCAAAACAGACAGAGGTTGCAGATATGGTGTCAACGATGGAGAAGGAAAGGCTCATCGAAAGCTCTAAGAGTCCGTGGGCCTCACCTGTTGTACTGGTTAAGAAGAAAGACGGCAGCACACGATTCTGCGTGGACTATCGCAGACTTAATGATGTCACGAAAAAGGATAGCTACCCTCTGCCACGGATCGATGACACATTGGACACACTCTCAGGAGCTCGATGGTTTTCCACCCTTGACTTAAAGAGCGGTTACTGGCAGGTACAGATCGATCCAAAGGACCGAGAGAAAACTGCGTTCACTGCAGGAAATGGGCTGTGGCAGTTTACAGTAATGCCATTTGGATTGTGCAACGCTCCGGCAACTTTTGAGCGCCTAATGGAACACGTCCTACGTGGATTAACCTGGAAAACTTGCTTGGTGTATCTGGACGATGTGGTCGTGATAGGAAAAACATTCGAGGAACATCGCGACAACCTGAAGAATGTGCTAGAACGGCTTCGAAGCGCTCACCTGAAGCTGAACCCAAAGAAATGTGACCTCTTCAGATCCGAAGTCAAGTACCTGGGCCACGTTATCTCGTCAGAAGGAGCGCGAACCGATCCAGACAAGGTGGAAGCTGTGAAAAACTGGCCAGTTCCAAAAGACAAACACGAACTCAGGAGCTTTTTGGGCCTCGCCACGTACTACCGACGATTCGTAAAGGACTTTGCCGGAATCGCGAAGAGCTTGCACCAGCTGACGGAAAAAGGAAGGCAATTCAAGTGGTCAGGTGAGTGTGACAATAGCTTCAAGAACCTTAAGCAACAACTATGCGAAGCACCAACACTAGCATATCCAATTCCCGGAGAAATGTTCATCGTGGATGCAGATGCAAGTAACGTCGGCGTCGGAGCGGTTCTTTCGCAAGTACACAATGGCCAAGAGAAGGTAGTAGCATACTTCAGCAAAGTGCTCTCCAAGGTCGTAGAAGACCACCAGCGCGATTGGGATCGACAAATTCCTCTTTTCTTGATGGCCTACCGAAATGCAGTGCACAGCACTACTGGACATACTCCATCCGAAGTCTTGTTTGGTCGAGCAGTTCGGCTACCTAGTGAGGTGAAGTTTGGATCCCCTAACGATGAGCCCAAATGTGAAGAGGACTATGTGGCAGACCTCAGGGAAAGGATCCGAGACATACATCAGAGGACCAGGACGAGGATAAGGATAGCGAGTGACCGCATGAAAACCAGGTACGACACAAAGGCAACAACGTCCAGCTTCCACGAGGGAGACCTAGTATGGCTGTACAACCCACACCGGCAAAAGGGGAGGTCACCCAAGCTGCAGCAAGACTGGGAGGGCCCTTATAAAGTGGTCACACGCATCAATGACGTCGTCTTCCGGATCCAGCGTGGAGTAAGAGGCAAGATGAAAATTGTCCACCTGGATCGTCTTCATCGTTACCATGGCAGTAACCCAGATGATCTTGTTCAAGTTTAAGAGGGGGGCAGTGTAGCATTGACTACAGGATGGTTTGTGTACCAAAAACTAAAACACTGTATCTCAAACTGTGCAACGACATCTATTGCCTACTAGTAGTAAATATTCCAACCTGATGTGCTTACGTTCCAACCTGGTGTGCTTACGTTCCACAATTGTTCCACACAATATCCCAATATTCCATGATCCTCAATTCACCCGGAGAAACATCTAGCATGTTCTAGAACCCCTTGCAATTTCCTATAAATACCCATACCACAACCAACGTCGACTCAGTTGTTTATAAGCGAATACAGCGATTACAAGAGGGACATTAGACCAGTAGTGAAAACAAGCGACATTGTGAAAATAAGTCTGTGGCGACCGTTTGAATTGAAATAAATAAATAATAAAGTGATTGAATACTGTGTTGAAGTAAAGTTAGTGTTTGATAATAAATAAACGATTGAAATACACAAAAGACGGTTTTATTTAAACGAACCCCAGCAAGAATATTACAATATTTACGGAACAGTAATTAAGTACTAATTTGAGTTTTAAGATTAAATCAGAAGTTTCCTTCCACAATTCTGTTTCTGTAATTGTATGCAACAGTAGAGTATGCTACTAGGGGTCTGCAATCGCTGCCATTTAATAAATTCTCGTTTTCATTTTTTTCTAAGTGGTCCACTCCAAAATGTGATCGTCTGATTTCTTTCAAAACTGGGCAGGTACCAATGAAATGTGCGGTGTCTTCTATTGCTCCTAAGTTGCATAGGGTACATCTTAAAGGGAGGTCGGAACGATGTGGCATGTAATTTGGCCTTAAAAGTTCTCCTCTTGCTCGGAAAATAAATGATATTCGGAATATGCTGAGATTAAAATGCAAGTAGTTGATGTTTTCGTGAACTAAGTTTTTGTAAATTAAACGTGAGTCTGAGTTCCTTGCCGCCATGATGTGTTCCCTTTTCATTGGCTGGTCTATGTGAAATAGAAAAATTCGTGCGTCTCTTGACCAGTCTGTGTGGTAGGATCCTTTCATGATAAGGCTTATATTGTACCTAGCAGAGATATTTTCCCAATCTTTATAAAACTGCGATCTGGTTCTTATAATTCTTTTAGCGAGAATTTTGTTTAATCGGGTGTCATCTTCTTCGTTCAGAACTTTAATAACGTACTGCATATTTAACCTTAGAGTGAATATAAATAAAGGTAAAATTCCACTCTCGATGTGCAGCATATAATTAGGTGTATTTGAGGGGAGTCGTAATAATTTCTTTAGGAAAAATCTTAGCAACTTTTCAACTATATCGTACATTCTGCTTCCCCATACCTGCGCTCCATAGCACATTACTGCGCGCATTGCCGCCTCGAAGACTTTTACTTTTGCTTGTAGACCAACTTTGGGGTTAGAAATAACGTTTCTCCAGGTTGAATTTAGGGCTTTCTTTGCTTCTGCAAGCTTGAGCTCAAAGTGTCTTTTCATAGAGAGATTATGGGTTAGGGTTACTCCTAGATACTTGTAGCATCTCACAACTTCTAAGTGTTGTCCACCGTACTTCCACATTTCATTCTTCGCGAAGCGCCCTGTTCCCTTACGAAATACTAACACTTTGGACTTAGTGGTGTTTATTTGAAGACAGTTGGCCTGGCAATATTCTTCCACTTTGTTGATCATTAGTTGCATTGAATTTGGTGATTCCGCTAGAACAACTACGTCATCTGCATAAAGTAATGCCTTGATATTTAATTGGTTTACCCATATACCTGCAGGAAGTGTGTCAGAAATGTCGTCAAGGAATAGTGCGAAGAGAAGTGGGCTGAGAAGGCATCCCTGTTTGACTCCGATTTCTACTTGAAATCAATCTGACAGCTCCTTACCGTTCCATATCGCCGACTTATTGTCCATATACATATCTTTTAAGATATTGATAAACTTCAATGAGAGTCCAATATTAGATAATTTGTAAAGCAATAAATTCCTATTTATCGTATCGAAAGCCGCTCTGAAATCTATGAAAAAAGCATATAATTTTTTTCCTTGATCTAAATATTGTGGAGCTATTGAAGTTATATTAAATATTTGGTCAAGTGTTGAATAACCGGCCTAAAGGCAGCCTGAAACTGGCTTAGTTTTCTGTTTTCGTTAACCTACTTGGTTACTCTAGCAGTCAACATGCCCGTAAAAATGTTCGTGATTGTATTCATAAATTCCTCTATAATTTGCGGCTATATTTGGATCGGCTTTTTTAAAAATTGGGAAAATAATTGACCTTTGAAATTCCTTTGATACCTTTCTTGCATCGTAAATGCGATTGAGGGATAGCAGCAATCTTTCTTGAAATGAAATTGTGGTGTGTTGAAAGAACTCATATGGCACTCGGTCTTCTCCTGGCGCTTTATGCTTTTTAGCTCTCCTCAAAGCTTCAAAGAGCTCGTTCTCATCTAGATCCTCGATAAAAACACCAGGTTGTGCATAATGAAAGGCAATGGGAAGATCTTGTTGTTTAAGCATTTGTTTAAAGTGGTGCATTAAAGCGGGCGTTTCTAATTGCCTTCTAACTTTAAATGTATTTCGGTTTAATTTCTTCGCCAAGGGCCAAAAATCTTTGCTATTGGCTGCCTCAGCTAGCTCTCTAGCGATTTCGCTAAATATATTTGCTTTTTGTACCCACACAACGTCTTGTAGTATGTGTTTGTGTCCAAGTATAGAGCCATCAACGATTCGGTGTTATGTTTTCTGAAGAGATTCAGCGTCGCAAGAGTTTTTTTTCGCACTTTACCATATAACATTCACCATCAAACCACGGTTGTTTTCGCTCGAAACTCTTCTTCGCATCTTTTGTTGATGCAGCCATTTTTATTAGGTTTGTTAGAATAATTGGATGTAAAAGGGCGTGGTTCCATTCAGGAGATAGTCTTCTGATGTACTCATTCAGCTTATTGTGGTAATGGTCGGTGTTATTATCTCTCCAAATAAGCTTGGGAAGGAGAGCTAGCACTCTAAAAACTGTTTGTTTAGAAGATAGTGAACACTCCATTATAAGTGGCATATGATCTGAGAATTCTTGTGCGGCGACTTTCATATCCTTAACAATATTATGCCATTCTCCATTTATTAACGCGTAATCGATCACTGAGCAGCTATTGCCTCTGATAAAGGTAAACTCGCCGTGCGGATCGCTTTTGATTCTGCCATTTAAAAGGCATAGATCAAAGGAATCGCAGGTCTGGATAAGCTGTTTGCCCTTGGAATCTAATGTGTTGTCTTTCGAGTATCTGCATAAACTGGAGAAGTCTTCGGTTGTAAACTTAGTGATCGATGCTATATGTTCTTTTCCGACTCGTGCATTGAGATCGCCCAATATAAGTGTATCGCTACAACCTGTTCTTAGCAAAAAATCTACAAGTTCGCCGTAATCCGATGGCCAGTTGCAACAATTGATATAAGCTTGTACAATGGTCATAGTTTTATTTCCAATTTCTATCTCCACTGACGATCTTCCTTCTTTCTTACGAAGTTGCATCCAAATGATGACGAAAAGTTTTTCTTTATACTGACTTTAAACCCATTTTTTTTTTTTGTTGCTTTGCATGTAAAATAAAAGTGAGCTTAGTATAGATTCGTCAAAAAACGATTGACGTTACAAAGTGTGATTTTTATTGCAAGTCCCTGGGCTAGTCCTGAATCTTCCTTCGTCAGATCACCACAACTTTCATTATCGCATACACTCCATTGACAAGGAATTGCGTTGCATATAAAGAACTCGTAACTCCTTGCGAATGTAACGTAAAATCTTTGTTTTTTTCTGATAGAAATTGCTTTCAATGAAAATTGCTGTCAATTAAAAAGTTACCATCATATCTTGGTGCAAACTTTATTGCACAGAAAACATTGCTGTATTGTGGAAGTGCGAGATATTTAAACAACCTGAGCGCTTTGGAGAATATCCTTGCACCTACCCATCAGTGTAGATTTTCATTCAGATTCATCATTCCTCTCTAGTATGACAATTTAAGATCATACTCTGTGGCTCTTGCTCTATGACGACCTATCCAATATGAATATGCCCGATCTGAGTAGGTTTTCAGCTTTTCAGATTGACTAACCTTATTGCAGTTTTTGCGGCGAATTTTTGCTTAAATTAATCTAGTGGTAGGTGGTGATGGAGGTGGTTGCTGTGGTCCTCATTACTTCAGTAACGTCCATGCATGTAATTTGATGTGCTCTCATCGTTATTTTAAGATTGGTATTCAGATTTTCTTAAATAAACTATTGCAAGTACAAGGAGCTGTCATAGCCAATTTCTTGGTCGTGAACATTACTAGCTTCGTTTTCTGTGGACTGTTCATCAAATAAGCGATTATTAATCTTCCCTGCCTCTGAATCTCCTACCAAGGCCCAAGTATATTCTTGGAAACTAAGCAGAGGTAGCAACTTTTTGCAAGCGAAAACCAACCGATGTGTTTAGGCAGATTGAAGTCTGTCCAAACGAATACACCTCATTTTTGTTCCTCGCATACTTACCATTACCATTATATTATAAGTCTAGAAACTGGAGTGCTGGACATGCATCTTTATACTTTAAAGTTGCATATGGAGTATGTCCACAAAACTCTGTTCAAATATGGGGTTTGCCGCACATTCTATCGAAGCCAGTTATGGAGAAGAAAATTTTCTGGTATGAAGTCTGGCGTAGAATGGGAGACAATGCGAATATTCGATGGACAGAGCTGCCTTTACATCAAGATATATGGAAAAAAAAAGATAGAAAAATCACTCGAGAACCTAAGAAATGCCCAAATTCAACAAAATTTGCAAGATGCATTATTAAGTTCGCACGGAATCTACGCAAAATTGAATCACTCCGCAGGCTACTCGTATTTCGATGATGCAAGCAGCAAAAGTTTAATTGCGTGCACGTTTAAAGCGCGTGCTGGATTGATAGGACTCAATGCTAACCGGTTAAGGATAGGTGAAGAATCTGCACTCTATGTAATTTGTATAAGGAAGAAAGTATCGTACATTTCATAGGAAAATGTCCAATTTTAAAACGCATTCGTCATCGATTTTTAGGAAAATCACCCTTGGGGAAAAATGATTGGGTGGGCGCCGTGGCGTAATTGGTTAGTGTGTCGGATCACTACGCATGAGGTTCCAAGTTCGAATCCCAGAAAACACCAAAAAGTTTTTTCACGGTCCCACCTCTCGCGAGCGTCTGACAAACATCCGAAAGTATTGTTGTCACGAAAAAGCTTCTCAAATCGCCGTTCGGATTCGGCATTAAACTGTAGGTCCCTTCCATTCGTGTGAAAAATATAACGCACACAACATGAGTGGTTGCGAGAAGCTAGGCCCTGGCACTTTAAAGAGCTGTTGCGCCAAATATGTGTATGTGTATGTGGAAAGATGAAATAATAACTCTACTCAATGGAAAAGCTGTAAGCAAATGGGTAACACTGCACAAATTCATTGCAGAAGCATTTTGGTACCGCAAAACTTTGATATATGAGTTTAACTCATAAGTTCTTATTATAGAAATAGCCTCTCTCTCTCTCCAACAGGCGACAATATGTCATAGTTGTAATGCTTTGTAAACCTTTTTTTGAAAAAACAAACAAAACAATTTATTATTATTATTATTATTATTTATTATTACTTACCATTCCCAATTTGACTGAGTTCATTTAGTCAAAGCCATTCACGTTACTAAGAAACTGTGAACGGCTGAGTATTATACATCACTTCCGAATAATTCTCTACTGTATCTATTGAAAATAGGACAGATTCCAACAAAATGAAAATAATTTTCGGCAGCATCGAGGTTGCAATCGTACATGCTTTCAATATTAGGCTGTTCATGCAGCCTTTATTATATAACCCATTAATCGGCTTTACTTCTTTATGTCCTGTATCCCCTTGTGGGTCCTAGGGCCTCTACTACGCCTACGCGCCATCATGTACGGTTTCTGGCAATGTGTCTGAGTTCTCCCCAACTTTTCCCTAACTGCCGTGCCTCCTTCTCGACTGTTCTGCGCCATGTTCTCCTCGGACCGGCAGGTCTTCTGCCATCCTGAGTCAAAGCGTTCCATTGCATAGCATGGTTTGCTATGGAACTGTCACCCTTTCGGAACGTGTAACCAATCCACTGCCACTTCCGTCGTTGGATGGTTGTGCCTATTGGTTCCTGACCCGTTCTCTCGTAAAGGTGTTCGCTCGAGATACGACTGGGCCAGAAAATCCTTACCTATTAACAAACGTTTGCAGCTTTCTGGTGATAGTAGATAGCAGCTCGGATTCAACGTTGTATCGGAACAGTCTTATTTTGGTGCTCAAACTGATTGCATTGCTTCGCCATATTTTGGACAACATCCCGAACGTGGACTTTGCTTTGGCGATCCTGTTGGCTATATCCAGTTCGATTCCACCATCAGTCGAGACAATACTCCCAAGATACTGGAAGTCCTCTACTCTCTCTACCGGTTGTCCAGCTATGCATATTTGAGCCGATGAGTTAGTTCCAAGGCTGATAATTTTAGTTTTTGTCGTATTAATTTTTAGCTCGACGACACCTGCCTCCCTCTCCACATCTGCTGTCACTTGGTGGAGGTCCATAATTCGGTGGGAGAGTAAGCATACATCGTCAGCGTAATCAAGATATTTCAGTTGAGATGTAAGAGATGTCCATCGAATTCCTCCGTTTCCCGTCGACAAAGCTGCATGAAGCACATCGCTAATCACCAATAGGAATAATATTGGTGAAAGGATACAGCCTTGCCTTACCCCACTCTGGATCTCAAATTCCTCAGACAACCTTCCCCTGTGCAGAACGTGACATTTGGAGCCTTCATATGTAGCTTTGATAATAGCAATTAGTTTATCGGGAATACTTCTCCTGCGTAAGGCACACCAAATAAACTCCCTGTTGACACTATCGAACGCCTTCTCAAAATCGATGAACAGCAGGTGCAGTGGCGATCGATATTCAACACACTGTTCGATGATAATCCGCAGGGTGTTGATGTGGTCGGCACAGGAGGATCCAGAGCGGAAACCTGCTTGTTCGGCATCGAGTGTGTCTTCGAGATGTTGTTTGATTCGCTCCAAGATGATTTTAGCTATAATCTTAGCTACAGCAAGATTATAGCTAAAGCTTAATCGGCTTTGGCTTTAAACAATTACGTCATCCTTTGTACCTACAATACATGAGTAGAGTACTTACACATATCCGTAAATCTCTTCTATTCGCAATTGGTATTAACCTGAGCCCTACTACGAAGGTAAGAACCTTCTTCTTCAAATTATTGCATGAATCTGGTTATTTTTTAGAAGGATCATGGGTATGCATTAGCTCAAATCGAAGCATTCTCAGTATATCATTTAGTTGTCCGGAATAAGGGTTGAACTGAAAAAGATGTCATCCGCGGAATATGCAAAGCATATGCACGTTCAGATTGATTTTCAAAAATATGTCCAACATTGCGCCCCTGGTGTTGGTGTATGTAATACCTGAAAAGTGGTCACCATATCACAAGTAATCTATAGGCGTTTCTAAGTGTAATACGTAATATTTTAAGGGTGTTTCGACCTAAACTTGTCTTTGATGAGCATCTGTATCGAAAAACGTTGTACGGATCAGTGCCATTATGACCATCATTCAATGGAGAACTTGCCAGTAAAATGTTGAAACTTGTCCTTGACGGAGAAATATTTTCATAACCAGGCTTACCTTCGTCAATGGTTTAGTTTTGATGGTACAACTGCACTGAGTACATATGTTATTATGCATAATTGCCTTGACGATGTTGTAATATTTTGCGTTTCAATACAATGGGTTCGAACTTAAGACACTGTCTCGACACAATTTGTCATCATTTACGATAATTACCTATATTTTTACACATAAGATTCAAGCTCAATAAATTTATGCATAATTTCGATTTGCCTGACAATGTCAACAATCCAACAAAGAGAATCCAATATACTCGTCGCTACAAATTGCAATTAAAATTCTGAACAAATTTATTCATATTCGAACGAACGCGTGTGCCAGCATCGTGAGACTTGCATAAGTGATCGACTGAGATGGAACTTTGATTGCCCCTAATGTGTGAAATGTAAACGTAAACAAATCGTGTATGGGTGTTGCAATAGATCCGCCTCACTTCACACGCTTATCATTGCACTTGATGTGGAATAGCGCTTTGCTTGCTTCGGTTTATAGAGCGAAAAATGTCGGGTGCTGCTGGGGAGATAGATTTTAATTTCACATATTGTTGGGAACTCTTCAATTAAATTTGAATGATTTCTTGAAGAAGCTACAGCTGTTGCAAGCTATTCATTTAGCACCCGCTTCAGATGTAATCTGTACTCCATCGCAATTAATTTGGCATTGCATTGCTACTGAACAAAGGTTAGGTTGCGTCGTCGTTTATAGGGAATGCTTGATTGAGATTGGGGTGGCAGAGATCAGATGCCCTTTCAAGTGCATTACGAAAGAGTCAGGTTTTCTTTAATAACATTTTATTGACAACACGACACAATTGTTTTAATGGATGAATGGGCAAATCTTTAATAGTTTCCCGGTCATTTCTAGCATTAATGGATATACGACAGCGATGTGTATACCATCAATATAGGAAGACGCTCGTTTTGATCGTTTAATGTGGCCAAGTTTCATAACTGCTTCAAAATTACTCAATTAATGCCAATATTCCACAAGGCTCTATTCTCTCTCCAATACTGTTTCTGCTTTGTACAATATAAGCGACCTTTGTAGCTTAGCGCAACAAAAATCTCATTGGTATCGAATGGATATCAAGCTTAAATCAAAGTGAGGTGCGAAAAAAGGGTTGAGTTCAACGCATCAGAAAACTAGATTAATGAATGAAATGGAATTAATAAAGTTAATATTGTTTTGTAAATGCTAAGTGTATATACATATGAGTATGTAACAAGGACATCGACCTCAACCAACAGGTCTTTTCAGCCTGTTTGACCCTTAGCACAGCTCTCTCCACTGTACGCAAAGTTGGTTGCGGTCACTTGTGCACGACATTACAGATGAGGTCGTCCTCGTCTGCATAGTCCCTCAAGGATGGAGGTAAACGTTTTGCCTGCTGAAGTATCAGTGTGCATTTCCTCTACATGACTTCTTTACCTTAGACGTAGAAAGCGTACTTTTTTGAAGTCGCTATACAGCTCACATAGTTCTTGGTTGAATCTTTTTCTCCAGGTGCTATCAATGGGGCCGTAAACTGAACGTAAGGCTTTTGTCTCGATGACATTAAGTGAACTTTTATCTGATTTCGACAGGGTGGTAATAAGGGTCTTATGTAGTGCTTTCTTGATTTGACAGAACCTTATTACATAAGGGAAAATACCTCCACTAACTAAGTCCTTGGTTTTTGAGCCGTCATTGTAGAAGTGGATCGACCCATCTCTAAAAGTATATCATCATTTCAGAGTGATCTGAAGGGGATTGTGACGTGGAAGTTCTTGTCAAAATTTAGACACGGGAGAGTTTCTGAATTTATTCAGATTAGAAGCGTGACCAAATTCTTTTCTTGATCACTATTACAAAAAACTACTGGAAGAAGTTGTTCAAATCAGTCGGCCTCACACTAGCTGAACACAAAATGAAAGCGGTACTAATAAAAAGTGGAAAACGACGTGAAACCATGACGCTCACGGTAGGTGGGCATGAGATAGTATCCAAACCAGCTAATAAATATTTTGGCGTTATGATTGACTCAAGGCTTACTTTTAAAGAACATCTGGAGTATGTAAGTAACAAACACAAGTCTGATGGAGTGGCAGCAGAGCTGAAGCATTTCGTCTAAAGGCCGATGGACTTACCGTCTTATCTCAATAACTGAGACTTGGATAAATCGCAAACATGGTGAAGTTAACTATTACATAACACAACTACTAACAAGACATGGTTGCTTCCGGTCATATTTATACCCCTTTAGGTTAGGTTAGGTAAGTGGGCTGGTGTAAGGGGATAGAAAACCTCCACACCACACTCAGGTCAGTATAGACCCATTGTGATACCCATGGGCGGAAAGGAGATAGAAAAGAGAATCCCTTCTTCTTCTTCCTTTTATCAGCGAGGTTATGATCCGAAAACAAGGGATCACAGCCCTCCCACTTCACCGCATTTCTACTGATCCGCCTGTGGGGTTCGCCTATTTGACCTCAGAAAATATCGGCAGGCCTGCCGATTTTGGATCACTCGGTTACTGAGGCCAATGAAATGCCGATGTCATCGCATTTGTCTGATCCAGGCGTTTATAGGCCTGCCTTTCCTACATCGCGATGTCTTTGGAACGTGCATAGATATTGCCTTTTTTACAGGGTTCAAATGATCTCTTCTTTGAACGTGGCAATACCAGCTGAGCCGGTCGCGCTCTAATTTTCGTACGATGGTTTCCTTGATGTGAAAGCTTCCACGGATCTTCGAACTTCTTATACGATCAAGCTTTGTCACTCCTGCTGTCATGCGAAGCATCTTCTTCTCAGCTGCCGTTAATTTACTCTCATACTTTTTGTACATCGTCCAACATTGTGAACCGTATGTGAGCGCTGGACGTACAACTGCGGTGTAGAGCCTTCCTTTTAACTTAGGGGGCATTTTTCTGTCACAGAATATAGCGGAATTTTCTCGCCACTTCATCCACCCTACGCTTACACGATGATTGATGTCGTCATCACAAGTTGCTTTGCTATTGATCATAGATCCCAGATATTTCAACTTTTCGCACTTGGGAAGCACTGTTCCATTCAAATAAATGTCTGGAATTGGCCTGAGTGGATCAGAGAACGGCCAGCACAAGTACTCTGTCTTTTTTGAACTAATGCGATACCCATTTCCCTCCAAAACGTCCACCCACACATCAAGTGCTCGTTGCAGGGATGTAGGATCCTCACTTATGATGGCTCCAACGTCAGCAAAGAATAACTGATGTACCTTGGGGTCCATCACTTTACCTTCAAGCAGATAATCAAGGACTGTAATAAAGAGCAAAGGACTTAAAACGCTTCCCTGGTGCACCCCGACTTTGATTGGGAACTCCTCGGTTACTCCAGCGGAGCATCTTACTCTTGTCTTTGCTCCTTCGTACATGTCCATGATCATCTGTACATAGGTTTCTGGAACCCCTCGATGTCTTAGCGCCACCCATATCAGATCTCGTGGTTGTCTGTCGAATGCCTTTTCAAAGTCAACCAATACAATATGCAAATCCCTTAAGGAATCACGATGTTTTTCCATTATGATCCTTATACTTTGGATTGCATCTGTGGTTGATTTACCCGAGACAAACCCGCACTGGTCATCAGATAGCAGTATTATTTTTCGCAGTCGGCCACCTAATACCCGCTCAACGATCTTCATGGTGTGTGACATCAGCTTGATCGAACGGTAGTTATCACAGTTTCGCGTATCACCCTTCCCTTTGTATACAGGGAGGAGGTAACTTTCCCTCCATTGATTCGGCATTGGATCACCTCTCACGAATTTGGAGATGAGAATTCTGAGCCATCTGAACCCGATGTCTCCCATCTTTTTCCAGAACTCAGAGGGTATTTCGTCTGGCCCAACCGCTTTTCGTTTTTTGGAGTATTTGACCGCCTCACTAACTTCTTCGACTGTAATGTCGGCTATTTCTTCACAGTTAGGGGTGGCTCTTGGAAAGTATAGCCGAGGAAACTGTTCATTCAAAAGCTCTTCACAATACTGCCGCCACCTCTGCAGAATTTTGTCGTCATCCACAAGAAGCTGGCCATGAGCATTGCTAATGAACTTTGGCGAACGAATCTCCTGAGCATTCTCCCTTCTTTGGGCGGCTATTTTGAAGATAGTGGCGCTCTTGTTCATATTGTGTCTTCGCAGCTCCTGGATAGCCTGGTTTGCATCAGCAACCGGGGAAAATATTTTCTCCAGCTTCCGATACAGGCCCTCCGTACTCTCTGCTTGAAGCTGGGCGCACTTCTTCTTCACTTTTTTCTTGCAGCATCTGTATTCCATTTCGAGGCGAGCTTTTTCGTCATTATTATTAGAGGGGCACTTTGACCAAGCTTTGAAAGCCGCTTTCTTCTCATTTATCACTTTCTTAGCTTCATCACTCCACCACCATGTTTCTTTGGCGTGTTGATGGTGGCCTTTTGAAGCTCCTAGCAGTGATTTGGCCTTCTTTAAGCAAGTTCGCTGTAGGGAATCCCACATATTTTGTGCTCTGCACTCTTCATCCTCAGCTCCGTTGATGGTGTGAGAGAGGTAATTTTGCATTACGAAAACAAAAGCTTCGCCTTTTTCTTTATCCAGATTGTACCACTTGATTTTCTCAGAGACCCTTGTTTGTTTGCTTTTCTTCGGTGTTTTCATAAAAATTTCTGTTAGCAGGAGACGGTGTTGCCGAGCGATTGCCTCTCCCAGGATCACTTTGCAATCTTTTACCCGAGGCTTCATGAAACTGCCTACCAAATGGTAGTCAATCTGAGTTTCATCTCCACCACTGCTGTAAGTGATCAGGTGTCGGCTTTGTTTGATGAAAATGGTATTTAACACGATAAGACCGTGTGATTTGCACATGCTTAGGATGTCTTCACCAGGAAGGTTCCTGGTGCCATATCCTAGTCCTCCATGGCAGTATTCATAGTCTTCGTTTGATTTCCCGACATGTCCATTCAAATCTCCTCCAACAATCAGAAATTCTTCCTTTGGGATGTTCTTAAGGAGATTGTGGAAATCTAGCCAAAATGCATCTTTATCTCTCTGATTGTACCCATCGTGGGGAGCATATGCACTGACAATATTCCACACCTCTCCTTGTATTACTAGTTTGAGAGACATCAAACGGTCGCTGGACTTCGAAATGCTCAAGACGTTACCAAGTAGCTCTGCCGCAAGGATGATACCGATTCCGTTCTTAGACTTTTCCGTTCCGTAGTAGAACATCTTGTAATCTTTTGTCCTAACGTCCAAGAAACGCGCCCGATTTCCGGTGTTTTTCCATTTCGTCTCTTGGACACACAAGATATCCACCCGCCTTCTATTCATCATCTCTTCCAGCTCGTAACTTCGACCGGTCATGCTTCCAACGTTCCAACTCGCGACCCTCAAATTGCGTCCAAAGTGTTTCATTATTTTGCTAGCCCCCGGAATCCGTATAGCTCTGACCCGAACATTTCTGCTCGGTCCACAGTGGTAGTGCCTCGGCACAGCAGTGGTAGTGCCTGGCGGGGTAGTGCCTTTCCTTTTTGCAAGTATTACCATAATGATAAAGTTTTGCAATACAATTTTTTGCACCATATTGCGATGGTGTTTGTTGTTTGGCACGTGCATGCTCCTGTTTTAGTATTGTTTGATCTTTCTTTTATGACACCGGTGATCTCCAGTCGTGTCAACCCACGGACTCACATGCACACTTGTGGGAGGGTTTTTAAGGTAGTATATGTGTCGCTAGGCTCACTTGGGTGTTATATTGCCTAGATCTGATTTGTCCCCCTTAGTCGCCTTTTACGACAAGCGCTGGTTGTTGGGGGGGAGGGGGGGGGACTGCAGTGATATTCTTAACCCGTCCATGCACGGGGTAGAAAAGAGAGAATCCCTTCTTCGTGGAAAAATACCGTCTTTGTAAATATCCTAAAGAAAGAACTTAGTACTTACTGTGCCCTAGATACAAACCATCCAGAGGATTTGATGAAGTTTGCGATGTCATTTATTGGTCTGTTGGACAACTCTTCTAGATCCTCAAAGAAGTGTTGTCCAAGGATCTTATTTCTCAAATGATAGAGGCCTGGGCAATGACAGAGAAAGTGGGCGGTGTCCTCCTGAGCCTCCTCGTCGCCGCAGCCTCTACAAAGGTCTTCGTTAGTCACACGTAGTTTTTTCATGTGGTACCGCATGGTATTATGCCCCGTAATGACTCCTATTAGAGTAGAGAGGAATTTTCTATGCCTCTGTATGAGTCTATTGGTTCTTACTCTGTCAAATGTGGGCCACAGCTTCCTCGTGGTAGCACAAGTATCTAAAGAGGTCCACCTATTGTTAGCCTCCGTTATGGCTTTGTTTCCTGCTTCGAGCTTAAGGGCGCAAGGCGGGATGTACACCGAGGGGTCGGATTAGTCCGAGCTCAGTGCTGAGCCTCCTCTAGCCAGTTCATCGGCTTTCTCATTCCCTGGTATGCCTTCATGACCAGGGACCCTGCAGAGCTTTACCCCGTGCTGTGTTCCAAGAACCTTGAGCTCTTCTCTACAACACTATAGCAGATATTGCTTTTATCGCCACCTGGCTGTCGATGAAAAAGGTGATATCCTCTCATGGTATTGCCCTCATCGCAGTCTCACGAGCTGCTATTGTAACTGCTAGGAACTCCGCCTGGAAAACGCTGCTGTAGTTCGGAAGCCGAGCTGACATGGAGAGGCCAAGCGTTTCAGAGAAGATGCGCCTGCACCTACACCTATTTCCATTTTGGATCCATCGGTGTAAACAGCTAAGGAGCGCTCGTTAGGCGTCCTGTCATTTTTCCAGTCTTCCCTGCTCGGATAGGTGCTAGAAAATGGTCTTGTGAAGTCTAGGTAAGGCGTTAAGTAGTCTGTATTAGATACACTGCCTAGATATCTCTGCAGGATCGTAGTGTGACCCATTGCATTTGGTCTCCAGCTATCTGTTTGGCTTAATCTTACGGCACTATGAGCCGCCGATATTTGTATAAAGATGTCTAGCGGAAGCAGATTGAGAATGGCCTCGAGTCCTGCTGTAGGTGTCGTTCTCATCGCACTGGTTGTGGCGATGCACGCTAGTCTTTGTACTTTTGTGATAGCAGCTAGGTTATTTATTTGGTGGCTGCCTGCCACCATACAAGGCTGCCATACGTTAGTATTGGCCTTACTATAGCTGTATACCTCCATAGGATGATTTTGGGGCTCGGTCCCCAAGTCTTCCCGAATATTCTATTGCACGAGTAAAAAGTTATCGTGGCTTTTTTGACTCTTTCGTTGATGTTTAGTCTCCAGTTCAGTTTCCTATCGAGCCCCAGGCCAAGGTATCTCGCACTACTGGAGATACTCAGGGGAGTACCCCTTACGGAAGGAGTTACGAATTATGGAATTATTCTTTTGTTAGTGAATAGTATTAACTCTCTTTTCTGGGGATTAACCGCCAGCCCACATCTCTCCGTCCAGGAGTCAATGATTTCCTGCGCCCCTTGTTCACTCATCAGCATGCGACCATACAATATCGGCACAACGGTCGGTTGGGTTGGATACACACGATACAATTGTTGTAGACAACACCAAATCTGTCAAAACGTTGGTACAATGGTTGTATCGTGTATTTCGTACTTAAGATCCAATAACGTGAGGAATTATTCATGTACCAAATTAATACGATCTTTTCTCTCGTAGAATAACAATTTGTTCAGATTTAAGTCATGCACCGAAAAACTATAAAGTGGTCAGCGCTGTGAATACAAAAGTAGATTAGATTATTTTAGATTATATAAGATTTATTTAAAATTCATTTATAACTTAGATTACATGAGTAATAAGATACAAATCTTTTAAATAACATGGCTAAAGCCGTCTGCCAGAATGCCAATTTGTAAATGAAATATACATGCTTAATAAATCTTTATTTTTTAGTGGAGAAAAAGTAATTTCTCTAAAATGCTTCATTTAAGATTTGACGCCGATATTGTACGGCCGCTTTTAAATATTTGTACAAACAGTTCCAATTATTCCCATTTAAAATGTAGTGTACTTCCTCCGTAGACAGTTGATTTTGGCCGAAATAAAGTCTTCTTAGCTCCCTCAGAATTGGACAAACTCCTAGAAAATGCATTATATTTTCTCTTGCCGCCATATTACATAGCGTACATTGTACAGGTTGGTTGCCTCGATGTGGTATATAATTGAGAGGTAGAAGTTCTTCCCGTGCCTTAAAAATAACAGATATTGCATCCGTCCCATAATGTTCTGCAAAACAACTCCTTCCACTCAGATCATGTGCAAGCTTGGAGTAAAAAGTATATCAGGAATGTTATTTGAGAAAGAGTAGATGACCAAGATGACTACCCTGCGGAAATCCCGAGATAACGTCAATTGAGAAGGAAGTATGTCATTTATGTTAAAGGTTAATGGTTGTAGATCTCACTGCAACAAAACCATGCAGTGTATAATAATTTCTTTTAAAATAGGCGCAGTTATGTCGTATATAAGTTTCGGGTAGGCCTGGGCCTCAACCAACAAACCTCTTCAGCCAGCACGGTTACGAGCCATCTGCCTCCAGTTGCGCACGCCAAGTTGGTTGAGGTCCCCCTCCACTTGTTTGCGCCACCTACCGCGAGGTCGTCCTCTACTGCGTTGTCCATCCGGGGTGGATTCGAAAACTTTCTTAGCGTGGACGTTGGGCTGGATTCGCTCTAAATGAGCCAGCCATCTTAGTCGCTATATGTGAACTCTTCTGGCTAAGTCGATGTCCTTGTCCAGGCCGTATAGTTCGGCATTTTACCTTCTCCTCCACTCACCGTCTATGCAGACGGGACCAAAGATCGCTCGAAGAACTTTTCTCTCGAAATAACCAAGGGAAATACTCATCCGGTTTTGTCAAAGCCCATGCCTCTGCGCCATACAGCAGGACTGGGATGATTAGTGTTGTCCATGTTTTCTTCTTAAGCGCTTGTATGGATAAGGAGAATTGGCAGGAAAGATCACAAAAAATGATATAATTTTGTCTTTTCTCTTCCCGCCATTCACAAGCTATACCTATTCCGCATATACCCATGAGACGAAAATACTGAAGGCTCATAAAACGAAACCAATTATTTCGCCATCTATTCTTCCCATTAACTTTTGGATCATAAAAGTCTTTATGAAATATTTCTTTTGTTCTACGATGAGTACTTTATTAATGCAAATTGCGTTCTAATATCTGTTCTTCACCTTGGCTGTCGAACGTGACCTTGACAAATCCAAAACCAGATATTTACACACTTGTAAAATCGAAAGATAATAAACACAACCATCAGGCAAATGTATCTTCCTCCTGCAGTGCACATCTTTATTAATTAATGCCCTCCTTCATCATTCTATTTATACCATTTTATCTAACGAATACTTGCAATTTAATTTCACTTAAGCTTAAGTTAAATTGCATTATGCAGAATGCATTTATCTTAAAGTGCTCTCTTAAAAAAATATTTTAATTGTGAACCGATGGTTAATGGAAATTTGGAATTTTTTTTAACCAGCTGGGAGGAGAAAGAGCATTGAACTTGGAGCATTGGTCCATGAATTGCTTAAATAAACTTAACAGTCGAAGTAGGATCATCAAACACGGAGAATTTAAGTGCATCTATTTTAAGGCCGGGTATGACAACGACAGCGACATTCTTATCATCAGCATCCCTGCTGAACTCATTTACTTATTATGAGATGATTATGACAATGGAAAGTGCTCGCTGTTGTGTATGTGCGGAAACGACATTACAGAATCTTCAATACTTCCATATGCTTTAGACAATGCAAATCACTTCCACTCAGCCTTTCAATAGTGTGCTGGAAAAAATATCGCGAAATTCACGGATCAACTTTACATTTCAGGCACTCGGCAGAGCAAAGCGAACAGTCATTGGTGCCTTCGTTAGCGTAGGATGCGAATCGACCATGACGAGTCTTGCTATAAACTAGGATTAGGCGAAGTACGAGTATATGGCGTCGACCAGTTGCGATAGTCACCACCGACTCATGGGCCAAATCACCACGATAGACAGTTTGCGAGACAGTTTACCTATGCTCCGCATTTAATTCTGTCAATGAAATCAGTAAGTAGTAGATGCTATTAATAAGAACAACGATGTAAAGCGCTCCTAGAGACTTTGTGAGAAAAGTTTTCGAAAGATCTATCCTTATTGCTCCAATTTGGTCAATGGCAACCAAAACATCAAGTCATGTCTTCTTCTTCCTATTTTGGCGAGGTTATGATCCGAAACAAGGGATCATAGCCCTCCCACTTCGCCGCATTTCTACTGATCCGTCTGTGGGGTTCGCCTAAAAAACATCATGTCATGTAGTCCCGGTAATTTCGACTTTATCTCGTTCCAAGTGAACATTAAAATCGATGACAAGGTTCAATTCTTTACCTTCGTCATGCATTACACCACACCACATGTACGTAATTAAATAGAATCCATCATTAGCGTAAATTAGATACAAAGATGCATCGCATGCATGCGTCAGTGTCATATCTTAGAGACACAAGATATCGATCTTAGCATTGAATTAGCGCATGCTACTCCTCCATATGGAACAATAGATTCGGGCACCTGTACCTATGAATCTAACATCACAGCAAAAATGATGTTCTAGCACAAAACATGAACTTGTGGACAAAAAAAGAAAAACTTCAAAAAGCATCGATCCACAACGAATAGATTACAAACGTTCTAAAGCTGATCGCAATCAAAGCTGGAAACAGCAAAGCCACACGATGCAATATCACTCAGTAGTGCCATCATTAAAAGGCCAACCACTAAAATGTGGCTCCTTGAAGGCATTCTCGCGGCGTTTTTCCTTCAAGTTCTTTATTTGTACAAAATAGACAGATAGATGGAGTGTGTGTGTATTTTTTTGTTAGAATAGATGCCTCTAACAAGGTCTGATGGATTGCATCTCATCTTGGAAGAGAACATGCCGGCAAACATATAAGCTCTGGAATCTAAATGAGTTTTCATTCGATGGCATAATGAAGTTGATGATGAAGCCACACTGATGCTACTCTGTCGGAAGCTATAAATTCCATTTTGTTCTTTCTTCTAGTTGAACGGTCTAGCAGATGAGCTTACTGCTACACTTGGCCCTGGGATTCAAAGTTGAAGATTTCTTGTCTTTCAATAGTGTGAGGAATTGCGAAACGAGTAAGAACTGAAGTTTCTGTCTCATTAGTCACTAAGTGTGTTTTGTATATTGTTGCTATAATTAGTGAAGCAACACGGTACTTCATCTCGGATGTGTGGGTTCTTTGCCGTTTAATATAAGGTGAATTCTAAAACCACTTCCGCTTCTTCATCCAATGCTTTTTTTATAAAGATTGTAGATGCAGATTTCTAGTGGCCCAAGATGTGCCATGTGTTAAAGATAAACTCAGAGATAGAGATACGTATGTACAAATGTGCAAGTACATGCTAGTATAACTGGTTTATCAGAATCTCGTGAGAATCTTTTACGAAAAACTGTAAATGGGTACCTTTCTGTTGAAATACTACTAAAACTTGCCCATTGGTTTTCTGCCCAGGAAGGGTCCCTACCTAAGAAAACACAGCTCCTTGCAACGTCTCCTAGAAATTTCCAGCCATATTTGCTTCGGTGTTAGAGTAACAATCCATATCTGCTCTCAAGTATTGTGCTTACTCACATCTTTAGTGCCCCATTTTAAAGTATTAACAGAAGCCATAGCATAATTTACTTACCAAACTCATCGGCTCCTACTCAGTTAATCTTTTCCCTTTTTGCTTAGGTTAGGTTAGGTTGAAGTGGCTGCCAGCACACTTAAAGAAGAGATTATTTGAACCCTGCTAAAAAGTCAATATCAATGAGCGTTCCAAACACATCGCGAGGTAGGAGAGGCCGGTCTATAAACGGCTGGATCACACAAATGCGACGACATCTCTTGAGAATCGCCAACACACTTAAACCAATAATAGGTTCATTGTGATACCACATGGATCATGGGAGAGATTTTCTCCTACCTACTCGTTAAACCATTTTGAGCTTCTTATGAAGCGTAGGAGGCTCTTAATATCGATATTTTTCAGGTCGCCTATGTCGTTGTAATAAGGGGCTCCTAGGTACAGCTCCCTTCTATGGGAGAGAGCTGGGCAGAAACAAAGAAGGTGAGGAATAGTTTCTTCCTCTTCTTCTTCCATTCAGCTTCTAGAAAAGTCGTTCGCAAAAACGCCTAGCCTTGTGGCATGCTTGCCTATTAGACAGTGTCCAGTGATGACACCTATTATAGCGCCCATATTCAATCTATTCAGAAAAATCAAATTCTTAGAACGTTTTAGATCCAGCTTTGGACAAATTTGTGTTGTCGCTAGACATGTGGGTCCACTTGTCCACCTAAGGTTCGTACTCTCGATAGCATCCAGCTTAAATTTGAGTTTGCAAGTAGCGATTAGTATACCTAAGGAGTCTTTGTCCGGCAGGATGGGTATAGTTGTTCCTATTGTGGCGAGTTCATCTGCCTTGCAGTTCCCTGGAATGTCGCTATGCCCCGGCACCCAACACAGGTGAATATTGAACTGCTCAGCCATCACTACGAGCGACAGCAGTCTAGAGCTACTAAGGAATTTATAGAGGTCGATTCCAAAGATTTGATTGCTGCTTGGCCGTGTGAAAAGATGCGGATATTTTAAGCAGATATCATGTTTTTCTTAAGCCAAGATTAATACATTTTTAATCGCCAAAATTTCTGCCTGGAACAAGCTACAATGGTTTGGAAGACGGAATGAGAGCTTAAGATTAAGCCCGTCAGAGAAAACACCTCCACCAACTCCGTCCTTGGATTTTGAGCCGTCAGTTTAGAAGTGGATTGACCCGTGTTCTAAAAATGTATCATCATTCCAGAGTGATCTGGAGGGGATTGTGACGAGGAAGTTATTGTTAAAATTTAGACGTGGGATGGTGTAGTCCTTGTTTTCGGGAGAGATTTTGAATTTATTCAAAATGAAAGCGTGGCCAAATTCTTTTCTTGATCACGGTTGGGTAGCTTCGAGGCAAACGGCTGCATTGAGATCAAACTAGTGGTTTAAAAGCCCTCATGGTTTTAATGTGGACTATGAAAAAGAATAACAAGCAGAATCCTGACTGTTGGCCATACAGTGATGATCCAAGGTATTTTTTGATTCGATTCAGAGTTATTCCAATTATTATTTAGAGAACTGTAAGATTCACTATTTTGGAAGTGACTTAATGGTCAAGCCAAGCCTTATACGCAGCTTCTCTGTCACTACAGGCGTAAATACTTCAAGCCTTCCACCTGTTCGTCACAATGTTGTTCATGGCCATTAAGATGGCATAAGTTTCCGCTTGGAAAACAACGCATATGTTGCCTAACGAGAAGTGACACCTAATGTTGCCATCTTCCGCGAGGACACCAACACCAGATCCTTCATTGGTTTTGACTCTGGCGGAAACCACTCATCAGCACAATTCGCGCAACAGCCTAAGTTCTTGTGTCATCATGTCAGACGGCATATCTATGAGATCAGAGTCGTATGGGATAAGTGTCGCGTAAGATCATTAAAAATCCAGTGTGGAAAACTGAGAGCGTCTTGGCTGTTTTCGGCTCGTCATATTTAAACCAAATAAGAACTAATCCTAGATATTGTGCTTCATTGGAAATACGGATTAGCCCTGGCTGAGTCAGACTGGTCAGAATCCTCCTTCCCATAAAAAGAACAACCTCAGTTTTAACAGGATTTACCGAAAGTTCACTCGTTATGCACCATTCATCGATCATGTCAAGTGCCGCCTGCACATTAGCACAGACAATCGCTAAATATGGCCTGATAGGAAGTACGGCAAGATCATCCGCATATACCTGAGCGTAGACGTAGCATACCTGGTTACTATATTTATGTTTGTAAGGAACACATTATTTTGTTCACCTTCTGAGGAATGTGCGTCAAGCGCCATCTTGGAAAAAGAAGAATTTCGCGAATATTTTTGACGTCACGTCACGTCAATTTTACAGAAAACTTAGATCCCACTGATCAGGACAATGTTCCTTACAAAAATGTCTTATATTTCTTAATCTGTATGTAATGTATGTATGTATGTATGTTATATTTCGAAATCTTTTTCGAGATAAACTAAACTAAAATCTTTTAGTACAGATTATTCAATTTCAGGCATTCAAACCGTAATATTAGATGTAGTTATTAATATAAAAACTTGGCGCGGGGCCATAAGTCCATACGAAATTCTTGTGGACTTGTGACCCATCGATTGTGGTCTTATGGCTCACGAAAAAAAATGGTTGGTAAAAATGTCCTGCTTCATAATGGAATGTCTCTTCTTCTTCTCCTTCTTCTTCTTGTTTCGGCGAGGTTATGATCCGAAAACAATGGATCATAACCCTCCCACATCACTACATTTCTATTGATCCGCCTGTGGGTTCGGCTATTTGACCTCAGAAAATATCGACAGGCCACCCGATTTTGGATCACTCGGTTACTGAGACCATTGAAATGCCGATGTCGTCGCATTTGTGTGATCCAGGCGTTTATAGACCGGCCTCTCCTGCCTCGCGATGTGTTTGGAACGTTCTTTGATATTGCCTTTTTAGCAGGGTTCAAATAATCTCTTCTTTGAACGTACCAGCTGAGCCGGTCGCACTCTATTTTTCGTAAGATGTTTTCCTTGACGTGAAGACTTCCACGGATCTTTGAACTTTTTATTCGAACAAGCTTTGCCACTCCTGCTGCCATGCGAAGCATCTTCATCTCAGCTGCCGTTAATTTACCCTCATACCTTTTGTACATTGTCCAACATTGTGAGCGTATGTGAGCGTTGGACGCTCAACTGTGGTAAATAGCCTTCCTTTCAATTTAGGGGGTATTTTTCGGTCATTGTAGATAGCGAAGTTTTCTCGCCACTTCATCCACCCCACGTTTACGCGATGTTTGATGTCATCATAGGTTGCTTTGCTATTGATCATAGATCCCAGATATTTCAACTTTTCGCACTTGGGAAGCACTGTTCAATTCAAATAATTATCTGGAATAGGCTTGAGTGTATCAGAGAACGGGCAGCACAAGTACTTTGTCTTCTTTGAACTAATGCGATACGCATTTCCCTCCAAAACGTCAAGTGCTCGTTTCAGGGATGTAGGATCTTCACTTATGATGGCTTCATTGTCAGCAAAGAATATTTGATGTACCTTGAGGTCCGTCACTTTACCTACAAGCAGATAGTCAAGGACTGTATTAAAGAGCAAAAGACTTAAGACGCCTCCCTGGTGCACCCCGACTTTGATTGCGAACTTTTCGGTTGGTTGTATATAAGGTTTCCTTATATACATGTTTTGCATAGATTTAAAGAAACTTTGCATATACTCAACCTCGAACCTACTCCAAATCCAACAGCAACCCCAAGAAGGAGCGTTGCAGAGGCAGCATTCTGCCCATACATATTCCACTCTTCATGCATTGTGGACTTATGTATGTCGTATCTTCTGCAAAAACAAAATCTGGATGTATGTCCCGATGGGGTGGGACATACATATGTCCCTGCGCTCATATTATACATATTTTTGAAAAGAAGAAAAACCAGGGGGCAAATCACGTAACTTTTCAGACGATCATCGTCTGAACGATAGCAACCGACGAATGGAAAAAATGGTTGCATATTGTAGGAGTTAACATTTCTGTACCACAGTTGGTTGCGCTCTGTTGGCTGTATAACGCCTAAATGTATACTTGAACTATAGCATAAACCGCAATCGTCAAAAGTTTACATGCATTTAGGTGTTATACAGCCAACAGTGGGCAACCAACTGTGGTAGAGAAATGTTAACTCCTACAATATGCAACAATTTTTTTCATTAGTCGATTACTATCGTTCAAACGATAATCGTCTGAAAAGTTACGTGATTTGCCCCCAGACTTTTCTGACAATCTTTCCGAAAATTCAGGAATTTTTTCCAAAAGAAAATTCTGGCGTAATTTTCGGGAGCCAACAAAAAATTCGCGCAAGTTGTTCACTATTACTTTATAAACTTCTTACAAACTTAATTTTAAATACTTTATTTTGTTATTTTAAGATTAAGATTTTAATTTTGAGAAATTAATAGTTATTTGGAAATATTCCCGCGAATTTTCTATACACATATGGTATGTACTTCTCAATATATTCAGGGTTATCGGGAATAAATTTTCCCTCGGAATTTTTCCCCCGAACAAAAATTAGGTACCTTCAAAAATAGGGAAAAAAATCATAGGGGAGAAATTAAATACCGCGATTGCGTTGAAAATACTCCTAAATTGTCATTTATGATACCTATTTCCTTTCCGCGGAATTATTTCCTCTTTTTTGAAGATACCTAATTTTTGTTCGGGGGAAAAATTCCGAGGGAAAATTTATTCACGACAATCCTGATTGAAGCAAATTTCTTTAAATGTTGTTCCGCTTCGTTCACTTTAGATTGAATTAAATTGGTAAACATTCCCATACTTGGTCTCTTTGTCTTGATACATTATATAGCCGTAAGTCATAAGAATAGTTGTGAACTTACGGCGCACTTCTTCTTTAAGATTGTGGAACTATGGCCCGAAATTTTGTGGACTTTTGATCCCTCTGGGTGGGTTATAAGCTCATAATTGATTTGTGGACTTATAACCCACCCAGATGGATTGTGGACTTTTGGCTTGTTAACTTATGACTCTGCGCCTAAAAACTTGAGAAACAGGTTCATCCACCCTACATTTTAAGTTGAGGAAAGAAAAGTGAGATTTTTATTTTCAAAAAACGGTACAATTAAAATTTATAAATGTAATATACTAAAAGTTAATCTAATTTTCTATCCAACGGTGTACAAAACTACTCGTATATTCTCTGGGACACCTAATGCGATCCAATATATGTTTATGAGGTTATGATATAAATAACTACATCTTTCCATACAATATGTCCAATTAGTGATTTGTGTGGAAATCTTTAAGAAAATCTAAATATTGCTTATTAAACTTAGTTTTAACTACAGTACGAACTCGGTAATCGCAACCAAAACTATAAAACATAGCATTATAACTTTTATAACTGCAACTGCTCAAAAAAAATTCCTCTATAACGCAAATTCCTTTGATGTTAGTAAGTAAATATACATATACATATGTATGTTGTTTTTTGTCTCTTTTGTTCTTTTCTCATTTATCTTCATATAGTATAATGAGGAATTCACAAATGACCGTTTTCATGCCGTTATTTTTTTTTTATGTAGACCTATGTACATATGTACATGTATGTATGTGTACTTAAGTACAACCATTTTTGTAATTGAAATGTTGTTTCGTTCAAAAATCAATGAATAAGTTTAATAAAATAAATGAAATAACTTTTTAATAAAGAAAATATTAGCTTTCTGTTTCAAACTTCGCAAAGGTTACTCTATTTATCATATTGCTCATTGTATATTTTTTCACCGGTAGGTGCAACGACCTCAGTAAAACCCGATTTCTATCAGTTGCGATCACCGAATTCGTACTGGACCTATAATTATATTTTATTATTAATTTTAACCTTTTCTGTAGACCTCTTCGGTTCACTTTATAATGGCTACATTTTCCTTTTGGGGATATATCCTCATAGATTCCATCATCGTATACGATTCTTCCATCCGGGGTTTGAAATAATATTTTATAGGGTTTCCCATCACTTGGAACCAATTCGACTCTTTGTTCTCTAACAGAAGCCGACTTCGTTTGCTCTTTGTGTGCGTCTTTTGAAGTCGAGGGCATGGTTTTGAACGGGATTTTTCCTTGCTTATTTCCCATTTTCGTCTTACTTCTTACGGTTTTTCGAAATCGATTACGAATGCTTTTAGCAATGTAGTGAAATACGCCTACCCAATCAAATTATCTAAAAGAAATATTTCAAATGCTTCTTTATAAAAGAAAGTTTCGCATTTATTCAAAAATTATCTATCTACTGATCCTTTCTGTATTTCCGGTTCTCTTTTTTGGAAAGAAATGGAAATATTTGTTTGGATTTCTGAGTAAATTCCAGAAAACTTCGCCCAACATTTAGGTTTATATCATTTGAAATTTCGATCTCCACTGGACGTAGCATCAGGCAACATTTCGGACATATTTTATATTGTGTGGAGAAACTGTGGTGATGCTTTCGTGAATTTGAATTTGCAGGTATTATTATACACATATAACTAGAGTTGTTAAAGTCTGTTTCGGTTATCTAAAGCTTCACGAATTTCTCTTGTTATTGCATGTATTGTTAAATGGCACACAAGTTTGCATACTCGCGATAAGCGTTAGATAAGCTTTACTTATAGTCAAAAGTTGTTTTAGCGTTTTATACTCACAGCTTTATAGACTACACTGTCGCACGAATATGGCTATATTATAGTTTTCCCATTTCGATTACATAGACTGGTATTCTAAAATAAGTACAATTTACTTAATAATTTTAGTGAATACAATACAAAGTTATATTACACTTGTAATTTGCTTTGAAAGGTCAGAAAGCGGAGCGCGGTTTATAGCTCGCCTATTTCAGATGCAAACTTCATCTGACTAGTGCTAGTGTTTACTTCTCATTCACAGCTTTTACAGGGTGTTGCTGTATTTTCGGATGATACAGTAAGCGTTTTTTTTTTTTTGCAAATCCATGCTCAGCTCACTTTTATTTTACACTCAAGTCAAGTATTATGTACCTACCTACATGCATAAGGCCGCTTACTGAAGGCTTCGAAAAATGTAGGGTAATTAATTAGAAAATGGCATCCACCCCCGGTTTTGATGTATAATAAATAGAAGAAATTCAGAAAAATCATTTTCAGAATTTTGATATACAGGGTGACCAGATAAGAACGATAGGAAAAAAAATTGAAATTAAACAACAACGGTGTGAGATATAAAATTGATTCTGGCTTTATTTTGAAGCTACATTCATGCCATTGTGTGTGGAATAGCACATCATTTAAATGGCCGCCTCGGCTTCGCTGGCAGTGCTTCAAGCTGTCGTTCCAATTTTTGGTGACTCGGTCCAATACGTACGGCGTTATTCTGGCAATAGCGTCTCGAATGTTGGCCTCGAGCTCATCCAAAGTGGTTGGGTTGTTATCGTAGACTAAGGACTTGACGTAGCCCCAGAGAAAATAATCGAGTGGTGTCAAGTCGCATGATCGCCGCGGCCGATTAATGAATGCTCGCCGTGAGATGACCCAGTCGCCAAATTTCTCCTTCACAACATTGAGCGTTTCGTCGCTTGTATGGCATGGAGCCCGGATATGGATGAGGGTTAAATCCAATCACAGAATAAGCCGGGTTGACTCTCTGGCGATGCCCAATTCAGCTGATCGGCACCGAATTGACATTTCTGGGTCTTCTTCCATACTGGACGCTACGGCGCCTATGTTTTCTTCATTTCGCACCAATCTCTGTCTGGTTGGTGGCTTAAGGTCCAAAAAAGTGGAGTGGACGGTCAAACTTTTCCACGGTGCGACAAATTGCAGGCACACTGAATCCATGATGACGACCGACCTCAGGACGAAATTCACGTTGCGTATTTACAACTGACCCGGAATTTCGATAATATTTTTTAATAATTTCCGCACGTTCGGCAAGCGTGAAACGATGCACGATGAAATGGCTTACTTAATATTTTGACAGCTGGATGTCATTGGCAAGTTTGGCAGCTGCTGAAACATAACAATTGGAAAAAGTATCATTGCTATCTGGTCACCCTTTGAAATATGACAAGTCCGACAGTTAATATATAAAGATATAAGCCTTCAAAGTTGCCATACAAATGCAGCTGTAGTTTCGCCTGGATGTTTTAAAATAAAAACGATTTTTTTCTTGAATAAAAGCAAGCTACATTCTTTAACTCCTAACAATATGCAAGGAATCGGATTTCAATGGTTAAGAAGATGGCCATTTTCGAAAACGTCGAATAAAAGTCGATTTGACCGTCAATTGATCGTCATTTTATGACGAAAAAGTTGCAATCGTCAAATATGCAATCGTCTCGCTTGCGCAAGTAGTTTTTGATGAACGTCAAATCACTTTTTTGCAAGGGCATATGACGTTTTCGAACAAAAAGTGAAACCGAACAAAATGGATCCCGTAGGAAGTGTATAGCGAAATTTATTTTTCGCCCGGTGCGACGATAACCAACTTTAGTGCGACTTGACAGATCCAAGGAAGTAACACAAGGCGGGAGTGTAGCGCACAAAATTTGTTTTCATGAGCCAGCGAGAAATTTTTGGCGATCACCTCGATATTTTTACTGCACAGCTGCGCTGCAGATGATGTTTCCAAACATGTGACTTTAGCTAACTGCATTATCGAACACAATGCTAATGCAGTTAAAACTCGTATTTGCGTTTTCGAACAGTTGACTTTTGCAGTTTGCGTTTAAGAACATGCTACAATTGCATTTTTCACGCAGATTACGTTTTCGAAAATGGCCGATATTTACTAGTGGTTGCTAGAAGCCAGGCCCCTGACGGGCTGTTGCGCCAAATATATATGTGTGTCTACTACATCTGATACGCCATTTTGTCCCTCAATTTCTAAATTACCATTTTGCTAAATTTAGAAAATCTGCTGCAAATGTAAGATTAAAGATGTAGTTTGGTTGTCTTTTTAATATTCTTTAATGTTTTATAATTACGTATTAGTAGTCATCGTGATTAGTAGGCTGTCGTTAGTAGGTTGTAGCTGAATGAAAAGTTCCTAATAAGCCGAACAGCATGCTTTTCATCCCATCCGTTCTGGCGCTTTTGCAAAGAGCAAATTTCGACTTCCTATGTAATTGACAGAGATGTAAGATGTTTTCCTATATAGAGCCTGGTAAATTATTCCACAAATGTGGTGTTCGGCTTATAAACGAATTCCTATATTTGACAGTGCGTCCGTATTTTCTTTTGAACAGTCATCCTAAAAACTTTTTGATTAACGCGTTGACTCTTTTTGACATACTTTTTTTTTTTGTTTTTAATTTATATACTTTGGTTAAAAGTGCGTAGCAGCCAACTAGATGTGATTGATCATTGGCACTACAGAATGAGAATAAAGTAAACACAAAAAATGAAGAATAATTGACATGAGAAACGTCAAAAAGAGTCAAACAAAATACTGGCTGAGAATCTCATAGACTTTGCTCTCATTTTCCGTTTCTTAATGCACTTACTGAGTCAATTTTTTTTAAGTTAATGTGTAAGTTCTGACTAAGGGTTTTTACGAACAACATGCAAAAAGGTTGAAATTATTCATTCCATGTATTAAACTTTGTTATTTTGAACCTATTTTAAGTGTGAAAAAATACATAAGTGTTGAAATGTAATTTTCAGGATTGGTTAGGTATTAATGTATGTAGTGTTTTTCCGGGTTGTATCGCGAGTCATATATTGGGCGCTTTAGGTACTATTGAGGCAACAAAACAGTTAAATTTTTCATATCATTTTGGGAACGTTGTTTAGCTCTGTTCAGCCACATGTAAATATATGTATAATAAAGCTATATAGTAATATATGGCTTTTCTAAATAGTATACCCAAATCGGTAAATAATAAAAATAGTGTTAGCAATGTATATCTTCTTCTTCCTTTTATGAGCGAGGTTATGATCCGAAAATAAGGGATCACAGCCTTAAGCTAAATTTACGCTTAATTCAATAATTGCATACTTCTAAGATGTATTACTTATCATTAGTTAAGGTTAAAACCAGTAATTTTAAAGTGCAAACTATCCATTTTAAAGTTTACAATGTTAAAGTTATTATTAAACATTTTAAAGTGCTAAGTATTAATGTATAGTTATTGTGCAAAGTTGAAATTGTATAACATTTTTTTTCTAAAGGGAAACTATATATAACATATTATTCTTTTATTATATAAACCTCAAAATGTTATTACCTATGAAATGCATTAGTGCTTATGAATGGAGGAGTAAATAAATATCTCCAAAAGCAGGATTTGAGATTTGATCTAGATAGAAAAATAAATATCTTTATAACCTAAATATAAAAAGTAGTCTGTAAGGCCGTGTCTCCACGAGCAATATTTCATATCTTGTCATCTGCCACTTTTCATAGAAAGAAAGAAACATAGTATGCCATGAAATTTAGGGTGGGCATTTCATAGCTTACTATTTCAGTGGTGCAAATGTTATAATGCAACTAAAATGTCAAAATGATACTAAAATGACAGCCCATACAATACTATCCATAGCAAGCTATGAGCTGAGCAATACATAGAAAGCAATTTTTCATGGAATACCATTTGTGGTCTCCACGAGCAATTTTCATAGAATGCTATATTGTATTCCATGAAAATTGCTCGTGGAGACACCGGGTAATAAAGAAAACATACATTGAACGGAATCTAAAAGATAAGGATTTATTTATTTTCTCCACTAAATATGTGACAATATTAACGGCGATAAATATATATAATGTAATTATTAAACCTCATTTTGAATATTGTTCCACTGTTTTGTTTTTTGTGTAATGAAAGTTGAATAAGCAGACTCCAATTGTTGCAGAAAAGAGCCATGAGAACTACTTTAAAGTATAATAGACATACTTCGATAAGTTTTATGTTGAATGCGTTAAAGTGGTTATCTGTCAAATAAAGAATTGTTATGAATGTGTTAATGTTTGTTTTGTAAAATTAAAAATAATTTAATGCCAAAATATTTAACTAACTGTATGTACTACATGTTAGTGAAATTCAAACTTATAGTCTTAGAAATAGAAACGACCTTAGATTACCAAATTTTTTGACGACAAGAACGCAGAACTGTCTTAATCACAAAGGCTTTCAATTATTTAATCACTTGCCTAATATTGCTAAAAATATAACAGATTCAAGAATGTTTAAGAAGTATATTATAGAATTCGTAAAAGTAAGATTTTAATAAATTAAATGCAAAAATGTAAAAATTGTAAACAATAGCGGAAAACTATGCTAAACAAAGAATTAATCAATCAATCAATCAATTTTTCCGTCATTTTTTTCGAAGAAAACATGTTGATCTGAAAATTAAATGTTGTTCTATTGTCGAAATGTTTACTTCAAAAGTATAACAAATGCAGAATCATTGGCTCCGTCTTTTCTATAGTGCAAGCACAGCTCTTCTGAATTAACATTTGCATCCGAGAAACAGAAAAAAAATACAAGTTTTGACGATATACAGACCGTGTTATGAACTATCGACAAAAAAGAATGATAGACGATCATAGCTGGAATTAATTTTGCAGGAAAAGAATCGTTTTATTTACTTTCGCTTTATCTTCAAAGAGTATGTTCCTATTTATGAAAGATGAAAGAACAATTTGATCGCATATAAAAAACTTTCCATGTGTATTTTTTTTTTATACTTTGGGCGCACTCAATGGGGTTCTGAATACCCTTAACATGTTTACATGCAGTGCGGGCGTTAGAAAGGATAGAGAGATAGAGAGAAAGATTGGTTTAGTGGTTTTGAAACTTAGATGTTATGTTTCAGATAGCTGGCAAGATTTTTGTTATTCTTGTCTTTGCTTCTGATTCACAGTATTTTGTTTTTCGATTACCTGGTGTCATAGGCATATCAATCACCTAACAGAGCGAACATTTTTTCCAGCCATATGACCAACCTACTGCCAGTATTATGACTTTGCAATAGTGTTCACACTGATTTTTTTTTATGAGAAATAAATAAATGCTTGAAGCATGAACCATTACGGCCATATTATTTACTCATTTTAACCCGGAATAAAATTTACATTCGGGTTAAAGTAAGTTTAAGCCGAAAATTAAACCCAAGTCCATAATATTCACTCGTTAAGACCGAACTTAAATCCGGTTGTATAAATCTGGTTGGCGTTTAACCCGATCGAACTGCCCTCCGGAGACCGGTTTAAGTACTTTAACTCGGATTAAAACACAATTTCATAATATTAAAGCGATTTGTTCGAGTCACATTTGACATTTCTTTGTTCGCAGGAGGCAAGAAAAGTGAAATAAACATAAAAAGTAGCAAGAACAAAAAGAAAAGAATTTCATTCCTGAAATTGATGAAATGTTTATGTATTCATCGTCAGAGGACGAATTTCTGGAAGAGCTGATAGAGCCGCAGCTGGTGAACCACCCTCCTTCTCGTCGAATGTATCTAATGAATAAGCGGGCTTGCGTCGACGATTACGTTGAAGTGGATTTCCGCAAGTATTTTCGGCTGAAAAAAGAGTCAATTTGGCGGCTACATTCGTTAATTGGACAGGAATTGAATGGTGATAGATATCGCATTGCATTCATACACACAAATTAATAAATGAATACAAATCACATCGATATCAAATTCAATTTTCTCACTTTTAAATTAATTTCGAGTGACACGCATGAATCGTACAACCAACACGCCCAAAAAAATTGTAAGCACATGCCAAATGTAATTTTCCGTGAAATTTTACAATACCTAGGCTTAAATTGGTTTAAAAACGAATTTAAACTGTTTTAAATCCGGGTTAAATGCACCTTTAATTCACCGGGTTTAATGCATGTTTTTGAGCGAATATTATGAACACAGGTTTACATGTTCGAGTTTAAAAAATGCGGATTAAATGATCACGTTTAAAAATCACTTTAACCTGTTTTACACCCGGAGTGAATAATATGGCCGTTAGTGTTGTAATTGATGACGATGATTTCAAACTTACTTTTATTTAACAAGAAGAATGCTCTACATTTTCTGTTACATCATTGGCTTAAAATAGTGCAATATTTTTCAATCGAACATGTTCAGATGTTGCAATTGTTGAAAAAAAAAATCACTTAAAGAGTACTGCAACAATGTGAGCTTTACCTTAAATTCAGCAATCAATTCCATAGTTTGAGAGTTCTTCTTATATTGGGCGCAATTTTTGAGCGCAATTTTTAGGCGCGAATTTTAACCCCCTTGAAATAAAATCCTCTAAATTAGTGAAAAAGTTTATAATTTAATAGATTTCTTCCATAATTCTTCTATTAACAAACAATCATTAATAAAAACATTAATAAACTGCAGTACTATAGTCATAAAACAGTCGATTTTGTATCACAACTTGACCCGTGTAGTACTACCGCAGCTGATTGCATTTCACTCAGCCAATCGCATTCATTCAGCAAATCACACTGGGCGCATTTTTCCCTGAAATTTTTCCAATCGCCATTCAAAAACAAAAGCCAACGGTTCGATCTCGGGTCGTTTTTCTTCGATTCGTTCCAACGAAAGGCACAGATTTAGAAACAATTTTTATATTTATACAATTTTTATGTGAATAAAATAACAAACATAGCAACAAAGCCCGCACTTATCTATTTATTTTGTGTTGTGTGATTCAAAAAAAGCGAACAAAATGTCTATTCAATTGAAAATCAAGTGCGATGAGGTAAGTTGGATCACTTTACAGCTATGGCAGCGAAACTTGTGTTAGTAAGATGCGTGGCATTTCTGAACTATCTCCTTTTAATTAGAATGAAGCCGATAGCAAGCTGCAGCAGGTCAAGAAATTCGGCATCCAGAATGGAAAAACAGAAATCAAGCGATCGGCCCTTGGCGAACTGGGAAATCGTGCTGTTCTTCGAACAGTTAAAGATGGACAGAAGGAGTAATGGCGCGCAGTGTAACAGTTACAGCTCCATGCACTAACACTCTAATTTCTAGGTTAAAAGATCCGAAAAACCAGATAAACCTGAGAACAGCGAAATCACGGGTGGACACCCACTGGAAGAAGCCAACCCAGCCAGTCGGTGCTAACAATGTCCAGCCGACGGCGGCCAACACGAACAATAAGAAAGTCCTCACGCGATCCAACTCGATAAAATTGGGAACAACGGGACTTCTGAATGCCGCTACCACAAAGCAGAATCTGCCCAAACCTACGACAATCATTGCGAAAGTGGTGAACATTGAAAATAAAATTTCTCACGTTCGATGTATGGAATATATATTTGTTTTGTATTTTCGGACAAAATGCACTGACGCTTCATTTTTCAGATATCAACAAACCGAAAATCGAATCAGCAAAGGAGCAGCAACCACAGTCAGCAGCTGCAGCAACATTACGGCGGGAGGATAGCAGTCTGTCTCGGAGGTCGTTGTCGAAGTTAAAGGCGGCCATCAAGCAGCAGAGTATAAAGCCTGCCGGGGTGCCGTCAACTGTCCCAAGTTGTAAGACTACAACAGAACCAAAGGAGAAGGACAACAAAACTACACAGTCGGCTAAATGTGAAATTAAGATCGTCAGCGTAGAGTCACATTCATCCAAGTTGCTCAATTTGGTAAGTTTGCCTAGCATCGTGTAATAGTCTAGGTAACTAGTTTCTATTTTAATTCATTATTGTGCTTTCTGAGTTAGGTATTATGTTTTCTGTGAATACTCATCGACTCCTTTTCTCGTCTTGGGTTATTTATTTATTTATTATGCCCACGCCCTCTTCCTTTTTCAGCAAGGTAATGATCCGAAAATCAGGGATCACAACTCTCCCACTTCATCGCGTTTCTACTGATCCGCATGTGGGGTTCGCCTATTTGACTTCAGAAAATATCGGCAGGCCTGCCGATTTTGGATCACTCGATTATGTGCCAATGTCGTCGCATTTGTCTGGTTCAGGCGTATATAGGCCTGCCTTTCCTACGTCGCGATGTCTTTGGAACGTGCATTGTTATTGCCTTTTTAACAGGGTTCAAATGATCTCTTCTTTGAACGTGGCAATACCAGCTGAGCCGGTCGTGCTCTATCATTTGTACGATGGTTTCCTTGACGTGAAAGCTTCCACGGATCTTCGAACTTCTTATTTGGTCAAGTTTTATCACTCCTGCTGTCATGCGAAGCATCTTTATCTCAGCTGCTGTTAATTTACTCTCATATTTTTTGTACATTGTCCAACAATGTGAGCGCTGGATGTACAACTGCGGTGCCTTTCAAATTAGGTGGCATTTTTCTGTCACAGAAGATAACGGAAGTTTCTCTCCACTTCATCCACCCTACGCTTACGTTATGATTGATTTCGTCATCACAGGTTGCTTTGCTATTGATCATGGATCCCAGATATTTGAACTTTCCGCACTTGGAAGCACTGTTCTATTCAAATAAATGTCTGGAATAGGCCAGAGTGGATCAAAGAACGGGCAGCACAACTACTCTGTATTTTTTTTTTTTTAACTAAAGCTATACCCATTTCCCTTCGAAACGTCCACCCACACATCAATTGCTCGTTGCAGGGAGCTCGGAGCAGGGAGTTTGCTCTTTCGTACATGTGCATGATCATCTGTACATAGGTTTCGATGTCTTAGTGCCACCCATATCAGATCTCGTGGTTGCTGTCGAATGCCTTCAATACAATATGCAAATCCTTTAAGGAATCACGATGTTTTTCCATTATGATACTTATACTTTGGATCTGTGGTTGATTTACCCGCGACAAACCCGCACTGATCATCAGATAGCCGTATTATTTTTCACAGTCGGCCACCTAATACCCGCTCAACGTTCTTCATGATGTGTGACATCAGCTTGATCGAACGGTAGTTATCACCGTTTCGCGTATTACCCTTTCCTTTGTATACAGGGAGAAGGTAACTTTCCCTCCATTGATTCGGCAGATCACCTCTCGTAAATTTGGAGATGAGAATTCTGAGCCATCTGAACCCGACGTCTCCCATCATTTTCCCAGAACTCAGAGGGCATCCGGTCTGGCCCAACCGCTTTTCTTTTTTTGAGTATTTGATCGCCTCACTAATTTCTTCGACTGTACTCATGATATCGGGTATTTCTTCACAATTACGGCTGGCTCTTGGAAAATATAGCCAGGGAAATTGTTAATTCAAAAGTTCTTCACAATTCTGCCGCCTCTGCAGAATTTTGTCGTCATCCACAAGATGGGCATGAGCATTGTTAATGACCTTTGGCGAACAAATCTCCTGAGTATTCCTCCTTCTTTGGGTGGCAATTTTGAAAATGGTTGCGCTTTTGTTCATATTGTGTCGTCGCAGCTCCTGGATAGCCTGCTTTGCATCAGCAACGGGGAAAGATACAGGCCCTCCGTACTCTCCGCTTGAAGCTTGGAGGACTTCTTTGCTTTTTTTCTTGCAACATCTGTATTCCACTTCGAAGCGAGCTTTATCGTCTCTATTATTAGAGGGGCACTTTGACCAAGCTTTGAAAGCCGCTTTCTTCTCATTTATCACCTTCTTAGCTTCATCACTCCATCACCATATTTCTTTGGCGTGTTGATGGTGCCCTTTGGAAGCTCCTAGCAGTGATTTGGCCTTCTTTAGCAAGTTCGCTAGGGAATTCCACATATTTTGTGCTCTGCACTCTTCATCCTCAGCTCCGTTGATGGTGTAATTTTTCATCATGAAAACAAAAGCCTCGCCTTTTTCTTTGTCCAGATTTTCTGGGTTTTCTCGACCCTTGTTTGTTTGCTTTTCTTTGTTGTTTTCCTGTTCGCAGGAGACGATGTTGCCGAGCGATCGCCTCTCCCAGTATCACTTTGCAATCTTTTACCCGAGGCTTCATGAAATCGGCTACCAAATGGTAGTCAATCTGGGTTTCATCTCCACCACTGCTGTAAGTGATCAGGTGTCGGCTTTGTTCGATGACATCGTATTTAACACGATAAGACCGTGTGATTTGCACATGCTTAGGATGTATTCACCAGGAAGGTTCCTGGTGCCGTATCCCAGTCCTCTATGGCAGTGTTCATAGTCTTCGTTTGACTTCCGGACATGTCCATTCAAATATCTTCCAGCAAACAGAAACTCTTCCTTTGGGATGTTCTTAAGGAGATTGTGTAAATCTAGCCAAAATGCATCTTTATCCCTCTGATTGCACCCAATTTGGGGAGCATATGCACTGACAATATTCCACACCTCTCCTTGTATTACTAGTTTGAGAGACATCAAACGGTCGCTGGACTTTGAAATACTCAAGACGTTACCAAGTAGCTTTGCCGCAAGGATGATACTGATTCCGTTCCGCAGTAAAACATCTTATAATCTTTTGTCCTAACGTCAAAGAAACGTGCCCGATTTCCGGTGTTTTTCCATTTCGTCTCTTGAACACACAAGATATCCACCCGCATTCTATTCATCATCTCTTCCAGCTCGTAACTTCGACCGGTTATGCTTCCAACGTTCCAACTCGCGACCCTCAACTTTCATCCAAACTGTTTCATTACTTTGCTCACCCGGAATCCGTATAGCTCTCACCCGAACATTTCTAGCCTGGGTCCTCCAACGTTTAGTATTAATCTTGGCAGTGTCCCTACTGCCCTGAAAGCTCTCTCGCCTTGACCTCTAGAAAGTTAATTCCCTTGCCTGTGTTTTAATTAGTTCACGTTATTTACGTAGCACTGCACATAGCATAAGACTAGTTTTTGTGTCTCTATTCTTCCTCTTCTACATACAAATCTGAGACTTCTAGCAACTCGAAAAGGGGAATATTGTGAAAACATTTTCTTAAATGATCGAGACATTAGGTATTTTCTTCAAAAGATGGCGCCCAACGCACACCGTTTAGGAGGTAGAAAACTTGATATGTTCATTGCAGACTTGTAATGAGGCGATTAAGACCATTCCCAATTAGCTGAAAGACTTCAACCTCTTTCTGCTTTTTCTGTTCTCTGCCATTGAGAGTCTGCTTTTACTTGTTGCCAAACAGTTTTTAAAAGATGCGTTCAGGGATCCATTTTGCATATACGACTGATTTCTGCAAGACATCGCCTCAAATCTAACGATTAGTTTGTAAACTGCAAACAATTTTCTCACATTTCCTGTGCTCTACCGAAGAGAAAATTCAGAAGTCGAAAAGTAAGCCATTTGTGAGTTTTCATATGTTCTACTTCGCATACGGCCAATATTAGTTTGTATTGGATTTGTTGGCTTTTGGGCTTTAAAGGCTCCGTTGAACGAAGCGAATTTTGATGACGCGATATTGTAAGACAATATTTTGAAAACATCCAGAAAAAAATCACGTCACAGTCAGTGTCGTAAGGATACGTAAAATGTACTAAAGTGAATGAATAAAACTGGATTCACAGTTGAATCCTACTACACTGGTTTATAAGGTTCTGTTGTTCGTAATTTTCATGAGGCAAACTAACGAAAATCGAAACAAAACTAAACATTCAAACTCCTCGTCCAATAGCTGACTGTAGTTTCGACTATTTGATAGCTTTTTAGGAACGTTTTGCTGCTCTTATCTGTAGATAGAGGTAAGCTTCAGGAGCATTTAAAGCTGGTTTAAAACTTGTCCATTGAAATTGTTTTGTTGGCAAGATCAGTATTATGTGATTTTTGTAAATAAAAAATTTTAGCTCTCATTTTGTTTAAATATTTCGAGTAAATATAACCATTTAACATAACAATTGAAGGTGGAAAATATCGATGCAGACGATACGGAGAATCCAATTTTGGTTTCAGAATATGTCAACGATATATACTCGTACCTGTTTACGTTGGAAACACAAATGCCCGTTGAGCCGGATCACTTGAAGGATCAAAAGCAGGTACATTCACGTGATTATTTTGTTGTCTCTTTCGTTGTTTCTTATTACTGGTCCTCCTCGTCTTAAGGTTGTTCCAAAAATGCGTGCAGTTCTAATTGACTGGATCAACGAAGTACATCACCAGTTCCATTTGATGCCAGAAACATTCCACATGAGTGTAGCAATAATCGATAGATACTTGCAAGCTTTTAAGACAACAGCACGCCATCAATTGCAGTTGGTTGGAGTAACAGCGCTCTTCATCGCTTCCAAATATGAAGAGCTATTCCCACCAGCAATTGGTGACTTCGTATACATCACCGATGACACCTACACAAAGTTCCAAGTTCTGGAAATGGAAATGAAAATCATGAAGGCTCTCGACTTTAATCTGGCTCGTCCATTGTCTATTCACTTTTTGCGTCGCTTCTCGAAAGCTGCCAGAGCAGAAGACTCTCATCACGCAATGTCCAAGTATTTCTTGGAATTGGTTACAACAGAATACGCTCTAGCTGCCTATCGCCCATCAGAAGTAAGGACGACGAGTCTTCACTGTCTCTCAATTGATTACATGTTTCGACTATTTTCAGATTGCCGCTGCCTCGCTGTACCTCTCATTGCAGCTAATAAATCCACAAAAAACCCCATCAGAGTCAATTTGGACTCCAACGCTGGAATTCTATTCGCGATACACAGCCGAACACTTGGAGCCAATCACCCGGCAAATTGCAAACCTCGCCAGATACGCATCCACCGCCAAGCTCAAGGCAGTCTACGTCAAATATCAGTCGGCCCAACTGGGAAAGATCTCTCTTCGGCCAGAGCTAATGGGACCCGTGATAGATAAAATAATCGCCAAAGGCGCTAATTCTAATTAATTTGTAGATGTAATAACGGTGACGCTCTCAGTGTGTGTATCTTCATTTTTGTATGCTTATTGCATTTTATTACACACACATATACACACTGCGAGGAGGAGCAAGGACTCATTTGCTGGTTAAAAATGACGGAGATCTTTTTGCTAAGTTCACAGAGAAGCGAAATGGTAAATCATTATTTTCGGCCAACACAACGACTGATGGAAAAATTTACTTCATAAACCTTGTATTAATATTTTTATATTCTTTTCAAACTCCCCCGCTATTCACGTTCACTACATGTTCATGTGTTGTGTTTTGATGACGCATTATTGTCGTGCATTTTTCTTATGTATTTTACTCTAGACTTGGTTACCATTTATGGTCTGTTAAATAAAAATAAAAATAATAAACTTATACAAACTAAAATTGATGTTTTTGGGAATATTTGAGGTTCCCAGGACAAGCGCAGAAGCTTGTAGTTAGTTTAATTAACTAGATTCTAGTAGGTATTAAGTCACAAGCGCTAAGGCGAACAATTTTTTGTAATGCAAACCACCTTTGTAATGTTACGTCTAATAAAGATTATCAATAAAGTAATTTGGTGTACTGTTTGAAAATGTTGTTAATTTTGGATTTCTAGTATCTCCACGGTATGTGCTATTTCCTGTTATTAAGTAAGCTATTCCCACCTTCATGTGGGGCAATTCTCTGAAAATAGCGAACGTGAGAGGGTGAAGAATGAATTCTTTTCAACCAATAACGTGGTAAGTTTCGGTTTAGTCACGTAGCCAACAAACAGCGTTTTATTTCCTATTACCATTTGCGAGTCGAACTACAATGCATTCGAGTCTGGCAATTATTGAGTCGAGCGTAAAGAAGAAAAAAGGAATTTACGAATTGTCGCAACATGTTACTTCTTTCCAATGAAGAGGACATCTTAACGAGAGGAGCGAGCACTATTTCAGAATTGCTCAATACCGAAGAGGGCACCGAAGATGACAGACCTACGGTCGAGAGTAGGGTGGAAAGTAGTAGAAGTAACTTCGGCGATGAAATCGCTAAAAGTTGGCAAATCTGCTGGTATGCATGAAATCCGACCAGAAATTATCAAGGCTTTAGGTAAAGAAGAAATGCAATGGGTCTCGCGTGTCATTAAAGTGTCCTAGGAATGCGGTGAAACACCTGGTGATTGGCAAATGAGGGTGATTGTCCCACTTTTTAAAAAAAGGGACAAAAGAGATTGCGCCAACTGCAGGGGTATACCTCTTTTAAATCTCCTTGGAAAAGTCTTCGCTTAGGTGCTAGAAACGCGTTTCATAGCTGTGGTTAAGGATAGTTTGGGGGAGGGGCAACGCGGTTTTCGTCCCAGTAGAAGCACAACCGACCATTTATTCACGCAGAATGGTTCTTGAGAAGGCCTGAGAATATGCTAAACCTGTCTACATTTGTTTTGTGGATTTGGAAAAAAACATATGATAAGGTTCGCGATGTAGGAAAGGCAGGCCTATAAACGCCTGGATCAGACAAATGCGACGACATCGGCATTTCATTGGCCTCAGTAACCGAGTGATCCAAAATCGGCAGGCCTGCCGATATTTTCTGAGGTCAAATAGGCGAACCCCACAGGCGGATCAGTAGAAATGCGGTGAAGTGGGAGGGCTGTGATCCCTTGTTTTCGGATCATAACCTCGCTGATAAAAGGAAGAAGAAGATATGATAAGGTTCTTCGAGGCAAACTCTGGAGTGTTCTGCAGGAGTATGGGATTGATGGTTCCCTCTTAAGGGCGATTCAGTCTTATACAAACTGTAGAAGCTGTATTGGATAAATGGTGTTAAATCAATACCTTTCACTGTGGGCGTTGGACTCCGTCAAGAGTGCGTTTTGTCAGCTCTCCTCTTCATTGTATATATGGACTGTATCAAATGTATGTATGAATGTATCAAAGTGGGAGATTTAAGAATTAGTCATTTACTCTTTTCGGATGTTTTGATCATCCTTGGGTCCTCTCAAACCGAATTTCAGCGCGCACTCGAAAGATTTGTAGCCGTTTGTTATGATACTGCAATGAAGATCAACGTGAACAAATCGGAAATAATGGTCGTTTCCAAAATAGCAATATAGTGCACTCTGCATGTTACTGGAGTCCCACTGAAGCAGGTGGATAAGTTTAAGTAGCTCGGGATGTTATTCACGATTGTTGGGAAGGTCAATGCTGACTTATCCTGTAGAATTGTTCAGGCTGGATTAATTTTGAGAGAGCTTGGCCAATCTGTTATAAGGAAGGCCGAACTTAGTGTTCAAGCTAAATTATCGGTTTTTAACTCGGTGTATGTTCCAACTCTCACCTACGGTCATGAAATTTGGGTAGTGACCGAAAGAATAAGATTTCGGATACAAGCTGCCGAAATGAGGTTCCTTCACGGTGTTGCTGGAATTATTCGTAGGGATCGAGGCGCTCACTTTTGAGCAGCTACTTCTCCGAACGGAACGAGCTATAGTTCGATGGTTTGGTCACGTAGTGCATATGCCCCCAGACCGGCTTCAAAGACGTGCCATCAGGTAGGCGCACCCCGGTAGGCCTGGAAATAGATGGCTGGATCAAGTCCGGCATCTCTCCTGGAACTGTCTAGGGATTCCTCCAGATGAGTTGGAGTCTATGGAAGGATAGAGAGTCAGTAAACAATTTGCTGTCAGCTCGGCAATAAGACTGAGAGGCTCCAAGCAGTGGAAGGAGCAACACACGGGACATGCCAATATGCTTTCGATGCACCGTCATCTTCCCAATTCCACTGACCATCTGCCCACTGAATATGATTTTAACAACGGTTACACGCACTCGATACCGGACAGAAGTGAGTGGACGCAACGCAATGTCCTTTACAACGAATCGCTGTCAATCTTCACGGACGGGTCCAAAACCAAGGACGGAGTCGGTACCGGAATTTTCTAAGAAGATCTGGACATACACCTCTCCTTTAACCTTCCAGACCACTGCAGCGTTTTTCAAGCCGAAATCACTGCAGTTCGCAAAGCCGCTGACTGGCTGGCGGCTAGCACACTATCAACACCTGATATTGTTTTTTATGTTGACAGTCAGGCAGCCATCAAATCCCTCGCATCCAGCACTACGAGATCTAAGGAGGTGAAAGACTGTCGCATATCTCTTAACGAAATAGCTGGTCAGTACAACCTCACCCTTTGCTGGGTACCAGGTCACTGTGACATACCGGGGAATTGTGCAGCCGACGAACTAGCACGACAAGGCTCCTCTGGTACAGATAGCATAAGCATCACCGACATCGAAGCGCCAGCGTCTTATGTTAAGTACCTTATTCAAATTGATGCCGAGAAAGTAGTCAATCATCGATGGCAACATCTAGACCAATGTCATACCGCCAGACAGCTCTGGCCGACACTCAATAAATCCAGGTCCATCGGACTCTTGAAGCACAAGAGAGGAACCCTCTCAAAAATAACAATTGTCCTCATTGGACACTGCGTCATAGGTAGGCATGCCCAAAGATTAGAATCAGAAAAGCCACTCTGGGTGAATACTTCTACAATGATCTTAATGATTTCGGCAACGCCTGCACGACTAAAATTCATGCCTTCATTAAACGAAGCAAATGGTTCCAAGAGCAAGAGAGTGACCCACCCGCCTTGCACATCGGTAGTACAATGGACCTACTTTCTTGTCTAAGTACATCCTCATCGAGGGCTGATCCTAACCAACCAACCAAGGATAGAGAGTACACCTGAGCATCCTATCTCCGTGACCCTCATAAAAGATTAGCGGACCATTGAAAATGTATGAATTTATGTATATTCGCCCTTCTCCCTAGACTTCAAGTGCTGCACTTTCTAATAGGAATGGTTGGAAGGGTTTTATAGGCGCCACCTGGTCACTTGAAATCCAGATTGATTGCTATTTGATGGCCAGTTTCATGGAAATCGCAAGAAAATCCTGGGAGAGGCGATCGTTCATTAGCACCCGTCCTACTAACAGAAATATTTTTATGGAGACAGTGAAGAAAAGCAAACAAACAAGGGCCTCTGAGAAAATCAAGTGATACAATCTGGACAAAGAAAAAGGCGAGGCTTTTGTTTTCGTGATAAATAATTACCATCAACGGATATGGGGATAAAGAGTGCAGAGCATAAAATATATGGAATTCCCTACAGCGAACTTGCTAAGAAAAGACCAAGTCGCTGCAAGGAACTTCAAAAGGCCATTACAAACACACCAAAGGAACATGGTGGTTGAGTGGTGAAGCTAAAGAATTGATAAATGAGAAGAAAGCTTTCAAAGCTTGGCCAATTGCCCCTCTAATAATAGAGACGAAAGAGGCTGCTTCGAAGTGAGATACAGACGTTGCAAAAGGCAAGCGAAGAAGTGCACCCAGCTCCAAGCCGAGTACAGGGGTCTGTATCGGGATATGGAGGTAATATCTTCCCCGGTTGCTGATACAAACCAAGTTATCCACGGGCTGCGATTTCTTCTTCAAAGAAGGAGGAATGCTCAGGAGATTCGGTCGTCAAAGTTGATTAACAATGCTCAGTTCTGCATAGGTGGGGACAGTATTGTGAAAGACTTTTGAATGAATAATTTCAGCGGCAGTGGCGCAAGTGATTAGTGTGTCGGATCACTGCGCTTGAAGTGTCATGTTCGAATCCCAGAAAACACCAACAAGTTTTTTCACGGTCCCAGCTCGCGCGAATGTCTGACAAGTATCGGAGAGTATCGTTGTCACGAGGAAGCTTCTCAAAACAAATTGCCTTTCAGATACGGCACTAAACTGTAAGTCCCTTCTATTCGTGTGAAAAATGTAACGCACACAACATGAGTGGTTGCGAGAAGCTAGGCCCTGGCGCTTAAAGAGCTGTTGCGCCAATATATATATTTTTTTATCGCTGTTATTTTGGGCTAATAAGGCAATTCAACAGTAGAGCCCTATCTCGAACAACTAAGGAGACTCTATATAAAACCCTGATCCTACTTTACGGGGCTGAAACATGGACTTTATTGAAAGCGGATGAAGATATTCTTGGTCGCTTCGAGGGAAAAATTCTTCGTAAGATATTCGGTCCCGTTTGCGTCGACAGGTTTTAGAGGAGAATATTCAATAACGAACTATACGAATTGTACAGCGACATTGTCATAGTCAATAAACACTGCTTATTGGACGTCTGAGATGGCTAGGACATATAGAGCGAATGGATGCCAACACTTCGGTCCACAGAGCCTTCGAATCTAACCCGTAAGGACGATGCACTAGAAGACCTCCTCGCCGTAGGTGGTGCGCACAAGTTCTAGGGGACCTCGACCAACTTTGAGTAAGCAACTGGGTGAAATTTGCTAAAGACCGAGCTCGATAAAATCATGGAAATCGTCGAGTCTGGCCGTCATGTAAGCACTGTTTCGATTGCCTCGAAGCAAATATGTACTAGAAATACACTACACTAGCACAAGAAGAACTCTCTCCTATTTCTTCTTTTCATTTTAAACTTTCGCAACTGATTAAGTCTTATCTTGTAATATTAGAAATATATTTTCATACAAATTATATTTAAATTAAACATCTAGTATAACAATAAATAGTTAACAGTCGATACAAGCCTTTATTCCCCTTTGCGCTTAATACCACCAAACGATTTGACTCCTGTTAAAGCTGGAACTTTCGAGGCCGACTTGCGCACCTCAGCGACCGCATTTAAGAGTTTCTTCGGTTCAGTGAGGAACCAAATCCAAAGCAATTGACCATAATGCCAAAGTGTGTCATTGTTCTGAAATAAAACAAATTTCAGTTCCAAATACCATTTCACTTCTAGTTCTAACGGTACGATGACTCACCATCTTCTCATGAATGTTCTCCTGAAATTGTGTGCGCAAATGACGAAAATCCATTTCGAAATGGCTCCTATTCATTTTCGCATTAAAAATAGGCTTCATCAAATTGGTCTGATCAAACATTGGCAACTTCACCGGACTATCATACACATACGGCTTTAGAATGTTTTCAATTCGATTCCTAAAACCATACATAAGTCAGGTAATCAATACAGAACACTACTAATCTTTCACTTACAGATCACTGACAAGATCCAAAACGGGAGTGTAAGGTTTCTTATTCAGCAGAGCATTCAAACCATACTTCAACAAGCGGCAGAACTTTTCATATTCATACAGACACGCCTTGGGATCGTTACGCACCTTCACAGAGGTGTGCTTTGAAAGAATTTCAGCGATCTTCGAAAAGACCATATCGCTCATAATGTTGCATGGAGTCTTTTGCAAATGCTTCATTGAATCGATACGACGCAAGCATAGTTGCGCCTTAATACCCAATTCATCCGAGTTGTCGAATCGGTTTCGAATTTTCTCCAAATCCAACTGAGTGGTTATCCATATGAGTTCAGCATTTGTGAGCGCATCGGAGACAGTTTTTGTTAGGACTTTAACGTTTTCCAGGCGCTTGTACGCTCGGCTTAGTTTCTCCTTCGTGTTCTCGTAAAGTATTAGCTCCATTTGCTGCTGGGCGCGTTGCTCTAAGTGCATTTGCAAATCACTGACGAGGGTCTTATAAGTGCTTGTAAAGTGATGAGTGTTTATAAGCTCTAACTCGCGAGTTTCTTTTCTGAAAATGAATATATAAGCAATGTGCAAAGCACGAGAATTTTAAATTACTTCATATCGGAGAGACTGACGATGTGCATTTTGCTGATGTCGAGACTATCAATCATGGATTGGGTGGCTCTTGATTTCGCTTTGTCTTTGATGAACTTTTCCATAAAGTTAAGATTTCTGCAGAAATAAAAGAAAGTTATAGCCATCTGCTAGTTAATAGTTGAGCTACATACAGTTTTCGAATGGTCTCTAGTTGTGCAGATATTTCTTTGATTTCCAGATGATTGTCTTCTAGTTCCACAAAATCCTGGAAATTAAAACAAAAAACACATGTTAAGTTGCACTACAGGCAGAACAGGGGACGAATCGCGTCCTCCGTCAACGAATGACTGGTGACTCATTTGTATTGTTTCTAGATCTAGCAACAACATACATACAAATTACGTGACGTGTTATCCGTTCACGGAGGACGCTATTTGAACCCAGGTATCGATCCTCAATGTATTGGATAAACTCCGCATAGTATGAAAAGTAATATAAATCGCGGGGCTTAACACAACCTCCATGCGACACAGGAAACCAAACCATCTTCTAGTATATCCTACTTTTTTTCTTCCAACAGGAATCTTAGTCACAGAATCACGCTACATTTGATTGGGTGATCTGCAGAATTCTCTAAATACCCAACAAGCGATTATCTAAGCCTGGGAATAGAAACAAAACGTATACTGCGTGCCTACGTCCTCTAAACATACTCTGCAGGTATCGAAAACCTCACATCTAGTTATGAAGAAAACGCACACGCTAGTTTAGGCAAAATTCAAGTCAATTCAACTTCACAATTGTAATTCATAAGTGGGGTGTTAAAGCATGCATGTTGTGCTTGCGCAATAATGTGAATTTCATTTGATCTAACTCGACTTCATCTTGCCTTTCCAGATTTACTGGATCAAATTTAGAAGCAGCCTGATGCGCCCGGAGCCCCTGAATTCTTTCCCAATGGGATGGACTAAGTAGATGGCTCAGGGTCTAAGAATGCGCTAGCTGAACCAATTTTACGTTATTGTATTTGCCAAGCGATTGCAAGCCGTAAGTGCTGCCTGACTATCGGAAAAGATATGAACACCAACGCTTTTAACACCCTTTTCAAGGTTGATTTTGGCGAAAACCTCAATAGCATGGATTTGAGTTGGAGACCTTAGCATTGAGTCCAAGAACACCAGCTTTTGGTTTCAATCCGTCGGCACAACATACTTCTGAAGTCTAAAAAGTCAACCCCATATGAAATGCCAAATCTATTCATGCCTGCCCATCAGTCGAGGACTGTGCAAAACATGTCTTTTTTGGAAATTCATTGTATTCAAATGTGTACTATGGGGATGCCTAGTTTGGTTGCATGATTTCCTATCGTCAGTATTCCGTGCTAATTGCTGATACTCTGGCCATATCTGTACGCATTCCATTTAGACCTACTCTATTCTAGTCTTCCTGGGATGAGCTTTTATAACGAAAATTGAGGAGACTGCTCCAAGCGGAATATGTATTACTTCTACAAGTGAGCAGCGTAGAGCTGAGCCTTGCCTAGACATATCGTCAGCGTGTCCATTTCTGGCAATATCACAGTGCCCTAGAACCCAGATCAGGATTACCTTAAACTGACCATCTAGAGAAGTCGAATCAGCAAGCTTACCTGAATTTTGAAGTTCTCCTTCATGTACAAGTTTAAATACTGCAAAAACGAATCGCATTTGAGAAAGTACTTGTCCAGAGCCAACTGGTGTATGAACAGTGGGGGTGTTTGCTGTAGGAAAGATATGAATCAACTCTACTGAAACAGTTATGCAAATCTTTCTTCTTACCAGCTTCTTATAGCAAGACTTGGACTCATCGCAGAGCTTCCTGGTTTCCTTTTGTAGCTCTTGCAGCTGCTGGCATAGTTCTAGAGATTCCGTGTACAGAGCTTTCTCATTACTTTCCATATCACTTATTCTGCATTCAAGCTCATTGACTTCAGTGGTTACCCTGGATTTTGTCGTCCTTAAATCAGATTTTTTTTTTTAAATTCCTACACCTTCCAACCAACTTCCACTTACCCCATGGCATGCACTAAGTCCGAATACATGGATCCAGTTTGTTCCAGCAATTCAATTTCATTCGAAATTTTATCTATATAAGAGTCTTTGTATTGCAATATCTCTGGATACTCCTCATGTAAGTGATCGAGTTGGGTTTTGCGCGAAGATGGTGACAGAATTTCGTTTCTTTGTTGCATTTCATTGTGCCTGGAGGAATGTGTACTGTGATATGGAAGATGTAACAAGTCAAGGACTTACTCTAGGACTTCATGCTCCGTGAGGACGTTTTCATCTGTGATATTTTCAGCGAAACGGGAGAAGAATGATTGGCACCTTTCGTCATAGAACATCCATTGGTTGCTTGAATCCAAACCAAGTTTCTTAAAAATGTCGAAATTCTAAAGGGATTGACGCAATTAAATTAACATAGTAGAGAAAAACAGCACTTACTCTTATTAAATCACCCATTATTCCAGTAAAAACGAAAGAACCAATGAATTTTTACGAAAAATTATTTCAAAACACCAACAACCCGAAATTCAATTTGAATTTTTGACGTTCCCGAGTTGAGTGCATTCAGCAAATAATAATTTTTCTTTGCATGTCGATGCTACCAAATCTTCTTAGAAACTCATGTTACAAGACCCCACCCATGTGACAAAACTGCAGTACAACAAAAATAGTACGATTTTCCTGAATTTGGCAAAATACAATCCTAAAGGGGGAAATATACGATACTGTTGTACCAGCGGTTTGACAGCTTTGGTGTTGTATACGATGATTGTATCGTTTGTATTCACAAACCAACCGCTGTTTCGATATCGTATAGTCGCATGGTCTTGAGTGTACGTATGCACAGATTGTATGGAAATTATATGGTGTGTGTCATCGAGTCGACGTAATCTTGTTTTAAAAAAAACTTTTGAAAATATTTAAATAAAAAATTTAAATTTTATATCGTAACCTAGCCTTAAGGTCGATTCACAGCTCAGCGACCTGCGAATGTGAATGAGCGAATATTCGCAGATTTTGACATTTCATTCACAGCCGCTTGTGGTCGCGGCAATCCGCGAATTTGAGTTGTCATTCATTTTATAACTAATTGCCTAAACGTGAAAAATGCATAAATACATAGCGTAGCTTTCATTCAGAAGGTAATATCCTACATTCTTTCGATAAATTCAACCACGATCTTACCCACCAAGAAGAAAGCAAAAGAATTGTGAGGTTAAACTCTCGCGAATTTTTTGGTCGCGGGAATGTGGATTGCGTCCTACATGTGTGGAATGTGAATAAAAGTTGACAGTTCGCAGAAATCATTCGCTTATTCGCGAAAAAATCAGCGAATTGTTAATTTCTTCGCAGAAACTAATTACAATTCAACTTTTTATATATTAATCAATAGATAAATTAAGCTCCGTTCCTTTCGAATAATAAATTTGCCAAAGGCGTGCCTATAAATGTGCTAAAAACTGTTTGTTCGCAGTTTGGGCATTCGCAGTTGGCTGAGCTGTGAACGGACCCTTAAACTTGTGCAGCATTACAATCTGTCTTCCGTTGGTACATAGCTTATGCCTTTATCCCTTTTTGTCTTATATACTTCAACTAATTCCAACCATTGAGTTTTTATATGAGTGGATCCTTTCAGAAAATAGAATCGAACCACGAATTTACCGAATTACCGGATATTTATTATCCTACCGCAACATTTTCTCCCCGAACTAGCGCTACAACAGTGTGTATGTGCAAAATGACTGAATAAAATGTCTGGTTGTACGTAAATCGTACGCAGATTGTATAAAGTGTGCTGCATACAACAGTTGAGTACAAAATAAGTCGGCACGACGGTCGTATCATGTATTGCCCACTTAAAACAACACTCAGTCAACCCTCTAAAGCGTATTAATCTAGCTTTATTGTTTCCCTGTCATTCTATAGTTTTTTAAGTACCCCAGAATATTTGAAATGTAGACGAGGGCAGAAAAGAAAAAAAAAATCTGACTTAACTGACATTTGCTAGCTTGTGGTTAATTAACTCACCGATTGCGCGAGTTAACGAGTTGATAACTTTGCAAAATAGTGCGTGTGTGTAAAATTGCTGCAAGGAATATACACAAAAAATGGCTTATTATCAAAAAATCAAACAGAGGTAGGAGAATCAGGGCATCATTATGCAAATAGAATAGGTTTCTTTTCTATTAATACCCAAGTTGTTTGCGACTCCCACTTAAGAATAAGGGATATTGTTGCTCACTGGCAAAAGTACCCATGATTTTCAAATTTTTAGAAAGAGAGCAGGATAAAAGAAAGTTTACATAGGGGGGACATCAGGGGCCGTCTTTACGGAGATTGTGGTTATGCATGCACCAACCATATTTTGGCGTTTTTACATCCGTTTCAAATCCCAGAAATCCTGGAGAGGAATGCTACAATATTGCTCATATTTCTACTTGAAATACGGTTGAGCGAACCGTTGGTGTCTGGAAGGCGAGATTTCGCATTTTACTGACAGGAAGAGGGATAAAAATCTTTGGAGAATGTTAAAACTACCATTGTAGCCCGGCCGTTCTTTATAAAACCGAGCCTATTATTTGACGTTGTTTAATTTGTGAACATTTATTGCCATTTGCAAATTCTGTACATAATTAAAGCTTTAGACAGCTATTGCATGGGGGCATGTGTGCCCCGTGGCGTAAGTGGTTAGTGTGTCGGATCACTGCGCGTGAGGTTCCAAGTTCGAATCCCAGAAAACTCAAAAAAAAATTTTTTCACGGTCCCACCTCTCGCGAGCGTCTGACATCCGAGAGTATTGTTGTCTCGAAAAAGCTTCACACATCGCCGTTCGGATACGGCACTAAACTGTAGGTCCCTTCCATTCGTGTGGAAAATATAACGCACACAACATGAGTGGTTGCGAGAAGCTAGCCCCTGACACTTAAGGAACTGTTGCGCCAAAAATTTATTTATTTTAGCTATTGCATGGAGAAAACATGTTTATTAATAAGAAAATCCAACTAACTGGCCGAACACAATGGTGAAGCTGAAGCTATACGCGTGTAGCACTGTCAAAAAATCGAACACAATGGTGAAGCGCTGCACGGGGGTCTGTTGTTGGTAATCCAAATGCTTCGGAATTTTTTTTGTATATTTTTTTGTGAGGATTACTAGATCCCATAGAATGCTGTTCTTATTTACTTGATGGATTAATTTTTTTTATTTACTAATGTGCCGTATCTTTGTTTTTTTGTTTTGTATGGAAATGTCAAGAAAGTGCTCTGCAGTGAAGTTGAAGTTAACTCCACTTCTACTTCAGCGACAAGCTTCAGCTTCACATTGTTGTCCCAGTGTGTGTGTATTTAACTTTGACAGCGCGACGTACTTCAGCTTCACCATTGTGTTCCGGCAGTAATGGACAAACTCGCTAAATACGAGTTAATTAACTCATTGGTCAACATTTAACAAAAATAGAAAACGCTTTGATGATTGTATTTTGTCTTCAGAAAGGAAATTTACCCTTTTTTTCGTCGTAGAAGAAAGAATTGACAAGGTTTCTCCTGACGATGCACTTATTTATGTTCCTAAAGTTCAGTGGATGAATGCGTTGATCAACTAAATACCGATTAAAAGACGTAGCAAATTATTTAAAATTGAATATATCAAAATTGAATACTAATAAAATGAAAGCCATGACCATAAATACAGAGTCAAACAAAAATATTATTATTGAAATTGTTATAATTGAGCAAGTAAATCAAACTAAATATTTGGGTGTTACAATTGATAAACTCTTAACATTTGATAAACATTTAAACCAAATTTGTAAAAAAAAAAATGCCCAAAAATGTTTTTTTTTTTTTTCACCAAACAAATCAGGCAAAAGCGTCAATAAATGTTTCGATTAAAATTTATAATGTCATGCTAAAACCATACTTTACTTTGCATTCCTAAGTCAAAATCAATTTAAAGAAAGATTACAGAAATTACAAATACATGTGTATTTTCATGAAGATAATGCAATAGTAACGATCGTTGTAATTTTATGTGTAATATGTTAACTCCTATTAGGCTTATAATTGCAATGTACCAAATGAATTAAAAAAATGATCGTATTATTCTTTTTTCAAAAGAATGTTAATCACTCATATTAATTTATACTACAATTAAGTTATTAGTTAGTTCTTTAGTTTCTAAGAATAAATGTTCAAACAATAAAGATAAAAAGGAAATAAAGCCAAATAAAGAAGAATCATTGCCCTTTTTTCCATTGTTTCTCACTGAAATCCATATAGATTTGGTAGCTGTCAAATTCCTATGGTATTATTTCTCTTATTTTATTCGCCACCAGTTATCGCAGGGCAGCATTTCCAATCGTCAATAAGCATGAAACCCCATTATGATTATTTTCTCCATTATTGCCTATAGATGAGAAACTAGATCTGGTATAATTTTCTTAACTAACATTTATTGGCAGCATTTGGGATTCCTGTCAACTGTCACTTTTCGATTGTTGACTTATTTTTTTCAGTGGTGATTAATCCATTTTCCATCTCGAAAGAAAAACACAAATTCTTAATTCCAGCGATGGCCGCTTTAAAAGGTAATTTTGTCTCGTAAAATCAACTAATTCATATCTATAATATAATAAATTTATTCCCAACATTATAATATCAACCCGACCTGCGTCCATTGCGACTTCCCAGCGTAAGTGCCTTATAATGTAATTTTTATCAGAAATTTTCTTATAATCTCGACTCTTTATTACAGTCTGCTTATTTGTGCTGTTCTAATATGCTTCGGCATGACATTCATCATCCTAGCCTGTGCGATACCACAGCCAAAGCTCTTCTACCCGTTCTTTGTGTTCATTTTCTACATACTGTCGATCATCCCCGTCGTCATTGCCAAGCGAGTGACTCCAAACAACGAAACAAATCCCCGGTCGGAGTTTGCTCTATTCCTTGCCGCTGGATTTGTTCTTAGCGCATTTGCGCTGCCCATTGTTTTGGCCAGAGTTGGGACTGTAAGTGTTGAGCGTTGAAGAAAGGTGACGTCCTGAATGCATTTTCTAATTGCTCTTTGTGTCGTCATTAGATTACCTGGCTGGCGTGTTGGCTTACGTTTGGCGGAAATGTTATAAACTATTTAACGATGCTGGGCTATGCCATGAAGGATGGCGAGTTTGATGCTGCGTACGGCGGAATGTTCTAAGGCGCGCACTGAGGGAGATTCACTTCTAATTTGAACCTTAACATTATCATTACACACTAACCTAGATTTAAGGGTAGGAATTATGAGAGATTGGATTTGTTTTCAGACCGCTGTCCTTACAATTTAGGAAAAAAGTTGAAAAAACAAATGAATCTCATATGAGTTACGCTACAAACAGTTGTACAGCATTTCGCGCAGACTGAGTGCTGTGCAGACTATTTTTTAAAAGATAAACCAAATTTTGTATTTTTTTTTTGTTTTTTTTTTTTTCTCAGTACTCATTTTGTAATGTAATTTATTTACGTATGTAACCAATAAATAAATTTCATTAGTATAACGGAAGTTATTTGTTTTCTTGGTTGGGGGTGGTTATACGCAAGCAGTTGGTTTCAAAAAGCTTTTCTTGCGGTTTCTGATTAGAGCCTGGTTAGCAACATATGTACATAGCTACACAGCGGAAAGAAAATACGTGTAATCTTTTTTTTTCGTTTATTTGGCAATAATTTGCAATTTGAGAAATTTAATTCTTTTTCACCTCGATTACCGTTGGCATTTTTCGCTTTTTGACGATTGTCGTTTTATTCATACCTATGACCCTGCTGACCGTTATACGTTACTTCGGAATTTCTTTGTCATGTAGAATACTGGGCACAATTCTTCAACTCGTATACGACAGTCGAATCCGACCATGGTCGCATTCAGTTATTACTTAAGTCGTATTTTACGAACAAAAAATACGACTTTGGCTTACTTAAATGCGACTATGGTCGAATACGATTGTCGTATACGAGTTGAAGAATTGGGGTGACTATTACAACTCGTTCACATTGAACAAGTTATGAAAATGGATTCGTGGTACATCTGATGAATAAAACGAAAATTGTCAAAAACCGAAAAACGCCAACGGTAATCGGGATGAATTATTACACTATTTTTGCTAAATAAACTTATTTTTAACATATTTCATATTTCAATCAAGTTATTTGTATCTTCGTAAATTCCGTTCAATTTTTAAAATATTGGGTAAGCTGTTATTGACATAATTGGAAGAACTCAGCGGGCTGTCACCCATGAGTTTGCAAGCATTGAACCAGAGTGGGTTTAGCGATAAACGAGGATAAAACCAAGTAAATGCTGTCAACAAGAAGGGACAATCAACACCGACGAATTGGACAGAGCGTTACAGTGTGCAGCTATAACTATAAGGTAGTAAGGGACTTTGTCTACCTTGGCTCTGCTATAAACTTCAAAAACAACACCAACGCAGAAATCAAGCGAAGAATAACTCTTACCAAACGCTGTTTTTTTTTTTACCTTATAAGGCAATTCAACAGTAAAGCCCTATCTCGAACAACTAAGGAGACTCTGTATAAGACTTACGGCGCTGAAACATGGACTTTATTAAAAGAGGATGAAGATATCCTTGGCCGCTTGGAGAAAAAATCTTCGTAAGATATTCGGTCCCGTTTACGTAGACGGGTTTTGGAAAAGAAGATTCAACGACGAACTATACGAGCTGCACAGCGGCATCGACCTAGTCGAAAAACTGCGTGTTGTACGTTTGAGATGGCTAGGACATGTAGAGGTAGAGCGGATGGACACCAACGATCCGACTCGAAGAGTTTTTAAATCTAAAGCGGAGGGACGACACAGTTGAGGGCCTAGCCGCCGTAGGTAACGCGCACAAGTTCAAGGGGACCTCGACCAACTTGGAGTGCGCAACTGGAGGCAATTAGCTAAAGACCGAGCTAAATGGAGAAGCGCAGGTTCACCCCGAACTGTAGCGCCACCTAAGTAAGTAAGTAAGTGTACTTATGCAGTACCATCCAGCTGCCTTCAATTTTTCCATTAAGTAGGTATATGTTAATGATCTCGTCCTCATCCAGCAACAATTTACTGAGAACTCTTTGTCGAAAGGGTTTGAGAATTGAGTATTTTCAAGCGAAGTGAAGCACATTCTCTTCCTCATGTAAATTACATAAAGTGCAGTTTCTAAGTTCTCCTTCCCGAAATTTGTTTGCATTGAGCCCTAATAAGCCAACATACATTTTAAATATCCACATTTTCATTTGTCTACCACATGTGTCATCGAAGTATGCGTGACCTATTGAATGCTTAAGTTTCCTATAAATTCTATGAAAACTATGGAATTTGTGCCTCCCTTAATTTTTTTTTTGGATCTGGTCCTTTCTTAGAGTCACATTTTTTTCGATATTGGTTTTCCAAGCGTCTTCGTGAAAGTGCAAATCCTTCCAACTCACTCCATCAGTTCTTCCCTTCTTTAAACCAGTAAATATTTTTCTATATTATTTGTTTTAAGGGTATGTGTGGCAACCGAGTGACTTCGTATGTATACAGTGTTATTTGTACTTATTCCATGTGAAGCCTGAGTGTGTACAAATGCAAGTACACACTCTGTCTGGGGCTCCTGTTGCTAGGCTTAATATATAATTTGGGGTGAAATCAGGTACACCAAACATTCTCTAATCAATATATCGCTGCATTTTATCGAAGACGTCGAAATTTGAAAAGCTCCAAACTTAGGACGCAAAGCAAAATATCGCTCTCGACACAGCTTTGAATAATTCGAGTTTCGCTGAATGTTTTACTCCCTTCTTGTCGATGAAATATTTTCAGTTGCTTTTTATACAATTTTTTGCTTCTCTGCCCTTGCTGAAAACCATCATTTTGGATTTATCTAGGTTGACTGTGAAATTCAATACCTTACAGTACTCCTCCAACTTTCTTATTATTCTTATTAACAGTATCGTCAGCATACATTAATAGTCGAGTAAGAAAACAATTCAAGAGAAGTCCACCCCCAAGCAAACGTGCAGATCGTTCAGCATCGTTCAGCATAACAGCGGTTTAAGTAAACATCCTTGCTTTACTCCCATTGAGGTATCAAAATAACCAGACGCTTTTTCACCATCCCATACTGCAGAAACGAGCGAGCTAGAGTCCCTATATCGCATGAAGAGGAGAGAAGTTTAGCGTAGCGTGCGACGTGACAAGCGCAACTACATCAACGCGCTGGCTACAGAAACAGAGGCAGCTGCACGGAGGTGCGACAGCAGGACCGTCTACAGAATCACGAAAGAGCTGACAGGTGGTCGCAGCTCCAGCCAACACCCAGTGAAAAGTCTAGACGGCTCCTTGCTCATTTCGGATAAGGACCAGCTCAAGAGATGGAAAGAGCATTTTACTACGGTTTTGAACCGTGTATTCGCTAGCGATATGCTCCCAAATCAGACTGAGATGCCCGAGGTGAGAAGCTCCCGAATACGCACCACGAATCCCAGTAAAGATGAGATCATTACCGCGATCAAGGCACTCAAAACCAACAAGGCGGTAGGACTTGACTGTATTCCAGCAGAGCTCTTACGAGCAGCACCAACAACATCGGCTGAGCTTCTGCTTCCACTTATAGATAGAGCTTTCCTAACGAGTGGAAAAAGGGAATGATCGTCAAGCTTCCTAAGAAAGGAAATTTAATGGAGTGCGGAAACTGGAGGGGTATCTGCATGCTGCCTGCTGTAGCTAAGATAATAGCTAAAATCATCCTTGAGCGAATCAAACAACATTTCGAAGACACACTCGATGCCGAACAAGCAGGTTTCCGCTCTGGATCCTCCTGTCCCGACCACATCAACACCCTGCGGATTATCATCAAACAGTGTGTTGAATATCGATCGCCACTGCTCCTGCTGTTCATCAATTTTGAGAAAGCGTTCGATAGTGTCAACAGGGAGTTTATTTGGCGTGCCTTACGCAGGAGAGGCATTCCCGATAAACTAATTGCTATTATCAAAGCTACATATGAAGGCTCCAAATGTCACGTCCTGCACAGGGGAAGGTTGTCTGAGGAATTTGAGATTCAAAGTGGGGTAAGACAAGGCTGTATCCTTTCACCAATATTATTCCTATTGGCGATTAGCGATGTGCTACATGCAGCTTTGTCTACGGGAAACGGAGGAATTCGATGGACTCTTACATCTCAACTGAAACATCTTGACTACGCTGACGATGTATGCTTACTCTCCCACAGAATTATGGACTTCCACCAAATGACAGCAGATGTGGAGAGGGAGGCAGGCGTCGTCGGGCTGAAAATTAATACGGCAAAAACTAAAATTATCAGCCTTGGAACAAACTCATCGGCTCAAATATGCATAGCTGGACAACCGGTAGAGAGAGTAGAGGATTTCCAGTATCTTGGGAGTATTGTCTCGACCGATGGTGGAACCGAACTGGATATAGCCAACAGGATCGCCAAAGCAAAGTCCGCGTTCGGTATGTTGTCCAAAATATGGCGAAGCAATGCAATCAGTTTGAGCATTAAAATAATACTGTTCCGCTCCAACGTTGAATCCGTGCTGCTACTCTCACCAGAAAGCTGCAAACGTTCGTTAATAGGTGCCTGCGCAATATCTTAAGGATTTTCTGGCCCAATTGTATCTCTAACGAACACCTTTACGAGAGAACGGGTCAGGAACCAATAGGCACAACCATCCAACGGCGGAAGTGGCAGTGGATTGGTCACACGTTCCGAAAGGGTGACAGCTCCATAGCGAACCATGCTATGCAATGGAACCCTCTAACTCAGGATGGCAGAAGACCTGGCGGTCCGAGGAGAACATGGCGCAGAACAGTCGAGAAGGAGGCATTGCCAGAAACCGTACACGATGGCGCGTAGGCGTAGTAGAGGCCCTAGGACCCACAAGGGGATACAGGACATAAGTAAAAGTATACTGCAGAAACTGCGTTTTTGTGTACAAACTTTTAATCAGAGCCAGAAACTTTGATGACACTTCCTTGTTGCTTAGCTTGTAAAATAGAGATCTCCTATCGATTCCTTCAAAAGCCGCCTTAAGATCCACAAAAAGCTGTACACTTTTTTTTCACCATTTTTATTTTGATATATAAGCTATAAATGCTGTCTACCATAGAATAATTTTCTATGAACCCAGGTTGCAACTCGTTCAAAATTCGGTGCTTCTTTTCCTATTTAGATAGTCTGCAGTGCATAATATCTTTGCTACACAGTTCATGAAAGAAATTCCTCTATAGTTTTTCACTTCATTTGCATTTCCTTTCTTGAATATTGGAAAAATTATTCCACTATTCCTTTATGTATTGTATGCATCCAGTTGGCAAATATATTTCAATGTATGGTTCCCACTGGGGACGTTTTTATAATTGAGTAATTCCAAGCAATATGTGTACCTGTGGACTATAGAAATGTCTTAGAAGAAAATACTTTATTTTAAAAGTGGTAGGCGGAAGAAATTAGGCGGGACGGGCCTGCTAGTTAATTATAAAGTGGACTACAAAGCCTTGGAACAAGTACGGATGTGATTATTTTTACATCCTGCAGTCTAGTATCATAACTCTGTTATCTTCCTCTCGATATGGATCTTAGCACCGATTCCTATTGTAGTTTTATCCATGGCGGCAGTGTGCAAGCTTCAGAAGCTATTATCGAATCGTGGTGTTAATTCCAAAGATAAGATAACAAAACCTACTGGCATTGGAAAAAAAAATATGAAAAACCTGAAATAAAAAAAAAAACAACAGCTTTTATTTCTATTTCTGCCTTTCGAAGAAATTCGTTTCAGGAAAAAAAAAACATATTTTTGCTCTCGGGTTTCCTTGTTCTAAAATGTTTAACTTGTCGTTGTTCCTTGTTAGTCTCCAGTCACTAAAATTCTAATCGTTTTCCGCACGAAGTGATTCTGTTTGACATTAGAGTGGTTAGTTGTGTAGGGTGGGGTATTCTCATTCTGGGAAAGGTTGGGATGTACTTACTTATTATTTGTAAGTTTTACGTATTCTGTACCATAGAGACATGTATATGTTAGAAACTTCAACCAATTGTCGCCTTCATATGTGTTTCATACGCATAAGCGGTTACAGGAATACTTAGATAGTACCATGTTTTTGCGCTACATTAATATTCTACACACTTCTTTGTATTCTGAGATCCGATGAATGCCCCCCCAACTCTACTTCCTCTTCTTCCTTTTATCAGCGAGATTATGATCCAAAAATAAGGGATCAAAACTCTCCCACTTCACCGCATTTCAACTGATCCGCCTGTGGGGTTCGCCTACTAGGCCCCAACTCTACTATGTGGGATTTGTTTATCCTTAATGTGATTGATTGAAGAGATTACTCCAGAGATCTGACGAAAATAACTATGTACATATATTCAACAATTTAGTAATAGAAGAAAAATTTATAAATCGAACAACTAAAGCGATCGCTTTGACTGGGTCCTTAGCGTAGTCTGAAATTCAGTTTCTAGATCCCGAATTTGTGACTCAATATTATTCATTTTATGGGAACTTTTCTTTGCATCCACATCGGCACCTTCTCTTAAGACCTAAAAAACAAACTCTTAGATAATATTTCAAGTTCACATGAATATGAAACTTACACTTTGCAGATCTACGGTCAATTTTTGCTTCTGTTCATCGAGTTTATTAAAGTCGTCTCTAAATTGATGTCTCATTGGTTGGTGATCACCGCCACTTAACATATTATCAAATTCATATTGGCGTGCGAGCAACATTAATTCTTGATCTTTGATATTTTCCTCGGCTAGCCTTAAGTCCATTTCATTGCGTTGATGCTGTAAGAGAACGTTTTGAATTCTTGTTGTGAACCTTACTCACAGAGCTTGACTTAGTACTGCTTAACACGAATCGCTTTGCTTATATGTAGAAAACATGGTTTCTAATTTGCAATCGCAAAGGGAGTTGCATTAAGCAGCACAAGACTTATGTCGAGTGGTTAGAGATTCTTTTGGTAAATTTGAATAGCAAAAACCAAATCTGCACTAGCTTCTGTGTGGCAAGTAAGTGAGCGTTAGCTGACTCGAGTAAAATTAGATATATTGCCAGATGAGGTGAGTGCCGAGTCCACCAATCTTACCCCTCTTTCGATGTATCTCAGCAAAGTATCCATTTCACTCTCTTGAATATGTTGTTTCTTTCGCTGCGCCAATTGGTCAAGCAATTCAATGGCTTTACCTTTACGCTGACGCAACTCCTTTTGATAGAGAAGCAGCATTTTTCTTTGAAATGCTACGCGTTCTTCTTCATGTTTCAAAATTTCTTGATACTGTTTCTCCATATCTGGTGGAAATAGGAAATAAGTTGACATGCAACAAGCAGAATGTTTCAAACTAACTAACCCTTCATTCGTTTCGAATACTCCTCATCCTGCAAGCCACGCTCTAACCTTTCCATCATCTCTGCTTCATCTCGTTCCAGGTCACGAATTCTAGCATCGATCACCTGCTGTTCCTTCCGAATAATATCCATTTCACTCTCTTGCATATCTACCCACTTTTTCGGATAGTTTTGGAACTTGGGATACACCCCCTTCGGCAGCTTCACAAATTCCTTCATATACCGCCGAGGATGCAGTTCACTTGGACACTTGTCCATCAGGCTATACGCCTTTTTTATCCATTTTCCCATATCAATCGCATTCTGCTCACGAAAGAAGTCTGCAACATCTTCCTTGTTCGTCATTCTCATGATTGTCTCTCGCTGAACAATGTTGTAAGCCACTGTACAGAAAAGCAAGAAATAGGGAGCGTTCGAGAGCACGTTGTCCCATAGACAAAACCACTGCTCATCGTCTAACACCTCTGAGAATCCATTTTTTAGCATCGTCCAAGCGTATTCTTTCGCTGTGACACCAGTCTCTGCGTAGAACTTACCCAACTGAGGACAAAATTGATTCAAGACATTCTCACACATGCCCAAGTAGTTTAGTGGTTCCAGGGGATGAAATTCGAACCACAGTTGGCATTGGTTTGTGAGTATTGTGGCAAGGATCTCAAAGCAAACAGTAAGACTGTTTGAGAAGACTTTCACGAAGGGAAAGATAAAACCGGGGAGGAAATCACTATGTCCAAATACCTTCGTCCAATGGCTTAGGCAGGAGAATATCTTAATGAGGTTACGACGAGCAGTGGCATCCTTCAGTTGGAGACTTTTGTCAAATGCGTCTGCCGTGGGATGTGTACCCTTTTTGACCAATTCCAAGAATTTGATCTTATTACAGGGTACATCAAGCAGTGCAGTCCATATCAGGTTACGATATTTGCTTGGATATTGTCCATACTCGGTAAGAATCGGAATCAAGCGATTCCTGGTTAGCATCTTTCTCAGATCGCTGTCAAAACAGCTGACAGATAAAGCTTTTGGCTGTGTCATAGCCGTTCGGAGCATTTCAACACAATTTTGGGTGGACTTGAGAGAATCAATTAGTACTGAGGCGGAGTAAATATTGGCATCTCCAGTATCCTTAATGGCATAGAGCAAATGTCTGTCTTTGGAGACATCAGCGCGAAAGCAACTGGAGCCTTCTACTATAAGCTTGATGCCAGAGCTTTCAACATCGAGCATGATTAGCTGCGATTTAGTGGTCTGGCAGAGGAGGATATGTTCATTCGGTTTGGGGAAAAGCCAGGTTGCATGCAAAGTAGCATCAGCTATTTTGATTACCTTAAGAAGTACATAGCTGACACACGATAGGAAGAGTATGTAATTGTCGAGCGTAGTAAAGCACACATTCGCTCCATCAGGGGAGAAGGCGAATGAGTTGATCAGACCTTTCGAGAACTCTTTGATTTCTTCGCAATGGACTTCAAATTTGGCATCGGGGTCGCCATCATTCAAGCGAATAGTCTGTGGCTCTTTGGTCATTAGGTATCTGTCTCGTATGCGAATGGGATTATGTACTCGTATAGTATTCAAGGTGATCCCAGACCATATGTGCACGGAATCGTTGGTGAAGCAAGTGAAAATCTGATCCGATTGTGGAACGTAGGCGACATATTTCAGTGAGATCTTGGCCTGATTGAATTCTAAGCGATGGGATGCTTCGTAGGTTTCCAGATTTAGAAGGATCGCATCATGGTTCGAGTGAACTATAGCGAGTAGGGGAGAAAGTGGAATTCCTGGGAAAGATATGTTGGAGATTCGATTACTGGAGTAGCTTTGCGAGTGAGTGATTGCAGATTTATCTAAAAACGAAAAGTTTATATAGATCAGGACCTATAGGTAAGATTGTATATCTTACCAACGTCTAACCAATAAATACGACCATCCCTGGTCCCGACTAGGTACACGTTTTGTTGATTTGGAACATTTCGAACAATACATGCCTTTGGAATTTTTTCAACAAGTTTCCAGTATTTTTTCTTTGCCAAATCGAATATGAAGATGTTGCCCCTTAAGATAGTTAATTCCAAATGTGGTATCGAATCATTGAGAACATAATAAGGCTGTGTCTAGATAACCATGTGACCGTGAGAAATATCAGTACTGGGCAATAAATTGTAACTCAGAGATTGAGGTTTTCGACTCTCAGTAGTCCCTCTTAGGGGTATAGAACGAGTAAATCAGACATATTGTGGGGAGAGATATGCCCCAAAATCATGAAATGATTTATTCGCTACCCGACACTCTCGGATTGGCATTCCACCTCCGAGTGAAGAAATAAAAGCGCAGGATTTGACGACACTCCTGCTGAATTCTAGAGAGATACACATCTAGGCAAACCGTCTGCATTAACTTAAAGAAAAGACTTGGGAGACTGAGACCTTCCCTGACGAATAGAAGAAGGGTATGGTTATTAAGCTTCCAGAGAGAGATAATGCAGTCAACTTATTGCCAAAATTATGTTCATTAATCAGTCTCTATCTCGGGGCTCTTATAAAAGCAAGTTCTGAAAGTGTCACGTACTGCGTAGGAGGAATTTGAGTCTCAAGGAGATATCCGACGAGACTGTAAACCATTGTAATTAATATTTCCAGTGGAGTTGTGAAATGCGCATCCGGAGAAGTAGCGCCATCAACTAAAACACCAAACTGACTATTCAGCTCAAACGTTGTCAATATTGGCTTAAGAGTGTATTATTTGCAAGGTGACTACCGATGTCACAAGCCTTCTGATGTCGTTTTGTCTAAGACATTGGGTGTTTTTGTAGTGGGAAACACACACGTTCCTTTCCTAACTGTTTATGGTATATTTAAAAGCAGAACCGGTGAGTCTGATTATAGCCTCTGCGACTGTCGTATGCTTTGTTTATTGAGCTTGTTGATGGTTGTGATTTCCTTTGTTTTTGTCCAACAGACAATAAACGCTTACGTTAGGATGGTCTAACCACCGTGGTATGTAACCAGAATGTGATATTTGGCGACGGACCTCAAATCTTGGCATATATTCGGCGACACGACCATATGCCAGTGGTCTCCTTCGCAATATTTGGCGCAATAGCTCTTTTAAGTGCCAGGGGCTAGCTTCTCACAACCACTCATGTTGTGTGCGTTATATTTTTCACACGAATGGAAGGGACCTACAGTTTATTGCCGTATCCGAACGGCGATTTGAGAAGCTTTTTCGAGACACAATACTCTCGGATGTTTGTCAGACGCTCGCGAGAGGTGGGATCGTGAAAAAACTTTTCGGTGTTTTCTGGGATTCGAACTTGGAACCTCATGCATAATGATCCGACACACTAACCACTTACGCCACGGCGCCCACCAGTCTGAGACTCAGTAAGTCATCCAAGATCATAAGAGAGGCGAATGTACATCGCCTTGGGGCAGTCTTTTGCTGCAGTGACCGTCATAGATACTTCTCCTGGCGTAGATATTATTATGCGGCTATCAAGCATAGTCCTAACCCATCTGATTGTAGGTTGTTCGATACCCCTGCGTCTCATGGCATTAGTGGTAGAGGCATCACCGGTGTTATCAAAAGCATCTTCTATGTCAATGAATGCACAATGGGCGATTTCTTTCAAATGATAGGCGGATTTTATCTCTGTGACGATATAGTGAACTGAATGTCTAGCAGTCTTTGCATCGTTTTCAAGAAAAATGATGCCAAACTGATGGGACGGTAGGATTTGGGTAGCTCACTAGGATTGTTGCTTAGCTTAGCAGAGAATGGGTGAAGATGAGGCACGGTATTTGCCGAAAAGATGAATTGAGATACATCGCCAAGAAAAGATCACCTAGGCTTATACGAGGATACGTGACTCAGAGCTCAGAAAATATTTAGGCCACTGAGATGCTTTCAAGCGGAAGTTTGAACTAATGGGGAGCAGTAGCCTTTGGTTTTTGTATGTCTTACATGGACACCCCATCTGTGTACTACTTACTTCTGAAATCATTTCATAGTAAAACGGTTGCCGTGTGCATATAACTTATATAGTCACACAGTTACCCCATACCCCAGCCAGCCATAGAACAAACACTCACCTATTGTCGATGGTGACGTAGTGCCTATTGGTATCATTAAAGCTACCAACTACTAGACGAATTCTTACGAGATTACCATTTTCCTTTACTGTGTGATGAATCATGAGCATTAGTCTGGAAAGGGAAAGGGATTTAGAGAAAGGCCACCTGCTGGCAACGAAGAGTTTACCCATTTTCGCCGTTTTTATACTTGAAGGAGTTTTTTTCTACGTTTCCGATCTTTTCTACTTTTTCTGTCTTTCCATCTGTTGCTTCCTCTTCGGTAGCAGTGGCAATATTTTCAGAATTTTCCATTTTTTTAATTTTTTTGTTTTTTTTTTTTTATTTACAAATATTTTTCATGTTCTGTTTGGGATTTGGTTTTTGTTTGAATTAAAGAGCAAACAAACAAAAATGTCATAAAAATGACAGCGTCCTTCGATCGATTGAAGCGCAAGTGGTGGTCGGAGAAGGAACCAGGGGTGTTGTCCTGCTAGACATCGTTTGAAGCGCAAGAAATTTAAAACTGCGGCCGTTAAAACAAAAATACAAAATATTTGGCGCAACAGGTCTTTAAGTGCCAGGGCCTAACTTCTCGCAACCACTCATGTTGTGTGCGTTATATTATTCACACGAATGGAAGGGACGTACAGTTTAGTAGTGTATCCGAAGAGCAATTTGTTTTGAGAAGCTTCTTCGAGACAACAATACTCTCGGATGTTTGTCAGACGTTCGCGAGACCCGCAGTGATCCGACACACTAACCACTTATGCCACGGCGGCCACCACTGCGGCCGTTATCGGTTTATTCAATTTCTGATTGATGGGAAAGGAGCTAAAGGAGTTTCTGCGAATAACAGCCGAAAAGGAAGTCAGTCAAACTCGGATGTGATGAATGTTTTGATGTTCTCAGTGAATGAATTTTGAGTAGTTAAAGTAAAAATTAATACACTATTGTAGCGGAAGATTTCAATGTTAAATTTCCTTAAACTGATAACAACGAGTTAAGTTACGTAGGCTGTTCGATAAGTCAGTGACTTTGAAATGAAGTACTTTTTTTTTCTCAAAATTTAATTTATTTTTCAACGTAGTCTCCTTTCAGTGCGATGCACTTTTTCCAACGATATTCCAACTGTTTCAACCTTTCCAAAAAATATGATTTCTCAAACCTTGCAAAATAGACATTTGTTGCATCGATAATTTCTTCATTGGATGAAAATCTTTTTCCGCCCAGCCATTACTTCATATTAGGTAACAACAATCAAGAAATAATCGCACGGAGCCGAATCTGAAGTATAGGGTGGATGAGGAACCAGTTCATATCACAATTTAGCTAATTTTGCTGTTGCTACTGCGGACGAATGAGCCGGTGCATTATCTTCAAATGGGCCGTTTTTCTATCAATTCTGCATTTAGATTATCTAATAACTTGGTACTGTCCGGTGATCGTTTTTGCCTTTTCCAAATATGAGTAGTCAATGAAGATTACGTTGTAGGAATCCCAGAAAACCGTTGCCATGACTTTTTCGGCCGACGGAACCGATTTTGCATTTTTTTTGAGCACGTTCGCCTGTAGAAGTCCATTGTTTTGATTGTTTCGTAAAAATTCAGTTGAATTGCACTTGAAGAGTCCCAAACTCTGTTTTGAAATCTTCACTCGAATCCGTTTTTGCTCCACCGTCAGTAAACGCGGCACCCATTCTGCCGATAACTTTTTCATGCCACAATGGTCATGCAGGATCCGAATGACGGTATCATTTGAAATTGCTACAATCTTAGCTATCTCGCGAACCTTACCCGGCGATCGTCCAACACAATATCGTGGATTTTGTTGAACATTTTTTTCATTGTGGAGTCATTTAGACGTCCTGGGTGCTCGTACTACTGTAAAGGTCCATTCAAAGCTCAGCAAACTGCGAATGCCCAAACTGCGAACAAACAGTTTTTAGCACATTTATAAGCATGCCCTTGGCAATTTTATTATTATTGCAAAGGAACGGAGCTTAATTTATCTATTGATTAATATATAAAAAGTTGAATTGTAATTAGTTTCTGCGAAGAAATTAAAAATTCGCCGATTTTTCCGCGAATAAGCGAATGATTTCTGCGAACTGTCAACTTTTATTCACATTCCACACATGTAGGACGCAATCCACATTCCCGCGACCAAAACATTCGCGAGAGTTTAACCTCACAATTCGTTTGCTTTGTTCTTGGTGGGTAAGATCGTGGTTGAATTTATCGAAAGAATGTAGGATATTACATTCAGAATGAAAGCTACGCTATGTATTTATACATTTTTCACGTTTAGGCAATTAGTTATAAAATGAATGACACCTCAAATTCGCGGATTGCCGCGACCACAAAGAAAGCAGCTGTGAATGAAATGTAAAAATTTGCGAATATTCGCTCATTCGCATTCGCAGGTCGCTGAGCTGTGAATCGACCTTAACGAAATTTAGTGAACCACTTGTGTTCCATTCCATGCGAGGGAGCAGAGTCTCGATAATATTTTTTTAAGTCTGTCTTCAGTGTTTTCAATGGTTTTACCGCGCAAAAAGTAGTGTTTTATTAAAACACGAAACTCACTTTTTTCATTTTGGCCAAATCTCACAAACCAAATTTCTTTCGGTCACTGTAAAAAGCAAAGTGTTTGAGAGACGTATTTGATTTTTTTTGTCTATGCCGAGAAAGTAAGAAAGATGTAAAAAAATCCTCTATGCGGTCCGAGCGCCATCGTGCATCAAAGTCACTGACTTATCGAACAGCCCTCGTACGTGAATAATTTTCTCCACATTATTAGTATTAAACAATTAAGTAACAGAAACTACCAGAATAAGGTCAGCAACAAAAACTCTTACCTTTTGAATTTGAATTCATTTATTTATTTATCGTGCATAGGGTATTTTTTGCTATTTTTAATACATTTACATACCTAGTACTATCATAAATATTGTTACAGATATAAATACTCGTAGGTATCAAAAAATTAAGACGGAATGCATTAATTTAATTTTTTCCCAAAATGTTTATTGGTTTATCCTAAATATATAAAAAAAAAACAATTTATTCAAAATTACCTCCATTTACTCTTCTACAGGAGTTGGCCACTCATCAATCGTAGCACGCACGATTTCTATTGCAAAAGTGTCGACTGCTGTTCTTAAGCTAATTTTTAGCGACTCCAGGTTTTGGTATCTTTTCATTCAAATTATGCCCTCCAAAACGAACCATAGCTTGTAATCCAAAGAATTAAGATTCGGACTTGCTGATGGCCAATGATCAATGGTTATGAAGCGAGAAATATAAACAATAACCGCAATCCTGTTTTCCTTATCGCTCCACTCCATGTTAAAAACTTGACGAATCTTAATTTAAATTTGCGTATGAACAGACCAACTATAATACCACAAATGACGTAAGCCAACACAAGGGTGCGGGTAATACCAGAGGATGTAGGGAACGGTTAAAAGTTGTAGCAATATTTATGATAGTACTGCGTATAATATCTAAAAGTCGATTATTACATATTGAGTTACGTTGCTTTTAAAGCGATTAATATTTGTGGTCAAAATCGAGCCCATGCGTAGAAATTTATGAATGATTCCGCAGTGCAAACGTTGCCAAGGATTTAACCATACGCAAATATACTGCAAAAAAGAACCGCGATGTGTGAAATGCGCCGGAAATCACCTCTCCCAAGTCTGTGGAGTAAATAAACAAACCTCTGCAAAATGTGCTAATTGTAAAGCACCCGGCAAATTATAGAGGCTGTGAAGTAGCTAAGGAGTTGCAAAAACGGAGAGATGTGCTCCTTAAGCCCCTAAATGAAAAATCTTAGCTGCAAACTAAGCCAAAGCGTAAAAATGCACAGGAGAAACTAGCTAAACTAAAACTACCGGGTTCAGACCGCAAAAAGGTGAGGGAAAGAGTGACAACAGAAAAGTCCTCGACCTCAGTTCTTAAAAGAAACGGTACTGAAAAGCTAACATCGAAAAAGCCGCCAGGTAATGGCTCTCGGAGAGCAGGAGTGCAGACTTACGCTCAGGCCGCGGCATCCGAAAAAACAAAAAACGTTGAAATTTCGACGGACCCTGTCTCTCATGTTTTGTCGGTTATTCTCGAGAAATTTGAAGAACAAAGCAAAATAAATAAAATTATTCTCGATAGGCTGGTTAAGCTTGAAAATAATTCTCAGAAAACGCGAGCTAGAACATGAATAACAAACGAATGTTAAAAATATGTACTTGGAATGCAAACGGACTTTTGCAAAAACTCGACGAATTGGAAATATTCATGCGTGAAAAAGATATTGATATTTGCTTGATTTCTGAAACCCACGTAAAAAAGGAATCGCATTTAAAAATAAAAGGCTACAATGATTACCACGCTTGTCACCCTTCGGGAAAAGCGAGAGGCGGATCATCCTTGTTCATTAAAGACTGCATCGAACAATCCGAAGACCTAAAGATAGAGCTTGAAACTTCGCAACTGTGCACGATTCGAGTTAAAAATAGTCAGCGTACTATTAAAATCTCATCTATCTACTGTCCACCGCGTTCCGCGCTTGAAAAATCTGATTTTACTAACTTCTTTGAATAATCCAGGTCCATCGGACTCTTGAAGCACAAGAGAGGAACCCTCTCAAAAATAATAAATGTCCTCACTGGACACTGCGTCATAGGAAGACATGCCCAGAGGTATCAGGTATCCCTCATAACGACTTCTGCAGAGGCTGCAGAGATGAAGAGGAAGAAGAGACCATCAGTCATCTCCTGTACGCCTGTCCTGCGCTCGCCAACATCAGGAAGGCCACTCTGGGTGAATACTTCTACAATGATCTTAATGATCTCGGCAACGCTTGCACGGCTAAAATTCTAGACTTCATTCAACGAAGCAGATGGTTCCAAGAGTAAGAGGGTGACCCACCCGCCTTACACATCGGCAGTACAATGGACCTACTTTCTGGTCTAAGTACATCCTCATCGAGGGCCGATCCTAACCTAACCTTACCTAACTTCTTTGAATCGCTGAAACCTAATTTTACTATAGGCGGCGACTTTAATGCGAAACATACGTTCTGGGGCTCAAGATATAGCTCGAAAAAAGATAGAATGGGCAGGTATGGAGTACAGTTGTGATTACCATTCGACGGGTAAACCGACTTACTTGCCAACTGATACTTCGAAAATACCTGACCTGATCGATTTTTTCGTTGTGAAAGGAATATCTTCCAACCACATAAAAGTCGAAGACAGCTTTGATCTGTCGTCTGATCATTCCCCGGTTATTTTAACAATCAGCGAAAAACTAGTCTATAACCTAGAGCCAGCGAGATTAACTGGTCGAACAACTAACTGGGAAGGATTTAGGAACGAAATTGAAGGTAATGTTGAACTGAGCGTTCCACTTACGACACCCTATGAACTTGAGGTTGAAGTTGATAGTTTCGTTGAGATCGTACAGCTCGTCTCTTGGAATAATACGCCCAATCCAAGGAAAATGCCGTACAGTTACGTTTTACGATATCCTCCGGAAATAAAAGAATTGGTCAAGGAAAAAAGAAAAGCTTTTTAAAAATGGCAACAGAGTCGTGCTCCGCAGCATAAAGCACACTTGAATCGTCTGTGCAATTTGTTGAAGAAAACTATTAAGGACTTTAAGAATCGTGCAATAGGCTCTTACCTTGAAAGTTTAACAGCGAAAAAAGATTCCAATTATTCACTTTGGAAAGCTGTAAAAGGCACAAAAAGGCCCAAAGTCCCCGCGCCGCCAATTAAATTAAATCAAAATGAATGGGCGAGGGAAGATAAAGAAAAATCGGACGTCTTTGCGGCCCACCTGGAAGAAACCTTTAAACCGTACGATGATCAAGTGGTTTACGATAACATCAATAGGCCGGATTTACCATCTGAAGATTTAACACACACAAGTGCAACGCTAACGGAGCTCACACATGAGATCGAGAATCTAAACCTAAGAAATCTCCTGGTTATGATTTGATTACCGGAGATATTCTCAAAGTTTTACCTAGAAAAGCATTGATTAAGCTTCTTCATATTGTAAATGCTGCACTCAGATTAAAACACGTGCCGAGCCAATGGAAAGTTGCGGAAGTCATAATTGTTTTAAAACCAGGAAAACCGCCAAATGAAGTAAAATCGTATAGACCAATTTCGCTTCTTCCAATCATATCGAAAATTTTCGAGAGGATATTATTAAGGCGTCTCCAACCGGTTATAGAAGAAAATAATATTATCCCTGACCATCAGTTTGGGTTCAGAAGTAAGCATTCGACGATTGATCAGGTGCATAGAATTACTGACGTAATCGAGAAAGCACTTGAAGAAAAAAAAGATTTGCTCAAGCGCATTTCTTGACGTCTCGCAATCCTTTGATAAGGTGTGGCATGATGGCTTGAAACTACGACAAGTTCTCCCTGCATGCTTATACGATATTCTAGAATCATATCTCGGGAATAGACTCTTTCGTGTTAGACATGGAGTCGAATACTCCGAGCTCAAAGAAATTTCGGCCGGCGTACCGCAAGGAAGCGTTCTTGGACCGCTTCTCTATTTGAAATATATACTCGTGATATACCGAACGAAGATGGCACTATCCTTGCTACGTTTGCCGATGACACCGCTATCCTAGCAGTAGGTAAAACAATTGAAGAAACGACTGCAAAACTGCAAAACGCACTGAATAATGTAAATGAATGGACGAGGGACTGGCGGATCGCCCTCAATGAATCTAAATCTGTTCACGTGAATTTTACTTACAAGAAAACTAATGACTTGCCAATTTTCCTAAACTCGGCCCGAATACCTTTTGCAAACAAGGCCAAATACCTGGGAATGACACTCGACGCAAGGCTGAAATAGAATTCGCACGTGAAAATAAAACGTAAAGAACTCGAAATCAAATATAGAGAAATGTACTGGTTACTCGGAAAACATTCCCAGCTCAGTACTGAGAACAAACTGCTTTTATATAAGCAAGTGCTAAAGCCGGTGTGGACCTACGGTATACAACTTTAGGGTTGTACCAAGAAAACAAATGCAAATATTTTACAAGCTTTTCAAAATAAAGTGCTAAGAGAAATTGTCCAAGCACCGTGGTATAGTAGAAACGACGATATCCACAGGGATCTCGGAATTCCGACAATCGAAGCTGAAACTATAAGCTTCGCGAGAAAGCATAGAAACCGACTAATCGGACATGTCAACAATACAGTCCTACAAATTTTAGATGAGAGCAATTTATTGCGCCGACTACAAAGGACGAAACCTTTCGATTTGGCGAGATAATGATTAACCGCGTCTAGACTGCGGAATATGCAGGATCCTTCAGTGGAAAGTAATCTGCCAAACGTTTTTATTTCGTGATAGATAAATTGCTTGATAAGTTTATACTTAGTTGCGATATCTAACAAATTTATATCGAAGGGTGGTGTTTTTTTAGTCAGTAAGAATCTAAAACTACTATGAGCACGCGTTTGCTATTCTCATAGAGTCTATGGAAGATTTTTCACCTACCCTCGAAAAAAAAAATATTTGTTTCTAATTTGGTTTCTTCTGGAAATGTATTGAATATTTAAAAGCCTTTATACACAATACTATTTAGGTGAGAGTTGGAACATACAACGAGTTAAAAACCTATAGCTTAGCTTGAACACTAAGTTCGGCCTTCCTTATAACAGATTGGTTTAAAAAAAAGATCATAAATAAAATGCGAACGCAATAGGCACTACATTAGTTTTTATTCCACGTTTCGTTAGAAATATTAACCACACTGTATAGGTATACATCTATCAAATTTGAAACTCAGCTTAGTAGCGGTCGTTTATTTTCCTCACGTACATATCTATGAGTATGTTTACGACGTTTCCTGAAAAAAAATAATGAGCAACGCCATGCCAATAAGTGTAGAAGAGCACTGAAATATTATGCGATTTATAATGTGCTTCTCTTCAGTGTATACGTCAGGAGAAATAAACTTTCAAATGTAGTAGGAACATTTGCAAACTACACTCAACAGTGAACAAGTTGATTTTCGATTCGAGTCATTCTTTGTTGTTCACATTAAAATCGGATCATCATCGAACAATACGTTAAGTATCCACTTATGGTTTGGCGGGTTGAGAACATAATTATTCTAAAGAATTAATTAGGAAGGAAGTAAAACGCAATCTATTTCGTTTAAAATAATCGTTATAATATTTATTCATATGCATTTCTATTTTGTTTATCAATAAACATTCTCATTTCCATAACATCATTCATTAACAATCCTTATGTCTGATAACAAATACATAGTATATGCTCTCATTCCTAGAAAATTAATCAGTTTAATAATAATTCTAGCTAAATAATATTCATATTAGATTTGCCTTTTGTTCCTTAAATTTAAATCGAGTTGTCTTGAAATTTGTATTTTTTTCCTATTCCAAATTATATTCACAGTTTTAGCAATAACACAAGGTTAACAATTATTTTTAAATTTATTTTTTATTCATTTATATATACGTATAACCAACAATTGTATTTTTGTTATTATATTAGATATCTTACAATTTAGCATTTATTGTTTTATAAACTTTAAACTAAGACTCGATCTACAATATTTTCATAAGGCTTTTACTTTTTTTTTCATGTCTTAAAGAAAATTATTATGTATTTATATAGATATTTATTAATTTATATGAGAGGAAGTAAATCAAGAAAAGATCCAATGCCAGATATGTGAGACTAAATTTTTAAAAGAAATTCTTTTTTTAGATCTAGTTATCATTGAGAGCTTATTAGAAAAATACTAATATTTTGTTTAAAGCTTAAGTTACATAAAATTTAAAAAATGATTTCCTTATAAACTTTAGAAAAGATTGATCTTTGCTGAATGCTGTGTTTTTTTTTTTTGTAACGTTCTCTTCGCTGTGCGATTTTTATACAAATTGTTGTTTTTTAATTAATATATAATAGTATATTATATTTCATTCACCACTTAGTGAACAATTTTTTTTTTTATAGTTGTTGCTGCTGTTGTTGTATAATTTACAAGTATTTATATAGTTCTTGTTTTTAGCGTGTCGTCGCAAATTAACAAATTTTTTTGTTTTGTTTTATATTTTTTATGATAAGTCGTTTCGTATTAAGAAAGCATTTTCATAAAAAATATAAATTCATTCTTTGGTTTTATTTAATAATTTATAAAAAATTGAATTTTTTGATTTATTGTGTAATTTTTGGTCGAATTATTTCATTTTTGTTAAAATGGTTCATTATTATTAGCGGCTGCACATGGAGCGATGGTGGTACATGATGAAAAAATTTGAATCAGACCAGTGGTATCGTATGTGAAAAAGCACTTTTTTGTTGTTGCTTTGAAATATTTTTCATTTCAATTTATATAAAAAAAAATATTTCACAATATTTGTAAGTTATTTTTTTTATATATCAACAGTTCATTTTTTATTTGATTTTATAAATTTTTTTCGTGTAGGTGAAATAAAAATAAAATGACAGAAAAAAAAAAAAATTAAAACATGAAGAAGAATAGTGTGTAATAGGGGTGATTGTATATAATGCAGATGTGCTTGCTGCTGACAAGACACTGAGGTGGAAAAAGGAAAGAATATATAAAATCATATTTTACATTAGTTTTTAATGACGAAAAAAATTTAATTTCAAGTTTTCCACATCATCGTCATAATCATCATTCGAAATGAATTATGAGTATAAGTAGATATAGTGCTTTTTATATTGTGAGGAATCTATGGTTACTTTGAGTTTGCATTTGTATGCAACATTCCTGCGTTTTCTTTTGCTTACACGAATTTTATATATTTATATATTTTTGAATATACAGAAAGTACAATTAAATTTAAATTTTGTTTTATATTGCTTTTAAAATGAAAATGTTTGCAAAAATTGCTTAGCATAAATTAAAAGCCGATAGCTAGCCATAGTAAAAATTTATTTTGTACAGAAAGTGAAATTATAAGTGAAAGTCAAAAATATATTATGAAGCTGAGAGTTAGTATTGTGGTTAGTATTACAAATGAACATGCATGGGAATGAAGATTCTTGTGTTTTTCGTTTCGAGAGATGTGGATGTTGGATTTGTTTTCTTAAAAATAAATAGTGGATAAGGTGATAAGTAGTACGTTTTAATTTTATGATTAAGTGCATTAAATTAAGCGATATTATTAATAAAGTTTTTATAATATGTTTTCTCTATGCTGAGGAAGTGGAAGACTGGATAAGCAAGCCCTGATAAACAATCGCATATCTCGCAGACATGGTCAGATATTGCCTTATGACAAAATCAAATTTTCTTATTTGAAAAAATCATTGATAGAGCAAACATATTAAATTCTACTTAAAATGATACATGATATGCTTTTAATCAATTTAATTTTGACGCTTGGGCTCTAGTGTAATGGTAAATAAAAGCTGCTATTATTTGGATAATCCAACCTCAGATAGATACAAAAAAACAGTCGAAAAGAGATAAAAATGATATAACAAATTCAGGCACTATAATATTTGAAAGGTGAAATAAATTATAAATTAATTGGATTCAAAGGAACTAGTGTTTCGATAATTAATAAAATCCCTTTTTTTTGTGGCACTTTTGCTCATAAACGGAGTGCCAATGGAATTATCAATAATCAGAAACTTTGACTAGATGTAAAATCCTCTTAGACATGAACCGTTTTGTGACTTATCTTAACCTACCACCTAATGATACGGCTCAGCGCCTGGAACTTTGAAGAAAATTGAATGTAACTTAATTTTTCTCCAATAAAGGACTAGCAAAGCAAAGAAAACAACTTGATTCATTGACGTTGTCAAACAAACATCTGCTTCACTTTGTGAATCACCAAAGAAAAATGCAGCAATTATAGGCCCTTGTTCTATCTGCGGTGAATCAATTTTAAGCAAGGAGTTTGACAGTGTAAACCGTAGTTTAATCTTATATGCTTTACAAGATAACTTCGAAAATCTGAGAGCCATCTACAAGGATCTTATAGATCTATAAGGATCTTATAGTTGTATTGTATTGTATTGTATTTATTTTACTTCTTTCTTACAATTAAAGATACAAATCTTATATAATTTTCGTAAGACATTAACAATTTAGCAAGTTTTAAGATTTATGTCAGGAAAGTTTAAGACAGATTAGAAAACTATTACAATGCTTCCAAAAACTAAATGATAAAGACTTTACATTGAAGAAAAAAAAAGAAAAAAATGACACAAAGTATATAATAATAAAGCAATAAATTTAATTGTACGTTTGATTGCACACTCTACTACAAGGCCAAATGAATTAAAAGAGAAGATTTAAAACTGTTCATGTTTCCGATCCTTCTTAGATATGGTGGCAGGGAATTCCACAATCGAGTAACCTGTACGAAAAACTGGCGTTCAGAGGGAACACAGGAATATTTAGGCTGAATTAACATTAGCGACCTACGTGATTGGAAAAATTCTAATTTATCAAAGAGATAATCGGGCTGTCGCGTTTGGATGATGTCATTTAGGAGACATAATGACCTATATTTTAAAAGATTATCGAAGGTACATCCGCTTATCCATGCAGGAAACATGGTCACGTCTCTTTAAGTTGAAAATGTAACGAGCGATATTATTATATATAACATTAAGTTTTCTCCTGCTATTATAATTCGTGGTGAAGAAGATTTCGCATCCGTAGAGCACAACCGGTAAAAGTAATGTTTTGGCTAACAATAATGTGGTGGTAGTTGGTAGGAAGCGCTGACTTGCCCAAAGAGTACGAAGCCCACCATAAACCTTACCGATAGTAGAATTAATATGAGTATCCCATGAAAGGGTTCTATTAAAAACGATACCGAGGTTTCTGGCGGAAACAACCCACTCTATTGGGCACTGTGCAAGCTGAACATTCGGAACAACTGTGACATCAATAGGTTTCCTATGAATTGGAAGAACTTTTGATTTCTTTGGGTTGAGCCGTAAGTTATGCTTAAGCGACCACTCATAGATGCCTGAGAGATCTTCATTTAGTGAGGATATTGTGGTATCAATCGCATTTAGAGGGCAGTTCAGCAGCAGTTGGACATCGTCTGCAAACATGTGTACAGAGCTATGTTTTACTACGCCGGGTAGTTCATCCACATATAGTGAAAAGAGTAAGGGCCCAAGGATAGATCCTTGTGGTACTCCACATTGGACACTAAGAAATCCCGACGACCGCTCTCCAGTTGTAACATATTGTGTCCTTCCGTCCAAATAAGAAAAAATTAGCTTTGTAGAAAAAGTCGAAAACTTGAACTCCTTACTTAATTTTTTGCACAAAATGGAATGGTCAACAGTATCAAATGCTTTGGAGAAGTCAAGTAGAGTTAGAAATATGGGGTGGTTTTTGTCTAGGGCCCTCCTAATTTCATCGACTACATGAATTAATGCTGATTTACAGCTTCTCTTTGGGCGAAAACCAGACTGATTAGAGCAAAGAAGATGTTTTGTTGTTAGGTGCTCACATATTTGCGACAGGACTACTTTCTCAAAAACTTTTGACAAAAACGGAAGAATAGCTATTGGCCTATATTCCTTTACATTACCGCTTGCTTTCTTTGGTATAGGGACGATCTTGGCTTTTTTCCACTCAGATGGAAAAACTGACATCGTTATAGCATTGTTAAATATATACGTAATGTATGGAAGTATGAAGGGTAACAATAGTTTGATGAATTTTGGGCTTAAGCCATCGAGTCCCACAGCATTGGATTTTATAGAGAGAATTGCTTGCACAATATCCTCTTCGCGTATCCTTTTAAAGCTAAAAAGGTTTTCATTTTCACCTTCAGGATCAATATCAGGAGTAAATGCCGAACTTGAAGGCAACGCGGGAAGGGTGATAAACTCAGAATTGAGCTTGTCGCAATCAATGTCAGTCGGAGTCTCGAGTTTTTGTTTACCATAACCAAGTTGACGAAGCTGTTTCCAGAGTTTTTCCCCTGACGTAAAAGACCCGAGCTTAGCCCTAAAATAGTTGAACTTAGCAGACCTTATTTTGGTAACCACTTTATTGCGCAGATGGCGATAGCTGTTTAAAAATTCATGTAAACCGTATTTCTTCCAATTCTTGTAAGCAACATCCCGTTTTTGCATAAGAATTTGTATGTCAATGGTCAACCACTTCGGTGATGAAGGATGTTTTTTTTATAGTTTTTAGGGGTACGTATTTTTCAAAGAGAGACGATATTTGTTGTTGCAGAAATATGGTTTGTTCATCTATCGAAGTCATGTAGTGAATACCACCCCATTCATTTTGATTGATATCCTGTAATAAGGCGCCATATTCGATGCAGCAAAAATCTCTAAACTGTACTGCCGGTTCATGCCAAGCACTGTTTAAATCAAGGGCTAAGTAAACCAGGTCAGTTTATATGTAAAACTTTGTCCAATGATAAGATGTCTAGAATTTAAAATTCGAAAGTAGCAGCTGCATTATAGTATATTCGTACTGTTTATAACGTCATCCTGGACAACCGGCTCAAAATGTTAAGCAAACAAGCGAAAGAAAAGTAAGATTTAATCGTTTTATTCGAATGGATACATAATTAAAAAAATTGCAATACACTATTTACCATTAACAATTGAATCGAGTGGATCGCCCTAAATAAGCAAGCAGACTTGGCGTAGAAGAAATTGAACATTGCAAGCATAAGCGACAAACGAAATGTTCAGTTTTGTGCTTGGCATTGTAAAGCCATTATCCAATTAGGTTTGTACTTGAAAATATATTGACTATTTGTTGATTTATCGAAGGATTAATTGTGTTTCATAGAACAACATGCGCGGAAAAAGTTTTAAAATACGTTTAGGTAAATCAGTGTGGAAGAATACCTCAAGAGAAACAGACATCCACAGTGCTGGTGCTTAAATAAGTGTAAATAAGTGTCGTAATCAACTTGCAAATAGTGATTTCTTAAGTTATATGAAACAAACAAATACAATACTTCGAATTTGGATCTAAGCGGATGCTGTAGTAATTTCTTTTATCTGGACTATAGAGTTTTACTTCAGGCCAAGAACCACTTTATGGATAATGGTACTCACTGTACTACTCCTCATACTGTGTTCCGTGTGTTGTTGGAATTTTGTTTTTTTGTTTTTGTTTTATAAGTTCTAATTCATTTAAAAATTTTACTAACGTTTTGATAGAGAGTACATCACACTTTACTTTAAGCTAAGCTTAAATCATTGGGTTTTCACTCTTAAATGCTAAAGTGGTTTTCCAATTATTTAAGTGATGGAAGGCAATTTGTAAAGTTCTACATCTACCATAATAAAAGTAACTTCTGGCGTTATCTGGAAAGTGAAAGCGCGCTTGAATGTGTGTTTGCATATACATACGTGAGAAACCGATGAGTAGATATGCATATAAGAGAAAGATGGATGAGTAGCGCATGCCCATAAGCCAACTACGAGTTTAGGTCGGTGCCGGTTATTACGTTTACATGCCGAGTTGAATCCGGATTTAATTCGGTTTGAATATAAAGGGGGATCGGATTGAAATAGGATTGGCTCGAATCGAGCACAACGTTTCCGGAGATCGTATAGAGGTTTTGTATAAAAAAGCAGAGCGAATGATCGAGTTTGACAGACCGAGAAAGAAGAGAGTGCAGGGAAAGAAAAGGAACTTTAAGTAAAGGGAAAAAGTGTCTAACTTTATCCTCTTTTGTTTCGATTCTAGGCGAAAACGCGAATCGAATCTCAATCAATAAACTTAGTAGATACATCAGCTGTTGTGCGGGTGTATGATGTATGTGTTTAAATAATACGCTTTCTCGAACTGAAGTTTCACTTCAAGCATGTGCTTATGTGGGTAAGGCACATACCATTTTATACGTTTCACGCTTGAGGCATATTACATTAACTATGTCTTGTGTTTTACTTCAATATTTGGTTAATTTGAAAGTGTTTTCTTATAAATTTAGAGACATTTTACATTAAGCTGTGGTTCCTTCATTATTCTTATCTATTATAGGATATCTTCTTCAGGGCCTCTCTTTAGACCCAAAAAGTGATTGTCTAGAAGAAGAAACCTGTCACTTAAAGGTAAGTACCTATCTCGTATATATAACAGACATGAAATCTGCAGATCGAACCTACGATTAATAGAGCAACATCTGTCTATGAATTTGCCGCAAATTTAGGGAAAAACTTGGATCTTCGACTTCAAATAATGATTTTTTTTTCTCCTCAAGCTCATACGAAACCATGGTGGACCAAGATTAATAAAGCCACTGACATTCAGCGAACTTTTGTGACAGACTGTTTGTGAAGCACCCCAAACTCTACATATTCTTTTCCTAAGCAGTCTACTCAAACAGATATTGCCATCCTGCAGTTCATTTTTACTTCGCTCTGTGCACCTACGTCACAAGGGCGTACGAATATTGGACGGCCGCAATTGCGTGCCCTCGTGACGTCACGTTTTTTTTTTTTTTTTCAGATATGCGCAAGGCATTATCTCAACCAACTCACTCCAAATTGAGTTTCACTTGTAAAACTAAAGGTCATCCCGTAAGCTTGTATATATTGCGCAATACAATTAATCGTTTTTTCTGATAACGCGGATCAACGTTAATTTGAAATTCATACTCCAGTTGTGGTGGACTTATCCGCAGACACAATGGCAGGCTCAAAGTTGCCACAAACGAATTGTTTGACAGCTGTGGCGATGAAGAGGAAAATTAAATACCAACCGCCTAGTCATCGGAGGTACGCTGTTTAAGCATAACATTTGCCATAAGATCAGTTGGGTCTCTACTGATAGGCAACGAACATCCAACCAGGTCGACCACATTGCGATCAGTCGCCGCTTTAGAAATTCTCTCCTAGACGTCCGAAACAGACGTGGAGCTGACGTCGGACTTGAACGAGATCACCATCTTATGGTATCTCATGTACGCCTTCGTACTGCATCCGTCAACAGCAACCGCTCAAACCTAGTTAACATCACCAGGTTTAATATCGACAGGCTCAAGGTTCCCCAAGTGCGCCAACAGTTCAGGGACCATCTTGCCTTAGAAGCAAAAGCAATCAGCAGCATAGAGAACATGGATGACTACTGGAGTGCTGTGAAAAATGCTTTTGCGACTGGGGCACGCACTTATGTCGGTAAAAAGCAGAAACATCACCGCACATGGGTTTTTACAGACACCTGGAGTCGGATCGATGAGCGTACAGCAATCAAGGCTCGGATTGCAGCGGCCTCAGCAGTAGAAAGAACCGAGCTTGAAGCCCAATACCGTGCGAAGAAAAAAGAAGTGCAGCGTAGTGTGAGACGTGACAAACGTCAATATGTCAACTCACTGGCCTCACGGGCTGAAGAAGCAGCGAGTAGGTGCGACAGTAGGACTGTTTACAACATCACTAAGGAGCTCATTGGCGGTCGAAACTCCAAACAACATCCCGTGAAGAGTCTAGACGGTAACCTTCTGATTTCGGATGAGGATCAGCTCACTAGATGGAGAGAACATTTTGCTACAGTGCTAAAGCACTTAGACGACGGCGGTATGATCTTGAATTCGAATGAGCAGTTCGAAGCAACAAATTACCGAATTCGCACCGTACCTCCCAGTAAAACTGAAATAATAACAGCAATCAAGTCCCTCAAGAAGAACAAAGCGGTGGGTATTGATGGCATACCTGCCGAGCTATTTCAAGCGGCGCCAAATACATCGGCAGATTTGCTGCATCCGCTAATACGGCGAGCTTGGGATAGCGAACAATTTCCACAGGAGTGGAAAAGGGGATGATCATTAAGCTTCCAAAGAAGGGTAACTTGATGGAGTGCGGTAACTGGAGAGGTATATGTGTTCTTCCAGCTGTAGCCAAAATAATAGCGTAGAAGAGGCATTCCAGAAAAGCTTATAGCTATTATCAAGGCTACATATGAGGGCGGCAAGTGTCACGTCGTGCACAATGGTAAGGTGTCAGAGGACTTTGAAGTCCAAAGTGGAGTACGTCAAGAGTGCATAGTGTTCTTGGTGGTTATCAGCGATGTACTCCGTGCAGCATTGACGGAAGATTACACTGACGATGTTTGTCTACTTTCACATCGGATAATGGATCTTCGTTTGATGGCCCAAAATCTAGAAGCTGAGGCAAACAAAGTGGGGTTAAAAATAAACACAGCCAAAACAAAAGCCCTGAGTACTTCCAATAATCGCGCTCAACTTAACATTGCCGGAAAGCAAGTCGAGAAAGTTGATAACTTTCTATATTTAGGAAGTGTCGTCTCGGCTAATCGCGGTGGCACCGAACTGGATGTGTGCAGCAGAATCAGGAAGGCTAAAGCTGCGTTCGGAATGCTGTCCAAAATCGGGAGAAGCAATGTTATTAGCTTAAGAACCAAGCTACGACTGTTCCGCTCCAACGTAGAATCAGTGCTGCTTTATGGGTGCAGTACCTGGAAGGTGGACACCGTTAATACACGCAAGCTGCAAGTCTTCGTAAACAAATGCTTAAGAATCATCTTAAGGATTTTTTTTGGCCAAACCGCATCTCCAACGAACAACTTTATCTGAGAACGGAGAACTTTATCCAAGAACCTATAAGCATTACTATACGAAGAAGAAAGTGGCAATGGATTGGACACACCCTACGGCGCGAAGACAACTCCATTGCGAAATACGCTATGCAGTGGAATCCGCTCACCCAGGCAGGCAGAATAGCGGGACGCCCTAGACAAACGTGGCGCAGAACAGTTGAGGAGGAATCGAGCTCTTTAGGAATGAGTTGGAGGCAGCTCAAACGCGTTGCAGAACTCCGAACACGATGGCGCGCAGGCGTGGTTGACGCCCTATGGCCCCCGAGAGGTTAAAGGATATAAGTAAGTAAGTATGAATTGATTTTAACTCAACTCGACTTGTTTTTAGGTTTGTTAATTGCATGTTGAATCACAATTGAGTCAACCGCACCCTATATGTACTTAGAAAGGCGTAAACCTTACGTAACCTAACCTTAAGCGTCATATGCCCATGCATATATATTTGGAAAATCAAATAAAAATTCAAAATCGATTAAATTGGCTTGAGCCCTATTATTATATCAAAGTACGAAATACATACGTATTAATCCATTTTAGCGTCATTCAAGGTTTCGTGAACAATGACGAACTGAATGACAACCGCGATGGTGATCATATCGAAACTTACTTACAGTGTTTCAGTTGTTTCTGGAATATCAAACATAACCTTTATCTCTAATACATATAAACACATTTTTAGGTATGTTCTACTCAAAGGTACTTGAACTCAGCCTGATTACATATGCCGCACATGAACTACTAGTTCGAGCATATTTTATAAAAAATGTCAACGATTTTCCCCCTGAGAAACTGAATTAGATGTTAAACATCCATATTATCTACAATCTTTCCGATAATTCTATGAATTAAAAAAAAGAGAAAGCCAAAGAAATTGTAAGTTGTTACAATCATAAGCGAATATATCGATAATAATAAAAAAATAAGATTAAGCTTAAGCTTAACTGGTGCAAACATATGTTATAAAATCAAAATTCTATACAATTTTTCGGCGCTATAAAGATAAGAATATATTTAAAATTAAATAATCAAGTCCATTAATTTGTCTTTTTTCTAAATATTGGTGTCATTTGTTTGTAATTAATTTCTGATAATTTTATATTCCAAAGAAAAATCTAGGATTCATTTATAAAATATTATGGCTTTTTTATTTCACTTTTATTCTTCTAGTATTCATAAATGTGAAGATATAGTAAAAGCTAAAGAGAATCATTTTAAATAACATTCAAAGTTATTATCGTTTCTAAAACAATTTATTTTTTTCATTCCTGTCTCTATAAAGCGCAATTTCTTGTTTATGCTATGATATGAATTTCTATATATGTAATGATTTAAAATTATGTCTTACCAAGTTCTATCAACATTTGATTAATAACATTCAAAACTAAATGTGTCTCTAGTGATATATAAAAATATTCTAAATATAAAAATAAAATTAAATTACACTATGTTGTATTTACATGAATTTATAATCAAGAGCATTCCATTAAATGTATGTACTTGTTCTTCAACTTAAAAAAAATTGTTTGTTCTACATATGATTGTGAAATCAATTCTACTACATGCTATATAACAACATGCGATTTATATAGAAATTTGTTTAATCAAAATTATAATAGTAAAGATTTCTACATAGCAGACCGTTCTAGCGTGGTCCTTTATTGACTTATTTTTCTTTTTGTATCCTCAGTTGGATTGCATAAGTATAGTATAATTTTTATTTATTGTTCTCATCTACTGTTAATACAAACAATAAAAGAAAAAATTAATATTTCTATATCAAGCATTGCTGTGATTGAAAAATTAAATTAAGAATTAGAAATGAGTATAGATTTAGGGGAGGGTTAGTTAAGATTACAATTATTCGATTTGTCATTCTATCTGTGAATGAATTGAACATGTATTTGATTGAAAACTAAAATGAGAAACGTGATTAACACAATGAAATTAAAACCATTGAGAGTTGGTAATAAATTTTTACTAGAATTGCACATATCTTCCTCACAAAAGCACATATGTCCATTGCCTGAACTTTCCATCATGCACACATGATCGACCATAAATAAATTTATTTGTAATTGTGACGTACACATTCGGCGTACAACTTCGTATGCTGTAAGAAAATAAGTGATTATTGTTTAAAAAGAAAAGTATATACAAATAAATTGATCGTAATAAATTTGCATAAAAAAGAAGCAAATACTTGTATTGTGTGCTATAGAGTGTAAAAGCTTCATTATTTTATGTACAAGTGTTTTAATATTACATATCATGTATGTTTAAAAGCCGAAGATGTATCGTTATTTTTGTAGCACAACTTTTGACGATTGAAGGACGGTATGCACAAGCAAACGTCATTCAAGTTTTCGGATTTATGAATGATGATATCTAACTCTTGCAACGGAATGAGTGGAAAGGATTATGTATTTATTCCAAAGGATAAACTGAAAATTGAGAGTATTGAGAAAACTTCATAGAAAGCCGAGCAGGATTGTAGTAAGATTGGTAACCAGAATTTCAATTAAAGTGAGCCTTGAGGCCTATGATTCTCATAAGCAGCTAGCAATAGTCAAGAAACTGCAGGAAGGGTGTGTAATGGATGAACACTTCCATTTTTATAGGAGACCTAAAGATCCATTTTGAATCTCTTCAAACCCCGATCTTAAACAAATCCATTCCGTTATAAACCTTAGTAGGTCATCAATCAATCTATAATCCTACTGTCTTGTATAGCTGGACAGTGGCAAAGTTTGTGTTGGATCGACTCTAATCCTTCCTTGTCTCTGTAAGATCTGCATAAATCGTTGGACTCGATTTTCTTTCCCAATTTATGTAATGATAAACATTTTTGCATCTACAGAACGTACAGCAATGGATCAGCAGAAAACACGGAGAAGGAAACCTGTATCAGGGCACGAATGCTTTCAGGAATATCTCTATAAATACAAACACGTAGATGACCCATACTGCCCACACCGTGAAGGCAAAATCCAGAACGCGGAACATGTTTTGATCGAATGCCGGATGTATACGACCGACGGCCAAAAACATACTAGAGAGAGAAACTGGGGGCCAAGTGACTCCAAAAGGACTAATAAAATTCATGCTGATGACGAATGAAGCCTGGAACACAGCGAACGAAATCATCACCAGCATGATGCAACAACTGCGTCTGGAGGAACGAAAAGCAACGAGAAATGAGGATCCTCATAACACTGGAAGGTAGACTAAGTTACACAAAAACGCCCACTTATGCAATGTAACACAAGTGACTTGCTCAGACACACAATGACATATGAACACACGCAGTAACAGAAATTGGAATGTGCAAATTGAGCAGGATCATAAGAAGTATCTAGCAATGGCTCATGCGTGATGAATAGCATGAGATGCTGACTAGCCCCACTAAGTAATACCTTACAGCAGTCTCGCGGGGAAAGTGGTAGAAGTATGCAGGGTGTGGAATAGTACGTAGGCGCATTGTTGCCATCGATTCTTCGGGTTTGGGAATCATGCATGCTAGTAGCCCGGGCTGCTAGTATCTTTATAAGATTACCACATCCCTTGGTTAATTTAAAAAAAAAAACAGCTTGTTCCACAGTCCATCTCTAGAGTTCTAACGATTAGTCTAAACAGCAATTCATCATCCAGCATTTTCGAAAATATTCTGGAGTGTTTTTGTATTTGATAAAAATACAGAAAATGGTAAATTTACACAAACAGTTGATCTAATTGGAGAAAGAGTTCAAAAAGTGAATTTGCTTATAATCAAGTTGAAGTTGATTATTCCCAAATTGATATTGATATTCTTAACATGAAATCGAAAAGTTATTAATAGCCGTATTTTATTATCACTCATGATCCATATGGATCATTGGTTTCTATGCAATACAACAACAATACGAGATCCTGCTTTCTATCAGGATCAATTTCGTGATCTAGAAATTTTTTTTTTTTATTTCTTGGTAGGTTACACAACCACACTACAAGACACAAGGAAAATAATTTCGTTTATCCAGATCCGGATCGTTTTATTTTCGTCGTGTGATCTAAATGGATCTTGGGTGATAATAAAATACGGCTAATATAAGAAAATACTGACCTGAATCTGAAAATTAGGAACATATTTGTTACAATGAATTTAAGGACGATTTGTAGTTGATAATGATAATAATGAGACCTGAGATCTTTCTAGGGTTGGCTCAGGTTTTATTGGGTAAAAAATTTAGAGCTGCTGAGACGACATATGGCATATGTGACTATCATCTGTTTTGCATATCGTGATTATACATATACAGACTAATAGACAAACTCCTTGTCCTGAATTATTTTCGACTTAATTCACTAAGTATTCAATGAACTTTGAAAAATATGGAAATTAAATTTAAAGTTAAAAAGTGCGATGTATATGCAATAGGTAGTATTCTTGCTTGTTTACCTGATGTTTGCAGGTTTAAACCCCAGCAGGGAAGAACAACCCCACTGCCACCCGCGCATAAATCCTTGTGTGGAAAAAAATCTTCTCAACCAAAGCCGTTTACACTGCGTACGTCTCTACTATAAAATGTATCCACATTTCGAGTAGACATACGGTAGAGCGCGTAGTAAAATTTGCCTTGTCATTTGGTTTCAGAGCATCTGTGCAAGAATATATTCCGTTTAGATGCAGAATTTAATAAAATAATGAGTGTTCGACAAAAATAAGATTTGAACAATGGAAACAATTGCGAAATCTTTTTTTTCGCCGATATATGTGTATTCGCTGCTACCACGGCTTCTTTTTGCATGTGGCCGCGATATTTTCACCCAGAAACCAATCAAATCGAGCAAAACTAACTAGATTTAATTAAATCATATTTTACCACAGCACGAACAACCAAACTGAAATCCCATCGTAGGTAGGTAACATTAATTCCGTGGGCATTATGCCACCCCATCCCATCAGTACAGTACACATATCGAAGCGAGCTCTACGCGCTAGGGAGCATGATGATAAGAGTGAAGAGAAGGTGTAGAGACGTAGAGCGCTCTACCGAAAGACGTTTAAATTACAGAAAAAACTCGTCTAAAACATTAGCGTAGAGTCACTGTAGAGCTCTACACTCTCGCTCTATATGGTGTTTACACTTCTCTAAAGAGATTTTTCTTTAATTCTACTACCTTTTCGCTATAGTGCTGAAAATGTTTTAAGCGAATTATTAAATGTGGGCTATAAAAATTAATTTGAATAAACAACCCCTATTTATCCCATGTTTAAATCTACCCCAATTGACCCTACCATTTGGTAACCGCTTAAATAAGAATAGTGTTGAGCAGGAAAATCCCTTGTACTAGCAATGGTAGAGTAGCAGCGACAGGAGTATATAGTAGTTATGATCGTCTTTCTAATAGTAGTAGATGTAGAAGTATATGCTTATGGCAGCTCACGTGTGTGGTTCCTTTTCGATTTTTTAGGTCTGGTTTTGAGAGCTCGTATCGGTCCAAAATCGTTTTGAACCATTTTCTTGAAAATCATGAGGTCTCCCTGAGAATGCTCTAAAGTCTACCCAGGTTTTCCTTGTGTAGGAAAAGTTGGGCTGTCAAAATCATATGTTGCATTTGTGGTTATCATCTATCATTTATTAGGTTGTACCACATGAAATGTCTGATTTTTTCTCAGTCCAAAATTAGAAGCTCTCGAGTGAACATCTGTGCCAAAACGTGCAATTTTCTTTTTTTATAAGGTAAAGTGGTACGTGTGGTTGACGTGTGAAACTTTTAGGGTTCGTTACAAGTATTTTTTTTTTCTAGGAATTGTTTACCATGCTGTCGGCAGTTCAAATTCAGACCCTCTTCCTTTATGAATTTAAAATGGGACATAATGCGTCATTAGCAATGAAAAACATTAATGACGTATTTGACGATGTAAACGAACGCACTATTCGACGTTGGTATGGAAAGTTCCGTTTGGCAGGTTTCAGCGTCGAAAACGAACCACGTGGAAAACCGGAAACGTTACGATGTCGATGACGATGTCTTAAGAGCAACAGTAGATGCGGGCCGAACTAAACCGGTGCGAGATTGAACAAAACATGGGAGTAACCCCCATGACAATAAGTCGACACCTTAGGAAAGCAAAAGAAGCTCGATAAGTGGGTACCCCATGAACTGAATGAGTCCCAAAAACTACGGCGCCTAGAAATCTGCGCATCGTTTAGAATAAGTAACAAAACTGAACCGTTTTTGACCCGGATAATCACCTGTGATGAAAAGTGGATTCTGAATGACAGCCGTAAAAGACCTGGGCAGTGGTTGGATGCAGATGAAAAACCAAAAAAACACCCCCAAGCCCGATCTTCACCCAAAAAAGGCGGACAATCTGATGGACATCGACAGGACCATTCCACGTCGTCATTTCTTCAACCAGGAGAAACGTTGAACACTACTAAATATTGTGAGGAAATCAACATATTGCATGCAAAATTGGCTGAAAAGCAGCCTGTGTTAGTCAATCGTCACGGTCCGATCCTATTATATGACAATGCTAAGCCCCATACCTCACGCGAAACGGTGAAAAAACTGTTGCAGTTGGGATTCGAAATTCTTCCGCACCCACCGTACTCTCCTGACCTTTTCTCAATGGACTACCACCATTTCCGCAATCTGGATTCATTTTGCTAGCAGAAGCTCTTCCGGAACCGAGCAGAGGTTGTAAAAGCCTTTGAATATTTCATTGCCTCAAAAAGTCATCACTTCTTCGAAAAAGGAATATTTGAAGAATGTCATAGATAAAAATTTACGAAAAGAGAATATTGAGTTTTAAATGTTTACTATAAAATCGGACATTTCATGTGGTGCAACCAAAAAGACAAGTTTTTTGCTCTTAACTATATTTAAATTGATAACGATCTACTTCGTATCCAATAAGCTAACGATGTAAATATGAAAATTAAGTTCAGAGCGATAAATAAGCGCACATTGGCAAAATGTCAGCATGACAGCTCCAATGCGTGTTTTTTTTATGCATCTGGCAGTCGTAAACTAAAACCTGAGTCAACCCTGGTACGAACGTAAAAACAAACAGACCTATTAAGTTCAATTTCGGAGAAGGAATGTGAAGGGTACACGGTGTTATTAGTTTAGTTATTTGTAATGTCTAAATATCGTTTTACGCATTAATTATTAACATAATATTTAATTCTATGTTCAGCACTTGAATACAACACACCTACATACATGTTAAAAAAAAATAACTGACTCATCAGTTTTATAATGGACTACACTTTGATAGACTATTTCATAACAAGCCCCTAATATTAATATTCTCTTGTTGGGGGTTCGGGTGACTTGAAATTTGATTAAATAATCATTTCAATTAAAAGAAATTGTCTACCATAAATCATAACTTGTTCAATTATCTCCATCTGATATGCACTTTGTGTTTTCAAATGTTTGACGTAATCGAATTCAAAATCAATGAAATTTCAACGTCAATAAGATTTTCACCACCGCAACACACTAGCAACATGTTTATAGACACCATAGAGAAAGAACTCTTCTCTTTTTCACACCCAAACCGAAATGAAAAAGCCGGCATCTATAAATGTCATGCGCGAGAAGGCGAATAGCATCTGTAAAATATGTATCCTCCAACGAGTGAGAGAGAACACCCTCTCACTCTCATGGAATGGCAACAAAATAAAAACCTCGCAGGAAAAAAGAAACAACACGTTTCCGCCCGAGCCGTATAAAAAGGGACTTCCTCGCAGATATTTTCCGATTTACGTAACCCGATTGACATTTGCTTTCGACCGGTGAGTGACAGTGCTAGTCTTTCATTTTTTCCAGAGAAAATTTCATCACAATTTTAGTAAGTTTCCTCGTTGAGAAGAAAATAAAGTTACATAATGGCTGCCGAAGACAAAAAATCGTGCACACTGTGCGACAAGATTGGTCTCAAGCCCTTTACTAAGCATAATGTGTTCTACTACTACATCCCACTGCATGGAGTCGTGTCCTATGGAGCCCTAGCCATCAATGTCATGAACCCCAAGCTGGTTTCCAAGTAAGTACACTAGTACACAGTGTAGTGCCTCTAATGAGTGTTTCTCTCTCTCAGATTGGTTCCAAATAAGGACTTGACCGATGTCCTGCTCCTGAGTACACTGTTCGGGACGTCCTTCTTCCTCTATGGGCGCCCGCATTTGAGGACAATTCCCAACGGCAGGAGAGGGTTGTACAGGTGAGTGACACACGCCTTAATCTCGTTTTTTTTTTTCATAAGTACATGTGTACCCCTTATGTAGTGTGCTGGGAGGTACTCTGTTCAGCATGGGATCCCTGTTAATGTGGGCCGTCCTACGGCGCACTGTTCCAAATAACAACGCTGCGTTGGCAACGATTCTGGGGCTGGCTTCGGGCGCTGTGATTGTTAAACTAAGCACTGACTACTTTGACGAGTGCGACAAGCTTGTAGCCGACACTTCAGATGTCGAGTGATGTGTTAGTTTAGGAGGTCCTCTTCGTTTTTTCTAATTTTATTTTGGTAGAATATACCTTGTTGGTTTACCTTCTTATTATGTTCAAAAGTTGTGCGAGGTGCATTAATTTATTTAGAAAATAAGTGGCAATCCCTGACCGAGATGACCGGTTGTGAGGAATCAATAAAATGAACAATTCAAAGTGAGTGGCGGAGTTTTTGCTTTTAAAGGGCTCAAGGACATTCTCCTTGTGCGTGTTTTTAAGTTGTTTAATTTGAAATAATGGGAGTTGGACTTCACCTGTGCAACTGTACACAATGGCCTCTCGTGGCAAGAACCTTGAAGCAGAAATATGAAAACTTGGCCTTACTCAGTGAAACGATTGGCTAAATTCATATGAATGTCGGCCAGTTATTTGGAAATTGTTCTACGAATTCTGCTGCTGAAATTATTTATAAAGAAACTAGTGACCAGCCTGAGTGTGTTCATACTACGATAGAAGAAAAGGACGAAGTCACCAAGGAATGTTTCTACGAACTCTTCGACGAGACATGAACAATGTCCTAGATGCGGCGTTGCCGTCGTTTTGGTGGATTTCCAAGTCATAAACGTGATGGAGGACGTCTTTGGTAGGATAGTCGGTAAGCATAATTGCACATGCATAGCAAATAAAGAACGAGTAACCCTATCCAAATCGGTGCCGCTCCTGGACTGGCCCAGAGATGATATGGTCAAGAAATATTGCTTTGAAAGGAAATTTGACTCAAAGCTGAGCAACAAAAGAGATTAGAACAGCGAATCCGATAAATACCAACTCAAACAACACACAATTAAATGTTAGACAGACGGATCGAAAAAATCTACTAGCTCTGGGGCAGGAGTATACGGGCCCAGGGCTAGATACTCAGAATCATTGGGATTATTCCCCAGTATATTTCAAGCAGAAGTTCACGCAATCGAAAGATGCGCGCAATTCAACTTAGACAGGAAATATCGCGGGCAGGACATCGCGATATTATTAGACAGCCAAGCCGCTATTAAAGCACTGACCTCGCATGAGATCAGATTCAAACTGGTATGGGAATGTCTCACCAGGATCAACAAACTGGGAGAAACAAACAAAGTAACTCTCTACTAGGTACCAGGACATGTAGGAGTAGAGGGGAACGAAGCAGCTGATGAACTAGCTAGAAACGGATCAGACACGCCGTTCCTTGGACCAGAACCCTTCTGTGGGATAGGACACCACAAAATAAGGGATGACTTAAGAAAAGAAGAAGAGAACAAATGGGCCAAACATTGGGACGATATCCCCCAAATAAGACAGGCAAAGGAAATTCTGGGGAAATACAACCAGAAAAGAAGCAAAACCTGCCTAAGAGTTAGTAAGAATCGGCTTCGCATTTTGGCGGGCATGTTAACAGGTCACTGCAGACTTAAGGAGCACCTTAGGAAACTGGGAATAGAGGGAGACGGACACTGCAGATTCTGCAGGGACTTCGCAGAAACACCAGCGCACCTTCTTATGGAATGCGAAGCACTGATCCACAAAAGCAGCAATCACCTTGATGCCTACCTCCTATCAGGAACGGATTTACCTTCGCTGGATCCACTGAAGATACTCCGGTTTGATGTAGCAGCTGGACTGGAGGAAGTGCTCTAAACCGAGTATCAGGGTTATCGTGAATAAATTTTCCCTCGGAATTTTTCCCCCGAACAAAACTAAGGTGTCTTCAAAAATAGGGAAAAAATTCATCAAGAATAAATTAAATATCACGATTGCGTTGAAAATTCTCCTGAATTGTCATTCATGATACCTATTTTTTTCCGCGGAACTATTTCCTATTTTTTGAAGATACCTAATTTTTTTTCGGGGGAAAAATTCCGAACGAAAATTTATTCACGATAACCCTGTATATCATTGGCTAGAGCCTTAGTAAGGGGGGCACAATAGATCTTTTATAGGTCGCAGTACACTTGCACCTCTCAATAATGTACATCTACATCTACAAACATAATTTACACAACACCACACCTGGAAACGGACTTAGGCTAATTGACTGCTGAGGGGCGAAACGTTTCTTTAATAAGCACACGGTTTCCTCATCTTAATATTCACAAACAGACATCCTGCTGCCAGACACTGATGATAGTCAGAACTTCCGTCTACATGACCGAAGCGAAGAAGTCCAAATCGATTCTTATCATGACAGAATCTTTAGAGAAAAGCTATAAAGAGTGTGTGCAGGATGATGATGGAGAACGCTCGCTGCTCCATCAAGAGCAGTAGTGACCCTATTGAGACCTTCGATATCAAAAAAGGGTTTAGTCAAGGTGACGCGCTATCATGTGACGTCTTCAATATTGTATTTGAACGGATTGTGCGGAACTATATATTATATCAAAAGTCTGCACAACTGCTTGCATATGCAGATGATTATTGGAAGAACTCAGCGGGCTCTCACCGGTGCGTTTGCAAGCATTGAGGCAGAAGCGGCCGAAACGAGTTTAGCAGTAAACGAGGACAAAACCAAGTGAAGAGTTTTTTAATAACAATTTTGTATTTAATGAAACAGAATAACTGCAATTTATTAGAGTGGAAGTCGCTTAAAATGATGGTGAGAGGACCGATCAAATGTGGTCGTTATAACCGGCGCGGCGGTCGTTATATTCGGCTGCACTCCACAAATACATACATATAATATAAAGAAACCAACCAAATGAAAGTAAAGTCGTCGCGATTGGTCGTTATAAGTGACTTCCACTGTACAGGTGTAGTACACATGTTAAATTTAAGTATGGAATTCGATCTTGTTCATATGACCATCACGAGCACATTTGCAGCGATCGATTCTTTGGAGCCGATTTTCCACCACTCTTCCACACACATTGGCCGGAACGTTGGCAATTTCGCGTTCGATATTGTACCTGAGCTCCTCTAACGTTGTTGGCTTGTTGGCATAAGCCAACGACTTAACGTAAGCCTATAAAAAGAAATCCAACGGCTTTAAATCACATAAGCGAGGTGGCCATTCGAACAGACCATTTCTCGACCATTTCTACCGAACTTCCACTTCAATAGATCAATTGTGTGATCAGCTGTGTGGCATTGGGCACCATCATGTTGGAACCACATATCACCGATGTCAAGTCCATCCAATTTTGGCCAAAAATAGTCTTCCAACATGGCACGATAGCGAGCTCCATTGAACGTATACATAGCGATCATTTTCATCGAGGAAAAATACAATCCAATCACACCTCCGGCATGAAATCCCCATCACATGACCACTTTTTGTGAATGCAATGGAGTCTCTTGAAGCCCATATGGGATTGTTGCTGTCCAATAACGCATATTTTGCTTATTGATAAATCCAAAAATAAGCTTTCTCATCATTACGACCAAACATTGGACTAAGCGCTCCTTAAGTTGCGACCACCGACTCAGAATTGCGGTTGTAATTTTAAGAATTTCCAAACGTTGCTCGTTCGTGAACTTTACCATGATAAAAATGTAAACCTGACTTAAAAAAGTTTAATGGTGCGTTTGCATTAAAATACAAATTTGTTATACATACGTACATATATCTACTGAAAACCCTTTATATGCTATCAACAAGAAGGGGCCATCGAAACCGGCGAATTGGACAAAACGTCACAGTGGGCAGCTATAACTTCGCGGTAGTAAGGGACTTTACCTTGGCTCTGCTATTAACTGTGACAATGATATCAGAGAAGATAAATTCTTGCCAATCGCTGTTTTTTTTTTTTTTTTTTGATAATAAGGCAATTCAACAGTAAAGTCCTATCTCGAACAACTAAGGAGACTCTGTATAAGACCCTTATTATCCCAGTCCTGCTTTAATGCGCTGAAACATGGACTTTATAGAAACCGGATGATGATATCCTTGATCGCTTTGAGAGGAACATTCTCCGTAAGATATTCGGTCCCGTTTGCGTTGACGGGCAGGGGGTGCGGAACTGTGTCATCTCCAGGCAGATGTGGTCCAAATACTCCCGGAAAGAACGCAAGATCTACTAAACAGAATATAGTGCAGATATCGCAAGAGTTCTGGCAGTTAGTACTGACCACTGGCCCATCGGGGTTCATGCGGCCAGAATAGGCAATACATTTAATGCACACTGTCGCAGCTGCAATACTGCTGATGAAATAGAAACAATCTTACATTTCCTCTGCAAGTGTTCGGCTTTAGGCAAGACCAGACAGCACACCTGAGGTAAACTCTTTTTCGACAACCTAGTAGAGCTAGCGGAGATTAGCATTGGGGATATTATCAGTTTCCTCAATGTAACGGGGTGGATTTGAATAATCCTTACCACCCCTTTTTCTTTTCCTTTTCACTAGAAGTTAACGTCCTTTTTACATCCGATAGGTCACTTGAGTTGTTGTATTAAAACGGCGCTTTTGCGCTAATTAAGTGTCAGCTTGGTTTGCTGACATAACCACTTCTACCTACCTTGCGTTGACGGGTTTTGGAGGAAAAGATTCAACGACGAACTATGCGAGCTGTACAGCGACATCGACCTAATCAAAAAACTGCGTATTGGACATGTGAGGTGGCTATGACATGTAGGAAGGTTTGTTGGCTGAGGCTTACATATAGGTTCAACACGAACTAAGTAAGTTGTAGCAACGACGAATGTTACTGACTTAGCTTCGAAAAATATGTTTGGTTTGGTGCATAAAATTGTATTAAGGAACTCAATGTAGCTCTGGACACTGTCGCCGTTTTAGCGATCCTTAAATATGTTATTTTGTCGCTAGAATAAAATTTTGCGATTTCTGTTCCACACCTGCCAGTCCAAATTATTGCCACAAAAAGTGGTAATTCTGGTAATTCAAAAACATGGTCCATGCATCTTTCTCAAATTTTAATCTTATCGAAATTGGAGATCATACACATTGAAAACAATGCAGCTAAGCAAAGAGCGTTCATCTTTCGAACATTCAAATTTTGCCCATTCACCTTTTAGAACACAGTAATGGTAAAAATATTTTCTTCATCTTTCCGAGCCCTTCATCTTTTCAAAGAGTTCAACTTTACGAGATTCTACTGTATGTATGTACATACTTTTATGTGATGATGTCGAGTTGTTTTGCTTTAGATTCAAGTTTATCGTTTTTTTGTAATGTTTTTTGATGGCTTATTTTACAACATTTAATTCCTTATTGAGTAACCTAAAAAATTAAGAAAGATTTATTTCTAAAAAAGAAAAAAGATGCGTGTCCTCTTGTGCCAATTTATTCGTGTGCTAGGCTAGGCTTAACCGTATGCAGCAATTTTTCTGAAGGATCTTCTTACACACACATGATATGGAATATATAGAACTACCTACCGATGTACACATATTTTAAGGAAAAAAACAAAACTTACGTGATTTGGAGTGTCGCACCATCTTAACGCAGCATCCATTGCAGGTCATCAACGGTGGTTGATCCCTTGGTAGAGCAGTATAGTTGAATGGATCTCGGCATCGAGCGTCCGTCCATGAGTCACATTCATAGCAATAAATTGATCGAGCTAAATTTGTTTGATTTTTTTTTTTTTTTTTGGATTGTGTTGATTGCAAGCCGCAAATATGGGAGGAAAGGTGAAAAAAATTACTCTTTGATTTGAACAAAAAGAATGTTGTTTCTCAATGAGAAAAAATAACCGTTGAAATGTTCTCCAATTTTGACTTTCTTTTATTCAATTTTTTTTCTAAAAAAAAAATTATTTACTCAGCGAATAGGTATTAATGTAAAAACAAAAGCTTAAGCTTAAGCTTTGTAAGAATTAGTAGTGAGATTTCTATCATTGTGAGAAGCATTTCTTTGTTAAATAGCTTAAAACATGTACGTACGTAATGCAGAGATTTTTGTTCTTATTGCAAAAAGTGCAATTTTTATGATTTTACATATTTAGTAATTATACTCTTGCGCTAAAAAAGCATGAAATTTTATCTACAAAACTATACTTAGGTAAGTTTGAAATGAATTGGCATGAACAGAATTATATTATTTATATATTAGTGTTAGCTTTAGGTTGTATTTACAAGAGAAAACAGTGAAATACGTTTGTGTTTCTTGTTGTGAAATGAATTAGAAAGTTAAGACTACAAATAATAATGTGGTTAGAAAAATAATAGTTTCGAAAATAAATTAAAACGAAAACGGTTAAGAGTTCAGTTTGTTTTATTCTGTACCAATACTTTACATACATTAACTTGCCACAGCTTACAAGATGCTTAAATTCCTATTCAAATTCACTGATCCTAATATCCCCTAGCTTAAGTAATACCGAGCTAATAAGCTTTTTGATCTATACCCATCCTATCTATTAATTGTTGCGTTAAAGAAACCTCTCAAAGTTTGATAAAGAGTAAGGTTTACTCGCCATATATTTGCACGTAACTACATATACAATTCAATTCGCAAACATTCGTTACATACATACGTAAATATGCATATTTTGAATGCAAGGTAGGTAGGCAGAGTGGCGGTTCAGAAAGAACCCAATTAGCGCTAAGGTTGCGTCATTTTGTTACCACAAACTCGTGCATACCAGTTTTTCTGAGAGTGTTGCTGGTTGTGAAAGGGTAATGAGCTTAAGCCCAGCCTGTGTAAATCTGATCCTCTTGTCCGCTATCTCATTCAGATCTTCGAAGACGGGTTTCTAGAGTCTGTTGTCTGGCCCTCGCTAGGCCCAGACATCTGCAAAGGAAGTGACATAGAGATTCTTTCTCATTAATATCCTTGCAGCTTCTACGAAAGGTATTGTGGGGAATACCAAGCTTGGCTGCATGGCCAGTGGTCTGTAATAAAAGCTACAACTCTGGCAATATCTGGCATTGATTTGACTAGTAACTCGTTTAACTTGGGTTTGGTGTATAACTCGGCCAGGTCTTTCCTGATATGGCACAACTAACTAACAGCTTCACGCGCGATTGGCTAGCTTCAAAAAGTGAAGGTGATTATAGCCCTTTACGGCACCCAGCCGAATATCGACTCTTTTTGCTAGAGAGCCGTTAGGGACTGACCCCAGACTGGCCAGCTCATTACCCTTATAATTACTGTGCAGTGGGACCCAGTTGAGAGTAATACTTGAGATAATACTTTATTGATTAATCTCAAACCGGCATTGCTTTACTAGTTTTGAGGACGTGGTAACCGCATCAATGGATTTGATAGCAACTCAGCGATCCGTAAAGATATCGATACTGTGGTAAGATGTTGGGAAGTTATTCACCATTGGCAGGGCTCTTTGCTTTGCACTTAGAAGAAAGGTTAAAGCCGTTCGACGGCCCTTTGTTAATTCCCGACTCCCCAGTCTTTAGACTTTAAAGTAAAAAAAGTTGCATTGATTGAACTGAGGGAAGTGATTAAAAATCTTAAGATGAAAAAAGCTCTGGGTTACGACTTGGTAACGGCGCAGGTAGTCAAGGAATTGCCGAATGAAGTTCTAATCAAACTGCTCTATTTGATCAACGTGTCGTTCAGATTGCTCTACGTTCCGAAACAATGGAAAGTCGCCGAGATTATAATAGCCCCAAAACCAGGCAAATCTCTGAATGAGAAGAAATCATATCGGCCTATTTCCCTATTCCCGGTTATCTCAAAAATATTCGAAAAACTACTTTCTAAATGTCTTCAACCGTAATCGACGAAAGACGTCTCATTCCTGACCATCAGTTTTAATTTAGAATCAAACATTCTACAATCAATAAAGTCCACAAAATAACTGACGTGATTGAGAAAACTCTTGAAGAAAAAAAGATTTGTTGTGGTGTATTTCTTAACGTCCCACAAGCTTTCGATTAGGTTTGGCACTAAGGCTTTGAGTATAAATTGCAACTACTACTGCCACGGCAACTATTTTTAATCTTACTATCGTATCTCACTGAGAGATTTTTCGTGTTAAGCACGGAAATGATTACGCTGACTTTAAAAGAGATTGCTGCCGGAGTCCCACAAGGAAGTGCCCTTGGCCCGCTTCTATATGTACTCTATACGCGTGATATTCTACAGAAAAGAAACTGCGGTCGTCGCCACGTTTGCGGACGATACGGCGATATTGTCAACGGGCGATACTATTGAAACAGCAACTGGAAAGCTGCAATATGCTATTAATAAAGTCCACACTTGGACGAATTCTTGGTGTATTGAGCTGAACGAAATCTTACCTACAAAAAAGTGGATAGATTACCCTTCCATCTAAACTCGGCTCATATACCATACGCGAACGAAGCAAAATATCTAGGAATGATTCTAGATGTTAAGCTTAAATGGAAATTGCACGTGAAAAGAAAAAGAAACGCGACGAGCTCGAAACAAATAACGACAAATGTACTAGTACTCGGAAAATATTCGAAGTTGAGCCTAAAAAATAAACTGCTTATCTATGTATAAGTAAGTGTTAAAGCCAGTGTGGACGTATGGTCTACAACAATGGGGTTGTACCAGGAAAAGCAATAGAAACATCCTACAAACTTTTGAAAAAAAAGTTCTTAGTACGATCGTTAAAGCACCATGGTATGTACTCGTACGTAACGAAGATATTCATCGGTGTGTTTTTTTGTGAGTAAAAATCTCACACTACCATAAGCACGCGAGGTCGAGCCTTATGGTGACACCTGCTCTCGGCAAAAAAAAAAAAAAAAAAAACAAACCAGCGGCAGGTTTCCCGAATCGCGAGAAGCTCCGCCTAGCTCCGCTAGTAGATTCTGAGAGACGGAAAGACTTTGATATATATATATATATTTTTTTTTTTATACTTTGCGCGCACTCAAAGGGTTATGAATACCTTTAACATGTTTACACACAGTGCGGGCGTTGGAAAGGATAGATAGAGAGAGAGAGAAAGATTTTGGTGTAGTGGTTCTTGAAGCTCAGTTGTTTATGCTTCAGAGATTCTGATTCACAGTACTTTTTTCCCGATAACCGATGTCAAGGGTAAATCACCATCAACAGAGCGAACAAATTTTCCAGTTACATGAGCAAGCTACTGCCAGTGTTATGCCTTCGCAGTAGTGTTCACACAAGCTTTCGCAAATGGTCGGACTGACTTTGTATATTTCATGAGAAATAAATAAATACTTGCTGACATCAGGATTTGAACCATGAACCATTAGCTTGGCAATTGACGACGTTTCCACTACACCATTGCCACCCTTGAAGTTGTTCAGAGAAGATACCTGCGCCAACTCAGCACTGAATCTTCAAACCGTCCGTGTATGTCTATACCATAGTCATTGATAACGTTTCCGTTCTTCTATTTTCCTCTGGTAGGAAATTTTGTTGAGGATAAATTTGAGTGGAGCTGAGCCTGGGTTTAAACGCGAGGAAATAAAAATTTTTTTAGCGCTATGAAGTTCTTTAGACTACTTCCTTGAACTTGTGAGTCTCTTAAACATATAAATAAGATTTTTTACGACTCTATAACCATATTTTGATAATTTGAAATAAAAGCTCAAAAAACTGATGGCTTGTAACTCAAAAGGTTAAGGATTATTACCTTTCTGACCCAATCCTGTCGTGCCTTTGACCGGCTCACTTCTATGTGCCAGACATCCCATGTATCAGTATTCGTATCAGTATTCGCATATGCATTTTTCGTTACAGATATAAAACGGATATTTTGTATCAAAAAAGGTGTGTTTGACTTAAATAGGAAGCGTAGTACCTCCGAAAAGAGGTATCACGTTTAGGATAAAGTTATCACACTAAAAAATTGCTCCTGTATTCAAAAGAGGGACGGAGAAATCAAGTTTGAAAATATTTAATGTCTGAAATTTAAAAAAAGGAACTCTAATTTTTTCTACGAGTGGCATTCTTTAAGTCGGACAACATTTAACGTCTTGACTATCCGCTTCCTTTTGGGGCAAAAATCGCCGATCATTTTTTATCGAGACTTTCAGGCAATTTTAAAAACCAGTCGGTTCGTATATTGTACGTGGGTCATCCCATCAAGGGACACTGGGAGGACGGTCGGGCCATTAACGCATAAAGTATTTCAGTCTTCACTGACAGGTTCAAAACAAACGAAGGAGTGGGTTTGGGTATCTACTCAGCAGAACCTGATATTGTAATATCACTAAGACTTCCGAACCACGGCAGTGTGTTCCAGACAGATATCCTAGCGATAGCATAGGCGGCACGAGAACTATCCACGAATCTTGTTACTAGAAAAGAGGTTGACATTTATATACGAGTAGATAGTCAAGCCGCTATAAAGGCCATCTCATCCGCAGTATAACATCAAAGCAAATAAAACGCTGCCACGAGGAGCTTAAAACGCTCATCCATAGCCACCATGTAACAGTCTGGTGGGTCCCAGGTCACAAATGAATTTCAGGGAACGAGATGGCGGATGAACTAGCAAGGAAAGGACCAGAACAAGACCAGTCAATGATCCAAAGCTCAGTCCTTCCTCCCCTAAAAATAGTTAAATCAAACATATCACTTGACTTCAAACGACAAGCAGGCGAAAGACGGAGAGCGCTCCTATTATGCAAAGTCTGCGAAAGCATCTGGACAAAATATAACAAGATAAAAACCAAGCTCATCCTCACTCAAAATAGACAAAACTTGGCGCTCCTCATAGGAATCATTACCAGCCACAACTTATTGGCGCCCCACTAGAAAAGAATGCGGCTAAGTAAAGATGAACTCTGCAGAGGATGCGGCAACACAGATGCAGAGGAGGACACAGAACACTAGTCTCTGCAATACCAGAAAGACGGTCCTTCGAGAGTATTTCTTCAACCATCTGGGCGACCTATCTGAAAAGCCACCAACCACCACCATGAAATTCATAACTTCTTCAGGATGGTTAAGAGCAGACCGTTCCATTAACACAGAACTCTAGCCATTTTGTTTTTTCTCTCTTTTCAGTACTTCACGTCAGGGAAGCACAATGGATCCGTTTAAGATCCGAGTGCAGGCTGCACCCATTCGACATATAAGGTCGCATACTTTCGCAGTTTGTCAAATTTCCACGAGTGGGGGTAAAATTCTCTCAGAGGGAGGTAAAAATTCGGAAAACGTTCCCAGCTCAGTACTGAGAACAAACTGCTTTTATACAAGCAAGTGCTAAAGCCGGTGTGGACCTACGGTATACAACTTTGGGGTTGTACCAAGAAAACAAATACAAATATTTTACAAGCTTTTCAAAATAAAGTACTAAGAGAAATTGTCCAAGCACCGTGGTATATTAGAAACGATGATATCCACAGGGATCTCGAAATTCGGACAATCGAAGCTGAAACTATAAGCTTCGCGAGAAAGCATAGAAACCGACTAATCGGGCATGTCAACAATACAGTCCTACAAATTTTGGATGAGAGCAATTTATTGTGCCGACTACAAAGGACTAAACCTTTCAACTTGGCGAGATAAGGATTAACCGCGTCTAGATTGCGGAATATGCAGGATCTTTCAGTGGAAAGTAACCTGCCAAACGTTTTTATTTCATGATAGAAAAATTGCTTGATAAGTTAATACTTAGTTGCGATATCTAACAAATTTATATCGAAGGGTGGTGTTTTTTTAGTCAGTAAGAATCTGGCACTACTATGAGCACGCGCTTGCTATTCTCATAGTGTCTATGGAAGATTTTTCACCTACCCTCGGAAAAAAAAAGAGGATGGCAATGGTATTTAGGGGTGTAGAGGTTTGCTTAAGTATGCGGCAGGCCTCATGTACAGCAAAAACTTCAACCTGGAAGACACTACACGAATCAGGAAGCCGGTACGACCTGGAAATATTGAGGGAATCAGAGAATATCCCCGCCCCTGGTTGGGAATCTGACAGTGACATTTCTAAAGTTCACTGTGGGAGTTATATAGTCGGTCAGATTAGGTACCAGATCCTGCGGTAGCAAATTCAGGATACTGCTGTGACCATACTGATTGGTGCACCAGCATCCCGTTTCCCTTAGCCTGACCGCACTACATGATGATAGCTGCATGATGTGAAGATCGAGTGGTAAAAGGTGCAGAATAACGTTCAAGGCATCGGTTGGACATGTCCTCATGGCACCCGGTGCGCCTATAGCCGCAGTTGTTTGTACCCTGTTGATAAGTTTGATGTTATAAGCTTTCCTTAGCGCAGGCCACCAGCGATCCATAGGAAATAATGGGACGCACGACGGCAGTGTACATCCATAAGACCATCTTCTTGCCAAAGGTCTTGCTGCAGGCCTTCTTTACCCGTTGCTCAATATTAAGCTTCCAGCTTAGTTTTGGATCAAGTACCACACCTAGGTACTTGGCACGGGAGAATAGGGAGAGTAGATGATTGTTTAGCCGTGGAAGCGTAAACGTCGGTATTTTGGTTTTAGTGGTAAAGAGCATCAGTTCAGTTTTGCTTGGGTTGACGTTGAGTCCACATCCAGTGGCCCATGAGCTAATCTTGTCCAAGGCACCTTCCATAATCTCACTGATTACGGATGGAAACATCCCCGATACTAGTATTACCACGTCATCCGCATACGCGACAACCTTAACTCCATCCCTACCAAGTCTACACAAAATTTTATTTATGACCATAAGCCATAGAAGAGGAGACAAGACCCCACCTTGAGGAGTTCCTCTAACAACAGATATGGTGGAGCTGCTGTTGCCGAGAGTCGATTGAATGATTCTAGTTTTTAGCATTATTAATATCTATTTGCTTATAAACTCTTCCACACCCAGTTTGATCAGAGCTTCTTGAATCGATTCCGTACCGAACAGGTTTTCGTAAAAATTCCCTGTTTTGGGAGGGTACGCGAACAGATCTACATACATATATAGTAGCATTACATGTACATAATAGGTCCATTCGCGTACTCAATCTAAAGCGCTTTAGGGTGCTTTAAGGTGCTCTAAAGCGCTCGAAGTGTATTCACGTACTGAACGAACATGACAGATAAAGAGAAAAATTGATAAGTAACGAGTAACGGGTATATCCCCTCTGTGATTGAATGTGCTCGAGGAATTTCTGCCGGCACGAACGTACAAACTGCCAAATGATTGTCAAATAAGCCAAAAGGTTTTTAATTCCATTTCAAAAAGTCAATAGACATAAAAAAATAGATGCGAAATATTTTAATGGCAAACGACTAACAAAGGCCTCGTAGGGGCAGCATCTCCCGATAGGTGTTGGTCCGCTAAGTAAGGAGAAAGAGCCACTGCAGCCGAAAACCTAGCAGCTCTGTTAGTTAGCCCTACTCCCACCTCCTCGTGGTGCTATCTGGGGATTTTTTCGGAAATTGCTAATGGGAGAGGACGAATGGCGAGCTTCCTGCGCCAAAAAACAGGATAAGTGTCGGTTGTAAAATGTGCCGCAACCGTAAAAATAAATCTTGCTCTGAAACGCAAACCAACGCCTCGGACACGGACGGATAATTTGTTGACGACCTTTGGCTATCGGACACGGACAACGATCGGATTCTGGAACGTTAAGACCCTCCTGGACTCACTTAAGGAAGGGCCTTATAACGCCAGATTCCTCCAATTAGTACGCGAATTCGCACGGTATAAAATAGACATCTTAGGGCTGGGCGAGATAAGATGGTTCGATGCTGGGGAATTCATCTCCCCAAAAAAAAGCACTGTCATGCTCTACTCTGGTAAACCAGCTGGAAGTGCACGGAGTTCCGGAGTAGGACTCATGCTAAAGGTCCATTCACAGCTCGGCGAACTGCGAATGCCCAAACTGCGAACAAACAGTTTTTAGCACATTTATACGCACGCCCTTGGCAATTTTATTATTCCAAAAGAACGGAGCTTAATTTATCTATCGATTAATATATAAAAAGTTGAATTGTAATTAGTTTCTGCGAAGAAATCAACAATTCGCCGATTTTTCCGCGAATAAGCGAATGATTTTTGCGAACTGTCAACTTTTATTCACATTCCACACTTGTAGGACGCAATCCACATTCCCGCGACCAAAACATTCGCGAGAGTTTAACCTCACAATTCTTTTGTTTTGTTCTTGGAGGGTAGGATCGTGGTTGAATTTATCGAAAGAAGGTAAGATATAACCTTCTCAATGAAAGTCATGCTGTGTATTTATGCATTTTAGGCAATTAGTTACAAAACGACTGACAACTGAAATTCGCGGATTGCCGCGACTAAATAAAAAAATAGCTGTGAAAGAAATGTCAAAATTTGCGAATATTCGCTTATTCGCATTCGCAGGTCGCTGAGCTGTGAATGGACCTTAACTCCAGCAGCACGTAGTAGCCTCATATCCTGGAAACCCCATAGTGACCGGATATTGACGGCTAGGATCCAGAGTAGAGTTAGGAAAATTACCATCATACAGTGTTATGCTCCGACTCTAGACGCGACTGAGGATGAAAAGGATAATTTTTATAGCCACTTAGGCGCCGCCTACAACCAAACGCCTAATGGGGACATCGTAATGGTGATGGGAGATTTCAATGCCAAGGTGGGTAGCGACAACACCATGCTTAAGCACGTGATGGGAGTTCGCGGCGTGGGAGACCGTAATGATAACGGTGAGCGGTTTGTGGACCTCTGCAATACCAACCGCCTTGTCATCGGAGGTACGCTGTTTAAGCATAACACCTGCCACAAAATCAGTTGGGTCTCTACTGATAGGCAACGAACATCCAACCAGATCGACCACATTGCGATCAGTCGCCGCTGTAGAAATTGTCTCCTGGACGTCCGAAACAGACGTGGAGCTGACGTCGGACTAGAACGAGATCACCATCTTATGGTAGCTCATTTATGCCTTCGTACTGCATCCGTCAACAGCAACCGCTCAAACCTACTTAACATCACCAGGTTTAATATCGACAGGCTCAAGGTTCCCCAAGTGCGCCAACAGTTCAGGGACCATTTTGCCTTAGAAGCAGAAGCAATCAGCAGCATAGAGAACATGGATGACCACTGGAGTGCTGTGAAAAATGCTTTTGCGACTGGGGCACGCATGTATGTCGGTAAAAAGCAGAAACACCACCGCACATGGCTTTCTACAGACACCTGGAGACGGATCGATGAGCGTACAGCAATCAAGGCTCGGATTACAACGGCCTCAGCAGTAGAGAGATCCGAGCTTGAAACCAAATACCGTGCGAAGAAGAAAGAAGTGCAGCGTAGTGTGAGACGTGACAAACGTCAATATGTCAACTCACTGGCCTCAAGGGCTGAAGAAGCAGCGAGTAGGTGCGACAGTAGGACTGTTTATAGCATCACTAAGGAGCTCATCGGTGGTCGAAACTCCAAACAACATCCAGTGAAGAGTCTAGACGGTAACCTTCTGATTTCGGATGAGGATCAGCTCACTAGATGGAGAGAACATTTTGCTACAGTGCTAAATCACATAGACGATGGCGGTATGATCTCGAATTCGAATGAGCAGTTCGAAGCAACAAATTCCCGAATTCGCACCGCACCTCCCAGTAAAACCGAGATAATAACAGCAATCAGGTCCCTCAAAAAGAACAAAGCGGTGGGTATTGATGGCATCCCTGCCGAGCTATTTCAAGCGGCGCCAAATACATCGGCTGATTTGCTGCATCCCCTAATACGGAGAGCTTGGGATAGTGAACAATTTCCACAGGAGTGGAAAAGGGGGATGATCATTAACTTGATGGAGTGCGGCAACTGGAGAGGTATATGTGTTCTTCCAGCTGTAGCGAAAATAATAGCTGGAATAATTCTAGAACGAATTAAAGAACATTTAGATTCAACTCTCGATGCCGAACAGGCAGGCTTTCGCGCTGGATCCTCCTGCATCGACCACATAAACACCTTACGGATCATAATCGAACAATGCGTTGAGTATAGGTCTCCGCTACATTTAATGTTTATCGACTTCGAGAAAGCTTTCGACAGATTGAATCGAGATGCTATCTGGTTGGCCTTGCGCAGGAGAGGCATTCCAGAAAAGCTTATAGCTATTATCAAGACATACATAGACATACATACGAGGGCGGTAAGTGTCACGTCGTGCACAATGGTAAGGTGTCGGAGGATTTTGAAGTCCAAAGTGGAGTACGTCAAGGGTGCATACTGTCCCCACTATTGTTTTTGGTGGTTATCAGCGATGTACTCCGTGTAGCATTGACGAAGGCAACTATGGAATTCGTTGGACTATGACATCTTACCTTAAACACCTAGATTACGCTGACGATGTTTGTCTACTTTCACATCGGATAATGGATCTTCATTTGATGGCCCAAAATCTAGAAGCTGAGGCAAACAAAGTGGGGCTAAAAATAAACACAGCCAAAACAAAAGCCCTGAGCACTTCTTCTAACAACCGCGCTCAACTTTACATTGCCGGATAGGAAGTCGAGAAAGTTGATAACTTTCTTTATTTAGGAAGTGTGGTCTCGGCTAATCGCGGTGGCACCGAACTGGATGTGTGCAGCAGAATCGGGAAGGCTAAAGCTGCGTTCGGAATGCTATCTAAAATCTGGAGAAGTAATGATATCAGCTTAAGAACCAAGCTGCGACTGTTCCGCTCCAACGTAGAATCAGTGCTGCTTTATGGGTGCAGTACTTGGAAGGTGGACACCATTAACACACGCAAGCTGCAAGTCTTCGTAAACAAATGCTTAAGAATCATCTTGGGGATTTTTTGGCCGAACCGCATCTCTAACGAACAACTTTATCTCATTACTATACGAAGAAGAAAGTGGCAATGGATTGGACACACCCTACGGCGCGAAGACAACTCCATTGCGAAATACGCCATGCAGTGGAATCCGCTCACCCAGGCAGGCAGAATAGCGGGACGCCCGGACACGCAAGCTGCAAGTCTTCGTAAACAAATGCTTAAGAATCATCTTGGGGATTTTTTGGCCGAACCGCATCTCTAACGAACAACTTTATCTCATTACTATACGAAGAAGAAAGTGGCAATGGATTGGACACACCCTACGGCGCGAAGACAACTCCATTGCGAAATACGCCATGCAGTGGAATCCGCTCACCCAGGCAGGCAGAATAGCGGGACGCCCTAGGCAAACGTGGCGCAGAACAGTTGAGGAGGAATCGAGCTCTTTAGGAATGAGTTGGAGGCAGCTCAAACGCGTTGCAGAACTTCAAACACGATGGCGCACAGGCGTGGTTGACGCCCTATGCCCCCCGAGGGGTTAAAGGATCTAAGAAATATCTTAAAGAAAATTCTGTGATGTGTAAATGTTCTCCCAAAACATTTCTTTTTAACTTAATTTAAATCTGTTAGTTTTCACATGAGTTTAATTTGCCCATTATAATTTTTTTTAATGACAGTTGGCTCGAAAAGACCCGCTTTTCATTCGCGTACTTTTACTTAGATTTTCCGCTCTCTGAGAGTTTTTACTCTCATCATGTCATATTTGACAATTTATTAGTTTCTGGCTCGGAAAGTACGCGAACGGACCTAATGAATCTTTGCATCGTGCGGTCCAGTGGTTGCGTACTGAACATAAGCACTATAACTCATTCAGAATGATTATCGTAAATCGGAGCTTAGACTAGCTGAATTCAACCTTTCGAGCATTGGCTTCGAATCGTTTTGAATATCTAAAACTTCAATTTCTTTTCGTAAAATTTGATTGTGGGTGGGCTTCATAAGCTTAACTAAAAAAAAATAAACAAATATGTGGCGCAACAGCTCTTTAAGTAATTGGTCCAGCTTCTCGCAACCACTCATGTGCGTTATATTTCCACACGAATGGAAGGGACCTACAGTTTAATGCCATATCCAAAAGGCAATTTGTTTTGAAAAGCTTTCTCGAGATTCTCAGATGTTTGTCAGATGTTCGCTAGAGGTGGGACCATAAAAAAACTTGTTGGTGTTTTCTGGGATTCACCCAGTGAATCGCAGTGGTCCGACACACTAACCACTCACGCCACGGCGCCCTTAACTGCCTTAAATGATTATTGCGCATACATACATACATTTCCGCATAGACAATGTTGAACTCAAGGCTTTAGTTTATCAGGAAATAAAAAAGAAATCCTTTCATTTAAGGGACTCCTAGTAGAGCAAATATAATTTCGTGTCTGCTTGCTTTTCAATAAAATAACGAAATCTTCTAAATTTTCAACAAAAATACTTACTGTCTGAATTTTTTTTTTAACTCGAAACTCAATAAATTAAAACTATACACCATGCAGTAAAACAAATAACTTTAGCTACTCTAATTGAAACAAACTCATTCAATGTAAAAAATCTAAACTATTCTATTTATTTATAAATTATATTTATATGTTTTTTTTCCCCCTTAAGTACCCAAGTACCCATTTTGAAGGATAAATCAAGAGAAAAGGTGACCGAATATAATTTCAAATAAAATAAGTGAAGAAAAAAAAAAAACAACTCTTAAGTAAAAAATATAAATTAATTTTTCCCCTATTGTTGTTACAGCTCTTCAGCATACTCAGCGTAAAATGTGTGAGTGTTTTCGTTTAAAAAAAAAAAACAAATGTTCTTGAAAGGAAAAAGAGATAAATTTTGGAATTTAAGAGTTTGAAATCCATGACGATTTGTAATGAAACTCTTTTTCCTCCCCTGTTTTGCAAAATGCAAGTGGTAAACAAATCCATTCAAAAAGAATTTCAAATATAGTTTAACGTGTAAACTGGCGTTTTGAAGCGAATTCCCTTTTTATTTTGGTTTTAGTGTATGCAGCTTAAAAATACAAAATTGACTTTTCGATTTCGGTGGTTTTGTTTTCTGTTTTCGTTTCGATCATTCAATTTCAGCGCAAAATTATATTCAAGAATTGTATAATAAAAATAATCGTATTTATTTGTTTTGTCTTCTTGTTGGTTTTTCAAAAATAAAAATAAGTAAAATATATAAATATAAAGTATAATTGAAAAAATAAGAATTTGAAACGAAAAAGGAGAAACAGAGAATGGATAATAGTTTTTTTTTTTTTTTTGTTATTGGACTCATACTTTGGCATTCGGCTGACACCTGTGGAATCCAAAGCCAAAAAAGCACCCCGAATGTGGCTGTAAGTAGAAAAAAAGAAGAAAAACGAGAAATGTGGAGGAGCTAACAAATTCACTGTACGTAGTATTTTTAATTTTTTTTTTATTTGTGTTGTCTTTGTACTATTTTTTTCGCATTTTTTGTGATTTTGTGGTGAACGTAGGTGTCCTTCGTGGAAGAGATCAAGCGTAGGTGTGGGACATATTTTCCGGTTTTCGACTAAAGAGGGCTTGCAGTACAATGGACAAAACCTAATTTATAGTAAGACGAATAAAACTGTAGTGCAACTTTGCAAAATGAAGCGGTATTCAAGCTTTTTGGGGTATGGTGATTATGACGATTTGAGTCGAGCCTAGACACAAGGACAAGACTAGAGAACTTGTTCTAAGATACTTAACCGTCAAAGTGCTTAAAACTGAACTGATGAAAGTTCCAGCAGTCACTCCCAGGAAAATTATAACCTGTTGATACATATGCTTTTAAGCCTAAAAAGAATTGATGATCGTCATGAGACTTATTGTCTTAAACGATCATTTAGGGTGCGCTCGAAAACGCAATTTTTTCAAAGCAATACTTTCAAAAAGTAGTATTAAAGTGAAATTGATCTTCAAAACTATACATATCCGCTTTCAATTAGTACTTTGGGATAGTCTGCATAAATCGATAGGCGTTGGGACATTTTATACCCAAATATATTGGGTTGGCCAATAAGTCCCAATAACGCCCTTTGCCCCATTCGACCACGGCCTTGAAAATGGAAATAAATAAAGAGTATTGAGAGCACATTCAGGTTTCCAGGTCACTCGTTTCGTAAATTTAAGGACGATTATCGTCCGAACGATACTTGCAAACGCTATAGTTTGCGATACTTGCAAACGCTATAATTTACTTCACATAACTCTATCACTATCGTTTCGTCTATCGTCTAAAGTTTGGCAGCCTTCAGTAGCTTCAACTGACTGAAAATTGACACCAGACATTATGATAAAATGACAGTAGGCTACAGTGGGCTATACTCACGGAATGTTCAAATTACAGTCGCTTACAAACTCTAGCATATTCCATAAATAGAAAATCAATTTCTATTGTTGGATACACTGACGTATTATATATGGACTGCTAGTAAAATGTCAGTTCCATTCAATCTCTGCCCCAAAAAATTACGCCGACATAACTAGCCCTCTCAGTTCGGAGCGGAAAAATGTGGAAACAAATTGACAACCATCTTGAATTTCTCCATAGAATGGTAGAGACACCTCTTGGGTTGTTTGGATTTGCGGTTAAACGGTAAAACGGTTGAAGTTCAAATTGTTGAAGCATTGTTTGCAACAGATGTCACATGTAAAATGTGCTAGTTCAAATAATTACTGATAGATGGAACCAATAAAATTTAAATAAAAAATCTTTTTATATATGCATTTGACTACCCCATAAGTTGCACAATATTTGTATATTTATTACGAATCAATTTTTTATGTAATATGTCAATGAAAACACTGTCTTTGTACATCCAACGGCATCCAAGGAAATTTCAAACAAGTGCGTTTCCAATTTTTTCCTCTCCGAACCAAGAGAGCTAGTTCTAATGTTGGAACCAACGTGAAGTTGGCTACTAGCAGTCCATATATAGTATGTCAATGGTTGGATATTTTTTTGTATTTGAAAAAAATAAATCTAAAATCAATTGTTCGCTCTAAACTTCACAAAAAAAGTTGATTTTTTTTGGAAAAACTATAAACCAATGCAAGATGTCTTTAGCTATCGTGCAAACGATCGTCTTGATGTGTTTGTGTCAGTTTTTGGGGTTACGTGAAGCAAAAGTTGAATCGTCAAAACGATATCGTCTAGATGATAGTGATTTTTAATGCTACGTGAAGCAAAACTATCGTCAAAACGATATTGTCAGACGATAATCATCTTACGGAATGAGTGCTCAGATATCTGAATTTTGCGCGTTCGTGATTGGGCAATCGCATCTTACCCCACGCGGCGTATTTACCTGATCTTGCACCTTCCGATTCGATTATCATTTATACCGGTCTCAACAGAGCTTACTTAATGGAAAAAATTTCGCCCTGCTTGTAAAATCGACTTGGAGCAATTCTTCGTTCAAATAAATCGAACGTTCTACATGAGAGGGGTATTATGAAATCATCCGAAAGATGGCAGAATGTTGTAGAAAATATGTAGCTGATTAAAGTTTTTTTCTAAGAAAGAAATAAACAGAGGGAACTTATTGGCCAATCAACATACATACATAACTACGGCTAAATTTATCTATAGCATGTTTGGAGGGTATTAGCGCTTCTTGTTCACCCCGTTTCATTTTGCAAATTTGAATATCTGGTCAATGTTCACAAATGCTCAGAGAATGGTTGAGTGAGAAACGATCGAGGTATGCAACTTATAATACGCATACTCAACAGATCAAATGTAACACTCTAACCAGCTTTGATCCTCCTACAGATCAAACCATACACTAAGTGCCACAGAATAGACGCGCCATTTAGAAACTTAAAACTTTGAGCTAACAAACATTGAGCATCCAACGCATCTAACTTATATACGCTCAGCGACATTGACTTGGAGAAGAATATTCGTATCAAGCATTGAATACATAGCTACATCGCGTAGCCCAGATGAACACAAATGATGCAGTGTAGAGAATCGACAAATCTACACCAGAGGAACTGACCAAAAGTGCAGATATACGTGCGCATAAGGCAAGAGGGTTTATGTCTCAACTTGGGCTTAGATAGAAGGTTTGTTACTTGGGCGCGATGTTATTTTTGTAGAAAGCTTATCACTTTTCTCTGGGCACTCGTTGACTCATTGAACAGATCTTAACTGTGAGCTTTATACAATATAAATAACACTTTGTTTTCCTATTTGAATATAAATAAAATTATCATATTCTGTTGACATTCATAGTTAAAATCTTCTCCCATTAGCGAAAAATTAAATAATACAAGTATATACCAACAAAAACATAACTTCTATAATTATGTATATTATTTACTGACAATTCTTTTATAATTTTGCGTCGCAATATAATGTATTTGGAGTTCCTGTTTCGAGTTTAATTCAGTCAAATAAATAAAAACAAAATAACTCATGCTTATCATTCAACCTCTTCTAGAAAATTTTACGCCAAAATTTAACTAAACAAAATTGGAAACACAAATCAGACATACACTCGATGAAACAAATCACAATTAAACCAAATTACAAAATAAATAAATTATTCAACAGGAAAATGAAGATACAATAGTTGTTAGTTCTAAATAGAATAAAAATTAATTAGTACTTATTAAAAATTGTTTCAAACACGTTCCAGAGTTAGAAAACATAATTTTATATAAAAATTGTTTATATTAATAAATTTCTGCCAATCTACCAAGCAAATCTAAGGTTTTTCTGTATTCATGTTTTTTTTTTTTTCTTTTTCCTTGCGAATGCCAAAATTGTTGAAACAATTTCTAAGTAAAAAAAAAAAAAAACAAAAACAAAGAATGGCTATTATCTCATAGAGCGTTCAAGGGGCGGAAGAGACTATTTTCAAAAGTTTATAGAATGAAGAAGATATTTAATATTATTTAAGTCGACTTAACTATAAGTTGTCTAAACTTTTTAAAACAAAAAAAAAAAACTCTTAAAATTCAAAAGAGGAGAATTGATTTACGTGGAGTACATACTAAATTGTTAGTACAATACATTGGGTGATAACAATTTTATATATTGGTATTTTTTTTTTTTTAAATAATTGAAAACTAAAACTTACATGGAAAACAATTATCAGCCGCAGAAAATTTCATTAACAGCAAAACAACTTTTTTTGTTTTATTGTTTTTATGTAATTTTTCGTATTTTTAGGTAATTTTGCAATAAAGAGAGGGTTACATAAAAATTAAACGAAAAAAAAGAATTTTGATTTCAATTAGAATATAATGTTGCAGTCATTTTTTTTTCGATTCTGATATAACTTAAATATGAAAGGAAGTTAACTTAATTATAAATCGATGAGAAAATAGAAAAAAAAAAAACAAAAAATGTAATTACAGTTGTTGGACTATAAATGGCTTTTGTTTATTAATAGGTTTCCCTCTTCTTTTTTTTTGTCCAGTCGTGTTTGTGAGAGACGCATATCAAAGAGGAAATCAATATACCTAACACAGTGCAACGAAAAATCGATAAAACTTTCAGGGTGCAGAGTTGCCAGTTCGATTGTAGTAAAATGAATATATTTCCTTATTTTCCCTTAATAGTGCAATATTTAATTATCATTATTATCGAAGGGCATGACGATCGGGTCTCCTTTAATCTTAATCTAAGCTCTAAGCCGTCACGAGCAAATGCGGAAGACCAGTGGCAGGGTTGCCAACAAGATATGCGAGAGGCCGCCTCTGATGTTTCTCTCGGCCACAACAACGAAATCGCTGGTTTGATGAGGAATACCGGCAAGCACATGCAGCAAAACAACAGGCGTACAAGGCGGCGCTGAATAGAAGGACTAAAGCTGCTCGCGAGCTCTACGAGCGGAAGAGAAAAGAGGAACATTGACTTCTGAGAAAGACGAAAAGGAGCATGAGAAGCGTTCGATCGAAGAGATTGAGAGACTTTATTGCAGTAATGATGTTCGAAAATTTTACCGAAAGGTACAAAGAACATGCCAGGGTTTCAAAGACAGAACTGAAGCTTGCAGGGACGAAAACGGTAACGTAGTAGTAGAATCGCTGTCGGTGCTGCGGATTAGGCATGTCCAAAAAGTAAGTTTCCGGTACTTAATATTTGTTACTTGAAATGAGAATCGGTACTGAACACTACCGAATACTACCTCGAGAATTTAGATAGAGGCAGCGAAGATAAGTTTAACAGTCAATGAAAGCAAAACAATATATATGCTGCCTACAAAAAAGGACACCCAACATCGGCGTCTTGGACAGAACGCCACAAGAGGGAGATATAATTTTCACGTAGAAGAGGACTTTGACTACCTAGGCTCTATTGTGAGCTCCGCAAATGTGACCAGTGAGGAGATCAAACGAAGAATTAGTCTTACCAATCGCTTCTTTATAAGACACTAATCACCCCAGTCCTCCTGTATGGCGCAGAGGCATAGACTTTGTCAAAATCGGAGGAGGATGCCCTTGGTTACTTTAAGAGAAAAGTTCTTCGAGTGATCATTGGTCCCGTCTGCATAGACGGCGAGTGAAGGAGACCGAACTTTACATCCTTCAAGAGGACATCGACTTAGCCAGAAGAGTACACATACAGCGACTAAGATGGCTGGGTCATGTAGAGCGGATGGAGCCCAATGTTCCAGCGTGGAAATCTTCGAATCCATCCCGGATGGACGACGCAGTAGAGGACGACCTCACGGTAGGTGGCGCAAACAAGTGGATAGGTGCCTCAACCAACTTAGTGTGCGCAACTGGAGGCAGCTGGCTCGTAACTGGGCTGGCTGGAGAGGTTTGTTGGTTGAGACCCAGGTCCACCCCAGACTGTAACGCCACCTAAGTAAGTAAGTAAGTATTGTATTATGTTTGTTTTCACGAACCAATCTTCAGCTGATTTGATCAGCCTTGGTTAAAAACTGCAACTTCATTCGGCACAGAACCGAAGTTTGAACAACGGAGATGAAACAAAATACAAATTTCTGTGAACCCAATTTCATACAGGCAATCGGAAGGCCAGAATAGGTAAAGTGCCATTTGAACGGTTAGTATGACACCAGAAATGTGATGATCTTTCATTAGGACCATTCTTTGGAGTTCAAAATGATGTTCTTATGCTACCTAGACTTCATGTGTTGTATGAATTTAGATAAGTAAACCGGAAGACTCTTAGAGAATCGCATTCAATGAAGACGCTTTTTGAATCTCCATTATACTCGTACCAGGTTGAAACACAAGTACTACGGTGGATTACAATCCAATTGTAATAACATGCACAAAACTAACTTAATGCCGAAATTGTCCACTGTCCACCATTGAAAGAAATCCCAATGTAATGGTAAGGTATCCGATACAATAGATCTTTCAGGTCGCAGTGTCGTTGCCACGCGGGCATGGGTTGTACAAGAGGAAAAAAAAGGTAAGGTAACTCAGAAGAATTTTACTAACAAAATCAGTGCAAAAATCAATCGAAGAAAAACTCTTGCCAATCGCTGTTTTTTTGGGCTTATAAGGCAATTCAATAGTAAAGCCCTATCTCGAACAACTAAGGAGACTCTATATAAGAACTTGATCATCCCAGTCCTGCTTTATGGCACTGAAACATGGACTTTATTAAAAGAGGATGAAGATATCCTTGGTCGTTTCGAGAGAAAAATTCTTCGTAAGATTTTCGGTCCCGTTTGCGTTGACGGGTTTTGGAGGAGAAGATTCAATCACGAACTATACTAGCTGTACGGCGACATCGACCTAGTCAAAAAACTGCGTATTGGATGTCTGAGATGGCTAGGACATGTCAGAAGTCAACGTAAGCCATGTGAATATCCATCGAAAGATGGGAAAAGTCATAATGTTAGGAAAATGGAGCTCTCTCCCCGCAGAATTCTACTATCAACATCTGTGCTGATTAAAGTCGGCCCTTAAGCAAAAACAGCCAGGTCTGGTTAAACCAATGGGTTTTTCATTCCATCTTTTCCATTCAGGTCTAGCACCAGATTTCCACTTGTTCCAAAGTCAGCAAAACTTCTTTGGTGGAAAAATTGGCCGAACAATTTTTGTAGTGACGACAATAGAAAGGCGAACCACACAGGCGGATCAGTAGAAATGCGGTGAAGTGGGAGGGTTGTGATCCCTTGTTTTCGGATCATAGCCCCGCTGATAAAAGGAAGAAGAAGAAGAAGACAATAGAAAGGTGGGTGGTGGTGTTGTCTAATGAAAGAAGGTATATATGGGTGGCAATGGTGCTATGGGTAGTGTGTTTGCTCGTTAACTGATGTGTGCAGGTTCAAGCTCGAGCGGGGAACAGCAATCATCAACCACCCGAGTATAAAGAAAAACGAACTACATCGAAGTTTTTCCAACCACTGCACCAAAGAAGAGTATTGAACTCACTTCTAGAAAAGAGATGAGCTTCAATATAATGGAATTTAGTTCCAACAACCACCCTCTACAGGACCCAGCTTTGTAACCAAATGCATTGAGGAATCTCTTCTCAAACCTTACGGTTTCGACAGAGAAAATAATATTTCTGATCTTCTGCTCAACTGCCAAAACTAAGAAACTCTTAAGTGAGAAACTATTGACCAGGATGGACGGGTAATTTTCACCCTAAATTGCTGGTCGAACTAAAATCGAAAGTACGCAAGCTCTTTAACAGAGCAAAACGCGACGGAGACTAGAAAACTTACACCGCGGAGCTAACGAAATACAACATGGAAATCAGAAAAGCTGAAAGAAACAGCTTCAGAGAACTTTGTGAGAACATATCGTCCATCCCTGCAGCGGCCAGGTTTCATAATGCCCTGTCTAAAGAAAAGGCAAGTGCGCTATGCTCGCTAAAAAAACAGGGTGCTAGCTATACCGAAAATGAAGAGTAGAGGACTCTTCTACTACTTGAAATTCATTTTCCGGAATAGGAGACGCCTCGAAATGAAAGGAGTAAACTAAACCACAAGTAATTGGATGTGTAAGATGCTGAAAACTAGTACTGCTTAAATAGAGGTGGGACAAGAAACCATCACAATAAGTACCACTAGAGGTTGCCCACAAGGAGGAAACATTAAGGTGGAGCCTAGCAGTAGATGAGGTACTGTAAAAATTTAAAGACGCTGATATAAGTTTTTTCACGGTCCCACCTCTCGCGAGCGTCTGACAAACATACGAGAGTATTGTTGTCACGAAAAAGCTTCTCAAATCGCCGTTCGGATTCGGCATTAAACTGAGGTCCCTTCCATTCGTGTGAAAAATATAACGCACACAACATGAGTGGTTGAGAGAAGCTAGCCCCTGGCACTTTAAAGAGCTGTTGCGCCAAATATTTGTATTTTTGATATAATCTGCCAAGGACACTTTGAAAACGTTGTCATTATTGCAGGAGCGAAATTTAAACAAACGCTCTGGAAAACCGTTTAATGGGGATTAGGAATCGCACAGAGGTGGTTTGAAACGGTAGAGCTTACATTGAATCCTACCAAAACCACTGTGGTACCTTTTACCAAGACAAGGCAGCTGAAGCGTATGTAACCTTTTCTTCTGGAAGGGATCAGAAGAGACCCACAGAAACAGGTCAAGTATGCTAAGCCGCCATCAAGGCACTGAAATCACACGAGATCAGATTCAGATTAGTATGGGATTGCCTCACCAAGAACAGCCTGGGCCAGACTAATAAAGCGACTGTCTACTAGGTAACAGAACATGTAGGAGTGGAGGGAAATGAAGCAGCTGATAAACTAGCAAGAAACGGCTCAAGGAGCACCGTAGGAAATTGGGAATAGAAGGGAACGAAACCTTGCCGATTCTGCAAAGACTTCACAGAGCGCCAGCACAGTTTATGGAATGCGAAGGACTACCTAATCCATAAAGAAAAGCAGACATCACCTAGGATCTTATCTTTTATCAGTGACCTTCGCTAGATCCACTTCAGATACACCGGTTTATCAAAGTAATTGGACTAGAGGAAGTGCTCTTAATGGCATCGACTAGCGCCCTAGTTTCGGGTGCACAATAAATTTGCCATAGGTTGCATTGCACTTGCACCTCACCAACCAAACATCTACATCTAAAACTCTTCGATAAAGAAGCTACGCTGAATTTTTGGTACTAAGTCTGTTGGAAGACAGCATAAGAGGTATAAGAAGCCATAGTTGTCCAGTTGCTTCTCGCATTCTTTTCTCACGATATAGATGTCTAAAAGATACCTACTATACCGTCCGTCACCATTATCATCTTTTATATCTGTGGGATAAATCCTTATCCCCTAAAGCTTTATTTACCCAAGCAGGTCTGACGTTTGAAAAGGTACAACATTCAACGCTTAGACCACACCTTAAGGGACTTTAAGACGGTTAAGAAATCAGAGGCATTGATTAGAGCGCAAATCTAGTATGCAAAGTCATTCACGTATCTAAATAAGAAAGTACTTTCTGCTTGCATATTTTTTGAGTCAGTTTGAGTTAGAAAATCTCAAGAAAAAGCTTTTATATTGTCCTTCTCAACAAAAATCCCTATTCTGGCAACTCTAATGTTAAAGGTCTCCATTTGACCTTACATCTATCAAAATAATTTCTAGCCAAAAACACTAATTGAATATGCCGACCAGTGTATTGAGACATTGACCTTTCCCTTATGATGTCTCAAGTGTAAATAAAAGCCAATGATCGAAGCTATAATATCCTATAAATACATTTAAATATTAATTGAGGTCTGCCATTCAGTCACTTCCACTGCCAGTGTGTGTAATAGGAGGCAGCAAGACAAGGTCACTTTATAGGAAATTATATAACTTCAGAGAAGGTCATCAAGGGCTTTTCAGTTCTCACCAAATTCGTGACAATGAATTCGCCGCAAAACGCATTACAGCATATTTTATCAAAGCGTCTAGTGTACTCGTGTCTATGAGTATCAGTAGTGCGCTCGATTTCGTTCTATTTTTATCTCAATCGACAAATATAAATAGCTATATGAAGATTAATACTATAGACAGAGGAATGAAAAGTATTATTGGATTTCTGGAAAATTAATTAAGTGATACATTTTTCTCGCGCTCAGAAAATTTTAATTTGTTTTCAGATGGAAGCAGGCGTTCTTCGATTAAGTGATGAATGGTCACTTCAGATTGAAAATATTGACGTGAGAATGATTTGCAAACAAGGAAAATAAATAGATTTTCTTTGAGTGCATGCCAATTTCAAGAGAAGTAATATGATGTTCCACACGACTCTTGCAATTAACAAGATGTTAATAGTGGGGAAATTTGAAAATGTGGTGCAGATGAGTGTTTTGTTTATTTAACAATGTAACTTGTAGACACACCCACTTTACTGAATGAATTTCGTTCGACGAATCTTAAAGTATTCTGTGGAATGTGAAGGTTATGTAAACGAGCAGAAGAACATTGTTTGACAAGTAGAGAGTTGTAGTTGTAAGAGTTCTAGGTACAACTCATTGTAGATATTTACAGACGGATGATCGATCTCTTGGGTCAGTAGCTTTAAGGGCATCGGAAGCAAATTAAAATGCTCTTGGTCTTCGAAGAAAAGTAATTGACCTTGTCTGCGGTCAAATAAATGAATGAACAGCAACAAACAGGAGCTGTATGATTTCATCATTAGTCGCAGAGGTAGGACAAGATTGAATAAAAAGCTTGTTTAACAAAACATATTTCTAAAAGTTTTTTTTTTTTTTTTTTTTTTTATTGTAATAGGAAACGCTCGACTGGAGCACTCAGACACAACTTGCCTCTTGTACTACCAGAAAGCAAAACCCTGATTTACCCATTTTATTGAAATTTCCTTGTCTTTCCAAGAAAGCCAAGCAAGCTCTTTTTGCGATTAGGAGCTTATAGTACCTCCAGGTTGGGGGTTGTGCCGTCGGGGTAACTTCCCTACCACGTAAAAAACAACTGGTTCCGAAACAACCAAAAGCCTCGGATAAGGATGACTCAACTAATGACGACCCCAGCAAACGAAATAAGGACAACGACCTTCGGATCTGTACGTGGAATGTTCTGTCCCTTTACAGACCACGTGCAGCCGAACAACTAGCAGAGGCCCTAGACTGCCATAAAGCAGATATTATCGCCATCCAGGAAGTGCGATGGGATGGGCCGGGCAAAAAGAGGATGAAAAGCTGTGACATCTACTACGGTGATTGCTACAGAGGCAACAGACAACGCTTATTCGGATGCGGATTTGTCATACGCGGCAGACTTAGGCAAGAAGTCTTAAGCTTCCGACACGTGAGCGAGCGTATTATGACTGTCTGGAACAAGGTTAAATTCGCTAACATAAGCCTAATATGTGTTCATGCCCCCACGGAGAAAAGGACCCTGCCACCAAAGAGTGTTTCTACGAGCTCCTCGACAAAACACACGAACAATGTCCTAAATACGACGTTAAAATCGTATTGGGCGATTTTAACGCCAAAATAGGAAAGGAGGACGTCTTTGGTAGGGCAGTTGGTAAGCATAGCCTACACGACACCACGTCTGATAACGGACTAAGGCTAATTGATTTCGCTGTGGAGCGAAATGTCACCATAGCAAGCACATGGTTTCCTCATCTCGATATTCATAAGCAGACATGGCGGTCGAATGATCATGTAACGATCAACCAAATTGATCATATTGCGATCAACGCAAGGCATGCCTCCAGTATTCTGGATGTCCGGACCTTCCGAGCGGCCAACATAGACTCGGATCATTACCTTGTTGTAGCCAAGGTACGAATGCGGATATCCCAATCTGAGCAACAAAGAAGAATCGCTGTGAGAAAATTTAAGGTCGAAAAGCTATAATCGCAAGAGACCGCCAGACTCTTCGCTGAACGCGTATCCCGAAATCTCTCAATCACCCCTTTGCCACCAGCATCAAGTACCGAAGACCAGTGGCAACACTGCCAACATGCCATCAGAAACGCCGCGACTGATGTGCTGGGTCTCGCTCGCCCACCACCGCGAAACCCCTGGTTTGACGAAGAATGCCGGCGAGTGCATGCAGCAAAACAAGAGGCATATAAAGCGGCGCTGCAAAGGAAAACGAGAGCTGCTCGTGAGCTCTACGAGCAAAAGAGACGGGAAGAACATCGGCTTCTCCAAAAGAAGAAGAAAGAGCATGAGAAGCGCGCGTTTGAGAATATCGAGAGTTTATACTCCAGGAACAATGTACGGAAGTTTTACCAAAAGGTAAAAAGAACGTGTCAGAGAAGTAATACCCGTACAGAAACCTGTACAGATGAAAATGGAAACCTCGTAGTAGAATCACAGTCGGTGCTGAGAATATGGAAAAACTACTTCTGCAGACTGTATAACGGCGACGAAGACCAACATCCCGCTGTCAGGCAGAATGAACCATTCAACATAGACGATGATAGTCAAAATTTCCGTCCACCTGACCAAAACGAAGTGAGGATAGCAATATCCAAGCTAAAATCCAACAAGGCTGCTGGACCTGACGGCTTACCGGCCGAACTTTCCAAGGCAGCAGGGGATGAATTGGTAGAGTTCATACACCAACTCATTTCTAACATTTGGTCAGACGAGTGTATGCCTCTGATGAATGGAATCTCAGCATCGTTTGCCCGATCCACAAGAAAGGAGACCCCCTCAACTGCGCCAATTATAGAGGCATCAGTCTCCTCAACATCGCATACAAGATCTTTTCTGCGATATTGTGTGAACGCCTGAAACCTTTTATCAACAGCCTGATTGGACCCTATCAGTGCGGTTTCAGCCAGGAAAGTTCACCATCGATCAAATCTTCACACTTCGGCAGATCCTGGAGAAAACCCAAGAATTCCAAATCGATACTCACCACCTCTTTATCGATTTCAAGGCCGCCTATGACAGCATCTATAGAGAAGAGCTTTATAGAGCCGTGTCTAGTTTTGACATCCCTGCCAAACTTGTCCGTCTGTGCAGGCTGACGATGGAGAACGCTCGCTGCTCCATCAAGGTCGGTAATGACCTCACCGAGACCTTTGATGTCAAAAAAGGCTTTAGACAAGGTGACGCGCTGTCATGTGACTTCTTCAATATTATACTTGAACGGATTGTGCGGAACTCACAAGCCAACACCGGAGGCACAATCTATTACAAGTCTGTACAACTGCTTGCATACGCCGACGATATCGACATTATCGGAAGAACTCAGCGGGCTGTCACCGGTGCGTTTGCAAGCATTGAGGCGGAAGCGGGCAAAATGGGTTTAGCGATAAACGAGGGCAAAACCAAGTATATGCTGTCAACTAGAAGGGAAAACCAACACCGACGAATTGGACAGAACGTCACCGTGGGCAGCTATAACTTCGAGGTAGTAAGGGACCTTGTCTACCTTGGCTCTGCTATAAATTCAGCAAACAAAATCAGTGCAGAAATCAATCGAAGAATAACTGTTGCCAATCGCTATTTTTTTGGGCTAATAACGCAATTCAACAGTAAAGCCCTATCTCGAACAACTAAGGAGGCTCTATATAAGACCTTGATCATCCCAGTCCTGCTTTACGGCGCTTAAACATGGACTTTATTAAAAGAGGATGAAGATATCCTTGGTCGCTTCGAGAGAAAAATTCTTCGTAAGATTTTCGGTCCCGTTTGCGTTGACGGATTTTGGAGGAGAAGATTCATTCAGGAACTATACGAGCTGTACAGCGACATCGACCTAGTCAAAAAACTGCGTATTGGACGTCTGAGATGGCTAGGACATGTAGAGCGAATGGACACCAACGCTCCGGCCCGCAGAGTCTTCGAATCTAATCCCGAGGGACGACGCAGTAGAGGGAATCATCGCCGTAGGTGGCGCGCAAAAGTTCAAGGGGACCTCGACCAACTTGGAGTGCGCAACTGGAGGCAATTAGCTAAAGACCGAGCTAAATGGAGAGGCTTGTTGGTTGAGGCCCAGGTTCGCCCCGAACTGTAGCGCCACCTAAGTAAGTAAGTAAGCTCATAGTACCAGCACTTACCACATCAGCACCCAAAATTTGCCACCTGCTACGAGTAAGGCAGGACACTTACAGATAAAACGTTTCGTAGAATCGTCATCCTATTTAGTAGCATCGCAAACTGTAGTGTCAGTTAAACCTAGCATATTAAGATGCTCGAAAGCGGGTGGCCTGTTAAGATGCCACTAAGTTGCCTACAGCCTTTTCCGCTGAGAACCAGGAAAAATGTCGCGGATTTCTTACAGATGCCCGGATGCATTCGTTTAGTCAACCTGCATACTAGAGAGCCATACTACATACATTTGTTTTCGTGAGAAACCTTATGGTCAATGGAAGCCCTAAAAGAGGACACAGGAAGACCCAACGCAGGTTCGGGTCCTGGGAAAACCTCATCTGAGCATTACCTAGTAATCTCTTCGGAGATCTAGTTCTCCAAGATTCCAGTGTGATCTGGGACCTAGACAAGTGACAGAGAATTCAGCCTTGCGACCGATGTCAGAGAGTTTTTTTTATTCCCAGAACTATTCTGGAAATGATTGGGCAAGGCCATCTAACCCCACTTTCGATCCAATGCTTCCTCCCACCGTCAAACAATGACCTTGATGGCCGCTATGTCAAGATTGCGTGATCACCGGCTTTTTGAAAATGTTCGCATTTAACTTGCCAATTTATATGACAAGTCTGACTTCGTCTGTATCGACGGCAACTAAAGACGAATGTTATAATCTCGATTCAGAGGGCCTCCCAACCGACCCTATGCCCACGAGAAATACCTACACCCATTTTCATGAGAGTTTGAACATCTCCTTCCACTGTAGCTAAATATCTCTAAGCCTATGCTTCTCATATTGCCTCCAAACGTCTTTTGTATCTCCAAAAAACTCGCAGCAACTATTATAACTATTTTCATCTCTAATTTTATTCCAGTCCATCCATCTCACTCCGTCGGAATTGCTCCACAGTTCCTATCCCTTTACTATCAGACTGTCAGAGCACTTCGCACCAAAACCTCGATGGCACACCTGAACTTACAAGCACTTCCCAACGATATTTTTGTCCTAACTGAAACCAACCTTTGTCCCAAAGTGAATTATTCACTTCTGATTTCGTTGTCTTTCGTGCTGATGGCCAGGTCAATCAAAAACTAATCGTTTTGATGCAACCCTTGTTAAATCTTCTAACACCCCCTTATTTGAATTCGTATGTGCTAGATTATCTGTATCCAAACGGAGCGTATACATTCTTTGTTGTCATATTCGCCTTTCTCAACCCGCCTAAGCATACCAGCTGGGTGTTGATAATGTTGACTCTCTGTTAGACATCGCTAATCCTGGTGACGATTTTATTATTGTTGGCGACTTCAACCTTCCGAGGACGAATCATCATTTTTTCCTACTAACTCCTCCTCATTAGAGGAAACCAACCTTTCAGCTTTCGCAAAGCTGACTTAGCTAAACTTAATAACCTAGTCAATAATATAAATTTCAGCCTGTTTCTAAATATTAACACCCCCATTGATATCGCTCTTCTATTCTTCTACACAGCAATCTTTGACTGTCTTCTCCAATCTGTCCCATATATGCATCGACAAAACTGCTTGTCCTCACCTTCCTGGTATAATAAGGAATTGCATACTCTTCGCAATGTCAGAAACGAAATATGGAAAACTTACCTGGTATCCAGATCTGCCTCAGATTACTCATATTAGCAGCAAACTTACTCCCACTTTTTCATCCTCTGTGAATCCCTCTATCTCGAATATCTCGATAGAATGCAATTAAGCCTAATCACTGATTCTAGGCGCTTTTACCAATAATCAAAAGAAACTCCGACGGCTTCCCTTCCACTCTAATATTACTTAATACTTCATCTGCTGGTGGGCGCCGTGGCGTAAGTGGTTAGTGTGTCGGATCACTACGCATGAGGTTCCAAGTTCGAATCCCAGAAAATACCAAAAAGTTTTTTCACGGTCCCACCTCTCGCGAGCGTCTGAGAAACATCCGAGAGTATTCTTGTCACGAAAAAGCTTCTCAAATCGCCGTTCGGAGTCGGCATTAAACTGTGGGTCCCTTCCATTCGTGTGAAAAATATAATGCACACAACATGAGTGGTTGCGAGAAGCTAGGCCCTGGCACTTTAAAGAGCTGTTGCGCCAAATATTCGCCCAACATCTTTGCAACCTTTTTCAGCCAATCGAATAGTGACCATGTACACAAACCAGACATAGATTTTTTTCTTCTACCTGAGTAACTGTCCTCAATCCTCCCTAGTTTCAGACGACATTAGGTCTGATATTGCGCGATAAAAAAATAATAGGCTCAAAGATAATTTTCCCTCCCAGCCCCAATGGTCTGCCCGCCATCTTTCTAAAGAAATGTGTAAATGTCCTGTGTCAGCCTCTTACAAGTCAATTTCGTCTCTCACTCTCTCAAGCGGTTTTCCCAAAATTATGGAAGGACTTCTTTATTTTCCCTATCCATAAAAAAGGCAGTAAAAACGACATATCTAACTATCGACCCATATCCAAACTTTCCTCTATCCCCAAGCTCTTCGAAAGCATTGTCTACAACTCATTTCCAAGGCAAATTAATTTTTTCCCCACAACAGCACGGATTCTTAAAAAGTAGTAGGTCTACAACGACTAACCTAACCGAATTCGTTTCCAAAACACTGCAAGCATTAGAGAAAGGTAATGAAGTGGATGTCATTACCATCGACTTCAGCAAGGCGTTTGATAAAATCGGTCACTTAAGAATTTGCATTAAACTTAAAGCCCTCGGTTTTCCACCCTCTTTCATTTCATGGCTGAGATCGTACCCAGAGAAACGCCAGTACAGGGTTCTATTCAGATTTTCATACTCTGACCCTATAAACGCCACTTCAGGGGTTCCTCAAGGCAGTCATCTTAGTCCGCTGATCTTTGTCTTAACTATAGTTCCTTTCTATATTCTTAAAAAAAAAAACAGGCAGATATAGCAACACATCCCTCTTAGTACGAAGGTAGAACACATTTGGATACCCATTAACTTTGAAAAGCCATTTATACGTAGAATGATAGTTCCTCATTGCGTATTGTATTTAAAATCATTTAACTAAAAGAAATGTAACAAATATTATTAAAAATGAAATCAAAAATGTCTCAAAATCGAAAAAAACCATCGCAAGTGGTTATACCGTCGGCATTCCTGGAAAATGTATCTTAATATGTATTGTTTTTTTTTTAAAGCTTATATTCACGGAAATATAATTAAATATTCATACACTTTTAAATCTTAGGTAAAAAAATAAATAAAAAAAAAAGTATTCCCTCATTTACAGAGGAAACATCTTAACCAACCTGTCAGCGTTATAATCCATTTAGAGGTAAAATAATCACCTATGCCTAACTTTATTAGGCTCATGGTGAATGTGGGGTAGTCGTTTATTGTAGCTTCCACTTCCGAGGAATGGGTTGAGTAGGGTGGTGGTGGCCTGCGGTTGATTGAGGACGAGTTCGTGCGTGTGAGTGTGTGTTTCCAACGTCGCCAGATGTCCACTTTCAGTATTGATTTTGTTGGTTTCCTCCCACCACGCTGCTGCCTTTGAATGAGTGCCACAAGTGAGTTCTAACAATCAATTGTAGGGGTTAAATGGACGTAGATAGTTTACTTGTGGTATTGCTTTCGCACCTGGTATCACTGAAAGTGTGCTTACGCTGCCACTTTAACTGAAGAAAGGCATTTGAAAACATCGATTGGTGATGTTGGTATTAAGTTGCTGCTGCTGCTTCAACAAATGCATTTTAATGGTATTCTTCTTCTGTGTTGTAGTTAGTTGTTCTATTTCATTATACTCGCACCAATAGAAACACAAAAGACAATAGCTTTACATAACAAACAAACTATGTACAAACACTAAAATGCTACTTATGTACACACACACTGTATCGTTTTCAGTAGTAGTAATCACTTTTAGGTGATGCTAAATAAAATCCTTATTTACACCACGGTGGACTAGATGTCAGAGAAATTAATTAAGATGGATAGTTGAAAGTGATGAAGGACACAAACAAGAAAGGTGGAGATGAAGGAAGTTACTGTCACTTGAGTGCGTGGGCAGGATTTGCTGAGTGTCGTATTTTGTTTGTACAGGAGTAGAAGATTTGAGAAAGTGTCATGCAATGAATTCTAGTTAAATTTTAAGGGGAATCAAAAGCTACTCTTACCTATTTCCTGAAAATTTAAGATTTTATTAATTTTAAAGCAAAGTATTGAAACTTAGAATTGTAAGAAGTTGTACTAGATGTATGTATAATAAAGAAAGTATTTTGATTATATTTGCGTCCAATTTGATTTGGTTCTACCGATAATAATCTGATTTGGATGGTAGATTACACTATCTTCTACGAATCGGAATCGGAACATCTTGATGCATCGAACATTGCATCGTAAGCGAAAACAAATTCAGTTTCGTCAGCGGTAAGTCGACAGTTGATGCTATACATATTTTGCGAACCATCATTGAGAAATATCGCCTGAATAAGAGAAACGTGTATAGAGTTTTCATCGATCTTAAAAAAACCTTTGATCGAGTACTGAGGGAGCTAGTGTGGTAGTCAATCAGAAGTCAATTTACTCAAAAAAGGTCCCGTTGCGGAAATTGGAAACTATAGGCCCATCTCACTTCTTTCTGTTTTTAGCAAAATTTTTGGAAAACTAATGAAAAATAGAATAATGAGTTTTTTAAATAAAACCAGCTTTTTCAATCCAGTTCAATTTGGTTTTCTCAAAGGCAAATCGTCCGAAGATGCGCTTTTACAGTTTTGCTCCCAAATAATGTCGCACCTCGATGGAAAAAAATGTACGGCTGGTTTATTTATTGACATTACCAAGGCATTCGACATGGTCAACCACAATTTCTTGTTGAGAAAACTGGAGAAAGCTGGATTTCGTGGATTCATGCTTCACTGGTTTAGGTCGTATCTTGAAAATAGGTCGCAAAGAGTGAAGATAGATGATATAAAGAGCGAAATAAGGTTGTCCAAGCTGGGTGTTCCTCAAGGCTCTGTGCTAGGCCCAGTTTTGTTTTTGGTCTATATCAATTCACTCTTTGCTCTTAATTTTAAGGGCTCACCAACTGCTTTTGCTGATGACGTTGGTTTCACTTATGGCTTAAATAGTCCCTTGGACCTGGTTTCTGATGTTAATTGGGACCTTAGCTTATTGAGACACTGGTTCGCTGAACATAATTTAGTAATAAGCTCAAAAACTAAGATAACGTTTTTCAGCTTATCTTCCGCGTACAATTTGGAAGCAAATGTGTACTTCCATCCACCTGAGTGTCTTAGATTTAAACTGTCTAACTGCTATTGTTCGTCTGGTTTTTTCTCTCCCTCTTTTTGTTCTAATCTAACCTGTAGTGATAAATGTTTTCTAATAGAGAGAGTAGACGAATTTAAATATTTGGGGCTTACCCTTGATTCTAGGATGAGTTTTGCGAATCACGCTGATACTTTGAAAAAGTATTTCCGATGCACCCTTCGATATTTTTACTATTTACGTAACGTTTGCTCTACCAAGCTTTTAAAAACAATTTATTATGGTATTTTCCATTCCAAGTTACAATATGGAATTGCTTGTTGGGGGGGTGTGTATCGTAATAAAATACAACCACTGTTGATTTTGCAGAAATATGTCCTAAGAAAAATTTGTCGAAAATCTGGTAGAGATTCTAGCTTTCCTTTGTTCTGTGCCCTGAAAATTCTTCCTGTTCGTCACTTGTATTGTTATAAGGTGTTAAAAATATTCTTTATGAAGTCTGGTAATCGCAATTTCCATTTAATTTCTTGTTATAATCTTCGTGGAAACCTTTCTAACATTTTATCTGTACCCAATTTCCTTACCACTGCATACCGTCATTTTTTTCTGTTTTGTCTTTTAGACTATTTAATGAACTCCCTCAGTCTATCAGGAAAATTACAATACCTGGAATGTTCTTAAAATACGTAAAAATGTGGCTCTTCAGCTTTGATTATGCTACGTTAGAATCTTGTATTTCTAATGTTTTGGTCTAATCTTTGTTTTTAGTCTTTGTTTTCATTCTTTCCTTCTTTTATGATTTTTTTATAATTAATTTTCTTTTTTATTGAAATATTTTTGTATGTTTATAGCTCATTTTTTATTTTGTTCTTAATTTATAATTCTTAAAGGGTCACCCCACCCATACATTTTACTTTGTATTGTTTTAGTCAATTGAATATGACATTCAACTCTATTTTTTACTTTTTATAAATACTGAATGCTCAACCTTTCTCATATTATGTTTCTAAGAACTTGAATTGTTTTATTTGAATGTTTCATGAATTTATAAGAAATAAACACATTCTAATCTAATCTAATCTAAATTCCTGAAAAGCTCATAAATTTAGTCCGTGACATCTATCACCGGGTAACAACACAAGTTAAGTGCGCCTGTGGGCTTACTGACCAATTTGAAGGCAAAGTGGCCCAGTTCTGAGCCCATTGCTATTCAATCTTGTTATGGACCTTCTGACCCGCGAAATCCAAGGAAGTTTGCCGTAGACGCTGCTTTATGCTAATGACATCGCGCTCCTAGCAGATGACAAAACGACCCTGCAAAAAAGGCTATCGGCATGGGTGAATGCTTTTGAGGCCTATGGTCTAAGAATAAGCCGCACAACAAATGGTTGAATTCTGTTTTAGTGAAGTCGATCGCAGCTCGGTACAGCTAAAAATAAGTGACCAACTCATCAAAAAATCAGACAATTTTAAGTACGTTGGATTACATGTCAGTGGGTATAGGTCACTTGAGAAGAAAGTTACTCACAGAATCCAGTATGGTTGGCAAACCTGGCGGGCCGTATCTGGCGTACTATGCGATGAAAAGATCCCACAACAGTTAAAAGGCAAAATATATAAGACAATTATTAGGCCTGCAATAATGTATGCCTCTGAGTGTTGGACAGCACCTAAGAAACTACATGTCGCTGAAATGCGCATGCTCAGGTGGGCCAGTGGAGTAATGTTGCTTGACCAAGTCAGGAACAAGCATATCAGAGGCAGCAGTAAAGTCACACAGATCTCTGTAAAACTCAAAAAAAAAAACTGCCTCCGACGGTATGGGCATGTCATGCGGAGACCGGAAGACCACGCGGTAAGACAAGCGATGGACTTGCCAGACATAAGAAGATGACCGGGTAGACCACCCAAAACCTGGAGCAACACCATAAAAAAGGACATGCGGGAGAGGAATGTGTGTAACCCGACAACCCAGGACAGAACAGCCTGGCGATATCGTACAAGAAGAGCCGATGCTAAATAGGACTAAGGCTAGGACAAAAAAGAAGAAGAAGAAGAATTGCATCGAAAAAATTGCAGTACTCTGCTTTAAAAAAGGGAGACCCCTCAACTGCGACAATGATAGAGGTATCAGTCTTACAAGATCTTTTCTGCGATATTATTTGAACGGCTGAAACCTTTTACCAACAGCCTGATTGGCCCCTATCAGTGCGGTTTCAGCCCAGGAAAGTCCACCATTGATCATATCTTCACAGTTCGGCAGATACTGGAGAAAACCTAAAACGTCCACGCCGATACTCATCATCTCTTTAGCATTGCAAGGCCTCCTATGACAGGGTGATGATGGAGAACGTTCGTTGCTCACCAAGACCTTTGATGTCAAAAAAGATTTTAGACAAGATGACGCGCTATCATGTGCCTTCTTTAATATCGTACTTTAACCGATTGTGCGAAACTCATAAGACAACACCAGATTCACAATCTATCAAAAGTCCGTACAACTACTTATAACCGCCGACGATATCGACATAATTGGAGGAACTCAGTGGATTGTCCCCGGTACGTTTGCAAACATTGAAGCAGAAGCAGCCAAAATGGGTTTAGTGATAAACGAGGGCAAAACCAAGTATATGCTGTCAACAAGGAGCAACAATAAAAAAAACCACGTATTGGACGTTTGAGATGGCTAGGACATGTAGAGCGAATGGACACCAACGCTCCGGCCCGCAGAGTTTTCGAATCTAACACAGAGGGACGACGCAGTAGAGGGCCTCCTCGCCGTAGGTCTGTGGTCGGTGGTTTTGGCTCAACGTGAATTTCATCGTTGATTCCCTGGTCGTTTGGCACTAGCTGGGTAAATACTGCAGCGTGCGCTTAGCCACTTGCGTCGATGAGACTGGTTCAATACGGGACAGTAGCAGACGTCGAGAATATCGCTTCTATGGCTGCATATGTCCAAAAGGACCCTGGAACATCAACCAGACGGAGAGCCACTCAATTAGGCATCAATAGCCTTTACAGTGAATTTTGATGAAAAATTTAAAGATGTGTCCCTTCAAAGTGCAAACAGCGCATCAGCTATTGTCTGCAGACCGCCAATCGCGTGTAAATTATAGCCAATCCTGAGCTTCAATAAGCAAACTTATAGCTTCTGGGGCACTGAAAATCCGCATGCAATGCTCGAAGAGCCATTACATTCTCTCAAAGTCACTGGTTCGTGCGGCGTTTACTGAGGAAAGGTGATTGGTTCATATTAGGTATGTTCGTGTACTTTCTGCACCAAAATTCGCAGTTTGTCAAATTTCCCCGAGTGGGGGTAAAATTCTCTCAGAGAGAGGTGAAATTACGAAAAAATTAGCGAACGCGTTGAACCACAAAAGTTGCCCACTTTTTGAACTTTTGGACCTCAAACCCAATTGTACGCGAAAGAAAGAAAGAGAAGGAACAATCCAACAAAAAATCATGTATACAGCGATTTGACAGATTTGACAGTTTTCACAAACTAGGCCACAGAAATTTCTTGCACTAAAATTCGCTGCATGGGGAAATTTCTTACTCCCTCGAGCGCACTGTCTTCAGTCAAAAACTACGAAAATTCTCAGTACTTGAACAGGTTTTCGTGAAAATTCGCTGTTTTGGGAGGGTACGCGAACAGACCTATTTTTTCGAAGACGGCGTCAACAACACTGTTATTGTGATTGATGAGCGCCGCAGAATCATAATCAGCGACTTCTTGCTGCCGCAAATTGACTAATTGGGTTTGGAGAGCATGTGATTCCCGAAGGACGGTGCAACTGCATACACAGCACGATCGACAATGGATATTCCGTGCAAGCGCATCCTGGCAGCTTAGTCGTTTTGTAGCACTGGCCCCCAAGATCGCCCGATTCGATCGTTTCAGACTTATTTCTTTGTGGTTTTGTGGTCATGGGTCTTTACGAACAAGCCACAAACCTTGGCGGAGAACATCTGACAAGAAGCGGAGAGCTTATTGTCAAACGTTTTGAGAAATGTCATGGAAAATGCCGTGGAACAAGCCCGAATGTGCATCACCTCTGGCGGCGGCCACTTGGCCGATGTTATCTCCGGAGCATAATAAAAAAAAAGATTTACTTCTATAATCAACAATCAGAACCAATTCTTTTTATTTACCAAGTTACTGCTTTAGGAAATCGAGTAAGGACTTTTGCGCCACCTTCTAGATCTTGAAAGTATCAATATGCATAGCACTGGCCTTGGGCTATTTATTGCACAGCCCACAATATTTATGAGAATATCCTCGAGTTCATTCTGCATTGTTTGCATCCAAAATATCTAATTATTGGAAAAATCATAAATACAATATTACTACCCCGAATACCCTACAAGACCACATCAAACAGACAAGATGAATAAAACATGAGGCTATATAATTTTTTATTTCCTTTAAATGCGTACGTCTGACGTCGATAATTATACCATTTAAAAGAGTAAATAAATAATGCCTACAGTCAACTCCCACTATATGCATGCATTATTTACATATGCAGTATTTATAGTTTGTACGCAGACTGAAACTAAGTTTTCCTGGTATCCTGCCAAAGTCGAGAGCCTTTGACGTTGTTTACACATTCAATTTAAAAGTGTCGGCTCTTGTATCGTTTTATAAACAAATGCGTTCAAATTTTTCGCACAACGAACAGTGTGCGGACTTCTAGCACTCTTTCGTTTGTTTAACTCTTAACGAAGAAGCTTATTAATCGTAAAATTAGCCACAAAATTGAGGAGAATTTCTTTTCTTAGACATTCAATGTCACTTGTCAACCAAAATAGCCACGTGCGTGAAGTCTGTGGTCTGCGATGTGTGTGTGTGTGGGAGTGCGGTTTTGATTGGAATTAAAAAATGTTTGCGACGAGTAGTCTAACATGAATTTGGGGAGGTAATTAAGAGTGAGCATTTTAATTAGACTTTAGGAAATAAGAAGATGTCTTTACTAACCGACTATGGTTATGTTGGACAAGTTTTTAAAAAGAGGGCAATCTTGGGTACACAATAGACCAGTGAGAAATGATGAAATGTTGGAGGTTGGGTAGGGTAGTGTTGAAACTTCAATTGAATTCTTGACATTCAACCACTTGACATAGTATTTCACTCAATCTGGATTTGTTTATTGATTTCTTGCGTCTATTGATTGAAGGATTTATCATGATTTTGTGTTATCCACTTCTGACACTCCCTGTAAGTACCTACTTTTGTTCTTTTATTTGAACATTTATCGACTATACTGCTAGCTTTATTCATAAACGTAATATTTAAGGGTTGTTTAAACTAATCAGCTTCCTTCAACATGAAATGTGATTTATAAGACCAAAATGTATAAAGTAACATTGGTGGTACTTCAATGTACGGAAGTTTTACCAAAAGGTAAAAAGAACGTGTCAGAGAAGCAATACCCGTACAGAAACCTATAGAGATGAGAATGGAAACCGGAGTAGAATCACGGTCGGTCCAAGGTCAAATCCAACAAGACTGCTGGACCTGACGGCTTACCGGCCGAACTTTCCAAGGCAGTTGGGGATAAACTGATAGAGAGCATACACTAACTTATCACCAAGATTTGGTCAAACGAGTCAACGATGGTCAACGCCTGAAACCTTTTATCAACAGCCTGATTGGACCCTATCAGTGCGGTTTCATGCCAGGAAAGTTCACCATCGATTAATCTTCACACTTCGGCAGATCCTGGAGAAAACCCAAGAAGTCCACACCGATACTCATCATCTCTATATCGATTTCAAGCCCTCCTATGACAGCATCTATAGAGAAGAGCTACATATATAGAGTCATGTTTAGTTTTGATATCCCTGCCAAACTTATTCGCCTGTGCAGGATGACGACGGAGAACGCTCGTTGCTCCATCAAGGTCGGTAATGACCTCACCGAGACATTCGATGTCAAAAAAGGTCTTAGACAAGGTGACGCACTGTCATGCGACTTCTTTAATATTGTACTTGAACGGTTTGTGCGGAACTCACAAGCCAACACCAGAGGCACAATTTATCAAAAGTCCGTACAACTGCTTGCATACGCCGACGATATTGACATAATTTGAAGAACTCAGCGGGCTGTCACCGATGCGTTTGCAAGTATTGAAGTAGAAGCGGCCAAATATAAACGAGGGCAAAACCAATTATATGCTGTCAACAAGAAGGAACAATCAACACCGACGAATTGCACAGAACGTCGCAGTGGGCAGCTATAACTTCGAGGTAGTAAGGGACTTTGTTTATCTCGGCTCTGCTATAAATTCTGACAATGATACCAGCGCAGAAATCAAGCGAAGAATAACTCTGGCCAATCGTGTTTTGTTTTTTTTGCGCTTATAAGGCAATTCAACAGTAAAGCCCGATTTCGAACAACGAGGGAGGCTTTATATAAAACGCTGATCATCCCAGTCCTGCTTTTCTGCGCTGAAATATGGACTTTATTAAAAGCGGATTAAGTTATCCTTGGTCGCTTCAGAGAAACATTCTTCGTAAGATATTCGGTCCCGTTTGCGTTGACGGGTTTTGGAGGAGACGATTTAATCATGAACTATACGAGCTATACAGCGACATCTACCTAGTCAAAAAACTGCGTATTGGACGTCTGAGATGGCTAGGACATGTAGAGCGAATGAACACCAACGCTCGGGTCCGCAGAGTCTTCGAATCTAACCTGGAGAGACGACGCATTAGAGGGAATCCTCGCAGACGGTGGCGCGCACAAGTTCAAGGGGACCTCGTCCAACTTGGAGTGCGCAACTAGAGGCAATTATCTAAAGACCGAGCTAAATGGAGAGGCTTGTTCGTTGAGGCCCAGGTTCACCTCGAACAGTAGCGCCACCTAAGTGAGTAAGGCGGTCCTTAAAAATTTTCAAAAAATGTTTTTTTTTAACCGATTCTAATTCTCTATACTTTTAAGAATAAAGTATGTACAAAAAAAAATGGTATGTACCTCACCCACATAAGCACATTTAAACGCATAAGCCGTACACGCACACGGATCACACTAAAGCTGATGCATCTACTAAGTTTACATGACCAGAGTGAGAGAGGATTGAGGATTGAGGTTCGGCGTTTTCGCTGTAACTGAATTGAGGAAACGAATTAAAATCGAAAGAGGATTGATTTTGATAATTCTTCGCCTGTGTGTGAAGATCCTTTTCTTTCCCTTTCTCTCTTCTTTCTCTATCTGTCAAACTCGATCTTTCGATCCGCATATATATGCAACACTCAAAAAACAATTCTGTGATCGGATCGAATGAGTCCTATCCTCGATCCGAATTTAATCCGGATTCCCTCTTGATTTAGTCTTAGGTAAAAGTAAAGTGTAATCGTGATGTTCCTATGAAAAGCTTTTGTAAAATCTGTGTAGAGTACATCACCTTATAAAATGACTAAACAACACGCGGTGTCATCTAAGTACTAACCGCGCTCGATGCTGCTTGATTTCGGTGATCGGGCGAGAACTTCTCAGTGTGGTTGATCGTTTTATGTTTGATTTTTGTGTCGAAGTCATTCCGATTCACTGGTCTCGCTAAAGAAGATTCTCGCAAGCGTCTGACAAACATCCGAGAGTATTGTTGTCTCGAAAAAGCTTCTCAAAACAAGTTGCCCTTCGGATATGGCACTAAACTGCAGGTCCCTTCCATTCGTGCGAAAAATATAACGCACACAACATGAGTGGTTGTGAGATGCTAGGCCCTGGCACATATCTCAAATATTTATTTATTTATTTATTTTTAACTGATTTCAATCAGCAAGCCACACCTACGATCCACGGTTATTTGTTTTTGCTACAAAATATTGATTTAAGGTCTATTTTATTAAAAATATTGGGCAAAAACAATACAAAGCTTATACAATATGGTTTGGAAACCCTGGTTTTAAGCCAAAAGAAGTAAAGCACTATTGTGTGCTTGCAACTGTAAGGTTCAAACCCTTATTGATCGTGAAATAAAATATGAAATAAATAAATACGTCCATCAATTCATTCGTATGAAACAGATTTTGTACAATACCTGTTTCACAAGCTCTAACCCTTCTAAAAAAATAAGGCTGGGGTAACGCAGGGAAGCGTCCTTGGACCGCTTTTGTACCTACTATATACTCGTGATATACCGCAAGGCACCGTATGATATACCGAAGAAGGCACCGTATTAGCCACATTTTCCGACAACACTGCCATCCTGGCAACGGGTAAAACGGTCGAAGACACAACTGCAAAAGTGCAAGAAGCATTGAATAAAGTAAATGAATGGACAAAGAATTGGCGGCTAGCACTGAATGAAACCAAATCTATTCATGTCAATTTTACTTACGTATACAAGCAAACAAATAATTTGCCTATTTTTACACTATTAGAATTCCGTTTGCAAACGAGGCTAAATATCTCGGTATATCTTCTTCGCACACGAAGAAAAAACGTAAAGAACTCGAAACCAAATACAGAGAAATGTTCTGGCTACTTGGAAAACATTTCAAGCTCAATATAGAGACTAACCCCCTAAAAACAATTACTTAGTTTCCCAGGACAGATGTAATTTAAAGTTGGGAAATAAAAAAATATACATAGAGAACAAACTGCTTTTATACAAGCAAGTGCTAAAGTCGTTGTGGACATATGGAATACAACTCTGGAGTTGTACCAAAATAAGTAATGTCAATATTATACAAACTTTTGAAAATAAAGTGCTAAGATCAATAGTTAATGCACCGTAGTACATTAGAAATAGCGATATCCACAGAGATTTCGAAATTGCAACAGTCGAAGATGAAATCAAAAACTTCGCGCGTAAGCATAAAAACAGATTACAAGGGTACGTTCACAATGAAGTCCTTTACATTCTTGATAAGAGGAATCTACTGCGTCGTCTACAAAGGACTAAACCTTTCGACTTAACGCTATAACAAAAAACCGCGTCTAATTTACGGAACATGCAGGAACTTTCATTGGAAACGGACCTGCAAAACGATCTCAATACGTGAAAGAAAAACTGATTGATATGTCAAAAACTTAGTTGTAGTAAGCAAAATCAAATTCATCATGAAGGAAGGTTTTTTTTGTGAACAAAAAAGCTCACACTACTATCAACACGCGCTGTCGGTCCTCATAGTGTCTTCATGAACATTTTTTACCTACCCTCGGAAAAAAAAGCAAGCTCTAACCCCAGCTCTAGTCCCTATTATTGACGAGTAAGCACATTATTTGAGATATTAATCGATGACATGTCGCTTCTCCTTTTTATGAACATTAAGCACATAATTTGTTTCCAAGAAATACATAGAAATGTTGTAAAGTAATTTTACTGACCTTTCCGTTCAGAAGAATAAGTGTTCCTTCAAAAAGTTCACCTGTTGAGGTGTGGAGTTTGATCAACTCCTCAACACGCCCAACAACCAACTTGTCGAACTGGTGTATATAAGCAGTGCTTGTATGAGATTCTCCCGTGGTTTCAAGTGCAAATCAATGGCCCTCATCAAGAAATTGAGGAAGGCCAAGAATTTCTTCTTCGTCACCAAGATAAGATGACATTGGTGCGTATAGCGGCAAGAACACTACTTGGGAGAGTTTTCGTTTGCATACAAATCCGTCAAGCACAGCAGGCCTGGTATTGGTGCCACCCACAGCACCACTTCCACTTAAGTAAACAAATGGCGGAGTTTGTTCAGTAAGGCTAAGCTATTCTGTACAAATGCAAAAGCATACACAATCTGCGATACTAACTGAATTGTTACAAACAGTTACGGTTTCGACCGAGTCATTGAATATAGTCCAATAAAATTCCAATATCTTCAATAAATAGGTCAAGTTGGGGGAATGATTCACCATTGAGAAGATGCCAGCTCGCTGAGGACGATTAAAACTGCCGGTAAAAGTTGTCAATAATTTGAAAGGGACGAAGTTGCGTACGTTTATGCATTATGTTGAGCCAGATGACTAATAGACGGTACTAGTAATATTTACATAACCTTAGTCATCCAATACTTATTTTACTTTTTAACTCAGAGAAACCTATTGTGTGACTTGATTTATTTATACGCATAGTTATACCATGCGAATAAGTTTTACAGAAGCAGTGAACAATTTATTAGTAAATTCCTATGCGGTAGTTTTGTACTTATACAACGGTATGTTTTCTTTCTATAATAAGGTGGCGTATACGTATATAAGCGAACCCTACATGCAGATTAGTAGGAATGCGGTGAAGTAGAAGGGTTATGATTCCTTGTTTTCGAATCATAACCACGCCGAAATAGGAAGAAGAAGAAGAAGAAGAAGAATGAGGTGGCGTATACGTAACATTTGCAGAGGAAAATTGTCGCCTGACGCATGTGACACAAATTTATGCTGTAATGTCCTTGATTTCTTGAATGTTATTCAAATGTTATAACGCGTATAAGAGAGGGAGTTTCGGTCATCTATTTAATCCGAAATTAGTTTCTATCCAAATAGACCTCATGCAGTCGAAAATTAGAACAGACAACTTTCATGTCCGTCGTTAGACACCTTAGTTACATTCCTAAAACCGTAATCTCAATATACGAAAGTTGGAAAAAAAAACTTCCTGAGGTTTTTCCACCCTGGTGTTTTAACAACAGGATATTTTTAATGACAAATTTTTGCCTTGAATTTTTTTTCTTCCAAAATTTGCATTTCGCTTACAGACTAAATCAATAGAATTTCTAAAATAAATCCTTCCTAAGCAATTATCTCATTTCGCTAAATAATGACCATAAAATATTCCTCACAAGTCCTTGTCAGAAAACATAAACAACAATATCCTTCCGGCTACCATTGCAGTGGCATGCGAAAGTGGTGACTCCGTTGTTAGTAGTGTGCTCTGTTGACCTAAATGGAGAAAGTTTTGCACAAGACTCGTGCAAAGCGAAACCGTCCGCCCTTCTTTCATAAGAATCAGTATATACTCGTATAAATCGATTTATTTTTTTATTTTTGTTTCTGTGACATTATTCTGCGAAAAAAAAATGCCACACACTTTCGCAACGTAATCACAACGGAAATTATACGCAGTGAAAATTAAAAGATAATTTTAGGTTTTCCTTCCGTTAATTAGGAGATACATTATTCACTTCATTCGATAGAACCAAATCAAACCATTTTAAATAGATAAAATCATAATTCGATTTCGCACTCAGGATTTAAGGATGTCTCACAGTGACAGTAACTTTCGGTGGATGAGAATGATTTATTTTTTTTTTGTTGGGGGGCAACATGCTATGATGAGAGGTACTACACTTGAAAGGAAGGAAGAAAATGTTTATCTGCAATGCGGTGTTGTACAGCATAGATACTAAATGGGGGCAGAAAATTAGATCTGAGTTTTGCAGGAACACTCTTCGTTCTATTAAATTTATTATATTTTCACTTAGATATTTTTATTATTTTGTTTTCTATAAGAAAAGAAAAAATAAAGCACAAATTTTCACATATCAATGTCCGTGAAAATATCACAGAACAGAAAAAAAAAATCTATCTCACTTAAGAGAATAGAAAATATAGATAAATCTGTAGAAACACCGATACATTCATAATTCGATTATATTTTTGTCACCCCCGCATTAGTATTTTTAAAACACTTTTATTTTTGCTACAAGAATTTCGATTGCAATTGAGAAAATTACATTTTCACTATTTTTTTTGCAAGGATTTATGAAATTGAACTGTATCTATGTGTAGAGGTTTGCAAGTAGTACTGTGAGGCAGTATAAAAATTGTTGAATTGTTTCAGGCTTAAGTATTAAGAGGAGACTGACTGAGTGTACCTAGGTAGCGATACATTCAAAGTTGGATATTCAAGAGCTTTACGACGAAAGTTCTTGCACCCCGAAAGTACATGTGGATGTGGGTTGTTTCAGGGGTTGTTGATGCGAAGAGAATTTTATAAACACAGAGAGACATGGAGAGAGTGTATGAATGAATGGGTGGAATTTCCCACGGTTTATACTTTACACATGTGCGTCTACGGGATGTTTTTGCGATAAGAATGTTTGACAACAACTACAGCAGGTAGGTAATATTATTGCGGGAAGAGCGCATGTTTGGTGAAGCAGCTTTCTGCACTTGTTGTTTCGAGTTTGGTAGTGATGTCTATTTCAAATTTGTTTGATTACATTAAGGAGACTCATTTATTTTTACGAGAAGAATATGCGTGGTGGAAACGGAGTGATATTTTTGGCGGTTGTGGTTTGGAAACACAAAAACTGTATAGCCAGGGATAATTCAATATGGCAAAAGATGATGGTGATGAAAATAAGTAATAAATATTATTATTAACATTCCTGTTCATTAACAAATTTACTAGGGTAAAACTTCAATGAACATCCCCTACTAAAATAATTCCCAATATTATAATGAAATGTCAACTGTTTTTTACGAAAAGATTTCAATGAGTTTGCACGAGAAAATGTTTGCGGATGCACTCCATAGATGTCAAAATAGGGAGCATTTCTAAGATTTCAGTGCATCCACACTGACCCGAGTTGTGACATTAAAGAAAAATATGTCATGCGCAATCCAATGAGAACTATGGCCGTTACAAGTCAAGGTCACCATTGACACTTGAAGATATTTGAAGAAGTGCCTCTTAGCTGATGGCAAAATTACCAATTAAGTTTTCATCAGTTGATCAGTATATAACGCAGACTTATGGATTTTGAGATTTGGTACTCCCTTGGTTTCAATCAATACAAATACAAAATATTTGGCGCAACAGCTCCTTAAAGTGCCAGGGCCTAGCTTCTCGCAACCACTCATGTTGTGTGCGTTATATTGTTTCACACGAATGGAAGGGACCTACAGTTCAATGCCGAATCCGAACGGCGATTTGAGAAGCTTTTTCGTGACGACAATACTCTAGGATGTTTGTCAAACGCTCGCGAGAGGTGGGACCGTGAAAAAACTTTTTGGTGTTTTCTGGGATTCGAATTTGGAACCTCATGCGTAGTGACACACTAACCACATACGCCACGGCGCCCAATCAATCATTCTGAGTAAATTTTTGGAGAAGAATGCGGTTTATCATGGTGTATCTTAAGATATTTTTCATTTTTATTTGTTGATATCTATCTGTGACCTTATCAGATCTACTCGAAAAAGATTGATAACTATGAAGTACTGATTATGGATATACATATACAGCGGTAATACGACGAATACTTACGTATGGGCCACTGGTGTCCTGCCCTGAGTAAGGACTACAACATTAAACTAATAAGCAAAGTGTAAAGAACGGCTGCCAAAGGTACCACGGGTGCCATGCGGACATGCCCTATGGGAGATCTAAATGCGCCTACATATCTTCTGCCACTTGACCACCATATTGAATGCATTTCAGCATGTTGTGCAGCCAAACTCAGAGAAGTAAGGCGCTGGTCTACTAGAATGTGCGGACTCAGTAATATTCTATTTTCTATACTAGGAGAACTGGGAAAAAACTTTAAGCTACTACATCATATCCAAATTTAATTTTCAACACACATTCAGAGACATTCAGAGATATCCAGATCAGACTGGGAAAGAGGTGAAATCATAAAGAATTTGCAAAAAGCAAAGCGATCGGATCGGATCGGCGTGGGAATATTTTCGAAAGCCCTGGAAATATCAGTATCTTTACGCTGTACCGATTCATCCAGGATGTTCTGGCAGTATGTGAAGCGTGTCGGATAATAAGACAAAATTCTACATCCATTGATAATATCGCCACTTTCATTGATAGTCAGGTTATTATCAAGGTTCTGGTTTCAACTCCCTGCTGATGGAATAGTGTAGGGAAGAGCTCTCGTCGCTAGGTTGTCGGACAAAAATCAATCTTCTCTGGGTCCAACATACTATACGATACTAGGGCCTTGCACGCACTGCGGTGCAACATAGGCACGCATGCGTCTAAACTGAGCATCCATTTTAAAACATACTGCTGAACTTGTAAAAATGTAATGAGAAGGAAACTCTCTCCCACTTCCTCTGAAGGTGTCCAGCTTTAAGTAGACCCCGACATCGAACTCTAAGCAAACCCTTCATCGACACGCTTAAGAAAATTTCAGAGAAAAATATCACAAAGTTGATCAGTTTCTGGAATGCCACAAGATGGATTTGAAACCTTTTCCTTTTAACATCCAATTAACACTATTAAGACAATCTAACAAACAAAGTCACGTCAGTTGTGGTATTTAAAATGGCAATTAAAAGCTAATTGGGCTGCTTCTACCTACCTACCTACCTACGTATGAAGTAGTGAATGAATTTACCTACCCCTAAGTGAACTAAACAATTTCTCATGGAGATTCTACAAAAGATAATTCTAGGATACCATTTCTACTTCAGTTTGCCAAAACAATTCAAAGCTTCCAACTCTACAAAGTGCTGATCTCACCATTCCTAGTACATATATGTTCTTGATAAGTAAGACAGCGGGGCGAATAGAAAAAAAAGGTTGGCAGGAAAGATCGAACTATTCATGGGTCTGAAGATCAAAAAGTAAGTAAGTAACGTACGCCATCAAAGACATAAGTTTTCTTGCCATTACTTGGTAAATAGATGTGGAAAACAGTTCTTTCGTATAAGTTTGCATAGGGTCTGTAACCAAACACACATTCTTACTGAAGGTACAAATTTAACGACTTTCTAATGCCATCAAATTGCTGCATCTGGCAAGCACCCAGACACTCTCAAGGAAATCCTCCAATATGCTCTCTCTCGGCTCTCTAGGTGGGCCTCCAATTGTGGATTGGGGGTTAACCCTCATAAAACAGAACTTGTTCTCTTCACAAGGAAATATAAAGTTCCCCACGTAGACCCTCCTATGATTAATGGCACCAGTCTCACCTTCACTGTTAATGCAAAATACCTGGGTCTTATTCTGGACAGAAAACTGAACTGGAAAGCCAATCTACTAGAACGCGTAAGGAAAGCCAATGTAGCTCTCTATTCCCGTAAAAAGGCTATAGGTAGGAGCTGGGGTATGAAACCTGAAATCACTCGCTGGCTTTATGTGTCTGTGGTCAGGCCCATACTACTATATGGCGTGATCGTTTGGTGGCCTGCCCTTGACAGGGCTGTTCACCTCTCTCAGGTAGCTAAAGTGCAACGATCCGCTAGCATGTGCATCAGTGGTGCACTAAGAACTACCCCCTCTGCGGCACTGAACATTATGTTCAACCTGTTACCCCTGGCTATCCTCGGCAGACAGACTGCTGCCAGTGCGGCTATTCGTCTTAAAGCCTCCTCTCAGTGGTCTAGTTATCACATTGGCCACTCCTCGATCCTTGATCTTCTCAACTTCACAAATGAAAACACGGACTACACCCCACCGAAACTGAGATTTGACCGACACTTCCGTACGAGTATCCCTGAACGGGATGAGTGGGATGGCTCTCCCCCTGATGATGGAAATTCGGTGCACTTCTACACAGATGGCTTTAAGACCGAAGGTGGGGTGGGCTGTGGTGTTTTCTCCGATAAGCTCAACCTGAGCATCTCGTTCCGCGTCCCTGATTATTGTAGCGTTTTTCAGGCGGAAATCATGGTGATTAAGGAAGCCCTGTCTTGGCTGAAATGTAATGTATTATCTGTCAGCGATATTAGCGTTTTCACTGACAGTCAAGCGGCTATCAAGTCCCTGGAATTGTGCTCCTTTACTTCAAAGACCGTCTTAGACTGCCGTTTGTCTCTTACAGAGATGACAGAGCAGTTCAACATTCACCTATGCTGGGTGCCAGGTCACAGAGACATTCCAGGAAACTGTAGGGCGGATGAACTCGCTAGACAGGCCCCTCGCTACATGTAAGCATCTACTGAAGCTGAACGCTATTAGCAACCAACCTCAGGTGGGATAGTGGCTCTACGTGTCACATTTAGAGGCAGATCTGGCCTAAGCTGGACCAGAAAGGTAGTGCCGAGTTGGTTAAACTAAAGCGATTACAGATCAGCTGCGTTATCGGTGTTATCACCGGACACTGTCTAATCGGCCAACATGCCAAAAGACTTGGCCTCTTTTCCAATGACTTCTGCAGGAGCTGTAGGGACGAGGAGGAGGAGGAAACCATTCTTCACTTCCTATGCACATGTCCTGCTCTATCACGCAAAAGAATGCTCCATCTAGGAGCTCCCTTCCTTGACGACCTCAGCGATTTGGCGTCCTTAGACGTTACGAACATCCATCGCTTTATCAAAAGCTCCGGTTGGTTTATTAGCCCCTGAGTGGTCTAATGGTAGATCCTTGGCATCACAATGGACCTTTACTGGTCTAAGTGTGTCTGCATCGTGGTGCAGACAGCCAATCTAACCTAACCTAACCTAACCTAATGCCATCAAATAGATTTTTTAATTTTCGGACTGTGTTCTTTAGGACAACGAAACGGTATGATAAAGGGAAAGTAAAGGATATAAAGGGAGACTTAACGAGTATATAGGAAAGTAAAAATGAAGTTTTGGACGAATACTAGTTTTATGCATCGAGTGACAAAACGTTTAGATCTTTTAAAGAAATCGAGGCATCTACAATAACATTGGCAATACCAACTCGGTTCTTTTTAAATTTGCCTTCTTTATTACCCTACATCAGACACAGAAGAGAGTACTGGGTGTCTTGATGTGTTGAATGTAATTCGGTTTTACCATCTCAAAGGATGCTGTTCAGAACTGAGTGCGGATGGTATTCGCGTGTGCTAACAAATGAATTGGAATCCAATTGAGGTCATTGCTAAAACATATCCTAGAGGGAATTGAGCCCTGCGGTACGCAGAGCTGTGTAATGGCATAATGTACTTGCAAATAATTTTATACATGTTTCTACTATAACATGATACTTAAGCTTTATATTATAGTTCAACCAGGCGATGAGGTCTGAATGGAATGAAATTCACAACATACTTCTTCCTAGGCTTAAAGAAAACCAGTGGACTGAATTCACCAACCAAGCACTTCAATCACAGTTTCATAACGAATGCTGCAATTTACTCTATGCTGATGTCCCCAACTACTTCGAAGACTCCAATCCCCGTGATATGATTAGCCTGCTTCTAAAATCTCGATGTGGATTACTCAACCTGAATGTCAAAGCTTTCAAGAACGATACAGTTGGTATACCATATGTACGATATGTAACCTTGATGCAACTGAAAACACATTTCACTTTGTAGGAGTATGTCCTATATTTCAAACATACAGGAAGCAATTTCTTGGGAGTGGTAAACTTGATCGTGCTCAGTTCCTTAGATTTTTAAACGACAAATCCATATTCAGTTATACAAGTTGTTGAAGCATGCACTCAAATACCAAATTGTATTACTAAACAAATTTGTTTAAATAAATCTTACTAAGTTTAAATTATTAAAATAGAAATCGCCTTAACTTGACAGGCAACTTTTAAAGTTATTGCCAAACAATTTAATTTTTTTGAATTCTATGAATTAGGTCCATTCGCATACATAATCTAAATCGCTTTAAGGTGCTTTAAGGTGCTCTAAAGTGGTCGAAGTATATTTGCGTACTAAGCGAACATGACAGATAAAGAGAAAAAGTTAAAAGAAATCTGGTTATTCACAAATAAAGATATTTCACAAATAAAAATCATGCAAGCAAGAGAATTAGAATATATGCTCATCCTAACCCTGTAATAAAAATTGTAAAGCTTTTTTTTTATATAAGGTTGTGCTCAGACCACTATCTAGGAAATAGTAGACAAAAAGAGTTTTTTGATAACTTCTTTTTGAAAACTACCGTTTGTCTGTACAAAACATTCTCCCAGCAAAACTTTGAGAAAGTAATTATAATTACCTAAAAATTCGACTAAAAAAGTTTTCCTCATTTAGAAAGCCATGAAGGCTTCTTCGTTTTGCCTCTGTTTTACTCAGCACTGTCAGTAAGCCACCAGAACGTGCATTCTTTTTACGTTGTTCAATATAGGGGCAGTAGAATGATGGGCCCAATTCAATCAAAAACAATCTTCCCAAGTTTTTTTTTTTTAAAGATTCCATTCAGGATTCAATTTCTTGAAAATTATAAAAGTACTGCTGCCAGGAATTTCGAGCATATTGCAAAAGAAAGGCTACAGGCCATCTATTTACTTTTGCAGCAATAGGCCCCAGCCAACTTGTTCATGACATCAACACCACCCTCAGTTTTATTATAAAACTTTATAACATAAATTTTTTTATTTTTTTAGGAGGAGTTGGGCGAAAGTACGGATTCCGAAGAAATCTTGGAGACAAATGAAACACACAGGGAAGAGTTACACCGAGAAAGCCACATATCTAAAGAAGAGATAACCGCAGCACTCAAAAGAATTAAACTAGCAAAGGCACTAGGAATCGACGAAATTGCTTCAGAGTACATTTAATACCTCGGAGAAGATGGAGAGAACGAACTGAGAAAGATACTGAACATGATATGGATAAGCCAGAAAATCGCACAGGAATGGAAATATGGAGTGATTCTGCCTATATACAAGAAAGGAGATGCAAAAGATTGCGGGAACTACAGAGGCATCACACTGCTTACCACTGCTCTCAAAGTATACGAAACAATACTCGAAAAAAGATTAAGAAGGACTGTGGAAAGACAACTTTCGGATGTACAAAGCGGATTTCGACCAGCACATAGTATACAAGACCATACCTTCACAGTGCAGCAAGTTCTGGAGAAAAAACTAGCTAAAGATAAAGATGTCTACATATGTTTTTTAGATATGAAGAAGGCATTCGATGCAATAAGTAGAGGGAAAATTTGGATGAGTCTAAGAAATACTTATAGAGGCAATTAAAAGTATATATAAAGAGACTTATAATGTAGTAAGAACCAGTAACAGGATGTCTGATGCATTTAAAACATCCGACGGAGTCAGACAAGGGAGTACACTAAGCCCACTTTTGTTCATCTGCGCCATGGACGATGCAATCAGACAGTGTCAGGAAAGGATGGACATTTTTAATGTGGGATATAGGCGCTGTTTGAGATGATATGGCCATGCTGCATAGTGAAAGATTGTAGAAGTCAACAATTGTTCCAAAATAATTTCCCTTTATTTATTGTACATAAAGTAAATTCTTATACACATATAATGCAAACAACAGAATTAAAGGCATTCGCTATTTTATAACGTAACAAGTGTTAGCATTTCATTTCCTCTGTTAAGAAAATTCTGCCCGTTGGTAACAGGGAATCTTACAGTCAACTACATAAAGAACAGGCGCCTAGAACCCATCTCTTTATCGGCATGTGCTTTTGCCGATGACATTATACTCTTTGCAAACTCTGAAAGAAAATTAGAGAAAAACTTACAAGTATGGAAGGAGGTCCTGGAATCTCAAAATCTGCACCTCAATGTCGAGAAAACTCAAGTGATGGTCGCAAGTAACAGAACAGGGACGATAAGAATGAGTGTGGACGGAGTGACCTTTGAGCAAGTTGAAAATTATAAGTATCTTGGAAGCGTTGTTAACAGCAAGGGCAACTTAGAGGAGGAATTGAAGGCAAGGATCCAATCTTCAAATAGGCTATACGCAGTGCTGCAGAAAAAATTTCTAGATCATAAAGAAATAACTCGAGCCACAAAAATATCAATCTTCAAGTCTATGTACCTACCAGTACTGTTGCATGGAGGAGAAAACTGGGTCCTTACTGAAAGACAAGAAAAGCAAATACAGGCCATGGAAATGAAATACCTTCGAAGAGTGATAGGAGTAAAGAGAATCGACAGAAAAAGAAATGAAGACATCCGAAAAGAGCTAAATATGGAATCCGTGAAAAAAGTTATAGAAGATAAAAAACTGAGATGGTTTGGACACCTAGTGAGGATGGAAGACAACAGACAAGTAAAAAAAATCTGGGAGGCTAGAACTGAAGGGAAGAACAGAAGGGGAAGGCCCAGGACAACATGGAACAACGCGCTAGAGAAAGTACTAAAAGATGCAGCAGAAAGCTGGAACTCGTCGAAGGAAGCAGCTAGAGACAGGAAGAAATGGAGAAAATTTATTAAAGAAAAGATGACGGAAACCAGAGACAGAACCTCGACACCGTAGGGTACAAGAGGACCGCATTATGTATGTATGTATGTTTATTTTTTATCGCAAGTATCAATATGAACATTTGAATGATAAGTGGTGAGCAATGTCACAAAATAAGCTTCCTTAGATAGGAAATTTAATTGAGGGGTATCGGCGTGCTGCCTGCTGTAGCTAAGATAATAGCTAAAATCATCATGGAGCGAATCAAACAACATCTCGAAGACACACTAGATGTCCAACAAGTAGGTTTCTGCTCTGGATCCTCCTGTGTCGACCATATCAACACCCTGCGGATTATCATAGAACAGCGCGTTGAATATCGACAGCCACTCCACCCGCTGTTCATCGATTTTGAGAAGGCGTTCGATAGTGTCAACAAGGAGTTTTTTTTTTTGAGCACTTTACGCAGGAGAGGTATTCCCGATATATTAATTACTTACTTACAAAGTGTAAGCTTACGATAAATTAATTGCTATTATCAAAGCTGCATGCGATGAGTCCAAGTGTCACATTCTGCACAGAGGAAAGTTGTCTGAGGAATTCAAGATTCAAAGTGGGGTAGGACAAGGCTGTATTCTTTCACCAATTCTATTCCTATTGGTGATTAGAGATGTGGTTTCTGCAGCTTTGTCGACGGGAAACGGAGGAATTCGATGGACTCTTACATCCTAACTGAAATATCTTGACTACGCTTACGATGTATGCCTACTCTCTCATAGAATTATGGAGCTCCACCAAATGGCAGCAGATATGCAGAGGGAGGCAGGCGTCGTCGGACTGAAAATTAGTACGACAAAAACTAAAATTATCAGCCTTGGAACAAACTCATCGGCTGAAATATGCATTGCTGGACAACCGGTAGAGAGAGTAGAGGATTTCCAGTATCTTGGGATTATTGTCTCGACCGATGGTGGAACTGAACTGGATGTAGCCAACAGGATCGCCAAAGCAAAGTCCGCGTTCGGGATGTTGTCCAAAATATGGCGAAGCAATGAAATCCATTTGAACACCAAGTTAAGACTGTTTCGCTCCAATGTTGAATCCGTGCTGTTATATGGTTGCAGCACGTGGAGAGTGACCACTTCTATTACCAAAAAGCTGCAAACGTTAGTTAATAGGTGCCCGCGCAACGATTTTCTGGCCTAATCGTATCTCTAACGAACACCTTAATGAGAGAACGGGTCAGGAACCAATATGCACAATCATTCAACAACGGAAGTGGCAGTGGATTGGTCACACGTTCCGAAACTGTGGCAGTTCCATAGCTATGCAATGGAACCCTTTAACTCAGGATGTCAGAAGACCTGGCGGTCTGAGGAGCATATGCCGCAGAACAGTCGAGAAGGAGGCACAACAGTTGGGAAAAAGTTGGAGAGAACTCAGACACATGCCAGAAACCGTACACGATAGCGCGTAGGCGTAGTAGAGGCCCTAGGACCCACAAGGGGATTCAGCACATAAGTAAGTAATGTCACAAAAGTCAAAACGACGTTTTTTGGGTACCTAATGATAGAAGACATGCCCGTAGATTGTGATAAAAACAAACTGAGTATAATACAATAGCTTTTCAATCATGTCAAGAAGTTGAGGTGGTATTTCCTTCCGGTTTTTGCGAATTGTAGCAACCAATGTCATTTGGCGCTTTTTTTAACATTATTGGGTACAATAAAAAAAATTTGTATTTGTTTTCCCCATGAAGCTAAAATTCCTATCCGATTTGATAAAAAAATAACACTATTTTAAGCAGTTTGAAAATAAATATAAATTGCAAGCAACTATTTCCGGTAGTGCGCTGCATTATTTCGAAAACTTGGCACCACTCGCCTCATGTCTTGACGTTTCACCTATTTGTTGATAAGAAAGTTCTTCTTCGTTTCCTACTGCCTTCCATTGCACAATGCTTTATTTATGTTAATTGTTTACGAATTTAAAATATGAATTCGAGTGCCATATGGATGATATAACAACTCAGAAACCCTTCGCCTGCAAGGCACCCGGGTGTGGGATGAGTTTCACCAACGAAGACCACTTGACAGTGCACGAGAAGAAGCATGAGATGATCCTGCATCTGGGATTGGGCCAAAAGTCGGGAAACATTTTTGTTGGTAAGTCAAGTGCGTGCTATTTGTCTTCCCGTTTGACTGTCGAATAAATATTCCAGCGGATCAGACGCCGACACCCACGCGTCTCATCAAAAACTGCGAAGAAGTTGGCCTCTTCGACGACCTACGGCACGTGAATCCCTTCGATGAGACATTCCGTCGGGCTGTTGAGCAAAAGAATCAAAGTCATCTCACGTCCGAGCTGCAAAATGAAATTAATTCGAGCTCCCATGACTCGCTACACACACCACAAGTCTTCCCAAACATTGAAAACACCGAGAGTGGCATACCATGTCAGAGACTGCCGATTACTCCGGCGAAAACGGCGTCGCCACTGCCCAGTGAACACATATTCGTGGACTCAGTGAAACCGCCAAAAGTATTGCCAATGATTCTTCCAAAACAGAGCACAAAACCCGCCCAGCTACAGAACACTATTCAGATGATCCAACCCCAGGTGATCACCTTAAACTTCCCCTCTCCAGTGATCAATGCGATTCCAGTGCAAACCGTCAAGCCATTCATTCTGCCAAAGACTAGTGTGCTTGACACCAGTTCCAATACAACGCCCACATCGGCGTTACCCATTAAAGAGCGCCTCAAGGCGATTTTGAGCTCAAATTCCAAAGCAAGGCGAGAGAACACATTCGTTCCGTGCGTAAAGAAGAAGAAAGACCCACCAAAACATATGTTTGACGAAGACTGCTTAGAGAGGAGGCGAGCAGCAGCGCTACGATATCGCAACAAAATCAAGAAAGAACACGTGGATCTGAGGAAAAAGAACAACGAGCTGGCGGCAGAGAATGCGCAGCTGAAGGAGGTAATAAAACAACTGAGGCTGGACCTAACAAGGCATCAAAATTGTTCCAATGCTGGTAAGGGAAACAATGAATTTACAATGCTCTTTAATCTCAATAAGTCTTCCTTGTAGATGGAGTAAATTATGTAAATAATTCATTTATGATGAGCGGAGGAGCTCCAGAAATTCAAATACCACCCTCAACCGTTCGTTTGGTTATGAATATTCCAAAATTAGTTATACAGCCAACTGGCCAGCCTGTGATGAATAACCCTGTCACCTTTACGGTGGAGAAAAATTGATGTAGCAACCAGTGGATCTCAAAGCAACCACACACTGACAACTTCCCATAGTGAATATGTATCCATTTTATAAATGAAAAAAATAAAAGAAAGTATTTCCATAAAACTACTTATGGTAGCGTTAAATTCCAAAGACTCCCCAGAAGAATCTGTTAGTAGGGTCTAGCTCCACATCTAAATGGTGAATTTAGACGACAAAGCGATGCTTGTACAAACGCCATTTACTATTTAGTTAGATGTTGTTCGGGGTTCTCTTCATCTATTACCGCCACCTACAGCTTGTGCTTAATTAAATCGACCAAAGCAGCGGTCAGATTTAAAGTTTGTAGCTTCTTGCTGAGGTTTGAATGTGGTCTTGCTTTAAATTTGTTTTGTGAAGTACGTATCAACTGAGACAGTTAGAATTGCTAAATTCGGAACCTTCAATTCGCCCAAACCATCTAAATCAGCTCCAAAAATGAGCGATAATTTGTTTAAGCCGCTAAGACAGCAATGTTGCTGACGCCTATGTCGTCAAGTTCAAACTTCTGTGGGAATGCCTACACATGCTTAACAAATTGAGCAGAAAAAACAAAATCGGGCCATGTTGGAATAGAAGCTAATGAAGCAGTAGACTCGCTAGCAAGACACGGGGTAGCGGACGTTTAATAGGTTTTGAACCATTCTGTGGAATAGGGGACCATACAGGGCAAACAGGGCCAGTACCTGGAGTAACACTCGAAGTATGATGGAAGCACTGAACTAAGTATCTCAAGTTCAGCTCGGTATCTGGGAGTAGTTCTAGATTCCAAACTTAACTGGAAGGAAAATATTGCCGAACGCGTTAAAAAAGCAAGCGTAGCTTTCTACTCCTGCAAAAAGGCTTTCAGCAATACGTGGGGCTTCAAACCGGCTGTGGTGTACTGGATATACACGGCGGTTGTAAGACCCATTCTCACATATGGTTCACTAGTATGGTGGACGGCATTTGAGAGGCAATACCTGCTTTCCAACCTCACCAAAATCCAGAGGGCAGCGTGCATCGGTGTCATGGGATCAATAAGAACAACACCAACGGCGGCAATGGAAACCATGCTTAGTTTCATTCCGCTTAACATATACTGCAGCAGTCTGACGGCTAAAACCGCTGTAAGACTGAGAGAAGGCCGGTTGTGGTCATCAAGCCTTTACGGCCATGCCTCCATTCTGTCCCGATGGGAGATCACCAGCGGATTGACGGGAACTGATCACATGAAACCGACGCTAGCATTCGAAAGGAGATTCACTACAAGAATTCCCGATAGAATATACTGGAAGAATCGTAGAACCATGAAGAAAAAGGAGTTGGCTCTCTATACCGACGGTTATAAGATGGACGTTGGCACGGGAGCCGGAGTTTATTGTGAGGCTCTAGGAATAAACCGCTCCTTTAGAATAAACGACGACTGCAGCGTCTTCCAGGCTGAGGTCGCAGCCATTATACAGGCTGCTGAAATTATACGCGAGAGTAATATCGTTGGCAAAACGATCACTGTCTATATAGATGGCCAGACAGTCGCTAAGGCTCTGGACTCTGCCGTAGTTAGGTCGAGGCTCGTGAGAAGCTGTAAATCACTCTTAAACGAGATATCCAGAGCCAATGCGGTGACATATGGATATCGAAGGTAACGAAAGGGCTGACGAGCTTGCTAGGAAAGGGTCGGCGCTGCTCTTATCGCGGGCCCTCCCCTCTGTAGCAATCCCGATCAGCTCCTTGCGGAAAAAAATAGAGGATGAAGCCACCGGTCGAGCAAACAGACGCTGGGCTCATCTGGATACATGCGCAACGGCCAGGGCGCTATAGCCGGCCTACAGCAAGAGGAGATCAACCTCTCTGGTAAAACTTAGTCGTTATAACGCACGGGTCATTTTTGGCATATCTACCGGACATTGTGCCATTGGCGTTCACGCGGAACGACTCGGTGTGCTGCATAATGACTATTGCAGAAGTTGCAGGGACGAAGAAGAAATTGAATCTGTTCGTCACCTGTTGTGTGACTGTCCTGCCCTATCCGTCAGAAGAATGAAGACTCTTGGTAGTTACTTCTTCTCGGAGCTGGAGGGCTTGGGTAGTGTTGAGCTAGCGGGCCTCCTGAGATTCATATAACTTTCTGGGTGGTTCTAACGGCGGATTTTCTTTACAGCGTTTCCAGGGTTAAATCATTGGGCACAATAGACCCGTACTGTTGGTCTGAGTGAGCAGTGACTCCTTGTCACAAGGCACCCATCTACCTAACCTAACCTATGATGGAAGCAAAGCAACTACTAGGGAACTACAACCAAAGAAGGTTCGAAGCATGTATCAACCTAAATAAGATTAATCTACGCATCCTAACTGGCTTCCTAACGAGGCACTGTAGACTCAAGGAACACCTAAGGAAGCTAGATATAGTGGAAGGAGTACTTTGTCGATATTACAACGAGTTCAGTGAAACTCCCGAGCACATTACGGAGTCTTATGGGGCATTGACCCACTAAAAGACTGTAATATCTGGCCAAGTACAAAATATTAGATGAGGATACACCAACCATAGATCCGCTTTTCACTCTCAAGGTCCTCAAAGAAGATGGACTGGAGAGGGTGCTCTAAGGGTTCAAATCAAATTAAAGACAGAATTGTAATGCGAACTCTAACGAGGAAACAAACCTTTACAAGGCATTAATAGGGGACACAATAGACCATTAGGTAGCCGTGCAACACACCCTTCTCATAAATATAATATTTTAGCAAGTGCCAAAAGCTCTCCATTGACTAGTCTACGAGTAGTTATCTTCGACTTATTCCTCTTGAACAAAATCTCTGAAGTAGTTTCTTTCCTGAATCAACAAGCATACGACATTGGATGGTGGATTGAACTGAGATCACTTAAAATGTTCTCAAGAAGACTTGGACATGTCTGCTACTTCCTTTCTTGTTCAATCAGCAATAAATTTCAACACGTATTTTTAGTAAAACAGATTTATTAACAAAACAAAAACAAAGCACAATCATTGACTTATATTCAGCATTGAAACATCTGCGCTGGAATCTGCTACGTGTATGTCCAGTCCGTCCAAGTCATCCTCGCACATCATCTTCATTCGTTCCTTGTAACTATTATTTCCAAAAGAAAACTAAACTTAAACCAAATGTACACCCAATAGCGTGTACTTACATTTGACTATCGGGATTGTTTTCTTGATTTCTACATTTATCTAGTTTCTTTTCGATTAGCTTCACTCGATCCTTAGGGGGAACTTCAATTGTTTTCACCATGTAACGTATTTCTGTAACCAAATCACTTGTAATCCGAAATTTTAATTTATACAACATACTTCTAACAGCTTCAATGAGTATAGGAAGTTTGTCTCTAGCTGAATGGAAGAGGCTCTCTGTCACATAGCTGTCTAGATTCTCCTGTTCCTTGCTGGCGGCGTGCAGAACAGCGGCTAATGCGATTTGTGACGGTGCGTACAGCAAACAGGCATCTGTTAGGAAGGTTTTCTCGATGAATTCATCGATTCCAGGCCGTAGGCGTTCCGGGTTGTTCATTGAACAGCGTGTCTAGAGACAGGAGAAGAATATTATCGAACAACTATTTAACAACCAATTAGAGGGCTTACCTTAATGTCAATAAGGAATCCTTCGATTGGCCGGTAAGGATTGTGTATAGTAAGATAGTAGTTCAGCTGCTGCATTAGTAATAGTTCATTTGAGAGAATTATGTCCATCGCCTTGACACGATCACCTTTTATGTTTCCCACAAACTGACCAATGGACACGTTGAATTCCTCCACTTTGCACGATAAATAGACACATGTGGCTCTGTAAGCATTAGAAGGGGAGAAAGTACAATCAATGGGTTATGGACGGTTTGCACTGTATCCTCCGAACTGTCAAGAGAAGCTACTCTCGATACCACGGAAGCATTGATTCGCTTCTCAGCGGTGCCGAATTAGGCGTAATCGCGAAAGTAGAGGCTGCGTTCAGTTTTTTTTTTTTTTTTTTAATCTGGAGAAGCAATCAGATGCAATTCACTTGGACATCAAACTGGAACCGTTCTGCCTTTACATAGAGTCAGTGCTGTTACGAGTATATGTCTGCAGCTCCTGAAAAGTCACCACGAATAGGTGCTTCAGAACATATTACGAATGATCTGTATATGCTACTGAAGGGATCGATTTTTAAGGGAGAGGCGAGTTTTGTGAAGTGACTGCAACTGTGTAGACACAGGCCACAGGCTATGCAGCTGAAACCACTCATTCAAGTTGAAGGACCAACTATTTACCTCCGAAAAACTTGACACAGGACTGTCCTACAATACTTACTTACTTAGGTGGCGTTACAACGTTACAGCGAATGGACACCAACGCTCCGACGCGCAGAGTCTTCGAATCTAACCCCGAGGGACGACGCGGTAGAGGACCTCCTCGCCGTAGGTGGCGCACACAAGTTCAAAGGGACCTCGACCAACTGGAAGTGCGCAACTGGAGGCAATTAGCTAAAGACCGAGCTAAATGGAGAGGCTTGTTGGTTAAGGCCTAGGTCCACCTCAGACTGTAGCGCTATATAAGTAAAACTCCAGGAACTCAACAGCAGGATCAACAAGTGAGATCAAGTGAGTCCTTATACAGGGTTTAAACAATCCCAGTCATATTCTACGGCGTAGCCATGGGGCTTATCAAAGGTGGAAGAGGATGTCTCTGGTTGCCTTGAGAAAAAAAAATCTGTAAAAGATCTTCTGTGTAGAGGGTGAGTAGAGAAGCCACAATGACAAACTGTATGGACTGCTCAGCGATAGCTATCTAGCCGGAGTTCGATGGGACATCAGCGGTAGGGAACGTAACCTCTGAATCAACCCCAACAGGTGTGCCTCATCTTATGTGGCGACACTGGCGGAAAAGGACCTCAACCAACTTGGTGTGCGCAATTGGAAGTAGCAGTTTAGTAACTTAGATGGCTGTAAAGGCCTGCTGACTATAGGGATTTGTTAGCTATAGGGGTTTGTTGGCAGTAGCGACTTGCTGGGTATAGGGTCTTACTGGCTGTAGGGTCTTGTGGGCTGTAGGGGCTCGCTGAGTGTAAAGGCTCGGTGGCTATAGGATCTTGTTGGCTGTAGCGACTTGCTGGCTGTATGGGCTTATGGGCAGTAGCGACTTGCTGCCTGTAGGGGCGTGCTGGTTGAGGCCTAATTCTTTCGTTCCAGCCCAGCGCCATCTAAGTGTGTTTAAGAAAGAACTTCCGTCAGGAACTGCACACAGTAGCGCGTAAACGTGTTAGATGGACCCACACCCATAAGAGGACAAAATACCCCAAATACTGGTAGAATTTGTGGATTAAAACTTACAAAATCTCTTTGGGATGAAAGTCCATTGGTGAGTTCTTGAGATAAAATCGTTTGAAGTAATGAAAAGCCGTCCCAACGATGCATTTCGGCATGGGAGGCTCGAACCGTCGGCAAAACTCCTTCAAATGAAGCTCGTACTGCTTCAGTAGAAGACGTTCCTCAGCTGGTGATAGAAAAAATGCTTGCTTTTGTTCCTCCTGCAAAGAGAGATGCGTGTCCACATAACGAATTTATTCAAAAAGTATTTTTTAATTCAAAACCAACACTCAGCGCTCCACCATGTGTTTCGATGAACTTTCGGTTTTGCTCTACTCGGCGTTCGTTGAGGTCTTGTTCGTTTGTGAATGTCCAGTATTTCTTTTGTGAACTTAGCGGAAACATGGCCGATTAGTTTTGATTTGTCCTGGATTCGAAATATTTAGGAATTATTGCAAAAACGGACGAAAAGTATTGCGAGATGATGGCAAAAATTTGTTTTGTTTACGTGTGGGGTGTAGGGTTGCGAATAGGTGACGGCTGGTATGACAGTTATTTGAAAATGGAATGGAATATTCACAGGGTGATTCTACTTTTGATTCTTCGCCGTGTTTTTCTACGCAGGGGAATTGATGGATTGAACCAAGGTGGAATCAAGTAAACAAATTCGCATACAAGTAGGTATACAAATACAAATACAAATATTTGGCGCAACAGCTCTTTAAAGTGCCAGGGCCTAGCTTCTCGCAACCACTCATGTTGTGTGCTTTATATTTTTCACACGAATGGAAGGGACCTACAGTTTTAATGCCGAATCCGAACGGCGATTTGAGAAGCTTTTTCGTGACAACAGTACTCTCGGATGTTTGTCAGACGCTCGCGAGAGGTGGGACCGTGAAAAAACTTTTTGGTGTTTTCTAGGATTCGAACTTGGAACCTCATGCGTAGTGATCCGACACACTAACCACTTACGCCACGGCGCCCACAAGTAGGTACGCAGTCTTCCAAATTCATGCGAACTGCAAAAACTGGATCTTCTTTATCCTATTTCAGCAAGGTTATGATCTGAACTCAAGGCATCATAATTCTACCACTTCAGGGCATTTCTACTGATCCACCTGTGGGGTTCGCTTTTTTGACTCGGAAAATACCGATAGGCCTCCCGATTTCGAATCATTTTGATATTGACGCAAATTAAATGCTGGTGTTTTTATTGCTGCCTTTCTTTTACCACGAGCCGAGACTTGATATAGAAAATAAGGTTACTGTGTTGTTTTACAAGGTTCGAATTATTTTCTCCGAATAGGTGACACAAAATGGAATAAAATCATTTCACTTAAATTTTATTTCACTTTTCCATCTGCCAAAATAAAAACTATTTAAACTAAAACTTAATACAACACTGAAATACAGAATTAATTATTCTGATCCATGGTCATAAGAAGTTCCAGATTTTCAGTGTTCCACGTGTTGAGGATTTCTTTAAAGATGCTTCAGTTTGAGCAAGTTCAGGTTTCCAAGTAACTGCACTTCGCGCGTTCGTGATTGGATAATTGCCTCAGAAATTGATGTGACATTGAATCAGTTAACTGAAGCAAACTCGGAGCAAAAGATCTATATGGATTTTCACAGAAGGCGAATGCAAACAAAGACTTCTGATTAATAAAATGTAACTTACTTAAATCTTTTAAATTTCGATCTTGATGAATTAATCTATTCAGAACTATTTTGACAAAAGAATCATTCATTTTCCCGCTTAATTTTGCATTTCAAATGTTGTAACAAATGTTTAACTTTGACACTGACTAGATGGCCAATCAATTTATGAGTTCCGTTTACTAAAGGTGTGGCAATGGCGTAGGGGTAACGTCGTCAATTGCCACGCTAACGGTTCATGGTTCAAATACTGACGTCAGCAAGCATTTATGTATTTCTCATGAAATATATAAAGTCTGTCCAATCAATTGCGAAAGCTTGTGTGAACCCTACTGCAAGGGCATAACACTGGCAGAAGCCTGGTCATTGTTCGCTCTGTAGAATGATATTCCTATGACGTCGGTGGTCACGAAAAAAATACTGTGAATCAGAAGCAAAGACAAAAAGTAACAAAAATCTCTCCAAATATCTCGACGCCACCCCCGGAGTTTCTCTGAAGCATAAACAACTGAGCTTCAAACCACTACACCAAATCTTTTCTCCCTCAATCTATATTTCCAATGCCCGCACTGTGTAAGAACATGTTAAGGGTATTCATATCCCCGTGAATGCACACAAATTATAAAAAATATGTGAATACCATATATGAACTTTATTCCTATTACTGCTTACTGCCTTGTCTATTTCGTGCAACGATCGACAGAAAAATCAAAGTACTCCTCGATCCAATTTTGAACAGAGACTCTTTTTGTTGAGAATGACAACGACAGTTCTTAATAAAGCTTTTCCGTTTTCAAAAATTTGTCTAGCTTTCATATTTTTTAGATGGCTCTAGGATGTTCTTCACCATGGGAGGACCAAACTACTAAGGCAATGGTCACCGTTTTGCAGTTTATCACTTATTTTATAATTCTTCCTACTACTTTAAGATTCAGTATATTTGATGCGAAAACCGAGTTGTCGATAATTTCTGCGTTGGTTTAGGTGAAGCTTGGATTAAATTATATCCATCTGTGTGAAAAAACCCCCACGTATTATACATTTTTGATTCTGGAGCAGAACGTTGTGCACTTTTAAACTACATCTTCATCTAAGTTTTCTAGAGTCGGCAGAGACACACCGCTACAATTAAGTTACTAACACATCGACTCCAAAAATGGTATTTTTATACGTTTTTTTCTTTTCTTCAATTTATTCCAAAATTCTTCCGCATATTCAATTTGATGTCTTTCTTATTGCCATTCTCTTATTTACATTTTTATTTCACTTTCGTGGAACCTTTATTATCTATGGATCTCAGAAATTCGATAAGAGTTTATTAAATTTTGTCAACGTGGCTTTTGCTATCTGTTTGAAGTCCGATCTCTTTTTCACGTTTTGTATTTATAACTGTCGTATAAGGCCGGTATTCACCGACCAATCTTAAACTAAGAGCTTCATAAACCTATTCACCAACCAATAATAGTGCAGATTTATTAGCTCTCATAAGACTTATGAGTGGTCCCACCCACTCTTAAGTTATGAGTGCTCATAACTTAGGAATTTCGAAAATTTTCGAAATCAGCTGTGAACTGTCACTCAGACCAAACAAAGGACAAGCTGCATTGGCGAAATGCAAAAGAAGAAATGCCGACGATTTTAATGCCTCCAGCATTTCCGTCAAAAGAACTGCCAACCAAATAAAAAATAGCATGTGCCGTGATTAATTCCGACTAAAATCAGGAAAATACGATGTTTTCTTTTTCATTGCCATTTCTCCCAGTTCGAAAGAGAGTTCGGAAACTCATTTTAGAACGCGTTTGGAAATCCGAAAATTCATTTTTCGGATATTCGAATTAGCATGGATACAAACCTATTAGTGCTTGGTGAATACGCAGCAAAAATTTAAAACTAAGAGCTTCATAAAATTAAAATCGATTTAAGAGCGCTTGATAATTACCGGCCTAAATGTATTAGTGTGCAAAGCCGGGCATAGTCATAACAATAATTGGCAAATACACGATACAACCGTCGTACCGACTTGTTTTGTACCAACATCAGCTTTAGTGTTGTATGCAGCACACAAATTATACAATCTGCGTACGATTTACGTACAAGCAGACATTTTATCCATTTTACACATACACACCATATGATTTCCATACAAACTGTGCATGTCACAGCGGTTGTACAGTCAAGACCATGCGAGCATACGATATCGGTGTAGCGGTCGCTTGTGTGGATACACACAATACAATTATCGTATACAACACCAAAGCTGTCAAATCGTTGGTCCAACAGTTGTATTCTGTATTTCCTACTTAAGCTATATTATTATATAAATATTCATAGGAGGAATTCATTCGATTAAAAAGAAAAACCAATGCAACGTCGCCCTCAGCCATCCCCCAAAAAACATCTTCGCAACCGCGAGAACTGTCACTTTCGTCTGTCGTCGGTGCCCCAAAAGAAAATGGCGAATTATTTGCTCGCAGGACGATTGTGCTTTTCTTCGGTGTGAAGTGTTTTTCTGAAATTGTGCAAAATTTTCCTCAACTCAAGAATCGCGAATTACAAGCCGCAACACACAGGAAGTATCCCCCACCAAATTGGTATTGAAATCATGGCCATTTGGCAATGAAATTCAATAATTCTCACGTGATAGTCGAAACATACAGTGGTTCTCGCCCGTCTCCAGAAACGTAAATCGTCGGTTATTGTGGCCATTTTCCGTGTTTTTCTTTTCCCAAATATTACAAGCAGTGCTCCGCCTCGAGAAGAAAATGGTAAACAACTTGCCAGTGGTAGAATCGAGTGTTAAAATCCGCAGACTATTGATTGTCGTCTAACGCTCCTGCACACGGGAAAACGTAGTTTCGTCGTTGTATACGCCCCCGCCCCTCGTTCCTTAGTGCCGCCGCGGGTGAGAAAAGCTTATGTCGGTTTTCAGCTACCAAAAGATGCATTCCGAGGGCTCAACGGTGGCGATGGCCAACATCATGTTGCCACTCTGTGTCGCTATAATAGCCGTCGTACACCAGCCGCAGATGGTTTGTGGTGGGTTTTCGAAACAAAAATTCACTTGGCCATTTTTATTTGATTATTTCGTCTTCCCTCTTGCTCTGCTTACGCACATTGTATATAGGCTATCCAGGGGCAACAACAACTAGCAGCGAAGTACCCACTACCACTATCAGTGGCAGGAATTTCACTATCGGTTATGATAATGTATCAACAACAACCCCCCTCGCAGGTTTATTAAATACCACACCAGACAGTGGCGTGCATGATATGGCAGTGAATTCGACGACGGCAACGACAGCAGTGGTAGTGGCAGTAACGACGACTAGCAGCCGAGATGTTGATGGCGGCACCAGTGGCGGCGGTGCTGGCAGTGAACAGCCAATTCAAACATTGCCAATGCTCTCGGGCTACGGCAAGAAGAAAGATAGTAAGTTTGATGGATATTATTATATACTTTGTGGTCTCGTGTGCCTTGGGCGTATGTTATAGGTATTAATTGGCTTAATCCGTAAGTCTACACGTTTTTCGACTGACGATGGGCACAAGAGCTTAACCATAGACACACAGTATAATGTGTAACACTACATACTACATATGTATGTACATGTGATCGTGTAAGGTGTTTTGTTCAAAATTTACAAATAATCTTGATAAGAAAGTTTATTATTGTAAACAAGTTGGATTTGCATTGTTTACTTAACGGAAAAGCAACGAGGGATGTGTACCTATAGATAGGAAAAGGCACAAAATGTAGATAGAAGCGGGGAGATGATTTGCTGTGGGAGGCGGTGTACATGTTTGAAGTGCATGTGACAAAAGTGTGAAGATTTTCCATTAAATAGAATGACACTGTGTCATACTAAGCACGAATGATCGCTTAGTCAGTTAAACATTCATGCGTTCCAATCGAGGAGCAACAACCTAATTAGTCCAAATACATATTTCTATTTTTAGACTGCAATCGTATTGGTTGTGTACTTTTGGGTGGTAATTAGAATGTAAGGGTGTTGATCACAAGCCTCCAAATACTTTTTACTTTAAACAGTTTTGATTCGGAGAGGGTTGGCAGAGTGTTTTAGCGGTCCACGGTAAATGTGCTACTTGCCGTACATGTATGTAGCTGGTAGTTTACGAAAATCATCGATGTAATACTGTATTGCATTGTCAAAACCGCGTGAACCGGGCTATGACTCTAAGTCGGTAGCACGCTTCGATAACTAAATAACGCTCACACCTGATTGCGTCCTACTCTGTCGTCGTTGAATGAATTAATGAATGAATTTGGTCGGGGAGGATAAATGTTAGTTTATCCCAAGCACTCAGACACAAAGCGGTCCATTTTACCTAAACCCCTAGCAAGCACCTAGTCAGATTTCTATGTACTTTTGGTGAAACGTAGAATTTCAACCAGGGTAAGAGATTGGATTGAATCCATTCCCATGACATCAAGATTTAAGATACGCAATCTTGTTCTTCCAAAGAAGGACGCTGGCAGAGAAAATGTTCCGTTATATTCTCGCTTTTGCGACAGATCTGGCCTAGGCTGGATTAGAAACGTAGTGTCGGACTGGTTATGCTAAAGCAATCACAGATCAGCTACATTAGCGGTTTCCTCGCTGGACACTGTCTAAGAGGCCAACATGTTAAAAGGCTCGACCCCTTTTCTAACGACTTCTGCAGGTGTTATGGAGAAGAAGAGGAGGGTGAAACCATCATTCACCTTCTATGCACATGTCCGGCGCTGTCCCAAAAAAGACTGATCCATCTAGGGGCTTCTTTCTTCGATGACGTCGGGTAACTGGCCTTAGGAGTCATGTGCATCAATCGCTTTATTAAAAGCTCCAGTTGGTTTAATTAGACCTTGGTTAGCCAAATGGAAAGATCCATTTGTCTGTACTCTTGTGCAGACAGTCACAGTAAGTTAACAACCCAACCATCCCCGTTTTCGATGCGAGACTCGCACGTAGGGTCGGCAATGAGTCCCATGTTAGACATGTGATGATCACATGCATTGTGTTCTGTGATTAGCCCAATCATAGTTCTGCAGTCCTTTGTACTCAACTTGAGAAGAAATTTTGCATTGCTACTATCAGGCCCTATCACAGAATACTTGTTGGTTCTCAAGAATCCAAACCATCACTCACCACATGAGAGTCGATCCAGAGGAGGATTTTTGCTAAACTAACACCAATTATCGGTTCCGGACTTATAGGAGGACTCTATGAAGCCTTTTTCATAAGCGCTTCAGGGATTTCATAAGATAAACTTTATTCCATTTGGAAAGCTGATTGAAAGTAGTTTTTAGGAGACTCAAGCGTCTTAGATGCAGCCTTGCTGTCCCTATATATGCTGATACTTCTACCACGCAATATCTCATCAATAATTCAGTTAGCAACTCCGAGTATGGCAAAAATTTCCGTCTGCAAGAGAGTTGCCATTTCGTCCAGAGCGCACGAAAATATGATCCCATTGTTCAAAAACCATCTAGCTCCAGTCCCACAAGTGGTGCTAGAGTTATCGTCGCAGACATTAGTAAAACCCGGAAGAAGCTCATTTAGATTTTCCCATTCGACCCTCTCGGGAAAATACACTTCGTATCTTCTATCGAACATGATGACAGGGCTCATCAGTATCGATAGACATCATGAATAAATTACATTGTTCTGACCTCTTACGAAATAGTGTTCCGTGCCGAATGTCATGTCCTTCGTGCCAGACCCCACTTTTCCGAGTCGACACATCACTTTTATTGCCTCCTTCTGAACAGCTAGGTTTGCAAGCATTGAAGCAGAAGCGGCCATAATGGGCTTAGCGATAAACGAGCACAAAACCAAGTATGTGCTGTCAACAAGAAGGGACAATCAACATTGATGAATTGGGCAGAACGTGGACAGCTACAACTTCGAGGTAGTAAGTGACTTTGTCTAACCTTAGCTCTGTTATAAATTCTGAAAATGACGCCAGCGAAGAATAACTCTTGCCAATCGCTGTTTGTTCGGGGTAATAAGGCAATTCAACAGTAAAGCACTATCTTGAACAACTAAGGAGACTCTGTATAAGACTGTGATCATCCCAGTCCTTGGAGAAGAAGATTCAACGACAAACTATACGAGCTGTACAGCGACATCGACCTAGTCAAAAAAACAGCGTATTGGACGTTCGAGGACATTAACGCTCCGCTCCGTTTTCGAATCTAACCTGGAGGGAAGACGCAGTAGAGGGCCTCCTCGCTATAGTTGGGCGCACAAGTTCATGGGGACCTCGACCAACTTGGAGTGTGCAACCGGAGGCAATTAGTCAAAAACCGAGTTAAATGGAGAGGCTTGTTGGTTGAGGTCCACGTTCACCCCCAACTGTAGTGCTACCTAAGTAAGATAGAAAAAACAACTAGGTCCAGCGAAAGCAAGTTGAGCAGTGCCGTCATTAGAAAGAAGGGCGTATCTGATATTTTATTTCGAATATTCTTTTTTTCTTTGAAATTCTTATCTGGACGCCACCCCGGGAGAAACTCTGAAGCATAAACAACTGAGCTTCAAGAACCACTGCACCAAAATCTTTCTCTCTCTCTCTATCCTTTACAACGCCCCACTGTGTGTAAACATGTTAAAGGTATGCATAACCCTTCGAGTGCGCGCAAATTATAAAAAAAAAAAAAAATACATCCTTTTGTCTAACAATGATACTGATAGGTGGATGTGCTTTTATTTTCATACTAAGACTCTCTGAAGAAGTTGTGCGGTCTCGAAAACATAAATACAACGGAGCGTTTCGGTTGTCAGTGTCTTTCTTTCGCTAGAATTAGATTGCGCATTAAAGAGTTATTCTTCGTCTACTTAGGATAAACTAAGTGTTTGTCTAGACTGTTCGCCTTAGTGAACTTCAATGACGAAGTACTTGGATGCGGAAAGAGTTCAGGTGCGAACGAAATGCGCCTCAATTCGCTTTTTCAGTCATGTTCTGATTTTGTTGCAATTTTCGTGTCGAGGGGGCGAAGCTACTGCGCTCCGAGATGGCTGCATATGCCTGTTGACTCTATTCCTGAATAGTTGTAGATTGTGGACAACTGGCTGTATTATTCCCGGCAGTAAGTTACATATTTTACTTGTTCTGTAACAAAAAGAATTTTGGTAGAGAAATGTACGCGCGGTTACCAGATGAACGTGGATGTGGTGAGCCTTGGCTGCTAGGATGCTTAAAATGACGTTTTTCTAGGGATTATTCCATTGAGTTTATTTGAATATCTTCCATGGTAGTATCTGTAGTACAGGAATAAGTCGGTTATTTGAATTCGATGGATAAATGGGAGGAAGGTTGTTTGTTAGTGCCTCATTTTGTTTTAATGAGACCACTTCCGAAGGTGATCTTACTTGTGATTTCTATAAAAGAAGGAGCTGCGTCGATGTGAAGTACTTTTTTGTTCCAAAGAGGTAGCTCAACTTCATGGACGATGATTTGTTGATGTTGACTGGCACCTGCTGAAGTGCAGTGTTTCAAAACGAAAGGCAAAGCAAACTGTCTGAACAGACACTAACTCTCATATCACCTCATTCATTGATTCATTCATAATAAGAAGACATTCGTTGATCTCATTCTAAAAATGATTCCTAATTCAGACAAAAAAGCAAAATATATTAGGTGCGCAACTAAGCTATCGCTGTTTTTTTTTTTTTATTAAAATGCAACTTTATTGTGAAAAAATGGTTACCAATGAATCACTCAAAGTATTGCCCATCTCTAGTTACTACTTTTTCCCATCTTTCTGGTAGAGCTCGAAACCGTTACGGTAAAAGTTTTTATTTTTTTAGGCTATCCACGAATCAAGCCATTTTTTGATGTCTTGAGCGGAAATGCTGATCAGCCAGATCATGTGCCATCGAACGGAACAAGTAATAATCGGATGGCGGAATGTCTGAGGAATATGGCGGGTGGGGTAGAACTTCCCATTTGGGCGTTTCCAGGTAGGTTTTAACGGGTTTGGCAACGTCAGGCCGAGCGTTGTCATGCTGTAGAATCACTTCTTCGTGCCTCTGCTCATATTTTTGCCGTTTTTCTCACAGTGCTCGGCTCAATCGCATCAATTGAAGTCGATACCGTTCCCCAGTGATGGTTTCGTTGGGTTTCAACAGTTCACAATAAATAACACCGACCTGGTCCCACCAAATACACAGCATAACCTTCGAAGCGTGAATATTCGGCCGAGCCGATGACGTAGAAGCATGCTCGGGCAGTCCCCATGACTTTCTTCTCTTTGGGTTGCTGTAATGAATCCGTTTTTCATCACCCGTCAGGATACGATGAAGAAAACCCTTCCTTTTTTGCCGCTGGAGCAGTTGTTCACAGGCGAAAATCAACACTTCGCGCAAATGACGATTATTTGGCACAAAATCAGACATTTTCACACAATCAAAAGTATATGACGCCAAAACAAAATCACTAATGTGTCAAAACTGTTTGTTTACCATATGTCTAAGCTCGGTTTATGACGTTTTGGATGTGTCAAAATCGACCACCACTTACTGCTTTAGCCGTCTATTGACAAACAGCGAGAACTTAGTTGCGCACCTAATACTTCCACAAGTTTTTAACTCCACTGCAACCGAACCTCTAAACAGCTGTTTAATGATAGAGTATAGGCTCTATACTGCGTTATGAACTTTGATATAACTTATCCAAATGTTGTTATAACTTATCATCTACTTACTACGCAGTATTATATGATAAAAGTGAAGATTTTCCATCCGAGAAGACCCTGCATCTACTGTCTTCTTCTTCTTCCTATTTCGGCGAAGTTATGATCTGAAAACAAGAGATCATAACCCTCCCACTTCACTGCATTTCTACTGATCCGCCTGTGGGGTTCGCCTATTTGACCTTTGATATCGCCAGGTCTCCCGATTTCAGATCACTGAGGCCAATCAAATGCTTGTGTCGTTGCATTTGTGTTTTCCGGGCGTTTGTAGGCCTGTCTCTCCTGCCTTGCGATGTCTTTGGGACGTTCATTGATATTGCCTTTTTCACAGCGTTCAAATTATCTCTTCTTTGAACGTGGCAATACCATCTGAGCCGGTCGCGCTTTATTTTTCATAAAATGGTTTCTTTGACGTGAAGGCTTCCACGGATCTTCGAACTTCTTATTCGATCAAGCCTTGTCACTCCTGCTGTCATGCGAAGCATCTTTATCTCAGTTGCCGGTAATTTACTCTCATACTTTTTGTACATTGTCGAACATTGTGAACCGTATGTCAGCGCTGAACGCACAACTGCGGTGTAGATCCTACCTTTCAACTTAGGTGGCATTTGTCAGAGAACATAGCGGAATTTTCACGCCACTTCATCCACCCTACGCTTACGCGATGATTGCTGTTGTCATCCCAAGTTGCTTCGCTATTGATCATAGATCCCAGATATTTGAACTTTTCGCACTTGGGAAGCACTGTTCCATTCAAATAGATATCTGGAATAGGCCTGAGTGGATCAGAGAACTGGCGGCACAAGTACTCTGTCTTTTTTAAACTCACCCCTATCGTGGAATCCGTCGGAATTGAGTTTCACTTCATCTATTCGATTCCCTTTTACTTTCTACTGCTATCGTGGAATCCGCCGAGAACGTCTCCTTACCGACAGGCATTGGGGAAAGGTAGTTTCACTGCCAAACAGCTGTCTTTTATTTGTCAATAAAAATTTGTGTAGCTACATTCGTTTCGTAAAAGGAAAATTTCTTTAAAAAGTGACTAAAATAAAAATAAAGCACACAAATGGACAGGATAGCTGTTTTTGGAAACAGAAGAGGAAGAAGATGAGCAGTCTTCCCAAAGAAGAGTATGACAGGGGTTAATAGCAACAGTGGATGATTTCATGGAACTTCCAGATGAAATGTATGTTTCTAGAAACAATTTTTTATTTATTTCTGATTTTAATAAAGTTCAATATTGCATAGGTTTATCAAAAATTTTCGGCTTAATAAAGCAGTTGTAGTTTTTTTCCTCTAATTTATAATATGTAAACAGAAATTGTTTGTACAAAGAAGACGACGTGCAGCAGCCAAGCCAAAAATCCGCAATGATTTTGATGCGGATCAGAAATGTCATTTTGTTCGGGAAAAATCCAATTCGAACGTTTTCCACGATACAGTGGAACTGATTCACATTACCCACACGGGGAACTGTTTACTTTGTTATTTTATTTTTTTCGGTGAATAATTCCCCCCGGCGGATTCCACGATAGGTGTGACTATTGCGATACCCATTTCCCACCAAAACGTCCACCCACACATCAAGTGCTCGTTGCAGGGACGTAGGATCTTCACTTATGATGGCTCCATTGTCAGCAAAGAATAATTGATTTACCTTGGGGTTCGTTACTTTACTTTCAAGCAGATATTCAAGGACTGAAATAAAGAGCAAATGACCTAAGACGCTTCCCCGGTGCACACCGACTTTGAGTCGGAAGTCTTCGGTTACTCCAGCGGGATATCTTACTTTTATCTTTGCTTCTTCGTACATGTTCATGATCATCTGTACATAACCCCTCGATGTCTTAGCGCCATCCATATCAAACCTCGTGGTTGTCTGCCGAATGCCTTTTCAAAGTCAACCAATACAATATGCAAATCCTTTAAGGAATCACGATGTTTTTCCATTATGATCCTTATACTATGGGTTGCATCTGTGGTTGATTGACCCGCGACAAACCCGCACTGATCATCAGATAGCAGTATTATTTTTGGCAGTCGGCCACCTAATACCAGCTCAACGATTTTCATGGTGTGTGACATCAGCTTGATTGAACGGTAGTTATCACAGTTTCACGTATCACCCTTCCCTTTATACACAGGGAGAAGGTAGCTTTCCCTCCATTGATTGCACCCTGCATCGACTGTATGATCACTTAATCACTTAGTTACACATTCAGATATATAATTCATTGGAATCGAAGAGCAACAATCTAGTTCAAATTTGCCTATTTTTAGATTGCAATGGTATGTATGTTGTGTACTTTTCAATGTTGTTTATTGGGAAAATAAGAGTGTTAATAACAAGGCTCGAAGTATTTCACAGCGTATCGCAATACATGTTAGAGTTGAAGTGTTGTGTTTTTATTGATCGCACCGTGGCAGTCTTTGTGCGATTTTTCTTATAATTTAACACTTATTTCCCGCCAGGAGACTGTAACCCGACAATCTATGTATTCAAAAATTCGGCTCTATTCGACAATTTCTAAAATTTTTGGGCGATGGGCACCAACTTCGTAGAAAGTGGAACAGCCTTTAAAAACACCACAATACCAACAGCAAAGATTTAATCATAGAATAGAGTTGTGCATAGATACATAATGTATTTCAAGCGCAGGCGTATGCTTAGAACGACCTCACTATCCTTTTAAGACAGCGGAAGTGGAATAATTTTGTTCGGTTTGAACCCTTATTCACTTAAACACCCAGTCGCAGAAGCACTGAAAGATTTACCATCTAATAGAAGAATAGAAGAAAAAACCCAGTATCCTAGGAACCTCTGTCAAGTTAGTCGCTCTCCTAAATTTGTCACTGTGAACGAATGGACTGACAAACTAACTAGAATAAGACGTGATATGACTTAAAACTTGAATACCCGCACAGTGAAAACGGTGTCATTGCTCTGCGTCTTCAGAGGCGATTAACTATCACAGCGAAAGCAGTGGTTGTTTTCTCGGTCCCGAAAACGACGTAAATCGAGGTATTCCTATATATCCAAGACGAACGAATTTCTGACCGGTCTCATGTAAAATTATAAAGGCAATATTTTACGCAGTGTCGTGATGTTGTCTGCATAAGTTGAGAGGCGAACTAGACTCGAGTCGAGATTTTTTTTTTTGTCGGAATACGAAACGCTCGACTGGGGTACTCAGACGCAACTGGTTCATTATACTACGAGAGATCAGAATCCTACATTACCCATTTTATTAGAATTTTCTTGTCTTTTTAAAAAAGTCAAGCAAGCACTTCTGCGATGAGCAACTTACAGTACCAGCACTTACTACATTAGCACCGAAAATTCGCCATTTGATACGAGCAAAGGCAGGACACTCACCGAGAAAATATTTCGCAGTATCGTCGCCTTCTCCACAATCATCGCAGACTGTGTTGTCACTCAAGCCTAGCACATCAAGATCCCCAGATAAGTGTCAGAGAATTCAGCCTTGCGATTGAGTTCGAAGAGTTTTTATATTCACCAACTATGCAGGAAGTTGTTAAGCAAGGCCTTAAGCGCAAACACTTCGACCCTTCCATTTCTTCCTTACAATATACGGAGGGTGATTGATAAGTACCCGTGTTTGAAGACACATGACGGCACTGGTGTAAAATCTATATGTCATTGTTTAGTGTCATCTGTCAAACAACGACTGTCAAAATTTCAGATAAATTCATTGATTAATTTTGTTGTAGTAGCTGTTTGAAGTGAGCAAGTTTCATTTTTTTCTAATTATGGAAAAAGTGCAGTTCCGATCGGTGATTATTCTTCTTGTTTTTAGATGGGAAAACGTGTAGTGAAATTAAAGAAAAGTTGGACACCGTGTATGGGGACCTTTCTCCTTCGATGACAACAATTCGATATTGGTTCAATGAATTCAAGCGTGGTCGTACATCCATCGTAGACGAAGAGCGTCCAGGTCGTCCAATTGAAGTGACTACGGATGAAATGGTCAACAATATCCATGACATTATATTGGCAGACCGGCGAGTGAAGATAAGAGAGATTGTTGAGACCATAGGCATCTCATTTGAATGTGTGCAGAATATATTGCATCAACATTTGGGTATGACAAAGCTATCTGCAAGATGGATGCCGCGTTTGCTCACTGTCGACAACAAGCGGATTCGAATGAACACTTCACAACAGAATCGGGATCTTTTTAAGCGCAATCCGAAGGAATTTCTGCGCCGCTATGTGACTGCTGATGAGACTTGCATCCATCACTATGCGCCTGAAATGAAAGAACAGTCAAAACAGTGGACTGCACGCGGAGAACGTGCACCAAAGTAAGCGAAAACAGTCCCATCGGCAGGAAAGGTCATGGCCACCGTTTTTTGGGATTCTCAGGGCATAATCTACATCGATTATTTGCAAAAGGGAAGAACGTCTACAGGACAATATTATGCTGAATTATTGGGAAAATTTAACGACGCATTGAAGAGAAAACGCCCCCTTGGCAAAGAAACGAGTTCTGTTCCATCACGGCAATGCACCGGTTCACTCGTGTCACATCGCGGCGGCGAAATTGATGGAATTAGGCTACGAATTACTGCCGCATCCACCGTATTCTCCAGATTTGGCCCCATGTGATTTCTTTTTGTTTCCAAATATGGAAAAATGGCTTGGCAGAAAGAGATTCACAATAAACGAGGAGGTCATTGCCGAAACTGAGGCATATTTTGCAGGGTTCGACGAAACCTATTTTTCGGAGGGCTTAAAAAAGTTATAATATCGTTGGGCTAAGTGTGTCGAGGTGAAAATAGGCTATGTCGAAAAATAAAATAAAATCGTTTAAAAAAAAAAGTTTTTTCTTGCCTAACACAGGTACTTATCAATCACCCCTCGTATGTAGTTCATGGCTATTTGGATTGCATAAGTTTCCTCTTGGAAAACAGACGCATATTTGCCTAATGAGAAATGATGCCTAATGTTTTCGTTTTCTACGAAGTCAACATCAGACCTTTGACTGGTTTTGAAGTCGAGACCATAACGTACAACAAAATTAGGAATTTATTTTGTTTCTTCATAGTTTAGAGGTTGATTGTTGCAATAAAATATGAGGAAAAATGTCTATTGCAACTTAATTGTGTATTTTCATATGTACATATCCGGGCATAGAACACTTAAGCGCTAGGGAAATAACACGTTCCATGGTCATTGTTTTGTGACGAGAAAGTATACATTTTGAGCGAATGTATTAGCATAATGCAGTTACAACCAAAACTAATTGGGAACCTGTGTTCATACTTGGAAAAAACATCTTTTGGTATATTGATTTTAGTCCTAAGACGCCCCATTCAAAATACTGAACAATTGTCTTGTATCAATTGCAACATAATCTGTAGCAGGTCATTCAATTGATTCGTTCTACTGCAAACGATCTACCTGAACACTAACCTTCGCAACTGAATTTATGATAATCAAGCTTTTTTAATTATTTTATTAATTGAATGAAACTCTTCCATTCAACTAAATTTTTTATTTTTAGAGAAATAAGTAGGTACATTTAGCTCTAACCTCTTCGGAGTACAGAAAAAAGAACAAAGAGGCGGACAAAAAGGAAAAACGTGCTTTTATAAGTGACAGCTAACATTGACACTCGTTAGTTTCGATAAACCGATAAATCGATAACTTATCGGATGGAGCCATATTGCAAATAAATAATTCATAAATTCAGTTAACTTCAAACAAAAACATATTTTAGTTTTATAAGAAACTAGCCGTCCCTGGCAGACGTTGTTCTGCCACAGACCGTCTTTTTTCTTTTGGCGCTGTTGTCGGATATGCTATTCATTTGTAGGATAGAAAATAAATAAAAGTCCGACCGGCACTGTTCTATACATTTTTTATTTATTTCATATTCAAGTGTAATTATTAAATTGAAAATTCTTAATTGATAATGGATAAAAGTTAAATGTTATAAATGAGGTAAATAAAGGTTGATTCTTAAGTTTAAACAATCTTCTTCTTCTTCTTCCTTTTATCAGCGAGGTTATGATCCGAAAATAAGGGATCATAACCCTCCCACTTCACTGCATTTCTACTGATCCGCCTGTGGGGTTCGCCTATTTGACCTCAGAAAATATCGGCAGGCCTGTCGATTTTGGATCACTGTGTTACTAAGGCCAATGAAATGCCGATGTCGTCGCATTTGTCTGATCCAGGCGTTTATAGGCCTGTCTCTCCTGCCTCGCGATGTCTTTGGAACGTGCATTGATATGCCTTTTTAACGGGGTTCAAAAGACTTCTTCTTTGAACGTGGCAATACCAGCTGAGCCGGTCGCGCTCTATTTTTTGTACGATGGTTTCCTTGATGTGAAAGTATTTCCAGATGTGAGCATGCAACGTATAATTGACCATGGGAGAAGCATGGATTTTCTAAGTCCACGCCACAAATGGACATTTTCTGCCCTTGTGATTTGTTGATGGTTATTGCAAATGCCAAACGAATCGGAAATTGAAGTCGTTTGAATGGGATTGTAGTCTTCGACGGTATCATTGGGATACGTGGCAATAAAACGATTTCTCCCTTAAACTTTCTGTTCAAAATGGTTGCTTCGATAACTTTTCCTGTGATCCGTTTGATAACCAAACGTGTGCCGTTGCATAATCTTGGTGGGTTTAAATTATGAAGCAGAATTATCGGCGAACCAATCTTCAATCGAATTGTAGCATCAGGGAAAGGTTTAAATCAGCACAGAAAATGAAACAATGCTTAAGTGTGGTATTTTCTCTAAACGCGTAATACAGACGTCAATGGATTTGTTTATTCCACCATTTCTTGAAAGCTTACACAACTTGAATTATGCAACTTAAACAAAATGAATTAGAACCCTCTTTTCCTACAAAAAAAAAGTTGAAGGGTGGGGGTTTAGGAAAGTTAAAATTTATGGTTGTATGCATTTTTGGATGACAAATCTGAACAAAAAAAAAAAAAAAAACATTTTAGATCTCGACAACACCGCCACCTATCGGGTCCAAAACTATCCTATCTTTCAAGCTGGAACCAACCATACACATTAACAAAATTTCATTGAAATCGGTTGAGTGGTTTCGGAGTGAAACAACGATTGGCAAGAGTAATTCTTCGTTTGATCTCCTCACTGATGTCATTTGCGGAGCTCACCATAAAGCCTAGGTAGACAAAGTCCTTTACTACCTCAAAATTATATTTGTTTATTGTGGCGCCGATGTTGGGTTTTCTTTTGTGTAGACAGCATATATTTTGTTTGCTTTCATTGACCGCTAAACTCATCTTTGCTGCATCGACCTCAATACTAGCAAAAGCTCCATTGACGGCCCGCTGAGTTCTTCCGATTATGTCAATGTCATCGGCCGGCGTAAGCGAGTAGTTGCACAGACTTGTAAAAGATTGTACCTCTGGTGTTGGCTTGTGAATTTCGTACAATTCTCTCAAGTACTATGTTAAAGAGATCGCATGATAGCGTGTCACCTTGTTTAAGACCTTTCCTGACATCGAACGGTTCGATGATCTTCTTAACGACTTAGATGGAGCAGCGAGAGTTCTCCATCGTCATTCTGCACAAATGGACGAGCTTGGCAAGGATGCCAAGACTAGACATGGCTCTGTATAACTCGTCTCTATACATGCTATCATAGGCAACTTTGAAATCGATAAAGAGGTGGTGCGTATCGATTTGATATTCATGGGTTTTTTCCAAGATCTGTCATAGTGTGAATATTTGGTCAATGGTGGACTTTCCCAGCCTGAAACCGCCCTGATAAGGACCTATCATGTTGTGCCCGGTCGGTTTTAGGCGTTCACATAATACGGCAGACAGGGTCTTATATGCGATGTTGAGGAGACTTATACCTCTGTAATTGGGGCAGTTCAGAGGGTCTCATCTCTTCAGGATTTAATTCATAAGATTTTAGTAATATGGAACGAGCAGCAACCTTAGGTCTGTATCCCTTTTTCCTCTCGTTCTCCACCGCATCAATCACGGTCACTTTGAACCCATGTTCAGAATGTCACGTACATCCAATAACGCGCATAACACCATCGATTTTCAACTCAACAGATCTACCCTCAGAACCGACCTGTACACTTCCTCATAATTTCCTTCAGCCTGAAAGTTAGTAGTTTTAGTCTCTTTTATTTTTTAATTAGTTTTAGGCTTAGCTTTAAGTTATTAGAACAAATAAATAAACCACATGTAAATGTGTAATGAATCCACAGAATCCTATTTTTTTTTCTGACAAAAGGGGTGAACACATTGCATTCTTCTGTAAATTATTACAAAACAAAGACTGCTGATCTTATTAGAGAATGCGAAGTCACACCATGGGAACTACTTCGCTTGTCTCGACTTTCTTCTTCTTCTTCTTCCTATTTCGTCGAGGCTATGATCCGAAAACAAGGGATCATAACCCTCCCACATCACCGCATTTCTATTGATCCTCCTGTGGGGTTCGCCTATTAGACCTCAGAAAATATCGGCAGGCCTCCCGATTTTGGATCACTGGGCTACTGAGGTTAATAAAAAGCCGATGTCGTCGCATTTTTGTGATCCAGGCGTTTATAGGCCTGTCTCTCCTGCCTCGCGATGTCTTTGGAACGTTCATTGATATTGCCTTTTTAACAGGGTTCAAATGATCTATTCTTTGAGCATTTTCGGTCCACCCTATGCTTACGCGATGATTGATGTCGTCATCACAGGTTGCTTTGCTATTGATCATAGATCCCAGATATTTAAAGTTTTCGCACTTGCTAAGCACTGTGTGGATCAGAGAACGGGCAGCACAAGTACTCTGTCTTTTTTGAACTAATGCGATACCCATTTCCCACCAAAACGTCCACCCACATATCCATTGCTCGTTGCAGGGACGTAGGATTTTCACTTATGATGGCTCCATCGTCAGCGAAGAATAATTGATGTACCTTGGGGTTCGTTACTTTACCTTCAAGCATATAGTCAAGGACTGCAATAAAGAGCAAAGGACTTGTCTCGACTTTCTGAGATGACAAAATCTTTGCAAACATTTCTGTGACTTCTATTAATCTCCAGTGACTTGAAATGTGCTTTTAAAGCTAGCTGGCCAAAAATTAAGATAACTGGGTAGACTTGTGTGGATCATTTCCATCTCGAATTTGTACTTTGGCCGGGTTTATCATAGCTAGTTACGTTTACGTTTAAGATTTCATAACAGCTCAACCCATTTTTTGTAAGTAATTCGAAGTTAAAGAAACAAACAGCGACGCACAGTGGCTCCTTTTGACTTTTTGCTTGCAAAAATCATAGCTCTTAAACGAATAAAAATATATTTTTTCTGCTTTAAAGAAATTCCCAGAGCTATGTAATTCGAGAATTTTGAGAAAAATGCCTTACAGCGTGTTCCAGAATCTTCTGTTGAAGTAAGACTTAGGGGATAAACATAATATTTCACTATTAAAATATTCAAAAGTTTATGACTGAAGTAATAATAGGGTGTCTAAAATCTAATCCGAGCAAAACAGTGGTGACAAAAAGTAAACAAACCATTTTTTAAATGTTTTTTTTAGGTGTATCAAAAGACTTTTTTTTTATTTTGTGGCATAGGTTGGTTGGCTGGTTTAGGATTGGCCCTCGATGAGGATGTACTTAGACCAGATAGTAGGTCCATTGTACTACCGATGTGTAAGGCGGGTGGGTCACCCTCTTACTCTTGGAACCATTTGCCACGTTGAATGAAGGCGTGAATTTTAGCCGTGCAGGCGTTGCCGAGATAATTAAGATCATTGTAGAAGTATTCACCCAGAGTGGCCTTCGTGATGTTGGCGTGCGCAGGACAGGCGCACAGGAGATGACTGATGGTCTCTTCTTCCTCTTTATCTCTGGAGCTTCTGCAGAAGTCATTATGAGGGATACTTAATCTTTGGGCATGTCTTCCTATGACGCAGTGTCCACTGAGGACATTTGTTATTTTTGAGAGGGTTCCTCTTTTGTGCTTCAAGAGTCCGATGGACCTGGATTTATTGAGTGTCGGCCAGGTCTGTCTGGCCATATAACATTGGTCTAGATGTTGCCATCGCTGATTGGCTACTTTCTCGGCGTCAATTTGAATAAGGTACTTAACATAAGATTTTGTGGCATATCAGATTGCATAATCCAATATTTTATTGATTCATTTCTAGTCAAGCAGTGGAGAAAAAAAGTAAACAGACAAAAAAAAAAAAAAAAACAGATTTCTTCGAAACGTTCATCAACAGCTTGGGTAATGTCTAATAAATTTATTATTTCTGGACAGTATTGTGCTTTGAGATCTTTTTCGGTTCTGACATGCCTTAACGAAGAAATGAGTGGGTCCGATGAGAACTTCATTCTGCCGTATCCTTGAAACCTTGCACGTATTTTGATATCTATACTTCCTGTAATCTTTATTTTTGGATTCCTGAACTTCTTCTGACAATTCTCCAAGTGGTAACGATTGATACTTGATTATATTTTGACTATGAGCCAACATTTTATCAAGAGTAGGTGTGAGTTGTTTTTCGGGATATTTTTGCTTTAATAACTCTGCTGTTTTCTTGGCATACTCCCCAAACTTGACAGTGTTGACCTTTTCCCTGCAATTCAAAACATTAAGTATGACTTCAAGCCTCGTTATTACCTCTCTATTGACCCCGGTTATATGAGCTGTTGCCTCTGATTCTTGAAAAAATCTTCCCGAAGTATTTCTATCATTGGTATTTCCAAATTCTTGTTTTGTTCTGTCCACATCCAGCCCAATCTCATCGCGAATATGCTTTTGGATCTCTTGTTTTCTTCTTTGTTCTGCCTCCTTGATTCCAAAGGATTCATCAAAATCCTCTCCCTCTTGTCGAAGTGAATGCGCAAGTTTGAAAATAAATTCCATGCACCCGATTCTTGCATGTAATGTTCTTTCCGTGTTCGTTACTGTTAATCCAAGTATGGAATTCATTTGGGTTTTGTTTTAAATAAATCCCTTTATTTGGTAAATCTTTTCTTTTTTTTTAATATATTAATTTACTTAAAGAACAACACAAACGAACTGTTATTAAGGAAACGTGTATTGCTTGGTGAATATGTGAAATTTGTACCGAGAAACATGAGATATCATATACAGGGTGGGCCAACTACCAGTTTCTTTTTAAAAATACAATAAAATGAACAAAATGAATTTTTTTCCATGTATTATGGCTTTATTAGTAAGAGCAAACATTCCCATTAATTATGGAACACAACGCCGTTCAAGTGTATGCCTCGGCTGGCTTCGCAGTATCGCATTCTATCACTCCAATTTTCCAAGACCTTGTTGATGGTTTCGGGCTGTAGCTCATGGATTGCTTGGATTATATTGGCCTTAAGTGCTTGAATCGTTTCCGGATTGTTGGCATAACATCGGTCCTTCACAGTTTCCCACAAAAAAAAGTCCAAAGGGGTCAAATCGCAGCTCCGAGGCGGCCAATTGACATCGCCAAGACGGCTGATAACACGATTTGGGAATTTGGTGCGCAAAAGACCGATTGTGGTATGGGCTGTGTGGCATGGCGCGCCATTCTGCATGAACCAGAGGTCGTCCAAATCCATGTCGTTAATTTCAGTAAAAAAAAAAAGTCCTTAACATGGCTCTGTAACGCCCACCGTTGACCGAAACGTTGTTCCCAGCCTCATTTTCGAAGAAAAATGGTCCAATGATGCCACCACTCCACAATCCGCACCAAACTGTCACTCTCTGTGGATGCATTAGCTTCTCGACAATAACGTGCGGGTTTTCCGAGACCCAGATGCGACAATTGTGTTTGTTAACGTAGCCGCCGAGATGAAAATGTGCCTCGACAGAAAAGATGATTTTTCGTCCAAAATCGTTGTCCAATTCAAGCTGCTCTAAGGCCCAAACTGCGAAAGCGGATAGTCGTGCACTTTCAATTGCTGAATCAATTGGACCTTGTAAGCGAACAATCCCAGATCTTTGTGCAGAATTCTCCTCAGGCTAGTGCGTGAAATGTTGTGCCGTTGAGATCGATGACGAGTTGATGTTCGTGAATTGAGTCTCACATTCTCCGCTACAGCAGCCACATTCTCGTCTGTGCGCACCGTACGACGACGGGGACCGTGAGTGTTGTCCACTAGCATACCAGTCTCACGAACTTTTTGCACAAACTTGCGTACAGCAGGCGCGATGGGTGCTTCATTTCGGCCAAAACTTCTTTTCAAAAAACGCACTGTTTGGGCTACACAGCACTCACTTTGGAAATAAGTTTTCAATATTTCCAAATGTTGTTCAAGCGTAAAGCGTTCATTTCGTTCTGTAGAGGTATGATACTGACTTTCTGGTAAGATTTCGAGCGGGAAACAGCTGTCAGTGTCAAAATAACCTATGATTTAAAAAGAAATCACTAGATACCCGTTATTTTTAATTTTTTTTTACCGAAGATCAAAGTCGTCCAACTTTGATGAGCTCTTTAATCAAAAAACGGCTGATCCAATCAAACTATTTTTCCTTGTGTTTGAAGCTCTGTTTATTTTCCTTTGAGAAACCATTTTTTTTTTTTTTTTTAATTAACACATCGGAAATTTGAATTTTGCCACGACTTTTAGCATTTGGCGCCACAGTGCGACGTTAGTAAATTCTCATCTAGTGACTGAAATGGAAATTCAAGGGAAAAAAAGTCAGAAAGAGCAGGAAGCAGACATCGTTTGAATTTTATCACTAGGAATACACACTCACGCCTGATCGGCAGACATTCTGTCGTATAATGCAAACAAATGGACCCATTCAATCCGCACCAAACTGTCACTCTCTGTGGATGCATTAGCTTCTCGACAATAACGTGCGGGTTTTCCGAGACCCAGATGCGACAATTGTGTTTGTTAACGTAGCCGCCGAGATGAAAATGTGCCTCGACAGAAAAGATGATTTTTCGTCCAAAATCGTTGTCCAATTCAAGCTGCTCTAAGGCCCAAACTGCGAAAGCGGATAGTCGTGCACTTTCAATTGCTGAATCAATTGGACCTTGTAAGCGAACAATCCCAGATCTTTGTGCAGAATTCTCCTCAGGCTAGTGCGTGAAATGTTGTGCCGTTGAGATCGATGACGAGTTGATGTTCGTGAATTGAGTCTCACATTCTCCGCTACAGCAGCCACATTCTCGTCTGTGCGCACCGTACGACGACGGGGACCGTGAGTGTTGTCCACTAGCATACCAGTCTCACGAACTTTTTGCACAAACTTGCGTACAGCAGGCGCGATGGGTGCTTCATTTCGGCCAAAACTTCTTTTCAAAAAACGCACTGTTTGGGCTACACAGCACTCACTTTGGAAATAAGTTTTCAATATTTCCAAATGTTGTTCAAGCGTAAAGCGTTCATTTCGTTCTGTAGAGGTATGATACTGACTTTCTGGTAAGATTTCGAGCGGGAAACAGCTGTCAGTGTCAAAATAACCCATGATTTAAAAAGAAATCACTAGATGGCCCACCCGTTATTTTTATTTTTATTTTACCGAAGATCAAAGTCGTCCAACTTTGATGAGCTCTTTAATCAAAAAACGGCTGATCCAATCAAACCATTTTTCCTTGTGTTTGAAGCTCTGTTTATTTTCCTTTGAGAAACCATTTTTTTTTTTTTTTTTTAATTAACGCATCGGAAATTTGAATTTTGCCACGACTTTTAGCATTTGGCGCCACAGTGCGACGTTAGTAAATTCTCATCTAGTGACTGAAATGAAAATTCAAGGGAAAAAAAGTCAGAAAGAACAGGAAACAGACATCGTTTGAATTTTATCACTAGGAATACACACTCACGCCTGATCGGCAGACATTCTGTCGTATAATGCAAACAAATGGACCCATTCAAATTGCTTACTATTTATTGTCTATCGTAAACTTACTAGCAATAATTTGTGTATACATTTGGGAGTAAACAGATGGAGAATACATTGTAAATTAATGCGAATCTAATTGCTAAGTTAAGTCGTTAAGGTGTTTTATGCACGTCGCCTTCGCCTCTTTGCAATTCCAGTACTGGTTGTATTGTGGTATTTTGTCCTTGTATAGGAGAAATCTCATCGAAGCTCGTGATGAATAATGAGAACTAGACTTAGGAGCCTGTTAGGCACCTTCATGAATTCAAATAGCATTCTTCTGTACCTATTACTGCCGATCCGAATATGTTGAGGTAACAAGTAATAAGATGACTCGATGTAACTAAAGCTGTAGGCTCCAGCCTTTGCCTTTATATAAAAGGTTGTGACTTATCTCCTGTTATAGCCTACAAATAGGGTCTGCTAATAGCTTGAGGTGGTGTCTCTTTATAAAGGTATTCTGCCCAGATAAAGATTTCTAGATCGCGTTGGACTTGGTTAGGGTCCTTGGTATGTTCTTCTGAAAAGCTCTTGTTTGCTTCACAGAGTGACCCTGGATCCGTGAAGGGTGTTCGTGCAGCAGTCTCGGCTAGTGATTCTACTTTTTTGTTACTTAATGTGAGTAGCAATCCAGTGTGGTATGACCGAGTTTTTATTAACGTGTTTTGGAAGCTTCAAGACAATCCTCCAAGACTCACTTTCATTTTTTCCTGTTCACCCATTAAATCGTTTAGTGCAGCCCTGTTGCTGGGTCCAGTTCCGTGATCTCACCAGTTTGTAATTATTTGTGCAAATAGAGCTTGTAAGATAATAAAAGCAATACTTACTGAAGTGCTTTAATTTCTTTAAATGCGACTGTGTACTGAGTTTGGCGAATATTTCAATGGCAGAGAGCTGAGCTTAAAGTACCATGACAAGGGTATGAACTCCCGTACATTCGAAACATCCTACAGAATGCCGCGTGGAAGAATACTCCCAAACCAAAGAAAACGCCGGCAAGCTACTTTCAAACTAATCCACAGGAAATAAAAGAGATGATTAAGGAGAAGAGAAAAGCGCGCAAAAAATGGCAACAAACTCGGGCTCCGCAACATAAAGCACATCTTAACCGTTTGTGCAACTCACTAAAAGGATCTATTAAGAATAATGAAATGAAAGCTTAACGGCAGAAAAAGATTCTAATTACTCGCTTTGGAAGGCTATGAAAGGTATTAAAAAACCTCAAATTCAAGCCGCCCCAATTAGGAAAAATCAAGACGAATGGGCCAGGCATGATAAAGAGAAAGCGCAAGTTTTTGCCACCCACCTGGAAGAAACTTTCAAACCGTTTGATGGACAAGCTCTTATTGAAAATATAAATACGTCGTATATAGCCAATAGCGCAATAAGAAATGCAACACTTACCGAACGTAAGGAAGAAATAAAGAAACTTAAACCTAAGAAGGTTCCTGGATACGGATACGGGAGAGGTTCTTAAAGCCTTACCAAGAAAAGCTTTAATTAAGCTTCTGTTCATTATAAACGCCGCACTTAGACTAGAATATTTTCCCAGTCAATGGAAAGTCACCGAAGTCATAATGGTCCTTAAGCCCGGAAAACCGCCGAATGAAAAAACGTCTTATAGACCGATTTCGCCTCTTCCAATTATAATAGAGGTAATAGAAGAAGGGCATTTCATTTCGGATCATCAATTCGGTTTCAGAAGTAAGCATTCTACAGTTGAACAAGTACATCGAATAACACATGTAATCGAAAAGTCACTTAAAGCGTATTCCTTGACGTCTCTTAAGCCTTTGACAAGGTCTGGCACGAAGGATTAAAGTTTAAATAACGACAAGTTCTGCCAGAGCACCTATATAATAATTTGAAGAACTACCTTACGAATAGACTATTCCGCGTCAAATGTGGAAACGAATATTCAGATTTCAAGGTAATAATGGCTGGGGTGCCGCAAGGAAGCGTTCTTGGTCCAGTCTTGTATCTATTATACACCCGTGATATACCGCAAGTAGAAGGCACTGAGCCGACGACACTGCTATCTTGGCAGTTGGTAAAACGGTCGAAGATACTACAGAAAAACTGCAAGAAGCTTTGGATAGAGTAAATGAATGGACAAAGGTTTGGCGAATCGCACTCAACGAGACCAAATCTGTTCATGTAAATTTTACTTATAAGAGAGTAAATAATTTGCCGATTTTTTCAAACTCGGTTCAAATTCCGTTTGCAAACGAGGCTAAGTATCTTGGAATGACACTTGATGCAAAGCTGAAATGAAAAACGCACGTTAAGAAAAAACGCAAAGAACTAGATAATAAATATAGAGAAATGTATTGGTTACTTGGAAAATATTCCAAGCTTAATATAGAAAACAAACTGCTTTTATATAAGCAAGTGCTAAAGCCCGTATGGAAATATGGTATAGAACTCTGGGGTTGTACCAAAATAAGTAATATTAAAATTTTACAAACTTTTGAAAACAAAGTGCTAAGAGGTATTAATAATGCACCATGGTATATCAGAAATAGCGATATCCATAGAGATATTGGCATTAAAACTATAGAAGACGAAATTCAAACCTACACGAGAAAGTATAGAAGTCGACTAGAAAGTCACGTAAATACAGTCCTCCAAGTTTTGGATGAAAGAAATTTACTACGCCGTCTACAAAGAACCAAATCTTTAGACTTAGCGCGATAAGTAACCGCGTCTAAACTGCGGAGCTGGCAGAACTTCTAATGGGAAGGTCCCTGCAAAACGTCCTTATTTCGTGAAATGAAAACTACTTGATAAGTCGAATACTTAGTTGTAGTAAAAATAATAACAAGTTTGTTTTGAAGAGAGGTTTTTTAGTGGGTAAGAATCCCACACTACTATGTGCACGCGCTGTCGATCCTCATAGTGTCTTGTTGAAGATTTTCACCTACCCTCGAAAAAAAAAAAAAAAAAAAAATTCAAAACATCACATGATCCCCTGAAGATTAAGCAAAAACCATCCCCTAGCCCTTGCTATGCTTCCTATGCTTCTTAGTTCAAACCTCAAATATCTATTTTCACAAGAGTTTTGGCATGAAACCGGGTCTGGGCTAAGCATGTCTCAAACCTCATTATATACCTATATATACGTACATAATACTGTGTATCTTTTTAGCTATCACTTAAACTTTAAAAGTGAGTACCGTGGCGTAAGTAGTTAGTGTGATGGAGCACTGCGCTTGAGGTTCCAAGTTCGAATCCTAGAAAACACCAACAAGTTTTTTCACGGTCCCACCTCTCGCGAACGTCTAACAAACATCCGAGAGTATTGTTGTCTCGAAAAAGCTTCTCAAAACAAATTGCCCTTCGGATACGGCACTAAACTGTATGTCCCTTCCATTCGTGTGAAAAATATAACGCACACAACATGAGTGGTTGTGATAATCTAGGCCCTGGCACTTAAAGAGCTGTTGCGCCAAATATTTATCTACTTTTTAAGCTTTAAAAAACTTATTTTATCTCCACTAATATTTGTGTAACCATCATTCTTTCAGGAATTCTACGATGCCACTGCGACATCTGTAAGGACAGCAATAATATTTGTGAAACCGATGGTCTCTGCTTCACATCCGTGGAGCTCAACAAAGGCACCGTCACATTTAGTTACAGGTAAATACAATTCTAATTGTCTATCCCCATTCTCGAACATAATGTTTACCGCATCGAAAATAAATGAAACAAAAAAAAAAAAAAAATAATAAAATAACACCTAGATGCCTAGATATGTCGCAAAGTTTACCACCTGGTCATTTCATTTGGTGCAACGATGGTAAAAATGGTGGCCCAACAGCACGTCCGGCTGCCAGAAGAGGCGGTCACGCCTGTTGTGGCGACAGAGATTTTTGCAATATGGATTTAAATCCAATCATTAAAAGTTACGAAGAAGGTGGGTCTCACTCAGCAAAACAAGAAAAAGACAGTAAAATCTCATGTATCTCGCCTCTAACTACGTTTGTTTTTGAAGATGATCTCACTGACTGACCTGCCAAATCCCCCTACTAAAACATTTACCATATAAGAAACGATATTGTGTATATCGATTTGAAAACGTTTGCACCAAGCTTTTTTGCCCCGTTTGGCGCGTTTTTTTTCTCATTCTTGTGATAACTCTAAATTTTATGTGATTTCGTTGTGATCCTTTGAAGTAAACAAAAAGTATAAAAATTAAAAGTTGTTCCTTTTGAAAATGTTTGTTTTGAATATAAATTTTAAGCCACTAACATATGAACTAAGGAGGTAGTCTGCGCGCGCAAGAAGATCGATTGGGATCATGGAAAGACGTCAAAAGCAGGGCTGTAAAAGAATGGAATCATCGAATGCATTCCTTGAAGTCACAACAAATATTAGATATGTTCCAAGTCAATAAATGGGATTGAGACTTCAACTTAAAAAAATTATTATTTATTTTGAAGTCATGAGTTGAGCTTCAATTTTCAGCAATCAAAATCTTGAAGTCGAAAAGTATTATTACTCTTTATTCACTTTGCTGTGACTAACATCTACCGACGTCTTTAAAGTCATTGAAGTCTTGAAATTAATTATTTTTCAAATTTCCAACAACAACTGGCAAAGCTGCTAAACCGCAGTGCATTCTAGGTGAAATGACTTCCGAGGTCCCAATGACTTCAATGACTTTATTGACTTTAATGAGTGTTGGTGACTGGAAAATTACATCAATGAATGCAAAAAAGGGCAAAGGGTAATGACTTCAATGACTCTTGATTTCAGTGACAACAATTTTAAAGACTTTAATGACTTCAATGAATACGAGCAACACTGCAGAACAGTGAATTCAATGACTTCAAAGATTTCAATGATTCCGGAGCCTTCAAGAACTTAACATTTCTATTGAATACTAGTCACTATAAAAGAAGACTTCAATCAATGCAGAAAAGGGCAAATCAGCGAAGTCAATGACTTCATTCTCTTCAATACCTTTCGTGACCTCAGTGGCTTGAAAGATTTCAGTAACTTCAACAACTTCAAAGACTTTAATGACTTCAATGAATGCCAGCAACACTGCAGAACAGTGAATTCAATGACTTCTCAAAGATTTCAATGATTTCGGAGCCTTCAAGAACTTAACATTTTTATTGAATACTAGTCACTATAAAAGAAGACTTCAATCAATGCAGAAAAGGGCAAATCAGCGAAGTCAATGACTTCATTCTCTTCAATACCTTTCTTGACTTCAGTGGCTTAAAAGATTTCAGTAACTTCAACAACTTCAAAGACTTTAACGACTTCAATGAATGCTGGCAACATTGCTGAATAGTAAATTCAATGTTTTCAACGCCTTCAACGATTTCAATGATTTCAGAGCCTTCAAGAACTTCAAGCTTTTACTGAATACTGGTCATTGACTTTCTTGACTTGAGAGACTAAAGATTTCAAAGACTTCAACAACTTCAAAGACTTTTATAACTACAACAAATGCTACCAACACTGTAGAACAGCGAATTCAATGACTTTAAAATTTTCAATGATTTCAGAGCCTTCAAGAACTTGAAATTTTTACTAAATGCTAGTCACTGCAAATCAATGCAGGAAAGGGCAAATCAGCGAAGTCAATGACTTCAGTTACTTAAAAGATTTCAGTAACTTCAACAACTTCAAAGACTTTAATGACCAATGAATGCTGGCAACATTATTGAATCGTAAATTCAATCATTCAGACATTAATGACTTCAATTAATGCTAGCAGCACTGCAGAACAGTGAATTCAATGACTTCAAAGATTTCAATGATTTTGGAGCCTTTAAGAAATTTAAATTTTTACTGAACACTAGTCACTGCAGAAAACAACTTCAATTAATGTAGAAAACGGCAAATCAACGAATTCAATGACTTTGTCTTCAATAACTTTCTTGACTTCAGTAACTTAAAAGATTTCAGTAACTTCAACAACTTCAATGACTTCAATGAATCCTGGCAACATTGCTGAGTAGTAAATTCAATGATTTCAACGCCTTCAAAGATTTCAATGATTTCAGAGCCTTCAAGAACTTCAAGCTTTTACTGAACTAGTCACTGACTTTCTTGACTTGAGTGACTTTAAAAATTTCAGGGACTTCAACAACTTCAAAGACTTATAGCTACAACAAATGCTAGCAAGACTGTAGAACAGCGAATTCAATGACTTTAATATTTTCAATGAATTCAGAGCCTTCAAGAACTTCAAATTTTTACTAAATGCTGCTAGACACTGCGAAAATAATTCAATGAATGCAGAAAAGGGCAATTTAGTGAAGTTAATGTAACAAAGTCAGTAACTTTAAAGATTTCAGCGACTTCAATAATTCAACTGCTTAATGACTTCAATGGATGGTAGGAACACTGCAGAACAGTGAATTCAATTTCATAGCCTTCAAGAACTATACAATAAATGCAGACGAATTAAAAATGATTACAAACTCTTTGACTTCAAGATTTTGATTGTGGTTTGGTTTTTCGAAGTAAAGTCATGAATCAAAACAATTCTCAAAGCTGAAATGGTTCCATTCTTATACAACTCTGGTCAACATCATCAAGCACAGCATGGCATTCGATTCGGTCTATCAACCAGGTTGACTAGTGTTTCTATGATCCCTAAAGATCTCCTTTCTAACAAGCTAATTCTGAAAATTTTAAGGTTTTACACAAAAAGATTTTCCAAACATTTTTAATAATTTTTTTTGTTTTGTTAAAAATTAAAAATTTTCAATTAAATTAAAAAAATGCAACGAAATTTTGTCTGACTACTAGGTGCCTCCCAAAGAAATATGACCTAGAAAGAGCACCAATTGAATGCCTAACCAATAAGGAGAAAGAGAATGTCTATAAGATCGAGTGTTGTGATACAGACTTCTGCAATCAGAATGAACTTTTGAAATTGGAATTAGTCGGAGGTATAACAACTATACAATTTATTACTACCACTACTGCTACTAAAAAAAAAAAAACAAAAATTTATTGTCGCTCAGACACTAGACGCACACACACCACTTTTTATTGTTTCCTGTACACATGTAGTGCACTTTATTTTTTTCTAATAACAAATATGATCGATTTTATTATACTCCTCTTTCTATTTTATTTTGTTGAATGATTACATAGAGCTTTACACTTCTTTTGCAAACAAATAGTTAGACACGATCGGTATTCTTTCTCTATTGCAGATCTAAATACAAGTAGAAAATAATGCATGAAGTACAAGTATATACATTTTTGTTTCTCCCATGGTAATGGCTAATTTTTTTTAATGTAGTTACATGCCTGGCAAATTTAGTTATGATATTGGTGTAGTTCGTGGTGAAATGTGTATTTAGAGGCAAATTTACTTTATTATTTTTAATACGCAGGTTTTGAAGGTAAAACATGTACGCAATCTATATCATATCTCGGCGTTGAATTCATTCTTAATCTATTTGAATCTGTTTTTTTTTTTTTTTTTTTTTTTCGCAAAAGATAACAACACACTTTTTTGTGGGTTTTTGTTTTTGTTTTATAAACTGACTGGGGGTATTCGAATATATAGCCAGTTAAATAAATAAGGGGTAAGCACCCACCTTAACATTGTGAAATCCAGAGCAGTTTTGCTGTATTTTTTTTTTACTATCGTCTTTTTGTCAAAGTGGCTTTACTTACTACTCAGTCTCCTAATCTATGGGGTATATTCTTATCGATTTCGTAAGCCAACCTCTTTACGTTCCCATGCACTTGGTCTTTTGGCTAGTATCGATTTGAGACTTGGTTTACTTTTAAGTGTTTTGTAGTAGCCTACTGAGTAAAGATTTCGGTCTTGCAAAGATGGCAATTAGTGGATTTCAATTCTGCTTTCTCACCGTCTCCCGGCTTTTGTATATACAAGGTGACCAGATAAGAACGATATGAAAACAAAAATTGAAATAAATCAACAACGGTGTGAGATTTCAAATTGATTCTGGCTTTATTTTGAAGCGACATTCATGCCATTATGTGTGGAATAGCACATAATTTAAATGGCCGCCTCGGTATCGCTGGCAGTGCTTCAAGCGGTCGGTCCAATTTTTGATTACTCGGTCCAATACGTACGGCGTTATCCTGGAAATAGCGTCTCGAATGTTGGCCTCGAGCTCGTGGTTGTCTTCTTAGCGTAGACTAAGGACTTGACGTAGCCACAGAGAAAATAATCAACTGGTGTCAAATCGCATGATCGCGGCGGCCAATTGATGAACGCTCAGTCGCCAAATTTCTCCTTCACAACTTTGAGCGTTTCGTCGCTTATATGGCATGGAGCGCCGACTTGTTGGAACCACAGCTCGGATATATCGACGTTCTCGAGCGCTGGCCACAGAAAGTCGGTTAACATCGCCCAATTCAGCTGATCGGCGGCGAATCGACATTTCGGGGTCCTCTTCGATACTGGCCGCTACGGCGCCTATGTTTTCTTCATTTCGCACCAATCTCTGTCTGGTTGGTGGCTTAAGGTCCAAAAGCGTGTACTCACGTTCAAACTTTTCCACGGTGCGACGAATTGCCTGCACACTGAAGCCATGATGGCGACCGACCTCCCCACGAAATTCACGCTGCGTATTTACAACTGAGCCGGAATTTCGATAATATTTTTTAATAATTTTCGCACGTTCGGCAAGCGTGAAACGATGCATGATGAAATGGCAAACCTTACTGAATATTTTGGCAGCTGGATGTCATTGGTAACTTTGATATCTGCTGAAACATAACAATTGGAAAAAGTATCATTGCCATCTGGTCACCCTTTATATAGGATGTGAAGCAGTCGCCCTTGGAGAGTAACAGAGACTCGGTCTTCTTTTTTACTAAGTTAATGATCGTACTGCTTGATTTCCGTATCGTCGACCCTACTCCCCAAAATTCTGTTATTTGTACATACAGTGGTGACCGAAATTGGGTACAAAAAAAGGAACAATTGCTCACAGTCATATTCTAAGCAAACAAAAACCAAATTTGAACAAAATATTTTTTTTTTTTCGAGGTTAGGTGAAAATCTTCAATAAGACACTATGAGGATCGACAGCGCATGCTTATAGTAGTGTGGGATTTTTACCCACTAAAAAAACCTCCCTTCAAAACAGACTTGTTTTTATTTTTTACTACAACTAAGTATTCGACTTATCAAGTAGTTTTCGTTTCACGAAATTATGACGTTTTGCAGGTACCTTCCTATTAGAAGTTCCTGCTAGCTTCGCAGTTTAGACGCGGTTACTTAACGCGCTAGGTCTAAAGGTTTTGTTCTTTGTAGACGGCGCAGTAAGTTTCTTTCATCCAAAACTTGGAGGACTGTAATATTAACATGACTTTCTAGTTGACTTTTATGTTTTCTCGCGTAGTTTTTGATTTTGTCTTCGATTGTTTTAATGCCAATATCTCTGTGGATATCGCTATTTCTGATATATCATGGCGCATTTACAATACCTCTTAGCACTTTGTTTTCAAAAGTTTGTAAAATTTTAATATTATTTATTTTGTTACAACCCCAGAGTTGTATACCATATGTCCATACAGGCTTTAGGACTTGCTTATATAAAAGCAGTTTGTTCTCTATATTAAGCTTGGAATATTGTCCAAGTAACCAATACATTTCTCTATATTTATTATCTAGTTCTTTGCGTTTTTTCTTTACATGCGTTTTCCATTTCAGGTTTGTATCAAGTGTCATTCCAAGTTACTTAGCCTCGTTTGCAAACGGAATTTGAATCGAGTTTGAAAAAATCGGCAAATTATTTACTCTCTTATAAGTAAAATTTACATGAACAGATTTGGTCTCGTTGAGTGCGATTCGCCAAACCTTTGTCCATTTATTTACTCTATCCAAAGCTTCTTGCAGTTTTTCTGTAGTATCTTCGACCGTTTTACCTACTGCCAAGATAGCAGTGTATAATAGATATAAAACCGGACCAAGAACGCTTCCTTGCGGCACCCCAGCCATTATTTCCTTAAAATCAGAATATTCGTTTCTACATTTGACGCGGAATAGTCTATTCGTAAGGTAGTTCTTCAAAATATTATATAGGTGCTCTGGCAGAACTTGTCGTAATTTAAACTTTAAGCCTTCGTGCCAGACCTTGTCAAAGGCTTGAGAAACGTCAAGGAATACGCTTGAACAAATCTTTTTTTTTCTTCAAGTGATTTTTCGATTACATGTGTTATTCGATGTACTTCTTCAACTGTAGAATGCTTACTTCTATATCCGAATTGATGATCCGGGATGAGATACCCTTCTTCTATTACCGGCTGTATTCGACTAATCAATATTCTCTCTTCTATATAATTGGAAGAAGCGAAATCGGTCTATAAGACGTTTTTTCATTCGGCAGTTTTCCGGGCTTAAGGACCATTATAACTTCGGCGACTTTCCATTGACTGGGAACATATTCTAGTCTAATCGCGGCGTTTATAATGAACAGAAGCTTAATTAGAGCTTTTATTGGTAGTGCTTTAAGAACCTCTCCCGTAATTAGGTCGTATCCAGGAGCCTTCTTTGGTTTAAGTTTCTTTATTTCTTCCTTAATTTCGGTAAGTGCTGCATTCTTTATTACGCTATTGGCTATATATGACGTATTTATATTTTGAATAAGAGCTTGTCCACCCAACGGTTTGAAAGTTTCTTTCAGATGGGTGGCAAAAACTTGCGCTTTCTCTTTATTATGCTTGGCCCATTCGTCTTGATTTTTCCTAATTGGGGCGGCTTGAATTTGAGGTTTTTTAATACCTTTTATAGCCTTCCAAAGCGAGTAATTAGAATCTTTTTCTGCCGTTAAGCTTTCTAGGTAAACTTACCTATTATGTTGCGGAGCCCGAGTTTGTTGCCATTTTTTGCGCGCTTTTCTCTTCTCCTTAATCATCTCTTTTATTTTCTTAGGTTTGGGAGTATTCTTCCACGCGGCATTCTGTAGGATTTCGACGAAGCGATCAACTTCAACTTCAAGTTCATATGGCGTTTTAAGTGATACGCTCAGCTCAATATTTGCTTCAATATCTTTTTTGAAGCTATCCCAATTAGTTTTCGCGCTGGTTAATCTGGCCGGTCCTGCTTTTTTAATCAGAGCTTCGCTTATCGTCATAATGATTGGAGAATGATCAGAGGAGAGATCAAAGCTTTCTTCAACTTGTATACAGTTGCCAGATATTCCTTTAACAATAAAGAAATCGATCAGATCTGGTATCTTATTTTTATCAGTCGGCCAATATGTTGGCTTACCCGTCGAGTGAAAATCACAACTGTATTGCATACCCGCATTATAAAGCTTTCTACCTTTCTGAGAGGCGTACCTTGAACCCCAGTAGGGGTGTTTCGCGTTGAAGTCGCCACCAATAATAAAATTTGGTTTAAGGAAGTCGAAGATGTTTGTGAAATCACTTTCTTCAAGTTTACTTCGCAGTGGACAATATATGGACGCAATGTTGAAAGCAAAATGTCTATTTCTAACGCGTACCGTGCTTACTTGCATTGCTTCTAATTCAATCTTTACTTCCGCTGAGTGTTCGATACATTCTTTTATAAACAAATATTTTATGTTTATTAAGATATACACATAGGTTAGGTTAAGTTAGGTTGGCTGTCTGCGCGAGATTGCAGACACACTTAGACCAGTAAAGGTCCATTGTGATGCCATGAATCAAGCATTAGACCACTAATAAAACCAACCGGAGCTTTTGATAAAGCGATGGATGCTCATGATGCCTCAGGACGCCAAATCACGGAGGTCATCAAGGAAGGGGGCCCCTAGATGGAGCATTCTATAATGCGACAGGGTTGGAAAAGTGCATAGGAGATGAAGGCTGGTTTCCTCTTCTTCGTCTCTACAGCTTCTGTGGATGTCATTGGAAAGAGGCCAAGTCTTTTGGCATGTTAGCCTATAAGACAGTGTTCAATCTGCGATCGCCTTAGCTTAACCAATTCGGCACTACGTTTCTGGTCCAGCGTAGGCCAGATCTGTCTCGAAATGTGACACGTTGAGCAGTTTTTCCATCTGCGGTTGGCCTTGCTAATAGCGTTAAACTTTAGTAGATGCTTACATGTAGCGAGAGGCATACCTAAGGCTTGCCTATCAGGCAGAATCCTGAGAGTAGTACCTTGTCTGGCGAGCTCGTCTGCCCGCTGTTTCCTGGAATGTGTCTTTGGCCTGGCACTCAGCATAGGTGAATGTTGAACTGCTCTGTCATCTTCGTAAGAGACAAACGGCAATTTAAGGCTTCCTTTGAAGTGAAGGAGCACGATTGCAGGGACTTGTTTGCCGCTTGACTGTCAGTGAAAATGCTAATATTCCTGACGAATAGTACATTACACTTTACACTAGGACAGGGTTTCCGCCTGAAAAACGATACAATGATCAGGGAGGCGGAACGATATGCTCAGGTAAAGTTTTTCGGAGAAAACACCATAACCCACTCCACCTTCGGTCTTAGAGACATCTGTAAAGAAGTGAACCGAACTACCATCGTACAGACTCTTAGACGCTGCCAGCGTTTTCCAAGAGGAATTACTCGCCATTCGCTAAATCAAGTCACACACAAATAAACTACCAAGGCCAAAAATCATCAATTTTAATTGATAGCCAAGCCAATGCCTCGAAGCCATTGCCTCGAAAACCATTTCCTCGAAACTAGTACTAGACTGCCGAAAGGAGCTGTCCTCGCTAGATGGCCAATATATGGTAACCCTAGTCTGGGTTCCAGGTCACAGCAACGTTGATGGCAACGAACATGCTGATGAACTGGCCAGGTGAGGCTCAGTCCTCCACTGCTCACTTGCGGAACTTGTTCACACCCCGCTCGGAGCAATTAAGGCAAATATCTCCTCAATCTTTCTTAGAAAAGCTAACCTTAAATGATCTAGGTTAACGAACTGCGTCATATGCAGAAGGATGTGGCCCAACTACAACAAGACGAAAACAACCGCCCTATTGAACAGAACGCGCAAAGATATTGCCAGAATAATCGCGATAATCACGGGACACTGGCCGGTAGGAGAGCACGCAACCAAACTAGGTATCCTATATAATACACACTGCCGCAGTTGCAACATAGCCACCGTAAAGGAAACAATCATCCACTACATGTGCACTTGTCCCGCACCAGCCAGGGCTAGACATCGAGCATTAGGTAAGCCCTTCTATAATTTATTTGAGGAGATCTCGGGTAAAAATATAAATGAGCTAATCCTCTTCTTGAACTCCATAGGCTGGCTCTAGATTGCCCTCACCAACACACATCAACAGCCAAAGTCACATGAGGCGTGGTATCAAAACGGCACAACTGTGCTAATTTGGTTTCTGTCTTACAGAACCGCCACTTCTTTCTACCTACCTACCATCGACAGGGGGAGAGTTCTTCCATTCGACCGGTTCAGTGATACTATTATGGTTATCGTGAATAAATTTTCCCTCGGAATTTTTCCCCCGAACAAAAATTAGGTATCTTAAAAAAAGAGGAAATAATTCCGCGGGAAACAAATAGGTATGATGAATGACAATTCAGGAGCATTTTCAACGCGATCGTGATACTTAATTTTTACTCGATGCATTTTTTCCCTATTTTTAAAGGTACCTAAATCTTGTTCGGGGGAAAAATTCCGAGGGAAAATTTATTCGCGATAACCATGTTTATCTTCTTATATATTAATACGTGAACACGAAATTTATCGTACGGTTTTCTAGTATTTATTATAAAAGGAGGGCGATGAAACTCATATCATTAGAAAGGTACTGTGCCATAGATGTGCACAAAAATAAAATCATGTGCGTATGTTGCCGTTAAGGCAGGTAAAATAAAGGGAACCAACACACATGATTTTCCCATACAAAACGCTTTCACCAATTAAATGATCATTGATCACGTTCATGGCTGTATGAGCTTAATTCCCTTTGCATTTTTTGCACGAGAGGTCGAATTTCGACCACACGCGATACTACAATAGTTATTATTAACTTACTACTTACTTATGTAGTTCCTTTAACCCCTCGGGGTGCATAGGGCGTCAAACACGCCTGCGCGCCATCGTGTTCGAAGTTCTGCAACGCGTTTGAGCTCCCTCCAACTATTATTAAGAGACAACTAAATACTCGTTTGAGAAAAAAATAAAATGTAAAAATTCAGTCTAGTGCCATTTATTCACTTTTGTACGTTTCTATATATCGTTTATATTTCTATATTTGTCTGAAGTCCTTTATTTTTTATGACACTTCTTAGGTGTCTAGGAATAGATTCAAATAATTTTTGAAGGGCTTCGTGCGAAATTTATTGCTATTCAGCTTGAACTCTCGTCCAAATCTCATCTAAATTTGGTGGGCGACATTCATATTGAAGAAGCTGTAGTTTTACCATGGTCCAAAAATTTTCTATCAGATTCAAGTCCGAAATTTGTGCTGGCAATTGCAATGTTGTAAATATTTGTCTTTAGAACCATTCCTTCACAATTTTTGCTGTACGTAGGGACTAACAAAAGTTCGCTTAGTTGATTGAATAATAAAACACAAAAATAATTTTAACTTTAGGTATCTAGGCCGGTATTCACCGACCAATCTTAAACTAAGAGCTTCATAAACCTGGAACACCAACGAATATTAGTGCAGATTTATTAGCGCTCATAAGACTTATGAGTGGTCCCAACCACTCTTAAGTTAAGAGAGCTCATAACTTAGGAATTTCGAAAATTTTCGAAATCAGCTGTGAACTGTTTCTCAGACCAAACAAAGGATAGGCTGCATTGGCGTAATGCAAAAGAAGAAAGGCCGACGAATTTAATGCCTCCAGCATTTCCGTCAAAAGAACTGCCAACCAAATAAAAAATAAAATGTGCCTTGATTAATTCTGACTAAAATCAAGAAAATACAATGTTTTCTTTTTCTTTGACATTTCTTTCAGTTCGAAAGATAGTTCGGAACCTCATTTTAGAACGCGTTTGGAAATCAGAAAATTAATTTTTCGAATATTCGAATTAGCATGGACAAAAACCTATTAGTGTTTGGTGACTACGTAGCAAACATTTAAAACTAAGAGCTACGTAAACTTAAAATCGATTTAAGAGCGCTTGATAATTACCGGCCTTAATCTTCATCTTTTTTTTAATTTCTCCACATAATTCCCATTTATTTCAATACATTTCTTCAGCCGATAGAACCATCTTTCAAAACAGCTTTTAAAATTCTCTTTTTGGAGCTTTTCGATTTCGACATTGACTGCATTAATAATCTCCTCATTATGGAGGAGAGATTCACATATCATGTGAAGATTTTTCCCCTCTAATCTTTTTTTTTTTCGGAAACAGCAAAAAGTCACACGGCGCTAGATCCGGAGAATAAGGTGAATGAATGAATATTTGGCGCAACAGCTCTTTAAGGGCCAGGGCCTAGCTTCTCGCAACCACTCATGTTGTGTGCGTTATATTTTCACACGAATGGAAGGGACCTACAGTTTAGTGCCGTATCCGAACGGCGATTTGAGAAGCTTTTTCGAGACAACAATACTCTCGGATGTTTGTCAGACGCTCGCGAGAGGTGGGACCCTGAAAATACTTTTCGGTGTTTTCTGAGATTCGAACTTGGAACCTCATGTGCAGTGATCCGGCACACTAAGCACTTACGCCACGGCGTCCACGAATAAGGTGCTGGGCGAATTTCATTGATGCCCGAGAGTGCAAGAAAGTTGTTGGTTTTTTTCAGCAGTGTGCGCGGGCGCATTGTGGTGCAAAAAACTCCTCTTTTTGGAAATAAATTTTGGAAAACTTGTGGTAAGCAAGTTTCAGTATACCAATTAGCAGTGACTGTCTGACCAGTTTTAAGCGGGATGACGGCGACCATTTTCGCCCTGGTGAATTACATCGAAATCATAACTTTTGTCGCTGACTTTTGTTGTTTGGCCTTTACTGGAGGATTTGCGCCTTCTGGGCTCTATATCATGGACTGCTGTTTGGTTTCCGGATCGTACTTGTAAAACCAAGATTCATCACCTGTAACGATCTTATTGAAGCAGCTTGACTCTACTTTTTCAAATTTATCTAGGTAATATTGAGCAAAACGAACACGAGCCTCTTTTTGCTCTCCATTCAAAATTTTTGGAACCTATCGAGCTGACTTCTTCGAATATTTCAAGTGATAATTTAAAATTCGTGTCAGTGACACAGCCATGGCATTCAAGCCCAGTTCATCCGCTATCATCTCCTGTGTCATTTCGTCCTCCACAGAAAAATGGCCAGTCTGGAATCTGCGAAACCACTTTGAAATAGTAACAAGAGATGGTGCATTTATTCTGTATGCATTTTGGCATTCGTGCAAAATTTTGACTGGCGTGAGTTGACGTCGAAACCCGAAGAGAATGGCAAAACGAATTTCTTCCTGTGTTGGCAGTGAAACTTCAACCGAGCTTACGGTACTAATTTTTCTCCTTCTCGTCTGCATTTTTACCTATTATTCTGAAATTTGCAAATAAATATTCAGGGTTATCGTGAACAACAATGAGGTACCTTCAAAAATAGGGAAAAAATTCATCGGGGAAAAATTAGATATCGCGATTGCGTTGAAAATTCTCTTGAATTGTCATTCATGATACCTATTCCACGGAATTATTTTCTCTTTTTTGAATATACCTAATTTTTGTTCGGGGGAAAAATTCCGAGGGAAAATTTATTCACGATGACGCTGATTGTTAGATTATAAGATACAGAAATGCATCTTTTTTTTTCAAAAACTACTAAATTGACACCAACTAAGCGAACTTTTGCTAGTCCCTACGTATATTCGGGATCATCATCATGTTATTAAATGTGTAGGGTTTTCTTGCACTGCGACCTAATGGTATATTGTGCCCCCTGTTAGGTTTATTCCTTTGTTAGAGTTCCCCTCGCAATATAATTTCTTCGGTTTTTTTTTTTTTCCATTCCCACCTTAAAATCGCGTTTCCAAGAGAACTTGATGTCGGAAATGGGACCATCATACCTCGGAAGCGGGGAGCCAGAGATCTTGTATTTCTAGATAAATGAAACTAGCTCGGTCTTCGAGGGATTTCTGTTAAGCTTTTGAATTTATTTTTAATGACGAAGGTCTAAGGACCTTTGCTAATAGGTAACAGGTTCCAATGACCGAGTTAATTATGCTACTGTTGGGCATATTCTCTATCCCGTTTATGCTTATTTGTGGTTTAAAGCTATTGTAAGGCTTAGTTATCTAGCTCTCGGAATCAAAATCACTTTAAAATTTTCCCTCGTTCTGTAATGACTAAGAGATGGTGCAACTGGACCACTACGATCGTATCCGGCCCAGTAGATATGCTGGCTTACTTACTTATGTCCTGTATCCCCTTGTGGGTCCTAGGGCCTCTACTACGCCTACGCGCCATCGTGAACGGTTTCTGGCAATGTGTCTGAGTTCTCCCCAACTTTTCCCTAACTGCCGTGCCTTCTTCTCGACTGTTCTGCGCCATGTTCTCCTCAGACCGCCAGGTCTTCTGCCATCCTGAGTTAGAGGGTTCAATTGCATAGCATGGTTCGCTATGGAACTGTCACCCTTTCGGAACCTGTGACCAATTCATTGCCACTTCCGTCGTTGGATGGTTGTGCTTATTGGTTCCTGACCCGTTCTCTCGTAAAAATGTTCGTTAGAGATACGAATTGGGCCAGAAAATCCTTAAGATAATGCGCAGGCACCTATTAACAAACGTTTGCAGCTTTCTGGTGATAGTAGTGGTCACTCTCCACGTGCAACCATATAGCAGCACGGATTCAACATTAGAGTGGAACAGTCTTATGTTGGTGCTCAAACTGATTGCATTGCTTCGCCATATTTTGGACAACATCCCGAACGCGGACTTTGCTTTGGCGATCCTGTTGGCTATATCCAGTTCGGTTCCACCATCGGTCGAGACAATACTCCCGAGATACTGGAAATCCTCTACTCTCTCTACCGGTTGTCCAGCAATGCATATTTGAGCCGATGAGTTTGTTCCAAGGCTGATAATTTTAGTTTTTGTCGAACTAATTTTCACCCCGATGACGCCTGCCTCCCTCTCTACATCTGCTGTCATTTGGTGGAGGTCCATAATTCTGTGGGAGAGTAAGCATACATCGTCAGCGTAGTCAATATGTTTCATTTGAGATGTAACTTACTTTTACTTAGATCCTTTAACCCCTCGGGGGGCATAGGGCGTCAACCACGCCTGCGCGCCATCGTGTTCGAAGTTCTGCAACGCGTTTGAGCTGCCTCCAACTCATTCCTAAAGAGCTCGATTCCTCCTCAACTGTTCTGCGCCACGTTTGCCTAGGGCGTCCCGCTATTCTGCCTGCCTGGGTGAGCGGATTCCACTGCATGGCGTATTTCGCAATGGAGTTGTCTTCGCGCCGTAGGGTGTGTCCAATCCATTGCCACTTTCTTCTTCGTATAGTAATGCTTATAGGTTCTTGGCCCGTTCTCAGATAAAGCTGTTCGTTAGAGATGCGGTTCGGCCAAAAAATCCTCAAGATGATTCTTAAGCATTTGTTTACAAAGACTTGCAGCTTCCGTGTGTTAATGGTGTCCACCTTCCAAGTACTACACCCATAAAGCAGCACTGATTCTACGTTGGAGCGGAACAGTCGCAGCTTGGTTCTTAAGCTGATAACATTGCTTCTCCAGATTTTAGATAGCATTCCGAACGCAGCTTTAGCCTTCCCGATTCTGCTGCACACATCCAGTTCGGTGCCACCGCGATTAGCCGAGACCACACTTCCTAAATAAAGAAAGTTATCAACTTTCTCGACTTCCTGTCCGGCAATGTTAAGTTGAGCGCGGTTGTTAGACGAAGTGCTCAGGGCTTTTGTTTTGGCTGTGTTTATTTTTAGCCCCACTTTGTTTGCCTCAGCTTCTAGATTTTGGGCCATCAAATGAAGATCCATTATCCGATGTGAAAGTAGACAAACATCGTCAGCGTAATCTAGGTGTTTAAGGTAAGATGTCATAGTCCAACGAATTCCATAGTTGCTTTCCGTCAATGCTGCACGGAGTACATCGCTGATAACCACTAAAAACAACAGTGGTGACAGTATGCACCCTTGACGTACTCCACTTTGGACTTCAAAATCCTCCGACACCTTACCATTGTGCACGACGTGACACTTACCGCCCTCGTATGTAGCCTTGATAATAGCTATAAGTTTTTCTGGGATGCCTCTCCTGCGCAAGGCCAACCAGATAGCATCTCGATTCAATCAATTTGAATTTGAGATGTAAGAGTCCATCGAATTCCTCCGTTTCCCGTCGACAAAGCTGCATGAAGCACATCGCTAATCACCAATAGGAATAATATTGGTGAAAGGATACAGCCTTGTCTTACCCCACTTTGGATCTCAAATTCCTCAGACAACCTTCCTCTGTGCAGAACGTGACATTTTGAGCCTTCATATGTAGCTTTGATAATAGCAATTAGTTTATCGGGAATACCTCTCCTGCGTCAGGCACGCCAAATAAACTCCCTGTTGACACTATCGAACGCCTTCTCAAAATCGATGAACAGCAGGTGCAGTGGCGATCGATATTCAACACACTGTTCGATGATAATCCGCAGGGTGTTGATATGGTCGGCACAGGAGGATCCAGAGCGGAAACCTGCTTGTTCGGCATCGAGTGTGTCTTCGAGATGTTGTTTGATTCGCTCCAGGATGATTTTAGCTATTATCTTAGCTACAGCAGGAAGCATGCAGATACCCCTTCAGTTCCCGCACTCCATTAAATTTCCTTTCTTAGGAAGCTTGACGATCATTCCCTTTTTCCACTCGTTAGGAAAGCTCTCAGCTTCCCAAGCTCTCTCTATAAGTGGAAGCAGAAGCTCAGTCGATGTTGTGGGCGCTGCTCGTAAGAGCTCTGCTGGAATACCGTCAAGTCCTACCGCCTTGTTGATTTTGAGTGCCTTGATCGCGGTAATTATCTCATCTTTACTGGGAGTCGTGGTGCGTATTCGGGAATTTCTCACCTCGGGCATCTCAGTCTGATTTGGGAGCATATCGCTAGCGAATACACGGTTCAAAACCGTAGCAAAATGCTCTTTCCATCTCTTGAGCTGGTCCTCATCCGAAATGAGCAAGGAGCCATCTAGGCTTTTCACTAGGTGTTAGCTGGAGCTGCAACCACCTGCCAGCTCTTTCGTGATTCGTGATGCTGGCTTAGAATGATTTTATTAGTCATACTGCATTGTTTCCTTTGGTGATTTCTGAGATCATTTCCGTTGCTGTATAGTACGTTGGAACTTTATAGCCAGGAAAATGCTTCATTGAAAGCTACAGATATCTATTATCCACTAGACCTCTTGATATATGTTAGTATAGACACTAAGATCTTCATCTACTATCTAATGAAGTCTTGTGGCTTTCGTAATACCAACAAATGTTATTGTCATTCATTTTTATTCAGACGAAACAAGTATGGCAGACTGCCATCTGTATTTTGAGAGGGGGTTACTAAATTTCGTAGTCTATGTTTTACCCGATGAATGTAACTGTCATTCGTTTCTTAGTTGACCAGAGACAGAGGCACTATTTGCATTTGTCATCTGCCTCGCAACACAACAAAGCCCTTGATTCACGTCTCTCTCCACTATGCTTTTACTCATTTGGCAATTATAATTAAAAATAAAATTAAAAATTTGGGGTCTTTCTTTGTAAAAGGTAATTTCTTTCATAATAACACAACTACGTCGTGAATCATTTTATAGAGGAATTTTATTAGCAAAGCGTGTACAATAATTTATTCTAGATAACATGCACACGTCGTTGAACTTTAATGGTGCAATGCCTCTTGGAGTTGAGAACTAAAGCACGATAGGTTGCTTTAATCACGCAATATCAAATAATTATTATATAGCCAGCGCCTTGAATGTGCCCAAAGCGCATCACTGATGTCATGTCTCAACAAACTGCAAAGAGTGGTATTTGTGTTTATTTATCTGAAGTAGATATACGAAAATATTATTAAGGACACTTCCCTATTTATTTAATTGTACCAAACTAACCAAGTTGTGTTTCTCCCGCTAATATGCTTAATTAATTCAATATACTCGTGGGTAATATATAAAATTGGAACTAAAACAATAAATTGGCAACTGTTTTTTAAGAAAAAGAAAAAAAATATCTCCTTGCACATAGTATTCCAAATTGAACTCATTGAAACCCCTCTTCTATACGCACATAGATGTCTACCCTCAGAAAGCCTTTTACCACCAGAAGATCCGGCATGGTGTCATGAACGTAACTCGGCGTTTCTAATCGATTGTTGTGATACCGATTATTGTAATACCAGACATAATTTGAAGGGAGAGATACCAGGTGAGCACTGGAATCGAATCAGATATATGCTACATGTTAAGTGTTATACATTATGCCTATATACAAAAAAATAAAAATAAAAAATATTCCAAGAAACTGTATGAATACGTAAACAGATTTGAAAATTCATCATCGTCGGCCTTCCTCACAAGAACAGAAAACATCCAAGGAAGGATACAAAATAAATCATCGCCGTGTTGTCTACTATATTTTATCATTTTTTTTTTGTCTATCGTATCGTATATGCCTACACGGTTATCGTACTGTGTACAGCACTTCATCTCTCCAATATGTACATGTTTGTGTTTCATTTAAATGTCTAAGATATGAAGGTACTCAAAAGCGCGTTATCCTTTCGACATACATATTTACTCGTAGTGTACTTCATCATATTTTTTGTTAAATGTTTTCTGTGTTTTCATAATGGGATAATTTGTTATAAAGAAATAAATACACGTACATATGCATATATATGTATGTACCAATATACAAAAGAAAAAAAAAATACTTTTATTTACTTATTTTTTATTTTAAGGACAATTACTAATCTAAGGGTTGTGTCTGTTGAGTTATTTGTCGGATGGAGTTTTTCGTCTTAAGGGGGTGTTTGTGGTGCGCGCATTGAAACTTGAAGTTCCCTTGAAGAGTTTTTTTTTTTTTTTTTGTTTTGTTTTGCGGAGTATAAACAATCGATACTCCTGTCTGGCGGGGGATTGTGTTTCCGTTTTTTATAGGTCAACAGACGTTTCGGTATTTTTCAAATGAATGGGAAGCATGGATGGTGTAGACCTTATTGCCTTTTAATTGCAGGGAGGGAGGAAGGAAAAAAATAAAAGGCTATCTGCAGAGAGCAAAGAAACATTAATATGCTATGTATACTTGTATGTAAACGTAAATTTGCGTGAATTGGCAAATTATTTTTATTTATTTATTTTACACCTAAGTACTCCTATTTATTTTATTTTATTTATTTGTTTAGTCTTACATTGTAAGATACAATATCTATCTAACTATCTTTCTTAATTCGGATTAACCATACATCCGAATTAAGAAAGATAGTTATGATAATGGATTGCGTATCCGTTTATTTAAATTTCAACCAAAAAACGATATGGGCATAAAGTTCACTACCGTGAAAGCATAGTTAATTGCCTTTCCTTGCCTGTTGTTTCTGTTTGTAGAACTGCTTGTCAACAAAGCATGCGTGATTATGTAAACAGTCGACGTGTTGCTGCTACTGTTAATTCTCCAAGCTCCTTCTCATCAGACTGGCTTTATGAATTGTGCATCTACAGTGGCGAGCTTATAAATAGGGAAATGTAGCTTAAAAAAGTAATTTCTGTATAGAACAGTCAAATCTTTAAAAACTGAAAAAACAAACTTATTCATAAACAAGAGTGGCTCATTTATTATAAATTTTTATGGAAATTAAAGTGTTTAGTCCATTCTTTTGAAAAGGAAAAATAAAAAAATCCCTTGATGTTGCGAGCATATAAATAGGGAATTTTTTTTATAAAATAACATATATGCGAACATGATATATAATTTTCAGTTTAATTGATATAAAATTGACTGAAACCTTATAAAACATTAATATTTTGTTGGCCTCCCTTTGTTGCTTATTACCTCCCCACATCTTCGGGGCATTGAATCAATGAGCCGAGTGCATCGATCAATGGAAATGTTTCTCCATCCGTCATGTATAAATTCATACATTTCGTTAAGGTTTGAGGGTTTTTTTTCTCTTTGACGATTTTGTCAACGTTATTCCAAAGCGTCTCAATCGGATTAAGGTCAGGAGATTGAGCTGGCCATGTCATAACTTTCACGTTGTTGTCCTGTCCTTGAGCTTTTCTTGACGTGTGCTTCGGATCGTTATCCGCTTGTAGAATCCAGTTTTGGGGAAGATTCTCAACAGCGTAAGGAAGTAGGTTGTCTTTCAATATGTCTACATACACATGGCGGTCCATGATTCCATTAATTCGACAAATAGGACCAGGACCCAATAGATTCATACCAGCCCATACCATTACAAACCCACCACCTCCTTTTACTGTTGGCTTCAGACATTTTTCATTGAATTCCTCGCCCACATGACGTCGAACATATGTTTTACCATCGGAACCAAAACGATTAAATTTGGATTCATCAGTGAAGATAACATTTTTCCACTGTTCATGTGTTCAATTAATACGAGTATGCTCTTTCGCAACCATCAATCTGGCCCTCCGATTATTGTTGCTTATAAGAGGCTTCTTTTGTGCAACACGGCCTCGCAAACCAAATTCGGCCAACCGGCGTCGTACTGTATGAACACTAATATTAACGTCTTCTTGTGCCGATATTTCGGTGTGAATGTCAACAGCACTCTTAAATCTATCTTTTTTAGACAGACGGTGAATGATACGATCAAAACGGCTTGTTGTTTTTCGAGGCCTTGCAGCACCAGGTTGGTAAGAGAAGTCCCCATGACATTTTAAGAGCTTCAAAGCTTGATGACAAGCATTTATTGAAATATCTAACTAGTTAGATATTGCGGACAGCGTCATGCCTTCTTCCTTCAAGCGACAAATTTCCCGGCGCTAGTCTGGTGTTATGTGTTTGCCTCGCCCCATTTCTATAAAGTCAAATATCGCATAAACACTACACATTACAAAAAAAAAAAATGTTTAACCACTAAAACTTACCGAGAAATCAAGCTACTTGCATAAAAGTTGAGTCAAAACTGAGAAAAAGGAAATTTCCCTATTTATTTGCTCGCACCGATTCAATAGATGTACTGTTATTTAAACACAAACAAAAAGGAAACGGATAGAATGCAGTCTCCTATAAGCGAATGTTAGTTCTTGAACATGTGCTCTACACTGCAATAACAACTTTTACCAAAATTAGTTGTCTGATGTTGCTTTGCACGTTTTCAAACAACTGTAACCACCATTTCCCTATTTATAAGCTCGCCACTGTATCTACATAATGCTGGCAGATTGCGAACTAAAACAAATTTGCTGCATCCGAAAGACTTGCCATTCTCGGTATGTGCATCAATAACCGTCTTCGATGGAACGATCACATATTCGAAGTCGCCAAAAATGCTGCAAAATGTCTAGGATTCCTTAAGCGGTGCAAGAAATATTTTACCCCGTCTGATCTGGCCTCCATCTATAAGGCATTCATCCGCCCAAAACTGAAATATAACGCCCACATCTGGTCTGGTGCACCCAAGACCGTTCTTCACATTCTAGATAGGGTACAGAACCGCGCGTTAAAACTAATAGGTGATAGAGACATTGTGAACTCAATAGTCTCACTTGAACATCGTAGAAATGTCTCATGTCTTTCCCTTTTTTATCGTTTCTTTTACAAAAAAATGCTCCAGCGAAATAACCAGCTGCATTCCTCCCCTTCAAAACTTCACTCGCAATACGCGTCATGCGTCGAATGCATATCAGTTCACCCTCAAGCCCAACTTCGGACGTACTGTCAAATATAGGGATTTGTTTATAAGCCGAACAACACGTTTGTGGAACGATCTACCAGCCTCTGTGTTTCCTCATCATTACAGCGAACAAACATTTAAAGCCAACGCAAACCGGAATCTCCTCTGTCTCTTTCCCCCCTTTTCCCAACCGCCCGTGCCCTGAGAACCAGTATAAGGGTATTCAAAATCCCTTTGGCACGCGCAAGTTATAAAAAAAAAAATCAGTTGTTCAGTTCTTCGTTACTACACGAGTACGATGTTATTGTCATTGTTGAGACCTGGTTAAAGCCAGACATATTATCGACTGAACTATTTGATGCCTCCTTTATGGTTTACCGGAACGATCGTTCACCTTTACTTGGATGGGATCGTGCAGGAGATGTGCTGATCGCTTTTCGAGCAACGTTTGATAGTTAACGGTTGTGTTTGGGTAATGATTCAGACGGTATTGAACAATTATGTATACATGTTAGCTCTAAAACTTCTGTTAACATTTTTTTTTTTTTTTACTATGCACTCGTCCTTAACCCTTTCACCTGCTGACCGTCGTACGTATGTCAAATTGCCGGCATACAACAAATTAAATTTATTTCGTCGGACCATATCACACATCGCCAATCATACTGCGTCCAATTTTGATACTTTTTCGCCCACGTCAAACGAGCTGTTTTATTTATGTGGTTAGGAGAGGGTTTTTCGCTGGTGGTCTTCCATATAAACCTATCTCCCGTAGGCTTTTGCGTATGCAGCTCTGCTCCTATACGGACAGCACTTTTAAAGCAATCTTTCAAGCTAATTCTTTGTAATACATTGTCCGTCTTCTGGGTTGTTTTGCGTTTTCGCCCTGAGCCTTTTTTCCTATCCAGTGGATCCAAATTTTTTTTTTTTTTCTTCATCAGTCGCACAATCGCTGAATGGGAGCATCCTATTTTTACAGCAATCTCACGAAAGGAAAGACCTTCCTCAGCCAAAGTCAATATTTTAAGTTTTTCGTTTCGAGTCAGTTGCTGATATTTACTGGAGATTTCACTTTTATTTACTTATCACAGTCACAACTCAACTGAGCGAACCCCACAGGCGGATCAGTAGAAATGCAGTGAAGTGGGAGGGTTATGATCCCTTATTTTCGGATCATAACCTCGTTGATAAAAGGAAGAAGAGGAAGATCACAGTCACAACTGAATTCAAACTGAATTTTTTTTTTTGCACTGAATTCACGAAGTCGAACCCCGCTGTGGGAAATACCGTTCATAACTATTGGAAAAACCATTGCACTTTGGTCTAATTACCTATTCTCTGAGAGTCCGCAAGTGTACATACTTTATTTTTTATAATTTGACTAATCCTTCTGGGCATGGTATAAACTAATTGCTGGCATCTCTCCAGAAAATTAGAAACTCCCACGCCGTTAATACTTATTTACTTAGGTGGCGCTACAGTTTGGGGTGAACATGAGCCTCAACCAACAAGGCTCTCCATTTAGCTAGGTCTTTACTAAATGTCTCCAGTTGGGCACTACCTCGAAATTGTAGCTGCCCACTGTGACGTTCTGTCCAATTCATCGATGTTGATTGTTGTTGATAGCATATACTTGGTTTTGGCTTCGTTTATCACCGCTTCTGCTTCAATGTCTGCAAACGCACCGGTAAGAGACTGCTGAGTTCTTCCAATAATGTCAATATCGTCGGCGTGCAAGCTGTTATTCAGACTTTTGATAAATTGTGTCTACCATACTGTTCGTATAATTCTTTCATATTTCTATAGCTTGCGATCCCAACTAGGTCTTTGTCGCGCTTTTACATTTAGGATCGGCGTTTAAGTAAGCCACTCCAAAGGAGAAACTGTTTTTTTTTTTTTTTTACAACCTTCCGATGACAACAGGGGTGCTCTACCACCCCAGGCAATTTTATTTTAACTGTAATTTTGATTTGGTTTCATTTCTCTTTCTGCCGTTCTATGTATTTCTCATCTAATATCTCAGGTGTCAGTTGCTGATGAGCAGTCCCCGCGATAGGCTGTAGTTTTTGATTGCGAGGGCATACGGTATGCACTGGGGTTGTATAGCACCCCATTTTATTTTCCCGGCTGGGGTGTTTTACCACCCCTGTTGTTGTGTATGTATATTTTAAATGTGTTGTTATCGGAAGGCTAATTTGCGTTCGCCCAAATTGTTATGGCTACCCTTAAAATGTTAAGACACATCGCGGGTGGTCATCGGCGAACCATTCCCTTGCCATTTTGGTGGTGTGATTTGGATCATTCACCCCGATTGTCGCTTTTCGACGATTGTCGTTTTATTCTTCAGATGTAGCACGAATCCATTTTCATAACTTTTTCACTGTGAACGAGTTGTAATAGTATTCTATACGACAAACAAATTGCTTAGTAATGTTTAATGGTCAGCAGGCCGTAGCTATGAATAAAACGACAATCGTCGAAAAGCGATAAACGCCAACGACAATCAGGGTGACTATCTTGCCAGAACGTCCATATCAACGGCATATTATCCTCAGCGTGTTTTAATATTATAGTCTCTTGTATGTCCCTATAAATTTCCTTGGTCATTATTCTGTCTATAAGGTGTATAGGACCAACTCCATATCAAGAGAAACATACCCATACCATAATGCTCCCAAAGAGTTCGACCGAAAGTTGAAGAGTTTTAACAGGTTCCACAAACAAAAAAGGGAAACAATGGACGGTTTGGCCCCCGTGAGAAGCAACTAGGTGCGCTTCCCTCTACCCTAACCTTACCTACCTACTATAGAATCCATCTGCGTCCCTATCTGTGTCCCTATGAGCGCGCTCACCTCTTGACCCCCGTAATAGTTTGCGAGACAATTTTCAGGAAGCTCGTAGCCATTTCGGGTTATACCCGGTCGGCTGCCGAGTGGGATAAGCCAACCACCAGATGCTCGCATACTGACACTTTTCAGACTTGGCTCCAAAGTATGCCCTGGTTTACCAGGTTTGGCAATATCCGGGCCAGTTTGTATCTCCTTGTCATCTTGGGGTGTGCGCTTTGTTAGCCGTGACTGGATTGTGTGGATGGGAATACTCGTAACTATTTAAGTTACCCCATCTGCACATCCCAGTCACGTTGCCCGCCCCCCATCACGAGGAGGTCAGCTGCCAGTTTTTTCTTTTTTTAATAGCTGCTTTTAATTTATTAATATTGTCATTTCCTGCCAACAACATAATCGTTCAGGAGTCTGCATTTTTTTTACAGATCGCAGGGGTATTGCTACTCCTATTTGCCTAATTCGTCGGTTCAAGTGCGTTTTTTTTTTTGCGAAATTTATTTTTAGGTTATTGTACGTTTGTTTTGATATACCCTGTGCATATACAAGTATATTTAGTTCGCTAGTGCTCTTAAAATTTTGTATTAACGTAGTAATTTAAGATTTTGTTAGGTAATATAAATAAATAAATAAATAAATAAAAAATATTTAGTTCGAATTAAGTAGATAACACAACTTGGCCTTAGCCTTACTACATCTGGGATAATCTCCAAGGATCGATACTGTCGTCGAAAGCCTTTTCACAACGTACGTATGCGTAGTAGGTGGCTTTACCATCGGTATTCAACACATTACTCATTTAAAATTGGAAAGGTTTTTATATTGTCGGAACAAAAGGATCCAGAGAGCAACTTTTACTGCAGAAATCACACAAATCACAAGCTATTGCTGCCAAGAGCGTAGCTATAGACAGTGGTGTCTACAGAATGCAGAGACGCAAAGGGAAAAGCAACAGCAAAAGGATCCAGAATCCGATTTTTTATTTTTACTGAAAGAGGGCAGATCAGTAGCCGCAGCATCCAAAGAGTAGCTGATATTATTGTTAAAACGTTTTTAGGCAATTCAATAGTTCAAAACTAGATCCGGCATAATAGGATTCACTAATTGTATGGAAAGTGCAGACATCGATTACAAAGGTGAAGTTTTTGCCCTCGTATAACATGGTGCAACATTAAACAGGTCTCGGTGGAGCTCTAGTCATTATCCTCAAAAAGTGTGTACCATCCCATAATCTTTTGTCTTACGCACAAAAAGCTTTTTCATTAGTGGAAAATTGTAACCAAAGAAGGAAATTTAAACACAAAACTAGGCAACTAGCCAACGTATTCAAAATGCAGAGGCAATCGACAGTATACACGATAGGCAATCGACAGTATAGTATTCACACGCACGCCGTTCAGCTGTAGATCTGTTAAGGTATTATAAGTAATTCCCTTATGGACGTAACTCATCGAATGTAACAGGGAATCAAGACCAGACATCTCGAGTCTGACACAGCTCCTTATTAGCTATATATGGATTACCAGAAGAGATCTGAGGATAAATCTAACTTTTTTTTTAAATACATTTTTTTAAACAAACTGTTAAATCACTTAGGTATCCAAGCATATGCAGCTGCTTAAAACGAAGAAATTATTCACATCGGCGCTGCTCTCTCCCCTGTACACACCGCCAAGTGAGATCAGGCTTTGAATATTATTCTTACTTTTGGAGAGACGCGATCACTTGATTTTTAAAACATTACTGATACAGATCAAGAAGTTCGCGATCCTCGATACAGGATCAAATATCTGATAGGGAATCATTCTCTTGAAAGAGTTTAATCACCCCTATCATGAATTCCGAGAGAACTTTTTGTTCCCCCGAGCTTTTCCTTTCCCGGAAAAAAGTTACTGCTATTGTGAATTTCCATCGGAATTTTTTTTTTCCCCGGAATGAATTTGAAATCATGTTGGAAAAATTGAACAGCAGTCATTGCTGTCATTTATCAGAAATCAGTATTTGTGAAAAACGAGAAATAAAAATAGTTATTTTTAGAACTGGTGTTATGGTACTAATTATGGAGGAACGCTCATAAATATTTTCACCAAAATTCAAACAAAAATAATTACATTTTGTTCGATATTCTGTAAATATCCAGAGAAAGAATCTGCATATATACACGCACATCACTGCATGAGCGGTCGACCCGACTTTGTCCATCATTTGGTCCTGTGTATACTTATGTGCATGTGGGATCGCTCTCTCTCAAAAACCCAAAACCATTTTGATGACTTCACAAGTAACTACGAAATAAAGAGAGGAGGTGTTCTAGTACGTGGCACAACGATAGAATTTATTTGTGTTTCCCTCATTTTTTCGTACACTTAAAAGAATTACAGTTCACGAGCCCTCGAACTATTAGGCACAGTGGCGCGACAAAGCGATGCGATGCGAGAAGCGTTTGCTTGCAAGAAAACAGTTTACATTCATTCTTATGTGCGTGCGCACAGTGAAGCGAGATTCGATGCGAGACATGCGCGTTTCTCGCACGGTTGTCGCAAGCTTCTCGCACACAAACTCTTCCGACCATTTTTTGAAGCGAGTCTGTGCGAGAAGTATCCATTGTTGTTGTTGGATAAAAATGAGAAAATGCTATGCATTTGATTCTTTTAAATATAATCTGGGATTTTAAGCCAATTGGCTTTGATTGTTGATTCTTCTGATGAAATTTCATTTCTTTTGCAGGAAAAAAAAAGAAAATCAAAACTCAGGATAGGAAAAAAAAAATTATAGGTGTACAAATAAGTTTCCGCCATTTGACAAAAGATACCAATAAGGTTGTGTTGAAATGGTCAGATGTAAACCGTAATATCGTAAGCTTTGACATCTGGTAACACCATAACCTTGAAGTATTGTGACGCCGTATCAGCATCACATAATTTTTTTCGTGTGAAAATGTCAAGTTTTGTGCCGAATAAGCGTCATTTGCGGGAAGTTTTGATTTATGTACTTCTTTAACTTGAAGAAATCTGCAGCTGAGGCGCATCGATTGCTTGTAGAAGCATACGGTGAGGCTGCTTTAAGTGAGAGAAGTCGTCGTGAGTGCTTCCAAAAGTTTAAAAACGGTAAGTTTGACATGGAAGACAAAGAACATAGTGGAAGGCCGAAAGTGTACGAAGACACGGAATTGGAAGCATTATTTGAGGAAGATTCGTGCTAAACGCAAGAGGAACTTGCACTTACCTTAAGAGTAACTCAACAAGCAATTTCACATCGTTAAAAATCGTTTGGAATGATTTAAAAACAAGGAAATTGGGTTCCATATAAACTCAAGCCGAGAGACGTTGAATGCCGATGGTGCACGGGTGAAATGCTGCTTGCCAGGCATAAAAGAAAGTCACTGGTGATGAAAAATGTATCTATTACGATCATGGGGACCATCAGGCCATGCTTCAACATCGACAGCCAAACCGAATATTCATGGAAAAAACTCATGCTGTGTATTTGGTAGGATCAGCTTGGTGTCGTGTATTATGAGTTGCTCAAACCGAGCGAAACCATTACTGGAGATCTCTACCGAACACAATTAATGAGATTGAGCCGAAAAAAACGCACCCATTACTACTCCAGACACGGCAAAATTATTCTCCTACATGATAATGCTCGTCCGCATGTTGCGGCGCCGGTTAAGACTTATTTGAAAACACTTAAATGGAAAGTCCTACCCCACCCGCCGTATTCACCAGACATTGCTCCTTCCGATTATCACTTGTTCCTACCGATGGCGCATGGTCTGTTTTAGCAGTGCAAAAATTGGATCAAATCGTCATCAAAAGATGAAGAGTTCTTCCGTCGTGGTATCCGAATGCTGCCAGAAAGATGGGAAAAATTAGTGACTAGTGATGGAAAATACTTTGAATAAAACTTAATGCACAGTTCTTTCACAATAAATTCCCAATTTTTGATAGAAAATCGCGGAAACTTATTTGTACACCTTATATTTTAGTTATTTGTATTGTTATGCACGGAAACAACTTTAGTTGGGTGGTAATTGTTATAAAAGAAATTAGAGGAAACGATTTTAAGACATTCCTCTGAAGATGAATAAATTGCGACAAGTATCAGAATAGCGCAAAACAGCTTCACTGTGCGCACCATCTCGCATCGCATCTCGCACCGGTTCTCGAACCGCATCGCTTTGTCGCGGCACTGTGCGCGCAGCTCTTAATCACATTTTTAAAATTTTGCGACAAATACGAGGGCAAGGTGAAAAGTTCTCGGGCTGACAATGAAAGACTGCGATTTTCAGTTAAAAAATGATTTTATTTTTCTACATAATCTCCCTTGACTTCAACACAGTTAGTCCAGCGTTTCTCCAACATCAGTATTCCTTCTCGGAAGTGAGAGTCTGGAAGGCTGTGAAATTATCAATCTACTGGCCTCTCAACTTCTGCATTGGATGCGAAGCGCTTTCCAGAAACAAATTTCTTCAAGTTTGGGAATAGATGGAAGTCTGAGGGTGCCAAATCAGGTGAATAGGGGGGATGGCCGAGCAAATCGTACCCCAAATCCCACAGTTTTCCCATCGCCAATGCACACTTGTGTACAGGTGCATTGTCCTGGTGAAAGATGATTTTTTTCTTCTTCAAGCCAGGCCTCTTCTCGCGAATTTCCGCATCCAGCTGGTTAAGAAGGTTGAAGTAATATTCGCCTGTAATTGTTCTGCCTTTCTCAAGGTAAGCAATTAACAGGATCCCTTTCGCACCCCAAGACACACTGGCCATGACCTTTCCGGCAAATGCGATCGACTTCCTTGGTGACAAATCGCCGCACAAAATCGGTCGGATCCCTATTGAATCAGTCCAAAGATTGCCGCGAAAATTGTTTGCGCATTTGCTTTTGATCGGCATTCAGCAAATGCGGTACCCATCTTGCGCAGAGCTTTCGCATCCCTAGGTTTTTGTGCAAGATGTTTCGCACCCTCTCTTCCGATATACACACAGCCTCAGTTATCTCACTCACCTTCACTCGCCTATCGTCCAACACGATATCGTGCACTTTTTCGATGGTTTCGGGTGTGGTTGCGGTTTTTGGCCGTCCTTCACGTGGGTCATCTTCGAGGGACGTGCGACCACGTTTAAATTCAGCTGCCCACTTTTTAACGGTGGACATGGAAGGAGCAGAGTCCCCGTAAACTTTTGTCAACTTTGGATGAATTTCCTTAGGGGTTATCCAAAACGAAGAATTTTATGACCGCACGATATTCAAGTTTATCCATTTTAACGAAAAACACGCAAGACGACTATTGCAAAAATTCGTGTAAACAAACTACTTGAGAGAAAAAGTTGAAACTTGTCATACGAACTAATGAGAAATGCACCCAGGCAGGAAACATAAATTTTTGCTGATTGGAACGCTATCTCTGCGTCAGGCCGAGAACTTTTCACCTTGCCCTCGTATGCGAACTTGTTTTTCTTTGTTTAACTTTCCCTAGAAAACTGACGGAAGGGAGATCGAGGGAAATTCTGTGAAAAAGAAAGGAAGAAAAGAAAGTTGTTCACAATAGGGATACCAGGTTTCCCGATGAGAGAAAAAGTTCGGGGGGAATTTTATTCATGATAGGCACCAGTATCTTCCTTGGATTCCTATTCAGTGCCATATATTGGTAGGATCAACGCATCAATTTTATCCCTCGCACCATGAGCTCTGAACCTTTTTGTTCTGCCTAACCAAAGAAGCAGCGGTTGCATAGGATAAATCTTCGTCGAATGTGCATGAGGGTAATTGATGATGTTTGTTGAGAACATCTACTCAGCTTAGTCCTTAATCACTTCAAGATCGACTAGTTCTGCTAGATCTTCAGTTGTTGTGAAAGCCTCTATGACGGCAATCTAAGAACGTGATGATAACGTCAATATCGTCTGCATATTCTCACTTCGTTGTAATCCCAAGATGTCCAAACTACTAAACTAAAATTCACTTCTGGAAGAATCTGTTATTGTTTGGACACTTTGGAATCCATAAGAGTTCTCATATTCCAGAAATTTTGTATTATCTACTGGTTGACGGTATCAACTGACTTCGCTCTTTGTCGGGTAGAGAATCAATTCTCCTTCATTGGTTTCAGAAAATTATACAGATGAAATGAAATATGTAAATATACACAAAACTTCTAAAGAATGAATAATAACGGATACATACGGTATTCCTTCGAATCCTGCAATCCTATGAAAGAGTTCTTCGTAAGTAATTAGTGTGTTTTGCTTCAGATATGAATTATTTATTAATCCACATACTTTGTGCTATTGAATTACAATGCTCTTAGTGTAAATTGAATTTTGTATCTAATTTGCATGTTTAACACCGCTTCTACTAATTAGCACACTGAAAGCACGCTTTTATATTAAAATGACTCAACATAATGTAATACCATTTACGGCTTTTTGTTTTAAAGTTTTATTGCATGGCATTCGCATGTTAATCTGTTTTCACACTCTGAATTGCGAATTATGTTTTTATTAAATTATATAAGTAAAATTAATAATCTTATGTGTGCAATAGATTTCCTTCCTGAACCAGCCATTAGTAGATGGGCGTTAGTGTTTGTCATCGTTGGAGCCACACTATTAGCTTGTCTGTCGGTCACATTCATTTACTGCTATTATCAAAGGCGAAAACGATCGGCCAGTGGTCGACCGTTCGCTGTTGATGATTCCGTCTATGATCCCATTCTCAATGGGAACACTCTTCAGGATATCATTGAGATGACGACGTCAGGATCGGGTTCTGGTAAGTGTATAAGTCTGCGAAATAATCGATGTGGTTTGACTTATGATGTTTCTTTTTTTAGCCGGCCTACCGCTGCTGGTCCAGCGTTCTATAGCCAGGCAGATTCAACTTCATTGCGTCATCGGCAAGGGCCGTTTCGGCGAGGTGTGGCGTGGTCGCTGGCGAGGCGAAAATGTCGCCGTAAAAATATTCTCTAGTCGAGAAGAATGTTCTTGGTTCCGGGAAGCAGAGATCTATCAGACTGTTATGTTAAGACATGAAAATATTTTAGGATTTATTGCAGCAGATAATAAGGGTGAGTTAGAGGTTTAACCATTTCAAAGAGTATCTGGTGACTCATCAGTGTTTTATTTGCAGATAATGGTACATGGACTCAACTATGGTTGGTGACAGATTACCATGAGAATGGTTCTCTATTCGATTATCTAACATCACATACTGTGGACACAAAAACAATGCTGGGCATGGCTTTGTCCATAGCGACGGGCTTAGCCCACTTGCATATGGATATTGTGGGTACACGAGGAAAGCCAGCGATCGCTCATCGTGATTTAAAGTCGAAAAATATTCTGGTTAAGGCGAATCTGACTTGTGCCATTGGAGATTTGGGCTTAGCCGTTCGACACGTTGACAAAGATGATTCCGTGGATATACCTTCAAATCATCGAGTTGGCACGAAGAGATATATGGCACCTGAAGTGCTAGATGATAGTATTAATTCGCAACATTTCGATTCGTTTAAACGTGCCGATGTGTATGCCTTTGGGCTGATACTGTGGGAGGTGGGGAGACGATGCAATATTGGAATGATATATGATGAGTATCAGTTACCGTACTATGATGTGGTGCAACCGGATCCAAGCATCGATGAGATGAAGAAGGTAAGTACAAAGATTTACATGAGTAAGAGCTAAACTATTGAATGAATGATTTAAGGCCTCTTCCTGGTCCTAGCTTATTTTGTTCTCGGGCTAATGCAGCTCTTTCAGCTTTTATTCGCTTAAAAACTTAATCTGTCGCCCTCTTTTTAATATGCTTCCAAATAGCTTACTCTGTTCTGCCCCACAGCTCCTTAAACCTGAATTCCGGACGTGCTGACGAAGGTTTTAGTGCCGTGTCTTTATGTATTCCAAATTTGTTCCTCTACAGAAGCCATACATGAACGATGTGTCCGCTCATCTCGGGAAATATTATGATCCAATGAACGAGGTTGCGGGTTCTTTTTCACAAACCTTGTGGAGTTCAACGCAAAGAAAACAACAATCCACCACCTTTTCCAGAGGGAATACGTCTACTCTACCCCAGCTTCAAACATTTACTAGGTATCACAGTAAACTATGGAGTAACATGGTATGACCACACTTACAACATCGCAAAATCAGCTTCCGTCTTCCATCGTTGCTGTGTCTGGGGTCTCTGGCGGGCCCTGGCTCCTCGATGGTGCTGATATCCTTCTCTGTATGCACTCCATCGTCTTTGTTCGCCACTCTTACCCTCGCACAAATCGCTGGAAGACGGTACGGGCCTACTGTGTGGCAGTTGAATTTGCCTCCGCCGCTAATCTTCTTCGACGCTCCTGTAGCTCTCTCGATAGCACGGTGATGGAGTTTGGGGTACTTCTTGATCCGCTCTTTCAAAGAATTAACACAAATCCTGAGACTTGCTTATATAGCATACACTTGTGCCATAAGAGCCACCACGAGCTTTGCGCAGAGGCGATAACGTAACCAATGAGGTCCTACCGAGGTGCAATTATTGCTAGTTGAAAACTTAACCAATAACCGCAACCCTTGATACAAACGTTTGATGTATACGAATGTTGTAGTTGAATTGTTGACAATTTTTGGCCAGGAAATTCCTGGGTCGATTCCGGGACGTAGACCCAATTGTCGTGAGAATTGTTGCTCAAAGTCAAAGAGCTTACGCGGTGCATATATGATCAGTATCACTGATCAATGCCCATACTGTGGCCCGTCACCACATAACACCGCCCATTTGTTCAGTTGTCCGTCGCATCCCACACTTACACCAAGATCCTTATGGTCTCACCCAGTCGAAGTTGTCGCTTTCTTGGGCCTCGACCTTACTGATGACAACCCACCTACACCACCTTAACGTTTGAACCATACGAATCAACATAGTTGCTGCAACAACCCTATTGTTGCATTTTTTCGCAGGGGGAATATTACTTAAATAATTCGCGGGTTAATTAGCAAAAGTACAGCGACGCTGAAAAGTATCGCAAAAGAAAAAAAGAAAGGTACACAACACAAAAAGAAGAAACAATGGTTTACCACTTTATAAACGCCCCTCGAGGGCGCGGCGATTTATTTAAAAAGAGAATTTACGAAAAGTTACACAAACAAAAAAACCAAGTTAAATTAAAGATCGATAAAAAAAAACACTAGGGGAGAAAACACTGATTCCAGTGGAATAAACGGACTTAAACGTTAAGAAATCAGCCGCGATGAGTGCCTTACGCCTAAAAGAATCCAACTTGTGGAGAAGGGGCCACCGTACTATTGCAAGGTGGGCTCACCTGGACGCCACCACAGATTATCTTCCGCCATCCCATCCCTAAACGTCAGAACGGTCATCCCTTCAAGGGAACACTGGGCAGACGGTGGGGCCATTAATTCGTATAGTATTCCTATTTTCGTGGGCGCCGTGGCGTAAGTGGTTAGTGTGTTTTTTTCACGGTCCCACCTCTCGCGAGCGTCTGACAAACATCCGAGAGTATTGTTGTCACGAAAAAGCTTCTCAAATCGCCGTTCGGATTCGGCATTAAACTGTAGGTCCCTTCCATTCGTGTGAAAAATATAATGCACACAACATGAGTGGTTGCGAGAAGCTAGGCCCTGGCACTTTAAAGAGCTGTTGCGCCAAATATTATATTATATATGTTTTTTTTTTTGTATTTCTATCTTCACTCATGGGGTGCAAAATAAACGAAGGAGTGGGTTCGGGTATCTACTCGGCAGAACCCGATATTGCAATATCACTAAGACTTCCGAACCACGGCAGTGTGTTACAAGCGGAAGTCCTAGCGATAGCTGAGGCGGCATGAGAACTTTCCGCGAAGCTTGTTACTACAATAGAAAAGAGATTGATATTTACATAACATAGATAGTCAAGCTGCTATAAAAGTCATCTCATCCGCGGTAATAAATTCAAAGCTAATAGAACACTGCCGCGAGTAGCTTAAAACGCTCATCGATAGCCACCATGTTACCACCAGGTGGGTCCCAGGGCACAAAAGAATTCCAGGGAACGAAATGGCGGACGAAATAGCAAGAAACTCAGTCCTTCCTCACATAGAATTTTTTTAATCAAACATAGCACTTGACTTCAAACGACTAGCAGACGAAAGATGGAGAACACTTCCATCGTGCCGCGTCTCCAGAAGTATCTGGACAAAACACGACAAGTTGAAAACCAAGCTCATCCTCACTCAAAGTAGACAAAACTTGGCGCTTTTTATAGAAACTATTACCGGCCACAATCCATTGGTGGCCCACCGATAAAAGAATGCGGCTAAGTACAGATGAACTTTGCAGAGGCTGCGGCAACACAGACGCAGAAGAGGATACGGATCACTTCCTATGCAAATGCTCTAGTCTCTGCAACACCAGAAAGACGGCCCTCGGAGAGTATTTCTGTAATCATCTGGGCGATCTGTCTGAAAAGCCAGCAACCACCATCCTGAAATTAATAACTTTTGCAGGATGGTTTAGAGGGGGCCGCTCCAACACCACAGAACTCTAGCTAATTTGTTTCTGTTTTCTAACTTTTCAGTGTTTCAGCCAGGAGTTTCAACGTCAGGGAAGCACAATGGCTTCTTTTGAGATCTGAGTGCAGGCTGCACCAGTTGGATGAAGCTAACCTCTTTAAGCTTATCTAATCTGATCTGCTCTTTCTTCTGATTGTCATTTCCTTCGATTTCGATCATATTTTCGTGCCATATATGCCGAAATTCCCGTAAAATTTTACTGCTTGAGGTCCAAGTAGAGACTCTCGATCGACGTGCTAACTTTACGCGTCCGCGAGATATACTGCCTGCAAAGTATGCGTATTCCTATATTTCCGGCTCTTGCACACGCGCCTGCCACGCCCGGTGCTAGAACTCCCGCTTTTCCTTTATGTCAACATGTACCATCTTAGCAGGTCTTGAATGGGACAGAAGTCCTTTTCGAGAAGAGGACGTGGTCTTCACCGATATCAATGGGGGTGATAAGGTTGAGAAAGTGGCTGAAATTTATGTTATTGACTGGGTTATTAAGTTTAACGAAGTCAGCTTTATGAAAGCTGAAAAGAGAGAGAGTTCTCAGAATCAACAGTGATGTGGTCGTTTTCATACGAAAGGGCAAGAGCGAGAGGGGGGTTATAGTGGTCTAGGGTGGAGAGAAGATGGTTACTTTCAGTAACCAAGGAATTATGGACGTCGGATGATAAAAAAAGATCTAGCTGCCTACATAAGCTGTTGGTTATGCCGCTAATCTGAAAAAGGTCGGAGTCAAAAAGACGATCAGTAAGGAGAGTTTCATTTTCTGAGAAGGAGTTAGTAGGAACAAATGATGATTCGTCCTCCGATGGAGTCTATTGCAAAAGGGGAAGGTTGAAGTCACCAACGATTATAAAATCGTCATCAGGATCAGTGGTATCTTACAGAGAGTCAACTGTATTAACGGTCAGCTGGAATATAACAGCAAACAATATATACGCTCCGTTTGGATACAGATAATTTAGCACATACGAATTCAAAAGAAGTGGAATTTGAGAATTTGACGAGGGTTGCATCAAGACGATTATGTATGCCTAAAAGAAAACCGCAGCCGAAGGATACGTCTTCATTTTCCTGCCCGTCAGCGCGAAAGACTACGAACTCAGAAGTGAATATTTAACAGTTAAGAAAATTGGGACAAAGGTTGGTTTCAGTTAGGGCAAAAGTGTCATAGGGAAATGATTGTGATTTCAGGTGCACCATCGAGGTTTTGGTGCGAAGTCCTCTGACATTCTGATAGTAGAGGGAAAGGAGTTTTGGGGCAATTACGACGGAGTGAGATGGATCGACTGGAATGGAGTTAGGGACGAAAATATTTATTATGGTTGCTGCGAGTTTGGAACCAATATGAGAACCATAGGTTGAAAGGTCTTTAGCCACAGTAGAAGAGGAGATATTAAAACTCCCATGGAAACGAGTGTAGATATTTTTCAGGGCCATAGGGTCAGTTGGTAGGCCTTTTTTTTTTGTCAAGACCATGACATTAGTCTTTGTCTTTCCGTCAATGCAGAAGGAGTTAGGCTTGTCATGTAAATAGGTTAGGTAAAGGCGAACATTTTCAAAAGCTGGTTATCACGGAATCTTGACATAATACAGCGGCCATCGATGTCATTGATTGTTGACGTGGGGTCTATTAATTTAGACGTGAGTTTGACGGTGGACGGAAGTAGTGGATTGAAATTAGGGGGAGATGAAGTTGGTGGCAAGTTGATCGTGGTGGAAACGTTAGGAGAAGCCGCAGATGTGGTATGGACAGAGGTGCAATTGGGGGTGGATGACGAAGAGGATGCGGAAGGATTGAGAATATGGGAATAAGTGAAATTCGGGTAATTGACGGTGGGAGGAGTGTTCTTAGAAGAAGAGCCATGGCCTGGTGGGGACAAGAATCAGGTAACAGATTGAAAGATACACGTTTCCTTGAGATTTTAAGAAGGAAGGAGGTATGTTCGAGAGAATTTGAGCTAAAATCTGTGAGAGAAGAAGGGGTATATCGAATCTGTGGACAGAAAATGGGAAAAACTCCCGATTTAAAACTCCAGTTTGGGTCTGAGTTGGTTGCTGGTGTGGGTTGATTAATAGAAATAGGGCTAGGTCTAATGCTAGAATTATTATTACGCTTAGATCTAGGTTTATTGTAAGAGATGGGTATAACCTGTTTTTTGTTATCTTTGGAAATGCATTTGGCCATAAACATTTCGTCGAACCGGAAAACATAGCCAGCGGAGGACCAGAAAAGCCATTGGTATTTGGATGGAATGTTGAGTTCATATATGGTGGTAGCAAATTTCTGGCGAAAAAATGTCCGTACCCAGGAAGCATCAGCCAGTTGGGGAGCGTCTTTCAGGATGAAAGTTGTGTAATCTGCGTTGATGGTGTTTAATTTTTCAAGCCTCTCGTTCCAGTCGGAAGGGGTCCATGTAGTTCCAAAATGGTTTAAAAGTATCGGTGCGGTGGAGGCAGGGTGATTGGTTGGTGGAGTTGAAATAGTTTCGTGAGTCTGTGCGGCACGGGGTGAAATCCTAGTAGACGGTAGAGGTGGATAAGCACGTGGAAGAGTGTTGTCATTAGACTCGAGTATTTCAGCAAGTATTGAGGTGTTGTAAATGTGAGGGTTCTTACTTACTTAGGTGGCGCTACAGTTCGGGGTGAACCTGGGCCTCAACCAACAAGCTGCTCCATTTAGCTCGGTCTTTAGCTAATTGCTTCCAGTTGCGCACTCCAAGTCGGTCGAGGTCCCCTTGAGCTTGTGCGCGCCACCTACGGTGAGGAGGTTCTCTACTGCGTCGTCCCTCGGGGTTAGATTCGAAGACTCTGCGGGCCGGAGCGTTGGTGTCCATTCGCTTTGCATGTCCTAGCTATCTCAGACGTCCAATACGCAGTTTTTTTTGACTAGGTCGATGTCGCTGTATAGCTCATTATAGTTCGTGATTGAATCTTCTCCAAAACCCGTCAACGCAAACGGGACCGAATATCTTACGAAGAATTTTTCTCTCGAAGCGACCAATAATATCATGATCCTTTTTTTTTAAATAAAGTCCATGTTTCAGCGCCGTAAAGTCCCAAAAAACAGCGATTGGCAAGAGTTATTCTTCGCTTGATTTCTGCGCTGATCTTATTTTAAGAGTTTATAGCAGAGCCAAGGTAGACAAAGTCCCTTACTACCTCGAAGTTATAGCTGCCCACTGTGACATTCTGTCCAATTCGTCGGTGTTGATTGTCCCTTCTAGTTGACAGCATATACTTGGTTTTGCCCTCGCTTATCGGTAAACCCATTTTGGCCGCTTCCTCCTCAATGCTTGCAAACGCACCGGTGACAGCCCGCTGAGTTCTTCCAATTATGTCAATATCGTCGGCGTATGCAAGCAGTTGTACAGACTTGTGATAGATTCTGCCTCCGGTGTTGGCTTGTGAGTTCCGCACAATCCGTTCAAGTACAATATTAAAGAAGTCACATGACAGCGCGTCACCTTGTCTAAAATCTTTTTTGACATCAAAGGTGTCGGTGAGGTTATTATCAACCTTGATGGAGCAGCGAGCGTTCTCCATCGTCATCCTGCACAGACGGACAAGTTTGGCAGGGATGTCAAAACTAGACATGGCTCTATAAAGCTCTCTATAGATGCTGTCATAGGCGGCCTTGAAATCGATAAAGAGATGGTGAGTATCGATTTGGACTTCTTGGGTTTTCTCCAGGATCTGCCGAAGTGTGAAGATTTGAATGATGATGGACTTTCTTGGCTGGCAACCGCACTGATAAGGGCCAATCAGGCTGTTGATAAACGGTTTCGGGCGTTCACATAATATCGCAGAAAAGATCTTATATGCGATGTTGAGGAGACTGATCCCTCTATAATTGACGCAGTTGAGGGGGTTTCCTTTCTTGTGGATCAGGCAAACGATGCTGAGATTCCATTCATGAGGCATACACTCTTCTGACTAAATCTTAGAGATGAGTTGGTGTATGCACTCAACCAATTGATCACCAGCTGCCTTGAAAAGTTCGGCCGCTAAGCTGTCAGTCTTGTTAGATTTCAGCTTGGATATTGCTATCCTCACTTCGTTTTGGTCAGGTGGACGGAAATATTGACTCCATGATAGTCTATGTTGAATGGTTCATTCTGCTTAACAGTGAGATGTTGGTCTTCGTCGCCGTTTTACAGTCTGCAGAACTAGTTTTTCCATATTGTCAGCACCCACTGTGATAATGTGAGGGTTCGGTTGGATTTGATCCGGTGTATCAACGATTTTGCTGGACGCCGCTCTAATGTCATCAACTATTTCGCGAACTGTGAGTCGAGTTGCTGCAAACTCGCTGCATATATTGTCCATTTTACATACCAAATCTTCAAGTAGCGGATCAGATATTTTGGAGGAATTACGAGGGTGAACGTCAAGGTCCAAGCGGAGAGAATTTAGATCCTCATTGATTTTTGCAAAGGGTAAAGTCTTAAGAAGAGTAGCAATGGTTGATTTAAGATCGCATTTTAGTTCATCAAAACGGCGTTTGGTATGATCGTCACGGGAGTTTTTAGAGGCAAACTGGGTTAAGGCGGCAAGTTGCTTGTCAAGGGATGCGAATTCGGACATGCACCGTTCACGGTGTTACTCAGATCCTCGATGCTTTTGGTAAAGTCGTCGAAATTAGAACCTTCTTGTAAAAAAGTTGATTGTTTGCCGGGATTTTGTTTGTGGAATCGCTATGTCACTTGATCGCGAGCAAGACATGTGACAGCGAGATTTCCTTACACTCATAGCAGTAAAAAATAATATGGATAAAATGATTGAAATAGTCGAAGAATCGACTTTGTTGCAAAGAAATAATTCTCTTCAATTGTCTTGTTCGACACTTTCTAATCTGCATTTTCATTCTTTATTTGCTTTCAGGTGGTTTGTACAGATAAAATGAGACCGAATATACCAAATCGATGGCATGCATCCGAAGTTTTGCATAGTATGGCAAAGGTAATGAAAGAATGCTGGTATCCAAATCCAGCAGCGCGTTTAACCGCGTTGCGAATTAAGAAAACACTCGCAAATATCAGTGCTGAAGAGAAAGTATAAAACTAATCAGATACACTTATAGATGTATGTATATAATATATAAAACCACATTTAATTCTATGGAAAATATTCTTAAGAGGAAAAGTAATTGAAACAGATATATTTGTATGTATCTACACATATATATAAATCTAATTTATTTTAGTTTTCAATGTTTTTTTTTTATTTAAAAAAAAAAGAAACAAAAAAAAACATATTTATATACACAAACATGCATATTTTATAACATATACATATTTTAGTTAAATAAGCAGAGAATACATAGCATCCTGAACTATTTGACTTTAAGTAGAAATGTAAGTTATGTAATGATCAACACAATGTCATAATATATAGAACTAACAAGAAAATACCTAATTCTAATCTAGTTCTGTTCTGTAAATCATTTTTTCTTAAGTACTCCTTTTTTTTATAGACTATCAGCTCTATTCTATAAGTTGAGTAAGTCTGGTTCAATCTGGTACAATTTTTGAAATGAGTGTTTATCATTTAACCCCACTGGACGTACAGAGTACCGATGCGACTTAGAGAATAGGGCTGTATAACTTTTTCTATTTCCCATGAGTTTATTGCGTGAAATTGTTTATTTTTAATTATTTTTCTCTTAGGGAAAAGCGATACATTGGAATTTCTACTCAGGTTAATAAAATTAAATTACAGGGTGATTAATAATGATGAAATGTTTTTTTTTTTTTATTAGAAGCAGGAATGGGGTTTACTTTGGACTTGTTTTGATTTTTAGTAGAATCAATACTTTACCCGGGAACAACATTTATGTTTGCGGCCTCTAAGCAGTCAAACCGTACTCTCTTGTATAATAGTTCCACAATACCGATAAATACTTACATCCCGAGCACTGTGGGGAACAAGTTATTTGTAGTTACTTGCCCACATACAGTTTGGTTTAACCTCCAGCCGAGACAATGGATCCTACAAGGTGCGTTCCAAAGTAAACAGGACTTCTTAAAAATAAGAAGAACAAAAAGTTTTTTTTTGCCAAAACCGATTTATTTTATTCAAAATAGTCTCCTTCAGTCGGAAGGACACAGCGATTTGACGGTGTTAAAGCAAGCCGAATGAGTTTATATCAGGTTTAGTAAAAAGAAGTGCATTATTTTTACATGAAATTGAAGGCTTTATTTAGCATAGTTAGAATGATCCGATTTAGATCAAATATGCGCCGTTTTGTTTGATAACTTGTTGCCATTTCAGAGGTAATTTCATTATGCTTCTCTCATAGAAACCTTCGTCCCTATTGGCAAAAAACTGGGACAGTCGATTTTCACAAGCTTCTCTTGAGGCGAATTTTTTACTAGCGAAATCGTTCGCTATGGACAGGAACAGGTGGTAATCACTTGGTGCCAGGTCCGGACTATAAGGTGGATGCATAAGAACCTCCCAACCAAGCTCCCGGAGCTTCTGACGACGAGTCGCTATCGATGTGTTTGGCCTGGCGTTGTCCTTACGGAACAAAATTCCTCTCCTATTGGTCAAAGCTGGCCGTTTCTGGGAGATTGCTTCCTTCAGACGGTCCAATTGTTGACAGTATAGGTCCGAATTAAGAGTTTTGCCGTAGGGGAGCAGCTCATGTAGATGATTCCCTGCCAATCCCACCAAGCACAGCAAAACCTTCTGGGCCGTCAATCCTGCCTTGGCCACCGTTTGTGCCGGCTCAGCGCGATTCGGGCACGACCGTTTTCGCTTTAAGTTGTCGTAAGTGATCAACTTTTCATCACCAGTCACTATCCGCTTCATAAATGGGTTGATTTTGTTGCGATTCGCAGAGGAAATTGGGTCTATGAAGTTTTTTTTTGCGTTAACTCGTGTGGCAACCATACATTGAGCTTCTTTTTGTATCCAGCCTTATTCAAGCGGTTCCAAACTGTTTTTATTGCAATGTTTAGCTCCTGGGCAATCGAAACATTGTTTCCATGACGGTCAGACTCGACGATTTCCATGATTTTATCGACATTTTCGACAATTGGCCTTCCAGAGCGTGGTGGATCTTTGACATCGGAACGGAATCGACGAAACCAAAACTGCGCGTGATTGACTGTTACAGTATCAGGACCATAAACACTATTCACATTTTCAGCCGCCTGGCTTGCGTTGTCGCCTTTATCGAAGAAAAACTGTAAAATATCGCGTAGTTTCTCTTTGCTGGTGTCCATCTTTGACACGCGCTCAAACAAAACTGAGTCAATCAATCACAAAACTGTCAGAGAAGTTTTTTTGTACGAATTGTTAACTTTCTAACGCCATTTAGTCTACGTCCGATAGGACGTATACAACGCGAGATACAGATTACTAAAGCCATCTGTTGGAAAAATAATGGATTTGTTTTTACTACACCTGATATTAGATTGTCGGTCGGGATTTCCTTTAGGATGACAGTACAAGCCTTTTAGATGGCTTCTACGTCCACAAAACGCTTTCCTTTCATCGGCAAATGCATGTTTCCGAAAAGGCACGGTGCCAAATCAGGCGAATACAGGGAGTGGTTAACAGTTAAAATGCGATTTTTAGTCAAAAAATCGGTCACAAGTGTCGATCGATGAAATGGCGCATCATCGTGCAACAAACGCCAACTTGCTTCTGCGCGGTATTCTGGCCGAATACGATGCGCCAAACGCTACATAACACCAAGATAGAACTGTGCATTAACGGTTTGGCCCGGGGGAACGAACTCTTTGTGGACAATGCCATTGGAATCGTAAAAGCAAATCAACACTGTCTTCACTTTTGACTTCTCCAAACGAGTTTTTTGGGTTTTGGCTCGTCTGGCGCCTTCCACTTGGCACTTTGGCGCTTGGTTTCTGGATAATATTGAAAACACCACGTTTCGTCATCAGTCACAATGTTGTAAAGAAAGTTTTTGTTCTTTTTGACCTCCTTGATGATGTCGTTCGAATGTTGAATTCTGAGCAAAAAAAAATTGATCGTCAGTCAACTTGTGCGGAACAAATCGTGCACGCACTTTTCAGTAGTCCAAATGTTCGGTCAAAATGCGATAAATTCAGGTTTTTCAGATGTACAATTCCAATTCCATGAATTTCAATGAAGATTTTGGCTGATCTTTGATAAATTCACACAAAGTTTTGATAGAATCTGCGGTGATCATGGATTTCGGTTAGCTAACATGTTGCTCATCATTTACATCCTCACGATCGTTTTTAACCCGCGTATACCACTCATGAACTCTGCCACGCGATAAACAATCATGACTATAAACTTGATTTATCAATTGAAACGTTTCGGTAAAAGTTTTACTAAGTTTAAAACAAATCTTAATAATATAATAATAGCTCTGTTCGATGCTCATTTTTATACCGATGAGTGTCATGATGATATTGTCTCTTTAGACGCCATAACTCCGTTTCTATTCGTTCAATTGTCATTAAATTTGTACAGCACATCAGTTAAAGAACTATCCTTTCGACGCATGTAATTGCCAATAGATGGCCTCACTAGAAATGCCTTCTTCTTCTCCCTATTTCGGCGAGGTTATGATCCCTGATCACTGCATTTCTACTGATCTGCCTGTGGGGTTCGCCTAGAAATACTATTTTTAAAAAAGTCCTGTTTACTTTGGCACGTACTTTGTAAATATAGAAAATTGTTAACTGGTTTGCTTTGCTCTTCCGAAGGCTTTTGCTTTGTTTCATTCGGCACGGGGCTGTGCTTCATTCTATGTGAAAGCAGGCAAATCCAGATGTTTGAGATTAGAAGTCATTATCCATCATATTTCGGGATTTTTCGCCCACCAGGAACATCTCTCAGTATTATTCTAGTAATTACAATATTTTGGCAGTCGCAGAAAGAACACAAATACCTCCTTTTTACAAGTCTTTCAGTTTCTAGTGTTGCTCTTATCAGCGAATAAAGCAAGTCGGTCTCCACCTAGTCTAACCGATTCCTTCCATCTATTGGTATGATTCTCGGTGGAGATGCCCAACAAACAAATGAAATATGTTTTTAAATCCGTCTGCAGATAGTCATATGTTGTAGATTTGCTGCTGTTCGAAACGATGTTCCTAGTTCTGAAATAACGTTTTTACATCATCTTTGTGCTGGTGCACGTTCTCTAGCTCTAATTGATATGGCAATTGTGTTCCTTCCTAGGGCTGAATGGTCCCGAAATAGTTTGCACGCAGATGGATCTGTAAGTCTGCCTGCATATTATTTGGAATGGTTTCTTCTTACGGATGTAGTAACACGATTTGGTTCCTCGATTAACTGAGAAGTCTAAAATGTCACGTTTACCACCCTTGGCTGATGATTGGTAGCTAATATTTCAGTATATTAGGTGGAATAGCGACATTTCTATGCAAAATTGTGAGAGGTTGTCCCTCTTGTGTTCGAGATTTGCTTATGGCAACTATTTATCCAAACTAGTGCCACGAACAGGGGTATACAGAGATTGCAAAATAAGTTTGTTTCCCACCAAGTCTATGATTCTATCAAAATTCAAAACAACCTATCTATTACTTGAAGAAGTACATAATATCAAATTAGACCCACAGAGAGAAAAACAGAAATGAAAATTGGCTTGTCTTCGATTTGAAATAGTCCAACATCTCTGGTTGTATAAAGTTTTTCATTAAGAGCGCCCCATTTTAATGAAACGGCTTGTGTTTGAGATATCAAAAAGGAAAAAATTATTTCAGGTTAAAGTACCATGCCATTTTTTATGGAACACAACATCATACAAATGTTTTACACGAAACGCCTGCACGAGTGAATGCGCTGAACCCAATTTTCCATGACTTTTTCGCACAAAACGGGCGATATGCCGACACTTTCAAGTTCGATGTTGGTTCAGAGGTCGTCTAAAGTCTTTGGCTTAATGGCATAGACCATGGACTTGACATAGCACCAAAGAACAAAATCCAGAGGCGTTGGTTCAGAGGTCGTCTAAAGTCTTTGGCTTAATGGCATAGACCATGGACTTAACATAGCACCAAAGAACAAAGTCCAGAGGCATCAAATCATACGAACGAAGCAGCCAACTGGTCCTTTTCTGGAGATAACACTCGATTATTTGGCCAATTGTGTGACATATGGGTCAGCTTGTCGAAACCACATATGCTCCAAGTCATTACCTTCAAATTTATCCCAAAAATAGTCAGTCAACGTGCCTCGGTAGGCATCTGCATTCACTGTGACTGTCAGTATCATTGAAGATGAACTATGGACCAATGAAGCCTCCAGCATGAAACCCGCATCAAGTAGTCAATTTTTGCTTGGGTGTTATTGCACTTCATGTTGTTGTTGTAGCAAAGCAACTTTGTTTATTCGTATGGGTTCAAACGTTAATGAGTAGTGTGTGGGTTATCATCGGTGTGGTCGAGGTTCAGTAATGAGGCTGCTTCGATTGAATGTGTCCATTAAGATCTTGGTGTTAATGTTGTAGGGTGCAACCAACAGCTGAACAAATGAGCGGTGTTATATGGTGACGAGCCGCAGTCTCGTCGCGTATGCGGTGCATATAATTGTTCAGCATACAGCTCCAACTGGATCAAAGTTCTGCAAGTGTGGATCTGGTACGACAATTGGATCTACACCACGGAATCGACCCAGAATTTTCCTGGACAAAGATTGTCTACACTCAACTACAACATTCGCATACACTCAATTGCATTTCATGAATGACTTCGGGTTGCTGATTTACCCAAATACGACAATGTTGTTGAATAACGAAGCTGTTGAACTAGTGATGTACCAAACCGAAAATCTCTCAAACCGAGCTAACCCGGATTGGAATTTAAGCAATAAACTCGGTTTGTAACAAAATTATTTAAATTATTTTGTTTTTGCTATTGTAGCAACTGTGTAGCTGAGGTTGACGATCCTTGGTCGAGGTATTGTCCTCGAGTTGCTCCGGTACATAGAACCGATCGTCGTGAGAGCTCGTTGGTGCAGTGGTTGGAAAAACTTCGATGATATTGTTTTTTTCATTTTTATACTCGGGTGGTTGATGATTGCTGTTCCCCGATGAGGCTTGAACTTGCACACATCGAGCAAACACTATCCACTCCGTCATAACCACCCATTTGAATTATTTTCCTTTATTCCTGTGTTTTGGTAAAATACAAAGGAAGGCAAATAATTTATCAAAAAAAAAAAAAAAATAACTTTTCCCTTTGGCCCGGCATTATTTGCTTCCTAAAATAAACGTACACAAAAAAAAAGTGGAAACAAAACCGAAATCAAAAATTATAAAGAACAGGAACATCCGTCATATGCCACCGTCACATAAGAAATTAAGACGGAACCGAATACGAATTTCAAATAGCTATTGCATCAGTTTGCAACTCGGTCAGACTCGATTTAACTCGGTTTGTATAAAACAATAGACTGTTTTTCAACTCGACTTTATAAACGAGTACATACATTTAAACAGAGTTAAATTGGTTAACCGATGTATACACTCAATTGACTTGGTTCGATGCAACACACAACTAAACAGCGCATACACAAAAAAAAAAAAAACTAACACAAATATCTGTGGGCACAAGGTAAAACCGCCTATGCGGATTTTCACAGGTTCTCAGAAAATAAGTTTAAAGATTTCGTTTTTCCCGAAAACGTATGGGAATTTGGAATTTTAGTCTTATTCCTTTGCCTATAACTCGGTAAGGGTAACAGGTAATTGGTAAAAAATTGTTAGCATAAACTTCGAATAGTAGAGCATCTTTTCGTATCCTTAACTCAATTTTGTTCTCGACTTAGGCGCTTTTATCTTGTGGCCACAGATATATGCATTCAAACATTTTCAATGGCCCGCTAATCCTTCATAAGGGTCGCGGGGGTAGGGGGTAGGATAGTCAGGTGGATTCTCCATCTTTCTCGATCCTCCGTCATTGATTCCAACTCATCAGGAGGAATCCCCAGACGGTTCAAGGAGAGATGTCGGTCTTGATCCAAGCATCTATTTGTAGGCCTACCTGGTAGTCGCCTACCTGATGCCACAGTAATCATGGCACGCCTTGGAAGCCGGTCTGGGGGCATACGCACTAGGTGACGAAACCATCGAAGCTTAGATCGTTCCGTTCGCAGAAGTAACTGCTCAACATTGAACGCCTCGCCTACTCTGGTGTTGCGCACTCGATCCCTATGAGTTATTCCAGCAACACAGCGAAGGAACCTCATTTCGGAAGCTTGTATCCGCGATCTTATGCTTTCGGTCACTATCTAAATTTCATGACCACATATATGTATGTGCAAAAGAAACCAACAATAAGAGAAAACAGAAACAAGTAGTTCAGGTGCCACCGACTGTCTCATGAGAAACCAAACCGAAACCGAATTTCAAATAGGCACTAAATAGGGCAGTGTAACTCGGTTTGTATAAAAACAATAGACTGCTTTTCAATTTGACTTTACATACGGCTACTTTCATGTGTTAGTAACCAACTGAAACCGAATTGTGTGTTTAACTCGGTTTAATGCAGTTTTGGCATTTACTTAGGCCTACTGTCCACGACGACGTCATTTGTAGGTTGCATTCAAGCTGCAAATAACGACAAGCGTATTTTGCATCTAAGCATTGTCCACGAAATGTCATACAAGCTTCATGCAAGCTACAAATACAGGTCATTTTTTCAAAGTTTAGCATTGCAAAAGGAGGTTTTTTTGTTGGAAAAATGTCAAGTGGTGATAAAGAAGTGATTTTTTGAAATCAGATTGTGCACTTTCCTGGCAATGGAATCACTGTCTAATTGAATAAATAAATTTATTACCTACTTACCAGATGTGTTTGTTTTTTGTGCCACCTCACTCCAAGCTTTGTCCGTCATATTTTTTCTTGAGTATTCTGGTATTTTATTATTATACAAACAAGGATACTGTTCAATAATATTAACAAAATTCACTGCCGAAGCCGCCATTAGGAAAAAAAGTTTCGTCCATGCGTCTTGCAATACGCTTGAGTAATGACCAGCTGCAGCTCAGGCTGCATGACGATTGCTTACGACTATGCAAATGCGACTTTGCCGCTCTGTGGACAGATCTTCGTTTGTTTATACACAAGCGGCAAGCAAGCGTACAACAAGCTACATATGATGAAAGCGTGCGTATGAAGCGCAGCTACGTGGACAGTAGGACTTATTCAGTTTGTTCCATCGGTTTCGCAAACTCAGTTTGATATAAATGTAACACGATTTAACTCGGTTTAGCTGTATCTCGGTTTGAACTGGTTTAAGAACTCGAATTGACACATCATTATATGTATTGAACCAGAAATGGGCTTCATCGCTGAGAAATGAAAAAAATGACACTGACTGTAATTTGATGAAAAATTTGGAAAATTTGCAAACTCTGTTGAAGCCTGTACTTTTCCATGATTAAATGGAAAGTACAGGCGACTAAAAACGTCAAACGAACGGCAGATTACTCTACGCATAGCCGAGAAACCTTACTGGAAAAATGGGGTGCTCTCAAAGGAAAAAACTTATATATACAGATGTTGCTGGGCATGCATTACCAACATTATTAAATTGAAATTGCGTGAAAGTTGTAAAAAGTTCTCAGTAAGACCCCAAACTTTATTTTTTTTTATGATCAACCTAGTAAAATGAAAAATCTCCTTCTATATAATCTTCATTCTATAACGTTATTCATTAATCTTCCCTATTAATTTAAATAATAAAAAATTAAAAAAGAAAAAAACCAACTGCCATCAATCAATAGATTTCTTATCTAACGATGACTAAACATATTCCCTTTACATAAATCTTGTAGTTATTCTTACTTTACTGATTAAAATCAAAACATATATCTTAAAGGAAGAAAAAAAACAACATTTTTTTAAGACTTTCTAAACAAAAGACTGAATCCACTTACATTGTTGTTTATTTTTTTGGCAAACTTTGTTGTAACTTGTTTCTTATTTCAAACTCTTTCCAATTTTATCTGAATACATAATAAATATTCTCAGGTATTTAATTTATTTTGTTCTTAAGTTAACCTCCTGTTAGTTCTATTCAACATGTTTAATTTTAAATAAAAAAAATGTTGTATCGCATTTCCTTTTATAGCAAAATTTGAAGAAAAAAAAAACAGAAACAAAGAGGAAAATTCTCTTAAACATGGTATTAGGGTAAAAAAAAAAAAAAAAACCAAACAATTCGTCTTCTATATTAACTTCTTCTTAACTTTAAAAAAGAAAAATGTAAATGCGAGTCTGTTAGTGCCATCTTATTATGTAGTGTATATCAATCCTCTCCCACCTAACCTATCGAACATGAAACTAACTACAAATAAGACATTCATACTTTTTTCGTACATTTATTCTTGTTTTTCATGAAACCATTGTGTAACTGTAAACCAAAACATAAAGAAACTTCCAATAATGTGAAATGAAGAAGGCAAAGTAAAATTTAAATGAAGACAACTTAAAAAAAAAAAAAAATATTAAAAGCAGACACAATCGATTTTTTTTAAACAAGTTAGTGACCACGACCATATGGCGTGTAGGCACTGCGACCAGAGAGATCTATTGTGCCAGAAGTCACCTTTTATGACAGCAGTACTTCTACTCTTCCAATGAAAGCGATAATTGCGGCTGCGGAGGAGTTTCTTAGGTCAGTTGTAGATATGATCCACTTAAGGAAAAAGCTTCTCCTCATTCAACACAGAGCTGCACACTCACATAGTATGTGCTCTGCGGTTTTGTCCTCTTCTAGGCAGAGGCGGCAGATGATATCCTCCGAGATTCTCATTTTGTTGAGGTGGTAGAGTAGGTACTTGGCGGTAGACATGGGCTATGTCGTGAATTTACATTCGCAGTTATAACTGTGAATGCGATTTCTTATTCACTGTGAATGTAAACTGCTAATGCGAATTCGTAATGGAGTCAGATAAAATTAAATTTTCTTTCATAAGCGAATATCCATTTTATGGTGCAAGTGTCCCAAATCATTTAACAACTCATAAATTCTTGCATATGAAACATATTTATGCATACGTATGTTTGTACATACATATCTTAAAAAAAAAAAAACATATCTTCATAAAAAAACTTATTCGCACATTTGGCTCCGATGAACTTGCTGAAACTAAAGTCACAATAGGATGCTTAATTTCAATGCGCTTCTTTATATTCATTGTACTGGTACTGGAGCTCCCGCTAGGAAATCGTATTCGCAACGCAATAGCACCAGTAGCAACTTAGCAAGTATAACCCCTGTGTTGGTATATGCAAACTTTCAAACTGTAATAGCAGCTTAGCAAGTATAACCCCTGTCCTGCTATATACCAATCAACCAAACTTACGAACCAGCTGCGACTACGATACCAGCAATAGCAACTTAGCAAGTATAACCCCTGTGTTGCTATATGTATACCAACCAACCAAACTCACAAACCAACTGCGACTGCAGCAATAGCAACGCAAGTATAACATGTGCTGCTGTATACCAACCAACCAAACTTTCAACCTTATGAGTTGGTTTGGTGCTTGTTGGCGTATCATAAAAAGCTTCGCACTCACAATGGCACATGTTCGAAAAGAAAATTGGATGAGACGTTCAGCAGACAACGTGCAAAAGGGTAGTTTTATGATTTTATTATACCTTTTCTTCTTCACGTTTTCCGTATGAGGCAAACAATCATTTATGTGTAGTGCATGAAAAATGAAATTGTGACTCGTGAATAGAAGCCAGACAAATTACACTGGGGAACACACATTTCGTTGACTAAGACCTGACACTTGTTTTTGACTTATTTTTGGCGTCTGAATGCGAAAACGATCACAGTTTTTGTCTATCACGTCACCTTTTTAAGCTACAGGATCTTTTCGTTCTAAATAACATACAAAATGTGCATACAATAAAAAATTAAGGAAACAATTACCAAACAAAATGTTCAAAGAAAATAATTTTATTAATAAAAGTAGTAAGCTTCTTTAACCAAACGGCAAACATACATATCAAGGTAACAGTGTTCGTTTATAGCTTTCCCTGGAGTGTTCAATCTGTGGACAATCTCGTCTGATGCTCCAACAGTAGTCAGCCATCATATGTACATCCCATCTACCTTGGTACCGTGCCTCCATGATCTTTAGATCTTGGTGGAATCGCACACCCTGCTCATCATTGACTGCACCTAGATTTTGCGGGAAGTCAGCAAGATGGCTGTGCAGAAAATGAACCTTGATGCTCATGTTGCAACCAAGCATTTTGAAGCTCTCTAAAAGTTGCTGGACAATTTCTGTGTAATTCTCTGCTCGCATAATCCCAAGAAAGTTTTTGACAACGTTTTTGAATGCCAACCAAGCATTCTTTTGGAGTTCTGTCATTGTCCCAATAAAATGTTCATCTTTAATGAGCTGCTGAATCTGTGGACCGTCAAACACACCGGCCTTTATCTTTTCAAAAGACAGGTGATGAAATGCTGAAATGAGGTACTTAAAACAATCTCCTTCAGTTGGCAGAGCTTTAACAAACTGCTTCATGAGTAAGAAATTGATCCGTTCAATAATACTTTTTCGTTAGATTTGTTTATGCTATGCGTCATCGTTGCCAACTCTCTCCAATTGGTTACGTTAATTTGCTAGACGTGTCTATTCACCTACCCACTCCATCGAAGATGTGGTCTACCTCTTTTAGTATTTCGGAGTATTGTTTGTCTTAAGCTCTACACGAGCTAACCACCTTAAGCGCCCGCTACATATTGTCTTAACAACGTTGATGTCACAATACACTTCATGGTTGAATGTTCATCCGAAGAATTTCTCCTTCAAACACTTCAAGAACTCTTTCATCTGATTTTGATAACGTCCATGCTTCTGCAGCACATTATGGTGTACGGCGATGAACGCCATCTCTTTTTTTTCGGGATGAGTTTTTCAAACATTGTAACCAAAACAGTCGTGAAGACTGATATCAGGGTGAGAAATGGAAACAAATTGTTAATCCGGATCCGTTTACGGCATAATTTATTTGACCAGAGCATGGAAAACTTGATCATTTACATTGAGTAACTGCTATCAGATGTTAGTTCTTGTACGTTTGTACCGTACATACATACATTTTCAATGACACCGATCAACCTTATTCTTTCGGTCACTACCCAAATTTCATGACCGTTCTACTGTTATTGTTAGACTATAGGACAAGTATTGCCTGCATAGTCTCAAGTATTATCGATTATTTTCAAGTATGCTCTAGTATCCTCAATCAATGCTTAGGTATTGTCTAGGACCCTGTTTAGATTTTAACTCTCCACTATATAGTGGGTAGTCACGTCGTGTGTACCCATGTAGTGCTCAGTCCTGCACTACTTGTCAAAGTTTCGGGGTGGACAAGTGGATCAACATTTCTAGCGGCAAAACAGACAGGCCTTTTGTGAACGACTTTTATAATAGCTACATGGATGAAGAAAATATTTCTCACCTTCTTTGTTTCTGCCAAGCTCTCTCCCGTAGACGGAAGCTTCACTTAGGAGCCCCCTATTACAACAATTTAGGCGACCTGGTAGATATTGATATTAAGAGCCTCCTACGCTTCATTAGAACCTCAAAATGGTTTTGTCGAGTAGGTAGAAAGATTTTCTCCCATGATCCACGCGGTATCACAATGGATCTATTATTGGTCTAAGTGTGTTGGTGATTCTCAGCTGGCAGTCACTTCAACCTAACCTAACCTAACCTTAGGGGTGGATTAAGTGAATTGAACCAATTGTGTATCGGACAGCGTTCTCTCATTCAAATATTTGTATCATCCCTTGATCCTCACTACTCCACGACCGAACTAATAATGTTAAAATGGAAGAGAATGGAACATTTCGGGTGTGGAACGTGACTTTCTCTCGATTTATATATTTTCTTCATAACTGCCCCGCTCTCTTTACCCCTCACTATTTTCAACCAAAAACTTTCGACATAGCAGACTCACGAGTTAACATCTTCGTCTAGTATTTTCTTGATATTCGATTCTTGAAACATTGCTAGTATTTGGAAAAATGGTAGAAGATTCTACCACATTCTAAGAAATAGGTACTATAGGTACTCATGAACTGGCATTTGCTAAGAGGCGCTCGTGATTTTAATTATACTTCCCAAAGCCAGATCTGATTTAAAGTTCCTTACGTCCGATTAAGTTCTTCAAGTTGGTCTTCATTGTTCGTAGACAAATGACTGAATTGATTTGAAGAAATTTCTCAAAATTTCGCATTCAGTTCAGAGCAGAGCACTGAACAGAGCTTGAGCACGTCGAGCATGTTTTGAACCAAACGTATTGAGAGTGTTCTGATTTGTTTATGAAACACACTTGAGCACTTAGTTGTCATGTGATTAGCAATCATATGGTAAGCTTTCAAAATATGGCTGTGCTCAGCTTTTTACTCAGACTGCTCAGTCAATTTATTCTGAGTTGATAGAGTGCGCTCTGATCATGCTCTTTTAGTGAGGTCGGTGTCGCTTCAAGAGCCATCTTGCTATCAAGGTGGAAATCAAATGCACAAAGATAAAAAAAACTTCAGTGATTTATTTCGCAATAAAAAACTAAGAAAATCTTGAAAGAAAACAAATGCAAAGTCCGGCAAAACTGCTAGAAAAAGGTAACACGTCCTATTGAGGAAAATCCTCGAAGATGAATCTTGAGTTCCCATTCTTGGTTTCTTGAAATGAAATCTTCAAAATCTGAAAAATCTTGGAAAGATCTTAAATTTTTTGAAAAAAATGTTTTCCTCGGGGTATAGGACCGCTTGAATTATTGGAGAAGAATTTTTTAACGGGGCCAGGACTGCTTGTATCCTTAGAGCCGACTAGCATCACAGCAAGAAGACGATGATTCTTGAAACTTCGATCTTCTCAGCGACGACTAGGTCCTCCGCAGTGGACCTTCGAAGAAGATTCTTGTAAAACCGCTTCGTTTGAAAATTCTGTGTCGACTGAATTTTTTTTTTGTGAAAAATGTTCACACGGATTATTCGATTCGTTCCGAGCAAGCTCCATACCTAGGCGATTTCCGAAAACATCATCTGCGTCAAAAATGCAATTCCAGCATGTTCTTAAATGCAAACTGCAAAAGTCAATTGTTCGAAAACGCAAATACGAGTTTTAACTGCATTAGCACTGTGTTCGATAATGCAGTTTGCTAAAGTCATATGTTCGAAAACATCATCTGCAGCGCAGCTGTGCAGTAAAAATTTCGAGGTGATAGGCAAAAATTTTATACCTGCCTCTTGCTCGCTCATCAAAACAAATTATGGCGTTACACCCTTCTCTTGTATTACTTCCTTGAATCTGTCAAGTCGCACATAAAGTTGGGTTATCGTTGCGCCGAGCCGAAAAAAACATTTCACGATACACTTCGTTATGGGACCCATTTTGTTTGGTTTTACTTTTTGTTCGAAAATGTCAAATGCGCTTGCAAAAACAAAGGAAAAAAAAAGGTTTGACGTTTCATTTCATTTTCATTTCATTTATTATAAACTTTGTATCTTCTACATTAGACTGTAACGATCTTTATAGTAGTAAAACTGTAATTAAAATTGACGTGTAATTAACTGACGTTCATCAAAAACCATTCGCGCAAGCGAGACGATTGCATATATGACGATTGCAACTTTTGCGTCATAAAATGACGATCAATTGCCGGTCAAATTGACTTTGATTTGACGTTTTCGAAAGTGGCCCTACTGTGCCATCCAGAGTAGAGCCATAAGGTGTCAACCGTCACCAATGACAAACGTCGCAGACGTCAACCGCTACGCCCTAAACGAAAAAAGAAATACAAATTCAAAGCTCTGATGTGTCTGAGTTAAAAAGGAAACAATACGTTTTTTTCGACAACTCAGACTCTGCTCTGAACTATGACAGAAAAACGCCTATTATGATCACATGGCTACACATATTTATATCAGTACTCCATCACTAAATACGCGTTACTGACATCCTTGATTGACATCTATTGTTTTTTCTTTCCGCATCGCAATATATATAAATTTGTCTTCTTGTATTAAATTTCAACAGTAGCTTACTTATATTCTGAAAACTTTTACACACTCAACCAAAACTTTTAGCATTTTTCAATAATTTTTTGCTTACAATTCTACAAATAATATTATTTCTAATTAAAATTGATATCACTTAATGACGTAACACTAAGATCCTATAAATTTGTAATAAAAGAAAAAAAAAGTGTAATTATTTATAAAAAAAAATTTGTAACATAATAATAAAAAAAAATGAAAGCAGGAATCCTAATAAATTTAGAGGATAATAAAGCATCAATAAATATATACATATAGATATATTATAAGTGTTACTATAAAAAAAAAAAGATGTTAAACAAAATTATGTGTAAAAAAAAGAATCAAAGAAAATTATGCAAAATGAAAGAAAAAAATTATAATATTTGGCGTTTTGCTTTGGACACAACTACTATTTTCCTATAAACTCACAATAATTGCAAAAAATGTAAATCTTATATACATATACAAACAATATATATATATTATACATATTTAAAATATTTTAATGAACAACAACAAAAAATTAAGCATGCAAGTGTATTTTTATTTTTAATTTTTCAGTGATAAGTTGTCATTTATTAAGGGGTGATTAAATATTAAATAAAAAAAAAAAGGAAAAAATAATGTAATGAGATTCTATACCCTTAGTCCTGTATAATTAAATTATGCTATAATATAATGTATTTTCGTTTAGTCGTTCATCCTTTATGTTTTGTCTGCTGCATTTTTTTGTTATATAAGTATGTTAAGTTTTTTCTTTTATATTAAAACAAACTATAGTGTTAAAATTAGTTATCGAAAGAAAAGATGTGATTTTTTTTTTAAATAAAAAAAGGAATAAATTTGCAAGTAGAAATGAAATGGTTTTGAATTTGTTTTTTTCTGTGTGATAATGGAGAGATGTGAAATTGATAAGCAGAAGACATATATGTTATATATGTTTTTTTCGAGGGTAGGTGACAATTTTCCATAGGCACTATAAGAATAGCAAGCGCGTGCTGATAGTAGTGTCAGATTCTTACTGAGCAAAAACCGACACCCTTCGATATAAATTTGCTAGATACGAGTATTGCAACTATGTAATAACTTATCAAGCAATTTTTGTATCATGAAATAAAAATGTTTGGCAGGTTGCTTTCCACTGAAAGATTCTGCATGTTCTGCAATCTAGACGCGGTTAATCATTATCTCGCCAAGTCGAAAGGTTTGATCCTTTGTAGGCGGCGCAATAAATTGTTCTCATTCAAAATTTGTAGAACTGTATTGTTGACATGTCATCCAAATTTGTTAACCTGGGGTCGAATCGCGTCCTTCTTGAACGGATAACTCGTCACGTAATTTGTATGAATGTTGTTGCTAGATCTACCAACAACACCATACAAATTACGTTACCAGTCATCCGTTGACGGAGGACGCGATTCGACCCCTGCTGGAATGCATATATTCGATTACTCAATCAGCGGTGTGGACGAGAAAGGAGCTATCAGAATATTTTGAGATTTTTGGGGTGAAGCAAGGGTGCTTATTATCGCCGTTACTTTTCGCACTCTATATCAATGATCTACATGCGTACTTGGTCTCAATATTGAACTTTTAACCATAAGCTTACTGTTGTATGCTGACGATATGGTGATGTTAGCAGATGATATTGGAGTCATGCAACAGATGATAGTCTGTCTTGAAGAGTACTGCGAGGAATGGAGTTTGGAAGTGAACCTTTCAAAATCAGAAATCATGGTTTTTCGAAATGGTGGTAGGTTATCAAACGAAGAAAAGTGGGTTTTCAAAGGGGAAGAAATTCGAATACTTACTTACTTACTTAGATGGCGCTACGGTCCGGGGTGGACCTGGGCCTCAACCAACAAACCTCTCCAGCTAGCACGATTACGAGCCAGCTGCCTCCAGTTGCGCACGCCAAGTTGGTTGAGGTCCCCCTCCACTTGTTTGCGCCACCTACCGCGAGGTCGTCCTCTACTGCGTCGTCCATCCGGGGTGGATTCGAAAACTTTCTTAGCGGGAACGTTGGGCTCCATCCGCTCTAAATGACCCAGCCATCTTAGTCGCTGTATGTGAACTCTTCTGGCTAAGTCGATGTCCTTGTACATGCCGTATAGTTCGGCATTGTACCTTCTCCTCCACTCACCGTCTGTGCAGACGGGACCCAAGATCGCTCGAAGAACTTTTCTCTCGAAATAACCAAGGGCATCCTCATCCGGTTTTGTCAAAGCCCATGCCTCTGCGCCATACAGCAGGACTGGGATGATTAATGCCTTATAAAGAGTTACCTTAGTAGTTCGAGATAGGGCTTTGCTACTCAATTGCCGTTTAAGCCCATAGAAACAACGATTGGCGAGAGTAATTCTTCGTGTGATCTCCCACTGATGTCATTTGCGGAGTTCACCATAGAGCCTAGGTAGACAAAATCCTTTACTACTTCAAAATTATATCTGTCTATTGTGGCGTTCTGTCCAAGACGCCGATGTTGGGTGTCCTTTTTTGTAGACAGCATATATTTTGTTTTGCTTTCATTGAACGCTAGACCCATCTTTGCTGCCTCAATCTCAATACTCGTAAATGCCCCATTGACGGCCCGCTGAGTTCTTCCGATTATGTCAATGTCATCGGCATAAGCGAGTAGTTGTACAGACTTGTAAAAGATTGTACCTCCGGTGTTGGCTTGTGAGTTTCGTACAATTCTCTCAAGTACTATATTAAAGAGATCGCATGATAGCGCGTCGCCTTGTCTAAGACCTTTCCTGACATCGAACGGTTCGATGATGTTCTTACCGACTTTGATGGAGCAGCGATAGTTCTCCATCGTCATTCTGCACAAACGGCAAGCTTGGCAGGGATGCCAAGACTAGATACACGCTTCTTCTTCTTCTTCCTTTTATCAGCGAGGCCATGATCCGAAAACAAGGGATCACAACCCTCCCACTTCACCGCATTTCTACTGATCCGCATGTGGGGTTCGCCTAGGATAAGACTAGATACACGCTATCATAGGCAAGTTTGAAATCGACAAAGAGGTGGTGCGTATCGATTTTGTATTCATGGGTTTTTTCCAAGATCTGCCGTAGTGTGAATATTTGGTTAATGGTGGACTTTCCCGGCCTGAAACCGCACTGATAAGGACCTATCAGGTTGTTGACGATCGGTTTTAGGCGTTCACATAATACCGCAGACAGGAGTTTATATGCGATATTTAGGAGACTTATACTTCTGTAATTGGCGCAGTTCAGTGTGTCTCCTTTCTTCAGGATCGGGCAAACGATGCTGAGGTTCCATTCATCGGGCATACTTTCGTCCGACCAGATCTTACAGATGAGCTGGTGCATGCTCCTTACTAACTCATCTCCTCCTACCTTGAAAAGTTCAGCGGCAAGGCCGTCGGCTCCAGCAGCTTTGTTGGATTTGAGTTTAGATATCGCTATCCTCACTTCATTCTGATCGGGTTAACGGGAATCTTGAATGCCATCGTCACTGTTGAATGGCTCATTCTGCCTGATAGCGGAATATTGGTCATCATCGCCGTTTAACAGTCTGCAGAAGTGTTCCTTCCATATCCTCAGCACCGACTGCGATTCCACTACTACGGTGCCACTTTCGTCCCTGCAGGCTTTTGTTCTGGCTTTGAAACCCTGGCATGTTCTTTTTACCTTTTGGTAAAATTTTCGAACGTTATTCCTGCAATAAATACCCCGTTTATATGCAGAGTCGGAACTGGTTCCAAACTGGTTCCAAATGCATATAAACGCCTTTCGAGTCCAAATGGGTTCGACTGGACTCGACTCAGCTAACAGAGCTGGGTCGAGTCCGAAAAATGCATGTATACCTGGGTCGAGTGGTTGAACTGACATGTTGTCTGTGTGTGTGTGAGACTTCTTCCTTGTTTTTGTTCGGGGTGGGAAATCGCTTTGTTTTGATTGAGTTCATGGTTAGCTGCGGGTAAGGTTGTCTGTTCAGTGATTTCATATTTATTAAATCCAAAAAATAGAACTAAACAGAACACTAACACAATCAAAACCAGTGTGTCTGCTATACTAATCTGTCAGATCGACCACATTTGGACGTTTGGACCATTCGACTCGGTGTGTAGAAATACTCAGATTGAAATCTGGACTCGAACCTGACTCGACTACTCGACTCTGCATATAAACGGGGTAAAGGTCTCTCAATCTCCTCGATCGAGCGCTTCGCATGCTCTTATTTCTTCTTTCTGAGAAGTCGGTGTTCCTCTTTTCTCCTGCGCACGTAGAGCTCGTAAGCAGCTCTAGTCCTACTATGCAGCGCCGCTTTGTACGCCTCTTGTTAAGCTGCATGTGCTTGCTGGCATTCCTTATCAAACCAGGGGTTTCGTTGTGGTGGCCGAAAAAAACCCAGTACATAAGAGGCGGCATCTCTGATGGCTTGTTGGCAACGCTGCCACTGGTCTTCCGCATTTGCTGCTGGCGGCATAGGACTTAGATTGAGATTAGAAGAAACACGATCGGCAAAGGTTCTGGCGGTCTCTTGCGATTGTAGCTTTTCGACGTCAAATTTCCTCACAGTATTTCGTTGATTTCGCTCCGTTGTGGATATCCGCATCCGTACCTTGGCTACAACTAGGTAGTGATCCGAGTCCACGTTGGTTCCTCGGAAAGTCCGGACACCCAGAATACTGGAAGAGTGCCTTGCGTCGATCGCAATGTAATCGATTTGGTTGACGATTTTTTGATCAAAGGAGAGCCATGTTCCTTTGTGAATATCGAGACGTGGGAACCGCGTACTAGCTACGACAAAGTTTCGCCCCGCTGCAAAGTCGATTAGCCTGAGTCCGTTGTCGGATGTGATGTCGTGCAGGCTGTGCTTTCCGACCACGCTACTAAAGACGTCCTCTCTTCCTAGCTTTGAGTTAAAATCACCTAGGATAATTTTAACGTCGTGGCTAGGGCATTGCTCATAAGTCTTGTCCAAGAGCTGGTAGAAGTCGTCCTTTGTCGCGTCGTCCTTCTCCTCATGAGGGGCGTGAACGCATATTAGGCTAATGTTTGCAAATTTAGCCTTGATACGGATAGTCATAAGGCGTTCGTTCACATGCCTGAAATTCAAGACTTCTTGCCTAAGTCTGCCTCCAATAACAAATCCGCACCCGAATAGACGCTGTCCTTTTTGTCTGTAGCAATCGCCGTAGTAGATGTCGCAGTTTTCCATACTCCTTTTGACCGGCCCATCCCATCGCACTTCTTGGATGGCGGTAATGTCTGCTTTAAGACACTCTAGGGCCTCCGCAAGTTGTTCAGCTGCACGTGGTTTGTAGAGGGACCTAACATTCCACGTGCAGACACGAAGATCGTTGTCCTTTTTACGTTTACTTGGGTCGTCAACAGTAAATTCATCCGTATCCGAGGCTGTTGGTTGCTTCGTAACCGAAGGTTTTTTACGTGGTAGGGAAGTTAACCCGACGACACAACCCCCAACCTGGAGGGGTTAAAAAATAGTTAAAAAACTATTACTGAATTCAAAAATGATTCTCTAGCTAAATACCTTTGTAATCTAACGACTGACAAAGTCACAGACTACTCCCTTTGGAGGGCGTTTAAAGAGACCTCAAGCGCAAGATCCCCCGTTAAAAATATCTGACGGGAAATGGATCGGCGATCCAAAGGAAAAGGTTAAACTCTTTTGTCAGCACCTTTCAAATGTTTTTAAACCGTTTCCACCTAGGGTAGCAAATGAAGATCTTGATTTCTATAAAAGAGTAGACGAAAAGGAAATTCCTTATGTTTCGTTAAGAGAGATCGAGACATGTATTCATAAACTAAATAATAGAAAATCACCAGGTTATGATCTTATAACTGCTCAAATCTTGAAGGAACTTCCTCCAACTGCATTGTTGAAACTCAAGTTTTTAATTAATGCTTGCTTTAAACAAAGGTATGTCCCACATCACTGAAAGATAGCAGAAATTATTGTTATTCCTAAACAAGGTAAACCTTTATCAGAAGTAACCTCATATAGGCCAATCTCACTATTACCGTTATTTTCAAAACTTTTCGAGAAACTCCTTCTTAAAAGGTTAGACCCAATTATAGAGCAAAGAAAGCATATACCTACCCATCAATTCGGGTTTAGGAATAAACACTCGACGATAGACCAGGTGCATCGTACAACTAATGTTATAGAAAAGGCACTGGAAGAAAAACAAATTTGTTATGCAATATTCTTAGACGTTGCACAGACTTTTGATAAAGTTTGGCATAAGGGTTTAGAGTATAAACTTCATAGGGATCAACCTAGACGGTACTATGAGATCCTTAAATCTTATATAGGTAAAAGATTGTTTAGAGTTCGTTATGGCTCAGCGTATTCTGAACTTAAAGAAATACAAGCAGGTGTTCCACAGGGAAATGTTCTAGGACCCACCCTGTATTTATTATATACGACTGATATACCGCATGCGAGTAATACCATCATAGCTACATATGCAGACGACACTGCTCTTCTATCAACAGATGTATGTGTGGCTAAAGCTACAAAAAAGCTACAAAATTCAATCAACGAAATATGTGATTGGACGCAGCGATGGCAAATTAAACTTAATGAGTCAAAGTCCATCCATATCAATTTTACAAATAAAAAAATAACGAATCTTCCCGTGGTTATTAATAATCAAGTAACACAGCTAAGTATCTCGGTATGAATCTGGATGCTAAACTGAAATGGAAGGAACATATGAGAAAGAAAGTAGAAGATCTAAATATTAGATATATAAAACTTTATTGGTTGTTAGGATATAACTCAGAACTGTCCATTGAGAATACAATCCTATTATACAATCAGATATTAAAACCCGTTTGGACATATGGTATCCAATTATGGGGTTGCACAAAGAAAACAAATATTCAAATGTTGCAAACATTTCAAAATAAGGTCCTTCGGGGAATAGTGAATGCCCCATGGTACACTAGAAATAGTGACTTGCATCGAGATTTGCAGATCGACCTCGTTGCAGATACAATTAAAAAGCACGCAATGCGTCACAACTTACTTACTTAGGGGCGCTACAGTTCGGGGTGAACCTGGGCCTCAACCAACAAGCCTCTCCATTTAGCTGGGTCTTTAGCTAATTGCCTCCAGTTGCGCACTCCAAGTAGGTCGAGGTCCCCTTGAACTTGTGCGCGCCACCTACGGCGATGATTCCCTCTACTGCGTCGTCTCTCGGGATTAGATTCGAAGACTCTGCCGGCCGGAGCGTTGGTCTCCATTCGCTCTACATGTCCTAGCCATCTCAGACGTCCAATATGCAGTTTTTTGACTAGGTCGATGTCGCTGTACAGCTCGTATAGTTCGTGATTGAATCTTTTCCTCCAAAACCTGTCAACGCAAACGGGACCGAAAATCTTACGAAGAATTTTTCTCTCGAAGCGATCAAGGATATCTTCATCCTCTTTTAATAAAGTCCATGTTTCAGGGCAGTAAAGAAGGACTGGGATGATCAAGGTCTTATATAGAGTCTCCTTAGTTGTTCGAGATAGGGCTTTACTGTTGAATTGCCTTATAAGCCCAAGAAAACAGCGATTGGCAAGAGTTATTCTTCGCTTGATTTCTGCGCTGATGTTGTTCTCAGAGTTTATAGCAGAGCCAAGGTAGAAAAAAGTCCCTTACTACCTCGAAGTTATAGCTGCCCACTGTGACGTTTTGTCCAATTCGTCGGTGTTAGCTTTCCCTTCTTGTTGACAGAATATACTCGGTTTTGCCCTCGTTTATCGCTAAACCCATTTTGGCCGCTTCCGCCTCAATGCTTGCAAACGCACCGGTGACAGCCCGCTGAGTTCTTCCGATAATGTCTATGGTATATCGTCGGCGTATGCAAGCAGTTGTACAGACTTGTACAATGTTAAAGAAGTCACATGACAGCGCGTTACCTTGTCTAAAACCTTTTTTGACATCAAAGGTCTCGGTGAGGTCATTACCGACCTCGATGGAGCAGCGGGCGTTCTCCATCGTCAGCCTGCACAGACGGACAAGTTTGGCAGGGATGTCAAAACTAGACATGGCTCTATAAAGCTCTTCTCTATAGATGCTGTCATAGGTGGCCTTGAAATCGATAAAGAGATGGTGAGTATCGATTTGGACTTCTTGGGTTTTCTCCAGGATCTGCCGAAGTGTGAAGATTTGAATGATGATGGACTTTCTTGGCTGGCAACCGCACTGATAGGGTCCAATCAGGCTGTTCATAAAGGTTTCAGGCGTTCACACAATATCGCAGAAAAGATCTTGTATGCGATCTTGAGGAGACTGATGCCTCTATAATTGGCGCAGTTGAGGGGGTTTCTTTTCTTGTGGATCGGGCAAACGATGCTGAGGTTCCATTCATCAGGCATACACTCGTCTGACCAAATCTTAGAGATGAGTTGGTGTATGCACTCTACCAGTTCGTCCCCAGCTGCCTTGAGAAGCTCGGCCGCTAAGCCGTCGGGTCCAGCAGCCTTGTTGGATTTCAGCTTGGATATTGCTATCCTCACTACGTTTTGGTCAGGTGGACGGAAATTTTGACTATCATCGTCTAATGTTGTATGGTCCGTTCTGCCTGACAGCGGGATGTTGGTCTTCGTCGCCGTTATACAGTCTGCAGAAGTAGTTTTTCCATATTCTCAGCACCGACTGTGATTCTACTACGAGGTTTCCATTTTCATCTCTACAGTTTTCTGTACGTGTATTGCTTCTCTGACACGATCTTTTTACCTTTTGGTAAAACTTCCGTACATTGTTCCTGGAGTATAAACTCTCGATATTCTCAAACGCCCGCTTTGCATGTTCTTTCTTCTTCTTTTGGAGAAGCCGATATTCTTCCCGTCTCTTTTGCTCGTAGAGCTCAGAAGCAGCTCTCGTCTTCCTTTGCAGCGCCGCTTTGTATGCCTCTTGTTTTGCTGCATGCACTCGTCGACATTCTTCGTCAAACCAGGGGTTTCGCGGTGGTGAGCGAGCGAGACGCAGCACATCAGTCACGGCGTTTCTGATGACATGTTGGCAGCGTTGCCGCTGGTCTTCGGCACTTGATGCTGGCGGCAAAGGGGTGATTGAGAGATTTCGGGATACGCGTTCAGCGAAGAGTTTGGCGGTCTCTTGCGATTGTAGCTTTTCGACGTTAAATTTTCTCACAGTGATTCTTCTTTGTTGCTCAGATTGGGATATCCGCATTCGTACCTTGACTACATCAAGGTAATGATCCGAGTCTATGTTGGCCGCTCGGAAGGTCCGGACATCCAGAATACTGGAGGCATGCCTTGCGTCGATCGCAATATGATCAATTTGGTTGATCGTTACATGATCATTGGACCTCTTATGAATATCGAGATGAGGAAACCATGTGCTTGCTATGGTGATATTTCGCTCCACAGCGAAATCAATTAGCCTTAGTCCGTTATCAGACGTGGTGTCGTGTAGGCTATGCTTACCGACTGCCCTACCAAAGACGTCCTCCTTTCCTATTTTGGCGTTAAAATCGCCCAATACGATTTTAACGTCGTATTTAGAACATTGTTCGTATGTTTTGTCGAGGAGCTCGTAGAAACACTCTTTGTTGGCAGGGTCCTTTTCTCCGTGGGGGCATAAACACATATTAGGCTTATGTTAGCGAATTTAACCTTGTTCCAGACAGTCATAATACGCTCGCTTATGTGTCGGAAGCTTAAGACTTCTTGCCTAAGTCTGCCGCGTATGACAAATCCGCATCCGAATAAGCGTTGCCTGCTGCCTCTGTAGCAGTCACCGTAGTAAATGTCACAGTTTTTCATCTTCGTTTTGGCTGGCGCATCCCATCGCACTTCCTGGATGGCGGTTATATCTACTTTATAGCAGTCTAGGGCCTCTGCTAGTTGTTCTGCTGCACGTGGTCTGTAAAGGGACAGAACATTCCACGTACAGATCCGAAGGTCGTCCTTATTTTGTTTGCTGGGGTCGTCATTAGTTGAGTCATCCTTATCCGAGGCTTTTGGTTGTTTCGGAACCATCGATTTTCTACGTGGTAGGGAAGTTACCCCGGTGGCACAACCCCCAACCTGGAGGGCCAGTTCCTTAATTATTCCCCTAAGACACCGGTGTCAGTAGTCCACTACGGGCGTATGAGCGCTGCCGTTGGCCCATTAAGGGCTCCTCCGCCACCATCTCTATTCCAATGTCCTGACCAACATTGGAAATTTCTTACCGACCTGTGATCCGAATACGTCGAAGCAGTTCGCGCAAGGTATTCACTAAGTTCAACCTAACTGGAATTATAGGCGCCACCGTTGACTCCGTCTAGGGAATTCGTCCGCTGCCGCCTGGAACAGGAAGAAGTGCTCTAGTGGGAAAGCACCCTTCCCCCCCTCTCTCATCTGCTGCCACCAAGAATCCGCCAAACGGGTTGGTTACCCACTTCTTGGATTAAGGTACTAGGCACCCGGCTGTCACCGCGTGGAGGTTGAGAGTAAGAGTTGGTAGGCCTCAGCTGATTGAAAACGCTTGTGTTTTCATATGATCGCATGCACTACCGTTTGACCAGCCAAAAACACGAGAGACAGGGTCCGTCGAAATTTCAAGGTTTTTTTGGTTTTTCGGATGCCGCAGCCTGAGCGTAAGTCTGCGTCAAAATGGTTTAAAGAATAGGTAGAGAGAAACTTTCTCCTATGATCCAAGTGGTATCACAATGGACCTATTATTGGTCTAAGTGTGTTAGTGATTCTCAGCTAGCAGCCACTCCAACGTAACCGAACTTATTGCATGTATTCGCCGGCATTTTTCGTTAAACTAGGGGTTTCGCGGTGTTGGTCTGGCGAAACCTAGCATATCAGTTGCAGCGTTTCTGATGGCATATGGCTGGAAAAATTGCTCGCTCTGTTAATGATGATTTGCCTATGACATCGATTATCGGGAAAAAATACTGTGAATCAGAAGCAAATATAAAAAATAACGAAAATGTCCACAGTTATCTGGACGCCACCCGCGGAGTTTCTCTGAAGCATAAACAACTGAGCTTAAAAAGAAAACCACTACACCAAAATCTTTCTCTCTCTCTCTCGATCTATGCTTTCCAATGCCCGCACTGTGTGTAAACATTTTAAGGGGTATCCATAACCTCTTGAGTGTGCGCAAATTATGAAAACAAAACAAAAGAATATTGGCAACATTGCCACTGGTCTTCAGCACTTGATGCTAGCGGCATAGCGGTGATTGAGAGATTTCCAGACCTTGGCCTTAAGACATGTCTTAATTGAAAAGAAAACTGAAATTTATATTTTCTTAATATTTATCTTAAACCTTTATTTGTCAAATTCACAAAAAAAGAAATTAATACATTCGACCACATTTACAATAGTTTGTTAAATAATTTACTTAATATTTTTCGTTGTGTTGGTATTAACTTATAATATTTAACTAAACCATAATAAAAAAAAAAAAGTGTGCATTTGTCTGCAAAATAATCCACAACAAGAAAAGGCGGTGGCAAGACCACTTGTGATTTCGTTTTTCATTTTTTTCTCTTTTTCTTCAAAAATTAAATAAATAAATACAAATTTCATAAATAAATTAATAATTAATAAATATTTCACTAATATCAACAATTAAATTTAAAATATTGGCATTCAACTTGATCGCAATCATACACAGAAGCATCTCTCCCTTTGAGGGAGTGTCTCCTTAAAAAAAAACATTCACACGCAGACAGTAAGAATATAATTTTCTTTTTAGAGTTTTTTTTTTTTGTTTTCTGTTATAAATTTTTGTATACAAAGTTTTCCCATTTAATGGGTGACAGGGCAGCAATAAAAATGCTTATTGATTTTTTTCCTCAAAGAGAGCACAACATAGTTCCAATGAATCTTAAAAAAAGATGTCTGTTTGTCGTTTTGTTTTTCTTTCTACAAAATTAACTACGTTTTATCTAACTACACACTAGAGCACATATTTAAGAAATTAGACAATTAGAAATCTAGTCTAAGTGGGGGATTATTATTTAACTCCAGTAATGCTCCTTAGCCAGGGTTTGTAGTATGTTGTCCTCATGTAGACACCCGGCAGGTATGGTGCAGCGCACTTGATGCCGTGCGACACGGTTCCAGCTAATTCGTACCGGCCATCAGGACGTTGCAGAACTAGTGGACCACCACTGTCACCCTAGTTAGAGAAAAGTGGAAGGATTGGTACTCATAGTGTAACTTCTTTTGTTAGACTTACCTCGCATGAATCCTTTTGGCCATTGGCGTAACCTGCGCATAAGAAAGATTGCAGAATCTTTTTATTGTGACCAGCTGTATGGAACATCTCTTGGCAGACACTGTTCTCGATTATTGGTACCTAAGACGTGAGGGGGTAGTAATTAGTGTTTTAAGACCAAGAATGATGACCTGTACATACTTGAACTTCCTGTAGAACCGATGGAACACCACCTCCGTACTTCAGTCGACCCCAACCAGTTACCGTAGCCATACGTCCGGTGAAGTCAGCTGTATCTGCTGGCATACAAATTGGCACTGAAACAAAAATAATGAAAATCAGAGACAGAAATATATAAGGTATACGAAGGTGACTGCCTTAATTCATTCTAATTCATTTAAGGTCGGTAATAGACCGACTCAGTGGGCGCCGTGGCGTAAGTGGTTAGTGTGTCGGATCACTACGCATGAGGTTCCAAGTTCGAATCCCACAAAATACCAAAAAGTTTTTTCACGGTCCCACCTCTCGCGAGCGTCTGACAAACATCCGAGAGTATTGTTGTCTCGAAGAAGCTTCTCAAATCGCCGTTCGGATACGGCACTAAACTGTAGGTCCCTTCCATTCGTGTGAAAAATATAACGCACACAACATGAGTGGTTGCGAGAAGCTAGGCCCTGGCACTTAAAGAGCTGTTGCGCCAAATATTTTTTATTTATTTTTTTTTTAATAGACCGACTCGTGGGCGCCATGGCGCAAGTGGTTAGTGTGTCGGATCACTGCGCGTGAGGTTCCAAGTTCGAACCCCAGAAAACACAAAAAAGTTTTTCACGGTACCACCTCTCGCGAACGTCTGATAATCATTCGAGAGTATTGTCACGAGAAAGCTTAAGTCAAATTGCTCTTCGGATACGGCACTAAATTGTAGGTCGCTTCCATTCGTGTGAAAAAAATAAAACGCACACAACACGAGTGGTTGCGAGAAGCTAAAAAAAACAAATAAATATTTAGCGCAACAGCTCTTTAAAGTGCCAGGGCCTAGCTTCTCGCAACCACTCATGTTGTGCGCGCTATATATTTTCACACGAATGGAAGCGACCTACAGTTTAGTGCCGGATCCGAACGGTGATTTGAGAAGCTTTTTCATGACAACAATACTCTCGGATGTTTGTCAGACGCTCGCGAGAGGTGGGACAGTGAAAAAACTTTTCGGTGTTTTCTGGGATTCGAACTCGGAACCTCATGCGTAGTGATCCAACACTTCTCATGCGAGAAGCTAGTCCCAGGTATTTAAAGAGCTGTTGCGTCAAATATTTGTTTTTAATAGCCCGACTGTGTTCTAAAATACTCATACTTCCGCATATTCCCAATGAGTACACTGAACACCGAAACGAGTCTGCATGTGGAACGCTAGGCCCCTAAACAGATTACACTTGAGACTCTACTTGGTGAGGACCGGTACTGATAAAAAATAAGTACCACCGTCATCTCTAAGAAATCGATGTCGAAAGTTAATCCTGAAAAAGATCACACTAGGATGGTGAAAAAATAATTAAAGCGATTGAAGGCAATAACGCCAGATTCATCTGTATTCTCTAGAGAAATCTCTGCTACAGAGCTAAATACAGCTATTGACAAATTTAAACCGGGTAAGGCAGCTGGATTTGATGAAATCTATCCCGAATTTAAGGAAACACCAAACTTCGGCTACGTAGGTTCTTCAGTAACATAATATGTAACGAAGTGTTACAATTATATCGCCTCCATTGTGTTCCACTTTCACGGCCGCTACTGTCCACAGCTGGTTCAGCATAAACAACAACATCTGGCGATGATCACGCCACTCGAACATGACCACTTCTCTCAATCTCATTGGCCAAGTTGTTTGCAAAAGTGAATTGCATTCACTTATGTTATTCACATTTGCTTTTTGTGGACATTCAATTCACCCTATACCCAGTGTTGCGACGTAAAAATCTAGAGTACATGCGATCTGCTTTCTAGGAGCTTGTGGTTCCAGAAGAACTAAGTTGTTTTTTTTTATCGCTTTCATCTCGCTGAATGAGCAATCAAGACTGGGTCTGCTACTAACCATAGCCGGCCCATTTTGAGAAATATTGCGGTTGCTGCCCTCATTATGTGGGAGCAACATTGTGGTTGCTAGTGAGACCTCCACCCTCCCCCGCTGGGAACAACATCTTGGTCATTAATACCTGCGGAGTTCCCGCTCTAGTTTGCTTTTCTTTTTAGACTCCTTTCAGAATCCTTCGAAAAATAATCTGGAAACCTTTTTCACCAATTTGTCACCCATATCCAAAATCCTGGACTGTTCAAACGGTAGTGCATGCGATCATATGAAAACACAAGCGTTTTCTCTAGCTGAGACCTACCAACTCCTACTCTCAACCTCCACGCGGTGACAGCCGGGTGCCTAGTACCTTAATCCAAGAGATGGGTAACCAACCCCGTTTGGAGGATTCTTGGCGGCAGCAGATGAGAGAGGGGGGGAAGAGTGTTTTCTCACTAGCGCAATTCTTCCTGTTCCAGGCGGCAGCGGACGAATTCCCTAGACGGAGTCAACGGTGGCGTCTATAGTTCCAGTTAGGTTGAACTTAGTGAATACCTTGCGCGAGCTGCTTCGACGTATTCGGATCACAGATCGGTAAGGAATTTCCAATGTTGGTCAGGACATTGTAATAGAGATGGTGGCGAAGGAGCCTTTAATGGGCCAACGGCAGCGCTCATACGCCCGTAGTGGACTACTGGCACCGGTGTACCCGTCCCTTCGTCCTAGGGGATTAATTAAGAAACTGCCCCTCCAGGTTGGGGGTTGTGCCGTCGGGGTAACTTCCCTACCACGCAAAATATCTATGGTTCCGAAACAACCAAAAGCCTCGGATAAGGATGACTCATCTAATGTCGACCCCAGTAAACGAAATAAGGACAACGACCTTCGGATCTGTACGTGGAATGTTCTGTCCCTTTACAGACCACGTGCAGCCGAACAACTAGCAGAGGACCTAGACTGCTATAAAGCAGATATTACCGCCATCCAGGAAGTGCGATGGGATGGGTCTGGCAAAAAGAGGATAAAAAACTGTGACATCTACTACGGTGATTGCTACAGAGGCAACAGGCAACGCTTATTCGGATGCGGATTTGTCATACGCGGCAGACTTAGGCAAGAAGTCTTAAGCTTCCGACACGTTAGCGAGCGTATTATGACTATCCGGATCAAGGCTAAATTCGCTAACATAAGCCTAATATGTGTTCATGCCCCCACGGAAGAAAAGGACCCTGCCACTAAAGAATGTTTCTACGAGCTCCTCGACAAAACGTTAAAATCGTATTGTGCGATTTTAACGCCAAAATAGGAAAAGAGGACGTCTTTGGTAGGGCAGTCGGTAAGCATAGCCTACACGACACCACGTCTAATAACGGACTAAGGCTAATTGATTTCGCTGTGGAGCGAAATGTCACCATAGCAAGCACATGGTTTCCTTAACTCGATATTCATAAGCAGATATGGCGGCCCAATGATCATGTAACGATCAACTAAGTTGATCATATGGCGATCGACACAAGACATGCCTCCAGTATTCTGAATCTCCGGACCTTCCGAGCGGCCAACATAGACTCGGAGCATTACCTTGTTGTAGCCAAGGTACGAATGCGGATATCCCAAACTGAGCAACAAAGAAGAATCACTGTGGGAAAATTGAATGTCGAAAAGCTAAAATCGCAAGAGACCGCCAGACTCTTCGCTGAACGCGTATCCCGAAATCTCTCAATCATCCCTATGCCGCCAGCATCAAGTGCCGAAGACCAGTGGCAACGCTGCCAACATGCCATCAGAAACGCCGTGACTGATGTGCTGCGTCTCGCTCGCCCACCACCGCGAAACCCCTGGTTTGACGAAGAATGCCGGCAAGTGCATGCAGCAAAACAAGAGTCATACAAAGCGGCGCTGCAAAGGAAAACGAGAGCTGCTCGTGAGCTCTACGAGCAAAAGAGACGGGAAGAACATCGGCTTCTCCAAAAGAAGAAGAAAGAGCATGAGAAGCACGCGTTTGAGAATATCGAGAGTTTATACTCCAGGAACAATGCGCGGAAGTTGTACCAAAAGGTAAAAAGAACGTGTCAGAGGAGCAATACCCGTACAGTAACCTGTAAAGATGAAAATGGAAACCTCGTAGTAGAATCACAGTCGGTGCTGAGAATATGGAAAAACTACTTCTGCAGACTGTATAACGGCGACGAAGACCAACATCCCGCTGTCAGGCAGAATGAACCATTCAACATAGACGATGATAGTCAAAATTTCCGTCCACCTGACCAAAACGTAGTGAGGATAGCAATATCCAAGCTGAAATCCAACAAGGCTGCTGGACCTGACGGCTTACCGGCCGAACTTTCCAAGGCAGCAGGGGATGAATTGGTAGAGTGCATACACCAACTCATTTCTAACATTTGGTCAGACGAGTGTATGCCTCTGATGAATGGAATCTCAGCATCGTTTGCCCGATCCACAAGAAAGGAGACCCCCTCAACTGCGCCAATTATAGAGGCATCAGTCTCCTCAACATCGCATACAAGATCTTTTCTGCGATATTGTGTGAACGCCTGAAACCTTTTATGAACAGCCTGATTGGACCCTATCAGTGCGGTTTCAGGCCAGGAAAGTCCACCATCGATCAAATCTTCACACTTCGGCAGATCCTGGAGAAAACCCAAGAATTCCAAATCGATACCCACCACCGATCGATTTCAAGGCCGGCTATGACAGCATTTATAGAGAAGAACTACATAGAGCCATGTCTAGTTTTGACATCTCTGGAAAATTAGTTCTTCTGTGCAGGCTGGTGATGGAAAACGCTCGCTGCTACATCAAGGTCGGTGATAATCTCACCGAGATCTTGGGTATCAAAAAAGGTTTTAGACAAAGTGGCGCTTTGTCATATGATATCGTACTTGAACGGATTGTGCGGAACTCACAAGCCAAAACCAGACGTTCAATCTATCAAAAGCCCGTACAACTGGCTGCATAATCCGACGATATTGACATAATTGGAAGATCTCAGTGGGCTGTCACCGATGCGTTTGCAAGCACTGAAGCAAAAGCAGCTAAAATGGGTTTAGCGATAAACGAGGGCAAAATCAAGTATATGCTGTCAACAAGATGGGACAATCAACTCCGACTAATAAGACAGAATGTCACAGTGGGAGCTATAACTTGGGATGGTAAGGGATTTTTTCTGCCTCGCCTCTGCTATGAACTCTAAAAATATCAAGCGAAGAATAACTCTTGCCAATCGCTGTTTTTTTTTTTTGGGCTTATGAGACAATTCAACAGTAAAGCCCTATCTCGAACAACTAAGGAGACTCTGTGTAAGACCCTGATCATTCCAGTCCTGCTTAACGCCGCTGAAACATGGACTTTATTAAAAGAGGATGAAGATATCCTTGATCGCTTTGAGAGAAAAATTCTTCGTAAGATTTTCGGTCCCATTTGCGTTGACGGGTTTTGGAGGAGAAGATTCAATCACGAACTATACGAGCTGTACAGCGACATCGACCTAGTCAAAAAACTGCGTATTGGACGTCTGAGATGGCTAGGACATGTCCCGAGGGACGACGCAGTAGAGGGAATCATCGCCGTAGCTGGTGCGCACAAGTTCAAGGGGACCTCGACCAACTTGGAGTGCGCAATTGGAGGCTATTAGCTAAAGACCGAGCTAAATGGAGAGGCTTGTTGGTTGAGGCCCAGGTTCACCCCGAACTGTAGCGCCACCTAAGTAAGTAAGTAAGTAAAATCCTGGCCAGGTTGGTTGCAGTCATTTTATCTTGCTCTGCAGTTGCAGCTTCTGCAGAAGGTTCAGGTTGTTAAAATAAATCAATCATCTCTTCTGCAGTCAATCAGCCATCTTCCGGCCCATCAGCGTCTAAGATTTCATTAATATTTTCTCGATTTAGGTCTGCGAATCCTTCTGCAGCAATTTGCCTACTAAGTTGAATTAATCCTTCCACATCAGTTCCTGTGTCACCTGGAGAGTCTTGTTGATTTAGAAGCATTTCCAAACTGCTTGTAGAGGTGATCGTTTTAATTCTCCCCATGCGAGTTTTATATTGTGGACTATTGTATATCTAAACGTGGAATTTTTTTCCAAAAGCTTCGAATGGTGTCAATGCCATGGTCTTCATCAAATGCTTTGATTAGCTAAGAAATGTGTACTTAGGTAATTTATCTTGGAGGTGGAAATTACCCCTTGGTCAATCGGTTGGATTAAAGCCGTTGTATTCGGAGATAAGAACACAGCTTTGATGTTTGGGTACAAGTCCGTAAGATATGCTGGATAAGATATTGTGTTGTCCAGAACAAGTAATGCTTTGGTGGAAATGTTGGACTTTATCCTTCGACTTCAGTCGCAAAATGTTCCGTCAACCATTCTTTGAATACAGAAGCGGTAACCCAGGCTTTTGCTCGACGTCCGGTAAACTGGCAAATGCCTATATGAATAACCATAGGCTTACATCTGACATCGCCCTCAGCACTAAATACGTTTGTATCTGTTAACAGAAAAACCATGGCGCGCCATGATTTTTTTCGAAAAATAACGGTAAACTTAATTGCCCGAGCGCCCGTGGGCACCGTGGCGTAAGTGGTTAGTGTGTTGGATCACTACGCATGAGGTTCCAAGTTCGAATCCCAGACAATACCAAAAAGTTTTTTTCACGGTCCCGCGTCTCGCGAGCGTATGACAAACATCCGAGAGTATTGTTGTCACGAAAAAGCTTCTCAAATCGCCGTTCAGATTCGGCATTAAACTGTAGGTCCCTTCCATTCGTGTGAAAAATATAACGCACACAACATGAATGGTTGCGAGAAGCTAGGCCCTGGCACTTTAAAGAGCTGTTGCGCCAAATATTTGTTTTTGTTTTATTTTAATTGCCCGAGTAGAACAAGCTGGCTTTCATCCACGTCCATATTGTGTAGACTAGGTACTCTAGCTGACTACAAACATTAAGAACCGGTTAAAAAAAAAAAAAAAACTAAAGACATCAGCTGTGTTTGCAGATCTTTCTTCAGCATATGATACTGTTTGGCGGACGGAAGTTATCAGGATTATAAGCTTCCAAAAATTATTCTTTGCAAGAAGATATCTGTGGGCGCCGTGGCGTAAGTGGTTAGTGTGTCGGATCACTACGCATGGGGTTCCAAGTTCGAATCCCAGAAAACACCAAAAAGTTTTTTCACGGTCCCACCTCTCGCGAGCATCTGACAAACATCCGAGAGTATTGTTGTCACGAAAAAGCTTCTCAAATCGACGTTCGGATACGGCACTAAACTGTAGGTCCCTTCCATTCGTGTGAAAAATATAACGCACACAACATGAGTGGTTGCGAGAAGCTAGGCCCTGGCACTTAAAGAGCTGTTGCGCCAAATATTTATTTATTTATTTTTAAGAAGATATCTAGCCTCATCAATAACATGCTTAGCAACTGAACATTCCAAGTTTATATAGACGACGAGGAAAGCAAGATGAAAATGCTGAATAATGGCTTACCACAAGGTTCAGTTTCATCACCGCTTTTGTTCAATCTTCACATGTCTGATATGGCCGAAACAACATAAAAAAAGTGTCAGTACGCCGATGACCTTGCTCTAGCAATTCAAACCAAAAATATAAAAAAAGAAGAAGGAATACTTCAAGAAGATCACAGAACGTTGAAGGAATATTTAAAAAAAATGGAGACTAAAGATATGTTTAGACCACTGTCAGGTCTACCAATGTGCGACAATTACCTGCCGATGATCTGACAATGACAAACTAGGTCCGTTCGCGTACCCTCACAAAACATCGAATTTTTATGAAAAGTTACGATTGAAAGCCAGGCCACAGCTTCACGGACTGGTGTGACTTCTGCTTGATATATACTACTGTGGTCCGGCAGTCGTGTGGTGATACAGATAACCAGTGCACTGGAATAAACACCTGCACCTATTCCAGACGATGTCTTGGATCCATCTGTGTAAATCCCTATCGCAGATTCGTTTAGAATGTTTCCCAATTCCCAAGCACTTCTGCTAGGAATCCTGGTATTATACTTGAAGTTAAAGTCCAAATAGGGAAAAATGTATTCCGAATTACTAGGAATAGTGTTATGGCCGTTTAGGATGCTGGCGTGGCCCATATTTCCACGAGCTAGTTGCGACGATCCCCTAAGCCGTAATGCTGTTTTGGCCGCCATCAGCTTCTTAAGGATATCAACGGGAAGAAGATGGAGCATAGTTTGTAGTGCAGCTGTAGGAGTGGTTCTAAGGGCACCCGTTATACAGACGCAGTATAGTCTTTGAACCTTCTGAAGTGTGGCAATGCTGCTTTCCTTGTCCAATACCGTCCACCAGACTAGTACTTCGTACATAAGGATGGGTCTAACGAATGCCGTATATATCCGGGGCTGAAGACCCCAATTTGAGCCTATTGCCTTCCTACATGAATGGAGGGCAATCGAGGACTTCTTAGCACGGTCTTGAATATTCAGTTTCCAACTCAGTTTTTTTTTTTTATCGAGAATAACCCATAAATATCTGGCGTGATCTACAAATTGCAATTCAATTCCCTTGAGTTTTGGAGAAGTTATTTATTGTATTTTCTACCTTCTTGTGAATAAAACTAGTTCAGTCTTGGACGTATTAACTTCGAGACCGACACTGTCTGTCCACTTTGCAAGTTTTTTTTTTTAGAGCAGATTCCATCAGGTCTCCAGCTGTAAGAAGGAACTTCCCTGATATCGTTATCGCAATGTCGTCTGCATAAGCTATGACACTGAACCCCTCTTTACCCAAGATAAGGATTATCTCATTCACTACCATGAGCCACAATAGTGGTGATAATATTCCCCCTAGGGGGGTACCCCTGTGCACCGACCTTCGGGTTAGACAACACCCCAGCTCAGCATGGATGAACCTGCTTTTAAGTATTTGTTCGATCCAATAGCAAAGATAGTTGCCAACCTTTAAGCTAAGAAGTGCGGTGGAAATAGCTTCTTTTTTTACATTGTTGAAGGCTCCTTCAATATCAAGGAAGGACACCATCTTGATCTCAAAAGATTTCTCCATGATTCCTACCAACGAAAGCAGGACAGTCTCTATAGAATTTCCCTTGTGATACGCATGCTGGCACACCTGCATTGCGATTGATCGGGAAACTACTGACTGCCCAAAACTTGGCTTGGGCCAGTAGCGCAACAATCAAGTTCGTGATGAAGTGCTTACTTTACCTCCTAGTGGTGGTCCCCGGGCAACTATACGTATAAACCCTTATACGGATAGGCCAAAATTGTAAGTGCGGGTTGTCTAGGGCCTTGATTCTAGGCTAGGTAACGTGGGCCAGCAACCTGCGTTACCGAATATTGCCCGCTACGGAAACCGACACTATGCCTCGGATAAGGAATGATCACATGTTGACGACTTTTGGCTATTGTACCCGGACAAAGATAGGTTTCTGGAATGTAAAGACGCTCCTCGACTCGGGAAGCGAAGGTCCTTACAATGCCAGATTCCTCCAATTGGAAAACGAATTCATGCGATATAAACTGGACATTTTGGGGGTAAGTGAAGTAAGATGGTTAGAAGCGGGCGAGTACCAGTCTCCAACGCGTAACACTGTACTACTCTATTCTGGAAGACCATCCGGAAACCCGCGGGAATATGATATGGAGTCGGACTGCTGCTAACAACAACAGCACGCAAGGGCCTAATTTCCTGGCAGCCTCATGGTGATAGGATTTTGACGGCCAGATTCCGGACTAGAGTACGACGCGTCACCATCATACAGTGTTACGCCCCAACGAATAGTTCGTCTGAGGACGAAAAGGAGAGCTTCTACAATCTCTTAAGCGCCGTCTTCAACACAACACCAAATGGAGACATTGTCATAGTGATGGGGGATTTGAATGCCAAGGTAGGCAGCGACAACGAAGGGCTCAAACATGTAATCGGGAAGCATGGACTAGGCAACCGGAATGACAACGGCGAAAGGTTTGTGGATTTCTGCAATGCCAACCGCCTTGTGATAGGTGGCACCATGTTTGAGCACAAGACCTGCCACAAAGTCAGCTGGGTTTCCAATGATAGGCAAGCAACCTCCAACCAAATTGACCATTTTGCTATCAGCCGCCGCTTTAGAAGTAGTCTCCTGGACGTCCGAAACAGGCGAGGGGCAGATGTGGGGATAGTACGTGATCACCATCTTATGATAGCTACTCTCCAACTACGCACTGCTGCAGTTCGAAGATCTCACGACAACACAAGAATGCCCAGGTTCAACATTGATAGACTTAGTGATCCTTCAGTGCGCCAACAATTAAGGGAGCACTTTTCGCAAGGTGTGGAAGCAATCAGCAGCTCAATGCCCGCAACCATCCAAGACCATTGGTGTGCTGTGAAAAATGTTTTTACATCTGGTGCTGAAAGAATTGTCGGTCGATCGCAGGGAAGACATAGGGCGCGGCTTTCCGAGGATACCTGGAGACGGATTGACGAACGAAAACAGCTAAAAACTCGCGTTGCAGCTACCCCAGCAGCAGGGAGAAGCGAGGTAGAGTCCCTATATCGCATGAAGATGAGAGAAGTTCAGCGTAGCGTACGACGTGACAAGCGCAACTACATCAACGCGCTGGCTACAGAAGCAGAAGAAGCTGCACGGAGGTGCGACAGCTGGACCGTCTACAGAATCACGAAGGAGCTGACAGGTGGTCGCAGCTCCAGCCAACACCCAGTGAAAAGCCTAGACGGCTCCTTGCTCATTTCGGATGAGGACCAGCTCAAGAGATGGAAAGAGCATTTTGCTACGGTTTTGAACCGTGTATTCGCTAGCGATATGCTCCCAAATCAGACTGAGATGCCCGAGGTGAGAAGTACCCGAATACGCACCACGACTCCCAGTAAAGATGAGATTATTACCGCGATCAAGGCACTCAAAACCAACAAGGCGGTAGGACTTGACGGTATTCCAGCAGAGCTCTTACGAGCAACGCCAACAACATCGGCTGAGCTTCTGCTTCCACTTATAGATAGAGCTTGGGAAGCTGAGAGCTTTCCTAACGAGTGGAAAAAGGGAATGATCGTCAAGCTTCCTAAGAAAGGAAATTTAATGGAGTGCGGAAACTGGAGGGGTATCTGCGTGCTTCCTGCTGCAGCTAAGATAATAGCTAAAATCATCCTTGAGCGAATCAAACAACATTTCGAAGACACACTCGATGCCGAACAAGCAGGTTTCCGCTCTGGATCCTCCTGTGCCGACCACATCAACACCCTGCGGATTATCATCGAACAGTGTGTTGAATATCGATCGTCACTGCACCTGCTGTTCATCGATTTTGAGAAGGCGTTCGATAGTGTCAACAGGGAGTTTATTTGGCGTGCCTTACGCAGGAGAGGCATCCCCGATAAACTAATTGTTATTATCAAAGCTACATATGAAGGCTCCAAATGTCACGTTCTGCACAGGGGAAGGTTGTCTGAGGAATTTGAGATCCAAAGTGGGGTAAGACAAGGCTGTATCCTTTCACCAATATTATTCCTATTGGTGATTAGTGATGTGCTTAATGCAGCTTTGTCGACGGGAAACGGAGGAATTCGATGGACTCTTACATCTCAACTGAAGCATCTTGACTACGCAGACGATGTATGCTTACTCTCCCACAGAATTATGGATCTCCACCAAATGACAGCAGATGTGGAGAGGGAGGCAGGTGTCGTCGGGCTGAAAATTAATACGGCAAAAACTAAAATTATCAGCCTTGGAACAAACTCATCGGCTCAAATATGCATTGCTGGACAACCGGTAGAGAGAGTAGAGGATTTCCAGTATCTTGGTAGTATTGTCTCGACCGATGGTGGAACCGAACTGGATATAGCCAACAGGATCGCCAAAGCAAAGTCCGCGTTCGGGATGTTGTCCAAAATATGGCGAAGCAATGCAATCAGTTTGAGCACGAAAATAAGACTGTTCCGCTCCAACGTTGAATCCGTGCTGCTATATGGTTGCAGCACGTGGAGAGTGACCACTACTATCACCAGAAAGCTGCAAACGTTTGTTAATAGGTGTCTGCGCAATATCTTAAGGATTTTCTGGCCCAATCGTATCTCTAACGAACACCTTTACGAGAGAACGGGTCAGGAACCAATAGGCACAACTATCCAACGGCGGAAGTGGCAGTGGATTGGTCACACGTTCCGAAAGGGTGACAGCTTTATAGCGAACCATGCTATGCACTGGAACCCTCTAACTCAGGATGGCAGAAGACCTGGCGGTCCGAGAAGAACATGGCGAAGAACAGTCGAGAAGGAGGCACGGCAGTTAGGGAAAAGTTGGGGAGAACTCAGACACATTGCCAGAAACCGTACACGATGGCGCGTAGGCGTAGTAGAGGCCCTAGGACCCACAAGGGGATACAGGACATAAGTAAGTAAGTAACACCGATAGGAGATTACTATCCAAATTTGTTCTAATATGGACGTCGATTAGCCTTTCCAAGGACTTTAATCGAAATGATGGTAAGCTGATCGGACGGAAGTCTTTAGGTGATGCGTGAGAGGTCTTACCAGCTCTCGGTATGCAGACTGCTTTGGCCCTCCTCCAGGAACTAGGAGTGTAGCCGAAGTTTAGACAACTTCTACAGATAATGTTGGGCCAAGGACTCAAGTATCAAAGCGTTGCTGTAGTTTCACTGCTAAGATGCCATCGAGACCAGGGGATTTGTACGGGAGGAAGCTGTGTACTGCCCACTGTATTTTCTTTGGGGGTGACAACGTCGTCTGGCACTGTAAATTGGACTCTCTTATGGCTTTGTACAAAATGTACTGTCTCTGTTTTACAACCAGGAAAATGGGTATCCATGAGAAGCTCTAGAATTTCCCTGCTGGACATAGGAAAGATTTACGAAAATAATCCCCAGTCTATTGCAGACGTTAAACGGTACAAATAATCTTCCTCAATATTACCCCACTGATGGATGTATCCCTCTTGTTCTTCACCAACCTGTCAAGTGCCGCTAACACCAAATGGCAGTGGTAACATTGCCACCAAACTGCATATGTATATCAAGACCACGAAACTCGGCCTCAGATCTAAAATAAACCATAACCCCTCCTTACCAATATGAGTATCGTAGTGCACTGGGCTCTCCAGTTCCAACAATGCCAGATCATTTTCGAATGTCGCCGGGTCGTATTGTCGATGGACGATAACACGTTTAACATTCTTCGTAACCGATCGTTTCGCTTCCAGATCTCCAGATATGTCGAATTCACCCATCACGGCTACAAGCGATGCAAGGAATCTGAAAGGACACCATTGAGCTCTAGCTTCTAATTTTTAATTTAGATCTCTTACCCTGGTTGACAATGTGCGGCCGTGGTCACATACTTATTCGTAATCAAGACTCCGCCGCATTTGTTCTTCGTAAACAGACCCAACCAGGTTGACTCTCGTACTAGCACTTGCCAGGGAAACTCTCCAAATGTTGATCCCTTACCACCGACAATCCTTCCCGACTTTACGTGGGGACGAACTCCGCATTCTGAAAGGAAAGATTGAACCTTCAGATTCTGAGATCACAAACCAAATTGGGATTACTTACGAAACTTTCGCTCGCCCTCGCTGCTGTCTCCGCCGATGTTGCTGTCGATCTCGTTGTTGGTGTCCTGTTCCTCGTCGACAAGCTCGTCTTCCTGGATTGGTTGTGCTGTCGTCGTTGTAACCTTCCGTGTTGGCTTCCTAGTTACGGGCTTTTTTGTCGTCGGTCTTCGAGTGGTGATCACTGGCTTGCGGGTGGTTACCGTTGGTCTTTTACTGGGGGACGATGTGCTAATCCTTGTTGGTGGCTTTTTTGTGGAGACTCTGGTGGGTTTTGAGGAGCTTGTTGGCTTGCGAGTTGGAGCGCGGGTGGAGGGTCGCCGCGTTACGAGTGTCGTTGCAGGAGGTGTGGTCTCAGAAAACCCCGCGTCAGTGTTATTATTGTCATCAATCATATCGGCGAGAGCTTCAAAGTTATCTTGGAGGGATTCGACTATCTTGTGGACGAGGGTATTCATTTTGTCCTTGAGGATGGTGTCTTCTACAAATGCTGGGGTTGATAGATCCAGGTCACTTGTAACCGAGCTGGAAGTGGCGGACATGTTTAGGTTGGGATTGCGGACTGGAGGGAAGTTGACAAAGTCATTCGGTGATGTGTAGGTCTCCTCTTCCTCTTCAACATATTTGTCGTTTGGCAGTTCGAAGGTTGGGTACGACGGAGTTGGACCGTAGTATCCTGGGAAGCTGGGTCTGTCATCAGTTGGAACTTTGTTGAAAACCTGTGTGGTTAGGGTGTGTAGGCCTGAGTAGCCTGGATCATCGAAATCATTTGAGGTCACCTGTGGTATGCTGACATACTCGGTACTTGAGGCGTACTCTGGACGGCGGGTGATGAGAGGGCTGTAGATGTAGGAATTGCTTGCGGCAAAGGTTGGGATTGGGGTTGTGGAGGGACGTTTTGAAGAGGAGCTGGCTGTAATGAGGTTGACGACTGTGGGCTTGGGAGTGATAATGACAGTCGGGGATGGAGGTTTCTGTGTCGCCGAGGGGATCTTGACAAATAGTGGCTTGTTGTAGTTGTTATGGTTGGAGCCACCGGTTGGCACGTTTTGAAGGATGATTTCATCGGTTGGACTGGCCAGGTAGATAGAGTTATAGGCTGGGGCTTGGGTTGGACTGCTGACAAACGAGTCGACCTTGTTAGTGATTGGTGTTGGTGGCGAATTGTGGGCAAGGGTCACTTCGACTTCTGGTCTTGCAGTTGTTGGTCCCGTCACGTAACTGGTCGAAGGGGGTTGCTTCCTTAAAGGACGTTTAGTTGTCGGACGTTTGGTGGGTCGGTTGCTCGTTGGCACTCCACTGAAAGTTTGTGATGGAGGAGGTTGGTTGTAGCCCGGTGCTGGCTGTTGAGCATTTGGAACTTTGCTCGTCGAGGGTTTCTTTTGATTTGTTGGACGCTTGGTAACCCGTTTCGTTGGGCGTCTTGTGGGTCGTGTGCTGCTGAGTGCTGCAACTGGTCTGGAAGTTGAAGAGATTGCTGTCTGTCCTGCTGACTGAGAAGGGTTCGGGTAGTTGGTTTCAATTTCCGAATAAGTCACCGTTTGGGCTTTGGTAGGCTTAGTGGGTCTGACGGTTGTTGGTCGTACTGAAGACTGTTGTTGAGCGATCAAAGTTGAGATTCTATTGGGTGCGAAAGTCGGCTTTGGTGGAGGTTGAACTTTCTCAAAGGTTGGAGGCTGCGAGAAGTAGCCAGCTTGAGCTTGGATTTTGTTGTTTTGGTTAATCACTTGGGCAACGGGTCTAGCCGTCGATGGATTGGTACCTTGGAAGTATCCGGCTTGAACTTTGGTACCTTGGGGGGTTGGCCTAGCCAAGTAGCCTTCGTTATAATGGTCTTGGGTTATAATCTGTGTTGTGGGGCGTGAGTTTGAGAGGTAATTGTTGTTTACATGGTTAGTAAGCTGAGCAATCAGTTGAGACTCTGGAGTTTGGTAGGCTTCCTTGTCGGACTCGGAGGACTGAGAGACGTAATCACTTTGCTGCGGTTCGTTATAGCCTTGGGTGACCAGTTGGGAAGCTGGTTGTTGTTGTGTGGGTCGGGGAGAGTTTGAGACATAAGAGCTCTGGTCTTCGACGTCATAAGTGTGGGTGACGACTTGGGTCGTGGGCCTGACAATATGAGTCGTTGAGTGGGAGAGGTGCCCGTTTTGAGTGCCAGGCCTATGGGTGGGCGATTGAACTTCGAAAGATGTTGTTAGGATCTGTGAAGTAGGTCTGATATGAACATGAGGTACAGTGGATTGTGGTATGTATCCCGTTTGGGTGATTTGTTCGTATTCTTGGGAAGGCTTCTGAGAGGAGGTCTGTTGTTGGGAGGGCCTACTCTGCTCGTAGTCCTGGGTTGATGGCTGGGGAGATGGTCTATTGTGACTAATTTGTTGGTAGTCCTGTGGAGATGGCCTGTTATGAATTATTTGCTCGTAATTCTGGTTTGGAATGTGAGACGAGGGTCTGTGGTGACTTGCTTGGACCTTATTGTCCTGGGGAATCGGCCTGCTTGACTGTGATACGTATCCAGATTGAGATTGGACCTTATTCTCCTGGTGATTGGATTGTGGTGAAGGCCTAACATGATGTTGATCTTCCTGCTCTGACGCTTGGTTATAAATTGGGATGTTCTTGTCGGCAACTTCATCATTTTGCTGATCACTCTGGCTTAAAGTCTGCTCTTCAGACAGCATACTGGATTCAAAGTAAGCCGACGTTTCCTCATCCATCACAGGATAGGCTTCTCCTACAGCTGGCATCTTATTGAAGTCGGACGTTGGTTGAGCTGGGCTTGTGTAGCCATAATCTGGGTTTGAGGCATCCTTGTGAGATTGCACGTTGCTTCCGTAGTTAACCTGTGTCAACACTGAGTTGTAAGAATCTTGTGATGGACCCGCTGGTCCTGAATCCACCTTGTCGGATACTTGCTTATGTGGTGGTGAGGGAATTTCGACAAAGCTTGGCTTCTCATCGGACATCTCCACGGAGTGGTATTTGTTGCTAGTTTGCTCGGTACTCTCTTGTCCGTAGGATGTTGTTGGACGTCTTGTATCGGTTTCATCGTAATAAGCCGGTTCGGATGTGGTAGTTTGTGCATGATCATTGAGTACAACGCCAGAGCCTGTGGTGACGGTGACAATGGGTCTTACAGTTGTCACTGGAACGTATGTTGGTCCAATGGGCCTGTGGGTGGTTCCATATCCTTGATGCTGTCCTTGCGATGGTTTCTGGTGGTGATAATTGGGGCTAGTATTACCCACATCATAAGTAGGTCCATGGTTCGTGCCATTCAACATGAGAATAATAGATTCAATTGAGTCAATATTTGTCGAGATTCCCGTGGCTGTTGTGCCAGTCGTTTGGGAAGGCTTCTTAGAAGCTTCGAGAGTCTGAATGAGAACATATTTGTCATTCGATGGTTTCTTGTTGGGACCGTTTATACTGGGCCTCTGCGCCGGTCGCCTCTTGGGTGGAATAATTTCTGCATGAGCTGGTGGCGGGACGTACACCGACTGTGGTCCTCCGAAGCCTGTTGAAAACTGTAGATCGTTGTCAATCAGAACCGATTCCGCACCCGGGTGGGTGATATCGCTGTGCGTAAACTCCCCTAGGCCTAAGTCAAGTGGACCGCTGGAGTAATTCTTCTTGATTTCACCAGTTTCGGTCAAGAGTATTGGTAACTGTGTGGAGTCTTCATTGTCGACCAAATCCGTTGAAATTTTCATTGGTAATTCAGTTGTGAAGCTGACCTTGTTGTTGTTCACTACATTGAATGGGGATTGACTTGTGCTGGACGATAACATGACATAGTCATCGTTGTGAGAAAGTGACGAAGGCGATGACACCATCACCGAGCCCTTGTTGACGTAAAAGATTTTGTTGTTCGATGAGGTTTTGTTGGGTTTGTTGTGTATCTTTTGGCTAACCAACTCGTCTAAATATGAGGATTCTGTTGTAGTAATGTCCTGGAACTTTGTTGATGTGCTTTGGATCTCTTGGAATTCATTGCTTTCGAATTTCTGATTACTGCTATAGAGTGCTGAGTCATATGACTCAGTTGAATGGGTTTGGTATATTGGATTTTGTGCATCTTTGATGAGAGTGTTCTCATTGGCATGCGACAGAGGCACTTGACAACAAGCACCGAAGAGGAATCCATCCATGCATGCTCCTACAACTTCACCATTCCGCTGGGCACATTCGTGATTGAACATGCATATCGTTGGACCCTTCGATCGGGGGTCGGAGATTGGTAGTGTTTTTGTGCCTCTACAGTGTTTCGGTGTTATCCGATAGCCACCGAATAATTTACGGCCTTCTGGAAAGAAAGAAAGGGAAATTGTTATTATTTTGTAAAGACAGGTGTAGAATGAAAATGCAGCAATTACAGTAGTGGTTGGGGTCCGATCTTGTATACAAATAGTTCATTAGGGGCTCTCTCGACTACATAGTTAGGTACAAAGTCCCATAAGAAGTCTACCGGTTTACCAGTCCTGTAAATCTTTTTTTGGGACCGCATTGCGATTGATTGGGAAATTACTGACTGCTCAGAATATGGCTTGGACCAGTAGCCTAACAATCAAACTCGTGATGAAGTGCTGGGGGCATTGTGCGTCGGGCAGCTATATGTATAAGCTATTATACGTGTAGGTTGAAATTGCAGTTGCGGGTTGTCTGGGGCTTTAATTCTAGACCAGGTAACGTGTCCCAGCAATCTTCTTCTTCTTCCTTTTATCAGCGAGGCTATGATCCGAAAACAAGGGATCACAACCCTCCCACTTCACCGCATTTCTACTGATCCGCCTGTGGGATTCGACTACTGGCCAAGCAATCTGCGTTATCGAAAATTGCTCGCTACGGAAGCCGAAATAACTCGTACGTCTCGGATAAGGAATGATCACTTGTGGCTATCGCAGCCGGACAAAGATATGATTCTGGAATGTGAAGACGCTCGTCGGCTCGGGAAGCGAATGACTTCAAAATGCCAGATTCCTTGAAGTGGAAAAAGAATTCATGCGATGTAGACTGAGCATTTTGGGGGTAAGTGAGATAAGATGATTAGAAGCGGCTGAGTACCAGTCCCTAACGCGTAACACTATACTCGTACTATTCTATTTCCGGAAGACCATCCAGAAGTCCGCGGAAATATGGAGTCGGACTGCTGCTTACACCAACAGCTCGCAAGGAACTAATTTCCTGGCAGCCTCATGGTGATAAGATATATGACGGCCAGATTCTGGACTAGAGTAAGACGTGTCACCATTGTACTGTGCTATGCCCCAACGGATGGGGATGAGAAGGTTAGCCTCTACAACAACTTAAGCGCCGTCTTCAACACAACACCAAATGGAGACATTGTCATAGTGATTGGGGATTTGAATACTAAGGTAGGTAAGAACAACAAAATGTTCAAACATGTTATCGGGAAATATGCACTAGGCAACCACAATGATAACGGCGAAAGTTTTGCGGATTCCTGCAATACCAATCGCCTTGTGATAGGTAGCCTCGTATTTGAGCAGAAGATCTGCCACAAAGTCAGTTGGGTTTCAGAGACAGGCAAGCAACCTCCAATCAAACTGACCATTTCGCCAACAGCCGCCGCCTTCAGTGTAGTCCCCGGGACGTCCGAAACAAACGAGGAGCAAATGTGTGGATAGTATGAGGTCACATCTTATGAAAGCTACTCTCCTACTACGCACTGCTGTAGTTCAAAGATTCCATGATAATACAAGAATGCCCAGGTTCAACATCGACAGACTAAGTGATCCCTTAGTGCGCTGAACTGTACCGCTCTGTCGTTATGTAGATTTTCTCCTTGATTTGGCGGTTCAGAAAACAAACCCAAATTGCGCGTAAGATGTATCGTTTTGTTAGCACAAACTCATGCATACCAGTTTGTCTAGGAGCGTTGTTGGTTGCCAAAGGATGATGAGCTTGTACCCAGTCAGTCGAGTTTAGATAAAGGATTAGTTCTCCAATCCTAGAGTGTGTTGTTTGGTCATCGCTAGGGCCGGACATCTGCAAAGGAAGTGGCATAGAGATTCCACTGACCATCTGCCGACTGAATATGATTTTGACAAGGGCTACACACACTCGATACCGGACAGAAGTGAGTGGACGCAACGCAATGTCCTTTACAACGAATCGCTATCAACCTTCACGGATGGGTTCAAAACCAAGGACGGAGTCGGTGCCGGAATTTTCTCGGAAGATCTGGACATACACCTCTTCTTTAACCTTCCAGACTACTGCAGCGTTTTTCAAGCCGAAATCACCGCAGTTCGCAAAGCTGCTGACTGGCTGGGCGGCTAGCACACTATCAACACCTGATATTGTTATTTATGTCGACAGTCAGGCAGCCATCAAATCTCTCGCATCCAGCACTACGAGGTCTAAGGCAGTGAAAGACTGTCGCATATCTCTTAATGAGATAGCTGGTCAGTACAACCTCACCCTTTGCTGGGTACCAGGTCACTGTGACATACCGGGGAATTGTGCAGCCGACGAACTAGCACAACAAGGCTCCTCTGGTACAGATAGCATAAGCATCACCGACATCGAAGCGCCAGCGTCTTATGTTAAGTACCTCATTCAAATTGATGCCGAGAAAGTAGCCAATCATCGATGGCAACATCTAGACCAATGTCATACCGCCAGACAGCTCTGGCCGATACTCAATAAATCCAGGTCCATCGGACTCTTGAAGCACAAGAGAGGAACCCTATCAAAAATAACAAATGTCCTCACTGGGCACTGCGTCATAGGAAGACATGCCCAAAGATTAGGTAACCCTCATAACGACTTCTGCAGAAGCTACAGAGATGAAGAGGAAGAGAAGACCATCAGTCATCTCCTGTGCGCCTGTCCTACGCTCGCCAACATCAGGAAGGCCACTCTGGGTTAATACTTCTACAATGATCTTAATGATCTCGGCAACGCCAGCACGGCTAAAATTCTCGACTTCATTCAACGAAGCAAATGGTTCCAAGAGTAAGAGGGTGATCCACCCGCCTTACACATCGGCAGTACAATGGACCTACTTTCTGGTCTAAGTACATCCTCATCGAGGGCAGATCCTAACCTAACCTAACCTAAGTGGCATAGAGATTCTTTCTCATTAATGTCCTAGCAGCTTCTGCAAAACGATTAGTGCGGAATACCAAGGTTGTTCGCTTGGTCCCCAAGTGGACAGTGCCTTGCAATAGTAGTTACAACTCTTACAGATCTAGTGTTGATTTGCGAAGTAACTCGTTTGACTTGGGTTTGTTAAAACTGAGCCATGCCTTCTTGATATGGCACAACTAGTACTACTGTTTGACCCGCTAGCTGGAGAAGAGTGAAGACGAATATAGCATTTAACAGTATCTAGCAGAATATCGACTCCTTTTGCTAGATAGCCGTAAAGGGCTGACCCTTGCCTGGTCAGCTCGTCAGCATGCTCATTACCCTCATAATTACTGTGCCTTGGGACCCAGATGAAAGTGACACTCCAGTGGGTAGTTTGTTGATTAATTTCAAACCGTCATTGCTCTGCCAGTTTTGAGGATACGGTAACCGCATCAATGGTCTTGATAGCAGTTTGGTTATCTGAAAAGATAGCGATACTGTGGTTAGATGTTGGAAGGGTGCTTTGCATGCTGTAGGCCTCCCGAATCGCGCGAAGCTCCGCTTAGAAAACGCTGGCAGAGTCTGGGAGACCAAAAGACTTCGATATATTTAGTTGGTCAAAGAAGATACCTGCGCCGACTCCAGATTCCATCCTTGAACCGTCCGTGTATATACTAACACCATAGTCATTGATAACGTTTTCATTCTTCCAGTCTTCTCTGGTAGGAAATTTTGTTAAGAATAATTTCCTGCCGCTGAGCTTGGGTATTCTGTAGTCGGTCGAAGATGCAACCAGTTGAGTTGGTATCGTCTCCAGGATCTTAGAGTGACCATAAGGCTTTGCGGTTCAGCACACCGATTCCCTGAGTCGGACTGCGCTGTATATATGAAAATTTGATGGGGGATCAGGTGCATTATCATACTTAGAGCTACTGTTGGCTATAGTTCTACTTTATCTTCACCTATAAGAACTATGTCATCAGCGTACAAGATGTTCTATGGGAGTTCTTTCTGTATATCTGCAGTCAGCATGTTCCTTACCATGTTGAACTCCAACTTTTACAGGGAAGTTGTTTGTGACCCCATGTGTGGTCCTTACTGCTGTAGTGCATCGCAGATACATACATATATGTATCAACATCTTGTACTCATCAGGGCTACTTTGCTTCTTAGAGCTTTCCACTCTGCCTCCCTGATCATTGTAGCGTTTTTCAGGCTGAAATCATGGCGATTAAGTAAGCCCTGTCCTGGCTGAAGTGTAATGTACTATCTGTCAGGGATACTAGCATTTTCACTGACAGTCAAGTGGCAATCAAGTCCCTGGAATCGTGGTCCTTCACTTCAAAGGCCGCCTTTAACTGCCGTTTATCTCTTACGGAAATGGCAGAGCAGTTCAAAATTCACCTATCCTGTTAAGCCACAGGGACATTCCAGGAAACTGCAGTGAGGACGAGCTCACCAAACAGAGTAGAACTCTAAGAATTCTGCCAGATAGGTAAGCCTTAGGTACGCCCCTCGCTACATGTAAGCATCTACTAAAGTTGAACGCTATTAGCAAGACCAACCACAGATGATGGCAAAACGACTCAACGTGTCACATTTCGAGAGAGATCTGGCCTAGGCTGGACCAGAAACGTTGTGTTGAGTTGGTCAAGATAAAGCGATCACAGATCAGATGCGTTGTCGGTGTCCTCTCTGGATACTGTCTTATAGGCCAACACGCCAAAAGACTTGGCCTCTTTCCAATGATTTCTGTAGAAGCTATAGGGACGAGGAAGAGGAGGAAACCATCCTTCACCTCGCACAAAAAGAATGCTCAATCTAGGGATCCCCTTCCTTGAAGACCTCGGCGATCTGGCGTCCTTCGGCGTCATGAGCATCCATCGCTTTATCAAAAGATTCGCTTAGTTTTATTAGTCCGTGAGTGTCCTAATGGTTGATCCATGGTATCACAAAGGACCTTTACTGGTCTAAGTGTATCTGCACTCTTGTGCGGATAGCCAACCCAACATAGAGCTTTCTATATAAGTTCACGTGGGATTCTTTCGAAATGTGAAGCTTTTGCTTCAAATGTTGGAACATACTGCCTCGCTTTTAACGAATCCTAACTGATTTTTGGTAATAAAAAATAAATAAATATTTGGCGCAACAGCTCTTTAAGTGCCAGGGCCTAGCTTCTCGCAACCACTCATGTTGTGTGCTTTATATTTTTCACACGAATGGAAGAGACCTACAGTTTAGTGCCGTATCCGAAGGGCAATTTGTTTTGAGAGCCTCTTTCGAGACAACAATACTCTCGGATGTTTGTCAGACGCTCGCGAGAGGTGGGACCGTGAAAAAACTTGTTGGTGTTTTCTGGGTTTCGAACTTGGAACCTCACGCGCAGTGATCCGCCACACTTACGACTTACGCCATGGCGCCCACTTGATTTTTGATAATGGTAGCTTCATTTCTCAGTCTCTTCCATATTTTTAGGATACGGACTGTTGGTTTGATGCCGCTATAGTTTTTGCTATTCTAAATGTTCCCCCCCCCATCTTCTGGAATCTTCTCCCCTCTTGTTAACTTGTGAAGGATGGTAGTAAGCTATTCGACACCAGGTTCCCCGACCATTTTCCAAATATCACTTGGAATGCTCTCCGGACCAGCTACTTTCCCAGATTTGACTCTGTTTACGGCTTATATTGCTTTTGCCTGTGGCATTGGGTAGGACAGTGTTCTTTAGTAAATTTCTCGTCCAATAATTGATTGCAATATCTCTCCCATTTGGCAGATATATCAGCCTTGGACGTAAGCATTTTGCCGGTTTCGTTTTTGATATAGATAGATATTGCATGTCTTTGATTGATCTATTACGCTGCTTCGCCTAACCTCTTCTACATCGATGTGGGTCTGATAGAGAGATACAATTTACTACACAATCTATATCCCAGATGAATTTCCACACTTTCTATTGATATCCTTTTTCCAATCAATCATTGGCCCTTTCTTTCAATCTAGATCTTAGTGAGCAGAGTTGATCCAACCTAATTCGATACGCCTTCAAAATTTGAAGTTAAAAATCGCATTTCTCTTGTTTGCCTTCCAGATATTTGAAGTGATTTTTACAGGTAACGTGCATTTTTTATTTTGGCATTCGAATGATTATACATTTTGTGCTACTTGAGTCTCTAGGCTAATCGACGGAGATTTATAGATTTCAAGTTTTTAAGCACATACGCTTCCAATTTTAACCACTTTCCCTGATGAATCAATGAATACCGATATTATAAAGATTTATTAGCAGCACATTAATAGATACATTTTCTCCAGTCACTCATGAAAATCATATGAGAAAGCGAAAACTTTGCCCGAAGCTTTAAAGAGTTAAATGAGTTATTGCTAAAAACAAGCTGGCAGCAGCAACAGCAACAAGTTGTTTAAGGTCAATGTTGGATACAGGTGAACGGCATGTGGATGTATCTATAGCAAGTGGGATTCTACAATTTGGACATTGATCTTCGAATCGAACTGCTCACATAGCAAAGCGCATTAAATGATAAAAATCGGCGGGCTGGTCTTGATCTTGTGAAAGTTGTTATTCTACTTATTTTGTAGAATTCATTCGAATTGAGATACAAGGTCAGGGGCAAGTTTGTAACCATCATCATTAATTGTAAGTAAAATAATCAATCAGTGATCGTACATTCCGATGCCTGTAAGATTAGTTGACGAACTGCGAATAGAATAGAAAGACGCGAAATGCGAATGGTAACATGCAAACTATGATATTCAATGTTTGACAGACAACCAAGAGATCTGATATGGGTGGCGCTAAGATAACGAGGGGTTAGTGAGGGTATTTTTCGTCGAAGGTTGAGGTGGGTTCGCCAGCTCCAGGATCAACCCAAAGAAATATGGTATCGTAAACTTTGGAAAAGAGGTACGTATACTTTATTTATAAAATCAAGCGATTCGATGTTGCTTCGTTAATAATTTAAAAGGTTCTCTTTCTAACAATTTCTATACTTAACAATTTGTATATAACTTAATTAATTGTCGCCCTGGGGCTGGTTCTGTTATGGGTCGGGGTCGAACGGGTTAATTCACGGCTCGGCTCGGTGCGGCAGTATGTCGGCTTGAAGAGTTCCAGGCTTGCAAGAGGCAGTCCGCACTTAGGTCAGGCTTGCAAGGATTCAGTCCGCGCAAGTGGCAGGCTTGAAAGAGGCACTCCGTACTTAGGGCAGGCTTGCAAGGATCCAGTTCGCGCAAGGGGCAGGCTTGAAAGAGGCAGTCCGCGTTTAGGGTAGGCTTGCAAGGATCCAGTCCGCGCAAGGAGCAGGCTTGGAAGAGCCGGCAAATCCGCTGTATGTAAACCACAATGCTTCTCCCAGTCGGGGGGAAACCTATCGGGCGACGGAACGGCTATGGTCAGTAGCAGACCCATATTTAATCCCCCAATCACTGAAGTCAAGGAGTCAAAAACGGAATAAATGGGTTGGAAATTGCTTCCCAGGAGAGGCTGCCAAGAGTACACGAGATTAGTACCTTCACCACTTGCGCAGACTCTCATGATCATATCTCTCAATCTCCCCCTTATGCAAATTTCTGCAAAAAGCAAATGTGAATTATAAAAGTGAGTGAAATTCACTTTTGCAAGCAGCTTGAGCAATGAGATTGAGAGAATTGGTTATGTTCGGGTGTCGTGATCCTCACCAGCTTTTGTTGTTTGTGCTGAAACAACTATGCACAGTAGCGGCTGTCAAAATGGAACACAGTAGAGGCGACATCATTGTAACATGTTACCGGTTCTAGAAACCTATGTACAGATAATCATGGACATGTACGAAGGAGACACTGAATGTACCGCTAGTTACTGCAAATGAATTGATCAATATATGCAACAAATTTGGGTATAAGAAGTCATGACTGCATCTCAAATATAGCTCTCAAAACGGCATTCAAAGCTAGCCCAGATATGTTTGTAGAAATGTACAATGCGTGCTTGAAAGAAGGAGTTTTTCCAGAACAGTGGAATAGGCAAGGTGATAAGCCACCAGAAGAACCTTTTTTCATACCGCCCGCTATGCATGGTAGACACAACAGGAAAAGTTTTGGAACGAATCATCTGCAACAGATTGGAAACAGCGATAGAAACTGCAGGCGGGCTTTCGGAACCACAATATGGCTTCCGGAAGGCTCAGCAGTAGATGCAATCAGCTTAGTGGTTGAAACTGCACAAAAAGTGATAGAAGGCAAAAAGTGGAAAGGGGGCTCTAAGAAATATTGCTTAGTGATAACCCTGGATATCAAAAATGCATTTAACACTGCAAACTGCAGCCATATACTAGAGGCACTCAGAAATTTACGAGTCCCAGCATATCTCGTAAAAATTGTGACAAATTACTTCAAGCGCAGAGTCTTAACCTACGACACAGGCAACGGAACCAAAGAATACAAGATCACTGGTGGAGTACCACAGGGGTCAGTGCTAGGTCCCTTACTCTCGAACGAAATACACGATGAGATCTTGCGTCTTCCAATACCCGAGGAAACAAAAAATTATCAGTTTTGCGGACGACATTGCAATCGTCGTAACTGGCAAACTACTGGAAGACGTGGAACAGTTAAGCAACTCGATAATATGGACCGTACGGAACTGGATGAGCCCGGCTTGTCGCACACTTGCAGAATATAAAACAGAAGTGGTTCTTATAAGCAGCAGGAAGAAGGTGCAAACGATAAATATTACTGCGGATAGGCACACAATAACATCGAAGCCTCACATAAAATACCTCGGAGTCATATCAGATACAAGGAGCACCTCAAGAGTGTGCCTCACAAAGCAGCGAATACCAGCGCTGCTCTCATATGAATCATGCCTAATACAGGAGGCCTTAGGCACAGTTGAAGATTATTCTGGTCAGAGTAATAGTGTCTATAATCCTCTACGCCGCACCAATATGGGCGAGAGCCATGACGACTAAAACAAACACAAGTAAGATTGTAGTGTACAGAATATGTACATTAAGAGTACGCTGCGCATGTCGTACAGCATGTCTGATAGCAAAAATGCTACCAATAGACATCCTGGCAGAAGAGCAGCAACGATAATATGAACTGAGACGCTCAGAACAAGAGCAAACTGCTCCAGCCGGCGAAACCCAACAGAGGTCACTAAGGATAGAGAGCACAGAAGAGTGGCAAGAACGCTGGAACGTCTCCGAAAAGGGTAGATGGATGCATGTGCTCATACCACAAGGGGTTAGTGGGTAAAAGTCCCACACTGTTACTGAGTACGGGCTCAGTTTCGTCTTTTGAAGATTACCACCTTCCCAGCGTAAAAAAAAAGTATACGAAGGAGCAAAGACAAGATAAAGATACCCCGGAGGAGTTGCCGAAGAGTTCCCAATCAAAAACTGTGTACACCAGGGAAGCATCTTAAGTCCTTTGTTCTTTATTGCAGTCCTTGACTATTTTAAGTATAATTTTTACTTTTTCTGCGCCTTCCATAGAGTCCTCTCAGTTCCTGAAGCATAGGGCATCTGTATACGTCTTCGGTGGTCTGGCATGCATACATATAAGTTCATCATAGGCAGTCCTGTCTCTATATATTGTACAACATGAAATTGGGAGTGTTTGCCAGAAGTTTAGAGGGGTGCTTTGAAAAAATATCTTTGCAGGTCCTCGATTTCATCATAGCCCTCATAACCTACTTAGCTTACGTAGAACATAATTCATCTTGTTGTGGTATCAAGGAGTTTATATTTTACTTCCGTTAATTCTTCCACCAACCCTTTTCGACTCCTTCAACTACTGCTTTAGGTGGCTAACACACAATGGATTTGGTGTAAGTGTTACTTCTCAGTAGCGATGCTGTTTCACTACTTCCAGCTGGCAATGTGGAAACTTGAATTGTGGTGGAATTTCTTGAATTGTTTCCAAATATCAAGACTTTCGGGTTTTCTATCAAAAATCGGGTTTCCAGATTTTAATCAAAATTGATAAAAGGATTATGGAACTGTCTGTCGTTCATAGCTGATATGTAGCCGAAACCCTATCCTTTAAACTTCATATCTGAGATCTAAGAGGTCACAATACGAGACGAACTCGGTCACTTAGCACGTGTGCCTCAAGACCGGCTTCTAAAACGTGCCATGATTGCCGTGCCATCGGGTAGGCGAACCCTCGGTAGGCCTGGAAATAGATGGTTGGATCAAGTCCGACATCTCTCTTGGAGCCGTCTAGTGATTCCTCCTAACGAGTTGGAATCAACGGCGGAGGATCGAGATGGATGGAGGGTGCACCTGAGTATCATACTTCCGCGAACCTCATGAAGGATTAGCAAACTATTGAAAGTGTATGCGTGTAAGTAGGTGAGACATGGCCGATATCTTATTCGATAGCTAAGGCTTCTTTTGCAGGAGGCGATCCGACGGAATCAATTTTGAATGACTCTTTCACATAAATGAGGTTGAATTTCAATAACGACGTTGTTCTTCAGGTTGCGGAGAACACGATTTAACGCAGCTCCGAAGAAAAAAAATGTCTAAAAGGGTAAATCGCAAGATCGTGATCGCTAGTTGACATGCCTTCTTCTCGAAATAACGGTTTCCTTTAATAATGCCATTGCCTCATTCACTGTGTAGCACATAGGACTGTCTTGTTAGAACCACATGTTGTCTATGTTCATATCATCCTATTTGGACCAATATCATCTCTCGCCTTTCGCCGTTGATGGTTACCGCCTCGCTTTTCTCATTTAGGAAGACGTAAGTATGACGCGATGACGCTACCTGACGAAAACCAGCTCTGCACGAAGTGGTAACAATGATCGAGCAATCACTCAACCACAAGGAATTCACGCTAGCGGCCTTTTTTAGATTCCCACTAAAGTGGGAACTGAATCGATAAGACTATCACTAGATCGACTCAGAGTAGATTTCACACTCTCGGACTGCATAGAATGAATGTTCAAGACGAGACAGTTAAGTAAATGCATTGGCCTCTAGGGTAACCCCACAAGAAGGATCCTATCTACTCTACTTTGGGCTCTAGTCGCAAACGTGAACCTTTTGAAATTAGGCCATAGCGAATTAAAAGTTGTTGCATATGCAGTAGACATCGTTCTACTAATGTCCAGCAATTTCCACGACACAATTACCGAACTTTTACAAACGGCTCTAGATACCCTCCATAAATGGACGAAAAGTTTTGGATTGGTTGTGAATTGTGAGTTGTCAACCCAGCGAAAACAGAGGTGGTCCTCTTCACCAATAAAATAAAGAAACCGCTCCAATCCAAATCACGGACAAAACACGGTATTGAGGGTGCATACTTGACCGTAAACTGAGCTGGAGAGTTAATAAAAATGAAAGAATAAAGAAAGCGTACATTGCGTTCTATGCTTGCAGTCGAATTTTTGGCAAAAAATGGGGACCCAAACATGCCATCATCCACTGGATGTACACAGCCATAGCTAGACCCTTTGTAACATATGGACACATCGTCTGGTGGCCAATATTAGAGAAAGTTACGCATCTTAAGGAACTAAAAAAAATCCAGGGATTTGCTTGCATAGCATCCACTGGCGCCATCAGAACTACTTCGACCATGGCCCTTCAAACAATTCTCGCACTGATTCCACCAGACTTATACATTAAGAAATCAGCCGTGATGATTGCCCTGCACCTAAAAGTGTCCAACTTGTGGAGAAAGGCCCACATAAGCCACCGTACTATTGCAAGGCGGGAACACCTAGACACCACCACAAACTACCTCCCGCCATCTCCCTACTTCAGCCTAAACGTCAGAATGGTCATCCCACCAATCGAACATTGGTCAGACGGTGAGTCTATCAACACGCATAGTGCCTCAGACTTCACTGACGGATCCAGAACAAACGAAGGAGAGGGTTCGCGTATCTACTCGGCAAAACCCGATATTGCAATATCACTAAGACTTCCGAACCACTGCAATGTGTTGCAATTGGAAGTTCCAGCGATAGCAGCAGCGGCACGAGAACTTTCCGCGAAGCTTGTTACTAGAAAAGAGATTGGGATTTACATAGATAGTAAAGCTGCTATAAAGCCATCTCATCTGCGGTAATAAAATCAAAGCTAATAAAGCGCTGCCGCGAGGATGTTAAAACGCTCATGTATAGCCACCATGTTACACTCTGTATGGACCCCAGGACACAAAGGAATTCCAGGAAATGAAGGAAATGAAATAGCAAATGAACTCGCGAGAAAGGGATCAGAACAAGACATGTCAATGGTCCAAGCTCAGTCCTTCCTCCCTTAAAATTTGTTGAATCAAGCATAGCTCTTGACTTCAAACGACCAGCAGACGACAGATGAAGAGCACTTCCATTGTGCCGCATAGTCACATCTGCATCTGGCAAAACATGGCAAGGTTTAAACCAAGCTCATTCTCACTCAAAGTAGACAAAACTTGGCGCTTTTCATAGTAGTCAGTACTGGTCACAATCTATTGCCGGCCCACCGAATAAGAATGCGGCTAAGTACAGATGGACTTTGTAGAAGCTGTGGCAACAAAGACGCTGAAGAGGATAATGACTACTTCCTATGCAAATGCCCTAGTCTCTGCACTACTAGAAAGACGGCCCTCGAAGAATATTTCGTCAATCATCCGAGCGGGCTGTCTAAAAAGCCACCACCCATCATCTTGAAACTCTTAACTTCTTCAGGATGGTTAAGAGGAGGCCTCTGTAACACCACGGAACTCTAGTTAATTTATTTCTTTTTCTATCTTTTCAGTAATTCAGCCAGGAATTTCCACTTCAAGGGAGCACAATGGATCCTTTTGAGATCCAACTGCAGGCTGCATCCATTCGATGTAGCCGTTAAACCTACGCGCCGATTTTCGAAGAAGCCAGACTAGAACATCTCTCTTTAGGTATACGAGTAGACCCCATAAGAGAGTAGATTTCGTGCAGAATATCTGCTATACAGAATAGACACCATTTAGTAGATTCAGGCTTAGAGGAAAGACTAACTATAATTCCGCTAAAACCCGGTATCAAAATAGGTCTACTCGTATTTTTATATTTTAGAATAATTCTTGTAGGATTTGTGGAAGTCTCGAATGTTAAACAGCAACTTGGCTTTCACTGCAAATCCTGATACCCCTACCACACCATTTCTCTTCAATTCTTTCCGTCTGTTATCATTTCCCTGTAAGACATGCTTAAGGAAAGATCACTCGTACTCTTACGACCACCGACCATCTTCTAAAACATAGAATAGCTCCATAAGTCACCAATAGTATCATAAACATATGTCATGTATCCCCGAATAAGGCCAAGTTTATGCACTTTCATTTTCCCATCATTAAAATGCAAACCTCACATCAAACTCGTACATCTTATGCAAATTTTAAACTTTCATTTCTTCCAAAAATATAACAAAAAAAAAGTGCAATTCTCCAAATATGCCTTGCCCCCCTATACGACTAGCACCTTTTGGTATTCTACCAAAAAAAAAAGAAGCGAAATACTTTCACTTTAACCCAACTGCCCGCCGCAAAACAATCCGAATCCATAGCCAAGACACTCAAATTCCACATAAGTGCTCAATTTAAACCTAATAACACGGCGTGCTTTATTTATGTATTCCATGTCGTTGACAACAAAAAAAAAAAAAAAGACCAAAAAACTACACAAAGAATCCAAAATTAAGACCTCTTCAGATTCTTTTACCTTTTACTCGTATCTCAGCCAAATTAACAAAATAAACGAAAGATTTGCATAATAACCGAGTTAAAGAAACTGAAAGTTCCCTCTCGACTCGACAACGAAAAAAAAAACAAAAAAAGCGAGAAAATAAAAATAAGGAATTCATGAGACGAAGACCTCCATTCCCAATTGAAAATCGCATAACTTTCACTTGCAAAAGAACAACAGCACGACGACGACGATGCGAAGCAGCGCATGGCCAAACAACTGAAAACTACTCCCTCAACTGTAAAGAAGATGAAGAGATTGCCACCGGCAAAAATCCGGGCGGCGAGGTTACAAGAGATACAACAAACACCTCTTCTAGATATTTATCTAAGCCCACTTGAGGGTACTTCTAACGTAAGTTGGGTTTCCTTTTGCGGCATACCAACACACAAGAGTGACGACTGACTGACAGCGATGGAATGGATAAAAGTTTTTTCTTTATTTTTTTTGGATGGCATTGAGAAGAAGAATGGTAGTAGGTACTCTTGTGATTACATTTTCGGATAAACAAAAAAAAGAGGATAGGTACTTGTATTGTTATAGTTTTTTTTTTTTGTTCTATGAGATTGCACAGCGAGTGGTTTTAGAATCGGGAGGAATTATAAATGGTACCGTGTTACGCTCTTAAAAGGGTTTGTGAACAGTTCTCGGAGACATATGGACATATTTAGGACATGAGAGGACTTTCTGTAAGTGTAAAGCAACTGCACTGATTGCTCATCAATACAGATACATCTCATTCACCACCTATGGAGTTTAGTGATAATCGAGGGTAAAACTAAGTATATGCTCCCAACAGGAGACAATCAACACGAATTAGTCAGAACGTCAGAGTGGGCCGCACAAGGAAGAGTGCTATATCCTCCTCTATCTGGAGTCTTGTTGTGGATGGACTCTTGAAAAGCTAACAGACCTTGGAATTAATTCTTAAGCTTATGGCATTGTACTGATTGCCAGACAAAAGTTTGAAGTAGCCCTATGTGATATCATACAAAGGGGCCTGATAGTAACTTAGAATGGTGTCGCACGGCTGGGGTCAATAAAAACCCGGTTAAAACCACAATAGCACCATTCACGAGAAAAAGAAAACTTGACCTAAAGCCAATCCGACTGTCGGGCATTATACTGACACCGGTAAAAGAAGTATAGTACGTATACCTAGAACTACACTTAGATAGTAAAATTATGCGGACAAAGCACACAGAGGAGATATCCAAAAAGGCTATATCCAAAAGGCTGCTCTTATGGTATGCAGGAGCTTTGCGGGTAAGTCTTGGGGATTTAGTTCAAATGTTCTAAGACGGATGTATATTGCCATTATGAGACCAATGATCACATATGGGCAAAACGATCTAGTCCGTTCCATCTCGTAGTGGAGAAATGTAAAATGAATGATCATAGGGATGGCAAGAGAAGGTATTGAAAGGGAGAAATGTGTTAGTTCGAAAGGATATGATGCACTTCTTAAGAAACATCTCCTTTTGGCAATCCCCAGCGACGAAAGTATTAGAAAATTTAACTTTAGGAAAACTTTTGTACAAGGTTAGGTAACAAAAAATAGTGGAGTAACGAATCCACTATATACGAACTGGGCAACCACACGATAAAGTGGTATACAGACGGTTCGAGAACAGAGGAAGAAACAGCGGCAAGCGTGTTTAGTCCAAGGACGAAGAACTCAAAACTCATATGCAAGAGTACCAGCATCTTTCAAGCTGAAATATATGCTATAGATAGACGTATCCAACGGAATCTCGAAAGAAGATACAGCAACTGCGACATCGCAATACTGTCAGACAGTCAAGCAGCTATCAAAGCACTTGACTCCTATGTCATTACGTCGAAACTGTGTGGGAATGCCTACACAAACTTAATGAACTAGAAGCAAACAACAAAGTAACGCTTTACTGTATACGCGGTTATGTCGGGCTAAAAGGTAATAAAGCAACAGACTCCTTGGCAAGATAACGAGTTGCAGAACCCTTCATTGGTCCTGAACCATTCTGCGGAATAGGGGGACATGCCATCTTCTTCTTCTTCTTCCTTTTATCAGCGAGGTTATGATCCGAAAACAAGGGATAACAACCCTCCCACTTCACCGCATTTCTACTGATCCGCCTGTGGGGTTCGGATAGGGGGACATGCCATAAGCGAAGAATTCAGAAAAATGGAGAAAGAAGACAGGACAAGAACCTGGATTAACATTACAGCCCTGAGGCAAGCTAAGGAACTACTGGAATGTTGCAACCAGAAAAGATTCGAAGCCTGTATCTGACTTAACAAGAATAACCTACGAATCCTAATAGGCTTCCTAACGGAGCACTTACGGAAACTAGGTATAACAAATGAAGGCCTTTGCAGATTCTGCAATGAGTCAAGCGAGACTCAGAACCACCTTCTAGAACCTTGTGGGGCACTGACCCACAAATACTTGAGCAAGCACCAAATATAAGATGAGGATATGCCAACCATCGACCCACTTCTCATTCTCAGATTTTTTTAACTGCTTTGGTTAGTGTGTCGGATCACTACGCATGAGGTTCCAAGTTCGAATCCCAGAAAACACCAAAAAGTTTTTTCACGGTCCCACCTCTAGCAAGCGTCTGACAAACATCCGAGAGTATTGTTGTCACGAAAAAGTTTCTCAAATCGCCGTTCGGATTCGGCATTAAACTGTAGATCCCTTCCATTCGTGTGAAAAATATAACGCACACAACATGAGTGGTTGCGAGAAGCTAGGCCCTGGAACTTTAAAGAGCTGTTGCGCCAAATATTTGTATTTGCTCTAAGGTGAACTATTGTCGCCAAGGCAAAGTAAGAGTACATGGCCTCCAAACATGATTGCGAATTATAATGCAAGGGGAACTCTAACGAGGGATTAAACCTCTCCAAGGTACTAGCAGGGGGCACAATAGACCACTATGTCGCAGTACACAAATACCAAAAATGAGGGACTTAGTCTACCTTGGCTCTGCTATTAATTCTGAAAACGGCACTAGCGCTGAATAACTCTTGACAATCGCTGTTTTTTTGGATTTAGCAGTAAAGCCCTATCTCGAGAGACTTTATATAAGATCCTGATCATCTCAGTCCTGCCTTACAGCTCTGAAATTTGGGCTTTATTGAAAGTGGCTGAAGATATCCTTGGTCGCTTTAAGAGAAAAATTGTTCGTAAGATATTCGGTCCCGTTTGCGTTGACGGGTTGTTGAGGACACGATTCAGTGACGAACTATACGAGCTGTAGAAGGACACCGACCTAGTCAAAAAATTGCGTATTGGCCGTTTGGAATGGCGAGGACACGTAGAGCGAATGGACACCAACGTTAAGGTCCACAGAGTGCTCAAATCTAACCCAGAAGGACGACACAGTAGAGAACGTCTTCACCGCAGGTGGCGCGCATGAGTTCAAGGGGACCTCGACCAACTTGGAGTGCGCAACTAGAGACAATTAGCCAGGAGAGGCCCATGTTCACCCCGAACTACAGCGCCACCTAATTAAGTAAGTAAGTAATATTTGCTGGCATAGGTTAGGTCTTCAGACAATGGAGCCCATGCTAACTTTAACCCTGGAAATACGTTAAATAAAGGATAAGACATATCCGCTGTGCTGGAACCACCCATATTGTGATTGAAATCCCAGGAGTTCCATTAGCTCAACATTACTTAGATCCTCCATTTCCTAGAGGAAGTATGGATAAGGCAGGATAATCACACGGTAGGTGGCGAACAGATTCAATTTTTTCCTCGTTGTCGTTGTGCTGTACACCGGGACGTTACACATGAATACCAATGGCGCAGTGCTCAGTAATTATGCTAAAGATGACCCTTGTGTTATGAAGATTAAGTTTCACCAGAGCAATAGATCTCTTCTGGTAAGGACCGGCTATAGCATCCTGGCCATTGCACATGTGTCCAGATAAACCCAGTGTCTGTTTGCTCGACCGCTGGCTTCATCTTCTATTTTCTTCCTTAAATTGCTATTTGGGATCGGTATAAAAAAGAGAGCCTGTGGTGAATGCACCGCTAACAAGCTCGTCAGCCCAGTCGTTTTCTGATATCCATATATATATATTGTTACGCTACGCTACGTTACGACCACCACTAGCCATCTCCTGAACCCATCCCACCTGATCGACATTAGAGCAGTTGTCAATTGTCATGAACGGGAAGTTGTGGTTGTATTTGAGTGGAGAAATAAAAAAGTTGTAAAACTAGCATCGTGTTATTTTCTTGCTTGCATTTTCTTTAATCTGGGAAATTGTTTGCCATCCTTTCACTGAACTGCCCAAAATCCGCATTTGTGCAACAATATGTATATAGGGATATCCATATGCCCTGATATCCTGCAGAAAGTCACCCCATTGGCTCTAGATATCTCGTTTAAAATCGATTTGCAGATCCTCACAAGCTCGATCCACAGCCTTACTGGTTGCTTAACTCTCTCTGCGTAGGCAGTATTCATTTTTCCAACGATACTACTCTCGCGCAGAATGTTCGCAGCCTTTATGATGGCCGTGATTTCGGGGTGAAAGATTCTGCAGCCGTCGTTTATTCTAAAGGAATGGTTTATTCTTAGGACTCCGGCTCCCATACCAACGTCAGTTTTAGAACCGTGCGTCGGTATAGAAAGCCAGATCCTTTTTGTTGATGATTCTTGGTTTTTTCAGTAAACTGTGTTAAGAATTCTCAGAAATTTCAAATGCTAGCATCGGGTTCCTGTGATCGGTTTCCGTCGATCCGTTGGCAGCCTCCCATCGGGATAGTATGGCCGTAAGGGTTCAATGACCATAGTCGGTCTTTCTTAAGCCTTACAGTCATTTTGGCCGGCAGACTGCTGCAGTATACATAGATCAAGCAGAATGAAACTTAGCATGGTTTCTTATTGCTGCTGTTGTTGTTGTTCTTATTGATCCCATGGCTCCGATACATGCTGCCCTCAGAGTTTTAGTGAGGTTTGAAAGCTGGTATTGCTTCTCAAGTACCTTTTACCATACTAGCGAATCATATATAAGAATGGGTCTTGATGAGTTCATCAATGTTATCCTTGCAGTTTAGTTTGAAATCCAAAATTACGCTCAGCCATAGTGCTGAATTTGAGAAAACCACCGATATTTGGGGTCCGAAGTCTATAACTTCGTTAGGAGAAGAACTACTTCCATCTTCGAGGGGTTGACTCAAATTCCTTTGCTGCCGGTCCAATTATCCACTAGTTGTAGTGCGAAGTTGAGTCGTTCACTTAAGATCGGAGGAAATTTCTCATAGGCCAGAATGACCACGTTGTTAGCGTAGGCCATCAGTATTACCAAGATCTCATCCACTACATGCTGCCATATTAGGGAAAGAGAATTCCGCCTTGGGCGGTTCCTCTGCAGAATCTCTCCTAGCGTTGAGTATATTATTCTCGATTTTAGCATCAATGCAATCCAGTTGCAGAGGTCAGGGTTTAGTTGAGCTCTGTGTAAGCTGTTCAAGATCGCATCAGTGCCCACGTTATCAATGTCTAGGTTTGCCCCAATGGTCAATTCCTTGTAATGGAGAGATCTCTCTATGGTTCTTATGACCCTGTAGACGGTATCTACCAATCTGCCGCAGATTTATGCATGTTGTGATTTAGATAGGTGGTTATCACCGATCACGTCTCTTATTCTTACGCATATCTTATATATTAATACGTGAAGACGAAATTTATCGTACGTTTTTATAGTGTTTATTTTGAAAGGCGGGGGATGAGTCTTATATCATTCGAAAGGTATTGTGCCATAGCTGTGCAGAAAAAATAAATCAAGTTCGTTTGTTACCGTTAAGTCAGGTAAATATAAGACAACATATACACATGATGTTCCCATACAAAACGCTTTAACCAATTAAATGAAAGTATGTTGATTACAAATACAAATATTTGGCGCAACAGCTCTTTAAAGTGCCAGGGCCTAGCTTCTCGCAACCACTCATGTTGTGTGCGTTATATTTTCCACACGAATGGAAGGGACCTACAGTTTACTGCCGAATCCGAACGGCGATTTGAGAAGCTTTTTTAGACAACAATACTCTCGGATGTTTGTCAGACGCTCGCGAGAGGTGGGACCGTGAAAAAACTTTTTGGTAGTTTCTGGGATTCGAACTTGGAACCTCATGCGTAGTGATCCGACACACTAACCACTTACGCCACGGCCCCCGTACATATGTTGATTACGTTCATGGCTGTATGAGCTCGGATCGTTGTGCCTTCCCTGCACGGGAGGTCGACCACAAGCGATACAAATATCTATTAAACGTTCTAATGTTTTGGTATTTATTGCTTATTACAGCTACGCAACGCCGTTTCATAGAGTCAACAAGACGCCAACACATTTCAGGTGGTGCTTAACTACCGCCCACAACAAGTTGTTATTTTTTTAGTTTTATATTGCAAACATCTGGGCGCGCCGTGGTGCAGTGGTTAGAGTGTCGGACTACTGCGCGTGAGGTTCCATATTCGAATCCCATAAAACACCAAAAAGTTTTTTTTTCCATGGTCCCACCTCAGGCGAACCCCACAGGCGGATCAGCAGAAATGCGGTGAAGTGGGAGGGTTATGATCCCCTGTTTTCGGATCATAACCTCGCTGATAAAAGGAAGAAGAAGAAGGTCTCACCTCTCGCGAACGTCTGACAAACATCCGAGAGTACTATTGTCACGAGAAAGCTTCTCTAAAACAAATTGCCCTCGTGTGAAAAAATATAACGCACACAACACAAGTGATTGGAAGAAACTAAATATTTTTTTTTTTTTTTTATTCCAAACATCATCTTTCATATCGGGTCATAAATTCTCAATAGGACTGAGATTGGGAGAGTGAATAGGCCAGTCAATGACCTAAATGCTATTGTCTCGAGACCACTGCTTAGCTGTCCGGCTGGTGTGTTTCAGGTTGTGTCCTGCTGGAAGGCCTGTTTTATTGACATTTCATCCTCGGCATATGGCGGCATGACGTTCTGCAGTATATCAACGGATCAGCATCATAGAAAAAGAATCTCCATACCATGATACTAGATCCACCATGTTCTATGATTTCTGTGGTGAATCTAGGATCATATCTTGTATTGAGTAGACGCCACATTATATTGCTCCACTTCCCAGGGGACTATAACTCTCTCGGAAACCTCAGCCTTTTTGATATATGAATTTTCTTGAGAAGTGGAGCTTTACGTGGACTACGAGCATTGAAAGTGTGTTCCCTCAGCGGTCTACCCACAGTACAACATCCAAGTTTAGCTCATCCATAGTCTGGTGGCTACTGAAGAAAGATGCAAAGTTACAACATGCTTCAACATTGACGGATGTATAATTTTCTTTCGCTCGCGTGTTTCAATCTTTTCTTCATACTTGACAGTAATAATAGGAGAAGCTCAAAAGCATTGCGTAATCACGGATGTTTTTATTTTTGATTTGTGAAAAAAAACGGATGATAAATGCTCCTTGATACCTTCTGTATACATTTATGCTAATCGTGTCTACCAAATAAACATTTTTTAGGGAGCCCTCAGCGGCACAATTCTTTACAATGGCATTCCCTAATCTCTAGGTAGCGAACAGAGTGTGTATGAGTGCATAAGCCTGCTGAGCATATATCTATAATAGGCTTATGAACCACCTAAGTAGGCCATAATACCGGAACACTAATACCATTGTGAACTCAATCACACCCGAAAGGGCCATTATGTTCACAATTTGTCGGATTTTACGAGTAAGATTCGAACTTGAACTTGAATGGTGCATTGTTACAATTCTTCGGTTGTTCTCATCGTTAGTGTTGCCGTTCGTAATGTGTGGGAAGTAGTAAAAGCATTTTGAAAGGAAGAGTACTAGTTCAGATATTGCATTCAGTTTGACTCTTTAACTTTAATGAAATACAGTCACGCATAAAAAGGACTGCGAAAGAACAGCTTCCGTCAAAACGAAACTTAGATCACAGCGCGCTTAGACTCGTTACGGTCCATTGTACTACCAGGCAGGAACTTTTCTTCTGTGCAGTGGTTGGAAAACCTTCTATTCTATTTGTATTCTTTTAATACACCCGGCAGTGATGGTGTTTTTGCAGCCCTTATTCAAAAAGGTCTTGATTACATCCTGCCCGCGATGGTAGCTCTATTTATTATGAATAAGTTTCATCCTGAGATACATTCCACAAACTTGGCGGGAGGTAAATGTGGTGTTTATCCCTAAGCTAGTGAGCTACCAAAATCCTACCGTCTTTCCGTCGTTCTTCTTGAAAACCATGGAAAGACTGCTAAACATTAGAGGCATTCTGGAAAAGACTACACCTCTGCACTCTAGTCAATATGCATACAGGAAAGGTCGTTCTACGGAAGGCGCCTTTCACTATCTCGTCACAGAGATCAAATCAACCTGCCGTTCCAAAGAAATCGGCCTTTGCGTATTCCTTGACATAGAAGGTGCTTTTGATAACACTGGCTATGAATTCATTACTAGTGCTTATGAAACGCAGAAGAATCGACCAACCTAATACAAGATGCCGCATAATAACATCTACGGCAGGAGAGGTCTCTGTGACGGTCTCTCCAGCTAAAGGCTGACCCCAAGGCGTCCGCAGTAGAGGGAATCGCCGCAGGTGGCACGCACAAGTTCAAGGGGACCTTGACCAACTTGGAGTGTGCAACTGGAGGCAATTAGCTAAAGACCGAGCTAAATGGAGTGGCTTGTTGGTTGAGGCCCAGGTTCACCCCGAACTGTAGCGCCACCTAAGTAAGTAAGGCGTCCGCTCGCCTTTCTTATGGTCGCTCGTTGTGGATGACTTACTGAATATATTTAATATAGTAGTTAAGGATTCGGAACTAAGAACATGAAGACAATGAGTGTCAACTCATGCAAGATGGACTCCTTGTAGTTTCGGACTGGTGTGCTGGTGAGGGCCTATTGATTAACTCCAGCAAGGCATTCGTTGTACCGTTCACGAGAAGAAGAATGCTGAACCTTGGTTCAGTGACTCTAAATGGTACAACCATTTGATTTTCCGATGAGGTAATATTTCTAGGAATTGTCCTAGGCAAAAAACTTAACTTTTATGCTTAACTTAACTCCCATGTTAAGCATAAAATTGCCCAGGCAACCACTGCCATGTGGGCCTGTCGGCGTTGGTATGGAAAAACCTGGGGTTTGTCCCCAAGGTCACATTCTGGTTATATATCACGGTGATGAGACCCATCCTTACATACGCGTCCATTGCCTGGTGGACGAAGGTCACAACCATCAACAAACTCAGTAAACTTCAAAGATTAGCTTTCCTCGGAAATACAGGTACTATGCTATTAGCGGACTCACTCCATTACATATATTTATCAAAAAAGTGGCAATTCGCAGTGCAGTCAGTTTTCAAAGTCGGGTGTTAATGGTACATGGGATCATGTAGATCTCACGGATCTATTAAGCGACTTCCCCAAGCTAGATATGTTCAGCATGGTCTATGACTTAACGCCCAAATCACTCTACTTTGGTAGAAGGTATGAGATTGAGATCCCAAGTAGTGATACAAGGAATAATGGCGGACCGTTACTTGATCCAAAAGGATGGTATACCGACGCGACGGATCAAAAATTGATTCAGAAGTTGGTGCCGCTGTGTTTGGCTAGCTAGAAAAAGCTACTCTGAGTTATTTATTGGACCTGAACCCTTTTGCGGAATACCTGATTCTGCTTTTAAATTGACCCTAAAAAGTTGGGAATGCAACATGTGCATTTCTCACTGGAACAACTTCCAAGGTCTTAGACAAGCTAAAAGAGCTGTCCAACTCTTCCAAAAAAGACAGCTGATATCCTAAAATATAGCAGGAACGACATAAGAAGGCTTGTAAGCTTCCTTACCGGTCACTGTCAATTATCTTACAACCTTAACAAAATGAGAATGACAGAGGATATCACTTGCCGCCTAGAAGAGGACGAAACCGCAGAACACATACTATGTGAGTGTGCAGCTCTGTGTAGAATCAGGAGAAACTTTTTCCTTAAGAAGATCATATCTCCAACAGACTTAAGGGACTCCTCCGCAGCCGTAACTATAGATTTCATAAGGAGAGTGGAAGTACTCCTGTCCTAAAAGATGGCCACTTGACAGTACTTTCATGCCGTAATAGTTTCGCCTGGATTCTGATATCTAAATCAGATTATTCCGCCTGTTGTCTAGCAAACAGTGATGATTGTCATCCGCTTCGGTTTAGTGTGATGCTTTGTCATTTCATTTCGATCCCAGATAGGGATTACATGAGCACATTGGAAATTGTATGAGATTTCGGTTAATGCTGGAATTGGAAAATCAGGTGTCTCCAGGATTATTGCGTAACACAAGGTTTCATGTTTCATTACAATGAGTTGGACGGGTCATTCTGGCCGAAAACGCAACACCATGGTTCAAAGTGACAAAATGTTTGTCGGAAACAGTGTGACAAATCCTCGAAGGATAGGTGGCGATTTTCAGAGGGACTTAGTGTCGGCTGGTGTACAGGTGGCTTTGTTTACTGTTCGAATGCGTCCTCTTCAAGTGAGCCGCAGGTTAAGAAGCAGAGGCACCATTCAAGAAGCAGCTTCTGAGATGACCTTATGAGGAAAAAAAGGACTGCAATGGGCGAGAAGACAGATATTGAACTTCAAAGGATGGGAAAAAGGTATGTTTTCCAGACAAGAAATAGTTTCCAGACAAGAAATGGTTCAAATCCTGACATCAGCAAGCATTTATTTATTTCTCATGAAATATATAAAGTCAGTCCGATCAATTGCGAAAACTTGTGTGAACACAACTGCGAAGGCATAACACTTGCAGTGCTTGGTCATATGACTTAAAAAAATGTTCGCTCTGTTGGATGATTGATTTGCCTTTGACATCGGTAATCGCGAAAAAAATACTGTGAATCAGAAACAAAGACAAAAAGTGAAAAAAATTTCCCCAGTCATCTGGACACCATCCCCGGATTTTCTCAGAAGCATAAACACCTGAGCTTCAAACCACTACACAAACTCTTTCTCTATATCTCTATCTATCCTTTCCAATGAACGGTATTTATCACCCTTTGAGTGTGCGCAAATTATAAAAAAAGAAGAGCCACTTCGAGGTTCAGGAATACCGTTTAAGTGTCGTGAGAAGAAGTGACAATGAAGAACTCCGACCCACTCATATTTTCCGAGCCCCTAAGCACCCACCTTAAGCTATATTTCGGAGTTGTTTCACCTCTGAGGGTCCTGGAAGTTTGAAGCCGGTCGAAGGCATGGCGAAGAGCATCAAATATGCAGACGTCTTGACCCAGATGCTCCTACCTGCCATTCGAAGGAGGCTTTCAGTCGAAAATGCTATTTTCCAAAAAGATCTTGCTCCATGTCAAGGGTCAAAAAGAATGCGCTGGAATCGCCCGAAAATTCGCCTGACCTTAATCCGACTAAGAACCTGTGGGTCATTATTAAACCGAGGCTCAGGAAAAAAGATTGTATGACAAAAGACGCCGATTTCAGTAATCGTTGAGGTATGGTTCCATGACGAAGAAGTTAAAAATATGTTACGGAACCTTTAATATCTTCAATGCCCAACAGGGTGAAAGAACACATTGATGCAAAAGGTGTGTCAAGTAATCATAGTAGGTGGGGTAGTTAGTGGTGTCTTCTCCGAAATGCTCAACCTGAGCATCTCCTTCCTCCTTCCAGATGTACTTTTTCAGGTGGAAATTATGGCGATGAAGGAAGCCCTGTCCTGCTTTAAATGTAATTTAATGTCTGTTTACACATTTTCATGGACAGCCAAGGGGCCAAAAAGTCACTAGAGTCGTTCTCTTTCACTCGTCTCTCACGGAGATGACAGAGTAGTTATATATTCACTTATGCTCGGTGCCAGGCCACAGAGACATTCTAGGCAACTGCAAGGCTGACGTACTCACCAAACTTGGTATTACCCTAGAATAGGTTAGGTAGATGGGTGCCTTGTGACAAAGAATCACTGCTCACTCAGACCAACAGTACGGGTCCATTGTGCCCAATCATTTAACCCTGGAAACGCTGTAAAGAAAATCTGCCGTTAGAACCACCCAGAAAGTGATATGAATCTCAGGAGGTCCGCTAGCTCAATACTTCCCAGGTCCTCCAGCTCCGAGAAGAAGTACTACCAAGAGTCCTCATTCTTCTGACGGATAGGGCATGGTACTACCCTAAATATCCTATCGAATCGGCAAGTTCTGTGTTTGCCGCTCGCTACGTGCAAACTTTTACTTAAGCTGGACGCTATCAGCAAGACAAACCGCAGATGGGAGGATGGCACGACGTGCCGAATATCCAGACAGATCTGACCTAGGCTGGAACAGAAATGCTCTAATGGTTTGATCTTGCTGACGCGATCGGATATGAGCTCCATTATAGGTGTGTAACGAAATAAAGTAAGGAGGGATAGCTACTAACACTAGTTACACATATAACTGGCTAACAAATGTGATCACTATCCTCCTCTTCCGCGAACGTAAATGTGATCACTCCCCTCCTCTGCCGCGAACGTAACTCGACGAGGTCTCAAACACGGCTCCGATCAAAGAACCTTCCACCTTCATAGCTACCCTTATGACCTAAAGCAATAGGACTACTTAGGCCAGTCCGGGCAGCATCGATGGAAAGGTGTTCGCCACACTGCAGCGTAGGCATGCCAGCTCTTGCTCATCCTTACTCCCCGGTTGCGGCGGTTCTTGCTGTAGTGGATACGAAACAGGGGTTACGACTTTACATGCCTGTAGTTAGATGGTATTTCTACGTAGAAGTAATAGATAATGAGGCTCGATATGTCTTCGCACAGCACTAGTTCCGACTATACTGCACAGTTCCAAAAGTGGGAGGGGAAGCTAAGATGTAGTAAGTCCACTGGTGTACCCACCCCTACACACCACCGACTAGAAGCCCATGGCGGTAGTAGATATAGCAACTGAAGCAATACAAGGGAAAAGGTGGAAATGGGTGACGAAGAAATACTGCGCAGTAGTAACGCTCGACGTCAAAAATGCGTTCCACTCGGCAAGCTGGTCATTCATTAGAAGATTCCTGGCCAGGATGGATACACTATACTACCTGCTGAGGATAGTCACGGACTACTTCAGCAATAGGAAGCTAAGATACCATACTGACGATGGCGTTAAGCACTACAGTGTTTCCGCGGGAGTCCCGCAAGGGTCGGTTCTGGGACCTCTCCTATGAAATACTATGTACGACGGAGTTCTGCGACTAACATTGCCCGAGGGAGTCAAAGTAATTGGCTTCGCTGACGATATCGCAGTGGTTACAGTAGCCAAGCACGTACACGAGGTGGAGTCTGCCACGGATGAGGCAGTTATAAGAATAAAGGAATGGCTGGAGTCTACCGGTCTGGAACTACCAGCCCACAAGACCGAAGCTGTCCTAATGACAAGCCGCAAAAAGGTGGAATATGCCAGCTTTCGGGTCGGAAACCAGACAATCAGGTCCAAAGAATCCTTGAAGTACCTTGGAGTCGTGCTCGACAACAAGCTGCGCTTCAAGCCCACGTCGTGTATTCTAGTAAGAAAGCATCGCTGATGCAGGCAGCACTCTCCCGAATGCTTCCGAACATCGGCGGGCCTGGATACGCCCGCAGGACCCTGCTGTCCAGAGTGGTCAGCTCGGTACTTCTATACGCTGCCCCGATATGGGCAGGTGCACTGACGATAAATTAATGCAGGAAGAAGCTATCATCAGCTCACAGGCTCTGCGCAATCAGAGTGATCAGTGGCTTCCGAACTATCTCCGACGGTGCAGCCTGCGTTTTAGCTGGGATGGTCCCAATCGATATCCTCGCTGATGAGATGCAGAGGGTATACCTTAGACGCCCCTCGAACCGGCAAGCGGCAAAAGGGATTAAGGAGGAGGAAAGGGCAGCATCAGCAATGCTGTGGCAAACCAGGTGGGACAGCTCTACAAAAGGCAGGTGGACCCACAAGCTTATTCCCACTATAAAATCATGGACAGAGAGAGCGAGGGGGAGCTGTAACTACCACCTCACACAGTTCCTGTCCGGACACGGTGGCTACTGGAAATACCTCCATAGATTTGGACACGATAGTTCGCCCCTGTATCCAATATGCCCAAACGAAGAGGAGGATGCGGAGCATGCAGTGTTCTACTGCAGACGCTTTGCAGAAGATAGAGCAAACCTTCCAAGTCTAGAAAAACTTCTAGGTCACATGACACGATCAGAGGGCGAGTGGATGGAGATCTGCTCATTCATAGTATGTGTGCAGAATGCGCTGCGAAGAGCAGAAGCCCTAAGAAGAGCCCAAGAGGCGGCCTCGAAAAAAAAAAATACAAACATTTGGCGCAACAGCTCTTTAAAGTGCCAGGGCCTAGCTTCTCGCAACCACTCATGTCGTGTGCGTTATATTTTTCACACGAATGGAAGGGACCTACAGTTTAATGCCGAATCCGAACGGCGATTTGAGAAGCTTTTTCGTGACAACAATACTCTCGGATACTCCTCCTCCTTAATCCACCTCGTGAGAGGTGGGACCGTGAAAAAACTTTTTGGTGTTTTCTGGGATTCGAACTTGGAACCTCATGCGTAGTGAGGTGTGTGCTTAGTACGTAGGCGTATTCCTGGAATCGATTACTCAGGTTTGCGAATCGTGCATGCTAGTAGCACTCGGGCTATTAGTATCTATGAAGATTATACATCCTTGGCGCAACCTAACAAAAAAAAAAGCCAATGGCATGTTTCCGTGGCCTTCACAGGTGCTCTCACAGGACAATGTCCAATAGGCGAAAAGTTTGGGTCTCTTATCAAATGATTCCTGTATGAGCTGCAGGGACAAAGACTTTTTTACCTGCCCAGCCCTATCCAAAAGAAGACTACTCTATCTTAGAGGGCTTCTCTTTGATAATTTTAGTGAGCAAACGTCAGTAGCAAACGTCTCGCTTTATAAAAACTTCGGTTGGTTCGGTTAGTAAGCCGATGTATAGCTGATTAAGTGCTGGATCCAGTGGCATCACAATGGAACTCCTCTGGTCTAAGTGCGTCTGTATTTTGGTACAGACAGCCACCCTAACCTAACCTAACCTAATCACAGTAGATCTAGTAAAATGTTTTCATTCCATTTACCGGCAAACGGTGCATATCTATTACGTCATCTATCCGATTCAATAAAAGATAAGAAACTACCCACCGAATAAAAAAATAAATATTCTCTAAAAATGTATATTCACAATCCACCAGTTCCGGATTTTCACTACTCATTTTGCAAGAAAAGTGAAATGAGCTAAGCCCGTCCACGGAACTTTCCACCCACTGGGTATATCAGTTTTTTACTCGTAAATCACTCAAACATAAAAGTTGTCGTAAAACCAATTATCCCTCATTACCATAACATTCCTTACCTATCCACCTCTCCTATATCTTGGGGGTCATCATCAATTGTGGTAATGGTAGCGGAAAAAACAAAAACAAAAAAAATAATACTTCAAACCGTCAGTCAACGAAAAAAAAAAAAAATGAAAATAGCGATCGTCAGACGACTAAACGCAATCAATGTCAGTGAAATTTAATTTTTACATACCACGTACCAAGCGTACACTACCATCGGTAGGAGGCTCTTCAACTTATATTCCGCGGAGAGAAAATAATTCCCAACGCACACTAAATGAAAAATTATTTTCCCCTCCCACCCTCTGCCAGATACTTGCTGCGCGTTCTGTCCCAATGGGTCATGTGCGCGCCATAGCTGAGCGCGCAACTGACCAACCATCCCAACCAACCAACCAACCAACCAAGCAACCAGTTCGTCATCCAAGTCCGTCGTCGGTGTCACACTTTTCTTTGCCGCTATACATGGCCTGCACATGTGTGTATCTCTGTGTGACCTACTGACTTATTGACAGTGAACAAACAAGATACTTCATAAAAACCGACCGATCGCGTCGTGAAACAGACCAAAAAAAAAAAAAAAACGATCAAATGGTGGCAAGTGCAGAATCAATTAGCATTGGTAAACAAATCGACCACAGGTTGGTGTTCCTTCGTACAGTATAGGTAGTTCCTCTTCCACCCTTTTTGGTGGCACTGTCTTGTATTCGTCGGTTGATCTGTAGCATACTAATCCGGTCCGGGTTTTCGATTATCACTTTCTTGAAACGTTGACTGCGACGACGATGACATGAGAACGTGAAAGTTAGCCCTGTTTTCCGTTTGTCATATGTAAATAACTAGAATTCCAATGAAATACGCAAACTCATCGCGAGACTGTCAGACAGACAGCCTGAGATACAGATACAAACGGATGGTGAACGCTTCACAGCAAGTCAAGCATCAGCAGCACATCGTTTCCTCGAAAAAAAAAAAAAAAAAGTGAATGATATCTAGTTCGCATCCGAAATCTTACTTTTAATGATCGAAAGTCTGTGTCTCACTCTCGAGACAATCCATCGGTAGGTACGCGTGTAAACATGTACCAGATACAATTGAACCTTTTTTTCGCTTTCTTTTGGCAAACGGATCGCCGCTTGGCCGATAATTGAAAAAAAAAAAAAAATTAGCCAACAACAATGATCGGATCGTCGATCAGTTGAATTTCTCCTCTACGATTTATCATCGTCGGCGTATAGCGGTAATTATGTTTTGAGATACATGCATCCAGACTCGATTTACATAACGGAGTGGGTAGCTATCTCAGGGGGAAACTAATTGGTTCTTGAGTGCTGAATGGATGGGTATATAGTACTAAAACGGTGCCTGCTGCTCCTGCTAATTAATGGATCGGTTTAATTTTTTATTTTTTTAATTTTTTTCGGGAATTCTAGGTCAAGTGTGAAAAAGGGAGAAAAATACTGGAGCTACGCGCAAAATGATTCACTTTTTATGGTGATGGATGGTGGTCTGGCTTGGGTTTCGGTTGTGATAATAGGTTTTCACAGAAACGCCGCAGTCAGACGAACTGGTTCTGGTAGTGGAAGTGAATAGTGGTGTTGAAAACCGCGTGGAATCTGATACCAGTTTGATGAGTTAGTTTAGTCGTGATGGGTTTGACATATATTTCGCGCAGTTGCGGCATTATTTGGTTGGCAGAGGTTGGTGAACCGAGGAAAATGTAACAAATTTGAATTTGGTGTTTGCTTTTTTTTTTTTTTTTTTGGTGACGAATAGCGAAAGGAATGCGCTATGATGTCGAAATCGCTTACGTAACCAACATTTTCATTAAATCGTGATAAAGGTATTTTCTACTCAACCCCCCCTATGACAATATGTTAACACTTAGTACTATTGGGGGTTATTCTGAGAGCGAACCCCACAGGCGGATCAGTAGAAATGCGGTGAAGTGGGAGGGCTTTGATCCCTTGTTTTCGGATCATAGCCTCGCTGATAAAAGGAAGAAGAAGAAGGGGGTTATTCTGAGAGATGATAAGAAATAAATACATCTTTTGGACTGGAATCAAGCAGCTAAACATATTCAATTACAACCCAATTAGTTTTCGATCCCGTAGGATAAAATTAGGTCACACAGATCATTCCGACCATAGCTGAGCAGCACTCCGGTTTTCTATCTCATTTCTCATCTCATTTGTGATGATTTTCAGGATATTCTTTGTCTTATCCTATTGGAAGGTTTCAGGATCGACCCACAGAAATATGTCAAGTGTCTAGGTATAACACTAGACAGCAAACTCCTTTGGAAAGAACATGCAGAAGCTGTGGTAATTAAGGCCACCAGATCACTTATGGTGTGCAGGAACATTTCAGGAAGGAACTGGGATCCACACTGACGTGGATGTAAAGGGTGGGCCAACTACAAGTTTCTTTTTAAATTATAGGTTATTTTGACACTGGCAGCTGTTTCCCGCTCGAAATCTTGACAGAAAGTCAGTATCATACCTCCGCGGAACGAAATGAGTCGCTTTATGCTTGAACAACATTGGGAAATATTGAAAACTTATTTCCAAAGTGAGTGCTGTGTAGCCCAAACAGTGCGGTTTTTGGAAAAGAAGTTTTGGCCGAAATTAGCACCCACCGCGCCTGCTGTACGCAAGTTTGTGCAAACAGTTCATGAGACCAGTATCTGGGGCTCGGAAACCCGCACGTTATTGTCGAGAAGCCAATGCATCCACAGAGAGTGACAGTTTGGTGCGGATTGTGGAGTGGTGGCATCATTGGACCATTTTTCTTCGAAAATAAGGCTGGGAGAAACGTTTCGGTCAACGGTGGGCGTTACAGAGCCATGTTAACGACTTTTTTTTTACTGAAATTAAAGACATGGATTTGGATGACCTCTGGTTCATGCAGGATGGCGCGCCATGCCACACAGCCCATGCCACAATCGGTCTTTTGCGCACCAAATTCCCAAATCGTATTATCAGCCGTCTTGGCGATATCAATTGGCCGCCTCGGAGCTGCGATTCGACCCCTTTGGACTTTTTTTTTGTGGGAACCGTGAAGGACCGATATTATGCCAACAATCCGGAAACGATTCAAGCACTTAAGGCCAATATCATCCAAGCAGTCCGTGGGCTACAGCCCGAAACCATCAACAAGGTCTTGGAAATTTGGAGTGATAGAATGCGCTAATGCGAGGCCTGCCGAGGCAGCCACTTGAACGGCGTTGTATTCCATAATTAATGGGAATGTTTGCTCTTACTAACAAAGCTATAATACAAAACAAAATTTAATTTTCTTCATTTTATTGCATTTTTAAAAAAGAAACTTGTAGTTGGCCCACCCTGTACATGATGACAGTAAGACCCATCATCACATACGAGGCAGTGACATGGGTTAACCGAACAATGTTAACTACGACGAGGACATCCCTGAGAAAAAGATTGCAAAGATTAGCCTGCGTATGTATAACAGGAACCATGCGAACCTGTCTCACAGCAGCATTAGAGGTGATCGTAGTTATACCTCCGCTACACATAGTGCTAGAGCGAATGGCCAAGGAGACAATATTAAGAATAGGCAAAGAGGGCATCGGGAAAGGAATATGCATCGCAAATAAAGAGCCGAGAAACCCTATCGAAATCGGTGCCGCTTCTGGACTGGCCCAGAGACGATATGGTCAAGAAATACTGCTTTGAAAGAAGATTAGAATCAAAGCCGACCAGTAAAAGAATTGGAGCAGTGAGTCCGATAAGTACAAATTCAAATAACCTACAACTAAATGGTACACGGACGGATCGAAAATATCTACAGACACTGGGGCGGGAGTGTACGGGATCAGGACCAGATACTCGGAATCGCTGCAAATATTCCCCAGTACATTTCAAGCAGAAGTTCACGCGATCGATAGATGCGCGCAATTCAACCTAGACAGGAATTATTGCGGGCAAGACATCGCAATTTTGTCAGACAGCCAGGCCGCTATCAAAGCACTGACCTCACACGAGATCAGATTCAAAATCGTATGGAAATGCCTTACCAGGATCAACAAACTGTGAGAGACAAATAAAGTAACTCTCTACTGGGCACCAGGTCACGTAGGAGTAGAGGGAAATGAAGCAGCTAATGAACTAGCAAGAAACGGATCAGATACGCCGTTCCTTGGACCAGAACCCCTTTGTGGGATAGGACCCCACAAAATACGGGAAGACTTAAGGAAAGAGGAAGAGAAGAAATGGTCCAATCATTGGGACGATATCCCCCAACTAAGACTGGCGAAAGAACTTCTGCGGAAATACAATCAACAGTAAAGCCCTATCTCGAACAACTAACTACTAAGGAGACTCTACTAAGGAGACTGTATAAGACCCTGATCATCCCAGTCCTGCTTTACGGCGCTGAAACATGGACTTTATTAAAAGAGGATGAAGATATCCTTGGTCGTTTTGAGAGAAAAATTCTTCGTAAGATTTTCGGTCCCGTTTGCGTTGACGGGTTTTGGAGGAGAAGATTCAATCACGAACTATACGAGCTGTACAGCGACATCGACCTAGTCAAAAAACTGCGTATTGGACGTCTGAGATGGCTAGGACATGTAGAGCGAATGGACACCAACGCTCCGGCCTGCAGAGTCTTCGAATCTAATCCCGAGGGACGACGCAGTAGAGGGAATCATGGCCGTAGGTGGCGCGCACAAGTTCAAGGGGACCTCGACCAACTTGGAGTGCGCGACTGAAGGCAATTAGCTAAAGACCGAGCTAAATGGAGAGGCTTGTTGGTTGAGGCCCAGGTTCACCCCGAACTGTAGCGCCACCAAAGTAAGTAAGTAAGGAAATACAACCAGAAAAGAAGTAGAACCTGCCTAAGAGTCAGCAAGAATCGACTTCGCATCTTGACGGGCATGTTAATGGGTCACTGCAGACTCAGGCAGCACCTCAGGAAACTGAGAATAGAGAGAGACGGACACTGTAGACTCTGCAGGGACTTCACAGAAACAGCAGCTCACCTTCTTATGGAATGCGAAGTACTGATCCACAATAGAAGAAATCGCTTAGGTGCATACCTCCTATCAGAATTAATTCTACCTTTTCTGGATCCACTCAAGATACTCTGGTTCATAGCATCTGCTGGACTGTAGGGAGCGCTCTAGACCGAGCATATCATCGACTAGAGCCTTAGTTTGAGGGGCACAATAGATCTGTTAAAGGTCACAGTGCACTTGCAACTATATCTAACTATCTATCTATCTAACTTAAACAACAATTCGTTCAATTCGGTAAATACTTGGCACGAAAGCAATTTTTGAGTTAAAGAATATGCCAGGGTTTCAAAGTCAGAACAGAAGCCAGCAGGGATGAAAATGGGAATACAGTAGTAGAATGCCTGTCGTAGCTGAGGATATGGAAAGATCACTTCTGCAGACTGCTAAACGGTGACAATGACTAATATTCCGCTATCAGGCAAATGAGGCATTCAACAGCTACGATGTTAGTCAAGATTCCTCTCAACCCGATCAGAATGAAGTAAGGATAGCCATATCTAAATTAAAATCCAACAAAGCTGCTGGAGCCGACCACCTTGCCGTCGATTTTTTCAAGACAGAAGGAGATTGGTAAGGAGCATCTGTAAAATTTGATCAGACGAAAATATGCCAGAGAATGGAACCTTAGCATCATTTGCCCGATCCTGAAGAACGGAGAGCATCCGAACTGCGCCAACTACATAGGTATAACAGATCGTCAATAACCTGATAGGTCCTTAACAGTGCGGTTTCAGGCCCAGAAAGCCGATCATTGACCAAATATTCACACTATGGCAGATCTTGAACAAAACCCATGAATTTAAAATTGATGCGCACCACCTCTTCATCGATTCCAGAGTTCCCTATAATATTGTGAACAGAGGCGAGTTATACAGAGCGATATCTAGTCTCGGCATCCCTGCCAAGCTCACCCGTCTGTGCAGGATGACGATGGAGAGCTCTCGCTGCTCCATCAAAGTCGGAAAGAACACAACTGAGCTGTTCGATGGCAGGAAAGGTCTTAGACAAGGTGACGTGATCTCTTTAACATAATACAATACTTGAAAGAATTGCACGGCACTCACAAGCTAACACCGAAGGTACAATCTTTTACAAGTCTGTACAACTACTTGCTTATGCCGATGACATTGATATAATTGGAAGAACTCAGCGGGCTGTCAGTGGAGCATTTGCGAATATTGAGATAGAGACTATTCGACTCGTTGAATCTTAATCGACGTGAAATCTATCTCATCGACTAAGCTTCCTCCGTTTGCGCCAAACTCCAAATAACGGCTTTTCGGAATACGCCTGGCTCTGCTCTAGACGCTTTGCTGAACATACCTCCTCTTGATACTTATATCATGGGCTGCACTATCATAGCCATCCATCATCTTCGGCGGAGTGGTTTTTAAACCAAACCACTAAACTAAACTCCACACTGGAATTTTGATGAACTTGCGCGGCACTTACCTTACGACTCCAGTATCATGGATATGTCGTCTGATGCAACGGCACCAGACCTTCAGCTCATATGCAAATACAGAGTCGACTTTCCTTGTGTTCAGGACTGGCTTTGGCCAGCGTCTGAGCCAGAAATGGAATGCATTTGTACTTTTACGGTCGGTTCCAAAACCAGTCAAGGATCTGGCACTGGTGTCTTCGTCGACGATGAGAACATTAGGCTTGACATCTCGTTAGGCAAATATGCGTCCGCTTCCCAAGCGGAAACTTATACAATCCTAATAGCCATGAACTATGTTGTGAAGAACAGGTGGAAGGGTCGAAATATTTGCGTCTGTAGGGACAGTAAGGCTGCGCTTAAGGCTTTCCTTAACCCTTCAACCACTTCCAAAATAGTTCGTGAAACCAAAAACTCTTTGAACTTGGTCGCAAAGCTGAATTCTCTGTTTCTTTCTTGGGTCCCAGGTCACACTGGGATCCTGGGGAACAAGATCTCCGATGAGATTGTTGGACAAGGCAATTGTGGCATGATTCTCCAGAATGTAGGTGGACCAAACGAATGCTCCCGGACGTCTGTAAGAAATCAGCGGCATTCTTGCTCTCTCACAGCAGAACAGACTGCAGATAACTTATTGGCGTCTTGACGGGCCATTTCGTTTTCGCTAAGCACCACAATGTGCTGGGCTTAAGTGACTCTACAATCTGCTACCCTTGTGGAGAGAGCGACGACACTGCGGAACATTATTTCCGCGGGTCTCTGGTCTTTGCTCGTGTCAGGTGGCAGATTTTCGGTGCTGATGTGGTGAGTACTGGAACGATAAGCTCTTCATCACTGAAGTGCTTGCTTGGCTTTCTTAGAAAGACAAGGAAATTCCAATAAAATGGTTAAATACTCTCTGGTAGTACAATGGACCAGTTGCGTCTGAGTGCTCAAGTCGAGCGTTTCCTATCCTCACGACAAAAAAAAACCTTCATTCTTAAAGAGCACGATTTGATCCTTATAGAACTTCGTTAACTGCCTTCTGCTCAGTGTGCACTTTTCATTTTACCATCAAAAAGGTGATTTTAAACCTAGGCGACTTTAGAAACAAGGAAACCTCGGACAAAAAAAAACTATTAAAAGTCCTAATTACTTCATAATGAAGGGGTCTTTCCTAAAAAAAACAAAACAGAGCTGGTTAAAGTAGACACTTTCTCCTTTACTCGAATCCCGTTTTTTTTGGCTGTGAGTGTGCATATACCACCCAAGAAAAATCACCCAAAATGCGAAAATGAACGTCCAAACATTTTGGGTTTACCATTATAAACCTAGGTATAATGGAAGAAGACCCAAGAAACTAGGTTAGGTTAGATTGATGTGGTAGCCTGAATTAGAATCAGGTTCACTTTGACCATTATAGGTCCATTGTGACATCACAAGAATCTGGATATTTTCAGAACAACCCACAGAACCGACTGGAGCTTATTATACACCACTGGAGGCGTATGATGCTGAATGTGTGAAGAGAATCAATCAAAATCAGAAATCACAATAAAAAATTGATGAAAACTTTAGGTCCGATTTTAGGTGCATCGGGGTTTCGTTCACATGGCTGTTTGGACCTTATGAACCCCGAAATCGTAGAACTCTCGGATGTCTTGTATTGAGCTAGCTGATATCGCGAACTTTCTGTTGTGTATTAAATTTAATGTGTTTATAATTATTCTTAACTTTATTTAATATAAATATTAAACAGGTTTAATAGGATATAAAATCGAACTCATTTCGGGTACGTGCTGTAGGTTGGGCAGCAGAGATCGGAATGCCGAAATGACCGCCGAATATTGACAGATGAAGTTCTTGCTAGCTTTGTTCATTTGGTAGTGTAGGAGTAGAGTTCGTATCACTGGGTTAATGGACCTCATGGACATCCAGGAAAAATAAAAAAAATGGAGACCAGACAGACCTTCTGCACCAATGTCGCGGCATGTACTTCGTTGCAAGGTCCTCCATGGCCCATTGCGACCACAGCACCACAAGTGAGTTTGACCAAATGATTGAGAATCATGGCATTGATTTTTACTGGGTCGATTCATTGTTAATTTATTCTCATACTTCTTGTACATCGTCCAACATTGTGAACCGTATGTGAGCGCTGGACGCACAACTGCAGTGTAGAGCCTTCCATTCAACTTAGGTAGCATTTTTCTGTCACAGAAGTTAGCTGAGTTTTCTCGCCACATCATCCACCCTACTCTTACGCGATGGTTGATGTCATCATCACTAGTTGCTTTGCTATTGATCATAGATCCCAGATATTTGAACTTTTCGCATTTGGGAAGCACTATTCCATTCAAATAAATATTTGGAATAGGCCCGAGTGGATCAGAGAACGGGCAGCACAAGTACTCTGTCTTTTTTGAACTAATGCGATACCCATTTCTCTCCAAAACGTCCACCCACACATCAAGTGCTCCTTGGAGGGATATAGGATCTTCACTTATGATGGCGCCATTGATCGTCAGCAAAGAATACTGATGTACCTTGGGGTCCGTCACTTTACCTTCAAGCAGATAATCAAGGACTGTAATAAAGAGCAAAGGACTTAAGACGCTTCCCTGGTGCACCCCGACTTTGATTGGGAACTCTTCGGTTACTCCAGCGGGGCATCTTACTCTTGTCTTTGCTCCTTCGTACATGTCCATGATCATCTGTACATAGGTTTCTGGAACCCTTCGATGTCTTAGCGCCACCCATATCAGACCAATACAATATGCAAATCCCTTAAGGACTCACGATGTTTTTGCATTATGATCCTTATACTTTGGATTGAATCTGTGGTTGATTTACCCGAGATAAACCCGCACTGCTCATCAGGTAGCCGAATTATTTTTCGCAGTCGGCCACCTAATACCCGCTCAACGATCTTCATTGTGTGTGACATCAGCTTGAACGAACGGTAGCTATCACAGTGTCGCGTATCACCCTTCCCTTTGTATACAGGGAGAAGGTAACTTTCCCTCCATTGTTTCGGCATTGGATCACCTTTCACGAATTTGGAGATGAGAATTCTGAGCCATCTGAACCCGATGTCTCCCATCTTTTTCCAGAACTCAGAGGGTATCTCGTCTGGACCAACCGTTTTTCGTTTTTTGGAGTATTTGACCGCCTCACTAACTTCTTCGACTGTAATGTCGGGTATTTCTTCACAGTTAGGAGTGGCTCTTGGAAAGCATAGCCGGGGAAATTGTTCATTTAAAAGCTCTTCACAATACTGCCGCTACCTCTGCAGAATTTTGCCGTGGCCATGAGCATTGTTAATGAACTTTGGCGAACGAATATCCTGAGCATTCCTCCTTCCTTGGGCGGCTATTTCGAAGATGGTTACGCTCTTGTTCATATTGTGTCTTCGCAGCTCCTGGATAGCCTGATTTGCATCAGCAACCGGCGAAGATATTTTCTCTAGCTCCCGATACAGGCCCTCCACACTCTCTGCTTGAAGCTGGGCGCACTTCTTCTTCGCTGTTTTCTTGCAACATCTCCATTCCATTTCGAGGCGAACTTTTTCGTCTCTATTATTAGAGGGTCACTTCGACCAAGCTTTTAAAGCCGCTTTGCTCTCATTTATCACCTTCTTAGCTTCATCACTCCACCACCATGTTTCTTTGGCGTGTTGATGGTGGCATTTTGAAGCTCCTAGCAGTGATTTGGCCTTCTTTAAGCAAGTTGGCTGTAGGGAATCTCACATATTTTGTGCTCTGCACTCTTCATCCTCAGCTCCGTTGATGGTGTGAGAGAGGTACGTACATCATGTACATCACGAAAGCATATTGCATATTGCATCACTTGACTTTCTCAGGCACCTTTCTTTGGTGTCTTCACAAAAATTTCTGTTAGCAGGAGACGGTGTTGCCGAGCGATCGCTTCTCCCAGGATCACTTTGCAATCTTTTACCCGAAGCCTCATGAAACTGGCTACCAAATGGTAATCAATCTGGGTTTCAACTCAACACCACTGCTGAAAGTGATCAGGTGTCGGCTTTGTTTGATGAACATGGTATTTAACACGATAAGACCGTGTGATTTGCACATGCTTAGGATGTCTTCACCAGGAAGGTTCCTGGTGCCATATCCTAGTCCTCCATGGCAGTCTTCGTAGTCTTCGTTTGATTTCCCGACATGTCCATTCAAATCTCCTCCAACAAACAGAAACTCTTCCTTTGGGATGAGATGAGATAGATTGTGGAAATCTACTTAAAATGCATCTTTAGCCCTCTGATCGCACCCATTTTGGGGAGCATATGCACTGACAATATTCCACACCTCTCCTTGTATTATAAGTTTGAGAGATACCAAACGGTCGCTGGACTTCGAAATGGACAAGACGTTACCAAGTAGCTCAGCCGCAACGTTAGGTTAGGTTAGGTTAAGATCGGCCCTCGATGAGGATGTATTTAGACCAGAAAGTAGTACTTGTAGAAGTATTCACCCAGAGTGGCCTTCCTGATGTTGGCGAGCGCAGGACAGGCGCACAGGAGATGACTGATGGTCTCTTCAGCAGCTTCTGCAGAGGTCGTTATGAGGGATACCTAATCTCTGGGCATGTCTTCCTATGACGCAGTGCCCAGTGAGGACATTTGTTATTTTTGAGATGGTTCCTCTCTTGTGCTTCAAGAGTCCGATGGACCTGGATTTATTGAGTATCGGCCAGAGCTGTCTGGCGGTATGACATTGGTCTAGATGTTGCCATCGATGATTGGCTACTTTCTCGGCATCAATTTGAATGAGGTACTTAACATAAGACGCTGGCGCTTCGATGTCGGTGATGCTTATGCTATCTGTACCAGAGGAGCCTTGTTGTGCTAGTTCGTCGGCTGCACAATTCCCCGGTATGTCACAGTGACCTGGTACCCAGCAAAGGGTGAGGCTGTACTGACCAGCTATCTCGTTAAGAGATATCCGACAGTCTTTCACTGCCTTAGATCTCGTATTGCTGGATGGAGGGATGTGATGGCTGCCTGACTGTCGACATAAATAACAATATCAGATGTTGATAGTGTGCTAGCCGCCAGCCAGTCAGCAGCTTTGCGAACTGCGGTGATTTCGGCTTGAAAAACGCTGCAGTAGTCTGGAAGGTTAAAGGAGAGGTGTATGTTCAGATCTTCCGAGGAAATTCCGGCACCGACTCCGTCCTTGGTTTTGGACCCGTCCGTGAAGATTGACAGCGATTCGTTGTAAAGGACATTGCCTTGCGTCCACTCACTTCTGTCCGGTATCGAGTGCATGGAGCCCTTGTCAAAATCATATTCAGTGGGCAGATGGTCAGTGGAATTGGGAAGATGACGGTGCATCGAAAGTATATTGGCATGTCCCGTGTGTTGCTCCTTCAACTGCCTGGAGCCTCTCAGTCTTATTGCCGAGCTGACAGCCAATTGCTTACTGACGGTTTGGAGCGCCGCTGTGGGAGAAGTTCTCAGTGCACCGGTAATACTGAGACATGCAACTCGCTGAGTTTTTTCCATTATGGATAGGTTGGATTTCTTCTCCAAGGCGGGCCACCATACCAATACTCCATACATGAGAATCGGTTTAATGACCCGACGTGTATAGCCAGTGCATGATGCTTGGTATAAGGCCCCAGGTGGAGCCTACTGCTTTCTTGCAGATGTATAGAGCGGCCAATGATTTCCTGGCCCGTTCGACGACATTCTCCTTCCAAATTAGCTTGCGGTCAAGCTTTAGACCTAAATAGCTAGCACTATTTGAAAGCTTGAGGGTGGATCCCCTTATCTTGGGCAGAGTTAAGTCAGGTAGCTTGTGTTTCTTGTGAATAGAACTAGCTCGGTCTTCGTCGAGTTATCGGAGAGGCCGCATTTATCGGTCCATCTGAGCAGTTCATTGATTGCAGACTGCATGACATCGGCCAGCGTCTGCGGGTAATTTGCCTGTTGTTAGAATGGCGACATCATCTGCATAGGCAATAACATTGCATCCAGTTTTTTCGATCTTTAGAAGGGCCTCGTTGAGCACCAAATTCCACAATAGTGGAGACAGTACACCCCCTTGAGGGGTGCCTCGATGTGCATGTCGCTTGACAGTACTACTTCCGATGGATGCTGTTATTACCCTGTTCTTTAGAATGTGTTCTACGAAACAACAGATGGGTTCGCAGATGTTGAGCCTACGTAAGGCACTGGTAATCGAATTTTTTTCAACGTTGTTGAAGGCTCCCTCTATGTCTAGAAATGACACTAGGGTGAACTCTTTGAGCTGTTTCGACAGACTTAGCTTTTTGGTAGGCGTGCTGTGGCATGGATAGTAGGGTGCTATCAATAGTGGCCTTGATGTGTAGGTCCAGGATTCTTTCCAGAATCTTGAGAAGGAAGGACGTTAGACTAACAGGTCTTAGGTCCTTTGGGAGGGTGTTGCGATGTCTTGCCTGCTTTGGGTATAAAGACCACTCTAACCTCGGTCCAGGCAGTTGGTGTTGTTCCGAGCTCGATACAAGCCTTCAGAATGCAGGAAAGATACTGCCATACTATACTGAAGGCCGTCTGAATCTGGGCCGGAAAAACACCATCCGGTCCCGGGGATTTGAATGGTTCGAAACTGTTTAGTGCCCATTTCAGCTTATCTTCGCTGATAAGATGAGTAGGTGCATGTGGGCGTGCAACATTTACCAGGGCGCGATCATCGTTGGGAGTAGGCGTGCAGCCGGGGAAGTGAGTGTACATGAGCAGGTTGAGCGATGCTTCGTCCGATTCAGCCCAGGATCCATTGGGATCCTTGCTCTGCCGCAAGGGTGATACCGATTCCGTTCTTAGCCTGTTCCGTTTAGTATGTAATAACTGATACTATTTGGATTATTTGTAGTGCAAGATCTGATCTAGCTATCGTATTTTCGAAACTGGGAGGGTGTATCTACGGGGTAGTATTGAGAATTGCAAAATCTCGGGGTTGCAATTTGTTGTAACTTTCCGAATTGTTTTAAGGATTTCTTTTTCCTTTTTCTTTCTAAATATCGAATTTTGTACTTCAGACCTAATGCAAAGCTAAATACCTTTATACGCTTGACGGACTATACATCATTCCCAAATAAATGGATTCCATGCTCCTTCAGGCAAACTACGCCGACCAATGAATGGCACGACGAAAACTGTCACTTTATGGCCCCCACATCTCAAGCCTACCGGAAATTTTTCGAAGCGTTAAATTTAAAAAGACACACGGTGTTGTGATACACATTACGAGTAGCAACAATAACAATCAACATTTTATTCGACATGCATCAACACCAGGTGCACTACGCAGACAAATATTAATTTTTACGCTATTTCGCGTATCAACCCGGAGGGATCTCTCAAACGGCGTGACATCAAAAGGAAAGTGTGTCACATTCTCATCTGCATGTGGTTAGTCGGCTCGGCGTGTATACACTTGCTGCTCAATTTTACATCAAGTTTCTTGACTAAGTACTTGTTCTAGTGGTACAACAATTTCCTTTTGCTGTTCAGCATTGCGAAAATTTGCATGGTGGAAGCAATGCGATTGTTTTCGCTCGTTTTCGGTACACATGACACGTTAGGCATACTGCACTGTAGTATTTTGCGACTTCAATTTGTAGCCGGTTTTGGATGAGAGCATCAGTTATCTGACAATCGGGAACGTAAAAGTGTTAAGGAATGATCTTGGGCATAGATTTTGTCAAATGAATGGCAATAGTTTGTGTTCCGATGTCGTGCTTGCCGTTTGACGAGGTTGACCGTTTAATAAATTGTATTCTATTGTGGCTTCATCTGATGACCTAGTCTGTTGGCAGTTGTTTTATGATTCCCGATGTATTGTGCAATCAATGGGGATTAAGATACAGCTCACCTGTAGCTGTGATTATGAGTTATGGCGAAGAACTCTTTAAACAGGTGTTGAGGTTTTAATCCAATGGTTTTTGCAAACTGCAGTTTTTTGTAAGTGTCTAGGAAATGCGAAAGTTGGTATTCCGTTGCTTATCAGGTTTTGCAAGGAAAGTGGTATCCTTATGAAGTTGCTAGCATCGGACTGTACTTTTGTTCTAAACTCTGACTGCCTTATGTTCGTGAATTCTATTTTTGAGAGAAGAAAGTGGGATACGAATTGTTAAGTAGCAGTGCTTGATGATCCACTTCTCATGGTCTAACATTTTTACCACAAAAATGCGGTCCATAGTTTGCTATCTAAGCTATAATCCTCCATATTGTATTTTCAACTAAAGATGAGGAAAAGGTCGAATTGGATACTACATCTTCTTAAAAGTTAAATACAGTGGAGGCCGCTTAAAATCACCTATCGCTTATAGCAACGACTTTTCTTTCATTTGGTTGGTTTCTAACGGGTGGGCCATCTAGTGATTTCTTTTTAAATTTTAGGTTATTTTGACACTGACAGCTGTTTTCCGCTCGAAATCTTAACAGAAAGTCAGTGCCATACCTCCGCGAAACGAAATGAGTCACTCTACGCTTGAACAACATTGGGAAATATTGAAAACTTATTTCCAAAGTGAGTGCTGTGTAGCCCAAGCAGTGCGTTTTTTGAAAATAAGTTTTGGCCGAAATGAAACACCCACCGCGCCTGCTGTACGCAAGTTTGTGCAAAAAGTTCGTGAGACTGGTATGCTAGTGGACAACGCTCATGGTCTCCGTCGTCGTATGGTGCGCACAGACGAGAATGTGGCTGCTGTAGCCGAGAGTGTGAGACTCAATTCACGAATATCAACTCGTCATTGATCTCAACAGCTCAACATTTCACGCACTAGCCTGAGGAGAATTCTGCACAAAGATCTGGGATTATTCGCTTACAAGGTCCAATTGATTCAGCAATTGAAAGCGCATGACCATCCGCTTCGTTATCGCTTCGCAGTTTGTGCCTTAGAGCAGCTTGAATTGGACAACGATTTTGGGCGAAAAATCATCTTTTCTGACGAGGCACATTTTCATCTCGGCCGCTACGTTAACAAATGAAATTGCCGCATCTGGGGCTCGGAAAACCCGCACGTTATTGTCGAGAAGCCAATGCATCCACAGAGAGTGACAGTTTGGTACGGATTGTGGAGTGATGGCATCATTGGACCATTTTTCTTCGAAAATGAGGCTGGGAACAACGTTTCGGTCAACGGTGGGCGTTACAGAGCCATGTTAACGACATTTTTTTTTTACTGAAATTGAAGACATGGATTTGGACGACCTCTGGTTCATGCAAGATGGCGCACCATGCCACACAGCCCATGCCACAATCGGTCTTTTGCGCACCAAATTCCCAAATCGTGTTATCAGCCGTCTTGGCGATGTCAATTGGCCGCCTCGGAGCTGCGATTTGACCCCTTTGGACTTTTTTTTTTTTGGGAACCGTGAAGGACCGATATTATGCCAACAATCCGGAAACGATTCAAGCACTTAAGGCCAATATCATCCAAGCAATCCGTGAGCTACAGCCCGAAACCATTAACAAGGTCTTGGAAAATTGGAGTGATAGAATGCGCTACTGCGAGGCCAGCCGAGGCAGCTACTTGAACGACGTTGTATTCTATAATTAATGGGAATATTTGCTCTTACTAATAAAGCCATAATACATGGAAACAAATTCATTTTGTTTATTTTATTGCATTTTTAAAAAGAAACTTGTAGTTGGCCCACCCTGTATATGCCTGTATCTATATATATAATTCAACAGATTTTCGAGTAAGACCATCGTTTGTTTTGAGGGCCCTTTACGTCTCCCTGCCACGATCCGTCTTAGCCAGAGAGACTCTCTGGAATTCTCGACAGTTTTTCACCGACTTTAATTCCTCGTGTCAACAATAACATCTGTTTAACGGAAATCTAGTTTATCTTCTGGATTTCCACCCAGTGGTGCCCTAAGACTTCCCTACATCTACTGGCTAGTGCCAAACATTGACACAATATATGCGCCACCTTCTCAACTTTCTCCAGGCATAGCTAGCAGGTGTCATCCTCTAGAAGACCTATTTTCCTCAGGTGATACCCGAAATTCCCATAGCCTGTAGATAATGCTACCATCCATTTCAGTGTTCTTCGCTCTAGGATTAGAACTTCTAAACGAGTGGTGCCTGTAACTTTCCACAGTTGACTACTTTCTCTGGTATTCTGCCGCGATCCAATTGATGATCAGGTACTCTACCTGCCAATTGCAGCAAATGGTTCCGGACACAGAGAACTCAAAGCTTGGCTATTGCTTTGCTAGAAAGTCCGCCTTTTCGTTATCCTCAGTCCCTACGTGCACTCTCACCCAGAGCGGCTTCATTTCATTGCATTTCGAAGTGAGCACTCTTTTGAGTTTCTGAATATGGTATATTTCAATGCCAATGATGTATTGATATCTATTTGTTCCAAATACATAAGAAGTGTGGGACCCAAGTTCACTGCGACTGAGAAGATCTATTGTGCTGGCCCAGTGATTAACCAGAATTAAAATTGAGGCCTTACCATATCCCAGGTAAAAGCTGGGCCCATCAAGATCCATGTTAGATGGAGTAATCGTTTCTTTGCCGACCCTGGGAATTCACAAAGAATGTGGTGTGCTGTGTGTCTTTGTTCCCCGTAGAGTCTGCGCATGGCTGTATCTGATAGTTCTGTTTTATTCAGATGGTACCTGAGTGGACAATGTCCGGTAAGGTATTCCGTAAAAGTTCACAAATCCTCTTTGCTGAGTTCAAGTAGCTTGCTTTTGAAATTTTTCGCTTGTCTTAGGCCCTTTTTAGTTGGTCCAGTGTTTGACAAGTCCCTTAGCTTGCCATTTTGTAATTGTGGAGTCGATGCCACTGGGTGGTACCCCGAAGCAGGGTTCAAGGCCGATGAATGGGCGCCCAGCGCCTCTCCTCGCCAGACAGTCTGTTCGTTCGTTCTCCTCAAAACCTTCGTATTCAGGAATCCATTTTATGGTAACCTGATTTGTGGATGCGCGGCTATCGAGGAGGTCGAGACAGTCCCATACGAACGTTGACCCTACCGTATAGGAATTAAGGGCCCTTAGTGCTGCCTGACTGTCTGAATAAACGTGGATGCAGATACCGGTAGATTTTTTCCGCAGACATTCTTGAATGCGTTGTTCTATCGCTTAAACTATCGCCACACGCTGAAAGTTGGGACCATAGACCGCGATGCTGCCTTTTTCCAATTTAAAACCATCTGTGTACTAGATTTGTGCGTTGGGTGGTGTATTGAGACCTTTGTTTCTCCATTCTTGACAGTCACTAATGACCATTTCGAATTTTCTGGAGAACCGAAATCTCTTGTTCATCTGGAATCTTGAAGAACGGCTTGAAGAACGCTCAGACGGCCGATAAAAAGCACCTTATTTCAGTTCTTGTATCTAAGGCAGTCTAAGAGCACTTAGCGTAGCTTCTTTCTGCACTGTGAGGTGCAGCGGTGTAGAGTTTAAGCATTGTACGTAATGCTGCCGTCGGGCTCGCTTTCATTGCCCCGCTCATGCCGACACAGGCTAATCGGTGTAGTCGATTTAACTATTCCTTAGCTTTGGTCTGTTATGTCTTAGGCCACCGCACTAGAGAGGCGTAGGTGACCATTGGTCTGACGGCTTTAGTGTAGGTAGTAGGTTTGATGGGGGTGATTTCCAGTGAGATTTGCTTCAGTTCGAGCTTCCTCTTCTTAGAAAAGGGTAGCTTTCCAGGGATGATGGTTAAGCCCTTGGCTCTGCATCATTTTGAGATCAAGTTGAAGGCACATTTCATCATTTCCGACATTATGTTCTGGAATTCGCTCACAATGCTGATGACAACCTCGACAGTGTTACCAGATTTGGTTAGTAGCTCTAGCAATTCGTCAATAACTAAGGTCCAAAGCAGATGTGACAATAATCTCCTCTGTCGACAGGCTCTTACTTACTTACTTAGATGGGGCTACAGTCCAGGGTGGACCTGGGCCTCAACCAACTAACTTCTCCAGCCAGCTGCCTCCAGTTACGCACGCCAAGTTGGTTGAGGTCCCCCTCCACTTGTTTGCGCCACCTACCGCAAGGTCGTCCTCTACTGCGTCGTCAATCCGGGGTGGATTCGAAAACTTTCTTAGCGAGAACGTTGGACTCCATCCGCTCTAAATGACCCAGCCATCTTAGTCGCTGTATGTGAACTCTTCTGGCTAAGTCGATGTCCTTGTACAGGCCGTACAGTTCGGCATTGTACCTTCTCCTCCACTCATCGTCTATGCAGACGGGACCAAAGATCGCTTGAAGAACTTTTCTCTCGAAATAACCAAGGGCATCCTCATCCGGTTTAGTCAAACCCCATGCGTCTGCGCCATACAGCAGGACTGGGATGATTAGTGTCTTATAGAGAGTTACCTTAGTAGTTCGAGATAGGGTTTTGCTACTCAATTGCCGTTTTAACCCATAGAAACAACGATTGGCAAGAGTAATTCTTCGTGTGATCTCCCTACTGATGTCATTTGCGGAGTTCACCATAGAGCCTAGGTAGACAAAATCCTTTACTACCTCAAAATTATATCTATCTATTGTGGCGTTCTGTCCAAGACGCCGATGTTGGGTGTCCTTTTTTGTAGACAGCATATATTTTGTTTTGCTTTAATTGACCGCTAGACCCATCTTTGCTAGGTAGAGTGACTGAATTAATCGAACCCTTGTTACCTACATAGGTGCACAGTGTAGGTAGTAGGGTGCATAAGAGTAGTAGAGATGATTGACTCAATCAATCCCTGTTACTGATATACAGTCGTGGTGTTGTGTTTTACCAGTGCTAGTCCGGTATGGTTTGAGAGGGCCATCTGTTGTCATTTGTAGGTGAGAGCTACATTACAATCCTCTTGTGGGTAGATGGTGACCAATACGGCGTGGATGGGGATGGTGACTGATTCCATCGAACCTATTGCTATGCTGCTGGTGACTATGAGTACCACACATGAGTTACTTCCCGTTGTAAGGAGGGGGCGAAGTGTAAGCTGTTGTGTCAGCTAAACCAGTTATATGTTGATACATACACACATACAAACATACATCTTCAATGGCCCGCTAATCCTTCATGAGGGTCGCGGGGGTAGGATGCTTAGGTGGACTCTCCATCCTTCTCGATCCTCCGCCATTGACTCTAATTCATCAGGAGGAATCCCTAGGCTGCTCCAGGAGAGATGTCGGACTTGGTCCAACCATCTATTTCTAGGCCTTCCGCGGAGTCGCCTACCTGATGGCACGTCAACTATGGCGCATCCTGGAAGCCGGTCTGGGGGCATACGAACTACGTGACCAAACCATCGAAGCATAGATCGTTCCGTTCGGAGAAGTAGCTGCTCAACATTAAGCGCCTTGTGTACTCTGGTGTTGCGCACTCGATCCGTACGAGTTATTCCAGCAACACCGCGAAGGAACCTCATTTCAGTAGCTTGTATCCGCGATCTTATTCTTTCGGTCACTACCCAAATTTCATGACCATAGGTGAGAGTTGGAACATACACCGAGTTAAAAACCGATATCTTAGCTTGAACACTAAGTTCGGCCTTCCTTATAACAGACTGGCCAAGCTCTCTCAAAATTGATCCAGCCTGACCAATTCTACAGGATAACTCGGCATTGCTCCTCCCATCACTCGTGAATAAGACCCCGAGGTACTCAAACTTATCCACCTGCCTCAGTGGGACGCCACTAACATGCAGAGTGCACTGAATGGGTTTTTTGGATACGACCATTACTTCCGTCTTGTTCACGTTGATCTTCATTCCAGCATCATCACAAACTCACTTACTTAGGTGGGGCTACAGTTCAGGGTGAACCTGGGCCTCAACCAACAAGCCTCTCCATTTAGCTCGGTCTTTAGCTAATTGCCTCCAGTTGCGCACTCCAAGTTGGTCGAGGTCCCCTTGAACTTGTGCGCGCCACCTACGGCGATGATTCCCTCTACTGCGTCGTCCCTCGGGATTAGATTCGAAGACTCTGCAGGCCAGAGCGTTGATGTCCATTCGCTCTACATGTCCTAGCCATCTCAGACGTCAGACAAACGGCCACAAACCTTTCGAGTGCGCGCTGAAGTTCGGTTTGAGAGGACCCAAGGATTACCATATCATCCGCAAAGAGCAGATGACTAATCCTTAGGTCTCCCACTCTGAAACATTCTCCGCCACGGCTGCGCTGCAACATCCAATTCATATATACAATGAAGAGGAGAGGTGACGTTGAAAATGTAAAGAAAACCAGTAATTCAGATAAAAGTGAATCAAATGTCTTAGTGGTTAAATTTGTTTCTAAATTAAAAAAAAATGTTATAATGAAGAATAAATTTAGTAAAAAAAATAACTTAACCTCAAAGATTTTTGGTTGTGAAAAAAATAGTAAAATTTTTATAAATGATTCTTTAAGTGGTGCGACAAGATATCTTTTAAAAGCTGCACAGAAGGCTAAGAAAGAAAAATTGTATAAGTATGTTTGGGTTAAAAACGGGAGAGTACTCATGCGTAAGAGGGATAACGATAACTACATTGTTATCAACTCTGTCGAAGACCTTTTAGCACTCAATTAATATGCAAGATCCATTAACAAATTTTTTAAATATTCCGTCTGTCAACTGCGTAGACGTTGACTCTCTTGATCTCGTTTTTAACCAAAAATACTTACAGAATTTTCTTATTATTCATCAAAACATTAGAAGTATGCGAAAAAATTTTGATAACTTTCTTGTGCAGTTAAATTCTTTTGTGAATAAGCCAGAGTTTATTTTTTTGTCGGAAACGTGGATTTACGAAGAAGAAAAGTCGCTTTTTGGTATTGCAGGGTATGATTTCATATCTTGCTGTAATAATGAATATGCCTCTGGCGGTGTTGCCGCTTTTATTAAAAATACGATTAATGTGGAAGCTTACAGTTATAATTTGCATAGTTGTGATGTTCTAAAAGTGAAGGTAATTGATAAGAAGTTAACATTATTTTGTATTTACAGATTTAATGAGTCTTCTATTAACGTGTTTTATGAGGAATTAGAAAATCTATTATCAAGTGAGTCTGCTAATGAAATAATTTTATTGGGTGACTTCAACATAGACATCTTACAAAATTCGATTCTAGTAGACAATTATTTATTTTTACTGTCATCTTATGGCTTGGAATCATGTATAAACAGACCAACTCGTATTTCTGACTCTACTCAGACTTGCATTGATCACATCTTACTTACTTACTTAGGTGGCGCTACAGTTCGGGGTGAACCTGGGCCTCAACCAACAAGCCTCTCCATTTAGCTCGGTCTTTAGCTAATTGCCTCCAGTTGCGCACTCCAAGTTGGTCGAGGTCCCCTTGAACTTGTGCGCGCCACCTACGGCGATGATTCCCTCTACTGCGTCGTCCCTCGGGATTAGATTCGAAGACTCTGCAGGCCAGAGCGTTGATGTCCATTCGCTCTACATGTCCTAGCCATCTCAGACGTCCAATACGCAGTTTTTTGACTAGGTCGATGTCGCTGTACAGCTCGTATAGTTCGTGATTGAATCTTCTCCTCCAAAACCCGTCAACGCAAACGGGACCGAAAATCTTACGAAGAATTTTTCTCTCGAAGCGACCAAGGATATCTTCATCCTCTTTTAATAAAGTCCATGTTTCAGCGCCGTAAAGCAGGACTGGGATGATCAAGGTCTTATATAGAGTCTCCTTAGTTGTTCGAGAGAGGGCTTTACTGTTGAATTGCCTTATAAGCCCAAAAAAACAGCGATTGGCAAGAGTTATTCTTCGATTGATTTCTGCGCTGATTTTGTTTGCTGAATTTATAGCAGAGCCAAGGTAGACAAAGTCCCTTACTACCTCGAAGTTATAGCTGCCCACGGTGACGTTTTGTCCAATTCGTCGATGTTGGTTTTCCCTTCTAGTTGACAGCATATACTTGGTTTTGCCCTCGTTTATCGCCAAACCCATTTTGGCCGCTTCCGCCTCAATGCTTGCTTGCACGCACCGGTGACAGCCCGCTGAGTTCTTCCGATAATGTTTATATCGTCGGCGTATGCAAGCAGTTGTACAGACTTGTAATAGATTGTGCCTTCGGTGTTGGCTTGTGAGTTCCGCACAATCCGTTCAAGTACAATATTGAAGAAGTCACATGACAGCGCATCACCTTGTCTAAAGCCTTTTTTGACATCAAAGGTCTCGGTGAGGTCATTACCGACCTTGATGGAGCAGCGAGCGTTCTCCATCGTCAGCCTGCACAGGCGGACAAGTTTGGCAGGGATGTCAAAACTAGACATGGCTCTATAAAGCTCTTCTCTATAGATGCTGTCATAGGCGGCCTTGAAATCGATAAAGAGGTGGTGAGTATCGATTTGGAATTCTTGGGTTTTCTCCAGGATCTGCCGAAGTGTGAAGATTTGATCGATGGTGGACTTTCCTGGTCTGAAACCGCACTGATAGGGTCCAATCAGGCTGTTGATAAAAGGTTTCAGGCGTTCACACAATATCGCAGAAAAGATCTTGTACGCGATGTTGAGGAGACTGATGCCTCTATAATTGGCGCAGTTGAGGGGGTCTCCTTTCTTGTGGATCGGGCAAACGATGCTGAGATTCCATTCATCAGGCATACACTCCTCTGACCAAATATTAGAAATGAGTTGGTGTATGCACTCTACCAATTCATCCCCAGCTGCCTTGAAAAGTTCGGCCGGTAAACCGTCAGGTCCAGCAGCCTTGTTCGATTTTAGCTTGGATATTGCTATCCTCACTTCGTTTTGGTCAGGTGGACGAAAATTTTGACTATCATCGTCTATGTTGAATGGTTCATTCTGCCTGACAGCGGGATGTTGGTCTTCGTCGCCGTTATACAGTCTGCAGAAGTAGTTTTTCCATATTCTCAGCACCGACTGTGATTCTACTACGAGGTTTCCATTCTCATCTCTACAGGTTTCTTTACGGGTATTACTTCTCTGACACGTTCTTTTTACCTTTTGGTAAATCTTCCGTACATTGTTCCTGGAGTATAGACTCTCGATATTCTCAAACGCGCGCTTCTCATGCTCTTTCTTCTTCTTTTGGAGAAGCTGATGTTCTTCCCGTCTCTTTTGCTCGTAGAGCTCACGAGCAGCTCTCGTCTTCCTTTGCAGCGCCTCTTTGTATGCCTCTTGTTTTGCTGCATGCACTCGCCGGCATTCTTCGTCAAACCAGGGGTTTCGCGGTGGTGGGCGAGCGAGACCCAGCACATCAGTCGCGGGGTTTCTGATGGCATGTTGGCAGCGTTGCCACTGGTCTTCGGCACTTGATGCTGGCGGTATAGGGGTGATTGAGAGATTTCGGGATACGCGTTCAGCGAAGAGTCTGGCGGTCTCTTGCGATTGTAGCTTTTCGACGTTGAATTTTCTCATAGTAATTCTTCTTTGTTGCTCAGATTGGGATATCCGCATTCGTACCTTGGCTACAACAAGGTAATGATCCGAGTCTATGTTGGCCGCTCGGAAGGTCCGGACATCCAGAATACTGGAGGCATGTCTTGCGTTGATCGCAATATGATCAATTTGGTTGATCGTTACATGATCATTGGACCTCTTATGAATATCGAGATGAGGAAACCATGTGCTTGCTATGGTGACATTTCGCTCCACAGCGAAATCAATTAGCCTTAGTCCGTTATCAGACGTGGTGTCGTGTAGGCTATGCTTACCGACTGCTCTACCGAAGACGTCCTCCTTTCCTATTTTGGCGTCAAAATCGCCCAATACGATCTTAACGTCGTATTTAGGACATTGCTCGTATGTTTTGTCGAGGAGCTCGTAGAAACACTCTTTGGAGGCAGGGTCCTTTTCTTCTGTGGGGGCATGAACACATATTAGGCTTATGTTAGCGAATTTAGCCTTGATCCGGATAGTCATAATACGCTCGCTCACGTGTCGGAAGCTTAAGACTTCTTGCCTAAGTCTGCCGCGTATGACAAATCCGCATCCGAATAAGCGTTGCCTGTTGCCTCTGTAGCAATCACCGTAGTAGATGTCACAGTTTTTCATCCTCTTTTTGCCTGGCCCATCCCATCGCACTTCCTGGATGGCGGTAATATCTGCTTTATAGCAGTCTAGGGCCTCTGCTAGTTGTTCGGCTGCACGTGGTCTGTAAAGGGACAGAACATTCCACGTACAGATCCGAAGGTCGTTGTCCTTATTTCGTTTGCTGGGGTCGTCATTAGTTGGGTCATCCTTATCCGAGGCTTTTGGTTGTTTCGGAACCATGCGTTTTTTACGTGGTAGGGAAGTTACCCCGACGGCACAACCCCCAACCTGGAGGGCCAGTTCCTTAATTATTCCTTAGGACGAGGGGCCGGGTACACCGGTGCCAGTAGTCCACTACGGGAGTATGAGCGCTGCCGTTGGCCCATTAAGGGCTCCTCCGCCACCATCTCTATTCCAATGTCCTGACCAACATTGGAAATTCCTTACCGACCTGTGATCCGAATACGTCGAAGCAGCTCGCGCAAGGTATTCACTAAGTTCAACCTAACTGGAACTATAGACGCCACCGTTGACTCCGTCTAGGGAATTCGTCCGCTGCCGCCTGGGACAGGAAGAAGTGCTCTATTGAGAAAAGCACTCTTCCCCCCCTCTCTCATCTGCTGCCACCAAGAATCCGCCAAACGGGGTTGGTTACCCATTTCTTGGATTAAGGTACTAGGCACCCGGCTGTCACCGCGTGGAGGTTGAGAGTAGGAGTTGGTAGGCCTCAGCTGAGTGAAAACGCTTGTGTTTTCATATGATCGCATGCACTGATCACATCATGGTGCGTTTTTTTAGCTCCCAAAAATTCCTGCTCAGCAGCTCCATTTTAGATTTACAGTTAACCGATCATTGCATGACGTGCTTGAGCTTTAAATTCGTTTCTGGTACAAGTTCAAAAAACTTGCCTTCCTGTTCTTCCATCGTAAAAACTGATTATGTTGCGCTTAATAATCTACTTCGTTTTGAATACTGGGATAACATATTAAGTGAAAGTGATCCTTCAAGAGCTTTTTCTACATTTATTGAAACTTTAAAAAAGTATGTCAAGCAATGTTCGAGAGAAGTGGCGAAAAGTACGACCAAAATTAAAAAAACTTAAACCTTGGATAACTTTTGAGTTAATCAATAAAATTAAAGAGAAGAACAAACTTCACAAGAAAAAAGTCAAAAATCCAAATAATATAGAAATCTGTACTGCCTATAAACAATTATGTAAGGATATCTCTAAAGATGTTTTGTTGTGTAAAAATAATTTTTATTTAAGTAAGTTTTTAGAGTTCAAAGGTGATTCAAAAAAAGAATGGAATTTGGTCAAAGAAATACTGAACAAATCAAATCAAATCGAACAGTTTCAAAGCCTGAGAGTTAATGATGTTATCATCTCCAACCCAAAGGATTTCGCTGAAAAATTCAATGATTATTTTGCCTCTGTCGGCTCTAAAGTGGTGTTAGATAGTTGTCCTGTTTTTAATAAATACGAATGTTTAGCTCATGAAATGGCATCCCCTCAGAGCTTCTTTTTTGATCCAATTACGTCTTATGAACTGTACAAAATTATTATCTCACTCAAAAACTCTAATTCTGAAACTACTCGGTGCTTTTCTAACAACTTCGTCAAGAAAATAGCTTTGAACATTTGTGACATTTTATGTCATATTTATAACAAGAGCATTTTTAATGGTGTGTTCCCAGACGACTTAAAACAAGCCGAAGTGTTACCTCTATTTAAGAAAGGTGACAAAACTTCATTAAATAATTATAGGCCAATCTCTTTACTTTCAGTATTTTCTAAGATATTTGAAAAAGCTATAAAGAACAGAATGATCAAATATTTAGAGAAAATCAAATTTTTTAGTGAGTCTCAATTTGGTTTTCGTACTGGTTTTTCAACTGAAGGAGCCCTCTTAAATTTCTGTTCAAATATTTATAATAGTTTTAATAGCAGAAATGCAGCTCTATTTATCGACATTACAAAAGCTTTTGATACCGTCGATCATCAAATAGTATCCAGGCGAACCCCACAGGCGGATCAGTAGAAATGCAGTGAAGTGGGAGGGCTGTGATCCCTTGTTTTCGGATCATAGCCTCGCTGACAAAAGGAAGAAGAAGAAGACCGTCGATCATCAAATACTTTTGGACAAACTGTATAAATGTGGTTTTAGGGGAGTAATGCATAATTGGTTCTGTTCATATTTATTTGGCAGAGGGCAAAGGGTTAAAGTTAATGGACAACTCAGTTCCAATAGCATGATCTCTATAGGAGTTCCCCAAGGTTCTGTGCTTGGTCCGATACTTTTTTTTAATTTTCATTAACTCGCTTTTCTCACAAAAATATCGAAGCAAAGTTAATGCGTTCGCTGATGATATGGCATGTACGTTTCAGAGTGTCTCTGTTCTTAATCTTTCTGCTGACATAAATCATGACCTAGAGGTCTTAAGTCATTGGTTCCAAATGCATAAAATGGTTATTAGTGATAAAACTAAAATTATGTTTTTTAATGTTTGTGGTAAGGAAGTTGACTATGGACCTTTCTTTTTTCATTGTGCTAACTGCAACAAATATAAGCACAGTAAGTATATTTGCAATTCGGAAGATACCTCGCAGACATTTTTTGACTCACGCACATGCTCTGATCAATGTTTTAATATTGAAAGTGTCAAGTCGTTTAAATATCTTGGAGTCTTGCTTGACTGGAAGATGAGTTGGTCTGCTCATACCGATGCACTAAAGAAGTATCTTATGGCTGCCACAAGGCAATTGTACCTTTTAAAACCGTATTGCTCACGAATTCTTCTTAAGTGTATTTATTACGGTGTAGTGCATTCTAAGCTTGCATATGGCATTGTTTCATGGGGTAGTACACACAACAACAAAATCCACCCGCTTCTAATTTCTCAGAAACACGTTATACGTCTCATTTGTAGTAAAAATCGTAGATATAATAGTTTAATACTTTTCCGAAACCTTAAAGTTCTACCTCTAAAGCACTTATATTTTTACAAAGTTTTGAAAATATTTTTCGCTAGATCGGGCTATTTATTGAACAGGTGCTCTTCTAGTTATAGCCTTAGAGTAAACAATCAAAATCTGGCTTTAGCTCCTCATCACAATTTGCAAATTTTTTTTAATTTTTTTACGTCAATTGCTCCGAGACTGTTTAATAGCCTCTTCCTTATAGCATTAGAAGTATAAGAATTGAATCTATTTTTCTTAAAAAAATTAAACTATGGCTTTTAGACCTAAATTATAAAGATATTTATGATCTTTTACGTGTTACTACTTAACTCATTGTTCTATTGTATTTATAATTATATATATGCTGGTATTTAAATAGCAAAAGGAAAAATAAATGTATTTATATATACAAATCTTGTCGTGACCCCATCTCACTACATTTTAAACTTTATTTTTTTTGTTATTTTCTTATGCTTTGCCTGCTGCTTTCGCCTCTAGTTCCTTCTGAACTATAGATTGCAGATTCTTTATTAATTTACTCATATTAATATTAACCATTGCTATTTGTAGACTATTCAAATGTTATAAATTGATAAAGAAATAAATTGAATTGAAATTGAAAATTGAATTGACAAAACGCACCCTTGGCGGATTCCAATACCCACAGTGAAAGGTATTGATTTAACACCGTTTATACGAACACAGCTTCTACAGTTTATATATAAAGACTGAATCGCACTTAACAGGGAACCATCAATCCCATACTCCTGCAGAACACTCCAGAGTTTGCCTCGAGGAACTCTATCATATGCTTTTTCCAAATCCACAAAACAAGTGTAGATAGGTTTAGCATACTTCCAGGCCTTCTCAAGAACCATTCTGAGAGTGAACAACTGGTCGGTTGTGCTTCTAGCGGGACGAAAACCGCAACTACTCATCCCCCAAACTGTCTTCAACCACAGCTCTGGAACGCGTTTCTAGCACCTTAGCGAAGATTTTTCCAGGGAGACTTAAAAGTGATATACACCTATAGTTGGCGCAATCTCTTTTGTCTCCTTTTTTAAAAAGAGGAACTATCACCCCCATTTGCCAATTACCAGGTGTTTCACCGCATTCCCAGGCCACTTTAATGGCACGCGAGAGCCAATGCACTTCCTCTTTACCTAAAGCCTTGAGCATTTCTGGCGGAATTGCAGATTTTGATATAAATATAAATTTACAATGTCTATGTTAGACAGATGACTTAGGCCTTGAAAGAAGTATTCACATAGTAGTCTCTTTTTCAGAGTACCTAGCGCTGTGCATGTGCCAATGAGATGAATGTTGTTTTCCTCTTCTTCTTCATCTCTGCAACTTCTGTAGAAATCATTTGATAGGACTCTACCTATCAGGCAGTGTCCTGTGATTATTCCTACTATGATGCTTGTATTCCTCTGTTTAGAGATATGGGTCTTTTGGTTTTCTTTGCGTAGTAGAGAAGTGATCTTTCTGGACGACATGCACGTACTTAAGTTGTTCCATCCGTTGTTTACGATTGCTTGTGCTTCGTTGACCAAGCGAAGTTTCATCGTTCATATTGGGGTGCCGGTACTTCTCTGTTTTTTATTTTTGGTAGACCGGTGCCTAATTTGGCTAGTTCATCGGCCTTACAGTTGCCTAGAATATCTCTTTGTCCAGAGATCCAGCACAGAGTAATGTTGCACCTGTCCGCAATTTCATTAAGAGATCCGCGGCAATGTTTAACTAACTTAAATCTTATTGCTGGCGTTTCCAGAGCTTTGATTGCTGACTGACTGTCTATGTAGAGGATGATATGCAGATTTACCATCTATCGGGAACAAAGAGAGTTTGCGCGCTGCTTCACGAATAGCTGATACTTCCGTTTGAAATATACTGCAGTGGTCCGGAAGTCGGAGAGCTGCGTTTAGCAGAGGTACATGGGAGAATATACCCAATCTCGTACACTTGGATGTTTTGGAACCATCTCTGTAGATTTCAATTGGGGCGTAATCCTTTGCCGATCTGTCATTATTACGTCTTAGAATGGACTGACTGAAGTGGACTAACCTTGAATTATGAATGCGATACTGCATTCCAGCTTCATCTAGCTTTCATCTCTTATTTTTACGTTAAAAGCTTTAGACGTTAGATCTTTCTTCATCTGCTCTTATCGGATTGCAAATCTTTCCAGTAAATTAAATATGCATAAATAAATAGCTCAAGTCTTAATCAAGTTGAACAAATCTGTACTAACTCTCCGCCCTCTTACCAATTTAATTTGAATTTCTTTGATTCAAACAAAGACCTCACCTCATTACCCTGAAAACCTGCCCGATGAGAGCCTAATGACCATTTGATGCTAATTGAAGGTAATTGTGAGAAAATTCACTTATCCCGTGTGATTCACGAATCATTAGACTGCTGCATTCGAGAGCTACTCACCTCTAGCTACCGTCTTTAACGAACACTTTGATGGTTGTAGAGTTATTTGTAGATTTGACAACTGCGATAATAAAGTCGTTAGGTGTTTGTTTTCAATTTTCTGTGTAATTTAACACTTGCTGGCTCGGTCTTCGGCTGTGTGTGCTTCTTTCTTCGGTTTGTGGGCTATTTTGAGTCGTGTCGTAGAACTTTCACTGGTTGTACAACTTTTTCCCTCGTCGATTTGAAATTCTTTCAAGATTTCTGATTATCTGTACGATACGAATGAATAATGCATAAGACAACCGTCGGGAACGAGACGATGGTGCACAGCATACAACACAACAATCAGAGGACGTTTCTGCACACCTGTGCCTGATTGGGGACGCAGTTCAGGTGGTGACAATAAATTGTATTTTGTTTCAAAGAACGAAAATGATGGTCGTATATTTTCCATCGAAACTACAGTTTCTCATAATTTGTTGTATTAGGCTTTTGTCATGGTAAGTGGACTGTGGAGATGGGTGCGATAAGAATGACCATGAGTCGGATTTCAAAATGTAATGGGAAAATGTTTTCGAATGTCGAACATGGGTGTAAGGTATCTTAACCTACACCAAGGAACCTTATCAATTGATGGTGGATTGATTTCGATAGTCCTTGTCGGAGACGCATAGCACAAATAAAAGAAAGTATGCACACTTGTCCTATTAATGATGATTGAGTATTGCATTGAGTATCAACTTTCGCGTTTAACGTACTTCAATGCAAATTTATTTTAATGGGTTTCTATATCTTTTTCTGAATATTATGCAAGATAAACTCAATAAATTTATACTTTCTTGGCAAACGAAATATATGCACACGAAAATGAAAGCTATAAACGTCCAATTTAGATATCGATGCTCTTAGCAAGGTGCGAAATTACTTAAATGTGCTAATTAACTATAAGATTTATCGGTGAGGGCGTTTAGATGCAAAAATATAAAGTTATAAGCCGGAAATAAAGAAAGCATGGAAAATATTAACATATCTTCAATCGTGGAATGAGGGGTCATGTCTTGACATTCTGAATCAGAGATTTTAGCTTTAGAAGCAGACTACGGATATGATGGAGTATTTCTTCTTATTCAAAGTCTACTATTATCTACCGATTAATTTACTTACTTAGGCGACGCTACAGTCCGGGTGACCTCAACCAACAAAGCTCTTCAGCCAGCACGGTTACGAGCCAGATATCTCCAGTAGCGCACGCCAAGTTCATTGAGATCCCCCTCCACATGTTCGCGCCACCTATAGCAAGGTAATATTCTATTGAGCCGTCCATTCGGGGTGGATTCGAAGACTTTCTTGGCGTGAACGTTGGGCTCCATCCACTCTACATGACCTAGCCATCTTATTCGTTGTATGTGATCTCTTTTGACTAAGTCGATGTCCTTGTACAGGCCGTATAGTTCGGCACAATACCTTCTCCTTCACTCACCGTTTATGCAGACAGGATCAAAGATCACTCGGAGAACTTTTCTCTCAAAGTAACATCTATCGATTAGCAAAGTTAAATCAAGCTGTCCGTTTCCCACTCAAGAAGGTGCAAAGACTAGCCTGTATGGGTATTATCGCCGCAATGCGCACCTGCCTCACTGGAAGTTCTTTTAAACCCTCCACCCCAACACATAAATATTATGAAGACTGGAGCTGCCAGTGCTCAAAAGCTTCACCTTTTATGCAATAGGCAAAACTCAAATTCAGTTAGAACAAATTCTGCTACTATCTTCTCTATTAGCATGCATCTTAGACTTCATGCTTTCGAAAATACCTGACCTGATCGAGTGTTTCGATGTGAAGGACATATCTACCAACCACATAAAAGTTAAAGAGAGCTTTGATGTGTGAGATTAGCTGGTAGAACAACTAACTGGGAAGGCTTTAGGAACGAAATTAAAGATAATATTGAACTGAGCGTTCTACTTACAACACCCTATGAACTTGAGGTTGAAGTTGATCGCTTCCTTGAGATCGTACACCTCGCCTCTTGGAATTATACGCTCAATCCAAGGAAAACGTTGGACAAATACGGCTTACGATATCCTCCGGAAATAAACGAACTGTTCAAGGAAAAAAGAAAAGCGTGTAAAAAATGGCAACGGAGTGGTGCTCCGCAACATAAAGTACACTTGAATCGTCTGTGCAATTAGTTGAAGACGACTATTATGGCTTTTAAGAATCGTGCGATAGGCTCTTACCTTGAAAGTTTAACAGCGAAATAAATTCCAATTATTTACTTTGGAAAGCTGTAAAAGGCACCAAAAGGCCCAAAGCCCCCGCTCCGCCAATTTAATTAAATCAAAGTGAACGGGCAAGCGAAGATAAAGAAGAGGCGGACGTCTTTGCGGCTCACCTGAAAGAAACCTTTAAACCATACGATAGTCAAGTGGTTTACGGCAACATCAATAGGCCGGATTTACCAACTGACGATTTAACACTCACAAGTGCAACGCTAAGGGAACTTAAGTATGAGATCGAGAATCTAAAACCTTATAAATCTCCTGGTTATGATTTAATCACAAGAGAAATTCTAAAAGTTTTACCTAGAAAAGAGCTTCTCCATATTGTAAATGCTGCGCTCGTATTAAAATACGTGGCGAGCCAATGGAAAGTTGCGGAAGTCAAAATGGTTTTAAAACCAGGTAGACCAATTTCGCTTCTTCCAGTCATATGCAAAATTTTCGAGAATATATTACTAAGGCGTCTCCAACCGATAACAGCGACCACCACGGGTCACTGGCCTATAGGAGATCATGCAGTTAAACTATGTATCCCACACAACACACACTGTCGCAGTTGCAATGTCGCTACTGAGAAAGAATTTGCGGCACTAGCTAGAGCCAGACAACGAGCTTTAGGAAAACCCCTTTTTGGTTCCCTTTGAGAAAGTCTTAGATGGAAACATTAAAGATTTAATAATCTTTTTAAGTTCCCTAGGCTGGATCTAGAGATTCCACACCAACACATCGTTTATATTTGGGTATCAAAACGGCACCTAGTGCTAATTGGGTTATTTTCTTAAGAAGAACCACCACATCTACCTACCTACCTGACCACCAGTTTCGTTCAGAAGTAAGCATTCGACGATTGACTAGGTGCATAGAATTACGGACGTAATAGAGAAAGCACCTAAAGAAAAAAAAAAAAAATTCTTAAGGGTATTTCTTGACGTCTCTCAAGCATTTGATAAGGTGTGGCATGATGGCTTCAAATGCAAATTACGACAAGTTCTCCCTGTATGCCTATACGATATTCTAGAATCATATCTCGGAAATACACCCTTCCGTGTTAGACATGGAAACGAATACTCGGAGCTCAAAGAAATTTCTGCTGGCGTACCGCAAAGAAGCGTTCTTGGGCCGCTTCTCTATCTGTTATATACTCGTGATATACGGAAAGAAGATGGCACTATCCTTGCTAGGTTTGCCGATGACACTGCTATCCTAGCAGTAGGTAAAACAATCGAAGAAACTACACTGAATAAAGTAAATGAATGAGCGAGGTGGTATTTTTTGGTCAGTAAGAATCTGACACTACTATGAGCATGCGCTTGCTATTCTCATTGTGGCTATGGAAGATTTTCACCTACCCTTGGGGAAAAAAAGTTTGCGGTGGTGAACCTGGGCCTCAATCAACACTCTCTTATATCATTTGGACACTTACTTACATCATGTATTTGTTTTACATCATGTAAGTTTGGAAGCCAGGAAGATGTACGTTTCCAGTTTATTAAGTAAATTTATTAGAAGTTTGCGATGCAAAGCATCTTGTCTTTAATGAGACATTAGAACCAAGTACGACATATCTCAAACTTACTATTCACTTCGTTTAGTGTTTAAGTTTAACCTTAGGAGGTCCTAGCTCTATTAAATATTTCAGAAGAAAGTTATCATGTTCCAGAAAATGCGAGCAAGTGAGTTTGAAAATATTCACATCACATTTTGTGTTTGATGATTTTTTTCTCAAAGAGTCCCTTCGTAGAAATGTGGCGAAAACCCGCTCCCATCTAGTTTTGACCCAAAGTACCATCTAAGCTTTTCGCATTCGTGGGTTAAAGGAATCGAAAAACTCTTTGATGCACTTTGTATTTTGTAAAAAAAATTGCTACTTACTATAAAATTTACTCCTTGACGTAGTGTGCACAATTTTAACTATTTGAGGCAGACGGTGGCTTCTTGACACTGCTGCATTGAACCCATAGACAAACTAAGAAATTTTTATTTGATGAAGTCCTCAAATCATTTTATGTCCTCAGGCTTCATTGTTGAATACATATTGCTAGTCTAGACACCGTTAGGTCCAAAGTAATCATTTTCAAGATTGGGTTTGGACGATACTCAAGGCAAGAAAGATAAGATGGGCTGGAATAACCAGGATGTTGAAGTGGTTATGGAGTATAAATATCTCAGAGTTTTAATTACACCTCAAATATCCTTCAAGGCCTATCTCGGAGAAAAATGAAAAGAGGCGAGAAATGCAATTATTTTCAGTTAGCGGGGCGTCCTCGGGAAGAAAAACGTTCCATCGAGCAGCAAATTTAAGGTTTTCAAAGCGGTTATGTGCTATGCTGAACAAATTTGGGGTATATTCGAGTACGAAGAGGTTAAAAAACATTTAAGATATTTCTTTAAAAAGATCTTCAGGGTACCGGAAAACACACCGACATAGATGTGTCGCTTTGAAATTGGTTTATTTCCTCTCTACATCTTTACATTAAGATTGAATTTTCTCTACATATTGAAAGTATTGGAACTCCCTCCGAACTAACGCCTTCTACACATTTTCGCAAAATATTTGGTACAATGAAAGCTGCAAATCTTTAACGAATGGTCGAGGCTAAGCAGCGAATATAATATGCAGCTAACGAACTATAATGCAGAATCTTGGACACGTTCTCTGAACGAGCTGTTATCTGATATTGAAGAGTCTTCTTCTTCTTCCTATTTCGGAGAGGTTAAAATCCGGAAACAAGGGATCATAACCCCCCCACTACACGGCATTTGTACTGATCCGCCTGTGGGGTTCGCCTTGAAGAGTCTCCCAGTGCGAAGTTCAGATTGAAAGCGATACAAAATGACACCAGGTGTACGTATCGTTTACTCAACCATGGTCTGGCTGCGAAAAATTATTTCCACAATCGGATAAGCATAGATGTAATTTCTAGCATCTTTAAGGCTAGAGGCGAACTACTTCGGCTGAAGTACAGACCTCATATAAGCGACGGGAATGAAGAACGCAGCTTTTACAACCTTGGAAAAGAATCTTTGACAATGATGAGGACTGGAGCGTGGTGGCTGGCTATTTAAACCTGCATTAAAATACCGGCAGCATATAATGTATGGGTGTGCGGAAATAACACATAAGCCCAGTGAAATTTTTGTGACAGGGCGAGTAGATGTCGCCTGTAAATAAGCATCCTGTCCCTAAGGCAAGGCGTTATGCGACTCGTACTGAGGCCTGAATGGTGCTGGGGTCGTAAAACCCATACAGCATCGCTAACGGAGCCCTCCAAATAACTGGTGCCCTCTGGTTGTAATACAGCCTCACCATATTACAGGGGTCTCTGATGTGGTGGACCTTTCTTTCCCCCATACTTGCGGGATCCAAATCATGAATCAAACAAAAACAAATACAAATAAAACAGAAAAAAAGAACAAAAAAAAGTACAAAACCCAAGAGACGAAAGTACAGAGGAAAATCCGTTCAGGAGAAGCTCGGTACTGATGCGATCACCGCCGTTAAAAATAACGGACGGACCGACGCAAGAAGAAAACACAAACGCGGAGATGCCGTCTGAACCAATAAATGAACAGACAACCTCGCAAATGCCGCCGAAATCTCTCCCTGGTGAAATATTAACTGGTGGTCTGAAGTCCGAAACCGACACGGAAGCAAAGGCCAAAGAAACCAGCGAAGAGAGAGAAAAACATGAAGCCATGCATTCCCTGGGAAAGCACATCTCGGCACTGATGGAATTCATTAAGGGAAAAAACAATGTACATCATGAGATTAGGAAACTGGCTAGTGCAATTCGCAAACACTACAGCTGCGTAGTAGATTGCGAAATAGATAAAGTGGTATGCAGTAGATTGTTGGCTTTCCCTTCTTTGTTGGAACAACTGCCAGACCCCAAGCGAAAAAGGACGAGATCTCCAAATACCGAAGAACCCTCCACACTGTTATACGCCGAAATTGTTGCGGAAAAAACGGAAATGGAGGTGAAACAAATCGTGCATAAGGACCAAAAAGAGAGAGAAAAAAAAAGCCCACAGGGAAAAACCATGGACAGACAGTGAAACCCCGGATCGAAGAACGAGGTGCAGAAACTACTAATAAAGTCGTTTGGACAAGAGTAGAAAAAAGTCGAGGCAAGATATATGGTATGCTAAGCCTGACGCACTGGCGATTAAAAATATCGGAGAAATTTCCTATTGCGACATACTCCGAAAGGTGAAGACCAACCGAGTTGAATGGATTGGGGTGTGATGTAACCCGCATAAGAAGGACAGCCAAGGGAGAGCTACTGCTTGGGCTCAAGAAAGCAGCTGATGGAAGAACATCCGAACACCAAAGTAAAGTGGGAAAAGTTCTCGGTAAAATAGCGGAAGTGAGATCCCTAGCGCAAGAGGTGCTCCTTGAGTGCAAAGACCTAGATGGCGTCACCACAAAGGAAGAGATCTGCCAAGCTCTGTCCGAGCAGTTCGAGGAAGCACAAGGCATACAGATCTCATCCATCAAATCTATGAGGACAGCCTATGCAGGGACGCAAACTGCCGTCATTAGCCTCCCGATAAATACTGCCAAAAAAGTTCTGGAGGTTGGGAAAATAAAAGTCGGATGGACGGTATGCCGAATACGGGAGAAAATAACACCGCTGCGATGTTTTAGGTGTCTTAACTTGTTCTTCTTCCAGGATCTCGAGGAACTCTCCGGCGTTTCAACGGAAAAGATGTTGAACTTCATCAAATCATCGGGGTGGTTTGTATGCAGAAATGAAGTAAGTGACTGAGTAGTTTTTAGTTTCATTGGGTAAGGGATCACTTTTTCCCCCAGGGGTACCACAATGGGTCATCGCTGACCTGAGTGTGGCAGAGAGCGTCGCTCCCTGCCAGCCCACATACCTAACCTAACCTAACCTAACTTCGGGCACCTAGCAAAGGCGTGTAAAAACACGTTGGATAGGAGTGAGGATTGCGTTCGGTATGGACAGAAAGGCCATGTATCTAAGAACTGCAGCAATGATGCAAGGTGCGTCCTTTGCGAAGAAAAGGGAAGTAGCAACATCAAACACGCGGCAGGAAGCATGTATATATAGTATTCCCGGTATACCAAGAAGCTGCAAAAGTCGCAAGAAGAATATGAAAGTTCTGCAACTAAACTTAAACCACTGCGAAGCGGCACAGGACATCTTGACACAAACCGTTCGCTAGTTAAAGATAGATGTTGTCGTATTATGCGAGCAGTACAAAAATCTCGATGATACAGTTTGGGCTGCGGATGACTCAAAAAGAGCTGCTATTTGGGCCTGTGGAGATTGCGCCTTTGAAGAAAAAAATGATGACACCCGGAACAGGCTTCGTGCGAGCAAAGGTCAAAGGAGTACATGTCTATAGCTGTTATGCATCTCCAAACAACACCATTGAGGAGTTCCAAAGTATGCTTGATAGGCTCGTGGATGATGCTAGAGGTCGTAGCCCAACGAATATAGCTGGAGACGTCAATGCATGGGCCACTGATTGGGGCAGCGCACAGACCAATAGAAGGGGAGAAGCTCTTCTAGAAGCCGTATCGTCACTAGACCTAATATTACTAAATGCAGGAAGTGAGCACACTTTTAGTAGAAATGGTGTAGGCTCCATAGTTGATATCACCTTTGCAACTAGTTCCTTATCGAGAGGCGCCAACTGGAGAGTCAGTAATCAATATACTCACAGCGACCACCTTGCCATCCTGTTTGAAGTACAACCTAGAAGACCAACCCAGGAACGCCCAAAGAAGGCACAACGAATGGGGTGGAAAATAAGCACTATGGACAAAGACACTTTTGAGCTGATTTTTGCAGAGTCAACAATAAGCCCAGGAACCGCAAACGCTATGGCCGTTGAGGTTACCAAACAAGTAACTAGGGCTTGCGACGCATCCATGGCCCGGAAAACGTCAACAAATCGCCAGCCACCAGTATACTGGTGGAACCAAGAGATAGCAGAGCTACGCTGCAAGTGCCATAGAGCCTGAAGACTATTCCAGCGATCCAGAGGTTTGACCACAAATCAGGACCTACGGGTGCAATTCAAAGATAGGCGAAGAGAGCTAAAACTAGCCATCCGCAGAAGTAAGAGCAATAGCTTTAAGGAACTCTGCGAGCAAGCAGATGTAAATCCTTGGGGCACCGCCTATAGAACAGTAATGGCAAAACTCAAAGGCACTAGGGCACCCTCCCCCTCATGTCCTCTCCTTATGCAGAAAATTGTATCGGGGTTGTTCCCACCTCAAACACCAGCAGAGCGTATAGATCTACCTCCGGAAGTACAGGACATCCCAACTGTCACGCAAAGGGAACTCCTGGATATGTGCAGACGATTCGAGGATACCAAGTCACCTGAATTGGATGGCATACCGAACAAGGCCCTTAAATTAGCCATTAAAACAAATACGCAACCATTTGTGGAACTCTACAACAAGTGTCTAACAGAAGGAGTTTTTCCAGACCAATGGAAAAAGCAACGTCTAGTGCTGCTGTCTAAATGGAAAAAACCACCAGACGAGCCCTCGTCATACCATCCCATATGCCTGTTAGACACAATGGGTAAAATACTGGAGCGAATCATATGCAACCGATTAGAAGCGGCAATTGATGAAGCCGGGGGACTCTCCAACCAACAGCACGGTTTTGGGAAAGCTCGTTCTACAGTAGACGCAATAATAAGGGTAACTACAAGCTTGGAAGAAGCTATTCAGGGCAGGAGATGGAGAGGCGGTGCAAAGAAATACGATGCCGTTAACATTGGACGTCAAAAACGCGTTCAATTCTGTGAATTGGGGACTCATAGTGCAATCGCTTAGGTCAATGATGGTGCCATGGTTCTAAATTAAAATAATACTGAGCTACTTCGAGAAACGGTTTCTGCTCTTCGATACCGACGATGGAGTAAAGCAGTACCACATATCTGGCGGAGTTCCACAAGGATCGGTATTAGGCCCTATCCTTTGGAACATTATGTATGATAGGGTTATCAAATACCTAGGTGTGATGATCGACGCGAGGCTCACTTACAAGAGTACCTTGAAACAACGTGTAACAAAGCGGCTCGGGTGAGCGGTGTCTTATCAAGAATAATGATAAATATTGGAGGACCTAGGAAACAAAGGAGACTTATTCTATCAAGGGTGGTGCAGTTCATCCTTATGTATGCGGCACCCATATGGGCCAAAGCTATGATGAAAAAGACCTACGCAAGAAGAATAAACTCAGTCAACAGACTATGTGCGCTGAGAGTATGCTGTGCCTTTCGTACGGTGTCAGACGAGGCAGTATGTGTCATTGCGGGAATGCTACCAGCGGATATCTTGGCTACCGAGCTACAAAGGACCTACGGCGCCAAAATTCAGGAACCTCAAGCGTCAGTCAAAAATATCAAGCTGGAAGAAAAACAGCGAAGCATTAGAGCATGGTAGGAGCGATGGAACCAGTCCTCAAAGGGAAGATGGACCCATCGACTTATACCGGATATCCAAAAATGGATGGACCGGAAACACGGAGAGGTAGATTTCTATCTTAGCCAGTTCCTAACCGGACATGGCTGCTTTCGAGCGTATCTCAACAGGTTTGGGCTCGATGAATCTCCCAACTGTCCAAATTGCGGAGAGGCCCGAGAAGACGCTCAGCACGTATTTTTTCAGTGCCCACGTTTTCATATAGAGCACAGAGAACTGGAGGAAAAAATTGGAGAAATACCAACCCCCGAAAACATTGTACACCATATGATAGCATCGAATGCAATATGGGACGCGGTGAAACAAGTTGCAGCGATAATCGTGCCGGAACTTAGAAGGCTGGAAAGAGTCAGAGAGAGCAACCAAGTCCAACCGGCAACACTTTTGGAACAAGGGGCGGAAGACAGCGAAAGAAGAGCATAAATAGCTAACCAGCCCCGCGAAGTAATACCTAACGGTAGTCCCGCGGGGAGAGTGGTTGAAGTGTGCAGGGTGTGGTTTAGTACGTAGGCGTATTCCTGGCATCGAGTATTCAGGTTTGCGAATCGTGCATGCTAGTAGTTCGGGCTACTGGTATCTTTAGAAGATTACACACAATTTGGCGCAGCCATAAAAAGAAAAAAAAAAGCATATAATGTAGGAAGTTTTTTTTTTAACGTACAGGATGAAAACGCTTTAGCCGATATTCAGTTAAAGATAAAAGACACTTTAACCCTGATCACAGGCATTCCGAAATTGAACAGACGATCGCTAACACACCACTCGTTTGCCCGAGGTACCACTTCGGCTACTCAGCACTACTGCGGGTAGAGCAGTAGCATTAGAGGGTATTTCTCGGAACTTTTCTTAACGAGCGAACGGTTCAGGAACCAATAGACACAACCATAAAACGAGAGAAGTAGTAGTGGATTGGTCATACGTTCCGAAAGGGTGACAGTTCCATTGTGAACCATGCTATGCAATGGAACCCTTTAACTCGGAATGGCAGAAGATCTGGGGGTCCGAGGAGAACATGGCGTAGAATAGTCGAGAAGGAGGCACGGCAGTTGGGGAAAAGTTAGGGAGAGCTGAGACACATTGCTAGAACCCGTAGACGATGATGCGTAGGCGTCGTAGAGGCCCTAGGACCCACAAGGTAATACGCGATATAAGTAAGTCAGAAGTTCGTGAAGGTGCACTCCATTGACTCTGAAATTTCAATCAATCAATCAATATACTCCTCATGCCATTGGCAAACTATCAGGCAAAACTATCATACAAAACGTTGAAATTTCGTCTGGATTCAAGTGGTACCAAATGGGATCGTCATAGAAAACTTGTATAGTCTCCGAAAATATTTTAAAAGTCGTAAAAATGGCGATTTACTACCCTTATCTCCGTCTATAATAACAACTACTCGCAGACTAAAAGATCAAGCTACTTCCTCCACCCAATACATCGCCACTTAGTCAGCACGTCTTCTTCGATTTCCTCTACTTCTTGAACCGATCATTCGCTAATAAAAAGAAAAACAACATCACCTGCTACTCTACTCTACTATTGAACTCTTTTATTGGTTCAATTAGAACACCAGTCGTAAAAAATTTTAAACAAATATTTGTTATTGGCAAAGCAAACGCTTTCGACCTGAATTCTTCAATTCCTTCGAAATCAACATCAATTAACACATAAAACTAATTAAACATACTGATTACCGCCGCACCGAGCCGAGCCGAACCGAGCCGAGGCGATGTGTTCTTTTACGAGTACATACGAGTATGAATGCAATCCAATGGTTGGTTCTTCTCAATCATTCACCAGAAATCACAAAATACCACTCCAGCGGGTGGTTGGGGGAAGAGGAGGCAGCTTCGGAACCACAACTAGTGAAAATTTCCCAACTCTTCCTCGTTCGAGTAGAAAATACTCACTTCAACTCTCGACTTAAAGGTGTACACACATTCGTATTACCACACATCGTCGTTGTCGTCGTGGAAAACCTGAAAAATCAAAGCCAAATCAAGTGAAAAAGTGGTACGTTCCGGACCTGTCGTCCAGTTAGCCAGTTAACTAGTATACCATGGCCGTTGCTGGTCAAACTATTTTGTCCATTTGCCAACGAGATCATCAGTTGAGGTACAACCAAGTCGTCGTAACAGTGACCCAAATTGCGTCGAGTCGAGTCGAGAGAGTTATTTCACTGATTAGCGTGAGTGAGCTACAGTCAGATACATTTTTGCATACTAAAAATTCATAAGTATCTAAAAGATACTCATATGGCTAATTGAACGTGCAATTCATTTGCAGTCTATTTCATAAGTTGGTTACTCAGAGATCCCTCATTCGACTGTGTGTGTGTGTATGTGCGAACACAAAGCACTCGATTAAGTGCATTCATTCCATTATATAAGCCCAGTGTATCTGTATCTGACAGATGCACTTTGTTCAGCAGAAGTAAATTTTGCGTAATTTTCTTTTTATCTATGACGAATGGTATGCTCCAGATACAGCTTAAGATCGAGTTAATAGTTTTTTTTTTTTTTTTTTTTCGATTTCAAAGCCTCGGCGGCGTATGTGGACTCGAATTGGGGCGTGGATTTTGGTGCACGGCTTAAGAATTGGTTCAATCGAGAAGATCGATGTAGGCATGTGAATGACGCAGCGGGGGGAAGTGTGATCATTTCAGATGCCGGCGCAAACCAAAAGATTCTTTTTTTTTCTTCTCCTGTTGTTAATCAATGCTAAACATGGGATAACACTGTGTGTCTTGAGCACGAAGTGGTGGTACAGTTATGTTTGGAAGATACGTTAAGATATTGATGGTAGCGTTTTGTACAATGTGACCTGATTATTAGCCATAAATATTTGTCACACGCATGTGAAGAAGGAAATGTTTAAATAACATTTTGATACTGTCACTGGTGACATAAGAAAGTTTTTTTTTTTTTTTTTTTTCTTACGACTGAGAGATTGTTCTTGATTTGGAGTGCGAGATGCACTAAGATGGATTGTGTAACGATGAGAGATTGATTAAGGGAGAAAGCTATGCTGAATATATGATAGCAACAAAAGATGGAAATTAAAAGAAAAGTATTGTTTGTAAGTTGTTGAGATATGTAAAGTAGGGGTCAGCCATCACTGTTATTACGATCGGCGTTGATTGGTTTCGTTTAATTTTGATTAGAATGGCTTCACTCTAATCGGGGAAATGTTCCATCGATTAGATTTGCATTTAGGAAATAGTGCATCATTAGTTTACTCAAAAAATCAAACACGTTTCTAGAGTGATAGTTATACTACGAAAGAAAATAGATTCATTTCTTTACAAAGTGTGGAAAGATGAGAGATCGTTCATTGCAGTCTGGCCACTAGAAGTATAGAAATCATCAGCTTAACTTACAATTGGAAAGTCAACATATACCTATAAAAAACATATGTCCTGACAGAAAGTAAGCCGTCATGTGCTTTCTTATGGCGTCTTTAGAAGATTTTTCACCTTTTCTCGGCAAAAAAAAGAAGTGCTTTCTAGACACAGTGCATATGGTGAGTTTCCGATGATGACCGTCACTTCGTCTCTGAAAACACATTCCTTCTTTTTAGATGTACCATTGCAGGTGTTGATTGTTCAATTTCAGTGAAGACATCTAGCTGCACTACCATTTAATGTGCTGGGGCCTTCCATGTGAAAGGCATTTGGGGTATCCTGATAGGGATTTAAGAATGGATTTCAACATGAGAGAGGGTCATTAGCAAAAATGGTTTTCTTTTTCTTAATAACTAAGTAGATACAGTGATTGCGACATAGCAATACTGTCAGACAGTCAAGCAGCTATCAAAGGACTTGACTCCTATGTCATTAAGCCGAAACTTGTGTGGGAATGCATACACAGACCTAATGAATTGGGCAGACACAATAATGCTACCCTCTATTGGATACCCAGTCACCTTAGGATAAAGGGTAACAAAGCAGCAGGCTCTCTGGCAAGATAAGGAGCAGCAGAATCCTTCACTGGACCTAAATCATTCTGTAGAATAGGGAAGCATACCATACGTGAAGAATTCAGGAAAATGGAAAAAGACGACAGGGCGAGTACCTGGAATAATGCTCCAGGTATGAGGTAAGCTAAGAAACTTCAGGCATACTACAACCGGAAACGATTCGAAGAATAACATCCTAACAGCCTTCCTAGCGGGGCATTGCAAATTTAGGGAGAAGGGGTACCCAACAAGGCTAAATTCGCTAACATAAGCCTAATATGTGTTCATGCCCCCACAGAAGAAAAGGACCCTGCCTCCAAAGAGTGTTTCTACGAGCTCCTCGACAAAACATACGAGCAATGTCCTAAATACGACGTTAAGATCGTATTGGGCGATTTTAACGCCAAAATAGGAAAGGAGGACGTCTTCGGTAGAGCAGTCGGTAAGCATAGCCTACACGACACCACGTCTGATAACGGACTAAGGCTAATTGATTTCGCTGTGGAGCGAAATGTCACCATAGCAAGCACATGGTTTCCTCATCTCGATATACATAAGCAGACATGGCGGTCCAATGATCATGTCACGATCAACCAAATTGATCATATTGCGATCGACGCAAGGCATGCCTCCAGTATTCTGGATGTCCGGACCTTCCGAGCGGCCAACATAGACTCGGATCATTACCTTGTTGTAGCCAAGGTACGAATGCGGATATCTCAATCTGAGCAACAAAGAAGAATTACTGTGAGAAAATTTAACGTCGAAAAGCTACAATCGCAAGAGACCGCCAGACTCTTCGCTGAACGCGTATCCCGAAATCTCTCAATCACCCCTTTGCCGCTAGCATCAAGTACCGAAGACCAGTGGCAACGCTGCCAACATGCCATCAGAAACGCCGCGACTGATGTGCTGGGTCTCGCTCGCCCACCACCGCGAAACCCCTGGTTTGACGAAGAATGCCGGCGAGTGCATGCAGCAAAACAAGAGGCATACAAAGCGGCGCTGCAAAGGAAGACGAGAGCTGCTCGTGAGCTCTACGAGCAAAAGAGACGGGAAGAACATCGGCTTCTCCAAAAGAAGAAGAAAGAGCATGAGAAGCGCGCGTTTGAGAATATCGAGAGTCTATACTGCAGGAACAATGTACGGAAGTTTTACCAAAATGTAAAAAGAACGTGTCAGAGAAGCAATACCCGTACAGAAACCTGTAGAGATGAGAATGGAAACCTCGTAGTAGAATCACAGTCGGTGCTGAGAATATGGATAAACTACTTCTGCAGACTGTATAACGCCGACGAAGACCAACATCCCGCTGTCAGGCAGAATGAACCATTCAACATGGACGATGATAGTCAAAATTTCCGTCCACCTGACCAAAACGAAGTGAGGATAGCAATATCCAAGCTAAAATCGAACAAGGCTGCTGGACCTGACGGCTTACCGGCCGAACTTTTCAAGGCAGCTGGGGATGAATTGGTAGAGTGCATACACCAACTCATTTCTAATATTTGGTCAGAGGAGTGTATGCCTGATGAATGGAATCTCAGCATCGTTTGCCCGATCCACAAGAAAGGAGACCCCCTCAACTGCGCCAATTATAGAGGCATCAGTCTCCTCAAGATCGCATACAATATCTTTTCTGCGATATTGTGTGAACGCCTGAAACCTTTTATCAACAGCCTGATTGGACCCTATCAGTGCGGTTTCAGGCCAGGAAAGTCCACCATCGATCAAATCTTCACACTTCGGCAGATCCTGGAGAAAATCCAAGAATTCCAAATCGATACTCACCACCTCTTTATCGATTTCAAGGCCGCCTATGACAGTATCTATAGAGAAGAGCTTTATAGAGCCATGTCTAGTTTTGACATCCCTGCCAAACTTGTCCGCCTGTGCAGGCTGACGATGGAGAACGCTCGCTGCTCCATCAAGGTCGGTAATGACCTCACCGAGACCTTTGATGTCAAAAAAGGCTTTAGACAAGGTGACGCGCTGTCATGTGACTTCTTCAATATTGTACTTGAACGGATTGTGCGGAACTCACAAGCCAACACTGGAGGCACAATCTATTACAAGTCTGTACAACTGCTTGCATACGCCGACGATATAGACATTATCGGAAGATCTCAGCGGGCTGTCACCGGTGCTTTTGCAAGCATTGAGGCGGAAGCGGCCAAAATGTGTTTGGCGATAAACGAGGGCAAAACCAAGTATATGCTGTCAACTAGAAGCGAAAACCAACATCGACGAATTAGACAAAACGTCACCGTGGGCAGCTATAACTTCGAGGTAGTAAGGGACTTTGTCTACCTTGGCTCTGCTATAAATTCAGCAAACAAAATCAGTGCAGAAATCAATCGAAGAATAACTCTTGCCAATCGCTCTTTTTTTTTGGGCTTATAAGGCAATTCAACAGTAAAGCCCTTTCTCGAACAACTAAGAAGACTCTATATAAGACCTTGATTATCCCAGTCCTGCTTTACGGTGCTGAAACATGGACTTTATTAAAAGAGAATGAAGATATCCTTGGTCGCTTCGAGAGAAAAATTCTTCGTAAGATTTTTGGTCCCGTTTGCGTTGACGGGTTTTGGAGGAGAAGATTCAATCACGAACTATACGAGCTGTACAGCGACATCGACCTAGTCAAAAAACTGCGTATTGGACGTCTGAGATGGCTAGGACATGTAGAGCGAATGGACACCAACGCTCCGGCCCGCAGAGTCTTCGAATCTAACCCCGAGGGACGACGCAGTAGAGGGAATTATCGCCGTAGGTGGCGCGCACAAGTTCAAGGGGACCTCGACCAACTTGGAGTGCGCAACTGGAGGCAATTAGCTAAAGACCGAGCTAAATGGAGAGGCTTGTTGGTTGAGGCCCAGGTTCACCCCGAACTGTAGCGCCACCTAAGTAAGTAAGTAAGGGTACCCAACAAATGATCCCGTTTACAGTGGGGGGAGGAGTGGAAGCGCTTCACAGTAGATAGTCAGGCAGGAAGGTGCAAAGATGAATATTTTACTGGTATGATAATCACGATGATAAACCAGAGTACTACAGTGCGTTTAAAGAATGATTTAAGCGCACTTCTACATTTCAAATTGCTTCAAATTGCATTCAGAGTGTCTCTTTCGAAGTAGAAGGTAATGAAGCAGTGGACTCGATAGTAAGACAAGAGGCAGCAGAGCCCTTTATAGGTCCTAAACCATTCTGCGGAATAGGTGACTATACTCTAAAAGAAGAATTCAGGAAAGTAGAGAGAGAAGAAGCATGGCAAGTACCTGGATAAGACAAATATGCGTTTGTTTCCCAAGCGGAAACCTATGTTAGGTTAGGTTAGGCTGAGTAGGGTTTTGAGGTTATCATAAGACACTAGGCACTAAGGTGGACCCATCGCAAGCCCTAGGGAACCTTTATGGCAAAAAGACCTAAATCAATTCTCCAATACACTTGATTTCTCTAGAGAATTTCAAGATGTCCTTATTATGGTTCTAGATTATCAAAGAAGTATCTTTCAAGGTGCTTTAGTCTTGTTCTGGCAGTGCCTTGGCATTCACAGTGTATATGTGTTATATCCTTTGAAACATGTATGTCGCTGCAGTTTTGACAACTATTCACCTACTCAAAGTAATTTCGCCCACCTTGAAGGTTTCTCTAATAGCTCAATGGGCCAGATTTCAATAATTGATGAAGATGTGAGAGAGCATTTAGCTTTACTTAGCAGCGATACTACCTGTGCCCCTGACGGAATTCCTCCAATTGTGCTAAAATATTGTTGCAATACCTTGGCATCACCCTTAGCCGCCCTATTTCGGGCATCATTAAAGCAGAGCATTTTCCTTAAGATTTGGAAAAACTCTTTTATCATTCCAATACACAAAAGGGAAATCGAGGTGAAATTTCTAATTATAGACCTATTGCCACACTATCATGTGTGCCAAAACTGGTCGAGGCTATAATTTGTAAGAGTTTTTATTTTGCTTGCAATCCATTTTTATCAACCAAGCAGCATGGGTTTATGAATAGAAGATCCACTGTTGCCAACCTTTTGGAATTTACTTCTTTTACAAACAAAGCCATCGAAGAGGGTGGTCAGGTCGATTGCATTTATACAGATCTTAGCAAGCCCTTTGACAAACTTTCTCACAGCTTAATTCTGTTCAAAATGACGTCTTTGGGCTTTCCAAATCATTTCGTTCGATGAATATGTTCTTATCTTGAAGAACGAAGTTATTTCGGGGAATAACATCCTATGCAATCCTCGCTATATCCGGTGTACCCCAAGGAAGTCACTTAGGTCCTCTTTTATTTATCATTGCGGTCAATGACGTGGTGGCAATACTTAAGAGTACTCGAATCTTAATCTAGGCTGACGACATAAAATCTTTAGACTTGTACGCAGTCAATCTGATTGCATTGCTATGTAGAATGATTTAGATACGTTAGCTGAGTGGTGCTGTAATAACAATTTATTTTTGAACGTATCTAAATGCCAGTCGATCATCTTTTCAGGAAAACGTAATTTTATAAGTTATGATTACAGTCTTAATGAATGTGTACTTAACAAAGTCACATCAATATGTGACTTTGAACAGATTGTCAATAAAGCAAATTCAATGCTTGGTTTTATAAAGCGTTGGAGTAAAGAATTCAAGTGACCTCTTATAACATCCACGCTTTATAATACCTTTGTTCGTCCGCAGTTAGAGTATGCGTCTACCATTTGGTCTCCAATATATGCAGTACATATTAACCGTATTGAGTCGGTACAGCGTAAGTTTGTCTGATTTGCACTTCGCCATTTAAACTCGAATGACCCTACACGTCTTCCACCATATTGCGACCGCCTTCTTCTCTTAAATAGTTATTCTTTGGAAAAACGTAGGGAAGTATGTGATGTAGTATTCTTACATCAACTGGTAAATGGTTTTGTTGACTTGCCGGATCTTTTAAATGAAGTCGGCTTAAACGTAAGATGCTACAACTCCAGAAATACCGAGATTTTCCGCGTAAATTTCCACCAAAAGAACTACGGTTCCAACGAACCTCTTACGCGTATGGCGAAGGAAGTAAATAGTAACCGCGACAAATTCGATTACAACTATGGTAAATTTAATCTAAAACATAAATTGTACGAACGATACTAACTTCTTTGTTGTAAGTGCTTAGTGTAATGTTTGACTTTGCGTAGCATATTCATTTTCAGTTCATACTTTTGTTTAGTATGCAATCTGCTTTTTGCTTACTTGTCCAGTCTTTTTGTGTAAGGTGTTAGGTTTTATAAATATTCACAATACTAACAACTAACATCACGCTAAATGATGACTGTGACAAGCTGGATATTACTTAGTAGCTGATTTGAGTTTTTCTCTCGCAGTTCAAAGTAATATTCGTCACAAAATGCTTGCCCTTAAGCAGTACTGATAGCGTTAAAAGTACCTGCAAATATCCATATTTGATGAACCCAATTTCATAGCATGCTTTCTTAGAAGACAATAACCCGAGAGTATTCCTAACGCTGTTCTTAGCCCTGACCTTTCTAATTTTATGATCTTCCCAGATTTCCTGCGGCTCAACACAGGCCACAAGGCCTTAGACAGCTTATGATCAACCTAAATTAGCCATGTCGATGAGTCTATCCCGAATAATTCCCCTAGCCACACACCTTGGTGGGTTAATGTTACCGATTATGTCCCTATGTGGGAGCTCAGCTCCTTTTTCGGCCAGCTCGTCAGCCTTTTCATTGCCTTCTATATCGCAGTGTCCAGGTACCCAACATAATCTGACTCGGTTCTGCGTACATAATGCCTTTAGTTTTGTGCGCCAATTACTGACGATCTCAGATTTAGTGACACAAGACCCTAGCTCCTTTAGCGCAGTCTGACTGCCAATGAAGATGGCGATATTCTTGTTGGATATTGATCCCATCTTAAGTCATTCCGCAGCTTTAAGTACAGCTAGAACCTCTAATTGGAACACACTGCATGTGCCCGGAAGTCTCAGGGCCACCTGTAGGTTAATATCTCTCGAATATATGCCTGACCCTGTTCTCTCTCTGGTCTTAGAACCATCTGTGTATATTACAATCTGTCTTCTTTTGCCAATCCATTCTAGGAAGATACATTACTTGGTACGGTATGATGAAGTCCAATGTGCCAGGGATTTCGTCCGATTCGTCAGGGGTATCAGGAAATGATTCCTTAAGAATGGAGATCTGTTCTACATTACTGGTCTTGAAGAGACCAAGGTTAGTGAGCCGAAGCCGCACTCTTGTCCGCTTGAAATTTGATTTGTAGGTCTAATGGTAAAAGATACAGAAAGATCTCAAGTGCAGCCGTAGGCGTTGTGCGTAGAGCACCCGTGATGGTAATGCCGGCTGTTCTTTGTACCATGGCCAACATATCCCGTATATTTTTCGTATTCGTTGCTTTCCACCACACAAGAGCCCCATACGTAAGAATGGGTCTGACTATCATTATGTGTAATGAGTGCATGATTGCAGGCTTCAGGCCCCACTTTTTCACTGCCGTCCTTTTACAGATGAAGAAAGCATTAAAAGCTTTGCAAACTGTTTGAGTAGGCGCCGTGGCAGAAGTGGTTAGTGCGTCGGACCACTGCGTGTAGTGTTCCGTGTTCGAATCCAGAAAACATTAAAAAAAAGTTTTTTTCACGGTCCTACCTCTCGGGAACGCCTGACAAACATCCGAGAGTATTGTTGTAATGGGAAAACTTCTCAAACTAAATTGCACCTCAGATATGGCACATCCATGCACACAACGCTAGTATTTGCGAGAGGCTAGGCCCAAGCACTCAAAGAACTGTTTATTTTTATTATTATTTTTTTTTAACTCTTTCCTGTGTATTAAGTTTCCGATTTAGTTTCCTATCTAGCATTATACTAAGATATCGAGCGCGGTCCGAAAGGGAAAGCTCCACCCCTGCTAGCTTAGGCAGCTTGAAAGGTGGTATCTTGTATTTCTGCTGAAGAGTGCTAATTCTTTTTTATCCGGGTTCTCTCAAGCCCATTTTTGGAGACTATTAAGAGCTGATTCCATCATTTAACTTAATGTGTCAAGGAATTTGTCCTCGACTAAAATCACCACGTCGTCCGCTGTGACGCTTATGTATACACTCCTAATGGCCATGAAATATTTTGTAAAGAAAAGGTGAAAGGGTATTTGCGTCTTTAGTGATAGTCAGGCGGCACTTAAACCCTTGCTTAATCCTTTAACTACTTCCGAAATAGTTCGTGGATGTAAAAACTCTTCGAACACGGTCACCATTCAAAATCTTCTGTCTCATTTCTGGGTCTCAGGTTACACTGGGCTTACGAGGAACGAGATCTCTGATGAGATTGCTCTGTGTCCTCGTTTACAGCTCCTATTGGCAATTGGACTTCTAGCGAAGACAGTTGTGTATGGTATGCCTCTGCAGGATGTAGTTGAACTAAACGAATGCTCCTGGACGACTGTAAGAAATTAGCGGCATTCTTGCTGTCTCTCAGCAGAAAAGACAGCAGGCAACATATTGGTGTCTAGACAGGCCACATCGCTTTCGAGTTTCCTATACCCACAGAAAAAGCAAAAAAACATTCTGGGTATGAGCCAAGTAAGGACATTACTAGAAACTATAATCAAAAAAGTTATTCTGACGCCTCCTAACAGGTTTCCTATCGAGGCTCTTCAGACTTAATGAACACCTGAGGAAACAAGGTATAGCCAAAGAAAGGTTTTGCAGATTCCGCATCGATTCAAGTGAGATTCCGGAGCATATTATGGAGTCTTGTAGAGTACTGAGCCCTGAGAAGAAATTTCTGGGCAGATGAGGATGCACCAACCATATGTTAGATCCGCTTCTCATTCTCAAATTCTTCAAAGAAGCTGGACTGGAGAGAGTGCTCTAAAGGTGGTCTAATCAGTAAGAGTGCAAGACTTCGACTCGAATTCTGTAAAGAATTGTAATGCGAGGGGATCTCTAATGAGGGAACATACCATTCGCATTAGTAGTGGACACAATGGACCATTAAGTCGCAGTGTAATACACGCTTCTCACAAATAATAGTAATCCCTTTCATCCTACTCCCTGAAATTGAATAGCTTAAGTTGGTATGTGCCGATACAGATTAGGGTTCATTGCTTTTCAGTATCCTAGGAGCTATTCCGAAGTTCCTTTCTCAAAATTTGTTTCAAAGAAACTTTGTTAGCACCCAAGGCCTACGAGCCCACACTTGCACAGACCTTATACCTTTTCTTGGGTCACGTATTCTAGATTGCTTTTTGATATTATAGGGCATTTGTATAGCCCATGCTAATAATAGCGGCGATATTTGTAGAGATTTTATGTTATGATGACGTTATTCTTTGACAAATGATTCAGTAAGGTTTGATATTAATTTTTTAATAAAATGTTCTCTTCCTTTGCCGAATTTTCCGTGGAATTTTGTGGTTGTCAATGAGAATAAGGTACTGAGCAAAGCTGAGTTATTTTTTGGCCTCGTTTTAGATTAGGTTAGGTAAGGATCGGCCCTCGATGAGGATGTACTTAGACCAGAAAGTAGGTCCATTGTACTGCCGATGTGTAAGGCGGGTGGGTCACCCTCGTTTTCCTGATAAGAATAATTAATGGCACCTACTACCATTACTTACTTAAAGGGCTCCCAACCCTTGGAGAGTCCATCCTCTCCGGTCCCGGACACGCTCCTTCCACTTGTGAAGACCAAATTTTCTGCCATCCGGCTGAGATTCAAAGATTCTCTTGGCTGAAATATTGTTGTGTATTCGCTCGATGTGGCCGAGCCAATGTAATCGACGTGTCTTGGCTTTTTGAACTACATCCAGATCTTGGTACAACTTATAGAGTTCGCGGTTGTATCTTCTCCACCATTCGCCCTCCTGCCATATATATCCGACGAAGTATTTTTCGCTCAAAGGTACCCACTATTTGCTCTGCTTTCTAACTTATCGCCCAGCACTTGGCGCCATAAAGCAAGACTGGTAAGACTACCGTTCTATAGAGCATTAATTTGGTCCATCGAATTAGGAGTTTTGAACAAAGTTGTTTTGCCAAACCGAAGTACAAGCAGTTTGCTAGAGTTATTCTTCGTTGGATCTGCACAAAGTTGTCATCTGTGGGGCATATGTTGGCCCCTCGGAAGGTGTGCACACTCAAGATGTTGAATGCGTCTCTTGCGCTGATTAGTACGTGATTGATTTGGTTGCGTGTTCTACGATCAACGGAAAGCCAGGTTGCTCTGTGGATTTTTAGTCTGCGAAACCTAGTGCTTCTTATCATCGTATTACGTTACAATTAGTCGGAAATCGTTGTCTGTTGTCGCGTCGTAGAGTCGGTGTTTACTGACTAGTCCACCACAGATGGTTTTCTTACCGATTTTCGGATTGAAGTCCGCGAGTAAGATTTGTACGTCATACTCCAGACAAGCTCTGCAGGCACCATTCAGGAGGTCATCGAATTCCTCCTTGACAGGGTCTTTAGCGTTTTTTTTTTATAGCGGCGTGTGCACATGTATATGTGTGGATACCACCATTATTGGTGTTATTAGTAACATTGCAACAATGTGGCGGTTTGGTTCAATATATCTTAAAGAAATTACTTGAAACAATCGTCTATAGGTTATAATGGAGAGAAAAGACAGATTTTGGAAAAGCATTCCCTATAGGTACGTACTGTGCGGCGGCTTATAAAGGAATCTCTATGGTAATCTGATGACATTCGATGCATGGCGAGTATCTATTTATTTATTTATTTTTAAGCTTAATACAAGCACCAACTTAAGGGTAGCTTAAATCTAACAAATGGAGTATCGCAGATAAACTGAAGAAGAAGAGGAATGCTACTGCATATTTCTATTAAGCACTTTTGGTGTAAATGCACAAAGTCCTTTTAAGAAAATTGATGAATTTAGAGGCCTGTTTGCTGATTCTAATGTTCATATAGTATGTGTCACTGAATCAAGGTTTAACACTGAAATAATGGATGAAACCTACGCTCTTCATGGCTACAGAATTTTGCGAGGTGATAGGCACAATAGAATTGGAGGAGGTGTTGCAATTTATATTTGTTATAGTTTAGTCGCTAAATTTTTGATAAGCTTAACCCCTGATTGTCCACTTCAGTATTGTTTTGTCGAAGTTGTTTGTGAATAGAAAAGTGTCGTTTATAGGCCAAATAGTTATCTTGATTTAACTCCCATTTTCAACTTATTACAAAATTACTCACCAAACTACTGGAAAACCATGTATGTGGTGATTTCAATTGTAACATATTGGATGATGAGGGCTCTGAGGCATTTGTTCAATCTATGAAAACTATTGGTTTGGACATTGTAAACACGACTGTCCCAACACATTTCACTCAAACTAGCACTCCTTTGGATTTGTTCCTCTCCAATGACTGTGATGATATTTTTTATAGTCAAGTTTCAGCACATGCGTTCTATAAACATCACCTAACTCTTGCTACTTTTAACATTCCTCGATGTAAATTACAATCAAAATACACGAACCGAAACTTTAGAAATCTCAATTCTGTTATTCTAGAGCAAGATATTCAAAGAATGAGTTGGTATCCAATTTATCACGAAATCTTCATTGATACTGTTTTATCTACATAAGCCCTAGTGCGGATAGCAACTCTACTTTTAACGAATTTGATGCGCTGTCCGATTCCATCACTCGAATTATCTCCCTGTATCCTCATACTGAAATCGTCATTGCGGGCGATTTCAATATACATAATTCGGAGTGGCTTCGACATTCTGGCCAGACAATACCCGAAGGAAGGTATGTTGAACTTTTCGCTGAGATAAACAATTTGACTCAGCTGGTAAATGAGCCTACACGTATACCGGACATTGAAAGTCATTCTGCCAACACTCTGGACTTGTTTCTTACTTCACACCCTGATAAATACATCATTGATGTTTTAGCGCCTCTAGGCCGGTCTGACCACAACATCGTATCAGCTAAAGACTCGTACTCTGACCTCACAGTTAAAGAAAAAATTCCCAAAAGAAAAGTATGGTTCTACGAGAAAGCCAACTGGGACGGTCTTAATAGTTTCTTTAGGAGTTTTTACTGGTCGCTATGCTTCCTCGATAGCGACGTGGATGCCGCCGCTGATATGATTACTGACACCATCCTCTTAGGTATGGATGCGTTTATTCCTAGCAGAATAGAAAGCATCAAATCTAAGGCAAACTCGTGGTTTGACCAGAGCTGCGAAGAGGCTATCAGGTTGAAAGAAGTAAGTTTTCGGTCTTATAAAGCCAACAAATCTGAGGAAAACCGAAAGAAGTTTAAACAAGCCAGAAATGACTGCAATTCAATTCAATTCAATTCAATTCAATTTATTTATAAAAAGGTGTACATTAAGACACTGTCTTTTATAGTACAGCGAGAAAAGTATTCATGTTAAATTTATATTAATCTTAAGGGTAATAATAATACATAATTCATAATAGTGATTAATAAATAAAGAAATATACGTAAGGAAGAAAACAGAAAAAAAAAGAGAAAAACACTGAGATGACAGAATAAAGTTAAAGGAGAGACATTAGAAGTGAATGAAAATATATGTTATGTTATATTACTATTTCTATTTTTAATGCTGCGATGTGTAATATTTTAAGAGTGCAGTCTTAAAGTTTTTGACGTTGGATACATTTTTAATATGCGACGGCAAGGAGTTCCATAACCGGATAGCATGAATGAAAAATAGTCGCGAAGAATTTAGATATTTGCAGTGGTGTGTATTGATGTTGAGAGTTCTAATGGAGCGCGAAAATTCAAGCTTGGAGTAAAGGTATGGCGGTGATTGTGTTCTGATAGTTTTGTGCATAAATAAGCAATTTCTAATATCCATATGCTGCTGTAGTGTACATCCTAGAAAAACTTTTGAATGCATAGAGATTCGATCATACCTACGTAGCTGGTGAACATACCTGATAGCATCATTAAGAGCTACTTGCAGCTTATGAAAGGAAAGCGAATCTAGGCTACTATAGACCACTTCAGCGTATGCTATTATAGGCATGATAAGTGTTTGCACAAGCCTTCTACGTGTTTCAAGCGGAGTGAAACTAGCTGAGATCCATAACTTGCGCAAGCAACCATAAATACGACCAATAACGACGTTATTGACGCAATGCTCATATTCGATGTGTAGAATTTTTATATGACCAAAAATTCTACACTGTCCGAAAGGTAGTGAACATTTTTGGTCATTCGCCAAAAATATTAAAAATTCTGCCTTGTCTGCCACTCCAACGCTCATTTACAATGACATTCCAGCTGTCAACTCCTTAGACAAAGCCAATCTGCTTGCTGCTCACTTCGCAGCGAACTCCACTCTGCCAGCTAGTGCTTTGTCTCCGCCTGTACTTGAGAGCGTCGAATTTTCCATGGGACAAGTCCACTTTCGCACTCGTACTTTTGTAGGAGTACTTAAAAGTCTTAACATACATAAATCCGCTGGTCCAGATGGTATCTCCCCCATAATTCTGAAGAGGTGTTCTTCCACGCTGACAAAACCTCTGCGTAAGCTTTTCTGTCTGTCCTACTCTTCTGGGCCCTTCCGAGTAGATGGAAAACAGCATTTGTCCAGCCCGTCCCTATAACCGACCCATTGCACTTACGTCCCTTCTTTCCAAGGTCATGGAAACGCTGATAAATCGTCCGCTTATGAAATATCTTGATGTCTGTCTTTATCCAGCGCAATAAACTACTTTGCACAAATCCATCTGGCTTGAGGCCGTATCATAGCTGTACGTCTGCTCTACTTAAAGTAACTGACGATATCCGAGTGGCGATGGATAAAGATCTAATAACTTTTGTGACTCTGCTGGACTTTTCTAAGGCCACCGTGTGGATCATATGCAGCTTCTCTTGAAACTCAAGAGATTGTTAAGCTCTTCATCATCTGCTGTCAAGCCCACCAAAACATATCTTGGTGGAAGAAAACAAGCTGTTGCTGTTAATAATGCGATGTCAGACTTTATTGCAACGCAAGTGGGTCTACCTCAAGGTTCCATACTACGACCTTTATTATTCACAATATTTATCAATGACTTTTCGACCATAAACAAGAATTCATCGCTACAATTGCACGCATACGATGTACAGCTCTACATAAGTAGCAAATTAGACCTTATTAGTGATGCAGCTTGTAATCTTAACGAGGATCTCCGAAAAGTTCTATATTGGTCTGAAGATGATTCGTTGAAGCTTAACCCAGCCAAATATAAATATCTCGTTATTAGCAGAAACGACATGAATGGCTGTGGTCTTCCTAATATATTCCGTCGAAATGAACCAATTGAGTTCGTTGACAAAGCTTAAAATATTGGGGTATGGCTTAATAAAACACTAAGTTGGGATGATCATATCTCCACTATTATAGGCAAAATATATAGTTCTCTTAGGAATCTATCTGGGCGCTCGCCGCGGCGTAAGTGGTTAGTGTATCGGACCACTGCGCGTGAGGTTCCAAGTTGGAATCTCACTTCCCACTTCTCGCGAACGCCTGACAAACATCCGAGAGTATTACTGTCTCGAAAAAGCTTCTCAAATATAAATTGCCCTTCGGATACGACACATAACTGCAGGTCCCTTCCATTCATGTGAAAATATAACGCACAAAATATGAGTGGTTACTATAAACTAGGCTCTGGCACTTAGAGAGTTGTTGCGCTGCGAAATTTTTGTTGCATCAGTGCACTCATTCGACGTACTCGTAAGTTGAACTTTGCGTTTAACAATATCACTCGCTCACCGCATTTCTACTGATCCGCCTGTGGGGTTCGCCTATTTGACCTCAGAGACGTTTTGACCATATTTCACAATATGCTAAGAAAATATTAGGATGCACTCTTGAAATTCTCCAGCATTGTACAATATCGATCGGAAGTTACAGTAATGGTAAACCGTTCTCTTCAAAAAAGTATCGACCACAAACACCAACTTCAAAAACAGCAAATCAAACTGTAACCTTGCGACTATGAAGAGGTTGTTGGTGAAGTTCCCTGGGATTATTTTGAGACCAATATCGGAAATTTTGCTTATTGACCGTGCCTGAAAGATGGAAATGAGCTTCGTCGGTACAAATTAAAACATCTGTGCGAAATGAATAAACGAATGTTCAGAGGAGGTCTCGACATGCAACTGTACGGGTTTCCCAATCTCGTTCACTCAGTTCTTGTGCAACCATAATTTTTTAGGGATGCTCACGGTGATGAAATCTGCGAACACTTCGATCTGATAAGCTCAATGCCGCCGGGAGTTGGCGTGCAGAACGCCGTGGGGATTGCTGAATCGAAGGCCTGACAGCGGCCACATTTTCTGCTCCTGTTGAAGTACGAGGTGGTCCAGGAGACTTCTTTTTGAGTGCAGAGCCTGTTTCTCTAAAGTTCGACACGTAAAGGCGTATTGTTTTTTTTTGTCAGGAACGGAATCATGTCGAACGAGTGCGAAGTGTATACGAAAAGCACGCTGCGTCGCAGTCGGCTACCCGCCATTTTTAATGAATTCTTCGATAACAAACGCACGGTGAACTCCCGTCCAAACCATTATACTTACTTACTTACTTACTTAGATCCTTTAACCCCTCGGGGGGCATAGGGCGTCAACCACGCCTGCGCGCCATCGTGTTCGAAGTTCTGCAACGCGTTTGAGCTGCCTCCAACTCATTCCTAAAGAGCTCGATTCCTCCTCAACTGTTCTGCGCCACGTTTGCCTAGGGCGTCCCGCTATTCTGCCTGCCTGGGTGAGCGGATTCCACTGCATGGCGTATTTCGCAATGGAGTTGTCTTCGCGCCGTAGGGTGTGTCCAATCCATTGCCACTTTCTTCTTCGTATAGTAATGCTTATAGGTTCTTGGCCCGTTCTCAGATAAAGCTGTTCGTTAGAGATGCGGTTCGGCCAAAAAATCCTCAAGATGATTCTTAAGCATTTGTTTACAAAGACTTGCAGCTTCCGTGTGTTAATGGTGTCCACCTTCCAAGTACTGCACCCATAAAGCAGCACTGATTCTACGTTGGAGCGGAACAGTCGCAGCTTGGTTCTTAAGCTGATAACATTGCATCTCCAGATTTTAGATAGCATTCCGAACGCAGCTTTAGCCTTCCCGATTCTGCTGCACACATCCAGTTCGGTGCCACCGCGATTAGCCGAGACCACACTTCCTAAATAAAGAAAGTTATCAACTTTCTCGACTTCCTGTCCGGCAATGTTAAGTTGAGCGCGGTTGTTAGAAGAAGTGCTCAGGGCTTTTGTTTTGGTTGTGTTTACTTTTAGCCCCACTTTGTTTGCCTCAGCTTCTAGATTTTGGGCCATCAGATAAAGATCCATTATCCGATGTGAAAGTAGACAAACATCGTCAGCGTAATCTAGGTGTTTAAGGTAAGATGTCATAGTCCAACGAATTCCATAGTTGCCTTCCGTCAATGCTGCACGGAGTACATCGCTGATAACCACCAAAAACAATAGTGGTGACAGTATGCACCCTTGACGTACTCCACTTTGGACTTCAAAATCCTCCGACACCTTACCATTGTGCACGCACGCTATAAGTTTTTCTGGGATGCCTCTCCTGCGCAAGGCCAACCAGATAGCATCTCGATTCAATCTGTCGAAAGCTTTCTCGAAGTCGATAAACATTAAATGTAGCGGAGACCTATACTCAATGCATTGCTCGATAATGATCCGTAAGGTGTTTATGTGGTCAATGCAGGAGGATCCAGCCCGAAAGCCTGCCTGTTCGACATCGAGAGTTGAATCTAAATGTTCTTTAATTCGTTCTAGAATTATTTTAGCTATTATTTTAGCCACGGCTGGAAGAACGCATATACCTCTCCAGTTACCGCAATCCATCAAGTTTCCCTTCTTTGGAAGTTTAATGATCATCCCCCTTTTCCACTCCTGTGGAAATTGTTCACTATCCCAAGCTCTCCGTATTAGGGGATGCAGCAAATCTGCCGATGTATTTGGCGCCGCTTGAAATAGCTCGGCAGGGATGCCATCAATACCCACCGCCTTGTTCTTCTTGAGGGACTTGATTGCTGTTATTATCTCGGTTTTACTGGGAGGTGCGGTGCGAATTCGGGAATTTGTTGCTTCGAACTGCTCATTCGAATTCGAGATCATACCGCCATCGTCTATGTGATTTAGCACTGTAGCAAAATGTTCTCTCCATCTAGTGAGCTGATCCTCATCCGAAATCAAAAGGTTACCGTCTAGACTCTTCACTGGATGTTGTTTGGAGTTTCGACCACCGATGAGCTCCTTAGTGATGCTATACACAGTCCTACTGTCGCACCTACTCGCTGCTTCTTCAGCCCTTGAGGCCAGTGAGTTGATATATTGACGTTTGTCACGTCTCACACTACGCTGCACTTCTTTCTTCTTCGCACGGTATTGGGCTTCAAGCTCGGTTCTCTCTACTGCTGAGGCCGCTGCAATCCGAGCCTTGATTGCTGTACGCTCATCGATCCGTCTCCAGGTGTCTGTAGAAAGCCATGTGCGGTGGTGTTTCTGCTTTTTACCGACATACGTGCGTGCCCCAGTCGCAAAAGCATTTTTCACAGCACTCCAGTGGTCATCCATGTTCTCTATGCTGCTGATTGCTTCTGCTTCTAAGGCAAGATGGTCCCTGAACTGTTGGCGCACTTGGGGAACCTTGAGCCTGTCGATATTAAACCTGGTGATGTTAAGTAGGTTTGAGCGGTTACTGTTGACGGATGCAGTACGAAGGCGTAAATGAGCTACCATAAGATGGTGATCTCGTTCTAGTCCGACGTCAGCTCCACGTCTGTTTCGGACGTCCAGGAAACAATTTCTAAAGCGGCGACTGATCGCAATGTGGTCAATCTGGTTGGATGTTCGTTGCCTATCAGTAGAGACCCAACTGATCTTATGGCAGGTGTTATGCTTAAACAGCGTACCTCCGATGACTAGGCGGTTGGTATTGCAGAAGTCCACAAACCGCTCACCGTTATCATTACGGTCTCCCACGCCGTGAACTCCCATCACGTGCTTAAGCATGGTGTTGTCGCTACCCACCTTGGCATTGAAATCTCCCATCACCATTACGATGTCCCCATTAGGCGTTTGGTTGTAGGCGGCGCCTAAGTGGCTATAAAAATCATCCTTTTCGTCCTCAGTCGCGTCTAGAGTCGGAGCATAACACTGTATGATGGTAATTTTTCTAACTCTACTCTGGAACCTAGCCGTCAATATCCGGTCATTATGGGGTTTCCAGGATATGAGGCTACTACGTGCTGCTGGAGTTAGCATGAGTCCTACGCCAGAACTCCGTGCACTTCCAGCTGGTTTCCCAGAGTAGAGCATGACAGTGTTTTTGGTTGGGGAGATGAATTCCCCAGCATCGAACCATCTTATCTCGCTCAGCCCTAAGATGTCTATTTTATACCTTGCGAATTCGCGTTCTAATTGGAGGAATCTGGCGTTATAAGGCCCTTCCTTGAGTGAGTCCAGGAGGGTCTTAACGTTCCAGAATCCGATCGTTGTCCGTGTCCGATAGCCAAAGGTCATCATCAAATTATCCGTCCGTATCCGAGGCGTTGGTTTTCGTTTCGGAGCAGTAAAAGTTTTTACGGTTGCGGCTCGCTGGGCCACAGACCAACCGACACTTATCCTGTTTTTTGGCGCAGGAAGCTCGCCATTCGTCCAAACCATTATGGCAACTGAAAACCGCACGATTGTCGCAGTCTATCGCTACCTCCCGCGCTTTGCTATCCCTACCCTAACATTATCTACATTCTCTTAAAATCGGGGATTTATTTCTGCCCCACCCAGTAGTTTGAACATGACGTAAAGTCCATTATAAATAATGTTATTTAAGTAATAATAAATACTAAAATACTAAAAAATAATATAGCTTGCTCAGACGGATGATTGTGGGCACCAAAAAAAGGACGAAGAACACGAATTTTGGAAATAAATTTCGACGCCACGATTTCCCATGAATTTAGAATTACACTATAGCCGATCTTCTCTCAGAAGATACCTTTCTTCCTTAGGATTCTTTCCTCCCTATGAACCTTCTCTTCTACTTTCTTAGTACTTTTAAGTAAGTCTAGGTTAAGCTTATTTATTTAAGTTCTCTTTTGTTAGACTTAAGTTTAGCTTAAAGTTATTTACTTGTATTAAGCTTAAATTTATAAATAAATATACAATTCACTTAACACTAAATCACTGTCATACACAAGTAACACGCGCGCCAAAAAAATAAAGCTGCTCCAAGCTTTGCATATAATCATAAAAAAATAAAAATTTATCAAAATTCATCCACTTGATGAGTTTGAGAAGATAGAGCAACAACAAGTAGCTAGGTATATGTATACTATTCGCATGTACATGCTCACTAACATGTGAATGGACGGTGGCAATGATCTTCACTGATCATTATCGCTATATCAGCAATTTATATTTTATGTTAATACCTTTCTTATAGAAAATGCATAAAGATAATATGTATACTTAAATCTTTGTTATTAAATATTCTAAACATGTGTATGAATATAATTTTAATCCGTTTGGTAAAAGTCAAGATAACGATTAATTATTTAAAAGTCTTTTGTTAACAATTTGTTTTATGCGTAGTGTAAACATTTATAGATAAAGTTTCTATGAAAGATGGGAGAAAGATTTGGTGTAGCTAAGTTGTTTATGCTTCAGAGAAACTCCGGGGTCGCGTCAAGATAACTGGGAAGATTTTTGCTATTTCTTGTTTTTGCTTCTGATTCACAGTATTTCTTTCCTGATAACCGACGTCACAGGCAAATAAATTGTCAACAGAGTGAACAATTTTTGCAACCATATGATCAAGCTACTGCCAGTGTTATGCCTTCGATGTGGTGTTCACACAAGCTTCCGCAATGAGAAATAAATAAATGCTTGCTGACATCAGGATTTGAACTATGAACCATCAGCGTGGCAATTGATGACGATAGCATTACACCATTGCTACCCCCAATATCCAACTAAGATCTGTTCAGCTGATTGGAAGTTTCTGCGGTATATACGCGGTAAGGTCTAAGTATTCCCGATCTATAACACACCGGTAGTGCATGCGATTACATGAAAACACAAGCGTTTTCTACTCTCTACCTTCATGTTGATGACGGCTGGGTGCCTAGCATCTTATCCGATAAACGGGTAACCAGCCCTTTTGGAGGATTCTTGGCGGCGGCGGACGAGGGAAGGGAGGAGAAGGCTATCTCACTAGAGCACTTCTTCTTGTTCCAGACGGCAGTGGATGAATTTCCTAGATGGATTGAAAGGTGCCGTCTACAGTTCCAGTTAGGCTGAACTTAGTGAACACCTTGCGCGAGCAGCTTCGACATGTTCGGATTACAGGTCGGTAAGGAATTTCCAATGTTAGTCAGGGCCTTGGAATAGAGATGGTGGTGGAGGAGTCCTTAATGGGCCAACAGCAGCGCTCATACTCCCGTATTGGACTACTGATACCGGTGTACCCGGCCCCGCATCCTAGGGTTATAACATAAGGAAATGGCCCATCAGTTATTCTTTGCTGACGATGGAGCCATCATAAGTGAGGATCCTACATCCCTGCAACGAGCACTTGATGTGTGGGTGGGCGTTTTGGAGGGAAATGGGTATCGCATTAGTTCAAAAAAGACAGAGTACTTGTGCTGCCCGTTCTCTGATCCACTCAGGCCTATTCCAGACATTTATTTGAATGGAACAGTGCTTCCCAAATGCGAAAAGTTCAAATATCTGGGATCTATGATCAATAGCAAAGCAACTTGTAATGACGACATCAATCATCGTGTAAGCGTAGGGTGGATGAAGTGGCGAGAAAATTCCGCTATCTTCTGTGACAGAAAAATGCCCCCTAAGTTGAAAGGAAGGCTCTACACCGCAGTTGTACGTCCAGCGCTCACATACGGTTCACAATGTTGGACGATGTACAAAAAGTATGAGAGTAAATTAACGGCAGCTGAGATGAAGATGCTTCGCATGACAGCAGGAGTGACCAAGCTTGATCGAATAAGAAGTTCGAAGATCCGTGGAAGCTTTCACATCAAGGAAACCATCGTACAAAAATTAGAGCGCGACCGGCTCAGCTGGTATTGCCACGTTCAAAGAAGAGATCATTTGAACCCTGTAAAAAAGGCAATATCAATGCACGTTCCAAAGACATCGCGATGTAGGAAAGGCAGGCCTATAAACGCCTGGATCAGACAAATGCGACGACATCGGCATTTCATTGGCCTCAGTAACCGAGTGATCCAAAATCGGCAGGCCTGCCGATATTTTCTGAGGTCAAATAGGCGAACCCCACAGGCGGATCCGTAGAAATGCAGTGAAGTGGGAGGGCTGTGATCTCTTGTTTTCAGATCATAGCCTCGCTGATAAAAGGAAGCAGAAGAACTGGCCCATCAGGTTGGACCTCACTCAGGTGGACCAGCAATTGTGGTCACAGTTGAAAATGTTGACTTTGTAAGATGTGTTGTTCTGAGTGACCAAAACTGAAGAATAAAAAAATTGCAGCACAAACTGGATTATCAAAAACAATGGTTCTCAGGATTCTACATTCTCATCTTCATATAAAAAGCTTCAGCGCAAGATAGGTACCACAAATCCTTTGTGAACAGTAAGGGGTAGATCCTTGGAAGCGTCAATTGGAATTCTGTGGTGAAGATGAAAGTGGACTGATCAGGTGGATTGTTATTAGAGATGAATCAAGGGTGCTTTGTTATGATGCAACAATAAAAAGGAATTGGATGGAGTGACGTGGTCCTGATGAGCAGAACTACAAAGAAGCAAGTGTATCAAAAAGCGTCAAAACGGTAATGATTGACTTTGAAAAACCCAATATTCCCTATTCACAGTGGTGGCTGGTGAATATAATGCTACCTTCGGCTATCATAGAGAAAAATAGTGATAAGAGGTGCCCTTCTGCTATACGACAATGCACCCGTTCACACCGCTACTTTTACACAGGTTGCCATATGCAAATGTGGATTCTCACAAGTTGATCGTCCACGTTATAGCCCAGACTTGGCTCTAGTGACTACTTTTGGTTGTATCAGACCAGGTTTGGTGTTATATTCCGGCTTAGGGTACTGCTTAGGAATCCTAGACATTTTGCATTATTTTTTGGTGACCTCGAATATGTGATCGTTTCATCGAAGATGGTTATCTATGCCCATACCGAAAATGGCAAGTCTTTCCAATTCACCGATGCAAGTACAGTTCATAGTTAAGGATCTTGGTTTTGCTTGAGTGACAGAAGATCGCATTGCGTTTTGGATGCAAAAATATTGGTTGAATCCCATTTGATAATGCTGTCCAGGTCGGAATTTATTTTGTTTAACATACGTTATCGTTTCTCTTCTACGGCCGAAGAGCAGAGACATGGGTTACTGAGGGTACTGTTACAAACAAAGGAATAGAATGGTTAAGAAGTTGCAGTCAAGAGGTTATTTATAAAAATAAGAAATAGAGTCGGAGATAAAACGGAGCTTTTACTTTACCAACTAGGGCCTTGTACGCACTGCGATCTATTAGATCTATTGTACCAGCCCGGCGTTTAGCCGAGAACTGGTTTAAGGCTCTTAACAAACCTCAAAAAAGCTCAAGGCTCAACATTCCAAAGTCAGAGGTCTTCAATAAAGCCCTCCCTAGGTAGGTAGAAGTGTTTGTGTCAGCAAACCATGTCGACACTTAATTAGCGCAGAAGCGTCGGTTTAATAGCACAACTCAAGTGACCTAACGGATGTAACAAGGACGTTAACTACTAGGAAAAAGAAGAAATAAAAGAGGGTAAGGATTATTCAAATCCACCCCGTTACATTGAGGAAGCTGATAATATCCCTAATGCTGATCTCCGCTAGCTCTACAAGGTTGTCGAAAAAGAGTTTACCTAAGGTGCGCTGTCTGGCCTTGCCTAAAGCCGGACACTTGCAGAGGAAGTATAAGATTGTTTCTATCTACGACAGTGTGCATTAAATGCAATGACTATTCTGGCCGCTTGAACCCCGATGGCCCAGTGGCCAGTACTAACTGCCAAAACTCTTGCGATATCTGCACGGTTTCTGCTTAGTAGATCTTGCGTTCTTTTCCGGGAGTATTTGGGCCACATCTCCCTGGAGATGACGCAGTTCCATACCCTCTGCCATCTACTATCAGCCTTTAGTAGATAGTGCGCGAAGACGCCTCCCTAAAGGACCCCCAACGGGACGTTCACCTCCTTTGCAAAGGCCTCCTTAGGTGGAGAAGTCTTTTTCTTGCGTCCATGGGACATTTACAAAGAATATGTTTTGCCGTCTCTTTTTGTTCTCCACATAGCCGGCATATGTATGTCTGTATGTGCTACTCCTATTTTGTGCAGGTGAGATCTGAGTGGACAATGACCAGTCAAGTAACCTGTTCAAGTCTTTAAGTCTGCTTTGCTGAACAGCTTTGGTGAGAGTAGTTTCTTAGCCTTACGACGCACGGTTGAGGTTGATGAACTTTTTACTGCCCTTAAGCCCTTGAATTTTGCCCAGTACTTTGCATGACGCTTAGCTTCGCATGTTTTATTTTGAGCTTTGTGTTGCTCCCTGTAGCTCTGAAAGAGCGTTCAGGACCGAATAGTGGGCGACTAGCGCCTCTTCTTGATATGCAGTCTGCCCGTTCATTGCCCTCAAAGCCTTCGTGTCCTGATATCGAGGTCACAGTGACGATGTTTTTCGATGCGAAATCTTCGAGTAGATTCAGACTGTCTCATACACGTTTGGATTCTACTGTGTCGATTTCAGTGCCGTAAGTGCTGCTTGGCTGCCTGGGAAAATGTTAATACGGGTGCCTTCGGCCCTTCTTCCCAGACATTTTCGTACACAAAGTTCGATTGCATGGGCTTCCGCCTGAAATACTGTTGGTGATTTCCAAATGGAGCCTTTGGAAACATCAACATTTAGACAGTGGACTGTAGACTAGAAACCGTCAAAGACAACTCGTACTGAATGAAAGGTAATTTCTAATCCATTGAAGAAGATACTCATCGATGCCATATGCACGCATTTTCGATAAAAGAACCTGGTGCCACACTCTGTCATTAGCACTTAAATGTGCCTAAGTTTGAATTTAAAACCTGATGTTCTGTAGAGGGAACTACATTCTTATGGCTTTTACCTTCAGACGACGGAATGGAAATTTCTTATTAACACAAGTTCGCACGCCAACTCTTTTGATTTACTACCGAAGAGGAAGCATCTAACCATTTCATTAAGGGTCCATTTTAATCTGAGTTCTACACGTAAAAAACTAACATATTTCTTTTAGAGTTAGTTTAGAGGATCTTACATGAATCCCAATCACCAAATATTCAATTAAGAACTGCATGCATTAGAAACTGATTAAATTTCCATTGGTTTAGTATGTGACTATCTCAACCATTATTTTGACGTGATTCAATCAAAATATTTTCCAGTCTATGTACATGTTCTGTTGTTTGATATACAAAGTACTCTAATGCGGGATAGACTGTCTTAATGATATACAATAACATGGAAAAGTCTGACGATTTTTGCATTCAAAATCGTTCGATTCTAATAGCATTACAGCACGTAATAGCATTACTATCTTATTTACATCTCTACAAAGCCCCTATAAAGCATTTAAGAAACTCACTTTTCTTTCCGCCAATCGACCTTCACACCGTCTCGTCAGTATTTCTTTTTAAGCGCAACATTTTCCCAATCGAATCCAATTTCACTGCAGGAAAAACAAACCTCTCTACACCCGGTCCACTTTTTCCGCAAAACATAAAATTCACCTCAAAACGAAACTAAAATATAAATCTCTTCTCTATTGACTACTGACACACATTACGAAAAGTAAAAAAAAAAAAACATAAACCCTCTCCTCCAGCACCAACCAAACCAACATAGTATAACAAGACGGAACAACAACAGAGTATCATCTAGACAACACTCTATTGCGGTCTAGTTAATAGTAACTAATATTCAAGTCATAATGAGTTTGTTGCTGCGCTGCATAGTGCTCATAGAAATGGTGGTGGATGAATGGATTAGTAAGTGAATTGAAATATCTTTTCACTCAGAGCTGTGCGATGGAAGGCGCCATAAAAAAAATATATAAACGCATATGAAGTGAAAACTCACTAACCACAAACCTCAAGTGTAATTAATTCCGGTTGATCTGTGTTTTTAATTTTACTTTTTTCTTCCACCGAACGTATCTGAGAAGAGCAATTTGGAGCAGTCTTTTAAGTTTAAGTTTTGACATAAATCACACCTAATTCCAATCGGAGATACAAAGAGGCGAATGCGAATTCGAGGTCTGTGCGCCAACAACGCCAAATTGAAAGAGAGCCAAGTGCTGCTTTTGAGGACTGATTAGAAAGTTATCGATGCGAGGAATTCATACACATATTTCTCCTTTATTTGGTAATCGCTGAATAAAGGAAAAAATAGAATGATCATCGATCACACACGATCAAGAAAACAGAGAAAGAGTCGACGGATTTATCTATTTCTTTAAATTTTGTTTGCAACTTACCTCCGTTTTGGAAACCGCCGATCGGTGTAAATCCATTTGCAGGCGATGGCAGTACAACTGTTAGGAAGACACATATTGCCGTTAAATTAACCCACTTTACAGCTGAGACTGGCATTCTTCTCTTGGTATTATTATTGTGGAAGGTTTTTAACTTAACAAATAACATAATCACCACTCGCGCCGAGTTTGATATTTGTATTCTCTGTCTAATCTTTCAAACGAGATACGTCTTGAGATGGACCGACGACAACGTGTTTGTTTTGAGGGAGAGAATTAAGTAGAAGGAAGAAAAAAAAATAATATTTTATAATCTTGTAGTTTATTTTTAGTTTACATGATTTCAAACTCGATGCATACACTTGGATTGATTTTTCACTGACACGATTGGATTGGTAGATGGCTACGTAGCATATGTAGCTTCCTTATGTATCTAGTTTGATAGATAGATGGTATCTACTACCTCGACGGCTATTGTGCGTGCAATTTTCTTTTTCTCTTCTTCTCTCTCTCTCGATGCGTGTTTTATTGTTTCGCGATTTTTCACCTTTTCCACGATTAACTGTTTCGAAAATAATGACTTTTTTCTTTCTCTCTCCTTGGCTAGGGTAATCAACGACGATTATTCACAGAAAAAAAATGCTGATAAATTTTTTTGAAAAACTTAAAACTAAACACCGACACACTATGCTTGATAACGGAACGATATAACGAACAGCAAACAAAATAATAATAAACTTTCACTTTAAAAGAATTCTTAAAGGCTGTGGTTGTTTTGTGGTGGCGGTGGTGGCGACGGCGCACAAGGAAAGTAAGATGATGATGGTTCCGTTTTTATGAGCGAAAACTACTACCTTAAAGACGAAACAAGAAAGGCTAAAATCCCAAAAACGAATCTTATGTGTCTTTCGTGTGGTATGGCTTTGAGAAGAAAAAAGGAAAATCTCCCAAAAAACCGTCCATCCGCAATCGCAATCGAAATCCAACTGAGTTGTTATGAACCTCCGCTGCAGCGGTTAAGACTTCCGTAACCGAAGCGAGTATAAATTCTTTTGGAAGACGTTCGCTTTGGTATGGCAGCTCGTCGCTTGTGCTTTTCTTATATCACCTTGTGTATAGTAAGTACTAACATGATATGTCTTCTGTTTTCCATACCAGAGTGCCACTGGTAGGCGCGCGATCAGACGACGATGGTAGATCGCCAACTTGGTCAATGCGACGAAGAATGGAATAGAGAGTGAGCAAAGAAGTGACTGAATGGGAATGGTGTATCTTAAGCTCGAAAGGTGGCGGCAGGTAGTAGAAAGTCGATTAAAGAAAAAAAAAATAAAAAAATCCCGGAAAAATACTGAAAAGAAAACATTTCTCTGCTGCGGTAGTCGAATGCTCTCTCGGTTTGATGTTTGATCGTGCTTGTAATGCAACATACAACAGTGATGGTCAAACTGTGATTTCTTGTGATAATCTTTGTCACATTAACATTGGTCTGTTGATGGGGTGGTGTTAGCTTACGTGAGGGGATCAACGTTTTCATTAGTCTTTGTCAAGTCCTCTATGAAGGTACACTTGTCTTTTACGCGCACATTGGGTTTTTGGTAAATGCATAATCTTTTGGGAGAGTGTAACTGATTACCACTTTCGACTTCTAATAGTTGGATCATTTTTCAATGGTGGGGGGGTTGCTACTATACGTGGTGGACACCGATTACTGTAGTTCTTGTCTACAGTTATACTGTTAGGTTACTTAATTATGATATATTAATTGGTTTAGAGTGTGTGTCTTGTGATAATTACGAGTAGTGGTGGGAAAGATGAAAACATTGAGTTTTAGAACCTGTTTTTTCCGCCGGAGATTGTATCAGCTTTCTTTAGATTGTAATTTTATGTATCGAACATAATACATATCTTTATGTTTGGGAGTAAGATAAGCAATTAAGATAATTTTAATTGAAAATTTATCTGCAGGAGTTCGCACGTCAACTCTTTGGTTTTCCCATGTACTATCTGTCGAATGCTACGACTTGTTACATTTTGATGAATACTAGCGATATGTGGTCAAGGCTTAGACTTTTGAATACATGAGATGAAAGATTCCTTCATAAGTCACACTTTTATGCAAAGAAAATGTGTAGTAGATGCGGGTGATGGATTGATGCATCACAATTGGTGAGGGAGTGGTACGAAAGTGAAAGGATGTAGTTTCTTATGAGCAGATCATAATTGCAGACCTCAGGGATAAAGTGGTATGACTGAAAAAGAAAAACACCTTATGAAAGGAAAAGGAGTTGAGGGTTCATCAAGTGGTGAATTATAGCTTGGGCAAATTTGTTTACAACTTTCATTTTGTTTCTAGTTAGTAGCAACTCATATGGCTTGGTGCACCCAAAGGATATATTATCAAATAATACTCACTCATGATCCATTGTTCGGATTACTTAAGGTATTGGAATTTTTACTTCATTTTCTACGTGGGTAGATAAGGTTAGGTTAATGTGATTGTCTCATATCCTGGAAATCTTACAGTGACCGGATATTGACGGCTAGGTTCCAGAGCAGAGTTAGAAATGTCCAGTGTTATGCTCCGACTAAAGAAGCAACTGAGGATGAAAAGGATTTTATAACCAGTTAGGCGCCATCTACAACCAAATGCTTATTGGGGACATCTTAATGGTGATGGGGGATCTCAATGCAAAGGTAGGTAGCGACAATACTACACTGCGATGGGAGTTTACAGCCTTGGAGACTGTAATGATAACGGTGAGCAGTTTGTGGATTTCTACAATACTAACCGCCTAGTCATTGGAGGTACACTGTTTAAGCATAACACCTGCCACAACATCAATTGCGTCTCAACTGATATACAACGAATATCAAACCAGATCGATCACATCACGATCAGCCGCCGTTTCAGAAATTGTCTCCTAGATGTCCGAAACAAAAATGGAGCTGACATCAGACAATGACGAGATCACCATCTTATGGTAGATCATATACGCCATTGTACTGCATCCGTCACCAAAATCCGCTCACACTTACTAAACATCACTAGCTTTAATATCGACAGGCTCAAGGTTCCCTAAGTGCGCCAACAGTTCAGGGACCACGTTACCTTTTTTTTTTCCTCTTGTACAACCCATGCCCGCATGGCAACGACACTGCGACCTGAAAGATCTATTGTATCGGAGGGTTGGAGTTAACCTAACAGACGTACTACCGCCCTTATGAAAGTGAGTATGTCCTTGTTAATTGTTCCACTGAAGTGAGTATCTCCTTGTGGAAAATAGTGCCGGGCATTCACAAAGAATGTGTTCGGATGTTTTATCCTCCTCTAGGCATAGCCGATAGTCCTTCTCTTGGCACAGGTTCAACTTGTTAAGGTGGTATCTTAGGCCGCAATGGCCAGTTAGAAAGCTCACTAGCATCCTAATGCTTTCCCTATCTAAGTTAAGGATTTCCTTATAGGAATGAGGCTTGATTAATCGTTTGGATTGTCTTAAACCGGGCCCATTAGTCCAGTGATCTAGACGAAGTTTGTTCTCCCATTCGTTAATCAACGCTGTAGCTGTTGTCCAATTGACGCTACAATAAGGTTCAGGACCTATGAACGCAGATTCTGAGCTGGCCCTAGCAAGCTCATCTGCAGATTCGTTGCCCACAATTCCCTGGTGTCCAGGGACCCAACCGAGCATTACTCTGTTGTGTTTGGCAGGATCTTGTAAAGCACCGTAGCAGCATTTTACAGTTATGGAGTCCAATTGGTTGGACGATAATGCCCTAAGTGCTGCCAGGCTATCTGAAAATATATGAATCCTAGCGCCCTTGATTCCTTTACGGAGATTGTGTCTGGCACAGATCTCAATGGCATGGATTTCAGCCTGAAACACAGTGGGAGTCGTACCCATAGGTACCGACATTTTTGTGTTGGGTCCAAAGACCCCGGCTCCAACTCCAGAATCCATTTTCGATCCGTCGGTGAACCAGTCGAGACTTTTGGGGTCCAGTGTTGGAACACCATTGGACCAATTTCCGCGGTCCAATATTTCTACCTCGAATAACCTTCCGAAGCAATGTTGCCTGACCATAATATCCGGTATAGTACAAAACATGTCTCTTTTAGGGATCGAGTTGAGTATCTTTAGATGCCCCACTAGATCACCTGGTTTATACTGATAATCTAGCTGCAGCTTGATGGAATATCTTGAAGCTATCTTCCTAATGAAGATTGGTAATGGTGTTAGCCCGACAATAGCTTCAAGAGCTGTCGTGGGGCAGGTGCGCATCGCACCTGTAATGCCGAGACAGGCAGTTCTTTGCAACTTCTGCAACTTGTTTGCCGTTGTCTGCTGGAGGGTTTTTGGCCACCAGACGATAGCCGCATATATGATAATGGGTCTTACCATCATTATGTACAACCAATGTATCATTTTAGGAGAGAGACCCCAAGTTCTGCCGTATAGGCATTTACTAGCTCAAAGTGCTCTCGTAGCACGTTCTGTGGCGGACTTGATATGTGAGTTCCAGTTAAGTCGTTTATCAAGAATTACACCAATGTATTTGACCGCGCTGGAATAAACTATTGTGGTGCCGTCGATTGTGATGGGTTCAAGGTTGACCTGTTTTTTTCCTTGTAAACGGCGCCAGAACTTTTTTACTAGGATTGATGGATAGTCCTTCTTTGTTACACCATTCTACAACTTGTAAGAGTGCACTTTGCATGACGTTAGAGATTGTCGTGCCGTGTTTACCACTAATACAAACCGCCAAGTCATCAGCATAACCGACGGTGGTGTAGCCTGATCTGTGAAGATCTGCTAACAGGTTGTCGATGACTATTGACCATAACAGGGGGGGAGAGAACTCCGCCTTGAGGACAGCCTTCGCTGCCGTTACAGACACCAACACTCCCCCGGAGGAGGAGGTAATGAATCGGCTTACCAGCATGGCCCTGATCCATTGGTTGGTCGATTCTTCGATACCTCTGCTACTAATCGCCCTTGCGATCGAGTCGTAACCAGTGTTATCGAATGCGCCCTCGATATCAAGAAATGCACACAAGACTATTTCCTTAGAACTGAGTGTACCCTCTATCTTTTTGACGAGATAATGAAGGGCACCTACTGTGGATTTGCCTTTCCTGTATGCGTACTGATTCGAGTGCAGAGGGTTAGACACATCTAACCTGTCTCTGATGTGAATATCAATTAGTCTCTCCATTGTCTTGAGGACAAATGAAGTTAGACTTATAGGTCTATAGGATTTAGGCAGCTCGCTAGGCCTATTGCCTGGTTTGGGAATGAATACCACATTAACCTGTCTCCAGGTGGGTGGTATGTATTCCCAATTGTAGCTAGCTCTAAATAAAACTATCAAACCCGGCAGGATGAGGTCGATTGACTTTTGTAGAAGTGCTGGAAAGAGACCATCACCGCCGGGAGCTTTAAAAGGTTTGAAGGTGCCCACTGCCCATTCAACTTTATCTGGACTAAATATTTTACCTGATAAACTGTTCACTCTACTTTCCACAAAAACACTGTGGTCAAATGTGTTCGAGTATACATGAGATGTGTTAAGAGACGAACCTGGGAAATGTACCTGGAGCAGGGTTCTAAGTGTATCCTTACGGTCCGTCGTGTAGGTTCCGTCATTCTTCTTCAATAACCCTACACAGTTGACTTGATCTTTAACAAGCGCTTTATGGATTCGTGCCGCTGTTGGCATAGCGGCAATGGTTTCGCAGCATTTCCTCCAAGCAGCTCGTTTAGATCGTCTCAATTCTAGTTTGTATTCTGTGAGAGCAAACCTATATTCGTCCCACCTCTTCGTTCGCTTTGCAGAGTTGAAGAGTTTTCTGAGCTTCTTCCTAAGTTTCGCCAGTTGGTCATTCCACCAGGGCACTTTACGTTTGCTAACATTGGTTTTGGGAACGCAGCACGTTGCCTTAGAAGCAGAAGTAATCAGCGGCACAATGCAGGAGAGCATGTATGACCATTGGAATGTTGTGAAAAATGCTTTTGCGACTGAGGCACATACCTATGTCGGCAAAAGGCAGAAACACCACCACATATGGCTTTCTGCAGACACCAGGAGACGTATCGAAGAGCGTACAGCAATCAAGGCTCGGATTGCAGTGGCTTCAGCAGTAGACAGAACCGAGCTAGAAGCGCAATACCGTATGAAGAAGAAGGAATTGGTGTGCGTTGTGGGACGTGAAAAACGTCAGCATATCAACTCACTTGCCTCAAGGGCTGAAGAAGCAGTAAGCAGGTGAGGACCTCATTGGTGTTCGTAACTCCAAACAACATCCAGTGAAGAGTTTGGTTGGTAACCTTCTCAACTCACTAACCTTCTGCTCACTAGATGTAGAGAACATTTCGCAGTACATAACCACTCAGGCGATGGTGTTATGATATCGAACTCTAATGCGTCTTCCGACGCAACAAATTCCCAAATTCGCTCCGGACCTCCAAGCGAAACCGAAATAACAGCAGCAATCAAGTCCCTCAAGAAAAACAAAGAGATGGGTATTGATGGCATCTCTGCTGAACTATTCCAGGCGGGGCCAAATACATCAACTGAACTGCTACACCCGCTCGTATGGAGAGCGTGGGAAAAAGAACAATTTCCCCAGGATTAGAAAAGAGGAATGATCGTCGAGCTTCCGAAAAAGGAAAATCTGATGGATTGTGGAAACTGGAAAGGTTTCCCTACCAGCCGTAACCAAGGTAATAGGTAGAATCATATTGGAGCGCATTAAGAAACAGTTAAATTCAACTCTCGACGTTAAACAAGCAGGCTTTCGTGTTGGATCCTCCTGCATCGACCACATAAACACCCTATGGATCAGAATAGAGCAATGCGTCGAGTATAGGTCTCCGCTATTTCTACTGTTTATCGACTTTGAGAAGGCTTTCGACAGCTTGAATCGTGATGCTATCTGGTTGGCCTTGCGCAGGAGAGATATCCCAGCTACTCGTATTATCAAGCCTACATACGGCGGAAGTAAGTGTCACGTCACAACGGTACGGTGTCGCAGAATTTTCAAGTCCAAAGTGGAGTACGTTAGAGGTGCATGTGGTCACCACTATTATTCTTGGTGGTCATCACAGATGTGCTCCGTGCAGCATTGGCGGAAGGTAACAATGGATTTCTATGGACTATGACAACTTATCTTAAACACCTCGACTACGCTGACGATGTTTGGCTACTTTTACATCGGATATGGGACCTTCATCTGATCGCCCAAAATCTAGAAGCTGAGTCGAATGAATTGGAGCTTAAGATAAACACAGCCAAAACAAAAGCCGTGAGCACTATTAACACGTGCGCTCAAATCAACATTGTCGGACATGTAGTCGAGAAAGTAGATAACTTTCTGTACTTAGGAAGTGTGGTCTCGGCTAACCGTGGTGGCATCGAACTGGATGTGTGCAGTAGACTCGGGAAGGCAAAAGCTGCGTTCGGAATGTTATCGGCAGTCTGTAAAAGAAATATTCTCAGCTTAAGAACCAAGCTGCGACTGTTCCGCTCCAAGGTTGAATCAGTACTGCTGTATGAGTGCAGTACTTAGAAGGTGGATGCCACTATCACACGTAAGTTGCAAGCCTTCGTAAGTAAATGTCTGGAGGATATTTTCACCGAATCGTGTATCCAACAAAAAACTTTATCTGAGATGGAGCCAAGAACCTATAGATACTACTGTGTGAAGGAGAAAGTGGCAGTGGATAGGACACACCCTACGGCGGGAAGACAATTTCATTGCGAAATACGCCATACAGTGGATTCGGCTTACCCAGGCAGGTAGAACAGCGGGATGCCCTAGGCAAACGTGGCGCAGGACAGTCGAGGAGAAATCAAGTTCTTTGGGAATGATTTGTAGGCAGCAAACGCGTTGCAAAACCCCGAACAAGATGGCGCGCAGGTATTGTTGATGCCTTCACCGGGGAAGATATTTTTTTTCCAGCTCCCGATACAGGCCCTCCGTACTCTCTGCTTTAAGCTGAGCGCACTTCTTCTTCCGTTTTTTCTTGTAACATCTGTATTCCACTTCGAGGCGAGCTTTTTCGTTTCGAATATTAGAGGGGCAATTTGACCAAGATTTGAAAGCCGCTTTCTTCTCATTTATCACTGCCTTAGTTTGATCACTCCACCGCCATGTTTCTTTGGCGTGTTGGTGATGACCTTTTGAAGCTACTAGCAGTGATTTGGCCTTCTTTAAGCAAGTTCGATGTGGGGAATCCTCCATATTTTGTGCTCTGCACTCTTCATCCTCAGCTTCGTCGATGGTGTGAGAGAGATAATTTTTCATTACGAAATCAAAAGCCTCGCCTTTTTCTTTGTCCAGATTGTACCACTTGATTTTCTCAGAGACCCTTGTTTGTTTGCTTTTCTTCGGTGTTTTCATAAAAATTTCTGTTAGCAGGAGACGCCTCTCCCAGGATCACTTTGCAATCTTTTACCCGAGGCTTCATGAAACTGGCTATCAAATGGCAGTCAATCTGGGTTTCATCTCCACCACTGCTGAAAGTGATCAGGTGTCGGCTTTGTTTGATGAACATGGTATTAAACACGATAAGACCGCGTGGTTTGCACCTGCTTAGGATATCTTCACCAGGAAGGTAACTGGTGCCGTGGCAGTCTTCATAGCCTTCGTTTGACTTTTCGATATGTCCATTAAAATCTCCTTCAACAAACAGAAACTCTTCCTTTGGGATGTTTTTGAGGAGATTGTGAAAATATAGCCAAAATGCATCTTTATCCCTCTAATCGCACCCAATTTGGGGAGCATATACACTGACAATATTCCACATCTCTCCTTTTATTACTAGTTTGAGAGACATCAAACAGTCGCTGGACTTCGAAATGTTCAAGACGTTACCAAGAAGCTCTGCATGCCGAAGGGATGATACCGATTCCGTTCCGTAGTAGAACATCTTGTAATCTTTTTTCCTAACGTCCAAGAAACGCGCCCGATTTCCGATGTATGTCATTTCGTCTCTTACTTACTTACTTACTTATGTCCTGTATACCTTTGTGGGTCCTAGGGCCTCTACTACGCCTACGCGCCATCATGTACGGTTTCTGGCAATGTGTCTGAGTTCTCCCCAACTTTTCCCTAACTGTCGTGCCTCCTTCTCGACTGCTCTGCGCCATGCCCTCCTCAGACCGCCAGGCCTTTTGCCATCCTGAGTTAAAGGGTTCCATTGCATAGCATGGTTCGCTATGGAACTGTTACCCTTTCGGAACGTGTGACCAATCCACTGCCACTTCCGTCGTTGGATGGTCGTGCCTATTGGTTCCTGACCCGTTCTCTCGTAAAGGTGTTCGCTAGAGATACGATTGGGCCAGAAAATCCTTAAGATATTCCGCAGACACCTATTAACAAACGTTTGCAGCTTTCTGGTGATCTCTTCACGTGCTGCAACCAAATAACAGTACGGATTCAACGTTGGAGCGGAACAGTCTTATCTTGGTGCTCAAACTGATTGCATTGCTTCGCCATATTTTGGACAACATCCCGAACGCGGACTTTGCTTTGGCGATCCTGTTGGCTATATCCAGTTCGGTTCCACAATCGGTCGAGACAATACTCCCAAGATACTGGAAATCCTCTACTCTCTCTACCGGATGTCCATATTTGAGCCGATGAGTTTGTTCCAAGGCTGATAATTTTTTTGCCGTATTAATTTTCAGCCCGATGACACCTGCCTCCCTCTCCACATCTGCTGTCATTTGGTGGAGGTCCATAATTCTGTGGGAGAGTAAGCATACATCGTTAGCGTAGTCAAGATGTTTCAGTTGAGATATAAGAGTCCATCGAATTCCTCCGTTTCCCGTCGACAAAGCTGCATGAAGCACATCGCAAACCACCAATAGGAATAATATTGGTGAAAGGGTACAGCCTTGTCTTACCCCACTTTGAATCTCAAATTCCTCAGACAACCTTCCCCTGTGCAGAACGTGACATTTGGAGCTTTCAGATGTAGCTTTGATAATAGCAATTAATTTATCGGGAATACTTCTCCTGCGTAAGGCACTCCAAATAAACTCCCTGTTGACACTATCGAACGCCCCCTCAAAATCGATGAACCGCATGTGGAGTGGCGATCGATATTCAACACACTGTTCGATGATAATCCGCAGGGTGTTGATGTGGTCGGCACAGGAGGATCCAGAGCGGAAACCTGCTTGTTCGACATCGAGTGTGTCTTCGAGATGTTGTTTGATTCGCTCCAGGGTGATTCTAGCTATTATCTTAGCTACAGCAGGCAGCACGCAGATACCCCTCCAGTTTCCGCACTCCATTAAATTTCCTTTCTTAGGAAGCTTGACGATCATTTCCTTTTTCCACTCGTTAAGAAAGCTCTCGAATTCCCAACCTCTCGCTATAAGTGGAGGCAGAATCTCAGCCGATGTTGTGGGCGCTGCTCGTAAGAGCTCTGCTGGAATACCGTCAACTCCTATCGCTTTGTTGGTTTTGAGTGCCTTGATCGCGGTAATGATCTCATCTTTACTGGGAGTCGTGGTGCGTATTCGGGAGCTTCTCACCGCGGGCATCTCAGTCTGATTTGGGAGCATATCGCTAGCGAATACACGGTTCAAAACCGTAGCAAAATGCTCTTTCCATCTCTTGATCTGGTCCTCATCCGAAATGAGCAAGGAGCCGTCTAGGCTTTTCACTGGATGTTAGCTGGAGCTGCGACCACCTGTCAGCTGTTTCGTGATTCTGTAGACGGTCCTGCTGTCGCACCTCCGTGCAGCTTCTTCTGCTTCTGTAGCCAGCGCGTTGATGTAGTTGCGCTTGTCACGTCGCACGCTACGTTGAACTTCTCTCATCTTCATGCGATATAGGGACTCTAGCTCGCTTCTCCCTGCTGCTGGGGTAGCCGCAACGCGAGCTTTCAGCTGTTTTCGTTCGTCAATCCGTCTCCAGGTATCCTCGGAAAGCCACGCCCTATGTCTTCCCTGCGATCGACCGACAATTCTTTCAGCATCAGATATAAAAACATTTTTCACAGCACACCAATGGTCTTGGATGGTTAAGGGCATAGAGCTGCTGATTGCTTCCACACCTTGCGAAAAGTGCTCCATTAATTGTTGGCGCACTGAGGGATCACTAAGTCTATCGATGTTGAACCTGGACATTCTTGTGTTGTTGTGGGATCTTCGAACTGCAGCAGTGCGTAGTTGGAGAGTAGCTATCATAAGGTGGTGATCACGTACAATCCCCACATCTGCCCCTCGCCTGTTTCGGACGTCCAGGAGACTACTTCTAAAGCGGCGGCTGATGGCAAAATGGTCAATTTGGTTGGAGTTTGCTTGCCTGCCATTGGAAACCCAGCTGACTTTGTGGCAGGTCTTGTGCTCAAACATGGTGCCACCTATCACAGGCGGTTGGCATTGCAGAAATCCACAAACCTTTCGCCGTTGTCATTGCGGTTGCCTAGTCCATGCTTCCCGATTACATGTTTGAGCCCTTCGTTGTCGTTGCCTACCTTGGCATTCAAATTCCCCATCACTATGACAATGTCTCCATTTGGTCTTGTGTTGAAGACGGCACTTAATAGATTGTAAAAGCTCTCCCTTTCGTCCTCAGATGAACTATTCGTTGGGGCGTAACACTGTATGATGGTGACGCGTCGTACTCTAGTCCGGAATCTGGCCATCAAAATCCTATCACCATGAGGCTGCCGGGAAATAAGGCCCTTGCGTGCTGTTGCTGTTAGCAGTAGTTCGACTCCATATTCCCGCGGACTTCCGGATGGTCTTCCAGAATAGAGTAGTACAGTGTTACGCGTTGGAGACTGGTACTCGCCCGCTTCTAACCATCTTACTTCACTTGTCCAGTTTATATCGCATGAATTCGTTTACCAATTGGAGAAATCTGGCATTGTAAGGACCTTCGCTTCCCGAGTCGAGGAGCGTCTTTACATTCCAGAAACCTATCTTTGTCCGGGTACAATAGCCAAAAGTCGTCAACATGTGATCATTCCTTATCCGAGGCATAGTGTCGGTTTCTGTAGCGGGCAATATTCTGTAACAAAGGTTGCTGGCCCACGTTACCTAGCCTAGAATCAAGGCCCTAAACAACTCGAACTTACAATTTTGGCCTATACGTATAAGAGTTTATACTTTGAGAGAAAAGTTCTTCGAGTGATCTTTGGTCCCGTCTCTATAGACGGTGAGTATAGGAGGAGGTACAATGCCGAACTATAATGCCTATACGCTATACAAGGACATCGACTTAGCCAGAAGAGTTCACAAACAGCGACTATACGCCGGTAGGTGGTGCGAATAAGTAGAGGGTGACCTTAGCCAACTTGGCGTGCGCAACTGGAAGTAGCTGGCTGGAGAGGTCTGTTGGTTGAGGTCCAGGTCCACCTAAGAAACTATGTATTCTCTAGGTGTTGATCTTTAGTCCACATTTCTTTTCATCTTGCACGGTCATCTCTACCATGAGAAAGCTTCCACGAACTTCCCTTCGAAAACAAAATAACCCTGCATTCAGTTCGTGTACAAAATGTAGCAGTAAGGAGCTAGGTCTTTGTAGTCTTCTTTTCCCCAGGCTTTCTTAATTTCTGGTTACGCACCATGAGGACCTCCCAAAAAACACAGCCCCAAGCACCACTCAACAGTTTTCAGTGAAAACAACCACAGAAGAGGTATTTATAGATGATCTATCAAATGGCCGTCATTAGCAGTCCCAATGATCTGCAATTTTCCTCAACTCATTTCCCCCCTAAACGCTAATCTCATTAAAAATCAATAACAATCAATCAACGATCGTTCTCCTTCCAAATTACGGTGTCCATTGCGTGCGAACCCATCATTTAGTTTTCATTTAATTTTCCCCCATTAATTATATTTTTCGACTTTTATCCGAAAAATGAGTCGGAGGAAGAAAACGTTTGCCATAAATAATCTCCCAAAGTACAAAGAGCATTCATCACCTTCCCGGTGCCATTGTGCGACTGCGCGCGCCTGCGACAAAGACCACGAGACGACGATGAAAAAAGTGCAATCATGAATGGCATTTACCCAAACACAGGGAGGGAGGGGGAGAGGATGGCTGCTTTCTTTTTGGACTTCTCCTCCACAAGAGAGCAATAACACTTCTTTCACTTTTTCGATCATTACCCATGGAGGCAAGCAGGTTGTTGTCCGTGTGGCTTTGACGAACGCAAAAGGTCCCGAGAAGGTTTTTCCACCAACCTCCTTCTCCTCCTAATCGCAAGATCAACAACAATTCCTCATAAATGATGAGAGACTCCAAACACAACAGAATGGTTAATGGGCAGGCTTCGAGTGGCCGAGACTGCGTGTTCCTTGGATTGTCTGACGGTATTTACCTCAATGACCCTTAAAAGTGAAACTTTACGAGGAGTCACAGTTGCAGCTAGGGGGTACCTACTTTGCTGTAATTTGTCGTAAAACATTGTTTGTCATCGCGCGCATTGTGCATCTCGACCGCCGACTGAATGCTGCGCCGAGATGGAATTAGGAAAGTAATTCAATTCAAGATGCGAGATTGTTTGATCAATTTGGGTTTCTGCTTGTTAAGATCATCTTTATGGAGGCTCTTCCCCTTTGCGGCCCCCCGTGGTCTTGTCGACGAATTTTTTTCTTTTTCAATGATCGTGGGTTTTCTCTTTCTACAAACAAACTGAATGAGTGTATGTGTGTTTACATGTGAAAGTGGTCTCATATGTACCGAACCGACAGACGGACGGAGGTATTTAGGAAGGAAGTCTCGTTTGATTGATAAATTTGAAGTAGCAACACCGACAACAATGTGATGATCATTCAATGAGTGATTTGAGTGATTTGATGGGCTTTTCGGTTCTCGACAGGGAACTAGGCCACACAATGTTCTCACCGGTTGTTAGGAATTAAATTGTAATTAAAAATATTTCTAAGAGATCTGGGGAGGAGGGGACAATTGGGCGGTCATTTATTTATTCTCTAGACAGGTGTTGAAGAATTATATTTGGAGCGCAAGTGGACGTTTATACTCGGCGGATGTAGTCTAAGGCCACCCGGAATGGTATTGCTGATGAATTAATTATATGTTTAATGAAGTTCAATTCAAAGAAGAATGTTAATGGGATTCAGAGCGGTATCTGAAATGCAGCTTCAAAAGAGACATGATGCAAGGAGGTTTCTCTGAAATATTTGGCAGTTGATGCGATTGAATAATGTAGTTTACTGTTCCACTAACCACTTTTGTAGTTCGAAACAGGTAGGAGGTAATTGACATTACACTAGCAAGTAATTCGAATACCCTCTCTATAGACAATTGGAATACTTTGGGAATAGAATCCTATTTCGATAACAGATTAATTGAATTTAATCTTACCGATAGATGTGACTCTCCCAAACCCCATAGAAACCCTAGGAATACGGACAACCTTCAGTTACGAGGTGCGGAAAAACAAGAATCTACTTCCGGACGGCTATTTACATAGGCCCGCGGACATCGACCGGAAACCCGAGGAAATTGCTGCTGTTTTCAAATAGGCTTTCGAGAAGGCATGCCCCGTATCTAAACCTAAGACAAAAGCCTCACTCCCCTGGTGGACCAAAAAACTAGCCAGCACAAGAAGAGAACCAAGGAAACTCTTGAATGTGGTGAGATCAACGAGAGCTGATTCGGACTGGGAACTATACAAAGCCAGTCAGAGGAACTTTAAGAGCGCAACGCAAAAAGCCAAAAGACAGTCATGGCAACGCTTTTGTGACGAGATAAAGGGTACAACAGAAACGGCTAGAGTGAGGAAAATCCTTTCCAGAGAATTCAAAACTCTGGGAACCTAAAGGACCCCGACGGAAACTGGACCGAATCTTATTCGGAATCCCTAGAATTGCTCATTAAAAAGCACATCTCGGTGTGCTTTTTAATAACACCACGCAGAAGTACTAATAACAACAATCACAGCGAATCAGTCCCCCCTGCGGATTTGGTAACAGAGGATAGAAAAAAGTGGGCAATTGGATCGTTCTCCCCCTTTAAGTCCCCAGGACTTGATGGGATTCTACCGATCATGCTGCAAAAAACTGCACAAATTATTATCCCAGCACTCAAAGAGCTATTTGTTAGTAGTCTTAAACAATGTCACGTACCAAGAATAGGGAGGGAGGTAAAGGTGTTTTTTATTCCCAAGGCGGGCAAGGCTAGTCACACCACCGCGAAGGACTTCAGGCCAATAAGCCTTACCTTTTCATCTTGAAAACATGTGAAAGATTGCCCGACATTTACATACGTAGTAGAATACGTCGGGGTAAATGTGTGGAAACTGCCCTACATCATGTTGTCGGCTCTATACAAAAATCATTTAAAGGCAAATAGTTCACCCTAGCTGCATTTTTTGGACATTGAAGAAGCATTCAATAATGTAAATACCGAAGCGGTTAAAAGAACTCTAAGAAACCTACACATCTAAATCAGTGTAATTAACTGGATTGATAGCATGCTCCAGGAAAGACATATAACCACCGAACTTAATGGTTTAAAGCTCAAATGATATGCCACGAGGGGTACTCCTCAGGGCGGGGTAATCTCCTCACTGCTTTGGGTCATTATTCTCAATGAAGTACTACAATGCTAAGGTACAGTGGCGTCAGAGCTACAGCTTACCGATGCCGATGTCGTCGCATTTGTTTGATCCAGGCGTTTATAGGCCTGCCTTTCCTACATCGCGATGTCTTTTTAACAGGGTTCAAATGATCTCTTCTTTGAACGTGGTAATACCAGCTGAGCCGGTCGCGCTCTATTTTTTGTACGATGGTTTCCTTGATGTGAAAGCTTCCACGGATCATCGAACTTCTTATTCGATCAAGCTTTGTCACTCCTGCTGTCAAACGAAGCTTCTTCACCTCAGCTGCCGTTAATTTACTCTCATACTTTTTGTACATCGTCCAACACTGTGAACCGTATGTGAGCGCTGGACGTACAACTGCGGTGTAGAGCCTTCCTTTCAACTTAGGGGGCACTTTCTGTCACAGAAGATAGCGGAATTTTCTCGCCACTTCATCCACCCTACGCTTATGCGATGATTGATGTCGTCATGACAGGTTGCTTTGCTATTGATCATAGATCCCAGAAATTTGAAGTTTTCGCACTTCGGAAGCACTGTTCCATTCAAATAAATGTCTGGAATAGGCCTGAGTGGATCAGAGAACGGGCAGCACAAGTACTCTATCTTTTTGGAACTAATGCGATACCCATTTCCCTCCAGAGCGTCCACCCACACATCAAGTGCTCGTTGCAGGGATGTAGGATCCTCAGTTATGATGGCTCCATTGTCAGCAAAGAATAACTGATGTACCTTGCGGTCCATCACTTCACCTTCAGGCAGATAATCAAGGACTGTAATAAAGAGCAAAGGACTTAAGGCGCTTCCCTGGTGCACCCCGACTTTGATTGGGAACTCTTCGGTTGCTCCAGCGGGGCATCTTACTCTTGTCTTTGCTTTTTCGTACATGTCCATGATCATCTGAACATAGGTTTTTGGAACCCCTCGATGTTTTAGCGCCACCCACATCAGATCTCGTGGTTATCTGTCGAATGCCTTTTCAAAGTCAACCAATACAATATGCAAATCCTTTAAGGAATCACGATGTTTTTCCTTTATGATCCTTATACTTTGGATTGCATCTGTAGTTGATTTACCCGAGACAAACCCGCACTGATCACCAGATAGCCGTATTATTTTTCGTAGTCGGCCATACCCGCTCAACGATCTTCATGGTGTGTGACATCAGCTTGATCGAACGGTAGTTATCACAGTTTCGCGTATCACCCTTCCCTTTGTATACAGGGAGAAGGTAACTTTCCCTCCATTGATTTGGCATTGGGCCACCTCTCACAAATTTGGAGATGAGAATTCTGAGCCATCTGAACTCGATGTCTCCCATCTTTTTCCAGAACTCAGAAGGCCCAACTGCTTTTCGTTTTTTGGAGTATTTGACCGCCTCACTAACTTCTTCGACTGTAATGTCGGGTATTTCTTCACAGTTAGGTGTGGCTCTTGAAAAAGTATAGCCGGGGAAACTGTTCATTTAAAAGTTCTTCACAATACTGCCGCCACCTCTGCAGAATTTTGTCATCATCCACAAGAAGCTGGCCATGAGCATTGTTAATGAACTTTGGCGAACGAATATCCTGAGCATTCCTCCTTCCTTGGGCGGCTTTTTTGAAGATGGTTGCGCTCTTCTTCATATTGTTTCGTCGCAGCTCCTGGATAACCTGGTTTGCTATCGGGGAAGATATTTTCTCCAGCTACCGATACAGGCCCTCAGTACTCTCTGCTTGAAGCTGGGCGCACTTCTTCTTCGCTTTTTTCTTGCAGCATCTGTATTCCATTTCGAGGCGAGCTTTTTCGTCTCTATTATTAGAGGTGCACTTTGACCAAGCTTTGAAAACCGCTTTCTTCTCATTTATCACCATCTTAGCTTTATCACTCGCAAGTTCGTTGTAGGGAATCCATAAAAGTTTTCATAAAAATTTCTGTCAGCAGGAGACGGTGTTGCCGAGCGATCGCCTCTCCCAGGATCACTTTGCAATCTTTTACCCGATGCTTCATGAAACTGGCTACCAAATGGTAGTCAATCTGAGTTTCATCTCCACCACTGCTGTAAGTGATCAGGTGTCGGCTTTGTTTGATGAACATGGTGTTCAACACGATAAGACCGTGTGATTTGCACGTGCTTAGGATGTCTTCACCAGGAAGGTTCCTGGTGCCGTATCCTAGTCCACCATGGCAGTCTTCATTGTCTTTGTTTGACTTCCCGACATGTCCATTCAAATCTTCTCCAACAAACAGAAACTCTTCCTTTGAAATGTCCTTAAGGAGATTGTGGAAATCTAGCCAAAATGCATCTTTATTTTTCTAATCGCACCAATTTTGGGGAGCATATGCACTGACAATATTCCACACATCTCCTTGTATTACTAGTTTGAGAGACATCAAACGGTCGCTGGACTTCAAAATGCTCGGGACGTTATCAAGTAGCTCTGCCGCAAGGATGATACCGATTCCGTTCCTAGCCTTTTCTGTTCAGTAGTAGAACATCTTGTAATCTTTTGTCCTAACGTCCAAGAAACACGCCCGCTTTCCGGTGGTTTTTCTATTTCGTCTCTTGGACACACAAGATATCCACCCACCTTCTATTCATCATCTCTTCCAGCTCGTAACTTCGACCGGTCATCCTTCCAACGTTCCAACTTGCGACCCTCAAATTTCTTCCAAACTGTTTCATTATTTTGCTATCCCCCGGAATCCGTATAGCTCTGACCCGAACATTTCTGCTCGGTCCAGGATCAGTACCATGCACAGCAGTGGTAGTGCCTGGCGGGGTAGTGCCTTTCCTTTTAGCAGGTATTACCATAATGATACAGTTTTGCAATATTACCATATTGCGATGGTGTTTGTTGTTTGGCACGTGCATGCTCCTGTTGTAGTATTTTTTGATCTTTCTTTTATGACACTGGTGATCTCCGGTCGTGTCAACCCACGGACTCGCATGCACACTTGTGGGAGGGTTTTTTAGGTAGTTTATGTGTCGCTAGGCTCACTTGGGTGTTATACTGCCTAGATCTGATGTGTCTCCTTAGTCGCCTTTTACGTCAAGCGCTACTTGTTGGCGAGCGGAAAAAATATTTTTTGGTATAGCAGTTTTAGTCCTAGGATGGCAAACGACTAACAAAGGCCTCGTAGGGGCAGCATCTCCCGATAGGTGTTGGTCCGCTAAGTAACGAGAAAGAGCCACTGCAGCCGAAAACCTAGCAGCTCTGTTAGTAAGCCCTACTCCCACCTCCTCGTGGTGCCATCTGGGGATTTCTTCGGAAATTGCTAACGGGAGAGGACGAATGGCGAGCTTCCTGCGCCAAAAAACAGGATAAGTGTCGGTTGGTCTGTGGCCCAGCGAGCCGCAACCGTAAAAACTTTTACTGCTCCGAAACGAAAACCAGCGCCTCGGATACGGACGGATAATTTGATGACGACCTTTGGCTATCGGACACGGACAACGATCGGATTCTGGAACGTTAAGACCCTCCTGGACTCACTCAAGGAAGGGCCTTATAACGCCAGATTCCTCCAATTAGAACGCGAATTCGCAAGGTATAAAATAGACATCTTAGGGCTGAGCGAGATAAGATGGTTCGATGCTGGGGAATTCATCTCCCCAACCAAAAACACTGTCATGCTCTACTCTGGGAAACCAGCTGGAAGTGCACGGAGTTCCGGAGTAGGACTCATGCTAACTCCAGCAGCACGTAGTAGCCTCATATCCTGGAAACCCCATAATGACCGGATATTGACGGCTAGGTTCCAGAGTAGAGTTAGAAAAATGACCATCATACAGTGTTATGCTCCGACTCTAGACGCGACTGAGGACGAAAAGGATGATTTTTATAGCCACTTAGGCGCCGCCTACAACCAAGCGCCTAATGGGGACATCGTAATGGTGATAGGAGATCTCAATGCCAAGGTGGGTAGCGACAACACCATGCTTAAGCACGTGATGGGAGTTCACGGCGTGGGAGACCGTAATGATAACGGTGAGCGGTTTGTGGACTTCTGCAATACCAACCGCCTAGTCATCGGAGGTACGGTGTTTAAGCATAACACCTGCCACAAAATCAGTTGGTTCTCTACTGATAGGCAACGAACATCCAACCAGATCGACCACATTGCGATCAGTCGCCACTTTAGAAATTGTCTCCTGGACGTCCGAAACAGACGTGGAGCTGACGTCGGACTAGAACGAGATCACCATCTTATGGTAGCTCATTTACGCCTTCGTACTGCATCCGTCAACAGCAACCGCTCAAACCTACTTAACATCACCAGGTTTAATATCGACAGGCTCAAGGTTCCCCAAGTGCGCCAACAGTTCAGGGACCATCTTGCCTTAGAAGCAGAAGCAATCAGCAGCATAGAGAACATGGATGACCACTGGAGTGCTGTGAAAAATGCTTTTGCGACTGGGGCACGCACGTATGTCGGTAAAAAGCAGAAACACGACCGCACATGGCTTTCTACAGACACCTGGAGACGGATCAATGAGCGTACAGCAATCAAGGCTCGGATTGCAGCGGCCTCAGCAGTAGAGAGAACCGAGCTTGAAGCCCAATACCGTGCGAAGAAGAGAGAAGTGCAGCGTAGTGTGAGACGTGACAAACGTCAATATGTCAACTCACTGGCCTCAAGGGCTGAAGAAGCAGCGAGTAGGTGCGACAGTAGGATTGTTTACAACATCACTAAGGAGCTTATTGGTGGTCGAAACTCCAAACAACATCCAGTGAAGAGTCTAGACGGTAACCTTCTGATTTCAGATGAGGATCAGCTCACTAGATGGAGAGAACATTTTGCTACAGTGCTAAATCACTTAGACGATGACGGTATGATCTTGAATTCGAATGAGCAGTTCGAAGCAACAAATTCCCGAATTCGCACCGTACCTCCCAGTAAAACTGAAATAATAACAGCAATCAATTCCATTAAGAAGAACAAAGCGGTGGGTATTGATGGCATCCCTGCCGAGCTATTTCTAGCGGCGCCAAATACATCGGCAGATTTGCTGCATCCCCTAATACGGAGAGCTTGGGATAGTGAACAATTTCCACAGGAGTGGAAAAGGGGGATGATCATTAAACTTCCAAAGAAGGGAAACTTGATGGATTGCGGTAACTGGAGAGGTATATGTGTTCTTCCAGCCGTGGCTAAAATAATAGCTAAAATAATTCTAGAACGAATTAAAGAACATTTAGATTCAACTCTCGATGTCGAACAGGCAGGCTTTCGGGCTGGATCCTCCTGCATTGACCACATAAACACCTTACGGATCATTATCGAGCAATGCGTTGAGTATAGGTCTCCGCTACATTTAATGTTTATCGACTTCGAGAAAGCTTTCGACAGATTGAATCGAGATGCTATCTGGTTGGCCTTGCGCAGGAGAGGCATCCCAGAAAAACTTATAGCTATTATCAAGGGTACATACGAGGGCGGTAAGTGTCACGTCGTGCACAATGGTAAGGTGTCGGAGGATTTTGAAGTCCAAAGTGGAGTACGTCAAGGGTGCATACTGTCACCACTATTGTTTTTGGTGGTTATCAGCGATGTACTCCGTGCAGCATTGACGGAAGGCAACTATGGAATTCGTTGGACTATGACATCTTACCTTAAACACCTAGATTACGCTGACGATGTTTGTCTACTTTCACATCGGATAATGGATCTTTATCTGATGGCCCAAAATCTAGAAGCTGAGGCAAACAAAGTGGGGCTAAAAGTAAACACAACCAAAACAAAAGCCCTGAGCACTTCTTCTAACAACCGCGCTCAACTTAACATTGCCGGACAGGAAGTCGAGAAAGTTGATAACTTTCTTTATTTAGGAAGTGTGGTCTCGGCTAATCGCGGTGGCACCGAACTGGATGTGTGCAGCAGAATCGGGAAGGCTAAAGCTGCGTTCGGAATGCTATCTAAAATCTGGAGAAGCAATGTTATCAGCTTAAGAACCAAGCTGCGACTGTTCCGCTCCAACGTAGAATCAGTGCTGCTTTATGGGTGCAGTACTTGGAAGGTGGACACCATTAACACACGGAAGCTGCAAGTCTTTGTAAACAAATGCTTAAGAATCATCTTGAGGATTTTTTGGCCGAACCGCATCTCTAACGAACAGCTTTATCTGAGAACGGGCCAAGAACCTATAAGCATTACTATACGAAGAAGAAAGTGGCAATGGATTGGACACACCCTACGGCGCGAAGACAACTCCATTGCGAAATACGCTATGCAGTGGAATCCGCTCACCCAGGCAGGCAGAATAGCGGGACGCGCTAGGCAAACGTGGCGCAGAACAGTTGAGGAGGAATCGAGCTCTTTAGGAATGAGTTGGAGGCAGCTCAAACGCGTTGCAGAACTTCGAACACGATGGCGCGCAGGCGTGGTTGACGCCCTATGCCCCCTGAGGGGTTAAAGGATCTAAGTAAAGTAAGTAAGTAATTTTAGTCCTGAACTTGTATCAATTGCAACGTAATCTGTAACCATAAGTAAGCCAGATCAGGTCATGTTAATCTTAATTCTTTGCCATCGAATCTATGATTGAAACTCATACCGAATGCACAGAACTTACTTTGTTTACTCGACTGCATACATCCAATTTACCACCAATGTTCATTGAATTTTTTGGCGCAGTTAATCCTTAGCTTTATCCAGTCTGCCAGATGTTTCTTAAGGTGATGATGCTTGTAAGTTTAACTATTATTTTGCGATATAATTTCCATAATCCAACTGCCGGTCTACTATGTCATGTTTGTCAGGCCACTCCTTGAATACGCTAGCCCCAAGTCTGGTCTCCCTATCATGATTCCCATTCTCTGAAAATTGAAGTTGCACAGCGTAGGCAGATATAACCTACCTTCATACCTAAATATGCTAAAACTATTCAGCTTTTCAACTCTAGAAAAAATTCGCCAAGTTGCTGACATCTTTGGCAGCATTTGTTAGCCGGTTCAACTGATTCGTTCTACTGCAAACGATCAACCTAAACACTAACCTTCGCAACTGAATTTATGATAATCAAGCTCTAATGGTCTTTTTGAACCCTTTAACCTCTAGACTTACACATAACAAACATTACAGAACATAGCGCGATCAGACTCAGAGAGTCTGGGTGCTGGACTGTGAAACTTTACAAATAAATAAATAAATAAATAAATATTTGGCGCAACAGCTCTTTAAGTGCCAGGGCCTAGCTTCTCGCAACCACTCATGTTGTGTGCGTTATATTTTTCACATGAATGGAAGGGACCTACAGTTTAGTGCCGTATCCGAAGAGCGTTGTGAGGAGTGTTTATCGTTGGGGAGTGGTATTCCCCGGCTTCGTATCATTTTATCGCACTCAGTCCCAAGATGCCTATATTACTGTATATCGTGTGAACTCACGCTCTAATTAAAAGAATGTGGCGTTTTGAGGCCTTTCCAGAGTGAGTTCAGGAGGGTCTTAATGTCCGAGAAACCGATCGTTGTCCGCGAACGATAGATAACGGTCGTCAACAAAGTATCCGTCCGTATTCGAGGCAGTGTAGTTCGTTTCGGAGCAATTTGGATTTTACGGTGGCGGTTCGCTGGGCCACAGAGCAACCGATACTTTTCCTGTTTTGTGGCGCAGGAGGCTCGCCATTCGTACTCTTCAGTTCGCAGTTTCCATAAAATTCTCACATGGCACCACGGGAATTTCGAAGTACGACTTACTAGCAGAGCTGCTAGTTGTTCGGCTACAAGGGCTGTACTTCTTAATTGCCTTATTGGCCAAAGACAACTGCGATTAGCAAGTTGTAGCTGTCGATTGTGACATTCTGTCTAATTCGTCGGTGTTGACCGTCGCTTCTTGTTGACAGGATATACTTGGTTTTGCCCTCGGGCTTACACCAAGAATATGGAGAAGGGCAAATATCATATTCATTTCGAAAGTGGGAAAAAGGGACACCACTTCACCAAAATCCTTTAGACCAATCAGTCTGACTTCATTCATGCTAAAGACGCTAGAAGGGTCATAGATAATAACCTAATAATGACTGTGCTGGCGAAAGGCGAACCCCACAGGCGGATCAGTAGAAATACGGTGAAGTGGGAGGGTTATGATCCCTTATCTTCGGATCATAATCTCGCTGATAAAAGGAAGAAGAAGACTGTGCTGGAAAGAATACCTCTCCACCACAATCAACATGTTTACAGAGGAGGAAGATCCACGGAAACTGCGCTCTACCAACTGTCAAGTTGGAGAGCAAGGAAACATTTCTAGCCATCGAATGAGCCTTCGGCAACACCTCCCATGAAACAATTAGGAGGGCTCTTGAAATAGAAGAAGAAAATCACACCAAAAGTAATTGGATGTATGAGATGCTAAGAACTTGGACTGATGAGGTAGAGGTGGGACAAAAAACCATCACAATAAGCACCACTAGAGGCTGCCCACAAAGAGGTTTATTATGACTCTTAATGTGGAGCCTAGTAATAGATGAACTACTGCACAAATTGACATATGCCGGCATTACGTGCCAGGGGTACGCCGACGATATTGTCATTGTCGCAACGTTACAATTTGAAGAAACGCTATGTAAAATCCTTCACAGGGGTCTAAGAATCACACGGAAGTAGTGTAAAACGGTAGGACTTAGAGTTAACCCTACCAAAACCAAGAAAGACAGCTAGGGCGTATGCAACGTTTCCTCTTGAAAGGGATCAGGGTCGACCCACAGTAACAGGCCAAGTATCTAGGTCTAACACTAGACAGTAAATGAGATGGATATAGCTGATGATAGTAAGACCCATCATCACTTACGTGGCAGTGGCATGCGTTAACAGAACTAGGCTAACCACCACGAGGACATCCCTCAATAAAGTGCAAAGATTAGCCTGCATATGCATAACAGGTGCCATGCAAACCTGTCCCATAGCAGGACTGGAAGTGATCGTAGGTATACCTCCGCTACACATAGTGCTAGAGCGAATCGCCAAGGAGACCATATTGAGAATCAGCAAAGAGGGCACCGGGGAAGGAACATACATTGCAAATAAAAAGCGAGTAACCCTATCCAAATCGGTGCCGCTTCTGGACTATCCCAAAAACGATATGGTCAATAAATACTTCTTCGAAACGAAATTTGACCCAAAGCTGAGCAACAAAAGAGACTGGAGCAGCGAATCCGATAAATACCAATTCAAACAACACACAATTAAATGGTACACAGACGGATCGAAAACATCTACTGGCACTGGGACAGGAGTGTATAGTCCCAGGACTAGATATTCAGAATCTCTGGAAGTATTCCCCAGTATATTTCAAGCAGAAGTTCACGCGATGGAAAGATGCGCCCAATTAAATCCTAGACAGGAATTATCGCGGGCAGGACATCGCAATACTGTCAGACAGCCAGGCCGCTATTAAAGCACTGACCTCGCACGAGATCAGATCCAAACTAGTATGGGAATGCCTCACCAGGATCAACAAACTGAGAGAGGCAAATAAAGTAACTCTCTACTGGGTACCAAGTCACGAAGGAGTAGAGGGATACTTATATCCTTTAACCCGTCGGGGGGCATAGGGCGTCAACCACGCCTACGCGCCATCGTGTTCGGAGTTCTGCAACGCGTCTGAGCTGCCTCCAACTCATTCCTAAAGAGCTCGATTCCTCCTCAACTGTTCTGCGCCACCTTTGCCCAGGGCGTCCCGCTATTCTGCCTGCCTGGGTGAGCGGATTCCACTGCATAGCGTATTTCGCAATGGAGTTGTCTTCGCGCCGTAGGGTGTGTCCAATGCATTGCCACTTCTTCTTCGTATAGTAATGCTTATAGGTTCTTGGCCCGTTCTCAGATAAAGTTGTTCGTTGGAGATGCGGTTCGGCCAAAAAATCGTCAAGATGATTCCTAAACATTTGTTTACGAAGACTTGCCGCTTGCGTGTGTTAATGGTGTCCACCTTTCAGGTGCTGCACCCATAAAGCAGCATTGATTCTACGTTGGAGCGGAACAGTCGCAGCTTGGGTCTTAAGCTGATAACATTGCTTCTCCAGTTTTTGGATAGCATTTCGAACGCAGCTTTAGCCTTCCCGATTCTGCTCCACACATCCAGTTCGGTGCCACCGCGATTAGCCGAGACCACACTTCCTAAATAAAGAAAGTTATCAACTTTCTCGACTTCCTGTCCGGCAATGTTAAGTTGAGCGCAGTTGTTAGAAGAAGTACTCAGGGCTTTTGTTTTGGCTGTGTTTATTTTTAGCCCCACTTTGTTTGCCTCAGCTTCTAGATTTTGGGCCATCAGATGAAGTCCATTATCCGATGTGAGAGCAGACAAACATCGTCAGCGTAATCTAGGTGTTTAAGGTAAGATGTCATAGTCTAACGAATTCCCGAATTAGCTTCCGTCAATGCGGTACGGAGTACATCGCTGATAACCACCAAAAACAATAGTGGGGACAGTATGCACCCTTGACGTACTCCACTTTGGACTTCAAAAGCCTTGATAATAGCTATAAGTTTTTCTGGAATGCCTCTCCTGCGTAAGGCCTACCAGATAGCATCTCGATTCAAGCTGTCGAGAGCCTTCTCGAAGTCGATAAACAGTAAATGTAGCGGAGACCTATACTCAACGCATTGTTCGATTATGATCCGTACGGTGTTTATGTGGTCGTTGCAGGAGGATCCAGCCCGAAAGCCTGCCTGTTCGACATCGAGAGTTGAATCTAAATGTTCTTTAATTCGTTCTAGAATTATTTTAGCTATTATTTTGGCCACGGCTGGAAGAACGCATATACCTCTCCAGTTACCGCAATCCATCAAGTTTCCCTTCTTTGGAAGTTTAATGATCATCCCCCTTTTCCACTCCTGTGGAAATTGTTCGCTATCCCAAGCTCTCCGTATTAGGGGATGCGGAAAATCTTCCGATGTATTTGGTGCCGCTTGAAATAGCTCGGTAGGGATGCCATCAATACCCACCGCTTTGTTCTTCTTGAGGGAATTGATTGCTGTTATTATTTCAGTTTTACTGGGAGGTACGGTGCGAATTCGGGAATTTGTTGCTTCGAACTGCTCATTCGAATTCAAGATCATACCGTCATCGTCTAAGTGATTTAGCACTGTAGCAAAATGTTCTCTCCATCTAGTGAGCTGATCCTCATCTGAAATCAGAAGGTTACCGTCTAGACTCTTCACTGGATGTTGTTTGGAGTTTCGACCACCAATGAGCTCCTTAGTGATGTTATAAACAGTCCTACTGTCGCACCTACTCGCTGCTTCTTCAGCCCTTGAGGCCAGTGAGTTGACATATTGACGTTTGTCACGTCTCACACTACGCTGCACTTCTCTCTTCTTCGCACGGTATTGGGCTTCAAGCTCGGTTCTCTCTACTGCTGAGGCCGCTGCAATCCGAGCCTTGATTGCTGTACGCTCATTGATCCGTCTCCAGGTGTCTGTAGAAAGCCATGTGCGGTCGTGTTTCTGCTTTTTACCGACATACGTGCGTGCCCCAGTCTAGCAAAAGCATTTTTCACAGCACTCCAGTAGTCATCCATGTTCTCTATGCTGCTGATTGCTTCTGCTTCTAAGGCAAGATGGTCCCTGAACTGTTGGCGCACTTGGGGAACCTTGAGCCTGTCGATATTAAACCTGGTGATGTTAAGTAGGTTTGAGCGGTTGGTATTGACGGATGCAGTACGAAGGCGCAAATGAGCTACCATAAGATGGTGATCTCGTTCTTGTCCGACGTCAGCTCCACGTCTGTTTCGGACGTTTAGGAGACAATTTTTAAAGCGGCGACTGATTGCAATGTGGTCGATCTGGTTGGATGTTCGTTGCCTATCAGTAGAGCCCCAACTGATCTTATGGCAGGTGTTATGCTTAAACAGCTTACCTCCGATGACTAGGCGGTAGGTATTGCAGAAGTCCATAAACCGCTCACCGTTGTCATTATGGTCTCCCACGCCGTGAACTCCCATCACGTGCTTAAGCATGGTGTTGTCGCTACCCACCTTGGCATTGAGATCTCCCATCACCATTACGATGTCCCCATTAAGCGTTTGGTTGTAGGCGGCGCCTAAGTGGCTATAAAAATCATCCTTTTCATCCCCAGTCGCGTCATCGATCGGAGCATAACACTGTATGATGGTCATTTTTCTAACTCTACTCTGGAACCTAACTGTCAATATCCGGTCACTATGGGGTTTCCAGGATATGAGGCTACTACGTGCTGCTGGAGTCAGCATGAGTCCTACTCCGGAACTCCGTGCACTTCCAGCTGGTTTACCAGAGTAGAGCATCACAGTGCTTTTTGTTGGGATGTATTCCCCAGCATCGTACCATCTTATCTCGCTTAGCCCTAAGATGTCGATTTTATACCATGCGAATTCGCGCTCCAATTGGAGGAATTTGGCATTATAAGGCCCTTCCTTGAGTGAGTCCAGGAGGTTTTTGACGTTCCAGAATCCGATCGTTGTCCGTGTTCGCTAGCCAAAGGTCGTCAACAAATTATCCGTCCTTATCCGAGGCGATAGTATCCGTTTCGGAGCAATAGTTTGTTTTACGGTTGCGGCTCGCTGGGCCACAGACCAACCGACACTTATCCTGTTTTTTGGCGCAGGAAGCTCGCCGTCCGCCCTCTCTCGTTCGCAATTTCCGAAGAAATTCCCAGATGGCACCGCGAGGAGGTGGGAGTAGGGCTTACTAACAGAGCTGCTAGGTTTTCGGCTGCAGTGGCTCCTTCTCGTTACTTAGCGGACCGGCACCTATTGGGAGATGCTGCCCCTACCAGGCCTTTGTTAGTCGTTTGCCATCCAAAGGAAGGAAGTGCTCTAGACCGAGCATGTCATCGACTAGAGCCTATTTTGAGACGCACAATGGATCTTTTAAGCGTCGCAGTTCACTTGCACCTCACTACACTACCTCATATACATCTACATCTACATCTTGCCCTCGTTTACCACTAAACCCACTTTGGTCGCTTTTGCTTTAATGCTTGCAAGCGCACCGGCTTCTTTCCTAATACTGATTATCTATCATCTTGTTCCTGGTTCATTCGTTTTTTTTGTAAATTACCATATCAATATTCTTTATCGCTTATAATCCCCTTTTTCTTAACGAATAGGTCCTTGATGACATACTCTCACTTTCTCAGGTGATTTCCTATGTTAATGACAGAAGCCAGCCATAGAAACGTGTTAAATCCGCAACATTGAGGTTCACTTTCCCTAAATTCCATTGTCAAGTGAAAGGGTAAGTTCTCCCGAATCCGCTTATTACATCCCACCATTCCTGCAAAAAACCAAAAAAATAAGAAACTTTCTTTTTTCTCACGCATTTTAACAAATCAAATATTAAGCGTCAAAAATGATTACCATGGAAAATTGCACGCTTAGAGCCTCTTATGCCCGTTTAGCCATAAAAAAAAGCATTAATCACGGATAATGTAAATAAATAGCCACGCCTGGGCTTATACCCTCTATGCCTCCCAGTAAACACCTGCCACGCAACTTTGAATACTAATATCATCTCTCGGCCTCTCGATCAATCCTCACGATGACGACGATTAAGCGATGAAAATTTAATTAATTGCCCTGCACACCTATTCGATTTGAATCGGCTAATTAATCGTTCTTGTAATTTAGACTGAGGTCCATACATCAACTTTTGCGTTCAACATATCCCATTCTTCGTCAAGACATAAACGTCAACCATTTGTCAAGCTTACGTGGTAAAAAATAAAAAAAATAAAACTCTCACTTTCGGACCAAATATATCGCGCTGCTGGTGATGTTGATGATGATGATGATGATATAATCACCACCTAAACAATGTCCGAACAATCCAAATATAAAACCGAAGCATTTCCCTAGCGCGCTCTGCAAAACAGCGGTATTCTTGGCTAATTTGACACTTTCGCCCCCCAAATGAACGCGTTCACACTCTCAGGAGTGAAAAATCATAAAAAAAATAAAAAATTGCGCACACCTCCGCACAATAAAAAAGATGAAAGTTGTCTCCACCTGATGTATCGTATTGTTCATCGATCGCACTAATAACTGCAATGTAGCCAATTTATTTCGAAAAAAAAGTACTTTCAAGAGGGTGGTACCAATTTGTTACACAAACTCATTAGCCATCGTCGACAAAGACAACCGCAGTGATGATGAGTAAACAAATTCTGCAGAGAAACGCGTTCATTATGGCCAATTGTAGTCACTCATCTTCGCGGATGTGACCGACGACGACGACGAGTGGGCCAAAAATTTCTTCTCTTCCGTTTTGGACAAAAAACCATGTTTTGGACACGAGCCGCCGCCACCACCGCTGCCGAAAGTGATGTACACTTCACTTACTTTCATTTCGCACACAACTAACAGAGTCAAAATGAAATTATTTTTAATTAAGCGAAATAAAAAGTGGTTCTTGCACGTTGAACCATTAAGTTTTTTTGGAACAAAAAAACAAAACATAAAACTGACAGGAAATGTAACTTGACCGTAATTAGTGGACAGCCCTTTGAATGGAGAAAAGAGTGCGTTCAGGGAGTTGCCGCCATGTACGTAGGGCACAACGAAAGTGAAAGGTAAAAGTGTATTCAACTTTGTTTGTGCAATTAAAAATGTACAAACAAAATAATGGAGTTAGTAATTTCTCATCGTAAACTCATTTTTTTTTTTGCTTGATTAATTCGCACAATGAACTTACAACTCATTATGATAATGGCTCCGGTTTTATGGGCCTCAATGGGTGGAAGATTCAGATCTACCGATCGTGTCTAATTCGAGTGACTAATTCGCTATGCGGCACTGACTATGGGGTATAAACTTTCGATTGATATGCGAATTATTAGGCTTTAATGGGAAATGAATGCTCCACGGGGCGAAGATGAATCATTGAGGTTCTTGATTTGAAAATTTGCGAATTTTTTAAGAGAAACTATTAAGCAATTGAAGGTTTCTATTAAAATGTTTGAAAAGTGATAGGTAGGCAGCACGCCCTGATGATGGCCTCCTGAGGGGTTCACTTTCCATGGGCAAGACTCTTTTGCAAATAGCCGACTTTCTATACATGATGCTAAGTGATTTAAGTACATATCTATGTAAATCGATGATGATGTTACCACACCCTATGATCGATGTGCAGCATGTGAAATTCCCTATTGGATTTATGGTGCCATATACATAGTTTTCTACGGATCTGGCATCTGCTTTCGAAAGCAATTATCACGGATCTATCATCTTTTTCGAGTTATTTGTTCGATGTTATTGATAGGTGGGTAGGTATTCTGTGTATTAGTGAAACTAAGGGACCGCCTTTGCAAAGCGTTTTTTTTTTTACGTTCCTTTCAATTATTACTCGATTGTCATCGATTTGAGCTGACAAAAAGTCGAAAAGCTATAAAAATGGCAATAAAATGTGACTTCATAGATGCCGAACGTTTTATGGATATCTAACTCTCACTTTCGTATGATTTATATGGTAAAGACGAACGAAAGAGCAAGTGGAGCTTTGTGGAACAAATGGGAGTGTATCGATTAGTAAGTGGGTAATCTTACCTTGCATCGATACTCCGGGTTTGTGGGAACTCAAATGGGCGTAACAAAGGGAGAGATATAAAAAGACTACTGATGGTCGACCTGTGGAAATGCACGCCCTAATAGATGACAAAAATGTCGTAAATATCTATGAATTCCTGAATTTATCCTCAGGTTTCTAAATCTATCATAAAAATTATGTATAATGCAAGTGGTCTCTTGAGCCGAGATTAACTTGCTGAATGAAGCTAGCAGATGGAAGTTAAGTCACTAAGTTACGAAATAAGTTTACAAAGCCATCGTGTCAAGTGAGAGCAAGGCTTAAAGACTGCGCAACATGTCATGGGGACTATAAGAGTAATCGTGGGCCATGACGTGTTAGTTTCCAAACCAGAGTTAAAGTACGAGTACCTTCGCATTATTGTAGATGCAAGGCTAGGTTAGGTGAGGTTACGTCGGCTGTCCACACGAGAGTGCAGACACACTTAGACCAGTTAAGGTCATTTGTGATACCATGGATCAACCATTAGGCCACACAGGGACTAACAAAATCAATCGGAACTTTTAATAAAGAATGGGTGTACATGACGGCTGGTCAAACGGTAGTGCATGCGATCATATAAAAACACAAGCGTTTTCACTCAGCTGAGGCCTACCAACTCCTACTCTCAACCTCCATGCGGTGACAGCCGGGTGCCTAGTACCTTAATCCAAGAAATGGGTAACCAACCCCGTTTGGCGGATTCATGGTGGCAGCAGATGAGAGAGGGTGGGAAGAGTGTTTTACACTAGAGCACTTCTTCCTGTTCCAGGTGGTAGCGGACGAATTCCCTAGATGGAGTCAACGGTGGCGTCTATAGTTTCAGTTAGGTTGAACTTAGTGAATACCTTACGCGAGCTGCTTCGACGCATTCGGATCACAGGTCGATAAGGAATTTCCAATGTTGGTCAGGACATTGGAATGGAGATGGTGGCGGAAGAGCCCTCAATGGGACAACGGCAGCGCTCATACTCCCGCAGTGGACTACTGGCACCGGTGTACCCGGCCCCTCGTCCTAGGGGAATAATTAAGGAACCGGCCCTCCAGGTTAGGGGTTGTGCCGTTGGGGTAACTTCCCTACCACGTAAAAAATCGATGGTTCCGAAACAACCAAAAGCCTCGGATAAGGATGACTCAACTAATGACGACCCCAGCAAATGAAATAAGGACAACGACCTTCGGATCTGTACGTGGAATGTTCTGTCCCATTACAGACCCGTACAACTAGCAGAGGCCCTAGACTGCTATAAAGCAGATATTACCGCCATCCAGGAAGTGCAATGGGATGGGCCGGGCAGGAAGAGGATGAAAAACTGTGACATCTACTACGGTGATTGCTAAAGAGGCAACAAGCAACGCTTATTTGGATGCGGATTTGTCATACGCGGCAGACTTAGGCAAAATGTCTTAAGCTTCCGACACGTAAGCGAGCGTATTATGACTATCCGAATCAAGGCTAAATTCGCTAACATAAGCCTAATATGTGTTCATGCCTCCACGGAAGAAAAGAACCCTGCCACCAAAGAGTGTTTCTACGAGCTCCTCGACAAAACATACGAGCAATGTCCTAAATACGACGTTAAAATTGCATTAGGTGATTTTAACGCCAAAATAAGAAAAGAGGACATCTTTGGTAGGGCAGTCGGTAAGTATAGCCTACACGACACCACGTCTGATAACGGACTAAGGCTAATTGATTTCGCTGTGAGCGAAATGTCACCATAGCAAGCACATGGTTTCCTCATCTCGATATTCATAAGAGGTCCAATGATCATGTAACGATCAACCAAATTGATCATATTGCGATCAACGCAAGACATGCCTCCAGTATTCTGGATGCCCGGACCTTCCGAGCGGCCAACATAGACTCGGATCATTACCTTGTTGTAGCCAAGGTACGAATGCGGATATCCCAATCTGAGCAACAAAGAAGAATTACTATGAGAAAATTCAACGTCGAAAAGCTACAATCGCAAGAGACCGCCAGACTCTTCGCTGAACGCGTATCCCGAAATCTCTCAATCACCCCTATGCCGTCAGCATCAAGTGCCGAAGACCAGTGGCAACGCTGCCAACATGCCATCAGAAACGCCGCGACTGATGTGCTGGGTCTCGCTCGCCCACCACCGCGAAACTCCTGGTTTGACGAAGAATGTCGGCGAGTGCATGCAGCAAAACAAGAGGCTTACAAAGCGGCACTGCAAAGGAAGACGAGAGCTGCTCGTGAGCTCTACGTGCAAAAGAGACGGGAAGAACATCGGCTTCTCCAAAAGAAGAAGAAAGAGCATGCGAAGCGCGCGTTTGAGAATATCGAGAGTTTATACTCCAGGAACAATGTACGGAAGTTTTACCAAAAGGTAAAAAGAACCTGTCAGAGAAGCAATACCCGTACTGAAACCTGTAGAGATGAAAATGGAAACCTCGTAGTAGAATCACAGTCGGTGCTGAGAATATGTAAAAAATGACTTCTGCAGACTGTATAACGGCGGCGAAGACCAACATCCCGCTGTCAGGCAGAATGAACCATTCAACATAGACGATGATAGTCAAAATTTCCGTCCACCTGACCAAAACGAAGTGAGGATAGCAATACCCAAGCTAAAATCCAACAAGGCTGCTGGACCTGACGGCTTACCGGCCGAATTTTTCAAGGCAGCTGGGGATGAATTGGTAGAGTGCGTACACCACTGAGTGTAGAGTGTAGAGTGCACCACACTGTCATGTGACTTCTTTAATATTGTACTTGAACGGATTGTGCGGAACTCACAAGCCAACACCGGAGGCACAATCTATTACAAGTCTTTACAACTGCTTGCATACGCCAACGATATAGAAATTCTCGGAAGAACTCAGCGGGCGGTCACCGGTGCGTTTGCAAGCATAGGGGTGATTGAGAGATTTCAGGATACGCATTCAACGAAGAGTCTGGCGGTCTCTTACGATTGTAGCTTTTTGACGTTAAATTTTCTCACAGTGATTCTTCTTTGTTGCTCAGATTGGGATATCCGCATTCGTACCTTGGCTACAACAAGGTAATGATCCGAGTCCATGTTGGCCGCTCGGAAGGTCCGGACATCCAGAATACTGGAGGCATGCCTTGCGTTGATTGCAATATGATCAATTTGGTTGATCGTTACATGATCATTGGACCGCCATGTCTGCTTATGAATATCGAGATGAGGAAACCATGTGCTTGCTATGGTGACATTTCGCTCACAGCGAAATCAAGTAGCCTTAGTCCGTTATCAGACGTGGTGTCGTGTAGGCTATACTTACCGACTGCCCTACCAAAGATGTCCTCTTTTCTTATTTTGGCGTTAAAATCACCCAATGCAATTTTAACGTCGTATTTAGGACATTGCTCGTATGTTTTGTCGAGGAGCTCGTAGAAACACTCTTTGGAGGCAGGGTTCTTTTCTTCCGTGGAGGCATGAACACATATTAGGCTTATGTTAGCGAATTTAGCCCCCCGTGCAGGGACGGGTTAAGAATATCACTGCAGCGCCCCCCCCAACAACCAGCGCTTGTCGTAAAAGCCTAGCGACACATATACTACCTTAAAAACCCTCCCACAAGTGTGCATGCGAGTCCGTGGGTTGACACGACTGGAGATCACCGGTGTCATAAAAGAAAGATCAAACAATACTAAAACAGGAGCATGCACGTGTCAAACAACAAACACCATCGCAATATGGTGCAAAAAATTGTATTGCAAAACTGTATCATTATGGTAATACTTGCAAAAAGGAAAGGCACTACCCCGCCAGGCACTACCACTGCTGTGCATGGTACTGATCCTGGACCGAGCAGAAATGTTCGGGTCAGAGCTATACGGATTCCGGGGGCTAGCAAAATAATGAAACAGTTTGGACGCAATTTGAGGGTCGCGAGTTGGAACGTTGGAAGCATGACCGGTCGAAGTTACGAGCTGGAAGAGATGATGAATAGAAGGCGGGTGGACATCTTGTGTGTCCAAGAGACGAAATGGAAAAACACCGGGAATCGGGCGCGTTTCTTGGACGTTAGGACAAAAGATTACAAGATGTTCTACTACGGAACGGAAAAGTCTAAGAACGGAATCGGTATCATCCTTGCGGCAGAGCTACTTGGTAACGTCTTGAGCATTTCGAAGTCCAGCGACCGTTTGATGTCTCTCAAACTAGTAATACAAGGAGAGGTGTGGAATATTGTCAGTGCATATGCTCCCCACGATGGGTACAATCAGAGAGATAAAGATGCATTTTGGCTAGATTTCCACAATCTCCTTAAGAACATCCCAAAGGAAGAATTTCTATTTGTTGGAGGAGATTTGAATGGACATGTCGGGAAATCAAACGAAGACTATGAAGACTGCCATGGAGGACTAGGATATGGCACCAGGAACCTTCCTGGTGAAGACATCCTAAGCATGTGCAAATCACACGGTCTTATCGTGTTAAATACCATGTTCATCAAACAAAGCCGACACCTGATCACTTACAGCAGTGGTGGAGATGAAACTCAGATTGACTACCATTTGGTAGGCAGTTTCATGAAGCCCCGGGTAAAAGATTGCAAAGTGATCCTGGGAGAGGCAATCGCTCGGCAACACCGTCTCCTGCTAACAGAAATTTTTATGAAAACACCGAAGAAAAGCAAACAAACAAGGGTCTCTGAGAAAATCAAGTGGTACAATCTGGACAAAGAAAAAGGCGAAGCTTTTGTTTTCGTAATGAAAAATTACCTCTCTCACACCGTCAACGGAGCTGAGGATGAAGAGTGCAGAGCACAAAATATGTGGGATTCCCTACAGCGAACTTGCTTAAATAAGGCCAAATCACTGCTAGGAGCTTCGAAAGGCCACCATCAACACGCCAAAGAAACATGGTGGTGGAGTGATGAAGCTAAGATGCTGATAAATGAGAAGAAAGCGGCTTTCAAAGCTTGGTCAAAGTGCCCCTCTAATAATAATGACGAAAAAGCTCGCCTCGAAATGGAATACAGATGCTGCAAGAAAAAAGCGAAGAAGAAGTGCGCCCAGCTTCAAGCAGAGAGTACGGAGGGCCTGTATCGGGAGCTGGAGAAAATATTTTCCCCGGTTGCTGATGCAAACCAGGCTATCCAGGAACTGCGAAGACACAATATGAACAAGAGCGCCACTATCTTCAAAATAGCCGCCCAAAGAAGGAACAATGCTCAGGAGATTCGTTCGCCAAAGTTCATTAGCAATGCTCATGGCCAGCTTCTTGTGGATGACGACAAAATTCTGCAGAGGTGGCGACAGTATTGTGAAGAGCTTTTAAATGAACAGTTTCCTCGGCTATACTTTCCAAGAGCCACCCCTAACTGTGAAGAAATAGCCGACATTACAGTCGAAGAAGTTAGTGAGGCGGTCAAATACTCCAAAAAACGAAAATCGGTTGGGCCAGACGAAATACCCTCTGAGTTCTGGAGAAAGATGGGAGACATCGGGTTCAGATGGCTCAGAATTCTTATCTCCAAATTCGTGAGAGGTGATCCAATGCCGAATCAATGGAGGGAAAGTTACCTTCTCCCTGTATACAAAGGGAAGGGTGATACGCGAAACTGTGATAAGTACCGTTCGATCAAGCTGATGTCACACACCATGAAGATCGTTGAGCGGGTATTAGGTGGCCGACTGCGAAAAATAATACGGCTATCTGATGATCAGTGCGGGTTTGTCTCGGGTAAATCAACCACAGATGCAATCCAAAGTATAAGGATCATAATGGAAAAACATCGTGATTCCTTAAGGGATTTGCATATTGTATTGGTTGACTTTGAAAAGGCATTCGACAGACAACCACGAGATCTGATATGGGTGGCGCTAAGACATCGAGGGGTTCCAGAAACCTATGTACAGATGATCATAGACATGTACGAAAGAGCAAAGACAAGAGTAAGATGTCCCGCTGGAGTAACCGAAGAGTTCCCAATCAAAGTCGGGGTGCACCAGGGAAGCGTTTTAAGTCCTTTACTCTTTATTACAGTCCTTGATTATCTGCTTGAAGGTAAAGTGATGGACCCCAAGGTACATCAGTTATTCTTTGCTGACGATGGAGCCATCATAAGTGAGGATCCTACATCCCTGCAACGAGCACTTGATGTGTGGGTGGACGTTTTGGAGGGAAATGGGTATCGCATTAGTTCAAAAAAGACAGAGTACTTGTGCTGCCCGTTCTCTGATCCACTCAGGCCTATTCCAGACATTTATTTGAATGGAACAGTGCTTCCCAAGTGCGAAAAGTTCAAATATCTGGGATCTATGATCAATAGCAAAGCAACTTGTAATGACGACATCAATCATCGTGTAAGCGTAGGGTGGATGAAGTGGCGAGAAAATTCCGCTATCTTCTGTGACAGAAAAATGCCCCCTAAGTTGAAAGGCTCTACACCGCAGTTGTACGTCCAGCGCTCACATACGGTTCACAATGTTGGACGATGTACAAAAAGTATGAGAGTAAATTAACGGCAGCTGAGATGAAGATGCTTCGCATGACAGCAGGAGTGACCAAGCTTGATCGAATAAGAAGTTCAAAGATCCGTGGAAGCTTTCACATCAAGAAAACCATCGTACACAAATTAGAGCGCGACCGGCTCAGCTGGTATTGCCACGTTCAAAGAAGAGATCATTTGAACCCTGTTAAAAAGGCAATATCTATGCACGTTCCAAAGACATCGCGATGTAGGAAAGGCAGGCCTATAAACGCCTGGATCAGACAAATGCGACGACATCGGCATTTCATTGGCCTCAGTAACCGAGTGATCCAAAATCGGCAGGCCTGCCGATATTTTCTGAGGTCAAATAGGCGAACCCCACAGGCGGATCAGTAGAAATGCAGTGAAGTGGGAGGGCTGTGATCCCTTGTTTTCGGATCATAGCCTCGCTGATAAAAGGAAGAAGAAGTTAGCGAATTTAGCCTTGATTCGGATAGTCATAATACGCTCGCTTACGTGTCGGAAGCTTAAGACATTTTGCCTAAGTCTGCCGCGTATGACAAATCCGCATCCGAATAAGCGTTGCTTGTTGCCTCTTTAGCAATCACCGTAGTAGATGTCACAGTTTTTCATCCTCTTCTTGCCCGGCCCATCCCATTGCACTTCCTGGATGGCGGTAATATCTGCTTTATAGCAGTCTAGGCCCTCTGCTAGTTGTACGGGTCTGTAATGGGACAGAACATTCCACGTACAGATCCGAAGGTCGTTGTCCTTATTTCATTTGCTGGGGTCGTCATTAGTTGAGTCATCCTTATCCGAGGCTTTTGGTTGTTTCGGAACCATCGATTTTATAAGTGGTAGGGAAGTTACCCCGACGGCACAACCCCTAACCTGGAGGGCCGGTTCCTTAATTATTCCCCTAGGACGAGGGGCCGGGTACACTGGTACCAGTAGTCCACTACGGGAGTACGAGCGCTGCCGTTGGCCCATTAAGAGCTCCTCCGCCACCATCTCTATTCCAAGGTCCTGAATAACATTGAAAATTCCTTACCGACCTGTGATCCGAATACTTCGAAGCAGCTCGCGCAAGGTAAATTCAACTTAACTGGAACTATAGATGCCATCGCTGACGGCAAAAAGCCAATGCTATATTACGTTGTGAATTATTACAATTTACTTACTATTTACTACTCGAAAATAGACCTAAAAAAAATACAAATATTTGGCGCAACAGCTCTTTAAAGTGCCAGGGCCTGGCTTCTCGCCTAAAAAATAGACCTACCTCGGGGTTAGTTCCGGTACTGCCCCATAAGTCATGGTGCGCGTTGGTGTCGCGCTCCAGTATGCTAACTTCTCTTATCCTCCTTGCTTCTTCTACCGCTACTTCCACTTCCTTTGATGGAGCAGACTCAGGGTCTCCGTATGATAGGTATCCTAACGCCAGCCAGATGGTGGTATTTCTTGAGTTTAGCGGCGTTACTGCTAGGTCGTTTGTGCTGTGGTGGGGAAGAAAAGTATGATTTAAGGAAGTCTTAGCAAGCTCGAATTTTACCTACATCCTTTGCGTGGCATAGCATTAACCTGGAACCCTCAGTCCTGTAACGATGTCATCTCTTATCGTTTCGTGGAAGCAATTCAAAGAGCGGCGTAGAGAAACACTCCTTCTAGAAGCTATATGATCAACCGCAACGAAAAGTATCCCAGAGAAATCATTGAACTGGTGAAGGAGAAACGAAAAGCGCGAAAGAAATGGCAAATCACTCGTGCACCGCAGCATAAAACGGTCCATAACCGACTATGCAATCGGCTTAGAGATAGTATTCGCGAATTTAAAAGCAAAAAGATAGCGACCTTTCTTGAAAATCTCTCCGGTGAAAGATAATCAAATTATTCGCTTTGGAAACCTCAAATGCAAGCGCCACCAATTCGGAAAATCGATGGAAACTGGGCCAAGAGCGACAAAAAAAAAAGCAGAACTTTTTGCTCTGCACTTAGAAGAAACGTTTAGTCCATTCGACGGCCCTTCGTTAACGCCCGACTCCCCAGTCACGACATCTGACAACTTTAAAGTAAAAAAAGTTGCATTGATTGAACTGAGGGAAGTGATTAAAAATTTAAAGACGAAAAAAGCTCCGGGTTACGACTTGATAACGGCGCAGGTAGTCAAGGAATTGCCGAATAAAGCTATTATCAAACTGCTCTATTTGATCAACGCTTCGTTCAGATTGCTCTATGTTCCGAGACAATGGAAAGTCGCCGAGATTATAATGGTCCCGAAACTAGGCAAACCGCTAAATGAGAAGAAATCATATCGGCCTATTTCCCTATTGCCGGTTATCTCAAAAATATTTGAAAAACTTCATTCCAAACGCCTACAGCGTTTCGACGAAAGACGTCTCATTCCTGACCATCAGTTTGGATTTAGAATTAAACATTCTACAATTGACCAAGTCCACAAAATAACTGACGTGATTGAGAAAGCTCTGGAAGAAAAAAAGATTTGTTGTGGTGTATTTCTTGACGTCTCTCAAGCTTTCGATAAGGTTTGGCACGAAGGCTTGGAGTATAAATTGCAACGACTACTGCCACGGCAACTCTTTTTAATCTTACTATCGTACCTCACCGAGAGACTCTTTCGTGTTAAGCACGGAAACGATTACTCTGACTTCAAGGAGATTGCAGCCGGAGTCCCGCAAGGAAGTGTCCTTGGCCCACTGCTATATGTACTCTACACGCGTAACATCCCGCAGGAAAGAAACTGTGTCGTCGCCACGTTTGCGGACGATACGGCGATATTGACAACGGGCGATACCATTGAAGCAGCAACCGGAAAGCTTCAACATGCTATTAATAAAGTCCACGCTTGGACGAATTCTCGGCGTATTGTGCCGAACGAAAGCAAATCTACTCACGTCAACTTTATCTATAAAAAAGTGGATAGATTACCTCTATATCTTAACTCGGCTCAAATACCGTACAGGAACGAAGCAAAATATCTAGGAATGACTCTAGATGTTAACCTTAAATGGAAATCACACGTATAAAAGAAACGCGACGAGCTCGAAAACAAATACCGACAAATGTACTGGCTACTCGGAAAACATTCGAAGTTGAGCCTACATAACAAACTGCTTATCTATAAGCAAGTGCTAAAGCCTGTGTGGACGTATGGTATACAACTATGGGGTTGTACCAAGAAAACCAATAGAAACATCATACAAACTTTTGAAAATAAAGTTCTTAGAACGATCGTTAACGCACCGTGGTATGTACGTAACGAAGATATTCATCGGGATCTGGGAATTCCCAGCGTCGTCGAAGAGATAACAAAATTTGCGCGTAAACACAAAGATCGTGTTCACGGCCATTGTAACCGTACCGTCATTGAACTACTTGACGCGAATAATTCAATTCGTCGTCTGCAAAAGATAAAACCTTTTGACCTCGCGTCATAGTATATGCCGGTCGCGAAAAAGGCAGGAACTATCATTGGAATTTAACCTGCCTAAAGTTCTACATTTCTTTTAACTTCGTACGAACATTTTTTTTTTCCAAAAATGACGTGTATCGTAAGCGAAAATAACACTGCTGGATAAGCGTCGGCTTAGTTGTAGTATTACTTTTGAAGAGAAGTGTTTTTTTAGTGAGTAAAAATCGCACACTACCATAAGCACGCTCGGTCGGGCCTTATGGTGTCTTTAGAAGATTTTTCACCTACTCTCGGCAAAAAAAAAAAAAAATTTCTTATCCATATTTCTTGGATGAGGGCAATGTTGAAGCCCCTTTCATTGAGGTGGAGTGTGAAATTAGCGGAAGCTATGGTGAAGATTAATCTATATCAGTTTGAGCATTATTATCAACTGTTACAAACCTCTCCACGATGGTAGCGTTTAAGTCGTTAGGGGATGATGGGTCTTCATCGGGGATTTGAACGCAGGGAAGGGTGGGCGTCGCGCGACTTTGATGGGCGTGCGATGCTACTTCGGTCCGTCGTGAAAAGCCTTAATAAGGTAATTATTGGAGTCTGTGTTGGGTGCTCGGAGGCATGTCTCGTTTCCATTGTAATATGACCAATTTAGTTGATCAGTATATGATCATTGGACCGCCATGTCTGCTTATGAACATTGAGATGTTAGCAATTCCATAAGTAGTTTATTCCTGCTTAGGCTTGTGCATATTTTAGGACTTAAAAAAAATAAATAAATATTTGGCGCACCAGCTCTTTAAAAGTGCCAGGGCCTAGCTTCTCGCAACCTGTCATGTTGTGTGCGTTATATTTTTCACACGAATGGAAGGGACCTACAGTTTAGTGCCGTATCCAAACGGCGATTTGAGAAGCTTTTTCACCAATACTCTCGGATGTTTGTCAGACGCTCGCGAGAGGTGGGACCGTGAAAAAACTTTTCGGTGTTTTCTGGGATTCGAACTTGGAACCTCAAGCGTAGTGATACGACACACTAACCACTTACGCCACGGCGCCCGAATTTTATACAGGTGCTTTAGCCTTCCCTTATTCCTAGAGGATTTATATATTTCGAGTTCTACCTCTTATTATAACCTTTTTCGGCTGATGTGTCCTCCTGTTCAATAAAATGGTGCTATTTCTACGACTGGAGGTGCTTTCTAAATTTTCGGCAGTTTATCTGCTTCTTCATTGTCATCTAGTATGGTGTGACACCTAGACTCGGTGGCTCTATTAGATCTTGCCTTAACAGCTGTCTTACAAAACTGCAATGTCTTGCTTGCAATAGTTACCATCGAGGCAAAATACACCCTCCAATGGGGTAACTTTTTCTACGAATGATTTTAGTAGCTCATTCTGATACAGATTATCCTACTGCGTCTAGAGATAAATCCAAAATTTGGGTTAATTGTGCTTAGGACACTAAAGCAGCATAAATGCATTCAGTTTGTTTCGGAAACGAGCTTTCCACTCATAAATTCGTAAACCGTTGTTCCAGCTACATTTCCTACTGTCGTCAATTCTAAGCCACAGTGACTGCCCAATTCATTCACCCAGCTAAAGTTTTTTTTTTTTTTTTTTAATTAAGAAGGCTTGAAGTTTTATGATTATGCAACAATAAAAGAAATCTAGTTCAATGAAATAACAAATTACTTCCCGCACTCTAGGTTACACAACCATTTAAGTCCACAATGGCCGTGTTGTCTTCCAATTTCATAGTGTAAGCAACTGATTGGTGACGGTGCGCTTAAGTGACCGATAGAAAGTTAATTGGTATAAACCAAATTATACGCACACTGTAGGTATACAAAAGTTAATCAACTTCGACGTTTACTTATCTAATTGTGTTCAACTCTAAATTAGAGCTTTATCTCCAGATCTCCAATCACTTCCGCATTAAATCAACAAGGATGTGATAAAACCTGCAGACACCTCCGACCTGCATTCATTTTAAACGAAAACCTCCGAGACTGCTCGTTAATCACACAATCTCCCCATCGAGACGAACAATAAAACCCGATGCTCGCGGCAATTATTTATGGCATCTTTGCGTCAAGTAAAACAAACAGTCCCAAACCAACTTAATTAATCGCCTTCACCAATCGGAAGCCTTTGTGGTGATAACCTAATCAGACAATAGAATTTCACTCAACCGGCATTATCGACATCGACTACTGATTTTGTTTTCGATAATTTATTCTCTTGATATCGAAAATTGTTACATAAAGTGACGATCGTGTGGAAGAAAGAAAGTTTCCCAAGCAGCAAAGCGCACCCAATTTGTATAAGCGGATTTGCATCCATCTTCGGACCGAGAACGACTTAATTCCTCTAACACTGTTTCCACGGTCGGTCGGTGGCAGCATCATCATCGGGCATGCAAGTGAAAATGACCCGCAAGGAAGTGACTCGCACATGCTGCTGATGACAGCGACTCATCAATATACAGCGGATCTCTATTAAGCTTGATATCTCGGGTCCGATATCGTGTGAACGGAGCCAGATAATTGTTTCCCTGGTCGAGTGTTCTGATGGCGATACATGGTCTGCTGCTCGTTTATGGACTTGGATAATAGTCTGCACTGCAACTGCAACTTTCATTCTTCCGCCGCAATTATAACCGGCTGTTGCGCGTCTTTGTAGTTTGCCAGTTGAGCCGGAATAAAATGCCTCTGAAGCCCGTTGATGGATCGGATGACAAGCTGTAATCAATGTCAAAAATTCCCAATCGCAGAATCAGTGAATTTTTTCGTGCAGATCTGCGAATGAATGGGGAATCGGGTTAGATGCACTTATATCCGATTAACAGAGATAACAGGAGTGGATGATGATGAAGCAAGTGAAGCATCTTTATTCTTTGAATTCCACACAGAATCGATGATGGATGCACGAAGTAGATCGGTGTCAAGAGCACATAGTACGAGTACATTATCAGATGCGCGCGCGTTGTATACCTAAAGTAAGCAACTGCTCCAAGTCAAGTAATAGTAACACTCGGAGAACAAGATGACCTATATCTCGGGGTTTGCTCTCTTGACAAAGTGGTATTTTCGGAGCAAGTGGATTGCAGTGGCACTGCTTCTGTATGTGCTTCTGTTTAAGAGTGTTTCGTGGAATTGAATTGGGTTACAAAAGTGCAACGATGACGCCGGGAATTGGGTTAGAGGAGAGGTGATTTGTAGAAATTCCAGGGATTGAACTGTGTGATTTTCTATGTGGCCTCAGATGAGGTTCCATTTCTCAGGTACTATCGGATGTTGCAACTGTCAAAATTGTTATAGGTACAGTGAGTAATGATTATTACTTACTAGATTTATGACCTAACAATATGTGAATCATTTACTCGCCTTGAACTGTATTTCATTTTCCAAAAGGAGGCAAATAAGTTTGGTGAGTGGAAATATGAGAGTGTTCGTAAGCTACCCTTTTGAGTCATGGAGTAAGAATCGAAATTATCATTGAATACCTTGTGAAATGAACTTCTAAGTGGCACCTTTGTCAAGGGCGTTTAGGGACCGGCAAGATAATACTGAATCAAAACCGTTTCCGCTTTCAGAAATCATCAAATTATTGGCCCTTTTCATTATTATTTCCATCACTCGTGAACCAGACCCTGACGTCCTTGAACTTATCTATAGAAAAACCCTCTCTACTCTAATAGGAGTCATTACGGGACATAATACCATGACGTACCACATGAAAAAACTACGTGTGAGCCTTTGTAGAGGCTGCGGCGACGAGGAGGCTCAGGAGGACACCGCCCACTTTCTCTGTCATTGCCCAGGCCTCTATAATTTGAGAAATAAGATCCTTGGATAACACTTCTTTGACGATCTAGAAGAGTTGTCCAACAGACCAATAAATGACATCGCAAACTTCATCAAATTATCTGGATGGTTTGTATCTAGGGCACAGTAAGTACTAAATGCTTTCTTTAAGATATTTACAAAGACGGTATTTTTCCACGAGGAAGGGATTCTCTTTTCTATCCCCTTTCCCCCCATGGGTATCACAATGGGTCTATATTGACCTGAGTGTGGCGTGGAGGTTTTCTATCCCCCCGCCCCCCCCCTAGGCTGGCAAAAATCCTCATTCTAACCCTCCACGTGGGTGCCAGCCGGAAATAACCACCACAGCAGTCTTGTACGATGTCAAGATGGGGTTAGCCAAGACCAGGAGGCATTAAAGGGAATTCTTAGCTCCTCAATAGCTTAATTTTCTATTTATGCTTTTTGGTCATCGGATCGAGGTACCTGATTTTAGTGGTGGAGTGAGCGCTTAATGCACGAAGCCGTGCCCAAAAATGCAAGGCTGGGGGTTAAACCAGTCTCTCCTTCGGACGCACAGGCGGGGTCCGTCGTATTTTGCCTTATCCCGACACTACGGCGCTGTCGGGACTGACCGTATTTCCGTATTACTCGTGGGTCCAAAATCCAAAAATTTAAAAATGAACAAAAACAAAACAAAAGAAAATGAAAACAAAAATACAACAAAAAAAATAAAAAAAATGAATTTCCTGGCACTTCATCGGAAGACGAACTGCTCGCTTCCAGCCAGGAAAAGACGGCGGAGAGCGAGACGCTCCCCAAACCTTTAACAACCACTACAACCACAGCGTCGGACACTCGACTTAGTGCCCATAAGCGCGAAGCACCCTACTCTCACAAGTCGGCCAGCAACCGTAGGAAAAGCGCGTACCGGCGTGCCATCTTCATTCTGGGTAAGATTACTAAGAAGGAGGTGGACGGCACGGCTTCCGACCGGGACCTGGCCGATAAGGTCAAATTCCAGAAGGTTATTGATGAGTATATCAACTACCGCAATACCCCACAACTTTCCAAAAGCGATGCAGCAAAGCGCAACCGATCCCAAGAGGAAATCAAGTCCGATTCCCAAAGGATCAAAGTCCCTAAGCTGTCAACACCCAACCCCAATGAACCTTCTACCTCCTCGGCTTTCCAAGCGACACGAACTGTCCGCGAGGTTGTCAGAGACGACCTCCAAGTCGCCCTGGTAGACGAGCTCTCTACCGACGGCAAGGCAGTGACTGAAGTCTGGGGAGCCATCGAGGTCAAACTATCCCAGATGGTCATGGACCATCTTATTAACAACCAAGGAGGACCGCTGCCCTGCCTCGACTCAGCTGAGATCATACGAGGGTACAGGGTCATCAAATGCGAGGACGCCTTCTCTAAGGAATTCCTAAGCGGCTGCGTTCACAAGATCCGTGACGCATGGGACGGCTTGAGGCTCAAGCTGATCCTGGCCAGAGAGATTCCGAGGAGACCAAGAATCCGCATTTGGCTCCCTAACATGCCCATTAACGACAACCTACTACTAAATTGCCTGAAGCTGCATAACCCTACGATTCCCATGGATGACTGGAAAGTTATCAAGGTTGAGGAACCCCCCAACAATACCCTCTCCTTCCTTCTTCTTATTAATGAAGACAGTGCCGTCTCCATTGAGAAGAATGGATGCAAACTCCGCTTCGGCATCAGGCATGCCAAAGTAAAAATTTTCCGATCCTCTGGTTTCACTGACGACTTAGACGAAGTCGACGATGCCAACAAGTTGTTGGAGGACATGAGGATTGAAACTACATCCCAAACCACAAATTACACTGATAATACCAATGCTGAAAGTCATTCAGATTAATCTGCACCACTCGATTAGTGCTACAGATAATCTGGTGGTTTTTCTAAAGGAGGAAAACATCGACATCAGCATTGTCCAAGAACCCTGGGTAAACGGCCCTGACATTAAGGGCCTCAATGACAACCAATACAAGCTTTTTTTTACAACCGGAATAACATCAATCATGGTAAGCCAAGAACCTGCATTCTAGCTAAAAAGCATATTAAAGCCTTTATATGTCCAAATTTTAGCTCGTCCGATTTAACAACGGTCAAAATAGAGAACGCAGATAGTGCAGACCTATACATCTCCTCTGCCTACATGGCACACGACCGCCAATCACAGCCAGAAGAGTTTCAAGACATGGTGACGGCTATCTCCACAACAAAGACCAACGTGCTTATGGGCTGCGACGCAAATGCCAGGCACATGCTATGGGGCAGTTCCGAAAGCAACGAGCGAGGTGAGTCCTTGTTCGAATATATCCTTGCAAATAACCTCTCAGTATGTAACAAAGGCAACTCTTCAACCTTTATTTTTCCGAGTACGGAAAATTTCAACGGCTGGGAAGATGTCGTAGACGTGGACTGGAGAGTATCCAATCTGAAGTCTTTTTCAGATCATAATTGGATCCTCTTCAATGTAGATCTCGAGATCGAGACTCCCAAACTCTACAGAAACCCCAAAAGAACCGACTGGACAAAGTTTAGTCAAGCCGTTAGATCCAAGCTACGTAGAACTCCAAACGCTTTAATAACCTCCACTGCAGAACTAGACACAAAAGTAAAGACTTTCGAAAAAGCCTTCAATAATGCTTTTAAAGTTGCGTGTCCAGTCAAATACAGCAAAAAAACCTTCCCTCCGTGGTGGAACGAAGAACTCTCTAACCTCAGGAAACTGACTAGAGAGACTTTCAATATCTGCTACAAGTGCAAATACTGGCAGCCTTACACGAACAGCCTTAAAATATACAAAAAAGCTATCAGAATGGCCAAGAAACGGTCCTGGATAGAGTATTGCCAATCAATTGATACCCTCAAAGACTCCGCTAGACTCAGCAAGATTCTATCGAAGGATCATTCCAATCCATCCCTCCTGAAAAGGTCGGATGGTAAGTGGACGGAGTCAACTGCAGAATCCTTAAAGATCTTAATACACACCCACTTTCCCGGATGTAAAGACAGCTACACTGAGCCTAACAGTTCCTGGGCCATTCGCAGCTTCGCCCCTTATAAATAGCCAGGCCCAGATGGCATTCTGCCCATTATGCTACAAAAAATGCAAGAGGTAGCAATCCCATGGCTCGTGCCGATTTTCAGGAGCTGCATCCTAAATAACCATGTACCCCACGCATGGAGACGGGTGAGGGTGGTTTTCATTCCGACGGTGGGGAGGTGCGGACATGAGAACGCGAAAGATTTCAGACCAATCAATCTGACCTTCTTCGTTTTGAAGACCCTCGAGCGCCGTCTAGACAACCATCTGCGAGATACAATCGAGTCATCTCTTTCCAAATCCCAACACGCATACCTCAAAGGAAGATCTACAGAAATAGCTCTTAATGAAGTAGTGCGAACAATAGAAAAATCCCTACAGTATAAGGAATACACTTTAGCTACCTACCTAGATTCTCTACCACATCCCCTACATCATCCCCACATTGAACTTCACAAAGCGTTTCGATGTACAATTCCCTACAAGAAAAGATTGGCAAGATGGATAGACGACCAGTGGTTTCGATCTAACAGTCTACGCCGATGGGTCAAAAATGGACAGTGGGGTTGTTGCGGGTGTTTTCTCGGAGTCCCTGAACATCGCAAGATCGTACCGACTCCCGGACGCTGCCAGCGTCTTTCAAGCGGAAGTACTCGCCATTCGCGAAGCCTCTCGCCAAATCAAGTCACACACAAATACACTACCAAGGCAAAGAATCGCTATTTTAATCGATAGCCAAGCTGCTATCAAAGCCATTGCCTTGGAAATTATTTCCTCGAAACTAGTACTAGAATGCCGATAGGAGCTGGCCTCGCTAGATGGCCAATTCATGGTGACCCTAGTCTGGGTTCCAGGCCACAGCAACGTTGATGGCAACGAACATGCTGACGAACTGGCCAGGCGAGGCTCAGCCCTTCAATGCTCACTTGCTGAACTTGTTCACACCCCGCTCGGAGCAAATATCTCCTAAATTTTTCTTAGAAAAGCTAACCTTAAATGGTCCAGGTTAACGAACTGCGTCATATCCAGAAAGATGTGGCCAAACTACAACAAGACCAAAATAACCGCCCTATTGAACAGAACGCGCAAAGACATTGCCCGTACAATCGCGATAATCACGGGACACTGGCCGATAGGAGAGCACGCAGCCAAACTAAGTATCCCATATAATACACACTGCCGTAGTTGCAACATAGCCACCGAAAAGGAAACAATTATCCACTACATGTGCAATTGTCCAGCACTAGCTAGGGCTAGACATCAAGCATTAGGCAAACCCTTTTACAATTCACTTGAGGAGATCTCGGGTAAGAACATAAATGAGCTAACCCTCTTCTTAAACTCCACAGGCTGGCTCTAGATTGTCCTCACCAACACACATTAACATCCAAGGTCGCATGAGTCGTGGTATCAAAACGGCACAACTGTGCTAATTGGGTCTCTGTTTTTACAGAACCGCCACTTCTACCTACCTACCTATCCCCCTACACTAGCCCACTTACCTAACCTAACCTATCCTCCACTGACTCCACTAACATGCATAGTGCACTGAATGGGCGTTCTGGAAAGAAGGCGTACCGAGTTCGATGTTTCAGAGAATCCAAGAATCATCAAATCATCCGCAAATAGCAGATGACAAATCTTTGAGTCTCCCACTTTGAAATGTTCTTCGCTACGATTGCACTGTAACATTCAGTCCATATATACAATGAAGAGGAGAGGTAACAAAACGCTCCCTTATCACGGTCCAATGCCCAAAGTGAAAGGTATTGATTTAACTGCGTTTATTCGAACACAGCTTCTAGGGAACCATCAATCACATACTCCTGCAGAACACTCCAGAGTTTGCCTCGAGGAACCTTATTATATGCTTTTTCCAAATCCACAAAACAGGTGTAGTCAAGTTTAGCATACTCCCAGGTCTTCTCAAGAACCATTATGAGAGTGAATAATTGGTCGCTTGTGCTTCTACTGGAATAAAAACCGCATTGCTCATCCCCCAAACTATCCTCAACCACAAATCTGGAACGCGTTTCTAATACCTTAGCAAAGACGTTTTCAAGAAAACTTAAAAGAGATATACCTCTGTAGTTGGCGCAATCCCTTTTGTCCCCTTTTTTAAAGAGAGGACCAATCACCCCCATTTGCCGATCACCAGGTCTTTCACCGCAGTCCATGGTCACTTTAATGACACACGAGAGCTATTACACTCCCTCTATACCTGAAGCATTGAGCATTTCTGGGCGGATGTTATCCGCATCGGCAGATTTGCCAACTTAATGAGCACTTTGCCGTTCTATCCCGGATTGGGGGGAAACGACGACGGCGCTCCCTCTCTTTCAACCAGCCACCAAAACTGGTCATGCTGCTTCTGAACATCTTCAACATCGTGACAAGAAACCGCCCTACCGAATCGGAGATGCTCTGCACTGCTTTGTGTGACGTCTCGGTTATAGTTAAGTCGCCTATCAACAGCTTTTCGGGTGACATGGTAGATTAGCGGCACCGCTAATCTGTCCTGGATCAGACCTCCTTAGTCGAAATAGATGAATACTTCTGGTAGGACATAGCCGTTAAGGCGCACACACTAGTGGTAGAGAAAATTGGGATAATGAGCCCCGAAGATCAGGCTATTCATCTTGGTCATTACTCTTGAAATGTGCCTTCGAATCATCTTGACCAGAAAATTATCCACTCTGATTGGAATCGCCCTGTTGTTCAGGACGTCATTAGGATAGAATTTTATGTACTCAGACTCTGGTGTTCTGTACAAACGAAGGTAAGCCCTCTCAAACAGCCGATGTTTTCCAATAAGCTTTTTTTTTTTTTTTAAACAGGTGTGTGGCCACGCCCAAATGGAGTGTAGGCACTGCGACCAAGGAGATCTATTGTGCCATAGGCCACTTTTAGGGCAGCAGTACTTCTACTCTCCTTATGAAAGCGATAATTACGGCTGCGGAGGAGTTCCTAAGATCTTTTGGAAATATGATCTCTTTAAGGAAAAAGCTTCTCCTAATGCTACACAGAGCTACACACTCACATAGTATGTGTTCTGCGGTTTCGTCCTCTTCTAGACAGAGGCCGCAGGTGATATCCTCCGAAATTCTCATTTTGTTAAGGTGGTAGAGAAGTTGGCAGTGACCGGTAAAGAGGCTAACAAGCCTTCTTATGTCATTTCTGCCGTATTTTAGGATATCAACTGCCTGTCTTTGGAACGGTTGGACAGCTCTTTTAGCCTGCCTGCGACCTTGGGAGTTATTCCAGTGGGAGATGCACATGTTGCGTTCCCAGATGTTTAGGGTAAGTTTGAAGGCGGAATCGGGTATCCCCCAGAAGGGTTCAGGTCCAGTGAACAACTCAGAGGAGCCCTTCCTAGCTAGCAGGTCTGCAGTTTCATTGCCGTCAACGCCTACATGACCCGGTACCCACCACAATTTTACTTTATTGTGTCGGGCCAGATTTTGTAAGCTGTCGAAGCAGCTTAGAATTGATTTTAAACTGATCAAATGGGAGATCAGTGAGTATATAGATAGAGGCACTTTTGATGCCTGAGTGCAGGTTAATTTTAGCTCAAGTTTCAATGGCGTAAAGCCCGGCCTGGAAAACACTAGGACTCTTTCCGAGTGATTGCGAAATTTTATGGTTGGGTCCATACACACCGGCGCCAACTCCTAAATCCATTTTTGATCCATCGGTGTACCACACTATACCTTTTGGATCAAGCGACGGTCCGCCATTATTCCATATATCACGGCTTGGGATCACAATCTCAAACCTTCTACCAAAGTAGAGTGATTTAGGCGTAAAGTCGGAGACCGTGCTGAGCATGTCTAGCTCGGGGAAGTCGGACAATAGCTCCATGAGATCCACGTGATCCCGTGTACTATAAGCATCTGATTTTCTAAGACTAACTGCACTGCGGATTGCCACTTTTTTTTATAAATATATGTAACGGAGTAAGTCCGATTATGGCTTCAATGGATGTTGTGGGACAAGTGTGCATAGTACCTGTGCTGCCGAGGCAAGCTAGTCTTTGAAGTTTTGTGAGTTTATTAACGGTTGTGACCTCTTTGGTTTTCGTCCACCAGACTACGGACGCGTATGTCAGAATGGGTCTTACAACCGTGGTGTATAACCAGAAAATGACCTTTGGAGACAGGCCTCAGATCTTGCCGTACATACGGCGACAGGCCCACAAGGCAGTAATCGCCTTGGCAATTTTATGCTTAATATGGGAGTTCCAGTTAAGCTTCTTCTTCTTCTTCCTTTTATCAGCGAGGCCATGATCCGAAAACAAGGGATCACAACCCTCCCACTTCACTGCATTTCTACTGATCCGCATGTGGGGTTCGCCTAGGGTTCGCCTAGTTAAGCTTCTTATCCAGGACAATTCCTAGATATTTGAGTTCATCGGAAAAATTGATTGTTATGCCATTTAGAGTCACTGAGCCAATATTTAGCGTTATTCTTCTTGTAAACGGTACAACGACTGCCTTGCTGGGGTTTATCGATAGGTCCTCACCAGCACACCAGTGCGAGACTACAAGGAGTGCATTATGCATGAGTTGACACACATTGTCTTCATGTTTGCCTTTAATGAGGATCACCAGATCATCTGCATAGCCTATGGTTGTGAAACCTGAACTATTAAGTGTGTTCAATAAGTCATCCACCACGAGTGACCATAAGAGAGGCAAGAGGACGCCGCCTTGGGGCAGCCTTTGGCCGCGGAGACCGTCACAGAGACCTCTCTAGACGAAGATATTATTATGCGGCTATCGAGCATGTTCCTAACCCATCCGGTAGTAGGTTCGTCTATTCCCCTCCGTCTCATAGCACTATGATGGATTCATAACCAGTGATATCAAAAGCACCTTCTATGTCAAGGAATGCACAAAGGGCGATTTCTTTGGAGGCGCACACACTAGTGGTAGAGAAAATTGGGATAATGAGCCCCGAAGATCAGGCTATTCATTTAGACATTCCTTATCTGTCTGTAACTCCCCCTGAGTGTCTTTGTGTATATTACCAAAACGTCCGAGGGCTGCGAACTAAGACATCCTCTGTATACCTTAATTCCCAAAAGCTTCCCTATGACATTTTCGCCCTAAACGAAACTAATCTTACTCAAGATTTTAACAGCAATGAATTGTTTACGTCCGATTTTAACGTTTTTCGAGATGATGGTCTAGGGAAAGAGGATGATTCTTCGGGTCGAGGTGTTCTTCTGGCAGTTCATAATCGCCTTGACTCGACACTAGTTAAAACCTCGCTCACATCTAATTTTGAGTACATTTGTGTCAAAATAACAATTTTAAACCACAACATTTTATCCTTTGCTGCTACATTCGACCTTGCCAGCCCATGCAGAGCTATCAGCTTGCCATAGACGCGTTCGATTCGTTGTTTGATATTGTTGATCCTCGCGATATCGTCTTAATTCTGGGGGATTTTAATTTTCCCGACCTCCAATGGGCTCCATCTGACGATCAGTCCCATTATACTGCTATAAACCCCTCTTCAGAAAAGGAAGTCCTTTTCATTGACTGTCTCTCAGATTCCAGCTTATATCAGTTAAGTGGTGTCACTAATAACCTAGGCAGACAACTTGATCTCGTTTTCTCGTCAGATGCCGAAAACTGCCTCGTTTCAGCGAGCAAGCATCTCTTATCCAAATTGGATCATTACCACCCTCCTCTAGCTCTTACATTGTCTTATAATAATAATAAAAATGCTGTACAATCAGAGTACACGTACAGCTTTAATTTTCGCAAGGCAGACTTCACAAACCTTAATAACCTTTTAAGCTCTATTAATTTCAACAGTATTTTTAACAGTACACATATTTCTGTCGATAATGTTCTTGGATTGTTTTACTCTGAAAAGTTCAGCTGTTTTATGCAATCCGTCCCATATATGCCACAGAAGAGTTTCTCGTCCTCTCCACCTTGGTATACTAAAGAATTACGTTCACTTCGCAACAACAAGCTCTGGCGCATCTACCTCGAATGTCGCTCTGATTTCAACTTCTCCAATTACTTTCTTGTACATACGCATTTTTCCGAACTCTGTGATTTCCTTTATAACGCATATATTGACCGTATGCAATCTGACATTATCGCTGACCCTAAACGATTTTTTCATTTTATTAATACCAAAAAAAAAGTCAGACAGCTACCCTTCGACTCTGACATTCTCCAATACATCGTCGGGCGATCCTAAAATAATAGCAAATTTATTCGCTCATTTCTTTAGTCAATCGTTCTCCAACCACACATCAGAGCCCGATTATTCTTACTTCTCTTAGATGAGAGATTGTCCCCAGACCTCTTTAACTTCAATTGACATAACAGTGGCTCTCGTGATAGAAAAGATCGAAAGACTTAAATGCGATTACTCCACTGGCCCGGACGGTATACCTTATATTATAACCACCAACATGGTTTTTTAAAGGGAAGGTCTACAACCACAAACCTAACCCAATTCGTATCCAGCACCCTGTGCGCATTGGAAGATGGCAAGGAAGTTGATGTCGTTGCTACCGATTTCAGCAAAGCCTTCGATAAAATTTCGCACGCAATTGTATTTTTTAAACTCAAAGCTTTCGGCTTTCTGCCTGGGTATATCGCGTGGATCAAATCCTACCTTCATGAACGTAAATATGAAGTCCTTTTTAGATCATTTGTATCCGATCCATTTATGCCCCCCTCTGGAGTCCCTCAAGGTAGCCGTCTTGGTCCTCTGATTTTCATTTTGTCAATTAATGATGTTGATGGCATAATTAAATATTCCCGCCTATCAGTTTATGCAGACGACATGAACATTTTTACACACATCTCCACACCAACGGACTCCCGTGCTCTTCAAACTGACTTGAATAGCTTTTCTACTTGGTGTAATAAAAACTGTCTTGAGTTGAATGTCAACAAATGCCAAGCTATTACTTATTCCCGGAAGCGTCTTCCGACAGACCCCAGAACGTATGCGATTTGCGACGAGCCTGTTCCCACTGTCACTTCTCTCCGTGATTTGGGCGTCATATGCGACAGTGAGCTTAATTTTCGTAGCCATATTGACAATATTATTAGCAGGGCTAATTCTCCGCTACTTTACTTACTTACTTAGATCCTTTAACCCCTCGGGGGGCATAGGGCGTCAACCACGCCTGCGCGCCATCGTGTTCGAAGTTCTGCAACGCGTTTGAGCTGCCTCCAACACATTCCTAAAGAGCTCGATTCCTCCTCAACTGTTCTGCGCCACGTTTGCCTAGGGCGTCCCGCTATTCTGCCTGCCTGGGTGAGCGGATTCCACTGCATGGCGTGTTTCGCAATGGAGTTGTCTTCGCGCCGTAGGGTGTGTCCAATCCATTGCCACTTTTTTCTTCGTATAGTAATGCTTATAGGTTCTTGGCCAAAAATCCTCAAGATGATTCTTAAGCATTTGTTTACAAAGACTTGCAGCTTCCGTGTGTTAATGGTGTCCACCTTCCAAGTACTGCACCCATAAAGCAGCACTGATTCTACGTTGGAGCGGAACAGTCGCAGCTTGGTTCTTAAGCTGATAACATTGCTTCTCCAGATTTTAGATAGCATTCCGAACGCAGCTTTAGCCTTCCCGATTCTGCTGCACACATCCAGTTCGGTGCCACCGCGATTAGCCGAGACCACACTTCCTAAATAAAGAAAGTTATCAACTTTCTCGACTTCCTGTCCGGCAATGTTAAGTTGAACGCGGTTGTTAGAAGAAGTGCTCAGGGCTTTTGTTTTGGCTGTGCTTATATTTAGCCCCACTTTGTTTGCCTCAGCTTCTAGATTTTGGGCCATCAGATAAAGATCCATTATCCGATGTGAAAGTAGACAAACATCGTCAGCGTAATCTAGGTGTTTAAGGTAAGATGTCATAGTCCAACGAATTCCATAGTTGCCTTCCGTCAATGCTGCACGGAGTACATCGCTGATAACCACCAAAAACAATAGTGGTGACAGTATGCACCCTTGACGTACTCCACTTTGGACTTCAAAATCCTCCGACACCTTACCATTGTGCACGACGTGACACTTACCGCCCTCGTATGTAGCCTTGATAATAGCTATAAGTTTTTCTGGAATGCCTCTCCTGCGCAAGGCCAACCAGATAGCATCTCGATTCAATCTGTCGAAAGCTTTCTCGAAGTCGATAAACATTAAATGTAGCGGAGACCTATACTCAACGCATTGCTCGATAATGATCCGTAAGGTGTTTATGTGGTCAATGCAGGAGGATCCAGCGCGAAAGCCTGCCTGTTCGACATCGAGAGTTGAATCTAAATGTTCTTTAATTCGTTCTAGAATTATTTTAGCTATTATTTTAGCCACGGCTGGAAGAACGCATATACCTCTCCAGTTACCGCAATCCATCAAGTTTCCCTTCTTTGGAAGTTTAATGATCATCCCCCTTTTCCACTCCTGTGGAAATTGTTCACTATCCCAAGCTCTCCGTATTAGGGGATGCAGCAAATCTGCCGATGTATTTGGCGCCGCTTGAAATAGCTCGGCAGGGATGCCATCAATACCCACCGCTTTGTTCTTCTTGAGGGACTTGATTGCTGTTATTATCTCGGTTTTACTGGGAGGTGCGGTGCGCATTCGGGAATTTGTTGCTTCGAACTGCTCATTCGAATTCGAGATCATACCGCCATCGTCTATGTGATTTAGCACTGTAGCAAAATGTTCTCTCCATCTAGTGAGCTGATCCTCATCCGAAATCAGAAGGTTACCGTCTAGACTCTTCACTGGATGTTGTTTGGAGTTTCGACCACCGATGAGCTCCTTAGTGATGTTGTAAACAGTCCTACTGTCGCACCTACTCGCTGCTTCTTCAGCCCTTGAGGCCAGTGAGTTGATATATTGACGTTTGTCACGTCTCACACTACGCTGCACTTCTTTCTTCTTCGCACGGTATTGGGCTTCAAGCTCGGTTCTCTCTACTGCTGAGGCCGCTGCAATCCGAGCCTTGATTGCTGTACGCTCATAGATCTGTCTCCAGGTGTCTGTAGAAAGCCACGTGCGGTGGTGTTTCTGCTTTTTACCGACATACGTGCGTGCCCCAGTCGCAAAAGCATTTTTCACAGCACTCCAGTGGTCATCCATGTTCTCTATGCTGCTGATTGCTTCTGCTTCTAAGGCAAGATGGTCCCTGAACTGTTGGCGCACTTGGGGAACCTTGAGCCTGTCGATATTAAACCTGGTGATGTTAAGTAGATTTGAGCGGTTGCTGTTGACGGATGCAGTACGAAGGCGTAAATGAGCTACCATAAGATGGTGATCTCGTTCTAGTCCGACGTCAGCTCCACGTCTGTTTCGGACGTCCAGGAAACAATTTCTAAAGCGGCGACTGATCGCAATGTGGTCGATCTGGTTGGATGTTCGTTGCCTATCAGTAGAGACCCAACTGATTTTGTGGCAGGTGTTATGCTTAAACAGCGTACCTCCGATGACTAGGCGGTTGGTATTGCAGAAGTCCACAAACCGCTCACCATTATCATTACGGTCTCCCACGCCGTGAACTCCCATCACGTGCTTAAGCATGGTGTTGTCGCTACCCACCTTGGCATTGAAATCTCCCATCACCATTACGATGTCCCCATTAAGCGTTTGGTTGTAGGCGGCGCCTAAGTGGCTATAAAAATCATCCTTTTCGTCCTCAGTCGCATCTAGAGTCGGAGCATAACACTGTATGATGGTAATTTTTCTAACTCTACTCTGGAACCTAGCCGTCAATATCCGGTCATTATGGGGTTTCCAGGATATGAGGCTACTACGTGCTGCTGGAGTTAGCATGAGTCCTACTCCGGAACTCCTTGCACTTCCAGCTGGTTTCCCAGAGTAGAGCATGACAGTGTTTTTGGTTGGGGAGATGAATTCCCCAGCATCGTACCATCTTATCTCGCTCAGCCCTAAGATGTCGATTTTATACCATGCGAATTCGCGTTCTAATTGGAGGAATCTGGCGTTATAAGGCCCTTCCTTGAGTAAGTCCAGGAGGGTCTTAACGTTCCAGAATCCGATCGTTGTCCGTGTCCGATAGCCAAAGGTCGTCATCAAATTATCCGTCCGTATCCGAGGCGTTGGTTTTCGTTTCGGAGCAGTAAAAGTTTTTTACGGTTGCGGCTCTCTGGGCCACAGACCAACCGACACTTATCGTGTTTTTTGGCGCAGGAAGCTCGCCATTCGTCCTCTCCCCTTAGCAATTTCCGAAGAAATCCCCAGATGGCACCACGAGGAGGTGGGAGTAGGGCTTACTAACAGAGCTGCTAGGTTTTCGGCTGCAGTGGCTCTTTCTCGTTACTTAGCGGACCAACACCTATTGGGAGATGCTGCCCCTACGAGGCCTTTGTTAGTCGTTTGCCATCCAAAAAAATTCTGCGCTATTTTATGTGAAACGTTGGTCCAAGGAATTCTCAAATCCTTACGTCACGCAATCGCTGTACTTCACATTTGTAAGACCAATTCTTGAATATGCCAGTCAAGTCCGGTCTCCCTATCACGATACACATTCACATCGAATTGAGTGTGTCCAACGGAGGTTCATCCGTTTTGCTCTACACGGACTCCCGTGGCCTGACAGATTCAACCTACCTCCTTATGAGCATCGGTTAAACTTGTTGAACATGCAGTCGCTTGAAAAGCGTAGAAAAGTTGCCGATATACTATTTGTACATCAACTATTAACAGGCAATATTGATTGTCCTATGCTGCTCCAAACCATTTCACTCAGCACCAACCCACGTTTTCTGAGATCAGTACCTCTCTTCTGCCTCAAGTTTCACCGTACAAACTATGGCTGTAATGAGCCTATGTCTCGAATGCTTTGTTCTGCTAATGACTGTCAGAACCTTTTTGATTTCCAGTGCAGTAAAAACACTCTTAGAAACTCCCTTTACTCCCCTTCCTCACTCAGGTCTTGATATTTGTGAATTTTAACTGGCTTTTAAGTATTCATTGTAAATTAGATTTAAGTTCTTTACAGCTTGTATTAAGCTAATTAAATTAAATTAAATTAAATAGGTCATTACTCTTGAAATGTGCCTTTGAATCATCTTGATCAGAAAATTATCCACTCTGATTGGAATCGGCCTGCTGTTCAGGACGTCATTAGAATAGAATTTTATGTACTCAGACTCTGGTGTTCTGTACAAACGAAGGTAAGCCCTCTCAAACACCCGATTTTTTCCAATAATCTTGGTCCGACGTTGAACCACACGGGATATCCATATGTGAACATGTGCAGAATAAGGGCCGTGCAGCAAATTACCTTCACCCCTACATCGAGTTGGCTGCTATAAAGCAGTCCCTGTAAGGACGAAAGCAACTTTAGCTCTGGCCAGAACAGCATCTAGATGTTTATTAAAATATAGATACTGATCTAGCCAGACCTGAAGATACCTGACTACAGTTCGACTCGCAAGTGACTGTCCGTGCTGTTCCAGGATAGAAAACTTTCGCCAATTCAGTAGAGGCCCCAGACAACGATTTTCAGAACAGAAAGACACGCAAATTATCTGTGACACACTGCGAGTGCCACAGATTAATCTGAATCATCTTCAACGGGGGCATTTAGGGTATCTGAGATGATCTCTGTGCCCTCAAACAGAGTGTTGGCGTCGTTGACATCGTCTGTGTCTTCGTCTGGGCCTGAACAAATGTAAATTTTAAGTTTGGCATTTCTTATGCCAAACCCTAGACGGTAGTCCAACTTCTCGAGCGCCTCCAAACTATCCTCGTTTATGAGGGGTAGAAAAGTCATGCTATTTTTCTGCGGCTGCTCCGTCTTAATAACTGCCCAATCATCCATTGGGACCGCAGGATTTTGGCGCTTAAGACCCCGAATCAGCTGTTCGCTGTCTATTGGCATAGTAGGCAACCAGATGCGAGCCTTCGGTCTTCGAGGGATGTCTCTGGCTGGGATAAGCTTGATCTTCTAGCCGCTCCATGCGCCGCTTATCTTAGCGACACACTCACCAAGGAAGTCCTTCGAGAACCTGTCCTCGCATTTGATTACCCTATACCCTCTAACGACCTCAGCTGAGTCGAACCAGGGTACTGGACCGCCTTCTTTTTCCGCAAGGTAGTCAAGCACCATCTGCGAGAGTTCGGCTTCGATCGCCCCCCATGCCTTCAGGATGGACTTGCCACTGGTAGAAAGCTCATCTACTAGAGCAACTTGGAGATCGTCCCTGACCACTTCGCTGACGGTACGTGAGGAAACAAAAACAGTGCTGCTTTTCTGTGTGGTGAAGGTGGTTCTTTTTGCCGGTTGTTTGATCTGCCTTTTAGCAACGCCGCTTTCGACTTTGCTGCGTTTGCTGGAGTGAGCCATCTCTTCTTGAGATCGGTTCCTCTTCAAGGCTTCCTGTTGGGTGTTAAGTCTCGTCTTGGCGGCCTGGCGCTTGTTGTAGTCTTCAACAACAGCCTGGTACTTCAACTTGTCTGCCTGGTCAAGTTCAGTGACAGTGCCTGCTTCTTCATTCTTGGTGATCTTGTTTAGAATGTAGACGGCCTTCTCGAAGTAGTGTTTATGTGTGAGGTTGGTGAATTTTTTTTGTGGATTTTGTGTGGGAGTACTCTTAGTAGTATCCTTGGCAGCATCCACAGAGGAGGAAGTAGAGGGTTGAGACATTGGTAGAGTACTTTGGCTGGTACTTACTACACTGCCTGTTGGTTCAGTGGCTTCTTGGCTTGAAGCCAGTATCTCATCTTCCGATGAGGTGCTAATTATTTTTTTTTTTTTTGGGTTTTTTATATTTTTTTAAATTTTTTATTTTTATTTTGAACATTCATATTTGGCCCCACGAGTATTACGGAAGAGAGATTCGTACTGGCGAGCCGATTTACCAGAATAAGGCTTTGATACGACAGACCGCGGCTGTGCATCTGAAGGAGCTCGTTCGCGGCTGGTTTAACCCCCAGCCTTGCATTCTTGGGCACGGTTTCCTGCGTTAAGCGCTCAGACCACCACTGAAATCAGGTACCTCAATCCGATGGCCAAGAGGCATATGTAAAGGATAATACTATTGAGGAGTAAGAACCCGATACAATGCTTCTTGGCCTTGGCTAACCCCATCTTGACAACGTACAAGACTGCTGTGGTGGTTATTACCGGCTGGTACCCAAGGGGAGGGTTAGGATGAAGATTTTTGCCTAGCCGGCATGGAATTGACTGCTTCGGGTTCTTCTGCACACTCTCACGGACAGCGGTGAAGTTTTCGGGAGATCTTGCGGTCGACTTGAATTTGGCCACCAAACGTTGAATGGTAGACTGGGACGGACGACGAAGGAGAATTCCAAATCAATACTCACCATCTCTTCATCGATTCCAAGGCCACCTATGACCCTAGCTGCTCAATCAAGATCATTAATAACCTCACCGAGACCTTTGATGCCAAAAGAGGTTTTAGACAAGGTGGCGGACAATCAGCACCGACAAATTGAATCAAACGTCAGACTGGGCAGCTACAACTTCGAGGTAGTAAAGGACTTTATATAAGACCTTGGCCTCAGTCGAGAAGGAGGCACGGCAGTTGCGAAAAACTTGGGGAGAGCTGAGGCACGTTGCCATAAACGGTACACGATGGCTTTTGCAAGGGGTGGTGGAAAACGCCACTGCTCACCAGAAACAGGCCCGCTCTGTTTCAAGTAGTGTGGAACTTGGTACTCACTAAAAAAGCATCTTTAACCCTTTTATTCTACTTGACACCATCTACTTCGGAACGGGTTTTGCATCACTCAGAGTGGTGCTGTTTTCTTTGACCTTTCGGGGCCGGCTTTTACATATTTGCTTTCTCTTGCGGGTTAATCCTTTCTTGCGCGTAAGGCTTACATCAGACTTACATAAATTTCATGAGGGTGATTATTAGGTCTTCTTCTCTCATTTTTGATTTAAGCACCTTTTCTATAAAGGAACGTACTTGATTCCAGCTCTGGTCACTCATTGACATTTTTGTCACTATATTTTCAGGGGTGATGACGCCGATTAGAGATTCTAGTGCCCTCCTTTCAGCTTCCCATCTGTTGCACTCGAAGAATGTGTGGTTTGCATCGTCCAGTTCTGAGTCAACATATTGGAAAGCCGAGCTCCCTGTTTTGCCAATTCTGTGGAGGTCGGCGTTGAAATAACCGTGTCTGGTGAGAAATTGGGTGACGTAATAATATAGGTAGGTAGGTAGGTAAAGTGGCGGTCCAAAAGAACCCAATTAGCGCATAGGGTGCGTCGTTTTGTTACCGACGTGATAATATACTTCCCCGAGTTTCCCTCCCTTCCATTCAGCGATGTAGCAGATCAGCCTCGTGGTCCATCGTCCTCTGCTTTCTGACCTCCATCCCTCCTGCCATTTCTGTTTGGTGAGCTCCTTCACCTCCTCGGTTGCCGCTTCTACTCCAATTTCCGCGACTATAAGGACGGCTGGTTCCGACACCATTCGGTACGAACTTGCAACGCGTAGTGCTGCTCGCCTTTGTACTGCGGCCATTTATTTCCTGTATTTTTCTTATCGTAGTGCGTCGGCATATATCTCGCACCCATACAGGAGAATGGCGTGGGTGACTATCCTCAGGAGCTTTCTCTTGCTAGCTGTTGGACCTCCAACATTTGCCACTAATCTGCTCAGTGACATTGTGACCTTCGCAGCTCATTCCGAAGCAGATCTTATTTGATGCCAGAAAGTGAGCTCCGTGTTTAGGGCCATCTCTAGGTACTTCACCGCTTCCTTACTGGTTATTACCCCAGATACGACTTGGAAGTCGACAATTGTTGGAATCCTCTTCTTTGTCAAAAGGACTATCTCCGTCTTTTCTGTCGCCAAACCTAAGCCATGTTCTTTCATCCAGAGGTGCAGCCGCCTCATCACCTGGTTGAGTTTTTTTTGCACGCTATCGGTGACTCTTATCGTAATCACCGTGGCGATATCATCTGCATACTCTACCAGAAAGGCATCTTTCATACCAAGGATGCCATCGTAAGGGATGTTCCAGAGATCGGGTCGCAAAATTGAGCCCTGCACTCCAGCAGTAATCTCCTTTATTCGAGTTTCTTCTGCGGTGTTGTCTAACAGCTTCCGGTCCTTGAGATCCTCCTTCACCATCCGCAAGAGATATTCGGGAGTATCAAAAATGCTTTTGAGGGCGTTCAGCATATCGCTCCATCTGGCTGAATTGAAGGCATTTCGCCGCCTAGAGTTGTAATACGATACCATTTTCCTTGAATAGTGGTTGCCCTGTTGAGCCAATTGGACGGCCCTTACCACTTCTTTAATTGCTCCAATCGTAGAGTGGCTCTTTCTGAATCCGTGCTGTCTTTCGGACAAATCTCCTGCTATCTGCACGGCTGCTGTAAGCCTTGGTTTTAGGAACTTTCCCAGGCCTGTACGCTGATGGGGAATCCGGGTCTCCAATCCTTTTGTTGATCAGTACCAAGAGCTGTAGGTTAGGTTAAGTAAGTGGGCTGGTGTAGGGGGATAGAAAACCTCCACACCACACTCAGGTCAATATAGACCCATTGTGATACCCATGGGGGAAAAGGGGATAGAATAGAGAATCTCTTCCTCGTGGAAAAATATCGTCTTTGTACATATCCTAAAGAAAGCATTTAGTACTTACTGTGCCCGAGATACAAACCATTCAGAGGATTTGATGAAATTTGCGATGTCATTTATTGGTCTGTTGGACAACTCTTCTAGATCCTCTAAGAAGTGTTGTCCAAGGAGCTTATTTCTTAAATGATAGAAGCCTGGGAAATGCCAGAGAAAGCGGGCGGTGTCCTCCTGAGCCTTCTCGTCGCCGCAGCCTCTACAAAGGTCCTCGTTAGTCACACGTAGTTTTTTCATGTGGTACCGCATGGTATTATGCCCCGTAATGACTCCTATTAGAGTAGAGAAGGATTTTCTATGGCTCTGTATGAGTCTATTGGTTCTTACTCTGTCGAATGCAGGCCACAGCTTCCTCGTGGTGACGCAAGTATCTAAAGAGACCACCTGTTGTTAGCCTCCGTTGGGGCTTTGTTTCCTGCTTCGAGCTTGAGGGCGCAAGGCGGGATGTACACCGAGGGGTCGGATTGGTCCGAGTTTAGTGCTGAGCCTCCTCTAGCCAGTTAATCGGCTTTCTCATTCCCTGGTATGCCTTCATGATCAGGGACCCAGCAGAGCTTTACCTCGTGCTGTGTTCCAAGAACCTCTTCTCTACAACACTTCACAAGCTTCGATTTTATTTCTTTAGCATATATTGCTTTTATCGCCGCCTGGCTGTCGATGAAAAAGGTGATATCATCTCGTAATAATGCCCTCATCGCAGTTTCACGAGCTGCTATTGTTACTTCGAAGACCTCCACCTGGAAAACGCTGCTGTAGTTCGGAAGTCGAGCTGACATGGAGAGACCAAGCGTTTCACAGAAGATGCCTTCGCCTACACCTATTTCCATTTTGGATCCATCGGTGTAAACAGCTAAGGATCGCTCGTTAGACGTTCTGTCATTTTTCCAGTCTTTCCTGCTTGGATAGGTGCTAGAAAATGGTCTTGTGAAGTCTAGGCAAGGCGTTAAGTAGTCTGTATTAGATACACTGCCTAGATATCTCTGCAGGATCGTGGTGTGATCCATTGCATTTGGTCTCCAGCTATCCGTTTGGCTTAATCTTACGGCACTAAGAGCTGTCTATACTTGTATAAAGATGTCTAGCGGAAGCAGATTGAGAATGGCCTCGAGTCCTGCTGTAGGTGTCGTTCTCATCGCACTGGTTGTGGCGATGCACTCTAGTCTTTGCACTTTTGTGATAGCAGCTAGGTTGTTTATTTTGCTGGCTGCTTGCCACAATACAAGGCTGCCATACGTTAGTATTGGCCTTACTATAGCTGTATACATTCATAGGATGATTTTGGGGTTCGATCCCCAAGTCTTCCCGAATATTCTATTGCACGAGTAAGAAGCTATCGTAGCTTTTTGGACTCTTTCGTTAATGTTAAGTCTCCAGTTCAGTTTCCTATCGAGCACCAGGCCAAGGTATCTCGCACTACTGGAGACACTCAGGGGAGTACCCCTTACGGAAGGTGTTACGAATTGTGGAATTATTCTTTTGTTAGTGAATAGTACTAACTCTGTTTTCTGGGGATTAACCGCTAGCCCACATCTCTCCACCCAGAAGTCAAAGATTTCCGGCGCCCCTTCGATTTGTTCGCTCAAGGTCGGAAGAAATTTACCTGTTGCTAGCAGCACAGCATCGTCCGCATAGGCTATGGCCTTGACGCCGCTGTTTCTCAGTTTAAGAAGGACTTCGTTCAGGACAATTACCCACAGCAGTGGGCATATAACCCCTCCTTGAGGGGTGCCTCTTGAGGCATAGGCTTCGAGCTTTGTACCTCCGAGTTCAAATTTTAAATGTCTTTCCTTTAGCATATTGACGATCCATTTTATCACAGAATTGTGAATATTAAGGTTCGTTAGAGTTCTATTGATCGCGTCCGTTTGACATTGTTATAGGCTCCTTCGATGTCTAGGAAAGTAGCTAGTGTATATTCTTTGTTTTTCAGTGATTTTTCTATTGAGCCAACAACACAGTGCAGCGCTATCTCTATGCTTTTTCCTTTCGTATATGCGTGCTGCGCTGGGGATATATCACCTGGGCATAGTTTACTACGGATGTATATGTCAGCTAGTCTTCTAAAGGTCTTTAGGACAAAGGAGGTAAGGCTAATTGGCCTTAAGTCCTTCGCAGTAGTGTGGCTTGCCTTACCGTCCTTGGGTATGAAGACCACTTTGACCTCTTTCCATGATCTAGGTATACCATGGTATGGTATACCCGCAAATGAGGCTGTTGAGGTACAGCTCTTTAACTACAGCAAGCGCTGTAACTTCCAGCTTCAATGGAAAACTCCTTCCTGCAGACATCTATTGTACATGTTCAGCAGCAGCTGAGAACATGTCTGGGCAATCGTCTTGAGCACCTCCGCTGGTATTCCGTCAGGTCCAGGAGCCCTTTGGTTTTGTAGGGCCTTCGACGCGAGGATCAACCCTTCTTCACTGAACATCGGGGCTTGTGGTCATTGGACTGGAGAGGTGTCGGGAGGCCGAAAACGATGCTTATGGAAGAGTGTGTTCACTATAAACTCCATCCTGTCTTCGCCGAGGAAAGGGCTAGCTATCAGGGTTCCCAGTTTTCACATTACGACTTTTTAGCCTAGCCTCCAGAGGTTGCTGTTGAGATCCCGGCTCGTAGCCGTAGTAGATCCCCTAGGACCTACAAGGTGATACAAGACATATGTAAATATTTCAGTTCTACTGTACAATACTGTAATATAGACTTTATTGAAAGCGGATGAAGATATCCTTGGTTACTCGGAGAGAAAAATTCTTCAAAAGATATTCGGTCCCGCTGAAGGTTATTATTGCATTTCTGCAGAAGATAGTAAGGCTTTTACATCATTTATCAGAACACTACCATTGCCGAGATATTCGGTCCCATTTACGTAGATGGACTTTGGAGGAGAAGATTCAATGACAAACTGTACGAGCTATACAGTGACACCGACTTAGAAAAACAGCGTACTTGACATTTGAGATGGCTGGGACACGTGGAGCGAATCTAACTCAGAAGGTCGGCGCGGAAAAGTACCTCCTCACCGTTTTCATTCAAGGGGACCTCAACCAGCTTGGAGTTGCAACTGGAAGCAATTAGCTAAAGACCGAGCTGAATGAAGATGCCTTTTGGTTCAGGTCCAGTTTCATCCTGAACTGTAGAGCCGCTTAAATAAGTAAGTAAGTTTGTAAATACAGACAACAAAGCTCTGAAACGCCGCATTCAGTTTTATATTCCTAGTGAAATCTCTGCATACATTCTTAAAAAAGATGTTTAGTTCTGTTCTCCGGTAAACCTGCCTCCCAATGGTAATATCGCGGCGATGATTATCTCCTTCAATTGAAAATAGCATACAAAATTACATAAAATGGTCACTCAACCAACCATAAAATCACCGTACACTACCACCGCACAGCATTCCACAAAATTAACACAAGAACCCTGAAGAACTGCCGCAGAGGAATCATGTCACCAATCCAATCAAGTGCATCATTAAGAATTGAAACCCTCATTTACAAACCGTTAATAAACCGATTACCGGACCCCACCAAATGCAATTACATACTTAATATGATTTCTCCTCATGAACCATCCATGGTACAATTTCCACTGATAGCCCACTATGCCACCATCATTTTCGAATCATAAAAGAACACACAATCATCCAATTCACAGACAACAACAATTCGCTTTCGCGAATTTTGTAGCTTTGATCCGATGAAATCGAACACCCAATCAATACAAATCACATTTTCACAACGAGAATGAGAGTGGGTTTTCCCCCACAACAATTATCGACGATCAGAATTGGTATGATCTCGCTGGCCGGGCCTACTCTTTACTTTCGCAATAAATGTTCCGTCGCTAGCCGGGATGCATGCTTATTATTTCCTTCGGACCGGGCTTACACTTTAGTATTCCATGCGTCGAACTAGGTTACAAGGCTAATGCATCAAATTGGAAATCAAAAGTGGCATCGGTGTTGTAGGTGACCATTAGGCAGGCTCCCAAAAGTGTTTTCAAAATTCCCCACCAATCGTGCCGGTGAGATGAGTTGAGTTTATTTTGTTTTTTATGCAAAACTATTGAACCCATGCAGCACCACATAGCCGTCTCTCGAAAGCAATGAACTTTTCCTTTTTCGGGGCGCTCCATTGAATACGAAATGCGCCGGCGCACACTGAGTCGCTATTGGACTTTCTTCCCCAGCGAAAGGAGAACAAATGAAGAAATAACAATAAAATGGATGATGGCGGCGCGGCGGCGAAAATGTTTTCTTTAGATTTCCATTTCGATACCGATTTGAAGAGGGCTGTTGGGGGCTCTCCGCGTACTTGAAGTTCCTGGAAAATCGTGTAAATACATGAAGATATTCGAAAATGCTAAAACTTCGGATGCACTTTCTTTGAACGGTTCTTTCTGTTTTGGGCATAATGGAGTGGGCATTTCAAGTCTTTAAGCATTTATGAGATACATTCTGATGGGGCCACCACCGGGAACTTTCCCTTTCCGGCGACAACGGTCGTCATCGGGTCAGAGGAAATGCATAATCATGGTTCTTAAATTGTATATGCAAAAGAGGAAAAGTCTACGTGTGTCTGTTTGTTTATTTGCTGGTGAAGGGCAAACAGATGAAGATTTATTTTTATTTGGTTTGTTGCCTTTTTATTGGGAGGAGAGGCTAAGTAAGCATGTACATCGTTTGTTCAGTTATGAAGGGCCATAAATAAGGGGGAAAATAAGTTTCACTTGTTCAGTTTGTTCGTTCATTGCACTTGTTCTGCGATCAGTGGGTATCTATTTTGTTGTTGCTCTCGTTTCTACTAGATACTAGGTGCTTGCTGTAGGTGGTTTGAAGGGCTATAGTTAAGAGGTGCTTTTGAATTACTTCACCTAATTCTTCGAAGTTTAATGATTGGCATCAAAAAATAAAATGAAATAAATTCCATCGCACAACCCACTATTATGAACAGATGCAGAGTTTAAGGTCAATGCCGAGGAAGTATTTCATCCATAACAACAGAAAGCTGTTGAGCATGTTTTCCTCACCCACTATATTAATGTTCCATGTTAAACTCCATATTGTGGTCTATTTCAAGGCGAATGCTCACTATGTTCGTTCCTTGAAGTCAAATTCATAGCACTCGACGATTTTTCCCGCCAATGAGTAGGCGTATTGTTGAGGAGTGATTTACGAGAAGTAATGTGGTAAAAAAAGTCATACTTTTAGGCTGATGGATTACTTATTTCAGCAAATCGTTATCTGGCTGAGTCACAATCACAATGATTTTCTTTTCGAGTTTGCACGTCAACTCTTTCGTTTAGAGCTAAAAAATAAAAATGCTCAATAAATTTGATCCAGTAGACTGGAAATCTACTACCTTTCCTTTCACGCACTATTTTTTGATATGTTTTATACCAAATATCTTTCTATGGCAGCAATAGTAAAATAATTAATTTTTTTCGATACAAATGTGTATTTTGAATCTCTCTGCTTTGTTAAAGAGACGCCAACTACAAAAGTCGACTAGATATAGTTGGCGTCTCTTCAACAAAGCAGAGAGGTTCTAAAACTGTGGACCTTTTAGATGGGTCAAAGCTCTTCCTGTCAGGAGTCGCACCCTCAATGTCTGCTCAGGCGGGAGTGGGTATACTCACAAGTCCCAGGTTGACAGATAGAGTATTTGAGTGGATACCATTAGGAGAAGAGTTGCGATCTTAAAGCTCAAGCTTGAAAGATCAACTCTGGCATTGGTGCAGGTGTATGCATCGAACCTTCAGTCAGAGTACGCAGCTTTCTTAAATGAAGTTGATGTTGCCCTTGGAAAGGTTGCAGATATGGATTCTTTTGTCCTGATGGGTGACTTCAATGCTCATGTGGGTCAAGATGTTATGATATGGGGGAGTGTGATTGGGAGGAACGGTGATCCTGATCAAAACGCAAACGGAAAGAGGTTGTTGGATTTTTGTTGTGAAAATGGCTTATCCATCATGAACACCATCTTTCCACACAAAGACATTAACAAATACACGCGGTACTGTCAGAGTCTTCAGCAGAAGTCGCTGATCGATTTCTTTGTGGTACCATCGTGTCTGAAGAGAATGATTTGTGATGTTCGCGTATTGAGAGGGGCCGAACTGTCAACTGATCATCACTTAGTGCTGTGCAAATTGTATCTTAGCGAGAGAGTGCCTCCCCTACCAAAGCGTAAACCAAGGATGGTTACACGCATACGATGGGAGAGGTTACAGAACGATGAGATACGGCATTTACGCGGCAAATATCTGAGAGGTTTGAACGAATTCCAACTGTTCCATCAAATGTAAAGGAAGAATGGAAATTGTTTTCAACAGCGGTTATTGCCTTTGCTGGAGATGTTTGTGGAGTGAAGCGGCTGGTGGTGAGAAAAGAACTGCTTGTTTTAAAACGCCCGGAGTTCAAGAAGCCATCAGAGAGAAGAAGAGAGCCTTTAAGGTGTGGATTCACTTGGGGAACTCCGATTCTCCAACACAGCGAAAGAACAGTCTTGGAAGGTGTTTGGCGGGAAATTGGAACGTGACCACAGATCTGCAAATAAGATGTTCTGGCAGACCGTCCGCCGACTCAGAGGAAAAAAGTTGAATATCGTTGAAGGAGTCAAATCCAAAGACGGTACACTTCTTTGCAATGAGGAGGACATCTTACGCAGATGGAGCGAGCACTTTTCAGAATTGCTAAATCCCGAACAGGACACCGTAGTTGACAGACATATGGTCGAGAGTAGGGCGGAAAGTAGTCCTAAGGTAAAGGAAGTAACTTTGGCGATCAAAGCGCTAAAAGTTGGCAAACCTGCTGGTGTGGATGAAATTCAACCAGAAAAGCTCAAGGCTTTAGGTAAAGAGGGAGTGCAATGGCTCGCGCGTGTCATTAAAGTAGCCTGTGAATGCGGTGAAACACCTGGTGATTGGCAAATGGGGGTGATAGTTCCTCTTTTCAAAAAAGGGGACAAAAGAGATTGCGCCAACTATAGGGGTATATCCCTTTTAAGTCTCCCTGGAAAAGTCTTCGCTAAGGTGCTAGAAACGCGTTCCAGAGCTGTGGTTGAGGACAGTTTGGGGGATGAGCAGTGCGGTTTTCGTCCCGGTAGAAGCACAACCGACCAGTTGTTCACTCTCAGAATGGTTCTTGAGAAAGCCTGGGAATATGCTAAACCTGTCTACACTTGTTTTGTGGATTTGTGTTATCCTGTAGAATTGGTCAGGCTGGATCAATTTTGAGAGAGCTTAGCCAATCTGTTATAAGGAAGGCCGAACTTAGTGTTTAAGCTAAGCTATCAGTTTTTAACTCGGTGTATGTTCCAACTCTCACCTATGGTCATGAAATTTGGGTAGTGATCGAAAGAATAAGACCGCGGATACAAGCTGCCGAAATGAGGTTCCTTCGCGGTGTTGCTGGAATAACTCGTAGGGATCGAGTGCGCAACACCAGAGTACACGAGGCGCTCAATGTTGAGCAGCTACTTCTCCGAACGGAACGATCTATGTTTCGATGGTTTGGTCACGTAGTGCATATGCCCCCAGACCGGCTTCCAAGACGCGCCATGGTTGCCGTGCCATCAGGTGGGCTACTCCGCGGAAGGCCTAGAAATAGATGGTTGGACCAAGTCCGAAATCTCTCCTGGAGCAGCCTAGGGATTCCTCCTGATGAATTGGAGTCAATGGCGGAGGATTGAGAAGGATGGAGAGTCCACCTGAGCATCCTACCCCCGCGACCCTCATGAAGGATTAGCGGGCCATTGGAAATGTATGTATGTATGTATGTAAAGCTTCGTTTATAATTTATTGCCAGTATGTTAGAGCAGATTTGAACAAATTTGAGAGAATGGCACAGTTTCTCCACTTAGAAAAGTAATTTATACGTGTTTCTTGCTTGAATTTGTTCGGCTTGGATCCTAAATATCTCCCGTGTTGAAGCCTCGATCTTAGTAAGTAATTCCTGTAATGCATTTCCCAAGGGCGCTCAATTGACAAGATTTTCGCGCAGGGGGACATTACGCTCACGACCCATTCACCAAAGAAATGAGGGCTCCTGGTTTTGAGATACATAGCAATTCTATAGGGGAGACGATGATTTGGTTGTGACATTACTTTCAAAATGTATTGAAAGTGTAATATAAGCCTAAATATATACAGTGGTGGTAGTCCAGTTTCTAAGTGCAGCATGTACGTATATGTCGTTGTATTTTCTCGTAGTCTGGACGTTTTCTTGAAGAAGTTTTTCAACCTCTCCAAACCCCCGAATTCCCAGCACTTGTGCCACGTAACACATTATTTATCTCATGACTGCTTCCAAAATTTTATACTTTGTACTCGGCGGAATATTCTTTTTGCTTAAGATACATTTCCAGCCGCAATAATTGATTGTACCACATGAAATGTTCGATTTTCACTCAGTCCGAAACAAGAAGCTCTCGAGTGAATATCTGTACCAGAACGTATTTTAAAGGAATTATTAACCATGCTATCGGCAGTTCAAATTCGGACCCTCTTCCTTTATGAATTTAAAATGGGACATAATGCGTCATTGGCAATGAAAAACATTAATGCTGCGTTTGAGGATGCAGCGGACATTGGTCTCAAAAGTTCCGTTGTGGATATACCAGGGTCGAACACGAGCCACATGGGAAACCGGAAACGTTTATTGATGACGATGTTTTAAGAGCAACGGCAGATGCCCAACGAAATCGGTGCGGGAGATTGCACAAAACATGGGAATACCCTTTATGACAATAAGTCGACACCTTTCTCTCATACGAAAGGTAAGGAAACTCGATAAGTGGCTACCCCATGAACTGAACGAGTTCCAAAAACTACGGCGCCTAGAATTCTGTTCGTCGCTTAGAAAAAAACTGAACCGTTTTTGCGCCGGATAATCACCTGTGATAAAAAGTGGATTCTGTATGACAACCGTAAAAGACCTGAGCAGTGGTGGGATGCAGATGAAAAATCAAAACACACCTCCAAGCCCGATCTTCACGCAAAAAAGGTTATGGTGACAATATGGTGGACATCGAAAGGATCAATCCACTTTTCATTTCTTCAACCAGGAGAAGTGATAAACGCTATTAAACATTGTGAGGAATTGACATTGCATGCTGAAAAGCAGCCTCTGTTGGTCAATAGGCACGGCCCGATCGTATTGCATGACAATGCTGGACCAAATACCTCACGTGAAACGGTGAAAAAACTGTTGCAGTCGGGATTTGGAAATTCTTCCGCATCCACCGTACTATCCTGATCTTTCCCCAACGAACTACCACCTTTCCTGCAATCTGGATTCTTTTTGCCGCCAGAAGGTCTTCCGGAACCGAGCAGAGGTTATAAAAGCCTTTGAAGGTTTCATTGCCTCAAAAAAGACAACACTTCTACGAAAAAGGAATATTTGACCATGTATCACGTTGGAAGAATGTCATAGGTGCCAACGGATCCTATTTTGATTAAATGAAAACTTACGAGGGTGGGGAGGAAAGGGTGTGGGGAAAAAGCGCATGAGCCCGGTGAAGTTTCTGTGACGGAGCAATAGATGCCGCCCCTTAAATAAGTGTCCTATTCCTAAGGCAAGGTGTCATGCGACCCGTGCTGAGGCCTGAATGGTGCAGGGAATGTAAAATCAATACAGCATCGCTAACGGAGCCCTCCAGACAAATTGGTGAACTTTGGTTGTAACAAAGCCTTACCGCATTACTGGGGGCTATGATGCGGCTGACATATTTTCCCGCCGTACTCGTGGGAACAAAAACAAGAAAAATTGAACCAAAACAAAAAGAGACTCAAAAAAATTTACAAAAAAAAAACAACAAAAAAATAAATGAAGTCGAAACGACATGCCAGGAGATCGTAGGAGACCCTTTTAGAAGGACGTCCGACTACTGCGCTCACCGCCCGTAAAAGCTAACAGTCAAGCGGTTGTAGAACTGCGCAACGAGAGCAGGAGTACTCCTGCGTCAGCCGGGCGCACGAAAGTGGAAACCCGCCCATCCCCAACCCGGGAAAGGAGAGCATTGAACCAGTAGCTGGATGGCGGATACGCTAGGTACAGCTGCTATCTGAATCCCAGACGCAAGGACATTCCCCGTAAAAAGCCACAGCACAGAAAGAGGCTTCGTTTGGGTGAAATGCGAGGGACTTACGATAATCAGCTGCTACTTCACGCCAAATGAAAGAATAAACGAGTTCCGAGAAAAGTTAGAGTGAGGGGGAGATCCTGGTCGCTGGAGAGATCAACGCAAGAGCACAGGAGTGGGGAATGCCGACCACGGACTCACGAGGAAAGCAAATTCTCGAGATGGCTGCAAGACGAGTGCTTAACACTGCGAACATAGGCAACACATCCACATTTAGGACGCCTGGTTACGCAGAGACTATCCCGGACGTAACCTTCGCATCCGAACTGACATCCGCAAGGGTTGAAAACTGGAGAGTTATCGAAGACTACACTGGCAGCGATCACCAGTACATTGTTTTTGAATTACGAGAAACGCTACGTGTTCCCAACCAAAACCAAAGCCGAACGCCGAGATGGAACGTTAGCAGACTCAACGAAGAGCTTCTCACATCCGCAATCGAGGAAAGAAAAAACGCGGTCCTAGAAGCAGTGGGAGCTGCTGAAACAAATGTTGAGGCCACGATGAAACTCATACGGCTGGCATGTGATGCCTCGATGCCCCGAGTGAGCGGCCCCAATAGAAACAGGAAACCGGTGTACTGGTGGAACGACGAGATAGCTGCGCTTCGAAGAAGATGCCTACAAGACGCAAAGTCACCAGGGGCAGGAGAAGACAAGCTGAACCCACGGACGGCATTCTAGCAGAATTTAGAACCATGAGATCCGAGCTCAAGAGGGCCATCAATTCGAGCAAAAAAACAGAAGTGGAAGGATCTCCGCCAGGATGTCAACAGCAACCCCTGAGGGCTAGGCTTCAATGTCGTAATGCGAAAGCTAGGAACACAGATGGCTAGCCCAGTCGTCGGCGAAGAAAGGATGGAGTTTATAGTGAACACACTCTTCCCAACGCATCGTGCTCGGCCTCCCGACAGCTCTTCGGGCTAACGACCAGAAACCCCGATGGTCAGTGAAGAAGAGTTGATCCTCGCGTCGAAAACACTACAAAACCGAAAGGCACCGGGACCCGACGGAATACCAGCAGAGGTGCTCAAGACGATTGCCCAGACATGCCCTCAGCTGTTGCTGAATATGTACAATAGCTGTGTCCAGGATGGAGTTTTCCCTAGGAGCTGGAAGTTACAGCGCTTGGTACTGATCAGCAAGGGAAAATGAGATCCGGATTCCCCATCGGCGTACAAGCCTTTGTGTATGCTGGACAACACAGGGAAACTCTTAGAAAAGTTACTTAAACCAAGGCTTACAGCAGACGTTCAGAGAGCAGGAGATTTATCCGAAAGACAGCACGGATTCAGAAAGGGCCACTCTACGATTGGAGCAATTGAAGAAGTGGTAAGGACCGTCCAATTGGCTCAGAAGGGCAACCACTATTCAAGGAAAATCGTATTGCCAGCAAATCTGGACGTTCGAAATGCATTCAATTCAGCCAGATGGAGCGATTTGATATTCCCGAATATATCTTGCGGATGGTGAAGGACTATCTCATGGACCGGAAACAGTTATACAACACCACCGAAGGACCACGAATAAAGAAGATTACTGCTGGAGCAGCTCAGGGATCAATCCTGGGACCCGATCTCTGGAACATGTCCTACGATGGCATTCTTCGTATGGAAATGCCCGAGGACACCTTCCTGGCAGGGTACGCAGGTGATATCGCTGCGTTGATTACGGCAAGAGACACAGAGAGCGTGCAAAGAAAACTCAACCAGGTGATGAGGTGGGTGCACCTTTGGATGGAAGAACATGGCTTATGTTTGGCAACAGAAAAGACGGAGATAGCCCTTTTGACAAAGAAGAGGATTCCAACTATTGTCGACTTCCAAGTCGGGTCTGAGGTAATAACCGGCAAGGAAGTGGTGATGTACCTAGAGATGGCCCTAAACACGAAGCTCACTTTTTGGCACCAAATAAAATCTGCTTCGGAACGAGCTACGAAGGTCACAATGTCACTGAGCAGATTAATGGCAAACGTTGGAGGCCCAACAGCCAGCAAGAGAAAACTCCTGATGACAGTCACTCACGCCATTCTCCTGTATGTGTGCGAGATATGGGCTTACGCACTAAGACAAGAGAAATACAGGAAGCAAATGGCCGCAGTACAAACGCGCGAGGCACTACGGATTGTAAGTTCGTACCGAACGGTGTCGGAACCAGCCGTCCTCATAGTCGCGGGAGTGACCCCTATTGACCTCCTTGCGGCAGAGAGGAAGTACGTCTACGACAAAAAGGCGGAAATTGGAGTGGAAGCGGCAACCGAGGAGGTGAAGGAGCTCACCAAACGGAAATGGCAGGAGAGATGGAGCTCAGAAAGCAGAGGACAATGGACTGCGAGGCTGATCAGCAACATTTTGAATACAACATCAGTCAAGTGACCGTCTTTATTGACCAAAGCAAAGTTTGGCTTTTTGCTGCGTTTTCCATCACTTTTTCGAGCATCTCGGGCGGTATAGCGATGATTTCGGCACTAATGTTTGCCTTGAGCTCGACAATGGTCTAAAGCTTGCTGGCGCATATTTTGCTTTTCAAATAACCCCACAAAAAGAAGTCCGGAGCGGTCAAATCTGGGGACCTATGTGGCCAGTCAATGTCACCATTTTTTGACAGCATACGTTCAAAGAATTTGCAGTTTGGCATGGCGCACCGTCTTGTTGAAATCAGTAACCGTCCAGACATTTTTCACACACTTGTGGGCAGACATAATGAGCCAACATCCACCGATATCAATTCCCATTGACTGTTTCGCCTTCTCTGAAGAAAAATGGCCCAATGATGGTTTTGGCGCAAACGCCGGCCCAAACAGTCACTTTTTGGTCATACAATGGTGTTTCATGGATCTCGTGTGGATTCTCCGTTCACCAAATGCGGCAGTTTTGCTTGTTAACGGCGCGGCGCCAGAGAGTGTGAAATGAGCCTCGACGGTCATCAAAATTTGCTTCAAAAAATCGGGTTCAGTGTCAACCATTCCAGCGACTATTTCGCCGTATTCCAAGCGACGTGGACGGTCTTTTGGCAATTTTCTTTGAGATAATTGCACTTTATATGGAAGCAAATGCAAATCATCCTTCAAAATGCGTCGCAAGGTGGTTCCACTGGTGCAAAAATGCTGAGCGCGGGGACGACACGACACATGTGGGTTCTCGGCAACGTTGAACGGCATGTCCCACTGTGCACAACAAAATTCGACACCAAACGACACCAAATAGTGTTGTCAGACGGTGCTTGTTGGCCACGATATTTTCGACGATATGCACGTTGAGTTAACACAACTGAACAACTGAACGACTGTTTTCAATGTACAGCGTCACTATTTCGGCGCATTGTTTCGGTGTGAAACCCTCCCCGTGGTGCCCGCTGGATAGCTATCTGATAGTGAACTAACGATGAGCGTATGCTGAGTCTGACGATATATGTGTAGCTGTACACTCGGACCTGCGTAAGCACATCTGGATGAACGCGCATATGTTTAACTGGACGAGGCATCTCTCGTTGACCTGATCGGCTGAAATATGCGTCTGAGAAGTTTAACAAGAGGTCCTCAGAAGGAGGACGTGCGGCGGATGAATTCTCCCGGTGGAATCAACGGTGACGTCTACAGGCCAACGGCAGCGCTCATATCCCCGAAGTGGGTTACTGACATCGGAGTATCCGGCCCCTCGTCCTAGGGGTTAATAAAAAAGGATCTGGTCCTCCAGGTTGGGGGTTGTGCCGTCGGGTTAACTTCCCTACCACGTAAAAAACCTTCGGTTACGAAGCAACCGACAGCCTCGGATATGGATGAATTTACTGTTGACGACCCAAGCAAACGTAAAAAGGACAACGATCTTCGTGCAGCTGAACAACTTGCGGAGGCCCTAGAATGTCTCAAAGCAGACATTACCGCCATCCAAGAAGTGCGATGGGATGGGCCGGGCAAAAGGAGTATGAAAAACTGCGACATCTACTACGGCGATTGCTACAGACAAAAAGGACAGCGTCTATTCGGGTGCGGATTTGTTATTGGAGGCATACTTAGGCACGAAGTCTTGAGTTTCCGGCATGTGAACGAGCGCCTTATGATTATCAGTATCAAGGCTAAATTTGCCAACATTAGCCTAATATGCGTTCACGCCCCTCATGAGGAGAAGGACGACGCGACAAAGGACGACTTCTACCAGCTCTTGGACAAGACGTATGAGCAATGCCCTAGCCACGACGTTAAAATTATCCTAGGTGATTTTAGCGCAGAGCTAGGAAGAGAGGACGTCTTTAGTAGCGTGGTCGGAAAGCACAGCCTGCACGACATCACATCCGGCAACGGACTCAGGCTAATCGACTTTGCGTAGAGGCGAAACTTTGTCGTAGGTAGTACACGGTTCCCACGTCTCGACATTCACAAAGGAACATGGCTCTCCTTTGATCGAAAAACTGTCAACCAAAACGATCACATTGGGCAAGGCACTCTTCCAGACGCAAGGCACTCTTCCAGTATTCTGGGTGTCCGGACTTTTCGAGGAGCCAACGTGGACTCGGATCACTACCTAGTTGTAGCCAAGGTACGGATGCGGATATCCACAACGGAAATTTGACGTCGAAAAGCTACAATCCCAAGAGACCGCCAGAACCTTTGCCGATCGTGTTTCTTCTAATCCCAATCTAAGTCCTATGCCGATAGCAGCAAATGCGGAAGACCAGTGGCAGCGTTGCCAACAAGCCATCAGAGATGCCGCCTCTGATGTACTGGGTTTCTCTCTCCCACCACAACGAAACCCCTGGTTTGATGGGGAATGCCAGCAAGCACATGCAGCAAAACAAGAGGCGTACAAAGCGGCGCTGCATAGAAGGGCTGGAGCTGTTTATGAGCTCTACGTGCGCAGGAGAAAAGAGGAACATCGATTTCTCAAAAAGAAGAAAAAGGAGCATGCGAAGCGCTCGATCGAGGAGATTGAGAGACTTTATTGCAGGAATAATGTTCGAAAATTTTACCAAAGGGTAAAACGAACATGCCAGGGTTTCAAAGCCAGAATAGAAGCCTGCAGGGATGAAAATGGCAACATAGTAGTAGAATCGCAGTCGGTGCTGAGAATATGGAAGGAACACTTCTGCAGACTGTTAAACGGCGACGATGATCAATATTCCGCTGTCAGGCAGAATGAGTCATTCAACCGTGACGATGGCAGTCAAGATTCCCGTAAACCCGATCAGAATGAAGTGAGGATAGCGATATCTAAACTCAAATCCAACAAAGCTGCTGGAGCCGACGGCCTTGCCGCTGAACTTTTTAAGGCAGGAGGAGATGAGTTGGTAAGGAGCATGCACCAGCTCATCTGTAAAATCTGGTCGGACGAAAGTATGCCCAATGAATGGAACCTCAGTATCGTTTGACCGATCCTGAAGAAAGGAGACCCTCTGAACTGCGCCAATTACAGAGGTATAAGTCTCCTAAATATCGCATATAAGGTCCTGACTGCCGTACTATGTGAACGCCTAAAACCGATCGTCAACAACCTGATAGGTCCTTATCAGTGCGGTTTCAGGCCGGGAAAGTCCACCATTGACCAAATATTCACACTACGACAGATCTTGGAAAAAACCCATGAATACAAAATCGATACGCACCACCTCTTCATCGATTTCAAAGTTGCCTATGATAGCGTGTATAGAGACGAGTTATACAGAGCCATGTCTAGTCTTGGCATCCCTGCCAAGCTCGTCCGTTTGTGCAGAATGAAGATGGAGAACTTTTGCTGCTCCATCAAAGTCGGTAAGAACATCACCGAACCGTTCGATGTCAGGAAAGGTCTTAGACAAGGTGACGCGCTATCATGCGATCTGTTAAATATAGTACTTGAGAGAATTGTACGAAACTCACAAGCCAACACCGGAGGTACAATCTTTTACAAGTCTGTACAACTACTCGCTTACGCGCGCCGATGACATTGACATAATCGGAAAAACTCAGCGGGCCGTCAACGGGGCATTTACCAGTATTGAGATCGAGGCAGCGGTCAATGAAAGCAAAACAAAATATATGCTGTCTACAAAAAAGGACACCCAACATCGACGTCTTGGACAGAACACCACAATAGACAGATATAATTTTGAGGTAGTAAAGGATTTTGTCTACCTAGGCTCTATGGTGAACTCCGCAAATGACATCAGTAGGGAGATCACACGAAGAATTACTCTTGCCAATCGTTGTTTCTATGGGCTAAAACGGCACTTGAGTAGCAAAGCCCTATCTCGAACTGCTAAGGTAACTCTTTATAAGACACTAATCATCCCAGTCCTGCTGTATGGCGCAGAGGCATGGGCTTTGACAAAACCGGATGAGGATGCCCTTGGTTATTTCGAGAGAAAAGTTCTTCGAGCGATATTTGGTCCCGTCTACATAGACGGTGACTGGCGGAGAAGGTACAATGCCGAACTATATGGCCTGCGACTTCGCATACAGCGACTAAGATGGCTGGGTCATTTAGAGCGGATGGAGCCCAACGTTCCCGCTAAGAAAGTTTTCGAATCCACCCCGGATGGACGACGCAGTATAGGACGACCTCACGGTAGGTGGCGCAAGCAAGTGGAGGGGGACCTCAACCAACTTGGCGTGCGCAACTGGAGGCAGCTGGCTCGTAATCGTGCTAGCTGGAGAGGTTTGTTGGTTGGAGCCCAGGTCCACCCCGGACTGTAGCGCCATCTAAGTAAGTAAGTTCGTTGTGAAACGATTCATGGTTAAAATTCTACTGAATTGACGTTTCAAAAACATGTCTACTCAAGTCAATCGGTTGATAAGCGTCAAAGTTATTCAATGTTTACATACCGACATAAGAGATGGCGCACCCGTTATTTGAAGGTGGCTTCAGCAATTTTTCGAATAATTACAAAAACTAATATTTAAATTGATTTATTTGATACATAACATTACTATATAATTATCTTATGCAGCTTAATAGCTGCTTTTAAATATCCGATTCTTTAAAAGTTATATTCGAGTAAGTTTAAAATATTTATGTTGAGGAAGACAAACATTTATTTATGTATTCGATTATATTGATTTACAATTTATGTTTCAAAGAAAATTAATAATATTTACAGAAAATAATATGCATATACGATAAAATAAATTAAGAAACAAAGATTCCATCACTATAGTCTAATAAAATATTTCGCTGTTCATATATTTAAATTTAAATAAAAATTAATAAATAACTTAATAGCTAACCGAAAATATATTCAATACATTTCTTTTTATCTAATTTAATAAATAATTTGTTCGTTGTTTTAAAATTAAATTAAATTAAATAAATTGATTTTATACATCACTGGGCAACAACATTGAATATTCTTTCATCGTCTACCCTTAAACATAAAACAAACAACAATTGTTTAACTGAAGAGAAAAGAAAATTGCTACTCTGTTCGTTAAGTCGTTACATTGGTTATAAAGAATTTTTTTTTAACAAATTTGTATTGTTGGTTCCTTATAACCAGAGAACAAGTTATTCGTGTTCCTTTGCGTAAGGAAAGTCCGTTGTTTTTTTTTTGTTTTAAACTAAAATCACGTAGCTAACTTGTCATTTTGTTATTCTATCGGATGGGGGAGCCCCTCACCCACTCGGGTGAAATTTGAGAACTAAATGTTAATAAATTGCCATAAGTTAAGAGAATTATACTAAAACTGTAAAATTTGATTAATCCAGTCACGAAATTCGGAAATCCTTGTATAGACGCCGGGTTGATTGGGTTCAGCGCAGCCAATACCCCATGAAATGACACCACCGAGCATAAATCGTTTGTCGGCTTCGCGTTGTAGAACCATTGGACCACCAGAGTCACCTAGAATTTGAAGAAGTTAATTAGTTTTAAGAGCTTTGGGGGAAAATTAGATTTCTTCACCTTCACACGAGTCATAGCCACCCTTCTTCCAGCCAGCACAGATGAATATATGCGGGATGTGCTCAATATATCCTGCCGCCCTATACATCGTTTCGCAGATGGTGTTGTTAATAATTGGTACGGCTACCTCTTGTAGAACGCTGGGAAGTGGTCCGTCTTCGTAGAGACGTCCCCATCCCGTGACGAAAGCTGTCTGACCAATGAAGTCTTCATCTGAGCCGGGTACACAAACAGGGATGATGTTCGGTTGGAAGACAACAGGCTCATAGAATCTGTAGACCGGCAACTATTAAATACTGAAAGGGTAGCAAAGTTGTCAAATCTTACCTCAGGAGCGCCAAATCATATTCGAATGTTCGTGGATCGAATTGGGGGTGAGATGCTACGATTTGAACTCGTCTCTCCTGGTAGCCATATGGTTCCTCTTCTTCAGCTAAGTCGTATTCCCCAAGACGAAGTAGGAGATCAGATGGTGGAACACTACAATTTAACAACAAATTAGATATATTGTTGAATATTGTGGCCAAGTTTGAACTTACTTGTCAACGCAATGTGCCGCAGTGATAGCCCAATTTTCATTTAACAGCGCCGCTCCACACTTGTGTAGGTATGTGGAAGTCCTCCACTGCCTTAGAGATATCTGCCAAGGCCATCTGCCGAAAGCTGCATTCGATCCACCAACGATTCTCGGTTCGGGGAACATGCGTCTGCCGCAAACTGAAAAGAGAATTTATCAGTGAAACTCTTTATAAAAAGATGAAATTTGAAAGCGTGAGTTTGCAGTGCTAGGAACTGAAAAACTGATAGGCTGAGGAGATTACACTGATAAATTTGATCTGAATTGAAATCGGAAGCAGTTGCCGGTACTCTTAAAGCTGAGAACCACATAAAATATCTGCACGTTTCTCGCAAAAGTATAAGCCACATATAGGAAGAGTTAAAGTTTGGCAAGGTTCAATAGATAAAAACAGGGATTTTGGGTAGATTTCCACAATCTCCTCAAGAACATTCCAAAGGAAAAGTTTCTGTTTGTTGGAGGAGATTTAAATGGACATGTCGGGAAGTCAAACGAAGACTGTGAAGACTGCCATGGAGGACTAGGATACGGGACCAGGGACCTTCCTGGTGAAGACATCCTAAGCATGTGCAAATCACACGGTCCTATCGTATTGAATACCATGTTCATCAAACAAAGCCGACACCTGATCACTTTCAGCAGTGGTGGCGATGAAACCCAGATTGACTACCATCTGGTAGCCAGTTTCATGAAGCCTCGGGTAAAAGATTGCAAAGTGATCCTGGGAGAGGCAATCGCTCGGCAACACCGTCTCCTGCTAACAGAAATTTTTATGAAAGCATCAAAGAAAAGCAAAGAAACAAGGGTTTCTGAGAAAATCAAGGGGTACAATCTGGACAAAGAAAAAGGCGAGCCTTTTGTTTTCGTAATGAGAAATTACCTCTCTCACACCATCAACGGAGCTGAGGATGAAGAGTGCAGAGCACAAAATATGTGGGATTCTCTACAGCGAACTTGCTTAAATAAGGCCAAATCACTACTAAGAGCTTCAAATGGCCACCTTCAACACGCCAAAGAAACATGGTGGTGGAGTGATGAAGCTAAAGAGGTGATCAATGAAAAGAAAGCGGCTTTCAAAGCTTAGTCAAATTGCCCCTCTAATATTCGAAACGAAAAAGCTCGCCTCGAAATGGAATACAGATGTTGCAAGAAAAAAGCGAAGAAGAAGTTCGCCCAGCTTCAAGCAGAGGGAGGGCTTGTATCGGGAGCTGGAGAAAATATCTTCCACGGTTGCTTATGCAAACCAAGCTATCCAGGAGCTGCGAAGACACAATAAGAACAACAGCGCAACCATCTTCAAAATAGCCGCCCAAAGAAGGAGGAATGCTCAGGAGATTCATTTGCCAAAGTTCATTAACAATGCTCATGGCCAGCTTCTTGTGGATGACGACAAATTCTGCAGAGAAGTATTGTGTAGAAGTATTGTGAAGAATTTTTAAATGAACAGTTTCCCCGGCTATACTTCCAAGAGCCACCCCTAACTTTAAAGAAATACCCGACATTACAGTCGAAGAAGTTAGTGAGGCGGTCAAATACTCCAAAAAACGAAAAGCGGTTGGGCCAGACGAGATGCCCTCTGAGTTCTGGAAGAAGACGAGAGACGTCGGGTTCAGATGGCTTAGAATTCTCATCTCCAAGTTTATGAGAGGTGATCCAATGCCGAATCAATGGAGGGAAAGTTACCTTCTCCCTGTATACAAAGGGAAGGGTGATACGCGAAACTGTGATAGCTACCGTTCGTTCAAGCTGATGTCACACACCATGAAGATCGTTGAGCGGGTATTAGGTGGCCGACTGCGAAAAATAATTCAGCTATCTTATGATCAGTGCGGGTTTATCTCGGGTAAATCAACCACAGATGCAATCCAAACTATAAGGATCATAATGGAAAAACATCGTGATTCCTTAAGGGATTTGCATATTTTATTGGTTGACTTTGAAAAGGCATAAGACAGACAACCACAGATCTGATATGGGTGGCGCTAAGACATCGAGGGGTTCCAGAAATCCAAGTACCGATGATCATGGATATGTACGAAAGAGCAAAGACAAGAGTAAGATGCCCCGCTGGAGTAACCGAACAGTTCCCAATCAAAGTCGGGGTGCACCAGGGAAGTGTCTTAAGCCCTTTGCTCTTTATTACAGTCCTTGATTATCTGCTTGAAGGTAAAGTGTTGGACCCCAAGGTACATCAGTTATTCTTTGCTGACGATGGAGCCATCATAAATGAGGATCCAACATCCCTGCAACGAGCCCTTGATGTGTGAGTGGACGTTTTGGAGGGAAATGGGTATTGCATTAGTTCAAAAAAGACAGATTACTTGTGCTGCCCGTTCTCTGATCCACTCAGGCCTATTCCAGATATTTATTTGAAAGGAACAGTGCTTCCCAAGTGCGAAAAGTTCAAATATCTGGGATCTATGATCATTAGCGAAGCAACCTGTGATGATGACATCAATCATCGCGTAAGCGTAGGGTGGATCAAGTGATGAGAAAACTCCGCTATCTCCTGTGACAGAAAAATGCGACCTAAGTTGAAGGGAAGGCTCTACAGCAGAGTTGTGCGTTCAGCGCTCACATACGATTCACAATGTTGGACGATGTGCAAAACGTACGAGAGTAAATTAACGATGAAGATGCTTCGCATGACAGCAGGAGTGACAAAGCTTGATCGAGTAAGAAGTTCGAAGATCCGTGGAAGCTTTCACATCAAGGAAGCCATCGTACAAAAAATAGAGCGCGACCGGCTCAGCTGGTATTGCCGCGTTCAAAGAAGAGATCATTTGAACCCTGTTAAAAAGGCAATATCAATGCACGTTCCAAAGACATCGCGATGTAGGAAAGGCAGGCCTATAAACGCCTGGATCAGACAAATGCGACGACATCGGCATTTCATTGGCCTCAGTAACCGAATGATCCAAAATCGGTGGGCCTGCTGATATTTTCTGAGGTCAAATAGGCGAACCCCACAGGCGGCTCAGTAGAAATGCGGTGAAGTGGGAGGGCTGTGATCCCTTGTTTTCGGATCATAACCTCGCTGATAAAAGGAAGAAGAAGATGCAAATGGCGCCTTAAAATTATTAGTTGTCGCTAAATTGACAAGAAACCAATGCCAAGTTACAAGGAATGTGGCTGATGAAAAAAACAAAGCTTGATATTTTCCCAAGTTATGCTAAGGTACTCAAAGCAAAGCAAGATTGTTACCCGAAGCTAGAAAGAATAATGATCACCGATTCATCAGCCGAAGTAACTCTTCAAGACCTTTTAGATTACACCGCGAAACGGATTATAAAATCACAACAACTTAGATCCTTTAACCCCTCGGGGGGCATAGGGCGTCATCAATCACAACAACACGTTCTCAAAATGCCCGAAGATGATTTGAGTAATTTGACACTTATTGGAAAATGGGGCTTTGATGGAAGCAGTGGACAATCGGAGTACAAACAGTGAATTTCGGGTGAATTTAGTGATAATGATATGTTCGTCACTTCTTATGTTCCTATTTAACTTCTTCATAAGTAAATCCCGACACGGAAAAGAGAATTGTATGGCAAAATCCTTGTCCTGGATCGACCAGGTACTGTCGACCTGTCCGTTTTCAACTTAAGAAGGAAACTGCAGAGTTGAGCAGAGTCGAACAACAATACATAATAAGTCAAATAGAGGATCTATCTAGTACTATTATTACTATGGAAGATCAGATTTATAATGTAAACTATGAGCTCAAGTTGACAATGGTGGATGGGAAGATGTGTAATGCCTTAACCTATACCGCATCCCAGCAGGTGTGCTATATTTGCGGAGCCAAACCAACTACAATGAATGATATTGAAGGTTCCTTGCAAAGACATATAAATCATGATAGTTTGAATTTTGGTTTATCGCCTTTGCATGCGTGCATACGTTTCTTTGAATTTTCAATTCATGTATCCTATAGACTTGATTTCAAGAAATGGCGTGCGGGAAAAAAGAATAAATTTCTACTGGACGCAAGAAAAACACACATACAGGGTGAATTCAGACAAAAGACTGGCCTTATAATTGATAAACCGAAACAAGGTGGGGGAAATTCAAATGACGGCAATACGGCTCACAGATTTTTTGCCAACCCTTCATTATCTTCAGAGATTACGGGCTTGAAAAAGTCAAGTAAGATGTTCAGAAAAACTTAAATAATCAATGTTAAGCAAAGACGTTTTATAACTTTTAATGTGAAAACTTCTTCTATATTGATTCAAATTGTACAAATTAAGCTTTTCAATAAAAAATACGTTTAGATGTCGATAATGCTTATGCTGTTTGCACCAGAGGAGCCTTATTAGACCAGTTTGTCAGCTGGACAATTCTCTGGTATATCACAGTGACCTGGTCCCCAGCAGAGAGTGATGTAGTTTACCCCGTTGCTGCACGCGCGGTAATAAGATAGCAACGTAGGCAGAAATTTGTCGTTAGAACAGCAGCACTACCTGTTGTCGTGGGAACCGCAGGAATACATTCCTTCCCACGAGGGTACCCTGTTTACGTTGCAAATCTCAAATAGCAGTTCCAACGGCGGAGTCGGCACGCTCTACATACCTGATATAATTCAATAATAAAGATACACTCAATCTAATCGGACCTTGTTTTTATCCACCCAAAAGTTCTACATGGCGACCGTGACAGTTTTTATTTTAATTCAAAAAAAAAAGTTCAATGAGTTAGTTGCTGGTTAATAAAGATAAACAAGAAAGAATAAATACTAAGTTCATAAGAAATAAATGTTGTATACGTGTAAATAGACAAATAAAATGATAAAAAAAAAAAACTGTGCAGTGATACCGAGTTAAAGTGTGATTACAACTTAAAATATTGGAAATGGGGAAGACCCAATCTAAAAATACGAAAGTAGATAATGTTGGCCAGGTTATAAACGATGTATTTATTCAGGCTGCCAGCATAGAAAACAACGATATTATATTATTATTATACGTGATCGCGAGTGCAGTTGTAATTAGCATCATGATAAGAGTCCACAAAATGTGGAAAAAAAATTTGAAAAAAACATACTTAATGCGTGCCGCGTCAACGCAACAAATATAAGTGAAACGCACCAAGATAGACCTTTTATAACCAATGGTAATAATACAATACAAAATTGGAGATAAATCGGAAGATCACCAATTGCACCAGAGGATGGACACGAAGTTGCAGAAAATACCGGCCTGGATAATAAAGTGCCAGCTAGCGCCATATAAATAGTTTAGTAATTTTTAATATTAATAAATACATAGTTAAGTTATTTTCAGTACTAGGAGATAAGTTATAGTACAAAAAAAAAAAATGTAATGTAACAAACGTAAAGCTAACAAAATTATGTAATGAGTTTGCGGATATATTCGCTCTAGAAACGGACAAAATATCCACTAACAATTTTTATAAGCAGAAACTAAGAGTTAAGGATGATACACCAGTTTATATTAAAAACTATAGGACACCCCATTCTCAAAAGGTTGAAATTAATAAACACGTCAAAAAATTGCAGGTAAATGATATTATAGAGCCCTCAGTTTCAGAATACAATAGCCCGATACTACTAGTACCCAAAAAATCTCTGCCTGGAGACTCAGAAAAATGTTGGCGACTTGTTGTTGACTACTGCCAAATTAATAAAAAAATTAGTGGCTGATAAATATCCTTTACCTAGAATAGATGACATCTTAGATCAGTTAAGCCGCGCAAAGTTTTTTTCATGTTTAGATCTGATGTCTGGATTTCATCAAATCGAACTGGAAAAAGAATCGAGAGACATGACATCTTTCTCAACTTCGAAAGGCTCATTTCATTTTAAGAGACTTCCCTACGGAATCAAAATTGCTCCAAGTTCATTCCAAAGAATGATGTCGTTGGCCTTTGCTGGCCTTAATTCAAAACAAGCCCTCCTGTATATGGATGATTTGATTGTAATTGGCTGCTCTGAAAATCATATGCTCAAAAACTTACGAGACGTATTTGAAATATGTAAAAAATATAATCTAAAACTGTTTCTAACTAAATGCTCTTGTTTCAGTCATGAAGTGACTTTTCTTGGTCATAAATGTACTGACAAGGGGATCCTACCCGATGATGGCAAATATGAAATCATTAAGAATTACCCAACACCAAAAGACTCTGATGCAGTCAGAAGGTTCGTTGCATTCTGCAACTACTAATGACGCTTTATTCCGAACTTTGCCTCTCATTCCCTGCATCTAACGCGCTTAACACGAAAAAATGTATAATTCCATTGGACGCCTGAATGCGAAAATGCTTTCCAGTTTTTGAAAAAAAAAAAAAACACTCATAAGCCCTTCCATCCTGCAATATCCAAATGTCTATAGATCATTCTGCATCACAACAGATGCAAGCAAAAACGCATGTGGCGCTGTACTAAGTCAAGAGTACAATGGAATACACTACGCGTCAAGATCCTTTACAAAAGGTGAAAGCAATAAAGCAGTCATAGAGCAAGAATTAGCCGCAATTCATTGGGCAATCAATTATTTTAAGCCATACATATATGGACAACTTCGAATTCTTAGTCAGAAGTGAACACACGCCCCTTACCTACCTTTTTTCCATGAAAAATCCATCATCGAAATTGATAAGAATGCGTTTAGATCTCGAGGAATTCAACTTCGTAATAGAATATATAAAGGGAAAAGACAATTGCGGGGCAGACGCATTATCGCGCATAGACTTCGAGCAAAAAAAAAGTATTCAAAGTAATAATACTATCCTTAAAGTAAAGACACGATCAGAGACACGACGAAATAAAGAAAATGTTAGTAACGAAAATATAACTAACAAAGCCAGTAATGTAACAACCCCAAAAATTTACGAAGCACTTAGCTATGGCGAAGTAAAGAAAATTGTTCGTCTGAAGTTCGATTTCATAAAAGAAACACCACGGTGTTACTTAGTACTCGGAAAAAGAATTTTGGTAAGCTTTCCTATAAATGCATTTATTACTAATGGAAAAATTGACTTAGGCCAATTATTTCCAAGGTTAGAAGAAGAGACCAGTAATAAAGGTATAAACAAGTTGCAACTTTCATTAAATGATAATATATTCAACACTAGCTGGTTGTACCCGCTTCGCTGGGTCTTTAAATGTGCGATTTCAAGTACACTTCTTTAGAGTACTCTCCGTTTTGTCATTAAAATAGTTCACTAGTTCAGGATAATTAGGTGCACTCTCCATCATTTTTGAACCTCCGCCGTCGACTCCAACTCATCTGGAGAAATCCCTAGACGGCTCCAAGAGAGATGTCGGACTTGATCCAACCATCTATTTGTAGGCCTACCGAGGGGTCGCTAACTTGATGGTGCGGCAATCATGACATGTCTTGGAAACCAGCTGGGGACACGCTCTACGCGACGAAACCGTCAAAGCATAAATCCTTCTGTTCGAAAAAGTAGCTGCTCTACATTGAGTGCCTCGCGTACTCTGGTGTTACGCAACACAGCGAAAGAACCTCTTTCAGCAGCTTGTATCCGCGACTGTAGGTGAGAGTTGGAACATATATCAAGTTAAAAACCGATAATTACGTTTGAACACTATAGGTAAGTTCGGCCTTCCTTATAACAGATTGACCAAACTCTCTCAAAATTGATCCAGTTTGACCATTTCTACAGAATAACTCGACATTGCTTTTTCCATCACTCGTGAATAAGATCCCGAGATACTTAAACGTATCCACCTGCTTCATTGAGACTCTACAAACATGCAGAGTGTACTGAATAGGCGTTATGGAAACAATCAATACTTCCGACAAACGATCAAGGATCACCAAATCATCCCCAAAGAGAGGATGACTAATCCTTAAGTCCCCCACTTTGCAACATTCTCTGCCACAGCTGCACTGCAGCATCCAGTCCATATATACCATACAATGAAGAGGCGAGGTGACAAAAGGTACCCTTGGCACCCTGCCCAACCCCCACAATGAAGGGTATTGATTTACCGCCATTTACCCGAACACAGATTCTATAATTTGTATATATGTATACACCGAATCGCCCTTATCATAGCCTAACACATGATTTCGCCAAATACACAAAACAGGTGTATACACGTTCAGCATGCTCCCAGGCCTTTCAATCATTCTGAGAGTGTATAACTGGTCGGTCCTGCTTCTACCGGGACGAAAAACGCATTGTTCATCCCCTAAACTGTCCTCAACCAAAGCTCTGGCACGTGTCTCTAACACCTTAGCAAAGACTTTTCCAGGGATACTTAAAATAAATACCATATACCCTTGTAGTTGGCGCAATCTTTTGTCCCCTTGTTTACAAAGAGGGACAATCACTCCCATTTGCCAATCACCAGGTGTTTCACCGCATTCCCAGGCCACTTTAATGACACGTGAGAGTCATTGCACTCACTCTTTACCAAAAGCCTTTAGCATTTCTGGTCGGATTTCATCCAAACCGGTAGATTCGCCAACTTCTTGCGATTTGATCGACCAAATCTCTATCATCTTCCTGATGACATGACTTGTTCGGGATTGAGCAATTCTGAAAAGTGCTCGCTTCATCTCCATCACTCATTGGAAAGCAGTGTACCGTCTTTGGTTTTGACTCCTTTCACGATATTCAACTTCCTCTGATTCGGCAAACGGTTGCCAGAATATTTTATTTACAGATAGGCAGTCTCGTTTCAATTGAAAAACACGTATAATTACCTGAAGTATTTCTCGAAACACACCTTCTAAAAGGTAGGAAAATAGACTTAAAGTATCAGTATTCAACTTACAATATACTACCTACACCACTCTGTTAATAGTTTATTTTAAATCTAATAAAACATTCTAAAATGTGGACAAATTCAACGATCAACAAAATCTCATTTAATAAAATGGAAAAAATATTACAATGTTTCTATGGCTGTTTGTATGTATGTATTATGTGTACATATTGTCGCGTATATTGCCAAATCTCTTAATAGCATGAAGGTTTGAAAATGTCTTAGATTTGGCATTGGCAATTTTTACTCCAGAAGAGATCACACACTAAAGTTCAAAACAGCGCGCCCATATACTCACATACACACACTATTGCAGTGATAGCCTCTGCTGTATGGCTGCTGGCAGTCGTCTTCATTAAAGGAAAATTAGAGCAATTTTTAATACACTCTTCCCCGGGAAATGCAGATCATAACAGTGAAAACTGCATCCAAATCCCTTCAGTGGTTCCCGAGATTATCCCAGTCATTCACGTTTTGGGGACTTCCTTTTATACGATGTAGTTTGTTTGATGAACATGAATATGCTTGCATTCCACTGGTGGGGCATTGATTGCAATGAACCACGCATATCTGTGATATTTTTGTATCTCAAATAATTATATTTTTGCTTATTATTTCTGTTATAAGAATCATAGAATAATGATTTATACCTCAACCTCTTCAGTAGGAAATGCGCTAATCGAGAAATTAAGTCTTATTCAAATCAGTTCAGCCATTTCGTAGTCATCTGTGTGTAAAGCATACAAAAATTATTTTTGTCAGTAAAAAAACATTTAAAATGGGTTTAAGAGCCCAATAACGGATTCAGGATACTAAAATGTATCCTAAGTTATTCCTCTTCTTACGACAAATCGATTGATACATATATTGTTGAGGTACCGTTACGTACTTACTCCCTATTCGCGGACAAACAGAAAAAATGCGTTCTCTTTTATAGATGTAGAGATTATTCAAGTCACTGAATTTAAAAATATCGCGAACACATCATTGAAGAATTTAAAAATAGCGTTAATGCCAAGGTTGGTATATGTGACCAATGATGAAGAGAAAGCTAAATTAGTTGAGAAATTTCACAATGACCCCATATTTGGTGGTCATCCAGGTGTTACAAGATTATTAAAGAAACTAAGAGCGATATATTTTTGAAAAAATATGACGAAAGAAGTGACAAGGTATGTAAAAAACTGCATACAGTGTCAAAAGAATAAATCCATGCCGAAAACGAAAGAGCCATTATCAATAACACCAACACCAGCACGAGCGTTTGACATAGTACTTAGCGATACTATCGCTCCTCTAGTTAAATCAGATATTGGTTACGAATATGCCATTACTATAGTATGTGATTTGACTAAATACCTAATAACAATCCCCATAGCAAATAAGTCGGCTAAAGCGGTAGCTAAGGCTATATTTGATAATTGTATTTTAATATAAGGTCCAATGAGAAAAATCATAACTGATATGGGTACCGAATACAAAAATCAGACCCTACAGGAGCTATGTAAACTGCTAAACATTAACAACACAACCTGAACAGCATACCACCATCAGACATTAGGAACCGTAGAAAGATCCCATAGAACATTCAATGAATTGTACTGGTTAAGAGATACACGGCAGTCTTTCACTGCCTTAGATCTCGTAGTACTGGATGTGAGGGATTTGATGGCTGCTTGACTATCGACGAAGGTAGCAATATCCGGTGTTGATAGTGTATTTTCCGCTAGCCAGTCAGCGGCTTGGCGAACAGCTGTAACTTCGGCTTGAAAAACGCTGCAATGGTTTGGAATGTTAAAAGAGAGGTGTATCCCCAGGTCTTTTGAGAAGATTCCGGCACCAACTTCGTTATTGGTTTTGGACCCGTCCATGAAAATTGAATGTTTCGTCGACCCCGTGTTGTCTGGCAAAGTCACACATCCATTCACATATCGTATTGTCCAAACCAGACTCAATGTCGCTGACGATACCCATGCGTATTCCTGCCCTTCAAGCGCGTATTCAATTCTGGTCAATGGATTTTGAAAAGCAGTCTCGCAGGGTGTAGGCATCCTGCACTGATAGGCATGTTGCATCTGGAATAATGGATGCAGCCTCAAAGTAACATTGAGTACGTAAAATTCCACCAGTCTCTCCATACTTTTCAGTAAGAAGTAGCCTTAAAGTCCAAAGGATGTGTGAAAAGCTATGTATTGTAATTATGACGTATTCTTAGTCATTACCAGAATTAGAGATTGTAAAGAAAGTGGCACTGAAATCAAAAGGTAAACGAAATTCAAGCAGCGACTGTTACGGTACAAGCTAAAGTGAGTACTTTAGTATGGCTACTGCCACCTAAGATAAATCGAGTTTCTTACCATAACATCTCTCATAGCATCAGACAGCGAGTAAGCATTTGGTTTGAGTCGTAAGAAATATCAGATTCTTCACGAACATGGAACTCAGTGAGGCTAAGGAAGTGGCTGGTCAAACGGTAGTGCATGCGATCATATGAAAACACAAGCGTTTTCACTCAGCTGAAGCCTAACAACTTCTACTCTCAACCTCCACGCGGTGACAGCCGGGTGCCTAGTACCTTAATTCAAGAAATGTGTAACCAACCCCGTTTAGCGGATTCTTGGTGGCAGCAGATGAGCGAGGGGGGGAAGAGTGCTTTTCTCACTAGAGCACTTCTTCCTGTTCCAGGCGGCAGCGGACGAATTCCCTAGACGGAGTCAACGGTGGCGTCTATAGTTCCAGTTAGGTTGAACTTAGTGAATACCTTGCGCGATTCGGATCACAGGTCGGTAAGGAATTTGCAATGTTGGTCAGGACATTGGAATAGAGATGGTGGCGGAGGAGCCCTTAATGGGCCAACGGCAGTGCTCATACTCCCGTAGTGGACTACTGGCACCGGTGTAACCGGCCCCTCGTGATTGCTACAGAGGCAACAGACAACGCTTATTCGGATGCGGATTTGTCATACGCGGCAGACTTAGGCAAGAAGTCTTAAGCTTCCGACACGTTAGCGAGCGTATTATGACTATCCGGATCAAGGCTACATTCGCTAACATAAGCCTAATATGTGTTCATGCCCCCACGGAAGAAAAGGACCCTGCCACCAAAGAGTGTTTCTACGAGCTCCTCGACAAAACATACGAGCAATGTCCTAAATACGACGTTAAAATCGTATTGGGCGATTTTAACGCCAAAATAGGAAAGGAGGACGTCTTTGGTAGGGCAGTCGGTAAGCATAGCCTACACGACACCACGTCTGATAACGGACTAAGGCTAATTGATTTCGCTGTGGAGCGAAATGTCACCATAGCAAGCACATGGTTTCCTCATCTCGATATTCATAAGCAGACATGGCGGTCCAATGATCATGTCACGATCAACCAAATTGATCATATTGCGATCGACGTAAGGCATGCCTCCAGTATTCTGGATGTCCGGACCTTCCGAGTGGCCAACATAGACTCGGATCATTACCTTGTTGTACTCAACGTATGAATGCGGATATCCCAAACTGAGCAACAAAGAAGAATCACTGCGAGAAAATTTAACGTCGAAAAGCTACAATCGCAAGAGACCGCCAGACTGTTCGCTGAACGCGTATCCCGAAATCTCTAAATCACCCCTTTGCCCCCAGCATCAAGTACCGAAGACCAGTGGCAAGGCTGCCAATATGCCATCAGAAACGCCGCGACTGATGTGCTGGGTCTCGCTCGCCCACCACCGCGAAACCCCTGGTTTGACGAAGAATGCCGGCGAGTGCATGCAGCAAAACAAGAGGCATACAAAGCGGCGCTGCAGCGGAAGACGAGAGCTGCTCGTGAGCTCTACGAGCAAAAGAGACGGGAAGAACATCGGCTTCTCCAAAAGAAGAAGAAAGAGCATGAGAAGCGCGCGTTTGAGAATATCGAGAGTCTATACTCCAGGAACAATGTACGGAAGTTTTACCAAAAGGTAAAAAGAACCTGTCAGAGAAGTAATACCCGTACAGAAACCTGCAGAGATGAAAATGGAAACCTCGTAGTAGAATCACAGTCGGTGCTGAGAATATGGAGAAACTACTTCTGTAGACTGTATAACGGCGACGAAGACCAACATCCCGCTGTCAGGCAGAATGAACCATTCAACATGGACGATGATAGTCAAAATTTCCGTCCACCCGACCAAAACGAAGTGAGGATAGCAATATCCAAGCTAAAATCCAACGAGGCTGCTGGACCTGACGGCTTACCGGCCGAACTTTTCAAGGCAGCTAGGGATGAATTGGTAGAGTGCATACACCAACTCATTTCTAATATTTGGTCAGACGAGTGTATGCCTGATGAATGGAATCTCAGCATCGTTTGCCCGATCCACAAGAAAGGAGACCCCCTCAACTGCGCCAATTATAGAGGCATCAGTCTCCTCAACATCGCATACAAGATCTTTTCTGCGATATTGTGTGAACGCCTGAAACCTTTTATCAACAGCCTGATTGGACCCTATCAGTGCGGTTTCAGGCCAGGAAAGTCCACCATCGACCAAATCTTCACACTTCGGCAGATCCTGGAGAAAACCCAAGAATTCCAAATCGATACTCACCACCTCTTTATCGATTTCAAGGCCGCCTATGACAGCATCTATAGAGAAGAGCTTTATAGAGCCATGTCTAGTTTTGACATCCCTGCCAAACTTGTCCGTCTGTGCAGGCTGACGATGGAGAACGCTCGCTGCTCCATCAAGGTTGGTAATGACATCACCGAGACCTTTGATGTCAAAAAAGGTTTTAGACAAGGTGACGCGCTGTCATGTGACTTTTTTAATATTGTACTTGAACGGATTGTGCGGAACTCACAAGCCAACACCGAAGGCACAATCTATTACAAGTCTGTACAACTGCTTGCATACGCTGACGATATAAACATTATCGGAAGAACTCAGCGGGCTGTCACCGGTGCGTGCAAGCAAGCATTGAGGCGGAAGCGGCCAAAATGGGTTTGGCGATAAACGAGGGCAAAACCAAGTATATGCTGTCAACTAGAAGGGAAAACCAACACCGACGAATTGGACAAAATGTCACAGTGGGCAGCTATAACTTCGAGGTAGTAAGGGACTTTGTCTACCTTGGCTCTGCTATAAACTCTTAAAATAAGATCAGCGCAGAAATCAAGCGAAGAATAACTCTTGCCAATCGCTGTTTTTTGGGACTTTACGGCGCTGAAACATGGACTTTATTTTAAAAAAAAGGATCATGATATTATTGGTCGCTTCGAGAGAAAAATTCTTCGTAAGATATTCGGTCCCGTTTGCGTTGACGGGTTTTGGAGGAGAAGATTCAATCATGAGCTATACGAGCTGTACAGCGACATCGACCTAGTCAAAAAACTGCGTATTGGACGTCTGAGCTGGCTAGGACATGTATAGCGAATGGACACCAACACTCCGGCCCGCAGAGTCTTCGAATCTAATCCCGAGGGACGACGCAGTAGAGCGAATCATCGCCGTAGGTGGCGCGCACAAGTTCAAGGGGACCTCGATCAGCTTGGAGTGCGCAACTGGAGGCAATTAGCTAAAGACCGAGCTAAATGGAGAGGCTTGTTGGTTGAGGCCCAGGTTCACCCCGAACTGTAGCGCCACCTAAGTAAGTAAGTAAGGAAATGGGAAATGCGTTTAGAATCTCCGTTTTAACAGATAACATGCTGTTCTCTACTTTTCATGACCTCCCTCTATTCACAAAGTTGTCAACACCAGACTTAAGAAATGTCTTCGGCTTGGACGGCAAGAAGTTATCCATTACCGGACTTCAGCGGAAATTTTCTTTTTCAAGAAGTTTAGCGAAAATGGGGAAATGTAGTAGAACAAGTGCAAAACGTCAAATGCATTGGCTTGAGTTTCTGCTTCATCCTCAACACGACACTATCGTGATGGAAAACCATAACCTTCCTGTTGTGGAGCATAAGTCTAGTTTGGTGCATTTTTCATCCAAATGGATCAACTACTGAGAGGAGAGGTCTCCTCTAGCCTTTCAATACCCTTTCAAGACCATAAGCAAGTTCCGTGTTTATGCACTGATGACTGCGCGATGGTGGTGGGCTCTCTGACGCCACTTTTGCCTGTTTCCTTATGAAATTGTTGCAGATGTTGCATTTCTGATCAGCCTTAGACAGCACAGTGTGTCGGAAATAAAATTGTTCTGTCAAATATCAGAGAATTACGAAAATGGAATACGCTTCCAATGCTCAATGGTAATAGCAGCCATTGACGAACAGTGTGACGAGCCATCATCACTTCTAGTACCAACTTGAAAATAACCATGATATAGGCATTTTTCGACGAGATCCTGAGTAGAAGATCACACGGATGTTATGTCCAGACTGCCGAATGTTCGCAATTTTGTTTTTTCTTGGAATGGCTTGCAGCAGCACTGATTGGATTCTGAATTGCTATGCTAAAGTCATGACGAGAGATGCAGCCCTGTATGAATAAAGAATCGCGCCAGTCTTAACTGAAGTTGTTGCGTACTTCGCAGCACAGATATCTTCCAATAGCGTCTAAATGTTCTATATTCAACAATCAAATAGAACGCCTTGCCATTCAGTTTATCCAAATTCACTCACAAGATCAAAGGCGTTTCATGCTTTATCTAAAACTTTACGGTACTCTAACTGAATTTAATTCTTCAGATAATCAAATATCTTTATCTCCACCTGTGCAATTGAAATATAATTTCCTTAAATCAACCGTGTTCCTACGGTCAAGTAAAGGTATTTGCGTAACTGGTCATCCTCAGCAGTTTTACAGTAAAGCTATTGCATTCCATCGTCAATGCATTTACATTCAAGAATCAAAGTGCATGCGGATTTGTATGTATCTTTTTACGTTCCCCTTCTTCGGCACAAGAACTGTTCCCTCCTCACTGACATAGAATAATATTCCTTCCATGTATCGATGCCTCTCTGCGCAGCATCCATGCAAGTATCAAAACCATCTTCTTTGCCTTTTTCCTTGGGAATATCTTCAACTTTATCTATGTATCTATTCTCACAATATCAACCACAGAGCCGATGTCTTCGATCGACCTTGGTCGAGGTCTATATACAGCGTCCATCCACATGCATCTCTTACATCCTGAGGAAGCGTAACCATCTTCTTCTTCGTCTTCATCTTTTCCGTGTAATTCTTACTTCGTCGTTCACGTACCAATGCTAAGCATGCTGGCTGCATGACTTTTTATAGCATTTAACTTTTTGTTGCTGTTTTTCTTTTATTTATAGGATGCGCGTTCAAAGGTGGTCACCCTGTTGTGTGCTTGTCGAATATAGAAAGTTCTGTTAAACGGAATTGGGGCTACCAACTGTGCAATAGGGTCAACGATTTTTTTTTCTCTTTTCTCGGCCTTTGGTGCATAGAATGAATCATGGTACAGCTCTACTGGGCCGCCCAATGCATTCGACGGACCAACTAAATCGAATTTAATTGATGGCTCATTTCATTCGGTGTCGGTCGTAAATAACATTCAGCGTTTAGGTTATTGGTTTGATGGAAGGATTACAGAGTTGGATGTGGACTTGGAGTTCATGGTCTGTGGAGTTTATTACTTGCACGAAGAACGGTCCGAGTCGTGTTGGGATATGAAGACTCTGCTGCATTTCGATTGTAGGCCATTATCCTTCTTTTTTTTTGCTTTTGGCTTGCAATTGTTCAAGTATAGGTTTTATGTGGCTGCTGCTAGGTATGGCTAGGTGGTGGATAAACTGGAAAGTCAAGGTTGTTGCGTGCATTTGAGTTTTTTTTTTTTTTTTTCTTCTCATTCTTCGTTTTGGAATTTGTTTTGCTTTGGTACTGTTGGAAGATTATTAGCCATTTATTTGCCATTATGCTCATCCATCATTTCTGTAGATTGTGGCGATATGTGCTTATCAGGATATTGTGCCCAAAGTCGTGGTTTAACTGATTTAAGCGGAATCAATATATCAACGACATACATGAATTTGACATCATTAAGACTTTTTCTGGTAGCGTGGAGGCACATTATTTTCACATTTTCATGGTTCAAGATTGTATCGAATGTTTCGCAGTGCAAATTTTATCCTGCAAATTTTACAGCTGTACAATACGAGTCGATATTCGCTGATAGGTTTTGGAAAACATTTCCAATGCTTCCATAATATTTAATGATACAATCCTTGAAGTAAACAGCATATAAAAGGCCTGGGTCCTAGCTTTTCACAGCTGGTCAGCGAGTTGATACGTGGTATTGTTTAAGGCAACAGTTTGTTTTCTTCCATATAGGTATGCATAACTGTATTTAGTTTATTGCAGATGAAGAATGTTTGAAATCTCTTATAAGCTTATATAAACTTTACGTAGTCGATCTTAGAGAAATCTAACAGGGTCAGAAGTGTGATAAGATCACCATCGACTGCACTTCTTATAAATAGATAGATAGATAGATAGATAGATAGATAGATTTATTGAATTTTCAGATTGTACAAAATTTACATAAAATAAAAATACTTAAATCTTAAAGACATGGCTCAAAGCCGTCTGCCAAAGACTATCAACCTTTTGGTACAATTTTAATAACTTTTTCAGTAATGTTTACTTCTAACTTTTTAATTTTAAAAATCTTCTTCAATGATCATCAATAATTCTTCTATAACTAAGCGTTGATGTACAGTATGCTTTCCAATTAGAGCCATTTAATAACTCAACTACTTCTTCGCTCGACAATATGGCTTTTCCAAAGTGAAATCTCCTGATACCCCGGAATATTGAGCACATTCCCAAGAAGTGTATAGAGTTCTCTCTTTGAGCGAAGTTGCAAATTGAGCAGAGAACTGGAAGATCCTCCTTGTGTGGCAATATCTCTCCTCTAGCACGAAAAATCAAAGAGCTACACCTTACGTTGTTCGAATCCTCAAAGTAATTAAGGGGACCTAGGTTGAACCGCAGAGTCCTATAGATTTCCCCGTGTGTTGATGCCTCCGCTTCCTCGATATATTTGTTACGCATACATATATCTACGTGAGATATGAAGTCGTAGAGTATCCTCTTCCAATTAGTCTGAGCATTCCAATCCAAGCTAATGTTGTATTCATATGTCACCGCCAGATTTAACATCTCGTTATACCACAGACTTTGCGCATTCACTGCGAACATAATCGATTTCCTTGTCAGCCTTTCATCACCTGTCCTGAGTATACTGAGAATATAATCCACGCTCAGCTTAAGAGTCTGTATGAACAATGGGGCAAGTCCAGTTTCGATCATCAGCATCGGGGGCAGTGGTTGGGAGTTGAAATGACCTTCGAAGATAAAACCTCAGTAGGTTTTCTACCAAGTCATAATACTTATGACCCCATGACTGCGCTCCGTAGAAAAATATGGATTTGGATACAGCTTCAAAGACTTTGTACTTTGAACTGTGAGGTATATTTCGATTCTGGAAACAGATTCGCCACGTGGAGTTTATTGCATTCTTAGACTGCGGTAATTTTTCACTTAGATGGGTGTCTAAACTCAAGTTACTCGATAGCACAACTCCCAAGTATTTTTAATGTTTAACCACTTCATTCGGTTCACCGTTAAATGTCCATCTTTCTGTTCTACATAACCTGCCACCTCCTCTCCTAAAAATCATAATTTTTGATTTCTCCAGGTTTAGTTTTAGATTCCATAGTGTGCAGTAGTTGTACAGCCGATTTATCATAAGCTGCAAGGACTCTGGTGACCTAGCCAGTAGGACAATATCATCTGCGTACAGAAGAACCTTAATAAGAGTACCAGCGAATGTGAATCCTTCTGGAAGGTAATCAATAATATCTTCTATGTAAAGGGCAAATACTGAAGGGGTTGCATTACATCCTTGTCTAACTCCTATTTTTGTAGAAAACTACTTCGACAATTCATCACCGTTCCAGCCTGCTGCTTTTGTATTGTTGTATAAGTTTTCCAGTACATTTCTAAACTTATAAGACAATCCGTACTGGTACAATTTGTAAAAAAGTCTTTGCCGGTCTACGGTATCGAAGGCTGCCCTAAAGTCGATGAAGAACGTGTAAAGCTTCTGTTTCCGTACAACGAATGTTTCCGCACAAAGATGTGATCCGTCGTAGAGTAGCCAGCTCGGAACCCAGCTTGAAACTCTTTCAGAAGTGAGTTCTCCTGTATCCAATGCATTAATCGGGCTTGCAGAATACTTGTTAAGATTTTTGCTGATGCATTCAGAAGGGAAATGTCCCTATAGTTGGATGGGTCTAACGAGTCACCTTTCTTGAAAATCGGAAATATTACTGCTTGTTTAAAGCTTTCCGGGACGTTTCCAGTTTCAAATATGAAGTTGTAGACTGACGTAATGGTTGCCACAAATTCGGCAGAGCTATATGGTATTTACAGAATCCGACTGGAGTTCTATCAAATGCGGGAGCTTTAAAATCCTTGGATCGGACTAATGCTTCATTCACTTCGAGAGTTGAAATTTCACTATCTTCAGTTTGATTTACAAACAATGGTTTCGCATACAGCATTGGTAGGTCGTTGCTTATCGGGTTTAATAAACTTTCAAAATGTCTTTTAACGACATCAGCTGTCAGTTGGATATTAATTTTTAAAGAATTTCCATTTAATTTTTTAGCTGTTTTCCAAATAACTGCTGAGCGTTTACAGATGGAAAGTTTTTGAGCCTCGGCTACAAAGAATTCTGCCTTCTTCGTTCGACATATCTGCTTATACTGAACCTTAGCTTGACTGTAGAGCACCTTGAATAATGGTCCGTTAAATTTTCTGACTGCTCGCAGAAGGGAGAATGTGCGCTTTCTGCTTTTCAAACAATCTTCATCAAACCATGGCATTTTATACAGCAATTTCTTCTTTTCATTAGTGCTTTGCAACTGACTGGGGATCGATTGCCTTATTACTGACTCCAAGTCGCTTAAAGTGAGTTCACTATTTTCAGGTAGCTCTGACAAGTGGCGATTAAGGTTAAGCCTGTATAAATTTTTATTAGATTTATTCCATTTAAGTTTAGGAAGAAGTTTCAATTCGTGCATCTCATTCCTTGCACTCATTTATATGCACTTCTTATATTCACTTACTTCTAACAAAGCAGATATATATGTAGGTACGACTGTACACTGACGCGCCTCCCAACAAATAGCGCTTGTCGTGAAAGTCGACTAAGGGGACAAATCAGATGTAGACAATATAACACCCAAGTGAGCCCAGCGATATATACACTACCTTAAAGCTCTTCCACAAGTATGCATGCGAGTCCATGATTTGACACGACTGGATATCACCGGTGTCACAGAAGACAGATGGAACAAACAATAATAAAAGAGGGGCATGCGCGTGTCAAACAGCAAACACCATAATATTGCAAAACTGTATCATAATCGTAATACTTGCTAAAAGGAAATGCACTACCACTGCTGTGCATGGTACTGATCCTGGATCGAGCAGAAATGTTCGGGTCAGAGCTATACCAATTCCGGGGGCTAGTAAAGTAATGAAACTGTCTGGATGAAATTTGAGGGTGGCGAGTTGGAACGTTGGAAGCATGACCGGTCGAAGTTACGAGCTAGAAGAGATGATAATTAGAAGCCGGGTGGATATCTTGGGTGTCCAAGAGACGAAATGGAAAAACACCGGAAATCGGGCGCGTTTCTTGGACGCTAGGTCAAAAGATTACAGGATGATCTTCTACGGAAAAGAAATGGTTAGAAACGGAATCGGTATCATCCTTGCGGCAGAGCTACTTGGTAACGTCTTGAGCATTTCGAAGTCAAGCGTCCATTTTTATGTCTCCCAAACTAGTAATACAAGGAAAGGTGTGGAATATTGTCAGTGCAAATGCGATCAGAGGAATAAAGATGCATTTTGGCTAGATTTCCATAATCTCCTCAAGAATATCCCAAAGGAAGAGTTTCTATTTGTTGGAGGAGATTTGAATGGATATATCGTGAAGTCAAACGAAGGCTATGAAGACAGCCACGGAGGACTGGGATACGGCATCAGGAACTTTGCACTTCCTAAGCATGTGCAAATCAGTGAAATTTCTTAAATAAAGTCACTGCAAGGAGCTTCAAAAGGCCACCACCAACACGCCAAAGAAGCATGGTGGTGGAGTGATGAAGCTAAAAAAAGTGATAAATAGGAAGAAAGCGCTTATCAAAGATTGGTCAAAGTGCCGCTCTAATAATAGGGACGAAAAAGCTCGCCTCGACGTGGAATATGGATGCTTCAAGAAAAAAGTGAAGAAAAAGTGCACCCAGCTTTAAGTAGAAAGTACGGTGGGCCTGTATCGGGATCTGGAGAAAATATCGTCCCCGGCTGCTGCTGCAAACCCGGTTATCCAAGAACTGCGAAGACACAATATGAACAAGAGCGCAATCATCTTCAAAATAGCCGTCCAAAGAAGGAGGAATCCTCAGGAGATTCATTCGCCAAAGTTCATTAACAATGCTCATGGCTAGCTCCTTGTGGATGACGACAAAATTCTGCAGAGGTGGCTGCAGTACTTTTGAATGAACAGTTTCCCCGGCCCCAAGCGCCACCAGTAATTGTGAAGAAATATCCGACATTACAGTCGAAGAAGTTAGTGAGGCGGTCAAATACTCCAAAAAACGAAAAGCGGTTGGGCCAGACGAGATGCCATCTGAGTTCTGGAAAAAGATGGGAGACATCGGGTTCAGATGGCTCAGAATTCTCATCTCCAAATTTATGAGTGGTGATCCTCTGAACTGCGCCAATTACAGAGGTATAAGTGTCCTCAACATCGCATATAAGATCCTGTCTGCCGTATTATGTGAACGCCTAAAACCGATCGTCAACAACCTGATAGTTCCTTATCAGTGCGGTTTCAGGCCGGGAAAGTCCACCATTAACCAAATATTCACACTTCGGCAGATCTTGGATAGAACCCATGAATATAAAATCGATCTTCCTCTGCAAGTGTCCGGCTTTAGGCAAGGCCAGACAGCGCACCTTAGGTAAATTCTTTTTCGACAACCTTATAGAGCTAGCGGAGATTAGCATTGGGGACATTATCAGCTTCCTCAATGCAACGGGGTGGATTTGAATATTACTTCCCCCTTTTTCTTCTTCTTTCCCCTAGTAGTTAACATGCGTCAGGTCATTTGAGTTGTGGTAATAAAACGGCGCTTCTGCGCTAATTAAGTGTCGGCATGCTTTGCTGACACAACCACTCCTACCTACCTACCTACCATAAAATCGATACGCACCACCTCTTCATCGATTTCAAAGTTGCCTATGATAGCGTGTATATAATCATCCCAGTCCTTCTGGATGCCGCAGAGGCTTTGACAAAACCGGATGAGGATGCCCTTGGTTATTTCGAGAGAAAAGTTCTTCGAGCGATCTTTGGTCCCGTCTGCACAGACGGTGAGTGGAAGAGAAGATACAATGCCGAACTATACGGCCTGTACAAGGACATCGACTTAGCCAGAAGAGTTCACATACAGCGACTAGGATGGCTGGGTCATTTAGAGCGGATGGAGCGCAACGTTCCCGCTAAAAAAGTTTTCGAATCCACCCCGGACGGACGACGCAGTAGAGGACGACCTCGCGGTAGGTGGCGCAAACAAGTGGAGGGGGACCTCAACCAACTTAGTGTGCGCAACTGGAGGCAGCTGGCTCGTAACCGTGCTGGCTGGAGAGGTCTGTTGGTTGAGGCCCAGGTCTACCCCGGACTGTAGCGCCATCTAAGTATGCAACCAAAGTAGAACCTCTGAAAGGCGGTCACCAAGAAAAGGAGAGTATCCACGAGTGGAAACAAAACTTGTTGAATGGTTCCTCCAGCAGCGCGAAAATAGTATTTCTATAAGTGGCTCCATATTTAAGGCTAAAGCTCAAGCCATACACACAAAGTATTCGACCGGAAATTCCTTGGCAAGTGTGTATGGTTTACTAAATTTAAAAAGAGATTTGGAGTTTGTTTGCTCAAGACAGCAGGAGAAAAGTTATCTTCACAAGCTGAGCTTGTGGAGCCCTTCAAAGGAACAGTTTGCTCATGGTCCTCCTTAGATACTTGCATCATCACGAGGAGGCTATGGCCTATATTTGACAGCGCAAAAATCAATATAATCATGCAGAGGGACAGAAAATCACTCTCTGCTCTCATAGGAGTTATTACAACACTATGCGGTACCACATTACAAAGTTACGTGTGACGAAGGAGGACCTTTGTAGAAGCTGCGGCGACGAGGTGGTTCACGAGGACACAACCCACTTTCTCTGCCACTGCCCAGGCCTCTACCACCTTAGAAATAGATATCTTGGCGATACTTCTTTAATGATTTAGAAGAATTGTCCAAAAGACCGATCAACGACATCTCAAACTTCATTAATTCCTCTGGATGGTTTGTATCTCGGGCACAGTAAGTACTATATACTTTCCACTAGGCTACGTACTGAGGCGTTTATTTTTTCTTCATGAGGAAGGGATTTTTCTTTTCTATATTCTCTTCTCCCATGGGTATCACAATGGGTCTATACTGACCTGAGTGTGATGTAGAGGATTTCCGTACCTAAACCAGCCCATTACCCTAATCTAACCTAATAGGTGCACTTGGACCCTGAACACTCAAGAAGCAATAGGCATCATACTTAGTGATTCAGTGAAGAAAAAGGGAACATATTTATCAACGTGTGGTACAGCATGCACAGGTTATCCTAAACTTCGATGAAGAGACCATCTGTCAGTAAGTAAAACACCCACTTTTAGGGAACCAACATATAAGTATGAGATACTTTTATATCTCCCAAGGAGTGATTGTTTGCCGAGGAATTAGCTCGGAAGTTTGGTTGGGCCATACTTACTCGAAAACGCTGCAGAAAACTCCCCAAGCAACATCACAACCGTCAGTTCAACGCTGTAGAGATATTTTGCATGATTTCTTGCAGACCGAAATGAAAGAGCAATGACTGGAGAACATATGATTTTAGAGAGATAGCGCTGCAACAAACCCCTTGATAGAATCTATTCATTTATAAACAAAGGGTGTACGAGTAACTACAAAGGACAAATGAATGAAAAAGGAGATCACCCTTTGGCTTGGAACATTCAAAAACCCCCAAAAAAAGCCTCAAGACTAAGACAGCATTCCTTCTAACTCATTATGGTTTCATTGACATCAAGGTTTTCTAAAATCTGAAGATCACTCACCTTGTTTATAGTCGACCCCCTCTAGCGATGGAATTGTTGAGACTGTCGTAAACGGTATGGACGTGGTAGCATTAAAATCTTCTGTTGACGATTCCGTACTTATTTCCGGAGTCGATGTTTCTGTGAAGCTTTCACCCGATGACTCTGATGCCGTACTAGCTGTTGGTGTTGGAGTTGTCGTTGCTGATGTTGTTGTTGTTATTGGGGCAGCTGTTGTTGAAGGTGTAGTTGTTGTTGTGGTTGTTGTGGATGGTGTTATACTGCTCGAAGGCAAATCCAAAGGTGATGAGGTTGTTGTCCCTGCTGATTCTATTTTGTTTGGTTCAGTGGAAGATGGTAGCCTCACTCCTTCTGTCGTTGGCCCTAAAAGTGGAAGATGCTTACAAAAATGATATTCAAGGTTAGTTCTCTAAACTTACCTAGAGGTACTGAAGTAGCTTCGACAGAGGTCACATTCTTATTTGCGACAACCTCTGGATCAATCGTTGGCACTGGTACCCAATCAGCTGGTGGAGGCTTTGGTTGCCAATCGGTGTCTTCTATGGTGACATTGGATTTATTGTCAACAACTGTTGTCCATGTGACAAGAGTGGGTCTGTATGTGGAAGTTGGCTCTGGCAGGGATTCAGTTGTGGTCAGTCTTTGTGTGGTGGGTCTGTGGGTTGTGGTCGGTCTTTGGGTGGTGGTGGTTCTGTGCGTGGTGGTTCTATGGGTGGTGGTCGTGGTGGGCTTTTCAGTCGTCGTACTGGTGGTGGTTGTGGTTGTTGTAGTTGTGGTTGGAGCAGGAGTAGTTGTGGTTGTAGTTGGCGCTGGAGTTGTTGTCGTTGTGGTGGAGGTTGTAGTTGGTCTGTGGGTAGTTCTCCTAGTAGTAGTTGTCGTTGTTGTGGGCACTGGCGTTGTAGAGGTCGTAGTTGTGGTTATTTCTGGAGTTGTAGAGGTCGTGGGTCTTGTGGTAGTCGGGGTAATTTTTGCTTCAACTTTGATTGTTGTTGTCTCAGCGATAACAGTTGGTCGAGGGATTTTAAAGATTTCAGCTGTTGGCTTCGGTTTTGGCCTGGGAGCTCTAGTAGTTGGCTCCACAATTGTGGTCACCTTAACTGTAGACGAAGATATAGTTGGATCATTCCTAGTTGGTGACGAGGTGGTGGTATTCACAACTTCATGGTGAACCACCGGCCTTCTTGTGGGTCTAACTTTAGTGGCAGTCGTGGTGGTAATAGTAACTAGCGGTCGCTTTGTTGGCAAAGGTTTTTTGGTGGTTGTTGGGCGTTTAGACAGTGTTGGTTTATACTTCGGAGTTGTCCTCGATGGTGGCCTAGTAGTTGTCGGTGGGACAGTAAAATTTGCTGCAGGGATTCTTGTAATTAAAGGCTTCTTAGTTCTTGGGGGCAATGTAGTAGGCCTTCGCGAGCTAATTGGGCGTCGTATAGTCGTAATTTCCTCGAAAATAGTTGGCTCTGTGGGTCTACTAGGCGTGGATGTCTCCACCATTTGGAACGTTGTAAATTTGCTAGGCATTGTAGTCGAATCAAACATTTCTTCGAAGCCTGTGTCAGGAGCTTTTGTCAAAACTGGAACAGCTGGGGTGGTCCTCCGCCTTGGAGGCTCTGTTGTTGGTCTTCGCGTCGTAGTTGGTGCTGCAGTTGTTGTGGTGGTACCCATTGTGGGCGTCCTGGAGGTTATATACCTTACAGTGGTACTTTCTATTTTAGCAGCCATGTGAGTTATGGTAGAAACCGGTACATATGGATGAATCGTCGAATGATTTCTGATGCCCAAACTATCGATGTAACTCTCTGTGGGAAGTTTGAATACTGAATTCGTTGAGATTGTTGATGGTTCATGCGAGAAGTGGGATATCGTATTTTGGTCTATACTGTTGTCACTGATTTCATCTGCAAAGACTTTGGTGTCGTCCTAGAGAAGGAAAATTGATTTTAAGGAACTTGTTTGGGATTCAAGCTACTTACCTTCATTTGACAACATGATCCGAAGTAGAAGCGGTCTATGCAGGTTCCCAAATGCGTTCCATTTTGCTTGATGCAGTCTATTGCGAACATACAGACTCCAGAGAGGCCTGATTTTCGTACAATACATGGCAGGTGGCGGATATTTCTTCCAGATTGAACTGAAAAAGAAGAGAAAAGGGGATTTTAGTCTAACCTTTCGTTCCACAGAGTAATTAGCAGACACGTTCCCATAATCTTTCTTCCACCCGACTCATCACTCAACATGTTGGCTTTTGGTAACAAAAATAACCCGGAAGCTCACAAATCTCTTCCCTACATTTTTTTTCACCATTAAACTCGAAGTATAAGATTTCGTTCTACTAAATGCATCTCAAATTATGAGCTCAGTCATGGAGGGAGAATAGAATCGAAAAGCACTTAAGATATTAAAAACATTAAACATTCTAAAATCTGGTTTAAGTGCATTTTAAAGTCCAGCCTGAGCCGTGAAACGTCATTAAGTTAAGAAAACTAAAACCGACGACGGGGAGATTCAAAAATATTTCTAATAGCCAGCGATGCACAACGAACCAGAGGTGAAATGACGCACGCTGCACACTAAACTTCAATCGGTTCCGTAAATAACCTTACCGCATGCTGTAATCTGATATTAGGTCATCGGCCTGCTTTTTAGTTAAAAAAAAAAGAAACCCACCGAGGCTTCGTCTGTCTGGCTCAGAAAGTGATAAATTTGTCGTCAGTGGTGACGGCGACGTGTATTGTTAAATAATTTGAAGAAAGTCGGAGTTCAAATCACGGTTTCGTAAATAAATTTTAATTCATAAATAATCATGAGTGGATGGCGATGATGCTGAGTTTAGTGACAACTGCGTCACTTAGAGTTCATCACAGGGTAGGGGTGGAATGTATGATATAAGGACATGTCATCGAAATCTAATTAAAAGATTCCCAGTAGCTAAATTTAGTTGATTCTCACAAATAATTTGTCTAAATTTGGCGACAAAGCGCCCCAAGTCTCGGGCAGTGACATCTCGATAAGGATCAAAGTCCGCATAAAATACTAAGGAGATGAAAATAAATTCCGTTTGACCCATAATGTTTGCAACAGGCAGTAAATCGAGTTGTGGATCAGATGATGTACATAAATTAGTTACCTGGAGCAAGTAAATCAGGTTGGTGGGATATTGGGAGTGAATGAGCTGAGTTTATGTAAAAACTTTTGATGAGATAATCAATTGAGTAAAGAAGCGTATGCCATAGCTTATTAGAAATCATATGATGCTACGAGAAGGAGAAGCCCAAAGATGATGGAAGTGATGCAAATAAACCTGCATCACAGTAAGGCTGCGACGGCATGCTTGATCAACTGCATTATCAAGCATGACGTCTCGGCCATACTGGTACAAGAGCCATGGATCAACGACAACAACCAGATCCAGGAATTATATGTTGTTCTACAAAGCGAACGAAGGTAAAATCAGGGCTTGCATACTTTTAAAAAGCAATATTAGGGCATTTATTTTGAATAATTTCAGTGACGGCGATCTAGTAGTAGTCTCCTGTGAAAGAGAGGGAAGAAAACCGCTATGCCTGGTCTCTGCTTATCTCCCGTACGAGCCGGCGGAGACTCCATCTGGTAAGATGGACAATTGGCTCTTCATCGTGGGCAAATGCGCAAATGCAAACGCGCATCACTCGCAATGGGGTAGCAGTGATACCAATACAAGAGGTGAGGTCTTTTCGATATCATTCTTTCGACCAAGCTCACCATATGTAATAAGGGATCTACGCCGACTTTTGTAGTAAGGAACAGACAAGAAGTAATTGACATAACACTAGCTTCTTGTTCTGATCACCTAACGGTAGAAAAATGGAGGGTTTTAGATGAGGCATCTCCTTCAGATCACAGATGGATACGCTTCCATATTAATTTGCAAACTAGGCCTTACAGAAACCCTAAGAGTACAGACTGGGGTATGTATACAGGGCTAGTAAGGAAACATCTTAAGGATGGGCCTATTCGCAGCGACGATCCTCAAGATATAGATAAGGCGGTAGACTACTTAGGCAAAGTAATGAACATGGCATTCGAAAGGGCCTGTCCACTAAGAAAGAAGCCCAAGAGGTCTCAACCTCCTTGGTGGAGCAAGGAAATCAACTCCAAGAAAAAACACGTTAGGCATTTCTACAACAGGGCCAAAGAAATAGGGGACGGTACTACATGGGATGAATATATGGACCGCAAGCGGGAGTTTAAGTACTTAATTAGGCAATCAAAAAGAAAGTCGTGGAAGGAATTTTGTCAGTCCATTGCGGATACCAGTGAAGCTTCCAGACTTCGCAAGATGCTAGCTAAAGACACTTCTGTCCCAAGCTTCATCAAAAAATCTGACGGCTCGTGGGCAGAAAGTAGCGAAGAAGTTTTAGAAACGTTAACTAAAGCTCACTTCCCAGGAAGTAGATCGCCAATGGATTCTACTACTCATAGCTACTCGTATAATGGAACGTGAATAGGGGCGACGTAGAAAATCTCATTACATGGAAGAATCTGCGATGGGCCATTATGTCATTCGCACCATTCAAAGCACCAGGCCCTGATGGAATTTTGCCAGCTATGCTACAAAAAGCTCCAGCCAGTCAGAAACAGGCTTAGGGAAATTTTTAATCATTGCTTAAGGTCATGCTACGTACCAGTGGCATGGAGGGAAGTGCGGGTTATATTCATACCTAAGGCAGGTAAACGGAGCCACACTTCAGCGATAGACTACAGACCCATAAGTCTCGCGTCATTCCTCCTCAAGACACTTGAAAGACTTCTTGATATTCACATCAGAAGCAAGTGTTGCAACGGCATTCTATGCAAAGCTCAGCACGCATATTTGAAGGAGAAATCGGTGGAAACAGCTTTACACGACGTAGTAGGGAAGATAGAAGCTAGCCTTCACTATAAGGAATTCGCACTAGCAGCCTTCCTAGACATAGAAGGTGCGTTCAGTAATGTAGAAGGTAGGGCCATCAAACAGGCAATGGAAACTATGAATGTCGAGCATATTGCATTACCAATTGGCTCTGCAATATGCTCGGCACTAGAAACATTAACTCCATTATCGGAAACAGTTCAATAAGAAAATCCGTTACCAGGGGGACTCCCCAGGGAGGCGTTATCTCCCCCTTCCTCTGGGTTCTAGTCATCGATGGGATATTTAAAGAACTAAGCAACGCAGGCATAAGCGTCACTACTTACGCGGACGACGTGGTGATTTGAGTTCAGGGCAAGTTCCTTGACACATTAAGTGAAATTATGGAATCAGCTCTTAATAGTCTTGAAAAATGGGCTGGAGGGCGTGGACTACACGTCAACCCGGATAAAACTGAATTGGTACTCTTTAGTAAAAAATATAAGATACCACCCTTCAAACTGCCTAAGCTAGCAGCGGTGGTGCTTTCCCTTTCGGATCGCGCTAGATATCTTGGTATAATGCTGGACAGGAAACTAAATTCGAAACTTAACATACAGGAACGAGACCGCAAAGCTTATAATGCCCTTTTCATCTGTAAGCGGACCGCAGGGAAAGAATGGGGCCTGAAGCCCGCAATGTTGCACTGGCTATACATCATGGTAGTCAGACCCATCCTTACATATGGGGCTCTTGTGTGGTGGAAGGCAACGAATACGAAAAACACACGGGATATGTTGGCCATGGTATAAAGAACAGCTTACATTGCCATCACAGGTGCTCTACACACAACACCTACGGCTGCACTCGACATCTTTCTGTATCTTTTACCATTAGACCTACAAATTAAATTTCAAGCGGGCAACAGTGCACTTCGACTCACTAACGTTTCAGTATTTCAGTATTTCAGTATTTTATTAATATTAGTAAACAGCATTTATAATAGACTATAACAATCTTTAAATAATAAATGTGAATTTTAAGATAACATGATTTAAATTAATTTTAACGATCTCTAATTTGTAAATAATGAAAACTGGAAATTGAGTTAAATGTAAGCTACCGAGTATGATGTATTAATGCAATTATTTACCATGGACAAATATTATTCCTAATTATTACCTGCTAGGTGCCGAAAGAGAGTGTCATCAAAACGATTCGTATTATAGAGCCATCTTAAGGTGAGAGGGAGTGAATTCCAGAGGCGTATGGCGTGAATGAAAAATTGTCGTTCACAAACTTGATTGTAACAAGAACGGTTTGATTGTGAGAACCTAAGTTTTTCATATAAGTACTGAGGTTGTTTACTGGTTATAATTTTGGGTAAATACTTGAGTGTGCAGTAGTCAAGGTACTTGTCGAGTGAACATCCAAGAATCATTTTAGCGTGCGACGACACATGGTCATAGCGTTTTAAACCATACACATAACGTGCAATGTTATTAAATGCGACATTGAGTTTACGCCTAGTGAGTGCATTGTGGCAAGAACAAATTTCGCAGCCATATGTTATTAAAGGAATGAGTAAGGACCTGACTAGCATTAGCCTTGTGTTAACTGGCGTGAAGTTTTGGGACACCGAGAGGTTCCTGAGGCAGCCATAAATTTTCCCGATGACTGTACGCACATGGTCATCCCACTGCAAACTTGTGTTGAACCAAACTCCAAGGTTTTTAGCTTTATCCAGAAACTCAATAGAGGCATCACCAAGGTATATTATGGGAAAGTTGCTTGTGTTGAGACCATTTCTATTTATGACTAGGCATTTCATTTTAACCGGGTTAAGCCGTAAGCAGTTTTCTTGAGCCCAGACAAAAATCCTTTGTACGTCTTCATTACATTGAACCGCCGCATCTTCCATTTGTCCAGGTGCAAAACTTAAATAGAGTTGAACATCGTCCGCAAACATGTGAAACTTGGAATATTTAATTACCTTAGGGAGATCATTTATAAAAACTGCAAAGAGCAAGGGACCTAAAATGGATCCTTGAGGAACACCTGCCGAAGTTGCAATAAATTCAGACATTACACTATTAGCTAAGACTGTTTGTCTTCTTCCAAATAGGTACGAATAAATTAAGTTAGCAGCTGATGTAGAAAAATTGTACAAATTTGAAAGTTTAGAGACAAGTAGCTTATGGTTAACCGTATCAAAGGCCTTGGAAAAATCTAAAAGTGTCAGAAAAGTAACTAAGTTTTTATCCTTTGCAACTCGTACGTCATCCGTTACTTTAAGCAATGCCGAAGTGCAGCTGTGGCATGGTCTGAAGCCAGATTGATGAGCGTTTAGCAGCTGATTGCGCAGGAAGAAGACTGACACTTGGTTGCGGATGGACTTTTCCAAGACCTTTGAAAGGTAGGGCAAAATAGCAATAGGTCTATATTCGGCAGGTGAGTTAATTGTTGCTTTCTTTTTTAGAACTGGGATGATCTTTGCAAGTTTCCAAGCACATGGAAAGGTGGATCTCGTTATGATATTATTAAATATGAAGGTAATGACTGGCAGAACGTACGGCAGGATAATTTTTAAAAAAAGAGGATGTATTCCATCAATACCAACAGCTTTAGATTTTATTTTTAGTACTGCTTTTACAACATCAGTTTGCTCAATCCTGCAAAATTCAAAGGAGCCACTTTGCGGCACTTGAATGGGCTGGTGCAGTGCTACTGATGTTGTTTGTATCTCGGCGAATTCTTTATTTAGCTGGTTGGGATCGACTTCATCCATCTTGTGCTTACTTTGTTTCCCCACACCTAGTTCTCGCAAATTCTTCCAGAGTGTTTTAATTGGAAGCCTATGATCGTAGTGCCTACCATAGTACGCTCGTTTTGCTTCTTTAATTTTAGCGTTAACAGAATTTCGTAATATCCGAAATGCTTCGTAGAACTCAGGGAGCTTAAACCGTTTCCACTTTTTGTAGGCCACATCACGATTATTCCTTAGCTCACGGATTTCTGGGGTAAACCACGTAATATAGTTACATTTAACTACCTTGGTTTTAAGTAAAACATGCCTATTAAAGAGTTCAACTACTGTATCTTGAAGATATTCGACTTGGGCGTTGACCGACGTTTCGCAATATACAGCCTGCCAGTTAACACTTCGAAGATCCTGCTCAAGTTGCTCCACGTTGATGTTCCTAAAGTCTCTAAAGGTATACGTCAATGGGTTATTACAATTTGTGATGTTAAATGTAGCAAAGATAAGGTCATGTCTGGAGAAACAGGTGCGGATGCTTGACTGAAGAAAACGTCCTGAATATTACTCGTAAGAAATAAGTCTAAAAGAGTGCTGGAAGAACTAGTAAAGTGCGTTGGAATGTTCGGATTAATAATTTCTAGATTGAGCGCTTGTATTGATTCGACAAATGATCGTGATCTCTCGCTGTTCAAGATATTGCAATTGGTCTCTTCAGGACTAATAACATAGGACACAGCGGCTCCCGGAAATTACGGCAGACATTTTTTTTGGAAAAAACGCCAGAAAATTTTTATTTAGTAAAAATAGAAAAAAATAACAGCAAACTGTTTGCAAAATACACCAGGCCTGAAAATTAATATATTCTGGCTTAATTTCCAAATTATTTTTGGAAAAAAGACCAGAAAATGTTTTTTTTATTTTTAAACATGGCAAGCTTGTGAGTGATAAAGTAATTAAACAAATAAAAAACTCTGGGGAATCAGCGTGCCGAAGGAGGGGGGCGCGCTGCGACGTGAACGGTCCGCGCGGTCGGCGTCCTCGGTAGGGCCGATGCGCACGACGCGCTCGGCGCCCCGCGCGGGAGCACGTCGGGCTCTTGCGTGAAGCTTTCGTTTTTTATTTGTTTAATTACTTTATCATTCACAAACTGTCGTGTTTAAAAAAAAAGGTGTCTTTGGTAGACGTACGATCTCTGAAACTGTTTAAATGTAAAACTAAAAAAGTTTTCGATAACTTTCTTCTTTTGTTTATAAGTAGTAACCATAACAAAAATGTAACAATATGTAACATACAATTATGTTACCTACTAAATGTACACTTGAAGCGTGTATCTTACGATTTCCCGGCAGCATGGACATTTACAATTTTCATGTCCATCTGCAACTGCTTGCGCTTACAACTTTATGTTGCACGCAGACCTTCATGTGTTTGCATGGCAGCATCACAATATTTGGATAAAGAGCCTGAAATATAACACATAATATCACATCTAGTTCTGTGGTGTCTTCCGGAAGTTCTTGTTGTTCTTGTAACAACATTTTTTTACTACTTTTTTGCTTGCCTAATTAACAATTTCATAAAGAACATTTTCCATTTTGTTAATATTTTATTTTTACAATGTCACAGTCACTGATGAAAACTCGTAAGCAAATAAATGACAATGCAAGCAAAAGCACCGCCAACAAGAATGACTAATATATTATTATTACACTCCTACCTCGGTAATGTGAACTCATAAATCTATATAGCATTCATAGCATTCGTTATTCGAAAATTCTCTTATTTCCAGTTGAAAAAAATGTTCCAATAATGTGAACCGAAAATGTGAACAGGCCCTTGTTTCAATTAGTTCACATTATCACCTGCACGACATCACATCCGACAACGGACTCAGGCTAATCGACTTTGCGGCGGGGCGATACTTTGTCGTAGCTAGTACGCGGTTCCCACGTCTCGACATTCACAAAGGAACATCGCTCTCCTTTGATCGAAAAACTGTCAACCAAATCGATCACATTGCGATCGACGTAAGGCACTCTTCCAGTATTCTGGGTGTCCGGACTTTCCGAGGAGCCAACGTGGACTCGGATCACTACCTAGTTGTAGCCAAGGTACGGATGCGGATATCCAGAATGTAGCAAAATCAAGAAAGTACAGTGAGGAAATTTGACGTCGGGCGGCTACAATCGCAAGAGACCGCCAGAGCCTTTGCCGATCGAGTTAATCGAGTATCGCCCCGCCGCAAAGTCGATTAGCCTGAGTCCGTTGTCGGATGTGATGTCGTCCAGGTGATAATGTGAACTAATTAAAACAAGGGCCTGTTCACATTTTCTTAATCTTAATCTAAGTCCTATGCTGCCAGCAGCAAATGTGGAAGACCAGTGGCAGCGTTGCCAACAAGCCATCAGAGATGCCGCCTCTGATGTACTGGGTTTCTCTCGCCTACCACAACGAAACCCCTGGTTTGATGAGGAATGCCGGCAAGCACATGCAGCAAAACAAGAGGCGTACAAAGCGGCGCTGCATAAAAGGACTAGAGCTGCTTACGAGCACTACGTGCGTAGGAGAAAAGAGGAACATCGACTTCTCAGAAAGAAGAAAAGAGAGCATGAGAACTGCGCCAACTACAAGTCTTATCAACATCGCATATAAGATCCTGTCTGTCGTATTATGTGAACGCCTAAAACCTATTGCCAACAACCCGATATGTCCTTATCAGTGCAGTTTCAGGCCTGGAAAGTCCACCATTGACCAAATATTAACACTACGGCAGATCTTGGAAAAGACCCATGAATATAAAATCGATACGCACCATCTCTTCATGGATTTCAAAGTTGCCTATGATAGCGTGTTTAGAGACGAGTTATACCGAGCCATGTCTAGTCTTGGCATCCCTGCCAAACTTGTCCGTTTGTGCAGAATGACGATGGAGAACTCTCGCTGCTCCATCAAAGTCAGTAAGAAGATCACCGAACCGTTCGATATCAGAAAAGGTCTTAGACATGGTGACGCGCTATCATGCGATCTCTTTAACATAGTACTTGAGAAAATTGTACGAAACTCACAAGCCAACACCGGAGGTACAATCTTTTACAAGTCTGTACAACTACTCGCTTATGTCGATGACATTGACATAATCGGAAGAACTCAGCGGGCAGTCAATGGGGCATTTACGAGTATTAAGATCGAGACAGCGAAGATGGGTCTAGCGGTCAATGAAAGCAAAACAAAATATTTGCTGTCTGCAAAAAAAGGACACCCAAAATGGGCGTCTTGGACAGAACGCCACAATAGACAGACATAATTTTGAGGTTGTAAAGGATTTTGTCTACCTGCAGATCAGCAGGGACATCACACGAAGAATTACTCTTACCAATCGCTCTTTCTATGGGTTAAGACGGCAATTGAGTAGCCCAAAGCCCTATCTCGAACTACTAAGATAAGTCTTTATAAGACACTAATCATCCCAGTCCTGCTGTATGGCGCAGAGGCATGGGCTTTAACAAAGCCGATGAGGATGCCCTTGGTTATTTTGAGAGAAAAGTTGTTCGAACGATCTTTGGTCCCGTCTGCATAGACGGTGAGTGGTGGACATGGTACAGTGCAGAACTATACGGCCTATATAAGGACATCGACTAAGCCAAAAGAGTTCACATACCGCGACTAAGATGGCTGGGTCATTTAGAGCGGATAGAGCCCAACGTTCTCACTAAGAAAGTCTTCGAATCCACCCCGGATGGACGACGCAGTAGAGGACGACCTCGCGGTAGGTGGCGCAAACAAGTGGCGGGGTACCTCATCAAACTTGGCGTGCGCAACTGGAGGCAGCTGGCTCGTAACCGTGCTGGCTGGCGAGGTTTGTTGGCTGAGACTCAGGTCCACCCCGGACTGTAGCGCTATCTAAGTAAGTAAGTAATACCTATCGGGATATACTGCTCCTAGGATGCCTTTGTAAGTTGTTTGCCATCCAAATATTTTACAACATGTCATCGTTACTTAGGAAAATTCTACCTTGAACCAGAAGACATATCTGCTAGCTCACTCAAAAATATGGTCAAATTCATCGCTAGCTCTGGCATCTTGAATAAGCTTTAAGATTAGAGATAAGCACAATAGGCTCAATAGTAGCCGCAGGGATATGGTGACCAGATCCCACCTTCGTTTTATTTCTACTCCTTATATAGAGGGCACGGGGTCAGGTATTTACTCGAGAGATACGAACCTACATGTGGCCCTGAGACTTCCGGACACATGCAGTGTGTTCCGAGCAGAGGTTCTAGCTGTACTTGAAGCTGCCGAATTACTTGAGATGGGATCAATATCCGATAAGAATATCGCCATCTACATTGACAGTCAGGCTGCGCTAAAGGCGCTAGAGTCTTACGTCACCAAATCTGCGATAATCAGGAATTGCCGCACAATGCTTAGGGCATTATGTACGCAGAACCGAGTCAGATTATATTGGGTACCTGGACACTGCGATATCGAAGGCAACGAGCAAGCCGACGTGCTGGTTAAAAGAGGAGCGGAGCTCCCACGTAGCGATATAATTGGTAGTACTAAACCACCAGGGTGCGTGCCCAAGGGAATTATTCGGAATAAAATCATTGACACGGCTAATCTAAGATGGTGAAACTTAGATGGTCACAGGGTGTCTAAGGCCCTGGGACCTGTGTTAGATCGCTGAAAATCTGGGGAGATAATTAAATTAGCAGGATCAAGGCTAAGAACAGCGATCGGAATACTCTCGGGCCACTGTCTCCTAAGGAGGCATGCCATGGACTAGGGTTATCCGATACTGATGTTTGCAGGTACTACGATGACCTACATGTCTCAGAGGATATAACTCATATACTCTGTGAATGTGAAGGAATTGCCAGGACAAGGCTAAAGTACCTTGGTAGATACTTTTTCGATAACCTTGACGAGGTGAGGTCCCTGAACTAAAACAAGGATCTCTTCAGATTCTGTTGGAAGATTAATTGCTTGGGAGAATGGGTTTAGGTCTTCTACCGTGAAGGTTCCCTAGGGATCGCGATGGGCCCATTTTGGTGCCTAGTGTTTTGTGATAGCCTCATAACTCTACCTAACCTAACCTAACCTAAGTATCGAAGGCTTTGCTAAAATCCACGAACATAATTAGGATATGGTGGCTTTTGTTTGAGCCCATAGTCACTAGGTTTGCGAGTTCACCTAACAGGTGTCCCTTGCTCTTCCCTTTCTGGAAACCATTCTGATTTGCCTGTAGAACTTTGTTCTTTTGTATAATGCTACTTAAGCGCTTCACCACAATCTCCTCCATGCAGTTCTCCACGATAGGCAAAATTGATATTGGCCTATAATTTTCAGTTTTGTTTTTAACTCCGCCCTTGTATATAGGTCAGATTGTAGAGGTCTTTAACAAGCTAGGAACGCGGCCTTGACATAGACTTCGATTTATTATTGTTTTAACAATTGGTGTGAGTGTAACATGCTAGTTAGATGCTTGATTGGAAAATTGATCTGCAAATTCATTCACAATTAACGTTAGCTCTTTGCTTCCGGAAAAGTTATTAGCAATTGTCCCATCTATAGACTGTTTTTCCTCTCCAGGACTTCATTTAGAACATTCCATGTTTTCCTAGGGTCATGAGGTGGAGATAAATCACTTTCAGTGCTAGTAGAGTGGAAAGCTTTTCAAACACCACTTACAGCTTTTTAACCGTCAGAGTTTTCTGAAAGGCATTGGGAGTGATATTGTCAGTATAGGATATCTTGATGGATACTATTTCATCTTAAAAAGGTTGAATATGTCTAAAGTTGCTCCGAAAATGTTCGTGTTAAAACATAAGATGCGTATTTTATAGAACGTTTATAACAGTTTGTAATCCTAACAACTGCAAAGTAGATGTGGATTTAATATAACCGAAGGCCTCCTATATCTTTAGCAAGATATCATGTCTTCCTCTGAGATTGGCGTTTATGTGCCAAATGCTGAAAACTAATATAACGCATATAATTGCTTATCTCTAAAACCAAGCGGTTATACCAACCAAAATGGTGCCAAGAATGAAGCAGATATCTACACAACAAGCCATGACGGCCTAGCCCCGAAACCTAATGCCACATCTTAGAAACTCTATCCAAACACTAAAGAAAAGACATTGGATTATGCGGCACAATTTAATCTAACCTTAAACTTGCCCTACAGCAGATAAGAATCGCAGCAAAAGAAAGTAAACGATAACGTGAAGATGTTCTAAATGGCTAACAGATACAAGTCGCTTGATTGAGTGAACTAGTTTACAATTAAAAAGAAAACTAGTATAATGGATTCATTAATATGCAAACTATGCACAGGCACCGGCCAAACAAGCGGGCAAAAGAAAATTGTCAATTAATGAAGTAGCCGACATTATAGGCAATTTAAGAGAATTAGAGTGCACATTTATGATGAATCACTTTGGAAAATATACAAGATGACTGCAAGTTGTGTGCACACTATTGTGTCCCTTCATTCATATTGTATCCACGTTCTTCAGAATTGTTTGAGGCACCAAGATTAACTTCCTTTGTTATCTTAGCTCACTTCAGTTGACAGTTATTGCCAATTCAAACGCCACGGCACCACAAGCAACGACGACGAAGAAGAGAACAATTTAGCATTCCCTGCTCACATATGCTTGCGACTACGTCCGTCACTTACTAAATACGTAGCTTCTGCTGTTAACGGGTGACTTTACTGCCTGTAGACCTATTATTCTTGTCATTTGTCGCCCCAGCGATATTAGGTCAGTTACTAAACCTCCTCGCATGATATTCCATGCAGAATCGTTGTATGTGACACGAAAGTAGGTCTCGCAGCCGCCCAACGCTGACGTCGAGCTATTTGTTTGACATTCTCATTTTGTTTGTCTGCCGAGTGGTGAATGGATGGTGGTATACCATTTCTCCTCTGTAACCAATTCTCTTTGGCTAAGAGAAGAACCGGTATGGGAAATGTATCATTTTCATTTTTACCATAGACAGAGAGTTGCGAGAGAGAAGCATTCCACAGTGATTGTCAGAAGAGGAATGGGTGAACTCATGAGTTCTCCTTGGCTTTCATTTGACGTTTGACGAGTACACCTGAAGTTGAAGTCTCCACCGCCAACGCAAGCAGCACTGAACATATAAATTCGTTTCTGTACACATTTTCTACGTTTTTGGATATGGACCATACGGGCGCGCACTGGTTGTTCTATGTACGGTCGTGGGTGACCTAAATCGAGAGAGAAGAAAGTTTTCACCATGTTGGGGTCTTGAGTGTGGTGTTTCTTTTTAGGAATATTATATCTAGTGCTTATGCAAATTGTATCTAATTAGAAAAACGCTTTTATCGTTTTGATCGGATTATGAGTAATTTTTTGCGGATTATATTTATAAAAGCAAAAGAAGACGAGCAGTTTGCACGTCAGCTCTTTTGTTTGCCGTCACTTTCCATCTTTTTTCTTTTGTTGGTTGGGTGGTGGATGGTTTTTTGAATCAGATCAGATATCATGTTAATAGAAAGTACATATTATGTTATTGTTATTATGGACAAGGCGATATGTGGGGTTTGTGAAAGAGGTTTTGACCGTCGTTACTCCTGTTGGGGCGTACAAGTATGGACCGCTTTCTTTCTTTATTGTTTCAATGGTGAAGATTGAGAGAAGTATACGTAGATGATAGAGTGGTTGTTGCACATAAAAGGAAACTAAGTAAAAGTCTTCTTACAAACAACACTAGTCGCGTGTTGTTACAAAACTTGTTTTTAGATCGTTTTTTCATTGCTCGTTCTAGGCTACTTCCTGAAAATACTGCATTAGTTTACTTTTACAGAGGAAAATAGTCTACTAATGGGACCACTTTTACATACTTTTTACTCATACAAGCCTTGTCGCTAAGCTTGGAAATTTTTATAAGACTTCCAACATTGCTAATGATGCATCAAATAAAATTGCGAGTTGACAGCTGTTGCTAAAAAAATAATTACAGCGATATAGCCATAACGTTTCATGGAGAACAGTAAACTATCGAGAGACTGAAAGGTGAGACAGTGAAGCCGGGTAGGACAACAATCGAGGGCGTTGTTCAGACGCCACTGCTTAAGTCCTTACGAAGTTTAAAGGAAATTACTGATGGAATAGGTATTACTCTTTAATTTCGGTGAAGAAGCATAACTAATTTGCCAACAGACAATTATTCTACAATATTATTAAGTATTCTAACTGAAATGTGATGTTATTTGCGCAATTTTAAAGAATGAGTTGTTTTTTTTTTCAAGGAAAACGTCCCAAAGAATAGTCGTGGTCCTATGAAATGTCAGGAACAACTGTATGAAGAAAACCGACATATTAGCCCACCGACAGAGCAAAACCTTCTGAGCTCGTAGACTTGTTCATTGCAAGAGGTGCAGCTAAAGACTTTACAAACATCGAAGAAAGTTTTGATTTCTCCTCCGATCATTCATCAGTTATCTTGACAATAAGCGATCGTCTAATGAAAAAAGAAGGGGTGCCTAGGGAAGGGAAGATCCTGGAAGCTTTCACATCAAGGAAACCATCGTACAAAAAATAGAGCGCGACCGGCTCAGCTGGTATTGCCACGTTCAAAGAAGAGATCATTTGAACCCTGTTAAAAAGGCAATATCAATGCACGTTCCAAAGACTTCGCGATGTAGGAAAGGCAGGCCTGTAGACGCCTGGATCACACAAATGCGACGACATCGGCATTTCATTGGCCTCAGTAACCGAGTGATCCAAAATCGGTGGGCCTGCCAATATTTTCTGAGGTCAAATAGGCGAACCCCACACGCGGATCAGTAGAAATGCGGTGAAGTGGGAGGGTTGTGATCCCTTATTTTCGTGGGTGGGTTATGGAAGGGTGACAATTCCATAGCAAAACGTGCTATGCAATGGAACTCTTTTACTCAGGATGGCAGGAAACCTAGCGGTCCAAGAAGAACATGGCGCAGAACAGTCGAGAAGGAGGCACGGCAGTTGAGGAAATGTTGGGGAGTACTCAGACAGATTACCAGAAACCGTACGTAATTGCGCGCAGCCGTTGTGGACGCCCTAAGAGACCCACAAGGGAATACAGGACATAAGAAGGAGAAGAAGATATATAACAAATTGCTTTAATATAAGCAAATGGTTAAACCTCTTTGGAGGTATGGTATACAACCTTGGGGTTTGACTAAATGAAGCAATGGAAATATCCTACAATCTTTTCAAAACAAAGTGCTAAAAGTCGTAGTAAATACCCCATGGTATTTCAGGAACGATGATATTCACAGAGACTTAGGAGTAACTACCGTCAATGGGGAAATAACGAGCTTTGTGCGAAAGCTTTGTATTCGTCTTCATGCTCATAAGAAACTGTAACATCTACTACGGTGATTGCTACAGAGGCAACAGGCAACGCTTATTCGGATGCGGATTTGTCATACGCGGCAGACTTAGGCAAAAAGTCTTAAGCTTCCGACACGTTAGCGAGCGCATTATGACTATCCCGATCCGTGGGAAAACCATATTTAACTTAAGATTATGAAATTGTATTAAAGTATTATTGAAGTTTAAATAAAGGTTTCAAAACTAACTACCTAACTATCCCGATCAAGGCTAAATTCGCTAACATAAGCCTAATATGTGTTCATGCCCCAACGGAAGAAAAGGACCCTGCCACCAACGGGCTCCTCGACAAAACATACGAACAATGTCCTAAATACGACGTTAAAATCGTCTTGAGCGATTTTAATGCCAAAATGGGAAAGGAGGACGTCTTTGGTAGGGCAGTCGGTAAGCATAGCCTACACGACACCACGTCTGATAACGGACTAAGGCTAATTGATTTTGCTGTGGAGCGAAATGTCACCATAGCAAGCACATGGTTTCCTCATATCGATATTCATAACGATAAGGCGGTCCAACGTCCAGATATGTCGGTCCAACGATCCTGTAACGATTAACCAAATTGATCAAATTGCGATCGATGCCAGACATGCCTCCAGTATTCTGGATGTCCGGATCTTCCGAGCGGCCAACATGGACTCGGATCATTACCTTGTTGTAGCCAAGGTACGAATGCGGATATCCCAATCTAAGCATCAAAGACAAATCACTGTGAGAAAATTTAACGTCGAAAAGCTACAATCGCAAGAGACCGCAGCAAAACAAGAGGCATAAAAAGCGGCGCTGCAAGGGAAGACGAGAGCTGCTCGTGAGCTCTACGATCAAAAGAGACGGGAAGAACATCGCCTTCTCCGAAAGAAGAAAAAAGAGCATGAGAAGCGTGCGTTTAAGAATATCGATAGTTTATACTCCAGGAATAATGCACGGAAGTTTTACCAAAAGGTAAAAAGAACGTGTCAGAGAAGCAACACCCGTACAAAAACCTGTAGAGATGAAAATGGAAACGTCGTAGTAGAATCACAGTCGGTGCTGAGAATATGGAAAAACTACTTCTGCAGACTGTAAACGGCAACGAAGACCAACATCCCGCTGTTAGGCAGAATGAACCATTCAACATAGACGATGATAGTCAAAATTTCCCTCCACCTGACCAAAACGAAGTCAGGATAGCAATATCCAAGCTAAAATCCAACAAGGCAGCTGGACCTGACGGCTTACCGGCCGAACTTTTCAAGGCAGCTGGGGATGAATTGGTAGAGTGCATACACCAACTCATCTCTAAGATTTGGTCAGACGAGTGTATGACTGATGAATGGAATCTCAGCATCGTTTGCCCGAACCACAAGAAAGGAGACCCCCTCAACTGCGCCAATTATAGAGGCATCAGTCTTCTCAACATCGCATACAAGATCTTTTCTGCGATATTGCGTGAACGCCTGAAACCTTTTATCAAGAGCCTGATTGGACCCTATCAGTGCGGTTTCAGGCCATGAAAGTCCACCATCGATCAAATCTTCACACTTCGGCAGATCCTGGAGAAAACCCAAGAAGTCCAAATCGATACTCACCACCTCTTCAAGGCCGCCTATGACAGCATTTATGGAGAAGAACTACATAGAGCCATGTCTAGTTTTGACATCTCTGGACAATTTGTTCTTCTGTGCAAGATGACTATGGAGAACGCTCGATGCTACATCAAGGTCGGTGATGACCTCACCGAGATCTTTGATATCAAAAAAGGTTTTAGACAAAGTGACGCTTTGTCATATGATATCGTACCTGAACGGATTGTGCGGAACTCACAATCCAACACCGGAAGCACAATCTTTTACAAGTCTGTACAACTGCTTGCATACGCCAACGATATTGACATTATCGGAAGAACTCAGCAGGCTGTCACCAGTGCGTATGCAAGCATTGAGGCGGAAGCGGCCAAAATGGGTTTAGCAATAAACGAGGGCAAAACAAAGTATATGCTGTTAACAAGAAGCGACAATTCACACTGAGGAATTGGACAAAACGTCACAGTGGGCAGCTTTAACTTCGAGGTAGTAAGGGACTTTGTCTACCTTGGCTCTGCTATGAACTCGAAAAATAAAATCAGCGCAGAAATCAAGCGAAGAATGACTGTTGCCAATCGCTGTTTTTAGGGCTAATAAGGCAATTCAACAGTAAAGCTCTATCTCGAACAACTAAGGAGACTCTGTATAAGTATCCAGTGTATCCCAGTCCTGCTTTACGGCGCTAAAACATGGGCTTTATTAAAAGAAGATGAAGATATCCTTGATCGCTTCGAGAGAAAAATTCTTCGTAAGATTTTCGGTCCAGTTTGTGTTAACGGGCTTTGGAGGAGAAGATTCAATCACGAACTATCCGAGCTGTACAGCGACATCGACCTAGTCAAAAAACTGCGTATTGGACGTCTGAAATGGTTAGGACATGTAGAGCGAACGGACACCAACGCTCCGGCCCGCAGAGTCTTCGAATCTAATCCCGAGGGACGACGCAGTAGAGGGAATCATCGCCGTAGGTGGCGCGCACAAGTTAAAGGGGACCTCGACCAACTTGGAGTGCGCAACTTGACGCAATTAGCTAAAGACCGAGCTAAATAGAGAGGTTTGTTGGTTGAAGCCCAGGCTCACCCCGAACTGAAGCGCCACCTAAGTAAGTAGTAGTAGTCTTCGTGGTCTTTGCAACAATGTTATACTCTAAATTCTGGATAAGACGAAGCTTGTGCGCCGACTACAAAGAACAAAACCGTTCGATCCAGTATAAGGACCAGCCGCATTTAATGGTGTGTTTTAGCAAATGCTTTTGCTGGAGAACTACCTGCCCAACGCCAATATTTTTGAAACTGAAGCTGCTGGATAAAAAAACTCAGTCGTAGTAAACCGGTAGAGGGAATGGGTTATTTAGTCAGTAAAATTCTCATACTAATATGAGCACAGGCACAGGCACAGGGTGGCTATGAAGATTTTTCAGCTACCCACAAGAAAGAAGTCTTATTATCGTTTCTTTCTATCATTTCTCTACGTTGCAAGCGTAAGAGTTTTCCGAAATTGAAAAATGTCCAGTAGATATTTTTCTGTCATTCCTGAACAGGTGCATTTAGAAAATTTAACAATTTCATATTATGGAATGCAACACAGTCGCATAAACCTTTTCACCGTTTGTGTTTGCAATGATCTGTTAATTGAAGCTAAAATTCGTAGAATGGTTCCGAAATTTCAAACAGCCGGTTCTAATTTAAACAGTCAGCACTATATCATATTGCCATCATTTTAGAAAGTGTGCGTGGCAGCAACCAAGTGCATTTTTGGTGAAATGCAATAGCAAGCCAAACTACTGTATTTTACGTTAGATCTTAAACTGTCCATCCATTATTGTGTGGTGTGGATTTGATCCGGTAGTTTCATAGGCTCCTTTTCCACGAGGATGTAAAATGGAAGGCGCTAACCCTAAATGCAGAAAGAAACCGGTTTTGTTTTGTGTGAACTTTGATAACATACTGTTACGCGAGCGCACAAACAGACACAGAAATATAAATAACCGAGAAGCCCTGAGAAACATCTCGAAGCTGTCAACCCGAAGGTACCATAACTTTCCAGATTCTTGGCGGATAGAATTCCAGCCGCGAATTGAAAATTTGGTCATTTGTCTGGAAAGCCAGAGCCAAATATGTAAGGATGTTGGCAGAAGCCTAGCGATGATTTCTGTTTCGGTAAGCGTTGACAGCCGATATTAAGACGCGCAGATTATGAGCCTAAACAGCTTTCGGGAGAAATGCTTTACATGGGTGACGTGTGCACAGAGCTTTCCCCCCTTTTATGACTGGGATGTACATGAGTAAAATACAAATGTTTTTCTAATACAAAATTACAAAACTTAGTTCATAATTTGAAAAAAATAAATAAATAAATAAGTAGGTTGTTACAGATTTGAAATTTGAAAAAAGTAAATAAATAAGAAGGTTGTTACAAATTAAATAAACCCTCTCGGGAACCATCCGTCGAAACTTTGGAAGTTTTCGGCTTGATCGGCAATTTTTGTTACAAAAAAATTTTAAAGATAAAGAATAAAAGTATTTTTTTTTTTTATTATAATTCGCGCGTGCCGAATGGATTACTAATACCCTTATACTGATGCTCAGGGCACGGGCGAATGGGAAAAAGGGGGGAAAGGAACGGATGAGATGCCGGTTTGCGTTGGCTTTAAATGTTTGAAAGTTATAATGATTAGGAAATACAGAGGCTGGTAGATCGTTCCACAAGCGTGTTGTTCGGCTTATAAACGAATCCCTATATTTGACAGTACGTCCGAAGTTGTGCTTGGGGGTGAACTGATGTGCATTCGAAGCATGACGCGTATTGCGGGTGAAGATTTGAAGGGGAGGAATGCAGCTGGTTATTTCGTCGGAGCATTTTTTATAAAAAAAAGCGATAAAAAAGAGAAAGACACGAGACATTTCTACGGTGTTCACAATATCTCTATCACCTATAAGTTTTAACGCGCGGTTCTGTACCCTATCTAGAATGTGCAGAACGGTCTTGGGTGCACCAAACCAGATGTGGGCGTTATATTCCAGCTTTGGGCGGATGAATGCGTTATAGATGGAGGACAGATCAGACGGGGTAAAATATTTTTTGCAACGCTTAAGGAATCTAGACATTTTGCAGCATTTTTGGCGACTTCATATGTGATCGTTCCATCAAAGACGGTTATTGATGCGTATACCGAGAATGGCAAGTTTTTCTGATTCAGCGATGCAAGTACCATTCATGGATAATGGTTGAGGGTCTTGGTCTCGCTTGAGAGACAGAAGACAGCATTGAGTTTTGGATGCCTTAAATTCCACTCTATTGATTGAACCCCATTTGGTAATGCTATCCAGGTCGGAATTCAATGTGTTTAACATACATTGTCGTTCCTCTTCTACGGCCGAAGAGTAAGGACGTGAGTTAGGGAACGAATATGGAAACTAAGGGTACTGTCATGAGCGAAAGAATGTATTGTATTAGAAGTTGCAGACAAGAGGTTATTTATAAGAATGAGGAAGAGAGTCGGAGACAAAGCGGATCCCTGGGGAACACCAGTATCTATATGGTGAATTGCAGACTTGAAGCCGTCCAAGACAACTTGTATTGAACGGTCCGAAAGGTAGTTTTTAATCCATTGAAGAAGAGACTCATCGATGCAATATGCACGCATTTTCGATAAAAGAGCCTGATGTCAAACTCTGTCAAATGCCTTAGAAATATCGAGCGCAACCATCTTTGTTTCGCTGAAGTGATGGAGAGATTGGTTCCACTTCTCGGTGAGATATGCCATCAAATCACCAGTGGACCTGTTGCTATGAAAACCATAGAGTTAAACCAATAGGTCATTGAGGAGTTTCCGTGAATCAAGATATTTCATAAACTGACGATTTATCAGCGTTTCCATGACCTTGGAAAGAAGGGACTTTAGTGCAATGGGTCGGTAATTGGACGGGGAGGAAGATTCGCCTTTTTTAGGGCAAATGCTGTTTTCCATCTACTCGGAAAGTTCCCAGAAGAGTAGGATAGACAGAAAAGCTTACGCAGAGGTTTTACCAGCGTGGAAGAACACCTCTTCAGAACTATGGGGGAGATACCATCTGGACCAGCGGATTTGTGTATGTTAAGACCTTTGAGTACTCCTGCAACTGTACGAGTGCGAAAATGGACTTGTCCCATTGAAAATTCGACGCTCTCAAGTACAGGCGGAGACAAAGCACTACCTGTCAAGGTGGAGTTCGCTGCGAAGTGGGTAGCAAGCAGATTGGCTTTGTCTCAGGAGCTGACAGCTGGAATGTCATTGTAAATGAGCGTTAGGATGGCAGACGAGGCAGAATTTTTAATATTTTTGACCTATGACCAAAAATGTTTACTACCTTTGGGACATTGTTGAATTTTTTCCTCAATTTTTGGTCATATAGGAATTTTACACGCCGAATGAGAACATTGCAGTCATTTCTGGCTTGTTTAAACTTCTTTCGGTTTTCCTCAGATTTGTTGGCTTTATAAGACCGAAAACTAACTTCTTTCAACCTGATAGCCTCTTTGCAGCTTTGGTTTGCCTTGGGTTTGAAGCTTTTTATTCTATTAGGAATAAAGGCATCCATACCTAAGAGGATGGTGTCAGTAATCATATCAGCGGCGGCATCCACGTCGCTATCGAGCGACCAGTTAAAACTCCTAAAGAAACTATTAAGGCCGTCCCAGTCGGCTTTCTCGTAACGCCATACTTTTCTTTTGGGAGTTTTTTCTTTAACTCTGTGGTCAGAGTACGAGAATTTAGCTGATACGATGTTGTGGTCAGACCGGCCTAGAGGCTCTAAAACATCAATGATGTATTTATCAGGGTGTGAAGTAAGAAACAAGTCCAGAGTATTGGCAGAATGACTTTCAATGTCCGGCATACGTGTAGGCTCATTTACAAGCTGCGTCAAGTTGTTTATCTCAGCGAAAAGTTCAACATACCTTCCTTCGGGTGTTGTCTGGCCAGAATGTCGAAGCCACTCTGAATTGTGTATATTGAAATCGCCCGTAATGACGATTTCAGTATGAGGATACAGGGAGATAATTCGTGTGATGGAATTGGACAGCGCATCAAACTCGTTAAAAGTTGAGTTGCTATCCGCACTAGGGCTTTTGTAGACAAAACAGTAGTGGATTGTTTTCTACGGACGGTGAATTTTAGCCATTTAAAATCAAATTCCGCATTGGAACAGTGGCCATACTGTAGTGGAACTTGGTAAGCTATATCACTACGGACGTAAATGGCGAGGTCGCGATGGGGAAAGAATAATGGCACTAAGTTATATCCAGGCAGTTTCAAATCAGAGGATTCTTCAACTACCCGTGTTTCACTAAGTGCCAGAACAGCTGGTTTATAGGAGTGAGCGTGGGCGTAAAAGTCGAAGAAATTCGTTCGAAGCCCACGAATGTTTGTACAATCGACCCTAAATTCCCTCATCATTACAACATAAAAACACAAAAAGAAACAACTCTGACGGTACTAAGCGAAGCCGCGAAGTGTAGATCCAAAGATAAGTTTCCCAAAGCAAACTATCGCCGTGTTATGCCCAAACGGCAGTCAGCTGAGGTCCGCTATGCATCAGATGTTACGCTCTCTCAAACATCGCAACTGGAGGCATGTAAGGAACATGCGACAGTTGCGATGACAAAGAAGCGCAACAGCTAGTGAGTGGGGGTGGGAGAGATGGGATCCCAGCTTTTTTTTTTTTTTATTATTACACTGCACTCACTGCACTGATAATATATTAGACGCACGCGATCGAGGTTTATTGATTTGATTGAATTTGATTATATTTTTATTTTTATTTTTTTAGTTAAGTTAACCACCTAAGGTTTTGATTTTTTAATTTTTGAGAGGGTGCACAATGGGGATCGTGTGCGCTCACGACGCCAGACAACACAGCACAAGATTATTCATGTTTTTGGTGAAATAGAGCCGCATTTCTTCCAAAACGTCTTTGTACTTTAAATGCTAAATTAAATTAAGAAGACAGCTCAGACAGCATTTGCATCTACAGTTCTTTTTAAAAACCCTACAGTTTATAAACATGGTCCCCTTCTAAGACAATTTTAAGCAAAATGTTCGCCTTTCGTTTTCAAGATGTATTCCTTTGTTTTAGACTGTCTTATTGATTTCCAAAGAAACAAAATAAGTGAAAGTATTTTGTGAAGATTTATTTGCTTACCAAATGGCGCTCATCTACTGACACACCATGTTTTCTTGCAATAGCGAATTAATAGTTCGGTTTTGGACTATCCTTCTTAGTAGTTTCAAAGAACTTGCTACCAGCTACGGAGATGTATCTTCTTCTTCTTCCTTTTTCGGCGAGGTTATGATCAGAGAACAAGAGATCATAACTCTCCGACTTCACCGCATTTCTACTGATCCGCCTGTGGGGTTCGCCTATTTGACCTCAGTAAATATCGGCAGGCTTCGCGATTTTGGATCACTCGGTTACTGAGACTGATGTCGTCGCATTTGTGTGATCAAGGCGTTTATAGGCCTGCTTCTCCTGCCTCGCGATGTCTTTTGAACGTGCATTGATATTGCTTTTTTAGCAGGGTTCAAATGATCTCTTCTTTGAACATGGCAATATTTTTTTTGCGTGCTCTGTCTTTCGCACGATGGCTTTCTTGACATGAAGGCTTCCACGGATCTTCGAACTTCGAAGCTACGGAGTTGTGTATGTTCTATAAGTGTCAGTTAAATTTCTGTGGAGTTGTAAAATTGAATGGAGAGGGGTTATTCTGACGGAAGACTGTGTGTATATCTTACATTTGTACATGACAACCGCTCATGACTATTTTTTTGCCTTGAAATACCACGTGGTGGACTTAAAAAAAATACTAACACCTCTTTACAATAGTTTCAATTCTGAGAACTCCCTAATGGAGCTCATTTTGAAAATAAAAGCAATTAACTCTTGTTTGCGTAATAATTGTATACCCTTCCTATGTAATTGTTCAAGAAATCAAATCGAATTGGAAGATAATTAAAAAGCTATCATTTGATCAGATTCGTTTCTCTGTGCTATTCCACTACTTAGTTCCACTTATGCCAAGCGGTATGCCTAAATCATCTTTTAATAGAAAAGGTAATGGTTCATTTGTATGTTTGTGGAATCACTGAGCAAACTTTATGGATTGAAACATGAATAAACGCACACTCTACGATAAACACTTAAACAGAAAAGTTCGCAAGCCAACTCTTTTGTGCTCGAGGTACTACGCAAGTTATGTTGTTCGACTATGCTGGCTGCATTATATTACCACTGTACTTACATTTTCCACTCATTTGATGCCCTATCAGACTCTTACATTCACGTATGCCCCTAACAATGACCCACGCCTTACCCCAGCATACTCCCATTTTTGCTTTCGAAAGTTACATCCGCCAGCATAAGAACTCGAGTTCAGAGCTCCTTAGATAAAAAAAATTCAAATTAAACTCCCAAAGAGTGCTTACTTAACACAAAATGAGCCGCAATTTGTAACCAGCATCATTACCTTCATGCCAAAGACCAAATAAACAAATAATAAAAAAAAAACTTCAAATAACAGTCCCGAGTTGAACGAAATTCTTGAACGCCCGAATGTAGGTCGGAGAATGTGTTATTTATTCCTCACATGTATACATGATGATGGCATTTTGATTACGCGAGAGTAAATACACAACGGAGTGCTCTACCTGAATACCAACACTGTTGATAAATTGAATACCATTCTGATTTATATCTAGATACTTACACTGTGCTAAACTAGGATTATCCACAAAAACCGGATTCCCTCTCGATAGCTGGCACACATTGAGCACAACCAAAATCACCAGAGTCGATATACTACATCCAAAGGTGTCCTTTTCTCGCCTATTCCTTGTTCGTGCTGTCCCCATCTGCAATGAAAAAGAAAAAGAGAAATGCTTTCTGTTAAACTAGTTCCGGAGAATTGAATCTTTTTGTTTGACCTAGTCACTGGATATGAATCATATCGAGAAATATTTACATACCACTGCACCTACTCATTCGCCGTGGTCATGACTTTGGTACGAGGTGAAAGTTGTACCATGAACCAACCAACCTGTCAGCTGTAGATGGTTAACAGCAGCGTAAAGTCGCCCAAAATATGGGTTATACACCGCACAGTATTTCCTACATATGAGAGTGCGCACTTCGATGATTAATAATCGTGGAAAAGAAATTGAAAATAAAAGTGAATTCTACGAATGGGTATGAACCATCCGTCCGGCTCCAGTAACAGAAAGTTACAACAGATTGACGCCAGAGATACGGATACGAATCATCAACTGAAAATTCTCGCATCCAGATATGTGACACGAAAACCTAATTAAGTCGCTTCTGCGCGCGGACAATACACCCTAATTTGTGGTGTTAGCATCGGCGAATCGGCGGACCAAGGTGTCAGTGGCACTGCTCAAGCTTTTACTGTTTTTTTACCGCTAAATATATAATATGCAAATATTTTGTCATTTTGTGTTCTCGGATTCTTTTCGGATTCTTTTTGCTCTGCGGTTGACCTAGAATCGTGAGACGAGAGACTTGAGAATTGTGTATTTCTTTTATTGCGTACACACACCCCAAAATGTCGAAAAAAAAGAGATACAAAGGTCTGCCTTGAAAAACGTGACCTAAATAATGGTTTGTGTTTGCCAAGAAATGGGTTGCTGTGAATAATGCGAAGGGAGGGGAGATAATAATGGATGAATTATGTTTGACTACCGCGGGGGCTTTGGGTCAAATTAGTTGGCTTTGTTGTGCCAAATTATACGCTTGTTGGGATATAAAATTCGTTTTCGCTGAGAATTTGATGGGTGTTCTCTAATGGGGAATTAATTTCGGGTCAGATGGTGGGAAAAAGGAGGATCTGGTTCCCATAATTGCTTTGGAGTTATGAATTACTTCGTTGGAGGTAGAGAAGGTAGAAATGAGAACTTTGTATTTAATCGAAATTGGAGCAACGTATTTTAAGAAATAATCGTTCAACTTATTAACAGTAGACTTGTTCGTGAGCAAATGCGTCGCACTTAAGAAAGGTTTTATTTGCAAGGATACCAGTATGTATCTTCACCCAAAGGAGTACATTTGGCAAACGTCAAGCTGGTGATGGTTAAAATTTCATAATCGCTTCATAGCCGTGATTACATGATCATAAATGAAAAAAAAAAGTTGTATTTGCAGCAATAAGGGTTTTTTGGGAGAGCATATAGCACAAATATCTTGGTTTCATTCCTAATAAGAAACTTAGCTGGAAACCCAATATTCTAGAACGCATTTAGAAAGCCACTACATCTCTTACTGCTGTAAGAAAGTAATATGAAATAAATTGGGACAAGAGCCACGAATTACATACTTTCTCTACATATCCACATTAGGCTCATACTAACGTATAACGTTATCATTTAGTGGACAGATTTGGAGAAAGCTGTTCACCTAACTTATCTTGGCTTACCTATGTATCCGTGGCACACTTAGAACCACCCTAAAATGGCTCTAGAGATTCTGATCTCGAATTCCTCCGCAAGTTATCGATCATATTCTTCCACAATTTCTGTTCGACAATACTTTTGAAACTCGCATCCCCCCTACTTGATTAGGAGGAAGATCTGAAGGGTATGGTTTAAACAGATGGATCTAAAACAGAATCGAAAGTAGGAGGGCGTGTTTTCTACAATATTCTAAACAAAATTTCTCCGTTTTCATAAGCACTGCAGCATTTTTCAGGCGGAGATTATGGCGATAAAGGTTCAACGTGATATCTTTCGGGATATAACCATCTTTACTGATAGTCATTCTATGATCAAATCCCTAGAATCTGTCACTTTGAATTCAGAGCTGCCCACGAGATGGCTTAACAATTCAATATTCACTTCATTTGGTTCGGGACACAGAGACATTCCAGAGAATTGCTCTGACCGACGAATTCGCTAGAGAGAGAGCACTAAATTATCGACTTTATGAAACAAGGGGAATATCGGCCTTTTAAAAAATAGTGAAACTGCTGCTTAAGTGAAACATCTCAAAGAGTTAACTAAAATCCAGAGACTTGCCTGCATTGAAACCACTGGCGCCCGCCATTAGAACCACCCCGACTGCAGCACTTAAAACGATTCTCCAACTGATTCCGCTAGACTTATTTGTTAAAAGATCAGCAGCGATAAGTGCCCTGCCCCTAAAAAATTCCAACCTATGGAGAAAGAGCCACACGGCCCACCGTAGCATCTCAAGATGGGCTCACCTAGACACCACCACAGACTATCTTCCGCCATCCCCCGACTTTAGCCTAAACGTTAAAACGGTCATCCTATCAAGGGAATGCTAGGAAGTCGGTGGGGACATTAACATAGTATTTCGGTCTTCACTGACGGGTCCAATACAAACGATGGAGTGGGTTCGGGTATCTACTCAGCGGAACCTGATATTTCAATATCACTAAGGCTTCCAAACCACAGTAGTGTGTTCCAGACAGAAGTCCTAGCGATAGCAGAGGCGGCGCGAGAACTTACCATGAAACTTAATACTCGAAAAGAGATTGACATTTACTAACGAGTAGATAGTCAAGCTGCTATAAAGGCCATCTCTTCCGCGGTTATAAAAACAAAGCTAATAACACGCTTAGAGCTTAAAACGGTCACCGATAGCCACCATGTAAGTCCAATGCCACAAAGGGCACAATGAGCTGTCAAGATAGGGATCAGAACAAGACCTGTCAGTGGTCCAAAGCTAAGTTCTTTCTTCCCTAAAACTTGTTAAATCAAACAGAGCACTTGACTTCAAGCGAGAAGCAGAAGAAAGATGGACAGCGCTCCCATCATGCCGAGCCTCCTGAAACATCTGGACAAAACATGACAAGATGAAAGCCAAGTTCATCTTCACTCAAAATAGACAAAACTTGGCGCTTCTCATTGGTATCATTACCGGTCACAACTTATTGGCAGGCCACCGGAAGAGAATGTGGCTAAGTACAGATGAACTCTGCAGAGGAAGCGGCAACCTAGAGGTAGAGGAGGACGCGGAAAACCTCCTTTGCAAATGCCCTAGTCTCTGTAATACCAGGAAGACGGCCCTTGGAGAGTATTTCTTCAGCCAACTAGGCGATCTGTCTGAAAAGTCACCAACCACCATCATGAAATTCATAACTTCTTCAAGGTGGTTCAGAGGAGGTCGCTCCATTAACACAGAATTCTAGCCATTTTGTTTCTCCTCTCCTTTCAGTTCTTCAGCCAGAAAACTCCACGTCAATGGATCCATTTCAGATCGGACTGCAGGCTGCATTCATTCATTGTAGCTAACCCCTTTAACCTAACCTTACCTAAGTGAAACTGCTGCTTAAGCCCAACACTATCAACGTAACCAACCACATATTAGTAGATGGCATTACATGCCTCATTACAAGACCGATCTGGCCTGAGTTGGATCAAAACGTTTTCATTTTTTTATTAGACAGGAGAGAGTGCTCAGCTATAGTAGGTGGCATTACAGGGTACAGGTGCCCATCAGGTTAAGCCTCCTCGCAAACAACTTCTCTAATAGCTGTATGGACGAAAAAATGGATGGAACCATATTATACCTCTTTTGTTTGTGCAGGCTCTCTCCACTCGTAGAATATTGTACTTAGCAGCCTACTTCTTTGAAGGTTTAGGTGAATTGGCTAACGCCAGCATAAGCAGCCGCTACCACTTTACAGCAAGTTCCAATTAGTTCTAATGGTAGATCTATGTGGAACCACAATGGGCTTTTCCTTGGCTAAGCGAGGCTGCATCTAATGAAACCTGTCATGCTCACCTATCCTTACCTAGCATTCTTCTTTTTAAAAATGCATTAAGATGAAGAATTATGACTTTATTAGTAAGAGCAAACATTTCCACTAATTATGGAATACAATGTCGCTCAAGTGGCTGCTTCGGCTGCCTTCGCAGTAGCGCATTCTATCACTCCAATTTTCCAAGACCTTGTTCATGGTTTCGGGCTGTAGCTCACGGATTGCTTGGATGATATTAGCCCTAAGTGCTTGAATCGTTTCCGAATTGTTGGCATAACATCCGTCCTTCACGGTTCCCCACAAAAAAAAGTTCAAAGGGGTCAAATCGCAACTCCGAGGCGGCCAATTGACATCGCCAAGACGGCTGATAACACGATTTGGGAATTTTGTGCGCAAAAGACCGATTGTGGCATGGGCTGTGTGGCATGGCGCGCCATCCTGCATGAACCAGAGGTCGTTCAAATCCATGTCTTCAATTTCAGTAAAAAAATAAGTCGTTAACATGGCTCTGTAACGCCCACCGTTGACCGAAACGTTATTCCCAGCCTCATTTTCGAAGAAAAATGGTCCAATGATGCCACCACTCCATAATCCGCACCAAACTGTCACTCTCTGTAGATGCATTGGCTTCTCGACAATAACGATGTCCAGATGCGGCAATTTTGTTTGTTAACGTAGCCACCGAGATGAAAATGTGACTCATCAGAAAAGATGATTTTTCGCCCAAAATCGTTGTCCAATTCAAGCTGCTCTAAGGCCCAAACTGCGAAGCGATAACAAAGCAGATGGTCGTGCGCTTTCAAATTTGGGGACCTGCATTGCGATTGATCGGGAAACTACTGACTGCCCAAAACTTGGCTTGGGCCAGTAGCGCAACAATCAAGTTCGTGATGAAGTGCTTACTTTACCTCCTAGTGGTGGTCCCCGGGCAACTATACGTATAAACCCTTATACGTATAGGCCAAAATTGTAAGTGCGGGTTGTCTAGGGCCTTGATTCTAGGCTAGGTAACGTGGGCCAGCAACCTGCGTTACTGAAACCAGCTCGCTACTGAAACCGACACTATGCCTCGGATAAGGACTGATCACATGTTGACGACTTTTGGCTATTGTACCCGGACAAAGATAGGTTTCTGGAATGTAAAGACGCTCCTCGACTCGGGAAGAGAAGGTCCTTACAATGCCAGATTCCTCCAACTGGAAAAGGAATTCATGCGATATAAACTGGACATTTTGGGGGTAAGTGAAGTAAGATGGTTAGAAGCGGGCGAGTACCAGTCTCCAACGCGTAACACTGTACTACTCTATTCTGGAAGACCATCCGGAAGTCCACGGGAATATGGAGTCGGACTACTGCTAACAACAACAGCACGCAAGGGCCTCATGGTGATAGGATTTTGACGGCCAGATTCCGGACTAGAGTACGACGCGTCACCATCATACAGTGTTACGCCCCAACGAATAGTTCGTCTGAGGACGAAAAGGAGAGCTTCTACAATCTCTTAAGCGCCGTCTTCAACACAACACCAAATGGAGACATTGTCATAGTGATGGGGGATTTGAATGCCAAGGTAGGCAGCGACAACGAAGGGCTCAAGCATGTAATCGGGAAGCATGGACTAGGCAACCGCAATGACAACGGCGAAAGGTTTGTGGATTTCTGCAATGCCAACCGCCTTGTGATAGGTGGCACCATGTTTGAGCACAAGACCTGCCACAAAGTCAGCTGGGTTTCCAATGACAGGCAAACAACCTCCAACCAAATTGACCATTTTGCTATCAGCCGCCGCTTTAGAAGCAGTCTCCTGGACGTCCGAAACAGACGAGGGGCAGATGTGGGGATAGTACGTGATCACCATCTTATGATAGCTACTCTCCAACTACGCACTGCTGCAGTTCGAAGATCCCACGACAACACAAGAATGCCCAGGTTCAACATCGATAGACTTAGTGATCCCTCAGTGCGCCAACAATTAAGGGAGCACTTTTCGCAAGGTGTGGAAGCAATCAGCAGCTCAATGCCCGCAACCATCCAAGACCATTGGTGTGCTGTGAAAAATGTTTTTACATCTGGTGCTGAAAGAAATGTCGGTCGATCGCAGGGAAGACATAGGGCGTGGCTTTCCGAGGATACCTGGAGACGGATTGACGAACGAAAACAGCTAAAAGCTCGCGTTGCAGCTACCCCAGCAGCAGGGAGAAGCGAGCTAGAGTCCCTATATCGCATGAAGATGAGAGAAGTTCAGCGTAGCGTACGACGTGACAAGCGCAACTACATCAACGCGCTGGCTACAGAAGCAGAAGAAGCTGCACGGAGGTGTGACAGCAGGACTGTCTACAGAATCACGAAAGAGCTGACAGGTGGTCGCAGCTCCAGCCAATACCTAGTGAAAAGCCTAGACGGCTCCTTGCTCATTTCGGATAAGGACCAGCTCAAGAGATGGAAAGAGCATTTTGCTACGGTTTTGAACCGTGTATTCGCTAGCGATATGCTCCCAAATCAGACTGAGATGCCCGAGGTGAGAAGTTCCCGAATACGCACCACGACTCCCAGTAAAGATGAGATCATTACCGCGATCAAGGCACTCAAAACCAACAAGGCGGTAGGACTTGACGGTATTCCAGCAGAGCTCTTACGAGCAGCGCCAACAACATCGGCTGAGCTTCTGCTTCCACTTATAGATAGAGCTTGGGAAGCTGAGAGCATTCCTAACGAGTGGAAAAAGGGAATGATCGTCAAGCTTCCTAAGAAAGGAAATTTAATGGAGTGCGGAAACTGGAGGGGTATCTGCGTGCTGCCTGCTGTAGCTAAGATAATAGCTAAAATCATCCTTGAGCGAATCAAACAACATCTCGAAGACACACTCGATGCCGAACAAGCAGGTTTCCGCTCTGGATCCTCCTGTGCCGACCACATCAACACCCTGCGGATTATCATCGAACAGTGTGTTGAATATCGATCGCCACTGCACCTGCTGTTCATCGATTTTGAGAAGGCGTTCGATAGTGTCAACAGGGAGTTTATTTGGCGTGCCTTACGCAGGAGAGGCATTCCCGATAAACTAATTGCTATTATCAAAGCTACATATGAAGGCTCCAAATGTCACGTTCTGCACAGGGGAAGGTTGTCTGAGGAATTTGAGATCCAAAGTGGGGTAAGACAAGGCTGTATCCTTTCACCAATATTATTCCTATTGGTGATTAGCGATGTGCTTCATGCAGCTTTGTCGACGGGAAACGGAGGAATTCGATGGACTCTTACATCTCAACTGAAACATCTTGACTACGCAGACGATGTATGCTTACTCTCCCACAGAATTGTGGACCTCCACCAAATGACAGCAGATGTGGAGAGGGAGGCAGGTGTCGTCGGGCTGAAAATTAATACGGCAAAAACTAAAATCATCAGCCTTGGAACTAACTCATCGGCTCAAATATGCATTGCTGGACAACCGGTAGAGAGAGTAGAGGATTTCCAGTATCTTGGGAGTATTGTCTCGACCGATGGTGGAACCGAACTGGATATAGCCAACAGGATCGCCAAAGCAAAGTCCGCGTTCGGGATGTTGTCCAAAATATGGCGAAGCAATGCAATCAGTTTGAGCACCAAAATAAGACTGTTCCGCTCCAACGTTGAATCCGTGCTGCTATATGGTTGCAGCACGTGGAGAGTGACCACTACTATCACCAGAAAGCTGCAAACGTTCGTTAATAGGTGTCTGCGCAATATCTTAAGGATTTTCTGGCCCAATCGTATCTCTAACGAACACCTTTACGAGAGAACGGGTCAGGAACCAATAGGCACAACTATCCAACGGCGGAAGTGGCAGTGGATTGGTCACACGTTCCGAAAGGGTGACAGCTCCATAGCGAACCATGCTATGCAATGGAACCCTCTAACTCACGATGGCAGAAGACCTGGCGGTCCGCGGAAAACATGGCGCAGAACAGTCGAGAAGGAGGCACGGCAGTTAGGGAAAAGTTGGGGAGAACTCAGACACATTGCCAGAAACCGTACACGATGGCGCGTAGGCGTAGTAGAGGCCCTAGGACCCACAAGGGGATACAGGACATAAGTATGGTCGTGCGCTTTCAATTGCTGAATCAATTGGACCTTGTAAGCGAATAATCCCAGATCTTTGTGCAGAATTCTCCCCAGGCTAGTGCGTGAAATGTTGAGCTGTTGAGATCGATGACGAGTTGATGTTCGTGAATTGAGTCTCACACTCTCGGCTACAGCAGCCACATTCTCGTCTGTGCGCACCGTACGACGACTGGGACCATGAGTGTTGTCCACTAGCATACCAGTCTCACGAACTCTTTGCACAAACTTGCGTGCAGCAGGCGCAGTGGGTGCTTCATTTCGGCCAAAACTTCTTTTCAAAAAACGCACTGTTTGGGCTACACAGCACTCACTTTGGAAATAAGTTTTCAATATTTCCCAATGTTGTTCAAGCGTAAAGCGACTCATTTCGTTCCGCGGAGGTATGATACTGACTTTCTGTCAAGATGTGTGTGTCAAAATAACCTATGATTTAAAAAGAAATCACTACCACTGGCCCACCCGTTAGTCACAATGCCTTCAAAGATGACAGAAAAGTTACTTAAGGGATGTTTTGTATTTTTGAAAGTTCATACACCTAAGTCTTGTGGAAAAATATAAATGATGACAGATTATCTAGGATCCTGTAAGCCAAATTTACCCTGAGGCCTTAGTTCATATTTCACCTTTAATTTACGGGCAATATATATTGCTATTGGGGTATCAGCAGTGGAACATTAGTTCAGTGACTCTAAATGGCAATTCCATTCATTTTTCCGAAGAGGTCAAATATCTAGGAATTGTCCTGGACAGGAAACTTTACTGGAACTCCCATGTTAAAAATAAAATGTTCAACGCGATCACTGCCATGTGGGCCTGTCGTCGTATGTATGGCGAAACTTCGGGTCTATCCCCAAAGTTCATATTCTGGTTATACGCGTCCATTGTCTGGTGAAAAAAAGAAAACTTAGGAGGTCACAACCATTAAACAAACTCAGTAAATTTCAAAGATTAGCTTGTCTCGGAACCACAGGTACTATGCGTACCTGTCCCACATCAGCCATAGAAGCTCTAATCAGACTTATTCCGTAAGTTAAAAAAGTGTCAATTCGCGGTGCAGTTATTCTTCGAAAGTCAGGTGTTACTGGTACATGGGATCATATGGATCTCATGGATCTATTAACGGACTTCCCCGAGCTAGACGTTGCTTGATCCAAAATGAATCATGTGCCATACCGACGGATCAAAAATGGATTCAGGGGTTGGTGCCGGTGTATGGATCCAATTATAATATTTCGAAATCACTTGAAAAGAGTCACAGTGTTTTGCAGGCCGAGATTTACGCTATTGAGACTTGCGCTAACATAAACTTGCACTCAGGCATCAAAGGTGCCTCTATCCACATACTCACCGACAGCCAAGCAGCGCTTAAAGCACTAATCGCCCACTTGATCAGCTCAAAATTAATTCTAAGCTGTTTCGACAGTTTACAAAACTTGACCCAACATGATAAAGTAAAATTGTGGTGGGTACCGGGTCATGACGGCAACGAAACTGCAGACCTGCTGGCTAGGAAAGGCTCCTTTAAGTTGTTTACTAGAGCTGAACCTTTTTGCGGAATATCTGATTCCGCCTTTAAACTGGCCCTAAACAGTTGGGAATGCAACATGTACCACTGGAATAACTCCCTAGGCCACAAATAAGCTAAAACAGTTTTGCAACCCTTCCAAAAAATGGCAGTTGATATCCTGAAATATAGCAGGATCGACATTAGAAGGCTTATGTGCTTTCTTACTGCTCATAACTGTAACATATTTAATACACTCGTACAAATGCCCAACCTTTTGCAGAATCAAAATGAGCGAATTCTTGGTCAAGAAGCGACTGAGTCAGTGGGCACCGTGGCGTAAGTGGTTAGTATGTCGGATCACTACGCATGAGGTTCCAAGTTCGAATCCCAAAAAAAACACCAAAAAGTTTTTTCACGGTCCCACCTCTCGCGAGCGTCTGAGAAACATCCGAGAGTATTGTTGTCACGAAAAAAGCCTCTCAAATCGCTGTTCGGATTCGGCATTAAACTGTAGGTCCCTTCCATTCGTGTGAAAAATATAACGCACACAACATGAGTGGTTGCGAGAAGCTAGGCCCTGGCACTCTAAAGAGCTGTTGCACCAAATATTTTTTTCTTTTTTTTGACTGAGTCAGCAAGGCCAGCAAAGCCATTCTAAGATTTATATTGAACTCAGGATGCTTCAGGAACGCGAACCAATTAAAAGAACTAATAATCGTTTTTTGCTCCTTACTGGAAAGCACTGTTGCACAAGCACAAGTTGAAATGGTCATTGAAAGTCTTGAGATCCAAGAAACTGTCGATCTGTTCATGGCTTGCTTGTTAAGTCTATTATGTAGGTAGTCACTCCCTTTACACTAACAAATAAATCTGGAAGAATTTATCACAAGAAAGTGAGTAACACGCTGAACTTCACCCGATGATTATCCCAGTACTCAAAGAGCTATTTGCTAGTAGTCTTAAACAATGTCACATACCAAGAACATGGAGGGAGGTAAATTTGGCTTTTATACCCAAGGCGAGAAAGGCAAGTCACACCACAGCGAAGGACAAAACACTTGAAAGATTGCTCGACATTTACATACACAGTATATGTCCGGGGGATTTATCCCCAGTCCAACACGCACACACAAAGGGTAAAAGTGTGGAAACTGCCCTACATTATGTTGTCGGCTCTATAGAAAAATCATTTAAAGATAAAGAGTTCAACCTAGCTGCATTTGTGGACATTGAAGGAGCCTTCAATAATGTAAATAGCGACGCGGTTAAAAGAACCCTAAGAAACCTAGACATCAACATCAGTCTAATTAGCTGGATTGTTAGCATGCTCGAGGAAAGATACATAACCACCGAAATTAATGGTTCAAAGCTCAAAGCATATGCCTCTAGGGGTACTCCTCAGGGCGGGTTAATCTCCCACTGCTTTGGGTCATTGCTCTTAATGAGGTACTATATCAACTAAAGAACAGTGGCGTCAGAGCCATAGCTTATGCCGATGAAGTTGTGCTGCTTGCAGCAGGTAAATTCCAGCCTACCCTTAGCAAAAAACTTGATGGTGCTCTAAATACTCTTGACATATGGACCAGAAACTGCGGTCTAAAGGTTAATCCCAAAAAACTGATCTAGTACTTTTTACGAACAAAAGGAAAATAGCAGAGTTTGGAACACCTTGTGTTGATGGTGATTGATTGATAGCCGCCCGTGAGTCTGCGGTAAGAGCAATACAGCCAGAAGGTATCATCATCTTTATCGACAGCCAGGCAGCTATAAAAGCGATGACTGCCATAGAAATTAAATCGAAGCTTGTGAAGCGTTGTCGAGAAGAGCTCAGGGTTCTTGGAACACAGCATAAGGTATCGCTCTGTTGACTCCCTGGGATAGGTATCCCAGGCGTTGAGAAAGCCGACTAGCTGGCAAGAATCGGCTCAGCAGCCTTACTAGAACAAGTTAACAAGTGTGTATCCCGCCTTGCACACTCAAGCTCGTTACAGGGAATAAAGCCATTAGAGAGGCGAACACAAGATGAAAACTTGTGCCACCACTAGGAAGCTATGGCCATCCTTCGACAAAGCAAGCATCAAGAGAATTACTCGGAAAGATAGGAAATCCCTTTCCACCCTCGTGGGCATCGTTACGGGACACAATAATCTGCGGTACCACTTGAAGAATTTACACCTGGCGGAGGAAGAACTCTGTAGAGGCTGTGGTGACGAGGGAGTTTTGAGGACACTACCCACTTCCTGTGCCTCTGTCCATGTCTTCAAGACTTCAGGAAAAAGTTCCTTGGTAATTATTTCTTCCAGGATCTCGAGGAGCTCTCCGCCGTTTCGACAGGAAAAATGTTGAACTTCATCAAATCACCAGGGTGGTTTGTATATAGAAACGAAGTTAGTGATTGAGTTTGAATAGTTTTTTTTGTCGGTCTTCACTAGGTCTCATTGGGTAAAGGATTACTTTTTCCCCTATGGGTATCACAATGGGTCAACGCCTGAGTGTGGCAGAGAGCGTCTCTCCCTGCCAGCCCACATATCTAACCTAGGAATGATCTGAGAAAAAAAGCATATGTAGTTGTGAAGCGCGGTCTTATATGAGTCTTATTACAGTCTGTCTACATTGATCACAATATTCGCAGCTACGTTGAATTCAGATGAATTCTCAGAATATTTGTTCAGAATCATTCAGTACAATCATTACAACCTTTAAACATTTAAAGCCTACGCAAACCAGTGTCTCCTCTGATCTGTTCCCCCATTTTTCCTTTCGCCCATGCCCTCAGAACTATTATTATATAAGCGTATTAATAATCCTCCTGGCGTGCGCAAATTATGACTTCTTAAGGTTCTAAAGCATATCAGTTGTAGCTGATATAAGTCCGAGCTTCTGAACTTATCGAACTACATTGGCATCCATGGCATTCCGATCCAGAGAACCTTGTTAGTGCAGGTAAGCTATCTAGCAAAATGCATACACTCCGTCGTGAAATGTTTGTGTAGACAGTGGCCTCCACAATTACCTTGCACATTCGCATTTTGGAAGATATTGAATTCAGTCATGCTATGGCAACAACTTTTGTCTATCATCTACGATTCATCTAAGCCGGGGATACACCTTCGATTACCACGGAGTCGTAGCTTGGACTCCATTCCCCGTGTCATAAAAACGATTCATACAAACGCTCTCCAGCTAATCGTTTGGTGTTCTGATTAGATTTTCTGTGCTCATTATCGTCAGCATTATCATTGACCAGCATTCTCTCAGTTCAACAACCCTTTCCTCTAAAAAATCCATATGGAATAAAGTTCATTAATGTGACTAATGCCAGACACCTGCTGACAATACCCCAAACCAAGCGAATCCATTGCTGGCAATCGCAAATTACTGGGAAATATCCAATGAGTTCCATTTAAATGCATTACGACTACAGATCAGATCTTAACATCTAATCTAAGAAGACGTAAAATAACCCTGTATTCGCAAACGAATAGCAGTTCTCCGCAAAATGTCCGAGAGATCAATCTCATTATGCAAATGGAATTCACACAAATCCGACTGCCTCTGCCCATACCACTAACGGTGCAAAGATCTCCCCTCAACGATACCGAGACAAAAGAACTAATCCAAAGCAAACATCTTACTTGTCTTTCACTAATTAAATCCCATCCGAAACGGGACATTTGTTTGACCGATCGGCATACGGAAACACCCTGCGCGCCGTCAAGTGAAGGGAAATCCCACCGCACGAAGTGAACGAGGTAATTAAAATAGCACACTCGTAGGGATACCAATTTGAAGCACTCTCTGGACGGGTGTACAAATAGCGCCAATTACACCAAGAAAGTCATTGACCGCATTACCGAGAGCACATCGGTGGCAGCGGCTTCGACGAAAGGAATGGTTCTTGAATGATACACTATTCCCCAGTACTCTGTGCTTCGAAAAGTTGCTGGAAGAAGCACAAAAAAACCACGAACCATGCTCGAATTACTCACTTCTGGTCTCTTAAAACCACGAACCACCATCTCCAAGTCCAACTGCGATGACCATCAGCTCTGATACAGATACAGATACACGACGAAAGAAGAAAGATACTTTCGTTTAATTGCGCATCGTTCGCTGTTCGTTTGGTTTATTTTTTTTTTATGTTTTCTTTTTTCATTAGAGCGTTTCCTCAAGAACCGTTCTTTTCTACGAACCGACCACAGATTCCCATTACATAAACCTAACTGGATAAATATTATTTATACTTCTTCGTAGAGTGCTTAAGCGAAATAAACGAATTTCAGTGTGTAGAGTGCCTGCGCAGTTACGGGAGATAATTAGTCAAAGTGACCAGAGGAATTAGCAGGTAGTTGCACTTTGCTAAGTGAATTTCTTAATTATTCGAATTGTTACTGCATCTCAATGCACATTGTGTGTTAATTGGAATCTTCTTCCCGTTTTGACAATCAATCGAATGGCGCGCTGGTCCATTGTGTGATGTATCTGTGAAGAAATTGCTCCAAATTGGCGAAAGTTTAAAAGGGAAATTATACACGTTAGTGTAACTCTTTGTGTGCAGTACGTTCGCGCGCTTAAAACCGGTGCCAAATGATCCGAATATATGCTGTATCACTAATAATAGGTATTAGTGGACACTTCTTTAAATACTCGTACAATATCTGTTTGGTTGTGCGAAAGAAAAAGAAACCGACGGAGAAATTATAGTGGACAACTACATCAAAATGGAACACAAACATACACACTGACGTAGAGAGAATTTTTTGACAGCACATAGCACTCTGTCTAGGTTCACTTTCGATCATTACTAACAGAAGCAGAGCTAACACTTAGAGAGGAAAATTTCACTTTTGAAGCAGGTTTGTTATATGATCTTTCATTTCTAAAGGTATTTAGAACCAGGCTTAGATGTCGAATGGAGATCACTATCGTTTCGTAATAAAATGAGATAAACTTTCTGAGAAGTTGCAGATGAAAAGAAAGGCTTGGTAGTAGAATACTTCTTGGCAGGAAATTGATGAAGAAATTCTTCTATGAATGTTCTAGATTGATGGAAGTCACTGTCGGAGCCTGAATTCGATCTAGGTGGGTTTCGACAACTTGGCAATCTACCTGTAATTTCTTAACGTAACAAGGTGGTAAATTGTGTGAAATACTTCCACTTTAGTTGAGCAAGGACAATTGATGACTAATTGCTTGTGCATAACAAATATGAGGTACTACTGTGAATCTGTTAAATTTGGATGAATAAAAATCTTGACTGTTGGCACACGTTAGTCACTAGGAGATGATTCAACCAACATAAGAACTCGTGTTGTAGATAAATTTAGATATATTTTTTTCAGAGCTTTGACCTCTCAAATGTACGATTTGACGTGTTCAGTCTAATGCCCCAGGGCATAATGTTTGTGAATCAGACCATTTCAATACTTTCGGCGACATGTATTGACCTTATAAGTATCAACCAACGATGACTTCTGTTCACTATGAATATGTAAATAGATAGATAATGATTATATAAATTCAAAGGTAAGCAAGATGATGACTAAGTATGCATTAGTCCTAGTTTATTATAACTACACAGAGTAGTAAGCTTAATTGTTGGTTTCCCTTCTTTTTTAAACGTAGGCAAAGGCAAGGTTAAAAGGCGACGTTGACCAATATTCTGCCATCAGGCAGAACGAGCCACTCAACAGTGACAATGAAAGTCAAGGTTCCCGTCAATCCGATCAGAATAAAGTGATGATAGCGATATCTAAACTTAAATCCAACAAAGCTGCTGGAGCTGACGGCCGTGCCGCCGAACTTTTGAAGGCGGCAGGAGATGAGTTGGTAAGGAGCATGCACCAACGCATCTGTAAAATCTGGTTTTACGAAAGTATGCTGGATCAATAGAACTTCAGCATCGTTTTGCCTATCCTGAAGAAAGGAGACCCTGTGACCTGTTCCAACTATAGAGATATGAGTATTCTCAACATCGCGTGTAAGATCCTGTCTACCGTATTATTTCAACGTCTTAAGTTGATCGCTAACAACCTGATAGGTCTTCATCAGTGCAGTTTCAGGTCTGGAAGGTCCACCATTGACCAAATATTCACACTACGACAGATCTTGAAAAAGCCCTGCAATATAAAATTGATGCGCACCGCCTCTTCACTGATATCAAAGTTGCTACTGCTGTATGCCATAGAGACATGAACTTTGTTAGTATCGGATGAGGATGCGCCTTTTTCTTTTGAGAGAAAAGTTCTTCGAGAGATCTTTGTCCCGTCTGCATAGACGGCGAGTGGAGAAGTACTTCGACTTAAGTCGTCTGTTTTGCTTTCTTGCAGTTTGGCCACATCTTTCTTGATATCACACAGTTTGTTAGCCTAGTTCATTTAATATTAGTATACGTAAACCAGTTTGAGGAGGTTTTCGCCTTGACTGCCCCCATCGGAATGTGGACCAATTCTACAAGTGAACAGTGGAGAGCTGAGTCTTGCCTTCGTTTCCATAAACGTTACTGTGCCCTGGAACTCAAATCATGGTTAGGAGGCTTGTCTATCCATGACTATGGTGATCTTTAGCCTTGGTATTATATTTGTATAAGTGGGCACCATGGTGTAAGTGGTTAGTGTGTCGAATCACTACACATGAGGTTTCAAGTTCGAATCCCAGAAAACACCAAAAAGTTTTTTTCACGGTCCCACTTCTCGCGAGCGTTTGACAAACATCCGAGAGTATTGTTGTCACGAAAAAGCTTCGCCCTTCGGATACGACACTAAACTGTAGGTCCCTTGCCATTCGTGTGAAAAAATATAACCCACACAACATGAGTGGTTGCGAGAAGCTAGGCCCTGGCACTTGTATAAAGTTTCTGGCGGCATGCATCGCGGATAGCGAATAACTCCGGGTAGAAAACAGGAGGAAGTTCGATGATTCAGAAAACACACCTGCACCGACTTCGCAGTCCATTTCTGAAGTGTCTGTATAGATTCTAACATCGAAATCCTTAATCAACTGTCCGTCTTGCCATTCTGTTCTTGTGGGGAACTGTACCTGGAATTACTGTCAAAATAATTTTGGGGATAATATAATCCACAGATGCAATCCAAAGTAATAGGATCGTAATGAAAAACATGACCGTGATTCTTTATACGGGTGGCGCTAAGGCATCGAGGGGTTCCAGAAACCATTGATCAGATGATTTTGGAAATAGAAGAAGGACGTCACTTTATCTTCAAGCAGATAGTCAAGGACTGTAATAAAAAGCAAATAACTTAAACCGCTTCCCTGGTGCACCCCGACTTTGATTGAGAACTCTTCGGTTACTCCAGCGGGACATGCTACTCTTGTCTTTGCTCCTCCGTATATGTCCATGAATAGCAACGCAAAATCTTGATGGGAATTCTTAACGAACGACTAAGTGCATGGGTGGAAAGAAATAATGTGTTGACGGAGCATCAAGCTGGGTTCAGAAGAAATTACTCCACTGTAGACAACATTTACAATTTAGCTTCCATTGTCCACCTGAAACTTGCTGAAAAGAAAAAAGTGTATGCCTTTTTTGTCGATTTTAAGGCGGCTTTCGATAAAATTTGCCGAAAAGCCTTAATTTACAAGCTGCACACAATCGGAGTGTCGACAAAATTAATCAATCTTATTGAACGCATATACTCCCACACTCAAATAGCAGTATGGACAGGTAAAGATATGCCTGAATACTTTGAGATTCGCTATGGAGTAAAACAAGGGTGTTTATTATCTCCACTCCTTTTTGCGTTGTATATAAACGATCTTCATGACGCCTTAGGAGGAGGGCTAAATATCGACACTCTAAGGATAAGGCTGTTATTATATGCAGATGATATGGTAATTTTGGCGGATGATCCCAAAGTTCTGCAACAAATGATAGTGCGCTTGGAGGAATACTGCAAGATGTGGAGCTTGGAAGTGAACCTATCCAAATCTGAAATTATGGTTTTTAGAAATGGAGGGCAGTTATCTAATCAAGAGCACTGGACTTTTAACGGAGAATGTGTACGAGTTGTATCTAGCTACAATTATCTGGGAGTAATACTGACCCCAAAACTTTCCTTTGCTCAACATGTAGCGAAAAGGAACGCAGCAGCAAAAAGTTCCATTAATGCAACATGGCAATGCTTCTTAGCAAAAAAAAATATACCACTTAGCGCAAAATGGAGATTATTCCAGGCAGTAAGTAGAGCTATTCAAACTTATAGTGCGCAAGTCTGGGAGTTTGGTATGTTTGAAGAGGTGGACAAACTACAACGCTACTTTTTAAAAAGAATATTAAGACTACAAACTACTCCAAACTATGCGCTGTCGTTAGAAACAGGAGCAGAAGATGGCCACTTTTACACCCTTGATTTACACCTAAGGTATATAAAGAGAACTCTTTTTGCATATGATGAAAGGCGATTACCTAACCAGCTGACCAACAAATTATTAAGAAGGAATCTGTTCTGGGTAAGAGAATTAAATATTCTTGGACTCCGTTTTGGAATAGGCTGGGGTGATGCTGAAATATCTCCACGAGAATGGAATAGAAAAAGTGTCAATTTGCTTATACAACTCAAGGCTGAGAAACACCATGAAAACCTACAAAGAGCAGTAGAGAGTAACACGAGATTTTACAAATATTTGAATTATTCAAAACGACAAATTTACTTTTCGGACCATAATGATCTAAACAAAATCACCTGGATTTTTAAAGCAAGATGTGATATACTATGGCTTAACGGTAATAGATTCGGAAATTGGGAGTCAACCTTATGCTCACTATGCAATATGCGCGAAGAAGAGAATATCCAGCATTTTCTAGGTAGGTGTCCTGTGTTAAATTAATGTAGATTACGTTACCTTGGAAAAACTTGTCGTACTGATGAAGAAATAATAGGAATTCTTAATGGAGAAAACCCCAATGATTGGAATAGACTATCAAATTTTATGAAAATAGGTCTATCTTACAGAAAAGTTCTCATTCAAGAATTCAATTAAAAGTATTATCATTTGTTATCCATAAATATGTCACTTGTTCTTTCGTTATATTGTGCTCTTTATATAATACTAAATTCACTTGTATCGCTGTAAATAAATCTAATTAACCAACTTTCCGACAGACGACTAATATGGTCATTATCGTAATATTATATTTACCAACACAAATGTTAAATTTGAATTGTTTATAATGAATATGTTAAACATTTTTTGTTGAGAATAAATATACTGTTTACTATTACTACTACTACTACTACTACTACTATATGTCCATGATCATCTATAAATATAATAGGTTTCTGGTACCTCTCGGTGTCTAAACGCCACTCATATCAGATCCTTTGGTTGTCTGTCGAATGACTTTTCAAAGGCAATCAATACAATACGAAAATCCTTTAAGGAATCGAAATGATTTTTCATTATGATCCTTATACTTTGGATTGCATCTGTGGTTGATTTACCCGCGACAAACCCGCACTCATCGGGGTTTCACTTTCGCAGTTGGCCACCTAATGCCCGCTTAACGATCTTCATGGTGTGTGACATCAGCTTGAAACCCTTCCCTTTATACACAGAGAGAAGGTAGCTTTTCCTCCATTGATTCGGCTGATGGGAGACATCGGGTTCGGATGGCTCAGAACTCTCATCTCTAAATTTATGAAAGGTGATCCAATACCTCTCATAAAATTCTAGATGAGAATTCTGAGCCACCTGAACGCGATGTCTCCCATTTTTCCCAGAACTCAGAGGGCATCTCCTCTGGCCCAACCGCTTTTCGTTTTTTGGAGTATTTGACCGCCTCACTAACTTCTTCGACTGTAATGTCGGGTATATCTCCACAGCTAGGGGTGGCTCATGGAAAGTATAGCCGTGGAAACTGTTCATTCAAAAGTTCTTCACAATACTGCCGCGACCTCTGCAGAATTTTGTCGTCATCCACAAGAAGCTGGCTATCAGCAATGTTAATGAACTTTGGCGAACGAATATCCTGAGCATTCCTCCTTCTTTGGGCGGACATTTTGAAGATGGTTGCGTTCTTGTTCATATTGTGTTGTCGCAGCTCCTGGATATCCTGATATCCATCAGCAACCGGGGAAGATATTTTCTCCAGCTCTCGATACAGGCCCCCATACTCTGCTTGAGCTGGGCGCACTTCTTCTTTCCTTTTTTCTTGCAGCATTTGTATTCCACTTTGAGGCGAGATTTTTCGTCTCTATTATTAGAGGGGCACTTTGAACAACCTTTGGAAGACAAAAAAAAAATACAAATATTTGGCGCAACAGCTCTTTAAAGTGCCAGGGACTAGCTTCTCGTAACCACTCATGTTGTGTGCGTTATATTTTTCACACGAATGGAAGGGACCTACAGTTTAATGCCGAATCCGAACGGCGATTTGAGAAGCTTTTTCGTGACAGCAATACTCTCGGATGTTTGTCAGACGCTCGCGAGAGGTGGGACCGTGAAAAAACTTTTTGGTATTTTCTGGGATTCGAACTTGGAACCTCATGGACCCACCTTTGGAAGCCGCTTTATTCTTATTTATCACTTCCTTAGTTTCAGCACTCCACCACCATGATTCTTTGGCGTGCTGATGGTGGCCTTTTGAAGGTCCTAGCATTGATTTGGCCTTCTTTAAGCAAGTTGGCTGTAGGGAATCCCACATATTTTGTGCTCTGTATCTGCTCTTCATCCTCAACTTTGTTGATGGTGCGAGAGAGGTAATTTTTCATCACGGAAATAAAAGCCTCGCCTTTTTTTTTGTCCAGATTGTACCACTTGATTTTCTCAGTGACCCTTGTTTTTTTTTTTATATATAATTTGCGCGCACTCAATGGATTATGAATACCCTTAACTTGTTTACACACAGTACGGGTGTTGGAAAGGGTAGATAGAGAGACAGAGAAAGATTTTTGGTGTAGTGGTTTTTGAAGCTCAGTTGTTTATGCTTTTCTTTGGTGTCTTTATTCAAATTTCTGTTAGCAGGAGGCAGTGTTGCTGAGCGATCGCCTATCCCAGGATCATTTTACAAACTTTTACCCTTAGACCACTGCTGTAAGTGATCAGGTGTCGGCTTTGTTTGATGAACATGGTATTTAACACGATAAGACCATGTGATCTGCACTGCTTAGGATATCTGGCGTCGTATCGCAGTCTCCATGGCAGCCTTCGTTTGACTTCCGACATGTTCATTCAGATTTTCTCCAATAAACAGAAACTCTTCCTTTGGGATGTTCTTTAAGAGATTTTGAAAATCTAGTCAAAATTCATCTTTCTCCCTTTGCACCCAATATGGGGAGCATATGCACTGACAATATTCCACACCTCTTCTCGTACTACTAGTACGATCGTTGAACTTCGAAATGGACAAGATGTTACCGAGTAGCTCTGGCGCAAGGATGATACCGTTCCGATTCCGTTCCGTAGTAGAACATCTTGTAATCTTTTGTCCTAACGTCCAAGAAATGCGCCCGATCTCCGGTGTTTTGCCAATTCGTTTCTTTGACACACAAGAATCCACCCTCCATCTATGCATCATCTCTTCCAGCTCGTAACTTCGCCCGGTAATACTACCAACGTTCGAACTCGCAACCCTTATCGTTCGTCTAAACTATTTCATTACGAGTACTTTGCTAGCCCCCGGAATCCGTATAGCTTTGACATGAACATTTCTGCTCCCAATTGCGAAAGGTTCAAATATGTGGGATCTATGATCATTGGTGAAGCAACCTGTGATGACAACATCAATCATCGCATTAAAGACTGCACTACATAATACATATGTCGCAAACAAGGTAAGTGAAAGTAACTTACTGTTACCTAGTACCACAATTTGAATTAAGTCAAACCAGCGTCCAAATAGATTTTTCAAATTTACAAGTAAATTAAGAAGACTTATGAGAGCGAAGTCTAAATTGATATGGCGCAATTTAAATAAATTACTTTACTGTCTTTTAAACTATTTATGACTTCTGGAAAAGGATCTTGATATTCCTGAGAATATTTCCCGAGTCATAATGTTATAAAAAAAAAAAAAAAATGAAATTGAAAGTTCTACCTTAACCGATATTTTTATTGCCCCAAAAGCAAAATGTATAATTTGAGGACAAAATTTCGGAATAACTTAACGATGTTTCTAATTTTTATTTATTACGATCATCAGTCATCACATTTTTCAAAGTCAATCGCTGAATCACCATCTGGTCGGTTCAAATTAAATATTTGACAACGATGTGTGACATTGTAACAAATTCATCATTCCATATTCATTTATGGACCAGATTATTGAACCCTGTTCAACAATGATCGGCACTGTCTTAAATTTATTACTTGTACCCGTATATATAGGGCAAGTATTGGTTTAGTTTTTTTTTTTTTTTCTAAAGAAATCTCTACTTAAAATTGATTGTTCCATAAACATACAAGGATATCGAGATTTAATCTTATTGAAATACAGATACGTGATGGTGAACTCACTGTGAACCCCCGATGTGAAAAAAGTGTATTGTGGTGATTAGGTATTTTTGATTATCATAAGGGGTACCACAAACTGCATTAGTATATTCTGTAGTGAAATAAAGATACATGTATGTATTTGGAAAACAACCTCATTGATCATTACATAAAAGATACTTTCCTTATCCTTGATCCATTACTCGCAAACTAATTTACATACCAACCGAGGAAATCCATAAAGACCGGAGTCTGGTTTCACAAATAACAAAACCCCGGCTGTAAAAGAAACCGCGCCTTGTGCCTTTATTGACGTTCAGGGAGCCTTTGACAACATTTCTTATGGAGGCTACGAAGACAAGAAGGCTATGACTAGAAATGATATCACCACCCTGATCATAAACTGAATTCTACCCATGCTACAAAACAGAAAAATAAAACTAGAGTGCGGAGGATTGCTGAAAACTATAATATTATAGCCACTAGAGGCTGTCGGCAGATATAATTTTGAGGTAGTAAAGGATTTTGTCTACCTAGGCTCTATGGTGAACTCCGCAAATGACATCACTAGGGAGATCACACGGAGAATTACTCTTGCCAATCTTTGTTTCTATGGGCTAAAATGGTAATTGATAGCAAAGCCCTATCTTGAACTACTAAGGTCTTCTTCTTCCTTTTATCAGCGAGGCTATGATCCGAAAACAAGGGATCACAGCCCTCCCACTTCACTGCATTTCTACTGATCCGCCTGTGGGGTTCGCCTATTTGACCTCAGAAAATATCGGCAGGCCTGCCGATTTTGGATCACTCGGTTACTGAGGCCAATGAAATGCCGATGTCGTCGCATTTGTCTGATCCAGGCGTTTATAGGCCTGCCTTTCCTACATCGCGATGTCTTTGGAACGTGCATAGATATTGCCTTTTTAACAGGGTTCAAATGATCTCTTCTTTGAACGTGGCAATACCAGCTGAGCCGGTCGCGCTCTAATTTGTGTACGATGGTTTCCTTGATGTGAAAGCTTCCACGGATCTTCGAACTTCTTATTCGATCAAGCTTGGTCACTCCTGCTGTCATGCGAAGCATCTTCATCTCAGCTGCCGTTAATTTACTCTCATAATTTTTGTACATCGTCCAACATTGTGAACCGTATGTGAGCGCTGGACGTACAACTGCGGTGTAGAGCCTTCCTTTCAACTTAGGGGGCATTTTTCTGTCACAGAAGATAGCGGAATTTTCTCGCCACTTCATCCACCCTACGCTTACACGATGATTGATGTCGTCATCACAAGTTGCTTTGCTATTAATCATAGATCCCAGATATTTGAACTTTTCGCACTTGGGAAGCACTGTTCCATTCAAATAAATGTCTGGAATAGGCCTGAGTGGATCACAGAACGGGCAGCACAAGTACTCTGTCTTTTTTGAACTAATGCGATACCCATTTCCCTCCAAAACGTCCACCCACACATCAAGTGCTCGTTGCAGGGATGTAGGATCCTCACTTATGATGGCTCCATCGTCAGCAAAGAATAACTGATGTACCTTGGGGTCCATCACTTTACCTTCAAGCAGATAATCAAGGACTGTAATAAAGAGTAAAGGACTTAAAACGCTTCCCTGGTGCACCCCGACTTTGATTGGGAACTCTTCGGTTACTCCAGCGGGACATCTTACTCTTGTCTTTGCTCTTTCGTACATGTCCATGATCATCTGTACATAGGTTTCTGGAACCCCTCGATGTCTTAGCGCCACCCATATCAGATCTCGTGGTTGTCTGTCAAATGCCTTTTCAAAGTCAACCAATACAATATGCAAATCCCTTAAGGAATCACGATGTTTTTCCATTATGATCCTTATACTTTGGATTGCATCTGTGGTTGATTTACCCGAGACAAACCCGCAGTGATCATGAGATAGCTGAATTATTTTTCGCAGTCGGCCACTTAATACCCGCTCAACGATCTTCATGGTGTGTGACATCAGCTTGAACGAACGGTAGCTATCACAGTTTCGCGTATCACCCTTCCCTTTGTATACAGGGAGAAGGTAACTTTCCCTCCATTGATTCGGCATTGGATCACCTCTCATAAACTTGGAGATGAGAATTCTAAGCCATCTGAACCCGACGTCTCTCGTCTTCTTCCAGAACTCAGAGGGCATCTCGTCTAGCCCAACCGATTTTTGTTTTTGGAGTATTTGACCGCCTCACTAACTTCTTCGACTGTAATGTCGGCTATTTGTTTACAGTTAGGGGTGACTCTTGGAAGTATAGCCGGGGAAACTGTTCATTTAAAAGCTCTTCACAATACTGTCGCCACCTCTGCAGAATTTTGTCGTCATCCACAAGAAGCTGGCCATGAGCATTGCTAATGAACTTTGGCGAACGAATCTCCTGAGCATTGTTCCTTCTTTGGGCGGCTATTTTGAAGATAGTGGCGCTCTTGTTCATATTGTGTCTTCGCAGCTCCTGGATAGCCTGGTTTGCATCAGCAACCGGGGAAAATATTTTCTCCAGCTCCCGATACAGGCCCTCCGTACTCTCTGCTTGAAGCTGGGCGCACTTCTTCTTCGCTTTTTTCTTGCAGCATCTGTATTCCATTTCGAGGCGAGCTTTTTCGTCATTATTATTAGAGGGGCACTTTGACCAAGCTTTGAAAGCCGCTTTCTTCTCATTTATCAGCATCTTAGCTTCATCACTCCACCACCATGTTTCTTTGGCGTGTTGATGGTGGCCTTTTGAAGCTCCTAGCAGTGATTTGGCCTTATTTAAGCAAGTTCGCTGTAGGGAATCCCACATATTTTGTGCTCTGCACTCTTCATCCTCAGCTCCGTTGATGGTGTGAGAGAGGTAATTTTTCATTACGAAAACAAAAGCTTCGCCTTTTTCTTTGTCCAGATTGTACCACTTGATTTTCTCAGAAACCCTTGTTTGTTTGCTTTTCTTCGGTGTTTTCATAAAAATTTCTGTTAGCAGGAGACGGTGTTGCCGAGCGATTGCCTCTCCCAGGATCACTTTGCAATCTTTTACCCGGGGCTTCATGAAACTGCCTACCAAATGGTAGTCAATCTGAGTTTCATCTTCACCACTGCTGTAAGTGATCAGGTGTCGGCTTTGTTTGATGAACATGGTATTTAACACGATAAGACCGTGTGATTTGCACATGCTTAGGATGTCTTCACCAGGAAGGTTCCTGGTGCCATATCCTAGTCCTCCATGGCAGTCTTCATAGTCTTCGTTTGATTTCCCGACATGTCCATTCAAATCTCCTCCAACAAATAGAAATTCTTCCTTTGGGATGTTCTTAAGGAGATTGTGGAAATCTAGCCAAAATGCATCTTTATCTCTCTGATTGTACCCATCGTGGGGAGCATATGCACTGACAATATTCCACACCTCTCCTTGTATTACTAGTTTGAGAGACATCAAACGGTCGCTGGACTTCGAAATGCTCAAGACGTTACCAAGTAGCTCTGCCGCAAGGATGATACCGATTCCGTTCTTAGACTTTTCCGTTCCGTAGTAGAACATCTTGTAATCTTTTGTCCTAACGTCCAAGAAACGTGCCCGATTCCCGGTGTTTTTCCATTTCGTCTCTTGGACACACAAGATGTCGACCCGCCTTCTATTCATCATCTCTTCCAGCTCGTAACTTCGACCGGTCATGCTTCCAACGTTCCAACTCGCGACCCTCAAATTGCGTCCAAACTGTTTCATTATTTTGCTAGCCCCCGGAATCCGTATAGCTCTGACCCGAACATTTCTGCTCGGTCCAGGATCAGTACCATGCACAGCAGTGGTAGTGCCTTTCCTTTTTGCAAGTATTACCATAATGATACAGTTTTGCAATACAATTTTTTGCACCATATTGCGATGGTGTTTGTTGTTTGACACGTGCATGCTCCTGTTTTAGTATTGTTTGATCTTTCTTTTATGACACCGGTGATCTCCAGTCGTGTCAACCCACGGACTCGCATGCACACTTGTGGGAGGGTTTTTAAGGTAGTATATGTGTCGCTAGGCTCACTTGGGTGTTATATTGCCTAGATCTGATTTGTCCCCTTAGTCGCCTTTTACGACAAGCGCTGGTTATTGGGGGGGGGGGGGCTGCAGTGATATTCTTAACCCGTCCCTGCACGGGGGCTTGAACTACTAAGGTATCTCCTTATAAGACACTAATCATCCCAGGCTTGCTGTATGGCGCAGAGGCATGGGCTTTGACACAACCGGATGAGGATGCCCTTGGCTATTTCGAGAGAAAAGTTCTTCGAGCGATCTTTGGTCCCGTCTGCATAGACGGTGAGTTTAGAAGAAGGTACAATGCCTATATAAGGACATCGACTTAGCCAGAAGAGTTCACATACAGCGACTAAGATGGCTGGGTCATTTAGAGCGGATGGAGCCCAAAGTTCCCGCTAAGAAAGTCTTCGAATCCACCCCGGATGGACGACGCTGTAGAGGACGACCTCGCGATAGGTGGCGCAAACAAGTGGAGGGGGACCTCAACCAACTTGGTGTGCGCAACTGGAGGCAGCTTGCTCGTAACCGTGCTAGTTGGAGAGGTTTGTTGGTTGAGGCCCAGGTCCACCCCGGACCGTAGCGCCATCTAAGTAAGTAAGGAAGAGGCTGTCGACAGAGGAGATTATTGTCACATCTGCTTTGGACCTTAGATATGGGCGAATTGCTAGAGCTACTAACCAATTCTGGTAACACTGTCGAGGTTGTCATCAGCATTGTGAGTGAATTCCAAAACATAATGTCGGAAATGATGAAATGAGCCTTCAACTTGATCTCAAAATGATGCAGAACCAAGGGCTTAACCATCAACCCTGGAAAGCTACCCTTGTACCCTTTTCTAAGAAGAGGAAGCTCGAACTGAAGCAAATCTCACTGGAAATCACCCCCATCAATCCTACTACCTACACTAAAACCGTCAGACCAATGGTCACCTACGCCTCTCTAGTGCGGTGGCCTAAGACATAACAGACCAATGCTTAGGAATAGTTAAATCACCTACACCGATTAGCCCGTGTCGGCATGAGCGGGGCAATGAAAACGAGCCTGACGGCAGCATTACGTACAATGCTTAAACTCTACACCGCTGCACCTCACAGTGCAGAAAGAAGCTACGCTAAGTGCTCTTAGACTGCCTTAGATACACGAACTGAAATAAGGTGGTTTTTACAAGCCGTCTGAGCATTCTTCAAGCCATCCTTCAAGATTCCAGATGCACAAGAGATTTCGGTTCTCCAGAAAATTCGAAATGGTCATTAGTGACTGTCAAGAATGGAGAAACAAAGGTCTCAATACACCACCCAACGCACAAATCTAGTACACAGATGGCTCTAAATTGGAAAAAGGCAGCATCGCGGTCTATGGTCCCAACTTTCAGCGTGTGGCGATAGTTCATGCGATAGAACCACGCATTCAAGAATGTCTGCGGAAAAAATCTACCGGTACCTGCATCCACATCTATTCAGACAGTCAGGCAGCACTAAGGGCCCTTAATTCCTATACGGTAGGGTCAACGCTCGTGTGGGACTGTCTCGACCTCCTCGATAGTCTCGCATCCACAAATCAGGTTACCATAAAATGGATTCCTGAACACAAAGCTTTGAGGAGAACGAACGATCAGATAGTCTGGCGTGGAGAGGCGCTGGGCGCCCATTCATCGGCCCTGAACCCTGTTTCGGGGTACCACCCAGTGGCATCCACTCCACAATTTACAAAATGGGAAGCTAAGGGACCTGTCAAACACTGGACCAACTAAAATGGGCCTAAGACAAGCGAAAAATTTCAAAAGCAAGCTACTAGAACTCAGCAAAGAGGATTTGCGAACTTTTACGGGATACCTTACCGGACATTGTCCACTCAGGTACCATCTGAATAAAACAGAACTATCAGATACAGCCATGCGCAGACTCTACGGGGAACGAAGACACACAGCAGACCATATTCTTTGTGAATTCCCAGGGTTCGCAAAGAAACTATTACTCCATCTAACGTGGATTTGGATGGGGCCAGCTTTTACCTGCGCTATGATAAGGCCTCAATTTTAATTCTGGTTAATCACTGAGCCAGCACAATAGATCTTCTAAGTCGCAGTGAACTTGAGTTCCACACTTCTTATGTATTTGGAACAAATAGATATCAATACATCATTGGCATTGGAACATATTCAGAAACTCAATAAGTGCTCACTTCGAAATGAAATGAAATGAAGCTGCTCTGGATGAGAGGGCACGTAGGGACTGAGGATAACGAAAAGGCGGCTTTTCTAGCAAAGCAATAGCCAAGCTCTGGGTTCTCTGTATCCGGAACCATTTGCTGCAATTGACAGGTAGAGTACCTGATCAACAACTGGATCGCGGCAGAACACCAGAGATGGTAGTCAACTGTGGAAAGTTACAGGCACTCAAAAATGGATATTAAAATACCAGCTGGCACCACTCGTAGATAAGTTCTAAGCCTAGAGCGAAGAACACTGAAATGGATGGTAGCATTATCTACAGGCTATGGCAATTTCGGGTATCACCTGAGGAAAATAGGTCTTCTGGAGTATGACACCTGCTAGCTATGCCTGGAGCAAGTTGAGAAGGTTTCGCATATATTGTGTCAATGTTTGGCAGTAGCCAGTATATGTAGGGAAGTCTTAGGGCACCACTGGGTGAAAGTCCAGAAGATAAACTAGATTTCTGTTAAACAGATGTTAGTGTTTATGGAGACACTGAAGATTGAAATGAGAAGAGTTCAGAGTGGTCTTTCTAATATGGGCACGGGAAGGACATCTGAAAAAAACTGAACGATTATTTCTTCCATTGCTAACTATGTATGTGAAATCGATGAAATCTACTTCTTAAGCCAAAACAAGACATCTTTAATCGCTATTATATTCACCTGGAACACGCTACAATGATTTGGTAGATGGAAGGTGAGCTTAAGGTTAAGCCTGTAAGAGAAAACACCGTCACTAACTCCGTTCTTGGTTTTTGAGCCGTCGGTGTAGCAGTGGATGGACCCATCTTCTAAAATGTGCCATCATTGCAGAGTGATCTGGATTGAGTGATGACGAGGAATTTCTTGTCAAAATTTAGACGTGGGATGTTATAGTCAGTGTTTTTGGGAGAGACTTTGAATTTATTCAGAATGGAGACGTAGCCAAATTCTTTTCTTGACCACTGTTGGGTAGTTGAAAGGCGATCGGCTGCATTCGCTGCCATTTGCTTGCTAAATATATCGAGGGGTATCAGATGAAACATGATGTCCAGTGCCGCATGGGGAGTTGTACGTAGTGTTCCGCTTATGCACAGACAAGCTGTACGCTGGACCTTGCTTAGATAATCGCAATTTATAGCTTTTCTAAGGCTATCCACCAGACAATCACCACGTTTGTGAATATCGGTCTAATGACCGAGATGTAGAGCCAATGAATTCAATAATGAAAATATTTACTGGGGTTATCCTAGACTTTTGTCGGATTGAGTGCGAGAAAATGATCTTCTAAGCCAATTCCAAGCTGTGTTCAGAAAAAGCTACTCCACAGTAGACAACATTTTCACATTGACAAACATCGCCCGGTCATCACTTGATAAAGGGGAAAAATGTATGCGTTTTTGTTGATTTTAAGGCAGCCTTCGACACTATTGACAGAAATGCACTGTGCTACAAGCTGAGTAACTTAGGAGTGTCTTCGAAGGTCCTTACGGTCATGTTGGTTGGTTGGTTTAGGATCGGCCCTCGATGAGGACGTACTTAGACCAGAGAGTAGGTCCATTGTACTACCGATGTGTAAGGCGGATGGGTTAGTCTCTTACTCTTGGAACCATTTGCTTCGTTGAATGAAGGCGTGAATTTAAGCCGTGCAGGCGTTGCCTAGATCATTAAGATCACTGTAGGAGTATTCACCCAGAGTGGCCTTCCTGTTGTTGGCGAGCGCAGGATAGGCGCACAGGAGATGACTGATGGTCTCTTCTTCCTCTTCATCTCTGCAGCTTCGGCAGAAGTCATTATGAGGGATACCCAATCTTTGGGCATGCCTTCCTATGACGCAGTGTTCAGTGAGGACATTTGTTATTTTTGAGAGGGTTCCTCTCTTGTGTTTCAAGAGTCCGATGGACCTGGATTTATTGAGTGTCGGCCAGAGCTGTCTGGCGATATAACATTGGTCTAGATGTTGCCATCGGTGATTGGCTACTTTCTCGGCGTCAATTTGAATAAAGTACTTAACATAAGACGCTGGCGCTTTGATGTCGGTAATGTTTATGCTATCTGTACCAGAGGATCCTTGTCATGCCAGTTCGTCGGCGCACAATTCCCCGGTATGTCACAATGACCTGGTACCCAGCAAAGGGTGAGGATGTACTGACCAGCTATCTCGTTAAGAGATATGCGACAGTCTTTCACTGCCTTAGATCTCGTAGTGCTGGATGCGAGGGATTTGATGGCTGCCTGACTATCGACGTAAATAACAATATCAGGTGTTGATAGTGTGCAAGCCGCTAGCCAGTCAGCGGCTTTGCGAACTGCGGTGATTTCGGCTTGAAAAACGCTGCAGTAGTCTGGAAGGTTAAAGGAGAGGTGTATGTCTAGATCTTCTGAGAAAATTCCGGCACCGACTCTGTCCTTGGTTTTGGACCCGTCCGTAATGACCTTACGGTCATACAAAGTCTTTATTAAGATAATAAAGCAGCTGTTTGGGATGAACACAACCTGTCCAACTGCTTTGAGTTTCAAATGGGAGCGAAGCAAGGATATTTCATGAGCCACTTCTATTTTCAATATTTCTGGATGATTTTGTGACCTTCTTAACAGGTGTTTCATATGATGATTAATAAGCACTCTATGGAACCTGAAAGTGAACACCTTTAAGTCCAAAGTAATGAAACGGACGGATTTTGACGGTACTCAAGGCAAGAAAGATGGACTTAGGAAAACCAGGAACTTGAAGTCATTAAGGAGTATAGATATCTCCGAGTTTAAATTACATCTCAAGTATCCTGCAAGTGCCACCTAGGAGAAAAACTTAAGCCCTTTTAGACGATCAGTTCAGTTTCAGTTTCAGTTGAGCTATCAAATGAGCTTTCGGTTAAACTGATGTGTAATTACGTAAACTGAAGAGTTTAATTTAAACTGAAACTGAGACTGAAACTTATGGAATTCAGTTTTCAGTTCAGTTGTCAGTTAAACTGATGTGTAAATAAGTTTCAGTTCAGTTCTCATTTTCAACTACAATTGGCAGAGGCTTGTCAAAGTAACGTATTTGAGTTTCTCTGCTTGTAGAAAATTATAAATGAAGCAACATTTGAAAGTAAGCTTAATTCGTTGAATACGACAACGAAAGCCAAAGGAAACCGGATGAATCCAGTGTTTCTGGCTACTTTTCCCAATTTATCTTATATTTTCAATACACGAGTACTTACTTTAATATTTTTTGGAAAGCAAGTATTGAACCTTTTCGTCATTAGATGACATTAAAGCGAATAACCGATGGTAATATTGATCCAATCTGAATACTATTAACAGCGTTTGAAAGGTGGTATTTCGTAGATTTTGTGGAAGAAAAGCCGGCAACATTTAATCATTTGAAATTTCGGATACAATTCAATACATTTTGCAATTTTACTTCGAAAAATGCGAGAATGCTGCAAAGGCTTGTGAATAAATTTGTGCTATTTATGATGAAAGTATTTTATCAAAAGCAACAGCCAAAGATGGTTCACTTGATTCCATTTTGGAAATGTTGATGTTAAAGATGCACTCCACTCTAGTCGATCAACGACTGAAAAAGTCAATGAAATCCTGAATCAAGTGAAGGATGACGGGCATATATTGGCATCTTGTTTTTTATAATTGGCGTCACCAATTGCAGTAGCTATGCTATATGCTTTCACTCATACGCAAATATAATTTAATTGCATGATTCACTAATCGAACATCTTTGGAGATATTGTATAGCAGATTTTAGTCCTTGGGATTCTCCCTTTAGGGATTTTGCTACTGGAGATCTTAGTTTGGAGATTTTGGGTTTGGGGATTTTGTCTCGGCGATAATGTGAGAAAACGTCACCAACCCTATTTTTAAGTGGCAATCTTTGCCCCATTCGGTTAATTTCTTTTTATGGTTCTTTAGAGACAAAACTTTAGCTTTCTTCGTCATTACGTATGTCTTCTAAACGTTGGACTACTGCTCATGAATAAGATAAATGAAAGCTCAACTGAATAGCGAACTGACATTTGAATGCATTGCCTTTTTTAACTGAACTGAAACTGAAACTGCAACTGATCGTCTAAAAGGGGCTTTAAGTAGGCCAAAAAAGCAATAAATTGCAGTTGGCGGAGATTGCTTGGTAGAAAAAACGTTCCATCGAGCAGCAAATTTAAGGTTTTCGAGCGGCTATAGTTCAATCATGTGCTACAAGTTTTTGGTATATTCAAGCACGAAGTAGTCGAAAGACTTTTAAGCTATTTCTTAAAAAAAAAAAATCTTCAGAGTACCGTAAAATACACCGACATACATGTTGCACCTTGAAACTGGTTTATCTCCTCTCTACATCTTTACATTAAGATTGCACTTTCTCTACATTCTGAAAGTAATGAAACTCCCAAAATACAGCCTTCTACACATCGTCGCAAAATATTTGGTGCAGCGGAAGCTGGAATTCTTTAACGAATGGTCGAGGCTAAGCAGCGAACATAATATACAGCTAACGAACTATAATGCAGAATCTTGGCCACGTTCTCTGAACGAGCTGTTATCTGATATTGAAAAGTCTAGCCGTGCGAAGTTTAGATTTAAAGCGCAACAAAGTGAGACCAGGTATACGTATCCCTTACTCAACCATGAACTGGCTGCGAAAATGATCTCCACCATCGGTTCAGCGTGGATGTAATATTTGACATCTTTAAGGCAAGAGGCGAACTACTTCGGCTGAACTTTAGGCCTCGTATAAGCCACGGAAATGAGGAATGCAGCATGTATAACCTTGGAACAAAATAAGACGTTTTCCATTTTTTTGGAGCTTGCCGAATATTGAAACAGATCAGACGAGAAGAAGATGCGCTATCAACTGCTGAATTTATCAAAACTCTAGAATGTGAGGAATGGAGCGTGCTGGCTAGCTATCTTAAAGCTGCATTAAAATACCGGCAGCAAATAATGAACGAAGCTGTTTAAGTCACTACATATGTATAAAACTTTAGCCTCATTCTCTCTTTTCTTCGGCTGACGGCAATGGCCAAAGTTTTTTATTGTAAATTATTGTAAAGAAAATTGAATACGAAGTTTACTAATAAAATTTACTTTACTACTACTACTGGCTATAGTAGCCAGTGAGTAATTTGAAGCTGTAAACCCCATTTATTTCCAATAGATTTTTGGAAGAGAAAAGTGCTACTGTAACTTTCTTAGCCCTTTCTCGAATGTTAGGTTTCCAGCTTAATTTCTTATCCAGGATAAAACCCAAATATTTTGTTGTATCAGAGAAAGTTAAGCTGATACCATTGAGAGAAGGAGCGCCGACCAAGGGAATATTATATTTCTTGAAGAAGAGTAATAGTTCAGTTTTGTGGGCATTTACACCCAAACCGCACCGAACCGCCCATCTAGTGAGCTTGTTTAAAGCGTTTTATAGAAGTTCTTATAGAGGATTTATGTGCTTTCCTAAGACAGCCAAAACAACGTCATCTACATAAGCGATCGCCGTGCATCACTCGCCTTCCATGAATATCAATAGCTCATTGATCACCAAATTCCACAAAAGGGGGGATAGAACACGACCTTGTGGAGTGCCTTTAATGACAGACCTTCTGGTAGACGTCCCACCCAGCTTAAAGTTGATAATCCGACTATCAAGCAGTATGTTAGTCAATTTGTAAATTGAGCTGTCGACCTTCAGGTCTGATAGTGCATCCGCTATTGCTGATGTATGACATTGTTGAAAGCGCCTTCTATATCCAGAAAAATAACTATTGTACACTGCCTATGAAACAGGGAATACGGACTAGTGAGTGTAATGCCGTCTCCACTGATTTACCTTTACAATATACATGTTGTGCCGTCGACAATAGATTCCTATTAATACTGTTGCGTAAATGGATATCCATCAGACGTTCTTATGTTTGTTCTTCCGCAACTCGGCGGGTATTACGCCGTCTAGTCCCGAGGACTGGTCTTCTTCTACTTCTTCCTTTTATCAGCGAGGTTATGATCCGAAAATAAGGGATCATAACCCTCCCACTTTACCGCATTTCTACTGATCCGCCAGTGGGGTTCGCCTATTTGACCTCAGAAAATATCGGCAGGCCTGCCGATTTTGGATCACTCGGTTACCGAGGCCAATGAAATGCCGATATTGTCGCATTTGTCTGACCCAGGCGTTTATAGGCCTGCCTCTCCTATATCGCGATGTCTTTGGAACGTGCATTGGTATTGCCTCTTTAACAGGGTTCAAACGATCTCTTCTTTGAAGGTGGCAATACTCTATTGGCTCTATGTGGCCGCGCTCTATTTTTTGTACGATGTTTTCCTTGACGTGAAAGCTTCCACGGATCTTCGAACTTCTTATTCGATTAAGCTTTGTCACTCCTGCTGTTATGCGAAGCATCTTCATCTCAGCTGCCGTTAATTTACTCTCATTCGTTTTGTACATCGTCCAACATTGTGAACCGTATGTGAGCGCTGGACACACGACTGCGGTGTAGAGCCATCCTTTCAACTTAGGTGGAAGTTTTCTGTCACAGAAGATAGCGGAATTTTCTCGCCACTTCATCCACCCTACGTTTACGCGATGATTGATGTCATCATCACAAGTTGCTTTGTTATTGATCAAGGATCCCAGATATTTAAAATTTTCGCACTTGGGAAGCACTGTTCCATACAAAAAAATGTCTGGAATAGGCCTGAGTAGATCAGAGAACGGGAAGCACAAGTACTCTGTCTTTTTTGAAATAATGCGATACCCATTTCCCTCCAGAGCGTCCACCCACGCTCATTGCAGGGATGTAGGATCCTCACTTATGATGGCTCCATCGTCCGCAAAGAATAACTGTTGTACCTTGGGGTCCACCAATTTACGTTCAAGCAGATAATCAAGGACTGTAATAAAGAGCAAAGGACTTAAAACGCTTCCCTGGTGTACCCCGACTTTGATTGGGAACTCATCGGTTACTCCAGCGGGGCATCTTACTCTTGTCTTTGCTCCGTCGTACATGTCCATGATCATCTGTACCTAGGTTTCTGGAACCCCTCGATGTCTTAGCGCCACCCATATCAGATCTCGTGGTTGTCTGTTGAATGCCTTTTCAAAGTCAACCAATACAATATGCAAATCCCTTAAGGAATCACAATGCTTTTCCATTATGATCTTATGATCCTTATACTTTGGATTGCATCTGTGGTTGATTTACCCGCGACAAACCCGCACTGATTATCAAATAGCCGTATTATTTTTCCCAGTCGGCCACCTAATACCCGCTCAATGATCTTCATGGTGTGTGACATCAGCTTGACCTGTAGTTATCACAGTATCACCCGAGGACTGGTAATTGGTAGAAAATAATTTCCAAACTGTTGTACTAAAATATGTCCTAACAATTGAATCCAACACAAGAACCTGATTGGCAGAGCAAAGTATCATAAGCTTCTTTCGCATTTACCTGTGCTTTCTTCTTGTCATATATAGCATGAGTACATTTCTCCAAACCCACATCTTCACCCCATTTTCCTATAGCCATTCATTTTCATTCTTTGACATAATTCTGAACCAAAAGACAAACAAATTAATTCATCACTTGTGCTCCTAATTGCGTGCCTCTAAAAGCCTCCGCTCTAACATAACCCAACAACAGTAACATCTGTGTATATACAAAGAAATTCACGTCCAAGTGTCGGAAGTGATTTAAACCTATAAAAAAGGAGGATGATCAATTAAACGGCCTGCAATTAATCTAATTGCATGAGTTGCGTTCCACACAGCAGCACACGGTAAAACTGGTCTCCAGTGACCACTTAAGAATGAGACCGAGGAAGACGGGGAAACCATCAAATCCGTAGATGATTTGTATAATTGATAAAAAAAAAATTCCAACTACATCCAACCAGTGTTGAATGCAAAAAGAAAACTCAAAACCTACCTTTGGATGCTGCTGTCTTCTTGTGCCGGGATGATAGGAAAGGGAATGCTGTTGCTCTCAATGATGTTAATGTTAATGTTTCTCTGGCTACTGCACTCTGCAGAGAAATGACTACAAGATGACGATAATAATTATGATATTCTTGCTGATGATGACGCTAATGCTATCTGATACAAGAAGCTGCCTGCTAAGATTTCTGGTTCAGAAGGGGGAAAAGTAACTGAACGCGTTTTACGATTATTACACGGGGGGGATAGATGAATGCCTCCTTTTCCTCGGGAAAAATATGCTTCTTTTCCTGGATCGTGCAGTTTATGTTAATGGTTTATCCAATTTAAATGCTTGAAGTTGAGTCTAATTTTTCGGTATTCCCATGATGGCTTTCTATTACCTCGAAGAACCGCTGATGGATATGAGAAGGAATGCAAAAATGTGTGAAGAAAAAGTTCAACTCTCGGCTTAGGTCATTTCTCTTGCAATGATGGTGAGTATATGCTTCCGGTTTTCAGGAATCTCGATTTCTCTGTAGATACATTTTTGTTTTTCAGTTTGAAAGTTCTTCTTCACTTGGACATTTGGATACTCCGTATGGAATCACCATATTAATTGGGACACATTTAGCAGCACTCAAAGTGACACAAGGCAAAGCGCGTATGCATAAACAAAGTAAAAAAATATCCACACACGAAAATGTTGCTTTGAAAGCAAAAAGAAAAGAGCCTCAATACACCAAAGAACAAAAATGAAAAGACACACCAACAAAAAAAAAAAAAAGAAAAGAAAGTTGGGGCAAACGCGCGATGGTAAACCAAAAACTCCTCCGGAATACCACAAAGACGACCACGAATAAACGACAACCAACGACCACGATGGTGGAGTGAGTGAGTGCGCGCGCGACAACACCAGCCCGAGATGGTATGGCAAAAGACACGAAAGAAAAATATTACACACAACCACTCTGAGTATTTATTATACAAAACGGACTATCGGACACTATAACGGTTCTGATTAAGGCCAGCATTCACATTTATTCAAAATATACCACCATTCATGTAGCTAGCAACCCGATGGTGTATATATAATTATTAACAGTAAACGAGAAGCACTCTTTTTTTATCTATCTTCTTCGAGAGGGAATAATCCTTTGATACGGGTTTCCTCTAATTAGCACTCAAATGAAAAAAAAAAAAAAAAAAAAATAACGAAAAAGTCTTTTCCTGAAGAGTTCTTAAGATTTTTCTCGAGAGGAAAAACAGCAAACCGACGATGGTCTTTTTGATAAACCTCCTCTTCAACTACACAAGACCTTCGTGTATCGAACCTTGAGACCTTGACAGTGAAGATGTTCCTCGCAAACTGAAATCACCGCATTGAGCAGCCAAGTTCCTTGGCCATTTCCATTCTTCATTTGCTTGAAATTGCTTTAGCTGGTAAGTTGGTTGGTTTGGCTGACTGACTGACTGGGCTGTGGTGTGGTGTGGTGGTGAGGTGGTATGCAGCAGTGGTGGCCTCACTCGCTCTGCTTGCGTCTGTTCTTTTTTTTTGGTGTTTTCTAATTTACCTGTTGTAACACTGGTGAACAGGTACGGTGAAGAAGAAGAAGAAGAAGAAAAGAAGAAAGAGTAGTTGATTGTTGGTTCTGTGTTCTTTGTTTTGTGGGGCACACATCTGAAGAGAAACAGAAACATAGTTGCGATGAAGAGAATGTTGCACGGGTGTCTTGTCTTGTGCCTGTGCATATTCTAATCGATTCTTTTTGTCTTCTTTTTGTGTTGTTTTGGGTTTACTTGTTGTTTTTGCTGAGGCATAACGTGTTGTGTTGTGCACTGGCAAGCGAACGAGCGGTATCTACCCTTTGTGATAATGACCTCAAACGGAATTTCATTTATGGATGGTTGTGGTTATGTTTCTTGTTTTCTGTTGTGTTGTATTGCACTCTTCTCTGATGGCACGTGCTGTGCGGTATTGATTTATTATCTAACATGAATCACTGTGTATTTTAATTAGAATGGAATAATACGGATCAATCTGAACTCATTAAGCGAGATCAGGTTGGTGATTCAACATCTCGTTAGAACTAGACGTATTGTAAGTCAATAAACCTTTTTGTTTTCATGCCCTTTGTTATGATTGCTTGTGATATAGATACATTTCTTTCAAAGTCCAAGCGAGATGCAGCAGAGTCTACGAATAAGTTTTGTTTGACGCAGAAGTTCGCGCGTCAACTCTTTCATTTCTATGAGCTGTGTTAGAAGTTTTCAGTTTTTATACCCTTTGTCATGCTAACCTATGGTGTTGACGAATTTCTTTTAAAATGCAAGGGAATACTCGAATAAGTTATGTTTGTCGAAAATCAAGTTTGCACGTCAACTCTTTTATTTCTATGAACTTAGTAAGACGAAACCCACGGATAATTTTATAAAAACAAGGGAAATGAGAAATAAACAGAACTGATATAGTTAACGACTATTCACAGTATTTGTCCTCAATACATATGATTAGTTTTAGGCAAAATATCTTGAGATCCCGCTAGATGATGGAATTTATTAAAATTTGTTTTAAGCATTTATTGTCGTTCCTTTGATTTGACATGTTCGTGGTCATAAATTACGATGATGGGTTTTGTCTAATGAAGATGGTTATGATTCAGGTTTTAGTATAGTGATTGGGTATTTAACTGGCATGTACCATAGCTTAGAGAACATGCGATTCCTGTTTCCGATTGAGGTTTGTAATCTATGCTGCCTCTGGTTGTAGTGAAAGCAGCGCATTCATCTTATGAAGTAAATACATGGTAGACTAAGCTAAAACGCATAGGTATTGAGATCTTGATATGATTTAGTGCAGGCTGAAGGAGAAAACGTCTGAAAAATAATCAACCAAGGCATGCAATTTGCTTGTTGATATGTAAATCAATCGCTATTTAGCATGCATCCGGCACTACATCAAATTAAATAAAAATTGCAGGCTGCGTGAAATTTTATTAAAACTGATGACTGAATCTCCCCACATTCGCAGACGACTATTTTCTGGGCCGTAGACTCAGTGGGCGCCATGGTGCAAGTGGTTAGTGTGTCGGACCATTTCGGGTGAGGTTAAACGTCCGAATCCCAGAAAACACCAAAAAGATTTCCACGGTCCCACCTCTCGCGAACAAGAATGCTTCTCAAAAACAAATTGCCCTTCGGATACGGCACTCAACTGGGAGCTAGGCGGAGGCACTTGAAAAACAGTTGCGCCAAATATTTATTTATTTATTTAGACTCAGTCGTAGACTTGGGCGACGTTATCTCAAAAATTAAGATACAATCAAAATTAAATGGCTGGTAGTGCATGTGATTATATGAAAACAAAATCATTTTCACTTAGCTGAGGCCTACCAACTCCTACTCTCAACCTCCACATAGGGGGGTGCTTTGCCACTAGAGCACTTCTTCTTATTCCAGGCGGCAGCGGTCGAATTCCCTAGACGGAGTCAACGTTGGCGTCTATAGTCCCAGTTATGTTGAACTTAGTTTGGGCGAGCTACTTCGACGTATTGGGCCACAGGCCGGTAAGGTATTTCCAACGTCGGTCAGGACCTACGAATAGAGATAATGGCGGAGGAGCCCATAATGGGCCAAAAGCAGAGCCCATACTCCCGTAGTGGACTACTGCCACCGGTGTATCCGGCCCCTCGTCCTAGGGGTATAACTAAAGGAACTAGTCCTCTAGGTTGGGGGTTGTGCCATCGGCGTAACTACCTACAACGTAAAAAAAACGAATGGTTCCGAAAAAACCAAAAGCCTCGGATAAAGACGACCCAAATGATGACGACCCCAGCAAACGAAATAAGGACAATGACCTCCGGATCTGTACGTGGAATGCTCTGCCCCTTTACAGACCACGTGCAGCCCAATAATTGACAGACGCCCTAGATTGATATAAAGCAGATATTACCGCCATCCAGGAAGTGCAATGGGATGGGCCGGGCAAAAAGAGGATGAAAAACTGTGACATCTAATACGGTGATTGCTACAGAGGCAACAGGTAACGCTTATTTGGTTGCGGATTTGTTATACGCGGCAGACGTAGGCAAGAAGTCTTAAGCTTCCGACACGAGAGCGACCTTATTATGACTATCCGGATCAAGGCTTACTTTGCTAACATAAGCCTAATATGTGCTCATGCCTCCACGGATGAAAAGGACCCTGCCACCAAAAATTGTTTCTACGAGCTCCTCGACAAAACATACGAGCAGTGTCTTTAATACGACGTTAGAATCCTATTGGGCGATTTTCGCATCTCAATATTCATAAGTAGGCATGGTGGTCCAATTATCATGTAACGATCAACCAAATTGATCATATTGCGATCGACGCAAGGCATGCCTCCAGTATTTTGGCTGTCCGGACCTTCCGAGCGGCCAACATAGACTCGGATCATAACCTTGTTGTAGCCAAGGTACGAATGCGGATATCCCAATCTACAAAGAAGAATCACTGTGAGAAAATTTAACGTCGAAAAGCTACAATCGCAAGAGACCGCCAGACTCTTCGCTAAACGCATATCCCGAAATCTCTCAATCACCCCTATGCCGCCAGCATCAAGTGCCGAAGGCCAGTAGCAACGCTGCCAACATGCCATCAGATACGCCGCAAATGATGTACTGGGTCTCGCTTGCACACCACCGTGAAACCCCTGGTTTGACGAAGAATGCCGGCGAGTGCATGCAGCAAAACAAGAGGCATATAAAGCGGCGCTGCAAAGGAAAACGAGAGCTGCTCGTGAGCTCTACGAGCACTAGAGACGGGAAGAACATTCGGCTTCTCCAAAAGAAGAAGAAGGAGCATGAGAAGCGCGCGTTCAAGAATATCGAGAGTTTATACTCCAGGAACAATGTACGGACGTTTTACTAAAAGGTAAAAAGATCGTATAAGAGAAGCAATGCCCGTACAGAGACCTGTAGAGATGAAAATGGAAACCTCGTAGTAGAATCACAGTCGGTGCTGAGAATATGGAAAAATTACTTCTGCAGACTGTACAATGGCAACGAAGACCAATATCCCGCTGTGAGACAGAATGAACCATTCAACATAGATGATGATAGTAGAAATGTCCGCCTACCTGACCACATGGAAGTGAGGATAGCAATATCCAAGCTAAAATCCAACAAGACAGCTGGACCTTACGGCTTACCGGCCAAACTTTTCAAGGCAACTGGTGATGAATTGGTAGAGTGGATACACCAACTCATCTCCAAGATTTTGTCAGACGAGTGTATGCCTGATGAATGGAACCTCAGCATCGTTTGCCAGATCCACAAGAAAGGAGACCCCCTCAACTGCGCCAATTATAGAGGCAAAGGCCTCCTCAACATGGCATATAAGATCTTTTCTACGATTTTCTGTGAACGCCTAAAACCTTTTATCAACAGCCTGACTGACGCCTATCTGTGCGGATTCAGGCCAGGAAAGTCCACCATCGATCAAATCTTCATACTTCGGCAGATCCTGGAGAAAACCCAAGAAGTCCAAATCGATAATCATTATCTCTTCGTTGATTTCAGGGCCGCCTATGACAGCGTCTATGGAAAAGGGCTTTGTAGAGCCATCTCTAGTTTTGACATCCCTGCCAAACTTGTTGGTCGATGCAGGATGGCGATGGAGAACGCTCGCTGCTCCATCAAGTTCGGCAATGACCTCCCAGAGACCTTTGATGTCAAAAAAGGTTTTAGATAAGGTGACTTCTTTAATATTGTACTTGAACGGATTGTGCAGAATTCACAAACCAACCCTGGAGGCACAATGTATTACAAGTCTGTACAACTGCTTGCATACGCCGACGATATAAACATTATCGGAAGAACTTAGTGGGCTATCCGCAACCGTGGCGTTTGCAACCGTTAAAGCAGAAGTGGCCAACATGGCTTTAGCGATAAACGAGGGCAAAACCAAGTACATATATGCTGTCAACAAGGAGGGGCAATCAACACCGACGAATTGGACAGAACGTCGCAGTGGGCAGATATAACTTCGAGGTAGGTTAGGTTAGGTAAGTGGGCTGGTGTAGGGGGATAGAAAACCTCCACATCACACTCAGATCAATATACCATAGACCCATTGTGATACCCATGGGGGAAAGGGGATAGAATAGAGAATCCCTTCCTCGTGTAAAAATATCATCTATCATATCCTAAAGAAGCATTTAGCACTTACTGTACCCGAGATACAAACCATCCAGAGGATTTCATGAAGTTTGCGATGTCATTTTTTGGTCTGTTGGACAACTCGTCTAGATCCTCAAAGAAGTATTGTCCATGGATCTTATTTCTCAAGTGATAGAGGCCTAGGCAATGACAGAGAAAGTGGGCGGTGTCCTCCTGAGCCTCCTCATCGCCGCAGCCTCTACAAAGGTCTTCGTTAGTCACACGTAGTTTTTTCATGTGGTACCGCATGGTATTATGCCCCATAATGACTTTTATTAGAGTAGAGAGCGATTTTCTATTCCTCTGTATGAGTCTATTGGTTCTTACTCTGTCAAATGCAGACCACAGCTTCCTCGTTGTGACACAAGTATCTAAAGAGGTCCACCTGTTGTTAGCCTTCGTTAGGGCTTTGTTTCCTGCTTCGAGCTTGAGGGCGCAAGGCGGGATGTACACCGAGGGGTCTTATTGGTCCGAGTTTAGTGCTGAGTCTCCTCTAGCCTGTTCATCGGCTTTCTCATTCCTTGGTATGCCTTCATGACCAGGGACCCTGCAGAGCTTTACCTCGTGCTGTGTTCCAAGAACCTTGAGCTCTTCTCTACAACACTTCACAAGCTTTGATTTTATTTCTATAGCAGATATTGCTTTTATCGCCGCCTGGCTGTCGATAAAAAAGATAATATCCTCTCGTGGTATTGTCCTCATTGCAGTCTCACGAGCTGCTATTGTAACTGCTAGGACCTCGCCTGGAAAATGCTACTGTAGTTCGGAAGCCAAGCTGACATGGAGAGACCAAGCGTTTCAGAGAAGATTCCTGCGCCTACACCTATTTCCATTTTAGATCCATCAGTTTATACAGCTAAGGATCACTTGTTAGGCGTTCTGTCATTTTTCCAGTCTTTCCTGCTCGGATAGGTGCTAGAAAATGGTCTTGTGAAGTCTAGGTAAGGCGTTTAGTAGTCTGTATTAGATATCTAGATATCTCTGCAGGATCGTGGTGTGACTCGTTACATTTGGTCTCCAGCTATCTGATTAGCTTAATCTTACGGCACTAAGAGCCACCGATACTTGTATGAAGATGTCTAACGGAAGCAGATTGAGAATGGCCTCAAGTCCTGCTGTAGGTGTCGTTCTTATCGCACTGGTTGTGGCGATGCACGCTAGTCTTTGTACTTTTGTGATAGCAGCTAGGTTGTTTATTTTGCTGGCTGCTTGCCACCATACAAGGCTGCCATACGTTAGTATTGGCCTTACTATAGCTGTATACATCCATAGGATGATTTTGGGGTTTGGTCCCCAAGTCTTCCCGAATATTCCATTGCACGAGTAAGAAGCTATCGTGGCTTTTTTTACTCTTTCGTTAAAGTTTAGTCTCCAGTTCAGTTTCCCATCGTGCACCAGGCCAAGGTATCTCGCACTACTGGAGATACTCAGGGGAGTACCCCTTACGGAAGGTGTTACGAATTGTCGAATTATTCTTTTGTTAGTGAATACTACTAACTTCGTTTTCCGGGGATTAACCCCTAGCCCACATCTCTCCGTCCAGGAGTCAATAATTTCCAGCGCCCTTTCGATTTGTTTGCTCAGGGTCGGGAGAGATTTACTTGTTGCTATAATAACTTCGAGGTAGTAAAGAACTTTGTCTACTTTTGCTCTGCTATTAATTCTGACAATGATACCAGCGCGGAAATCAGGCGAAGAATAACTCTTGGCAATCGCTGTTCTTTTGGACTAATAAGGCGATCTAAGGAGAATCTGTATAAAACTCTGACCATCCCAGTTCTGCTTTACGCTGCTGAAACATGGACTTTATTAAAAGAAGATGAAGATATCCTCGTCCGCTTTGAGTGGAGAATTCTTCACAAGATATTCGGTTTCATTTGCGTTGTGGGTTTTTGGATGACACATTTCAATAACGAACTATACGAGCTATACAGTGTTATCGACCTAGTCAAAAAACTGCTGAGATGGCAAAAATCGTCTGAAATGGCTATGACATGTAGAGCCAATGGACACAAACGCTCGGGCCCGCAGAGTCCTCGAATCGAACTCGGAGGGACGACGCAATGGAGGACCTCCTCCGTAGAAGGCGCGCACAAGTTCAAGGGGACCTCCACCAACTTGGAGTGCGCAACTGGAGGCAATTAGCTAAAGACCGAGCTAAATGCAGATGCTTGTTGGTTGAGGCCCAGGTTCACCCCGAACTGTAGCGCCACCTCAGTAAGTCAGTAAAATTAAATGTCAAGTACATCATTTGCACTGGATTAAATCACATTTTATAGGATTTTGGTCAGCTACGAAAGGAGCATCACTAGCCAAGATAAAGAACTCCTTTATCTTTGCAAATATTGCTAACTTAGCTAGTAGGTATGCACCGAGCAGAGTTCATTTAAGACTCTGCTATTAACCATGATTGATCTTTCCCCCAACAAACTAGCCCCTTACCGCTCAAGAAATATTGTTGTTTTAAAAAGCCGAAGCGGGAGACTTACGGATTATTTATCTGCTCTTTGCGGATGATTTGGCAATCCTTGCGTCCTCTCAAATTGAACTTCAGCGCACACTTGACGTGTTTGTAGCCGTTTGTCATGGTGCTGGAATGAGGTAAACGTGAACAAATCGGATGCAATGATTGTTTCCAGAACGCTAGCCGTAAGTATTTTTATAAATTTGTACAGCAAGACTTATACATTTGATGATTCGTGGGAGTGCTTTGCCGGTTGAATACTCCATAGCACAAAGTAATAAACAATTCTAGGAATATTCTTTGCTGATTTCTAGGCTAGTATATTTCCTGGAGGGTTCTTGCCCACCTTAACTATGTAGTTATACTACCATCTTACGGGTATCCTTTTTTTGAATGAAAGTTTTTTTGTTATGATTGATATTGATTAGGTCATTGGAGCGTGTGTTAGCTTGCAGAACTATTCTTTTCGAATTTTCAGCACCTACTACGAATCTACTACAATACTGTTCCCTTCCTTTGTGCAGGTTACAGGTCAGGCTTTGTTAACAATTCCTTACAGACAGCGGGGTTTTCTCCCAGCTTCATCCACCATTCGCTTATGCGATTATTGATGTCATCATCAGAAGTTGCTCCACTATGCATCCTAGATCCCAATTTTTTGCACTTGTGAGGTACTCTTCCATTCAAATACCTCTCTGGAAGATGCTTAAATGCATCAGAGAACATGCAGCACAAGTACTGCAGTGCAGTGCTCTTCTCGCTCTAAAATTTGTACCCATACGTCAGGTACTTGTTGCAAGACTTTGGATTCCCATTTATGATGACTCCTTCGTCAGCAAAGAATAACTGATGCACTTTGGGGTCCGCCACTTTACCTTCAAGCAGATAGTCAAGGACTGGAATAAACAGCAAAGGGCTTAAGATGCTTCCCTGGTGTACACCGACTTTAATTTTCGGGTACTCAAGCGGGGCATCTTACTCTTGTCTTTGCTTCCTGTTACTGTATTTACTACCGCTTTTATGGCATCGATGGTAGAACGTGATTTTCTGAAGCCCTACTGGTAGTCTGACAGGGCTCCGTTTTTCTCCGCCACCGCAAGCAGTCTGTCATAAATCATACGCTCCAGGATCTTTCCCAGCGTACCAAACAGGCATATTGGGCGGTACGCTGATGGTTGTCCGGGCGACTTATTGCCCTTTAGAAGCAGCACTAAATGTTATAATTTTCATGGTGTAGGGAATACCCCTCTTCTATGCACTTTTGCATCATTGTTGGAAAGATGTCTGGTCTCGCCTTAACAGCCGCCTTGATTGCCCTATTCGGGATGCCATCCGGTACAGGTGCTTTGCTGTCTCCGATTATTTTGCATGCTCCACGCTAATCTCCCTCGTGATGGAGACCATAATAGTTGGTCTATGGGAGAATGGATGCTCTACTATTTTCCTTAGCATTGCCGGGCAGGTTGGTTGTGGAAGCCTGTTGCTTTCAAGTTTCTTCATCACCACTCTATACGCAATGCCTCAGGGGTCTTGTTCAGCCTTGTCACAGAGCCGCCTTAAGCCACTTGACTTACTCTCATTAATGGCTCTTTCCAGTTCCGGTCTCGCCATTTTAAATGTGGTTAGCCATTCTCGGAAATCTTGTCTGCCTCTGGATTCCTGAGATCAATGTCGTGTTTGTAGGCACTTCGCTCTGAGCCGTTTAATCTCCCACCAGTAGGAGGCTCGCCTCTTTTACTAACAGACCTTCTGGGCATTGCTGTCGCACGCTGTGGTGATGACCTGGATCAACTGATGCGAAAGGGCGTCAGCCGATCAGTTGTTCATTGTGGCGCTGGGGTTAAACATTTCCTCAAATATGTCATTGTCGAAGAGCGTGTCCTTCCAGGAAGGGGTCCTGTTAGGGTTGGAAGCAGTCTGCATTTCTCTTCGCCGACGTTAATTCAAATTGCCTGGTAGTTACTGTGGGTATAGTCTTCGCTGATCCCCCAATTGGGTTTTTCCGCAGGAGTGAGTTGCTCATGAATGCGATGTCAATGATTGACCCCCTGCCAGCCTTTCGAAACGTTTTCGTTTGTCCAGTGCTGCGAAGCATTCGAGGAGAGCTCTTCCTCTTCTTGCGTCTGTGGTTCCACTGCCCCAATCAGTAGCCCAGGCATTGAAATCTCCAGCAATAATCACTCTCGCGCGTCAGCTACGATTTCGTCCAGCAGCTTCAGATAATCCACCAGTGGTAGACTGGGGGCCGCATAGTAACTATAGAAGTGCACATCTTTTATCCTTGCAGATACGAAGTGGTCAGCCTGGTGGTCGACTGACTGCAGGACATAGATCTCGCAGGTCCATTTCGCGGCTTCCTCGTACATGTCCATGATTATCTGTACATACGTTCCTGGAACCCATCGATATGTCTGAACGTCACCCGTATTAGGTTTCGTCGTTGTCTGTCGAATGCTTATTCAAAGACAACCAATTTAATATGAGGATACTTTAAATGCCATCCAATATGATCCTTATACTTTGGATTGCATCTGTGGTTCATTTACCCGCACTGGTCATCAGATAGACCTATTGTTTTTCGCAGTCGGCCACCTAATACGCGCTCAACGATCTTCATGGAGCGCGAGATTAGCTTGATAGAATGGTAATAGCTACAAATTCGCGTATCACCCTTGTATGTACATGATGAACGTACCTTTCCCTCCATTGATTCGGAATTGGATCAACTCTCCTAGGTTTGGAGAAGAGAATCATGAGCCATCTGAACCCGATGTTCTCCATCTTCTTCCAGAGCTCAGGATATCTCATCTGACTTAACCACTTTTCGATTTCTGGAGTATTTGACCACATCACACACTTTTTCTACTATAAAGTCGGGTATTTCTTCACTGTTAAGGATGGCTCTTACCAACTGTAACCGGAGAAATTTCTCATTAGATTTAGATTAGATTAGATAGATTTTATTTATACTTCAGTTTGTTTCTTACATTTAAAGTTTACAAAAATCAAAGGCATGGCCTATGCCGTCTGCCAGATTGGCAACACTGTTAACAATTAATATACCTATTGTGCCTTACAATTTAGCTTGTGGATATGCAGCTAAAAAAATTCTCCTCACAGTAATCTCGAAAGTAATTTTTGTTAGGTTGCAAATTATGATTTAGCCTGCTATAGATCGATCTGTGTAGTGAGCCCGAAGCATTCTCTAGGAATCCGTTTCTGCATTGTTCGTCCACTTTTTCTATTAGAAGGTATAAGGTAGCTTTCCAGCTTGCAGTATCTGCTTCACTGTCGTTTAGAACCAATCTACATTTTTGTGCTAACTCCAGCAATTCACCATTCCAGCTGCTCCTATTAGATATAGTTTTAAGGGGTGCGATCTTGGGAAGTCTCTCATTGGCATATACTTTGAGTATATAATCGACTTGCAATTTTAAGGTCTTAATAAAAAGGGGGGACAGACCCGTTTCCAACATTACCATGTAATTGGGAGTGTTAGCAGGAAGATGAAATTACCTTTTGATGTAATATCGTAGGAGTCTTTCCACAGTTTCATATTTTTTATGTCCCCATACTTGCGCAGCATATAGCAAAATAGTTTCGGAGGCAGCTTCAAATACTCTATACTTGCTACTGTGGGTTATGTTCTTATTGATGAAACATCTTTTCCACGTTATATTCACTCCGGTTATGGCTTTGATCAGGTTTTCTTCTAGATGCTTCTGGATACTTAAATTGCTCGTAAAATAAACGCCAAGGTATTTGAAGTTCTTAACTACCTCAATGATTTCGCCATTATAGGTCCACCACTCGTTCAAGGAAATTCTACCTCCCTTTTTCTTGAAAATCATCACTTTCGACTTTTCCAAGTTAACTAAAAGACCCCATAAACTGCAGTAATTGTATAGTCTATTAATCATCAGCTGCAAAGCTTCTGGTGAATATGCCAACATGACTATATCATCCGCAAAAAGCAACGCCTTGATGAGTACCCCAGCAAATTCAATGACTCCTGGCAGCGAGTCCACTAAGTCTTCTATAAATAGTGCAAATAAGAGCGGACTCAATGTGCTGCCTTGTCTTACTCCTGATCTTGCTTGGAACCACTCGGACTTTTCCATTCCATTCCAAACCGACACCTGTGTATCTTCATAGAGGTTCTGGATGACTCGACCCAACTTCCGTGACAATCACGCGACAGCTTGTAAAGTAAAGCTCTGCGGTCTATATTATCAAAGGCTGCTTTGAAGTCGACGTAGAATACGTAGAGTTTTTTATTTTTCAAGATAAAAGATTCTGCAATGCTACGTAAAACGAAGATGTGGTCTATTGTGGAAAATCCTGGTCTGAAACCTGCCTGAAATTCTTTTAACAGCTTATTTACGCGAATCCATTCCGTAAGCCTTCTTTGCAAAACTGAAGTGAACATCTTGTAGGTTGCATTTAGGAATGAAATCCCACTATGATTTCTCGGATCACTAGTGCAGCCCCTTTAATGGATAGGGAAAATGAAAGCCTCCTTAAACTGTTGTGGTATGTTCCCATTATCCATCACATCATTAAACACGCGGATAAGTCGGAGACAGAGCTCATTAGTCCCATACTTATAGAACTCGACCGGTATTCCGTCAGATCCTACCGCTTTGCCATCTTTCAACCAATTTAAAGCCGTGATCACTTCTGGGTATGTTATTCTCGAGCCTAATAGTTCATCCTCGAAGTCCGGTGCGGCATATTGGAACACGCTACTACTAACTATAGGATTCAGTAACTCGTTAAAGTGTGTAAACAGGACAGTAGGACTAAGCTCCTGATTGATTTAGAATTTTTTACCATTAAGTTTTTCCGCTAGTCTCCAGAAATTTGATGAACTTCGACATCTTCTGTTTCGTAGTAGGCCTTCTTCTTTCTTCTACATAGGGCTTTGAATTGGCTATTAGCTTCAATATAAAGAAGTTTAAAGAAACCATCATTGGCTTTGCGGAAAGATGTCAGCCATGCAAACGATAATTTCCTTGCCTTTTTACATTCTACATCGAACCATGGATCTGCACATTTTTGTTCACTGCTTCTGTTGTTCCTAGGGGAGGGATACAATTCCTTTATAACTTCCACAATTGTGTCGAGATCAAATTCTTGCACCCTTCTCAATGCTACGCTGAGTTGTCTCTTATAATTAAAAGCATTGTCTTCATTCCCTCTATTTGTGAAGGAGCATCAAGTTTTGTATTCCTTCGTTCTCATGTGCTTCGAGTCTAAAAGTTACGATTAGTCGCATATGATCCGAATATGGTATTTGGCCCACTTCGAAGTCAGTGACATACGAATTCCAGTCTCCTCCTATGAGACCGTAGTCTATGACCGTAGTCCCTTGTTTTCCCACAAAAGTGAACTCCCCCACATTATCCAAAGTACTTGTTCCGTTTGGAAGTCGAAGTCCGTACGAGTTACACAGCTCTAATAATTTCGCACCTCTTGCATTCACTAACTTATCTATTGATTGTCGAACTATACCAGCTGAGTTGTTTTCAGATCCTGCTTCATTGCCCGTTCGTGTGTTCAAATCACCTACAATTAATCTATTTGGATTATCGCCACACAATAGAGTCTCTTGTAATCTTCCGAAATCCTCCTCCCAACGATAATAATTCAGATATGTTGGCAGTATCCAGATACTGGAGTTATTAAAATGTAAGCTCAGATAGGTTTAACTGGGGTCCGTTGCAAGGTATGCCCGTTCATTGTAAATCCCTTACGTTTTAAATTCAGCTATCTGGTTTGAGTGCACTTTTTATTTTTGCCTTGAGCTTTTACTTTCGATTAAAAACGATTGGAATTATTTTAATATAAAAAGAACTGGCAGCTAAATTTCTTTGCGTTTTGAACCTTAGCGTTCGCGTTGCCAATCGAAAAAAAAAAAAATTCTCATTCAAAAGTCTTTCATAATACCACCCCGGGTACCTACAATTCAAATAATACTTATAACCAACCTTGTCGTAATGCTTTCTGTCAGAAAATGAATAACGATCAGTTGAAGCGGAATTCCGCATTACTGCTTCTGATGATCCTACGTATTTCAAGTCGAAAATTTAATTTTGGCTCTCTTTCAATGATTGACGTTGTCATTTTATTTTTATAGCCGTTTCCGCAATCTGGTTTCAGAAATCAGTCATGACCCTTCCACAAAAATATTTGCTGACGTTATGAAACATCGTACTTTGTCGTTCTTAATTTAAAAATTTATTACATTTCGAACGGGATATTCTTATTTACCAAAGTGTTATGTATTCCAGTATAATTGCTTTCATAAATCGTAATCAAGACTTCTGGGGTTTTTATTGGTAAAGGCAAGTTCTTAAAGCCTTTTTGTTCTGTTACAGCCATGTTTATAATAAAACTGTTTCGGATATAAGAATTGCTCCCGCAAGCCTTCAATTTTTCTTGAATTATTTGTTGTATTATAGTGGAGGCCAAAAGTAATTGAGTGGCCTTCAGTCGCAGCAGGTCGCCCTCGGACGCACCCTCAAACCGGATCGTGTGGATGTTGGTACTCGACGCCATCTACTGGAATACGATGCCATCTATAGCTAGAGGGCTGCTGAGTTTAGAAAATGGATTACCAACTGCTATGGGCGGCGTAACAACGATTCACCCGTAGCAATGTCACCAAACATTCAAACGTCATAAGCAAACGGTCAATACAATAACAATAAATGAAACTGCTACAACGGCTACACTGCTGCTAGCCGCAGCAACACCAGCAACAGTGACAAGAGAATATGTCTGTTAATAGTGGCAGTGGAGGCTATGAACATGAATTGAACCGACCTGAGTTCCAAAGATTAATCGCCCTGTAACAAAATTAATTTTGATAGAATGATGATGTCGCTGTTGCTCTAGTGGCCTGCCTGGTAGGACCAGTTTCTAGGACTCATTCTGTTGATTTCTTCAAAACATCTTCAAACATACTACCATTATCTGTAGAACAGGCATAAACCTGACATCTGCTTTCGATAGGCCAACGATTGAAGGTTAGATCTACTACTGCTAGCAGGTGGATTCTATTAAGTTGATTTATACAGCGTTTTGGTTCGAGCTCAAAACGTGAGAACAGATCTCAAGCCCCGATCTTACTATTTGCGACGCGACCGTGAAAAGCTCTTCTTTGCTCTGAAAAGCTAACTTAACTTCATGGAAGCTGATTTTGGGATGTTGGAGATGAGATCCTACCATGTTACTTCAGAGTTTACTGCGACACTCTGTAAATGCATGGTCTCCTTGGGATCGTTTATTATTTGAAGCTCGGGAACAGTAGATGTATTTTTTCTTGATGATGTGGTGGATTGTGTTCTCTTCGCGTTGAATTCCACAATATTTATTTTAAAATGAGGTCAAAGCAAACATTGCAAGGTTAAAGCAAAATTTTCTGCAAAACTTCGTTTATTGTGAGGACTATGTGAGGGATTGCCACTCACGGACATGTTGTTCGGGCAGGATGCTACGAGAGTGCTGTCATCGGCGAAACTAAAATTCGTATTATTTGTAGTGTAGTGTATCCACAGACTGACGCCACTGCCCAAAACATAAACAAGAACAAAGTGACGAAGCATGTGAAGTGCAATCGAGTTCATTCCTCTTGTGTCACACATTCTTGGTGTGGCATGCACTCAATTGCACTGAACGTCACTCAGTAGTAATAAGATCCTATCGAATAGTGTACAGCCAATAAGAATCTAGAATAAGATATCCATAATCGCTAGTGTAAGTAGAAGTAAGATAGAAGATAAGTATAACAGTTATGTTAATAGTATTTAAGGTATGAAATGTCAAGAATAAAATCAGATCTATCTTGGAATTCAAATCGGCAGTAATGCCTTGTTTCTATTGAGGTCTCAAAGTTGCGGCGAGTAATCGCCTATCAATATAGCGTGGTACGCTTAAATACCAAACCCGCTTCCGCTTATACTATAGGAAGTAGCACCAAGTAGATCAAAAGTATAGTACGAGTTGTACGTATACACATTATGTTGGAGAAAGAATGGATTCTTGCGGTACATCGACATTAATAGCAAACGTGCTGGAAGACACACGATTGACAACAACCCCAATTGATCTGTCCAAAGAAATTTATTTTGTGGCAGCAGGTGGTAATCGATCCGTTATTGGTAGCCCAATGTTTTAGTCCGGGGCAAATTCCCGGACAGATTAAGTGAAATGATGAAATCATCCCTTAACAGTCTCGAAAAATGGGCTAAAATGTGTGGACGTGGACACGTCAACCCGGATAAAAAAGAATTGGTAGTCTTCAGCAGAAAATACAAGATACCACCCTTCAAACTGCTTAAGCCAGCAGGTGTGGAGTTTTCCCCTTCGGATCGCGCTAGATATATTGGTATAATACTGGATAGGAAACTAAACTGGAGACATAATCTACAGGAAAGAGTTAAAAAAGTACCAGGTCATCATAGGATCCCGTATCGCATGCTAAAAAATCTCCCCGACAAAGCTAAGATAAGACCCCTTAATTTATATAACAACATCTTCAATAATGGTATTACTTAATTGCACAAAGCTGGAAAATAGCAGCTGGTGCCCTCTTACCAAACCTAAAAAAAGGCATTGACATCATTGACGCTTAGCGCCCAATATCCCTGCTCCCATGTATGGTATATCATAGGTTCTAGAAAAGAGTATCGCTAAACGCATATTGTGGTACACCGCAGCAGCCCCGCAACCGAAGTTTAACTGTACAGCAGCTGCACCGCAACTGCACAGCAACTACACATCAACTGCACCGCAACTGCACCGCAACTGCACCGCATCTGCACCGCAACTACACCGTATCTGCTTCGCATCTGCACCGCAACTACACCGCATCTGCACCGCAACTGCACCGCAACTGCACCGCATCTGAATCACAACTGAACCGCATCTGCACAACAACTGTACAGTAACTGCACCGCATCTGCACCGCAACAGCACCGCAGCTGCACCGCAAGTGCACCGAAATGGCACCGCAGCTGCACCGCAACTACACCGCAACTGAACCGCATCTGCACAGCAACTGCATAGCAACTGCACCGCATCTGCACCGCATCTGTTCCGCAACTACACCGCATCTGCACCGCAACTGCTCCGCAACTGCACCGCATCTGAATCGCAACTGAACCGCATCTGCACAGCAACTGTATAGTAACTGCACCGCAGCTGCACAGTAGGTGCACCGCAACTGCACCGCAACTGCAACGCAACTACATCGCAGAAGCACAGTAGGTGCACCGCAACTGAACCGCATCTGCACCGCAACTGCACCGCAACTACACCGCAGCTGCACCGCAACTGTACCGCAACTGCACCGCAGCTGCACAGTAGGTGCACCGCAACTGCACTGCAATTGCAACGCAACTACATCGCAGCAGCACAGTAGGTGCACCGCAACTGGACCGCATCTGCACCGCAACCGCACCGCAAGTGCTATGCAATGGCACCGCATCTGCACCGCATCTGCACCGCAACTGCACCGCAACTGCACCGCAACTACACCGCAGCTGCACCATAACTGCACCGCAATGGCACCGCAACTGCACCGAAGCTGCACCACAACGGCACCGCAACTACACCGCAGCTGCACCGCAAATGCACCGCAACCGCACCGCAATGGCACCGCAGCTGCACCGCACCGGCACCGCAACTGCACCGCAACTGCACCGCAAGTGCATCACAGCTGCACCGCAACGGCACCGTAGAGGCAGAGTAGAGGCGAATCGGACGATTTCCTTGCCACATTAGACTTCGTCACACCGTACGAAGTAATGTATCCTGTTAGATCGGATTTGCAAAGGAAGACAGTCTCTGTTCACAACGAGATTGTAATATACACCGATATTTCTGAGACCAGAGAGGGCACATGGCAGGTATATACTCGAGAGATATAAACGTATAGGTTCTGGACACATGCAGTGTGTTTCAAGAAGAGGTTCTAGCTGTCCTTGAAGCTGCGGAGTCACTTGAGATGGGATCAATATCTGTGGCGGTTGACGCCTTTGACGTTTGTCATCGTGACGTTCGACTCGATAACACCCGTAGGTGTGGAACCTGCTCGAGTCATTTTTAATCACATCGAGTAATCTTTGATTTTTTCAATTTCAAAAAGTCAAAATTTTCAAAATTAAAAATAGTCGACATCGAAAATCTAAGGAAAGCGGTTCTACCAGAAACCTTATAAGAATTCATCACACCGAGGACTTCGTCGACGCTGAGATTTTTTGGACACCAACTGTCTCATTCCTGTGATGATCAACGAGACACCAACCATCATCCCATTGCAGTGGAGCAATGGATTTACACGGCCCTGTCCTAAAAACTCTTCTAAGGATTCAAGCGGTCCTGCTCTCTGAGGAAAATCTTTTCTCCATAAGAATCTCGAACGATTCTTTTCCTTTGCAAGACTACATTCAAGAAACGGTTCCCAACAACCGCAACTCAAAATTCATCAACAATCTTCAAGACCATTCAAGAAGACGTTTTCCTGTTTTCAGCTGTTTGTCCCTGTTCAGTTCTTTTACGCGTAGTTACCTATTTATTACGGAAATAAATCACTGAAGGTTTTTTAAACGTTGTGCATTGCATTTGTGTTCCATCTACTGCTAGTGAGGCGGTCCTCAAAGCCACACCAACCTCGCTAAATATCCAACAAGAATATCGCCATCTACTCGTACATTGACAGTCAGGCCGGCGTAAAGGCGCTAGAGTCTTGTGTTACTAAATCTGAGATCGTCAGGAATTGCCGCACAATGGTTAAGGCATTATGCTGGGTACCTGGACACTTCGATATAGAAGGCAACGAAAAGTCTGACGAGCTGGACAAAAGAGGAGCGGAGATCCCGCATAGCGACATAATTGGTAGCGTTAAACCAACAAGGTGCGGGGCTAAGGGAATTATTTTAGATAGTTCACCTAAGATGGTCATGGGATGTCCAAGGCATTGTGGCCTGTGTTAGACCACAGGAAATTCGGGGAGATCATAGACCTAGAAAGATAACGGTTAAGAAAAGCGATGGATGTAGTCTCTGGCCATTGTCTTCTAAGGAAGCATGCTATGAGACTGGGTTTATCAAATACGGATGTTTGTAGGTACTGCAATGGACATAACACATATACTCTGTGAATGCTAATTCATTGCCAGAACAAGGCTAAAGTACTTTGAAAGATACTTCTTCGATAACGTAGGAGAGCTAAGGTCATAAGGTCATAAGGTCATAATAATGACATCTTCAAATTCTGTAGGGAAAAATAAGTGTATGGGAGAATTGGTTTAGGTCTTTTTGTCGTGAAAGTTCCCTAGGGATCGCGATGAGCTCACCTTGGTGCCTAGTGTCTTCTGATTACCTCATAGCTCTTCTCAACCTAACCTAATCCGGTGGCCCAATGCCGCTACGAATGATGGATAAGACACAGAATCCGCAGCAACCTCCATCAGCCTTAAACCATCTGGAAAATAATTGGATGAGGTCGCAGTATAGGTTCTGTACAGGCGTTGGAGACTACCATCTACAGGATCAGTTCCATATTATGGATTATGATACTGTTCCACCTCCAAGTGTAAATCAGGCTCTGTAAATGAATTTAATATAAACTACGTCGGCCATTCGGACCTCAATCAAGTACAGAATTATGTGATCATAATAATAAAAATACAAAATACGAAAGCAAAACAAAATAAATGTTGTCTAAAAAAAGGACATTCAACATCGGCGACTTGGACAGAACGCCACAATAGACAGATATAATTTTGAGGTAGTAAAGGGCTCTGTCTACCTAGGCTCTATGGTGAGTTCCGCAAATGACACCAGTGGGGAGATCAAACAAAGAATAATTTTTGCCAATCGCTGTTTCTATGGGCTAAGAAGGCAATTGAGTGTCACTCAGCCCCATCTCGAACTCCTAAGGTAACTCTATATAAGACACTAATCATCCTACTCCTACTGTATGGCGCACAGGCATAGACATTGTCAAAATCGGATGAGGATACCTTTGATTGCTTTGAGAGAAAAGTTTTTTGAGTAATCATTGGTCCAGTTTGCATAAATGATGAGTGGAGAAGAAGGTACAATGTTGAGGTATATGGCCTGTACTAGGACATCGACTTAGCCAGAAGAGTTCACATACAGCGACTAAGATGGCTGAGTCATGAAGAGTGGATGGAGCCAAATGTTCTAGCCAAGAAAGTCTTCGAATCCATTTTTATTGAATCATTCCTGTTTTTTTTTAATCGTTTCTATTTATGTTTACAAAATGCTTACTTACAAGCAACATGCAGACAGCTCACCCGCTTTGTCTTGTGTAATAGAAAAACGAGAGTCGACTTATTTTGTTTTCTATGGTATTACCAATGTTTACTTCAAATTATGTGATAAACACTGTTAAGGACCTGATAAGCAATTCCCTTTTCTGTAAACAGGTATATTTACCTTTCCCTTCAACCGGAAATGACCGAAAAATGAGCATACTTGCACCTACTGCGGTACGTGATAAGAAGAAATCAAAATATACACCTCACACGCTTACGCCGAACAAGAAACCTTTTTCTTACACCTTATGTGATTCCTTCTATTTATTCTCCAATAAATTATGCAAATCATTTAAAAACAAAACACGTTTCTTTTTCAGCTGATTAACCATCTTTCTTATTTTTTTTTGCAAAAAAAAAAGACAATTAAAAACTTACCAATCGTTAGACCAACATCGACATCTTTCTCTCACACCCACCTTCTTCAAGACCATCCATTCGATGGAATAAGAAAGAAAAAATCAAAAAATAAAAAATAAACCTAGCATCAGTTGAAATTAATTACCAAACACTCCAGTGAAAGGAAACCCCTAATGAACAAGATCACAGCAGTGCGCCAGAGTTTGAAGGAGTTGTTATGTTTTGTTTCCTTGTTCGTTCGATTTACGCTGAGATTGAGATCCTCTCAGCACCATTATATTCAGTTGAATGACCTCCTTAATTGTTTTGATTTTTCTCTCAAGAGCATATTGTGTGTATCAAGTCATAGTTTTATTGTCCAACCATAAATGACTCCAGCTGAGCAGAAGAATGAGAGCAACAGGTGATGGACAGAAATTCTCTTTTTCAGTGGTAGATGTTGGTGGTTCTCTTGTGAAAGAGATACCTTTTGCTACCCGCTGATGGTTGTTGACTTTGGTAAATAGAATGTTCTTTGTTGCATACTCTTGTGCTGTATTCAAAGAAATTTAACATTTAAATTGGAAACCTAGAAGGTAAAGTGATTGCTTCTTGTTCATAGAATGTTGCATACCTTAAGCCTTAAAGTCTTAACAAGGCGGCAGTGACTATGAAACAAAATGTAAAAATTTGCTGCTGTATAAGAACTAATTGCTGAGTTGTTCATGCACAGATGTATATATACGTAGTAAGGTCGAAGTATTCTTTACTTTTTATATAAGGAGTAGAAATAAAACGAAGGTGGGATCTGGTCACTATATCCCTGCGGCTACTATTGAGCCTGTTGTGATTTCCCCTAATCTTAAAGCTTATTCAAGATGCCAGAGTTGACGATGAATTTAGCAAAATTTTTGAGTTAGCTAGCAGATATGTCTTCTGGTTCAAGGTAGAATTTTCTTAAATAACAATGACATGTTGTAAAATATTTGGATGGTAAACGACTAACAAAGGGATCCTAGGAGCAGCATATCCCGATAAGTATTACTAAGGTGAGGTCGTCCGTCCGGGGTGGATTCGAAGACTTTCTTAGCGGGAACGTTGGGCTCTATCCGCTCTAAATGACTCGGCCATCTTAGTCGCTGTATGTGAACTCTTTTGGCTTAGTCGGTGTCCTTATATAGGCCGTATAGTTCGGCATTGTACCATGTCCACCACTCACCGTCTATGCAGACGGGACCGAAGATCGTTCGAACAACTTTTCTCTCGAAATAACCAAGGGCATCCTCATCCGGCTTTGTTCAAGCCCATGCCTCTGCACCATACAGCAGGATTAGGATGATTAGTGTCTTATAAAGAGTTACCTTAGTAGTTCGAGATAGGGCTTTGCTACTCAATTGTCTTGATGTCATTTGCGGAGTTCACCATAGAGCCTAGGTAGTCAAAATCCTTTACTACCTCAAAATTATGTCGTCTATTGTGGCGTTCTGTCCAAGACGCCGATGTTGGGTGTGCATTTTTATAGACAACATATATTTTCTTTTACTTTCATTGACCGCTAGACCCATCTTTGTTGCCTCGATCTCAATACTCGTAAATGCCCCATTGACGGCCCGCTGAGTTCTTCCGATTATGTTAATGTCATCGGCATAAGCGAGTAGTTGTACAAACTTTTAAAAGATTGTACCTCCGGTGTTGGCTTGTGAGTTTCGTACAATTCTCTCAAGTACTATGTTAAAGAGATCACACGATAGCGTGTCACCTTGTCTAAGACATTTTCTGACATCGAACGGTTCGGTGATCTTCTTACTGGCTTTGATGGAGCAGCGAGAGTTCTCCATCGTCATTCTGCACAAACGGACAAGCTTGGCAGGGATGCCAAGACTAGACATGGCTCTGTATAACTCGTCTCTATACACGCTATCATAGGCAACTTTGAAATCGATGAAGAAGTGGTGCCTATCGATTTTATATTCATGGGTCTTTTCCAAGATCTGCCATAGTTTGAATATTTGGTCAATGGTGGACTTTCCCGGCCTGAAACTGCACTGATAAGGACCTATCACGTTGTTGGGAATCGGTTTTAGACGTTCACATAATACGGCAGACAGGATCTTATATGCGATGTTGAGGAGACTTATACCTCTGTAATTGGCGCAGCTCTCAAGCTCTTTTTTCTTCTTTCTGAGAAGTCGATGTTCCTCTTTTCTCCTCCGCACGTAGAGCTCGCAAGCAGCTCTAGTCCTTATATGCAGCGCCGCTTTGTACGCCTCTTGTTTTGCTGCATGTGCTTGCCGGCATTCCTCATCAAACCAGGGTTTTCGTTGTGGTGGCCGGTAAGTCCTACGTCCACCTTCTCGTGGTGCAATTTCTCTGAAAATTGCGAATGGAACAGGACAAATGGCGAGCCTCCTGCGCCATAAAACAAAATAAGTGTCGGTTGGTCTGTGGCCCAGCGAACCGCAACAGTAAAAAAAAAAAATTCCTCCAAAACGGAAACTTACGCCTCGGATACGGACGGATAATTTGATGACGACCTTTGGCTATAGAACACGGACAACGATCGGATTTTGGAACGTTAAGGCCCTCCTGGACTCAGTCAAGATTCCTCCAATTGGAGCGCGAATTCGCACGGTACAAAATTGACATCTTAGGCCTGAGCAAAATAAGATGGTACGATGCTGGGTAATACATCTCCCCAACAAAAAGCTACTATCTACTCTGGTAAACCAGCTGGAAGTGTACGGACGTCCGCAGTAGGACTGGTGTTAACTCCAGCAGCACGAGGAAGCCTCATATCTTGGATACCACACAGTGACTAGATATTGACGGCTAGATGCCACAGTAGAGTAAGAAAAATTACCATTATACAGTGCTATACTCCGACTCAAGATGCGACTGAGGATGAAAAGGACTATTTTTATAGCCAGTTATATAGATGGGGAGGAAGGCAGAACTGAACCCTGGAGCACTGCGACCTAAAAAGATCTTTTGTGCTATCCCTTGGTTAATTGATTTTGAATTTGTCAACTAGCTGAACTCAAGTTCATTAATGAAGCTAAGAACAGTTCGAGCTGAAGAAGAGGTTACGTCAGAAGGTGATGCAATGCCTTTATTAAAGTGCTTTATCCTAAGTCTGGCTATGGCCGGGCAATCACAGAGTATGTGATGGGCTGTTTCGGTGTTTTCAAGACAGAGACGGCACGTATCCGATTGAACGCGGCCCATTTTCTTGAGATGGTAGTTGAGAGAGCAATGTCCAGTTAGGAAGTTAGTAAGGATCATAGCATTCTGTTTGCTCATTGATAGAATGTCTCTAGTTCTTTTTTTTGAGAAGTTAATAAATTTGTTGGAATGCCTTAGGCTGGGTTGAGTATTCCAGTGAGAGAGCATTTGTTCGCGTTCCCAGCGGAGTAGCTCTATTTTAATCTGGCTGGTGGGTAAACCGCAGAAGGGTTCAGGTCCAATATAAGGTGATTGTGCACCTAGTCTGGCAAGCTTATCAGCCGCTTCATTACCAGGGATACCTTTGTGACCGGGGACCCACATTAGTGTGATATTATTATGTGCAGCAAGCTGCAAAAGCGTCTGGAGACAATTCCAAACCAGCTTAGACTTATAGTCAAAGCCTTGAGTGCTGCTTGGCTATCTGACATTATATTAATATGTGATCTTCGGAGGTTTCGTCTAATGCATTTTTTGGCGCAGAGCTCGATGGCATAGACCTTTGCTTGGAAGATAGTAGTGGATTGACCTAATGGTGTAAGGAGTTTGTAGTTGTGGCCAAAGATACCAGCTCCAAACCCCATTTGACATTTTTGAACCATCAGATTTGAGATCTTGATTGAGGATAGTCCCAGTAGCTGCGGTCAGGTATGTTTACTGTGAAGGGGTGATTTAAGTGGATTCTTTTGGGCATGAGGTCTGAGATGCATACCGCTGGACAAGTAAGTAGCGGAATTTTGTCAAGGATCCTCATGTGGCCAACTAATTCGGAATTTGTATTGTTGCATAAAAGGTGAAGCTTTAGAGCACTGGCAGCCGCAGTCTTCATAATATTTATGTGTAGGGGTGGAAGGTTTAAGAGAACTTCCAGCGCAGCTGTTGGGCAGGTGCCCATTGCGCCCGTAATACCTACACATGCTAGTCTCTGCACCTTCTGGAGGGTGGAGCGGGTAACGGTTTGATTAACTTTATCCCACCATACTAGCGAAGCATAAGTTATTATCGGAACGATGATTGTGGTATAGGTCCAGTGGATCATTTTTGGATTTAATCCCCATTTTTTGCCGAAAAAACTAGAGCAGGCCCAGAAGGCTTTAGTCACCTTCTCGGTGGTTCTGTTTATATAAGGTTTTCAATTTAATTTGTGGTCTAGAGTAATCCCAAGATATTTTGTTTCTTTTGAGAACTCAATTTGAGTGTTGTTTAGTGATAGTGCTTGAAGGCTTAAGTTTCTCCTCCTGCTGAAAGGAATGATTACGGATTTGGAGGGTTAACCGTTAGACCTTCTGACTGACACCAGTTATTTACTTTATTTAGGGCATGTTGCATTTGTTCAGAAATGCTGGATTCATCTTTGCCCTTAGCTATAATGACTACGTCGTCAGCGTAGCCCTGAGTGAGAAATCCAGAACTATTGAGGTCATTTATGATACTGTCCACTACAATGGACTATAAAAGAGATAGGCTATATCATGATAGCTCATATACGCCTTCGTACTGTATCCGTGAAAAACAACCGCTCAAACTTACTTAACATCACCAGGTTTAATATCGAGAGGCTCAAAGTTCCCCAAGTGCGCCAACAGTTCAGGGACCACCTTGCCTTAGAAGCAGAAGCAATCAACAGCACAATGCAGGACAGCATGGATGACCACTGGAATGCTGTGAAAAATGCTTTTACGGCTGGTGCACGTACTTACGTCGGTAAAAGGCAGAAACACAATCGCACATGGCTATCTACAGACACCTGGAGACGGATCGATGAGCGTATATCAATCAAGGCTCAGATTGCAGCAGCCTCAGCAGTAGAGAGAACCGAGCTAGAAGCCCAATACCGTGCGAAGAAGAAAGAAGTGCAGCGTAGTGTAAGATGTGACAAACGTCAGTATATCAACTTACTGTCTTCAAGGGATGAAGAAGTAGCGAGCATAGTAGTAGGATTGTCACTAAGGAGCTCACTGGTGGTCGAAACTCCAAGCAACACCCAGTGAAGAGTCTAGACGGTAACCTTCTGATTTCGGATGAGGATCTGCTCACTAGATGGAGAGAACTTTTTGCTAAATCACTTAGACGATGGCGGTATGATCTCGAATTCGAATGAGCATTTGGAAGCAATAAATTCCCGAATTCGCACCGTACCTCCAGTAAAACCGAAATAATAACAGCAATCAAGTCCTTCAAGAAGAACGAGGCGGTGGGTATTGATGACATCCCTGCCAGACTATATCAAGCGGCGCCAAAAACATCGGCAGACTCGGTGCACCCTCTAATACGGAGATATTGAGATAGTGAACAATTTCCACAGCAGTGGCAAAGGGGGATGATCATTAAGCTTCCGAAAAAGGAAAACTTGACGGAATGCCGAAACTGGAGAGGGACGGATATTTGCGTTGTTCCAGCCGTAGCCAAAATAATAGCTGAAATTATTCTCGAACGATTCAAGGAGCATTTAGATTCAACTCTCGATGTCGAACAGGCAGTCTTTCGCGCTGGATCTTCCTGCATCGGCCACATAAACACCTTACGGATCATAATCGAGTAATACGTTGAGTATAGATCTCCGCTACATCTACTGTTTATCGACTTTGAGAAGGCTTTCGACAGGTTGAATCGAGATGCTATTTGGTTGGCCTTGCGCAGGAGAGGCATCTTAGAAAAACGTATAGCTATTATCAAGGCTACATACGAGGGCGCTAAGTGGCACGTCTTACACATTGGTAAGGTGTCGTAGGATTTTCAAGTCAAAAGTGGAGTATAGCAGGGGTGCATACTGTTCTTACTTACTTATGTCCTGCATTCCCTTGTGGGTCCTAATGCCTCTACAACGCCTACGCGCCATCTTGTATGATTTCTGGCAATGTGTATCAGCTCTCCCCAACATTTCCCCAACTGCCGTGCCCCCTTCTCGACTATTCTGCGCCATGTTCTCCTCGGACTGCCAGGTCTTCTGCCATTCTGAGTAAAAGGGTTCCATTGCATAGCATGATTAGCTATGGAACTGTCACTCTATCGATCGGAACGTGTGACCAATCCACAGCCACTTCCGTCGCATCGTTGGATGGTTGTGCCTATTGGTTCCTGACCCATTCTCCCGTAAATGTGTTCGTTAGAGACACGATTGGGCCAGAAAGAAAGATATTGCGCAGATACGAACGAACGTTTGCAGCTTCCTGTTGATAGTAGTGGTCACTCTCTACGTGCTGCATCCATATATCAGCACGGATTTAACATTGGAGCGGAACAGCCTTGACTTGGTGTTCAAACTGATCGCATTGCTTCGCTATATTTTGGACAACATCCCGAACACGGACTTTGCTTTGGCGATCCTGTTGGCTATATTCAGTCCGGTTCCACCATCGATGAACAGCAGGTGGAGTGGCGATCGATATTCGATGATAATCCGCAGGGTGTTGATATGGTCGGCACAGGAGGATCCAGAGCGGAAATAATCAAGTTCGTGAGGAAGTGCTTGCTGTAGTGGTGGTCCCTGGGTAACTATACGTATAAACCCTTATACGTGTAGACTAAAATTGCAAGTGCGGGTTGTCTAGGGCATTGATTCAAGACTGGTGCATACTGTCACCACTATTGTTCTTGGTGGTTATCAGCAATGTACTCCGTGCAACGTTGAAATCTAGAAGCTCAAGCAAACAAAGTGGGGCTGAAAATTAACACAGCCAAAGCAAAAGCCCTGAGCACTTCTTACACTCGCGCTCAACTTAACATTGCCGGACAGGAAGTCGAGAAAGTTGATAACTTTCCCTATTTAGGAAGTGCGGTCTCGGCTAATCGTGGTGGCACCGAAGAGGATGTGTGCAGCAGAATCGGGAAGGCTAAGGCTGTGTTCAGAATGATATTCAAAATCTGGGGAAGCAATGTTATCAGCTTAAAAACCAAGCTGCGACTGTTCCGATCCAACGCAGGATCAGGCGGAATAGCGGGACGCAAACGTGGCGCAGAATAGTTGAGGACGAATTGAGCTTTTTAAAAATGAGTTGGAGGCAGCTCAAACGCGTTGCAGAACTCCGAATAAGATGGCGCATAGGGGTGATTGACTCTCTAGGCCCCCCGAGAGGTTGAAGGATCAAGTAAGCTAAGTAAATGATCTATATAAGGCTGCTGATATATGCGGCGTTATTTATCGATCCAGCAGTACCTCTGGAGAGGGTGTATTTGTATATTTATGGTACATCATCTAGAGATGTGAGTGCAAGCGTCCTGTATTCCATTGTTTATCAGCGGCACATGGCTAGAAGTCAACGACGATGATCACTTAATTTTAACGTAAGACAACCGTTTCTAGCTTGTCAGTTAGTCCTTCGATGTTTGCCCTTGAGATGCATGAATGCGGAATACGTCAGCCGGATTATAGCTAAACAATGTGTTCTATCTAGCATCGCAGACTCTCAATCCGTATGAAATTCAAACAACAAACCCACTTCTTTTCAAAGTTTTAATATTTACACGAAACATCATCTTCCGCGGGCTTACTCTGCCTTAAGTCTACCATACCGCCTCTCAACGGCATTTATAAATTAATTTATATCTTAGTCTCTACAATAAATACAAAAATGTCAATAACAATTCAGTGAGCGAACGAAAAATAAAAATAAAAACGTCAATGATCCTTAAACACTAACACCCGAGTTAGGAAGTATCACTTTGGCCGAGACAAGCTTGCGCACCACTACCTCATCATCGCCTACGTACTATCATTGGCCAGCACTTTGTTGATCCACGGCACAAATCTCTGTATATTCGTGTAGACACCAGGTAAATGTTCACGGCCACATCCAATACCCCAGGACACAAGGCCGACAAGAGTCTTCCGTCCCTCCAGCGTCAGTGTAAGCGGTCCACCCGAGTCGCCTTGGCAAGAATCACGACCGCCTTCTTTGTAACCTGCGCAGAGGAATACGTCGTGAATGGTTTCTCGGCGACCCGCCGCACGGAACCACCGCTGGCAGCGATCGTTCGAAAGGACCTCGACGTCCACTTCCTGGAAGAAGAGATTAAGAGGCAACTCATGAGAATGCAAGACGGCACTTACCTGTAAGACTGAGGGCACTGTACTTTGCCCATGCCGCGTTCGGCCCCATCCAGCCACAGTGGCCATCTTGCCCACTAACTTTGTCGTCGCTGGTGGAAGGCACACCGGCACTATGTGCTGCTTGTACTGAACCGTCCGATCCAACCGCACCAGGGCTAGATCGTTTTTGAAATCCGCAGGATTGTACTGTGGATGCACCTCCTTCCTCTCGATGCCATACTCTTCGTGCCCAAGACGCTCCTCCTGTCCACGAACATCCCACTCGCCGAGACGAATCTTCATATTCGAGTTGGTTGTCCTGGAAATGAAAAGAATTCAAAATTTAGTGCTAGGACAGGATGGCTACAAAATCAAAAGAACTTGCGTTGCGACACAATGGGCTGCAGTCACGACCCATCGATTCGAGATCAAGGCACCGCCACAGCTCAGCTTCCGAGACAGAAATCCAGTCTTTATGAGAGCCACCTGCCACGGATGAGATCCAAACCCAGTTGAATGTCCGCCAACAATTCGGTTCGATCGTGTGAACACCTCCCCACAACCTGTCGGATAGAAAGTAATTCATAGAGAAACAATCTATCTTCCCCCACCCGCCCCATAGAAGATCCAAAGAAACGAACTACACAGAGAGTGCTGAAATCTAACAACTACACAGGTGGAAAGATCCCAAAGCCAATCAAGAAGACAGATTGCGTGCGTGAGATTGCATTTAGTGAATAGAAGAGCTGAATGCTATGTTTAGGTACCAGGCACAGGACGATAGCTTCCGTCATGGTACGGATCACCACCACTGTCAGCTGAGTTCCCACCGGCGGCGCCGACACCAAGGTCTACGCCATTGCCCACGCCAAACTGTTGCGGATGCGGCTGCTGTTGCGGCGACTGCTGCTGTTGCGGATGATCCAGAATCGTGTCGTCGATCCCGAAATGATTGTCCAGATGGTTGGTAATTCCGGGATGGCTGACACTGCTTATTTGATTGGTTTCATGATCCCAGGTTTGTGGACGTGTCAGTGGCTTGTACGGATAGGAGATCGGACGCTTGGTTGGATAATGAATGGGAGGTGTGGATGGGTACTTGTCATTGATGAGATTCGGATAGTGGGGTCGTGTGGTGTGTGGATGGTTTTTATTTGTGTTAGCGAGATCGGGATAAATATCATGCAAATGAATGATATCACCTGTGGAAAATTCAGTCAATTGAGATACATTTTGAAAAATTGATTTAAATGGTTTTGGTGTGCGGTTTGGTGTCCTTTAAACACACGTGGATGGTTTTGCAGTTAATTGTGTGTGTGGTAGGCGACATGCAATGTGTTTCCATATTTAAGAGCGCATGTAGAAAGGCAAGAGGTTCTGTCCTCTAGAGTTGGGTTGTCATTCAATACAGGGCATGCAATACGGTTTATTCAAATTAAAAAGCCATTAGCAGCGACAAATTATAATTAAATTTAAATTATTATATAACTTGGCTTGTCTACTTTTGTTATATAAATTGCGTGCTTATGTCCACTTAGCGTTTCACATATTAGCATACAATCACAACTTTTACACATTTGTGCTAACACAGTGCTCATGAACGAAAGCGAACTTGATTTCAATGTGCCACGGAATAATTGCTTTCTGTAACACTAAACCTGAAGGCGTTAAAAAATAATTTGTCAAATAATGTCAGGTGTAAGGTTTAGTCCAGTATTTTAATAGAATTGATATAAATGATAAGAAAGTAAAATCGTTCCCAAGAAAGATCAAATACTATCAATTCTGCGGGCAAAGTAAGTGTATGTGTAGTGTGGTCACTGTATGTGTATCTGCCTGCGGTATAACATTTCGTCATTCCCTTAAGCTTCCTTTCTGTGTACGAGTAATTCCCTTGCTTATAGCAGGAGCCCAATTGTTTTTAATTCAAATCAAATCAATAAAGGATTGAATTGACATTTACCACTTTAAATGACGGTTTTCTTGTTCCTGAAATTTACACAAAAAATGAAACTATAAAGGGTCAAATGTTTTTGTCTGTCTGCGCACGTATCACGCGGAAACTACTGCATGGATTTTGATGAAACTTAACACAGTGATGGTTTATATCTTGGGTAAATATACTTCGGATATTTTTTCATCGCGGGAAAAGAAAGGGTACTTTAAAACTCCAGGTGTAAAAAATTTGAGCACGTATTGCACAAAAATGATTACACAAAGTTTGTCGGAATTTTAGCAATTGCATTGCTTAGAGTCTAATATGATTTATATTTTATCATGATCCGCCATCCAGAAGCTGAGATCTAATCAAAACTATCTTTCGCAAAATTGAATTAGAATTTAATTAATGTTTTCCTGATTATGATCCCGAATCCGTACTCATTGGAGGTTTCTTTTTTTTTCTCTTTTCTTTCTTTTTTCTACTTCGCTGTCTCTTCGCAATTTTTAAGAACAGAGTCGACTGGCTGACGGAAGGAGGATGGTACTCTTCGTTTCTCTTATTCTTCGGTTTCATTTTCTATACTATACCTGCTAGACGGGTTGTGTGCGAGTTTATGCGTGTTTTTGTGGCAGCTGATCTCCTCGTGGTGGGGGGCGGGCATCGTGACTGAGATGTGCAGATGGGGTAACTTAAATAGTTATTCCCATCTATCCACTCACGGCTAACAAAGCGCACACCACATGATGACAAGAGGACGTAAACGGACCTTGGATATTGTCAAACCTGGTAAACCAGGACATCCTTTGGAACCAGGCCTGAAGGATGTCAGTATGCGAGTTTATGTCTGGTGGTCGGTCTGTCCCGCTCTGCAGCCGGCCGGGTATAACCCGAAATGCCTACGAGCTTCCTCTCAATGGTCTCGTGAACCATTACGGGGGCCACGGGGTGGACGCGCTATGCACCGATAGAGACACAGATGGATTCTCTGAATTTCGACAACGGGATCGACTTAGGATAGGCACATGGAACGTCTCATCGCTCACAGGGAAGGACCTTGATCTTGTTTGGGAGGCTGTAAAAGGTCGACTAGATATAGTTGGCGTTTCTTCAACAAAGCAGAGAGGCTCTAAAACTGTGGACTTTTCGGATAGGTGGAAGCTCTTTCTGTCAGGAGTCGCACCCTCAATGTCTGCTCAGGCGGAAGTGGGGATAGTCACCCGGGTTGATAGATAAAGTATTGGAGTGGATATCATTAGGAGGGAGAGTTGCGATGTTAAATCTTAAGCTTGAACGATCAACTCTGGCATTGGTGCAGGTGTATGCACCGAACCTTTCGTCAGACTATGCAGCTTTTCTAGATGAAGTTGATGCTGCCCTTGAAAAGGCTACGGATATGGATTCTTCTGTCCTGACGGGTGACTTCAGTACTCATGTGGGAGTAGATATTATGGCATGGAACGGTGATCCTGACCAAAATGCGAATGGAGAGAAGTTGTTGGATTTTTGCTGTGAAAATCGCTTATATCCACCATAAATGCGTATACTATCTTTCCGCACAAAGCCATTCACAAATACACAGAGTCAGAGTCAGAGTCTTCAGCAGAAGTCGCTGATTGATTACTTTGTGGTACCAACGTATCTGAAGAGAATAGTTTGTGATGTCCGCATATTGAGAGGGGCCGAACTGCCAACTGATCACCACTTAGTGCTGTACAAAATGTATCTTTGCGATAAAGTGCCTCCCCTACCAAAGCGCAAGCCAGGGAGATACGGGAGATATTTGCGCGGCAAATATCTGAAAGGTTTGAACGAATTCCAAATGTTCCATCAATTGCAGAGGAAGAATGGCAATTGTTTTCAACAGCGGTTATTACCTCTGCGGGAGATGTTTGTGGAATGAAGCGGCTTGGTGTGCCGGCTGGTGGTGAGAAAAGAGCTGCTTGGTTTACAACGCCCGGACTTCAAGAAACCATCAGAGAGGAGAAGATAGCCTTTAATGTGTGGATTCAATTGAGAACTCCGAGTCTCGAAATCGGCACACTGACGCGCGAAGAACTTGCAAATTAGCAGTGAAAACAGCAAAAGAACAGTCTTGGAAGGAGTTTGGCGAGAAATTGGAACGTGACCACAGATCTGCAAATAAGATGTTCTGGCAGACCGTCCGCCGACTCAGAGGAAAAAAGTTGAATATTGTTGAAGGAGTCAAATCCAAAGACGGTACACTTCTTTCCAATGAGGAGGACATCTTACGCAGATGGAGCGAGCACTTTTCACAATACCGAACAGGGTACCGAAGATGATAGAGCTATGGTCGAGAGTAAGGCAAAAAGTAAACGCACGCACGCACGCACAAACGCATTTGCAAGCATTGAGGCGGAAGCGGCCAAAATGGGTTTAGCGGTAAACGAGGGCAAAACCAAGTATATGCTGTCAACAAGAAGGGAAAGCCAACACCGACGAATTGGACAAAACGTCACAGTGGGCAGCTGTAAGTAAGGGACTTTGCCTACCTTGGCTCTGCTATAAACTCTGAGAACAACATCAGCGCCGAAATCAAGCGAAGAATAACTCTTGCCAATCGCTGTTTTTTTTTTTTTGGGCTTATAAGGCAATTCAACAGTAAAGCCCTATCTCGAACAACTAAGGAGATTCTGTTTAAGACCTTGATCATCCCAGCCCTGCTTTTCGGCACTGAAACATGGACTTTATTAAAAGAGGATGAAGATATCCTTGGTCGCTTCGAGAGAAAAATTCTTCGTAAGATTTTCGTTGACGGGTTTTGGAGGAGAAGATTCAATCACGAGCTATATGAGCTGTACAGCGACATCGACCTAGTCAAAAAACTGCGTATTGGACGTCTGAGACGGCTAGGACATGTAGAACGAATAGACACCAACGCTCAGGCCCGCAGAGTCTTCGAATCCAATCCCGAGGGACGACGCAGTAGAGAGAATCATCGCCGTATGTGGCGCGCACAAGTTCAAGGGGACCTCGACCAACTTGGAGTGCGCAACTGGAGGCAATTAGCTAAAGACCGAGCTAAATGGAGAGGCTTGTTGGTTGAGGCCCAGGTTCACCCCGAACTGTAGCGCCACCTAAGTAAGTAAGTAAGGCAAAAAGTAGTCCTATGGCAGGGAAGTAACTTTGGTGATCAAAACGCTAAAAGTTGGCAAATCTGCTGGTGTGGATGAAATTCGGACAGAAATGGCTTTGACTGAAAAGGGAGTGCAATGGCTCTTGCGTGTAATTTAAGTGTCCTGGGAATGCGGTTAAACACCTGGTGATTGACAAATGGGGGTGATAGTTCCTCTTTTTGAGAAAGGGGACAAAGAAGATTGCGCCAACTACAGAGGTATATCTCTTTTAAGTCTCCCTGGAAAAGTCTTCGCTAAGGTGCTAGAAAAAAAATTAAAACGTTAAAATTATCTTAGGTGACTTTAACGCAAAGCTAGGAAGAGAGGACGTCTTTAGTAGCGTGGTCAGAAAGCACAGCCTGCACGACATCACATCCGGCTACGGACTCAGGCTAATTGACTTTGCGGCGGGGCGAAACTTTGTCGTAGCTAGTACGCGGTTCCCACGTCTCGATATTCACATAGGAACATGGCTCTCCTTTGATCGAAAAATCGTTAACCATTTCGATCACGATCCAGTATTCTGGGTGTCCGGACTTTCCGAGGGGCCAACGTGGACTCGGATCACTACCCAGTTGTAGCCAAGGTACGGATGCGGATATCTAGAACGGAGCGAAATCAACGAAATACTGTGAGGAAATTTGACGTCGGGCGGCTACAATCGCAAGAGACGGCCAGAACCTTTGCCGATCGAGTTTCTTCCAATCTTATTCTAAGTCTTATCCCTCCAGTGGCAGCGTTGCCAACAAGCCATCAGAGATGCCGCCTCTGATGTACTGGGTTTTTCTCGGCCACCACAACGAAACCCCTGGTTTGATGAGGATTGGCGGCAGCACATGCAGCCAAACAAGAGGCGTACAAAGCGGCGCTGCATAGAAGGACTAAAGCTGCTTACAAGCTTTACGTGAGCAGAAGAAAAGAGGAACATCGACTTCTCAGAAAGAAGAAAAAAGAGCATGAGAAGCGCTCGATCGAGGATATTGAGAGACTTTATTGCAAGAATGATGTTCGAAAATTTTACCAAAAGGTAAAAAGAACACGGCGGGGCTTCAAAGCCAGGACAGAAGCCTGCAGGGATGGAAATGGTAACATAGTAGTAGAATCGCAGTCGGTGCTGAGGATATGGAAGGAACACTTCTGCAGCCTGTTTAACGGCGATGATGACGAGTATTCCGCTGCCAACGCGACGCCAGCCGACTTTAACTTTTAACTTTCCTGATTGTGTGAGCCTTAAGTAGACTACAGCGTGTACAACCTCGTGTTGTCTAAACGTACTTGGTATTGTCATTAGGAAATTCTCTGCCAAATTAGTCGAATTCATCTCTAAATACCACAGCACCATTCCTTCTATTGGTGTCTATTTCAAAACTTTTGGTTTATTACAAATTTGTCAGTATTTTTCGCAAAAAAAGGGCTCACCGATACTTTCAGTTGGACTTGCGATTAAAAAAATATGCTGCGACAAATAAGTGTCAGAATTTTCGAGGAAAAGTCCAAACTACTTCATTAGTAGGATGCTGAGATACCAAATTGACGAGGGAGTAAAGTACAACGTCACTGCGAGAGTCCCACAAGGAACGGTACTAGGCCCTATCTTATACAATCTCATGTACGACGGAGTTATGCGACTAACATTGGCACAAGGAGTTATGATAATCGGGCTCACGAACGACATTGGCGTAGTTACTGCGGCTAAACACATAAACAAAATAGAATCAATAATAAATGAAGAAATGGCAAAAATTAAGGACTGGCTAGGGCCTACCGGTCTTGAATTAGCAGTCCACAAAACTAAGGCTGCTCTTATAATAATTTGACAACCTGTCGAACATGCAAATGTTTCAATCGGCAGTCAAACTATAAGATACAACGAATCAGTTGAGTATTTAAGTGTAATGTTCGTCAACAGTTTCAAGCGTACTTAGAATATTCGAGCAAGTGGGCTTCACTACAGCAGCAGCCCTTTCTTGAATACTACCAAACATCGATATTATAGACAGATTCTGCTATCCAGAGTTGTCAGCTCTATTCTTATGCTGCCCGGGTTTGGGCGGCGGCGTTAGCGATCATTAAAACACGGAGAAAACTGTCAGCAACATATAAACTCTGCCGTTCTCTAAGAACAATCAGCGGTTTTCGAAAAAAAAGTCGGACGAAACAGCTTGTACCATATCACAGCCGGAATGATCAAGAAGTAGACATATTCAAGAAAATAAGGAGGAGAAGAAGGCAACAGCAATAGCTGTGTGGCAAGATAGGTGAGATAACAATACAAAAGGCAGATAGACCTACACGCCTATCCACACAACCGAGGTCTGGAAAAAATGGGTGAATGGGGGACTACAACTACCACCTTACCCAGTTCTTATTGGGTCATGGCGGCTATTGCAAATATTTACACAGATCTGGACACTAGCTCTCTACCAAGATTATCTAGATCAAGAGGAAGACACAGAAGACACAGAACACACAGTACTCCATTGCAGTCCCTTCGCTGAATGGAGAAATAACCTGCCGAGTTCACCGTTCCTTATAGAGCACATGTTAGTTGTCAGAGGACAATTGGGTGGAAATTTGCACACTCGTAACGAATGTGCGAAAGAGCTCAAAATAATCGAAAAAGTAAAAAGAGCAGAAGCAACAGCAGAGGAAGTGTATCATGAACTGGTATCCAGTCCCGCGAAATAATGCCTATCGGCAGTCCCACGGGGGCTAGTCAAACGGTAGTGCATGCGATCATATGAAAACACAAGCGTTTTCACTCAGCTGAGGCCTACCAACTCCTACTCTCAACCTCCACGCGGTGACAGCCGGGTGCCTAGTACCTTAATCCAAGAAATGGGTAACCAACCCCGTTTGGCGGATTCTTGGTGGCAGCAATGAGAGAGGGGGGGAAGAGTGCTTTTCTCACTAGAGCACTTCTTCCTGTTCCAGGCGGCAGCGGACGAATTCCCTAGACGGAGTCAACGGTGGCGTCTATAGTTCCAGTTAGGTTGAACTTAGTGAATACCTTGCGCGAGCTGCTTCGACGTATTCGGATCACAGGTCGGTAAGGAATTTCCAATGTTGGTCAGGACATTGGAATAGAGATGGTGGCGGAGGAGCCCTTAATGGGCCAACGGTAGCGCTCATACTCCCGTAGTGGACTACTGGTACCGGTGTACCCGGCCCCTCGTCCTAGGGGAATAATTAAGGAACTGGCCCTCCAGGTTGGGGGTTGTGCCGTCGGGGTAACTTCCCTACCACGTAAAAAACGCATGGTTCCGAAACAACCAAAAGCCTCGGATAAGGATGACCCAACTAATGACGACCCCAGCAAACGAAATAAGGACAACGACCTTCGGATCTGTACGTGGAATGTTCTGTCCCTTTACAGACCACGTGCAGCCGAACAACTAGCAGAGGCCCTAGACTGCTATAAAGCAGATATTACCGCCATCCAGGAAGTGCGGTGGGATGGGCCAGGCAAAAAGAGGATGAAAAACTGTGACATCTACTACGGTGATTGCTACAGAGGCAACAGGCAACGCTTATTCGGATGCGGATTTGTCATACGCGGCAGACTTAGGCAAGAAGTCTTAAGCTTCCGACACGTGAGCGAGCGTATTATGACTATCCGGATCAAGGCTAAATTCGCTAACATAAGCCTAATATGTGTTCATGCCCCCACAGAAGAAAAGGACCCTGCCTCCAAAGAGTGTTTCTACGAGCTCCTCGACAAAACATACGAGCAATGTCCTAAATACGACGTTAAAATCGTATTGGGCGATTTTAACGCCAAAATAGGAAAGGAGGACGTCTTCGGTAGAGCAGTCGGTAAGCATAGCCTACACAACACTACGTCTGATAACGGACTACGGCTAATTGATTTCGCTGTGGAGCGAAATGTCACCATAGCAAGCACATGGTTTCCTCATATCGATATTCATAAGCAGACATAGCGGTCCAATGATCATGTAACGATCAACCAAATTGATCATATTGCGATCGACGCAAGGCATGCCTCCAGTATTCTGGATGTCCGGACCTTCCGAGCGGCCAACATAGACTCGGATCATTACCTTGTTGTAGCCAAGGTACGAATGCGGATATCCCAATCTGAGCAACAAAGAAGAATCACTGTGAGAAAATTTAACGTCGAAATGCTACAATCGCAAGAGACCGCCAGACTTTTCGCTGAACGCGTATCCCGAAATCTCTCAATCACCCCTATGCCGCCAGCATCAAGTGCCGAAGACCAGTGGCAACGCTGCCAACATGCCATCAGAAACGCCGTGACTGATGTGCTGCGTCTCGTTCGCCCACCACCGCGAAACCCCTGGTTTGACGAAGAATGCCGGCGAGTGCATGCAGCGAAACAAGTGGCATACAAAACGGCGCTGCAGCGGAAGACGAGAGCTGCTCGTGAGCTCTACGAGCAAAAGAGACGGGAAGAACATCGGCTTCTCCAAAAGAAGAAGAAAGAGCATGAGAAGCGCGCGTTTGAGAATATCGAGAGTCTATACTTCAGGAACAATGTACGGAAGTTTTACCAAAAGGTAAAAAGAACGTGTCAGAGAAGTAATACCCGTACAGAAACCTGTAGAGATGAGAATGGAAACCTCGTAGTAGAATCACAGTCGGTGCTGAGAATATGGAAAAACTACTTCTGCAGACTGTATAACGGCGACGAAGACCAACATCCCGCTGTCAGGCAGAATGAACCATTCAACATGGACGATGATAGTCAAAATTTCCGTCCACCTGACCAAAACGAAGTGAGGATAGCAATATCCAAGCTAAAATCGAACAAGGCTGCTGGACCTGACGGTTTACCGGCCGAACTTTTCAAGGCAGCTGGGGATGAATTGGTAGAGTGCATACACCAACTCATTTCTAATATTTGGTCAGACGAGTGTATGCCTGATGAATGGAATCTCAGCATCGTTTGCTCGATCCACAAGAAAGGAGACCCCCTCAACTGCGCCAATTATAGAGGCATCAGTCTCCTCAACATCGCGTACAAGATCTTTTCTGCGATATTGTGTGAACGCCTGAAACCTTTTATCAACAGCCTGATTGGACCCTATCAGTGCGGTTTCAGGCCAGGAAAGTCCACCATCGATCAAATCTTCACACTTCGGCAGATCCTGGAGAAAACCCAAGAATTCCAAATCGATACTCACCACCTCTTTATCGATTTCAAGGCCACCTATGACAGCATCTATAGAGAAGAGCTTTATAGAGCCATGTCTAGTTTTGACATCCCTGCCAAACTTGTCCGCCTGTGCAGGCTGACGATGGAGAACGCTCGCTGCTCCATCAAGGTCGGTAATGACCTCACCGAGACCTTTGATGTCAAAAAAGGCTTTAGACAAGGTGACGCGCTGTCATGTGACTTCTTCAATATTGTACTTGAACGGATTGTGCGGAACTCACAAGCCAACACCGGAGGCACAATCTATTACAAGTCTGTACAACTGCTTGCATACGCCGACGATATAGACATTATCGGAAGATCTCAGCGGGCTGTCACCGGTGCTTTTGCAAGCATTGAGGCGGAAGCGGCCAAAATGGGTTTGGCGATAAACGAGGGCAAAACCAAGTATATGCTGTCAACTAGAAGGGAAAACCAACATCGACGAATTGGACAAAACGTCACCGTGGGCAGCTATAACTTCGAGGTAGTAAGGGACTTTGTCTACCTTGGCTCTGCTATAAATTCTACAAACAAAATCAGCGCAGAAATCAATCGAAGAATAACTCTTGCCAATCGCTGTTTTTTTGGGCTTATAAGGCAATTCAACAGTAAAGCCCTCTCTCGAACAACTAAGGAGACTCTATATAAGACCTTGATCATCCCAGTCCTGCTTTACGGCGCTGAAACATGGACTTTATTAAAAGAGGATGAAGATATCCTTGGTCGCTTCGAGAGAAAAATTCTTCGTAAGATTTTCGGTCCCGTTTGCGTTGACGGGTTTTGGAGGAGAAGATTCAATCACGAACTATACGATCTGTACAGCGACATCGACCTAGTCAAAAAACTGCGTATTGGACGTCTGAGATGGCTAGGACATGTAGAGCGAATGGACACCAACGCTCCGGCCCGCAGAGTCTTCGAATCTAACCCCGAGGGACGACGCAGTAGAGGGAAATATCGCCGTAGGTGGCGCGCACAAGTTGAAGGGGACCTCGACCAACTGGAGGCAATTAGCTAAAGACCGAGCTAAATGGAGAGGCTTGTTGGTTGAGGCCCAGGTTCACCCCGAACTGTAGCGCCACCTAAGTAAGTAAGTAAGCAGTCCCACGGGGAGAGTAGTAGAAGTGTGCAGGGTGTGGATTAGTAAATAGGAGCATTCTTGGCATCGATTATTCGCCCTTGCGAATCATGCATGCTGGTAGCACAGGCTATTAGTACCTTTCGAAGATTACCAAATCCTTTGGCGCAACCAGAAAAAAAAAATGTACACCAATTGATAATATCGCTATTTTCACTGATAGTTGGTTGGTTGGGTTGGCTGGCTGTCCCCGCTCAGCAGGGACATACTTTGACCAAAAGAAGGTCCATTGTTATATCACTATGGAGAAAACTGGACTACCAGCACCGGGTATCTATTGTACATGGAGAATTCCCAAGAAAATGGGACAGGAGGCAGTGTAACCGGTTTCGGTGTGAACCTATGTCGTAAAAGTATGATTCGCCGTTAGGCATTAAACCAGTTTGACCCGGAGACGAAGCTTTTTATTTTGCTTAAGTCGATTCTAGCCAGATTGTTAAGATCTTCGAAGAAGTATTCCCCTCAGGTTTTCCTTCTTAAGACCGAGAGGACAGCACAGGTACACAGAAGGTGTGTCATGGTTCCTTCCTTTTCCACATCTCTCCAGCTTCTACAGAAATCGTGGTAGGGAACACCAAGTCTTCTGGCATGTCTGCCTACCAGACAATGCGCCGTGAATTATTTTTTTTTTTATATCCTTTAACCCCTCGGGGGGCACAGGGCGTCAACCACGTCTGCGCGCCATCGTGTTCGGAGTTCTGCAACGCGTTTGAGCTGCCTCCAACTCATTCCCTAAGAGCTCGATTCCTCCTCAACTGTTCTGCGCCACCTTTTGCCTAGGGCGTCCCGCTATTCTGCCTGCCTGGGTGAGCGGATTCTACTGCATGAATGCGCCGTGAGGGCCCCAATTATGGTTTTCCTACAATTTAGTTTTGGCCAGATTTGTTTAGAAGAGAGACATGTACTGATATTGTTCCACCTACTGTTTGCCATTCTAATGGCTGCGGTATCTAATTGGAATTTTATCGACTTAATAGGTACTGACGGTTCCCCCCTATTCTCAGGGGGGCACCAGTCGGCACCCTCCTTAGGTAGCTCGTCCGCCTTGCAATTGCCTGGAATATCCTTGTGGCCTGGAACCCAGCACAGGGATAAGCCGCACCTGACAGCGATCTCGTTAAAAGATCCGCGGCATTGCTTTGCCAACTTGGATCGAATTATCGGCGATTCCAAGACTTTTATCGCAGCTTGACTGTCTATGTAGAAAACAAAAGCGCTGCACTCTATCGAGTTAATTGAAAGCCAGCTCGCCGCTTCACGGACTGCTATGACTTCTGCTTGAAATACATTACTGTGGTTTTTCAGTCGTCGGCTGGTACAGATATTCAGTGTACTGGAGTAAACTCCCACACCTGTTCCAGACGCTGTCTTGGATCCATCTGTGTAAATGTCTATCGCAGATTCGTTTAGAATTTCTCCCGATTCCCAAGCACTTCTGCTAGGAATACGGGTATTATAGTTCACGTTAAAGTCCAAATAGGGGACAATGTAGTCCGAATATTAATTCGAAGTCTATTAAGTCTAACGACTACCGTATATATCCAGTGAACAATCTGGGACTGAAGACCCCAGTTTGGGACTATGGACTCCCTACATGAATAGGGGCAATCGAGGCCTTCCTAGCATGGTCTTGAATATTCAGTTTAAAACTGAGTTTTTTTTATCGAGAATAATCCCCAAATATCTGGCGTGATCTGCAAACTACAATTCAATACCCTTGAGTTTTGGAGGAGCTATATATGGTATATTGTACCTTCTTGTGAATAAAACTAAAACAAAAACAACAACTTCTTCCCACCTGGTGGAACAATGTAGGAAAGTGCTCTCGTCGCTAGGTTGTCGGACCAACATTAGTCTTCTCTGGGTGCCAGGCTATAGCAGCATAGAGCGGAGTGAACAGGCCGACGAGCTGTGGAGGAGGGGCTCTATTCTTAACAAATCTCTTGTAGAGATAGTCCTCGTTCTGATGGGAACTATTAAGAGCAAAATCTCTTGACACTTTTCATCAGTGGCAAACGAAAAGTGGAACAGTCTGCAGGTTGTGTTATTTATAGGCAGACCTGGTTGAACTGCAAAAGAGCCAGAACAAATGAACTTGAATCGGGCAGGCGCTGCAAGAATTGCAGCTATGCTATGAAACTAGAAGAACCCGTTTATGCTATGGTAGCAACGCCCGGTGAACAAAGCAGCATCAAATCTGTTATTTGTCTATAACTACGGGTTAGTGTCACAGCAACATTGAGGGGAATGAGCGAGCTGATGAACTCGCGAGGCAGGGTTGTGCCCTTGATGCTTCCCTAGCAAAGAAGGTGAACGTCTCGTTGGGGGTCCTTAAGGGAGGCATCTTCGCGCACTATTTGCTAAAGGCTGATAGCAGATGGCAGGGGGTGCGGAATTGTGTCATCTCCAGGCAGATGCGGCCCAAATACTCCCGGAAAAGAACGCAAGATCTACTAAACAGAAACCGTGCAGATATCACAAGAGTTCTGGCAGCAAGTACTGGCCACTGGCCCATTGGGGTTCATGCGGCCAAAATAGGTATTACATTTAATGCACACTATCGCAGCTGCAATACTGCTGACGAGAAGAAATAATCTTATACTTCCTCTGCAAGTGTCCGGCTTTAGGGAAGGCCAGACAGCACACCTTAGGCAAACCCTTTTTTGGCAACCTAATAGAGCTAGCGGAGATTAGCATTGGGGATATTATCAGTTTCCTCAATGTAACGGAGTGGCTTTGAATAATACAAAAATACAAATATTTGGCGCAACAGCTCTTTAAAGTGCCAGGGCCTAGCTTCTCGCAACCACTCATATTGTGTGTGTTATATTTTTCACACGAATGGAAGGGAGCTACAGTTTAGTGCCGTATCCGAACGGCGATTTGAGAAGCTTTTTCGTGACAACAATACTATCGGATGTTTGTCAGACCCTCGCGAGAGGTGGAACCGTGAAAAAAGTTGTTGGTGTTTTCTGGGATTCGAACTTGGAACCTCGTGCGTAGTGATCCGACACACTAACCACTTACGCCACGGCGCCCACCACGGCTTTGAATAATCCTTACCCCTTTTTCTTTTCCTTTTCCCTAGTAGTTTACGTCCTTTTTACATTCGTTAGGTCACTTGAGTTGTGGTATTAAAACGGCGCTTCTGCGCTAATTAAGTGTCGGCTTGGTTTGCTGACTTCTACCTACCTACCATGGGTTAGTGCAGAGGATCTATTTTCTGAATTTTCTGGCAATGCTGCAGGGTAAAAACGCGGAATTTGACACCTCATATAATCACCTTGCGTATCCACCATCAACTTAGTGGTTATCTCTTAATGACTTTTTTTTTGCAATTTCTGGTACTAGAACTACTTAGCTATCCTAGGGGCATATGTGTGAACATGAGAACAATAATGGAGCATTATACTTCTTCATTGGAAGGTACGTCGAAATACATCGCGTAAGCAATTTCATTCAATAATTACTGTCTTGCTACCTACCTCAAAATATGAACAAAATGAAAGTGCGTAAACTTGTTTTATCAACTTTTCCGGTATGACGATATCGCACAGGTATTGTTCCTACATCTTGCTATTAATACAATACATAAAGAAAGAAAAAAAAAACAGGTGTGCGGATTATGTGGTAGATGACTTGCCGATTTTATTGTATTTCAATTGCAAACAATTGCAGAATCCCACTTTGGATGGTGGAAAAGCTTAAGTGTATAACAAGTACTTTTTAATTAAAATAAGTATCTGCAACCGAATTGAGGCATCCAAAATGATGTAACACCATCTGACATAGGCGCACATTGTCCCTCAATTGCGAAATTTCTTTAATTAACTATTAAAACTCAAAGTTATATAACCTTAGGTGGTCCACAAAAGTATTTGCATTTCCAAAACTGGCCATCCACAGCGACTATATAATAATAACCATGATTCGCGGAAACTTTTGTGTTTTCGTCTCCATTTAACCAAACAATGAAAGGAGTTTCACTTTTTCCGTTTCGCCTTCATAACTTCACACTCTTGAGCCCAACCAAGACGAAAGCTAGCCCAACTAAAAAGTTCTCCCCCGCTGTTGGTAAAGGTCATGGAGAACAGAGACCCACCCCGAAATAAAAAGTGAAATTTATATTGTTCGTCAAATTAAAGTGCCTAACTTTCAGAACATTTTACCACTTGACGAGCGTAAAAGACTCAGAAAGTGTCTGCAGAAACAACCGACGAATCTTTCGGCTTATCAGAGCATAACCAACAAGAAGTGCCATGCCATGAATTATATTATGATGTGCTCCGTGAGTGTGTGTGTGTGGTAGTTTGTGGGTAGTAATTGCGTTCCCATGCGTTGTCATTTAGGAAAATACTTCCTTGAAAATAGAAAGACAAACTATTTTGCAAAGCAATTTTCCAAATAAGACTCGTTCAGACGTATTACTCCAATTGGGATGTTATGCTGCTTGCTATGCAGTTGCATAACATGTATGGAAGGGTAATTGTGGATGATTACTATATACTCACTTGCATTTTGAGCTACGGTGGCATGGTGATCTTGCTCTGCGTCTAGTTCTCGGTCCACACAACATGACCATATCATGCCGCCGGAGCATAAATCCACGGGCTTACCACCGCCCAGTACACATGATATTGAAAGGCCGCACTCGAATTTGTGACCACGAAAGCGACACGTTTGAGGGATCACTGAAAAGAGAAAAGAAAAGAAAATCAGTAAATTATAGTATTACGTTGAAATGGAAATATTTTTTATATAACATGGACTTGGTAGGGGCACTTTGTACTCAGGGTGATGGTATAAGGACTCCGAAAATGTAAGAAATATTTTTCATCACAAAATATGCAGGGTATCTTCGATGAACGCAGTACTTGAATAGCGCGGTTTCGATTATATGCGGAATAAAAATTACGATCAGATCCAATTCTAATTCCACACAGTTTCAGTTTTATGCGGCTTTTTTGTGTTGCTCTTTAAATTCCATCAGACTACAGTAGTTGCGAGGATTGCCCGACTAAACCATGTCTGATGTAATGAAATGGAGTATTCTCCGTCGAAAAGCTAAAGCCGCAAGAGACCGCCAGGTTCTTCGCTGAATGCGTATCCCGAAACCTCTCAATCACCCTTATGCCGCCAGCATCAAGTCCCGAAGACCAGTGGCAACGCTGCCAACATGCCATCAGAAACGCCGCGACTGATGTGCTGGGTATTGCTTGGCCACCACCGCGAAATCCTTGGTTTGACGAAGAATGCCGGCGAGAATGCCGGAGAGGCATACAAAGCGGCGCTGCAAAGGTAGACGAGAGCTGCTCATGAGCTCTACGAGCAAAGGAGACGGGAAAAAAATCGGCTTCTCCAAAAGAAGAACAAAGAGCATGAGAAGTGCGCGATCGAGAATATTGAGAGCTCATACTCCAGGAACAATGGACACAAGTTTTACCAAAAAGTAAAAAGAACATGTCAGAGAAGCAATACCCGTACAGAAACCTGTAGAGATGAAAATGGGAATTTCGTAATAGAATCACAGTCGGTGCTGAGAATATGGAAAAACTACTTTTGCAGACTGTATAACGGTGATGAAGACCAACATCCCGCTGTCAGGCAGAAAAAACAATTCAACATAAAATATTCGTCCACCTGACCAAAACGAAGTGAGTATAGCAAAATCCGAGCTAAAACCCAGCAAGACTGTTGGACCTGACGGATTACCGGCTGAACTTTTCAAGGCAGCTGGTGATGAACTGAAAGAGAGCATACACCAAATCAACTCTAAGATTTGGTCAGACGAGTATATGCCTGATGAATCGAATCTCAGCATCATTTGCCCGATACACAAGAACGGAGACCCCCTCAACTGCGCCAGTTATAGAGGCATCAGTCTCCTCAACATCGCATATAAGACCTTTTCTGCGATATTGTGTGAACGCCTGAAACCTTTTATCAACAGCCTGATTGGACCCTACCAGTGTCGTTTTAAGCCAGGAATGTCCAGCATCGATCAAATCTTCACACGTCGGTAGATATTGGAGAAAACCCAAGAAGTCCAAGTCGATACTCATCGTCTATTTATCGATTTCAAGGCCGCCTATGACAGCATCTATAGAGAAGAGCTTTATAGAGCCATGTCTAGTTTTGACATCCTTCCCAAACTTGTCCGTCTGTGCCTGATGACGATGGAGAAGGTTTGCTGATCCATCAAGGTCGGTATTGACCTCACCGGGACCTTTGATGACAAAAAAGATTTTAGACAAGGTGGCACGCTGTCATGTGACTTCTTTATTATTCTACTTGAACGGATTGTGCGGAACTCACAAGCCAACACCAGAGGCACAATCTATTACAAGTCTGTACAACTGCTTGCATACGCGGGCGGACTGTCATCGGCGCTGTTGCAAGCATTAAAGCAGAAGCAGCCAAAATGGGTTTAGCGATAAACGACGGCAAAGCCTAGTATATGCTGTCAACAAGAAGGGACAATCAACACCGATGAATTGGACAGAACGTCATAGTGAGTAGCTACAACTTCGAGGTAGTAAGGGACTTTGTCTACCTCGGCTCTGCTATTAATTTTGACATTGCTAGTAGAGCAGATATCAAGCGAAGAATAACTCTTGCCAATCGCTGTTTTTTTCGGGGTAATAAGGCAATTCATCAGTAAAGCGCTATCTCGAACAACTAAGGAGATCATCCCAGTCCTGCTTTACGGCGCTAAAACATGGACTTTATTGAAAGTTCGAGAGAAACATTTTTCCTAAGATATTCGGTCCAGATGGGTTGACGGGCTTTGGAAGAGAGCATTTAACGACGTACTATACGAGCTCTACAGCGACATAGACCTAGTGGAAAATTTGCGTATTGAACGTCTGAGATGACTAGGACATGCAAAGCGAATGGACACCAACGCTCCGACCGCAGAGTTTTCGCGTCTGACCTGGAGGAACGACGCAGTAGAGAGCTATTTCGCCATAGGTCACGCGCACAAGTTCAAGATGACCTTAACCAACTTGGTGTGCTCAACTGGAGGCAATTAGTTAAGAATCGAGCTAAATGGAGAGAATTGTTGGTTGAGATCCAGGTTTACCCCGAACGTTAGCACCACTTAAGAAAGTATCAAGTTAAATTCTTTTGTTTAAATAAATAAATAAATCTGTCAAAGTTTGAACAAACTCATAGTCACGGCTCCGTAGATTTTTTTATATTATTTATATCTAAGCCTTCACGTCAAGGAAGCCATCTTACGAAAGATAGAGCGCGACCAGCTCAGCTGGTATTACCACGTTCAAAGAAGAGACCATTTGAACCATGTTAAAAAGGAAATATCAATGAACGTTCCAAAGACATCGCGAGGCAGGAGAAGCAGGCCGGCATCACACAAATGCGACGACATCGACATTTCATTGGTCTCAGTAACCGAGTGATCCAAAATCGGGAGACCTACCGATATTTTCTGTGGTCAAGTAGGCGAACACCACATACGGATCAGTAGAAATGCGCTGAAGTGGGAGGGTTATGATTCCTTGTTTTCGGATCATAAGGTCGCTAAAATAGGAAGAAAATAATCTAAAAGCGAAGAAAAGGCTTTCCATTTCACGCAACAACCTCAGAGCAGTGAGTATTTGTAAAACAAATCGTTTTTTTTTTTCCACAAAAATGGTCATAACTAAAATTAAAAAAAAAAAATTGCGGCTGCTGGACGGTACACAAAACCGTAATTTACTGGAGAGTTCACCGGAATTATTGAGCTACGGTAAAAAGAGCAATACGTCTCCGAGGAACTATTGGAGGAACTATTCGACAAAAAAAAAAAATAGCAAACCTACCGCTCAAGCAGGACATACACAGTATATTCACGGTAGTTCAAAGTCTCAAGGCACAAAATTAGACTCTTGCGACCGAACTGCAACAAGTACGTGAAAAAAGCAATGCGAAGGCAAAAAATATAGTTTTCGCAATTTCAGATAATCTATGCGGAGATGTGCGGAAAGCGGTGAACGAGTTTTTCAGCCAACTTATTAGCCACCAGAATGTCCAGTTCGAAGACGTTCGTGAGCTGCCATCCACAGGACATCTGAAGCTTCTGTTAGCGGGGACGAACATCAGTACATTAGCTTCCCAAATGCTAAAAAACTCTGGAAAACTCAAAGGAACCGTTGTGTATGTAAGCCCCGATTTTGCAAAAAAATCACTTACACAGACGAGAACAACTGCTCCAAGTGGGGAGAGCTATGAGAGCAAAACACCCGATGGTGAGACCACTCAGCCAAGGCCTTAAACTGATCGTGAACGACAAAACTTTTCACACAATACAAGAAGGGGAATTAATCTAGGCCAACCAAGGTGGACTGTAGGTGCTATCATCTTATTTGGCGATCTTCAGTTGGCTTACGTGAAACAATCGCTACCATCACAACAACGTAGCACAAATGTCATCGATGGACCAATGCTGTCATTCTCATCAGTTGTCAAAACACCCAAGCCTAGAGGGAGAACGAGATCATTTGCGCCGTCTGATTCTCAACAAAAACAATGAAAAAGGGTTGCCGTCTGTCACGCAAGTAGGTTAGGTTAGGTTAAATGGGTTAGCTGCAACGAATGAGTGCAGCCTGCACTCGGATCCTAAGCGAATTCATTATGCTCCCCTGACGTGGAGTTTCCTGGCTGAAGAACTGAAAGGAGAGGAGAAACAAAATGGCTAGAGTTCTGCGTTAATTGAACGACCTCCTCTGAACCACCCTGAAGAAGTTATGAATTTCATGATGGTGGTTGGTGGCTTTTCAGAAAGGTCGCCCATATGGTTGAAGAAGTTCTCTCCAATGGGCACCATCCTGGTATTGCAGAAACTAGGGCATTTCCAAAGGAAGTATTCCGTGTCCTCCTCTACGCCTGTGTTGTTGCATCATCTGCCGAGTTCATCTGTACTGAGCCGCGTTCTCTGCCGGCGGGCAGCCAATAGGTTGTGGCCGGTAATTATGCCTATGAGAAGCGGTATGAGGATGAGCTTGCTTTTCATCTTTGTCCAGATGCTTCTGGAGACACGACATGAAGGAAGCGCTCTCCATCTTTCTTCTGCTTGTCGTTTGAAGTCAAGTGCTATATTTGATTTAACAAGTATTAGGGGAGGTAGGACTTAGTTTTGGACCATTGACATATCTTGTTCCGACCCCTTTCTTGCCATTCATCCACCACCTCGATTCCTGGAATTCCTTTGTGCCCTGGAACCCACCAGAGTGTTACATGGTGGCTTTGGATGAGCATATCAAGCTCCTCGCGGCAGCGTTTTATTAGCTTTGATTTTATAACCGCGGATGAGATGGCCTTTATAGCAGCTTGACTGTCTATGTATCCTAGTAACAAGTTTCGTGGATAGTTTCCGTGCCGCCTCTGCTGTCGCTAGGACTTTTATCTGGAACACACTGCCGTGGTTCGGAAGCCGTAGTGATGTTGCAATAACAGGCTCCGCTGAGTAGATACCCGAACCCAGTCCTTCGTTTGTTTTGGATCCGTCAGTGAAGACTGAAATACTATGCGGGTTAATGCCTCCACCATCTTTCCAGTGTTCCCTTGATGGGATGACCGTTTTGACGTTTAGGCTAAAGTCTGGGGAAGGCGGAAGGTAATGTGTGGTGGCATCTAGGTGAGCCCATCTTGAGATGCTACGGTGGCCCGTGTGGCCCCTTCTCCATAGGTGGGATTCTTTTAGGCGCAGGGTACTCATCGCAGCTGGTTTCTTAACAAATAAATCTAGCGGAATCAGTGCGCAAACTGTTTCAAATGCTGCGGTCACGATGGTTCTAATGACGCCTGTTGTTGCTATGCAGGCAAGTGTCTGGCAGGGGAATCAGTTACTGACAACTGTGCTGCTTCCGCCGAATGGCGAGACCGAATTTCATCTTTTAGAATCGTAACTCAAATATTCTCAGACCACATGCCACTAGTGGTCGAAATTCACCTCGACGACTATGTAGGACATTGTGCACTTACTCGTACGTTACCTCCCAAACTCGTGTAGAAAGAGAATCATCAGGAGATGTATAAAACAAAAATACTTAAGGAAATTCAGAATACCTGCGGAACCACTATTGTCCAAGAATCCCCCGAAAAAAGATAAGTTTGCTAAGTAATTGCATTAAAAAAGCAATGCCATCAAACGTCTTTCCAAAAATACGAAACTATCGGTAGAATAAAGCAAGAATTTGTTTAGGAAAGTGAAAAATTCGACAGATCTCAAAATGAAACTCTAACAAAACAATATGTATATAATAGTAATAACTATTACAAAGCGTTGTGCAGGCATAAATGCCAAGAGTACCTTAGATCATTAGCACTACAATTATCAAGTGCTAAGATTTTTTATAGCGGATGCTTACTTACTTCAATTACATCTTTGAAACTGGAGATGTACCACAGGCGTTTAAAAATGCTAATGTCTTCCCGATTTACAAAAAGGGTGATGTTAACATACCAAGCAATTATAAAGGAATCTTTTTTTATGAATTCAATAGCGAACATAACATATTCTCCTCTATACTTTTGAATCGCATAACTGCATGGATCGATAGAAACAAAATACATAGGGAATATCAGTCAGGTTTATCAATGGACCTATCACTGGCCTATGTTATTCCTTATCGAGGACCGATCCTAACCAACCAACCAGAATCTTGCTATCTTCACTGATAGCCAAGCTGCTATGAAAGCCATTGATTCAGCTGCCATATCTTCAAAACTGCTAGGGCAATGGCAGAAATAACTAAATAAACTAGGCATCTAATCAAAAATCGCGAGCGGATGATCTAGCCAGGCAAGTGTCAGCCCTTAATGAGTCTCTGGTAGAAAAAGTTAAAGTTCCGCTAGAAGTCGTTAATGGTTACATACAGTTATTAACTGACTACCACAATCCTTAGCGAACTCGGGCATACGTCTACCGTTCGCTGTGTGTCGCCATTGAACTAGCAATTTCATCCACATTACTCATATGCCCGAGCTGCCATTGGCAGATCTACACTACATAAAGTACTTAGTAGTAGAGTGCATGCGTTGATTTTCTTGGATACTTAGTATCATCTTTTTACACGTTATACTTCTTAAAGTTGGCTAACCTCGAGTGGAACACGTTTTCTAGCTGCGTTATATCAAGAAAGACATGGCCCAGCTACAACAAACTTCAATCAAGCGAGATAAGCACAGGCTATTGTCCAATAGGAGACCATGCAGGGAGGCTTGGCATCCCCATAATATATTCTGTCACAGCTGCAGAGATACTAACGAGAAAGAATCTCTCCTTCACTTTCTTTGGAGATGACCAGCCTTAGCGAGAACCAGACAATCTACTCTAAACGTAAACGTTTCTTCGACGACCTAAGAGAGATATCTGACAAAAGGATTGGAGCCCTCTTCATTTAAATGAAGTCTCTCTTTCTCTACCAATACAACCAAGTTACAAGAGATTGTGGTATCAAAATGGCGCAGATAGTATTAATTGGGTTCTCTTGAACCGCCACATCTACCTATCTACGTACCTTCATAGTTCGCATAAACACCAGACACTTAATAGAACTTGCCGGACTTCTGGCGAATGGAATTTCAGCGCCGACAAGGAAATTTGCCTGAATAGAGGAGGATAAGAAGGTTGGTAGAAGCCCAGGGATGAGTTCTGGTTTGGTAAGCGATGACAGCGGCTACTAGAGACGCGCAGAGTTTAAGCCATGAAAAGTTGTCCTGGACTTTCTTTTGTACCCTGCCAAGTTTGTTCGTTTGTACAGGATAACGCTGCTCCATCAAAGTTAGAAAGAACACCGCCGAGCCATTCAGAAATTACTTAGACAAGGTGACGCGTTAACATGCGATCTTTTTAGTGTTATAGTTGAATGAATTGTACGAAACGCACAAGCCAACACCGGAGGTACAATCTTTCACAAGTCTGTACCACTACTCGCTTACGCCGATGACATTAACATAGTCGGAAGAACTCAGCGGGCCGTCAGTGAGGCATTTGCGAGTATTGAGGTCGAGGCAGCAGAGCAAACTCAATGAAAACGAAACGAAATATACCATATGCCGTGTACAAAAAAGGACACCCAACATCGGCGTCTTGGACAGAACGCAACAATAGAAAGATATAATTTTGAGGTAGTAAAGTTCTTTGTCTACCTAGGCTCTATAGTGAGCTCCGCAAATGACACCAGTGCGGAGATAAAATGAACAATTAATCTTGCAAATCGTTGTTTTTATGGGCTAAGAAGGCAATTGAGTAACAAAGCCATATTTCGAACTACTACACTCATGTCCTATATCCTCTTGTGGATCCTAGGACCTCTACTACGCCTATGCGCCATCGTGTATGGTTTCTGGCAATGTGTCTTCCCAACTATTCCCCAACTGCCGTGCCTCCTTCTCGACTGGTCTGCACCATGTTCTCCTCGGACCGCCAGGTTTTCCGCCATCCTGAGTTAAAGGGTTCCATTGCATAGCATGGTTCGCTATAGAACTGTCCCTCTTTCGAAACATCTGATCAATTCACTGCCACTTCCGTCGTTGGAGGGTTATGCCTATTGGTTCCTAACTCGTTCTCTCGTAAAGGTGTTCGTTAGAGACACGATTGGGCCAGAAAATTCTTAAGATATTGCGCAGGCACCTATTAACGAACATTTGTAGTTTCCTGCTGATAGTAGTAGTCACTCTCCTCTCTTGAACTACTAAAGTAACTCTATATAAGGCACTTATCATCCAAGTATGGTATTGACTTTTTCAAAAGCGGATGAGGATACCCTTAGTTATTTTGAGAGAAAAGTTCTTCGAGTGATCTTTGGACCCGTGTGCATAGACGGCGAGTGGAGGAGAAGGTATAATGCCGAACTATACGGCCTATACAACGACATCGACTTAGCCAGCAGAGTTCACATCAGCAACTAAGATGGCTGGGTTATGTAGACCGGATGGCGCTCAACGATTTAGGCCGGAAAATCTTCGCATTTACCCCAAATAGACGGCGCAGTAGAGGACGACCTCGCGGTAGCTGGCGCAAATATGTAAGTGGAGGGTGACCTTAACAAATTTGGCGTGCGCAACTCGTGGAAGCTGGCTTGCAACCGAGCTGACTGCAGCAGACTGTAGCGCCACCTAATTAAGTGAGTATGTTGCCAACACAACTTTTTATGGTATCTAATAAAAATGTTTAAAAACATCCTACTGATAGTGGATTTTGGAAAATGTTTATATTAATACTGCTTTGAACTTTCTCAAGCACGTGTGTCAAATTTCCTAATTCGAATGAGAGGTGAATGAGATATGACTTAATCGACTCGGCTGTTTGTATAGATCGTTTTCACACTCTATGGCATCTATCTCCACAGTTTCTCTCTCTGTGTAACAAATTATAGATCAAAATTAATAAACAATACATGATAGGGTAAAAGAAGTGCGATGGAAGGAAAGTGACTTACGTCAGAACAAGAAAAACATTTTGGAAAGATCTTGGGTCAACTTAACATATGGAAACTAAACATTATAAATGTTAATCGACCAGTTTCTAGAAAAGTGTAATCGTGTTATCAGTATTTTTATCACAGTATTGCTCTGGACTAAGCCTAGACTGAAATTTAAGATGGAAAAGCTTCTACCTTTATCCCCTTTTCGTCATGTCAATAACCGCAGACATGGAGTAAAACCCTCCAACCATCCAGACTTCAGTATATTAAACAGATGGACAGTCATAGACAGAATTGATATCAACTACTTCGAGCTAAGTCATATACAAAATCGAAAGTAGTTGGACCCGGAAAAGATTAGTTTTCTTATGATACAATTCGTGAATTCACTTATATGAACCAGATTCACATTTGGTAATGATTGTATGAGTGTAAACCGTATTATCACACCAATTCGAAATGCTGCAAAAAGTCGTGAACATGTTACCTAATGGAACTCTTAACACCTTAGAAAGTGAAACTGAAACTAACTTTGACTCATCGGTTTTGCAATAATATTGCTCCCCTGCCAAACTTTTGAAAAATTATTAATTATTTCAAAGATATGAAAGTGCATATATTCAAGGAGAAGGATGTAAATGAAAAATATAAGGGGGTGTTCAATATTGCTTAAGAACTCTTTAGACACCGATTAAAAGATGTAAACAAAATTTAGAAACCCTTTGCTTTGTAACGCAACCATGCAGCTTAAGGAACTGATTCTGATGATAAGACAGCAGTGGTGAGTATAAGTAAAAATATGTCGTAAAAGTATAAACTGCAGTTTAATGAAGTGTGATCACGTACAGCGTGTAAAAAGATGAAGCAAAGACAAACAGTAGAAATCCCAACTGCTAATCGGGCCTTGAGCAATAGTGTTTTGTACCACAATTTTGACGGTTCTTCATTTTCCTTCTTTTTTTTTTAAATAGGTACAAGCAGGAAACTTTAATTACCCAACAAAATCGTGGCGATTTCGTTATTAAAAGATGGCTTAAAGCGATAGCTCAGTCACATCGTCTCCTGTTATAAAGACACCACAGAAAAGCAAACAGTGGCGATGTTTATTAAGAATAACATTAAATACGAAAGAATACAAGCTAACTGCCAGTCGTATGAATGTATAAACATTAGAATAGATGAGGACAACAACAAAAAACACATTCTAGGAGTATACAGTCCTCCAGGTTTTAGCATATGTGCTTTCATCGAGGAAATGCGAGTTAATCTAGATCTCATAGGCAATAAAAGCGAAATAGTTATTATGGGAGATATGAACATTAACCTTCGAGAGTCTAGTAAAGAGTATGTTAAGAACTAACTAGAAATGTTAGCGTCTAAAGGTCTGGTTAATGTAATCAAAGCCAACACAAGAACTGACGACAAAACTGAGACCTCCAGACTTATTGATCACGCTCTAATTAATATTTCGAAAGATGATATGTATTCAGCCATAATTGAGTGTGATATTTCAGACCACTACGCTCTGCTTTATAGAACCTATGCTCGTGTTAAAAACAGAGAAAGTAAAGAATGGATTTCAACAACAATCCGTCCCTGCATAGTAGATGATCTCATTAGAACAACAAACTGGGAACTTATCTCGAATGAATCAACAGTAGATACTTTTTTCGAAAAGTTCGTTAGCAGGATGCATGAAATATATGAGGAATCTGCCATACAAAGAACCTTTAACACAAAACGTAAATATAACCCATGGATGTCATCCGTTCTCATTGTATAATGTAAAAGACAAGATGTGTTATATAAAAGATGGAAAAACAATCGTACCAATAAAACCTATGAAATAGAGTATAAACGATTCCGTAATCAACTTAATAAAGATATTTTTAATTAGAAAGCAGCGCTTTACAAAGGAAAATTTAACGAGGCAAAGTGCGATACAAGAAAAACGTGGAAACTAATAAATGAGGTACTAGGGAGAAAAAATGAGAGAATCGACGACATACTCCTAAAAAACTTTTCACCTGATAAGAGTGTTGTGTCATTAGCAAACGAATTCGCCGCAAGTTTCACGGAACAAACATTAAAAATAATTCACTAATGTAACACCATAACATCCAAGCACACTAACTTCACTGTAGCCAACTCAACCTTTGTCGAAGAAGCAAATGAGGTTGAAATGCTCAATATACTAAAATCAATTAAAGTGAATAAGGCACCTGGCGCTGATGGTATTCGAGCAATAGACCTCAAGCAACATGCCCACGTTTTGGCACCAATAATGACCAAATTTGTAAATCAAAGTCTTGCGCAAAGTAGAATCCCAAAAATTTAAAAAAAAGCAACAGTAGAACCAATCTACAAAAAGGCTTCGAAAACGAGTTCGGAAAATTATAGGCCAATCTCTATATTATATATGATCGACAAGTGCCTGAGGAAGTGGTTTGTTTCATTGAGCAAAATAAAGTAATGCACAAAAATCAGTACGGCTTTCAGCGTAATAAGAGTTCAAATATGTTGCTAGGAGAGTTTGCCAACTTAACAAAAATCACCATGTTCTTATCATATTTATAGACTTTAGCAAAGCCTTCGACACGCTTAATCATAGCAAAATAATAGAAGTACTATCAAGAGCGGGAATCAGGGGTACATTATCCAGCTGGGTTCAAAATTATTTAACTGATAGAACCTTCAGAGTACAACAAAAAAACACAAACAGCGAAGATATGTTGTTAGAGTAGGGAGTACCTCAAGGATCGAAACTGGGCCCATTGCTCTCCATTTTATACACAAATGAACTATTACGAGTATTCGAGAAAGCCACACCCCTTCCGTATGCGGACGACACAGCCTTAATCGTTCGACACTGACAACTTGACACTGCAACAGAGTACATGCAATAAGAGCTTTGTAAGGCGGCAAGGTGGTGTCATGATAACGGCCTAGTAATTAACGCATCGAAAACCAAATTAGTATACATCCGAGCACACCATCTGCGAGATTGAAAACCCAAAATTTATCTCGAAAACAAGGACTGCTCACATGATAGTTGCAAATATCTGGGGGTCACAATCGACTGTCACTTTAGATGGGACCAACACATAAACAATCTACGCATGGATTTAAAAAAGCGCTGTAAGCGATTATATATCTTAAAAATCACTCTACTTTCAAAGTTCAGAAACAGGTGTACTTTTCCCTGGTCGAATCCAAACTGAGATACGGAATATTAGCTTGGGAAAATGCAGCAAAAACTCATCTACGGAAAAAGGCAGCTAAAATACGCAGTACCAACAATTCTTAATAACTTACCAAGAGAACGTAAAATTATAATTAACCCAAAAGAACGTAAAAAAAAGATTAAAGAACACTTTCTTAATTTATAACAACATATGTACATACACTAATTTAATAATTTAAATCTGAAAAAAGCATTCTTCTTTCTAAAAATAACGTACAAATTTATATTTTTTTCCTTTTTTTTTTTGTTGTTGAAACTACGTACATATATTGTAATGAATTAAAGTAAAGCTCACGAGACAAAGTAAACTAAAATAAGACCATTCTCCTGCAGAAAAGCGTTAGGCTTCGCAGGTATCTTTGTATTATTATTGTTAAACTTACTTTTGAAAAATAAAATAATAATAATAATAATAACAAGGGTCCTTGAGAAAATCAAGTAGTACAATCTAGACAAAGAAAAAGGCGAGGCTTTGTTTTCGTGATGAAGAATTACCTCTCTCACACCACCAACGGAGCTGGCGACGAAGAGTGTAGACTTCCCTACAGCGAACTTGCTTAAAGAAGGTCAAATCACTGCAGGAGCTTCAAAAGGCCACCACCAACACCCCAAAAAAAATATGGTGGTGGATTGATGAAGCTAAAGAAGTGATAAGCGAGAAGAAAGTGGCTTTCAAAGCTTGGTCAAAGTGCCCCTCTAATAATAGGGACGAAAAAGATCGCCTCGAAGTGGGCTGCAGATGTTGCAAGAAAAAAGCGAAGACGAAGTGCGCCCAGCTTCAAGCGGATAGTACGGAGGGCCTGTGTCGGGAGCTGGAGGAAACATCTTTCCCAATTGCCGATGCAAATCCGGCTTTCCAGGAGCTACAACGACACAATATGAACAAGAGCGCAACCATCTTCAAAGTATCCGCCCAAACAAGGAGGAATGCTCAGGATATCCGTGCGCCAAAGTTCATTAACAATGCTCATGGCCAGCTTCTTGTGGATGACGACAAAATTCTGTAGAGGTGGTGGCAATATTGTGAATACCTTTTAAATGAACAGTTTCCCCGGCTATACTTTCCAAGAGCTACCCCGAACTGTGAAGAAATAGCCGACATTAAAGTCGGAGAAGTTAGTGAGGCGGTGAAATACCCCAAAAAACGAAAAGCGATTGGCCAGAGGAGATGCCCTCTGAGTTCTGGAAAAAGGTGGGAGACATTGGGGTCAGATGGCTCAGAATTCTCATCTCCCAATTTGTGAAAGGTGATTTAATGCCCAATCAAAGGGGGAGAAAGTTACCTTCTCTCTTGTCAAACGTTCGTGAGAGGTGTGAGCGTGAAAAAACTTGTTGGTGTTTTCTGAGATTCGAACATTGAACCTCACGCACATCAACCATTACGCCAAGGCGGGCGCGCGGCTACGCTCCATTGTTCATACGGACTCTTAAACTAAGCGTGGGATATATCCTCAACATATTTAGGAAAGGCGAAGAAAGATTGACAAGGAAGACTATGTTCACAGTAAGCACTCACAGTCGGTGGTATAAGGACATGATAAATCTGATGGAGACATGTGGACACTACCTAATCTTAGACTGTATGCTTGGACTAGTTGAAAAGGGATGCTCTACAGAACTCTATACGACTCTGCAGTTAAACTTAAGGCTCCTTAATACGTTAAGGATTCTAACAGTGTGTATGTATCTCTTTGAATTTTCATGATAGAGGAGAGATATTGCCACTCACTGAGAGATACTCCCACGGAGGATCTTCCAGTTCTCTGCTCAAATTGTAACTTAGCACAAAGAGAGAACTTTATTAATTTTTTTTGGAATCTGCCCTATTTCCAGGGTGTTGGGATATTTTGCTTTGGAAAAGCCATATAGATGAGCGAAGAAGTAAGGGAGTTATTACACGGTTCTAATACTGTGAATCAAGGTCGAGTTATAGAAGAATGAAGATTTCTCAAATTAAAAAATAAAAAAAGCAAAATTTGCTGAACAATTATTAAAATTATACCAAAAGGTCGATAGTCTTTGGTAGATAGAAAATCTGTATCTAATCTTAAAATCTTGATTCTACTCCAGACTTCGATCCTCAGGTGCAGCTACCAAAACTGAAATGTTCTCTAAAGACAAATATGTGACTGAGCGTCCTGACACGCGATCTAAATCGTTCGAGTGGTACGAGTAGATCGCATATCGCTTGGGCGATAAACGTCTCTGGAAGGGAAAAAAATCAAACAAAATGGCTTTGTTGAAGGAAAGCGGTTAGAAAAAAAGAGCGTGAAGCCCTAGAAAAACACTAAGGTTCGTTTGCTGATACTACTCCGACCATCCGATATTCGCTTACTGCTCCAAATAGTGTCCTGGTGTACTAGGCACAGTATAGCTAATATCCGATGCGATCTATTGTCTTATTTCTACAGTGGGGCTTGCACTTCTTTAACTACATCTGGGTGGTATGAATTTGAGCAACTTTTTAAGTTATTCAATCCGTACATCCAAGTCATGTTGTCCGCCCACCACCACGAAGATGTCTGTGGGGTAAGTAAATGTATTTCACCTTAATTCACCTTGTAACAGGTGTCCTGTGGGATTAGTCATTCGGAATCAGTTTTGAAACAGCCTAGGCGATCTGTTATAAGGAAGCTCGAACTAAGGGTTAAATGTGCTCTAACAGTCTTTCTGCATAGAAGATGTAGACCTACATAGGATTTTCATATTATTAGATAGCGTTCAATCATTTAATTGCGGAGTGTTTATCCTTGTGTATTTGTGTTTTGTAGATTATAATGAAAACATTCGAGGTTGCGTTGACTAATATTCGCGGGTTAAGAAGCAACTTCTTTGCTGTTGCTGCCCACCTATTCAAGCATAAACCAGCGGTAATGGCACTAAGTTAAACACAGCTTAGCAATGACACTGATCCCAGTGAATTTGTTGTAGCAGGCTATCAAACGGTGCCATTATTTGTGCCGCATAGAGGTATCGCGCTCTTTGTTAAGACTGAAGTTAGCTTCCAGCTGCAGCCCCAATTTGGGAGCTCAGGTGACCCATTTTTTTGGCTCAAATTTATTATCAGGAAGCACACCGTTCACTTCTGCCTGCTGTACCGAAGCCAAAATTCAGAAAAAGAGTTGACATATAAACACCTCGACCGTATCTCTGAATCAATAACCAGTATACGTTCCCGCCATCGAGATTTTAATGTCCACAATACTGGTTGGCTTCGCCACTCTGGACCAACCACACCTGAGGGTCGCTACACCGAGATCTTCTTCGCTGAGTCTAACCATCTCACTCAGCTTGTAGACAGTCCAACATACATTCCTGATGTTGACAATCACGGCCAATACATTCTGGACCTGTTCTTAACCTCTCTTCCGGACAAATATTCAATTGTGGTTTCTGCCTCGATTGGAGGCTCGGATCATTGTTTGGTGCCAGCTAAATTCTCATACTCCAACCTGCATTCAGTTAACAAGAAGTTCCCTAGAAGAACAATCTGGCAATATGAGAATGCCGATTGGAGCGGTCTTAATTCGTTCATTAGGGATTTTAACTGGTCGCTTTGCTTCCTCGATAGAGACGTTAATGCCGCTGCTGACATGATCACAGACCTAATTTTGCTTGGAATGCGCTCCTACATTCCAAGTAAATCAGTTAGCCTAAAACCAAAACAAGAACTTTGGTTCAATCCGAATTGGGCAATTGCTGTCCGGAAGAAAGAAGATTCCTTTGTGTCATGGCGCGAAACACCTTCTGAGGAAAACCGTCTCTACAAACGGGTCAGAAATGACTGTAACGTCCCTTTGAAGTGTGCTCAATTCCAACGAGACCAAAAAGTGAGGCAAAAAATACTGCAATGTCCTAAAGGTAGTAAATCGTTTTGGTCTTTCGTTAAAAGAATTAAAGGATCCGCCTCATCAGCAATCCCAACTCTTGTCTACAATGATATGAATATCGCAGACTTCAAAGAGAAAGCTGATTTGCTTGCTGCAATATTCGCGGCAAATTCCACCTTACCAGACAGCTGTCTTTCTCCACCTATGCTGAACCGTGTTCAATATTCTCTAGGAAAAATATTTTTCTGAACCCGTTCAGTAGCTAGAGTTCTTAAAGATCTCAACTGCAATACATCTTCAGGTCCAGATGGAATTCCGCCCCTTGTTTTGAAAAGGTGTTCTTTTACCCTGGCTAAACCTCTACGCAAGATCTTCTACTTATCCTATTCCACAGGCACTATTCCTTATAGATGGAAGCTAGCGCATGTTCAGCCAATTCCCAAAAAGGGCGATAAAACCTCCCCTTTTAACTATAGCTTTGACGTCAGTGCTTTCTAAGGTCATGGAGAGCATTGTCAATTACCATCTCATGAGATACCTCGAAAGAAACCATCTCCTCAATGACGCCCAGTATGGTTTCAGGCAACAGCGATCCACTGGTGACTTAATGTCTTACCTGTCGGATAAATGGAACCATTGCATCAACATGGTGAATGCAGAATAGTTGCTCTTGATATTTCCAAGACTTTTGATAGGGTATGGCATATTACCCTGGTTAACAAGCTACAAGCTACTTCTCGCAACCACTCATGTTGTGTGCGTTATATTTTTCACACGAATGGAATGGACCTAGAGTTTAGTGCCGTATCCGAAGGGCAATTTGTTTTGAGAAGCTTTTTAGAGACAACAATACTCTCGGATGTTTGTCAGACGTTCGCGAGAGGCGGGACCGTGAAAAAACTTTTTTTTTTGTGTTTTCTGGGATTCGAACTTGGAACCTCACGCGTAGTGATCCGACACACTAACCATTTCGCCACGGCGCCCACATAACATAACTCTGATATTGATGCAATCGTCAATTGTGGTGTTAAAAACCGAGTTGAGTTCAACGCGTCAAAAACTCAGTGTTGTCTGTTGTCTCTCAAGCGTAACACCAACGTGGCCAAACTAAGAATGAATGGAGTTCATCTAGAGGAATCTAATGGCTTGTCTATGCTTAGAATGCATATTCGTCCAGACTTACGTTGGAACCAGCAGATTATTGATGCTGCTAAAGGTGGTGCTAGATGCCTTGGTTTCCTCAAAAGATGTACACGTTTTTTCACTCCAGTTGATTTGGCCAGTATCTATAAAGCATACATCCGCCCGAAACTTGAATATAATTCACATGTTTGGGCGGGAGCTCCCGCAACGTGCTTGAGTTTGCTTGATCGTGTTCAGCGTCAAGCTTGTAGATTGATCGATGATCAGTCTATCTGCAACCTAATTCCTTCGCTAGAACACCACCGGAATGTAGGATGCTTAGCGCTCCTATATCGATACTTCCATCACAAGTGTTCGGATGAAATATATAGTTGTGTCCCTCCTTTTCGTCAATTCAATCGTAGTACACGTGCGGCCTCTTCCGCACATCCGTATATATTTAAACCTGTTTTCGGGCGCACAGTGAAATACAGAAGATCGGTTTTTAACCACACCACACGAATGTGGAATAACTTGCCTTCCTCGGTGTTTCCTGATACCTATAATCTTCAGAGATTCAAAGTTAGCGCGCATAGTCACCTTACTCTTTTTCCTTCCCATATAATCTTTAATTCTTCCCTATACCCTTTTCTTTCACTCCATCACAGGGTTTCTAACTTTAAAAAAACATAGTCTTAAGTGATGCAGAACATTTAAAAAAAAAAAATAAAAATAAACGTATAATAAACATCACAACATACAGTGCGGTTAGACTCATGGTGTCTGGGTGCTAGGTTATGAAACCCTATAGGCATAGTGATTTTAAATTTTCTGCCGAGAGCTCGTTTTGCCCATGACAGATTACATTATACCCAAATTAAATTTCACAAAGCGCATCCCCAACGTTCAATTGCCCACAAGATTAGAATAGCAAGATGGGCAGGTGATTAAGGATTTCGACGTCACACTCTACACAGACGATTCAAAGATGGACTGTGGAGTCAGTGCGGGTGTGTTTTCTGAACATCTCTGAATCATTTAGGCTTCCGGATTCTACCAGTTTGTTTTAGGCAGAGTTACTCGCTGCCCGGGAAGCCTGTTGTCAAATCAAAACACAGGCTATTATAACGCCAAGCCAAAACACCGTTATTTTTATCAATAGCCAACAAGCCATCAAGGCTATTGCCTCGGTTATTACATCCTCCAAGGTGGTGCTTGAGTGCCAAAATGAGCTAGCTTCGCTGGATGGCCAATTCAAGGTTACCCTGATTTGGGTTCCAGGGCACAGTAACGTTTATGGAAACGAATATGCTGATGAACTGGCTAGGCAAGGCTCAGCTCTTTTGCGAAATCAGTTTAAATTCCGCTTGGAGCAGTCAAAGCAGAAATATCATCGAAATTCCTTGCTTAAGCCAACCTCAGATGCACTAAGCTAACAAACTGTGCCATATCTAAAAGGATATGGCCAAACTATAAATTAGCAAAAAAGCCCTCTTCCTTAACAGAATGCGAAGAGACATCACCGACCACCACGGGTCACTGGCCTATAGGAGACCATGCAGTCAAACTAGGCATCCCACATAACAAACACTGTCGCAGTTGCAATGATGCTACTGAAAAAGAAACCCTTATCCACTTTTTATGCGCCTGTCCGCCACTAGCTAGGAACAGACAACGAGCTTTAGGAAAATTCCTTTGAGAAAGTCTCAGAGAGAAAACTCAAAGACTCCACAGGTTGGATCTAAAGACTCCTCGCCAACACACTTTCACATCCAGGAACAGGAGTTTTTTGTTATCAAAATGGCACCTAGTGCTAATTGGGTTCTTCTTTAACAATAACCACCACACCTACCTACCTACCTAAGGGTTAAAGGTCAGTTAGGCATCTTTAACACGGTTTTTCAAACAACAATCTATGCTTAAGTGTAGTGCACAGTTCTCCAAATCGGTTTCTTAGACGCGTTATGATAGTCGTGCCATCAGGTAAGCAGTATGACATTTCAAGTAACTGCTGATGATTTTAAGATATATGTATATACATGGCAACTATAATATAAGTGCTACCAAGCTATAACGCTAGAGTTCCTATATCGCATGAAGATGAGAGAAGTTCAGCGTAGCGTACGACGTGACAAGCGCAACTACATCAACGCGCTGGCTACAGAAGCAGAAGAAGCTGCACGGAGGTGTGACAGCAGGACTGTCTACAGAATCACGAAAGAGCTGACAGGTGGTTGCAGCTCCAACCAACACCCAGTGAAAAGCCTTGAAGGCTCCTTGCTCATTTTGGTTGAGGACCAGCTCAAGAGATGGAAAGAGCATTTTGCTACGGTTTTGAACCGTGTATTCGCTAGCGATATGCTCCCAAATCAGACTGAGATGCCCGAGGTGAGAAGTTGCCGAATACGCACCACGACTCCCAGTAAAGATGAGATCATTACCGCGATCAAGGCACTCAAAACCAACAAGGCGGTAGGACTTGACGGTATTCCAGCAGAGCTCTTACGAGCAGCGCCAACAACATCGGCTGAGCTTCTGCTTCCACTTATAGATAGAGCTTGAGAAGCTGAGAGCTTTCCTAACGAGTGGAAAAAGGGAATGGTCGTCAAGCTTCCTAAGAAAGGAAATTTAATGGAGTGCGGAAACTGAAGGGGTATCTGCGTGCTGGCTGCTGTATCTCGAAGATACACTTGATGCCGAACAAGCAGGTTTCCGCTCTGGATCCTCCTGTGCCGTCCACATCAACACCCTGCGGATTATCATCGAACAGTGTGTTGAATATCGATCGCCACTGCACCTGCTGTTCATCGATTTTGAGAAGGCGTTCGATAGTGTCAACAGGGAATTTATTTGGCGTGCCTTACGCAGGAGAGGTATTCCCGATAAACGAATTGCTATTATCAAAGCTACATATGAAGGCTCCAAATGTCACGTTCTGCACAGGGGAAGGTTGTCTGAGGAATTTGAGATCCAAAGTGGGGTAAGACAAGGCTGTATCCTTTCACCAATATTATTCCTATTGGTGATTAGCGATGTGCTTCATGCAGCTTTGTCGACGGGAAACGGAGGAATTCGATGGACTCTAACATCTCAACTGAAACATCTTGACTACGCAGACGATGTATGCTTACTCTCCCACAGAATTATGGACCTCCACCAAATGACAGCAGATGTGGAGCGGGACGACAAAAACTAAAATCATCAGCCTTGGAACTAACTCATCGGCTCAAATATGCATTGCTGGACAACCGGTAGAGAGAGTAGAGGATTTCCAGTACCTTGGGAGTATTGTCTCGACCGATGGTGGAACCGAACTGGATATAGCCAACAGGATCGCCAAAGCAAAGTCCGCGTTCGGGATGTTGTCCAAAATATGGCGAAGCAATGCAATCAGTTTGAGCACCAAAATAAGACTGTTCCGCTCCAATGTTGAATCCATGCTGTTATATGGTTGCAGCAAGTGGAGAGTGACCACTACTATCACTAGAAAGCTGCAAACGTTTGTTAATAGGTACCTGCGCAATATCTTAAGGATTTTCTGGCCCAATCGTATCTCTAATGAACACCTTTACGAGAGAACGGGTCAGGAACCAATAGGCACAACTATCCAACGGCGGAAGTGGCAGTGGATTAGTCACACGTTCCGAAAGGGTGACAGCTCCATAGCGAACCATGCTATGCAATGGAACCCTCTAACTCACGATGGCAGAAGACCTGGCGGTCCGAGGAGAACATGGCGCAGAACAGTCGAGAAGGAGGCACGGCAGTTGGGGAAAAGTTGGGGAGAACTCAGACACATTGCCAGAAACCGTACACGATGGCGCGTAGGCGTAGTAGAGGCCCTAGGATCCACAAGGGGATACAGGACATAAGTAAGTAAGCTATAACGCAAATCAGTGAACAGTGAGTCTAACAAATTTTGTTACCATTAAAGCTTAACGAAAGCTAATATTTGGGCATAGATTGGGCAATCACCTTAAAATATTTGAGCGGAGTTTGGCGAGATTTACCAGATTTTGATGCGATCATGCAAATCTGGCAATATCCTTTTCAACGTCGAAATTAATATTACATATTAAAGTTCAAAATATCCATATTACTGGTGTAGATGAGCAGTAAACCGTTTAGTCTGAGAAGAAGTTCAAAGAATCTATTATTTCGTAAATTAACACATAGAACGTATATGCCAAGAAGTCCTAGAATTTCGGAGGAATCAATTTAACCAGTAAACACTCTACGAAGACAAATAACGCTTGCAAAGGTTCTCTTAACTTCAACTGATTCAAGATCATTCGATTTTAGCCTGGATTAATACAATGGAAGATATTGGTATTAGACCAAGGGAGCCCCCTCTCTGCAAGGTATGGAAGCAATCAGCAGCTCACTGCCCGCAACCACCTAAGAATGTTGGTGTGATCAGAAAAATGTTTTTACATCTGGTGCTCATTCATTTCGGATGAGGACCAGCTCAAGGGATCGAAGGAACTTTTGGCTATAGAACAGTGAATTTACTGACGATATGGTTCGAAATCAGACTGAGGTGCCCGAATACGCACCACGACTCCCAGTAAGGATTAAATCGCTACCGCGATCAAAGCACTTAAAACCAACAAAGTGGCATGACTTGACGGTATTTCAGCAGATCTCTTACAAGCAGCGCCAACAACATTGGCTGAGCTACTGCAAAAAAAAAAATACAAATATTTGGCGCAACAGCTCTTTAAAGTGGCAGGGCCTAGCTTCTCGCAACCACTCATGTTGTGTGCGTTATATTTTTCACACGAATGGAAGGGACCTACAGTTTAATGGCGAATCCGAACGGCGATTTAAGAAGCTTTTCCGTGATAACAATACTCTCGGATGTTTGTCAGACGCTCGTGAGAGGTGGGACCGTGAAAAAACTTTTTGGTGTTTTTTGGGATTCGAACTTGGAACCTCATGCGTAGTGATCCGACACACTAACCACTTACGCCACGGCACCCTACCCCCTTGGCTGAGCTACTGCTTCGACTAACAGAGAGATCTTGGGAAGCTAAGAGCTTTCCTAACGAGTGGAAAATGGAATGATCGTCAAGCTTCTTAAGAAACGAAATTGATACAAGTGCGGAAACTGGAGGGGTATCTGCGTGCTGCCTGCTGTAGTTAATAGCTAAAATCATCCTGGAGCCAATCAAACAATATCTCGAAAACACACTCGATGCCGAACAAGCAGGTTTCCATTCTGGATACTCCTGTGCCAATCTCATCAAAATCTTGCGGATTATTATCGAACGGTACGTTGAATATCGATCGGTTCGTGTAGCTTTGTCGATGGGTCAGGAACCAATAGGCACAACCATTCAACGACGGAAGTGGTAGCGGTTTGGGTACATGTTCCGAAAAGGTGACTGTGCAGAACATGGCGCAGAACAGTTGAGAAGGAGATGCTGTACTGTTGGGTAAAAGTTGGGGAGAGCTGAGAAACATTGCCAGAAACCATACACGATGGACCCACAACGATAGCTCTAATTAAAAAAGTAGGACCGGCCGGATTAACCAGTGCGAAAACTAACTGGGATCGCTTTAAAAAAAGACATTGAATCAAATATTGAGCTGAGCGTATCACTTAAAACGCCATATGAACTTAAAGTTGGATCAAATCTTCACACTTCGGCAGATCCTGGAGAAAACCCAAGAATTCCAAATCGATACTCACCACCTCTTTATCGATTTCAAGGCCGCCTATGACAGCATCTATAGAGAAGAGCTTTATAGAGCCATGTCTAGTCTTGACATCCCTGCCAAACTTGCCCGTCTGTGCAAGTTGACGATGGAGAACGCTCGCTGCTCCATCAAGGTCGGTAATGACCTCACCGAGACCTTTGATGTCAAAAAAGGCTTTAGACAAGGTGACGCGCTGTCATGTGACTTCTTCAATATTGTACTTGAACGGATTGTGCGGAACTCACAAGCCAACACCGGAGGCACAATCTATTACAAGTCTGTACAACTGCTTGCATACGCCGACGATATCGACATTATCGGAAGATCTCAGCGAGCTGTCACCGGTGCTTTTGCAAGCATTGAGGCGGAAGCGGCCAAAATGGGTTTGGCGATAAACGAGGGCAAAACCAAGTATATGCTGTCAACTAGAAGGGAAAACCAACATCGACGAATTGGACAAAACGTCACCGTGGGCAGCTATATCTTCGAGGTAGTTCAACAAACAAAATCAGTGCAGAAATCAATCGAAGAATAACTCTTGCCAATCGCTGTTTTTTTGGGCTTATAAGGCAATTCAACAGTAAGGCCCTATCTCGAACAACTAAGGAGACTCTATATAAAACCTTGATCATCCCAGTCCTGCTTTACGGCGCTGAAACATGGACTTTATTAAGAGAGGATGAAGATATCCTTGGTCGCTTCGAGAGAAAAATTCTTCGTAAGACTTTCGGTCCCGTTTGCGTTGACGGGTTTTGGAGGAGAAGATTCAATCACAAACTATACGAGCTGTACAGTGACATCGACCTAGTCAAAGAACTGCGTATTGGACGTCTGAGATGGCTAGGACATGTAGAGCGAATGGACACCAACGCTCCGGCCCGCAGAGTCTTCGAATCTAATCCAGATGGACGACGCAGTAGAGGGAATTATCGCCGTAGGTTGCGTGCACAAGTTCAACGAGACCTCGACCAACTTGGAGTGCGCAACTGTACAGTATTTCAAAGTGAATGCCATTCAGCCTGAGGCAGGAACCCCCCATAACAGTGGTTGGTGCAGAAATCTATGAAATTTTGATGTCTTTAGCGATTCCCAACGTAAGACATCAAAAGTAAGTAGTTAGTGTGTCGGATCACTGCGCGCGAGGTTCCAAGTTCGAATCCCACAAAACACAAAAAAAAAAAGTTTTTTTTCACCGTTCCTCGTTTCACGAACGTGTGACAAACATCCAAAAAAGTATTTGTGTCTCGAAAAAGCTTCTCAAAACAAATTGCCCTTCGGATACGGCACTAAACTGTTGGTCCCTTCCATTCGTGTGAAAAATATAACGCACACAACATGAGTGGTTGCGAGAAGCTAGACCCTGGCACTTAAAGAGCTGTTGCGCCAAACATACATTTTTTTTTGACGATTCCCAAACTGCGCAGCGAAAAAAAAAACTTTTGGCGAGTTTATAAATTTATTACGTGACCACTTCACCCCAAAGGAGAACAAACGTGCGGAGAGGTGCAAGTTCAACAAAATCTATCAAGAAGATGGAGCGCTAGTGAGTGATTTCATAGTTCGTTTGAAGGCCGCAGTGCAGACGTGCAGATTTGGAGACTTCATGGAAGAAGTCAAGGACGGCGTAAAGGTAGCCAAATATAAATCCCTTATTTTGGATGAAACCCTGGCGGATAGATTTATTGTGGGAGTTAAATGTGAGAAGTGTCTCCTAAGATCAGGTGTTCGTAATCTTAACAGTGTCAGCATTCATTATATACATACATACGTACATACATTATTTTTGACATTTGATTACAAAAATGGATGTACTGATATTAATTGTATAACACTTATGATAGCCATTATAAAAAGATTTTGACAAAGACTTCGATGTAAATTATTATTCTAATATTTGTATCGTGAGCTAATCGCCTTGAAAGTAAGTCGAGACATGGAAGGGCGCCCTTATTTGCCACTATCCCAGCCACCCTAGTTTTCTGTATTACAACACCCTATCTGCGTTCGATAGAGTCTATTGAATAAGATGTCGACCGATGCAATATGGAAGACGTTGGAGAGAGGGCACAGAGACTGCCGTATGTTTTAAGACACAAATTGGAAGTTACTACTGAATTGCAGGACATTGGTAGCATCATGGACTAGAAATCTGCATGAAAATAGAAGACGGTGTGAGTCCGTGAGGAATTTTACGAGGACACCTTAGGCTGAAACACAACAACTGTCAGTTTGATTAAGGGATCTATTCCTATCCTTAGCTAAGTTTAAACCGACACAATAACCAAATTGTGAACTCCATAGTCTCACTCGAATATCGTACAAATGTCTCGTGTCTTTCCCTATTTTATGGATTTTTTTTTGGATAAAAAATATGCTCCGGCGAAATAGCGAGTAGAATTCCTCTCTCTCAAATTTTCACCCACAATATACATCATGCTTCGAATGGACATCAGTTAACCCTCAAGCCCAACATTGGATGTACTGTCAAATATAGGGATTTGTTTATAAGTCGAACGTCACGTACCAGGCTCTAAATTTCCTCATCATTACAACATTGGGAGCATAAACCGGTATCTCCTCTATCCCTTCCCCGCTTTTATACATCTGTCCACGCCCTGAGAATCAGAAGAAGGATATTCATAATCCCTTCGGCGTGCGGAAAATATATAAAAAAAGCAATGGGGTTCGAGGTAATCTAGAGATAAACCATTTCTATAAGTGCCAGGGTGGAGAAATTTTCCCACAGCTCAATACCAGTTCACAATCATAACTTTCATGGTCATACACTGCAAGAATTACACTATAAAGCATTAGCTCTAGAAAGGATAATTAAGTTCATAGGTCCACTAAAAAACACTTTTTTAACAAATTACTTCTCCCGAGCATATCCATCACCGAGTCCTCCATTCCATAGAAAGTGGGTGAGTTCCTCCTTGACAATGCTTCCAGCAGTAGTAAGTCATGTTCCTGTTGCTCCGTAGGATATCCACTTGTTGCTCCTGTAAGTCCACATAGAACGAACGCACACCACACAAATAAATTCCTTTTATCCCTAAAAGTACTAGCACAACACATTTTTTTTTTCACTCAACGAACTTAAAGAAACTATTCCTCCGTGGCTCTGCTTAATTCTTGGCCTTGTGTCACTGCTTCACTAACTGACAATCTCACTTTATTAACATGGCTCTAACGATTGCACTTTGCAATTACTCTCGTACACCACCAAAGTGAAAGGATTTGCTACTTGCAATCACACAGTCAACAATAAACTAAGAGTTTCACTCTTCCTCTGCAACGGTGAGAGGAGGGGAAAAAAAATCCAACTTAAGTGGTCAACGATGACGACAATGTCCAAGACGACAACGACTGCTGATGATGGTACTGTTGCAGCAGTGCAACAGTATACACGGTTTGTTGGTAGAAAAAAAAAAAAAAATTAAAAGAAATCTTTTTTTTTTTTTTGAGCCCGCAGGTGAGGTGAATAGTATGCGAATGCGGTGCGTCTAACCGATGATGTCTCTGAGGGAAACACAAAGAAAAAGATAAACCGTATCGAACACCGTGAGCGCGCATCCAAAGAAAGCGCATCCAGTTCGGGGGAATACTATCTCAGAACTAAAGTCACTAAAAGTGCCCAACTTGAGTTTTACTACCATCATTCGCTAGATGATGTTGCCAACGACGACGATGATGATGATGATGATCGTGATGATGATGATGCAGATACATACGTGCGGCGGTGTGACGGCGAGATGGTCTGATTATACCCCACACACAGAGCAGAAGACAGACAAGAAATTAAAAGAAATGGTAAAAACAAAGCACGAAAGAAATGCCTTTCCTCCCCCTCTGGCTGCTGCTGTTGCTCGAGAAATAATATGTAGCAGCCATGAAATCAGCTGGATTTAATCAACGGATCGTTGGGCTTAGTTAAGTTGATTGAAGTGGTGTTTCACTTTTCTTCATCTGGCTGATGGTTTTGGGATTTAATTTGATCTTTACATGGGAATTACTATTGTTGGAATGGCTGCATTGTGTAGATACCATTTCCCGTACAAGAAGAGTGCATGCATGTGCATGGGTCGTAGACATTTAACATCGACCAGGTGATGACCTACAGAGGTTGTTTGATTAATTGGTATGGTTGCAGCAAATTTAACAGGCTTTCGGAGAAGTAGAAATAATATAGACTATCCAGTAAATTGGAGAAAATCTTGATGGATTATTAGACAATTATCAAATTGAATAGTATCTTTACTAATCCACGTTATAATAACTGAAAAACCTGTTGCATCTCTAACTTTCATTAGGCGATTAATCTCCAGCAATTGTGGAAATAACCGCCTCGCCTAAGATAAATTATAAGATACAAGAATTACTGTACCTTAGCTAAGGTGAGGAAAGTTGTGTGCTCTAGTAACCTCACTGCCAGGACGTTGATAGGTTTAGTTTATAGGCATCATTCTGTTTAGATCGTCCGAATAATACCCACTTTAGTATCTGAAGTCTGTCACCTGAATTCGATGAGCCAACAATTGAAAGCTGGTCATGGTAATGCTGAATTCTGAATCTTAAGCTCACGTCAATAGATTAAGTGTGATTAAGTAGTGTTAAGTAGTATTTCAGAGCCGAACTAAAATATGAGAGCAGTACTCAAGCCTCGGTCTTACTTGTACTTTGCAAAAAAGAAGTTGTGGCAGCATAAAGTATTGACTTCTTTGCTCTGAAATGGGAACTCCGCTTCATGGAAACTGATTTGGAGATGTTGGATATGTGGTTATGCCATGTTTGTCATTCAATTTTTTCATTTATTGAACATTTTGGATTAGACGTTAAGAAATTAAATTCTCATTACTTAAATAAACATAAAATAAAAAGAAGGTATCTAGTTAAGGAACATTTTACATTGAGTCGACGAAAGAAGTTAATTGACATTGGAAACATAAGGTAATAATTAATTGAAAATATTTTTGTTTTGATTATTATTATTAACAAAATCAAGAACTGAATTTTTAAAGTTAAAGAGGGAATTAGATTGGCGTACATTTAGCGGTAAAGAATTCCACAGTCTCATGGCGTGAACAAAAAATAAGCGTTGGCTGTGGAAATAGTTGAAATAAGGAACATTAATATTTCTAGTACGTTGAGAATGAGATATTGTTGTTTTTTAGAATGAATGCCTTTGAACACAACCATTTAAGCGCTTACTATTTTGAATTTGTACAAACTATTGTGAACACAACACAGTGTGATTCTAATAAATGAAGTGTTTCTTACTTCTTCTATTCTCAGCACTCCTGGAGTTTGGTCGTCTTTTTTAGTAGCTCCCCTCTTAGCAAGTATTTTTTTCAACAGGTTATGGGCCCAGATCCCGCAAAATAAAATAGGTTTTTTCAATAAAAATTTATTCCTAATACGGTCAAAGTGTTTTCGGTTTCGGATGGGCAATTTTTAATTATATTATTGGCAGACTAGAAAACTAACCAAGCATGGCTTCAAATGTCGTGTGTGTGGAGAAGCTTAGAGGGAGAGAAAATTTTGACGTTTGGAAGATTGCGGCTAAATCCTATTTGGTCATAAAGGGCCTGTGGAGTTGTTTTGAAGCTGAGCCAGGAGCTGCTGCAACGCCAACGCAATTGGCTAACGATCTGAAGGCTAAGTCCGAATTAATTTTGCTACTTGAAACCCAAAATTATTCGTATATAGCTGATGCAACAACTGCAAAGAGTGCGTGGGACAGTCTCACAAGCGCGTTCGAAGACACCGGTCTCTGTAGGAAGGTAGACTTGCTGAAGCAACTGGTTCAGTTGAAGTTGAACGAGTGTGAGTCTATGGAGGATTACGTCAACAAGATGGTTATGACTTCGATAAAGGTAAAAAAAGCCGGTCTAAACATCGATGATGAAATAGTTGCGTCATTAATGTTGGCCGGTTTACCAGAGGATTACAAGGCATTGGTAATGGCAGTCGAGAATTCGTCAGCAAAATTAACAAGTGATTCCGTCAAAACTTTGCTACTACAACAAGTAAAATTTGATTCAAAAAATACGGAAAATGTAATGCTAACGAATTCGACGTTTAAGCCAAAGAAAAAACCTCGTATCAAATTTAGATGTCATAACTGCGGTGAAATAGGTCATTTCGCACGGCAATGCCCGTCAAGAAAAAGACAAAAAGACAAGTCGCATGAAATAATGTTTACATCCTTTTTAGCTAAAAGTGCGGTTTCAAAGAACGTTTGGTACGTGGATTCGGGTGCATCGGCACATATGACTATGTGTAAATCGGTTCTCAAAAATACCAGAGCACCGGTGCATAGCGAAATAGTTGTTGCGAATAACGTGAAAATTCCGATTAAGTGTATAGGCGATGCAAGTGTAACTCTTTTGAACGGTAAAAACAGAACGGACGCCACCATATACAATGTACAGTATGTTCCTAACTTGTGCGCAAACTTGCTCTCCGTTAGTCAGTTAACTAGAAACGGTAAAACAGTGCGATTTAATAAAAAAGGCTGTAAGATTTACAATGAAACTAATGAAATTATTGCAACCGCGACGTTAATCAATAACATGTACCGTTTAAATTCAGTGTCGAACGAACACAACGTTTCGGGTGCAGTTGCGTTACATACACGAGTGGATATTGACCTATGGCATCGTCGACTGGCGCATATATGCGATGAAAATTTAAACAAGTTGAAACTTGCGGTAAAAGGTGTTGATGTTTGTGGGAACTTCGACAAAAAGTGTATCGTATGCGTCAAGGGCAAACAATCGCGCGAATCGTTTAAATCGATCGGTACTCGTGCGAAGGACGTCTTAGACTTAATCCACTCTGATGTTTGTGGCCCGATGCCTGTTAAATCTTACTCGGGGTACAGGTATTTCGTTACATTTGTGGACGATTATAGTCGAAAATTGTATCTCTATCCAATAAAACAAAAGTCGGAGGTCTTTGAAAAATTTTTGGTATTTAAAGCATTAGTAGAGAATCAGTGTTCTAAGAAAATTAAAGTCCTACGTAGCGATAATGGTACTGAATATTGTAATGATAAATTCAAAAATTTTTTGATAGGCTGTGGTATCCAACACCAAAAAACAGCCCCTTATACACCGCAACAGAATGGGGTTGCTGAAAGGATAAATCGTAATATTCTTGAACGAGTAAGGTGCATGCTGTTTGATGCGAATATTAGTATACGCTTTTGGGCTGAAGCGTCATCGACTGCAGCGTAATTACTGAATCGAATTCCATGTAGAGCTGATAAGTCAACGACTCCGGCAGAGCTTTGGTCAAAAGTGAAGCCAGATTTGACCATGCTACGAGTGTTCGGATGTAAAGCTATGGTGCACGTCCCGTGCGAGAAACGTCAAAAGCTTGATCCGAAATCTACAGAGTGCATATTGTTGGGTTACAGCAGTGAGTCTAAAGCTTATCGTCTCTTCCACAAGGTAAAGCGTAAGATCATAATTAGTCGAGATGTCGTCTTCTTCGAAAGCGTACAGGATGGAGACATGCCTGTAGAAAATAACTCGACTAGTCGCAATGTCAATTCGGGTGAAAATAGTCATGCAGAATTGTACATTGGTGATGGTGACTTATTTACTGATTCTTCATCGGAAGTTATTTTTACAGATACCAACGCTCCTGACGTTACCGGTGATGATTTCGAACCTGAAAAGGATGGCGCTGTTCAAGAAGCTGATGATCCACTACGTACAGAAGATGTTCCCGCAGACCCAAGCGATGATGAACTTGATACCGAAAAAGCATCAGCAAACCTCTTCGATAATGAGTTTAATGTGGTTCGTAAGTCCGAAAGAATCGCTAACCGAAACCCGAAAAATCAGGCAAGTTTTAATGTAAGTTTTGAACAAGATGATCCCGTTACAGTTGAGGCGGCCGTGTCCTGTTCAGATGCACATATGTGGCAGAAAGCGATGGAACAACACTTGGGATCTGGTTCAGCTACCCAAGGGTAAGATCCCAATCAAATGTAAGTGGATCTTTAAAACAAAACGCAATGCCTCGGGTGAAGTTCTGAGATACAAGGCGCGCTTGGTGGTGAAAGGCTGTTCCCAAAAGCAAGAAATCGATTACCAAGAAACTTTTTCTCCCGTAGCCAGGTACTCGTCGATTCGTTTCTTGCTTGCACTAGCAGCCAAATTTAACCTTAACATTCGTCAAATAGATGCGGTCACTGCGTTTCTAAATAGAGAAATAAAGGAAGACATCTTTATGATGCAACCAGAATGTTTCAGTGATGGAACGACAAGCGTTTGCAAACTGCGCAAATCTTTGTACGGTCTGAAGCAGTCGAGTCGCGTTTGGAACGAGAAGTTAAATGGCGTTCTGTTGCAAGCTGGTCTTAAACGATCTGAAGCAGACCAGTGCGTTTATTATAACACCGAGAAGAACAAGATGACATTCGTCGCTGTCTACGTAGATGACGTGCTGATATTCTCTAACGATGAATCTCAAGAAGTTTTTTTGAAAGATGTGTTGAGGAGAAATTTTCAAATGAAAGATTTAGGTGAAGCTTCCTCAGTATTGGGTATGCGGATCATACGTGATAAGTCAGCTGGCACTATCGCAATTGATCAGTCCCAGTACATCCTTGAAATTCTAAACCGCTTTGGAATGTCTGACTGTAATCCTGTAGCGACACCATTAGATTTAAATCAGAAAATCTCTTTACAGATGTGTCCGAGCTCAGCAGACGAGCGACAAAAGATGTCAACGGTACCTTATATGGAAGCTATTGGGAGCTTACTCTTCGCCGCGCAGACAACTAGACCAGATATCAGTTACGCAGTCAACTTACTAAGTAGATACAGCACCGATCCAGTGAAAGCTCACTGGGCGGCTTTAAAGCGAGTTTTCCGATACCTTAAAGGTACTGTCAACAAAAAACTGATCTATAGAAGGGAGTCTGAAGACATTCAAGGTTTTTGTGATGCCGATTGGGCAAGTGATGTCGATCAACGAAAGTCAACTACAGGATATGTATTCACCATGCAGGGAGCTGCAGTGTCTTGGTCATCAAAACGGCAGCCTACTGTTGCACTTCAACGACCGAATCTGAGTTCATGGCAATGGTTGCCGCGGCTCAAGAATCAATCTGGCTGAAACGACTTGAGGGGGAACTGTTTTCTGAGTGCTCTAAGGAGATAGATCTTTTCTGTGACAACAAGAGTGCAATTCAACTTGCAACTAACAACGCTTATTCAGCACGAACTAAGCATGTGGAAACAAAAACCAAATTCATCCGTGAAAAAATTCAACAAGGAGTCATCAAGCTGAAGTATATACCCACCGATGAAATGCTGGCTGATATTTTCACTAAAGGGTTACCAAGTGTGAAGCACTCTGCAGATAGAATTAGATTAGGATTAATTGGCTAAAAGTTAAAGATAAATTTAATTTCCTTTAAAACATTTTTCATAATTTATTTTATATTTTTTTTTGAATTCAATATCCATTCAGGGAAAGTGTTGTTTTTTAGAATGAATGCCTTTGAACACAACCATTTAAGCGCTTACTATTTTGAATTTGTACAAACTATTGTGAACACAACACAATGTGATTCTAATAAATGAAGTGTTTCTTACTTCTTCTATTCTCAGCACTCCTGGAGTTTGGTCGTCTTTTTTAGTAGCTTTCCTTTTAGCAAGTATTTTTTTCAACAGATATGCTAAGTTTTTCATAGAGATTGGTTGCTGAGTTTTGAGTATGTTATATAGGAAAGTGCAGTTGGTTATATTAATATGCTGCCTGAGGGTACAGCCAGTGAGTTTAAGGGAAAATCTAGAAATGTGGTCATATTTACGGAGCCCATATACATACCGTATTGCAGAATTAAATAGCAACTCGAGTTTTCTAAAAGATAGTGCGTCAGGATTACTAAATACTATAGAGCTGAAGTTAATAATTGGAATAAAGAGAGCTCTTACGGGTTTAAGCTTAGTAGTTATTGGTACAAAAGCAGACGAGATGTAGACCAACAATAAATTCTTTTTACTACATAATTAATATGAGTTTCGCAGGATAGCGTACGGCTAATAGAAATACCTAAGTTTTTGACCTCGTCCTCAAAAGGAACCAACTGCCCCATTAGATTTAGTGGTGGTAAAGAATGACTATCGATTATACTTTTTGAAATAACAATTGGTTTTGATTTAGTTGGATTTAAGGATAATTTATTTAAGATGGACCATTTATAGATTCGATCTAAGTCTTCATTTAGCATTGCAACACAGTCTTCTATTAAACCAATTGGTCTGGATAAATACACCTGGCCATCATCTGCGTAAAGGTGAACGGACGCATCAAGGCATACATCGGGCATGTCGTTAATGAAAAGAGAGAACAAAAGTGGACCTAAAATAGATCCTTGAGGTACTACAGAATGAACGGCCAGAAATTGGGAGTTTCCACAGTTGGTGGTGACTTGCTGATACCTTCCGTTCAAATAATTTAAAACGAAGAGAGCAGATTTTTCACTAAAATTGTATTGTTGCTTTAATTTTACTATTAAACGATTATGATTGACACAATCAAATGCTTTCGAAAAATCCAACAAACACAAAATGGACACATTATTCTTATCCAATTCTTCTCTCAAATCGTCTAAAATCTTAACAATTGCGGTACTGCAACTAGATTTAAGATTAGATTAGATTAGCTTTAGATTTTATTAATTCACTAATTATTACAATTCTTTACAAAGATCGAAAAATCAAAAAAGCATGGCAATAAGCCGTCTGTCGATTGACAATTTTTTTTAAAAACCATTGCTACTTTATGGATTGCAATTTAATAAACGAAAAGCGTTATTCTTCGAAATTAGAAACTTTCTGCTATAATTTTTCGCCGATAGGCTAGGGCTATTTTACAGTACGCTACCAGGAGAGACGCTTGCGGTTCGTTGAGCTTACTTATGATTTCTTCATGGGAAATTTCATCTACTCACAACAAGTGCCGTCTAGTTTCCCGGAGCGTAGGATATCTTCCCACGAAATGAAATATATCCTCCCTCTCCGCCATGTTACATATATTACACAAGACCGGTAGATCTTCTCTATGCGGTTGATAATTTAGTGGAAGTAGTTCAGCTCGCAGTTTTAGCATAAGTGATATTTCTTCGCAGCTATTACCATCGTGAAAGTAGTTTCGGTCTCCCAAATTATGATCCAACTGCCTATAAATAGATCGATGCAGTGACTCTAATGCTTCTCTTTCAAAGTATAGCTTTCAACTGGTATAGCTTTGGCTTCCATGACTTCGTGCTTGCTTCATCCAAATCCAAGCTTATTCCACACTCGTGCGCTAGTTCGTTCCAATTTCTGTACCAACCATTATTGCATCGTAGTGCTTCCAGTGCAACTTTTCTTGGTAATCTTTCCAAAGGCATATTGAATACCTTTAAAATATAGTCCACCTGCAGTTTCAGCGTCTTTATAGCCAGTGGAGAAAGTCCAGTCTCTAGCATTATGGCATAGTTTGGGGTGTAAGGTGGTAAACGGAATGTCCTTTTAATATAAAACCTCAATAACTTCCTCAAACCGCCTTCCGCCCCATACCTGGGCCGCGTACAACATAGTTGACTCGGCAACCGCTTCAAAAACACGAAACTTACTGCTATGTACTATGCATTTGTTGGCAAAACATTTTCCCCAAGTTGTATTTATCATGGTTTTGGCCTTTTGTGGCTTGCATTTCAGGTGTTCTTCCATGCTTAAGTTTTGCGTGAAAAGCATGCCCAGGTAGTTATACTTTTTGACGGTCTCAATCTGTTTGCCGTTCAAAAACCATTTCTCGTTGCTACACATCCTTCCCCCACCTTTTTTAAAGATCATCACCTTTGATTTTTCCAGGTTTATAATTAGGCTCCACATTTTACAGTACTCATACAAATGGTTAATCATGCGCTGCAATGTCTCCGGGGAATTCGCCATCAACACTATGTCGTCTGCAAAAAGGAGCGCCTTTATCAGTATCCCTGCAAACTCAACACCTCCAGGAAGCGATTCGATGATGTCATCTATGAACAGTGCGAATAGCAATGGGCTTAAAGTGCATCCTTGTCTAACCCCTGTGCTCGCTTTAGTGCAACTATGTTTTGCTCTAAAGCCTGACTGATGAGGAGATAACATTTTGTTTGAAATTATGTGATCATCAATTTGGTTTTTAATTAATATTTCCAATACTTTGGAGAGACAGTGTAATATACTAATAGGCCTAAGGTCTTCAAGTTTGCTTTTTGAAGTATTTTTAGGCACTGGAACAACTTCGGCATATTTCCAGGTAGTTGGAAATTCTGACCACATAATACTTGATGTGTGTAAGAGTGTAATATATTAGATGCAAAATGCGTTTAATAAATTTTAAGTGTATACCATCAACACCTACAGCGTTCGATTTGATTTTAGACAACGCCTCTATTACATCACCCTCCGACACACACTGAAACTCAAACCAATTTGAATCGTGATTATGCCCTGCTGCGAATTCGACAACTGCATGTTTTGACGCACACGCATTTGTTGCAGCTCTTAAAAAGAAGTTATTTAATTGATTAGGATCTAGATCGCACCCTGCAGAAGTTTTCTCAATAACCCTTAGAGAACGAAGATTTTTCCAGAGAATAGAGCTGGGCTGACTAGAACTAAGCTTTGAAGAGTAATATTTAGCTTTGGCATTTCGTATCTCCGCCGTGGTTCTGTTTCTCTCTGATGTATAAATCTGCCAGTTACTTCTTTTGCGATTTCGCCGCCATCGCAGATACGATCTATCCCTTTCAATTATAAGTTTTTTGATACGTTCGGAAAACCAAGGAACGCTTTTATTTACAACTCTTTTAACTTTAATTGGAACATGTTGCTCAAAAAGCGACTGAACAATAGATTGAAATGTATTAACCTTGTCATCAATTGTGTACGATTCCCAACACAGATACCACGGACTGTTGAGTGTATCTCCAGTCAATTCAACATCATTAATATTGTTGAAATCGCGATAGGAAAATTCAACTGGGGAAGGATCCGTATTAATTTGTATATCAAATGTGGCAAATGTTAAGTCATGATAAGATGGAATACCCGGAAAATATATTTGCTCATATAATTTAACAAGTTCTAAATTTGAGGTGAGAACTAGATCTAGAAGGTTTTCCTTACAGTGAGGTCGAGAGTGAGTTGCCATGGAAACATTAACAATTTCTAAGCCAACCATTGAACAGTTACTTTTGAGTAGTTGAGTTAAGTTAATGTTTATTAATAGATCAATATTTAAGTCACCACATACAACAATTTTGGAATATTTTGGACTATAGACACTTAGACTTTCAAAAAACGGATTTACGCATAGACTTTTATGGGGATTGTATACACAACCAACGAGAATGTTGTCACTGCAATTTGTGAGTTCGATAAAAGTGAATTCTACTTTAAAGTCTTTTGACGATTCCACGATTTTGCATTTCAAAAACGAACTACAGTATATGGCAACACCTCCACAACGTTTAAAGATTCTATCATTGCGCATAATATAATAACCAGGTATGTCAACACACGAATTTGAAATTTCTGGTTTTAACCAACTCCAATGTTACTCTAGAGTTTACTGTGACAACCAGTAAATGCGTGATCTCCTTGAGTTCGATTATTTGGCCATCTATCTGAAGTTGGAGAATTGTATAAGCATTCTTCCTGGAAAAGGTATGGGATTATGTTTTCTTCGCGTTAAAATCCACAATGTGTGCTTATGCTCATTGCAAGATTTTCTGTATATCTTTGTTAATTGTGAGCATTTGTTCACATCAAAAAACAGGATAAGTGGCGATAGGTCTGTGGACCAGCGAGCCGCAACCGTAAAACAAACTATTGCTCCGAAACGGATACTATCGCCTCGGATAAGGACTGATAATTTGTTGACGACCTTTGGCTATCGAACACGGACAACGATCGGATTCTGGAACGTTAAGACCCTCCTGGACTCACTCAAGGAAGGACCTTATAATGCCAGATTCCTCCAGTTAGAGCGCGAATTCGCACGGTATAAAACCAACATCTTAGGGCTGAGCGAGATAAGATGGTACGATGCTGGGGAATATATCTTCCCAACAAAAAACACTATCCTGCTTTACTCTGGTAAAACAGCTGGAAGTGCGGAGTTCCAGCTACTCTGTAGTAGCCTCATAGCCTGGAAATCCCACAGTGACCGGATATTGGCAGCGAGGTTCCAGAGTAGAGTTAGAAAAATTACCATCATTCAGTGTTATGCTCCGACTCTAGACGCGACTGAGGATGAAAAGGATGATTATTATAGCCACTTAGGTGCCGCCTACAACCAAACGTCTAATGGGGACATCGTAATGGTGATGGGAGATCTCAATGCCAAGGTGGGTAGCGACAACGCGTTGCTTAAGCACGTGATGGGAGATCACGGCGTGGGAGACCTTAATGACAATGGTGAGCGGCTTGTGGACTTCTGTAATACCAACCGCCTAGCCATCAGAGGTACGCTGTTTAAGCATAACACCTGCCATAAGATCAGTTGGGTTTCTACTGATAGGCAACGAACATCCAACCAGATCGACCACATTGCGATCAGTCGCCGCTTTAGAAATTGTCTCCTGGACGTCCGAAACAGACGTGAAGCTGACATCGGACTTGAACGAGATCACCATCTTATGGTAGCTCATTTACGCCTTCGTACTGCATCCGTCAACAGCAACCGCTCAAACCTACTTAATATCACCAGGTTTAATATCGACATGCTCAAGGTTCCCCAAGTGCGCCAACAGTTCAGGGACCATCTTGCCTTAGAAGCAGAAGCAATCAGCAGCAAATTGCAAGAGAACATGGATGACCACTGGAGTGCTGTGAAAAATGCTTTTGCTAGACTGGGGCACGCACGTATGTCGGTAAAAAGCAGAAACACCACCGCACATGGCTTTCTACAGACACCTGGAGACGGATCGATGAGCGTACAGCAATCAAGGCTCGAATTGCACCGGCCTTAGCAGTAGAGAGAACCGAGCTTGAAGCCCAAAGACACTTAGAGGATGGCGGTATGATCTTGAGTTCGAATGAGCAGTTCAAAGCAACAAATTCCCGAATTCGCACCGTACCTCCTAGTAAAACTAAAATAATAACAGCAATCAAGTCCCTCAAGAAGAACAAAGCGGTAGGTATTGATGGCATCCCTATATCAAGCGACGCCAAATACATCGGCAGATTCTTTGCACCCTCTAATACGGAGAGCTTGGGATAGTGAACAATTTCCACAGGAGTGGAAATGGGGGATGATCATTAAGCTTCCAAAGAAGCTTCCGCTTGATGGAGTGCGGTTACTGGAGAGGTATATGCGTTCTTCCAGCTGTAGCCAAAATAATAGCTAGAATAATTCTAGAACGAATCAAAGAACATTTAGATTCAACTCTCGACGTCGAACAGGCAGATCAGATCGTAATCGAGCAATGCGTTGAGTACAGGTCTTCGCTACATTTGCTGTTTGTCGACTTCGAGAAGGCTTTCGACAGGCATCCCAGAAAAACTTATACCTATTATCAAGGCTACATACGAGGGCGGCAAGTGTCACGTCGTGCATAATGGTAAGGTGTCGGAGGATTTTGAAGTCCAAAGTGGAGTACGTCAAGGGTGTATTTTGGAAATTGTAAAATGTAAATTGGTGTCAGAAAAGTGGAATAAGACAAATTTTGTGTATTGCTTATTGTGTAAGTAACAAAAAAAAAAAAAAAAATGGTTCGGAAATTGCTTGAAGATTTGTCATTGGTGCAACTAAAGGAAGCACTGAGCCTACGACTGGTACGAAGAGAGAATTGATCATTAAGTTGCGGAAAGTAATGATGGACGAGGGTACAGATCATGAAACAGCTTTGTTTGACGTCGAAGAAGAACAAGTAAGTACGACGAGTGACATGTCGGCTTTAATGAAATTGCTATCTGAAAAATTCGAGAAGATAGATAATTCTTTCGATGAGCAAAAGAATTCTCAAAATGAAAAATTCGAGAAGCTAGAAAATTCCTTGGCTGAACAAAAGAATTCTCTAGATGCCAAACTCGATGAACAAAAGAATTCTCTAGATGCTAAGCTGGATGTGCAAAACAAGAAGTTCGAGATACTAGAAAATTCCTTGGCTGAACAGAGGAATTCTCTAGACGCTAAATTCGGAACAATTGAAGGACAATTCGAAAACGTACAGGCTAAGATCGAGAACGTTGAAACAAAATTCGAGAATGTTCAAACAAAAATCGAGGCTGTTGAAGAAAGATTCGAGAATTTGGCAACGGAACTCGAACACGTGAAGAAACATAAAGTTTGGGAGTATTCAACCGACTGCCCGAGAAAAAAAGAGATGCAGCCTCCTGTCTTCGATGGTCAAACATCATGGCCGATATATAAGAGGCAGTTCAAAGCTGCGGCAATGGCGAACAACTGGGACGATGAAGAGAGGTCCATTGATCTCACGCTTGCGCTTAGAGGATCAGCTGCGGAGCTACTACAAACTATTCCCGAGGAAAAACAACGCAACTACGACAGTTGTTTATAAGTGAATACAGCGATTACAAGAGATATTCGACCAGTGGCGAAAACAAGCGACATATTGAAAATCTGCAGTGACAGTTTAATTTGAAATAAATAAAGAATAAAGTGATTGAATATTGTGTTAAAGTAAAGTTGGTGTTTGATAATAAATAAACAATTAAAATACACAAAAGACGGTTTTATTTAAACGAACCCCAGCAAGAATATTACATATTTTCTTAGTAATAAGTGTATTCTGATAGGTAAATACTTTAGTGACATAATCGGCCTGAGACTTGAGTGTGATGGTTCCCGTTTCCAGGCATATTGCATAATTAGGGTATTTATGGGTAAGTTAAATACTTTCTTCAGGAAATTTCAGTTTTGCCTTTACGTTTAAATCCTTGCACTCCTCGAAGTGCATTGGGTGTCAACAACGCCTTCCCACCATCTCGTTCAAACTTCTGCAACACGGTTGAGCTGCTTCAAATTTATTCTCAAAGAGATTGATTCCTCTTCGACTGTCCTGCGCTACGTTTGCCTAGGGCGTCCCGCTATTCTGCCTGCCTGGGTTAGTGGATTCCCTGCATGGCGTTTTTCGCAATGGGGATGTCGTCGCGCCGTAGGGTTTGTCCAATCCACTGCCACTTTCTCCTTCGCACAGTAACGCATATTTATTCTTGGGCCGTTCTCAGATAAAGCTGTTCGTTGGAGATTCGATTGGGCCAAAAAATAGTCAAGATGATTCTTAGACATCTGCTTACGAAGGTTTGCAGCTTGCGTGTGATAGTGGTATGCACATTCCAAGTACTGCACCCATACAGCAGTACTAATTCTACGTTGGACCAGAACAGTCGCAGCGTTGTTCTTAAGCTGTGAAAATTTCTTCTCCAGACATTCGATAGCATTCCGGACGCAGCTTTTGCCTTCCCGATTTTGCTCCATATTCTGACCGGAAAAGTGCTTACTATAGACGAAAGAAAGAAAATTTGATCCACAGTCGAAAAATTTCTTCTAAATCCCCCTTGAGGGTCCGTCAGTATGTTGTTTTCATTGAATCACCTTTCAAGTCTGACCACAAGTATACCGCAGAACATTTTGGTTATAAAATTCATAAAATTCGAGGTAGTAAGGGACTTTGACCTTGGCTCTGCTATAAATTCTGAAAACCACACCAGCGCAGAAATCAAGTGAAGAATAACTCTTATCTTACTAATTGCTATTTTATTGGTCTAATAAGACAACTCAACAGTAAAGTCCTATCTCGAACAACAAAGGAGACTCTGTGTAAGACTCCGATCATCCCAGTCCTGCTTTACGGCGCTGAAATATGGACTCTTTTTGAAAGCGGATGAAGATATCCTTTGTCGCTTCGAGAAAAAAATTCTTTGCAAAATATTCAATCCCATTTGCGTTGACGGGTTTTGAAGGAGAACATTCAACGACCAACCAAATACGAGCTGCACAGACTTAGTCAAAAAACTACGCATTGGACGGTTGTAATAGCTAGGACATGCAGAGTAAATGCACACCAACGCAATGCACTGGCCAGTAGAATCTTCGAACCTAATCCGGAGAGACGACACAGTAGAGGTCCTCCTCGCTAACTTGTAGTGTGCAACAGAAGGCAATTAGCTAAACACCGAGCTAAATGGAGAGGCTTGTTGGTTAAGGCCCAGGTTCACCTCGAACTGTAGCGCCGCCTAAGTAAGCAAATAAGTAAGATAGTATATGGAAGATATCCTTGCGTACCCGATAGTTATAAAGAGAGCATTACACCTATATAGGGTGATCCTCTATACGATGATGCCGCTTGAAATGAATTGAATAGTTCGGAATTCTGCTTTAAAAATATGTTGTTGATACTCGATATACTGTTCTCGTCTCGGAAATAATTCTTTCCCACCAAACCGTGTTTCGTGCTGTAAAGTTGTCTGTGCAAGAACGATTCAGCTTGTTCCTTGAACTCATCGCTAAGACTGTTGTCTACATTTTGTAGGATGTTGTATAAAATAAAAATCGTCTGCACCTACCAACATTGCCCATCTTTACATATAACTCTATGCTGTTCTTACTTGCCAAAAGTGTCCAATTAAAAAAAAAAGTATAGCAGACAGCATACTGTAAGTCTCGTTAGGTAGTTGATGGGCTAAGACATTGTTTTAATTATTAAATCGGAGTGAAGGTTAGGTTAGGTTAGGTTGAAATGGCTGCCAGCTTACGCCAACACACATATACCAAGGAAGGTCCGTCGTGGTACCACGAAAGATCATGTAATCCCTGCCTACTTGTTAGAACCAATTAGAGCTTCTTATGAAGCCTGGGAGGCTCCTCATGTCTAAATCTTTCAGATCACCGAAATTTCTAAAATAAAAAGCTCCTAGGTGAAGCCTTCTTCTATGGGAGAGAGCTGGACATGCACAAAGAAGATGAGGCGTGGTTTCTTCGTCATCTTCGTCCATGCGGCTTCTGCACAAATCATTTGAATATACACCAAGCCTTGTTGCATGTTTGCCTATTAGACAGTGTCCTGTAATTACACCTATAATAGAACCAATATGCAATTGATTGAGAGAGATCAGTTTCTTAGGGTCAACTTGGGCCAAATCTGCTGAGTCGCTAGACATATTGTACCACTTGTCCACCTTAAATTTGTTCTTTCTTGCAGGTAGCGATTGGTATACCTAGATTATTTTTGCCTGGAAGGATGTGTTCAGTTGTTCCTATTCTGTCGAGTTCCCGGATATTCCCGGAATATCCCTATGCCTAGGCGCCCAACAGAGGTGAATATTAAACTGCTTCGTCATCTCCTTGAGAGACGATCAGAAGTCTACGGCTACTAATGAATTTATAGAGATCGATTCCAAGGATTTGATTACTGTTGGCTTTCTGAAAAGATACGGATGTACTTGGCGAATATCATGTTTTTCTTCAGCCATGATAGGACTTACTTAATCGTCATTATTTCCACCTGGAACACGCTACAATGATTTGGAAGACGGAAGGAGAGCTTGAGATTAAGCCTGCCACAGAAAACACCTCCACTAAATCCGTCTCCGGTTTTTGACCTGTCAGTGTAAAAGTGAATTAACTCATTTTCTAAAAATGCATCGCCCTCCCAGAGTGATCAAGAAAGGATGGTGATGAGGAAGTTCTCGTCAAAATTTAGACTTGGGATGGTGTAGTCCGCGTTTTCGGGAGAGATTGTGAATTTTATTCAGAATGGAAAGGTGGCCAAATTCTTTTCTTGACCACTGATGGGTAGCTTCAAGACGAACGGCTCCATTCGTTGCCATTTGCTTGCTAAGTATATCGAGGGGTATTAGATGAAACATGATGTCCAGTGCTGCAGAGGGAGTTCTACGTAGTGCTCCGCTCCGCTTATGCACAGACAAGCTATACGCTGAACCTTGCTTAGATAATCGCGATTTATAGCTTTTTCTAAGGCTAACAAATATTTGGCGCAACAGCTCTTTAAAGTGCCAGGGCCTAGCTTCTCGCAACCACTCATGTTGTGTGCGTTATATTTTTCACGCCGAATCCGAACGGCGATTTGAGAAGCTTTTTTGTGACAACAATACTCTCGGATGTTTGTCAGATGCTCGCGAGAGGTGGGACCGTGAAAAAAACTTTTTCTAAGGCTGTCCACCAGACAATCACCCCGTATGTGAGGATCGGTTTAAAGACCGAAATGTATAGCCAGTGAGTTATTGAAGGCTGTAAACCCCGGAGTAAAGCTATAGAGTAAAAAAAATAATTGTGATTAATCTCTCCCCAAGAACACCGGAGCGTTGGGAGATCAAATAATCTATTTAAAGAAAATTCAAACAATTTTTACAATTTACTGTTCACATCCACAAATTTTGGCTGTGTAAAACATTACAGATGTCAATGTCCAACTTTTTGAATGTAGCACTTATGCTAAGAGTTTTTGTGCTCAGTGCAGTCTTGGCTAACTCCCAAATGCCTCTTCAGCTTCAGATTGGAAGTCATTTTCATGCCTAGGTAGTCGTATTCTTTAACATTTTTCATGTACCTTAGAAAAAAATGTATTCACTGCTTTATCTAGCTAACTAACCAGTTTGGATAGTACAAGTTGTACAGGAACATACCTAGAAATCTCTCTTTTAAAAGTATTATAAAACTCCAAGATTGGTCCCCCCTATACACACCCTGCACTGCCAATTTCAAAATATCAGACGATCTTTAATTTCACTTCATTTACAAGCTATCTGTATGGAGGTCATAAAACCGTTGATGGTACCACTCTTGGGACCACCATAATCTTATCTCTAAACGCTTCACACTTGTCTCTATTTTTAAGAGCTCACATTTCTTTCTTGGACTTTTAAGTGTCTAAATCTCACATAAATTTAATCTTATCTCATAGGAATAAAACATCTAACTGTTTAAGGGGTTTTTAACTACTCCTAGCTTCTGCGTGTTTTTAAAGACAAACTCCGAGGAGGAAACTCTTCTTAATGAGGTTAATTCGCCAGAGAAAGGGATTTATTCGAGATTCGAGAAATGGTTACTCTTCTGAGTGAAAGATGGCGACGCCTAAAAGCGAATGTAAAATTCGCTTAATTAATTAGCCGGTAAATTGAAAACCTAAACTCTAAGTGTTTGGCTGTCTTTCTTCCGTTTCGCAAAGTTACTCTTCAAGTGCTTGCTGGTATCCGAATTACCTACCTATTCGTCGTGTAAAATTTGGTACCAACAGTGTTTCTTATTTTGTTTCTCATTAATTTATTTAATTACAAACTTCTTTTACATGATAGAAAGTGTTTGCGAAAGGGTGTTACTGGTTCAAATTTATTTTGAGCATTTTATTTGTTGATTTGAATTGCAAATTGTATCACGTGGGCATATATGCATAGTCAGAGTGAATTGGTTTCTGGTTTTGGGAGTACCAACGGCATTGAAGCGTTGGAAGGTGATCGAGATAGGAGTGTAATTGGTGGAAGTTTAAGGTCATTAATAATAATATTTTGTAATTGACATTATCCAGTTGATCTCCTCATGATGGGCATTTAAGTGTACGTAAGTGATTAGGTTCGATTACGTTATTATTATTACTATCACGTCTTTTCAAGCACAAATTATGCATATAATCGCATTCAACATATGTAGGTTGCGGAAAACCTACTTATATACAAAGATAGCTATTAAAATGGACAGCAGTTAGTAAAGCGATGGACACTTCCAGCGTGGCAACCCTCAGCTACTTACATGAGAAGGGTACGTCAACATCTCAACAGCCAGGCAAATGCAGTCCTGCTGAACATCGGATTGACTCTTCTGTTTATAGCTTTGTAACAATAGATAGCGTAGGTAGCCATAGTTTGGGACTAACCCGACCATCGTCCAAAATAGGTAAGACTAGCGACACCAGCAACTATAGGTACACAAAACAGACGACTGTACGCAGTATTAAACGTTATGCTATCCGGCTTATACGGCGGCTCAAAAAGCACGATCCGGAGTCCTACACAGACAAGGAAGGAGTAGCTCTGAATAGAGCCAGTAACACGCTTAAGCTGAAAGGGTCTACCCGACACAACAGGACGAGGCATAGGTAGAGAATATCCTTGCTCCCCACCTCAGCCGCGGAGAGACCTCGGCCAGTAACCAACTCAGACTCATCCGAACCCTGAACCGGCGGCAACCTATTCCAATTAGGCCTTCACGACACGTAACTCACCTGTAACAGGAACTAGTGTGGGACTAACCGCGGGGAGGAGGGAACGCCCCATGCCATCCACCTTAGTCGCGGATAGACCTAAACCGCTTTCAACCAATCTAGGCACGGACTTTAAATCCAAACCTGAGTCGATTGTTAGACGTTCTAATGCTGACTCAGGCAATACGAGACGCAGCGTAGGACGGACTAGGGAAACTGGTAAGACACTATTTGAGTCGAGGAGGAAAACCCTTTTGCTATCCACCTCAGTCGCAGGCAGACTCAATCCGAGCCGATTGCGGGTTGTTCTAATAGAGGTATGCACGACTACATGACATCGCCCCCATCACGAAGAATCAGCAAAAAGCCAATATGCCATCTAAAATAGTAACGGCTAATCTTCAGGTGGCGATCGTCGATTTCAGAAATCCTGACCGCAGGTAATCTGGAGATCAATGGAGGCTGGTGAAAATGCGTACTTGATGGAAAGGGAAAAGGATGGGGGAGGGAATGCCTCAGGCCATCCACTTTAGCCGCGGATAGACCTAGACCGTTTTCAACTGATCTAAGCAATTACTCCCAATCCAAAACCTGAGTCGATTGTTAGACGTTCTGGTGCTGGCTTAGGCAATAAGGAACACAACGCAGGGCTGACTAGGCGAACTGGTAAGAGACTATTCGAGTCGAGGAGGGAAACCCTTTTGCCATCCACCTCAGTCGTGGAAAGACACAAACCCTCGCCAACCGTCTTGGGTGGGGCCACAATGTTTACATCCGAGCCGATTGTGGGTTGTTCCAAGAGAGGTAGGCACGACGACATTACATCGCCCCCATCATGAAAAATCAGCAAAAAGCCAATATGCCATCTAAAACAGTAAAGGCGGCGATCGTCGATTTCAGCAAACCTGACCGCAGGTAATCTGGAGATCAATGAAGGCTGGTGAAACTGCGTATACTCGGTGAAGCCAATGACGCCATAGTCAAGAACCAGGGAACCATCCCTTTCTTCGAGCATCTCACCACCTTCAAGGGCTTCAAAGTTATATCGTCTGACAACAAATCAACATTGAATTGGCTCAAAGCATTTGTAACCAGAAGGCTATATGAGCAAATGCTGACTTGCGACTCGTCCAGAAAAAAGACCTGGTCGAATTTACTAAGCCTAAAGGGCGTATTCTAATTCCGGGCCCGCACATTCCAAGAGAAAGGCTAGAGAGAAATCTCCAATACCTTAATCTTGAGCTTTATATAGAAAACTGCGAGGTGTTAGAAGTGGGTGCCCATACTGAAGCCGGTACAGAAATTGTGGTCTTGCTCAACCAAAAATGAATGCCTATCTTAAAGAGGTACAACTATAATGATTATATCAGCCGTTTATATGCCGTTCGATGATAAGGAGGGACCGCCATCCATACTAACAGGCAGGAAGTTATAGGTATAGCTCAAGCCAGCAATACGAATACTTTAATTATAGACAAGTGGGACTGGTGGGGGAGAAATCCTACTTTGACCACAAAATTATAAAATTTCTCGAGGGTAGCAACCATAACTCACATAAACCACACAGAAATCCCAGGAAAACTAACTGGGATCTCTTTAGCAACAAGGTGAGGGAAAATGCCAGATCCATGCAGAAAGGTAACTGGCAAGGATCTACAGACATCGATCGCAAGGCTGAGGATATAACATCCATCTATCTCCATCTTAATGAAGCTAATGTTAAGGCATGGTGGTCGAAGGAACTAGCATCATTATGAAAGTAACCAGACACCTTCCATATGTAGTCAAAAGAACAAAACTGGATGTGGACTGGAAACAATATAAGTCCAGTTAGGTCCTAAAGACCTTTGAAATACTAACTGACATATACATCCGAAGTAAACTACGCCCTGGTGATCTATTCTCAGCGCAGTACGCTAATATGAAAGGAAAAAGCGTAGATACAGCGCTTCACTGTATCGCCGTCTCAATAGAAAAATCATTAAAAGACAAAGAATATACATTAGCCGCTTTATTAGACATTGAAAAACCCCTTAACAATGTCAGAACGGATGCAGTATATAGAATTTTAACAAACTTTAATATTCACAATTCCCTGAGAAAGTGGATCGTCAATATGCTCGAAGAAAGACATATTAAAGTTGAAATCACAGGAATAAAACTAAAAGCGTATGCTGCAAGAGGCACTCTCAAGGAGGGGTTATATTCCTACTGCTGTGGGTAATTGTCCTGAAAGAAGTCCTTCTAAAACTCATAAACAGCGGCGTCAAAACCATAGCTTATGCGGACGACGTTGTCCTGCTAGCAACAAGAAAATTTCTCCCGACCCTGAGCAAACAAATGGAAAAACCATTGAATCCTAGACGAAGAGATGTGGACTGGCGGTCAATCCCCAGAAAACGAAGTTAGTACCATTCATTAACAAAAGGATAATTCCACAATTCTTAACACCTTCTGTAAGGGGTATCTCATCAGCATGTAGGTGCATCATAGGGGCTCTCAGATCTACTTCCACAGCCGCCTTAGAAACCCTACTTCATATTTTTCCCATTGATATCTTTGGGAAATTGGTAGCATCTAAAGCAGCCCTAAGAATTAGAGAATCTCTCCAGTGGTCAAGCTCACAAATCGACCACATGAAAGTTCTACAAAACTCCAATCTCAGAGAAACAGATTACATATCCCCATTTATCGATTTCAACATCAAATATAACACCACCATCCCTGACAGATCCGCATAGGATGACGGTACCATTCTAAATGATGCCGCAATCGAAATCTATACACATGATTCCAAAACATCGGAGGGCACGGACTTGGGTAATTTTTCGGAAGTACCTTTGATAAACGTAGCTCTCCGACTTCCGGACCACTGCAGTATTTTTCAAGCGGAAATATCGACTGTTCGTGAAGCACCACGCAGACTCTCTATGCACCCGATAGATGGTAGGTCTATCATCCTTTACATAGACAGTCAGTTAGCGATTAAAGCTCTGGAAACGCCAGCAATAAGATCTAAGTTTTTTAAGCATTGCCGCGAATCTCTTAACGAGATTGCGGACAGGTGCAATATCACTCTGTGCTGGGTCACGGGACACAGAGACATTCCAGGCGGTTGTAAAGCAGATGAACTAGCTAGACAAGGCACCGTACTACCTCTAGCTGTCAACAGAGAGTTATCCGCACCCCCAATACAAACGATGAAACTTCGTATGTTTAACGAAGCGCAAGCTCTTGTAAACAACAGATGGAGTAATCTAGCTACGTGCGTATCGACCAGAAAAATCTGGCTTCTCTTAGACGCTAAGAAAACCAAAAAAACTCCTTTCATTAAATAGAAGGAACATAAGCCTCACAGTAGGAATAATCACAGGACACTGTTTGTTAGGTAGAACCGCTACTAGAATGGGAGTCCCAGCAAATGATTACTATAGAAGCTGCAGAGATGAAGAGGAAGAGGAGAAATTTCTCCATCTCCTGGGCACATGTCCAGCGTTAGCTACCCTGAGAAAGAAAATATTAGGTGAATACTTCTTCGAAGACCTAAGTGACCTGTCTAACATAGACATTATAAACTTGTATAGATTCATAGGGAAATCCAATTGGTTTAGTTGAAATGGGTCATACTGCGATCCTACAGAGTACAGACTACACTACGCCATACCTAGACTTCACGCGACCATTTCTAAGCACATATCCGAGCTGGAAAGAATGGAAAACCGACAGAATACCTAACGAGCGATCCATAGCAATATACACCGATGGATCGAAAATGGAAATAGGTGTAGGGGTAGATTTCTTCTCTGAACCCGTTGGTATCTCCTTGTCAGTTTGGCTTCCGAACTTCTGTAGGTCCTAGCAGTGATAATAACAGCCCGTTGGACTGCAATGAGGGCAATACCATGGGAGGATATCACATTTTCATCGATAGGCAGGCAGCGAAAGCAATATCTGCTACAGAAATAAAATCGAAGGTTGTGAAGTGTTGTAAAAAAAAGTTCAATGTTTTTGGAACACAGCACGAGGTAAAGCTCTACTGGGTTCCTGCTCATGAAGGCATATCAGGTAATGAGAGAGCCGATTAGCTGGCTAGAGGAGGCTCAGCACTAAACTCGGACCAATCTGGCCCCTCAATGTACATCCCGCCTTGCACTCCCAAACTGGAAGCAGTGAACAAAGTTCTAACGGAGCCGAACAATAGGTGGACCTCTTTAGATACTTGTGTCACCACGAGCAAGCTATGGCCTATATTCGACAGAATAAGAACCAATCGACTTATGCTGAGGGATATAAGATCCCTTTCTACTCTAATAGAAGTCATTACGGGGCATAACACTATGCGATAGCACATCAAAAAGTCACGTGTGACAACGAAAACTTGTGCAGCGGCTGTGCTGACGAGGAGGTTCAGGAAGACACTACTCACTTTCCTTGCCAGTGCCCAGGCCTCTACTATCTAAGAAATAAATTCCTTACTTACTTACTTACTTTACTTATGTCCTGTACCCCGTTGTGGGTCCTAGGGCCTCTACTAAGCCCACGCGCCATCGTGTACGTTTTCTGGCAATGTGTCTGAGTTCTTTCCAACTTTTCCTTAAATGCTGTGCCCCCTTCTCGACTGTTCTGCGCCATGTTCTCCTCGGACCGCCAGGTCATCTGCCATGCTGAGTTAAAGGGTTCCATTACATAGCATGGTTCGCTATGGAACTGTTACCCTTTCGGAACGTGTGACCAATTCACTGCCACTTCCGCCGTTGGATGGTTGTGCCTATTGGTTCCTGTCTCGTTCTATCGTAAAAGTGTTCGTTAGAGATACGATTGGGCCAGAAAATCCTTAAGATATTTCGCAGGCTCCTATTAACAAAGGTTTGCAGCTTTCTGGTGATAGTAGTGGTCAATCTCTACGTGCTGCAACCATATAACAGCACGGATTTAACGTTGGAACGGAAGATTCTTATCTTGGTGTTTAAACTGATTGCACTGCTTCGCCATTTTTAGACAACATCTCGAACGCAGACTTTGCTTTGGCGATCCTGTTGGCTATATCCAGTTCGGTTCCACCATCGGTCGAGATAATACTCAAAAGATACTGGAAATCCTCTACTCTCTCTACCGCTTGTCCAGCAATGCATATTTGAGCCGATGAGTTTGTTCCAAGGCTGATAATTTTAGTTTTTGCCGTATTCATTTTCAGCCCGACGACGCCTGCCTCCCTCTCCACATCTGCTGTCATTTGGTGGAGGCCCATATTCCATGAGAGGGTAAGCATACATCGTCTGCGTAGTCAAGATGTTTCAGTTGAGATGTAAGACTCCATCGAATTCCTCCGTTTCCCATCGACAAAGCTGCACAAAGCATATCGCTAAGCACCAAAAGGAATAATATTGGTGAAAGGATACAGCCTTGTCTTACCCCTATTTGGATCTCAAGTTCCTCAGACAACCTTCCTCTGTGCAGGAGGTGACATTTGGAGCCTTCATATGTAGCTTTGATAATAGCAAATAATTTATCGGGAATACCTCTCCTGCGTAAGGCACTCCAAATAAACTCCCTGTTGACACTATCGAGCAATATCTCAAAATCGATGAACAGCAGGTGGAGTGGCGATCGATATTCAATGCACTGTTCGATGATAATCCGCAGGGTGTTGATGTGGTTGACACAGGTGGATCCAGAGCGGAAATCTGCTTGTTCGGCATCGAGTGTGTCTTCGAGATGTTGTTTGATTCGCTCCAGGATGATCTTAGCTACAGCAGGCAGCACGTAGATACTCCTCCAGTTTCCGCACTCCATTACATTTCCTTTCTTAGGAAGCTTCACGTCCCGGTAGAAGCACAACCGACCAGTTGTTCACTCTCAGAATGGTTCTTGAGAAAGCCTGGGAATATGCCAAACCTGTCTACACTTGTTTTGTGGATTTGGAAAAAGCATATGATAGGGTTCCTCGAGGCAAACTCTGGAGTGTTCTGCAGGAGTATGGGATTGATGGTTCCCTGTTAAGGGCGATTCAGTCTTTATATACAAACTGTAAAAGCTGTGTTCGGATAAACGGTGTTAAATCAATACCTTTCACTGTGGGCGTTGGACTCCGCCAGGGGTGTGTTTTGTCACCTCTCCTCTTCATTGTATATATGGATTGGATGTTGCAGCGCAGCCGTGGCGGAGAATGTTTCAAAGTGGGAGACCTAAGGATTAGTCATCTGCTCTTTGCGGATGATTTGGTCATCCTTGGGTCCTCTCAAACCGAACTTCAGCGCGCACTCGAAAGGTTTGTAGCCGTTTGTGATGATGCTGGAATGAAGATCAACGTGAACAAATCGGAAGTAATGGTCGTTTCCAAAAAACCCATTCAGTGCACTCTGCATGTTAGTGGAGTCCCACTGAAACAGGTGGAGAAGTTTAAGTACCTCGGGGTTTTATTCACGAGTGATGGGAGGAGCAATGCCGAGTTATCCTGTAGAATTGGTCAGGCTGGATCAATTTTGAGAGAGCTTGGCCAATCTGTTATAAGGAAGGCCGAACTTAGTATTCAAGCTAAGCTATCGGTTTTTAACTCGGTGTATGTTCCAACTCTCACCTATGGTCATGAAATTTGGGTAGTAACCGAAAGAATAAGATCGCGGATACAAGCTGCCGAATGATACCTCAGTGCAAACGATGCCAAGGATTCAATCATACGCAAACGTATTGTCGAAAAGAACCACGATGTGTGAAATGCGCCGGAAATCACCTCTCCCAAGTTGTGGAGTAAACAAACAAACCTCTGCAACATGTGTTAATTGTAAGGGAAAGCACCCGGCAAATTATAGAGGCTGTGAAGTAGCTAAGGAGTTGCAAAAACGGAGAGATGCGTTCCTTAAGCCACTAAATATAAAATCAAAATTGCAAACTAAACCAAAGCGTAAGATCGCGCCGGAGAAAGTAGGCAAACTAAAACTACCGGGTTCAGAGCACAAAACGGTGAGGGAAAGATTGACAACAGAAAAGCCCTCGACCTCTGCTCTTAAAAGAAACGGTACTGAAAAGCTAAGATTAGAAAAGCCACCGGGTAATGTCCCTCGGACAGCAGCAATGCAGTCTTATGCTCAGGCCGTGGCTTCCGAAAAACCAAAAAACCTTGAAATTTCGACCGACCCCTTTTCTCATGTTTTCTCAGTTATTCTCGCGAAACTTGAAGAACAAGGCAAAATAAATAAAATTATTCTCGATAGGCTGGTTAAGCTTGAAAATAATTCACAGAAAACGCGCACTTCAACTAGAACATGAATGACAAACGAATGTTGAAAATATGTACTTGGAATGCAAACGGACTTTTGCAAAAACTTGACGAATTAGAAATATTTATGCGCCAAAAAGATATTGATATTTGCTTGATTTCTGAAACCCACATCAAAAAGGAATCGCATTTAAAAATAAAAGGCTATAATGATTACCACGCTTGTCACCCTTCGGGAAAAGCGAGAGGCGGATCTTCCTTGCTTATTAAAGACTGTATCGAGCAATCGGAAGACCTAAAGATAGAGCTTGAAACTTTGCAACTGTGCACGATTCGAGTTAAAAATAGTCAGCGTACTCTTAAAATTTCGTCTATCTACTGTCCACCGCGTTCCGCGCTTGAAAAAAGTAATTTTACTAACATGTTTGAATCGCTTAAACCTAATTTCATTATTGGCGGCGATTTTAATGCGAAACACACGTTCTGGGGCTCAAGATACAGTTCGAAAAAAGGTAGAATGCTCTATGGGGCAGGTATGGAGTACAATTGCGATTTCCATTCGACGGGTAAACCGACTTACTGGCCAACTGATACTTCAAAAATACCTGATCTGATAGATTTTTTCGTTGTGAAAGGAATATCTACCAACCACATAAAAGTCAAAGAGAGTTTTGATCTGTCGTCTGATCATTCCCCAATTATTTTGACTTTGAGCGAAAAACTAGTCTATAACCTAGACCCAGCGAGATTAACTGGTAGAACAACTAACTGGGAAGGTTTTAGGAACGAAATTGAAGACAATGTTGAACTGAACGTTCCACTTACGACACCCTATGAACTTGAGGTTGAAGTTGATCGCTTCGTCGAGATCGTACAGCTCGCCTCTTGGAATAATACTCCCATTCCAAGGAAAACGCCGTACAAATACGGTTTACGATATCCTCCGGAAATAAAGGAATTGGTCAAGGAAAAACGAAAAGCGCGTAAAAAATGGCAACAGAGTCGTGCTCCGCAGCATAAAGCACACTTGAATCGTCTGTGCAATTCGTTGAAGAAAACTATTAAGGATTTTAAGAATCGTGCAATAGGCTCTTACCTTGAAAGTTTAACAGCGAAAAAAGATTCCAATTATTCACTTTGGAAAGCCATAAAAGGCACCAAAAGGCCCAAAGTCCCCGCGCCGCCAATTAGATTGAATCAAAATGAATGGGCAAGGGAAGATAAAGAAAAAGCGGACGTCTTTGCGGCCCACCTGGAAGAAACCTTTAAACCGTACGATGGTCAAGTGGTTTACGATAACGTCAATAGGCCGGATTTACCATCTGGCAATTTAACACTCACAAGTGCAACGCTTAGGGAACTCAAAAATGAGATCGAGATTCTAAAACCTAAGAAAGCTCCTGGTTATGATTTAATCACCGGAGAAATTCTCAAAGTTTTACCTAGAAAAGCTTTGATTAAGCTTCTTAATATTGTAAATGCTGCGCTCAGATTAAAACACGTTCCGAACCAATGGAAAGTTGCGGAAGTAATAATGGTCTTAAAACCAGGAAAACCGCCAAATGAGGTAAAATCGTATAGACCAATTTCGCTTCTTCCAGTCATATCCAAAATTTTCGAGAGGATATTACTAAGGCGTGTCCAACCGGTTATAGACGAAAATAATCTTATCCCTGACCACCAGTTTGGGTTCAGAAGTAAGCATTCGACGATTGACCAGGTGCATAGAATTACTGACGTAATCGAGAAAGCATTTGAAGAAAAAAAGATTTGCTCAAGCGTATTTCTTGACGTCTCGCAGGCCTTTGATAAGGTGTGGCATGATGGCTTGAAATTCAAACTACGACAAGTTCTCCCCGTGTGCTTATACGATATTCTAGTATCATATCTGGGGAATAGACTCTTCCGTGTTAGACATGGAAACGAATACTCGCAGCTCAAAGAAATTTCGGCCGGCGTACCACAAGGAAGCGTTCTTGGCCCGCTTCTCTATTTGCTATATACTCGTGATATACCGAAAGAAGATGGCACTATCCTAGCTACGTTTGCCGATGACACCGCTATCCTAGCAGTAGGTAAAACAATCGAAGAAACGACTGAAAAACTGCAAAACGCGCTGAATAAAGTAAATGAATGGACGAGGGACTGGCGGATTGCCCTCAACGAATCTAAATCTGTTCACGTGAATTTCACTTACAAGAAAACTAACAACTTGCCAATTTTCCTAAACTCGGCCCGAATACCTTTCGCAAACGAGGCCAAATACCTGGGAATGACACTCGACGCAAGACTGAAATGGAATTCGCACGTGAAAATGAAACGTAAAGAACTCGAAATCAAATATAGCGAAATGTACTGGTTACTCGGAAAACATTCCCAGCTCAGTACTGAGAACAAACTGCTTTTATACAAGCAAGGGCTAAAGCCGGTGTGGACCTACGGTATACAACTTTGGGGTTGTACCAAGAAAACAAATGCCAATATTTTACAAACTTTTCAAAATAAAGTGCTAAGAGAGATTGTCCAAGCACCGTGGTATATTAGAAACGACGATATCCACAGGGATCTCGGAATTCCGACAATCGAAGCTGAAACTAGAAGCTTCGCGAGAAAGCATAAAAACCGACTAATCGGACATGTCAACAATACAGTCCTACAAATATTGGATGAGAGCAATTTATTGCGCCGACTACAAAGGACGAAACCCTTCGACTTGGCGAGATAATGATAAACCGCGTTTAGATTGCGGAACATGCAGGATCTTTCAGTGGAAAGTAACCTGCCAAACGTTTTTATTTCGTGAAAGAAAAATTGCTTGATAAGTTAATACTTAGTTGCGATATCTAACAAATTTATATCGAAGGGTGGTGTTTTTTTAGTCAGTAAGAATCTGACACTACTATGAGCACGCGCTTGCTATTCTCATAGTGTCTATGGAAGATTTTTCACCAACCCTCGGAAAAAAAAAAAAAAAAAAAAAAAAAAAAAAAAAAAAAAAGCTGCCGAAATGAGGTTCCTTTGCGGTGTTGTTGGAATAACTCGTAGGGATCGAGTGTGCAACACCAGAGTACGCGAGGCGCTCAACGTTGAGCAGCTACTTCTCCGAACGGAACGATCTATGCTTCGATGGTTTGGTCACGTAGTGCGTATGCCCCCAGACCGGCTTCCAAGACGCGCCATGGTTGCCGTGCCATCAGGTAGACGACTTCGCGGAAGGCCCAGAAATAGATGGTTGGATCAAGTCCGACATCTTTCTTGGAGCCGCTTAGGGATTCTCCCTGATGAATTGGAGTCAATGGTGGAGGATCGAGAATGATGGAGAGTCCACCTAAGCATCCTACCCCCGCGAAGGATTAGCGGGCCATTGAAAATGAATGAATGAATGAAGGAAGCTTCACGATCATTCCCTTTTCCCATTCATCAGGTAAGCTCTCAGCTTCCCAAGCTCTATAAGTGGAAGCAGAAGTTCAGCCGATGTTGTTGGTGCTGCTCGTAAGAGCTCTGCTGAAATATCGACAAGACCTACCACCTTGTTGGTTTTTGAGTGCCTTGATCGCGGTAATGATTTCATCTTTACTGGGAGTCGTGGTGCGTATTCGGGAACTTCTCACCTCGGGCATCTCAGTCTGATTTGGGAGCATATGGCTAGCGAATACGCGGTTCAAAACCGTAGCAAAATGCTCTATCCATCCCTTGACCTGGTCCTCATCCGAAATGAGCAAGGAGCCGTCTAGGCTTTTCACTGGGTGTTGGCTGGAGCTGCGACCCTCAGCTCGTTTTTGATTCTGTAGACGGTCCTGCTGTCGCACCTCCGCGCAGCTTTTTCTGCTTCTGTGGCCAGCGTGTTGATGTAGTTGCGTCTGTCACGTCGCACGCCATGCTGAACTTCTCTCATTTTCATGCGATATAGGGACTCTAGCTCGCTTCTCCCTGCTGCTGGAGCAGCTGCAATGGGAGCTTTCATTTGTTTTCGTTCGTCAATCTGTCTCCAGGTATCCTCGGAAAGCTACGCCCTATATCTTCTCTGCGATCGACCGACAATTCTTTCAGCACTATCAGTTCAGTATTGGATAGTTACTGGCAGTGACCTGTTGATTGCTTCCGCACCTTGCGAAAAGTGCTCCCTTAATTGTTGGCGCACTGAGGGATCACTAAGTCTATCGATGTTGAGCCTGGGCATTCTTGTGTTGTCGTGGGATCTTCGAACTGCAGCAGTGCGTAGTTGGAGAGTAGCTATCATAAGATGGTGATCTCGTACTATCCCCAGATCTGCCCCTCGTCTGTTTCGGACGTCCAGGAGACTACTTCTAAAGCGGCGGCTGATGGCAAAATGGTCAATTTGGTTGGAGGTTGCTTGCCTGTCATTGGAAACCCAGCTGACTTTGTGACAGGTCTTGTGCTCAAACATTTTGCCACCTATCACAAGGCGGTTGGCATTGCAGAAATCCACAAACCTTTCGCCTTTGTCATTCAATTCCTTGGACGATACTTCTTTAAATTATCTGAATAGTTTGTACTCTTATCTTGGGTACAGTAAACATAAATGCTTCCTACTAGGCTAACGTACATTTATTTTTCACGGGAAATGCATTCGTTCTGTCTTTCTTTCCCCCCATACGTATCACAATGCGTCTATATTGACCTGAGCGTGGTGTAGAGGGTTTCTGCCCTCTACGCCAACCCACAGGTACATAACCTGACGTAACATATAGCACGTCCATGAACTTTTAAGTCCACCCTCGTATATGCGTCTTATTTTAAATAAAATGAGCACCCGCTATATTTTAAGATAAATGCAATTCAGAAAAAAAATTTGGCTATCTTATTGGGTAAAAAAAATATTAAAATTTCTTTTTGTTATAAGGCCTGTCAGTTTCGTAAATATAGAATAATAAATTGTCAAATCAAATTCCATCAAAATATGGTATATCAAAATAATTCAGAAATATATAGTAGACACGGTGGTCTGGGGCAAGTCTGATTGATGATGGCAAACAGTAAAATAACTTGAAACCTCGAAAGATCCCCGTGAAGCTCTTAGATTATAGTGATAGGAACATCAATCAAATGCAGATCAATGTTCCAGTTAAAGCACTCAAAATAGATAAAAGTTTGTGCTTCTTATAGGAATCATTACCGGCCACAATCTGCTGGCGGCCCGCCGGAAGAAAATGCGGCTAAGTATAGATGAACTCTGCAGAGGATTCGGTAACACAGACGCAGAGGAGGACACTGAACACTTCCTTTGCAAATGACCTAGTCTCTGTAATACCAGGAAGATAGCCCTTGGAGAGTATTTCTTCAATCATCTGGGCGACCTGTCTGAAAAGCCACCAACCACTTTCATGAAATTCATAACTTCTTCAGGATGGTTCATTAACACCATTTTGTTTCTCCTCTCTTTTCAGTACTTCAACCAGGAAACTCCACATCAGGGGAGCATAATAGATCCGTCTCAGATCCGAGTGCAGGCTGCACCCATTCGTTGCAGCTAACTCCTGTAACCTAACCTAACCTTCAGTTAAAGTTAAAGCTCGATCGGAATACAGTTGCTTAAGTAAGTAAGTAAGAATTAGCATAGTACAAGCAACTTCTTTGACTGAAATCTGCTTCTGGTGAAATACGAGCGTCCGTTTTGAATAACCGTGCTTTAATCTTGAATTAATTAAAAGTAATCTTTCAAAAACTAAGTAATATTCTTTACTCCGTTCTCTGGTCGTATCAATGCAAATCTCAATTCTCCTCTATTTACCATAATGAAAGAGCTGGCCAGCAAACTTGATTTTTTATTTTAATGGCCAAATTATTGAATGTACATGAAAGAGTAAACGAATGGCTTTCTAAATAAAATGACTCAGATCAACGATGTCCGGTTTTCGAAATAGCACCCCAATCAATGTGCACCGACAAAACAATTATTACATATCCATGGTCTTAGTATATCGTGTTCGTACTCACAGTTTAACTCATCGAAAAATTTCGCCTCCTTCGGCAATTCCTTTTGTATTGCATTTCTCAAATCTGGACTAACGACTTTATTGTAAACTGAATTGTAATTAACTCCGTCACACAGATGCGCTAATTCAATTAATACCACCAGACCGATAGTCACTAAGAAATCATTAATTCTCATTTTTTTATTGCTCCCAGCGAGCGAGCGCTTATCAACTTTCGATTTCTATGATTAGCGCAATTTTCTTTCATTTATTCACACAAATTTCCGGTGGTATTTCTATTTAGTTAACATCTTAGTTAAACTGTGATGTAATTCACGAGATATACACGCCGCCGTTGAAAGAAAGCAATCGACTCGGATTCAGATTCGGTTTCGATTTCGGATAGAATGCAATTTTTGTATCTTTTTCACTTTTCGCACATGCTGGACGCTCAAACGTTTGCTGACCAACCACACCACGGCACACCCGGACTGGGTAGAATTTAATTATTCGTTTTTTATTTGTGTACTCAAATTGATGGTAAAATTGCGCTCCCACAGAGACCGCCGAAGACTTTTAATGTTATGCTCATGGGATTTTTTCGAAAAGCGCGTTACACCGTCGTCAGAGACCAACGGATTGGAAAGTATAAATGGCTGCGTATATACGAAAAGCCAAACTCTGACAAAAAGGAAACTAATACATGCATCTCTACTACATTTTTATGGTTTTTTAAAGCATTTTTTTCTGTTTAGTCTCTTGGCGCGGTGCTTATGATGAGCCCCCCATGTGTCACTTACCAATCGGTAAAAGCTAACTTTACCACCAACACAGTCTCTGATGACCGTAGCATTTCGAAACAGATTTTGTAATCGCGGGCCCGATGAGAGAGCTTTATGAAAACAAAAACTAGAAAAAGAAGAAGAAGAAGAAGAAACAGCCAACACGGTAAAACCGTTTTATGACATCTGTGACTGTAATGGGAGGGAAGCTATGCATTTCCGATTTTCTTGCAATATTTGCGTTTTTGTTTTTCTGTTGTGTAGGTGTTATGGTACTGAGCAGTAGACTGTATCTGTGTGTGATTCCTGTTTTTTTTTGTTAAATTTCCACGAAAGTGAATGTTTTGCTGAGAGTCGCATATTTTGAAAAAGAGAAAACCAGCTATTAGCTGCAGCACTCCACACACAAGCTCAATAGTAAACACACGCAATGCAATTGTTTTGTGTATTTTATTATACTTCCAACTCTTGGGCTGCCCCCATGTATCTATGAGTGGATAGATAAATAGTAGTTGTGGTGCTGTTTGGTAGATGAGACCACAACATTGGTGCCTCGCCTCTCCGTCGAGCCGAGTAAATGGGGACTGGCAATGAGGGAAATGAGCTCGAGTTCGCACTTCCATTTTACAAGATCACGGTCATGGCTAACGACAGGGGAAAGTGATTAATTGTCATCTTATATAAAGACATATGTATGTGATTGGTATTAATGCTGTGCCCACATCTAATCAAGCTTGGGTAGCTGTGTGGTGGTTATTCTTGAAAAAATGGAAAATATTCCTGCAGTTCAATGAATTGTTAGTTTGCGGTAAGTGGCATCAGTTTTAAATTTATTTTTACGGCGAACAAGAAGTGATTGATAATGTTCAACTCACAGGAAATTATTGCTTTATTCAAAAGAGTTGACTTGAGAACTTGATTGTCAAATAAGGGTTTTAAAAGTTAAGTTGCTAAGGTACCTACGTCAAAAACAGATTCAATCTAACTTCGACTCTCTACTAAGGTGTTTTGTTGTTCAACTCACAGGAAATTATTGCTTTATTCAAAAGAGTTGACTTGAGAACTTGATTGTCAAATAAGGGTTTTAAAAGTTAAGTTGCTAAGGTACCTACGTCAAAAACAGATTCAATCTAACTTCGACTCTCTACTAAGGTGTTTTGTTTTCGCTATCGAAGTTAGCACTCAAAACCAAATAAAAGTTGGTAGAATGCAAATATGAGACAACTGCATTAGAAAGACTCCAGAGCATTAAACGTGTTTTATTGAGACTCTCCAGCCTGCAGTGTTGGGAAGGAGAGAAGCAAAGACTCCCTTGTAATTGATTTTGAAACCCAATTTCATGATCAAAATGAGTAAAATAATTGAGTGGTTGGTAATTTTGTGGAGAACATCTTACGCAGATGGATTGCTCAATCCCAAACTGGGCGTAGTCCTACGGCAGAGGAAGTAACATTGGCGATCAAATCGCTAAAAGTTGGCAAATCTGCTGATGTGGATGAAATCCGACTAGAAATCCTAAAGGCTTTAGGTAAAGAGGCAGTGCAATAGCCCTCGCATGTCTTAATGGTGCCCTGGGAATGTGGTGGTTAGCAAATGGAGGGACAATCCTCTTTAAAAAAAGGACACAAAAGCAATTGCTTCAACTACAGGGGCATATCCCTTTTAAGAGTTCCTGGAAAAGTTTTTGCTAAGTTGTTGAAAACGCGTTCCAAAGCTGTGGTTGAGTATAGTCAGGGGGATGGTCAATGCGGCTTTCATCACGGTAGAAGGATAACCGGCCAGTTATTCACTCCCAGAATTGTGCTCGAGAAAGTCTGGGAGTATGCTAAAGCTGTTTTGTGGATTTAGAGAAAGCATTCCTCCTGGTAAATTCTCGAGCGCTCTGCAGGAATATGGGATCGATGGTTCGTAGAAGCTGTGTTTGACTAAACGGCGTTAAATCAGTACCTTTCGCTGAGCATGTTGAACTGTAGCAACAATGTGTCTTGTGACCTCCCCTTCATTGTGCATATGGACTGGATATTGAATTAAAGTTAAAACTTTATTGTATATTTTGGTTCTTCTTCCTTTTATCAGCGAGGTTACGATCCGAAGTTCTTCACCGCATTTCTACTGATCCGCCTGTGGGGTTCGCCTATTTGACCTCAGAAAATATCGGCAGGCCTGCTGATTTTGGATCACTCGGTTACTGAGGCCAATGAAATGCCGATGTCGTCGCATTTGTCTGATCCAGGCGTTTATAGGCCTACCTTTCCTACATCGCGATGTCTTTGGAACGTGCATTGATATTGCCTTTTTAACAGGGTTCAAATGATCTCTTCTTTGAACGTGGCAATACCAGCTGAGCCGGTCGCACTTTATCTTTCGTACGATGGTTTCCTTAATGTGAAAGCTTCCACGGACCTTCGAACTTCTTATTCGATCAAGCTTTGTCACTCCTGCTGTCATGCGAAGCATTTGAATCTCACCTGCCGTTAATTTACTCTCATGCGATTTGTACATCGTCCAACATTGTGAACCGTATGTGAGCGTTGGACGCACAACTGCTATGAAGAGTCTTCCTTTCAACTTAGGTGGCATTTTTCTGTCACAGAAGATAGCGGAAATTTCTCGCCACTTCATCCACCCTACGCTTACGTGATGATTGATGTCGTCATCACAAGTTGCTTTGCTATTTATAATAGATCCCAGATATTTGAACTTTTCGCACTTGGGAAGCACTGTTCCATTCAAATAAATAATAAATGTCTGGAATAGGGTTGAGTAGATCAGAGAATGGGCACCACAACTACTTTGTCTTTTTTAACTAATGCGATACCCATTTTCCTTTAAAACGTCCACCCACACATCAAGTGCTCGTTGCAGGGATGTAGGATCCTCACTTATGATGGCTCCACCGTCAGCAAAAAATAATTGATGTACCTTGCGGTCTGTCACTTTACCTTCAAGCAGATAGTCAATGACTGTAATAAAGAGCAAATGACTTAAGATGCTTCCCTGATGCACCCCGACTTTGATTGGGAACTCTTCGGTTACTCCAGCGGGGCATCTTACTCTTATCTTTGCGCCTTCGTACATGTCCATGCTCATCTGTACATAGGTTTCTGGAACCCCTTGATGTCTTAGCGCCACCCATATCAGATCTCGTGGTTGTCTGTCGAATGCCTTTTCAAAGTCAACCAATACAATATGCAAATCCCTTAAGAAATCACGATGTTTTTCCATTATGATCATTATACTTTGGATTGCATCTGTGGTTGATTTACCCGAGACACACCCGCACTGATCATCAGATAGCCGTATTATTTTTCGCAGTCGGCCACCTAATACCCGCTCAACGATCTTCATGGTGTGTGACATCAGCTTAATCGAACGGTAGTTATCACAGTTTCGCGTATCACCCTTCCCTTTGTATACAGGGAGAAGGTAACTTTCTCTCCATTGATTCGGCATTGGGTCAACTCTCACGAATTTGGAGATGAGAATTCTGAGCCATCTGAACCCGATGTCTCCCATCTTTTTCCAGAACTCAGAGGGCATCTCGTCTGGCCCAACCGCTTTTCGTTTTTTGGAGTATTTGACCGCCTCACTAACTTCTTCGACTGTAATGTCGGGTATTTCTTCACAGTTAGGGGTGGCTCTTGGAAAGTATAGCCGGGAAAACTGTTCATTCAAAAGTTCTTCCCAATACTGCCGCCACCTCTGCAGAATTTTTCGTCATCCACAAGAAGCTGGCCATAAGCATTGTTAATGAACTTTGGCGAACGAATCACCTGAGCATTCCTATTTTGAATATGGTGCGCTCTTGTTCATATTGTGTCTTTGCAGCTCCTGGATAGCCTGGTTTGAATCAGTAACCGGGGAAGATATTTTCTCCAGCTCCCGATACAGACCCTCCGTACTCTCTGCTTGAAGCTGGGCGCACTTCTTCTTCCCTTTTTTCTTGCAGCATCTGTATTCCATTTCTAGGCGAGCTTTTTCGTCACTATTATTAGAGGTGCACTTTGACCAAGCTTTGAAAGCAGCTTTCTTCTCATTTATCAGCTTCTTAGCTTCATCACTCCACCACCATGTTTCTTTGGCATGTTGATGGTGGCCTTTTGAAGCTCCTAGCAGTGATTTGGCCTTCTTTAAGCAAGTTCGCTGTAGGGAATCCCACATATTTTGTGCTCTGCACTCTTCATCCTCAGCTCCGTTGATGGTGTGAGAGAGGTAATTTTTCATAACGAAAACAAAAGCCTCGCCTTTTTCTTTGTCCAGATTGTACCACTTGATTTTCTCAGAGACCCTTGTTTGTTTGCTTTTCTTCGGTGTTGTCATAAAAATTTCTGTTAGCAGGAGACGGTGTTGCCGAGCGATAGCCTCTCCCAGGATCACTTTGCAATCTTTTACCCGAGGCTTCATGAAACTGGCTACCAAATGGTAGTCAATCTGAGTTTCATCTCCACCACTGCTGTAAGTGATCAGGTGTCGGCTTTGTTTGATGAACATGGTATTTAACACGATAAGACCGTGTGATTTGCACCTGCTTAGGATGTCTTCACCAGGAAGGTTCCTGGTGCCGTATCCTAATCCTCCATGGCAGTCTTCATAGTCTTCGTTTGACTTCCCGACATGTCTATTTAAATCTTCTCCAACAAACAGAAACTCTTCCTTTGGGATGTTCTTAAGGAGATTGTGGAAATCTAGCCAAAATGCATCTTTATCTCTCTGGTTGCACCCATTTTGGGGAGCATATGCACTGACAATATTCCACACCCTTCCTTGCATTACTAGTTGGAGAGACATCAAACGGTCACTGGACTTCGAAATGCTCAAGACGTTACCAAGTAGCTCTGCCGCAAGGATGATACCGATTCCGTTCTTAGTCTTTTCCGTTCCTTGGTAGAACATCTTGTAATCTTTTGTCCTAACGTCCAAGAAACGTGCCCGATTTCCGGTGTTTTTCCATTTCGTCTCTTGGACACATAAGATATCCACCCGCCTTCTATTCATCATCTCTTCCAGCTCGTAACTTCGATCGGTCATGCTTCCAACGTTCCAACTCGCGACCCTCAAATTCCTTCCAAACTGTTTCATTATTTTGCTAGCCCCCGGAATCCGTATAGCTCTAACCCGAACATTTGTGCTCGGTCCAGGATCAGTACCATGCACAGCAGTGGTAGTGCCTGGCGAGGTAGTGCCTTTCCTGTTTGCAAGTATTACCATAATGATACAGTTTTGCAATATTACCATATTGCGATGGTGTTTGTTGTTTGACACGTGCATGCTCCTGTTTTAGTATTGTTTGATCTTTCTTCTATGACACCGGTGGTCTCCAGTCGTGTCAACCCATGGACACGCATGCACACTTGTGGGAGGGTTTTTAAGGTAGTATATGTGTCGCTAGGCTCACTTGGGTGTTATATTGCACGGGGAACTTTATGTAGATACCTGAGTGCACAAAACTCCAAATACTTGTTTACCGTACAACTGAGTATATTTTTGACATATGAAGAAATGTGGTCATGCCGTGTCAAACCATAAACGTAGCGAGTGATGTAGTTAAATGCAACGTGGAGTTTACGCTTGATAAGCGCATTGTAACAACAGAAAATTTCACAGCCATAACTACATGATGATTGGTATAAGCAATGTCTTTACTAACATAAACCTAGTATGCAGCGATGTGTTAGATTGTGACATTGAGAGATTTCTAAGGGAATAATAGATTTTGGCAATATCTATGGATATGGTCATCACAGGACAGAGTCTTATTGAACGATACACCAAGATTTTTAAGTTTGTCTAAGAATTCAATTGGCTCAACTCCAAGGGACACACTATGGGCAGGTCACAATCAACAATTCCGCTTCTGCTAATAACGAGACACTTGGTCTTGTATGGATTCAACATGAATGAGTTCTATACAGACCATGTTAGAATTTTACCAAGGTCATCGTTGATTTCGCGAACTACATCTTCTAAAAGGCCAGGTTTACAGCTGATATAAAGTTGCACATCGTCTGCATACATGTGCAATGATGAGTGCTGAACTATAGTCGGGAGGTCTTTATTGAAAATGGTAAAAAACTCTAAGATGGATCCTTGGGGTACACCCACTGATGTTACAATGAAGTCCGACATTTTATAATTAACAACAACCGCTTGTTTCCTTCCACCAAGGTATGTTTCTAAGGCAAACGAGGAAAAGCCGAAAAGCCTTTTAAGTTTCAATAAAATAAAAGCTGATGATGATTTACTGTGTCAAATGCCTTGGAAAAGTCTAACAGAGTAAGAAAACTTATTCGGTTTCTATCTAACGCAGCACGTATATCATCAGTCACTTTTAGCAATGCGGATGTACAGATATGAAATGGCCTGAATTCTGACTGATTCTCACAAGGTAACTTATTGCGCTGGAGATAGACTGACATCTGATGGTGAACTATTTTTTCCAAGACCTTTAACAGGAAAGGGAGGATTGCAATAGGTCTGTATTCAGTTGGTGAACCAGATATTGCTTTTTTTGAACATTGATATTATACAATCTTGGCGACTTTCCAGGCACTAGGAAAAGCGGATGTTGTTTGGATTGTGTTAAAAATATGAGTTGGCAGTTTGTGATTTAAATGAGCAACATGACAATTAAAAAGATGCTGTATAACGCTATGTAGGAAATTTACCTGATTTTCACTTGAACTTTCACAGTACATAGGCTGCCAGTTCTCTCTTATTAGATCGTGCTCCAATGCTTGAGTGTTTAAATTCCAAAATTTTTAGTAGGTATGTTTTAAACGTTGTTCATACGCCCTGAGTATCATTTGTGATCTGGTACTTCACATCTGGTACTTGGTGTCACGGACTGCTCGATGAATCGCCTAAAGCTGCTAAAAGGCAATGTGGCATATTGTTTTGGCAGAGTTAGGCTGATCCTGAAGAGCTCAGACAAGGTCCCAGGTGAGCAGAAGCCCGCACAAACTGCCGTAGGAGCAGTTACAGATGATGCCACCCGTCCTAGGGGCGCAGCATCGCTGGACATTGTGGAGCGAAGTCCTCAGAAGTCTCCAATGAGGTTGCACGTAGTGCACTTGAGTCTAGTGCGGCCACATTGCAGGGTTCAGTGACTTGCGATGCTAGTGTATCGATGGTGACACCATCTGCTGCTCAGATGGCGGGTGCGGCACCTGTGCCCACTTTTTTAAGCAAGACAGCTTCTGCTGTGAGGGATAGGCTTGCTGGCCACTCTCGTTGGGATGGTGAACTTAAGAAAACAGGCATTTATACGTCTGCCAGTAATAAGGAACCATCCCACGAAAAACAATAATGCACTAATGATGAAAGATGACATCAAAGTGCTACAGGGCAACCTGCATCATGCTAAAGGTACCTCGGACATTTTAAGCCAACGGTTCATCCGGGATAAAATCGCCCTTGGTTTCATTCAGGAGCCTTGGGTGGTTGGAGGCAAAATTAAGGGCCTTCATAGTAGGACATGTAAGTTGTTATATGCCCATGGGGAGTTAATGCCTAGGGCTGCTTGCTTAATCAGTTCTAAAATTAATTTTCTTCCCTTCCCAGAGTTCATCAGCAGAAATTTGGTGGCCCCTGGCTGTACAGGATTTGGTGAACCTATGTCACCGTCGCAACTGGCACCTGATCATTGGATGCGATGCCAACTCCCATCATGTGGCATGGGATAGCAGCGACATTAACAAAAGGGGTGAGTTACTTCTTGATTATATTACTAGTAGAAATTTAGCTGTGTGTAATGAAGGTAACAAGTCAACTTTTATAAATTCTATTCGAGAAGAGGTACTTGACCTCACTATCTCGAGCACTTTTATTTCCAATTCTGTTGTCAATTTGCATGTGTCAAATGAACCCTCACTATCTGATCATCAGCATATCAGATTTAACATCTCGGGTGGGGTTAAACATAATAATCAAACGCATTACGTACCGAAACGAGCTAATTGGGCACTTTTTCGCGAAAATCTCGCCGTCAAGGATGACATGCTGCTAACATCTTTAACATCTAAATGTAATGTTGATGTGGCAGCCTGCCAACTAAATGACTTCCTAATCTCTGCCTTCAGGAGTAGCTGTGTCTCGAAAAATGACAATACAGGTAAACGGAGCGTACCGTGGTGGAATGACCAGCTAGAGATACTCCGCAAAAGGGTGAGAAAACTTTTCAACACCGCAAAACGCAATAAAAATTGGGACGAACATAGGTCCGCTTTGACTAAATTCAACATAGAGTTGAGAAAATCCAAGAGAACAGCATGGAGAAAGAACTGCGAAAATATCGAGTCCCTTCCAGTAGCAGCCCGTCTCCAAAAGGCTCTCATTGCTCTCAGATTGCTCATCAAACCTGATGGCACCTACACCGCCAGTCGAAGGGAAACCCTGGAAACTCTGCTCGAGGATCACTTCCCTGGCTCAACAATTCTAAGCGACCACGTACCTGTTGCTCCTGAAGGCTCCACATGTGGCACCTCCAGAAGAGTCAACAGCTTGTCTGGAAATCTATTCAGTCAAGAAAAAATTAAATGGGCAATCGGTTCATTTAAACCCTTTAAGGCACCCGGCAGTAATGGTATTTTTCCAGCTCTCATACAGAAAGGTCTGGATTACATCTTGCCTGCCTTGGTAGCTCTATTTAGAACAAGCTTCAACCTGGGCTACATTAAACTAACTTGGCGGGAGGTAAATGTGGTGTTTATCCCTAAGCTAGGTAACAAACCCAGCGAGCTACCCAAATCCTACCGTCCAATCAGCTTGACATCGTTTTTCTTGAAAACCATGGAAAGACTGCTAGACTCACACATTAGAGGTATTCTTGAAAAGACTATACCTCTGCAATCTAGTCAATTTGCATACAGGAAAGGTCGATCTACGGAAGGCGCCCTTCACTATCTCGTCACAGAGATTAAAGCTGCCTACCGCTCCAAAGAAATCGCCCGTTGTGCATTCCTTGACATAGAAGGTAGTTTTGATAACACTGGTTATGAATTCATCACTAGTGCTATGAGACGCAGGGGAATAGACGAATATACTACCAGATGGGTTAGGAACATGCTCGATAGCCGCATAATAACATCTTCATCTGGAGAGGTCTCTGTGACGGTCTCCGTAGCCAAAGGCTGCCCCCAAGGCGACGTCCTCTCGCCTCTCTTATGGTCACTCGTGGTGGGTGACTTATTGAACACACTTAATAGTTCAGGTTTCACAACCATAGGCTATGCAGATGATCTAGTGATCATCATTAAAGGCAAACATGAAGACAATGTGTGTCAACTCATGCATAATGCACTCCTTGTAGTGTCGGACTGGTGTGCTGGGGAGGGCCTATCGATTAACCCCAGCAAGGCAGTCGTTGTACCGTTTACAAGAAGAAGAACGCTGAATATTGGCTCAGTGACTCCAAACGGCACAACAATCAATTTCTCCGATGAGGTCAAATATCTAGGAATTGTCCTGGATAAGAAGCTTAACTGGAACTCCCATATTAAGCATAAAATTGCCAAGGCGACTACTGCCTTGTGGGCCTGTCGCCGTATGTACGGCATGACCTGGGGCCTGTCTCCAAAGGTCATTTTCTGGTTATACACCAGGGTTGTAAGACCCATTCTGACATACGCGTCCGTAGTCTGGTGGACGAAAACCAAAGAGGTCACAATCATTAATAAACTCACAAAACTTCAAAGACTAGCTTGCCTCGGCGTCACAGGTACTATGCACACTTGTCCCACAACAGCCATTGAAGCCATAATCGGACTTACTCCGTTACATATATATATAAAAAAAAGTAGCAATCCGCAGTGCAGTTAATCTTAGAAAATCAGATGCTAATAGTACACGGGACCACGTGGATCTCATGGAGCTATTGTCCGACTTCCCCGTGCTAGACATGCTCAGCACGGTCTCCGACTTTATGCCTAAATCACTCTACTTTGGTAGAAGGTTTGAGATTGTGATCCCAAGCCGTGATATATGGAATAATGGCGGACCGTCGCTTGAAAATGGATTCAGGAGTTGGCGCCGGTGTGTATGGACCCAACCATAAAATTTCGAAATCACTCGGAAAGAGTCTTAGTGTTTTCCAGGCCGAGCTTTATGCCATTGAAACTTGTGCTAACATTAACCTGCACTCAGGCATCAAAGGTGTCTCTATTCATATACTCACCGATAGCCAAGCGGCGCTCAAAGCACTGATCTCCCATTTGATCAGTTCAAAATCAGTTCTAAGCTGCTTCGACGGCTTACAAAATCTGTGCCGACACAATAAAGTAAGTTTGTGGTGGGTACCGGGTTATGTAGGCGTTGACGGCAACGAAACTGCAGACCTGCCAGCTAGAAAGGGCTCCTCTGAGTTGTTCCCTGGACCCGAACCCTTCTGCGGGATACCCGATTCCGCCTCCCAACTTACCCTAATCATCTGGGAACGCAACATGTGCATCTCCCACTGTAATAACTCCCAATGTCTCAGGCAGGCTAAAAGAGCTGTCCAACCCCTCCAAAGACAGGCAGTTGATATCTTAAAATACGGCAGAAATGACATAAGAAGGCTTGTGAGCTACCTTACCGGTCACTGCCAACCTCTCTACCACCTTAACAAAATGAGAATTTCGGAGGATATCAAGTGCCGCCTCTGCCTAGAAGAAGACGAAACCGCAGAACATATACTTTGTGAGTGTGGAGCTCTGTGTAGCACTAGGAGAAGCTTTTTCCTTAAAGAGATCATATCTCCAATAGATTTAAGGAACTCCACCGCAGCTTTTATTGCTTTCATAAGGAGAGTAGAAGTACTGCTGTCCTAAAAGTGGCCTATGGCACAATAGATCTCCTTGGTCGCAGTGCCTACACGCCATTTGGGCTTGGACACACACCTGTTTAAAAAAAAAAATCATTTGTGAGAAATAAGTCCAGAAGAGTACTAGTGTGAATGAAGTGCGTAATGGTTAATACGTTAAACAGGTTTCTATTTAAGATCCGAACATTAGAGATTTCTGAATATGAAGCAGCTCTGCTACTCACAATGCTTAGGAAGCCAGGCCAGAACTAGTGCGTTACTGCCTACAGCTGTATATGTCACTAGCCAGTATAAACGGAGTCATTTACGTGACAGTCACATAACACAGTCATTATAAAGGCAATGAACAAGTGAACCAAATAGCTCGAAAGAAGCTACATTAAACTTTATAATATCTCCGCGGCAGAAAGTAATATAAATTGAACTGAAAGCAACAGACAAGCCAACAATTTCCTAACATTTATATCCCATAATGAAGCAACAATTGAATACAGTTCACTTTGATGATGTCACAGGATTTTCAACTGAGCGGCGCCATGTTGAAAGAAGTTCAAATAGCTTGTTATAGGATCATCAATCTGTCCATCTAGTCATTGCTTTCTGATTCAAGTTTTGAGCAAGATCAATGGCAGGTTTCAACTACTTTTTCGTACAGCCTAAAACTAAATCGATTATAAGAACATTTTTAGTTACGCAGCACCAGTATTCGCCTATAGTTAATATTTTTATTCGGCAGGCGTTCACAGGAACAAAAGAGTTGAGCAGCAAACTGGACGTTTTTGAATAAATTTTATTTAGCGTATGGCAAGATACATTTTACAGTATATATTAAATACACACATAAATTATACAATCCATAAATATGAAAATATTATACTCGATTACAGACATAGAGTTAGCTTATAAGTATTGCACGTTGATTTAAAATTGGATGTCAAGGTTTTGTAGCTAATGAATAGCAGCGGGAGAGGCAGTGATGAAATCGGATGGACCTCCTTGGTACTTTCGGAGCTCGCATTCGGTGGTCACATGTTTAATGTTCTGCATTGCAGCGCCACAGTCGCTGTCGATCGCTCCCCATTTGTAGAGTGTAGCCTCACATCTACCATGGTTCGTTCGCAAACGGTTAAGGCTCACCCAGGTTTTTCTGTATAAGTTGTGACCTGCTGACATGGATATCGGAAAACGTATGCGAATTAAGTCGTTCGCAGAAGAGGAACTCCACTCATTCTTCCATACTTCCGTTGCGCTGAAGTTACTGGTGTTAAGTTTTAGTGCCAGTCTTAGGGGAGGGCGCCGTGATTTAAGGCGAGATCTTACACTAGAGTCGATGTCGTTGTGGATTGGTAAGAGTAGGTTGGCATTGATTTTGTTGAACTCGCGCAGTAAGGCATTTTGGCGACGGAGGTGTGCTGGAAGGATGTCGCATAATACCGGGAGGAACCTCGTTAGAGTAGAACTAATAGTTCCTGTGATTATGCGCATTGAAGTATTAAGCTGCACGTTGACTTTGTTGGTGTGAGCGCTATTTAGCTAGACGGGGGCGCAATATTCGGCTGTGCAAAATACCAACCCCATGGAGGCGGAGCGTAATGTTTTAGCGGGAGCGCCCTAAGTCGTTGATGCCAACTTTTGTATTTGTATTTTGTTGCGGGAGTTGAGTTTCGCTGCAGTGTTAATGAGGTGTTGTTTGAATGACAGGGTATGATCCAGAGTAATTCCAAGATATTTGGGTAAAAAGTTGTGGGTAAGCTGAGCGTCATTAAATTGAACCGACAGTCTAGTGTTGGCAAATTTATTGTTACGGTGGAAACATGAAACTTCCGTTTTGGTCATACTTCTACACAGTCTCCACTTTTTGAAGTACGAGCCTAGTGTGGCAAGGTCTTTCGTTAGCGTTGCTTCCGTTTTAAACATGGACCGGTGTTTTGTGGCTATGGCAAGGTCGTCCGCGTATGCAAATTTTCTTGATTCTGTACTTGGGAGATCATGAGTGTACAAGTGGAAAAGCAGAGGTGCCAGCACTGATCCTTGACGGAGTCCGTTGTTCAGTATTCTGCGGGAACTATGCTCCTCGTTCAGGAAAACCTAGAATGGTCTATCGTTAAGCATGCTTTTCAGGATCGGCTATCTTTGTGCATGGTACGACTTGAATAAGCTTCAGAATCAAACCGTCCCTCCAAACTGTATCATACGCTGCAGTAAGGTTAATAAATACCACCGATGTTTTTAGGTTGGCCTGGTAACCTGCTTCAATGAGAGTCGTCTGCGCTAATACTTGATCCGAACAGCTACGCCCAGCTCTGAACCCAGCCTGCTCTATAGGCATCACTGCGTTGATGGCGGGTTCTATTCTGTTGTAAATCAGCCTTTCAAAAATCTTATACACAACGCTGAGTAGAGTGATTGGGCGGTAGCTCTCTGGCTGGTCGCTGGGCTTACCTGGTTTGAGTAAAGCGATTACTTTTGATTTCTTGAGGTTAGCGGGGAAGTGCACTGTTTCCAGAATGCTTGAAAAGAAACGCGCGAGCCAGTTCTTAAAATGGATACCGCTGTGAATCCGTCCACATCCCGTCTAGTCCAGCGGCCTTACGTGACTTGAGTTTATAGAGTGATGCTTCTACTTCCTTCAGTGTGAATGGTCTTGAGAACTCTTCTGGCGCGTGTGACTCTAATTTCAGTAGCTTAAGATTCTTTTTCATGAGTTTGGTTTCGATTTTATCCGGGGGAGCCTTGGAAAGCTTTACTATTCTTCGAAGGAATAAATTCCTATATCTCTGTTACTGGATTCACTTTGAAAAATGCTAACATTGAGCACAGGATGCGGTTTTACTGTCTTGAACTGAAGACTGATTTAGATGATGTTTGTAAAATATTTCATTCGATGGCTTTCTTGGAATTTAGGTTATTTCCCCCATCATATACTTTGGTAGGCATTCTCTTATACTATGCTTTTTCTATTATTTTCAAAGTCGATGAAAACTTTTACTAGCCTTAAGAAATCCATTACAATCAAACCTGGCCCACTTCAGTTCATTTGCTTTGAATAAGGCCCTTCCCTGTCAAAGCACTCACTCCAACACCATTTGCACCAATTCATTAAGCCAAAAAGCACTCGGGAAGACCCAGATCCATACAAATTCAGTCCTCACTCAACATATTTCATAACACCAAACCAACAAGTGTCAGAGTCCACTTATTGCAACTACACCAAAGCACAATACATACCTTCTTAGTAGGAAGTGACCCATTTTTCCCACTTGGCATTGAATCAAATGAATCATCTGTGGCACTGGCAACAAATACCCATCATCATCATCGAAATTGTATTGCGAACGCGTAAACACTTGTCAATACGGTGCTGGTGCTGCATAATCGATTGCATAACACCGCACCGCCACCGCTGCTGCGCCGATACCAGTAAAACACAAATGATTGTTCCACCGATTACGGAAGCAAAGACGCAAAGCCCACAAGTCAATTGAATCCATTTCTCAATTGTGTGTCTATTCATTAGTTGTTATTAGCTGCCATTAGTTAGGGCTTTCAAAAGTTGTGTATTGCTATTAATAAGTTTTTTAAGTTTTCACAGACCAACCCACACACTGGCAACAACGCCACGAAGCAGAAGAAGAAGGCTTTATGTAATGTCACCATATTTGCTGTCATGTAGTGCTGCAGAATGTAATCGATGGAACACGCAACATGCAACCAAGTCTTTTTCGGGGTTAGTCAGTGTGTCCGCACTAACTTTGATTTATCATCGTGAGGTATTAACTAAATTGCTACGCACACACACACACGCGGAGGCACAACCACACGAACGATGGAAATAAAAGTGAAAGTGAAAGCTTTTCTTTCTTGTTTTACTCAGGAGGAGTGTGTGGTGTGGATGTCTTCGGCGGCATTGGCAGAGTAGCGGGCAGTGTCATTGGTGGTATTGTAACAGAAATGAAAGAAAACAAATTGCAGAAAGATAAATGCTCGGAGAATGCGTGTGCTAGGCCGTGCTTGGAACCGTGTTTATTACTTGGCTTTAGGTAGATGTAAACAGGATAAAAATTGTTGGATGTGCAGTAAGTGTGTGGTTACCAGAAGCAAATTGGTGGTTTTCACGGGAACGGAACTAAATGTGAGCAATAATAAGAGAAATGTTATGACTCTCAAGATTGCTAATGGCTTGGGTGTGTTGATGATTGCATAGTGTGCGCACTCAATGGAATTGATCATGAGGTTTAAACGCTTTCTTCGAAACAACACCATTGCAACATATCATGACATGTTTGGATTAATTTCAAGATATTGTTGCTCCACCAGAAGTCAAACTTCCTTAATGCGATTTTAAGAATCGGACTTAGTTCCTCTTTCAGTTTCACTTTTCCTGCTGGATTGAATATGTAGGTGTATACGAATCTGACTTCCCATCATATTTTTATAGCTGAGGATTTTCAACATTTGGCAATAAAATTGAAGGAAACATTTCCTTAAGTGGCGTTGATACTCGTAAAAGCAAAAGCTTTTCGCTTCGAAATTTTCCTTTGTAATTCTCGTCAGCAATGACTGGAACTACCTTTTGCATTTGTTGCGGTCCTGACGCATTGTTGGGGTCTAGAAGAAGGTGGAGGTCCAAGATTGTATTTACTTCCTGTGCGATTGTTTTTAATACAACCACCTTACGTCTCGCCATGTAAAATCCGCCTCAGGATAAAATCTATCAGCTCACGGCGTTTACCGTCAAAAAAAGTATGGTTAACGTAAGCAGCTTGAAGGTGTAGTAATTGGACTTAAGAAGATGCATGACGCATATACATTGGAGTTAAAAATTAATAGTACCACTTTCCACTTAGTACTTACCTATGTCCTGTAGCCCCTTGTAGGTCCTAGGGCCTCTACCACGAATGCGCGCCATCGTGTACCGTTTCCAGTAATGTTTTGCCGCATTCATTTTCAGCCCGACGACGCCTGCCTCTCCTTCCACATCTGTTGTCATTTGGTGGAGGTCCATAATTCTGTAAGAGAGTAAGCATACCTACATCGTCTGCGTAGTCAAGATGTTTCACTTGGGATGTAAGAGTCCATCGAATTCCTCCGTTTCCCGTCGACAAAACTGCACGAATCACATCGCTCATCACCAATAGGAATAGTAATGGTGAAAGGATACAGCCTTGTCTTACCTTACTTTGGATCTCAAATTCCTCAGACAACCTTCCTCTGTGCAGAACGTGACACTTGGAGCCTTCATATGTAGCTTTGATAACAGCAATTCGTTTATCGGGAATACCTCTCCTGCGTAAGGCACGCCAAATAAACTCCCTGTTGACACTATCGAACGCCTTTTCAAAATCGATGAACCGCAGGGTGTTGATGTGGTCGGCACAGGAGGATCCAGAGCGGAAACCTGCTTGTACGGCATCGAATGTATCTTCGAGATGTTGTTTGATTCGCTCCAGGATTATTTGTGCTATTATCTTAGCTACAGCGAGCAGCACGCAGATACGTCTCCAGTTTCCGCACCGCATTAAATTTACTTTCTTAGGACGCTTGACGATCATTCCTTCTTTCGACTCGTTAGGAAAGCTCTCTCCTTCCCAAGCTCTCTCTAAAAGTGGAAGTAGAAGCTCAGCCGATGTTGCTGGCGCTGCTCGTAAGAGCTCTGCTGGAATACCATAAAGTCTTACGCCTTGTTGGTTTTGAGTGCCTTGATCGCGGTAATGATCTCATCATTACTGGGAGTCGTGGTGCGTATTCAGGCATATTTAACCTCGGGCATCTCCGTCTGACTTGGGAGCATATCGCTAGTGAATGCATTGTTCAAAACCATAACAAAATGCTCCGTTCACCTCTTGAGCTGGTCCTCATTCGAAATGAGCAAGGAGGCGTCTAGGTTTTTGACTGGGTGTTGGCTGGAGCTGCGACCACCTCTCAGCTCTTTGGTGGTTCTGAAAACGATCCTGCTGTCGCACCTCAGTGGAGCTTCTTCTGCTTCTGTATCCAGCGCATTGATGTAGGTGCGCCTGTCATGTCACACGCTGCGCTGAACTTTTCTCATCTTCATGCGATATAGGGAGTGTAGTTCGCTTCTCCCTACTGCTGGAGTAGCTGCAATGCGAGCTTTCAGCTTTTTTCGTCAATTCGTCTCCAGGTATCCTCGAAAAGCCACGCCCTATGTCTTCCCTGCGATCGACCGACAATTCTTTCAGCACCAGATGTAAAAACATTTTTCACAGCACACCAATGGTCTTGGATGGTTGCGGGCATTGAGCTGCCGATTGCTTCCATACCTTGCGAAATGTGCTCCCTTAACTGTTAGCGCGCCTATCGATGTTGAACCTGGGCACTCTTTTGTTGTCGTGGTATCTCCGAACTGCAGCAGTGCGCAGTTGGAGATTAGCTATCATAAGATGGTGATCTCGTACTATAACCACATCTGCCCCTCGCGTGATTGATTAGAGGTTGCTTGCCTGTCGTTGGAAACTCAGCTGACATTGTGGCAGGTCTTGTGCTCAGACACGATGCCTATCACAAGGTGCTGGCATTGCAGAAATCCACAAATTTTTCGCCGTTGTCATTGCGGTTGCCTGGACCATGCTTACCGCTTACATGCTTGAGCCTTTCATTGTCGTTGCATTTACCATTAAAATCCCCCGTCACTATGACAATTGACGTGTTTTTTTGAAACCTCGCCAGACAGTCGTTCATTTAAACGATTTGCCAGCCAGCCAAACTTACTTACTTACTTATTTAGGTGGCGCTACAGTTCGGGGTGAACCTGGGCCTCAACCAACAAGCCTGAATTTTCTCCTCCAAAACCCGTCAACGCAAACGGGACCGAAAATCTTACGAAGAATTTTTCTCTCGAAGCGACCATGGATATCTTCATCCTCTTTTAAAAAAGTCCATGTTTCAGCGCCATAAAGTAGGACAGGGATGATTAGAGTCTTATGTAGAATCTCTGTCTAATTTGTCTGTGTTTGCTGTCTCTTCTTGTTGACAGCATATACTTGGTTTTGCCCTCGTTTATCGCTAAACCCATTTTGGCCGCTTCCGCCTCAATGCTTGCAAACGCACCGGTGACAGTTCGCTGAGTTCTTTCGATAATGTCGATATCGTCGGCGTATGCAAGCAGTTGTACAGACTTGTGGTAGATTGTGCCTCCGGTGTTGGCTTGTGAGTTCCGCACAATCCGTTTAAGTACAATATTAAAGAAGTTACATGACAGCGCGTCAGCTAGTCTAAAACCGTTTTTGACATCAAAGGTCTCGGTGAGGTCATTACCGACCTTGATGGATCAACGAGCGTTCTCCATCGTCAGCCTGCACAGACGAACAAGTTTAGCAGGGATGTCAAAACTAGACATGGCTCTATAAAGTTCTTCTCTATAGATGCTGTCATAGATGGCCTTGAAATCGATAAAGAGACGATGAGTATCGACTTGGACTTCTTGGGTTTTCTCCAGGAAGTGCCGAAGTGTGAAGATTTGATCGATGCTGGGGATTCCTGGCCTGAAACCGCACTGATAGGGTCCAATCAGGCTATTGATAAAAGGTTTCAGGCGTTCACACAATATCGCAGAAAAGATCTTGTATGCGATGTTGAGGAGACTGATGCCTCTATAATTGGCACAGTTGAGGGGGTCTCCTTTTTTGTCGATCGGGCAAACGATGCTGAGATTCCATTCATCAGGCATACACTCGTCTGACCAAATCTTAGAGACGAGTTGGTGTATGAACTCTACCAACTCATCACCAGCTGCCTTGAAAAGTTCGGCCGGTAAGCCGTCAGGTCCAGCGCCTTGTTGGATTTTAGCTTGGATATTGCTATCCTCACTTCGTTTTGGTCAGGTGAACTATCATCGTCTATGTTGAATGGTTCATTCTGCCTGACAGCGGGATGTTGGTCTTCGTCGCCGTTATACAGTCTGCAGAAGTAGTTTTTCCATATTCTCAGCACCGACTGTGATTCTACTACGAGGTTTCCATTCTCATCTCTACAGGTTTCTGTACGGGTATTACTTCTCTGACACGTTCTTTTTACCTTTTGGTAAAACTTCCGTACATTGTTCCTGGAGTATAAACTCTCGATATTCTCAAACGCGCGCTTCTCATGCTCTTTCTTCTTCTTTTGGAGAAGCCGATGTTCTTCCCGTCTCTTTTGCTCGGTGGTGGGCGAGCGAGACCCAGCACATCAGTCACGGCGTTTCTGATGGCATGTTGGCAGCGTTGCCACTGGTCTTCGGCACTAATGCTGGCGGCATAGGGGTGATTGAGAGATTTCGGGATACGCGTTCAGCGAAGAGTCTGGCGGTCTCTTGCGATTGTAGCTTTTCTACGTTAAATTTTCTCACAGTAATTCTTCTTTGTTGCTCAGATTGGGATATCCGCATTCGTACCTTGGCTACAACAAGGTAATGATCCGAGTCTATGTTGGCCGCTCGGAAGGTCCGGACATCCAGAATACTGGAGGCATGCCTTGCGTCGATCGCAATATGATCAATTTGGTTGATCGTCACATGATCATTGGACCGCCATGTCCGCTTATGAATATCGAGATGAGGAAACCATGTGCTTGCTATGGTAACATTTCGCTCCACAGCGAAATCAATTAGCCTTAGTCCGTTATCAGACGTTGTGTCGTGTAGGCTATGCTTACCGACTGCTCTACCAAAGACGTCCTCCTTTCCTATTTTGGCGTTAAAATCGCCCAATACGATCTTAACGTCGTATTTAGGAGATTGCTCATATATTTTGTCGAGGAGCTCGTAGAAACACTCTTTGGTGGTAGGGTCCTTTTCTTCTGTGGGGGCATGAACACATATTAGGCTTATGTTAGCGAATTTAACCTTGATCAATCACCGTAGTAGATGTCACAGTTTTTCATCCTCTTTTTGCCCGGCCCATCCCACTGCACTTCCTGGATGGCGGTAATATCTGCTTTATAGCAGTCTAGGGCCTCTGCTAGTTGTTCGGCTGCACGTGGTCTGTAAAGGGACAGAACATTCCACGTACAGAATGTTCGTCCTTATTTCGTTTGCTGGGGTCGTCATTAGTTGAGGCATCCTTATCCGAGGCTTTTGGTTGTTTCGGAACCATGAGTATTTTACGTGGTAGGGAAGTTACCCCGACGGCACAACCCCCAACCTGGAGGGCCAGTTCCTTAATTATTCTCCTAGGACGAGGGGCGGGTACAGCGGCGCCAGTAGTCTACTACGGGAGTATGAGCGCTGCCGAAAGCTCGCGTTGCAGCTACCCCAGCAGCAGGGAGAAGCGAGCTAGAGTCCCTATATTGCATGAAGATGAGAGAAGTTCAGCGTAACGTGCGACGTGACAAGCGCAACTACATCAACGCGCTGGCTACAGAAGCAGAAGAAGCAGCACGGAGGTGCACTAGCAGGACTGTCTACAGAATCACGAAAGAGCTAACAGGTGGTCGCAGCTCCAGCCAATACCCAGTGAAAAGCCTAGACGGTTCCTTGCTCATTTCGGATGAAGACCAGCTCAAGAGATGGAAAGAGCATTTTGCTATGGTTTTAAACCATGTATTCGCTAGCGATGTGCTCCCAAATCAAACTGAGATGCCCGAGGTGAGAAGTTCCCGAATACGCACCACAACTCCCAGTAAAGATGAGATCATTACCGCGATCAAAGCACTCAAAACCAGAAAGGCGGTAGGACTTGACGGTATTCCAGCAGAGCTCTTACGAGCAGCACCATCGGTTGAGCTTCTGCTTCCACTTATAGAGATAGCTTGGGAAGCTGAAAGCTTTTCTAACGAGTGGAAAAAGGAAATGATCGTCAAGCTTCTTAAGGAAGGAAATTTAATGGAGTGCGGAATCTGAAGTGGTATCTGTGTGCTGCCTGCTGTAGCTAAGATAATAGCTAAAATCATCCTGGAGCGAATCAAACAACATCTCGAAGACACACTCGATGCCTAACAAGCAGGTTTCCGCTCTGAATCCTCCTGTGTCGACCACATCAACACCCTGCGGATTATCATCGAACAGTGCGTTGAATATCGATCGCCACTGCACCTGCTGCTCATCGATTTTGAAAAGGCGTTCATTAGTGTCAACAGGGAGTTTATTTGGCGTGCCTTACGCAGGAGAGGTATTCCCGATAAACTAATTGCTATTATCAAAGCTACATATGAAGGCTCCAAATGTCACGTTCTGCACAGGGGAAGGTTGTCTGAGGAATTTGAGATCCAAAGTGAGGTAAGACAAGGATGTATCCTTTCACCAATATTATTCCTATTGGTGTTTAGTGATGTGCTTCATGCAGCTTTATAGACGGGAAGCGGAGGAAATCGATGGACTCTTACATCTCAACTGAAACATTTTGAATACGCAGACGATGTATGCTTACTCTCCCACAGAGCTATGGACCTCCACCAAATGACAGCAGATGTGGAGAGGGAGGCAGGCGTCGTCGGGCTGAAAATTAATACGGCAAAAACTAAAATTATCAGCCTTGGAACAAACTCATCGGCTCAAATATGCATTGCTGGACAAGCGGTAGAGAGAGTAGAGGAATTCCAGTATCTTGGGAGTATTGTCTCGACCGATGGTGGAACCGAACTGGATATAGCCAACAAGATCACCAAAGCAAAGTCCGCGTTCGGGATGTTGTCCAAAATATGGCGAAGCAATGCAATCAGTTTGAGCACCAAAATAAGACTGTTCCGCTCCAATGTTGAATCCATGCTGTTATATGGTTGCAGCACGTGGAGAGTGACCACTGCTATCACTAGAAAGCTGCAAACGTTTGTTAATAGGTACCTGCGCAATATCTTAAGGATTTTCTGGCCCAATCGTATCTCTAACGAACACCTTTACAAGAGAACGGGTCAGGAACCAATAGGCCCAACCATTCAACGGCGGAAGTGGCAGTGGATTGGTCACACGTTCCGAAAGGGCGAACCATGCTATGCAATGGAACCCTTCCACTCACGATGGCAGAAGACCTGGCGATCCGAGGAGAACATGGCACAGGACAGTCGAGAAAGAGGCACGGCCTTTAGGGAAAAGTTGGGGAGAACTCAGACACATTGCCAGAAACCGTACACGATGGCGCGTAGGCGTAGTAGAGGCCCTAGGACCCATAAGGGATACAGGACATAATTAAGTAAAAGTTTATGCTTACCTTTCCCGATAACTCCAAATCAACTAGGAGCAGTTAATAAACAAAGATTAATATTATTATTTGTAGGAAGGGGTACGTTACACTGCGACCTAATGGTCCATTCTGTCCCTACTAGTGCCCTGTGGAGGTTTGTTCCGTCATTAGAGTTCCCTTCGCATAACAATTCTTTCCAGATTTCGATTTGAGAGTTTTTCACTTTTGCTAAGTTTCGGCAAGAATAGACCACCTTTAGAGCAGCCTCTTCAGTTCAGCTCCTTTGAATTTGGGAATTAGAAGCAACTCTAGGTTAGTGTATACTCATCTGATAGGTGGTATTTGCCCTGATATTTCATTCTTGTGTGGGTCAATGCAACACAAAGGTCCAAAATGGAGTCTCACTGGACTTGTCGCAGAGATCTTCTATCGCTTGAGTCTATAGTGCCCCTTTAAGAAACCTGTTAGCATTTGTAGGTTGACACATCTTCGAACCCCCTTTGGTTATAGTTCCCTAGTAGTTTCTTGCTTACCTCTTACTTTGAGTATTAATCCAGGTACTTGACTTGTTTGCTCTCTCTACTTTACTGAATTGTTCTTTTAGGGTATTGTCCCCTATAGCTTAGGACCTATAAATGTTCTGCTGCACATTGTCTGGCTTTATTACGTTCTATTCTGACATGGCTCCGTATTTCATAGGGGAACCCCTTTATTTCTTCTCTCCGATTCTTTAAGCGCTTGTGTAGCCATTCCCATACAAGTTCGGACTTGATGACATGGACGAAAAGTGCCATAATTGCTGCTTGACTGTCTGATATTTATTATTGATATATCACAAAACCACCTTATTGGGTGATTATTCAGCGTATTGTGGATACATTGCTCCAGTCCTTTTTGTTGCTAAGCTTCGACAGCAAATGTTTTTTAAAGTTGAATTTTCTTATGCTGTGGTGATCTCTAGAAACGGAAGTTTTTCACTAACCACCTCCATCTCTTGCTTCGATGCACTTCTTTTTGCGATTCCTTCTTTCGATAACGTTAATACCGTTCTATTTTTGCAATCCTCAACCATAAGATACAAGGAGTTAGTTCCAGGAGTAAGTTGGGTAGGTTCTTATGACTCCAGTAATGCAGTCGCAGTCGGTAAACTCTATCGAGTGTCTCCCTCGTCGTGACTAAACCGGTTCGTTTTGCCTATGTTGTGGCCCCTTAAGTGATCATTGGCCATATAATGGCTACGTGCGTCACAAAGGACCTTCGCTGGTCTAAGTGTGTCTACACTCTCGTGTGGACAGCCAACATAACCTAACCATGGCTACGTGCATCCATCTAAGGATGTTTGGACTACATCCACAAGATTTTCACGCTGGCCCTATTTCCGTTTAAGATATCCCCCTTTGGGAGAAGTATTTTGACCGTTAATAAGAGCGCAATTGTCACCACCAAGCTCGGGACCCATCGTCAAACGCAGCAATTAATGAGAATATATAAACAAATCTTAAACATTATTTTATTTTAAAGATCAATCGACATACATTTAAATACCCTTTAATTTGATAGTTTTATCTATTCCACTACATTATTCTATAGTTTAAAAATCTATTCCACTAAATATCACTACACAGCGAATGATTTAAATTAAATCAATCATGAATTCCTCAGTATAACCTCTTGTATCCATTTGCTTGTCTTCTGAATGTTGTGATAGATACCGGGTTGATGGTCAACACCACAACCAAATCCAGCACTAGTAATGCCGATTAACGTATAGCGACCACGATCTTTTACGATCAGTGGACCACCCGAATCACCTGAAAATATACAATGAAAAATTACTATAAATGTATCTTTTGGTTTCATTGACAAAGGTTGAGATGCTGCCTAAGAGTAGATACACAAATAATTGCAAAACCTCGTGTGACCATTCTTAGTTTCACTGGTACACAGTGTTCCCATAGACTTTTGTGATGGTTGTAAGTTATCAGATAATGAAATGATCGAAATGTGGTGATAAAGAAAAGTATCTTAAGCTTCCTTAAGCTGAAATTAAGGTAATTGAAACTTCTAATAATAGTCTTTCCTTTCTCATTCTGTTGAGAAGTATAATAGAAAGTTAATAAGACAAAGGCTATTGTTGCATATGCAAAGCAGATTAAGTTTTATAGCCTCATAGGCGGTCAAAATGCATCTAGAACCTAAGCCGCTTTCCCCGATGGAGAAAGAAATTGCTATCAAAAGGCGTTGATACAGATTTATCGAAATGGGGCTTAAAAATGTTAAGAGTGTTAATGGTCTTAGGTGCTTCGGATTGTGGCGCCATATAATTAAAGTAATCTCCATAAAGCTGTCGTGTGGGCTTTATGCCAATTTATCTTCTTTCTCTAAGCCCAGGTTTGCGTCGTCTTTTGTGGGCATATGGTTAGGTAAGGTTAAGTTAGATTGGCTGTCTGCACGACGGTGCAGAAACACTTAGAGCAGTAAAGGTCCATTGTGATGCCAAGGATCTACCATTAGACCACTCAGGGAATAATAAAACCAACCGGAGGTTTTGATGAAGCGATGGATGCTCATGACGTCTAAGGACGCCAAATCGCTGAGGTCGTCAAGGAAGGGAGATCCTAGATGGAGCATTATTTTGCGTGATAGAGCAGGACATGTGCATAGGAAATGAAGAATGGTTTCCTCCTCCTCCTCGTCCCTACAGCTCTTGCAGAAGTCATTGGAGAAGAGGCCAATTATTTTGGTATGTTGGCCAATTAGACAGTGCCCGGTGATGACAACGATAGCATAGCTGATCTGTAATTGCTTTAGTTTAACCAACTCAGCACTACGTTTCTGGTCCAGCTTAGGCCAGATCTGCCTCGAAATGTGGCACGTTGAGCCAATATCCCACCTAAGGTTGGTCTTGCTAATAGCGTTCAGCTTCAGTAGATGCTTACATGTAGCGAGGGACATACCAGGGGCTTGCCTATCTGGCAGATTCCTTAGAGTAGTACCCTGTCTGACGAGTTTGTCCGCCCTACAGTTTCCTGGAATGTCTCTGTGACCTGCCACCCGGCATAGGTGAATGTTGCACTGTTCTGTCATCTCCGTAAAAGACAAACGGCAGCCTAAGACGGCCTTTGAAGTAAAAGAGCACGATTCTAGGGACTTGATAGCTGCTTGACTGTCAGTGAAAATGCTAATATCCCCTTTGTGGGCTAGATGGGTGGGCGCCGTGGCGTAAGTGGTTAGTGTGTCGGATCACTACGCATGAGGTTCCAAGTTCGAATCCCAGAAAACACCAAAAAGTTTTTTTCACGGTCCCACATCTCGCGAGCGTCTGACAAATATCCGAGAGTATTGTTGTCACGAAAAAGCTTCTCAAATCGCCATTTGGATACGGCACTAAACTGTAGGTCCCTTCCATTCGTGTGAAAAATATAACGCACACAACATGAGTGGTTGCAAGAAGCTAGACCCTGGCACTTTCAAGAGCTGTTGCGCCGAATATTTATTTTTTGTTTTGGCTTATAGATGGTATACAATTTCACTGATTGTTCTACGCCACTATTCGTTGCTTACTTTACTCGTGAAAGACCTGGTCTAGAAGACTTACCTAGACAAGCATCTTGATGACCATCTGAGTGTCCTGCACAAAACATCTCACCAAACAGTTCAACGCTGATCTTTTTGATCTCATGCCATCGGATACAGTCAAGAGGATCTGTAAACAAGTATACAAATTTTGCATGGGCTTATATAGTTGAGGGTGGCTTATAACATACCTAAAATCGGTACCGATGCAACTTGAAGGATATTCGTCCCGGAATATCCCATATTTGAGTCAGTCTTTCCCCATCCAGCGATAATCCCCTTTCTTCCTGTTAAATTGATCGGTGCATTTGGCAAGCATATAGGTAGGATATGGTCACTATATCCAGTAGGCTGCGCCAGCTTCAGCAAAGCCAAATCATATCGATCTGGCTGGGTCATGCGAAATTTAAATCTCGGATGGATTATCTTCTGTATCACTCTGTGCTTCTCCACTGGCAGGGGTTCATGTATCGTACCCGAGTTTTGTGTGTCAAGTTCCCCCAAGAAAACCGCAATATCCTGTAAGCGAGCCTGTTGAATGCAATGTGCAGCAGTGGCTATCATATTGGTTGATACCAGCACTCCTCCACATTGGTATTCAGCGATACGTATGTGTGCCTGCCAAGGATATTCTGCGAATCTGGATGGACGTCCCCCAATTATTCGCTTTTGTAGAGTGTTTTGGAAAGTTCTAGGAATGCCACATTCCACCTGGAAAAATAAAATTGTATACAACGAAGGACGCATGAGTAAGTCTTACCATTGGAAAGATTTCGTTGTCATCCCTTCGCTTAAGCATCACTCTCCTCGATAAATCGTTCATTTTCTTGAGGTTAAATCCAAAATTTGCCGGCGATATTTCATTTTCAGAGATGCAACAAGAAAACAGCCATTTGTTGTTACCACATCCTTTGGCGTGCTTGCCACCTTGAATCCAACAGGAGAATGATAGCTTGCATGGCCAAACACCATTCTGATGGAAACATTCCGATGGAACACCCAGAATACTGTTCAGGATTCCTAAAAGAAAGAATTCGTTACGAAATTGTATCTCGTTCATTTTTTGGATCTTATTAATCCAGTTAGCATTAGCCTTATTTAGGGTGGAAATTGAATACTCTCCGAAACAGAATTTCAATGACCATCTACTCCATGTTTTGTGGCCAATAAATCACACGTGACTTTCTCAAACTTGAAATCATATGCGGATGGAATCTTAAATAAAAAGGTGTACCCATCTACCATAAGTTAAACCAGAGTAGAGTAAGTTCCCATCGAATATTGCATGCTCTGCTTTACCCATTGAACAGCATTAGCAAGACAATTGAGTTCACTAATCCTAGCTCCAACAAGAAACAGCATAAATTGAGAAAAAAAAAATTTATAAAAATGAGTACTTATTGATTCAAAACAAGATTTGTCCATCCATCTGGTTGTAAGTCTTTCACATGCTCCGACCTACGATACATATTCAGTCTGGTGATCTAGAAATTTTTATATGGATGTGATAGCACAATTCTTGAAAAAATATTCCTGTAACTTGTGTTAAGTGAACTTTGCAAAAATTTGTCAAATCTACGGGTGTGCCATCTTTCATGTCGGTATGTGAATATTGAATAACGTAAAAAAAAACAACCGTTTCCCATATATGAGGTATTTTTATTTAATTTGGTTTTTTATAATTTATTTGGCCTAGTTTTTGAATACAACATCAATCAAGTGGCTGCCTGTATTGACCAAAGTAAAATATGCTCTTTTTGCTGCGTTTTCCATCACTTTTTCGAGCATCTCGGGCGGTATAGCCTTGATTTCGGCACGAATGTTTGCCTTGCTTTTCAAATAACCCCACAAAAAGAAGTCCGGAGGGCTTCAGTCTGGAGATCTGGGTGGGCAGTCAATGTCGCCATTTTTTGAGAGCACACGTCCTGGGACTGTTTGGCCGTATTCCAAGCGACTTGGTCGGTCGTTCGGAAATATTCCCAAATGTTTCGAGTCAATTGCACTTTATACGGAAACAAATGCAAATCATCCTTTAAAATGAGCCGCAAGGTGGTTCCACTGGCGCCAAAAACAGCTATTTCAAAATGGATTTTTTTTTTTTTAAGCAGGTGTGTGGCCACGCCCAAATGGCGTGTAGGCACTGCGACCAAGGAGATTTATTCTGCCATAGGCCACTTTTAGGACAGCAGTACTTCTACTCTCCTTTTGAAAGCAATAAAAGCTGCGGTGGAGTTCCTTAAATCTATTGGAGATATGATCTCTTTAAGAAAAAATCTTCTCCTAGTACTACACAGAGCTACACACTCACATAGTTTGTGTTCTGCGGTTTCGTCTTCTTCTAGGCAGAGGCGGCAGGTGATATCCTCCGAAATTCTCGTTTTGTTAAGGTGGTAAAGAAGTTGACAGTGAGCGGTTAGGAAGTTCACAAGCCTTCTTATGTCATTTCTGGCGTATTTTAGGATATCAACTGCCTCTTTTCGGAAGAGTTGGACAGCTCTTTTAGCCTGTCTGAGACCTTGGGAGTTATTCCAGTGGGAGATGCACATGTTGCCTTCCCAAATGTTTAGGGTCAGTTTAAAGACGGAATCGGATATTCCGCAGAGGGGTTCAGGTCCAGTGAACAACTCAGAGGAGCCTTTCCTATCTAGCAGGTCTGCAGTTTCGTTGCCGTCAACGCCTGTATGACCCGGTATCCACCACAATTTTACTTTATTGTGTCGGGCCAAGTTTTGTAAACTGTCGAAGCAACTTAGAACTGATTTTGAACTGATCAAATGGGAGATCAGTGCTTTGAGCGCCGCTTGGCTATCGGTGAGTATATGGATAGAGGCACCTTTGATGCCTGAGTGCAGGTTAATGTTAGCACACGTTTCAATGGCGAAAAGCTCGGTCTGGAAAACACTAGGACTCTTTCCGAGTGATTTCGAAATTTTATGGTTGGGTCCATACACACCGGCGCCAACTCCTGAATTCATTTTTGATCCATCGGTGTATCACGCCATACCTTTGGGATGAAGCAACGATCCGCCATTATTCCATATATCTCAACCTCAAGCTTTCCACCAAAGTAGAGTGATTTGGGCGTAAAGTCGGAGACCGTGCTGAGCATGTCTAGCTCGGAGAAGTCGGATAATAGATCCATGAGATCCACGTGATCCCGTGTACTATTAGCACCTAACTTTCGAAGACTAACTGCACTCCGAATTGTCCGATTATGGCTTCAATGCCTATTGTGGGACAAGTATGCATAGTACCTGTGATACCGAGGCAAGCTAGTCTTTGAAGTTTTGTGAGTTTGTTGATGGTTGTGATCTCCTTGGATTTCGTCCACCATACAACGGGCGCGTATGTAAGGATTGGTCTTACAACCGTGGTATATAACCAGAAAATGACCTTTGGGGACAGGCCCCAGGTCTTGCCGTACATACGGCGACAGGCTCACAAAGCAGTAGTCGCCTTGTCAATTTTATGCTTAATATGGGAGTTCCAGTTAAGCTTCTTATCCAGGATAATTTCTAGATATTTGACCTCATTGGAAAAATTGATGGTTGTGCCATTTAGAGTCACTGAGCCAATATTCAGCGTTCTTCTTCTTGTAAACGGTACAACGACTAGGCCTTCCCCAGCACACCAGTCCGAGATTACAAGGAGTGCATTTTGCATGAGTTGACACACATTGTCTTCATGTTTGCCTTTGATGATCATCACCATATTATCTGCATAGCCTATGGTTGTGAAAAATAAAAAAAAAAAATATTTGGCGCAACAGCTCATTAAGTGCCAGGGCCTAGCTTCTCGCAACCACTCATGTTGTGTGCGTTATATTTTTCGTACGAATGGAAGGGACCTACAGTTTAGTGCCGTATCCGAACGGCGATTTGAGAAGCTTTTTCGAGACAACAATACTCTCGGATGTTTGTCAGACGCTCGCGAGAGGTGGGACCGTGAAAAAACTTTTTGGTGTTTTGTAGGATTCGAACTTGGAACCTCACGCGTAGTGATCCGACACACTAACCACTTACGCCACGGCGCCCACGGTTGTGAAACCTGAACTATTAAGTGCATTTAATAAGTCGTCCACCACGAGTGACCATAAGAGAGGCGAGACAACCCCGCCTTTGGCCACGGAGACCGTCACAGAGACCTCTAGAGACGAAGATGTTATTATGCGGCTATCGAGCATGTTCCTAACCCATCTGCTAGTAGGTTCGTCTATTTAGGATTTGGGTAGCTCGCTGGGTTTGTTACCTAGCTTAGTGATAAACACCACATTTACCTCCCACCAAGTTAGTGGGATGTATCCCAGGTTGAAGCTTGTTCTAAATAGCGCTACCAAGGCAGGCAAGATGTAATCGAGACCTTTCTGGATGAGGACTGGAAAAATACCATAGCTGCCAGGTGCCTTAAAGGGTTTAAATCAGCCGATTGCCCATTTAATTTTTTTCTTGAGTGAACAGATTTCCAGACAAGCTGTTGACTCTTGTGGAGCCTTCAGGAGCAACAAGTGCGTGATCCCTTCGAACTGTTGATCCAGGAAAGTGAACCTCGAGCAGAGTTTCTAGGGTTTCCCTTCGACTGGCGGTGTAGGTGCCATCAGGTTTGATAAGCAATCCCACCCCATTGGATTGATCCTTTGAAAGAGCCTTTTGGAGACGGGTTGCTACTAGAAGGGATTCAATATTTTCGCAGTTCTTTCTCCATGCTGTTCTCTTGAATTTCCTCAACTCTATGTTGAATTTAGTCAAAGCGGACCTATATTCGTCCCAATTCTTATTGCGTTTTGCGCTGTCAAAAAGTCTTCTCATCCTTTTGTGGAGTATCTCTAGCTGGTCATTCCACCACGGTACGCTCCGTTTACCTGTATTGTCATTTTTCGGGACACAGCTACTCCTGAAGGAAGAGATTAGGAAGTCATTTAGTTGGCAGGCTGTCACATCAGCATCACCCTTAGACCTTAAAGATGTGAGCAGCATGTCATCTTTGACGGAGAGATTTTCACGAAAAAGTGCCAAGTTAGTTCGTTTCGGTACGTAATGCGCTTGATTATGTTTAACCCCACCTCTGATATGCTGATGATCAGATAGTGAAGGTTCGTTCGGCACATGCCAATTGACTACAGAATTGTAAATAAAAGGTTTCAAAATGGATAACTGCACACTTAAAAATATTGTGGGTGGCAATGTGTAGTAATAATGTCTTAGGTCATTGAGTGGTAGATTGCTCGCTCAAACACCAACCAAATCCATTCAATTTTTCCGTAACAACACTAAACAATGCGAATATTGACGATCTAGAGTAACTCAACATTTATTTGAAACAAATACTAGAAATCACAACCGAATGCAACAATAACAGCAAATTCTCCCTGACTTGTTCGGATGACACCCATGGAGTAAGCATGTACTGAAACCTAATATCTTCTGGTTTTCACACCAATACAGGGTTTGTATAAAATGTATCGGAAAAATAGATTTTGCTACAAAACCTTAAAATCCTTCAAAGTACATCCCTTAGGCGTCGACACACTTTTACCATCGGCTTTTCCACAATTCGAAAGCTCCCTGGTAGGCGAATTCTGGAAGGTCCTTAAAGGTACCCTTGCAAGCTTTCTTGACGGCACTTAGGGTCTCATGGTGGTGTCCTTTCAGGGAGGATTTCACTTTTGCGATTACATAATACATAACTCCCGAATAAAATTTCAGAAACATCTTCGACTTACAACTTTCTAGTGAGGCAAATGAAAGCATGGTGAAGTGGTCAAGGATTTTAGTTCGGCAACTTGCACAGATGGTTCAAAAATTAGTCGGCGTAGGTGTTATAAGAGAACTCTTACACATTTCAAAATTCAACAGGCTCTCGGGTTTCGTTACAACCGTCAAATCAAGCTAAACTCATGTGCAATACATAAATGAAACGTAGCTAAATTACATAACCTGTCAAGACAGCATGTTCAAGACAACTGTGAGATCCGGGTCACAGCGATATTATGGAAAACGAACGCTCTGACGAACTTACCAGGAGGGGTTCAGTTGTCTAAGGCCCACTTTGGGAAAGAGCACACAATTTGCTTGGACCTGTCAGACCAAAATATCCTCTCACTTACTATTGAAACAAATTTCAGATGGAATAGGCTAACCAGCTGCATCATATCAAGGATGCGGTGGCCTAATTATGATGCGACAAAAGAAAACGATCTCCTAAACAATTGGAAAATATTTATTAAAACTAGGTATCCCCCATAATACGCATTACCACAGTTGCAAGGACGCATCTCAGAAGGGAACTCTTATTCACTTCCTCTGCAAATGACCGGGGCCAGCTAGAGACAGGCAACGTGCACTAGGTAAATTACAACCAAGCATCATGCACTGGGCATACACGTCGCTAATAAAACGGATTCTTATGTATGGAGTACTGGTATGGTGGCCCACCATGCAGAAGAAGTCCATCCTATCTATAATGGAAAAAACTCAACAAATAGCATGTCTCAGCACTATCGGTGCAATGAGGCCGGCACTTCAGACCAATTTCCACCTACTTCCAATTGACATCGTCAGCAAACAATAATCAGCAATAAGACTGAGATGCTCCAAGCAGTGGAAGGAGCAACACACGGGACATGTCAAAATACTTTCAATACGCCGTCATCTTCCCACTTCCACTGACCACCTGCCCACTGAATATGACTTCAACAGGGGCTACATGCAGTCAATACAGGACAGAGTTGAGTGGATGCAAGGCGATGTCCAATACAGCGAATCGCTGTCAATTTTCACGGACGGGTCCAAAACCAAGGACGAAGTTGGTGCCGAAATCTTCTCAGAAGACTTGCACATACTCATACACCTCTCTTTTAACATTCCAAACCATTACAGCGTTTGTCAAACCGCTGACTGGGTAGCGGCCAATACACTATCAACATCAGATATTGCTATCTACGTCAAGCAGCCATCAAAACTCTCACATCCAGCGTTACGAGATCTAAGGCAGTAAAAGGCTGCCGCGTGTCTCCAAACGAGGTAGCTGGTCAGTATAATCTCACACTTTGGTGGATGCCAAGTCACTGTGACATACCGGGGAATTGTGCAGCTGACGAACTGGCTCGATAGCGCTCCTATGGTGCAAACATCATAAGTATTATTGGCATCGAAGTGCCAACGTCTAACGTTAGGTACCTTATTCAAACCGACACGCGGAGAAAGTTGGCAATCTCAGATGGCAACATCTAGGCTCATGCAACACCGCCAGACAACTTGCCCAACACACAACAAATCTAGGCCCATCGGACCCCTGAAGCGCAAGAGGGGTACTCTCTTCAAAATAGTAAAACCCGACACTGCGTCATAGGAAGACATGCCCAACGACTAGGCATACCCTACAACGATTTCTGATTTCTGCAGAAGCTGTAGGCATGAAGAAGAGGCAGAGACAATTAGTCACTTCCTATGCACTTGTCCTGCGCTCGCCAACATTAGGAAAGCCAGCCTAGGTGAAGACTTTTTCCATGGTCTTACTGATCTCAGTCATGCCTGCACGTCTAAAGATAACGCTTTCATACAACGAAGCAAATGGTTCCCATAGTAACAGGGTGCCCGACCCACCTTACTCGTACATATCGGCAGTACAATGGACCTACTTCTGGTCTAAGTGCAGCTTCATCGAGGGCCGATCCTAACCAACTAACCAACCCTAGTAAAACATACTTCGATATCAGGTCACGTGATATGCGGTATCAAAATGGCACCTCAGTGCTAATTCCGGTTCACTAACTGAGATCAACCAGGTGCCTTTCCATAGCTCTTCTTCTTTACGACGGTATATAAATTTATCAACACTAAGATACAAATTTAAGATACTTTCCTATCACAGAATCTGTCAGAGGGGGGATCGCGTTGCGAATACCTTGTTCTTCTTCTTCTTGCCTTTTCGGCGAGGTTATGATCTGAAAACAAGAGATCATAGCTCTCCCACTTCAACGCATTTTTACATTAACTGATCCGCCTGTGGGGTTCGCCTATTTGACCTCAGAAAATATCGGCAGGTCTCCCGATTTTGGATCACTTGGTCACTGAGACCAATGAAATGCCGATGTTGTTGTATTTGTGTGATCCAGGCGTTTATAGGCCTACCTCCCCTGCCTGGCGATGTCTTTGGAACTCCGTTTTTAACAGGTTGAGCCGGTCGCGCTCTAGTTTTCGTAAGATGGTTTCCTTGACCCATTATAGCCTTTTACTCATGTAGTAGAAATTTTGGTAGAACCTGGGGACCCTCCCCCAAATCCATACTATGGATGTATACGGCTATAGTTAGACCCATACTGACTTACGGCAATTCAGTATGGTGGCCAGCTGTCAACAAATCCTCCAACTTAAAGGCAATCACCAAAGTTCAAAGACTAAAGTGCATTGGCAACACCAGTGCAATGAGGACAGCTCCAACTACATGACTCGAGGCTATCCTCAACCTGCTACCGCTAGACATCTTCATACGAACATCAGCAGCCATTAATGCTATGAGAATAAGTCAGTCAGCGAACTGGAAACCAAGCAGAACAGGTCACTCGATGATCCTACTCGATTACTTTGGCCTCATGGCCGTAGCGGATTACATGACGGCATATTTAGACTTTACAAGGCCTTTCTCTACCGCCTACCCTAGCAGGGAAGATTGGAAAAGCGGTCATATACCTAATGCCGAATCTATAGCCATCTACACAGATGGTTCAAAAATGAGCACTGGTGTAGGATCAGGTATCTTCTCCGACCCTCTAGGTGTATCAAAATCCATACGACTTCCAGACCACAGCAGGGTTTTCCAAGCAGAGGTCTTAGCAGTGGCAACAGCCGCCCGTGAGTCTGCGATAAGGGCAATACCGCCAGAAGGTATCACCATCTTTATCGACAGCCAGGCAGCTATAAAAGCGATTACTGCCATAGAAATTAAATCGAAGCTTGTGAAGTGTTGTCGAGAAGAGCTCAGGGTTTTTGGAACACAGCACAAGGTTTCGCGCTGTTGGGTCCCTGGACACGAGGGTATCCCAGGCAATGAGAAGGCCGTCAAGCTGGCGAGAATCGGCTCAGCAGCCCCACCAGAACAAGTTGACCCCCCTGTGTGTATCCCGCCTTGCACACTCAAGCTCGCTGCAGGGAATAAAGCCACTGAGGAGGCGAACGCAAGATGAAACTGCATAGAAACTTGCGCCATCACTAGGAAGCTATAGCCATCTTTGGACAAAGCAAAGACCGAGAGCTCTTTCCACTCTCGTGGGCATCATCACGGGCCACAACACTCTGCGGTACCACTTGAAGAAACTACGCCTAACGAAGGAGGAACTCTGTAGAGGCTGTGGTAACGAGGAAGTTTTTGAAGACACAACCCACTTCCTGTGCCACTGTCCGAGTCTTCAACACTCCAGTAAAAAGTTCCTTGGTAAATATTTCTTCCAGGATCTCGAGGAACTCTCCGGAGTTTCAACAGAAAAGATGTTGAGCTTCATCAAATCATTAGGGTGGTTTGTATGTAGAAATGAAGTAAGTGACTGAGTTAGTAGTTTTTAGTTTCATTGGCTACCACAATGGGTCAACGCTGACCTGAGTGTGGCAGAGAGCGTCCCTCCCTGCCAGCCCACGTACCTAACCTAACCTTCCTTGACCTAAAGGCTTCCACGGATCTTCGAACTTCTTATTCATGTTGAAGACTTTCGGCTATTGTACCCAGACAAAGATAGGTTTCTGCAATGTAAAGACGTTCCTCGACTCCGGAAGCGAAGGTCCTTACAATGCCTGATTCCTCCAATTGGAAAAATAATTCATGCGATATAGACTGGACATTTTTGGGGGTAAGTGAAATCAGATGGTTAGAAGCGGGCGAATAGCAGTCCCCAACGCGTAACACTGAACTACGCTATTCTGGAAGACCATCCGAAACTCCACGGGAATATAGCCAACAGCAACAGCATGCAAAAGCCTAATTTCCTGGCAGCCTCATGGTGATAGGATTATGACGGCCAGATTCCGGACTAGAGTACGACGCGTCACCATCATACAGTGTTCTGCCCTAACGAATGGTTCGTCTGAGGACGAAAAGGAGAGCTTCTATAATCTCTTAAGTGCCGACTTCAACACAACACCATATGTATACATTGTCATAGTGATTGGGAATTTGAAGGCCAAGGTTGGCAACAACACCGAAGGGCTCAAACATGTAATCGGGAAGCATGGACAAGGCAACCGCAATGACAACGGTGAAAGGTTTGTGGATTTCTGCAATACCAACCGCCCTGCGATAGGTGGCACCATGTCTGAGCACAACGCCTGCCACAAAGTCAGCTGGGTTTCCAACGACAGGCAAGCCTCCAACCAAATTGACAATTTTGCCATCAGCCGCCGCTTTAGAAGTAGTCTCCTGGACGTCCGAAACATACGATGGGCAGATGTGGAGATAGTATTAGATCACCACTTTATGATACTCGTAGCTACTCTCCAACTACGTACTGCTGCAGTTCGAAGATCCCACGACAACACAGGAATGCTCAGGTGCAACATCGATAGACTTAGTGATCCCTCAGTGCATCAACAATTATGGGAGCATCTTTCGCAAGGTGTGGAAGTAGGTCACTGCCCGCAACTATCCTAGACCATTGATGTGCTGTGAAAAAGGTTTTTACATCTGGTGCTGAAAGAATTGTCGGTCGATCGCAGGGAAGACATAGGGCGTGGCTTTCCGAGGATACCTGGAGACAGATTGACGAACGAAAACAGCTGAAAGCTCGCGTTGCAGCTACTCCAGCAGCAGGGAGAAGCGAGCTAGAGTCCCTATATCGCATGAAGATGAGAGAAGTTCAGCGTAGCGTGCGACGTGACAGACGCAACTACATTAACGCGCTGGCTACAGAAGCAGAAGAAGCTGCACGGAAGTGTGACAGCAGAACCGTCTACAGAATCACAAAAGAGCTGACAGGTGGTCGCAGCTCCAGCCAACACCCAGTAAAAAGCCTAGACGGTTTCTTGCTCATTTCGGATGAGGACCAGCTCAAGAGATGGAAAGAGCATTTTGCTACGGTTTTAAACCATGTATTCGCTAGCGATGTGCTCCGAAATCAAACTGAGATGCTCAAGGTGAGAAGTTCCCGAATACGCACCACAACTCCCAGTAAAGATGAGATCATTACCGCGATCAAAGCACTCAAAACCAACAAGGCGGTAGGACTTGACGGTATTCCAGCAGAGCTCTTGCGAGCAGCACCATTGGTTGAGCTTCTGCTTCCACTTATAGAGAGAGCTTGGGAAGCTGACAGCTTTTCTAACGAGTGGAAAAAGGGAATGATCGTCAAGCTTCCGAAGAAAGTAAATTTAATGGAGTGCGGAAACTGGAGGGGTATCTACGTGCTGCCTGTTGTAGCTAACATGATAGCTAAAATCATACAGGAGCGAATCAAACAACATCTCGAAGACACACTCGATGCCGAACAAACAGGTTTCCGCTCTGGATCCTCCTGTGCCGACCACATCAACACCCTGCGGATTATCATCGAACAGTGCGTTGAATATTGATCGCCACTCCACCTGCTGCTCATCGATTTTGAGAAGGCGTTCGATAGTGTCAACAGGGAGTTTATTTGGCGTGCTTTACGCAGAAGAGGTATTCCCGATAAATTATTTGCTATTATCAAAGCTACATATGAAGGCTCCAAGTGTCACGTTCTGCACAGGGGAAGGTTGTCTGAGGAATTTGAGATCCAAAGTGGGGTAAGGCAAGGCTGTATCCTTTCACCATTACTATTCCTATTGGTGATGAGCGATGTGATTCGTGCAGTTTTGTCAACGGGAAACGGAGGAAATCGATGGAATCTTACATCTAAAGTGAAACATCTTCACTACGCTGACGATGTATGCTTACTCTCCCACAGAATTATGGACCTCCATCAAATGACAGCAAATGTGGAGAGGGAGCAGGCGTCGTCGGGCTGAAAATTAATACGGCAAAAACTAAAATTATCAGCCTTGGAACAAACTCATCGGCTCAAATATGCATTGCTGGACAAGCGGTAGAGAAAGTAGAGGAATTCCAGTATCTTGGGAGTATTGTCTCGACCGATGGTGCACCCGAAGTGGATATAGCTAATAGGATCGCCAAGGCAAAGTCCGCGTTCAGGATGTTGTGGCGAAGCAATGCCATCAGTTTGAACACCAAGCCAAGACTGTTCCGCTCCAATATCGAATCTGTGCTGATAAATGGATGCAGCACGTGGAGAGTGACCACTACTATCACCAGAAAGCTGCAAGCGTTCGTTAATAGGTGCCTATGCAATATCTTGAGGATTTTCTGGCCCAACCGTATCTCTAACGAACACCTTTACGAGAGAACGGGTCAAGAACCAATAGACACAACCATCCAACGACGGAAGTGGCAGTGGATTGATCACACCTTCTGAAAGCGTAGCAGTTCCATAGGGAACCATGCTATGCAATGGAACCCTTTAACTCAGGATGGCAAAAGGCCTGGCGGTCCGAGGAGAACATGGCGCAGAACAGTCGGGAAGGAGGCACGGCAGTTGGGGAAAAGTTGGGGAGAACTCAGATACATTGCGAGAAACCAAACACGATGGCACGTAGGCCTACCAGAGGCTCTAGGACCCACAAGGGGATACAGGACATAAAGTAAGACTCCTGCTGTCATGCGAAGCATCTTCGTCTCAGCTGCCGTTAAGTTACTCTCATAATTTCTGTACATCGGCCAACATTGTGAACCGTATGTGAGTGCTGGACGCACAATTGTGGGGTAGAGACTACCTTCTATCTTAGGGGCATTTCTCGGACACAGAAGATAGCGGAATTTTCCCACCATTTTATCCACCCTACGCTTACGCGGTGATGGATGTCGTCATCACAGGATGCTTCGCTATGGATCGTTGATCCCAGAAAGTTGAACTTTTCGTATTTGGGAAGCGCTGTTCCATTCAAATAAATGTATGGGATATGCCTGAGTGGATCAGAGAACGGGCAGCATAAGTACTCTGTTTTTTTTTTAACTAATGCGATATCCATTTCCCTCCAAAACTTCCACCCACGTATTAAGTGCTCGTTGCAGCGATGTAGGATTCTCACTTATGATGGCTCGATCATCAGCAAAGAATAATTGATGTACCTTGGGGTCTGTCCCTTTAAGGCTTAATTGGAAACTTTTTGGTTACTCCAGCGGGGCATCTTAATCTTGTCTTTGCTCTTTCGAACGTGTCCATGATCATCTGTACATAGGTTTCAGGAACACCTCGATGTTTTAACGTCACCCGTATCAGATCTCGTGTTTGTCCATCGAATGTCTGTTCAAAGTCAACCAATACAATATGGTTGACTTTAAGGAATTACGATTTTTTTCCATTATGATCCTTATACTTTGGATTGCATCTGTGGTTGATTTACCCGAGACAAACCCGCACTGATCATCAGATAGCCGTATTATTTTTCGCAGTCGGCCACCTAATACCCGTTCAACGATCTTCATGGTGTGTGACATCAGCTTGATCGAACGGTAGTTAACACAGTTTCACCCTTCCCTTTGTACACAGGGAGAAGGTAGCTTTTCGATTCGGCATTGGATCACCTCTCATAAATTTGGAATTGTGAATTCGGAGTCATCTGGCCCCAATGTCTCCCATCTTTTTGAAGAAGTCTGAGGGCATTTCGTCTGGCCTATCCGCCTTTCGTTTTTTTGGAGTATTTGACCGCCTCACTTACTTCTTCGACTGTAATGTCGGGTATTTCTTCGCCGTTAGGGATGCTTCTTGGAAAGTATAGCCGGGGAAACTGTTCGCTGCGAATACCAAATAACAAATTTCGTCGTTGAGGGAATTTTCGTACGAATTTCAAAATTCGTAGCAAAATCTTCAGTATGTCAGATTCTATTGCAATTTCTGCTACAATGGATTCTGTGACCGGGGGATTATTTGTATAATATATTTTCGTGAACCTCTACTATAAGATACGACATACATACGATGCATACGGAAAAGAAGTAGAAACTATGTGTACTCGCAGTTTTCACTTCACACTTAGACAAAGAATATATTCAATTGTGGGGGTCATCGCGTATAAATCACAAATGCACTTTGTCAGTATTTCCTAAGAAAACGATTAACCGATGAAAGGGTGAAAGGAAGCTAATCAAAGAAGTGCAAGTCACCATTTATCATCGGGCTTCTTGAATTTTGCACTAAACAGAGAACTTTTATCTTCACTTTCTTTAACATCTTCATCATCAATTACCATAATGAAATCGAAACAAGACAAGATTATAATTTGCAAATTCTATTCAAACTATCACCACATTACAAACCTCCGTCAGCTGATGGTATCTGCAGATGAAGAATCACGAGAATCCGTATCAATAGAAGAGTAACAATCGATTGGTGAAATTTCCATGACAGCATCGTTCATGCTATTCTAATCGGCATTCTACGAACACACTACACGCATTCTTCTTCGCAATCAAAGAACAATCTCCGTTCGAAAACACTCTAAATCTTAAATTGCATTACGCGCAGATACATACGAGTAGATACACCCGTTAATAACACTTGAGATATTGAAATATTAGAAAAAAAAGAAAGAATAGTTATTGGTGCGCTCTTGACGAGCTCACATTTCTAGGGCACTAGGTCTGCGGTGAATAAAAATCTTTTTCTTGTCTTCTGCTCTTCCTTAACAAATTGGGTTGCTCTGATGGCTCTGACTGTTGTGCATCAGCTATACGCGCGCGCATCTATTGTAGCTTTTTTTAATAACACAAATTAGATAGACAGCATTTCCGATCTCTAGATACACGAAAATAAAAATTTCGCCTCTAATTAAATTGAATCGTTTAACAGTTTTCCGCTTGATGTAGCAATCTACTTTCCACTGCGATCTCTTGCAGTACGTTGTTGTCAAATGCCACACGATGAGATGGGTGGTGGTATTGGTGGTGGTGGTGGTAGAAAAGAAAATCTTCTTGTTTGCAATTCCCACTCTATTTCGCGGTCGTTACACGTGTTTAACTCTACAAGAACTCGCGAGCTGTCTGATCGGTTTGAAAGGCAGAATCAAACTGGTAAAAGATATTTTTTCTTTGAAATTCAACATGATCAACATCATCATCTGCAGCAGCATCTACAACAACTTCACAACACAGAGTTGAAGTTCACTTCACCTATGATGATGAAGAGAACAGCCAGGCAGAGGTGAGGTGGACTGTGATGTCGTCAGATGTGTAATTCAAGTGAAGAAAGATGCTGGCCGAGGTCTGGTCAAATAACTAGTTCAATGTATCTACTGACCATGTAATCGACACGCGTCACTCTGGATAGGTTCTGTAATACAAATTTTTAACCAAATAGGTGGTCTTTTCTAGTTCTCGACAAGCGACGCACTCTGGTTCTTAACTGTTTCGATCCATTGGTACTCGGTGGAATCGAAGAGAGACTTGTAGTAAGATCTATGTATCTATCGAGTAAAGAGAGACTGCGAGGTATATTAATCTACCTTGAGGGGCTCTCTTATAGGTAGACCCGGCTATGGTATGCCATTTAGTTGATCTCTTTATGGGTTTGTTGTGAGAAATTGAATTAATTGGCCGAGGCTTTGGTGCCTACTCAGTTGCTGGCAGCTTGATGCAATTGAAGACCGACATCGCACGAACAATGAATTGCATAATGGATTTCCTCGGTTCACATTCGCACGCCTGACACATTTGTGTCTTGTTTAGCAAAAGAAATTCAGGGTAAGTACGTTGTGTTGGTACAATAGAAGTACTAGAAAACTACTGGTGTGACTTTCTGGTTTGGATGTGAAGATCAGCAATCTTTTGTGAAATAAATGAGAAGGCAAGCAACATTGCACATTGGACTAGAGTAGATTTAGAAGCCAGTATGTCTGTCGTCGACAGATCTAATTACATTTAACATGTCGGGTTTTTAGGACATGGGAATTCTGAACTTATTCTGAGAAATTAAGCTTGTTTCACGATGGAAAACTCTTTAGATACATAGTTTGCCAAGGCCAATGAAAAAAAAAAAACATTTTACGTTACCAATTCCCCTTATTTGCATCTAATTGTGAAGCACTTATGATCATTCATGATTGGCTTATCATCCATGCTTTCGTTTGCATTCATAATGTATAGCCAACTCTCGTGACGATGAAGATCATACACGTGCGTCGTACACCGCAGAGTTTAATATCTTTTGCTTATGACCCAATGGCTCGTTTGTCGGCATATAACAACTAATATCTTCATGGCTCCCCGTCATTAGATGAACACATGATGTGTCTGTGAAGTTGCTGTAAATGCAAGTCTTAACCAGAACCCGCCTTCGTGACCTAGTGGTGAATGTTAAATGATTCTCCGAAGAAATTGATGGTAGTTGCATATGACTGATGCATCGTGCTTGGATACAGGTTGAACTCCGGCTGTGAAAAGCGTGCTCAAGATGTTTTCCTGTTTTATTACATCTAATGATTTCTTATAAAGAGAAATAAGTTGGCTGTGCATCATACTGCATTTCTTAGAATGAAAGCGCGTAGGGATATCTTTAGGTTAGGTTAGGTTAGGTTAAAGGTGTTAGCTGCAACGAATGAGTGCAGCCTGCACTCGGATCTCAAACGGATCCATTGTGCTCCCATGACTTGGAGTTTCCTGGCTGAAGAAATGTAAAGAGAGGAACAACAAAATAGCTAGAGCTATGTGTTAATGGAACGGCCCCCTGTGAACCACCCAGAAGAAGTTATGGATTTCATGATGGTGGTTGGTGGTTTTTCAGAGAGGTCTCCCAGATGGTTGAAGAAATACTCTCCGAGGACCGTCTTCTTGGTATTGAAGAGACTAGGGCATTTGCAAAGGAAGTGTTCTGTGTCCTCCTCTACGTCTGCGTTGCCGCATCCTCTGCCGAGTTCATCTGTACTTAGCCGCATTCTCTTCCGGTGGGCCGCCAATAGGTTGTGACCGGTAATCATACTTATGAGAAGCGCCAAGTTTTGTCTACTCGTACTTTGAGTGAAGATGAGCTTGGTTTTCACCTTGTCGTATTTTGTCCAGATGCTTCTGGAGACACGGAACGATAGATATGCTTTCTATCTTTCGTCTGCTTGTCGTTTGAAGTCAAGTGCTATTTTTGATTTAAAAAATTCTAGTGCAGGGAGAATTGAGTTCTGGACCATTGTCAGGTCTTATTCTGTACCCTGTCTTGCCAGTTCATCTGCCATTTCGATCCAATAATTCTTTTGTGTCCTGGGACCCACCAGAATATTACATGGTGGCTATGGATGAGCGTTGTATGCTCCTCGCGCCAGGGTTTTATTTGCTTTGATTTTATTACTGCGGATGAGATGGACTTTATAGCAGCTTGACTATCTATGTAAATATCAATCTCTTTCTTAGTAACTAGTTTTGTGGATAGTTCTCATGCCGCCTCTGGTTTCGCTAGGACTTCTGCCCGAAGCACACTGTTGTGGTTCGGAAGCATTAGTGATATTGCAATATCGGGTTCCGCTGAGTAGATATCCGAATCCACTTTTTCGTTTGTTTTGGACCCGTCAGTGAAGACTGAAATGCTATACGGGTTAATGGCTCCACCGTCTTCCCAGTGTTCCCTTGATGGGATGACCGTTTTGACGTTTAGGCTAAAGTCGGGGAATGGCATCTACGTGAGCCTATCTTAAGATGCTACTGTGGCCCGTGTGGCATTTGCTCCATAAGTTGGATGGAGCGTGGAGCATCGTAATCATCGCAGCTGATTTCTTAACAAATAAGTCTAGTGGAATCAGTGCGAGAATTGTTTCAAGCACTGCTGACGGGGTGGTTCTAATGGCGCCTGTGGTTGCTATGTAGGCAAGTCTCTGGATTTTAGTCCACCCTTTTGGGATGCGTGTTTATCTCTGCTATTGGCCACCAGACAATGCACTCATATGTAAGAATGCGTCTGACTATGGCTGTGTACATCCAGTGGATGATGGCAAGTTTAAAAAAAATTAATATTTGGCGCAACAGCCCTTTAAGTGCCAGGGCCTAGCTTCTCGTAACCACTCATGTTGTGTTATACTTTTCACACGAATGGAAGGGACCTACAGTTTAGTGCCGTATCCGAACGGCGATTTGAGAAGCTTTTTCGTGACAACAATACTCTCGGATGTTTGTCAGACGCTCGCGAGAGGTGGGACCGTGAAAAAAACTTGTTGGTGTTTTCTGGGATTCGCACTTAGAACCTCATGCGTAGTGATCCGACACACAAACCACTTACGCCACGCCGTCTGCATGATGGCAGGTTTGGGTCCCCATTGCTTCCAAAAAATCTCTCCAGCTCAGTCTGCGATCAAGTATGCACCATAGATACCGTGCTTTATCAGAGACTTGGGGTGGAGTGTCACCGAGTCGCAGGGATCCGAAAGCTGTGATTATTCTTTTGTTGGTGAAGAGGACCACTTCTGTTTTCGCTGGATTAACGTTCAGTTCATAACTTCTCGCCCCGTTATGGAGGGTATTCAGGGCAGGTTGCAGAAGTTGGTAGTGTAGAGAAATCTTCCGGACATAAGTAGGATGATCTGCATAATCAACAACTTTTACTCCGCTATGTCCTAATTTTAAAAGGATCTCGTTTGCGACTAGAGTCCATAGTAGAGGAGATAGGACCCTTTCTTGCGGGGTTCCTCTAGAGGCCAGTGCATTTACTTCGCTGTCACCCAGCTCCGAGGTGATGTGTCTCATCTTGAGCGTACATTCAATCCAGTCGGAGAGTGTGGAATCTACTCTGAGTCGGTCGAGTGATAATCTTATTGATTCGGTTGTTAAAGGCTCTTTCCACGTCTAAAAAGGCCGCTAAAGTAAATTCTTTGTGGTAGAGTGATTGCTCGATTATTGCTACCACTTTGTGCAGGGCTGTTTCGACTGATCGGCCCTTTGTGCAGGCATGTTGTGCTGGACACATTTCCCTAGGGCTTAATTTGGAGTGAATGTGTAGATCAATTAGTCTTTCAAAAGTCTTCAACACGAATGAAGATGGCTGATCGACCTGAAGTCTTTTGGGTTCGTGTTGGTTGGCTTACCAGTTTTAGGTATGAAGATGACTTTAACTTTCCTCCAGGCTTTAGGTACATAATTACAGTTTAGGCACCTGCGAACATGGTCGCTTGCCGCGGAACAACGTATTCCCTGCTGCTTTGTAGCATGATGCTTAAGATACCATCCGGGCCGGCCGTCTTATAAGGAGAAAAGGAGTCAATTGCCCATTTCAGTTTGTATTGGTCCACTATTTCGGCGAACTGAGAGTCATTAGCCTGTAACCACCTGAATCATGTGACGTTGTTGTCTCCATATCAGAATTTATAATACTACACACTGTGAAGTGAGTTCCAAAGAGGAGTTCTAGGGTCTTGGCACTTGATTCTGTCCAGGTACCATCCGGTTTCTTGATGAATCCTGAGACCGAGTGATCCTTTGACAGGACTTTCCGGAGTCTCGCTGCGTCTCTGGTGGATTCAATTTCGCTGCAAAATTTACGCCATGAGGCTCTTTTCGAGTAGACCGTCTTTTTCTTGAAGGCACCTTGCTTTCTTTGTAGCAATCCCAGTCTGCGGGATTTCTGGTGCGCTTTGCCAGATTGTAAAGTTTTAGTGCGCAAGGTTGAGAGCTCAATTGACTACCATGCGGAGTTGAGCTTCCTTTTGCCTTTGCTTAGATGGGAGGACCTTTCGAAGGCTACTTTAAGGGTAAAGCTCCTGGTCAATCTCAGTTTTGTTTGTCAGCGGCGATGATCGGGAGTGCTCTGAGCTACTAGAAGGGTTTTAAAGATGTCCCAATTTGTTCTCTTGGGATTGCGATATGGTTTTAAAAATTTTGTATTTTCATTAACAGAGAAGCATATCGTTCTATGATCAGTCCCTGACTATCAGGGACCTGGAATTAAGGGTCAAGGTTACATCTAAGACTTCCTGTCTTTTTTTTATCACAAAAGTGGGTTCTGACCCGATATTTTCTACACACTGATTTCTACCAATAATAAATTCAAGTAAAGACTCACACCTTTCGTTGATGTCACTACTCCCCCATTGTATGTGGTATGAATTGGCATCGCAGCCGATTAGGAGATCCCATTCTTCCTTTGTAGGGATGTCTTTAGATTCTTCGGTATTTGTATACACATTCTATAATGGCTCTGTAAGTCAAAATGCATATGATCAAATAAATCTTCGGTGGACTCCATATGGGTTTAAGCTGGGTTCCTGCGAAAAATTGATCCAGGAATAAGAAGGTCAGTCCATATTCTATCTCTGATGATGTTACCTGGATATCGATTCTGTTGGACATCCTTGTCAATTCGTGTTCACCCATACAAACATTTACCTATCATAATATATCATTTAATTTGTACCTTGTTTTATCTGTCATTCTGACTTGACATGTTAATTCGTTCTTTCTTCTTTTGGCTTTCAACAATATAACTTGTGTTACTCGCAGTATTAAGTAAATATTTTTATATTAAGGGTATCCTTTTGTATTTGCAATTGCAATTGTTTTCTGCTAATTGGGTTGATTTTCATCCACCTGCTCTACAGACTCTGTTCTTCTTGTTAGTATCAGATTTATCAATTGAAGACGTACGTATATTCAGAGTCTTATAAATACAAATGTGCTGTCCCATGGTCCTAAATAAATGCATGTTCAACCCTTCTGTAACGACTGCAAAAACCTTTTCGTTTATTCTAAATGATGCTTTCTTCAAGACTCTAAATTCCATTTTGATTGCTCTAGCAGCTCCCCACCTTCTCATTCTTATTTCAAGATTCAAGATTTGAACAACAACTTACTTAATATTGTTTCAATCTATCGCCGAATACTTAAGCTGCAATATACACTCTGCCGAACGTTGCCACATTTTTGCTGCCAAACAGGGTTAAATAGTGTAATCGTCAATTTTATTGCCCCAGACGTTTAGCGGTTTGTCGTTTGGCAAACCTTGCCAAATAGTTTGGCATGATTAGAGTAGACCCCATTGCACTGTATGACCCAGTGTCAAATTTTTATTTGGATACAATGCAATACAGGTTCAAACCATTTGGCAAGGTGGTTGACACAAAAGTCTTTTGCAACGTTTTGCGACCAATGATAATTCGATAACGTATGTATGATATAGCATTCAGATATAATTAACGTTTGGCAGACAACCATGGGCCTAGGAAGTAAACAAATGTGAAGTTTAGATCGGTATTGACACAGCATCGTACACTTTTCAGTATCATTTGTACCGGCGACAAGCTCGGCAGATGCGAACACCAGACATCAGTTTATATATAGCAGTATATGCTTTTAACATAAACTTATCCCTAGGAAGCAATACCTTGAATGAAATGACATTTATGCGTAGTATTGCTCGCTGCAAATAAAGCTCGTTGTTAGCTTGTCGTGGTAAAATCGCATCATCACCTCCTCGTGGTGCCCGTTGGATAGTTATCTGATAGTGAACTAATGATGAGCGTATGCTGAGTCTGACCTCAGAAGGAGGACGTACGGCGGATGAATTCTCCCGATAGAACCAACGATGACGTCTACAGGCGAGCGGGTACCTTACTGGAGCTACTTCGACATATTTGAAGCTGAGGTCTGTAAGGTTTTTCAAAACTGCGTCAGGGTACTGTAAAAGAGATGGTGGCGGATGAATCCTTAATGGGCCAACGGCAGCGTCCATATCCCCGAATTGGGTTACTGGCATCGGTGTATCCGGTCCCTTGTCCTAGAGGTAACAAAAAAAGGATCTGGCCCTCCAGGATGGGATTTGTGCCGTGGGGTTAACATCCCTACTACTTAAAAAACCTCTGTTTACGACGCAACCAACAGCCTCAGATACGGCTGATTTTACTGTTGATGACCCAAGCAAACATAAAAAGGACAACGATCTTCGTGTCTCCACGTGGAATGTTAGGTCCATCTACAAACCACGTGCAGCCGAACAACTTGAAGAAGCCCTAGAATATGTCAAAGCAGACATTACCGCCACCCAAGAAGTGCGATGGGATGGACCGGGCAAAATGAAGATGAAAAACTGCGACATCTACTACGGCGATTGCTACAGATAACAAGAAAAGCGTCTATGCGGGTGGCAGGCTTAGGCAAGAAGTCTTGAGCTTCCGGCATGTGAAGGAGCGCTTCATGACGCCCTTTACGGGAAGATGGACGATGCGACAAAGGATGACTTCTACCAGCGCTTGGACACGACGTATGAGCATGGTCCTACAAACGTCGTTAAAATTGTCCTAGGCGATTTTAACGCAAAGCTCGGAAGAGAAGACGTCTTTAGTAGCGTGGTCGGAAAGCACAGCCTGCACGACATCACATCCGACAACCGACTCAGGCTAGTCGACTTTGCGGCGGGACGAAACTTTGTTGTAGCTACTAGGCGGTTCCCACGTCTCGATATTCACAAGGGAACATGGCTCTCCTTTAATCGAAAAACTGTCAATCAAATCGATCACACTGCGATCGACGCAAGGCACTCTGGGTGTCCGGACTTTTCGAGGAGCCAACGTGGACTCGGATCACTAAATAGTTGTAGCCAAGGTACGGATGCGGATATTCAGAACGAAGCGGAATCAACGAAATACTGTGAGGAAATTTGACGTCGGGAGGCTACAATCGCAAGAGACCGCCACAACTTTTGCTGAACGAGTTTCTTCTAATCTTAATCTAAGTCCTATGCCGCCAGCAGCAAATGCGGAAGACCAGTGGCAGCGTTGCCAACAAACCACGAGAGATGCCACCTCTGATGTACTGGGTTTCTCTCGGCCACCACAACGAAACCCCTGGTTTGATGAGGAATGCCGGCAAGAACATGCAGCTAAGCAAGAGGCGTACAAAGCTGCGCTGGATAGAAGGACTAGTGGTGCTCGCGAGCTATACGAGCGGAGGAGAAAAGAGGAACATCGACTTCTCAGAAAAAAGAAAAAGGAGCATGAGAAGCACTCGATCTGGGAGATTGAGAGACTTTATTGAAGGAATGATGTTCGAAAATTTTACCAAAATGTAAAAAGAACATGCCAGGGTTTTAAAGCCAGAACAGAAGCCTGCAGGGACGAAAATGGTAACATAGTAGTAGAATCGCAGTCGGTGCTGAGAATATGGAAGGAACACTTCTGCAGACTGTTAAACGGCGATGATGACCAATATTCCGCTGTCAGACAGAATGAGCCATTCAACAGTGACGATGACAGTCAAGACTCCCGTCAACCCGATCAGAATGAAGTGGGGATAGCGATATCTAAACTCAATTCCAACAAAGCTTCTGCCGACGCGCTTGCCGCTGAACTTTTCAAGGCAGGAGGAGATGAGCTGGTAAGGAGCATGAACCAGCTCATCTGTAAAATCTGGTCGGACGAAAGTATGCCCGATGAATGGAACCTCAGCATCGTTTGCCCGATCCTGACGAAAGGAGACCCTCTGAACTGTGCCAACTACAGAGGTATAAATCTCCTAAATATCGCATATACGATCCTGTTTGCAGTACTATGTGAACGCCTAATACCGATCGTCAACAGCCTGATAGGTCATTATCAGTACGGGTTCAGGCCTGGAAAGTCCACAATTGACCAAATGTTCACACTACGGCAGATCTTGGAAAAAACCCATGAATATAAAATCGATACGCATCACCTCTTCATAGATTTCAAAGTTGCCTATGATAGCGTGTACAAAGACGAGGTATACAGAGCCATGTCTAGTCTTGGTATCCCTGCCAAGCTCATCCGTTTGTGCAGAATGACGATGGAGAACTCTCGCTGCTCCATCAAATTCGGTAAAAACATCACCGAACCATTCGATGTCAGGAAAGGTCTTAGACAAGGTGACGCGCTATCATGCGATCTCTTTAACATAGTACTTGATAGAATTGTACGAAACTCACAAGCCAACACCGGAGGTACACTCTTTAACACGCCTGTACAACTACTCGCTTATGCCGATGACATTGACATAATCGGAAGAACTCAGTGGGCAGTCAATGGGGCATTTACGAGTATTGAGATCGAGGCAGCAAAGATGGGTCTAGCGGTCAATGAAAGCAAAACAAAATATATGCTGTCTACAAAAAACGACACCCAACATCGGCGACTTGGACAGAACACCACAATAGACAGATATAATTTTGAGGTAGTAAAAGATTTTGTCTACCTGGGCATTATGGTGAACTCCGGAAATGACATCAATATGGAGATCATACGAAGAATAATTACTCTTGCCAATCGTTGTTTCCAGGTTCATCCCGAACTGTAGCGCCACCTAAGTAATTAATAATCGTTGTTTCCATGGGCTAAGAAGGAAATTGAGTAAAGCCCTATCTCGAACTACTAAGGTAACTCTTTATAAGACACTAATCATCCCAGTCCTGCTGTATGCCGCAGAGGCATGGATTTTGACAAGTCCGGATGAAGATGCCCTTGGTTATTTCGAGAGAAAAGTTCTTCGAGCGATATTTGGTCCCGTCTGCATAGATGGTGAGTGGAGGAGAACGTATAATGCTGAACTATACGGATTATATAAGAACATCGACATTGCCAGAAGGGTTCGCATACAGCGACTAAAATGTTTCGGTCATTTAGAGCGGATGGAGTCCAACGTTTCCGCCAAGAAAGTCTTCAAATCCTCTCCGGATGGACGGCGCAGTAGAGGACGACCTCGCGGTAGGTGGTGCAAACAAGTGAAGGGGTGCCTCAACCAATTTGATGTGCAACTAGAGGCTGCTAGCTAACCGTGCTGGCTGGAGTGGTTTGTTGGTTGAGGCCCGGGTCCACACTGGACTGTAGCGCCACCTAAGTAAGCAAGTAATTCCAACGACGTTTATCGGTGGCGGAGGACGTAATTTTATTTGTTGTGACTTTTCTTGCAACTCCTTGCGCTTTTCATCTTTTTTTGGCTCGACTCCGGTGAAAAATCCGCTTTGCGTTTTTTGCTAGGTCATTTCTTTTCGATCCAATTCGTTTCACGTGTTAGCTCTGCTTCATCCGTCTGGTATTCGCAACTAGGTGAGCAATGTGGGCTAACTATATTTTATTTTTGTAGATACGTGTTTCTTTTGGGCATTCTTTTCTTGCCTGAGCAAATCTGCCTCTTTCTTAAGCTAACGATAGAGTAGATTCTTTCGGTAAGCTTGGTACGGATTACGTCTTTTTCGTCCTCAATGCTTTTAAATTTCATTGAATCCCGTTTTTCACGCGCTTGCGTTTCCGTAGGACTTCTTTTTTCGTAGACGTTCGATCTTGTTGTTGGAGATCGAGATACCCCTGTACTTTTTGGGAAGGGATTTATTAGTTGCAATGAATGGCTCTCCCCAGAATCCGTAGAGCCGACTTCCGGAGAGGGTGGTTTTTCCACCTGGACTGCCACCTGGGGTATTAAATCCTTTTGAGGAGACTTTCATTGCATTTCTGTGTATACTCTACACTCGGTATACGGAGGGTGAATTTTAGTCGCCTCTTACGATAAGCATGGCTACCTTGGGTATATTCTAACCCCTACCCTTAAGATATACTACAACGAGAAGCACTTTCAGTATGTGTCTCTGTTAAACTTCCTGGTAATCGGCAGGCTCCAATTTTACGAGAAAGCAGAACTTAAGTGTAATGTATAATTCGCTTGTAAGAAGGAAAAACCAAACTACAGCCCAATTATGATATAAAACTTTGCAGTGATTCTAAGACGGAACAACAATTCATCACACAATATTATCAACTTTCTTTATATTTACATAAATAAATCCTTAAGCATAAACTTGACTACATTATCAATTAATTTTTCTTTCTTTCATAAAGTACATCTAACCAGTTCACAATTATTACAGAAGAACAAAACTATATTTAAAATTTAACTTAAACTCTAAGATTCTGTGGAAGTGTATTTACAAAAAAATATAATTAATAATTTAACCTTAATGAAGGGGGAAGTACCATTAATGTATCGCGGAGGAATTATAGCAAAGAAAATAAAAAGTAGAAAAGACACGTGAAATAAATATAAAAGAATTAAATAAACGAATTAACAAAATAAATAAAACAACAATTGAGCCATCTAGAGCTGTGATGTCAGTCCAACGACGTATGAAATCCAGTCGACTGTGAAAGGAACACGATGATAGATACCCGGTTGTCCTCGTGACGCGCAGGAGTATCCCGCTGAAACCACTCCTAAGGGGAAAAGGATAGTTAGTATCTTGAGGTATAAGTGCAACCAACTCACCAATTAAGTACCATCGACCGTTCTTCTCGTGCATCAGGGGGCCACCAGAGTCCCCTTGACAGGAGTCTTTCCCACCATTTCGGTAGCCGGCACAAAGCATCTCTGGGTAGATCACTACGTTGATCCCGTTTTGACGATGCCATCTCTCACATATTCTGGAAGTGAAATTTATTTGAGATCGGATCGGTGGATGAGGATCGACAAACCTATTCTCTATCACCGGCACGTCCACGGCCTGGAGAGTCTTCGGCCTTAGCCTCGATCCAGGATTTAGAGCACCCCAACCAGCGGCCCAACCGAACTTCCCAAGGAAATCCTCATTTTTCTCTGGCAAACATATTGGAGCTTCAAGAATTTCACCGAAAAGAAACAGAATCAAGTAGCGGTGGTGGGTGGAGCAGCAAAAAAGGATACATAATTGTTTTATGACATGAAAATGTATCTAAGAGATAAAAAAATAAAGAAAACTCGTTTATACCAATATGCGGCATGAAGTGGACCGGCCTTTCCAGTGTCAGTACGGAAATATCGAAGCGGTCCGCCTGCGGTGTAAACTTAAAATACGGATGAACATCGATGCGCCTTACGCCGAACGTATACGCTGGCAACGGTTCGACAGCTGAATTGATCACGTAATCACCCAGAGTTACATGCACTTGACGCGGTGTGGCACGAGCCACACAGTGTCCAGCGGTGACGACATGCCTTCGTGATACCAGCGAGCCACCGCATCTGCAAGAAGAAGAGTATACCGTAAAAATGGAGTTAATTGTGCGAAGAAAGGTAAAGAAACATTCAAGTGGTTTGTTGCTGCTGCTGGTGTCCAAGCTGAGACGTAATTATAAAAAGAGTCAAGTTTACCGGAGGGGATGAGTCTATAAAGTGTCTCTGAAATCGAATTAAAATTTCATCTCGAATCAGTGTCGTGTGCTTTTGAGTGCATCGCACGGAAGTGACCTATTCAAAGATTGTTTTTGATTGATGCTCTTGAGACTTTCGACCATTTAATGAGATGCAGGCCATTTCACTGGTGGTGCTCATTTGAAATTCAAAAGAAAATAAAACCTATGAATGACGAATTAACTTTCTATGAAGGAACGAATTAGAAGCTTAAATGTTTATATTTCGTTGGCCTTAGAATGAAATGGGTGTCAGCCGGAAGCTGGGAATTCAAAGCCATCGGCAAGTGGGTCAGACTGTCAAGTGCCTGACAAGTGGGACAACCCGTGAAGAGGGCATTGCCTAAATGTATTGGTTGTCAAACTAACAGTCTATAAGTTTACAACCTAAGCTGAATCATAACATTTCGTTCTTGGGTTTTGAAATTTCGATAAAAAAAAAGCTCACGTGTACTAGATCTGTTGGTGAAGCATGGCATGCTGAAACGATTTACCAATATGTAGTGTACGACCGTTTATTATTCGGTCTGTGTGGAGCAAAAGGTAGTGGGTAGGCAGGTAGGAAGGAGTGGGCGTTCTGATAAAAAGAAGGCAACTAGAACTAGGGTTTGATACCACAACTCATGTAGCCTGGCTGTTGATAAGAAGTCCCTAAATTCAACTTCTGGAACTTAAGAAAGTTATTAGTTCTTTAATATTTCCCCCTGAGACTAGCTCAAGTGAGTTGAAGAAGGGTTTTTCTAAAGCTGGTTGTCTGGTCCACGCTAGTGTAGGATATGCGCATGATAAGGGTCTCTTTTTCGGTTGCGACATTGCAACTGCTACAGTGTGTGGTTTGTGTTATGTGGGATACCTAGTCTGGCTGCATGGTCTCCTATCGGCCAGTGTTCCATGGTGATCGCTGTTATTCCACCGATATCTTCACTCGTTCTATTTAGGAAGTTGTTTGTTTGTACCTTGTTGTTGTTTCGCCACATCTTTCTTGATATGACACAGTTTGTGAGCGTAGTCCATCTGAGGTTGACTTTTATAAAAAACTGAGAGGACGTTTTTGCTTTGACTTCTTTCAGCTGAATGCTGACTAGTTCTTTAAGTGAACAGTGGACGGCTAAGCCTTGCCTGGGCCGTCCGACAGCATTTTCATTTCCATAAATATTACTGTGCCCTTTGAATTGACCATCTAGAAAGGCTGGTTCATTCAATGAATATCGCGATCCCTTGCCTTGGCATAATACGATATTTGAGTTTAGATTGATCTGGTAATTCCGCCAGGAAAACTCTGGCAATGTTTGATTTTGAGAAGTTTAAGGATTCAGGAAACAAGCTGGCACAGACTCCACAGATATTTAAACTGTCTTACTTGGGTTGCGCTACAGTTCGGGGTAAACTTGGGCCTCAACCAACAAGCCTCTCCATTCAGCTCGGTCTTTAGCTAATTGCATCCAGTTGCGCACTTCGAGTTGGTCGAGGTCCCCATGAACTTGCGCGCGCCACCTACGGCGAGGAGGCCCTCTACTGCGTCGTCTCTCGGGATTAGATTCGAAGACTCTGCCGGCCGGAGCGTTGGTGTCCATTCGCTCTACATGTCCTAGCCATCTCAGACGTCCAATACGCATTTCTTCTTACTAGGTCGATGTCGCTGTATAGTTCGTCAATGAATCTTCTCCTCCAAAACCGGTCGGTCCATTGTCACTACTTGTTGACAACATATACTTGGCTTTGCTCTGGTTTATCCCTAAACCCATTTAGGCCGCTTTTGCTTCAATGCTTGTAAACGCAAGGGACAGCCTGCTGAGTTCTTCCAATAATGTCAATGTCGTCAGCGTATGCGATTGTGCCTCCGGCGTTGGGTTGTGAGTTCCGCGCAATCCGTTCAAGTATAATATTAAAGAAGTCACATGATAGCACGTGGGCGCCATGGCGTAAGTGGTTAGTGTGTCGGATCACTACGCATGAGGTTCCAAATTCGAATCCCAGAAAATACAAAAAAGTTTTTTCACGGTCCCACCTCTCGCGAGCGTCTGACAAACATCCGAGAGTATTGTTGTCGCGGAAAAGCTTCTGCAATCGCCGTTCGGATTCGGCATTAAACTGTAGGTCCCTTCCATTCCTGTGAAAAATATAGCGCACACAACATGAGTGGTTACGAGAAGCTAGGCCCTGGCACTTTAAAGAGCTGTTGCGCCAAATATTTGTTTTTTTTTTTTTTTGATAGGTCTCAGTGAGGTCATTTCCGATCTTGACGGTAAGCAACGAGCGTTCTCGTCATACTGCACAAAAGGACGAGTTTTGCAGGAATGTCAAAACTAGATATGGCCCTGTATAGCTCTTCTCTACAGATGATGTCATTGGCGGCCTTGAACTCGATAAAGAGATGATGGGTATCAATATGGAGTTCTTGGGTTTTCTCCAGGATGTATCGAAGTGTGAAGATTTGATTGATGGTGGACTTTCCTGGCATGAAACCGCACAGTCAATCAGGCTGTTGATAAACGGTTTCATGTGTTCACACAATATCGTAAGAAAGATCTTTTACGCGATTTTAAGGAGACTGATGCGACTATAATTACCGCAGTTGAGTCGCTACGAACAATTGAGATAGCAATACAAAATGTTTGGTACCTTACAATCAGCTAGATGTGTTTGATTTGGTTTGATTTGATTGCTAAAAGTTAAGGCTTTTTTGACCACATTTGTCTAAGTTGCCCAATCCCAGTGACCCAAGATTCCGCAAGATCTCTGGACCGATTTGTTCAGTTGGTCGACCTCCAAGAAAAGAAAACTGATACAAGGGAAGAAAAGCTAGAACTTATTAACATAGTGAAGTCGATATTAATAGGCAGGGCAGATAATGCTGCTTAAATATTTAGCTCTAGAGAGAGCAACGTAAGGATGACCACAAGTGAGTAGAGAGCAACCAATATCAGGGACTGCACTTTCCAGACGTTTCATCTCCTCTCCCGTTTCACCGCTGCTACGTTTTCGTGTGTCGGGTCGTCGCCATAATCGATTTATTGATTTTTCTCGCAATCATCGCCTAAATACTAATCTATGTTCCAAATTTCAAAGGTCTAACTTGATTGGGAGTACCCTAGATTTATGATGATCTATCAGATAGTCAGTCACTGAATGCCCAAAATTTTTATTTTTGGACACTCGTATCTTGGAAATTATTCCAACTAGATAAATGAAATTTGGAACACTTATTCCTTTTGATAGTCTTAACCCCACGAAATTCAATACTGTGAGGTAATTATCCAAGGAGATAGGGCCCGAAATCAATCGCGTAAATAATGTACAGTGTGCGGGTGGTTGGTTTTGAGAGAACTTGTGCTTAGATAATTATTCGGCTTTTATTTTCCAGATCCGGAATATACAGAATCGAAGAAATAACCAATTACATATTAACCACATATTTTAGCCAAAAATGTTATAGCACGCTATATTATCGATCTGCTATAAATAAGCGATAATATCCACCGATCTGACCGGTATGACTTAGCCGGGCATCATTATCAGCATTTTCAATGAAGCCCAATGCCTAGGAGTGATTCTAGATAAAAACATTAAGTGGTCCAAAAACGTCGAGTTGAAAACATCCAAGGCACTCTCGTTCGATAGTGTCAACAGGGAGTTTATTTGGCGTGCCTTACGCAGGAGAGGTATTCCCGATAAAGTAATTGCTATTATCAAAGCTACATATGAAGGCTCCAAATGTCAAGTTCTGCACAGAGGAAGGTTGTCTGAGGAATTTGAGGACCAAAGTGGGGTAAGACAAGGCTATATTCCCTTACCAATACTATTCCTATTGGTGATTAGCGATGTGCTTCGTGCAGTTTGGCGACGGCAAACGGAGGACTCTTACATCCCAACTGAAACATATTGACTACGCTGACGATGTATGCTTACTCTCTCACAGAATTATGAACCTCCACCAAATGACAGCAGATATGGAGAGAGAAGCAGGCATCGTCGGGCTGAAAATTAATACGACAAAAACTAAAATTATCAGCCTTGGAACAAACTCATACGCTCGGTCCGAGAAAACATGGGGCAGAACAGTCGAGAATGAGGCACTGCAATTGGGGAAAGTTGGGGAGAGCTCAGTAGAGTAGTAGAGGTCTTTGGACCCACAAGGGGATACAGGACACAAGTTGGAATGTAAGTAAGACGCCCTCAGTTTTCTGGCAGTATAAGGGTGCTTTTACCCGAAGAAAAAAAAATACACCAGACGGTGGATCTCATTCAAAGACGTAGATGTCAGGAAAAAATTGCTTATTAGTCCAAGTGACTAGATCGCAATTAGGCTGGTTCCTCCCCGCCCTGCGATGAAAAGCCAAGATGGAGTTACCGCATGGGAAACGGGAAGAAGGGAGAAGGGGTTAGTGGATAAAAATCCCACACTGTTACTGAGTACAGGCACAGTTTCGTCTTTCGAAGATTACCACCTCCCAGCGTAAAAAAAAAAAAAAAAAAAATAAGGGTGCTTTTGACAAGACATGTGGTTTATCACTGAATAAAGTTCTCTGAACGGCTACGATGAGATTATTTCTCGTATGTGCTTCGGTTGTTTGGGGGAAGGGGCTGTCGCGTAAATGTGTGGCTGCCTTTTGTGTCAAACATTTTGAGTATGCCTGGCTCTGCTCTAGATGCTTTGCTGAACTTACCTCTCCCTCGATACTTATATCATGGATTCCACTATCAAAGCCATTCATCGTCTTAGGCGGGGCGGTTTTTGGTATACTCCACACTGAAACTATGATGAACTTGCGCAACACTTATCTTACGACGATATGTCGTCTGATGCAATGAAACCACAACTTCAGCTGATACGCAAATTCAGAGTCGACTTTCCCTATAATCAGGACTGGCTTCGGCCAGAGTCTGAGTCAGGAATGGAATGCAGTCGTATTTGCACGAACAGCTCCGAAATCAGTCAAGGATCTGGTGCCTTCGTGGCGACGAAAACATTAGGCTTCACTTCTCGTTAGGCAAATATGCGTCTGTTTTCCAAGCGGAAACTTATGCAATCCTAATGGCCATGAGCTGTTCTGCGAAAACGGGTGGAAGAACCGTAGTATTTGTGTCTGTAGTGACAGTCAAGCTGCGCGTACATCCTTGCTTAATCCTTTAACCACTTCCAAAATAGATCGTGAAGTCAAAAACTCTTTGAACTCGGTCACAAAAAACAAACAAAAGAAATATTTGGCGCAACAGCTCTTGAAAGTGCCAGGGCCTAGCTTCTCGCAACCACTCATGTTGTGTGCGTTATATTTTTCACACGAATGGAAGGGACCTACAGTTTAATGCCGAATCCAAACGGCGATTTGAGAAGCTTCTTCGTTACAACAATACTCTCGGATGTTTGTCAGACGCTCGCGAGAGGTGGGACCGTGAAAAAACTTCTTGGTATTTTCTGGGATTCGAACTTGGAACGTCATGCGTAGCGATCCGACACACTAACGACTAACGCCACGGAGCCCACTGAACCCGGTCGCAAGGCTGAATTCTCTGTTTCTTATTTGGGTCCCATGTCACACTGAGATCTTGGGGAACGAGATGTCCAGTGAGATTGCTAGACAAGGCTCAGAGGAGGCTTTCTCAGGTCCCAAACATGCGTTGTTTCTCCCTGCGTCATCGGTTAGGACTTCTATTGACGATTGGGTCTCTGACGAACACAATTGTGTGTGGCATGACTCTCCAGGATGCAAGTTGACTAAATGTATGCTCCCGGATGTCTATAAGAAATCAGTGGCATTCTTGCTGTCTCTCAGCGGAAAAGACTGTAGACAGCTTATCGGTGTCTTGACAGGCCACTTTGCTTTCGCCAAGCACCTTAACGTGCTGCGGTTAAAAGACTCTACAATCTACGATGCTTGCGGAGAGAGCTACAACACTGCGGAACATTATCTCTGCAAATGGTCAGCCTTTGCTCACATCAGGTGGCAGATCATCGGTGCTGATATGGTGAGTGCTGATACTTGGCTTTCTTAGAAAGACAAAGAAATTCGAAGAAAATGAGTAAATCAAGGTTTGCTCTTTGGTAGTACAATGGACTAGTTGCGTCTGAGTGCTCCAGTCGAGCGTTGCCTATCCCGACAAAAAAAAAAAACACTGTAGGCTTTTTGTTCACATTTTTTCTCGTAAGTAAATTAAATTTTCTCGTAAATTTTCTTTCGTCGTAGACAAGATTATATATCCAAAACTGATTATTGTATCTGAATTTGTATTATTATTCGTTATTATTTTATTATTTTCTAATCATATTTTCTGCTCCAGTGCTTAGTATCAATTTATCAAACATTTCACATTGAAGGAAAGGCTTACTTCTCAGTGTGTCCAGATCCAACAAATGGGAGGTCATAAGTAGGCAGACCGACTGCATAACTTCGAAGATTTGACAGGGGATTCACTATCACCAGAATTCCTGACAAAAATGACTGGGAAAAACGAACAAGGAATTGGTCAAGCTGAAATCACAGGCGTCACCCAGGCTACAAAACTCATCACCAAAGATAACATCGTTGGTAAATCAATTACTGTAAATATTGACAGCCGGGCAGCCGTTAAGGCTGTGGAACCAACAATAATTAAATCTAAGTCCGTAAAAATCCGCAAACGGCACCTTAATGAGGTTGCATACGCCAATAATGTGACCCTATGCTGAGTAAAAGTACACGGGTCATATTTGGTATTTTCATGGGGTACGGTGTCAGTAGGGTTCCTTGGTGGGACCCATCTGTCCATCACCTGCTATGCAAATGCCCTATGCAAATCCCCTCCTTTCTTCAGTGAGTGAGTGAGAAAACCTATCTCATATTGATCTGAAAAACCTCCTGATATTCATATCCCTATCTAGGTTGTTCTAAACTCGTGCTTTCCTTTTTCGAGGTGACAAATCCTCTGAGATTCATGTCTTTTATTTATCTTCTTCTTCCTATTTCGGCGAGGTAATGATCTGAACTTAAGAGATCATAACTCTTCCACTTCACTGCATTTCTATTGATCCGCCTGAGGGGTTCATGTGTTTCACTTCAGGAAATATCGGCAGGTCTCACACTTTGGATCACTTTGTTGTTGCATTGTGCGCGCCAGGAATTTTTAGTTCTGTCTTTATTTTGCGATGCCTTTGGAGCGTTCATTGATACTGTCCTTTCAACGGGTTCAAATGATCTCTTCTTTGAATATGACAATAACAGTTGAGCCGGTCGCCTTTTCGTGTGACGGTAGTTTTGACGTAAAGGCTTCCACGGATCTTAAAAATTCTTAATATCGAAGGTAACGAAAGGGCTGACGAGCTTGCTAGGAAAGGGTCGGCACAAACAGAAGCTGGGTTCATCTGAAAACATGCGCAACGGTCAGGGCGCTATGGCCGGCCTACAGCAAGAAGAGGCTCAACATCTCTGGTAAAACTTGGTCGTTGTAACGCATAGGTCATTTCTGGCATACTTACTGGACATTGTGCCATTGGCGTTCATGCGGAGTGACTCGGTGCATAACGCATAACGACTATTGAAGAAGTTGCAGGGAAGAAGAAGAAATTGAATCTATTCGTCACCTGTTGTGTGACTGTCCTGCGCTATCCGTCAGAAGAATAAGGACTCTTTGAAGTTACTTCTTCTCGGAGCTAGAGGACTTGGGTAATGTTGAGCTGATGGACCTCCTGAGATTCATATCACCTTCTGGGTGGTTCTTACAGCGCACTTTCTTTACAGCGTTTCCAGGGTTAAATGATTGGGCACAATGGACCCATACTGTTCGTATGAGTGAGCAGTGACTCATTGTCACAAGGCACCCATCTACCTAACTTAACCTAAGGTTCGTATGGACTCCCCTTTCCTTTCGGCAATAGAACTAGTCGTTAACGCTTCCCAGGATCAGGGAAAATGCCCTCGCGAAGGCATGTGTTAAACATTTCAGCAAATAAGTCGGTTCGTGTGTTAATGGAAACTTTAAGGGCCCTATTTGGGATACCTACTTACTTACTTAGGTGGCGCTACAGTTCGGGGTGAACCTGGGCCTCAACCAACAAGCCTCTCCATTTAGCTAGGTCTTTAGCTAATTGCCTCCAGTTGCGTACTCCAAGTTTGTCGAGGTCGCCTTGAACTTGTACGCGCCGCCTACGGCGATGATTCCCTCTACTGCGTCGTCCCTCGGGATTAGATTCTGCGAGCCAGAGCGTTGGTATCCATTCGCTCTACATGTCCTAGCCATCTTAGACGTCCAATACGCAGTTTTTTGACTAGGTCGATGTCGCTGTACAGCTCGTATAGTTCGTGATTGAATCTTCTCCTCCAAAACCCGTCAACGCAAACGGGACCGAAAATCTTACGAAGAATTTTTCTCTCGAAGCGACCAAGGATATCTTCATCCTCTTTTAATAAAGTCCATGTTTCAGCGCCGTAAAGCAGGACTAGGATAATCAGGGTCTTATACAGAGACTCCTTAGTTGTTCGAGATAGGGCTTTACTGTTGAATTGCCTTATAAACCCAAAAAAACAGCGATTGGCAAGATTTATTCTTCGCTTGATTTCTGCGCTGATGTTGTTTGTAGAATTTATAGCAGAGCCAAGGTAGACAAAGTCCCTTACTACCTCGAAGTTATAGCTGCCCACTGCGAGGTTTTGTCCAATTCGTCGGTGTTGGCTTTCCCTTCTTGTTGACAGCATATACTTGGTTTTGCCCTCGTCTATCGCTAAACCCATTTTGGCCGCTTCCACCTCAATGCAACGCATCGGTGACAGCCGCTGAGTTCTTCCGATAATGTCTATATCTTCGGTGTATGCAAGCAGTTGTACAGACTTGTAATAGATTGTGCCTCCGGTGTTGGCTTGCGAGTTCCGCACAATCCGTTCAAGTACAATATTAAAGAAGTCACATGACAGCGCGTCACCTTGTCTAAAACCTTTTTTGACATCAAAGGTCTCGGTGATGTCATTACCGACCTTGATGGAGCAACGAGCGTTCTCCATCGTCAGCCTGCACAGACGGACAAGTTTGGTAGGGCTGTCAAAACTAGACATGGCTCTATAAAGCTCTTCTCTAAAGATGCTGTCATAGGCGGACTTGAAATCGATAAAGAGGTGGTAAGTATCGATTTGGAATTCTTGGGTTTTCTCCAGGATCTGCCGAAGTGTGAAGATTTGATCGATGGTGGACTTTCCTGGCCTGAAACCGCACTGATAGGGTCCAATCAGGCTGTTGACAAAAGGTTTCAGGCGTTCACACAATATCGCAGAAAAGATCTTGTATGCGATGTTGAGGAGACTGATGCCTCTATAATTGGCGCAGTTGAGGGGGTCTCCTTTCTTGTGGATCGGGCAAACGATGATGAGATTCCATTCATCAGGCATACACTCGTCTGACCAAATATTAGAAATGAGTTGGTGTATGCACTCTACCAATTCATCACCAGCTGCCTTGAAAAGTTCGGCCGGTAAGCCGTCAGGTCCAGCAGCCTTGTTGGATTTTAGCTTGGATATTGCTATCCTCACTTCGTTTTGGTCAGGTGGACTATCATCGTCTATGTTGAATGGTTCGTTCTGCCTGACAGCGGGATGTTGGTCTTCGTCGCCGTTATACAGTCTGCAGAAGTAGTTTTTCCATATTCTCACCACCGACTGTGATTCTACTACGAGGTTTCGATTTTCATCTTTACAGGTTTCTGTACGGGTATTACTTCTCTGACACGTTCTTTTTACCTTTTGGTAATACTTCCGTACATTGTTCCTGGAGTATAAGCTCTCGATATTCTCAAACGCGCGCTTCTCATGCTCTTTCTTCTTTTTTGGAGAAGTCGATGTTCTTCCCGTCTCTTTTGCTCGTAGAGCTCACGAGCAGCTCTCGTCTTCCGCTGCAGCGCCGCTTTGTATGCCTCTTGTTTTGCTGCATGCACTCGCCGGCATTCTTCGTCAAACCAGGGGTTTCACGGTGGTGGGCGAGCGAGACCCAACACATCAGTCGCGGCGTTTCTGATGGCATGTGCGCAACGTTGCTACTGGTCTTCGGCATTTGATGCTGGCGACATAGGAGTGATTGAGCGAAGAGTCTGGCGGTCTCTTGCGATTGTAGCTTTTCAACGTTAAATTTTCTCACAGTGATTCTTCTTTGTTGCTCAGATAGGGATATCCTCATTCGTACCTTGGCTACAGCAAGGTAATGATCCGAGTCTATGCTGGCCACTCGGAAGGTCCGAACATCCAGAATACTGGAGGCATGCCTTGCGTCGATTGCAATATGATCAATTTGGTTGATCGTTGCATGATCATTGGACCGCCATGTCTGCTTATGAATATAGAGATGAGGAAACGATGTGCTTGCTATGGTGACGTTGGGTGCTATTTGGGATACCGTCCAGTGCAGAACTCGGTAAAGGCTCTTGATAAACCTCAACAAAGCCCAATGTTTCAAAAGTCAGAGCTGCTCAATAAAGCCCTCCCAAGATGGAAAAGTATTTTTCTTGCAGCAATGGGCCTATGTTCTGCCGTCTCTTTTTGCTCTCCACATAGCCCGCATGCGTTATCTTGTGCAGATGGTACCTGAATGGGCAATAACCAGTGAAGTAGCCTGTTAAGGTTCTTAAGCTCGAGTGGCTTTTTAGCCTTGCAACGATTGAGATTAATTAACTTCTTTGCCTGTGTAAAGCCGTAAAGCCGTTGGCCCACTACTCTGCATGATGATCATCTTCCCATTTTTTTATTTTGATGTTTGCGCTACTCTGTGTAACTCTAAAATAGGATTCAGGACCGACTAAAGGGCAACTAGTGCCTCTTCTCGCTAAGCAGTCCGTTCGATCGCTGCCCTCGGAGCCTTCGTGGCCTGGTATCCAGGCCACAGTGACGGAGTTTTTCGATGAGAGATCTTCGAGTAATCACAGGTAGGGACGCACTTCCGTGAACGCTTTGATTAGCCAACTCCTTGCTTTCTTGGCGAGGAAATAGGATATCAATTATTTGACGTAACAGTATAGGACACGTAGGCAACTGCATGCGGGGCCTTTTACCCTCATTGATACAATTTTGTAAGCTTTACCCCAGACGTCGTTATTAAGTTGTTCACAAAGTTTCTTAAAGCAAAGACACTTGCTACACTTAATTGCTTCTTTTAACCAGATTCTCGCTACTTGATATGCGCTTCGGTTGGGTTACCATTGCTGTTCGTTGGAGTTCCGAGTCCAGGATCGGTGGTAAATTCTCCACGCGCGGTGGAATAGCAATCTGAGTTCCGCGATTTCTGAGGTCCATCAATGTACTGGAGGCCGATGTTTTCCAGCCTGGATATTAATGCATTACATGCATTGAGTCAGATCTTTTGGACATGTTTACTGTACTTCCTGCTCATGAACTCCAACGTACTTAGTTAAATATCATCTCCAAAGTAATGCACAACGTTTTATCATTCGGCAGTCAAATTGGGATTTAACCAAGAAATATCCATTCGACACTTCCATCTTCTCGCTCACACAAGATGCAGTCTGGTAGGAAAACCTGTGTTGGTAGCCCATGATCAAAACGTTCTCAATTCATCTGCCAAGGAATAACTCCCCCTATGCTTTGATTGCAGAAGGCGATTGGTTTTCTTGATGCACAAAACCTTCAGTACGATAGCAGTAGAACTGTCACCATTACCGGTGACTACTATCGGGTGCTGAATTGAAAGTATAACGATCAAGTGACAATCCTTAATAATAAGTTTGATGTTAAATTAACTACACTTTCTCAGCACGTGTTTTATTAAACCACAAATGGAAGAGCTGGAGAAAGTCGTATATAGTAGCTGTCATAACTTTTGCAAATATTTAATTCAAACGAGGCTCCAACTACGCATAACCAATAACTGCACCTATGTGTGCTCCCAATCCCCAAATAACGCAATAACGTAAAATTATTTTTATTGTCCTCGACTTTTACTTGTCTCAGCTCTTCCCCATAAAAAAAAAAAAAAAAACACTTTTGATTGTTCCACTCCCACACCATATATTTTGTCAGTTGACGTTTATAGGAACACAAGCAACCATACTCATCCGATAAGGATCAGTGCAACAAAGATGACACTTTCTCTGATTCCGTGCCATGTCGTCAGTGCGCATTGTTCCCAAGAGAACACATGAAACTTTACGATGTCACATGAGTAACCCTTTCCGCTGCAATCGCGATGATTATCATGTCAGCATTGCGCTTTCATCCCAATGTCACTCAAACTCACCCACATCCACTGGCGCATTGCAACGTCAGGTGGGAGTGTTTTATTGTCATTGTTTCTGTCTCAGACTTACCTTGAAGATCCAATTCGAATGTACGCCTGCCAGGGGAAAGATCCAAATCCGGCATCATCGCCGCCTACAATGCGCCGTTGTGCCGTCTGTTTGGCCAGGGATATGCCACAACCTGGAAATGGGTTTTGTATTGTTTTTCTCATTAGTAAATCATTCATGATATAAATTTCACAAAGAGGTTAGAATACAGATACGAGTACATGCACACGCAAAAAGCCACAAAAAAAAAGTACAAAACTCAACAAATAGAACCGACTACATCAACCAGTGTGCGTGAGGACCGCTCTTACAAACCAACCGTCTATGATCTTCCAATTAACAAAAACTCTAAACCAGTTAGCATATCCCAGTGGTTAATTGCAAAAAATATAAAAAAAAAATTCTAAAAAGCAAATTATTAATCCCTTTGTTGGTGCAAGAAACAAGGATAAGACATGCATCCTTGTTGGAGGTAAGAGAGTGCTTGTGTGTGTGTAGTGTAAAAACAGATATTTCAAGTCATAAGGGCATGCGAATGACACAGAAGATACATTCACTTACAATAGGAACCGGGGGCTAATACCTTCCTCAACCAGACATAATGCATCGCACTATGTGTCGAATTACAAAGGAATCCTAACGTGCGATGTTAAGTTTCCAAATGAGCGCTTGTCGTGCGCATTCTTGCTTCCTCATGCACTACCTACTTCTACTAAACGAACATGCAATGCAATTGCCTTTCTGACTTTTTTTTTGTCATCAAAGTACTGAAATGCAAAATACTTTCACTTTTCTTACAATGGACTGTCGGCTGTAATGAATCTTTAAGGGGGTTTCATGCAGATTTGCAATTAACGCAATTTTGAACCGTCACCGGCGGCTAGGGTTCACGTGAGCCAGAGTGATTTACTAAATTAAGTGTTAGTGACGGGAAATATTTTGCTGAAAACTCCTGGAAATTTAATTGTTTCAATCATGAGGCAAGTAGTAGTAGGTCTTGTATTGAAAGAAGTATGTATTGGTTGGTAGTGCAAGAACTTAACAAGCCACGAAGTATTTGTTAAGATCGTAATCGTAAGGAGAATCACTTGTTTTCGGATCAAAACCTCACCGAAATAGGAAGAAGAATTTGTAAAAGTCATAGGAATTTTGAAGGCGACTCTTACTGACTTAATGCAGTTAGAACCTCTTACAAATGGAGCTGTTCTTTCCATAACCAATTAAAAGCAAACCAAAGCTCTAGTCTCATGATCATATTATTAGTAGAAAGTGTGGGATATTGGTTTTTGTTCATTTTAAAGCGAAAACTAGGCTAAATAGTGTTTATTCTTATATTAGGTAGAGGGGCATCGAACAAGTTTACGAGAGAACGGGTCAGGAACCAATAAGCCCAACCATCCAACGACGGAAGTGGCAGTGGATTGTGACAGTTCCATAGTGAACCGTACTATGCAATGGAACCCTTTTACTCAGGATGGCAAAAGACCTGGCGGTCCGATGATAACACGTCACAGAATAGTCGAGAAGGAAGGAAGGCAGTTGGGGTAAAGTTGGGGAGAGCTCAGACACATTACTAGAAACCGTAACCGTAGTAGAGGTCCTAGGACCCACAATTGGATATAGGACATAAGTAAATAGAAGGGCATGCTCTGCATATGGGCTATCTAATCCATTGTTTGCAACCAACGGGTGACGGAACAAAAAAGATTTCGACAAAGACAAAGACAACAAATTAAAAAAAAAATTCTTAGGCACATTAAGTGAAATGATGAAATCAGCTCTTAATAGTCTCGGAAAATGGGCTAAAGGTTATGGATTGCACGTCAACCCGGATAAAACAGAATTGGTACTCTTTAGCAGGAAATACAAGATACCACCCTTCAAACTGCCTTAGCTAGCAAGGGTGGAGCTTTTCCTTTCGGATTGCGCTAAATCCGACAGACTAACCACTTACACCACGGCGCCCACCAAATCAGCTCTTAATAGTCTCGGAAAATGGGCTAAAGGGTATGGATTGCACGTCAACCCAGATAAAACAGAATTGGTACTCTTCGGCAGGAAATACAAGATACCACCCCTTAAGCTGCCGAAGCTAGCAGGGGTGAATCGCGCTAGATATCTAGGTATAATGTTAGGCAGGAAACTACTGGCAACTTGATATACAGGAAAGATTCCGCAAGGCTTATAATGCTGTCTTCATCTAAGAGGACTGCGGGGAAAAAATGGGGCCTGAGGCCTGCAATGATGCACTGTCTATACATAATGATAGTCAGACCCATTCTTACGTATGGGGTTCTTGTGTGGTGGAAAGCAACGAATACGAAAAACATACGGGATATGTTCGCCATGGTACAAGGAACAGCCTGCATTGCCATCACGGATGCTCTACGCAAAACGCGTGCGGCTGCACACGAGATCTTTCTGTATCTTTTACCAATAGACCTACAAATCAATTTTCAAGCGGGCAACAGTGCCCTTCGGCTCACTAATGTTGGACTCTTCAAGACCAGGAATGTGAGACGTAGCTCCATTCTTAAAGTATCATTTCCCGATATCCATTACGAATCGGACGATATCCTTGCTATCTTAGACTTCATCATACCAAACGAAGTAATGTACCCTGTTAGAGACGATTGGCAGTGAAAGAAGGTCTCTGTCCACAACGAGACTGCAATATACACACATGGTTATACGACCAAAGAGGCAACGGGGTCAGGTATATACTCGAGAGATATGAACCTATAGGCAGCCCTTAGACTTCCAGACACATGGAGTGTGTTCCAAGCAGAGGTTCTAGCTGTACTTAAAGCTGCGGAATTACTTAAGATTGGATCAACATTGACAGTCAGGCTGCGCTAAGGGCGCTAGAGTCTTACGTCACTAAATCTGAGATCGTCAGGAATTGCCGCACAATGCTTAAGGCATTATGTATGCAGAATCGTGTCAGATTATGTTGGGTACTTGGACACTGCGATACAGAGAGTAACGAGAAAGCTGACACACTGGCCAAAAGAGGAGCGGAGCTCCCGCATAGTGACATAATTATTTTTGATAAAATCATCAACATGGTTAATCTAAGATGGTCCACTTTAGATGGTCATAGGATGTCCGAGGCCTTGTGGCCTGTGCTAGACCGCAGGAAATCTGGGGACATCATAAAACTAGGAAGATAACGGTTAAGAACAGCGATAGGAATACTCTCTGGCCATTGCCTTCTGAGGAAGCAGGCTATGAGACTTGGATTATCAAATACGGATGTTGGTAGGTACTGCAATGACCTACATGTCTCAAAGGACTTAACACATGTACTCTGTGAATGCCAAGGCAATGTCAGGACAAGGCTAAAGCACCTTAGAAAACACTTCTTCGATAACTTAGAAAAGGTAATGTCCTTGAACCTTGAACCAAAAATGACATTTTGAAATTAAGTGTATGGGAGAATTGGTTTAGGACTTTTTACATTGAACGTTCTCTAGGGATCGCGATGGGCCTAGTATTTTTATGAAAACTTCCTAGCCCTACTCAACCTAACCTAAGACGCCAGCCGTTGTAAAAGGATTTGTGATATCTACCAATTATTCCTACATTTCGAAAATTGGGGTAAATTGTTGAACTGACAACGTATAAGATGTCCACCGACAGAAAAAGTATAGCCATCTGTTGCGAGACTACCAGCAAGTCACTTGACAAGCAAAAGGTTGAGCAGCTAAGCTGGACTAGATATATAAAAAATTGTAAAAATATATGTTAATCTATGAGAACTACACGACTTCGCATCTTGGCGGGCAAGTTAACGGGTCACTTTAGGAAACTGGGAATAGAGGGAGATGAACAATGTAGATTCTGCAGGGACTTCGCAGAAACAGCAGCACACCTTCTTATGGAATGCGAAGTACTGATCTACAAAAGAAGAAATCACCTAGGTGCCTATCTAGTATCAGAAATGGATTTACCTTCACTTGATCCACTCAAGGTACTCCGGTTTGTAGTAACAGCTGGACTGGAGGAAGTGCTCTAGACTGAGTATATCATCGGCTAGAGCCGTAGTATGGAGGGCACAATAGATCGTTTAAAGGTCTCAGTGCACTTGTATCTCACTACAATTATACATCTAACTATCTATTTAATGCCATGGCACGACTAGGTACTTGCAAATACATACATGCTGCTTGTTTGCAATTTTTTAAAGTTCAAAACTTCGCTTAAAATACGATAGGAAATCGAAATCAACAGATTTATTGAAGTCCTTCAAGGGACAGGTGGAACAACATTGCCCGCAAATAGCGAAACTAAATACCCGTCAGATATAGAGGACCTGATTCAAGAAAAGAGGAGAACTAACAGAAGATCGCAAAATCCCGTGCGTCCCAAATAAAACTCAATTGAATTTCCTATTTAATAAACTCAAAATAGCGTTCAGAGATTTAAAAAATCACCAAATTTTTATATATTACGAAGTTACTCTTCGAATCTAACCCGCACGGACGACGCAGTAGAGGATCTCCTCGCCGAGGTGGTGCGGACAAGTTCAGGAGGACCTCGACCAACTTGGAGTGCGCAACTGGAGGCAATTAGCTGAAGACCGAGCTAAATGGAGAGGCTTGTTGGTTGAGGCCCAGGTTCACCTCGAACTGTAGTGCCACCTAAGTAAGTAAGAAGTTACTCACGCCATAACCATAAATTCAATTTCGACAAATAAACAAAGAAGTAATTACGAACGGGCAAAGAAGTCAAGGAAAAGGCATATCTAGAAGGTTCGCTTCAAAGTAAATAGGACTTTCTAAAAATAAGAACAACAAAACCTTTTTTTTTTTTTGGATGCCGGGATGTCCTTCAGGATGTCGGTACAAGCCCTTTGGATGGCTTGTACGTCCACAAAACGCTTTCCTTTCTTCGGCAAATGTATTTTTGTGGAAAGGTAAAAGTTGCACGGTGCCAAATCAGGTGAATACAGGCAGTGATTGACAGTGTCGATTGATGAGATGGCGCATTATTATGCAACAAATGCCAACTTCCTTCTGCACGATATTCTGGCAGAATGCAAGGAATACTATGCACCAAACGCTTTAAAACATCAAGATAAAATTATGAATTAACTGTTTGACCCGGTGAAGCAAACTCTTTGTGGACAATGCCCGTGGTATCGTTAAAGCAAATCAACGTTGTCTTCACTTTTGATTTCTCCAAACGAGATTCTTTTGGGTTTTGGCTCTTCTGACACTTGGTTTCTGGATTATATTGAAAACTCCACGTTTCATCACCAGTCACGCAGGAAGATAGGTAGGAGTGGTTGTGTCAGCAAACCATGCCGACACTTAATTAGCGCAGAAGCGCCGTTTTATTACCACAACTCAAGTAACTTAACGGATGTAAAACGGACGTTAACTACTAGGGAAAAGAAGAAGAAAAAGGGGGTAAGGATTATTGAAATCCATTGAGTTGCATTGAGGAAGCTGATAATAACCCCAATGATAATCTCCGCTAGCTCTATAAGGTTGTCGAAAAAGAGTTTACCTAAGGTGCGCTGTCTAGCCTTGCCTAAAGCCGGACACTTGCAGAGGAAGTGTAAGATTGTTTCTATCTCTCATCAGCAGTATTGCAGCTGCGACAGTGTGCATTAAATGCGATGTGGCCAGTACTAACTGCCAGAATTCTTACGATATCTGCACGGTTTCTGTTTAGTAGATCTTGCGTTCTTTTCCGAGAGTATTTGGGCCACATCTGCCTGGAGATGACACAGTTCCGCATCACCAGTTGCAGGGAAGGAAGTTTTTGTTCTTATAGGCCTCCTTGATAATGCCCTTCGAATGCTGAATTCTGAGAAATTTTTGGCCATCAGCCAACTTGTACCGATGACACGAACATTTTGTCACATTAGACGCAATCACTCCGCTTCGTCCAAATGTCATGAAATTTCGACAGTACATCAGTAAAGAATCTACCTTTTCGACGCATGTAATCGCCAATAGATGACCTCACTAAAAATACCTATTTTCAAAAAGTCCTATTTACTTTGGAACGCACCTTGTATTTGCCGAGCAACTAGAAGAAATATTTTAGCCTCTCGATGGACAGGCATTGGTAGAAAATCTTGGTAGTGTGCTTACAACAGCCAAGGCCTTTAAATTAAATTATTTATCATTGATCGAATTTTGCCAGGCGAACCCCACAGGCAGATCAGTAGAAATGCGATGAAGTGGGAGGGTTATGATCCCTTGTTTTCGGATCATGACCTCGCTGATAAAATGAAGAAGAAGAAGAAGATCGAATTTTGGCAGGCTACGAAAACTCTAAGCACAAGGCCCACTGGTATGATTTATTAACCGAACAGATCCTCAAGGAATTCCCAAAGAAAGCCTTAATCAAGCTGTTTCACCCCATAAATGCTACAATAAGGATGTCATACGTTCCAAGACAATGAAAAGTCATTGAAATAGTTTTGTTTTGGAAATGTTGGAACCATTACAAAACCGGGAAATCACCAAACAACAAAAAATCGTACAGACTTATATTGCTTCTGCCGATGATATGAAAGACATTTGATAAGCTCCTGATGAAGCGCCTACAACCGCTGTTTGTTTATTCCTGATCAGCAATTCGGCTTCAGAAGCAAGGATCATATAATTCATCAGATTCATAGAAGAACCAATGGGATTGAGGAAGCCCTGTAAGGGATAAAGATATGCTCAACCGGTATTCCTGAAGTATAAGCTAAGACACGTCCTGATCATCAGTTCGGCTTCAAAAGCAAGGATCATACAATTCATCAGATTCATAGAAGAACCAATGGGATTGCGGAAGCCCTGTAAGGGATAAAGATATGCTCTACCGGTTTTCCTGAAGTATAAGCTAAGACACGTCCTCCCGGAGGACGTATATTTCCAGAAGAGGGGACCGTTGTATCCACATTCGTGGATGATACGGCTGTATTATAAATTATAGTACAGTCGAGTTAGCCACTGAGAAGCTCCAAAGAGCTTTGGATAAGATTGAGGAGTGGGCTAAGATTTGGAGTAGGTATACGTATTGTTCTCAAAGAGAAGAAAACAATGCATCAACTTTATTTAAACAAAAGTAAAAACTCAGCACAAATACTATATGCAAACAAGGCGAAATATCTAGGTATGACCGACACTGGACGCGAAACTTAAACGGAAGCCTCACGTTAAAAAGAAACTCGAAACAAAACAAACTCGAGAACAGATTCAGGCAAATGGCTTCTCGGAAGACACTACAAGTTAAGCATATACTTATAACGAACAGGAAGTGTTAAAACCTATACGGACGTATGCTATACTACTCTAGGGTTGTACTAAGCCAAGCAATAGATTGATATATCTATAAATAGAAAAGGATAATCTTGAATGCTCCATGGTTCCGAAACAACCAAAAGCGTCGGATAAGGACGACTCAACTGATGACGACCCTAGCAAATGAAATAAGGACAAATGAAATCGAACAATAAGTAGAGACCCTTGATTGCTATAAAGTACGTATATCCGCCATCCAGGAAGTGGGATGGGATGGGCCGGGCAAAAAGAGGATGAAAAACTGTGACATCTAAAACGGTGATTACTATAGAGGCAACAGGTAGCGCTTATTCGGATGCGGATTTGTTATACGCGGCAGACGTAGGCCAGAAGTCTTAAGCTTCCGACACGTGAGCGGCCTTATTATGACTATCCGGATCAAGGTTTAATTCGCTAACATAAGCCTAATATGTGCTCATGCCTCCACGGATGAAAAGGACCCGGCAACCAAATATTGTTTCTACGAGCTCCTCGACAAAACATACGAGCAGTGTCTTCAATACGACGTTAAAATCGAATTAGGCGATTTCCTCATCTCAATATTCATAAGTAGATATGATCCAATGGTCATGTCGCAATATCTTAAGGATTTTCTGGCCCAATCGTATCTCTAACGAACACCTTTACGAGAGAACGGGTCAGGAACCAATAGGCACAACCATTCAACGGCGGAAGTGGCAGTGGATTGGTCACACGTTCCGTAAGGGTGACAGTTCCATAGCGAACCATGCTATGCAATGAAACCCTTTCACTTAGGATGGCAGAAGACCTGGCGGTCCGAGGAGAACATGGCGCAGAATAGTCGAGGAGGAGACACCGCAGTTAGGGAAAAGTTGGGGAGAACTCAGACACATTGCCTGAAACCGTACACGATGGCGCGTAGGCGTAGTAGAGGCCCTAGGACCCACAAGGGGATACAGGACATAAGTAAGTAAGAAAGTAATGATCATGTCACGATCAACCAAGTTGATCATATTGCGATAGACGCAAGACATGCCTCCAGTATTCTGAATGTCCAGACCTTCTGAGCGGCCAACATAGACTCGGATCATTACCTTATTATAGCCAAGGTACAAATGCAGATATCCCAAACTGAGCAACAAAGAAGAATCACTGTGAGAAAACTTAACGTCGAAAAGCTACAATCCCAAGAGACCGCCAGAGTCTTCGCTGAAGGCGTATCGCAAAATCTCTCAATCACCCCTATGCCGCCAGCATGCCGAAGTCCAGTGGCAACGCTGCCAAAATGTCACCAGAAATGCCGCAACAGGTGTGTTGGGTTTCACCCGCCCAACACCGCGAAACCCCTGATTTGAGCAAGAATGTAGACGAGTGCATGCCCCAAAACAAGAGGCATACAAAGCGGCGCTGCAACGAAAAATGAGAGCTGTTCGTGAGCTCTACGAGCAAAAGAGACGGAAAGAACATTGGCTTTTCCAAAAGAAGAACAAGCTTTACCAAAGTGTAAAGAAGAACGTGCCAGAGGAGCCAAACCTGTACAGAAACCTGTAGAGATGAAAATCGAAACTTCCTAGTAGAATTACAGCCAGCGCTAAGAATACGGAAAAATTACTTCTGCAGACTGTGTAACGGCGACGAAGGCCAACATCCCGCTGTCAGACAGAATGAATCATTCAACATAGAGGATGGTAGCCAAGATGTCCGTCCACCTGACCAAAGCGAAATGAGGATAACAATACCCAAGCTGAACTTCAACAAGCCTGCTGGACCTGATGGCTTACCGGCCGAACTTTTCAAGGCAGTTGTTGATGAATTGATAGAAAGCATACACTAACTAAGATTTGGTCAGACGAATGTATGTCTGATGAATGGAATCTCAACATCATTTGCCCGATCTATAAAAAAGGAGAACCCGCCAAATGCATCAATTATAGCGGCATCCGTCTCTTCAACATCGGATATAAGGTCTTTTCTGCGATGTTGTGTAAATGCCTAAAACCTTTTGTTAACAGCCTGATTGACCCCTATCAGCGCAGTGTCACGCCAGGAATGTTCATCATCGATCAAATCTTCACACTTCGGCAGATCCCGGAGGAAATCCAAGAAGTCGAATTTTTTTTTTTATAATTTGCGCGCACTCAAAGGGTTATGAATATCTTTAACATGTTTACACACAGTGCGGGCGTAGGAAAGGAAGGAAAGAGAGAGAGAGAGATAGATTTTGGTGTAGTGGTTCTTGAAGCTGAGTTGTTTATGCTTCAGCTATCCTCCGGGGGTGGCGTCCAGATAACCGCGGAGATTTTTGTTATTATTGTCATTGCTTCTGATTTGCAGTACTTTTTTCCCGATAATCGATGTCAAGTGCAAATCGTCATCAACAGAGCAAGCAATTTTTTCAGCCACATGACCAAGCTACTGCCAGTGTTATGCCTTCGCAGTAGTGTTCACAGAAGCTTTTGCAAATGATCGGACTGACTTTATATATTTCATGAGAAATAAATAAATGCTTGCTGATATCAGGATTTGAACCATAAACCATTAGCGTAGCAATTGACGACGTTACCACTACACCATTGCCACCTCTTATTTTCGGATCATAACCTCGCTGAAAAAAAGGAAGAAGAAGAAGAAGAAGGTCTAAGATGGCTGCCTTTAGGTACGAGCACTCCGCAGTTGTTCAAACAGGATCAGATACTAAAAACCTAAACTAGAATTTTTATTGGCATTTATCCTAGTTTTGTAGCAACAGCATCAACTTCATTGTTAGACTGTTAGTGAAACGAATTCAGTTAAATTGGATCAACAACTATCCTTAAGGAATCTATGTTGCTTGGTAAGAAAGATAGGTTTTCAGTGAAGGAATATGCCGATGCTCTCAACGAGCTGAGGCATGTATGACACATACACACTTGTTTGTGGATAGAGATAATGTACAAGTTCTTCCACGACTTAGGGACATTAATAGTTGAATCAGGGACGTGAGTGACTTTTACGTCAATAAGTTGTTGGAGGTATCATTCTGCAATATCTCAGTGAGACGCAGACAGGAGTCAGAGAATTCCACCAACCGACCGAGTTCCAAGAGATTTACATGCACGAGCCGTGTCGATGGCAATTGACGATGTAACCACTACACCATTGCCAATCGATACTCATCATCTCTTTATCGATTTTAAGGCCGCCTATGACGGCATCTATATAGAAGCCATGTAGAGTTTTGACATTCCTGCCAAACTTGTCCATCTTTGCAGGATGACGATGGAGAACCCTCACTGCTTCATCAAGGTCAGTAATGACCTCACGGTGTCAAAAATTGTTTTGACAGGTGATGTTCTGTCATGTGATTTCGTTAATATTGTAATTGAACAGATTGGGCGGAACTCACAAGTCAACACCAGAGGTGCAACCTATCAAAAGACCTTACAACTGCTTCCAAACGCTGACGATATTAACATAATCGGAAGAACTCAGCGGGCTGTCACCGGTGTTCTTGCAAGCATTGAAGCAGAAGCGGCCAAAATGGGCTTAGAGGTAAAAGACATCTGGGTAAAAGACGTCTGAGCTGGCTAGGAAATGTAGAACGAATGGCTACTAGCAATCCGGCCTGCAGAGTCTTCGAATCTTAGCCTGAGGGACGACGCAGTAGAAGGCCTTCTCGTCGTAGGTGGCGCGCACAAGTTCAAGACGACCCCAACCGATTTGGAGTGCAGGTCTGAGGATTTGGAAATATGCTCAAGTAAATTTTACAAAATAGTATATTGCAACTTCTTTCTATTTGTTGAAACATAATTACCGACTGAACACAATACCAAAAATGTGTACATTCAGTAACTATGTTATAACTTCCCCCTTGGGAACCCCACCAGAGCACACACAAACCCGCTTGCAACACACAATTTATTTTAAATTTTTAGAAGGAAAATTGTGGGCGATGATTTGATTAATTGTTTTTAGCATTGCAAAGCTTAAGGACAACACTCAAGGATGACTTACATTTCGTATAATCGTATTTTTTTAGTTGTTCAATCCGCAGAGGCATTACTGAGGTAGGCCTGTATAATCGTCCTTTTGTGACGAAAAATTCCGTGTCACTTAGGCCTCGAATTTCAGAAAAGCCTTTCTTATATCACATTAAGGAAAAATAAGGAATAACTGTGCACAATTTCACGTACCTACGTAAAACAGACGTGTTCACAAGGTCACAAGTCTTTGCTTTTATAGTATAAAGGAACGATTATGGTAGCAAAATTTGGACATTCATTGTTTAACTTCCTATTAGCTGGCCCGTGCTCGCCTTGCTTCGGCGGCATTTAGTTGACGCTCATTCACTTGAAAATAATTGCCAATTGAATGCAATCCTGAAAATGTACAAACTCAACTGTGAGTTCGCCAGTGGGAATCTCCACCAAAGTACATACAAACCAGCATACAACACACAACCCGTGAAGCAGGTATCACAGAAAAGTAAACCGAAGAACACGATAACACGATGAGCACCAACTACCATACCCCTTCCGTCAGCCAGTCGATTCTGCTCTTAAAAATTGCGAAAATACAGCGGATGAGGATATATTACGTCGACTGCGTACTGATTCGAGATCACATCTTGTAGGAACACTTTCATTTCCCGGGATTAAAATATCTTTAATGTTGGTGCAGGATATAAGCTGTTATATTACTATGCCAAGTTTCATAAAAATCCGTGCAATAGTTTCCGCGTGATACCTGCACAGACCGACAAGAACATTCTATCCTCTACAATTTTATTGTATGCATAGATTTTTTTCCCAGCGAAAAGATTTTTTTTTTTTCTATTCTCCGTATTGATCTACTTTTGACTCTGCCTCTAGTGCCCGAAGTTCAACTTTCGAAGATCTGCAAGTACTTTGGGAGAACTTCAGTAAGGAATTTTTATGACTTACGCTATTGAAAAGGAGAAAAGCTTTTGTTTGTAACTAGCGGTATCCGGCATCGTTTGCCCGATCCTGAAGAAAGGAGATCCTCTAAACTGCGCCAATAGAGTTAAGTCTCCTCAACATCGCATATAAGATCCTGTCTGCAGTATTATGTGAACGCCTAAAACCGATCGTCAACAACCTGATAGGTCCTTATCAGTACGGTTTCAGGCTGCGAAAGTCCACCATTGACCAAATATTCACACAGATCTTGGAAAAAACTCATGAATGTAAAATCGATACGCACCACCTCTTCATCGATTTCAAAGTTGCCTATGATAGCGTGTATAGAGACGAGGTATAGGCATCCCTGCCAAACTCGTCCATTTGTGCAGAATGACGATGGAGAACTTTCGCTGCTCCATCAAAGTCGGTAAGAACATGACCGAACAATACGACGTCAGAAAATGTCTTAGACAAAGTGACGCCCTATCATGCGATCTCTTTAACATAGTTTTTGAGTGAATTTTACGAAACTCACAAGCCAACACCGGTGGTACAATCTTTTACAAGTCTGTACAACTACTCGCTTATGACGATGGCATTGACATAATCGGAAGAACTCAGCGGGCAGTCAATGGGGCATTTACGAGTATTGAGATCGAGGCAACAAAGATGGGTTTAGCGGTCAATGAATGCAAAACAAAATATATACTGTCTACAGAAAGGACACCCAACATCGGCGTCTTGGACAGAACGCCAGAATAGACAGATACAATTTTGAGGTAGTAAAGGATTTTGTTTACCTAGGCTCCATGGTGAACTCCGCAAATGACATCAGTAGGGAGATCACACGAAGAATTACTCCTGCCAATCGTTGTTTCTATGGGCTAAGACGGCAATTGAGTAGCAAAGCCCTATCTCGAACTACTAAGGTAACTCTTTATAAGACACTAATCATCCAAGTCCTGCCGTATAGCACAGAGGTATGGACTTTGTTAAAATCGGTTGAGGATGCCCTTGGTTACTTTGAGAGAAAATTTTCGAAGGATCTTTGGTCCAGTTTGCATAGACGGTGAGTGGAGTAGAAGGTACAATGCCGAACTATACGGCCTGTACAAGGACATCAACTTAGCCAGAAGAGCTCACATACAGCGACTAAGATGGCTGAGTCATTTAGAGCGGATGGAGCCCAACGTTCCCGCTAAGAAAGTCTTCGAATCCACCCCAGATGGACGATGCAGTAGAGGACGACCTCGTGGTATGTGGCGCAAACAAGTGGAGGGGGACCTCAACCAACTTGGCATGCGCAACTGGAGGCAGCTGGCTCGTAACCGCGCTGGCTGGAGAGGTTTATTGGTTCAGGCCCAGGTTCACCCGGGACTATAGCGCCATCTAAGTAACTAAGTAAGTAAGTAAGTAAGCGGGTACCCGGCGTGCGTGACTGCGCCTAACAAAAAAAAAGGAAATGTCAGGCAGTCACCAGGGGCATCAACAGGCAGGCAGGCGCTTGGGGTAAGTGTGTTAAAAAAAAACAGTCGTGTGCCGGTCAACAGTAAGTAAGTAGTCCAACCTTAAATAGATACGAGTATGGTATATCAACTTTTTTGTAGAACTAAAGTAGTGGGCAAACTGCTGGACCGACAGTTACCCGGCCCTGCGTCGCTGCGCCTAACAAAAAAAAAGTTATTTTTTAGTAGCAAAATACTATAATGGTTAGTGTGTCGGATCACTACGCATGAGGTTCCAAGTTCGAATCCCAGAAAATACCAAAAATACATCCGAGAGTATTATTGTCACGAAAAACTGTAGGTCCCTTCCATTCGTGTGAAAAATATAACGCACACCATGAGTGGTTGCGAGAAGCTAGGCCCTGGCACTTTAAAGAGCTGTTGCGCCAAATATTTGTATTTTTTGTAAAATACTATAGTACTAAAGCAGTAGTTCGATTTTGACAAAACTTCATAGGAACACTCTTTCGGACCAATAGCAAAGATTGGCTGAAAATTTGAGATCAATCGGCTCGTTCGAATCGTGAGTTATGGTCGCGAGTTCATACAAAAATCCCATGGATAAAAGCACTTTCAGATTTTCCCAAATTTTCCAATTTTTCGGCCAACTTTGCCAATTTTTTTTCCGTAAACACTTTACTCGGACTATTGCGAATATTTAAAAAAAAAAATTAGCCAATTCGGTCGAGCCGTTCTCAAGTGATGCGCTTACCAACGAACAGCATTTAATTTCAATTTACTAAGATATCATATCAATGGAAAATATAAATAAACCATTTCATCACGGTCATTCGCTACTATGTGATCACCAACAAGAAGGCCCCCATAGGACAATACTTCAATTAAAAAAAAAAATGTTAAACCAGTTAGAGTCAAGTAGAGTTCTGGTGGCCAGGCTTCCAAAAAGGAGGAAACAAAACTACTAAACGGCAACACAGAGGGTCACATATTTTGAGGCCGAGGCTTTTTTTTTTTTGTTTGTTCCTCTTGTACAACTCATGCCCGCGTGGCAACGACACTGCGACCTGAAAGATCTATTGTATCGGAGGGTTGGAGATAATCTAACAGACGTACATACTACATCCCTTATTAAAGTGAGTATGTCTTTCGTAGCGGAGCATTTCAGTTCCACTGAAGTAAGTATCTCCTTGTGAAGAATACGTTTCCTTAACCAGTGTAGTGCCGGGCATTCACAAAGAATGTGTTCGGAGGTTTCATCCTCCTCTAAACAGAACCGACAGTCCTTCTCTTGGCACAGGTTCATCTTGTTAAGGTGGTTTCTCAAGCCGCAATGGCCAGTAAGAAAGCCCACAAGCTTCTTAATACTTTCCCTATCTAAGTTGAAGATTTCCTTATAGGGGTAAGGCTTGATTAATCGTTTGGATTGTCTTAGACCTGACCCACTAGTCCAGTGGTCTAGACGAAGTTTGTTTTCCCAGTCGTTAATCAGCGTTGTAGCTGTCAGGACCTATGAACGCAGATTCTGAGCCAGCAGTAGCAAGCTCATCTGCAGATTCGTTGCCCACAATCCCTTTGTGGCCGGGTACCCAACCGAGTTTTACCCTGTTGTATTTGGCAAGGTCTTGTAATGAATCGTAGCAGCATTTCACGGTCACGGTTCTGGAGTCCATTTGGTTGGACGATAGTGCCATAAGTGCTGCTTGGCTATCTGAGAAGATATGTATTTTAGCGCCTTTGATCCCCTTGCGGAGATTGTGTCTGGCGCAAATCTCAATGGCATAGATTTCAGCCTGAAACACAGTGGGAGTCGTACCCATAGGTACCGAAATCTTTGTGTTGGGTCCAAAAACCCCAGCTCCAACTCCAGAATCCATCTTCGAACCGTCGGTGAACCAGACCAGACTTCTAGGGTCCAGTGTTGGAACACCATTGGATCAGTTTTCGCGGTCCAATATTTCAACCTCGAATAACCTACCAAAGCCGTGTTGTCTGACCATAATATCTGGTAAAGTGGAAAACTGTCTCTTTTGGGATTGAGTTGAGTATCTTAAAATGTCCCACAAGGTCACCTGGTTTATACTCGTGATATAACTGCAGCCTGATGGCATATCTAGCAGCCATCTTCCTAATGAAGATTGGTAAGGGCATCGCACCTGTAATGCCAAGACAGACAATAACTCCTGCAACTTGTTTGCCGTTGTCTGCTGGAGAGTTTTTGGCCACCAGATGATGGCCGCGTATGTGATAATGGGTCTAACCATCATTATGTACAACCAATGTATCCTTTTAGGAGAGACACCCCAAGTTCTGCCGTATAAGCGTTTACTGGCCCACAGTGCTCTAGTAGCGCGCTCCGTGGCGGACTTGATATGTGAATTCCAATTAAGTCGTTTGTCAAGAATTACACCAAGATATTTGACCTCGCTGAAATAAACTAGTGTGGTGCCTTTGATTGTAATGGGTTCAAGGTTGACATGTGTCTTCCTTGTAAAAGGCACTAGAAGAGGCCGAGACTTAGTAGAAAACATCGATTTAGGAGATAAGGTTACTACGACAGGGTGCTTCAAATAAGTTTATGCTGCAAACCAAAAAAAGTTACGGATATCATGCATGTGAATGGCTTGAAGTATTCTAGATTTATGGATTCCTAAACTTGTGCTTTTCGGTAGACCTTCCATTGTAAAAAAAATTAAATCTTCCTGAGTGGACAATTTATCCATGACCAACGATCCTGATTTTTATGTAAACGTAACTCTCTTAAACGGACACCTCCCTTACAGGCACAAATATCTCAGTCCCATCGGTGTCCGTTTAAGAGAGGTTACACCGTATTCAAAAAATGTCTATCGTGCAGACTAAAAAGGTTCAACAATCTAGATAAAAAGACAATATGTATATTCCGTTGTACAAAATTACCACATAAACATGCTGAATAGTTTAAAAAAATATTTTGTCCTCCACATTCAACCCGTGCTACCATTTTACTTATTTTTCTCTTTTCACACTCACTGGGATCATTTAAAACTGGTCCATAGTTTCTGGTTGGAAGATCTGTTAGATCGACGGTATTACTAATGTCGGAGGTTTTCAAATTCGCCGATTTTGCGGTGCGATGACAGCATCCACGCAATAGGCCATCACAGGTTCCCTGCAGGAGGCCACCTGTCATCCAACAACCCAAGAAGAACTCACAGGTGCCACCACGGCTCTGACATTGCACTTCAGTGTTAGTATCGGCTGGAAACGTTTGACATAGGAATTTTCACGAAAAATGATTTAAATTTTATGAAAACAGAGATAGAAATGATGAGAGAGAGAGAGAGAGAGGGTAGAAGAGGAAGAAGGAAAGTTAAGGAAGTAAAGCGCAACAAAATGAAATGTGATTACTAATGATCCTCCTACCTTTCTCCTTGAAAGTGCTGGCCGATTGTGGTCCCGTACTAACGCCGCCGCTACCGCCGCTGTCGACACCAGCGCCATCTATATCCTGTAGGCCAAATTCATTGCGCACCTCTTGAACGGCTGACAACTCATTCAAGCCAAAGTTCTGATCTCTACACGGACGGGAAGAATAAGAAGAACAAGACACGGGAAGTAGAAGAAGAAGGAAGATGTCATGATCATGTGAGACGTGATCGTACGTCAAAAGTGCATGCATACCTAAAGGCGATGTTATCGCTAAAGTACACCCCGCTGGACGTGCTCGTAGTGCCGAGATTGTCGTTCGAGGGGAACACCACCCGGGGCGATCGTGACGATTTGTACGGATAGTAGCGGGACTTCCTCGATCCTAAGTACTCACTGTAGTCGCCGCCGCCGTACTCGGTGAATGACTTTGGCGGCGCAAATGGCCGCGGCCCGGTCCGATAGTCACTGTCAGAGAAGTAAATACCACGCTGAGGCCGTGGGGCAGCCGCTATAGGCCCGTTGACATCGCCGAATTTTGTGACCTCGTCGCGAAAGATCTTCCCCGTGTATGACGGAGGCTTCGAGTTGGCACTTACACCGGGGAACTCTACCGAATGACCGCTGCTGATCGGTGGGCCATCGAAGGATTCCTCGCTGTAAGGCCGCTCATACGATCCGCTGTCAGTGAATATGGGATTGTCTTCTCGATATCCTTGCGGATGGAAGGGAAATTCAGAGTTCAGGTTGTAGCTTGGGAAATGGAAGCCTATGCGACGCCCTGACAAGTCATCTACATCGATCTTATCTTCGGATTGCGGACTTCGTTCCGTTCTATCGTTGATGAACAACTCACCGCTGTACTCTTCGACTGGGACGTCACCCACTGGCGGTGGTCTTATATTGGACAGGGTGACGTTTCTCTTCGGAAGAATTCGGTTGTCGTTGGAGCCACCCGGGAGTAGTGGAATGTAGACGTAGTTCCTTCCAGTTCGCGTTTGGTTCTCCGGTTTTTGTGAAACAAAGACGGGTGTGCCCTCGACTACGTCTGATCTGCGTTGGGCGTTACGACCACTGCGGTATGCACCAAAGGACTGTACTAAGCTTCCGTCGGATCGGCGGTGCATTCGGGGGAAGCTCACATCATCGAGCTTAGAGAAGGCATTGTGAGGCGCGTAGAGGTTTCTCGCTGATCTCTGTGGTTCTGCACTCACCCATGGGGCTCCTTGATACTGGCTGGTGGCTATGTCTGTCCTTGGGACTGAACTTAGATCGGTAAGTGAATGAAGTTGGCCCGTCCTCGAGGGGCTGTCAATTGCATTGGTTAGTATCAAACCGGCAACAATTGTTAGGAAACGCCATTTGTTGGATTCTAACATCTTACATTGAGGTCAGGGGTTATAGTGGCGGTAGTGGTGATGCTGGTGGGTGGTGGATTCACGTCAAAATTATTCCTAGCTTTAGATAGATTTCTGTTTGAGTTCAAGTGACGTCGCATACAGTACATCACATCAGGTTTGATGTTTCCTCTTATTTGTCAGCGAATACCCCTTCCTCGACCTTCCTCATAGTTTCACGACACAAGCGGTGACAAGCGAGAAACTGGTAATTGGTGTGCACGCGTTTACTGGGGGCCGAGATCTTGATCTTGAGATAGAGTGGCGAAAAGTCAATGGACTTGAGATGACGATGCCTCCCGGTGGTGATGGTGGTGGTAGAGTGTGCACTAATGTTTTCCACTTGCACTGATTTGTACCTGTCTCGTGATGGTGTTTTGTGGTGGTCGGTCCTCGTCGTAGTCGTCGTGGTTGTTGTCGTCGTCAGTTCAATGATCAAGTTTTTCGTTTGTTGTTTGCGTTCGTTTTTATTTTGATTTTTTTTTTCGCCTTTCAACTGATTACACTGCACACGCGGAGGTAAGATACTTTTTTAATTTAATTTTTTGAAATTTAACAAGTGACGGAGTTCGAAGTTTTTGTAGTTGGAAGTAGTGGTGTTGTTGCTGGGGTAATTGGCGATTGGTTTCGATGGAAAATTTCACCTCCTGTGCTATCGAATTGCATATAACATTCAGTGGCGGTGAATGCACCCATGTAACAATCGATCGGTTTTGGGAATTAATTGGTGCAGTAGAATGAAGAAACGTTTTTAAGGTTTATCTTTGGAAGGGAAGAACGATGGTATCTGAAAAGAAAAGAAGAAATAAAAATAAATATTTATGAACTAGTTCCTTTTCTAAGTTGGAAATATTCTACTGTGTTGGAAAGGTATAAACCAATGTCCCAGCGGGATTCAAGTAGATGCATAAGCAACTTCTAAGTATACAGTGATCATATTTTGTTCCTCGATAAATCCAATTTTTTGTTTAAAAAAGTCTGAGTACACAAAACAATTAATAGAAGAAACTAAACCAATGAAAATTGGAATTATAATAATTTAATCATACCATGTGTTTTGAAATTTGTTTAGTATTTGTTACTGTAGCGTTTATCGAAAGAGCTTAAGTAAGTAGTGTCAGTTACCACGCCCAGCAGGTTTTTTCTGGCAATTTCTGACCCAACATTATCTCCAATACTGAGAAAATATTCAGGTATCTGCTGAACTTCGTTATGAAGGCATACCTATTGCCTTGTACTTAGCTTTTTCTATGAAATTTATATCTTTGGAATATTAGGAATAACTTAGGAATCTAAACCTCAACCGAACTGTCCGTTATATTCGATGGGCTTGCTGCAAAATTAAGATTAACCTAATTGGTTAATTGGCTTGGCAAAATCGCGTCATCACTTCCTCGTGGTGCCCGCTGGATAGCTATCTGATAGCGAAGTAACGATGAGCGTATGCTGAGTCTGACGATATATGTGTAGATGAAGACTCAGACCTGCGTAAGCACATCTGGATGAACGTAAGCGCGCATATGTTTAACTGGACGATGCATTTCTTGTTGACCTGATTGGCTGAAATGCGTCTCAGAAACCTAGCAAGAGTTCCTCAGAAGGAGGACGTGCGGAGGATGAATTCTCCTGATGGAATCAACGGTGACTTCTACAGGCCAACGGATACCTTATTTGAGCTACTTCGACATATTTGGAGCTGAGGTCTGTAAGGATTTTCAATACTGCGTCAGGGTATTGAAAAAGAGATGGTGCCGGATGAACCCTTAATGGGCCAACGGCAGCACTCATATCCCTGAAGTGGGTTTCTGGCATCGGTATATCCGACCTCTTGTTCTAGGGCTAAAAAAAAAAGGATCTGGTCCTCCAGGTTGGGGATTGTACCGTAGGGCTAACTCCCTACCACATAAAAATCATTTGGTTACGACGCAACCAACAGCCTCGGAAACGGATGATTTTACTGTTGACGATACAAGTAAACACAAAAAGGACAACGATCTTCGTGTTTGCACATGGAATGTTAGGTCCCTCTACAAACCACGTGCAGCAGAACAACTTGCGGAGACCCTAAAATGTTTTAAAGCAGATATTACCGCCATCCAAGAAGTGCGATGGGATGGGCCGGGCAAATGGAGGATGAGAAACTGCGATATCTACTACGGCGATTGCTTCAGACAACAAGGACAGCGTCTATTCGGGTGAGGATTTGTCATTGGAGACAGACTTAGACACGAAGTCTTGAGATTCTGCCATGTGAACGGGTGCCTTCTGACTATCCGTATCAAGGCTAAATTCGCCAACATTAGCTTAAATATCTTGCACAAGACGTATGAGCAATGCACTAGCCGACGTTAAAATAGTTCTAAGTGATTTTAACGCAAGCTAGGAAGAGAGGACGTCTTTAGTAGCGTGGTCGGAAAGCACAGCCTGCACGACATCACATCCGACAACGGACACAGGCTAATCGACTTTGCGGCGGGGCGAAACTTTGTCGTAGGTAGAACGCGGTTCCCACGTCTCGATATTCACAAGGGAACATGGCTCTCCTTTGATCGAAAAATTGTCAACCAAATCGATCACATTGCGATCGATGCTAGGCACTCTTCCAATATTCTGGGTGTCCCGACTTTCCGAGGACCCAACGTGAACTCGGATCACTACCTGGTTGTAGCCAAGGTATGGACGCGGGTATCCAGAACGGAGCGAAATAAACGAAATACTGTGAGGAAATTTGATGTCGGGTGGCTACAGTCGCAAGAGACGCCAGAGCCCTTGCTGATCGAGTTTCTTCTAATCTTAATTTAAGTCCTATGCCGCCAGCAGCAAATGCGGAAGACCAGTGGCAGCGTTGCCAACAAGCCATCAGAGATGCCGCCTCTGATGTACTGGGTTTCTCTCGGCCACCACAACGAAACCTCTGGTTTGATGAGGAATGCCGGCAAGCACACGCAGCAAAAGAAGTGGCGTACAAAGCGGCGCTGCATAGAAGGACCAGAGCTGCTCGTAAGCCTTTGACCAAAAGGTAAAAGGCAGTTGGTGCTGATGATATGGAAGGAACAGTTCTGCAGACTGTTAAACGGCGATGATGACCAATATTCCGCTGTCAGGCAGAATCAGCCATTCAACAGTGACGATGACAGTCAAGGTTCCCGTCAACCCGATCAGAATGAAGTGAGGATAGCGATATCTAAACTCAAATCCAACAAAGCTGCTGGAGCCGACGACCTTGCCGCTGAACTTTTCAAGGCAGGAGGAGATGAGTTGGTAAGGAGCATGCACCAGCTCATCTGTAAAATCTGGTCGGACAAAAGTATGCCCGATGAATTGAACATCAGCATCGTTTGCCTAATCCTGAAGAAAGGAGACCCTCTGAACTGCGCCAACTACAGAGGTGTAAATCTGCTCAACATCGCATATAAGATCCTGTCTGCCGTATTATGCGAACGCCTAAAACCGATCGTCAGCAACCTGATAGGTCCTTATCAGTGCGGTTTCAGGCCGGAAAAGTCCACCATCGACCAAATATTCACACTACGGCAGATCTTGGAAAAAAACTCCAAAAAACCCATCCGTTTGTGCAGAATGACGATGGAGAACTCTCGCTGCTCCATCAAAGTCGGTAAGAACATCACCGAACCGTTCGATGTCAGGAAATGTCATGCGATCTCGTTAATATAGTACTTGAGAGAATTGTACGAAACTCACAAGCCAACACCGGTGCTACAATCTTTTACAAGTCTGTACAACTACTTGCTTACGCCGATAAAAATAAATAAATACTTGGCGCAACAGCTCTTTAAAAGTGCCAGGGCCTAGCTTCTCGCAACCACTCATGTTGTGTGCGTTATATTTTTCACTCGAATGGAAGGGACCTATAGTTTACTGCCGTATCCGAACGGCGATTTGAGAAGCTTTTTCGAGACAACAATACCCTCGGATGTTTGTCAGACGCTCGCGAGAGGTGGGATTCGAACTTGGAACCTCATGCGTAGTGATCCGATACACTAACCTCTTACGCCATGGCGCCCACGGCGCCCACGGCTGTCACCGCATAGGGTCTTTTATATTTCGACTCCAGCTTGCGTGACGAACCGGTAGATGTAGATTCACCATTCAGCAACATTACTAGAACACCCACCGCGTAGATTTTATCTTATTATATCTAGAGTCATACTTCTGACTCATTTGGGATATAATATTGGCTTCAGTTCCTTTTCTTTTGACTTCGTCCATACCTTGTAGATTCTGGTTAAGTTCAACAGCTCGCAGAAATACATCTGAGAATGGAGCTTTAGGTATATACCCCATTAGCCATTTGTTGTGCTGTTTTCTTGTTTCTTTCGTTGTAGGTGCTATTTATGCTCCATTGGACCACCCTTACCTTTTGGTCCCATCTTGTGTCATCTTTTTTACCACAGTGAAAAGCGCTTGCAATATTGTTCGGTTATAGCGTTCCACTTGTCCATTCGCTCTTGGATTTTTTGTGATATCGAGTACATGTAATATTTTATGTTCCGCTATATATTCGCGAAATAGCTCAGATGTGAATGCCGTTCCACTGTCCGGAATTATGGGAAAGATATATGAGATGTTTTGTAGAAACTTGATTAGAGGCTACGTTTAAGTGTTGGACAAGTGCCTTCGTATATACGAGTATGTACGTCGATCAGCACTATGATGTGGATATCCCCCTTTGTTGATCTTGTGAATGATCTTAGGTGGTCAGTGTGGATCATGTTGAAATCTCTTCTTCTCGATCGTGTGCAATTCTGCCTGAGAGTGCACTTCATTTTTATTTTATACCCAATACATTCAGCCCAGGCTTTTATATATTTTTTGACAAGTTGAGTTATTCTCAAGAACCAGTGTCTTGATCTTAGGTGTTTGATAGTCTTGTTCCTAGAGAAGTGTCCCATTAGGTCATGGCTTCCCCGAATCACTCGTTGTCTTACGCCCTTTGAAAAGTACAGTCTATCTTTTCCATCTACGGGTCTGTACAACCAATCTTCTGGTGCTATATAGTCATTATGCTTTTGTTTTTCATTTTTATCCAATTGTGGCTTCTTAATTACTTCTATTATTTTGACCAATTCCGCATCTTGTAGTTGTATACATCCAATCATCTTCATTAATACTTATTTTAAGGACATCCATATTCACGACCTCCCATTCTTTTGCTGCTTCGTGTTGTCGGCGAGAGAGAGCGACAGCATAGGCTATTGCCCTTCCAGGTCGATGTTTTATACCTTATCGTAGTCTTGCATTTTAAGCCACCAAACATCGGTGTCTCCTCGGTTCGCGTAACAATAGCTTAGCCAATTCCTGGGAAGCTTTTATTTATTAAGCTGCTATGACCCTATTATGAATTTAGATCAATTTTAGTCCCACATAACTCGACAGTAGTTTAACTCGTATTACATTCGTCGCCAAAATCGATCTTCGGTTTTCAGTGCGCCTAGAAATAGGCTTTGGACTAAATAGAGGCTAGTAACGATCATTAGAAACTCCACTAGCTCTTGATCACAAATCTTTTAAAGAATCCTAGGCATTTAACACAACGACCTGCAGAGTCATTGATTCAAGTGAGCTTTATTTCTTCTTCTTCTTCTTTTTCTCATTCTTCTTCTTTTTCTTCTTTGTCTTGGCCTTAGTCCTATCTATGGTTGGCTCTCCCTGTACGATATCGCCAGGCTGTTCTGTCTTTGGTTGTCTGGTTATCCACATTCCTCTTCCGCACAGTTGCTCCATATTCTGGGTCCTCTTCTTATCTCTTGTAAATTCATCGCTTGTCTTACCGCGTGGTCTTCTGGTCTCCGTATGACATGCCCATACTAGCGGAGGCTGTTTTTTTTTTAGCTTTCGATAGATCGGTGTGATTTTTCTGCTGCCTCTGATATGCTTGTTCCTGACTTTACCAAGCATCGTTACTCCATTGGTCCACCTAAGCATGCGCATTTCAGCAAGATGTAGTTTTTGTTCCAGTTTCTGAGGTGCTGCCCAGCAATCAGAGGCATAATGACAGTGATGGTATTTTTTAACCAAAGTTTAGTTCGATAGACATAATTGTAAATTTCTTCTAGTTGTACCACTGCTGTTTTGATAGTTCTGTGTATACGTAAGTACTTATAATAATTGTTATTGTATTTATTTCGAAGCAACAAATTCCCGAATTCGCACCGTACCTCCCAGTAAAGCTGAAATAATAACAGCAATTAAGTCCCTCAAGAAAAACAAAGCGGTGGGTATTGATGGCATCCCTGCCGAGCTATTTCAAGCGGCGCCAAATACATCGGCAGATTTGCTGCATCCGCTAATACGGAGAGCTTGGGATAGTGAACAATTTCCACAGGAGTGGAAAAGGGGGATGATCATTAAGCTTCCAAAGAAGGGTAACTTGATGGAGTGCGGTAACTGGAGAGGCATATGTGTTCTTCCAGCTGTAGCCAAAATAATAGCTAGAATAATTCTAGAACGAATTAAAGATCATTTAGATTCAACTCTCGATGTCGAACAGGCAGGCTTTCGCGCTGGATCCTCCTGCATCGACCACATAAACACCTTACGGATCATAATCGAACAATGCGTTGAGTATAGGTCTCCGCTACATTTACTGTTTATCGACTTCGAGAAGGCTTTCGACAGCTTGAATCGAGATGCTATCTGGTTGGCCTTGCGCAGGAGAGGCATTCCAGAAAAGCTTATAGCTATTATCAAGGCTACATATGAGGGCGGCAAGTGTCACGTCGTGCACAATGGTAAGGTGTCGGAGGACTCCAAAGTGGAGTACGTCAAGGGTGCATACTGTCACCACTATTGTTTTTGGTGGTTATCAGCGATGTACTCCGTGCAGCATTGACGGAAGGCAACTATGGAATTCGTTGGACTATGACATCTTACCTTAAACACCTAGATTACGCTGACGATGTTTGTCTACTTTCACATCGGATAATGGATCTTCATTTGATGGCCCAAAATCTAGAAGCTGAGGCAAACAAAGTGGGGCTAAAAGTAAACACAGCCAAAACAAAAGCCCTGAGCACTTCTTCTGACAACCGCGCTCAACTTAACATTGCCGGACAGGAAGTCGAGAAAGTTGATAACTTTCTTTATTTAGGAAGTGTGGTCTCGGCTAATCGCGGTGGCACCGAACTGGATGTGTGCAGCAGAATCGGGAAGGCTAAAGCTGCGTTCGGAATGCTATCTAAAATCTGGAGAAGCAATGTTATCAGCTTAAGAACCAAGCTGCGACTGTTCCGCTCCAACGTAGAATCAGTGCTGCTTTATGGGTGCAGTACTTGGAAGGTGGACACCATTAACACACGGAAGCTGCAAGTCTTTGTAAACAAATGCTTAAGAATCATCTTGAGGATTTTTTGGCCGAACCGCATCTCTAACGAGCAGCTTTATCTGAGAACGGGCCAAGAACCTATAAGCATTACTATACGAAGAAGAAAGTGGCAATGGATTGGATACACCCTACGGCGCGAAGACAACTCCATTGCGAAATACGCCATGCAGTGGAATCCGCTCACCCAGGCAGGCAGAATAGCGGGACGCCCTAGGCAAACGTGGCGCAGAACAGTTGAGGAGGAATCGAGCTCTTTAGGAATGAGTTGGAGGCAGCTCAAACGCGTTGCAGAACTCCGAACACGATGGCGCGCAGGCGTGGTTGACGCCCTATTCCCCCCGAGGGGTTAAAGGACATAAAAAAAAAAAAAAAAAAAAATTGTATTTAGTGAAATTAAAAGCAGATAAGTATGCCCTTAGTTAGGTTAGGTTAGGTTAGGTAAAGTGGCTGTCCTGACTTAGACCATTTAGGACTTGGGTCCATTGTGATACCACGTAGAGTTAAGACCGGAGAAATCACCGGTTACAGGGAAACTTCACCTTTCTCAGGAGGGCACTGTCTGAGAATAGCTGTACTTGAAGTGGCTAGAAGGGTGACTGACTCAATCAACCCTAAAATCAATGAGTACTGGGTAGGTGTACAAACACGTATTGGGAGTGATTGATTCAATCGAACCCCTGTATTGTTGTGTAAGTTATATAGGCAGGTATGGGCCTAAGTGAACCGTTCAGGTGTAGAGATGCATAAGCGTTACAGAGCGACTGATTCCATTAAACTCTAAGTACTACTATGCATAAGGTTTGACTAGTTAGGGTGACTATTTCAATCAAACACTTCATATCTGGGTGGACCGTGCAGGTGTAGAATTGCATAAGCATAATAGAGTGACTGATTCAATCGAACCCTTAACACCTAGGTGGACCTTGGAAGTAGAGGGGGTGCATAAGAGAAAACGAGGTGACTGATACAATCAAACCTTGTACTATTATGCAGTCGACTTATGGGAATTGGTTTGGCTAGGTAGGGTGACTGAATCAATCGAACCCTTAGTATCTAGTTGCCCTTAAATACTTTGAAAGAAATGTCATTCGAGTGATCCTTAGCCCCATCTAGATAGACAAGAACTGGATGAGAAGATGAGTATGCCCTGGGTTACTTAGGAATACAAATTTTTCGTTGGTCCCATGTGAATAGACAAGATCTGGATGAAAAGATACAACAATGAATTATATAGTCTGTACAGCGCATGGATCCAGCTTGAAGACCACGATACAGCGATTGAAATAGTTTGGAATATGTAGAGCAAATAATTATCACTGATGACGGAAGGAGGGATGATGCATTAGAGGAAGGCTTTTAACCTCCCTTCGTATAATTGTAAATCTCAGCTCTGTAGATAAGTCAAATGGTTCAAAAGTCACATGGGCGAGACGGACTCAAATATAGACAGACTGGTATCGTGTTGAAAGCATAAGAGATCCATTATTTGCTTGCAGACGTGGAACATTAAAAAATCGTTGATCAGCACTTTGCTATAAGATTTAAGGCTTAAGGCATAAGCGAAGTGTGTTCATTCAGATTGCAGTCTTCTGAGAAAAGAAGAACCCGATTGGAACTAGGTGCCGTTTTGATACCACCAACTCATGTGACCTGGATGTGACGGTGTTTTGGTGGGGAGCCTCTAGATACAACCTGTGGACTTAAGGAAGATTATTAAATATTTAATGTTTTGCTCTGAGACTTCCTCAAGGAAATTAAAAAAAAGTTTTCCTAAAGCTCGTTGCCTGACCCTAGCCGAATAGGCGCATAAAAATTGGATAAGGGATTTATTCTTCAGTTCCGACATTACAACTGCGACAGTGTGCGTTGTGTGGGATGCCTAGTTTGACTCCATGGTCTCCTATAGGCCAGTGACCCGTGGTGATCGCTGTTATTCTGGTCAGTTGTTTTGGTTTTGTTATATAAGCAGTTTACTTACTTACTTAGGTGGCGCTACAGTTCGGGGTGAACCTGGGCCTCAACCAACAAGCCTCTCCATTTAGCTCGGTCTTTAGCTTATTGCCTCCAGTTGCGCACTCCAAGTTGGTCGAGGTCCCCTTGAACTTGTGCGCGCCACCTACGGCGATGATTCCCTCTACTGCGTCGTCCCTCGGGGTTAGATTCGAAGACTCTGCGGGCCGGAGCGTTGGTGTCCATTCGCTCTACATGTCCTAGCCATCTCAGACGTCCAATACGCAGTTTTTGACTAGGTCGATGTCGCTGTACAGCTCGTATAGTTCGTGATTGAATCTTCTCCTCCAAAACCCATCAACGCAAACGGGACCGAATATCTAACGAAGAATTTTTCTCTCGAAGCGACCAAGGATATCTTCATCCTCTTTTAATAAAGTCCATGTTTCAGCGCCGTAAAGCAGGACTGGGATGATCAGAGTCTTATACCATGTCTCTTTAGTTGTTCGAGTAAAAGGCTTTACTGTTGAATTGCCTTATAAGCCCAAAAAAACAGTGATTGCCAAGATTGCGCTGATCTTGTTTTTAGAGTTAATAGCAGAGCCAAGGTAGACAAAGTCCCTTACTACCTCGAAGTTATAGCTGCCGACTGTGGCGTTTTGTCCAATTCGTCGGTGTTGGCTTTCCCTTCTTATTGACAGCATATACTTGGTTTTGCCCTCGTTTATCGCTAAACCCATTTTGGCTGCTTTCGCCTCAATGCTTGCAAACGCACCGGTGACAACCCGCTGAGTTCTTCCGATAATGTCTATATCGTCGGCGTATACAAGCAGTTGTACAGACTTGTAATAGATTGTGCTTCCGGTGTTGGCTTGTGAGGCTTTTGTAAGGAATTTTGAGGAGATTTCTGCTTTGACTGCTGCAAGTGGAATATGAACTGATTCCGCAAATGAGCAGTGGAGGGCTGAGCCTTACCTATGCAGCTCATCAGCAAGTTAATTTCCATAAAAGTTACTATGCCCTAGAACCCAAACAGGGTTAGCTCATTTCGGCATTCTTTGCCCAAGTAGTAAGTATACTCGTATGTACTAATTATCAAATGCTTTACCTTCTTTTCACTGCAGTACCATAGAAGCAACAAAATTCCAGAGCACTCAGACTAGTTGCGGTCCATCGTACTACCAGGCAGAAGCCATCGCTTGAACTGGTAGGCGTATGAATGTGAAGAAGTTAGAAAGTCAAGTAACGAAATGACATCATTTATACATAGCATCCTTGGGGGCACAGTAAAACAGACCCTCCGATGGTAGAGTAAATGGCGGCCTCTCACTACTCAACAATAAGATGATTCTTGATATCCGGCTTCCGATTGAATTGATTCGGACTAGAAAGAATGTGTTCTGCTAAGGAATTTTAGCGGAAAGGTGATCGGATGTCTTCTGATACTTCTTCAACATTCTGCACGGAAAGTACTACTTCCAATCAGTATGCCGAAAGGGTAATGACGATTGTGCAGAGATGAGCGGTTATTCTTAGCAGCCCGTGAATTCAACCAAAGTTCAGGACGAACAAGACTAGCAATACACAAGATATCGCTCGAATCGCAGCACGTACGTTTTGAAACAACAGTGAAATTCGAATATTCACTTCAGTCTCTAAGCAATAGTAGACGTTAGAGTTACTAAGCCAAACAAACTAGGTACACCATATTTGGAATGAAAAATAATTAGGAGTGTCCCAGCCAGGGAAGTGTTAAGAGACACAAAAGGCTGGATTTGCGGAAAATGGAGAATGTCCAATAATTACCTGTTTCACAGAGTTCATTCGAACAATCTTTCTCTTTATTTATATATTTTGTAATTAATCTTTGCAAGGCCTTTCTATTCCCATTTTCAGTTAAGTTTTCTTAGTTAGATGGAAAAAACGTTACGGCATTCTTATGCATAACATCTTAGACCAGCATCAACGTGGGAAAGAAATTCCAATCAATCTACTGTGCACTGTTTGTTTTCTTTGCTAAAACTAATTAACAAATACCTCTAATTCGACCTCATCTCAAGGCCGTTAGAAATTCCATCTCATTTCACGATGTTGTGTGGATGCCAACAAACGAATGCATTCATCAAACACAAGCATCCATCCACTACGCGTTTCCACTCCAAGCTCTCTGTGATCCCATTTATCTCTTTCTCCTCCATCATCGTTTATCACCTTTTTTTTCTCTCGGTTCTGAGTTTATTGGGAGTATTAAACTCTGATGACGATCATCATCAGTGCGGTGATTGTCGCTTGCCGCGCTCGATTGTGTGGCCATTGCACCGCGCGCGCGCGCGCGCAGCCGCAACACTTCGGAACAAGTTATACGACACCACGATGGCTTGGCAGGTTGATAAGATGAAGTACGATATCAATCAATTACGACATCGGTGCCGTTACTGAGCGCGGAGGCAGCTACTGCATTAGAAATTCCAATTCGAGCCAAACCAGTCATTATATTCGCTGGTCATGGTAACACGGCAGCAGCAACCACTAAAAGAAAGACTTAATGTGCATAATTATCAGCACTCTTCTCTGAGTGCAGTAGCAGCATCATCAGCGGTCCAGGTTATTGGCCCGACCGGGACACGAAGACGTGTGCCTTTCGTGTGAAATTTTACTTTCATGCGCGCGATGCACTATCTACTCTCGTTTTATTTGGTGGAAAGCTCCTGAAATTGATGCCTCCATTGAGCGGTGAGATGCCCAAACTTGCGTCCATTTATAGCCTGGCTTTAATCACTCCTCCCGATGCTGCTGCTGGTGGAACGAAAGTTGTTATGAAATCGATTCGATCCGAGTGCGAGCACAAATTACCGTCATACACACTCCACTGGCTATTCCGGAATCATGCGCAACGAAACCCATCCTCCAACGCGACGTGATGATGGCTCTGCAGAGGAACATTGCATCCGTCCATCGTTCGTCGTCCGTGAGTGTATTGAAAGAAATCGAAAGTGAGTGCATTTCGAACGTGAAATACAGCTTCTTGCGGCATTGCCACGCTCTCAAGTGCAGCAGAAAAAAACACGTTACACACACCACTCACACGCAGATACTAAGTCCGATCGGCCGCGAATGCAAAGTGCAACGAATTTTCAATCTTTTCCATAAGACAACATCCCGGGATAGTCGAACTGGGGGCTAGAGTATTACAGCACAACAAAAACATCGCAAATAACATGTACTCAGCCTCAGCGAAAAGGAAAGTGAAAACTTTTACTTTCCACAGATAAACGGCAAAAAAATTGTGAAAAACAGTTTACAGATACTGCTCGAGGAGATGCAGGTACTCGGGGGATACCCAAATGTAACAGCGGAAATGGGAGGGAAAAAAAACGTTTGAGGATGTTTACCGATTGATACAAGAGGGGAGTGGGGGTTGTAGTGATCTTTTTAATAACTAATCTTTGAAGTGGACAAATTGGTAGTGGACACCACCTGGGCAAGGAGAAATGTCTTGTTCAGATACGTCATCCGGTCGCAAATTGATATTTTCCTTCGTCGACTGTGAGTTTCCGTTTGGAAGTGTCGAAAGTTCAACTTTCCTCAACACGTTTCTTGTGTTTACGGATAAAGGCTTGTTGAGATGTCATTGTCATGGGGGAGATATTATATTTATTTCTTTATTATGATTCATGTGCTGAACTCTGGCCAAGTAGTCAGTTCCGTGATGATGTTGGGGAAGAATAATGATCCGAGAAAGGTTGGGGGCAAATGGTCATGTCAAGGTACAAACACTTCCTTTTGTTCGATTTAATCGAATTTTCTTCTTCACTAGAGGAATGTCTTGTATACTATGATCTCTTGTACGACCCTGCAATGTATTATACTATGTTTAGCTATAATGGGCACAAAGCTGAACATACTATTGACTTCCACTCAACGTCTAGATCAAATAGTATTCGTATCCGCGGCTTGGAACTCCGTTCTTAGAAACATGGGAAAGGTGGTCGCTTTGCTTTTACAGACGTAACACAAAAGGATTAAATAAGCAAAAAACATGTCATACCAACAGCTATATACCACCCTATGGAGGGAACAAAGAATGGTGAAACTGATTCAGAGCGCGCTGACAGAGGTAAGATGAAGATCTAGTTGCCCTTTAGACGAATTAGAAATTGGAATCAAATTAAAGCTTGATTTATAGATATCCACTCATAAAACTTTTTTCTACTAATTTCAACCACCACATTTAGGATCTACCTATCTATAGCACCTTCATTGGAAATGATGCAAGGTGACCTCAAGCTGATCTCAAAATGGTGTAGAACCAAAGGTCTAACCTTTTACCCTGGAAAACTATCCTTGTACCCTTTACTAAGAATAGAAAGCTCAAACTGAAGCAAATCTCACTGGAAAACACCCCGATCAGCTTTACAGCGAAAGCAAAATATCTTGGGATAATCCTGGACAAAAGCTTAACTGGAACTCTCACCTAAACGGTGTTATTAACAAGGCGACCAGGGCAATAAAGGCCCTGGCACTTTAAAGAGCTGTTGCGCTAAATATTTGTTTGACCAGGGCAATGTTCATGTGCCAACGCCTCTATGGTAAAAAATAGGGTCTGAAGCCCAAAATGATCTACTGGTTGTACAGCACAATCGTCAGACCAATGATCACCTACGCCTCTCTAGTATGGTGGCATGAAACACAACAGATCAAAGCTATGGAACAGCTGAATCAACTCCAAAGATTGGCCTGTGTCGGCATTACCGGGGCAATAAAAACGTGCCCGACGGCAGCATTAGGTGCAGTCCTCAACCTCACGCCGCTGCATCACACAGTGCAGAAAGAAGCTTTGCTAAGTGCTCTTAGGCTACCTCAGATACAAAAACTGAAACCTGACGATTTCACAGACCATCTGAGCTTTCTTGAAAATGTCCAAAACAACCCAATCTTCAAGATTTCAGATACGATGCTCAAGAGATTTCGGTGCTCCAGGAAATTCGAAGTGGTCATTAGTCACCGTCAAGAATGGAGAAACAAAGGTCTCAAGGCACCACCACAACGCACAAATCTGGTACACAGATGACTCCAAATTGGCAAATGGCAGTACCGGAACTGGGGTATATGGTCCCAACTTTCAGCGTGCGGCAGGGCTTGGTAAATCACCTGTCATCTTCCAAGCAGAAGTCCATGCGATAGAACTTTGTATTCGGGAATGCCTGCGAAGAAACACTACTGGCACCCGCATCCATATCTATTCGGACAGTCAGGCAGCACCAAGGGCCCTTAATTTCTATACGGTAGGGTTAAAGCTCGTGTGGGACGCATCGCATCTGCAAACCAGGTTACCGTAGCAAGGATTCCTGGACACGAAGATTTTGAGGAGAAGGAACGTGCAGACTGTCTGGCGAGGAGAAACGCTGAGTGCCCACTCATCGGCCCCGAACCCTACTTCGGGATACCACCCAGTGATATCGGCTCTTGTTACTGGCGAGCTAAAAGAATCGCCGAACACTGGGCCAACTAAAAGGGCTTAGGTAGGTAGGTAGGTAGGAGTGATTGTGTCAGCAAACCATGCCGACACTTAATTAGCGCAGAAGCGCCGTTTTATTACCACAACTCAAGTGACCTGACGGATGTTAACTACTAGGGGAAAGAAGAAGAAAAAGGGGGAAGGATTATTCAAATCCACCCCTTTGCATTGAGGAAGCTGATAATATCCCCAATGCTAATCTCCGCTAAAAAGGGCTTAAGACAAACGAAGAAGTTCATAAACCCTAACAGAAATAGAGCTAGCAAGCTACTTGAACTAAGCAAAGACGGTGACTATGACGAGTTGTGAACTCTAACGGGCTACCTAACTGGACACTGTCTACTCAAGTACCATCTAAATAAAATGAAACTTTCAGATACGGCCAGGTGCAGACTCTGTGGGGAACAAAGAGAAATAGCAGAACACACTCTTTGTGAATGCCCAGGGGCCGCAAGGAAACGATTACTCCATCTAACGTGGGTTTCGATAGGCCCAGCAGATACCTGGAACATGGAACCCAAGACATTATTGATATTTATCAAGAGCCTCAATTTTTAATTATGGTTAACCATTGGGCCAGCACAATCGATTTTATAGGTCGTAGTTGACTTAGCCCCCAATCATCGTATCGTATCGTAAGGTACTCTCGATTTTAGAACATAGACTCGGAGCATTACCTTATTGTACCCAAGGTGCGAATGTGGATATCTCAGAAGACATGACAAAGAAGAATAGCTGTGAGAAAATTTAACGTCGAAAAGCTACAATCGCAAGACACTGCCAGAGTCTCTGCCGAACGCGTATACCAAAATATCTCAATAACCCCTAAGCCACCTCTATCAAGTCCCGAAGACATGTGGCAACGCTGCCAACATGCCATCGGAAATGCCGCAGCTGAAGTGCTGGGTTTCGCTCCACCAACATCTGGAAACCTCTGGTTTGACGAGTACGTGGCGAGTACATGCAGCAAAACAAGAGGCATATAAAGCGGTGCTGCAAAGGAAGACGAGAGCTGCTCGTGAGCTCTACGAGCAAAAGAGACAGGAAGAACATCGGCTTCTCCAAAAGAAGAAGAAAGAGCACAAGAAGCGCACAATCGAGAATATTGAGAGCATATACTCTAGGAACAATGTACGCAAATTTTACAAAGAGGTAAAAAGAACGTACCAGACGAGCAAAATCCGTAAGGAAACCTGTAGAGATCAGAATGGAAAGTTCGTAGTAGAATCACAGTCAGTGCTGATAATATGGCAAAAGGCTGACCGGCTGAACTTTTCAAGACAGCTGGTGATGCATTGGTAGAAACCATATACCAACTAATTGCTAAGATTTTGTAAGACGAATGTACACTTGCGGTCATAAAAACCGCACCACATAATGAGTTCTCAGAAAATCAGTAATAACACCAGAGTGCAACTGTTTTTCCAAGAGTTATGATCAATATTTCCGAAAGCGGCGTTCGGCCTTGTATTCAGTGCAAAAAAAAATTAAATTCAGTTTGAATTGAGTTGAGAAATAAGTTAATAAAAGTGAAATGTCCGGTAAATATCAGCAACTGATTCGAGACGAAAGAGTTAAAATATTCACCCCAATTACCGTTGGCGCTTTCAGCTTTTCGACGATTGTTGTTTTATTCCTCAGATGTACCACGAATCCATTTTCATAACTTTTTCAATGTGAACGAGTTGTAATAGTATCTACACGAGAAAAAAATTGCGTAGCAACGTTAATCGGTCGGCAGGTCGTAGCCATGAATAAAACGACAATCGTCGAAAAGCTAAAAACGCCAACGGTAATCGGGGTGGTTGACTACGGTTGAGGAAGGGCTTTTCTATCGTGAGATTGAGGGGTTGCTCTGATTCAAACATCGTGCGGCTGATGAAGAAAAAAGAAAATTTGGATCGACTGGATAGGAAAAAAGGCTCAGGGCGAAAACGCAAAACTACCCAGAAGACGGACCATGTATTACAAGGAATTAGCATGAAAAATCACTTTAAAAGTGCTGTCCACATTAAAGCAGAGCCTTATGAATTAAATGAAGTAGACTAAGGTGCCGCAACGATACGCAGAAGGCTACGGAAGATAGGTTTATAGAGAAGGCGAAAAAGTCTCTTCTAACCACATAAATGAAAACAGCTCGTTTGACGTAGGCGAAAAGGTATCAAGATTGAACGCAAGATGATTGATATGGTCCGACGGAAGTAAAACGAATTTATAGTGTGCCGACAATTTGCCATATGTACGACGGTCAGCAGGTGAAAAGTTTAAGGACGAGTGCATGGATAAGAGAGTGAAGTTTTCTCAAACCCAAATGTTTTGGGGATGTTTTTCTTTTTACATTTTGGGCCCTTTGCACTTTGTTAATGAAACTATGAACGCTCAAAGGTATAGACAAGTAATAAGCGGGTTTGGTGCCAGCCATTGAACAGCGTCATTCGTATATTGACAAATGCATTCTTCAAGCTGATTCAGGTCCTTGTCGCCGAGCCAAATCGCTAAGTAAACTGCTATGAATTAACTTTTAGAAGTCGACTACATATAGTTGGCGTCGCTTCAACAAAGCAGAGAGGTTCTAAAACTGTGGACCTTTTGGATAGGTGGAAGCTCTTCCTGTCAGGAGTCGCACCCTCAATGTCTGCTCATGCGGGAGTGCGGATACTCACAAGTCCCAGGTTGACAGACAGAGTATTGGAGTGGATACCATTAGGAGGGAGAGTTGCGATCTTAAAGCTCAAGCTTGAAAGATCAACTCTGGCATTGGTGCAGGTGTATGCACCGAAGCTTCAGTCAAAGTATGCAGCTTTCTGAGATGAAGTTGATGTTGCCCTTGAAAAGGTTGCAGATATGGATTCTTTTGTCCTGTTGGGTGACTTCAATGCTCATGTGGGTGTAGATGTTATGACATGGGGGAGTGTGATTGGGAGGAACCGTGATCCTGATCAAAACGCGAACGGAGAGAAGTTGTTGAATTTTTGTTGTGAAAATGGCTTATCCATCACGAACACTATCTTTCCATTCACAAATATCTACACATGGTACCGTCAGAGTCTTCAGCAGAAGTCGCTGATCGATTTCTTTGTGGTACCATCGTGTCTGAAGAGAATGGTTTGTGATGTTCGCGTATTGAGAGGGGCCGAACTGTCAACTGATCATCACTTAGTGCTGTGCAAATTGTATCTTAGCGAGAGAGCGCCTCCCCTACCAAAGCGTAAACCAAGGATGGTTACACGCATACGATGGGAGAGGTTACAGGACGATGAGATACGGGAGACATTTGCGCGGCAAATATCTGAAAGGTTTGAACGAATTCCAACTGTTCCATAAAATGTAGAGGAAGAATGGCAACTGTTTGCAACAGCGATTATTGCCTCTGCGGGAGATGTGTGTGGAGTGAAGCGGCTGGTGGGGAGAAAAGGACTGCTTGGTTTAAAACGCCCGGAGTACAAGAAGCCATCAGAGAGAAGAAGAGAGCCTTTAAGTTGTAGATTCACTTGGGTAACTCCGATTCTCGAAATCGGTACACTGAGGCGCGAAGAACTTGCAAATTAGCTGTGAAAAAAGCAAAAGAACAGTCTTGGAAGGAGTTTGGCGAGAAGTTGGAACGTGACCACAGATCTGCAAATAAGATGTTCCGGCAGACCGTCCGCCGACTCAGAGGAAAAAAGTTGAATATCGTTGAAGGAGTTAAATCCAAAGACGGTACACTTCTGTCCAATGAGGAGGACATCTTACGCAGATGGAGCGAGCACTTTTCAGAATTGCTCAATCCCGAACACGGCACCGAAAATGACAGACCTATTTTCGAGAGTTGGGCGGAAAGTAGTCCTACGGTAGAGGAAATAACTTTGGCGATCAAAGTGCTAAAAGTTGGCAAATCTGCTGGTGTGGATGAAATTCGGCCAGAAATGCTAAAGGCTTTAGGTAAAGAGGGAGTGCAATGCCTCTCGCGTGTCATTAAAGTGGCCTGGGAATGCGGTGAAACACCTGGTGATTGGCAAATGGGGGTGATAGTTCCTCTTTTTAAAAAAGGGGATAAAAGAGATCACGCCAACTGGTATATCCCTTTTAAGTCTCCCTGGAAAAGTCTTCGCTAAAGTGCTAGAAACGCGTTCCAGAGCTGTGGTTGAGGACAGTTTGGGGATGCGTAGTGCGGTTTTCGTCCCGGTAGACGCACAACCGACCAGTTAATCACTCTCAGAATGGTTCTTGAGAAGGTCTGGGAGTATGCCAAACCTGTCTACACTTGTTTTGTAGATTTGAAAAAAGCATATGATAGGGGCGCCGTGGCATAAGTGGTTAGTGTGTCGGATCACTACGCATGAGGTTCCAAGTTCGAATCCCAGAAAATACCAAAAAGTTTTTTATGGTCCCACCTCTCGCGAGCGTCTGACAAACATCCGAGAGTATTGTTGTCACGAAAAAGATTCTCAAATCGCCGTTCGGATTCGGCTTTAAACTGTAGGTCCCTTCCATTCGTGTGAAAAATATAACGCACACAACATGAATGGTTGCGAGAAGCTAGGCCCTGGCACTTTAAAGAGCTGTTGCGCCAAAATATTTGTATTTTATGACAGGGTTCTTCGAGGCAAACTCTGGAGTGTTCTGCAGGAGTATGGGATTGATGGTTCCCTGTTAAGGGCGATTCAGTCTTTATATACAAACTGTAGAAGCTGTGTTCGGATAAACGGTGTTAAATCAATACAATTCACTGTGGGCGTTGGACTCCGCCAGGGGTGCGTTTTGTCACCTCTCCTCTTTATTGTATATATGGATTGGATGTTGCAGCGCAGCCGTGGCGGGGAATGATTCGAAGTGGGAGACCTAAGGATTAGTCATCTGCTCTTTGCGGATGATTTGGTCATCCTTGGGTCCTCTCAAACCGAACTTCAGCGCGCACTCGAAAGGTTTGTAGCAATTTGTGATGATGCTGGAATGAAGATCAACGTGAACAAGTCAGAAGTAATGGTCGTTTCCAAAAAACCCATTCAGTGCACTCTGCATGTTAGTGGAGTTCCACTGAAGTAGGTGGATAAGTTTAAGTACCTCGGGGTCCTATTCACGAGTAATAGGAAGAGCAATGCCGAGTTATCCTGTAGAATTGGTCAGACTGGATCAATTTTGAGAGAGCTTGGCCAATCTGTTATAAGGAAGGCTAAACTTAGTGTTCAAGCTAAGCTATCGGTTTTAACTCGGTGTATGTTCCAACTCTCACCTATGGTCATGAAATTTGGGTAGTGACCGAAAGAATAAGATCGCGGGTACAAGCAGCCGAAATGAGGTTCCTTAGCGGTGTTGCTGGAATAACTCGTGGGGATCGAGTGCGCAACACCAGAGTACGCGAGGCGCTCAATGTTGAGCAGCTACTTCTACAAACGGAACGATCTATGCTTCGATGGTTTGGTCACGTAGTGCGTATGCCCCCAGACAGGCTTCCAAGACGTGCCATGGTGGCCGTGGCATCAGGTAGGCGACCCCGCGGTAAGCCTTGAAATAGATGGTTGGACCAAGTCCGGCATCTCTCCTGGAGCCGTCTAGGGATTCCTCCTGATGAGTTGGAGTCGATAGCGGAGGATCGAGAAGGATGGAGAGTCCACCTGAGCATCCTACCCCTGAAGTTCTGGAATATGTATGAGATGAGACTGAAATTTCACAGGATATCATTAAACTTCTAGTAGACTCGATGCCCACTAGAATAAAAGCGGTTATTACCGCCAAAGGAGGAACAACCCTGTACTGATGATTTTGTGCTAAAATTGGCATGTCTAAACATCTCATATATACACATTTAAAAAAATACATCGTTTGATTTTTTTTAACGAATAACAGTACGAATAAATTGCCAAAGAATAAGAAAATGTATTGTTTTTGCTTTCTTTGTTCATATCTTTTTCTTAACATTCAATAACAGATGGAAATTAGGTAGAAATACTCATAAACTACTGCGGAGTATTTAACAAAAAACTTAATTTCATTATAAAACGGATGATCGTAGTTATTAACAATTTTTCAATAATTTTGATATGATGCTGTTTTTATGAGAGCAAGTGTATGTTTGATGAATAGAATTTCAGCATCGTTTGCCCGATTTTGAAAAAAAGGAGACCTTCTGAACTGCGCCAACATTGCATATATGCACTATCTTGGGTAACCTTTCTTGTTGCATCTCTATGCCCCTTACCACATAGTCGAGATGGAGTTTGAAGGTATCTAGGAATGGGGGTGCTACTCTAGTCTCCAGGTGAAGCAGGTCGCCGGATGAAACAGTAAAGTCATTTTTCTACTACTTCAAGTGAACAACAACCCCATGCTTGAGCAGGATAAAACAGGCTGAATGCTGCAGTAAATAAATAAATATTTGGCGCAACATCTCTTTATCATAAGTGCCTCTGCAACCACTCGTGTTGTGCGCGTTATAATTTTTCACACAAATCGAAGGGACCTACAGTTTAGTGCCGTATCTGAAGGGCGTTTTTGAGAAGCTTCCTCGTGACAACAATACTTTCGGATGTTTGTCAGACATTCGCGAGAGGTGGGAGCGTGAAAAAACTTTTTGGTGTTTTCTGGGATTCGAACTTGGAACGCGCAGTGATCCGACATACTAACCACTTGCGCCACGGCGCCCATGCCCATGATACAGTAGCACGAAATATTTCCTGTTTCGAACAGTGACTGATGCTTTTATTGTTTTTATATCACGCTCAAAGTGAACAAATCGTGCTTCACTTCAGCTAGCTTGTGCTTATTCGTATTTAATTTAGGCGTAATCAAGACACCGAGTTGTTCATACTCCTGCACAATCTCAATATGTTCTGCTTGAAAGTTTCATTTTTTTGTCTGGGACTATCTACCTCTACCAACCCTGAATATCATTACCCTTGATTTCGATTAGTTTACTGATAGGTCGCAAGTTTTACAATACATATTTGTTCATCCTATTGACCATTACGTGCATTGGGTTCACCGAATCTGCGAAGAAAACTATGTCATCTGCCAACACAAGAGTTGGTATCATGGTTTGACCTATATCAATCCCACTCTTGACGTGATCTATTATGGCATTTATAAATAAAATTAATAAAAGAGTACTCAACACGCATCCTTGTTTCACCCTGTCCATCCATCCTGTCTTGAAATTCAAAAAAATCAGCAATAAATACAAGATGACCCAAAATGGCGCAAATGGTGGCAACTGTCAGTTTTGTTTTGATATTTGTAAAGAGATGAAGAATACAAGTCGACTAGCCATGGAACGCTATACTCCTCAAGATCGCGGAATGTTCTCGTGACCAATTTTTTATGGAATAATTCGTCTGTGATTTTGAGGAGATTTCCCGGCTATGCTACGCCAACTGGCCAAACACTAAGGCGTTTTGCCGCTCGCCTCGAAGAGGCTGGAACAACACGTGACAGGTAAGCGATATAGAACCACGATCAAGGAGTTTTTATTGTCGCAAATTGATGAATCGGGACTGGAGGACATGTGGGTCCAACCACACGCACAGCTCGCACGACAATGAACATTTTGAAAGATGCGTTTCCGGGTCGCCTAATGACTCGTTTTGGTGATTTGCACAAACTGGCAAAATCGGTCGATTTGACCATTCCAGACTTCTTTCTTTGCGGATTTTTGAAGTCACAGGTCTATGAGAACAAGCCACAGACTCTGGAAGCTCTCAAAGAGAATATCCGACAGGAGTGCGGGAACTTTTCGCCCGAAGTTCTTCCTAAAACCATTGAAAATGCGGTAAAAAGAGCCCAAATGACGGCGCCCACTTGGCCAATATCATCTTCAAGAAGTAATGGATAAAAGCTTAAAGGTCCAAGCAAACACTTAAAAAAAATGATGTTGTTTAATTTTAAAGATATAACAAAACAACATCGGGTGCGTGTTTTTGGGCCACCCTGTGCTGACTTTTGACATTTTAGAAGATTTCTTATTATCTTATGTCAGGGATGGCATATGAATTTGAATCAATCGCATTTGGGGATCTGCATTGCGATTGATCGGGATACTACTGACTGCTCAAAACTTGGCTTGGGCCAGTAGTGCAACAATCAAGTTTGTGATGAAGCTAAAATTGCAAGTGCGGATTGTCTAGGGCTTTGATTCTCGACTAGGTAACGTGCGCCAGCAACCTGTGTTACCGAACAGCTAAAAGCTCGCATTGCAGCTACTCCAGCAGCAGGAAGCAGCGAGTTAGAATCCCTATATCGCATGAAGATGAGAGAAGTTCAGCGTAGCGTGCTGCGTGACAGACGCTACTACATCAACGCGCTGGCTACAGAAGAAGAAGAAGCTGCACGGAGGTGCGACAGCAGGACCGTCTACAGAATCACCAGAGAGCTGATAGGTGGTCGCAGCTCCAGCCAACGCCCAGTAAAAAGGCTAGATGGTTCCTTGCTCATTTCGGATGAGGACCAACTCAAGAGGTGGAATGAGCATTTTAATATGGTATTGAACCGCGTATTCGCTACCGATATGCCCCTAAATCAGACTGAGGTGGCCGGGGGGAGAGGTTCCCGAATACCCACCACGACACCCAGTAATGATCAGTTCATTACCGCGATCAAGGCGGTAGGACTTGATGGTATTCCAGCAGAGCTCTTACGAGCAGCGCCGACAACATCGGCTAAGCTTCTGCTTCCACTTGTAGAGAGAGCTTGGGAAGCTGAGAGCTTTCCTAACGAGTGGAAAAAGGGAATGATCGTCAAGCTTCCTAAGAAAGGAGATTTAATGGAGTGCGGAAACTGGAGGGGTATCTGCATGCTGCCTGCTGTAGCTAAGATAATAGCTAAAATCATCCGGGAGCGAATCAAACAACATCTCGAAGACACACAAGATGTCGAAAAAGCAGGTTTCCGCTCTGGATCCTCCTGTGCCAACCACATCACCACCCTGCGGATTATCATCGAACAGTGTGTTGAATATCGATCGCCAATTCACATGCGGCTCATCGATTTTGAGAAGACGTTCGATAGTGTCAGCAGGGAGTTTATTTGGCGTGCCTTACGCAGGACAGGTATTTCGTAGCTAATTGCTTTTATCAAAGCTACATATGAAGGCTCCAAATGTCACGTTCTGCACAGGGAAGGTTGTCTGAGGAATTTGAGATCCAAAGTGGGGTAAGGCAAGGCTGTTTCCTTTCACCAATACAATGCCTATTGGTGATTACTGATTAGCGATGTGCTCCGTGCAGCTTTGTCGACGGGAAACGGAGGAATTCGATTCACTCTTACATCTCAACTGAAACATCTTGACTACGCTGACGATGTATGCTTACTCTCTCACAGAATTATGGACCTCCACAAAATGGCGGCAGATGTGGAGAGGCAGACAGGCGTCGTCGGGCTGAGAATTAATACGGCAAAAACTAAAATTATCACCCTTGGAACAAACTCATCGGCTCAAATGTGCATTGCTGAACAACCGGTAGAGAGAGTAGAGGATTTCCAGTATCTTGGGAGTATTGTCTCGACCGATGGTTGAACTGAACTGGATATAGCCAACAGGGTCGCTAAAGCAAAGTCCGAGTTGGGGATGTTGTCCAAAATATAGCAATGCCATTAGTTTAAACACCAAGCTTAAACTGTTCCGCTTCAACATTGAATCTGTGTTGTTATATGGATGCAGAACGTGGAGAGTGACCACTACTATCACTAGAAAGCTGCAAACGGTCGTTAATAGGTACCTGCGCAATATCTAAATGATTTTCTGGCCAAATCGTATCTCTAACGAACACCTTTACGAGAGAGCGGGTCAGGAATCAATAAGTGTAACTATCCAACGACAGAAGTGGCAGTGGATTGGCCGCACGTTCCGAAAGGGTGACAGTTCCATAGCGAGCCATGCTATGCAATGGAACCCTTTAGCCCAGAATACCCGGCGGTCCGAGGAGAACATGGCGCAGAATAGTCGAGAAGGAGGCACGGCAGTTAGGGTGAGGTTGAGGAGAGCTGAGACACATTGCCAGAAACCGTTCATGATGGCGTGTAGGCGTAGTAGAGGCCCTAGGACTCACAAGGGGATACAGGACATAAGTAAGTAAGTAGTGGCAAGCATGAGAGTAAAACTGAGCCTTAGATGTAGGGCGTCATGCATAATTACGTGCAATTGCACGAGCTTTTTATATGAGTGAATAGGAAATATTAGTGTAAGCGTCTAAAACTCAGATAATTCTAGGTTTCAGCAGATGCTTGCTCCATGGGTGGTGTCCAAGCTAATCGGGGAGAATTCGTTGTTATTTTTACATTCGCTTCTGATTTCCTCTATTTGTTTTGGGTATTTGTTAGTCTACTCTAGCTGCTATATGATCACATAATTTACTTTTATTACTAGTTAACTAGAATGGATATGGTTGGCACTTGACTTGAACTGACTCATGTATCGTTGTCATTTCTAGTACACCATGCCGAATTCACTCTGTGAATTTGTGAGTTCCTTAAAGTTAAACCTAGCTCTTCAGCTTATGCCCAAGCATCCGTCATTAGGATCGTTGAAGTCGGTTTATAAGTGGTTAGAGCACTTTCTTCTATAAAGAGAAGCTAACAAAGACTTGCTATATCATTTTTATAAAAGCTTTTAAAATCATGCAAACGTCCGATCCAAAGTTATTGTAACTTCTCTGTGCGTTTTTGTCTTCAAACTGAAAGAAACGAATCAACGCAGGGTTGTAGATTTTATAAGGAAGGAAATAGAGTTCACAAAATCTATATAAGGATTTTTAGATTAGAATTAGGGTAGTCGTGCCAGTTTTGAGTTATTTGTAGCTTCGTAGTTTGATTGACGCGAACGTTTCTTTATTTTACTTTGAGTAGTTGTTTGAGTTCTTATAGAACTGCTGCATTTTAAAGAATTAATTAAGAAAGTGTGGAGCTACGAAGCTTGCCTTTGAGGTTTTCAGTTTCCTAGTCGGGAAGGAGCTTCGTAGTTGGCAAATGTGTGAAAATAAATACGAAAAACTAGAATGGCTACGAACTAATCTCTTGCCCTTTAGAAAAATTGAGGAAGATCATTTTTCTACATTTTGAGTGACCAAAATCCAGTCTCATAACCTTCGCGATGAGATGACAATGCCCATTGAAGAATTAGCTGATCTGCCATAGGCAGAGAAACAAAAAATGATCAACAGGGGATGCCTTTTTACATAAAGATTACTTTCGGACACTGGAATTATGCGTTTTGCCACCTTCCACACCATCCAAGTGAAAGATGTTAAACCTTGAAGAGCGGTGTAATGTCTCGAATATTACAACATCCATGCCTCTCAGCCGCAACAGGCCAAAGACTCTAAACAAATTCTTTTAGCATCAATTTAGAGTGTAGACTTTCATTTTCTTTTAGAGGAGCCAGCAGTAAAATGTGTGCACAGTCTGATCTAAGTAGAGGTAGAAAGGTTTGCTCCTATATTTCATGCCATGGAAATAGAACTCAGAGAAAAAGAAAAGAAAGACTGCAGCTGGGTAGAAAACAAGAGTAAATCCTATAGATTTCTGCGTATGTGTATATATGATATATGAACTGTCTCAGGTTGATCAAGGCCACTTTCAGCTTCGAAAGTGAAAAACCCCAACAAATTACACCAATTCTCTTGGCACCTGTCATAGAAGAAGAAGAAGAAACAAAACCGCCTTCACCACTCAAAATAATACCATTTCGCTTTCAAATTACCCGCAATGCGTACCAATTTTCCTTACAAAATGAATACATCAACATGACAAGTGCTGCGACTCTCGCCCGCCTTTCAAAATACCATAATTAAATATTATTTAATTTTCACACAACAATCCAAGTGAAATTATTCGCCACCGCTGCTGCATTCATTGTTCCCCCAAAGTATCTTCAGCTCGCGCGAATTTCTTTCATAACAATGACATATTTCCCGCTCTGTGGCACTTAATGTATCTCATAATAAAAAAAAAAAACTTCATTTCGTATTTTGATTTGCTTTCGCCGCCGCCTGTCTGCTATTCTGTGCATTTCCAAGAAATAAACGAGGCAACCTTAGAGCTCTATTCAGAGTGGTTGGTAGAAACTCAATGAAGATCATGGCATACTTTCCCCCCGTCGACGGTCGTGTTTATCGGTGACAAAGAGACACTCTGTCGTTCCATTAGCCTATAAATTGGTCATCAAGTTGTGATCTTTTGTTTGGCAATTTTTACTGGTGAATTCTTCTTCTTGGCCGGGTTAGCAGGGTCAGTGACGAAATATTGTTATATCGAAATGCGTGTGGACTAATTGTCGCCGTGTAGTTGACATGGTAGAATGAGCCCTTAGGCAATTCCGTGTCTCTTCTGCTTAGCCGACCGCAGTTATTGATTGGGTAATTGAATTTGGTATGCCAATTTGTATCCATGGACATGGGCATCTTACCAGAACGACCATGTGTCAGATTGTCGAAATGTAATTGCATTTTGTGAAGAAATCCATGTAATGAGACGGAGGGATCAAATGTGGCTGTGTATGGTGGTCTGAGGAGCTAGAAATTGTGGCCAAAACTACATCTTATCAAATCCTCTGTTTTCCAAATAACGTCATTAGGTCAACGCACTAGACATTTGTACCACATTTCGTCAACCAAAAAGCTGATTACGAAGTTCTTCACACTGTAGTGTTAAAAGTTATGTATCCACTTCTGGGTCCTAGGGCCTCTACTACGTCTACGTGCCATTGTGTACGGTTTCTGGCAATGAGTCTGAGTTCTCCCCAAGTTTTCCCCAACTGCCGTGCCTCCTTCTCGACTGTTCTGCGCCATGTTTTCCTCGGACCGCCAGGTCTTCTGGCATACCGAGCTAAAGGGTTCCATTGCATAGCACGGTTCGCTATGGAACTGTCACCCTTTCGGAACGTGTGACCAATCCACTGCCACTTCCGTCGTTGGATGGTTGTGCCTATTGGTTCCTGACCCGTTCTCTCGTAAAGGTGTTCGTTAGAGACACAATTGGGCCAGTCACCTATTAACAAACGTTTGCAGCTTTCCGGCCATAGTAGTGCTCACTCTGCAGGTGCCGCATCCATATCACAGCACGAATTCAATATTGGAGCGGAAGAGTCTTAGCCTGGTGTTTAAACTGATTGCATTGCTTCGCCATATTTTGGACAAAATCCCGAACGCAGACTTCGCGCTGTAGTGGTGTGCAATCAAATATTTCCACTATCCTTTCCCCTCTATAGAATATCACTAAAAACGTTCCTGTTGCTTGTTGTAAATACCAAGTTATCAATCTAGTGAGTGGAATATCTTTCTCGTCACGTGGTGAATTGAACTCTCAACCCCGGTATGCTGTTTGTGCGGAACATTTCGCGCAAATGCACAGATTCTGCGAAGCGAAAATTTCACGAAGCGTTTTCGCAAAGAAGCAGATGCACAGTTACCAAGCGAAATTCTTACATAATTTCGCATAGATGGGCCTTCATTACAGCAGAAGTTTTCACCTCATATTTCCATATATGCATATATACATTTTCAACAGTCGGCTAATCCTTCATGAAGATCGTAGGAGTAGGATGCTCAGATTGACTCTCGATCCTTCTCGATCATCCGCCATTGAGTCCAACTCAACAGGTAGAATCCCTAGATGGCAACCATTTATTTCTAGGCCTACCGAGGGTTCGCTTACCTGATGGCACGTCTTGGAAGCCGAACTGGTGGCCTATTAACTACATGACTACTCGTAAGTAGAAGTAGAAGTAGCTGCTCAGTAGTGAGCGCCCCTCGTACTCTGGTGTTGCGCACTCGATCCCTACGAATTATTAAAACAATACCGCGAGGGACTCTCATTTCGGCAGCTTGTATCCGCCATCTTATTCTTTCGGTCACTACCCGAATTGCATGACTATAGATGAGAGTTGGAACATACACCGAGTTAAGACCCGATAATTTAGCTTGAACACTAAGTTCGGCCTTCGTTATAACAGATTGGCCAAGCTCTCTCAAAATTGATCCAGCCTGACGAATTGTACACAATAACTCGTCATTGCTCTTTCCATCCCTCGTGAATAAGACCCGAGGTACTTAAACTAATGCACCTGCTTCAGTGGAACTCCACTAACATGCAGAGTGCACTGAATGGGCCTTCAATAAACATCCATTACTTCCGGTTTGCTCAGCATCATTAAAACCCAAGTACCCAAGGATGACCAAATCGTCCGCAAAGAGCAGATGGCTAATTCTTAAGCCTCCGAATTTGAAAAATTCTCCACCACGGCTGCGCTGTAACATTAAGTCCATATATACAAAAAAGAGAAGAGGTGACAAAACGCACCATTGGCGGAGTCCAACGCCGACAGTGAAAGATATGCCTTTAACGCCGTTTATCCGAACACAGCTTCTACAGTTTACGTATAAAGACTGAATCACCCTTAATTCCTTACTCCTGCAGAACACTCCAGAGTTTGCCTCGGGAATTCCCATCACCTATATTTGCATTGTTTGGAAAATGTTTACAAAATAAGGAATTATTCATAATTGGACACATATATAATCTAAGGACCCTAGACATATTAAGCAGCGAATGCAGCCGTTTACCTTGATGTTACCCAACAGTGGTCAAGAAAAGAATTTTGCCACGCTTCCATTCTGAATAAATTTACAATCTCTCCCGAAAACTTCCTCGTCACCATCCCTTCCAGATCACTCCTGAATGATGATGCTTTTTTAGAAGATGAGTTGACCCATTTCCTTACTGATGGATCAAAAACCAAGGACGGATACGGTGGAGGTGTTTTCACTGAAAGGCTTAATCTTAATCTCTCCTTCCGTCTACACTGAACACTGAACATTTTGATAAGGAAACTCCAATCCCAGAGCACTCAGACTCTCCGGTCCATTGCACTGCCAAGCAGGAACCTTTCTTTGGTGCAGTGGTTGGAAAATCTTCGATGTAATTCGTTTTCCTTTATACTCGGGTGGCTGATGATTGCTGTTCCCCGATGGGGCTTGAACCTGCACACATTATATTGGGAGTCTCCTTCCGTCTATCAAATTATTGTAGCGTGTTCCAAGCAGAAATAATGGGTATTAAGGAGGTCTTAGCTTGGCTGAAGAAAAACGTGATATCTGCCAAGAATATCCGTATCTTTTCAGACAGCCAAGCAGCAATCAAATCCTTGAAATCGATCTCTATAAATTCAGTAGTAGCCCTAGATTGCCGATCGTCTCTTAAGGAGATGGCGGAGCAGTTTAATATTCACCTCACCAGAGAATTGTAAGGTTGATGAACTCGCCAGAATAGGAACAATTGTAAACACCCTTCCAGAAAAGGATAATCTAGGTATACCAATCGCTACTGGCAAACTGACTGGATGCAATCGAAAAACCAAATCTTAGGTGGACAAGTGTCCAGCGACTTAGCAGATTTGGTCCAAGTTAGATCTGAAACGCTCTAAGAAATTGATCTCTCTTAACCGATTATATGTATTTGTTGCGCCATTATAGGAGTAATTACAGGACACTGTCTAAGAGGCAAGCATGCAACAAGGCTTGGTTTATATTCAAATAATTTTTGTAGAAGCTGCATGGACGAAGAAGATGAATAACCCATTCGTCACCTTCTTTGTGCATGCCCAGCTCTCTCATATAAAAAAAAGCTTCACCTAGGAGCTTCCTATTTCAACAATTTAGGCAATCTGACAGATTTAGACATAAGAAGCCTCCTTCACTTCATTAGAAGTTCTAATTGATTCCAACGAATAGGCTGGGATTATATGATCCTTCGTGGAACCACAACGGACCTTCCTTGGTCTCTGTGTGTTGGCGTGAGCTGGCAGCCACTTCAACCTAACCTAACCATAATCTAAGTCCTGCACTTTTTTTTTCCTCTTGTACAACCAATGTCCGCGTGGCAACGACACTGCGACCTGAAAGATCTATTGTATCGCAGAATTGGAGTTAATTTAACAGACATACTACCTCCCTTATGAAAGTGAGTATTACTTTAGTAGCGGAGCATTTCAGTTCCATTGAAGTAACTAACTCCTTGTGGAGAATATGTTTCCTTAACCAGTGTAGTGTCGTGAATTCACAAAGAATGTGTTCGGAAGTTTCATCCTCCTCTAAACAGAACCGACAGTCATTCTCTTGGCACAGGTTCATCTTGTTAAGGTGGTATCTCAAGCCGCAATGGCCAGTAAGAAAGCTCACAAGCTTCTTAATGCTTTCCCTATCTAAGTTAAGGATTTCCTTATAGGAGTAAGGCTTGATTAATCGTTTGGATTGTCTTAGACCTGGCCCTCTAGTCCAGTGGTCTAGACGAAGTTTGTTTTCCCATTCGTTAATCAGCGTTGTAGCTGTCGCCCAATTGACGCCACAATAAGGTTCAGGACCTATGAACACAGATTCTGAGCCAGCCCTAGCAAGCTGATCTGCAGATTTGTTGCCCACAATCCCTTGGTGTCCGGGTACCCAACCGAGTTTTATCCTGTTGTATTTGCCAAGGTCTTGTAATGCATCGTAGCAGCATTTCACGGTTCTGGAGTCTATTTGGTTGGACGACATTGCCATAAGTGCTGCTTGGCTATCTGAGAAGATATGTATTCTAGTGCCTTTGATCCCCTTGCCGAGATTGTGTCTGGCGCAAATCTCAATGGCATGGATTTCAGCCTGAAACGCAGTAGGAGTCGTACCCATAGGTACCGAAATCTTTGTGTTGGGTTCAAAAACCCCAGCTCCAACTCCAGAATCCATCTTCGAACCGTCGGTGAACCAGACCAGACTTCTAGGGTCCAGTGTTGGAGCACCATTGGACCAGTTTTCGCGGTCCAATATTTCAACTTCGAATAGCCCACCAAAGCAGTGTTGCCTGAACATGATATCTGGTAAAGTGCAGAACATGTCTCTTTTAGGGATTGAGTTGAGTATCTTTAAATGTCCCACAAGGTCACCTAGTTTATACTCGTAATCTAGCTGCAGCCTGATGGCATATCTAGCAGACATCTTCCTAATGAAGATTGGTAAGAGTATAAGCCCAACAATAGCTTCCAGAGCTGTCGTAGGACAGGTGCGCATCGCACCTGTAATGCCAAGACAGGCAATTCTTTGCAACCTCTGCAACTTGTTTGCCGTTGTCTGCTGGAGAGTTTTTGGCCACCAGACGATGGCCGCTTATGTGATAATGAGTCTAACCATCATTATGTACAACCAATGTATCATCTTAGGAGAGAGACCCCAAGTTCTACTGTATAGGCGTTTACTGGCCCACAGAGCTCTAATAGCGCGCTCAGTGGCGGACTTGATATGTGAATTCCAATTAAGTCGTTTCTCAAGAATTACACCAAGATTTTTGACCTCGCTGGAATAAACTAGTGTGGTACCTTTGATTGTAATAGGTCCAAGGTTGACCTGTGTCTTCCTTGTAAACGGCACCAGAATGGTTTTACTAGGATTGATGGATAGTCCTTCTTTGTTACACCATTCTACAACTTGAGATATTGCATTTTGCATGACATTGGAAATTGTCGTGTCGTGTTTACCTTTGATAAAAACCGCCAAGTCATCAGCATAACCGACGGTGGTGTAGCCTGATCTGTGAAGATCTACTAACAAGTTGTCGATGACTATAGACCATAACAGGGGGAAAAAAACTCCTCCTTGGGGATAGCCTTTGGCTGCAGTTATGGACACCGACACTCCCCCAGAGGAGGAAGTATTGAATCGACTTACCAGCATGGTCCTGATCCATTGGTTGGTCGATTCTTCGATACCTCTGCTACTGATCGCCCTTGCGTTCGAGTCATAACCAGTGTTATCGAACGCGCCCTCGATGTCAAGAAATGCATACCAGGCTTTCTCCCTTGAACTGAGTGTTCCCTCTATCTTTTTGACGAGATAGTGAAGGGCTCCTACTCTAGATTTGCCTTTCCTGTATGCGTACTAATTTGAGTGCAGAGGGTTAGACAGATCTAACCTGTACTGGGAAATGTATCTGAAGTAATGTTCTAAGTGTATCCACACGGTCCGTCGTGTAGGTTCCGTCATTCTTCTTCAGTAACCCTACACAGTTGACATGATCGTTTGCGAGCGATTTATGGATTCGTGCCGCTGCATAGTCCTGCATAGTATCGTTGATGTAAAGGCCAAAATAGAGATCTTCAGAAATTTCGCACCCCTTGAACAGCATGTTCAAGTACGCTCACTTAAAAAAAAGAAAAGAATATATTTTTCGTAAAAATCTTTAGAGATTGTGTAGGAAATAGTTAGCTTCACTACAATTCTTCAATAGATCGGGTAAAGTCACGCCTACTTTGTGGAGGTTTGATCTTAAAAAAAAAATTAAGTTGTATCTAATTTCTAGAAACTTGAAGGAAACATATATAAGTAGGAACTTTTCATTGCACAACGCCATCGCCCATAATCGGAAATGGGCGTGGGCAATTCTTCTAGTTTCTGCGAATTTCCATTTAAACCAATTTGGGCGATTATTCATAATCAATCTTGGCGGGTTAAATGGATTTCACCCTTTTGTCTGTAGGGCTTAGCAACCCGTGCAAGGGTAATTACTTGTTGTCTGGCATGCGCCTACATCTCAACACTACTTGGCTGGATTTCACGCTATAGGTTATTCTTCGACTCATACACTCAGCTTGCTCATTTGCGGATTTCAGGCGATTTTTTCTGTATGTTTCTTAGAGTATCGTGTATGCACTTAGGACAACTGGAATAGTTTGTTAATTATTGCACTTGAAAACTTTAGTAAATATTATATTATCGTCAAAATCGACTTGGTGCGTTGCTACCGCACTGCCGGATTTCAATGATATCTGCGGTATTACTATCAATTATTTATGTACAATATATAAATAAATAAAAAGATTTAGCTGACATTTCAAACAACAATTAAATGAGAAATGTTGTTGATTGCCAAAGAAGCTCACTGTTTTATTTTGGATACATGATTGCTAGGAAAGCTTTACGGCATAAAACTTGTTGGTTTAATGCTTCCAATTATATTACTGTATGGAAGCTCTGTTCCTCTTTTGGCTAGTGCGTCGACTTTTTCGTCACCGTCTATATCGCAGTGTCCAGGTACCCAACGTATATAATGTCTTGAGCATTGTGCGGCAAATCCTGACGATTTCAGATTTTGTGACGTTAGACTCTTCAATGTATGTTGATGACGATATTCTTATCGGATATTGATCCCACCCCAAGTAATTCTGCGGCCTTAAGAATAGGTAGAGTCTCTACTTGGAGCACACTGCATCTGTCCACAAGTCTTAAAGCCACCTGTAGGTAATCTCTCTTGTATATACATATATGACCCCGTTCCCGCTTTGGTCTTAGAACCATCTGTATATTGCAATCTCGTTATAAACAGAGACTATCTTCCATTGTAAATCCTTCCTAACAGAGTACATATCTTCGTAGGGTGTGTCGAAGTCTAAGGACCCAAGGATATCGTTCGATTTATCAAGAAAATGACCTCCCGATTTTGGAATTAGGCATCTCTTTCACCAGTTTGTGGCGAATTTTGCGCAAAGACCTGCATCTCTATAAGCTCGTTGGACTTTTTCTTTGGGACTATGTTATTTCCATGGTCTATGCTAATAAGCCGGAGGCTTTAAACGACCACATGGAATGCGAAATTGCCGGCATATCGTTCGATTTGTGCTAATGAAAAAATGGGTTTAGCCTCATTTCGAACAAACATCCGAGTACTGTTTCTAGAACAACCAATTCTGTTGCAAGCTTTATAACAGGTAAAGCTTGCTATTGGATAAAGTTACCTTCCAATTATGAAAAGCAGTTAAAAGCAAAAAATGTTTGACATAACAAATACAGTTTCCCATGCGCCTCGGATATGCCTCCGTCCATATTCAAGCAACTTGAATCTGTCCTCACGCAATTCAAGGCAGATATAACTGTGATTTAGGAGATAAGATGTATAGGATCAGGAATATAAAAAAGACTCAGCTGCGACATTTATTACAGCTGTAACAGAAGGCTGCACAGACTGGGGTGCGGATTCGCCGTGGGAAATCGACTTCGATCAAGGGTTATCGATTTCAAGCCTAGAAATGATCGCCTGGCAGTTATCCATATCAGAGCTACATTCTATAATATCAGTCTAATATGTGCACACGATGACGATGACGATGACGTTGAAGCCTCTGTCACAGAAGAATTCTATGACCTCCTGGACGGTGCCTACGGAGCCTGTCCGGAGTATGATGTGAAAATTGTACTCGGGGATTTCAATGCGAAAATCGGTAAGTAAACCATCTTTGGTGGACCACTCGGTAAACACAGCCTCCACGACAAGACAACAGATAACGGTTTCCGACTAATCGACAGCGGCTCGTAATACGGTGATAACTAGCACTAGGTTTCCTAGGCTAAGAATCCACACAGCAACCTGGCTTTCCTTTGATGGTAGAACACGCCACCAAATCGACCACGTTCTTATCGACGTTCTTATAGACAAGCGTCTAACATGTTGTGTGCGTTATATTTTTCACACGAATGGAAGGGACCTACAGTTTAATGCCGAATCCGAACGGCGATTTGAGAAGCTTTTTCGTGACAACAATACTCTCGGATGTTTGTCAGACGCTCGCGAGAGGTGGGACCGTGAAAAAACTTTTTTTTGTATTTTCTGGGATTCGAACTTAATACCGCAACCGAATACCGCAACATTATAATAGAGGTGGCCGTGACTACCCTTGGCTACCAGCCATCACCTAAATGGAACCCTTGGTATGATGATGAGTGCATTCGATGAAAAAAGATGACAGAAGATGCACATAAGAAAGCGCTGCAGCGCGAGACAAGAGCAGCGAGAGAGAAGTACCGGATCAGAAGAAGGGAAGAGACGAAAATTCTGCGTAAAATGAAAAGTGACCACACAGCGTTCCAGCTCCAGGATATCGAAAAGTCTCGTGAGCGCAACAACATCCGGAATTTCTATCGAAAACCCGGAATACAGGCTTTTCGTAAAAGCGAAGGTAACCTTGTCACCGAAGAGCAGGAAATTGTCGATGTGTTTAAGCAACACTTCCAGCAGTTGCTTAACGGGTAAAAAACAGAGAGAGTGGTAGGGCAAGAAGACATCCCGCTTCAGTCAATAACGTACCAATACCACCACCCAGTATTGAAGAAGTTAGCGCAGCCATCAGAAAACTAAAAAACAGCAAAGCCACTAGCTCTGATGGCCTCCCAGCTGAATTTTGTAAATACGGAGGCGATCTTGGTAGGGTGCATGCATCAAGTCATCAGCCAAGTATGGATAGAGGAAAGAATGCCCGACGACTGGGGTATCAGCTCTATATGCCCCATCTTCAAAAAGGTGATCCTATGTCTTGTAGGAACTATCGAGGCATATCCCTGCTAAATGTCGCATATAAGATCCCATCCAACTTATTGTGTGAACGTCTAAAACACTTCTGCATCACACTAATCGCCATGTACCAGTGTGGCTAATGGCCCGGCAGATCGACAATAGACCAAATTTTCACAGTAAAGCAAATCCTCGAAAAGACCAACGAATATCGAGTCGAAACCTACCACATTTTAATCGACTTTAAAGCTGCTTATGACATCATTCATCAACTTGAACTCTACGAAGCGATGACGCAATTCGGGATACCGTCAAAAATTATCCAGATGTGTCACATAACGCTAGCAAATAAGCGATGTTCTGTGCAACTTGGAAACAGATCTTCTGAACTTTTCCTAACATGCACCGCGTTCCGGCATGGAGATGCACTGTAATACGACTTCTTCAATATTGTACTAGAGTAGATAGTGCGTAGGGCAGGTGTAAACACGGAAGGCACAATTTTTTACAAATCCATCCAACTGCTGGGAAACGCGGACGATGTTGACATCATCGAAAGATCGATGTAAATGAGAACAAGACTAAGCACATGTTGTGAACAAGCAACAAATTATCTGCTTAAAACCTTGGACAGAACGTCACTGTTGAAGACTATAACTTCGAGGTAGTTAAGGAGTTTACCTACCTCGGAGCAAACATAAATCCCACAAATGGCACCTTCGTGGAGATCCGTCGAAGAATAACCTTAGCAAACCGCTGCTACTTCGGTTTGGCAAAACAACTGGGTTCAAAACTCCTAACTCGGCAGACGAAAGTAATGCTCTATAGAATGCTTGTCTTACCAGTCTTGCTTTATGGCGCCGAGTGGTGGACGATAAGTAAGAAAGCAGAGCAAATATTGGGTATATTGGGTACCTTTGAGCGAAAAATACTTCGTCGGATATTAGGTCCCACATGCGAGGAATAGAGGAGAAGATACAACCGCAAACTCTATGAGTTGTACCAGGATGTGGATGTAGTCCAAAAAGCCAAGACACGCGACTACATTGGCTCGGGCACATCGAGCGAATGGACAACAACGCTCCAGCCAAGAGAATCTTTGAATCTCAGCCCGCGAGTTCGCGAATGCCAGAAAACTTGGTCTTCACAAATGGAAGCAGTGTGCCCGGTATCGCAGAGGATGGGCACGTAGAGCCGTGTCTCAGGAAGAGACTCTCTAAGGGTCGGGAGCCCTTTAAGTAAGTAAGTAAACCTCCCACTTCACTGCGTTTCTACTGATCCGTCTGTGGGGTTCACCTTGTAATTGTTATTACTTTTAAGTGCATTTTACAAAATTATTTACGAATTAGCCCAATGAGGTTGTTTACAATAGAAACATTAAAGAAACAATAAGCGACGATAGGAGCTACCAAAACAATTACATTAACTGTTGAGAAAAATACTAAATAAGTAAGTACGAGTACCTAGTCTATTCTGTCAATTTTGGATAAACTTATAGTATTTACTTGAATGAGTACAGTAAACACAACTAGCAAGTTTAAATATAATTTTACGAATACCAAATAGAGTACATGCTATAAGTCCTAACTTCTGCTAGTGGTACTAGATTTACTATAACCTTTCACCACCAGTTTTGGGCGGTTCGATATGGTTTGGGTGTAAACCGCCACAAAACCGAATAAGTACTCTTCTCCAGGAAATATAAAATTTCGTTGCTCAACCCTCCTTCTCTGAATGGTATCAGCTTAACTTTCTTTAAAAAAGCGAAATATTTGGATCTTATCCTGGATAGGAAATTAAGCTGGAAACCTAACATTCAAGAAAGAGTCAAGAAAGCTACCGTAGCACTTTTCTGTTGCAAAAAAGCTTTGAAAAAGAAAGGTATGGGGTTTACAGCCTTGAATAACTCAATGGCTCTACATCTCGGTCATTAGACCGATACTTACATACGGGGATACAAATTCCAGTGTACAGCCTGCCTGTGCATAAGCGGAGCACTATGTACAACTCCCTCTGCATCACTGGACATCATGTTGCATCTGATACCCCTCGATATATTTAGCAAGCAAATGGCAGCGAATGCAGCCGTTCACCTTGAAGCTACCTAACAGCGGTCAAGAAAAGAAGGTCACGCTTCCAATCCGAATAAACTCAAAATCTCTCCCGTGCCTCAATTTTGACAAAAACTTCCTTGTGACCATTCCCTCCAGATCACTCTGAAATGATGATACATTTTTAGATATGGGTCGATCCAATTCTACACTGACGACTCAAAAACCAAGGACGAAGTTGGTGGAGGTATTTTCTCCAATCCTAAGCTCTCCTTCCGTCTACCAAATCATTGGAGCGTGATCTATATCTGGTTTTTTTAGACAACCAAGCAGCAATCAAATCCTTGGAATGACCTCTATAAATTCATTAGTAGCTCTAGACTGCCGATCGTCCCTCGCGGAGATGGCTGAGCAGTTCAATGTGTTGTATGCCGGGGTATAGGGACATTTCAGGGAATTGTAATACCGATGAACTCGCCAGAATAAAAACAACTTCATTCTGCCGGACAAAGCCATTAGGTATACCAATCGATACTTGCTATCGAGAGTACAAATCTTAGATGAAAAATTGGACCAACATGTCTTGCGACAAAACTGATTTGGCTAAAGCTGAATCTTAAACGCTCTAAGAATCTCACGTTTCTCAATAGACTACATATCGGCACTACAATAGGTGTCATCACTGGACACAGTCTAATGGGCAAGCATGCCGCAAGGCTAGGCCTTTTTGCAAACGACTTTTGTAGAAGCTGCATGGATGAAGAAGAGGAAGAAACTATTCTTCACCTTCTCTGTGTCTGCTCAGCTCTCTCCCGAAGAAAGAAGCTTCTACTACAACGATATAAGCGATCTGATAGACACAGATATTAAGAGCCTCTAAAGCGTCATAAGACGCCCAATATGGTTTATTTATTTATAGGTACATCAACAGATATTTAAATGAGATTAAAATATCAAAATAAAAATAAATGCGATAAGTCAATTCTTAAATTTATCTCGAGAAACATATAAATCAATACTCTTATAAGCCTCATTGAAAGATACCATAGCGGGTGACATCGGCTCATTTTTTGGCGGTTGCTGGTTCTATGTACATATAGAAAAAGGAAATTTTTCCTTCTTATCGACCTGCCAGGCACGTAAATGGGTACCATTGCAAGTAGAATTGGACATCTTATGTGATAGCAAAGTAAGTCCCTCACAAACATTACATCATGCATATCTCTTCTGGATACCAATGGCTTAATTCCAAGTAGTTGGCACCTGGATTTGTAATCAGGAGAGAAGTTCCAACGCATATTCCTAAAAATATATTTAGTTAATCTACTCTGTACCCTTTCAAGGCGGACAGAGTGAGTTATATTTTTGGATTCCAAATAACATCTGCGTAATCAAGAATTGATCGAACCAACGAGGTGAAGAGAGACAGGAGAGCAAAGGGGTCTCTGAATTCCGTCTCATTACGTTTAGTAAATCCTACAATTGAGTTAGCTTTAGCGACGATATAGTCAATATGTCTGTTCAGCGAAAATGTGAAATCAAGCAAGACACCGAGATCTTTAATTTCATTAACTCTGCGAAGAGACTTAGCGTCGATTAAATAATCAAACTTTACAGTAGAAGTCATTCTTGGAAAAGCGATTATGTTACATTTTTTTATGTTAAGTTTTAAGCAGTTTGAAGGACACAATCTTCACTACAGTTTGAGGTCATCAGCATAAAGTAGAGACTGGCAATTTTTTACAACGTCAATAATATCATTGATAAAGATGATAAAAAATAGCGGACCTAAATGGCTACCTTGAGGAGCTTCGGATGTGCATTTAATAGACCTTGAAAGCAAAATGTCAATTTGAACTCTTTGCGTCCTGCCAATCAGGTATGAAGAGATTCACCTTAAGAATACAGAATGCAAACCGGACAACTTGAGCTTTTCTAGTAGAAATTTGTGATTCACAGAATCGAAGGCTTTACTGAAATCAGTATAGACTGCATCAACCTGGCCTTTGTGTTCTATAGCATTAAAGGAAAAATATGCTAAATTTGTTGTTGTAGATCTGCCAGATACGACACCGTGTTGAGCTTCATACAAAAGTTCATTAATAAGGCAATCGAGTCTGTTTTTGACCATACTTTCAAAAACTTTAGGAATCGTAGAGAGTTTACAAATTCCCCTATAATTCTCAACGTTATTTTTCGGGCCAGACTTAAATATATGGACTAGAAAAGAGATCTTCCACTCCTGAAGAAAAATTCCAGTAGAAAGAGAGGTGCTAAAAATATTCAGAAGAGGGGTACAAAGCGAGCTGCAGCAATGTGTTAATATGATAGGTGGTATACCATCAGCCCCGTGATTTGAATGGGATTTCAGAGAATTTAGCGCTAAAAGCACTTCATCGTAATTCAGTTGCATTGAGCCAATACTGACTTTACTCACAGTATTAAGCGTCGACGCTATTGAGCTATTGTAATTGGAAACTGAATAGACAGACTCAAACGATATCATGCACTTTTTCGATGGTTTCGGGCGTGGTTGCGGTTTTTGGCCGTCCTTCACGTGGGTCATCTTCGAGGGAAGTGCGACCATGTTTAAATTCAGCTGCCCACTTTTTAACGGTTAACATGGAAGGAGCAGAGTCTCCGTAAACTTTTGTCAACCTTGAATGAATTTCCTTAGGGGTTAACCCATCCAAAACGAAGAATTTTATGACCGCACGATATTCAAGTTTAGCCATTTTAACGAAAAACACAAAAGACGTCTACTGCAAAATTCGTGTAAACAAACCACTTGAGAGAACAAGTTGAAACTTGTCTCACAAACTAATGAAAAGTGCACCCAGGCAGGAAACATAAATTGTTTGTGGCGTTTAGTACTGCGGCGTTTGGTAAAACTCACCAATCCACGAATTTTGATCTGGCAAACAATTTAAATTTTTAAATGAGTCGTCTAAGGATTTGAGCAAAGGAGGTTGTAGCTTAAAAATTAAAATTTTTCTTTTTTTCGATTTTTTTTAAATAAATTAATTTTGAAATTTGTCCAAATTGCGTGTGCACTGGCATTACCTTTATTGATAGCGAGACGGCGAACAGAGCGCCGTTGACCCGCTAGATTTTGCTGCCCTCGACGCTCAAAGACCTTTCACCCAGCGACTCAAGCTACCGAAATTCAACGCGCTTTACCCAGAGCTGTGGTTGGCTCAGATTGAAATAGCCTTTCAGCTGAGCGGGATCCAAAGCGACGCGGAGCGGTTCGCACATTTCTTAGTCAGCCTGGAGGGTGAAGCTCTACGAGCAGTTGAAGACTTGGTGACCAATCCACCATCGACGAACAAGTTTGCGGCACTTAAAGAGCGACTTGTCCAGAACTTTGCGCCAAACCCAGAGTCACAATTACGTCGCATGCTCAGGGGAGAAGACACGGAAGGCAAAAAGCCCACGGCCATCCTAGCGCACATGAGGCACCTTGCTTCTGGCCGGTTTGATTCTGCCATCATGCGGACGTTGTTCTTCGACCGCTTGCCCGAGAGTATGCGCACCGTCCTGATAGCCACTGAACAAGAGGACCTGGACAAACTGGCGGAAGTTGGGGACAAGATCTTCGACATGTCCAATGCACACTTGTGTGTCATCGCGTCCCCAGCTCCAGCACCGGCGGTCCAGGCTTTGTCACAGCACGAGACGATCACTCTGGACAAGCTGGTCAAGTCCATCGAGGCTCTGCGGAATAACGTCAATGCGATTAAACGCATCAAGCCGACGACAAGTCGATCCTCGTCACGCCGCAGATCGATTAGTCACATCGAAGCAAGTCGCGATTTTAAAATTAAAAATTTTTCTTATTTTTTTTCCTGATTTTTTTAAAATAAATTAAAGTTTTAAAATTTTCCAAATTGTGTGTGCACTGGCATTACGTTTATTGATAGCCAGATGGCGAACAGTGCGCCGTCGACCCGATACATGTTGCTGATTGGAACGCTATCTCTGCGTCAGGCCGAGAACTTTTCAACTTGCCCTCGTATTTTTTGTTAATTGTTTTCTGTGTTTTCATAATGGGATAATTTGTTATAAAGAAATAAATGCACGTACATATACAAATATATGCATGTGCCAATATACAAAAAAAAATATACGTTTATTTACTTATTTTTTTGAAGGACAATTACTAATCTAAGGGTTGTGTCTGTTGAGTTATTTGTCGGATGGAGTATTTCGTCTTAACCCCTGGTCTCCACTGGCAATAATTCATTGCAAGAAATATTTCATGCAATCGAAATTTCCAATGGAGACCGCAAATTTCTTGAAATGACTCATTTGCCTGACATGAAGTTTGAAATAAATATGTCTCGTGGAGCCTCGGTGCCAAACAAGAATTTGTCATTGCTTGCTCTTACGTGATATGGTTGAAAATGAAATTTCATGACATAATTGCCCACCGTGTAAAAAAATAAAAATTTCTAACATGATGTCTGACATAATGTTTGAAATAAATATGTCTCGTGGAGACTTGGTGTAAGGGGGTGTTTGTGGTTTTGAAGAGTTTTGTTTTTGTTTTGCGAGTATAAAAAATCGATACTGGGATTGTGTTTCGTACGTACATATAGAGATGCGTTCCCTCTCAATTTTAAAATAAAAATTTTATTCAGTTTGTTTGTTTTTAAGAGAAACTTAAAAACAATTCAACATAGGAAAAGCAAAAGCAATAATACAATGTAATAAAAAACGTTTTTTTTTATGTTTTCATTTTCCACAACACTAATTGAATCACGTTGAATCGCATATAAGCACCGTGTATGTAGAGGAAATTTCGGAAAAACTTAATCGCGTATAAGTTTAGAATATGGCCAATCAATTGATACCTTCAAAGACTCCGCTAGACTCACCAAGATTCTATCGAAGGATCATTCCAATCTATCTCTCCTGAAAATGTTGGATGGTAAGTGGACGGAGTCAACTGCAGAATCCTTAAAGATCTTAGTACATACCCACCTTCCCGGATGTAAAGACAGTTACACAGAGCCTAACAGTTCGCAATGCCTGTAATCCTGGGAACACATAATACCCATTATTACCGAAGAAAAAATCTCCTGGGCCATTCGCAGCTTCGCCCCTTATAAATCGCCAGGCCTAGATGGCATTCTGCTCATTATGCTACAAAAAATGGAAGATGTAGCAATCCCATGGCTCGTACCGATTTTCGAGAGCTGCATCCTAAATAACCATGTACCCCACTCATGGAGACTGGTGAGAGTGGTTTTCATTCCGAAGGTGGGGAGGCGCGGACATGAGAACGCAAAGATTTCAGACCAATCAGTCTGACCTCCATCGTTTTGAAGACCCTCGAGCGCGTTCTAGACAACCATCTGCAAGATACAATCGAGTCATCTCTCTCCAGATACCAGCACGCATACCTCAAAGGAAGATCTACAGAAACAGCTCTTCATGAAGTAGTGCGAACATAGAAGGGGTTTTTAACAATGTACACACTGAAGTAGTTCTAGAGTCCCTCACGGAGCTGGGAGCTGGGCACGGCGAAACCTACCTAAGCCAATGGATAGTCTCTATGCTCAGCACTAGAACCATTCAGGCATCTCTAGGAAACAGCACCATAACCAAATTTGCCAGTAGAGAAACGCCCCAAGGTGGAGTCATCTCACCTCTACTATGGCTTATAGTCATGAATAAAATCCTTTTATGCTTATACAGAGAAAGAATTAAAGTAGTTGGGTATGCGGACGACATGGTGATTTTAGTGTCGGGACTTTTTTCTCCCATGATAAGTGAGATCATGGAGAGTGCTCTAAGTTAAGTCACCACATGGGCCAGAAAGTGTGGACTTGGAGTCAACCCAAATAAAACTGAACTGATACTTTTCACCACAAAAACCAAAATACCCAAATTCAATCCTCCTCGACTAAACGCTCAGATGCTCTCCTTATCTTCCAGTGCTAAGTACCTAGGAGTTATTCTAGATCCTAAACTTAACTGGAAACCAAACATAGACGAGCGAGTAAAGAAAGCATGTATAGCCTTCTATGCCAGCAAACAGAACCTTTGGCAAAAGATGGGGCCTGCAACCAAAATTGACCCTGTGGATACACACAGCGGGAGTACGCCCAATCCTTACCTACGGGTCGATAGAATGGTGGCCGGCTCTTAAAAAAGCCTATAATATAACCAAACTAAATAAGGTGCAAAGAGCAGCATGCATAGGCACCACAGGCGCTCTACGGTCAACTCCGTCAGACGCTCTAATAGTCCTGCTACACCTTTTACCCCTAAATCTACATATCACAAACATCTCAGCGCACAGCGCAATCAGACTCAGAGAGTCCAAGTGTTGGACTGCCAAACCCTATGGACAAAGCAATATCCTAGATTCTCTACCAGGAGAACTCATATCGACTCCAACAGACTGCATCATCCCCACATTGAACTTCACAAAGCATTTCGATGTACAATTCCCTACAAGAAAAGATTGGCAAGATGGACAGGCGACCAGTGGTTTCGATTTAACAGTCTACACCGATGGGTCAAAAATGGACTGTGGGGGTGGTGCGGGTTTTTTCTCGGAGTCCCTGAACATCGCAAGATCGTATCGACTCCCGGGCGCTGCCAGTGCCTTCCAAGCGGAATTACTCGCCATTCGCGAAGCCTGTCGCCAAATCAAGTTACACAGAAATACATTACCAAGGCAAGGAATCGCTATTTTAATTGATAGCCAAGCTGCTATCAAAGCCATTGCCTCGGAAACCATTTCCTCGAAATTAGTACTAGAATGCCGACAGGAGCTGGACTCGCTAGATGGCCAATGCTTGGTGACCCTAGTCTGGGTTCCAGGCCACAGCAACGTTGATGGCACTTTTCAAAACGGTAAAAATTGCCAAAAATTAAATATTTTTAAGGCCACAAATTGACTCGTCTCAAAGGAGACTTAAAAATCTCTCTGTTCCTCAGCTGACAAGTCAGAAATAATGAAATCGGCTAATAAGTACCAGAGCTACAAAATTGGTTACACTGCGGTGTTGCGAGACCAAAATGTCAAATGTAGCGGCGTGACTGTAACTCAACCTAAGAGATACAATTTAAGTAATTTCCAACCGACACTTTGGGTCTTTACACCGCAAAGCGATCTTGTTTCGTTTCGAAAAGGAAAATTGGAAAATTAAATTGTTTACCGCCGCTACAGCCGCGCCGTCGAAGACACTTGCACGCAATTTGAGTGATTTTATGACAACATACCGACGTACCACAGAGTGAAGAGCATTCCTCTACGCAGATTCGTTTTCGTGAGCATTTTCTTCTTACATTTCCACAATTAAATGGCGAAACGAAATATCTTGTGTTAAGCGAGCATTAAATTTGCGATTACGTCCTAATCATGCTACACGAGCAGATACTCTCAGGTACTAGGTACGTACGTCCGCTGTTGAGCGCATGGAAAAGAGTTTTTTTTTTTTATTTAATTGGATGAAGTGCAATGTTAACAGTGGTGAGCGTGCTGGTACTGTTGCTGTTGCAACTACAACATGTGAATGCTTTGTTGTTAACAAGGAGTCATTGCACCTGAGAAGAGATTTGCGTTTCTCTAGCGAACATGCACTGTCTGTATTGGGTACGATATGGCTAGATGTGTGATCTTAGTTTGTTTATGGATTTTATTGTTCCGAGTGGAAAGTATTATGTTATTGGCTAACGAAGTCTTGTAAGACATGTGTACGATGTCTTGAACGGACAATTAAACATCGCTGGTCGTTAGTGTTTCAGTTATTCTGTTTGAGGGAGGAATGTTATGCCCCTTGAAAGTCGTATCCGTTTTCAGGTTGATGATACGAGTAGATTCCAGTGTATGCGTATGAGTGTATAGTATGAGGGAGGCATAAGGGGCTGCTCTTGTCTCAACAACTATTATTCCCGAAAGTTACATGTAAACGTACTAATGAATGTAGAAAGAATCAGTTATATCCCTTCTAGGTCTCGTATGTAAATGCTATCTTGCAATACCGCATTCATCGGCACTTGTTAGTGGGTAGATAAATGATAGAATTAATATTCGCACTAAAGTAAAATCCGAACTATACGGCCTATGCAATAACATCGACTTAGCTGGAAGAGACTGCATACAGCGACTAGGATGGTTGGGTCGTGTAGAAAGAATAGAGTGCAGCGTTAAGCTTCAAATCCATCCCGGACGGCACAGTAGAAGATAACCTCGCGACAGGTGGCGCAAATAAATGGAGGGGAACCTTAACCAACTTGGTGTGTGCAACTGGAGGCAGCTGGCTGATAACCAGGCTGGCTGATAACCAGCCACCTAAGTAAGTAAGTACAATTTGGTCCTATGTCTGAAAGCGAGAACCTTATAGCCTGTACCTTGATGTGGATGCGACAAAAAGTATGAAACATCAACAATACTGTACGTCAAGTGAATATACAGACGTGCTTTATCCAATAGAGTCTTTGAATCACAGTCTACGAGATCGAGACGGCAAGGAAGGCGAAAAATCCGTTTTAGAAATAAAGAATGCCAGAGAGCTTGGAAGGACAAATATTAGAACAAGAATAAAGTAATTTCACCTGTCGATCAGTATACATACCAAGCAGGTAAATCCAAGGAGATCGCCCGTAGATATTATTCTAGTTTTGAAAGAAACGGCCTCCTGCTCCTTTTGTAACATCGAAGGGGCTTCTGACCACAATTAGGATAAAGTGAGTCCTAAATGCGCCCGTTTTAAAAAGTGATTGCATGGCTTTAGTTTGAATACACGATTGATACCCTAGCAGCATAGAACATGTATAGGTAGGTAGGTAGATAGGAGTGGTTGTGTCAGCAAACCATGCCGACACTTAATTAGCGCAGAAGCACCGTTTTATTACCACAACTCAAGTGACCGGACGGATGTTAACTACTAGGGGAAAGAAGAAGAAAAAGGGGGGGGAAGGATTATTCAAATCCACCCCGTTGCATTGATAGAGCATGTATAGGCTTAGCATAAAAAGGTGGAATAACGTTAGTACATGATGCTGATCGCAATAAGGTAAATTAGACACACTGGCTCTAAAATATTTTCTATCCCACCCTTTTCATTCGTGCTTAAGACACTTAATTTAACTTTGCTTCTACTAGAGATTTAAGAATCTGTATTCAGTCTAAAGATGGGAAGACTTTCGCCTACTGTATTGGGAGCTGGAGGAAATATCTACCCCGGTTGTTGATGTAAACCAGTCTATCCAGGTGATGCGAAGACACTATATGAACAAGAGCGCAACCATCTTCAAAATAGCCGCCCAAAGAAGGAGAAGTTCTCAGGAGATTCAGTCGCCGAAGTTCATTAATAATGCATGGCCATCCTCTTGTTGATGATGGCAGTACTATGAAGGACTTTTGAATGAACAGCTTTCCTGGCTATACCTTTCAAGAGCCACCCCTAACTGTGAAGAAATGCCCGACATTACAGTCGAAGAAGTTTGTTAGGCGGTTAAATACTCCAAAAAACGAAAAGCGGTTGGGCCAGACAAGATAACGGCTGAGTTCTGGGAAAAGATGGGGTGTATCGAATTCAGATGGGTCAGAATTCTCATCTCCAAAGTGTAGAAAGAGAAAGGTGATACGCGAAACTGTGATGATTCCCGTTCGATCAAGATGATGTCACATACCATGAAGATTGCTGAGCTGGTATTAGCTGACCGACTGGGAAAAATAATACCATCTGATGATCAGTGCGGGTAAATCAACCACAGATGCAATCCAAAGTTAGAGGGATCATAATGGAAAAACATCGTGATTTCCTGAAGGATTTGCATATTATATTGGTTGACTTTGAACAAGCATTCGATAGGCAACCACGAAATCTAATATTGGTGGGGGGGTTCCAGAAACCTATGTACGGATTGTCATGGATATGTACGAAGGAACAAAGACAAGAGTAAGATGCCCCGCTGGAGTAACCGAAAAGTTCCTAATCAAAGTCGGGGTGCACCAGAGAAGCGTAATAAGTCCTTTGCTCTTTATTGCAGTCCTTGACTATCTGCTTGAAGGCAAAGTGATGAACCCCAAGGTACATCAATTATTCTTTGCTGATGATGGAGCCATTATAAGTGAGAATTCAACGTCTCTGCAACGAGGTGGAGTGGTGTGGGTGGAATTTTAGAAGGAAATGGATATCGCATTAGTTCAAAAACACCAGAGTACTTGTGCTGCCTGTTCTCTGATCCAATCAGGCCTATTCCAGACATTTATTTGAATAGATCAGTGCATCGCAAGTGCAAAAAGTTAAAAAATCTGGGCAAAGCAACCTGTGATGACGACATCAATCACCGCTCAAGTGTAGGGTGGATAAAGTGGTATCTCCTGTGATAAAAAAAATTCCCCTTGAGCTGGGAGGAATGCTCTACACCGCAGCTGTGCATCTAGTTTCCTCTTTTGCAATTTTCGTTGCTGTTCCATGTACAGTGGAAAATAGAGGCGAATCTCCATCTTTGCCATCGAACATGCCTTGATATCCTTTTTCACCATTTACATTCATGTAGACTCTTTTATTTGAAGAACAGAATGGACAGGATAGTGATCTACGATATAAGCTGAATAAATAACGCCGATTAATTATTTTTTTTTAAATCCAGAAAAAGACCCAAGGACATTTTATTTATTGACGAGGCGAGATGTGCGGGTAGGCGAAGGGGAAGTAATACACTCAGGTCAGTGCCGACCCATTAGGATACCCATAGGGAACTGAAAAAGATGTCCTTTTCCATGAGTTACCCATGTTCTATTGCTGAATTAAGTCCTTACTGTGATGAACTTACAAACCATTCAGTGGATTTGATATTGTCGGTTACTGGAAGTGTCGCCCGAGGAATTTATTCCCCATTAGCTTCCTCATCTCCACAGTCATATGTGCAGATCTTCTCCCATTAGACGTAGCTTTTTTCATGCGTTACCGCAGAATAGTATGCCCCGTGATGACTCCTACCAGGCTAGAAGGGATTTTCTGCCCTTTTGCGTAAGTCTATCAGTCCTTGTTTTTCCGAAGCACGATCATATTTTTCTCACGGTTATACAAGTGTCTAGGGAGGACCATCTGTTGTTAGCCTTTTTGAGAGCTTGAATTGCAGCTTCGAGTTTCAGTGTCAAGATCAAGACTTGATGTTCAATGATGCTCTGATGCAGATGCCGAACGTCTTCTAGCCAATTCGTTGGACTTCTCATTTCTTGGTATGCCTTCATGTCTAGGGACCGAGGCGAGCGTAATCTTGTGCTGTATTCCACGCACCCTTAGCTCTTCTCGAAAACACTTTATAAGCTTGAATGAGGCGACTAAGATGGACATCTACTATCACTGCTGGTTAAATATTTGCGCATCCTAAGCAGTCGTCATACTCTGCCGCGCTACTCATTTACTTATCATGTTTGACAAGACCCGAGGCTTACACAAAAATAAGCAAGGAATTGGTACTTAAAATTTGTACATATTTATATAGTAGATACACTTCCCAGAAAAAAACAAATATAAGACTTCAGGAATAATTTCCTAGGAATATCTCATTTACACATGCCAACATTTTGCAATCATACCACCTTTCGTTTTGTTATCAGAGTCTTTGTGTTTATTTTGAAATAAATACAAATTAAAACAATGTCAGATGGATGACTTCAAATTACATGATTCTTTAACGAATCTAATGACAGACAATCAAATTCGCTTGAAGTAACTTGTTGCTGCATACGTCGACCCTAGACCGACTGAAGCGTATCGATTTTAACACCCAATAATCTTCTTGTGCCCTTCACTTTCGAATTACAAATACTATTTCCCCATTATTACAAATAAGTAGATTGACATAGCTAACGCTGGCTAACAACCAGAAACATGAATAAATTTATATTGTAGAGGAAGTAAACGAAACTTGAGGTGTACATCATGGATAATGAGTGAAAATATCTTTTGAAACCGCTAAACTGTCTGGCGTATGCTTCGATTAGATAGATGGGATGGAAGTGAAATTCAATGGTTTGACTATCTATAGCAAACCCCCAGTCGTGTCAAATGTCTAGTCAACGCTAGAGTTTATTTCGCGGTTAAAGTCTAACTAATGATATTCACTGCAGTCGCTGAAGTGAATGCAGCTAATATAGCCTACTTAACTAGGGAGGCATCACGACGTATTCGTGATTAAAAAAGATGCGGTTAGGTCTGATCCGAAGGTTAAATGGCAATAAAAACACTAAATACCCAGTTGTGTCACTCACTGTTTTTATTTTTGCAGTCTTGATTCGGTATTGTTTCGTATCGTACAGTGTTTAGTTGAATGCACTCAAGTCCTGAGTAAACTAGCTGAACTGCCATTTTTGTTGCAATTTGAACAATTTTTGATTGGTAAGAGACTTTATCCTGACTTGTCAAAATTGGGGTGCATTTGACTCTTTCATAAGACTAAATGTGAAGTGCTGTTGAGAAGAGCTATCGGTTCATGGAACACAGCACTCATCTGGGTCCTTGGACATGAAGGCATATAAGGAAATGAGAAGGCCAACCAATTGGATAGAAGAGGTTCGGCATCTGGATCAGAAGAAGTCGACCCCTAGGTGAACATCCCGCCTTGCACACTGAACCTCGAAGCAGGGATTGGAGCCCTTAAGAAGGCTAACAACAGATGGTCCTGCTTAGAAACTTCTATGAACCATAAGAAATATGGCCTCACTTCTCATTAATGCTATGAGAATTAGTCAGTCAGCAAACTGGAAACCAAATAAAATAGGTCACTCGATGATCCCACTTGATTACTTTGGCCTCGTACCCATAACTGACTACATGACGCCATATTTAGACTTTGTAAGGTCTTTTTCTACCGCCTACCCTAACAGGTAAGAATGGAAAAGCGGTCGTATACGTAACGACGAATCTATAGCCATCTACAAAGATAGTTCAAAAATTAGCACTGGCGTAGGATCAGGCATCTTCTCCGACTCCCTAGGTATATCGAAATCTATACGACTTCCAGACTACAGAAGCGTTTTCCAAGCAGAGGTCTTAGCAGTGGCAAAAGCCGCCCGTGAGTCTGTGGTAAGGGCAATACCACCAGAAGGTATCAACATTTTTATCGCCAGCCAGGCAGCTAAAAAAGCGATTATTGCCATAGAAATTAAATCGGAGCTTATGAAGTCTTGTCGAGAAGAGCTCAGGGTTTTTGGAACACAGCATGGTATCGCTCTGATGGGTCCCTGGTTACGAGGGTATCCCAGGCAATGTGGAAGCTGAAGAGCTAGCAAGAATCGGCTCAGCAGCCTAACTAGAACAAGTTGATCCCCTGTGTGTATCCCGCCTTGCACACTCAAGCTCGTTGTAGGGAATAAAGCCATTAGAGAGGCGAACACAAGATGGACCTCCATGGAAACTTGTGCCACCACTAGGAATCTATGACACAGCAGGGACCGAGAGAATTACCCGGAAAGAGAGGAATACCCTTTCCACCCTCATGGGCATCATCACGGGGCACATTATTCTGCGGTACCACCCGAAAGAACTGCCCCTAATGGAGGAGGAACTCTGTAGATGCTGTGGTGACGAGGAAGTTTTTGAGGACACTACGCACTTCCAATGCCACTGTCCGGGTCTTCAACATTCAAGGAAAAAGTTTCTTGGTAAATATTTCTTCCAGGATCTCGAGGAGCTCTCCGGCGTTTCGACAGGAAAGATGCTGAACTTCATCAAATCACCAGGATGGTTTGTATGTTTTTTGCCGGTTTTCACTAAGCCTCAATGGGTAAGGGATTAATTTTTCCCCTATGGGTATCACAATGGATCAACGCTGACCTGAGTGTGACAGACAGCGTCTCTCCCTGCAAGCTCGCATACCTAACCTAACCTATGGCCTCACTTCGATAAAACAACGCTTGATAGATTTATGCAAAAGAACAAGAAGATAAGGAAGCCAATGAGGATACACTCCACTTTCTCTATCACTGTCCAGGTGTTATCCACCTCAGGAATAAAACCCCCAGATGACAAGTCTTCTAGTACTTAGAAAATTTATCTTGTAGACCAGTTAACTTGGCTTTCCTGTCACATGTGGCCTTCCTGTCACAGAGCGCCGAAGTGGTGACATTTATCACCAATCTTCATCTGTCAGCTTCCAGCCACATCGTCATCTAAACGTCATTTTCCAGTCAAGTGTTATCGGTAAACTTGGATAAAAACTAGACGTGAGGGTAGAAGAATTTCAGAAGCATCACGACATACCGCACTATAGCTTAAAGTTAAGTTTATTAAGCCCTGATTAGATGGTTACTCTCGACTACATAGTAGGCAGTCATGTCGTTTGTACACACTCCTGTACTACTTGCCAAAATTTCGGGGTGGAATAAGTGAATACGTGAATTGAAACAGTTGTGTATCGGACATTGTTTTCTCATCCAAATATTCATATCATCCATCGAACCTCACTACTCCACGATCGAACTAATAATGATAAAGGAATAGAAAGTAATATTTCGGGTGTGGGACATGACTCTTCTCTTGATTTTTATATTTTTTTCGTGACTGCCTCCCTTTATTCATCCCTCACTCTGCTCACCTACATACTATCGACATAGCAAAGTCATGAGTAGTCATCTAAACAGGCTCTTATGTATATTACATCGCTTGAATATTCATCACGTCACAGTAATGATCTAAAACAGCAGTAGAAAAAGGTTAACCATCTATTATATTTTTATTCCCCTATGGGTAGCTTTAAACAAAGGAATGCTCAAGCAAAAAAATAACAAAACCATGTCATATCAGCGGCAGAGATTGGATAGAGAATATAAATGTTTAGAAGTGAAGGACAGGGGTATATTGCCAATAAATTGAGGGCTTACGATGAATAGGTTTAGAACTTGTTGTAGATTAGTAATAGGTTAAAACTAAGGTCTAGACACAATCTTCTTCATAAACTGGCGGGTACTACCTGGGGAGCTGATGCAGCTATCCTGCAGAACATGCCGTACTAGTATGGCTGAACAGCACCCATGTCGCAAAACCTCATCACGGGTGTTATCAGATCCACACCAACGCTATGGCTCTCTACTCTTAGATATATGGTATTGCTCCACTCGTATTCAGACGACAAAACGAATTAGTCAAAGAATACAACAAGATTGAAGTCAAACCCGAACTCTCGTGGCGTAAGTGGTTAGTGTGTCGGATCACTACGCATGAGGTTCCAAGTTCGAATCCCAGAAAATACCAAAAAGTTTTTTCACGGTCCCACCTCTCGCGAGCGTCTGACAAACATCCGAGAGTATTGTTGTCACGAAAAAGCTTCTCAAATCGCCGTTCGGATACGGCACTAAACTGTAGGTCCCTTCCATTCGTGTGAAAAATATAACGCACACAACATGAGTGGTTGCGAGAAGCTAGTCCCTGGCACTTTAAAGAGCTGTTGCGCCAAATATTTGTATTTTTTTTTTAACTCTCAGTGCACGTGGACTTACCAACAAGCAGTGCAACGAAGCTTTCATCACGTAAAAGACCTCTCAAACATGCCAAAAATCTCTTCGAACCTGGTTATGAGATTGCCACTGCATGGTCAAGTCTTTTCTGTAAAACAGGGCATGCATAATTGACCCAGCACTGACATATTTCTTCCGAATATTTGTGATAAAAGTACCGATAAGGGAGTGCTAGCCATCCAACAAATTGGTGATGTCGCAGCGATAGAATTTGGGTTCTAAAACACGAATCACCTATCAATTAAAAGGCTTCACACTCGACTTTGATAATAATCAACTTATTGTAAATTGTAATTCATTTTATAGCAACAAATAGGAATTAATCATCTGTGGTGAGAAGAGATTAGTAGACTGTAGTTTTAAGATTGATGAATATGAAGTCAATATTAAAGATCAAAATTTAGATTATAGTTTTATAAAAAAATCAAAAATAAATAAAAATTAGCGGACTGCTGTAAATGATAAAAGAATTACTATAATGTCCTATAATGTTCATGGGCTGGCAGGCAAACAATTATTTTTTTGGATTTTTCAAATACATAAAGGAGCAGGATATATTTTTACTGCATGAAACTCACTTAGAGGAGAAAGACTTTGGGAGGTATGAGAAGTTCTTCGGCGGATTTACTCTACACTGGAAATCAGCTTGTCGTAATAGCTCGCGCGGACGAGCTATCGGAGGTGGACTTTACGGTTTTAAGGACAGCTTAAAGGAACTCAAAATAAAGGTAGAAGTGAGCACTAGTAACCAATGGAGCATAATCAAAGTGGCTACTGGAAATGATAAATTCAATATTATTCCAATGTATCTAAGGCAGGAGACATGGAGTGAACAGTTTAACGAGTTAAAAGATATTTTTACTCAACACAATCTTAAGAATGTAACACTAATGGGTGATATGAATATACGCATTGGGGAGGAAGCACAAGGTGTTGAAAATTATTTGCTGAACAACCACAAAATATTACCTCAAATATCTTCGGAAGATAAAGTTACGAATCGATTGGGAAAAGAGTTCATTGAGTTTTGCAACGATTATGGGTTTATAATTCTGAATGGCAGAACTGACGGAGATGAAGATGGCGAGATGACTTTTGTGGGAGAATCTGTGAATGATATCTGCGCAGTGTACGGAAAAATAAGTTTTAGAGTGGATGCACAAGTTCATTCGGATCATCTACCTATTGTACTTGAACTCCAGGTATATCCATCGACATCGGAAAATACTGCCCAAATGTACGTGGAATAAAAATGATATTGCAAACTATAGGAGAAGGCTGCAAGACAAAGCAAGACGGTGTGAAGAAAATAATAAAACAATTAAGGTGCAAGACCTCACTAACTTGATAAAAGAAGTTATTAACAGCAATCCGGACATAAGAAGAAGCATTCATTTTCTGCAGAAATGGTATGATTACTAAAGTTATGGAGAAGAACAAATGACAATAATATAAAGCTAGAATATAATAACATGGTTCGAAGATACAAACTTAAATGCAGAACTTAACAGAAAGAATATTTTGAAGCCCTAGAAATGAAACTAACCACTATAAAAGATTCAAGAAGCTGGTGGAAGTTCGCACGAGAACCGGGGCAAGCGAGCTTCAAAGTAGGATCAAAACTGGATGCAGGGAAGTATAAAAAGTATTTCGAAAATTTATTAAATCCTCTTCATGCAGTACCAATGCAGCGGGCAGAACCCCTAACGCTTGATGACGACCTTGATAGTGGGATTACGCATTTCGAGATACTAGAAATGCTGAAGAATGTTAAAGAAAATAAAGCACCAGGAGTGGATAGGTTGCCGTATGAGGTTTTTATAAACGCACCCGATAATCATATAAAACTGCTAGCCAGAGCATTTACCAATATGATGGAAACAGAAATTGTCGAGGACAGCTTCCGTAAAACAATTATCTTCCCTATCTTTAAAAAAGGAAACCCAAACGAAGTAGGGAATTATAGAGGAATTTCATTTATGGACTGTGTGGCCAAAATATTAATGGGAATTTTGCAAAACAGACTTTCTAAGTGGGAAAAGAAGCACAAAATATTAAATGAATATCAGGCAGGATTTAGAGAGCAGTACAGATGTCTGCAACTTAATGTGCATAATCAACATCAAAAATAGCGAGAAAAAGAAGGTGTATGGTTTCTTTGTCGATTTTAAAGCCGCCTTCGACGGAATCAACCGAAGAGCACTATTCTTTAAACTAAATAATATGGAAGTTTCTACTAAATATCTCACACTCTTAAAAAGCTTTTGTGCAAAACCAACTGCAGCAGTTTGGGATGGAGAGCATCTATTTAAATATTTCTCCATTTCTATGGGTGTAAAGCAGGGCTGTTTACTAAATCCGCTGCTGCTTGCGCTGTTGCTTGCGCTGTTGCTTAATGACTTACATGATGCTTTGGGAAGCGGTTTGTTGCTGGATGGTGTCCGTGTTCGACTTTTCATGTACGCAGATGACATCATAATATTAGCGGAAGATCCAAAAGTATTAAAAGAAAAGATACAAAGGCTTGAAAACGACTGCAAAATATGGGATTTCACTATAAATCTTGATAAATCAAAATTATGATTTTTAGTAAAGGTGGCAGAAGAGCTAAAGATGAAAAGTGGTTTTAAAATGGCGTGGAAATTGAAGTAGTTAGCAAATATAAGTACTTAGGCGTAATTATGACGCCAAGACTCTCTCTAGTGGATCAACTTAAAGAAAGAGAAGCAAAAGCCAAAGGTAGCTTAAACAGTACCTGGAAATTGTTTATGGAAAAAAAGGAAGTAAAGTTTTTTTGGTACGAGGTTTGGTGTAGAATGGGAGACAATGCGAATATTCGATGGACAGAGCTGCCTTTACATCAAGATATATGGAAAAAAAATATAGAAAAAACACTCGAGAACCTAAGAAATGCCCAAATTCAACAAAATTTGCAAGTTGCATTATTAAGCTCGCACGGAATCTACGCAAAATTGAATCACTCCCCAATCTACTCGTATTTCGATGATGCAAGTAGCAAAAGTTTAATTGCATGGACGTTTAAAGCGCTTGCTGGATTGATAGGTCTCAATGCTAACGGGTTAAGGATAGGTGAACGAAGAATCTGCACTCTATGTAATTTGTGTGAAGAAGAAAGTATCGTTTATTTCATAGGAAAATGTGCAATTTTAAAACGCATTCGTCATCGATTTTTAGGAAAATCACTCTTGGAGGAGACGAAATAATAACTCTACTCAATGGACAAGCTGAAAGCAAACGGGTAACACTGCATAAATTCATTGCAGAAGCATTTTGGTACCGCAAAACTTTGATTGATGAGTTTAACTCATAAGTTCTTATTATAGAAATAGCCTCTCTCTCTCTCCAACAGACGACAATATGTCATAGTTGCAATGTTTCGTAGACTTTTTTTGAAAAAATGAACAAAACAATTTATTATTATTATTATTATTATTATTATTATTATTATTTTATTATATTGTCGATCCAAATGCAAACTATCGAATGATAAAATCCCTGGTTTTTAGGAAAGGCGAAAAACAACTCTGCGCATTGTATGTTCATTTGCATATCGGTACATGAAATAAATTAAACAATCAATGCTTTTTTGTTCGTCATTGTATTGTGGATACTTTGCCACCACAAAGGCGTCTAGAGTGCGTGCAATTACAATAAAGCGAAAAAAAAGATCATTTTTCATTTTTCGATACTTTGCATTTGGATCGACCATATGTTGTCGGTAAGACAGACGATTTTGGAATACAATTTTGTAACAAAACCAAACTGGACTCAGTTTTATTTGTGTTACTAGAAAGCGATGGTTACTTTGAACTGTTTATTTTGAAAGCTGCAAAGCCCATCTAATGGTCTATTAAACATTTGGATGTAAATATTTAATTTTTAATTTATTTTTTTTGTTAGTTGGGTCAGACTGTTAGTAAATCTGATTTAGTATGCCTTTCCAACTCTGATATTTTCAAGGGGAGGGCATTTGTGGATTTTTGGATTTTTCGTCCAACAGATATTACCATATGTGTACTCTGATCAGTATGTACTTCTTTTTGAATGACTGTTGCAGGCTATTTATGGGCAGCAGTTCAATATTTCTTATTAAAGAATCAGATTGAAAGCAATATGCACCTCCACTATTTTAGGTTAGGTTAGGTTGAAGTTGGCTAAGATTCGCCAACAAACTTAGACCAATAATAGGTCTATTGTGATACTACGTGGATCATGGGAAAAATTCTCTCTACCTAATCGTTAAAATCATTTTGAGTTTCTTATGAAACGCAGGAGGCTCTTAATATCGATATCTACGTCTATCAGGTCACCTAATTCCTTGTGATAGGAGGCTGCTAAGTGAAGTTTCCTTCTATGGGAGAGAGGTGGCAGAAACAAAAAGGTGAGGAAGAGTTTCTTCGTCTTCTTTATACATGCAGTTTCTACAAAAGTCGTTCGCAAAAAGGCTTAGCCTTGTAGCATGCTTGCCTGTTATACAGTGTCGAGTGATGGCACCTACAATACCACCGATATGCAATCTGTTGAGGAAAATCAAATTCTTAGGATTTAAATCCAGCTTCGACCAAATCTGTTTTGTCGCTATACATGTTGATCCACTTGTCCATCTAAGATTTGTACTCTCGACGGGATCCAGCTTCAATTTAAGTTTGTGAGTAGCGATTGGTATACCTAAGGTGCCTTTATCTGGCCGGATGGGTATAGTTGTTCCTATTCTGGCGAGTTCATCGGCCTTACAATTCACTGGAAGGGGTGGCAATGGTGTAGTGGTAACGTCGTCAATTGCCACGCTAATGGTTCATGGTTCAAATCCTGATGTCAGCAAGCATTTATTTATTTCTCATGAAATATACAAAGTCAGTCCGATCATTTGCGAAAGCTTGTGTGAACACTACTGCGAAGGCATAACACTGGCAGTAGCTTGGTCATGTGGCTGGAAAAATTGTTCGCTCTGTTGATGATGATTTGCCCTTGACATCGATTATCGGAAAAAAAGTACTGTGAATCAGAAGCAATGACAACAGTAACAAAAATCTCCCCAGTTATCTGGACGCCACCCCCGGAGAATAGCTGAAGCATAAACAACTGAGCTTCAAGAACCACAACACCAAAATCTTTCTCTCTCTCTCTCTCTCTATCCATCCTTTCCAACGCCCGCACTGTGTGTAAACATGTTAAAGGTATTCATAACCCTTTGAGCGCGCGCAAATTAAAAAAAAAAAAAAAAAATACATATAAATATGCTCCGGTACCCAACAGAGGTGAATATTGAACTACTCAGCCATCTCCGCAAGAGATGATCGGCAGTCTGGAGCTACTATGGAATTTAAAGAGGTCGATTCCAAAGATTTGATTGCTGCTTGGCTGTCTGAAAAGATGCGGATATGTCTGGCTTTGGTTCTTGGGTATTTGAGCCGTCGGTGTAGAAGTGAATCGACTCATCTTCTTAAAATGCATCGTCCTCCCAGAGTGATCTGGAGGGGCTGGTGATGACGAATATCAAAATAAAGACGTGGGATGGTGTAGTTCGTATTTTCGGGATTTTGAATTTACTCAGAATGGAAACTCTTGACCACCGTTGTGTAGCTTTAAAGCGAACGGCTGCATTCGTTGCCATTTGCTTGCTAAATATATCGATGGGTATCAGATAAAACATAATGTCTAGTAGAAGATAGAATAAATCATATCGCACTTCTTTTTTTCCTTTTTTTTCATCTGAGGAGGAGATGATGTCAAATAGGGAGGTAAACCTATTCTGAATGTACAGGGTGGGCCAACTACAAGTTTCTTTTTAAAAATGCAATGAAATGAACAAAGTGAAATTTTTTCCATGTATTATGGCTTTATTAGTAAGAACGAACATTCCGATTAATTATGGAATACAACGTCGTTCAAGTGGCTTCCTCGGCTGGCTTCGCAGTAGCGCAATTTTCCAAGACCTTGTTGATGGTTTCGGGCTGTAGCTCACGGATTGCGTGGATGATATTGGCCTTAAATGCTTGAATCGTTTCCGGATTGTTGGCATAACATCGGTCCTTCACGGTTCCCCACAAAAAAAAATTCAAAGGGGTCAAATCGCAGCTCCGAGGCGGCCAATTGACATCGCCAAGACGACTGATAACACGATTTGGGAATTTGGTGCGCAAGAGACCGATTGTGGCATGGGCTGTGTGGCATGGCGCACCATCCTGCATGAACCAGAAGTCGTCCAAATCCGTGTCTTCAATTTCAGTAAAAAAAAAGTCGTTAACATGGCTCTGTAATGCCCACCGTTGACCGAAACGTTGCTCCCAGCCTCATTTTCGGAGAAAAGTGGTCCAATGATGCCACCACTCCACAATCCGCACCAAACTGTCACTCTCTGTGGATGTATTGGCTTCTCGGCAATAACGTGCGGGTTTTCCGAGCCCCAGATGCGGCAATTTTGTTTGTTAACGTAGCCACCGAGATGAAAATGTGCCTCGTCAGAAAAGATGATTTTTCGCCCAAAATCGTTGTCCACTTCAAGCTGCTCTAAGGCCCAAACTGCGAAGCGATAACGAAGCGGATGGTCATTGCTGAATCAATTGAAGCTTGTAAGCGAATAATCCCAGATCTTTGTGCAGAATTCTCCTCAGGCTAGTGCGTGAAATGTTGAGCTGTTGAGATCGATGACGAGTTGATGTTCTCACACTCTCGGCTACAGCAGCCACATTCTCGTCTGTGTGCACCGTACGACGACGGAGACCATGAGTGTTGTCCACTAGCATACCAGTCTCACGAACTTTTTGCACAAACTTGCGTATAGCAGGCGCGGTGGGTGCTTCATTTCGGCCAAAACTTCTTTTCAAAAACGCACTGTTTGGGCTACACAGCACCAAACACTTAACTGCTTGACAGTTGTTGCTCCAGGCGGCTGCCTGACAGCTGTTTTTTCCTTATATTAGGCGTAGCAACACACGCCGGATACCTGCTAGTTATAAATAAAAATAAACAAAAATATAAATTTTTGGCATGTCTTAGGCCAGTCCGTCAGTGCCAATATGAGAGCTTTTCAAGTTATTCTTTGCGATCTCCAAGACTTAATCGTTGTACTGAAATGACACTTGCTTTAAGCGATTAGTCCCATCTGCCTTAGCAATTCTACTTCAATTTGGGATGTATTAATTTGATCTTGTACTAATTCTATTGGAGAGATGCCAAAGCAAAATGCAAAGTTCAAGATTAACTAACTCGAAGTACCAAAACTTTTCAAGGAACTGGCAATAAAGACATACGTCGGAGTATGGAGAAAACAAAGTGGCAGCGTATAGCTAACATATTATCTAAGGACGACGTCTGTGCATTTCTCTAAGTTTCTCTCTTACTCGAAAAGGGCAGAGGTCCGGTAGTCGGCGAAATATTAAGATAGCCGAAGAAGGTCTCGGAAATTAGGTAAGCTATGGTTGCAGCTGATGCACATAGTCTCAAATCGTACATGATGAAGACATATGAGTAGAAGTGTATTTCTGAAGTCATCTGCGCTACTATGTTTTTATTTATCGTATGGGTATAACAAGTTATAAATACAAATAGCAGATTAACAATTGCACAATGAAATGGCTTTAAGCCATGAGTAAGAAACACATAAGTTCTTCTTCTTCCTTTTATCAGCGAGGTTATGATCCGAAAACAAGGGATCACAACCCTCCCACTTCACCGCATTTCTACTGATCCGCCTGTGGGGTTCGCCTAAGTACATAGAATGATAAAGTAAGAGACATACATAAGTACAATATAAATCGTAGAAGAAACACATTATATTTATATTTAGCGTCAGAGAATAGTATTTAAGCTGCTTAGCCAGAGAAGGGCATCAGGTGTGATATTGTGGATGTCATTGGGGTTGCCGTTAAACATAGAGAGGGGACAACTGGAAACAATGTATCTTATCATTTGGGTAGGTTCCCCGCAGTCACATCCACTAGATACTGTTGCTCCCCATTTGAGCAGAAAGTCTCTGCAGCGGCCGTGTTCGGTCCTTATCCTATTTAGTTGTGTCCACGTTTTTCGGGGTAGGTTGAATCCTGGTACGCGAACAGTAGGGTTAACTATGTTACTGCAGGTATTTGGGGCAAAATTCCTCCAGTCTTCTTCCCACTCTTCGTTGATGTTGAAGTTAGACAAACGCAGTCTAGTCGCTGTCCTCAGAGGTGGATTTCGCGATTTTAGCCGATATGAGTCCTTTTCGTTGGAGTATATGTGAATTGGAAGGTTCGGGTTGTTTTGAATTTTGGTAAATTCACTGACGAGTGTGTTCTTTCGTCTAAGTAATGGTGGGGCAATGTTGCTCAAGACTGGGAGCCATTGAATTAAGGTGGACCTTATTGTTCCAGAGATTAGGCGCATTACGATGTGGAGCTGGCTATCAATTTTCGTAGTATGTGCGCTATTTAACCATACGGGGGCTCCGTATTCGGTAGTTGAGTAAACCAGTCCTAAAGCGGCAGTTCGAAGTGTACTGGGTGATGATCCCCAGGAGCTGGACGCAAGTTTTTGAAGAAGGTTGTTCCTTGTTTTCAGCTTGGCTGCGGTGTTGAGACAGTGCTGCTTAAAGGTAAGGGATGGTTACTCCGAGATACTTGGGGCTCTTATTATGTCGCAGGACCGTACCGTTGAAGCAAATTTCGAGCGGCATGTGTGCAAGTTGGCTATTTAGGTGAAAGCACGCTGACTCAGTTTTAGCCTTGCTGGGTGTCAGCATCCATTTCTTAAAGTATTCCCCAGGCAGCCAAGATCTGCTGAGAGTGTGGCCTCAATTGAGTCCATGCCCTGGTGTTGTGTGGCTATAGCCAGATCGTCCGCATATGAAAATTGTTTGGATGTAGTGTTTGGTAAGTCGTGAGTATATAGGTTGAAGAGAAGTGGGGCCAAGACCGATCCTTGTGGGAGGCCGTCGTTGAGTTTTTTGGATTTGCTGACGCTATTGTTTAGGAATACTTGGAAGGCGCGATTACTCAGCATGTTGTTGATCAGGTTTGCTGTTGTTTTGCAACGTACCGTCTTCAAAAGTTTGTAGACCATTCCAGTACGCCAGACCGTATCATATGCAGCAGTAAGGTCTATGAACACAGCGCCAGTCTTAAGACTGTTTTCGAAGCCATCTTCAATATTAGTTGTTAGGGCGAGTACTTGGTCAGTGCAACTACGACCTTTTCGGAATCCAGCTTGTTCTACAGTGATAACTCGTTAATGGGTACCTCAATTCTGTTGTATATTAAACGTTCAAGGATCTTATAGCATACACTTAAGAGAGCAATTGGTCGGTAGCTGTCGGCCTTGTCGGCTGGTTTCCCCGGTTTAAGTGCCGCAATGATTTTTGACTTCTTGAACTCAATGGGCAGGTTACCGGATGATAGAATGCTGTTAAAAAATTTGCATAGCTAGATCTTAGTGTTTTTCCAAAAAAAAAAAACAAATATTTGGTGCAACAGCTCTTTAAAGTGCCAGGGCCTAGCTTCTCGCAACCACTCATGTTGTGTTATACTTTTCACACGAATGGAAGGGACCTACAGTTTAGTGCTGTATCCGAACGCCGATTTGAGAAGCTTTTTCGTGACAACAATACTCTCGGATGTTTGTCAGACGCTCGCGAGAGTTGGGACCGTGAAAAAACTTTTTGGTATTTTCTGTGATTCGAACTTGGAACCTCATGCGTAGTGATCCGACACACTAACCACTAACGCCACGGCGCCCACAGTGTTTTTACCGCAATTTTTAATAAATTCAGGATAGATTCCATCAGCTTCAGTGGCTTTTCCATGCTTACAGCAGGCGATGGCTACTTCTGGTTCGGAAATTGTAAAAGGTCGAGAGTAGGCAGAGGTTAAAGGGGTCACCTTTCTAACCTCTTTTAATAGGCCCTTAATGTGTTGGGTGTGGGCTTTGTCCGACTTTGCTTTGGAAACCTCGACAATCCGATTTGCAATCAGGTCTGGATCGATCTTAGGTTGGTGTGATGGGAACGAATTTGATCCTCCAAGCTTCCGGATGAGACTCCAAGCATATCTACTTAATCGGGTAAAGTCCAGGCTTTGTATAGTTTTTATCCAATCTCTTTTCGTGCATTATTCAGAGATTGTAAGAGTTCCTCTGCAATTTCACTGTCACCACTCTCCTGAAGTTCTTTATATAGCCGGTCACTTTCCGAGCTCCAACCGGGAACATATTCTTTTCAATATCCGCGTGGGATGTGCTTCTTTGCTGTGGTTATTACGATGCCAACAAAGCGCCCATAGTTCTTGGGAGTCGGACGGATCCAGCGGACGTTGGAATCGAGGTCTTTGGTGAAATCTTACCATGATGACTTCTGAAAGTTCCACCTTGGCCGCTGAGTGGAGTTTACCAACAGGATCTTTATTTCGGTTTCTAGGACAATCGGGCGGTGTTGGCTTTGAGGAAAATCAGGTAGGACCCGTCTGGACACTTGTTGTACACGTTCGGAGCAATTGGATGAAGCAAAACACAGATCTGAGTTGTAGTCGCGGTTCCAGCGTCTAGAGTGGAAGGTTCCTCTGTCTTTGGCATCAAAAATAAGTGTCAAATTGTTTATGTCAGCCCAGTCTGCCAGTTTTGCGCCGTTATCATCATCCGCGTGGTACCTCCAGGGAGTGTGGTGGCCGTTAAAATCGCTGGCATATAGGGCGGGGTGTTCGTATACTGGAATCATCTCTACGGGCCAGGAGCTATTGGGAGGCTTGTAGATGTTAGCGATTTTAAGGTCAGCTATCAATATCACTACGATGAACACGTAGCCTCACATAAGAATCAGGCGCTACTAGCATCTGGGTTATGTGCACAATTCACCAGCTATATCAATTCTTACCGTAACCTCTGCTTTCATGATATTTGCATCTACACTATTGTACTTTTGATGTACTCTTCGATAGCGTTTGGTAGTACTGTAAGCTGATGCAAGGGAATTCTTTAAATTTATGAAATATATCTACCAGTTTGCTATTGCCTCTCAAATACAAATTATTTACCGAACTTCCATTTTTTTTTTATAATTTGCACGCACTTAAGGGGTTATGAACATCGTTTAACATGTTCTTACATAGTGCTGGCATTGGAAGGATAACTAGAGAGAGGGAAAGATTATTGTAGTGATTTGAAGCTCAGTCTTTTGTGCTTCAGAGAAACTCCGGGGGTGGCGTCTAGATAACTGGGGAGAGTTTTGACATTTTTTGTCTTTGCTTCTGATTCCCGGTATTTATTTCGTAAACACCGACGTTATAGGTATATCAACCATCCATCAGAGCGAACAATTTTTCCAGCTATATAACCAAGCTACTGCCAGGTTTATGCCTTTGCAGTAGTGTTCACACACGCTTTCGCAATTGATCGGGCGGACTTTAGATATTTCATAAGAAATAAATGAATGCTTGCTGACATCATGATTTGAACCACGAACAATTAGCGTAGCAACTGACGTTACCACTACACCATTGCCACCCCTTGGAGCAATGAAAAATACAACCTTCACTGTCTACTATTAAACAAATATAAAAGAGTTTCCTTAATTCTTATAATTTCACGAATACATTCATCAAGACCACTGATATCCAATAGAACTTTGAAAGTAACACACTTAATGCCATGCGTAGGTTGACTCATAAATATCTAGCGAAGTACACTCTTCAATGTATCACTTCTTTTGCCACTCCATGTAGGCCACAAGTTATTTACATACCTTCCACATCTCTTTCTGAACCACCTACAATTCCAGGTTCACTCTAGAATCTACTGTACCTTAAATACTCCCAGAAATAAGCATCAAATTATTCATTTATTCCAACTTTAGAGACTAAAAGTTTACCATTTTATTGTTATGACCCAAATGCATGAGCTCAGTAAAAGAGAACGAACGATCAGTGATCATAAACGTCTTGGGAATCGAAATTTAATACTCGTATCGATCAATTCTCTTTTGGGGTCATCAATTCCCGGACCATCACAGTCACAAAATTTATGTGACTTCTTCTATAGAAAAATTAGAAATTCAATTTGTAAGTCGTAACTACCAAAATAGTTTCCCCTTCATAATTCACTTGAATAATAATTACTTTTTCTCATTGGCAATTATTACATTCATCTGCAGAGGACCGATTAATACACCATTACTCTGGACGCGGATAAAACTTTCCAAAAACAAAAATTATCTCATCTCTCTGTGTCTTATGTCTTAATGGCTTTATTATTGCCTATAGCCATCGGCTGCTAATCGAAAAAGTAAATAGCTTCCGTTTCCCCCCAAATAAAACACGAAAAATCGCCGCATAAGACCTGCAAGTATAACTATTATGCAATTCATTATCAGAGTGGCCCTACTGACGACGGCCATGGTTGGATTGGTAGGAGGGATGGTGGCTTAAATATTCATAAACCCAAAACAATAATCCGGCCTGCATCTTTCACTTGGATTGGACTTAATTTTTTTTTGTAATATTGCGTAAGAAGAGAAATTTTCATCCATCCGCATATTGCAACAAGACATTAAATAAAAAAAAAAAATAAAAATGAGCTCCGCACAAACAAAATGAAAGAAAGAAGATATTGGTGTTACCCCGGTGCTCTGCTGTGCTGTGCCTCAACCGGAAATAAGCCAAACCAATATGCGGGTATGTATGCATGAGTATGTACAATCTTTAACATTGAGAAGACGACGAAAGAAAGCATATATACAAGACCAGAAAACCCCGCAGGCCATATGCAGACAACACACAGAGCCAACAGCCAAATCAAGACTTTGTTACGTATGTTCGACGTCGACATGGAAAAAATATTGTTACGACATCGGTGGCGGTTACTTTTTTTTTTTTTTTCGGTAAATAAATTCGTCATACAAAACAACGTCAAACTGTTGGCGGCGGCTGACTGCCAACCACCATCACCACCGGTTGAGTGCATTATTGCGATTGATTGCGTAAAGGTAAACGAAAAGATGAGGCACTTTAAATGCGTTATGAATTGCCTTTGCTGCTGCTGCTGCCACTGATGATGCTGATGATGATCTGAATGTGTTCCGTCCCAGTTATACCAATTTTTTTTTTTTATTGAAATAAGTTTTAACATTTCTTCGGCGGTGGAATGTATACCGGAGTAATCGAAGATGCGTAAAACCCAATTAAATCAATTGGCAAAAAAAAGATGAAAAACTATTTTATTTTCAATGGCATTTGAGAAGTGAAATTGAAATGTGGAGCTTTTAAGAGCATATTTCGGATACATTGTGTATCTGATGAGTAGCTGGAGATTGTGTAGAGCATTTGGTGAAGACAGATGAGTATGGAAGTCACGGAAGTAGGAGATTTCCCAAGGTGAACTTGGTGAAATGAAAGAGCTGACGTGCGAACTTGGTTTGCTGCTGATGACAAAATATGTGACCTCGATGTATAATTTTATCACTGTGTGCTTTAAAGGAGTTTTATTGAACAACAGAATATTGGAGCCTGAGGAGTTTGCATATTAAGCCCAAGACAAATATTGGAATATTGTCAAGCAAATGTGGTGCGTGTCAGTAAATGAACTGACCAACCTCAACTACTGGAATGGAACTTGGCTATAGTCATTAATCCATGTAATTCAGCTAAGCTGTGAAGAAAGACAAAATGTTACCCAGGATCTGCTCGTAGTCTTCATGGTATGCCTACACCTTCTTCGATGATCTTTTAACAGTTTTAAGAGGTTTTCGTTAAAGTGTTAGGTGTCGCTGAGAGCCTACGAGTTATTTTGGTCTGAATCAGCTATAATGTTCAAGCGTATGTTGTTGAAGAAGAAGCACTTAGCTATCAATTGTGAGCTCACGAATATAAAGGATAGTTTATCATGGAATGGCAGGTAGTTTAGGAGCTTTTATAGCGTAAACCTCCAATTAGCAGGTCTTTAAACGACAACGCTCATCACAAAGAAGAAGTTTCAGTTCCATCATAGGCGGTGCTTTTTTTTTTTGTCAGCAGAAATAGTAGTGTAATGATAATAATGAAATGCGTTCAAAGCATATAGTGATAATGAAGAGCAGTATTCAAACAACCTCCAAGCTATAGCTTCATTGACTCTTAATACAAGAATGGAGTTATTCGACAAGGTCAACAACAGTGTTAAAAAATGTCAATAAAATCTAAGTAAGCTAACTAACCTTTCTACTTGAAATCCGTACAAGATGACGGTCAAGCGTAGGTGGGCCATAAATCTTAATGATGAACTTATTTGTTTTTGCTAACAAATGGCGGTTCAAAAAGGAGTGATATCTCCAAGGACGTTCAACAAAGTTTATGCAATAATACTCAGTTTATCTGATTTGATTTTGATTTTGAGTCGCCAGACCGATTAGCTATTCCTATAACTGCGATAAACAGAACAAACAAACGGTCAAACGATGGTACCAACGTGAACTTCTGAAGACTAACTGAAGAAATGTCTAGAGAACTACAAGTATACGCACACTATATGCGAGTATAACAGGAAGAACGTCCCTTCATATTACCACCTGTTACCACTCCGTCTAAAATTAACCCAATCACAACAGCAAAACAAATAAAAAAACAAATATTTGGCGCAACAGCTATTTAAAGTGCCAGGGCCTAGTTATGACAACAGCAGAGACAAGCTTTACGTCTTTTGCTAGAAGGACTGTGCTAGGAGAATTCGTCTATAATAATTTGGTTTAATATTGAGTGAAGCATTTGGAATCTGAACACTTAGAGTCAAGTTATCTTTCTTTTTTTGTATCAAGAACAGTCTTCCAGTGTGCTGTGTTCCGAGAAAAGTTCCTCAAGCTAATGCAGACCAAGCTAAGTTAAAATGAACGGCACGACTGGGTTATATAGATTGGTGGTAGGTATATGACATTCGCTTGCAAATGACACAGCTTTGAAAGCAAACAAAATCATTGAAATTCAATTTAGAAAATGATCCTTAATAAGATCCTAAACAAATATAAATATTTTGTAATTTTTTTCAAGACTAGATATGCCATGTTCGCATAAAATATCCGTGGAGTAGACAGTTTTAGAAAACCCAATTAATAAGTAATGGAATAATAGGGATATACACGGACGGTTCGAAGATGGACTGCGGAGTCGGCGCAGGCATCTTCTCTGACCAGCTGAATACTATATATCAAGGTCCTTCCGTCTCCCAGACTCTGCTAGCGTTTTCCAAGCGGAGCTTCTTGCGATTCGAGAAGCCTGCCGCCTGCTAAACAATCTTCCGACATCTAATCACAACATCGCTATTTTTTCGGATAGCCATGCTGCCATCAAGGCCATTGATGCAGTCTGCATCTTTTCAAAACTGGTAGAGCAATGCCGGTTTGAATTGAATCAACAAAGCACTCACTCGAGAATCACTCTCATCTGGGTCCCAGGGCACAGCAACCATGAGGGAAATGAGCGTGCTGATGAGCTGGCCAGGCGAGGGTCGGCCCTTAACGGCTCTCTAGCAGAAAGAGTCGACATTCCGCTTGGTGCCGTTAAGGGCTATATTCACCTTCACTTCCTCCCTAGCCAATCGCGGGTGGAACAACCTCACAAGCTGTGTCATATCTAGGAAGACGTGGCCCAGTTTCAACAAACCCAGGTCAAAAGAGTTACTAGGCAAACCAAGACCAGTTATTGCCAAAATCGTAGCTATTATCACAGGCCACTGGCCAGTTGGAGACCATGCGGCCAAGCTTGGTATCCCCCACAACACCTTTTGTAGGAGCTGCAAGGATATTAATGAGAAAGAATCTCTATGTCATTTCCTTTGCAGATGTCCGGCCCTGGCGAGGATCAGACAACAAACTCTTAGCAAACCCTTCTTCGTGGATCTGAGAGAGATAGCGGACAAGAGGATTGGAGAACTAATCCTCTTTCTGAACTCCACGGGCTGAGTTTAAACTTAACATCATCTTTAACTAGCCACTACAACAGGTAGACACGAGTCCGTGGTAACAAAACGGCGCACCTTAAGCGCTAATTGGGTTCTTTTTGGACTGCCACATTACCTACTTAAGTAATGGAAAATCTGAGTTGCAAATTTACAGCACATGTTCAACCTTATCTATGTATAAGCTCTCAATCTAAGCGTTAAAGCTGGAGTACAATTGGCATTTTTTTAAATCGCCGCTTTGAAGTAAATACTACATTGTTTCTTAAGCTCAGGGTAAAAGTCCATAGACCACAGATAAGCACTTTAAAGTATTTCTGGCCATTCGTTTGTATTGTAGCCTGAAGTACAGACAGGCAGAATTAAAGAATTGAGAAACCCATCTTTCAAGCTTCTCTATAATCTTAATCGAAAATGTTCACATAAGGAACACTTGTCATCAAAGGATTTACAAGGAAGATACCGATGATAAGGAGGAACGAAAAAGATACACGCATGGCTAAGATGAATGGCTGACTTGAAAGATATGTATATTGGAGACATATACCTTACAAATATCCATCAGTGTCACCTTTCTTGTCAATTAAATTCTATCTACTAGATTGAAAAGTAAAATGATGCGCACAAGCAGCCAATATTACCACTCTACATGAAACTGTTGAGAAAGTGATCATCAACATAGATATTGTACACGATTGCAATCGCCTTTGACAGCAATGCCGTCATTACATGATCATGGAACCATATAATTCGACATGGTAATGAAAAACTTATCAAATTGATGCAAATTAATCGAATTAAGCACAGCGTCTTCTCGATTAAAGAAAGTCCTGCCTAAGGCTATTTCTGCTATCATGATCAATGATGGTCACCAGAGATGTTATCTGCAAATATCGACTAATATCGACCATGGAAATGAGCGAAGTAATCGCTCATCGGCATCGGTGGTCTATTCAAATGGTAATAGGGGATATTTTCTTTTATATATGATTATAGTGCTGACAATGGATGACGAAGAAATTAGCTAAATAATCGGTCAGTAGTAAAATCATTTGGTTCATATGAACAAGTATCATTATATTTAGAAACTTTGCTAAAAGTGAGTTTAATTTTCAGTGACTGCTTCATATTGATACCTAATTTGGTGAATGTTTTCCATAAGAAAGCTGTCTACCATTGCACCAGGAATAGAGACAAGAAGCTTATATTAAACATTTAAGTGGATGGCAATGGTGTATTTGTTCGTTAACCAGTGTGTGCAAGTTCAAGCCCCAGCGGCGGACAGCAGTCATCAGCCACCCGAGTATAAAAAGGAAAACGAATAGCATCTAAGTTTTTCCAACCACTGCACCAAAAAAGTTCCTGCCTGGTAGCACAATGAACCGGAGAGTCCGAGGGCTCTGGGATTTTGGTTTCCTTTTTATTTAAAAAAAAAGAAGAACAATGTATTAAATCCCAGAAACATCATATGTGGATTCTCTGGTTTAATAAGTTTGGACATTTTCTTCATTTAACCTATTCTTTCCTGGTTGAAACCTCTAAGACTGCTTCAGTTTGGGACTAAGGGTAGTCCAAATGGGATAAGCTTAAAGTACCATTATCACACTTCTTAGTCAATTAAGTGCCAAAGACACACCAAATATTTGAATTTATCTTATTTCTGCTTTACAAAAAGGATTTTATTATGCCCTCTAGGTAGAGATATATGCGTATTCCTATAATTCAGTGGTATAGAGTTTCAGTAAGACAGCAAAAGTTGCCCATACCACCTAGGAGATTGAATTCTGCGGAATTACTGAGAAAAGATCAGACGTAGAATAGACAGTAGCACAACAGATTATAAATAAGTAAAACGAACTTATCTGAAGTGGCTTTCACCTTAAGATATGCTGAACCACGAAATCATAAAGACGTCAGTTTATAGTGCAGGAGTGTAAAGGTGGTATATATCAAAGGACATCTTTATTAAGTTAAACTCAAGTTCCCAACTGTACACCGAGTAGATATACGTACACACTAGAAGTACTTCATTTGTGATACCGCCATGTGCAGTTTGAACTAGTTTAAGCTAGTAATAAGTATTTGTGGGTTTTCGACTGATATAACGTCCAGTCGGTAGGCGGATCAGTAGAAATGCGGTAAAAAGGGAGGGTTATGATCCCTTATTTTCGGATCATAACCTCGCTGATAAAAGGAAGAAGAAGAAGAACGTCCACAAGTGACACTTTGACTATACCTGGAGATAAAGGAGCTCTTTTTCCTTTCTTGCTGTTATTACTTAATCTAAAATCGTTTGAGCAGCAACGATGCTGTTTCTAGTATTGTGCTACTGTCCATTCGCGGATGGATTCGTTACACTTAGATTGAGTAATATTTATACCATGTGTGACAATTTCATTATCACTTATGTTCTGGGATAACAAAACAATAATAAATTGGTTCCGCCATCAACACCACCATAAGATATAACAGAAATGACAATACTCAGCACTCCTCATACCATGACTGTTCGTATAAAAATGAAAAGTTTCCTTTTGTGAAGTCTTTGTTAATAGGGTTAGTGGTTTAGTTGTTACAATTACAAAGAAAGGAAATGAGGAAACTACAAGCTTTAGAGAATACAGAATCGGAGGCAAGCGTCAATCTTTATTCCTAAATGCTTCGAAATGCAAAAGTTGATATAGTCTTAAATGAACTCAAGGTAAGGCGAACCTCACAGGCGGATCAGTAGAAATGCAGTGAAGTGGGTTATGATCCCTTATTTTGGGATCATAACCACGCTGATAAAAGGAAGAAGAAGAACTCAAGGTAATGCATACATTTAAAATTGTGCATACATTCCATTCGTGTACAACTTCTTTTCAGCATGTAATTGGTCTTGAATTTATTATTCATTCCTTAGCATGAAGCATTTCTTCTTCTTCCTTTTATCAGCGAAGCTATGATCCGAAAACAAGGGATCACAACCCTCCCACTTCACCGCATTTCTACTGATCCGCCTGTGGGGTTCGCCCTTAGCATGAAGCATTGAATAATAATTAAAAATTAAAAATAAGATTCAGCGCACATGTTCCAGACAAATTCAAGGGATGAACGTAGAGATATAATTTCATTGAAACATATTTCTCGGTGTGTATTCAGCAGTGTATTGCAAATTTAAGGTAGATGAGGTAACCCTTGCATCATATTGAAAACATAAGGTCGAAATCACTTATCTGCCAAAATTAAACAATCCCTAGAATATCCGTAGCATGTTCGCCGCAAAACAAATATAGCACTTCTAAAAGCAAACTGATAGTGTTAACTGATAGCAGCACTCATATGCCTTATGACATGTCAACAATCGCTCTTCCTATCGGCTGGAAAGGCAAATACGATTAGGCATACAATTCCCCAAACAGTTCGGTAACTACCTACGAGTTTCATTTCATTTTCAATTAGCAAGCATTTCACAGAATAAATAGGTCATTCTCATGTGAATCTAAGATCTAATTGGAAAGGGAATGATAGACGTTTCTTAATATAAACTTTTTTCTCCAGCAGTGCAAGACATTCACGCAATCTTTAAATCAAAAATAGCACCATTTCATGCCTTCTCTCTACTAGATTCATTGCCTTCGCTCTATTACTGATTTTTATAGTTTTAAAGAACAAGTGGAGATCATTAAAAACACGAGAAAAACTAATATCGTCACAGAAACGAGATCTTGATTCAAATTTCTTAACGAATTCGAGATGTTTAATATTTTCCCACAAGATTCTATATATTTGTCTTATCTTTTAGTTACAAAAACATTAACTAAATCACTCATTTCATTGCTTAATAGAATATTTTATAAAAGGGTCACTAAAGAATAAAAGAGTTGACGTGCGAACTTAAAGAAATATTTGTTCTATCTTATAAACAAGAACAACAAAATCACTTTCATCTGTATCCATTTCGTTTCTATGATTAAAAACCAATTTCTCCCATCCATTATACTCACTTGTAATCAATTTGATAAATTATCCAAAATGTTATCCAATAAATAAACTAGTGTATCACATAGCTATCCAGTACGTTTGTCGCCATAAAAAATGAATCCAAAGAAAAACTCTATATACGTATGTAAATTTCCACACAACACTTGATACTCAATCCCGAAATAAAACCGAAGTGAAATTAAATTACAAAAACAACTTCAAAACGAGGCAAAAAAAATAAAATAAATCTCACACTCCTTCTCGACACCTGGTTGCTCCAGAAACGCGGAAAAGAAAAAAGCAAATTGAATGAAAACGTTGAGAGATGACTATTACTTCTTCAACATAAAAACAAGAAACAGAACACGGCTAATAAAAAAAAAAGAACACCACCGAGTGTAAGACAATGAAAAAGCTGACAAAATGCGAGCACTTTCTCCTCGACTAGCCCGTCGTATTATAAACAATTTTGCATACCAAACACCGTTTAGCACTTTCTGTGCAAAAGCAATTATTTTTTGTCGGTGGTATAACCAAAAATTATCCTTGTTCAAGAGCGTGTGAAAAATGTTAATCGTCAGACGACCACGAAATTATTTTATTCGTACGTAGGAGAGAGAATAACGCAAAACATTCGACCTTCTTGAGTAAAAGCTCAAAGAAGTCTGACGTGAATGTGGAGCCGATCGCGAAAGACTAAAACTCGACGATACGTAAAAAAAAGTGTTTGCCTTCTTGCATCGAACAATCTGTTACATTGAGCTTTGTTGCTGTTTGTTGCTGCGTGTGTGTGCAACAGTGTGGGGTTGTACGTAGTATGCTGTGACTATGGATAGAGTTTGGGGGGTTTGTTTTGCTTCTTCAGCTGATGATGGTTGGTTTTTGCTGCTTACCAATGGATTTCATAAGTCAACGCGATATCGTTAAGAGTTACGATACTTGTGGTTGGGGCTCTTGGTGTGCAACCACAACTACAACAGCTGGCAAAAGTATCTGTTTGACTTGCAAAATGTCAAACCAAACAATGATTGCATTGATTAAGGGATCAATTGAGAATCTTTATTGCTTCAATGGCTCTGGGAAGATTGGCGGTTTTGCGCGTTTTTTTTTCTTTTTGCTGCTTTTCCGTCATCCAACAATTACGTCGGTCAATATGTATCTCTTCAGTCCAATCCACTCGGTGTGTGGATGAAAGTGAAAGGAAAAAAGATGATTAAGCTGTTTGAAAGCGATGCTGTTTGTATTATGGAGATGATTACTTTTGCACTTACTCTATTTGTGCCGACGAGGATAGATGGAATTTGAATAAATTTTGCGATGCATACTGAAGATGTTTGTTTGTCCAAACAAAAGATGAATCTGATTTGAAATGAAATTTGTTGGGTGAAACTTCAAGAGTCCGTCCGGAGCATAAATTGGAAGAAGTTTTGCGAAGGTGGATTTGACGTAAATAGGAAATTAAAATAGTTCCGTGTTCCAAATATAAGCTGTGAGTGAAATGAATTTGCATAGAAAATGTGTCTGGCCAAAACAAAAGAGTTGGATAACGAACTTTGTGATGCTATTTTGATTGGGTTATTGTGTGGAGTCTGCTTTTCTCTCCTTAAATAATTGAGAGTATTTGTGGAAAGTTGGATATAAATCTTATTAGTTGTCATGATGTGGTAGATTATAACAAAAGTTTGTTGTTCAAAAATTATCAGCACTTTGTCTTGCTGCCATCGGAAATACTGTCAAGGTGAGCATTGTTAAATTTTTTTTTTCATTTAGATGCAATTAGTTCATCCGAGTGAGGTTTCCCCAAAATTCGTGACTCAGCGACAAGTCCATAAAGGTCGATGGGTATTTCTGAAGGCATTTTGAATGTATAAGTAATATTAGTTGTAGTTGTCCTTGGCCCAATATCATGATAGCTATATTTATGTGCAATAAAGACTATACACTGAAGCTCTGCAAAAAAAGAGAGTGAAAGCGAATGGTAGATAAACGCGCTTTTTTTTTGCCTGCGCCAAGGGATGTGGTAACCTTCCAAAGATACTAGTAGCCCGGGCTGCGAGCCGGAATAATCGATGTCAGGAATGCGCCTACACACTAATCCAAACCCTGCACACTTCTACCACTCTCCCCGTGTGACTGCCGTAAGGTATTACTTCGCGCAGCTGCACAGGTTAGTAATTAATGCTATGTTTCTTATATTGCCGCCCTGCTGTCCTTGCTCTGACAATTATTCGGAGCTCTTTCTGCACATTCGTTATGAGTGTACAAATTTCCAGCCAATTCTCCTCTGACCGCAGCATTTGGTCTATAAGGAATTATGGATTTGAAAGGTTATTTCCCCATTCTGTAAAGCAATTGCAATAGAATATTGCGTGCTCTGTATCTTTCTCCTGGTCTGGACAATGTGGACAAAGATGTGAGTTATCATGTCCAAATCTGTGTACATATTTGCGTTGGCTGCGCGAATAACCGCCCAAAACAGAATCGCCCAAATTCTAAAAATGAATAATAGCCCAAAATTGTTGGGTGTTTGTGCATAATGAAGGAAAGCCCAAAAAAAAGGGACAACCGCCCAAAAATTAATGAACAATCGCCCAAAACAGAAGTGAATGGCTGTGCGAATAATCGCCCAAAGAAGAATCGCCCAAAATCCTAAAATGAACTATCGCCCAAATTTTTTTTCTTTAAATAAATTTCTTTACCCCTTCGGGTAGGGGCCAGAATATACCCGAGGTAGGCATGCCTGTCGTAAGAGGCAACTAAAATCCACCCTTCGCATACCGGGGATAAAATGTATACATAATATGCAATAAGTAAAACAAATAGATATAGTACCCCAGGTGGCAGTCCAAGTTCTTTGAAAAATCCACCCTCTTCGGAGGTAGGTTCTACGGATTCTGGGGAGAGCCAATTGTTGCATTTAATAGACCCCTTTTTGAGAAATTCAAGGGTAGTTCGGTCTCCACCATCAAGACCGAATATCTCCGGAAAAAGAAGTCCGCCGGAAGCGCAGGCGCAAGAGAAACGGGACCCAGTGAAATGTTATAGCTTTGAGTAAGAAAACTATGAACTCTGTATTAAGCTAAATAAAATGGATCTACTTTACCAAGAGCTTAAGAGAGAGGTAGAATCACTAAAAGAGGAAAACAAGGCCTTACAGAATTCACTTTTGCAAAGAGAACGCGAAGTTACCCCACCCCGTGCAGCTAGTCCCAAATATCACACGGATGAAGAAGAGCTAGCACGCGAAACAAATGGGGTCTTAAAGAAAAGACCCAGCAAAAAATGAAGAGCCTGTTCTTCACCTAAAATTGAGCCACGAAAACAAGACAAAGAAACAGACTTGAAACAGAAACAAACTCACGACAAAATACGTCTCCCGCCTGCAATAAACGTCGTCGGCATTACGGACTACAATAAATTACATTGCCTTCTCAAGGGAACTGTGACATCGAAATTTAAAGTAACATCATTCCGAAACAATGATTGGAAAATTAATGTAGTTGACTCTGACGGCTACCGAGCAATATCTAAAAAAACTAAACGCGGAAAAGATCCAGTGGTTCACCTACAAAAATAAATCAGAAAGACCACTCCGTGTTATAGCAAGTGGTCTCTACCCCTCGTGCACTAAAGATGACATTATAAATGACCTTAAAGGAAAGGCTTGAAAACTATTAACGCAATTTATATCTTAAAGAAGATAAAGCAGAAAACGGAACAAGGCAATGAAATCTTGGTCAAGCATGGACTTCCGCTCTTTATGCTAACCTTCGATAGAAGCGAAAATATAGACGATATTTATAACGTAAAAAGTATTTTGAATATCGTAGTTAAAATCGAGCGTATGCGTACGAATACACGATCGATACCTCAGTGCAAACGCTGTTAAGGTTTCAATTACACCCAGTCGTATTGCCAAAAAGAACCGAAATGTGTAAAATGTGCCGGGAATCACTTATCAGAAAGGTGTGACTTAAATAAGCAGGCTCCGGCGACCTGCATAAACTGCAAAGGCAAGCACCCAGCAAACTATCGAGGTTGTGAAGTAGCAAAGGAGCTTCAAAAACGGCGCGATACTCTCAAGAAACCGGCACACGCGAACCCAAGCTTAAGAGATCGTAAAACCGATAAGCCTAAGACCGCTATGCCAGTCAAAACGACGAGACCGATAAAGGAAAATAAAAAAATTGCGCAAGAGAACGTTGCAGGTCCAAGTGCAGCGGCAAAACCGCCACAGGTTGACGCGAGATCGTACGCTCAAGTCGCGTCAAACGAAAACAAATTAAGATCAGCTACAACAGATCCGGTCAGCCAAATATTTACCATTATATTGGAAAAATTTGAGGAGCAAACTAATGTTAATAAAATTATACTTGACAAATTGAGCAAGCTCGAGTTGAAACCTCGCAAGACAATTAAAAAAACATGAATATGAAACAGCTACTTAAGATACTAACGTGGAACGCAAACGGCCTTCTGAAAAAAATCGACGAATTAGAAGTGTTTCTACGGAAAAATAATGATATATGTTTGGTATCGGAAATGCACTTAAAAAAGGGACTTAAACCCAAAATAAAAGGTTACAGCGATTACCATGCGAACCATCCTTTGGAAAATGCAAGAGGCGGGTCCTCTCTTTACATAAAGAACTGTATTAAGCACTCCGAAAACATAGAAATAGAATTTGATTTTATGCAAATAAGCTCGGTCTCCGTAAAAATAAACCACTTAGACTACATCATCGGATCTAGTTACATCCCTCCGGGATATAAGCTAGTAGAAGACGACCTCGTTCGTCTCCTTGACTTAATCGGACCTTATTTTGTTTTAGGTGGTGACCTTAGCACGAAACACACTTTGTGGGGATCAAGGTGCCATTCGACAAAAGGCAGATTATTGTACAAAGCCAGCATGAAACGTGGGGTGAACTTTTTATCGACAGGAAAGCCAACTTATTGGCCAACTGACAAAAATAAAATCCCTGACCTCGTCGACTTCTTTATCGTAAAGGGGTTAACTAAAAATTTAACGGAAGTCGAAGAATGCTATGATATATGCTCAGATCACTCAGCAGTCACTCTGAAAATAGGTAGAAGTCTAGTAAAAAAAGAAGGACCGCCTAGGTTAACTACAAATACAAAAGTAACTGGGACGCTTTCAGAAGAGACTGCAAGAAAAATGTTGCTTTAAATGTACCGCTAAAGACACCGTTCGAAATAGAAGAAGAAATCAACAAACTCATCGAAGCTATTCAGAGCTCAGCGTGGAAAAACACTCCTTTATCCAATAGGAACTGCGTAAGGTTTTATTTGCAGTCCTCATGCCACCGCTTGGTCCAGACCTTTTGTACTGTTATCCCACCTTGCTTGCCACATATCTAGTGATAGTTTCTTCTCCTCCTCCTTTTTCTTTTGACAATACCTATTTCTTGATGACCCGAGGGTCTCCTTTCGTAGATCCTTACAATCTCATTTGCAAGAATGTCGATGGGATCATTCCGGCTATGACACAGACTGCTTCGTCCGATATTGTTCCGAAACCGTTGATTGTTCTTATCGCGCATAGCCTGTATGTTAACGATAGTTTTTTCCGTATTTCTATTGTCGCTAACGCCGCCACGCAAAAAACCCTTACACCATATAGAAAAACCGCTAACCACTCTGGATAGTAAGAATCCGTCTAGCATATCCAGGTCCACCGATGTTTGGCAGTATTCGAGAAAAGGCTGCCTGCAGTAGTGAAGCCTTCTTGCTCGGTTATTCAACGTGCGTTTTAAACCTTATCTTACTGTCGAGCATTACTCCCAAGTATTTGACTGATTCCTTGGTTTCCGACTCGAATATTCGCATATTCAACAGCTTTTTGAATCAGTTTCAGTTTTGTGGTCTGCTATTTCTAGGCCGGCGGCTTCTAGCCAACCTTTGGTTTTTTCAATTGCTTCGTTTGTTGCTAATTCTATTTCGTGGATGTGTTTAGCCGCTGTGACTACGGCGATGTTGTCAGCGAACCCGATTATCTTAACTCCTTGTGACAATGCTAGACATAGGACTCCGTCGTGCATGATATTCCATAAGAGAGGGCCTAGTACCGATCCTTGCGGGACTCCTGCCTTAACGTTGTAGTACTTTACCCCTTGTCGGGTTGGTACATCAACTTCCGGTTAGTGAAGTAGATTGTAACTATCCTCAATAGGTAGTATGGAGTATCCATTCTGGCTACCGATCTCCTTATGAAGGACCAATTTTCTGAGTTAAAGGTGACAGTATTGCTTTGTCCCCTCGCCATCTTTCTCCTTGAATTGCTTCAGTTGCTGTGTCCACTACCGCTTTTATGGCATCAGCGGTAGAAGGCTGTTGAGCTACTGCGCCAAATGTTTTTTTTTTTTTTACAGGGCCGTTTAAAACATATTGTTTTACTCTCTTTGATTGCCTTTTTATGTAGCGTCTCGTCAATTTGAATGTATCTAGACCCTCCTGAAAATCGACCGTTGGACTCTGCGTCGGGTTTTTAGACACCTTGCCCTAAGTGTTTTTATCTCTTCAGTCCACCAGTGGTATGGTGCATCTCTTCTACTAGCTGTTCATCTGAGCATTGCTGCATCGCACGCTTTTATGATAGTGCGGGTGAGCTGGAACGAGAGCATCTCCGCTGTTCTGCTGCGAGTTATGGTATCGGTGCTTATAATTTCCTCGAAGGTGTCTTTGTCGAAGAGTTTGTCCTTCTATTTTGGGCCTGTTACTTAAGGGCATTGGAAGATTGGATGAGTTTCTTTAATATCAATTAATATCGTCTAGTAGTCGCTATGTGTATATTCGCACTGAGCCAGCATTTGGTGTTCTGCAGGAGAGAGTTGCTCACGAAGGTTATGTCTATGATTGACCCCCTACTTGCTTTGCGATGTTTGTTTGCGCCCCTTGTTTGCGAGCACTGTTTCTAGTAGTGCAAAGGGTTCCAGTAAAATACACCCTCTGGCAAATGGGATATCTTATGTGTTTCGGCTAACGTAGATCATTATGCTCATTGTCCTCCTAATGAGTTGCCAAATGGATGGAGACTTGAATCAGCAAATTTTACGTTTATCAAATCTTTCGCTGGTTCAACGTAAAGACGCAATATTGTTCTCAATCTTTTGAGAGATTGCGCAAGAATTTGACAAAGCAGACAGGGATTCTGCTTCTTTTTTTTCAGTACACCTCTTAGAACACTCATTGCAGATTACTTGAATAGGTACTAGAATGTGCACGCAGACGTCAAATTGGAAAGGGAAGATGTGGTTCTGCATGGTACTTAACTTAACGAGGGGAAGATAGCTATTATAGCTATATTAGCTATAGCTAACACAAAAAGCATAAATGCAATCAGTCTGATGAATTTTAATATTTTTAGCCAGTCGTGCTTTGGAAATTTTTTAATGAGATGATGTATGCGAAAAGTGTCACATCGTTGAAGAAAATGCATGCACAAATAAAATAATCCTCGTACTATGGCTTACTCAGAGCTCGAATGGCGAAGTTTCTGAAAAATTACTCATAGTGCTCAAACGAATGGGCTCCTTGTCCCTTTGTGAGGTGGTGATGTGCCTCAGCCTTAAACAGTGCTTTTCTAATTGGGCAGTTTCCACTTCGACTATCATCTGCTTAGGTTCTTGAGACAGCAACCAGTTCTTCTTTTGTGTTATATAAGTGGTATTCCATTGCATATTCCATAGATCTTTACAGTTGTTACCTTTTTGCAGGTTAGGTCCAATTCGTTTCATCTTTCTATCTCCTGCAATTAAGTTATTCATTTAAGATACAGTTCGACAAGAAAAGTAAGAAACAGTTTTTTAAGAGATCGATTAACAAACGTTTTCCGATTTTCTGTAACTGGTGATCACTTCCGAGATGCTGCATTCAAACAGTAACACTTTTACGTTTAACCTGTTTATATTTAAGCCGATACATGACATATAGTTGCTCAACATAAGCTCGAAACAAATTCGCGGCAGACATTCCCCGATGAATTCGGTCACTAGCCATGGAGTAATTGTTTACTGAAATCTAATATCACCCGAGTTATCTTTTCTATCTCTTCTCATACATACATACATTTTCAAAAGGCACGCTAATCCTTCATGAGGGTCGCGGGGGTAGGATGTTCAGGTAGACTCTCCATCCTTCTCGATCCTCCGCCATTGACTCCAACTCATCAGGAGGAATCCCTAGACGGCTCCAGGAGATATGTCGGACTTGGTCCAACCATCTATTTCTAGGCCTTCCGCGGGGTTGCCAACCTGATGGCATGGCAACCATGGCTTGTCTTGGAAGCCGGTCTGGAGGCATACGCACTACGTGACCAAACCATCGAAGCATAGATCGTTCCGTTCGGAGAAGTAGCTGCTCAACGTTGAGCGCCTCGCGTACCCTGGTGTTGCGCACTCGATCCTTACGAGTTATTCCAGCAACACCGTGAAGGAACCTCATTTCGGCAGCTTGTATCTGCGATCTTATTCTTTCGGTCACTACCCAAATTTCATGACCATAGGTGAGAGTTGGAACATACACCGAGTTAAAAACCGATAGACAGATTGGTCAAGCTCTCTCAAAATTGATTCAGCCTGACCAATTCTTCAGAATAACTCGGCATTGTTCTTCCTATCACTCGCGAATAAGACCCCGAGGTACTTAAACTTATTCACCTGCTTCAGTGGAACTCCACTAACATGCAGAGTGCACTGATTGGTTTTTTTTTGGAAACAACCATTACTTCTGACTTGTTTACGTTGAACTTCATTGCAGCATCATCACAAACGGCTACAAACCTTTCGAGTGCGCGCTGAAGTTCGGTTTGAGAGGACCCAAGGAAGACCAATTCATCCGCAAAGAGCAGATGACTAATCCTAAAGTCTCCCACTTTGAAACATTCCCCGCCACGGCTGCGTTGCAACATCCAATCCATATATACAATGAAGAGGAGAGGTGACAAAACGCACCCCTAGCGGAGTCCGACGCCCGCAGTGAAGGGTATTGATTTAACACCGTTTATCCGAACACAGCTTCTACAGTTTGTATATAAAGACTGAATCGCCATTAACAGGGAACCCTTAATCCCATACTCCTGCAGAACACTCCAGAGTTTGCCTCGAGGAACCCTATCATATGCAGGGCACTTAAATTACACGCGAGAGCCATTGCACTCCCTCTTTACCCAAAGCCTTGAGCATTTTTGGCCGAATTTCGTCCACACCAGCAGATTTACCAACCTTTAGCGCTTTGATCGCCAAAATTACTTCCTCTACCGTAGGACTACTTTACGCCCAACTCTAGACAATAAGTCTGTCATCTTCGGTGCCCTGTTCGGGACAGAGCGATTCTGAAAAGTGCTCGCTCCATCTGCGTAAGATGTCTTCCTCATTGGAAAGAAGTGTACCGTCTTTGGATTTGACTCCTTCAACGATATTCAACTTTTTTCCTCTGAGTCGGCGGACGGTCTGCCAGAACATCTTATTTGCAGATCTGTAGTCACGTTCCAATTTTTCGCCAAACTCCTTCCAAGACTGTTCTTTCGCTGTTTTCACAGCTAATTTACAAGTTCTTCGCGCCTCAGTGTACGGATTTCGAGAATCGGAGTTCCCCAAGTGAATCTACAACTTAAAGGCTCACTTTTTCTCTCTGATGGCTTCTTGAACTCCGGGCGTTTTAAACCAAGCAGTGCTTTTCTCACCACCAGCCGCTTCACTCCACAAACATCTCCCGCAGAGGCAATAACCGCTGTTGAAAACAGTTGCCATTCTTCCTCTACATTTGATAGAACAGTTGGAATTCGTTCAAACTTTTCAGATATTTGCCACGCAAATGTCTCCCATATCTCATCGTCCTGTAACCTTTCCGATCGTATGCGTGTAAACATCCTTGGTTTACGCTTTGCTAGGGGAGGCACTCTCTCGCTAAGATACAATTTGCACAGCACTAAGTGATGATCAGTTGACAGTTCGGCCCCTCTCAATACGCAAACATCACAAACCACTCTCTTCAGACACGTTGGTACCACAAAGAAATCGATCAGCGACTTCTGTTGAAGACTCCGACGGTACCAAGCGTATTTGTGAATGTCTTTGTGTGAAAAGATAGTGTTCATGATGGATAAGCCATTTTCACAATAAAAATCCAACAACCTCTTTCCGTTTGCGTTTTGATCAGGATCACCGTTCCTCCCAATCACACTCCCCCATATCATAACATCTTGACCCACATGAGCATTGAAGTCACCCATCAGGACAAAAGAATCCATACCTGCAACCTTTCCAAGGGCAACATCAACTTCATCTAAGAAAGCTGCGTACTCTGACTGAAGGTTCGGTGCATACACCTGCACCAATGCCAGAGTTGATCTTTCAAGCTTGAGCTTGAGCATTAGATTTAACAGTTTCGCACGAGCAAATGTATTCCATATAGTCAATCAATTTCAGCATAAAAGTAGTGCCACTAGCGTATAGCCTTGATGCTAATGCCAATTTGAATCTCAAATACCTCCGCCAGCCTACTTTCATGGACCGCTCTACATTTCGATCGTTTGTAGCTTGCCTTAATAGAAACCATCAGCTGGACTGGAAAGTTTCTTTCTATCCTTGAATGGAGTATGAAGACAAATCCTACAATTTTCAAAATTGCCTTAGGCAAACTTAGTTATTGAAATCCAGTAATGATCAACTGTATGTTGCTCAATACTTACATATATTTTAGTTGAAACCACTTATATTTTGTGGATCTGTACATGGTACTACTATCGGATAGCTTTAGGGCAATAAAAACCCCAATTACAGTCAATTAGGAAATAGCTGCAGGCCAGCATTTAAAAAGCCACTAAACCACTAATTACCATAATCTACCCCGGATATATAGAAACCAGACAGGTACTCATCAATTAGAAAATTGAGAAAAAGTAGATATATTGACATCATTACACGTACTTATCGGGCCAAAATGGAAAATCTTGTTACTGTGGTAGGTTAGGTTAGGTAGGGTTACGAGGTTATCATAAAACAATAGGCACCAAAGTGGGCCCATCGCGATCCCTAGGGAACTTTCACGGCAAAAGAAGTAAACCAATTCTCCCATAAAATTAATCTCCCTACAGAATTTGAAAATGTCTTTGTTGTGGTTCAAGGACCTCACCTCTTCTAGGTTATCGAAGAGGTATCTACCAAGGCGATACTTGGCTTGTTCTGGCATTACCTTGGCGTATATGTGTTATGTCCTCTGAGACATGTAGGTCATTGCAGTACCTACAAACATCCGTGTTAGATAATCTTAGTCTCATAGCATGCTTTCTTAAGGGACAGTGGCCAGAGAGTATTCCTATCGCTGTTCTTAGGTGTGATCTTTCTAATTTTATGATCTGCTCAGATTTTCTGCGGTCTAACCCAGGCCACAATGCCTTAGACACCTTATGACCATCTAAGTTTGAAAATATTTGATTGGCCGTGTCAACGATTCTATCACGAATACGAGTAATTCCCTTAGCCACGCGCCCTGGTGGTTTAATATTACCAATTATGTCACTATGTGGAAGCCCCGCTTCGCTTTTGACCAGCACGTCGGCTTGCTCGTTGCCTTCGACATCGCAGTGTGCAGGTATCCAACATAATCAGACTCAGTTCTGCGTACACAATACCCTAAGTATTGTGCGGCAATTCCTGACAATCTCAGATTTGGTGACACAAGACTCTAGTGCCTTTACGCAGCCTGATTGTCAATGTAGATGGCGATATTCTTGTCGGATATTGATCCAATCTCAAGTATTTCCGTAGCTTTAAGTACAGCTAGAACACACTGCACGTGTCCGGAAGTATAAGGGCCACCTGTAGGCTCGTATCTCTCGAGTAAATACCTGACTCGGTGCACTCTCTAGTCTTAGAACCGTCTGTGTATATTGCAATCTCGTTATGGACAGAGATTGTCTTCCTTTGCCAGTCCTCTCTAATAGGATACATTACTTCGTACGGTGCATTGAAGTCTAAAGTACCAAGGATATCGTCCGAATCGTCAAGGATTTTGGGAAACAATTCCTTGGGAATGGAGCTAGGTTCTACTTTATCACTCTTGAAGAGACTAACGTTAGTGAGCCGAAGCGCACTGTTGCCTCTTGAAATTGGATTTGTAGGTCTAGTGGTAAACGATACAGAAGGATCTCGAGTGCAGCCGTATGTGTTTTGCGTAGAGCACCCGTGATGGCAATGCAAGCTGTTCTTTCTATCATGGCCAACATATCTCGGGTGTTTTTCGTATTCGTTGCCTTCCACAATACGTAAGAATGGGTCTGACTATCATGATGTATCGCCAGTCCATCATTGCGGGCTTCAGGCCCCATTTTTTCCCCGCGGTCCTCTATAGATGAAGAGAGCATTATAAGTCTTGCGGACTCTTTCCTGTACATATATTAAGTTTCCAGTTTAGTTTCCTATCTAGCGCGATCCGAAAGGGAAAGCTCCACTTCTGCTAGCTTAGGCAGTTTGAAGGGTGGTATCTTTTACATCCTGCTAAAGGGTGGTATCTTGTGTTTTCTGCTGAAGAGTGCCAATTCTGTTTTATCCGGGTTGACATGCAGTCCACACCCTCTAGCCCGTTTTTCGAGACTATTAAGAGCTGATTCCATCATTTCACTTACTATGTCAAGGAATTTGCCCTGGACTAAAATCACCAAGTCGTCCGCATAAGCAGTGACGCTTATGCCTTTATCGCTTAGTTCTTTAAGTATCCCATCGATGACTAGAACTCAGAGGAGGGGTGAGATAACGCCTCCCTGGGGAGTCCGCCTGATAACGGATTTTCTTATTGAACTATTTCCGATGGAGTTAATGCTTCTGGCGCCGAGCATGTTGCAGAGCCAATTGGTAATGCTATGCTCGACATTCATAGTTTCTAGGGCCTGTTTGATGGCTCTTCCTTCTGCATTATTGAAAGCACCTTCTATGCCTAGGAAGGCTGCTAGTCCACATTTCTTATGGTGAAGGCTAGCTTCTATTTTCCCTACTACGTCATAAAATAAATAAATACTCGTATTTGGCGCAACAGCTCTTCAAGTGCCAGGGCCTAGCTTCTCGCAACCACTCATGTTGTGTGCATTATATTTTTCACACAAATGGAAGGGACCTACAGTTTAGTGAAGAAACTTTTTGCTGTTTTCTGGAATTCAAACTTGGAACCTCATGCGTAGTGATCCGATACACTAACCACTTACACCACGGCGCCCACTACGTCGTGTAAAGATATTTCCACAGATTTCCCCTCTAAATATGCATGTTGAGTTTTGCATAGAACGCCTTTGCTACTGATGTGAATATCAAGAAGTCTTTCAAGTGTATTGAGGAGGAATGACGAGAGACTTATGGGTCTGTAGTCTTTCGCTGAAGTGTGGCTTGGTTTACCTGTTTTAGATATGGATATAACCCTCACGTATGAGTGCCACTGGTACGTAACACGACCTTATACAGTGTTGAAAAACGTCTCTAAGCCTGTTTCTAACTTTGGCTGAAGCTTTCTGCGGCATAGCTGGCACATTTCCATCAGGGCTTGGTGCTTTGAGCGGTCATTTTGTGGTGACTAAAGATAAGTATTGGGGACAATTAGTAACTCGATATCACCGAACGAGGAAGATACCATTCAAAGTCCAAACAAAGGAACATATAAATTAATTAATAAATAACCTGCAAGGACAAAATGTATGCTATGCAAAGCTAAAAGTTTCGAGACCTCTGGGATCAATTCGTACTTTATTATTTGATCGAACTCGTCAATACAAACAAATCAAATAAAATCAAACTAGAAAACTGCACAAACTGGAACAATGTTTCTTGAAATTAATTTGTTTCGAAGTTTTCTACTGGCTTGCTGTTATAGTCCCATTTGCTAATCCTGCTCCCTATTTTGTAGAATGAAATTCTGATTTCAAACCACAACAGTGGTCTTTCTATATAGTTGAAGGTGCAGTTTTAGTTTGACGACTTCCAAAGATTTCTCCTAACGTCTTACCTAACAATCGGCTTTTAAGACAAGTAGTGTTAAGGACCGAGAGTGATTTATTACAATTTCGTGTTTCATGCTGGGTGGCTTTTATTGTTGTTTGCAAAATTACATGTCCATGAAAGAAACATATTAAATTAATTACAACAATTACAGAGTCATACAAAAGAGTTGGTGTGCGAACTTTTTTTTTTTGTTTAGCTCTGCAAGCAATATGTATATGCAACAAAGTCCAATCCACTCGCTTTGCATGTATACCACTTGTAATTGTTTATTCATTTATACGAAGAACTGGCGCCAGGCATTAAAAATGGCAACACAACATTTTTTGTACAACATTCCCTCCTTTCTCCAGTTTCAATCCTCGTTGCGATGGTTTTCTCATTTCTGTTTACTGTGCAATTTTGCAAGTACAATAATCATTTTTGCGTTCCCATTTCATTGCGAGAGAGACACTTTTCATTAGTCAGTGGTTATACATGCATACACTGTTGCATAAACATATATTCGCCAAGCAACCGCCACCGCCACCGCCACCACTATCATCGAAAAAGAAAGTGAAAACATTTCCATCCCCCTCCATGCGATGATATTTACTTATTCAAGGTTTAGTTCAAGTTTAATCTTTCATTATAGATCTTAATGGTGCAGAGAATGCCCATCATACGTCGTCGTCGCACGTTTACTTAGGCTAAACAGAAGACTCTTATTGTCCATATGCAAAACGTAGTAGTTTTACTAGAAATTTCTTTTCTTTTGTTTATATAATGCAAATCTCCAAGTTAATGGAGGGATCTTTTGTCCACTACAGATACTACTGTGAGATCATCATCGTTTCTCCTTTCCCAAAAAAAACAGCACAAATTACAAGACAACGAAAAGAAAATGAAGAAATAAAAGAAAGACAAATGATTTATTTTTCTTTAAGCGACGCCAACTGCCAGATAGCCAGCTAGGCACTGACTGCATCGGTGACTTCCTGTTGAGGAGAGATATGGGAAATGGTCACTATTAGATGTGGATGCGTAGACCTCTTGAGGATGTGTTGGACGCCTCCCCCTTTCAACTGCACAGTCTAATCTGTTTGTGCAGTGCGCATTTAGAAAGCATATTAATCTGATTTAATTAATCTTTGATGGGGGAAAAGTTGTAAGAGTGCCTAGCAGTATGACCGATGACAATAAAATAATTTAAGCCTATAGGCTAAGCTATTCTCTTAAAGGACTAAAAGTGCTAAGAATATTATCTGAAATCTTTCTTAAAATATAAACGGTGGCAGACTGTTTGAATCATTAAGTTCAATCTGAATCTGAAGATAGGTTGAAGTGGCTGTCAGCTGAGAATTACCAGCACACTTAGACCAATAATAGAGCTTCAAGGATCTGAGGGTCTTTTTATACAATTTGGCTAGTGAGGAAGTGTTGTTGAAGAGCTACCATTCTAGTTCTTCTTAGGCTTAAGCATTTATGTACATACAAGTGGGAGGCTGTTCATTGCCGCAGCCTCTATATAGCTCTGTTCTATGGGCCGCTTAAAGATTTGGGCTGCAATGATGCATATGAGAAGTATAAGGTCTTTCTTTGTTTGTTTGTTTGCTTTTTTTTCCTTTTTATTTACTTCTGCCTTTACATCCTTGAAGTGCAGTAGATGTTATAATTTTTCTTCGAAAATCCGAGGAGATGCTGGATTTTAGAAGGCCCGTATGTATCACGACTTATTGGCCCACTTTCTTGTTATCGTGGATGCTTCTGCGACTCGGTACCCTGCAGACTGTGATGTCGTGCTTTGTGCTGAGGGATTCAAACTCAGTTTGGTAATTCTTTACTGTTTTAGATTTGATCACCATAGATGTGATGGATTTGATGGCAACTTGATTGTTTACAAATATATGGATGATTTTCTCGGGGGTGTCTTATAAGAATATTTCTAGGAAGCCTCCACAATTGTTTGAATTTCCACTTGGAACATATTACTTTAGTTTGAAATTCTAATTGACTGGGCGATGGCTGGTTCTACTGAATAGATTCCGAGGTCCACACCCTGATCTGATTCAGCCCATCAGTAAAGGTGGATATATTGCTGAGTCAATGGTTTACATCTCCTTCTAAACATATCTCACTTCTTTACGTGGATCATATTGACCTTGTTCCAGGGACTGGATTGTTTGAGGTTAATGGCATTTTTCGCAGCTGTTTCCTTTGCGTATATATATAGGTCGACAGATATTAGCCTGACTATCGTTTCGTGTACTGCGTTGTATTGATTGCACTAGTCGTTCTTTTACAAGCCATTTATTAAATTTTGGTTAGTATGCCATCAGGCTTTTGTAAGGATGGGTTTTACTACAGCTTTGTACATTCAGTAAATGGCGGAGGGTTTATGCCCCCTCTTTTATTAAAAATCCAGCTGCAATCGAAGTTTTCTTTGTTTTTTCTGAAAAATTATTTGTCAAATTTAGTTTGCGGTTTGTCATACACCCAAGATATTATTTCTCTGATATTTGGAGTTGTATAACATGGCTAAAATGGAACGGAAACAAAGAAGAATACTAAGCAACATTGGACGAAAGATTGTGACAAGTTTCTGAGTATCTAAAAGTTTCAGGGATAAATATTAGCTTCTTGATGAAGCTTATACCATAAGTACATAGTTTTAGCAGACTGGTTTTATGACACCAGCATCACTTTTGCTAATGATGATCAGGCTCGCAGGATGCTGCAATGCTCATTAAACGATTTTTTTTTGTTTAATGTTCTGCATCACTTAAGACTATGTCTTTTAAAGTTATAAACCTAGTGATGGAGTGAAAGGAAAGGGTATTGGGGAGAATTAGAAATTGGATAGGGAAGGAAAAAGAGTGAGGTGACGATGCGCACTAACTTTGAATCTCTGTAGATTATAGCTATTAGGAAACACCGAGGAAGGCAAGTTATTACACATTCGTGTGGAGTGGTTAAAAAACGATCTTCTATATTTCATTGTGCGCCCGATGACAGATTTAAGTATATACGGATACGCGGAAGAGGCCGCATGTGTACTACGATTGAACAAACGGGCAGGAGGGACACAACTACATTATTTCATTCGAACACTTGTGATGGAGTGCTGAGCATACTGCATTCCGCTGGTATTCTAGCGAACGAATTTGGTTGCAGATAGACTGATCACCAATCAATCTACAAGCTTGTAGCTGAACACGATCAAGCAAACTGAAGCAAGCAGCGGGAGCTTCCGCCCAAATATATGAGTTATATTCAAGGTTCGGGCGAATGTATGCTTTATAGATCGTAGTGAAATCAGTTGGAGTGAAAAAGCGTTTACATCTTTTGAGGAAACCAAGGCATCTAGCACCACCTTTTGCAGCACCAGTAATCTGCTGGTTCCATCGTAAGTCTGGGCTAATATGCATCCTGAGCATTAAGAGGCCATTAGATTCCTCTAGATCAACTCCATTCATTTTTAGTTTGGCAGCGTCGGTGTCACTCTTGAGAGACAGAAGACAACACTGAGTTTTTGACGCGTTGAACTCAACTCGGTTTTTAACACCCCAATCGACGATTGCATCAATATCAGAGTTAAGTTCGGTTGACATTCGCTGTCGCTGGGACTCTACAACTTGGGGCACTTGTCGTGGAGTTATTAAAGAATAAGCGAAGTCAAGAGTGCTGTCATCCGCGAAGGAGTTGATTGGGTTGAGAGAAAGTTGTTGATAAATATTACAAAGAGGGTCGGAGAGAGGACTGACCCCTGTGGAACACCAGCATTAATTGAGAAGGGGGTAGAAGTATGTCCAACTAAGACAACTTGTATTGATCGATTACTTAAAAAGCTCGCAATCCATTTCGAGAAAATGTCACCAACGCCATAAGCTTGTAGCTTGTTAACCAGGGTAATATGCCATAACAAAAAAAAAATATTTGGCGCAACAGCTCTTTAAAGTGCCAGGGCCTAGCTTCTCGCAACCACTCATATTCTGTGCGTTATATTTTTCACACGAATGGAAGGGACCTACAGTTTACTGCCGAATCCGAACGGTGATTTGAGAAGCTTTTTCGTGACAACAGTACTCTCGGATGTTTGTCAGACGCCCGCGAGAGGTGAGACCGTGAAAAAACTTTTTGGTGTTTTCTGGGACTCGAACTTGGAACCTCATGCGTAGTGATCCGACACACTAACCACTAACGCCACGGCGCCCGCAGGGCAATATGCCATACCCTATCGAAAGCCTTGGAAATATCAAGAGCAACTATTCTGCATTCGCCAGGTAGGATTCAGGAAAGGTATAACATTGTGGGTCATATGCTCTAAAGAAATAAGTGTTATACCCACTTCACCTCACTACTGTCCACAGGAACTGCTTGCTTATTTTTTTTAAATACTTTGTTGCGGAGATTGAAAATAAGTTTGATGTCTGAACTGATATTGAAGAAGAATGTTTTATTCATTCACCCAATTTACGTCTTTCTCTACATGACACCCTGCAATAGCACTAGAAGTAGAGGGAGCTAAGGTCAAGTAGGCTCACCGTCCTTGCTCATGCTCAACTGGTTACAGTAATTCTTCATCTGAATAGACCGGCATATCAATTCAAAAATAAACGTGTATAAAGAAGGATGATATCCCCCAACTGAGGCTGGTGAAAGAACTTCTTAACTTCTGTTTAAATTCGTTAACCTAACTTTTACTTTAAATGGGCTTTCTAATGTGAAAGATGTTATAAATTATATAAATAAACTAAACTTCTGCGAAGCCATAATCAAAAAAAAAGAAGCAGAACCTGCTTCAGACTTAGTGAAAATCGATTTTGCATCTTGACTGGCATGCTAACGGGTCACTGTAGACTCAAGGAGCAACTTAGGAAACTGGAAATAGAATTGAACAGACACTGCAGATTCTACAGAGATTTCGCAGAAGCACCAGCACACCTTCCTATGGAATGCCAAGCACTTATCCGCAAAAAAGACATCATCTAGGCTAGGTTAGGTTAGGTAAGGTGGCTAACCTAACAGAGTCATGGCACACTTAGACCATTTAGGTCCATTGTGATACCACATGTTGATTGTACCGGATGAATCGCCGGGTACTCGGGAACCTTTACCTTTCTCAGGATGGTTATGGCTAAGAATGAATGTGCCTGTAGTAGCTAAGTAGCGCGACTGACTTAATCAAACGTAAAGACAAGGTGAGTCGGGAAGGTAGAGTGTACAAACAAGTATTGGGGTGATTGATTCCATCGAACCGTTTGCACTGTTGTGCAACTTGTATTAGCTGGTAATGGAGATTGGGTGACCGTGAAGTTGTAGGGATGCATAAGAGTATTAGAGTGATCGAACTCTTGGTACTGCTAAGCATTTGGTGTTCAGTAGGTAGGGTGACTGATTGAATCGAACCCTTCATACCTAGGTGGACCTTGGAGATAGTGGGGGTGCATAAGATTAAATGAGGTGACTGATTTAATCAAACCTTTGTACTATTATGCAGTCAAACTATGAGTTATGTGGTACTCGGTTTGACTAGGTAGGGTGGCTGAATCAATCGAACCCTTAGTACCTATGTACACCATGTAGGTAGTAGGGTGCATAAAGAGAGAGTAGAGTTGATTGACTCAATCGATCCCTGTTACTGATATGCAGTCCTGATGTTGTGCTTTACTAGTGCTAGTCTAGTAAAGACATCACTCAGGTGACTATTTCCTTTCAAAGACGGATCTACCTTTCCCAGATCCACTTCAGATATTCCGGTTCATCAAAGCAGCTGGTTAAGAGGAAGTGCTCTAAATCGAGCATTTCATCGACTAGATCCTTCGTGTGGGGGATACAATATATCTACTAAAGTTCGAAGTGGACATACACCTCACAAAATATACATCCACTACATATTCTCCTGAGCTTACACAATCGAAACTGCTCCAGTCGAGTCACAGAAAACACATGGTGTTCTAAGTAGCTTAACAGTTCTAAATGTGCAGCAGTTCCAAGCATTTATATGCGATGTCATGTGATGTCCTCAATCTGGTACTTGAGTAGATAGTGCGCAGAACAGCTTTTAACACGGAAGGTATCAATATATTTTTAAGAGGTTGTCCAGCTGCTGGGATAGGGAGATGATATTGACATCATCAAATACTACAAGCGTAGTAGTCTTCTCTTCTCAGCTGCTTCGTTTCCTTAGACTCCTACATTTCCTGGTACCCAGTAGAGGGTTAGTTTTTTAGTCTGGCACAGCCTGTTGATCTTGGTGAGACACTCCCATACAAGTCTGGATTCGATCTTGTGTGAACTTAGTGCTTTGAGTGCGGCTCGGCTATTTGACAGTATTGCGATGTCTTGGTCGCGTTATTTCCTGCCGAGGTTATTAGGTTAGGCTAGGTAAATGGGTGCCTTGTGACAAAGAGTCACTGCTCACTTAGACCAATAGTACAGGTCCAATGTGCTCAAATTATTTAACCCTGGAAACGATGTAAAGATAGTCCGCTGTTAGAACTACACAGATAGTGATATGAATCTCAGGAGGTCTGTCAGCTCTACATTGCCTAAGTTCTCCAGCGCCAGGAAGAAGTAACTACCAAGAGCCCTTATTCTTTTGGTGGAAGGGCAGGATAATCACACAGCAGGTGCCAAATAGATCCAATTTCTTTTTCGTCCCTGCAACTTCTACAACAGTCGTTATGCAGCACGCCGATGGCGCAACGACCAGTAACTATCCCAAAAACGAGGTGTGCGCTATAACGACTAAGTTTCACCAGACAAGTTGATCTCTTCTTGCTGAAGGTCGTCCATAGCGCCCTGGGTTATTTCCAGATGAACCCAGCGTCTGCTTGCTCGGCTGGCTTCATTTTCTATTTTCTTCCATAAGGAACTGATTGGGGTTACTACAAAAAGGAGGGCCCGCGATAAGTGCAGCGCCGACTCTTTTCTAGCGAGCTCGTCAGCCCTTTCGTTTCCTTCGATATCCTTATGCCCTGGTACCCAGCAGAGGGTGAGCGCATTGGCTTTATATATCTCGTATAAAAGTGACTTGCAGGTTCTAGCAAGGCTCGATCTAGCAGAGTCCAGAGCCTTAACGGCTGCCTGGCTGTCTATATAGACAGTGATCCTTTTACCAACGATATTACTCTCGCGTATAGTTTCAGCAGCTTATATGATGGCCGTGACTTCGACCTGAAAGACGTTGCGTCGTCGTTTACTCTAAGGGATATGTTTATTCCTAGGGCTTCACAATGAACTCCGGCTCCCGTGCCAACGTCCATCTTAGAATCGTCGGTATAGAAAGCCAATTCCTTTTTCTTAATGGTTCTTCTGTTCTTGCAGTATATTCTGTCAGGAATTCTTGTAGCGAATCTCTTTTCAAATACAAGCATCGGGTTCATGTGATCAGTTTCCGGCAATCCACTGATAGTCCCCCATCGGGACAAAATGTGGCATGGCCGCGAAGGCTCGATGATCACAATCGGCTTTCTCTCAGTTTTATAGCAGTTTTGACCACCAGACTACTACAGTATATGTCAAGCGAAATGAAACTAAGCATGGTTTACATTGCTGCTGTTGGTGTTGTTCCCATTGATCCCATGACTCCGATGCACGCTGCTCTCTGAATTTTGGTGAGGTTTGAAAGCTGGTATTGCTTCTCAAGTACCATCCACCATACTAGTGAACCATATGTGAGAATGGGCCTTACTACCGCCGTGTATATCCAGTACACCACAGCTAGTTTGAAGCCTACTGAATTTATTACTGAATGCCCTTTTGCAAGAATAGAAAACTACGCTTGCGTTTTTGATGCGTTCGACAATATTTTACTTCCAGTTTATTTTGGAATCCAAAATTACGCCCATGTATCGAGCTGAATTTGAGGTACTTAGTTCAATACCACCGATATTTGGCGGTCCGCAGGTAGGAACTGATCTCTTCTTCATAAAAAGAACTACCCTCGTCTTTGAATGGTTCAGTCCTAGCCCTTTGCTGCTGACCCAGTTATCCACTAGTTATAGTGTGAAGTTGAGCTTTTCACTTAGGACTGGAGGAAGTTTCCCCAAAATCAGGATAACCACATCGTCGGCATAGGCCGTTGTGTTGAAGCCGTTTTCCTTTATTATTTTCAAGATCTCTCCACTACAAGGAGACATATTAGAGGAGACAGAACTCCGCCTTGGGGGGGTTCCTCTGCAGACCTTTCTCCGGAGGATTACATCTCCTTCCGTTGAAAAGAAAGTTCTCGATTGAGGCATCTGTGCAGAGGCCGGTGTTAAAATGAGCTCGTGTAGGCTATTCAGAATTGCGTCAGAGCCTACGTTGTTGAACGCCCCTTTAGTGTCTGGGAGCGCCCCAAAAGTGTACTCCTTGAAGTGGAGGGACCTTTCTATGCTTGACACAACCCTGCGGAGGGCTGTGTCTACGGATCTGCCGCAGATATATGCATGTTGTGATTTAGGTAGATAATCATCGCCGATCACGTTTCTTAAGTGTACATCTATTAAACGTTCCAAAGTTTTCAGCATAAAAGACGACAGACTGATAGGTCTGAAGTCTTTTCCGTTTATGTGGCTCTCTTTCTCTGCTTTGGGAATAAATACAACACCCACCTTCCGCCATGCTTTAGGAACATATCCCAGCTTAAGGCATCCTGTGAAAATACTCTTGAGCCATATAATAGCAATAGCCACTGACTCTCACAACATCACAGGTCGAATGCTATCCATTCCTGGTGCGTTGTATGGAGCAGATGATTGAATTGTCCAAGCTATCTTATCACCATCTATTATATTTTCCACCTCCTACGTGCTTATTCCTGATGTTGCCTCTGGAATGAACATCTCATCTCCGGAGATTGATGTACACCCGAAAAAGTGAATGCTTAATAGAATATCCAGCGTTTCTTCGTGTGACTCTGCACAGGTACCATCACTCTATCTTAATATAGGATTCCGGCGTTGGTGTCTTGGCCAGGATCTTCCTTAGACGAATCATTTCTTGATTCTATAGATTCGCAAAAGGACCTCCAAGAATTCCTCCTTGCGGACCTAATCTCTTTCTTAAGGAGCTTTACGCTTTCTTTGTAGATGGATCACTCGACGACCCCCTCTTTAGAGAGGTTCCACCCTACTCTTGAAATGCAAATGAACTTCTTTTTTTTATCATTCCACCATGGTGGATGCTTTTTACCGCTATGCCTACTAACTGGGCAGGATTTTTAAAAGGATTGCGTAAGGGAACCGGTCAGTGCATCTACTGCATTGTCAACTGCTTCTACAGAATTGAGATCTTTAGTGAGGTGATTTACTTATTTCCTCAGTTCTCTCTTGAATTTTGACCAGTAGCCATATGCGGATTTCTAAAATTCCCGTTCCCATGAGTAAATTGTTGTAGTTTAACGAGTATCCAACAACGATCAGATAGTGACACCTTGTTGTAGACTCTCCAATCAACAACTTCGACAGAGCTCTGTCGAGGTTGAATTGCTCACATCTTTCGATCGCATGAACTTCTGTGTGGAATATGCTAGGGAAAATTCCTAGTTATTCTGAGTATCTAATTATTTGCCCGTGTATGTCTGCTCCAGTCCCTATAGATGTTTTTAATCCGTCCGTGTACCGTTTAATAGCATGTTGTTTGAGTTTGTACTTATCGGACTCACTGCTTCAATCCTATTTTATTGCTATGCCTTGAGCCAAATTTTCTCTCAAGCCAGTATTTCTTGACCTTCTCATCTATGGACCAGTCTAGAAGCGGCACCGATTTGGATAGGGTTTCTCTCTTTGCTTGCGATGTATTGTCCTTTCCCAATGCCCTCTTTGATTATTCTTAGTATGCACTATGTGTAGTGTAGGTCGTGCCACGATCACTTCTAGTCCTGCTGTGGAACAAGTTCACATGGCTTCTCTTATGTAAATACAGGCTAGTCTTTACACTTTGCCTAGCAATGTCCTCGTTGTGCACTGCACCATATGTAATGTTTGGTCTAGCCACCATCGTGTACAACTACCACAGTGAGGGTGGCCTGCACTCCCAGGTTTAACCTGAGATGTTCATGTAGACCATCCCTAGTGGCTGTAGTTATCACAGCTTCAACATGTTTCTTCCAGAGGAGTTTTCTATCTAGTGTTATGCCTACGGATATATATGTACTTGACCTGTTTTTGCGAGTCGACTCTAATACCTTCCAGAGCTCGGGAGAAAGAAGTCGATGAAAACATGGTCTTGTTCTTCTTTTCCGGGATTTAGCGGAGTAGGTCATATATTTTAAAGTTAAGCTGAGAAGAAAAACCCCAAACGGGCTAAAACTACCACACTGGTATGTAGCCTCTTTTCGTTCTCGTGTAAGAGATGGCCAAGATACATGCCAGATATCAATACTGATTACAGTCGATGGAAATATGAATGCAAATTCGATCCAAATGTGGCACTCTATGTCACTGGCGCTTGACTTAAACGGTTGCAATAAATTTTCGTCCGATTGTCTGGATAATTACTAAGAAATTCATCTTTTTCTTCGAGCAGTTTCACTGCCAATATATATACAACTGCCACCTTTCACACTTTCGAAAGCAGTTAATTTGTATTTCTTTCTTAAGCGGTGGCGGCGGCCAGCCGGCAGTGGACCACACTTTTCTCTCTAACTTTGCAATTAGAATCTCTCGGTGACTCGGCGGCTGGTTACATCTGTCCCCCGATGCTGGTCCAATTTCAGAGACAGCAGCCAACAACTGGTAACAAAACTAACCATTATGATGATCAAAATGAAGAAATGTGTGCTCTGTAGATATATCGCGTTCGCATTCTCTTTCAAGAAATGAAAAGTATAACAATCCGTTGTTGGTATCTTATGGTGGTGGTATTGTTGAATAGAAACTTTGTGCGACGGCGGCGGCGGCGGCGCTATGGAATAAAATTAAAACGCAAAAATCCGTACCAATTCTTGTCAGTTATAGTCGTCGTCGTCTTCGATGGTCGTTACCACCACCAACAGCACCACTAGCACCAGCATTTCTACAAAAGCGGAGAAAGGTTGTTTCCGAGTGCGAATGTACGTGGATATGTGTGTGCAACCTCAACCACAAAAAAGCAAAAACAAAAAAAGTTTTCACCTTTCCACAAGGGGGTACATTTATTGCCAAAAATAATGGTATGTGGGGTACACAAACCAAAATTCGCACTCAACAATGTCGAGTGTGGGTCGAAATTAAGAGAACATTCCGATTGCTTCGAGGTAAAATGACCATCGGTAGCACGAACAGACCACCTCGAGAGTGTTATGCTTTAAATAGTTTTTTCCTTAAAGAAAACACACAAAAATCTGAAGTTGTTACCTTAACACAAATGCTTGGTCTGGGATTGGCATGGCTGTGAAGAGTGAGAGATGGGCACTTGTAATGGGATGTGCCGGCGATGATGGTGGTGCCTACGTAATCACACGGCTTAATGAGCCATTTGGTGCAAGTGAGCTTCTCGTAAGTAGGTGCTAAAGGAAGAAAGTGAGAGTTGTGAAATAAGAGATTGTTGTTAAATGGACAGTTATTACACAAAAATCCCCGTGTGGTACTTGGTGTTGTTTGGACTTGATGTAAGTTTTTTTTTTTTTTTTTTGGTGTGTAAGTGATATTGCTTCTTGGTTCAGTATGGTTGAGGTCGTTACATAATTGGATGTAGCTTTCCGCATTCCTTTGCGACTGAAATTCGTTTTCGAATTGTAAGTTCTGTATTGTGCAAAATGAATGTATCGACTTACTTCCGGGAAATAAAATTGGAGAAAATGATTCGAAAGTATTTGCTCGTTAACCGTTGTATGCAAGTTCAAGCTCCAGCGGGGAACAGCAACCATCAGCCACCCGAGTATAAAAAGGAAAACGAATAGCATCTAAGTTTTTTCAACCACTGCACCAAAGAAAGGTTCCTGCCTCTTAGTACAAAGGACCGGAGAGTCTAAGTGCTCTGTGATTTGGGTTTCCTTTAAAAAAAAAAACAAAAATAAAATTGACTGCAATGCAATCCTGAAACTGACCTACATCATCTCATATGATCAAACGTTAGACAGAAATTACCTCACAGATAAAGCGAAAATCTGCAACTAAGCTCTTTTAAAAAGTATTAGTATCCACACACTACACTAATAGTACAGAGCCAATATGCCATTAAAACTAGTCAAATTCTGCTGATAGTCTAAGTCTGCTATCACTGTGGAGAAGCGAAGATCGTGAGGCCTATACCAAACTACGGTAGCCTTTTTATGGTGGTAAGCCGTCAACAAAACTACTACTCAACGGTCATCAGAAAAGAACAAAACTAGCGTGCATTGGTAGTACCAGTGCAATGAGCTTCTGCTAGACATCTTTATACCAGTGACCAAACTGTTTGAGGAATCGGAGCAGGACTGCAATAAAGCTATCTGGATGGTTCAGGACGGGCTAGTATGCAGGGGCAGAGGAGAAGACAGAAGTAGTGCTCATAAGCAGCAGGCGAGTCATGGAGACTATAAGAGTAACCGTGGGCGATCACGTGGTAGTTTCCAAACCAGTGTTGAAGTACCTTGGCATTACTATAGATGCAAGGGTAACTTTTAAGCAACATCTGCAGTAGGTTGCGGTGAAGGCAGCAAAGGCAACGGCTGTCCTGGCAAGGATCGTGCTAAATATCGAAGGAGCAAAGCACGAGAGAAGACTGTTGCAAGAGTTGCGGCATCGATAATGGTCTACGGCTCCCAAATACGAGCTTGTGATATGAGGACGAAGTCATAAGGAAAGAAGACAGAGACAGCTTACAGAATCAACGCTTTGAGAGTATGCAGCGCCTTCTGAACAACCTCCTACGGCGCGGCATGTGTAGTGGCTGGTATGGTACCAATACACCTTCTGGTTAAAGAAGCCCAATGGAAATAAAGTGCCAACAGGCAGCGGTATCAACTGCGATGAGTCAAAGTGTCACTGAAGCACCACCAAGGACAAGTCTGGAAGAAAGGCAGGAGAGATAAACTTTTGGAGCTGAATTTTTGATCCAAATGCCAACTGTTCATGGTTTATTCGGAGCCTACCTTCACAGGTTTGAACTCGACGACGACCCCTATTAATTGCCCAACTTGCTTGGAACTAGTGAAGGATGCGGAATACTTCATGTTCCATTGTCCACGATACTATGAAGAACGAAACCTGCTGGTGAACAAACTGGGTGAGGTCCTAACCTTACACAACAACACCAGACATATGGTATGATGAGCGGGGAAGACGCCTGAGAAGCAGTTAGCGACACTGTAGCAAATATTACGAAGGAGCAAGGAAGACAGGAGCGACAAAGAAACGCAGCGCAGGAGGCTGCCAACATGAACGGGCCGAGAATCTAAGGCTGAAGTTCCCCCTGGCGATGAAATGTTTGACGGCAGTGCCCTAAGGACCAGAGGTAGAAGGGGATGTAAGTCTGGTGGGTGGAAATTCCGCAGTGTTACTGAATAGGGGCTCAGTTTCGTCTTTAAAAATTCCCACCTTCCGATGCAAAAAAAAAAGAAACGGGAAACGGCAGGCATTGGCGGCCCTTAGCGCATTAAGATCAAGGCAGACAGATATCTGAAGACCAAGTGCAATGGGTTATACTATGATTCTATAGAGCTATCTAGGCAATGTTTGTATGTATTACGGACTACACTCATCCCTAGACTTCACGAGACAATTTTTGAGAACCTACCCGAGCAGGGAAGAATGTTCGAGTAAACGCAGTAGAATACCTAACAATCCATAGTTGTTTACACCGATGATTCCAAATGGAAATAGGTGTAGGCACAGGCATCTTCTCTAAACTGCTAGGCATCTTTATATCAGTTCGACTTCCAAACTACAGCAGCGTTTTCCAAACAAGGGACCGGACAGTGACGAAAGGAAAAAGCTGGCAAGACGTGGTTCGGCACAAAACTAGGATCCTTCCGACTCCTCAATATACATCCCGGCTTGCTCACATAAGCTCAAAACAGGGAACACGGCTCTAATGAAGGCGAGCAATATGTTGACTTCTGCAGGTACTTGTATCACCACGAGGAAACTATGGCCTATTTTCGAATTAATAGACTTATGCTTATGCGATAGAAAAGCCCTCTCTACTCTTAAAGAAGTCACTACGGGGCATAACACTGCGCGACACGACATTAAAAAATGTGACGGAGGAAGACCTTTGTAGGATAAGGAGGTTCAGGAGGATACTACCCACTTTCTTTGCCACTGCCCAGGCCTCTGCTCTCTAAGAAAGGAATTCCTCGTAATATACTTCTTTCAGGATTAAGATGAGTTGTTCAGCAGACCGGTGAACGACATCGCAATCTTTATTAAATCCTCCAGATGGTTTATATCTCGGGCACAGTAGGTATTAAATGCATTCTACTACCTTATGTACATATACGTATAAATTTCACGAGAAGGGGATTCCTTCTTTCCTTCTTTCCCATAGCTATCACAATGGGCCTACTCTTGTGTGGTGTGGAGGATTTCTATCCCATATGCCAACTCACTTACCTACCCTAACCTAAGGAGAAAGCAGTGAGAAGTAATTTGTATATTTTTAATATATGACCACGGCGACAAATCTTTGAAGTAGGTTGTCATTCCATTTCAAGCCTTATCTTGTTTGGACAAAAGTGCGTAACCACTCGGTGGTTCCTTAAAACTAACGTTCGCTGATATGCATCATCCGGATGCATATGGTTTAAAAAGCGTTGGGTGACAAAAGCATCCCATTCTTAAAAGGAATAATCCCAACTGGGCGCAGTTTATTTTAAGCACATCACACACGACCTATAGACTCAATGAGCTTACTCCAAGCCTAACCACTACAATTGAACATTTTTGCGCTTCACACCCAAATCGTCAGTATTCATTGCACAAACCTTGAATACATTTGTCATGTCGAAACCACTTATACCATATGTCGTGCGAATTTATTGGTTTCATGCCAATATCGAACCAGGAATACGTCGCACTGCGCCGTGCGCCGATTACGACATTCGATTCGAAGCAATTCGATGATACAACAATTATTTCACTTCCACTTTCGCTATGTGGGTCAACGCTAATTGAATCTTAATATTCAGCTCATGCATTCGTCCGCCTATATACGATAATCATCGGCCTAATCAATCTGCATCTACAAGCGGAGGGCGGTCGGGCAACGTAAAGTATCTCAATCAATTCGAACTTCCCCAAACAATACGTAAACCACTTGATCTAGTGACACTTTTATGTGATTGGCATACTCATCAGACAGGCAGGTAGAGCCGATGCAGTCAGCTCATACATTTGATTGATTCGATGAGAGAATTGTATAACACTTTGGCTAGCACGACGATACGCCAAAGAGGAAAACGAAGCCAAAGCCGAAGACGAAGTACCTCTAAACGGATTGTGTAACCGCATCGATCGATCGGTGTATCTGATGAGTTTGTTTTGGCATTTCTATTTGTTTTTTAAATCAGCTCCACCTCCTCCTAGCATGAGTGGCATAATCTCGACTCGACATGTAACCATGAAGTTCATAATTTTATTGTATTATTGTGACATTCAATTGGAAGACGTAGAGGTGGACGAAACTTTTCCGTCATAAAACGTGCAAAATTCTAATTACCATCGTGCTAATCAATATACTCGTATCTAGAACCAAATGGTGAGTTTCAAAATATTCCAATTTTGTGGAAAATTTTTCCTTAATTCTCTGTAAAATTAGCATCTCATCAATCAGTCTGCTCAGAGCGACATCGACCCGACATCAGACATCAGCATTAAAGGTCGCTCGCAATCCAAATCGTGTGTGCGCTGTTGAGGTAGGTGTGTCATCATAATGAAGACGGAGCCTCATTGTCTTTGTATCTGGCGCTCTCATACGCCATCGTCAGAGCCAAAATATAAACTATATTCAAATGCGATATAAATAAATTTCAATTGCAAGTTTTGCGATAGTAGTCGAGTCACGTTTCGCTTTCTCTGCGCATTAAATTGCCAATCGTATTGTTGTGGGTTCTTCTGCTCAAACTATAGAGTTGAGTACGAGTATAAGTATCTTAAGGGCGGTTCCGGTGCTCATGCGCGTACACAAAGATGATAGCGGTAATCGGAACGCGCGATATAATCATAGTTATCACGCTGCCATTTCGCATTTGCTTATTGCATATTAAATTTATGAAATTCATCTGTGGATGGTAATTTCGGGGAAGATCGCACAGGCGTGTTAAGTGACGAAGTAGTAGTTACATTATAGCTATGATTGCGGTAGTATTTTGGTTAGTTGTTGCACAATAATTTGAATTAATTTGTCGAATTTGTTTATCATTAGGAAACAGATGCAGAAAGCGTTACAATGAAGTTGCAGTAATATTTGTTAATTCGTACTTACGAGTAAGTCGTAACCTTTACCGAATTATAACCATGTTACCTTATTTATTATTATTAATTAGAATTACGTTAATTAGAATTACGTTGGTCACTAGTGTTTATGAAAATTTGAACTCTTGTATGGCACTTTCCATCACTTTTCCCAATACTTCCAGTGGTATGTTCTCCAACTCTTTTCTTATGTTATCTTTGATGGCTGGGAGAGTCTGTGGATTTTTTCACATCGTCACCTGATTTCAATAACTAGGTAACTTGATTTTTGCATTTTTGAGTTAACATCGTTTTGAGTTACCTATGATGTATGAAAATGTAATTAAAAAACAACCGTAGTCATATTCCTTCTGTTAGAAATGTTTATGTAATGGGAACGATTCCTAATAATTTTATAGTTTTTGTTTTTTAGCAACCCCTCACTTTGATTATTCTAGAAATATCACCGTCAGATTTTTATTCGATTGCCTGAGCTCAAAGCTGAAAGAGCTTTTTTAATCTTTTACTCTTTTCTGAATATAGTCTAATAGGATATGGGCCCAGAACACCTATAATCTGCGCAAGGAATAAATAAAAGTTCAAGGCATTTGAATCACCAAAAACTGAACATCAGGAAAGAAATTTTGTTAACGGATCATTTTTTATTTTACTCAAAAAATGGAAAACGCTTTGGTGCGGATAAACAAATTGCAAGGCAGCGAGGGATGGACAGTCTGAAAATTTAAAGTCAGGATACTACTCAACGCTGGAGAAATCTTCGACGTGGTCACTGGGGACATGAAGAAGCCTGTTCTGGAGAAGAAGAAACAGAAACTGAATTGCAAGCGGAAGTCAGACTAAAAGGGGAGCTCAAGATTTGAAATAAGCTTGACAGTCAAGGCCAGAATATTATTATATATATATTGCAACTACTGTTGGACAACAGCCAATATTGTATATAATGCATTGTTCAAGCTCCAAGGAGATGTGGGCTAAGTTGCATTCTGTGTACGAATAGAAGTCGTCGACAAGCTTACATCTCTTGCAGCAACAATTTTATTGTTTGAGTTTGGATTCGGTTTGTGATATGGCGTCTTCTACTTCTTCTTCCTTTTATCAGCGAGGTTATGATCCGAAAACAAGCATTTCTACTGATCCACCTGTGGGGTTCGCCTATTTGACCTCAGAAAATATCGGCAGGCCCGCCGATTTTGGATCACTCGGTTACTGAGGCCAATGAAATGCCGATGTAGTCGCATTTGTCTGATCCAGGCGTTTATAGGCCTGCCTTTCCTACATCGGCTCAAATGATCTCTTCTTTGAACGTGGCAATACCAGCTGAGCCGGTCGCGCTCTATTTTTTGTACGATGGTTTCCTTGATGTGAAAGCTTCCACGGATCTTCGAACTTCTTATTCGATCAAGCTTTGTCACTCCTGCTGTCATGCGAAGAACCTTCATCTCAGTTGCCGTTAATTTACTCTCATACTTTTTGTACATCGTCCAACATTGTGAACCGTATGTGAGCGCTGGACGCACGACTGCGGTGTAGAGCCTTCCTTTCAACTTAGGTGGCATTTTTCTGTCACAGAAGATAGCGGAATTTTCTCGCACTTCATCCACCCTACGCTTACGCGATGATTGATGTCGTCATCAAGAGTTGCTTTGCTATTGATCATAGGTCCCAGATATTTGAACTTTTCGCACTTGGGCAGCACTGTTCCATTCAAATAAATGTCTGGAATAGGCTTGAGTGGATCAGAGAATGGGCAGCACAAGTACTCTGTCTTTTTTGAACTAATGCGATACACATTTCCCTCCAAAACATCCACCCACACATCAAGTGCTCGTTGAAGGGATGTAGGATCCCCACTTATGATGGCTCCATCATCGGAAGGTTCCTGGTGCCATATCCTAGTCCTCCATGGCAGTCTTCATTGTCTTCGTTTGATTTCCCGACATGTCCATTCAAATCTCCTCCAACAAACAGAAACTCTTCTTTTGGGATGTTCTTAAGGAGATTGTGGAAATCTAGCCAAAATGCATCTTTATCTCTCTTATTGCACCCATTTTGGGGAGCATATGCACTGACAATATTCCACACCTCTCCTTGTATTACTAGTTTGAGAGACATCAAACGGTCGCTGGACTTCGAAATGCTCAAGACGTTTCCAAGTAGCTCCGCCGCAAGGATGATACCGATTCCGTTCTTATCCTTTTCCGTTCCGTAGTAGAACATCTTGTAATCTTTTGTTCTAACGTCCAAGAAACGCGCCCGATTTCCGGTGTTTTTTCATTTCGTCTCTTGGACACACAAGATGTTCACCCGCCTTCTATTCATCATCTCTTCCAGCTCGTAACTTCAACCGGTCATGCTTCCAACGTTCCAACTCGCGACCCTCAAATTGCGTCGAAACTGTTTCATTATTTTGCTAGCCCCCGGAATCCGTATAGCTCTGACCCGAAAATTTCTGCTCGGTCCAGGATCAGTACCATGCACAGCAGTGGTAGTGCCTGGCGGGGTAATGCCTTTCCTTTTTGCGTATTACCATAATGATACTGTTTTGCAATATTACCATATTGCGATGGTGTTTGTTGTTTGACACGTGCATGCTCCTGTTTAAGTATTGTTTGATCTTTCTTCTATGACACCGGTGATCTCCAGTCGTGTCAACCCACGGCCTCGCATGCACACTTGTGGGAGGGTTTTTAGGGTAGTATATGTGTCGCTAGGCTCACTTGGGTGTTATATTGCCTAGATCTGATTTGTCCCCTTAGTCGCCTTTTACGAAAAGTGCTGGTTGTTGGGGGGCGCTGCAGTGATATTCTTAACCCGTCCCTGCACGGGCAGGCTTGTGATATGGCGTCTCGCATATCTAAAGTTGAGGAATTTACTCAGCGGCTGAAAGAAGCTGGGGAAGATGTATCAGAATCAATTGCAGCAAAAACCTTGATGACCCTACCAGAGAGGTATAACCGTTTTTTAAGTGCGTGGGAGTCGGCAAGCGATGTTAAAAGAAGTCCCTCAAACCTAGCATCTAGGTTGATGATGGAGGAGTCACGCTTAAAAGCTCAACGAGATGATAGCAAGGAGGTGGCGGCTTTTATTGCTCGTAAATTTCAAGAAACTTCCATAAGGAATAATGAAGGTTAAGGTAAAAGCAATGAGCGTTCTGCTTTCATCAGCGAAGCTTTTTTGACGGAAACTGGGGTAAGTGGCGACAGATGTGGTTCTTGGATTCTGGTGCGGGTGACCACATGTCAATTCGCAAGGAATAGTTCACCGCGTATTGTTAGCTCAAGGGTCAAAAGCTCTGAAGGAAATGAATATTTCTATTCCAAATAAAAAATCGAATTTCTTTTGTTCTGCCTGCGTTTTTGGAAAACAACATCGTAAACCTTTGGACATAGTGAAACCAAGATGGAGCATTCGAGAGAATTAATTCATTTGGATTTGTGTGGACCCATGGAGATACACAGCCTTAACAATGCCAGATACTTCTTACTGTTCAAAGATCATTTCACTCATTACAAGAAGGTGTATTTTTTAAAACAAAAACCGGAAGTGAAGGAGAAGTTGTTTGAATTCATAAGAGGTGTGAAAATCGAGACTGGTTGTGATATGAAGATTTTTCGAACGAACAATGGTACTGAATACGTAAACAATGACGCATCAGAAATTTTGAAATAAATACAACATTCGGCATCAATGTTCTGTGACATACACCACGGAGCAGAACGGTTGTGCAGAACGAGAAATGAAGACAATTGTTGAGGCAGCACGAACTATGCTTCATGCAAAAAACTTGGACTCGAAGCTGTGGGCAGAAGCGGTTAACACGGCGGTATATGTTTTAAACAGGACCAGTAAAAGCCCAATTCAAGACAAAAGTCCATTTGAATTGTAGTGTAAAGTCAAACCTAAAATTAATCACCTGAAGGTCTTCGGTTTTAGAGGCTTTTGTGCACATTCCTAAGCAAAAGAGACGAAAATGGGAGGAGAAGTGAAAACGAGGCATTTTCGTGGGATATTCTGAAAACATGAAAGGGTATCGTGTATGGATCGAAAACGCGAACATGGTGGAAATCAGTCGTGATGTCACATTCAACGAAAATGGAGATTTTGATAAACCAACAAAAGCGGGAAATGAAGACGTCAACACGACAGTGAAGCTTTGTTCAACTTTAAAATCAGACATTGTAGACAGTTTCGAGACCAATGACGGTCGTATGCGGATGGAAGAGCAAGTAGAGGTGGAGGTAGATAGAATAACTGAGAGAGATGACGAACATTTTTTTGACACAACTATGGCCGATAAATGTTGTGATGACCATCATGAAGACGCAGAAGTTGAAAGTCCTACTGAAAGCTCAACAAATACTAAACCGCGTTATGAATTTCGAAACAGAAATTTGATTCGTAATCCACAGAGACTGATTGAGAAGCAAGGAGAAGCTTTTGTCGCCATGGTTTATGAATCGGAGACGTATGAAGAAGCAGTAATGTCTCAACACTCACAGGATTGGCGCAAGGCAATGGATGAAGAAATGGAATCACTAATGGATAACAAGACTTTGACACTGCTAGATCTACAAAAGGATAAGTCATCAATTGATAATCGATGGGTTTACAAAATTAAATATAAAACTGGTGGGCAGATCGAAAGGTTCAAGGCAAGATTGGTTGCTCGAGGGCACTCGCAGAGGTACGGAATCGATTATCATGAGACTTTTAGCCCAACTGTGAAGTTCGACTCCGCTAGAAAAAAAATTTCTGTATAAAATAAACTGGTTTAGTAATAAACGAGGTCGAAACCAAGTATATGCTGTCACCGAGAAGGGACAATCAACACCGATGAATTGAACAGAACGTCACTATGGACAGCTACAACTTCGAGGTAGTAAGGGACTTTGCCTACCTTGGCTCTACTAAGTTGAAAATGAATGTGAACACTCTTCGCCTAAAACCCGCAGAACCATGTCAGTAGATACATAAAGAAGACGACTTTTGTGACGCCTCAGACAATCACTAATTGCAATTTTGAAAAGGTGACTATAAACCGAATGAAATATCTTCATTAGGATTTTCAATAATACTAAAGTTTTAACATTTATCTTATTTTTTATTACGACAGTAAAATAATGCCATGAATAGTTTTCTTCCGACCACGGTTATAAATTTGGATAAATGTATTTTCAAGATCAAATTACCAGAAGCTGATAGTGCTGTCATAAAACTCTTCGACAGTAAACTTAATCGATTTGCTATCTTTGACTGCGACTAATTGGTGGTAGTTAAGATATTTCCTTTCTCTATTTGATGTACTACAAATGCTCTCATGCTCCCACAAGACGTTGTATTGTGCTAACATTTTTTTTTAAAAATTGTCATTACAACACTTTCTTATCCTTACCGCATGCCACTGGGTGCTTTGATAGTTCAGTTCAACAATTCATTACTTTCCTTTGTCTATTCCCGTTCGTTGGTTCCTTGAATATGTAGATCATATCAAGCTGATTGAAGGTCTCTCAAGTCTAGCTTCGACTCACAAGCTATGCCAGAGGAAAGCTATACTATGAACTACTATATTCCAACTTGGGTACTTATTTTTACTTGCCTTGGGCATAGGGAGCCATCTTATTCGGAGTATTGCAACGCGTTTGAGCTACCTCTAGGTCATTTCCAAAAAAGCTTGATTCCTTCTCAACTGTTCTGTGCCACGTTTAAATATAGCGCCCCGCAGATCTGCTTGGCTGGGTGAGCGGATTCCACTATATGGTATATTCCACAATCGAATTGTCTTCGCGCTGTGTAGGGTGTGTCCAGTCCACTGCTACTTTCTTCTTCGTATAGCAATGTCTATAGGTTCTTAGCTCGTTGTCTGATAAAGTTGTTATTTGGGGATACGGTTGGGCCCGAAAAATCCCCAAGACGATTCTTGCACATCTTTCACGTCTGTAGCTTACGTGTGCTGGTGGTATCCACCTTCTAAGTACCGCACCCATATAGCAGTACTGATTCTACGTTGAACCGAAACAGTCGCAGCTTGGTTCCTGTGCTGCGAACATTGCTTCACCAGACTTTGGATAACATTCCGAATACAGTTCTTGTCTTCTCGATTCTGCTGCACACATCCAGTTTGGTGCCACCGGGACCACACTTCATAGATATAGAAAGTTATCTGAACTTCTTGTCCAGAATAGTTGAGTTGAGCGCGGGTGTTAAAGTGCTCAGGGCTTTCATTTTCAGCCACACTTTGCTTGTTTTGGCCATCGGATGCAGGTCCATTATCCGATGTGAAAATAGGCAAATATCGCCAGCGTAGTCGAGGTGGTAAGGTAAGTTGTCACAGTCCATCGAATTCCAGTGTTACCTTTTTTTGTCGGGAAACGCTCTACTGGAGCACTCAGACACAACTGGTCCATTGTACTACCAGAGAGCAAACCCTGATTTACCCATTTTATTGAAATTTCCTTGTCTTTCTAAGAAAACCAAGCAAGCACTTCAGTGATAAGGAGCTTACAGTACCAGCACTCACCACATCAGCACCGAGGATCTGCCACCTGATACGAGCAAAGGCCGGACACCCGCAGAGATAATATTCCGCGGTGTCGTCGTTCTCTACACAAGCGTCACAGATTGTAGTGTCACATAAGCCCAGCACGTTAAGGTGCTTGGCGAAAGCAAAGTGGCCTGTCAAGATGCCAATAAGTTGTCTACAGTCTTTTCCGCTGAGAGACAGCAAGAATGTTGCTGATTTCTTACAGACGTCCGGGAGCATACGTTTAGTCAACCTGTTTCCTGGAGAGTCATGACGCATACAATTGTGCTCGTGAGAGACCCGATCGTCAATGGAAGCCCTAACCGATGACGCGTGGGGACCCAGTGCGAATTCGGGACCTGAGAAACCCTCCTCTGAGCCTTGTCTAACAATCTCATCGGAAATCTTGTTGCCAAGATCCCGGCGTGAGGAGACAGCATTCAGCCTTGCGATCGAGTTCAAAGAGTTTTTAGTTTCACGAACTATTCTGGAAGTGGTTAAAGGGTTAAGCAAAGCCTTAAGCGCAGCCTGCCTGTCACTACAGACACAAATGCTACGATCACTCCACCTGTTCTTCAAAACATAGTTCATGGCCATTACGAGTAGGATTATTTAAGTTTCCGCTTGGAAAATAGACGCCTATTTGCCTAAGGGGAAGTGAAGTCTAATGTTGTCGTCTTCCACGAAGACACCAGCGTCAGACCCTTGACTGGTCTTGGAGCCGTCCCTGAAAATACGACTGCATTCCATTCCCCGCTCAGACTCTGGCCGAAGCCAGTACTGAACATAAGGAAATAAGGATTTGCGCATCAGCTGAAGTTCTGGTGTCATTGTTTCAGACGACATATCCATAAGACGAGAGTCGTAAGATAAGTGTCACACAAGTTCATCAAAATTCCAGTGTGTAGTTAATCAAAAACCATAATATAAGTATCGAGGGCAAGTAAGTTCAGCAAAGCGTCTAGAGCAGAGCCAGGCGTACTCGGAGAAGCTCCCGTGCAACCGAGTGTTACCTTCCTTTGGATGGTAAACGACTAACAAAGGCCTCGTAGAAACAGCATCTCCCGAGTTGTTGGTCCGCTAAGTAACGAGAAAGAGCCACTGAAGCTCTGTCAGTAAGTCCTACTTCCATTTGCCCGTAGTGCCGCCTGGGAATTTCTTTGGAAATTGCGAAAGAAAAAGGACGAATGGCGAGCATCCTGCACCACAAAACAGGATAAGTGTCGGTTGGTCTATGGCCCAGCGAGCCAAGATAGTCTGTGGTGGCGTCAAAGTGACTTACTTACTTAGGTGGCGCTACAGTTCGGGGTGAACCTTGCTCTCAACCAACAAGCCTCTCCATTTAGCTCGGTCTTTAGCTAATTGCCTCCAGTTGCGTACTCCAAGTTGGTCGAGGTCCCCTTGAACTTGTGCGCGCCACCTACGGCGATGATTCCCTCTACTGCGTCGTCCATCGGGGTTATATTCGAAGACTCTGCGGGCCGAAGCGTTGGTGTCCATTCGCTCTACATGTCCTAGCCATCTCAGATGTCCAATACGCAGTTTTTTGACTAGATCGATGTCGCTGTACAGCTCGTATAGTTCGTGATTGAATCTTCTCCTCCAAAACCCGTCAACGCAAACGGGACCGAAAATCTTACGAAGAATTTTTCTCTCGAAGCGACCAAGGATATCTTCATCCTCTTTTAATAAAGTCCATGTTTCAGCGCCATAAAGCAGGACTGGGATGATCAGGGCCTTATACAGAGTCTCCTTAGATGTTCGAGATAGGGCTTTACTGTTGAATTGCCTTATAAGCCCAAAAAAACAGCGATTGGCAAGAGTTATTCTTCGCTTGATTTCTGCGCTGATGTTGTTCTCAGAGTTGATAGCAGACCCAAGGTAGACAAAGGCCTCGAAGACCTCGAAGTTATAGCTGCCCACTATGACGTTTTGTCCAATTCGTCGGTGTTGGCTTTCCCTTCTAGTTGACAGCATATCCTTGGTTTTGCCCTCGTTTATCGCTAAACCCATTTTGGCCGCTTCCGCCTCAATGCTTGCAAACGCACCGGTGACAGCCCGTCAAAGTGAGCCCGCCTTGCAATAGTATGGTGGCCCATGTGGCCCCTTCTCCACGAGTTGGATTCTTTTAGGCGAAGGGCACTCATCGCGACTGATTTCTTATCGTATTAGTCCAGTGGAATCAGTGCGAGAATTGTTTCAAGGGCTGCGGTCGGAGTGGTTCGTATGGCACCGGTCAATGCTATGCAACCATGTCCCGATTTTTATTAGTTGTTTGAAATTTTCCTACGTGGTTATTTATCTTGTGGCAGTGTAGGGGCTCAGTACCGTCAATGACCCTCGGGACTTACATAAGCTCCCCAGGTGAGACTAAAGCCAAAGATAATCATCTCCGCTCCCAATCTCCATACCTCAACCCATCCAACTTCAACTTTCCCTCTACCTCCAATACAATCCTTCCTTTCCCTTTCTTATGGGCCAGATCAAGGTGTCATACGACCCATGCCGATGATCAACCTGACTGGGGGCCCAAATGTCCAGTCGTGAACGGAGTATCCGAACACCAGCAAACCTTCGGATTAACCAGGCTTTTCTACATAACGCGGGGCTCTGTGTGGACTGACAAAACCTTCCCTCGCTACAAGTGGAATTAAAAAAAAAGGGGTGGTGTTAGCTTAATAATTTGTTCAGGATAACCGAATAGTGGAATCTGAAATGCGACTTGTCTGCTAAGTAGTCCATAGTCCACTGAAACTTGGCATTATCGGCCAGTTTTGGACCTTTAAGCTACATTCTCAAAAATAAATTCATAAGAAGCCACTAATCTTCGCCGAATCGAATTACCTTATGAATCGAGCTATAAAAGTTACCACCCAATCGTAGTAGACTCTAACGATTAGAAAGTGTTTACGGGTTAACTCACACGACCCCCGTAAGCATGAATGTTATGCATGAATGTTAATGCTAGAAATTAAGAAAGACATTGTTTGTGGTATTGAACGCCTTCCGAGAGTAAACCATAGGATATTTGCCAGCATTTGTGATCGGTCAAAATTGCACCTGTATTATGAGAGAAAATCTTTTTTTTTTTTACAGCACCAGTATAATCATTATTTTACGAGTACTGCTGGAAAATCTAGGATTTCAATTAAGTTTACTGCCAGTAATTTTTATGGCAGCATTTCATGTCCTCGGTACAGATCTTGAAGACACAATTTTTGCTCAGGCATCCTCGTATTCGAAAGAGAATAACTATTACTTTTTATGTGAAAATATAAATGAGGATATGCACTTTAGTGCGAGCACTTGTGGGCATTATAATGAAAGCAAACAACTCGTACCCAGCTTCATACTCGCCTTTTGTAGCTTGTAGTGAGTGTCTACCTAAGGCATCACAATAATGTGCATTCATTATGTTGCTACCACTATACTAACATTTCCGCATTAAGTTAAATGTAAGATCTGCAGTCCTGCGGAGATCAGCTGAAACAGATCTGTTATCGCTGGAAGCCGGAACATCGCACAGACTATATTTTGTTATAGGGCTCTAGTTCAATGGAACAGTTTTTTTACCCGAAAAAAAACTTGTTCGTTGACTGTCATCTTGAGGTTAAGATATCAAGATCTTCCGCAAATATCAAAGAGGAAGAGTTATGCGCCAAAATGGTGTACACGAGATTAACAGAGCATCGGATTTAGCAATTTCGCCATTTAAGTCTACAATTGCGATGAGTTGAAATTTAGCTGATAACGACACTGGCTCACACAACCTTCTGCAATAGTATCGAAGGGATTTCAGCAAAACTGTCTGCTGTGTGATCTGATCCTTGTTCATGACGCAGATTGATAGAGCTCAATTGTCCCATTCCTCGAGTGGGTTACGTAGGAAAATTCAAAAGATCTTCTATAGGATTTCACTAATATTCTCTACAGATGTGTCTCTATCACCACTGGTAGGCCATTCCACACATAGAGTAGCAAACTGGATAATTCAAGAGAAATGGTAAAAATCATTTGAAGTCAGTCAGAAGGCTTGAGGTTCCAAGTTCGAATCCCAGTAAACACCAAAAAGTTTTTTCACGGTCCCACCTCTCGCGAGCGGGTCCCCGTGCAGGGAATGGGTTAAGAATATCACTTCAGCGCCCACCAACAAATAGTGCTTGTCGTAAAAGTCGACTAAGGGGACAAATCAGATCTAGGCAATATAACACCCAAGTGAGCCTAGAGACACATATACTACCTTAAAAACCCTCCCACAAGTGTGCATGCGAGTCCGTGGGTAGACACGACTGGAGATCACCGGTGTCATAGAAGAAAGATCAAACAAACAATAATAAAACTGGAGCATGCACGTGTCAAACAACAAACACCATCGCAATAATATTGCAAAATTGTATCATTATGGTAATATTTGCTAAAAGGAATGGCACTACCCCGCCAGGCACTACCACTGTTGAGCATGGTACTGATCCTGGACCGAACAGAAATGTTTGGGTCAGAGCTATACGGATTTCGGGGGCTAGCAAAGTACAGCTTGGATGAAATTTGAGGGTCGCGTTGAAACGTTGGAAGCATGACCGGTCCAAGTTACGAGCTGGAAGGGATGATGCATAGAAGGCGGGTGAATATCTTGTGTGTTCAAGAGACGAAATGAAAAAACACCGCAAATTGCAAAGTGATCCTGGAAGAGGCGAACGCTCAGCAACACCGTCTCCTGCTAACAAAAATTTTTATGAAGACACAAAAGAAAAGCAAACAAACAAGGGTCTCTGAGAAAATTAAGTGGTACAATCTGGACAAAGAAAAGGGCGAGGCTTTTGTTTTCGTGTTGAAAAATTACCTCTCCCATACCATCAACGGAGCTGAGGATAAAGAGTGCATAGCACAAAATATGTGGGATTCAATACAGTGAACTTGCTTAAAGAAGGCCAAATCACTGCTAGGAGCTTCAAAAGAAACGCCAAAGAAACATGGTGGTGGAGTGATGAAGCTAAGGAAGTGATAAATGAGAAGAAAGGGAATTTCAAAGCTTGGTCAAAGTGCCACTCTAAAAATAGGGACGAAAAAGTTCGCCTCGAAGTGGAATACAGATGTTGCAAGAAAAAAGCGAAGAAGAAGTGCGCACAGCTTCAAGCAGAGAGACGGAGGGCCGGTATCTGGAGCTAAAGAAAGTATCTTCCCGGTTGCTGATTCAAACCAGGCTATCCAGGAGCTGCGATGACATAATGCGAACAAGAGCGCGACTGTATTTAAAATATCCGCCCAAAGAAGGGCGAATGCTCAGGAGATTCGTTCGCCAAGTTCATTAGCAATGCTTTTGGTCAGCTTTTTGTGGATGACGACAAAATTCTGCAGAGGTGGCGGCAGTATTGTAAAGAACTTTTGAATGAACAGTTTCCCCGGCTATACTTTCCAAGTGTCACCCCTAACTGTGAAGAAATACCCGACATTGCAGTCGAAGAAGTTAGTGAGGCGGTAAAATATTCCAAAAAACGGAAAGCGGTTGGGCAGACAAGATGCCCTCTGAGTTCTAGAAAAACATGGGAGACATCGGGTTCAGATGGCTCAGAATTTTCATCTCCAAATTTATGGGAGGTAATCCAATGCCGAATCAAAAAGCTAACTTCTCCCTGTGCACAAAGAGAAGGGTGATTTTTAAAACAGTGATATCTAGCGTTTGATCAAGCTGATGTGATACACCATGAAGTTCGTTGAGCGGGTATTAGGTGGCTGACTGCGAATAATAATACGGTTATCTGATTATCAGTGCGGGTTTTTCGTGGGTAAATCAATCACAGATGCAATCCAAAGTATAATGGATTATAATGGAAAAACATTGTGATTCCTTAAGGGATTTGCATATTATATTGGTTGACTTTTAAAAGGCATTCGACAGACAACAACGAGATCTGATATGGGTAGCGCTAAGACATCGAGGGGTTCCAGAAACGAAGCTTATGTACAGACGTTCATGGACATGTATGAAGGAGCAAAGACAAGAGTAAGGTGCCCCGCTGGACGTTTTGGAGGAAAATGAGTATCGCATTAGTTCAATAAAGACAGAGTACTTGTGCTGCCCGTTCTCTGATCCACTCAGGGATATTTCAGACATTTATTTGAATGGAGCAGTTTTTCCCAAGTGCGAAAAGTTCAAATATCTGGGATCTGTGATCAATAGCAAAGCAACCAGTGACGACGACATCAGTCATCGCGTAAGCGTGAGGTGGATGAAGTCACAAGAAAACTCCGCTATCTTCCGTGACGCGAAAAATGCCTCCTAAGTTGAAAGTGTCGCGTCCAGCGCTCACATATGGTTCCCAATGTTGGACAAGCATGTTGGAAAACTATGAGAGTAAGTTAACGGCAGCTGAGATGAAGATGCTTCGCATGACAGCATGAGTGACAAAGCTTGATCGGATAAGAAGTTCGAAGATCCATGGAAACCTTCACGTCAAACAAACCATCTTACGAAAGATAAAGCGCGACCGGCTCAGCTGGTATTGCCACGTCCAAAGAAGAGATCAATTGAACCCTGTTAAAAAGGCAATATCAAGGAACATTCTAAAGACATCGCGAGACTGGAGAGGCAGGCCTATAAACGCCTGGATCACACAAATGCGACGACATCGGCATTTCATTGGCCTCAGTAACCGAGTGATCTAAAATCGGGAGGCCTGCCAATATTTTCTGAGGTCAAATAGACGAACCCCATAGGCGGATCAGTAGAAATGCGGCGAAGTGCGAGGATTATGATCTCTTGTTATCGGATTATAACCTCGCCGAAATAGGAAGAAGAAGTAGAGGACTCTGGTTCTCATAACCTTCTGCATAAGTGTCGAAGAGATATAAGCCAGATTATCAGAGGTCTGCCGTAGTATTGTGGCTCTTTATAAATATCTTTAGAATTCTGGGCGATGGTAGCAACTATCTTTGATCATAAGGCAGATTGATAGAGATCGTCACGTTCCTCGATTTGGTTACGCCGGAAAATTCAAAATATTTTCTATAGGATTTCACTAGTATCCTCTACAGAGACCTCTCTATCACCACAACGTATCTATCTCAAATGATCTTTTCAGTGAATACTGCTATGTAAGGTTCATACTTTCGTATTTCTCTGGACATAGAGTGATTATTTTCGGGGTATTTTGGAAAATTATGAACACTGGAAGTAGCTTTCAGTGTCTCAAAAAGATAGGGTTGCGATATTTACTTACTTATTTAATGGGCTTTCGACCGATGTAGAGTCTCTGCCTGAGACACAGCATTCTTCCGTCCTTGATGATCCCGGGCACGCTACTTTTAGTTACTTAGACCAAGTTTTCTAGTATCAGCGATTACTTAGTCATTATACACTTCTTTTTTTTTATCCCAAAGCACTCAGAATCTCCGGTCCATTGTACTACCAGGCAGAACCATTCTTTGATGCAGTGGTTGGAAAAACTTTAATGTTATTCGTTTTCCATTTTATACTCGGGTGCCTGACGATTGCTGTTCCCCGCTGGGGCTTGAACTTGCACACATCGGTTAACGAGCAAACACACTATCAACTGCACCATTGCCTCCCCTCCAAAGTCGTTATAAATGAAATTCGGTGGTATTCGTCGTCTCAAACCGAGAGCTGTGATTCGAAGATTCTCTTGGCTAGAGCGTGGTTCTCCATCCGCTCGAAGTGGTCAAGCCAATATAGTCGACGCAGCATAGTTTTTTTCGAATACATAAACATCTTGGTACCGCTTTTAGAGTTCGCGGTTAAATCTCCTTGTCCATTCGCCCTCCTGGCATACGGGACCTTATATTCGACGAAGTATTTTTCTCTAAATATTGGCTTAGCTTTCTTACTTATCGTCCAGCACTGGGCGATATATAGCAGGGTTGGTAGGATTAGCTTTCTGTAGACCATTAAAACAGTCTATCCAGTTAGGATTTTTGAGCGCAGTTGTTTTGCTTAATCGAAGTAGCAGAGGTTTTCCAGGGCTATTCTCCGTCGAATCTCCACAAAGGTGTCGTTTGTGAGATTAATTTTTACTGCAAGGTAGGTGACCTCATTGACCACCTCGAAGTGGCATTCTGTCCTTCATTGCGGACAGATGAATTTTTGTTTGTCGATAAAATATATTATACTTGGTTTTGTCCTCATTTATTTCAAAACCAACTCGTCTCACCTGATCGTCAGCAGCCGTCAATGTCTCTATGACGGCATGCTGAGGTCTCCCGATAATGCCTACAACATCTGCGTACCCCAGGAATTGGACGGACTTGTGAAAAAAAGCACTTTCCTCATTAACACTGCGGACTATCTGTTCCAGCACGAAATTGAGGAAATCGTCGACAAAGAGGGTGAGTTGCGACTTGAAATTCTTTGTTGTTTGCTGGATTTGCTTCAGGTAAAAATTTGGTCTATCATCGATCTGCCGGTTCGCAAGCTACACTGATACTTGGCGATTATTGTGTTGCAGAAAGCCTTAAGACGTTCAGACAGTACGTTATATAGGATCTTGTTTGCGACATTTAGCATGGATATGCTTCGGCTATTCTTGCAAGATATGGGATCGCCTTTTTTGTAGATGGGGCATATAGAAATAATACTCCAGTCATCGGGCATCCTTTTGTCCAATCATACTTGGGCAATAACTTGGTGTATACACTCAAACAAGGCATATTTTTCGTATTTAAGATTCCATGGGTAGGCCAAATGTTTTTTTTTTTCCAAGGGGTGGTGGAAAACGCTACTGCTCACGAAAAACAGTCGGTCTGTTTTAAGTAGTTTAAGACTTGGTACTAACTAAAAAACCACCTTTATCCCTTTTGTTCTACTTGACACCATCCACTCTGGAACCGCTTATGCATTACTTCGGAGTGGTGTCATTTTCTTTCCCCTGTGGGGACCTTCTTTTTCATGTTTTCTTCTTCTGCGGGTTTATTCGTTCTTCCCGGTGAGGTTTTCATCTGGCTTATACATCTTGTGAGGGTATGCTTTGATATTTCTCTCTCTTTTTTTGCCTTTAATACTGCCTCGGCAAAGGACCATATTTTATCCCATTTGTCTTTACTGGATAGCATTATTCCCACTACGTTTTCTGGGCTTATGTCGCCTATCTCTAGCTGCAGCCTGCTTCTCTCTGCCGTCCATTGTGTGCAGCTAAAGACCGTGTGGTCTACGGTGTCATGTGGAGAGTCACCGTACTGGTAAGCTGGGCTTCCCACTTTCCCCATCTTATGCAGGTACTCGCTAAAATATCCGTGCCCCGTAAGAAACTGAGTTAGGTAGAAGTTTACCTCACCATAGCTTTGCCCCGACCACTCAGCAACATTCTTGATTAATCTACCTCTGGTTTCGGAGTTCCAACGTTCTTGCCAGTGTTCTTTGGTGAGCTGTTTAGCTTCAGCTTTCGCTGCATCTTTTCCAAGTTCAGCTTTCTTTTTGTGGATATGCATTCTTTCCGCTGTTAAGAAATCAATGGGAGTCACTCTTGTGATTACGAGGACTGCAGGTCTGTATAGCTGCCATTCGCTTCCGATACTTTTCTTGTCTGATCGCATTGGCCCAGATTTCACAGCCATATAGGGTATGGCATATGTGATCGACATTAGAAGTTTTCGCTTACTTGCCGTCGGGCCTCCAACATTCGCCATTAATCTACTCAACGATATGGTACCCTTTCCCGTTTTCTCTGCCGCGGCCTTAATGTGCTGCCAGAAGGTGAGTTTTGTGTCCAGTCTCAGTCCCAGGTACTTTACTGTGTCCTTTGTTGTTATTATTTCCGAGTGCACTTGGAACTCAGAAATAGCAGGTATTCGCCTTCGTGTTAGCATGAGTATCTCTGTTTTCTCTATTGCAAGGCTTAGACCGTAATCTTCCATCCAGGAATTGACCCATTTCATGGCTTGGTTTAGCCTCTTTTGTGCATCCTCTGTTCTTCGTGCAGTAATTACTACGGCAATGTCATTCGCTTAGCCGACAAGGAAACTGTCGTTGGGTACCTCCATGCGTAGGATCCCATCGTAAGAGATGTTCCACAAATCAGGTCCCAGGATAGTACCCTATGCTGGACCAGCGATGATTTGATTTGTCACCAATAGTAGGCTGCCAATTCATTTCGATTAGTCTGCCTGCCTGAACCATCCCAAATTCAGTATTCAGTGGCCTTATTGACATTTTGCTCAAGTCATTGAAGTAATATGCTCTTATGGCCGTCATTCCGGTTCTGCTAAAATTTGGACATTTGTATAGAGTATGAGCAGGGGCTCATCCGCATCTATGTCACCACAGCCTTTGCATAGGTCTTTATTCCTTAAACGCATTCAACTTAGGTGGAACGTCAGTAAGTTTGAGCCTTTAACAATACATAATACAAGAGTTAACTCTTTTGAACTTAAACATTTCGTTGGTACTTCTCTTATTCTAGTACAGGGTGTCCGCCGGGAACGTATACTACTTTGTTTTGCCGCCATTTTGGTAAACATTAGTCTTGACAGTTCATATTTGGCAGTCGTGAAGTAGACACGTGGCAAATTTATTATGGAAAAATATTCGATAAACCAACGTGTTTTAATCGTTAAAACATTTTATCAAAATCAATCATCGATTACTGTGACGATGAGAAAGTTACGTGAAATTTTTGGGAGAAACAACGTGCCAACAAAACGCACTATTTATCATGTAGTGAATGATTTCGAAGAAAGAGGGTCTGTAGGTGATAGGCCCAAGCATGGGCCACAACGTACTGCAAGATCGGCTGAAAACAAGGAAGTGTTCAAAACAATCCATCAACCTCAATTCGACGCCGTGCTCAGGAGCTTGGTCTTCAAAGAACAACTTTGGCCACAATTTTGCACAAGGATTTGCATTTGTTTCCATTTAAGATTCAGGTGCCACAAGAGCTTCTTCAAAGAGACCATTTACGCCGCCGTACATATGCCAATACGATGTTACAGCTAGCCCATGACAACCCCGATTTTCATGAAAAAATCATAATGAGTGACGAGGCACATTTTCATTTGAATGGATATGTGAATAAACAGAATAGTCGGTTCTGGGCAATGGAAAACCCTCAAATTATTCATCAGTCACCTTTGCGTCCATTAAAAGTAACAGTCTGGTGTGCAATTTGGTCAGGAGGAATCATTGGACCTTACTTCTTTGAAAATGAAAACGGCGTAACGGTAACTGTGAATGGGGAGCGATATCGTGATATGATTGAAAACTTTTTAACACCACAACTGCATGCTTTGGGCTTGATTAACATGTGGTATCAACAAGACGGTATGTCCAGGGTATTCTTCAACTGTAGCGTGACGAGTATGATTTCTATCTTTGAGATGACTACTGCGAATGAGATGGCTTTGATAGCTGCTGGGCTGTCTATGTAAATGAATATATCTTTTTTTCTAGAGCTTTGCCATGAAATACACTCATGGGGTTTGGAAACCTAAACGACAAGGCAACGTCAGATTCTATTTATCAGATACCCGCGCCCATTCTACGCTTAATTGTTGAACCATTCGCGAACAACTAATTCGCTATGCCTAATTCGTTATGGCTCTTCCGTCTGCCCCTTTATTTCTCAAGTTGGACGTCATTTGGTGTTATAGAGAGTTAAAGGTAGTTTCGAGCGGCCCGGCATAGTCGGGTTAATTCTGATCAGTAGCACCCATATATTCGAGTTGCTGAATCTTACTGAGCTTTTTAAGGTTCGTGAACTTTTCTATAAAAGGCCAAGAATTTTCCTGTTGTCTGTAGGATAGCAACAGCGTCGGCGCACACAACTAACTTCTACTGCCCCTAAATTCAATAAAATATCGCTTGCAAATAAGATCCAAAAAAGGATTTCTAACGCGGTTTCCCTAAACGCTAAAGCATGTACTTGACCTATGCCATGTCCGCTGAGCTTTGCGTCTTGTCTTGGGAGTATATCTGCCCAATTGCAGCGGGAAGGGTCTATAATTTATTTTTCTAGTGCTTGCCTTGCAACTCTCACCAAACGGGGCAAATAATCATACCCAATCTTTGGACTAAGAAAGCCTTTGGATATCATGACGTGTTCTCATTAAGACTTTCAATAGTTTCCTCGTTTTTTAGTTATTTTGATCGCATTTCTATTGAGAGAGTTTGGAGGGGATGATACAATAGAAACGTCGGCCTTATCCGAAAAGTTCAGATGGCATCACAGAGGGACATGGCGAAAGGGAGACCTCACCCTGGTAGAAAAACGAAGGAAAAAGAAAATCCATTTCTAGTGATAGTACCTCATCTTCCAGCAAAAATTAATCTCAACTCGAAGTCATACCCACGGTTAATCCCAGCACTCTATGCTCAATCACGCTTTCCTCTTCAGACCTTTAATTGTTGTTTCATTTTCTCATTTGTGGTCTCTGTCATTTCATTATGTTTCTTCTTGGCACCTCAACCACTTAACCACCTTTTTGTGAAATAAATCAAGATAACTGAAGTTTAAGAAAAAAAAAAAAACTCAAAGTAAATCCGCAAAAAACATCCGCACAGCATGCTAGCTGCCTGCCATACACAAAGGTGCTATATAAATAAAAAAGAGAAATTCGAAATGCGATACGGAGGCACACAATTGCATAAGCCCTCCAAGTCTCGCGCAGTGGCTCCGCGAGAGAAATGATCCAGCACATCATGTCTTCATCTGCCTGGTTGTCCCTCCATCGACCAACGACCATCGCGCGCCGCCAACACTGTCTCCCAATCACTCGGGCCGAACGGCGACCTTGCGTACTTTCATTTTCGACGGACCACACTATCACCAGGTGACCTTTCCCTATGTTAACAATTAATTTCTGCTGCTCTCGTCTTTTTTTACGATTTTACGATTTTACGCTACCGAAATACATTAACACAAAAAAAAAAAAGATACAAATTCGAAGAATAACCAATAAACGAGATTGGAAAGAGCCAGAGCCGATACAGATAGTAGTGGTAGGTAGGTAGGTATGTTCCTCCTCTGGATGAATCAGCTGGTGGCAACCACTCACTTGTGCAGATCCAAATGAAGCAGATCGAATCGACATGGGCAAAGGAGAGGGATTTGTTTTTATTTTTACTTAACTTCTCCAAATCGCACTGGAAGACTGAAAAGAAATCAGAAATCGAAAACCTGGGCTTTGGATTGTCATTTTTTTTTTTTTTTTTGCAACTGGAGGAGATACAACCACCTCCGCCTTGAATTGGATTCGAGTGGATGCAGTGGATGGATGGAAATTTTATCGTCAATAGGCTCATTTGGGTCTTGGACTCGCGTTCCATGGCGCTGGCTGTTACGTAAGAAAGAAAGCGGGTAAAATTTAATCTTGCGCTTCAATGACTGGGAGACTAGTAAAACCAATCAACTAAATCACCGTAATACGACAGCGACCGTGATGATGGCGCGATGATGGCGACGCCAGAGATTATGAACCTTATTTAGGGTTTATCTGGAAGGGGGTCTCGCCGTGTTAACATTTTGTTAAGTACTTCTTTGATACCTTTTCCCAAGTGTGGTCGATCAAATTGAATCCCATTGACGTCATAGTCGGCGTTTTAGTTGGAAGCTATAAAAACTGTTGGATGCGTGATAGACAACCGTGTCTAATGTGGTACGATACCATAACTGATGTAAATTTATGCGTTGGCCATTCTTATTCAAAAGATCGACTTTCGCTTACCACTCTTTTTCTCTGCTTTTTAAATGCGTCACAAGGCGCCCCATCTAAAGGCAAATGAATACTAATTTTAATATGATGAACATTTCCATCAAGCGGAACAGTGTATCTCATAACCTAGTTGGTTAGGTTTAACATATGGAGTTATAAAATTCTGCATCTATCAACCAATGTTAGACACTATCGCATTAATTATTGCTTTGGCGTTACAATCCGGGCTGCAGTTCTGAGTGGGCATAGAGTGTCTAAATATAAAAACATATTTTGAAAACGAAGTTTGCCTGGTTCCCAGTAAGAAACTAATAATATTTAATGTTCCATAGTCTAGATGAAATCGCCTTCTAATACGTTGGGTCATAAAAGATACGATTTGTTGTTCGTAGGGCGGACTACACGCTTATGGATTTCTTTGTTAGGTGAATCTAATTTATGGTTGATTCCTTTAGCTCAAGACTGCTTAATTTCAATGGGCGTTCTAACACAATTCTTTTAGTGAAAGTAGTCAGAGTGCCTTCATTAGGCCAATTAGTCCAACCAATTAGTCTATGTATTAGTATCCATGGAACGTATACTGGATATTTACATCCGTAAAACTCTCGAACGCTCGCAAATGTCCAACTCCTAACATGCGTACCTCAAAGGAAGATCTACAGAGATGGCTCATCATGATGTTGTGAGTACATTTGAGAAATCACATCACTATCAAGAGTACACACTTGTTATCTTCCTACACATTGAGGGAGCGTTTAACAACATTCATACTGAAGCTATTCAAGAATCTTTCGCAGAGCTTGGTATAGAGGAGTACATTAGTAAATTGATAGCATCCATACTTAGAGCGCGAATTATTCAGTCAAGACTCGGTAACGATAACATAACTAAAATTGTAAGTAGAGGTACTCCTCTAGGAGGCGATATATCCCCACTTTTATGGCTGATGGTCATGAACAAGATCTTGGCGCAACTACGGGTGTGCCATCTTTTATGTCGGTATGTGAATATTGAATAACTTAACAAAAAAAAAATATTTTTGTAATAATGAGGTATTTTTATTTAACATGGTCCTTTATAATTTATTTGGACTAGTTTTTGAAAACAACATCAATCAAGTGGCCGCCTCTATTGACCAAAGCAAAATGTGCCTTTTTTCTGCGTTTTCCGTCACTTTTTTGATCATCTCGGGCGATATAGCAATGATTTCGGCACAAATGTTTACCTTGAGCTCGTCAATGGTCTGAGGCTTAGGTTAGGTTAGGTAAGTGGGCAGGTGTAGGGGGATAGAAAACCTCCACACCACACTCAGGTCAGTATAGACCCATTGTGATACCCATGGGGGAAAGGAGATAGAAAAGGAAATCCCTACCTCGTGGAAAAATCCCGTCTTTGTAAATATCCTAAAGAAAGAACTGAGTACTCACTGTGTCCTAGATACAAACCATCCAGAGGATTTGATGAAGTTTGCGATATCATTTATTGGTCTGTTGGACAACTCTTCTAGATCCTCAAAGAAGTGTTGTCCAAGGATCTTATTTCTCAAATGATAGAAGCCTGGGCAATGACAGAGAAAGTGGGCGGTGTTCTCCTGAGCCTCCTCGTCGCCGCAGCCTCTACAAAGGTCTTCGCTAGTCACACGTAGTTTTTTCATGTGGTACCGCATGGTGTTATGCCCCGTAATGACTCCAATTAGAGTAGAGAGGGATTTTCTGTGCCTCTGTATGAGTCTATTGGTTCTTACTCTGTCAAATGCGGGCCACAGCTTCCTCGTGGTGACACAAGTATCTAAAAAGGTCCACCTATTGTTAGCCTCCGTTATGGCTTTGTTTCCTGCTTCGAGCTTGAGGGCGCAAGGCGGGATGTACACTGAGGGTTCGAATTGGTCCGAGCTTAGTGCTGAGTCTCCTTTAGCCAGTTCATCGGCTTTCTCATTCCCTGGTATGCCTTCATGATCAGGGACCCAGCAGAGCTTTACCTCGTGCTGTGTTCCAAGAACCTTGAGCTCTCCTCTACAACACTTTACAAGCTTCGATTTTATTTCTATAGCAGATATTGCTTTAACCGCTGCCTGGCTGTCGATGGAAAAGGTGATATCCTCTCGTGGTATTGCCCTTATCGCACTCTCACGAGCTGCTATTGTAACTGCTAGGACCTCCGCCTGGAAAACGCTGCTGTAGTTCGGAAGCCGAGCTGACATGGAGAGGCCAAGCGTTTCAGAGAAGATGCCTGCGCCTACACCTATTTCCATTTTGGATCCATCGGCTTAAACAGCTAAGGATCGCTCATTAGGCGTTCTGTCATTTTTCCAGTCTTCCCTGCTTGGATAGGTGCTAGAAAATGGTCTCATGAAGTCTAGGTAAGGCGTTAAGTATTAGATACACTGCCTAGATATCTCTGAAGGATCGTGGTGTGACCCATTGTATTTGGTCTCCAGCTATCTGTTTGGTTTAATCTTACGGCACTATGAGCCGCCGATACTTGTATAAAGATGTCTAGCGGAAGCAGTTTGAGAATGGCCTCGAGTCCTGCTGTAGGTGTCGTTCTCATCGCACTGGTTGTGGCGATGCACGCTAGTCTTTGTACTTTTGTGATAGAAGCTAGGTTATTTATTTTGCTGGCTGCCTGCCACCATACAAGGCTGCCATACGTTAGTATTGGCCTTACTATAGCTGTATACATCCATAAGATGATTTTGGGGCTCGGTCCCCAAGTCTTCCCAAATATTCTATTGCACGAGTAAAAAGCTATCGTGGCTTTTTTTGACTCTTTCGTTGATGTTTAGTCTCCAGTTCAGTTTCCTATCGAGCACCAGGCCAAGGTATCTCGCACTATCGGAGATACTCAGGGGAGTACCCCTTACGGAAGGACTTACGAATTGTGGAATTATTCTTTGTTAGTGAATAGTACTAACTCTGTCTTCTGGGGATTAACCCCCAGCCTACATCTCTCCTTCCAGCGCCCCTTCGATTTGTTCGCTCAGGGTCGGGAAAAATTTACCTTTTGCTAGCAGCACAACATCGTCCGCATATGCAATGGCCTTGACGCCGCTGTTTCTAAGTTTAAGAAGGACTTCGTTGAGGACAATTACCCACAGCAGTGGGCATATAACCCCTCCTTGAGGGGTGCCTCTTGAGGCATAGACTTCAAGCTTTGTACCTCCGAGTTCAACTTTGATTTGTCTTTCCTTTAGCATATTGACGATCCATTTTATCACGGAATTGTGAATATTAAGGTTCGTTAGAGTTCTATTGACCGCTTCCGTTTTGACATTGTTAAAGGCTCCTTCAATGTCCAGGAAAGCGGCTAGTGTATATTCTTTATTTTTCAGTGATTTTTCTATTGAGCCGACTACACAGTGCAGCGCTGTCTCTACGATTTTTCCTTTCATATAAGCGGGTTGCGCTGGGGATATGTCACCTGGGCGTAGTTTACTACGGATGTATATGTCACCTAGTCTTTCAAAGGTCTTTAGGACAAAGGAGGTAAGGCTAATTGGCCTAAAGTCCTTCGCAGTAGTGTGGCTTGCTTTACCGGCCTTGGGTATGAAGACCACTTTGACCTCTTTCCATGATCTAGGTATATACCCCCACATGAGGCTGTTGAGGTACAGTTCTTTAAGTACCGGGATGATTGTGGTTATTGTTTTCTGTAGCATGATCGGGATAATCCCGTCGGGTCCTGGGGATTTAAAGGGATAGAATGATCCGATTGCCCACTCAATTCTTTCTTCTGTGATAAAATCCGTCGGAGTTTCCGTTACAAAACTACTGTTAGTTACGATGTTATTATCTGGATGGGTCGTACAACCCGGAAAGTGCGCTTTTAGCAGGGAGCTAAGCGAATCTTCACAGGATTCAGTCCACCTTCTGTCAGATTCCTTGAGAGATCCAAGAGTTTTTGATTTCCTGGATAGAATTTTTCTCAGTCTAGCAGATTCTGTCGTACCCTTGATTTCATTACAGAAGTGCTGCCAAGAGTGGCGTTTGGCCTTCTCTGTCTCGTTTTTGAAATTTGTGCGATTGTTTGTGCGAGTCATAGTTGTTACCCACGAGGAATTCGATCAATTTGTGGTCGGAGTAGGACTCTTCCCCTATCACGTTCCCTAACTATGGGTGCTCGAGTTACTGGCTAAAGTTACATCTATAACTTCTTGCCTGTTCTTTACTACAAAAGTAGGTTCGTTACCTCTATTCGCTACAATAAGGTTATTTTCAATTATAAACTCAAACAAAGACTCACCGCGTAAGTTTGTGTTGCTGCTACCCCATTAAGAGTGATGAGAGTTGGCATCACACCCCAGCAGCAAGTCCCATCTTTCCTGTTCCGCCTTTTGCACAAGAGAGCGGGTCAGTGTGGATGGCGGTCCCTTCTTGGCATCAAAAGGCATGTAGACAGCTGATAGAATCAGTGGGGAGAGCCCCCTCCGCTCAAGCCTTACCACTGTTTGGTCCTCATTGCTGTAGCTAGATAAAAGAAAAAATTTAATTTGTTTCCTAGCTACGATGCACGTCCTGGTCTTACATTCCGCGTGTAGCGGTTCGATGCTGTATGTAGTAAGGTCTTTATGCCTTAGCCCACTTATGGTCTGAGGCTTGCTGGCGCACATTTTGCCAGGTGGCCAGTCAGTGTCGCCATTTTTTTAACAGCACACGTCCAGGGAATTTCGTTGCAGAAGCTGCATTGTTTGATTTGCAGTGTGGCATGGCGCATCATCTTGTTGAAACCAGTAGCCATCCAGACCTTTCTCACATATTTGTGGGCAAACGTAATGAGCCAACATCTACCGATATCGATTCCCATTCTCTTCTTTCTTTATTATCATTCTATTTATTTATCTAAGCTTAATACAAGCAGGAACTTAAAGCTAAAACTTAAAAACTAACAAAAAAGGGGACTTAACGCTAAGTTTAAAACTATTATTATTTATTATAATTTTTTTTTTAGTGCGGCGACCAGGCTTGGCTAGCATATTCGAGGATAGGTCTAGCGAAGGTTATATAAAGTGATTTGGTGACGAGTGGGTTCGAAAATTCCCTTCACCAACGTTTTACAAAGCCAAGCGCAGAATTGGCTCTATTTATTATGTGGTCAATATGGGAACGGAAGTTAAGTTCCCTATCGTAGATTACACCTAAATCACGTAAAGAAGAAACTTGTGGGACAAGCTCGTTGCAGAGTAAGTAGCTCCTATGGGTTGATGGAAGTCGTTTACGGGAGTAGGTGATGAATTGGCATTTGCTGACGTTAAGTTCAAGATGATTTTTCTGGCACCAGAGAGAAAATCTGTTTAGGTCATCTTGTAGTGGGCGCGAATCATTGGAAGAAGATATGTGATGTGGGAGAAGATGTGGGAGAAGATAAATGATTGTCCTTGTTTCTATTTTAACTGTACACACGTAGTTAGTTGTGGTACATACTGTACAAGATGTCAAATGAATTAAGTTTTAATAAAGTACTTGTATTGTGAATTCGTAGCTCATGGCGTTTGGACTACAACAGTGGCGACGAGGATTTTCACTAATTAAGCTAATTTTGGATAGCTAGAATAACTCAAGAAAATTAGATCACACTGCGCAAATGGATAAAGCCACTCTAGAAGCTATCCTCGCATCACAGCGAGATTGGATGCAAAAGATGTTGACGGATCAGCAGAAGTGGATGAAGGAAAACACGAGGCAGAATCCAAGTTCTGCAGTAGTCCAACCATTTCCATCCTACAGAAAGGAAGATAATTGGAAAACGTACCTGAAACAGATGGAACAACATTTCGAAGCATGCCTCATTACTGAAGACAATCAAAAACGTGCGTTTTTTCTGTCCTGGATCGGCGCAGACAACTACGAAATTCTTCAAAAGCTGTACGGCATGGACGATTTAGCTACCAAAACCTTCAAAGAACTGACCGGTAAGCTGAGTGAACATTTCATTTCTAAAATCCATGTCCTTGCAGCGAGGTACCAGTTCCATAAGACAGTGATGAAGCCGGGGCAGTCATATGCATCGTGGGTAGCAGACCTCAGAGGAGTTGCACGAAATTGTCTTTTCACATGCCCAGACTCAGGTTGCGCTAAATCGTATGTAGATAGTATGATCAGAGACATAGTGGTTTTGTACACACCACATGATAGTATTCGTACCCAAGCGCTTCAAAAGACGGATCCCTCTCTTCAAGATGTTTTGGATATTGCAGGGGCTTTTGAAACCACACAGAAAACGTTTACCGCTATTAAAGACGACGACGTGGTAGAGGTAAACCATTTGCCGATGACCAGCGATCACAATATTCGCCGTTCACCTTCACAATCTCTTCGAAAATCATGCCCAGGTTGTTTCGTTCACCACAGTAGGATCGATTGTCGGCACTACAAAACGATGTGCCGTAAATGCAGGAAAGTAGGCCATGTGGAAGCAGTCTGTATGTCAGGTGGTAGTATTTCAGGCAGCGCAGCGCAAGTAAAGACAGCTAAGAACAGAAGCCGCAGTCTTCAGCGTATTGGTAAGGGTTCGTATCGCGGAAAAAACGGTCAATCGCGCAATAAATATGCAGCTAGCAGCTCAGAGCAACTCCATTTTAGCAATATGGTGCAGTCCAGTGAATGTGTGCAGGTAGCAAATGGGTCAAGGTCGTGGATCATGTTGGATGTAGTGGTAAATGGGCAGGTGATGTCTTTCCAAGTGAATACCGGAGCGTCATGCTCCTTGGTTGGTCTCGAAGGGTACCAGCGTCTAGGGCAGCCAAAATGTTCTTCGACAAACAAATGTCTTCAGGCCTATGGCGGAGCCCCGTTGAGTATTAAGGGAGAATTGGAGGTGGAGGTCACCTACGGTGACGCAACCCATAAACTCAACTTACTGGTAGTCAACAGTTCAGGCGCTAACATCCTAGGATTGGATTGGTTTGATGTTTTCAGTTTGAGAATTGAACATTCCATTCTCCAGATTAATTCAAATGTGTCTCTAATCAACAGCATTGAACAGTTATGCCGGGCACATGCTATTCTTTTTTCAAATGGACTGGGAAGGTGTAACGACTATAAAGCTCATCTGGCACTTAAGAAGGATGCGGTACCAAAGTTTATTAGTCATCGACCCATTCCATACGCACTGTTCAATGACACCAGGAAGGAGATTGAGCGATTGGTTGATGCTGGTATTTTGAAGCAGGTGCATCGGACGCAGTGGGCTGCTCCAGTTGTAATAGTTCGGAAGTCAGGTGGTGGAATCCGAATCTGTGGAGACTTTAAGGCTGGGGTGAATCCACAATTGATAGTTAATCGTCATCCTATACCTCGGATTCGGGACATATTTCATAAGCTTCGTGGAGGGCAGCTGTTCACGAAGATCGATCTCTCGGATGCTTACCTCCAGATCGAGTTGGATGACGTATCAATACCTTTCGGGATTAGCAGTGCGCCAGGGGAATTTCAAAACATTATGAAGCAACTTTTCGCGGATCTTCCGGTGGCTGTGTATCTGGACGACATCGTCGTTACGGGAAAGAATGATGACGAGCACTTGCGGAATTTGGAGAAGGTACTCAAGCGACTGCAAGCAAATGGGTTCCGATGCAATAAGCAGAAATGTACTTTTGCTAACATTGAGTTGGAGTATTTGGGCCACACGCTTTCGGCCAATGGCATTCGACCTTCAGAGAAACATCTGGTAGCTCTTCGCAGCCTACCTCGACCCACAAACATGAAGGAACTGGAAGCAGTTATAGGTAAATTGAATTACTATAACCAATTTATACCAAATTTTTCACAGGTAGCAGGTCCATTAACTGCACTTCGAACAAAAGGGGCTAAATTTATTTGGTCTTCGAGACAGGAAACTGCGTTCGAAGTTTTGAAAGGAAGTATTTTAAAAGCTATACGCCTTGTTCATTTCGACGAGACGTTGCCAATAATTCTGGCAACGGATGCCTCAAGTTATGGCATTGGGGCGATGATATCTCACAGATATCCGTACGGATCTGAGACCTAACGGTTCAAGATAAAGTAATTGTTTTAAGCGCTGGCCACGACCGGGCGGTTATTCCGGAGGTGATGCAGTCGAGAGTCCTTAAGTACATTCACGAAGGTCATTGGGGGTGTTCAAGGATGAAGCAGTTGGCAAGGTGGTATGTGTGGTTTCCAGGCATAGATCAGAAAATTGATAAGGTGGCAGCAGGTTGCAGTATTTGTCGGGAGGCAGCATCGGATCCTAAGAAGGAATACATCAATTGGCCTCCGGCAGAAGAGGCATGGGAGAGAGTCCATTTGGATTTCGCCGGGCCATTTTTTAACAACATTTGGCTCATATGTGTGGACGCTTACTCAAAGTTTCCGTACGTGGTATCTATGTCAGCAGTGACTTCGGAAGTGACGATTTTCGCCATCGAGGGTCTTCCGAAAGCGATCGTTACGGACAACGGAACCCAATTTACTTCCCACATGTTCGCGGAATTTTGCAAATTTCATTCTATTCATCATTGGAGAACAGCACCGTTTCAGCCGGCTTCACTTCAAGGAAGTGGTCTAGAGGTATCATCAAAGAAATTTTAGGCAACAACATGTACGGAATACAGACCAACGAGGGATATTTAAGACGCCATCAGAACCAGATATGTTTGGTAAAGTATCAGTTGGTAGACGAAACTGCTTTTACGCCTGCGGTAGTGCTCGAGCCGAGTCATGACAAAGTCGCTTTTAAAGGTAATTTTGATGAAGCGACTAATGAATTATCAACATCTTTTAGTCAGATTGAGAATGATGCAGCTGAAAGGACTGAAGAGCAAGTTTTAGAAGAGAGTTTGATTCAAGTAGAACACTCATCCAAAGCATCCATTCCCGCAGCACCGCCACCAGAAGTCAGAAGGTCTGAACGCATTAGGGAAAAGAGGGTTCGATTCCAAATGTAATCCTGATGTTAGGTATAGTTAGAAATAGTGGCCGAGGAGATGATGTAATCAAGTCTTAAGATTAAATGATTGTCCTAGTTTCTATTTTAACTGTACACACGTAGTTAGTTGTGGTACATACTGTACAAGATGTCAAATGAATTAAGTTTTAATAAAGTACTTGTGTTGTGAATTCGGAACTCATGGCGTTTGGACTACAACAATATGTATCTAAATATTTTCATATCATCGGCATAGACAGAGAGATATGAGTCCTTGATGATGCAGTCGACAAGGTGACTGCCTTGAGGGACACCCAAAGTGGCTTTAAAGGAGTTAGAGACAGAAGATCTAAATATAACCTCATACTGCCGACCTTCCAAGTAGGATTTGATTCAATTGATAAAACCGGGTTGAAAACCAAGAGCTTTCAACTTAAGAATAATGATTTCATGGGAGATTTTATCAAATGCTTTACTGAAGTCGGTGGCAATTACATCGATTTCGCTGCCATCTTCAAATGTACACAGCGCCTGAGAAGTGAATTCAGTTAAGTTGGTGGTTGTTGATCTATCTTTAAGGAACCCGTGTTGGTTGGAAGAGAATAAGGGTTTGCAATGAAAAAACATCGAATCGTAAACGATGCTCTCGAAGAGTTTGGGTATGCATGATAGTTTGGCGATAGGTCGGTAGTTAGATATTTAATTTTTAGGACCTTTCTTGTGAATTGGGATAATAAATGAGTTCTTCCAAAGGATAGGAAAAGAACCTTGAGAAATGGACATAAGAAAAAGAGAAGTTAATGGTTGGGCGAAGTGGGTCACGCATTTTTTTAGAACAATTGGGGGCAACCTATCAGGACCGGAAGAATAGTCATCTTTAAGTTTATTAATCTTCTCTGCGACAAATAGCGAGGTTATACAAACCGAAACTAATGACGTTTTGGCGCAATTGTCCATATAAGAGAAGTAATCGTGGTCGAGTTCAAGGATGCGGTCAGTAAACGACTGGCTAAAAAAGTGAGCGAATAGGTTTGCAACAATTTTAGGGTCGGACGAAGAGGTATTGGCGAGTTTAAGCGTAGAAGGATAACTATCAGATTTTCGTTTGGTATTTATGAAATGATAGAAACGCTTAGGATCAGTATTGAGACTGGATTGCATTCGATCAAGATAATCCTGGTAGAGAGCTTCGCAGAGTTCGGCGAAGTGTGTATATGTGTGGTGATAGATGGATTAGTCATAGCCAGAACGGGATTTTAGGTATGCTCTAAAAAGTTTGTTCCTCTTGTTACGAAGTGAGCGCAATTGTTTATTATATCAGTTTGGCGGATTCTTGGTGGCAGCAGATGAGAGAGGGGGGGAAGAGTGCTTTTCTCACTAGAGCACTTCTTCCTGTTCCAGGCGGCAGCGGACGAATTCCCTAGACGGAGTCAACGGTGGCGTCTATAGTTCCAATTAGGTTGAACTTAGTGAATACCTTGCGCGAGCTGCTTCGACGTATTCCGATCACAGGTCGGTAAGGAATTTCCAATGTTGGTCAGGACATTGGAATAGAGATGGTGGCGGAGGAGCCCTTAATGGGCCAACGGCAGCGCTTATACTCCCGTAGTGGACTACTGGCACCGGTGGCCGCTCATCCTAGGGGAATAATTAAGGAACTGGCCCTCCAGGTTGGGGGTTATGCCGTCGGGGTAACTTCCCTACCACGTAAAAAACTCATGGTTCCGAAACAACCAAAAGCCTCGGATAAGGATGACTCAACTAATGACGACCCCAGCGAACGAAATACGGACAACGACCTTCGGATCTGTACGTGGAATGTTCTGTCCCTTTACAGACCACGTGCAGCCGAACAACTAGCAGAGGCCCTAGACTGCTATAAAGCAGATATTACCGCCATCCGGAAGTGCGATGGGATGGGCCGGGCAAAAAGAGGATGAAAAACTGTGACATCTACTACGGTGATTGCTACAGAGGCAACAGGCAACGCTTATTCAGATGCGGATTTGTCATACGCGGCAGACTTAGGCAAGAAGTCTTAAGCTTCCGACACGTGAGCGAGCGTATTATGACTATCCGGATCAAGGCTAAATTCGCTAACATAAGCCTAATATGTGTTCATGCCCCCACAGAAGAAAAGGACCCTGCCACCAAAGAGTGTTTCTACGAGCTCCTCGACAAAACATACCAGCAATGTCCTAAATACGACGTTAAAATCGTATTGGGCGATTTTAACGCCAAAATAGGAAAGGAGGACGTCTTTGGTAGGGCAGTCGGTAAGCATAGCCTACACGACACCACGTCTGATAACGGACTAAGGCTAATTGATTTCGCTGTGGAGCGAAATGTCACCATAGCAAGCACATGGTTTCCTCATCTCGATATTCATAAGCAGACATGGCGGTCCAATGATCATGTCACGATCAACCAAATTGATCATATTGCGATCGACGCAAGGCATGCCTCCAGTATTCTGGATGTCCGGACCTTCCGAGTGGCCAACATAGACTCGGATCATTACCTTGTTGTAGCCAAGGTACGAATGCGGATATCCCAATCTGAGCAACAAAGAAGAATCATTGTGAGAAAATTTAACATCGAAAAGCTACAATCGCAACAGACCGCCAGAATCTTCGCTGAACGCGTATCCCGAAATCTATCAATCACCCTTATGCCGCCAGCATCAAGTACCGAAGACCAGTGGCAACGCTGCCAAGATGACATCAGAAACGCCGCGACTGATGTGCTGGGTCTCGCTCGCCCACCACCGCGAAACCCCTGGTTTGACGGAGAATGCCGGCGAGTGCATGCAGCAAAACAAGAGGCATACAAAGCGGCGCTGCAGCGGAAGACGACAGCTGCTCGTAAGCTCTACGAGCAAAAGAGACGGGAAGAACATCGGCTTCTCCAAAAGAAGAAGAAAGAGCATGAGAAGCGCGCGTTCGAGAATATCGAGAGTCTATACTCCAGGAACAATGTACGGAAGTTTTACCAAAAGGTAAAAAGAACGTGTCAGAGAAGTAATACCCGTACAGAAACCTGTAGAGATGAGAATGGAAACCTCGTAGTAGAATCACAGTCGGTGCTGAGAATATGGAAAAACTACTTCTGCAGACTGTATAACGGCGACGAAGACCAACATCCCGCTGTCAGGCAGAATGAACCATTCAACATAGACGATGATAGTAAAAATTTCCGTCCACCTGACCAAAACGAAGTGAGGACAGCAATATCCAAGCTAAAATCCAACAAGGCTGCTGGACCTGACGGCTTACCGGCCGAACTTTTCAAGGCAGCTGGTGATGAATTGGTAGAGTGCATACACCAACTCATCTCTAAGATTTGGTCAGACGAGTGTATGCCTGATGAATGGAACCTCAGCATCGTTTGCCCGATCCAGAAGAAAGGAGACCCCCTCAACTGCGCCAATTATAGAGGCATCAGTCTCCTCAACATCGCGTACAAGATCTTTTCTGGGATATTGTGTGAACGCCTGAAACCTTTTATCAACAGCCTGATTGGACCCTATCAGTGCGGTTTCAGGCCAGGAAAGTCCACCATCGATCAAATCTTCACACTTCGGCAGATCCTGGAGAAAACCCAAGAATTCCAAATCGATACTCACCACCTCTTTATCGATTTCAAGGCCGCCTATGACAGCATCTATAGAGAAGAGCTTTATAGAGCCATGTCTAGTTTTGACATCCCTGCCAAACTTGTCCGTCTGTGCAGGCTGACGATGGAGAATGCTCGCTGCTCCATCAAGGTCGGTAATGACCTCACCGAGACCTTTGATGTCAAAAAAGGCTTTAGACAAGGTGACGCGCTGTCATGTGACTTCTTCAACATTGTACTTGAACGGATTGTGCGGAACTCACAAGCCAACACCGGAGGCACAATCTATTACAATTCTGTACAACTGCTTGCATTCGCCGACGATATAGACATTATCGGAAGAGCTCAGCTAGCTGTCACCGGTGCGTTTGCAAGCATTGAGGCGGAAGCGGCCAAAATGGGTTTAGCGATAAACGAGGGCAAAACCAAGTATATGCTGACAACAAGAAGGGAAAACCGACACCGACGAATTGGACACAACGTCACCGTGGGCAGCTATAACTTCGAGGTAGTAAGGGACTTTGTCTACCTTGGCTCTGCTATAAATTCTACTAACAAAATCAGTGCAGAAATCAAGCGAAGAATAACTCTTCCCAATCGCTGTTTTTTTGGGCTTATAAGTCAATTCAACAGTAAAGCCCTATCTCGAACAACTAAGGAGACTCTATATAAGACCTTGATCATCCCAGTCCTGCTTTACGGCGCTGAAACATGGACTTTATTAAAAGAGGATGAAGATATCCTTGGTCGCTTCGAGAGAAAAATTCTTCGTAAGATTTTCGGTCCCGTTTGCGTTGACGGGTTTTGGAGGAGAAGATTCAATCACGAACTATACGAGCTGTACAGCGACATCGACTTAGTCAAAAAACTGCGTATTGAACGTCTGAGATGGCTAGGACATGTAGAGCGAATGGACACGAACGCTCCGGCCCGCAGAGTCGCCGAATCTAATCCCGAGGGACGACGCAGTAGAGGGAATCATCGCCGTAGGTGGCGCGCACAAGTTCAAGGGGACCTCGACCAACTTGGAGTGCGCAACTGGAGGCAATTAGCTAAAGACCGAGCTAAATGGAGAGGCTTGTTGGTTGAGGCCCAAGTTCACCCCGAACTGTAGCGCCACCTAAGTAAGTAAGTAACATGAGTGGTTGCGAGAAGCTACCACTATCTTTAAAGGTCGATTCACAGCTCAGCGACCTGCGAATGCGAATAAGCGAATATTCGCAAATTTTGACATTTCTTTCACAGCTACTTTTTATCTAGTCGCGCCAATCCGCGAATTCCAGTTGTCATTAATTTTCTAACTAATTGCCTAAACGTGAAAAATGCATAAATACATAGCGCAGCTTTTATTCAGAAGGTAATATCTTAAGGTGCGTCCAGACCAAAGAAACATTTCAGAAACATTGTTTCTGAAATGTTTTTGAAATGTTTCCCGGCTGTTTCCCATTTGCTTCAGAAACATTTCAGAAACATTTCAGAAATGTTTCTAAAATGTTTCTTTGGTCTGGACGCACCTTTACATTCTTTCAATAAATTCAACCACCACCTTACCCACCAAGAACAATACAAAAGAATTGTGAGGTTAAACTCTCGCGAATGTTTTGGTCGCGGGAATGTGGATTGCGTCTTACATGTGTGGAATGTGAATAAAAGTTGACAGTTCGCAGAAATCATTCGCTTATTCGCGGAAAAATCGGCGAATTGTTAATTTCTTCCCAGAAACTAATTACAATTCAACTTTTTATATATTAATTGATAGATAAATTAAGGTCCGTTCTTTTGGAATAGTAAAATTGCCCATGGCGTGCTTATAAATGTGCTAAAAACCATTTGTTCGCAATTTGGGCATTCGCAGTTCGCTGAGCTGTGAATGGACCTTAAGCTAGCACTTAAAGAGCTGTTGCGCCAATTCTAAAATAATGTTCATGTGACAGGTCGCCTGCGCTCCTAATTCTTCATAACAACCCTGTAGCTGACTCCTCAGGGGTCGGTGTTGACTCCCGCCGAAGGTCCTCCCACTTTTATTGCTTGCTCGAATTGATGGACCTGTCGATTTTGTCGGATTTGTCGGATCTGTCAGATCTGTTGGATTTGTCGGATCGGTCGGATTTGTCGGATCTGTGGAAAATGTCAGATCTGTCGACTCGTTTGACTTCATTTCAGTACAGCAATAGTCTTTTGATCAGTACTCCAACCACAGGGAACTCCTCGCACTATTTCCCTGAGCCATGTTTTGCAAATGGCATGTTGGGTACAAGAAGTGAATAAACCCGATTTGACGTCTACTAGGGCACAGCCCCCACTCTAGAAAAATGAATCATACTATGCTCCAGACTTTTAGCAAGTATGGAGCTAGGTACCTAAAACTAACCAAACTAGTTTATGCACTACTAAGAGGGAGTACTCACAGAGTTTTCTGCGTTAAACCACCGTCATTTATTAACCTGTATATAATAATTAAGTCTTTTTCTTCGATGAGTTTAAATTCTTTCAATTTTAGTTAGCAAACCAACAAGAGAACTTAAATTCAAACACATTAACTAGACTGAATAGCTACAGTTTATTGATCGAATATTTGCATTTGGAACCACTACATAGCATTTAATTGAAATAGTTAACAATATCTTACATAAAACCACTTTTTTTTAAAAGTGCTTAGTTCTACTAAAATTACAGAACAGAGTTACATAGGTAATTATTGCTAGCACAGCAGTTTTGTGATACATTTACAGTAGAATCCCTTTAAATCCTTATGACCTACAATATATTTTATCCTTAAATAGTATTTATTTTTAAATACAATAAATTAATCTTAATCTCTAATCTCAGGAAGAGGAGGAGGAACTTTCGCGGCTCAACGCACTATGGCCGCACTTTTGACACAACTTCATGGCGCCGTCTTCATCGTCAGATGGCATAATTGTCCAGCCGTCCTTAGACACAACTACACCATCTGACTTTTGGCCGCCGCTGCTACATTCCAAAGAAGACCACAGTGTCTTCGGCGACACATCCTTATCCGGTGTCACTGGGGAACAACTACTATCCTCCGGACCGGACGACGATTCAAAGGAACTTTTAATACGATTCCCATGCTCATCGTTGATCCTTAGTCGAAATTTGGGAAAACTATTACACCCCCGGCGTAAGCGCGCCCGGTCTTCACGGAAATTAGCGCGCACAGCCTCCCAATCGACCGCACCCGGGCTCTCGTTTTCGGCTATTCCCGGCAGCAACGTACAACCAAAAGTATTAGAGCGAAACTCCTGGAGAGTGGTGACGGAAATAGCCCGAAAGCCATCATTCACAAAAGCACAACCATCGATGGCTTCTATCACGGGATCCAGGTAACGCTTCCCATGGTAGATCTCCTCCTCCTGTTGCTTGAACTGCGTCCTAATGGAGTTTTGCCTCCCATTACAGTTGTAGACATGAATATTCTTTCGTTTTGATCCACTGCGACCAGCTGCTGAGGGACTGTTGCACAAACTGCTGTGGCTGCTAGATTTCTGGAAGAAAATTTGATTATGGCTAGGGGATATCAGCGGTGAAGAAATGGCCCCACAGTGGTGGCCAAGTGTAGGGGAAGTATCATAACAACGAATAAACGGCATGGAAGTCTCCAAATTATGCATAAATACTGTATTATCGACGATGTAGCTGTTTCTTGTCGGTAAGGTTAGAGTATTGGGTGGCTTCCTAGTCGGGGTTCGATCCACATCGCACTGCCCTGCCAGTTGATGCGATGTTTTCGCCGCGTTGCATCCCATTGTCGGCGAAGCAGTCTGTGCCGTTGAGTAGATCGTATTGTAACTGTTGCTGGGCGTCAGGATAAGCGGCGAGATCATCGGCGGCGGAGACCCTGGTGGGGTGCCCAGCGACTCATAAGCTATTTTCGAAAGAAATGTAACGTTAGTGTGGAGTTGTTTCATGGTGAAGACTATGATAGACAACATGGAAAAAACATCGCATTTTAAAGAAATTTTGTTACCAATTACAACAATGAAGCAACATTTAACAGCGAACAAACAAGTGGAACTATAAACAAATTACACAGAAAAACTGAGTTAACAACAGGACACGTCCAATTATAGATGAATGAGATGTGAGTGTTACAATACCTGCCCTTCGTACCTTCCCAACCGTCTTCGTTGTCTTCGCGAATTGGATTGGCCTCACCGTATGTGGTGGTAGTGGAAGGCGTTGTAGTGGAGTCCAAACAGGTCTGCACGACTATGTCCATGTGGGAGTCCAGTGAGAATTGTTTTCCTAGAAAGAGTGGATGCAAGTGCTTAAATGGAAATGAAGTAGATGATTGAAGAAGCATACCAGACATGAGTATGCCTCGTACTCGACGTCTCATCGATGGGGATTCTTGATGCTGTAAAAAGAAAGTCATTTCTGATGGAATCTTGAGTCGTAAAGTCACTTTTAAGTTTAAAGTCCAATTTCTGACAGTTTGATGACTAAAATAAGATTCAAGTTTATATTAATCTGTGTCACCTTGTCTAAAAACTTTTTTGACGTCAAAGGTCTCGGTGAGGTCATTACAGAACTTGATAGAGCAGCGAGTGTTCTCCATCGTCACCTTGCACAGACGGACAAGTTCGTTAGGGATGTTTTTCAACGCAAGGAGATGTAACCATCCAGAGAAAGGTCTGCAGCGGAACGCCCCAAGGTGGAGTTTTGTCCCCGCTAATATAACTCATTGTAGTGGATGCCATCTTGGTATAATACTGAAAGAAAACGGCTTCAACGTGACGGCTTATGCTGACAATGTGGTTATCCTGGTTTCGGTGAAAATTCCTTCAGTCCTAAGCGAAAGGCTCAGCTGCGCACTATAACTAGGGGATAAATGGATCAGCAGCAAAGGACTGGGAGTGAACCCTTCAATGATGGAGATAGTTCTTTTCACTATATCAATTCTTACCTTCAGACCTCTAAATATTGGCGGTATTGAACTAAGTATCTCAAGTTCAGCTCGAGACCTGGACGTTATTCTGAATTATTCTGAAAATCCAGAGGGCAGCGTGCATCGGAGTCATGGTTAGGTTAGGTTAGGTTAGGATCGGCTCTCGATGAGGATGTACTTAGACCAAAAAGTAGGTCCATTGTACTGCCGATGTGTAAGGCGGGTGGATCACCCTCTTACTCTTTTTCTTCGTTGAATGAAGTCTTGAATTTTAGCCGTGCAGGCGTTGCCGAGATCATTAAGATCATTGTAGAAGTATTCACCCAGAGTGGCCTTCCTGATGTTGGCGAGCGCAGGACAGGCGCATAGGAGATGACTGATGGTCTCCTCTTCCTCTTCATCTTAGCAGCTTCTGCAGAAGTCATTATGAGGGATACCCAATCTTTGGGCATGTCTTCCTATGACGCAGTGTCCAGTGAGGACATTTGTTATTTTTGAGAGAATTCCTCTCTTGTGCTTCAAGAGTCCGATGGACCTGGATTTATTGGGTGTCGGCCAGAACTGTCTGGCGGTATGACATTGGTCTAGATGTTGCCATCGATGATTGGCTACTTTCTCGGCATCAATTTGAATAAGCTACTTAACATAAGACGCTGGCGCTTCGATGTCGGCGATGCTTATGCTATCTGTACCAGGGGAGCCTTGTCGTGCTAGTTCGTCGGCTGCACAATTCCCCGGTATGTCACAGTGACCTGGTACCCAGCAAAAGCTATCTCGTTAAGAGATATGCGACAGTCTTTCACTGCCTTAGATCTCGTAGTGCTGGATGCGAGGGATTTGATGGCTGCCTGACTGTCAACATAAATAACGGGCCACCATACCAATACACCATACATGAGAATCGGTTTAATGACCGACGTGTATAGCCAGTGCATGGTGCTTGGTTTAAGGCCCCAGGTGGAGCCTACTGCTTTCTTGCAAATGTATAGGGCGGCCAGCGATTTCCTGACCCGTTCGACGACATTCTTCTTCCAAATTAGCTTGCGGTCAAGCTTTAGGCCTAAATAGCTAGCACTATTTGAAAGCTTAAGGGGGGATCCCCTTATCTTGGGCGGAGTGAAGTCAGGTAGCTTGTGTTTTCTTATGAATAGAACTAGCTCGGTCTTCGTCGGGTTAACGGTGTTGAGCCTACGTATAGCACTGGTAATCGAATTTGTTTCAACGTTGTTGAAGGCTCCCTCTATCTCTAGAAATGACACTAGGGTGAACTCTTTGATTGAGAGTGATTTTTCGATAGAGTGGATGATGGAGTGCAAAGCCATTTCGACAGATTTACCTTTTCGGTAGGCGTGCTGTGACGTGGATAGTAGGGTGCTATCAATAGTGGCCTTGATGTGTAGGTCCAGGATTCTTTCCAGAATCTTGAGAAGGAAGGACGTTAGACTAATAGGTCTAAGGTCCTTTGGGAGGGTGTGCGATGTCTTGCCTGCTTTGAGTATAAAGACCACTCTTACCTCGGTCTAGGCGGTTGGTGTTGCTCCGAGCTCAAGACAAGCCTTCGGAATGCAGGAAAGATACTGCCATACTATATTGAAGGCCGTCTGAATCTGGGCCGGAAAAATACCATCGGAGTCATAGGATCAATGAAAACAACACCAACAACGGCAATGGAAACAATGCTTAGTTTCATTCCGCTTGACATATACTGCAGCAGTCTGGCGGCTAAAACCGCTGTAAAACCGAGAGAAGGCCGATTGTGATCATCGAGCCTTTACGGCCATGCATCCATTCTGTCCCGATGGAGGACTATCAGTGGATTGACGGGAACCAATCACGTGAACCCGATGCTAGCATTTGAAAGGAGATTCACTACAAGAATTCCTGACAGAATATACTGGAAGAACCGAAGAACCATGAAGAAAAAGGAATTGGCACAGGAGCCGGAGTTTATTGTGAAACGTTAAGAATATACCACTCCTTTAGAATAAGCGACGACTGCAGCGTCTTTCAAGCCGAGGTCACAGCCATCATACAGGCTGCTGAAATTATACGCGAGAGTAACATCGTTGGTAAAACGATCACTGTCTACATAGACAGCCAGGCAGCCGTTAAGGTGCTGGACTCTGCTGTAATTAGGTCGTGGCTTGTGAAAAGCTTCAAATCACTCTTAAGCGTGATATCTAGAGCCAATGCGGAGACCCTCTGCTGGGTACCAGGGCAAATGGATATCAAAAGTAACGAAAGGGCTGACGAGCTTGCTAAGAAAGGGTCGGCACTGCACTTATCGCGGGCCCTCCCCTCTATAGCAAGCCCAATCAATTCCTTGCGGAAGGAAATAGGGGATGAAGCCCGCAGTCGAGCAAACAGACACTGGGTTCAACTGAAAACATGCACAACGGCCAGAGCGCTACAGCCGGCCTACAGCAAGAAGAGATAAACCTCTCTAGTAAAACTTAGTCGTTATAACGCAAGGGTCATTTCCGGCATAATTACTGGACATAGGCGTTCACGCGGACCGACTCGGTGTGCTGCATAACAACTACTGCCGAAGTTGCAGGGACGAGGAAGAACTTGAATCTATTCGTTACCTTTTGTGTGACTGTCTTGCCCTATCCGTCAGAAGAATGAGGACTCTTGATAATTACTTCTTCTCGGAGCTGGATGACTTGGGTAATGTTGAGCTGATGGACCTCCTGAGATTCAGATCACTTTCTGGGTGGTTCTAACAGCGGACTTTCTTTACAGCGTTTCCAGGGTTAAATGATTGGGCACAATGGACCCGTACTGTTGGTCTCAGAGAGCAGTGACTCTTTGTCACAAGGCACCCATCTACCTACCTACCTTCCTAAGGTTTCAGGCGTTCACACAATATTGGAGAAAATATCTTGTATGCGGTGTTGAGAAGACTGATGTCTCTATAATTGATGCAGTTGAGGGGGTCTCTGTTCTTATGGATCGGACAAATGATGCTGAGATTCCATTCACCAGGCATACACTCGTCTGATCAAATCTTAGAGATGAATTGATGTATGCTTTCTACCAATTCATCACCAGGTGCCTTGAAAAGTTCGTCCGGTAATGACCTCACCGAGACCTTTGATGTCAAAAAAGGCTTTAGACAAGGTGACGCGCTGTCATGTGACTTCTTCAATATTATACTTGAACGGATTGTGCGGAACTCACAAGCCAACACCGGAGGCACAATCTATTACAAGTCTGTACAACTGCTTGCATACGCCGACGATATAGACATTATCGGAAGAGCTCAGCGGGCTGTTACCGGTGCGTTTGCAAGCATTGAGGCGGAAGCGGCCAAAATGAGTTTACCGATAAACGAGGGCAAAACCAAGTATATGCTGTCAACAAGAAGGGAAAACCAACACCGACGAATTGAACAAAACGTCACCGAGGGCAGCTATAACTTCGAGGTAGTAAGGGACTTTGTCTACCTTGGCTCTGCTATAATTTCAACAAACAAAATCAGTGCAGAAATCAATCAAAGAATAACTCTTCCCAATCGCTGTTTTTTTTGGGCTTATAAGGCAATTTAACAGTAAAGCCCTATCTCGAACAACTAAGGAGACTCTGTATAAGACCTTGATCATCCCAGTCCTGCTTTTCGGCGCTGAAACATGGACCTTATTAAAAGAGGATGAATATATCCTTGGTCGCTTCGAGAGAAAAATTCTTCGTAAGATTTTCGGTCCCGTTTGCGTTGACGGGTTTTGGAGGAGAAGATTTAATCACGAACTATACGAACTGTACAGCGACATCGACCTAGTCAAAAAACTGCGTATTGGACGTCTGAGATGGCTAGGACATGTAGAGCGAATGGACACCAACGCTTCGGTCCGCAGAGTCTTCGAATCTAACCGCGAGGGACGACGCAGTAGACGGAATCATCGCCGTAGGTGGCGCGCACAAGTTCAAGGGGACCTCGACCAACTTGGAGTGCGCAACTGGAGGCAACTAGCTAAAGACCGAGCTAAATGGAGAGGCTTGTTGGTTGAGGCCCAGGTTCACCCCGAACTGTAGCGCCACCTAAGTAAGTAAGTAAGTAAGCCGTCAGGTCCAGAAGCCTTGTGAGAATTCAGATTGGATATTGCTATCCTCACTTTGATTTGATCAGGTGGACGGAAATCGCAGTACATCAGTTGCGGTGTTACTGATGGCATGGTGGAGCGTTGCCACTGCTCTTCGGCACTTGATTTGAAGGACATATCTCAGTGGTCCAGTCTAAGTACCGGATACTCTTTTAATCTTAACGATCTCGAATCCTCCAGACAACGACTATATACACTCACAACTTCTGTTCGACGAAAACTTTCAAACCCGCATCCCCTCCAAAGCTGAATGGGAGAAGGATCTGGTGCTGCAAGAGGGATCCACATGCTTCTGCGCAGATGATCCAAAACAGAATTGGGAGCAGGAGGGGTGTCTCTCCAATGATTTATGCATAAGTATATTTTTTCGTCTTCCTAATCATTGCAACAATTTTCAGGCGGGGATTATGGCGATAAAGGAAGTCCTATTGTCGCTAAGGTACAATGTGGTATCTAATCGGGACATCATCATTTTTAGTGACAGTCAAGTGGCGATCAAATGCCTGGAATCTGTCACCTTCAATTCAAAAACTGACCTAAATTGTCACCTATCTCTTAACAATATGGCTAAACCGTTCAATATTCACCTCATTTGGGTGCCAGGGCACAAAGACATTCCAGGGTATTGCCTGGCTGACAAACTCGCCCGTAGATGGGCAGACGGCACCACATGCCTCATTACTAGACATATCTGGCCTGAGCTGGATCAAAAACGCTCCCATTGCCTTGTAAGACAGAAAAAATCGGTCACTACAACTACAGTAGGTGTTATTACGGGGCACCGCACAATTGGAAGGTATGCCATTAGGCTAGGCCTCATCACAAACGGCTTCTATAGAAGCTGTATGGAAGAGGAAGAGGGGGAAATTATACTACACCTCTTTTGTACACTTCGCATGCTTAGGAGACTTGGCTAATGTCAAAATTAGCAGCCTCCTGCGCTTTACAACAAACTGCAATTCATTCTAAGAGTAGTTTTTCCTTGGGATCATAGATCAATGTGGTAGCACATGTGAGTCAAAGCACCTCACGCATCTATTCTAATATTTAAGAAGTTTTTTCCACTAGCGAAACCAATTATTCTTAATTAGTATCTATAAGTATCTTAAGCTCGAATTTGCATAACCTGTATTTAGTCACTTAAAGTCTTAATACCAGTACTCACAGCAATCCTTATGCCAGCATACGTCTTGGCCAAAAACTCATCAGCATCGAATATAGCAGCAAATGATCCATTGACAATCTTCGGCGACATTGGTGAGTTCGCCAGAAGCAGACTTGATCCGAAAGCTTCATTCTTTTCCTTGGTATCTATTTTACATTCATTTAGAAACAGTTAAGTCACATTTTAATGGATGAGTAACATGAGTTTCTACCAATAGCAATACAGACAAACACACACTCTGTGTACAACTCTTTACCTTTCAAAGGAACCTTAGCTCTGTCAGCGATTTTAATATTCATTTCATCCAAAACGGATCCGGCAACCAGTCGAATCTCTGACCAGTCATTCAAAATGTCATCCAATGTCGTACGATTAGAGGTGACCGTGAAGCGTATAACATACTTTCCTTTAATTGAAGCCGGAACGCAGTGCAAGTTTCCTCGATGGTTTAAGCGTTTAAGGAGTCGCTCTGTGATTTCATTTTCACCTTTGATGCGAAAGACTACCATTCCTGGAAGACATGATGGTAAAGATATGGAAAAGAGTGATTGAAATGATGACCAACCTAAATGTCGTTTCGCTGGAATCTCAAATCGATGATCAGCTGAAACGAGGGCTTCGAATTTCTGTGCCAATCGTACGCCTTCTCTGATGTGCTTTTGTAAACCTTTGATGCCAAACGATCGAAGAACGAACCAAAGTTTTAGAGAACGAAACCGTTTACTGAGTGGAATCTGCCAGTGCATGTAGTCAATGGCTGAGCCAGAGTTTTCGTGTTGAAGATAAAGTGGTTCCACGTTGAATGTTCGATGAACGGCTGTACTATCCTTAATCCTAGAATCATGAAAAAAATGCATAAGCTCGATGGAAAATAAAATTACAAAACAAATAAACAGGACACACCAGGAACAGATCTACATATGTTCTTATGTTGATATGTGGGACGCACAACTATGAGCCAGAAAATGAAATGGTGGTTTAAAGGGGAAATGGTGGGGATAAAGGACACAGTTCTAAACTCATAGAATTTATTTGCGCACGAAACATTAGCACCATGAAGATCGTTTTACATTGAAAGTTGTGAAGTGGACCATACAAATATGACCAACAAAAGATGCGAGGAGAAAATTGCCAGAACTATTTCAAATAAAAATTGAGTTGTAGCTATAATCGCTTTTACTAGTCCAGATAAATTAAATGCCATTCTTAGTGTACTAGACTTCGACATACCATACGAAACAACGTACCTCGAGAGAGAGCATTGGCTAAGAGCTGCAATACCACAAAAGAATGATATTGCAATTTATACGGACAGAAATAAGCCCAACGGGTAAAGTATTCACTCTTAGGAGTTATACCTACAAATCGCGGTACGACTTCTGGACATTTGCAGTGTGTTCTTTTCAATATGCATACAGCAAAGGTCGATCTACGAAAGGCGCCCTTCATTATCTTGTCACAAAGATCAATTCTGCCTACCACTCCAAAGAAATCGCCCTTTGTCCATTCCTTGACATAGAAGGTGCTTTTGATAACACTGATTATGAATCCATCACTAGTGCTATGAGACGCAGGAGAATAGACAAACCTACTACCAGATGGGTTAGGACCATGCACGATAGCCGCATAATAACATCTTCGTCAGGAGAGGTCTCTGTGACGGTCTCCGCGGCTAAAGGCTGCCCCCAGTGCGGCGTCCTCTCGCCTCTTTTATGGTCGCTCATGGTGAATGACTTATTGAATATACTTAATAGTTAAGGCCTCATAACTACAGGCTATGCAGATGATCTTGCGATCATTATCAAATGCAAAAATGAAGACAATGTGTGTCAACTCATGCAAATGCACTCCGGACTGGTATGCTGGGGAGGGCCTATCGATTAACCCCAGTAAGGCAATCGTTGTACCGTGTACAAGAAGAAGAATGCAGAACATTAGTTCAGTGACTCTAAATAGCACAAACATTCATTTTTCCGATAAGGTTAAATATCTAGGAATTGTCCTGGACAGAAAACTTAACTGGAACTCCTATATTAAGGACAAAATTGCCAAAGCGACTACTGCCATGTGGGTCTGTCGCCGTATATATGTCAAAACCTGGGGCCTGTCCCCAAAGTCATGTTCTTGTTATATACCACGGTTGCAAGACCCATCCTTACATACGCCTCCGTTGAATGGTGAACGAAATCCAAGGAGGTCACAACCATCAACAAATTCAGTAAACTTCAAAGACTAGCTTGCCTCGGTATCACAGGTACTATGCATACCTATGCTACAACAGCCATAGAAGCCATAATCGGACTCACTCCGTTACATATATTCATAAAAATAGTGGAAATTCGCAGTGCAGTTAGTCTTCGAAAGTCGGGTGTTAATAGTACATGGCATCATGTGGATCTCAGTGATCTATTAACCGACTTCCCCGAGCCAGATATGCTCAGCACGGTTTTCGACTTTACGCCTAAATCACTCTACTTTGGTAGAAGGTTTGAGATTGAGATCCCAAGCCGTAATATATGGAATAATGGCGGACCGTTGCTTGATCCAAAAGGAATTGTGAGGTATACCGATGGATCAATTAATTATAAATTAATTGGGAAATCACTTGGAAAGAGTCCTAGTGTTTTCCAGGCCGAGCTTTACGCTATTGAGACTTGTGCTAACATAAACTTATAATCAGGCATCAAATGTGCCTCTATCCACATACTCACCGACAGACAAGCGGCGCTTAAAGCACTGATCTCCCTTTCGATCAGTTCAAAATACATTCTAAGCTGCTTCGACAGTTTACAAACCTTGGTCCGATACAATAAAGTAAAATTGTGGTGGGTACCGGGTCATGTAGTCGTTGAAGGCAATGAAACTGCAGACCTGCTGGCTGGGAAAGGCCCCTCTGAGTTGTTCACTGGACCTCAAACTTTCTGCGGAATATCTGATTCCGCCTTTAAACTGATCCTTAATATCTGGGAACGCAACATGTGCATCTCCCACTGGAATAACTCCCAAGGTGTCAGACAAGCTAAAAGAGCTGTCCAGCCCTTCCGAAAACCGGAAATTGATATCCTAAAATATAGCAGAAACGACACAAGAAAGCTTGTGAGCTTCCTTACCGGTCCCTGTCAACTACTATACCACCGTAACAAAAAGAGAATTACGAAGTATATTACCTGCCGCCTCTACCTAGAAGAGGACGAAACCGAAGAACATACTATGTTAGTGCCGAATTCTGTGTAGAATTAGGAGAAGCTTTTTCCTTAAAGAAATAGACTTAAGGAATTCCTCCGCAGCTGTAATTATAGTTTTCATAAGAAGAGTAGAAGTACTGCTGCCCTAAAAAGTAACCTCTGGCTCAATAGATCTCTTTGGTCGCAGCGCCCACACGCCATTTGGGCGTGGCCACATATATGTTTAAAAAAAAAGAAAAGAAAAGGTTGTTGTGCCATTTATACAATTTGTCCAGGGATTGTGATAGGCCCATTATGGTGTTTTATGGTATCAGAAACCAACATCTCAGGAAAGATTGGAAATGATAATGATACCCAATCTTCCTTCTCTGGATAAATTAATGCGAAGCATGGCTGCCAAAAGCGCGATTTGCCTTAAACAATCAAGCACATGAAAGCAAAGCTCCAATGGACACGAATCTATATTTCAAAGATATGATCAATTTATTTTAACAGAACAACAGACTATGTCGTGCCTTACATAGACTTTTACAGGGAATACTCTATTCTTTTTGCCGGAAGACAGGAGTGGGAATCCAACGCATTAACCAGTGTAGCTCTACACTGAAGGGTCTTAAATAGACAAAGAAACCGGCGCTGGATTTATCTGTGAATCACTTAACATCAGCTATTCATGCAAACTCCCGCGTGACTGTAGTATCTTCCAAACCGAAGTCTTCGCCATTGAAAGAGCAGCACATACTATACACGTAAAGGAACTAAACCTATATAGTGTCACAATCTGTGTGCGTAGTCAATCTGCACTCAAGGCACTAGACAAAGATAAAATCAGATTAAAAACAGACCCGCATGCCGACAAACTATAAACAGAATATGCAGCACCTATGAAGTCACTCTTCATTGGGTTCCCGGACATAGTTATATACCTATAGAACGGAACGAAGCAGCGGACGACTTAGAATGAAAAGAGTCAGCATTAAATGAGAAATTTACCCATGCCTCGGTAGCTACCCATACTGGTGTACTGAAAAGGTAAATAGTCCTCAAAGCAAGTGGAAAGATCAACACCTCCTGGATAGCCAGAGGCGACTGTATCATGTCTCGGAATGCATGCATGGTTGATTTTGTTGGTCCTGATCTGGCATGGTCATTTTATTTTCATAAAAGGTTTAGACGAATCATCAAAAAAGGCGGTCCCATGTCTTGCAAGAATTACTGAGGCATATCCCTTTGACCGCTTTAAGGCCGCGTATGACAGCATTCGCCGTCTTGTTCTCTACAATGCGATGGCTGAATGCAGAATCGCGTCAAAACTAATCCAACTGTGTCGCTTAACGTTGAAAAATACTCGATGCTGTATGCAACTTGGAAACAGCTCATCTGAACTTTTCCGAACTTGCACCAGATTTCAGCAAAGAGACGCCCTGTCATGTGATTTCTTTAATCTCATGCTGGAACAGATAGTAGGCAGAGCAGGGGTGGGCACGTAATGCACTATCTCCCACAAGCCCGTCCAGTTAATGGGGTACGCAGATGTTATAGGGGGAGATATCAGCGTGCGTTCATAGAGGCGAGACGAGTTGGTTTTGAAATTAATGAGGACAAAACGAAGTACATGAACCAATAAGCAAAAATCTATCTGTCCAAATCGTACGATAGAAAGTAAAGTAGGTAGGTAGAAGTGGCAGTTCTTTTAAAGAAAAAAGAAACCCAATTAGCACTAGGTGCCGTTTTGATTCCACAACTCATGTAACCTGGCTGTTGAGGGGTGTTGATGAGAAGTCCCTAAGTCCAACCTGTGGAATTTAAGAAAGTTATTAGCTGTCTTTAATGTTTTCCCTGATACCTCCTCAAGTGAGTTGAGAAAGGGTTTGCTTAAAGCTCGTTGTCTGGCCCTAGCTAGTGCTGGACAGACGCGTATATAGTGGGTAAGAGTGTGTGTGATGTGGGGTACCTAGTCTGGCCGCATGAACAAATGGTCACTATTGGACTTCGAAGTGGTTTAGGATTTCACCTTCACAAATGACACCTTCGTAGAGATTTGACGAAGAATAGTCTTTGAAACATCTGCCGCTGCCCCGCAACAGCAAAGTTGAGACTAAAACTGCTGGAGTCCTGAATGAAATCCGATCCGACACACCTCAGCCAAACAATAATCGGTGATATACTGGAATTCGACCTGTAACATCAGCGTTTTCCCGATTACTACACAATAGTGTTTTCGTACTCCCCATGATCCTAACTCCCATGCCATGCTACTCCATACACACCCCTAGCAAGACTGCTCTGCACAGGCAAATGAAATTACGAGGGGAACACAATGGGCCCAACGGAGGCCTAAGTGAAGATTGAAGACTCACCCTCTATAAGCAACCAACCAATCAGAGTTCTAGGAAACCGCTGCTATTTCGGTTTGGCAAAACAATTAGACTCACAACTCCTTACTTGACGGACTATATTAACGCCCTTCAGAACGCTTATTCTACCAGCCCTGCTATATAGCACCGAATGCTGGACGATAAGTAAGAAAGTAAGTAAATATGTACGACATGTCAGACGGACAGATGACAGACCGATAACAAAAGGGCTTTCGTAGTACACGGACGTTACGCACATAACACATTTGCAAAACAAACGTCTTCCCCATCCCTTAGCAGAATAATTACAAAACGGAGTAAAGTATAAAATTAAAAAGCATACATACCACAACGCAGTGCAATCAAAATGCACCATCAACCACTTGGAAGGGTTGAATGCAATCGAATCAGCCCTCTCAATTCCCTTCAACCAGGAACGATACTCCGGGCAAATAAATGCACTTCCAGCATACGCAGCATCCAGATGCAGCCACAAGTTGTATTTACGACAAACTGGGCCAATCTGCAAAAAAAAAAAAAAACACAAACACACTTCATCCAATCTCTCTCGAGCACTAGAAAAGTCATACCTCCTCCAGATTGTCAAATGCGCAAGTACCAGTTGTTCCCAATGTGCCACAGACCTGTTGCAGAGAAAAGAAACACCCACAAGTACAATACATTAAATAATGAGCAACAAGTGGATTGCTTTTGAAAATTGAAAACCAACTGCTACCGGAACTAATAGATCCCTGCGGGACTATCAGCAACCAATCTTCTTAATGTCACTCAAAAGTAGCACCCACCCTGGCAGACACAAACTATCCACTGCTGGGGTGTAGGATTAATTTGCCGCTATTTATATAACTTGACTCACCCAAAATGGAATCAACCCTTGTTTGGTGTCGTCTTCTATTGCCTCGCGAAGCAGTTCACCCCGCATTGAGAGGTTTTCGTCCGACTCAATGTACCGCATTCGCACTAATCCTATAATAATAATCAGATTTGCGTGACTAAGGGTGGCTTTCATGTGACCGAGGTCAAGTTACCGATGAGAGCTGCCTTCTCAACGCTGGAGTGAGCCTGATCAGAGCAATATGCTACCAGTCGAGCGTTTATTTCAGCGTCTTGATATCCGGGACTTCTTTCGTGAAAACTTCGAATGGCCCTGGTCCGTCCGGCTAGTAAGCACACTAGAGTTGCTTCGCTGGCTGTTGTCTGGATGACACCGCCACCCTTGCTGTTGCTGTTCAAGTGTAGGAAATCATCTGGCAGGCCAATCATTTTGCCCAACCAATTCATAACGATTATCTCAAGCTCAGTGCATGCTGGTGAGCTAGCCCAGGTGAAGCCCAAGCAATTGATGGCGTCGGCCAACATGTCACCCAGTAGCGAAGGAAAGGAGTTCAGAGCGGGAAAGTATGCGTGCATGTGAGGACTCTGCCAGTGAGTCACCCCAGGCATAATAACACGTTCCACGTCATTGAAAATCGCATCCCAATTCTCCCCCTCAACTGGAGCTGATTCAGGGAGGAGGTTCCTCATGTAGCCGGGTTTCACGTCCGGAAAGACTCTGCGGTCACGGATATTCTCCAAGTAGTCTGCGATGTAGTCAACCATTTGTTTGCCTGAAACAGAGAGGAATAGAGAAAATTTAAATCTATTTCGTTCATATGAGCTCCTAAGTCAATTTGGCCAATTTGACCGAGATCCCCACACAGACTCCCAACAGTTTTATGTGAAATAAAGCAGAAGTCACACCAAATAAACTGGGAAATACTATTTTATGGGGATTAGTCGAATCCAATAAATGAAAATGTAAACTCCTTCGTCTAGGGTGGTATTGCATGTGGGGATGATGATTGTTTCAGTAGCAGGGCTACAAATACCAACCTTAACAGTTAGTTCCTTGTAAAAACAGTTTAAATCAATGTGAATGTCCGGTTGAATAGCCATTTGGGGGAGAACTGATATTTTATTGAATAAATGGGACGCAAGTAGGTAAATTGATCAGAAATTACTATTGATTTTGGAAATAATGCCAGCATTGTGTGTATCTATTCCGACTAATCGCTGAGTAAAATTTATAAGGGAAATCATTTCTGCTAAATCTCATCAACAGTTTGTTTGACTAAGTATTTTGCAAAATAGCTTTCAAAAGAAGTACGTGTAGGTCGAAATAAAAATGAACGCACCGAACAAATTATTCCAAATGTATAGCTGCGACTTGAACTGTCAACCTTAAACGTCTTTCTCTCCGAATCGTGTAAAAACAAAGTCTTGGTTAAAGATACTTAAAGGCTTCGTCAAACAAAAGCTGTTCTGAACGTCAGTCGGTGTTCTGAAAAACACATTGTGAAGTAGTCAAACAGAGAACTGCAAATGCAGCTTCGAATTCAGAACGAATACGTCGAGAAGCAGAAAGTACAGCATAAATTGCTAACCAGCCCCGCGAAGTAATACCTAACGGCAGTCCCGCGGGGAGAGTGGTAGAAGTGTGAAGGGTGTGTGTTTAGTACGTAGGCGCAACCTAAAAAAAAAAAAAAAAACAGAGAACGGTCTGCTTTGCACAAAATAGAAACCCAATCTTTGGACAAAATGTCAAAATTAAGGAGGACCTGCGGCAGAGCAATTCCCTCGGTGGAATCAACGCTGGCATCTACATAGTGGCGCATACCTTATTTGACTTACTTCAAAATATTTGGAGCTGAGGTCAATAAGGATTTTCAATATTGATTCCGGGTTTTGAAAAAGAGATGGTGGTAGATAAGCCCTTACTGTGCCAGCGGCAGCGATCATACCCGAAGGGACGATGTAACCGGTCCCTCGTCCTAGAGGTTGCATATGACGATCTGGTCCTTCAGGTTGGGGGTTGTGCCATCGGGGTAATTTCCACGTAAAAAAAAATATAGTTACGAAGCAACCAATAGTCTTCGATACGGTTGATCTTGTTGTTGACGATCCTTGCAAAAGTAAAAAGGACAACTATTTTCGTGTCTGCACGTGAACTGCGACATACGGCGATTGCTACAGACAACAGATTCTATATAGGTGCGGATCTATAATAAGAAGTAGACTTCTGGCGATTTTAACGCAAAAACAGGAAGAGAGGACGTCTTTAGTAGCGTAACCAGAAAACACAACCTACACGACTGCACATCTGACAACGGATTCCTGCTTATCGACTTTGCGGTGTGACCAAAAATTGTCGTAGCTAATGACCGGGTCCCACATGTTGATATTCACAAGGGGAAGTGGCTCTCTCTTGTTCGAAAAGCCGTCAATCAAATCGATTACGCGTACATAGCGATCGACGTAAGGCATTCTTCCAGAATTCTGGATGTAAGGATTTGCCAACCAACGTGGATTCAGATTACTACCTAGTTGTAGCCTGGTATATACTGCAGTGAAACCAATGAAATACTATGAGGAAGTTTGACGTCGGACGGCTAGAATCAATTGCAGGAGACGGGCCGAGCCTCGATTCTCTATTAGTTTCCATCTAACTCTTATGTCGCCAGCACTAAGTGAATACAACCAGTGGCTACGTTCCCAGCAAGTCATTCGAGATTCCGCTTTTGTACTGGGTTTCTCTTGGCCACTGCACTGAAACCTCTGGTTTTATGAGGAATGCCGGCAAGCACATGCAGCAAAACAAGAGGTGTTCAAAGCGGAGCTGCATAGAATGCCTAGATCTGCTAGCGAGTTTTACGAGCGGAGGAGAAAAGAGGAACATCGACTTCTCAGAAAGAAGAGAAAGGAGTAGTCGGTGCTGACGATATGGAAGGAATACTTCTACGGACTGTTAAACTGCAACAACGACCAATATTTCGCTGTCAGCCAGAACGAAGAAGGCAGAAGATTCCCGTCAAGCCCATCAGTATAAAGTGAGGATAGCGATGTCTAAACAAAAATCCAACAAAGTTGCTGTAACCGATGACCTTGCCGCCGAACTTTTCAAGGCATGAGCAAATAAGTTGGTAAGGAGCTTGTACCAGCTCATCTGTAAAATTGGGTCGGACAAGCCCGATGAATAAACATCAGCATCGTTGCCCAATCCTGAACTGCGTCAACTACAGAGGTATAAGTGTTCTCAAAATCGACTATACGATCCTGTTTGCCGTACTTCGTAAACGCCTAAAACCGATCATCAACAACCTGATATGGCCTTATCATTGCGGCTTCAGAAGGAGAAAGTTCACCATTGGCAAAATATTTACACTACGTCATATGTATGTGAACGCTTCTGGCTAAGTCGATGTCCTTGGACAGGACGTATAGTTCGGCATTATACCTTCTCCTCCACTCACCGTCTATGCAGACGGGACCAAAGATCACTCGAAGAACTTTTCTCTCGAAATAACCAAGGGCATTCTCATCCGGTTTTTTCAAAGCCCATGCCTCCGCACCATGCAGCAGGGCTGGTATGATTAGAGTCTTGTAAAGAGTTACCTTAGTAGTTCGAGATAGAGCTTTGCTACTCAATTGCCGTTTTAGCCCATAGAAACAACGATTGACAAGAGTAATTCTTCGTGCGATCTTCCTACTGATGTCATTTGCGGAGTTCACCATAGAGCCTAGGTAGACAAAATCCTTTACTACCTCAAAATTATATCTCTCTATTGTGGCGTTCTGTCCAAGACGCCGATGTTGGGTGTCGTTTTTTGTAGACAGCATATATTTTGTTTTGCTTTCATTGACCGCTAGACCCATCTTTGCTGCCTCGACCTCAATACTCGTAAATGCTCCATTGACGGCCCGCTGAGTTCTTCCGATTATGTCAATGTCATCGGCATAAGCGAGTAGTTGTACAGACTTGAAGAAGATTGTACCTCCGGGGTTGGCTTGTGAGTTTCGTACAATTCTCTCAAGTATGTTACATTGTTAAAGAGATCGCATAATAGCGCGTCACTTTGTCTAAGACCTTTCCTAACATCAAACGGTTCGGTGATGTTCTTACCGACTTTGATGGAGCAGTGGGAGTTCTCCATTGTCATTCTGCACAAACGGACGAGCTTGGCAGTATGCCAAGACTAGACATGGCTCTGTATACCTCGTCTCTATACACGCTATCATAGGCAACTTTGAAATCGATGAAGAGGTGGTGCATATCGATTTTATATTCGTGGGTTTTTTCCGAGATCTACCGTAGTGTGAATATTTGGTCAATGGTGGAATTTCCAGGCCTGAAACCACACTGATAAGGACCTATCAGGTTGTAGACGATCGGTTTTAGGCGTTCACATAATACGGCAGACAGGATCTTATATGCGATGTTGAGGAGACTTATACCTCTGTAATTGGCGCAGTTCAGAGGGTCTCCTTTCTTCAGGATCGGGCAAACGATGCTGAGATTCCATTCATCGGGCATACTTTCGCCCGACCAGATTTTACAGATGAGCTGGTACATGCTCCTTACCAGCTCATCTCCTCCTGCCTTGAAAAGTTCAGCGGCAAGGCCGTGGGCTCCAGCAGCTTTGTTGGATTTGAGTATAGATATCGCTATCCTCACTTCATTCTGATCGGGTTGACGGGAATCTTGACTGTCATCATCACTGTTGAATGGCTCATTCTGCCTGACCGCGGAATATTGGTCATCATCGCCGTTTAACAGTCTGCAGAAGTGTTCCTTCCATATCCTCAGCACCGACTGCGATTCTACTACGATGTTGCCATTTTCGTTCCTGCAGGCTTCTGTTCTGCCTTTGAAACCCTGGCATGTTTTTTTTACCCTTTGGTAAAATTTTCGAACATTATTCCTGCAATAAAGTCTCTCAATCTCCTCGATCGAGCGCTTCTCATGCTCCTTTTTCTTCTTTCTGAGAAGTCGATGTTCCTCTTTTCTCCTGCGCACGTAAAGCTCGTAAGCAGCTCTAGTCCTTCTATGCAGCGCCGCTTTGTACGCCTCTTGTTTTGCTGCATGTGCTTGCTGCATTCCTCATCAAACCAGGGGTTTCGTTGTGGTGGCCGAGAGAAACCCAGTACATCAGAGGCGGCATCTCTGATGGCTTGTTGGCAACGCTGCCACTGGTCTTCCGCATTTGCTGCTGGCGGCATAGGACTTAGATTGAGATTAGAAGAAACACGATCGGCAAAGGTTCTGGCGGTCTCTTGCGATTGTAGCCGCCCGAGATCAAATTTCCTCACAGTATTTCGTTGATTTCGCTCCGTTGTGGATATCCGCATCCGTACCTTGGCTACAACTAGGTAGTGATCCGAGTCCACGTTGGCTCCTCGGAAAGTCCGGACACCCAGAATACTGGAAGAGTGCCTTGCGTCAATCGCAATGTGATCGATTTGGTTGACGATTTTTCGATCAAAGGAGACCCATGTTACTTTGTGAATGTCGAGACGAGGGAACCGCGTACTAGCTACGACAAAGTTTCGCCCCGCTGCAAAGTCGATTAGGCTGAGTCCGTTGCTGGATGTGTTGTCGTGCAGGCTGTGCTTCCCGACCGCGCTACTAAAGACGTCCTCTCTTCCTTGCTTTGCGTTAAAATCACCTAGGATAATTTTAACGTCGTGGCTAGGGCATTGCTCATACGTCTTGTCCAAGAGCTGGTAGAAGTCGTCCTTTGTCGCGTCGTCCTTCTCCTCATGAGGGGCGTGAACGCATATTAGGCTAATGTTGGCAAATTTAGCCTTGATACGGATAGTCATAAGTTGCTCGTTCACATACCGGAAATTACTATAACACTGGACAATAAATCGGTGAATAAACGCATGGAACAAACAGATATCACTATATCATTGGAATGTTTTCAGAACTCAGTGAGTGCTCACTTCGAAATGAAATGACACTGTTCTAGTGCCTGGGGTAACGAAAGGCGGACACTCTATCAAAAGAAGGGTTAACCTCTGAGTTCTGGTCCGGAACTATTTCCTGAAATTAGCAGAGGATTGGTAGAGCATTTGATCAACAACTGGTTAGGTAAGGGTAGGTTGAAGTGGCTGCCAGCTTACAAACACCAACACACTTAGGCCAACAACAGGCCCATTATGATACCACGTGGATTATAGGAGAAAGTTTATCTCTGTCACTCGTTATACTATTTTGAGTTTCTGATGAAGTGTAAGAGGCTCCTAATATATACCATATGCTTATCAGATCGCCAAGATCGTTGTAATAGAAGGCTCCAAAGTGAAGCTTCTTTCTAGGGGTGAGAGCTGGGTAGATACAATGATGGCAAGGAATGGTCCTTTCTTCTTCTTCATCCAAGCAGTTTCTGCCAAAATCGGCGCAGCCTGTTACATGCTTGCCTATTAGACAGTGTCCAGTGATGATACCTATTACTTATAGCGCTGGTATGCAATCTGTTGAGAGAAATCAAATTTCTGGAGCGTTTTAGTTTCAGCTTTGGCTAAATCTGTTTTGTCGCTAGACATGTTGGTCCACTTGTCCACCTAAGATTTGTACTCTCAATAGCATCCAGCTTAAACTTGAGTTTGCAAGTAGCGATTGGTATACCTAAGGTGCCTTTGTCCTGCAGGATGGGTACAATTGTTCCTATTCTGGTCAGTTCATCGACCTTACCTAACCTTACCTTGAATGTCCCTGTGCCGAGCGCAGGTGAATATTGAACTGCTCTGCCATCTCAAAGAATTTATAGAGGTCGATTCCAAGGATTTGATTGCTGCTTGATGATGCAAGCTTGATATCTCTACTGGATATCACGTTTTTCTTGAGCTAAGATAAGACTTCTATAATCGCCATTATTTCCGCCTGGAACACGCTACAATGACTTGGTAGACGGAAGAAGTGCTTAAGATTAAACCTAGCAAAGAAAACACCTCCACCAACTCCAGAGAAGGTAGTCAACCGTGAAAAGTTGCAGGCAGGCAAAAATGGCTGTTAAAATGCCGACTGGCACCACCTGAAGAGAAGTTCTAAGCCTGGAGCGAAGAACACTGAAATTTCTTCTAGAAAATGACAGCTGTGAACTATGCCTGGAGTAAGTTCAGATGACTGCAAGTATATTGTGTCAAAGTCCGGCACTAGTCACTGGCAGAAGATGGACCAAATGACACGAGAAATCCAAGCCGAAGAAGAACTCTGGAGAAATGCAGAGAGTTCTTCCGGCTAAGATGGTCGTGGTAGAGAGACAAAAAGTGACCCAGCACAGTGCGTGGTCTGATTCAAAAATCTCTCGAATTATATATACTCCTGTAACTACATACGCCCAACTATAAATTTATCCTGAACAAATAAATAGTGCCCGCCGTGCGAATGATATTCTAGAATTTGCTTTTGGATACAAAAACGTTGGGACTACTGCTCTAAGCTGGAAGTTCTAAGGAAGCTCTAAGATGAAAGTTGAGTGGGAGAAGAATGGAGAGTTAGTTGGTTTTTGGCTTTGTGAACGAACGGACTTGTCGATATTACAAAGTGGACACTAAATGCCTCGCAAACAGAGCGCGTTTTAACGTAACGTTTCACTGCCACGTTGTAATATACAGCAGTACACAGAGCACGTTTTCAACGTCGCCTTAAATTCTCCGCGACATTGTGATAAATTGTGGGTGCCGTGGCGTAAGTGGTTAGTGTGTCGGATCACTACGCATGAGGTTCCAAGTTCGAATCCCAGAAAACACCAAAAAGTTTTTCACGGTCCCACCTCTCGCGAGCGTCTGACAAACATTCGAGAGTATTGCTGTCACGAAAAAGCTTCTTAAATCGCCGTTCGGATTCGGCATTAAACTGTAGGTCCCTTCCATTCGTGTGAAAAATATTACGCACACAACATGAGTGGTTGCGAGAAGCTAGGCCCTGGCACTTTAAAGAGCTGTTGCGCCAAATATTTGTATTTGTATTGTGATAAATTACAGATTTCATCCAGTATTGACGCAGAGCGTTAGAAGTGATTTTGTATTGTATTGTGTCCTAGTTGGAATTTTTACGTACATGAGGGATTTTTTTATTATCCACGACCGGAGGATTGTTTATATTAACGAAAATCAAGATTCCAATATTTATACACTGTGCTGAAAGCTATCTGTTTGTCATTTACTAACGCGGCGGTTAGAACGTCGCGTCAATATAATCTCACCGCCGCGTAAAATAATCTCACCGCGGCGTTAAAACTACTAATACCTTGCGCGAGCTGCTTCGACGTATTCGGATCACTGGTTAGTAAGGAATTTCCAATGTTGGTCAGGACATTGGAATAGAGATGGTGGCGGAGGATCCCTTAATGGGCCAACGGCAGCGCTCATACTCCCGTAGTGGACTACTGGCACCGGTGTACCCGGCCCCTCGTCCTAGGGGAATAATTAAGGAACTAGCCCTCCAGGTTGGGGGTTGTGCCGTCGGGGTAACTACCCTACGACGTAAAAAACGCATGGTTCCGAAACAACCAAAAGCCTCGGATAAGGATGACTCAACTAATGACGACCCCAGCAAACGAAATAAGGACAACGACCTTCGGATCTGTACGTGGAATGTTCTGTCCCTTTACAGACCACGTGCAGCCGAACAACTAGCAGAGGCCCTAGACTGCTATAAAGCAGATATTACCGCCATCCAGGAAGTGCGATGGGATGGGCCGGGCAAAAAGAAGATAAAAAACTGTGACATCTACTACGGTGATTGCTACAGAGGCAACAGGCAACGCTTATTCGGATGCGGATTTGTCATACGCGGCAGACTTAGGCAAGATGTCTTAAGCTTCCGACACGTGAGCGAGCGTATTATGACTATCCGAATCAAGGCTAAATTCGCTAGCATAAGCCTAATATGTGTTCATGCACCCACAGAAGAAAAGGACCCTGCCACCAAAGAGTGTTTCTACGAGCTCCTCGACAAAACATACGAGCAATGTCCTAAATACGACGTTAAAATCGTATTGGGTGATTTTAACGCCAAAATAGGAAAGGAGAACGTCTTTCGTAGGATAGTCGGTAAGCATAGCCTACACGACACCACGTCTGATAACGGACTAAGGCTAATTGATTTCGCTGTGGAGCGAAATGTCACCATAGCAAGCACATGGTTTCCTCATCTCGATATTCATAAGCAGACATGGCGGTCCAATGATCATGTCACGATCAACCAACTTGATCATATTGCGATCGACGCAAGGCATGCCTCCAGTATTCTGGATGTCCGGACCTTCCGAGCGGCCAACATAGACTCGGATCATTACCTTGTTGTAGCCAAGGTACGAATGCGGATATCCCAATCTGAGCAACAAAGAAGAATTACTGTGAGAAAATTTAACATCGAAAAGCTACAATCGCAGGAGACCGCCAGACTCTTCGCTGAACGCGTATCCCAAAATCTCTCAATCACCCTTTTGCCGCCAGCATCAAGTACCGAAGACCAGTGGCGACGCTGCCAAGATGCCATCAGAAACGCCGCGACTGATGTGCTGGGTCTCGCTCGCCCACCACCGCGAAACCCCTGGTTTGTCGAAGAATGCCGGCGAGTGCATGCAGCAAAACAAGAGGCATACAAAGCGGCGCTGCAAAGTAAAACGAGAGCTGCTCGTGAGCTCTACGAGCAAAAGAGACGGGAAGAACATCGGCTTCTCCAAAAGAAGAAGAAAGAGCATGAGAAGCGCGCGTTCGAGAATATCGAGAGTCTATACTCCAGGAACAATGTACGGAAGTTTTGCCAAAAGATAAAAAGAACGTGTCAGAGAAGTAATACCCGTACAGAAACCTGTAGAGATGAAAATGGAAACCTCGTAGTAGAATCACAGTCGGTGCTGAGAATATGGAAAAACTACTTCTGCAGACTGTATAACGGCGACGAAGACCAACATCCCGCTGTCAGGCAGAATGAACCATTCAACATGGATGATGATAGTCAAAATTTCCGTCCAGCTGACCAAAACGAAGTGAGGATAGCAATATCCAAGCTAAAATCGAACAAGGCTGCTGGACCTGACGGCTTACCGGCCGAACTTTTCAAGGCAGCTGGGGATGAATTGGTAGAGTGCATACACCAACTCATTTCTAATATTTGGTTGGAGGAGTGTATGCCTGATGAATGGAATCTTAGCATCGTTTGCCCGATCCACAAGAAAGGAGACCCCCTCAACTGCGCCAATTATAGAGGCATCAGTCTCCTCAACATCGCGTACAAGATCTTTTCTGCGATATTGTGTGAACGCCTGAAACCTTTTATCAACAGCCTGATTGGACCCTATCAGTGCGGTTTCAGGCCAGGAAAGTCCACCATCGAACAAATCTTCACACTTCGGCAGATCCTGGAGAAAACCCAAGAATTCCAAATCGATACTCACCACCTCTTTATCGATTTCAAGGCCGCCTATGACAGCATCTATAGAGAAGAGCTTTATAGAGCCATGTCTAGTTTTGACATCCCTGCCAAACTTGTCCGTCTGTGCAGGCTGACGATGGAGAATGCTCGCTGCTCCATCAAGGTCGGTAATGACCTCACCGAGACCTTTGATGTCAAAAAAGGCTTTAGACAAGGTGACGCGCTGTCATGTGACTTCTTCAATATTGTACTTGAACGGATTGTGCGGAACTCACAAGCCAACACCGGAGGCACAATCTATTACAAGTCTGTACAACTGCTTGCATACGCCGACGATATACACATTATCGGAAGATCTCAGCGGGCTGTCACCGGTGCTTTTGTAAGCATTGAGGCGGAAGCGGCCAAAATGGGTTTAGCGATAAACGAGGGCAAAACCAAGTATATGCTGTCAACTAGAAGGGAAAACCAACACCGACGAATTGGACAAAACGTCACCGTGGGCAGCTATAACTTCGAGGTAGTAAGGGACTTTGTCTACCTTGGCTCTGCTATAAATTCTTCTAACAAAATCAGCGTAGAAAGCAATCGAAGAATAACTCTTGCCAATCGCTGTTTTTTTGGGCTTATAAGGCAATTCAACAGTAAAGCCCTTTCTCGAACAACTAAGAAGACTCTATATAAGACATTGATCATCCCAGTCCTGCTTTACGGCGCTGAAACATGGACTTTATTAAGAGAGGATGAAGATATCCTTGGTCGCTTCGAGAGAAAAATTCTTCGTAAGATTTTCGGTCCCGTTTGCGTTGACGGGTTTTGGAGGAGAAGATTCAATCACGAACTATACGAACTGTACAGCGACATCGACCTAGTCAAAAAACTGCGTATTGGACGTCTGAGATGGCTAGGACATGTAGAGCGAATGGACACCAACGCTCCGGCCCGCAGAGCCTTCGAATCTAACCCGAGGGACGACGCAGTAGAGGGAATCATCGCCGTAGGTGGCGCGCACAAGTTCAAGGGGACCTCGACCAACTTGGAATGCTCAACTGGAGGCAATTAGCTAAAGACCGAGCTAAATGGAGAGGCTTGTTGGTTGAGGCCCAGGTTCACCCCGAACTGTAGCGCCACCTAAGTAAGTAAGTAAAAGCGTTAAAACTCGATCTGTTTGACGAGGTCTTAAATCGTATATTTTTCAATGAAGAAAAAGTGTTTTATCCCCGTCAAACCCAAATATGTAAATAGATAAAACCGTTCTGACGTTATATTGGGAAGTAGCTAACTTCTTGATATTGTATCGAAAAGATATATATCTAAAACTTGGTCAAAATCCATTTCACCCACCAAAGGTCAGGTCACATATTGTTTACATGCATGAATAGTTAGATATATGGTATGGTAAACAGAATGTATTTCGTTAAATTTTTGTACTTACCACGTCTGCGATATTCTTTAAAATCCATGTCGACTGTTCGCACTTAATTCTATCGATTTATTGGAAACTATCACTGGTAACCCCTTATTCTCTTTCCTTTTTTTGTTTCAGCTTTTGCCAATTTTCATTAACAGATTCTATTGATTTTTACTTATTTATATAACAAATAGATTACTGGACACATAGTTGAAACTATTTCTGCAAGAATCGTATAAAATTCAAATTTAAAGTAACGAGTAGTTGAAGAGAGGAACTGATCCGGCAATTATGCAACATTTTCTATACTCCACGTATACCACAGAAAATTATTGTAACATTTTAGGCTGTGCACGAAACCCCTATTTAGTGGTGCCTGCTTTTGGGCTGCTAGAGAGAATTCTCTGATCGTGGGATTACTATTTTCAACTTGGGACCGTTTAGATGAAGATTTCTAACGCTAATCCGTGACCTTGACTTTAATTGTGCATTTTTTTTTTAAGCTACAAACACCTCCTGATCCTCTCAAGGACTTATAATAATTTTAAGATTTTTCTTATTCAAAATTTCACTCATTTTGGTAAGAAAAAAACGAAAAAATCACCGCAGCACCAAATGGAGAACCACGACGAAACTGAATTTCACAATCAAAGAACCCTACGTTCAGAAAGCACCTAGGTGGTGATGGTGGTTTGTCTCCAACAAATCGTTATGCACCTCGTTTGTGGTGTGTTTTTTTAAGGTTTCCATACATTTGTGGCCGCACAATCCGCACAGAAGTGGTAGAAAACAACGCAAGTTGTCAATTTTGAAAGAGAAGCATATTGATGTTGGGTGCACGTTTCGTTTATCATGGAGCGACAAAAGGGGTGAGAAAATAATCACTACTGTGCCCCGTAAGGGTTGTTGGTTGAAAACAATTGGAGTCGAATATGGGTGGGTGATTTGTTATGAATCATAATTGGCGGCGGTACACATTGGCTTACTAACAAGTACTCCTTACAAACTATTACACACAAAACAGAAAAGAAGTTTTTTTTTATTACTATAGATACACTGTACAATTTTAACTGAGTTATTTTGAAAATTCACAAGAACACTGAGAAGAACTCAAAATAACTGAAAAGTTTCCACAACAGTTGGCTCTTTTATAGTGGATTCTAAAGAGAGGAGGAATCCTTACAGTATTTACATCCCTTCCCACTTGAATTGGCATGGAAATAACGAATAGCATCTTATCGACTGAGATGAACAGAGAAGGACAACAAAAATCGCATCCAACCTATTGGACATGGGTGGTATCTATCATAGTTGGTCACCAATGGGAAGACGGTATATCTCTATCGTGGGAGGATAAAGTACAATTTTTCCGGTGGTTCTTTCTTCTGTATGATTCTGGGTTCGGTACATAGAAATGTCCTGCACATAGCATTTAGTTTATACATAATTTGGTCCAGTTTTCTTGATGACGTATTTCCACCTAATGCTTTTGTAAGTAAATCCAAACGTTTGACGTCGTAGGATGCTGGTAACCTAAGAGAAGCTGTGAGTTGATAAATCAATTTAAGATATCTGAAAAAAAAAAAAAGATTGCCAAATTATACTTTAGATAGACATTTAGGTTGGTAACGATTGTCATTGTTTTGTCTATGTTGACAGCGTCAATCTTAGTTTATTCATGGTTAAAGGAATAGGGGAAGGAAATGGTACTCAAAGTAAGCCGAGATTGGGAGAGGAGCTCTCGTTGTCTGACCATATGCACATTAGGTTTGACATCGAAACTACTCGTGACCCAATCACCCTCAGCAGGTCTCCTTGTCTTGCAGCAATTGGAATCTCTATGTAGAAATCCTTAGGGGCGAATTTATTCCATCCTGTTCAAATATAGACTCTTCTCATTCTCTTGAAGAAGAAGCCTCAAAACTTAGCTCTCAGATCACCTCCGCGTATGAAGCCAGCTGCTACCCAAAAGTAGAACTAACTTCCGCGATGTGCCATAGTGGAACAACGAGCTCAAAACCCTTAAAACAAGGTTAGAAGGCTATTTAATAAGGCCAAGTCTACCAACTCATGAAGCGAATATAAGATAGCTCTCACAGCTTACAACTCTGCTATTAGGAGATCAAAAAGACATATATGGAGGTCTTTCTGCGAAAGCATTAACGATCTTCCTTCAGCTGTAAGGGCCCAGAAAACCCTATCCAAGAACCACAGCAACAGTGTTTGTCTCCTTCAAAAATCTGACGGCAGTTTTACACAGGGATACGACGAAACATTACGTCTGTTTGTGCAGCCCCACTTCCCTGACTCCCTAATCACTGACCCTCACACATCTCTGTTGCATGAAGTCATGTAACTCCCACCTAACCGATGCACTAGGATAATGCCCAAGAAAACCTTCTCCCTTGATTCCATCTCCACGCAAAAACCTTACAAAGCTCCGGGTGAAGATGTAATTATCCCTGCCCTCTTGGTACATCATTGAATCGACACTCATATCGAATCCTTAGTACCCATCTTCAGATCCGGCTATGAACTCACCTACATCCCATCAATATGGAAAAAAGTTAATGTAGTGCTCATTCCTAAAGCCAGCGCCAGGTCACAATCAGACCCTAAGGTCTTTATGCCAATCAGTCTCACCTCTGTGTTTCTTAAGGTGATGGAAAAAATCATTTATCTTCACATAAAAAATTCTGCCCATATAGAACACCCCCTAAATAATCTTCATTTTGCATATCAATCTGGTAAATCTACGGTTACAGCCCTACACCATCTAGTCAGCACTATTGAGAAACCTTGTCAAAGAAGGAAATAACATTATGCTCCTTCCTGGACATCTCTGGCTCCTTCGATAAAACATCGTTTCAATCAATTAAGTCTGCTGCTGATGTCAAAGGCATTGACTCGCAAACTACGAAATGGATATGCTGCATGCTCAGTAGCAGATTAATTACTGCCAAGCTTGGACAAATCTCAATCTCCGTTAGAACTATTAAGGATTATCCCCAAGGGGGTACCCTATCCGCTCTTTTATGGTCCATTGTAGTGGACAGTATCATAAATGGCTTCAATAGTTCTGGATTTCTTACCCAGGGCTACGCTAACGACGTAGTCATAATAGCTAAGGGCAAGGATGAATCTAAAGTAAATAATTGGTGCCAGTCAGAAGGTCTAACGGTTAACCCAAGCCTTCAAGCACTATCGCTAAACAATATACAAATTGACTTCTCAAAAAAAAAAAAAAAAATATCTTGGGATTACTCTCGACCACAAATTAAACTGGAAACCTCATATAGACAGAATCACTGAAACGAAATCAAAAACCGAAAACCGGGAGAAAGCATAAAAGTCATCTAGAAAGTCACGTAAATATTACAGTCCTTCAAGTTTTGGATGAAAGAAATTTACTACGCCGTCTACAAGGAACCAAACCTTTAGACTTAGCGGCGTTAAGTAACCGCGTCCAAACTATGGAGCCAGCAGGAACTTCTAATAGGAAGGTACCTGCAAAACGTCCTTTTTTCGTGAAATGTAAATTACTTGATAAGTCGAATACTTAATTGTAGTACAAAAAAAAAAAAAAAAGTCTGTTTTGAAGGAAGGTTTTTTAGTTGGTAAGAATCCCACACTACTATGAGCACGCGCTGTCGGTCCTCATAGTGTCTTGTTGAAGATTGGACAAATCTCAATCTCCGTTAGAACTATTAGGGATTATCCCCAAGGGGGTACCCTATCCACTCTTTTATGGTCCATTGTAGTGGACAGTATCATAAATGGCTTCAATAGTTCTGGATTTCTTACCCAGGGCTACGCTAACGACGTAGTCATAATAGCTAAGGGCAAGGATGAATCTAAAGTAAATAATTGGTGCCAGTCAGAAGGTCTAACGGTTAACCCAAGCCTTCAAGCACTATCGCTAAACAATATACAAATTGACTTCTCAACAAAAAAAAAAAAAAAATATGTTGGGATTACTCTCGACCACAAATTAAACTGGAAACCTCATATAGACAGAATCACTGAAACGAAATCAAAAACCGAAAACCGGGAGAAAGCATAAAAGTCATCTAGAAAGTCACGTAAATATTAGAGTCCTCCAAGTTTTGGATGAAAGAAATTTACTACGCCGTCTACAAGGAACCAAACCTTTAGACTTAGCGGCGTTAAGTAACCGCGTCCAAACTATGGAGCCAGCAGGAACTTCTAATGGGAAGGTACCTGCAAAACGTCCTTATTTCGTGAAATGTAAATTACTTGATAAGTCGAATACTTAATTGTAGTACAAAAAAAAAAAAAAAACAAGTCTGTTTTGAAGGAAGGTTTTTTAGTTGGTAAGAATCCCACACTACTATGAGCACGCGCTGTCGGTCCTCATAGTGTCTTGTTGAAGATTTTCACCTACCCTCGAAAAAAAAAAGACAATCACTGAGAAGGCGACTAAAACCTTCTATGCCTGTTCTAAGTTTTTCGGCAAAAATTGTGATTAAATCCAAAAATTATCGACTCAACCTATACCATAATCATCGTCCCGACAATACTATGGCCACAAGGTAAAACCGCCTGAGCCGAGTTTCACAAATTCTCAGAAAATAAGTTTAAAGTTTTCGTTTTTCCCCGAAAATGTATGGGAATTTCGAATTTTAGTCTGGTTCCTTTGCCTATAACTCGGTAAAAATAACAGATAATAAGGTAAAAATTTGATAGCATAAACTTCAATTAGTAGAGCATCTGGCGCCCTAAACTCAATTCTGTCCTAACTGGACTTAGGAGGTTTTAACTTGCGGCCATAGAATAACTTATGCTTCGCTAGTATGGTGAGAGGTTAGGTTAGGTTAGGTTAGGTAGGGTTATGAGGTTATCATAAAACACTAGGCACCAAAGTGGGCCCATCGCGATCCCTAGGAAACCTTCACGGCAGAAGACCTAAACCCATTCTCCCAAGCAATTAATCTCCCTACAGAATCTGAAGAGATCCTTGTTATGGTTCAGGGACCTCACCTCTTCAAGGTTATCGAAGAAGTATCTACCAAGGTACTTTAGCCTTGTCCTGGCAATTCCTTGACATTCACAGAGTATATGAGTTATATCCTCTGAGACATGTAGATCATCCCAGTACCTACAAACATCCGTATCGGATAACCCTAGTCTCATGGCATGCCTCCTTAGGAGACAGTGGCCAGAAAGTATTCCTATCGCTGTTCTTAGCCTTTAATTATCTCCCTAGATTTTCTGCGATCTAACACTGGCCACAAGGCCTTAGACACCATGTGACCATCTAAGTTTGACCATCTTACATTATCCGTGTCAATGATTTTATCCCGAATAATTCCCTTAGCCACGCACCCTGGTGGTTTAATACTACCAATTATATCGCTACGTGGGAGCCCCGCTCCTCTTTTAGCCAGGGCGTCGGTTTGCTCGTTGCCTTCGAAATCGCAGTGTCCAGGTACCCAACATAATCTGACTCGGTTCTGCGTACATAATGCCCTAAGCATTGTGCGGCAATTCCTGATTATCTCAGATTTGGTGACGTAAGACTCTAGTGCCTTTAGCGCAGCCTGACTGTCAATGTAGATGGCGATATTCTTATCGGATATTGATCCCATCTCAAGTAATTCCACAGCTTTAAGTACAGCTAGAACCTCTGCTTGGAACACACTGCATGTGTCCGGAAGTCTCAGGGCCACCTGTAGGTTCGTATCTCTCGAGTAAATACAGGGTGTCCGCCGGGAACGTATACTACTTTGTTTTGCCGCCATTTTGGTAAACATTAGTCTTGACAGTTCATATTTGGCAATCGTGAAGTAGACACGTGGCAAATTTATTATGGAAAAATATTCGATAAACCAACGTGTTCTAATCGTTAAAACATTTTATCAAAATCAATCATCGATTACTGTGACGATGAGAAAGTTACGTGAAATTTTTGGGAGAAACAACGTGCCAACAAAACGCACTATTTATCGTGTAGTGAATGATTTCGAAGAAAGAGGGTCTGTAGGTGATAGGCCCAAGCATGGGCCACAACGTACTGCAAGATCGGCTGAAAACAAGGAAGTGTTCATAACAATCCATCAACCTCAATTCGACGCCGTGCTCAGGAGCTTGGTCTTCAAAGAACAACTTTGGCCACAATTTTGCACAAGGATTTGCATTTGTTTCCATTTAAGATTCAGTTGACACAAGAGCTTTGGGCTTGATTAACATGTGGTATCAACAAGACGGTGCCACATCGCATACAGCCAGGATTACAATGGAATTACTGCGAGACCTCTTTCCACAACAAGTTATTTCGGAAAATGGTCGCCTGATTTGACTGCTCCTGACTTATTTTTGTGGGTATATCTGAAAAGCAAGGTTTATGAAAACAAACCAGAAACGCTTGAGCAACTCAAACAAAATATTCGTGATGAAATTAATGAAATACCGCGTGAAATATGTGAGAATGTATTGAAAAATGTGCTCAAAAGAGCTCGCATTTGTGAGACTAGCAAAGGCGGACATTTACCTAATATTGTATTCCATACATAATTGCCGACATTAAATAAAACATTTATCAATATAAGATCCATTCTCTTTCATTTAATCAAAAATTATAAACAAACAAAGTAGTATACCTTCCCGGCGGACACCCTGTACCTGACCCCGTGCCCTCACTGGTCTTGGAACCATCTGTGTTTTGCAATCTCGTTATGGACAGAGACTGTCTTCCTTCGCCAGTCCTCTCTAATAGGATACAGTACTTCGTATGGTGTGTCGAAGTCTAAGGTGCCAAGTATATCGTCCGATTCATCAGGGATTCCGGGAAAAGATTCCTTGATAATGGAGCTGTGTCCTACGTTATCAGTCTTGAAGATACCAACGTTAGTGAGCCGAAGCGCCCTGTTGCCCGCTTGAAATTTAATTTGTAGGTCTAATTGTAAAAGATACAGAAAGATCTCGAGTGCAGCCGTAGGAGTTGTGCGTAGAGCACCTGTGATGGCAATGCAAGCTGTTCTTTGTACCATGGCCAACATATCCCGTGTGTTTTTCGTATTCGTTGCCTTCCACCACAGAAGAGCCCCATACGTAAGGATGGGTCTGACTATCATGATGTATAGCCAGTGCATCATTGCGGGCTTCAGGCCCCATTTTTTCCCCGCGGTCTGCTTACAGATGAAAAGAGCATTATAAGCTTTGCGGACTCGTTCCTGTATGTTAAGTTTCCAATTTAGTTTCCTGTCCAGCATTATACCAGGGAAAAGGGAAAGCTCCACCCCTGCTAGCTTAGGCAGTGGTATCTTGTATTTCCTACTGAAGAGTACCAATTCTGTTTTATCCGGGTTGACGTGTAGTCCACATCCTCTAGCCCATTTTTCGAGACTGATTCCATCATTTCACTTAATGTATCAAGGAACTTACCCTGAACTAAAATCACCACGTCATCCGCGTAACCAGTGACGCTTATGCCTGTATTGCTTAGTTCTTTAAGTATCCCATCGATGACTAGAACCCAGAGGAGGGGTGAGATAATGCCTCCCTGGGGAGTCCCCCTGGTAACGGATTTTCTTATTGAACTGTTTCCGATAGTGGAGTTAATGTTTCTAGTGCCGAGCATATTGCAGAGCCAATTGGTAATGCTATGCTCGACATTCATAGATTCCAGGGCCTGTTTGATGGCCCTACCTTCCACATTATTGAAAGCACCTTCTATGTCTAGGAAGGCTGCTAGTGCAAATTCCTCATAGTGAAGGCTAGCTTCTATCTTCCCTACTACGTCGTGTGAAGCTGTTTCCACCGATTTTCCCTTCAAATATGCATGCTGAGCTTTGCATAGAATGCCGTTGCAACACTTGCTTCTGATGTGAATATTAAGAAGCCTTTCAAGTGCCTTGAGCAGGAATGACGAGAGACTTATGGGTCTGTAGTCTTTCGCTGAAGTGTGGCTTGGTTTACCTGCCTTAGGTATAAATATAACCCGCACTTCCCTCCATGCCACTGGTACGTAACATGACCTTAGACAATGTTTAAAAATTTCCCTAAGCCTGCTTCTGACCTTGGCTGTAGCTTTTTGCAGCATAGCTGGCAAAATTCCATCATGGCCTGGTGCTTTGAATGGTGCAAATGATATAATGGCCCATCGCATATTCTTCCATGTAATGAGATTCTCTACATCGTCCCCTATTGACCTACCAGTATACGAGTAGCTATTAGTAGTAGAATCCATTGATCTTACTTACTTACTTACTTACTTAGATGGCGCTACAGTCCGGGGTGGACCTGGGCCTCAACCAACAAACCTCTCCAGCCAGCACGGTTACGAGCCAGCTGCCTCCAGTTGCGCACGCCAAGTTGGTTGAGGTCCCCCTCCACTTGTTTGCGCCACCTACCGCGAGGTCGTCCTCTACTGCGCCGTCCGTCCGGGTTGGATTCGAAGACTTTCTTAGCGGGAAGGTTGGGCTCCATCCGCTCTAAATGACCCAGCCATCTTAGTTGCTGTATGTGAACTCTTCTGGCTAAGTCGATGTCCTTGTACAGGCCGTATAGTTCGGAATTGTACCTTCTCCTCCACTCACCGTCTATGCAGACGGGACCAAAGATCGCTCGAAGAACTTTTCTCTCGAAATAACCAAGGGCATCCTCATCCGGTTTTTTCAAAGCCCATGCCTCTGCGCCATACAGCAGGACTGGGATGATTAATGTCTTATAAAGAGTTACCTTAGTAGTTCGAGATAGGGCTTTGCTACTCGATTGCCGTTTTAGCCCATAGAAACAACGATTGGCAAGAGTAATTCTCCGTGTGATCTCTCCACTCATGTCATTTGCGGAGTTCACCATAGAGCCTAGGTAGACAAAATCCTTTACTACCTCAAAATTGTATCTGTCTATTGTGGCGTTCTGCCCAAGACGCCGATGTTGGGTGTCGTTTTTTGTAGACAGCATATATTTTGTTTTGCTTTCATTGACCGCTAGACCCATCTTTGCTGCCTCGATCTCAATACTCGTAAATGCCCCATTGAGTTCTTCCGATTATGTCAATGTCATCGGCATAAGCGAGTAGTTGTACAGACTTGAAGAAGATTGTACCTCCGGGGTTGGCTTGTGAGTTTCGTACAATTCTCTCAAGTATTATGTTAAAGAGATCGCATGATAGCGCGTCGCCTTGTCTAAGACCTTTCCTGACATCGAACGGTTCGGTGATGTTCTTACCGACTTTGATGGAGCAGCGGGAGTTCTCCATCGTCATTCTGCACAAACGGACGAGCTTGGCAGGGATGCCAAGACTAGACATGGCTCTGTATAACTCGTCTCTATACACGCTATCATAGGCAACTTTGAAATCGATGAAAAGGTGGTGCGTATCGATTTTATATTCATGGGTTTTTTCCAAGATCTGCCGTAGTGTGAATATTTGGTCAATGGTGGACTTTCCAGGCCTGAAACCGCACTGATAAGGACCTATCAGGTTGTTGACGATCGGTTTTAGGCGTTCACATAGTACGGCAGACAGGATCTTATATGCGATATTTAGGAGACTTATACCTCTGTAGTTGGCGCAGTTCAGAGGGTCTCCTTTCTTCAGGATCGGGCAAACGATGCTGAGGTTTCATTCATCGGGCATACTTTCGTCCCACCAGATTTTACAGATGAGCTGGTTCATGCTCCTTACCAACTCATCTCCTCCTGCCTTGAAAAGTTCAGCGGCAAGGCCGTCGGCTCCAGCAGCTTTGTTGGATTTGAGTTTAGATATCGCTATCCTCACTTCATTCTGATCGGGTTGATGGGAATTTTGACTGCCATCGTCACTGTTGAATGGCTCATTCTGCCTGACAGCGGAATATTGATAATCATCGTCGTTTAACAGTCTGCAGAAGTGTTCCTTCCATATCCTCAGCACCGACTGCGATTCTACTACTATGTTGCCATTTTCGTCGCTGCAGGCTTCTGTTCTGGCTTTGAAACCCTGGCATGTTCTTTTTACCCTTTGGTAAAATTTTCGAACATTATTCCTGCAATAAAGTCTCTCAATCTCCTCGATCGAGCGCTTCTCATGCTCTTTTTTCTTCTTTCTGAGAAGTCGATGTTCCTCTTTTCTCCTGCGCACGTAGAGCTCGTAAGCAGCTCTAGTCCTTCTATGCAGCGCCGCTTTGTACGCCTCTTGTTTTGCTGCATGTGCTTGCCGGCATTCCTCATCAAACCAGGGGTTTCGTTGTGGTGGGCGAGAGAAACCCAGTACATCAGAGGCGGCATCTCTGATTGCTTTTTGGCAACGCTGCCACTGGTCTTCCGCATTTGCTGCTGGCGGCATAGGACTAAGATTGAGATTAGAAGAAACACGATCGGCAAAGGTTCTGGCGGTCTCTTGCGATTGTAGCTTTTCGACGTCAAATTTCCTCACAGCATTTCGTTGATTTCGCTCCGTTGTGGATATCCGCATCCGTACCGTTGGCTCCTCGGAAAGTCCGGACACCCAGAATACTGGAAGAGTGCCTTGCGTCGATCGCAATGTGATCGATTTGGTTGACGATTTTTCGATCAAAGGAGAGCCATGTTCCTTTGTGAATATCGAGACGTGGGAACCGCGTACTAGCTACAACAAAGTTTCGCCCCGCCGCAAAGTCGATTAGCCTGAGTCCGTTGCCGGAAGTGTTGTCGTGCAGGCTGTGCTTTCTGACCACGCTACTAAAGACTTCCTCTCTTCCTAGCTTTGCGTTAAAGTCGCCTAGGATAATTTTAACGTCGTGGCTAGGGCATTGCTCATACGTCTTGTCCAAGAGCTGGTAGAAGTCATCCTTTGTCGCGTCGCCCTTCTCCTTGTGAGGGGCGTGAACGCATATTAGGCTAATGTTGGCAAATTTAGCCTTGATACGGATAGTCATGAGGCGCTCGTTCACATGCCGGAAACTCAAGACTTCTTGCCTAAGTCTGTCTCCAATGACAAATCCGCACCCGAATAGACGCTGTCCTTTTTGTCTGTAGCAATCGCCGTAGTAGATGTCGCAGTTTTTCATACTCCTTTTGCCCGGCCCATCCCATCGCAATTCTTGGATGGCGGTAATGTCTGCTTTGAGACACTCTAGGGCCTCCGCAAGTTGTTCGGCTGCACGTGGTTTGTAGAGGGACCTAACATTCCATGTGCAGACACGAAGATCGTTGTCCTTTTTACGTTTGCATGGGTCGTCAACAGTAAGATCATCCGTATCCGAGGCTGTTGGTTGCTTCGTAACCAAAGGTTTTTTACGTGGTAGGGAAGTTAACCCGACGGCACAACCCCCAACCTGGAGGGCCAGATCCTTTTTGTTTGTACCCCTAGGACAAGAGGTCGGATACACCGATGTCAGTAACCCACTTCGGGGATATGAGCGCTGCCGTTGGCCCATTAAGGGTTCATCCGCCACCATCTCTTTTTCAATACCCTGACGTAGTATTGAAAATCCTTACAGACCTCAGCTCCAGATATGTTGAAGTAGCTCCAGTAAGGTATCCGCTGATTTGTAGACGTCACCGTTGATTCCATCGAGAGAATTCGTCCGCCGCACGTCCTCCTTCTGAGAACCTCTTGAATCCATTGATCTACTTCCTGGAAAGTGAGCTTCAATTAACGTTTCTAAAACTTATTCGCTAGTCTCTGCCCACGAGCCGTCAGATTTTTTGATGAAGCTTGGGACAGAAGTTTTCTTAGCTAGCATCTTGCGAAGTCTGGAGGCTTCACTAGTATCCACAATGGACGACTTTCTTTTTGATTCCCTGACTAAGTACTTAAACTTCCTCTTTCGGTCTACATACTCATCTCATGTAGTACCGTCCCATATTTCTTTTGCCCTGTTGTAGAAATGCCTAACCTGTTTTTTCTTGGAGTTAATTTCCTTGCTCCACGGGGGAGGTTGAGGCCTCTTGGACTTCTTTCTTAGTGGACAGGCCCTCTCGAATGCCATGTTCATTACTTCGCCTAAGTTGTCAACCACTTTATATACATATATCCTGAGGATCACCGTTGCTAATAGGCCCATCCTTAAGATGTTTCCTTACTAACTCTGTATACCTACCCCAGTCTGTACTCTTAGGGTTTCTGTAGCTGTTACTAGCCCTAGTTTTGAAATTAATTTGAAACCGTATCCATCTGTGATCAGAAGAAGTGATCAGAGTTATTATGGTGGGATAAAGTTAATAAAATCGTCACGCGCTCCCCTCTCTAGAAGCTGAGCTGCAAAGACTAGCCTGTGTAGGTATTACGGGTGCAATGCGCACCTTCTTAACAGCAACGCTGGAAGTTCTCTCAAACCGTCCACCCCTACACATGAATATTATAAAGACTGCGGCTACCAGTGCTCTAAAGCTTCACCTTTTATGCAACAGCGCAAACTCCAATTTAGTTGGTCATATGAAGATCATTGGTACAATTTGGATAAAGAAAAAGGGGAGGCTTTTGTTTTCGTGATGAAAAATTACCTCTCTCACACCATCAACGGAGCTGAGGATGAAGAGTGCAGAGCACAAAATATGTGGGAATCCCTACAGCGAACTTATTTAAAGAAGGCCAAATCACTGCTAGGAGTTTTAAAAGCCAACACGCCAAATACACATGGTGGTGGAGTGATGAAGCTAAAGAAGTGATAAATAAGTAGAAACTGGCTTCCAAAGCTTGGCCAAAGTGCCCCTCTAATAATAGAGACGAGAAAGCTCGCCACAAAATGGAATACAGATGTAGCAAGAAAAAAGCGAAGAAGAAGTGCGCCCAGCTTCAAGCAGAGAGTACGGAGGGCCTGTATCGGGAGCTGGATAAAATATCTTCCCAAGTTGCTGATGCAAACCAGGCTCTTCAGGAGCTGCGACGACATAATACGAACAGGAGCATAGCCATCTTCAAAATATCCGCCAAAAAAAGGAGGAGTGCTCAGGAGATTCGTTCGCCAAAGTTCATTAACAATGCGACAGATGTGGCAAAATTCTGCAGAGGTGGTGACAGTATTGTGAAGAACTTTTGAAAGAACGGTTTACCCAGCTATACTTTCCAAGAGCCACCCCTAATGGTGAGAAAGTACCCGACATTACAGTCGAAGAAGTTAGTGAGGCGGTCAAATACTCCAAAGAACGAAAAGCGATTGGGCCAGACGAGATGCCCTCTGAGTTCTGAAAAAATATGGGAGACTTCGGCTCAGAATTCTCATCTCCAAATTTGCGAGGAGTGATCCAATGCCGAATCAATGGAGGAAAAGTTACCTTCTCCCTGTATATAAAGGGAAGGGTGATACGCGAAACTGTGATAACTACCGTTCGATCAAGCTGATGTCACACACCATGAAGATCGTTGAGCGGGTATTAGGTGGCCGACTGCGAAAAATAATACTGCTATCTGATGATCAGTGCGGGTTTGTCACGGGTAAATCAACCACAGATGCAATCCAAAGTATAAGGATCATAATGGGAAAACATCGTGATTCCTTAAGGGATTTGCATATTGCATTGGTTGACTTTGAAAAGGTATTCGACAGACAACCACGAGATCTGATATGGGTGGCGCCAAGACATCGAGGGGTTCCAGAAACCTATGTACAGATGATCATGGACATGTACGAAGGAGCAAAGACAAGACTAAGATGCCCCGCTGGAGTAACCGAAGAGTTCCCAATCAAAGTCGGGGTGCACCAGGGAAGCGTCTTAATTCCTTTGCTCTTTATTACAGTCCTTGATTATCTGCTTGAATGTAAAGTGATGGACCCCAAGGTACATCAGTTATTCTTTGCTGACGATGGAGCCATCATAAGTAAGGATCCTACATCCCTGCAACGAGCACTTGATGTGTGGGTGGACGCTCTGGAGGGAAATGGGTATCGCAATAGTTCAAAAAAGACAGAGTACTTGTGCTGCCCATTCTCTGATCCACTCAGGCCTATTGCAGACATTTATTTGAATCGAACAGTGCTTCCTAAGTGCGAAAAGTTCAAATATTTATACATCAATCATCGCGTAAGCGTAGGGTGGATGAAGTGGCGAGAAAATTCCGCTATCTTTTGTGACAGAAAAATACCACCTAAGTTGAAGAGAAGGTTCTACACCCCAGTTGTGCGTCCAGCGCTCACATACGGTTCACAATGTTGGACGATGTACAAAACATATGAGAGTAAATTAACGGCAACTGAGATGAAGATACTTCGCATGACAGCAGGAGTGACAAAGCTCGATCGAATAAGAAGTTCGAAAATCCGTGGAAGCTTTCACGTCAAGGAAACGATCTTACGAAAAATAGAGCGCGACCGGCTCAGCTGGTATTGCCACGTTTAAAGAAGAGATTATTTGGACCCTGCTAAAAAGGCAATATCAATCCACGTTCCAAAGACATCGCGAGGCAGGGGAGGCAGGCCTATAAATGCCTGGATCATACAAATGCGACGACATCGGCATTTCATTGGCCTCAGTAACCGAGTGATCCAAAATCGGCGGGCTTGCCGATATTTTCTCAGGTCAATTCGGCGAACCCCACAGGCGGATCAGTAGAAATGCGGTGAAGTGGGAGGGTTGTGATCCCTAATTTTCGGATCATAACCTCGCTGAAAAAAAGGAAGAGGAAGATGAAGATCATTGAGAAAATTCCGCTACTGTCTTCACAAGCAGAATGCATTTCGGACTTTATGCCAAAAAGAATCCATCTCAACCACCCCTTCACAGTTAACATACCTGACCGCAACTATTGGGACTATACTCAAATCCCTCAATGAACATCTCAAATCAATTGGTACACTGACGGTTCAAAACTGTTAAATGGGGCAGGAGCTGGTATCTTTGGCCCCAACTACAAACTCTTTACACCATTAGGTCAATCCATTACTATCTTCCAAGCAGAGGTTTATGCCATCGAGCGCTGCGCCAGAGAATGCATTACAAGAAACCTCTGATAATCACATATTATTATATTGTCAATCACTCAGGCCTCTCACGTTCTTTAAATGTAAGTCTAAGCTGGTTTGGTATGGTCTCTAGACTCATATGGAGCTTGTTGCACACAATAAAGTTACATTAATGTGGATCCCCGGACACAAAGGCATCCCTGGTAATGAAGCGGCTGATGAGCTAGCCAGACTAGGTGCCCAATCTCCTTACATTGGACCTGAACCCTTCTGCGGTTTACCCACTACCCAGATTAAAATAGAGCTATTTCGTTGGGAACGCGAACAAATGCTCTCACACTGCAACGTACAACATGGCCTAAGGCATTCCAAGAAATTTGTTAATTTCTCAAAATATAGAATTAGCGACTTCTATCAATGAGCTAACAGAATGCTAAGATGCTTACGGACTTCCTAACTGGACACTGCTCTCTCAACTACCATCTCAAGAAAATATCCCGTGCTCAATCGGAAACGTGCCATCTGTATCTTGAAGACACCTAAACAGCCCATCACATACTCTGTGATTGCCCGGCCATAGCTATTCTGAGGCTAGAGCACTTTATTAAGGCATCACATCAACTTCTGATGTCACCTCTTCCTCAGCTCGAACTATTCTTAGCTTCATTAATGAACTTGATTTCAGCTAGTTGACAACTCCTACTCAAACAATCAACCAGGGGATAGCACAAAAGATCTTATTAAGTCACAGTGCTCCGGGGGTCATTCTCTGCCCTTCCTCTCCCTTTACCTTAAAAAAAAAAAAAAAAACTAGAAGTTATATTCGAATAGTCACAGGATTTCTTACTGGACACTGTCGAGTTAAAAGACAGAAGAATCAGCAGAACACGTTTTGTTACTTCTTTTGATTCTTGGAATCACCTAGTCATCTAATCAAATCTAGATGATCTCACTTATCGATCCAGAAACCACTACCACGTCGGGCGGCAATCATAAGCGAATTCTTTTATGCAGAAACCATCCGAAGAATTGGTCCAAGATATCCACGCGTGCCACCATCGTAGGCTCAAAAGATTCCAATCTGCTGCACCTTTCTCATCATTATTCGCAATAAAATCATAATAAAATATTTTTTCATAACTCTACGCACCTAAACCCTAAGCAGTTAAAGAAACGTTCAACTCTGAATTATGGCCATGATTTCCAAAACGAATCACAAGATTCCCCACTTGTCTCACCTCACACAATGACTACTCAAATCGATTTCACAAGATCCAAAGGTTAACCTTACAAGGGACACCACCAAACAAAGCTAATTGTTTCCCTATATGCTTCGGGGTGTCAAATTCTTTCCGTTGAAAATATTATTACTAATTCTACATAAAAAGATTTAATTTCTGACTGCCTTACGATAAAAAAAAAAATTAATTAACGTTTTGTATCTGTTAAATACCCATAAGCAACCATAAGCAGTTTATGACCCACAACACCAAAAATACAAGAATCTCAAGAAAAGAATCTCAGCCACCGCCACAGTAGAAAGTGCCTCCCAGCACCTCTGACAGTTTGAAATGTAACGCATATCATCATCACGGTGTTAGTATGTGAGCGCGGGGCATCATCTTCATATCGGGAAGTCATCGAACTTTGATGGAACGCTCCTAACTGCCGCCGAATTGTAGTGCCCGCAGGTCAACGTTCGTTAAAAGTGAATACGACGACGACGACGACAACGTTTCCTCATGCTAAATGATGACGTATCCGAATGAATATTGGTCTCTCGTCAGCAACACGATAACTCACACGATTGAAGTGAATAAATAAGAAGAAGAGGTGGAGTAGGCAGGTAAGTTGGGACACACTCATTTGATTTAATTTTAGGGTAAATCCGCTTAACTTACTCATGCAGATAAGGTAAGCCAGGTTGTCCCATCAACCGTTGTCTGTCTCGAATTCGGGAAGACAAGGTAAAGTGCAGATACAAAGCTTATGTGAGGATTTTAGACCTGAGCTCAGTGGAACTTTCAGCGGGAATGGTTTTGAACAGAAATCTTCATCTTTGGTGGGAATTTTTATCTGAAAGTAGTAACCTTCAGGGCAACCTTTTTCGAAGGCTAATACATAGACACATTTTTTTATAATTAGTGGCCACATCAAATCTATTAGAAGAAATATTGATTTATGGTAGTGAGTGTAAGCTCCTAGTACATTTGTTATCAGATTACATCGATGCTTTTGAAATAAAACAGTATTAACTTGTGGAAGTGGGCGCCGTGGCGTAAGTGGTTAGTGTGTCGGATCACTACGCATGAGGTTCCAAGTTCGAATCCCAGAAAATACCAAAAAAGTTTTTTCACGGTCCCACCTTTCGCGAGCGTCTGACAAACATCCGAGAGTATTGTTGTCATGAAAAAGCTTCTCAAATCGCCGTTCGAATTCGCCAAATATTTGTATTTGTATTTGTGGAAGACTACAACTTAGATGGTCATAAGGTGTCTCAGGCCTCTTTTAAACTGCAGGAAATCTGGGGAAATCATAACACTAGAAAGGTCAGGGCTAGGAACAGCGACATGAATAATCTCTGGCCATTGTCTTATAAGGAAGCACGCTATGAGTCTGAGTTTATCAAATACGAATGTTTGTATGTAGTACAATGACCTACATGTCTCGGAGAATATGACACATATATTCTGTGAACGCCAAGGCATTGAAAGAACAAGGCTAAAGCACATTGGAAGATACTTCTTCGATAACCTAGAAGAGGTAAGGTCCCGGAACCATAATAAGTACATCTTCGAATTCTGTACGGATATTATAATAGGTGTAAGGGAGAATTGGTTTAGGCCTTTTGCTGTGAAGGTTCGCTAGGGATTCCGATGGGTCCACCTTGGAGCCTAGTGTCTTCTGATAACCTCATAGCCCTACTCAACCTAATCTAACCTAACCTTTGGAAGACTCGTCTGAAATTGTAGCAGGAACAACTTTTTTTTTGCCATTCGAATCCAGAATCCTAGCGGAACTACCGTTCCGTATTTTATTACGAGGTAGAGTTCAGCATTTGCTGCTGATTCTTCTTCTATCTGTTGCTATCTTCACCTTAACTTCGCTATTGCCATTGGCATCCTATTCTCTGGACCTTCTTCATTAATGCAGGTGCCATGCTTTTAACTGAATCCCAGATCTCCAGCGATGAAATCATTTGTTTCACTAAGTCATATGGGTAAGACGTTAGTCCTATTTCCTTCCTGAGTCTTTCCCGCTCTGCAGAGAAGTGCGAGCAGTGAAAAAATATACAGGGTTTGTATAAAAAGTATCGGGAAAAGCTTCGGAAAGATAGATTCATTTCAGTATTGCTACAAAACCTTAAAATTCTTCAAAGTACATCCATTGAGCGCCGGCACACTTTTGCCACCGGCTTTTCCACGACTCGAAGGCTCCCTGGTAGACGGATTCCGGAAGGTCCTTAAGGGTACCCGTGCAAGCTTGTCCTCTGAGGGAGGATTTCACTTTTGGGAATAGAAAAAAGTCTGCTGTGGCGGTTGATCCTTCTCTTCAGTCTTCTTAGCACTTCTAGGTAAGAAGCACCATTCACTGTCTGCCACTCAGGTACAAATTCGTAGTGGACCACCGCCTTGGCATTAAAGAAAAGGATGAGCGTGGCTTTCACTTCTATAAGAATTTCATAGTCACCATCCCTTCCAGAACACTCTGGGACGACTATGCATTTTTAGAAGATGAGTCGATTCACTTCTACACTGATGGGTTTAAACCAAAGACGGAGTTGGTGGAGGTGTTTTCTCTGACAGGCGTAATCTTAAGCAAATAAAAATCATTGTAGCGTGTTCCAGACGGAAATAATGGCGATTAAGGAAGTCTTATCTTGGCTTAAGAAAAACGTGCTATCTGCTAGAGATATCCACATCTTTTCAGACAGCCAAGCAGCAATCAAATCCATGGAATCGACCTCTTTAAATTCCTTGGTAGATCTAGACTGCTGATCGTCTCTTACGGAGACGGCTGAGCAGTTCAATATTCACCAATGTTGGATGTCGGGGCATAGGGACATGCCAGGCAATTGTAAGGTCGATGAACTCTCCAGAATAGGAACAACTATACCCAACCTGCCGGAGAAAGGCACCTCAGGTATACCAATCGCTACTCGCAAACTTAAATTTAAGCTGGATGCTGTCGAGAGTACGAATCTTAGGTGGACAAATGGATCAACGTGTCTAGCGACAAAACAGATTTAGCCTAACCTGGATCTAAAACGTTCTAAGAATTTGAAATTTGATTTCTCTCAACAGATTTCATATCGGCACAATACCAGGTATCATCATTGGACACTGTCTAATAGGCAAGCCTACTACAGGGCTAGGCATTTTTGCAAACGACTTTTACAGAAGCTGCATGGATGAAGAAAAGAAGGAAACTATTTCAAACCTTCTTTGTTTCTGCTCACCTCTCTCCGCAGAAGGAAGCTTCACTTAGGAGCCCCATATTATGACGAGTTAGGTGACCTGATATCAATATTAAGAGCCTCCTGCGCTCAAAATGGTTTTAGCGAGTAGATAGATAGACTTTCTCCCATGATTCACATGGTATCATAATGGAACTATTATTGGTCTAAGTATATTGGCGATTCTCAGCTAGCAGCCACTTCAATCTAACCTAACCTAACCATGGCTCTCAGTCTGGATTTGCTCGTTCGAGCCTTTTTTGACGAGGCGATGCCGCAGTGTGCCATTCGGAATTTTGACGCTTTGTTCCTGGATCGTATTCAAAAAACCCAATGTCTCCGTACCCGATTTCCACAATCCAACACAAAATTTGTTGGTGTACTGTTGTTCAATCGTTCGCTGCGTTTTGAGCTTGCACCGAGTCACTCGATAGGGGTCCACTAAAAACTCGTTCTAGCCTGAACAAACGGTCCCAGGCGACTGAAGCTTGGCCAGACCCCCCACCACCGAGCCCACTTGGAAAAATTGTTCCCGATACTTTTTATATAAACCATGTTTGTTCCGCATTTCCTGCATTTCGCCGCAGTTGGGAGTTGGGACACTATGGGTGATTGTTCTACCAAAACAGCTGTAGATAGGCCCAGAAGCATTCATGTCCAATTAAAAATTGTTTTAGGTGGAAGTCCACTTCATCATGTGGACGATTTATTCAGATCCCTGATGCATTTCTTCCTCACTTACATGTCCATCATTTTCTTTATAACCGTTTCCACCTTTGCTGCCACTTCGTAATACTTTGGTCCCTTTTTTGTTTTAGCGGTCTCCAGCAAAGAATATCTACAGGTATTATACAAACGCGGATGAATATGGCATTATCGGATACCTTGCGATATGCGGTACACTCTCGTAGTGCACTAAGCAAAAAAACAAGCACATGCATGTGAAGGAATACTCAACTGTAGACAACATATTTTTATTAACGAGTATCTTTTAAGAATATATCTGTCTAAGGAAAAGAAATTGTATGCAATCTTCCTAGATTTTAAAGCGGCTTTTTACTCTATCAGTAGGAATTCCCTCTTCTTCAAGCTAAGCAATATAGGAATGTCAACGAAGATGCTCAAAGTAATTCAAAGTCTTTATGAAGAAAACTATACCTCAGTCTGGGATGGAAATGAAGGATTCGCCTGGTTTCAGACGAAAATAGGAGTTAAACAAGGCTGTCTACTAAGTCCTCTACTCTTTTCGCTCTTTTTAGTTAACTTCACAACATATTTACCAGGTGGTAATATGTTTGTCGGGCTGAACATCAAAATGCTCCTGTATGCGGACGACATTGTTATATTTGCAGAGACCCCCACACATGTTGAAAATAATGATAAACAGTTTGCAGCTGTACTACTGTTTGTGGAATATTAAAGTTGGTTTTTCGAAATGGGATAGGGAGGTTTGCAAGAGACAAAAAATGGAATTATGAAAGCGAGGAACAGGTGGGCGCAGTGGTTAGTGTATCCGACAACTGCGCGTGAGGTTCGTTGTTCGAATCGCAGATAACACCAATAAGTTTTGTCGCCTCTCGCGAACGTCTGACAGACATCCGAGAGTATTGTTGTCTCGAAAATGCTTCTCAAAGTGAAAACTGGACTCCGGATACGGCACAAAACTGTTGGTCCCTTCCATTCGTACGAAAAATATAACGCACACAGTACGCGTTGCTTCAAAAAGCTGCAAAGGCCCTAAGCTCTTCATGGGCTGTTTGCCCTGAATATGTTAGTAAAGCGAGGAACATAGGAGCATAGTAAAGGAACATAGGTACCTTGGAATCATCATCACGCCAAAGCTATCGGTTCAGAAAACATCTTCAAGAGAAACTGAAGGAAACCAAAACAGCCATCAACTGCAATTGAAGAGGAAAATGGGGAAAAGAAGTTGTAGCCTCTAGTACAAAATTTAAACTTTTTGAGGCAGTAATGAAGTCAAAAATGTGTAATGCGGCTCAGGTATGGGGATTTCTCCAATATGAAGAGGTGGGGAAATCGCTAAGATAATTTATTAAAAAAATATTCCGACGCCCAGAAAAGCCCTACCTAGATGTTACACCTCGAAACTGGAGCTCGTCCGTTGTACATAATATTTAGGCTTAGGATGCACTTCAGCTATATAGAGGAAGTAATGTCACTTCCAAATCACCAGCTGCTCCATATGATAATAACCCACTTTCGTCAACGGTTCTTCGAGGAATAGTCAAGGCTGGGTTTTCAACACGTTATACAACTTATATTCAAAGAAATCAGTGTGGAGTCTTGGAAAATCTCTTTTCAGACTCTACTGAGTGACAACGAAAGGACTAGCTTCCTAAAGTTTACAGAAAGGGCACAGGAAAGTGAGTCTAGAAACGAGCCTTAGCATCTAAATAACGTACTACATGGACCGAGTAAAACACAAAGCTTAGGGAGAAAGAAAATGTGCAGCATTTTGTAGGAATATTATTTATTTTTTTTTTTTCGAGGGTAGGTGAAAATCTTCAACAAGACACTATGAGGATCGACAGCGCGTGCTCATAGTAGTGTGGGATTCTTACCCACTAAAAAACCTCCCTTCAAAACAGACTTGTTTTCATTTTTACTACAACTAAGTATTTGACTTATCAAGTAGTTTTCATTTCACGTAATAAGGACGTTTTGCAGGGACCTTCCCATTAGAAGTTCTTGCTAGCTCCGCAGTTTAGACGCGGTTACTTATCGTGCTAAGTCTAAAGGTTTGGTTCTTTGTAGACGGCGCAGTAAATTTCTTTCTTCCAAAACTTGGAGGACTGTAATATTTACGTGACTTTCTAGTCGACTTCTATGCTTTCTCGCGTAGGTTTGAATTTCGTCTTGGATTGTTTTAATGCCAAGGTCTCTATGGAAATCGCTATTTCTGATATACCATGGCGCATTTACAATACCTCTTAGCACTTTGTTTTCAAAAGTTTGTAAAATTTTAATATTACTTATTTTGGTACAACCCCAGAGTTGTATACCATATGTCCATACAGGCTTTAGCACTTGCTTATATAAAAGCAGTTTGTTCTCTATATTAAGCTTGGAATATTTTCCAAGTAACCAATACATTTCTCGATATTTGTTACCTAGTTCTTTGCGTTTTTTCTTAACGTGCGTTTTCCATTTCAGCCTTGCATCAAGTGTCATTTCAAGATACTTAGCCTCGTTTGCAAACGGAATTTGAACCGAGTTTGAAAAGATCGGCAAATTATTTATTTTCATATAAGTAAAATTTACATGAACATATTTGGTCTCGTTAAGTGCGATTCGCCAAACCTTTGTCCATTCATTTACTCTATCCAAAGCCTCTTGCAGTTCTGTAGTATCTTCGACCGTTTTACCTACTGCCAAGATAGCAGTGTCGTCGGCAAATGTAGCTAGCTCAGTGCCTTCTACTTGCGGTATATCACGGGTGTATAATAGATACAAGACTGGACCAAGAACGCTTCCTTGCGGCACCCCAGCCATTATTTCCTTGAAATCTGAATATTCATTTCCACATTTGACGCGGAATAGTCTATTCGTAAGGTAGTTCTTCAAAATATTATATAGGTGCTCTGGCAGAACTTGTCGTAATTTAAACTTTAAGCTTTCGTGCCAGACCTTGTCAAAGGCTTGAGAGACGTCAAGGAATACGCTTGAACAAATCTTTTTTTCTTTAAGTGACTTTTCGATTACATGTGTTATTCGATGTACTTGTTCAACTGTAGAATGCTTACTTCTGAATCCGAATTGATGATCCGGAATGAGATGCCTTTCTTCTATTACCTGATGTATTCGCCTCATCAATATTCTCTCGAACACCTTGGATATAATTGGAAGAAGCGAAATCGGTCTATAAGACGTTTTTTCATTCAGCGGTTTTCCGGGCTTAAGGACCATTATGATTTCGGCGACTTTCCATTGACTCGGAACATATTCTAGTCTAAGTGCGACGTTTATAATGAACAGAAGCTTAATTAGAGCTTTTCTTGGTAGTGCTTTAAGAACCTCTCCCGTAATTAGGTCGTATCCAGGAGCCTTCTTAGGTTTAAGTTTCTTTATTTCTTCCTTAAGTTCGGTAAGTGTTGCATTTCTTATTACGCTATTAGCTATATAAGACGTATTTATATTTTCAATAAGAGCTTGTCCATCAAACGGTTTGAAAGTTTCTTCCAGGTGGGTGGCAAAAACTTGCGCTTTCTCTTTATCATGTCTGGCCCATTCGTCTTGATTTTTCCTAATTGGTGCGGCTTGAACTTGAGGTTTTTTAATACCTTTTATAGCCTTCCAAAGCGAGTAATTAGAATCTTTTTCTGCCGTTAAGCTTTCTAGGTAAGTTTGCAATTCATTATTCTTAAGGTTTTTAATAGAACTTTTTAGTGAGTTGCACAAACGGTTGAGATGTGCTTTATGTTGCGGAGCCCGAGTTTGTTGCCATTTTTTGCGTGCTTTTCTCTTCTCCTTAATCATCTCTTTTATTTCCTGCGGATAAGTTTGAATGTAGCTTGCCGGCGTTTTCTTTGGTTTGGGAGTATTCTTCCACGCGGTATTCTGTAGGAATTCGACGAAGCGATCAACTTCAACTTCAAGTTCATATGGCGTTTTAAGTGATACGCTCAGCTCAGTATTTGCTTCAATATCTTTTTTAAGTCCATCCCAATTAGTTTTCGCGCTGGTTAATCTGACCGGTCCTACTTTTTTAATCAGAGCATCGCTTATCGTCATAATGATTGGAGAATGATCAGAGGAGAGATCAAAGCTTTCTTCAACTTGTATACAGTTGCCAGATATTCCTTTAACAACAAAGAAATCGATCAGATCAGGTAACTTATTTCTATCAGTCGGCCAATATGTTGGTTTACCCGTCGAGTGAAAATCACAACTGTATTGCATACCCGCATTATAAAGCTTTCTACCTTTCTGAGAGCCGTACCTTGAACCCCAGAAGGGGTGTTTCGCGTTGAAGTCGCCACCAATAATAAAATTTGGTTTAAGGAAGTTAAAGATGTTTGTGAAATCACTTTCTTCAAGTTTACATCGCAGTGACAATATATAGACGAAATGATAAAGGCAAAATGTCTATTTCTAACACGTACCGTGCTTAGTTGCATTGAAGGAATATGCCCCACTTTGGGTGAGATTGGACGAGTTCAAAGGAGTGAATTCACTCTATCTAAAGAGTGTCCCATAATTCACGCAAAATTTGAATTTTGCGCCATTTAATAGTACAGTGGTGCCAACGGAAAAAAGATAACAATGTGACAGCCGACATTTCGGGGTTAGTAAAAATGGAGCGCTATACGAAAGAACAACGCATTTTCATTGTTGAGCAATATTTTAAAAATAATGAAGGTTTGTCAGCTACAGTCCGCAATTTTCGTACAAAATGATGAAGCTCATTTTCATCTTGATGGCTTCGTTATTCGTCAAAATTGTCGCATTTGGGGTTCAGAAAACCCACGAGTAATTGTTGAGAATCAAATGCATCTACAACGCGTGACTTTTGGTGCGGATTTTGGGCTGGAGGCATTATCGAAAATGCGGCTGGTCAGGCAGTAACAATTAATGGTGTTCGTTATCGTGACATGATAACCCAGTTTTTAGTGCCTAAATTACAAGATATGGGTGTGACCAACATGAGGTTTCAACAAGACGGTGCCGGATGCTATACAGCCAGAGAAACAATTCAATTACTGCATCAGTCATTTCCTAATCGTGTAATCGGCCGTTCTTGCGATCAGAATTGGCCACCCAGATCTTGCGATTTAACGCCGTTGAACTTTTTTCTTTGGAGTTTTTTGAAGACAAAGGTCTATGCAAACGAGCCCACGACCACCAACGCCTTGAAAGAGGAATTGGGGGGGGGGTGTTAATGAAATTCAGTCACATTTGTGCGAAACGGTCATAGAAAATTTCAATAAAAGAGTACGTACTTGCCAGCAAAGCCGTGGTGTCCATTTATCCGATGTGCTATTCCATACATAACCCCAATCTGTATACTCTATGAATCATTAAACAATTTAAGCTTTCTAATTAAAAATCTGTATTTTCTATCAAAATTACATTTTGCATGAATTATGGGACACCCTTTACAAGCATAGACACACTAATTGGTCAGGATGGGCGGTTGTGCATAGCTGTGCAAAGTCTATACTGCGATATCGTCAAAAAATGTTTAATGAAGCATTTTAAATTATAATAGATTAACTACACACTGCTTAATTCATAGAGTACATACTTATAAAATGTTAAAGGAGCTAGGTTAGGTTAGGTCGGCTGTCCACACGAAAGTGCAGACACACTTAGATCACTGAGGGTCCATTGTGATACCATGGATCAACCATTAGGCCACTCATGGACAAACAAAACCAACCGGAGCTTTTAATAAAGCACATGATGTACAAAGACGCCAGATCGCCGAGGTCTTCAAGGAAGGGCGACCCTAGATGGAGCATTCTTTTATGCGACAGAGCTAGAAAAGTGCACAGGAGGTCAAAGATGGTTTTCTCCTCCTACTCGTCCCTACAGCTTCTGCAGAAGTCGTTGGAGAAGACTCCATGTCTTGTGCCCTGTTTGCCTATAAGATAGTGTTAAGTGAGAACACCGACAACGCAGCTGATCTGTGATCACTTTAGCTTGACCAACTCGGCACTACGTTTCTGGTCCAGCTCTGTCTCGAAATGTGACACGTTGAGCTGTTTTCCCATCTGTGGTTGGTCTTACTAATAGCGTTCAGCTTTAATAAATTCTTACATGTAGCGAAAGGCATACCAAGGACTTGCCTATCAGACAGAATCCTTAAAGTAGTACCCTGTCCGGCGAGCTCGTCCATCCTGCAGTTTCCTGGAATGTCCCTCTGACTTGGCACCTAGTACAGGTGAATGTTAAACTGCTATGTCATCTCCACAAATGGCAGTTTAAGGGGGCCTTTGAAGCGATGGAGTTAAGATTTAGATTTTTTAGATTAGATTAGATTTATTAAATTTTCAGATTGTACAAAATTTACGTAAAAGAAAAGTACTTAAATTTTAAAGGCATGGCTCAACGCCGCCTGTCAAAGACTACCAAGCTTTTGGTACAATTTTAATAATCTTTCAGTAATGTTTACTTCTAACTTTTTTATTTTAAAAATCTTCTTCAATGATCCTTCTTCTGTAACTTATCGTTGATTCACAGTATGATATGAGAGCTTTACAATTAGAACCGTTTAATAGCTCAGTTACTTCTTCGCTCGATACCCCTGATACCCCGGAATACTGGGCACCTTTCCAAGAAGTGTACAGCGTTCTCTCTTTGAGCTTAGTTGCAAACTGAGCAGCGAACTGGAAGATCCTCCCTGTGTGGAACGAAGTTGAGTGACAAAACCTCTTCTCTGGCACGAAAAATCAAAGAGAAACATCTGTTATAATCCTTAAAGTAATTAAGGGGACCTAGGGCCCTTTAGATTTCCCTGTGTGTTGATGCCTCTGCTTCCTTGATATATTTGTTACGCAGGCATATATCTACGTGAGATATAAAGTCGTAGAGTATACCCTTCCAATTAGTCTGAGCATTCCAGTCTAGGCTAAGGTCGTATCCATATGTCTCCGCCAGATTTAACATGTCCTTGTCAGTTGTTGGGAGTTGAAATGACCTACGAAGATAAAACCTCTGCAGTTTTTCTTCCAAGTCATAATACTTATGACCCCATGACTGCGCTCCGTAAAACAGTATGGATCTGGATACAGCTTGTAACGAAGCGTTACACTTTTTATCGTCTCCACTGTGGTTCACTTTCGCGGGCGCTACTGTCCATACCTGGTGCAGTATAAACAAACAACATCTAGCGATGATCACGCCATGTGAACATGACCACTTCTCTCAATCTCATTGGCCAAGCGGTTTGCAAAAGTGAATTGCATCCGCTTTTACAATTCGCATTCGCTTCTTGCAGGAAATTTCATAAGGCGGACATTGAGAGATGTGGTCGTCAGAGTTCCTCACTCAGTGGTTAGTACCAATTTCGAGTACTTGTGAGCCAACTCTCCGACGTGGTGATACCACAGGAATTTTTTATCGTTCGTCTCTGGACTTGGACGATTTATAAATCGGACCTGATGCTGACCGCAGCCATCCTCCTCAAGGATAAGGATTGGATTGCCAGTCCTGAACTTAATCCTCGAGTTGGAGGATCCGATCCGTGCTCCTAGGAGTTTGCCGCGCTTTTGGAAGCTAGGTACCTGCCTTAAGCAAGTGCTGCTAAATGACGGCCTTAAGCCGTTGCTGCCAAGCGACTGCCACGAACAGTTGCTTCCAAGTGACTGCCACGAACAGTTGCTGCCCAAGTGACTGCCACAAGCAGTTGCTGCCCAAGTGACGGCCCTAAGCCGTTGCTGCGAAGTGACTGCCACGAGCAGTTGCTGCTTAAGTGACGCCGCAAGGTGTTGCTGCCAAGTGACGGCCTTAGCCGTTGCTGCCAAGTGACTGCCACGAGCAGTTGCTGCCTAAGTGACGCCGCAAGGTGTTGCTGCCAAGTTACTGCCCAAGTGACGGCCCTAAGCCGTTGCTGCCAAGTGACTGCCACGAGCAGTTGCTGCTTAAGTGACGCCGCAAGGTGTTGCTGCCAAGTGACGGCATTAGCCGTTGCTGCCAAGTGACTGCCACGAGCAGTTGCTGCCTAAGTGACGCCGCAAGGTGTTGCTGCCAAGTTACTGCCCAAGTGACGGACCTAAGCCGTTGCTGCCAAGTGACTGCCACGAGCAGTTGCTGCCTAAGTGACGCCGCAAGGTGTTGCTGCCAAGTGACGGCCCTAAGCTGTTGCTGCTCAAATGTCCATCACCAGCGGACGCTTATCAGTAGTTAGTAGAGTAGTTAGTAAGTTAGCAAGTAAGAAAACAAGGCCGACGTAGGTATCCGAATATTGTTATTGTAGTGTTGAATAAATAATTTACCTCTTTACCCAAAGTTTCCGGTGTTTCTTTGGGAGACCCTGGGTCCGACGAGCACCTCAGCCTTCGGAAAACACCCTCACAAGCTTCAAAGACTGTAAGGTGTATTTCGATTCTGGAAACAAATTCGCCACATGGAGTTTATTACATTCTTAGACTGTGCTAATTTTTCACATAGATGGGTGTCCAAACTCAAGTTACTCGATAGTACAACTCTCAAGTATTTATAGTGCTTAACCACTTCAATCGGTTCACCGTTAAATCTCCATCTTTCTGTTCTACATAGCCTGCCACCTCTTCTCCTAAGAATCATAATTTTTGATTTGTCCACGTTTAGTTTTAAATTAAATAGTGTGCAGTAGTCGTACAGCCGGTTTATCATAAGCTGCAAGGACTCTGGTGATTTAGCCAATAGGACAATATTATCTGCTTACAGAAGAGCCTTAATAAGAGTACCTGCGAATATGACTCCTCCTGGCAAGTAATCAATAATATCCTCTATGTAAAGGACAAATACTGATGGGCTGGCATTACATCCTTGTCTTACTCCTATTTTTGTAGAAAACTACTTCGACAATTCGTCATCGTTCCAGACTGCTGCTTTGGTATTGTTGTATAAATCCTTCAGTACATTTCCAAACTTATAAGTCAATCCGTACTGGTACAATTTGTAAAAGAGTCTTTGTCGGTCTACTGTATCGAAGGCTGCCCTAAAGTCGATGAAGAACGTGTAAAGCTTCTGTTTCCGTTCGACGAATGTCGCTATGTTTCGCAGTACAAAGATGCGATCTGTAGTAGAGTACCCAGCTGGGAACCCAGCTTGAAACTCTTTCAGAAGTGAGTTCTCCTGCATCCAACGCATTAATCGGGTTTGCAGAATACTTGTAAAGATTTTTGCTAATGCATTCAGAAAGGAAATGCCACTATAGTAGGATGGGTCCGACGAGTCTCCTTTCTTGAAAATCGGGAATATTACTGCTTGTTTAAAGCTTTCCGGTACGTTTCCAGTTTCAAATATGGAGTTGTAGACTGACGTAATGGTTACCACAAATTCGGCAGAGCTATATTTATAGAATTCGACTGGAACTCTATCAAATCCGGGAGCTTAAAAATCATTGGATCGGGCTAATAGGTTAGATTAAGTTAGGTTAGGTTAAGGTGGCTGTCCTAACAGGGTCAGGACACACTTAGACCGCTTGGGTCCATTGTGATACCACATGAGTAGTGACCGGTAGTCACCGGTAACCGAGGGAACCTTAACCTTTCTCATGAGGGTGTTAGCTGAGAATGCTGACTGAAAAGGGTAGAGAGGGTGACTGACTCAGTCAACCCTGAAGTCAAAGTGTACCGAGAAGGTATAGTGTGCAACAAGTGATGGGGGGTGATTGATTCAATCGATCCCCCATACTGTGTGTGCAAGTTATATTGGCAGGTCCCATAAACCGTGTAGGTGAAGAGGTGCATTAGTATAGTAGAGTGACTGATTCAGTCTAACTCTAATTGATGTTATGCATGATATTCACTAGGTGGGGTGACTGATTCAGTCAAACCCTTCATACCTAGGTGGACCGTGTAGGTGCAGAGGAGCATAAGCGTACATAGAGTGACTGATTCAATCGAACTCTAAGTACTGCTATGCATAAAGTGTGGACTAGGAGGGGTGATTGTTTCAATCGAACCCATACCTAGGTGGACCGTGGAAATAGTGGGAAATGCAAAGTAGAGCGAGATGACTGATGCAGTCAATCTTGCACTAGTATACAGTCGAACTTTAGGAAATGGTTTGGCTAGGTAGGGTGACTGCTTCAGTCAAACCCTTAGTACCTAGTTCACCGTGTAGGTGGTGTGCATGTGAGTAATAGGGGATTGATTGACTCAATCAATCTCTGTTACTCCTATGTAGTATTGTCATTTACAGGCATTGGTCTAGTGATATCGGAGGGTTAACTATCGATCTTGGGAGGTGTCTCTTGCAGTACCTCTTGGGGATTGATAGTAACCAATAACGAGGGAAGGAGGGGTGGTGGTGGTGTGGGAGGGCATTTCAGCTAAACCAGTTGGATTTACCTATGTATCTATTTAAGTTTCTAATGTCTATGTTAGACAGGTCACTTAGGTCCTCAAAGAAGTATTCACCTAGTAGCTTCTTTCTTAGTATGGCTAGCGCTGGGCATGTGCCGAGGAAGTGGAGACTATTCTCCTCCTCCTCTTCATCTCTGCAGCTTCCGCAGAAATCGTTTGCTGGGACACCCATTCTAGTGGCGTGTCTACCTAACAAGCAGTGTCCTGTGATTATTCCTACTGTGAGGCTTATGTTCCTTCTATTTAATGGGAGGAGGTTTTTGGTTTTCTTTGCGTCTAGTAAAGGCGTCTAGTAAAGATCTTCCTGGTCGATGCGCACGTAGCTAAATTACTCCATCTATTGTTTGCAATAGATTGCGCTTCGTTAAACATACAGATTTTCATCAATTGTATTAGTGGTGCCGATACGTCTCTATTGACATCTAGAGGTAGTACGGTGCCTTGTTTAGCTATTTCATCCGCTTTACAGTTGCCTGGAATATCTCTGTGTCCCGGGACCCAGCACAGAGTAATATTGCATCTGTCCGCAATCTCGTTAAGAGATTCGCGGCAATGTTTGACCAACTTAGATCTTATTGTTGGCGTTTCCAGAGCTTTAATCGCTGACTGACTGCCTATGTAAAGGACGATAGAGTTACCATCTATCGGGTACATATAGAGTCTGGGCGCTGCTTCACGAACAGCCGATATTTCCGCCTGAAAGATGCTACAGTGGGCCGGAAGTCGGAGAGCTACGTTTATCATAGGTGATTCGGAAAATATACCTAATCCTGTGCCCTCCGATGTTTTGGAACCATCTGTATAGATTTCGATTGCGGCGTCATTTAGAATGATACCTTCATCCCATATGGATCTGTCAGGTATGGTGGTGTTATATTTGATATTAAAATCAATAAATGGGGATATGTAATCTGTTACTCTGTGATTGGAGTTTTGTAAGATTTTCATGTGGCTAATTTGTGAGCTTGACCACTGGAGAGATTCTCTAAGTCTTAGGGCTGCTTTAGATGCTATCATTTTTCCAAAGATGTCAATGGGATATATATTAAGTAGGGTTTCTAAGGCGGCTGTCGGAATGGACCTGAGAGCCCCTGTGATGCATACTCTTTCGATAGAGTTTGTGTTGCACCTTGTTTCGAGTGCAGGCTACCAGACGAGAACGCCATAAAGCAGGATTGGTCTGACCACCGCCAGGTACATCCAGTGGACTATATTAGGTTGAAGATCCCATTTTGGACCTATAGCCTTTTTACAGGTGTAGATGGCGATTTTCGCTTTCTTGGTTTGGTCTAGAATATTCTGTTTCCAGTTAAGTTTACTATCGAGGGTCAACCCTAAGTATTTTACTTTGTTTGTAAAGCTGAGTTCCATGTTTCCAAGCTTAGGTGGGGCTATGAACGGGATTTTGTATTTCCTAGTAAAAACTACTAGTTCAGTTTTGGGCGGGCTTAAGTTGAGCCCAACGCTGTCCGTCCATTTCGCTACTAAATTTAGCGCCGAGTTCATTAGTTCTTTTAGGGTTTGGGTTAGGCTAATGCTTCACTCATTTCGAGAGTTGAAATTTCACTATCTAAAGTTTGATTTACAAACAATAGTTTCGCATACAGCATGGGAAGGGCGTTGCTTATCGGGTTAAATAGACTTTCAAAATGTCTTTAAGGACATCAGCTGTTAGTTGGGTATTTCTTTGTAAAGTATTTCCTTTTAACTATTTACCTGTTTTCCAAAAATCTGCTGAGCTTTTACAAATGGAAAGTTTTTGAGCCTCGGCTACAAAGAATTCTGCCTTCTTCCTTCGACATATGTGTTTATATTGGGCCTTAGCTTGACCGTAGAGCATCTTGAATAATGGGCCGTTAAATTTTCTGAATGCTCGCAGAAGGGAGAATGTGCGCTTTCTGCTTTTCAAACAATTTTCATCAAACCATGGCATTTTATTCAGCAATCTCTTCTTTTCATTGGTGTTTTGCAACTGACTGGCAATTGATTGCTTTATTACTGACTCCAAGTCGCTTAAAGTGAGTTCACTATTTTCAGGCAGGTCTGACAAGTGCCGATTAAGGTTAAGCCTGTACAAATTTTCATTAAATTTATTCCATTTGAGTTTAGAAAGAAGTTTCAGTTCGTACATCACATCCCTTGCACTCAAGGAAGCAGCTAAGGTGAAAAACTTTTGCAAAGTTGTAAATCTAGTAATAGGAAGTATTCAAAATCACATTGCTACTGTTACTAATGTTCGTGTGTTGTTCGCAAAACGGTAAGTACTCGTAACACTCCTCATTGGAATTTAAGATCTCTTTACAAAATGTGTGATCGGTTATCGGTGCAAGTACCAATCACATTCATTCAACTTTTCTTGTAATAAAATTGAATGATGCAATCATGCAACACGTATGAGAAACCGAATGTAAAAATCAAAGGAAATTCTCCGCGATTAGTTCGGACACCACCCATGGAATAGACATGTACTGAAACCTATTATCATTTAAGTTTGAAACTCAATGCCTTAACAAAACGACTCTGTCAAAGTTCTTGAACACGCCAGTTCACAGTCAACGAAGAGGAAACGTGAAATATGATGCAAGGAATAGTTGAAGATAGGTGCTTTATGAGGCATCTACAAGTCACCTATTCTGGAAGGCGGTTACTTTAGATACCTTATTCGAAAAAGATTTTCTCCAAAATAATATCACATCAAAGGGCAGCGGCCAAAATATTTGCAGTTTTTTTTAAGTAGTATCTAGTCCACGTTTCAAACGAGAACGGATATGAATGATGTACTATAGTGCTCACAAAAATCTGTGACTAGCCTGGTAGCCTCAGAACTAAGTTATCAAGCTTCTTGGGGTCACTTAGCCGACAATTGCTCTTTCTAGGATGTTCCTAGCTCTTGTGTAATTTTGGCATTCAATCAGTGCATTATTATTATTATTATTACTATTTGTGTAGGGTTATTTTGCACTGCGACCTAATGGTCTATTGTGCCCCCTGCTAATACCTTGGAGAGGTTTGTTCCCTCGTTAGAGTCCCCTTCGCAATTGCAATTCCTGCGGAATTGTGTTCGAAGGTCATATGCTCTTACTTTTCCTCGGCGAGAATAGTTCACCTTAGAGCTCTTTCTCCAAACCAGTTTCTTTTAACAATCTGAGAATGAGAAGTCGGTCCATGGTTGGCATATCCTCTTCTGATACTTGGTATGTGCCCAAATATTTCAATCTTTTGTGGGTCAGTGCCCCATAGGGCTCCAGAATGCGTTCCGGAGTCTCACATGACTCGTTGCAGAATCTGCAAAGGCCTTCATTTGTTATACCTAGTTTCCGTAGATGCCCCCTGAGTTTGCAGTGCCCCGTTAGGAAGCCTGTTAGGATCCGTAGGTTATTCTTGCTAAGGCAGATGCAGGCTTCGAATCTTTTCCGGTTGTAATATCCTAGTAGTTTCTTAGCTTGCCTCAGGCCTGTGGTATTGTTCCAGGTTCTTGCCCTGTCTTCTCTCACCAATCAATGCATGCTCTGCGTTCTGCACTTTTCCCTCACAGAGCTGGCAGAATTGGTCATCCGCGTGCTTGTACTTGTAGAGATACTACCAGAAACATCCATGCCCCGGTGAAAATTGTGTAAGGTAGTAGTTTACCTCCCGATGCTTTCTGCTAATCCATTCGCCAACTTCGGGGATCAATTTGTATGGCCATCGCCCTTTGGTTGTGATGTTTCACCTATGTTGCCATTCTGCTTTTATAGCTTCTACAGTTGTTGTTCTGTCATCGTGCCGTTTTCACGTTTCTTCTTGGCATCTAGATCGATAGGCATTCGACCCGATATTACACTTATCGCATCCGCTGACACAGATCTCTTAAAGATGTGATTCTATGCGCTGAGTTCATTGTTCTTATGTACGTCTTACGGTGCGTCGCTGATGCCTTTATTGGGGCCGCATACAGCAGTATTAACATACTCACGGTCTTTAGGAGATTTCTGTTTGGCTACCTTGGTTTCCCAATATTTTGTTATTAGTCTGCATAGTGGCGCTACTGCCCGAGAGGCCTTCTCGCCTGCGGACGTTAAGTGGTCTCTGAAGCTGAGTCTCTATGGTAAGGTGTTCCACTTTCTAACGGCTGCTTATGAGAACGACTTCGGTTTTGTGGTCGGCTAGTTTTAAACCTGATGTCTGCTTCACGTTTGTGATTGCTTAATTGGAGTTTTGCACAACTTCCTCTAATGTTTTGGCCACTACTACAACTGCAGTATCGTCGGCATAACCAATGATGCCTACTCCATTCGGCCTTTTTGTTCTTAGAATGCCATCGTACATTATGTTTCATAAAATTGATCACAGGCCAGACCAACCCTTGTAGAACTCTTCCGGTGATTTTGTACTTCTTTAGTCCCTCTTCCGTGTCATAGTAGATGGTTCTGTCTTGAAGATAGTGCACAATTACCCGCAGTGGGTAATTTGGTACCTGCAGTGTCCCTACAACTTCTGCAGTAGTCATTGTAAGAAAGACATAGCCATATGCTCAGTCAGGACGGCGGCAGCAGTTACTAGATCACTTCTTACCGTGGGCTGGACATATCGATATAACTGCAGCACATGTATCTAATTGGTTGTATCAACTTTCTCGACCGATTCTATGTCTATTTCCATGCATAATGTACTAAGCGGTGTAATGTCCTCGATAAGGGCATATGAAAGTGGGAAAAAGAGACACCGCTTCACCAAAATCCTTTAGACCCATCAGCTTGACCTCATTCGTGTTAAAGACGCTAGAAAAGCTCATAGATTATCACCTAAGAATGACTGTGGTGGAAAGAATACCTCTCAACCGCAATCAACATGCCTACAGAGCAGGAAGATTCACGGAAACTGCGCTCTATCAGCTGACAGTTGGGTTCAGGATACACTGCAGAGCAAGGAAACAGCAGTATGCGCATTTCTAGACATCAAAGAGCCTTCGATAACACCTCCCATGAAGCAATTAGAAGGGGTCTCGAAATAAAAGTAGTTAATCACACCACAATTAACTGGATGTGTGAGATGCTAAGAACTAGGACTGCTGAGATAGAGGTGGGTCAAAAAATCATCACAATAAGCTCCACTAGAGGCGGTCCTCAAGGAGAGGTATTATCACCATTGTTGTGGAGCCTAGTAGCAGATGAACTACTGCACAAATTGACAGGTGCCGGCATTACGTGCCAGGGGTACGCCGCCGTTATAGTCATTGCCGCAAGAAGAAAATTTAAAGAAACGCTATGCGAAATCATTCAGAGGGGACTACGAATCACACAGAAGTTGTGTAAAACGGTAGGACTTAGAGTGAACCCTACCAAAACCACTGTGATACCCTTCACCAAGAAAAGGCAGTTAAAGCGTATGCAACCCATCCTGTCGGAAGGGATCAGGGCTGACCCACAGAAACAGGTCAAGTATCTAGGTCTAACACTAGACAGCAAACTCCTCTGGAGAGAACATGTAGAAACTGTGGTAACTAAAGCCACCAGAGCACTTATGGTGTGCAAGAACATTTTAGGAAAGACCTGGGGTTGCAGCTCAGCCACACTGAGATGGATGTACTTGATGATAGTAAGACCCATGATCACTTACGGGGCAGTGGCATGGGTTAACAGAATTAGACTAACAACGACGAGGACATCCCTCAACAAAGTGCAAAGATTAGCCTGTATATGTATAACAGGAGCCATGCGAACCTGTCCCACAGCAGCTCTAGAAGTGATCGTAGGGATACCTCCACTACACATAGTGCTAGAGCGAATCGCCAAGGAGACCATTTTAAGAATCAGCAAAGAGGGCATCGGGAAGGGAACATGCATAGCAAATAAAGAGCGTGTAACCCTATCCAAATCGGTGCCGCTTCTGGACTGGCCCAGAGATGATATGGTCAAGAAATACTGCTTTGAAAGTAATTTGACTCAAAGCTGAGCAACAAAAGAGATTGGAGCAGCGAATCCAATAAATACCAACTCAAACAACACACAATTAAATGGTACACAGACGGATCGAAAACATATGCTGGCACTGGGGTAGGAGTGTACGGGCCCAGGGCTTGATATTCAGAATCACTGGGAATATTCCCCAGTATGTTTCAAGCGGAAGTTCACGCGATCGAAAGATGCGCGCAATTCAACTTAGGCAGGAAATATCGCGGGCAGGACATCGCGATTCTATCAGACAGCTAAGCCGCTATTAAAGCACTGACCTGGGAGAAACAAACAAAGTAACTCTCTACAGGACATGTAGGAGTGGAGGGGAACAAAGCAGCTGATGAACTAGCTAGAAACAGATCAGACACGCCGTTCCTTGGACCACAGCCCTCTGTGGGATAGGACCTCACAAAATAAGAGAAGACTTAAGTAAAGAAAAAGAGAACAAATGGGCCAAACATTGGGACGATATCCCCCAAACAAGACAGGCAAAGGAACTTCTGGGGAAATACAACCAGAAAATAAGCAAAGCCTGCCTAAGAGTTAGTAAGAATCAGCTTCGCATCTTGGCGGGCATGTTAACAGGTCACTGCAGACTTAAGGAGAACCTTAGGAAACTGGGAATAGAGGGAGACGGACACGGCATATTCTGCAGGGACTTCGAAGAAACGCCAGCGCACCTTCATATGGAATGCGAAGCATCCAAAAAAGAGGAACCACCTAGGTGCCTACCTCCTATCAGAAACGGATTTACCTTCGCTGGATCCACTGAAGATACTCCGGTTTGCTGTAGCAGCTGGACTGGAGGAATATCCAGCCTAGAATGTCTAAAAATAAGTTGTGTTATGCTATTTTCCTCTTTGAAGGTGCAATGCGATTTGACCGAACGCTGTTCTTCCACGGTGTGTAGTGTTGTTGGCTGAGTTGGGCAAAGAAAATTCCACTCAGTGTGCAGGAACCCGGGTCCGTTCCACCAAAGATCGTTACCTTCCAGTTCACCAGGCAGAACTCCTCCTGACGCCATGTCTGCTGGATTGAGGTGAGATGGGATGTACTTCCAGCTGCTTGTCCGAGTCAATCTCTGAATCTCTGCGACTCGATTGCCTACGAAGGTAGTCCACCTTGATGGTGATGCTGAAATCCAGGACAAAGTGATGGTCGAGTCGGTCCACGCAAATTTCGGCATATTTTCTAAGCCAAGAACTGTTGAGGTGTAGTCGATCAGACCAGCTATAATTACAGCTCCACACAGCTCCAATCGAGGTAGCGAAACAGTCTTCAGAGGAGCCACCTTAGTCTTTGAGAGTAGCAGGTGTAGATGGATGTTATCGTCGGAATCCAATACTCGTTAGTATACCGCAGCTCCATATGCTTTTTCCGAGGCGTCGCTAAACCTATGTAACTCCAGGTTTTTCTGTGTGTGTTCGAACCCACCTTGGAATTCGGATGCGCTCAAGTAGTGGCAGTTGTTTTTGAAAGTGTTGCCAAGTCTTCACCAGCTCCGAAGGAATAGTTGTATCCCAATCTAGACCACGGCACCACAACTGCTGCATCAACATCTTCGCCTTCACAACGCACGGAGAGATCCATCCAAGTGGGTCGAACAACTTTGCAGTAGCAGATAAAATTGCCCTTTTCGTGACCTGAGAATCATCGGAATAAGCATTCTGGAAGGAAAATGAGTCCTGGAGTGGAAACCGTATTATACCAAGGGCCTTGACGTGCTCTGCAACACCGAGTGGTAATGAAAAATCAACTTCCCTATCGCTTTCTGGTATCTGACACAAAAGTTCATTAGAATTGCTAGTCCACTTTCGCAAATTGAACCCTGCAGAGGACAGTAATTGCCTAACCTGATCTCTCCTTACCAGACCTTCTTCGACCGAATCTGCACATGAAATCAGATCATCAACGTACATATTTTCAACGACAGCCCTTGCGCCGATGGGATATCTGGCCTCTTCATCTGACGCCAGCTGCTTAAGTTTACGGATAGCTAGATAAGGGGCGCAGGAAGTACCGAATGTCACTGTTTCTAGGCGGAATGTTTGTATTGGATCTTGGATTCTATCGCGCCACAGAATCAACTGGTAATAAGTGTCGGGAGGATCTACACGCACTTGCCTATACATTTTTTCGATGTCGGATTTAAAGGTGAATTTGTGTTTCCTTCATCTCATAATAATATCTACAATACTGTTTTGAACTTTAGGACCTACCAACAAGTGCTCGTTCAAAGACGTTCCGTCTGATGTTTTGGAAGCTGCATCAAATACGACACGGAGCTTGGTGGTGGAACTGGACTCCTTGAAGACAGCATGGTGAGGCAGAAAATAGTGGTAGAGTGTTGCAAGTACCCCGTCTGTGCTGACATCAACTTCTTTCATCTGCCCAAGCTGTGAGTATGCCTTAATGCACGTCTTGTATTGCTGGATTCCTCCTGGAGGAATCTGGACCGAGTATATCATCGGCTAGAGCCTTAGTAAGGGGGGCACAATAGATATTTTATAGGTCGCAGTGCACTTGCACCTCTCAATAATATACATCTTCATCTCTCTCTACAAGGGCCTATGAGACTTCTTCGTTCCAGGAAACGTCCATGTCAGAGCCCAGCAAAGAGTCACCGTGTTGACTGCTAAAATCTCGCTGCGTCAAAGTCCGAACGTCTACATATTTATAACTTAAAGTTTCTAAACTTGAAGCTTTCATAATTTGCAGTCAAAATTCTTCTCATATGACTGGTAACCCTTCATGCATAGTTAAACTGATGATTTTACTGCCAAATGCCTAGGCCTTTGATCCCAAGTTTAATAGTTGTTTACTGTTTTATTCAACACCCGCACCCTGGCTCAAATTTATTCACTAACAGTATTAATCCGCAACTTACTACAGTCCCCGTTCAGACTAGGTTATCGAACTCAACAACACAAGGCCATAATCTAATTTCCATCGTAAAAAGTAAAAATTTCCAAAGCACATCGATGAGATTCTTGACCTAAGACATAGCCAATTTCTTCTGTCTCCAGTTTTTTTTTTTTTTTTTCTAGATCGGTAAATAAGTAGGCGTGCATCACACGCACACCAAAAATTTATGACCCACCAAGCAAAAGTGGCAACAAAAAACCACAAAAACCCATCAAAACTGTCTCACATTTCAAAATAACATTTCACAGTCTTTCATCCACCGTGTGTAGAAGAGGATCCCAAAACTTCACAGTGTCAATGACATCCACCGTCGTCAGCAACCACCTGGCTGGGCTTAATCATCACTAGCATCTTACATGAGAGAAAAAGAGATACCGCTCACCAAATATTTACCCAAATCGCACAAAAAAAAAAAAAAACCTCCAAAATCTGAGTTCTGACCACATTTGATTACGAATCACCATCACACACATACTAGAGTATCTTTTGCTCTCATGTACATTCTTATTCTGTGCAACGATCACCGATCGTGCAAAGTAAAAGAACGAGAAGAAGACACATACTAGCAACTGACCAAGGGTCATTGCTCTTCGCCAGTATTTTCGGCTAAAAACAGTTATAAACGTTTTTATTTCTTCTTACGCTATGTTGCCGTCCCCCGACACGATCGTGCTTCTTCGCATGATTTTTGGAGGCTTTTTGGCGAAACGGGTTCTAATGAAATATTTTTTCGGTAACTTCCTCATTCTCTTGGACCGGGCGGCGACGACGACTTTCAAATTGATCGTGTGTGCGTGTCTGTGGGAAATGCGTTGCGAAAGAAAGTGGAAGTTTGACGTTGGTGATCTTCAACGATCGTCCTACGATCAGCAATTGATCCTTAATTAAGCATCGATCAACCCACGTCTGTCATATGGAATCCATCAATCTGTCAATCTAGCCGACGACGATAAGAAGAGAAAGAACTTCTTGAAATGTGTAAATGATCCTACACACGATCGTTAGTTACTGGTTACTTGTTAACTGGTTGCTGGTTTAGTTTGATTCTTCCCGCTTTTTTCTTGTTCCCTTTCGTCCATTCTATGCTTCCACTACTAACACGATCACACGACGATCAGTTCTCTTTAATGTTCGGTTGACAGTTAATGCAGCATAACTATAAGTACGTTCGTTGACCTCTGAGAAGTTAAATGGCTAGCGGTACATTCAGGTTTCGTTTCGTTTGTATTCCACCGATCTTCGCGTTTTGTTTATCTGTTCCCCCACCACCACAAATTGAGGCGCAGATCCAGGTTCTTCAAAGAGAACGAGTTGGTATATCTCTCTCTTCTTGCGAGACATTCTCTTATAACCTTATTCGGAGGGGGAGGCTATATCTTCTTCGGTGATCTTGCTGGCTTGGTTGCAATCTATGAATGAGGGAAACAAGATTTAAGTTCTTCTTCTTCTTGGTTGTTGGCTTTTTTTTGCAGATGGATGATAGAAGACTTTTGTGGGCCAATCGTAAATTCTGTTGTTATAACCTTAAGTGTAAACTGGTTAGACCTGAACAGGTGTCTAACGGCGCGTATAAACCAGGCGCGCGCGCAATTCTAGTCAGGAAATCGCGTACACGAAGACGAGAAGGCAACAAGCATCACGTTTTGATGATGTTCAAAATGGCAGCACAACAGATTGTTTAGTCAAGGGGTGGGAGGGTGTGGGCTGAGGACGGGGGTTTGGATAGCTTGACAGATTGTGTAAAAAAGGACCTGTCGCGCTTGTTGTATCGCCACAGGTACTAGGGGACCGTTACATAAAATTCCTGTCAATACGTTGCTTAAAAGTATAGAAATGTCTCGTTGGTATGGTGTATTGATGAGCTAACTTGTCTCGCTGGGGATTCTAGTCATAAACATAAGGAAGGAATAAATCCGTTGGACATGCGATACTTGATTGACGTGTGGAATTAATATTCTTGGATTAGGAAGCAGCTTAGCTGGTAAATGAAGTGTATGAACGTTGATGAGATGACACAACCATTATTGGAATGGAATCGCCTTTCTTTTGGAAAACTAGTTGGCTGACTGCCTGGGGGCTCACCAATGGCAATTTGCAGGAGGCTCTGTTCACGAATATAATTTATTATTTGCCTTAATGGACACCCTTACAAAAGTATAAGGATAGACGTTGGTAATTACTATCCTTTTCCACTTTACATGACGGATACAAATCTTAAGTAAAAGCTGCGTTCAGTATGCTGTCATGGACACGGCATAGCTACGTTTTCAACGTAAAGTCTAGGTAAGTAGGTAGAAGGATGCTTTGCGACAAAACTACTGCTCACTTAAACCAAAAGTCGGATTCATTGTGCCCCTTTTGATTTCCCTGGGAACCTATAAAGAAAAGAACTGAACTACTGATTTATAGGCACCTAGGTATGTGAATCTCAGGAGATTCTTAAGCTCAAATTTAAGTAGATAGTCCAGTTTCGTAAAAAAGTAACTACAAAGAGACTTCATTCTTTTTCCAGCGAGAGCAAGATAATCACGCAGCAGATGACACAGAGATTCTATAAATTCCTCTTCTCTGCAGCTTAAGATCTGTGCTGCGAGTTTTTACTCCAATTCTGAGTCAGCACTACTGTAGTGAAGTAGAACTTAGGAGGTAACTACCAGTGTCTCCAAATTTGTTCTCCGTCCCTGCAACTTTTACTTAAGTTCTGAGCTGCGACTGTTTCTAATGTTGAGTCAGTACTGCTGCATTGGCGTAGAACTTAGTAGGTGACTACCAGTATCTCTGAATTGTCTCAAGGTTTTTCTAGCCGAATCGTATCTCGGACAGACAACTCCATGAGAGACCGTGTCAGGAGCTTACATATAGGCACCACAATTCGATGAAGGAAGTGGAGCTGGATCGGTCATACATTTTCCAAGCTGACAGAAAATAAAGGCATCCTAGATATACATGGCGTAGAAAAGTTGAAGATGAGCCGAGTTCTTCGGAAATGAGTTGGAGGAAGTTGAAGCGCATTGCAGAAAAAAACATGCGATGGCACGCAGACGTATATGATGCCCAACACCCCCGTGAGGGGTTGTAGGATATATGAATGTACATTAGTGAATTAGTAATCTACTTCATGGTCAGTACAACCAAAACAGTATAACCGAGCAATACGCTAATTCGTTACTATTTCGTTAATTCTTCGATGGTAGCACCATCTATCCATTCTCTTGTACTTGTTGTCCTTTTTCTATTTTTTCTATAGCTATTGCAATGTGAAGGTAGATTACAATAACGAACACGAAATGATCAATAAGGCCGCGTACATTTATTTTTTTTTTTTGTTTGTCGGGATAAGAAACGCTCGACTGGAGCACTCAGACGCAACTGGTCCATTATACTACCAGAGAGCAAACCCTGATTTACCCATTTTATTGGAATTTCCTTGTCTTTCTAAGATAGCCAAGCAAGCACTTCAGTGATGAGGAGCTTACGGTACCAGCACTCACCACATCCGCACCGAGGATCTGCCACCTGATACGAGCAAAGGCCGGACACTCACAGAGATAATGTTCCGTGGTATCGTCGCTCTCTTCACAAGCGTCGCAGATTGTAGCGTCCCCCATCACGTTAAGGTCCTTGGCAAAAGCAAAGTGGCCTGTCAAGACGCCAATAAGCTGTCTACAGTCTTTTCTGCTGACAGACAGCAAGAATGCCGCTGATTTCTTACAGACGTCCGGGAGCATGCGTTTAGTCAACCTTCATCCTGGAGAGGCATGCCACACACAATTGTGCTCGTGAGAGACCCAATCGTCAATGGAAGCCCTAACCAAGGACGCATGGAGACCTAACGCGGGTTCGAGACCTTAGAAAGCCTCCTCTGAGCCTTATCTAGCAATCTCATCAGAGATCTCGTTCCCCAAGATTCCAGTGTGACCTGGAACCCAGTTAAAAGAGTTTTTGGTTTCACGAAATATTTTGGAAGTGTTTCAAGGGTTAAGAAAGGCTTTAAGCGCAGCCTGACTGTCACTACAGACACAAATGCTACGTCCCTTCCACCTGTTCTTCACAACATAGTTCATGGCCATTAGGATTGCATAAGCTTCCGCTTGGAAAACAGACGCCTGAAGTCTAATGTTGTCGACTTCCACGAAAACACCAGAGCCAGCCCCTTGACTGATTTTGGAACCATATGACTAAATCTCGAAAAGAAATTTACTTTCGAGACTTTTAAAATCCCTTGATTTTCTGGCGAAATTGGTTACACGACGCATAGTTACGCCATGCGCATTTGCATGTGAGGCCGAAGGCCGTCGGGTGTATGAGTTGAAAAATGTCCCACAGTGTGAAATCCATTTGACCCGCGAAACGGTCCACCCAAGCACTGTCAAGATATAGGCGACTGCCAGACAACAACCACATGTTTCGCATGGATTTAAAGAAACTTTGAATACACCCAACTTTGTTCTCACTCCAAATCCAACAGTGACCCTAAGCAGGGAATTGCATGGGGGCAACATGACCCCCTTTTTTTTTTTTTATGGTTGCGCCAAAGGGTGTGTAATCTTCCAATAGCCCGAGCTACTGGCATGCACGATTCGCAAACCTGAATACTCGATGCCAGGAATACGCCTACGTACTAAACCACACCCTGAACACTTCAACCACTCTTCCCGCAGGACTACTGTTAGGTATTACTTCGCGGGGCTGATTAGCTATTTATGCTCTTCTTTCGCTGTCTTCCGCTCCTTGTTCCAAAAGTGTTGCCGGTTGGACTTGGTTGCTCTCTCTGACTCTTTTCAGCCGCCTAAGCTCCTGCACCATTTCACCGCGTCCCATATTGCATTCGATGCTATCATATGGTGCACACTGTTTTCGGTGGTTGGTATTTCTCCAATTTTTTCCTCCAGTTCTCTGTGCACTATATGAAAACGTGGGCACTGAAAAAATACGTGCTGAGCATCTTCTGAGGCCTCTCCGCCATTTGGACAGTTGGGAGATTCATCGAGCCCAAACCTGTTGAGATACGCTCGAAAGCAGCCATGTCCGGTTAGGAACTGGCTATGTAGAAATCTACCTCTCCGTGTTTCCGGACCATCCATTTTTGGATATCCGGTATAAGTCGATGGGTCCATCTGCCCTTTGAAGACTGGTTTCATCGCTCCTGCCATGCTCTAATGCTTTGCTGTCTTTCTTCCAGCTTGATATTTTTGACTGACGCTTGAGGTTCCTGAATTTTGGTGTCGTAGGTCCTTTGTAGCTCAATAGCCAAGATATCCGCTGGTAGCATTCCCGCGATGGCACATACTGCCTCGTCTAACACCGTACGAAAGGCACAGCATACTCTCAGCGCACATAGTCTGTTGACAGAGTTTATCCTTCTTGCGTAGGTCTTTTTCATCATAGCTTTGGCCCATATGGGTGCCGCATACATAAGGATGGACTGCACCACCCTTGATAGAATAAGTCTCCTTTGTTGCCTAGGTCCTCCTATATTTATCATTATTCTTGATAAGGCGTTCCTTCAAGGTGCTCCTTGTAAGTAAGCCTCGCGTCGATCATCACACCTAGGTATTTGATAACCGATTTTGATGTCGTATTATGATCTCCTACTCTGATGGTGATTTCCTATCTTTTCTTGCGGCTGCTTACCAATACTGCCTCTGTTTTATGTTCGGCGAGCTCTAACCCGACTGCTGCCATCCACCGTTTGACTTTTCGGATACATTCATTTGCAATATCCTCTATTTCCTCTAGATGTTTTGCAACCACGACAATTGCAATATCATCGGCGAAGCCTATGATTTTTCCCTCATTTGGGATTCCAAGCCTTAGAACCCCATCATACATAATGTTCCAAAGGATAGGGCCTAAACCGATCCTTGTGGAACTCCGCCAGATATGTGGTACTGCTTTACTCCATCGTCGGTATCGAAGAGCAGAAACCGTTTCTCGAAGTAGATCAGTATTATTTTAATTAAGAACCATGGCACCATCATTGACCTAAGCGATTGCACTATGAGTCCCCAATTCGCAGAATTGAACGCGTTTTTGACGTCCAATGTTATACGGCACCGTATTTCTTTGCACCGCCTCTCCATCTCCTGCCCTGAGTAGCTTCTTCCAAGGTTGTAGTTACCCTTCTTATTGCATCTACTGTAGATCGAGCTTTCTTTCCTAAAACCGTACTGTTGGTTGGAGAGTCCCCCGGCTTTACCAATTGCCACTTCTAATCGGTTGCATATGATTCGCTCCAGTATTTTATCCATTGTGTCTAACAGGCATATGGGACGGTATAACGAGGGCTCGTCTGGTGGTTTTTTCCCTTTAGACAGCAGCACTAGACGTTGCTTTTTCCATTGGTCTGGAAAAACTCCTTCTGTTATACACAAATGGTTGCGTATTTGTTTTAATAGCTAATTTAAGGGCCTTGTTCGGTATGCCGTCCAATCCAGGTGACTGGGTATCCTCGAAGCGTCTGCATACATCCAGTAGTTCCCTTTGCGTGACAGTTGAGATGTCCTGTACTTCCGGAGGTGGCTCTATACGCTCTGCTGGTATTTGAGGTGGAAACAACCCCGATACAATTTTCTGCATAAGGAGAGGGCATGAGGGGGAGGGTGCCCGAGTGCCTTTGAGTTTTGCCATTACTGTTCTATAGTAAGACATGTCTCCCCTATACTTATTCCACTGTATATGCATTCTGGACTTATGTATGTCTCGATGCGGTGGCCTTTCGACATTTCGCCCGCACGTCTCAAAAAATAATATTAATTCAAAATGTTTGCCGTTCGACATTTTTTTTTTTTTTAGATTTTAGCTGTTCGAGATTTTGGTTTCGAAATTTTCGTTTTCTATATTATATTTTTCTAGTGCCGGGGTAGACCCGAATTTCGATGATCTTGTTCGAAACGGAAGGCACATTTTTGTAAAAGTGTATTGACCGCTAAAAAAATTGCCAAAAACAACGATCCTCAGTATTTCGAGTGTATCTAAGAACTTATGGTTGGCGCCATTGGGAATCGTTGTTTAGAGATTTTGTATTTGGGGATTTTGGTTTTGGGGATATGGACTTCGGGAATTTATTTTGGGGATTGCGTAGCCAACACGTTTAGGGGAAATCACAATAGGCCCAATGTGGCTGCAGTGATAAGGCGACCTAATCCTTAAACCACAATCTACAATTAACAATCTAGGGCCAGGCCCACGTTTTTGGACGTATTCTTAAAAATAAATTCGGCTTTCCGTGTGCCACCCAGTTTATGCCTTAAATCTTGAATTAGGAGGATGACATTTTTCAAATAGGTAATTTTCCTAGAAGCAGATACCATACCTTAATACCGGTGTAAAACTTTTTCAAATTCGCTGGCAGACACGCCCACTTTTGGAAAAATGTAATTTTTTGTGTTCCGTACCTGAAAGGTTACAGTTACAGTCAGTTAACATTTTCGGCGCGAATCCATTTTGCTTTTCCTTCCGTGGTAAGAAAAGTTGTTTGAATGTCTTTATTTGTGGGCGCTTTGTATTAAGAGCAATCAAATGTTTTTGCTCCTCATCATGCAACATATCAAATAAAAGGTGAAATTACATATAATCTAAATATGTATGTTACTGGTTTTATTCTAGAAGCATTTTTGGGTTCCTACTCAACTTTTGGTTTACCTCTCTTTATTAATACACTTGGTTGTTGGTTAGGATCGGTCCTCGATGAGGGTGGACTTAGACTAGAAATTGGTCCATTGTACTGCCAGTGTGATGGTGTAGACTTCAAGGTTCCGGTTATTGTGCACATTGTGTTGTTAGGCTGCACATCAACGAGTTCGTCTGAGGACGAAAAGGAGAGCTTCTACAATCTCTTAAGTGCCGTCTTCAACACAACACCATATGGAGACATTGTCATAGTGATGGGGGATTTGAATGCCAAGGTAGGCAACGAGAACGAAGGGCTCAAACATGTAATCAGGAAGCATGGACTAGGCAACCGCAATGACAACGGCGAAAGGTTTGTGGATTTCTGCAATGCCAATCGCCTTGTGATAGGTGGCACAATGTTTGAGCACAAGACCTGTTACAAAGACAGCTGGGTTTCCAACGACAGACAAGTAACCTCCAACCAAATTGACCATTTTGCCATCAGCCGCCGCTTTAGAAGTAGTCTCCTGGACGTCCGAAACAGGCGACGGGCAGATATGGTGATAGTACGAGATCACCATCTTATGATAGCTACTCTCCAACTACGCACTGCTGCATCTCGAAAATCCCACGACAACACAAGAAGGCCGGGGTTCAACATCGATAGACTTAGTGATTCCTCAGCACGCCAACAATTAAGGGAGCACTTTTCGCAAGGTGTGGAAGCAATCAGCAACTCAATGCCCGCAACCATCTAAGATAATTGGTGTACTGTGAAAAATATTTATACATCTGGTACTGAAAGAATTGTTGCGCTATTGGCCCAAGCCAAGTTTTGGGCAGTCAGTAGTTTCCCGATCAATCGCAATGCAGGTCCCCAAAGAGCTGACAGGTGGTCGCAGCTCCAGCCAACACCCAGTGAAAAGCCTAGACGGCTCCTTGCTCATTTCGAATGAGGACCAACTCAAGAGATGGAAAGAGCATTTTGCTACGGTTTTGAACCGCGTATTCGCTAGCGATATGCTCTCAAATCAGACTGAGAGAAGTTTCCGAATACGCACCGCGACTCCCAGTAATGATAAGATCACTACCGCGATCAAGCCACTTACAACCAATAAGCCGATAGGACTTGACGGTATTCCAACAGAGCTATTACGAGCAGCACCAACAACATCCGCTGAGTTTCTGCTTCCACTTACAGGGAGAGCTTGGGAAGCTGAGAGCTTTCCTAACGAGTGGAAAAAGGGAATGATCGTCAAGCTTCTTAAAAAAGTAAATTTAATGGAGTGCGGAAACTGGAGGGGTATCTGCGTGCTGCCTGCTGTAGCTAAGATAATAGCTAAAATTATCATGTAGCGAATCAAACAACATCTCGAAGACACATTCGATGCCAAACAAGCAGGTTTCCGCCCTAGACACCCTGCGGATTATCATCGAACAGTGTGTTAAATATCGATCGCCACTCCACCTGCTGTTCATCGATTTTGAGAAATCGTTCGATAGTGTCAACAGGGAGTTTATTTGGCGTGCCTTACGCAGGAGAAGTATTCCCGATGAACTAATTGCTATTATCAAAGATTCATATGAAAGGTCTAAATGTCACGTTCTACACAGAGGAAGGTTGTCTGAGGAATTTGAGATCCAAAGTGGGGTAAGACAAGGCTGTATTCTTTCACCAATATTATTCCTATTGGTGATTAGCGATGTGCTTGGTGCAGCTTTGTCGACGGGAAACGGAGGAATTCGATGGACTTTTACATCTCAACTGAAACACCTTGACTACAAAGCAAACAAACAAATATTTGTCGCAACAGCTCTTGAAAGTGCCAGGGCCTAGCTTCTCGCAACCACTCAGGTTGTGTGCGTTATATTTTTCACACGAATGGAAGGGACCTACATACAGTTTAATGCCGAATCCGAACGGCGATTTGAGAATCTTTTTCGTGACAACAATACTCTCGGATGTTTGTCAGACGCTCGCGACAGGTGGGACCGTAAAAAAACTTTTTGGTGTTTTCTGGGATTCGAACTTGGAACCTCATGCGTCGTGATCCGACACACTAACCACTTACGCCATGGCGCCCTTGACTACGCTGACGATGTATGCTTACTCTCCCACAGAATTATGAACCTCCAACAAATAACAGCAGATGTGGAGAGGGAGGCAGGTGTCGTTGGGCTGAAAATTAATACGCAAAAACTAAAGTTATCAGCCTTGGAACAAACTCATCGGCTCAAATATGCATTGCTGGACAACCGGTAGGGAGAGTAGAGGATTTGCGGTATCTTGGGAGTAGTGTCTCGACCGATGGTGGAACCAAACTGGATATAGCCAACAGGATAGCCAAGGCAAAGTCCGCGTTCGGGATGTTGTCCAAAATATGGCGAAGCAATGGAATTAGTTTGAACACGAAGATAAGACGGTTCCACTGCAACGTCGAATCCGTGCTGTTATATGGATGCAGCACGTGGAGAGTGACTACTACTATCACCAGAAAGCTGCAAACGTTCGTTAATATGTGCATACGCAATATCTTAAGGATTCTCTGGCCCAATCGTATCTGTAACGAACACCTTTACGAGAGAACGTGTCAGGAACCAATAGGCACGACCATCCAACGACGGAAGTGGCACTGGATTGGTCACACGTTCCGAAAGGGCGACAGTTCCATAGCGAACCATGCTACGCAACGGAACCCTTTAACTAAGGATGGCAGAAGAGCTGGCGGTCCGAGGAGAACATGACGCACAACAGTCGAGAAGGAGGCACCGCAGTTGGGGAGAACTCAGACGCATTGCCAGACACCGTACACGATGGCGTGTAGGCATAGTAGAGGCCCTAGAACCCACAAGGGGATACAGGACATAAGTAAGTAAATGTACACTATTCATCCATACTGGTGAGCAATATTCCGCCGCTAAGTGTGCAAGTCCTATTGAAGCAGAGCGAAGTGAGGAAGCAGTTGCCGTACCGGCAAGTTTTTGGATGATATTGTTCCTTGTTCTCAGTTTCCCTGCTATATTTGTAAGGTGTGTCCTGTAGCATAGGGACCTATCAAGCTTCGCTCCGAGGTATTTTGGGTCAGGGTTGTATTTTATGGTACTTTTTGGTGGGATACAACAAGAACACTTTCAACTGCACAATGTAAGCCAACAACTCAATAAATAAAAGTTTGATTGCTTGTATCTTTGATTATTACTCTTTCATTAAAAAACGTTTAATAAGTTACGAGTATTAGGCATTGTCTCCGGAATAACATTAGCCCAGATTTTTTTTTTGTTTTTGCTTTGGAAGGTGGAAATCTTTCAAAGACGAAACTGAGCCTGTACTCAGTAAGAGTGTGGGATTTCCACTCACTAAACCCACCTTCCCTCCTACCCCTGGTCCTTGCGGTACTGCCGTCAAGCATTTCATCGCGATGTGGGGCTTCAGCCTTACAAACTCGGTGTTGGCAGCTGCCTGCGCCACGTTTCGCTGTCGCTTCTGTTTTCGTTGTTATTTCGGGATGGTAGCCACAGTTTCACTTACTGCTTCCCAAGCTTCTTGCGTGCTCAGCATCTGCCTGGTGATGCTCTCTAGTGTTAAGTCCACACCCATTTTGTTCGCCAGCAAGTTACGTTCTTCATGATATCGTGCGCAGTGGAACATGATGTGTTCCGCATCCTCGAGTGCTTTTGTGCACATTGGGCAATAAGTGTTGTCTTCGCGTCCAAATCGGTGGAGGTAGGCTTTGAAACATCCATGACCAGTAAGCTTTTGCGTCAGGTAGAAGTTCATCTCTCCATGCTTCCTATTGTTCAAGGGTCTATATTGGGGATCAAACTCTGCGTCCATCTGCTTTGTCGGAAAAGTTCCATCTCTCTTGCCATTCTTCGAGGCTTCTTCTTGGTGGTACTTCAGTGTCACTTCGACTTGTCGCTGTTGACACCATTGTCCTGCTGGCACGATATTTCCCTTCGTCTTCTTTAACGAGGAGATCTATGGGCACTATTGCAGCCACTACGCATGCCGCGTCGTAGGAGGTTGTTCGAAAGGCATTGGCTCTGTAGACCGCCTCCGCCTTCCTTCTGTACGATTTCGTCTTCATGCCCATATTTGGTAGCCATAAAGCACCATCGACGTCGCAACTCTTGCTAAGAGCAGTATCTTCTTATGTTTAGGTCCTCCAATATTTGGCATGATCCTTGCCAGGGCAGCCGTTATTCTTGCTGCCTTCTCAGATGCATATTGCAGATGTTGCTTAAAAGTTAGCATTGCACCTATAGTAACGCCAAGGTACTTCAGTTCTGGTTTGGAAACTACAACCTGATCGCCCACGGTTACTCTTATAGTCTCCTTAACTCGTCTGCTGCTGATGAGCACTACTACGGTCTTTTCCTTTGCTAGTTTTAGGTCCTTGTTTACTAGCCAGTCCTATACCATCCCGATAGCTTCATTATATTCGTGCTTCAACTCTTCAAGAAATTTGGTCACTACAACGATCACTATGTCGCCGGCGAAGCCTATTAATTCCGAGGACCTCGGGATTCAAAGTTTAAGGACCTCATCGTACATTAGATTCCTTGGTAGTACCATTGAATGATTTCCCCAATTATACTACACAATGCGTTCTGTATATAATACACTATAGTATGAGCGTTCTTAAGAATGAATAAACATGTGCCTACTTATTTCCACAAGGCGTTAAAAAAAATCCAAAAACTCCTTACGCCAAAGCTATCTATACTTTTTAGTGTATCTTCAGTGACTATCCCTGTCGGTCGTAAAAGAAAACCTTTGATTAAGCGTATTTCTAACATGTGTACACTATAAAAATATTAATAGGAAATATGTTGCACATCAGCATCTGCATTTCTTCAGAGCTGCAGCTTCACCGCGCATTTGTTTGACGCCTTTGAACTCTTCCCTACCTTTTTCTCTTTGGCAGTACCAAACCACAAGATCAAAACAATTCGCGAAAGATGCGGCGACAAAATTCGCGAAAAAGTGGGTCAGCGAACCAAGCACCCAAGTAACCTCCCCAAGACGCGGTATGCCCATCCAAACACCTATTTGTACGAGTATCTACACTTCTAGGCATCTTCTCTTTCTGTTGATCAGTTCCCCCATCGAAGAAACCACTTGATCATACGTTTATTCAGTGCGTTAGCCCAAAACTAATGTTGGTCTCACTCGAAACCACTTACCGCATAGAACTGGCAAAGCAACTATTTTCTTAACAAATACAGCACGATCCTCCAGCATCGTCTAGCCCCACCATCATCAACGTCGTCGGCTCGATCGTGCCGATCAAACAGAAAACTAAACAAACACCATAAAAGAAAAGAAAGACAAGAGAAACTGGGAAAGAGCGAAATGCAAACAAAAATATTATGTCATACTCTCGGTACCGTACGTAGGGTTCTGTTCTCCACTCTCAGATGCTCAGATACTAAGATACCGATCCCCTCGATCGGTTGGTCGGCGTAACATTCTTCACCGATGTTTATTGAACATGACAGTGGCAGACGTCATCAAAGTTCGCTCACCTCACCTGCGCCCTGCAAACAGATACATGCCTAGTGCCTGTGCCTGGGATGTAGGTAAAGCACATAAAGTTCTTTTCTCCACCTTTTCACTTTGCGGTGACGGTGACTCTTTTTACTGACCGAACGGTGGGTAAAAGCCATGTCTGGAGAGGCAGCACTCTCTCGGGAGCTCTTGCGAAAATGTATCTGTTCGGCGGGATCTGGTTTTACTGGACTTCACAGATGCTGCTGGTGGTATTGGTGTTGGTGGTGGCAAATGTTCTTTCTTTCTCCTCCTTTGCTGAGTCTCGGTGACTCGTTGACTTTCTGACTTTCTTGAACCTGGCTAAAGTTGCGAAGGTGAGATTTGCACCCTTCGCACCCCCTCTGCGGTTTGTTTTGATTTATTTTTCCTCCTCCTTCGCTCTTAAGTGAGATACACGATCGACGAAGGCCCATGCCTCATAAGGAAGAGCTTCTCGTTCTTGGCTTCCCTCTTTCCTGCTGGATAGGTACGTATGTATCTCCTGGATGTAGTTGGATTCCTACTGACCACACCATCTTGGCGACAAGAAAAAGAGCCGATTAACCGTTTGTCTGTTGGGTCTTTTAATTCCATCGATCCGCTGGGTACGTATAAAGCCAGAAAAGGGAGTCTGCTTTGGCCTCTCTTTTAGCCTTTTCTTCGTCTTCTGGGTGTTATACTCGGGACTCGGGACGTTCTCTGGTGGTACAAGAAGAACTTTCATGTTCTGATGACGATCACGACAACGACAACCAACGGTGAGATGGTGATTATGATGATGATGTTGTGGTGCTGCTCGGTTGCCTCTTACCAATGAAATGTACCATTTTAGTGAGCATCTGATAGTCCGCTTGGCGAGAGGTCAGATACCTTTTTTGTGGGAGATTTTCTGATGTGTTTTTGGTCGGATTTTTTCGATTTTCATATCTATTCTGTGTTCTCGTAAGATTCCGATTAAATTTTCGAGAGTTTAACTGTTTATTCTGTATACTGTCGTGCACTGGGCTCAAATCGAGATTGAGATTCAATTGTTGTACTACTCGTATTTTGGGTGTATAATAATTTTTTTTTTTTCTTTTTCGTGGCATTATGCCATCATTGCGGGGATTTAACGTTTTGTTATTGTCGCCCATGTGACATGCGATTTGATAAGGAGATTTTAATTTATTTCTCGATTTTAATTGATTGGTTTAACGGAAAAGATTTAAGTGTAAAGTGGATGTGAATTTTTAAGGAAAAATATTTTTAATCGAAAAAATAGATAAAAATTATATTTATGTTGTTAATGATTTAATTACAACGCTACAATTGGAAAGCTAAGTGATTATGTGATTGTTTGAGTGAAACATTAATTTTTTTTTTTCAAAACTTTGTGTCATATTTTTTGGATTATACGCCATCTCTCGCATTAAGGAGGTTTAAGAGGATATAAAATGCCGAGCACTATAAGAGGTGAGTGGGTAATGTGGGGTGGGTGGGTAGTGAAAAAAAATAAGAAGGTCTTTCTAAGAAATTTTTAAAATGTTTTCATTAAGTTTGTAGGTTGAGAAGTATTTTTTTTTTTTGTTTTTATTTGCTTTCTCTTGGCAATGACGCACTTTATGAGTACGGTGGTGAAATTATTTATTTAGGTAGGTTCTTCGGATATGAAAACGTAAATTTTTATGGACTTTCATCTCTCCTTATATGTAACTTCGAAATTCGGACTTATTTTCCTATAAAACTAGATTGTTATACAGGGTAGGGCATTAAGTTTCGGTGTATTTTGAAAGTGTACGAAATATTTAAACATTAAAACTACTCATCAAACTGAGAAGATTATTTATTAATTATAAAGATTTTCATTTCTTAAAAATAATGTCGTTGTGGTGGGCCCAATCTCGTTGTTGGCACTCTTGAAATCTGAATCTCAAATTTTCATAAGCGTTCGTACACGTTCGTACATTGCTTGTACTGGCATTGCCTCCCGGATAGAGTTTTTTACACAAACATGACTTATTAGGTATCCCCACAGACAAGTTCAAATGGAGCTGGATATGTACTCCTGGCGGGCCATGAAACATCACCTCTACGCGATATGAGCTCCTCTAAGAACCAATCCCTTGATGTGTTTGACATGTGGCATGTAACCCCATTTTGTTGTAACTAAATCCAGCTATTATACCCGTTTAAATTATTTTAGTTGTGGGCCAAAATGTTGTTCGCGGTAAAACCGGTAAGCCGATATCTTGCTAATGGATATGTCGGAGTCATGTTGTAAAGAAAAAAAAAATGCTTCAAATCCATTCGCATGTTCTTTGATTTTGGAAGACATTGGTCGTCCCGGACTACTTACTTAGGGCCGCTACAGTTCGGGGTGAACCTGGGCCTCAACCAACAATCCTCTCGATTTAGCTCGGTCTTTAGCTAATTGCCTCCAGTTGCGCACTCCAAGTTGGTCGAGGTCCCCTTGAACTTGTGCGCGCCACCTACGGCGATGAGGTCCACTACTGCGTCGTCCTTTGGGGTTAGATTCGAAGACTCTACGGGCCGGAGCGTTGGTGTCCATTCGCTCTACATGGTCTAGCCATCTCAGACGTCCAATACGCAGTTTTTGACTAGGTCGAAATCTTACGAAGAATTTTTCTCTCGAAGCGACCAAGGATATCTTCATCCTCTTTTAATAAAGTCCATGTTTCAGCACCGTAAAGCAGGACTGGGATGATCAAGGTCATGTATAGAGTCTCCTTAGTGGTTCGAGATAGGGCTTTACTGTTGAATTGCATTATAAGCCCAAGAAAATAGCGATTGGCAAGAAATATTCTTCGATTGATTTCTGCGCTGATTTTGTTAGTAGAATTTATAGCAGAGCCAAGGTAGACAAAGTCCCTTACGATCTCGACGTAATAGCTGCCCACTGTACCGTTTTGTCCAATTCGTCGGTGTTGGCTTTCCCTTCTTGTTGACAGCATATACTTGGTTTTGCCCTCGTTTATCGCCAAACCCATTTTGGCCGCTTCCGCCTCAATGCTTGCAAAAGCACCGGTGACAGCCCGCTGAGATCTTCCGATAATGTCTATATCGTCGGCGTATGCAAGCAGTTGTACAGACTTGTAATAGATTGTGCCTCCGGTGTTGGCTTGTGAGTTCCGCACAATCCGTTCAAGTACAATATTGAAGAAGTCACATGACAGCGCGTCACCTTGTCTAAAGCCTTTTTTGACATCAAAGGTCTCGGTGAGGTCATTACCGACCTTGATGGAGCAGCGAGCGTTCGCCATCGTCAGCCGGCACAGACGGACAAGTTTGGCAGGGATGTCAAAACTAGACATGGCTCTATAAAGCTCTTCTCTATAGATGCTGTCATAGGCGGCCTTGAAATCGATAAAGAGAAGGTGGGTGAGTATCGATTTGAATTTCTTGGGTTTTCTCCAGGATCTGCCGAAGTGTGAAGATTTGATCGATGGTGGACTTTCCTGGCCTGAAACCGCACTGATAGGGTCCAATCAGGCTGTTGATAAAAGGTTTCAGGCGTTCACACAATATCGCAGAAAAGATCTTATATGCGATTTTGAGGAGACTGATGCCTCTATAATTGGCGCAGTTGAGGGGGTCTCCTTTCTTGTGGATCGGGCAAACGATGCCGGGGTTCCATTCATCAGGCATACACTCGTCTGACCAAATCTTAGAGATGAGTTGGTGTATGCTCTCTACCAATTCATCCTAGCTGCCTTGAAAAAATCGACCGGTAAACCGTCAGGTCCAGCAGCCTTGTTGGATTTTAGCTTGGATATTGCTATCCTCACTTCGTTTTGGTCAGGTGGACGAAAATTTTGACTATCATCATCCATGTTGAATGGTTCATTCTGCCTGACAGCGGGATGTTGGTCTTCGTCGCCGTTATACAGTCTGCAGAAGTAGTTTTTCCATATTCTCAGCACCGACTGTGATTCTACTACGAGGTTTCCATTTTCATCTCTACAGGTTTCTGTACGTGTATTGCTTCTCTGACACGTTCTTTTAACATTTTGGTAAAACTTCCGTACATTGTTCCTGGAGTATAAACTCTCGATATTCTCAAACGCGCGCTTCTCATGCTCTTTCTTCTTCTTTTGGAGAAGCCGATGTTCTTCCTGTTTCTTCTCGTAGAGCTCTCGAGCAGCTCTCGTTTTCCTTTGCAGCGCCGCTTTGCATGCCTCTTGTTTTGCTGCATGCACTCGCCGGCATTCTTCGTCAAACCAGGGGTTTCGCGGTGGTGGACGAGCGAGACCCAACACATCAGTCGCAGCGCTTCTGATGGCATGTTGGCAGCGTTGCCACTGGTCTTCGGCACTTGATGCTGGCGGCATAGGGGTGATTGAGAGATTTCGGGATACGCGTTCAGCGAAGAGTCTGGCGGTCTCTTGCGACTGTAGCTTTTCGACGTTAAATTTTCTCACAGTGATTCTTTTTTGTTGCTCAGATTGGGATATCCGCATTCGTACCTTGGCTACAACAAGGTATTGATCCGAGTCTATGTTGGCCGCTCGGACATCTAGAATACTGGAGGCATGCCTTGCGTCGATCGCAATATGATCAATTTGGTTGATCGTGACATGATCATTGGACCGCCATGTCTGCTTATGAATATCGAGATGAGGAAACCATGTGCTTGATATGGTGACATTTCGCTCCACAGCGAAATCAATTAGCCTTAGTCCGTTATCAGACGTGGTGTCGTGTAGGCTATGCTTACCGACTATCCTACCAAAGACGTCCTCCTTTGCTATTTTGGCGTTGGTTGTTCAGGAGGATTCTGATTAAACAAAGAAGCGAAATTTTTTAACGCTAGTATAAAAGTTCCACTCGGGCTCGGACGCCTAACCGCCAACCAGAAATCTGCATTTTTATAATGACGCGTCGTGATAGAGTGAAACCATCCATTACGACTAGATTTTCACGGAATAAGATTTCCCAGTTTGTTCACAGTTTGTTCTCAGTACTGAGCTGGGAATGTTTTCCGAGTAACCAGTACATTTCTCTGTATTTGATTTCTAGTTCTTTACGTTTCATTTTCACGTGCGAATTCCATTTCAGCCTTGCGTCGAGTGTCATTCCCAGGTATTTGGCCTCGTTTGCAAAAGGTATTCGGGCCGAGTTTAGGAAAATTGGCAAGTCGTTCGATTTCTTATAAGTGAAATTCACGTGAACAGATTTAGATTTGTTGAGGACGATCCGCCAGTCCCTCGTCCATTCATTTACACTGTTCAGTGTGTTTTGCAGTTTTGTAGTCGTTTCTTCGATTATCTTGCCTACTGCTAGGATAGCAGTGTCAACGTAGCAAGGATAGTGCCATCTTCTTTCGGTATATCACGAGTATATAACAAATAGAGAAGCGGCCCAAGAACACTTCCTTGCGGTACGCCGGCCGAAATTTCTTTGAGCTTGGAGTATTCGATTCCATGGCTAACACAAAAGAGTCTATTCCCGAGATATGATTCTAGAATATCCTATAAGCCTACGGGAAGAACTTGTCGTAGTTTGCATTTCAAGCTATACTTGCCACATCTTATCAAATGCTTGCGAGACGTCAAGAAATATGCTTGAGCAAATCTTTTTTTCTTCAAGTGCTTTCTCGATTACGTCAGTAATTCTATGCCCCTGGTCAATCGTCGAATGCTTGCTTCTGAACCCAAACTGGTAATCAGGGATAAGATTATTTTCTTCTAAAACCGGTTGGAGACGCCTTAGTAGTTTCCTCACGAAAATGTTCAATATGACTGGAAGAAGCGAAATTGGTCTATACGATTTTACCTCATTTGGCGGTTTTCCTGGTTTTAAAACCATTATGACTTCCGCAACTTTCCATTGGCTCGACACGTGTTTTAATCTGAGCGGAGCATTTACAATATGGAGAAGCTTTATTAATCCTTTTCTAGGTAAAACTTTGAGAATTTCTCCGGTAATCAAATCATAACCAGGAGATTTCTTATATTTTGGATTCTCGATCTCACGTTTAAGTTCCTTTGGCGTTGCACTTGTGAGTGTTAATTAGTTAGATGTGTAAATCCGGCCTATTGATGTTGTCGTAAACCACTTGACCATCGTACGGTTTAAAGGTTTCTTTCAGGTGGGCCGCAAAGACGTCCGCTTTTCTTTATCTTCCCTCGCCCATTCATTCTGATTTAGTTTAACTGTCGGCGCGGGGACTTTGGGCTTTTTGGTACCTTTTACAGCTTTCCAAAGTGAATAATTGGAATCTTTTTTCGCTGTTAAACTTTCAACGTAAGAGCCTATTGCACGATTCTTAAAATCCTTAATAGTCATCTTCATCAAATTGCACAGACGATTCAAGTGTGCTTTCTGTTGCGGAGCACGGCTCTGTTGCCATTTCTTACGCGCTTTTCGCTTTTCCTTAACCAATTCTTTTATTTCCGGAGGATATCGTAAACTGTACCTGTCCGGCGTTTTCCTTGGATTGGGGGTAATATTCCAAGAGCGATCAAGCATTCATCAAGAGCATTCTTCCTTTTATCGAGCTGTATCTTGAGCCCCAGAACGTGTGTTTCGCATTAAAATCGCCGCCAATAATAAAATTAGGTTTCAGCAATTCAAACAAGTTAGTAAAATCACTTTTTCCAAGCGCGGAACGCGGTGGACAGTAGATAGATGTGATTTTAAGAGTACGCTGACTATTTTTAACTCGAATCGTGCCCAGTTGCAAAGTTTCAAGCTTTGTCTTTAGGTCTTCGGATGGTTCGATGCAGTCTTTAATAAACAAGGATGATCAGCCTCTCACTTTTCCCGAAGGGTAGTTACTTACTTAGGTGGCGCTACAGTTCGGGGTGAACCTGGGCCTCAACCAACATGCCTCTCCATTTAGCTCGGTCTTTAGCTAATTGCCTCCAGTTGCGCACTCCAAGTTGGTCGACGTCCCCTTGAACTTGTGCCCGCCACCAACGGCGATGATTCCCTCTACTGCGTCGTCCTTCGCGGTTAGATTCGAAGACTCTACGGGCCGGAGCGTTGGTGTCCATTCACTCTACATGTCCTAGCCATCTCAGACGTCCAATAAGCAGTTTTTCGACTAGGTCGATGTCACTGTACAGCTCGTATAGTTTGTGATTGAATCTTCTCCTCCAAAACCCGTCAACGCAAACTGGACCGAAAATCTTACGAAGAATTTTTCTCTCGAAGCGACCAAGGATATCTTCATCCTCTTTTAATAAGGTCCATGTTTCAGCGCCGTAAAGCAGGACTGGAATGATCAGGGTCTTATACCTTTTGCACTCTGAACCCGGTAGTTTTAGTTTACCTACTTTCTCCTGTGCGATCTTACGCTTTGGCTTGGTTTGCAGTTTTGATTTTGCATTTGGAGGTTTAAGGGGCGCATCTCTCCGTTTTTGCAACTCTTTAGCTACTTCACAGCCTCTATAATTTGCCGGGTGCTTTAGCTTACAATTAGCACAGGTTACAGAGGTTTGTTTGTTTACTCCACGAACTTGGGAGAGGTGATTTCCGGCCCATTTCACACAGTTTTTTTTTTTTGCAGTACATTTGCATATGATTAAATCCTTGGCAACGTTTGCACTGCGGAATTATTCTTAGATTTCTACGCATGGGCTCGATTTTGACCATGATATTTAATATAGCTCTAATTCCGTAGATATCGTCGATATTATCAAACTTATCGAAGGTAAGCATAAAAAGCGGAAGTCCACGCCTTACCAGGACGACTTTATCTATTTTCGTTTGTTGCTTATCCTTCTTGATGATATTAATGGCATCAAGAATTTTAAAGCCTTTGGCTTGAAGATCAGTCATAACCTCTTCTTTGGTGCATGACGGGTGCAACAACACGATGTGGTCTTTCTGACTTAATTTCGAAAGTATATCACTGAATCTTTTCGGTATTTAGCTTTTGGGACACTGCTCGGTAGTCGTTATAGTCATCGACGTTAGTTTTCCACGCATTATCCCTCAAAGATGTAACCTTATATTTCGATGTTAACCTTCCTTTAAGGAGGCTTTGGAACTTATTATATTCCGTTATCCCGACGATGTTTATTGGTGGGGGTGGACGAAATTGCGTTCGAAGATGCTTTTCTTTAGGTTTTTTGTGATTTTCTTCATTTACGGGCTCGACTTCGGGCGATGAACCGGCGGAGAATCCACTGAAATCCACGAAACTAACCTTATCCAAAAAAAAAAAAACATTTTTGCGCATGTTCCTTGTACCTTTGCCTTTCATTCGACAACATGACGAGAAAAATATGTATTCCCGTGGGATATGTTACGGCCCCAAACGTCTGGTGAATCCAGGTTCTGATGTTGAATGCTCGATTTTTACCTTTCAAGTCCAAAACACTAGAAATGAACTTATATAAATTCGACCATGTACAGGGAAATGTCTGCTGTAGTGAATAGACTTGGAACTTCTCAATGGGATCTCATTAGTGGTTTGGAAAAAAAAATCTAATTGTCCACACCGAACACAAGACGTCCAAATGATCGTCCTCAAATACATAGTTTGGATAGCATCCGTACAATGGATACTGAAACGTAATGCCGCCTAGTTTTCAAACCAGCACTGCATGAAAACATCGTCATCTCCTTCCATCGCATTGGAAGAATTATATCCTTAGGCGTATCGCAAACTATCGATAACTGGACAGAGATGCAAGTAGCCCTGGAAGAAGTGAATGGAAATTTGTACTTTATTGCTTTGCAAGAACATTTGACAATCGGACAATATATTAAAAGGCTGCCTGCTGTAGCTAAGATAATAGCTAAAATCATATTGGAGCGAATCAAACAACATCTCGAAGACATACTCGATGCCGAACAAGCAGGTTTCCGCTCTGGATCCTCCTGTGCCGACCACATCAACACCTGACGGACTATCATTGAACAATGCGTTGAATATCGATCGCCACTTCACCTGCTGTTCATCGATTTTGAGAAGGCGTTCGATAGTGTCAATAGGGAGTTTATTTGGCGTGCCTTACGCAGGAGAGGTATTCCCGATAAACTAATTGCTATTATCAAAGCTACATATGAAGGCTCCTAATGTCACGTTCTGCACAGAAGGAGGTTGTCTGGGGGATTTGGGATCCAAAGTGGAGTAAGACAAGGCTGTATCCTTTCACCAATACTTGGTGATTAGTGATGTGCAGTTTTGTCGACAGGAAACGGAGGAATTCGATGGACTCTTATATCTCAACTGAAACATCCTGACTACGCTGACGATATATGTTTACTCTCCCACAGAATAATGAACCTCCACCAAATGACAGCATATGTGGAGAGGGAGGCAGGCGTCGTCGGGCTGAAAATGAATGTGGCAAAAACTAAAATTATCAGCCTTGGAGCAGACTTATCGGCTCAAATATGCATTGCTGGACAACCTGTAGAGAGAGTAGAGAATTTCCAGTACCTTGGGAGAATTGTCTCGACCAATGGTGGAACCGAACTGGATATAGCCAACAGGATCACCAAAGCAAAGTCCGCGTTCGGGATGTTGTCCAAAATATGGCGAAGCAATACAATCAGTTTGAACACGAAGCTAAGACTGTTCCGCTTTAATGTTAAATCCTTGCTGTTATATGGATGCAGCCCCTGGAGAGTGACCACTACTATCACCAGAAAGCTGCAAACGCTCGTTAATAGGTGCCTGCGCAATATCTCAAGGGTTTTCTGGCCCAATCGTATCTCTTACGAACACCTTTACGAGAGAACGGGTCAGGAACCAATAGACATAACCATCCAACGACGGAAGTGGCAGTGGATTTGTCGCACGTTCCGAAAGGGTGTCAGTTCCATAGCGAACCATGCTATGCAATGGAAGCCTTTAACCCAGAATGGCAGTAGACCTGGCGGTCCGAATAGAACATGACGCAGAACAGACGAGATAGATGCACAGCAGTTGGGGAAAAGTTGGGGAGAGCCTAGACACATTGCCAGAAACCGTACACGATGGCGTGTAGGCGTAGTAGAGGCCCTAGGACCCACAAGGGAATACAGGACATAACTGTAAGTAAAAGTAATGTAGTAAAAGTACACGCGTATCGCTTGTGCAATTTGTGTCCATGGATGAAGGGACTTTAGGCATCAAGTCAACAGCTTATAGATCTTCCCCTAATCTACAAAATCAACTATTCGGCTGCATTGGGGACTATATTCCTGAAGCGAAGCATTCTGCCACGAGAACTCCCAACTCTAAATTATATTAGACTTGAAGTTGCACATCATAAGCGAGTTAAACATGCCCTGAACTCTGCCACTAGAAAACACAAAAAAAAAAATTTAGCCAGCGTTGCTATCCTAAAATTTGGCCGAAGCGCTCTTAACAATAGAAAGCAATTCGACATGTTTTCTAGTGCCCGTCTGCATGTTGTTTGTGCTCCCCAATCTCAAGAACTACTGATCCGATTTCGATGTGGTTTTCACTGCTAGATATGCTAATTGTGTCAATTTTAACTAAATCAAATGTCATTTAGCATTACTCAGCTGATTTGCTATTAATACCATCCCATCCTAGTCATTCTACACATAATATGGTCGCTTATTATGCGCAATTTTTGTTTACATCCTGTCCTTACGAGGAGAAAGGGCCTTCGAAGACCGACAGTACCACGATAATTAATGTATTTTTACAACCATGAAAAGTGCTTCATTTGTATACAAATTCAAATATAATTCCATGAACAATGCGTAGTTAAAGCCCTTCAGCAACTTGTTGCAACAATTTCGCAATTAATAGCTCTCACTTCAACTTCTTTCTTTTTCTGAGCACAAAGTATGCTGGAAACATTTTACAAGCCATGAAGATGGTTATGCTTCCGGGCAACATTTTTCTCACACATATCACCAGACACGCATCCTCCACAAAAATATTCTGACAGCAATAATAACAACAACGATTTCCACAAATTACTGGCTTTCCTTTGGCTGCCGCAGACGTACTCGTAGTTACCGTTCTTAAACTTTCTTAGAAGTGCAAAAGTCACAAATGTTAGGAATGCTGTTGCAGATACTTCTTATCCTTCTTCAGCTGCAGCTTCTTGTTGTGTCGCATCGTTGCACTTAAAGACTCTATGCAGGCAAAGACACAACCAAAAGGGAGCGGAATGTGACTTTTACGCGACACACAAGTGGCAACAGTGCACGTTGTGCTTCTGAGCCAAGTGAAGTGAATCAAAAGACACAAGACAAGGCTAAGAGTTAATAATGAATCGACGAATGACTACGGAGCATGTTTCCAACTCTATTACGCCAGACCAGCAGCACTTCTGCGTTTGGCCATGCAGACTTGTTACCCCAACCCACCCGCCTGCGATGTTGCATGCCTGGTTTGCTGGCGAAAAAGTGGGACTAAGTTACGGGACTTTCAGGCTATTATCAAGAATCAAGAATCAAGTCTCGGGAATCATGGTTACAGTATCATTCTTGGTACTTGTTTTGGTAAATTGGTTTCGTGCTGCTGCAACGGTGGCAGCGGTTACTTGCTGTTCTTCTTCATCTAGGCTCGTTAAGGCTGCTTGAGTTGATTCGTCGTCTTCGGATGGCTGATGGTGGTAGGCAATGATTGTTGGCATTAAGTGCAGATACGATATTGGAAGCATTTGATGGTGGCTGTCCGTCGTCTTCGTCGTCGGCCAACTGTTGAATTGAATGTTTTTTCCCGCATTTGACTTGTAATGACTTTGCCAAGTGTGTTTGGTAATAAATGATAAATAATCAAGGTGTTCAGAGAGCGATTACCAATTATTGGCTTAGTGGTGTGCGTTTAGTTGTTTTAGCATTCGGATTTTTTACGGATTTCACACTAGCAATGATGAAGAAACTCTTTCAGCAGCAGTGGTACTCTAAAAGAGTTTTCTTAGCATTTCTTCAGAGGGTAACTGGGTGTCAACAATGTTGAAAGTCAATCACTTCATATCTTTCCTCCCACTGAACATTAAGAGTTTTTTTTTTTTAAGTTTAAGGCGGTCAATCCGCAACCAACCTTCCGCCGTTCGTGATTTCCAAAGCAGTTCCCAACTACCACCGCGCAGGGGAGAAAGTCGGGGGAATCTTGCAGCTTTGTTAGCAACTCCTTTCCTTGTTACTTACGTACTTACTACTTAAGTTTTGTAACCCCTCGAGGGGCGTAGGGCGCCAACAATGCCTACGCGCTATCGTGTTCGGTCGTCTTCAACTCTCTCCAACTCATTCTCAAACCTCTGGATTCCTTTTAAACCACTCTGGGCCACATATGCCTCGTGTGATCCACAGTTCTGCTCGAGTAAGTAAAGTAAATTCTATTGCATGGAATTTTCTTCACACCTCAACGTATGACCAATCCATTGCCTTTCGTCGAATTGAGATGTTAATAGGTTCCTGACCTGTTGTCGAGTGGAGGTGTTCGTTCAAGAAGCGATTAGGCCAGAAAATCCTAAGGATTATGTGTAGTCATCCATTTACGAAAGTCTGCATGATACTGACAACGACGTTGATTCTCCAAAACTACATCCATATAGTGGTACTGACTAGACATTGGCGGGAATCAGTCGCAGCTTGGGCTTGGTGCTAAAACACTGATTTTCTAGAATTTCGATAGCTTGCCGAACGCAGCTTTGACTTTCCCCCATTCGGCTGTCAACATCAAGCTCGGTGCCACCGTCAGCCGAAACTTTACTTCCCAAGAAAGTTATCAGCTTTCTCGACCTGCTGTCCAGCAATGTTTACTTGAGCAGTGCAAACTGTAAGACTAAGTGTTTTTGTCTTGAGCGTGTTAATCCTTTGACCTGCTGTTTTTGCTTTGACTTCCAAACTAAGGACCATTTGGTGCAGATCTATAATTCTATATGGCAGCAAATGTCGTCAGCGTAGTCCAGATGTTTAAGGTAAGATGTCATTGCCCAATTTATTCCGTTGTTATTTACCGTCAGGGCTGCAAGAAGAACATCACTGATTACGGCCAAACATAACAGTGGTGGAAGTATGCAGCCTTGTCGAACCCCACTTTCGACTTCAAAGTCATCAGGCACCTTTCCAGTATGCAAAGCGTGACACTTAGCACTCTCATACGTTGCCTTAGTAATAGTTTCCCAGGGATACCTCTCCTACGCAGGGCTTATTAGATAAATTGTCCATTTACACTGTTGTAGGCTTTCTCGAAGTCGATAAATACCAGATGAAGCGGAGAACGCTTGGTCGATGCGATCCCTAGCGGAAACCTGCTTGTTCGACATCGAGAGTGGCATCAAGATGTCGTTTGATTGGATCCAGTATAACTTTAGCAATTATCTTGGAAACCGCTGGAAGAACCCAAATACCTCTCCAGTTTTCGCACTCCGCTAAATTTCCTTTTTTCGGAAGCTTAGTGATTATTCACTTTTTTTCACTTTGCTGTGAAAGTTTTCCGTGCCTTTCTTATAATTGGGTGAAGAAGGTATGCCAATATACTTAGCGCTGCTTGGAAAGCTCTGCAGGGATGCCATGGAGTCCCACCGCTTTATTTTTCCTTGATAGCGGCTATGATCTTCGTATTTGTTGCCATGAACAGTTGACTTAAGTTCGATTTCTTTTTTATACCGGCAAACTGTTCTACAGCAACTGAAAAAACGCTATCGTCTAAATGGTTTCAGACCATTACAAAATGCTCCTTCCACCTTCTGAACTGATTCTCATCGGATGTCAGAAAAGAACCGGCCACACTCTTGATAGGGCATTGTTTGGAACTCTTGCTACCAACCAGTTTCTTCGGGATCCTTTAAACGGTCCTGCTGTCGCGTCTATTTGGTGCTTCCTCATCTTCTGAGGCAAGGGCGTTCGCACCATTCCACCTATCTCGCCTCACACTGCATTGTACTTATAGGTACTTCGTCTTCTTGCGGTACTGGGATTCTAGCTCAACTTTCTCTGCTGCTGAAACAGCTGTCATTTGAGCCTCGAGTCGAATAAGCTCTTCGGTCTGTTTCCATGTCTCTGTGGATAGTTGTCGTGTTTCTTTTTTATACCGGCAAACTGTTCTACAGCAACTGAAAAAACGTTTTTCACAGCTTTTCATTGCTCATCTATGTTCGTTTGAACTGCATCGCTGATGGTTTCGGCTCCTTCAGCTAGATGTTCCCTAAATTGTTGGCGCACTGCAAGATCACTAAGCTTGTCGGTATCGTACCTGGGAATGTGAAACATATTGATAAGATTGTTTCGAATGAATACAGTACGATAAGGCTATCATAAGTTGGTGATCACGCATCTTTCCAATATCAGACACCCGCTTATTCCGAACATCTTCAATACTGTTTCTAAAGGCCTTACTGATTGCCAAGTGATCATTTCGGTTGAATGTTCGCTGCCTGTCAATAGAAATCGAACTGATCGTATGGTAGGCTTTACGCTCAAACAAGGAACCTCCAATGACAAAGCGATTGGCATTCCAGAAATCTATGAATCTTTCGCCATTGGCATGGCATGATGCCATGGCATTCTATCACATGTATGAGTGCTGTGTTATCATTGCCTACCTAGGCAATGAAATTTCCCATCAGAATGACGATGCACCTGTTTGGTGTCTTATTGCGGACAGCGCTTAACTCATTGTAGAAGTCATCCTTTTCGCCCTGTGTAGCCTTCTCGGTAGGGGAGTAACAGTGAATGATAGTAATTTTCCTCACTCTAGTCTGAAATCTGGCCGTCAATATCCTATCGCTAGGATGTGTCCACGACATTGGACTTTTACATGTCATTGGAGTCAGCAGCAGTCCGACGCATGATTCGCGATTACGTCCAGCTAGTCTTCCAGAGTAGAGTAAGACAGTGTTTTCTTTTGTCGGGGGTTGGTACTCAGTACTGTGGGCGCCGTGGCGTAAGTAGTTTGTGTGTCGGATTACTACGCATGAGGTTCCAAGTTCGAATCCCAGAAAATACCAAAAACTTTTTTCCAAGGTCCCACCTCTCGCGAGCGTCTGACAAACATCAGAGAGTATTGTTGTCACGACAATGCTTCTCAAATCGCCGTTCGGACTCGGCATTAAACTGTAGGTCTCTTCCATTCGTGTGAAAATATAACGCACACAACATGAGTGGTTGCGAGAAGCTAGGCCCTGACCCTTTAAAGAGCTGTTGCGCCAAATATTTGGTACTCAGCCGCATCTAACCACCTTATTTCGCTCAATCCCAAGGCGTAAATTTTGTACCGCGTGAATTCCAGTTCAAGTTATAGGAATCTCCTTCCTCTCATCGAGGGGGTCTTAGCTTTCCATAATCCTATCGTAGTTCTAGTTCGATAGCCAGATTTCTTCAACATATCCTTCCACATCCGAGGGGGTTTGTTGCAAAACTTTTTTTTATGGTTGCGACTTACTGGGCCACAGACCAACAGACACTTATCCTGTTTTTTGGCGCTGGGTATTCGGCTTTTGTTCTCTCCCGTTCGCAATTTCCGAAGAAATTTCCAGGTGGCGCCACGAGGAGGTGGGAGTAGTCTTACTAACAAAGCTGCTAGATCTTTGGCTGCAAGTGCTCTTTCTCGTTTTTTTTTTAGTGGATCAGCATCTATCGGCAGTTAGTATTAAGTTCACTAACAAAAGGAAAATTACACAATTCGAAACACTTTCCGCAACGGGTATTCCCCTCAGTATCTCCAGTAGTGCGAGACACTTCGGCCTGGAGCTCGATAGGAAACTGAACTGGAGACTAAACATGAACGAGAAAGTGAAAAAGCCACGGTAGCTTTTTACTCGTGCAATAGAATATTTGGGAAAACTTGGGGGCCGAACCCTAAAATTATCCTATGGATGTATACAGCTATAGTAAGGCCCATACTAACTTATGGCAGCCTTGTATGCTGGCAATCAGCCTGCAAAATAAACCACCTAACTGCTGTCAAACAAGTACAAAGAGTAGAGTGCATCGCCACAACCAGTACGATGAGAACAACACCTACAGTAGGACTCGAGGCCATTCTCAATCTGCTTCCGCTAGACATCTTTATACAAGCATCGGTGGCTATTAGTGCCGTATGATTAAGCCAAACAGATAGCTGGAGACCAAATGCAATGTGTCATACCACGATCCTGCAGAGATATATAGGCAATGTATCTAGTACAGTACCTTGAGAAACCTTGGATCATCCGACCTTATGCTTATTGGGGACTTCAATGGAAGGATAGGTTTATCCCAAAACAATTTTTTGAGTGGTGTCAGCGCATCAATTATCAAAACTAATAGTAACTCAAAGGATGCGACTTGTGACTCTAAGAGCAACAAAATTCTTGACCTTGCAGACGAATACGATTGCAGAGTTCTAAACGGTAGCTGTGAAGGAGATTGTGAAGGAGAATATACTTTTATCCGCAAACTGCATCGTCCATAGTAGACTACTGTCTTATCGCAGGCAATTGGCACACCCTTATCTCGGATTTTCGGATAGGAATGAAGAATTTTTCAGACCATATGCCAATGGAAGTCTCGTGCACGATCTCTGGGACTGCTGATGTCTATAACGTAAAACCTATTGGCCTTCTGCCAAAACTTATTTGGAATGATAAGATGCGTTCGTCGTTTCAAAACAATTTGAATATGGAACAATGGAACTTCTAACGGAAACAATCAAGAATTCCTGGCCATTAACTATACTGTCAAGAAAATATAAACCGAGCAAACAAAGGTGGTTCGATAGAGAGTGCTCGAGTGCAAGAGCTAAATCGTTTGCGTTCCTTAAACTCTGGAGAACTTGCAATATAGACATTTTTAAAACGCTTTACGGTGAAGCAAATAAAGAATTTAAGCACATCTGCTATGCAAAAAAATTGGCTTATGATGAGAACATTTTTGAAGTAGTCAACAAATCAAGGTCATCTGCTGACTTCTGGAAAGCAGTAAAGTATGTCAACGGTCATTCCAAAAGCATTGCTAAATCACTACATGCTCCTCAACTTCGTGAGCACTTCTATGCTCTCTTCAATACAATTCCACTGTCTCCAGCCTTTCAATACGCAGCGCCACTTACTATCGATGAATTCCTAGATGCTCCATTTGATTTGAAAGAAGTTAACCTCGTTATTGAAGCAGCCAAGTTAAATAAGGCACCCGGAGACGACAGGATCCCCTTCGAATTTTATAAAAACTACACTTCAGAATTTCTCTCGGCGTTAACAAATGAGTTTAATCGAATTTTCGAAACAGGTGATGTCCCAAGTTCGTTTAAAAAATCGGTAGTATTTCCGCTTCATAAAAAGGGCGCTTTAAGTAGATGACCCAGGAAAAACTACAGAGGAATATCTTTTCTTAACACATCGGTGAAATTGTTCGGCGCTTTATTGCATAGAAGACTTGCTATATGGGTGGAGAATACCAACATATTGAAAGAGTTTCAAGCTGGTTTCAGAAAGCAATATTCGACTATTGATCAAATCTTTACACTCATCAATATAGCTGAAATCTTCAAAAATAAGCAGAAAAAACTGTACACCTTCTTCGTGGATTTCCGCGCTGCTTTCGATTCCATTCCGCATGAAACTCTGTTTTACAAGCTCAGCATGCTTGGAATTTCGAGTAAAATTATTAATATTTTGAGATAATTGTACGAAAACAATTTAGCTTATGTGTGGGATGGCGAACTTATCTCTGATGAGTTTACAACATCTATAGGTGTGAAACAATGGTGCACTGCTTTTTATACTCTACATCAATGATATTACTGACTCAGTAGGGGGAGGAATTGTGATTGGTGGTATGAATATCCCTGCACTCATGTACGCTGATGATATAGTCTTTCTTGCCGAAACAGTCGATGGAATGCAGCTTATGATTAATAGGTTGGTAAGCTACTGTGAAGCCTGGAATCTTGCCGTCTTCTTCTTTCTTTTATCAGCGAGGTTATAATCTGAAAACAAGGGATCATAACCCTCCCACTTCAATGCATTTCTACTGATCCGTTTGTGTGGTTCGCCTCTTTGACCTCAGAAAATATTAGCAGGCCTCCAGATTTTGGATCATTCGGCTACTGAGGCCAATGAAATGCCGATGTCGTCGCATTTGTTTGATCCAGGCGTTTATAAGCCTGTCTTTCCTACATCGCATTGGAACGTGCATTGATATTGCGTTTTTAATCGGGTTGAAATGATCTCTTCTTTGAACGTGGCAATTCGCGCTTTATTTTTTGTACGATGCTTTCCTTGATGTGAAAGCTTCCACGGATCTTCGAACTTTTTATTCGATCAAGCTTTGTCACTCCTGCTGTCATGCGAAGCATCTTCATCTCAGCTGCCGTTAATTTACTCTCATACTTTTTGTACATCGTCCAACATTGTGAACCATATGTGAGCGCTGGACGCACAACTGCGGTGTAGAGCCTTCCCTTCAACTTAGGTGGCATTTTTCGGTCACAGAAGATAGCGGAATTTTCTCGCCACTTCATCCACCCTACGCTTACGCGATGATTGATGTCGTCATCACAGGTTGCCTTGCTATTAATCATAGATCACAGATATTTCAACTTTTCGCACTTGGGAAGCACTGTTTCATTCAAATAAATGTCTGGAATAGGCCTGAGTGGATCAGAGAACGGGCAGCACAAGTACTCTGTCTTTTTTGAACTAATGCGATACCCATTGCCCTCCAGAGCGTCTACCCACACATCAAGTGCTCGTTGCAGGGAAGTAGGATCCTCTCTTATGATGGCTCCATCGTCAGCAAAGAATAACTGATGTACCGTCAATTTAACGAAATCGAAAATGATGGTCATAAGAAGAGGAAGTGGCAGATACTCACGTAGTGAAAAGTGGAGTTTTCAAGGAGTCTATATAGAGATTGTACGAGAGTATAAATATTTAGGAATTCTTATCATAGCAAATCTTAATTTGACTAAGCACCTTCAAAATAAGCTATCAGAAGCTAAAAGAGCAATCTCTTCTGTATGGAATCGCTGCATTGATAACAGAAACATTTCACATAATGCGAAGCAAAAGATATTTCGGACAACTGCTGCTGCTGTGCTGTTATATGGGGCTCAAGTGTAGGGACACAGTACTTTTGAGGCGCCCGAAAAATGTCTCCGCTACTTTTTGAAAAGAATTTTCAGACTGCCAAACAGTACTCCCAACTACATGCTTCACTTGGAATGTGGAGTGCCACCCTTATATCTAGATACTTTACAACTGCATTTCGCTTATGTCATTAAAATTATGATGATGAAAAATGAAAGACTTCCAAAGCTCATTTTGTCGCAAATGTTGTTGTATAGAGGAGGCTTCGTTAAAGTGTGGGACCATTTGGCATCCGCCTGCTGTTTAAATATAACAATCGACCCTGAGGAACACCCAGCATCTGCAAGGACGAAGTTTAATGAGTTGCTATTAGCAACTGGACAGAGGATGTATGCTCAATTTATAAATGAGGCTAAACAATCTCAATATAGAATGATCTACAGAAAACTAGCCTACAATCTTCAGGAAAACACGTATCTCCTTAACTCATATAAAATAGATATGATTAGCACGATTTTCAAATTAAGGGGTGAACTAATACACCTTAACTTCATTCCTCATCGACCGGATCTGCCAATCTTGTGTGACCTTTGCAATCTTAAGGAGAGAGACAACGTCATTCATTTTATTGCAAAATGTCCTATCCTCAAAAAATTTCGATTCAGATACTTTGGATCTTACCATCTTGGCGAAGACGAAGCAATGGGTATACTAAATGTAGTAGAAGGTTGGGATCTACTCTATAATTACGCTGTAAGTGCACTTCGATACCGGAAACGAATTATAGATGGCGACTTTTAAGACACTTGCTTTTATTTGGTATAATAGATACACGTAATAAACAAATACCTTTAATGTAGTGAACAATTAATGTCAATTTGGTAGACGGGCCAAAGGCCAAACCATATACTTAAGTATTCTAATTTGCATTGCAACTTCATATATATTGTACATTTTACGAAATGAATTATTATTGTATAAAAATTTGTATAGTGAAATAAAAGCCTGTAAACTAAAAAAAACAAAAAAAAAAATAAATAAATAAAAAATCTAGTACAGACTACATAACGCCTTACCTAGACTTCACGAGACCATTTTTAAGCACCTGTCCGAAAAGGTAAGACTAGAAAAATGACAGAACGCCTAACGAGCGATCCATAGCTGTGAACACCGATGGATACAAAATGAAAATATGTGTATTTGTCAGCTCGGCTTCAGAACTACAGCAGTGATTTCCAGGCAGAAGTCCTAGCAGTGACAACAGCAGCCAGTGAGACTGTGATGAGGGCAATACCACGTTAGGATATCACCTTATTCATCGACAGCCAGGCAGCGATAAAAGCAGTATCAGCTGCAGGAATAGAATCGAAGCTTGTGAAGTGTTGTGAAGAAGAACTCAAGGTTCTTGGAACACAGCACAAGGTAGACCTCTGCTGGGTCTCTGGACATGAAAGCATATGGAATGAATGAGAAAGCCGACAATTTGGCTAAAGGAGGCTCAGCACTAAACTCGGACCGACCCGACCCCTCAGTGTACATCCCACCTTGCGCACTCAAACTCGAGGCAGGAAACAAAGCCCTAACGGAGGCTAACAACAGGTGGACCTCTTTAGATACTTGCGTCACCACGGGGAAGCTATGGCCTACATTCGACAGAGCAAGAACCAATAGACTCATACACAGGGATAATAGGAGTCATTACGGACATAAAACCATGCGGTACCACATGAAAAAACTAAGTGTGACGAACGAAGACCTTTGTAGAGGCTGCGGTGACGTGGAGGTTCAGGAAGACACTACCTACATTCTTTGCTAATGCCTAGGCCTCTGTCATTTGAGAAATAAATTTCTTAGACAACAGTTCTTTAAGGATTAGAAGAGTTGTCCAACAGACCGATAAACAACATCGCAAATTTCATCAAATCCTCCGGATGGTTTGTATCTCGGGCACAGCAAATACTAAATGCTTTCTTTAGGATATGTACAAAAGACGACTTATTTTCTCCTTTTTACGAGGAAAGGTTTCTCTAATCTATCTCCTTTCCCCCCATGGGTATCACAATGGGTCTATATTGACCTGAGTGTGGTGTGGAGGTTTTCTTTCCCATACACCAGCCCACATACCTAACCTAACTTTTCTATCGGGAGATGCTGCTCCTACGAGGTCCTTGTTAGTAATTTCTTTCTTACTTTTCGAATCGATATCTATCGGGATATACTACTTCTACGAGGAGTTTGATAGTCATTTGTGATCCTATACCACATTTACCATAAGCAAGAGGGGCTGCTCACAGTGGCCTACGAAATGCCCTTCAAACTTTATTCGTCTAAACGTCCACACTACCATTTATCGAATACAACAACCACAGCCACTCTGTATTCTCAATCACCCTTTATCCTTTCGTCAAAAAAAAGCTCCCGCTCTCCACTAGAAAGAAAATAAGTCCTGTCTCTTCCATTGGAATTCTTCATCCATTCCGTTACATAATTCAACCCATTTTCAGGCACTCATACTCCTCATTCCCGGCTTCCAGCGGACTGCACTTGGCATTTTCCCACTACTCCATTTTCCAATAAACCAGTCCTATATACCGACTGGAAGCCGTGCGCCGAAATTGTGCCACACACAGTATAGGCGTTCATATCTGTGTATGTCCGTTTACAATCGTTCCCTTGCCCCAAAGTTAAATTGCAAAATATCCTTCTTCTTCTTTTTGTTCGTCCTTTCCCCATAGAATCTTCGACAACAATAACCATTACGCGTTAGGGAGAGCCCTATAAATGTATCAATTTTCCTAGTGAATGGATAGAATCCGATAAAAGGGATGGTCTTTATGGGGGATGGGCGGTGCGGGTGGAGGACGAACGACTCTATGGGGAGCATGGGTTTCTAGTGCGTGCGCATTGTTTTGTATTGGGGAATATATTGCTGAGACATCCTACACGCAATAGTACTCGTATTTCGAATGCATTAACATTTTGATATTCTCGATATTTTGTTGGTCTTTATTATTTATTTGAATGGAGGGTGGAGGGTGGAGGAGAAAACCTGTTTTGTTTGTTGGCTTTGCTGGTGAAAGGAAGACGGATGGGAGAATGTCTTTTTTTGAGGGGTGGAAGATGTGAGAGCAATTAAAATTGATCATTCTAAATTGATTTTGGAAGGACAATAAAAATGAAGATGTGTCTCTCGGGGGAAGCTGCAATAATCTACTTCAGATGTTGATGGAAATTATTAGACACTTCTGCAACTGAGCATTGAAATGTCGATTTTTAGAATGAGACTTAAGGCTGTTAAAGGTCGCTTGATTTGATGTAAATTTAAGACTTTGTGTACATGGTGATTAGAGTTTTAAATATTAAATTTTTGTTAAAATATTCAATACAAGTTGTTTGAAAACGCTTGTTCTGGTTTTGTTTAAATATGAAGTGGTTGGTTATAAAAATTAATTCGAAGCTATAATCGCTCAACCATTTTTTATATGACATCAGGTAGTATGAATACGAGTTGCAGAATCTACATGTGTACTTATGTAAATATGATATATTTTTTAAAAGAACGTTTCCTTGGTGCAGCGGCTGGAAAAACTTAAAAAAAAAAATACAAATATTTGGCGCAATAGCACTTTAAAGTGCCAGGGCCTAGCTTCTCGCAACCACTCATGTTGTGTGCGTTATATTTTTCACATGAATGGAAGGGACCTACAGTTTAATGCCGAATCCGAACGGCGGTTTGAGAAACTTTTTCGTGACAACAATACTCTCGGATGTTTGTCAGACGCTCGCGAGAGGTGGGACCGTGAAAAAACGTTTTGGTATTTTCTGGGATTCGAACTTGGAACCTCATGCGTAGTGATCCGACAACTGGAACTGGAAAAACTTTGATGTATTATTATTTATTATTTGTGTAGGGTTATTTTGCATTGCGACCTAATGGTCTATTGTGCCTCCTGTTAATACCTTGGAGAGGTTTGTTCCCTCATTAGAGTCCTCTTCGCAATTGCAATTCCTGCGGAATTGTGTTTGAAGGTCATATGCTCTTACTTTGCCTCGGCTAGAATAGTTCACCTTAGAGCTCTTTCTCCTGACCAGTTTCTTTTAAGAATCTGAGAATGAGAAGTGGGTCCATGGTTGGCATATCCTCTTCTGATACTTGCTATTTGCCCAAGCATTTCAATCTTTTGTGGGTCAGTGCCCCGCGAGACTCCAGAAGGTGTTCCGGAGTCTCACATGATTCGTTGCAGAATCTGCAAAGGCTTCCATTTGTTATACCTAGTTTTCGTAGATGCTCCCTGAGTTTGCAGTGCCCTGTTAGGAAGCCTGTTAGGATCCATAGGTTATTATTGCTAAGGCAGATGCAGGCTTCGAATCTATTCCGGTTGTAACATCCCAGTAGTTTCTTAGCTTGCCTCAGGCCTATGGTATTGTTCCAGGTTCTTGCCCTGTCTTCTCTCGACACTCTCTCTCAGTTCACTCGGTATCGTCTCCAGGACCTTGCCGTGACCATATGGCCTTGTGGTCCAGCATCCATATTCCCTGAGCCGGACTGCGCTGCATATAGCTGTGACTATGATGTGTAGTTCGAGAGGGATCAGATGCAAGATCACACTGAGAGCATCTGTTGGACAAGACCTCATTGCTCCTGTGATACCCACGCAAGCCGATCTCTGTACTTTTTTTATTCTGTCGTTGTACTTTTGCTCAAAGCTGGCCACCAAACGATAGCGCCATAAGAAAGAATTGCCTTCGCGGATTCATGTCCTCGCCGGCCCGCCTTGGGGATGAACACCACTTTGACACGTCTCCAGGTTTGGGGAACATGGTTTAGGTTTAAGCAACTCTTATAAATCGGTAATAGCCAGGGAATTCCTATGTCTTGCAATTTCTGCATCATAATAGGCATGATGCTGTTAGGGCCAGGTGACTTATAGAGAGAGAATAGCCCAGGAGACTTTATCCTCCGTAATAATGTTTGTGATGCTATCCCAAGCTGCCAGTGGCGTACAGGTGGAACTAGCTTGTTCTACTCTAATCTCACTGCAGCCTGGGAAGTGAGTACTCATCAGAAGTTCCAGAGATGCCGCAGAAGAATCCGTCCAGCTTCCATCCGTCTTTTTAAGAAAAGACGGGTTGCTATGCCTTTTGGACAAAATTTTGCTGAGCCTTGCGGATTCATTGAGGGACTCGATAGACTGGCAGTAATCTTTCCAGCCCTGTTTTTTGGCCATTCTGATGGACTCGTTATATATTTTTAGGGCTGCCAGAAGTTGTGATTGTAGCAGATATTGAAGATCGCTCTGGCCATCTTCCTAAGCTTTGATAGATCTTCATTCCACCATGTTAGGACTTTGTTTTTACCAAAACTGATTGGACACGAGACTTTAAAGGCAACGTTAATTGCTTTCTCAAAGATTTCAACCTTTGAATCCAGTTCCGTGGTCGAGTCGATTTCATACGTTGATGTGCTACCCAGTTTTGACTTAACAAAACGATTATGCGTTTTGGGTTTTTATACGGTTTAGGGGTCTCAATCTCTAGACAGACGTTGAAGAGTATCCAGTTATGATCAGAAAAAGCGTATGTCTGGCATTAGCGTCGCAGCCCATCAAGAGGTTGGCCTTACTGGTGTTAATAGTTGATGTTAGGTATTGGACTTCCTCCGGCGGAGCTTGCCGATCCCGGTCCATGTAGACAGATGCAACGAAAAAGGCCTCACCGTTTGCAGTTTCCAGTTTAACCACCGTTAAATCGGCAGAGCTAAGGCTAGGACATAGAAAAGCTTTTATATGCTTCTTAGCTAAAATGCAAGTTCTAGGCTTACCGTTGCAGTTACTGTGGTTGTAGTAGAGTTTGTAGTGGTTATCCTGAAGTCCCCTGATGGTAGATCTCCTTACCCAGGGATCCTGGATGATGCCGATATCGATGTTTTCTTCATTGATAAAGACACGCAGATTATCTGTGGCACACTGCGAGTGCCGCAGATTAATCTGAATCATCGTCAATGGGGCATTTGGGGTATCTGGGACGATCTTCATGCCCCCCAACAGTGTATTGGCGTCGTTGACATCGTCTGTGTCTTCATCCGGGTCTGAAGAAATGTACATTTTAAGTTTGGCATTTCTTATGCCAAACCTTAGACGGTAGTCCAACTTCTCGAGCACCTCCAAACTATCCTCGTTTATGAGGAGCAGAAAAGTCATGCTGTTTTTCTGCGGCTGCTCCGTCTTAATAACTGCCCAATCATCCATTGGGACCGCAGGATTTTGGCGCTTAAGACCCTGAATCAGCTGTTCGCTGTCTATTGGCATAGTAGGCAACCCGATGCGAGCCTTCGGCCTTCGAGAGATGTCTCTGGCTGGGATAAGCTTGATCTTCAAGCCACTCCATGCGCCGCTTATCTTAGCGGCACACTCACCAAGGAAGTCCTTCGAGAACCTGTCCTCGCATTTGATTACCCTATACCCTATAACGACCTCAGCTGAGTCGAACCAGGGTACAGGACCGCCGTCTTTTTCCGCAAAGTAGTCAAGCACCATCTGCGAGAGTTTGACTTCGATCGCCCCCCATGCCTTTAGGATGGACCTGCCACTGGGAGAAAGCTCATCTACCAGAGCAACTTGGAGATCGTCCCTGACCACTTCGCTGACGGTACGAGAGGAAACAACAGCAGTGCTGCTTTTCTGTGTGGTGGAGGTGGTAGTTTTTGCCGGTTGTTGTTTGATCTGCATTTTAGCAACGCCGCTTTCGACTTTGCTGCGTTTGCTGGAGTGAGCCATCTCTTCTTGAGATCGGTTCCTCTTCAAGGCTTCCTGCTGGGTGTTAAGACTCGTCTTGACGGCCTGGCGCTTGCTGTAGTCTTCAACAACAGCCTGGTACCTCAACTTGTCTGCCTGGTCACGTTCAGTGACAGTGCCTGCCTCTTCATTCTTGGCGATCTTGTTTAGAATGTAGACGGCCTTCTCGAAGTAGTGTTTATGTTGGAGGTTGGTGAATTTTTTTTGTGGATTTTGCTTGGGAGTACTCTTAGTAGTATCCTTGGCAGCATCCACAGAGGAGGAAGTAGAGGGTTGAGACATTGGTAGAGTACTTTGGCTGGTACTTTCCACACTGCCTGTTGGTTCAGTGGCTTCTTGGCTTGAAGTCAGCAGCTCATCTTCCGATGAGGTGCTAATTGCAATATTTTTTTTTGGGTTTTTTCTATTTTTTTTAATTTTTTATTTTTATTTGGAACATTCATATTTGATCCCACGAGTAGTACGGAAAAAAGATTCGTCCTGGTAGAGCCGATTTACCAGGATAAGGCTATGATACGACAGACCTCGTCTGTGCATCTTGTTACTTAACTTTATACTAAAGTGTTTTCCAAAGTTAAATTTCCTGATACTGTCGTCCCTGAGGACGGCCAGAAGGGGAAGTTTTTTGCGAAGTGCATCCTATTTTCTCGAACCAACACTTTCTCCCTTCCAATACCTTCTTTTGCCATCCTTAGGATCGTCCGCTGTGCATTTTGCTCCACTACAAGATGGAGCGGGGTTAGCTCCAGAAGTACTTCCATGGCTGCAGTTGGACACGTTCCCATGGCCCCAGTGATGCAGAGGCACGCAAGTCTTTGCATTTTAGTGAGTGTCTTCCTCGTAGTGACTAGACTAGTTCGCTTTGTCCATGCTATTGCTCCATAAGTGATCATTGGTCTCACAATGGCAATGTACATCCATCTTAGAATATTTGGACTAAATCCCCAAGTCTTACCCGCTAGGCTCCTGCATATCATTAGAGCACGGGTAGCTTTTTTGGATATCTCCTCTATGTGTTTCTTCCACAAGAGTTTGCTATCTAGGTGTAGTCCTAGATATTTCTATTCCTTTACCGGTGCCAGTATCGTGCCCAACAGTCCGATTGGCTTCAGTTCAAGTTTTCTCTTCCTCGTGAACGGTACTATTGTGGTTTTGGTCGGGTTTATATTGAGCCCAGCCGTGCTGCACCATTCTTGAGTTACTGTTAAGCCTCTTTGTATAATATCACATAGGGTTTCCTCGAATTTCCCCATGGTAATCAGTCCAATGTCATCAGCGTAGGCTTGACAATTAATTCCAAGGCTTGTTAATTTTTCAAGAAGCTCATCCACAACAAGACTCCGCATTAGGGGATATAACACTCCTCCTTGTGGTCATCCTCTTGTTGTGTTGACCCTGATAATTCTATGTGATGTTTGAGTTTCTGCTGATCTTGTTCTCAGCAACTCATACATCCACTTAGATACTGTTCTGCTAACTCCCTTTCTGTCAAGGGCTCGTTTAATAGCTTCATGTGAAGTGTTATCAAATGCCCCTTCGATGTCTAAGAAGGCGCAGATTACTATCTCTTTTGTTTCCAGAGCACTTTGGTGGTTTCCGTCAGCTGATAAAGAGCAGTCTCAGTGGATCTGCCCGCTCTGTATGCATGCCGACGATAATGCAGTGGGGATGTATTAAGTACATCCTCCCTTAAATGGTTGTCCATAGCTTTCTCCATTGTTTTGAGAAGAAACGATGTTAGGCTGATCGGTCTGTACGACTTAGGCTGTGTTTGGTCCTTCTTCCCCATTTTTGGTATAAACACAACTTTCGCCGATCTCCATTAGTTTGGAATATATCCCAATGCAAGACTTCTTTTTGTTATTCTGATCAGGTGTGGTAGTAGTTTTTCTTGTCCCCTTTGGAATAGGGCCGGTATAATACCATCCGCACCTGGTGACTTGAAGGGCTGGAAGTAGCTGCCCACTCGGTTCTCCCTCTGGAACAGATAGCCCCTGCAATCTCCCAACCTTCCTTCCGAGGTCTGGTGGTGTTGGTCATGCTCCCGTCACAGGTGTTCTGCGAACTTCCGGGGAAGTGAGTTTCTAAGAGCAGTAATCCTCTTTGTTCTTCATCTTCAGTAAAGCTGCCGTCAGGTTTTTAAGGGATGTTGGCATTCCCCCCGATTTTGCAAGGACTTTGTGTAACCTAGCTGCAGCAGGAGTGCTGTTTATTATTTTACAGAACTTCCTGAAGCTTTCTTTTTTCGTCCTTCTTAAATAGTTGTTGTAATTTGTAAGTGCCGCCCTGTAGCTTTGCCAATCCCCTTTACGCTTTGCTCTGTTAAACAATTTGCGTGTATCACAGCGTAACTTTGTTAGGTTGCTGCTCCACCATGGCACATCTTTCCCATCCTTTCTGTTGCTTATGGGGCAGCTCGATTCGAACGCATTTATAATCGCGGTACTAATGCCCTCTACCGCGTTTTCAAACTCTAGATAGTGTCCTGGAGCCCTCCTCAGGTCAATATGCTCCAGATTACTGTCTAGGGTTTCTTTGAAGACCTCCCAATTTGTTTTTCTTGCGTTCCTGACTGGATTTCTTATGATACATCCACTATCTAACTCAAACACAATGAGTCTATAGTCAGATAATGACGGCTCATCTGATACTTTCCAGTTCCTGACTAACCTACTGATCCTCGGACTACCCAGTGTGAGGTCAAGAACTTCCTGTCTAACTCTAGTAGTAAAGGTTGACGTATTCCCTACATTATATATATCAAGGGATGATGAAAGAATGAATTCTAGTAAAGACTCACCCCTGGTATTGGTGTCGGTGCTCCCCCATATAACATTGTGAGCATTGGCGTCACATCCAAGCAGCAGCGGCATTTGTAGCTTGTTACAGTGCTCCACTAAGCACTACAGTTCTGTTGGGACAGCTAGTTCATCCCCAGCACAGTATGCAGAAGCGATGATGATGCTGTGGTGGCCATTGCGGCCTGAGATACCACCTTAACTAGATGAACTTGTGCCAAGAGAAAGACTGTCGGTTCTGTTTAGAGGAGGATAAAACATCCGAACACATTCTTTGTGAATGCACGGCACTACACTAGTTAAGGAAACGTATTCTCCACAAGGAGATACTCACTTCAGTGGAACTGAAATGCTCCGCTACTAAAGGCGTACTCACTTTCATAAGGGAGGTAGTACGTCTGTTAGATTAACTCCAACCCTCCGACACAATAGATCTTTAAGGTCGCAGTGTCGTTGCTACGTGGGCATGGGTTGTACAAGAGGGAAAAAAAAATAGAGTAGTACCCTGTCCGGCGAGCTCGTTCGCCCTGCAGTTTCCTAAAATGTCTCTATGGCCCGGCACCCAGCATAGGTCAATGTTGAACTGCTCTGTTCTCTCCATAGAAGATAAACGACAGTTTAAGGCGGCCTTTGAAGTGAAGGAGAACGATTCTAGGGACTTGATTGCCGCTTGGCTGTCAGTGAAATGCTAATATCCCTGACAGATAGTACATTACACTTTAGCTAGGACAGGGCTTCCTTAAAAGTCATAATTTTCGCCTGAAAAACGCTACAAAGATCAGAGAGGCGGAACGAGATGCTCAGATTGAGCTTTTCGGAGAAAACACCACAACCCACCCTACCTTCGGTCTTAGACCCGTCTGTAAAGAAGTGAACCGAACTAACATCATCAGGGGGAGAGTTACCTTATTCCTCCCATTCAGGGATACTCGTACGGAAATTTCGGTCAAATCTCAGTTTCGGCGGGGTGTAGTCCGTGTTTTCATGTGTGAAGTTGAGAAGATCAAGGGTCGAGGAGTGGCCAAAGCGATAGCTAGAACACTGAGAGGAGGCTTTTAGACCGATGGCCGCACTGGCAGCAATGTGATTGCCAAAAATGTCTAAGGGTAGCAGGTTAAACAAAATGCCCAGTGCCGCAGAAGTGGTAGTACCTGGTGCCCCACTGATGCATAGGTAGGTAGGTAGGAGTGGTTGTGTCAGCAAACCATGCCGACACTTAATTAGCGCAGAGCGCCGTTTTATTACCACAACTCAAGTGACCTAACAGATGTAGCAAGGACGTTAACTACTAAGGAAAAGAAGAAGAAAAGGGGGTAAGGCTTATTCAAATCCACCCCGTTACATTGAGGAAGCTGATAATATCTTCAATGCTAATCTCCGCTAGCTTTATAAGGTTGTCGAAATAGAGTTTACCCAAGGTGCGCTGTCTGGCCTTGCCTAAAGCCAGACACTTGCAGAGGAAGTGTACGATTGTTTCCATCTCATCAGCAGTATTGCAGCTGCGACAGTGTGCATTAAATGCAATGCCTATTCTGGCCGCATGAACTCCGATGGGCCAGTGGCCAGTACTAACTGCCAGAATTCTTGCGATATCTGTACGGTTTCTGTTTAGTAGATCTTGCGTTCTTTTCCGGGAGTATTTGGGCCACATCTGCCTGGAGATGACACAGTTCCGCACCCCCTGCCCTCTACTATGCGCCTTTAGTAGATAGTGCGCGAAGATGCCTCCCTTAGGACCCCCAACGGGACGTTCACCTCCTTTGCTTGGGAAGCACCAAGGGAAGATCCTTGCCGCGCGAGCTCATCAGCCCGCTCATTCCCCTCAATGTTGCTGTGACCCGGAACCCAAAGGAGATAGATCGTTAGCCGGTGACCAAGCGAGGCGAGTTCTTTTTTGCACTTTCCTACTAGCCTTGAGGATGTGGTGGCAGATACTATAGCCTTGATAGCCGCCTGGCTGTGAATGAGGACGGCAATGTTATTTAGGGGTGTATAGGTTTGCTTGAGTATGCGGCAGGCCTCACGTACAGCAAAAACTTCCGCCTGGAAGACACTGCACGAATCAGGAAGCCGGTACGACCTGGAAATATTGAAGGAATCAGATAATATCCCCACCCCTACCCCGCAGTTCATTTTTGAACCGTCGGTGAAAATTGTTGATTCGAACTCATTTATCAGTACGCCAGTTTCCCATTCCGCCCTGGTTGGGAATCTGACCGTGACGTAATTTCTAAAGTTCACTGTGGGAGTTATATAGTCGGTCAGATTAGCTACCAGATCCTGCGGTAGCAAATTCAGAATACTGCTGTGACCATACGGATTGGTGCACCAGCATCCCGTTTCCCTTAGCCTGACCGCACTACATGATGATAGCTGCATAATGTGAAGATCGAGTGGTAAAAGGTGTAGAATAACGTTCAAGGCATCGGTTGGACATGTCCTCATGGCACCCGTTGTGCCTACCGCCGTAGTTCTTTGTACCCTGTTGATAAGTTTGATGTTATAAGCTTTCCTTAGCGCAGGCCACCAGACTAGCGATTCATAGGAAAGAATGGGATGGACCACGTCAATGTACATCAATACGACCATTTCGGGCGAAGTCCCCACTTCTTGCCAAAGGTCTTGCTGCGGGCATAGAAGGCCACACAGGCCTTCTTTAGCCATTGCTCAATATTAAGCTTCCAGCTTAGTTTTGGATCAAGTACCACACCTAGGTACTTGGCACTGGAGGATAGGGAGAGTAGATGATTATTTAGCCGTGGAAGCATAAGCGTCGGTATTTTGGTTTTAGTGGTAAAGAGCATCAGTTCAGTTTTGCTTGGGTTGACGCTGTGTCCACATCCAGTGGCCCATGAGCTAATCTTGCCCAAGGCACCTTCTATAATCTCACTGACTACGGATGGAAACATCCCCGATACCAGTATTACCACGTCATCCGCATACGCGACTTCCTTAACTCCATCCCTATCAAGTCTACACAACATTTTATTGATGACCATAAGCCATAGAAGAGGAGACAAGACCCCACCTTGACGAGTTCCTTTAACAACAGCTGCTGTTGCCGAGATTCGATTGAACGATTCTAGTTTTTAGCATTGTCAGTATCCATTTGCTAACAAACTCTTTCACACCCAGTTGGATCAGAGCTTCCTGAATCGATTCCGTTAATGAAGGCACCTTCAATGTCTAAGAAGTGGATTGTCTTTTCTATCGTTCGCACAACTTCGTGGAGCGCCGTCTCTGTCGATCGCCCCTTAGTGTACGCCAGTTGAGATTTGGATAGAAGGGATTTATCTAGGGTAATTCGGATATGTGTATCTAAGATGCGTTCCAACGTCTTTAAAATAAAAGAGGATAAGCTAATGGGTCTGAAATTCTTTGCGGATCCATGACCCCGCTTCCCAGCTTTCGGGATAAACACAACACGAACACGTCTCCAGCTCAGGGGAACGTGATTTAGGAGAATACAGCTTCTATAGATCGGAACTAGCCACGGGACCACCTGCTCCAAGGTTTTTTGTAGCATAATAGGGAAAATGCCGTCAAGGGCGGCCGATTTATAGGAAGAGAAGCTGTTAATAGCCCAGAAGGTGTTAACTGCTGTAATTGTTGTCTTAATGTTATTCCAGGAAGAAGATTGCGCGACCTGAGCTACTGGTGGTAGGGCAATCTCATTACTACATCCTGGAAAGTGTGTTTGCATTAAAAGTTCCAGTGACTCGCTAGAGGAGTCCGTCCAAGTCCCATCCGGCCGTTTGATGCATATGCATGCAGATCTTTGCACTTTAGCTAATTGAGAGAGATAGACAGCTCTATCAAAAGCAGGCCACCAAACTATCGCCGCATAGAGAAGTATAGGCCTCATAACTCGCACGTACAGCCAGCGAGTGATTTGAGGTTTCATACCCCAGGCATACAAAGACATCTGCAAGGATAAACAAACAATATTTTTTCAATATCTGAAAAAGAACATTGGATGGCGCCAATGATAGTCGCGCATTTTGGAAGATTGTCAGAGCACTTAATGGTATGTCGTTCACGCGAGGCCTTCAAGTGGAACTGTTTGCATTAGTGGATCATTTTAAACAGTTGCTAAACCCGCCATGCAATGCGCTTCAGCTAAATTATGCCCTTTCTCTCGTAACAAATAGTTCTTTAGACCGACCAATTACAGTCCAAGACCTTGCCAAAGTACTACACAGATACAATGCAAATAAAGCTCCTGGTGAAGACCGTATCCCGTATGAATTCTTTAAGTCTGCGTCAGTAGAATTCTTAGAAAAGCTCACACAAGTATATAACTACATATTCGTCTCAGGAGAAGTGCCCGAATGCTTTAGAAAAGGTATAATACTTCCGTTATTCAAAAAAGGAGATGTGACTTACCCAGCGAATTACAGAGGAATTTCTTTTATGAATTCAATAATGAAAATATTTACTGGGGTTATCCTAGACCGTTTGACGGATTGGGTGCGAGAATGATCTCCTAAGCGAATTCCACGCGGGGTACTCCACAGTAGACAACATTTTTACATTGACAAGCATCGCCCGGTCATACATTGATAAAGGCAAAAAAATGTATGCGTTCTTTGTTGATTTCAAGGCAGCCTTCGACACTATTGACAGAAATGCGCTGTTCTACAAGCTGAGCAACTTAGGGGTATCCTCAAAGGTCCTAAGGGTCATACAAAGTCTTTATGAAGATAATAAAGCAGCTGTTTGGGATTGACACAACCTGTCCAACTGGTTTAAGTCTCAAATGGGAGTGAAGCAAGGTTGTCTCATGAGTCCACTCCTATTTTCAACATTTCTGGATGATCTTGTGACCTTTTTAACAGGCGGAATTGTGTTCGACGGACTCCAAATAAAGCTGCTTTTATACGCAGATGATATCGTCATTCTATCAGAAACTCCAATGATTTTGCAGGTGATGATAAATAAGCTCCAAAACTACTGCAATTTATGGAACCTGAAAATGAACACCGCTAAGTCCAAAGTAATGGTTTTTAGAAACGGGTTTGGACGATACTCAAGGCAAGAAAGATGGACTTGGAAAAACCAGAAACTTGAAGTCGTTAAGGAGTATAGATATCTCGGAGTTTTAATTACATCTCAAGTATCCTTCAAGGCCCACCTGGGAGAAAAGCTAAAGGAGGCGAAAAAGGCAATAAATTGCAGTTGGCGGGGATTCCTTGGTAGGAAAAACGTTCCATCGACCAACAAATTTAAGATTTTCGAAGCGGCTATGAGGTCAATCATGTGCTATGCTGCACAAGTTTGGGGAATATTCGAGTACGAAGAGGTTGAAAAACTTTTAAGATATTTCTTAAAAAAAATCTTTAGATTACCCGAAAACACACCGAAATATATGTTGCACCTTGAAACTGGTTTATCTCCTTTCTACATCTTTACATTAAGATTGCACTTTCTCTACATTCTGAAAGTAATGGAACTACCGCCTTCCACACATCGTCGCAAAATATTTGGCACAGCGGAAGCTGCAATTCTTTAACGAGTGGTCGAGGCTTAGCGGCAAACATAGTATGCAGCTAACGCACTATAATGCAGAATCTTGGCGACGTTCTCTGAACCAGCTGTTATCCGCTATTGAAGAGTCTACCCGTGCGAAGTTTAGAAGTTTAGATTGAAAGCGCAACAAAGTGAGACGAGGTGTACGTATCCCTTACTCAACCATGATCTGGCTGCGAAAAATTATTTCCACGATCGGTTCAGCGTTGATGTAATCTCTTTCATCTTTAAGGCGAAAGGCGAACTACTTCGGCTGAACTTCAGGCCTCATATAAGCGACGGGAATGAGGAATGCAGCCTATGCAACCTTCGAACAAAGGAAGACTTACTTACTTACTTAGGTGGCGTTACAGTTCGGGGTGAACCTGGGCCTCAACCAACAAGCCTCTCCATTTAGCTCGGTCTTTAGCTAATTGCCTCCAGTTGCGCACTCCAAGTTGGTCGAGGTCCCCTTGAACTTGTGCGCGCCACCTACGGCGATGATTCCCTCTACTGCGTCGTCCCTCGGGGTTAGATTCGAAGGCTCTGCGTGCCGGAGCGTTGGTGTTCATTCGCTTTACATGTCCTAGCCATCTCAGACGTCCAATACGTAGTTTTTTGACTAGGTCGATGTCGCTGTACAGCTCGTATAGTTCGTGATTGAATCTTCTCCTCCAAAACCCGTCAACGCAAACGGGACCGAAAATCTTACGAAGAATTTTTCTCTCGAAGCGACCAAGGATATCTTCATCCTCTTTTAATAAAGTCCATGTTTCAGCGCCGTAAAGCAGGACTGGGATGATCAAGGTCTTATATAGAGTCTCCTTAGTTGTTCGAGATAGGGCTTTACTGTTGAATTGCCTTATAAGCCCAAAAAAACAGCGATGGGCGAGAGTTATTCTTCGATTGATTTCTGCGCTGATGTTATTTGTAGAATTTATAGCAGTGTCAAAGTAGATAAAGTCCCTTACTACCTCGAAGTTATAGCTGCCGACTGTGACATTTTGTCCAATTCGCTGGTGTTGGCTTTCCCTTCTTGTTGTGCCTCCGGTGTTAGCTTGTGAGTTCCGCACAATCCGTTCAAGTACAATGTTAAAGAAGTCACATGACAGCGCGTCACCTTGTCTAAAACCTTTTTTGACATCAAAGGTCTCGGTGAGGTCATTACCGACCTTGATGGAGCAGCGCACAGACGAACAAGTTTGGTAGGGATGTCAAAACTAGACATGGCTCTATAAAGCTCTAGCTATGGCTATATAAAGCTAAAGCTGTCATATGCTGCCTTGAAATCGATAAAGAGGTGGTGAGTATCGATTTGGAATTCTTGGGATTTCTTCAGGATCTGCCGAACTGTGAAGATTTGATCGATGATGGTTACCTTGCCTGAAGCCGCACTGATAGGGTCCAATCAGGCTGTTGATAAAAGGTTTCAGGCGTTCACACAATATTGCAGAAAAGATCTTGTATGCGATGTTGAGGAGACTGATGCCGCTATAATTGGCGCAGCTGAGGGGGTCTCCTTTCTTGTGGATCGGGCAAACGATGTTGAGGTTCCATTCATCAGGCATACACTCGTCTAACCAAATCTTAGAGATGAGTTGGTGTATGCACTCTACCAATTCATCCCCAGCTGCCTTGAAAAGTTCGGCCGGTAAGCCGTCAGGTCCAGCAGCCATGGTGGATTTTAGCTTGGATATTGCTATCCTCACTTCGTTTTGGTCAGGTGGACGGAAATTTTGACTACCATCGTCTATGTTGAATGGTTCATTCTGCCTGACAGCGGGACGTTGGTCTTCGTCGCCGTTATACAGTCTGCAGAAGTAGTTTTTCCATATTCTCAGCACCGACTGTGATTCTACTACGAGGTTTCCATTTTCAGCTCTACAGGTTTCTGTACGGGTATTGCTCCTCTGACACGTTCTTTTTACCTTTTGGTAAAACTTCCGTACATTGTTCCTGGAGTATAAATCTCGATATTCTCAAACGCGCGCTTCTCATGATCTTTCTTCTTCTTTAGGAGAAGCCGATGTTCTTCTCGTCTCTTTTGCTCGTAGAGCTCACGAGCAGCTCTCGTTTTCCTTTGCAGCGCCGCTTTGTATGCCTCTTGTTTTGCTGCATGCACTCGCCGGCATTCTTCGTCAAACCAGGGTTTTCGCGGTGGTGGGCGAGCGAGACCCAGCACATCAGTCGCGGCGTTTCTGATGGCATGTTGGCAGCGTCGCCACTGGTCTTCGGTACTTGATGCTGGCGGCATAGGGGTGATTGAGAGATTTCGGGATACGCGTTCAGCGAAGAGTCTGGCGGTCTCCTGCGATTGTAGCTTTTCGACGTTAAATTTTCTCACAGTAATTCTTCTTTGTTGCTCAGATTGGGATATCCGCATTCGTACCTTGGCTACAACAAGGTAATGATCCGAGTCTATGTTGGCCGCTCGGACATCTAGAATACTGGAGGCATGCCTTGCGTCGATCGCAATATGATCAATTTGGTTGATCGTGACATGATCATTGGACCGCCATGTCTGCTTATGAATATCGAGATGAGGAAACCATGTACTTGCTATGGTGACATTTCGCTCCACAGCGAAATCAATTAGCTTTAGTCCGTTATCAGACGTGGTGTCGTGTAGGCTATGCTTACCGACAGCCCTACCAAAGACGTCCTCCTTTCCTATTTTGGCGTTAAAATCGCCCAATACGATTTTAACGTCGTATTTAGGACATTGCTGGCATGTTTTGTCGAGGAGCTCGTAGAAACACTCTTTGGTGGCAGGGTCCTTTTCTTAAGTGGGGGCATGAACACATATTAGGCTTATGTTAGCGAATTTAGCCTTGATCCGGATAGTCATAATATGCTCGCTTACGTGTCGGAAGCTTAAGACTTCTTGCCTAAGTCTGCCGCGTATGACAAATCCGCACCCGAATAAGCGTTGCCTGTTGCCTCTGTAGCAATCACCGTAGTAGATGTCACAGTTTTTCATCCTCTTTTTGCCCGGCCCATCCCATCGCACTTCCTGGATGGCGGTAATATCTGCTTTATAGCAGTCTAGGGCCTCTGCTAGTTGTTCGGCTGCACGTGGTCTGTAAAGGGACAGAACATTCCACGTACAGATCCGAAGGTCGTTGTCCTTATTTCGTTTGCTGGGGTCGTCATTAGTTGAGTCATCCTTATCCTATGCTTTTGGTTATTTCGGAACCATGAGTTTTTTACGTGGTAGGGAAGTTACCCCGACGGCACAACCCCCAACCTGGAGGGCCAGTTCCTTAATTATTCCCCTAGGACGAGGGGCCGGGTATACCGGTGCCAGTAGTCCACTACGGGAGTATGAGCGCTGCCGTTGGTCCATTAAGGGCTCCTCCGCCACCATCTCTACTCCAATGTCCTGACCAACATTGGAAATTCCTTACCGACCTGTTATCCGAATACGTCGAAGCAGCTCGCGCAAGGTATTCACTAAGTTCAACCTAACTGGAACTATAGACGCCACCGTTGACTCCGTCTAGGGAATTCGTTCGCTGCCACCTGGAACAGGAATAAGTGCTCTAGTGAGAAAGCACTCTTCCCCCCCTCTCTCATCTGCTGCCGCCAAGAATCCGCCAAACGGGGTTGGTTACCCATTTCTTGGATTAAGGTAAATGACGACAATAGCTTAATGGCGATTTTAGTTAAAACTCCACTTTTTAATGGAGAGTGAATAAATCGGGCCTTAGTAATTTTTGCCTGAAGATTTTTTCCATATATTTGGTTTACGGACTAAAATTAATTATTTCGCCGTCGTTTTTGAAAACGGGAGTATGATAGTTCTCATATTCTCTTGTTTGTATAATTTTTCTTTTTTCGAAAATTTTAAATTGCATAGTTTGCACGTCAAAATAATTGAAACATACCTTTCGTAATGCGTTTACGTAACCTTGAAGATGGTAATTTGATCTCTTACGTATCTGTTCTTCGACTCGAAGTTTTTTTTAAAACGTCCAATGACTAAATGTAAGTTACTCTGCGGCTTTTCTTCTAAAACTAGACTTTATAAAATTACCGCGTAAAATCAAAAGGGCACGGAATTCCTTCTTCCATATGTCGTCATACAATACTAAACCTATTACCTTGCACACAATTTTTCTAGCTACATAATTCATAAAATAAGGTAGGTAATCACACTAATAAAATCATGAATAATAATAACGACCGCAATAACAGTATACCCTCAAATAGATGCACGTGCTAGAACATTAAACATTTATGCCTATCGCCTACTTTATTCGGCATTCATCCCCTTTAATTCGAGAAGCCAACCAAAGAAATGCGCTCAAAGATTCTAAATCAGCTGCTTGACAGCCCAAAACAAAATCGATTCTCAGATGCTTCATATTCAGAGGGTACACACATTTCTGCTGACTTATAAAGCACCCCCGTTGTCGACGAACTTTGTTCCCTTTCGCGCAGCATTGCATTTCCATTGTCATTTTCCAACAACTGGAAAATCCAACCATCACCATCCACCCCCTTTATTCTGACAAATTTACCCTGAACCTGAAAACACGCAAATCACCCTCACACACATCGAATGCACAAGCCAATCCTTACACCATACTGCGCAGGATTCTCAGACATTCCTGAGAGGCTTTCCAAAATTCTACATTTGTGTGTGCAACTGCTGCAAGCCGTTCACATCATCCCTCCAACCCCCCATTGTTCCATATTCCAGTCTTTGGCGTTTTTTTTTTTTTTTTGGGAAAATTTTCTATGTCCCCTGGAAATCCTACCGACGACCGACTGACTCCAAATCCATCCATCCAGAGAGGATACACAGCGACCGCGAGCGAGAGAGCGTACTGAAAATCCGCCATTCGTGTTTTCAATCATCAAGTTTTTTGTTGTGTTTCTTCGGCATCGAAGTGAAAAAATATTCAAAAATTCTCAATCGTAATCCAAATCGAAATTGTCTCAATCGGATCGTTTCCGAAAATGAAATGCTCTTCCCCCAAACACCATCAGCAGCAACCGTATTCGACGCCTCATCCAAAATCCTCATCCAAATAGCCATCATCATCCGAAACGCCATTACTTCTATCGTTTGCTATAATCATCCCGAAAACGACGATACCACGAAAATAAAAAAAAAAAACAACCTCTTCTATCGCATCGAGTGCGCATTGCATTTCCTTATTCGATTTCAACTCTCTAGCTGCGGTGTCTTGGTCTCTCGGTTGTGTGGTGGTGGTGCAAGGTGGAATTAACTTCAATAAGAAATATTTTTCAACAATAAATTCCTGTAAACTGATAAAAATAAAAATCGACAAATCCCAGAGCAATATTTTATTCGCGAACCGACTTTAAAAAATAAAATAAAAAAAAAACAAAATTAAAACGTAAACTTAAATTTAAAATCCTCGACTGAATTTTGTGCCGTTTTTTACCAAAAAAAAGAAAAAAACAACAACTTTGTTTCCTGAAAAAAAAAAATACAACACCAACTCGTAACTCGTCTTCGAATTAAATTTGAAAAACCATATATAAAACGTATAAAACGGGAGTGTGAAAAAAATAAAAATCTTTTAAAACAACAACAAGAAAAATAAATTAACAAAAAGGCTGATTTTTCTCTTATTTTAATGTCGTGCATCTGTGTGTTATTTTTTTTATAAAATTTAATAAAAACCAAAAAAATCGTTCGGTTATTTATACCTTTGCGCTAAATAAAAAAATAAATTAAACATAATTAGTAAATAATTCGAAAATATAAAACAAAATTCGTCGCATTGTCCTTACTCCCAAAGTGTATACTAAAATTGGACTATTCCTTATATAATTTTACAAATTTTCTACTAAACTTAAAAAACAAACAAATTCGTAAACGTCGCACAAAAATCGTTTAAATTAAAAACAAATATAAATATAAATAAAAAAAAAAAAACTGCATATTGTTGGAAAAGAAAAACAAAAAGAAAAATAAAAAATTATAAAAAGCTACCACCCCCTCCCGCAAATACTTCCAGTTGTATAGGAAAAATTGGTTCATGTCTCAGCTGTAGTGGTGGTGCACAAAAATATAGTTTCGTGACGTTCGTGTTGGTGTTAGTACGCGGTAATGACATGAATTCTTAAGCACACACCCCCACTAGGAAGTGTTAGCACGCACGCACATATAGAGATACTGGAAAGCTCTTGGTTTGGCCGCATAAGGGGAGAGATTCGTCTTGAATTGTTTACAACTTGATAACATTTTGCAAATTAAGGGTGGAAGTGTATTTTGTTTGTTTTTTTCGGGAAGAAAATCCAACTTGTGGCAGATTTTAGTAAACAGTGAACAAAGTGGCGACTTCTCGTAAAATCCAGTCGTCCGCGTCGTCGTCATCGTCGTCGTCGTCGTCGTCGTCGTCGTCGTCATCATCATCATCCTCATCATCGTCGTCGACACCATCGTCGCCGCATAACGCTTCAACTGTTACAGCCAGCCTAGTCACGGACGAGATACAAATTTGTCATCAATCAGCGGCGGCATTGAAAACTGCTGCGAATTTTCGAAATAAAATTCCATCGATATCGATAATTCCGATACCGCCGACATCGGCAGCTGCAGCTTCAGCAGTGACAACAGCAAATAAGGGTACCTCGCCACCACTAGCAGCAAGTAGCACACGTCTGTTCAGTGTTACCCAACAGCAGCACCGCCCGCAACAGCAACACCAGTCCCAACAGACAGACAAATGCAGCGCGGTCCTAAAATTTGACGTACGGGGTGGTGAACTGGTCGCCAAGTCGCACACAACCACGAGTACGTCAACCTCGACAGATCTGGTGTGCACGCCACCGATCATCGTCAAGATCGAGCCAACACAGTCGTTCCAAATAGTCGATGAGAACGATACGCGGGTGCTTAGCTTACCCATTTCGGACTGTGATCGTGTTGGGGCGAGTTGGATTGACTTGAAGGATATTGCTGGACTGCAGACGAGCACGTTTGTCGATGTGAATTTGAATGCTTGTGTCGGGACGAGTGGACATCAACAGCAAGCTGGACAGCTTCAAATCCAGCAGGAGCAACCACATCATTCGAAATCAAGTCCAACAACTGTTGTGACCACTAGCGGAGGCGGCAGCGGCGGTGGCGGTGGTGGTGGTGGTGGTGTAAGGAATCCAAAAGCTGGCGGAGGATTAGTAGTCACTACGACGCAGACCATAACATCGGCAGCGGCGACAACTACACGTGAGGGATTATCGGGTGGACCAACATCCAGTGGAGCAATGACAGGTGGGTTTTGTAGTTTTTTACTTACATTAGCCGTGTTTTTTTTTAAACCTAGCCAGCCAGTCATTGCTAGTAAACTAAAATTTTACACATAAAACAAATACAACAGCCGGCTGGGTACTACTCTTGATTTTATCCCCAGCAAAAAGTTACTGGCTGGCAATTTCGTGATGCCTAATTTCAGGCGGCGCAAAACCGAATGTTTTTTAGTTATTTGTTGTTGCTGTCATTGTGAGGTTGCTTGGTTCCTAGAGATATGTTCGTTTAAAACCGGCTGGCTTTGGCTGGCTGGCAAATCGTTTAAATGAACGACTGGCTAGGTTTCAAAAAACACGGCAATTGGTCGATTAATTAACATTACAGTTGTCAGGGGTAACGAACTTTTTAAGTGGTTTCATCCCCTCTTCTGTATAAACTGTGATATTGGTCACTGAGATCATGTCCTTTAAGTTCTGCGTTTTGGTGGATTAACCTTTTTAAAAATTTAAATTAAGTCGAGCATGTTTCTCTTCTTTTTTTTTCAATAAAACTAATTTGATCCGTCACATCAAAGAACGCAGTAAATAAGATTTATTCTGTCCTTCTTTCCTTTTTGGATAATTTCTTTCAGGTATTGGTTCTCTTTGAACTTCGACTCTTGCCCTTATGCGGTAGGAGTTCATACATAACAACAAGTGTATCCATTGAGAGGAACAGTATTACTACGCAGTGGGAGGTGTGGGATGGTTGTTTGATTTTTTTTTAGGCTCGTCAAGTCGAAACCGTTTGATGTATTTTCCAACATATGTACATAAGAATCTCATTAAAGATTCAGTAGCATTTATTTCTAGTGCTCTGTGCTACTTGGGCATCAGAGACGACATACTTGTATGTTCTTTGGTAACCAGGAATTTCCTGAATGAAAGCGAAATTTTGAGTTACTTCTGTCATCCAATTGAGGTGATGTGGGTCAATAGACCTTTTCGCGGTTTGACATCTATGCTGTCAAAGTGTTTTGGTGGCCAACTGACGTACAATCCATGGCGTGCGATCCTTCAATGCAAAGGATAAGTGTAATGCTAGGACATACACATACAATCTGCTTCGGTGGAATTTGAGGATCATTGCAAGGAGCTGAACATGGAGACCTATCGTATACCCGCCGATGTACTGAAGAAGGTCAACTCGACTTTGAAACTCTACGAGGGCACAAAGAACTATCACAACTTCATGAGCAAGAATTGAGTTAACTAGGAATTAGCAGCAATTTCTGGTAAACTTAACTGCCTCTCCATTAGAGAAACTTCTTGGATCCCTCGGCAAAGCGCTTCATAATGTGCTTCACAAGCGGTGAACCATTCCTCAGCCCGCAGGGCATTGAATTTCTCACGCGCAAGGTGAAAGGCCAGAGTTTCATGTTCCATCAGATTAGAAAAATGGTCGGTGTAGCCATTGCCGTGGTCAGGGGTAACACAGAAAAGGCGACAATTGCTCGAGCGTTTACAGAGGAACAGTTGGATCTGCCGATGGCGCCCGGATTGGGTTTGGTACTCGATCAGGTGCACTATGATCGTTATGGTGAGGATGGTATTCACAAACCACTCACTTGGGAAGAATTGGAACCGAAGATTGAGGAATTCGTCCAGAAGTAGATCTATTCCAACATCTATGCGACGGAACAGAAGGACAAGTCAATGTTGGAGTGGTTAGACCCTCTCAAGTGGTTAGACCCTCTCAGATAATCAAGTTAGATAGATCGAGGCTAAGAACAGTGATAGGAATACTCTCTGGGCACTGTCTCCTAAGGAGGTATGCCATGAGACTAGGGTTATCCGATACGGATGTTTGTAGGCACTGCGACGACCTACATGTCTCAGAGGATATAACTCATATACTCTGTGAATGTCAAGGAATTGCCAGGACAAGGCTAAAGCACCTTGGAAGATACTTCTTCGATAACCTTGAAGGGGTGAGGTCCCTAAACCATAACAAGGATCTTTTCAGATTTTGTAGGGAGATTAATTGCTTGGGAGAATGGGTTTAGGTCTCCTGCCGTGAAGGTTCCCTAGGGATCGCGATGGGCCCACTTTGGTGCCTAGTGTTTTATGATAACCTCATAACCCTACCTAACCTAACCTAACCTAACCTAGACCCTCTCAAGAAGCATTCGTACGATGCAAGGGAAAACAAGGATGTGACAACTCAAACATCACCAGTTATTATTAAGGAAATAGCCCAATAAAAGTGGATTTATCTAAGAATACAGATCCACTTGCATTTTTTTTTTCACACAAGCTCAACCAAAGAGGAGGAGACTATCCAAACGGTTGGTAACAATAAAACTCAGACTTTCTAAGAATGCAAGTCAACTTTAATGTTTTTTTTTTTTTTTTTTTTGTATAAAAGATGATTTAGTGGCTTCCCTTCTTCTTTTTGTTGTGTCCCCTTTACGGTGCTGCTGACGGCGTCCAGGTGTAACCTCTTGGTACACCGGAGTAACCGGAGAGTTCTTAGTCAGATTCTGAGCCTTCGACATGTCACTGAAAGGAGAAATAATTTAACAAATCTGAACGATGGGCTTATGAAAAAAAACTAACTATTGATCTGCAGCTCCAGTGGACATTTCCTGTGAACCTTTGATGATATCCTTCGCCCTGCGATCCCTTTTCTTTCTGAAACCAGTTCTCTCATACTTGGACAGCCAGCGATCTGGATCTGGTGGCACTTCAGCGTTGTAATTCTTCGGCAACTTACCTTTCCTTTTGCGATTGGTTTTCTTTTTGTTCTGCACATCTCCTGGCGTGCTTGGTGATTGTTCGATCTTGGCATAGGCAGACATCTTGGCCGCCTTGGGGTACTCATGACCCAGTTTGCTGCCTCCAGGGCGTCGATTTCGGAAGTTGTACTCAGTACCCCTGTTTTTTGGCGTTTGTATTTAGTAAAGTGAAGTGAAGTAAACTAAACTGCGGAACTTATTGGTAGTCATTGGCAGTGGGATATTGTAGTAGATTTACATACAAAATCCTACTTTACTTCACTTCGATGTGCCAAGAAAACAGGGGTAGTGTTTCAAGTGCCGGTAGTTTCTTGCTGACTTCGAGGGCCTTCTTCGGATTGACATGAGCATAAGCGATGACCAGCTGAGCGAGAACTTTCATGTCATGCGGTTTCAACTTAAGGAGCTCCTAGAGAGAACTTGCAGCAATGTCTGTGGCACCGCCTCGCAAATGGAATTCAGTCGCTTGGCGCCACATGTCTGATAAATCGGCGCTGCTGACCTGGAATTTACGAGTGTTAGCGGTCGTGGAAGTCAGCAATAGATCCAACTTACGTTGTTCTTCTTGTACCAGTCTACCGCGGAACAGGAACAATTGGATGATGGCAAACTTGGTTGCGAATGAGTTTTCCTCATTCTCAGCTGCCTACTTGTTCAACACTTCCACCGCATCCTTGTACTTTTTATCCTTGGCCAGTTGACTGCATTTTATGAGTATAGCTTGGGATTCAGCTTCGACATAGGCTTGGACCAATTTGTTGCACAGAGTCTGGCAGTTGTTGCCGTTGGTATATAGTGCCAAGAGGCAGTAGTTCAAGGCTATCACCTTCTTCTGAGGCGAAGTCAACTTATGCTCGCAAGCATCAGCCATAGCCGAACGTATTTTCTTCTTCAAGTCGAAGACATTCTGATCTTTGTTAATGACCACCGAGTTATTACTATCAGCCTTTGATGCCTTGTTGTATTCATGGTCCTAGTTTTGTATCCCATATTCTTCTTAGGAACCCAATCTCGATTCAGTATGTCCTTAGGATGTGCAGGACGTCCTGTAAAAATAAGCACATTACTTAAGAAATTGTATGATTCTCATTTTATTTGACAAACCTGTGATAAAATGTTCTGAGCAAATACGGGTATACTTCAAAGAGGACTCCTTCAGATCCACCCTTTTAAAAGCATTTATCCAGGAAACTTGCCTTGTATTGGTGATATCCGCAAGTTCCTTAGACCTCCGCAGTGGCGTAGCGTGGGTTGGGGCCGCCCGGGGCAGACCCAATTTATGCCGCCCCTAGTAACTTTTTCACACACTAAATCAAAAAAAACCTTTGTCTAGGGTTTCAACCAGTTATACCTACACATACGAGGGCAAGGTGAAAAGTTCTCGGCCTGACGCAGAGATAGCGTTCCAATTAGCAAAAATTTATGTTTCCTGCCTGGGTGCACTTCTACACGAATTTGCAGTAGACGTATTGTGTGTTTTTCGTTAAAATGGTTAAACTTGAATATCGTGCTGTCATAAAAGTCTTCGTTTTGGATGGGTTAACCCCTAAGGAAATTCATCCAAAGTTGACAAAAGTTTACGGGGACTCTGCTCCTTCCATGTTAACCGTTAAAAAGTGGGCAGCTAAATTTAAACGTGGTCGCACGTCCCTCAAAGATGACCCACGTGAAGGACGGCCAAAAACCGCAACCACACCCGAAACCATCGAAAAAGTGCATGATATAGTGTTGGACGATAGGCGAGTGAAGGTGAGTGAGATAGCTGAGACTGTGTGTATATCGGAAAAGAGGGTGCGAAACATCTTGCACAAAAACTTAGGGAAACGAAAGCTCTGCGCAAGATGGGTGCCGCATTTGCTGAATGCCGATCAAAAGCAAATGCGCAAGCGATTTTCGCGGCAATCTTTGGACCGATCCAATAGGGATCCGACCGATTTTGTGCGGCGATTTGTCACAATCGATGAGACATGGCTCCACCACTTCACTCCAGAAACGAAACAGCAGTGGGTGGAAGCCGGTGGTTCAGCGCCAAAGAAAGCGAAGTCGATCGCATCTGCCGGAAAGGTCATGGCCAGTGTGTTTTGGGATGCGAAAGGGATCCTGTTAATTGATTACCTTGAGAAAGGCAGAACACGAACACCAGGACAATGCACCTGTACACAAGTGTGCGTTGGCGATGGGAAAACTGCGGGATTTGGGGTACGATTTGCTCGGCCATCCCCCCTGTTTACCTGATTTGGCACCCTCAGACTTCCATCTGTTCCCAAACTTGAAGAAATTTGTTTCTGGGAAGCGCTTCGCATTCATTGCAGACGTTGAGAGGGCCGTAGATGAATATTTTCACAGCCTTCCAGACTCTCACTTCCGAGAAGTGATGATGTTGGAGAAACGCTGGACTAAGTGTGTTGAAGTCAAGGGAGATTATGTAGAAAAATAAAATCATTTTTTAACTGAAAATTGGAGTCTTTCATTGTCAGGCTGAGAACTTTTCACCTTGCATTATTGTTGTGTTAGGCAGACTAACTTCCAGTCTAAACTGTAATAAATATTTTAATAGTTCGAGTGGGATTTTATTGGCGAGTTCATTTGTTTTGCCTGTAGAAAGTGCCGCCCCTAGCAAAGAGCCGCCCGGGACCTGTGCCCCCCTTGCCCCCCCTCGCTACGCCACTGGACCTCCGGTCTCTTGGGAATCTAAAGAACCGTATACTCCGTTTCCATCCCTTTCATGCCGATTGCTACAGCTCACAACACAACACTTTGCCGGCATTTTACACTTAAGCTCGGCAAATTTATTGAATCAATACAAAATGCCGCGTGGAAAAATACACCTTTAAGGAGGAAAGAAGTCCCATGCAATGAAGCTTATTATCCGCCGAAAATAAAAGAACTTATTCGAGAAAAGAGGAGAGCACGCAAAATATGGCAACAAACTCGCGCTCCCCAGCATAAAACCCACTCGAATTTCCTATGCAATAAGCTTAGAAAAGCGATCCAAGACCTAAAAAACCGAGAGACTTCAGCTTATCTTGAAGGTTTAACCGCCGAGAAAACCACTAATTACTCGCTCTGGAAAGCTCTCAAAAGAATTAAAAAACCCCAAATACATTCGCCACCGATAAGAAAAAACAACGACGAATGGGCAAAAGCTGACAAAGAAAAAGCGGATCTATTTGCCGAGCACTTAGAAGAGACTCTTAAGCCATTTAATGGAGAAACATTGGTAGACGATTTTACCGGTACGACTACGACATCTGACAACCTTAGAATAAAAAGTGTGTCACTTATAGAACTTTGCCAGGCAATAAAAGACCTGAAAAATAATAAAGCTCCTGGCTATGATTTAATAACCGGACAAATCCTCAAGGAATTGCCAAAAAAGGCACTATTAAAATTGCTTTATTTAATAAATGCTTCCATTAGATTATTATACGTTCCAAATCAATGGAAAGTCGCAGAAGTCATAATGGTTCCGAAACCGGGAAAATCTCCAAATGACAAAAAATCGTACAGACCGATATCGCTACTACCAATAATATCGAAGGTATTTGAAAAACTCCTTCTGAAACGGATTCTTCCGGTCATTAAAGAGAGACGCCTAATACCTGACCACCAATTCGGGTTCAGAATCAAGCATTCCACAATTGGCCAGGTTTATAGAATAACCGACGAAATTGAAAAAGCCCTTGAGGAGAAAAAGATTTGTTCTAGCGCTTTTCTTGACGTATCTCAAGCCTTCGACAGGGTTTGGCACGATGGATTGAATTATAAGCTAAGACGAATCCTTCCGGAGCAACTTCATAAGATCTTAGAATCATACCTTAAAAACAGACTTTTTCGTGTCAAGCACGGAACTGAATATTCTGATTTTAAAGAAATCGCCGCCGGAGTTCCGCAAGGAAGTGTCCTTGGGCCTATCTTATTCTTGCTGTACACTCGGGACATACCACAAACTGAAGGCACTATTGTAGCTACGTTCGCGGACGATACGGCTATTCTGGCAACGGAAAGTTCAATCGAGACAGCAACCATAAAACTCCAACGAGCCTTGGATAAAATCTGTGAGTGGACAAAAACTTGGCGCATTGTTCTTAACGAGACCAAATCGACGCATGTTAACTTCACTTACAAGAAAATAATCAACCTTCCCGTTTTCATTAACTCGGTACAAATACCGCATGCAAACGAAGCTAAATATATGGGAATAACACTAGACGCGAAACTTAAATGGAAACCTCACGTTAAAAAGAAACGTGACGAAGTCGAAAATCGAATGTATTGGCTAATTGGAAGATATTCCAAACTAAGCGTATATAACAAACTGCTTCTGTATAAGCAAGTGCTTAAACCCGTGTGGACATACGGTATACAACTCTGGGGTTGTACCAAACCAATCAATAGGAATCTCATACAATCATTGCAAAATAAAATTATAAGAATAATCGTGAACGCTCCCTGGTATATCAGAAACAATGATATCCACAGAGACTTAGGGATAGCTACCGTGGAGGACGAAATAAAAAACTTCGCTCGCAAGCTTCGTATTCGTCTTCATGGCCACTGCAACTGTGCCATACTCCAAACTTTGGATGTGACAAATCCTACGCGCCGACTTCAAAGAACGAAACCGTTCGAATTAGCGCTATAAGACAAAAAGCCGCATGTCATGACGGTTTCAGCAGGTGCTTTTATTGGAAATCTACCTGCCTCACGCGAATATAAATCTGAAGCTTAAACTACTTGATAAGTTCAAACTTAGTCGTAGTAAACAAAACGAAGGGAAGGGTGTTTTTAGTCAGTAGAAATCTGACACTACTATGAGTACACGGTCTCATAGTGTCTCATGAAGATTTTCACCTACCCACGAAAAAAAAAAAAAATGTACACTTAAAGTATTCATTTTTCGTATGGAAAAATATGGAAAAAAGTCACGAACAGAATTTTGAAAGAATACATGTGACGACTGCAAGCCTTCTTTTCATTTACGGAATTGAACCCTGAAGTAAAGGAAATTGAGTTCTGACTTTAGAATCTGCAACTTGTCAATCATAACGTTAGTAAAACTATGATCCTGTGGTGTAGCTATGTTTTTTTTTACTTTTCCAAATGGATCCGAAACTAATGACTATGTCGTTGCAAAGATAAATTCCACTGGTAACTCTGAAACTCCTATACGATTCACTGGTCGATGATTAGTGTGTCTTGATGTCGCACGTGGTCGCCAAAAAGTTTGGTTAGAGCAAATGATAAAGTATTCTTTGGTACACTGAAAACAGTACCCTCAGTTTTTCATATTCGTTCCCTAACTCACGTCCCAGCTCTTCGGCCGTACTCGTAGAAAAGGACTTTAACAGTGTTATCAACATATTATGTTAAACACATTAACAGTATAACCAAAAGGGGTTCAAACAATAGAGTGGAACTTAGTGCATCCAAAACGCAATGCGGTCTTCAGAGTACTTGTGCTACCTGTTCTCTGATCCACTCAGGTCTATTCCAGACATTTATTTGAATGGAACAGTGCATCGCAAATGCGAAAAGTTCAAATATCTGGGATCTATGATAAATAGCAAAGCAACCTGTGATGATGACATCAATCATTGCGTAAGCGTGGAGTGGATGAAGTGGGGAGAAAGATCCGCTATCTTCCGTCACCGAAAAATGCCATCTAACTTGAAAGGAAGGCTCTACACTGCTATTGTGCATCCAGCGCTTACATACGGTTCACAATTTTGAACAATGCACAAAAAGTATGAGCGTAAATTAACGGCAAATGAGTTGAAGGTACTTTGCATGAAAGCAGGATCGACAAAGCTTCATCGAATAAGTTCGATGATCCGTGGAAGTCTCCACATCAAGGAAACTATCCTACGAAAAATTGAGCGCGACCGGCTCAGTTGGTATTGCCACGTTCAAAGAAGAGATCATTTTAACCCCGTTAAAAAGGCAATATCAATGAACGTTCCAAAGATATCGCGAGGCAGGAGAGGCAGGCCTATAAACACACACAAATGCAACAACACCAGCATTTGATTGGCCTCAGTAACCCAGTGATACAAAATCTGGAGCCCTGCCGATTTTTTTTGAGGTCAAATAGGCGAACCCTACAGGCGGATCAGTATAAATGCGGTAAAGTGGGAGGGTTATGATCCCTTGTTTTCGGATCATAACCTCGCCAAAGTAAGAAGAAGAAGGCACTCGCATCGCTGAATCTGAAAAACTCGCCATTCTTGGTATATGCATCAATAATCATCTTCAATGGAACGATCGCACATTCGACGTCGCCAAAAATGCTACAAAATACCTAGTGTTCCTTAAGCGGGGCAAAAAAATATTTTATCCCGTCTAATCTGGCCCCAATCAATAAGTCATTCATCCGCCCAAAGCTGAAATAAACGTCCACATCTGGTCTGGTATACCCAAGACCGTTCTGCACATTCCAGATAGGGTAGAGAACCGCGCGTTAAAACTAATAGGTGTTTACAAAGCTTACATTTGTAGCAGCTAGAGTGAGCCAAATAAGACAAGATGTGGAGCAGCAGCAGGAATCAACCTATAAAGAAAATATGTCTTTAGTAAAAATAATGATTAGGCCATGGAATGAAGACTGAAGGCTGGTGACTTAAATTGTAGGCATACGGATTGAGGATAGAGCAAATGCATTTGGAAATGTGCTTTGAAGTCTGTAAATCGTATCTTCGTATATACCTGCTAATTATAACTATATTTATAACTATCACGCATAGCTTAGTCTCGCTGCCAATAGCGTTAAGTGAACTAAGTTTCCATCATAATACAGTTTTTTGCGGAATTCTAAAATCAGTTAGAAAAGGGGAGTAATACTCGATTTCAAAAAGAATAATTGGACAATTGTAGATCGTAAATGCAAGCAAACCTTCAATTGACTGAGAAAATATTTTCAGTAAAGAAAATATAAATATACGGGTGATAAGGGACTACCTTAGCGACAGAGAGGTAATTCATGACACCACAGAAGGACCCCGAAGGACACGAAAAACGGCGGGAGCAACGTAGGGCTCAATTCTGGCACTGGGTTTATAGAACATCTCCTCCCGAAAACACTTTTCTGCTCGACTATGTAGATGACATTGCTGCAGTGATCACTGTACGGGACACCGGAGACGCTAAGGGAAGACTAAATCAAGTCATGTGACGGGTACACACGTGGATGGAGAACCATGGCCTAAGCTTAACAGTGAAGAGAACCGAGATAGTCCTGGTGACGAGGAGACGGATACTCACAATAATCGAGCTCCAGTTGGGTCCGGAAGTCATACACACTAAGGAAGCAGTTACATATCTAGGATTCAGGCTAGATGCAAAGCTCACGTTCTGGCAGCAAATTAAGTCCACATCCGCAAGAGCCACGAAAACATGCCTATTGCTAAGCAGAGTGATGGCGAACATAAGAGGCCCCACGGCAAATAAAAGAAGACTCCTGATGTCGGTTATGCACTCAATAGTCTTGTAAGGGTCGGTAGCGTTTTTTCAGAATGAAGAACTTGAGATAGTCAAAGACTATAAATATCTTGGAGTCATCTTAACCTATCGGCTGACGTTAAAAAAGCATTTGGAGGAGAAACTTAAAGAAGGTAAAAGGGCAATAAACTGCAATTGGAAGGGCTTACTTTGCAAAAGGAACATTGCCCTGAGCACAAAGTATAAAATCTACGAAGCGGTGGTGAGGTCGATCATGTGCTACGCGGCTCAAGTATGGGGAATCCTTCAATATGAGGAGGTACAAAAAACTGTTGAGGTATTTCGTAAAAAGAATCTTCAGACTACCCGAAAACTACCCAAACTATATGATCCACCTCGAGACTGGCTTACCTCTCTTATATATTTTTACACTAAGACTACATTTTCTTTATATCCTGAAAGCAATGTCGCTACCTAATCAACGCCTTCCTCATATAGTTGCGAAGCATCTTGTTCATCGTAAACTGCAGTTCTTCAGGGAATGGATTAGATTATGCAGCGAACATGATGTCTTATTGGAGGAAGATAATGCAGCATCGTGGAAGGAAAGCCTACAGGACTTGCTTATAAAAATATAGCTATCAACCATTGATAATTTTAAAGCCAAGGCACCGGAAAGCCAAACCCGCCATACGTATCGAACGCTTCAACACAACTTAGCGGAGAAAAACAATTTCAATGACCAAAACAGCGTACAAACAATCTCCACAATTTGCAAGGCTAGGGGCGAACTGCTAAATCTAAATTATAAGCCATACAGATCCGAACGCAACGATGAATGCTCTTTGTGTAATCTACGAGTTAGAGAAGACATTCATCACTTCATCGGAACATGTTCCATCCTAAAGGAGATAAGAAGAGCGCATTGGGAGGAAAACAAGTTACCGATAAGCCAGATTGAAGCTATTCTAAATGGTCAAGACTGGAAAGTTTTATACAGTTACCTAAGGATTGCTGGAAAGTACAGCAAACAAATATTAGATGAAACCTTTTAAATGAAATTGAATCCTTAAATTAATTTATGTACTGCAATTAGATTATAAATTATAAAAGTTGAATCTCTCTTTTCTGGCTGACTGCAAATACCAATGTCAAAATTTGTGAAATTACAATCATTTGTTAAGTTCTTTTTTATCGTAAAATAAAATCACAATACTACTACTACTACTACTCCTGTAAGGCTCCGAGATCTGGGCTGACGAGCTCAAAAAGGAGATATACAGGAAGAAAGTGGCCTCGGTGCAATGTATAGGAACCCTTCGGATAAAGAGTTCATACCGAACAGTGACGGTGTCAGCAGCCCTAGTAGTCACAGGAGTAACGCCCATTGATCTCTTAGCAGCAGCAAGGAAGTACGTCCACGACAAGAAGGCGGCAGTAGGCGGCGCAACAGCAGCTACAGAAGCGAAGTAACTCTCGAAGTAGAAGTAGCAAAACAGATGCAACGCCGAAACAAGGGGAAGATGGACCTACTGGTTGATCAAAGACGTTGCTGCATGAACGAATCGGAAGCACAGTGAAGTGAATTATTATATCACCCAGTTCCTTACAGGGCATAGTAACTTCAACTCGTACTTACACAAGATAAGAAAAGTAGGGAGCGCAGCCTGCCGAGCTAAATGGAGAGGTTTGTTGGTTGAGGCCCAGGTTCACCCCGAACTGTAGCGCCACCTAAGTAAGTAAGTAAGCAGCCTCCCAATACGGAGACTCTTTGGAAGACGATGCGTATCACAACTTTTTTTTACCTGTAACAGGTGGGCAGCAGAAAGAAATAGCCTGGAGCCAGAGATAGGCAACTTTTCTCCAGAAAATACCGTAAACAAGATGATATTGAGTATCAAAATGTAAACAAAAATATCTTTTTCCATTGAGACGGTACTCAGGTCGAAAAAGAGAGAGGAGGTAAGTAAAAATACCCTCAGTAAGTTTACCAAATTGATGTAAGCCTTTCGGCAAGACATTATAAGCCCGCACCAGGAGAAAAATGTCAAAAAGCCAGTCCCCAGAGGGAAAAGAAATTGATACCACTCTGAAGTAATGCTAAAGTGGTTCCGGGGTGGATGGTGTCAGGTTGTAAAAGGGGTTAAAGGTGGTTTTTTAGTGGGTAGGAGTCGCACACTACTCGAAACAAAACGGGACTGTTTCTCGTGCGCATTAGTGTTTTTCAACTACCCCCTAGGCAAAAAAGTAAAGAAAATATTGACAGTCTGGTTGAAACACATCCTCAGTTCCATAGACTCCATTATTTCAAAAATATTTTACTATACATACCCATCAGAAATATCGGCTGCTATTTCTCCGCGACCAGATGCAGTACTTTAACAGAATTATTTCTCCTGAAATGTAGAAACATAGAAACAAAGAATGGAATAGGAAACTAAACATTTAAACGAAAATCCGAGACCTTTCTGGAATGTTGCTAAAATATTTAAAAATAAAAATAAGCAAATTCCCGGCCTGCAACATTCGGGTAACGTCATTTACGTGGATAGTGACAAAGCTAATATATTTGGTTCTTCCTTTATAAGGAATCCTCCTATCTCCTAAGTAGGAGTATGTTTTCTATCATTCTTGGCGAATACGGCCCTCCCACCTGTCCTTTATTACATATTTCATCTCCATTAGGATTGCATAAGTTTTCGCTTGGAAAACAGACGCGTATTTGGCTAACGAGAAAAGAAGTCTAAGGTTGCCGACTTCCACGAAGACACCAACACTAGACCCTTGAATGGTTTTGGAGCCATCCGTGAAAATACGACTGCATTCCATTCCTCGCTCAGACTCTGGCCGAACCCAGTCCTGAACGCAAGAAAAGTCGACTCTGAATTTGCACATCAGCTGAAGTTCTGGTGTCATTGCATCAGAGGGCATATCCATAAGACCGGAGTCGTAAGATAAGTGTCGCTCAAGTTCATCAAAATTCCAGTGTTGAGTATACCAAAAAACTACTCCGCCTAAGACGATGGATGGCTTTGATAGTGCAACCCGTGATATAAGTATCAAGGGGAGCTAAGTTCAGCAAAACATCTAGAGCAGAGCCAGACTCGGCAAAGCTTCCGTGCAGCCGAGACAAGCCGCTCTTAGCAGTTTGGTGCAAAAAGCAGCGACATATTTACGCGAGAGTCCCTTCCACCAAACAACCGACTTGCTGTTTATACAATACTAACAATGAATCACTGAACTTGTTACGTCTTAGTAAACTACCCTCAATAATGAGCTACTCATTCCGCAAACTTAAAAACTCTCCTCCGTATTTTTAATATCAAGCCATGGATTCAACACTGGTAGGTTCATCTGAGCCAAAGCTTTGCTATATTCTCCCTCGGTTAGGCTACTGCGCCCCTGGAAAGATACACTCACGGAAGGAGTTAACTACTCCTTTACCATTCTTAAATATGTAAATAATATTTTATTTTACTAAAGTATATGAATGAAGACAGCAAATTGAAACTTCAACGTCCTTATGCAGAGTTATTACTTTGTAATGACAAAGCGTAATAAAAGATGTGAAATACACTTGGAGAAATCATAAAATACTCTTTCCATCTGTTTATTATGATATTACATAGACTTTCACCTTTGCATAGAGACCATAAATCCAGCGGCTTAACAAAATTTGTTAAGCATACAAATGGCATACATTCCCTCTTGTTCTCCTGCCAGATGATTCTTACATATATCTTTTACTGTTTATACATAGATAGAAGATTATTTTAGCTAGAATGTGTAACGAATGAAATGAAATAAGATTGTACGTATTTATTTCTATTTACCGCGTAACTCAGCTTTATTTATAAAAATGTTTTAATTCCAAACAATTGCTTTTACAAATATAACAATCCACATCTTAAATCTTTTGTTTTCTCAAAGATTTGCAGGACATAGCAAGAAAAGAGAGAACGGAATGGAGAATATCTGTGGCAATAAGCTCAAGTAGCCTAAGTCGACTTAAGTCAAAATTGAATTAATTACAGAAAAATGTTCCCAATTACACAAAGTATTCTTTCTCAATTTTTTATTTGCATATCTGTAAAGACTGCCACGTTACGGCTATCAGAGTAGTGGCACAATTCAAAAATTTCAAACGATTTTTACATGAGCGACAACCTCAAATGCTTCTCCTGAAAAATCGTACAAATGGACTTAAGCTACTTCAGCTTATTGCCACAGATATATTGAATTCAATTGTACTAACAGCATTTCTTGTAGGGAATTTTTTAAACAAATCTTCTGTTAAGAATGGGAAAATACGAGTATCTTACAAGTTTTTCTAGTATAACAGAAATATGTAACGAAAATGCATAACGGGAGTGTGTAGCGAAATTGCGAAACGCTTTCGGTGTTAGGAAATTGTGAAACATGTATTTTGAAGTGAAACTTCTTTAGCGAGACTAGAAAATTGGAATGACTTCGACACAAAAACCAAACATGAAACGATCAACCACACTCCCCCGATCACCGAACTCAAACAGCGTCCGGCGCGGTTAGTACTTAGATGGGAGAACGCTTGGGAACACCACGTATTGTTGGCATTTTATTTTTTTCGTTTTTTAAGTTGAATAGCGTGCGTTGCTGCGCCTTGCTGCACTCAAAATGAATTTGTAAGCAAATTGCTGTACTGATTTTGACCAAACTTCCCAGAAACACTCTCAGGCACCCATAGGTGGCGCGCACAAGTTCAAGGGGACCTCGGCCAACTTGGAGTGCGCAACTGGAAGCAATTAGCTAAAGACCGAGCTAAATGGAGAGGCTTGTTGGTTGAGGCCCAGGTTCACCCCGAACTGTAGCGCCACCTAAGAAAGTAAGTAAGTAACTCTCTTCTGAAACTGTGTACGAGTGTTTTGCTGCAACGGTTGTCCATGGGTAGAATCAAGAGGACTTTTGAGTGAGTTCTAGGCTGGCTTTAGAGCTACTACTCAACGTTTGACAACATATTTGTATTAACCAACTTAGCAAAATTGTATCTCAGCAAGGGGAAAAAACTGTATGCATTTTTTGTGGATTTTCGTGCTGCCTTTGATACGACACAGAGGCAATCGCTTTTTTATAAACTGAGTTTACTGGGTATATCGTCGAAAATGTTAAGGATAATACAAAGCCTATACAACAATAATCAGACGACAGTATGGGACGGTGTCACGGTATCAGAATGGTTTTGCACAAATGCAGGTGTCAAACAAGGTTGCATGTTAAGTCCGCTATTGTTTAGCTTATACCTAGATGATCTAGCATCCTACCTACCAGGTGGAATTGAGTTCGAGGACTGTATCATTAAAGTTCTCTTCTATGCTGACACCGCTAAATCGAAAGTCTTGATATTTCGAAATAATTCAGGAAGATACGCCAGAGAGGAGAAATGGTCGTTTGCTCATGAGCAACTAGAAGTAGTTAAGCAATATCGCTACCTAAGGGTAACACTTACACCAAGACTGTCGTATGCAAGTCACCTAAAGGAGAAGCTGAAAGAGTCGAAAAGAGTCATAAGCAGCACCTGGAAAAGGGTTTTCGGAATAAATGATGTATCAACGAAAACAAAGTATAAACTCTTTGAACCCACAGCTAAATCTGTTATGTGTTACGCAAGCCAAGTATGGGGTTATGAGGACTTTGATGAAGTCGAGGCGCTGCAAAGATATTTTTTAAAGCACATCTTCAAATTTCCGCTACATACCCCAAATTATATGCTATATGTTGAGACAGGACTGCCTATGTTGAGCCTATATGCCTTGGGATTGCACTTCAAATATGTACTTAAAGTAGTAGATATGCCAGAACATCGACTTTCAAAAATAATGCTTCGCTATCTTCTCAACAGAAAAGCTTTACTGTTCCGTAAGTGGGAAGAACTTAGTGAATATTGCAGTGTGGATATGTCATTAAGATTGGAAGACAAAAGTAGCTGGAGTGCAGCTATGAATGTTATATTAAGGAGCCTTGATTAAAGGAAACATGCAGCTTTCATGGAAAGGGCTACTAAATCCGGCAGTCGCAGTATATATAGAGTTCTGAATCATAGCCTGAAGGAGAGAAACTATTTCAACGAAAAAAATACGGTACAGCAGATGAACGTAGCTTTTAAAACGAGAGGAGAGTTGTTACCACTGAATTTCAGACCTCACCGGAACGATTTGCCAATCTTTTGCTCACTGTGCAATTTAAAGGAGAGAGAAGATGTATACGACTTTCTGGGAAGATGTCCTATTCTGCAGGAACTGAGGAGACTCTATTGGAATCAGTCCGTGCTATTGTGGGAGGAGGTAATTCAAATCTTGAATGGTAGTAACTGGAAAGTACTATTCTACTACGTCTCGGCTGTATTGGAGTACAGAAAGCAATATTTAGAAATATACCATAGTTATACGCATTCAACTTTATTTTTATGCTATTTTTTTCTTTTAACCGATTTATTATTCGAATTATAACTGTCATTCTGGCTGACGGCTTTTGCCATTGCTTTAAAAGAATTTGTAAACCGATGTACATTAACATAATTCAGTGAAAAAAAATAATAATACGAAGATTGCCCGAAAATGTTAGCTTAATCGGTTCGGTGGTTTCGGAGTTTATAGCATAGATACAAACATAGGTACATAAAGTTTTATACGTATGGTTTGGTCACATAGTGCATATGCCCCCGAACCGGCTTCCAAGACGTGCCATGGTTGTCGAGCAAATAGGTAGGCGACCCCTCGGTAGGCCTAGAAGTGAATAAATGTATCAGGTCTGAGATCTCTCCTGGAGCCGTCTAGGGATTCCCCCTGATGAGTTGGAGTCAATGGGTGGATCGAGAAGGATGGAGAGTCCAAATGAGCATCCTACCCCCAAGACCCTCATGAAGGATTAGTGGCATTGAAAATGTTTGTATGTACGTTTGTATATATGGATGTACATACTCTACACAGATTTTACAAAAGCTTTTGATAGAGTACATAACAGTTAGCTTTTAACTAATTGTAAGCTCAATGGATGGGCCTTTTCGCGAAGGACTTTTATAGAAGCTGCATGAATGAAGAACAGGAAGAAACTATTTCTCATCTTCTTTGATATTTTTTTTCTCCCGTAGAAGGAAGCTCCACCTAGGAGCATCCTATATCCTATATATTAGAAGAATATACTTTTTTGTTTTAAAAGTGGCAGACGGGCGAAGCAAGGCGAGCACGGGCCAGCTAGTCCTTAAATATAGCAGAAAGGATATAAGAAGGCCTGTGAGCTTCTTAACCGGTTGCTGACAATTTGAATACCATCTAAGAAAAATAAGTATCTCGGAGGATATCACCTCCCGCCTGTGTGTAGAAGAGGACGAAACCGCAGAACACATACTGCGTGAGAATGCACCTCTGTGCAGTATTAGGAGAATTTTTCTTAAGGAGATCATATCTTCAACAGACCAAAGTTGGAGATCATATCTCCAACAGACCAAAGTTGGAGATCATATCTCCAACAGACCAAAGTTGGAGATCGTTTTCATAAGTAGTAATTATTGTTTTAATACGGAGAATAAAGTAGTAGAAGCCGTGGCGTAAGTGGTTAGTGTGTCGGACCACTGCGCGTGAGGTTCCAAGTTCCAATCCCGGAAAACATCAAAAAGTTTTTTTTCACGGTCCCACCTCTCGCGAACGTTTGACAAACATCCGAGAGTATTGTTGTCTCGACAAACTTACTTACTTACTTAGGTGGCGCTACAGTTCGGGGTGAACCTGGGCCTCAACCAACAAGCTTCTCCATTTAGCTCGGTCTTTAGCTAATTGCCTCCAGTTGCGCACTCCAAGTTGGTCGAGGTCCCCTTGAACTTGTGCGCGCCACCTACGGCGATGATTCCCTCTACTGCGTCGTCCCTCCGGATTAGATTCGAAGACTCTGCGGGCCGGAGCGTTGGTGTCCATTCACTCTACATGTCCTAGCCATCTCAGACGTCCAATACGCAGTTTTTTTACTAGGTCGATATCGCTGTACAGCTCGTATAGTTCGTGATTGAATCTTCTCCTCCAAAACCCGTCAACGCAAACGGGACCGAAAATCTTACGAAGAATTTTTCTCTCGAAGCAACCAAGGATATCTTCATCCTCTTTTAATAAAGTCCATGTTTCAGCGCCGTAAAGTAGGACTGGGATGATCAAGGTCTTATATAGAGTCTCCTTAGTTGTTCGAGATAGGATTGCCGCAGTTGAGGGGGTCTCCTTTCTTGTGGATCGGGCAAACGATGCTGAGATTCCATTCATCAGGCATACACTCCTCTGACCAAATATTAGAAATGAGTTGGTGTATGCACTCTACCACTCTGTTCGGCCGGTAAGCCGTCAGGTCCAGCAGCCTTGTTGGATTTTAGCTTGGATATTGCTATCCTCACTTCGTTTTGGTCAGGTGGACGGAAATTTTGACTACCATCGTCTATGTTGAATGGTTCATTCTGCCTGACAGCGGGACGTTGGTCTTCGTCGCCGTTATACAGTCTGCAGAAGTAGTTTTTCCATATTCTCAGCACCGACTGTGATTCTACTACGAGGTTTCCATTTTCAGCTCTACAGGTTTCTGTACGGGTATTGCTCCTCTGACACGTTCTTTTTACCTTTTGGTAAAACTTCCGTACATTGTTCCTGGAGTATAAACTCTCGATATTCTCAAACGCGCGCTTCTCATGCTCTTTCTTCTTCTTTTGGAGAAGCCGATGTTCTTTCCGTCTCTTTTGCTCGTAGAGCTCACGAGCACCTCTCGTCTTCCTTTGCAGCGCCGCTTTGTATACCTCTTGTTTTGCTGCATGCACTCGCCGGCATTCTTCGTCAAACCAGGGGTTTCGCGGTGGTGGGCGAGCGAAATCCAGCACATCAGTCGCGGCGTTTCTGATGGCATGTTGGCAGCGTTGCCACTGGTCTTCGGCACTTGATGCTGGCGGCAAAGGGGTGATTGAGAGATTTCGGGATACGCGTTCAGCGAAGAGTCTGGCGGTCTCTTGCGATTGTAGCTTTTCGACGTTAAATTTTCTCACAGTAATTCTTTTTTGTTGCTCAGATTGGGATATCCGCATTCGTACCTTGGCTACAACAAGGTAATGATCCGAGTCTATGTTGGCCGCTCGGAAGGTCCGGACATCCAGAATACTGGAGGCATGCCTTGCGTCGATCGCAATATGATCAATTTGGTTGATCGTTACATGATCATTGGACCGCCATGTCTGCTTATGAATATCGAGATGAGGAAACCATGTGCTTGCTATGGTGGCATTTCGCTCCACAGCGAAATCAATTAGCCTTAGTCCGTTATCAGACGTGGTGTCGTGTAGGCTATGCTTACCGACTGCCCTACCAAAGACGTCCTCCTTTCCTATTTTGGCGTTAAAATCGCCCAATACGATTTTAACGTCGTGTTTAGGACATTGCTCGTATGTTTTGTCGAGGAGCTCGTAGAAACACTCTTTGGTGGCAGGGTCCTTTTCTTCTGTGGGGGGATGAACACATATTAGGCTTATGTTAGCGAATTTAGCCTTGATCCGGATAGTCATAATACGCTCGCTCACGTGTCGGAAGCTTAAGACTTCTTGCCTAAGTCTGCCGCGTATGACAAATCCGCATCCGAATAAGCGTTGCCTGTTGCCTCTGTAGCAATCACCGTAGTAGATGTCACAGTTTTTCATCCTCTTTTTGCCCGGCCCATCCCATCGCACTTCCTGGATGGCGGTAATATCTGCTTTATAGCAGTCTAGGGGCGCCGTGGCGTAAGTGGTTAGTGTGTCGGATCACTACGCGTGAGGTTCCAAGTTCGAATCCTACAAAACACCAAAAAGTTTTTTCACGGTCCCACCTCTCGCGAGCGTCTGACAAACATCCGAGAGTATTGTTGTCTCGAAAAAGCTTCTCAAATCGCCGTTCGGATACGGCACTAAACTGTAGGTCCCTTCCATTCGTGTGAAAAATATAACGCACACAACATGAGTGGTTGCGAGAAGCTAGGCCCTGGCACTTAAAGAGCTGTTGCGCCAAATATTTTTTTTTTTTTATAGCAGTCTAGGGCCTCTGCTAGTTGTTCGGCTGCACGTGGTCTGTAAAGGGACAGAACATTCCTCGTTGTCCTCATTTCGTTTGCTGGGGTCGTCATTAGTTGAGTCATCCTTATCCGAGGCTTTTGGTTGTTTCGGAACCATGCGGTTTTTACGTGGTAGGGAAGTTACCCCGACGGCACAACCCCCAACCTGGAGGGCCAGTTCCTTAATTATTCCCCAAGGACGAGGGGCCGGGTACACCGGTGCCAGTAGTCCACTACGGGAGTATGAGCGCTGCCGTTGGCCCATTAAGGGCTCCTCCGCCACCATCTCTATTCCAATGTCCTGACCAACATTGGAAGTTCCTTACCGACCTGTGATCCGAATACGTCGAAGCAGCTCGCGCAAGGTGTTCACTAAGTTCAACCTAACTGGAACTATAGACGCCACCGTTGACTCCGTCTAGGGAATTCGTCCGCTGCCGCTTGGAACAGGAAGAAGCGCTCTAGTGAGAAAAGCACTCTTCCCCCCCCTCTCTCATCTGCTGCCACCAAGAATCCGCCAAACGGGGTTGGTTACCCATTTCTTGGATTAAGGTACTAGGCACCCGGCTGTCACCGCGTGAAGGTTGAGAGTAGGAGTTGGTAGGCCTCAGCTAAGTGAAAACGCTTGTGTTTTCATATGATTGCATGCACTACCGTTTGACCAGCCCTCCAGCTCGACAAAGCTTCTCAGAACAAAATTGTCCTCCGGATATGGCACTAAACTGTATGTCCCTTCGATTCGTGTGAAAAATATAACGCGCACAACATGAGTGGTTGCGAGAAGCTAGGCCCTGGCACTTAAAGAGCTGCTGCGCCAAATGTTTATTTATTTATTTAGGGAAAATAGAATTATTGTTATCCTTAAAGATGGCGCCTGGCACAATAGACCTTTCTGGTCACAATGCCTTTACGGCAATCGAGCGTACTTTACCAAAGTATGGTCATATTTTTCTTGTGGTTGTACAAGTATCTAGAGAGAACCATCTGTTGTTAGCCTTTTTTTATGGCCTTAATCCATGCTTCGAACTTCAATATGCAGAGCGACATGTTTACCGAGGATTGAAGTGTTCTAATACAGATGCCGAACCGAACATTATTATTTATTAATACAGATGCCCTGGAGAAGAAGTTCAACTTATCCATAATGGAAAAAATTCACCGAGTTCCATGTCTCAGCTTTTCCGGTGCTCTGAGAACTTCTCCCATTGCATTGCTCCAAACCATGCTCCACCTACTTCCGATCGACATCGTCGTCAGTAAACAAGTGACTATAAGCTCAGCAATAAGACCAAGAGGCTCCAAGCAGTGGAAGCAGCAGCACACGGAATATGCCAAAATACTTTCGATACTTTCCCCATTTCCACTGACCACCTTCCCACTGAATGTGACTTCAACAAGGCTTACGTGCACTCAATGCCAGACAGGGACGCAATGCGATGTCCTATACAATAAATCGCTGTTTATTTTCATGCACGGGTTCAAAACTAAAGACGGAATTGTTGCCGGAATCTTCTCAGAAGACCTGGACATATACCTCTCTTTTAACTTTCCAAACCATTGCAGCGTTTTTCAAGCCAAAGTTACCACTGATCGTCAAGCCGATGACTAGCTAGCGGCTAATACACTATCAACATCGGATATTCCTATCTACGTCGATAGTCAAATAGTCATTAAATGCCTCGCATCCAGCACTACGAGATCTAAGGCAGTGAAAGACTGCAGCCTATCTCTTAACAAGATAGCTGGTCAGTACAACCCTATCCTTTGCCGGGTACCAGGTCACTGTGACATACCGTGGAATTGTGCAGCTGATGAACTGGCTCGACAAGACTCCTTTGGTGCAAACAGTATACGTATAAGCATTATCGACATCGAGTCGCCAACGGCTTATATAAAGTACCGTATTCAAACCGACGCGAAGAAGGTGGCCAATATCCGATGGCAACATCTAGGCCAATGCAGCATCGCCGGACAACATTGGCCAACACTCAACAAATCTAGGTCCATCTGGCTCTTGAAACACAAGAGAGGAACCGTTTCCAAAATAGCAAACGTTCTCACCGGGCGCTGCTTGATAGGAAGACATGCCCAAAAGGCTAGGCATCCCCTACAATGATTTCTGCAGAAGCTGTAGGGATGAAGAGGAAGAAGAGACCACTAGTCACTTCCTATGCGCTTGCCAACATTAGGAAGGCCACCCTGGGTGAATACTTTTTCCACGATCTAAGTGTTCTCAACAACGCCTGCATGGCTAAAATGAACGCATTTATATGATACAAAGAAGCAAATGGTTCCTAGAGTAAGAGGGTGACCCACCCACCTTACACATCGGCAGTACAATGGACCTACTATGGTCTAAGTACATCTTCATCGAGGGCCGATCCTAACCAATCAACCAACCATTACAGATGCCGAACTTCTTCTACCAAATTCGTTGGCCTTCTCATTTCCTCGCATGCCTTCATGCCCAGGGATCCAACAGAGCATAATCTTATGCTGTCTTCCTAGAACCTTTTTTTTTTAAACAGATGTGTGGCCATGCCCAAATGGCGTATAGGCACTGCGACCAAAGAGATCTATTGTGCCAGAAGCCACTTTTCAGGGCAGCAGTACTTCCACTCTCCTTATGAAAGCTATAGTTAAGGCTGCGGAGGAATTCCTTAAGTATGTTGGAGGTATGATCTCTTTAAGAAAAAAGGTTCTCCTAATTCTACACACAGCTACGCACTCACTTATAATAGTATGTGTTCTGTGGTTTCGTCCTCTTCTAATAAAAGGCGGCAGGTGATATCCTCCGTAATTTTCATTTTGTTGAGGTGGTAAAGTAGTTGATAGTGGCCGGTAAGGAAGCTTGCAAGCCTTCTTATGTCGTTGTTAGGATATCAACTCTCTGTTTTTGGAAGGGTTGGACAGCTCTTTTAGCTTGTCTGAGACCTTGGGAGTTATTCCAGTGAGAGATGCACATGTTGCGTTCCCAAATGTTTACGGTCAGTTTAAAGGCGGAATCAGATATTCCGCAAAAAGTTTCAGGTCTAGTGAACAACTCAGAGTAGCCTCTCCTAGCTAGCAGGTCTGCAGTTTCGTTGCCGTCAACGACTACATAACCCGGTACTCACCACAATATTACTCTATTGTATCGGGCCAAGTTTTGTAAACTATTGTAGCAGCTTAGAACTGATTTTGAACTGATCAAGTGGGAAATCAGTGCTTTAAGCGCCGCTTGGCTATCGGTGAGTATGTGGATAGAGGCTTCTTTGATGCCTGAACGCAAGTTTATGTTAGCACAAGTCTCAATAGCGTAAAGCTCGGCCTGGAAGGCACCGAGACTCTTTCCAAGTGATTTCGAAATTTTATAATTGGGTCCGTACACACCAGCGCCAACTCCTGGATTCATTTTTGATCCATCGGTATACCACACTATTCCTTTTGTATCAAGCGATGGTCCGCCATTATTCCATATATCACGGCTTGGGATCACAATCTCAAACCTTCTACCAAAGTAGAGTGATTTAGGCGTAAAGTCGGAAACCGTGCTTAGCATATCTAGCTCGGGGAAGTCGGTTAATATATCAATGAGATCCACATGATCCCATGTACTATTAACACCCAACTTTCGAAAACTAACTGCACTGCGAAATGGCACTGTTTTCATGAATATACATACAATATATAACGGAGTGAGTCCGATTATGGCTTCTATGGCTGTTGTGGGACAAGTATGCATAGTACCTGTGATACCGAGGCATGCTAGTCTTTGAAGTTTAGTGAGTTTGTTGATGGTTGTGATCTCCTGGGATATCGTCCACCATACAACGGGCGCGTATGTAAGGATGGGTCTTACAACCGTGGTATATAATAAGACCTTTGGGGACAGGCCCCAAAATGTTCCATACTTTCGGCGCCTTGGCAATTTTATGCTTAATATGGGACTACCAGTTAAGTTTCCTGTCCAGGACAATTTCTAAATATTTAACCTCATCGGAAAAATTAATGGTTTTGCCATTTAGAGTCACTGAGCCAATGTTCCGCGTTCTTCTTCTTGTAAACTGTACAATGACGGCGCTGGGGTTAATCGATAGGCCCTCCCCAGGACACCAGTCCGAGACTATAAGGAGTGCATTTTGCATGAGTTGACACACTTTGTCTACATGTTTGCCTTTGATGATGATCACAAGATCATCTGCATAGTCTACAGTTATGAAACCTGAACTATGAACTCTATTCTGAACTATGACTTATTCATCCATCACGAATGACCATAAGAGAGGCGAGAGGAAGCCGCCCTGGGGGCTCTGCTGTGGGTGATATTTCCTTTTCCGACTACTCGTGGGTCAAAAATTTCAGAACCAATAATTAAAACTCTACAGGGTGATGCACCCTCTACTGGATGAACTTCCGGAACAGCGTGCTTTCCCTAAATCCCGAGGAGGTCGCTGCTACCAGGGTGGACCGACTCATCATTGCCGCTGATAAGAGACGGGATGAGGTGGACCTGTCCTCCCATCCTGATTCGGAGTCAGACACTCTCTGCGGAGAGTCTTTCAGCATGCTCTCAGACGAACAATCGGTTCAATCCCGTTGCACTGCCGTTGAAGTTGGTGTTTAGAAATTGTCCCTAACCACCAGCAGATTAGTTAGATTAACTTCGCTGAAAGGAGGCGATTCAATCGCGCCTTAAAATACGGCGTTTCCAGAGAACGTGCTGTAATGAAGTGTTACACTTTTATCGCCTCCACCGTGTTCCATTTAATGGCCGCTACTGTTGGTTCAGCACGAACAACAGCATCTGGCGATGATCACGCCACGCGAACATGACCACTTCTCTCAATCTCATTGGCCAAGCAGTTTGCAAGAGTGAATTTCACTTACTTTTGTAATTCACATTTGATTTTTGCAGAAATTTGCATAAGGGGGCGATCGAGAGATGTGGTCAGCAGAGTGTGCTCAAGTGGTGTAAGTACCGATCTAGCGTACTCTTGACAGCCTCTCCAGGGAATCGTTTTCCGAACCATTCCGTTTTTGACGCCTTCACTTCGGTGATTAGGCGATTAAATACGAGTCTGCTAATGACCATAGCTGGCCCGTCGTCTGATAGGTTTCTCCCCGTCTGGGTGAAGCATTGTGGTTTATACACAGGGGATTTGCTGCCTCTTCCAAGCCTACCCTAAGTGCGAACTGCCTCTTCCAAGCCTGCCCCTTGCGCGGACTGGATCTTTGCAAACCTGACCTAAGTGCGGACTTCCTCTTCCGAGCCTGCCCCTTGCGCGAATTGGATCCTTGCAAACCTGCCCTAAGTGCGGACAGCCTTTTCCATGCCTGTCCCTAGCGGGGACTGGGTTTTTGCAAGCCTGCCCTAAGTGCGGACTACATTTCCAAGCCTGCCCCTTGCGTGGACTGGAACCCTTCAAGCGAAATACGACCGCACCGAGTCGAGCCGTGCAACAACTGACCCGTACCAGAACCAGCCACAGGACGACCAACGTTAGCATTAAGATATATACATATATATTTTGTTAAGTACAGAAATTGTTAGTTAAGAACCTTTTGTATTGTTAACGAAACAACATTGTATAGAAGCACTCCGTTTATAAATAAAGTAGATACCTCTTTGCAAAAGTTTAGGGTATTTCTTTGAGTTGACCCTGGAGCTGGCGAGCCCACCTCAGCCTTCGACGAAAAATACCCTCTCGAGATAGCCAAATCCTCTCAACCTGAAAAGGGTATCGAGGTGAAGCGATTGCGATCCGAGGAGTCTACACCTTCTGCTCCATTGAAGAAAAAAAGCCAGAACCGAAACTGCCACACACGACAAGACTTCATACAGGGACAAAGTAGGTACTGTCAAATTGGATGTTGTTCCCGCTGATTGGGCGGTCAGTCCCTTTAGTTCCGAGCAAATGGCTGGCGTCCAAAATAGTATCATGGACACCATTGTTGAGCTGGTAGACGAGGTCGCTAAGCCACAATTTCACGGTTTGTTTCCCAGAACCCTTAGTTCTTCTCGACAACGCTTCACAATCTTGGATTTTATTACGACAGCAGAATTTGCTTTTATTGCTGCCTGACTGTCGATGGAAAACGTGATACCTTCCTGTGATATTGCCTTCAACGCAGTCTCATTGTCACTCCGACCAGACTTCGTACTTCTTCCCATTTCCTCACCATGGTAATTTCCTTGGTCTTTGTCCACCAGGTTGACGTGGGTAGTTTAATATTTGCCTGAGAACGAGGGTACATAGGCATTATGCCATAAGCTGAGCGAAAATTTCGAAACCTAGAAAAGAGGTTTAGATTAAAAGGTCAAGATCATACTGTACAGGTTAACCTATACTCTTAGGTGGTTAGCACAACATAAAACCTAACCGAATAATTGAATCCATCAGTAGATTGGAAATTCTTCAGCAAACTGAACAGTAGCACGTCGAGCAGCAAAATTTGTTGCCGAAACCACTGCCTTAAGCAATTAAATGTTTGGCCATGAGCCTTTACAAAATTTAATTAATTTTCATCGAAACCCCAAATACAAAGTTACCAGCAAATAAATAAATCTTGAGAACTTTCTGTCAGAAGGAATGGGGTCTTGGGTTTTATTGCTGCCATCTCAATTTGTTTAATGCATTTTCGCGCTACAGAGCTGCGCCTATAACCTCAACGTGAAAGCTGTATGTCTGGGCCCTATGCAAACAAATCCTACCCCCTATCGCACCGTGGACACATGGATCCCTATCTCTGTCACGTCTTGGGCGTTAAACCAACTCGCAACTCCACCAGATAGTATTTTATGATTTTTCTTAGGCTTGGCTTGCCGCCGCGGGCAAATTGTAATTTTTTTTTTTTTTTCGCACAAGAGGTGTCGATTTATAACACGGCAGTCAGTTAGACAGTAAATAGGTCTTTGTCGTAAAAATGACATTCTTTGAGAATGTCTAAGCAAACAAAATAATTACACTTTGGAGCGACCATAAAGTGAGTGCAATGAGCAATCAGTGAAATGCACTTTCCGCAGGTCCATACCTTCCTTGATGAGGAAACATTTATTGCCGTGGAAGATGTGCCTTATGCATAGGCACGACGCAGAGTGAATCCCCAAATTGATTTCCCTCACGGGGTCACTGGCGGGGATAGACTTCCCATGGCACGTCCATTTATTGGCTATTCACCTCCTTTTTCTAGTTTTTGCTCGACGAAGACCGCTGTGTGTGTGTGCTGGTGTGCTGTTATGGGTCTGCTTTGACTGTTGGCTGTTGGCTTTCTTTACTGTTTATCGACGCAGCGTTCTACTTTTGCTCATGCTTTTGGCACATTAACATTAGTTTTGCTTTGTGCTTACTTCGGTCGACACAAACCACCACCACCACCACCACCACGATGGTTCCCGAAACTCCTTCTTCAACCCACCATCCACCACTTGCTCCAAGCAGAAGAACGTTCTTCTTTGGCGTTGCTTTTGCCTCCACTTTCGTTACTTTTTTGCTGTGTCTCTGGTGGCACATAATTCTTTTTCCCGCTGCCTTTTTGTTGTTATTTTTATTTTACCGTACGACGAACTCTAGCGGTAATTACGTCAACTACAAACTATACTGTTATGAGTGAACGAACATGGGTTCCCCACACCGCCGGGCCCCACCCCGTCCAGGGACCCTTTTGAATTGGAAATTCCTTTCATGCTGCTTTCCATGGAACCCAAGTGTTGTTTGCTAGTTGGACGTGGAATGAAAGGAGGCGGTGGAGGAAGTGTGTTTGTTGTTAGATAGATAGATGGCGCGCTCTTCTCTGTATAGTAGGGTTGGGTGCTCATTTAGAGGTGAATTCTTTTGACTTGTCACACAGATACTCGCGGTGGCTTTGTATCTGCGAATAGTAATTTCTTTCTTTTTCTTGTTCTTCTGGTGATTTGCATATTCGCGTTAGAATTTCTTTTGGTCGTTGTGGCTGATTGTGTGCGCGTTGCCGGGGCTTATTGGAAGCAATTAATCTCAGAAGTTGGAAATTTGACTGATGACGGCTTGAGTTATTGATCATCGTCGTCGTCGGTGCGGAAAGAATTTTTTTTTTTTTTTTTTTTTTTTTTATTTCTCTTTGGGATGGTTGGTGTGGAATTCATGCACAGTAAGGTGCCATTTCATGCACCTCACCACAGATTGAGGTCAATCGCGTCTTGTGCCATTCATACAAATTATCACATTACATTTTGTAGATTTGTAGTGAGTTGGTATTGGGTAATCGCACATAGAACGTGGATGGGAATCAAGAATCGTTTACAGTATGCGATTTGTGATTTTACAGTTTTGGGGTTTTTAAGTGACTGGCACTGGGTATTAGGAAGAATTTTATTGGGTACTTGTCGATGGGTTGGGTGGCTGTGCCCGCTCAGCAGGGACACACTTAGACCAAAAGAAGGTCCATATTGATACCACTATGGAGAATGACCGGACTACCAGCACCGGGGATCTACTTTTTTTTTTCTTGTCGGAATAGGAAACGCTCGGCTGGAGCACTCAGACACAACTGGTCCATTGTACTACCAGACAGCAAATCCTGATCTACCCATTTTTTTTAAATTTCCTTGTCTTTCTAAGAAAGCCAACCAAGCACTTCAGTGATGGGGAGCTTATAGTACCAGCACTCACGACATCAGCACCGATGATCTGCCACCTGATATGTGCAAAGACCGGACACTCACAGAGATAATGTTTCGCGGTATCGTCGCAGATTGTAGCGTCACTCAAGCCCAGCACGTTAAGGTGCTTGGCGAAAGCAAAGTGGCCTGTCAAGACGCCAATAAGTTGTCTACAGTGTTTTCTGCTGAGAGACAGCAAGAATGGCGCCGATTTGTTACAGACGTCCGGGAGCTTACGTTTAGTCAACCTACATCCCGGAGAGTCTTGCCACACACAATTGTGTTCATAAGAGACCCAATCGCCAATGGAAGCTCTAGACACCGAGGATGCAGTGAGACCCAACGCGGGTTCGTGACCTGAGAAAGCCTCCCCTGAGCCTTGTCTAGCAATCTCCTCGGGGATCTCGTTCTCCAAGATCCCGGTGTGACCTGGGACCCTAATAAGAGACAGAAATACAGCAATGCGACCGATGTCAATGAGTTTTCCGTTTCACGACCTATTTCGGAAGTTGTTACACGGTTAATCAAGGCTTTAAGCGCAGCCTGACTGTCACTACAGACACAGATACTACGGCCCTTCCACTTGTTCTTCACAACATTAGGACTGCATAAGTTTCCGCTTGGAAAACAGACACATATTTGCCTGACGAGAAAGCAATTCGAGAAAGTTGTCGACTTCCACAAAGACATCAGCCCCAGACCCTTAAATGGTTTTGGAACCGTCCGTGAAAATACGACTACATTCCATTCCCGGCTCAGACCAGTCCTGAACACAAGGAAAGTCGACTCTGAATTTGCGCATCAGCTGAAGTTCTGGTGTCATTGCGTCAGACGGAGTATCAATAAGACCGGAGTCGTAAGATAAGTGTCGCGGAAGTTCATCAAAATTCCAGTGTGGAGTATACCAAAAACCGCCCCGCCTAAGACGATGAATGGCTTTGATAGTACAACCCGTGATATAAGTATCGAGGGGAGGTAAGTTCAGCAAAGCATCTAGAGCAGGGCCAGCCTTACTCGGAAAAGCTCCCGTGCAGCAGAGACAAGTCATTCTTTGGAGTTTGGCGCAAAGGTAACCACATATTTACGCGAGAGCCCCTTGCACCAAACAACCGACGCATATGCGAGGAATGGTCTTATCATAGCCATGTAGATCCAGAGAACCTTATTCGGTGACAAGCCCCATGTCTTGCCAAAAGCACCCTTACACTGACAGAAGACTAAAAGCGCCTGTTTTCGACTCCGCGTGTTTAGACCGATGAATTTTCTCATCTAAAATCACTCCCAGATATTTGGCTCCATTGGAAATGCGGATAGTGACGCCTTTTGGCACTGGCTGAATCAGACCGGTCGGAATCCTTCTCCTAAGTCACTGCAGTTCTGGGCTCCACCAGGGTCCCGTCGTTCTGCCTTTTTTGCCATTAGGCACGTCAGTTCAACACAGTTGGTGAGGACGCTAGTCAGGTTTTGAACAGCATCCTCAACCTTTCGTTTCATTCTGAGTGTAGTTGGAGTTTTGACAGATCTGTCTAGCTCTTCCCTAAACCGCACCCAGTTGGTTTTCCTCGGATTCCTCCTTTCCTCCAAAGTTATAGCCTCGCATTTGATTTGGAAAGCGATGTGTCTATGGTCTGACAAGGACATCTCCGGCAGTACCCTCCAGTTAGTAATTGACTTGAAATACTCATTAGATAGAGTCAAGTCAATTACCCCCTGCCTCCTTGCCGTAACAAAAGTTGGCTGGGAGCCAACGGGGACCTACATGGAGAATTCGTAAGAGAATGGGACAGGAAGCAGGGCAACCGGTTTCGGTGTGAGCCCATACCGAGAAAGTACGATTCACCGTTAGGCATTAAACCAGTTTGAACCGGAGACAAAGCTTTTTATTTTGCTTAAGTCGAGTCTAGCCAGATCATTAAGATCTTCGAAGAAGTATCCTCCTAGGGGTTTCCTTCTCAAGACCGATAGGGCAGGACAGGTACACAGAAGGTATGTCATGGTTTCCTCCTCTTCCTCGTCTCTGCAGCTTCTACAGAAATCGTTGAAAGGAGCACTAAGTCTTCTGGCATGTCTGCCCACCAGAAAATTCGCCGTGAGGGCCCCAACTATCTTTCTTAGATTTGTCCTATTAACGGAAATAAGTCTACTGGTTTTCCTACAATCCAGCTCTGGGCAGATTTGTTTAGAAGAGACACATACATATTGTTACAAAAATGTCGGGGCCGACGTTGACTCTGACCTGAGGAGAGGAAAATAAGAACTCAAACACTAGTTTTTACTGGTTCCCGAGAGGGTTTTAAATTTTTATTTTTATTTTGGGAAAAAAACTAATGTTAAAACTTGTCCTCAAGACTCGTTGCTCCAAACTTCACCACCAACTCCCTCTTGACCTCCTAGCAGCGGCTTTTTATAGGCCCATCGCTAGTTTCCAACGGCCTTCCAGTCTCCACCGTCATCATGCTGGAAAATTTCACACGTCCGCCATCTTGTCTAAGCTTGCCACGATTATATTACCTCCCCCGCAAATTTTCCACCAAAATCATCGCTTTTTCCGAATTCCTCGTCAAATTCCCTTTCTTTTGGTATGTGATATGTCCCCACCCTTATAAGGTGTAATCGGACTGCAGGATTTGTTCGCCTCGAGCCGGCCGACATCGCTATGGGAGCAGCTGTCAAACACAGCTGTGGGGGAAATTGGTGATCCATGCGGTTTCGATAAAAATTTATTTTCGTGGCTCCGGGATACGCGACGACTTCGTTCGTAACAATATATTGGTTGCCATTCTAATGGCTGCGGTATTTAATTGGAATTGTATCGATTTAATAGGTGCTCACGGTTTCCCCTATTGTCAGGGGGGCTCCGGTCTACACCCTCCTTAGATAGTTCATCCGCCTTGCAGTTGCCTGCAATACAGGGATACGTCGCACCTGACAGCGATCTCCTTAAGAGATCCGCGGCATTGCTTTACCCACTTGGATCGAATTATTGGCGATTCCATGGCTTTTATCGCAGCTTGACCGTCTATGTAGAAAACAATAGCTCTGCTCTCCATCGAGTTAATTGAAAGCCAGGTCGCGACTGCTGTGACTTTTGCTTGAAATACACTACAGTGGTCCGTCAGTCGTGTGGTGATACAGATATCTAACATAGTGGACTGGAGTAAACTCCCGCACCTGTTCCAAACGCTGTCTTGGATCCATCTTTATAAATCTCTATCGCAGATTCCGTGAGAGTTTCTCCCGATTTCCAAGCACTTCTGCTAGGAATCCTGGTATTATACTTGACGTTAAAGTCCAAATAGGAGTCAAAATTACTAGGAATAGTATTACGGCCGTTTAGGATGCTTGCGTGACCCATATTTTCACCAGCCTGTTGCGAGAATTTCCTAAGCCGTAATGCTGCTTTGGCAGCCATTACCTTCACAAAGATATTAACGGGAAGCAGATGGAGCATAGTTTCTAGTGCAGCTGTAGGAGTAGTTCTAAGGGCGCCCATTATACAGACGCAGGATAGCCTTTGAACCTTCTCAAGTATAACACTGTTGCTTTCCTTGCCCAGTGCCGTCCACCAGACTAGTACTCCGTACATAAGTAAGTAAGTAAGCGACTTGTCGTGTTTTATGGGAAATATTTTCTTAATTATTTCTATTGTTGCACATAAACTTTGGCAAAGGAGACGCGTTCTTTAGTTCACTACTTCTTAACCGTACTGGAGTTGGTAACTACCTGGTTAAGCATTGAATGTATCTCATCATGCAAAGATATAAAGATCTTCATTAAGAGTGCCAGATTTTGTTTTTTTTTTTTTAAATATGAAGTTCGAGATATCAAAACGAACTTTATTTCGGGTTAAAGTACCATAGCAAGCATTCAAATTTCCCCCACGGAAACACCTGCACAAGTGAAGCGCTGAATCGAATTTGCTATACCTTTTTCACGCAAATCAGCCGATATGTCAGCAATTTCGCATTCGATGTTGGTCCAGAGGTAGTCTTATGTCTTGACATATCGCCAAAGTCCATTTAAGGAGATAACACGGCCACCAAATTTCAATTTCAATAACTCAATTGTTTGGCCAGCTGAGTGGGATTTGGCGCCGTCTTATTGAAACCGCATATGCTCCCAGTCATCCTCTTTCAATTTAGCTCAAAAATAGTCAATCAACATGGTCCGGTAGTGATATCCATTAACTGTGACTGCGTTGTTAACATCATTGAAGAAGAAGTATGTGTCAATGATCTCTTCAGCATAGAATCCGTAGGTGTAATTGCATTTCGTCTCGGGTCTTTAGTCTAATATGATTCACTAGACTTACCTTACCATCGTCGTTTCCAAAATGTGCTAGTTATTTTTGTCTCGCTTATATGGTGGAAAAGAGACTCGCCTGCATGCAGACATTACGACTGCGATGCGCACATATCGGACAATAGAATTGGGAACCCTTTTGGACCCCCCACCTCTCTACATAAGAGTTAAGAATACTGCTGCCGCCAACGCTCTTAAGCGTCATCTCCTTGTTAACAGATTTCCGCTGCTAACTTTACCAGCAGTATGTGTTACTGACTTCATGTCCAAAACAACCAGTTTAAATCGCCCCAAATCGCACTTATTGATAAAATCCCCCGCTAACTTAGCTATAACGACAAATCAATTTATACACCGATGGCTCAAAAATGGCACATGGTGTAGGAGCCGGAATATTTGGTACCGATTTTAAATCTGCTGTTGCACCCACTTCTATCTTTTAAGCAGAACTCTACGCTTTACGTAAGATTGCGTTCTGTGCCAGAGAATGCATCAGAAGCAACCTCTGAAGATCACACATAAACATTTTATCAGAGAGCCTGGAAGCCTTTAAATCATCAGCTTTGAGTTAAAACTAGTTAAGAACTGTATCCTTACCCTTAGTCATAACACTCTTTCACTTATCTGGGTCCCTGGTCACAAGGGTAATGAGATTGCTGATGAAGTAGATAGATTTCATTTCATTTCATTTATTCAAACAAAAGAATTTAACATGATACTACTAGATATTAAATCTTATACTAAGCATCGAGATAGAATTTACAAAGTTTAAATTAAAAAATAAAAATTAAAAACGATAAAAATAATGTATTTATAAATTAATCATAAATGAAAGCAAGCAAAAGAAAATAAATAAAAATAAATGTAATATGGCTTCAATTGGTGTTAGATAAATGTGAAAATAGCTTCCTCTAAAATTCGGCCGATGAGTTTATTCTCTGCAATTCAACCGGAAGTCTATTCCATAGTCGAATTGCTGAGACGAAAAAGAATCGCTCAGCAGTGGTGTGGTTCGAATCGGGGTAAGATTAAGTGCAGGCCCCTACCGGATTGAGCAAATCGGAGCATTTCGTTCAGATACACACGACAGTTATTATGATTTGGCTCCCAATACAAATTCAGAGGCCCTAAACCCTGTGAGTGAAGAACATAAAATCATTTTTATTGGGACTCACAAATCGCTCTTGTCTCCTCCTTAGTATAAATCGAATCGAATCGAAATCAGAGTTTCTACGAAGCATAGACAACTTGGCTTCATACCACTACACCAAATCTATCTCTCTCTCTATCTATCCATTCCAACGCCCGTACTGTGTGTAAACATGTTAAGGGTATTCATAACCCCTTGAGCGCGTGCAAATTATAAAAAAAAGCTTCCATAGAGAACTTGATTTCTTTCTTACTTACGTAGAGGGCTCTACAGTTCGGGGTGGACCTGGGCCTCAACCAACAAACCTCGCCAGCCAGCTGCGTCCAGTTGTGCACGCTAAGTTGTTTGAGGTCCACCTCCACTTGCTTGCGCCACCTAAGGCGAGGTCGTCCTCTACTGCGCCATCCATCCGGAGTGGATTTGAAGACTTTCTTAGTGGGAACGTTGGGCTCCGCTCTAAATGACCCAGCCATCTTAGTCGCTGTGTGTGAACTCTTCTGGCTAAGTCGATGTCCTTGTACAGGCCGTATAGTTCAGCATTGTACCTTCTCCCCCACTCACCATCTATGTAGACGGGACCAAAGATCGCTCGAAGATCTTTTCTCTCGAAATAACCAAGGGCATCCTCATCCGGTTTTGTCAAAGCCCATGCCTCTGCGCCATACAGCAGGACTGGGATGATTAGTGCCTTATAAAGACTTACCTTAGTAGTTCGAGATAGGGCTTTGCTACTCAATTGCCTTATTAGCTCCTAGAAACAACGATTGGCAAGAGTATTTCTCCGTGTGATCTCTCCACTGATGTCATTTGCGGAGCTGACCATAGAGCCTAGGTAGACAAAATCCTTTACTACCTCAAAATTATATCTGTCTATTGTGGCGGTCTGTCCAAGACGCCGATGTTGGGTGTCCTTTTTTGTAGACAGCATATATTTTGTTTTGCTTTCATTGACCGCTAAGCCCATCTTTGCTGCCTAGACCACAATACTAGCAAAAGCCTCATTGACTGCCCGCTGAGTTCTTCCGATTCCGGTTCGGTGATGTTCTTACCGAGTTTCATGGAGCAGCGAGATTTCTCCATCGTCATTCTGCACAAACGGACGAGCTTGGCAGGGATGCCAAGACTAGACATGGCTCTGTATAACTCGTCTCTATACACGCTATCATAGGCAACTTTGAAATCGATGAAGAGGTGGTGCGTGTCGATTTTACATTCATGGGTTTTTTTCAAGATCTGCCGCAGTGTGAATATTTGGTCAATGGTGGGCTTTCCGGCCAGAAACCGCACTGATATGGACCTATCAGGTTGTGGACGATCGGTTTTATGCGTTCACATAATACGGCAGATCTTATATGCGATGTTGAGGAGACTTTTGCCTGTAGTTGGCGCAGTTCAGAGGGCCTCCTTCCTTCAGAATCGGGCAAAAGATGCTGAGGTTTCATTCATCGGGCATACTTTCGTCCGACCAGATTTACAGATGAGCTGGTGCATGCTCCTTACCAACTCATCTCCTCCTACCTTGAAAAGTTCAGCGGCAAGGCCGACGGCTCAAGCAGCTTTGTTGGATTTGAGTTTAGATATCGGTATCCTCACTTCATTCTGATCGGGTTGATGGGAATCTTGACTGTCATCGTCACTGTTGAATGGCTCATTCTGCCTGACAGCGGAATATTGGTCATCATCGTCGTTTAACAGTCTGCAGAAGTGTTCCTTCCATATCCTCAGCACCGACTGCGATTCTACTACTATATTGCCATTTTCGTCCCTGCAAGCTTCTGTTCTGGCTTTGAAACCTTGGCATGTTCTTTTTACCTTTTGGTAAAATTATCGAACATTATTCCTGCAATAAAGTCTCTCAATCTCCTCGATCGAGCGCTTCTCATGCTCTTTTTCTTCTTTGTGAGAAGTCGATGTTCCTTTTTTTCTTCTACGCACGTAAAGCTCGTAAGCAGCTCTAGTTCTTCTATGCAGCGCTGCTTTGTACGCCTCTTGTTTAGCTGCATGTGCTTGCCGGCATTCCTCATCAAACCAGGGGTTTCGTTGTGGTGGGCGAGAGAAACCCAGTACATCAGAGGCGGCAACTCTGATGGCTTGTTAGCAACGCTGCCACTGGTCTTCCGCATTTGCTGCTGGCGGCATAGGACTTAGATTAAGATTAGAAAAAACACGATCGGCAAAGGTTCTGGCGGTCTCTTGCGATTGTAGCCGCCCGACGTCAAATTTCCTCACAGTATTTCGTTGATTTCGCTCCGTTCTGGATATCCGCATCCGTACCTTGGCTACAACTGGCTAGTGATCCGAGTCCACGTTGGTTCCTCGGAAAGTCCGGACACCCAGAATACTGGAGAGTGCCTTGCGTCGATCGCAATGTGATCGATTTGGTTGACAGTTTTTCGATCGAATGAGAGCCATGTTCCCTTGTGAATATAGAGACGTGGGAACCGCGTACTAGCTACGACAAAGTTTCGTCCCACCGCAAAGTCGATTAGCCTGAGTCCGTTGTCGGATGTGATGTTGTGCAGGCCGTGCTTTCCGACCACGCTACCAAAGACGTCCTCTCTTCCTAGCTTTGCGTTAAAATCACCCAGGATAATTTTAACAGCGTAGCTAGGGCATTGCTCATACGTCTTGTCCAAGAGCAGGTTGAAGTAATCCTTTGTCGCGTCGTCCTTCTCCTCATGAGGGGCGTGAACGCATATTAGGCTAATGTTGGCAAATTTAGCCTTGATACGGATAGTCATAAGACGCTCGTTCACATGCCGGAAACTCAAGACTTCTTACCTAAGTCTGCCTCCAATGACAAATCCGCACCCGAATAGACGCTGTCTTTGTTGTCTGTAGCAATCGTCGTAGTAGATGCCGCAGTTTTTTATCCTCCTTTTGCGAGGCACATCCCATCGCACTTCGCGAATGGCGGTAATGTCTACTTTGAAACACTCTAGGGCCTCCGTAAGTTGTTCGGCCACCATTGGTTTGTAGAGGGACCTAATATTCCACGTGCAGACACGAAGGTCGTTGTCTTTTTTACGTTTGCTTGGTTCGTCAACAGTGAAATCATCCGTATCCGAGGCTGTTGGTTGCTTCGTAACCGAAGGTTGTTTACGTAGTAGGGAAGTTAACCCGACGGCACAACCCCCAACCTGGAGGACCAGATCCTTTCTTTTTTACCCCTAGGACAAGAGGCCGGATACACCGATGTCAGGTCAGTAACCCACTTCGGGGATATGAGCGCTGCCGTTGTCCCATTAAGGGTTCATCCGCCACCATCTCTTTTTCAATATCCTGACGTAGTATTGAAAATCATTACAGACCTCAGCTCCAAATATGTTGAAGTAGCTCCAGTAAGGTATCCACTGGTCTGTAGATGTAACCGTTGATTCCATCGAGAGAATTTATCCGCCGCACGCCCTCCTTTTGAGGAGCTCTTGCTAGACTTCTGTTCTGAGACGCATATTTCAGCCAATCAGGTCAACAAGAGATGCCTCGTCCGGTTAAACATATGCGCGCTGAAATTCACCCAGATGTGCTTACGCAGGGCTGACTGTTCAGCTACACATATATCGTCAGACTCAGCATACGCTCTTCGTTAGTCACTATCAGATAGCTATCCAAGGGCACCACGAGAAAGCGGTGATGCGATTTTGCCACGCCACTGACCTTATCTACGTTGTCTTTAAATCGGGGAGTTCTTTCTGCCCCACCCTGTAGAATTGCGTTAAAAGAGTTAATCTCTTAGACGTAGTAAGTAAATATAGAAAATAAAAAAATATATACATACATATGTACCTCAAGATAATTTATATTTAAATGCCTATCACTTCCAGAATTTCTGTATTTTAAGAAATAATTTCCCAAATTAATCAAAACGAATTTTGCTTACGGTAGAATACACATCAGGGAATATGTGTCTTTCCTTGTTTCCGCTCGTTTTCATTGAATTCTCCTTTTTGACATGTCAGCAAGGACCCTTCACTTGCAGCATACATTCCTACTTGACTGCAAAGTAAATACTCTTACAAGTCACACGTCGTCGTACCTTAAAAATGTGCAAATTTGACAGAATTTATCCCAAAATAATGCCCCCTCTGCACAATTACCCAATCCTCCTCCTAATTCATTTGTTTGATGTTGTTTACAAGATTTTTTCTGTAAAAAAAAAAAAATTCCAAATCCATGAAAGCGGAAGTAATTCCAATCAAAGTCCCGATAAACTCGGTTTAGGGAAAAAATTCGCCTTCATCAAGAACACAATCACACGCTTTTTTCTGCGTCAGTGTTGTTACTCCCGATGATTTTTTTTTTTTCTTCTTCGATTTCACCTGAATTGATTTCCACCTGGTGCTCATGATCATCATCATACACATGCACTTACACTTTTTTTTTTAATACTCTGTCCAAAATTATACACAACAACGCAAAAAAGGAAGAATTCAAATCCTGACAGGAGCGGATTACTTGAGCCTTGTGCACTGTCCTGCGGAGGGGTGTCGAACAGTGTGTTATTCATCGGGTCGCTCGAATGAACAAGAAAAAGGATCCTAGTCATCTGAGCGATGCCGAAACATCAGTATTGTACCTCGCATCGATGCGTTTCGTAAACTGATGTAAACAGGAATTTAAAAAAAAAAAGACAAAAAGTGAGTATCCTTCACTCTCTATTGTTTCGTCCATCGATTAAGGTGGATACGATGGGAATCGAGTTGCATCGACGACTGGGAAATTTCAATATACGATGCGGAAAAGTGCCACATAGAGGAGTGATTTAATTGAAGATTACAGCTTCAATCAGAAGTAGGCGGTGGATAAGGGTTTTATGGTAGGCACTGAAGGACTATCAATCAATTGCGTTGTTGCATTGTATTGTGCATCTGCATAACTGTGCTGTGATTGAAATTGAAAGACGGAGAGAGTGAAATAACTTTGGTTTCCGCTTCCTGTAATTGAAGGATTGTACAGCACGTCAGTGGTAGAGAGAAATGTACTCAAAGATAGAGGTGTATGTAGGTTAGTCAGTGATATGGTACAAGATTGCTAGATTATCGAGGACACGGTAATGTAAGTCGACATACTATGTTAAGGTTAGGTTAAAGGGGTTAGCTGCATCGAACTTGTGCAGCCTGTACTCGGATCTCAAAAGGATCCATTGAGCTCCCCTGACGTAGAAATTCCTGCTTGAAGCACTGAAAATTTAGAAAAAAAGGAAACAAATTAGAGTTCTGTGGTGTTGGAGCGGCCTCCTCGAAACTATCCTGAAGAAGTTATAAATTTCAGGATGGTGGTTGGTGGCTTATCAGACAGATCGCCCAGATGATTGAAGAAGTACTCTCCAAGGGCCGTCTTTCTGGTGTTGCAGAGACGTGTGCATTTGCATAGGAAGTGATCCGTATCCTCTTCTGCGTCTGTGTTGCCGCAGCCTCTGCAAAGTTCATCTCTACTTAGCCGCATTCTTTTTTCGGTGGGCCACCAATAGGTTGTGGCCGGTAATTATTCCTATGAACAGCGCCAAGTTTTGTCTACTTTGAGTGAGGATGAGCTTGGTTTTCATATTGTCGTGTTTTGTCCAAATGTTTCCGAAGACGCACCCTGCTGGAAGTGCTGTCCATCTTTTTTCTGCTAGTCGTTTGAAGTCAAGTGCTATGTTTGATTAACAAATTCTAGGGGAGGAAGGACTGAGTTTTGGACCATTGATATGTATTTTCTGATCCCTTTCTTGCCAGTTAACACACCATCTCGTTCCCTGGAATTCCTTTGTGACCTGGGGACCCACCAGAGTGTTACATGGTGGCTATGGATCAGCGTTTCAAGCTCCTAGCGGCAGCATTTTATTATATTTGCTTTGATTTTATTGCCGCGGATGAGTATAGCAGCTCGACTATCTATCTTATGGCATCGGTAGAGTCTCTGGATTTTTGTTAGTTCTTTGAGATATGTGACTTTCCCTGCTATTGGCCACCAGACAATGTACCCATATGTTAGAATGGGTTTGACTATGGCTGCGTGCATCCAGTGGATGATAGCAGGTTTGGGTCCACCTTTTTAGCCAAACATTTTGCGGCAAGCATACAACACAATGTACGCTTTCTTTACTCTTCAGCTCAGATTGCAGTGAAGTACGCAACCCTAAATACCGTGCTTTGTCCGAGACTTGGATTGGAGTGCCATCGAGCCGTAGGGGTCCAAAAGCTGGAATTTTCCTCTCATTGGTAAGAAGGACCACCTCTGTTTTCGCTGGGTTGACGTTCAGTCCACAACTTTTCACCCATTTATGGAGATTGCTTAGGGCCGATTGTAGAAGGTCGGTGATTAAGTCGAGGAATTTGGCAGACATTAATAGGACGATGTCATCTGCATAAGCAATAACTTTTAATCCGCTATGTCCTAATCTCAAAAGAATCTCGTTTGCAACTAGAGTCCATAGTAGAGGAGATAAGACCCCTCCCTGCGAGATTCCCCTAGAACACACAACTCTGAGTTGATCTGTCTCATCTTGAGCATACATTCTATCCAGCCGGAGAGTGTGGAATCTACTTTGAGTCGGTCTAGCGATAGTCTTATCGATTCAGGTTTTACATTGTTAAAGGCTTCTTCCACGTCTAAAAAAGCCGCTAGTGTGAATTCTTTGTAGTAAAGTGGTTGCTCGATCATTGTTAACACTTTGTGCAGAACTGTTTCGACTTAACGGCCCTTTGTATAGGCATGTTGTGCTGGAGACATGTCTCTAGGGCTTAATTTGGAGCTAATGTGCAGATCTATTAGTTTTTCGAAGGTCTTCAACACGAATGAAGACAGGTTGATTGGCTTGAAAACTTTTGGGTTCATGTGGGTCGGCTTACTAGCTTTAGGTATAAAGATGACTTTAACTTTCTTCCAGGCTTCAGGTACATAATTACAGTTAAGGCACCCGCGAATGACATATTCCTTGCTACTTTGTAGCATTATGGGGAAGATACTATCTGGGCCGGGCATCTTGTATGGAGACAAGGAATCAATTGCCCATTTCAATCCTAATCAATGTGTCTATTGAACTTGAGACTTAATTGTCATAAAACTGGTCGGTATGTAAATCGACAGTCAGGCAGTGCAACACCATCGAGTATGTCTTAATGATATAGTTGGATAAAACGCTATGTCCTGGGTACCAGATGATTATGTCTAGGTCCTTATGACAACCTAGCATTTGCAAAAAAGCTGCAGAGATAATGAGGGGTAAATATCTACTAAAGCTGGACGCTATTAGCAAAACCAACCACAGATGAGAAAATTACTCAACGTGTCATATTTAGAGACAGATCTGGCCCAGGGCTGGATCAGAATCACAGTGCCGGATTGGTTAAGCTAAAGCGATCATAGATAACCTATCTGATAGGCCAACATGCCTAAAGATTGACCCTCTTTTCAAACGAATTCTGCAGGAGTTGTAGATACGAAGAGGAGGAGGAAACTATTCTTCATCTCCAATGCAAATATCCGGCCCTATTCCAAAAAAGACAGTTCCATCTCTGGGACTGGCGTCAGAGCATCCTTCGCTCTTTTAATAAAGCGATTAGGTTTAGTCCCTGGGTAGCCAAATGGAAGATCCATGGCCTCAAACTGGACACCTACTGGTCAAAGCGTGTCCGTACTCTCGTACAGACAGTTTCATTATGAAAAGTGAATGGTTCCATGAGTAGACGATATGATGCACATGTCCCTACTAAGTGGCAACATAGTCAACATTTGTTTGGTCTTATTTCATCGACGCGCAGTCGAAATTGACAGAGCAACCAACTTTCGTGATTTTAAACTGAAGCATTGTTCAAGTCCTATTCTGTGCGAACTTGTACAGCAATATTAGCCCTTTGCACATTGTGAAACGAAATACGTATTGTTTCTATGAATTCTACATTCCGTATATCTGTGGCCATAAGGTATAACTACTGACCGCTCAAAACTTGGCTTGGGCCAGTAGCGCAACAATTAAGTTCATGATGAAGTGGTTGCTTTACCTCTTAGTGGTGGTCCGCGGGCAACTATACATATAAATCCTTATACGTGTAAGCTAAAATTGCAAGTGCGTGTTGTCTAGGGCCGTGATTCTAGATTGGGTTACGTGGGCCAGCAAAGAAGAAGCGGGTGAGTACCTGTCACAGTACTACTCTATTCCAGAAGACCATCCGGAAGTTCGCGGCAATATGGAGTTGGACTGCCGCTAACAACAACAGCACGTATGGGGCTAATTTTTTGGCAGCCTCATGGTGATAGAATTATGACGGGCAGTGTCTAGACTAGAGTAGAACACGTCACCATTAAACAGTGTTATGCCTTAACGGATGGTTCGTATGAGGACGAGAAGGAGAGCTTCTACAGTGTTTTAAGCGCCGTCCTTAACACAACAGCAAATGGAGACAGTATCATAGTGATCGGGGATTTGAATGCCAAGGTAGGCAACGACAACGAAGGGCTCAAACATGTAATCGGGAAACATGGACTAGGCAACCGCAATGACAACGGCGAAAGGTTTGTGGATATCTGCAATACCAACCGCCTTGTGATAGGTGCACCACGTTTGAGCACAAGACCTGCCACAATGTCAGATTGGTTTTCAACGACAGGCAAGCAACCTTCAACCAAATTGAGCATTTTGCCTTCAGCCGCCGCTTTAGAAGTAGTCTCCTGGACGTCCGAAACAGGCGAGGGGCAGATGTGGGATAGTACGAGATCAAAATCTTATGATAGCTACTCTCCAACTACGCACTGCTGCAGTTCGAAGATCCCACGACAACACAAGAATGCCCAGGTTCAACATCGATAGACTTAGTGATCCCTCAGTGTGCCAACAATTAAGGGAGCACCTTTCGCAAGGTATGGAAGCAATCAACAGCTCAACGCCCGCAACCATCCAAGACCATTGGTGTGCTGTAAAAATTGTTTTTACATCTGGCGTTGAAAGAATTGTCGGTCGATCGCAGGAAAGACATAGGGCGTGGCTTTCCGAAGCTACCTGGAGACGGATTGATGAACGAGCAGCTACTCCAGCAGCAGAGAGAAACGAGCTAGGGTTCCTATATCGCATGGCGATTAGAGAAGTTCAGCGTAGCATGTGACGTGACAGGCGCTGACTACAGAAGCAGAAGAAGCTCACCGGAGGTGTGACAGCAGGACCGTCTACAGAATCACCAAAGAGCTGACAGGTGGTCGCAGCTCCAGCCAACACCCAGTGAAAAGCCAAGACGGCTTCTTGCTCATTTCGGATGAGGACCAGCTCAAGAGATGGAAGGAGTATTTTGCTACGGTTTTGATCCGCGTATTTGCTAGCGGTATACTCCCAAATCAGACTGAGATGCCCGAGGTGAGAAGTTCCCGAATACGCACCACGACTCCCAGTAATGATGAGATAACTGCCGCGATCAAGGCACTTAAAACCAATAAGCCGGTAGGACTTGACGGTATTCCAACAGAGCTCTTACTTGCAGTGCCAACAACATCGGCTGAGCTTCTGCTTCCACTTATAGGGAGAGCTTGGCTAGCTGAGAGCTTTCTTAACGAGTGGAAAAAGGGAGTGATTGTCAAACCTCCTAAGAAAGGAAATTTAATGGAGTGCGGAAACTGGAGGGGTATCTGCGTGCTGCCTGCTGTAGCTAAGATAATAGCTAAAATCATCCTAGAGTGAGCCAAATAATATCTCGAAGACATACTCGATGCCAAACAAGCAGGTTTCCGCCCTAGATCCTCCTGTCTTGACCACATCAACACCCGGCGGATTATCATCGAACAGTGTGTTGAATATCGATCGCCACTTCACCTTCCCGATAAATTAATTGCTATTATCAAAGCTACATATGACAGGTCTTAGTGTCACGTTCAGCACAGAGGAAGGTTGTCTGAGGAATTTGAGATCCAAAGTGGGGTAAGACAAGGTTGTATCCTTTCACCAACATTATTCCTATTGGTGATTAGCGATGTGCTTCGTGCAGCTTTGTCGACGGGAAATGGAGGAATTCGATGGACTTTTACGTCTCAACTGAAACATCTTGACTACGCTGACGATGTATGCTTACTCTCCCACAGAATTATGGACCTCCAACAAATTACAGCACATGTGAAGAGGGAGGCAGGCGTCGTCGGGCTGAAAATTATTTCGGCAAAAACTAAAATTATCAGCCTTGGAACGAACTCATCGGCTCAAATACTCGTATGCATTGCTGGACAACCTGTAGGGAGAGCAGAGGATTTTCCGTATCTTGGGAGTATTGTCTCGACCGACGGTTGAACCAAACTGGATATAGCCAACAGGATCGCCAAAGCAAAGTCCGCGTTCGGGATGTTGTCCAAAATATGGCGAAGCAATGCAATCAGTTTGAACATTACTAAAACTATTCCGCTTTAATGTTGAATCCGTGCTGTTGTATGGATGCAGCACGTGGAGAGTGACCATTATAATCACGAAAAAGCTGCAAACGTTCGTTAACAGGTGCGTGGTATCTGATTTTCTGGCCCAATCGTATCTTTAACGAACACATTTACGAGAGAGCGGGTCAGGAACCAATAGGCACAACCATCTAACGACGGAAGTAGCAGTGGATTGGTAAGACGTTCTGAAAGGATGACAGTTCCATAGCGAACCATGCTGTCCAATGAAGCCCTTTAGCTCAGGATGGTAGAAGAGCTGGCGGTCCGAGGAAAACATGGCGCAAAACAGTCGAGAAGGAGGCACGGCAGTTAGGGAAAAGTTGGGGAGAACTCAGACACATTGCCAGAAACCGTACACGATGGTGCGTAGGCGTAGTAGAGGCCCTTGGAGCCACAACGGGATACAGGACATATGTATGGTAAGTAAGTATGAATGATAGCCGAATAAGGCGAGCCCCACAGGCAGATCAGTAGAAATGCGGTGAAGTGGGAGGGTTGTGATCCCTTATTTTCGGATCATAACCTCGCTGATAAAAGGAAGAAGAAGAAGTAAGTATGAATGCTGTACTTTCTTCGATGACTGCTTCATCACACTTCTGCATGCATAACATTCACGTGCTAAACCTTCAATTTCCTTGTCGATAAGTTGATGGTTTTGAAATTCACAAGAATACAAAAGTCAACGCTTTATGCATCCATTTAAACTTTAATTTCTATCACATCTATTGCCAAATCGCATCACGATTAGGAAATTATGTGCAAATTATTTCACAAAATTAATTTCGCCAAAACCACAAGCTTGCACCACCAAAATGGGATTAATAAACCAACCAAGACTAATAAATCTGCCGTAATCAAATAAGCAGTTTTCTATTAGTATCCCAAAGCGATATTCTCATACAACCCCGAGGGTTATTAGCTAGCTGATATAATTATTGGATCCAATAACCCTATCTATGTTTCATCAACGACCTCCTGGATGACATAAGGGTTCATCCAAATGAGTGTGTATTTATGTACAATTTTTTCAAAATCTCTGTGTGAAAGTATCGATTAACTTTCGCCCAATGGCATGCCATCGCTGTTATAAGATTTAATAATTATATATGCGATCACGGCTATACCGTGTGATCGCCCAAATGGTTTTCGCAGACGAAAAACCCACTCAACTTTTTTTTTTTTTAATTTTTTTTATAATCTGGCATAAATCAAAAGTTAATTTTTTTTTCTTTTGACGGCACACGGGTGCAATTCTTTCGCGGGGACGCATTAGTTAACATTCTGCAATCGTATTACGAAATCCATACATGTAACTCATTCCTCTTCCCCTTTGGCATTCGTAATTAAGATTTATTTGTCAAAAATGAGAATATAATCGTGTCACATACGTCCAATAAAACAACCGTTCTGTGTGTCGTTTTGTGAGATACAATTCAACCCCAGAATACAATTCGGCAGTTGTCAAGACCCGTCGAATTCCTGTGACGAAATTTTAGACAACAGTATACAATTGGACAATTTAAATGCGCGGCACGTCCATTTACATCATTACATTGCTGTAATTTGTATATCACTGTGACAGGTAATACTCACGTAAGTATCTTTCAAAATGATGATGATGATGATCCGTAAAGCCGAAGCTTGAGGGGTACACTATGGCCATTTGAATGCTGTCATTGGATGGAATTATTCCAATAGGTTTGTTTCGAACACTTAACAGTTGAAAGGAAAATGTTCTTTGCATCTTAATTTTATGAGATACTGTATCTATACTCATTCGACGACGGACGTCGAAGAAGAACGTAATTGCAGATGGCAACAAAGTTACTTTAACTGTTAAGAGAATATGAACAGAAAAGATTTCATTAAGCTGGAAAGAGGTACTCGTATAGTATACTATACATGCAATTACAGTTTTAATTTCTTGTATTTGTGTGCAACAATAAGCAGATGATAATCAACGGTCTTGAGAATGAAACAAGAAAATTGCATGTTCTTGAGGTAAAGTAAAAATAAATATAGGCCAAACCATTAAAACACGAAGATTAGTATGCAGACGGATGGGGAGAATTGCAAGAATCTTATTACTCTCTGGCAATTACATAAAATATATTTACAGTGTACTCGTATGATTAACATTGATGGCCTATCCATCTGCATCTATTAAAAGTAGATACTATTAAAAGTTAACAGCTAGAACTGATTTGTGTCGACTGTGGTCTCTCTGCAGGAATATACGCAATGGGATTGGGTAAAGCATCTATCAGAAGACTGCTACAAACTCCGCTGAAATTACGGGTCTGACACTACATTCGATTTGAAGAATACGGCTAATCTCCATCCACAACCAGCTAGAATGGGGTGGAAAATCTAGTACAAGTCTTTAATAGAAATGGGGGGCTACCTACATTCATACATACATACATTTTCAACGACCCGCTAATCCTTCATGAGGGTCGCGGGGGTAGGATGCTCAGGTGGACCCTTCATCCTTCTCGATCCTCCGCCATTGACTCCAGCTCATCAGGAGAAATCCCTAAAGGGCTCCAGGAAAGATCTCGGACTTGATCCAACCAACTATTTCTAGGCCTACCGGAGAGTCGCCTACCTGATGGCGCAACAACCATGGCGCATCTTTGAAGCCGGTCTGAGGGCATACGCATTACGTTACCAAGCCAACGAAGCATAGAGTCCCCTATCTGACGGCACATCTTGGAAGCCGGTCTGGGGGCATATGCACTAGGTGACTAAACCATCGAAGCATAAATCATTCCGTTCGAAGAAGTAGCTGCTCAACATTAAGTGCCTCGCGTACTCTGATGACGCACTCGATCCCTGCGAATTATTCATTTCGGCAGTTTGTATCCGCGATCTTATTCTTTCAGTTACTACCCAAGAGAGAGTCGGAACATACGGCGAGTTAAAAACCGATAATTTAGCTTCAACACTCAGTTCGGCCTTCCTTATAACAGATGGAACAAGCTCTCTCAAAATTGATCCAGCCTGACCTATTCTACAGAATAACTCGGCATTGCGCCTCCCATCACTCGCGAATAGGTACTTAAACTTATCCACCTGCTTCAGCGCGACTCCACTAACATGCAGAGTGCACTGAATGGGTGTTTTGGAAACGACCATTACTTCCGATTTTTTCACGTTGATCTTCATTCCAGCATCATCACAAACGGCTACAAACCTTTTGAGTGCGCTCTGAAGTTCGGGTTGAGAGGAGCCAAGGGTGATCAAATCATCCGCAAAGAGCAAATGACTATTCCCAAGGTCTCCCACTTTGAAACATTCTCCGCCACCGCTGCATTGCAACATCCAGTCCATATATACAATGAAGAGGAGAGGTTACAAAACACACCCCTGGCGGAGTCCAACGCCCACAGAGAAAGGTATTGATTTAACGCCGTTTATCCGAACTCACCTTCTACAGTTTGCATATAAAGACTGAATCGCCCTTAACAGAGAACCATCAATCCCATACTCCTGCAGAATACTCCAGAGTTTGCCTCGACTTTACTACTTACTTATGTCCTGCATCCCCTTCTGGGTCGAAGGGTCTCTACTACGCCTACGGGCCATCGTGTACGGTTTTTGCCAATGTGAGTTCTCCCCAACTTTTCCCTAACTGCCGTGCCTCCTTCTCGACTGTTCTGCGCCATGTTCTCTTCGGACCGCCAGGTCTTCTGCCATCCTGAGTTAAAGGGTTCCATTGCATAGCATGGTTCGCTATGGAACTGTTACCCTTGCGGAACGTGTGACCAATCCACTGCCAATTCTGTCGTTGAAAGTTTGTGACTATTGGGTCCTGACCCGTTCTCTCGTAAAGGTGTTCGTTAGAGATACGATTGGGGCAGAAAGTCATTAAGATATTGCGCAAGCACCTATTAACGAACGTTTGCAGCTTTCTGGTGATAGTAGTGGTCACTCTCCACGTGCTGCATCCATATAACAGCACGGATTCAACGTTGGAGTGGAACAGTCTTATCTCGAAGTTCAAACTGATTGCATTGCTTCGCCATATTTTGGGCAACATGCCGAACGTGGACTTTGCTTTGGTGATCCTGCTGGCTATATCCAATTCGGTTCCACCATCGCTCGAGACAATACTCCCAAGATACGGGGAATCGTCTACTCTCTCTACCGGTTGTCCAGCAGAGGTCCATAATTCTGTGGGAGAATAAGCATGATATATGCTATGTCAGCGTAGGCAAGATGTATCAGTTGAGATGTAAGAATCCATCGAATTCCTCCGTTTCCCGTCGACAAAGATGTATGAAGCACATCGCTAATCACCAATAGGAATAATATTGGTGAAAGAGCCATAAGCCGTTGCAGCTAGTGCTCACCCACTCTCTGTTAACATGTAAATTTTAAATTTATCTGTTAATAAATAATAATAATAATAATAAATGTTGGTGAAAGGATACAACCGTGTCTTACCCCACTTTGGATCTCAAATTCCTCAAACAACCTCCCTCTATGCAGAACGCAACACTTGGAGCCATCATATGCAGCTTTGATAATAGCAATTCGTTTACGGGGATGCCCATCCTGCATAAGGCACGCCAAATAAACTCCCTATTGACACTATCGAACGCCTTCTCAAAATCGATGAACAGCAGGTGAAGTGGCGATCGATATTCAACGCATTGTTCAATGATAGCCCGTCGGGTGTTGATGTGGTCGGCACAGGAGGATCCAGAGCGGAAACCTGCTTGTTCGGCATCGAGTATGTCTTCGAGATGTTGTTTGATTCGCTCCAGGATGACCTTAGCTATTATCTTAGCTACAGCAGGCAGCACGCAGATACCCCTCCCGTTTCCGCACTCTATTAAATTTTCCTTCTTAGGAAGCTTGACAATCATTCCCTTTTTCCACTCGTTAGGGAAGCTCTCAGCTTCCCAAGCTCTCCCTATAAGTGGAAGCAGAAGTTCAGCCGATGTTGTTGGCGCTGCTCGTAAGAGCTCTGCTGGAATACCATTAAGTCATACCGCCTTGTTGGTTTTGAGTGCTTTGATCGCGGTAGTGATCTCATCATTACTGGGAGTCGTGGTGCGTATTCGGGAACTTCTCACCTCCGGCATCTCAGTCTGATTTGGAAGCATATCGCCAGCGAATACGTGGATCAAAACCGTAGCAAAATGCTCCTTCCATCTCTTGAGCTGGTCCTCATCCGAAATGAGCAAAGAGCCGTCTAGGCTTTTCACTGGGTGTTGGCTGGAGCTGTGACCACCTGTCAGCTCTTTGGTGATTCTGTAGACGGTCCTGCTCTTCCACCTCCGTGCAGCTTCTTCTGCTTCTGTAGTCAGCGCTTGTCACGTCACACGCTACGCTGAACTTCTCTCATATTCATGCGATATAGGGACCCTAGCTCGCTTCTCCATGTTGCTGGAGTAGCTGCAACGCGAGCTTACAGCCGTTTTCGTTCATCAATGCGTCTCCAGGTAGCCTCGGAAAGCCACGCCCTGTGTCTTCCCTGCGATCGACCGACAATTCTTTCAGCACTAGATGTAAAAAAAAAAATTTCACAGTACACCATCATATGCTTTTTCCAAATCCACAAAAAGGTGTAGGCAGGATTAGCATACTCCCAGGTCTTCTCAAGAACCATTCTAAGAGTGAATAATTGCTGAGTTGTGCTTCTACCGGGATAAAAACCGCACTGCTCATCCCCCAAACTATCCTCAAAGAAACTCTGGAACGTGTTTCTAACACCTTAGCGAAGACTTTTCCTATGAGACTTAAAAGAGATATGCCCCTGTACTTTCCGCCATACTCTCGACCATAGGTCTGTCATCTTCGGTGCCCTGTTCGGAATTGAGCAATTCGAAGAAGCGTTCGCTTCCTCATTGGAAAAAAGTGTATCTACCGTCTTTGGATTTGACTCCTTCAACGATATTCAACTTTCTTTATTTGAGTCAGCAGACGGTTTGCCAGAACATCTTATTTTAAGATCAGTAGTCACGTTCCAATTTTTCGCCAAACTCCTTCCAAGACTGTTCTTTCGCTGTTTTCACTGCTAATTTGCAAGTTCTTCGCGCTTCAGTGTACCGATTTTGAGAGTCGGAGTTAACCAAGTGAATCCATACTTTAAAGGCTCTTTTTTTCTCCCTGATGGCTTCGTGATCTCCGGGCGTTTTAAACCAAGCAGTTCTTTTCTCACCACCAGCCGCCACACCAAGCCTCTTCACTCCACGAACATCGGCCGCAGAGGCAATAACTGCTGCTGAAAACAGTTGCCATTCTTCCTCTATATTTGATGGAACAGTTTGAATTCATTTAAACCTATCAGAGATTTACCGCGCAAATGTCTCCCGTATCTCATCGTTCAGTAACCATCCTTGATTTCTGCTTTGGTAGGGGAGGCACTACATCGCTGAGATACAATTTCCATAGCACTAAGTGGTGATCAGTTGACAGTTCGGCCCCTTTCAATACGCGAACATCACGAACTATTCTCTTCAGGCACGATGGTAGCACAAAGAAATCTATCAGCGACTTCTGCTGAAGACTCTGATGCTACCACGTGTGAATGTTTGTGAATGTCTTTATGTGGATGGACAAGCCATTTTCACAGCAAAAATCCAACAACCTTTCTCCATTTGCGTTTTGATCAGGATCACCGTTCCTCCCAATCACACTCACCCATGTCATAACATCTACACCCACGTGAGCATTGAAGTCACCCATCAGGACGAAAGAATCCATATCCTCAACCTTTTTAAGGGCAGCATCAAATATATCTAGGAAAGCTGCATACTCTGAGGGAAGGTTTGGTGCATACACCTGCACCAATGCCAGAGTTCATCTTTCAAGCAAGAGCTTTAAGATCACAACTCTCCCTCCTAATGGTATCCACTTCAGAACTCTGTCTGTCAACCTGAGTCTTTCGAGTATCCCCACTCTTGGCTGAGCAGACATTGAGGGTGCGACTTCTGACGGAAAGAGCTTCCACTCATCCGAAAAGTCCACAGTTTTAGAGCCTCTCTACTTTGTTGAAGAGACGCCAACTATATCTAGCCGACTTTTAACAGCCTCCCCAACAAGTTTAAGGTCCTTCCCTGTGAGCAGTGAAACGTTCCTTGTGCCTATCCTAAGTCGATGCCGTTGTCGAAATTCAGGGAATCCATCGGTGGTGGTGGTTGACTCCCGTAATGGTTCTCGAGACGATTGACGGAAAGCTTGTAGCCATTTCGGGTTTGACCCGGTTGGCTGCCGAGCGGGACAGGCTGACCACTAGACGCTCGCAAACGAACACCCTTCAGGTCTGGCTCCAAGGATGCCCTGGTTTACCAGGTTTGGCAATGTCCGAGGCCAGTCATTCCTTTTGTCATCATGGGTTGTGGCTTTGTTAGCCGTGACTGGATTGTATGGATGGGAATAACTGTTTAAGTTATTAAAAAATTTATTCTCGTCGAATTAGTGGATGACATCTGCCTTTGAGGTACTTCAGTGTTAATCTTAATCTGACCTTAAACAGTGGCTGTGCTTATAGAGAAGAAAAACCATTAGCTACTTCTAAGAACAAGAAATATACAACTTCCACGTTATCTTCATTGCTTTCCAACCGTTTCGAACCACCGACCGCTCATAAATTCTCCACCAAAGAAATATAAATAACATCATCATTGAGCATTCAATCATGCAATTGCAACATTAACCAACCAACTGCCGTTAGATTGCATAAAGTTGATAATATACCATCGGTAGTAGATACATACACGCGCGAGCTCGCACATAAAACATATATTCTTGTCCCAATTGCGCGAAGCTCACAAGACGGTTTGAGAATTTTTATTAAAGATTCTCATGTGGTTACTCGAATCTACCATCATCGGTTCTTGTGCATCGCCTCCACATGCCATATGCACACACCACTACCACACGAGTATGTACACGTCTATCTACTGCGGAAAGCAGCCTAACCTACATTCATCTGCACAGAAATTTCATCACAATTTGCTGTATTCTTTTACATGGTACTAGCTGTTGTATCTTTTTTTTTTTTTTGTTTTTAATGTTCTAGATAGCAACAATACCGGTAAGAACTATGGAATAAGATGTTAGGACTTGAAACAGTAGCAGCGTACTCGTACTAAAAAAAAAACTCGATTTCGAACGCTGTTCCGTTGGTTTTGGAGGAACGTTCCATACCGAAACCGGAAGATTGTCAGGCCATAAACCTTCTTTTGACTAATTGCGAAACATACGCGATTGTTGTTCACTGTTGCGCTGGTTGCAGCAGACAGTGTTGCAAGATCAGTAGCGATCTTATGCTCGCAAGAATTTTGTATGTTGGTATACCATATCTTTCTTCTTTTTTTTTTCATCGTTTCAAACCATGCGATCGATGGAAAGAAAACAATTTAAGTGGAGTTTAGCAGTGGGATTCTATTAGGAATTGGGTTGAATCGACATGAATGGAATTAATTCAATTTGGAAGAGATTTTTCAGTTCTGATCTCAGTTCTGCATCCGCTTATATAAAAGAACTCGAATGCCGACATTTTTCCTCACGAAGTTTATCGTTTACGTACTCTTTTGTTGAGTACATCAACACCCCATGGATCATCTTTTTTATCGTTCTTTTTCACCTCGATAATAATGGTGAAATGAGTCTCCTTACCACAAGCTTATGAACTTTTGATGAACCTAGTTCGAGGAACTATATCGGAACTTTGAGTTGATCTATGTTTACATGTTAAGACTCAAAGGGCATTTTAAAGGTTCCTGTAAGACAGATTGCGTAAAAAGCTATAAAACTGTGGCTGCCTTGTACCAACCACTCCAAAAAATATGAGATAATCCTTACTCCATATTTGGTGAGGTTATTCGTAACTTTGAGCACAGTTTGCAAGACGCAGAGTCCTTTTTTAGTTAGAAATACTTTCCAGAACGTAGGTTAGGTTAGGTTAGTGGGTTGGTGTAGGGACGGAAATCCTCTACACCACACTCAGGTCAGTATAGACCCTCTGTGACACCCATGGGGGAAAAGGAGATAGGAAAAAGAAAAGTCCCTTACTCGTGAAGAAAAAATAAACGTCTCTGTACGTAGCCTATTAGAAAGGTTAGGTTAGCTTAGATTGGCTGTCTGCACCACGATGCAGACACACTTAGACCAATAAAGGTCCATTGTGATGACTAATAAAACCAACCGAAGCTTTTGATGAAGCGATGGATGTACATGACGTCTAAGGACGCCAAATCGCTGAGGTCGTCAAGGAAGGGAGCTCCTAGATGGAGCATTCTTTGCGTATAGAGCAGGACATGTGCATAGGAAGTGAAGAATGGTTTCCTCTTCCTCCTCATCCCTACAGCTTCTGCAGAAGTCATTGGGAAAGAGGCCAAGTCTTTTGGCATGTTGGCCTATTAGACAGTGTCCAGTGATGACACCGATAACGCAGCTGATCTGTAATTGCTTTAGTTTAACCAACTCGGCACTACGTTTCTGGTCCAGCTTAGGCCAGATCTGCCTCGAAATGTGACACGTTGAGCCAATATCCCACCTAAGGTTGGTCTTGCTAATAGGGTTCAGCTTCAGTAGATGCTTACATGTAGCGAGGGGCATACCAAGGGCTTGCCTATCTGACAGAATCCTTAGAGTAGTACCCTGTCTAGCGAGTTCATCCGCCCTACAGTTTCCTGGAATGTCTCTGTGACCTGGCACCCAGCACAGGTGAATGTTGAACTGCTCTGTCATCTCTGTAAGAGACAAACGGCAGTCTAAGACGGTCCTTGAAGTAAAAGAACACGATTCCAGGGACTTGATAGCCGCTTGACTGTTGCTAATGCAATATCGCTGACAGATAATGCATTACATTTCAGCCAATACAGGGCTTCCTTAATCGCCGTGATTTCCGCCTAGAAAACGCTACAATAATCAGGGAGATGGAACGAGAGGGAGACGGAACGAGATACTCAGGTTGAGCTTATCGGAGAAAACACCACAGCCCACCCCACCTTCGGTCTTAGAGCCATCTGTGTAGAAGTGCACCGAATTTCCATCATCAGGGGGAGAGCCATCCCACTCATCCCGTTCAGGGATACTCGTACGGAAGTGTCGATCAAATCTCAGTTTCGGTGGGGTGTAGTCCGTGTTTTCATGTGTGAAATTGAGGAGATCAAGGATCGAGGAGTGACCAATGTGATAACTAGACCACTGAGAGGAGGCTTTAAAACGAATAGCTGCACTGGCAGCAGTCTGTCTGCCAAGGATACCCAGGGGTAACGAGTTGAACATAATGTTCAATGCCGCAGAGGGGGTAGTTCTTAGTGCACCACTGATGCACATGCAAGCGGATCTTTGCATTTTAGCTACCTGAGAGAGCTCCCCTGTCAAGAGCAGGCCACCAAACAATTACGCCATAGAGTAGTATAGGCCTGACAATAGACACGTAAAGCCAGCGAGTGATTTCAGGTTTCATACCCCAGCTCCTACCTATAGCCATTTTACAGGAATAGAGAGCTACATTGGCTCTCCTTACGCGTTCTAGTAGATTGGCTTTCCAGTTCAGTTTTCTGTCCAGAATAAGACCCAGGTATTTTGCATTAACAGTGAAGGTGAGACTGGTGCCATTAATCATAGGAGGGTCTACGAGGAGAGCTTTATATTTCCTTGTGAAGAGAACAAGTTCTGTTTCATGAGGGTTAACCCCCAATCCGCATTTGGAGGCCCGTCTAGTGAGCTGATAGAGAGCATATTGGAGGATTTCCTTGAGAGTGTCTGGGTGCTTGCCAGACGCAGCAATCGCAATGTCATTAGCATAGGCAATCACTCTACAGCCTGACCTGTCCAGGTCCACTAGTAGCTCATTTACTACAAGATTCCACAGGAGGGGGACAAAACTCCACCTTGGGGTGTTCCGCAACAGGCAAGTCTTCTGGCCCATGCTCTACCCAGCTGTGTGTTGATAATCCTGCGTGCTAGCAACTGATTGATCAACACTCCGAGCGCAGTATCCAATTTCAGATTTGCAAGTGCGTCTGTGATTGCCTTTGGTTTGACATTGTTAAAGCTCCCTCAATGTCAAGGAAAGCCACCATGGTATATAGCCTATTAGAAAACATGTAGTACTTACTGTGCCCGAGATACAAATCATCCAGAGGATTTCATGAAGTTTGCGATGTCGTTGATCGGTCTGTTGGACAATTGTTCTAAATCCTTAGAGAAGTATTGTCCAAGATATCTATTTCTAAGGCAGTAGAGACCTTCCAGAAAGTAAAAGAATCAAAGGCTATAAGCCAGTCTCTATATTCGACCTTCTTGAGTGGAAGACAACTAAATTTGCTGATTCGATGGAACGACGGCTTTCCCGAAAATATGGGCAGAGGTGCCGTCAGCATTGCCATACTCTGCTCTGCGAGTACATTTTCTAGAATCGTGTGGCAGGGCTTGCGCAAGGGAATAGCTTCTTCAGCCCAAGGTGTTTGCTAAAATCGCTTGAGGGAACATAATAACAGCTCTTATGAGCTTTATGAGGTTGTTGGATGGGCAGTACAATGCAGTACATCATTGTAAAATTCAGGTCTAACTGGCAACTGACAACGGAGTTATGGCACACATTCGTCTATGGAGATTTTGTCGATAACCAGCAGCTTAACAAAATGTTTTCTTTAGGTGTGTGGAGGCATATCTCAAACTCTCTCTCAAAAAAAAAAAACAAAACAAATATTTGGCGCAACAGCTCTTTAAAGTGCCAGGGCCTAGCTTCTCGCAACCACTCATGTTGTGTGCGTTATATTTTTCACACGAATGGGAGGGACCTACAGTTTAATGCCCAATCCGAACGGCGATTTGAGAAGCTTTTTCGTAACAACAATACTCTCGGATGTTTGTCAGACTCTCGCGAGAGGTGGGACCGTGAAAAAACTTTTTGGTATTTTCTAGGATTCGAACTTGGAACCTCACGCGTAGTGATCCGACACATTAACCACTTACGCCACGGCGCCACGGCCCCACAAGGTTCTTACAGACCAAAATTTTTAACACCTTTAAGGTACTAGTAACTAACCATCTTACTTACTTAAAGGACTTCTGACCCTTGAAGAGTCTTTGCCTGAGACATGGCTGCCTTCCACCCTCTGCGATCCCGGGCACGCTGCTTCCAGTTGTAAAGACCAAGTTTTCTGCCATCCGAGACAGCTTGGTATTTATACCCGAGGTTCGGTCTTTTTTGCCGTCTGGAACTTGGGGGCTAAGATTCAAAGATTAGATGTGTCTTAACTTTTTGGACTACATCCACACCCTGGTGCAAGTCAAAGAGTTCGCAGTTGTATCTTATCCTCTATTCGCCATCCTCGCATATGGGACCTTATATCCGACGAAGTATAAGGTACTATTAACTAACCGAGTAATAGGGCCATATTGATGATATTCAAGGTTAGCACGTTCCTAAACAGCTTCCGTAGGCTTCTGTAGCTTTTATCGAAAAACTTATATACTAGTATATACTCGTACCTTCAATTTTATGTCCCTAATGGCATCTTTAATTTGATGGCAAATCGAAAGGTCTTCTGTTACGGAATGTAGGGATGAGGTGATTTTTTCTATATGCTGAGACGCATGAGTTCTGTTTTTGATCGTCTGGCAATAGTAGCCAATAGCTTGTGGCAATTCCTGCCAAATTTCTAAAATTAACATACAATTCGATTGCCAGAGGTTATGACTCTTGATCTAAATACTCATTACCCAACAATGTTAGGTTACATTCTGAACAACTCAAACTGTCAATTGTTAGCGCAGCTTGCTCAAGTCATGTAATTCTTTAAATAGTATTTCCCCTTACGAAGCAGGGTCGACAGGCTTCAATATTCGGGCAGGAGTGGCGCAAGTAGTTTATAGTTTATATTTTTACCATATTCTGGCAGCCCTTGTAGTACCAGGGAGCAATTTGTTGAATAAATTCGAAAGGATAGACAAAGAGAGAAAGGTTGGTATAGTGGAATCTTATAGGAGCTTCTTTACTTCAGTGTTTGAAAGAATTTTCGATGTTATTCCTTTATTTTTCCTCTCAGATGTCTGTTGGCTGCTCTTCCCCACTGGGGTTTGAACTTGCACATATCGGTTATCAAGAAAGGGGATAGGAAGTAGTTATTTTTGGTTCAGTGGTTTGAAACTCATGTAATATGTTTTAGGTTTCAGTACACGCTTACTCCATGGGTGGTGTCCGAACTACACGGGGAGACTTTGCATTCGATTACGATTTCTAGTAATTGTTTTGTCTCCAGTACGTTTTGAGTTATTCTAATTGATGAATGGCTTGAATTGATGTAATTGGTACCTTAGCAAACGATGTAATTGGTACCTAAGCAAACGAAATAAGGACAACGACCTTCGGATCTGTACGTGGAATGTACGTGGACGTCTTTGGTAGGGCAGTCGGTAAGTATAGCCTACACGACACCACGTCTGATAACGGACTAAGGCTAATTGATTTCGCTGTGGAGCGAAATGTCACCATAGCAAGCACATGGTTTCCTCATCTCGATATTCATAAGCAGGCATGGCGGTCCAATGATCATGTAACGATCAAAAAAATTGATCATATTGCGATCGACGCAAGGCATGCCTCCAGTATTCTGGATGTCCGGACCTTCCGAGCGGCCAACATAGACTCGGATATCCCAATCTGAGCAGCAAAGAAGAAACACTGTGAGGAAATTTAACGTCGAAAAGTTACAATCGCAAGAGACCGCCAGACTCTTCGCTGAACGCATACCCCGAAATCTCTCAATCACCCCTTTGCCGCCAGCATCAAGTACCGAAGACCAGTGGCAACGCTGCCAACATGCCATCTGAAACGCCGCGACTGATGTGCTGGGTCTCGCTCGCCCACCACCGCGAAACCTCTGGTTTGACGAAGAATGCCGGCGAGTGCATGCAGCAAAGCAAGCGGCATACAAAGCGGCGCTGCAAAGGAAGACGAGAGCTGCTCGTAAGGTCTACGAGCAAAACAGACGGGAAGAACATAGGCTTGTCAAAGAAGAAGAAAGAGCATGAGAAGCGCGCGGTTGAGAATATCGAGAGTTTATACTCCAGGAACAATGTACGGAAGTTTTACCAAGAGGTAAAAGAACGTGTCAGAGGACCAATACCCGTACAGAAACCTGTAGAGATGAAAATGGAAACTTCGTAGTAGATTCACAGTCGGTGCTGAAAATATGGAAAAACTACTTCTGCAGACTGTATAACGAAGACCAACATCCCGCTGTCAGGCAGAATGAACCATTCAACATAGACGATGATAGTCAAAATTTCCGTCCACCTGACCAAAACGAAGTGATGATAGCAATATCCAAGCTAAAATCCAACAAGACTGCTGGACCTGACGGCTTACCGGTCGAACTTTTCAAGGCAGCTGGGGATGAATTGGTAGAGTGCATACACCAACTCATCTCTAAGATTTGGTCAGACGAGTGTATGTCTAATGAATGGAATCTCAGCATCGTTTGCCCGATATACAAGAAAGGAGACCCGCTCAACTGCGGCAATTAAAGAGGCATGAGTCTCCTCAACATCGCGTACAAGATCTTTTCTGCGATATTGTGTGAACGCCTAAAATCTTTATGAACAGCCTGATTGTACCCTATCAGTGCGGTTTCAGGCCAGGAAAGTCCACCATCGATCAAATCTTCACACTTCGGCAGATCCTGGAGAAAACCCAAGAATTCCAAATCGATACTCACCACCTCTTTATCGATTTCAAGGCCGCCTATGACAGCATCTATAGAGAAGAGCTGTATAGAGCCATGTCTAGTTTTGACATCCCTGCCAAACTTGTCCGTCTGTGCAGGCTGACGATGGAGAACGCTCGCTGCTCCATCAAGTTCGGTAATTACCTCACTGAGACCTTTGATGTCAAAAAAGGTTTTAGACAAGGTGACGCGCTGTCATGTGACTTCTTTAACATTGTACTTGAATGGATTGTGAGGAACTCACAAGCCAACATCGGAAGCACAATCTATTACAAGTCTGTACAACTGCTTGCATACGCCGACGATATAGACATTATCGGAAGAACTCAGCGGGCTGTCACCGGTGCGTTTGCAATCATTGAGGCGGAAGCGGTCAAAATGGGTTTGGCGATAAACGAGGGCAAAACCAAGTATATGCTGTCAACAAGAAGGGAGGCCAACACCGACGAATTGGACAAAACGTCACAGTGGGCAGCTATAACTTCGAGGTAGTAAGGGACTTTGTCTACCTTGGCTCTGCTATAAATTCTACAAACAAGATCAGCGCAGAAATCAATCGAAGAATAACTCTTGCCAATCGCTGTTTTTTTGGGCTTATAAGGCAACAGTAAAGCCCTATTTCGAACAACTAAGGAGAGTCTATATAAGACCTTGATCATCCCAGTCCTGCTTTACGGCGCTGAAACATGGTCTTTACTAAAAGAGGATGAAGATATCCTTGGTCGCTTTGAGAGAAAAATTCTTCGTTAGATTTTCGGTCCAGTTTGCGTTGACGGGTTTTGGAGGAGAAGATTCAATCACGAACTATACGAGCTGTACAGCGACATCGACCTAGTCAAAAAAAAACTGCGTATTGGACATCTGAGATGGCTAGGACATGTAGAGCGAATGGACACCAACGCTCCGGCCCGCAGAGTCCTCGAATCTAACCCCGAGGGACGACGCCGTAGAGGGAATCATCGCACAAGTTCAAGGGGACCTCTAACAACTTGGAGTGCGCAACTGGAGGCAATTAGCTAAAGACCGAGCTAAATGGAGAGGCTTGTTGGTTGAGGCCCAGGTTCACCCCGAACTGTAGCACCACCTAAGTAAGTAACTGGTTGTCAGGGCACGGGCGAATAGGAAAAGGGGGGAAAGAGACAGAGGAGATGCCGGTTTGCGTTGGCTTTAAATAAGGAAGAGTTTGAGAAGATTTTTGCCTTGACTGCTCCCAGCGGAATGTGAACTGACAAGTAAATAGTGGAGTGCCTGGCCAGTTCTTCAGTGTGTCCATTTCATAATAAACTATACTGTGCTCTGGGGCATAAACCAGGTTTGCCTTGAATTTACCATCTAGCGAGGATAGATCATTTTGGTATTCGTGAACTAGTCTGGAGGATCTAGTAACCGAGGCTTTGGATTTGATAGCGGGTTAGCTCTCAATGAATATGGCAAACTTTTGTCTTTGGGTTATATTTGTGTGTAGTTTGAGCCCGCGATATGCTATGCGGTTAGAGAGTAATCCCGCCTGAAACACTTGCAGTGTCCGAGTGGATTTTAAGATGTTCAAGGATTTAGAAAACAAACTCACACCGACTCCACAGTCCATCTTTGAACCATCTGTGTGGATTGTTAGATCGAAATTCTTAATCACCTGTCCATCATACCATTCTGATGTTAATTGTACGTCCAATGTTCTGTTATAGTCTGACCAGGATTAAAGGCAATCAAAAAGGCTTCTAAGATACATGGAAACAATGTCTCTAAACATGTAAACGTCCCTACTCCTAATTAAACCTAAAGTGGATCTGGTTGATGGCTACGCAATGCCTTTTGGAGTTGTATCTAGTCTAGTCCCTCTCCAGTTACCCTGGCCTCCATTAAATTAGAAAAATTGCTCACTTGGTGTAGGTATGCCAGACTAGAATAAGCTTCATCGTGTCGAGTGGCATTTCATTGCAATATTTCTCGTCTCAGATTGTCTCAAAGACGACCACGTAGCGCTCAAATCATGGAGGTCCTACCATCTATCTCTGTCTAAAAATAAAGCCAGCACCCTACCACTGGCGTGTAAGATGCATCTTCTTTCCCGAATGTACTGCAAAAAGCCGGCTCATGACATAATAAAGGCAATACCACCTCTAACCATTACCACCTAGAATCATCTCGATTCTGTAACAAAAAGTTACACAATCTCGAGATATTCCCTCTTTCAAAAGATTACAAAACCATCGCACCCAGCTAGGTTGGTATTCTTCTTCTTCATCTATGTAGGTATTACCACTTTTTTGTCATCGTCATTCTCGAAATCCACACTCATTCACCGGCATCGCACACAAACACACAGCGCGCATCGTCCATGTGTGTAGTAAATCAAAAAATATGTCTATGCCCGTTACAAGTCATTGACCTCAAATCGCTTGGCATTGACAGGCCTAACGCAATCGAAAAAATACAGCTAACCAAAAAAAAAACCAAAACGAAACAATTCTAACAAAATGCTATCTACACCTGTACCTGGTAATTGAAACCGCCAAGATATCTAATCTTCGAGATCACAAAACTGATGACAAAAGCGCAGCCACCACACCTGATCATTTCCCACCAAACTCTCGAGACTCTCTTACCATTACCACCTAGACCTAGCTTAACACACTTCTTTGCCGGCGCCGGATCGCCAACTACACGGCCGTTAATGCCTATTTTTAGTTTAGCGTTGCCGTTAGGTCACTCAAAACTGTTCATTAATTATTTGGCGCTAATTTTTCCAGCGGATAATTAGCCAACAGTCATCATCATCATCATCACCCAAAACCAGGTAATAAGTGCCACAATATGCCGAACTTAAGGTGTAGATACCATTAATAACTGTGCGGCGGCGGCAGATCTCACTTCCAGATACAAAAGTATCTCACATTTGTCAGAAATGATATCTTTTGAGTTATTTTTGGTCTAAACTGTAACGAGTAATGAGCTTTTTTTTTATTCTTCGCGCCTCTTTCTCTCTTTGTAGAATTTTTTTGAAAAAAAAGCTCCAGTGTACCGTTACTCTTATTTAGTCCATGTACGTGCATTGAATGCATGAAGAGCGGATGCGTGTTGCAGATAAAAATGTGCATGCTACACATTTGTACACGTGTTTGGAGTTTTTCTTTTGCCCTTTCTGGTTCTCTTTTGTGTTCTCTCTTCTGTTCTACGTCACGCATGGGAAAAACCATCTAATTCGTCTTCGATTACATAAACTCAACACAGATGCAGATCCAAAGCTTTGTTGCGCTCAGCGGCGCGTTATGAAGCCATTGACACTATCCTTATCAACATGTTGATGATGAATTTCTCCACGAAACGAAATGTTGAGATAAACGCCAGGGAAACAATGAGGAATGAAATAATCGATTAGATAATAACGAACGATGACAGGTTGGTCGCTGGGTGCAATCCCCCCGCATTGGTGCGTTCAACGAACTATGAGGGATGACTCCACGAGTATGCGTGCGTTCGTCGTTTCTCTTACCTAAGAGTCGACGAATGCCGCTCAAAGCGGAGACGGAGAAGAAAATAAAAGATACTCACTGCCGAAACAGCTGATTAGTGTTGTGTGTATGATATTATGCTAGCAGCATGTTGCTAACATACAACTTATTATGAGCGCCAGCAACACACGAAAATAAATGTTGAAAAATGAAAGAAATTGAAAAGGGGGGACCGAGGAATAAGAGAATAAAAAAAAGAAAAAAAGATGAATGAAGAAAAAAACATGAAAATATACTTTGTATTTGTGGAATGGTGGAATACAACGAACTCAATCTTATTTTGAGACAGTCTTTAGCCGTACTCCGTTTCGAGTGTATCGCGGGGAATGTTGTCGACGTTCGTTTTGTAGATACTTTCTTTCAAACTAATTTTTATGATTTATTTTTTATATTTCCATTGTTGTTGCTTGTTTCGTTGTGGTCTTCGTCTGTATTATTGATGTGCGCGCCGCGATGGTGGTGGAGTTTTGCCGAAGATATAAAATTTTGTAATTTTTTTTATTTTATCCAAAAAAAATAAATAAATCAATCTGCCTTCCGCACTGGTGAGGAGATACTTTGTGTTTTGAGTTGATTTTATGTGGGATGAAGGTGTATGCTGTAAGGATAACAACTTTGCGTGTGAATTAATACTGTCGGGAGTGTGCAAAGTGACGTAACGTCCACGAAGAGAAGAAGAGGAAGAAGAAGAAGATATTTTTTATAGTGAGAAAATCGCGCGCTTTTCTAACCGTTATTGAACCGAAAAAAGGGATAAAATCCAAACAAGGATAAATTTTGAATAAAAAAAAAAGTGCACATACAGAATAGAAATAGAAAAAGAAATGGGCAAAAGCCAGAAGTGAAAAAGTGACAAAAAAGAAGAAATTTTTGAACGAAATTTTGGATTACAAGCAACATAAGGATATAATATACTCACAATTGGAATACTATATACCAAATGGATTATGGCCATCGTTTAAGTTTCTAAAAGGTTGTTTGAAGGGTTTTTTAAAAATTTTCTGTAGACGTAGGATGTCCAAGTTGAATTTCTTTTTTGGAATGATATCGGATTTCAGGGAGACGTCTGTCTCTTTGTCGAGAAGAATGTTTTGTAAAAAAAAATTTGATTGGGTTTAGACTGATTGATTAGACACTTAAGGGAATTTTGACTAAACCTAAACTTGACCAATTTTTGAAAATTTTTTGATTTCACTTTTGTCTAAGGGTTGCGGTTGCAAGTTGTGGTAAATTTAAAGCAAATTTCCGACTTATTTTTACGGTTATTCGTGGCCTTGAGCTCGAGACTACCGAAATTATCTAATTAGGTTAGATTAGTCACACAAATTGTTTGTTTTGTTTTTGTTTTTATTATATTTGGTGTATCTACATCAGTTTGATAGGAATCAGTTTAAGGCTTTCCGTAGCCATAAACATCATTTAAGTAGATAACCCATTTTTTTAAGTACTCGGAGGCACAACGCTGACACAGTATAAGGGAACTCGGGGGAATATATAATTGGCGTGCGATTTGTGAGCTAAATTTGTCATATAAATGCAGTTCTACTTTAAGGCCAAGCGGCAAGGACTAAAATTCAGAACAGATACAGTCGAATGCCTCTAACTTGAGCTTCCTCCAAGTCAATTTTGAACCAATTTTTTCGAATCCCTTAAATTGTTCGTACAACAAACGGCCTCTAGGTTGAAATTCGTATAATTCTGAGCAATTTTTGGTGGTCCATGGAAATTCGACAGGGGCTCGCGTTGGGCGCCATATAAAAAAAAAAAAAGTTAAAGGATGTTTTCGCGGAAATTTTGCTCTGTGCCAATTAAATAGAAAAGCTTTCAAAGCTTTGATGATATTTTTCCTAACTTGCACAGTTGAATGTCTCTAACTTGAGCTTCTTCTTAATCGAGTTTAAGCCCATTTTTTGCAATCCCTTAAACGTGCATACAAATAGCGCCCTCTACGTCGGAATTCCTAAAATTCTGACCAATTTTTGGAGGTCCGAGGAAATTCGACAAGGGGTCCGCATTGGACGCTATATAATAAAAAAAAATTGTAACGACTTTTTCGCCGAAATTTTGCTCAGTGCCAATTTCAAAAAAAAGCTTTCAAAGTTTTGATGATATTTTTCGTAGTTTTCGACTAAACTTCAGATCAGATGCATATACGCAGTTGAATGCTTCTAACTTGAACTTCCTCTTAGTCGATTTCAAACCCATTTTTAACAATTCCTTACATTTTTCGTACAAAAAGCGCCCTCTAGGTCGAAATCCCTAAAATTCTGACTAATTTTTGATGGTCGATGGAAATTCGACGGGGGTTCGCGTTCGGCGCCATATTAGAAAATAAGCTTAAATGGTTTTTTCGCAGAAATGTTGCCAATTAAATAGAAAAGCTTTGACGATATTTTTCGTAACTTAGGACTAAAATTCAGATCAGATACATATGCACAGTCGAATGCCTCTAACTTGAACTTCTTCTAAATCGAATTTAAGCCCATTTTTTGCAATCCCTTAAATTTTGCATAAAAAAGCACCCTCTAGATATAAATTCCTAAAATTCTGACCAATTTTTGGTGGTCCATGGAAATTCGACAGGGGCTCGCGTTGGGCGCCATATAAGGAAAAAAAAAAAGGTTATAGAACGTTTTCGCGGAAATTTTGTTCAGTGCCAATTTAATAGAAAAGCTTTCAAAGCTCTGATGATATTTTTCGTAACTTGGGACTAAAATTCAGACTAGATACATATGCGCAGTTGAATGCCTCTAACTTGAACTTCCTCTAAGTCGAAGTCATGCCCATTGTTTGCAATTCCTTACATTTTTCAAAAAAAAGGCGCCCTCTAGGTCGAAATTCCTATAATTCTGACCGATTTTTGATGGCCAATGGAAATTCGACGGGGTTCGCGTTGGGCGCCATATAAGAAAAAAATGGGTAAAGCGCTTTTTCGCGGAAATTTTGCTCAGTGCTGATTTTATAGATAAGCTTTCAAAGTTTTGGCGATATTTTTCGTAACTTGGGAACCTTTTCCTCTATTTTGAAGATGAGATGTGAACCCCACAGGCGGATCAGTAGAAATCCGGTGAAGTGGGAGGGTTGTGATCCCTTATTTTCGGATCACAACCTCGCTGAAAAAGGAAGAAGAAGAAGAAAAGATGTTTCTATGATGTTTCTATGAATGGAGATAACGGTCTTTATTGACAAAGAAAATCATATTTCTTTATCATAGACGAAGGTATCTGGTTTGTTTTTTGTATACCCTAAGTTTGAAACAAACTCCACCCTGCCAGATAGTACTTTGTCTCCGCCTGTACTTGAGAGCGTCGAATTTTCCATGGGACAAGTCCACTTTCGCACTCGTACAGTTGCAGGAGTACTTAAAGGTCTCAACATACACAAATCCGCTGGTCCAGATGGAATCTCCCCCATAGTTCTGAAGAGGTGTTCTTCCACGCTGGCAAAACCTCTGCGTAAGCTTTTCTGTCTGTCCTACTCTTCTGGGCTCTTTCCGAGAAGATTGAAAACAGCATTTGTCCAGCCCGTCCCTAAAAAAGGCGAATCTTCTTCCCCTTCCAATTACCGACCCATTGCCCTTACGTCCCTTCTTTCCAAGGTCATGGAAACGCTGATAAATCGTCAGCTTATGAAATATCTTGATTCACGAAAACTCCTCAATGACCGGCAGTATGGTTTTCGTAGCAACAGGTCCACGGGTGATTTGATGGCATATCTCACCGAGAAGTGGAACCAATCTCTACATCACTTCGGCGAAACAAAGATGGTTGCGCTCGATATTTCATTTGACAGAGTTTGGCATCAGGCTCTTTTGTCGAAAATGCGTGCATATGGCATCGATGAGTCTCTTCTTCAATGGATTAGAAATTACCTTTCGGACCGTTCAATACAAGTTGTCTTGGACGGCTTCAAGTCTGCAATTCACCATATAAATGCTGGTGTTCCCCAGGGCTCCGTTTTGTCTCCGACTCTCTTTCTCATTTTTATAAATGACCTCTTGTCTGCTACTTCTAATCCAATCCATTCCTTCGCTGATGACAGTACCCTCAGTTTTTCATATTCGTTCCCTAGCTCACGTCCCTGCTATTCGGCCGTAGAAGAAGAACGGCAACGTATGTTAAATACATTAAATTCCGACCTGGACAGCATAACCAAATGGGGTTCAATCAATAGAGTGGAATTTAATGTATCCAAAACTCAATGCTGTCTTCCGTCTCTCAAGCGAAACCAAGACCCTCAACCATTATCCATGAATGGTACTTGTATCGCTGAATCCGAAAGACTTGTCTCGGTATGTGCATCAATAACCGTCTTCGATGGAACGATCACATATTCGAAGTCGCCAAAAATGCTGCAAAATGTCTAGGATTCCTTAAGCGGTGCAAGAAATATTTTACCCCGTCTGATCTGGCCTCCATCTATAAGGCATTCATCCGCCCAAAGCTGGAATATAACGCCCACATCTGGTCTGGTGCACCCAAGACCGTTCTGCACATTTTAGAAAGGGTACAGAACCGCGCGTTAAAACTAATAGGTGATAGAGACATTGTGAACTCAATAGTCTCACTTGAACATCGTAGAAATGTCTCATGTCTTTCCCTTTTTTATCGCTTCTTTTACAAAAAATGCTCCAGCGAAATAGCCAGTTACATTCCTCCCCTTCAAAACTTCACCCGCAATACGCGTCATGCTTCGAATGCACATCAGTTACAGCCTACAAACATTTAATGCCAACGCAAACCGACATCTCCTCTGTCTCTTTCCCCCCTTTTCCCAACCGCCCGTGCCCTGAGAACCAGTATAAGGGTATTAATAATCCCTTTGGCACGCGCAAATTATAAAAAAAAAAAAAAAAAAAAAAAAATATATATGTAGAAGGATGTGTGCTTTTTTAAGGCGGATAGAACTTTCAATAGGGATAACTTTTAAACCGTGCTGTAATTTTTTACATTTACTTGACATTTATGTTCAGAACTATTTGACAAATCGTCGTAAGTAGACTTAAATCAGAAGAACGCTTCCGTATCTTTCCATTTTTTGTCTTCGTAATCGACCAACTGGCGCCGTGGCGTAAGTGGTTAGTGTGTCGGACCACTGCGCATGAGGTTCCAAGTTTGAATCCCAGAAAGCATCAGAAAGTTTTTTTATGGTCCCACCTCTCGCGAACGTCTGACAAAAATACGAGAGTATTGTTGTCTCGAGAAAGCTTCTCAACACAAATTGTCTTTCGGATACGGTACTAAACTGTAGGTCCCTTCAATTCGTGTGAAAAATATAAAACACACAACATGAGTGGTTGCGAGAAGCTAGGCACTTGACGAGCTGTTGTGCCAAATATTTATTTTTTAATCGACCAACTGAGCTCGCCATTCATCGTGTTTTGGATAAATTTCGTACCACATACACTTGACATGAAGCAAAGCCAACAACTCGTCAACGTAATTTGCGTACAGGGAACCTGTAGCCGTTGTGAGTTAAAGTGTGGCAAAAATTCCGGAATTGTCAATTCGGCGCAATACTTAGGCCTTTGTCCGTCCACTATGTGGGAAATTTTGCGAAAAAATCTCGGCCTACACCCGTATAAGATCCAGCGAGTGCAGGAACTAAAGCCATCGGTGGCTTTTGTTTTGGCTGTGTTTATTTTTAGCCCCACTTTGTTTGCCTTAGCTTCTATATTTTGGGGCAACAGAAGATACATTATCCGATGTGAAAGTAGACAAACATCGTCAGCATAGTCTAGGTGTTTAAGGTAAGATGTCATAGTCCAACGAATACCATAGTTGCCTTCCGTCAATGCTGCATGGAGGACATGACTGATAACCACCAAGAATAATAGTGGCAGTATGCACCATTGGCCAACTTCACTTTGGTCTTCAAAATCCTCCGACACCTTATCATTGTGCACGACGTGACACTTACCACCCTCATATGTAACCTTCATAATAGCTATAAGTTTTTCTGAAATGCCTCTCCTGTGCAAGGCCAACGAGATACCATCTCGATTCAAGCTGTCGAAAGCCTTCTCGAAGGCGATAAACAGCAAATGTACCGGAGACCTGTAGTCAACGCATTCTTCGGTTATGATCCGTAATGTGTTTATGTGGTCGATGCAGGAGGATCCAGCATGAAAGCCAGTCTGCTCAACGTCGCTGATAACAACCAAGACAGTATGCACCCTTGACGTACTCTACTTTGGACTTCACAATCCTCCGATACCTTACTATTGTGTAAGACGTGGCACTTACCGCCCTCGTATGTAGCTTTGATAATAGCTATAAGTTGTTTCTGGGATGATGATCGGGAATGATCGAATCGATCTGGGAATGATCAAAAGAGTGGCCCGTAATTGGACCAACACGATGCTTTTCGTCAAAAACTGCCGAGGAAGCCATATGCCTGAAAGCGTGTTCAAAACATAATGTCGCTGATAACGAAATGAAGATACGTCTTCGATAGAAGGCATAAGGAGCTAGATTTAATTTGACGGAGTTTCGATAACTTTTTCGGGTCGTCTTAAGTCTCTGATTTGTTTGTATACCATAGATCATGGCCTTGACATAGCCTCAAAGAGACATCAAATCATAGGAACGGGGCAGCCAATTGACTGGTCCATTTCTGGATATAACACGGTCACCGAACTTTGACTTCAATACCTCGTTTGTTTGGCCAGCTGGGTGGCATGTGGCACTGTCTTCTTAAAACTACCTATGCTCCAAGTTATCCTCTTCCAATGTATCACAAAAACAGTTAGTCCGGTAGCGATCTCCATTGGTTGTGACAACGCAGTGTGCCACAATGGCTCCTCCAGCAAGAAACCCACACCAAATGCGACAATTTAGGTTATTAACGAAGAAATGGGCTTCATCACTGAGAATGAAAAAATCGGAGCAAAGCGTCACAACTGAAAGCGAACTATTAAACAAATTTGGATAATTTGCAAACTTTGTTGAAGCGTCTACTTTTTTCATAACTTAATGGCAAGTATTGACGACTTAAAACGTTAAGCAAACCAGCAATTTACTTCACACGCCAGGAAACCCTATTGCAAAAATTGGGCTTCCCAATTGAAAAACGTCTGCATTATGAAGAGGAAATGTTTGAATTTTTGTTTGTTTGTAACTCTTTCACTGTGGATAAAACAGAATTGGTAGTCTTCAGCAGAAAATACAAGATACCACCCTTCAAACTGCCTAAGCTAGCAGGGGTGGAGTTTTCCCTTTCGGATCGCGCTAGATATCTTGGTGTAATGCTGGATAGGAAACTAAATTGGAAACTTAACATACAGGAAAGAATCCGCAAGGCTTATAATGCTCTCTTCATCTAAGAGAAGGACCGCAGGGAAAAAATGGGGCCTGAAGCCTGCAATGATGCACTGGTTATACATAATTATAGTCAGACTCATGCTTACGTATGGGGCTCCTGTGTGGTGGAAGGCAACGAATACGAAAAACACACGAATTATGTTGGCCATGGTACAAAGAACAGCTTGCATTGCTATCACGGGTGCTCTACGCACAATACCTACGGCTATATTCGAAATCTTTCTGTATCTTTTACCATTAGACGTAAAAGTCAAATTTCAAGCGGTTCGGCTCATTAACGTTGGTCTCTTCAAGACTAATAACGTAGGACATGGCTCCATTCTTAAGGAATCGTTTGCCTAAATCCTTGACGAATCGGACGATATACTTGGCACTCTAGACGTTGACATACCTTCTTCTTCTTCCTTTTATCAGCGAGGTTATGATCCGAAAACAAGGGATCACAACCCTCCCACTTCACTGCATTTCTACTGATCCGCCTGTGGGGTTCGTCTAGACTTCGACACACCATACGAAGTAATGTATCCTATTAGAGAAGACTGGCAAAGGAAGACAGTCTCTGTCCATAATGAGATTGCAATATACACAGATTGTTCTAAGACCAGAGCGGGCACGGGATCAGGTATTTACTCGAGAGATATGATCCTACAGGTGGCCCTAAGACTTCCAGACACATGCAGGGTCCTCCAAGTAGATGTTCTACCTGTACTTAAAGCTGGGCACCGTGGCGTAAGTGGTTAGTGTGTCGGATCACTACGCATGAGGTTCCAAGTTCGAATCCCAGAAAATACCAAAAAGTCTTTTCACGGTCCCACCTCTCGCTAGGTTCAAACGTTCGAGAGTATTGTTGTCACGAAAAAGTTTCTCAAATCGCCGTTCAGATTCGGCATTAAACTGTAGGTCCCTTCCATTCGTGTGAAAAATATAACGCACACAACATGAGTGGTTGCGAGAAGCTAGGCCATGGCACTTTAAAGAGCTGTTGCGCCAAATATTTGTATTTTTTTTTTTTTGTACTTAAAGCTGCGAAATTATTTAAGGTGGGATCAATATCCGACAGTCAGGTTGCGCTAAAGGCGCTAGAGCCTTACGAGTACGTCACCAAATCTGAGATAGTCAGGAATTGGCGCACAATGCTTGGGGCATTATGTACGCAGAACCGAGTCAGATTATGTTGGGTACCTGGACACTGCGAAATCGAAGGCAACGAGCAAGCCGACGCGCTGACCAAAAGAGGAGATTAGTTGGTAGTATTAAACCACCAAGGTGCGTGGCTAAGGGAATTATACGTGATAGAATCGTCGACTCGGCTAATTTAATATGGTCAAACTTTGATGGTCACAGGGTGTCTAAGTCCTGTGTTAGACCACAGAAAATCTGGAGAGATTATGAAATTAGAAAGATCACGGCTAAGAACAGCATACTCTCTGGCCACTGTCTCCTAAGGAAGCATGCTATGAGACTAGGATTGTCTAACACGGATGGTTGTAGGTACTGCAATGACCTACATGTCTCAGAGGACATAACACATGTACTCTGTGAGTGGCAAGGCGTTGTCAGAATAAGGCTAAATCACCTTGGTAGATAGTTCTTCGATAACCTAGAAGAGGTTAGGTCATTGAACCAAAACATTGGAGAATTGGTTAAGGTCTTTTGTCGTGAAGGTTCCCTAGGGATTGCAATGGTGCCTAGTGTTTTATGATAAACTCAAAACCTTACCTAACCTAACTTAACCTAATCTGACTTGACCTATATGGACGCCACCACTACACCAATCTTTCTCTCTCTGTCTATCCTTCCCAACTTACTTCGTGCAATCATTTAATTGCTTCCCTCTTTACCTTTCATCATATGCTGAGTAATAAAAGCTTTGAGGTTTTTCGGGAAACCGTCTTTTCTGGCTGGATGCTGACAAAGTAACAAGGTTCTGTTGTATGCCATTTAAAACTAGTTTAGGGTTAGAGTGCGTTTACTAAGCCCTAGCCAACATAATGCACTGACCTTGCCAATATTTACTACAAAACCAGCCAATGTCCACGCAACTCATTGATTAACCATTCCAATTATTATTCAAAAACAATAAAAAAAACTTACGACGCCAATTTGTTAAACATACTGCAAGCACAGTGCTATAAGTTTATTTTCTTTTACTTCACGAATGCGTTTCCATATTAATTGCATGGATATTACCGATGACTAATTGGGGAGTGTGCCATGTACTCGACTAATTTTACGTGTTTTCGTTAAAAAACGAATGGAAAACAATATAATTTTATGAATGTATTCGTAAAAGGAGCATGAAAGTGCATAAGATTACCCTATTTGTGTCACTGTACAGGTGACTTAATGGTATAATGTGCGGTTGATCCTAGAGAAGTGCGCCGAATTCTTCAATAAAACGAAAACGGTTCAATTATTCATCGATATTCATATTATTCCCTTCAAAGTAATCTCCATTGCAAGCAATACACATATTCCAACGCTTCCTCCAATCTTCAAAACACTTTTCATAGGCCGATTTTTGAATCGCCTTCAGCTCCTTCTGCGAATTCTCCTTTACAGCCTCAATCGTCTCAAAACGCTTTCCGCGAAGTGGTATCTTGAGTCGTGGGAATAGGAAAAGGTCACAAGGAACCATGTCAGGTGAATACGGAGCTTGCGGAACGGTATGAACGTTGTTTTTGGTCAAAAAGGCGCGTACAAGATGAAATGTGTGAGCCGGTGCGTTGTCGTGGTGAAGTTGTTTCTACACAATTCTGGCCTCTCGCGATGAACATTTTCCTTTGAACGCTTTAATACGCTCACGTAATACTGCTTATTTACTGTTTGGCTTGGTAGAAGAAATTCGGAGTGGACCACACCACGGCACTCAAAGAAAACGGTCAACAAAGCCTTGATTTTGGATCGACTCTGTTGTGTTTTTTTTTTTGGATTTTGGCTCGTTTGAGAAGCGCCATTCCGATGATTAGTTGGTGATATTCATAGACCCAAGTCTCGTTACCGGTAATGATGCCATCGATAACATTTTGGCCCAAAGAAAGCATTTCTTTAGTGACATTGTTTCTGCAACAAATGCAGCACTCTCGGCACAAGCCACGCTTCAACTAGTCTCATGCCCAAAACATCGTGCATAACGCTCTGCATTGATCCGAACGAGACACCAAGATCGGCTGGTATCTTCCTGATGCTCACACGATGATCTGCGAGGACAATTTTCTTAACTTTTTCGATGTTTTCGTCAGTCACACTGGTGGAGGGACGTCCGGAACGAGCCAAATCATCAACCACAGAAAGGACCGCTTTAAACTCTTTGTACCACTCGTACGCCTGTGTTTTTGACATTGTCGAGTCCCAGTAGGCTACCGTTAAGATTTTCAACCCTTCCGCATATGATATTTTGTTAGAAACACAAACTTTCAGGCAAACTCTTTGCTCAACTAAATTTGACAACACAACAAACATTGACTTGTTTACAAAGCTATCACGCACAAACTCCCGACAGATGGAGCTCAATCAGATATTTGGGAGCCAGATGACAGATGTACCAAGCTAAAAAAAAAAGCTTTTAACAATATCTCAAGCGCGGTTTGTTTGAATGGGAAATTCCGGGTATTTTTGATCAGAAGTAAGCACTCGCTCGTGTGTTTGCTCGTTAACTGATGTGTGCAGGTTCAAGCCCCAGCGGGGAACAGCAATCATGGGCCACCCGAGTATAAAGGAAAAACGAATTACATCGAAGTTTTTTCCAACCACTGCACCAAAGAAAAGGTTCCTGCCTGGTAGTACAATGGACCGGAGAGTCTGAGTGCTCTGGGATTTGGGTTTCCTTTTTTATAAAAAAAGAAAGAAGCGCTCTCTCATCGTGCAGCGGCATAGTTTTTAGGCTTATTTAGTGATGTAGATTGTACTGGGTATAGTGTCGGAAGGGGCCTAGGCTTTAGATAGTTCCAAACGGCTTTGACAAAAACGAGCCGCTATATAGATGAAGCGCTAGTAATCAAAAATCAAGAATTTGTAGTCTCGCCGCTGGTGAATCTGTCTCTAATCAGCTCCGACTAGAAGCTATTCCGACAGATCTGGCATCAAAACTCCTCAGGATGGCAAATCTACAACAGGCGATAATCGGTTTCTACATTGAGTTAAACTACGAAGCCATGAAGTCTCAGTTCCTGGCCTCGTACCAAAAGATGGGATAGCTCGTCTTTGTGTGTTCCAAAAGTTGCACGGTTGAGTGGATGAGGAACATTTTCGTGGAGATTAGGTTAGGTTAGGTAAGTGGGCTGGCAGGCAGAGACGCTCTGTGCCACACTCAGGTCAGCGTTGACCCGCTGTGATACCCATAGGGGAAAAAGTAATCCCTTACCCATTGAGGCCCAGTGAAAACCGGCAAAAAACATACAAACCACCCTGATGATTTGATGAAGTTCAGCATCTTTCTTGTCGAAACGCCGAAGAGCTCCTCGAGATCCTGCAAGAAATATTTGCCAAGGAACTTTTTTCTCGAATGTTGAAGACCCAGACAGTGGCACAGGAAGTGGGTAGTGTCCTCAAAAACTCCCTCGTCACCACAGCTTCTGTATAGTTCCTCCTCGGTGAGGTGTAGATTCTTCAAGTGGTACCGCAGAGTGTTGTGCCATATGATGATGCCCACGAAGGTGGAAATAGATTTCATATCTTTTCGAGTAATCCTCTCAGTCCTTGCTTTGTCGAAGAATGGCTGTAGCTTCTTGGTTGTGGCACAAGTTTTCACAAAGGTCTATCTTGTGTTCGCCGATTCTTGCTAGCTCGTTGGTTTTCTCATTGGCTGGGATACCCTCGTGTCCACGGACCCACTTCACAAGCTTCGATTTGATTTCTATGGCAGTAATCGCTTTTATAGCTGCCTGGGTGTTGATACAGATGGTGATACCTTCTGGTGGTATTGCCATTACCACATACTCATGGGCGGCTGTTGCCACTGCTAAGACATCTGCTTGGAAAACTCTGCTGTGGTCTGGAAGTCGTATGGATTTCGATATACCTAGGGGATCGGAGAAGATGCCTGATCCTATGCCAGTGCTAATTTTTGAACCACCTGTGTAGATGGCTATAGATTCGTCGTTAGGTATACGATCGCTTTACCATTCTTCTCTGCTAGGGTAGGCGGTAGAAAAAGGCCTTACTAATTCTAAATATGTCGTCATGTAGTCCGTTATGGACACGAGGCCAATGTATTCAATTAGAATCATCGAGTGCCCTACCATATTCTATTTGGTTTCCAGTTTGCTGACTGGCTAATTCTCATAGCATTAATGGCTACTGACATGAGTATAAAGATGTCTAGCGGTAGCAGGTTGAGGATAGCCTCGAGTCCTACGGTTGGGGCTTTCCTCATTGCACTGGTAGTGCCAATGCACGCTAGTCTTTGGACTTTGGTGATAACCCTTAAGTTGGTGCTTTTGTGGACAGCTGGCCGCCATACCAGATTGCCGCAAGTCAGTATAGGTCTAACTATAGCCGTATACACCCATAGTATAATTTTGGATTAGGGTCCCCAAGTTCTACCAAAATTCGACTACTTAAGTAAAAGCCTATTGTTGCTTTCTTAATTACTTCCTCTATACTTAATCTCCAGTTAAGCTTTTTGTCCAGTATGAGGCCCAGGTATTTTGCGCTATCAGACAATCTGAGTGGGATATTATCAACAGAAGGTGTTCCAAACTCTGGTATTTTCCTCGTGGAGATGAAAGTGAATCGGGAGTGGTTTTAACGAAGCAGGCATTTTTCCGAAGAAGAACCGTACGATTGTATCTGTTCTCCTAAAAAAGCTCACTTCCTACTTACTTAGGTGGCGCTACAGTTCAGGGTAAACCTGGACCTCAACCAACAAGCCTCTCCATTGAGCTCGGTCTTTAGCTAACTGTCTCCAGTTGCGCACTCCAAGTTGGTCGAGATCCCCTTGAACTTGTGCGCACCACCTACGCCGATGATTCCCTCTACTGCGTCGTCCCTCGGGGTTAGATTCGAAGACTCTGCGGGTCGGAGCGTTGGTGTCCATTCGCTCTATATGGTCTAGACATCTCAAACGTCCAATACGCATTTTTTTTTGACTAGGTCGACGTCGCTGTATAGTTCGTGATTGAATCTTCTCCTCCAAAACCCGTCAACGCAAACGGGACCGAAAATCTTACGAAGCATTTTTCTCTCGAAGCGACCAAGGATATCTTCATCTTCTTTTAATAAAGTCCATGTTTCAGCGCCGTAAAGCAGGATTGGGATGAGCTCACTTCCGCATAAATGCATTTCAGCTGAGGAAAGCAGGACAGAGCTCCACTCTCGTAAACCTTGTGAAGCCTTGTAAGCCACAAAATGTTCGTGATTCATGCATATCACGATCATACATGGCGTCATGGTGACATTTACTTGATCAGAATCTCCTAAATTAACACGCCACAAACAAATTAGCTGACTATGCCCTCAGTAAACTGCATAAGTTGCACAATATTGTCCATTAAATGCATCTGTCAGAGCTTAACTTTCAGAATACCAAGTCAGGCAAAAGTGATTTTAAAAATTTATAGCTAAATAATTATTCTTATAGAAAATGATTTGTAACATCTAATTAAGAATAATTAAAAAAATAGTTACAGTGATGGCCCAAAAAATTACTCATAACATGAGCTTGTGCGAGCTGGCACGTGAATGTAGCTAACATGTTATGTAACATTAAAACGTCCAGTCATAGACAATAGGTATGATAGTTTTGCTATCTAATTGAAATCCAATTTGGTGTGGTAATGCCAAAATTTCGAAGCTAATTGTCGGACCCAGAAATGCTCAGCAAGGTTTTTGACTATCGGAATCGAACTGCTTTAGCAGAAAGTTTGACGTTAAGACCCCAAAACCCAGGACCACTATCGATCCATTGTTGCATCCTAAAGGCTTCGTGTGGTATAAGCGCCCATTCAGACATGGCGGAATCCGCGCGAATGCAACAACGCGATTTGAACCGGGAAAAAATATAAACAGCAGGCAGTGGTTGGAAGAATTGTTCGCTTTGTTGATGATGATTTGCATATGACATCGGTTATGGGGAAAAAATTCTGTGAATCAGAAGCAAAGACAAAAAGTAACAAAAATCTCTTCAGTTAACTGGACGCCACCCCCGGAGTTTCTCTGAAGCATAAGCAATTAAGCTTGAAACCACTACACCAAATCGTTTTCTCTCTATCTATCTATCCTTTCCAACGCCCGCACTGTGTGTAAAGATGTTAAGGGTATTAATGACCCCTGAGTGCGCTCAAATTATAAAAAATGTCCTTCATGTCCTTCGCAAAACAGCTGAACACTCTCACGAATTTATTTTCCGGTGGTTGAGTTGCGAAATCTTCAATCCGCGCGTATAAGTATGAACGAATATGAAGACAGTCATGTAATGCGGTTGATCCTCGCAGTTCCGCTCGGTTTTCGCCTTCGCTTTCGGGGGTTAACAATGGATGCCAAAGTTGGCGTCAATTTTGTTATTTATTTTTTATTGGGGAGATTGGGGAGCAGATGAAACGCTCTGGCACTGCGGTCTCTTGGAGATATCTACTGTGCCAACCCTTTGGATTCTAGAGCATATTATTCACTGCAGATAGTGTCAGGAAGACCACTCGTTTCTCCGGGTGTATCGCAGCAATTTGCTGCCATACGAGTAAGTCTTCTTTCTCACGTGGATAAGAGCGGGGCATTCTGTTATTACATGGAGAAAAGGCTCATCGCTCTCTAGACATAGTCTACAAATAGAGTTCAACGCTTTATTAAGTTTGTGAAGATTTTTCTTTATGAGACAGTGGCCACTGATGCCACCGGTTATAATTCTATGATGACTTCTGTCCAGATTCACTAGAAACCTATATTTCTTGATTGAACTGGCCTGTGACAGTCAAACCGCAATTAAAGCACTAAATTCCCACTTAATGAACTTTAAATCCGCTGAGTGCTCTTCAGAATTCATCTACTCACAACGGGTATCGGAGCATGAAAGTATTGAACAAAATTATATGGCTGACCAGCTAAGGAGAAGTGATGGGCATTCATCGTCAAACGCCCCCTCCTTGAAAATTCCCTTTTCTTGGTGCGAAAGATCATTTGGTAGGTCGCAGTACATTTGCGCCAACATTTTCTCAAAAAAATGTAATAAGTCTCAAATAGCAACTACTTTCATGGCGACCCGTCGTCATTTAGTATGGACACAAACCATGACGGAGAATGAAATGGACACTAGCTGCGATTCAAACCTTTTCAACAAAAATATGTCCTTACTTGGGATTGACCTGGAAAATTCGTCATGATTCCTTGAAATATATGGACACTCCAGTCTCTGGTCTAGTTAAAAGGTTTTTTTTTTTTTAGAGTTTAGTAGGCTCACAGAGTTGCTTAGTGTGAAGACTTAAATTCGTCAAAACTTCGTGCTCAAAAGTTTGTAAAGGTTTCATGAATCAGTTTTCCAAACGCAGTATATCAGGGAGATACATAGTATAAGCCAATTCAATTCAATATACGCACTTCCTCCTTCCAAATCCCCAAACACTTTCCGCTTAGACTTAGAAGAACCGCTTCCATCCCCGACCCTTTAAAACTGAAATACCAAAGTAATCTCCTGTTCTTTTGTACAACGAAGCGGTAAATTGTAATTCCAATCAGCTAAATGTGGAGGTGGTACTAGATGCAGACACATCTACTGGTGGGTCAAAGATCTGGGCCTGTGGAAAATTAAAAAAAAAAATGGAAAAACCCACGGCAACCTAAATAAAAGGCAGACACACAAATTGCATGTGGATCCACTACGCCGACGACGACAACGACAACGAAGCCACAGGAATGCAACACCACCAAGTAAAGTACCACTGCAACGCCGCTGCCTCCCCGAGAATAGTTTGGAATTTTTTTGTTCTCCACTTGGAGAAGTTCCTAGATGAGGGACTCCCCCCATTTTCCTAGAGATCCTTCCAACTTCCTTTGCATTGTTTAATTTTGAATTTTGGTATGCAATAAGGGGATGTTCAACCTCCCCCACATCCGCCCCTGGTCGGACAACTATCTTAGACTCATATTCGCACATACAGCATTCCAGCACATCGGCAGTCCCTACAGAAGCACCAGCAACTTGGGGTGAGGATGGCTTCGTTTGGAGTTGCACAAAAGTTTTTCATCCCATAGCCAGCTTTTCTGTGCTTCCCTCCCCAAAAAGAGTACATTCTTGCCTCGTCGTCGTTTCTTTTGAATGGATGGTTTGCATGTGTTGGTGTATATTTTGGCGTTTGTCGTCGTCCTAATCTGTGCCATGTTGCTGCTAGTAGTGGTGGTTGCCTCTGTTGATTGTTATTGATGTCTCGTCGTAGTCGTTGTCACTATGTGTGGAGCTTGCTTCCATGGTATAGTTGTGTATTGGCGTGTAGATTGGCCCATTCGTTGGCATGCAATCAGGCAGCCGAGCAAAAATATAAGTCAGCGGGTATATGGGACACATTGGATTTGTGCTCGACTCTGCTACCCTACACGGCCGCCGTCTCCATTCAGTCACTTATAAAATACGGCAAAGGAGTACCAAGCAGGAGGTGGAATAGCGAAAAAGTTGGAAATAACATGAGGGTGCTAATCTATGGAAGCATTTTGGTTAAATAGAATAAACAAAGCTAAACGAGCAGGGAATGGATGGATTCTAATTGTTGGAGCTTGCAGCTTGTATGTGTGCTTGACTACGGTTCGTTGGGTTGGGTTCTCCATTGACAGTATGTAGAAGGTAGTCTGTCTTAACTCAGGCCATCGGTACTTTATATGTATGCAATGCAGATGGGAGAGGGAGAACTGCAGACTTGGGGAGATGGAGTATAGGGTTTGGAGAGAACTCAATGTGTAGACATTCACCTATGGGATTGGAACTTCCTAGGCGCCAGTATCGCGTTCGTAACTCACAAGAGCGATCTGATCAGGGTCTTTAGAACTATAAGCGTGGCATTTTTCGGTCGAACGACTTGAAGAAATCAAAGAAATTTTAGCTAAAGTCGAGAGTTCGTATTACCTAATTAGTTCCCAATAGAGCTGGAGTGTAATGGACCCCATTAAGTCTAAGTCTGAGAACGTATTAAGCAAGTGCTTCAGTGATGAGGAGCTTAAGTACTAGCACTCACCATAATAGCACTGCCATCCAATGCGAATGTTCCACAGTAACGTCGCCCTCACATTAAGATGCTTAGCAAAACGAAGCTGTCAAGATGCCAATAAGTTGTCTAGAGTCTTTTGTGCTAAAAGACAGCAAGAATACAGGAATCAGCGTTCTTACAGTCATCCAGCAGCATCCATTTAGTCAACCTCTGTCCTGGAGAGTCATACTACCAGAATTGTGTTCGTAAGATAGACAATCTGTAATGGGCTTTCATTTCTGAGGATGCAGGTTCGGGTTCTGAAAAATCTTCCACTGACCCTTGCCTAACAATCTTATCGGAGACCTCATTCTCCAGGACCTGGGATCCAGACAAAAATTAAAAGATTCAATCTTGTTAACGATTTCGAAAAGTTTTTTCATTCACGAACTATTTTGGACGTTGTTGACGGATTAAGCAAGGCCTTGACTGTCACTACAAACGCAGATGCTCTTACCCTTCAACCAATCGCTTACAATATAGTTCACTGCCATTCGGATTTACATAAACTTCCGCTTGAGAACTCACTTAATCCTCAGTTTAATAGCAATCTGTGTTGAAAAGTTACATTTAGAAAACGAGTTAAGCTCTCGCTAGTCTTTTCAAAACTGAGACGATACTTTCTTGCAACTTCTATATATATAAGGCGCTCAAACGAAACCGATGCTAACTGACCTGTTTACACTTAGGCATGTCTTGCTTTGCGTGTATTGAGCCTCGAAAATGTCTATGGGCTATCAAAAGTGGGTCATAGCAATGCACTTGAACTCTCTCCAGCTCTTCCTCAGATGTCCTGATTTCTACTCAAGTAGTCTGCACACTGGTCGGTTACACTGTCGCTACCACGTTGAATAATGTCGCCTATTGGTTCCTCACCAGTCTTTTGATAAAAGTATCATTAAAACTAGGGAACAGTCAACTTAGCTTAGACTAGTCAGCAATCCACACGTTGACTTGACCTTGTTAATTCTGCTGATGATATTTTGCGCTGAACCTTCATAAGTACACAAAGTACTTCCTAGACATTAGAAGCTAATCCATCACTCATTTAGTCACTTGGCCGGATTATATAATACCTTTTATTTTCTAAGTGTTTATCCTCAGTCCGAGTGTACGCCTCCCGCTCCACAATTGAAATCATTTGACAGAGTCTTATGGTCTTTGAAGAGAGTACTGGTATATAAATACGACTTCAGAACCTACTATTTCCGGCTGAAAACCAGTGCAAAGCACATCGCTTATGATCTGTAAAAAGAAAACTTCATCCTATCTTTCTCAACCCTCTCATGTGACATTTTTTTCCAAACTCTTCTTTATAGTCAACTTTCACTTAGTTATTCTTCTTCAGCAACTCAGGAAACTAGAATGAAGTAGCACCACAGTGAGACGCCGATCGATGTCATTGGTTCGATGATCTAACCCAAAGAACTGCTGAAAGTCTGCTTTAGACTCCCGTCCTTCATTGATATAGGATTTTTCAGTTTCCCTTATGGGACTTCACGATGTCCTTGCTGCTTGTGCTAGCTCTGCATATTGACATAATAATTGTGCATCCTCAACCTAACCTATACTTGCTCACATTTTCTAGGCGACTCACATTTTCGGTTTTGTCTCTGATCAACTGATCATCCTCCAGCTGAAATGGATAGATCCTTTATTGATACTCAAAGGAAAGGACACTGGGTACGCCGATCGAGCTCGAATGGTTCATACTATTTGGCTTTTTAAACCATCCCTTAAAACTCCTCGGGTTTCTGTGATACTTGTACCGAAATAGAACTGTTGGCGCCATTGTTGCCCTGTAGAACGTATTTCTAAATGAAATACAGGAACCTCAACATACACGTCCATTGTGTTTATCGAACAAGCAATATACTACCGCTGAGTTACTTACTTCCAAACTCGTGAACTTCAATTTAAACTTTACTTCGGTTCTGTTACAGCCACATACTGCCATACATACATACTGGTTGGGCATTATTTATGTACTACATAAATAATGCCCAACCTGACTGTTAACAGCTACATACTGCCGTATATATACCATGCCTGGCGTAGAACAATGGGCACTCCTTACACGAGATGTAACTACCCTTTTCGTTCAAACAAAAACCGCCCGAAACTGTAAAGATTTTATAATAGCATCGACGAGGAATAGAACTTATTTCCAATTCCTTTCGAACCACACCCCGAAAAGCGATAATCCTTATACCAACCATCACCTTCCTGCTGCACCACTGCATCGTCGTAACCATTTCAAAGTGAATCGCGCAATAAAATACAAACCACCATAGGAAATTATTTTCTTTACTAATACGACGCAGTGAATTTCCTGTTCATCAATCTGCACTCGCTCCTTCTTCCTGGCCTTTGTTGGTGCTCCCCCAGCATAGGCTTGGATTCCTTAAATTAAAAACAATATTCTGTCTGCCAATGGCCCTCTAGCCAATGTCCTGCATACCCATATACTCAAGAAAAGAAAAGGCCCTCCTTCAATTCACCTTATTTATTCGCATAGAGAATATCCTAGAGCAAGACATTAATCGTAGTCCACGAGTCCTTTTTCCCTCCTCCTCCTCGTCCGGTGACTGTATGCAATCGGACGAAACAAAAGGGAATATATGCATACACACACATATAGTAGTACCCCAAGAAGAAGGGGGCTAGCGCACTCTAGTGTCTATCGGTATGTCGTCCCTTAACCAGGGCAAGTATGATGCAATCTTATATGTGTGTACTTTTATGAATGACTCCATTTCCATTCATGTACACTTGATCTGGGCCAGGTGGGTGGGTGGAATGCATATAAAATTCCAGGAAACATATAGTTTTTTGTCCTCTCTTCCGTTCTGTATGAGGAGGATTCCTTTAATAATTTTTTTCGGTTTTAAAGTACACACACGTAAAATGGAGTACCTTGTGCTGCTGCTGCTACTGCCAAAGGAGAAGGAAGTGAATGTGGATGCATTAACTTGAAAGCCGATGAAGAAGAAAAGGACGAAAAAGAAAATCCATTTTGACTTCTTGGCAAGGGAATATTTTGACTAAGGAGTTTGCTTTTTTATCTCAACGATGTTGAGCAGTTTTTAGTGGAAGCAGAGTTCTTATTTTCTCTTTTAATGTTGGGTAAAACAATGCTGTTAACGAGGACTAGCTAGGTTAGGTACGCGTGGCAGGCTGCATTAGATACAACCTTACTTAGATCAGGAAAGGCCACATGGATCCATGATCCCCTAAAACGACTACCATTAGAACCAACTGGAGCTTTTCATAAACCTCTGGAGACTGTTGATTTTAGCGTTAGTTGGTCGGACTAAATTGTAGGCTCATAGGTGTTTTCTTCTACAAGCGGAGAGAACCTAGCACGTACAAAGGAGGTGTAGTATGGTTTCCTCTTCTTCCTTCTACAGAAGTAAATTTGTGAGGAAGCCTAGCCTGATGGCATGCCTGTCAATGATGCAGTGCCCCGTAATGAAACCTGGTATAATCGTAATGAGTGGCATTTACTTTCTAATAAGGCAGTTGAAGCGTTTCTGCTCCAGTTAAGGCCAGATTTGTCTAGCATAAGGGACGTAGTGCCGTCTGCGCATCTACGTTTGGTTACGTTGATAGTATTAGGTTTAAGCAGCAATTTCACTATAGTGAGAGGTATGGCGATATTCACTTGTTGGGTGAAATCGATAGGCTAGTGTCCTGTTTAGCGAGGTCGTCGGCCATGCTATTCCCTCTCTGTGTCCCAGCAACCAAATGAGGTGAATAGTGAATTTCTCACTAGAGATAGGCAGCCACGTTAGGGTAGTTTTTGAATTGAAGGTGACAGATTCCAGGGATTTGATTGCGGCTTGAGTGTGAGTAAAATGGTGATGATAATAAGGACTTGCTAGTTGTGAGTTTGATTTGAAGGATGAATTTGTTTAGGGTTTAGGATTTTTTTTCTTTAAGCAACCTTCACTGCAAAGTTCTTAAGAGTCGAGGACATTGTCTTCCCAGAAAACGTTTCATACTTTTGGATAACTTATGGACTTTGGAGTTGTGCTAATACTCCTCATCACGAGCGATAAAACCTTTTTCCAAAAGTCAAAGGGATACTTTACATCGATACCGGTTCGTCTTCTATGCAGAACACAAGTTAGACCGGAGCTAGAGTATTCCATTAACTTTTGAAGCTCAGCTCTAAGACTGCATAGAAAATGCGACACTAACATTCAACTACTTCAGGGTTACAGCTGTCGTTAGCCTTATCCTAGGAGATGGATGTGCTCCTTTGTGAGTTCATTAGGTTAGGTAAGTGGGCTGGTGTCGGGGGATAGAAAACCTCCACACCACACTCAGGTCAATATAGACCCATTGTGATACCCATGGGGAGAAAGGAGATAGAATAGAGAATCCCTTCCTCGTGGAAAAATACCGTCTCTGTAAACATCCTAAAGAAAGCATTTAGTACTTACTGTGCCCAAGATACAAACCATCCAGAGGATTTGATGAAGTTTGCGATGTCATTTATTGGTCTGTTAGACAACTCTTCTAGATCCTTAAAGAAGTGTTGTCCAAGGATCTTATTTCTTAAATGATAGAGGCTTGGGCAATGACAGAGAAAGTGGGCGGTGTCCTCCTGAGCCTCCTCATCGCCGCAGCCTCTACAAAGGTCTTCGTTAGTCACACGCAGTTTTTTCATGTGGTACCGCATGGTATTATGCCCCGTAAAGACTCCTATTAGAGTAGAGAGGGATTTTCTATGCCTCTGTATGAGTCTATTAGTTCTTACTCTGTCAAATGCAGGCCACAGCTTCCTCCTGGTGACACAAGTATCTAAAGAGGTCCACCTGTTGTTAGCCTCCGTTAGAGCTTTGTTTCCTGCTTCGTGCTTGAGGGCGCAAGGCGGGATGTACACCGAGGGGTCGGATTGGTCCGAGTTTAGTGCTGAGCCTCCTCTAGCCAGTTTATCGCCTTTCTCATTCCCTGGTATGCCTTCATGACCAGGGACCCAGCAGAGCTTTACCTCGTGCTGTGTTCCAAGAACCTTGAGTTCTTCTCTACAACACTTCACAAGCTTCGATTTTGTTTCTATAGCAGATATTCCTTTTATCGCCGCCTGGCTGTCGATGAAAAAGGTGATATCCTCTCGTGGTATTGCCCTCATCGCAGTCTCTCATGCCTGCGCCTACACCTATTTCCATTTTGGATCCATCGGTGTATACAGCTAAGGATCGCTCGTTAGGCGTTCTGTCATTTGTTCAGTCTTCCCTGCTCGGATAGGTGCTAGAAAATGGTCTTTTGACGTCTAGGTAAGGCGTTGTGAATTGCCTTATCGTCAGCATTTGGTCCAAAATGGTTTTTGCTAGGCCGTAAGCCTATGTTTCGATTCGTGTTAACCATTTATTAAGTAGGAATATGCCTCCGTACAACTTGGTTGAAGATGCAACCAATGTATCCTGTGACCGTAATTTCAATGCTCTGTTGGGGAACTCCTGAAAGTGACAGATTTGTTACTTCCCACATTTCTAAAACATATTATTTTCTGCATTAAATGTCAAATAGCTGCACCTGACTTAAAATCATCCAACTCCTTAAATAACGTTTGAAACAAATAATTAGTCCAAATAGCTCGATACTCTCTTCGTTATAAGCCTAAACATGCCAAGCCTTGTCGCATGCTTGCCTATTAGACAGTGCCCAGTGATGACACCTATTGTAGCGCCCGTATGGAAACTGTTGAAAGAAATCGAATTCTTAAAGCCTGGGTCAAATCTATTTTGTCGCTAGACACGTACCATTTCGATAGACACGTTCTTTCGATAACATCCAGGTTACATTTGAGTTTGCAAGTAGCGATTGTTATACCTAGAGTAGGTATCCTTATTTGGAAGAATGTGTGTTGTTGTCCTATTCTAGCGAGTTCATCAGCCGTACAAATCCCCGGAATGTCCCTAAGCGCTGGCATCCAACACTGGTGAATATTGAATTGCTTCGTCATCTCTGTGAGAGGCGATCGGCAATCTAGAGCTAAGGATTTCATTGCTGCTTGGCTATCTGAAAAGATGCGAATATCACGAGGTTTTGATTAAGTTTTTCAGAGAAAACACCTCCACCAACCCCGTCCTTAGTTTTTGAACCATCAGTATTAAAATGAATGGCGAACCCCACATGCGGATCAGTAGAAATGCAGTGAAGTGAGAGGGTTATGATCCCTTATTTTCGGATCATAACCTCGCTGATAAAAGGAAGAAGAAGAAGTGTTAAAATGAATCGATTTTCCTGGGAATAATAATTCCTTCCAGAATGACCTGGATGGTATGGTGACATGCAAATTTCTATCAACGTTAAAGCGGGGAGTGGTGTAGTCCGTGTTTTGGATGAAGCACTCTTAAACGGCGATGATTTTCATTCAGATTTCAGAACATTACACGTTTTTCAAAATGTATTTGGCGCATCAGCTCTTTAAGTGCCATGGCCTAGCTTCTCGCAACCACTAATGTTATGTGCGTTATATTTTTCACACGAATGGAAGGGACTTACAGTGCCGAATCCGAACGGCGATTTGAGAAGCATTTTCGTGACAACAATACTCTCGGATGTTTGTCAGACGCTCGCGAGAGGTGAGACCGTGAAAAAACTTTTTGGTCTTTTCTGGGATTCGAACTTGGAACCTCATGCGTAGTGATCCGACACACTAACCACTTACGCCACGGCGCCCATATTGACAAAGTTACTGTGCTAAATTCCAAACCTATTTAGTCTGCCATTGCAAAGAAAGCACTGTAACCTAAACAGGTCTTTTTTTTTACTGCATTCAAACATTATTTGCTACTTGACTACCGGTTGATAACACTTTCGGGTTGTACTCTGGAATTTTCCAAAATCACTGGACAATGCCGAGCATTACTGCATTAGTCTACAGTCAGTATATAATTTTTTTGTTTGAGGCACGCAATACAAATATTCCCCATAAAAGTTTAAAGTGTCCCATCACCTCGAGAAAAATATTGACATTGGCCTCTAAGTCCTGTCCCGCGAAAGAACATAGAAACTCATGGCACAATGTAATGCTGACTACGATTTTGAACGCATATATATAAAATACAAATATTTGGCGCAACAGCTCTTTAAAATGCCAGGGCCTAGCTTCTCGCAACCACTCATGTTGTGTGCGTTATATTTTTCACACGAATGGAAGGGACCTACAGTTTAATGCCGAATCCGAACGGCGATTTGAGAAGCTTTTGCGTGACAACAATTATGTGAGGTGGGACTGTGAAAAAACTTTTTGGTATTTTCTGGGATTCGAACTTGGAACCTCATGCGTAGTGATCCGACACACTAACCACTTACGCCACGGCGCCCCCTATATATGCAGAGTTTTTTGTTTTTTTAATTTTTTTTTTTTTAGGGGATTTCAACACACCACGTCATTTGAGGTGGTACATTGTACCAGAACGTGTTCTAAAATGAGAAGCTCATCAAACTCATTAAATTTACGCGTCCTTCCTAGCACTAGTTCTACCGTACATATAGGGACTGTGCTACATTTTCTAGATTCCATCTGCCTAAATAGTTGTTTACCAAAAGTTGTTTGCTTTCCCTTTAACCTCCCGACTAAGATCCAAATTGTTTCTTCTTTCCGAATTTTAACGCAACGCCTCACTCCGCGGGCTCGTCTAAGGTTTATTACATGAAATGTTTCGAAAGTAATACTTATTTAACTACCCGACACAGCATCCTTCCATCCTCGTCGATCCCAAGCACCCTACTTCCAGTTACGCAGAACCAAGTTTTCTGGCATCCGCGATTACTTAGTCTTTATACCTGAGATTCGTTGGTTTTCGCCGCGTCGATCCTGGGGGCTGTAGTTCAAAGATTCTCTAAGCTGGAGCATTGTTGTCCATTCGCTCGTGGCCGTGCCAAAATAGTCGTCGTATCTTAGGTTTTTGAACTATACGTACATCCTCATCTTGGTACAGCTCATAGTTCGCAGTTAAATCTCAGCCTCCTCGCACGAAGCACCTATTCTTCGGTATTAGCTCAGATTTCTTACTTATCGTCCAGCACTCGGTGCTACATATATATGTAGCAGGACTGGTAAGATAAACGTTCTGTAGAGCATTAATTTAGTTCGTCGAGATATGAGTTTTGAGCCCAGTTGTTGCTAAACCGAAGAAGTAGTGGTTTCCTAGGGCTATTCTTCGTCGAATCTCAAAGAAGGAGTCGTTTGTAGGATTAATATTTACTCCAAGGACGGTGAACTCCTTAACCACCTTGAAGTTAAAGTCATCAATATTGATATTCTGTCCTACGTTGTGGACTAAATTTCTTGTTTGTTGACAGTATATACTTTGGTTTGTCCCAATTGACTTCAAGATCAGCTCGTCTCGTCTGATCTTCAATTGCCGTTAATGCCTCTATGTCGGCGCGATGAGATCTCCCGATGATGATGTGTTTTGAAAGCAAATAAGCTCTATTTATAGGTTAAGTAAACAAATAGGAAGACGATTGTTAGTATAGTGGATTAAGCTCTAGACATTCAAGAATTTTACTGAATATTTAGGTCAGGTTAGGTTGGAGGGAAGTGCACCTAACTGCTTATCACGGGGGTCATTCGGTCCATTGTGTTTCCCTTTGTAGTGCGGAATCTATACTTAAACGATTAACTCGCGGTCGGTTCTGTTGGGAAGGAGCATGTGTTCTTTATGAAGCCTATCATGTTTCTTAGTGGGACTTGTATGAGATTCCCTAGTTCGTCAAAAAACCTGTTTCCAATATGACGAAGGGGGCGGTTTTGAAGATTTGGGCAACCGCTTAGCAAGTGCTTGATAGTTTCTGTCTCCTCTATATTTTGATAGATCCTCCAGTGGTCGGGTGTGTTGACGCCTAATCTAGCAGCCATTACCCCTATCGCGCACCTGTCAAGATGCGAATTTCTTTTTTATTCATCGCCAAAAGGCTTTTTATTCTGTTTTCACCCACTGTCAGCTATAAGCTGCGAGATATGACATAGTCGATTCTGGCGGACCATGCGGAGTTAATCAGTTAAATCACTCAATATTTAAAAAACGTTAAAAAAAAGTCTTACGGTTCGATATCATTCCAAAAAACCCAACTTGGCATCGACTTTCTCTCCTCTCTGCATCGATTCTAATCTCAAAAAATATATCTCTTCCAGGAATATAATGGATTTTCAACCGGGATAAATCGAAAAGTGAATTAAAAAAAAAAACTAAATTAACCAAACTCTCTCTAGTTGTGTACCCCCACATACTAAGTCACTACATTTTAATAAATGCGAAAAATACTATAACAAATAAATCAACATATAAATGCAAATGCCTAAGTCTAGAATAACTATCCGCTCTCATCGTTCAGATGTCTGCCGAAATCAAAGAAATTCCCAAGTGATGTCGTACAGAAATCCATCATTAGAAAATAAAATGCAATTGACGGTGAAAGTGTTCGACTTTAGATGCCAAACTATTTTCAATCAACTAATAGAACAATGAATGCAAATTGTTATTGGCAACGTTGACAGAGAATATTTCATGAAATTTATTTTTATTTATTTTCATTTAATGACCAAGAATTACCACAACAAAAAATAGTGTCTTACCGGATATTAAAAATTAAAAATTAATTATTATAATAAAATATGACCGATGTATACCCATCAGTACCTTTAAAACAATAGTTAAACTGTGATAAAAGAAAAAGAAAAAAATTATAAAAATAATATACATCAACATATATTATACATACAAAAGTTAATAAAAAAAAAAATATTATTTTATACAAAGTGTAAAATAAATTCTCCAAATAAATTGTTGTGAATTTTCACGTTAAAAATAAATTTTAAAAGGGAAAAACCTTTAGCTTTAGTCTCTATTCACTAAGTGAATTAAAATATAATTAAGGAAAAAAAAAAATAAATAAAGCCGGGAATACCAGAAAACGGTAGTTGTTGCAAGCCAGAGAAGACACTATAATGTACACGTCACGTATGTTTGATATGTGGAGCAGTGTTACATCCAAATTGGAAGCACACGCAAATACATTGGTTCAAACGAATGTACAATCGCCAGGACAAAACAACTCAAGTGGATCAATTAAAGGTAAATTTTGGGAACTCCAATTCAAATTAATATTCCTTGCACATTTCGGAAAATATTTGATTGCTTGTAGATTTTAGTAGATTTTAGCTAAACAAATATTTAAAACTATAATTAGTTTTAATAATTATTCTTACTAGTATCGCGTATGGTCGAAATTCGACTGAGGGGAAATAAACAAACATAATTTTTCTTTTCTGCACATCTATGGTACAGTACCTTTTGAATGATATACGTTTCATTTCCCTCCTTTTATAATAAATACTAAAAAAACGTACGATAAATTTCGTGTTCACGTATTAATATATTATACATATAAGATATTCTTCGTTCCCTAATGCTCATGGCCAGCTTGAGAAGAGTTCTCAATCAAAGTCGGGGTGCACCAGGGAAGCCACTTAAGTCCTTTGCGTATGAAAATCGGTGTATCAGATGTTGAACGAACAGTGTGAAAGCTCTCATTTAGTTCTGTACAGCTCGAAGTATCCGGCACCCGATGCCGATGTCCGGCAGAGAAAGCGTCTTGTCATTTGTACCATGTATCCGATGCCGGATAAGTGCCGGATGAGCGCACTATTTGAGCTTGTACTTCTGTTTCAAAACGAATACACGATGCCGTTTATGCGATGCCAGATATATGTGAAACGGGCCTTAGGCTTTCGAGAATTCATATGAAATTTTGAAACGTATCTGTTAGCTAAAGATAGAGTCAGACATTTTACAGAGTAAAAAAAAGTCAAAAATTTCGCTTTCCTTTTAGAAAATGTCTGCCTAGAGACAGGCCTCACAATGTGTTCTGTTCATACATGTATCTACATAATGTAAGCTGTAAGATGCAAGTACAAAATGCACAAAATTAGTCTCCGTTTTTTTGGAAAAATCCTGGCAAAATTGGAAACTGGATTTTTCGAAAATGGCCTGACTTTTTTTTTGCAACAAATGCGCCCAAATTGGATCCAATTTCTTTATGCAAATATGCGTGTTTCTATCGCAAGGAGGTTTTTTCTTAATGAGCCGAAAAAGAAAAGATTCCGATATGATCGGTTGGGTCTTTGTCAGATATTTTTCTTTCCTCATCGCAAAGAAGTTAAAACGGTGCCAGTCAAGATTATATTTTCCGCCTTTTTTAGGCATCCATCCAGTTTTTAATCCAGTTTTATCTTCGCTGATAAAAGGAAGAAGAAGATCCAGTTTTTAATTTGCTATCCTACTTCTTCTTCTTCCTATTTCTTCCTATTTCGGGGGGGATTCGAAAACAAGGGATCCATAGCCCTCCCAATTCACCGCATTTCTACTGATCCGCCTGTGGGATTCGCCTATTTCTTAGATCCTTTAACCCCTCGGGGGGGCATAGGGCGTCAACCACGCCTGTGCGCCATCTTGTTCGAAGTTCTGCAACGCGTTTGAGCTGCCTCCAACTCATTCCTAAAGAACTCGATTCCTGCTCAACTGTTCTGCGCTACGTTTACCTAGGGCGGATATCGTCAGCGTAATCTAGGTGTTGATGTCATAGTCCAACGAATTCCATAGTTACCTTCCGCCAATGCTGCATGGAGTACATCGCTGATAACCACCAAGAACAATAGTGGGAACAGTATGCACCCTTGACCACCACTTTGGACTTCAAAATCCTCCGACGCCTTACCATTCTGCACGACATGACACTTACCGCCCTCGTATGTAGCCTTGATAATAGCTATAAGTTTGCCTATTTGATCTCAGAAAATATCGGCAGGCCTCCCGACTTTTGACCATTGGGTTACTGAGGCTATTGAAATGCGGATTTATAGGCCTGCCTCCCTTTCCTAAAGATGTCTTTGGAACATTCATTGATACTGCCTTTTGAACAGGGTTCAAATGATCTCTTCTTTGAACATGGTAATACCAGCTGAGCCCGTCGCGCTCTATTTTTCGTAAGATGGTTTCCTTGACGTGAAGACTTCCACGGATCTTCGAACTTCTTCTTCTTGTGTTCCTACAATTCTCTGAAATAATAAATGTCATGTTTGACAACTCCTTTCTTGATAGTGTTACAAGCTTCTCTTCTTCTTCTTCCTTTTATCAGCGAGGCTATGATCCGAAAACAAGGGATCACAGCCCTCCCACTTCACCGCATTTCTACTGATCCGCCTGTGGGGTTCGCCTATTTGACCTCAGAAAATATCGGCATGCCTGCCGATTTTGGATCACTCGGTTACTGAGGCCAATGAAATGCCGATGTCGTCGCATTTGTCTGATCCAGGCGTTTATAGGCCTGCCTTTCCTACATCGCGATGTCTTTGGAACGTGCATAGATATTGCCTTTTTAACAGGGTTCAAATGATCTCTTCTTTGAACGTGGCAATACCAGCTGAGCCGGTCACGCTCTAATTTTTGTACGATGGTTTCCTTGATGTGAAAGCTTTCACGGATCTTCGAACTTCTTATTCGATCAAGCTTGGTCACTCCTGCTGTCATGCGAAGCATCTTCATCTCAGCTGCCGTTAATGTACTCTCATACTTTTTGTACATCGTCCAGCATTGTGAACCGTATGTGAGCGCTGGACGTACAACTGCGGTGTAGAGCCTTCCTTTCAACTTAGGGGGCATTTTTCTGTCACAGAAGATAGCGGAATTTTCTCGCCACTTCATCCACCCTACGCTTACACGATGATTGATGTCGTCACACAAGTTGCTTTGCTATTGATCATAGATCCCAGATATTTGAACTTTTCGCACTTGGGAAGCACTGTTCCATTCAAATAAATGTCTGGAATAGGCCTGAGTGGATCAGAGAACGGGCAGCACAAGTACTCTGTCTTTTTTGAACTAATGCGACACCCATTTCCCTCCAAATTGTCCACCCACACATCAAGTACTCGTTGCAGGGATGTAGGATCCTCACTTATGACAGCTCCATCGTCAGCAAAGAATAACTGATGTACCTTGGGGTCCATCACTTTACCTTCAAGCAGATAATCAAGGACTGTAATAAAGAGCAAAGGACTTAAAACGCTTCCCTGGTGCACCCCGACTTTGATTGGGAACTCTTCGGTTACTCCAGCGGGTCTTCTTACTCTTGTCTTTGCTCCTTCGTACATGTCCATGATCATCTGTTACAAGCTTCTCTTCTGAGCAGTAAAGGTATTCCTTTGCATTGGAAAGAACTTAAACTCTTCCTTGTGAAGATACGACAGTGTCTGATCATTGATGGATTAAAATTCAATTTCAAACGTCCTAGATCTAGAGCTTAGCAGATATTCGACTATTACTTCTTCGAGTATTTGGCCATATATGGGAAAAAGGCGAATAAAAAAGAAGGTATGTCAGATTGTGGCTATATAGTTAGAGTCTGGATTGGGAAGGAACATTAGCTCGGTTTTAGATGATCAGTGAAACGAATTCTCTGTCTTAATTCAAACGATCACGGATGTCGGCAACTACGAGTAGACTTAGAGAGGGTTTCATACAGATACCCTTCATGGGCCGAAATTCAATTGATAGTAAGATAGTTGATAGGCGGATTGGGAATGACTTAGTTAATAGTGTATTGGCTGATTGAATGTTAGAATGTGGATTTAAGAGCAGCCAGGGACAATATTGTGTCTACCACTTCGGTAAAGTCATCGTGTTTACTGCCAAACATCTGATGTCTGAAAAAAAAGACAGAAAATACGAAAAGGGGCCCAATACGGTCGCAATCAATGCAATCATAAACTGCCGTACGAAACCAGTGTTAAGTGATTTGGAATGCTATTGACTGCTTCGAACTGGTATACAACTTGAATAGACCTTTTGGGCAGGTGCTTCTTACTTGATCAAGTTCAGTGAACAGTCCACTCTGTTGGATAGTTATTATCATAAGATCATATATAAGTTTTTGCTGTACGTGAGGCCTGCCGTATACTCAAGCAAACCTCTACACCCCTAAATACCATTGCCATCCTCATTGACAACCAGGCGGCTATCAAGGCTATAGTATCCACCACTACATCCTCAAGGCTAGTAGAACAGTCCAAAAAAGAACTCGCCTCGCTTGGTCACCGGCTAAGGATCTGTCTCCTTTGGGTTCCGGGTCACAGCAACATTAAGGGGAATGAGCGAGTTGATGAACTCGCGAGGCAGGGATCTGCCCTTGATGCTTCCCTAGCAAAGGAGATGAACGTCCCGTTGGGGGATAGTAGATAGCAGGGAGTGCGGAACTGCGACATCTCCAGGCAGATGTGGCCTAAATACTCAATGAAAAGAACGCAAGATCTACTAAACAGAAACCGTGATCGCAAGAATACTGGCAGTTAGTACTGGCCCATTGGGGTTCATGCGGCCAGAATAGGAATTGCATTTAATGCACACTGTTGCAGCTGCAATACTGCTGATGAGATAGAAACAATCTTACAGTTCTTCTGCAAGTCAGACAGCGCACCCTAGGTAAACTCTTTTTCGACAACCTTATAGAGCTAGCGGAGATTAGCATTGGGGATATTATCAGCTTCCTCAATGCAACGGGGTGGATTTCAATAATCCTTACCCCCATTTTCTTCTTCTTTTCCCTAGTAGTTAACGTCCTTGTTACATCCGTTAGGTCACTTGAGTTGTGGTAATAAAACGGCGCTTCTGCGCTAATTAAGTGTCGGCATGGTTTGCTACCACTCCCACCTACCTACCATCATAAGATCCACTCTGGTGCTTTCTATCTTATCCAAAAGTTTGTTAACGTTCTTAGATAATTTTTTTACGACCTTTTGTCCCAAAAGTATCAATGACTAGTTTTTCTCAAGTTTTCGTGAGAAAAATCTCCCTTCTTGTCGCTGAAGGTCTACAGTAACACCATAGGGGTTAGGAAGCATATCATGTTAAACCGAACAGACAAAATAGATGACATCTTCTGTCGATGAGTTCTAATAAACTCGTTGCAAGGGCCTGCAATTTTTACGCCACTGTTTTTCATCGACCCAGCAACATAAGACAAATAACAGTTGTTCAAATATTTCTTGCTAATGGTGTTAACATATAAGTTTAAGTTAGTATGCTAGCTTTCCAATGGTAATCATAGAAAGGTCATACAACCTTTTCATAGATACGAAGACATTTCACATTTTTAATGCATTTTCTGTCTCAAGAACAACATTTAATGGCTCCCAAAATGCACCCACTATTCAGCGGCTGAGGGCGAACAATATTCCATGCAAATCAAACCACAACAGTGTGTTGTCTTTAAATCAATCAGTTTATGAACTCACCGAGCTCTGTAAAACATTAAAAACAAAACGTAACGCATTTGCACTTAGTGCTCCTTTTGATGATTTATTAAACACAAAAGGTCAGAGTCAAGAGTCATAAAAACTTCAGATATGTATTTTTTTTTTTTTATTACAAATGTGTGTACTCCCTCATCAAGCAGAAGCTCTCTCCAACAAAATAGGGGATACTATGCCTAGTACTACTGCTTCCGGGCATCCATAAATCAAAATCCAAATTTAATTTCTTAACGCAAAGCGATAAACACTACCATTTGAGTGGCGAGTGCATCTAAACAAAAAAATAAATAAAAAGTTTATTAAACTTAATTTCATTAAGCGAGCGATTGCGTTACGCATTTCGAATGAAATTAAAAATCTAATCACCGTTTCTTCTGACATTTTAAACGCGTTTTCGTGAGCTCTTATCGGTCAAACGAACCAGCTCACATTTTATTGTTTATTGAATGCGTGTGTTATAGGCTTTTTTTTTGTTTTGTTTTGTTTTGTTTTATCATTAATTACTTCTTATTTGATAATTCTGATAATTAAGAAGGGTTCCCGGGGCAGCCAGGGGGGACTCATCCCTTTTTCGTGTCAACACTCTGCAGTCGAATACAACAGAAAAAGCCTAATCAACTAAACTTGTGTGTAGGTACAACAAATCAACGAAAAGAGAAAAGAAACAAAAGAGCAGAGGAATCCAAACGGCTAGCTGGCGTCTAGTCAAACATAGCACCGTCGTCGACGTATGTGTGTCGTGGAAAAGAAAAAAAAAAGTCCAAGAAACCCTCGAAATCAACGAAAAACTTCAACACTCACACCACGATGATTTTGATTATTTTATTATTTTTATTGTTATAGGCCTATGCACGCACTCTTTGCGCGTGTGTGTGTGCATGTGTATCTGTGTGACGAGATTTTTGGAAACTTCATTACAGATTACGTAGCTGGCGAGCGTACAGCAACAAAATAGACGAGGCCCGTTTGTTGGTTTTCTCTGGTGCTCTGGGGGTGAACGACCGCCGAAAATATTTTGTGGCCCCTTCCCCACACACAGTCAGCCTGTCTGTCCACACACAGATACTCCCCTGTACACGCATTGACGTGACTAGAAGAAACTGTAAACATTCGAATTTGAATGTGTATACGCATAGCGCATAGTTCAGTTGAGGGGTGGTGGGATGGTGATTAATGAAAGAAGGGGGCGGTCGGCGCGGTTAGTAGTGTTAGTAGTTTTTGTGTTGCTAGGTTTTTGGGGCTCTCTTTTTGGGGGGAATAAACTTTTCTTCTTTTGTTTGATTACACATGACTAACAGAGGCAGAAACAATTTTTTATTTTTTTTTTTTCTATTAGAAATGTTGGAGGGAGGCGCAATGAGTAAAGTACAACAACAATTGCAGCAGTAGTTGGGCTCCCCTGCTTTGGTCGCATTTTTAATTACACACTCCAAACTTTATCCACAGAAAAACAGTTATTTTTAGAGACGCCTTTTGCATTCGAATGAAAAAAGAAACTAAAAACCAGAAAATAGAAATGAAATAGTTGCGCTGCGTTTACCAAAGTTTTTTTTTTCTTTTTTTTTTCTATTCAATTGGGTCTTTCGGGCTTTCGGGCTTATCGTGGTTTTAGAAGCGTCGTCGTAGTCGTCGACCGTAGATGCAGGCGATATGGTGGAGGCCATAGATAAATAGTTGTCGTTGTTATTGTTATGAATTTGCTGTCTAAATGGTGGTAATCGTTGTTTAAAAAAAAAAAAAAAAACCAAAAAGTCTACTGACATCAGAGACTCACAACAACGCAGGCCATATGCACCACAAATTCATAGATAATGCGAAGATAGTTTGAAGGGGGAATGGGGAGCTGCCTTCCCCCCGGACACTTTGGAGCGATAGGCAATTTGTTTATTAGCTTGGAGCGTGTGCGGCTTTTGATAGACGGTTTATAAAAAAATAAGCAAAACGTGAGAAAGAACAGAAAGCACTAAAAATTGAATGTGACTGCCTTCAAACAAACATGATGGTCTTTGAGATTTTTTGTTGGTATGATTCAGGACTTTGTGTGGTTGTTTGATCAGAGAATCTCTTAGAAGCCACTGGCCTCGTAAAATGACTATAAAAAGAACGGAATTTCTCGATTTGCGAAAATTAATGGAGACGGTGACATACTATAAAACGAATAAATGTAATGTTAATGTTGCGGAAGGCGCCATTGTTTTGGTAGTTCTTGAGGCATTGCTAGGATTCTGTATATATAGGGAGGTACATTTTTTTTTGTCGAGAGCAGGTGGTAAATCTTCTAAAGACGCCATAAGGCCCGACCGCGCGTGCTTATAGTAATGTGAGATTATTACTCACTAAAAAAACACCTCTCTTCAAAATTAATACTACAACTTAGCCGACGCTTATCCAGCTTATCATTCTAAGAACTTTATTTTCTAAAGTTTGTAGGATGTTTCTATTGCTTTTCTTGGTGCAACCCCACAGTTGTGTACCATACGTCCACATTGGCTTTAGCACTTGCTTATAGATAAGCAGTTTGTTATGTAGGCTCAACTTCGAATGTTTTCTGAGTAGCCAGTACATTTGTCGGTATTTGGTTTCGAGGTCGTCGCGTTTCTTTTTTACGTGCGATTTCCATTTAATTTATTTTGCTTCGTTCGCGTATGGCATTTGAGCCGAGTTTTGACATACAGGCAATCTATCCACTTTTTTGTTGGTTAAGTTGACTATCTATCAGCAAATCTATCCATTGCTTTCGTTCAGCACAATACACCAAGAATTCGTCCGAGCGTGGACTTTATTAATAGCATGTTGCAGCTTTCCAGTTGCTGCATCAATAGTATCGCCCGTTGTCAATATCGCCGTATCGTCCGCAAACGTGATGACGACGCAGTTTCTTTCCTTTGGTATATCACACGTGTAGAGTACATATAGAAGCGGGCCAAAGACACTTCCTTGTGGAACTCCGGCCGCAATCTCCCTAAAGTCAGAGTAATCATGTCCCTGCTTAACACGAAAGAATATCTCGGTGAGGTACGATAGTAAGATTGGAAAGAGTTGCCGTGGCAGTACTTACTTTACTTACTTATATCCTTTAACCCCTCGGGGGTCATAGGGCGTCAATCACGCCTGCGCGCCATCGTGTTCGAAGTTTTGCAACGCGTTTGAGCTGCCTCCAACTCATTTCTAAAGAGCTCGATTCCTCCTCAACTGTTCTGCGCCACGTTTGCCTAGGGCGTCCCGCTATTCTGCCTGTCTGTGTGAGCGGATTTCACTGCATGGCGTATTTCGCAATGGAGTTGTCTTCGCGCCGTAGGGTGTATCCAATCCATTGCCACTTTCTTCTTCGTATAGTAATGCTTATAGGCTATTGGCCCGTTCTCAGATAAAGTTGTTCGTTGGAGATGCGGTTTGGCCAAAAAATCCTCACGATGATTCTTAAGCAGTTTACGAAGACTTGCAGCTTGCGTGTGTTAATGGTGTCCACCTTCCAGGTACTGTACCCATAAAGCAGCACTGATTCTACGTTGGACTGGAACAGTCGTAACTTGGTTCTTAAGCTGATAACATTGCTTCTTCAGATTTCGGACAGCATTCCGAACGCAGCTTTAGCCTTCCCGATTCTGCTGCACACATCCAGTTCGGTGCCACCGCGATTAGCCGAGACGACACTTCCTAAATATAGAAAGTTATCAACTTTTTCGACTTCCTGTCCGGCAATGCTAAGTTGAGCGCGGGTATTAGAAGTACTCAGATCTTTTGTTTTGGCTGTGTTTATTTTTAGCCCCACTTTGTTTGCCTCAACTTCTAGATTGTGGGCCATCAGATGAAGGTCCATTATCCGATGTGAAAGTAGACAAACATCGTCAGCGTAATCTAGGTGTTTAAGGTAAGATGTCATAGTCCAACGAATTCCATAATTAGCTTCCGTCAATGCTGCACGAAGTACATCGCTGATAACTACCAAGAACAATAGTGGTGACAGTATGCACCCTTGACGTACTCCACTTTGGACTTCGAAATCGCCCGACACCTTACCATTGTGCACGGCGTGACACTTACCGCCCTCGTATGTAGCCTTGATAATAGCTATAAGTTTTTCTGGAATGCCTCTTCTGCGCAAGGCCAACCAGATAGCATCTCAATTCAAGCTCTCAAAAGCCTTCTCGAAGTCGATAAACAGTAAATGTAGCGGAGACCTATACTCAACGCATTGTTCGATTATGATCCGTAATGTGTTTATGTGGTCGATGCAGGAGGATCCAGCGCGAAAGCCTGCCTCTGTTCGACATCGAGAGTTGAATCTAAATGTTCTTTAATTCGTTCTAGAATTATTCTAGCTATTATTTTGGCTACAGCTGGAAGAACACATACACCTCTCCAGTTACCGCACTCCATCAAGTTACCCTCCTTTGGAAGCTTAATGATCATCCACCTTTTCCACTCCTGTGGAAATTGTTCGCTATCCCATGCTCTCCGTATTAGAGGGTGCAGCACATGTGTCGATGTATTTGTCGCCGCTTGAAATAGTTCGGCAGGGATGTCATCAATCCCCACCGCCTTGTTCCTCTTGAGGGACTTGATTGCTGTTATTATTTCGGTTTTACTGGGAGGTACGGTGCGAATTCGGGAATTTGTTGCTTCGAACTGCTCATTCGAATTCAAGATCATACCGACGTCGTCTAAGTGATTTAGCACTGTAGCAAAATGTTCTCTCCATCTAGTGAGCTGATCCTCATCCGAAATCAGAAGGTTACCGTCTAGACTCTTCACTGGATGTTGTTTGGAGTTTCGACCACCAATGAGCTCCTTAGTGATGTTGTAAACAGTCCTACTGTCGCACCTACTCGCTGCTTCTTCAGCCCTTGAGGCCAGTGAGTTGACATATTGACGTTTGTCACGTCTTACACTACGCTGCACTTCTTTCTTCTTCGTACGGTATTAGGCTTCAAGCTTGGTTCTCTCTACTGCTGAGGCCGCTGCAATCCGAGCCTTGATTGCTGTACGCTCATCGATTCGTCTCCAGGTGTCTGTTGAAAGCCATGTGCGGTGGTGTTTATGCTTTTTCCCGACATACGTGCGTGCCCCAGTCGCAAAAGCAAAAACCGTGGTAGTAGTCGTTGCAATTTATAGAATATATATTTATATATATATATATATATTATATTTATAGAAATACACCACAGCAAATCTTTATTTCTTCCAGAGCTTTCTCAATCACGTCAGTTATTTTGTGGACTTGGTCAATTGTAAAATGTTTGATTCTAAATACAAACTGATGGTCAGGAAATAGACATCTTTCTTCGATTATGGGCTGTAGACGTTTAGAAAGAAGATTTTCAAATATTTTTGAGATAACCGGCAATAGGGAAATAGGCCGACAAGATTTCTTCTCATTAGCGGTTTGCCTGGTTTCGGGACCATTATAATCTCGGCGACTTTCCATTGTCTCGGAACGTAGAGCAATCTGAATGAAGCGTTGATCAAATAGAGCAGTTTGATAAGAGCTTCATTCGGCGATTCCTTGACCACCTGCGCCGTTATCAAGTCGTAACCCAGAGCTTTTTTCGTCTTTAGATTTTTAATCACTTCCCTTAATTCAATCAATGCAACTGTTTTTACTTTAAAATTGTGAGATGTCGTGACTGGGGAGTCGGGCGTTAACGAACGGCCGTCGAACGGCTTAAACGTTTCTTCTTAGTGCAAAGCAAAAAGTTTTCTTTGTCGCCCTTGGCCCAGTTTCCATCGTTTTTCCGAATTGGTGGCGCTTGCATTTGAGGTTTCCGGAAGCTTTTAGCGCTTTCCAAAGCGAATAATTTGATTCTCTTTCACCGGACAGATTTTCAAGTTAGGTCGCTATCTTTTTGCTCTCAAATTCCCGAATACTATCTCTAAGGCGGTTGCATAGTCAGTTTAGGACAGTTTTATGCTGCGGTGCACGAGTGATTTGCCATTTCTTTCGTGCTTATCGTTTCTCCCCCAGCAGTTCAATGATTTCTCTGGGATACTTTTCGTTGCGGTCGATCTTATAGCTTTTAGAAGGAGTATTTCTCCATGCCGCTCTTTGAGTTGCTTCCACGAAACGATCAACTTTGTCCTCCAGTTCACAAGGTGTTTTAAGTGACACATTGAAGGCGATATTTGTTTCGTAATCATTTCTAAAGTCCTCCCAGTTTGTTCTATTGCTAGTAAGTCTTGCAGGTCCTTTTTTCTTGATCAGCGCTTCTCCAAGTACTAAAATAACCGGAGAGCGGTCAGAAGACAGATCAAAATATTCTTTGACTGTAATAAACTTTTCGTTAATGCCTTTTGTAACGAAAAAATCCATAAGATCGGGAATTTTTTTCTGAGTCGGTTGGCCAATAGGTCGGTTTTGCTGTCGAATAAAAATAACAACCGAATTTATTTGCAACTTCGTAGAGAATTTTTCCTTTAGAAGATGTACATCTTGAACCCCAGAAGGTGTGCTTCGCGTTGAAATCAATAAGTGAAATGAATAAAATAACCAATAAGAAAATTTGAAACAAGGGCATTGAAGACACGAAAGTAGTCGTATTTTTCTAGTGTGCATCGCGACGGACTGTAAACAGATGCTACATTGTAACTCAGGTGTTTATTTTGAACCCTTACCAGGCACAACTAAAGTTTTTCCAGCTCTATGCTTATATCGAGCGAGTGTTCGATGTTAGTTTTAATGAATAAGGACGAACCTCCCCGCGCTTTATCAGAAGGATAATAAGCGTGATAACCAGTGTAGCCTCTTATACTTATTTGCGATTCCCTTGTTAGATGGGTTTCGGAGGCCAAACATATGTCGATATTTTCTCTAATTAGGAACATTTCTAATTCGTTAGATTTTTGTAAGAGCCCATTTGCATTCTGTGTTACTATTTTAAGCAAAGAGTCCATATTTACTTAGATTTAGATGTAAGGTTACAAAAGCTTTCGACGTTACTGAGACGTTCGAGGATCCGTTTGTTAATTTCACATTGTTCCTCGAACTTAGCATAGATGCATTTCAGAATATCTTTCAGCGGATCAGAGGGTGGCTCGTCGTTCCGTTTGGTTGCTTTGACTGCAGCCTGTGAACTCCAGATAACTAGGGTTCGCTGGCTTATCCGATGTTATTTTTCGTTCAGCCTTTTTAGTGGACGAATTTGACGTACGTTGACCCGGCTTAGAAGGCTGATTGACTGGTTTAGTAGCCTGCACTGCTGATTAGAGCGTGCTTTCAGTCGGCTCAAGAGTCTGTACAACTGGCTTACAAGCATGCTCCGTCTGCTTAGCAGCACGTTCTACCGACTTAGGAGCCCGATCGACTGGTTTCGTTCCCCGTACAAACGGCGTTGTAAATTTTCTCCGTCGTATCTGTTATTTCTTTGCGACCTCGCTACCGCGATAATTTTCTGGATACCTTCCTTTGCAGTTAACGCAAGTAGCTTTCTCATTTTTGCTCAAACTGCAATTTTCCGAAGAGTGTTTTCCGGCGCACTTAACGCAGCGCGGCTCTTTCCGATAGTACGCCTGTGTATGATTAAACTCTTGGCATTGCTTGCATTGAGGGATTGTCTTCGTGTTGACACGTAGCGGCTCGATTTTAACGACCATACTCATGATTGTACGAATATTATATATCTTTTCCTGGCTTTCCGTTTTATCGAATGATAGCACAAAAAGCAGGAGTTTACGTTTCACTATAGCTTCTTCTCCACGGTCGGGTCGTTTTCTCTCTTTTTTTTAAAAGTTCACGGCGTCGAGAATGCTATAATCTCTATCGCGTAAATCACCTATAACGTCTTCTTTAGCGCATGATGGATGAAGTCCTCTAGCTACGACCCAAAGAATTATACGAGTAGTTTGCAACGCCTGTAATATTTATTGGTGGAGGTGCGCGTTTGCTTTCAATTTGCTTTTCTGCTTTTGGCTGCACTTTGCGATTAGGTTCGTGTTGCGGAACAACCTCTGGCGATGAACCGGCCTTACGTTTTTTAGATGGTTTTCGTTTGAGTGTTCAATCCGTTTCGCGCGCAAGTTCTTCTTCGTCCGTACTGTAATGATAGCTACCAGGAGAAGGCTCACTATGAATAACCGTATGCGTTTTTGAAGACTCGTTTGAAGCAAAGGTGCTCTATTCTTTGATTCAATTTTGTCAAATTTGCTTTTGTGCTCTCGACACAACAGCTCCATTTCATCGAGCCTCTTTCAGAGCACGGCGTTTTTCATTTCCAGAGCACTCTGTTCCAAATCTTGCGTTTTCCCTAATTAACACATCCGGATTCGCGAGGCTTTCATTTTTGTGCTTCAGGAGAAGTCTTTCGAGACGGAGATCTTTGTAGCCTTGAGCTTTTCCTAAATGGGTTGACTAAAATTTTATGCAATAAATAGCTCTCCCCAGAATCCGTAGAGCATGCCCCTTGCGAGGGTGGAATTTCCAGTTGAACTGGACTGCCACCTGGGGTATCAATACCGTTAGTTTTGTTTATTGCATTCATTTTTTATTACCGTAAGAAAGACGGTGGGTTGGTATTTTAGTCACCTTTTACGACAGGCATGCCTACCGTGGGTATATTCTGTCCCCTATCCTACAGGGGGAGTCCAAAAACAGTACTAGTGAAAACATTTTCTAAATCAGCCCACTGACACGCCCATTTCTTAACATTTTTATTAGTAATCAAAAAAGAATAAAATGCAGTTCTTGCTATTTTCTAAAGGTCCAATCTCTATATCTAAATTTTAGAAGCCATATTTTGTGTTTGTCCGAAAAAAAATATAAAATTGGTAGGCTAATGAAACCTCAAGCTAATTATACGTACATATGAATCGATCTTTAACGAAAAATGTGTTGCCTTCTGATCACATTTATGTATCCTTTTATGTCCTTTAAAACACTTTTTTTTTTACTTTAAACGCCCCTAACTTCAAAATAGCTCAACCACTTTGAATAAAATTAAACTATTTGATTATTGCATAATCGGTAAAGAGTTTGAGATTTCAAACATTAGTCTATGCGTCCTTCAACCGGAGTAGTGAGCGAAAATATAAGTTCCTGCGTAAAAAAAAATCATAAACTATCGTGAGTAGTTGCTTAACGAAGTTACTTAACGTGTTTTTTTTTTTTTTTTAATTGTCTATGTACATACTGTCTATGCGTACAGTGAAAATTGAGGATTTAGCTTAAGGGTAAGAAATTACCTTATAGAAATACCCTTATATTAATTAAACGAGTTGCTGGTAATAATCCTTATTTAAAGGGAGCATAAGGACTTATAGCTTTGGATGCGGACGAACGTGGGTGCGTCAAATCAAAGGTAAATGTTATTGTCTTTCAGAAAACCGACAGTACTCTAAAGAAGTGTACATTGCATACCCTATGCAAATTGGATAATAAAAGACCCAGCGAGGCGGGTATAACCAGCTAGTAGATTACATTTGGCCACGCCCACTTTTTGGGCCCTCTTTATTCAAAAGACCAGATTTTAATTAAATCCTTGAAAAGTCAAAAAAGAAGTTAAGTTATTTCGGAACGCCACGCACACTTTAATAGGAAGTTATGAAATGATAAGAGAGGGGGTATAGCACGACCCGTTTCAGACGAATTTGAACCATTCTCTTGGTTTTTTTTTTTTTGTTTAATGTTGAGTAAAACGGTTGGTTTATAGCGCCCGAAGAAAGGTTTAAGTATATCGGGTAATTCATTAAGACCTGTTTTTTTTAAATTTTAAATAAAACACATGAAATGAATTTGGATGGTAAAGCCTTTATTATGGCTATATTACTTGGTGTAAATGTTGCCCGCGACTACGCCGTACATGGTCCATTCTGAAGGTCCAATTTTGGATCACTGCTTCCAGCGTTGCGACCGGTATTTGCCGCATTACGCGAATAATGTTGGCTTCCAAATCCAATCCAATGGATCGTAGCTGGCTTATCGGCAAAGTCTTTTGACTTCACATAACCCTAAAGAAAAAAGTCTTAAGGTATGATATCACACGGATTGTAGAGGCAATAACGGACTCGGAAGGTCGTTGATGCACACCATATGTTGCTCGAAGCGCACGAAAAACATTTTTCACAGAACGCTGATTTTCATAATACCATACAGCTGAATAATTTGGAGACTTTGTTGAGGTGTGAGCCTTTCCATAATGATTTGTCAACCAATACAGAATAAAAATAACACGACACCATGAGGCCAGTTACGCGTGATCTGTAAAAAAACCTATTGAAAAAAAAAACAAGTCTAAATGAATCACCCTTTATACGGATGTGGGGAAGAGGCCGCACGTGTACTACGATTGAACAGACGGACAGAAGGGACACAACTATATATTTCCGAACACTTGTGATGGATGTATCGATATAGGAGCGCTAAGCATCCTACATTCCGGCGGTATTCTAGCGCCGGAATTTGGTTGCAGATAAACTGATCACCAATCAATCTACAAGCTTGTCGCTGAACACGATCAAGCAAACTCAAGCAAGTAGCGGGAGCTCCCGCCCAAACATGTGAGTTATATTCAAGGTTCGGGCGAATTTATGCTTTATAGGTCGTGGCCAAATCAGTTGGAGTGAAAAAGCGTTTACATATTTTGAGGAAACCAAGGCATCTAGCACCACCTTTTGCAGCATCAGTAATCAGCTTGTTCCAACGTAGGTGGGCTAATGTGTATCCCGAGCATTGACAGGCCATTAGATTCCTCTAGATCAACTCCATCCATTTTTAGTTTGGCAACGTTGCTGTCAGTCCTTATAGATAGGAGACAACACTGAGTTTTTGGCACGTTGAACTCAACTCGGTTTTTAACACCCCAATTGAAGATTGCATCAATATCAGGGTTAAATTCGGTTGACATTCGCTGTCGCCGGGACTCTACAACGTGGGGCCCTTGTCGTGGAGTCATTAAAGAATAAGCGAAGTCAAGAGTGCTGTCATCCGCGAAGGAGTGGTTTGAGTCGGAGAAAGAGGGTCGGAGAGAGGACTGACCCCTGTGGAACACCAGCATTAGTTCAGAAGGGGGTGGAAGTATATCCATCTAACACAACTTGTATTGATCGATTACTTAAGAAAGCCTTGGAAATATTAAGAACAACTATTCTGCATTCACCATGTTGATGGATGCATTGGTTTCATTTGTCCGACAGGTAAAACATTAGGTTACCAGTGGAACGCTGTTGCCTGAAATCATACTGACGGTCATTAAGGAGATGGTTTCTTTCTAGGTATCTCATGAGATGGTAATTGACAATGCTCTCCATCACCTTAGAAAGCACTGACATTAAAGCTATGGGTCGGTAGTTAAAAGGGGAGGTTTTATCGCCATTTTGGGGAATTGGCTGAACATGCGTTTTCATTTCCATCTACGCGGAAAAGTGTCTGTGTAATAGAATACATAGAAGATCTTGCGTAGAGGTTTGGCCAGGGTAGAAGAACACCTCTTCAAAACAAGGGGCGGAATTCCATCTAGACCTGAAGATTTGTTGCAGCTGAGATCTAGCTACTAGAATATTGAACACGGTTCAGCATATGTGGAGAAAGAGAGCTGTCTGGTAAGGGAAGGAATTTGCCGCGAATATTGCAGCTAGCAGATCGGCTTTCTCTTTGAAGTCTGTGCTATTCATATCATTGTAGGCAAGAGCTGGGATTGCTGATAAGGCGGATCCTTTCATTCTTTTAACGAAGGGCCAAAAGGATTTACTGCCTTTAAGACATTGTAGTATTTTTTGCCTCACTCTTGTTAAAAGAGTCATAAATATGGGAAGAAGTCTTACAATAAGGTATGTAGGTAGGTAGGTAGGTGTTGGTTCTTCTAAGAAAAAGAAGGGCCCAATTAGCACTAGGTGCCGTTTTGATACCATAAAACTCGTGTACCTGGATGTAAAAGGTGTGATAGTGGGAGTCTCTAGATTCAGCCTGTGGAGTTTAAATGGATTATTAAATCTTTAAGGTTTCTCTCTGAGACTTCCTCAAAGGAATCGAAAAAAGGCTTTCCTAAAGTTCGTTGTCTGGCCCTAGCCGAACAGGCGCATTAAAAGTGGATAAGTTTTTCTTTCTCAGTTGCGACATTGCAACTGCGACAGTATGTTTTGTGTGGGATACCTAGTTTGACTGCATGGTCTCCTATAGGCCAGTGACCCGTGGTGGTTGCTGTTATCCTGGCGATACCCGTACGCGTTCTGTTTAAGAAGTCGGTTGCTTTTGCTTTGTTGTAGTTTGGCCACATAGTTCTAGAAATTTTTTTTTTTTTTTTTTTTTTTTTTTTTTTTTTTTTTCGTGGGTAGGTGAAAATCTTCATGAGACACTATGAGACCGTGTACTCATAGTAGTGTCAGATTTCTACTGACTAAAAACACCCTTCCCTTCGTTTTGTTTACTACGACTAAGTTTGACCTTATCAAGTAGTTTAAGCTTCAGATTTATATTCGCGTGAGGCAGGTAGATTTTCAATAAAAGCACCTGCTGAAACCGTCATGACATGCGGCTTTTTGTCTTATAGCGCTAATTCGAACGGTTTCGTTCTTTGAAGTCGGCGCGTAAGATTTGTCACATCCAAAGTTTGGAGTATGGCACAGTTGCAATGGCCATGAAGACGAATACGAAGCTTGCGAGCGAAGTTTTTTATTTCGTCCTCCACGGTAGCTATCCCTAAGTCTCTGTGGATATCATTGTTTCTGATATACCAGGGAGCGTTCACGATTATTCTTATAATTTTATTTTGCAATGATTGTATGAGATTCCTATTGCTTGGTTTGGTACAACCCCAGAGTTGTATACCGTACGTCCACACGGGTTTAAGCACTTGCTTATACAGAAGCAGTTTGTTATATACGCTTAGTTTGGAATATCTTCCAATTAGCCAATACATTTCTCTAAGTCGATTTTCGACTTCGTCACGTTTCTTTTTAACGTGAGGTTTCCATTTAAGTTTCGCGTCTAGTGTCATTCCCAGATATTTAGCTTCGTTTGCATGCGGTATTTGTACCGAGTTAATGAAAACGGGAAGGTTGATTATTTTCTTGTAAGTGAAGTTAACATGCGTCGATTTGGTCTCGTTAAGAACAATGCGCCAAGTTTTTGTCCACTCACAGATTTTATCCAAGGCTCGTTGGAGTTTTATGGTTGCTGACTCGATTGAACTTTCCGTTGCCAAAATAGCCGTATCGTCCGCGAACGTAGCTACAATAGTGCCTTCAGTTTGAGGTATGTCCCGAGTGTACAGCAAGAATAAGATAGGCCCAAGGACACTTCCTTGCGGAACTCCGGCGGCGATTTCTTTAAAATCAGAATATTCAGTTCCGTGCTTAACACGAAAAAGTCTGTTTTTAAGGTACGATTCTAAGATCTTATGAAGTTGCTCCGGAAGGATTCGTCTTAGCTTATAATTCAATCCATCGTGCCAAACCCTGTCGAAGGCTTGAGATACATCAAGAAAAGCGCTAGAACAAATCTTTTTCTCCTCAAGGGCTTTTTCAATTTCGTCGGTTATTCTATAAACTTGGCCAATTGTGGAATGCTTGATTCTGAACCCGAATTGGTGGTCAGGTATTAGGCGTCTCTCTTCAATGACCGGAAGAATCCGTTTCAGAAGGAGTTTTTCAAATACCTTCGATATTATTGGTAGTAGCGATATCGGTCTGTACGATTTTTTGTCATTTGGAGATTTTCCCGGTTTCGGAACCATTATGACTTCTGCGACTTTCCATTGATTTGGAACGTATAATAATCTAATGGAAGCATTTATTAAATAAAGCAATTTTAATAGTGCCTTTTTTGGTAATTCCTTGAGGATTTGTCCGGTTATTAAATCATAGCCAGGAGCTTTATTGTTCTTCAGGTTTTTCATTGCCTGGCAAAGTTCTATAAGTGACACACTTTTTATTCTAAGGTTGTCAGATGTCGTAGTCGTACCGGTAAAATCGTCTACTAATGTTTCTCCATCAAATGGCTTAAAAGTTTCTTCTAAGTGCTCGGCAAATAGATCCGCTTTTTCTTTGTCACCTTTTGCCCATTCGTCGTTGTTTTTTCTTATCGGTGGCGAATGTATTTGCGGTTTTTTAATTCTTTTGACAGCTTTCCAGAGCGAGTAATTAGTAGTTTTTTCGGCGGTTAAACCTTCAAGATAAGCTGAAGTCTCTCGGTTTTTTAGGTCTTGGATCGCTTTTTTAAGCTTATTGCATAAGAAATTCGAGTGGGTTTTATGCTGGGGAGCGCGAGTTTGTTGCCATATTTTGCGTGCTCTCCTCTTTTCTCGAATAAGTTCTTTTATTTCCGGCGGATAATAAGCTTCATTGCATGGGACTTCTTTCCTCCTTAAAGGTGTATTTTTCCACGCGGCATTTTGTATTGATTCAATAAATTTGCCGAGCTCATCTTCTATTTCGAAGGGTGTTTTGAGCGATACATTTAAGACAATATTTTCTTCGCAATCAGTTCTAAAGTCGCGCCAGTTAGTTTTTTTGTTAGTTAATCTAGGCACAGCTTCTACTGTCATTAGTCGGTCACTTATTGTCAAGATTACCGGCGAGTGATCTGAGGAGAGATCAAAGCTTTCCTCTACTTTCGCAAAATTTGAAGATACTCCTTTCGCTACGAAGAAGTCTATTAGGTCCGGTGTTTTTGCTGTATCAGAGGGCCAATACGTCGGTTTCCCCGTCGAAAAGAAATCAACCCCGAATTGCATACTGGCTTCGTACAGAAGTCTGCCTTTCCGTGAATTGGATCTGGAACCCCAAAAGGTGTGTTTTGCGTTGAAATCGCCACCTATAATGAAATTCGGTCCAAGTGAGTCAAGGAGACGTACAAAGTCGTTACTTCGAAACGTGCATCGCGGAGGACAATAAATGGACGCGATGTTGAAATATGAGTGCCTATTCTTAACTCGAACTGAGCTTGTTTGCATTGTATCGATTTCAATCGTCGTATTTATGGAGTGCTCAATGCAGTCTTTAATGAATAAGGAGGATCCGCCTCTAGCTCTTCCGGAAGGGTGGTATGCGTGATAAGCACGATACCCTCTTATTTTTACTCCGGATTCCTTTGTCAAATGAGTTTCAGAGATCAAGCAAATGTCAATGTTGTCATTCCGTAAGAATACTTCTAATTCGGCGTTTTTTTGTAGAAGGCCGTTTGCGTTCCATGTTAAAATTTTTAGTAACTGATTCATATTCATATGGGAGTTCTTTTCTGGCGAGGTTTTAACTCGAGCTTGCTCAATTTATCAAATATGACTTTGTTTACCTTCGTTTGCTCCTCAAGTTTCGCAAGAATTATAGAGAAGACTTGGGAGACTGGGTCTACCGTAACACCGCTTTGCTTGGTTTCTAGCGACGCAGCTTGAGCATATGTTAGCGTCTCTGGAGATTGTGGCTTTTCCTTTGATTTTGCCGAAGGAACTTTACTTTGCTCGACTCTCGTCTTAAGTTTGACGTGTTTATTGACGGTCGTTACCCTTGGCTTAGCGATTTCACGACTATTTTTAACCGGTTCTGCGTTCTGGCGTTGAATATTTTTAAATGTGTCTCGCCTTTTTTGAAGCTCTTTTGCCACTTCGCAACCTCGATAGTTCGCTGGGTGCTTTCCTTTGCAGTTAATGCAGGTAGCCGGGGCCTGCTTATTTAGGTCACACTTTTCTGAGAGATGGTTACCAGCACATTTTACGCATCTCGGCTCTTTTTGACAATACGACTGTGTGTGATTAAAGCCTTGACAGCGTTTACACTGAGGTATCGATCTCGTACTCGTACGCATAGGCTCAATCTTGACTACGATATTCAGAATAGTTTTAACGTTATAAATATCGTCTACATTTTCGCTCCTGTCAAAGGTAAGCATAAAGAGCGGAAGTCCATGCTTGACCATGATTTCCTGGCCTTGTTCCGTTTGTTGCTTCACCTTTTTGAGAATATTGACGGCATTAAGAATTTTCAAACCTTTAGCTTTGAGGTCGTTCATTACGTCGTCTTTTGTGCACGAGGGGTGGAGACCCCTTGCTATAACACGCAGTGGTCTTTCTGACTTATTTTCATAAGTATACCACTGGATTTTTTCCGTGTTTAATTTTTGTGATATTGCTCGGTAGCCATCGGAGTCATCAACGTTAATTTTCCACGCATTGTTCCTGAGTGACGTTACCTTGAATTTCGATGTCGTCGTACCTTTAAGAAGGCAATGTAGCTTACTGTAGTCCGTTATGCCAACGACGTTTATTGCAGGCGGAGGACGTGCTTTAGCTTGAGTTTGTTTTGGCTTCGGCTCATTTTGCTTGTCTTCTTTTCGCGGCTCGATTTCGGGCGAAGAGCCGGCTCTGCGTTTTTTGCTAGGTCTTTTCTTTAAGACGCAATTCGTTTCGCGTGCAAGCTCTTCTTCGTCCGTGTGATATTGTGGATTAGCTGCGCGGGGAGGGGAATCTTCGCGTTCTTTTTGTAAAAGCGAGTTCTTTAGAAGCTTGTTTTCCTCTCTCAGCATGTCTACCTCTTTTTTGAGCTCTTGGTAGAGCCGATCCATTTCATCAAGCCTATTGCGAAGTTCGTTATTTTCCTTCTCAAAGCTTTTACATTTCTCTAAGTCCTGTTTCTTGTGCGCTTGCACTTCCGGCGGACTTTTTTTCCCGGAGACATTCGGTCTTGATGGTGGAGACCGAGGTACCCTTGAACTTTTTATAAAGGGATTTATCAATTGCAATAATTGGCTCTCCCCAGAATCCGTAGAGCCTACCTCCGAAGAGGGTGGATTTTCCAGTGAACCTGGACTGCCACCTGGGGTATTAAATCTTTTCGTTTTACTCATTGCATTTTTTTGTATACACTTTAAGCCCGGTATACGAAGGGTGGATTTTAGTCGCCTCTTACGACAGGCATGCCTACCTCGGGTATATTCTAACCCCTACCCGAAGGGGGTAGTTCTAGGAATGACACAGTTTGTTTGCCTAGTTCATCTGAGGTTGACTTCGGCAAAGAATTTTGAGGATATTTCTGCTTTGACTGCTCTAAGCGGAATCTGAACTGATTTTGCAATAGAGCTGTGGAAAGCTGAGCCTTGCCTAGCAAGTTCATCAGCAAGTTCGTTTCCATAAACGTTACTGTGCCCTGGAACCCAAATCGGGGTAACCTTGAGTTGGCTCTCTCATTTTGACATTCAAGCACTAACTTGGAGGATGTAGTAATCGATGCAATGGCTTTTATGGCTGCTTGGCTATCAATAAAAATAGCGATCTTTTGCCTTGGCGTTATATTAGCGTGTGTTTTGATCTGATGACAAGCTTCCCGGACAGCGGGTAATTCTGCCTGGAACACACTGGCAGAATCCGGAAATCTATATGATTTAGAGGTGTTCAAGGATTCGGAGAATACATCTGCACCGACTCCATGGTCCATCTTTCAACCGTCTGTGTAGATTGTTATATCGAAATCCTTAATCACCTATCCATCCTGCCATCCTGATCCTGTGAAGAATTGAACATCGAAGCGATTTGTGAAATTCAATTTGGGTATAATGAAATCTGTTGTGGGCAAAATGAGTTCTCTCGGCAGAGAGTTTAACATGTTACTATGCTAATAGGGTTTCATAACCCAGCACCCAGAATCCTCGAGTCTGACCGCACTGTGTGAAGTATGTACCTACATGGTGGTATGTACTTATTTGATACTCGTATAACAAAAGCAAACAACGTTTTCGGATGTAAATGATCCAGATTCTTCGTGTTTAAAATGTACTGTCGGTTGCACATAAGAAACCTGAGGACAGCTTAAACAATTTTGCATACGATGCTTTTGAAATGCTGAATCATCTACGTAAGTCAAGCTCATGAAGAGGAGTGTCCCAAGAGGAGTGTTAAAGAGCTGTAATTGTTGACGTCAAATTGAACACTATCGCTGCACATTAAAATAAAATCGCAATCATGAGTTTGAATACTTGTCCATAAAACATACTTTATAAATTCCAACCCCATCATAAAAATCATTTTTCTATTAGAAAAACGTCTTCTTTACATAGATCGATTGATAGACAAAATCAAGAAACAATCAAATCCATTAAATATCAGTATTCACCCTGGCAACACAACGCAAACAAGCAAACAAACGTAGAAACAAAAATAATTGCTTTGCAGACTATCTACAACATAATACCACTCAGAGACACCATTCAATTGAATGTGAAGTGCATCGCGCTTATTCTGCAGTACAATACCCGATGCATAGCAATCTGCATTGTACGAGCCCATAAGCAAAAATCAAGTCACACACCGCACCACCACCAACAACAACAACAACAACACAACTCAAAGATACAAACAAAAAAGCACCGAAGAACTGCATAAAATTCTTTGCAAATCACTTAATTTGCATATTTCAAGTGTAGGCCAACTCTGGCGAATGTGTCGGAATGGTAGGACCTCAATTTAGATTGGCACACAAACCGAAAGAAGCCGAAGAGAAACACAGGCGAGCACACAAAAGACGTGATAAAAAAAAGCCACATCGCATCGAGTCACAATCCGTAAAACCGCACACCGCCTGTCAGTTTTGCAGTTGCAATAAAAAAAAAAAAATGAAGGGCGCACAAGCAAAGTATCTATAGCAAGGAGGGGCTGTATCTCTGCACACGCAGGATACGATCATCGATCGTGGATCAATAGTACGAGTACGCCATGCAATTACACACTCATTAGGCTATTACTCACCTTTCAAATCGAAAACAATTCGATTTGATATTTACGTGGCATTTGATCTGTTTTCAGTATCTAATGTATCTCTGAATGCATCTGAGGCAATTCGCAATTTATAGCGCGGGTGCGTGCACTACCAGAGGGATGAATGGGCTATAAAAACTTAAATTTTTTTCGTTTTATTACGTAATCACTGCAAATGCGAAGAGGCAAACGAAAAACCACCAAACTCACCACCACGCGAAAAAGATGCTGGAATTAATAAAAAAAAAAAAAACTGGTAAATCAACAATTCATTTCAATATACAGAAACATTCGTATGCTGTGCACAAAGATGTCTTTCATTGCATTCAAAAGAGATATTTTCAATTTATTATTGAATACGTGCGATACGGTGTATAGATACTTTTGGTATCTTTAAATGCGCGTGGTTGATGCCACAACATAACAAGTGCCAAGTTAATAAATTCAAACATTTATGATTGGTTGTAATTCACTTGCTTATTTCAAATCGAAGAAAACGGACGTTGTCTTCCAAAAAAAAGAAACAAACTTAAGTAAGGGGCACCAAACCACACGCAGATACTAAAACAACCTGCACAAACCAACTGCAGTGGTGGTTACATTTCGCATTGACACACTTTTTTTTTTTTTTACTTTATAAAACTTTGACCATTTCTTGAGTGGTTAAAGTGTGTTTTTTTTTTACCTTCTGGACGTTTAAAAAAATAAAGTTAACCACTGTAGAAGGTATTAGAGCCACAGGTTACACTTCAGTAACGAGTTTCATTTGGACTTTGGGTTTTTAGGCGTTCGTTCTTCGTATTCGCATAAAAACTCTAAAATCACCATCTATGTAAGTTCAAGCCTCTAGAGTAATACCAAGGACAATTGAGTGCATTTTATTCCAGTAATTAAAAAACAAAAAAATAAACAACTTGAGACTTCTAGAATTGAAAGTATCTATCGATCTGCATCGCAGTTGTGCGTAGTGTCGCAATTTGGTATGCCATTTTTGTTTTCGCATTCTGTGTGGAAAATTCTGTTTAGGATAACTAATTACACCTGATCACGATTTAGCTTGGATTAATTTGACATGTTTTGAGTAGTTGACAGCAGTCTGCTGGAGGGGTAATGGATACGAATTTATGCGTGACGTAAAGTATTCATTTTATAACAAGAGATTGAGTTAGATGCATCTAATTAATACGTAGTAAACTTCATTAAATTATGAGCGAATTCGAAACTCAGTCCAATGGAATTTCTGTCCAATGACAGAAAACATCGGGCTGAGATGCCTACTCCTCAAGGATTCAGGGTATTAGGTGCTACAAATTTGATTGCCACATTATTTTATGTAGAAGTCATGTCTGGTTACAACCAATCAATAACAGAGTGCGTGAATTTGATTTACAAACAATCTACTCGTACGACTGTAGATCGTAGATTGTTGAAGACGTCACCTTATCACTGCGGCCACATTGGGCCTATTGTGATTTCCTCTAATATTCAAGCTCACTCAGTATGCCTGATTTGGTGATGAACTCTACTATGTTTTTGAGTGAGCTTGCAGATAGGTCTTCTGCTTCAAGGTGGAATTTATCTAAATAACGTAACGACGCATTCTGATTAGACAGTACCGCGTGCTCTCCTACCGGCCAGTGTCCCGTGATTATCGCGATTATACGGGCAATGTCTTTGCGCGTTCTCTTCAATAGGTCGGTTGTTTTGGTCTTGTTGTAGTTAGGCCACAACAACAGATGGAGTAATCTAGCTACGTGCGCATCGACCAGGAAAATCTGGCCCTTACTTGACCCAAAGAAAACCAAAAATCTCCTTTCATTAAATAGAAGGAACATAAGCTTCACAGTAGGAATAGTCACAGGACACTGCTTGTTAGGTAGACACGCCACTAGAATGGGTGTCCCAGCAAACGATTTCTGCAGAAGCTGCAGAGATGAAGAGGAGGAGGAGAATAGTCTCCACCTCATTGGCACATGCCCAGCGCTAGCCGCACTAAGAAAAAAGGTACTAGGCGAATACTTCTTTGAGGACCTAAGTGACCTGTCTAACATAGACATTAGAAACTTAAATAGATACATAGGTAAATCCAACTGGTTTCGCTGAAATGCCCCCCCTCCACATCACCACCACCCCTCCTCGTTATTGGTTACTATCAATCCCCAAGAGGTACTGCAACAGACACCTCCCTAGATCGATAGCTAACCCTCCCATAGCACTAGACCAGTGCCTGTAAATAACATTACTGCATAGAGGTAACAGAGATTGATTGAGTCAATCAATCCCTCTATTACTCACATGCACACTACCTACACGGTGAACTAGGTATTAAGGGTTTGACTGAAGCAGTCACCCTACCTAGCCAAACCATCCCCTAAAGTTCGACTGCATACTAGTGCAAGATTGACTGCATCAGTCATCTCGCTCTACTTTGCATTCCCCACTATTTCCACGGTCCACCTAGGTACGGGTTCGATTGAAACAATCACCCTACCTAGTTCACACTTTATACATAGCAGTACTTAGAGTTCGATTGAATCAGTCGCTCTATGTACGCTTATGCTTCTCTACACCTACACGGTCCACCTAGGTATGAAGGGTTTGACTGAATCAGTCACCCCACCTAGTCAATAGCATGCATAACAGTAATTAGAGTTAGACTGAATCAGTCACTCTACTATACGTATGCACCTCTACGCCTACACGGTTTATGGGACCTGCAAATAATAACTTGCACGCACAGTATAGGGGGTTCGATTGAATCAATCACCCCCCATCACTTGCTGCACACTATACCTTCTCGGTACACCTTGACTTCAGGGTTGACTGAGTCAGTCACCCTCTCTACCCTTTTCAGTCAGCATTCTCTGCCAACACCCTCATGAGAAAGGTTAAGGTTCCCCTGGTTACCGGTGACTCGACCAGTCATTACTCATGTAGTATCACAATGGACCCATGTGGTCTAAGTGCGTCCTGACCCTGTCAGGACAGCCACTTTTACCTAACCTAACCTAACCTAGGCCACATCTTTCTGGATATGACGCAGTTCGTTAACCTAGACCATTTAAGGTTAGCTTTTCTTAGAAAGATTAAGGACATGTTTGCCTTAATTGCTCCGACCGGGGTGTGCACAAGTTCCGCAAGTGAGCAGTGGAGGGCTGAGCCTCGCTTGGCCAGTTCGTCAGCATGTTCGTTGCCATCAACGTTGCTGTGGCCTGGAACCCAGACTAGGGTCACCATGCATTGGCCATCTAGCGAGGCTAGCTCCTGTCGGCATTCTAGTACTAATTTAGAGGAAATGGTTTCCGAGGCAATGGCTTTGATAGCAGCTTGGCTATCAATTAAAACAGCGATTCTTTGCCTTGGTAGTGTATGGTATTTGTGTGTGACTTGATTTGGCGACAGGTTTCGCGAATGGCGAGTGATTCCGCTTGAAAGACGCTGGCAGCGTCCGGGAGTCTATACGATCTTGCGATGTTCAGGGACTCCGAGAAAACACCCGCACCAACCCCAAAGTCCATTTTTGACGCATCGGTGTAGACTGTTAGATCGAAACCACTGGTCGCCTGTCCATCTTGCCAATCTCTTCTTGTAGGGAATTGTACATCGAAACGCTTTGTGAAGTTCAATGTGGGGATGATGTAGTCTGTTGGAGTCGATACGAATTGTCCTGGTAGAGAATCTAGGATATTGCTGTGTCCATAGGGTTTCGCAGTCCAACACTTGGACTCTCTGAGTCTGATTGCGCTGAAATGTTTGTGATATGTAGATCTAGGGGTAACAGGTGTAGCAGGACTGTTAGAGCGTCTGACGGAGTTGACCGTAGGGCGCCTGTGGTGCCTATGCATGCTGCTCTTTGCACCTTATTTAGTTTGGTTATATTATAAGCTTTTTTAAGGGCCGGTCACCATACTATCGACCCGTAGGTAAGGATTGGGCGTACTACGGCTGTGTACATACATAGGGTCAATTTTGGTTGCAGGCCTCATCTTTTGCCGAAGGTTCTGTTGCAGGCATAGAAGGCTATACATGCTTTCTTTACTCGTTCGTCTATGTTTGGTTTCCCGTTAAGCTTAGGATCTAGAATAATTCCTAAGTACTTAGCCCTGGAAGATAAGGAGAGTATCTGACCGTTTAGTTGAGGAAGATTGAAATCGGGTATTTTTGTGCTGTTCCCATAGCCATGGGATATTTTTTTCACTCGACAGTGGCCTGTAAGGAAACATGTGGCTCTTCGAATCTGACTCCTAGTTAATTGCAAGAGTTGTTTCGTTCCTTCGAGGGAAGTATTTGGCAGAAAGATCTTGGCTTGTCAGTTACCTTCAGTTTCCATCCAGTAATGATGCGGTTTTTCATTTAGCCAATTTTTGATACAGCTTTTTGCCGTACACAGTGGTAATCCACAAAATGGTATTGGCATCATAAAGTTTGACGCAACTCCTGATCTGCCTAGCAGATCAACTTTTTCATTTCCCTCATATCCGATGTGTCCTAATCAGATGAACTCTATTTGTGTTGGCTAGTGATATGAGTAGTTGAAGGCAGTCCCATACTAGTTTGGATGTTATTTCATAAGCCTTAATTGCCAGTAGAGCAGCCTTGCTATCTGAAAGAATATAAATGTTCTTGATGGTTATAGATCTGTTTATATTTTTTTCTGATGCATAGTTTTATAGCGAATACTTCGGCTTGGAATACGGAGTTACTTACTTGAAGCTTGGCAGACATTTTTCCGTAATTGTTATTCCTAGTAGTTCATTGTTGTTGAGTTCATGTGCAATATCCGAGTGAAGTAGTTTGGAATTTGAGTTATCTTCTACGATGAGCATAAAGGCGTAAGCCATAGCTTCTTTCTCTATATGAAAATATAGAGGTGGCAGGTGTAGAATAACCTCCAGCGCTGCAGTAGGAGCAGTTTTCATTGCACCTATTGTGCATACACAGTATAGTCTTTGTAGTTTATTGAGCCTGTCCTGTGTAGACCTTTGCTTTGTTTTTTGCCACCATACTGGTGCTGCATATGTGACAATTGGCCTTGCTATTGCTGTGTAGAGCGTCATTTTCGGGTTTAGGCCTCAATTTCTACCAATGAGACTTTTGCTGGTCCATAATGAGATCCTGGCTTTGTCTATGGCTTTTGTTGGGTGAAAATTCCAGGCGAGTTTTTCATCTAGTGTTAAGCCAAGGTATTTGACTTCCTTAAAGAATTCTATTGTTTCACCAAAGAGTATGCGTACTTTTAATCTTTCTCACTTTCTTCTTTTGGCGAATACAACTATGGTACTCTTTTTTGGGTTGGCGTTAAGGCCGACTTTTTTTGTAGATTTTCGAGCTGCATTTGACTCTATACCCGGTGAATCCTTATTTTATAAACTTACCCAGTTGAGAATATCAACCAAAGTTATAAATGTTTTAGAATGTATCTACAAAAATAATGTAGCATGCGTCTGGGATGGAAACCACCTGTCGGATGAATTTGGAGTTAAGATGGGAGTAAAGCAAGGATGCATCCTCAGTACATTATTGTTCATTTTGTACATTAATGATATAACAGAAGAAGTTAGAGGAGGAATCGAATTTAATCGGAGAAACATTCCCGCTCTCTTATTTGCAGACAATATTGTGTTCCTAGCAGATACAGTGGAATCCATGCAATGTATGATCAATTGGCTTCAAAAATACTGCACAACATGGAACCTATCTGTGAACCTAACAAAATCAAAGATGATGATAATCAGAAATGGAGGCGGAAGATACTCTCGTTGCGGGAAATGGGTATTCCTTAGCAAATAGAAATCGTGCGAGAGTACAAGTATCTAGGAGTTTTAATCACCCCTAACTTATGCATGCGAAAGCACCTGCGAGATAAACTGTCTGAAGCAAAGAGAGCTATTGGCTCAATTTGGCGTAGTTGCATCAACAATAAAACATTACGCATACTGCGAAATAAAAGGTATTCCGTGCAACTGGTCTGGAGTTACTGCCCATTCGAAGAGGTGGAAAAATTCCTTCGATATTTTATTAGAAGAACTTTTAGATTGCCGAGTAGCTCACCTAACTACATACTTACTTACTTAGGTGGCGCTACAGTTCGGGGTGAACCTGGGCCTCAACCAACAAGCCTCTCCATTTAGCTCGGTCTTTAGCTAATTGCCTCCAGTTGCGCACTCCAAGTTGGTCGAGGTCCCCTTGAACTTGTGCGCGCCACCTACGGCGATGATTCCCTCTACTGCGTCGTCCCTCGGGGTTAGTAGCACCTCTTTTTTGCAAACTTTGCAGTTGCATCTAAACTATTTAGTAAGAGTAATGGATATGGATGAAGAGAGATTACCCAGGTTGGTACTTACTCGTATGCTGCAGTCTAAGGCAGGGTGCGTACAAGAGTGGGAGAGATTAGCATCGGAATGCGATTTTAGCTTATCACTTGCTCTAAGCGAGACGTCCACTTCGATAAAACAAAAATTTAAAACTCTTCTGGAAAAAACTGGTTACAAATTATATGACGATTTTGTAGGCGAAGCCCAGTCATCACAGCATAGAGCGTACTATAGCCGGGTGAACCACTTCCTGAACAAAGATACTTATTTCTTTGACAGCAATAGGACAGAAGTTATAAACACCATATTCAAAATAAGAGGCGAACTCATAAACCTAAATTATATACCGCACCGCCCCGAACTTCCAGTCCTATGTGATCTGTGTAATCTTAGAGAACGAGAGGATGTGTTTCATTTTCATCGCAGATGTCCTGTTCTAAAGGAGTTTCGCCTTCAGTTCTTTGGAGTGTGTGTATTGGAGTAACAGGAAACGATGAATATTCTAAACGGCAGACGAAACTGGGACTTATTGTACAAGTTCACCGTAAATGCACTAAACTACAAAGCCCGTATAGTTGAAGAACTCTTTTGAAAAAAACAATAACGCTACGTACATGCTTGGAAATTTTATATTGAATTTAAATTGAACTTCTGTTGAATACGCAAATGTTTAAAAAAAATAGTAATTGATAAATATGTAAATGTCAATCTGGTAGACGGCCTTCAGCCAAACCATAACTGACTATTTGTTAATTTAGAAAATTTTGTTAATTTAAGAAATTGAAACAAAATTGTATTCACTGGAAAATGTAATGAACTTTCTTTTTTCATGAAATAAAAGTCATATTAACTAACTAACTAACTTAAGGCCCACTTTTTGGCATCAGTCAGCAACTATATTCATGGCACTCTGGAGGAGATCCGAGATTGTTTCTTTGAATTTTCCCCTGATTAATATCGCAATATCATCTGCGTAGCTTTGGACATAAAAGCCTTCGTTGCTGAGTATTTTCAGTAGTTCATTTACTACGCTAGACCACAATAAGGGGGAGAGAACTCCTCCTTGGGGGCATCCTTTCGCAGCAGTGAGCCCGAGTTTATTGCTGCCTAGTGAGATGTTCATTTTGCTGTCTTCTACCATGCATTTGATCCAGTTACATGTTATATTATCTACTCCTGTGCTCTGGATGCATCTGTATATTTGGGCGTATTCGGTGTTATCAAAAGCTCCTTCGATGTCAAGGAAGCAGCCCTACACAAACTCTTTGTCTCTAAAGGATTTTCCAATCCTAGTTGTGAGTTCCTGAAAAGCATACAAAAACAAATATTTGGCGCAACAGCTCTTTAAAGTGCCAGGGCCTAGCTTCTCGCAACCACTCATGTTGTGTGCGTTATATTTTTCACACGAATGGAAGGGACCTACAGTTTAATGCCGAATCCGAACGGCGATTTGAGAAGCTTTTTCGTGACAACAATACTCTCGGATGTTTGTCAGACGCTTGCGAGAGGTGGGACCGTGAAAAAACTTTTTGGTGTTTTCTGGGATTCGAACTTGGAACCTCATGCATAGTGATCCGACACACTAAGCACTTACGCCACGGCGCCCACTGAAAAGCATGGGTCATTGATTTTCCTGGTTGATAGTCATATTGGTTTTTATGTAGAGGATTAATATCGAAAGCTCTGTCCCTGATATGTCTATTAAGTATTTTCTCCATAGTTTTGAAGAAGAAAGAGGTAAGGCTTATGGATCGGTATGATTTCGGTAGTTCTGTTGGTCTGCGGCTCGCTTTAGAGATTAACTTAACCGTAACTTCTTTCCAACTTTTTAGTATATTACCCGGAGACATTGCAGCGCATGATTAACCGTTTGTATGAGTACTTTAAAATGTGGAGCCTTATTATAAAGCTGGAAAAATTAAAGGTGATGATCTTTAAAAAGGGTGGAGGAAGGATGTGTAGCAACGAGAAATGGTTTTTGAACGGCGAACAGATCGAGACCGTCAAAAAGTATAACTACCTTGGCATGCTTTTCACGCAAAACCTAAGCATGGAAGAACACCTGAAATGCAAGCTACAAAAGGCCAAAACCATGATAAATACAACTTGGAAAAAATGATTTCCCAACAAATGCATAGTACATAGCAGTAAGTTTCGTGTTTTGAAAGCGGTTGCCGTGTTTTGTACGCGGCCCAGGTATGGGGCGGAAGGCGGTTTGAGGAAGTGGAAGAGCTATTGAGGTTTTATATTAAAAGGATAATCTGTTTACCACATAACACCTCAAACTATGCCATAATGATAGAGACTGGACTTTCTCCACTGGCTATAAAGACGCTTAAACTGCAGGTGGACTATATTTTAAAGGAATTCAATATGCCTTGGAAAGATTACCAAGAAAAGTTGCACTGGAAGCACTACGATGCAATAATGGTTGGTACAGAAATTGGAACGAACTAGCGCACGAGTGTGGAATAAGCTTGGATTTGGATGAAGCAAGCACGGAATCAAGGAAGCCAAAGCTATACCAGCTGTTAGCAGCAGTAGATGTTCACTTCAGACAACAATTTGAAAGAGAAGCATTAGAGTCACTGCATCGATCTATTTATAGGCAGTTGGATCATAATTTGGGAGACCAAAACTATTTTCACGATGGTAATAGCTGCGAAGAAATATCACTTATGCTAAAACTGCGAGCTGAACTACTTCCACTAAATTATCAACCGCATAGAGAAGATCTACCTGTCTTTTGTGTAATATATTTAACATGGCGGAGAGGGAGGATATATTTCATTTCATGGGAAGATGTCCTACGCTCCGGGAAAATAGACGGCACTTTTTTGGAGTAGATGAAATTTCCCATGAAGAAATCATAAGTAAGCTCAACGAACCGCAAGCGTCTCTCCTGGTAGCGTACTGTAAAATAGCCCTAGCCTATCGGCGAAAAATTATAGCAGAAAGTTTCTAATTTCGAAGAATAACGCTTTTCGTTTATTAAATTGCAATCCATAAAGTAGCAATGGTTTTTAAAAAAAATTGTTAATCGGCAGACGGCTTATTGCCATGCTTTTTTGATTTTTTGATCTTTGTAAAGAATTGTAAATAATTATTGAATTAATAAAATCTAGGTTAGGTTAGGTTAGATTGGCTGTCCACACGAGAATACAGACACACTTAGACCAGTGAAGGTCCTTTGTGATACCATGGATCAAACCATTGGGCCACTCAGGGACTAACAAAACCAACCGGAACTTTGGACAAAATGATGGATGCTCATGACGTCCAAGGACGTCAGATCGCAGAGGTCGTCAAGGAAGGGGGACCCTAGATGGGGCATTCTTTTATGCGACAGGGCTGGACATGTGCATAGAAGGTGAAGGATGGTTTCCTCCTCCTCCTCGTCCCTACAGCTTCTGCAGAAGTCGTTGGAGAAGAGACCAAGTCTTTTGGCGTGTTGGCCTATAAGACAGTGTCCAGTGAGAACACCGACAACGCAGCTGATTTGTGTACGCTTTAACTTGATCAGATCGGCACTACGTTTTTGATCCAGCTTAGGCCAGATCTGTCTCGAAATGTAACACATTCAGCCGTTTCCCCATCTGAGGTTGGTCGTGCTAATAGCGTTCAGCGGCATACCCAAGGCTTGCCTTTCAGGCAAAATCCTTTGAGTGGTACCCTGTCTGGCGAGGTCGTTAGCCCTGCAGTTACCTGGAATGTCTCTATGGCCCGGCACTCAGCATAGGTGAATGTTGAACTTAATAAGATCTAAATCTAAAATCCAAATCTAGTATATAACCCCACGCAAAACTTGTTCTAAATAAGTTAATAAGTATCGGTGTTATATGTGGGTTGCCGTTTTGAAGGAGAGCGTCTTCTCCTGGGGCTTTAAAAAGAAGAAAAGAGTTTATGGCCCATATTATTTTTCCTTCATGGAGGATTTCCTTTGATCTCTGCCAATCCTCTCTGGTTGGTCTTACGATCCTGCTTTGGGGAGGATAGGCTGGAGAGATGGGAGCGATGATGGAATCTGGGAATTGTGCTTCGGCTGGAAGCTGTAGCGTCTGTAGATCGTTTTTCGCATAGGTTCCATCTGGCTTTTTGATTAACCCGATTTGCTTAGTGTGGTGTCTAGAGAGAAGTCTGTGAATTGGGGCAATGCTGGGAATATCAAAAAGCCCCTGGCAGACATCTTTCCAAAATTCTCTTTTAGCTCTTCTAATCTCGAGGCTATATTTGGTTAGAGCTTCAGAGTATGAAGTCCAATCAATGTTATGCTTCGCCTTATTGAATAATTTTCTAGTTTCTTTCCTTAGATTGGCGAGCTTTTCTTTCCACCACGGTGTGAGGCGGTTGCCTGATTTTTCTTTCTCTGGGCAGACCTGGTGGTAGGCTGATTTTATTGCTAGATTTAGATTCCCACAACCAAGTTCTAGGCTATCTATGTCTCTAATATTCTTATCGCAACGTTTCAAGTTATCCACGAGTTTTAGACTATATCGGTCCCAATCTGTGGATCTTGGCTGTCTATAAGTTTGAGAGTGTTTAGTGCCTAAATTAATATCGAAGCGAATTTACCGATGGTGCGACATGGATGCCAGTTTTCGATAAAGTTTTTTTGTGAATGGGGTACTAAGGGCGAGTTATTGATCAATAACTCTGCCCGAACTGTGTTCATAAAGGTGGAGTTATTTCCGTAATTTATAATGTCAATATTATTTTACTTAATAAATTCTAGAAAAGACTCACCACTTTTGTTTATCGAGCTGCCCCAGATGGTATGATGAGCGATGCAAATCGCTTTCAATTATAAGCTAAGGGTTCCTTCTCCTACAGTAGTCTACGAGTCCCTGCAGTGACAGAAATTCCAAGTCTTTGGAGTCTCCAGCTAGGTAAGCTGAGCATGTAACTGCCTCTGTCTTAGCTCCGTCAGCGGGTAGTTCTATCATACAAATACAAATATTTGGCGCAACAGCTCTTTAAAGTGCCAGGGCCTAACTTTTCGCAACCACTCATGTTGTGTGCGTTATATTTTTCACACGAATGGAAGGGACCTACAGTTTTAATGCCGAATCCGAACGGCGATTAGAGAAGCTTTTTCGTGACAACAATACTCTCGGATGTTTGTCAGACGCTCGCCAGACCTTCTGTAATGTGCTCTGGAATTGGAATTTTTTTTTTATCATTTTGTTAACTAAGATGCATGCTCTAGGTATACTTTCATTTACAGAATCGTAAATTAACTCATCTGTGAGGCTTTTTATGTACGGCTCCTGGATAATAGCCACATCTAGGTGATCCTTGTTAAGTCTATGACTTAAGACCGCCGAGGTGGCTTTACCATGTTGAAGATTTATTTGGATGCACCTTAAACCCATATTGTTTTTATTGGTGGGATGTGCTAGCAGAGCTGCCAACATTTATAGCTGGTTCAGTGAGATTACAGATTGCTGCTGTATCAGACGTTGAGAGGCTTTTGATCCTTCTTCCGCTGAACCGCTAATACCAGTAGTGATGGTTTCTACTGCCTCGCAATTTCTTTGGGCCTATCTGCTCCAATTTCAATTCCTTTTCTCGCGTCGAGCAGTCTTTGCTGAGCGCTGAACTATGGATGTGCCTTAGCTCTGTCCTCAATCACAGCTTCAGGTTCTTTACTCTGGACCGGCTTCAAAAGTCCTTTTATTCTAATCAGGACCTTCGAAAAGTTAAGGAATATTTTACAACCTTGACTCAGGATGTAGTCCTTGGATTTCGACTGAGAAAGTTCTAGTTTCACCACCGCTTTTCTCCTTAGAGATCCTGAGGACTCGCCACCCTGTAGCGCAAGCAGTGTACCAGATATTCGGTACACGGTTGAGTTTGTTGTTGTGGATATACTCTTTAGAAAACCATGTTGTTATGCAGTGAAAGTGCAATGTATCGCATACAATGCTTTCAAATTGTTTGGAGTTTCACGACAGTTTTGCTATAGGTCGGTAGTTGGTTATTTCATTCTTGCAGCCCTTTTTATTAATAGGGATAATAGAAAAGTCTTTCCACATTTTAGGAAAGACGGACTTTGAGACAAAAATGGTGAACCAGCACCGTGAGAGGTGAAGACAGTACGTTGGCACATTTTTCCAGAATAGTGAGAGGTAAACTATCGGGCCAGGGGAAAAGTTATACCTGAGTGTCATAATATTTTGGATATGTACATGCCAAACATTTAATAAATATATCTATTAGTATCTAATAGAATATTGGAACAATCGACCTATTAGTATCTAATAGAATATTAGAATAATCTAAATGTTTACTACCCCACTGCTTCGTTTTTAGCTTATTCCACAATGATTTCCATCTAAATGCACTGCAATATCTCATCTATATCTTCTTCGCTTCCTTTATTCTAAATAACTTTAATTATTCATTTGCTATACCCCTCGTATGGCATATAATAGAAAAAGGAATTAATTTCTCAACGCTACGCTAATAGGAGGAAAAATTGGATTTTTCCTTTTCTTATTCAAAAGAAAATCTTTTCCAAGATAACGGTAAATGAATTGAGCTCAGAACTAATGAATAAAAATTATACACCATCCAAGCACACTACTCGCAAGTCAATTCTCCACTAGTAACAAAGCAGCAAACTAACAAACACTCCACTATCACATTATCTTAACAATTATAAAATGAATTAATCGCCAGCTTATCCCAAGGGATTACCACCATTGGCGTAATTAATTTACTCCCCATTTGCTGCTGGATTAGGTATGGGAGAGACTTGAGACGACATCGACGTCGACGACGACGACGCGCCATGCATTGTCTTGGGCTCTAAACCCCACACTCTGGCTCTGGATTGTAGTATTCTCGAGGCATCAACCACCAGCAGCTAGTGTAACTGTTGTTATCTTGTTCTTCGTCTGCCACTTCTGGTAGTACCTACCATCTACCATCTACTCCGCTACCATGATTGTCTTCCATTCGTAATAAATTACAATAATAATAATGAATGCTGCATTAGGTATTCAGTATGCGAAGCCGAAGCCGAAGCCGAAGCAGTATTAAAACTGTGAACTTCGAAATTGATTTTTCGGGGAGCTCCTCACTGTTGTCGAGAGTGTGTGTGTGCGTGTTGTTGTTGTATGATTGAAAACACAGAGGTGGTGGTGAAAAGAAGGAATATCTGGGCGGGTAGGCAGAAGAGAAAAAGCCTCGTAAATTATCAAATTTTAACTGTAATTTCTACTTGTTCGTGATTAATAAATCGTGAGATACATTTTAGTGGTGACGGAAAATGGGGGACACAAAAATACTTAATTAGCATACCGTACATGGTATGGAGAGACAGATAGGCTGTATGGCAAGGATGTAGATCGATATAGAATGTGTGGACAGGTTTTGGGAAATTTGAACAATTAGGCGCCTCTAAAGCAGCGGGATTGTTGATTACATCGCCCATTTCAAATGAGTTCCTAATTCGTCACGCAAACAATTTTAATGTACGTAACTGTGATGATAGGGAAATTTTAGAGTATCTACACCGAGAAAAAAGTTATTGGTTGACTCAATTTTTATTTTTTTTTTGCTGCGATGTAGTGATGGACATAATCGAATGATTTAAAGAATCGAGACATTAGTACTTGAGTGATCCATATAATCCAATGATCATTCGAGAGTAGTTGTACACACTTGTAAAAGATTGTACCTCCGGTGTTGGTTTGTGAGTTTTGCACAATCCTCTCAAGTACTATATTAAAGAGATCGCATGATAGCACGTCACCTTGTCTAAGACCTTTCCTGACATCGAACGGTTCGGTGATGTGCTTACCGACTTTGATGGAGCAGCGAGAGTTCTCCATCGGCATTCTGAACAAACGGACGAGCTTGGCAGGGATGTCAAGACTAGACATAGCTCTGTATAACTCGTCTCTATACACGCTATCATAGGCAACTTTGAAATCGATGAAGAGGTGGCGCATATAGATTTTATATTCACGGGTTTTTTCCAAGATCGGCCGTAGTGTGAATATTTGGTCAATGGTGGACTTTCCCGGCCTGAAACCGCACTGATAAGGACTAATCAGGCTGTTGACCTTATCTTATATGCGATGTTGAGGAGCCTTATACCTCTGTAGTTGTAGTAATCAGCTTTTGGTGACCGAAAATACGATCTCGACCCGCTTTATGCCACTTGGACCTTGAATTTCGGAAATTCAATTCTTGCTTCACATCTAAGCTAAATAGGGAATAATTGTGCGAAGTTTCAGGTACCTACGTCTAGCAGTTTTGAAGAAACCATGTTCACAAGGATAATCGTCTTTGCTTTTATAGTATTTAAGATTTTCATTTTCCTACAGACAAGTGACGTTTTCATGAAATTAATGGCGCAGTATCTGGCACTGCCTCTCTCCCAAATGAAACGACTTACTCCTCTTATGTGTGTGAAGTGCGTATGCTGTGCGACATTATCTGTGTACCCCTTCCCATTAATTAAGTTAAACTACTTCACTCTCTTACCACGACAGTTTTTTTTTTGAAATTTTAAAACTACATCTTCAAGCATCCAGCCATCCCACCTTTCGACGGTACATCGCACCCTAAAACGTTTAAAAATCCATTAAAGTATACTTTCAAACTTTAAGTACATTTAAAACTGTATTCATTACAATGTTTGACGTCATTCAAAGGAAAATGCATAAAAATGAAAGAATGAGAAAAAAACGCATTTTAATTACCACTCTACCGCAATCCCTACAACAAATCCATTAAACCCAGTTACACAACATGCACGTTCTACCGTTATGCCGCGGCACACATTTTCCTCCTCAACAGCAAAAGAAATCCATCATGGAACGGAGCTAAAAAAAAAAAAAAAAATCAAATCTAGTAGAAAAGAACTGGGAAACATACGGGACTCTATACCACCAGCACCAACTACTGTTTACTTTTCACCTTATTCCATCCCCCATACCATGATATTCGCGTAGACATACATTTACATTTGCCACTATACTGTGCGAGCTTATAGAATAGCATAAAGTCTTCAGCGAATAGCCCCAAAGAAGAGCATAGTGTGGCACCTATTCCCACTATCTCACATCATGCACACTGTGGAAGCGAAGCCTAAGGAATATACACATAGTATGCATACTATGCCAGCAGTCATGTCTACGCTGTCTTTGGCTGCTCGATTAAGAAGTCCCTCCACGTATCCACTGCTACGGTACATTACGCGAGGGAATGCGCGATATGCATACGCTCGTTCCATGCATAATTACGGGCGCACACATACTCACACTCTGCTGCCACTGATGGCATGCAAAACAGTCCACACCCCCCCATCTAGTCTTAAAAGAAATTCACGTTATGAGTCTTATAATTAAGGTCCGACTTTTTCCAAAAAAAAAAAAGTCTCAAAGTTCCCAACAGATAAATTGATGTCAACCCGAGACAAGAGGATGACCATCTTCCTTCAAGACGCGGCCGCCAATTTTCCGCAGATTAATTACAAAAAAAAAAAAGCGTCCTCACTGGGAAGAACTTCTGACTGAGGCTGTCCATTTGGTGCTACCCCAGGCGAGCTACGAGTATATGACAGGAAAAACGACGGCGGAAAGTTGAATGTGCGCAAAATGTTCAGAGTGAGAGAATGGGACATGTTAAGAAGCCCGTAGGGTTGACATCCAAGCCAACCTGCCTCTATGCAGTTGACTGACATAACAATGCTTTAATAGTTTTGACCCAATTCCTAGCGCTTATGTATTAACGATTAGAGTTCTCTTCCGCTGCATCTTTATGCACCACGTACTCCCTGTGTGTGTATATGTGGCGTATCTAGAATGTTTTGCAGCGTTTTGACATTTACAAATGTTTCCGGTGGAGATATCTACACATGCATAGATACCAAGCCAAGATACAAGCCAAGGAAAAGAAAATTGCTCCTCGGTCTTCAGCTCCAAGGGTTGACAATAGAATTAGATGACCCATATATGGTGCATTCTGCCATATTACCCTTCAATTAGATGAGACGAACTGTCAAATAGATATCATTCTGTCACAATTTAATTACACGCCAGTTACACGCGTTTTAGTTTCTGTGTGTGTGTGTGTTATATTTTTGGAGAAAGCATTACTCGCAAAAAAAAAAAAAAAAAAATTCGTGAAATGAAAGGCAAAAAACTCTTTCTTTTCGGCGGGGTTTAACCACTTTTAAGTAACTTTCGTGTGCTACCCCCACCAGTCTCCCACCATCATTCGACTGAACTGCCGAAAATTTCAATACACAATTCAATTTCTACAAAAAAAAAAAATAAATAAATAAAGTTTTGATACCTTTTAACGAAAAGGTAAAACAAAACCAAAAAAATAAAAAATCAGCATTTTATAACTTTTACTCTTTTCCTCGTTTGAACGAACAAACTGACGAAAATGAGTTGCATGAGTTTTGACATGAGGCGAGTGGCAGCGCGGCGACTCTCGTGTGCGTATAGATACTTTTTGTATCTTTTTTTTTTCTTTTTATTTCGATGTACTATTGGTTATGGATCGGTGGGTAAATTGAAAGTATTTAATTGGTCACATCATTTAAGATAGTGGCCGCATAAGTGGCGGTGAATTATTTTTTTTCTTTTTTTTGGGTTTTATGGTTTCTTGTCGGCTCGATGAGAGTTTAGATTTTATTGTCAGATATGGTAGTTCTTTAACTGACTACTTTTTGTGTTCGTACTTTTTTCTCCCATTGCACAACTACCTGCAGAGGGGTATGTACCTTTTTCTAAAGGTAATCAGGGGTGATAGGCAGGTGGATGAGCATACGGAGCATCTCGACCTCATTGAGATCTTTTATGCTGTCCCCTTTAGAAAGGCATTGCGTGAATTTTCTTCCTAGCTGTAATCAAGTTCACGTAAAAAGCTTCGAATTTTTCGAGCTGAGGAAAGGGCAACATCAATGGCTAAGTGAACTCTTTCTGACAGCGCTAGCAATGGCGGAACATTTGCATAATATACAAGGTGGGTCAAAATTGATCGAAAGATGCTATACATGATTAGGTAAGATTGGCTGCATCGTCGTGCAGACACGCATAGACCAGTAAAAGTCCATTGTGATGCCAAGGATCTACCATTAGACCAATCAGGGACTAGTAAAACCCACCCGAGCTTCTGATGAAGTGATGGATGCTCATGACGTCTAAGGACGACAAATAGCCAAGGTCATCAAGGAAGGGAGCCCCTAGATGGAGCATTCTTTTACGTGATAGAGCAGGATATGTGCATAGGAGGTGAAGGATGGCTTCCTCCTCCTTCTCGTCCCTACAATTTCTGCAGAAGTCATTGGAAAAGAGGCCAAGTCTTTTAGCATGTTGGCCAATTAGACAGTTTCCAGTGATGACACCGATAACGCAGCTGATCTGTAATCGCTTTAGTTCAACCAACTCGTCACTACGTTTCTGGTCCAGCTTAGGCAAGATCTGCCTCGAGATGTGACACGTTGAAGCAATTTCCCACCTATGGCTGGTCTTCCTAATAGCGTTCAGCTTTAGTAGATGCTTACATGGAGCAAGGGGCATACCATGGGCTTGCCCATCTGGCAGAATCCTTAGAGTTGTACCCTGTCTGGCGTCTCTCTCGTCCACTCCACAGTTTCCTGGAATGTCTCTGTGGCCTGGCACCCAGCATAGGTGAATGTTGAACTGCTCTGTCGTCTCCGCAAGAGACAAACGGCAGTTTAAGACGCCCTTTGAAGTGAAAGAGCACGATTCCAGGCACTTGATTATCGCTTGACTGTCAATGAAAATGCTAATATCCCTGACAGATAATACATTACGTTTTAGCCAGGACAGGACTTCCTTTATTGCCATGATTTCCGCCTGAAAAGCGCTACAATGATCAGGGAGGCGGAACGAGATGCTCAGGTTGAGCTTTTCGGAGAAAACACCACAGCCCACCCCACTTTCGGTCTTAGAGCCATCTGTGTAGAAGTGCACTGAATTACCATCATCAGGGGGAGAGTTATCCCATTTATCCCGTTCAGGGATACTCGTACGGAAGTTTCGGTCAAATCTCAGTTTCGGTGGGGTATAGTCCATGTTTTCATGTGTGAAGTTGAGAAAATCAAGGATCGATAAGTGGCCAATGTGATAACTAGACCACTGATAGGAGGCTTTTAGACGGATGGCCGCACAATCTGTCTGCCAAAGATATCTAGGGGTAGCCGGTTGAAGAAAATGCTCAATGCCGCAGAGAGAGTAGTTCTTAGTGCACCACTGATGCACATGCATGCAGATCTTTGCACTTTAGCTAACTGAGAGAGGTGGACAGCCCTATCAAGAGCAGGCCACCAAACGATCACGCCAAAAACTAGTACGGGCCTGATAATGAACACGTAAATCCAGCGAGTGATTTCAGGTTTCATACCCCAGCTCCTACCTAAAGCCCTTTTACAGGAATATAGAGCTACATTAACTTTCCTTACGCGTTCAAGTAGATTGGCTTTCCAGTTCAGTTTTCTGTCCAAAATAAGACCCAGGTATTTTGCATTAACAGTGAACGTGAAACTGGTGCTAGTAATCATAGGAGGGTCTACGATGAGAACTTTATATTTACTTGTGAAAAGAACGAGTTCTGTTTTATGAGGGTTAACCCCCAATCTAAGTGAGCCGAGAGAGAGCATATTGAAGGATTTCCTTGAGAGTGTCATCAGCATAACCAATCACTCTACAGCCTGACCTATCCAGGTCCACTAGTAGCTTATTCACTACCAGATTCCACAGAAGAGGTGACAAGACTCCACCTTAGGGTGTTCCGCACCGCCCAGTTGTGTGTTGATAATCCTGCATATTAGTAATTGATTAATCAACCCTCAACAATCAGCGAAGTATCCACTTTCAGATTTGCAAGTGCGTCTGCAATTGCCTTTGGTTTGACTTTGTTGAAAGCTCCATCAATGTCAAGGAAAGCCACCATAGTATATTCTTTAATGCTCAGAGATTTTTCAGTGAAGCGCACAAGCGAGTGTAAGGCTGTGTCAACCGATTTGCATTTGCAGTACGCATGTTGGGACGGCGAGAGCAAAAACAGGCTAATGCTCTGACAGAAGTGTATATCAATCAGCCTTTCCAACGTTTTCAGTAGAAAGCACGATAGACTAATAGGTTGGATATCCTTTGGTTCCACATGCGAGCTCTTACCTGCCTTAGGAACGACGACTTCAATCTCGGTCCACGAGTTGGGAATCTAGACCAGATTTAGACAGCTTTGAGCCATAGAAGCACAATCTTCATCTTCTTCTTCTTCTTCTTCTTCCTTTTTATCAGCGAGGTTATGATCCGAAAACAAGGGATCACGACCTTCCCACTTCACCGCATTTCTACTGATCCGCATGTGGGGTTCGCCTATTTGACCTCACATTTTTGAAATTCTGCACGAATGATACCGTCAGGTCCTGGGGACTTACTTTATTACTTATGTCCTGTATCCCCTTGTGGGTCCTATTGCCTCTACTACGCCTACGCGCCATCGTGTTCGGTTTCTGGCAATGTGTCTGAGTTCTCCCCAACTTTTCCCTAACTGCCATGCCTCCTTCTCGACTGTTCTGCGCCATGTTTTCCGCGGACCGCCAGGTCTTCTGCCTGGGGACTTGAAGGGCTTGAAACTGCGCATGGACCAATGAACTTTTCTGTAGTTACTATAACCAGGGAGTTGCTGCACGGTGGAGAGCAAGTACGAGTATCACCCGATAACGAAACAGCAACAGGGGATTTACTAGGGAAGTGAGTATCCAGTAAGATGTCAATGGATTCCTTAGCAGGGGTGGTCCAGTGACTGTCGCAACCTAGAAGCTTCCGAGGATTCTTCAGCACTATCGCAGAAGAGTCTCCAGGAGCGTCGTTGCTCTTTCCTCAGTGAGATTTTATATTTCCTGAGAGACAGTTTGTAGGTGTCCTAATCGGCCGTCTCGCGAGAGCTTTTAGCAATATTAAAAAGAAGTCTGCTGTCTTTCCTAAGAGTACTGAGATTTACATTCCACCAAGATGTTATACAGACATACATACATTTTCAGTGGTCCGCTAATTCTTCATGAGGGTCGCGTCGGTGGGATGCTCAGGTGGACTCTTCATCCTTCTCGATCCTCCGTCATTGACTGCAACTCATCAAGAGGAATACCTAGACGGCTCCATGAGAGATGTCGGACTTGGTCCAATCATCTATTTCTAGGCCTACTGTGGAGTCACCTACCTCGGCAATCATGGCACATCTTGGAAGCCGGTCTGGGGGCATATGCACTACGTGACCAAATCATCGAATCATAGATCGTACCGTTTGGAGAAGTAGCTGCTCAACAATGAGCGCCTCGCGTACTCGATCCCTACGAGTTATTCCAGCTACACCGCGAAGGAACCTCATTTCGACAGCTTGTATCCGCGATCTTATTCTTTCGGTCACTACCCAAATTTCATGACCATAGGTGAAAGTTGAAACATACACCGAGTTAAAAACCGATAACTTAGCTTGAACACTAAGTGCGGGCTTCCTGCTAAAGACCTCTAAACCATCCTGAAAGAGATATGATTGTCAGGCGGGTGGGTGATGGCTTATCAGAGAGGTCGCCCAGATGATTGAAGAAATACTCTCCGAGAGCCGTCTTTCTAGTGTTGCAGAGGCTAGGGCATTTGCATAGAAAGCGGTCCGTATCCTCTTCTGCGTCTGTGTTGCCGCAGCTCATCTGTACTTAGCCGCATTCTTATTCGGTGGGCCGCCAGTAGGTTGTAGCCGGTAATGATTACTATGAAAAGCGCCAAGTTTTCTCTACTTCGAGCGAGGATGAGCTTGGTTTTCATATTGTCGTGTTTTGTGCAGATGTTTCTGGAGACGCGGCATGCTGGACGTGCTCCATCTTTCGTCTACTAGTCGTTTGAAGTCAAGTGCTATGTTTGATTTAACAAATTCTAGAGGAGGAATGACTGAGTTTTGGTCTTGTTCTGATTCCTTTCTTGTCAGTTCGTCTGCCATTTCATTCCCTGGAATTCCTTCGTGTCCTGGAACCCACTAGAGTGTAACATGGTGTCTATCGGTGAGCACTTTGAACTCCTTGCGGCAGTGTTTTATTAGCTTTAATTTGATTACCGCGGATGAAATGGCTTATATAGCAGCTTGACTATCTCTGTAAATGTCAATCTCTTTTCTAAAAACAAGCTTGGCGGAAAGTTCTCGTGCCGCCTTAGCTTTCGCTAGGACTTCCACTTGAAACACTCTGCCGTGGTTCGGAAGTCTTTGCAATATTGCAATATCGGGTTCTGCTGAATAGAAGACCGAACCCACTCGTTCGTTTGTTTTGGACCCGTCAGTGAAGATAGAAATACTATACGGATTGATGGCCCCACCGTCTGCCCAGTGTTCCCTTGAAGGGTTGACCATTCTGACGTTTATGCTGAAGTCGGGGAATGGCAGAAGATAGTCTGTGATGGGGTCCAGGTGAGCCCACCTTGCAATAGCACGGTGGCTCATGTGGCCCCTTCTCCACAAGTTGGATTCTTTTAGGCGTAGGGCACACATCGCGGCTGATTTCTTAACGTATAAGTCCAGTGGAATCATTGCGAGAATCGTTTCAAGGGGTGCGGTCGGCACCAGTGGCTGCTATGCCAGTGGATGATGGCAGGTTTGGGTCCCCATTTTTTACCAAAAATTCTACTGCAAGCATAGAACGCTTTCTTTATTTTTTTTTTATTCTCCAGCTCACTTTACGGTCAATCCACAAAAGGTAACTAGCACTAATCCTTGTTGAATGCCTGAATGTCTTTGGTACCTACATCGTTTACATACCTTAACTTTCTATGCCTAAAGAAGCTCGATACTACCCTAAAAATATAGCTTGGCGTATTTATTCTTTCAACAGTGTGCATTATACGTACATGACCAACTCACTGAATTGAAAGCGTTCTCGATGTCTAGTGTAACTCCGGCACAGTACTGTTTTTTTTTTTTGTCACCCACCCCCATTTTCTTCCTTCAATGGCTATAGCCCCATTTTCTTCCTTCACCATTTTTCGGAACCCAAACAGGCATTCTGAGAGAGCGGCTATTTCCTCGGCTGTTGGTAGAAGCCTATCATATAAAATTGTCTTCTTCTTCTTCCTATTATCAGCGAGGTTATGATCGAGGAGGGATCACAACCCTCCCACTTCACCGCATTTCTACTGATCCGCCTGTGGGGTTCGCTTAGCCTATCATATAAAATTGTCTCCAATATTTTCCCCATCATACTCGGCAGACAATTGGGGCGAGATGGTAAAGGGGCTCTGGGGGTTGATTTCACTTGAGGAGCAGCACCAGATGCTATAACTTCCAGTGTTCCGGATAACCCATTCTCTTAGACAGCTGTGCATAAGGCATCAAGTCTTGCTTTTTCAGGACTATATTCGGGATCTCATCCGGGCCTGGTTCTTTGCTATCACCAGCATTTGCACACTAAATGCAACTCCTCTGGTATTACCGATGGGATCTCTTCGTTGATTATTTCAATGTCCATACGAGAAGTAATCGGTGGCTGGTCGTTGAGAAACAGTATTGTGATGATGTTCTCGAGCATTATGGAACATGTAAGTTGTGCTGCTGTATCGTTTGAGCTTTATCATAGCGATCCTGTAAGTAAGGCGTCTTGCTGTTACTGCATCATTTGCCTATAGAGCGTATGTGGTAGGAGATCTATCCACAGTTAAACGAATATCTTGCTCAGATGGACGATTATATGCGCCGTAAAAAGCACGCAATCGTCTACAATCTAAAATGAACTTAGACGATAAATGCTTTTAAAATCTCTTTCTCTCTCTCTCTCTATACCATTTCCCTATCTTGGGTCGGTCCTCCTTGCACCGAGACGCCAGAAAATCCTGTCATGGGTTGTCACGTCTTATAGGTTGCTTTCCCTTATGTGTTCCTTGATAGTGCTCAGTCAAGTCGATTGCGGCCTTCCTCTTGTTCATGGTGGTTCATCTATGTCCAATGCTATATGTACGAAGTGATCTTGCTCTCTCCTCATCACGTGGCCCTACCACCTCAGTCAGCTTTCTCTCATCTTTTCGTGGATCGGTGTAAATTTCAGACAACCTCTTACATATGATCCTGATCTTATCTTTGAGTGCAGCGCCATTTGTCTATCTTAAAATTTTCATTGCGGGGGTGTGTAGCTTTTGAGGTGCCCAGGTTCACCCCGACCTGTAGCGCCACCTAAGTAAGTGTAGCTTTTGAGTGCGTGTTGATTGTGCTGCCCAACAATCGGAGCCATGCATCATTGCCGGCCTTATTGTACCCTTGTACACTTTTCCTTTGAGTGATCTGGCATTTTCTTGTCGTACAGAACTCCGGTAAGACTTTTCCACTTTATCCAGGCAGTATTAACTCTGTGGGCTATATCTTCGTCGATATCTTCACTTTGGGCTTAGAACTTTAGAACTGCACCAAAGTATTTGAATCTCGATGTCAGCGTAACCGGTTTTTCTTAGTCCTATGCTGCCCTTCTCACCATTCGATTCTAACACGTTCTTCCAGTTGTTAAGTTTATCCTCGATATCGTCCAGCCGCTCACTTATAAGCCCAATGTCATGCGCATACAGGATGTTCTAAGGGACTAGTTGCTGCAAATATGCTGTTAGGTGGTCCATGATGAGATTAAACAATAACGGGCTAAGCGCTGACCCTTGATGGACACCAACTTTAACCGGAAGGTTACATATCTTGTATCAGCTTTACGTACTGCTTGGGAGTACGTAAATACATCTAAAAAATAAAATTGTGGAACAGAGGTACGCTGTTCTCATCTGAATCATCTGATGGTGCATCGTCCTAGTCAGTGACAAAAAAAATATCGACTGCAATTCGCGAGTAAAAGGAAATTCCAGGTCCTGTCTAACTGAGTGGCACGACTCCAGAATCTCCATCCAATCAACTTGAAACGAATCGATTTGGATAAAACTCTACAACTTGGCAACCCTATACCGCCTTAAAGTTGTTGCATAACACCAGAAAATCCCTTTAATTAGCTCAGCAGATGCGCGAACATAACAAGTATTCGCAACCCGAGTAAGGCTATGCAGGGAGAGGATGATGATGATGATACGCCACAAACCGGCATGCCAAAACAGAAATCACAAATAGCGCCGCACTCCATAAATTGCAAAGTGTGCAGGAGGCACGACGAATCCGAGCCGGATCGGAGGAACACAGGAAGAGGGAACTGGGCAAAAGTCTTAACAAACATCGAGGTGAAAAAGGAAATGACTAAAAATAGCGCGCGCAAACATGCTCGTTGCGCATATCAAGAAACACAAAACGGCAAAACACACAAAACGAAGGAAAAAAACAGCAAAGAGGTGGAAAGAAGAAATGATTAAGGAGAGAAGCGGCTCAAGTAACACACATTTAATGCAAGGTGTTCCCGCATGATGCACCGTTATAACTGTAATTTTCATTATTTATTCACCGATTTTTTCTTTTTCTTTCTCCTTTGCTTGTACTCGTAATGCAGTTTTTTTTTTTTTTTGCATTTTGTTGCATTTCTCGTTATTCCCTGGTAGCGGTGTCCACTGCATTCGTGTGTTGGCACTTTTTTTTTTTTTTGTTCTTTTGCGCGAGTTGCAGGAATGTTGGTGGTGGTGTGCGACACGGGTTTTTATGTTTCCTCTTTGTGTGTGCTACGTTCGGATAATCACCTGGAAAAATGGGGGATGGGCTCGTTAACTGGGATAGAATGGGATGCACGAGTCTATAAACATTTGCTTTGGGAGTAATTTGTTGTGTTTGGTTTGCATGGCGAAAGAATGGTGCAACGGGCTTTAAAAGATTCAAAAGACGTAGTGTCAACATAGATAACCAAGTCGTAATCACGTGATGGAATGTTGACGATGACGACGACGACGACGACGGCGACGGCGGAAGTTCTGAAAGATGTTGATAGATAGGTGTAGACCGGATTAAAGATCAAGTTAGACGAGGAGTTCTTTGGTATGGACTCCGATTTATCTCTTCCACGAGGATAGGGAAATGACACAAGAGCACAAGAGCACAGCCTGGGTTTCCTGAATACGAGGTGTGTTCAAAAACTCTCCGACCTTAATTCATTAAAAGTACTATAACTCAAATATAACAATCTTACCCTGATCTCCTTCAAAGAAGTCCCCTTGGGCTGCCACACACTTCTTCCAATAGTTCTGCGACTGTTGGAAGCACTGCTGGAATGCCTCTATTGAGATGGCGCGCAGCAGTACCGTCGCATTCTGCATGCTGTCTTCTCCGGCCTGAAATCTGGTCCCTTTCAGAGACATTTTCAGCTTCGGTAAAAGCCAGAAGTCACGTTGAGCCATATATGGAGAGTAGGGAGCCCGATGAAGCACATGTGGGTTGTGCCTGGCCAGGAAACTCTGCATCAAATGTGAAGGATGGACGGGTGCGTTATCTTGGTGATGCTGCCAATTGCCCGCTGACCACAGATACGGCTGTTTGTGTCTCACAGCGTCATGAAGGCGACGCAGAACCCCTTGGTAGTACTCCTTGATGATGGTTGTGCCGTGTGATGCGTACTCATGATGAACCACACCACTGGAGTCAAAGAAGACGATCAGCATGGCATTGCTATGGACCTGCGTTGGTTTTTTTTTTGCCTCGGGGATATAAGATGTTTCCATTGTGATGACTACAACTTGATTTCTAGCTCGTAGCCATAAACCCAGGACTCATCGCTAGTGACCACTGTGTTGAAGAAAATGAGATCAGTAATCAGAGTCTCCGGCACCAACTCCGTCCTTGGTTTTGGACCCGTCCGTGAAAATTGAGAGCGATTCGTTGTATAGGACATCGCGTTGCGTCCACTCAGCTTTGTCCGGTATTGAGTACATGTAGCCCCTGTTGAAATCATATTTAGTGGACAGGTGGTCAGTGGAAGTGGGGAGATGACGGTACATCGAAAGTATTTTGGCATGTCCCGTGTATTGCTCTTTCCACTGCTTGGAGCCTCTCAGTCTTATTGCTGAGCTTATAGCCAATTGTTTACTGACGATTTCGATCGGAAGTAAGTGGAGCATGGTTTGGAGCGCCGCTGTGGGAAAAGTTCTCAGTGAACCGGTAATGCTGAGACATGCTACTCGCTGAGTTTTTTCTATTATGAATAGGTTGGACTTTTTCTTTGGCCTTACCTTGACAAAATTGGTACAGATTTTCAAATATTACTCAATTATGTTAACTATTCAATCAAAAAACATTTGGAAAACCGTGTCGGCCAGTCTTCACATCGATACATTGAAGTGAATTTTATTTAGATTACAATTGCATTGATCTCTACCATTTCCTGGAGAAACCGCCTTGTGGCCGTTATAAATCGTGAACCAGGACAAATACACATTCAAAGAGCTGCGTGGTTCCAGTAATATCACTTCTGAAACTGTTGATGAAACTGGTGGTTCCAGCAAAACTTTAGTTGACAGCGCACAGACTGATGACGATAGATCAGATTCTTGAACACCTGGCCAACAGCTGCGTTGGAAGTTCTCTTAACCTTACACTCCTACACATAAATACTATGAAGACTGCGACTGCCAGTGTTCTAAAGCTTCACCTTTTATGCAACAGTACATCTCAAGATTGTTGAGAAAATCCCGCTACTATCTTCTCCAGCAGTATGCATATCAGACTTCCTGCTAAAAAAAATCCATCACAACAACCCCTTCACAGTTACCATACCGGACCGCAGCTATTGGCATAACCATCAAATACTCATGCAGCACTTCAATTCAACTGGTACATACACTGATGGTTCAAAAATGTCAAATAGGGAAAGAACTGGTATTTTTCATCTTATCAACTACAAACTCTTTACACCACTAGTTCAATCCACAAATATCTTCCAAACAAACGTTTACGCTATCGAGCTCTACGCTAGAGAATGCATTAGAAGAAACCTCCGAAGATCACATATTAACTTAATGTCAGATAGTCAAGCAGCACTCAACAGGCGAACCCCACAGGCGGATCAGTAGAAATGCGGTGAAGTGGGAGGGTTATGATCCCTTGTTTTCGGATCATAACCTCGCTGATAAAAGGAAGAAAAAGTCAAGCAGCACTCAAAGCTCTCACGTCCTTCGACTTTGAGTGTAAGCTGGTTTGGAACTGTCTCCAGACTCTCTTGCAGCTCGCTGTATACAATAAAATCACATTAATGTGAGTCCCCGGTAACAAAGCTGCTGATGAGCTTGCTAGACTAGGTGCCGAATCTCCTCTCATTGAACAAAACTCATTCTGCAGTTTACCTACCAGCCAGATAAAGATAGAGCTATATCACTGGGAGCGTAAACAAATGCTCTCACATTGGAATGCTTAACCTGGCATAAGGCACTCCAAAAAATGTATCAATTTCTCAAAAAATAAAACCAGAGACATTCTAACAGTGAGCAAACACAATAGTAAGATCTTAACTGACTTCCTAACTGGACATTGCTATCTCAATTACCACCTCAAGAAAATGGGCCGTGTTCAATAGGACAAGTGCCAGCTCTGTCTTAAAGACAACGAAACAGCCCATAACATACTATGTGTTTCCCAACTTAAGCACATTATCAAAAGCTTCACCTTCAAGAGGCGAACCCCACAGGTGGATCAGTAGATATGCGGTGAAGTGGGAGGGTTGTGATCCCTTATTTTCGGATCTGAAAAACGAAGAAGAAGATCAAAAGCTTCACCTCATCTTCTGATATCACCTCTTCCTCAGCTTGAACTATCCTTAGCTTCACCAATGAACTAGATTTCAGCTAACGGACAACTACGAATACTTCTCGAACAACATAGCAAGGGACAGCACAAAAGACCTCTTTAGGTCGTAGTACTTCGTGGGTCATTGTTTGCCCTGTCACCCGATTTCTTAACAAAAAAAAAAAGTTGTAAGTGAGTAAGAATATAACTAGAAATTAGAGACCAATCTTTACGAGTAAGGGCCAGAATAAACAACTTGCTTTTAGCAGAAGGCGCCTTGCATAGCCTATGATCATTGCTTCTTCTGATATAGGCATATTGAGTATCCCATCATACACAACATCTCACAGAAGTGGACCGAACACCGAACCCTTCCTGTACATACTCCTTGTGGTCATCGTCTATGTCATACATATATCAGGATCCTTTTTCTGAGATAATCTGTCACTATCTTCGTGATGTCCGTGGCTACCCTCATATTTCGAAAGGATTCTAAGATATGCTTCCAGTTTGCAGAGTTGAGGCGTTTCTAACGTGATTATAGCATAATACCGTTTAGCACCACCCCTGCATCTTTTGTCTTCTATGGCTTTCTTCGCCGTGTCAATGACCACTCGGATTGTATCTATCATTGACCGCAACCTTCGGAAACCATACTGATGTTCTTCTAATCCTCCTGCAATAGTGATGGTACGTTCCAGAATTTTTCTAGTCGTCTCAAAGGAGTTTTTCTTCCTTTGGAAATTAGCGCTAGTTTCTGCTTCCATCGGTTTGGGAATACTCCTTCATTCGGGGATGAGCTGTACATATTCGCAAACATTTCGGCCCGTTTTACACATATCCAGTATCGGGTGCACGGCTTTTTGTAGTTTTCACGCCGTGTGCCCGGTTTAAAGTATATAGAACTCAATAAGAACGTTTACACTAATTTGGCATCGGATACACCTTATCCACAACTCGTTCATTCATTCATTCATTCGTTTTCAATGGCCCGCTAATCCTTCATGAGGTTCGCGGGGGTAGGATGCTCAGGTGGACTCTCCATCCTTCTCGATCCTCCGCCATTGACTCCAATTCATCAGGGGAAATCCCTAAGCGGCTCCAGAAGAGATGTCGGACTTGATCCAACCATCTGTTTCTAGGCCTTCCGCGGAGTCGCCTACCTGATGGCACGGCAACCATGGCGCGTCTTGGAAGCCGGTCTGGGGGCATACGCACTACGTGACCAAACCATCGCTCAACGTTGAGCGCCTCGCGTACTCTGGTGTTGCGCACTTGATCCCTACGAGTTATTCCAACAACACCGCGAAGGAACCTCATTTCGGCAGCTTGTATCCGCGGTCTTATTCTTACGGTCACTACCCAAATTTCATGACCATAGGTGAGAGTTGGAACATACACAGAGTTAAAAACCGATAGCTTAGCTTGAACACTAAGTTCGGCCTTCCTTATAACAGGTTGGCCAAGCTCTCTCAAAATTGATCCAGCCTGACCAATTCTACAAGATAACTCGGCATTGCTCCTCCCATCACTCGTGAATAAAACCCCGAGGTCCCCACCTGCTTCAGTGGGACTCCACTAACATGCAGAGTGCGTTGAATGGGTTTTTTGGAAACGACCATTACTTCCGATTTGTTCACGTTGATCTTCATTCCAGCATCATCACAAACGGCTACAAACCTTTCGAGTGCGCGCTGAAGTTCGGTTTGAGAGGACCCAAGGATGACCAAATCATCCGCAAAGAGCAGATGACTAATCCTTAGGTCTCCCACTTTGAAACATTCCCCACCACGGCTGCGCTGTAACATCCAATCCATATATACAATGAAGAGGAGAGGTGACAAAACGCACCCCTGGCGGAGTCCAACGCCCACAGTGAAAGGTATTGGTTTACCACCGTTTATCTGAACACAGCTTCTACAGTTTGTATATAAAGACTGAATCGCCCTTAACAGGGAACCAGCAATCCCATACTCCTGCAGAACACTCCAGAGTTTGCCTCGAGGAACCCTATCATATGCCTTTTCCAAATCCACAAAACAAGTGTAGACAGGTTTAGCATACTCCCAGGCTTTCTCAAGAACCATTCTGAGAGTGAACAACTGGTCGGTTGTGCTTCTACCGGGATGAAAACCGCACTGCTCATCCCCCAAACTGTCCTCAACCACAGCTCTGGAACGCTTTTCTAGCAGCTTAGCGAAGACTTTTCCAGGGAGACTTAAAAGAGATATACCTCTATAGTTGGCGCAATCTCTTTTGCCCCCTTTTTTAAAAAGAGAACTATCACCCCCATTTGCCAATCACCAGGTGTTTCACCGCATTCCCAGACCACGTTAATGACACGCGAGAGCCATTGAACTCCCTCTTTACCTAAAGCCTTGAGCATTTCTGGCCGAATTTCATCCACACCAGGAGATTTGCCAACTTTTAGCGCTTTGATCGCCAAAGTTACTTCCTCTACCGTAGGACTACTTTCCGCCCAACTCTCGACCATAGGTCTGTCATCTACGGTGCCCTGTTCGGGATTGAGCGATTCTGAAAGTGCTCGCTCCATCTGCGTAAAATGTCCTCCTCATTGCAGAGAAGAGTACCATCTTTGGACTTAACTCCTTCAATGATATTCAACTTTCTTCCTCTGTGTCGGCGGATGGTTTGCCAGAACATCTTGTTTGCAGATCTGTGGTCACATTCCAATTTTTCGCCAAACTCCTTCCAAGACTGTTCTTTCGCTTTTTTCACAGCTAATTTGCAAGTTCTTCGCGCTTCAGTGTACCGATTTCGAGAATTGGAGTTCTCCAAGTGAATCCACACTTTAAAGGCTCTTTTCTTCTCTCTGATGGCTTCTTGATCTCCGGGCGTTTTAAACCAAGCAGTTCTTTTCTCACCACCAGCCGACACACCAAGCCGCTTTACTCCACAAACATCTCCCGCAGAGGCAATAACCGCTGTTGAAAACAGTTGCCATTCTTCCTCCATTCTTCCATTTGATGGAACAGTTAGAATTCGTTCAAACCTTTCAGATATTTGCCGCGCAAATGTCTCCCGTATCTCATCGTCCTGTAACCTCTCCCATCGTATGCGTGTAACCATCCTTGGTTTACGCTTTGGTAGGGGAGGCACTCTCTCGCTATGATACAATTTGCACAGCATCCACAACTCGTTTGAATTATTTGCAATATACTATATATATAATATTTATTTTGCAATATACGAATAATAGGCAATTTGTATCTGGTGCTGGATGAATAGTGCGAAAACTCCCATTTAGTTCTGTTGACTTCGATGTATCCTGCGCCGTGTATCTGTCATCCGGTGCCGGATAGAGTTTAAATCTGCCCGCCAGAAAAATTCGTATATCCGGCATTTGTGCCATGTATCCGGTATCGGATATGTGCGAAACGTTCTTTCCGGTCGAGTTTTAATTACGGCTTTAAGGGCTATGTTGGATATGCCATACAGCACAGATGCTCTTTTGTCTCGAAATCTGTTAATAACTGCGACTACTTCTTCTACAGTAACTGCAGGAATCGATCGTTAATACTCCAATGGGGTTCCCTGTTGTCTTGGGAGCATCAAATTGATAATGTGACACAGCTTAATCGAATAAGAAGATCGAATATCCGTGAAAGCTTTCACGTCAAAGAAACCATCTCACGAACAATTGAACGTAACCGGCTCAGCTGGTGGTGTCATGTTTAAAAGAGAAATCCTTTGAACCTCGTTAAAAAGGCAATATCAATGAATGTTCCACTGATATCGCCAAAGACAGGCAGGTATAAAAACTTCTGAATCTCACAAGTGCAACAACACCAGCATATATTTTGCCTCAGAAACCAAGTGATCCAAAATCGCAAGGCCTACCTATATTCTCTGAGGTCAAACAGGCGGATCAGTAGAAATACAGTGAAGTGGGAGAATTATGATCCCTTGAATTCAGATCATAACCTCGCCGAAATGAAAAGAAGACGACCTATGTTCCGAAGCACATGTGTAAGAAGATACTCGATTTCTTTTGTCGTTGGCTTTAGTAGGGAGAGGTTGAGCCCTAAATCATTGCGAATCAATGTCATTGTCATTCATTAGCTGCAGATTTTCGTAAATAGATGTCTACACAATATCCTTACGATTTGCTGGCCTAGTCGCATCTCGAACAAATACCTCTACTCGAGAACGGGTCAGAAACGTATTAACATCAGAATTCGACGAAGGAAGCGGCAATGGGTCGGTCACACCTTGCAACGCAAAGAAAATTCCGTCGCCAAATACGCCATGGAATGAAATCTGCTTATTCAATCTAACAGAACTGGAGTTCGGCCTAGGCATACGTGGCGCAGAACAGTTGAAAAGGGACATAGAGCTTTGGCAAAGTTTAGTTTCGTTAGTTAGTTTAATTGACTACTTTATTTCAAAAAAGATATACAATTTTCTTACATCGGATAGTTCTTAGTCCTTATGGTTTGGCCCTCTTAGCCGTCTACCAGAACTGACATTAAATAATAGTTTACTATATGAATATAAGTATGTATAATAAAAAGTAAAGAATTAAAAGTGAGAAGTTTGTGATTTCTTAAAACCTTTCTTCTATTATTTGGCTCCTGTATCGTAGTGCATTTACTGTGTAGCCGTATAGTATGTCCCAGCCTCTGTCACCATTTAGGATGTGGATTGCTTCATCTAACTCCAGTGCCTGTGCTCCGAAAAAATGAAGGCGCAATTCCTTAAGAATAGGGCATTTCGCAATTAAATGCCCTATTCTTAAGGAATAACCTAGTTCCTTTAGGTTACATAGGCCACATAGAATTGGTAACTCTTGGCGGTGTGGGATGTAGTTAAGACTAAGTAGTTCTCCTCTTATTTTAAAGATAGCGCTAATTTTGTCTGTAGAGTTGTTGATCGAAAAATACGTCTTATCTTCTAAACAATGATCGAGTTGGCTATAGTAAGATCTACTCGTATGTATGGATGACTGAGCTTCACTTACAAAACTATCGTATAATCTGTGTCCTATTTTTTTCAATAAGATTTTGAATTTTTGTTGGAGTGAAGCTGGCTGCTTATTTGGTGTAGTATTTATATTAAAGTTATTTTCCATTCCTAGCTTTTCCTACTCTTGAACACATTTTACTCTGCTCCGTAGCATTTGCAGGAGCTCTAACCTCGGTATTCTTTCAGGATTCATTGCCATGACTTTTACAACATAATCAAAGTGTAGTTTAACAGTGTCCAGAAACAGAGGTGCTACTCCAGACTCCAAGTGAATCATATAGGTGGGCGAATTACTTGGGAGTCTAAGTACATCTGGCAATGTTCTCCATTGCGACGATTCCCCCAGCGATACCCACGGGCGTGGTGTTCTTTTAGCTCTTCACACTTGTTATGACGCGTCAGCTTTTTCAATTCCAACTGCCTCTAACCTAGAACTGATTTGTGTTAAAATCAATGTTGCAAAACGTTCTGTTTATATCGTTTGCTGCTATATCCATCCAGCACAACTTATTAAGGAATACCAGCTTCTCGTGGATGCACTTGACTTTTTGATGGATACTATTACCCCAGAAGACGATGTAATTCTTGTTGGTGATTTTAATCTCCCACGATTGTGCTGGGCCAAATCAGATGACGACATCCATTTCATTTCTATTAATGCCTCTTCTGACAAGGAAGATTATTCAACGACCGACTTATTGCTTCTGGGTTGCACCAGATGTGTAGTATAAGAAACAATTTGGGAAGACAACTTGATTAAGTTTTTTCAACCGACCCTGACAACTGTGTAGTTACCGTTAGTAGCCACCTGCTCTCTAAACTTGACGCATATCACCTCCCGTTATTTTCAACATTTTCATACACGAATAAAAACATTAATGTTGTCCCTATGACGCAGCGTAAATTTAATTTCGTAAAGTAAACTTTGACAAACTTAACAACCTTTTGGTAATGCCCATTTTGATTCTATCTTTGACAAAACCATTAACATTGATTCAGCCATCAATTCTTTTTACTTGTACATCTATGACTGTTTCCTTCAATCCGTCCCTCTCACACAATGTAAAAATGTCGCATCTTCTCCCCCTTGGTACAGCAAGGAATTACGCGCACGCATATCTAAGTTCCAGATCTGAGTCTGAACTTTCTAATTATCTTTCGGCGTATAACAACTTTTCCGCATTGTGCGAATCACTTTACTCTGAATATCTTGATCATCTTATTTCCAACCCCAAACGGTTCTTCCATTTTATTAACACTAAAAGGAAATATACCTTCTCGGTACACCTTGACTTCAGGGTTGACTGAGTCAGTCACCCTCTCTACCCTTTTCAGTCAGCATTCTCAGCCAACACCCTCATGAGAAAGGTTAAGGTTCCCCTGGTTACCGGTGACTCGACCGGCCATTACTCATGTGGTATCACAATGGACCCATGTGGTCTAAGTGTGTCCTGACCCTGTCAGGACAGCCACCTTTACCTAACCTAACCTAACCTAAAAGGAAATCTGACGGTTATCCTTCTACATTAAAATTTTTAAGTTGCGCATCCGCGGATCCCAAAATAATTACCGAACTTTTTGCTGATTTCTTCAGCCAGGCGTTTTCAAATGTCACTGCTGAGCCTGATCTCAATTATTTTACTTACTTGAGTAGCTGTGGTCAAACCTCCTTAACATATCTGAATATTAACGAGTCAATAGTGGTTGACATGACCAATCTTCTCAAGGACGATTACTCCTCTGGCCCAGACGGACTACCGGCCATAGTTTTGAAAAATTGCGTTAGCAATTTAGCTCGACCTCTCACTGCTCTTTTTCAACTATCTATCTCAAACGTTGTCTTCCCAAACTATGGAAAGACTCGTTTATCATCCATATCCATAAAAAGGGCTGCAAGAGCGAAATTTCAAACTATAGACCTATTGCTAAGCTTTCATGTATACCCAAGCTTTTTGAGCGTATCGTTTATGACTCCATCTTCTTCCATTGTAAATCGATTTGCTCCCCTAAGTAGCATGGGTTCCTAAAGGGTAGATCTACTACCACCAACCTCACCGAACTCATTTCTTCCACATTATGCGCAATGGAAAGTGGCAAAGAAGTAGACGCTGTGGCTACTGACTTCAGTAAAGCGTGTGACAAAATCCCCCACAAAATAATACTCCTCAAACTTTCAGCTGTTGGTTTTCCGCCACCGATTATTTCACGGGTTAAGTCCTACTTAGAAGATCGCCAATACAGTGTCCTTTTTAGATCTTCTGTTTCAAACCCAATCATTGCGACTTCAGGCGTACCTCAGGGTAGCCATTTAGGGCCTCTGTTATTCGTATTGACCATAGATGATGTCGAGCTTGTCATTACGGGATGCGACCTGGCGATCTACGCAGACGATATGAGGATCTCTAAACAAATTTTCTGTACTACTGATTCTCACTCGCTGCAGGCTGACTTAGATCTCTTTCTCACCTGGTGCCGACAAAACTTTTTAGAACTCAACGTCGCAAAATGTCAATCTATCACTTACTCTCGCAGACGCCCTCCCCTGCCACCAAGAACTTATTTTTTCAAAAATGAACCTGTTCCCAGAGTTAGTTTTATTCGTGATCTCGGCATCATTTGCGACACTGAACTTAACTTTCGTTCTCACATCGATAATGTAATCAGCAGAGCTAATTCAACACTAGGCTTTATAGAACGTTGGTCTAAGGAGTTCTCCAACCCTTATGTAACCAAATCTCTTTACATGACTTTCATCAGACCACTTCTCGAGTATGCCAGCCAGGCTTGGTCGCCATACCATCAAGTCCACATTCAAAGAATTGAAGCTGTTCAGCGCAGATTCATCCGCTTTGCCCTCCGAGGTCTTGGCTGGAATGACCCCTACAATCTGCCTCCCTATGAGCATTGACTAAAGTTGTTAAACTTACAAGCCTTGGAAACACGTCGTCGCGTTATCGCTGATGTCCTTTTTGTGCATCAATTATTAGCTGGAATTATTGACTGTCCTCACCTACTGCAACTGATTTCGCTCAATACAAACCCTCGACGCTTAAGATCTGCACCCCTATTCTGCCCTGCCTACCACCGCACTGAATACGGCCAATATGAACCTATGAGCAGAATGCTACGTAATGCAAATAAGTTCCCTAATGTCTTCGACATGCACCGTAGCAAATCCATCCTTCGAATTTCCCTACGCAATTTACCTCCCCACTCCTAACTTTAGCCTTAGTAGTAGTTTAATTAATTTTAAGTAATAATAAAGTAAAAATGACATTAATAATAATAATAAGAATTCACAAATTCACATAGTTTTAAGTTATTGAATTATTGTTAGTTAATTAGTCCCTTAAGATTGTTCTGCTTGTATTATATATATATATAGCTTATAATAAATTAAATTAAAATTAAAAAAATTATAAAGTAGCGGAGGAACTTTTCCACAACTTCAAAAGAGCAAAAACCCCAGGCATGAGATGCATATAGAAAGACGGAAGTAGCGGTAGCACGAAATATTTTTTGTTTAGCTATATGCGAGACGTTTTTGTTGTTAACGCAACTTCCCCAAACTGCACAAATTGCCCGTTTGGCTTCAGCAAGTTTAATTTCGATGTGTTTCTTCATGTTTAAGTTGGGGGTAATCAACACTCCTAGGTACTTATATTCTTTTACCTTTTCTATTTCCTTACCTTGAAATACCCACTTATCGCTTCTAGCATATCTCCCTCCACCATCTCTGAAAATCATAATCTTAGATTTTGCTAAGTTTACGGATAAGTTCCAAGCCTATTTATCATTAACTGCGTGGTCTCTACTTTCTCAGCAAGCAAAACGTTGAAAATGGAAGACGAGTTTCAACCCTATTTCCAAAGGAGAACCGAGTTGTCTACACACAAGGGCTGTATTTTGTGGGGCAGCTGGGTGGTAATACCACATAAGTTTCAAGGTCGTATTCTGGGGCTTCTCCATGCGAACCACCCCGGAATGACCAATATGAAAGCGTTCGCACGTAGCTATGTATGGTGGCCTAAGCTGAACAAAGAGACAGACCAGACCCGCCAGTAGCACCACGGCAGTATTTTAACTCAAAACGAAACCCGTGGTCCACGATTCATTTGGATTTTGCAGGTCCCTTCCAGGGCCACACGTTTTTACTAGTAGTAGACGCGATGTCAAAATGGCTGGAGGTAAAATTAGTGACTCAGCAGTCAGCGGCCGAAGTTGTTCGGAAATTGAGGGAGATTTTCGTGACCCATGGGATACCAAGGAGAGTTATCTCAGATAATGGAATGGCATTCGTTTCCGAGGAGCTTAGAAACTTCTACAAAAGCAATGGAATACAATTTCATACCACTGCGCCCTATCATCCCTCCAGTAATGGACAGGCGGAAAGAATGGTACGTTACACGAAAGCTTCATTAGTTAACCTAGGGGAGGAGGATATGCAATTAAAATTACAAAGATTCTTATTTAAACAACATACGACGCCTCACGCAGCAACGGGAAGAACACCAGCGGAGTTGTTAATGGGACGGAAGCTTCGAATGGTGTTGGATATTTTGCATCCAGATAACTTACGGCAACGTAATGAAGAACAAGCAGAAGGAACGGGCAAGCGAGTACGAACTTTTAATATAGGAGATACAGTGTTTATCCGCAATTATTCGCGTGGACCAAGATGGATAAAGGGGAATATCATCAAAGTAATCGGACCAGTGTCGTACGTTGTCCAGACGTCGGAAAATCAGATAGCAAGACGGCATGTGGACCAGATACGAGACCGAGTCGAAGGAAGACCTCGAAGCTTAAATGACGAGTATGAAACCTTAGATATACCAGTCACCAGTCCGGCTACGGAACCTTAGGAAAAATCAGCTGGATTAGACATCACCCCAACGCCTTCAGAAGTCCCCAGTAGCAGCTTCCAATTTCACAGTCCACCAACCTAACAGACGTTGACCACCACCCACGCCAGTCCAACAACGAGTACGTCTACAACAGCAGCCACCGATACCGGCGCAACTGGAGAATCATTATCACCCCGTCCCCTTGTTGCTCCAACCACTCGTTATGGAAGAATTGTAAGGCCACCATCACGTTTCGGTCTACCACACATCTAAAGAGGGAGGAGTGTTATATATTCAGCATAACTGGCAACTCTTAGGTATAGCACGTACTTAGTAAGACTGTGTCGTTAATCTGTCAAAGGCGCGACTTTGACAGGCTTTGTCTCAAAACGGTCGTCTGTCTACGAGCACGTGTCTTAGGGGTGCAATAAAGTTGAGTTACCTAGATTCCAAGTATTTATTGTGTTTTATTAACTGGATATATATTAGTTGGCAAACAATAGTGCTGGAATTTTAGTTCCGCTCAGCTCTATACCTTCTTTAACATGTTCAGTTATGTCATTTATGTACAAAATAAACAGTAATGTACTCAGGACGCAACCTTGCTTAATACCCACCGATGCTTCAAAATCTTCCGACAGATGACTGCCAGCCCAAACACATGCTTTATTGTTTTCATACATTGCTCTCAGCACTTTTATGACCTTGGATGAAATTACATAACTATAAAGCTTGTAGAACTGTGTTTGCCTTGGGATCGAGTCGAAAGCAGCACGAAAATTTACGAAAAAAGCGTAAAGTTTTTTATGCTTCCTCTTATAAATTTCTGCAATGTTCACAAGCGAGAAGGTTTGATCTATAGTTGAATGATTTCTCCTAACCCCAGCTTGGAATTCAGATAGGACTTTCTTTTTTTCCACCCACTCCGTAATTCTACCGAAAAGCAAACTAGCAAACAATTTGGCGGATGTGTCTAAGAATGAAATTCCTCTATAATTATAGTTAGGGATGGTAGAGCATTGCGAAAGTCCGAACACGATGGCGCGCAGGCGTTGTTGGCGCCCTATGTCCCTTGAGGGGTGGCGGGACTTAACCGATTGCGACATGTTGGTACCCAATCTAGGCCTATAACACTAAGATCCAATCTTCGCATATCAATCGATTTATTTTTGCAAGTTACAGCCGAACCTTACAAGGCTACAGTTAAGGTTTGAGGACTTATGCATTCTCTGCATATCGTCAATCGATGGCAATACTCAATTTGTTTTTTGTTTTTTTTTTTTTTTCTTTTCTTTTGATTGTCCAGTCAAATGTATATTACTTGCCAGTGCTTGTTCCCAAAAATGTTGGGGAAATTGTAGTATGCCTGCAAATGAAGCTGATTTTGAAAAATTCACCTTGAATGGTGAGTGTTGCAAGAAGTCGCACTGAAAGCTTTAAAGTGAATGAAGCATCATTATGACTGCAAGTATGATTGACAGCAAATCCGCAGCCAAACTTATGCCAACTACCTCACCTTCCCTACACCTTACTGTTGTATTTCTGAAATGGCGTATTTCTGAAATTGCATCAGCGAGCACATCCTGAGGTATTTTTCGTGCACACTGGAGGCAATGAGCTCTAGCATTCCAAGTGCATATGATGATTTGATTGTCCTTGTTGCTTTCTGTAGTTTGCCAACTTTTATGATGAATATGAATAAAAAGTATTTCTAAATACCACTATTCTTAGTTCATTGAAACAACTTCCAACTTATGCGTGTCTTCTCAGAACTTGAAGACCTTCAACACCATTGATGTCTCCTCGCTTTACATGACCTCTCACTACTGCACAACCAAGCCATTAACACTGTTCAAATTCTATAAAAATTTCTTTAAAAAATTAATATAATTGCAAAAATGTATTGCAACATACTATGTAACCCTTGCAACTGTTTAATCACCATTCATAAACATAAATTTCGTTGCGCAACATTTCATTAATCCATTGTTTTACTGTTTTTTTTTTTTCTAATTACAGGTACGTAGCAACCCAGATGTTCTAAAGAACCCACCACCAGCATCGACTGTATTCACATGATGATAATTAGAACCCCTTTAATTATTCTCAAAGTGATTAACGTGAGTAAAAATCTATGTATGCGTCGTTGTCGTCGTCGTTGGGGCAACATAATGAATTGAAAAGCACCGGCGATGCGTCCATGAACCCCAAAGTACGAACTTTAGACGATTCCATCCAGCACCTCTAAGTACACACGAGTATCTGTGTGTGCATGTTTTCGCTGTACAAATGCAATTAGACGAAATCAAGATGTGAGCTCTGTAATACCATGCATATAATTGCATATGCACGAACCATACAAACACTGTGTTGCACAAACAGCACCAGCACCAGCAGCAGCAGCAGAAGCAGAAGCAGAAGCAAAAAGCGCGTGCACACCAATCGCTCTGCCGTGTAATTAACCGATGAGTGTTTGAAGGAGTATTGTGCAATATGCAATTGCAATTTGCAAACTCAATCTGGTAACGTGTACCTCGTATCGTGTGTGGATTGTCACAAAATGCGAAATGAGAAATCCCAAGCCATGGTGGCAGCAACTTATGACTGACTGACGTTTGTTTGACAATTTGACAAGTTGAGAAACCGGCCACAGTTGAAGACCTCGACTCTATAGTTGGCTTGTTAGTTCTTGGCGGCTCTTAGCTTTAGTCGCTTCCCATTGTGCGTGAAAGATACACAGATACTCTTTGGAAACTCCTCCATTGTCTGTCCGTCTTGTGTAAACTAATTCGAAGAGTGTTGCCAATATTGGCAGCGTTCACATTCGATTTATTGCAAATTGCAACAGCTAGTAGCGTTTGTCTAATCGATTGGCCAACGCATATTGAGTTGGCGCAAAATATGCGCGCATCCGCAAACAATAACATCCAGCGTTAGATATACATACGTACTGTGTGTATCTAATTTCGAAATTAACAAATTTATGTACATAAAATTAAGAACGAATGGCCCGCAGATACTTAATGTTATTCAACTGACCTGCATTGCGTGAAAGAACACTCTTCCACACTCCAAAGTCAGTAATCGGTTGCAGTGAGCATTCTAAATCCCCAACGTATTCATTAAGAGCTTAGTGTTGTGAGGAACACCTAGGCCATCGTATAATTGCAAATAAGCTGCAGTTCGTGTTTGACATGCAGACACGACGGTGAAAACAGATGTTCATATGAGCCGACTGTTGCAACGTAAGTGGAGTGTGAAAATTAAAGAAGATTTTGTCATCGGAACACACACAATGTAGGTGAATCTCTTTGTAATTAAAAGAGCGACTTGTTGACGGTTGGAAGTTGGTGTTTCCTGGAGATTATCGCGGTTAGATTTCTAGAAAAGTGGGAATTATTTGGGTTTTTATGGGTCTGTTTAGTAAAATATGGTCTGAGAGGGGTAGATTGGCGCAGATTTACATGTCATGCAGTCTCCTAGCTTAAGAAAGTCGAAGGGTTTCATCAGCGCAACGATATCCGGAACTTCTACCGGAAAGCCAAGCAAGTAGTAGGTGACTTTAAACACTTTTTAGGTAATATTTCCAACAGCTGCTTAGCGGGCATCAATCCGTTTACTTCGTAAGCTTTTCGGCAACACACTAATCCAGACTTAAAGCCTGGAACGTCGATGATAGACCAAATCTTCAAACTAAAGTAAAACCAGGGGAGACTAACGAATATCAAGTCGACACCATCATTGACTTAAATGACTTAAGCTCTACAATGTGATGGCTGAATCCGGGATTCGGCCTTAAATGAGCCAGATGTGATGGGTAGACGTAGATGTAGGTATGGTTGGTGAAGCGCAAGTGCACTGCGGCATAAAGTAGATACATTGTGCGCCCAAACTTAGGCTCTAGTCGATGACATGCTTGATTTAGAGCACTTTCTCGAATCCAGCTGCTTTGACGAACCGGAGTATCTGCGTTAGATACAGCAAAGGTAGATCCGTCTCTGATAGGAGATAGTCACCTAGGTGATATCTTCTTTTGTGGATTAGTGCCTCACATTCCATGAGAATATGTGCTGGTGTTTCTGCGAAGTCCCTGCAGAAACTGCATTGTCCATTCGCTTCTGTTCCCAATTTCCTAGGGTTTTCCCCAGGTTAGATTAAGTTAGGTTAGCTGTCCGCACGACAGTGCAAACACACTTAGACCAGTGAAGGTCCTTTGTGATACCATGGATCAACCATTAGCCCACTCAGGGACTAACAAAACCAACCGGAGCTTTTGATAAAGCGATGGATGCTTATGACGTCTAAGGATGCCAGATAGCCGATGTCTCCAAGGTAGGGGTACCCTAGATGGTTCTCCTTGAATCTGCAGTGGTCCGTAAGCATGCCTGTCAAGATGCGAAGTCGATTTGCTGTATGGACTAACGCTGGGGAATACGCGGTGCTCTGTGCGATTTGGAAATAGCTCATCTGAACTATTTCGAATATGCACCGGATTTTGGCAAGGAGACGCACTTTCGTGTGATTTCTTCAATAGCGTGCTGGAGAAGATAGTGCGCAGGATATGGTTTAACGCAGCAGACACTATATTTCAGAAGGCAGTCCAGTTGCTGAGATACACAGTCGATATTGACTTCATTAAAAGATCGCAGCGTGCCTCGTAGATGCATTCACGGCATATATCAGGCGAGACAAGTTGGTCTGGAGGTGAATTGGGACAAACCTATCTGTCTTCTTCTTCTTCTTCCTTTTATCGGCGAGGCTATGATCCGAAAACAAGGGATCACAACCCTCCCACTTCACCGCATTTCTACTGATCCGCCTGTGGGGTTCGCCTGTACAAACCTATCTATCCGAAACCAAATATTGAACTATTTGGAGGGAAAAATAATTATAATTGGGTTCCATGTGCGAGAAAGCTGAATGGAAGAATAGATACAACCGCGAACTCTACGAGCTGTACCAAGATGTTGTAAAGCTAAGACACGTCAACTACATTTGCTCGGCTACATCAATTGAAATTTGTACCTTTTGATGACTTCAAGATGACGAGTCATTTTGTATATATCTAGAAACCTCCTGGCAAATGGTTACGGATCTCACACGAAAGTACGAAGCTCTTCAAGATACCCATAGGGGCAGAATAGACCACTAGTCCGTAGTGCAAGCTACCCGTCTCACAAGTGATAATAATCCACTCTGAGGAGAAAATCTTGGTTAACTTGCAATACTTCATTAGTCTTTTCTATCGTGCCCGTAATCCAAACAAAGAAATCCATCAACCCCTCAATGAAAACTTCATGTTTCTCTTTTGAAAAGGCTCTAAGATCTGAGTTAACAATGTTACCACAGTGAAAGTGGTACCCTTTCCATTACGTACCATTTCTCTTAACTTAAGCTAAGGTAAGGTACGAAAGGCCTCATATGGGTGGTCTAGCGATACTGTCTTTGGTTGTTTAGTGGGGGCTTTCGGTTGAAAAACCAACTATATACATCCAAGTGGTTCAGTAATAAAAGAAAATAATGCGATCATACATCACCTAGAGTAGGTTAGGTTAGGTATGTGAGTTGGCAGGAAGAGATGCTCTGCCCCACTCGGCGCTGACCCATTGTGATACCCCTAGGGGAAAAAGTAATCCCTTACCCATTGAGGTCTAGTGAAAAGAGCAAAAAAAACTATTCAAATTTAATCACTTAATTCGTTTCTGTATAAAAACCACCCTGATGATTTGATGAAGTTCAGCATCTTTCCTGTCGAAACGCCAGAGGGCTCCTCGAGATCCTGGAAGAAATATTTACCAAGGAAATTTTTCCTGGAGTGTTGAAGACCCAAACAGTGGCACAGGAACTGGGTAGTGTCCTTAAAACTATCTCAAAAACTCCCTCGTCACCTCTACAAAGTTCCTCATCTGTCAGGCGTAGTTTCTTCAAGTGGTACCACAGAGTATTGTACCCCGTATGAAGCCCACGAAGGTGGAAAATGATTTCCTGTCTTTCCGAGTAATTCTCTCAATCCTTGCTTTGCCAAAGGATAGCCAAAGCTTCCTAGTGGTGGCACAAGTTTCCATGGGGGTCCATCTTGTTTTCGCCTCTCTAATGGCTTTATTCCCTGCAACGAGCTTGAGTGTGCAATGCGGGATACACACGGGGGGGTCAACTTGTTTTAGTAAGGCTGCTGAGCCAATTCTTGCTAGCTCGTCGACTTTCTCATGACCCAGCAGAGCGATACCTTGTGCTATGTTGCAAGAACCCTGAGCTCTTCTCGACAACACTTCACAAGCTTCGATTTAATTTCTAAGGCAGTAATCGCTTTTATAGCTGCGTGGCTGTCGATAAAGATGGTGACACATTCTGACGATATTGCCCTTACCGCAGCTAAGATCTCTGTTTGGAAGACGCTGCTGTGGCCTGGAAGTCGTATGGATTTCGATATATTGTACTTAGGGAGTCGGAGAAGATGCCTGATCATTTTTGAACCATCTGTGTAGATGGCTATAGATTCGGCGTTAGGTATGTGACCGCTTTTCCATTCTTCCTTGCTCGGGTAGGCGGTAGAAAAAGGCCTTATAACATCTAAATATGGCATTATGTAGCCCTTTTTGGGCACGAGGCCAAAGTAATCAAGTAGGATCATCGAGTGACCTATTCTATTTGGTTTCCAGTTTGCTGACTGGCTATTTCTCATAGCATTACTGGCTGCTGACGTGCGTATAAAGATGTCTAGCGGTAGTAGGTTGAGAATAGCCTCGAGTTTTGCGGTTGTGGTTGTCCTCATGGCACTGGTAGTGCCAATGCGCGCTAGTCTTCAGACTTTGGTAATAGCCATTAAGTTGGTGGTTTTGTTGACAGTAGGCCACCATACAAGATTGCCGCATACATCCATAGCATGGTTTGGTGGCGTGAGGGGGAGGGGGATCCCCAGGTTCTACCAAAATTTGTACTACATAAGTCAAAGGCTATTGTTGCTTTCTTAATTTTTTCCTCTATATTTAATCTCCATCATCACCTAGAGTAACTCAACATATACTCTACGAGTAAATAAATTCTAATCAGAATCCAAATAAAAAATACAACAAATTCTTACCAGTTAGTTCGGACACGACCCACGAAGTAAGCACGTACTGAAACCTAATACCACCTAAATTTCAAACTTTACTTATTTAAGTGACGCTACAGTTCGGGATGAACATGGGTGTCAACGAACAAGCCTTTCCATTTAGCTCGGTCTTTAATTGCCTCCAGTTACGCACTCCAAGTTGGTCGAGGTCCCTTTGAACTTGTGCGCGCCACTTACGGCGAGGAGGTCCTCTACTGCGTCGTCCCTCTGGGTTAGATTCGAAGACTGTGGGCCGGAGCGTTGGTGTCCATTCGCTCTACATGTCCTAGCCAAGACGTCCAATATTTAGTTTTTTGACTAGGTCGATGTTGCTGTACAGCTCGTATAGTTCGTCATTGAATCTTCTCTTCTAAAGCCCGTCAATGCAAACGGGGCCGAATATCTTACGAATAATTTCTCTCCCGAAGTGACCAAGGATACCGATCTCTTTATCTGCCTTTAATAAAGTCCATGTTTCAGCGCCGTAAAGCAGGACCGTGATGAACAGGTTCTTATATAGAGTCTCCTTAGTTGTTCGAAATAGGGCTTTACTGTTGAATTGTGTTCTTAGCCCAAAAAGACAGCTATTGGCAAGAATTATTCTTCGCTTGTTATCTCCGCTGATTCATTTTCAGAATTAATAGCAGACCCAGTGTAGACAAAGTCCCTTACTACATCGAAGTTATAGCTGCCCACTGTGACGTTTTGTCCAATTCGTCGGTGTTGGCTTTCCCTTCTTGTTGACAGCATATACTTGGTTTTGCCCTCGTTCATCGCTAAACCCATTTTGGCCGCTTCCGCCTCAATTCTTGCAAACGCACCGGTGACAGTCCGCTGAGTTCTTCCAATAGTATGAATATCGTCGGTGTGTGCAAGCAGTTGTACAGACTTTTGATAGATTGTGCCTCTGGTGATGGCTTGTGAGTTCTGCACAATCCGTTGAAGTACGATACGAGTATTAAAGAGATCACATGGCAGCATGTCACCTTGTCTAAAACTTTTTTGACATCAAAGGTCTCGGCCAGGTCATTATCGACCTTGATGGATCAGCGAGCCTTCTACATCATCATCCTACATAGCCAGACAAGTTTGGCAGGGATGTCGAAACTGGACATGGCTCTATTTTGCTCCTCTCTACAGATGCTGTCATGGTTGGTTGGTTGGTTAGGATCGGCCCTAGATGAGGATGTACTTAGACCAGAAAGTAGGTCCGTTGTACTACCAATGTGTAAGGCGGGTGGGTCACCCTCTTACTCTTGGAACCATTTGCTTCGTTGAATGAAGGCGTGATTTTTAGCCATGCAGGCGTTGCCGAGATCATTAAGATCATTGTTGAAGTATTCACCCAGAGTGGTCTTCCTGATGTTGGCGAGCGCAGGACAGGCGCACAGGAGATGACTGTTTGTCTCTTCTTCCTCTTCATCTCTGCAGCTTCTGCAGAAGTCATTATAAGGGATACCTAATCTTTGGGCATGTCTTCCTATGACGCAGTGTCCAGTGAGGACACTTGTTATTTTTGAGAGGGTTGCTCTCTTCTACTTCAAGAGTCCGACGGACCTGGATTTATTGAGTGTCGGCCAGAGCTGTCTGACGGTATGACATTAGTCTAGATGTTGCCGTCGATGATTGGCTACTTTCTCGGCATCAATTTGAATAAGGTACTTAACATAAGACGCTGGCGCTTCGATGTTGGTGATGCTTATGCTATCTGTACCAGAGGAGCCTTGTCGTGCTAGTTCGTCGGCTGCACAATTCCCCGGTATGTCACAGTGACCTGGTACCGAGCAAAGGGTGAGGTTGTACTGACCAGCTATCTCGTTAAGAGATATGCGAAAGTCTTTCGCTGCCTTAGATCTCGTAGTGCTGGATGCGAGGGATTTGATGGCTGCCTGACTGTCGACGTAAATAACAATATCAGGTGTTGATAGTGTGCTAGCCGCTAGCCAGTCAGCGGCTTTGCGAACTGCGGTGACTTCGGCTTGAAAAACGCTGCAGTGGTTTGGAAGGTTAAAGGAGAGGTGTATGTCCAGATCTTCTGAGAAAATTCCGGCACCGACTCCGTCCTTGGTTTTGGACCAGTCCGTGAAGATTGACAGCGATTCATTGTAAAGGACATTGCGTTGCGTCCACTCACTTCTGTCCGGTATCGAGTGCGTGTAGCCCATGTTAAAATCATATTCAGTGGGCAGATGGTCAGTGGAATTGGGAAGATGACGGTGCATCGAAAGTATATTGGCATGTCCCGTGTGTTGTTCCTTCCACTGGTTGGAGCCTCTCAGTCTTATTGCCGAGCTGACAGCCAACTGTTTACTGACGATGTCAATCGGAAGCAGGTGGAGCATGGTTTGGAGCGCCGGTGTGGGAGAAGTTCTCAGTGCACCGGTAATGCTGAGACATGCAATTCGCTGAGTTTTTTTTCATTATGGATAGGTTGGATTTCTTCTCCAAAGCGGGCCACCATACCAATACTCCATACATGAGAATCGGTTTAATGACCGACGTGTATAGCCAGTGCATGTTGCTTGGTTTAAGGCCCCAGGTGGAGCCTACTGCTTTCTTGCAGATGTATAGGGCGGCCAGCGATTTCCTGGCCCGTTCGACGACATTCTCTTTCCAAATAAGCTTGCTTTCAAGCTTTAGGCCTAAATAGCTAGCACTATGTGAAAGCTTGAGGGTGGATCCCCTTATCTTGTGCGGAGTGAAGTCAGGAAACTTGTGTTTTCTTGTGAATAGAACTAGCTCGGTCTTCGTCGGGTTAACGGAGAGGCCGCATTTATCGGTCCATCTGAGCAGTTCATTAAAAGCAGACTGCATGACATCGGCCAGCGTCTGCGGGTATTTGCCTGTTATTAGAATGGCGAGATACTGTCATAGGAGGCCTTGAAATCGATGAAGAGATGATGAGAATCGATTTGGACTTGGGTTTCCTTTACGATCTGCCAAAATGTGAAGATTTCATCGATAATGGACTTTCCTGGTCTGGAACCACACTGATAGGGCCCAATCAGGCTGCTGATGAAAGGTTTCAGGCGTTCACACAATATCGCAGAAAACATCGTTTATGCAAGTTGAGGAGACTGAGGTCTCTATAATTGGCGCAGTTGAGGGATCTCTTTTCTTGTGGATCGGGAAAACGATGCTGAGATTCCATTCATCAGACATACACTCGTCTGACACAATCTTAGAGATGAGTTGGTTTATGCTCTTTACCAGTTCATCACCAGTTGCCTCGACAAGTTGGGCCGGTAAGCCGTCAGGTCCAGCAGCCTTATTCGATTTTAACTACCATCGTCTATGTTGAATAGTTCATTCTGTCTGACAGCGGGACGTTGGTCTTCGTCGCCGTTATACAGTGTGTAGAAGGGATTTTTACATATTCTAAGCACCGATTTTGATAGTTTTAAACCATTACCCCAAAAATTACTCTCCTCTTTCTCTTCTTTTCATTTTCAATTTATGTCATGCGATTGAGTGTTATACACCAAAAAAATATTCAGAAATATGTGGATATTTTCATTGGGTTCTATGAACTTCAAGCTGAGTACCAGGCATCGTATATCTGATGCCGGATATACAACACTGAAGCAAGCGAACAGGTACCCACAAGTTTTTGAAATGGCAAATTAGACACGCTAAACCTGCAGTGCCTAAAAACTGTACAAAATCTCATCAGAGGACCACTTTACTTTACATAACCTAACTAGCAGCAACTTGCGTAGACCGCAACATACCAACATCTTCACTAGCATAACCTTTCCTAAATCGTATACTGCCAAAGCAATGCAAGTCGTTGACCCTTTCAATGAATGAAGGGAAATGCAATGGAATGGCTTAGTAATAAACTCGGTCTCTGAGGCTCGTTTTTACTTATAGAAGAGTTGATCAACCTCAGTTGGCCTTGTCGAATAATGAATCAAATATTTAGGTCAGCAATAAAGACCGAGAAATGCCCTTCCCTATCTTCGTTCGAATATCTTTCAAACTAATATTCGCTTCCTCAAAAGAATACAACATGCAACTGAAAGAATTCCTCAAAACCCCATCTCCATCTGCAGATGAATGCAGATAAAACATTATTAAATTACAAATGCATTCAAAGTAATTACACAGCAATTAGACAACTTCCAGTAAGTAGTCACCCATTCCATCTATCCATCTATCCTCTCCTATCTACGAATACTAATCAAATTAGAAATCAACTTATAACAATAAGAAAAGCATAAGCAGACAGCATACCGTACAATGTGTGTGGACATTAGTCGAAATAAAAGATAATAATAATAAAAATTGTTATCCATTATGTACAGAAGTTGTAGATACATAGATACATGTTCATTGTACCGCCGCCATATGACTCTAACAGAAGCTTACACTCTACAATATTCGCAATAAACCGGGGAGAACGAACGCCATCATACAACAAAAAAATAAAAAATAAAGTATCTAGAAGAAAAACTGCAACGACATACAGAAAACTGCATTCATAGTTGCATAGAGCAGAGAGTACTAGTAGTAGTATCTATAGTTGTAGAGAGCCGCGCCGCGCCATAGCTTTTATAGCCAACTAATAAGTAGGACAAAGTTGAATAGACGAGCCAAGGACGGGTATTTAAAAAGCGAAGCGAAACGAAAGAGTGCAAAAACAACAACAACAACAACAGAAAACTCAACACACACACACTCATGTACGTATCTATAAACTCTCACAGATGCGGTTGGCTTGGCTAGCGCACTAACTTTAGCTAGGATAGAACAAAATGCTCTCTATGGCTCTATGCGCCGCACATCAGTCAGCACATAGGCGCTAGAAGGGAAAAAAACGACCGGAGAATCGGGGTAAAAATGCATAGAAAAACAACATCAAATGCACTCTGCTCGGTCTTTGGTCGTCTGAGTGTGTTGCACTGTAAGTGGGGGATGATAGAGGGGGGGATGGTGGTGCTTTAATGCATTTCTATGAGGATAAGAAAAAAAAAATAGAGAATTAAACAGCTAGAACCATTATAGAACATGACATACACACACAGATAGACAGTCTCTGTGTGCAGTTTAGGTGATTGGATACTAAAGCAGGGGTTGATGAGGAAGAGAGGGTGAAACCGGGTGAAGAAGCCATCGTGTTATCGGCAAAATTAAAGAGAATAGGAACTTTTCCAATTTTTTTTTTTTCTGTTCATATCTAGCTTGAGAAGGGGGAATCTTTAGAAAAGTTAAAAAAAAAAAAAAAAAAAAAATCGCCTTCCTACCCTTACTCGCATGCCGACTCCTCTGCCTCACCCCTATTCCTTCCGCCTTTGTTCAACGACGACAAAATTTCAGTGCTCTGTTTCTGTTATCATTATTATTACTCGCGCATTGTTTTCTGTAATTCTTCAGATGAGAGATGCAAACGCACTTTTCGTGTGCGTATGTCATTTGAATGTGACACACAAAATGCCTACAATTATGTTAGAGAAATGCCAGAATGATTCAGAGTGTAACTGTGTGGGTATGTGTGGTACATTTTGTGTGTTTGATTGAGGAATGCTCAGGCGAAAGGCTTTTGAGTAAAGTTATTGTTTGGGTATTTGTTTTCGAATGAAAGATACTGACAGACGTGCGATACAATGACTCTATTCATAGAGATTTACTTGTTTTTCGAACGCACAAAACGAGTGAGGATTGGGTGAGGATGTAGGCTTTAACTGTTGTGTTAGTTAAAAGTGTCGTTACAAGTTTCGATCCTCTGCCCTAACTTGCAACTTTTTGTTAGTTAATTCTTGGAGCTTGTATCGATCTGCAGGAACCGCTTAAGAAGTGTTTTTTTTTTTCTTTATGGATACTTGTATCCCGTGCTACAAGTTATGCCCGACTCCTGCATGGTTACGTACTAAAAAAAAACTCCTCCTGTTACTCTCCTGCGGCACCGCCAGTCAGGGCATTCCTTCACAGGGGCAGCTTTGATATTTCATCACTTCTTTTTTAACTGCCAGAGTTGGCAGGATCTTCATTTCTCGCGCTTGTCGTTGCTCGTTCCTATACGCGCAGTGCTTCATCATACTCGTGATTACTTCATTTGCCGTTTCCCAGCCTTCGCTTCTCGCCATCATAAATGAGATCAGGCTTCTTGGTGTCACTTGATCGTCAATTGCTCTTTCTAGGATGTTTCTGTCCCTTATATCATTTTGGCATTGCATCAGTACCGCGTTCTGCAATTTTCCTTCACAGTGTTGGCAGAATGGGTCATACGCGTGCTTGTACTTTTTTTTTTTTTTTTTGGTTGCGCCAAGGGATGTGGTAATCTTCGAAGGATACTAGTAGCCCGGGCTACTAGCATGCACGATCCGCAAGCCCGAATAATCGATGCCAGGAATGCGCCTACGTACTAATCCACACCCTGCACACATCTACCACTCTCCCCGCGGGACTGCCGTAGGTATTACTTCGCGGGGCTGGTTAGCAATTAAGCTATGCTTCTTGTATTGCTGGTTCAGCTCTCCTTGCTCTCTCAATTATTCGAAACTCTTTTTGCACATTCGTTATAAGGTAACAAATTTCCAGACAGTTCTCCTCTGACCGCAGCATTTGGTCTATAAGTAATGATGGACTTGGCAGGTTATTTCTCCATTCCGTAAAGCGATTGCAATGGAATATTGCATGCTCTATATCTTCCTCCTAGTCTGGACAATGTGGACAGAGAGATGAGTTATCATGTCCAAATCTGTGTAAATATTTGCGATAGCCACCGTGACCCGATTGGAACTGCGTAAGGTGATGGTTGCAGTCCCCAAACACTCGCTTCGTCCAGACCCCAATGGTGGGGATCAGCTTGTTGGTCCATCTACCTTCTGTACTGTTATCCCACCTGACTTGCCACTTTATCCTCTTGACGATATCTGCTGACAATACCTCTTGATGACTCGAGGTTCTCCTTTCGTAGATCCTTACTATCTCATTTGCGATCCTTACTATCTCATGTCGATGGGGATCATTCCGGCTATGACACAGGCTGCTTCGTCCGATATTGTTCGGAAACCGCTGATTGTTCTTATCGCGCATAGCCTGTATGTTGACGATAGTTTTCTCCGTGTTTCTATCGTCGCTAACGCCGCCGCCCAAACCGGTGCAGCATAGGGCCTAGTGCCGATCCTTGTGGGACTCCTGCCGTGACGTTGTAGTACTTTACCCCCTCGTCGGTTTAGTACCTCAACTTCCTGTTGGTGAAGTAGCTTCTAACTATCCTCAATAGGTAGTATGGAGTATCCTTTCTGGCTAGCGATCTCCTTATGAATGTCCAATTTGCCGAGTTAAAGGCGTTCCAGAGTCACTACTGCACAGTATTTCTTTGTTCCCCCTCGCCATCTTTCTCCTTGGATCGCTCCAGTGGCTGTATCAACTATCGCTTTTATGGCATCAACGGTAGAACGCGATTTTCTAAATCTAAACTGATAGTCTGACAGTGCTCCTTTCTCTTCTGTTACCATGAGCAGTCTGTTGTATATTATTCGTTCAAGTATCTTTCCCAAAGTATCTTTTCCAAACTAGCGCTGCTCGACCTGAAAAGGAGAGAATGTAGATTGATTAAATACTTATGCACATGACACTGCTATTGCTGCCTCAGGCAAACACCCAGACACTCTCAGAGAAATCCTCCAATAAGCTCCACTCCGACTCACCAGATGGACCTCAAAATGTAGGCGAGGAGTTAACCCTCAAAAAACAGAACTAATTCTCTTCACGAGGAAATACAAAGTTCACCTCACAGACACTCCTAGGATAAATGGCACCAGAGTCTCCTTCACAGAAAATACAAAATACTTGGGTCCTATTTTGGACAGAAAACTAAACTGGAAATGCAATCTAATAGAACGCGTAAGGAAAGGAAATGTAACTCTCTATTCCTGAGATTTGACCGAGCATCACTGACCGCAGTGAATGGGACCATGCTTCCCCTTTGGAACGTAGTTCAGTTCACTTCTATACGGACGGCTCCAAGACCGAAATATCGGTGGGTAGAAGTGTTTTCGCCGAAAAGTTCAACTGATCATCTTTTTTCGCCTCCCAGATCACTGTACTGTATTTCAAGCGGAAATTATGGCGATCAAAGAAGCCTTGTCCTAGTTGCAATCCTACGCAAAATCTGTCAGGGATATTCGAATTTTCACTGGCAGTCAAGAGACAATAAAATACCGGGAACCACCCTCAATCACTTCCAATGCCGCCTTAAACTGACGGGCGGTCTTATATCTCACACCTCATAGGTTGACCGTATTCCTTAATTGTAGGATCGATACAAGTGTAAACCCCCTAAAGGGAGGTAACAACAAAAGTTAAGTAAGTAAACGGACATTTGTCTCTCAGGGAGATGACGGAGCAGCTCGACATTGACATTTGCTGGGTGCCAGGCCACAGTCACATTCCGGGGAACTGCAACGCTGGCGCACTCGCCAAGCAGGGAACAACCTTAAGGATTCTGCTGAAATGGCGGATTCTGGGTATGCCCCTCGCTACATGTATAATTCGTCTAAATCTGGACGTTTTTAGCAGATCCAACCACAGATGGGAAAATGGTTCAATGTGTCATATTTCGAGACAGATCTGTATCCAGCCTAGGCTGGATCAGAAACGTAATGCTTTAGCTTATGCTAAAGCTGCGTTATCGATGTCCTCACTAGACACTCTTAGGACAATATGCTAAAATGTTGGCCACCTTTTCTAACGACCCCTTGGAGTCCTGTCTTTAATAACCTCAGCGAACAGGCGTCCTCTGGCGTTATGGCCATTATTCTATTTATTGAAAGCTTCTTGGTTTAATTAGTACCTGTGTAGCCAAATAAAAAGGTCCATAGCATACTACCTTATGCCTTGCATCCCCTTGTGGGTCCTAGGGCCTCTACTAAGCCTACGCGCCATCGTGTATGGTTTCTGGCAATGTGTCTGAGCTCTGCCCAACTTTTCCCCAACTGCCGTGCCTCTTTCTCGACTGTTCTGCTCCATGTTCTCCTCGGACCGCCAGGTCTTCTGCCATCCTGAGTTAAAGGGTTCCATTGTATAGCATAATTCGCTATGGAGTTGTTACCCTTTCGGAACGTGTGATCAATCCATAGCCGTCGTTGGATGGTTCTGCCTATGAGTTCCTAACCCGTTCTCCCGTAAAGATGTTCGCAAGAGATACGATTGGGCCTAGAAATCCTTAAGATATTGCGCAGGCAGCTATTAAGGAACGTTTGCATCTTTCTGCTGATAGTAGTGGTAACTCTCCACGTGCTGCATCCATATAACAGCACGGATTCAACATTGGAGCGGAAGAGTCTTAGCTTGGTGTTCAAACTATTCCATTACTTCCCCATATTTTAGACAACATCCCGAACGCGGACTTTGCTTTGGCGATCCTGTTGGCTATATCCAGTTCGGTTCCACCATCGGTCGAGACAATACTCCCAAGATACTGGAATCCTTCACTCTATCTATCGATTGTCCAGCAATGCACATTTGAGCCGATGAATTTGTTCCAAGACTGATAATTTTAGTGTTTGCCGTATTCATTTTTAGGCCAAAGACACCTGCCTCCCTCTCCACATCTGCTGTCATTTGGTGGAGGTCCATAATTCTGTGAGAGAGTAAGCATACATTGTCAGCGTGGTCAAAATGTTTCGTTTGAGATGTAAGGATCCATCGAATTCCTTTGTTTCCCGTCGACGCCAATAAGAATAGTATTGGTGAAAGAATTCAGCCTTGCCTTACCCCACTTTGGATATCGAATTCCTCAGACAGCATTTCTCTGTGCAGAACATAACATTCGGACCCTTCATATGTAGCATTGATAATAGCAATTAGTTTATCGGGAATACCTCTCCTGCGTAAGGCACGCCAAATAAACTCCCTGTTGACACTATCGAACGCCTTCTCAAAATCGATGAACGGCAAGTGAAGTTGCGATCGATATTCAACGCACTGTTCGATGAAAATCCGCAGGGTGTTGATGTGGTCGACAGGAGGATCCAAAGCGGAAACCTGCTTATTCGGCATCGAGTGTGTCTTCGAGATGTTGTTTGATTCACTCCAGGATGATTTTAGCTATTATCTTAGCTACAGCAGGCAGCACGCAGATACCCGGCCAGTTTCCGCACTCCATTAAATTTCATTTCTTAGGAAGCTTGACGATCATTCCCTTTTTCCTCTCATCATAAGACCTCTCAGATTCACAAGCTTTTTCTATAAGTGGAAGCAGAAGCTTAGCCGATGTTGTTTTCGCTGCTCATAAGAGTTCTGCTGCAATCCGCCTTGTTGGTTTTGAGTGCTGGGGTGCCAAATAAAAATCTCCATGGCATCACAATAGAGGTTTACTGATTTAAGTGTGGGGCTGCTTACTTTGGTCGAGATTCCTAGATTTTCGAGCTCACAGAAGTCAAGGTATGGAATCAAAGCTGCTTGAAAATCGACGTAAAAAGCATATAGCCTTGCTGTCTTTCGCTTTCTCTTGGTTAAAACATTTCTTCAGAATTAAGCGGGCAGCATATTGGTAAAGAGCTGGTACTTACGGGGAATCAAGCAGAATCAGTAAATGCTCTCGTAGCTGATCTGTCTGAAGGTCTGATGCGATACTATAATATTACCTTTTCCATTTAACAGCTTTCCAAAACTGTGCAAAGGAGGAGGTGTAATTTATATGTTGAACGCCAAACAGAGATTTTTAAAGTTCTTCCGAATGTCGTTGGAGTTGAATAGCTTGAGGAAGGCGAACGATGCAGTCCTGGCTCTCGCTATCACACCAACAACCACCTACAATTTAGTTTATATCCAAGAGTGTGGTGCATACTTTGGCCATAGTACTAGGCAATTTAGCGCAATCCATATGCTATTCTTTTTTCAAACAGAAAACCATTACGCATTCAATAAAAAATGTGTCCAATCTCAATCCAATTCTTAGATCTTAATTGCTTGCGACAAGTCTGCAAATGATTTTCTGTGAAAATCTTTTAAAAATAACTCAAAACTACCAGACACAGTGTAACAATAACGCAAGCAATACAATTGCAAGTAGTAAAGTATCATCGTCAATCACCTTGAGATAAAGCACCGAATAACGTACTCGCTTTCCCCTCTTAGTGGTGGCGTCTTCATTTTGTATCTATTTTATTTATTTTCACTTTCGAGAGACGCACAGCAAAATAAAGATATTTTTAGGAATTTTTATTTTATTATTGGACAGAGACTGAGAAAGCTATTTAAACGCTGTTTCGCTGTATTAAGTGCGCAATGAAAATCGAAAGTAGTCTCAACTAATCGTAAATAGTTTGTAGAATGGTTGCACTCATTGCGCAATCATTCACACAGAATTGTTGGCGTAAGCTTTGGGGTGTAGTACCCAGCACAGTTCACCCCACACATAGAACCATAGAGCTAGCAATGACGACATTTATAGAAAATGCATAGAATCCATCTAGATTGAAGCGAAGCACACATAGATACTACTAGTCGGCTTGAAGTGGAAACAATGAATGAATGCATCGCGTAGCTCTATGTGGGGGGTACTAAGCACAGCGGATTTGTTTTCTGTGACAGTGGATGCCTGTCAAAAGTAGTTTGACGGAACTTGATTGATGTTTGGACATTCAAGCAACCGCCTGCAGATGGTAGACGTGCTAATTTGCTAAGAAAAATACTGCCTCGTCATGACGATGATGATGAGGAGGAGAAATCGGATTTTAATCTGAGCCTATATCACGGTGTAATCTACTAAACTTATCTAAACGTGTTGCAATTGCATAAAATTGTACAAAAATGGAGCAAGAAGTCGTTTTGCAAAATCTTCGTAATTATAGACTGCCGCCAGAGTGCTGATGCAGACTGCAACTGCAATTTTGGGGGAAATCTTTCAACTTGTTAAGTGTTTTGTTGCAGCATTGTTGCCAATTGCTTGGAAATGTTGCACTATTGTTTCAAGAGGATATTATGTTGAAGTAGGTCGGAGACCTAACCTCTGACACCACTGCAGTATAGTTACTGTGAAGGGTTCACTTTAGTATCTTATTCATGGAGGTTTATACACAACACATGCCTGCAAACAATAGCTGTGATAAATAGTGAAGTGGGAGTGAGGTGCTACTGAGAATTCGAGATGTTAAGCCAGAAATAAACACGAAAGTCGAATTGGAGTTTCAACCGACTGGATTTGAGATCGCAATTAGAACATTCAGTGCGTTAAAAGCACTCAATGCCTGATAAGTCTTTCTTTTACGACTATGGTACCTAGAACATTGGGGTTCATTGTTGGTTGAGTCCCAGGTTCACCCCGAACTGTAGCGCCACCTAAGTAAGTAAGTAAGTACCTAGAACAGCACTCGAAGCTATACGGTGGGCAGTCGAGTCGTTATTGTTCCAGTCTCAGTGGTGAACTTGTGAATATTGTCTATCGATTCGAAGGAGATGCAATGTAGTCTGCTGCACCACTAAAGAGGTTCTCAGTTTGTCGATTATGCTGGGCTATTCTACTCGTTGGGTATTTTTCAGTCACTTTAGGTCAAATTTCCTCTCCAGAGTGGGCCATCACGCATTCAACTACACTGTCGATCACAGTAAAGCCTTCTGCGCTTTTCAACAAATACCAATCAGTCTTATTAATCTTATAGTTTCTACAAACTCCGTACTCTTATTTACAAATCGCATGGGTAGTAACGCCAGCTATCATCTAATATACAGCATTTAGTTTGATCTTCTTGATTGGGCAAAGAATGCCCAACATGCATCCTCAAGGTGTGGGCTACGAAATGGTATTCGACTCTGAGGACTCAAGGAAGAGCAGCCAGGTTAAGGCATTTCGATTATATCAGAAAGGTTAGACAAACTCAACAACTCGTAGATGTAGGTGTAGATAAACGGCATATATGCTGGGACTAAAATGGGTCTTTTTTGCTTCTTAAATTCATGGTCTATTCGATGAGATACTCGAATCGGAGCATCTTTTCTATTCCAACTGCTTTGCAGAACCGGAGTGTCTGAAGAAGTTTCAGTATAGGTGGATCCGTCAACTGCAGTATCCGTAACACCAGACCCCTATATTAGTGCCAGATCATGATAGAATGGCAAATAATGAGGAGACTGATGTGTTGCCAAAGAAGTGAGGGTGTACCTCATTGGACTAAAACCATTCTGCTAGAAAACAAACAAATTTGTGTGTCGAGAGTTTTAAACGGCGTTCCGTGGGACCAGTTTTGGTGGAATTATTTTATTTTTTGATTAGAAGACGTAATGTATATTTTTCTAGGTTACTCCTTCAGGACGATTCTAAAATACGAAAACCAATTTGGCTGCCTAAAGCGTCCCTTTTTGAAACATTCTTGCCCTGTGTGCGCATATTGCTTGCAAGACATTTCAATAACATCAGTTGGACAAGCTACCTTTCAAAGTGGCATGGACGGAATTTTTTTTTATAATTTGCGTGCACTCAAGGGGTTATGAATACCCTTAACATGTTTACACACAGTTCGGGCATTGGATAGGATAGATTAAGAGAGAGAAAGATTTGCTGTAGTGGTTTGAAACTCAGTTCTTTATGCTCCAGAAAAACTCAGGGGGTGGCGTCCAGATAACTGGGGAGATTTCTGTTATTTTGGTTACTTCTGATTCACAGTATTTTTCCCCCGATAATCGGTGTCATAGGCATATCATCGTCAACAGAGCGAACAATTTTTCCAGCCATATGACCAAGCTACTGCCAGTGTTATGCCTTCGCAGTACTTAATGAGGAGATTCGTACTTATGTAATTGCAAGAGAGCGTATGCACCAAAAACCCTTCTCCAAAACTTCTCGCTTCCGGAGTGAGCGACCAAGACTCAGGAAAATGAAGGTACAAATAGGATAACAGGCAATCTTACACACTTTAGATTCAAACAGACCTTGGTCTTATCTTCGAAAACCAATAACATTTGCGATACCAGAGAAGGTCATTATTTTTAAGACTCCTACAAGGCTTTTAACTCCTAACCCTCTCGTTTTTCTGAATTATGCGAGCCCCTTTATCTATAATATCTTAATGCAATGCAATTCAATCTATTCTTCGACCCCAGGCGCGTCTAGCAATTTATTAACGTCAAAAGAAAACATAATGGCTAACCATGTCCTCTCAAATTCTCTGACAAACGACCGATCGACCCCAAAATAATTTGAAATTTATTTGCTCACTTCTATATCCAGTCGATCTTAGTATTTTTCCGTATGAGTATCATTTGATGGTTTCAAGTCGCCTGGTACCGATAGTACATACCCATCTATGCGGAATACACCTGCTGATGCCAACTATTAAAACATTTTTTATCACTGGCCTTGGCGAACAGGCAGAATGGCTTTCATACTAAAAATTGGTAAGGTGGGCTTCTCGCTCCCCAGAACCTTCAGACCTATAAGTCCTACCTCCTTCTTACTGCGAAGTATGGAGAGTCTGATGGAATTTCACAGGTGCAAAGTTGCTTTGAGACTGCATCCACTATTGGAGATGCAGCATGCTTATCAGAGTGGCCAGAATTGAATAAGTGCTTGATAGGGAAAGATCCACGATGGGGATCTTCATTGACATTGAGGACGCTTTCGACAAAGTGACATTTGACTATATACATGACTTTGCCAGACAGCACGGATTAGACGAAACATTAGTGTCGAAAATGAAAGCAATGCTAGTCAAGAGAACTTTGGTTGCGGATACGGATTATGTCCGCAGGGTGGTGTTCTGTCTCCATTGCTATGGTACATGGTGGTTGACTGTCTTTTGAACACTCACTCACTACTTAGATGATGTTGCTGCACTTTCTATCGAGCGGTAACAGAACACGCAGGCGGGGCTAGACCGTATCGATGAATGGTGCACTAAGAATGGGTCTTTCGTAAATCATCTTAACACTGAGGTTGTTTTTCTATGAGAAGGAGGATTTTGACGAATCCGACTCAATCACTGATAAAGGGCGTTACTATCCGTGTTTCCAATGAAGCCAAATATCTAGGAGTGATTCTGGATAAGAAACTTTTTTGGTCTAAGCAAGTCGAGTCGAAAACATCGAAGAAGCTCTCAGTTTAGTAAGAAGTGGGGCTTATCACCAGATAAAGTCGGATATTATGAGACCATTCCTCTCATGAATATTCCACCAAAATGTCGGCTGTTGCACAAATTCAAACTCGACTTTGTTTGTGTTCAGGACTGACTCCAAGCAGGGTCTGTGTCAGAAGTGTATAGCTGCAAAACCAGTCAACAGCGTGGTGCTGATATTTTTGTGAAACACGGCAATATTGGGCTTCATATCTTGTTATGCAAATATGAGTCTGTTTAACAAGCGACGACATTTTCAATCCCAAAGCTCATGAAGTAAAAAAAAAAGTAGAAGGGTTGGAGTATTCACGTTTGTAGTGACAGGAAAGATGCCTTGTTCAACCCATCGACGGCTCGTGCATGTAAATCCCTTGGAACTCGGTCTATTCCTTGGTGGAATTCTCTGACTCCTGTCTGCGTCTCACTGAGATATGGCAGAATGATAACTCCAACAACTTATTGACGTAAAAATCACTCTCGTCCCTGATTCAACTATTAATGTCCCTAAGTCGTGAAACAACTTATACATTATCTCTATCCACAAACAAGTGTGTATGTGTCATACATGCCTGAGCTCGTTGAGAGCATCGGCATATTCCTTCACTGAAAACCTATATTTCTTACCAAGCAACATAGATACATACATGCTTGAGCTCGTTGAGAGCATTGGCATATTCCTTCACTGAAAACCTATCTTTCTTACCAAGCAACATAGATTCCTTAAGGATAGTTGTTGATCCAATTGAACTGAATTCGTGTCACTTACAGGCTAACAATAAAGTTGATGCTGTTGCTACAAAACTAGGATAAATGCCAATAAAAATTCAAATTTAGATTTTTAATATCTGATCCTGTTTGAACAACTGCGGAGTCCCTCTAGGCACCCATCTTGGACCATTGATCTTTATTTTCACAATAAAAGATGTCGAATATATCATTATGACACTGCGGACTCTCGCCTATTGCAGGTCGACTTGAATAGATTCTCCTCTAGGTCCCAAGAAAAAATTCCTGTCACTCTGTGTGTAAGCGCTTCCCACAACCTCCACTTCATTTGTAACGACTTTGTACCTTCAGTCGCTTCAGCCCTTAACTTCGGTGTCATCAGTGATAGTGAATCCAACTTTCGGTCTGACATCGATAAGATTCTGACAAGGGCCAACTCGTCGATTGGTTCTGTCATGTCTATCTGCATTATCTTTGTAAGGCCTTCCTTGAATATGCTAGCCCTAGCTAAAACTCTATTCCCATTGTTTATCTTAGAGCCTCAGTAAGACGTACGAGCTGTCGAGCACGAATTGTAAAAATTAGCGCTTGTCGCCTTAAACCTCATATGGCGTAATTTCTCTTCAAGTGTCAGTGGTCTACTCCTAGCATATACAAGTCGTGAACCTAATATCGATCAAGTGGCCGACGCCAGAGTTGATTCACATTGGGGCTCGTTCCACAGCATTTTCTATGACTTTTCTCAAAACTTCTGGCGGTAAATTCTCCACTTCTTGCCGAATGTTCTCCTTTAGCGCTGTCAAGATCTGTGACTTGTTCATTCAGACCCGTGACCTCAAAAAACCTCAAAAACTGTGGAATCGCGAAATGGGGTTGAATGGGTCATCTTGCGGGCCTGTACAATTCGGCAAAACCAGTGATTTAGCGACCGGGAAACGCTTTAGGGGAATTGGCGGGAATTTACATGCTATGGGCGATCTGTAGACAACAGCCGATGCACTGTTGTACGGGTGCATCTTCAAGTCTTTAACCAAAATTCATTGTAAAGACCCTCTATTGATGCTCAATTGCATGGCCCGTCGTCTGGTTGATATTTGACGGTCCTCTTGGATACCTGCAGCCACAGCAGCAATACACATTTTTAACCGAACAACTGCTGCGGGGCCGACCACGTACTTCTCAAGGCCAGCGGCTACACGCCACAGCATTTGGCCAGTTGGTGCCACATTGACCAGGAAATCGACGACGATATTTACGTTGAGGCAAAACCACCGACCAATTATTTCTTGAAGAGTTTTTTTTTTTGATAGGAAACGCTCGACTGGAGCACTCAGACGCAACTGGTTCATTGTACTACCAGAGAGCAAACCCTGATTTACCCATTTTATTGGAATTTCCTTATCTTTCTAAGAAAGCCAACCAAGCACTTCTGTGCTTACAGTACCAGCACTCACAACATCAGCACCGAGGATCCGCCAACTGATACGAGCAATAGCCGGTCACTTACAGAGATACTGTTCCGCGGTGTCGTCGCTCTCTCCACAAGCGTCGCATGTTGTAGTATCACTTAAGCCCCACACGTTGAGGTGCTTGGCGAAAGCAAAGTGACCTGTCAAGATGCCAATAAGTTGTCTACAGTCTTATCCGGTGGAAGACAGCAAGAATGCCGCTGATTTCTTACAGACGTCCGGGAGCATACGTTTAGCCAACCTGCATCCTGAAGAGACCCAATCGTTAATGGAAGCTCTAACTGAGGACGTAGGGAGACGCGGGTTCGGGAATTGAGAAAGCCTCCTCTAAGCCTTGTCTAGCAGTGTGACCTGGGACCAAGATAAGTGTGACCTGAGACCCAGATAAGAGACAGAAAATTTAGCCTCTCGACCGAGTTCAAAGATTTTTTCGTTTTACGAACTATTTTGGAAGTGGTTAACGGGTTAAGCAAGGCCTTAATGGCAGCCTGACTGTCACTACAGACACAAATGCTACGGCCCTTCCGCCTGTTCTTCACAACATAGTTCATGGCCATTAGGATTGCATAAGTTTCCGCTTGGAAAAAAGACTCATAATTGCCTAACGAGGAAAGAAGTCTAAGTGGGCGCCGTGGCGTAAATGGTTAGTGTGTCGGATCATTACGCATTAGGTTCCAAGTTCGAATCCCAGAAAACACCAAAAAGTTTTTTCACGGTCCCACCTCTCGCGAGCGTCTGACAAACATCCGAGAGTATTGTTGTCACGAAAAAGCTTCTCAAATCGCCGTTCGGATTCGGCATTAAACTGTAGGTCCCTTCCATTCATGTGAAATATATATATATATAATATAACAAGCTAGGCCCTGGCACTTTAAAGAGCTGTTGCGCCAAATATTTGTTTTTTTTTTTTTTCAAAGAAGTCTAATGTTGTCGTATTCCACGAAGACACCAGCGTCAGACCCTTGACTGGTTTTGGAACCGTCCATGAAAAAAAAAAACTACATTCCATTCCTGGCTCAGACAGTCCTGAACCCAAGTAAAGTCGACTCTGAATGTGCGCATCAGCTGAAGTTCTGGTGTCATTGCGTCAGACCACATATCCATAAGACAGGAGTCGTACGATAAGTGTCGCGCAAGTTCATCAAAATTCCAGTGTGGAGTATACCAAAATCCGCCCCGCCTAAGACGATGGATGGCTTTGATAGTGCAGCCCATGATATAAGTATCGAGGGGACGTAAGTTCAGCGAAGCATCTAGAGCAGAGCCAAGCGTACTCGCAAAAGCTCCCGTGCAGCCGAGTCAAGCTCTTGAAGAGTATAGCGATCCATGATTTGTCTACGCACATTCTGCTTCTATTTACTTCACAAATGTCAAAGTCGTGATGGCATTAGACGCCATTTGCAAAAATGAGAGCATCTTTGGATAGACTGATGACTATTGCGCCATCTTGTACAGATTTTTCCGGCTGTTTAGCTTTGCTAGCTACAGATCTGTCACTCACCGAAGAGTCTCTAATGCGTATGGGTGCTTGACCCGATTGTCAGATCCAAACTTACTTATGTAGGTGGCGCTACAGTTGGGGGTGAACCTAGTTCTCAACCAACAAACGTTTCCATTTACCTCCGTCCTTAGGTAATTGCCTCCAGTTTCCCACTTCAAGTTGATTGTGGTCCCCTTGCGCGCCACCTACGGCGAGGGGGCCTTCTATTGCGTCGTCTCATTGGGTTAGATTCGAAGACCCTGCGGGCCGAAGCGTTGAATTCAAACACCCTCCAAATACAGGGTGGGCCAACTACAAGTTTCCTTTTAAAAATGCAATAAAATAAACAAACTGAAATTCTGGTCCAAGTATTATGGCTTTATTAGTAAGAGCAAACATTCCCATTAATTATGGAATACAACGTCGTTCAAGTGGCTGCCTCGGCTGGCCTCGCAGTAGCGCATTCTATCACTCCAATTTTCCAAGACCTTGTTGATGGTTTCGGGCTGTAGCTCATCGATTTCTTGGATGATATTGGCCTTAAGTGCTTGAATCGTTTCCGGATTATTGGCATAACATCGGTCCTTCACGGTTCCCCACAAAAAAAAGTCCAAAGGGTTCAAATCGCAGCTCCGAGGCGGCCAATTGACGTCGCCAAGACGGCTGATAACACGATTTGGGAATTTGGTGCGCAAAAGACCGATTGTAGCATGGGCTGTGTGGCATGGCGCGCCACCCTGCATGAACCAGAGGTCGTCCAAATCCATGTCTTCAATTTCAGTAAAAAAAAGTCGTTAACATGTAACGCCCACCGTTGACCGAAACGTTGTTCCCAGCCTCATTTTCGAACAAAAATGGCCCAATGATGCCACCACTCCACAATCTGCACCAAACTGTCACTCTCTGTGGATGCATTGGCTTCTCGACAATAACGTGCGGGTTTTCCGAGCCCCAGATGCCGCAATTTAGATAGCCGCCGAGTTGAAAATGTGCCTCGTCAGAAAAGATGATTTTTCGCCCAAAGTCGTTGTCCAATTCAAGCTGCTCTAAGGTCCAAACTGCGAAGCGATAACGAAGCGGATGGTCGTGCGCTTTCAATTGCTGAATCAATTGGACATTGTAAGCGAATAATCCCAGATCTTTGTGCAGAATTCTCCTCAGGCTAGTGCGTGAAATGTTGAGCTGTTGAGATCGATGACGAGTTGATGTTCGTGAATTGAGTCTCACACTCTCGGCTACAGTATCCACATTCTCGTCTGTGCGCACCGTACGATGACGGGGACCATGAGTGTTGTCCCCTAGCATACCAGTCTCACGAACTTTTTGCACAAACTTGCGTACAGCAGGTGCGGTGGGTGCTTCATTTCGGCCAAAACTTCTTTTCAAAAAACGCACTGTTTGGGCTACACAGCACTCACTTTGGAAATAAGTTTCCAATATTTCCCAATGTTGTTCAAGCGTAAAGCGACTCATTTCGTTCCGCGGAGGTGTGATACTGACTTTCTGTCAAGATTTCGAGCGGGAAACAGCTGTCAGTGTCAAAATAACATATGATTTAAAAAGAAACCACTAGATGGCCCACCCGTTATTTCTCATCAATCGTTCTTACCGTAATCGCATTCTCTTTGCATTTGCATCACCCACATAACAGCACAAACGCCATTTTATTTCGCTACACCTCGTTCTCCAGGCATTAGACGGTCTAAAATGAAGTATTCCTTTCTTTCTACGTTCTTGAATGGATGACAGGTAGAAACCTCTTCCCCTGTCTTACGTAAGAGACTTTCAACTTTTGACTGCAAATCCTAAAAGATAAAAAACTTCAAATGAATGCAATTTTGGATAAAATGCTTCTCAATCCTTTGATTCCACTCTATTACCCACGCATTCTACTTAGGTAATCGCTTGATTAATTAGTTCTACTATCCTTTTCTCTTTATCTACCCATTTAAACCATTAATCTGCTGCATAATCTCCTTTCGAAAATAAAAATCGATAAGCCTCCCAATGAAACTGTCAAAATCACCCATTCTCTCAATTCATATCAACTGCATGTTATAATGATCAAACTGACAGTTCAATTAACTTGCTTAAAACTTGAAGAAAAAAAATCTACCAACTGACAGTTGATTATACTAAAAAAAAAAAAAGATACTCTTAATCCTTAGCACTATCCATTCAATTAATGTAAATCCATTAATTCACCTGACGAATGGATTAATTTCATCTTCGAAGAAAAAAAAAAAAAAAAACAATCCCTTTTGCACTTTTCGCAAAGAAATCGAAAATCCGCTTCGCCACTCAATCCATCTGCGCAATTATGCGTTCGCATTTCACCTATGCACAGTAACATATTGAAACAATTAAATCGCGGACAACCCACTAACAAACAAACATACAAAACCAAAACCAAATCAAAAAGATACAAAAAAAAAAAACCGAAAGAAAACCTCTCGAAAATGTACGCACAAACCGTACGGTATACGGTATACGTGTGCAAAACGAACGTTAAAACAAGTGTACAGTGTAGCTAGCCCCCCCAAAATCATTCCCACTTCACATGCTGCACCGCGCGCCAGCTATCTATACACGCACAAATAGTTATAAAAGTATCTCCACCTCCTCCCCATATCGTCATCATCCGGCTGTTCGAAACCGAAGAATATGAAAAATTGCTTCATAAAGATACGAAGCGAGGAGACAGACCAGCCAGCAAGAGAAACACCGCACACAAATCCATCCACCAAATGAACATAGAATGAAAGAATCCGACGGGGGAAAAAAAAATATAATAATCATGCATAGAGAGAAGAAGAAAAATCCGAACTGGCTCCACTTCTTTACCGTTCGCATCGCGGCTCCGTAAGTGGGTCAACGCGAGGTAGGGTCATTGCACTATGCATGTTATATTATTATTCACAGTCCTCCTTGTGGCGTGTGTTCGTATTTAAACAGACGCACACTAGAGTACATCTGTATCCATTTGTGAAGCACGAATGACAGTGGGAACAGCGAAGCAACAAAAATAGAGAATGAGGTAGAAGAGTTCTCTTTCAGACTCTCTTAGTGCGTCTTTGCTTTCCACTCTCTTTCGTATCTGACAGATACGCGCGAAATTACTTCGAAACATGTTGCCAGCAACATCATTCTAAAGTGCGTAGATACGAATACGAATCGAAAGTGCATAGTGCAATAAAACTCGGACTGTTGTTCCCCGTTCTCTGATAAGAAATTGGGTTTGTTTATATTTTCTATTTTATTGATGCCCTTAGCGGGCTGAGATGGATTGACAGGTTGTTTGATACTCTGGAGTTTTATTGCAACGCCAAAGCGCCCTATAACAGAGCTGAATGGCCGGCACAAATGTTTATTATTAAAGCAATAAAAATGCAGCGGTATGGTAAAGGATCATAAATACTTTGGCTTTGATCGGCTGGAAGACTGCAATTGGAGGGGGTCATCATCTTTCATCTTTCAATTGAAGAATCGTAAATCATTTAAAAGATGACACAAGTGTGAGGTTTCTCGCGTAAAATATTATGACCATGGTATTAAGCCTATCGACACGTAATCGTGGACATCTATTGGCTAACAAGTCACAATCCTAGTGATGAAATCGGCAATAAAATACATCTGAAGGCTTCCTCTGAAGACCGACTACTACTAGGTTTTTTTTTTTTAATTTTTTTTAATTTGCATAAATGATATTTTTCAACCACAATGTTGTGTCATGGTGTCAATGCCAAGATGATCGGATAAGAAAAACTATTTTGCATAGAGGTGGAAAGTTGTCAGGTGTCATATACATATGTTTTGCTAAAAAGCAAGATTGCAAAATGTACCTGTCTTTAGAGGTGGGCCAAGTCAAGACGAGCTCTCAAGTCCCCATTTGTTATAATCCGTCTAGCTGGAGATGTACCTCGTCAGATAGGCAATCAATATGACCTGCTGAGCTCATGTCGAGGCAATAGGTGGGAACAGCCGGAGTTGAGGTGTGAGATTTGGTTTCATGTCAGAAATGTGACGACGATATTCGAGCGAACTGCAAGACTTACAATCAAGCAAAACTAGACCTGACATCTAGAATGTTGATACAAGTTGGCCTCAAGAATCTCTATTCTTTCTTTTACACCATACTGGGCGTTCGCCTGTAGTTGAATTTAAACGTTAGCTGCTTACATGCTTAGGAAGATATTATCTATATATGTATATAAAACTCAATGTATCTCTGTTTGTATGAATGCTTTGGAGTCCGAATACATCGAACAGATTGAGCTCAAATTCAGGCAATCTTCGGTATTGCTTACTTACTTACCTAGGTGGCGCTACAGTTCGGGGTGAACCTGCGCCTCAACCAACAAGCCTCTCCATTTAGCTCGGTCTTTAGCTAATTGCCTCCAGTTGTGCACTCCAAGTTGGTCGAGGTCCACTTGAACTTGTGCGCGCCACCTACGGCGATGATTTCCTCTACTGCGTCGTCCCTCGGTATTAGATTCGAAGACTCTGCGGGCCGGAGCGTTGGTGTCTATTCGCTCTATATGTCCTAGCCATCTGAGACGTCCAATACGCAGTTTTTTGACTAGGTCGATGTCGCTGTACAGCTCGTATAGTTCGTGATTGAATCTTCTCCTCCAAAACCCGTCAACGCAAACGGGACCGAAAATCTTACGAAGAATTTTTCTCTCGAGGCGACCAAGGATATCTTCATCCTCTTTTAATAAAGTCCATGTTTCAGCGCCGTAAAGCAGGACTGGGATGATCAGGGTCTTATACAGAGTCTCCTTAGTAGTTCGAGATAGGGCTTTACTGTTGAGTTGCCTTATAAGCCCAAAAAAAACAGCGATTGGCAAGAGTTATTCTTCGTTTGATTTCTGCGCTGATGTTGTTCTCAGAGTTTATAGCAGAGCCAAGGTAGGCAAAGTCCCTTACTACCTCGAAGTTATAGCTGCCCACTGTGACATTCTGCCCAATTCGTCGGTGTTAGCTTTCCCTTCTTGTTGACAGCATATACTTGGTTTTGCCCTCGTTTAACGCTAAACCTATTTTGGCCGCTTCCGCCTCAATGCTTGCAAACGCACCGGTGACGGCCCGCTGAGTTCTTCCGATAATGTCTATATCGTCGGCGTATGAAAGCAATTGTACAGACTTGTAATAGATTGTGCCTCCGGTGTTGGCTTGTGAGTTCCGTACAATCCGTTCAAGTATAATATTGAAGAAGTCACATGACAGCGCGTCACCTTGTTTAAAACCTTTTTTGACATCAAAGGTCTCGGTGAGGTAATTACCGATCTTGATGGAGCAGCGAGCGTTCTCCATCGTCAGCCTGCACAGACGGACAAGTTTGGCAGGGATGTCAAAACTAGACATGGCTCTATAAAGCTCTTCTCTATAGATGCTGTCATAGGCGGCCTTGAAATCGATAAAGAGGTGGTGAGTATCGATTTGGAATTCTTGGGTTTTCTCCAGGATCTGCCGAAGTGTGAAGATTTGATCGATGGTGGACTTTCCTGGCCTGAAACCGCACTGATAGGGTCCAATCAGGCTGTTGATAAAAGGTTTCAGGTGTTCACACAATATCGCAGAAGAGATCTTGTATGCGATGCTGAGGTGACTGATGCCTCTATAATTGGCGTAGTTGAGTGGGTCTCCTTTCTTCAGGATCGGGCAAACGATGCTGAGGTTCCATTCATCAGGCATACACTCATCTGACCAAATCTTAGAGATGAGTTGGTGTATGCACTCTACCAATTCATCCCCAGCTGCCTTGAAAAGTTCGGCCGGTAAGCCGTCAGGTCCAGCAGCCTTGTTGAATTTTAGCTTGGATATTGCTATCCTCACTTCGTTTTGGTCAGGTGGACGGAAATTTTGACTATCATGGTCTATGTTGAATGGTTCATTCTGCCTGACTGCGGGATGTTGGTCTTCGTCGCCGTTATACAGTCCGCAGAAGTAGTTTTTTCCATATTCTCAGCACCGACTGTGATTCTATTACGAGGTTTCCATTTTCATCTCTACAGGTTTCTGTACGGGTATTGCTCCTCTGACACTTTCTTTTTACCTTTTGGTAAAACTTCCGTACATTGTTCCTTGAGTATAAACTCTCGATATTCTCGAATGCGCGCTTCTCATGCTCTTTCTTGTGTGTTTCTGTGAAGTTTGGGCAAAATCGGTCCAGCAGTGTGCTCGCAAATGCATATTTGTTTTGTTAGGCGCAGCAATGCATACTGGGTACCTGCTGGTAATATTTAAAATTTCATTCTGTGGCAAGCAGTAAGCGCCGTGGTGTTCAAATCCCAGAAAACATAAAAAGCTTTTTCACGGTCCCACCTCTCGCGAACGTTTGACAAACATCCGAGAGTATTGTTGTCACGGAAAAGCTTCTCAAAAACAAAATAAAAGTTGCTTTTCGAATGCGGTACAAAAATGTACATCCCTTCCATTCGTGTGAAAAATATAACGCACACCTCACGAGTGGCTACGAGAAGCTAGGCCTTCCTACGAGTATAGACACTTGATGAGCTGTTACTTACTTACTTACTTAGATCCTTTCAACCCTCGAGGGGCATAAAGCGTCAACCATACCTGCGCGCCATCTTATTCGAAGTTATGCAGCGCGTTTGAATTACTTCCACTCATTCTTAAAGAGCTCGATTCCTCCTTAACTGTTCTGCGTCACGTTTGCCTAGGGTGTCTCGCTATTCTGCCTGCTTGGATGAGCGGATTCCACTGCATGCTGTATGTCGCAAAGGAGTTGCCTTCGAGCCGTAGCGCGTCACCAATCCACTGCCACTTTCTCCTTCATATAGTAATGCTTATAGGTTCTTGGCCCGTTCTCGTATGAAGTTGTTCGTTGGAGATGCAGTTCGGCCAAAAAATCCTTAAAATGATCCTTAAACATTTGTTTACGAAGGTTTGCAGCTTACGAAGGACACATCTTAATGGTATCCACCTTGACAGTACCTTGACAGTACAAGTACTGCATCCATAAAGCAGCACCACAGCAGCATGTTTGTTGAACTGATAACATTGCTTCTCCAGATTTTGGATAGCATTCCGAACAGAGCGTTAGCCTTCCCGATTCTGCTGCACACATCCAGTTCGCTGCCACCGCGATTAGCCGAAACCACATTTCCTAAATAAAGAAAGTTATCAACTTTCTCGACTTCCTTTCTGGCGATGTTAAGTTGAGCATGGGTACTAGAAGTGCTCAGGGCTTTTGTTTTGTTTGTGTTTATTTTTAGCCCCACTTTGTTTGCCACAGCTTCTAGATTGTGAGCCATCAGATGAAGGTCCATTATCCGATGTGAAAGTAGACAACCATCGTCAGCGTAATCTATATGTTAAAGGTAAGATGTCATAGTCCAACAAATTCCATCCATTCCATTCCGTCAATGCTGCACGGAGGACATGGCTGATAACCACCAAGAATGATAGTGGCGACAGTATGCACCATTGACCAACTTCACTTTAGTCTTCAAAATCCTCCGACACCTTACCATTGTGCACGACGTGACACTTACCGCCCTCGTATGTAGCCTTCATAATAGCTATAAGTTTTTCTGGAATGCCTCTTCTGCGCAAGGCCAACGAGATAGCATCTCGATTCAAGCTGTCGAAAGCCTTCTCGAAGTCGATAAACAGCAAATATACCGGAGACCTGTACTCAACGCATTGTTCAATCCATGAGGTGTTTATGTGGTCGATGCAGGAGGATCCAGCATGAAAGCCAGCCTGCTCAACGTCGAGAATTGAATCTAAATGCTTTGAATCGTTCCAGAATTATTCTAGCTGTAATTTTGGCTACAGCTGAAAGAACGCAAATACCTTTCCAGTTTTCGTATTCCGTCAAGTTGCCTTTTCTCGGATGTTTAATGATCATACCCCTTTTCCACTCCTGTGGAAATTGTTCACTATCCCAAGCACTCCGCATTAGAGGGTGCAGCAGATGTGCCGATGTATTTGTCGCCGCTTGAAATAGTTCGGCAGGGATGCCATCAATCCCCACCGCCTTGTTCCTCTTGATGGACTTGATTGCTGTTATTATTTCGGTTTTACTCGGAGGTACGGTGGGAATTCGGGAGTTTGCTGCTTCGAACTGCTCATTCGAATTCGAGATCATACCGCCATCGTCTAAGTGGTTTGGCACTGAAGCAAAGTGTTCTCTCGATCTAGCGAGCTGGTCCTCATACGAGATCAGAAGGTTACCATCTAGACTCTTCACTGGGTGTTGTCCGGTGTTCCGACCACCAGTGAGCTCCTTAGTGATGCTATAAACAGTCCTGCTGGCGCACCTGCTCGCTGCTTCTTCAGCCCGTGAAGCCAATGAGTTGATGTGCTGACGTCTCACACTACGCTGCACTTCTTTCTTCTTCGCACGGACTTGGGCTTCTAGCTTAGTTCTCTCTACTGCTGAGGCCGATGCAATCCAAACTTTGATTACTGTACGCTCATCGATCCGTCTCCAAGTGTCTGCAGATAGCCATGTGCGATGGTTTTTCTGCCTTTTACCGACATAGGCTCCTGCCCCAGTCGTAAAACCATTTTTCACAGCACCCCAGTTGTCATCCATACTCTCCTGCATTGTGCTGCTGATTGCTTCTGCTTCTAAGGCAAGGTGGTCCCTGAACTGTTGGAGCACTTGGGGAACCTTAAACCTGGTGATGCTAAGTAAGTTTGAGCGATTGCTATTGACGGATGCAGTACGAAGGCGTACATATATGAGCTAACATGAGATGGTGATCTCGTTCTAGCCCGATATCAGCTCCACGTCTATTTCGGATGTCCAGGAGACAATTTGTAAAGCGGCAGCTGAACACGATGCGGTCGATCTGGTTGGATGTTCGCTGCCTGTCAATAGAGACCCAACTGATCTTGTGGCAGGTGTTATGCTTAAACAGCGTACCTCACATGACTAAGCAGTTGGTATTGCAGAAGTCCACAAACCGCTCGCCGTTATCATTACGGTCTCCAACGCCCTGAACTCCCATCACGTGTTTAAGCATAGTGTTGTCGCTATCTACCTTGTCATTGATATCCCCCATCACCATTACGATGTCATCATTAGGCGTTTGGTTGTAGACGACGCCTAACTGGCTATAAAAATTGTCCTTTTCATCCTCAGTCGCGTCTTGAGTCGGAGCACAGCACTGTATTATAGTAATTTTTCTTAATCTACTGTGGAACCTAGCCGTCAATATTCGGTCAATGCGAGGTATCCAAGATATGAGGCTTCCTTGTGCTGCTGGAGCTAGCACCAGTGCTACTCCGGACGTCCGTGCACTTCCAGCTAGTTACCAGAGTAGAGCATGACAGTGCTTGTTGTTGGAGAGATGTATTCCCCAGCATCGAACCATCTTATCTCGCTCAGCACTAAGGTGTCTATTTTATGGCGTGGGAATTCTCGTTTCATTTGGAGGAATCTGGCGTTAAGTGGCATTTTCTGGAGGAGGGTCTTAACGTTCCAGAATCCGATCGTTGTCCATGTTCGATAGCCGAAGGTCGTCATCAAATTATCCGTCCGAACCCGAGGCATAATTTTATTATGTGTGTACGACTGTAGTATATGCAAGGCAGAGTAATATAATACTGAAATACAATACATGAACGCCTACAGCATTCGATTTGATTTTAGACAAGGCCTTTATTACACTGCCACACACAATCAAACTCAAAGCAATTTGAATCGTTATTATCTCCCAAATGCGAATTCGAAAACTCTATTTCTGCATACATTCATTTGTCGCTGATTTTACAAATTGATTAATTGATTAAAGTCTAGATAGCACCCTGCAGAAGTCTTCCTAAAAAAACCTTAAAGAACTTTGTCCAAAAAATAGGCTTTTGAAGCTTTAAAGAGTAAAATTCAGATTCGGCTTTTCGAATACCTACGGTATAGTGGTTCCATTTCTTTGTGATTTGTAGATTTATCAGCTATTGCGATTCCATTGCCATCGAAAACACGATCTATTCCTTTCAAGGATAAAGTTATTAATGATCTCAGAAAGCCAAGGAACGCTTTTGTTAGCAACTCTATTTACTTCAATTGGGACATGTTGCTCAAAAATTGGCTAAAAAATAGATTGAAATGTATTGATCTTGTCATGAATTGTGTACGAATCTCAGCAACGATAGCTCGGACAATTGGGTACATTGCGAGTCAAGTCAACCTCATTCATCTTGTTGCAATCGTGATAAGAAAATGAAATAAGAAATTATATTAATATTCGGAGTATGAATCCAAATTGTTGTTGTCTCTCCCTGTATTACTTTTTTTAAGACTTTTCTTTAGACCCTTCATGTGCCGGTTGTGTTTATTTTTTTATCTTAATTCACGTGCGTACTTAACGCCAATGCACAGAAGCCATCGAAACTCATTCAAGTACACACTGTTTCTCAAAGCAATACTTACTCGAAAAGAAATACTTCATTCAAGATCGATCTGTCAGATTGATACATCAAGTAGTTGACTATCTGAGAAGTCACTAACTTTGACAGCAGTCGGGTGCTCTTCAAATCGGTCTGACGAGTCTTCTTTATTCTTCTGGCTTATGCGGACGAATGTGATTGCTTAAAAACTTCGAGCTCAGCAGGAACTTGGAATTCTAAAAGAAACTCTGCATAAACACATCAGACAGCACACTGAATCTGAACGATTTTAAAGCCGGTTTTCAACGGAAAATTTTACCACTTTTTTCGAATTTAAAAGTACTAACATGTGTTTTGTTATTAATAGGATTGAAACAATATGTATTAATATAGTATATGGAGATAGACTGCGGAGTCGGCACAGACATCTTCTCTGACCAACTAAATATATCGAACTCTTCCCATCTCCTAGACTCTGCTAGTGTTTTCCATGCAGAGCTTCTCGTGATTCGGGAAGCCTACCGCTGACTTAATAAATGCCCAGCATCGAACCTTTTTTCGAATACCCGAGCTGCTATCATTATTGTGGCTACCAAGTCCTCAAACTGGTAGAACAATGCCGGTTTGAAATTATTCAACAAAGTATCCACTGAAGTGTGGGCGCCGTGGCGTAAGTGGTTAGTGTGTCGGATCACTACGCATGAAGTTCCAAGTTCGAATCCCAGAAAACACCAAAAAGTTTTTTCACGGTCCCACCTCTCGCGATCGTCTGACAAACATCCGAGAGTATTGTTGTCACGAAAAAGCTTCTCAAATCGCCGTTCGGATTCGGCATTAAACTGTAAATCCCTTCCATTCGTGTGAAAAATATAACGCACACAACATGAGTGGTTGCGAGAAGCTAGGCCCTGGCACTTTAAAGAGCTGTTGCGCCAAATATTTTTTGTTTTTGTATCCACTGAAGTATCAGTCTCATCTGAGTCACAGGGCACAGAAATTATGAGAGCATTAAGCGTGCTGATGAGCTAGCCAGGCGACGGTCAGCCCTTAATATCAGGCCCTTTTATCGAACTGCGTGCATATTGCATCGAGTAATCCCTTCTTCAATAGATTACAAATTACCTTTCGGGTCATTCAATTCAAGTTATGTTGGACGGCTTCAAATGTGCAATTCTACATATAAATGCTGGTGTTCCCCAGGGCTCCATTTTGTCTCCGACTCTCTTTTTCATTTTTATAAATGACCTCTCTGCAATTTCTAATCCGATCCATTCCTTCGCTGATGACAGTACCCTCAGTTAATCATATTCGTTCCCTAACTCATGTCCCTGCTCTTAGAAAGAAACGACGACGTATGTTTAGCAATTTAAATTCCAATCTGGACAGCATATCCAAATGGAGTTCAACCAATAGAGTGGAATTTAATGCGTCCAAAACACAATGCTGTGTTCTGCCTCTCAAGGAAAACCAGGACCCTTAACCATTATCCATGAATAGTACTTGCATCGCTGAACCCGAAAGGCTTGCCATTCTCAGTATGTGCATCAATAACATTCGATGGAACGATAATGTATACGAGACCACCAAAAGTGCTTCAAAATGTCTACGATTCCTAAAGCGTTGCAAACAATATCTAATCTGGCTTCGATCTATAAGGCATTCATCCGCCCAAAGGTGGAATATAACGACCACATCTGCTTTGGTGCACCCAAGAACGTTTTGCGCGTTCTAGATAGGGTACAGAATCGCATGTTAAATCATGTAGGTGATAGAGATATTGTGAACTTCATAGTCTGACTTAAACACCGTAGAAGTCTCTCGTGTAATCCCCTTTTATCATGAAGACCAACTTCGAACGTACTGTCAAACGCAAAGATTCTTTTATAACACGTATGTGGAAGGATCTACCAGACTTTTTTTTTTTTATAATTTGCGCACACTCAAAGGGTTATTAATACATTTAACATGTTTACACACAATGCGGGCTTTGGAAAGGATAGGTAGTGAGGGAGAAAGATTTTGGTACAGTGGTTCTTGAAGCTCAGTTGTTTATGCTCCAGAGATTCTCCGGGGGTGGCGTCCAGATAACTGGGGAGATTTTTGTTATTTTTTGTCTTTGCTTCTGATTCACAGTACTTTTTTCCCGATAACCGATGTCAAGGGCAAATCATCATCAACAGAGCGAACAATTTTTCCAGCCACATGACCAAGCTACTACCAGTGGTATGCCTTCGCAGTAGAGTTCACACAAGCTTTCGCAAATGATAGGACTGACTTATTATATTTCAAGAGAAATAAATAAATGGTTGCTGACATCAGGATTTTAACCATGAACCATTAGCGTGGCAATTGACGACGTTACCACTACACCATTGCCACCACCACCACCACTCTGTATTTTCTAATGATTACAACCTTCAAACATTTAAAGTACATCTCCCCTATTAGTAGAGGCCATCGACAGTTGGGGATCATGCGGAAAATCTTTGTATCCTCCACAATACTCTTTGAAAAAGCTACAAGACTAATGAGAAAGAATCTCGTTGTCACTTCCTTTGCAGATGTCCGGCCCTAGCGAGGACCAGACAACACATTCTAGGTAAACCCTTCTTCGTGGATCTAAACGGGATATCTGACAAGAGGATTGGAGATTTATCTGAACTCCACGGACTGGGTTTAAGCTCATAATCCTTTCACAAACAACAACACTCTCAGACAAACTGGACGCATGATTTTATGGTAATGAAACGGCGCTAATTGGGTTCTTTCTGAATCGCCACTCTACCTACCTAGTATATGGAGAAGTGAACTTTGAATCGTATACCCCTCATTTGAGGCAATTCAATCTAAACGTCTTCTTTCTATTTCGGTGAGGCTATGATCCGAAAACAAGGGATCATAACCCTCTCACTTCACCACATTTCTACTGATCCGCCTGTGTGGTTCGCCTATTTGACCTCAACAAATATCGGCAGGCCTACCTATTTTAGATCACTCGATTACTGTGACTAATGAAATGCCGATGTCGTCTTATTTGTGTGATCCAGGCGTTTATAGGCCTGCCTCTCTTGCTTCACAATGTCATTGGAACGTTTATTAATATTGCCTTTTTAACAGGGTTCAATGATTTGTTCTTTGAACGTGGCAATACCAGCTGAGCCGGTCGCGCTCTATTTTTCATAAGATGGTTTCTTTGACGAGATGGGTTCCGCGGATCCTTCGAACTTCTTATTCGACCAAGCTTTGTCAATCCTGCTGTCATGCGAAGCATCCAACATTGTGAACCGTATGCGAGCGCTGGACGCACGACTGCGGTGTAGAGCCTTCCTTTCAACTTACGGGGCATTTTTCGGTCACAGACATAGCGGAGTTTTCTCGCCACTCCATCCACCCCACGCTTACGCGACGATTGATGTCGTTATCACAGGTTGCTTTTCTATTGATCATAGATCCCAGATATTTGAACTTTTCGCACTTGAGAACCACTGTTTTATTCAAATAAATGTCTAGGATAGGCCTGAGTGGATCAGAGAACGGGCAGCACAAGTACTCTGTCACTCTCACAAGTACACCCACACATCAAGTGCTCGTCGCAGGGACGTAGGATTCTTACTTATGATGGCTCCATCGTCAGCAAAGAATAATTGATGTACCTTGGCGTCCGTCACTTTCCCTCTAAGCAGAAAGTCAAGGACTGTAATAAAGAGCAAATGACTTAAGACGCTTCCCTGGTGCACCCCGACTTTGATTGGGAACTCTTCGGTTAATCCAGCGGAACATCTTACTCTTGTCTTTCCTCCTTCGTATATATCCATTATCATCTGTACATAGGTTTCTGGGACCCCTTGATGTCTTAGCGGCATCCGTGTCAGATCTCGTGGTTGCCTGTCGAATGAACGAGGTGAAAGATAGTGAAGCATAGTTTCTTATAGTACACTTGCTACCGAATGCAATAAGGAATCATACTGCTAAATGAATATGTCTCTGAAGCCATCCTTGGACTTATGTATGAAACGAAGCCCAAGCTTAATAAATATTCGCATAAACTATCTCATCGACATTTCCCATCAAGTCACTAGACCCCACATCGTCCGCTACAATAATTTGGTATTTCCCCACAAAAGTGATGTTAAGAAATATTCCCGATCTTATGAAACAATATTTCAAAATACTTTTCACAAAAAAAAAAAAAAAAATTGTACGAGTATTACTGTCCCAAAGTGAAATGAAGCGAAAAACACGAATAAAAATTGCAACTTTAAAAACTTCCAAGCCGCAGATACTTTTCATTTTATAAAATACATTAGTGATGTAAATTAATAACTAATTATATAATCAGCAACACAAAGTGGATATGGCTCAGATGAAAGCCAATGGTCCGTTAAAAAAATCTTTTTCTCTAATATCCCACACTCTCCCTTCCGCCTTGCCGCCTTGCCCCGTCGCGTTGTGAGCTTAGTTGTCAAAAAATCAATCTTTCGAAATTGGCCGGCGGTTGGCAATTTTTTTTCTATCCACTCTTTGGGATTTCTCTTCTTCTAAGTTTTTTTTTTTGCCAGCAATTAAATAAATTTGTTTTTAATTTTTTCTCGTCTTTTATATTTTTGGATTGAAGGTAATTAATCTTAATTTGCCCCAAGAGTTTGGATATAAATAGGCATTTCTACGCGAGCCCAGTTAGTTGAGATAGATTATGGTTCACCTTAACGGATTGCGATGGTTCGGCTTGGGTTTGGCTATTCATTCAAAAGATGGTATTTACAAATTGGTCACAGAATAGTAGATTTGTTTATTAGTCGTGTAACAATTTAATGATCGATTTTACAACTAATTACAGCATTACGGCTTAGGTTAGGTTAAAGGGGTTAGCTACAAGGAATGAGTGCAGCTTGCACTCGGATCTTAAATTGATGCATTATGCTCCCCTGACGTGGCGTTTTCTGGCTGAAGAACTGAAAAGAGAGAAAAAGCAAAATGGCTAGAGTTCTGTGTTAATGGAACGGCCGCCTCTGAACCACCCTGAAGAAGTTATGAATTTCATGATGGTGGCTGGTGGCTTTTCAGACAGGTCACCCAGATGATTGAGGAAATACTCTCCAAGAGCCGTCTTCCTGGTATTGCAGAGACTAGGGCGTTTGCAATGGAAGTGTTCTGTGTCCTCCTCTACGTCTATGTTGCCGAATCCTTTGCAGAGTTCATCTGTACTTAGCCACATTCTCTTCCGGTGGGCCGCCGATAGTTGATTTTGAGTGAAGATGAGCTTGGTTTTCATCTTGTCATGTTTTGTCCAGATGCTTCTGGAGACACGGCATGATGGGGGCGCTCTCCATCTTTCTTCGCACTTGTAAATGAAACGTAAAGAACTCGAAATCAAATATAGCAAAATGTACTGGTTACTCGGAAAACATTCCCAGCTCAGTACTGAGAACAAACTGCTTTTATACAAGATAGATAGATAATTTATTTGGTTAGACTGTTTACATTTGGATTTGTTATCGCACATTTTACAGTACAGAGATTCGATATAGTGTGTTTATTATATCTTTCAACTGAAATTCTATTTTACACAATGAACTATATATTAATAATTTCAATTTGAAGGAAAATACCACAAAAACCTTCAATTTAATTGAAAAAAAAATAAAAAATAAATAAATAAATAAATAAAAAATAAAAATATATAAACACATAAATAAATAAAACGAATAAATAAATATAAACATTTACTAATAAATAGTAAACAACATATAACAAATAAATTATATATAAATAAATAATAAATAAATAATAAATAATAAATGAAAAAAAAAATAAACAATAATTAGTAAATAATAAATGACAAATAATAAACAACAAATAAAAAAATAATTTAATTTAAAAATTAGCAGTACATTGATAAAACGATGGAAAAATAATTGATATAATACATATACAACTTTGGGGTTGCACCAAGAAAACAAATGCAAATATTTTACAAACTTTTCAAAATAAAGTGCTAAGAGAGATTGTCCAAGCCCCGTGGTATATTAGAAACGACGATATCCACAGGGATCTCGGAATTCCGACAATCGAAGCTGAAACTAGAAGCTTCGCGAGAAAGCATAGAAACCGACTAATCGGACATGTCAACAATACAGTCCTACAAATATTGGATGAGAGCAATTTATTGCGCCGACTACAAAGGACGAAACCCTTCGACTTGGCGAGATAATGATAAACCGCGTCTAGATTGCGGAACATGCAGGATCCTTCAGTGGAAAGTAACCTGCCAAACGTTTTTATTTCGTGATAGAAAAATTGCTTGATAAGTTATTACTTAGTTGCGATATCTAACAAATTTATATCGAAGGGTGGTGTTTTTTTTAGTCAGTAAGAATCTGACACTACTATGAGCACGCGCTTGCTATCCTCATAGTGTCTATGGAAGATTTTTCACCAACCCTCGGGGGAAAAAAAAAAAAAAAAAAAAAATCTTCCTTCTGCTTGTCGTTTAAAGTCAAGTGCTATGTTTGATTTAAGAAGTTTTAGGGGAGGAAGGACTGCGCTTTGGACCACTGACAGGTATTGTTCTGATCCTTTTCTTGCCAGTTCATCCGTCATCTCGTTCTGTGGAATTCCTTTGTGGCCTGGGACCCAGCAGAGTGTTACATGGTGCCTACGGATGAGCATTTTAAGCTCCTCGCGGCAGATTTGATTTTATAACCTTTATATGGCCTTTATAGCAGCTTGACTATCTATTCAAATATCAATCTCTTTCCTAGTAACAAGTTTCGTGGATAGTTCTCTTGCCGTCTTTGCTTTCGCTCGGACTTCTGCCTGGAACGCACTGCCGTGGTTCGGAAGCCTTAGTGATATTGCAATATCGGGTTCCGCTGAGTAGATGCCCGAACCCACTCCTTCGTTTGTTTTGGACCCGTCAGTAAAGACTGAAATACAATACTATGCGGGTTAATGGCCCCACCGTCTTCTCAGTGTTCCCTTGATGGAATGACCGTTTTGACGTTTAAGTTGAAGTCGGGGGATGGCGGAAGGTGGCGTCTAGGTGAGCCCATCTTGAAATGCTACGGTGGCCCGTGTGGCCCCTTCTCCATAGGTTGGATTCTTTTAGGCGCAGGGTACTCAACGCAGATGATTTCTTAACAAATAAGTCCAGCAGAATCAGAGAGAGAAGAGAATTCAGAGAATTGTTTCAAGGGCTGCGGTCGGGGTGGTTCTAATGGCGCCAGTGGCAGCTATGCAGACAAGTCTCTGGATTTTAGTCAACACTTTGAGATGTGTGTTTTTCTCTGCTATTGACCACCAGACAATGCACTCATATGTAAGAATGAGTCTGACTATGGATGTGTACATGCAGTGGATGAAGGCAGTTTTGGGTCACCATTTGTTACCAAAAATTCGACTGCAAGCATAGAATGCAATATGCGCTTTCTTTATTCTTTCATTTGTGTTAACTCTCCAGCTCGGTTTGTGGTCAAGTAGATACCGTGCTTTATCCGAGAGTAGAGTACCACCAGGTCGTAGGGGTCCGAAAGCTGGGTTTATTCTTTTGTTAGTGAAGAGGATCACTTCTGTTTTCGCTGGATTAAGGTGCAGTCCACAACTTCCCGCCCAGTTATGTAGGGTATTCAGGACCGACTGCAGAAGTTCGGTGATTGTGTCGAGAAATTTGCCGGACATAAGTAGGACAATGTCGTCTGCATAAGCACAAACTTTTACTCCACCATATCCTAATTTTAAAAGGATCTCGTTTGCGACTAGAGTCCATAGTAGAGGAGATAGGACCCCTCCTTGCGGGGTGCCTCTAGAGGCCAGTGCATTTACTTGGCTGTCACCCAGCTCCTAGTTGATGTGTCTCGTCTTGATCATACATTCTACCGAGTCGGAGAGTGTGGAATCTACTCTGAATCAGTCTAGTGATAATCTTTTTGATTCGGTTTTCACATTGTTAAAAGCTCCTTCCACGTCTAAAAAGGGCGCTAAAGTGAATTCTTTGTGGTAGAGTGATTGCTCGATCAATGCTGCCACTTGATGCAGGGCTGTTTCGACTGATCGGCCCTTTGTATGGGCATGTTGTGCTGGGACATGTCTCTAGGGCTTAATTTGGAGCGAATGTGTAGATCTATTAGTCTTTCGAAAGTCTTCAACACGAATGAAGACAGGCTGATCGGCTTGAAGTCTTTTGAGTTCGTGTGGGGCTTAGGGAATCCTCGCAACTGGCTCGTGGAAATATGGGCCACGCAAGCAGCCTAAATGGCTATTACACTATTCCTAATAATTCGGACTACATTGTCCCCTATTTGGACCTTAACGTTAAGTATAGTACCAGGATTCCTAGCAGAAGTGCTTGGGAATCAGGAGAAGTTCTAAACGAATCTGCGATAGAGATTTACACAGATGGATCCAAGACGGCGTATGGAATAGGTGCGGAAATTTACTCCAGTGCACTGGATATCTGTATCACCACACGACTGCTGGATCACTGTAGTGTATTTCAAGCAGACGTCACAGCAGTCTGGCTTTCAATTAACTCGATAGAGTGCAGCGCTATTGTTTTCTACATAGAGAGTCAAGCTACGATAAGAGCTTTGGAATCGCCAATAATTCGATCCAAATTGGTAAAGCAATGCCATGGATCTCTCAACGAGACCGCTGTCAGATGCGGCGTATAGCTGTGCTGGGTTCCAGGCCACAGGGAAATTCCAGGCAATTGCAAGGCGGAGAAGTTAGCTAAGGAGACTACAGACCGGATCGATAAAATTCCAATTAGGTGCCGCATCCATTAGAATGGCAAACAGTAGATGGATCAATATCAGTAGATGTCTCTCTTTTAAAAAATCTGGCCAGAGCTGAATTGTAGGAAAACCAGTAGACTTGTTTCCGTTAAAGAACAAATCTAAGAAAGATAGTTGCAGCCCTCATGGGGCATTGTCTGGTAGGAAGACTTGGTGCTCCCTTCAACGATTTCTGTAAAAGCTGCAGAGACGAGGAAGAGGAGGAAACCATGACACTCCTTTTGTGTACCTATCCTGCCCTATCGGTCTTGAGAAGAAAAATCGTATGGGGATATTCCTTCGAAGATCTTAACGATCTGGGGCCTTATTTTGTACTGCTTTCGGATTCGGATTGCCATTCGGAAATGTAATCCGATTCTAAAATGAATTGGTATTTTGTATGGTTATCGGATTAGGTGTAAATACTTCCAACTCGAAATCAAAAATTTCCGAAAGTTAGATTGTCAAAACATCTATCAAGCGTCACTTAAATTACTTGGAAATTGAGTTTGTACACATTTGCTATAGAAACGCAATACAAAGTAAGGACCCTGGCTAGGCTCGACTTAAGCAAAATAAAAAGCTTTGTCTCCATTTTAAACTGGTTTAATGCCTAAACGGCGAATCATACTTCTTCGGCATGGGTACACTTCGAAACCAGTTGCCCTGCCTCCTGTCCCATTTTCTTTGGAATTCTCCATGTAAGTCCCCGATGCTGGTAGTTCGGTTTTTCTCCATAGTGGTAACACAATGGACCTTGTTTTGGTCTAAGTGTGTCTCTGGCCCACTTTGTTTCAAGTAGTATGGGACTCGGTCCTTACTAAAAAGACTCCTTTAACCCTTTTCCAACCTGAAACCATCCACTCCGAAACCACTTTTTGCATTACTTCGGAGTAGTGCTGTTTTCTTCCGCCTTTCGAGGCCGGCTTTTTCATATTTATCTTCTCTTGCAGGTTAATTCTTTCTTGCCGATGAGGCTCTCATCCGGCTTACATAAATCTCATGAAGGTAATTATTAGATCTTCCTCTCTCTTTTTGATTTAAATACATTCTCTATGAAGGAGCATACTTGATTCTAGCTCTGGTCACTTCCGCACATTTTTGTCGCTATGTTATCCGGTGTGATGACGCCAATCAGAGAATCCAGCGCTCTCCATCCAGCTTCACATTTGTTGCACTCGAAGAACGTGTGCTTTGCGTCGTCCACTTGTGTTTCGCCATATTGGCAAGTCGAACACCCTGTTTTGCCCATTTGGTGGAGGTAGGCCTTAAAATATCCATGTCCAGTAAGAAATTGGGTGTGTGGATGTGGATGTGTGCAGGTTCAAGCCCCAGCGGGGAACAGCAATCATGGGCCACTCAAGTATAAAGGAAAAACGATTTACATCGAAGTTTTTCCAACCACTGCACCAAAGAAAGGTTCCTGCCTGGTAGTACAATGGAGCGGAGAAGTCTGAGTGCTCTGGGATTTGGGTTTCCTATTTTTTCATAAAAAAAAAAAAAAAGAAATTGGGTGACGCAATAATTTACTTCTCCGTGTTTCCATCGCTTCCATTCGGCTGTGTTTTTGATCAGCCTCGCAGTCCATCGTCCTCTGCTTTCTGAGCTCTATCTCTCCTGCCACCTCTGTTTGGTGAGCTCCTTCGCCTCCTCAATTGCCGTTTCCACTCCAATTTCCGCATTTTTGTCGTAGATGTACTTCCTCTCTGCCTCAAGGAGATCGCGACTACGAGGACGGCTGGTTTCAACACCGTTCAGTAAGAACTTGCAACACGAAGTGCAGTGCGACTTTGTACTGCGGCCATTTGCTTCCTGTATTTCTCTTGCCATACAGGAGAATGCCGTAGCTGACTATCGTCAGGAGCTTTCTCTGGCTAGCGGTTGGGCCTCCAACGTTTGCCATTTGTTCTGCTCAGTGACGTTGTGACCTTCGCAGCTCGTTCCGAAGCAGCTTCTGTTGCCAGAAGATGAACTTCGTGTTTAGGGCAATTTCTAGGTACTTCACTGCTTCCTTGCTGGTTATTTCCTCAAACCCGACCGACAATTGTCGAAATCCTCTTATTAGTCAAAAGGCCTATCTCCGTCTTTTCTGTGGCCAAACCTAGGCCATGTTCTTCCATCCAGAAATGCATACGTCTCATCACTTGGTTGAGTTTTCTTTGCGCGCTGTCGATGTCTCTTGCCGTAATCAGCACGCGATATCGTCTGCATAACCCACCAGGAAAGTGTCTTCAGGCATCTCCATACGAAGGATGCCAGGTGCGACGCTATGAATATCGTCTATGTTGCCATTAAACATATGTTGAGGGAAGTTGGATACGATGTGGATAATTGTTTGGTGGGGTTCGTCACAGTTACAGTCAAAAGTCTGCGTAGCGGCCGTGTTGAGTCCTGATCCTGTTGAGTTGCCTCGGTAGATTAAAGCGTGGTGGACGAACAGTCGGATAGGCGATGAAATTGTTAACTCCTACGAAGTCCCACAAGGTCTTTTTCTACTCCTCGTGGAAATGTCTTACGAGTGGATTACGTGACTATGATTAATATCCTCGTGTATTGGGAGATTTGTGTTGTTCTGGATCTTCCTGAATTCCCTAATTAGTAGGAGGTGTGTAAATGTTGCTTAAAACTACGAGTCATTGGGATGGCGTGGACCTGATCGGTCAATATTCTGCAATATCTAGCTGACTATCTTTATTTTGCTATGTGTACTGTTTAGTCAAACAGCGGCACCGTATTCAGCTGTTGAATACACTAAGGCAAGGGCAGCTGTGCGCATAGAAGAACCACCCCAGGAGCTTGATGTAAATTTCTAGAGCAAATTGTTTCTCTTTCTGGCAGAAGTCCTGAGACAATGATGTTTGAGGGTCAAGGCCCTGTCCATTGTTATCCCGAAGTATGTCGGCTAGTTGTTGTGCTGAAGGGTAACACCTTCGAATTTGACTTCGAGTGGGAGATAGGCTAGAAATGGTTATTTATGTAAGTGGAAACAAGCTGACTCAGTCTTCGTAAGACTAGGCGTTAGCCTCTACTTCTTAAAGTACCCTCCCAGCACTTCGAGAACATTTGTGAATACATCTTCAACCAGCTTCATGTTTCGGCTCTGAACAGCAATGGCTAAGTCGTCAATTTTTTGGACTATGTTTCTGGGATGTCGTGAATATAAATGTTGAACAAAAGTGGCGCAAGAACTGACCTTTGTGGTAACTGGTTGTTTAGTTGTTTAGGCCTGTTCACACTGTCGTTGACATAAACTTGAAAGGAGCAGTTGCTAAGCATGTTATTAATTACATTAGATATCTTCAAGCAGGCTATCACCTTCTAAAGTTTGAAAATCATACCTGTACGCCAGACTGTATCGTAAGCGGCTGTGAGGTCCACGACCGCAGACCAAGCATATCTCTTAGTTTATTGAAAAATAGTCTATTTGATGATCTCCTGGGATCTTTAAAAAATGCGGTTAAGTTGCATGAGAGTGAGACCCGTCGCCCCCCATCCCTTGTCCGTTTCAAGTAGGTATTACTTTTAACTTAAAACTTCTAATAGCATGTTTAAGGTCATAAATAGTCGGCAAACCACGAAAGGTCTAGAGTATAGCTCCTCAGCGCCATTTGTGGGCGCCGTGGCGTAAGTGGTAAGTGTGTCGGATCACTACGCATGAGGTTCCAAGTTCGAATCCCAGAAAACACAAAAAAGTTTTTTCACGGTCCCACCTCTCGCGAGCGTCTGACAAACATCCGAGAAAGCTTCTCAAATCGCCGTTCGGAGTTGGCATTAAACTGTAGGTCCCTTCCATTCGTGTGAAAAATATAACGCACACAACATGAGTGGTTGCGAGAAGCTAGGCCCTGGCACTTTAAAGACCTGTTGCGCCAAATATTTGTATTTTTTGCCGTTTACCTTGTGCGTTATATTTTTCTCTGCGCAACTATTGCCCATAATGAGTGGGAGAATGTCGCCACAATGAAAATATGTTCGATTCCCCTCTACACAGGTGAATCGGAAACCGATAGTGGGAGGTGTGGTGGTGTCTTCTCCGAAAAGTTTAGCTTGAGCATCTCCTTTCACTTCCCAGATCATTGTACCGTATTTCAGGCGGAAGTTATGGCAATTAAGGAAGCCCTATTCTGGATGAAATGCAGTGTAATATCTGCCATGAATATTAGCATTTTCGCGCACAGCCAAGCGGCAATTAAGTCCCTGGAATCAATCACCTGAAGGGTCGCTCTAGTCTGCTTGTCTTTCATGGAGATGGCTAAGCAATTTATCTTTCACCTATACCTAGCACAGCATCCAAAAAGTTATTGACATCTTATACGGCTTCTGCGATAGACTGCAGGCCAACTTCACCTTATTAGTGGAAGGGATATCTATCTAGAGCGGACCACGGGATTCTCCACTGCAAGTAATTGATTTAACTGACGCTGCTACTAAAATCCTTACAATCGTCCCAGTGGTATTAATTATTACGTGCAGATGTCTTGCTGTTTTTTTTTAATATTTTGGTCAATGCCATCGATTCCTTGAAGTTGAATTCCACAACTTAACTTCTCATCCAGTTACGAGTATTTGCTAGCAGAAAAATGCATGATACTACGATCCAAAATTCTTCAACCAAGACTTGAGAACGGCTCAAGGCTTACTTTGATTTGTTTGTTATTCACGTTTTTCAGGATGGATGACTTAGACATAAATGCAATCCAGTCATGTGGTCTATTACTCAAGCGACGTCGACTTTTAGGACAAAAACCTTGGTAGTTTCTCTCAATTCTCTGTAAAATAAAATGTATGTAGCTGCTCTCCTTACCCGTCCCTCATATCGTCCAAATTTTCAGTTAAAAAATCCAGATAAAAATGTAGAAAATAGATTTTCAACAGCATCGACCGTTTATACAGCTTAGTTTGCAAAACAATTCCGGTACCCATGGCTTTTCCGTGCCACTTACAGTGAATCGAAAGTAGTGCAGATACGCATTTTGTAAGAAAAACACTTCGCACTGGTTTTCGATATTAAACCGGCAAAATACGTTTTGAATATAGTTGAACCAAACACGATATTGAAGCGATCAGCTGTCAGTCGCTGGGACAAAGCAATGATACCAGCATACGAAATCTCAAAAATCTGCACTGCTGGCGGGAAACTAAAGACGGATTCGGAAAATATGAGTAAAATACGTTAAAAAACACTCCTGCCTCCTCGGGCGGGATAAACACGGTTCTACTGTTGTAGATACATTCCTTTAACTTCGCTAAAGTTTCAAAGGTAAAATTCTTGTAGGCTTATTAAATTCTTTGTGGGCTACCCATGTGCTAATTTTCCACCCCGTTTCAGTTGTGATCCTTTCATGTTTCAAATTCTTCCGATTAGGCATATCAAATATTATTTTCAAGGCTTTTCATGGTTCTCACGTCAAATCTAGCGCAAAGCAAAGCCCCTTTCTTTGTTATAAACATCCCCATGCTACGGATACGCTTAGGCATTTAACTTAATACACCAGTACCCACACAATGGGCTGTTGTATCCTGAACGTAAATTGTCCTTTATGCTACCCCATTAATGACTGGGTTTTTTCTTAATTGCTTCCCCATGTCATTAATTCCCTTTTCAAATTGATTTCCCACGCAACTAGAGGCCATGATGGGGAAACCCTTAATATTAAGCAGTAAGATCATTGTACTCGAAATTAATACCACCCGCACCACCTCCTGGAAAGGACATAGACCTGTCGCTGTGGGGAAAAGCTTTTGTCGCTGTTTTATTGTTTTACACGATACGTTTCCATGACGAAATTATATTATACGTTTCCCTTTCCTTTTGTTTATGCGTGAGTATGCCGCATGCCTAATTGTAAAGGAATTTGTAAACTTCGCCTTTACAACTCTACGCACATTTTTTTTTTCTTTCGGCGTACGTACGCACAAAAGTTTTTGAATTTTCGTTTCGGCTGAAATGCTAAATGGAAAACCGAAATTTTGTTCGGGTGGTCATTGAACCCGGACAACAAAACGACAGGCAGCCAGAAACGTGAGGAGGAGAAGAGATGAACATAAAGCTGTTGGTGGTTACTTTAACTGTTGAAGGGATTTTTATTTTATTTTTGTTTTTTGTTGACTCAAGAAAAAAGTATAGTGGTTGGAGTTGGACGGCGGCAAAATAGGATCAATTTGATTTGCTTGGAGGGGGTGTGGGATCTGTGTCGAAGAGCACTAACCTAAGAAACCGCATAAAGAGGACCCTATTTTGGGTGGTTATGGGTATTTATAGGCTCCGGCTGTGTGTATCACTCGTTCAATGACCCTCAGCAATTCATCATTCAAAGTTAAGTGATTGGAGGTTGTGGTGTAATGGTAAGGATGGTGTGTCACGGAAGGATATAAAACGATTAGATTTGACTCGGTCAATGATGGGAAAAAGTCATTGTACTACGCGTGCCAGGAAGTGGACAAGTTAATCAACAACTGACGATAATGGCGATTTCCGCCACAATCAAGAATGAAATTAGGCTAGGGGTTCATTGTGACTTAAAGGTGACTTCTAGTGGACTTAAGAACCGTTCATATTACCCACGCAAATTTAGCCTAATATCTTCAGAAGAAGTGTCCTTGGTGAGAAGCTTAAACATTTTCTGTGCTCCCGTGTTCTGTATTATCTCTTGCTAGAGGGGAATTTTGGGTTTTGTAGAATTCTTATGTTCTTATTTTTTTTTATATCCTTTGACCTTAACAATATTGAGTTATCTTATGAATTCTAGAAGGTGAGAATCGGATGCTTTGACATATGAACATGCTTTGTACCGCCATAACCTATCTATTGCCATCACCCAAGGCGATCTCGTGAAGGCCGCCGAATGTAGATATTCCGAATGATGTTGAAATTCTAGAGCCACTAATACGGGGCTTACAAGTATTAGGTACCTCGTTGACCCATTTCCTTTTTCTTTCCACCTAGGTCTCTCATAGAATACTTTCTGGCAATAAACATTTTGTACCACTTTTCGTGCTTCCGTGTGGGCGCCGTGGCATAAGTGGCTAGTGCGTCGGTTACTGCGCATGAGTTTCCAAGTTCGAATCCCAGAAAACACTAAAAAGTTTTTTCACGGTCCCACCTATTGCGAACGTCTGACCGAGATCCGAGAGTATTGTTGTCTCGAAAAAGCTTCTCAAAACAAATTGCCCTTCGGACACGGCACTAAACTGTAGGTCCCTTCCATTCGTGTGAAGAATATAACGCACACATCATGAGTGGTTGCGAGAAGCTAGGCCCTGGCACTTAAAGAGCTGCTGCGCCAAGTATTTTTATTTTTTTTTTTTCGTGCTTCCGTCGATGTTTCAAGATATTCAAAACGCTCTTGCTCTTCGTTACTTTCTTAGAGATACGAGTAGTTCTCTGACTTATGTACTCTTATGGGCTGCTTTTTGGAGCGGGCCTGAATTCTTTCACGTCTCTATGTGTTGCTTGGATTAAACTCTTGGATCACAGAATGTGTTACAGCTAAGGAAAGGCAACATTTGTTAACCGTGCCTTGCAAATTGATATGCGATTTCATTGTCCTTGATACCTTGATGTGTGTGTATCCAAAAATCTGTTTCACGGCATTAGGTTAGGTTAGGTTAGGTAGGGTTATAAAGTTATTATAAAACACTAGGCACCAAAGTGGGCCCATCGCGATCCCTAGGGAACCTTCACGGCAAAAGACCTAAACCCATTCTCCCATACAATTAATCTCCCTTCCAGTAGCAGCCCGTCTCCAAAAGGCTCTCTCAAAGGATCATTCCAATGGGATGGGATTGCTCATCAAACCTGATGACACCTACACCACCTGTCGAAGGGAAACCCTGGAAACTCTGTTTGAGGTTCACTTCCCTGGTTCAACAATTCTAAGCGACCACGTACCTGTTGCTCCTGAAGGCTCCACATGTGGCACCTCCAGAAGAGTCAACAGCTTGTCTGGAAATCTGTTCAGTCAAGAAAAAAATAAATGGGCAATCGGTTCATTTAAACCCTTTAAGGTACCTGGCAGTGATGGTATGTTTCCAGCTCTCATACAGAAAAGTCTGGATTACATCTTGCCTGCCTTGGTAGCTCTATTTAGAATAAGCTTCAACCTGGCATACATTCCACTAACTTGGCGGGAGGTAAATGTGGTGTTTATCCCTAAGCTAGGTAACAAGCCCAGCGAGCTACCCAAATCCTACCGTCCAATCAGCTTGACATCCATGCTGAGTGTTAGACTTACACATTAGAGGCATTCTTGAAAACACTATACCTCTGCACTCTAGTCAATTTGCATACAGGAAAGTTGAAAGGCGCCCTTCACTATCTCATCACGGAGATTAAAGCTGCCTACCGCTCCAAAGAAATTACCCTTTGTGCATTCCTTGACATAGAAGGTGCTTTTGATAACACTGGTTATGAATCCATCACTAGTGCTCTGAGACGCAGGGGAATAGATGATCCTACTACCAGATGGGTTAGGAACATGCTTGATAGCCGCATAATAACATCTTCGTCTGGAGAGGTCTCTGTGACGGTCTCCGCGGCCAAAGGCTGCCCCCAAGGCGGCGTCCTCTCGCCTCTCTTATGGTCACTCGTGGTGGATGACTTATTGAACACACTTAATAGTTCAGGTTTCACAACCATAGGCTATGCAGACGATCTGAAAATCATCAACATGAAGACATTGTATGTCAACTCATGCATAATGCACTCCTTGTAGTCTCGGACTGGTGTGCTGGGGAGGGCCTATCGATTAACCCCAGCAAGGCAGCCGTTGTACCGCTTAGAAGAAGAAGAATGCTGAATATTGGCTCAGTGGCTAAACGGCACAACAATCAATTTTTCCGATGAGGTCAAATATCTAGGAATTGTCCTGGATAAGAAGCTCAACTGAAACTCCCATATTAAGCATAAAATTGCCAAGGCGACTACTACCTTGTGGGCCTGTCGCCGTATGTACGGCAAGACCTGGGGCCTGTCTCCAAATGTCATTTTCTGGTTATACACCACGGTTGTAAGACCCATTCTGACATACGCGTCCGTAGTCTGGTGGACGAAAACCAAAGAGGTCACAACCATTAATAAACTCACAAAACTTCAAAGACTAGCTTGCCTCGGCATCACAGGTACTATGCACACTTGTCCCACAATAGCCATTGAAGCCATAATCGGACTTACTCCGTTACATATATTTATAAAAAAAAGTGGCAATCCGCAGTGCAGTCAGTCTTAGAAAATCAGATGCTAATAGTACACGAGATCACGTGGATCTCATAGAGCTATTGTCCGATTTCCCCGAGCTAGACATGCTCAGCACGGTCTCCGACTTTACGCCTAGGTTAGATTGGCTGTCTGCACCACGATGTAGACACATATTGTACAACCATGAGCATTACCACAAGGACTTTACGCCTAAATCACTCTACTTTGGTAGAAGGTTTGAGATTGTGATCCCAAGCCGTGATATATGGAATAATGGCGGACCGTCGCTTGATTCAAAAGGTATAGTGTGGTACACCGATGGATCAAAAATGGATTCAGGAGTTGGCGCCGGTGTGTATGGACCCAACCATAAAATTTCGAAATCACTCGGAAAGAGTCCTAGTGTTTTCCAGGCCGAGCTTTACGCCATTGAAACTTGTGCTAACATTAACCTGCACTCAGGCATCACAGGTGCCTCTATCCATATACTCACCGATAGCCAAGCGGCGCTTAAAGCTGATTCGACAGCTTACAAAATCTGGCCCGACACAATATAGTAAAATTGTGGTGGGTACCGGGTCATGTAGGCGTTGACGGCAATGAAACTGCACACCTGCTAGCTAGGAAGGGCTCCTCTGAGTTGTTCACTGGACCTGAACCCTTCTGCGGGATATCCGATTCCGCCTTCAAACTTACCCTAAACATTTGGGAACGCAACATGTGCATCTCCCACTGGAATAACTCCCAAGGTCTCAGGCAGGCTAAAAGAGCTGTCCAACCCTTCCAAAGACAGGCAGTTGATATCCTAAAATACGGCAGAAATGACATAAGAAGGCTTGTGAGCTTCCTTACCGGTCACTGTCAACTTCTCTACCACCTTAACAAATTGGGAATTTCGGAGGATATCACCTGCCGCCTCTACCTAGAAGAGGATGAAACCGCAGAACACATACTATGTAAGAGTGTAGCACTGTATAGCACTAGGAGAAGCTTTTTCCTTAAAGAGATCATATCTCCAAAAGATCTAAGGAACTCCTCCACAGCTGTAATTATAGCTTTCATAAGGAGAGTAGAAGTACTGCTGCCCTAAAAGTGGCCTATGGCACAATAGATCTCCTTGGTCGCAGTGCCTACACGCCATTTGGGCATGGCCACACACCTGTTAAAAAAAAAAAAAAAAAGATCCCTACAGAATTTGAAAAGGTCCTTGTTGAGGTTCACGGACCTCACCAATTCTAGGTTATCAAAGAAGTATCTACATAGGTTCTTTAGCCTTGTCCTGGCAATGCCTTGGCACTCACAGAGTATATGTGTTCAGTCCTCTGAAACCTGTAGGTCTTTGCACTACCTACAAACATCCGTGTTAGATAATTCTAGTCTCATAGCATGCTTCCAGAGAGTATTCCTCTCGCCGTGACCTTTCTAATTTTATGATTTCCCCAGGTTTTTTGCGGTATAACACAGGCCACAAAGCCTTAGACACCATGTGACCATCTAAGTTTGACCATCTTAAATAAGCCGTGTCGATGATTCTATCACTATTGGTTTAATACTACCAATTTTGTCACTATATGGGAGCCCCTCTCCTCTTTTGGCCAGCGCGACGGCTTGCTCGTTGCCCTCGATACAACAGTGCCCAGGCACACAACATAATCTGACACGGTTCAGAAAAGAACTTAAAAATGGCATTCCTTGTAAGGCATTGTTCTGGAAGCCACTCATCAAATATTGATTGTTCCTGATACCCCCGAGTTCCCTCCTCATTCCCTACAAAATCCAAATAAATGCAAATTGGAATATTTCCCCCCAAAAATAAAGAAGGAATGTCTTACTGCATTTCAATCTTAAACAAGCATTCCAATTTGCTTCCGTCAAGTCGTTAACTGCACGTAAATACCAGCCAAAAAAAAAAAATTCAAAAAATAACAGCCATGTGCCATCAATGAATCATTCGAAAAAATAACACACTGTCATCGTGGAATTTTTCATAATTTTTTCGGCAATTTTCCATATAATTTCGCGCGCGGTAAGTAAACAGACAAAACCGACAAAAAGTGAATTTTAAATGCAAAATAGCCCCAGTGGCAACGACAGTCCAACAACGGCTCAATAAGGATCTGCATAATTGCATGCAGTTTATGGAGTATTTTTATGACTATGGCCAAAGAGGAATCTCCAAAAAAGCCGGGATCAGACCTTAGCGCCAACGATGCTGCTTACACATCACTTGAGCATGGGCCTTTCCTACATTCGTTCGTCGTACCCCAAAACGACAAATTAAATTATAAGGGAGTGCCAAAACGATTTCTTGCAAAATTTAAGCGTAGAGTGCGGTTAATTTGAGAGTTCCTCGCCAAGTACGTGCGATACAGCACGACGAAAACGGTGTAATGAGTGAAGGAGACTTGTGTGTTTTTTTTTTTTTTTTAGGAGGCTAAGGCTTTCATAAATCAACATATGCTTGGCAATCCTCATGCAGGTTCGAAACGCAGTCGAACATGTGAAACACCGAAAAAGAGAAAATAAGTCCTTAATCGTGGGGTGATTTATGGCTATCAATTAGGGGAGTGAAATGTCATTTGTCTTTGGGTGATTTAGTGTGACAATCATTGCGTTTTTCCAGTCTTTTGCGGTTTAAATGGTTTTCCTTTCATGGTTGTACACACTGGCGATTGTGCGAATCAAATTAATTTAATGATTCTTATCGAAAAAATTGCTTCAAGCGTCGTTTTGTGGTTCTGCATTGTGCAAGTGTCAAATACTCCACTTGGATTGTTGCATAAGTTCCATCCGAATTCGTGGTTAACTTTTTGACATTCAATGAATTATTGTTTTTGTTTCTCTTGTTGCATAGGAGTACTGGCTTTATTAGTACACGAGCTTTCGAAATTCAATCATTTTGATATTCACATTTGAGTGATTACATATGGAAGAGTATGGAGTTTGCCTGAAACCAAGTCTATTGTGGAAATGTACTATTTTTCTATCTATCTTTTCCAACACCCGCACTGTGTGTAAACATGTTAAGGGTAGCCATAACCCCTTGAGTGCGTGCAAATTATAAAAAAGGCACCTTTATACGTATATGTTCCATATGAACATGAGCCGAGAGCAGATGAAAATCTTCTAAAGACACCATAAGGCCCGACCGAGCGTTCTTATGGTAGCGTGAGATTTTTGCTCACTAAAAAAACACCTCTCTTCAAAATGAATACTACGTACAACTAAGCCGACGCTTATCCAGTAGTTTTATTTTCGCTTACGACACTCGTGATTTTGGAAAATATGTTCGTATGTAATTGAAAAGGAATGTAGCACTTTAGACAGGTTGAATTCCAATGAAAGTTCCTGCGTTTTTCACGACCGGCATATACTATGACGCGGGGTCCTTTGCAGACGATGAATTGAATTGTTCGCGTCAAGTAGTTGAATGATGGTACGGTTGCAATGTCCGTGAACATGATCTTTGTGTTTACGCGCAAATTTTGTTATCTCTTCAACGGCACTGGGAATTCCCAGATTCCGATTAATATTTTCACTACGCACATACCACGGTACGCGAACGATCGTTCTAAGAACTTTATTTTCAAAAGTTTGTAGAATGTTTCTGTTGCTTTTCCTAGTACAACCGCATAGTTGTAGCCTACACGTCTACACTGGCTTTAGCACTTGCTTATAGATAAGCAGTTTGTTATGTGGGTTTAAAATTGGGCTAGAAAGCCAATCTACTAGAACGCATCAGGAAAGCTAATGTAGCCCTCTATTTCTGTAAAAACGCTAAAGGGAGGAACCAACAAGTTTTTTCACGGTCTCACCTCTCGCGAGCGTCTGACAAACATACGAGAGTATTGTTGTCACGAAAAAGCTTCTCAAATCGCCGTTCGGATTCGGCATTAAACTGTAGGTCCCTTCCATTCGTGTGAAAAATATAACGCACACAACATGAGTGGTTGCGAGAAGCTAGGCGCCAAATATTTGTATTTTTTTTTTGAGGAGCTGGGGTATAAAACCTCAAATTACTTATGGCTATACGTGTCCGTTATCAGGCCTATACTACTCTATGGCGTGATCGTAACGCGGCCTGCTATTGACAGGGCTATCCACCTCACTCAACTAGCTAAGGTGTAAAGATCTGCATGCATTTGCATCAGTGGTGCACTGAGAACTAGTCCCTCCGCGGCACTGGGCATTTTTTTCAACCTGCTACCCTTAGATATTTTCGGCTGCCTGTGCGGCCATCCGTCTAAAAGTCTCCTCTCAGTACTCTAGCTATCGCGTTTTCCACTCCTCGGTCCTCGATCTTTTCAACTTCGCCCATGAAAATACGGATTATACCTCGTCGAAACTGAGATTTGAGCCTAACTTCGGTCCGAGCATCCCTGAACGGGAGGAATGGGACATCTCTCCCAAGTCGATGGTAGTTCGGTTCACTTCTATACAGGTGGCTCTAAAACCGACCGGTGGGATGGGCTGTGGTGGTTTCTTCGAAAGCTCAATCTGAACATCTCGTTCCGCCTTCCTGATCATTGCAGCGTTTTTCAGGCGGAAATCATGTCGATTAAGGAAAGCCTGTCCTGGCTGAAGTTTTTTTTTTTTTTTTTAGGTTATGCCAAGGATGTATAATCTTCATAGATACTAATAGCCCGAGTGCTACTAGCATGCACGATTCGCAAACCCGAGTAATCGATTCCAGGAATACGCCTACGTACTAAACACACACCCTACACACTTCAACCACTCTCCCCGCGGTACTGCCGTTAGGTATTTCTTCGCGGGGCTGGTTAGCAATTATGCTCTAGTCTCCGAGGCCGCCTCTTGGGCTCTTCTTAGGGCTTCTGCTCTTCGCAGCGCATTCTGCACACATACTATGAATGAGCAGATCTCCATCCACTCGCCCTCTGATCGTGTCATGTGACTAACAAGATTTTCTAGACTTGGCAGGTTTGCTCTGTCTTCTGCAAAGCGTCTGCAGTAGAACACTACATGCTCCGCGTCCTCCTCTTCGTTTGGACATATTGGACACAGGGGCGAACTATCGTGTCCAAATCTATGGAGGTATTTCCGGTAGCCACCGTGTCCAGACAGGAACTGTGTGAGGTGGTAGTTACAGTTGTCCTGGCTGAAGGGTAATGTACTATCTGTCGGGGATATTAGCATTTTCACTGACAGCCAAATGACAATCAAGTCCCTGGAATCATGCTCCTTCACTTCAAAGGCCACGTTAAACTGTCGTTTATCTCTTATGGAGATGAGAGAGCAGTTCAACATTCATCTATGCTGGGTGGCAGGCTACAGATACATTCCAGGAAACTGCGGGGCGGACGAGCTCGCCAGACAGGGTACAACTTTAAGAATTCTGCAAGATCGGCAAGCCCTTGGTATGCCCCTCGCCACATGTAAGCATCTACTAAAGCTGAACGCTATTAGCAAGACCAACCATAGGTGGGAAATTGGCTTAAAGTGTCACATTTCGAGACAGATCTGGCCTAAGGTAGACCAAAAACGTAGTGCGGAGTTGGTCAAGCTAAAGCGATCACAGATCAGCTGCGTTGTCGGTGTTTTCACTGGACACTGTACATATTATAGGCTAACACGCCAAAAGAATTGGTATCTTCTCCAACGACTTCTGCAAAAGCTGTAGGGACGAGGCGGAGGAGAAAACAATCATTTACCTCATATGCACTTGTCTGGCCCTGTCGCATAAAAGAATGCTCCATCTAGGGTCCCCCTTCCTTGAAGACCTCGGCGATCTGGCGTCTTTAGACGTCATGTGCACCCTCCGGTTGGTTTTCTTAGTGGCCTAATGGTTGATCCATGTTATGACAAAGGATCTTCACTGATCTAAGTGTGTCAGCACTCTCGTGCGAACTGCCAACCTAACCTAAATTAACCTATGTGAGCTCAACTTCGAATGTTTCCCGAGTAGCCAGTACATTTGTTGGTATTTGTTTTCGAGCTCGTCGCGTTTCTTTTTTATGTGCGATTTCCATTTAAGCTTAACATCAAGAGTCATTCCCAGATATTTTGCTTCGTTCGCGTACGGTATTTGAGCCGAGTTTACATATACAGGTAATCTATCCAATAGGTAGGTTAGGTTAGGTTAGGTTAGGTAGGGTTATGAGGTTATCATAAAACACTAGACACCAAAGTGGGCCCATCGCGATTCCTAGAAAATCTTCACGGCAAAAGACCTAAACCCATTCCCCCAAGCAATTAATCTCCCTACAAAATTTGAAGAGATCCTTGTTAGGATTCAAGGACCTCACCTCCTCCAAGTTATCGAAGATGTATCTACCAAGGTACTTTAGCCTTATCCTGGCAATTCCTTGACATTTACAGAGTATATGAGTTATATCCTCTGAGACATATAGGACATCGCAGTACCTAAAAACATCCGTATCGGATAACCCTAGTCTCATGGCATGCCTCCTTAGGAGACAGTGGCGAGAGAGTATTCCTATCGCTGTTCTCAGCCTCCTCGATCTATCTAACTTAATTATCTCCCCAGATTTTTTGCGATCTAACACAGGCCACAAGGCCTTAGACACCCTGTGACCATCTAAGTTTGACCATCTTAGATTAGCCGTGTCAATGATTTTATCACGAATAATTCCCTTAGCCACGCACCCTTGTGGTTTAATACTACCAATTATATCGCTACGTGGGAGCCCCGCTCCTCTTTTAGCCAGCGCGTCGGCTTGCTCGTTGCCTTCGATATCACAGTGCCCAGGCACACAACATAATCTGACTCGGTTCTGCGTACGTAATGCCCTAAGCATTATGTGGCAATTCCTGATTATCTCAGATTTGGTGACGTAAGACTCTAGCGCCTTTAGCGCAGCCTGACTGTCAATGTAGATGGCGATATTCTTATCGGATATTGATCCCATCTCAAGTAATTCCGCAGCTTTAAGTACCACTAGAACCTCTGCTTGGAACACACTGCATGTGTCCGGAAGTCTCAGGGCCACCTGTAGGTTCGTATCTTTCGAGTAAATACCTGACCCCGTGCCCTCACTGGTCTTAGAACCATCTGTGTATATTGCAATCTCGTTATGGACAGTGACTGTCTTCCTTTGCTAGTCCTCTCTAATAGGATATAGTACTTCGTATGGTGTGTCGAAGTCTAAGGTGCCAAGTATATCGTCCGATTCGTCAGGGATTCCGGGAAAAGATTCCTTGAGAATGGAGCTGTGTCCTATGTTATTAGTCCTGAAGAGACCAACGTTAGTGAGCCGAAGCGCACTGTTGCCCGCTTGATATCCAATAGGTAAAGTTGACGTGAATAGATTTGCTTTCGTTCAGCACAATACGTTTTTTGTCCGCGCAAACTTCATTAATCGTTTCTGCCTTCTACGCATCACTTTGAAGATTCGCTTGAAAAAAGTGCATTGAATACATTCTAAGTCTTGCAGGTTCGCACAGCACTGGCAGCTGTTACTTGTTACATCGAAGACTTTAAATTTTGACGCCTTTCAACTTGTTTGTTTTAGAAGAATCTACTTCATATAAAATTAGTCGCAGTTTTTGCTTCTACACTTTTATCTTTGATATGAGGATGCAATTCAGAGATGAGAATCCCTAACTACTTGAGCTGTCTCACTTCTTTAATCGGTTAATTGTTCATTCATGCCAAGTCTCCCCTAAGGCTGTTCTATGTGCTGAAGGTTGGAAAATCATAATTTTAGATTTGGCTGTGTTAATTACCAAGTCCCATGTGTCACAGTAATGATTTAGCTTGTTAATTTGAAGCTCGCAGCCAAAAGGACAATATCCTCTGCGTAAAGCAATAGCTTAACCTCAACCCCTCCAAACCTAACACTAGATAAAAAGCACGAACAGGATGGAACTAAAAACGCAAAACGCATATCACCGTGTTAAAGTAATTAGACATCTCAACTCCGTACATGTAATATTCATTCACGTTCTCAGCACTAAGTTTAAATAAATTCTTTATTATGCCATTTTTGTCTCAGCGATAACTCCTCTTGATCGAGAACATCAGTTTAGTGGAGGAAATTTTAACTTACCCTAACTTGTGGCACAGAATGGACAATGGCCACCGCTTTATTACCAACTGAAATATCAGCTTTACCTACCGAATTGGGTATCAAGTCGTATTCTTACAAGGAAATCTTTATACTTAATGCACATCATTGCTGCTTGACATATCACCTTGAAAAGCTAAATCTGAGATAAAGTACTGCCTCTGCTTGGAAGAAGGAGAGACCTCCTATGCTGGGCTATATGGCGCACATTCCATAGAGAGTTACTTACACTCGTGGAACAAAAAAAAAAAATATCGTCTGCTAAGGGCATTCATAAGGAAGGTGATAAGTCTCTTAGGCCGATAGTAGTCTTGACACAGTAGATGTCTTACGTGTCAGTGTCACCTATTTACAGGGGCATGGTCAAGTCCAAAATCATGTATAACTACTACACTTGACCAGAATGTGTAACCTATTTTGAGTGCACTGACTGTTGACTGTACAACTGAGCTTGTTCGCACAGTACACTGAAAAAATATTTCTAAATAAGATTTGCAGCGTGTTGTGGTTCAAGTTTAAGTTTAGCAGTTGAATTACTGAGTTTAGGCTCACTCAGCCTTTTTCTTCCCTTCGAAGTTAAGTACAACTAGGACAATATTTTAATTCAATATACAATTCGGCCCCCTTTCGACCTCTTATCCAACAAAGCCTATATATAGGATTGTATGGTTATTGCTACCCATTATGGCTTAGATTACGTATTTATTTAGACCCACCAGGATTAAGCCTGCAATCATAGGTGTTTTGAACAGATTGTCAGACCACATTCGATGTTACATTTTCACGGCATGCAGTCTAAACCATGCGACTAAACATTGGGATATACCTCAAGTATTGATGTAGTCAAGATATGAATTTGTAAATTGAAAGACTCCCTACCGTGTTCTGGCTCTAATAAAGACGTAATGTTATTATTATTCCACGTCTCTATTCATGCAAACATTATAAGCGAAGCCTTGTAGAGCTCAATGAAAATGTTGAGAAGCTGTTCTTGATCTAAAGGCATTTACAACGTTATTTGAGATCTCCTTCGGTGACCACTATTATAGACAAATATAGACATCGCGATGTAGGAAAGGCAGGCCTATAAACGCATGAATCAGATAAATACGATGACATCGACATTTCATTGGCCTCAGTAACCAGTGATCCAAAATTGGCAGGCCTGCCGATATTTTCTGAGGTCAAATAGGCGAACCCCACAGGCGGATCAGTAGAAATGCGGTGAAGTGGGAGGGTTATGATCCCTTGTTTTCGGATCATAACCTCGCTGAGAAACGGAAGAAGAAGAATCACTATTATAGACAAAGTTGAATACCATTCACATATGCAATCCTTAGTGATACTGCATATAACTCTGGTACCACATTCACTTACAGCCTCTTCTCCTATTCAGTGAATGTGTTTGCGCATTCTTTATTCGATATGCTGGATGGCTCCGTTTTCCATTGAATTCGGGACGAAATGGTTATATAGTATACTATACCATCACACAGTTCCTAACTGTTCATGGAGGATACATGGAGGAGAACAAGCCCCTATCAACGGAGCAGATGACACTCATCCAAGAGGCCGTCATCGATGTCTCAATCGAGCTGAAGAACAAAGGCGTATGGCCGAAATTCTCAGGCTCACAGCACAAGGCGGGATGGCTGGTTTTCGTCTGCTCAAACAGTGCTACTGCTGGGTGGATGAGCTCGAATTTTGAGACAATAAGAGCCAAAAGTGGTTTGGACATCTTATTGGTGGAAAAAGGATCATTCCCTAAAACCCATATCATCCGCGGTTTCTTCCCACAAAGTCTCGAGCTCCCGTCGACAAAAATTCTGGCTTCACTGGAAGCTCAAAACGAATGCCTAATGGCAACTTCATGGAAGGTCATGCAAAGGGTGAAGGAAGGTGCACTCCTCCATCTTGTGCTGGCCATTGATGACTCTTCCCTGAGGGTACTGAAGGCCCTCAATAGCAAAGTGCACTACCGTTTTGGTCAGATCAAACTGATCTAAAAGACCACTGACAAGGGTCAGGAGTCTGGCCACGGTAGTCCAAAAATGGTGGACGCAATTGGCATTACGACTGCTACTGCGACGGATCCCTCATCATCCGTGTCCACCAGCAGTGCCCCCGGGCCTGCCCCGAACACCAGTTCCACTGCCAAAACCGCTGCCACGACTAATGAGTCACTAAGTAGCACCAGTGGTCCTAAAGCTAGTACCAGCACTGCGGGAATCCGATCAAAGGATCCAGCCCGCTCCAGCACATTAGTTCCTAGACTTCGCAAGACTGGCAACGTGGCCGGTTTGTCGTTAACGACCAGCGGAGCCCCTGGGCACGTCTCTCGAAGACACGAGGAGTCGGTTGCGAACAGACCCCTGGGTCATCAAAACCTAACCGCTTGCCGTAGAGGAAAGGGTCCCAAAAAGGCCCAACTACTCCGACAAGCCCGATCCTCAGCGGAGGACCGATGAGCACAATCAAGGTGCTACAGGCGAACTTGCATCATGCTAAGGGCGCGTCCGCTACCCTTAGCAAGCGGTTCGCCGAAGAAGATATAACCCTTGGTCTCATTCAGGAACCCTGGGTTATTTGCGGACAGGTTAAAGGTCTCCGGAATAGGGCAAGTAAGTTGATTTCCAAGTGTGGAGAGCCAGCGCCAAGAGCGGCCTGCTTAATTAGCAATAATTTAAACTTTCTCCCTATTCCAGAATTTATATGGAGGATACAGAAAGTACCTGCGCAGATTCGGGCACGACAGTTCACCACTTTGTCCGTGCTGTGATAAGAAGACGCAGTAATGTTCCACTGTCCGCGCTTCATTCCAAGAGACCCAAACTTTGCTTACCCCAGACAGATCATTGAAGAAATGATACAAAACTTGGCACGAAGTCAATCGATATATAACCAGCGTTCACCTCGAACTCAGGAGAATCGAGTGCCTAAGAATGGAAAATGGCGAAGATGAGAGCAGAGCCTGAAAAGCCAACCAGCCCCGTAAAGTAATACTTAACGGTATTCCCGCGAGAAAAGTGGTACAAGTGCGTAAGTACTCCGATTTCTCTGTCCAGTTACTCCGCTGCGGCACCGGCAGTCAATGCATTCCTTCGCAGGGGCAGGATTGACATTTACAAAAACAAATACTTGGCGCCACAGCTCTTTAAAGTGCCAGGGCCTAGCTTCTCGCAACCACTCATGTTGTGTGCGTTATATTTTTCACACGAATGGAAGGGACCTACAGTTTAATGCCGAATCCGAACGGCGATTTGAGAAGCTTTTTCGTGACAACAATACTCTCGGATGTTTGTCAGACGCTAGCGAGAGGTGGGACCGTGAAAAAACTTTTTGGTATTTTCTGGGATTCGAACTTGGAACCTCATGCGTAGTGATCCGACACACTAACCGCTTACTCCACGGCGCCCACATCTGACATTTCGTTTCTTCTTTTTTAGCTGCCAGAGCTGGTAGGATCTTCGTTTCTCGCATTTCTCGTTGCTCGTTCCTCTATACGCAGTTGCTGCACAACACTCGTGATTACTTCATTTGCAGTCTCCTATTTGCTTGTACTTGAAGAGATACTCCCGGAAGCATACGTGCCTCGATAGAAATTGTGTTAGGTAGTAGTTTACCTCGCCGTGCTTTCTGCTAATCCATTCATCAACTTCGTGGATCAATTTGTATGTCCATCGCCCTTTAGTTGTGATGTTCCACTTAGGTTGCCATTCTGCTTTAATAGCTTCTATAGCTGACGGAACACGTCACCGTGCTCGTTTTCACGTAGTTCCGCAGTCTTCTTCGCGTCTAGATCGATAGGCATTCGGCCTGATATTACACTTATCGCATCCGCTGACACAGTTCTAAAGACGCAGCATACCCTTAAAGATGCGATTCTATGCACCGAGTTCATCGTTCTAATGTATGACTTACGATGGGTCGCGGATGCCCATATTGGAGCCGCATACAGAAGAATTGACCTACTCACAGTCGTTAGGAGATTTCTAATTGGCTGTCTTGGTCCCGCCATATTTAGCATTCGTCTGCATAGTGCCGCTACTGACCGGAAGGCCTTCTCGCCTACGTACATTAGGTGGTCCCTGAAGCTAAGGCTCTCTCTCTCAGCAACACTCCCAAGTACTTGATGTATGGCTTCTATTCGATAGTTTGCTCACCGACTTGTATGGTGAGGTGCTCCACTTTTTTATGGCTGCTTAGATGTACGGCTTCGGTTTGTTGGTCCTCTAGCTCTAAACCTGATGTCTGTAGGCATAGCTTCACGTTTGTGATTGTTTGACTGCAGTTTTGCACAACTTCCTCTAATTTTTTGGCCACTACTATAATTGTGATATCGTCGGCGTAACCGATGATGTCAACTCCGTTCGGCCTTTGTGTTCCTAGAATGCCATCGTACATTACGTTCCATAGAATTGGTACCAAGACCAGGCGCACCCCAAAGCCGGATCAGTAGAAATGCAGTGAAGTGGGAGGGTTATGATCCCTTATTTTCGGATCATAACCTCGCTGATAAAAGGAAGAAGAAGAAGAAGAAGAATTGGTCCCAGGACCGACCCGTGTGGAAATCCTCTCGTGATTTGGTACCTCTTTGGTCCCTCTTCTGTGTCATAGTAAGGGATTCTGTATTCGAAATATTTTTATCCGCAGTAGGTAGTTTGGTACCTGCAGGTCACTCGGTGATTTTAGTATACAGCTTCAGTCGGCTAAATTGAACACGTTCTCGACATCAAGTGTCACCACAGCACAGTACTATTTTCCTCCTCCGAGACATCTTTCTTCCGCAATTGCCTCATGTGCTATATCGCACACAGCTTGTATTGCATGGTTGGTGCTTCGTTTCATTCGGAATCTAAACCGTCGGTAACAAACTCCTGAGTCCCGAGTATTGCTCTAGTCTTGTCTGTATAATTTTCTCGAGCACTTTCCCCAGTTTATCTAGCATGCACAACGGCCTGCACGGCGATGATTGCTCAGGTGGTTTGTCGCCCTTTGGTACAAGGACTAGTCGTTGCCATTTCCATTGAGACGGGAATTTTCCTTCTGTTAGGCAGGCTGTGTAGAAGTGTGTCAAGACATCTGGTTTGGTTTTGATCGCCTCCTTCAGAACAAAGTTCGGGATCCTATCCATTCCTAGCGTCTTGTTGCTTTTGATAGCTGCTGCGGCTTCTATAACTTGCTCAGTTGTAACTAGTGGTATCGTCTCCGTTTCATCTGCTGTGTCTCATGGCAGTGTGAACTCATCTTTCCTCGGGAATAGGCTGCTGATAATTGAGTTCATGATGTGTTGGCATATCGGTGCAGTTGCCGCGGTGCCTTTCAGTTTCTTCATGACTATTTTCTATGCGCTTCCCCATGGGCTGTGTCGTAGTTCCTCCCTGAGTACCTGTAATGATTCACTTTAATCACCTTACGGAGTTGCATTCGCTTCCTCTGGAATTCTCCTCGGAGTTCTTCATAGTTCTCTGAGTCTCTGCCTCTTGCCTTTTGCTGGCGCCTCCGCATTCTATGGCAGTCAGCTCAGAGCTTGGCAAAGTGCGTAAAGTGTGGATTAGTACATATATAGGCGTATTCCTGGTATCGATTATGCGGGTCTGCAAATCGTACATGAACAGCCTGGGCTACTAGTACCTTCCGAAGATTACCACGTTGAGATCAAAGAAAGGTAAGGTACCATCTAGAGTTTACAGGCAGGAATAAAGTTTATCATTCAGTGACTTCCAAGAATTTTACGACTGGTTTTATATAGCACACGTAGCTCTTACTTAAAATAAAACAGTATGCATGTATTCACATCCAAACCGCATTGGAATTCCCCAAGCCAATAAAAGATAATCGAATGTAATTTTCCAATATCTGCACAAAGGTACACGTATCTGCACAGACCACACATCGGGTTTGCAATTTAAATTATCCCTCGTCAAGGCATTACATGTGTTTGTATCTTTTTTTATTAATTAACCCATATTAACCTTCTATAGTTGATTATTATTATTAGTCAGTTGTTTTTAAATGAAAATTACACAAAAATTCCCTACACACTATGATGACGACGCGACGCCTTTATCACATCAGCGCGCAAGTACTCGTATTCACTTGAACTATGCATCTCTCTGTTCATAAATTCACCTGTATGTGGTGTCGCACAACGGCGACGCCAAAGGTGTTTCTAAAGTCGTCATCAGTATAGTTTTTCTGTAGTCAACGAACTTTTCAATGAAATCAACATCCAACTACCAGTGCAGCTCGCCGCGGCGCTGTAATTCAAAACTATCTCAAAGATACACACAGTAGTGGCTGCACTGGTGATAGTGCCTAGTGCCTGTATCTATTGGTTGTATTATGACAAAAAGCACTCCTAGCTCCGGCGTATGTATGAAATAATTGTTGTGAGTGCACAACAGAGCCAAACCAACATCTTAACATCAACAAACACTTGTTGTTACATGATCCCAAGCTATAGCTGCTGCACACATGCAAGCGTTTTGACATTTTTATTAATAGCTCAAACACGATTTAGCTTATTTAATTTTGACTTGGTGTTATTATTATGCATTTACGAGTATATCTGTTTGGCTTTGAGTAACACCTATGTGTATGCATTATGCATGAGATCGTTAGTTGAATTTGTGGACTTTTTGCACTTGTGTGCTTCGAGCATAGATTGCTCGGGTGCAAGAAGAAACCAAAGGAAAACGCGACTGTAATCGTTGTTGTTGTTATTGTTTTCGGTTGAGGGTGAAAGAGGGAGAGAATTTGTACTTTTTTGACAAGGTAAAGGCGACGAAGCTTTTGCAACGTCCTTGGCGGCATACTGCGCTTGCACTTGTAGATAAATTAAATGAAATTGTTTGTAGTTTGCAATTTGAATGTAATGGGGTCTCTTGGATTTGCGCGTGAATTTTTCCGCCCGTCTATTGTAGTCGAGCAGCATTTGATGGAGGGCAGGTGGATGTGCCATGGGAATCTTGGAATTTTTTATACGGACAAGTGGTTTGTTTAAAGCCAAGCTTTCCGATCGCTGATAGTGGGAAGAAAACTGACTGATATTATTCAGATATGTACATACCTAGTATTCAATCATTTGTACCCAGCATTTCCATCAATTCAGCTGATGGAAAAGAATCTGTATTTGAACGGCAAAAGAATCTGCATAACTCAACAAGCACAGGGATCTAAGCACTCCCTTCTTGTTTTAAGTGAAATCTAAAGATATTTCTGAGCCTGATGCTTGTTTATCCAGTGATTCCATGTATCCTGTTCATTGCAGGCTTCTAGGTTTTATTTTTTTTTTTACCGCATATCCACCTCCTCACACGAAAGTTCAAATGGAAGACACGGTTTACATATATTACTTTCTTACTTACTTAGGTGGTGCTACAGCCCGAGATGGATCTGGGACTAAACAAACAAACTTCTCCAGCCAGGCTGGTTATGCGCCAGCTGCCTCCAGTTGCGCACGACAAGTTGCTTGAGGTCCCCCTCCACTTATTTGCACCACATGCTTCGAATTCGAAGATTTTCCGGGCTTGATTCCATCAGTTCTACATGACTCAGCCATCTTAATCGCTGTATGTGAACTCTTCTGGCTAAGTTGATGTCCTTGTATAGACCGTATGATTCGGGATTGTAAATTCTCTGCACTCACCGTCTATGCATACGGAATCAAAGATCACTGGAGGAACTTAACCATTCTTCGTTTCATCCCTCCACTGATGTCTTTTGCTGAGCTCACCATAGAGCAAGATAGACAAAGTCCTCTACTATCTCAAAATTATATCAGTCTATTGTGGCGTTCGCTCTATTATGCCGATGTTGGATGTCGTTTTTTGTAGACAGCATATATTTTGTTTTGTTTTCATTGACCGCTAAACCCATCTTCGCTGCCACTATCTCAATACTCACAACCGCCCCACTGACAGCCCGCTAAGTTCTTCCGACTATGCCAATCTCATTGGCACGCGTAAGCGAGTATTTGTAGCTGTATTGTAAAAGATTGTACCTCTGGTGTTGGCTTATGAGTTTCGTGCAATTCTTTCTAATAGTTTGTCAAAGAGATCTTATGAGAGCGCGCTCACTTTGACAAAGACATTTGCTGACTTAGAATGGCTCGGTGGTGTTCTTTCCGACTCTGATAGAGCAGCGATAATTCTCCATCGTCATCCTGCACAGACGGAGGTGATGCGTATCGATTTTATATACATGGGGTTTTTCCTGGATCTGCCATAATGTGAAGATTTGCTCACTGGTGAACTTTCCCGGACTGAAACCGCACTGAAAAGGACCTATCAGATTGCTGATGATTGGCTTTAGGTGTTCACATAATACGACAGACAGGATCTTATATGCGATGTTAAGAAGACTTATACCTCTGTAGTTGGATTGGACAGACGATGCTTAAGTTCCATTCATTGGGCACAATTTTGTCCGACCAACTGTTAAAGATGAGCTGGTGCATACCTCTTACCACCTCATCTCCTTCTGCATTGAGAAATTCGGCGACAAGGCCGTCGGCTCCAGCAGCTTTGTTGAATTAAAGTTAAGTTATCGCTATACTCACTTCATTCTGATCAGGTTGACGGGAATTTTGAATGTCATCGTCACTGTTGAATGGGTCGTTCTGCCTGGCAGTGGAATATTGGTCATTGTAACTGTTTAACAGTCTGTAGAAGTGTTTCTTTAAAAATCCTCAGCGCCGACTGCGATTCTACTAGTATATTACCGTTTTCGACCCTACAGGCTTCTGTTCTGGCGTTGAAGACCTTGCATGTTCTTTTTACCTTTTGATAAAATATTCGAGCATCATTCCTGCAATAAAAACTCTCAATCTCCGCGTTTGAACGCTTCTCATGCTCCTTTTTCTTCTTTCGGAGAAGTCGATCCTCCTCTTTCCTCTGCCGCTCATAGATCCTGCGAACAACTTTAGCCCTGCTAATGCAGCACCGCTTTGTACACCTCTTATTTTACCACATGTGCTTGCTGGCATTCCTCATCAAACCAGGGGTTTCGTTGTGGTGGCCGAGAGAATCGCAGAACATCAGACGCGGCGTCTGTGATGGCTTGTTGGCAACGCTGCTATTGGTCTTCTGATTGTTAAGGCTCTAGCAAGCTATTGTCTTACTAATATTCTTAAATTTTAAGAAAATTCCACATCATTCTGCTCAATGTTACGGTCCGAACCGAAAACAAATTGAATCCTAAACTTCTGTGGTTTACGTTATAATATTTTTTAGTACGTAAGATGCCCTAGGCCAGATAGGCTAGGCTGAGTGATAGTTACTTACTTAGAAGTTGGTATGTTTTTTTTTTTTTTGTTTTTTTAAGGTTACGCAACGGATGTGTAATCTTCATAGATACCAATAGCCCGAGTGTTACTAGCATGCATGATTCGCAAACCTGAGTAATCGATTCCAGGAATACACCTACGTACTAAACACAGACCCTACACACTTCAACCACTCTCAACGCGGGACTATCGCTAGGTATTTCTTCGCGAGGCTGTTTAGCAATTATGCTCGAGTCTCCGAGGTCCTCTTGGGCTCTTCTTAGGGCTTCTGTTCTTCGCAGCGCATTCTGCTCACACACTATGAATGAGCAGATCTCTATCCACTCGCCCTCTGATCGCGTCATGTGACTTACGAGATTTTATGGTCTTGGCAGGTTTGCTCTATCTTCTGCAAAGCGTCTGCAATAGAAACCTGCGCGTCCTCCTCCTTTTTTTTTATAACTTGCACGCACTCAAAGGGTTATGAATACCTTTAACATGTTTACACACAGTGCGGGCGTTGGAAAGGATGGATAAAGAGAGAGAAAGATTTTGGTGTAGTGATTCTTGAAGCCCAGTTGTTTATGCTTCAGCTATTCTCCGGGGGTGGCGTCCAGATAACTGGGGAGATTTTTGTTATTATTGTCTTTGCTTCTGATTCACAGTACTTTTTTCCCCGATAACCGATGTCAAGGGCAAATCATCATCAACAGAACGAATAATTTTTCCAGGCACATGACCAAGCCAGTGTTATGCCTTCGCAGTAGTGTTCACAGAAGCTTTTGCAAATGATCGGACTGACTTTCATAAGAAATAAATAAATCCTTGTTAACATCAGGATTTTAACCATGAACCATTAGCGTGGCAATTGACGACGTTACCACTACACCATTACCACCCCCAATTGTCTTCCTCCTCATTTGGACATTCTGGACACAGGGGCGAACTATCGTGTCCAAATCTATGGAAGTATTTTCGGTAGCCGCCGTGTCCGGGCAGGAACTGTATGAGGTGGTAGTTACAGTTCCCCCTCGCTCTCTCTGTCCATGATTTTATAGTGGGAAACCTTTTGTAGAGCTGTCCCACCTCGTTTGCCACAGCGATACCGATGCTGCCCTTTCCTCCTCCTTAATCCCTTTTGCCTCTTACCGGTTCGAGGAACGTCTAAGATACACCATGCATCTCATCCACGAGGAAGTCGATTGGGACCATCCCAGCTAAAACGCAGGCTGCATCGTCGGAGATAGTTCGGAAGCCGCTGATCATTCTGATTGCGCAGAGCCTGTGAGCTGATGATAGCTTCTTCCAACACTCATTTGTTGCCAGTGCGCCCATATCGGGACTGCGTATAGAAATACCAAGCTGACCACTCTGGAAAGCAGGATCCTGCGGGCGTATCCAGGCCCGCCGATGTTCGGTAACATTCGGGAGAGTGCTGCCTGCATCAGCGATGCCTTTTTACTAGAGTACTCAACGTCGGGTTTGAAGCACATCCTTTGTCGAGCATGACTCCAAGGTACTTCAAGGTTTCTTTGGATCTGATTTTCTGGTTTCCGACCCGGAAGCTCACATATTACATCCTCTTGCGGCTGGTTATTAGGACAGCTTCAGTCTTGTGGGCAGCTAATTCCAGACCGATAGACTCCAGCCATTCGTTTATTCTTATAACTGCCTCATCCGTGGCAGACTCCGCCTCGTGTACGTGCTAAAGTATTCTGCTGGACAAAATCTGGGGTCGAACCACCGTATTCGTAAACGGATGACTCGTCACGTAATTTGCTAGATCTACCACAATACAAATTACGTGACCAGTCATCCGTTCAGTGACATCTGTCGACAAATGAAGTTCTTTAGAAAATGCGATCTTGTAGGCCAGTGAAAAAATGTTGCTATGGAAACGTTAACTCCGCCCTGGCAGCTGACCTCCTCGTGGTGGGGGGCGGGCAACGTGACTGGGATGTGCGGATGGGTTAACTTAAATAGTTATTTCCATCCATACAATCCGTTCACGGCTAGCAAAGCACACACCACATGATGTAAAAAAGAAGAAGACTGGCCTCGGCTATTGCCAAAGGGCATCCTTTTGCGCCAGGCCTGATCGGTGCCAGTTTGCGAGCGTCTGGTGGTCGACCTGTACCGCTCGGCAACCGACTGGGTCAAACCCGAAATGGCTACGAAATTCCTGTCAATGATCTCGCGAACCATTACGGAAGTCAAAGGGTGTGCGCGCTATGCACCGATAGGGGCACAGATGGATTCTCGGATTTTCGACAACGGCATCGACTTAGGATAGGCACATGGAACGTTTCATCGCTCACAGGGAAGGATCTTGATCTTGTTCGGGAGGCTGTTAAAAGTCAACTACTCGTAGATATAGTTGGCGTCTCTTCAACAAAGCAGATAGGCTCTAAAACTGTGGACTGGGTGAAAGCTTTTTCTGCCCGGAATCGCACCCTCAATGTCTGCTCAGGTGGGAGTGGGATACTCACAAGTCCCAGGTTGACAGACAGAATATTGGAGCAGGTGCCATTAGGAGGGATAGTTGCGATCTTAAAGCCCAAGCTTGAAAGATCTACTCTGGCATTGGTGCAGGTATATGCAACGAGTCTTCAGTCAGAGTATGCAGCTTTCTTAGATTAAGTTGATGCTGCCCTTGAAAAGTTGTGGATATGGGTTCTTTTGTGATAGGTGACTTCAATGCTAACGTGGGTGTAGATGTTATGAAATGGGGGACTGTGATTGGGAGGAACGGTGATCTTGATCCAAACGCAAACGGAGAGAAGTTGTTGGATTTTTGCTGTGAGAATGGCTTATCCACTATCTTTCCACACAAAGACATTCACAAATACACGTGGTACCGTCATAGTCTTCAACAGAAGTTACTGATAGATTTCTTTGTGGTACCATCGTGTTTGAAGAGAATGGTTTTTGATGTTTGCGTATTGAGGGTGGCCGAATTGTCAACTGATCACCACTTAGTGCTGTGCAAATTGTTTCTCAGTGATGTAGTGCCTCTCCTATCAAAGGGGAAGCCAAGGATGGTTACTGAGCGATGAGGTGCAGGAGACGTTTGCTCGCCAAATATCTGAAAGGTTTGAACGAATTCAAACTGTTCCATCAAATGTAGAAAAAGAATGGCAACTGTCTTCAACAGCGGTTATTACCTCTCCGGGGGATGTTTGTGGAGTGAAGCGGCTTGACCTGGCGGCTGGTGGTGAAAAAAGACCTGCTTGTTGTAAAACGCCCGGAGTTCAAGAAGCCATCAAAGTGAAGAAGGGAGCCTTTAAGGTGTGGATTCACTTGGGGAACTCCGATTCTCGAAATCGGTGCACTGAAGCGCGAAGAACTTGCAAATTAGCTGTAAAAATAACAAAAGAACAGTCTTGGAAGGAGTTTGGCGAAAAATTGGAAATTGACCACAGATCTGCAAACACGATGTTCTGGCAAACCGTCCGCCGACACAGAGAAAGAAAGTTAAATATCGTTGAAGGAGTCAAATCCAAAGACGGTACACTTCTCTGCAATTTATGCAGATGGAGCGAGCACTTTCAGAATCGCTCAATCCCGAACAGCGCACCGAAGATGACAGACCTATGATCGAGAGTAGGGCGAGAAGTAGTCGTACGGTAGAGGAAGTAACTTTGACGATCAATTCGCTAAAAGTTGGCAAATCTGCTGGTGAGGATGAAATCCGACCAGAAATGCTCAAGGCTTTAGGTAAAGGGGGAGTTCAATGGCTCTCGCGTGTCATTAAAGTCACCTGGGAATGCTGTGAAACACCTGGTGATTGGCAAAGGGGGGTGGTTGTCACTCTTTTTAAAAAAGAGAACAAAAAATATTGCGCCAACTCCAGGGGTATATATCGTTTAAGTCTCCTTGGAAAAGTCTTCGCTAAGGTGCCAGAAACGCGTCCGAGAGCTGTGGTTGAGGATAGTTTGGAGGAGTGTGGTTTTCGTCCCAGTAGAAGCACAACTGACCAGTTATTCACTCTCAGAATAGTTCTTGGGTGGACCTGGGAGTATGCTAAACCGGTCTACACTTGTTTTGTGGATTTGAAAAAAACATATGATAGGGTTCCTGGAGGCAAACTCTGGAGTGTTCTGCAGGAGTATGGGATCGATGGTCCCCTGTTAAGGGTGATTCAGTCTTTATATACAAACTGTAGAAGCTGTGTTCAGATAAACGGTGCTAAATCAATACCTTTCACTGTGGGCATTGGACTCAGTCAAGGGTGCGTTTTGTCACCTCTCCTCTTCATTGTATATATGGACTGGATGTTGCAACACAGCCGTGGTGCAGAATGTTCCAAAGTGAGAGACTTTAGGATTAGTCATTTGCTCTTTGCAGATGATTCGATCATCCTTGGATCCTCTCGAACCGAACTTCAGTTGTTTGTAACCATTGTGATGATGCTGGAATGAAGATCAACGTGAAAAATCGGAAGTAATGGTCATTTCCAAAACACCCATTCAGTGCACTCTGCATGTTAGTGGAGTCCCACTGAAGCAGGTGAGTACGTTTAAGTACATCGGGGTCTTATTCACGAGTGATGGGAAGGGCAATGCCGAGTAATCCTGTAGAATTGGTCCGGCTGGATCAATTTTGAGAGATCTTAGTCAATCTGATATAAGAAAGGCCGAACTTAGTGTTTACGCTAAGCTATCGGTTTTTAACTCGGTGTATGTTCCAACTCTCACCTTTGGTCATGAAGTTTGAGTAGTGACCGAAAGAATAACATCGCGGATACAAGCTGTCGAAATGAGGTTCCTTCGCAGTGTTGCTGGAATAACTTGCAGGAATCGAGTTCTCAACACCAGAGTACGCGAGGCACTCAATGTTGAGCAGCTACTTTTCCGAACGGAACGATCTATGTTTCGCTGGTTTGGTCATGTAGTGCGTATACCCCCTTCCAAGAAGTGCCATGATTGCTGTGCCTTCAGGTAGGCGACTCCGCGATTTGCCTAGATAAAGATAGTTGGATCAAGTTCGACATCTCTCCTGGAGCTGTCTAGGGACTCCTCCTGATGAGTTGGATTCAGTGGCGGAGGATCGAGAAGGGTGGAGAGTCTACCTGAGCATCTTACCCCCGCGACCCTCATGAAGGATTAGCGGGCCGTTGAAAATGTATGTATGCATGTATGTATGTATGTATGTAAAACCTAACGGCAACTTTTTCAAAGTTAAGAACGTGATTTAGAGGATGCATCAGTCAAGATCAACCTGACGTACCAAAATTCTTTTGACATTTCGCCGTCACTTCCATCATCTGAAATGATTTCACTCGTAAATTTCGACCGTCTCGAGCTCGTAAATATTGGAATTCCCCAGAATCAGCAGATTTCCTTCAGCAAATATGTCATCTTACGAGTAAAATATGATCACCGTCTCAAAACCATTGAACCTGCGATCAATTGTTGCACCAGCCCACCCGCCGGCCGTTGCAATTACCAATAAAATACATCGCCAAATACAAAGCCATTCAAAAAATAAATTCGAAACAAAACAAAAATTTTACAAAATAAATAAAAAAAAGAAAAAAACCGAAACAACAATAAAAAATTCGTTAAATAATAAAAAAGTGAAAGTGATGATGTTGCCGATGATGTCGATGATGGCCGTGATGATGTTAGTCGTCGTCGTCGTCGGCGTGTCGTCGGTGTTGGTGGTGGTTCCTAACCAAGACAAAGCGCTATTTTCGGAAGCTTTCTTTCACTTTACACCCAGACAATAATACAATGACAACGACCGCCGAAAATAGAAAATCCACCACCACCAGCCGCTGCAAATCGCTGTTTCATTTTCGCTGTACATTGCTGCTGCGTGCTTGCGTCGTCGTCGCTACTAGCCATCGCTCGTCAAAATTTTCTTTTTTTTTACCCGATTCCAAGCCCTACGCGCTTTGTCGCCTGGAGTAGGAGAGAGAGAAGCTCTTCAAAATAACATTTTTTTTTTTTTTTGATGATTTGGTATCGTCCGTGTCATATTTTGTTTATACGGTTCGAGATACAAAATCTTCTGCTCCATGTGTGCCGATCTTTTCAATTATACGCGTGCAATTCATTGAATTGCCAAGTGAATCCGAATCGGGTATTGTTTCCCTGACTTCCTTCTTCTAGTCGTGGTTGTTGCCAAAATAATAAGCATTTCGGTTTTTTTTTTTTTTTTTTGGCTCCATTGTTGGAAGAAGAAAAGAAAATGTGGATTGATTGCGTTTTAGGTGAGTGTGGTGTGCATAGATGTGTAATTGAAGCTTTTTTTTGTGTACCACTGTTAAGCCATTTTGTTGTTGAAAAGTGAAATTTTGTACAACCGAAGGTTTTTTTTTTAATTGTTCAGTCGGAAATAAAGTGGTGAAATATGATGTGTTGAGGAGGTTTTTTGTTGCTTCTGTCGGATGAAGACTAGATGGTGACCTTTGGACTGTTGGTGGTAATAAGTGAAAGACTTTGAAGTGAAATAGATGTTTGTTCTGATCCATCGGAGGTAGTGCTAACGCTCATGATCCAGTTCGTGATGACATAATGGGTAAGGTATGGATTGACGTTACCTTCAAATGTGAGCTTGAGGGCGTTTTTGATGTTGCAACTGCTTGGACTGCCAGTTATTAATTTTTAACAGACAACTTTTATTTGGATGTGTGTTTCCTGGGGCATGCCTTTGATTTGAATATACTCGTAATTCTTTTTAAAAATTAGAAGAGGTAGGCCTACAAATATTAGCCCTAGATGTGGTGGGTGTTATAGCCTCTTTTTACGATTTTTTACGAGTCTTAGAGTCAAACTGTTTAAACTCTCGATATTCTCAAACGCGCGCTTCTCATGCTCTTTCTTCTTCTTTTGGAGAAGTCGATGTTCTTCCCGTCTCTTTTGCTCGTAGAGCTCGTGAGCAGCGTCTTCCGCTGCAGCGCCGCTTTGTATGCCTCTTGTTTTGCTGCATGCACTCGCCGGCATTCTTCGTCAAACCAGGGGTTTCGCGGAGATGTGCGAGCGAGACCCAGCACATCAGTCACGGCATCTGATGGCATGTTGGCAGCGTTGCCACTGGTCTTCGGCACTTGATGCTGGCGGTATAGGGGTGATTGAGAGATTTCGGGATACGCGTTCAGCGAAGAGTCTGGCGGTCTCTTGCGATTGTAGCTTTTTAACGTTAAATTTTCTCAGAGTAATTCTTCTTTGTTGCTCAGATTGGGATATCCGCATTCGTACTTTGGCTACAACAAGGTAGTGATCCGAGTCTATGTTTGTCACTCGGAAGGTCCGGATATCCAGAATACTAGAGGCATGCCTTGCGTCGATCGCAATATGATCATTTTGGTTGATCGTTACATGAAAATTGGACCACCATATCTGCTTACGAATATCGATATGAGGAAACCGTGTGCTTACTATGGTGACATTTCGCTCCACAGCGAAATCAATTAGCCTTAGTCCGTTATAGGACGTGGTGTCGTGTAGGCTATGCTTATCGGCTGCCCTACCAAAGACGTCCTCCTTTCCTATTTTGGAGCCCAATACGATTTTAACGTCGTATTTAGGACATTGCTCGTATGTTTTGTCGAGGAGCTCGTAGAAACACTCTTTGGTGGCAGGGTCCTTTTCTTCCGTGGGGGCATGAACACATATTAGGCTTATGTTAGCGAATTTAGACTTGATTCGGATAGTCATAATACGCTCGCTCACATGTCGGAAGCTCAAGACTTCTTGCCTAAGTCTGCCGCGTATGACAAATCCGCATCCGAATAAGCGTTGCCTGTTGCCTCTGTAGCAATCACCGTAGTAGATGTCGCCGTTTTTCATCCTCTTTTTGCCCGGCCCATCCCATCGCACTTCCCGGATGGTGGTAATATCTGCTTTATAGCAGTCTAGGGCCTCCGATAATTGTTAGGCTGCACGTGTTCTGTAAAGGGACAGAACATTCCACGTACAGATCGGAAGGTCGTTTTCGTTTGCTCGGGTCGTCAGCAGTTGACCCGTCCTTATCCGAGGCTTTTGGTTGTTTCGGAACCATCTATTTTTTACGTGGTAGGGAAGTTACCCCGACGGCACAAACCCCAACCTGGAGGACCAGTTCCTTTAGTTATTCCCCTAGGACGAGGGGCCGGGTACACCGGTCCCAGTAGTCCACCACGGGAGTATGAGCGCTGCCGTTGGCCGATTAAGGGCTCCTCCGCCGCCATCTCTATTCCAAGGTCCTGACCAACATTGGAAATTCCTTACCGATCTGTGATCCGAATACGTCGAAGTAGCTCGCGCAAGGTATTCACTAAGTTCAACCTAACTGGAACTGTAGACGCCACCGTTGACTCCGTCTAGGGAATTCGTCCGCTGCCGCCTGGAACAGGAAGAAGTGCTCTAGTGAGAGAACACTCTTCCCCCCCTGTCTCATCTGCTGCCGCCAAAAATCCTCCAAACGGGGTTGGTTACCCATTTCTTGGATTAAGGTACAACGCACCCAACTGTCACCGCGTGAATGTTGAGAATAGGAGTTGGTAGGCTTCAGCTAAGTGAAAACGCTTGTGTTTTCATATAATCGCATGCACTACCGTTTGATCAGCCGTTTATGCTCTAGGAACAAAGTACGGAAGTTTTACCAAAAAGTAAAAAGAACGTGTCATAGAAGCAATACCCATACAGAAACCTGTAGAGATGAAAATGGAAACCTCGTAGTAGAATCACAGCCGGTGCTGAGTATATGGAAAAACTATTTCTGCAGACTGTATAACGGCGACGAAGACTAACATCCCGCTGTCAGGCAGAATGAACCATTCAACATAGACGATGATAGTCAATATTTCCGTCCACCTGACCAAAAACGAAATGAGGATAGAAATATCCAAGCTGGCATCCAACAAGGCTGCTGGACCTGACGGCTTGCCGGCCGAACTTTTCAAGGCAGCTGGTCATGAATTGGTAGAGTACGTACACCAACTCATTTCTAAGACTTGGTCAAACGAGTGTATGTCTGAAGAATGGAATCTCAGCATCGTTTGCCCGATCCACAAAAAAGGAGACTGCGTAGATGCCTCTATAATTGCCTCAACTGCGCCAATTATAGAGGCATCAGTCTTCTCAACATCGCGTACAAGATCTATTCTGCGATATTGTCTGAACGCTTGAAACCCTATATTGACAGCCTGATTGGACCCTATCAGTGCGGTTTCAGGCCAGGAAAGTCCATCATCGATTAAATCTTTACACTTCGGCAGATCTTGGAGAAAACCCAAGATGTCCAAATCGATACTCACCATCTCTTTATCGATTGCAAGGCCGCCTATGACACCATCTATAGAGAACAGCTTTATAGAGCCACGTCTAGTTTTGACTTCTCTGCCAAACTTGTTCGTCTGTGCAGGATGACAATGGAGAACGCTCGCTGCTCCATCAAGGTCGGTAATGACCTCACCGAGACCTTTGTTGTCAGAAAAGGTTTTAGACAAGGTAACTGGCTGTCATTTGACTTCTTTGATATTGTACTTGGACGGATTGCGCGGAACTCGCAAGACAGCACCGGAGATATCAAAAGTCCGTACAACTGCTTGCATACGCGGACGATATTGACATAATTGGAAGAACTCAGCGGGCATTCACCGATGCTTGCAAGCATTGAAGCAGAAGCGGTCAAAATGGGTTTAGCGATAAACGAGAGTAAAACCAAGTAAATACCGTCAACAAAAGGGGACACGCAACACCGACGAATTGGACAGAACGTCACAGTGGGCAGCTATAACTTTGAGGTACTCGTAGTAAGGGACTTTGTCTACCTTGGCTCTGCTATAAACTCGAAAAACAAGATCAGCGCAGAAATCAAGCGGAGAATAACTCTTGCCAATTGCTGTTTTTTTTTTTTGTTGAGCTTATAAGGCAATTCAACAGTAAAGCCCTATCTAGAACAACTTAGGAGACTCTGTATAAGACACTGATCATCCCAGTTCTACTTTACGGCGCTGAAACATGGAATTTATTAAAAGACGATGAAGATATCCTTAGTCGCTTCGAGAGAAAAATTCTTCGTAAGATATTCGGTCCGGTTTGCTTTGACGGGTTTTGGAAGAGAAGATTCAATAACGAACTATACGAGCTGTACAGCGGCATTGACCTAGTAAAATAACTGCGTATTGGACGTGTGAGATAGCTAGGACATGTAGAGCGAATCGACATCAACGCTCCGGCCCGCAGTCTTCGAATCTAATCCCGAGGGAGGACGCAGTAGAGGGAATCATCGCCGTAGGTGGCATGCACAAGTTCAAGTGGACCTTAACCAACTTGGAGTGCGCAACTGGAGGCAATTAGCTAAAGCCCGAGCTAAATGGAAGGGATTGTTGGTTGAGGCCCAGGTTCACCCCGAACTGTAGCGCCACCTAAGTAATAAGTAAGAGTCAAACTGTCGGAAGTTGAACACCATGGTAATGCTTTCACAGAACACAAAGTACAAGAATGGGTCCATTGGTATGGATCAAAAGTGTTAACTGTAGTACCCGCCTTTCCGCCAAAGCTGAGTAGTCTATGCTCGCAACCACTTCTTTGGCACTCCAATAGTAAAGATCCTTAGGAATCTACTTAAGTCAGCGATCCTTAACTTTTTGACTTGGGCAGGAGGTTATGCTCTTCCGAACTGCCTTAGTCTTAATATAGGCCTTGACTGATCGTTCTTTTATGACACCAGTGATCTCCAGTCGTGTCAACCCACGGACTCGCATGAAAACTTTTTTTTTCCATAATTTGCGCGCACTCAAGGGGTTATGAATACCCTTAACATGTTTTCGCACAGTGCGGGCGTTAGAAAGGATAGATCGAGAGGGAGAGAAAGATTTGGTGTAGTGGTTTAAAGCTCGGTTGTTTATGCTTCAGAGAAAGGGGTGGCGTCCAAATAACTGGGGAGATTTTTTGTTATTTTTTATCTTTGCTTCTGATTCACAGTATTGTTTTCGTGACAACGGACGTCATAGGCATATCAATCGTCAAACAGAGCGAACAGTTTTTTCAGCCACTGCCTACTAGTGTTATGCCTTTGCAAAGTGCTCACAAAAGATTTCGCAATTGATCGGACTGACTCTTTATTTCATGAGAAATAAATTAATGTCTGCTGACATTGGGATTTGGACCATTAGCGTTTCAATTGACGGCGTTACCACTACACCATTACCACCCTTGTATATGTCGCTGAGCTCACTTGGGTGTTATACTGAATAGATCTAACTTGTCCCCTTTGTCGACTTTTACGACAGCCGCTATTTGTTGGGGGCGCTGCATTGATATTCTTCACCCATCCCTTCACGGAACTTCATGTCGTGAAGTGCGACAGTTATGATACCGTAACAAAAATTTCCGATCACCCCGAATACTGCAACGGATGATGGAGACAAAAAAAAGGAATCATCGGATCTGTTCTGTCATGACAGATTTGCCATCGACAAATCCAATTACATTTGGGTCAGGTTAGGTTAGTGTGGCAGACTGCATTGGATGCAGTCCCACTCAGACCCGCAATGGTTTATTGTGGTACCACATGGATCTATGATCCCCAGAAAGAACTTATCTTAGAAGCAATTGAAGTTTGGTATGAAGCGCTGGAGACTATAGATGTTGGTGTTAGCCAATTCAAAAAATACAAATATTTGGCGTAGCAGCTCTTTAAAGTGCCAGGGCCTAGCTTCTCGCAACCACTCATGTTGTGTGCCTTATATTTTTCACACGAATGGAAGGGACCTACAGTTTAATGCCGAATCCGAACGGCGATTTGAGAAGCTTTTTCGTGACAACAATACTCTCGGATGTTTGTCAGACGCTCGCGAAAGGTGGGACCGTGAAAAAACTTTTTGGTGTTTTCTGGGATTCGAACTTGGAACCTCATGCGTAGTGATCCGACACACTTACCACTTAGCCAATTCACCTAAACTGTCCAAAAGTAGGCTCCTAAGTGTAATCGCCTACAAGCGGAGAGAGCCTGGCATGTGCAAAGTATGGCTTCAGCCTTTTTCGCATACATGCAGCTTCTACAGAAATCCCTTGCGAGGAGGATTAGCCTGATGGCATGCCTTTGAATTTAGCAGTGCCCTATAATGACACCTGTTGTAGTTGTAATAAGCGCTCTTTTCTGTCTATTAAGACAATTTGAGCACTTTTGATCCAGCTTGCTCCAGATCTGGATAGTGATTAGGCACGTACTGCCGTTTGCCCATCTGCTGCTGGTTACGTTGATAGTAGGGAGAGGCATACCCATATTCCCTTTGTTCGGTGAAATCGATAGGCTAGTGCCCTGCCTGACGAGTTCGTCCTCTATGGAATTCCCTGGAATGTCTCTATGTCCCGACACCCAAATGAGATGAATATTGAATTGCTAAGCCATCTCCTTAATGGACAGGCGTCAATTTAGGGCAGTTTTTTATTTGAACTGAAGGTGACACATTCCAGGGATTTGATCGCAGCTTGGCTGTCAGTAAAAATGGTGATATCCCGATTGGATAGATATCACATCACAAGGCGAACCCCACAGGCGGATCAGTAGAAATGCGGTGAAGTGGGAGGGTTGCGATCCCTTGTTTTCGGATCATAGCCTCACTGATGAAAAGGAAGAAGAAGAAGATAGATATCACATTGTACGTAAGCCACGATAGGGTTTCCTTTATCGCCATAATGTCCGCCTGAAGAACGCTGCAATGATTAGGAAGGGGGAAAGAGATACTTATGTTTAAATCATTAGAGGAGATAACCCCTTCCTCTCCCAATTCTGTTTTGGATCCATCAGTGTAGAGGCGTATGGATTCTTCTTGCAACCCCAGATCCTCCTCCCATTCAAGTCTGGAGGAGATGCGGCCTTCAATTTTTTTGTCGAGCAGAAGTTGTTTTTTTATTTATTTTTTATTTTTTTTAGAACCTGTGGGAGTCGATGTCTTGCGGGAGGAATTCAAGATCGCTAAGAATAGAGGAGTGTCCGGTACTATAGGGCTGTAGTGGCTTTACTCACGTGTTCTATGATATTGGGTTTCCAGATATGTTTCTTGTCAAAAATGAGACCCAAAAATTTGTCTTTATCTACGAGTGTCAGACTAATGCCACATAGTTTTTGAAGGATCAAAATGTGGAATTTTGTATTTCCTTGTGAAGAGGACCAATTCTGTTTTTTGTGAGTTAACAGATCACATCTTTTAATCTGGCGTTTTGCAAAAGATCTCTGAGCATATGGAGGTGTTTTCCCCAGACAGCTATAGCAATATCGTCCGCATAAAGCCTTCCCCTTCCCGGAAGGGTACCGTTAATCGTAGGACTTTATCGTACATGATGTTTCACAATAGCGGCCCTAGGGCAGATCCCTGTGGGACTCCCGCAATAGCGTTGTAGTATTTTACCACTTCAATGGTATTGTACCTCAGCTTCCTGTTGTTGAAATAGTTCGTCACTATACGCAGCAAGTAATATGGCGTTAACGACCACATTTTTTACGCCCAGCGTTACAGTACTCCTTTGTGCGGTAGAGCGTCCATCTTTCTACTTCGGTGACGCCTCTAGCGATGTCGACTATCGCTCCTATGGCATCAACGAACCATAAGGAGACAAATGGAATAATTGTTTTCTTTTATTCAACACCTTATGTTACCAAAAAAGCCGAAGGCTTTTCCATTCCTCTTCTATTCGGTATCTTCTCCAACCACACATACACAGCATAAAACACTTTAATCCTCTTTAATGACATTTCGCGCCCCTTTAATAGATTCATCAAGTCCGTCTCCACACCTTTCACATTCAATTCCATTCAAACATTCATTCCCTGCATAATATTAATTTGCAATTCTGATAAATATAAATAAACAACCGCGGTTCTAAAACCGACAGAGATGCTAATGACGTCTAACTGACTCAATCAATGCTATTGCCTTCACTTAATGAGTACGTAGACCTGTTGAGGTAGGTCATACGCTACTACCCGATAGCTGCTACCACCACCACTACTACTGTTCATCTTTTTTCTAACATTCTCTGTTCTGTGTTTGCAAAAAAAAAAAAAAGAACACGTTCCTCCGCATACAAATTCTAAATACGGAATGACACACAAGCACACACATGCAGATACATTTTGAAGGAAAAATAGAAGAAAATACTTGTGCAGTGCATTCATCCGCTTGTAATTTAGATAAACAATTGCTGTGCCCCCGTGCCACCCCCATTCATTTGAACGTATCTCACTCAACTCGCATGTATGCGAAAATGATGCAAATTTTAACTTTCGCTTCGGTTCAACTGCGTGTACGGTGCGAGATACTTTTATAGACGCCACACTGCGACAATTTAAATGCGACAAACTACCCTCCCACCCACACACTGATTTCTTGTTATTTTTATTTGTTTTCCTCAGTGGCTATGCGTGAAATTAATTTTAATTGAAAAATGTTTGAAAAAATGCTCAGAATTTGGTTGGTAATGCGCGTGAATGTCGCGCGCGTCAAACACCACCTGTGCATGCATGTTTCTCGTTTGGCATCATCGGATATTTAGTTGTTTGCTACTAAATTGCTCGTGAGTTACTTCCAATAAAAGCAAGCGGGTAAAACAGAAATGAAAATCGTTGTTAATATATTGCGCAATCGTTTTGTGTTAACCTCCAATGTAGGTGTGTGCCAATGCACGCATATCCACACATACCCATGAAACTCGGCAAATGAAGTATCTACAACTGCATCGTTGGAATGGTACACTACAGGCGAAAATTATTCGGTCTCTTCGGGAATTTATTAGTGTTGAATGGAATTTGTTTTACTTTTTTGTATTCTAAATCACCATCTAGAGGTTATTGTGGTCTTGAAATGCTATTGCAGTCAGAGGTAGATGGCGAGAAAAAGGTTGTTGCTGTATTAGTTTTGGATGAGAAACTTGGTAGATAATTTATTTTCCTTGGCTCCATGGTTCGTGTCTGAGCTAAACTTGAGATAAGCATCATATTTTACTGTCTAGGTATAGTGACCACCATTGACAAAATATTCATACTACGACAGATCTCGGAAAAACCCCACGAATATAAAATCGATACGCATGACCTATTCATCGATTTCAAAGTTACCTACGATTGTGTGTTACTATACGATATGCAGAGCTATATTTAGTCTGGGCATCAATGCGAAGCTCATCCGTCTATGCAAGATGACGATGGTGAAGTATCGCTGCTCCATCAAAGTCGGTAAGAACACCACCGAATCTTTCGATGTCAGAAAAGGCCTTAGACAAGGTGAAGCACTCTCATGCGGTCTCTTTAACATAGTACTTGAAAGAGTTGTACAAAACCCACAAGCCAACACCGGAGGCACAATCTTTTACAAGTTTATAAAACTACTCGCTTACGCCGATGATATTGACACAGTCGGAAGAACTCAGCGCGCCGTCAGTATGACGTTTGCGAATATCGAAATCGAGGCAGCAAAGATGAGTTTAGCGGTGAATAAAAGAAAACAAAAGATATGCTGTCTACAGTAAAGCATACCCAACATCGGCATTTTGGACAAAGCGACACAATAGGTTAGGTTAGGTTAGGTAAGGTGGCTGACCTGACAGAGTCAGGGCAAACTTAGACCATTTAGGTCCATTGTGATAGGTTAGGTTAGATTAGGTTGAAGTGGCTGCCAGCTGAGAATCGCCAGCACACTTAGACCTAAATAATAGGTCCATTGTGATACCACATAGATCATGGGAGAAAGTTTCTCCTACTCGTTAAACCATTTTGTGCTTCTTATGAAGCGTAGGAGGCTCTTAATATCGATGTTTTTCAGGTCGCCTATGTCGTTGTAATAGGAGGTCCCTAGGTTCCAGAAACAAAGAAGGTGAGGAATAGCTTCTACAAAAGTCGTTCGCAAAAAGGCCTAGCCTTGTAGCATGCTTGCCTATTAGACAGTGTCCAGTGATGACACCTATTATAGCGCCGATATGCAATCTGTTGAGAGAAACGTTTTAGATCCAGCTTCGGCCAAATTTGTTTTACCGCTAGACATGTGGGTCCACCTAAGATTCGTACTCTCGATAGCATTCAGCTTAAATTTGAGTTTGCAAGTTTACAAGTAGCGATTGGTATACCTAAGGAGCCTTTGTCCGGCAGGATGGGATGATGAATTTTGCTATGACAGTAGTTAAGCCAATACCACCAAAATCGGCGGCTTAAGTTATATCAACATTTAAGTGGAGTTTAGCTCTTAAGCGGGCACTGTCAAACACGAAGATGAGTTAAACCGAAGCTTAATCTCCAATTGAGGCTTAAGCATTCACTGTGAAACCGGTCATTAGGGTTTCTGTAGCTGTTGCTAGCCCTAGTTTGGAAATTAATTTGAAAGCGTATCCATCTGTGATCAGAAAGAGATGCCTCCTCCAAAACCCTCCATTTTTCTACCGTTAGGTGATCAGAACAAGAAGCTAGAGTTATATCAATCACTTCTTGTCTGTTTCTTACTACAAAAGTTGGCGTAGATCCCTTATTGCATATGGTGAGCTTGGTCGAAAGAATGAAATCCAAAGACACTCACCTCTTGTATTAGTATCACTGCTACCCCATTGCGAGTGATGCGCATTTGAATCGCAGCCTACGATGAAGAGCCAGTTGTCCTTCATTACCAACTGCTTCATCTTCACAGATGGAATCTCCGCCAGCTCGTACGGGAGATATGCAGAGACCAGGCACATTGGTTTACTTGCCTCTCTTTCAAAGGAGACTGCTACTAGATCGCCGTCACTGAAATTATTCAAAAGAAATGCCCTTGTTGTTTTTTAATAGTATACAAGTCCTGATTTTACCTTCGTTGGCTTTGTAGAACAACGTGTAATTCCTGTTTTTGAGCCCTTGGATCTGGTCGTTGTCGCTGATTCATGGCTCTTGTACCAGTATGGCCGAGACGTTATGCTTGCAAATGTAGTTGATCAAGCATGCCGTCGCAGCCTTACTGTGATGCAGATTTATTTGCATCACTTCCATCCTCCTCCTCCTCCACACCCTTGGTCATGAGCTTTAGCATTACCTTCCCCATGCTATATCGCACCATCCCTTTGGTCTTTTCAAGGGATGGCAGCGATTCCCTATTTAGGGCCAGCAAGAAGTGCTGACCAAACTGCTTCCTAGGCACTGTCTTGAGCATCAACCTTTACCTTTCTCAGGAGGGTTATGGCTAAGAATTACTGTGCCTGTAGTGGCTAAGTTGGGTGATTGACTCAATCGACCGTAAAGTCAAGGTGGACTGGAAAGGTAGACTGTCCAAACGAGTATTGGGGTGATTGATTCAATTGAACACTTTGTACTGTTGTGCAAATTGTATTGGCTGGTAGTGGGGACTGGGTGACCATGAAGGTGTAGGGATACATAAGAGTATTCGAGTGACTGATTCAATTGAACTCTTGATACTGATATGCATTTCGTGTTGGCTAGGTCGGGTGACTGATTCAATCGAACCTTTGTACTATTATACAGTCGAACTCTGTGTAATATGGTAATAGGTCTGGCTAGGTAGGGTGCCTGAATCAATCGAACCCTTAGTACCTAGGTGTACCGTGTAGGTAGTAGGTTGCATAAGAGTAGTAGAAATGTTTGACTCAATCAAACCCTGTTACTGATACGCAGTCGTGGTGTTCTGTTTTACCAGTGCTAGTGTGGTATGGTTTGAGAGGGTCATCTGTCGTCATTGGAAGGTGACTACTTCATTACAAACCATTTGTGGGTAAATAGTGACCAATACGGCGTGGGGTGGGGACAGTGACTGATTCAATCGAACCCATTGCTATGCTGCAGGTGACTATGAGTACCCCGCATGAGTTAAATCCCGTTGTAAGAAGGGGGCGAAGTGTAAGGTGTTGTGTCAGCTAAACCAGTTATGTAAAGTTTACAATGTCTATGTTAGACAGATCGCTTAGGTCTTCAAAAAGTATTCACCTAGTAGTCTCTTTCTCAGAGTAGCTAGCGCTGGGTATGTGCCAAGGAGATGAATGTTGTTTAACTCTTCTTCCTCATCTCTTCAACTTCTGCAGAAACCATTTGATAGGACTCCCATTCTAATAGCATGTCTACCTATCTGTGGGGCACCAACCCACAAAAGATTGAAATACTTGGGCAAATACCAAGTATCAGAAGAGGATATGCCAACCATGGACCCACTTCTCATTCTCAGATTCTTAAAAGAAACTAGTCTGGAGAAAGAGCTCTAAGGTTAACTATTCCCGCCAAGGCAACGTAAGAGCATATGACCTTCAAACACAATTCCTCAGGAATTGCAATTGCGAAGGGGACTCTAACGAGGGAACAAACCTCCCCAAGGTATTAGCAGGGGGCACAATAGACCATTAGGTCGCAGTGCAAAATAACCCTACACAAATAATAATAATAATACCTATCAGGCAGTGTCCTATGATTATTCCTACAGTGAGGCTTATGTTCCTTCTGCTTAGAGATCGGAGTCTTTTGGTTTTTTTTTACGTTTAGTAGAGACCAGATCTTTCTGGATGATATGCATATAGTTAAGTTATTCCACCTGTTGTTGACGATTGCTTGTCCTTCGTTGAGTATCTGTAGTTTCATCGTTTGTATTGGAAGTGCCGGTGCTTCTCTGTTATTAGTTAGAGGCAAACCGGTGCCTTGTTTGGCTAGTTCATCTGCTTTACAGTCGCCTGGAATATCTCTGTGTCCCAGGACCCAGCACAGAGTAATGTTGCAGCTGTCCGCAATCTCGTTAAGAGATTCGCGGCAATGTTTAACCAACTTAGATCTTATTGTTGGCGTTTCCAGAGCTTTGATTGCTGACTGACTGTCTATGTAGAGAACGATAGACTTACCATCTATCAGGCACAAAGAGAGTCTAGGCGATGCTTGACGAATAGCCGATACTTCCGCTTGAAATATACTGCAGTGGTCCGGGAGTCAAAAATAAAAAAACAAATATTTGGCGCAACACCTCTTTAAAGTGCCAGGGCTTAGCTTCTCGCAACCACTCATCTTGTGTGCGTTATATTTTTCACACGAATGGAAGGGACCTACAGTTTAATGCCGACTCCAAACGACGATTTGAGAAGCTTTTTCGTGACAACAATACTCTCGGATGTTTGTCAGACCCTCGGAAGTCGGAGAGCTGCGTTTACGAGTAGCAGAGGTACATGGGAGAAAATACCCAATCCCGTACCCTCGGATGTTTTGAAACCATCTGTGTAGATTTCAATTGCGGTGTCATTTAGAATATGGTATTATCCTATGCGGATCATGATTATATTTAGTGTTGGATAAATATTTGGCGCTACAGCTCTTTAAGTGCCAGGGCCTAGCTTCTCGCAACCACTTCTGTTGTGTGCGTTATATTTTTCGCACAAATGGAAGGGACCTACAGTTTAGTGCCGTATCCCAAAGGCAATTCGGTTTGAGAAGCTTTTTCGAGACAACAATACTCTCGCATGTTTGTCAGACGTTCGCGAGAAATCATTTAGTCGGAATAAATAATCTGTATCCTTAAGATTGGAACTTTGAAGAATTTTTATGTGGCCAATTTGTGAGTTCGACCACTCTAGAAATTCTCTGAGTCTTAGGGCTGCTTTAGATTTTCCCGAAGATATCAATGAGAAAAATGTGTAGTATAGTCTATAAGGCGGCTGTGGGAGTGGACCTGAGAGCCCCTGTGATGCACGTACATGCTAATCGTTGTACCCGTTTCAATAGAGTTGATGTTGCACAGTGTCTCAAGTGCAGCCCACCAGACGAGAACACCATAAAGCAGGATTGGTCTGACCACCACCAGGTACAACCACTGGATTATTTTTCGTTAAACCGCCATTTAGGGCCTATAGCATTTTTGCCGGTGTAGATGGCGATTTCGGCTTTCTTGGTTTGGTCTAGAATGTTCTGTTTCCAGTTGGGTTTACTATGAAGGGTTAGCCCTAAGTATTTTGCTTTGTCCGTAAAGCTAAGTTCCGTGTTTCTAAGGTTAGGTGGAGCTATGATCGGGATTTTATAGTTCCTAGTAAATAGTACTAGTTTAGTTTTGGACGTCCAACGCTGTCTATTCATTTTGCTATTATGTTTAGCGCTGAGTTCATTAGATCTCCTAGGGTTTGGGGAAATTTTCCTGAAATGGCTATAGCGATGTCGTCTGCATATGCAACGATTTTATAGCCTTTATTTTCTAATGAAGTGAGTAGTTTATTCACTACTAATATCCAATGTAGGGAGAGAAAATACCCCCCTGGGGTGTGCCTCTGTGCGTTAACCTCTTGGCGGAATAGTACTGGAGCTCGGACAGAATTTGTCTGCTATGCAACATTCGTTCTATCCAGGTGCGCAAAGCGAAACAATAGACTGATATAATATTAAGGCAGTGAAGGACTATCTAGGCTCTATGATGAACTTCGCAAATGACATGAGTGGGGAGATAAAACGAAGAATTTTTCTTGCCAATCGCTATTTTTTATGGGCTAAGAAGGCAATTGAGTAACAAAGCCCTATCTCAAACCACTAAGGTAACTCTGTGCAAGACACTATTTATCCTAGTCTTCCTTTATGTCATAGGGACATGGACCTCCTCAGAAGCGGATAAGGATGCCCTTGGATAGTTTGGGAGGAAAGTGCTTCGAGTGATCTTTCGTCCCGTCTGCATAGATGGCAAGAGTAGGAGAAGTACCAATGCCGAACTATACAGTCATACAACGATATCAACTTAGCCAGAAGAGTTCACAAACAGCAACTGTGACTGAGACATGTAGAGTGGATTGTCGCACCAGGTAGCACAAACAAGTGGAGGGGGCCGAACTGGTTGCAGCTGGCTCGCAACCAGCATGGCTGAAGAGGTTTGTTGGTTGAGGCCCAGGTCCACTCCGGACTGTAGCGCCACCTAAATAAGCAAGTAAGGTTTAGGGACACCACAATTTATTTCTTAAATAAAATTCTGTTCCGTAACAACCCCCCTATTCGTAACATTTGCAGAATTGTTCAAACTCATTGAATGACCAAAATATACAACATTTCTTCACATTTTTACTTTCAACTCAAATCTATTTGAAGGCACTCCAAGCGAATAAATTGTATGTGTGCTTTCGGCGATTAAAAACGTTACTTGATGCACGCATTTGATAAAACGCCCCTTTTACTTATCTCAGTAACTATATAATGAAAAATATTAATAACTTCGCAAAAAATGAAAGGAGTCTGTCCCATGAAGGCTAACTCACTTTACATTAAAGCTAGCTCACTTTATAATTTTATATAAATGCGATTTTGCTTATAGCGTCATTAGATTTACCATAATGTCGTAGTGTGTATATGGAAAAATATAATATTGTAAAGAGTAGAAAAAATACCTGCTATTAGTAAAGCCTATAATTTTCTACAGTGACGATAAGAGGGGTTGCCCTTCAAATGTGAAAAATCCACAATTCTCCCTGTTAGCCAGTAATACTATTAGAAACATTAACATATCATTTACGCAATCAAGGAAAGGTACACTTATCCTTATAATGTGGTAATCGTTCTTTAAGTACCTATGGCGTACGCCATACCTTAAGAACCCGGTTTATTATTCTAGCATGAATTGAATGGACAAAATGAGATTTCATTCTTTACAGTCCCCAATGCTAATAGTGCCGAATACTGTTCGATAGAAAATAATCATTGGGCAATTATTCGAAGAAGAAAACATGTTATCCAGAGGCAGGGACCTTACTGGCGCAAATCCTACAACATCGCCATTTGCTGTCTGTGCATGGGCTTAAAAAGCAATTAACCTTTACTTCGATATTTTATCATTTAAGATTAATAGGTACAGTTGATATTAGTTGATATATTCATTCCAAAGATACTTTTTCACGGCTTAATCTTAAAATGTTATGTGGCATGTTGTTGCGAGTACCTAAGTGTTTGAAGGTTTTAATCTAAAACTAAACTTTTTTTATTAGATTTTTTCAGTGTATAACATACTTACTTACTTACTTATGTTCTGTATCCCCTTGTAGGGTCCTAGGGCCTCTACTACACCTACGCGCCATCGTGTACGAATTCTGGCAATATGTCTGAGCTCTCACCAACTTTTTTCCAACTGCCGTGCCTCCTTCTCGAATGTTCTGCACCATGTTCTCCTCGGATCGCCAGGTCTTCTACCATCCTAAGTTAGAGGGTTCCATTACATAGCATGGTTCGCTATGGAACTGACATCCTTTCGGAATTTGTGACCAATCCACTACCACTTCCGTCGTTGGATGGTTGTGCCTATTGGTTCCTGACCCGTTCTCTCGTAAAGGTGTTCGTTGGAGATACGATTGGGCCGGAAAATTCTTAAGATATTGCGCAGGCACATATTAACGAACGTTTGCAGCTTTCTGGTGATAGTAGTGGTCACTCTCCACGTGCTGCATCCATCCAACATCACGAATTCAACGTTGGAGCAGAACAGTCTTAGCTGAGTGTTCAAACTGATTACATTGTTTCGCCATATTTTGGACAACATCTCACACGTGAACTTTGCTTTAAAGATCCTGTTGACTATATCCAGTTCGGTTTCACCATCGGTCGAGACAATACTCCCAAGATACTGGAAATCCTCTACTCTCTCTACCGGTTGTCCAGCAATGTATATTTGAGCAGATGAGTTGGTTGCAAGGCTGATCATTTTAGTTTTTGGCATATTAATTTTCAGCCCGACGACGCCTGCCTCCCTCTCCACATCTGCTGTCATTTGTTGGAGGTCCATAATTCTGTGAGAAAGTAATCATACATCGTCAGCGGAGCGAAGATGTTTAGGTTGGGATGTAAGAGTCCATCGAATTCCTCCGTTGCCCGTCGATAAAGCTGCATGAAGCACATCGCTAATCACCAATAGGAATAGTATTGATTACAGAATTCAGGCTTGTCTTACCGCACTTTGGATCTCAAATTCCTCAGAACGTAGCATTTGCGCCCTTCATATGTAGCTTTGATAATAGCAATTAGTTTATCCGGAATACCTCTCCTGCGTAAGGCACCCCAAATAATCTTCCAATTGACACTATCGAACGCCTTCTCAAAATCGATGAACAGCAAGTGAAGTGGCGATCGATATTCAACGCACTGTTCGATGATAATCCGCAGGGTGTTGATGTGGTCGGTGCAGGAGGATCCAGAGCGGGATCTTAGCTACAGCAGGCAGCACACAGATACCCCGCCAGTTTCCGCACTCCATTCAATTTCCTTTTTTAGGAAGCTTGACAATCATTCCCTTTTTCCACAGGTCAGGAAAGCTCTCAGCTTCTCAAGCTTTCAGGTTCCGAAGCTTTCTCTTTAACTGGAAGCAGTAGCTCAGCCGATGTTGTTGGGGCTGCTCGTCAGAGCCCCTCGGAAATATCGTCAAGTCCTACCGCCTCTGTTGGTTTTAAGTGCTCTGATCACGATAGTGATCTCATCTTTATTAGGAGTCATGGTGCGTATTCGGGCATTGCCCACCTCAGGCACCTCAGTCTGATTTGGAAGCAATGACTGGAGCTGCAACCGCCTATCAGCTTTTTGGTGATTCTGTAAACGGGCCTGCTGTCGCATCTACATGCATCTTCTTCTGCTTCTGTAGCTAGCGCATTGATGTAGTTGCACTTATCAAGTCGCACGCTATGCTGAACTTCTCTCATCTTCATGCGATATAGGGACCCTAGCTCGCCTCTCCCTGCTGCTGAAGTAGCTGCAACGCGAGCTTTCAGCTGTTTTCGTTCGTCAATCCGTATTCTCGGAAAGGCACGCCCTTTGTCTTCCCTGCGATCGACCGACAATTCTTTCAGCACCATATGTAAAAACATTTTTCACAGTACACCAATTGTATTGGATGATTGTGGGCAGTGAGCTGCTGATTGCTTCCACACCTTGCGAAAGGTGCTCCCTTAATTGTTGGCGCATTGAGGTATTACTTAGTCTATCGATGTTGAACCTGTGTATTCTTGTGTTGCCGTGGGATCTTCGAACTGCAGCAATGCGTAGTTGGAGAGTAGCTATCATAAGATGGTGATCTCGTATTATCCCCGTATCTGCCCCTCGCCTGTTTCAGACGTCCAGGAGACTACTTCTAAAGCGGCAGCTGATGGCAAAATGGTCAATTTGGTTGGAGGTCTCCCTGTGGGGTACGTAGTTCAGCTTCAGGAGTTCACCACGCATCCTCAGTATCATCGTAATTTCTTCTATCTTTTAATTATCATGTAAATAATTGTTATTCTGCAAGTTGTAGAATACTTTTCCTGTAGATTGCCCTATGTACTGATCCAGCTGCCTTTTCAGCATATCTCGTTCTAGCCTGCTCGTCTAACTTTATAATGTGCTCGTACAATTTAGTGTCCCAGTTTCTCATGTTGTCCTCTCTCAGTTCGATCCCACATCCATCAGCCAGATCCAGCCATTTCCTGTACCAACCAGTTTTTGTTTGCACAGCATTCAGAACTGCTTTTCTTGGAAGACGGTAAGCTGGCATGTTTAGAGCTTGTAATACATAATCTACCTGTAGCTTGAATGTCTTCTTCTTCCTTTTATCATCGGGGTTATGGTCCGAAAATAAGGGATCACAACCTTCCCACTTCACCACATTTCTACTGATCCGCCTGTGGGGTTCGCCTCGTAGCTGTAGCTTGAATGTCTTATTAAAAAAAGGCGGTAAGGCTGTTTCGAGCATAAGCATGTAGTTAGGCGTATTCGGTGGAAGGCGGAATATTCCTTTCACATAAAATCTTAGTAGCTTCTTCTGGATCGACTCAAACACAGCTTCAAAACCCCTGAATGTGCTGCTATGATTAATATATTTGCTGTTGAAACAATTTTTCCAAACTACATTGATGGCCGTTTTAGATTTGACTAATTTTTCCTTGAGATGTCGTTCCATGCTCATATTTTTAGCTATGTAAACCCTGAGATACTTTTACTCCTTAATAATTTTGATTGATTCCTCATCAAAGCGCCATTTTTCGTTGGAGCAATTTCGGCGTCCACCTTCTTTTAAAATCATAATTTTGGACTTGTTAAGGTTGACCACCAGCTTCTATAATTTGGTGTACTCAAACGATTGATCATGAGTTGTAAGGAATCCGGGGAGTATGCCAACAGAACAACATCGTCCGCAAACAAAAGGGCTTTGACGAGCACACCCGCATATTCCACAGCTCCTGGCAAGCAGTCAGTCAGGTCATCAATGAATAGAGCAAATAAATTTGGGCTCAAAGCACATCCCTGTCGTACTCCTGAGTGCGTTTGGAACCATGCCGATAAAACATCTCCATCCCAAACCGCAGCTTTTAGTGTCGGCATATAGATTTCCTATTAGCCTCCCAAATTTCAGCGACATTCCCAAAGAGTAGAGCTTATTTGATAGGGCAGTTCTGTCCACCGAGTCGAAGGCTGTCTTGAAATCAATAAAGAAGGCGTAGAGCTTCTTGCCTTGGGAAAGAAATGACTTTGCAGTGCTGCTTAGTACAAATATATGATCAATTGTAGAGTACCCTGATCTGAAACCCGCCTGGAACTCATTCAGTAGGTTATTGGGTCCTATCCACGTATTTAATCGTTTTTGAAGTATTGCCGTAAAAGATTTGTAGGATGCATTCAAAATGGAAATACCCCGATAATTCCCTGGATCCACTGTACAACCCTTTTTGTGGATAGGGAAAATTAATGCCTCCATAAATCGATACGGGATACATCCGAACTCCAAAATATTATTAAACAAGCCGGTCAGTTTACCGTGATGGTGCCATACTTGTAACACTCCGAAGGGATCCCACCCGAGTCTGCTGCCTTGCCATCCTTCAGATCACACAGTGCTTTTGTAACCTCAACATGTGCTATCGGATTGCCCAGAATATCATTCGCAAAGCCAGGTGACGCATATTGGAAGCTTTCACTGTACGCAACCGGGTTCAGTACACCTTCGAAGTGCTGCCGGAGAATGTTAGGACTCAGCTCCCTACTAAGAGTATACCTTCTGCCATTGATACTTCTCATACGCTTCCAAAAGTCAGCTGCAGTCCCAGAATGCGCCAATTTATGTGCCACTACCTGGCAGTGATTTTTTCTCTTCTGCATACACAGGATCTTGTACTCAATGTTGGCTTCGATATAAGAGTCACGGATCACACTTTTATTACAGATTCTAAATAATTTAAGCCAGGCGAATGAAATCTGTCAGGCTCTTTCGCACTCATCATCAAACCATAATTTATGCCTTGCGTCTTCTGCTTGTTGCTTCTAATGGAGCATGGGTAAGGTTTAGATACTACTACTCTAGAATTGAAAGTGCACTTGGTAACCCTAGAAACGAATGGAGGGCTATAAATAGTATCATTGATGGCAATTCTCCCGGTATCAAAAATTCGATTGTACTGTGTAGTGATGGTGTTGCTATTGATGAATCTGAAACAGTATCAAATATATTTAATGCTTTCTTTTCTACGGTCGGTCTTATGTCTAGTAGTGAGTCTCCTACATATTGTAACAAATTTAACTGAAGACAATGTTAGGAATAGTAGCTTTTTTTTTTTATTGAAATCACAGGCTTAGAGGTTTTCAAAATTATAAGTTCGCGTAGCAACTCTAGTTCCTGTGGTAATGATGGTATTTCCATTCTTATACTTAAAAAAATAGCACTGAATATAGTTGACATTCTTGCCTATATTTTCAACTTAAATGTTTTTTCTGGAAGTTTTCCTGATAAATTGAAGTGTGGTAATGTAACACCCCTTTATAAAAAGGGCAGTAAAAGTGATAAAAACAATTATAGGCCAATGTCCTTATTACCTGCCATTTCAAAAGTTTTTGAAAAAGCTGTTAAAAGTAGAGTGCTGGCTTATCTTACAAAAATAAATTTTCTTAGTCCTACTCAGTTTGGGTTTAGAGAAAGCCTTTCCACAGAAGATGCCCTCTTGGAGTTTTGCTCTTTTGTATACAAAGGATTGGATGACAGAAAATATTACGTCGGTCTCTTCGTGGACATCACCAAAGCTTTCGACATGGTTAACCACAACGTTCTTCTTGATAAATTATATTGTGCAGGGCAGGTTTTCGTGGCTTTATATATACTTGGTTTGAGTCCTACTTAAGCAATAGGACCCAAAAAGTCAAAATATATGATTTTGTTAGTAGCTCGAAAACTTTAAAATTAGGTGTCCCCCAAGGATCAGTTCTTGGTCCCATACTGTTCCTTATCTAGATAAATTCATTATTTAGTCAGCCATTTATAGGAAAAGTCACAGCCTTTGCTGATGATTTTGGCATTGTATGTCGCTCAGATAATCCTTTGAACTTAAGTGCTGATGTAAATCATGATGTTCACCTTCTGAGATTATGATTTGCAGAACACAAACTAGTTGTCAGTGCCAAAACTAAATTGATGCACTTCAGTCTAAATACGCAAGAGTCTCCTGACTTTGAAATTTACTTTCATGCAAAAAATGGTGATAGTTCCAATGCGTTAAATTGTATTTGTACAGTGTCAAACAATCAAGCATCTTGTGATACGATTTTTTTTTAAATTCAATTAGTAAAGCAGTTCAGATACTTAGGTATTACTATTGACCAAAATATGAATTGGTCCGAACATATTTCAACTTTAAAACAATATTTACGATCTGCTGTCCGAAGTTTCTATCGTCTCAGAAAATTCTGTGATAATAAAACCCTAAAATCGGTATATTTTGGTATATTCGAATCAAAATTACAGCACTGTATGAGTTGCTGCCTACCAAACCAAGCTACACCCATTGGTCGTCTTGCAAAAGTGTGCCATCAGAAAGTTAAGTGGGTTAAATCGTTTAGCCCGCTCTATGATCTTGTTTAGAACATTGAAAATTCTACCACTAAAACACTTGTACTATTTTAAAGTTTTGAATTTTTTTTTATAAGGGGTGGTTACATGCAGAGCCCCATATCTAACACCCACAATTTGCGAAGCAATTCAATTAATGTTGTCGTCATGCCCACTTTTCGTACCACTTTATTCAAAAACTTCTACACCGTTGCATCCTGTAAATTATTTAATAGACTTCCTATGAATATTCGTGGGCGCCGTGGCGTAAGTGGTTAGTGTGTTGGATCACTACGCACGAGGTTCCAAGTTCGAATCCCAGAAAATACCAAAAAGTTTTTTCACGGTCCCACCTCTCGCGAGCGTCTGACAAACATCCGAGAGTATTGTTGTCATGAAAAAGCTTCTCAAATCGCCGTTCGGATTCGGCATTAAACTGTAGGTCGCTTCCATTCGTGTGAAAAATATTAACGCACACAACATGAGTGGTTGCGAGAAGCTAGGCCCTGCCACTTTAAAGAGCTGTTGCGCCAAATATTTGTATTTGTTTCTTATGAATATTCGAGTCATAAGATCGTTGTCCGACTACTTAAAAAAGGTTAAAATATGGCTTCTGGGTTTCGATCATGAAGAAATTCAAGTTTTGTTGCCTTATGTTATTTAAACTCTAGTACGTTTTTGTATAATTGTTCTGCTTCTAGATAAGAAATCTCATTATCTTTCCTTTTTCTCTCTCTTTTATTGCTAAAAAATGTTTTTGTTGTGTATAAATGAATTGAATACTGTTCACCGCTTTTTTGAAGATATATTGTTCTAAGAAGTGACATTACCACTATTTTAAAATCTTTAAATAACAATGTCACTACCTATTCTTAATTTTAATGTTGTGTAATAACTAAGTAAATGAATTTTGTTAAATAAGAATAATGAATAAATAAATAAATAAATAGTTCTTAATACTATCATCTATTCCTTCAAGATTCAGTTCCTACTGAGCTATAAGGTTTTCAACTTGGGGGCTGACTTCATATCTCTTCTTCTCTCCATCTGAGTGCTAGTATGTTCAAAGCTACCAACAATACAACAGAGTAATTAACCAGTTTAACCTCTAAGTCCGTAACGCGCAAATTCCAATCACCTCCTAATAAGCAATAGTCAAAAACCGTCGTTCCCTGCTTTCCCATAAATGAGAAGTTGTCGTTTTTTCGCCCACACTGGTACAATTTAGCAGACGTATTCCCAAGGAATCACAGAGTTCCAGAAGTTTCGTACAGTTTGCATTGCATGTTGAATCCATCGATTGGCGACTTATATCAACCGCTTTCCCAATTATATCAGCTATTCTATGCACTTGGTCTATTGTTGAGTGCTTGGTCTTAAACCCAAAATGGTGATTGGGTATAAGACATTTTCTTCTATGACCGACTGTAATCGCTTAAGTAATTTAAAAATAAATAATATTAAATAAATATATAATAAATATTCTTACAATATTGCCGTAAGCGTGAGCTTATCAATTCCGATTGAATAATCATTGAGAGGTCTGTTGTCTTTGCTAAAATGCAAATAAATTTCTTGCTAACCTACGGATCGCGTAATAAAATTATATTTTGAAGGTTATGAACATATATTTAACCATATTTCTAAACAAGTTCAATCTAGAAACTCTGACGAAGCGAATAACTACTGAATATCGATTTTCCATCGTTTCTCAAACACTCTTCTTCATACGAGTCAATTTTATTACTCAAGTTTTATTGTCATATTTCCATTATCTTAATTTAAACTTCCTCTCATAAATGTTTTATTCAAAAACTTCCCAACTAATTGAAAACTTTCATCACCCACTGTGCATTGCATGACACTAGATAAAAAAAAAAAAAAAAAAACAACCATATTGGCAAAATGCAATTTGTGCTCGTGTGTGCAGCATTGAAAAAAAAAAAAAAAAAAACACTGCTCACCGACTCACCGACTGACTTATCGAGCACCGTGAAGAACGTTCATTTACCTCTAGCTAGCGCGCACGATGAGCGGATTATGAAATTGCGTTTTAATGGCTTTTTATATTTCTTCTTGCAAATTTGCACACACACACACATTCACATTAGTGACTTGAGTAATAAAGTTATAAAAAATCATAGAAAGAGGAAAATTGGCAAATTTTATTTTAATTTAATTCGTTTCGAATCAAAAATTAAATAAAATTGATAAAATTTTTGCAAAATAAATTTAAATTTTTAATTTGACATCATCTGCGCTGCTATCGGATCGGATCACTGGATTATGTAATCTGCAACAGAGTTTCTGTAATCGGTGTGTCTCTAGCGTTTAAATACGCAAAAAATCATTTCGAAAATGTTAATTTTTTTTTTTTCATTTGGGTGACTTTTTTGTTGGTCGCCGTCGGTAGATGACGGCGACGATTTGGCAAGCTCTGTTAACAGGATGTCATATTCAAATGCATGTGTTGCCTGCGGGAATTTATTACTTTTTGCAAGGTTTTCTATTTTTTTTTAAAGTTAAAACCGCCACCTTTCTCTTGGAATTGAATGCCGAATGCATATAATGCAATCGTGGTTACAAATTGATTAATAGATTTTGAAGGAATACCGCGGATTTGCATATTGGGGTGCAAAGTTGCAGATCTTGGGAAATCAATTAGAGATGAATAATGATTAATTTATTAAATAATAAGCAATAGTTTGTGCAAACAAAAAAATAATGCAGTTTTTTTCTTCTTTCATTTTCAGGTATGTACTGGTTTTTTTGATAAATTGGCGCCAGATGGGTGAGTTGTATTTCGTAATCGCAGTGGAAGTAGCACGGTGATAAATCGGACATAAAGTGAACGGTTTTTAAGGTCACAGTGGAACCTTGGAATCCATTAGGGTCCGCTGAAGTACATTAAATTGGTAGTCCAACAGAAGATGTGTAAAAGATGATCCAATTTCCAGTCATCTGTCGCATTTTCTTCTATACGTAGTACACTCATCAATTTATGCGTATCTGACCATCCTTGCACTTTAATCTACCCTCAACACCTCATAAATCTATTACAGAAAGTGGCTCATTGTTGCTACCTACTAACACTATATTTTTGCGAGGAAAGCACCAACAAATATTTGACAAACAATCTTGAAAAATTAAGTACTTAAACCCGATTGAGTTGGATAGTAAGCTATATATATATTAATGTAAAGAATGATTATTTTTGGCGAATTAATCAAAGAAGAAAACATTTTGTCCAGAGGCAGGAGACGAACCTGCGATAGTTATGGTTTAGCCACCATCGCTCTACCACTGAGCTATCCCTGGATGTTTTGTTCTCCGGTCAATTCTCCAAAAATGCAAAATGCAGGTAATGCAATAGTAACGTTCAGTTTATATATATTTTAGCTTATCGTCACACAACTACACTTACTTACTTACTTAGGTGTCGCTACAGTTCGAGCTGAACCTGGGCCGCAACCAACAAGCCTCTCAATTTAGCTCGGTCTTTAGCTAATTGCCTCCAGTTGCGCACTCCTAGTTGGTCGAAGTCCCCTTGAACTTGTGCACGCCACCTGCGGCGATGATTCACTCTACTGCACCGTCCCTCGGGGTTAGATTCGAAGACACTACGGGTCGGAGCGTTGGTGTCTATTCGCTCTACATATCCAAGCCATCTCAGACGTCCAATACGCAGTTTTCTGACTAAGTCGATGTCGCTGTACAGCTCAGAGCTTTCGCATCCCTAAGTTTTTCGTTTCGCACCCTCTCTTCCGATATACACACAGCCTATCTCACTCACCTTCACTCGCGTATCGTCCAACAAGATATCATGCACTTTTTCGATGGTTTCGGGTGTGGTTGCGGTTTTTGGCCGTCCTTCACATGGGTCATCTACGAGGGGCGTGCGACCACGTTTAAATTCAGCTGTCCACTTTTTAACGGTTGAAATGGAAGGAGCATAGTCCCCGTAAACTTTTGTCAACTTTGGATGAATTTCCTTAGGGGTTAACTCATCCAAAACGAAGAATTTTATGACCGCACGATATTCAGTTTATCTATTTTAACGAAAAGCACGCAAGACGTCTACTGCAAAAATTCGTGTAAACAAACTACTTGAGAGAACAAGTTGAAATTTGTCATACGAACTAATAAGAAGTGCACCCATTCAGGAAACATAAATTGTTGCTGATTGGAATGCTATCTCTGCGTCAGGCCGAGAACTTTTCACCTTGCCCTCGTACTAGAAAAGAGGAATCTCAGCATGCCTCTCGCTACCTGCAAAGTGCTATTCAAATTAAATGCAATTGACAATACCAATCGCAGATGGGCTCATTGCAGTACATGTCACATCACTAGACAGAGCTGATCGGAGCACACAGAAAGTCAATGCTATAGTAGGTGTCATCACAGGACACTACATTATTAGCAGGCACGCCAATATGCTAAGCCTCAAACGATTTCTGCAAAAGCTGCCTAGACAAAGAAGAGTAGGGCATGTGTCCTATACTCTTCACTCAAAGAAAAACACACTCTGGAGGCAACTTCCTTAATAACCTCGGCGAATTTGTAAACGTCAACATCAGGCGCCTCCAATGATTTATAATAAGCTGAGGGTAGTTCTGGATATACCTAGATCGTTGTAGTTTCACAGTGGACTAAATGAGTCTGATCGTAATGCAGGTTGTCACTCGAACCTAACCTAACGAGCCTGATTTGATGCAAACCTACCTCTTGTAAACGAACACCTCCCATGAATGGAATAATTCTCAGTTCCCTTAGTGTCCATTCAAGAGAGTATGTTGTTATGCTGCGTGCATAACATATTCTCGTATGAATATGTTAAACTTTCATGTTGATACTTACTCCACTAAATGCAAGTAATTTTTTCGTATACTAAGTATACGAGTATATCGCAACCTATATCATAGATACTTGTTAGTCACACGGAGTTACTTACTTCAGGGTAGCTCCGTAGTAGAGTTATTTAGCAGTGCAGTTTGAAAGCTAAGTGGTGATTAAAATGCATCTTTTTTTTTTTGGATTGCGTCAAGGGATGTAATAATCTTCGAGAAATACTAGCAGCCCGGGCTACTAGCGTGCACGATTCCCGCCGGAATCCGGGAATGCGCCTACGTACTAATCAACACCCTGCACACTTCTACCACTCTCCCCGCGGGACTATCGTTAGGTATTACTTCGCAGGGCTGGTTAGAAATTTATGCTCATCTTTTGTCATTTGCTTGTTCATCGTTGAGTTTAGCGTTTGCTGTTCCTTGTTCTAAGAGAAATGCTGTCTAGGCTGGGCTTTTACTGGTGCTCTCCCTGACTGCTTCCAACTTTCGAAGGTCTTTCATGATTATTGCTGCAACCTGTTTCACCTCATCCCATATTGCGCTCGATGTTAACATTTAGTTCACAATGCTCTCAGTAGTTGGTATTTCTCCAATTCTTTCCTCTAGTTCTCTGCGCTCTATACTGAAACGCAGGGCACTGGAAGATTAGGTTAAATGGTTTAGCTGCAACGAATGAGCGCAGCCTGCACTCGGATCTCACACGGATCCATTGTGCTCGGTTAGGTTAGGTTGGAAGATTACGTACTGAGCCCTTCTCTGGCCTCTCCGCAGTTAAAAAAAAATAGGCGATTCCTTAAGACCAAATCTGACCACTATACTATATCGGCGCTATAATAGCTGTCATCACTGGACACTGTCTAATAGGCAAGCATGCTGCAAGGCTAGGCGTTTTTGCGAACGACTTTTGTAGGAGCTGCATGGATGAAGAAGAGGAAGAAACTATTCCTCACCTTCTTTGTTTCTGCCCAGCTCTCTCCCGTAGAAGAAAACTTCACCTAGGAGCCCTCTATTACAACGACATAGGCGACCTGAATAACATCGATATTAAGAGCCTCCTACGCTTCATAAGAAGCTCAAAATGGTTTAACGAGTAGGTAGGAGAAACTTTCTCCCATCATCCATGTGGTATCGCAATGGACCTATTTTTGGTCTAAGTGTGTTGGCGGTTCTCAGCTGGCAGCCACTTCAACCTAACCTAACCTAACCTAAGACCAAATCTGTTCAGATACACTCGAAAGCTGCCATGTCCGGTTAGGAGCTGACTTAAGTAGAAATCTACTTCTCCATGATTTCGGTCCACCCATTTGTTGATATCTGGTATAAGTCGATGGATCCATCTTCGCTTTGTAGAATGGTTCCATCTCTCCTACCATGCTTTCATGCTTCGCTGTTTTTCTTCTAGCTTGATATCTTTCACTGAAGCGCAGGGTTCCTGAATTTTAGGTCCTTTGTAGCTCGCTGGCCAAGATATCTGCCGGTAGCATTCTCGAGATGACACATATAGCATCATCTTACACTGTCCGATATGCACAGCAAGCCCTCACTGCACCCAGTCGGTTGACGGAGGTAATCTTTTTTGCGTACGACTTAATTGTCAATGCTTTGGCCCATATTTTTGCCGTATGCATTACGACTGACTGCACCACCCTTGATAGAACTAGTCTCCTTTGTTGTTTGAGTCCCCCAATATTCGTCATTATCCTGGATAGGATCAAAAGACTAAAACATGCTTTATGTCGTCGCTTGTCTATAAGCTAGCGAAAAATTATTCAAACTAAAGCTAGGCGCAAAGAAAGATAAAGTATCTATCGTTTCTCATTTTTGCTTATAAGAGGAAGGGGTCAGATAAGGCCTCAACATGTCTGTTGATTTCATTCTGCCTTTAAGTAGATGAAGATTGTAAGCTTCTGGAAATAAGTCTCCTTTGTTTATTGTCATCTCTCGAGAGGGACGAGACCATTGTACTGCAACAGCGGCCCGAGCTATCCACAGTTGATTCTATTCTAGAATGAATGTACTTGTAGATGAAAAGCTTCTGCAAATTTTATTCCAACTCTGTAACGAGAGAGTTCTTTGAAACATGTGTTGTAAAAGTATCTACTTCCATGAGCCAATGATTGGAAACTGACCGATAGTCTTAGTTCTAATTTTAGTATTCCAAAAATGTATTGATTTGTACATAGTACTCTATCATGAAGCCCACTTGTCATCACTCATCTTCATTCAGCACGATATAAACCTACCCAACCGACCCCATTGTTTCTATGCTAACTTTATTTGTATATCTGAATAGCAGCCTTTTAGAGACGCTACCAGTAATAGCGTCAGAGTTGGTGAGAAAGGGAAAAGGTTGCATGGAATATAGTCGATTTGTACCAATATCCCTTCCTTAAGACCAACAATTCCTTCTGTGTCAACCGCTTTTTCTTTTTTGCGCAATTCAATATCCTCCTTTGTCCCTCCATATATTAAAAAATAGCTCCGGTTCAAGTGAACGAAATTTCCAAAAGTGTCGGCAACTAACTGCTACTTGCGTTGATAAGCTGGTGGTGGTGAAGTTCTTGTTCTTGCATCCGTAGAGATATATTAAGGAGTTCTGACCCGCTCGTCTTTGATAAGCTTCACAAACCACTTCAGGTGATTTCTTCTAGCATGATATTCTTCTAGAAAGGCAGCCATGCTGCGGTATGTTTATCTATCATCACCCTCAGATCATCGAATAACTTTTCAGGTCTAGAAAGGCAGCCATGCTGCGGTGTGTTTATCTATCATCACCCTCAGATCATCGAATAACTTTCAGGTCTTTTTGGCAAGCATAATAATCGACCTGTACTAGGGGGAGCTAGGCTTAACTCTGGCACAGGACCTCACATCTGACAGCAGTGTTATTAAAAGCAGAATATTAGAGAAGACGAAGGAAGCGACAAACGATTTCGCCCAATCTGAAAGGGGCTGACTTCGATAAAGAAGGGCTTGACTCCGATAGCTAATTAATCCTCAGCAGAAGCTGATGATTTGAACTGTTATCGTAAATTCGTGCGTAACAAGTTCAACTTTCTCGAATATTTAAATAAGAAAAATTCAGTGCGAAATGTGTATCCCACTATTTAGTACTCGTTGAGTCCTGCCTCAAATGAGATTTTACTTTAGAGAACATCCTAGATGCCTTGCCAACATACATTCAAACATCTGTTCTCTAGGTAAGCCTTTGTGGCAGGACCCCAAGAAAAACAATTTTTCGGATACCTGTCTAGAGTAGCAGCCATTCAATAGTTACATGGAGTCTACATTTCTACCTCAAGTCTACGCTACGATAGTAAGATAAATCCGACAAAGTTCCGAGGGCGGATAAATGAGATCAATTCCACTTTACATCAAATATTCGACTCCTTGCAACGCTAAAAATGATTTCATCTTCCCTCAACTCAAGAACCTTCACCATGATTCCACGACCTCCCCACTTCCATTTTAACCCTTCAAAATTAAATTACATCCACGCACAATAGAACACCCCTTATCGACTGCTGCTACACAACAAGGTCCTATTTTCCCACCAATTACCGTACACTCCCTCTGCCATAAAACCACTTTATCTATTCCGTTAGAAAACCGCCTTTAGACAGAAGTGCAACCCATCATTAGAAACCCCACGAGTACACTCACTCATTTGACAAGCTCCACTTCCAGGATATCGCTTACAACAACCCAACAAGGTGCGGATTTCACATCAGCACACAGCAACCCCAACCGAGAGCCCGACACGTGTACTTTTTATGATAACACCCATACTGACAGCCCCCGAACATGAGTTGTCATTTAAAATTCACTTGCACATGGATAGTTCCATGTATACCCCGGACGAGGGAGGGGGTGTCCACAAGTCAGTATAACATTTATTTAAATGTTTTTTGTGTTCATGCGCTATGTGGTCGCTGGTGTACGAGTATCTAATAAATGCGGTTCCTCGGTTCCCCGCAGACCACATGTCTCTGACATACGCACACATGAGTATAACCGCGCACAACTGACATTCTTATCAGAACCAGCGCGTCAGCTGATTCTTTCGGGGTCGATGTTCCCTTTTGTACACACAACACAACCCCAACGACACGATGAGAACGAAATATATTATCAAACTCGTTATGTGTGTGTGCTCCCAGAAAAAAAAAAAAAAAAAAAAAAAAAACACGATTACCTGTTTTGGTGTATGTCATGTTATTGGTTTCGTCACAGTACACTGACCACACTGACTGGACACAGAACCCACCCTCTCTCTCTCTCTTGAGTGAAATCACATCCCTTAGATACTCGAATATCGTCAAATTCCAAGTGAAAGTGATGCCCACCGCTGCTGCATACAACAAGTCATTTGAGCTTTTCAGTTCCCACACCCGATTTACATAATCAAAGTTGCCATATCGATGGCTACCCTCTACACCCACGGTGTTATCAGAAGAAGCGTGGTTCCGATAAGACTCTGTGCCAGGGCAACAACCCCAAAGCATAATAAATAATAATACAACCTAATGGATATTTTTAGAAAGTCATGTGTATCTGTAGTATGGGATTTGCTGACATGAAGATGTCGGCCGTGATAGGAAATGTCAAATATGATGTAACATTGGCTACACACGGATTTGTATCTTAAGCTGTACAGATTCTTGTTATTACATACATACATGTCTTATTTCCCAGCATTTGGCTACTGTTCATCTTTTGGTCATGAGGAAGATCATAAATCAAACGAAAGAGCTGAACAGTTCTTGTTGGTCTTTTAAAATATTTTGAGCGCTCATTTTCGGTATGTGGGGGCAGCAGCAGAACATTGGCTTTATGGATTAAGAAGGATGAATCATGGAAAATTTATGATTAAAGTAGTTATGTGTGCGACAATGGGATGTAAAACATTTTATAGAACAGAAATAGATGCTTAGTTCTTGTTTATGTGAGGATAGGTCGAAGGGATGTATTAAAAATTCTGTAATTTGAAAAATTTAAATCTGTTTGACATGTCATTTCTCAAGAGTGGACTAAACACAAAACCGGTGACTTTTAGGTAAATATTGTAAAAGAGTTGATGAAAGAATTAGGTGGCAGCTGAGTACCTTTAACGAAATACTATAATGTATTGCTAATGTCTTCATTTATTGATTAGAAGATTCTGAGGTTAAACTCAGATCATAACTATTCCACTTGTTTTGTAATAAAATTAAGTTATGCCGTCACACGCATTGTGGAATAATCACACAGTCACAAAAAAAAATACTGGATATCAAAAACCGAATGCAAGAGGTCGTAGCCGTGGTCCCCTATTAGTTCAGACACCACCCATTGATTTAAAACAGCAGAGTTACATACCACTACATACACAAAAAGCATCTCTCTTCTCTGTATCTTACTTACTTAATCTCTGCATCCTACTTACATGGGACTTAAGAAACAAGCCTCACCATTCAGCTGATTGTTTCGCTAATGGCTTCCGACGAGGAGGTCCTCTACTGCGTCGTCCCTCGCTTTTCGCTTAACCCATTTTGCTCGCTTTCGCCTCAATGCTTGCAAACGCATCGGTGTCTGCCCGCTGAGTTCTTCTAATAATCTCTATATCGTCGGCGTATGCAAGCAGTTGTACAGACCGGTGATGGCCTTCGGTGTTGGCTTGTGAGTTCCGCACAATCCGTTCAAGTACAAAATTAAAGAAGTCACCTTGTCCAAAGCCTTTTTTGACATCAAAGGTCTCGGTGAGGTCATTACTCACCTTGATGCAGCAGCGAGCGTTCTCCATCGTCATCCTGCACAGACGAACAAGTTTGGCAGGGATGTCAAGACTAGACATAGCTTTATAAAGCTCTTCTCTATAGATGCTGTCATAGGCGGCCTTGAAATCGATAAAGAGATGGTGAGTGTCGATTTGGACCTCTTGGCTTTTCTCCATGATCTGCTCAAGTGTGAATCGATAGTGAACTTTTCTGGCTTGAAACCGCACTGATAGGGTCCAATCAGTCTGTTGATAAAAGGTTTCAGAGATTCACACAATATCGTAGAAAAGATTTTATATGCGATGTTGAGGAGACTGATGCCCCTATAATCGGAGCAGTTGGGGGGGGGGGTCTCCTTTCTTGTGGATCGGGCAAACGATGCTGAGAATCCATTCTTCAGGCATACACTCGTTTGACCAAATCTTAGAGATGAGTTGGTGTATGTACTCTACCAATTCATAGCCAGCTGCCTTGAAAAGTTCGGCCGATAAGCCGACGGATCCAGCGGTCGGGTGGACGGAAATTTTGACTATCATCGTCTATGTTGAATGGTTCATTCTGCCTGACAGCGGAATGTTAGTCTTCGTCGACGTTATACAGTCTGCAGAAGTAGTTTTTCCATATTCTCAGCACCGACTGTGATTCTACTACGAGGTTTCCATTTTCATCTCTACCTTGTTTTGCTGCATGCACTCGCCGGCATTTTTCGTAAAACCAGGGGCTTCGCGGTGGTGGACGAGCGAGACCCAGTACATCAGTCGCGGCGTTTATGATGGCATGTTGGTAGCGTTGCTACTAGTCTTCGGTACTTGATGCTGGTGACATAGAGGTGATTTAGAGATTTCGGGATACGCGTTCAGCGAAAACTCTGGCGGTCTCTTGCGATTATAGCTTTTCGACGTTAAATTTTCTCACAGTGATTCTTCTTGGTTGCTCAGTTTGGGATATCCGCATTCGTGCCTTTGCTACAACAAGATAATGATCCGAGTCTATGTTGGCCGCTCGGGAGGTCCGGACATCCAGAACACTGGAGGCATGCCTTGCGTCGATCGCAATATGATCAATTTGGTTGATCGTTACATGATCATCGGACCGCCATGTCTGCTTATGAATATCGAGATGAGGAAACCATGTGCTGTGCCACAGCGAAATCAATTAGCCTATAGCTATGCTTACCGACTGCCCTACCAAAGACGACCTCCTTTTCTATTTTGGCGTTAGAATCGCCCAATACGATTTTAACGTCGTATTTAGGACATTGCTCGTACGTTTTATCGACGAGCTCGTAGAAACACTCTTTGGTGGCAGGGTCCTTTTCTTCCGTGGGGGCATGAATACATATTAGGCTTATATTAGCGACTTTAGCCTTAATTCGTATAGTCATAATACGGTCGCTAACGTATCGGAAGCTTCTTCTTGCCTAAATCAGCCGCGTATGACAAATCCGCATCCGATTAAGCGTTGCCTGTTGCCTTTGTAGAAATCACCGTAATAGATGTCACAGTTTTTCATCCTCTTTTTGCTCGGCCCATCCCATCGCACTTCCTGGATAGCAGTTATATCTGCTTTATAGCGGTCTAGGGCCTCTGCTAATTGTTCGGCTACACGTGGCCTGTAAAGGGAGAGAACATTCCACGTACAGATCCAAAAGTCGTTGTCCTTATTTCGTTTGCTGGGGTCGTCATTAGTTGAGTCATCCTTATCCGAGGCTTTTGGTTGTTTCGGAACAATAAGTTTTTTACGTGGTAGGGAAGTTACTCCGATGGCACAACCCCTAACCTGGAGGCCAGTTCCTTAATTATTCTCCTAGGACGAGGGGCCGGGTACACCGGTGTCAGTTGTCCACTACGCGAGTATGAGCGCTGCCGTTGGCCCATTAGGGGCTCCTCCCCCACCATCTCTATTCCAAGGTCCTGACCAACATTGGAAATTCCTTACCGACCTGTGATCCGAAAACGTCGAAAAAGCTCGTGTATTCACTACGTTGACTCCGTCTAGCTAATTCGTCCACTGCCGCCTGGAACAAGAAGAAGTGCTCTAGTGAGAAAGCACTCTTCCCCCGTCTCTCATCTGCTGCCGCCAAGAATCCTCCAAACGGGTTGGTTACCCATTTCTTGAATTATGGTACTAGGCACCCTGCTGTCACCGCGTGGAGGTTGAGAGTAGGAGTTGGTAGGCCTCAGCTAAGTAAAAACGCTTCTTTTTTTTTCATATAATCGCATGCACTACCATTTGACCAGCCAGAAGTCGCCCTTAGATTTATTTTGTTATTGAAACTTGTACTTGGAAACGAAAGTAGCCAACATTTTGAAAGAGCGACCAGTGTGGGCATTTACTAAACAAATTGATCGTTTGTACATCTAAAGGCTGAGTAGACGTTAACGGATTCCTGTGAACCTGAATAGATCTATTGAAATGGTGTTTCTCTCAATTGGCTTAACCAAGTACCGCCGCTTGAATTCTACCAGAATGCTGATTACCAAGTGCTTACTCCATAAGTTTCAGGGATCCTTGGAAAGATTAGTCCAGTTTTAACGTTGGCCACTCCTCGGTATTTGATCTTTTTATCTCTACCCTTGAAAATGCTGATTACATCCCACGAATACTGAGATTTGACTATAACTTCCGAACGAGTATCCCTGATCGCAATGAATGGGAAAATGCTCCCCCTTTGGAGGATCGTTCAGTTCAGTTCTACACAGACGGCTCCAAGATCTGAAGTGGTCTGGGTTGTGGTGTCTTCTCTGAAAAGCTCAACTCTTTCCGCCGCCCAGGACTCTGTAAGTTATTTCAGGCAGAAATCATTGCGATCAAGGACTGGGGGTAGCAGTGGTGCAGTGGATAGTGTACTTGCTCGTTAACCGATGTGTGCAAGTTCAAACTGCAGCGGCAAACAGCAATTGTCACCCACCCGAAACTCCACAAGAAAAAGTCAAATCGCACGATCTCGGAGGGCAGTTCACGTCTTCTCTGCGTGAGATAACCATGCCCTTAAATCGCTCATTCAGAATGTCCATTGTGGCGTCAGCTGTGCCACAGAGCGCCGCCGTCTTGTTCAAACCTTATGTCGTTCACATCCCTATCCTCCAATTTGGGCCAAACAAAATTGGTTATCATCGATTGGTAACGCTCTCCGTTGATGGTGATAGCAATTCCATCGTCGTTGTCGAAGAAGTACGGACCGATGATGCCGCCGGCCCACAATCCACACAAAACAGTGACTTTCTGCGAATGCATTGCCACTTCGTGGACCTCGTGTGGATTGGCATCGTTCCAAACCCGGTAATTTTCCTTGTTGGCGTACCCGTTCATCCAAAAATGGGCCTCGTCGCTAAAGATGATTTTTTTTTTCTAAAATCAGGTTCCGCTTCCAACTGCTCCAGAACCCAGTCAGTGAACACACATCATTATCTATGGTCATTTTCCTTCAGCTCTTGGGTCAGTTGGATTTCGTATGGATACAGGCTCAAGTTCCGATGCAAAATTCGCCTAGTTGTATCTGCGAAAGGCCGAGTTCTAGTGCGCGGCGCGGAATTAACTGCTTCTGGTTCTCCTGCACACTCTTATGAACATCGTGCGATATTTTCGGCAGATCTTACGTTTCGTTGACGTATCGGTGTTGGCTGATTGTTCACTGAACCAGTCGGCTCGAATTTGGCCACCAAACGTTGAATAGTAGACTGGGAAGGACGGCCATGTAAACCGTAAAATGGGTCCAACACGCACATCGTTTCCGCAACAGAACACCCATTTTGATAATGAAGTTCTATCGTTTGCACGTATTGCTTGACGCTGTAACTTGCCATGATGATTTGTCGTTAGGGCCTGCAAAATAAAAAATGGGGAAATTAACAACAGATAAAACAACGTGGCCGCCATGAACTGTCGAAATCTATCTGCCCCTGTTGGAAAACCCATTACAATGGACAAGAAATGCTTCAGCATTTGCGTTTCTTTTTTTTCTTATAAAATAATCAGATAAATGGCGATCAAGGAAGCCTTGATCAACTCAGGAATATTAGCATTTTAACTGATAATCAAGCGGTCCCTGGAATCGTTCTGTTTTACTTCAAAGGCCGCCTTGAGTTGCCGTTTGTCTCTAAAGGAGATGATGGAACCGTTTAGATGCCAGACAACAGAGACATTCCGGCTAACTGCAAGGCTGACAAGCTCGCCACTCTAAGGACTTACGGACCCTAAGTGTGCCCCTCACTCCATGTACACATCTACTAAAGCTGTACGCTATTAGTAAAAACAACTGCAAATGGAAAAAATGGCTCAACGTGTCATATTTCAAGAAAGACCTAGCCTAGGTCATGGTATGCAATTTCATTTCTAAAATAACAGCCAACAGCATTTTACTGATAAGACGATCAGGGCAATATCTATGCGCCAACGCCTTCACTGCAGCAATTAGAGCCTGAAGCCGAAGATGATATCCTGGTTGTACAATGCCATTATAAACCCATGGACACCTCTTAATCATTGGTATGTTGGCACAGCCGTGCAAGATCCGCTTGAAGCAATGAAAACGTGACCCACTGCAGCCATAGTAACAATGCTTAGCCTCATCCCGTTGCTTCTTGCAGTTTGCAAAAAGAAAATATGCTTAGGTTGTTTCATTTTTTTTTTTTAAGGTAAAGGGGGAGGAAGGGCAGAGAATGACTTCCGGAGCACTGCGATCTAAAAAAGATCTTTTGTGCTAGCCCCTGGTTGGTTATTTGAGTAGTAGTTGTCAACTAGCTGAAATCAAGTTTATTAATGAAGCTAAGGATAGTTAGAGCTGAGGAAGAGGTGGCATTAGAAGATGACGTGACGCCTTTGTTAAAGTGCTTTAGCCTTAGTCTGGCAATTGGCCGGGCAATCACAGAGTATGTGATGGGCTGTTTTGGTGTCTCAGATATTAGACCTTTAATCCGGTGATGGTACAAGTCATCCGAGAATTCTAGAATACATTCGGAGCAACCTAGTTTTTTAGATTTCAGATATGCACAAGAGATTTAAGGTACATACGAGTACATAGACTAAATGATGATGATACCAAACTGGACAATGGTTTTTGATTTTGTTCTCGGGGAGGTAAAGAATCTCTAAAAGCCGAAACTGAACCCGTACTCAGTACCAGTGTGGCACTTCCACCGACTTTAAAAATACTGCCCCTTCATTGCCCTTTTTGCTACGGTACAGCCGTCTTTGCATTTGATCGTACTATGTTCCCGGGGGTTGGTATTTCTTCAAGCTTATTTCTCAGCATTTGTCTCCCGCTTTCGAATCGCGGATAGAAAGAGAATACATCTTCCGCATCTTCCTGAGTCTTGATGCAATACGGAAAGTAAAGACAATTGTCTTTCTTGAATCTATAGAGATACGCGCGAAACCATAGATGTTAGTAGTTATGTTGTGTGAAAGCCTACCTCGACATGCTTGCAACCTGTCCGCGTCTCAAGAAACGGGATGAAACGATAGGTCCATCGGCCTTTACTTGACACGCTCCATCGTCATTGCCATTTCGCTATGCCATTTGTTCGTTCTGGTTAACAGCGGTTCTTGGTTCCTCCCTTCGTATGTAGTTACTATTGGTAGTTACTTCTTCTCGGAGCTGGAGGACTTGGGTAATGTTGAGCTGATTTACCTCCTGAGATTCATATCACCATCTGGGTGGTTCTAACGGCGAACTTTCTTTACAGCGTTTCCAGGGTTAAATGATTGGGCACAATGGATCCGTACTGTTGGTCTGAGTGAGCAATGAGTCTTTGTCACAAGGCACCCATCTACCTAACCTAACCTAAGCCAACGTTGAACGATCCTGGTTGTGTCCAATGTGAATCACTTCTTCCAGTAGTTTGCCGATCACGAATATCGAAATATCGTCCCCAAAACCTGCGAACGTAACTTCTTCTTGTATAAGCAGATTGAGTATCCCGTCATACGTAACATTCCACAGAAGTGGACCCAACACCGAACCCTGTGGTACCCCTCCTATGATGGTATACTCCTTGAAGCAATCGTCTGTCAGGATGCTTTGTCGGATGTAATCTGTCACTATTTTCGTGATGAACGTGGGATTTGTAGGGTTTCCAAGATATGTACAATAGTAGCACTGGAGCTGGGGTCTATGGTCCCAGATTCCAGCGAGTGACAGCACTTGAGATGCACAATACATCTTTCAATGCAATTGAACAACATCTACGGGAATATCTGTGGAAAAGCGTTGAAGGAACCCGAATAGATATCATTTGAGACAGTCAGGCTGCGCTGAGGACCTTCATATCCTACATGGTTGAGCCAAAGATTGTAAAGGACGATCTGAATCATCTTGAAGGCATGCAGGGAAGTAAAGAGAACGGAATGTCGGGCGAAAAGAGGCACATGTCACCAACTCGTTTCCGGAGCACTGTTGTGGTAATTTCCACTCCAAAATAGTGCAATGGGAAGTCCGCGAAGTTCAAGGGCTTAAGACGATCTAAAAGATCAACCCCAACCAAATTAAAGCCAAAAAGCTACTTTAATTCGGCAAGAACGACCAATGAGTCTTAATGGACTATCTGACTGACCACGGGGAAAGGATTACTCCATCTAATATAGGTCCAGCGGATATTCGCAATACATAACCTAGGGTTCTATTGAGACTTATTAAGGGTCTCAGTCCAGCTCGTAGTTAACCACTGCTTCAGCACAGTAGATTCTACAGGTCGCGGTACACATAATATATCCCACCATAGTATAGTATACCAGCTAACAGAATTTGTTTTTGTTACCCACCGAGCCGCAGAGTTGTGTAAAACATTTACACTTACAACGGAAACATAGACATATCTTTTCAATTCCAAAGAATCAAGGAAAGGCCTGCCTACAAAATGAAAAAATAATTCAAAGACTTTCGAATTCCTTCTCCGCTTTGTGCAATAATGCGCTCACAACGCCCAGCATACCCACCCTTTCAAGAGCCATGCCTATACCTTCATTCAACTGAATTTTTCTCAGAGCACCTTATACCTAACACAAGAATAAAATGCAATATGCATTGGCCACCACCCCCAATGTGAGCGCACCCAGGCGACCAGGCACCCCATCCATAACCCTCACAGCCACTGCCACCCTGAATTCCCACGTTTCAGTCTGTTATCCTCCATTAAGCCCGAAAATACGAAGCGAAACAAAGTGTGATTAACAAGAACAAAACCATTGCAACGTAGCGCCGCCACTCTCAACGAGAACCAAACGAACAATCGCAACAACAAACGGCAAACGAGACAGCATCTCAAAATGACTCCCCCCAGAGCTGCATGAAAATCTGTTCCCTCTTCCTGCATCCAGTGTAGGTACCTACCCCGAACTGGTATAGGTACTGTGCGCCATACTATTATTCGGTTTCATTTACATTTTTTTTTTTTTTTTTTTTTCTGAACTCGCTTTGTACACCCATCTACGTCATCGCTTATGCAGTTCAACTTTGAAATTATTTATTAAAATGTATGCACATGCAGATAGATACACAGACCCATACCCACAGATACAAACCGAAAAGTCTAAGTCTCAGACGAAAAGCAACAGCAGCCAACCCCAGCATCATCTATCTCGTTGCACATTCCTACATGCACACAAGTTCACTTATGCAGCAGCGGCAGCAGCATGTAGTATCTAGCATCAGTTCAGCAGTAGCAGCAGCAAAAAACCAACGAAGAACGAGAATAAAAAAGCCAACAGGAAAAAAAAAAATTAAAAGAAAGCCCCCCGAGCACAGAACACCACATAGATTCAGGCAAACACATAAAACAATCCCACGTCAAGCGGTTGTTCTTGTATATAAAACAAGAAGGCACGAGAATATGTGCCAATGGCCTCAGCGACACCGGCAAACAGGCTCGATAACTATTTACTATACATGTATCTATGAGTATACAGGGAGCAAAGTTTCGCCCAGTTTATTCGCCTTCCGAGGAAGATTCTCCCTCTCTATGTAGCATGTTGGCCCCACATTGCGGTATAGCACAAGATATAGGCACAGCAACGTTCCGTAAATCCGTAGGCACGATAAAGTTCGAAATACTCTTTGTTGGGTGCTGGGGAATGCCTCATCATTATCGCTGATTTTAAGGGAGGATGCAATGGAGTCTCTTAAGAGGCATCTCTTCCGAGAATGGTCAAATGCGTTCCCTTAAATGTGGAAGCTCTGAAAGCTGCCAGTCGTGGGAGTTGAAAGTTTTGAACAATTCTTAAACTTTAAAGAGAGCTGCGGGAGACTTACTTGTGGGCCGTAATTTATAATTTATTTTATTAGCAATGTTTTAGCCGCATGATGTCTAGACTTGCTTTTATCTACAGATTGGCAATAGTAAGGACTTTGAAAGTCAAGTAGAAATTTGTATGGCATCCTTGAAAATCTTAGTAAAGAACTTCTCTTAAATTCGAATTACAATAGCTATAACATACATATGTTATTACTTAAAATTTACCACACAGCTGAAAGAAAACGCCGTCGGATGCTTGTTTATGATGCAACTATTGCGGTGCTCAGTGCTGAATCAAGGGATAAGTAGCTTATTGACTTACCCAGCATCACTGACATCGTAAATAATGTTGAGTGTGGTTCTAAAGTTCATCCACTATACTCGTAAACGAAAAGCGGTTATGCCAGACGAGGTGCCCTCTGAGTTCTAAAAAAAGATGGGAAACATTCAGATGGCTCAGAATTCTCATCTCCAAATTTATGAGAGGTGATCCAATGCCGAATCAACGGAGGGAAAGTTACCTTCTCCCTATATACAAAACGAAGGGCAATACGCGAAACTATGATAACTACTGTTCGATCAAGCTGAAGTCACAAACTATGAAGATCGTTGAGCGGGTATTAGATGGCCGACTGCGGAAAATAATACGGCTATCTGATGATCAGTGCGGGTTTGTCGCGGATACAACAACCACAGATGCAATCCTAAGTATAAGGCTCATAATGCAAAAACATCATGGTTCCTTAAATGATTTGCATATTTTATTGACTGGCTTTGAAAAGGCATTCGACAGACTACCACGAGTTTCTAGAATAGGTTGTAGAAGCGTCTTAAGTCCTTTGCTCTTTATTACAGTCTTTAACTATCTGCTTGAAGTTAAAGTGATGGACCCAAGGTACATCAATTATTCTTTGCTGACGATGGAGCCATCATAAGTAAGCATTTTACATCCCTGCAATGAGCACTTGATGTACGTTTTTGATAGAAATGGGTATCGGGTAGTAGTTCAAATGGGTAGTTCAAAAAAGGCAACGTACTTGTACTGCCCGTTATCTGATCCACTCAAGCCTATTCCATACATTTATTTGAATGGAACAGTGCTTCCCAAGTGCGAAAAGTTTAAATGTCTGCGATCTATGATAAATAGCAAAGCAACATGTGATGATCAATCATCGCGTAAGCGTAGGGTGGATGAAGTGGCGGCAAAACTCCGCTATCTTCTGTGACCGAAAAATACCACCTTTGTTGAAAGGAAGGCTCTACACCGCAGTTGTGCGTCCAGCGCAGAGTACAATATTGAACAAACAGGATTTCCCTGCTCAACACGACTATGATTTTCCCAGTTAACACCTGTAACTCTTGAACCGCTCTGCCTAGAAATTTCGCATTTCGGGAATAAAAACGTTTATATATGTTTTTGTTGAATCGAATCCAATTATGACAAGAATTTAAAAGGCATCATTGAGTCTGTATACCGAAGAAAGAAAACATATCTGGCTCTCGACTTGTAAATCAATAAATTCAACTTAAATCCGTAAGCACGTATTTTGAACTAGGTGTAGGACAAGCATAACTTTGAAATTCCTTAAACTTCTCGATAATTCGTAAGCCTTCAGAAATTATAGCGTAGCGTTCTCGTTTTCATACGCGTTCTCTATCTCTCTTTCCTTGTTGCTCTCATACATATGTACAGAACCTGAGGCCCAAAGGGCTCTTCTGGGTAATGGCAATTAATTTTTGCTTACACCTATAGGGCAAATCTAACCTCTAGATTTTGATGATATATGGATTAATATAAGAGAGAAGCTCGAAAAATTGTGTTCTATAAGTCTGTCTGCAAACCGAATTACTGGACGGACTCAATTTAAACAGTTGGAGAGCCACATATGGGCCTATCGGATAGTTGGAAATTTGATTCTGACTCCAAAATCAGTATCGAAAACGCATCTTTAGCTAAACAGCACAAATGGAAGTTTTTAATATGTTTTGATATATTTCGATGAAACGCTGTTGTACACATCAACTATAGAACATTGTACATACCAACTATTACAACAACATTCAATTGGTTGCTTCGTTTCGGAAACATTCATCAATTTTTCTAAATTATTGTCTGAGTCGTTGACGGAGTTCTTACTTTTTGTTGAACAAAAAAACCTTGAAAACCATTTCGAATTGAATTTTCATTTATTCATCACGAAATTGTACAATTTGAGCAACTGAATAAAATGCGGACAACAAGTAATACACGACCTAAGAAACGAGTTCCATAAAAACATATTTAACACTTATTATATCTTAGAGCCGAATTGGAAAGTTAGGTACAAAGGTACATAGTTAGCAAAATGAAGAATCCAATTAGGCCAAGCAACGAGGCACGACCATTTTTTATAGGTTTTGCCATGCACAAAATACAGGTATATATATATATATATATCGTCCGTGAAATGAATATGAGTTCGAACAGCTGGAAAGCCTTGCCGTATTATCTGTCGGGCCATGCCTAGGGATTATCTGTGCAAACGCGCACTAGGCGCTAGACATGATCGATGAATGGTTCACTAGGAGTGGGCTCTCGGTCAATCCTCTCAAAACGGAGGTTGTTTTTCTTACAAGCAGAAAAAATTTGAACGGATTGACTCAACCAGTGCTAAAGGGTGTCACTATCCGCATTTCCAATGAAGCCAAATATCTAGGAGTGATTCTGCACAAAAGTGTCTTTTGGTCTAAACACGTCAGTTTTCTGGCAGTGTAAATGTGTTTTTAGTAAGACATGGGGCTTATCACAGAATAAGGTTTTCTGGATCTATACGAAATACGCATATGATAAGAGCATTCCCCGCATATGCATCGGTTGTTTGGTGTGAGGGGCTCTTTTGTTAATATGTGAAAACCTTTTGTGCCAAGCTTCAAAGAACGGCGTGTCGCGCCTGCACTGGAGCTTTCTCGAATACACTTGGTTCTGCTGTTTAAGTTACCTCCTCTTGATTCTTACATCGTGGGCAGAACTATCGTCTTATTCAGTGTTGTATAATTCACACTGAATGTAGTTGAAGTTTCACAGATGGCTTCAAAACCAGTCAGCAGTCATTGGGCGTCATTTTTCATTATGCAAATATGCGTTTCTTTTTCAAGAAGAGACTTATGCTATCCAAATGACCATGAATTATATCGTACGGAACAGGTGGAAGGGTCTTGACAGGCCACTTCGCTTTTGCTAATCATCTGAATGTGCTAGGCTTAGGTGACACTATAGTCTGCAATGCTTGTAGAGAGGGCGGTGACACTGTGGAACATTTTCTGTGCTATTATCATGCCTTTGCTTATATCAGGTGCCAGATATTCAGTGCTAATGTGGGGAATACTGGTACTGTGAACTCCTCATCACTGAAGTGCTTACTCGGCTTTCTACAAAAGGCAAGGAAACTTAATTAAAAGGGGTAAATCAGAGTTTTGCTAACTGGTAGTGCTATGGACCAGTTCCATCTGAGTGCCATAGTGAAGCGTTTCCTATCCTGATAAACAAAAATATTGGAGAACCCTATGTAGGCAAAAAAAAAGTCTGAGAAATTTCGCGATTTGTCTCTGCATCATTTCAATTAGCTCGACTTTAAGTTTTCATTACATAGTACTCGCGCCTAAACTTCAATTTGACTTTTCCATTTTGAATCCTTTCTCGATATTCTAGCGCAGTCTTCCAATATCTGGTTAATTTTAATATTTCATTAAGAACTCTTTCCACTTCATTTTCCGATAGGATGTCGCTTTCAAAGATTTGCCTCCTTGTCTCCCTGGGCACCAGCAAACAAAGTGCAAAACGTCGACCCTTTCTGCCATGTTGCACAAGTGTTCTGATAATACTCAGCAGGCAGGTTTCACATTGCCTTAGCTCTGTAACCCCTATCAAGAGTGTGCCGTCTCTCATTAGAATGCTAACGTACAGACTTTGTACCTTGCATGTTCCAATGGTCCAGTCCAGAGCCTACATATCTGTAGTCAAGAACCATTTTCTACTAAAAGCTCGGCTTTGCAGTTTTTTTTTTTATAATATGCACGCGCACAAAGGGTAACATAATGGCTCCCCTTAATACGTTAAGACACAGCGCAGGCGGTGATTACCTGGAATACCTCTATAAGCCAAAAACTCAGAACAGGGCCGAGTAAGAATGCTTTCCAAATGGGTACATCTAAGTTATGTGAAGATTTTGTTTGGTGTTAAGTGCGTTTATATTTCAGTGTTTAAGGTTGTTTTTGAAATCTGCTTCTGACGGATCATCTATTGTACGCGTCGAGCACGTCTTTAATGGAAGCCTCACATAGTACAGTCCGGTCGCAATATTGAATCCTGGTAATACCGTCAAAAGTTTGGTGTGTGAACCTACCCATGTGCATTCAACTTCATTTCTTTCGTTCTTGATGGACCGGGCCAGTTATCGAACCTGTTTTTTAAGGGTGGGAATGGTAGGATAGAGGGCTCTAAGAGTCCCATTCTACTATCTCCCTTAAAGGAGTACCGAAATTTTCATTTCATTCATTCATCTGAACCTTACCCAGACAGTATTTGGTTTGTGTGAGGCCGAAATGCGACACATTTGACAAGTCGGCTAAACAAAAATACAGTAGCTGAACGGTGAAAAGTCTGCTCCAACGGAAGATTTCATGCTTTTCAATCATATTTTCAGTCAAATTGGCTAGTAAAACCCCCAAAGCTACTTCTCTCTCAGCTTTCACACTTTAACTCGTACTAAGAGACTCATTTTGCTGTCTAAGCTTTTTGTAAATCCATTAGTATTTACCTCTCAAAGAGCATTCTGCAAAATTATCTATGTATCTCGGCTCCCAAGTGAGCACATTTTCCTAATATATAGGAAGTGAAATGGTTTCTCTTTCACCAAACGGTAATCACTCACTCTTTCTTCTGTTTCCACTGTGCCACCACATTCATTCACCAAATCGTTGCTATTCACTCCAAAGAGCTAAATAAACACGATGATTGCAAAGTAAAGAGAAAAACTATCCAACACACTTTGTGTGTGGGAGGTGAACTGTGGAGATACCACATCCAAACTCGAAAAGAAAAAAAAAGAAAAAATTCCCAAGGCTTACTCTTAACTGAATCTGCTCCACCATAACCACCACCACCACGACTGCATAGACCACTACTACACCCAACCACTGGGGGGAGTAAGAATTCATAAAACATGCCAACAGAGCCGGGCAGTACCAGAGGTAGAAAAAAAAAAAACCTGACGAAATCCCCCAAAGAAACGAAAAAAAGAAGAAATATTCGTCAGATGCGATGAATAAACGCGAAAAGGAGGCATAAGTCGGCTCGCGACTGACTCTGTTTTTTTTTTTTTTGCTGGGAAGAAGGCGGCAGAATCGCCGCCCGTCGGGATAGATGTTAGTTGGTGTGTTGGAGACCAGGCTCCAATGCTTTTCAGAGTTCTTTAGCCAGTCAGCCAGAGCGCAAAACGAAAGAGGCGCTCTTAAGCATCAAACATACTCTGTACAATCGGTGACTCGGTCGGTCGGTTGTTTTTGGTATTCGGCAGCGACGGCGGTGGTTTCTCGGTTCATCCAAACGTTCGTTCACATTTCCTACTTCTTAGCGATAGATGGCCCCGTGTCGGTGTTGTCCGTTTTAGATACGCAAATCCATTCGAATCTCTATAGAACGGGATAGTTCAAATAATTTTTTTTTTTTTTTTTATTTTATTTTTCAGATATTTTTGCTGTTTTTCGTTTTGTTTTTGTTTTTCTCTCTCTTTAAGGAAGTAATAGAATTCGTTCGTTCATCCGGGAACCGTAAGATACAAGCGATATCTGTGCAATATATGTACATATTTGCTGCAAGTCGTCGTGTATCTTTTTGCGTAATTACATATGTGTAGGCGGCTAATCTAAGTGCATCTGTGGATATCCTTGTGTGTCAGGATACTTGATCAAAATGTGCTGCAAAATTATATAACAACAGCGTGCCTGTGTGTTTGTGTGTGCATGTGCAATATACCAACCAAGTGACATTTAATTTAAAAAAAAATTTACGGCAAAACGTGTACCCCAGTCTGTTAAAGAAAATCTGTTGCCCCGCACACGAAATGCAGATACGCCAAATCTAATTCTCTTCTTTTATTTTTTTTTTTTGTTCCTCAAACTATCCTAAGGAGAACCAATAAAAAAATCAAAAATCATCTAAAACAACAACAACAGCAACAACACAGAGAATTCTATTTCTTAGAAAAAAAAAAAAAAAATATTATTATGTATTGTATTATAGTAAAGTTCATTGACACTTTCTCCGTCATGACGGTTCTGACGGTTTTATATTTATACAGATAGAACACACATTCTGTGTCTCTATGGTGGGATATAACAACAACAGCAACAAAAAGATACAAAAAGGGGAAAAATGAAATATAAAACATAGCAATAGATACATTGTGCTGTACGCTCTTTGGTTGGGCATTTTACTAGTTCTGTTAGTGTGTTTCTCTTTGGGATTTTCCCTCTCATTGGAGGCTCTTTAGTTAGTACGGATTCTATTGGTATTAGATACATTTGTATCTTTTAGATGTTTTTGTCGGTTGTTTTGCTGATTTTCTATTTTTTTTTTCTCCCGTTTTTTTGCCTATTCTGTTATTTTTTTCATTATTGTTGGTCGGCTCTGTAGGGAGCTTAGCGGCTATCTGACAGATAGTGCTTCCGTTAGGGAGGGAATGTTTTCGTGCGAATTATTATTTTTTTTTTGTATCTTAGGTTAGTTAGGGAATTTCTGAAGATTTCAAGAGATATTTGGTCGGTAGAAGATCTTCTGTTTTGCGGAAGATTACTATTTCATTAAAATGGATTACACTGGTATTGTGGTTGATGGTGGACATATGTACAATAAAAAGATGCGGTGTCTTGATAGAGAGATTTGTACAAAATAAATTTTTGGTGATAGTTCTTGTGTTTGTTTGTACCTGTTTCACTCAAAAACTATTTACCTGATTTTGATGAACCTTATACTGGCATATCAGGCGTTATATCCGAAATAACATGGGCTAAGTGTCATAAATTTTTAGCAAAACAGGACTGAACAGTGCAGATATAAGTGAAAAACGTCTGAAAAATTGCGTTTGCGTTATTCTTCTACTTACTCTAGCTAAGACTTAATTACTTATGTGGCGCTACAGTTCGGGGTGAACCTGGGCCTCAACCAACAAGCCTCTCCATTTAGCTCGGTCTTTAGCTAATTGCCTCCAGTTGCGCACTCCAAGTTGGTCGAGGACCCCTTGAACTTGTGCGCGCCAACTACGGCGAGGAGGTCCTCTACTGCGTCATCCCTCCGGGTAAGATTCGAAGACTCTGCGGACCGGAGCGTTGGTGTCCATTCACTCTACATGTCCAAGCCATCTCAGACGTCCAATACGCAGTTTTTTGACTAGGTCGATGTCGCTGTACAGCTCGTATAGTTCGTTATTGAATCATCTCCTCCAAAACCCGTCAACGCAAACGGGACCGAATATCTCACAAAGAATTTTTCTTCCAAAGCGACCAAGGATATCTTCATCCTCTTTTAATAAAGTCCATGTTTCTGCGCCGTAAAGCAGGATTGGGATGATCAGAGTCTTATGCAGAGTCTCCTTAGTTCTTTGAGATAGGGCTTTACTGTTGAATTGCCTTATAAGCCCAAACAAACAGCTATAGACAAGAGTTATTCTTCGCTTAATTTCTGCGCTGATGTCGTTCTCAGAATTAATAGCAGAGACAAGGTAGACAAAGTCCCTTACTACCCCGAAGTTATAGCTGCCCACTGTGACACTCTGTCCAATTCGTGGGTGTTGATTGTCCCTTCTTGTTGGCAGCTTATACTTGTTTTACCCTTGGCCGCTTCGTCTTCAATGCTTGCAAACGCACCGATGACAGCCCCTTGAGTTGTTCTAATTGTGTCAACATCGTCGGTATATGCGAGCAGTCTATAATTGTCGCAGTTGAAGAGGTCTCCTTTCTTGTGTTTCGGCCAAACGATGCTGAGATTCTATTCATCAGGTATACACTCCTCTAACCAAATCTTAGAGATGAGTTGGTGTATGCACTCTACCAGTTCATCACCAGCTGCCTTAAAAAGTTCGGCCGGTGAGCCGTCAGGTCCAGCAGCCTTGTTGGATTTTAGCTTGGATATTGCTATCCTCACTTCGTTTTGATCAGGTAGCCGGAAATTTTGACTATCAACGTCTATGTTGAATGGTTTGTTCTGCCTGACTGCAGGATGTTGGTCTTCGTCGCCGTTATACAGTCTGCAGAAGTAGTTTCTCCATACTCTCAGCACCGACTGTGTTTTATTGTTCTTCTACGAGGTTTCTATTTTCATCTCATGAATGGTCGCCTTGATTTAGTTGTTCATTTGAAGCTGGGAAACAGTAGATATATTGTTCGTGTTGAGCTCCACAAAGTTTGCTTCTCACCATTGCAAGATTTTCTGTAGATCTTCGTTCATTGTATGGATTTGTGAACATCTCTATATTTGAGCAAGATGCTGCTAGGGTGCTGTTGAGAGAGCATTTAACAATGTCAAATCAAAGGCGATTACCGACGCACTTGCAAATTTGAAAGTGGATACTTCGCTCGGAGTGTTGATCAATCAATTGCTTACATGCAGCTGGGCGGAGCATCGGCCAGAAGAATTGCTCGCTGCGGTACACCCCAAGGTGGACTCTTGTCACCTCTTCTGTGGAACCTGGTAGTAATTGAGCTACTGCAAAGATCTACATGGGCGCCGTGGCGTAAGTAGTTTGTGTGCCGGATCACTACGCATGAGGTTCCAAGTTCGAATCCCAGAAAACACCAAAAAGTTTTTTCACGGTCCCACCTCTCGGGAGTTTCTGACAAACATTCGAGAGTATTGTTGTCACGAAAAAGCTTCTTAAATCGCCGTTCGGATTCGGCACTAAACTGTAGGTCCCTTCCATTCGTGTGAAAAATATAACGCACACAACATGAGTGGTTGCGAGAAGCTAGGTCCTGGCACTCAAAGAGCTGTTGCGCCTAATATTTTTATTTTTTTTTTTAAAGATCTATATGCACTGAGAATTACTCCCTCCGCGGCACTGGACATTTTGTTCAACCTGCTACCCTTAGATATTTTCGGCAAACAGATTGCTGTCTGTGCGGCCATCCGTCTAAAAGCCTCCTCGCAGTGGTCTAGCTATCACTTTGGCCACTCCTCGATCCTTGATCTTCTAAACTTCAAACACGAAAACACGGACTACACCCCACTGAAACTGAGATTTGACCGTAACTTGCATACGAGCATCCCTGCTTGAGATATATGGGAAAGCTCAATTTGAGCATCTCGTTCCGCCTGCCTGATCATTGAAGCGTTTTCCAGGCGGAAATCATGGCGATTAAGCAAGCCCTGTCCTGGCTGAAATGTAATGTATCTGTCAGGGATATAAGCATTTTCACTAACAGCCAAGCGGCAATCAAGTCCCTGGAATCGTACTCCTTCACTTCAAAAACCACATTAAACTATCGTTTATCTCTTGTGGTGATGACAGAGTAGTTCAACATTTATCTATATGTATATGCTGAGTGCTGGGCCACAGGGACATTCCAGGAAACTGCAGGGTGGACGAGCTCGCTAGAGAGGGTACGACTCTAAGAATTCTGCCTGACAGGCAAGCCATGGGTAAAGCTGAACGCTATTAGCATAACCAACCTCAGACCGGAAAACGGCTCAACGTGTCACATTTTGAGACAGAGAGGGTACCACTCTAAGAATTCTGCCTGACAGGCAAGCCCTGGGTAAAGCTGAACGCTATTAGCATAACCAACCTCAGATCGGAAAACGGCTCAACGTGTCACATTTCGAGACAGAGAGGGTACCACTTTAAGAATTCTGCCTGACAGGCAAGCCCTGGGTAAAGCTAAACGCTATTAGCATAACCAACCTCAGACCGGAAAACGGCTCAACGTGTCACATTTCGAGACAGATCTGGTCTAAGCTGGATCAAAACGTAGTGCCGAGATGGTCAAGCTAAAGCGAACACAGATCAGCTGCGTTGTCGGTGTTCTCACTGGATACTGTCTTATAGGCCAACACGCCAAAAGACTTGGCCATGATACAAGCAAATGCCGTATGCGCTTTTGAATTCTCCAAATCACAGATTTTAGAATGCATTAAGAACGTTAGTAGTATCTGAAGATATGTTGATGTATGTTGTGGTACTTGATGTTAAATTAAATATGCTGTCGTATCAACGTTTTAGTACAGCCAAAGACGAGCTTCTTCTTCTTCCTTTTATCAGCGAGGTTATGATCCGAAAATAAGGGATCATAACCCTCCCACTTCACTGTCTACTGATCCGCCTGTCGGGTTCGCCAAAGCCGAGCTATACAATCAATACTTGTATGGGTTCCATACATATAAATTATGAAATGATACCTTTGGAACAGCTTAATTCATTCATAAAGTGAGTCCAGGTTCGAAGATCGTCCTCCTCGCAAATATTTTGAACTTTTGGTTACTTAACACTTTTCCCGTCTGGTATTTCCTGTAAATTCTAGATTATTCGATCACATGTGTGTTTCTTTAAGTTCCATTTGATAAGGGGCTTACATAGATACTTCTCACCTCCCACAGCGCGTATACTGAAAATTACCCCAAATCATAATAAGCATTCCTACTATGGATAAACAGCACTCGAAACCCCACCGCGGCATAAAATTTTCCCCAACACCCGTGCAATATGCCGGCTACGGTTGCCCATTCAAACCACACTTATCCATTGCACAATAACCCAAAGTTGACAAATCCACCATAACTACTTTTCAATGAAAAAACCGCTCTGCCAAACCAGCAAAACATTTAAAATCGTCAAAGTTCATTGCCCGCGTACCATCATCATCGTCGTCGGTCACATGTACAAATGTGAACAATATCTGTCGGTTTTCTGGCCAGATAATCGTTTTTCATCGCCTTTGCAATTCGGTACACAACTAATTGATTTTTATGCAGTGTCAGCGTTAGAGGTGGCACCACCACAAACGATACCACACGTCACCGCGGCGCGATATTAGCCGGTGTCCGTTAATGGGCGATGCCCGATGGCTGTACTGTACACTCGTAGGCCACCTTATTGGGCTGACACCGCTCATAAAAATCATGGAAACAGGTCATCATTCATTCGTTTCTTGACCTAACCAACGATGGACACCGGCAGCTAGGGGAGCGGGGCTCAAACCACAGCCATTCAACTCTACCTACCGTCCAAGCCGAGCAATTGGCTAAAACCTATTAAACAATTTTTTTTTTTTTTTAGTTTTTCTTTCGATAATTGTTTGCAGTTATATTTTGGAGAATTTTCTTCCAATTCTTGATCGTGTCATGGAAATTTGAAACCCAAGGAATTAGACTTTGCCCAAACCAGTAGCGGGGGCTTGTTGTAATAGAGTAGTTGGAGGCAGTCATTAAAACTGGTAAGACTTGGTCGCAGAACGTTCCGCAAATCTTCGTTCTTAGTTTTCATCTTTTTCCTCATCTCGTTGTTGTTGTTGTTGTTGTTGATGGCGTTGTTGGTGATGGTTTTGTATCTTGTTGTGTGTATGTCTGCTGTTCTCGGGTCTCTGGTTGCAGTACACAAGGCTTAAGTATCAAAAATGTGGATTGTAAGAGTGTTAACAAGAACTGTGTATCCAACCTAAGATAGTCTATCGTACGCAAGAGTATTATTGAATTAAAAAAGAGAAAACAATCCAACGGTTATACTAGAATGTGATGGATACGGATTTTTCGGAGTTTTTCAATCAAAATTGGTCACAACAGCCATCTAGTAACGGCGGCGGGAATAGTGTTCACAATAATGGGATCAAAATTGAACCGTCGGCGAACTTTTTAGCCCATAATCCTCCTCATCAGCACAGCCATCATCATCATCATCAGCAGCAGCAGCAGCATTATCAGTTCTCGTCACCCAGTTCTTCTGCCTTACTCCTGCAACACCATCATCATCAGCAACAGCAACAAAATGCAACACGTGCCTTGTTCAATTCGCCACAGTTTAGTCGGACGTCTAGTTCGACGAATGGTATTACCTCGACACAGCGGAGCAATCCCCTGGACATAAAAGCAGCCGCAGCAACATCATCCTCATCAGCATCATCAGCGGCATCGGCGTCGGTGAATAATAACAATTCACCGATGTCACCGGTTTCAAGTAGTGCCGCTGCAGCTGCAGCCGCTGCTCTACGCCTACCCATGGATACGACAATATCGAGAAATTGCGCTAGTAATGGACATTCACAACATTCGTCACATCCTCAGCATGGTCATCCTCATCATCATCAACAGCAGGCGTCACAGCAGCAACACCATCACCCCCCTCAGCATCATGTAGCGACAGCAGTGGCTCATTCGCTAGTTGCTGCAATGCACCAGCAACAGCATCCGCAACATATCCCACACCACCATCACCTGCCTAATCATCATCATCATCACCACCATCATCATAGTCATCATTCGGGATTTTTTGGTGCTGGATGTGGCAGCAGTTCTTGTTGTTCAACAGCAACGGCCGCCATTAGCAGTACAGGGGGCAGCAGCAACACTAGTTGTGCGAATAATAATTGCAGGACCAGTTGCAGTAGCAATAGCTCATGCAGTAACAAAACTCTATGCCCGTCATTTTCGGATTCTGTCGATAGTACAACGCCACCGCCGCCTTCTTCTAGTTCGTCTTCTTCTTTATTTATTAGTAGTAATGCAATTGATCAGGATAAAAAGACTGCGAATTCAATACGAGGTGAGTTGGGAAATTTATTATATACCAGCCGATCCAATTAATGTTAATTTAAAAAAAAAAAACAAAAAAAACAATTTTTTCAATAAACCGCAAGTTGAAGGTGTAAATTTGAAGCTTCCTAAGGTGCTCCTTGAGACTGCAATCCCCCGTAAGTATGCCTGTCAAGATGCGAAGACAATTCTCTTCATTTCAGGTTGGAATACCCCAGAATTTCTTTCCTCTGTCTCAGTTTGGGGATGTCATCCCAAATGCTTGACCCATTTGCTGTCTTTTTCTTTTCTCAATTCTTCCCGTATTTTGTGTGGTATTGTACCACAAAAAGATTTCGGTCTAAGGAACGGGGTGTCCCAGTCGTGGCTCGCGCGTTTTCCAACTGCTTAACTCCATTTCGCTCCTATATGTTCTGGTACTCAGTAGAGAGTTAAATATTTGTCCCAGTTCGTTGATCTTGGTGAGGCACTCCCATACGATCTAATCTCGTGCGAGTTCAGTGCCATGATTTCGGCTTGGCTATCTGAAAGTATTACAATGTCTAATCCTGGATATTCTCGGTCGAGGTTGAATTGGACAAATCTTTCGATCGAGTGAACCTCTACTTGGAATATGCATACTTGTGTTAGCTTACTTTAGACGACAAGAAAAACACGTCCGTTGTGTGTGCACTCTCTTTATTGAATAATGTACTGTTTCCCCAAACCTATGACTTGTAAAAATTCCTAGTATCTGGTCCTGGGCCCCAGTGCCTGTAGATGTTTTCGATCCATCCGTGTACCATTTAATTGTATGTTGTTTGAATTGGTACTTATCGGACTCACTGCTCCAATCCCTTTTATTGCTCAGCTTTGAGTAAAATTTCCGTTCAAAGCAGTATTTCTTGACCATATCGCCTCTGGGCCAGTCCAGAAGCGGCACCGATTTGGATAAGATTTCTCGCTCTTGGTTTGCAATGCATTTTCCCTTACCGACGTTCTGTATGATTATTCTTAATACGGTCTCCTTTGTGACCCTTTCTAGCACTATGTGTAGTGGGACAGATTCTCATGGCTCCTCTTTGCCTAGGGATGTCCTCCTAGTGCTTAGCCTTGTTCTGCTGACCCATGCCACTGCACCATAGGTAATGATGGGTCTGACTGTCATCGTTGACATTCACCTCAGTGAGGCTGGGCTACACCCCCAAGTTTCTACTTGGGATGTTCCTGCACACCATAATTGCTCTAGTGAATTGGATTACCACAGCTTCTACATATTCCTTCCAGAGATGTTTGCTGTCTAGTGTTATGCCTAGACACGTGGGTCGATTCTAATCCCTTTCAGTAGGATAGGTTTCAGCATTGTCTCAGCATTGCCCTTGTTTCAAAATGGTTACAATTTAATAAACTTTTTTGCTTAATATGCGACTAACTCAACCATCAAATGTTGATGAAATTTCATACGTACATACATACACACATTTTCAATGGCCCGGTGATCCTTCATGAGGGTCGCGGGGGTAGGATGCTCAGGTGAACCCTCCATTCTTATCGATCCTCCGCAATGGACTCCAACTCATCATGAGGAATCCCTAGACGGCTCCAGGAGAGATGTCGGAATTGATCCAACCATCTATTTCTAGGCCTACCTACGTGATGGCACGGCAATCATGGCATGTCAGAGGGCATACGCACTACGTGACCAAACCATCGAAGCATAGATCGTTCCGTTCGGAGAATTAGCTGCTCACGCGTACTCTGTCGTTGCGCACTCGATCCCTACGACTTATTCCAGCAGCACCGCGAAGGAACCTCATTTCGGCAGCTTGCATCCGCGATCTTATTCTTTCGGTCACTACTTAAATTTCATGACCATAGGTGAGAGTTGGAACATACACTGAGTTAAAAACCGATAATTTAGCTTGAACACTAAGTTCGGCCTTCCTTATAACAGATTGGCCAAGCTCTCTCAAAATTGATCCAGCCTGACCAATTCTACACCATAACTCGGCATTGCTCTTCCCATCACTCGTGAGTAAGACTCCGAGGTACTTAAACTTATCCACCTGCTTGAGTGCGACTCCACTAACATGCAGAGTGCACTGAATGGGTGTTTTGGAAACGACCATTACTTCCGATTTGTTCACGTTGATCCTCATTCCAGCATCATCACAAATGGCTACAAACCTTTCGAGTGCGCGCTGAAGTTCGGTTTGAGAGGATCCAAGGATGATCAATTCATCCGCAAAGAGCAAATGACTAACCCTTAGGTCTCCCACTGTAAAACACTCCCCGCCACGGCTACTCTGCAACATCCAATTCATATAAACAATGAAGACGAGAGGTGACAAAGCGTACCCTTGGCGGAGTCCAACGCCCACAGTGAAAGGTATTGTTTTAACGCCGTTTATCCGAACACAGCTTCTACAGTTTGTATATAAAGACTGAATTGCCCAACAATTAATCATCAATTCCATACTACTGCAGAACACTCCAGAGTTTGTCTCGAGGAACCCTATAATATGCTTTTCCCAAATCCACAAAACAAGTGTAGACAGGTTTAGCATACTCCCAGTCCTACTCAAGAACCATTCTGAGAGTAAATAACTGGTCGGCTGTGCTTCTATCGGAACGAAAACCGCACTGCTCAACCCCTAAACTATCCTCAACCACAGCTGCCGAACGCGTTTCTAGCACGTTAGCGATTACTATTTCAGGGAGATTTAAAAGAGATATACTCCTGTAGTTGGCGCAGTGTTTCTTGTCCCCTTTTCCAAAATAAGGGACAATTACCCCCATTTGCCAATCACCAGGTATTTGACCGCATTCCCAGGCCACTTTAATGACACGCGAGAGCCATTGCGCTCCCTCTTTACCCAAAGCCCTGCGCATTCCTGGTCGGATTTCATCCTCACCAGCAGATTTGCCAACTTTTAGCGATTTGATCGCCAAAGTTACTTCCTCTACCTTGGGACTATTCTCCGCCCTACTCTCGACTATAAGTCTGCCATCTTCGGTGCCTTGTTCTGGATTGAGCAACTCTGAGAAGTGCTCGTTCCGTCTGCGTAAAATATCCTCTTCATTGGAAAGAAGTCTACCGTATTTGGATTTGACTCCTTTCATGATATTCAACTTTCTTCCTCTGAGTCAGCGAATGGTCTGCCAGAACATCTTATTTGCAGATCTGTAGTCACGTTCCAATTTTTCGCCAAACTCCTTCCAAGACTGTTCTTTCGCTGTTTTCATAGCTAATTTGCAAGTTATTCGCGCTTCAGTGTACCGATTTCGAGAATTGGAGTTCCACAAGTGAATCCACACCTTGAAGGCTTTTTTCTTCCTCAGATGGCTTCTTGAACTCCGGGCGTTTTAAATCAAGCAGTTCTTTTCTCACCACCACCCGCCGCACCAAGCCGCTTCACTCTACAAACATCTCCCGCAGAGGCAATAACCGCTATTGAAAACAGTTCCTCTACATTTGATGGAACAGTTGGAATTCGTTCAACTCGTTCGTACACATTTTATTTAAAAGAAAAAAGTACAAAAAATCAGAAATGGAATGCAGTGGAACTGGGCCGTTAGAGACTTAGAATAATTGCTAAGCATTCCTTCATTCCAAAAGCCTTGGTAGTTTCCCTCAATTCTCTGTAAATCCTGATGTAGCCGCTCTTCAATCACGCCGCTTGTATCGCGTTGTAAGGGAAGAAATCCAGATGGGAATGTAGAAAATAGATATTCAACGACATTCAAGTGCGCATTTTGCGGTATTTTTCCTAAAAATCCGTGATAATTTGTTTGCCTGTAGTCGTCACTTTTCACCTACTAATGATGGCTTCATCATCTTCTTCTTCTTCCTTTTATCAGCAAGGCTATGATCCGAAAACAAGCGATCACAACCCTCCCACTTCACCGCATTTCTACTGATCCGCTTGTGGGGCTCGCCTTACTAGGAATGGCTCCATCGTCAACAAAGAATAACTGGTGCACTCTTGGGTCCGTCACTTTACCTTCAAGCAAACAGTCAAGGACTGCAATAAAGAGCAAAGGACCTAAGACGCTTCCCTGGTGTACCCCGACTTTGATTGGGAATTTTTCTGTTACTCCAGTGGGGCATTTTAATCTTGATTTTACTCCCTAGTACATGTCGATGATCATCTGTACATAGGTTAGACCAATACCTCAAGTCAACTCAGCTCTGTCCCATTCGATTAACAATTTAATCAATCAGAGTAATATTATGATTTTGCAACCATTGCTGAAAGTGAAGTACTTGCAACTGTTTAAGCAACAAAATCAAATGCTGTTGGAGAAGATGGCATACCTCTTTGGTTCATCAAATTAATACTTCCCTACTTTCTGCGCACACTTACATATATAATAAACTACTGTGTAACATCATCGACTTTCCCCCTTTTCTGGAAAAGAGCTAGAATAACACCGGTAGCAAAAAAGATCTCAACCTTTGCTACCCAGTGACTACCGTCCAATTAGCAGTCTGCCTTGTTTGTCAAAGATCTCGGAGAAGATCCTTCAAGGACAGATTGTTCGGCATCTTGAACCAATAGGTCTACTGTCCCAGTATCAGTCTGGTTACCGAGAAAATCATAGCTGGTCTACCGTCATGGTCAAAGTATTGGACGATATAAAGGTGCGTCCAGACCAAAGAAACATTTCAGAAACATTGTTTCTGAAATGTTTCTAAAATGTTTCCCGATTGTTTCCCATTTGCTTCAGAAACATTTCAGAAACATTTCAGAAATGTTTCTAAAATGTTTCTTTTGGTGTGGACGCCAAATGAAACATTTCTGAAATGTTTCTGAAATGTTTCTTTTTATCCATTTTTGCTCTTGAAGATGATGGGCTCAAAAGAGGTAGTATTAATAGCGTCGTGCTTCATCATCATGAAAAAAATAGAAAACGATAAGAAGAAGAAAAAAAAACAGTGGCAAAGATATTTTTTTTAAAAATAGAGAAAATTCTATTTTTGTAATTTTCGTTTTGGGGATCCCATAAAACTCTTTTAGTTTCATACAATTTAATTAAATAAATTGTATCCTCATTACTCCACGCATTTCTTGACATTTTTTTTATTTTTATTTTCACAAAAAAACACTCACTTTCTGCACGTGGAGCTTGAGAAACAAAAATAGTTTTCCGTCGCGAATGGGAAACATTTCAGAAACATTTCAGAAACATTTCAGAAACATTTCTGAAATGTTTCTGAAATGTTTCCGAAATGTTTCTGAAATGTTTCTTTGGTGTGGACGCCGATGAAACATTTCTGAAATGTTTCTGAAATGTTTCTTTTGTCTGGACGCACCTTTAGACACCAACTTGATAAAGATTGCTTGACAATTCTATGCCTATTTGACTTTTCTAAGGCTGTTGACAGAGTTAACCACAAGGTATTATGTGGTAAACTTGTTTCCTATTTTGGGTTTAGTACCAGGGCTGCTTTCCTAATAGAGAATTATTTAAGTCATAGAACGCAAAGAGTTGACGTTAACAGTGCGATCTCAGAAGCGAGAGATATTTTGGCAGTGTTACCCCAAAGGTCCATATTAGGTCCTATTCTCTTTTGCATGTATATAAATGACTTGGCCAAGGTTGCCCAAGAACGTATCGTTTCATTTATATGCTGACGATATCCAAACTTATTTATCAAGGCCTATTGGCCTTATTGAAGACCTAATATGGAGAACAAATGAAGATCTTAACGCTTTTCTGGTTTGGTCAGTAGCAAACCGTTTGACGTTAAATCCACGTAAGACTCAGTCTATACTGTTCTCTATAAGCGGCTGTAGCACAGGGCAGTTTCCTTCACTTTATCTTGGAAATTTTAAAATACAATTCATGGAATCTCTTACCAGCCTTGGATACAAATTAACTTCAAACTTGTCCTGCAAAACCATGCAAATTTTGTTGTAGGTCCTATATATGGGGCACCAAGGAAGCTTTGGCAGTCTAGTGATTTTACTCCACATGAAACAAAACTTCATCTGTTAATTCGTGTTTTGAAGTGGTATACCCTCGAATGGATTCCTGTTCTGAACATAAACTACTTGTCGCTTTCAACAATATGACTCGGTATATCTACGGTTTACGCAGGTTTGACCATATTTCCGCATATCAAACAAAGCTCCTAGGCTGCACGTTATTATAGTATTTTAATGCAAGAAACTGTATTTTCTTGCACAAAATTATTCAAACAAGGTCACATTTTTACCTCTACAGTAAACTTATTTTCTGTCAGTCGAGAAGAACTCTCAATATTGTGATACCTACTTTTAATTACTTGAATTCATCGCGCCTTTTCTTCGTCAATAGCACTCGCGTATGGAATTCATTGCCAACAAGTATAAAGCAAATTACGAACTTCACTAACTTTAGAAATGAAGTCTTTAGATACTTCTCTGATCAGCACTAACATAGAATATCATCCCCCACCTTTCAATCGTTGCTCCCATAATCATCTAATATTTACCTATATATACCATTTTCATCTTCTTTTTTATTGCTTAAAATATACATATAATACATTTTATATCAAACTTGTTCTGCGCCACGTTTGCCTAGGGCGTCTCGCTATTCTGCCTGCCTGGGTGAGCGGATTCCACTGCATGGCGTATTTCGCAATGGAGTTGTCTTCGCGCCGTAGGGTGTGTCCAATCCATTGCCACTTTCTTCTTCGTATAGTAATGCTTATAGGTTCTTGGCCCGTTCTCGTATGAAGTTGTTCGTTGGAGATGCGGTTCGGCCAAAAAATCCTCAAGATAATTCTTAAGCATTTGTTTACGAAGACTTCCAGCTTGCGTATGTTAATGGTGTCTACCTTCCAGGTACTGCACCCATAAAGCAGCACTGATTCTACGTTGGAGCGGAACAGTCGTAGCTTGGTTCTTAAGCTAATAACATTGCTTCTCCAGATTGTGGACAGCATTCCGAACGCAGCTTTAGCCTTCCCGATTCTACTGCACACACCCAGTTCGTGCCACCGCGATTAGCCGAGACGGCACTCCCTAAATATAGAAAGTTATCAACTTTCTCGACTTGCTTTCCAGCAATGTTAAGTTGAGCGCGGGTAATGGAAGTACTCAGGGCTTTTGTTTTGGCTGTGTTTATTTTTAGCCCCACTTTGTTTGCCTCAGCTTCTAGATTTTGGGCCATCAAATGAAGATCCATTATCCGATGTAAAAGTAGACAAACATCGTCAACGTAATCTAGGTGTTTAAGGTAAGATGTCATCGTCCAATGAATTCCATAATTAGCTTCCGTCAATGCTGCACGGAGTACATCCCTGATAACCACCAAGAACAATAGTGGGGACAGTATGCACCCTTGACGTACTCCATTTTGGACTTCAAAATCCTCCGACACCTTACCATTGTGCACGACGTGACACTTGCCACCCTCGTATGTAGCCTTGATAATAGCTATAAGTTTCTCTGGAATGCCTCTCCTGCGCAAGGCCAACCAGATAGCATCTCGATTTAAGCTGTCGAAAGCCTTCTCGGAGTCGATAAACAGTAAATGTAGCGGAGACCTATACTCAACGCATTGTTCGATTATGATTCGTAAGGTGTATATGTGGTCGTTGCAGGAGGATCCAGCGCGAAAGCCTGCCTGTTCGGCATCGAGAGTTGAATCTAAATGATCTTTAATTCGTTCTAGAATTATTCTAGCTATTATTTTGGCTACAGCTGGAAGAACATATACCTCTCCAGTTACCGCACTCCATCAAGTTACCCTTCTTTGGAAGCTTAATGATCATCCCCCTTTTCCACTCCTGTGGAAATTGTTCACTATCCCAAGCTCTCCGGATTAGCGGATGCAGCAAATCTGCCGATGTATTTGGCGCCGCTTGAAATAGCTCGACAGGGATGCCATCAATACCCACCGCTTTGTTCTTCTTAAGGGACTTGATTGCTTTTTTGTTCTTCTTGAGGGACTTGATTTTACTGGGAGGTACGGTGCGAATTCGGGAAGTTGTTGCTTCGAACTGCTCATTCGAATTCAAGGTCATACCGCCATCGTCTAAGTGATTTAGCACTGCAGCAAAATGTTCTCTCCATCTAGTGAGCTGATCCTCATCCGAAATCAGAAGGTTACCGTCTAGACTCTTCACTGGGTGTTGTTTGGAGTTCCGACCCCCAATGAACTCCCTAGTGATGTTGTAAGCAGTCCTACTGTCGCATCTACTCGTTGCTTCTTCAGCCCTTGAAGCCAGTGAGTTGAAATATTGACGATTGTCACGTCTCACACTACGGTGCACTTCTTCCTTCTCCGCACGGTATTGGGCTTCAAGCTCGGTTCTCTCTACTGCTGAGGCAGCTGCAATCCGAGCCTTGATTGCTGTACGCTCATCGATCTGTCTCCAGGTGTCTGTAGAAAGTCATGTGCGGTGGTGTTTCTGCTTTTTACCGACATATGTACGTGCGTGCCCTAGTCGCAAAGGGATTTTTCACAGCACTCCAGTGGTCATCCATGTTCTCTATGCTGCTGATTGCTTCTGCTTCTAAGGCAAGATGGTCCCTGAACTGTTGGCGCACTTGGGGAACCTTGAGCCTGTCGATATTAAACCTGGTGATGTTAAGTAGGTTTGAGCGGTTGCTGTTGACGGATGCAGTACGAAGGCGTAAATGAGCTACCATAAGATGGTGATCTCGTTCTTGTCCGACGTAAGCTCCACGTTTGTTTCGGACGTCCTGGAGACAATTTCTAAAGCGGCGACTGATCGCAATGTGGTCGATCTGGTTGGATGTTCGTTGCCTATCAGTAGAGACCCAACTGATCTTATGGCAGGTGTTATGCTTAAACAGCGTACCTCCGATGACTAAGCGGTTGGTATTGCAGAAGTCCACAAACCGCTCACCATTGTCATTACAGTCTCCCACGCCGTGAACTCCCATCACGTGCTTAAGCATGGTGTTGTCTCTACCCACCTTGGCATTGAGATCTCCCATCACCATTACGATGTCCCCATTAGGCGTTTGGTTGTAGGCGGCGCCTAAGTGGCTATAAAAATCATCCTTTTCATCAGTCTAGAGTCGGAGCATAACACTGTATGATGGTAATTTTTCTAACTCTACTCTGGAACCTAGCCGACAATATCTGGTCACTATGGGGTTTCCAGGATATGAGGCTACTACGTGCTGCTGGAGTTAGCATGAGTCCTACGCCAGAACTCCGTGCACTTCCAGCTGGTTTACCAGAGTAGAGCAACACAGTGCTTTTTGTTGGGGAGATGTATTCCCCACCATCGTACCATCTTATCTCGCTCAGCCCTAAAATGTCGATTTAATACCGTGCGAATTCGCGTTCCAATTGGAGGAATTTGGCGTTATAAGGCCCTTCCTTGAGTGAATCCAGGAGGGTCTTAACGGTCCAGAATCCGATCGTTGTCCGTGTTCGATAGCCAAAGGTCGTCAACAAATTATTCGTCCTTATCCGAGGCGATTGTTTCCGTTTCGGAGCAATAGATTGTTTTACGGTTGTGGCTCGCTGGGCCACAGACCAACCGACACTTATCCTGTTTTTTGGCGCAGGAAGCTCGCCGATCGTCCTCTCCCGTTAGCAATTTCCGAAGAAATTCCCAGATGACACCACGAGGAGGTGGGAGTAGGACTTACTAACAGAGCTACTAGGTTTTCGGCTGCAGTGGTTCCTTCTCGTTACTTAGCGGACCAGCACCTATCGGGAGATGCTGCCCCTACGAGGCCTTTGTTAGTCGTTTCCCATCCAACGTTCCCCCGTCTATTAATACGTGAACACGAAATTTATCGTACGCTTTTTTAGTATTAATTATAAAAGGAGGGGGATTAAACTTATATCATTCGAAAGATACTATGCCATAGATGTGCAGAAAAGAAAAGTAATGTGCGTATGTTACCGTTAAGTCAAGTAAAATAAAGTGAACATACACACATGATTCCCTCATACAAAATGCTGTAACCAAATTAGAAAATGGTCGAATTTCGACCACACGCTAATTTAATTATTCTTAATTATTTCTTCATCTGTAATCATAATTTAATTCAAGTATCTGCATCTTATTTCCATGAGTACTGGGCATTTGCCTAAGAAATGCTGGATCGTTTCTACCTGCTTGAGGTTACACAGAGAGCACAACTTGGAGTTATTTGTTTTGAAACTGTTTCCATTGAGCGATATTGTGTTTGCTCGTGCTTTGAGTATCCAAGTAATTTTGCTTTCGTTGTTTTTGTCGGTGCAATAGCTATATCCTCTGCTGAAGTCCAGATATTTGTAGGACCTTGCTTGGCTGTTTATTGCATTGTAGAAATATTCTTCATATCTGCACATCTTCATAGTTTTTTTTTGTATTTCGACACATCTACGAGTATTGCTCCATACAACCATAGTTCAGTTTTCATCATTCCAGCTTATTCCAAAGCCCCGCATTCGATTTCTAAGCTCTTAACTTGAACCTACGTCCTGTATCCCCTTGTCGGTCCTAGGGCCTCTACTACGCCTACGCGCCATCGTGTACTGTTTCTGGCAATGTGTCTTATCTCTCCCCAACTTTTCCCCAACTGCCATGCCTTCTTCTCCATTGTTCTACGCCATGTTCTCCTCGGACCGCCAGATCTTCTGCCATCCTGAGTTAGAGCGTTCCCTTGCATAGCATGGTTCGCTATGGAACTGTCACCCGTTCGGGACGTGTGACCAATCCACTGCCACTTCCGTCATTGGATGGTTGTGCCTCTATTGGTTCCTGACCCGTTCTCTCGTAGAGGTGTTCGTTAGAGATACTATTAGGCCAGAAAATCCTTAAGATAAGATGAAATCCTTAAGCATTCAATTTCTAAGCTCTTTATACCAATAAAGTTTCCGATTTATTATTATGTGTGATGACTTGTGAGGAAGTGTTTCGGCATGGTACGAGTACTCAAACAATTTCTTGGCAATATATCGCATGCGGAGATTTAGAGTATAAGTATGTCCATCCTCCATTCCTGTTTCTAGTGCGAGCACATAATTAGGAATGAAGTCGGGTAGTTTTAGGATTCGTTTTACAAATTAACTCTGAAATTTGTCCACCTCTTCGAACCAAGCGAAGCCCCATAGTTGGGCGCCGTAAGCTTGTACCTATATATATGCATGCTGCCTGGAAGAGTTTCCATTTCATTCTTAGCGAAATGCCTTTTTTCGAAAATAGTCTTTCCAGGTGGCATTAGTACTAGCTTTAGTTGCGGAGTTCCTACCACTTACGTACTTCCCTAAGGACATTCCGGGCGTTAGCACTACTCCCAAGTATTTGTATTTCGAAGCAATTTTGACTTCTTCACCTTTATTCTTCCATTTTTCTTTTACAGAAAACTTACCACTTCTTTTTCTTCTTCTTCCTTTTATCAGTGAGGTTATGATCCGAAAATAAGGGATCACAACCCTCCCACTTCACCGCATTTCTACTGATCCGCCTGTGGGGTTCGCCTTACAGAAAACTTACCACCTTTTCTGAAAACCATGATTTCGATTTAGGTTAGGTGGCTGACCTAACAGAGTCAGAGCACACTTAGATCATTTAGGTCCATTGTGATACCACATGTTGATTGTACCGGAGGAATCACCGGGTACTCGGGAACCTTTACCTTTCTCAGGAGGGTTATGGCCTGTAGTTGCTAAGCAGGGTGACCCTAAAGTCAAGGTGGACCGGGAAGGTAGAGTGTGCAAACGAGTATAGAGGTGGTTGATTCAATCGAACCCCTTGTACTGTTGTGCAAATTGTTTGGCTGGTAGTGGAGCCTGGGTGACCGTAAAGGTGTAGGGATGCATAAGAGTATTAGAGTGACTGAATCAATTGAACTCTTGGTACCCAGGTGCACCGTGTAGGTAGGTAGTAGGGTGCATAAGAGTAGTGATTGACTCAGTCAATCCCTGTTACTGATATGCGGTCGCTGTGTTGTGTTTTATCAGTCCTACGAGTAGTTCGGTATAGTTTGAGGGTCATCTGTCGTCATTGGGGGTTGACTGTTTCATTACAAACCACTTGTGGGTAGATAGTGACCAATTCGGCGTGGAGTGGGGATAGTGACTGATTCAATCGAACACATTGCTATGCTGCAGGTTACTATGAGTACCCTGCATGAGTTACCTCCCGTTGTAAGGAAGGGCCGAAGTGTAAGCTGTTGTGTCAGCTAAACCAGTTAGATTTTGATATAAATTTATATAAATTTGCAATGTCTATGTTGGACAGATCGCTTAGGTCTTCAAAGAAGTATTCACCTAGTAGTCTCTGTCTCAGAGTAGCTAGCGCTGGGCATGTGCCAAGGAGATGAATGTTGCTTTCCTCTTCTTCCTCATCTCTGCAACTTCTGCAGAAATCATTTGATAGGACTCCCATTCTAATAGCATGTCTATCTATCAGGCAGTGTCATGTGATTATTCCTACTGTGAGGCTTATGTTCCTTCTGTTTAGAGATATTGTATAATTTCAGACTTACTCAGATTCACTTCCATTCCCCACACATTACAGTAGGCTTCTAATTTATTTATCATTTTTTGAAGAGCCTTAACATCATCTGTTAGTATAACAATGTCATCTGCATACAGTAACACCCTTATGTTCATTTCATCTATGCGAAGTCCTCCTCCCAGGTGGTCATGGAGGTCATTCAGATATATAGCAAATAGTGTAACCATGCCTGGGACAATTTATAAGCTGATTGTTTCATCAATGCTCGAATGAATGGTTAGCCTCTGTTGTTTTTACTTTTATTGCCACAGTTCTATGTATCTGTCTTCCTCTTCTTCTTCTTTTTCCTATTTCGGCGAGGTTATGATCCGAAAACAGAGGATCATAGTTCTCTCACTTCACCACATTTCTACTGATCCGCCTGTGGGGTTCGCCTTATCTGTCGTATGCTTAAAAAAAAATGCTGGATTGATTGACCCACTCTAGTTCCGTAGGTAGTTGTGGTTCTTCCATAGAAATTTCAAGGAAAGGTGTCTATTTGAGAGGACTGCCTAGTTCCTTAAGGTCGACGTATTTTTCTGCACCTATAACTTCGTATTTCTCTTGACTAGCATCGCGTGTGGTCGAAATTCGAACGAGGGGAATTTACCTAACTTAAATGTTACATACGCACCTATTTTTTTTTTTTCTGCACATCTATGGCACAGTACCTTTCAAATGGTATAAGTTTCATCCCCCTCCTTTTATAATAAATACTTAAGAAACGTACGATAAATTTCGTGTTCACGTATTAATATATAGGGTTCCCCTTTAGTAGCTTCGGCAATTAGGATCTACAGCCACTATAATCCGCATCCAGAGCAAGGTACTAGTCAATGTGTTTTTTTTTTCTTTTCCAAGTAAAGTCTGCCATGTGATATAGTTTTCACATGTTTCCATCATTAGATCCAAGTTCATCGAACCTTTCCAAAGATCTGTCGTTCACCTTAACTGCAATTGTAGCTCAAGTACGATCCCTTCTCAGACTTCGATTTCGCTCACAGATCACATATTTTCTTAAGTATCGCATGTCTGATACCAAAAGCAGTTCCTGATGCGGATCCCTGTCATAAAATATAAATTACACCTTTTGCACATCCATCAGTCATGAAGCCCCTAATCACCATACAACCGAACCATTTAGCCGGTAGCTGTACTCGTTTGACATCATATTACCCGATGATATTCTCCGAATTGCAACTCATTGGATTATTCATACATCTCCATGCAATCCAGCGCAGCAACAACAAAACAAAAACTGCATCTCCCCTTTTCCAAAAATACACTTTCGGTGTTCGGTCTCGTTAAATTGTTTACACACCGAGAGCCGAGAGAGTCACATTCGTCGGATATTTAAGGCGAAATTCCCTAGCAAATCTTGCCGTACTTCTGCTTCGTTCTGTTTACATTTCGCATGTGTGCGCGCAACAATCACAAACAATTCTCGAGTCTTTAACCTCATTTCGTAATATGTGTTCCCAAGTATTAATAACAATAAAACATATTTAACCAGAGTTACAGTACGAAGTAATACAAGACGACATACATGTCAGTACTATAAAAGTATCTACAACCTAACAGATGCATGAAGACAATGAAAACGACAAAAAAAAATGGCATTTTGCAATTTAACAATATAAGGTCCCCCGGTGCACTGAGGTCGGGACTGTAAAGGTACACCGTGTGCCATAGTACGCTCCAACCCCACCCCCCATCCTTCTGCACAAACGTTAAATTATTTTTTTTTGTATCTTCATGTGTACGTACATTTTGTCAGAGAGTGGGAAAGTCATTAACCTCGAGATTCATATTTTGTACTGGCCCTCTTCTCGGCGGTCCTCCCTGGCATTTTTCTTAATATTAAGTGCAAGGCACGTGGTTAAGATGGGGGAGGCGGGGGGCTTCTGCATGCAATTGCATTCAATTTAATTTGGGGTACAAAACGGTTGTGTCGTCGTTGTCGTTTGCGCTCCTTGGGAGAATCTTCACTTGACCACAGGTGGTGGTGGTGGTGACTTCTTGGTTGATGGAGATCTCGTTGCTTTAATTCGTCGATTGAACTGCGCGCAATTGATTAAATTGATTTATTCAGAGACCGACGAAAGTGGTAGTGCAGTTTAGTCATCTCGAGGATTACACATCATCATCGGAGCTCGGGCAATTGTTGGGTGATTTGTGTGATTTCGGGGTGTCAATGCACCCGCGCGGAAGCTTTTATTTATTTATTTTTTTTTGCATTTTGTGAGTGCATTTGATTTGGACTGAAGTCACGTTCGGTAAATATGATGAAATTATGCATATCTTTCTCTCTCACTGTTGGAAGTTATTTTTCAGCAACGACGACGACGACGACGATGGCGATGGTGATGATGATGAGATAGGGTGACTCTGTATTTGTATTAATTTCTTTGTTAGTTGTGGGGGATTAATGGATTTCAGAATTTTCCGATTATTGGTCTCTGGGTGGGATAAATAGAAAAGCAATTAAGCGCAGGCGAATGGCGCATGCAGCTTTTTTAATTTACGAAAAGAAAAATAAACACAAGTACTGCCACACCATTTGGGGGATGATGAACGGAAATGGGGATGAAATACTTTTAATTTTTAAATCTGTTTTCCAGTTCATTTATCCATGCGAAAATTGCATCCATCAGGGAAGTCTTTTTTTTTTTTTAATTTTTTGTTTATACGAATGATTGGCGATTAAGCTTTAAGGCTATAGTCACGTTTTGATTCGAGGAATAACTTTGTTTTATATTTTGTTGATAAAGCTGGCTGCCAAGGCTGGTCAAGGGTAGTTCATTCAACTTCTAACTTCTACGTGCCAACAGTGGTGTTGATATTTGCCTGACATCATCCAAGTTTTGTAACCTTTAGGCGATCAATCCCTATAAGTATAAGATTGAGTTTTTTTTTTTTTTCTTTTTTAATTGCTTTGTAGTATTGTAACTCAGGAAATACAGAGTCGTTTTCCACATCGTTAGTTTTGTCGTTTAGGGATCTTTGCAACGAAGATTTGTGGGTGACTTCCCATGAAAGTGAACTCCAAAGCATGAACCACCCAACCATTAACATAGAATTCACTTTGTAGCTTTAGATATTGTCCAAAGGAAATCACAAACAATTCGTTACATTGATCTAAATATTGGGGGTTCACAGCGACATAGAAGAAATAGGGGAGACCACATATCGTGTCATTCCTTTCCACTTTTTTTCTGACTTACTTATTTATGTATGTCCTGTATCCACTTGTAGGTCCTAGGACTCCACAACTAATAAATCCAACGCGCTATCGTTTACGGCTCCCGGCGATGTGTCTCAGTTCTCCCCAACTGCTGTGCGTCCTTCTCGACTGTTCTGCGCCATGTTTTTCACGGACCGCCGAATTTTGTGCCATCAATTGCATAGCATGGTTCGCTATGGAACTGTCACCTATTCGGAACGTGTGCCCAATCCACTGCCATTTCCGTAATTGGATGGTAGTGCCTATTGGTTCCCGACGCGTTCTCTCGTAAAGGTGTTCGTTAGAGATGCTGCGCAGACACCTGTTAATGCACGTTTGCAGCTTTTTCGTGATAGTCATGGCCACTCTTCAAGTGCTGCATTCATATACCTATAATACCAATGTTGAAGCGGAATAGTCTTAGCTTGGCATTCAAACTGATTGCATTGCTTCGCCATATTTTGGACAACATCCCGAACATGGACTTTACTTTGGCGATCCTGTTGGCTATATCCAGTTCGGTTACACCATTGGTCGAGACAATACTTCCGAAATACAGGAACTCCTCTACTGTCTCTACCGGTTGTACCGCAATGCATATTTGAGCTGATGAATTTGTTCCAAGGCTGATCATTTTAGTGTTTGTCGAATTAATTTTCAGCCCGACGACGTCTGCCTCCCTCCCCACATCTGTCACACACACTTAAAGGTCAATTGTGAAGCCATAGATCTAACTATTAGACCACTCAGTGACAAATAAAACCACGCGGAGCTTTTGATAAAGGGATGGATGCTCATGACGCCTAAGCATACCTAATTGCCGAAGTCATCAAGGAAGGAGGCCCTAGATGGAGCATTCTTTTACGCGCTAGGACTGGGCATATACATATAAGGTGGAGAATGGTTTCCTCCTTCTCCTCGTCCCTACGGCTTCTACAGAAGTCGCTGGAGAAGAAGCCATGTCTTTTTTTCATATTGGCCCATAAGACAGTGTCCAGTGAGAACACCGATAACGCAGCTGATCTGTAATCGCTTTAGCTTACCCAACTTGGCGCCACTTTTCTGATCCAGCTCGAAATGTGACACGTTGAGCCGTTCTTCCATCTGTGCTTGGCCTTGTGATTAGGATGTAAGTGTGCATCGAATTCCTGCGTTACTTAGGTGGCGCTACAGTTCAGGGTGAACCGTGTTCTCAACCAACAAGCCTCTCCATTTAGCTCGGTCTTTAGCTAATTGCCTCCAGTTGGGCACTCCAAGTTGGTCGAGGTCCCCTTGAACTTGTGCGCGCCAACTACGGCGATGATTCCCTCTACTGCGTCGTCCCTCGGGGTTAAGTTCGAAGACTCTGCGGGCCGGAGCGTTGGTGTCCATTCGCTCTACATGTCCTAGCTATCTCAGACTCCAATACGCAGTTTTTTGACTAGGTCGATGTCGCTGTACAGCTCGTATAGTTCGTGATTGAATCTTCTCCTACAAAACCCATCAACGCAAACCGGACCGAATATCTTACGAAGAATCTTTCTCTCGAAGCGATCAAGGATATCCTTGTCCTCTTTGAATAAAGTCCATGTTTCGCCATAAAGCAGGACTGGGATGATCAGTGTCTGATATAGTCTCCTTAGTTGTTCGAGATCGGACTTTACTGTTGAATTGCCTTATACGTCCAAAAAAAGAGCGATTGGTAAGAGTTATTCTTCGATTGATTTCTGCGCTGATGTCATTCTCAGAGTTTATAGCAGAGCCAAGGTAGACAAAGTCCCTTACTATCTCGAAGTTATAGCTGCCCACGGTGACGTTCTGTCCAATTCGTCGGTGTTGGCTTTCCCTTCTGGTTGACAGCATATACTTGGTTTTGCCCTCGTTTATCGCTAAACCCATTTTGCCCGCTTCCGCCTTAATGCTTGCAAACGCACCGGTGACAGCCCGCTGAGTTCTTCCAATAATGTCTATATCGTCGGCGTATGCAAGCAGTTGTACAGGCTTGTAATAGACTGTGCCACCGGTGTTGGCTTGTGAGTTCCGCACAATCCGTTCAAGTGCAATATTAAAGAAGTCACATGACAGCGCGTCACCTTGTCTAAAACACTTTTTGACATCAAAGGTCTCGGTGAGGTCATTACCGACCTTGATGGAGCAGCGAGCGTTATCCATCATCAGCCTGCATAGACGGACAAGTTTGGCAGGGATGTCAAAACTAGACATGGCTCTATAAAGCTCTTCTCTATAGATGCTGTCATAGGCGGCCTTGAAATCGATAAAGAGGTGGTGAGTATCGATTTGGAATTCTTTAGTTTTCTCCAGAATCGGCCGAAGTGTGAAGATTTGATCGATGGTGGACTTTCCTGGCCTGAAACCGCACTGATAGGGTCCAATCAGGCTGTTGATAAAAGGTTTCGGGCATTCACACAATATCGCAGAAAAGATATTGTATGCGATGTTGAGGAGACTGATGCCTCTATAATTGGCGCAGTTGAGGGTGTCTCCTTTCTTGTGGATCGGGCAAACGATGCTGAGATTCCATTCATCAGGCATACACTCGTCTGACCAAATCTTAGAGATGAGTTGTTGGAGTTGGGTTTTAGCACTCTACCAATTCATCCCCAGTTGCCTTGAAAAGTTCGGCCGGTAAGCCGTCAGGTCCAGCAGCCTTGTTGGATTTTAGCTTGGATATTGCTATCCTCACTTCGTTTTAGTCAGGTGGACGGAAATTTTGACTATCATCGTCTATGTTGAATGGTTCATTCTGCCTGACAGCAGGATGTTCGTCTTCGTCGCCGTTATACAGTCTGCAGAAATAGTTTTTCCATATTCTCAGCACCGACTGTGATTCTACTACGAGGTTTCCATTTTCATCTCTACAGGTTTCTGTACGGGTATTACTTCTCTGACACGTTCTTTTTACCTTTTGGTAAAACTTCCGTACATTGTTCCTGGAGTATAAACTCTCGATATTCTCAAACGCGCGCTTCTCATGCTCTTTCTTCTTCTTTTGGAGAAGCCGATGTTCGTCCCGTCTCTTTTGCTCGTAGAGCTCACGAGCAGCTCTCGTCTTCCTTTGTAGCGCCGCTTTGTATGCCTCTTGTTTTGCTGCATGCACTCGCCGGCATTCTTCGTCAAACCAGGGGTTTCGCGGTTTCGCGGTGGTGGGCGAGCGAGACCCAGCACATCAGTCGCGGCGTTTCTGATGGCATGTTGGCAACGTTGCCACTGGTCTTTGGCACTTGATGCTGGCGGTATAGGGGTGATTGAGAGATTTCGGGATACGCGTTCAGCGAAGAGTCTGACGGTCTCTTGCGATTGTAGCTTTTCAACGTTAAATTTTCTCACAGTGATTCTTCTTGGTTGCTCAGTTTGGGATATCCGCATTCGTACCTTGGCTACAACAAGGTAATGATCCGAGTCTATGTTCGCCGCTCGGAAAGTCCGGACATCCAGAATACTGGAGGCATGTCTTGCGTCGATCGCAATATGATCAATTTGGTTGATCGTTACATGATCATTAGACTGCCATGTCTGCTTATGAATATCGAGATGAGGAAACCATGTGCTTGCTATGGTGGCATTTCGCTCCACAGCGAAATCAATAAGCCTTAGTCCGTTATCAGACGTGGTGTCGTGTAGGCTATGCTTACCGACTGCCCTACCAAAGACGTCCTCCTTTCCTATTTTGGCGCTAAAATCGCCCAATACGATTTTAACGTCGTATTTAGGACATTGCTCATATGTCTTGTCGAGGAGCTCGTAGAAACATTCTTTGGTGGCAGGGTCCTTTTCTTCCGCGGGGGCATGAACACATATTAGGCTTATGTTAGCAAATTTAGCCTTGATCCGGATAGTCATAATAGTCGGAAGCTTAAGACTTCTTGCCTAAGTCTGCCGCGTATGACAAATCCGCATCCGAATAAGCGTTGCCTGTTGCCTCTGTAGCAGTCACCGTAGTAGATGTCACAGTTTTTCATCCTCCTTTTGCCTGGCCCATCCCATCGCATTTCCTGGATGGTGGTAATATCTGCTTTATAGCAGTCTAGGGCCTCTGCTTGTTGTTCGGCTGCACGTGGTCTGTAAAGGGACAGAACATTCCACGTACAGATCCGAAAGTCGTTGTCCTTATTTCGTTTGCTGGGGTCGTCATTAGTTGAGTCATCCTTATCCATGGCTTTTGGTTGTTTCGGAACCATGAGTTTTTTACGTGGTAGGGAAGTTACCCCGATGGCACAATCCCCACCCTGGAGGGCCAGTTCCTTAATTAATCCCCTAGGACGAGGGGCCGGGTACACCGGTGCCAGTAGTCCACTACGGGAGTATGAGCGCTGCCGTTGGCCCATTAAGGGCTCATCCGCCACCATCTCTATTCCAGTGCCCTGACCAACATTGGAAATTCCTTACCGACCTGTGATCCGAATACGTCGAAGCAGCTCGCGCAAGGTATTCACTAAGTTCAACCTAACTGGAACTATAGACGCCACCATTGACTCCGTCTAGAGAATTCGTCCGCTGCCGCCTGGAACAAGAAGAAGTGCTCTAGTGGAAAAGTACTCTTCCCCCCTCTCTCATCTGCTGCCGCCAAGAATCCTCCAAACGGGGTTGGTTACCCATTTCTTGAATTAAGGTACTAGGCACCCGGCTGTCATCGCGTGGAGGTTGAGAGTAGGAGTTGGTAGGCCTCAGCTGGGTGAAAACGCTTGTGTTTTCATATGATCGCATGCACTACCGTTTGACAACTTGCTAATAATAGGTGACCGATTATTTGCGATGATGGGAATTGAGCTAGTGCAAGTCTTACACTCCTTATTTGGCTCATCTTTAACCTGTTTTTTTGTGAGATTTCGTGAGTAGATCTTTTTCCATAAGTCTCATAAGTAAAGTACGAAGAGTGGCGTCAAGTGCCCCGGTAGCCATGACAGGCGAGCCGTGTTGTATCTGGTGAGTAGATTAAGTTTAGTTTTGCACTCCCTTATTTGTTGCGATTTTATCATGAGGCCCGAGCAGATGTCAATTTGCCTGCCTACCCTAGAGTTTTTGGTTAGTATTTCCACTGACTTCATTGCATGATAGTTACTACCCGCAGCCTCCAAAAAGTGACTTGTTCTTCGGGTAAGATTATATTGCAAGGTGCTGCTTCCCTAAATATTCAGCTAATGGCAGAATTTCCATAGATAGGATCTCCCTACTGAGCCTACAAAATATGATCAATGAGGACCTGCTGAATTCCTGAAGCCTGGCGCATGTAAAAACCTAATTCTTACGTGTCGGCTCACGTTAATTTTTTAAGTGCATCCACATTTTAAAATGCTCATCCATCACTATGAGCTGTCTACCCCTAGTCACTTCAAACAGAAATATCTCAACCAATTTATCTAGATCTAGATCTGAATAAAAAGTAAAAGCTAAAACAAGCCTGATGTAATGAGATGATAAATACCTTTTCAAAAGCCATTAACTCATCGAAACGCTGTCGTCGTTGTCGATCGCTACCGCTTTCCATCTCACATTCACATCTCGTTCTCGACATCGACACCCACTCACTGCTGAGAGTATCTGACGCATGAAGAGAAAATGTATCCATATGAATCTCTCTTCTCTATAAATATGTATGACATGCAGAACGTTCTAATTAAGTAGACGATCACCTCCAAAGAGAGAGAGAGCGAGAGCCCTCTCTTGGCATCTTGATTGATGTGATTACTTCATAGTTCGCATACTTTTTGCGCGCGCAATCGGGCAACTTCGTTGAGACGAAAACAAGAAGAAATCCCGTCAGGTTATTGACTTTTTGAACCACATTTCGCATGATCGTTTACACACTCTCTCTCTACTATAGAACATGATCAGAGAATAAAGAGATACAGATACAGAGATACGCGACAGCATGACGACGCGTCGATCGTTCTATGAGACGAGATGTATTCTCTGAATGGGGGAGGAGGTAATGAACTCGCATTACAAATTGTCTGTACTATACAACCCGGCTCTGTTTGTATCTTCTGTGGATATGGTCTCATTTAAAAAAAAATAAAAAATAAAGTTTCTTTTTTTTATTGAAATTTATTTGCATTCGCAGATACAACACCACTCGGGTGGTACGCTGGTGGGTTGTGTAAATATTGATCTTCGTCGTAATTGAATGAGAGTTCCGCGTGTTCCTCCTCATGCACTCTATGAATTATTTTTCGCCCTTTTTCCGCATACCTGATTCAATCATATGTAGGTGTAGGTACATGCTCCCCTCAAAGTCATTGACTTTGTACGAAGGGTTTACATAATAAGGTCAACAAGGAGACATGCACGAGGGACGTTGGTTAGAAGGATATAACGCCTGGACACGCAAACCTAGACCCAATTTGACTGCAATGCTCTGTACCTAGTTTTTGTTGCTTCCACTTACGAATTATCGCAACTTTTCTAGGAAAATATATATAATTTTCTATTTATTTGTATAGTTTTGTTTCTTTTTCTAATTTGCTTTTCCTTACTGATAAGGCGATGGGGGAAGCAGGCAGCCAGTAGTGCGATGTTGACTCAAACTATTCGAGTGCATTCAACTTTCGGTTTTCAAATGCTTTCACTTTTACAATTGCGTTGTTGTTGGTGGTGGTGATTGTGAACACTTGGTGTTCTGTAACTGATAATATTTGAATAGCTTCAATGAGTCTGTGACTTTTCTGTTCCCCAGCCAGCGCCGTGCCGTTGTCCGTTTAAAGTTTGAAGTACAAACAGAGTGGGTTGGGAGTGGAGTAGATTAGTCATTACTGGTTAGGGGTTTCGGTTTTATATTTTTTCCACCCACTTGAGGTATACTAGAAATCTTTATTTGTTGTGTTCTATAAGTTGTTTGGCTGGTGTTGACCCCGTTTTGTAAATTCGTGTGCGTAATAGTTTTTTTTTCTGTGAAAATCGGCAAAAGTGCCAAAACATCAATTAGACATTCACCCAATATGTGAACCACATGTTCAAATACCGATGGCATAGTTTTCTTTTCTTGTTTAATGACACCAAAATAATGCGAAAAATAAAGCAATTTGTAGAAAATTTGTATTCAGTTTTTGAAAATTTGACACACGGTACATAAATATTACATTAGGTGTGTTCTTTAACTGGAGCACTGAATGTGTGTTTATGAGAAGAAATGAGTGGATGATATGAGTCACATAAGATTGTGAACGTTCAGATCTCGCCATAAGGAAACTCATAACTCATTCGGGCATGTTCACAATATAGTGTACAAAAATACAGTGATGCTCTGTAGTAGTCCTTAGATATTAAAATTTCAAGATCACTCTCGATCTGGATTACATTTTCGTTGTAGTTGGAAGTACGAATTCTCAACCATTTTGAGGAAATGAAGCAAACTTCTTTCTATACTGAATGACGTGTTTTGCCTTTTCACTATTGTGAACTTAATTTATATGCCATTTATATACCCACTAGCTGGTTGTACCCGCTTCGCTGGATCTTTAAATGTGCGATTTCAAGTACACTTCTTTAGAGCACTCTCCGTTTTGTCATTAAAATAGTTCACCCGCTAATCCTTTATGAGGGTCGCGAGGGTAGGATAATTAGGGGCACTCTTCATCATTTTTGAACCTCCACCGTCGACTTCAACTCATCTGGGGAAATCCCTAGACGGCTCCAAGAGAGATGTTGGACTTGATCCAACCATCTATTTATAGGCCTACCGAGGGGTCGCTAACATGATAGTGCGGCAATCATGACACGCCTTGGAAACCAGCTGGGGACACGCTATACGCGACGAAACCGTCAGAGCATAAATCCTTCCGTTCGAAAAAGTAGCTGCTCTACATTGAGTGCCTCGCGTACTCTGGTGTTACGCAACACCGCGAAGAAACCTCTTTCAGCAGCTTGTATCCGCGACTGTAGGTGAGAGTTGGAACATATACCAAGTTAAAAACCGATAATTTGGTTTGAACACTATAGGTAAGTTCGGCCTTCCTTATAACGGATTGACCAAACTCTCTCAAAATTGATCCAACTTGACCATTTCTAAAGAATAACTCGACATTGCTTTTTCCATCACTCGTGAATAAGACCCCGAGATACTTAAACGTATGCAGCTGCTTCATTGAGACTCTACAAACATGGAGAGTGTACTGAATAGGCATTATGGAAAAAATCAATACTTCCGACAAACGACCAAGGATGACCAAATCATCCCCAAAAGAAGATGACTAATCCTTAAGTCCCCCACTTTGCAACATTCTCTGCCACAGCTGCACTGTAGCATCCAGTCCATATATGCAATGAAGAGGTAAGGTGACGAAAGGCACCCTTGGCAGAGTCCAACCCCCACAGTGAAGGGTATTGATTTACCGCCATTTACCCGAACACAGCTTCTATAGTTTGTATGTAAATATTGTGTCGCACTTAATAAGGAACTCCAGAGTTTGCCTCGAGGAACCCTAACACGTGCTTTCGCCAAATATACAAAACAGATGTATACAGGTTCAGCATACTCCCAGGTCTTCTCAAGAACCATTCTGAGAGTGAATAACTGGTCGGTTGTGCTTCTGCCGAAACCACTGCTCATCCGCCAAACTATCCTCAACCAGAGCTCTGGAACGCATTTCTAGCACCTTAGCAAAGACGTTTCCACGGGGACTTAAAAGAGATACCACCTTTAGTTGATTCAATCTCTTTTGTTCCCCCTTTTACAAAGAGGGACAATCATCAGGTGTTTCACCGCATTCCTATGCCACTTTAATGACACGTGAGAGCCATTGCACTCACTCAAAGCATTTAGCATTTCTGGCCCGATTTCATCCACATCGGTAGATCCGCCAACTTGTAGCGATTTGATCGCCAAAGTCTCGAGCATAGCTCTGTCTCTTGGTAATCAAGTGAGAGAAAAAGCAGGTAAATTTATGACCTTTTTGGGAATAGCGTCATAAAAGTTGCATTTATCAACTTAATCCCATTTTTTTTTACAATATAAACATAATATATCCTTCATTCCTTGTGCAATTGGTTTTTCCCAGATTAGCGAAGGGTTTTAAAAATATCGTAAAATGAAAACAAAATACTGCCTGTTCGTAATCAAGTGAGACAGAGTGTACATATGGTCGCGTATACATACCATATTGCCGAATCTCTTAACTGCAAGAAGGTTTAATATATCCTAATTAATAAAATTTAAAATGTCTTAGATTTGACATTCGCACTGATAATAATTTTTTTCAATGTTTACTGCAGAAGAGATCACACACAAAAGTTCAAAACAGCGATAGCCTCTGCTGCATGGCTGCTGGCAGTGGTCTCCACTAAAGGAAATATAGCTCAAATGAATCTTAGACGAATTTACTAAAAATCATTTCTTTTGTTTTTAAATCCAATGAGCCATTGTTGAGTCAGGACAGTGTGAATTTAATTTGAACCCCCTTTCTGCCACTTAGAACTCGAATGCTCAGTTCCTGTAAGTGGCAGAACAATTTTTAATACAATCTTCCCCGGGGAATGCAGATCATAACAGTGAAAACCGCATCCAAATCCCTGCAGTGGTTCCCGAGATTATTGCAGTCATTCACGTTTTGGGGACTTCCTTTTATACGATGTAGTTTGTTCGATGAACATGAATATGCGTGCACTCCACTGGTGGGCCATTGATTGGAATGACCCACGCATATCTGTAATATTTTTATATCTCAAATAATTCTATTTTTGCTTATTATTTCTATTATAAAAATCATAGAATAATGATTTAGACCTCAATCTCTTCAGTAGGGAATGTACTAATTGAGGAATTAAGTCATATTCAAATCAGTTCAGCCATTTCGTAGTCATATGTGTGTAAAGCATAGAAAAATTATTTTTGTCAGTAAAAAAAACATATAAAATGGATTTAAGAACCCAATAACGGATTCAGGATACTTTCTTTCTTTCTTTATTTATTTTCTTTATTTCATCTAATAGAGTATAATAATCTCTTACAGACTAAATAACAAAATTAAGAAGTATTTTGGATACAAAACAAACATTCATAAAATAAACTCATACAATTATTTTATTTTAAATAAATAAGAAAGGAAGCTTAACAATCAAACATTATCAGATAAGATTAATAGTAGATTATTTTTAAATTTAAGTCTGGAACAATTAAGAAAAATATCTACTGATGCTAATATAGAGTTAACTTCAGTGATGCAACGAGCAATTGGCTCATTTTGACCGTAATTAGTCCGGTGTATACTTTCACGGAAGTGGAACTGAGCGCGTAGCATTCGAGAAGGAGAATAAAAATCAAGCATAGATAGCAAGGTAGGACACTGAATTTGATAATGAATTAAGTCTCTGACCAGCATAACGCAAAAATATTTACGACGACATTCTAAAGTATTTAAGTTAAATAACAATAATCTGGTTTTATAGGATGGCGTTTCGATACGCCAATTTAGTTTGAAAAATAAAAATCTAGTAAAACTTCTCTGTACTCTTTCAATTCGATAGGAGTGCAAATTGTAAGAAGGATTCCAAATAACACTGCAATACTCCAAGTGAGGTCTAACTAAAGAAATGAAAAGAGTTTTCAGTGTGTAGGGATCAGTAAAATCTCTTGAGTTACGTTTAAGGAAACCTAGCAGAGAATTAGCCTTGCACACAATATAGTCAATGTGTTCATTGAAAGTTAGGCGAGGATCAAGCAAGATACCCAGGTCCTTTTTTGAGGTCACTCTATCAAGTGGACTGTTTTTAATGTAATAACAATGCAAAATGGAAGTAAAAGACCTAGAAAGTGTGAAACATTGACACTTCGAAGTATTCAGGGGCAAATTGTTAACAACACACCATTTGTCCACTGCATTAATGTCTTCCTGCAAAAGATTGCAATCGTTTTTAGTTTTAATTGCACGAAATATCTTTAGATCATCAGCAAACAAAAGACATTCAGAATGCTTGATGACGTCCGGAAGATCATTAATAAAAAGTAGGAATAACAACGGGCCAAGGTGGCTACCTTGTGGGACGCCCGAAGTTACATTAATAGGTTTAGACAGAGTGTCATTAATTTTCACAAATTGGATCCGATTACTCAAATAAGACTCAATCCAATCAAGTAAATTTGAGTGGAAACCCAAGCAGGAAAGTTTCCTTATTAATGTTTTGTGGCTAACCCTATCGAATGCTTTTGCAAAATCAGTGAAAACCACATCAGTTTGCAGGCCGATCTCGAATTTTTTTATAACAAAATTGCAGAAAATCGACAAGTTTGTACATGTAGATCTGCCCTGAATAAACCCATGCTGCTGAACAGAAATAAAATTCTTTACTAAGGAAGACACCTTGTTTGTAATTAGCTTTTCAAACAATTTCGGAATGGAAGCGATCTTGCAAATAGGACGGTAATTGCTAACGTTTTGCTTAGGACCGGATTTATGGATCGGCACAATGTGAGATATTTTCCAAATATCTAAGAAACTTCCAGACGCGATTGATTTTGATAGGATAAGATGAAGTGGGAAAGATAAAGAAGTTGCACAGTTCTTAAGTAAGATAGGAGAAATACCATCAGGACCTTCACTAAAATGTATCCTAAGTTATTCCTCTTCTTACGACAAATTGATTGATATATATATTGTTGAAGTACCGTTACGTACTTACTCCCTATTCGCGGACAAACAGAAAAAATTCGTTCTCTTTTATAGATGTAGAGATGACTCCACTGTAACTATTTCCTAGATCAGAGTTAATATTTACCGAATTTCAAAGCCATTTGGTCATATGTCATTTACGAGTACGTGTACATAAGAGAGAGAAGAATATTTTCATTGGAAAATTGTATTTTAATTATTCTGAAGTTAAGCGATTTTTCTGGCATTTTTTAAAAATCGAGAAACTCACGTAACATAACTCCGAAAGTGGCCAATCTCCGATGGCCAGACAACTTTGGCCAACACTTAACAAATCTAGGTCCATCAGGCTCTTGAACCACAAGAGAGGTACTCTCTCTGAAATAGCAAACGTTCTCACCAGACACTGCGTCATAGGAAGACATGCCCAAAGACTAGGCATCCGCTACAACGATTTTTGCAGAAGCTGTAGTGATGAAGAGGAGGAAGAAACCATTAGTCACTTCCTATGCGCTTGTCCTGCGTTCGCCAACATAAGGAAGGCCACCGTAAGTGAATACTTTTTCCATGATCTTAGTGATCTCAGCAATGCCTGAACGGCTAAAATGAACGCTTTCATACAACGAAGCAAATGATTCCCAGAGTAAGAGGGTGACTCACCTACCTTACATATTGGCAGTACAATGGATCTACTTCTGTTTTAAGTGCAGCTTCATCGAGGGCCGATCCTAACCAACCAACCAACATACCTCCGAAATCATTAAATTGTATAAGCCATTGTTCCTTGTCTAAGTCCTTTACTGACATCGAACGGTTCGGTGGTGTTCTTTCCGACTTTGATGGAGCAGTGGGAGTTCTCCATCGTCATTCTGCACAAACGAACAAGTTTGGCAGTGATGCCGAGAATAGACATGGCTCTTTATAACTCGTCTCTCTATACACGCTATCATAGGCAACTTAAAAATCGATGAAAAGATGATGCGCATCGATCGTTACCGTGCTATCAGGTTGGCGACTGCCCGGTACGCCAAGAAATAGATAGTTGGATCAAGCCGACATCTCTCCTGGAGCCGTTTAGGGATTCCTCCTGATGAGTCAATGGCAGAGGATCGAGAAGGATGGAGGGTCCACCTGAGCATCTTACCCCCGTAAGCCTCATGAGGGATTAGCGGGCCATTGAAAATGTATGTAAAAATGTATGTGCATATGTATGTATGTATGTATGTGTGTTTTTTCCAAGATCTACCGTAGTGTGAATATTTGGTCAGTGGTGGACTTTCCCGGCCTGAAACCGCACTGATAAGGACATATCAGGTTCTTGACGATCGGCTTAAGGCATGCAGACAAGATCTTACATCCGGTATTGAGGAGACTTTTACCTATGTAGTTGGCTATCAGTTGTAGATCAGAGGGTCTCCTTTCTTCAGGATTAGACAAAGGATGCTAAGATTCTAGTCATCGGGCATACTTTCGTTCGACCAGATTTTGCAGATGAGCTGGTACATGCTCCTGAATAACTCATCTCCTCCTGCCTTGAAAAGTTCGGCTGCAAAGCCGTCGGCTACAGCAGCTTTTGGATTTAAGTTCAAATACCGCTATCCTCACTTCATTTTTATTGGTTTGACGAGAACTATCAGAGACTATCAACGTCACTGTTGAATGGCTCATTCTGCCTGACAGCGGAATATTGACCATCATCGCCGTTTAGCAGTCTGCAGGCTTCTGTTCTGGCTTTGAAACCCTTGCATGTTCTTTTAACCTCTTGGTAAAATTTTCGAACATCATTCCTGCAATAAAGGCTCTCAATCTCCTCGATCATTCGCTTCTCATACTCCTTTTTGTTCTTTCTGTGAAGTCGATGTTCCTCTTTTCCCCTCCACACGTAGACCTCGCGAGCAGCTCTAGTCCTTCTATGCAACGCCGCTTTGTACGCCTCTTGTTCTGCTGTATGTGCTTGCCGGCATTCCTTATCAAACCAGGGGTATCATTGTGGTGGCCGAGAGAAACCCAATACATCAGAGGCGGCATCTCTGATGGCTTGTTGGCAACGCTGCCACTGGTTTTCCGCATTTGCTGCTCGCGGTTTAGGACATGGATTGAGATTAAAAGAAACTCGATCGGTAACGGCTGCGGTGGTCTCTTGCAATTGTAGCCGTTCAACGTCAAATTTTCTGACAGTATTTCGTTGATTTCGCTCCGTTCTGGATATCCGCATCCGTACCTTGGCTACAACTAGGTAGTGATCCGAGTCCACGTTTGTTCCTCGGAAAATCCGGACGCCCATAATACTGGAAGAGTGCCTTGCATCGATCGCAATGTGATCGATTTGCTTGACAGTTTTTCGGTCAAAGGAGAGACATCTTCCCTTGTGAATATCGAGACGTGGGAACCACCTACTAGCTACTACAAAGATTTGTCCCGCCGCAAAGTCGAATAGCCTGAGTCCGTTGTCGGATGTAATGTCGTGCAGGCTGTGCTTTCCGATCACGCTACTAAAGACATCCTCCTTTCCTGGCTTTGCCTTAAAATCACCTAGGACAATTTTAACGTCATGACTAGAGCATTGCTCATACGTCTTGTCTAAGAGCTGGTGGGAGTCATTCTTCGTCGCATCGTCCATCTTCTCGTGAGGGGCGTGAGCGCATATTAGGCTAATGTTGGCGAATTTAGCCTTGATACGGATAGTCATGAGGCACTCATTTGCATGCCGGAAACTCAAGACTTCTTGCCTAAGTCCGACTCTAAAAACAAATCCGCACCCGAATGGACACTGTCCTTGTTGTCTGTAGCAATCGCCGTAGTAGATGTCGCAGTTTTTAATTCTCCTTTTGCCTAGTCCATCCCATCGCACCTCGTGAATGCCGGTAGTGTCTGCTTTGCAGCAGTCTAGGGCCTTCGCAAATTGTTCGGCTGCACGTGGTTTGTAGAGGGACCTAACATTCCACGTGCAGACACGAAGGTCGTTGTCCTTCTTACGTTTGCTTGGGTCGTCAACAATACAATCATCCGTATCCGAGGTTGTTGGTTGCTTCGTAACCGAAGGTTTTTTACGTCGTAGGGAAGTTAACCCAACGGCACAACCCCCAGCCTACAGGACCAGATCCTTATTTGCAACCCCTGGGATGAGGGGCCGGATACACCGATGCCAGTCACCCACTATTCATGCCAAAAGGCGTTCAGCAATGCATGGGTCTCAAACTAGCTGTGATGTATTGACTGTACATGGCGGTTGTGAGACCGAACGAACCCCACAGGCGGATCAGTAGAAATGCAGTGAAGTGGGAGGGTTATGATCCCATATTTTCGGATCATAACTTCGCTGATAAAAGGAAGAAGAAGAAGGCGGTTGTGAGACCTATTTTAACATATGCCTCAGTAGTTCCTGAGTAGGAATACCCACTTTTAAACCTCACCAACATCCCCAGGACAGCCTGAACAACACCTACGGCGGTTATAAAGACTATGCTAAGTCTCATTCCACTGAACCTATAAGTAGCAATAAAAAATGAATTCTGCGCCCAGCTGCTGGACTGCACCGACAGCTAAAGCGACAAAAAATAATACAAACGGCGACCACGACGACCACCCTTCCTGCAAGTGGAATCTGATGAAATTGGGGTGACATCTTCCATGCCGCCAATCTTCATCGACAAACGCGCCAAAACACGGAGTGTAGACTGAGCGCCAGATCCTGAAGTTTTCGTCTTGTTGCCACCAGTTGCACGAAGCTTGATGTGCAGAGGTGTGATGCCAAGAGTTTCACCTCATCACGATCAGCCTTCACTTTCATGCCACCGGTAATACGGGCAATAGTTTCACGGCCGGACAAGTTGGTAACATGAGCGCATGTATCGTTGAAACTGGCATAGATGTGAGCGACTACAAATACGAGATCACCATCCCGCCTTTGTGGTCCCAGAGAAACCTGGACTTCTATAAAACTGGAGCTGGACTTATTTTTAGGTTTTTTTCTTTCTTGATAGCATACTGAGTGGATGCTTTCTTACTGAAATCGTGAATTCCAGCCATAAGCTTTCAATCGGATTCAAGTCCAGTGTCTGGTCAATACCAAGTTGTGATACTCAAGCCTTTCTCAAATTATGCTTCGAATTTTTATCCTGCTGAAATGTCCATCTTCAAAACATGATATCCTCTGCATAAGTGAACATCACATTCTTCAGTACATTGACATATTCGTGCTGGTCCAAGTTTTCCTTAATCCAGTACATCGGATAAATCTCATTCCAGGAGAATGATGCTCCGTGTTTTACACACTTTTTGTGTATTTGGCTGAAAATTATTTGTTAGAAGGACGTCTGTCTTACATACTTTTTGCCATAAGTTCCGATTGAGCTTATCTTTGTTTTGTCACTCCACAAATATTTCTGCATTTTTGTTATCCCTTCTGCGCCTGTCCATTGGCGGCAGTAATTTGCAAACTCTAAACTATCTCCTAAGCCTGAATCTGTGAGGAATCAAAATTCTGATATATCATATTTGTAAATGTAGATGTAGATGTATTTTATTGAGAAGTGCAAGTGCACTGCGACCTATAAAAGATCTATTGTGCCCCTCTTACTAACTCTCTAGCCGATGATATACTCGGTCTAGAGCACTTCCTCCAGTCCAGCTGCTACAGCAAACCGGAGTATCTTCAGTGGATCCAGCGAAGGTAAATCCGTTTCTGATAGGAGGTAGGCACCGAAGTGATTCCTTCTTTTGTCGATCAGTGCTTCGCATTCCATAAGAAGGTGGTGCGCTGGTGTTTCTGCGAAGTCCCTGCGGAATCTGCAGTGTTCGTCTCCCTCTATTCGCAGTTTCCTAAGGTGGTCCATAAGTCTGTAGTGACCTGTTAACATGCCCGCTAAGATGCGAAGTCGATTCTCACTAACTCTTAGGCAGGCTCTGCTTCTTTTCTGGTTGTATTTCCCCAGAAGTTCCTTTGCCTATCTTATTTGGGGGATATCGTCCCAATGTTTAGCACATTTGTTCTCTTCTTCTTTCCTTAAGTCTCCCCTTATTTTGTGGGGTCCTATCCCACAGAAGGATTCTGGTCCAAGGAACGGCGTGTCTGATCCGTTTCTAGCTGGTTCATCAGCTGCTTCGTTCCCCTCCACTCCTACATGTCCTGGTACCCAGTAGAGAGTTACTTTGTTTGTTTCTCCCAGTTTGTTGATCCTGGTGACACATTCCCATACCAGTTTGGATCTGATCTCATGCGAGGCCAGTGCTTTAATAGCGGCTTGGCTGTCTGATAGTACCGCGATATCCTGCCCGCGATATTTCCTGTCTAAGTTGAATTGTGCGCATTTTTCGATCGCGTGAACTTCTGCTTGAAATATACTGGGGAATATTCCCAGTGATTCTGAGTATATGTCCCAGTGCCAGCAGATGTTTTCGATCCGTCTGTGTACCATTTAATTGCCTAACCTAACCAAACCATTTAATTGTGTGTTGTTTGAGTTGGTATTTATCGGAATCGCTGCTCCAATCTCTTTTGTTACTCAGCTTTGAGTAAAATTTCCTTTCAAAGCAGTATTTCTTGACCATATCATCTCTGGGCCAGTCCAGAAGCGGCACCGATTTGGATAGGGTTACTCCCTCTTTACTTGCGATACGTGTTCCTTTTCCGATGCCCTCTTTGCTGATTCTTAAAATGGTCTCCTTGGCGATTCGCTCTAGCACTATGTGTAGTGGAGGTACCCCTACGATCACTTCTAGAGCCGCTGTGGGATAGGTTCGCATGGCTCCCGTTATAGATATACAGGTTTATCTTTGCACTTTATTGAGGGATGTCCTCGTCGTGGTTAGTCTAGTTCTGTTAACACATGCCACTGCCCCGTAAGTGATGATGTATCATATTTAGGGCTTTACTATGGTATGGTTTTCAATGACGAACTATACGAGCTGTACAGCGACACCGACCTAGTCAAAAACTGCGTATTAGACGTTAGAGATGGCTGGGACATTCAGCCACCAACGCTCCGGCATACAGAGTCTTCGAATCTAACCCGGAGGCACGACGCAGTAGAGAGCATTCTCTCCGCAGGTGGCGGGCACAAGTTCAAGGGGAACTCGACCAACTTGGAGTGCGCAACGGTAGGCAATTACCTAAAGACCGAGCTAAATGGATAGACTTGTATGTTGAAGCCCAGGTTTGGCCCCAACTGTAGCACCTCCTTAATAAGTAAGTATGGTATGGCTTTGCAGAAGTTATAGCCAATAGAAGCGATATTTGTTGCCCACACATGGGCAGGTAGACCACTGTTCTTCTTATTTTGAATATATGAAGGCTAGAATCTGACTTTATCTCAGACATAAGATTTTTATTGAGCAAAGATGTAAAAATATCTACCAAATAGAAATAAATATAGAAAAATATGGAACTTATTTTCAAATCCTGTCAGAACTTCCAGAATCCACTTACTGCAGATATCTATAACGAATGGTCTTAACTTTTAATCTCAGCGATCAGTACCCGTTTGGAAAATGGAAATGGTTTGGAAAATCCCAAAATCTCATACAACATGATTTAAAGATTATGCTTTTTTTTTTTTCCTCTTGTACAACCCATGCCCACGTGGCAACGACACTGCGACCTGAAAGATCTATTGTATCGGAGGGTTGGAGGTAATCTAACAGACGTACTACCTCCCTTATGAAAGTGAGCATGTCTTTAGTAGCGGAGCATTTCAGTTCCATTGAAGTAAGTATCTTCTTGTGGAGAATACGTTTCCTTAACCAGTGTAGTGCCGGGCATTCACAAAGAATATGTTCGGAAGTTTCAGGCGCCTCTAAACAAAACCGACAGTCCTTCTCTTGGCACAGGTTCATCTTGTTAAGGTGGTATCTCAGGCCGCAATGGCCAGTAAGAAAGCTCACAAGCTTCTCAAAGCTTTCCCTATCTAAGTTAAGGATTTCCTTATAGGAGTAAAGCTTGATTAATCGTTTGGATTGTTTTAGACCTGGCCCACTAGTCCAGTGGTCTAGACGAAGTTTGTTTTCCCATTCGTTAATCAACGTTGTAGCTGTCGCCCAATTGACGCCACAATAAGGTTCAGGACCTATGAACACAGATTTTGAGCCAGCCCTAGCAAGCTCATCTGCAGATTCGTTGCCCACAATCCCTTGGTGTCCAGGTACCCAACCGAGTTTTACCCTGTTGTATTTGGCAAGGTCTTGTAATGCATCGTAGCAGCATTTCACGGTTCTGGAGTCCATTTGGTTGGACTACAGTGCCATAAATGCTGCTTGGCTATCTGAGAAGATATGTATTCTAGCGCTTTTGATCCCCTTGCGGAGATTGTGTTTGGCGCAAATCTCAATGGCATGGATTTCAGCCTGAAACACAGTGGGAGTCGTACCCATAGGTACCGAAATCTTTGTGTTGGGTCCAAGAATCCCAGCTCCAACTTCAGAATCCATCTTCGAACCGTCGGTGAACCAGACCAGACTTCTAGGGTCCAGTGTTGGAGCACCATTGGACCAGTTTTCGCGGTCCAATATTTCAACCTCGAATAGCCTACCAAAGCAGTGTTGCCTGATCACACTATCTGGTAAAGTGCAAAACATGTCTCTTTTAGGGATTGAGTTGAGTATCTTTAAATGTCCCACAAGGTCACCTGGTTTATACTCGTGATCTAGCTGCAGCCTGATGGCATATCTAGCAGCCATCTTCCTAATGAAGATTGGTAAGGGTGAAAGCCCAACAATAGCTTCCAGAGCTGTCGTAGGGCAGGTGCGCATCGCACCGGTAATGCCAAGACAGGCAATTCTTCGCAACTTCTGCAACTTGTTTGCCGTTGTCTGCTAGAGAGCTTTTGGCCACCAGACGATGGCCGCGTATGTGATAATGAGTCTAACCATCATTATGTACAACCAATGTATCATCTTAGGAGAGAGATCCCAAGTTCTGCCGTGTAGGCGTTTACTGGCCCACAGTGCTCTAGTAGCGCGCTCAGTGGCGGACTTGATACCATATGTGAATTCCAATTAAGTCGTTTGTCAAGAATTACACCAAGATATTTGACGTTGCTGGAATAAACTAGTGTGGTGCCTTTGATTGTGATAGGTTCAAGGTTGACCAGTGTCTTCCTAGTAAACAGCACCAGAACGGTTTTACTAGGATTGATGGATAGTCCTTCTTTGTTACACCATTCTACAACTTGAGATATTGCCCTTTGCATGACGTTCGAAATTGTCGTGCTGTGTTTACCTCTGATAAAAACCGCCAAGTCATCAGCATAACCGACGGTGGTGTAGCCTAAACTGTGAAGATCTACTAACAAGTTGTCGATGACTATAGACCATAACAGGGGGAAAGAACTCCTCCTTGAGGACAGCCTTAGGCTGCAGTTATGGACACCGATACTCGCCCAGAGGAGGAAGTAATGAATCGACTAACCAGCATGGCCCTGATCCATTGGTTGGTCGATTCAATCGATACCTCTGCTACTGATCCCCCTTGCGATCAAGTCGCAACTAGTGTTATCGAACGCGCCCTCGATGTCAAGAAAAGCACACAAGGCTATCTCCCTTGAACTGAGTGTTCCCTCTATCTTTTTGACGAGATAGTGAAGCGCACCTACTGTAGATTTGCCTTTCCTGTATGCGTACTGATTCGAGTGCAGAGCGTGAGACAGATCAAACTGGTCTCTAATATGGATATCTATGGGCCTCTTCATTATCTTAAGGACGAATGATGTTAGACTTATAGGTCTGTATGATTTAGGCAGCTCGCTAGGCCTATTGCCCGGCTTGGGGATGAAAACCACATTAACCTGCTCTAAATAAAGCTGCTTTTGCTTAAGAGAGCCATGGTCTAAGGGACTTCCAAGATTACCTAGAATCATTATTATGGACCACAAGTTTCCGCGCTGGAAACCTTACGAAGTGGATCGACTCAAATTGCAATTATAAAAGGTAAAACCACTTTAAATTCATTTGACAACACCATCTGACGGTCAAAGTTATTGACTTTCTGAAGAATATACATTTTTATTTTAAAACGTCATACGAACCCCAACTACCACCACATCAGCTGACACTCTCTCGTCAATAACTTTTAGAATCCATTAAACAAAATGAAAGAAACTTGGTAGGAATTTCATCATTAAGGCGGTTTTTAAGTTCTATTATCCCCGGCAAAAAGAAATGAAAAAAAAAAAAAAAAAAGACCGAGAGGGAGGTATGTCAATCGTAATTCATTTTAATTCACCACGTACTATAAGATTCTTCTCACCATCTGCAGTACATACTCATACGTACTATATAATAGTCCACAAAATCTACTCTGAAATGTTCTTTAGGGAAAATTAAATCATTTCCACAAAGCTTTCTATATCCCGTGTCAGTTCACCCTCCAAACTACCCCTTGGCCGCACAAGCAGCACTCACTCAGCTGCGCTCTTATTTTAATTCAATTTTCCCTCTGGCAAAAGAGCAAAACGTTTTCAATTGAATGTAGAGCAACGGATCTACATTATGTAATTGCGGCGAGTGCAATACGAAAAAAAATACCCAACAACAAAAACAAGAAACATTTTGTAAAATATAGTCTAGCAGTTGTAGCTAGAGCTAGCCCGACAGCTTCACAAATGGCTATTGCAGTCCGCATTGCAATTTATGTTCGCATAGGTCATGATGATGTTCGCATAGCTCTGTCTCATGATGTGGTGGTTGGTTGCTTGGTTCTTGTTGTGTGGTAGAGTAGTTGTGTAAAAAATTTGGCATATGACAAAGTTGATGATGACAAAACACAGAAAAAAAAAAAATAATAAAGTCATACAATCCAAAGAATGCTACTATAGATACTCGTACAACCGAAATAGGTGCAGAATTATCAGATTAACTATGCGAACGACCGCTTGATTGGATTTGTCGTAGTTGCGCGACAAACGACATGACAATTGCGGGAAAAAGTGCGCAACAACGGAACAGAAGTTTCCGGTAATGTTTCTCGGGAAATTAGATCAATGGTTGGGAGATTTGAGGTAAATTTCGAAATGAATTTTGCCACAATTTAAGTGGCCTTTGTTTCGTCGAGTATCTTCGACAAGATTTTTCGAAGCAAAAGTTTCGTCATCTGGATTTCGCAATAGAACACAGAACTATGTATCATATCTATTCGGTAGATCAACAAGTTTTCTTCCGCCAGATCTACTTACCCACCCTGAGATACATTGCAAGCAAACTCTCTACCATTCATGTATCTATTTGAAATATTTTTAGAAATATTCAATTGGCTTGACTCTCAACCTTTTGTCTCGCCTAACAACGTCTAAACATAGCAAATTGGGGTGCCCCCTTACCTATCCATCAACCTGCTAATCGCAAAGTTCAATCCTAATCGGGAATCTAACTTAACAAAAGCCTTGTGAAAGACACAACAATCTACGACTACTTCGGCTTATCAGCTTTCGTTTCATGTTTTTAGGAAATTTAAATCGCTGAGTCGACAGTCCATTCACCCCGGTATCGATGACGATGATGACAAAGAGTCAACAAAAATTAACTCGAAAGGAAAACGATAAAGAGTGCGGGTATATGTAAGGAAACAAAAAAAAACAAAACAAACGAAAATTTAAATGATTATTTGTGTTTGCTTGTATGTACCTACTCGTATGCCTATATCTATCGTGGGAATATTTCCGAAAAAAAGATGAAAAAATGATTTGTCATGTCAGCGCTGGGAAACCACAACAAGTGCGTGGGTGATGGTAATTATGTTGTTAGTATAATTGCAAAGCAATTTATAATATTGGTTCGTTGTTAGTGGTATTACGGCGATACAGGTAGTAATTGACGGTAATCATCTTGGCCGGGAATGCAAGAATTTAGAGTGTCATTTAGGTATGCAACTATGGTTACAATTGGGCTTTTTGAAATGTCATCATATTTAAAGCTTATCCAAATCATTAGGTTAGCTGGCTAATCTATTGTCGATCTCCTGCTTCAAGGATCACTGATCCAAGTTCGAATCCCAGAAAATACCAAAAAGTTTTTTCACGGTCCCACCTCTCGCGAGCGTCTGACAAACATCCGAGAGTATTGTTGTCACGAAAAGGCTTCTCGAATCGCCGTTCGGATTCGGCATTAAACTATAGGTCCCTTCCATTCGTGTGAAAAATATAACGCACACAACATGAGTGGTTGCAAGAAGCTAGGCCCTGGCACTTTAAAGAGCTGTTGCGCCTAATATTTGTTTTTTGTTTGTTTGTTTTAAGGCACGAGTTTCTTACTTAACTGTGACTTATTCTGATGACTGACTATGCTTTACTGATTGTATTTCCTAGTTGCAATTTTTTTTAAGGGAATTCAAATCGCAAAGCACTTAGACTGCATTGTACTATCATGCTCGGTAGGCTGTTGGTTGCTGTTTCCGCTGTTGCTCGAACCTGCAAAAATCGGGTCACACTATACCAATGCCATTCCCTTTTGTTGCACATTCTGCAAGCAATATGCAGTCTTGCACCAAACATAATCCAAAAAAAGTATATTTCTGAAGTCACATTTTTGGGGTCTCAATGTACCCCGGAGGAAAAATATTTTGTTCGCCCTTCTTGTCGCATATCAAATGGAAAGAAACTTAAATATGTAAAAAAATATTTCATTCTCATAAACCGAGGATCTGCCACCTGATACGAGCAAAGGCCGGACACTCACAGAGATAATGTTCCGCGGTGTCGTCACTGTCTCCACAAGCGTCGCAGATTGTAGTGTCACTCAAGCCCAGCACGTTAAAGTCCTTGGCGAAAGCAAAGTGGTCTGTCAAGACGCCAATAAGTTGTCTACAGTCTTTTCTGCTGATTTCTTACAGACGTCCGGTAGCATACGTTTAGTCAACCTGCATCCTGGACAGTCATGTCACACACAATTGTGCTCGTGAAAGATCCAATCGTCAATGGAAGCCCTAACCGAGGACGCAGGGAGACCCAACGCGGGTTCGGGACCTGAGAAAGCCTCGTTTAAGCCTTGTCTAGCAATCTCATCGGAGATCTCGTTCTCCAAGATCCCAGTGTGACCTGGGACCCAGATAAGAGACAGAGAATTCAGCCTTGCGACCGAGTTCAAAGAGTTTTTGGTTTCACGAACTATTTTGGAAGTGGTTAAGGGTTTAAGCAAGGCCTTAAGCGCAGCCTGACTGTCACTACAGACACAAATGCTACGTCCCTTCCACCTGTTCTTTACCACATAGTTCATGGCCATTAGGATTGCATAAGTTTCCGCTTGGAAAACAGACGCATATTTGCCTAACGAGGAAAGACGTCTTATGTGGTCGACTTCCACGGGGACACCAGCACCAGACCCTTGACTGGTTCTGAACCGTTCGTGAAAATACGACTGCATTCCCTTCCTGGCTCAGGCTCTGGCCGAAGCCAGTCCTGAATACAAGTAAAGTTGACTCTGAACTTGCGCATCAGCTGGAGTTCTGGTGTCAATGCGTCAGACGCCATATCCATAAGACAGGAGTCGTACGATAAGTGTCGCGCAATTTCATCAAAATTCGAAGACGATGGATGGCTTTGATAGTGCAACCCATGATATAAGTATCGAGTGGAGGTAAGTTCAGCAAAGCGTCTAGAGCAGAGCCAGGCGTACTCAGGAAAGCTCCCGTGCAGCCGAGACGAGCCGTTCTTTGGAGTTTCGCGCAAAAGGCAACCACATATTTACGCGAGAGCCCCTTCCACCAAACAACCGACGCATATGCGAGGAATGGTCTTATCATAGCCGTGTAGATCCAGAGAACCTTATTCGGTGACAAGCCCCATGTCTTGCCAAAAGCATCCTTATACAGCCAGAAGACTGAGAGCGCCTTTGATGTTTTCGACTCGACGTGTTTAGACCAATGAAGTTTCTTATCTAAAATCACTCCCTTCATTGGAAATGCGGATAGTGACGCGTTTAAGCACTGGCTGAGTCAGACCGGTCAGAATCCTCCTTCTCGTAAAGAGAACAACCTCAGTCTTAAGAGGATTAATCGCAAGCCCACTCCTAGTACAGAATTCATCAACCATGTCCAGCGCCGCCTGCGCGTTAGCACAGACTGTCGCCAGGCATGGCCCGACAGAAAGTTCGACGACATCATCCGCATATGCCTAAGCGTAGATGTTAGAACTATTTAGAGTGTTCAACAGAGAGTCGACCACCATGCACCATAGCAATGGTGACAGAACGCCACCTGCGGACAACCCCTGTTTACCCCTGTCATAACATAACGGCCACAATCCGCATCCACTACTAAAGTTCTATTCATTAGCATTGATTTAATCCACAACACTAATGTTTCATCTACCTCGTGCTGTCTGGCTGAGTCGCACATGCAGTCAAAAGTCGCATAGTCGAAAGCACCCTCAATGTCGATGAAGATGTCCATCGCGTTTTTCTTTCCTATTAAGCTCGCATTGAATTCTGGCCACCAGGGCAGTCTCACAGGATTTCCCACGCTGTTAGGCAAGCTGCATCTTCGATAGTGGATGCAGCTTCAAAGCAACTTTGCGCACGTGAAATTCTACCAGTCTCTCCATACTTTTCAGTAAGAAGGATTTCAAACTTATAGGTCTGAAACTCTTGGAGAGCGAGTAATCCCCCTTACCAATTTTCTGTATGAAAGCTACCCTGACTGTCGACCAAGGTGTAGGAATATATGCCAGCGCCAAGCCAGCGGTGAAAATTCTTTTCAGAGTTGGCAATAGCTGAGATATACCCTGTTGCAGCATAGCTGGATATATTCCTTCAGTGCCAGGCGATTTGAAACCATCAAAAGATGCCGCAGCATATTTGATGGCCTCAACTGTTACCATGGCTGATGCAATATACCAGCTGCGCCGAGTTTTCTGACTTAGATCAAGCTCAGGCTGGGTAAGCGGGCCAAACTGCAACCTAGTGGTTATCTGATTGCGAGGAAAGTCGGTCTCCAGCAGAAGATTAAAAGTTTCCGCTTTCGTTTCAGTAAACTTGCCATCAGACTTTCTCGGCGACTCCGGTTTGGTCGGCCTGCCCATTTTGAAGACTTTAACCAACCTGCTGGTTTCACCGAGTGTCTCGATCTTTTCACAAAAATCTCTATAAGAAGCACTTTTCGACAACCGAATTAACTTCTTATAGTCTTTTTGTTTCGATCTAGAAAGATCCCAGTCGCCCTCTAAATTTGTCTTGAGTGACCCATTTAGAATTTTTCTGGATTCTTTCCTAAGTCGCTGCAGTTCTGGGCTCCACCAGGGAACCGGCGTTCTGCAGAGTTTTCTGTCAATGGGCACGTCAGTTCAAAACAGCTGGTCAGGTCAGGTTTTGAACAGCGTCCTCCACCTTTCGGTTTGTTCTGAGTTTAGTTGGAGTTTTAACAGATCTGTCTTGCGTCTTCTCTAAACCGCACCCAGTTGGTTTTCCTCGGATTCCTCCTCTCCTGCAAAGTTATGGCCTCGCATTCGATTGGGAAAACAATGTATCTAAGATCTGACAAGGACACCTCCGGCAGTACCCTCCAGTTAGTAATTGACTTGAAATACCTATTAGATAGAGTCAAGTCGATTACCACCCGCCTCCTTGCCATAACAAAAGTTGGCTGGGAGCCAACATTGTTAGTTACCATGCCAGACGATAGTATAAAGTCTAGGAGATGGTTTCCTCGTATGTTACATTTGCTGCTGCCCCAGACTGCATTCTGAGCACTAGCGTCGCAACACATGACTAGTGTAATGGTCGGTGTATAGTTGGGTGTGTGACGGGGTCGTCACGTAACCTCAGTATCTGGAAGTGGGGGAATTGGGGGTTTCCTACTTTTGCTGTATAAAGCGCAGGACGCTACAAAAGGAGGCGATGTCGCCGCAATTGAGTCTACTAAGTGTCACAGTACTTTATGAGTTCGGCAACCGCCTTCGGTGGTGGAGGCATTACCGGATCATAATAGAAGTAAACCGGCTCCAATTGGAGTACTTTCTGCCGACCTGTCGCTACTGAAGGATGACTGCTTTCGGCGCTTGCGCCTTCAGCTGACTCTGCAGCCTCTTTGCACCGCGCCATCGCCGCCTTCCTTCTTCTTCTTTTCAGTTGGCTCTTAGTCAGGAGCTTATCGGAGTGCACCGCTTCAGGAGCTCGTTCAGCCTTATTGGTTTCCCGAGTCATACCGTCACCGACACAGCTTCGATCAGCTGTCCGTCTATTGAGACAGGAATTAGACGTTCCAGCCGAAGCCTTTCCGCCACTTTCTTTGTCATTTCAGTCCAGTCTACCAAACGAGTCGGAGACAGAGCTGCAGGAGTCTTCTGAAGCCAGCATTGCTACTACTTCCGGGTCAATGCCAGAGGCGGGGGGTAAGAATATGGTGGTTGGGACCTCCGGAGTCCTCGTCCCGGCCGTAGTCGAAAAGACCACGGGTGGATTATCGTTTTCACGAGTACCACCTGGAGTTGATATCTCATTTGTTTTCTCCATCATACTGTATAACAAGTTTTACGTCACAGTCAAGACGTCTTCAACCTTTAGTTCGATGTCTCACCTAGGGTCCTTTCAGATCCTTAGAGTCATTGATTCTTAAGCCATGGAAACGTGTTAGCCGCTAGCCAGTCAATAGCTTGACGAACAGCGGCAATTTCGGCTTGAATAACGCTCCAATGGTTTAGAGGGTTAAACGAGAGGTGTATGTCCAGGTCTTCTGAGAACTCCGTCCTTGGTCTTGGACCCGTCTATGAAAATTGACAACTATTCGTTATATAGGACATCGCGTTGCGTCCACTCAGCTCTGTCCGGTATTGAGTGGATGTAACCCCTGTTAAAGTTATATTCAGTGGTCAGGTGGTCATTGGAAGAAGGAAGATGATGGTCCATCAAAAGTATTATGGCATGTTTCGTGTGTTGCTCCTCCCACTGTTTAGAGCCTTTCAGTCTTATTGCTGAGCTTATAGCCAATTGTTTACTGACGATGTCGATCGGAAGTAGATGGAGCATGGTTCTCAGTGCACCGGTAATGCTGAGACATGCTACTCGCTGAGTTTTTTCCTTTATGGATAGGTTGGACTTCTTCTTCATGGGGAGCTTAAAGATGCTCTTGGAAAAAGAGCGTAGAATGCGCTCGAACCCTTCAACATGTTGGTATCCGAAAGACTGATTGCCATGAGTTAATGGTAGCACCAAATACCTGGAATTTGGACGTGATAGCTATGGGCATTTTTGCTGCTCCCGCTTTTTTCTTTTACACGAGGGCGCAAGTCTAGATTGTGCCTGATAAGGCCTCCAGGATAGTTAAATTGGTTGGCTAATTCAATAGGCTCATTCCGCAGATACCAACTTTTCCGTGAAACTTTTCTACGCGTAGACGATTTAAAAACTATGATTTTAGATTTGCGAATGTTTATTTATGATCACATTATTATTATTTGTGTAGGGTTATTTTGCACTGCGACCTAATGGTCTATTGTGCCCCCTGCTAATACCTTGGGGAGGTTTGTTCCCTCGTTAGAGTCCCCTTCGCAATTGAAATTCCTGAGGATTTGTGTTTGAAGGTCATATGCTCTTACTTTGCCTTGTCGAGAATAGTTCACCTTAGAGCTCTTTCTCCAGACCAGTTTCTTTTACGAATCTGAGAATGAGAAGTGGGTCCATGGTTGGCATATCCTCTTCTGATACTTGGTATTTGCCCAAGTATTTCAATCTTTTGTGGGTCAGTGCCTCACAGGACTCCAGAAGGTGTTCCAGAGTCTCACATGACTCATTGCAGCATCTGCAAAGGCCTTCATTTGTTATACCTAGTTTCCGTAGATGCTCCCTGAGTTTGCAGTGCCCCGTTAGGGAGCCTGTTAGGATCCGTAGGTTATTCTTGCTAAGGCAGATGCAGGCTTCGAATCTTTTCCGGTTGTAACTTCCCATTAGTTTCTTAGCTTGCCTCAGGCCTGTGGTGTTGGTTCCAGGTTCTTGCCCTGTCTTCTCTCTCCATTTTCCTGAATTTCTCGCGTATGGTGTGTTCGCACATTCCACAGAATGGTTCAGGTCCAATGAAGGGTTCTGCGGGCCCTTGTTTTGCCAAGGCGTCTGCTGCTTCGTTACCTTTTATCCCGACGTGACCGGGTATCCAGTAAAGTGTAACTTTATTGTTTCTGCCCAATTCATTAAGCTTGCATAGGCATTCCCACACAAGTTTTGACTTAATGACATAGGAGTCAAGTGCTTTGGTAGCTGCATGGCTGTCTGACAGTATTGCTATGTCGCAGTTGCTGTATCCCTTTTCGAGAACGAGTTGGATGCATCTGTTAATAGCACATATTTCAGCTTGAAAGATGCTGGTGCATTTGCCCATGGGTTCTGAGTGCTTGGTCCTTGGCCCAAATACGCCCGCCCCTGTGCCCTCTCCAGTTCTCGAACCGTCTGTATACCACTTTATCGTGTGGCTGCCCAGTCCGTATATCGTGGATTCGTTGCTCCACTCTTTCTTGTTACTTAACTTTATACTAAAGTTTTTTCCAAAATTAAATTTCCTTATACTGTCGTCCCTGGGGACGGCCAGAAGGGGAAGTTTTTTGAGAAGCGCATCCTATTCTCTCGAACCAACACTTTTTTCCCTTCCAATACTTTCTTTTGCCATTCTTAGGATCGTTCGCTGTGCATTTTGCTCCACTACAAGATGGAGCGGGGTTAGCTCCAGAAGTACTTCCATGGCTGCAGTTGGACACGTTCGCATGGCCCCAGTGATGCAGAGGCACGCAAGTCTTTGCACTTTAGTGAGTGTCTCCCTCGTAGTGACTAGACTAGTTCGCTTTGTCCATGCTATTGCTCCATAAGTGATCATTGGTCTCACAATGGCAATGTACATCCATCTTAGAATATTTGGACTAAATCCCCAAGACTTACCCGCTAGGCTCCTGCATATCATTAGAGCACGAGTAGCTTTTTTGGATATCTCCTCTATGTGTTTCTTCCACAAGAGTTTGCTATCTAGGTGTAATCCTAGATATTTCACTTCCTTTGCCAGTACCAGTATCGTGCCCGACAGTCGGATTGGCTTCAGTTCAAGTTTTCTCTTCCTCGTGAACGGTACTATTGTGGTTTTGGCCGGGTTTATATTAAGCCCAGCCGTGCTGCACCATTCTTGAGTTACTGTTAGGCCCCTTTGTATAATATCACATAGGGTTTCCTCGAATTTCCCCCTGGCAATTAGTACAATGTTACTGATGTTAATTTTTCAAGAAGCTCATCCGCAACAAGACTCCACATTAGGGGAGATAACACTCCTCCTTGTGGCCAGCCTCTTGTTGTGTTGACCCTGATAATTCCATGTGAAGTTCGAGTTTCTGCTGATCTTGTTCTCAGCAATTCGTACATCCATTTAGATACTGTTCTGTATCCCTTCTGTCAAGGGCTCGTTTAATAGCTTCATGTGAAGTGTTATCAAATGCCCCTTCAATGTCTAGGAAGGCGCAGATTACTATCTCTTTTCTTTCAAGAGCACTTTGGATTGTTTCCGTCAGCTGATACAGAGCAGTCTCGGTGGACCTGCCTGCTCTGTATGCATGCCGACGATAATGCAGTAGGGATGTATTAAGTATATCCTCCCTTAACTTATTCATTTGTAGCTGCAAGGTAAGTATACTCTCGGCTAGAACTACAATGCCATCTGCGTAAAGCAAAACTTTAACATCTACATCTCCGAAACTTACGCCAACAGGCAAATAATGAGACGCATCATTAACAAAAACCGCAAACAATACTAAGAACGTATCCTTGAGGAACACCTGCATCAGTGCTAAAAAAAGAAGGCAAGTCATATAAATTTGACAATTCAGCTCTAATGGCTTAGAATTCAGTCTGAAGCACTAAACCATCATCAAATTTACAAACTCTATCGTATGAACGATATTCCCTGAATTTGAAGAAATCTAGCATTTTCCTATTTTTACTCGCAGTTTCGGTGTCGAATGTGCGCTTATTTTTCAGAGACACACCAGAGTTCTTTTCGTTTCTTATTAGCAGTCAGTATTTTCACAACCAAAATCAGTATCTACCTACATATGTATATCTCTACATATGTACATATATCTCCCAAAACTTTTGAGTGACCTAAGAACATAATACTTTACCCTTTAGTAAAAATTAAAATATTGACAGCGGCTGAGAAGCTTTGTATCTTACTCTTCTCCAACAGATTGCAATGTCCGACTTCCCATTCCTCACCTTCAATGTATCCTGTCTAAATATCTTTAACACTTAAACCGATTTATAGTTCCCAGCTTCTCTGAAACGGTATGTCTTCTTTCTAAACTCCTACATTCCTCAATTCTATTCCCAGATAATCTATCAATTTGTGTCACCTTATCAAAGAGAATAAAAACGCCTCGTCACTTCCGACAACAATCCGCACATATAATACCTGCCATCGATTATCACACTTCAGTCAGTCATCGATAAACACCGTCGATTTGTCATCACTCTTGAGTCCATTCACATCGACGATATGAATTCTTAATTATACGACAAAAAATAAAAATAAAATTCTGACAGAAGACGACGTATTCTTTTGGCACACGAAACCGCCTACACTTCGCGTATCTAATTTTAATTTCATTTAAATATTTTTAACTTGCTGTCGTTCTCCCTCAAACCAGCAACCCCCTTGACAAGCAATCGAAATGAGCTTTCATATCAAATGGGGGGGAATGAGATACGAGTACTACACCATCAGTAGCAGCACCGACAAAAGGGAAAGTACAATAACCTTAACGGAAACGAGCCCATTCGGATATTTTGTTATAACACCTACGCCCTTCCACGAAAAGAGAACTTTCTTGTGACGAATAGTCACACATACTCGTATACAAGCCTACTGAGGGTCAATACTCTTGACAGAGTTTAGCGATAAATTTGCAACCATTTGACGGTTAGATAGCCGCCAAATCAAATCCTCGAATGAGTTTCTATCGAAAACTGTTTTATTGCCTCGCGCCCACCCATCCGACGATGATAACAATGTGGGCACATTCACCCTCTAATAGGCCTAAATTTTGCCGAGGCCGTTCGTTTGTTTGCCTCCTAGGTCAATGAATCTGTGACGTTTGCAGCAAAAGTATGCTGCTACTCCTACCACGGATAATTGAGTGTGTTGCGAGTTTGTGTTTACAATTTAATTCGGGGGGTGGTGGTGGAGATGGGGCGCGATGTACGAAAAATTGCTGAAGTCAATAACCTCTCAATATGTCTGTATATATTGTGTCGTCAGTACAAGATGAGCAACGATTTGACAGATGAAAAGTTTTCCCATGACTTTTGTTGCCGAGTCGATTCTCCTTGTGACTTCTCTGCCTCCACATCTGATTGACCACCCTAATCGATTTAATCGAATCGAATAAATGCCGTCCATGAGTGTGCCAAGAGAGAGGAATGGATAGCAGAAATTAATTGAATGTTTACCTAGGCACGAGTATCTGCATGCTTTATCTGTGTATCTATCGAGAGTGAGTGTGTCAATTTGTAGAAGATTTTGTGGAAAATTGAAGAAAATATTTGCATTCTCGGTGAGAATTGGAAATATCTCTCCTTTCGTTTGCTAATAGATGCAGATTGACATTTTAAGTGACATTTACCTAATCAAAATTTTTTTTTTTTTTATCTTTTTGCAGCCCAAATCGAAATAATTCCATGTAAGGTGTGTGGTGATAAATCATCGGGTGTACATTATGGTGTTATCACATGTGAAGGCTGCAAAGGTTTCTTTCGCCGATCTCAGAGCTCTGTTGTGAACTATCAGTGTCCACGTAACAAACAATGTGTCGTCGATCGTGTTAATCGTAATCGATGTCAGTATTGCAGACTACAAAAGTGCCTCAAATTAGGAATGAGTCGTGATGGTGAGTATCTTGTACAATTCTAGATGTCAGATTTCATAATTCACGAAACGAATGCTAGAAGTCATGCGATTGAGAGATGAAGACATTCTTTTCATTTCTCTGGGGGTTTGATAGATACTGTTGCCACGGAAAGGTCTTGATTGCTTTTGAATTTATCATCGAATTGGGTTTCGGCGTTATTTAGGTTGTTAGTGGTACCAGCCCATAGATGGTTAGATTTGTGTTTTGATGGAGTTGTTCGCCAGAGATCTGTTTGACAGATATGGCTGGAAGATAGTTGCATAAGTAGAGAGGGAGTAAATGGGGGAAATGCATGGAACTTTTGGTATGAAAATGAATGGATACCATTGGGAATATTTGTAAAATTGAAGCACTTATATCACCAGAATATCAAATTTAGATGTCTCGTTGGGAAGTTCATGTACTGGAAGAATAACACATTAAAGGACGAAGCGACGGTGGAAGATGTGGGAATCAGAAACTAGGAAATGTCATGATTAATTCTGGAAACCTTTCGTCTAAAATTAGGTTGAGTAAGTTCCAATGCAGTCAAGCTTTGTTAGGGAACTTTTTTTGTGGAAACATGAATGTGTTAGAAAAAGAATTCATAGAGCAATAAATGTCTAAACATCCCCTAAGTGTTAAGAAGACTTGTGAAGAAATCAGGTAGAAGGATAGCCTTAATTCGTCATTGCACCTTTGGATTTCGGACAAATGCGTGAAAAGTTCTTTATCCTTGATCGACATGCTGATCAGTCGAAATCAGCTGAGAACTGAGTAGAGAAGTGTAGCATCGATTGGAAGGCTTAACGATTTTGAGGTGCTATTTGGGTTCAATAGCAAGTTCCATCTAGCTCTGTGTCTTTGTGTATGCTAATGGTAGTTGCCGTCGAACTGATTCTTCTGGAGTCTTGTTCATAAATGCCGTCATTTCTTGTTTTCAAAACTCTGCCTGGAGTATAGCCCCAGCCACCATCTGCTCACTTTTGGATCAAAAAATAAAAATATCTGAAGACGATATTCTTTCGTGAATTCCATGAAAATGGGGATCAAACTTACGAAAACTTTTAAGAGAGTGTATGACTTTTCCATTTGTGATTCATACGTAGAATTACATAGACCCATAATGCGGTATTGAAGAACAGTCTTGCTCTAAGCTATTTGCGCGACGTAACGCAAATTCTGCGAACCTATTATTGAGTTATATTGCTTATATTAGAGCACTGATAAATGAGGAAAATTTTAATAAATTATATTCCTTTCCCTGGCTCAAAGATCTTTCAAGAAGTGTCTAAAAAGTACTTAAAATCACATTCGTTCAACTTCTCCAATGTTTAATATGACCATGTAGAGTCTCTACCTGAGACACAACATCCGTCCATCCTCATCGATCCCCGTCTGCTTCCAGTTAGGTTAGGTTAGATTGGAGGGAAGTGCACCTAATTGCTACTCACGGGGGCCATTCGGTTCATTGTGTTTCCCTTTATAGTGTGGAACCTATAGTTAAACGATTATCTCGCAGTCGGTTCTGTTGTGAACCAGCCTGTGCTCTTTGTGAAGCCTATCATGTTCCTTAGTGGGACTTGTATGACATCCCCTAGTTCGTCAAAAAACATGTTTCCCATATGACGGAGGCGGTGGCTTTGAAGATTTGGGCAATCGCATTGTATAGCTTGAACCAAATCACTTGAACGTTTTTCTGAAATGAAAATGAGTAGAACTCGTACAAATAAAAGAGAGTTCAGGTGATTTGGTTCAAGCTATAGTATAGCACTTGCACGTTTTACTCATTTTCATTTCAGAGAAACGTTCTAGTGATTTGGTTGAAGCTGTAGGTGTTTGATGGTTTCTGTCTCCTGAATATCTTGACAGCTCCTGCAGTGGTCGGATGTGTTGACCCCTAATCTAGCAGCCATTACCCCTATCGCGCAGTGTCCTGTTAGCGCACCTGTCAAGATGCGAATCTCTTTTTAATTCATCGCCAAAAGACTTTTTGTTCTGTTTTCATCCACTGTCAGCCATAAGCTGCGAGATCCTCATATGACACAGTCGCTTCTGGCCTACCAAGCGGAGTTATACTCATACACTTTACTAGGGCCTTGTACGCACTGCGACCTGTAAGATCTATTGTGCCAGCCCGGTGTTTAGCTGAGAACTTGGTTAAGGCTCTTGATAAAGCTCCAGGCTCAATATTCCAGAGTCAGAGGGATTCAATAAAGCCATTCCGATATGGAGAAGTCTTTTTCTTGCGGCCATGGGGCATTCACAAAGAATATGTTCTGCCGTCTCTTTTTGCTCTCCACATAGCCGGCATTCGTCTGTATCTGCTACTGCTATCTTGTGCAGATGATACCTGAGTGGGCAATTACCAGTCAAGTAGCCTGTTGAGGTTCTTAAGTCTGCTTTCCTAAGATTAAGTAGCTTTTTAGCCTTGCAGCGGTTGAGATTAATGAACTTCTTTGCCTGTCTTAGGCCCTTGAGTTTGGCCCAGTACTCTGCATGATGATCATCTTCCCATTTCTTTATTTTGATGTTTACGCTACTCCGTGTAACTCCAAAATAGGATTCAGGACCGGCTGGTGAGGACTAGCGCCTCTTCTCGATAAGCAGTCCGCCCATTCGTTGCCCTCGAAACCTTCGTGTACTGGTATCCACGCCACAGTGACGGTGTTTTTCAATGCGAAATCTTCGAGTAGGTTTAGGCAGTCCCATACACGTTTGGATCCTACCGTATACTACTTCAGAGCCATAAGTGCCTGGCTGTCCGAGAGGATATAGATGCGAGTACCCTCGGCCCTTCTTCGCAGACGTTCTGGTACACAGAGCTCGATTGCATAGACTTCCGCCTGAAATATTGTTGGTGATTTCCCAAGCGCAGCCGCACGTTGGAACCTGGGTCCATAAACTCCTGCGCCAATGCTACCATTTTCCTATTTGGAACCATCTGTGTACCAAGTTTGAGAGTTTGGTAAGACGACAAGTCCTTCATTCCTCCATGTGTGGCGGTCACCTACGACCACATAGAATTTCCTGGAGAACCGGTATTTCTTGATCATAGTATCTGGGATTTTGAGAATAGGGTCATTTTGAATATAACTTAGAATCTTCAAATAGCCTGTAAAGTTGCCGATTTTAAGGTCCGAGATCTTGGGTAGCCTAAGAGCACTCAGCATAGCTTCTTTTTGTGCTGCAAGGTGCAGCGGTGTGAGGCTAAGCATTGCTCCCATTGCTGCCGTAGGGCACGTTTTCATTGCTCCTGTGATACTCAGACAGGCTAGACGATGTATTTTAATCAACTGTTCCTGAGTCTTGGCCTGTACGGTTTTTGGCCACCAAGCTAACGATGCATAGGTGACCATGGGTTTGATAATGGCGGTGTACGTCCAATATATTATCTTGGGTTTTAGCCCCCACGTTTTACCATGTAGGCGCTGGCACATAAACATTGCTCTTGTCGCTTTCTCGGTAACCTTGTGCAGGTGTGAATTCCAGGTGAGGGTCTTGTCAAGTATGACACCTAGGTATTTCGCTTCCTTGGATATGTCGATTGGGACGTTTTCCAGTCTAATTTCTTTGAGAATGTGGTTTCTTTTCCTGGAAAAAGGTACAAGTATAGTTTTTCCGGGGTTGATGGTAAGTCCCTTTGTCCTGCACCAATCGGAAGTTAAATTGAGGGCACCTTGCATTAGTTGAGAAATTATGTCCTCAAATTTGCCTCTGACGTTGATGACAATATCGTCTGCGTATCCTTGTACTTTGTAACCCGATTTTTCAAGTAGCTCTAGGAGTTCGTCAATAACTAAGGTCCAGAGCAGGGGAGAGAGGACTCCTCCCTGCGGGCAACCTCTGGTAGCTGTTATAGTCTTATGCGAGCATCCGCACTCGATTCTTATCTTCCTGTTGCATACAATGGTTAGGATCCAGTTTATGATCAGAGGGGCGATATATTTCCTGATCATAGCCTTTTTTATAGCCTCATAGGAAGGCGGAGTTAATCAGTTCTTTTGCTTTTAGTCCTTTCAGTCTATTTTTGCTTTTAGTGCTTTCAGTCTATTTTTCTTTTTAGTTCACCAATTGGAGATTTTGCTTTCAGTTACGAGACCAAATTTCTGGCATCCGCGATTACTTGGTCTTTTTATCGGAGGTTCGATTGAATTCATCGTCTCGAACCTGGTGGCTGTGATTCGAAGATTCTCTTGGCGGGAGCATTGTTGTCCATTCGATCGATGTGCCTGAGCCAATGCAATCGACGTATCTTAGCTTGATACAGCTCATAGTTTGCGGGTAAGCTTCTTCCTCCATTTGCCCTTCTCGCAAACGGGACCTAATATCTGACGAAGTATTTTTCACTCAAAAGATTCCAATATTAGCTCAGCTTCCTTACTTATCGTCCAGCAGTCGACGCGGTATACCAGGACTTGAAAGATTAGCATTAATTAAGTCTGTCGAGTTAGGAGCTTAAATCTCAGTTGTTTTGTTAAACCGAAGAAGCAGCGATTTCCTAGGGCTATTCTTCGTCGAATCTCCACGAAGGTGTCGTTTGGTGGATTAATAGTTACTCCAAGGTAGATAAACTTGATCAGCTCGAAGTTAAGGCCATTAACAGTGACATTCTATCCTACGTAACGAATAGATAGATTTTTGTTTGCTGATAACATAAGTATACTTGGTTTTGTCCTCATTTACTTCAAGACCAACTCGCCTTGCTTGATATTCAATTGTCGTTAATGCCTCTATGACGGCACGCTAAGATCTCGCGATGATGTCAATATCATCTGCGTACTTCAGCAGCTCGATGGACTTGTGAAAGATAGTGCCTTCCATGTTAACGCCCGCTCTGATCACTATTTGTTCCAGGACGAGATTGAACAACTTACATGACAGCACGTCTCCTTGCTGAAATCCGGTGCAAGTTCGGAATAGTTGGGTTATTTCCAAATAACACAGCACAGAGTGCCGCGTATTTTCCAGCACTATGCGATACAGCTGGATCAGTTTTGACGGGATCCCGAATTCAGCCATCGCATTGTAGAGCTCAAGACGATGAATGCTACCATATGCGGCCTTAAAGTCGATAAATAGGTGGTGTCATTGGTCTTTTTCAGAATTTCCCTCAGTGTGAAAATTTGGTCTATTGTCAATCTGCCGGGCGGGAAGCCACACTGGTACGTGCCGATTATTATGTTGCAGATGGGCTTAAGACAAAGTTTGTTGGATAGGATCTTGTATACAACATTTGTTTAATATACGCATAAGAGATATTTATCTTAACTATTTGGGCCGGCAATGTCGGTATTTATTACCAGAATCCTCGAAAAATACATGCTAGTTCGTTTACCCCGAAAGTGCTTAATCTTTCTAGGTATGACGCGGTTAGTTGACTTACTTTACCGCTGTGGTGCTGATGTCTAACTGGCTAACCGGTCAGCTAGTTAGGTTAGATATATGGAGAGACGCTCTCTGCCACACTCAGGTCAGCGTTGACCCATTGTGATACCCACAGGGGAAAAAGTAATCCCATACCCATTGAGGCCTAGTGAAAACCAGCAAAAATTAAACAAAACTCAATCACTTACTTCATTTCTGCATACAAACTACCCTGATGATTTGATTAAGTTCAGCATCTTTCCTGTCGAAACACCGGAGAGCTCCTCGAGATCCTAGAAGAAATATTTCCAAGGAACTTTTTCCTGGAGTGTTGAGGACAGTGGCACAGGAAGTGTCCTCAAAAACACCCTCGTCACCACAGCCTCTACAGAGTTCCTCCTCCGTCAGGCGTAGTTTCTTCAAGTGGTACCGCAGAGTACCACTTCCTTTCGGAGTAATTTTCTCAGTCCTTGCTTTGTCGAAGGATGGCCATACCTTCCTGGTGGTAGCACAAGTTTCCATGGAGGTCCACCTTGTGTTCGCCTCTCTAATAGCATTATTCCCTACAACGAGCTTGAGTGTGCAAGGCGTGATACACACAGGAGGGTCAACTTGTTCTAGTAGGATTAAGTAGGATCATCGAGTGAGCTATTCTATTTGGTTTCCAGTTTGCTGACTGGCTAATTCTCATAGCATTAATGGCTGCTGACGTGCGTATAAAGATATCTAGCAGTAGCAGGTTGAGAATAGCCTCGAGTCCTGCGGTTGGGGTTGTCCTTATTGCACTGGTAGTGCCTATGCACACTAGTCTTCGGACTTTGGCGACAGCCTTTAAGTTGGTGGTTTTGTTGACAATTGGCCACCATTCTAGATTGCCGTAAGTCAGGTCTAACTATAGCCGCATATATCCATAGTACGATTTTGGGGGAGGATCCCCAGGTTCTCCCAAAAATTATACTACATGAGTAAAAGACTATTTTTGCTTTCTTAATTCTTTCCTCTATATTGAATCTCCAATTGAGCTTTTTACCCAGTATGAGGCCCAGGTATTTTGCGCTATCAGACAATCTGAATGGGATACCATCAACAGAACGTGTTCCAAACTCTAGAATTTCCTTTCTGTTCGTAAAAAGTACAAGTTCGGTTTTTTGGGGATTAACCTTTAGACCACAGTCCCTGGCCCATATGCCGAGAGTATTTAGGACTCCGTCAAGTTGTTCGCTAAGGGTAGGCATGAATTTACATATTGCAAGCAGCACAACGTCATCCGCGTAAGCTATAGCTCTAACGCCACTATACCTTAGTTGCTGTAGTATCTCATTAAGAACAATGACCCAAAGCAGTGGGAAGATTACCCCGTCTTGAGGATTACAAAACGAGTACCTTAAACAAAATTATTTAAATCGAACACCCTACATAAAACTGTTTAGCCCTGTCGACTAGGAGTCGACCTTCAGTTTTTATCTTACATAACGAAGTTACTCGTCGTCCAAAATCGTCCGATGTATGTATGTAACTATAGGTTAAGCTTTAAACTAGACGAAATTAAGTTGATTTGGGTTAGGTTCGTGTGTTGATGAAGATGATATTTGCTCTTCATCTATGAAGACCCATTATGGTGCCCATTGAGGTTTGCTGCAGTGATTTTGGTCTGGAATTTGGTTCTTCCTTCCCAACACTTGTGGATCTCTGTTAGGTAAATTAAGCCAGCCTGATGACCTCGAGAAATTGTAAAGATTGGAGAGAGAGAAACATTAGATAATTCTACAATGTCTTGGAAGTAGTAGCTTCCTAGGGACTTGTTCCTCAGGTGGCAGAGGCTTAGCCAGTGGCAAAGAAAGTGAGGAGTATCTTCGTGGACTTCTTCGTCGCTGCACCCTCTGCACAATTCGTTGTCACTTAGTTTTACTTTTAATGTGTGACTTCTTAGTAGATTGCGGCCAGTACATGCGCTTATCAATAAAGAGGGGGGTCCCCTCTTTCTTTGTAGAAGTTGGTTGGTTCTATTTTTATCGTACTTTTGCCAATGTCTACGAAATGTTTCACAAGTCGATAATTACCATCTGGTGTTTACATGCGTATACACACATTTGGAGCAACAGCCCATGAAGGGCCTAGGCCTAGCTTCTCGCAACATCTGGTGCTTGCTGCCTTTAGAATTTGTTACTCTATTATTTCTCTGAGGTTAGGTTAGGTTAGGCTAGGATGGCTGTCCGCTCGAGAGTGCAGACACACTTAGATCAGTGAAGGTCCTTTGTGATACCATGGATCAATCATCGCTTTATCAAAACCAACCGAAGCTTTTGATAAAGCGTTGAATGCTCATGACGTCTAAGGACGCCAGATCGCGAGGTCTTCAAGGAAGGGGGACCCTAGATGAAGGATTCTTTTATACGACAAGGCTGGACAAGTGCACAGGAGATGAAGGATGGTTTCTTCCTCATCCTCGTCCCTACAGCTTCTACAGAAGTCGTTGGAGAAGAGGCCAAGTCTTTTTCCATGTTGGTCTATAAGACCGTGTCCAGTGAGAACACCGACAACGCAGCTGATCTGTGATCGCTTTAGCTTGACCAACTCGGCACTACGCTTTTGGTCTAGTTTAGTCCAGATTTGTCTCGAAATGTGACACGTTGAGCCGTTTTTCCATCTAAGGTTGGTCTTGCTATTAGCGTTCAGCTTAAGAAAATGCTTACATGTAGCAAGGGGCATACCCAGGGCTTTTTTTTTTTTTTTATAATACGCGCGCGACGAAGGGACTATTTATACCCTTATACTGATGCTCAGGGCACGGGCTTGCCTGTCAGGTAGAATCCTTAGAGTAGAACCCTGTCTGGGCTCGTCCGCCCTGCAGTTTCCAGGAATGTCCCTGTGGCCTGGCAACCAGCATAGGTGAATGTTGAACTGCTCTGTCATCTGCATAAAAGATAAACGATAGTTTAAGGCGGGCTTTGAAGGGAATGAGCACAATTCCAGGGACTTTATTGCCACTTGGCTGTCAGTGAAAATGCTTGTATCCCTGACAGATAGTACATTACACTTCAGCCAGGACAGGGCTTCCTTAATTGCCATGATTTCCGCCTGAAAAACGCTACAATGATCAGGGAGGCGAAACGAAATGCTCAGATTGAGCTTTTCGGAGAAAACACCGTAACCCACCTCACCCTCGGTCTTAGAGCCATCTGTAAAGAAGTGAACCGAACTACCATCGACAGGGGGGGAAAGTGTCCCATTCATCCCATTCAGGGATGCTCGTACGGAAGTTACGGTTAAATCTCTGTTTCGCCGCACAGACAGCAATCTATTTGCCGAAAATATCTAAGGGTAGCAGGTTGCACAAAATGTCCAGTGCCGCAGAGGGAGTAGTTCTCAGTGCATCACTGATGCAAATGCATGCAGATCTTTGCACCTTAGTTGAGTGAGGTGGATGGCCCTGTCAAGAGCAGGCCAAAGAGTACTATAGGCCTAATGACGGACACGTACATCCAATGAGTGATTTGAGGTTTCATACCCCTCTGAGGTTACAGAGTGGGGTTGTGACAGATTTGTCAGCTCGGTTCATCTCTAGCGCAGAACCTTTTCTCTCCAACTCGTCAGCTATTTCGTTGCCTACGACCCCTGTGGCCGGAGACCCAGCAAAGTTTTACGTTGTGCTGCGGGCCAAAAACCTTAAGCTCTTCGCGACAGCTTTTAAGAAATTTCGATTTTATTTCTACAGCAGATACTGTTTTTATGGGCGCCTGGATATCAATGAAAATCGTGATCTCCTCTCGTGGTATTGTGATCATTGAAACTAGATTAGCAACTTTCGTTGCTGCCAAAGCCTCCGCTTGAAAAATGGTGCTATGATTGGACAGTCTGATCGAGCTGCGTATGCAAAGTGCTTCCGAAAAGGCGCCCGCTCCTATGCCTATTTCCATTTTCGAACCTTCTGTATAGATGGATACAGATTTGGTTTCTAATATTTCCGCTGTATCCCATTCCTCTCCTTGACGGAGACGCAGGAGAAGGACTTAAGTCTAAAACATCCTTCAGCTGTTCTGACTGACATGCAGAAAGTTTCTGTTAACCTGCGGATACTTACTTTCCGGTAAAGATACAAATTTTGCATTTAAACAACTTCCTACTTCATACGCTTAAGATTTCAGATGACGTTAAGCCATCCAATTTAAAGCTTTGGTAGTTAAGTGCTTCGGTAGTCACTGACCGATATCTTTCACCATCATTTATTGGGCATTATGGGTGTCACATGAAGCGCCGTTGTGAATTCACCTCCTTAGAGGATAAGGACTACTCTCATTCTACTTTACCTTCAGCCTTTAGCACCAGTCTGAAAGAAAGTCCAATGAACAAATCAAAATACAAAATATCAGAACTCAAGTAAATAGGTTTTCCCTTAATCAATTGACCGTCCAGCAGATGGAGGCTTACCCAGAATATTTTCCTCGCACTCACATTCCACACATTTTAAGATGTATCTTATCGACGTTGTAAATTCCCTCTTCAACACATCGCTTGCTATCCTCCCCTTTCAACTCATTTCAGAGCTAACTCATCAAACAAGAAATCATCTCAAAAGATTTAGGAATTTGGGTGTAATTCTCAAGTTGCCAATTTCAGTACTTTACAACGGAACAAGTACCCATTTGAGCTTCATCTTTCAACTGTACTTATGTACTTATCAGCACTTTTTGTAAAGTGCATCGCTCCATCATCAATCAATGCACCTCGTCTGTTCCCTTCCCATTCATTCGAATGCAAATAGTTGTTGATCTTCACCAAACCTCAAGAATGGTGCATCTTGTTAATTCCGTCACTTTGATTAACGATTATCCGAACAAACAATACACCAGTGATTGCCTTTCAATGATAAACCAAACAAAACAAAAAAAAAACCTCCACCGCCAAACGATGTTGGTTAGATGGATGCCGGATTGTCGGTTACGAAATATCTAATTATTGAGTAAAATCTCACAGAAACGAGGAGGAAGATGGTTCCGATTGACGGTTAACAAATTCAAGATTTGTTCGATCTTTGGGATCCGCCCCAGCTCGCAGAACCTAACAAAGAAGAATAATTCATTCAGGAATTGCAAATTGTCTGGCTATGAATTAATGTTTACAATCTATTGTTTTTGTGTAGAAACATAAGCTCAACCTACAAAATGATGGCTGAGTAGGTTGTGGGTTAAGATTCTGTGCGAAATCAAAAGCCCCTCTGGGGCTGTTTCAAGTGTCTATTCTTGTTAAATTGAGCTGTAACTGTTGATGCCTATATTTGAATAGCCATACCGATAATGTGAAGTGGTACAAACGGAGATTTTCTACGCAGATGGTTGGAGTTGGTGGTGTTGTGGTACATCTATTTTTTTTTTTTTTTAACATACTAAGTAAGGTACTACTTTAGACAATAGGCATACATCAGCATAGCTTAGAATTGCTCTCTAGGATATTAATACCTGTCATGCTATATATTATTCACTCAATTGTATTGGATTGCATATCCTAACCCGCTTTAATATTGTTAAAAAGAGAAAGGCATTATTACAGTGTATCAGTAGAATAGCACCACTTAGAGCAACTAACAAAAAAGCATTGTTCCAAATTAAAAATAATTTTGACGTAATATGTATTTGATACTAGCAGATCCCCACAACTTTGCCTATGTGGTCCATAATAACATTAACTAATTGTATACATATACATATTCAGCTAACAGAAGGAATACATCAAACGCCGTCGTTATCGCCTGCGTCAATATACACATGTATCCTAGACCGTTTGACGGATTGGGTGCGAGAAAATGATCTTCTGACGCCCGAATTCTTCACCGAGTACTAGCGCTAGTACCGGTATTAGAGCAAAAGTTGGTACTCAAATCGGTATCAAGTCATTTCTTCACAAAGTACTAAAGCCGATTTGGTACCGAGCATTAGCTGGTACTCGGTATTAGCTTAGCTCTCGAAATCAGTATTAGCCCAGTTGGTAGTACTCAAATCGGTATCAAGTCATTTCTTCACAAAGTACTAATGTCAATTTGGTACCGAGTATTAGTTGGTACTCGGTATTAGCTGGACCCTCAAAATCGGCAGTCTAGCGTCATTAATACCAGGATTAGGCCAATTTAAATTATTTATCATGAGAGATAGTACTCTACCATATGGTAGATACGGCGCTCAAATCGACGAACTTCCACCCCTTCTTCATCGTTCTCGTACTTGATATCGTCCTCGAAATCATGAAACGAACTATCCCCACCAAAAATCAAATCCATTTTCCAGAAAATAGAATAAGAAATCAAATGAAACCAAAATAGAACACACGTGTATGTATTTATGTTTTTTCACAATGCCAGCCAAGAAAATATCAAAATATGGTATGCCACAACGGAGTACAATAAATACTTGGGACGATGTGAACTTTTCGCTTCATCGCTATCGTTTTTTAATTCTTGTTTCTTCATTCTTCATTGGTACCAAACATAAGGTAAAGAAAAAACAATCAATCACACACTCTTCCACACGATTCCGCATACCTACCACCATACTCATGTCTACAAGCCCGGCGCAAAGTCCAACGATCAAGAAGGAGGGCGGATTTCCAACAATGCCTGGACACCCTTAGACTGGCGAGACGTAACTTAAATAGAGCCATCAAGGAAAGCAAAACTGCATGTTTTAAACGTCTCTGTCAAGAAGCCAACATTAACCCATGGGGCTCGGCGTACAGAATGGTGATGACAAAATTGAAGGGCTATAGGACTCCTCAAATAACATGTCCGATAATGCTGAGATCCATAGTAGAGCACCTCTTCCCTCAAAGGCTTGCTACTATGTGCAATATTATACGAGCTGCAAAGGGCATGCAGCAAGATAGGTGACAACAAGGCGCCGGGACCCGACGGCATCCCGGATAAGGCAGTAAAGGCAGCTGTAAAAAAAAGACCAGACCTCTTCATATCAATAATGCAGAAGTGCCTTGAAGAAGGAACCTTTCCCGAAAAATAGAAGACGCAGCATTTGGTCCTACTGCCAAAAGGAAAGAAGCCTCCAGGAGAACCATCATCCTATCGTCCAATATGCCTATTGGACACCATGGGAAAGATCCTCGAGAAGATAATCTATAATAGATGACTCGCAGTAGCAGAAGAGAAAGGAGCCCTCTCACATCACCAATTTGGCTTCAGTAGAGCACGATCTACTGTTGATGCCATAAGAGCGGTAGTTGATATCGCCAAAGGTGCCATCGAAGGCGAAAGATGGCTCTATGGCACAAAGGAGTATTGTGCAGTAGTAACGCTGGACGTTAAAAACGCATTTAACTCTGCGGACTGGTCGTTTATTAGAAGGTCACTTGCCAGGATGGATACGCCATATTACCTGCTACGGATAGTGACGAACTACTTCAACAACAGGAAGCTGAGGTACAATACCGATGAAGGGGTAAAATACTACAACGTAACTGCGGGAGTTCCACAGGGATCGGTTTTAGGGCCACTATTGTGGAACATCTTGTACGACGGAGTCCTATGATTAACGTTACCTGGGGGAGTAACGATAATTGGATTCGCCGACGACATTGCAGTCGTGTCAGTAGCTAAACAGATCCATGCAGTAGAATCAGCTACAAATGAAGCAATTGCCCGGATAAAAGATTGGCTAATATCCGCCGGACTAGAACTAGCTGACCATAAAACAGAAGCTGTTCTTATAACCAGCCGGAAAACCTTCGAATTTGCCAACTTTCAGATTGGTAACCAAACCATCAGGTCAAAAGAGACGGTTAAATACCTTGGAGTAATGCTGGATAACAAGCAACGGTTTAAAACACATGTTGATTTTGTTACCAAAAAAGCATCGCAAATGCAGGGAACTCTCTCGCGTATCATGCCTAACATCGGAGGACCTTGATATGCTAGAAGGATTCTACTCTCTAGATTTATCACCTCAGTTCTGTTATACCGTATGCCGCCCCAGTCTGGGCGGATGCACTGAGGACGAAGGAGACCTAAAGGAGACTATCGTCATAATAGAGACTCTGTGCGCTACGGACAATCAGCGGCTTTCGAACCATCTCTGACGAAGCTGCATTTGTCATAGCTGGAATGGTCCCCATCGATATTCTCGCAGATCAATTGCTGAGGATATATAACAGAAGAGCATTGAGTCATCATGACGCCACTGGTATCAAGGTGATAAAAATTGAAGAAAGGGCAGCGTCAGCAGCTATGTGGCAAGCTCATTGGGTTAATATAACAAAAGGCAGATGGACATATAAACTTATACCGACAATCCAAGAATGGATAAGTCGAAAGCATAGAGACTGCAACTACCATCTAACGCAGTTCCTGTCTGGCCACGGTGGCTACCGCAAATATCTACACCGATTTGGACACGACAACTCACCATCCTGCCCGGAATGCCCAGGTGAAGATAAAGATACGGAGCACGCAGTGTTTTACTGCACACGTTTCATGGCATGGAGAATTACTCTGCCAAGTCCGTCATTACTCCTCGAGCATATGTTGCGGTCGGAAGAGAATTGGATTGCAATATGTTCCTTCGTAACAACTCTACAAAAGGAGCTGCGCAGAATAGAAAAGCTAAGAAGAGCAGCTGAAGCAGCGGAAGAAGCTGACACAAGAAGCATAGCATAAGTTGCTAACCAGCCCCGCGAAGTAATACCTAACGGCAGTCCCGTGGGGAGAGTGGTTGAAGGTTGTAGGGTGTGTGTTTAGTACGTAGGCGTATTCCTGGCATCGATTACTCAGGTTTGCGAATCGTGCATGCTAGTAGCACTCGGGCTATTAGTATCTATGAAGATTACACATCCCTGGCGTAATCCAAAAAAAGAAAAACCACCATACTCACATCATTCACAACAGTAAAGCAACACAAATATTAAAAAAAAAACTTCACTAATGAATAAATGCCAAAATAGGGTCAAAATCAGTATTAGACCAGTTTTTAGACGTATTAGCTGCTAGTACCGCTTGGTGAACTTAGATCCAGTATTAGTGATGTGAAGAAATGTACAAGTACTATCTTTTCGTTGGTAACGAGTATCAGAGCTAGTACCTGGTCTAGCTAGACCGGGTATTAAGGCAGCTTAGTACTCATGTGAAGAAATCAAGCGTAAGTTAATTCCAAGCAGCGGAGTTCTCCATTGTAGACGCAATTTTCACGTTGACAAGTATCACAGGGAGCCTTCGACACTATTGACAGAAATGCGCTGTTCTAAAAGCTGAGTAACTCGTGTGTGTCTTCAATGTGCTAAGGGTCATAAGTTAGGTTAAGTAGACGGGTGCCTTGTGACAAAAAGAATCACTGCTCACTTAGACCATCAGTTTTGATAATAGCAATTAGTTTATCAGCGATACCTCTCCTGCGTAAGGCACACCAAATAAACTCATCCCGCCTTCTCAAAATCGATGAACAGCAGGTGGAGTGGTGATCGATATTCAACGCACTGTTCGATGATAATCCGCAGGGTGTTGATGTGGTCGGTACAGGCGGATCCAGAGCGGAAACTTGCTTGTTCGGCATCGATTGTGTCTTCGAGATGTTGTTTGATTCGCTCCAGGATGATTTTAGCTATTATCTTAGCTACAGCAGGCAGCACGCAGATACCCCTTCAGTTTCCGACCTCCATTAAATTTCCTTTCTTAGGAAGCTTGACGATCATTCCCTTTTTCCACTCGTAAGAAAAGCTGTCAGCTTCCCAATATAAGTGGAAGCAGAAGCCGAGCTGATGTTGTTGGCGCTACTCGTAAGGAGTCTGCGGGAATACCGTCAAGTCCTACCGCCTTTTTGGTTTTGAGTACCTTGCTCGCGGTAATGATCTCATCTTTACTGGGAGTAGTGGTGCGTATTCGGAAACTTCTCACCTCGGTCATCTCAGTCTGATTTGGGAGCACATCTCTAGCGAATACACGATGCAAAACCGTAGCAAAATGCTCTTTTCATCTCTGGAGTTGGTCTTCATCGGAGATGAGCAAGGAGCCGTCTAGGCTTTTCACTGGGTGCTGGCTGGAGCTGCGACCACCTGTTAGCTCTTTGGTGATTTTGTAGCCGGTACTGCTGTCTCACCTCCGTGCAGCTTCTTCTGCTTCTGTACCCAGCGCTTTGATGTAGTTGCGCCTGCCACGTCGCACGCTACGCTTAACTTCTCTCATCTTCATGCGATATAGGGACTCTAGCTCGCTTCTCCCTGCTGCTGGGGTAGCTGCAACGCGAGCTTTCAGCTGTTTTCGTTCGTAAATCCGTCTCCAGGTATTCTCGGAAAGCCATGCCCTACGTCTTCCCTGCGATCGACCGACAATTCTTTCAGCACTAGACGGTTGCGGGCATTGAGCTGCTGATTGCCTCCACTCCTTGCGAAAAGTGCTCCCTTAGTTTTTGGCACACTGAGGGATCGCTAAGTCTATCGATGTTGAACTTGGGCATTCTTGTGTTGTCGTGGGATCGTCGAACTGCAGCAGTGCGTAGTTGGAGAGTAGCTATCATAAGGTGGTGATCTCGTATTATCCCCACATCTGCCTCTCGCCTGTTTCGGACGTCCAGGAAACTGGATGGCGGCTGATAGCAAAATGGTCAATTTGGTTTTAGGTTGCTTGCCTGTCGTTGGAAACCCAGCTGACTTTGTGGCAGGTCTTGTGCTCAAACATGGTGCCACCTATCACAAGGTAGTTGGCATTGCAGAAATCCACAAACCTTTCGCCGTTGTCATTGCGGTTACCTAGTCCATGCTTCCCGATTACATGTTTGAGCCCTTCGTTGTCGCTGCCTACCTTGGCATTCGAATCCCCCATCACTATGACAATGTCTCCATTTGGTGTTGTGTTGAAGACGGCGCTTAAAGGATTGTAAAAGCTCTCCTTTTCGTCCTCAGACGAGCTATTCGTTGGGGCTTAACACTGTATGATGGTGACGCGTCGTACTCTAGTCCGGAATCTGGCCGTCAAAATCCTATCACCAGGCTGCCAGGAAATTAAGCCCTTGCGTGCTGTTGTTGTTAGCAGTAGTCCGACTCCATATTCCCGCGGACTTCCGGATGGTCTTCCAGAATAGAGTAGTACAGTGTTATGCGTTGGGGACTGGTACTCGCCCTCTTCTAACCATCTTATTTCACTTACCCCCAAAATGTCTAATTGATATCGCATGAATTATTTTTCCAATTGAAGGAATCTGGCATTGTAAGGACCTTCGCTTCCCAAGACGAAGAGCGCCTTTACATTCCAGAAACCTATCTTTGTCCAGGTACAATAGCCAAAAGTCGTCAACATGTTATCAGTCCTTATCCGAGGCATAATGTCGGTTTCTGTAGCGAGCAGGTGATAAGCAATGTGCTTCATTCAGCTTTGTCGACGGGAAACGGAGAAATTCGATGGACCCTTACATCTCAACTGAAACATCTTGACTATGCTAACGATGTATGCTTACTCTCCGCAGAATTTTGGGCCTCCACCAAATGACAGCAGATGTGGAGAGGGAGGCACGCGTCGTCGGACTGAAAATTTATACGGCAAAAACTTAAATTATCAGCCTTGGAACAAACTCATCGGCTCAAATATGCATTGCATTACAACTGGTAGAGAGGGTAGAGGATTTCCAGTATCTTGGGAGTATTGTCCCGACCGATGGTGGAACCGAACTGGATATAGCCAACAGGATCGCCAAAGCAAAGTCCGCGTTCAGTATGCAAAATATGACGAAGCAATGCAATCAGTTTGAACACCAAGATAAGACTGTTCCGCTCCTAAGTTGAATCCGTGCTGTTATATGGATGCAGCACGTGGATAGTGACCACTACTATCACCAGAAAGCTGCAAACGTTCGTTAATATGTGCCTACGCAATATCTTAATGATTTTTTGGCCCAATCGTATCTCTAACGAACACCTTTACGGGAGAACGGGTCAGGAACCAATAGGCACAACCATCCAACGACGGAAGTGGTAGTCGATTGGTCACACGTTCCGAAAGGGTAACAGTTCCGTAGCGAGCCATGCTATGCAATGGAACCCTTTAACTTAGGATGGCAGAAGACCTAGCGGTCCGAAGAGAGGTCGAAACCGTCTTTCGAATACGGCACAAAACTGTAGGTCCCTTCCATTCGTGAGGAAATATATAACGCACACAACACGAGTAGTTGCGAGAAGCTGTAGTTTGAGTTCCCATGGGCCTACGTACGCGCTTTAAAATTGTTTCTTATACCTCTTGATTTGCGAAGGTTAAAATTCATGCGCCACTGTATACTTCTTCAAATTAATTAAAAGAGCTAGTAAACCTGTACTTCAAAAAACTTCAAACCTAGCCATGATATGTTAACCCTTTTTAAGCCTCCTTATTGAATCCTCCCGAATGTTGATTAGATTCGTACACCACGACGTCAGATGTGCCTTAGCCCGCTCCTCCACGTTCGGGCACCATTTGCTCAAATCATTGTTCTGTGATAACATCCCATATGTCCGGCTTCTTAGCCAATTTTGCATCGGCAATCCTAAAATGGGAAGAAATGTTGGCATTATTACGTGTAATCCAAGCACTCTTCCCTACGCAACTAACATGGCTAACGTAACTCATATAAACATCCCGTTGACATGTGGTACGTACAATGTACACGCATAAATCTTGTGAGATTTTGCGGATCTACTCTTCCAGATTAAGAAATTCACTTCAAAAACCAATATTAGACCCGTCATTGATTGATTTCACATCGGAAACCCTGAGCACCATCCACAACACAAAGAAAGCTGAAATCATTTTAATATATGTAGTTGCACACACAACACCACCGCAGATAGTATGACATGAAATCAAAAAGTGGGTTGTGTACACAATACCACGTGCTCTTCGGGTTCGGTCGTTCACCCTTGGAACGCTTTGGATTAGCTACACGTGTAGCAGATACGCTGTATCTTTGAATTTTCAAATTCAAAATCCACAAAGCGGACAATAGCGACTGAATTTTGAATGGATTTTCGCTCAAATTAAAGGGAACCTTGTCAATTAAACACACCGCTGGAAAAATTGTTTGCTTTTCTTTTGCCCTAAGATCAATAAAAGACTTTCATGCCTTCTAACATCCCTAGCAGCAACACACATATGAATGAATGTTCATTAAAACTCGGTTTCAACTATAATGACGCGCGTGTTCATAATGTGTCATAGTTCACATGACTCCTTCTAGTGCTTTATGCACAGTAGAATATCATTTAAAAGTCCCGCTCTGCCTCTCAACCACCCACAAGGATACGTAAGGATCTGAAGAAACTTGCAACGAGTAAAAAAACAGTTTCAACACCAAAGAACCCTTCATTATGCCTAACTATTCAGCAGCAAAGAAGAGAGAAGGCTTGTACTCCTTGCATTTACCTTTTAATCATTACTGCGACTGACAAGGACCCTTCTACTCTACCATCCCAGCGTGTGCACGGAAAGTGAATAAAGAAAACAGGAAACAGTGTGAAACTATGAAATATTAAATTTTCCTTAATTCAATGAAATGGAAAACATTTCCTGTGTTGTCCTTCTAGTCCTATTGAAGGATACTCACAAAAAAAAAAAAAAAAACAGGTTTTAAGGGTTAACAACAAATCTCGCGCATCGTAGATTTCCCAATAGCACTTAAAGGATCTGATGAAATGATGGGGAAGACAGACAACATTTTTTTTTTATTTTGTTTTCTGAAGAAAAACTATCTCAATTTTTCCTTTAGTCCTTCAGTTCGTTGAACTTGCAATGGGGGAGGAGTATAGAAATAAAGCGGAATCCATCTTCAGGGCAAAGGATATTGTGTGTACACCGGATGAGGTCCTTGCTTTTCTATGGGTGAACGAGTGTGTGGGAATATCTCTCTCTATTCAGTGTTTAGTTCGACGAATAAAAGGCTTCTCTCACATTGTAGCCTATGCAATCAGGGAGCGATTTGAATGGTGCAGTTTTCGATGGGAAAGTTCTTTTAGTTGTGCTGCGGTTTCGAGAAACGTCGTTGATTGTGTACAGGCTTTAGACAAAAGGTTTTTCATATTAAATATGTTGTATTGATTTTTTTTATTTAAATCGATATAGTAGGAGTTTTAAGGACCTCTTTTCAGGGCACGAGTGTGAATGAACATATGGTCGGTAATATGTGTTACAACGCAGCACATAGCGATTTCGGGGAAATGGATTTTAAAGCAATAAGCAAGGAACTCCTTAATCCTGCTACAAATCCAGTATCCTTCCAGTACACGTTATCTAATTTGTCTATTTCAGGTCCACCAAAAGTGGTACTTCAGCTGCAGGAAACATTAAGAAGAATACAAAATTATAAAAATTTATGGGATACCAGCGGAATTTTATAAAAATTTCACCGTGGCTTTCGCGATTGTCCTTCGTATGCTTTACAACAAAATTCTCAACGAGGATTTTATAAGGTTTTAAATCGTTAACTTGCGCAATATATAAGAAAGGCGATTGTAAATTCGCCGAAAATTACAGGGGTATCTCCGTCCTCACTCTTCGGAAAATGTTTACCAGTATTCTCTATAACAGGCCGGTAAAGTGGGTGGAAGAGAATAATCTCCTGAGCATATTCCAGGCAGGTTTCCGCTCTGTAATATCGACAGTATATCAAATATTTTACCTTACAGGTATATATTACTTACTTAGGTGGCTCTACAGTTCGGGGTGAATCTGGTCCTCAACCAACAAGCCTCTCCATTCAGCTCGGTCTTTAGCTAATTGCCTCCAGTTGCACACTCCAAGTTGGCTGACGTCCCCTTTAACTTGTGCGCGCCACCTACGGCGAGGAGGTCCTCTACTGCGTCGTCGCTTTGGTGCCCATTCGCTCTACATGTCCTAGCCATCTCAAACGTCCAATACGCAGTTTTTTTTCTGACTAGGTCGATGTCGTTGTACAGCTCGTATAGTTCGTTATTGAATCTTTTCCGCTAAAACCCGTCGACGCAAATAGGACCGAATATCGTCATCCGCTTTTAATAAAGTTCATGTTTCAATGCCGTAAAGCAGAATTGGGATGATCGGAGTCTTACTCTCGTACAGAATCTCCTTAGTTGTTCGAGATAGGCCTTTACTGTTGAATTGCCTTGTTAGCCCCAAAAAAACAGCAATTGGCAAGAGTTATTCTTCGCTTGAGATCTGCGCTGGTGTCGTTTTCAGAGTTTATAGCAGAGCCCAGTTGGACAAAGTCCCTTGCTACCTCGAAGTTGTAGCTGCTCATTGTAACGTTCTGTCCAATTCGTCGGTGTTAATTGTCCTTTTTCTTGTCAGCATATACTTAAGTTTTGCCCTCGTTTACCGCTAAACTCATTCTGGTCGTTTCTGCTTCAATGCTTGCAAACGCACCGGTGGCAGCCCGCTGAGTTCTTCCAATAATATCAATATCGTCGGCGTATGCAAGGAGTTGTACGGACTTTTGATAGATTGTACCCCTGGTGTTGGGTTGTGAGTCCCGCACAATCCGTTTAAGTGCAATGTTAAAGAAGTCACATGACAGCGCGTCACCTTGTCTAAAACCTTTTTTGACATCAAAGGTCTCGGTGAGGTCATTGCCGACCTTAATGATGCAGCAAGCATTCTCCATCGTCATCCTGCACAATCGGACAAGTTTGGCAGGGTTTTCAAAACTCTCAAAGATTTCAAAGCTCTCTACCAGTTCATCATCAGCTGCCTTGAAAAGTTCGCCCGGTAAGCTATCAGGTTAAAAACAACAATATAAGTCCAGTCAGAGGAATTTTAAAAGTGAAACACAATTCAATTTATTTATCTTTAAGGAAATTTACAACTTTATATTTACATTTGTTTGTATCTGCAAAGCCTTATGGGCTTGTCTGCAGAAGATTATTTGCTTAAGTGTTAAGTTTTATTTTGAGTTCTACATAACATTATATTAAATTCAGCTTTTATTATACAGACATTTTTTATTGATAATTTTATATATTGAAATGGTTAGAGTTCAAATATAATTGTTTAACTTTTTATAAAAAAATTGGTTTTGAGAAATTACGAAAATCTGCGGGTATTTCATTGAATATTGTTGGGACTGCAACATCATATTTTCGCCGACCATATGCATTTCAGTATCTCGGAATGGTGTATCTGTTTTGCTGTCTCCTTCTAGTATTAAATGTTTGCTGCGATGGGATTTTGTAAGTGGTGTCATCTTTGAATTGTGTTAAAATTTCTAATTTGTACAGTTGTTCTATAGCTAGAAGCTTCATTGAGTTATCAATTTGATGTTCATTTATAGCGATATATTGGTGGAATTTTGATCGGTGAACCATCTTTTGTATCCGAGCATTCATCGCTAGAAGATTTTGAAGCTGCGGTGCATTTCCCTGGGCTAATATGCCATATCTCAGGTGAGATTCAACTAGTCCAAAATAGCACTGTCGCAGAACGTCTTGTGGATACCTGTAGCTCATGTGAAATAAAGCGTATGCGGACTGTCGAAGTTTTGTTGCTAAGGCCTGTATGTGGTAGCTCCATTTCAAATTGTAGTCCACGATCACCCCAAGGTACTTATATGTTGATGCGTTTTCAGTTATTGTTGAACAGTCATCCTCCTTTTGAAGCTGTAGATGACTACCTACTCTATGCAGACACTCCGCGGTATGCATTTTTAAAGTAACTTTATATTTCATGATATGTGGGGGACGAATGTGCATAACCTTTGTCTTTTTGGCATTAATAATAAGCCCATTGTCGTGACACCAAGCCATGATAGCATCGAATTCACTTTGCATCATTTTTTCTGCTGCCTCAATATTTTTGTGACTCACTACGATGGCTGTGTCATCCGCATATGCATACGCCGTGCTTTTCTTTAGAACTGAAACCAGATCATTTATATACATATATTATAAAAAGAAGAGGGCCTAACCTCAATTCTTGCGGTACCCCGTATTTAGCATCTTCTTCCTCGCTTAAGTTATCCTTAATCTTTACTTTAAATTTTCTATCATTAAGATAACATTCAAGCCATGTCAATATGGATCCTCGTACACCGATTTTTTCTAATGATCTTAGTATGTTTTTATGACATACTGTATCAAAGGCTTTTTCAAAGTCGATGAACAGAACAATAGAGTTGCGGTTCTTGTCCAGGCTACTGTTTAATCTATTTGCAAAGTCTCCAAGCAAGCGATTTATACTTTTATTCTTTCTTAATCCGAACTGGTTGTTTTCCAAGAGTTTGTATTTCTCAACGTACTCATAGAGCCTCTTAGCTACAACTTCTTCTAACACCTTATCTATAGCTGAGAGAATAGAAATTGGCCTATAGTTAGAAATCTCATTTTTCTTTCCATCCTTATATACAGGGCGAACAATTGAGGTTTTCAACAATTTTGGAACGGTTGATTGTTCTAAGCTCATGTTGACTATTTTCGATATTACTGGAGCCAGTACTCTAGAACTATTTTTGAGATCTTTGGGTCTTATGCCGTCTCCTCCCGCCGATTTATTTTCTTTAAGTGAGCTAAGAATATTCTCTATTTGTGGTGACCTCTGCCAGATACATTGAGCGCTGATTCGTTGGGCCAAGAAAGGATTTGTATTCGCATATGTGCAGAGTGTTTTTAATTTCTGATGATAATTTATTCGCGAACTTGTTTGCAAGATTATTAAAATGTGTTTCGCTGGGAAAAATTTTGACTAAGGTATCATCTAGATTGGTGGACCTCCTTCCTAGTATAGTGTTGACGATTTTTCAGGTTTCTCTAGGATTTTTGCTTGCTTTTCTAAACTGATCTCTATAGTACCTTAATTTTGTGTTGTTGATTCTTCTGTTTAGATCATTCCGAATTTGTTTGAATTCCCTTTCGTAATCTTGGTTTCTTCTAATATTTTTGTACCTTCTATACTTCTTCTTTTTGTACCGTCGATCTCTTTTCAGACATGCGTTCTTTAGTTCATGGGTCATCCAATTATGTTCATTTTTCCTTATCTTCCTTACTCTTATGACAGTTGACGATGTCTTTAAACTAATGATGATGCTTCTGAAGTTCCCATAAAGTTCGTTAGCTTCATTGATTTCATTTAGTTGTTCCCAATTGAATTGATCAATTTTTCGGTATAAAATGTGGCTCTGAATATATTCCTGTGCTTCAGAAAGCGGAACGCCGCTCTTTGCAACACTTCTGTAACGAGATCAAAGGTACGGCGGAATCTGCGAAGAAAATCCTATCCAGAGAACCAAAAACCCTAGGTTCCCTCAAAGAACCCGACGGAAGATGGACAAAATTCTGTTCGGAATCGCTGAGCTCTCTGTTAAAAATGCACTTTCCAGGGTGTACCACCATTCCAGACAATAACATCGGGACTAATAGTAGCATTGAAGCGGATTTAGTTACGGAAGAAAGAATCGAATGGGCTATTAGATCGTTCTCTCCCCTTAAATCCCCAGGACCCGACGGGATTATCCCGATCATGTTACAGAAAACCGTAATCACGATTATCCCGGTACTCAAAGAACTAAATCTCAATTGCCTCATTTGGGGATACCTACCTAAAACATGGAGAGAGGTTAAAGTGGTCTTCATGCCCAAGGCCGGCAAGGCAAGCCACACCACTTTAGACCCATAAGTCTTACCTCCTTCATCCTAAAACTTTTGAGCGATTAGCTAACATACACATTCGCAGCAAACTACGCCCTGGTGATCTATTCCCGGCGCAACAGGCATATATGAAATGAAAAAGCATAGAGACAGCGCTGCGTTGTGTGGCCGGCTCAATAGAAAAATCATTGAAAGAAAAAGAATACACACTGGTCGCTTCCTTAGACATTGAAGGAGCCTTCAACAATGTAAGAATACATGCGGTTCATAGAACCTTAAGGAACCTCAATATTCACAACTCCCTGATAAGGTGGATTGTCAATATGCTAGAGGAAAGACATATTAAAGTGGAGCTCGGAGGAACAAAGTTGGAAGCCTACGCCTCAAGAGGTACTCCTCAAGGAGTACTTTATAAGTACTATATGCTTTCCAATAGGTTACGTACAGAGACGTGTACTTTTCCTCGTGAGGAAGGGATCTTTTTCTCTTTCTATCTTCTTTTCCCCCATGGGTACCTCAATGGGTGGGGGCCGTGGCGTAAGTGGTTAGTGTGTCGGATCTCTACGCGTGAGGTTCCAAGTTCGAATCCTAAAAAATACCAAAAAGTTTTTTCACGGTCCCACCTCTCGCGTATTGTTGTCACGAAAAAGCTTCTCAAATCGCCGTTCGGATACGGCACTAAACTGTAGGTCCCTTCCATTCGTGTGAAAAATATAACGCACACAACATGAGTGGTTGCGAGAAGCTAGGCCCTGGCACTTAATGAGCTGTTGCGCCAAATAATTATTTTTTTTTTTTTTTTACCTCAATGGGTCTATACTGGCCTGAGTGTGGTGTAGAGGGCTTCCGTTCCTACACCAGCCCACTAACCCAACCTAACCTAACCTAAGTTGCCAGGTCCAGCAACCTCCTTCATTTTGGTCAAGTGGACGGAAAATTTGAGTATCGTCGTCTGTGTTGAATGGTTCATTCTGCCTTACAAGGAAATGTTGGTCTTCGTTGCCGTTATACAGTCTGCAGAAGTAGTTTTTCGCCTCTTTTGCTCGTAGAGCTTAGGAGCAGCTCTCGTCTTCCCTTGCAGCGCCGCTTTATATGCCTCTGTTTTGCTGCATGCACTCGCCGGCATTCTTCGTCAAACCAACGGCTTCGTGGTGGTGGTCGAGCGAAACCCAGCACACCAGTTGCTGCGTTTCTGATGGCATGGTGGCATGGTGGCAGCTTTGCCACTTCGGCACTTGATGCTGGCGGAATAGGGTTAATTGAGAAATTTCAAAATTTCAGCGAAGACTAAAAGGTGTATCAATAAAAACAAAAAGTTATTTGCCTTATCTATGTGACGGTGTTTTTGGTCGAAGGCCAAGGACCCCGCCGGGTCCGGGGTTTACCCAAAGAAACACCCTTAAACTTCGGGAAAGAGGACCGAGACTGATTTTATGCAATAATTACAATATACATATAAAATATAATTTATTGGCAGGTTGATCGGCTCGCTGAAAGTTGCTTCTTATGGCTCCTGGTTCGCTAGGTCCGCTGAAGGTCGGCTTCCGTTCCGTGGACTCGTCCTGGGGTTGATTCGTCCGGTTATCTCGTCCCACTTTAAGGGCGGGCAAAAGTGTGTCTCGTCCCACTTTAAGGGCGGGTGAGAGGGTCTCGTCCGACTTTAAGGGCGGGCGAGAGTGTCGCGTCCCACTTTAAGGGCGGGCGTGAATGTCTCGGCCGGCTTTAAGGGCGGGCGAGAATGTCTCGGCCCACTTTAAGGGCGGGCGAGTGTCGCGTCCCACTTTAAGGGCGGGCGTGAATGTCGCGTCCCACTTAAAGAGCGGGCGTGTATGTCTCGTCCCACTGTAAGGGCGGGCGAGAATTTCAAGTCTAGCTTGAGAAGGGTTGTACCTACTGCAGAGGGTACGGACGGCCACGGTGCACCTCTTTTCCCGGAGGGTCGTCCTTACTTTTCCAAATAAATCAAAAATTGACCACAAGCGTTTTCCCAGACGGGGAGAAACCTAATCGGGACGTCAGGTCAGCTATGGTCAGTAGCGGGCCTGAAATTAGTTGCCCAATTACCAAGGTGAAGGCTTTCAAAATTTGGAACCGAAGCTCCTATTAGAGAATGTTCGCAGTACACAAGTTTGGTACCCAACCTCGGCTGAACAGACTCTGCTGACCACCTCTCTCAATCTTCCTCTTATATAAATTCCTGCAACAAGCAGGTGTGAATTCTAACTATGAATTCAATTTATTGTCACACACAACTTGGTTGGAGAGATTGAGAGAGATGGTCATGCTCTGACGACGTGATCATCGCCAGATCTTGTTGTTCTATTGCAGGTACAGTAGTGGTCGGAGGTTTTCATCGACGAAGTAAACTCCTCGTCGGTCGGAGGTATGCGTCGACGAAGTAAGCCACTCGTGCTTTATTTAGAAATAGGGGCTGAACCGATGTTCTTTGTTCTAGATAGTTTGCTCAATATCATGGATGAAATTTAGTTCGTCAGAACTGACTGGGTTTGATTATTTGGTTGCACATTTTAATTTTTGGGACAGCAGAGTTTTTGTTTTTTGTGTAAAGGGTATTGACTGGGGTTTGTCTTGATGTTAAACCATTGCAAGACTGTAATATATTATTCATATGGAATGGAGTACAAATATTATTGATGAAAGTATGAATTCCCTAAGACACTATGTACAGCGCTTACAGGAAAGTATTGGAAAACGCATCATCGATCCCAACTGAACGTTGTAATGTCTACAAATTTTTGGCTAAATTATTCAAACTACTGACACGCCCCGTTCACTTATCATAATCTTTTCCTTTTTTACAAAAGTTCTGAGCTCTCTTAACATTAACCCATTTTATTCTTTCTTTTTAGCCGTAAAATTCGGTCGAATGTCGAAGAAACAACGTGAAAAAGTCGAAGACGAAGTGCGATTTCATCGAGCGCAGATGCGCGCTCAAAGTGATGCAGCACCAGACAGTTCAGTGTTCGATACACAAACGCCATCTAGTAGTGATCAACTACATCACAGTTACAATGGGTATACAGCATTTAATAATTTACATTTGCATTTCATTATTACAAATTTATTTCACATGCATACACACTTATTAATAAATTTCTCTTTTCGTTCCGAAAAAAACAAAAAAAAATCCTTTTTCTCTATCTTCTATGAATAATTGCCAAAAATGTATCCTCCTCCTTCTTCAAACACCGAAAAAAAAATCGAAACAAAATTTCCTAGCTATGGATATTCAAACAATGAAGTTGGCTACGGAAGTCCCTACGGATACTCAGCATCAGTGACGCCTCAACAGACGATGGCCTATGATATTTCAGCGGACTACGTGGACAGTACAACATACGAGCCAAGAAGTACAATGATTGACTCCGATTTTATTGGTCACGGTGAGTCTTGCATTGCCTTTTATTTTTTTTTTATTTTATTTCTATGTACAAAGTTTCATAAATCACCTTAAAAACCAAATAGCTGTCTGCAGAGCAATGTTATAGTCCAAGACTAACATTGCCTTGAATTCGGCTTAATCAGTATTCTATCATTTCGTAACTAACAATTTGTTAAACAATCAATTGGCACAGTTCATTTGTTCATGTAAAAAAAAAAAAGAAGAAAAACTGGAAAACAGGGCTTAACTATTTGTATCTTTAGTGAGCAGTATTTTACTCCCAATCCCTAAAATCAAAATATCCCCGTAGCACCTCTGATTTGTTGCCAATTCATCAACGCATTTGTATTTAACTCACTTTGTTTTGTAATAATACTATACACGTTCATTATAACCATTTCGTTTATTTTTATCTATTCATTTTCATACATGTTTCTACAATGGAGGGCTTTTGTGGACCATAAGCTGTTGAAATAGGCGTTTGTAAAAATATATACTTTTGAGGCGTATGGAAGGATGATTGTTAAGATTAGGGAAGTTTCTAAAGACAGAAATCTTGCACCGAAACCTGCAATTTTCCGCTATGACATTTAAAAACAGATATTGAAAAGATTTTATATATTAATACGTGAACACGAAATTTATCGTACGTTTTTTTAGTATCTATTATAAAAGGGGGGGATGAAATTTATATCATTCGAAAGGAACTATGCCATAGATGTGCAGAAAAAAAAAATCATGTGCGTATGTAACATGTAAGTTAGGTAAATTACCTTCGGTTGAAACGCGATACTAGTTCATTGAAATACATATGCTTATGTACAAGGTCGCGCAAAAGTTATATTCTATATTGCTATACGACTATATAACTTTTTCTAAATTAAAAAAACCAATGATTTCATTTTTTTATTATTTTTACTTGAATCATGGATATTGGTTCATTAAGTATCGTTCAAATGCTGGCCTCTAGCATACAAATTTGAGCCCTTTTTATGGAATTTTCCAACACTTCTCAGTACATATCCGTACTACCAATTCTTTGTCTTTAAGGGCTACGAGAGTACATATGTGGTTCGTCTCGATGGGCCCAGCGGACACCTGGAACATGGAACCCAAGACATTATTGAGGTTTACATTGTGCCAGCAATAGATCTTACAGGTCGCAGTGTACTTGGGCCCCAATCATCGTATCGTATGTGGTTTGTTCGAGGGTGGCAATGGATAGTGTGTTTGCTCGTTAACCGAGGTGTGTAGGTTCAAGTCCCAGCGGGAAACAGCAATTATCTGCCACCCGAGTATAAAGGAAACCGAATTACATCGAAGTTTTTCCAACAACTGCACCAAAGAAAGGTACCTGTCTGGTAGTACAATGGACCGGAGAGTCTGACTACTCTCGGATTTTCGCTTCCTTTTTTAAAACAAAAAATATATATGCGGCTTGTTCACATAGACCAATGACTTCAAATAACCCCAAATAAAGAAATCTGGAATGGTGAGATCGGGTTATCTTGATCCTCATTAAGTCCATTGCGTTGCCCACTGTTTGTGCAGTGGCAGCATCTTATTGAAACCACATGTGCTCCAATACCAATTCATCCAATTCGGGTATTAAAAAGTCATCTTCGCGCCTTCGAATATGATCATTCTGCTAGTCGGGAGAGATGGAATGAGTGCTTACTTACTTTACTTAGTACGGCCGGTTTCTGGCAATGTGTCTCAACTTTTCCCCAACTGCCGTGCCTCCTTCTGGACTGTTCTGCGCCATGTTCTCCTCGGACCGCCAGGTCTTCTGCCATCCTGGGTTAGAGGGTTTAATTGCATAGCATGGTTCGAACTGCCACCCTTACGGAAAGTGTGACAAATCCACTGCCACTTCCGTCATTGGATGGCTGTTCCTGACCCGTTCTCTAGTAAAGGTGTTCGTTAGAGATACGAGTGGGCCAGAAAATCCTTAAGATATTGCGCTGGCACCTATAAACAAACGTTTGCAGCTTTCTGGTGATAGTAGTGGTCACTCTCCACGTATATAGCAGCACGGATTCAACATTGGAGCGGAACAGTCTTAGCTTAGTGTTCAACCTGATTGCATTGCTTCGCCATATTTTACTTTACTTTGGCCATCCTGTTGGCTATATCCAGTTTGGTTCCACCATCGATCGAGACAATACTCCCAAGATACTGGAAATCCTCTACTCTCTCTACCGGTTGTCCAGCAATGCATATTTGAGCCGATGAGTTAGTTCCAAGGCTGATAATTTTAGTTCTTGCCGTATTAGTTTTCAGCCCCACGTCTGCCTGCTTCTCTCTCCACATCTACTGTCATTTGGTGGATGTCCATAATTCTGTGAGAGAGTAAGAATACATTGTCAGTGTATTCAAGATGTTTCAGTTGAGATTTAAGAGTCCATTGAATTCCACCGTTTTCCGTCGACAAAGCTGCACGAACCACATCGCTAATCATCAATAGGAATAGAATTGGTGAAAGGATACAGCCTTGTCTTACCCCACTTTGGATCTCAAATTCCTCAGACAACCTTCCCCTGTGCAGAACGTGACATTTGGAGCCTTCATATGTAGCTTTGATAATAGCAATTAGTTCATCGGGAATACCTCTCCTGCGTAAGGCACGCCAAATAAACTCCCTGTTGACACTATCGAACGCCTTCTCAAAATCGATGAACAGCAAGTGCAGTGGCGATCGATATTCAACACACTGTTCGATGATAATCCGCAGTGTGTTGATGTGGTCGGCACAGGAGGATCCAGAGCAGAAACTTGCTTGTTCGGCATCGAGTGTGTCTTTGAGATGTTGTTTGATTCGCTCAAGGAAGATTTTAGCTATTATTTCAGCTACAGCAGGCAGCACGCAGATACCCCTCCAGTTTCCGACCTCCATTAAATTTCCTTTCTTAGGAAGCTTGACGATTATTCCCTTTTTCCACTCGTTAGAAAAACTCTCAGCTTCCCATGCTCTCTCTATAAGTGGAAGCAGAAGCTCAGCCGATGTTGTTGGCGTTGCTCGTAAGAGCTATGCTGGAATACCGTCCTACGGCGTTATTGGTTTGAGTGTCTTGATCGCGGTAGTGATCTCATCATTACTGGGAGTCGTGGTGCGTATTCGGGATTTTCTCACCTCGGGCGCCTCAGTCTGATTTGGGAGCATATCGCTTGCGAATACGCGGTTCAAAACCGTAGCAAAATGCTCTTTCCTTCTCTTGAGCTGGTCCTCATCCGCAATGAGCAAGGAACCATCTAGGCTTTAGACTGGGTGTTGGCTGGTGCTGCGACCACCTGTCAGCTCTTAGGTGCTTCTGTAGACGGTCCTGCTGTCTCACTTCCATGCAGCTTCTTCTGCTTCTGTAGCCAGTGCGTTGATGTAGTTGCGCTTGTCACGTCGCACGCTACGTTGAACTTCTCTCATCTTCATGCGATATAGGGACTCTAGCTCGCTTCTCCCTGCTGCTGGGGTAGCTGCAATGCGAGCTTTCAGCTGTTTTCGTTCGTCAATCCGTCTCCAGGTATCTTCGGAAAGCCACGCCCTATGTTTTCCCTGCGATCGACCGACAATTCTTTCAGCACCAGATGTAAAAACATTTTTCACAGCACACCAATGGTCTTGGATGGTTGCGGGCATTGAGCTGCTGATTGCTTCCACACCTTGCGAAAAGTGCTCCCTTAATTGTTGGCGCGCTGAGGGATCACTAAGTCTATCGATGTTGAACCTGGGCATTCTTGTGTTGTCGTGGGATCTTCGAACTGCAGCAGTGCGTAGTTGGAGAGTAGCTATCATAAGATGGTGATCACGTACTATCCCCACATCTGCCCCTCGTCTGTTTCGGACGTCCAGGAGACTGCTTCTAAAGCGGCGGCTGATAGCAAAATGGTCAATTTGGTTGGAGGTTGCTTGGCTGTCATTGGAAACCCAGCTGACTTTGTGGCAGGTCTTGTGCTCAAACATGGTGCCACCTATCACAAGGCGGTTGGCATTGCAGAAATCCACAAACCTTTCGCCGTTGTCATTGCGGTTGCCTAGTCCATGCTTCCCGATTACATGCTTGAGCCCTTCGTTGCCGCTGCCTACCTTGGCATTCAAATCTCCCATCACTATGACAATGTCTCCATTTGGTGTTGTGTTGAAGACGGCGCTTAAGAGATTGTAGAAGCTCTCCTTTTCGTCCTCAGACGAACTATTCGTTGAGGCGTAACACTGTATGATGGTGACGCGTCGTACTCTAGTCCGGAATCTGGCCGTCAAAATCCTATCACCATGAGGCTGCCAGGAAATCAGGCCCTTGCGTGCTGTTGTTGTTAGCAGTAGTCCGACTCCATATTCCCGCGGACTTCCGGATGGTCTTCCAGAATAGAGTAGTACAGTGTTACGCGTCGGGGACTGGTACTCGCCCGCTTCTAACCATCTTACTTCACTTACCCCCAAAATGTCCAGTTTATATCGCATGAATTCCTTTTCCAGTTGGAGGAATCTGGCATTGTAAGGACCTTCTCTTCCCGAGACGAGGAGCGTCTTTACATTCCAGAATCCTGTCTTTGTCCAGGTACAATAGCCAAAAGTCGTCAACATGTGATCAGTCCTTATCCGAGGCATAGTGTCGGTTTCTATAGCGAGCTGGTTTCAGTAACGCAGGTTGCTGGCCCACGTTACCTAGCCTAGAATCAAGGCCCTAGACAACCCGCACTTACAATTTTGGCCTATACGTATAAGGGTTTATACGTATAGTTGCCCGGGGACCACCACTAGGAGGTAAAGTAAGCACTTCATCACGAACTTGATTGTTGCGCTACTGGCCCAAGCCAAGTTTTGGGCAGTCAGTAGTTTCCCGATCAATCGCAATGCAGTTTATTTGAGTTACATCATCCCTAAAGTACCACTCTTTTGTTGAATCCGTTGGAATCTTTTTACGCTGTGAATAGACGTTCCAAATTTTCCACCACTACCTCCTATGTCGCAAAATCAAATATGGTCCACTCAAGCCTTTCAGCTAGGAATAATCCAAAAACACATTCTTCAATTCATTTGCACTTAAAAGAGTTGAATTGTAAAGTTTTCTAAAAAATAAAAAAAAAACTGTATATTGCGTTTACTCACTTCTCATTCATTCATGCATATAATCATAATCACAATCGTTTGTAACTAAGTTACTATTTGTACGGAGGATACTATTGTACAGAGAGCGCGTGTTGGCGTTGATTCATGTTTTTTTTTTTTTTTTTTCAACGACAACAAACGGCAACACTTACCAGTGCGACCATCTCGAATCACAACCAGAGTAACCGTGATCGTAGGACAAAACTATTTTATTTTTCCCTAAGAAGGATATATTTTCGTTTTTGTATGTTTTCAGTTCATTTTTCTCCTCAATCCCGAAAAAAATAGGGCAGCCCTGCTCAAAATTTGTTCCCAAAATTCTATTTACTCCCTTAAAAAATACGAAAAAAAAAACACACATAAAACCTTGAAAAACACACCTTTTAGGCAATAACTCACTAAGACGCGGTACACCATCGGACTGTTGTCATACCGATTCGAATCCGAGCACTGGTGGAAGCGGTGGCATCGGTAGTAATAGTAACAATGGGGTTGCTGATGTCTGTGGGAGTAGTGTTGTTGTTAGTGGTACTGGTACTGGTACTACAACTCATTCAAGTCATCCAGATCATCACCAGTCGCCCCAGCAAGTAACGCCAGCACAGCCGCCACCACAGCACCATTCATCATCACATCCTGCATCACAAGCCACTACCACCACCACCACCAGTAACAGCAGCAACCAACAACAGCAGCCACAGCAACAACAACAACACCAGCATCAGCAACAGACCCCACTGTCGCAACAAGCCGCCACCACGGCAACGTCGCAAATGACTCAAGTTAGTTTCATTGACGATGATAGTTCCTGTGATTCGAGATGGGGTAAGGAGATGTGTTTGCTGAAAACGCGGGTTTTAGACTGGTGGAAATCTTTTTCAGTTTTTCAAATATCTCTCTTTCTCTTTCTTCTCTGTCTCTTAAAAAAAAAAAATTGGCCTTTAGAAAAGAAAAGAAAAAAAAAACAGAAAACCGTTATTTGTTTGTACATGCATGCTCATTTGTTCGATAGTTTGTTGTTCCATTCGCTTTTGTTCCGATTTTCATTTCGAATTTAGAACCATTGTAGAGGATGTTCTTCGATTCCGTTTCATTCCATTGCTAGCTCGTGTTTTCAAATATCCTCTTTACAACCAATTTTCGTTACAGCCGATGGCGATATTAACGATGTCCTGATAAAGACCCTAGCGGAAGCACATGCAAACACAAATACAAAATTAGAAATTGTTCATGAGATGTTCAGAAAGCCACAGGTAAGTTGCTCAGCCAGTGTAGCCATTTAAGAAAAACCCATCATGGGTTATATCCTTTCACAGGACGTAACGCGAATACTTTACTATAAAAATCTCGGCCAAGAGGAACTTTGGCTAGACTGCGCTGAAAAGCTTACACAAATGATACAAAACATAATCGAATTTGCTAAACTGATACCTGGTTTTATGCGGCTAAGTCAGGATGATCAGGTAAGCGTAACAGTATCTACAAAATAACTATAACTAATCTTTGACTTTCTAGATACTTCTTTTAAAAACTGGATCGTTTGAGTTGGCGATCGTACGTATGTCACGCCTATTGGATCTCTCACAGAATGCCGTGTTATACGGTGATGTTATGCTGCCGCAAGAAGCCTTCTACACTTCCGATTCGTATGAGATGCGATTAGTGTCGTGTATCTTTGAGACAGCAAAATCAATTGCCGAATTGAAACTGACTGAAACTGAATTGGCTTTATATCAAAGTTTAGTGCTGTTGTGGCCGGGTAAGTACATCAGTGAGTAATATTTTAGTTTAAGCTTTTTTTGATACTGATCCTTGATTGAATTTGCTTCTTTTTTTTTCTTAGAACGAAATGGGGTACGAGGAAACACAGAAATCCAGAGGCTTTTCAATCTAAGTATGAATGCCATTAGGCAAGAGCTTGAAGCCAATCATGCACCCTTGAAGGGTGATGTTACAGTACTGGATACGCTGTTAAATAAAATACCAACCTTCCGGTAAGTTTAATTTCAAATTTTTTTTTTTTAAACAGGAATAGTGGCCCACACCTTGAATAGGTGGTCTATGTTCCTAAGGCACAAGGAAACTTGTCGAGAGTTAACACCATTCCAGCCCCTTTTCTATAAATATTTCTTATATGAGCGTTAAAACATACAAGAGTCGCAAATAACATATTGTCGTCTGGATAACATAGAGCTTGTGTGTTATTACTTTAAACTTGTTAAATGTAAGTTATTCAGATAAAATCATGTCATCCTTCGAAGTACTATCAGACCCGATTAAATAGTGATCAGTCATGACTAACTGCCTGCGGAAAGATGACTGTGATAAGTCAAGATGTTTACGAATTGCTTATATGTATACCAAACACAAGAGAATACCGCCCAGTTATATTTACAGGGTGGGCCAACTACAAGTTTCTTTTTAAAAATGCAATAAAATGAACAAAATGAATGAATTTTTCCATGTATTATAGCTTTATTAGTAAGTCCAAACATTCCCATTAATTATGGAATACAACGCCGTTCAAGTGGCTGCCTCGGCTGGCCTCGCCCTAGCGCATTCTATCACTCCAATTTTCCAAGACCTTGTTGATGGTTTCGGGCTGTAGCTCACAGATTGCTTGGATGATATTGGCCTTACGTGCTTGAATTATTTCCGGATTTTGGCATTACATCGGTCCTTCACGGTTCCCCACAAAAAAAAGTCCAAAGGGGTCAAATCGCAGCTCCGAGGCGGCCAATTGACATCGCCAAGACGACCGATAACACGATTTGGAAATTTGGCGCCCAAAAGACCGATTGTGGCATGGGCTGTGTGGAATGGCGCGCCATCCTGCATAAACCAGAGGTCGTCCAAATCCATGTCTTCAATTTCAGTAAAAAAAAAGTCGTTAACATGGCTCTGTAACGCCCACCTCATTTTCGAACAAAAATGGTCCAATGATGCCACCACTCCACAATCCGCACCAAACTGTCACTCGCTGTCGATGCATTGGCTTCTCGACAATAACGTGCGGGTTTTCCAAGCCCCAGATGCGGCAATTTTGTTTGTTAACGTAGCCGCCGAGATGAAAATGTGCCTCGTCAGAAAAGATGATTTTTCGCCCAAAATCGTTGTCCAATTCAAGCTGCTCTAAGGCCCAAACTGTGAAGCGATAACGAAGCGGATGGTCGTATGCTTTCAATTGTTGAATCAATTGGACCTTGTAAGCGAATAATCCCAGATCTTTGTGCAGAATTCTCCTCAGGCTAGTGCGTGAAATGTTGAGCTGTTAAAATCGATGACGAGTTGATGTTCGTGAATTGAGCCTCACACTCTCGGTTACAGCAGCCACATTCTCGTCTGTGCGCACCGTACGACGACGGGGACCATGAGTGTTGTCCACTAGCATACCAGTCTCATGAACTTTTTGCACAAACTTGTGTACAGCAGGCGCGGTGGGTGCTTCATTTCGGGCAAAACTTATTTTCAAAAAACGCACTGTTTGGGCTACACAGCACTCACTTTGGAAATAAGTTTTCAATATTTTCCAATGTTGTTCAAGCGTAAAGCGACTCATTTCGTTCCGCGGATGTATGATACTGACTTTCTGTCAAGATTTCGAGCGAGAAACAGCTGTCAGTGTCAAAATAACCTATGATTTAAAAAGAAATCACTAGATGGCCCACCCGTTATACGACGGTGGCTGAAAAGTTTCCGACCTAACAAAGATACAAGATATTTTTTCTTCAAATTTATTTTTATTTTTCTACATAGTCTCCTTGTTAGTCTACACACTTCTCCCAGCTATGCTCCCATCTCTGTAAACCGTCCAAATAGTACTCGGCGTCTGTCTTTGCAAAATAATTGTTTACGAAGGTAGTGGCTCATTTGATGAAATCTCTGTCCTCCGAGCGCAACTTTTAGCTCAGGGAACAAAAAAAAGTCGCTTGGGGCTAGATCTGGTGAGCAAGGAGAGTGGTCAAGCAGTTCAAACCGTAATTCGTGGATTTTCGCCATGGCAATCGCTGAGGTGTGAGACGGCGCATTCTCTTGGTGAAACAAACAGTTTTTGTCTGCATATGTGACCATTTTCCCTCAATTGCGAGATGTGCAACTCCGACCCAATTCTAACGAGTTCGTTTGTTCTTTCATTACCCTGCATGCCCATATGCACTGGTACCCAGTTATAGGGTCACCTCCTTAAGATGCCGTTGGCAGATTACAATCAGCTTAGATCTAATTACAGTGGATTCCAGAACCTTAACGGCTGTGTAGCGGTCAATGTACAGAGTAATTGATTTACCAAAGATGTTATCTTTGGTGACGATTTTCGCGACTTAGGTGAGGGCTGTGATTTCAGCTTGAACGACGCTGCATTGTGGGTGCCGTGGCGTAAGTGGTTAGTGTGTCGGATCACTACGCATAAGGTTCCAAGTTCGAATCCCAGAAAACAGCAAAAAGTTTTTTCACGGTCCCACCTCTCGCGAGCGTCTGACAAACATCCGAGAGTATTGATGTCACGAAAAGGCTTCTCAAATCGCTGTTCGGACTCGGCATTAAACTGTAGGTCTTTTCCATTCGTGTGAAAAAATGTAACGCACACAACATGAGTAGTTGCGAGAAGCTAGGCCCTTGCACTTTAAAGAGCTGTTGCGCCGAATATTTGTTTTTGACCCTGCATTCGTTGTTAATTCTGAAAGAATAACTGACACCTAGTGTTTTGCAGTAAATCCCAGCTGCTGCACTGGCATTCATTTTGGAGATGGCCAATTCCTCATTACTACTAACTTGTTCGTTCATCCAGTCATTTCTGTGAGGAATTCTGATAGTGAATCTCCTGTCAAATGTCTACATCGGAGTCATGTAGTGGGTTGCTGCCTGGCTACTTGTGACCTCCTATCTGGATAGGTTGGAGGCTTGACCGTATGGTGCAGATTACCAGAGTCCTATTTCCCTCAGTCTGAGTGCCGATTTAGCCGCCGTATTTATGCAGATTAGATCCAGCGGAATGAGACAGAATGGTCTCCATTGCCGCTTGCATGTTGTATGTAATGATCCCATGATCACGATGAAAGTTGACCACTGTATCTTGGTGAGGATTGAAGGCTGATATTGATTTTTCGGTGCCGTCTACCAGACTAACGATAGATCGCACAACCGTCGTGTACAGCCAATAGCCGGCTTGAAACCCCATATAGTGCCGAATGCTGTTTTACAAGCGTAAAAGACTACACATGCTTTTTTAATGCGACCCTCAATATGGTCATTTTATTTTAGTTAAGAATCTAGAATTACTCTCAGGTATCGTTAAGAGACTTAGAAAAACACCCCCGATCCTAGGTTGTTTGAACTCAGTGATTAACCATTTCCTGGTGAAGAGGACAATCTCTGTCTTTGCAGAGTTCACACTGAGACCTCGGCTACTGACCCAGTTATTAACTATTATAGTAGCAGTGCATAATTGAGTCTATCGCTAAGGATTGGAAGGAATTTCCCTGATACAAAAAGGGCAACAACGTCAGCGTAGGCCGACAGTTGAAACATTGCAACATACATGTTGCATGAGAGCTTAGAAGTGACTCCTTAGTTAGATACTTTACTCTTGCACCCTTTCTTGTAGATAGGAGTAATGTGACCGTCAGTAATTTTTCTGCAAATCTTCCAAATACTTTCCAAACGAGAGGAAATTTAGATTCAGATTTAGATAGATCAGCACAGGGATACTTCGCACCTGACAGGGATCTCGCTAAGAGATCCGTGGCATTGCTTTACCAACTTGGATCGAATTATTGGCGATTCCAAGGCTTTTATCGCAGCTTGACTCTCCATGTAGAAAACAATAGCACTGCACTCTATCGAGTTAATTGAAAGCCAGACTGCTGTGACGTCTGCTTGAAATACACTACAGTGGTCCGGCAGACGTGTGGTGATACAGATATCCAGTGTACTGGAGTAAACTCCCGCACCTGTTCCAGACGCTGTCTTGGATTCATCTGTGTAAATCTCTATCGCAGATTCGTTAGAATTTCTCCAGATTCCAAAGAACTTCTGCTAGGAATCCTGGTATTATACCTGACGTTAAAGTCCAAATAGGGGACAATGTAGTCCGAATTACTAGGAATAGTGCTATGGCCGTTTTAGAATGCTCATGTGGCCCATATTTCCACGAGCCAGTTGCTAGGATTCCCTAAGCCGTAATGCTGCTTTGGCCGCCATCAGCTTCCCAAAGATATCATCGGGAGATGGAGCATAGTTTTTAGTGTAGCTGTCGAAGTGGTTCTAAGCCCGTAATACAGATAGCCTTTGAACCTTCTCAAGTATAGCAATGTTGCTTCCCTTGTCCAGTGCCGCCCACCAGACTAGTACTCCGTACATACCATAAGTGTGTTGCAGTCGATGGGGATTACTTTGAAGGGGACAATATAGATTTAGATTAATAAACTTGTATTTTTAATTTTCTGAATAAATTCGGGGAACTTTTTGATCAAGGTGGTATTTAAGGATATGTCTAACGACTGCCGTATATATCCAGTGCACAATCCGGTGCTGAAACCCCCAATTTGGGCGTATAGCCTTCCTACATGAATAGAGGGCAATCGAGGCCTTCCTAGCACGGTCTTGAATATTCAGTTTCCAACTGAGTTTTTTAAGGCAAGCATCGTCAGCGTAGTCGAAGTGTTTAAGGTAAGTTGTCATAGTCCATCGAATTGAATTGTTACCTTCCATCAATGCTGCACGGAGTACATCACTGATGACTACCAGGAACAACCGTGGTAACAGTATGCACCCCTTAAATACTCCACTTTGAACTTCAAAATCCTCCAATGCCTTACCATTGTATAAGACGTGGCATTTAGCGCCCTCGTATGTAGTCTTGATAATAGCTATGAGTTCTTCTGGGATGTCTCTCATGAGCAAGGCCAACCAGATAGCATCTCGATTTAAATTGTTGAAAGCCTTCTTGAAGTCGATCAACAGTAGATGTTTGATAAACTTATGCATTCCAATTTTGCGGCAAAACATAATGTTGTGTGTGAAAAAAAATACATTTTCAGGTTAAACTTTAGGCAGTTCTTTAAAAATATAATGGTATCATATATAAAACTTCATAATTAAATCTTTGTCAAATTAATTTATATCCTCCCTCTAGTGAACTGTCAATAATGCACATGGATGCGCTGAGTAAATTCAAACAGGAACACACAAATCTGGTATTTCCAGCATTGTACAAAGAATTATTCTCAATAGATTCACCGCAGGATCTCACATAACAGCAAGCCGCACCACCATCAGCTACAACAATATCTGCAGCGTCACCACAGGATTGAAACAATATTGCAAATATAAAACAACTTTTAAAATATAAATCTAAAAACAATAACAAAAAATCACTCAAAAGTAATATATTTAACAGTAAAAATAAAAACAAAACAAAAAAAAGTTTATACATTTTTTTAATAAACAAAAAAATATTATTTAAGTAAATAAATTACAAGCAGCGTTACCAACAAAGCAAAAAAACAAAACAAAAAAAGTATGTAATAGTCTTAAAGATTCTCATCATCAAATTTAACTCACGCATACACGCAGTTTAATTAAAAACAAATAACCATAGAACAATATAAACAGTTTTTAGCAATATTCTCTCCAAACATACATACATTTATATAAACATAAAACAAAAACAAAGACTTAAACAAAGATCAGCTAACAAAAGAAACTCACACAAAATACAAAACAAAACAAAACAAGCAAGAAAAACACCCTTTTGAGACTTAACCTAAAATATAAATTTAAAATTTAAAATTATAGAAAAAGAATGAAATGCATTTCGGAAATACAAAACAAAATAAATACTTTTTCTTTACAACAATTTAGAAATTTTCTTTTTCCTCTCATGCTTTAATTATTTTATAAAAATATTTAAAAATTAGTTTATAAAACTAAAACGTAGAAAACGCAAAAAAAAAAGCAAATAACACATGGAAAAGCAAAAAGAAAAAAAAATCACAAAAAAAAAAAAACGTTTTGTATAACACACAATTTTTTTTATTAAAAAAAAATGCAAAGAAAAATACTTTTTTGGTAGACAGTTTGGCAAAAAATTACGTTTTTTTTCGCGAAGAGACTTTTAGGTAAATTAAATGACTGTTTTTAGAATAGAAATGTATTTTTTTTTATTTTATAGAAAATATGTAAAAAAATCACAAAAAAGTGAAACAAAAACAAATTTATAATCACAACACACAATTGTACTATACTATATATAGATATTGATAAACAAAAAAAAAAAAATATTTTACAGACAGTGAGACAAATATGTGCGTACGATGGGGGGGGAGTTGGAGGTCTTAGACAGAGGAAAATCTATTTTAAATATTTTTTTTTTCCCATGGCAGCAGTGACATCTACAGCTAAACTAGGGTAGAAGCCGCTCTGTACGCGATAAACTTGAAAACTACTGAACCGATTTTTATGCGATTTAAAAGTTGTGTAGGGATTTTCTTGAGAATGGTTATAGGCTATAAATCTTTTAACGAGCTTGAGCTGAAGCGAATACTGTTGGGTAAGAGGTTAAGTGATGTTTTTTGTAATACTTTTGTTTAGTGATGTGTCAACCCGAGTTCATAAACCAGTTCAAACCGAATTACAGCTAATCCAAGTTAAACCGAGTTAGATTTATATCAAACCGATGAAACGAACCGAATAATTAAATGACAAAACAGCATTAAACCGAGTTGAACACACGATTCAGTTTGAGTTGGTTAGGATAAGTAAACATAATGCGCTAACACGTGAATGTACTCGTATATGTAGTAAGTCAAATTGGAAACCAGGTGTCGAATCGCGTCCTCCGTCAACGGATGACTGGTAACGTGATTGGTATTGTGTTGTTGGTAGATCTAGCAACAACATACATACAAATTACGTGACAAGTTATACGTTCACGGAGGACGCGATTCGACCCCAGTTTATTGTTTTTATACAAACCGAGTTGCACTGCCCGATTACATACCTACTCTTATTTGGAATTCGGTTTCGGTTCGGTTTCTCATGCGACTGTGGCACCTGAACTACTTGCTCATGTTTTCTCTCGTTGTTGGTTTTTTGGCATAGTGGTGTAGTTCTTTTTGTGTATGCGCTGTTTTGGTGTGTGTTGCATTGAACCAAGTCAATTGAGCGTATACATACCGAGTTAAACCGAGTTGCAAACTGATTCAATATCTATTTTGAATTCGTATTCGATTCTGTTTGAGTTCCTTATGTAACGGTTGCGTAATTTTGTTACAAACCGAGTTTGTTACAAACCCGGTTTGCAACTCGGTTTGCTTAAATTCCAACTCGGGTTAACTCAATTTGAGAAATGTTCGGTTTGGTGCATCACGACTTTTGTTACTAAATAGAGGGAAACCCTGTCAGCTTACTAAATACAATAAGAAAAAAAACGGATGTTGAGTACCGGAAACCGTTTAAGGTACATGAGGGAAAATTGAAGAAAAATAATAGACATTGTCGGCAGTTAATTTCGTGAAAACTTCGATCGTGAACAGTAAAATGTCAGTGGTGCTGCTACTGCTGGCTTTCAAGTCTTTTTAAAACACAGGCGGTCCCTAATTGCGAACCCCACAGGCGGATCAGTAGAAATGCGTTGAAGTGGGAGGTTTGTGATCCCTTGTTTTCGGATCATAACCTCGCTGATAAAAGGAAGAAGAAGAAGGCGGTCCTTAATGGCACCTTTATTGCCAAAGTCGTTGTTAAAAAAATATTTTTTTTAAATATTTGTAGCCCCCGGTGAAAGTCCGATTTTGGGCCCCGCCATCGTATTGGGTATGCCAAGTGAATACGATGGGTCTGGCTTGACCTTCATTGAACTCTCCATCTCATCAGGAACGAAATTCACATTCATACTTGGAAGGTGGCAATTGTGCAGTAGATAGAGTGTTTACTCATTAACCGATGTGTGCAAGTTTAAGCCCCAGTGGGGAACAGCAATCATCAGCCACCCGAGTATGAAAAGAAAAAAAATACCATCGAAGTTTTTCCAACCACTGCACTAGCGAGCTCTCACGACGATCGGTTCTACATACTCGAGCAACTCGATTACAATACCTCGAACAAGCATCGTCAACCTCGTCTACATAGCTGCTACAACAACAACAACAACATTCATACTTGAACCAGGCTAGTCAGATACCGCCTCAGTTGTCCGAGCACGCTTGCGATGCCTATATTTACGGCAGTACTGCGCATTGGTTCTGGGTTCAAGCCCAGCATTTTTGGGGTCATTCTCTTTGAAATTTTGTGCTCTACACATTCGTGTCCGATTTTTGTAATTCTGGGATCGAAACACCATATCCGTGAACGGATGACTGATCACGTAATTTGTGTTGTATTGTTGGTAGATCTAGCAACAACATATGTACATACTTCAATTCACGGATACAGCGATTCGATCACAAGTTGTACTTTGCTAGCATATATCGTGATATTTTAAGAAAATCGTGACATTTTCGAACTTTTTCAAATTCACACCTTCTTTTTGAGTTTCCGAAATCCAGACTTGGAGCTGAGGATGAGTTGTAACACATGCACCCCGCCTTTTACTCGGATCGGGTAATTAGTCTCTGAAACATGATCCCGTGTCGAATCTGGAAAGTCGAAGATCATAGATTCATTGTTCGCACATAATTCACGATATCCGAATGCCATGAATATAGGAGCGATACTCGCATCCTTCCTCTTTAAAATAAGACCAAAATGGCGGCGCTATGTCTATTTTTAGCCGAGTTATTCACCCTGATTGCCGTTGGCGTTTGTCGCTTTTCGGTAATTGTCGTTTTACTATTCAGATGAATCCATTTTCATAACTTTTTCAATGTAAAAGAGTAGTGTTCTACACGACAAATAACGCTATGAATAAAACTACAATCGTCGAAAAGCGACAAACGCCAACGACAATCAGGCTGATTGAATTTTGAAATTACTTCGACAGAAACTGTCGCTCATTTGGGCGCTATTGCCTCCCGACATCCGGCATCGATTTTAAAGACATTTTCGGACAAAACCAGGCTGGTCTCGAAAAAAACGAACAGATTTTAACGCTGATAAGCCGCAAGAGAAGCGAGAAACTCAAGGCCTTCTAATGCTTCTAGTGATGCAGTAAATAATTCGTTTGTACGTTTCACGGAAGAGTACTTGAGTCATATCAGTCTCAATTGTAAAAATTTGATAAAACCAAGAATAAAATGAATAGTGGTACAAAAACTAAATGAGAACAAGTAACCAAATCGACTCTAGAGTGAAAAGATTCCAACTCATGGTGCACATGAGATCTGCAAGTGTTGAAAATTTCAAGGGGCAACTGCTTCAAGTGAATAAGCTTTCCATGTACTTTACTTGCGAGTCATTACTACTAACCTTGTAATAGTGACATTGTCAGAGTCGCTAATATTTATTGTGAGTGGTTTACTTCAGCAGTAACTCGTGGTCATCAGATAGATCAAGTGAGTTCATTGTGCCCATTATGTAGGATTTTTCATCATTTTTCGTTTCATTTTCCATTTCGTTTTTTTAAATAAGACAGCTTGTGTTTGAGATATCAAAAAGAAAATTATTTTGGATTAAAGTGTCAACAATGCCATTAATTACGGAATACAACATCATTCAAAGGTCCTCCAACGAAAACACTTGCTCGAGTAAATGCGCTGACTTTTCCATGGCTTTTTCGCACAAATCAGACGATATGCCAGCAATTTCGTGTTCGATGTTGGTCTTTGGGTTGTCGTAAGTCTCTGGCTTATTGACATAGAGAATGAAGTCGACATAGCGGCATACATGCATACATAATCTGGTCCTCATTTACCCTAAGGTGTCGATGTATTTCACTCCTTTTTATCTTCTCGTTAAGTTTCACCACTGGGTCCTGTCTCTTGCTATTTGTTTAGCCGAATGCCAACTTTCCCCAGCTTCTTTCATAGCGTCAAAGAGACGTTAAATCACACGAATGGGGTGGCCAATTGACTGGTCCATTTCTGGAGATAATACAGCCACCGAACTTCGGCTTTAATAACTCGATTGTTTGGAGCCATGTGGCATGTGGCGCCATTTTGTGGAAACCACTTATTGTCCAAGTCGTCCCCTTCCAATTTATCCCAAAAATAATCAGTCAACATGGTGCGGTAGCGATCTCCATTGACTATGACTGCGTTGCTAGCGTCATTGAAGACGGAGTGATCCCTCCAGCATGAAACCTGCACCAAACAGTCCATTTTCGTGGATGTAACTGCATTGCATGGCTTGCCTAAATGTGGCAATTTTGCTTATGAATGAAGCCAGTGACCTAGAAATGAGTTCTCATAGCTGAGTGTGAGAAAATTGGAGTGATTTGGATAATTTGGAAACGTTGTTGAAGCGTGTACCTTTGCATGGTTTAATCGCAAATATAGATGAGTTCAAATTTGCAAACAAAGCGCAGCTAAATTTGAAAAACCGTTTATATTCTTAGGTGACACCTTATGTTGAGCAAGTCTTTTACATCAATCTTGAATACTGATAGTTGAGTGCCCAGTGAGGATGTCAGGGAAATAAATGGAAACAAATCGTTACGTACTAAAGGCGGACCAAGGAAAGGAAACCCTTACGTTCAATGAAAACCATTTCTTGGCTATTCCCTTTAAATGACCTAATAAACACTACCTTCTGAGCCAACATCAAATTTAAAAATGAAATCAAAAGGTACAAAGGTAGTTCATTCGGGGGTGGCAATGGTGCAGTGGATAGAGTGTTTGCTCGTTATCCGATGTGTGCAAGCTCAAGCCCTAGCGGGGAACAGCAATCATCAGCCACCCGAGAATAAAAAAGGGAAAAAAATACCATCGAAGTTTTTCCAACTACTGCACCAACGAGCTCTCACGACGATCGGTTCTACGTACCGGAGCGACTCGAGGACAATACCTCGACCAAGGATCGTCAACCTCAGCTACACAGCTGCTACAACAACAAGGTAGTTCATTCCCTTAGAAACACTATTTCCACTTTTTACACTGCCTATGTACCTTAGCAAGAAGTCGTTGATACGGGTGCCGGAATAAAATTAGTGGGATTCAGTGGAGTTTTTATTGACTGATAAGAGTAAATACGAGAGTTGACACGACTATCGGAATAGAGACATCAACACTCTCTGAAAATGTACAGCATGTACTCTTATGTATATGAAAGTTAAAGTGGGTTACATCAAGAGGCAGACACAATTGTAATTTATTCAAATGGTTGCCTTCTTGCTATCAAGGTATTCAATAAAATTGTCCATTTGACACTGAGTATGCCCTGCATGCCTTCAACAATCAAATTCTTGATTAGAATGATGCTGTATATCTCAGCATAGGCGAACCCCACAGGCGGATCAGTAGAAATGCGGTGAAGTGGGAGGGTTGTGATCCCTTGTTTTCGGATCATAACCTCGCTGATAAAAAGGAAGAAGAAGCAGTATATCTCAGCATACAATCTCATTTCGGGATATACTCTTGATTGGTAAAGTTCAAAAACACAATTTGGTTGTGATCCCTTGTTTTCGGATCATAACCTCGCCAAAATAGGAAGAAAAAGAAGGTAGGGTTCAAGAACACGATAGGAACAGCTGAAAAATGATTGGTGAAAACCGCAAACGCTATAATGGAGATTATGGCTAAGGCTAATGGTGTTGCATATTATTAAGTGGTTTTTGCAATAAGCCTTACTCTAAAGCCATATTAGCGGTATCAACATCAATCCGAAAAACTATACATACGCCCATGCTAACTGAAATAAAATAGTCAATGAGCGATAAAGCTTCAAAAGGTTCCCTTCAAACTTTTCGCATATAATCTCAGAGACTGAAATACAGTAACATCACTTGAGAATGCCAAGACTTGAAAAAAATATATATATTTTTTTTATTTTCAATAAGAAGTATTTAAGGAAGCTTGAAGAAGCTGCACGCATTTAGAGCGGCTTTTGTCTTGTAATACTGCTTTATGGTCCTAAAGGGTTTAAATGTAAGAATGAGAGCTTTATAAAATACCATCAAGAGTTTCATTATCATCGCATGTCGGAAAAGCTATAGAAATCTATTAAATGTAAGAATGAGAGCTTTGTAAAATACCATCAAGAGTTTCATTATCACCGCATGTCGGAAACGCTATAGAAATCTTTTCAGAATCTGCCGAAAGAATGAAAAGGTCCGTTCGCGTACCTTTTGCACTAATATTGTCGAATTTCAAAGAGTTGGGGGTAAAATTCTCTCAAAGAGTTACGAAAAAGTAAATGAACAGGTTGAACCACAAAAGTTGCCCACTTTTTAAACGCCAAACCTCAAATCCATTTGTACACGAAAGAAAGAAAGAGAAGGAACAAGCCAAGAAAAAATGACGTATAAAGCGATTTCACAGATTTGACGGATTTCACAAACCAGCCCAAATAAATCTCTCTCGAGAGCTCTCTCTTCTGTGAAAAACTACGAAAATTCTCCGTACTCGAACAGGTTTTCTTAAAAATTCGTAACTTTTCGTAAAAATTCGCTGTTTTGGGAGGGTACGCGAACGGACCTAAAGTTGCAATCTTCTTTGACACTCTCTTCACAGGGTCTCTGCCAACCTACAAGACTTCCCTCAAACTCCCTCGTACTCAAACACACACACACACACATATTTACTTTACACACAATTTTTTTTTATTTTTTTATTGGAAAAGCGGTTAGGGTTAGGTACTAATTATAAATATTTTGATAATAATTTCTTTGTAAAATAAAAAAGAAAACAACAATAATTGAGGCAAGGTTCAACAGCGGAAAATGTTAAAAAAATTTGAAAGAAATATACTATACCTGTATATCTGCCTTAAAACTTAGCTTTTAAGTTTTATTTTTTAGTTATTAATACAATATAATTTCGTGTAAAAATACATATATATATTTTTTAATATAATTATATACTATATATAATTTAATTAATTGTTGTGTTCTTATATTGGTAATTGAAAAAAAAAAAAACATTTATTTTATTTTCTTTGAATGATAAAAATAAAATATTTATGTTTGTGTAATTAACAAATTTCAATTAATTATTTTATTTTTTTTCCTTAAGCTTAGGTGAATTCTAAAGATTTGTAGCTAAATCAAAATATATATATATGTATGCATATAAGAATGAAATGTTTATATTATTTAAAGTTATAGTTAAATGAAAAAAACATATATATATGTATAAACATATAATTATTATTTACAAACATTTTATATAACACAAAAATGTTTATTATTTTTTTAATTTTTTCCTTTTTTTTATTTTTTTACTTGTTATAAAGTTATACAGTCGAGGTTTAAAATGAAACTTGAAAGTAAAACAAATCTCCTAATACCTCCGCACAGGCAGTCCTTAATTGATAGTTTTGCGCAGTGAACGATGGAAATTTTTCTATCTCGATGCAGAGATACAAATGCAATATACATATATGATATCCTTTTTTTTTATTTTTTGCTACTACTGGCAATTTATTTATTTAACTTTTTTTTGCGTAATATTTTTTATTTTTTTTTTTGTTTTATTTATGGGTTTTATTGACTTGTTAATTATTTTTAAAATATCTTTTTTTAATAGTTGAAAATCCCATTTTATTTTATTTTAATTTTTTTTTTATATAATGTATATTTTAGTATCGAATAAAAAGAAAAGAAAAATTATTTGTATACATACAAGCATATTTTTAATCGGAATTGTTATTTAGATTTTAGTAGATAGCATTATATTGTATCTGTATATGTATACACATTTATAATTTAGTATTTAGTTTACTCTTCCGAGACTTAAGCTTGATTGAATGAATAAAAAGAAAAAAAAAAGAAAATCTTAAATTGAATTGTAGGTAATGTTAATTAATAGTGAATCGGATAGTTATAAATAAAGAAAAACAGAAAAATGATATGGCGATATAAAGAAAATTATTTTATAAACTGTAGACTTTTTGTTTTATTTTTATTTTATTTTATTTTATTTTTTTTTTTTAATTTTTCATTGTATGTTCTAAATACGTATACTGAAATGAAAGCATTTTTTTTGTTAGAAATGAATATAGGGGGTTAATTAGGCACTTCGCCAAAAAAAACAAAAAACAAATATTTGGCGCAACAGCTCTTTAAAGTGCCAGTGCCTAGCTTCTCGCAACCACTCATGTTGTGTGCGTTATATTTTTCACACGAATGGAAGGGACCTACAGTTTTAATGCCGAACCCGAACGGCGATTTGAGAAGCTTTTTCGTGACAACAATACTCTCGGAACCTACTTGGAACCTCATGCGTAGTGATCCGACACACTAACCACTTACGCCACCGCGCCCACTTCGCCGCGAAGTACATTTTCATGCGAAATAGCATTTTGGTACTACGTAATTCGCTGGCAAACACTATCGCACTTTGCTGTACTACATTCGCTCAACTATGTACAGTAAAAGCTCGTTAATTCGGAATGGTTGGGGGAAAGGTCAGTCCGAATAAATGAGGGATTTGTTTTTATGCACTAAAACGCGTTCCTATTGATGAAAAAATGCAAGAACTTAAAACGAAATTATTTTATTAACTCAAAAGATTGCAAATAATACATAAAATTTATTATAATTCATTTTTGTAACTAAAAAAATTAAACAAAATTATACAAACGTATCAAAAAATGCAAAAAATTAAAGACATAAAAAAAGATAATATTTAGTACAACATACATATACTTCTTCTTTCTTTTATCAGCGAGGTTATGATCCGAAAACTAGGGATCACAACCCTCCCACTTCACCGCATTTCTACTGATCCGCCTGTGGGGTTCGCCTATTTGACCTCAGAAAATATCGGCAGGCCTGCCGATTTTGGATCACTCGGTTACTGAGGCCAATGAAATGCCGATGTCGTCGCATTTGTCTGATCCAGGCGTTTATAGGCCTGCCTTTCCTACATCGCGATGTCTTTGGAACGTGCATAGATATTGCCTTTTTTACAGGGTTCAAATGATCTCTTCTTTGAACGTGGCAATACCAGCTGAGCCGGTCGCGCTCTAATTTTCGTACGATGGTTTCCTTGATGTGAAAGCTTCCACGGATCTTCGAACTTCTTATTCGATCAAGCTTGGTCACTCCTGCGGTCATGCGAAGCATCTTCATCTCAGCTGCCGTTAATTTACTCTCATACTTTTTGTACATCGTCCAACATTGTGAACCGTATGTGAGCGCTGGACGTACAACTGCGGTGTAGAGCCTTCCTTTCAACTTAGGGGGCATTTTTCTGTCACAGAAGATAGCGGAATTTTCTCGCCACTTCATCCACCCTACGCTTACACGATGATTGATGTCGTCATCACAAGTTGCTTTGCTATTGATCAAAGATCCCAGATATTTGAACTTTTCGCACTTGGGAAGCACTGCTCCATTCAAATAAATGTCTGGAATAGGCCTGAGTGGATCAGAGAACGGGCAGCACAAGTACTCTGTCTTTTTTGAACTAATGCGATACCCATTTCCCTCCAAAACGTCCACCCACACATCAAGTGCTCGTTGCAGGGATGTAGGATCCTCACTTATGATGGCTCCATCGTCAGCAAAGAATAACTGATGTACCTTGGGGTCCATCACTTTACCTTCAAGCAGATAATCAAGGACTGTAATAAAGAGCAAAGGACTTAAAACGCTTCCCTGGTGCACCCCGACTTTGATTCGGAACTCTTCGGTTACTCCAGCGGGGCATCTTACTTTTGTCTTTGCTCCTTTGTACATGTCCATAATCATCTGTACATAGGTTTCTGGAACCCCTCGATGTCTTAGCGCCACCCATATCAGATCTCGTGGTTGTCTGTCGAATGCCTTTTCAAAGTCAACCAATACAATATGCAAATCCCTTAAGGAATCACGATGTTTTTCCATTATGATCCTTATACTTTGGATTGCATCTGTGGTTGATTTACCCGAGACAAACCCGCACTGATCATCAGATAGCCGTATTATTTTTTGCAGTCGGCCACCTAATACAAAAATGCAGTGAAACAAGATAAAATAAATACAAATTCAGAATTTATGGGATATGTTTTTCACAATAAGTAATAGTAATGACTGCACTATGACGATATGTTGGACATACTGGCTTATTGCAGACACTGTGTGTAGTAAAAGTTTTCTTTTCATGCTTTGTAGGACAAAACTTGCACCGTTTGCGATTGCTAGCTTTGAATTTTTTAGCGATGATGGCGATGATGATGATGATATTGAATCCTCATTTCAGATATTACGCACAATGACAGCAGATGCTTCGGCTCTCGGAATATGGTTTCATCGAACAATACATGCCCAAACTAAATGTTCACCTAACTCTTCTTAAAATGGACGACGTATGTACAGTTTATTGTTATTTCAATTTGGATGAATTTTGGTCCACAATATGAAGGCATTTAGCGCGGAAATGTCGATAAAATTTTAAAATAAAGCTACTGGCCAGCAGTTAATTTGTCGTTTGCATGAATATGGATCGTGTCAACACCGCCCTCAGTCGAGTTGTAAAATTCAATTATTTCTGGGATCTTTTTTCGGATGTGCCTCTAAGACTTTATCATTATGATGCATAGTACTTAGCAAGGTGACTTATTTGTACTGTGTCGGTGTATACTGTACAACTGTTTCCTTCCCATAGAAGAAAAATTTACTCGATAAAACTGAAAGCCTACGGAGTTCTTGAGCAGTAGCATGAACTGGTAGAAATGTCTTCTTCATTCGAACTCTCCCAACAATAGTTTTTTCGTTTGAGCAATTCTAATGCTAAAGTATGGGTGGTAAAAAGTGCTTAGTTGTGACATTTCTTCCATGATATTCCGATACTAAGTCTAAAATGACTCGTTCACCCTGTTTTCTTTCAGCTGGTGCTCCTCCAGCTCGTCCAAGGTAAATTTGAAATTTCAAGCAAAATGCACTCACCGAATCAGCTGCTATCCATGCCTTCATGTCATATTTTTCAGGTTTACTGGGCATGTTAACTTTGAAGGGATATCTACCACGCAAAGGAATCAGTTGTTCGTCCACGATTATGTTTTCGTTTGGAACATATAGTAACTCTAGATTCTCAGTCCACTTTTCATAAAAGTCACGAATCGGTGCAAGCTTATCTCCACGAATTTCTGTCTGTCGCCGAATACAAGTACACGTTAAATTTCAAAGAAACGTTCTAGAGACATTACAGCACTAAGCATTGGAGGCCCATGAAGTTCATTCCACAAACTCCTGATACTTTCACTGTATGAACGATAAAAACCTGCACAAAAATGTAACATATGTTTGTATGTTTGTGGTTATTACGTATGTACCAATAAGCAACAAAACACCTAAGTATGCATCGAACTCGATTTCATCTATGCTTTCGAAAATTTCGATCACTTTGTTTCCTTGCATATTACTGACATGAATAACATATTTCTTCATAGCCTGAGTCATACACAAGTCGAAAACATCTTTTATTCCGTATTCCGACAAAAACAGACAATGCAATTACAAACAAATGTATTTCACGTGGGAATACACGAGCAAAAGCCTGCTTATACAAGCCGTACGACGTCGGGTCACAAAATGACCCAAAACGTATCATGTGCATACACTTACCTAAAGTTATATCTGGAATACAACTGTCAGATAACCGACCGAAGAAACATATACTATGTTAAAATTCGTGCACCGAGTAGGAAGGGATTGAAAAAAAATGCGCCTCTAATTAAAAATATTCCAGTTTTCAATCCTTTTGGGTCATGAAATGACCCCAACAGAACAGAAGGGTCAAAAAATGTTTCAATATGACTTTGTTTAATGTTAGTTGTTTGCTCGCGTAAAAGATTAGTTCTTAAGTTTTTAACGGAAGTGTAGTAACCTGGAATTTCTTGTTCACTGAATCTTGTTTCTAAATAACTAATAATTTTGTCCAAACATTGTAGCACTTCCCTTCGAGTTATCTTGCATGTTTCTATTTCTACGTCATCTTCAGACTCAGAAGAAATTTCCGTTGAATTTTGATCCAATAATGACGCTGATATTTCCTCCTCATTCAAAACGAAACGGCCCGGGTCACTTTGATCAATATAAGACCAGTTTTCCAGGTCTTCTTCTGTAAAGTTTTCTGTCTGACATGCCTGACGAATAATGTTTGCCAAATCTGCCAAATTGATGTCGTCTTCACTGTCATAGTGCAACATTTCATCTTGGATGTCATTTATTCCAACAATTTTTTAAAGTTGTTGTCTTTATCTCAGCCCAGGAATATGAGTTGTAAATCACTTTTCGCAAGTTATAGTTTTCTAAATTTTTTAAAGTTTGCACTCCAACGTGTTCACACTCGTTCTAAAAAAAAAACCGAACAATCTTCCAGCTGTCGACGTCTGTATAATCGTTTAAAAGCCATGGTTATACCCTGCTCCTTTGGCTGCAGTATGGAGGTTTTATTTGGTGGAAGAAATTTGCATTTTATGCTTCCATCGGCACTCTCTAGATCGGTGGGATGAGCATGAGCATTGTCTACTAGCAATATTGCCTTACCTTCATCTTTTGGTATTTTTAAGACATTTTCCTGGTACCACCTTACTTCACTGATAAATTTTTTTGAGAACTATTCATTAAAAATCCGTTGATCGAACGAAGCTCTCTTCGAGTTGTTATGCTAGATACACACGAGGCAACCGTTGCAGCAACAAAGCCATGTTGAAGCAACCATTGCTTCGTGTGTAGCTGTGTTGCCCATTGATTTTCGTGTTGCCGCAACCGTTGCCAGAAATATCAAAAAATTGTGATATTTTTGGTCGGTTGCCGCAACCGTTGCTTCGTGTGTGTCATTGTTTACTGCATTTACTCGTTCAATTTGTCGGAAACAAGCGAGTAAGAAGGTTCGTGCGGAGTAAAATTAAGTGGGAAAAAAAAGGAAAATGGCTATTGCAAATAATGAAAATTATGTTAATTTTATTAACGAATATAAAAATTTGAGAGAGCTATGGGACATCACGTATTACATCACTCATTCCAAAAATGTAATTATATTTTTCTTCCGCTTGTGTCTTTTCTGTACCACAGCTACACACAGCACTGACACAGTACTGCGGCGACAGTCGCCACGTGTGTAGTCAACAAACAAAACACGTTGCTGCAACACGTTACTTCGACGGTTGCTTCGTGTGTATCTAGGTTAATAATGTACCAGTAACTTGTCCATAATATCCTTCAGTACTCTTGGTTTCTTCGATTTTCCTACAACTGCAAGCGTGCTTCTGTGAGAACCATTCGCATTTGCACAACACAAAACCGATAAACGATCTTTTGGCTGCTTATGACCAGAAACGTTTTTGTCCGATTTACCAACCTGTGTTGTATCTGGCATTGTTTTCCAAAAAATGCCTGTCTCATCTGCGTTATATATTTGGAAATCAGAAAGATTTTGCTCCTGAATAAATATTTTAAAATCACTTTTAAATAATTCTGCATTTTCAGTGTCAGCACTTAAGGCTTCTCCAACCACTTTTCTATTTAAAATACCATGTCTGTTTCTAAATCGTGATAACCAACCACCGTTAGCTTTGAAATCGGGTTCTCCAAGGGTCTGTGCAAAACGTATGGCAGCAGTTTGAATTTCAATTCCACGAATAGGAACACCACTCGATCTCTGCGAACGATACCATTTTTTTAAAGTTGGGCTCTCTCAGTCTAATTATATTTTTATTCGATTTTGTTTCATATTCAACAAAGCTTTTTAATTTGACTTTATGCCGTAAAATGTACATTTAGTTATGTTAAACGGACAAATTTTTTTTTTCCGAATAAACGAGTTTTCCGAATTAAAGAATTCCGAATTAAAGGGCTTTTACTGTATGTACACGGTAGGCCAACTACAAGTTTCTTTTTAAAAACGCAATAAAATGAACAAATTGAATTTTTTTCCATATATTACGGCTTTATTAGTAAGAGCAAAGATTCCCATTCATTATGGAATACAACGTCGTTCAAGTGGCTGCCTCGGCTGGCCTCGCAGTAGCGCATTCTATCACTCCAATTTTCCAAGACCTTTTTGATGGTTTCGGGCTGTAGCTCACGGATTGCTTGGATGATATTGGCCTTGAGTGCTTGAATCGTTTCCGGATTGTTGGCATAACATCGGTCCTTCACGGTTCCCCACAAAAAAAAATCCAAAGGGGTCAAATCGCAGCTCCGAGGCGGCCAATTGAGATCGCCAAGACGCCTGATAACACGATTTGGGAATTTGGTGCCCAAAAGACCGATTGTGGCATGGGCTGTGTGGCATGGCGCGCCATCCTGCATGAACCAGAGGTCGTCCAAATCCATGTCTTCAATTTTAGTAAAAAAAAAAAGTCGTTAACATGGCTCTGTAACGCCCACCGTTGACCGAAACGTTGTTCCCAGCCTCATTTTCGAAGAAAAATGGTCCAATGATGCCACCACTCCACAATTCGCACCAAACTGTCACTCTCTATGGATGCATTGGCTTCTCGACAATAACGGGCGGATTTTCCGAGCCCCAGATGTGGCGATTTTGTTTGTTAACGTAGCCGCCGAGATGAAAATGTGCCTCGTCAGAAAAGATGATTTTTCGCCCAAAATCGTTGTCCAATTCAAGCTGCTCTAAGGCCCAAACTGTGAAGCGATAACGAAGCGGATGGTCGTACGCTTTCAATTGTTGAATCAATTGGACCTTGTAAGCGAATAATCCCAGATCTTTGTGCAGAATTTTCCTCAGGCTAGTGCGTGAAATGTTGAGCTGTTAAAATCGATGACGAGTTGATGTTCGTGAATTGAGCCTCACACTCTCGGTTACAGCAGCCACATTCTCGTCTGTGCGCACCGTACGACGACGGGGACCATGAGTGTTGTCCACTAGCATACCAGTCTCATGAACTTTTTGCACAAACTTGCGTACAGCAGGCGCGGTGGGTGCTTCATTTCGGCCAAAACTTCTTTTCAAAAAACGCACTGTTTGGGCTACACAGCACTCACTTTGGAAATAAGTTTTAAATATTTCCCAATGTTGTTCAAGCGTAAAGCGACTCATTTCGTTCCGCGAAGGTATGATACTGACTTTCTGTCAAGATTTCGAGCGAGGAACAGCTGTCAGTGTCAAAATAACCTATGATTTAAAAAGAAACCACTAGATGGCCCACCCGTTAGATGCGAACGTCATTCGATCGAGTTCAAATGCGATGAATATTTTGAGGGCGAAAGTGTTGTTGGCGTGTAAGTAAATGAAATACAGCGTAAAACAGTGATTTCTGATACCTATTACCTTAAATTGCATTTAGGGCAGAAAAACAAATATTTATTTAAGTAAGCACTTATGAAAACATTGTTTCAATTATCGTCTGGTGTTTTAGCAAAATTTTCAAACAAAGTATATTCTTTCCACGACACTTTGACAGATGAATGGAAATGTTTGTGGAAATATGGAAATCTTTTGGAAAGTTTATATTCCAAGCGATCGTTGTTCATAGTTGCCATAATTGCCGCGAGGCGAACTGAATGAATCGCAAATTATACGATTCGCGGCGAAGTGCATATTTAGCCCACGAATTCTTTTTGTTTCTAATTTGTTTCCTTAAAACAAAGACAGACGCTGTTCTTATATATTTATTTTGTTTTTATTTGAAATGCAATTTCACATTTTTGAGAAGAATTTTCGTAGTACCGTTTTTAAGATGTGACGCCACGATTTCTGAGTTTTCTATTTGTATTTCGCTTCGTTATTTATGATTTTAACCCTTTCATGCCCGAATTAATTGGGGCGTGGCTAATACTTTTATTTAATGATATGGAGTTTTGTTAGTCTAGACGAAAATATGAAGCGATATCAATTTCAAAGTTTTATGTATCCTGATTTAGAAGTTATGAGATGTTGCCTAGAAAGTTTAAAAAAATTACTGACCATAACCTAAAAGTTTTTTTTTCTGATTGTTGTTCTTGTTTTTCCTAATTTTCTTACATGTAGTTAATTATTTTACATACTTGGTTTTATACACTTACACCCCTATTATGGTTAGCGAATCGAACGTTCGATTTAACTCGAGCTGCCAGGTGAATTGCCTATGTCGCTTTTGACACTTCGCGAATGACATTTAATTGCTTTTTCCTTTGTCAGCACTTATTCTTTATTCGAATGAAAATGTCCGCTAACAGCAATACCACGGCAGAAGCAATTTGCTGGCAGTTCGGCTTGAGTCGAACGTTCGATTCGCTAACCATAATAGGGGTGTTAAATTTCTTTATATATTTTTTTAAATAATTTGTAAACTCATATTTTGCATAAAAAAAAAATTTACACGTGCACTCAACGAAGATCAGCAACAAAGTGATCACTAGCAATACTTTTAATAAAATATTCGAAAACAAAATTGTACAACAAACTTCCACAACATACCAAGCTATTCTAAAAAAAAAGTCCTTATAGAATTAATTAAAATTACGCGACTTAGAAGCTAAAACATACAATGTTGCCTATAGGCAACATCGGGCATGAAAGCGTTAAATTGTGCACCCTATCGATTTGTAAATCAGTGAGGTACTCGCATTCTCTTGTATGATACGATACGATAATTGCATCGATGAGTCCCTTCTTCAATGGATTAGAAATTACCTTTTGGGCCGTTCAATACAAGTTGTCTTGGACGGCTTCAAGTCTGCAATTCACCATAAAAATACTGGTGTTCCCCAGGGCATCGTTTTGTCTCCGAGTCTCTTCCTCATTTTTATAAATTACCTCTTGTGTGCAACTTCTAATCCAATCCATTCCTTCGCCGATGACAGTACCCTCAGTTTTTCATATTCGTTCACCTCCCTGCTCTTCGGCCGTAGAAGAGGAACGACAACGTATGTACAGCATAACCAAATGGGGTTCAATCAATAGAGTGGAATTAAATGCGTCCAAAACTCAATGCTGTCTTCTGTCTCTCAAGCGAAAACAAGACCATCAACCACTATCCATAAATGGTACTTATATCGCCGAATCCGAAAGACTTGTCTTCTTCTTCCTTTTATCAGCGAGGCTATGATCCGAAAGGAAGGGATCACAACCTTCCCACTTCACCGCATTTCTACTGATCCTGTGGAGTTCCGAAAGACTTGTCATTTTCGGTATGTGCGTCAATAACCATCTTCAAGATAATGATCACATATTTGAACTTACCAAAAATGCTGCAAAATGTCTAGGATTCCTTAAGCGGTGCAAACAACATTTTACCCCTCCTGTTCTGGTCTCCATCTATAAGGCATTCTCATTCGCCCAAAGCTGGAATATAATGCTCACATCCGGTCTGGTGCACCCAAGACCGTTCTGCACATTCTAGACAGGTTACAGAATCGCGCGTTAAAGCTTGTAGGTGATAGAGACATTGTGAACTTCATTGTCTCACTTCAACATCGTAGAAATGTCTCGTGTCTTTCCCTTTTTATCGCTTTTTTATAAAAAAAAAACGTTCCAGCGAAATAGTCAGCTGCATTCCTCCCCTTTAAAACTTCAACCGAAATACGCGTCATGCTTCGTCATGCACATCAGTTCACTTAAAGCCCAACTTCGGACGTACTGCCAAATATAGGGATTCGTTTATAAGCCGAACAACACGTTTGTGGAACGATCTACCACCCTCTGCATTTCCTACACACCGGCATTTCCTCTGTCTATTTCCTCCCTTTTCCCATCCGCCCATACCCTGAGAACCAGTATAAGGGTATTTATAATCCCTTTGGCAGGCGCAAATTATAAAAAAAATAACAAATTGGGGCCCACATGAAATGTACAATTTTATCAATTATGATCCCAAAACAAGGGAAATTGTATTTAATCGAAATAGGATCCGTTGGCATCTACGACGTTCTTCCAACGACATAGTCAAATATTTATTTTTCTTTTTGAGGCATTGAAATCTTCAATGGGTGAAATCTTCTGCTCGGTTCCGGAAGTCCTTCTACAGGCAAAATGAATCCAGATTGCGGAAAAGGTGTTAGTCCGTTGGGGAAAGATCAGAAGAGTACGGCGGATGCGGAAAAATTTCGAATCCCAACTGCAACAGTTTTTTCACCATTTCGCGTGAGATATGGGGTCTAGCATTGTCAAGCAATGGGATCAGACCGTGCCTATTGACCAACAAAGGCTGCTTTTCAGCCAATTTTGCATGCAATATGTCAATTTCCTTCCTTTCGATATCCACCAAATTGTCACCACAACCTTTTGTGGGGGCAGATCAGGTTTGAGGGTGTATTTCGATATTTCGTCTGCATCCAACCACTGCCCAGGTCTTTTACGGTTATTATACAGAATCCACTTTTCATCACAAGTGATTATCCGGTACAAAAACGGTTTAGTTTGGTTTCTTAATCTAAGCGATGAGCAGATTTCTAGGCGTCGTCGTTTTCATTGGGTATCCACTTACCGAAATCCTTTCCCTTTTCTATGAGAGAAAGGTGTCGACTTATTGTCATGTTCTGTGCAACCCACCCCACCGATTTCGTTGGATCCGCATCTACCGTTGCTGTTAAAACATCGTAGTCAATTAACGTTTCCGGTTTCCACGTGGTTCGTTTTAGACGCTGAAATCTCCCGAACGGAACTTTCCAAACCACCGTCGAATAGTGCGTTAGCATACCGCTATATCCTCAAATGCGTCATTAATGTTTTTTATTGCCAATGACGCATTATGGCCCCTATTATGGAACACAACTTCAGTTGTAGTTTGGTTGTAAAAACAGAATTAGTATTATCGATCTCAACTTTGAGACAACCACTTACCTGTCAATCCGCCACAACTGCAAATTTTTGGTTGTCTGTGTAGTTGTCTGCGCATTTTGGTTGTATTATGATAAACAACTGTATTGTGTTTTGGTTGTGTGAACTGTCAAAACCACACAACCTCGATTTTGCAGTTGTAGTTGGTTGTTTGGGGAAAAAGACGGTGGGTTTTGTTAAAAAATAATGGAGAAGTGCAAATCAAAAAAAATGGAAATGTTTTAACAGTATTTTTAGAGTCTTAAAGTTATAAACCAACACTTGAATTTTGATAGATCCTTCAAAAAAAAAAAGCGAGCAGCAGCCAGTTCCAAGATCGATGGAATTGACGAAGAGCGCACAGTAGTTCTAAATAAATCCTTTATTTCATTCAAAATGTACAAAAATTATTCGTTTGGTCAAAAATAACGAATGAATCTATTAATAAAGGATAGAATGTTTGGATGGAACCTTTGGGAATTATTATATTTACTTGCTTGGTATGTATTTGGAAGTTGAACTGATCGCAAATCCTTTTTTGGATGCGCGCAACATTAGTAGCATCTTTCTATTCATGCCCATCATCAAAAAATAGCTCAAAACTGCTTTCCATTTATGTATTTCGTTTACAATTAAAAGGATTACCGGATACTTTTCAATATTCTTTTGTTTACATCGAAATGTCAGTGTTAAGTTGCCACTTTCGTATTTCAAGTTGGCTGCATTAGCTCAACTGAAAATGGTTGTGTTCCATAATTCCAAAAATTAGTTCGGTTGTATTGAAGTTGAGTTGTGTGAAAGACAACACAACCAAGTTGAGTTGTGTTTCATAATAGGCACATATGTCCCATCTTGAATTCATAAAGGAAGAGAGTCCGAATTTGAACTGCCTACACCATGGTAAACCATTCCTAGAAAAAAAAAAAAAACTGTACTTGTAACTTTACCTTATAAAACAAAGAAAATAATACGTTCTGGCACAGATATTCACTCGAGAGCTTCTTATTTCGGACTGAGCGAAAATCCGACATTTCATGTGGTACAACCTAATATAAGATCCATTGTGCTGGCCCAATGGTTAGGAAGAATTAAATATTGTGGCTCTTAATAAACGTCAATAATGTCTTGGGTTCCATGTTTCAAGTATCCCCTGGGCCCATCGAGACCCGCGTTAGGTGGAGTAATAGTTTCTTTGCGGCCTCTGAGCATTCACAAGGAATGTGTTCTGTTGTTCCTCTTTGTTCCCCGCAGAGTCTGCACATGGCCGTATCTGAACGCTTCATTTTATTTAGATGATACCTGAGTGGACAGTGTCCGGTTAGGTAGCCCTTTAGAGTTCGTAAATCGTATTTGCTTAGTTCAAGTAACTTGGTGGCTCTATTTCTGTTGGGGTTTATAAACTTCTTCGCTTGTCTTAGGCCATTTTGGTTGGCTCAGTGTTCGGCGAGACCTTTAGATAGGGTTCAGGGTGCCGAGCGTCTCTCCTCGCCAGACAGTCTGCTCGTTCGTTCCCCTCAAAATCTTCGTGTCCAGGAATCCATGCTACGGTAACCTGATTTGTGGATGCGAGGTTAGCAAGGAGGTCAAGAGAGTCCCACACGAGATTTTAACCTACCGTATAGGAATTAGGGGTCTTTGCACTGCCTGGCTGTCTGAATAGAGAGAGATGCTAGTTCCGGTTGTGTTTCTCCGCAGGCATTCCCAAATACATATTGTAGTTCTATTGCATGGACTTCTGCTTGGAAGATGATAGGTGATTAACCAAACGCTGCCGCACGCTGAAAGTTTGGACCATATTTCCCAGCTCCGGTACTGCCATTTTCCAATTTGGAGCCATCTTTGTACCAAATTTGTGCGTTAGGTGGTGTCTTGAGACCTTTGTTCCTCCATTCTTGACGGTCACTAATGACCACTTCGAATTTCCTGGAGAACCGAAATCTCTTAAGCATCCTATCTGGAATCTTGAAGATTGGGTTGTTTTAGACGTTTTTAAGAATGCTTAGATGGCCTGTGAAATCGCCGGTTCTCAGTTTTTGTATCTGAGGTAGCCTAAGAGCACTTCGAAAAGCTTCTTTCTTTCACTTTCTGATGTGTTTTAGGCCTCCATACTAGAGCGGCGTAGGTGATCATTGGTCTGATGATTGTGCTGTACATCCAGTAGATCATCTTGAGCTTCAGACCCTATCTTTTACCATAAAGGCATTGGCACATGAACATTGCCCTGGTTGTCTTGTTGACAACACTGTTTAGGTGAGAGTTCCAGTTAAGCTTTTTGTCCAGGATTATCAGAAGATATTTTGCTTTCCCTATAGGGTTGATGGGCTTCGAGATTCCTCTTCTCAGAAAACGATACGCGGATAGTTTTTCCAGGTTTGATGGTTAAGCGCTCGATTCTACACCATTTTGAGATCAGATTGAGGGCACCTTGCATTATTTCCGACATGACGTTTTTGAATTTGCACACAATACTGTGCAAAAAGTATGAGAGTAAATTAATGGCAGCTGAAGTGAAGATGCTACGCATGACAGGAGGAGTGACAAAGCTTGATCGAATAAGAAGTTCGAAGATACCTGGAAGTCTTCAGCTCAAGGAAACCATCTTACGAAAAATAGAGCGCGACCGGCTCAGCTCGTATTGCTACGTTCAAAGGAGAGATCATTTGGATACTGTTAAAATGGCAATATCAATGAACGTTTAATTATTTTTCAATTTGAATTTTTCTTTTTTTTAAATTTATTATTTTGATTTATATTCTTTTTTTTTTAATTTAAATATACTTTTTCTTTTCTCCATTTTAAAATGAATCCATGTAATTATCACATTTATAAGATATGAGATAATCATTATCTTATGTACATGTAGTTGAACTGATTAATAAATATGAAATATGAAAATATGGAACGTTCCAAAGACATCGCAAGGCAGCACAAGTACTCTGTCTTTTTCGAACTAATGCTATACCCATTGCTCTCCAAAACCGTCCACCCATACATCAAGCGCTTGTTGCAGGGTCGTAGGGATCTTCACTTATGATGGCTCCATCGTCAGTAAAGAATAATTGATGTACCTTGGTGTACATCACTTTGCCTTCAAGTAGATAGTCAAGGACTGTAATAAAGAGCAAAGGACTTAAGTCGCTTCCCTGGTGCACCCCGACCTTGATTGAGAACTCATCGGTTACTCCAGCGGGACATCTTACTCTTTTCTTTATTTCTTCGTACTTATCCATGAACATCTGTACATAGGTTTCTGGAACCACTCGATGTCTTAGCGCCACCCATAACAGATCTCGTGGTGGTTGTCTGTCGAATGCATCTTCAAAGTCAACCAGTACAATATGCTAATCCCTTAAGGAATCACGATGTTTTTCCATTATGATCCTTATACTTTGTATTGCATCTGTGGTTGATTTACCCGCGACAAACCCGCACTGTTCATCAGATAGCCATATTATTTTTCGCAGTCGGCCACATAATACCCGCTCAATGATCTTCGTGGTGTGTGACATCAGCTTGATCGAACGGTAGTTATCACAGTTTCTCGTGTCACCCTTCCCTTTGTATGTAGGGAGAAGGTAACTCACCATCGATTGATTGGCCATTGGATCCCCTCTCATAAATGTGGAGATGAGAATTCTTAGCCATCTGAACCCGATGTCTCCCATCTTTTTCCAGAACTCAGAGGGCATCTCGTCTGGCCCAACCGCTTTTCGTTTTTTGGAGTATTTGACCGCCTCAGTAAAACTGTTCATTCAAAAATTCTTCACAATGCACCCGTGCAGAATTTTTCGCATCATCTACAAGAAGCAGAAGCACAGTGTGGAGGGCATTTCATCTGGCCCAACCGCTTGGAGTTTTTTGACCACCTCACTAACTTATTCGACTGTAATGTCGGGTATTTCTTCACAGTAAGAGATGGGTTTCGGTAAGTATAGCCGGGAAAACTGTTCATTCAAAAGTTCTTCACAATACTGCCGCCACCTATGCAGAATTTTGTCGTCATCCACAAGGTGCTGGCCATGAGCATTGTTAAGAAACTTTGGCGACCGAATCGCCTAAGCATTGTGCGGCTATTTTAAATATGGTTGCACTCTTGTTCATATTGTGTCATTGCAGCTCCTGGACAGCGTGATTTGCATCAGTTAAGATATTTTCTCCCGCTTCCGATACAGGTCCTCCGTACTCTCTGCTTGAAGCTGGACGCACTTCTTCTTCGTTTTTTCTTATAACATCTGTATTCCACTTCGAGGTGAGGTTTTTCGTCCCTTTTATTAGAGGGGCACTTTGACCAAGCCTTGAAAGCCACTTTCTTCTTATTTATAACTTCTTTAGCTTCATTACTCCACCACCATGTTTCTTTGGCGTATTGATGGTGGCCTTTTGAAGCTCCTAGCAGTGATTTGGTCTTGTTTAAGCAAGTTCGCTGTAGGGAATCCCACATATTTTATACTCTGCACTCTTCATCCTCAGCTCCGTTGATGGTGTAAGAGAGGTAATTTTTCATCACGAAAACAAAAATTTCACCTTTTTCTTTGTCCAGATTGTACCATTTGATTTTCTCAGCCACCCTTATTTGTTTGCTTTTCTTTGGTGTCTTCATAAAAATGTCTGTGTGTAAAACTACAATGTCTGTTAAGTAAGTATTTTAGTTCTACACTTAGAGCAAAGAATCGATTTATTTATTTTGATTCAAAAACGGATTCACAATACATAACATCTACAATTTCATTTCTAACTAATTAATACTATCTATAATATTTTAAATATTAGTGAAGTCTATCAGAAGTTTAATTAACTTTGTTAGGTTATTTTTATAATAACACAAATGAAAACTGACATTGCCTATTTTAAGGTACACAATTTTAAATTCTTAAATTTTTGTTTTTTTACAAATTGTTAATTATTTTCCTTTTTTCCTTGGTTACACTTTAAAATGTACTGAGAAAAACAATACGCACATAAAGAAGAGACCAACATTTTCTTAATTCTATGCAACATGTTTATTGTTGTTGGGAAACAAAATATTTCTGAAAAAAAAAAAACATGTTCAAACTTTACTTTCCACTTTGTGGGCCTGCCTCAATAATTTCTTTCTTCTTTTTTTTCTCTCTTATTTCGAAATAGAAAGACAAAATAAGAAATTTATATAAATGTATGGGTGCATTTCAAAAATATACCTTATAAATATTTAAAACATCTAATATAAAAATCTAAAACAAAAATTAAACCAAATAAATTAATACATAAAAGAAAACGCATTTAAATCTATAATTGGTTGAAAACATCAACTTAAAAAAAAAATAAATAAATAGAAAATAAAGAATTTCATAAAGATTGCGAGATGCTATATATTATACATACTTATATATATTAAATAAAAAAACAAATATATATATATGAATTAATTGCCTTACAGAATATTATTATATACATAATTCATGATAAAAAACAAAAACAAATATATATATTTAACTATTTATTATAAGAGAATTTAATTTACTAAAAAAACAAAAAGAAAAGTATCTGGTCGAGCGTGGTCATATTATATTCTCTCGTAGCGAAAAAATCAACAACAACAACAAGAAAAAAACCCTTATATATATAAAATGTAGCTAATTTGTTTGTTATTTTAGTTGGAAATCGTTTTATTCAATAAATCAATTATTTCGTTTACATTCTACTCTCTACAAAATATTAAAAACAAGTAAAAAGAAAAAGAAAAAAAAAAAAAAAACAAAATTGCAAAATAGACAAATTTCGTTAAATGCATGTATTTATAAAACAGGAAAAAACTTAATTAAATAGTGTGTATATACGTCGTGACTATATACACGCATACAAAGTAAAAGGTATATACATATATATATATATTAAAAGAAAACAGAAAAAAATATCAAACTGTTGAGAATAGATGAATGAATGAGGATCATATACACAAACATATATGTATATGAACATTATACAATTAGTTAAATTAATTTGTTGATTAAATATATACTTATACAGATTTATATATACAGAAAAAAAAAATGAAATATTTAGTAAAAGCAAAAGGTGAAACAAAAAATAATTATAACATAAATCAAATATTTATTAGCAAATTAAACAAATGAAAGTATACAAATAGATCTTATATATACAAACACAGACAAAAACCACACACTCACAAAAATATTAGGAATCCATTGATAGGGTTTTTCTTCTTTTTTTTTTTTTTTGTTATTCGTTTGAAATATTAGTTACATCGTTATTCTTTAGAAGGCAGACAGTGGGGGCAATAAGTTTGAAAATTTCTTTTAGCAGATGGAAACCATACATACGACATAAGTACATCTGTGGCCACAAGCCAAAAATTGAGTAAATGATGCCAGAAGATGGTTTGCTATTCTAAGTTTATGCTGTAAATTCTTTACTATATTATCTGTTGTCGTTACCGAATTATGGGAAAAGAAAAAACACTAAATCCCGAAATCCTATACGTTTTCGGTAAAAACGAAAACTTCAAACTTGTTGTTATGAGAATCTGCGAAAACCGAATTAGGCGGTTATTCCGAGTGGCCACAGACATAGGTATATATGGTGAGTTGTTATGGTCAACATGGTCATACTTACTTACTTACTTAGATGGCGCTACAGTCCGGGGTGGAACTGTGCCTCAACCAACAAACCTCTCCAGCCAGCACGGTTACGAGCCAGCTGCCTCCAGTTGCGGACGCCAAGTTGGTTGAGGTCCCCCTCCACTTGATTGCGCCACCTACCGCGAGGTCATCCTCTACTGTGCCGTCCGTCCGGGGTGGATTCGAAGACTTTCTTAGCTGGAAGGTTGGGCTCCATCCGCTCTAAATGACCCAGCCATCTTAGTCGCTGTATGTGAACTCTTCTGGCTAAGTCGATGTCCTTGTACAGGCCGTATAGTTCGGCATTGTACCTTCTCCTCCACTCACCGTCTATGCACACGGGACCAAAGATCGCTCGAAGAACTTTTCTCTCGAAATAACCAAGGGCATCCTCATCCGGTTTTGTCAAAGCCCATGCCTCTGCGCCGTACAGCAGGACTGGGATGATTAGAGTCTTATAAAGAGTTACCTTAGTAGTTCGAGATAGGGCCTTGCTACTCAATTGCCGTTTTAGCCCATAGAAACAACGATTGGCAAGAGTAATTCTCCGTGTGATCTCTCCACTGATGTCATTTGCGGAGCTGGCCGTAGAGCCTAGATAGACAAAATTCTTTACTACCTCAAAAGTGTATCTGTATATTGTGGCGTTCTGTCCAAGACGCCGATGTTGGGTGTCCTTTTTTGTAGACAGCATATATTTTGTTTTGCTTTCATTGACCGCTAGACCCATATTTGCTGCCTCGATCTCAATACTCGTAAATGCCCCATTGACTGCCCGCTGAGTTCTTCCGACTATGTCAATGTCATCGGCATAAGCGAGTAGTTGTACAGACTTGAAGAAGATTGTACCTCCGGGGTTGGCTTGTGAGTTTCGTACAATTCTCTCAAGTACAATGTTAAAGAGATCGCATGATAGCGCGTCGCCTTGTCTAAGACCTTTATTGACATCGAACGGTTCAGTGATGTTCTTACCGACTTTGATGGAGCAGCGAGAGTTCTCCATCGTCATTCTGCACAAACGGACGAGCTTGGCAGGGATGCCAAGACTAGACATGGCTCTGTATAACTCGTCTCTATACACGCTATCATAGGCAACTTTGAAATCGATGAAAAGGTGGTGTGTATCGATTTTATGTTCATGGGTTTTTTCAAAGATCTGCCGTAGTGTGAATATTTGGTCAATGGTGGACTTTTCAGGCCTGAAACCGCACTGATAAGGACCTATCGATGTTGACGATCGGTTTTAGGCGTTCACATAGTACAGCAGACAGGATCTTATATGCGATATTTAGGAGACTTATACCTCTGTAGTTGGCGCAGTTCAGAAGGTCTCCTTTCTTCAGGATCGGGCAAACGATGCTGAGGTTCCATTCATCGGGCATACTTTCGTCCGACCAGATTTTACAGATGAGCTGGTGCATGCTCCTTACCAACTCATCTGCTCCTGCCTTGAAAAGTTCAGCGGCAAGGCCGTTGACTCCAGCGGCTTTGTTGGTTTTGAGTTTAGATATCGCTATCCTCACTTCATTCTGATCATGTTGACGGGAATTTTGACTGCCATCGTCACTGTCGAATGGCTCATTCTGCCTGACAGCGGAATATTGATCATCATCGCCGTTTAACAGTCTGCAGAAGTGTTCCTTCCATATCGTCAGCACCGACTGCGATTCTACTACTATGTTACCATTTTTGTCCCTGCAGGCTTCTGTTCTGGCTTTGAAACCCTGGCATGTTCTTTTTACCCTTTGGTAAAATTTTCGAACATTATTCCTGCAATAAAGTCTCTCAATCTCCTCGATCGAGCGCTTCTCATGCTCTTTTTTCTTCTTTCTGAGAAGTCGATGTTCCTCTTTTCTCCTGCGCACGTAGAGCTCGTAAGCAGCTCTAGTCCTTCTTTGCAGCGCCGCTTTGTACGCCTCTTGTTTTGCTGCATGTGCTTGCCGGCATTCCTCATCAAACCAGGGGTTTCGCTGTGATGGGCGAGAGAAACCCAGTACATCAGAGGCGGCATCTCTGACGGCTTTTTGGCAACGGTGCCACTGGTCTTCCGCATTTGCTGCTGGCGGCATAGGACTTAGATCGAGATTAGAAGAAACACGATCGGCAAAGGTTCTGGCGGTCTCTTGCGATTGTAGCTTTTCGACGTAAAATTTCCTCACAGCATTTCATTGATTTCGCTCCGTTGTGGATATCCGCATCCGTACCTTGGCTACAACTAGGTAGTGATCCGAGGTTGACAGTTTTTCGATCAAAGAAGAGCCATGTTCCCTTGTGAATATCGAGACGTGGGAACCGCGTACTAGCTATGACAAAGTTTCGCCCCGCCGCAAAGTCGATTAGCCTGAGTCCGTTGTCGGATGTGTTGTCGTGCATGCTGTGCTTTCCGACCATGCTGCTAAAGACTTCCTCTCTTCCTAGCTTTGCGTTAAAGTCGCCTAGGATAATTTTAACGTCGTGGCTAGGGCATTGCTCATACATCTTATCCCAGAGCTGGTAGAAGTCGTCCTTTGTCGCGTCGTCCTTCTCCTCGTGAGGGGCGTGAACGCATATTAGGCTAATGTTGGCAAATTTAGCCTTGATACGGATAGTCATGAGGCGCTCGTTCACATGCCGGAAACTCAAGACTTCTTGCCTAAATCTGCCTCCAATGACAAATCCGCACCCGAATAGACGCTGTCCTTTTTGTCTGTAGCAATCGCCGTAGTAGATGTCGCAGTTTTTCATCTTGCTTTTGCCCGGCCCATCCCATCGCACTTCTTGGATGGCGATAATATCACGAAGATCGTTGTCCTTTTTACGTTTGCATGGGTCGTCAACAGTAAGATCATCTGTATCCGAGGCTGTTGGTTGCTTCGTAACCAAAGGTTTTTTACGTGGTAGCGAAGTTAACCCGACGGCACAACCCCCAACCTGGACCGCCAGATTCTTTTTTTTGTACCCCTAGGACAAGAGGCCGGATACACCGATGTCAGTAACCCACTTCAGGGATATGAGCGCTGCCGTTGGCCCATTAAGGGTTCATACGCCACCATCTCTTTTTCAATACCCTGACGTAGTATTGAAAATCCTTACAGACCTTAGTTCCAACATAATGATATGGCTGGAAAAATTGTTCGCTCTGTTGATGATGATTTGCCTACGACATCGGTTAACGGGAAACAAAATACTGTGAATTAGAAGCAATAACAAAAAATAACAAAAAATCTCCCCAGTTATCTGGACGCCATCCCCGGAGTTTCTCTGAAGCATAAAGAACTGAGCTCCAAACAACTACAGCAAATCTTTCTCTCTCTATCTATCTATCCTTTCCAATGCCCGCACTGTATGTAAACATGTTAAGGGTCTTCGTAATCTCTTTGGGATTACTCTAGACCACAAATTAAATTGGAAACCTCATATAAACAGAACCACTGAGAAAGCGACTAAAGCCTTCTAAGCCTGCTCTAGGTTTTTCGGCAAAAATTTTGGATTAAATCCAAATGTGATCCACTGGACCTATACCACAATCATCGTTCCGATAATAACTTACGCTTCGCTAGTATGGTGGGATAAAGTTAACCAAACCGTTACCCGCTCCGCCCTCCAGAAGGTGCAGAGACTAGCATGTGTAGGTATTATAGGCGCAATGCGCACCTGCCCAATAGCTGCGCTGGAAGTTCTCTTAAACCTTCCACCCCTACACATAAATATTATGAAGACTGCGGCTGGCAGTGCTCTAAAGCTTCACCTTTTATGCAACAATACAAATTCCGAATTAGTTGGCCACATGAAGATCCTTGAGAAAATTCCACTACTTACTTGTCCAGCAGTATGCATCTCAGACTTTATGCCCAAAAGAATCCACCTCAATCACCCCTTCACAGTAAACATACCTGACCGCAGCTACTGGGACTATCCTCAAATCCCCCAATCAAGATCTCAAATCAATTGGTACATTGATGGTTCAAAAATGTCAAATGGGGTTGGAGCTGGTATCTTTGGCCCCAACTACAAACTCTTTAAACCACTAGGTCAATCCACTACTATCTTCCAAGCAGAGGTCTATGCCATCGAGCTCTGCGCCAGAGAATGCATTAGACGGTACCTCCGAAGATCACATATTAATATAATGTCAGATAGCCAAGCAGCACTCAAGGCTCTCACGTCTTTTGACTATAAGTCTAAGCTGGTTCGGAACTGTCTCCAGACGCTTTTGCAGCTTGCTGCATACAATAATATCACACTAATGTGGGCCCCGGTCACAAAGGTATCCCTGGTAATGAAGCGGCTGATAAGCTTGCCAGACTAGGTGCCCAATCACCTTATATTGGACCTGAACCCTTCTGCGGTTTACCCATAAACCAGATTAAAATAGAGCTACTCCGCTGGGAACGCGAACAAATGCTCTCTCACTGGAATGCTCAACCCGTCCTAAGGCATTCCAAGAAATTTATTAACTTCTCAAAAAATAGAACTAGAGACATTCTATCAATGAGCAAACAGAATGCTAAGATCCTTACTGACTTTCTAACTGGACATTGCTCTCTCAACTACCATCTCAAGAAAATGGGCCGTGTTCAATCGGATACGTGCCGTCTCTGTCTTGAAGACACCGAAACAGCCCATCACATACTCTGTGATTGCCCGGCCATAGCCAGACTGAGGCTAAAGCACTTTAATAAAGGCGTTGCATCACCTTCTGACGTCACCTCTTCTTCAGCTCGAACTATTCTTAGCTTCATTAATGAACTTGAGTACAGCTAGTTGACAGACTCAAAATCAATTAACCAGGGGATAGCACAAAAGATTCTTTTAGGTCGCAGTGCTCCAGGGGTCAGTGTCTGCCTTCCTCCCCATCTACCTAAAAAAAAAAAACCTCTTGAATGCGTGCAAATTGTAAAAAAAAAAATTAATAATAATTTTTGAGCGGCTGTACTTTTTGTGTAACTTTTATGGATTGAGTAAGGCGCATCTGATATAAAGGAGAATCAAAACTAAAAGTCGGGCATCGGTCCTCAATTAGCCTTTTCCTTCAGAATTTTCCCCGTCCAGTTGCATATCCCTTCCATCATCGTCTTTTTATGCATAGTGGAGTAGGCTAGGTTAGGTTAAGTTAGGGTGTCTGTTTGTACCAAAATACTGACACACCTAGACCAAAAGAGGTCCATTATGATACCACATTATCTAGAATTAATCAGGACTAACTAAGAAAACCAACCGAAGCAGTGTTCTGTCTGTGTTTGCCAAGTCGCTAAGGTTATCGAAGATAATGGCTTCAAGATGGAGAAGTTTTTCTTTGGATACGACTGGGCAATTGCAGAGGAACTGGAGGATGCTTTCTTCCTTCTCTTCAGCCCTGCAGGTCTTACAAAAATCGTTTGACAAGAGACCAAACCTTTCGGCGTATAGAACGGTGTCCTATGAGGACCCCGATAGTGGGGCTGGTATCTGATCATTTCAACAAGGTAAACCATTTGAGTGCTTCTGATTCTGCCTAGGTCAGATCTGTCGGGATATTTGGCATGTCGTGTCATCCGTTCATCTGTGATTTGTCTTGCTGATATCGTCTAGCTTAAGCAGAAGTTTGCATGTAGTGAGCGGCATGCCCGCCTATTTGGTAGAAACTAATAGTCAAGTCAAATCATTGAAATTTTATAAGTCCATCCATGTCAAGTCGATAATAGGAGAGAAGTATAGTACCTACTATGAAAAGTCTACGTGAGGAGGCAACGATGGGTTTTTTTTTTTCTTAGGTTGCGCCAAGGATGTGTAATCTTCATAGATACTAATAGCCCGAGTGCTACTAGCATGCACGATTCGCAAACCTGAGTAATCGATTCCAGGAATACGCCTACGTACTGAACACACACCCTGCACACTTCAACCACTCTCCCCGCGGTACTGCCGTTAAGTATTTATTCGCGGGGCTGGTTAGCAATTATGCTCTAGTCTCCGAGGCCGCCTCTTGGGCTCTTCTTAGGGCTTCTGCTTTTCGCAGCGCATTCTGCACACATGCTATGAATGAGCAGATCTCCATCCACTCGCCCTCTGATCGTGTCATGTGACTTACAAGATTTTCAGGACTTGGCAGGTTTGTTCTATCTTCTGCAAAGCGTCTGCAGTAGAACACTGTATAAATAAATAAATAAATATTTGGAGCAACAGCTCGTTGAGTGCCAGGGCCTAGCTTCTCGCAACTACTCATGTTGTGTGCTTTATATTTTTCACACGAATGAAAGGGACCTACAGTTTAGTGCCGTATCCGAACGGCGATTTGAGAAGCTTTTTCGTGACAACAATACTCTCGGATGTTGTCAGACGCTTGTGAGAGGTGGAACCGTGGAAAAAACTTGTTGGTGTTTTCTGGGATTCGAACTTGGAACCTCATGTGTAGTGATCCGACACACTAACCACTTACACCACGGCGCCCACTGCATGCTCCGCGTCCTCCTCTTCGTTTGGACATTAGGACACAGGGGCAAACTATCGTGTCCAAATCTATGGAGATGTTTCCGGTAGCCATTGTGTCCGGACAGGAACTATTTGAGGTGGTAGTTACAGTTCCCCCCCGCTCTCTCTGTCCATGATTTTATAGTGGGAATGAGTTTGTGGGTCCACCTGCCTTTTGTAGATCTGTCCCACCTGGTTTGCCACAGCGTTGCTGAAGGTATCCTTTCCTCCTCCTTAATTCATTTTGCCTCTTGCCGGTTCGAGGGACGTCTAAGGTATACCCTCTGCATCTTATCCGAGAGGATATCGATTGGGACCATCCCAGCTAAAACGCAGGCTGCATCGTCGGAGATAGTTCGGAAGCCGCTGATCACTCTGATTGCGCAGATCCTGTGAGCTGATGATATCTTCCTGCACTCATTTGTCGCCAGTGCACCTGCCCATATCGGGGCAGCGTATAGAAGCACCGAGCTGACCACTTTGGACAGCAGGATCCTGCGGGCGTATTCAGGCCCGATGCTGTTGGGGAGCATTCGGGAGAGTGCTGCCTGCATCAGCGATGCTTTCCTACTAGAGTACTCGACGTGGGGTTTGAAGTGCAGCCTGTTGTCGAGCATGACTCCAAGGTACTTCAAGGATTCTTTGAATCTGATTGTCTGGTTTTCGACCCGGAAGCTGGCATATTCCACCACTTGCGGCTGGTTATTAGGACAGCTTCAGTCTTGTGGGCAGCTAGTTCCAGACCGGTAGACTCCAGCCAATCCTTTATTCTTATAACTGCCTCATCCGTGGCAGATTCCACCTCGTGTAGTGCTTGGCTACTGTAACCACTGCGATATCGTCAGCGAAGCCAATTACTTTGACTCCCTCGGACAGTGTTAGTCGCAGAACTCCGCCGTGCATAATGTTCCATAGGAGAGGTCCCAGAACCGACCCTTGCGGGACTCCCGTGGAAACACTGTAGTGCTTAACGCCATCGTCAGTATGTTATCTATCTTCCTATTGCTGAAATAGTCCGTGACTATCCTCAGTATGGTGTATCCATCCTGGCCAGAGATCTCCTAATGAATGACCAGCTTGCCGAGTTGAACGCATTTTTGACGTCGAGCGTTTCTACTGCGCAATATTTCTTCGTCCCCCATCTCCATCTTTTCCCTTGTATTACTTCAGTTGCTATATCTACTACCGCCTTTATGGCATCGACGGCAGAGCGTGATTTTTTGACGCCGTACTGGTAGTCTGACAAGGCTCCGTTTTCCTCCGGCACCGCAAGCAGTCTGTCATACATCATACGCTCTAGGATCTTTCCCAACGTATCGAGCAGGCATATTGGGCGATACGATGATGGTTGTCCGGGCGGCTTATTGCCCTTTGGAAGCAGCACTAAATGTTGCAAGGCAACTCTGGGTGTCGAAGCCGCATTGAAAGTAGAATGGCAGCGCTTAAGAATGCACGACCTGCAACACTGTCATTAGAGCAATATAGCTTTTCCAAGATGTGAGCAATATTTTTTTTAGGCTCACAAACTTCCAGTGCTGAACTTTTTCAAAATAACTTGCAGTCTTAGTAAAATCGAGTAAAATCCAGCGCCTGATATCCAGGAGTGGAATCCTCTAAGGTGATAGTTGATAGTCACACTTTCACACCTAAATAGCGGTCACACAAAAATGTTCGCAAAAATGTGATGATCACGCTGATGGTCACCTTAAAGGGATGATTGTGATCGTCAACAATCAACTATTACCTTAGAGGATTCCACTACAGCGCTCAATATTCAGCATTTCAGGCGACTGCTAGGAGTAACATATTCTTGTACAACGGAATGTTTGGGTACATTGTCCCAGACAACCATCGCAGTTCACCAAAGCCATTTTTTTGAAAACCGTGCTTTAATTTAAATTGCTTCTTCATTAATAATCATAAAGTGATTCTCAGCTTAACTGCACTCCTCGAACCTCTGCACTTGAAGTTGTGCTCTAACTCGTCAGGTATCATGGGGTCCTGAAGGCGTTTGCCAATGGCATAATTCTTCTCATGGGTTGCACTTTTTCAAAGGTTCAAACGTATTCTGGTAAGCAATTCCTGAGATCGTCTCAGATACTCCAATAGTGCCGTGTTAAATGCCTCACAATCACTGTTTTATTATGCAATACTTTTGAACGGATAGGTTAGGTTAGGTTAAAGTGGCTGCCAGCTAAGAATCGCCAACAAACTTGGGCCAATAATGGGTCCATTGTGATACCACATGGATCATGGGAGAAAATCTCTCTACCTACTCGTTAAAACCATTTTGAGCTTCTTATGAACCGTAGGAGAGTCTTATATATAAATATCTATCAGGTCGCCTAAATCGTTGTAATAGGGGGCTCCTAATTGAAGCTTGCTTCTACGGGAGAGAGCTGGACCGAAACAAGGAAGTTGAGGAATAGTTTCTTCCTCTTCTTCATCCATGCAGCTTTTACAAAAGTCGTTCGCAAAGAGGCCTAGCCTTGTAGCATGCTTGCCTATTAGACAGTGTCCAGTGATGACACCTATTATAGCGCCGATATGCAATCTGTTGAGAGAAATCAAATTCTTAGAACGTTTTAGATCCAGCTGAACGGATATTTATTGAGATCATTTGAACCCTGTTAAAAAGGCAATATCAATGAACGTTCCAAAGACATCGCGAGGCAGGAGAGGCAGCCCTATAAATGCCTGGATCACTGGATCACACAAATGCAACGACATTCGCATTTCATTGGCCTCAGTAACAGAGTGATCCAAAATCGGGAGGCCTGCCGATGTTTTCTGAAGTCAAATAGGCGAACCCCACAGGCGGATCAGTAAGAATGCAGTAAAATGGGAGGGTTATGATCTCTTGTTTTCGGATCATAACCTCGCCGAAATAGGAAAAAGAAGAAGACAGTAGATGCAGGGTCATTCTCTTATGGAAAATCTTCACTCTTATCACATTATTCTGCGTAGTGAGTAGATGATAAGTTATAACAACATTTGGATAAGTTATACCAAAGTTCATTACGCAGTATAGAGCTTGTACTATATCATTGAACAGCTACTTGGAGGTTCAGTTGCAGTGGAATTAAAAACTTGTGGAAGTATATTTTGCGTTTTTGTCTGAATAGGAATCATTTCTAAAATGTGATCAACGAATGTCTTCTTATTATGAATGAATCAATGAATGAGGTGATATGAAAGTTAGTGCCTGTTCAGACAGTTCGCTTTACTTTTCGCTTTGCAACACTACACTTCAGCAGGTTCGCTCTAAGTTCAGTCATTAGCACGCCCGAACCTCGCATTCCATCACGAACATCGACAAATCATCGTCCATGAAGTTGAGCTACCTGTTTGATGCAAACAAGTACAAGAATGGCCTTCAGCAGCGGTCTTATTAAAACAAGATGCGGCACTAACAGACAACCTTCCGTCGTTTGTTCATCGAATACAAATGCATACACACATACATTTTCAATTGCCCGCTAATCCTTCGTGAGGGTCGCGGGGCGCTCAGATGGACCCTCCATCCTTCTCGATCCTCCGCGATTGACTCCAACTCATCAGGAGGAATCTCTAGACGGCTCCAGGAGAGATGTCGGACTTGATTCAACCATCTATTTCTAGGCCTACCGGGGAGTCGCCTACCTGATGGCACGGCAATCGTGGGGGCATACGCACTATTTGACCAAACCATCGAAGCAAAGTTCGTTCCGTTCAGATAAGTAGCCGCTCAACATTGAGCACCTCGCGTACTCTGGTGTTGCGCACTCGATCCCTACTAGTTATTCCAGCAACACCGCAAAGGAACCTCATTTCGGCAGCTTGTATCCGCGATCCTTTTCTTTCGGTCACTACCCAAATTTCATGACCATAGCTGAGGACTCCACTAGCATACAGAATACAATGAATGGGCGTTCTGAAAACGACCATTACCTCCGATTTCTTCACGCTTACCTTCATTCCAACATCATCATAAACGGCTACAAACCTTTTGAGTGCGTGCCGAAGTTCGGTTTGAGAGGACCAAGGGATAACCAAATCATCCGCAAAGAGGAGATGGCTAATATTTAAGTTTCCCACTTTGTAACATTATTCTAACATTATATGCAATGAACAGGAGGGGTAGAGTCCAACGTCCAAGGGTGCGTTTTGCCACCTCTCCTCTTCGTTGCATTCATATGTATATAGACCGGATGTAGATAGATAGATGGATAGATAGATAAATTTTATTAAACAAACTATAAATTGAAATACAAATTTGAACAAAAAATTGACATTCGCTATTGCCGTCAGCCAGAAAGAGAGAAAAATGAATGTTATAATAATGATCTATTGGAATGTTTGATTAAAGCTCATTTCAGAATTATACATCTATAGCATTTACATATTAAATTCATCTGTTTGAATGTTATATTGGTTATATAGTTTTAAAAGGCCTCATTTCAAATTGGTGAGCAGTATCTCAAAGCGAGCTTCATGAAACTGTACAACTTATTCCAATCTTGTCCATTCAGTATCTCCACGACCTCGTTAGCAGTTAAAAGGTTTCTTCCCCAATGATTTCGTCTGATCTCCTTTAGAATTGGACAGGTGCCTATGAAGCGCCGAACGTCTTCTGTGACTCGAAGATTGCATAGAGTACAATCGGGAGATCGGTCGGTTCGATATGGTTGGTAGTTTAAGTGCACAAGCTCCCCCCTCATCTTAAATATTGTAGATATTTTGTCTAGACAGTGGCGATCGTGGAAATAGTTCTTGTCCTTAAGGTCATGCTGAAGTAAACGATACGAATTCCTTGTAGTGTTCTGCTTTGCATTATCAGTAAAATTCTCGAACGTGCTAAGTTTTATTTTCACCAGAAGTGTTTGAAAAGCATCTTTCCATAATGACGTACTGCTCTCCAATAGAGGAACGTTGTGTAAACTTCCCAGCCTTTCCAATTCCCTGAAAAACTGAAGTTTTCGCTGTAGTAAGTGACGTACAACAATGTTAGAAAGCCGTTGCCCAGGTAGGGCTATTGCCTTCATTATATAATTAAAATGTAAGCGAAGAGTAAATAATTGTAAAGGTGGTAGTGGAGTTTCGAGATGTATCATGTATATGGGAGTGCATTCTGGCAATCTGAAAATTTTTTTTATAAAAAATCTTAGTTACTTCTCTACTTCTCCACATTGACAAATTCCCCACACTTGCGCCGCATAGCACATGATGGATCTCATCACTGCATCAAAAACTTTATACTTTGCACTTGGGGCGATATTTTTCTTGCCCAGGACCATTCTCCAGTTCTCCAGGCGAACCCCACATGCGGATCAGTAGAAATGCGGTGAAGTGGGAGGGTTGTGATCCCTTGTTTTCGGATCATGGCCTCGCTGATAAAAGGAAAAAGAAGAAGAAGAAGGACCATTCTCCAGTTACAGTTAACGGCTGTTTTTGCTTCCTTTAGTTTCATTTGAAGGTGCTTCTTAAACGACAGATTCGGTGTGAGTAGGACCCCGAGGTACTTATATTCCTTGACCTTCTCCAGTTCAACACTTCCCCAGATCCAATTTTCCTCTCTAGCGTATCTTCCTGAGCCGTTCCGTAAAACCATTATTTTTGATTTTTCTGTATTCACCTCGAAATTCCACAGATGGCAGTACTGAAACAACTTGTCTATCATGATTTGCATCATGTTTGGGGTGTCTGCCAGAATGACTATATCGTCAGCATATAATAGAACGTTGATAAAGATTCCATTAAATGAGATCAGAAAAGTCGTAAGGTCGTCCAAAAAGATTCAGAAAAGGAGTGAACTGAGTAGACATCACTGCTTTACGTCCGTTTTTGATTAAAACCACTTCGACAGTTCGATCCCATTCCATGCTGCAGTTGAGTTCTCGTTATAAAGGCTTTTAATTAGCCATAGCAATTTTGTGGATAATCCCAGGTTGCTCAGCTTGTACAAGAGGGCGTTTCTATCGACGGAGTCGAAGGCGGCTCTAAAATCGACGAAGAATGAGTATAATTTCTTACCTTTGTCCAAATACGTCCTTGCAATGCTGGTTTATGTGAAAATATTGTCCACCGTTGAGTATTCCTTTCGAAATCCAGCCTGGAACTTACTTATCAAGAGGTTTTGCCGTGTCCAATCTGTCAGACGTTCCAAGATGACACCCGTAAAACTGTTCGTTACAGAATTCAAAAGCGATATACCACGGTAGTTATTTGGGCTGTTGGCGTCTCCTTTTTTAAACAGAGGTAAAATGATGCTCTTACAGAAGCTTGCCGGCACTTCGCCCGTGTTCAATATAGAATTATACATATGGACCGGATGTACATATGAACTTTATTTTACTTTATAAAGTTCTAAAAAACCTAAATTTAAATTGTAAAGTCACACTAAAAAGTTTGCTTCCACTGTCTACGTATTCTTTTGTTTTTTTTTATTCACGAAAATAACTTTTAATTTTTATATTCTCACCCATCCACTTGAACTCATGACAAGACTCACAATTTTTGTAAGATTATTTCGTAAAAGTCATTCCTTCTTCAACCTACCTCCACTACACTATTAAGTTTTCGAAAATCCTCTTTAAAAAAAAATAAATCATTGTAAATAGTAATCCTTTTTCATTTTCATTCTAGTTATAAAAGAAAAACTTATAAACTTTAGCTTGACCACATAAGAAAATACAAATTCCATTTTTTCCCCTCAAGAATGAAAGATGCATTTTTTTTTTACCTAATTAGGGAATTTTTATACTTTGTTTATTTTTAAATACAAAATGTTTTTTCTAAAAATAAAATAAATACATAAAGTTCTTATGTTTAAAAAGAAAAAGAAACACGTTCGAATATTAAACAAAAAGAAAAAAATAAGTAAATTAAATTAAAGAATTTTTTATATAAACAAAAAAGAAAAACGACAAGAATCACAAAACAAATAAACTCTCTTTCAACGGGGTGATATATGATATAAAATTAAGTATAAATTATTAAAAAAATAAAACCGAATAAAGTTCTTCTGTAAATATAAAATTATAATAATATTTTTATTTTTTATTTAATTGTTTAAAATTTGTACACTTTTTATTACATTATTATGTATTAATTAAGGAAAATTGGTTAAATACATTTTAATATATATACATAATTAAAAAAAAAACAGTGTCCTTATTGACTTATTTCTCATTAAATTTAGGCAATCGGTTTTTTAGTTCTATTAATAGCAGTACATTAAAAAAAATAATAGTGTAAACCAATTTTGTTAAGAGAATAAATTTAAATAAAAACAAAAATTTACTGAGTAAATAGAAATACAAAACAATATACATAAATAAACAAGAAAAATATATATGCAAAGATAGTTATATTTAATTTTTTTTTTATTTTTATTTCGGAAATAAATAGTGAAATTCACTTTTTAATTAAAATTTTCATTATTATATCTAAAATTTAAGCAGATTATAATAAAACAAAAGCAGACAAAGAGAAAATGAGAAGAAAATAAAAGTCTAATATATTAAACGCATAAAAGAAAAGATTTGAAAGGTAAAGCAAAAAAAAGACAAAAAAACAAAAAGAATGAAAATAAAGTATAATTGAAAAAAAAAACGTTTACTTTGATCTTGTTTATACGGATTGCAAGTAGACACACGGGTGGGCAAAATCGCATCATCACCTCCCCGTGCTGCTCGCTGGATAGCTATCTGATAGTGAACTAACGATGAGCGTATGCTGAGTCTGACGTTATATGTGTAGCTGAACACTCGGACCTGCGTAAGCACATCTGGGTGAACTTCAGCGTGCATATGTTTAAGCGGACGAGGCATCTCTTGTTGACCTGATTGGCTGAAATATGCGTCTCAGAAGTCTAGCAAGAGGTCCTCAGAAGAAGGACGTGCGGCGGATGAATTCTCTTGATGGAATCAATGGTGACGTCTACAGACCAGCGGATACCTTACCGGAGCTGCTTCGACATATTTGGAGCTGAGGTCTGTAAGGATTTTCAATATTACATCAGGGTATTGAAAAAGAGATGGTGGCGGATGAACCCTTAATGAGCCAACGGCAGCGCTCATATCCCCGAAGTAGGTCACTGTCATGGGTGTATCCGGCCCTTCGTCCTAGGGTTGCAAAAAAAGGATCTGGTCCTCCAGGTTGGGGGTTGCGCCGTCGGGTTAACTTCCCTACCACGTAAAAAACCTTCGGTTACGAAGCAACCAACAGCCTCGGATACGGATGATTTTACTTTTGACGACCCAAACAAACGTAAAAGGACAACGATCTTCGTGTCTGCACGTGGAATGCTAGGTCCCTCTACAAACCACGTGCAGCCGAACAACTTGCAGAGGCCCTAGAGTGTCTCAAAGCAGACATTACCGCCACCCAAGAAGTGCGATGGGATGGCCCGGGCAAAAGGAGTATGAAAAACTGCGACATCTACTACGGCGATTACTACGAAAAGGACAGCATCTATTCGAGTGCGGATTTGTCATTGGAGGCAGACTTAGGCAAGAAGTCTTGAGTTTTCGGCATGTGAACGAGCGCCTTATGACTATCCGTATCAAGGCTAAATTTGCCAACATTAGCCTAATACGCGTTCACGCCCCTCATGAGGAGAAGGACGACACGACAAAGGATGACTTCTACCATCTCCTGGACAAGACGTATGAGCACTGCCATAGCCACGACCTTAAAATTATCCTAGGTGATTTCACCGCAAAACTAGGAATAGAGGAAGTCTTTAGTATTGTGGTCAGAAAGCACAGCCTGCATGACATCACATCCGACAACAGACTCAGGCTAATCGAGTTTGCGGCGGGGCGAAACTTTGTCGTAGCTATAGGTAGTACGCGGTTCCCACGTCTCGACATTCACAACGGAACATGGCTCTCCTTTGATCGAAAAACTGTCAACCAAATCGATCACATAGTATAGAGTATGTACCATACATACATCATTTGGATATTCATCTCACCCACACATTACTTTATATGTAATAGTATATTAAGTTATATCATAGCGGGAGTACTGTATGTAACCGATCTTGCAGTAGTAATAAAGTGACAGTCCAACTAGAATGGTGTTTTACTGAGATCCATTTGCCACACATAGGGATCGACGTAACGCACTCTTCCAGTATTCTGGATGTCCGGACCTTCCGAGCGGCCAACATAGACTCGGATCATTACCTTGTTGTAGCCAAGGTACGAATGCAGATATCCCAATCTGAGCAACAAAGAAGAATTACTGCGAGAAAATTTAACGTCGAAAAGCTACAATCGCAAGAGACCGCCAGACTCTTCGCTGAACGCGTATCCCGAAATCTCTCAATCACCCCTATGCCGCCAGCATCAAGTACCGAAGACCAGTGGCAACGCTGCCAACATGCCATCAGAAACGCCGCGACTGATGTGCTGGGTCTCGCTCGCCCACCACCGCGAAACCCCTGGTTTGACGAAGAATGCCGGCGAGTGCATGCAGCAAAACAAGAGGCATACAAAGCGGTGCTGCAAAAGAAGACGAGAGCTGCTCATGAGCTCTACAAGCAAAAAAGACGGGAAGAACATCGGCTTCTCCAAAAGAAGAAGAAAGAGCATGAGAAGCGCGCGTTTGAGAATATCGAGGGTCTATACTCCAGGAACAATGTACGGAAGTTTTACCAAAAGGTAAAAAGAACGTGTCAGAGAAGTAATACCCGTACAGGAACCTGTAGAGATGAAAATGGTAACATAGTAGTAGAATCACAGTCGGTGCTGAGAATATGGAAAAACTACTTCTGCAGACTGTATAACGGCGACGAAGACCAACATCCCGCTGTCAGGCAGAATGAACCATTCAACATAGACGATGATAGTCAAAATTTCCGTCCACCTGACCAAAACGAAGTGAGGATAGCAATATCCAAGCTAAAATCCAACAAGGCTGCTGGACCTGACGGCTCACGGCCGAACTCTTCAAGGCAGCAGCGGATGAATTGGTAGAGTGAATACACCAACTCATTTCTAATATTTGGTCAGACGAGTGTATGCCTGATGAATGAAATCTCAGCATCGTTTGCCCGATCCACAAGAAAGGAGACCCCCTCAATTGCGCCAACTATAGAGGCATCAGTCTCCTCAACATCGCATACAAGATCTTTTCTGCGATATTGTGTGAACGCCTGAAACCTTTTATCAACAGCCTGATTGGACCCTATCAGTGCGGTTTCAGGCCAGGAAAGTCCACCATCGATCAAATCTTCACACTTCGGCAGATCCTGGAGAAAACCCAAGGAAAAAAGAAGGCCGCCTATGACAGCATCTATAGAGAAGAGCTTTATAGAACCATGTCTAGTTTTGACATCCCTGCCAAACTTGTCCGTCTGTGCAGGCTGACGATGGAGAACGCTCGCTGCTCCATCAAGGTCAGTAATGACCTCACCGAGACCTTTGATGTCAAAAAAGGCTTTTGACAAGGTGACGCGCTGTCATGTGACTTCTTCAATATTATACTTGAACGGATTGTGCGGAACTCACAAGCCAACACCGGAGGCACAATCTATTACAAGTCTGTACAACTGCTTGCATACGCCGACGATATAGACATTATCGGAAGAACTCAGCGGGCTGTCACCGGTGCGTTTGCAAGCATTGAGATGGAAGCGGCCAAAATGGGTTTAGCGATAAACGAGGGCAAAACCAAGTATATGCTGTCAACAAGAAGGGAAAACCAACACCGACGAATTGGACAAAACGTCACTGTGGGCAACTATAACTTCGAGGTAGTAAGGGACTTTGTCTACCTTGGCTCTGCTATAAATTCAACAAACAAAATCAGTGCAGAAACCAATCGAAGAATAACTCTTGCCAATCGCTGTTTTTTCGGGCTTATAAGGCAATTCAACAGTAAAGCCCTATCTAGAACAACTAAGGAGACTCTATATAAGACCTTGATCATCCCAGTCCTGCTTTACGGCGCTGAAACATGGACTTTATTAAAAGAGAAAGAAGATATCCTTGGTCGCTTCGAGAGAAAAATTCTTCGTAAGATTTTCGGTCCCGTTTGCGTTGACGGGTTTTGGAGGAGAAGATTCAATCACGAACTATACGAGCTGTACAGCGACATCGACCTAGTCAAAAAACTGCGTATTGGACGTCTGAGATGGCTAGGACATGTAGAGCGAATGGACACCAACGCTCCGACCCGCAGAGTCTTCGAATCTAATCCCGAGGGACGACGCAGTAGAGGGAATCATCGCCGTAGGTGGCGCGCACAAGTTAAAGGGGACCTCGACCAACTTGGAGTGCGCACCTGGAGGCAATTAGCTAAAGACCGAGCTAAATGGAGAGGCTTGTTGGTTGAGGCCCAGGTTCACCCCGAATTGTAGCGCCACCTAAGTAAGTAAGTAAGTAAGTAGGTTTTCTGGAAGTGAAGGCTTCCACGGATCTTCGAACTTCTTATTCGATCAAGCTTGTCACTCCTAGTGTCATGCGAAGCATCTTCATCTCAGCTGGCGTTAATTTACTCTCACACTTTTTGTACACTGTCCAAGAATATGAGCCGTATATGAGTGCTGGACGCTCAAATGCGGTCTAGAGCCTTCCTTTCAGTTTAGGAGGAATTTTTAGGTCACGAAGATAGCGGAGTTTTCTCACCACTTCATCCACCCTACGCTTACGCGATGATTGATGTCATCATCACAGGTTGCTTTGCTTTTGATCATAGATCCCAGATATTTAAACTTTTCGCACTTGGGAAGCATTGTTCCATTCAAATAAATGTCTGGATTAGACCTGAGTGGATCAGGGAACGGACAGCAATAGTACTCCGTGTTTTTTGAGCTAATGCGATACCCATTTCCTTCAGAAATGTCCACCCACACACCAAGAGCTCGTTGTAGGCTCATAGGATCCTCACTTATAAAGACTCCATCGTCAGCAAAGAATAACTGGTGTACTTTTAGGTCCACCACTTTACCTTCAAGCACATATCAAATGGCTGCAATAAACAGGAAAGGACTTAAGACGCTTCGCTGGTGCACCCCGACTTTGATTGGGAACTCTTCGGTTACTCCAGCGGGACATCTTACTCTTGTCTTTGCTCCTTCCTACATATCCATGATCATATGTACATAGGTTTCTGGAACCCCTCGATCTCTTAGCGCGACGCATATCAGATCTCGTGGTTGTGTGTCGAATGCATTTTCAAAATCAACCAATACAATATGCAAATCCCTTACGGAATCACGATGTTTTTCCATTATGATCCTTATACTTCGGATAACATCTGTGGTTGATTTACCCGTGACAAACCCGCACTGATCATTAGATAGCCGCATTATTTTTCGCAGTCGGCCACCTAATACCCGCTCAACGATCTTCATGGTGTGTGATATCAGCTTATTCGAATATTAGTTAACACAGTTTCGCGTTTTTATTACATTTATTTAACAAATTACAATTTCATGTTAAAATAAAAGTTCTAATAGAAGATTGAACTTACAAACTGTTTGCATTTTACATCAGTCAGTAAATGTTAACCCGCCCTGTATTTTCAATCATAGCTAATAGGGTCATTTTTATCATTTAAGTATAGGTACATACCCTTTCCTTGAACACACCCAATTAAAATTGTAACCGGAGCTAGTAGTTCTCGAACAATTAAATATTCAACTTCCCGCCAAATGATGACATCAAGAATCCCAAGAACTAGAATTAAAAATCTCTACACAGGTGAGTCATTTCAATAAGAGCTCATCACGCAAGACAACGGTTAACATGACTCGTATCAGTTATGAATATTCATGAGGAAATAAAATTAAACTTCAAAATCAAGTAATTCTAGTTCTGTCAATGAAGAGTTACCCCTTGAACTTCATTTGAGTTCGTCTCATGTAAAGAAATCTTATTTCATCCTCATCGACGACAGTAGTTTGTAACAAGCACCGCCAATAAATTACCCACGCTCCACCCCCAAAAATTTAATTGCCAAAAGCAATGTTTTATAATTGTCAAAAAAGCGTAACGAATGACAAAAGACAAGGTCACAAATGACGTGCACCTCATATCTCACCACCAGGTATGACACAACGTGATGCCAAGGTTCGGGGAACTGCACACACTTCAGTCAACCGCAGCAGCAGAAGAAACACCCCACATACTTGGTCATAGTTAGTTAGGAAGGCTTCCATGAAAAGTCATTAAAGGCCAAATAAAATAATGAACCTTAAGTAATTGGGGACGGTTTGTACTTAATTTAGGCCTCGCTACAATTTTCGCTCAATCAAAAGTACATTTATTTATTTTTATTTATTTTTTTTTTCCAAAGAGTGATGGTCTCGAAAGTGTCTGTGGGGTCATTATCTGGTGAACGGTTTTCTAGTTGAGCTAGAATGTGTATGTTCTTAACTTGGATTCGTAGATCCCCTCATGCAAGAACCTTACAACAACCCATCGTCAAATTAGAATCACTAAAGCGCGAAATAAATTATTTTTATTTTTTATTTCATTTTTCTCTTTCTTTCTGAAGACTGCACTAGAACTGGAGGATGTTTAAGAATGAATGAATGAAAAGGTTTTAAGAGGTAGCCCAAGTTAACATGAATAGGGTCAGAATAATTTAAAACTGAAATCACGCTGCAATTAACCTTGAAATACGGTAAGCTCGGGTAATGGCAGTAACAACGAAAGCAGAAGGGGATACGATACGATGTTTGGAGCTCAAGATCTATTGTGCTGGGCTAGTGGTTAACCAGAAGCCGAACTGAGGCTTTTGATAAACCCCAATGATTTCTTAGGTTCCAGGTTTCCGCTGGGCCCATCGAAACCCGCGTTAGTTGTAATAACCCTTTAGTATTGCACAGGTCTTCCTCTCAGAGTGTTCAAGCTTCCGTTTGTTTTAAAATATGTTGATAGGTAAAGACTCAATCAAATTTATAACTGTTGACAATATCAAAACCGCCGAAACACAGTTATTTGCCTTGGCAAAAATAGCAGCAACAGAGATGTTGAAATTGAATAAAACAAGTTGTGTGTGAGATATCAACGAATGTTTTATTTTATTTGAAAGGCCTGTTAATAACATTATGTGCGGAATATGACATCGTTCAAATTGCCGCCGCGAATTCGCTGGGTGGTGCGCACCCGAGAGGTTCAATTTTCGATGACTCTAGCGCATAGATCGGGCTGAATTTGAGCGATGGACGGGTTATGTTGACTTTGAGGGAACCGATCGTTTGCGGCTTATTGGCATAGACTTGCAACTTAAGGAAACCACAAGAAAAAGTCAAACGGGGTCAAATCGCACGACCTCGGTGGCCAGTTCGCGTCGCCTCTGCATGAGATTGTAAATTGTAAGTTGTTGAAGAAGTGGGATTATGGCACCTTATCACCGAAGCGATATTGGGCCTATTGTAAATTCCTCTAATCTTAAAGCTCACTCAATATACCCGATTTGGTGATGAACTCTACTATGCTTTTGAGTGAGCTTGCAGATAGGTCTTCTGCTTCAAAGTAGAATTTACCTAAATAACGATAATTCTGATTAGACAGTTACAGTGACATAAGATGTGTTTGGGGGCCTGCATTGCGATTGATCGGGAAGCAACTGACTGCCCAAGACTTGGCTTGGGCCAGTAGCGCGACAATCAAGTTCGTGATGAAGTGCTTACTTTACCTCCTAGTGGTGGTCCCCGGGCAACTATACGTATAAACCCATATACCTGTAGTCTAAAATTGTAAGTGCGGGTTGTCTAGGGCCCTTATTCTAGGCTAGGTAACGTGTGCCAGCAACCTGCGTTACCGAATATTGCCCGCTACAGAAACCGACACTATGCCACGGATAAGGAATGATCACATGTTGACGACTTTTGGCTATTGTACCCGGACAAAGATAGGTTTCTGGAATGTAAAGACGCTCCTCGATTTGGGAAGCGAAAGTCCTTACAATGCCAGATTCCTCCAATTGGAAAACAAATTCATGCGATATAAACTGGACATTTTGGGGGTTAGTGAAGTAAGATGGTTAGACGCGGGCGAGTACCAGTCCCCAAAGCGTAACACTGTACTACGCTATTCTGAAAGACCATCCGGAAGTCCGCGGGAATATGGAGTCGGACTACTGCTAACAACAACAGCACGCAAGGGCATAATTTCCTGGCAGCCTCATGGTGATAGGATTTTGACGGCCAGATTCCGAACTAGAGTACGACACGTCACCATTGTAAAGGTCTTTTTTGTCGAAGGCTGAGATGAGCTTGCCGGCTCCAGGGTCAGCTCCAAAGAAATACCCTAAAACTTTGGGAAAGAGGTACTTTATTAAAACTATGAGACTAGTGTTACAGTGTTCCCTTTAACATTGCAATATTCTGTTACTAACAAATCGTATACTTAACAATTCATGGATAAACTTAATTCTACACTACAATAATACTTAACCCCAAGGCTCAGGCTTGGACTGGCCTCCTTGGCGGGTCTCTGGGGTTGCGGTGTCTTCGAACGGCTTGACAGGTCGTGCGGTCCACACGCGGTGCTGGTACGGGCTTGTCCGTGCAGGGCACAGGCAGGCTGGGTGTTCGTGCAAGGCACGGGCCCCCTGGCTGGTCCGGACAGGGTCCGGGCTGCTTCTCAGGAAGGGGAGCCAAGCGTAAGCTTGGAGCGGGAAAGGCTGGCGGTAACACTCCGCTAAATGCCAGTCTGGGGGATTTGTCCCAAAGGAATGGGGACACTTATCAAGGGACGGGCCGGCTCTGGTCAAAACGGATCCTTAGCTGAATACCCACTCACTGGGGTGAAGGCACGAAAACCAAAAAAACCAAAAATGTTGGTGACCGAATTCGGGGGAGAGTCTGTTCCAGGTACGATGGATTGGTAAACTTATCACCACTGAGCAGACTCTCCCAATTGCCACTTACGTTCTCTTACTTGTGGGATATCCTTGCAAGAACGAAGTGTGACTTTTTAAAACTCCTTCGTGTTTTGTTGTTGTTTGCGACTCGTTGACTTTCTGGCTTTATTTCATATTGGCGTGCCTTAGGGTATACCATACTTCCATATGAGTTGGTCGTCTTTGTAGAGGTACCTCAAAGTATGCAACCCTTTTGGTGGCATGGGTCGTCCTCTGCCAAAACACCTGGCTGTATACCCTGTTTCCTTTCTCGGTTGGTAATTGAAGGTAGGGAAACATGTCACTTCGTTACACCATCATACAGTGTTACGCGCCAACGAATAGTTCGTCTGAGGACGAAAAGGAGAGCTTCTACAATCTCTTAAGCGCCGTCTTCAACACAACACCAAATGGAGACAGTGTCATAGTGATGGGGGATTTGAATGCCAAGGTAGGCAGCGACAACGAAGGGCTCAAACATGTAATCGGGAAGCATGGACTAAGCAACCGCAATGACAACGGTGAAAGGTTTGTGGATTTCTGCAATGCCAACCGCCTTGTGATAGGTGGCACCATGTTTGAGCACAAGACCTGCCACAAAGTCAGCTGGGTTTCCAACGACAGGCAAGCAACCTTCAACCAAATTGATCATTTTGCTATCAGCCGCCGCTTTAGAAGTAGTCTCCTGGACGTCCGAAACAGGCGAAGGGCAGATGTGGGGATAGTACGTCATCACCATATTATGATAGCTATTCTCCCACGACAACACAAGAATGACCAGGTTCAACATCGATAGACTTAATGATCCCTCAGTGCGCCAACAATTAAGGGAGCACTTTTCGCAAAGTGTGGAAGCAATCAGCAGCTCAATGCCCGCAACCATCCAAACCATTGGTGTGCTGAGAAAAATGTTTTTACATCTGGTGCTGAAAGAATCGTCGGTCGATCGCTGGGAAGACATAGGGCGTGGCTTTCCGAGGATGTCTGGAGGCGGATTGACGAACGAAAACAGCTGAAAGCTCGCGTTGCAGCTACCCCAGCAGCAGGGAAAAGCGTGCTAGAGCCCCTATATCGCATGAAGATGAGAGAAGTTCAGCGTAGCGTGCGACGTGACAAGCGCAACTACATCAACGCGCTGGCTACAGAAGCAGAAGAAGCTATCACGGAAGTGTGACAGCAGGACCGACTACAGAATCACCAAAGAGCTGACAGGTGGTCGCAGCTTCAGCCAACACCCAGTGAAAAACCTAGACGGCTCCTTGCTCATTTCGGATGAGAACCTGCTCAAGAGATGTCACGTTCTGCACAGGGGGAGGTTGTCTGAGGAATTTGAGATCCAAAGTGGGGTAAGACAAGGCTGTATCCTTTCACCAATATTATTCCTATTGGTGATTAGTGATGTGCTTCATGCAGCTTTGTCGACGGGAAACGGAGGAATTCGATGGACTCTTACATCTCAACTGAAACATCTTGACTACGCTGACGATGTATGCTTACTCTCCCACAGAATTATGGACCTCCACCAAATGACAGCAGATGTGGAGAGGGAGGCAGGCGTTGTCGGGCTGAAAATTAATACGGCAAAAAACTAAAATTATCAGCCTTGGAACTAACTCATCGGCTCAAATATGCATTGCTGGACAACCGGTAGAAAGAGTAGAGGATTTCCAGTATCTTGGGAGTACTGTCTCGACCGATGGTGGAACCGAACTGGATATAGCCAACAGGATCGCCAAAGCAAAGTCCGCGTTCGGGATGTTGTCCAAAATATGGCGAAGCAATGCAATCAGTTTGAACACCAAGATAAGAGTGTTCCGCTCCAACGTTGAATCCGTGCTGTTATATGGATGCAGCACGTGGAGAGTGGCCACTACTATCACCAGAAAGCTGCAAACGTTCGTTAATATGTGCCTACGCAATATCTTAATGATTTTCTGGCCCAATCGTATCTCTAACGAACACCTTTACGAGAGAACGGGTCAGGAACCAATAGGAACAACTATCCAACGGCGGAACTGGCAGTGGATTGGTCACACTTTCCGTAAGGGTGACAGTTCCATAGCAAACCATGCTATGCAATGGAACCCTTTTACTCTGGATGGTAGAAGACCTGGCGGTCCGAGGAGAACATGGCGCAGAACAGTCGAGAAGGAGGCACGGCAGTTGGGGAAAAGTTGGGGAGAACTCAGACACATTGCCAGAAACCGTACACGATGGCGCGTAGGCGTAGTAGATGCCCTAGGACACGCAAGGAGAAACAGGACATAAGTAAGGTAAAGTATAAGTACATAAGATGTGTTCTGCTGATTCTTAGTCTTCGTTGCACACTTTGCAGATGCTGTCTTGTGCTATTCCCATAGCCATGAGATGTTTTTTCACTCGGCAGTAACCTGTATAGAAACCTGTAGCTATTCGAATTTGGCTCCTAGTTAATTGTAGGAGTTGATAACCGATGTCATAGGCAAATCATCATTAACAGAGCGAACAATTTTTCCAGCCATATGACCAAGCTATGGCCAGTGTTATGCCTTCACAGAAGTGTTCACACAAGCTTTAGCAATTGATCGAACTGATTTTATATATTATTTCATGAGAAATAAATAAATGCTTGCTGACATCAGGATTTGAACTATGAAGCATTAGCGTGGCAATTGACGACGTTACCACTATACCATTACCACCCCCACTTCACTATGCTAATGAATCCAAAATAGAATCGGGAGTAGGAGGGGATGTCTTCTCTAATGATCTAAACATAAGCATCTCTTTCCACCTTCCTAATCGTTTTCAAGCGGAGATTATGGCGATAAAAGAAAGCCTATCGTGGCTAAGGTACAATGTGATATCGAATCGGGCCATCACCATTTTTACTGACAGTTAAGCTGCGATTAAATCTCTGAAATCTGTCACCTTCAATTCAAAAACAGCTCTAAATTGTCGCCTGTCACTTAACGAGATGGCTAAGTAATTCAATATTCACCTCATTTGGGTGGCGGACCACAGACACATTCTAGGGAATTCAATGGCAGAAGAGCTCGCCAGGCAGGGCATCAGCCTCTCCCTACAGTGAAACTGCTGCTTACGCTGAATGCTATCAGCGTAACCAACCAAAATCCGTACCTACCAGTCAAAGACTGAAAGGCATTTGAGGAGCCACCGAGCTCTAAGAAGACGGATAATGACACCAAGAGATCTGGCCGCTAACTAATCATCTCTCTAATCGCCGAATCGTTACCTCTACTCCGCGCGAAGGAGTTTAAGATCCGCTGTGGTCTGAAGGTGATAGATGTAAAGCTTTTCACGGCGGACCCAAATAGAATCGCAGGTCCCTCTAACTTGGCGACTTCCGAGCTTGCATTCTTGCTAAAACCTCGTTGAACTTAACTTTTCTTCCTCACCACCATCTGGCTGGCATCAGGAAACCTACCCTATGAAGACCCCGAATCTGCTCCATCCAAGGAAGTGAAAGAAGTAGTAGATGAAGCAAGGAGGAGAAGGGAAGCCATCATATTGGGGTGCGACACCACCGCGCACCATGATCTATGGGGTAGTACCGACACTAACCCTCGAGATAGGTCTATTTTCGGGTATTTAGTAGGCACCAACCTAGTAGTTTTCAACAGAGGAAATAGTCCTACTTTTATTTCTTAGACCCGGTAAGAGGTGCTTGACGTCACCTTTGCTTCCCAAAGTATCTATCCTGCAATTTCCAACTGGACTGTATCTGACAGTCATTCGTTTTCCGATCACCGTTATCTAGAGTACAAACTGGAAATTTGTCACAGTACCGCACTCTTAGTCTTCCGCAATCGACGGAAAACCGACTGGTCCTTACACAAGAAATCCCTCTCTGCTAAACTATCCAATCAAGTGTACACTACACCAACTACACAATTGGAATTAGACAAGCTAAACACCGTTCTAACTTCTGCAGTTATTACAGCTTTCATCGAATCCTGTCCGATCACAAGAAGAAAGGTTGGCAATCATCCCCCATGGTGGAATGCAGAGCTTAACAGTCTTCGCTGCACATGCAGGAAACAATTCAATAAAGCCAAACGAAAAAGGCTACCACTGGACTGGGAGATCTACAAAGAAAGTCTGAAGAACTTCAAAATAGAGGTTCGGAAAGCTAGACGCAGATCCTGGCGCAGTTTTTGTCAGAGTATTGACAACACATCTCAATCCTCTAGACTGCGAAAAGTCCTCTCCAAAACGCCAACTGTAACTAGTGCCCTCATGAATCCCAATGGATCCTGGGCGGAATCGGACGAAGCATCGCTCAACCTGCTCATGGGCACTCACTTCCCGGGCTGCACGCCTACCCCCAACGATAATCGCGCCCTGGTAAATGTTGCACGCCCACAGGCACCTCCTCATCTTATCAGCGAAGATAAGCTGAAATGGGCAGTAAACAGTTTCGAACCATTCAAATCCCCAGGACCGGATGGTATTTTTCTGGCCCAGATTCAGACGGCATTCAATATAGTATGGCAGTATCTTTCCTGCATTCTGACGACTTGTCTTGAGCTCGGAACAACACCAACTGCCTGGACCGAGGTAAGAGTGGTCTTTATACCCAAAGCAGGCAAGACATCGCACACCCTCCCAAAGGACTTTAGACCTATTAGTCTAACGTCCTTCCTTCTCAAGATTCTGGAAAGAATCCTGGACCTGCACATCAAGGCCACTATTGATAGTACCCTACTATCCACGTCACAGCACGCCTACCAAAAAGGTAAATCTGTCGAAACGGCTTTGCACTGCATCATCCACCCTATCGAAAAGTCACTCTCAATCAAAGAGATCACCCTAGTGTCATTTCTAGATGTTGAAACGTTGAAACAAATTCGATTACCAGTGCCTTACGTAGGCTCAACATCTGCGAACCCATCTGTTGTTTCATAGAGCACATTCTAAAGAAGAGGGTAATAACAGCATCCTTCGGACGTAGCACTGTCAAGCGACATGCACATCGAGGCACCCATCAAGGAGGTGTTCTGTCTCAACTATTGTGGAATTTGGTGCTCAACGAGGCCCTTCTTGAGATCGAAAAAACTGGATGCAATGTTATTGCCTTTGCAGACGATGTCGCCATTCTAACAATAGGCAAATACCCGCAAACGCTGGCCGATGTCATGCAGTTTGCTCTTAATGAATTGCTCAGATGGACCGATAAATGCGGCCTCTCCGTTAACCCGACGAAGACCGAGCTTGTTCTATTCACAAGAAAACACAAGTTCCCTGACTTCACTCCGCCCAAGATAAGGGGATCCACCCTCAAGCTTTCAAATAGTGCTAGCTATTTAGGCCTAAAGCTTGACCGCAGGCTAATTTAGAAAGAGAATGTCGTCGAACGGGCCAGGAAATCGCTGGCCGCCCTATATATCTGCAAGAAAGCAGTAGGCTCCACTTGGGGCCTTAAGCCAAGCATCATGCACTGGCTATACACGTCGGTCATAAAACCGATTCTCATGTATGGAGTATTGGTATGGTGGCCCGCCTTGGAGAAGAAATCCAACCTATACAAATACAAATATTTTGCGCAACAGCTCTTTAAAGTGCCAGGGCCTAGCTTTCTCGTAACCACGCATGTTGTGTGCGTTATATTTTTCACACGAATGGAAGGGACCTACAGTTTAATGCCGAATCCGAACGGCGATTTGAGAAGCTTTTTCGTGACAGTAATACTCTCGGATGTTTGTCAGACGCTCACGAGAGGTGGGACCGTGAAAAAAAAAACTTTTTGGTGTTTTCTGGGATTCGAACTTGGAACCGCATGCGTAGTGATCCGACACACTAACCACTTACCCAACCAACCAACCTATCCATAATGGAAAAAACCCAGTGAATTGCATGTCTCAGCATTACCGGTGCACTGAGAACTTCTCCCAAAGCGGCGCTCCAAACCATGCTCCACCTGCTTCCGATTGACATCGTCAGTAAACAATTGGCTGTCAGCTCGGCAATAAGACTGAGAGGCTCCAAGCAGTGGTAGGAGCAACACACGGGACACGCCAATATACTTTCAATGCACCGTCATCTTCCCAGTTCCACTGACCATCTGCCCACTGAATATGATTTTAACAAGGGCCACACGCACTCGATACCGGACAGAAGTGAGTGGACGCAACGCAATGTCCTTTACAACGAATCGCTTTCAATTTTTACGGACGAGTCCAAAATCAAGGACGGAGTCGATGCCGGAATTTTCTCCGAAGATCGGGACATACACCTCTCCTTTAACCTTCCAAACCACTGCAGTATTTTTCAAAATCGCCGCAGTTCGCAAAGCCGCTGACTGGCTGGCGGCTAGCACACTATCAACACCTGATACTGTTATTTATGTCAACAGTCGGGCAGCCATCAAATCCCTCGCATCCAGCACTACGAGATCTAAGGCAGTGAAAGACTGTCGCATATCTCTTAACGATATAGCTGGTCAGTACAACCTCACCCTTTGCTGGGTACCAGGTCACTGTGACATACCGGGGAATTGTGCAGCCGACGAACTAGCACGACAAGGCTCCTCTGGTACAGATAGCATAAGCATCAGCAACATCGAAGCGCCAACGTCTTATGTTAAGTACCTTATTCAAATTGATGCCGAGAAAGTAGCCAATCATCGATGGCAACATCTAGACCAATGTCATACCGCCAGACAGCTCTGGTCGACACTCAATAAATCCAGGTCCATCGGACTCTTGAAGCACAAAAGAGGAACCCTCTCAAAAATAACAAATGTCCTCACTGGACACTGCGTGATAGGAAGACATGCCCAAAAATTAGGTATCCCTCTTAATGACTTCTGCAGAAACTGCAGAGATGAAGAGGAAGAAGAGACCATCAGTCATCTCCTGTGCGCTTGGCCTGCGCTCGCCAACATCAGGAAGACCACTCTGAGTGAATACTTCTACAATGATCTTAATGATCTCGGCAACGCCTGCACGGCTAAAATGCACGCCTTCATTCAACGAAGCAAATGGTTCCAAGAGTAAGAGGGTGACTCACCCGCCTTACACATCGGTAGTACAATGGACCTACTCTCTGGTCTAAGTACATCCTCATCGAGTGCATAGTCGAATTGCCTTATTAGACAGAAGAGAGCGCTAATTACAACTATAATAGGTGTCATTACAAGGCACTGCATCATTGGAAGGCATGCCATCAGACTAGGCCTCCTCGAAAACGACTTCTATAGAAGCTGTATGGACAAGAAAGAAGAGGAAACTAAAGTGCACATCGGTTGTACGTACCAAGCTCTCTCCGCTCGAAGAAGATTGCACTTAGGAGCTTACACCCTCGACATTTTAGACGAATTGGCTACCGCCAGCATCAACAGCTTCTAGCGCTTCATAACCAGCTCCTATTGCTTCTAAGGGTAGTTCTTTCTGAGGATCATAAATCCGTGTGGGACCATAATGGGCCTTTGCTTTGCTCTAGAAGATATCTAGAAGGATCCAAGAGAATGTCCTATACCTTCATGACTTCTCTTTGTCCCGCTTTAGATATAATAACCATTAGAATAGGATCTCGTACATTCTCTATTAATCGCTTTATATCAATATTTCACCACCAAATTATATTCCTTGTTCCCTCAAATCTCTTCACCACAATCTCAATCACAACTCTACCTATGTACTCCTATGTGCAGAACACATTAACACAACCTACTTCGTTGATGACGTTCAAAGCTAATCCAAATTTATATATCATCCCACTATCTGATCACCACTTTGCCACTCTAATTCATCAGCAACTTTCAGCAAGTGCAAATCCATTTCGATCTAAGATTCCATTCTATCGGCTCCATCACCGGCACAAACACACACAATATTCGTACCTCCTCTCGCTATGCAGAGGAAGTTCATTAGCTTCGCTCTAAAGTAGATCATGATTCCCAGACACGCGGCGCGCGAAAATTCACTCAACTCTCCGACTCCACTAAAGTTCTCACTTAAGTCGGGTGTTAAATGCCTGACAGCCGCCACTGAACCTCTGGAATAAAATAGGGAAAAAGGTACAAGCGTGCAAATTGCAACACTCCCACTCGTACATCATGTATCTATCTATCTGAACCTTCCAGAGTGATGGTACTCGAGTGCGAGTACTACCTCTAATGCTGCTCAAAACACCGTGGCCAACAATGCTCATTCATTCGTCAGATGACATTCTAGGTGATGTACTAAAGTGTGAGCTTCAAACTCTGAAAAATCTAAATTCTCCAAACGAATGAGATACAAGTACAACAACAAAATTGGATTTCCATCCAAACTCATCCGAAACATCTAAATCAGAGGCTCTGGTGTTGTGTTGACTTTATTCGGTGTTGTTTGCCAAGTGAGTACGGACGGGTGACACGATACAGTGAAGATAAAAAAAAAATCGTTTTTTTTTTTTCTTAATTTCAAAACCAAGCTTAGTGGCGAAATGCAATTTTAAAAGCTGGCGATTGTTTGCTAAAATTAAACAAATAATAGTGTTATGCATAACAAATACATATAGTGTGTTAGTGACGGTTAATTTTGTTTTTACACATGTATCGCCTGGCATTGATTGATCTTTTAAGCGTTTTTTTATTGTAGAATGTTAGATTCTTTTGTATCTATTGGATTAGATTTTATTATAATCTATCTGTACAGCGGTTATTTTTGATCTGCGAATTTTATTCGTTACGTCATGCGCACACTAATTTTTCTGGTCAATTGCTCTAAATTAAGTGTTATAGCTTGAAGACATGTAGTCTGAGCAGACTTTCTATGCAATTTTTGAGCTAAGAAGCATGACATGCAAATAGGTGTTACGTTAATTTATGCTCTTTTGTAGTGCATTTCTTTTTCATTCAATTAAGTAATATTTCCGTGGTGGTAGAGTGCGTTATTTAATTAAAAATCTCGATTTCATTCGGGGTTATACCTATCTTTTGGCGGTTTAAATGAGTGAACAAGTTGCAAAATAATATAGTGTCTGCAGGTTTAACAAACACATCTCCATGTGTTATATTAAGCAAAGTTTGTCAATTTTTATGACTTCTGTTTCATGATGTGTCGTAGGTACTCGAAAGGCATCACATAGTCTTGAATTGAATGCTTGGCTCATTAATTTCCAAAATTTGTATTTCTTTATTCATATTTCGCTAGCAAATTCAGTAATAAATTCGGCTTAGAAGCCATTGAATGTGCTACATATAAGTGTGTTGAAGTAATGTTGTTTCGCAGCACTAGTAGTACGAACATTTTTATATATTTTTTAGCATGTTCGCTCTAAAATAACAGATTTAGATGACAAAAAGTGAAGAAAACGTAAAGGAACATTCGTAATGCAGAGATTCGTAAGAGCATCTTTGCTCTTATTTGGAACAAACAAACTTGTTGCAACCCTTTTAAAATTTATAGATGTATGGAACTTTTCTTCTGGCATTTATACAAACTTTCTCCGCCGAATTTTCGTAGGACAACCCATCTTGGGTTTATAGGTTGTATTGCCCGGCCTGTGCTTTAGAGGTCTTTTCTTTTTTTTTTTTGGTTGCTTCAAAGGATGTGGTAATCTTCGAAAGATACTAGAAGCCCAAGCTACTAGCATGAACGATTCACAAGCCCGAATAATCGATGCCAGGAATGCGCCTACGTACTAATCCACACCCTGCACACTTCTACCACTCTGCCCGCGGGACCGCCGTAGATATTACTTCGCGGGGCTGGTTAGCAATTTATGCTGTATTTTCTGCTTCTCGACGTATTCTTTCCTGAATTCGACACTCTTTTTGCACGTGCGTAATAAACGCGCAACTTTTCATCCATTTTTCCTCAGAATGTACCATATGGTCGATGAGGAATGGAGGACTGGGAATGTCATTTCTCCAGTTTTCAAATCGCCTACAGTAGAAGACTGCATCCTCCACATCTTCCTCCTGGTCTGGACATTCTGAACACAAAGGACAGCTATCGTGTCTAAACCGGTGAAGATATTTGCTGGAGAATTGACCGGAGAAGAAAGCATCCAGGGATAGCTCAGTGGTAGAGCGTTGGTGGCTAAAACCATAACTATCGCAGGTTCAGCTCCTGCCTCTGGAAATAATGTTTTCTGCTTTGATCAATTTTTTTTTATTTTTTTACCGTGGCCAGACAAGAACTGCGGGAGATGGTAGGTGCAGTTCCTATTTGGCCGGTTTATCCAAATGTAGATGGTGGAGATTTATTTATAGGTCCACCTGCCTTTTACCGTATTATCCCATCGAGCTTGCCACACACCTGTTGAAGCTGTTTTTTTCTTTTTCTTTAATCCTTCTTCTTTCGCTAACCTCTTGATGGCTCGAACCTCTTCTATTGTATATTCTCTGCATCTCGTTCGCGATGTCAATCGGAACAATTTCTACTATAGCAAAGGCTGCTTCGTTAGAGATAGTTCTAAAACCACTGATGGTCCTTTAAGCGCAGAGTCTGTAGGCTGATGTCAATTTCCTCCTTGTTTCTTTGGTCGTGAGAGCCCCCGCCCAAACCGAAGCCGCATGAAGAAGAACTGAGCTAACAACTCTGGATAGTAGGATCCTACTAGCGTACCCAGGTCCTCCAATGTTGGGCATTATCTTTGAGAGTGCTGCCTGAAAACTTGACCCTTCTTTGCTCGAATGATCAACATGTTGTTTAAACTGCAGTCTATTGTGGAGCTAAGTATTTGACGGCTTCTTTGGATCTGGAGATTAATATATTCCACAGATTTCCGACTAGTTATAAGAACAGCTTCAGTTTTGTGGTCAGCTAATTCTAGACCGGTGGATCCTAGCCAACTTTTGATTTGACTGATTGCCACATTTGTAGCTGATTCTACTTCACTGATTTATTTTGCTACGGCAAAAACAGCGATGTCGTCGGAAATTCCAATTATCTTCACTTTAGGTGGCAGTGGTAGTCATAAAACTCCGTCGTACATTATATTCCTTAGTAAAGGGCCCAACACAGACACTTGCTGGACCCCAACTGTGACATCGCAGTACTTCACTCCTTCGTCGGTATCATACCTCAGTTTCCCGTTGGTAAAGTAGCTCGCCATTATCTGCAACAAGTAAAATGGTGTATCCATCCTAGCAAGAGATCTTCTTATAGTGGGCCAGTCTGCCGAATGCTTTAGAGGTCTGTGCCCAATCAATTGGTACTTCTGCTTCATATCGCTTGAGATACAATTTCGTCAGAACACAAGAACTGTACTTTTGGAACCACGACATGCATGTTTTTCGTGATCTTCCAAATTCTACCAATATAGCGAGCACTTATCTTGCAACGTGATCAAGCGTATAACCGTTGGAAGAGATTTCGTCTGGATGAATTCCGACGTACATACTGCTCCCTTCGCAACAGGGTTGTTATGGAGATCCGTAAGGCCAAATCCGAAGTGTTTTCAAACCGGCTAAACCCCGCCCTTGGCAGTCGTCAGCTATGGAATAACCTCCGCAGCATCGGCTTAGGGAAGTCAAAGTGCAAACAGACCGAAGATATTGATTGCAATGATCTCAATCACAAATTTGTATCTGCAACCTCACAACCACAGATTTCTATGAGAGCTTCTTCTAGTATTTCAGCCGGTGAAACTTTATCGCCTCCAACAGAGGCACTTCGTTTCAGCTTCAGAACAGTAGACTGTGCTGAAGTGGTTGAAAGTCTCCTCTCAATCAAGTCCTCAGCTGTAGGACTGGACGAAATTAATCCTCTATTTTTGAAAATTATATTGCCAATCATACTCCCATATATCGCATATATATTTAATTCAATTTTGACAACTGGGGAATATCCTCTACAATGGAAATTGGCAAAAATCGTTCCAATTCCCAAAGATTCTAAACGGTAGGAGTTTAGACCTATCTCAATTCTGCCATATTTATCAAAAGTTTTTGAAAGAATATTACAAAATCAAATGAGTTTACACCTCAACAATGGCAATTTCTTGACGACATATCAATCCGGTTTTCGGAAAAACCACAGTTGTATAACGGCTTTAATAAGTGTTACTGAGGATATACGGCAAGCTATCGAAGAAGAGAAGGTGACCTCTTTAGTTCTGTTGGACTTTCCCAAGGCATTTGACTCTGTTGTCCATTCTCATTTGTGTGATAAGTTATTTAGGCTTTTTGAATTTTCCACTAGTGCAGTCAAATTGATTCATTCCTACTTATCGGGTAGGATGCAAGCTATCCGATTAGACAGCATTCAGTCACATTTCCTAAAAACTCTAAATGGTGTTCCCCAGGGATCTATCTTAGGACCGTTACTCTTTTCTCTGTACGTAAATGATCTTCCATCCATTGCTAAACACTGCGCTTTGCATATGCATATGTATGCTGATGATGTGCAAATGTACATGAGTTGCCCACTTGGCCTTATAGAGCATGGCGCCGCCTGCGTCAATGAGGACCTAGAGAATATTATGCGTTGGTCACAGGCAAATGGTCTTTTGTTAAACCCTACAAAATCCAAGTGCTTAGTTGCTTCAAGGTATCCATTGGACCTTTCTTACTTTCCTCCTATAGTCCTAAACAACGCTCCTATTAAATATGTTGAAAGGGCTAAAAACCTTTGAATGATTTTTAACCGCAACCTAACCTGGGATAACCATATCAACGCCGCGATCGGAAAAAACTCATGGTGTACTTAGAACTTTGTGGGCAACTCAATCCTTTACTCCTGTTAAGACCCGCATTATGCTGGCAACAACGTTGGTCATACCAACACTAATTTATGGATGCGAAATTTTCGGAAAGTGTAGCTCTGTCAGTAAAAGAAGACTGTGTGTCACCTTTAACAATGCTATTAGGTACGTTTTCGGACTACGAAGATACGACCATGTGTCAAGCTTTTCCAGACACATTTTCGACATGACATTTGATAGCTTTCTACAGTTTCGCACCGTAACTTTGCTCTCATACATCCTGCAATCACGACAACCCCCGTACCTCTATGGAAAACTAATAATGGCTTCCTCAAACAGATCTGGCTACTTAATTCATCCTCGATAATCTTACCTTACCTCCGAGCGCCAGTTTTTTATTAATGCTATCCGCTTATGGAATTCTTTGCCGCGTTCTATTAGACATATTGAAAACGCAGCAAGGTTTAAAAATGTGTTAATTATTTATCTATCTCAAAATAGATAGTTAAACAATAATGTAATCTATTTTAACTTAACTCCTTCTTGTCTACTTCATGTATATTCTATTTAATATTGTAGCTTTTATCTGTAGTCTAAGCTTATCACTAATTAATAAGATATTATATCTTAAAGTGTATAGGCATTACAATGATAATAAATGAAATGAAATACATATCCTGAATCCATGATTAAGCAGTTTCGCTTTAAGCTGATGACACTTCTTCCTAAATCCTTGGCAAAACACCACACCACACCTTTGCTGTTAAGGCAGAGAATCTCAGTTTTAACTGAATTGATCTTCAAGACCAGCATATTATGATCTTTCTCTTTGAATTTTAAATTCCTTTAATAGTTTATTAATAAAATAGAAGTACTTCTATGCACAACTTGTCATTTGGCACCCTCATAGGTTAGGTTAGGCTAGGTTAAGTAGGGTTATGAAGTTATCATAAAATCACTAGGCAACATAGTGCGTCTATCCATCGCGATCGCTAAGGAAACTTTACGGCAGAAAACCTAAGCAAATTCTCCCATAAATTGAAATAAATCTTTCTTTTGATTCTAAGACCCATCCCCTTCTAAGTTATTTATGAAATACCTTCCAATGTGTCTTAGTCTGCTCCGGGCAATGCCTTGACATTCACAGAGTAGACGTGTTAATCATTGAAGTACCTGCATACCTCCGCATTCGATAATCCTAATCTCGTAGCATGTTTCCTCAAAAGGCAATGACCTATCTTCTTCTTCCTTTTATCAGCGAGGTTATGATCCGAAAATAAGGGATCACAACCCTCCCACTTCACCGCATTTCTACTGATCCGCCTGTGGGGTTCACCTATGGCAATGACCTATCACTGTTCTTAACCTTGACGTGCCCCAAATTTTTTGCGATTTAACCCTGGGCCTTAGGGACCCTCTGTCCTACTTTGTTGGTTCTATTGAGAATAATTCTTTTAGCCACGCACATTGGTGGTTTTATGCCTCCAATTATGATACTTTGTGGGAGCTCTGCTTCTTTTTAGTCGGCGCTTTTGTTTTCGTCTATATCGCAGAGTTCAACATAATCTGACATCGTTTTGCGTACATAATGCCCTGAGCATTGTGCAGCAATTCCTGACGATTTCTGAGTTTGTGACCTAAGACTCTAGCGCCTTTAGCGTAGCCTTCTTGTCAATGTAAATGGCGAAATTCTTATCGGATATTGATCCCATCTCAAGTAATTCCACAACTATAAGTATAGCTAGAACTTCTGCTTGAAACGCACTGCATGTGTCCGGAAATTTCAGAGCCACCTGTATGTTTATATCTCTCGAGTATAAACCTGACCCTGTTCTAGTCTTGGAACTATCTGTGTATATTGCTATTTTATTGTGAAAAGAGGATATCTTCCATTTTCAATTCTCCCTAGCAGGGTGTAATGCTTCGTATAGTGTGTCTAAGGTACCAAAGATTTCGTCCGATTTGTCGGAGATATCGGAAAATGATTACCTAAGAATGGAGCTATGTGCCATTACACTTTACTGATTTTAAAGAACCGAATTGTACTATTTCCCGCTTGTCAGTTTATTTGTAGGTATAATGGTAAAAGATGCAGAAACATTTCGAGTGCAGCCGTGAGCGTAGTGCGTAGAGCACCCGTGATTGGAATACAGGCTCATCTTTGTACCATGGTCAACATACTCCGCGTGTTTTTCTTAATTGTTGCCTTTCACCCCATATGTAAGGATGGATCTGACTATCATGATGTAAAGCCAGTGCATCATTGTTTGTTTCAGGTTCCATTTTCTCCGCAAGGGAGAGCTCCACCCTTGTTGGTATTAGCAAGTTGAAGAGCAGTATCTTGTATATTCTACTGAAGAGTACCAACTCTGACTTTTCCGGGTTTATTTGATCAAGACAATCTCTGGCCCATTTTTCGAAATTATTAATAGCTGATGCTATCATTTCACTTACTGTGTCTAGGAATTTTCCCTGAATTAAAATCAACACGTTATCTGCATGAGCAGTGACGCGTGTACCTGTATTACTTAGTTTTTTTAGGTATACCATCAATGACTAGAACCCAGAGAAGGGAGGGTATAACGCCTCCCTGCCGAGTCCCTCTGGTAACAGATTTCCTCATTGAACTATGTCCTAGAATGGAAGTAATGGTTTTTGTGACGAAGATTTTGCAGAGCAAATTGGTAATGTTACGAGTATGCTTGACATCTATACTTTCCAGGGCACGTTTGACAGCTTTTCCTCCTACGTTATAGAAAGCAGCTTCTATATCTAGGAAGGCTGCTAGTGCAAATTCCATATAGTAAATGCTAGTTTCCATTAATTTACGCTTTGTTCAGCTTGCATAAAGTGCAATCTTTCCCCTCATTACAAGCATCATCAAGGACTCCTTCTATATTCAGGATATTAGACTCAGGGCTGCAAAAGACTTTAATCATTCTAAAAGCTTTCCTTGAAGGCACTCAAAAATATATAAGGAACTGAGACATCAACCAAAGGAAAATTTCGCCATTTACAACCTTTCTCCCTCCGCATGTAGATGTATGGTTGGTGAGGTGCAAGCGCAGTGCCCGTCAAAATAGGGCTCCAGTCGATGAAGTATTCGGTTTAGAGCACTTCCTCTAGTCCAACTGCTTTGATGAACCTGAGTATATCATGTGGATTCAGTGAAGGTAGATCCGTAGATAGGAGATAGGCTCCCAGGTGGCGTCTTGTTTTGTGAATTACATAGTGATCTCCCTTCGCATAAACCAACAACAAGTAGTCTAGTCAGTGGCTTTGGCGTTTTATTTGAAATGTATTGACATGGACATTTTAAGCAACATTAAGTCAAAATTTCACAATGTATTGAAGATGTTTTAAATTCATTGAATACACTCGTAGTTAATACAATTCATTGAAATTAATGAAGTCATTGAAGTCAGTGCTGTCTTTGAACATTGATAGTTCTTAGGGAAAGGACAACAGTTGGATATCACTTTTAAGACAAAGACATTGGCTGGGTTATAATGTTGTAATTCTTCAAAAAAAGATTGTGAACTCACATTAAAAGCTTCAATGAATAAATTCATTGCTTTCAATGAATCCAAATGACTTAGAATTTGCTTGAATGTATGCAAAGTAATTGAAACGATTGCATCCCTTTTACTTTGAGTTCTTTGATTGCGCAGAATGATTGTTCCATTTTCCATTCCATTCAGTTCTGTCACCCCTCAAGGAGCATAGTGCGTTAACAACGCCTCCGGACTTCTTCAATTCGCTTCAAATCTCTTCAACTCATTCCCAATTGTCTAGATTCCTTTGCAACCTTTCTGTGTTACGTATGCGTAGAGCAACCCCTCGTTCTGCCAAATTGAGTAAGGGGATTCCATTGCATGACGTGTTTGGCAAAACAATTTTCTTCGCGACATGTGACCAATCAATTGCCATTACCTTCGTCGAAATGTAAATGTGAACCATTCTCGAGTGAAGGTGTTCGTTCGAGATGTTATTACGCCAGAAAATCCTAAGGATGATGCATAGACAACTATTTACGATAATCTGCAGCTTACGAACGACAATGATGTTGATTCTCCAAGTACTGCATCCATATAGTATATAGAAAACTTGTTCTAGTCACAGGTTGGGTTAGGTAAGGTTGAAGTGGCTGCCAGCTGAGAATCGCCAACACACTTAGACCAATAATAGGTCCATTGTGATACCACATGGATCATGGGAGAAAGTTTCTCCTACCTACTCGTTAAACGATTTTGAGATTTTTATGAAGCGTAGGAGGCTCTTAATGTCGATGTTTTTCAGGTCGTCTATGTCGTTGTAATAGGGGGCTCCTAGGTGAAGCTTTCTTCTACGGGAGAGAGCTGGGCAGAAACAAGGAAGGTGAAGAATGGTTTCTTCCTCTTCTTCATCCATGCAGCTTCTACAAAAGTCGTTCGCACAAAGGCCTAGGCTTGTAGCATACTTGCCTATTAGACAGCGTCCATCAGCACTATTATAGCGCCGATATGCAATCTGTTGAGAGAAATCAAATTCTTAGAACGTTTTAGATCCAGCTTTGGCCAAACGTGTTTTGTCGCTAGACATGTGGGTCCACTTGTCCACCTAAGATTCGTACTCTTGATAGCATCCAGCTTAAATTGGAGATTGCGAGTAGCGATTGGTATAACTAAGGAGTCTTTGTTCGGCAGGATGGGTATATTTGTTCTTATTCTGGCGAGTTCATCGGCCTTACAATTCCCTGGAAAGGCCCTATGCCCCGGCACCCAACACAGGTGTATATTGAACTGCTCAGACATCTCCGCGAGAGACGATTGGCAATCTAGAGCTACTAAGGAATTTATAGAGGTCGATTCAAGCGATTTGATTGCTGCTTGCCTGTCTGAAGAGATGCGGATATTTCTAGCAGATATCACGTTTTTCTTAAGCCAAGATAAAACTTCTTTAATCGCCATTATTTCCGCCTGGAACACGCTACAATGATTTGGTAGACGGAACGAGAGCTTAAGATTAAGCCTGTCAGAGAAAATACCTCCACCAATTCCGTCCTTGGATTTTGAGCCGTTAATGTAGAAGTGGGCGCCGTGGTGGTTAGTGTGTCGGATCACTACGCATGAGGTACCAAGTTCGAATCCCAGAAAACACCAAAAAGTTTTTTCACGGTCCCACCTCTCGCGAGCGTCTGACAAACATCCGAGAGTATTGTTGTCACGAAAAAGCTTCTCAAATCGCCGTTCGGAGTCGGCATTAAACTGTAGGTCCCTTCCATTCGTGTGAAAAATATAACGCACACAACATGAGTGGTTGCGAGAAGCTAGGCCCTGGCACTTTAAAGAGCTGTTGCGCCAAATATTTGTATTTTTTTTTTAGTGTAGAAGTGGATTGACCTATCTACTAAAAATGTATCATCATTCCAGAGTGATCTGGAGGGGATGGTGAGGAGGAAGTTCTTGTCAAAGTTTTGACGTGGGATGGTGTATGTTCTGGGCATAACTAAAGAATGAATTCTTTGGGAATTGAAAAGAATTACATGCCGAAATGATTTGATTCTCTAAAAACTCTAATTAGACTCAAAGAGCTGAAGAATTTCGGAACTTCTTCCGTCCGGTAGTTCTCTGTAAAAATTGAGCTAAACGCTTGCCTCTATAAGTATAGCAACTAGTTTTGAAGATGACTCAAAATCTTTCGTTTACAGATTTAAATGAATCACTATCCGTATTATAAACAAACCAAGTCTTTCATGTCTTTAGTTTCCATGACGTGTGTCGACTTTCCGCTCGTGATGTCACTTCTATGTGGCATCACCTGGACAGATCAAAGATTATGTTTGTTTATAATTGTTTTACTCGTGTAAACGTCCATAAATAAAGGTATGCGCATTAAAATCTAATACAGATGTATCCGCACAAAGTATCTAAGTAAGCCTAATTAATTCGTACGTTAACCTACCTATTTTTAGATCCACTGTCATTCATACTTCGTTCTAAAGAACAAAACAAAAAAAAGTCCGAATAATTAAAACACAGAAAACTACATAATTTCCACTTGAGAAATTTTTAAAATTACCAATGGAAACGTAATTAGCTATCCATGCCCGGTGCTTCTGACAACGCACAATCTACACCTTAAGCTGACGAACATCAAGGCACATAGAGTCATCATTCTATTCATTCGCGACCGAGACTCATTTAGGCGGGATTTTAGCTAAGTATTCTTTAAACGTGTAATCGTTATATTTTTTGAATAGGTCATGAGAATACCTATGGGATGAATGAAACTATCTAGCCAATTTCTATGTCTGAGATGTCGACTGACGTCTTCCCTCGGGGCTAAAAGTGGCGCAAAAGAATAAAAAAAAAAGTGGTACACTCAACTTTCATCTTCAAACCGTTGAATTTTAAATTTATCTTTATTTTTGGGTCTGTCTTAAGAACCTCAGAGAAGAAACTAACAATTAACGAAATTTATTGGCAAAAAAAAAAGAACGCTTATTTCGTCAATCAAAGTGAATAGAAAGATCAGTGTAGTAGCGCTGTTTGCGGGGCAGATACATCGTAATCGGTTCGAAGTAAACTCGTTAACAATCAGTTTTCAGAATCAACAAAGTGTTAAGAAATTTTGTGAACTTTTCGAGGTCAAAAACGTGGGGTGCTGACCTCACATCCGTACCATGAACTGTGCTATTATTTTAGTGACAATTTTTATAGCCAATGTGCCAGCTTTAAGTGTGGATAATCAGCTAGTGAACGCACGAAATGGTAAGTAAATTATAAATTTTGTTCAACCAGAAATTATTTTGACCCTGCTGTTCATAATTTTGGAATGTAAATCCTCTCTTGGAGCTGAACCCATTCCTGGAAGCAGTAAATCATTTCACATTTGAACTTGACATCTTTCTCGATGTGCTCTGGAGGTCATACCTATGCTCTCGAAGTGAAACCATTTCGCAGAGATACTCGAACAAAGGAGCCGATTTATTAGCATAACAAGTTTTTGACCATTCGACTGACTGGTGCTGGCTGAGTCAATAGAGTTTTGTTCTAAAATTCAAATCATCATCGGACTCGAGGAGGAAGGGAGGAAGTTCATCGCTACAGTTGAGCGAATTTTTAGAATAAATTAATTATTGGTTCGTTCTTTTGCCAAAATGAGATACATCTCTGTGGCAGTATATGTGTCTTATAAAGTAAATAGTGCAGAAAGTATAGAAATTTGGCAACTGTCAGAAGAGGTTAGGAACCATACCGCTCATGTCTTGTGCGGAAGATTACCATCTTTTGTCGTCGCATCATTTAAGAGCCGCTAATGAGGGGGAAACGAATCTGCGTTAATTTGTTAAAGTTCAAGATACAACACTTGCAGAGAGCCTAAGTACACTATTTTGTCGTAGATCAGGTACTAACTGCCTGTGATGTAGAAAACTTTTCGTTTCGGCAGTGCATTGTGTATGTAAATGAGAGCGAGTAGGTTCTGTTTTTGTGCAAGACCCCATAACGAAGCAGTTGAATGTTCAACAACAGTGTGGGTGTCAACGCTAGTTTCAATGTCATTCTGACAATGTGTGCCCCCAATGGGTTTGGTCTCAAAAATGAACCAAGGTTTTTCGGGGGTATTTGAATTGATTTTTGTCAAAGGGTGGTGTAGTCCCCTAGGCTACTGACAACAAATTCTAACATTTTTAAGATTTATGGGTACAGTTTTAAAATGATATTTATTTCATGTCTGACATTGACATTTCAAAAACTAATTTAAAAGGTCATAAATATATCATGATTTCAAGTGTTGACAGCATGAGCTGACCGTAACTAAATAGTATACAAAATGTGTTTTGTACATATTAAGACTAGTAATTATAATTTGTTCAAGCGGATATTTTATTTTTTATAGCTTTTTATCAAGACCTTCTGCGCTGGGCAGAATATTCTCCCTGGAAGATCCCTTAGGATCTATCAGAACTCTACATATAGTTTCCGGAAAGCTTTAATCTTGCAATGTTAATATTTTTTTTTTTTTTTTTTTTTCTGAACTGTGCTTTGGTTGGTACCTCCGAACATGGATTGAAAGGTCTTCATCCGTCTGCGTAGAATTCCGGGTATATCCAGTACAATGTACTATCTAATATCACACCAATTGCTTCCTTTAGTGTTAATAGGGTCAAGGGGTTATTAATACTCTTAATATGTTTACATACAGTGCGATCGTTGAAAAGGATGGGCAGAGAGAGAAAGATTTGTGGAGATGTTCTGAAACTATGTTATGTTGATGATATGTTTCTGAAAAACTCCGGGTGTGGCGTTCAGATAACTGGGGAGATTTTTTGCTATTTTTTTCGTTTGCTTCTGATTCACGGTATTTTTTTTTCCTACTATCAGATGCCATAGACATATAAATCACTCAACAAAGCGAACATTTTTTCCAGCTATATGACCAACGTAGGTAGGTAGGTAATGTGGCGGTCCAAAAAGAACCCAATTAGCGCTTAAAGTGCGCCGTTTTGTTACCACGGACTCGTGTCTGCCTATTGTAGTGGCTAGTTAAAGATGATGTTAAGTTTAAACCCAGCCCGTGGAGTTCAGAAAGAGGATTAGTTCTCCAATCCTCTTGTCCGCTATCTTTCTCAGATCCTCGAAGAAGAGTTTGCCAAGAGTTTGCTGTCTGATCCTCGCCAGGGCCGGACATCTGCAAAGGAAATGACATAGAGATTCTTTCTCATTAATATCTTGCAGCTCCTACAAAAGGTGTTGCGGGGGATACCAAGCTTGGCCGCATGGTCTCCAACTGGCCAGTGGCCTGTGATAATAGCTACGATTTTGGCAATAACTGGTCTTGGTTTGCCTAGTAACTCTTTTGACCTGGGTTTGTTGAAACTGGTCCACGTCTTCCTAGATATGACTCAGCTTGTGAAGTTGTTCCACCCGCGATTGGCTACCTGGAGGAAGTGAAGGTGAATATAGCCCTTAACGGCACCAAGCGGAATGTCGGCTCTTTCTGCTAGAGAGCCGTTAAGGGCCGACCCTCGCCTGGCCAGCTCATCAGCACGCTCATTTCGCTCATGGTTGCTGTGCCCTGGGACCCAGATGAGAGTGATTCTCGAGTGAGTGCTTTGTTCATTCAATTCAAACCGGCATTGCTCTACCAGTTTTGAAGAGATGCAGACTGCATCAATGGCCTTGATGGCAGCCTGGCTATCCGAAAAAATAGCGATGTTGTGGTTAGATGTTGGAAGATTGTTTAGCAGGCGGCAGGCTTCTCGAATCGCAAGAAGCTCCGCTTGGAAAACGCTAGCAGAGTCTGGGAGACGGAAGGACCTTGATATATTCAGCTGGTCAGAGAAGATGCCTGCGCCGACTCCGCAGTCCATCTTCGAACCGTCCATGTATATCGCTATATCATAGTTGCAGGTAACGCTTCCGTTCTTCCATTCTTCTCTGGAAGGGAATTTTGCTAAGAACGATTTTCCGAAGTTGAGTTTGGGTATCGTGTAGTCGGTAGAGGGTGCAACCAGTTCACTTGAAATCGTCTCCAGGACCTTGCCGTGACCATATGGCCTTGTGGTCCAGCATCCATATTCCCTGAGCCGGACTGCGCTGCATATAGCTGTGTCTATGATGTGTAGTTCGAGAGGGATCAGATGCAGGATCACACTGAGAGCATCTGTTGGACAAGACCCCATTGCTCCTGTGATACCCATGCACGCCGATCTCTGTACTTTTTTTATTCTGTCGATATTGTACTTTTTGCTCAAAGCTGGCAACCAAACGATGTAGGTAAAGTAAGAATTGGATGCACAACGGCTGTGTACATCCAAAGGGTCATCTTTGGCTGGAGTCCCCATTTCTTACCGAATGTTTTATTACAGGCATAGAAGGCTACGCTTGCCTTTTTAATTCGCTATTCTATATTGAGTTTCCAACTAAGTTTCGGGTCTAGAACCGTGCCTAGGTATTTTGCACTGGAGCAAAGCGAGAAAGGCTGACCATCTAGTTTGGGGAGGGGGTGAATGCCGGTACCTTGGTTTTGGTGGTAAACAGCATCATTTCAGTCTTCTCCGGATTTACTCCGAGGCCACAGCTCGTAGCCCATGAGTGTACCTTATCCAGAGCCCTCTCCATGAGTTGACTTATCGTGGAGAGGAACTTTCCTAATACTAGTATAACCATATCTTCCGCGTACGCAACCACCTTAAAACCCTCCCTATCAAGTCGCACCAAGATTTTATTGATTGCCATTAACCAGAGCAGGGGGGAGATGACTCCGCCTTGTGGAGTTCCTCTGTATACCGTCTTAGTTGTACTACTGTTGCCTAGTGTTGCTTGGATTATACGAGTACTGAGCATAGAAACTATCCATTGGCTTATAAAGCCCTTTACACCTAACTCGGTGAGAGATTCCTGAATAGATTCAGTGAAAATGTTGTTGAAGGCTCCTTCTATATCAAGAAATGTGGCGAGAGTATATTCATTGTAGTGAAGAGTTTTTTCCACTGTACGCACGACCTCATGAAGAGCAGTTTCTGTGGACCGCCCTTTGAGATACGCATGCTGGGATTTCGACAGTGGAGAACTCAGGTTATCGCGGATATGGAAGTCTAGGATACGTTCTAAAGTTTTCAAAACAAAGGAGGACAGGCTTATGGGTCTAAAATCCTTCGCGGATTCATGTCCTCGCCGGCCCACCTTGGGGATGAAAACCACTTTGACACGTCTCCAGGTTTGGGGAACATGGCTTAGGTTTAAGCAACTCCTATAAATCGGTAATAGCCAGGGAATTGCTATGTCTTGCAATTTCTGCATCATAATGGGCATGATGCAGTCAGGGCCAGGTGACTTATAGGGAGAGAAGCTATTTATAGCCCAGGAGACTTTATCCTCCGTAATAATGTTTGTGATGTTATCCCAAGCTGCCAGTGGCCTACAGGTGGAACTAGCTTGTTCTACTCTAATCTCACTGCAGCCTGGGAAGTGAGTACTCATCAGGAGTTCCAGAGATGCCGCAGAAGGATCTGTCCAGCTTCCATCCACCTTTTTAAGAAAGGACGGGTTGCTATGCCCTTTGGACAAAATTTTTCTGAACCTTGCGGATTCTTTAAGGGACTCGATAGACTGGCAGTAATCTCTCCAGCCCTGTTTTTTGGCCATTCTGATGGACTCCTTATATATTTTTAGGCAGTCCTTGTAGGGCTGCCAGAAGTTGTGAATGTAGCAGATATTGAAGATCGCTTTGGTCATCTTCCTAAGCTTTGATAGATCTTCATTCCACCATGTTGGGACTTTCTTTTTACAATAACTGATTGGACACGAGACTTTAAAGGCAACGTTAATTGCTTTCTCAAAGATTTCAAAGATGACCAACGTACTGCCAGTGTTATGTGTTTGCAGTAGTGTTCACACAAGCTTCCGCAATTGATCGGACTGACTCTTTATTTCAAGAAAAATAAATTAATGCTTGCTGACATCAGGATTTGAACCATGAACGATTAAAATGGCAATTGATGACGTTACCACTACATCATCGCCACCCCGATCCTTTCATTGAGGTAACAATGAAATCGCCCCATGGATGTTGGCTATGTACTCGTATGTACATGTACTTATTCAATGCAATCAACAGGAAAAGGCATTTTCGCTAAACTAAGATTAATCCCTGCATTCATGCCCCAAAGACCAGATGTATTGAACTTAGTATCTCAATTTTTGTACGATACCTGGAGGGCTTCTTTTCTTGTAGGGAATTGTACATCGAAACGCTTTGTGAAGTTCAATGTGGGGATGATGTAGTCTGTAGATCTAGGGGTAAAAGGTGTAGCAGGACTGTTAGAGCGTCTGACGGAGTTGACCGTAGGGTGCCTGTGGTGCCTATGCATGCTGCTCTTTGCACCTTATTTAGTTTGGTTATTTTATAGGCTTTTTTAGGGCCGGCCACCTTACTATCGACCTGTAGGTAAGGATTGGGCGTACTACGGCTATGTACATCCACAGGGTCAATTTTGGTTGCATGTCCCATATTTTGCCGAAGGTTCTGTTGCAGGCATAGAAGGCTATACATGCTTTCTTTACTCGTTCGTCTATGTTTGGTTTCCAGTTAAGTTTAGGATCTAGAATAACTCCTAGGTACTTAGCACTGGAAGATAAGGAGAGTATCTGACCGTTTAGTCGAGGAAGGTTGAATTCGGGTATTTTGGTTTTTGTGGTGAAAAGCATCAGTTCAGTTTTATTTGGGTTGACTCCAAGTCCACACTTTCTGGCCCATGCGGTGACTTTACTTAGAGCACTCTCCATGATCTCACTTATCACGGGAGGAAAAAGTCCCGACACTGAAATCACCATGTCGTCCGCATACCCTTCTTCTTCCTTTTATCAGCGAGGCTATGATCCGAAAACAAGGGATCACAGCCCTCCCACTTCACTGCATTTCTACTGATCCGCCTATGGGGTTCGCCTACCCAACTACTTTAATTCCTTCTCTGTCTAAGCATAAAAGGATTTTATTCATGGCTATTAGCCATAGTAGAGGTGAGATGACTCCACCTCGGGGCGTTCCTCTACTGGCAAATTTGGTTATGGTGCTATTTCCTAGAGATGCCTGAATGGTTCTAGTGCTGAGCATAGAGACTATCCATTGGCTTAGGTAGGTTTATATGCCCAGCTCCGTGACGGACTCTAGAAAACTAGACTAGAAAGGGAAAATATTTATTATAGACGCATTAAGAAAATATGTGAACCCTTCTCTTCATGCAAAAGGCGTTCAGTAATGCGTGGGTCTCAAACCAGTTGTGATGTATTAACAATACATTGCGGTTGTGAGAACTATTTTAGCACGTGGCTCAGTAGTTCTTGAGTAGCAATCAAACCTCACCAAGATCCATAGGACAGCCTGAATAACACCTAAAGCGGCTATAGAGAGCATGCTAAGTCTCATTCCACTGAACATATAAGTATCAATATAAAATTAATTCTGCGTACTGTTGCTGGATTGCACCAACGGATTAAGCGACAAAAATAATGCAGCATACACTCTACAAACGGCGACGGCGACGAACACCCCTCCTGCGAGTGGAATCTGATGAAATTGGAGTGACATTCTCGATGCGGTCAATTTTCATCGATGAATGCGCCAAAGCACGGAATGCAGACCGAGCACCAGGTCCTGCAGTTTTCGTCTTGTTGCATGGAGGTTAAACTGCAGAGCTGTAATGCCGAAACGTTGGCCCTACTCGTCGACGTCCTGGGCAACCAACATAGCAGCGTAGGGTGAAGCCTCATCACGATCAGCCTTCACCTTCATGCCACTGGTGGCACGGGCAATAGTTTCACTGCTGGACAAGCTGGTAAGATTAACGAATGTGTCGTTGAAACTGGCATAGATGTGAGCGACACCAAAAAGGAGTTCACCATCTCCCACTTGTGGTCCCAGAGAAACCTGACTTTTTCCTTTTGGGTTTTGTTCTTCCTTGGTGGCATACTGAATGATTTCTTTTAAGAAACACAGTCTAATCGTGTATACCGGATGTATGGAAAAGCCAATGTAGCGGTATGGCCGCTGAAACTGCAATTAAGCTGATGGAAAGGGATTATCGTGATCAGCTTCTTATTGTCACGTCTATCTTAATGGCAGTCTACAAACAGGTCGACAGAAACTGATAATATAACTTTGATGCTGGCATGCGACAGGAGATTCACTATCAGAGCTCCTGACATAAATGACTCGAGGAATCGACAATTCACCAGTAAAAAGGAACTGGCAGTTCCAAGATGTTGCTATTGGTTCTAGAGCTTACTGTAGAGATCTTGGAGTACATCTTTCTATTAGGATTAAAAACGATGATTAATGAAGTGTCTTCTTAGCCATTATAAGGGGCGTAGTTATCATCTGTAAAAAAAACGATACCGTCCGAAAAGCAATTTCGGAAATGAAACTTCCTTAGCGGGACTAGTGAAACGGAATGACTTCAATACAAAAACCAAAGAAAAAACGATCAACCACGCTCGCCCGATCACCGAAGTCATAAGCGTTGTGCGTAGTTAGTACTTAGGTGGAAGACCGCTTGAGAACACCGCGTGTTGGTGGCATTTTAGTCAAGTTGATGTACTCTACACAGATTTTACAATAGATTTTGATAGAATACATCAGTCAAGCCGCTTTTAAAGCACTGACCTCGCACGAGATCAGATCCAAACTGGTATGCGAATGTCTCACCAGAATCAACAAACTGGGAGAAACAAACAAAGTAACTCTCTACTGGGTACCCGCACATGTAGGAGTGGAGGGGAACGAAGCAGCTGATGAACTAGTTAGAAACGGATCAGACACGCCGTTCCTTGGACCAAAACCCTTTTGAGGGATAGAACCCCACAAAATACAGGTAGACTTAAGGAAAGAGGAAGAGAACAAATGGGCCAAACATTGGGACGATATCTCCCAAATAAGACAGGCAAAAGAACTTCTGGGGAAATACAACCAGAAAAGAAACAGAGCCTGCCTAAGAGTTACTAAGAATCGACTTCGCAGCTTGGCGGGCATGATAGCGGGTCACTGCAGACTTAAGGAGCACCTTAGGAAGCTGGGAATAGAGGGAGACGGACACTGCAGATTCTGCAGGGACTTCGCAGAAACACTAGCGCACCTTCTTATGGAATGCGAAACACTGATCCACAAAAGAAGGAATCACCTAGGTGACTACCTCCTATCAGAAACGGATTTACCTTCGCTGGATCCACTGAAGTTAAACGGGTTTGCTGTAGCAGCTGGACTGGTAACGAAGCCATTACTTACTTACTTATGTCCTGTATCCCCTTGTGGGTCCCAGGGCATCTACTACGCCTACGCGCCATCTTGTTCGGTTTCTGGCAATGTGTCTGGGTTCTCCCCAACTTTTCCCTAACTGCCGTGCCTTCTTCTCGACTGTTCTGTGCCATGTTCTCCTCGGACCGCCAGGTCTTCTGCCATCCTGAGTTAGAGGGTTCCATTGCATAGCATGGTTCGCTATGGAACTGTCACCCTTACGGAACGTGTGACCAATCCACTGCCACTTCCGCCGTTGGATGGTTGTGCCTACTGATTCCTGACCCGTTCTCTCGTAAAGGCGTTCGTTAGAGATACGATTGGCCCAGAAAATCCGTAAGATATTGCGCAGGCACCTATTAACAAACGTTTGCAGCTTTCTAGTGATAGTAGTGGTCACTCTCCACGTGCTGCATCCATATAACAGCACGGATTCAACGTTGGAGCGGAACACTCTTATCTTGGTTTTCAAACTGATTGCATTGCTTCGCCATATTTTGGACAACATCCCGAACGCGGACTTTGCTTTGGCGATCCTGTTTGCTATATCCAGTTCGGTTCCACCATCGGTCGAGACAATACTCCCAAGATACTGGAAATCCTCTACTCCCTCTACCGGTTGTCCAGCAATGCATATTTGAGCCGATGAGTTAGTTCCAAGGCTGATCATTTTAGTTTTTGCCGTACTAATTTTCAGCCCTACGACGCCTGCCGAATGCACGGTTCAAAACCGTAGCAAAATGCTCTTTCCATCTCTTGAGCTGGTCCTCATCCAAAACGAGCAAGAAGCCGTCCAGGTTTTTCACTGGGTGTTGGCTGGAGCTGCAACCACCTGTCGGCTATTTCGTGATTCTGTAGACGGTCCTGCTGTCGCACCTCCGTGCAGCTTCTTCTGCTTCTGTAGCCAGCGCGTTGATGTAGTTGCGCTTGTCACGTCGCGCGCTGCGCTGAACTTCTCTCATCTTCCTGCGATATAGGGACTCTAGCTCGCTTCTCCCTGCTGCTGGGGTAGCTGCAACGCGAGCTTTTAGCTGTTTTCGTTCGTCAATCCATCTCCAGATATCCTCGGAAAGCCACGCCCTATGTCTTCCCTGCGATCGACCGACAATTCTTTCAGCACCAGATGTAAAAACATTTTTCACAGCACACCAATGGTCTTGGATGGTTGCGGGCATATAGCTGCTGATTGCTTCCACACCTTGCGAAAAGTGATCCCTTAATTGCTGGCGCACTGAGGGATCACTAAGTCAATCGATATTGAACCTGGGCATTCCTGTGTTGTCGTGGGATCTTCGAACTGCAGCAGTGCGTAGTTGAAGAATAGCTATCATAAGATGGTGATCACGTACTATCCCCGCATCTGCCCCTCGCCTGTTTCGGACGTTCAGGAGACTACTTCTAAAGCGGCGGCTGATAGAAAAATGGTCAATTTGGTTGGAGGTTGCTTGCCTGTCGTTGAAAACCCAGCTGACTTTGTGGCAGGTCTTGTGCTCAAACATGATGCCACCTATCACAAGGCTTACTTACTTACTTAGGTGGCGCTACAGTTCGGGGTGAACCTGGGCCTCAACCAACAAGCCTCTCCATTTAGCTCGGTCTTTAGCTAATTGTCTCCAGTTGCGCACTCCAAGTTGGTCGAGGTCCCCTTGAACTTGTGCGCGCCACCTACGGCGATGATTCCCTCTACTGCGTCGTCCCTCCGGGTTAGATTCGAAGACTCTGCGGGCCGGAGCGTTGGTGTCCATTCGCTCTACATGTCCTAGCCATCTCAGACGTCCAATACGCAGTTTTTTGACTAGGTCGATGTCGCTGTACAGCTCGTATAGTTCGTGATTGAATCTTCTCCTCCAAAACCCGTCAACGCAAACGGGACCGAAAATCTTACGAAGAATTTTTCTCTCGAAGCGACCAAGGATATCTTCATCCTCTTTTAATAAAGTCCATGTTTCAGCGCCGTAAAGCAGGACTGGGATGATCAAGCTCTTATATAGAGTCTCCTTAGTTGTTCGAGATAGGGCTTTACTGTTAAATTGCCTTATAAGCCCAAAAAAACAGCGATTGGCAAGAGTTATTCTTCGATTGATTTCTGCGCTGATTTTGTTTTTCGAGTTTATAGCAGAGCCAAGGTAGACAAAGTCCCTAACTACCTCGAAGTTATAGCTGCCACGGTGACGTTTTGTCCAATTCGTCGGTGTTGGTTTTCCCTTCTAGTTGACAGCATATACTTGGTTTTGCCCTTGTTTATCGCTAAACCCATTTTGGTCGCTTCCGCCTCAATGCTTGCAAAAGCACCGGTGACAGCCCGCTGAGATCTTCCGATAATGTCTATATCGTCGGCGTATGCAAGCAGTTGTACAGACTTGTAATAGATTGTGCCTCCGGTGTTGGCTTGTGAGTTCCGCACAATCCGTTCAAGTTGAAGAAGTTACATGACAGCGCGTCACCTTGTCTAAAGCGTTTTTTGACATCAAAGGTCTCGGTGAGGTCATTACCGACCTTGATGGAGCAGCGAGCGTTCTCCATCGTCAGCCTGCACAGACGGACAAGTTTGGCAGGGATGTCAAAACTAGACATGGCTCTATAAAGCTCTTCTCTATAGATGCTGTCATAGGCGACCTTGAAATCGATAAAGAGGTGGTGAGTATCGATTTGGAATTCTTGGGTTTTCTCCAGGATCTGCCGAAGTGTGAAGATTTGATCGATGGTGGACTTTCCTGGCCTAAAACCGCACTGATAGGGTCCAATCAGGCTGTTGATAAAAGGTTTCAGGCGTTCACACAATATCGCAGAAAAGATCTTGTATGCGATGTTGAGGAGACTGATGCCTCTATAATTGGCGCAGTTGAGGGGGTCTCCTTTCTTGTGAATCGGGCAAACGATGCTGAGATTCCATTCATCAGGCATACACTGGTCTGACCAAATATTATAAATGAGTTGGTGTATGCACTCTACCAATTCATCCCCTACTGCCTTGAAGAGTTCGGTCGGTAAGCCGTCAGGTCCAGCAGCGTTGTTGGATTTTAGCTTGGATATTGCTATCCTCACTTCGTTTTGGTCAGGTGGACGGACATTTTGACTATAATCGTTTATGTTGAATGGTTCATTCTGCCTGACAGCGGGATGTTGGTCTTCGTCGCCGTTATACAGTCTGCAGAAGTAGTTTTTCCATATTCTCAGCACCGACTGTGATTCTACTACGAGGTTTCCATTTTCATCTCTACAGGTTTCTGTACGGGTATTACTTCTCTGACACGTTCTTTTTACCTTTTGATAAAACTTCCGTACATTGTTCCTGGAGTATAGACTCTCGATATTCTCAAACGCGCACTTCTCATGCTCTTTCTTCTTCTTTTGGAGAAGCCGATGTTCTTCCCGTCTCCTTTGCTTGTAGAGCTCATGAGCAGCTCTCGTCTTCTTTTGCAGCACCGCTTTGTATGCCTCTTGTTTTGCTGCATGCACTCGCCGGCATTCTTCGTCAAACCAGGGGTTTCGCGGTGGTGGTCGAGCGAGACCCAGCACATCAGTCGCGGCGTTTCTGATGGCATGTTGGCAGCGTTGCCACTGGTTGATTGAGAGATTTCGGGATACGCGTTCAGCGAAGAGTCTGACGCGTCGTACTCTAGTCCGGAATCTGGCCGTCAAAATCCTATCACCATGAGGCTGCCAGGAAATTAGGCCCTTACGTGCTGTTGTTGTTAGCAGTAGTCCGACTCCATATTCCCGCGGACTTCCGGATGGTCTTCCAGAATAGCGTAGTACAGTGTTACGCGTTGGAGACTGGTACTCGCCCGCTTCTAACCATCTTACTTCACTTACCCCCAAAATGTCCAGTTTATATCGCATAAGTTGTTTGGGTTCTTCACGAAGTTAGACGATTTATGAAATATTGAGCAGAAGGAATTGAGACTAGCAGCTTAATTGGGTATAATCCCAGACAAGAATCCAGGCTGGAGTTTCACACATATTTGTTAAAGTTTTTAAAAATAATCGTAATCCTTTATCTCAGTAAACCAGAGTCTGCGAATGGTTGTATTCATCTTATTTCAGCTTTTCAACTACCTTTGCTGTTCTATGATCACCTTTCAAATGCTTGGCAACTCAGCTTTCCCCAGTTGTCGCGTGTGTAACATAAGAGAAACTTCAAAAGTACAGATGCAATATTTTCGGGCCATCTTTCCAAGATGGAACAATAGCATTGAAGTGAAACTGATTTAGTTCGAAGTAGCCCATTCAGCGAATCAAACTCAGAGCCAAAATTCGATTGCTAGAAATATTCGCCTCCTGATGCGGGTTCATTCACTCTTGCCGGTAAGGCTTTATCAATTTTCTGAGTGAATGTTTGCATCTTCCACTGTCTTTTTGGATCTGAGTACCGTCTCAATGAAAAATTATATTTTGATCCACATGTCGCTACTCGACATCATCTATAGCATTTTCTGGGGAAAGTTACCTATTTTCGACTTCAATCTACTCCTCTGCTCGATGCGTCTACTACAGACGAAAAATGTGTGGAAAGCGTCGTCTTCCAATGAATCTCCATATTGGCAGACTGCACTCCCTACTTTACCCATCTTGTGGAGGTATCGGTTGAAATACAAAAACAAAATGCAAATATTTGGCCCAACAGCTCTTTAAAGTGCCAGGGCCTAGCTTCTCGCAACCACTCATGTTGTGTGCGTTATATTTTTCACACGAATGGAAGGGACCTACAAGTTTAATGCCGAATCCGAACGGTGATTTGAGAAGCTTTTTCGTGACAACAATACTCTCGGATGTTTGTTAGACGCTCGCGAGAGGTGGGACCGTGAAAAAACTTTTTGGTATTTTGTGGGATTCGAACTTGGAACCTCATGCGTAGTGATCCGACACACTAACCACTTACGCCACGGCGCCCACCCATGTCCGGTTAAGAACTGGGTGAAGAACTAGTTCACTTCGTCGTGTTCCCACTCTGTCCACGCCGTAATGTCTTTAATCAAACTGGTGGTCCACCTCCCTCTTATTTCAGCGCTCCACCTGCTTTACCAAGCCTGCTTGGTAAGCTTCTTCACCTCCGCAGCTTCCGATTCCGCTTCTACTTCCGCCTTCTTGTCGTGGACGTACTTCCTCTTTGCCGCTAGGAGGTCGATGGGTCGATGGGGGCCACTCCCTTGATTACACGGACGGCTTGTTCCGACGCTGGGCGATAGGAGCCTGCAACTCGAAGGGCTCCTTGCTTTTGTTCTGCGGCCCTTTGTCTTCTATACTTCTCCAGCTTAAGTGCATCGGCCCAAATCTCACACGTACAGGAGAATGGTGTGGGTGATGGACATGAGGAGTTGTCGCCTACTCATCGTTGGACCTTTTATGTTTGCCATGAGCTTACTGAGTGATGACGTGCCATTTGCAGCTCGCTCAGATGCGGGCTTAATCTGTTGCAGTTGCAGTTTTCCTGATTATCACTTCGGGGCCTACTCGGAATTCAACAATTGTCGGGATCTGTCTTCTAGTCAGAAGGACTATCTTTGTCTCTTCCGTAGAGAGGCTAAGGCCATGGGCTTCCATCCAGGCGAGTACCCATCTCATTACGTGGTTTAATTTTAGCTGCGCCTCTTCGGTGTCCCTTGTGGTGATCACCGCGCCGATTTCATCTACGTACCTGACTAAGAAGGTGTCTAAGGGCATCTCCATGCGAAGGATTCCATCATAGGAGATGTTCCATAGATCAGGTTCCAGGATTGCACCCAGCGCTGCTCCAGAGCAGTGATTTCCCTTCTGTGAGGACCCTCTATGTTGTCGTATAGTAGTCTCCTGTCTTTGAGATAGTCCTTCACAATCTTCAGGAGATATTGCGGTATCCTGAAGGTATTTTCGAATTTAAACTGTGAAAACTAAAGGCAAACAGGTATACAGCTCCACAGCTGAACTCCTTTTAGGAAATAATTCCCGTCATAATCAAAGAGAATGCATTTCAACTTTCTTATATCGATGGGTTTAGCAGCTCCACTTTGTCTCGATGGAGCATCGGTTGATCTTTAATGCTTACGATTATCTCATCTTATAAGAGAGTTACAAACAATTCTATTGAACTTTCTCCTTAAAGCATCCTACGTATATATGTTATGCATTCAAATGTCATTTAGCAAAACCACATCAATTTCCCTTTTGTTTACCCACACAACGTAATTCCAAATAAATTATGTAACACCTCAACACGACTTTCTACAAACTCTTCCGGCATGCTTCAGACCGTTTAGATTTGCCATTTCGCTTTTTAATTGTTTTCCAATCACTCCTAATCAATTGCGAAATAATTTCCACTTTTCATTTCAATTCCAGACTGTTTCGAGCGAATCGCATTGGAGGCAATGCTCCCATTCGACAAGACCTTTCGCACCGAAGACACCAATTCGCTGATGGCATGCAAAGAGATGTGCATCAGAGCCGGCGATAATTGTCATGCGATTTCCTTTGGGTTGGTCAATTTCTTTTGTCATTTTCCATTCGTAATCAGAAAATAAAATAATTTTTCCTTCATTTGCAGTGTCCATCGGCGTGGAAATGGCACCTGCCAGTTGTCATCGGAGAAAATCGATTCGACTGGATCACGCCCATCTGGAACGATCTTCGATCCGGACTTCGATTTGTATGCCCGGAAGATGAACTGCTTTGATTTGCAAGACAACACCATACCACTGGCAGATGGATATGAGCAACCTTCAACACCAGATCATGGTCCCAGTCGACCAAGTTCGGTAGCGGGATCACCAATTCTAATCGTGGATCCGTCACCCACTCCTGGCACTATGCAGATCGACACTAATCGATATCAACCTCCTCCTCCTCCTCCAACGGCGACTGATGTATTTAGCACAAATTATCCACCTCCGGGTGATAATACGAGGTATCAGCCGACAAGAGGACCTTCCAGCGGTGATCATGTGGGTGATGGATGGACCAGCCCTGGGGGTGATCGAATCTACTTCTCACACGACGTGTATCCGCTGTATAAGTACCCAATGCTCTATGAGCAAAACTATCCTTCTCCCAATCAGGAGGTGTACTACCCTGGTGGATATGCACAGAATGTCCCAAATGTCGGAGATAGATACAGGCCAAGCTATCCAGTAGGAGACGATCAGCAGCATCATGATTCACCAAGACCCATCTTCGGACTAGGATACGGAAATGGATATAGCTATGGAAAGCCAGTCAAATATGACACGGGACCACACTCCACGACTCAAGTTTTCTCCCATCTTCCCGACAGTCGACCAACACCTTCTGACCCAGGGTATACCAGACCAATGCAAGGGGATGGTAATCGGGTAACAAGACCAGAATACGATCACACAACGCCATCGTATTATCTGAGACCGGGAAATGGTGGTTCCATGGGTGGTGGCAGCAACGGCGCTACAACAAGACCAAATGACGGAATCGACTTCACTAATCGTCCAGATCCCACTTATGGGAATACTCAACCTTTACCAATCGGAGGAGACTATGGTTTCCCAAGTGGGCCAACAAGGCCACCAAAAACAAACGGTCCTCGCCCCGGATACGATTATGTTTCGCATGGGCAAAATGGCTCCGGACATAAAATTCAAAATGGTTCAGGACAAGGATACAACGATGATAAGCAGATTGCAACATTCTTCAATCCCGATGATTATGTGCATGGAAATCGTAAAAGTAAGAGAAGAGCAAGGAGAATATTAATTTAAGGACTTTTCCAATAGAAAATAAGATAAACTTGTTATAATTGCACTCAAGCTTGACAGTAGCCGTCACTGTGCCTTGGCACCAATCCACTTTTTTAAACTTATGTACATATGCCCAGGTTTGAAACCAAGGAGTTAGATTCGCTCTATGTCAAAATGGAGTATACGCCCAAAGCAAGGCTCAAAAGTCCAGTTATACTGAATGTGCAAACCTATCTGCTACGATTTTCTATACTTAGAGTATGAGTAAGTCGAATCACTCATGGCAAGGACTTGAAACCCCAGTATATCTTACATACATACATACATATATACATATATATACATACATTTTCAATGGCCCGCTAATCCTGCATGAGGGTCGCGGGGGTAGGATGCTCAGGTGGACTCTCTATCCTTCTCGATCCTCCGCCATTGAATCCAACTCATCAGGAGGAACCCCCAGACGGCTCCAGGAGAGATGTCTGACTTGATCCAACCATCTATTTCTAGGCCTGCCGGGCACCTACCTGATGGCATGGCACGTCTTGGAAGCCGGTCTGAGGGTTTATGCTCTACCTGACCAAACCATCGAAGTATAGATCGCTCCGTTCGGAGAAGTAGCTACTCAACATTGAGCGCCTCGCGTACTCCGGTGTTGCGCACTCGATCCCTACGAGTTATTCCAGCAACACCGCGAAGGAACCTCATTTTGGCGCGATCTTGTTCTTTCGGTCACTACCCAAATTTCTTTGGCATTGTAGATGAGCCAGATGGTTACCCTCTACTGTTCTGAAGAGGTGTCTTCTTCGCAGGCAAAACCACTGCGTAAGCTTTTTCACTGATTCTACAATACTATTCTGGTCTCTTCCCGAGTAGGTGGGAAACAGCATTTTTCCAGCCCATACCAAGACGAATCTTCTCCAGCTACCGACCCATTACACTTACGTCCTTTCTTTCTAAGGTTATGGAAACATTGATACATAAGTCATCAGCTAATGAAATATCTTGAATCGCGAAAGCTCCTCAATGTCCGGCAGAACTATTTTCGTGACAACAGATCCACTGGTGACTTGATGGCGTATCTCACTGAGAAGTGGAACCAATCTCTACATCCCTTCCACGAAACAAAGATGGTTGCGCTCGATATTTCAAAAGCATTTCACAGAGTTTGGCATCAAGCTCTTTTGTAGAAAATGTGGGCACTTGGGATCAATACTCTTCTTCTATTGATTAGAAATTACCTTTCGGGCCATTCAAATCGAGTTATTTTTGGCGGCTTTAGGTCTGCATCTTACCAAATAAATGCTGGTGTTCCTCAAGTCTCCCCCAAGTCTTAACTGGAAGCTAAACATAGGACAACGGGTAAAGAAGGCATGTAAAGCTTTCTATACTTGTAGCAAAACTTTCGAAAAAAATATGGGACTGCAACCCAAATTGACCTTATGGATGTACACAGCCGTGGTACGAACAATTCTAGCCTATTGGTCAATAGTGGCCGACACTAAAAAAAAAAAGCCTATAATATAACCAAACCTAACAAGGTACAAAGAACGGCATGTATAGGCACCACAGGCGCTGTGGGGTCAACCCCGACCGATGCTCTAACCGTCTTTCTGCATCTTCTACATTTAGACCTTCACATGATAAACATCACAGCACACAGTGCGGTCAGACTCAGTGAGTCTGAGTGCTGGATTATGAAACCCTATGGGCATAGTAACATTGTAAACTCTCTGCCGAGAGAGCTCGTTTTGCCCACGGCAGATTACATTATACCCAAATTAAAATTCACAAAGCGCTTCGACGTTCAATTCCCCACAAGATTAGAATGACAAGATGGAAAGGTGAATAAGGATTTCGACGTAACAATCTATACAGGCGGTTCAAACACGAACAGTGGAGTCAGTGCGAGTGTATTTTCCGAATCCTTAAACATATCTAAACCATATAGGCTTCCGGATTTTGCCAGGGTTTTTCAGGCAGAATTACTCGCTATTTGGGAAGCCTGTCGCCTGATCAAAATACACGCTTTTATAACGCCAAGGCAAAAGATCGCTATTTCGATTGATAGCCAGGCAGCCCTCTTCCTCCAAGCTGGTGCTTGAATGCCAAAATGAGCTAGCCTCGATAGATGACCCTGATTTGGGTTCCAGGGCATAGTAACGTTTTTGGAAACGAACTTGCTGATGAACTGGATAGGCAAGGCTCAGTCCTTTACAGCTCCTTTGCGGAATAACTTAAGATTCTGCCTGGAGCAGTCAAAGCAGAAATATCCTCAAAATTCCTTGCTAAAGCCAAGCTCAGATGGACTAGGCTAACAAACTGTGTCATATCTAGAAAGATGTGGCCAAACTACAATCGACTTCCTTTACAGAATGCGTAGGGACATCGCCAGAATAACAGCGACCACCACGGGTCACTGGCTTATAGGAGACCATGCAGTCAAACTAGGCATCCCACACAACACACAATGTCACACTTGCAATGTCGCAACTGAAAAAGAAACCCTTATCCACCTTTAATGCGCCTGTCCTGCACTATCTAGGACCAGGCAACGAGCTTTAGAACAACCCCTTCTCAATTCCCTTGAGGAACTCTCAGAGATCAACTTTAATGATTTAATAATATTCTTAAACTCCACGGCTTGGATCTAACGACTCTCCACCAACACACCTTTCACATCTAGGTACACGAGTTTTTGTGGTATCAAAACAGCACCTAGGGCTAATTTGGATCTTCTTTTCTAAGAAGAAAAGTACGAAACGATTTTCATTTTAACCGCAGTACTCACTATACCTCGAATGCCTTTAAGGCTGTTTTCGGAACTACCGTGAAATACAGGGATTTCTTTATGAGTCGTATAACGCCCCGCTCTTCCAACCTCTGTCTTTCCTCTACATTATAACCTACAGACATTTAAAACCAACTTCCTATCTCTCTAACGCTTGTCTCATCAATACTCACTTACTTACTTACTTATGTCCTGTATCCCCTTGTGGGTCCTAGGGCCTCTACTACGCCTACGCGCCATCGTGTACGGTTTCTGGCAATGTGTCTGAGTTCTCCCCAACTTTTCCCCAACTGCCGTGCCTCCTTCTCGACTGTTCTGCGCCATGTTCTCCTCGGACCGCCAGGTCTTCTGCCATCCTGAGTAAGAGGGTTCCATTGCATAGCATGGTTCGCTATGGAGCTGTCACCCTTTCGGAACGTGTGACCAATCCACTGCCACTTCCGCCGTTGGATAGTTGTGCCTATTGGTTCCTGACCCGTTCTCTCGTAAAGATGTTCGTTAGAGATACGATTGGGCCAGAAAATGCTTAAGATATTGCGCAGACACCTATTAACGAATGTTTGCAGCTTTCTGGTGATAGTAGTGGTCACTCTCCACGTGCTGCAGCCATATAGCAGCACGGATTCAACGTTGGAGCGGAACAGTCTTATCTTGGTGCTCAAACTGATTGCATTTTTTCGCCATATTTTGGACAACATCCCGAACGCGGACTTTGCTTTGGCGATCCTGTTGGCTATATCCAGTTCGGTTCCACCATCGGTCGAGACAATACTCCCAAGATACTGGAAATCCTCTACTCTCTCTACCGGTTGTCCATCAATGCATATTTGAGCCGATGAGTTAGTTCCAAGGCTGATAATTTTAGTTTTTGCCGTATTAATTTTCAGCCCGACGACGCCTGCCTCCCTCTCCACATCTGCTGTCATTTCATGGAGGTCCATAATTCTGTGGGAGAGTAAGCATACATCGTCTGCGTAGTCAAGATGTTTCAGTTGAGATGTAAGTGTCCATCGAATTCCTCCGTTTCCCGTCGACAAAGCTGCATGAAGCACATCGCTAATCACCAATAGGAATAATATTGGTGAAAGGATACAGCCTTGTCTTACCCCACTTTGGATTTCAAATTCCTCAGACAATCTCCCTCTATGCAGAACGTGACATTTGGAGCCTTCGTATGTAGCTTTGATAATATCAATTAGTTTATGCAGAATGCATCTCCTGCGTTAGGCACGCCAAATAAACTCCCTGTTGACACTATCGAACGCCTTCTCAAAATCGATGAACAGCAGGTGCAGTGGCGATCGATATTCAACACACTGTTCGATGATAATCCGCAGGGTGTTGATGTGGTCGGCACAGGAGGACCCAGAGCGGAAACCTGCTTGTTCGGCATCGAGTGTGTCTTCGAGATGTTGTTTGATTCGCTCCAGGATGATTTTAACTATTATCTTAGCTACAGCAGGCAGCACGCAGATACCCCTCCAGTTTCCGCACTCCATTAAATTTCCTTTCTTAGGAAGCTTGACGATCATTCCCTTTTTCCACTCATTAGGAAAGCTCTCAGCTTCCCAAGCTCTATCTATAAGTGGAAGCAGAAGCTCAGCCGATGTTGTTGGCGCTGCTCGTAAGAGCTCTGCTGGAATACCGTCAAGTCCTACCGCCTTGTTGGTTTTGAGTGCTTTGATCGCGGTAATGATCTCATCTTTACTGGGAGTCGTGGTGCGTATTCGGGAACTTCTCACCTCGGGCATCTCAGTCTGATTTGGGAGCATATCGAAACGATACATAAAAAGGGTAGCCATAACCCCTTTAGTGCGAGTGAGCAATTTAAAAAAAAAAAAAAAAACATCCCAATGCAGGGCCAATTTTTGTCGATGTCCTTGTACAGGCCGTATAGATCGGCATTGCACCTTCTCCTCCACTCACCGTCTATGCAGACGGGACCAAAGATCGCTCGAAGAACTTTTCTCTCGAAATAACCAAGGGCATCCTCATCCGGTTTTGTCAAAGCCCATGCCTTTGCACCATACAGCAGGACTGGGATGATTAGAGTCTTATAAACAGTTACCTTAGTAGTTCGAGATAGGGCCTTGCTACTCAATTGCCGTTTTAGCCCATAGAAACAACGATTGGCAAGAGTAATTATTTGTGTGATCTCCCTACTGATGTCATTTGCGGAGTTCACCATAGAGCCTAGGTAGACAAAATCCTTTACTACCTCAAAATTATATCTGTCTATTGTGGCGTTCTGTCCAAGACGCCGATGTTGGGTGTCCTTTTTTGTAGACAGCATATATTTTGTTTTGTTTTCATTGACCGCTAGATCCATCTTTGCTGCCTCGATCTCAATACTCGTAAATGCCCCATTGAGTTCTTCCGATTATGTCAATGTCATCGGCATAAGCGAGTAATTGTACAGACTTGTAAAAGATTGTACCTCCGGTGTTGGCTTGTGAGTTTCGTACAATTCTTTCAAGTACTATGTTGAAGAGATTGCAAGATAGCGCGTCACATTGTCTAAGACCTTTCCTGACATCGAATGGTTCGATGATGTTCTTACCGACTTTGATGGAGCAGCAAGAGTTCTCCATCGTCATTATACACGATATCATAGGCAACTTTGAAATCGATGAAGAGGTGGTGCGTATCGATTTTATATTCATGGGTTTTTTCCAAGATCTGCCGTAGTATGAATATTTGGTCAATGGTGGACATTCCCGGCCTGAAACCGCACTGATAAGGACATATCAGGTTGTTGACGATCGGTTTTAGGCGTTCACATAATACTGCAGACAGGATCTTATATGCGATGTTGAGGAGACTTATACCTCTGTAATTGGCGCAGTTTAGAAGGTCTCCTTTCTTCAGGATCGGGCAAACGATGCTGAGGTTCAATTCATCAGGCATACTTTCGTCCGACCAGATTTTACAGATGAGCTGGTGCATGCTCCTTACCAGCTCATCTCCTCCTGCCTTGAACAATTTAGCGACAAGGCCGTCGGCTCCAGCAGCTTTATTGGATTTGAGTTTAGATATCGCTATCCTCACTTCATTCTGATCGGGTTGACGGGAATCTTGACTGCCACCGTCAATGTTGAATGGCTCATTCTGCCTGACAGCGGAATATTGGTCATCATCGCCGTTTAACAGTCTACAGAAGTGTTCCTTCCATATCCTCAGCACCGACTGCGATTCTACTACTATGTAACCATTTGCGTCCCTGCAAGCTTCTGTTCTGGCTTTGAAACCCTGGCATGTTCTTTTTACCCTTTGGTAAAATTCTCGAACATTATTCCTGCAATAAAGTCTCTCAATCTCGTCGATCGAGCGCTTCTCGTGCTCTTTTTTCTTCTTTCTGAGAAGTCGATATTCCTCTTTTCTCCTGCGCATGTAGAGCTCGTAAGCGGCTCTAGTCCTTCTATGCAGCGCCGCTTTGTACGCCTCTTGTTTAGCTGCATGTGCTTGTCGGCATTCCTCATCAAACTAGGGGTTTCGTTGTGGTGGCCGAGAGAAACCCAGTACATCAGAGGCGGCATCTCTGATGGCCTGTTGGCAACGCTGCCACTGATCTTCCGCATTTGCTGCTGGCGACATAGGACTTAGATTAAGATTAAGAGAAACTCGATCGGCAAAGGCTGTGGTGGTCTGTTGCGTTTGTAGCCGCCCGAAGTCAAATTTCCTCACAGTATTTCGTTGATTTCGCTCCGTTCTGGATATCCGCATCCGTACCTTGGCTACAACTAGGTAGTGATCCGAGTCCACGTTGGCTCCTCGGAAAGTCCGGACACCCAGAATACTGGAAGAGTGCCTTGCGTCGATCGCAATGTGATTGATTTGGTTGACAGTTTTTCGATCAAAGGAGAGCCATGTTCCTTTGTGAATGCCGAGACGTGGGAACCGCGTACTAGCTACGACAAAGTTTCGTCCCGCCGCAAAGTCGATTAGCCTGAGTCCGTTGCCAGATGTGATGTCGTGCAGGCTTTGCTTTTCGACCACGACCATCACCTAAGATAATTTTAACGTCGTGGCAAGGGCATTGCTCATACGTCTTGTCCAAGAGCTGGTAGAAGTCATCCTTTTTCGCGTCGTCCTTCTCCTCGTGAGGGGCATGAACGCATATTAGGCTAATGTTGGCAAATTTAGCCCTGATACGGATAGCCATAAGGCGCTCGTTCACATGCCGGAAACTCAAGACTTCTTGCCTAAGTCTGCCTCCAATGACAAATCCGCACCCGAATAGACGCTGTCCTTGTTGTCTGTAGCAGTCGCCGTAGTAGATGTCGCAGTTTTTCATCTTCCTTTTGCCCGGCCCATCCCATCGCACTTCTTGGATGGCGGTAATGTCTGCTTTGAGACACTCTAGGGCATCCGCAAGTTGTTCGGCTGCACGTGGTTTGTAGAGGGACCTAACATTTTTACGTTTGCTTAGGTCGTCAACAGTAGAATCATCCGTATCCGAGGATGTTGGTTGCTTCGTAACCGATAGCTTTTTACGTGGTAGGGAAGTTAACCCTACGGCACAACCCCCAACCTGAAGGACCAGATCCTTTTTTTGCAACCCCTAGGACAAGTGGCCGGATACACCGATGTCAGTAACCCACTTCGGGGATATGAGCGCTGCCGTTGGCCCATTAAGGGTTCATCCGCCACCATCTCTTTTTCAATACCCTGACGTAGTATTGAAAATCCTTACAGACCTCAGCTCCAAATATGTCGAAGTAGCTCCGGTAAGGTATCCGCTGGTCTATAGACGTCACCGTTGATTCCATTGAGAGAATTCATCCGCCGCACGTCCTCCTTCTAAAGAGCTCTTGCTAGACTCTGAGACGCATATTTCAGCCGATCAGGTCAACAAGAGATGCCTCGTCCTGTTAAACATATGCGCGCTGAAGTTCACCCAGATGTGCTTACGCGGGTCTGAGTGTTCAGCTACACATATATTGTCAGACTCAGCATACGCTCATCGTTAGTTCACTATCAGATAGCTATCCAGCGGGTACCACGGGGTGGCTATGATGCGATTATACCACGCCTAAAAAAAAAAAAAAACCTTGAATCCACGAAATTATAGATTTGCATCAAAACATAAACGTCTCCCGACAATGCAATGTTATAGTCCCATTTCCCGTGGGCTTGTCCGTTGTCTTCAGTTGCGAGAGCAGGTTGGTTGGGGGCCACTCAAATGCTGGTGTCGTTGCATTTGTGTGATCCGGGTATTTATATGCCTGCCTCCCTTGCCTCGCGATGTCTTTGGAACGTTCATTGATACTGCCTTTTTAACAGGGTTCAAATGATCTCTTCCTTCCCGCTAATATGGCTCCTTGTGGTGAATGAGATCTTGGTAGTACTGAAGGAAAACGGCTTCAACCTGACGGCCTATGCGGACGATGTCGTTATCCTGGTTTCGGGAAAATTTCCTCCAGTCCAAGTGAAAGGCTCAATTTCGCGCTACAACTAGTGGATAACTGGGTCAACAGCAGAGGGCTGGAGGTGAATCCTTCAAAGACGGAGGTAGTTATCTCCACTAAGAGGAGATCATTCCCTACCTTCAGACCCCCAAATATTGGTGGCATTGAATTAAGTATCTCAAGTTCAGCTCGGTATCTGGGCGTAGTTCTAGATTCCAAACTTAACTGGAAGGAAAATATTGCCGAAGGCGTTAAAAAAGCAAGCGTAGCTTTCTACTCCTGCAAAAAGGCTTTCAGTGATACGTGGGGCTTCAAACCGGCTGTGGTGTGCTGGATATACACGGCGGTTGTAAGACCCATTCTCACATATGGTTCACTAGCATGGTGGACGGCACTTGAGAAGCAATACCTGCTTTCAACATCACCAAAATCCAGAGGGCGGCGTGCATCGGAGTCATGGGATCAATGAGAACAACACCAACAGCGGCAATGGAAACCATGCTTAGTTTCATTCCACTTGGCATATACTGCAGCCGTCTGGCCGCTAAAACCGCTATAAGACTGAGAGAGGGCCGGTTGTAGTCATCAAGCCTTTACTGCCATGCCTCCATTCTGTCCCGGTGGATTGACGGGAACTGATCACATGAACCCGATGCTAGCATACGAAAGGAGATTCACTACAAGAATTCCCGATAGAATATACTGGAAGAATCGAAGAACCATGAAGAAAAAGGAGTTGACGTTCTATGCCGACGGTTCTAAGATGGACGTTGGCATGGGAGCCGGAGTTTATTGTGAGGCCCTAGGAATAAACCGCTCCTTTAGAATAAACGGCGACTGCAGCGTCTTCCAGGCCGAGGTCGCAGCCATAATACAGGCTGCTGAAATTATACGCGAGAGTAATACCGTTGGTAAAACGAACACTGTCTATATAGACAGCCAGGCAGCCATTAAGGCTCTGGACTCGGCCGTAATTAGGTCTAAATCACTCTTAAATGAGATATCTAGAGCCAATGCGGTGACCCTCTGCTGGGTACCAGGGCATATGGATATCGAAGTAAACGAAAGGGCTGACGATCTTGCTAGGAAAGGGTCGGCGCTGCACTTATCGCGGGCCCTCCCCTCTGTAGCAACCCCAATCAGTTCCTTGCGGAATAAAATAGAGGATGAGGCCACCAGTCGAGCAAACAGACACTGGGTTCATCTGGAAACGTGCGCAACGGCCAGGGCGCTATGGCCGGCCTACAGCAAGAAGAGATCAACCTCTCTAGTAAAACTTGGTCGTTATAATGCACGGGTCATTTCTGGCATAATTACCGGACATTGTGCCATTGGCGTTCACGCGGAGCCACTCGGAGTGCTGCATACTGACTATTGCAGAAGTTGCAGGGACGAAGAAGAAATTGAATCTGTTCGTCACCCGTTGTGTGACTGTCCTGCCCTATCCGCCCGAAGAACGCTTGGTAGTTACTTCTTCTCGGAGCTGGAGTACTTGGATAGTGTTGAGCTAGCAGACCTCCTGAGATTCATATCTTTTTCTGGGTGGTTCTAACGGCGGATTTTCTTTAGAGCGTTTCCAGGGTTAAATGATTCGGCACAATGGACCCGTACTGTTGGTCTGAGTGAGCAGTGACGCTTTGTCATAAGGCACCCATCTACCTAACCTAACCTATCTCTTCTTTGAATATGACAATACCAGTTGAACCGGCCGCGCTCTATTTTTCGTGAGATCGTTTCCTTGACGTAAAGGCTTCCAGCGATATCCGAACTTCTTATTTGATCGAATAGCTTTGTCACTTCTGCTGTTATGCGAAACATCTTCATCTCAGCTGCCGTTAATTTACTCTCATACTTTTTGTACATTGTCCAAGACTGTGAACCGTATGTAAGCTCTGAGCGCACAACTGCGGTATAGAGCATTCCTTTCAGTTTTGGGGGAATTTTTCAGTCACAGAAGATAGCGAAGTTTTCCCGTCATTTCATCCACCCTACGCTTATATGCAATGATTGATGTCGTCATCACAGGTTGCTTCGCTATTGATCGTAGATCCCAAATATTTTAACTTTTCGCACTTGGGAAGCACTGTTTCATTCAAATAAATATCTAGAATAGAATATGCCTGAATGAATCACAGAACGAGCAGCACAAGTACTCGGACTTTTTTGGACTAATGCGGTATCCATTTCTCTCCAAAACGGCCACCCATACATCAAGTGCTCGTTGCAGGGACGTAAGATCCTCCCTTATAATAGCTCCATCGTCAGCAAAGAATAACTGGTGTGCTTTGAGGTCGATCACTTTGCCTTCAAGCACATAGTCAAGGGCTGTAGTATATAGGTTTCTGGAACACCTCCATATCTTAGCGCCACTCACATCAAATCTCGCAGTTGTTTGTCGAATGCTTTTGCCAAGTCAACCAATACAATATGGTAAATTCCTTTAAGGAATTACGATATTACTCCATTATGATCCTTATACTCTGGATTGCATCTGTGGTTGATTTAACAGCGACAAACTCGCACTGGTCATCAGTTACTCCCCGTAATACTCGCCTAACGATCTTCATGTTTGACATCAGCTTGCTGGAACCATACTTATCATAGTTTCAAGTACCACCCTTCCCTTTGTATACATGGAGAAGGTAACTTTTCCTCCATTGTTTGGGTACTGGATCACCTCTCATAAATTTGGAGATGGCAATCATGATCTAAATCCGGTTTCTCGCATCTTTTCCCGGAACTCAAAGGGTATCTCATCCGGTCCAACCACTTTTCGTTTTTTGGAGTATTGGACCACCCCACTAACTTCTTAGACTGTCATGTCGGGCATTTCTTCACAGTTATGGATAGCTCTTGGAAAGAATAACCGGAAAACTTTCCATTCAAAAGTCCTTCACAATACTGTCGCCATCTATACAGAATTTTGTCGTCGTCTACAAGAAGCCGGCCTAGAGCATTGTTAATTAACTTCGAAGGAATCTTCTGAGCATTCTTCCTTCTTTGAGTCGTTTTTCAGAAGTGGTTGTTCATGTTGAAAAAATGTTGTCACAGCTCCTGTACATTCTGGTTTGTAAGAATGTATTTGCTCCAGCTCGCGATACAGGCCCTCCATACTCTCTGCTTGAATCAGAGAGCACTTATCTCTTGCAGCGGCTGTATTCCACTTGATGTTCCAAAAAAAATCCAAACTATGGAAAAAATTACATTCAATGTAGGCGGCAAGTTATCAGGGTTACATTCATAAGAACTGAAGAATCGTTAAGAGCACTTAAAGAGTTTATAATTGTTGACTATGTACATATATATTTTTGCAATTATCTGTAAAATTTATTTTCACAGTGGGACAACCAGGTCAATATCCCGGCAATGCAGGGAAAGGTGAGTAATACTTAAATTAAGCCATTTGCATATTTATGTAACAGGTAGGATTGATGCTAAGGAACGAAATGTAGATGTACATTAGGAGTTCATAAAAAAATGTTTACAAATAGTAAAACAACTATTATAAGGAATATGCTGCATATAGCTTGTTAAATATTCTTATATCGTTTACCAAATGACTCATCAGATCGCATGATACCATAACACATCCTATTATTCCCTGGGTGTCGGTGACACACTAGATCATAAAATAACTTCATTATACCACGAATTCGGGAATGGCTCCCAGTTCTAAGTAAATTTCTTCATTAAACTACATATTTCGCAATCTGTGCTAGACACACATAAATTAACCATGAGGTCATCATCATAATCATAGACCAAAAAGTTCAATAACACAATTATACCACAATAGATACTTATGAGTGGTATGCTCACACATTAATCTCTAAGCAGAAACGAACGTTATGATCATTTCATTTGGGTGAATAGAATCACTTTTCATTTTCCATTATAATTTCCCTTATAACGATAATTAAATATTTATTGTTTGTTATAAACACATTAATAGATGTTGTTGTACTTAAAACCACAAATGGACGACACACCTACCTGCTATGCCAACATATTATGTAATTGCAGCGTTTAGACCGATATTAGCAGACTGACCCACATTTACTGTTCAATTGGGCTTTCCAAACAATAAAATCGTAGTTCGTAGTATTATTAACATTTAATGCTCAACGGAAGTTTCCAACCAAAAAAAAAAGACAAAAAAAGACGAAAAAAGAATGAACGTGCTCCAAAGTGATTAGATTTTGCGATTGGTTCTCACATTTTATACGCGCCCTGGGGTGTACTCTGTAGGTTAGTGGTTGGCCAACAGATGAACATCCATCGGATTCAACTTAAATGTGCACAAGTACCCACGGGTAATTAGAGCAAAGCGGCAACTGCATTTTGCGAAGTTCATGACATTTAAATTATGTTATGGCATATGCATGCAATGTGATCGTGTAGATTGTGTTTTGAAAACACAATATTTTAGCAGAGAGAATGGTTCTGCATTTTCGAGCCTAAAATGGCTCGACACCTTTATTTGGCAAAAGAATACAATGAACTTTATAAGCCTCGGGTAGTGATCATATTGCTCATTCTTGCTGTGAAGGAAGCAAAGTTAGAAATCAGTCAAACTGATGGCCCGGAATACTATGACGCTTGACATATCTGATTTTTACTTTTATTATTCTGTGATTGTAGCGTAGTGCTTTTGGTTCACCTATGCTTAGGTGGCTGGCTTAGCTACTTCCCCATCGTATGGTACGTATATAAGAGTCGCAGTTGCTGAACAACCTTCAGGCCTTGCAAGACCCGGAAGAAAAATGTCTATAAACGGTTGCTATGGTGGCTTCCGCTTGGGTTGATCAAAGGATCGACGACCCAAGACCCAAACCCTCAGAAACATAGTCTTCTGGTCTTCTACTATATAGACGAACAGAAATTAAACGGGAATGAATATGTTTTTCTTTCGCTAAAACATGGTATCAGTAGAGTGTTTTCTGTAAAGATTTTAAATGTTTAGATCTCGGGCCAAAAATGGCCCCACTTTTGGCAGGGGAAGGTTCATTTGCAAGGCCTTGAACCAGGTTTAGTTTTAGGAAGAGTGGAAGGGGGTTGGCTCTGGATTCTTACACGGTGAAGGAAAACGTGTTTGTCCCAAACAAATTCTGCTGGTAGTACAAAATTGCTTAAAAAAATTAATCATTTGGCGCAACAGCCAAAATGGAAGGGAAATTCAACACGAATGGAAGGGACTTACAGTTTAGTGCTGTATTTTTTGAGAAGGTTTCTCGTGACAACAATACTCTCGGATGTTTGTCAGACGTTCGCGAGAGGTGGAACCGTGAAAAAACTTGTTGGTGTTCCGCTTCGATCCTATAAATGAATTATAATTTCGAGCAATCATAACACAATTAGCAACTAACGTAGATATTGAGTATTGTACAGAAACACATTGTTTGCAGATAAATATAACGTTATTTCTGTAAAAGTAAAGTGTACTTTCACAGGACATAAATTCAGCAAACAATAATAAAAAGATAAAGCAAACTTTCGGACTGAAAAGTAGCAAAGGTTCGCAATATTTCTCACAATGTCTCAAATTTAGGCTTTTTTAAAAGTCATTGTCACAATAGTACCATAAACGTGACAATGATTGTAAGCCGTCTGCAACAAAATATAACGTATTTATTTTTAAATGCACTCCTTAACTCCAAATAAATATTTATTAAACCAAACTTCTTCTTCTTCTTCCTTTTATCAGCGAGGTTATGATCCAAAAACAAGGGATCACAACCCTCCAAACATTTTTTTTTTTTGCAAAATATTTTTTCGATCACTTACTAGGTTAGGTTAGGTAAGGTTGATCTTGGTAAAACTCTTTTTTCAACACGACGGCCTATGCCGACAATGTAGTTATCCTGGTTTCGGGGAAATTTCCTCCAGTTCTAAGTGAAAGGCTCAGCTTCGCACCACAACTAGTGGATAACTGGGTCAGTAGCAAAGGGCTGGGAGTGAACCCTTCAAAGACGGAAGTAGTTCTTTTCACGAAAAAGAAATCAATTCCTACCTTCAGACCCCCAAATATCGGTGGTATTGAACTAAGTATCTCAAGTTCAACTCGATACCCTGACGTAATTCTGGATTCCAAACTAAACTGGAAGGAAAATATTGCCGAACGCATCAAAAACGCAAGCGTAGCTTTCTAGTCTTGCAAAAAAACATTTAGCAATACGTGGGGCTTCAAACCAGCTGTGGTGTACTTTTTTTTTTTTTTATATGGTTGCGCTAAAGATACCAGTAGCCCGAGCTACTGGCATGCACGATTCGCAAACCTGAATATTCGATGCCAGAAATACACCTACGTACTAAACCACACCCTGCACGCTTCAACCACTCTCCCCGCGGGACTACCGTTAGGTATTACTTCGCGGGGCTGGTTAGCTATTTATGCTCTTCTTTCGCTGTCTTCCGCTCCTTGTTCCAAAAGTGTTGCCGGTTGGACTTGGTTGCTCTCTCTGACTCTTTCCAGCCGCCTAAGTTCCTGTACGATTATCGCTGCAACAATATTTTCGGGGGTTGGTATTTCTCCAATTTGTTCCTCCAGTGCACTGTGCTCTATATGAAAACGTGGGCACTGAAAAAATACGTGCTGAGCGTCTTCTGAGGCCTCTCCGCAATTTGGACAGTTGGGAGATTCATCGAGCCCAAACCTGTTGAGATACGCTCGAAGCAGCCATGTCCGGTTAGGAACTGGCTAACATAGAAATCTACCTCTCCGTGTTTCCGGTCCATCCATTTTTGGATATCCGGTATAAGTCGATGGGTCCATCTTCCATTTAAGGACTGGTTCCATCGCTCCTGCCATGCTCTAATGCTTCGCTGTCTTTCTTCCAGCTTGATATTTTTGACTGACGCTTGAGGTTCCTGAATTTTGGCGTCGTAGGTCTCTTGTAGCTCGATAGCCAAGATATCCGCTGGTAGCATTCCCGCGATGACAGATACCGCCTCGTCTGACACCGTACGAAAGGCACAGCATACTCTCAGCGCACATAATCTGTTGACAGAGTTTATCCTTCTTGCGTAGGTCTTTTTCGTCATAGCTTTGGCCCATATGGGTGCCGCATACATAAGGATGGACTGCACCACTATTGATAGAATAAGTCTCCTTTGTTGCCTAGGTCCTCCTATATTTATCATTATTTTTGGTAAGGCACCGCTCACCCGAGCCGCTTTGTCACACGTTCTTTTAAGGTGCTCCTTGTAAGTGAGCCTCGCGTCGATCATCACATTTAGGTATTTGAAAACCGATTTTGATGTCGTATTATGATCTCCTACTCTGATGGTGATTTCCTCTCTTTTCTTGTGGCTGCTTACCAATACTGCTTCTGTTTTATGTTCGGCGAGCTCTAACCCGACTGCTGCCATCCACCGTTTGAATTTTCGGATACATTCATTTGCAATATCCTCTATTTCCTCTAGATGTTTTGCAACCACGACAATTGCAATATCATCGGCGAAGCCTATGATTTTTCCCTCATTTGGGATTCCAAGCCTTAGAACCCTATCATACATAATGTTCCAAAGGATAGGGCCTAATACCGATCCTTGTGGAGCTCCGCCAGATATGTGGTACTGCTTTACTCCATCGTCGGTATCGAAGAGCAGAAACCGTTTCTCGAAGTAGCTAGTAATTAAGAACCATGGCACCATCATTGAACTAAGCGATAGCACTATGAGTCCCCAATTCGCAGAATTGAACGCGTTTTTGACGTCCAATGTTAACGGCACCGTATTTTTTTGCACCGCCTCTCCATCTCCTGCCCTGAATAGCTTCTTCCAAGGCTGTAGTTACCCTTATTATTGCGTCTACTGTAGAACGGGCTTTCCTAAAACCGTACTGTTGGTTGGAGAGTCCCCCGGCTTCATCAATTGCCACTTCTATTCGGTTGCATATGATTCGCTCCAGTATTTTACCCATTGTGTCTAACAGGCATATGGGACGGTATGAAGAGGGCTCGTCTGGTGGTTTTTTCCCTTTAGACAGCAGCACTAGACGTTGCTTTTTCCATTGGTCTGGAAAAACTCCTTCTGTTAGACACTTGTTGTAGAGTTCCATTTTTGCGTATTTGTTTTAATGGCTAATTTAAGGGTCTTGTTCGGTATGCCATCCAATCCAGGTGACTTGGTATCGTCGAATCATCTGCATACATCCAGAAGTTCCCTTTGCGTGACAGTTGGGATGTCCTGTACTTCCGGAGGTGGCTGTATACGCTCTGCTGGTGTTTGAGGTGGAAACAACCCCGATACAATTTTCTGCATAAGGAGAGGGCATGAGGGGGAGGGTGCTCTAGTGCCTTTGAGTTTTGCCATTACTGTTCTGTAGGCGGTGCCCCAAGGATTTACATCTGCTTGCTCGCAGTGTTCCTTAAAGCTATTGGTCTTACTTCTGCGGATGGCTAGTTTTAGCTCTCTTCGCCTATCTTTGAATTGCACCCGTAGGTCCTGATGTGTGGACAAACCTCTGGATCGCTGGAATAGTCTTCTGGCTCTATGGCACTTGCTGCGTAGCTCTGCTATCTCTTGGTTCCACGCGTATGCTGGTGGCCGGCGATTTGTTGACGTTTTCCGGACCATGGATGCGTGCAAGCCCTAGTTACTTGTTTGGTAACCTCAGCGGCCATAGCGTTTGCTGTTCCTGGTCTTATTGTTGACCCTGCAAAAATCAGCGCAAAAGTATCTTCATCCATGGTGCTTGTTTTCCACCCCATTTGTTGTGCCTTCCTTGGGCGTTCCTGGCTTGGTCTCCTAGGTTGTACTTCAAACAGGATGGCAAGGTGGTCGCTGTGAGTATATTGATTACTGACTCTTCAGTTGGCGCCTCTCGATAAGGAACTAGTTGCAAAGGTGATATCAACTATGTAGCCTACCCCATTTCTACTAAAAGTGTTCTCACTTCCTGTATTTAGCAATATTAGGTTTAGTGACGATACGGCTTCTAGCAGAGCTTTTCCCCTTCTATTGGTCCGCGCGCTGCCACAATCAGTGGCCCATGCATTGAAGTATCCAGCTATAATTGTTGGGCTACGACCTCTAGCATCATCCACGAGCCTATCAAGCATACCTTGGAACTCCTCAATGGTGTTGTTTGGAGATGCATAACAGCTATAGACATGTACTCCTTTGACCTTTGCTCACACGAAGCCTGTTCCAGGTGTCATAATTTTTTCTTCAAATGCGCAATCTCCACAGGAGCTGTGGTGTACTGGATATATACGACGGTAGTAAGGCCCATTCTCACATATGGTTCACTAGTATGGTGGATGGTACTTGAGAAGCAATACCAGCTTTCAAACCTCATTAAAATCGAGAGGGCAGCTTGCATCAGAGTCATGGGATCAATGAGAACAACACCAACAGCGACAATGGAAACCATGCTTAGTTTCATTCCGCTTGATATATACTGTAGCAGTCTGGCGGCCAAAGCCGCTATAAGACTGATAGAAGGTCGATTGTGGTCATCGGGCCTTTACGGCCATGCCTTCATTCTGTCTCGATGGAGGACTATCAGTGGATCGACGGAAATCGATCACATGAACCCTACGCTTGCATTTGAAAGGAGATTCAATACAAGAATTCCTGACAGAATATACTGGAAGAACCGAAGAACGATTAAAAAAAGGAGTTGACGTTGACGACTAAGATGGACGTTGGCATGGAAGCCGGAGTTTATTATGAAGCCCTAGGAATAAACCACTCCTTTAAAATAAGCGTCTTTCAGGCCGAAGTCACAGCCATCATACAGGCTGCTGAAACTATACGCGGAAGTAATATCGTTGGTAGGACGATCACTGTCTATATAGACAGCCAGCCATTAAAGCTCTGGACTCTGCTGTAATTAGGTCGAGGCTTGTAAAATAAATAAAATATATAAATATTTGGCGCAACAGCTCTTTAAGTGCCAGGGCCTAGCTTCTCGCAACCACACATGTTGTGTGCGTTATATTTTTTACACGAATGGAAGGGACCTACAGTTCAGTGCAGTATCCGAAGGGCAATTTGTCTTGAGAAGCTTTTTCGAGACAACAATACTCTCGGATGTTTGTCAGACGCTCGCGAGAGGTGGGACCGTGAAAAAACTTTTTGGTGTTTTATGGAATACGAACTTGGAACCTCACGCCTAGTGATCCGACACACTAACCACTTACGCCACGCCATAACTTGTCGAGGCTTGTGAGGACCTGCAAATCCCTCTTAAATGAGATATTAAGAGACAATGTGGTCACTCTCTGCTGGGTACCAGGGCATATGGATATCGAAGGAAACGAAAGGGCTGGCGAGTTTGCTCGAAAAGGGTCGGCGCTGCACTTATCGCGGGCCCTCCTTTTGTAGTAAACCAAATTAGTTGCTGACGGAAGAAAATAGGAGATGAGGCCATCGGTCGAGCAAACAGACGCTGGGCTTATCTGGAAACATATGCAACAGCCAGGGCGCTATGACCGGCCTTCAGCAACCAGAGATCGACAAACAAAAAACAAATATTTGGCGCAACAGCTCTTTAAAGTGCCAGGGCCTAGCTTCTCGCAACCACTCATGTTGTGTGCGTTATATTTTTCACACGAATGGAAGGGACCTACAGTTTAATGCCGAGTCCGAACGGCGATTTGAGAAGCTTTTTCATGACAACAATACTCTCGGATGTTTGTCAGACGTTCGCGTGAGGTGGGACCGTGAAAAAACTTGTTGGTGTCTTCTGTGATTCGAACTTGGAACCTCATGCGTAGTGATCCGACACACTAACCACTTACGCCACGGCGCCCCCGGCGAGATCGACCTCTCTGGTGAAACTTAGTCATTATAGTGCACGGGTCGTTTCTGTCACAATTACTGGTCATTGTGCAATTGGCGTCGACTCAGTGTGCTACATAACGACTGCTGTAGAAGTTGCAGGGAAGAAGAAGAAATTGAATCTATTCGTCACCTGCTGTGTAATTGTCCTGCCCTTTCCATCAGAAGAATAAGGACTCTTGATAGTTACTTCTTCTCGGAGCTGGAGGACTTAGACAATGTAGAGCTGATGGACCTCTTGAGATTCAAAACACTATCTGGTTGGTTCTAACAACAAATAATTTGGCCACAATGGACCCGAACTGTTGGTCTAAGTGAGCAGTGACTCTTTTTGTCACAAGGCACACATCTACCAAACCTAACCTAGGTAAGGTTGAAGTGGCTGCCAGCAATCATACTTAGACCAGTAGTCGGTCCTTTGTGATACCACATAGATCATGAAATCCTTATATTTTCGCTAAAACCATTTTGAACTTCTGATGAAGCGTAAAAGGCAAAGAAAGAGGAATGCTCAGGAGATTCGTGCGCCAAAGTTCATTAACAATGCGCATGGCCAACTTCTTGTGGATGACGACATAATTATGCAGAGGTGGCGGCAGTATTGTGAAGGACTTTTGAATGAACAGTTTCCCCGGCTATACTTTCCAAGAGCCGCCACTAACTCTGAAGAAATACCAGACATTATAATCGAAGAAGTTAGTGAGGTGGTCAAAAAACTCCAAAAAACGAAAAGCGGTTGGGCCAGATGAGATCTGGAAAATAATGGGAGTTTAGAAAGCTCAGAACTCTCATCTCTATGAGAGGTGATCCAATGCCGAATCAATAGGGGAAAAGCTACCTTCTCCCTGTATACAAACCTATGTACAGATGATCATGGACATGTACGAAGGAGCAAAGGCAAGAATAAGATGCCCCGCTGGAGTAACCGAAGAGTTCCCAATCAGAGTCGGAGTGCACGAGGGGAGCGTCTTAAATCCTTTACTCTTTATTACAGTCATTGGCCATCTGCTCGAAGGTAAAGTGGCGGATCCCAAGGTTCACCAATTATTCTTTGTTGACGATGGAGCCATCATAAGTGAGGATCCTATATCCCTGCAACGAGCACTTGATGTGTGGGTGGACGTTTTCGAGGGAAATGGGTATCGTATTAGTTCAAAAAAGACAGAGTGCTGTCCGTTCTCTGATCCACTCAGGCCTTTTCCAAACATTTATTTGAACAGTTCTTCCCAATTGCGCAAAGTTCAAATATCTGGGATCTATGATCAATAGCAAAGCAACCTGTGATGACGACATCAATCATCGCATAAGAGTAGGGTGGGTGAAATGACGGGAAAACTTCGCTATCTTCTGTGACCGAAAAATTCCCCCAAAACTGAAAGGAAGGCTCTACACCGCAGTTGTGCGTTCAGCGCTTACATACGGTTCACAGTCTTGGACAATGTACAAAATGTATGAGAGTAAATTAACGGCAGCTGAGATGAAGATGCTTCGCATGACAGCAGAAGTGACAAGGCTTGATCGAATAAGAAGTTCGAAGATCCATGGAAGCCTTCACCTCAAAGAAACCATCTCACGAAAAATAGAGCGCAACAGATCACTTCAACCTAGTTAAAATGCAATATCAATGAACGTTTCAAAGACACCGCGAGGCAGGAGATGCAGGCCTATAAACGCCTGGAACACACAAATGCTCAAACAGGTAGAAATTCTGACCAGTACTCCAATACTTATCATCCAGTCATACATACGATGGAGAAAGTTGTCGATTATCATATAAGGGAAAAGTTCCTTATACATGATCCTCTGCATGCAAACCAATTTGCTTATCAACCTGGGAAATCTACGGAAACAGCCATTCATGGCTTAACATTATTGATTAAAAAATCATTAGCTGCCAAAGAAACAGCCCTATGTGCCTTCATAGATATACAGGGAGCATTCGACAACACTTCCTATGAGGCTATCAAAAAGGCTATGATCAGGAAAAATATCGCTCCTCTGATCATAAACTGAATCCTAACCATGCTATGCAGCAGGAAGATAAGAACCGAGTGCGGAGGCTCGCATAAAACTATAATAGCTACCAGAGGTTACCCGCAGGGAGGAGTTCTCTCTCCCCTTTTTTGGACCTTAGTTATTGACGAACTCCTAGAGCTACTTGAAAAATCGGGTTACAAAGTACAAGCATACGCAGACGACATTGTCATCAGCGTCAGAGGCAAATTAGAGGACATAATTTCTCAACTAATGCAAGGTGCCCTCAATTTAACTTCCGATTGATGCAGGACAAAGGGACTTACCATCAACCCTGGAAGAACTATACTTGTACCCTTTTCCAGGAAAAGAAACCACACTCTCAAAGAAATTAGACTGGAAAACGTCCCAATCGACATCCAACGAAGCGAAATACTTAGGTGTTATACTTGACAAGACGCTCACCTGGTTACCGAGAAAGCGACAGGAGCAATGTTTATGTGCCAGCGACTACATGGTAAAACTTGGGGGCTAAAACCCAAGATAATATATTGGACGTACACCGCCATTATCAAACCCATGGTCACCTATGCATCGTTGGCTTGGTGGCCAAAAACCTTACAGGCCAAGACTCAAGAACAGTTGAATAAAATACATCGTCTAGCTGGTCTGAGTATCACAGGAGCAATGAGAACGTGCCTACGGCAGCAATGGGAGCAATGCTTAGCCTCGCACCGTTGCACCTTGCAGCACAAAAAGAAGCTATGCTGAGTACTCTTAGGCTACCCAAGATCTCGGACCATAAAATCGGCAACTTTACAGGCCATTTGAAGATTCTAGGTTATATTCAAAATGACCCTATTCTCAAAATCCCGGATGCTATGATCAAGAAATACCGGTTCTCCAGGATATTCAATGTGGACATAGGTGACCGCCACACATTGAGGAATGAAGGACTTGTAGTCTTACCAAACTCTCAAACTTGATACACAGATAGTTCCAAATTGGAAAATGGTAGCACTGGCGCAGGGGTTTATGGACCCAGGTTCCAACGTGCGGCTGCGCTTGGGAAATCACCAATAACATTTCAGGCGGAAGTCCATGCGATCGAGCTCTGTGTACGAGAATGTCTGCGTAGAAGAGTCGAGGGTACTCGTATCTATATCCTCTCAGACAGCCAGGCAGCACTTATGGCTCTGAAATCGTCCACGCTAGGATCAAAACTTGTATGGGACTGTCTAAACCTACTCGAAGATCTCGCATCGAAAAACAGAGTCACTGTGGCCTGGATACCAGAACACAAAGGCTTCGGGGGCAACGAACGGGCGGACTGCTTAGCGAGAAGAGGCGCTAGTCGCCCACTAGTCGGTCCTGAACCCTATTTTGGAGTCGCACGGAGTAGCGTTAACATAAAAATAAAGAAATGGGAAGATGATCATCATGCAGAGTACTGGGCCAAACTTAAGGGCCTAAGACAGGCAAAGAAGTTCATTAATCTCAACCGCTGCAAGGCTAAAAAGCTACTCGAGCTTAGGAAAGCAGACCTAAGAACCTAAATAGGCTACTTGACTGGTCATTGCCCACTCAGGTACCATCTGCACAAGATAGGAGTAGCAGATACAGACGAATGGCGGCTATGTGGAGAGCAAAAAGAGACGGCAGAACATATTCTTTGTGAATGCCCCATGGCCGCAAGAAAAAGACTTCTCCATATCGGAAGGGCTTTATTGAGTCCCTCTGACTTCTGGAATATTGAGCCTGGGGCTTTGTTGAGGTTTATCAAGTGCCTTAACAAAGCTCTCAGCTAAACAGCAGGCTGGCACAATAGATCTTATAGGTCGCAGTGCGTACAAGGCCCTAGTAAAATAAAGTAAAGTATCATCCAGTCCTAGCTCGAGATATAACTGGTCCAGGATTGTGGCGAATCCCAGACTTTTTACTTGCAATAGACAAGGTTTCGTATATCTGGTTACCTAATCTGATTTATGTACATTTTGAAGCAAATATTATTATTTTTAAAGAAGCTAAGCAAGTCTATTCTTTCTCTAATCCGGATGAGTGTTGCGATATGATCTGTCAGTGATTTGTGTCATTAAAAATCGAATCTAAATCTGTTATGATTTCTGTAGGAAACCTATATGTACACTTTTCTGGCAAATTAGCATTATCAATTTCTTGAATCGTTCTGATGTTTTTCAACCGTTGTACATAATTGACTCGGAATTTCCTAAATGAACTTGTCATACGGTAGCCTGAATTACACCACCAATTAACGTTTGCATCACATTGCATGTATCTTACTACCTAGTGGCTATCTGATTGAAACCAAACTCCAAATAAGATGAACTTCTACACTTACAGTCGCCTGGCGGATTTATCTAAGTCATTAAAGTCACATAACATCCAACAAAATTAGTCAATAGATTAAGAAGTTCCCAAAGCGTAAACGACAACTTGTAGGCTTGTGAATCAAATGTCAAGGGAAGTTTTCAACTTGTTCTCTTCCCTAATCAGTAAATCTTGTTAAAAAGTAAAATAAGGAACTTAATTAGAATGAGCAGTCAAATAAGCTCTTCAATTGGAGGGAAAATTTGCAATTGTCGTGTTGAATCGCGGTTGTTTTTTTTTTTTTTTTTGTCTTTTCATTGCCATGGATTACAGTCATGTGTGACGGTAATGACATAACCCAACACAAAATATGGACAGAATTTCTGTCGTATTATGATGTTTGGCTGACGTGTGTGCTTGGGAGTTTGTTATGCCTTTCGATTTCAGCTGTAGGTACATACCTACACCTACAATTTTGAACCTCTGCTTCATTTCTGTTTTTATTTCCAAGGAAGTCTGATTGAATATTCATGCGTTTTGTGAACAAAAAAAGTCATAAACTCGGGTTAAGGGGTTCTTTGTTCTTAGATGGGATCAACTTTGGTTTAGATGGAATTATGGGATTCGCGTCGTTAAGTTTGAAATGTAAAGCAATGGCCGGCTATTGAATTCCCAAAGCATTATACATACGTTCGGCATCCCAATGACCTTCAAGATGCCTGTTCGCAACTTCTCATAAACATAGCCTTCCACCCAGTTAAAGTTTGGCGTCTGTTTCATTGTATTTTCTGCGGGTAATGATCCCTTCTCGTAACCAGGTCAGCATGCCAGTGTCCTATTATCGATCGAACAATCTTCTTGTATATCATTCACTGCTTCTAGGTCCAATTACCTGTATTTGAGCAAAATGTGAGCTAAACACGCTAAAGCTCAGCTTTTGGCCTAAGCTGCCTATAAACGTCGATTATACTAACCACCGCTGAAGGCTTCGTCCATTACGCACAATTACCAGCTTTTGTCACACATTCTCTCGCATCAGTGACCAATTTGTGATCACTGACCGATCATCGATTACTCGCAGATACATTGTTTTCTGTTTAGAAATCGCAAGCAAGTCTTCGTTGGTAAACATTAATCTTCAGCATCCTGTCACTTGAAGAGTAATTTGCATGCAAAATCAGATAATTTCGAATTAATAGCCTTAAACTAATCACATGGCAAAAGAACGCAGTAACGTCAGTGGTTTTGGCTTATGGTTTCGACCCAAAAGGTCACTCATACACAGAAGTTGCGCCAAACAATTTGGTGCAGCATATCGGCCAAAAGATAAATTGCTTCATTGTATCATTGCACACAGTGCAGCTTAGAATCTCAGCCAGACAAAATGGTAAAATTTGCATAAAGTTCTTAGCTTTTAACTACTGTAGTACTACCTATTACCAAATACAAAACGAATCTGACGGATGAAGTGCATTGGGTAACTCGGAAAGACGGAAACATGTATTGTATGTAAATTTTGTTCGTATCTTTTTTTCCCTTTTCGCTGCAGTTCTGCGCTCTATGATTATGGATAAGAATGCTGAAGTAACGTTTAGAAAAATTAACGGTCGTAATCGGATATGATATTGAATTCATGCTGGTAGATGGCGCAGTGATTATTATTAAGTGTGCTATGCTGTGGGAGGCGTTTTTCTATTGTGGTGTTCGTTTTTGTTTTTTTACCGGGATGAATTCTAAGAGAATTTTCACGTACATAGATGTGGAGGAAAGAAATTCAAAGCTTTTGTAGTTCAGTGTCCCTGCAATGTGCGATGTGGCTCAATATTTAGTATTTTGTATTCATTACTTCCTAGATGCAATTTTAAATGAAAGTTCAACTGGTTATTGATCACAAAACATTAAAAAAAAATCGTTACTGTGGTACATCTATTGGAGAGTGGGCTTCAACCCCTTAAGCATGTTGTTTACGGTAGCTAACAAGGGATGTAGGTCATTCATTCTCTAAAAAAAAGAAGGGTAGTACACTGAAGCCTCCACATACGCGAACTCAAAATACACGAATTCTCTTATACGTGATTTAATTTTTACGAACTTTCCTTCACATATGCGGTGCTTGTACGTGGTTCATCAAAAATTCGTCGCAAAATAAAACTGAGAGCAAGTTGAACTCTACCTTAAGAATCAGAACTTAGAATTCAAAGTGTTGCTTATTCTCGATAATGCGCCAAGTCATACTCAGGCCATATACACACAATTCCAACCTAAAATTTGTGTTTATGCCACCATATCATTAAATAAATAAATATTTGGCGCAACGGCTCTTTAAGTGGCAGGGCCTAGCTTCTCGCAAGCACTCATGTTGTGTGCGTTATATTTTTTCACACGAATGGAAGGGGCCTACAGTTTACTGCCGTATCCGAAGGGCAACTTGTTTTGAGAAGCTTTCTCCACACAACAATACTCTCGGATGTTTGTCAGACATTCGCAAGAAGTGGGACCATGAAAAAAACATTTTTTTATCTGGAATTCGAACTTGGCACCTCACGCGCAGTGGTTCGACACACTAACCACTTATGCCACGGCACCCACCCGCCATATTACTGTTACACTAAAAAAATGTATCCACGCCAAACTTTTCGCATGATATTAGAAGCTACAAATAGACCTAACTAACCCACACTTTGGGTTAGTTAGGCATAAGTACAACATTACTTACTTACTTAGGTGGTGCTACAGTTCGAGGTGAACCTGGGCCTCAACCAACAAGCCTCTCCATTTAGCTCGGTCTTTAGCTAATTGCCTCCAGTTGCGCACACCAAGTTGGTCGAGATCCCCTTGAACGTGAGCGCGCCACCTACGGCGAGGATTCCCCCTACTGCGTCGTCCCTCAGGATTAGATTCGAGGACTCTTCGTACAACATTGCAAATGCAATAAAGAACATCATCCATCCTGGTGTGATATAAAAAACAAAACAAAACTATTATAGGCAGAGTGTATTATTATTATTATTTGTGTAGGGTTGTTTTGCACTGCGACCTAGTGGTCTATTGTGCCCCCTGCTAATACCTTGGGGAGGTTTGTTCCCTCGTTAGAGTCCCCCTCGCAATTGCAATTCCTGAGGAATTTTGTTTGAAGGTCATATGCTCTTACTTTGCCTTGGCGAGAATAGTTCACCTTAGAGCTCTTTCTCCAGACCAGTTTCTTTTAAGAATCTGAGAATGAGAAGTGGGTCCATGGTTGGCATATCCTCTTCTGATACTTGGTATTTGCCCAAGTATTTCAATCTTTTGTGGGTCAGTGCCCCACAGGACTCCAGAAGGTGTTCCGGAGTCTCACATGACTCGTTGCAGAATCTGCAAAGGCCTTCATTTGTTATACCTAGTTTCCGTAGATGCTCCCTGAGTTTGCAGTGCCCCGTTAGGAAGCCTGTTAGGATCCGTAGGTTATTCTTGCTAAGGCAGATGCAGACTTCGAATCTTTTCCGGTTGTAACATCCCAGTAGTTTCTTAGCCTGCCTCAGGCCTGTGGTGTTGTTCCAGGTTCTTGCCCTGTCTTCTCTCTCATATGGTGTGTTCCCCCATTCCACAGAATGGTTCAGGTCTAATGAAGGGTTCTGCGGCCCCTTGTCTTGCCAAGGCATCCGCTGCTTCGTTACCTTTTATCCCGACGTGACCGGGTATCCAGTAAAGTGTAACTTCATTATTTCTGCCCAGCTCATTAAGTTTGCATAGGCATTCCCACACAAGTTTTGACTTAATGACGTAGGAGTCAAGTGCTTTGATAGCTGCTTGGCTGTCTGACAGTATTGCTATATCGCAGTTGCTGTATCCCTTTTCGAGGCTGAGTTGGATGCATCTGTTAATGGCACATATTTCAGCTTGAAAGATGCTGGTTTACTTGCCCATAGGTTCTGAGTGCTTGGTCCTTGGCCCAAATACGCCCGCCCCTGTTCCCTCTCCAGTTCTCGAACTGTCTGTATACCACTTTATCGTGTGGCTGCCCAGTCCGTACATCGTGGATTCGTTGCTCCACTCTTTCTTGTTACTTAACTTTGTACTAAAGTTTTTCCCAAAGTTAAATTTCCTGATACTGTCGTCCCTGGGGACGGCCAGAAGGGGAAGTTTTTTGAGAAGTGCATCGTATTCTCTCATACTAACACATTTCTCCCTTCCGATGCCTTCTTTTGCCATCCTTAGGATCGTTCGCTGCGCATTTTGCTCCACTACAAGATGGAGCGGTGTTAGTTCTAGGAGTACTTCCATGGCTGCAGTTGGACACGTTCGCATGGCTCCAGTGATGCAGAGGCACGCAAGTCTTTGCACTTTAGTGAGTGTCTCCCTCGTAGTGACTAGACTAGTTCGCTTTGTCCATGCTATTGCTCCATAAGTGATTATTGGTCTCACAATGGCAATGTACATCCATCTTAGAATATTTGGACTAAATCCCCAAGACTTACCCGCTAGGCTCCTGCATATCATTAGAGCACGGGTAGCTTTTTTGGATATCTCCTCTGTGTGTTTCTTCCACAAGAGTTTGCTATCTAGGTGTAATCCTAGATATTTCACTTCCTTTACCGGAGTCAGTATCGTGCCCGACAGTCGGATTGGCTTCAGTTCAAGTTTTCTCTTCCTCGTGAACGGTACTATTGTAGTTTTGGCCGGGTTAATATTAAGCCCAGCTGTGCTGCATAGGGTTTCCTCGAATTTCCCCCTGGCAATCAATACAATGTCATCAGCGTAGGCTTGACAGTTAATTCCAAGGCTTGTTAATTTTTCAAGAAGCTCATCCACAACAAGACTCTACATTAGGGGAGATAACACTCCTCCTTGTGGGCATCCTCTTGTTGTGTTGACCTTGATAATTCCATGTGAAGTTTGAGTTTCTGCTGATCTTGCTCTCAGCAATTCATACATCCACTTGGATACTGTTCTGCTAACTCCCTTTCTGTCAAGGGCTCGTTTAATAGCTTCATGTGAAGTGTTATCAAATGCCCCTTCAATGTCTAGGAAGGCGCAGATTACTATCTCTTTTGTTTCAAGAGCACTTTGGATTGTTTCCGTCAGCTGATACAGAGCAGTCTCGGTGGACCTGCCCGCTCTGTATGCATGCTGACGATAATGCAGTGGGGATGTATTAAGTACATCCTCCCTTAAATGGTTGTCCACAGCTTTCTCCATTGTTTTGAGAAGAAACGATGTTAGGCTGATCGGTCTGTATGACTTAGGCTGTGTTGGGTCCTTCTTCCCCATTTTTGGTATAAACACAACTCTCGCCCGTCTCCATTGGTTTGGAATATATCCCAGTGCAAGACTGCTTTTTGTTATTCTGCCCAGGTGTGGTAGTAGTTTTTCTTGCCCCCTTTGCAATAGGGCTGGTATAATACCATCCGCACCCGATGACTTGAAAGGCTGGAAGGAGCTAATTGCCCACTCGATTCTCCCTCTGGAACAGATAGCCCCTGCAATCTCCCAATCTTGCTTCCGAGGTCTGGTCGTGTTGGTCATGCTCCCGTCACAGGTGTTCTGCAAACTTCCGGGGAAGTGAGTTTCTAGGAGCAGTGATGCTCTTTGTTCTTCATCTTTAGTAAAGCTGCCGTCAGGCTTTTTAAGGGATGTTGGCATTCCCCCGGATTTTGCAAGGGCTTTATGTAACCTGGCTGCAGCAGGAGTACTGTTTATTGTCTCACAGAACTTCCTGAAACTTTCCTTTTTCGCCCTTCTTAACTGAGTGTATAGAAGACAATGTGGGCGGCACTCCCGAATGCAATGAAGAAAACATGCTTTTACTTGGCAAACGGGTTGGAGCGTAAGGCTTTCAAGACCTGAAGCTAAGTGATATTTATGAGTTCCTAGAAGCACACGATACTGAGCTATCAATCCAGGAACGGCAGGAACTGATAGACCTGGATGGGCAAGTCGAATAGGTTGAAAATAACTCAGATCCAGTAAGAGAAACTGACCAACTGTGCATCAGAAATTGATGCCGAAAGTTTATGAAGCCACAAATATTATAGACTCTACTGATTCTAATTTGAAGAGAAGTTCAACGAGCACAGCAGGTCTACTTAACACGAATGCTCTATACAAATTTATGTTCGAAGAAGGAAAAGAAGAACCATAAAACAGCCAAGCAAGTTCTTCAAACATGTTGATGAGTATCAAGCTGGTACTTCAAATTCATGGTTAGGTTAGGTTAGGTTGGAGTGGCTACCAGCTGAGAATCGCCAACACACTTGGACCAATAATAGGTCCATTATGATACCACGTGGATCATGGGAAAAAATTGTTCTACCTACCCGTTAAAACCATTTCGAGCTTCCAATGAAGCGTAGAAGGCTCTTAATATCAATATCTATCAGGTCGCCTAAATCGTTGTAATAGGGGGGTCCTAATTGAAGTTTCCTTCTACGGGAGAGAGCTGGGCAGAAACAAGGAATTTGAGGAATAGTTTCTTCCTCTTCTACATCCATGCAGCTCTGAACCCCGAATTTTCGAATGTTAGGTAGATATCCAGATACATACTATATCATCTATATATATATATGTATTTCTACATGTGTGTGTTCTGAGACACCTAGGTCAATTCAAATGGCTTTGTCCTATTTAGCCTTCGCACTATGTTTGCGTTGTCTAAAAGTTGTACTACCTCAGAGTTAGTGTTTTGTTGAAGCCTTGATTCATGCCTTCGTGCATTTTTCCTAGTTTCATCGGTGACACATTCCACTCCTAAATCCCTGTGGAGGTCATTATTCCTTATGTACCAGGGTGCATTAACGATATTCCTTAGCACTTTGTTTTCAAATCTTTGGATGATGTCTGCGTTGCTCTTTTTGTATGGAATGCCATATGTCCATAAGCTTATTATAGATTGATAGTGACGAATCCTTTCCCATCAGCCAATACATTTTTCTGTATTTTATTTCCAATTCCGTTTTTTTTTTTCTTTTTTACGTGTTCTTTCCATCTCAGCTTAGCGTCCAGGGTCATTCCAAGATATTTTGCTGTATTTGCGTACAGCACTACTTGTTGGTTGATAGTTACCGGGATATAATTTATTCTTCTGTTAGTGAAATCTGTGTGCACTGATTTTCTTTCATTAAGCTTCATTAGCCATTTTACTGTCCAAATTCATTTCATTTTGTTCACAGCTGATTGCAGTTTCTGCGTTGATTCTATATTATTCTTTCCTACCGCTAGGATTGCAGTGTCATCAGCAAATGTGGCCAAAGTGCTGCTTTTAAGCTCTGGGAGGTCACCAGTGTATAGGAGGTACAGAATGGGGCCCAGTACGCTACCTTGCGGAACTCCTGCTTTAATTTCCATTAGTTCTGAGTACGAATCTTCCTGTTTAATTCTGAAAAATTTTCCGCTTAGATATGATTCTAAGATTGCAGCATATTGTTTTGGTAGGAGGCATCTTAGTTTATGATTTAGTCCTGCATGCCAAACTTTGTCAAAAGCCTGAGCTACGTCGGGAAATACTGCAGAGCAGACCTTTTTTTCTTCTAAAGCTTTTTCAATGATATTAACTATTCTGTGGACTTGATCAATTGTTGAATTTTGTCTTCTAAATCCGAATTGATAATTTGGAATCAAGTTTTTTCGTTCAATGATGTGATTAAGTCGTTTAACAAGCAGTTTGTCGAAAAGTTTAGATATGACTGGCAGTATTGAAATTGGCCTGTATGATGACGCTTCGTTCGGTGGCTTTCCGGGTTTAGAGATCATTATTGCTTCAGCCACTTTCCATAGGCTAGGAACATATTTCATTCTAAAAGCAGCATTGATTAAATTCGTTAGTTTATTTATAGCTTTCCTTGGTAACTGCCTCAATATTTCACTAGTTATAAGGTCATAACCAGGACATTTTTTCGGGTTAATGTTATTTATAATCTCATTTCTCACTTCGCTTGGAGTCGTGAGTCTTATTTCTTCACTTTCTTCTCCGACTGTTTCCGCAGGCATATATATTTCCTGCGTGTGGTTGAAATACACTTTTTAAGTATTCTGCGAATATTTTGGCTTTGTGTTCGTTACTTCTAGCCCACTTTCCTTCGACTGTTTTGATGGGTGGTATTTGTATAATTGGCCTTTTGGTGTTTTTCATTGCTTTCCATAGCGAATAATCAGTGGTGTTTTCGTTGGTTAATCCTCTAAGATAATCGTTGATTGAGTCTTCTTTTAAAGTTCTAATTTCTCTTCTTAACTGTTGAGTAAGATTATTCAATTTCGTTTTGTCTCGAAGGGTTCTAGTTTGCTGCCATATTTTTCTCGCTCGTCTTCTATCCGTAATAAGTTCTCTAATTTCCCTGTGATAGTTATTCCCTTTAATTTTGCTTTTAATTTCTGGTGTGTTCATCCAGGCTGATTGTTGTATATCATTAACAAATTTTTCGACTTCTGTTTCCAGGTTTTGAATATTGATTATTATATTGCTACCCTGTAGTTACACGAATTCAGAATTGAGACATGAAACAAGAGAGATAAGACACTAGTTTTTGTTTTGTGTTTACTCTTTGCCCTCGTTCTTCGGTCTTGCTGCTTTGACAGAAGTATGCAGGTATAGAGATATCTCGAGATATTGGAAGAATCGATTATAATCGATTATATCTTTCGAATGCGCTCATTACTAATTTTAACAGTGAAATGTGTTAAAGAATAACATATGACTCAGTGATTAGATTCTAATCTTATTTGTGAGCCGATATTGTTTTGATCTTCTCTCCATTTTCAGAGATTTAAAAAATACTCAATATTATAAAAAAAAAAAATATTTGGCGCAACAGCTCTTTAAAGTGCCAGGGCCTAGCTTCTCGCAACCACTCATGTTGTGTGCGTTACATTTTTCACACGAATAGAAGGGACCTACAGTTTGATGCCGAATCCGAACGGCGATTTGAGAAGCCTTTTCGTGACAACAATACTCTCGGATGTTTGTCAGACTTACGCGAGATATATTATATCTCCTTCGAAGTGCTTTCATTTAATATCTGGGGTTTGCTTACACCAATAACTGCAAATAGCTCTGTAGGAAGAATTCTGAAATCAGCGATATTATCAGCCATGGCAAATAGCCAAAACTGGTTATGAGTGTCAACACCGACGAATTGGACAGAACGTCGCAGTGGGCAACAAAACTTCGAGGTAGTAAGGGACTTTGTCTACCTTGGTTCTGCTATAAACTCTAAAAACAACATCAGCGCAAAAATCGAGCGAAGGATAGCTTTTTCCAATCGCTGTTTTATTGGCTTGTAAGGCAATTCAACAGTAAAGCCCTATCTCGAACAACTAGGGAGACTCTGTATAAGGCGTTGATCATCCCAGTCCTGAATTATGGCGCTGAAACATTGACTTTATTAAAAGAGGATGACGATATCCTTGATCGCTTTAAGGGGAAAATTATTCCTAAGATATTCGGTCCCGTTTGCGCTGACGGGTTTTGGAGGAGAATATTCAATCACGAACTATACGATCTGTTCAGCGACATCGACCTAATCAAAAAACTGCGTATTCGATGTTTGCGATGGCTAGGATATGTAGAGCGAATGGGCACCTTCGTTCCAGCCCACAGAGTCTTCAAATCTAACCCGGAGGGACGACGCAGTAGAGGAGATAGGTGGCGCGCACAAGTTCAAAGGGACCTCGACCAACTTGGAGTGCGCAACTGGAGGAAATTAGCTAAAGGCCGAACTAAATGGAGCGGCTTGTTGGTTGAGGCCCAGATTCACCCTGAACTGTAGCGCCACCTAAGTAAGTAAGTAAGATTATGTGTCGACCCAGTAAAGTGTCCTCAAATAAAAATATTTTCTCACGCTACGTTTTTGTGATTAACTCTTCCTGCTCCAACTACGTATTATATAAACTTACTTTTGAGGATATTGTGTGATGCTTTTCAGTTCCCCAGAAGCGAGAATTTTAGTTTCAGACATATGAAAATACGTATCACCAGTTGTCATCATTTTCTCGAAAGTGCGTCGACTGTATTGTTGAGCATTATGTGGACTTGACATGATCTCAACAGGCTCAATAAACTCGAGTGCGCAGCTTTTATGCCATTCGGATTTTATAAGAAAATATATTCAAGTCGTTCTTCAAAGATCGTAGCAGTCATAGCCCCTAAATATAAAATTGTGTGACCCGTAATAACGGGTGTCCGCCGGGAAGGTATACTACTTTGTTTGTTTATAATTTTTGATTAAATGAAAGAGAATGGATATTATATTGATAAATGTTTTATTTAATGTCGGCAATTATGTATGGAATACAATAACAGGTAAATGTCCGCCTCTGCAAGTCTCACAAATGCGAGCCCTTTTGAACACATTTTCCATTACAGTCTCACACATTTCACGCGGTATTTCATTAATTTCATCACGAATATTTTGTTTGATTTGCTCAAGCGTTTCTGGTTTGTTTGCATAAACCTTGCTTTTCAGATATCCCCACAAAAAGAAGTCAGGAGCAGTCAAATCAAATCCTTGTGCAAAATTGTGGCCAAAGTTGTTCTTTGAAGACCAAGCTCCTGAGCACGGCGTCGAATTGAGGTTGATGGATTGTTTTGAACACTTCCTTGAACAGCAGTAATGTTTTCAGCCGATCTTGCAGTACGTTGTGGCCCATGCTTGGGTCTATCACCTACAGACCCTCTTTCTTCGAAATCATTCACTACACGATAAATAGTGTGTTTTGTTGGCATGTTGTTTCTCCTAAAAATTTCACGTAACTTTCTCATCGTCACAGTAATCGATGATTGATTTTGATAAAATGTTTTAACGATTAAAACACGTTGGTTTATCGAATATTTTTCCATAATAAATTTGCCACGTGTCTACTTCACGACTGCCAAATATGAACTGTCAAGACTAATGTTTACCAAAATGGCGGCAAAACAAAGTAGTATACGTTCCCGGCGGACACCCTGTACTGTAGATGTTTGCCACTCCGTTCAAATTTGGCCACACAAGTTATATATTCTCAGCCAATGGACTTGTTCGAGACCTGCCAAAGTTATAAGTTTCGGAAGCTGAAATCGAAAAACAGATGCCTTTCGATTTTCATCATGCTATTACTATAATACAACTATTTGGTCATGTGACTGGAAATATTGTTCCCTCTGTTGAATGATCGATATGCCTAGTGCATCGGTGGTCGTTAAAAAAAAAATACTGTGAATCAGAAGCAAAGACAAAAAATAGCAAAAATTCCCCATTACCTGGACCCTCAGTTATCTGGATGCCATCCCCGAAGTTTTTCTAAAAAATAATTAACTGAGTTTCAGATCACTAGACCAAATCTTTCTCTCTCTCTATCTATCTATCGTTTTCAACGCCCGCGCTATGTAAAAACATTTTAAGAGTATTTATAACGCCTTGAGTGCGCGCAAATTATAAAAATTATCAAGCATTTCAGCTGACTTTATTAGTAAATCCGCTAGGTTATGAAGAACATACTAAGTGGGATATCATATGAGCCAAAGCTGGCTCGTTGTAAAAGCTAGTTCATAATGTGAAATAACTATAATAATTCACTACACTTTCGATGACTTTTCATGCCAGAGCGGACCTTAGCTTTAATAATAAAACTTTTTTTTAGCAAGTATAGACCCTACACTTCTTAGTTAAATTTTCGCTTTCATATATGTATTTCAATTGGGCTATAAGATTTTGGCTTGATACCAATGATATTTTCATTGACGTACGCTAGACTTAAGTTCTTCTTAGATAACACTGGCTCTTCAATAGCTTTTTAGTTCAGAGACACTTACCGTGTGACTGATTCCCCTTTCAATCCAAGCTCGTTTATTTTCATACAGATATGTACGAGTATGTTCGTCCTCAGTAGAGTAACTTCAGAATCACTGTCTTATCCTCGTTCATAAGCAAATTCAGTCGCAACCAACGGTAATGACGGTCGATTCTACTCTGTTCTAGGATCATCAGCATGACAATTTCACTTATACAAAATTAACAGCTAATTAGGCCAAAAGTGCAACTCGAGGGTAAGTCACTGATCTTGAGTCTTATAAAAGATCCCAATTCAGATCTAACTAAACTGTTATAGAACGAAGTGCCCAAGTATACGCTGGTCGCCGAACTTTTACAACTCAATTTCCAACGAGCGTCGACCTCCCCTTCCTCCACACAATGTTACAATATTTTACAACAATTTACATTCAACACGTCCATTTCGATCATCATCACTTCTTCACGAAAAAAAAAAAAAATAAATAAAAAATCATAACAATACAACAACAAGTTGCCCACTCTTGCCTCATTAACCTCTGACAGCTTCCTGTGCGCTTGCCTGTATCTTCGTATCATCTTCGGCTACAGCACAACAAGACAAGAACACAACTTAACCACCCGAAAACAACCATGAAACACCGCACACACTCAGACAGCGCATAATAAAACTTTTTCAAATTAATACTTCATTCTATGACCATTAAAAGATAATGCCAAACCAATGGAAGTCCAAGTCTATGATGATCCCCCGCCGCCGCCGCATGTGAAACCTCGAAGAACCTTCATCGTCACCAACCAGTGTGCACAATGATATATGTATCTATCGTTCTGCGAGAGGTGGTAACCCCCAAACCGCAACTTTAACATACCATCACCAGCGACTATCGAGCGAACGGCCTCAACTATAAAGAAATCAAAATTTACATCGTTCTTGAGAGATCCGCTGCAGATTTCTTGAGATTTCTACGCTGGCATGCGATATGGTCAGCCAAGAAGAGCCGTGTGTCTGAAGATCAATTGTTATAAGATTTTCCTATACCCTTCCCCGGATTTCCATTGGCGAAGCTGTTTGTCATAATTCAAGACAAGTTAAGGCCTTTTATCTTGATCTTGCAAAAATCTAAGGGATTGCGCGAGGCTTTTATTTTTACGACGCACGATCAGCACCACCCTGATGCAGACATGTGGCCTACATTTCGCTATGAATGGTCTCCAATTGTCGTTTATTTGTCCAGAGTAGCTCACATAAACCACTCAAACGAAATCGAAAGGGAGAGTGATCTGGGCTTGAGCTTCACAATGTGCGTGATGGTTGGGCGCAGCACCAGAATTATGTCATCATCCCCACTAATGGAAGTTCTGGTCAGAAACTCCCTCGTCAGCCCTCTCTAATGATCAGAAACTGCTGGCGTGATGAGAGAATGAACTCTACATCCAAATTGAACAGATTTTCCAGCTCGCGCGCGAAAAATTTTCCCCAACCGAATCTAATATAAAACCGCGGCGCCAAATTACAGCCTGTTCAGTTAGTGAGAATTTTCAATAACAACAGGTAGCACAGAGTGGTATACAGATTGGCATCGCAGTGCTAGCGGCAAGGCAAAGCTTTTTGACTTCATTTTACTAGCCAAAAATATTTGCGTGGAATTTCGGGCTTTTAGATACGCTGAAGTGAGATATGCGCGACGGTTGGTTCCACTGAGTGGATACGCGATTGAGGGTGGTCCAACGGAAGGATAATAACCTAGCTTTTGTGTGTTAAGTGTGGGTTTTAATAAGTTGCGTGATTCACACATGAATGCCGTCTTGTGATCAGAATTGTTAAGGGTGACTTGTGTGCTTATAGAAAAGGAAGTTATGAAAATCAAAGTGGAATTATTATTGTTCGTGTGTTGGTACTTGCAAAAGCATCTGGTTGCCTCTTCGTTTGGAAGTACGATCATTATTGTTGAAGATGCCAAAGGTATGAATAAAACTCTAAAACTAATAAGGGTGGGACTGGAATAAGTCTTAAGTTTATGATCCTAATCACGTAGTATTTTCTATTTAAAATGCTTCAAAGAACGCATTTTAAAATATAAAAGAAAAAAAGTTCTAAAATGCTTCTTCACTCCCTAAACCCAACTTTAAGTGCTCGTAATGTACTCGAATTAATTCCAAATTTACGAAGTCTATCTGGTAACGCCCCAAATGTATAGCTTACTTTGTTGCGAATCAGGACCCTCAATAATGTGATCGAGTTCGCGTCATGGCATGTCTCACTGTTTCTTAGGAATCACTTCTTGAGCTAACAGTGAGAGGCCTTTAGGTCTTCATACATTTTTTCCTACTTAAGAAATGCCTGATTTTTTTTATAGTTTGCGCGCACTCAATGGGTTATGAATACCCTTAACATGTTTACACACAGTGCGGACTTTGGAAAGGATAGATAGAGAAAAGAGAACAATTTTTAATGGTTTTTGAAGCTCAGTTCTTTATGCTTTAGAAAAACTCCGAGGGTGGCGTCCAGGTAACTGAGGAGATTTTTATTACTTTTTGTCTTTGCTTCTGATTCACAGTATTTTAAATCGCAGCAATCTTCAAATCTTTTTAAGAGTGAATTTGCCTATCTTAGTTGTGGAGTTCATTAAAATGTGTAACTCGTTCTATTTGTTTCTGCGAAACCCGCTCACCCTACGAAGACCTCTTCCTTAAAACTATTCACTCCAATGTAGTCTGGGACACAATATAGTTTTATATTGTTATATTAGAAATATTAGAAAATCACCCTACGAAGATCTCTTCCTTGCAACTATTCACTTCAATGTAGCCTGGCACCCAATGTAGTTTTATATTGCTGCCATCTAAGAGCAGATTTCATAGAAGTTTAACGCCTTTGTTGCTATCTGACTGTCTGCCACAATCACAATATCCTGCATATGAAAGCTTCTGTCCAGTTTAAGTAAGACACGTCCTCATTGCACATGCATTTTCACCTGAAAGATGGTGTTCGATTCTGCTGCCGAGTTATTATTTGCTTGTTATTTGTTTTATCTTGAAATATCTTGGAGAGATATGTTTCCTTATTAGGTTAGGTTAGGTAGATCGGTGCCTTGTGACAAGGAGTCACTGCTCACTCAGACCAACAATACGGGTCCATTGTGCCCAATCATTTAACCCTGGAAACGCTGTAAAGAAAATCCGCCGTTAAAACCACCCAGAAAGTGATATGAATCTCAGGAGGTCCGCTAGCTCACCACTACCCAAGTCCTCCAGCTCCAAGAAGAAGTAACTACCAAGAGTCCTCATTCTTCTGACGGATAGGGCAGGACAGTCACACAACAGGTGAGGAACAGATTCAATTTCTTCTTCGTCCTTGCAACTTCTGCAATAGTCATTATGCAGCACACCGAGTCGCTCCGCGTGAACGCCAGTGGCACAATGTCCGGTAATTATGCCAGAAATGACCCGTCTGTTATAACGACTAAGTTTTACCAGAGAGGTTGATCTCTTCTTGCTGCAGGCCGGCCGTTGCGCATGTTTCCAGATGAGCACAGCGTCTGTTTGCTCGACCGGTGGCTTCATCCTCTATTTTTTTCCGCAAGGAAATGGTTGGGGTTGCTACAGAGGGGAGGGCCCGCGACAAGTGCAGCGCCGACCCTTTCCTAGCAAGCTCGTCAGCCCTTTCGTTACCTTCGATATCCATACGCCCTGGTACCCGGCACAGGGTCACCGCATTGGCTCTAGATATCTCGTTTAACAGTGACTTACAGCTTCTCACATGTGAGAATGGGTCTTACAACCGCCGTGTATATCCAGTACACCACAGCCGGTTTGAAGCCCTACGTATTGCTGAAAGCCTTTTTGCAGGAGAAGAAAGCTATGCTTGCTTTTTTAGCGCGTTCGGCAATATTTTTCTTGCAGTTAAGTTTGGAATCTAGAACTACGCCCAGATACCGAGTTGAACTTGAGATACTTAGTTCAATGCCACCAATATTTGGGGATCTGAAGGTAGGGATTGATCTCCTCTTAGTGAAGAGAACTACCTCCGTCTTTGAAGGATTCACTCCCAGCCCTTTGCTGTTGACCCAGTTATCCACTAGTTGTAGCGCGAAATTGAGCCTTTCGCTTAGGACTGGAGGAAATTTTCCCGAAACCAGGATAATGACATCGTCCACATAGGCCGTTACGTTGAAGCCGTTTTCCTTCAGTATTACCAAGATCTTATCCGCCACAAGGAGCCATATTAGCGGGGACAAGACTCCACCTTGGGGTGTTCCTCTGCAGACTCTTCTCCGGATGGTTACATCTGCGCAATCCAGTTGCAGAGGCCGGTGTTGAGATGTGCTCTGTGCAGACTGTTCAGGATCGCGATAGAGCTTACGTTGTTGAATACACCTTCAATGTCCAGGAACGCCCCAAGAGTGAACTCCTTGAAGTGGAGGGATCTTTCTATGCTCGATAGAGGGCCGTGTCTACCGATCTGCCGCAGATGTAGGCATGTTGTGATTTAGATAGGTAATCATCGCCGATCACACCTCTTATATACATATACATCTGTCAAACGTTCCAAAGTTTTCAGCAAAAAGGACGATAGACTGATAGGTCTCAGGTCTTTTGCGTTTGTATGGCTCGCTTTCCCTGCTTTGGGCATGAGAACAACGCGCACCTCCCGCCATGCTTTAGGAACATAACCTAGCTTAAGGCATCCTGTGAAGATACGTTTGAGCCATGGAATAGCAATATCCACTGACTCTAGCAGCATCACAGGTCGAATGTTATCCATTCCTGGTGCCTTATATGGAGCAAATGATTTAATTACATAAGCTATCTTGTCATCATCTATTATATAACCCACCTCTTCCGCGCTTATTCCCGATGTCGTCTCTGGAATGGTTAGATCATCTCCGGAGATTGATGTTCATCCGGGAAAGTGAGTACTCAGTAGCATATCCAGCGTTTCCTCGTGTGATTCTGCCCAGGTGCCATCGCTTTTCCTAATATTGGATTCCGGCGTTGGTGTCTTGACCAGGTCCTTCCTTAGGCGGGACGCTTCGTTTGTTGATTCTATAGATGTGCAAAAGGACCTCCAAGAGTTCCTCTTTGCGAACCTAATCTCTTTCTTGAGGAGCTTCATGCTTTCTTTATAGGTGGACCCCTCGACGACCCCGTCCTTAGCGTGGTTCCACCCTACTCTTGAAATACGAATGAGTTCCGCTATTTTATCGTTCCACCATGGTGGACGCCTTTTACCGCTAAGCCTACTAACCGGGCAGGACTTCTCGAAGGATCGCGTAAGGGAACCAGTCAGTGCATCGACTGGATTGTCAACTGCTTCAGTCGAGTTGAGGTCCTCAGTGGGGTGGTACACTGATTTTCTCAGTTCTCTCTTGAATTTTGATCGGATTTCTAAAGGTCCCCTCTAGAATTAAACAAAACTTCGCCTCTAGCATTGATGTCGGTGCTACCCCACAGAGTATGGTGGGCATTGGCATCACATCCCAAGACTAAGTTTTCCTCACCTTTTTGAGACGCTGATATGAGCGACCTCAGATTTTCCGAGGGGACGTTGATGCCGTCATTGTATGGTAGCTACGCAGACGCCACCGTGCAGTTTCCATTCACCCCTCTCACGTTTACTACTGTCAAGTCGCCGGAGCTGAAATGAGATAACATTAATATATTTAAACTATTTTGGGCCACGATACAAGTCCTAACCTTGCCAGTGTCGCTTCTATAATATACATTATAGTTTTTTGACCCTAATCCCATCACGCGATTGTTATGAATCTACGGTTCTTGGATTAGGGCCAGATCCAGCTTCAGGTTGTCGGAAGCGACCGCACTATGATGAAGATTGATTTGCACTACCTGCATCGGTTGTCGCAATCTCAACTTCCATAGCGTCAGTCGCCCCATCGTTCTCCGCGCGCTGAGTCCGCTTTAGGAGCTTTAGATTTACCTCTCCCGCTCCATAGCACAACCTCAACTGCTTGTCTGCCAGAAGTGAGGCCGGGGGTTCATTCATAAGAATGATGAATCCCTTGGTCCCATTCTTCGCCTCTTCCTCCCCGACGACCTCCCAGCCCTTCATATCAGCAGAATCTTCCCTCCCTTTGGTTTCCGGGGACCCTCGGATGGATGTGCTAGAAGCCGCTCCTCCATCTCCAAAGAGATCTCCTCCTCATCCGAGCTAGCTGCCGATGGTGGCTGCAGCTCGGCCAGTACCGGTATGCCCACGGGTAGCGTGTCTGCTTCCGGACTGGTGTTGTTTGTTTGTTTTCATTTTTGTTCATCGTTTTTGTTCCCACGAGCATGGCCGAAAAGTATAATTCGCCCCGCCAGAGCCCCCATGCCGGGGTAAGGCATTTACTAGACATAGACCTCGCCAGGACATCTGTGAGAGCTCGTTAGTGGTTGGTTTTGTGTATCCCCCCAACCTTTCATCTTTCGGCACGGTTTTAAAACGCTCACACCACCGGTAGAATTAGGGAGATCATCTCTTGGTTTTTGGACCTCAGGTAGTCTAGGAGTCCAGCACTCGCCGACACACCTCCGCAGAAAATATTCGGCCCTACTTAAGCCCCAGCACCACGACAAGGTGGATAGTCATCGCTGGGGTTGTTTCCTCATTAGAGTTATCCTTCGGATTTGCCTTTGAGTGTCCTACACTCTTACTTTGCCTTGGCGAGAATAGTTCACCTTAGAGCTCCCTCTCCAATCCGGAGTCTCTAAGGAATCTGAGAATAAGAAGTGGATTGGCATATCCTCATCTGATATTTGGTACTTACCCAAATATTTCAATCTTTTGTGGGTCAATACCTCACAAGACTCCAGAAGATGTTCCGGAATCTGCAAGGCCTTCAACTGCTTTGTTTATTTTTATTAAATGATCCCTGAGTTTAAAGTACCCCGTTAGGAAGCCTGTTAGATTGTGTAGGCCATTTTCGCTAAGGCCGATGCATACTTCGAATCTTTTCTCGTAGTACCATCACAGAAGTTTTTTAAGCTTGTCTCTGACCTGGAGTATTATTTCAGACGCCCTGTCTTCTTTCTTTCCTGAGTTCTGAGTTCTTTGCATATGGTGTGTCCGCCTATTCCTCAGAATGGTTCAGATCAAGTGAAGGGTTCTGCTGCTCTTTATCTTGCCAATGAGTTTGCTTCTTCATTACCCTTTATCCTGACATGAACAGGTATCCAGTAGAGAGTTACTTTATTGTGTCTGCCCAATTGATTATGTTTATGAAGGTATTCCGACACAAGTTTTGACTTAATGCATAGGAGTCGAGTGTTTTGATAGCTGTTTGACTGTCTGACAATATTGCTATCTCGCAATTACTGATCTTCTTTCGATATTGAGTTGGATACATATGTCTTTAGCACATATTTCACTCTGAAAGATGTTGATACTCTTGCCCATGGTACTACCGAATACTCCTGCCTCAGTATCTTCGGCTTTCAATTACAAAGGTATAGAGGTGAGAGGTATATGAAGTCACGCTGTTGAAACCCTAAACATTCCCTGTTTACAGAATATTTTCCTTTTGAAGCGTTAGAATTCTTCTCGATGTTCTTCTTGCAGCATGCGATGTTACTATTTTCAACTGATACTGTACACCGCCAAGACTAATGTACCCTACGAAGTAAACCCCTTACAACTTAAAACTGCTTTACTTAACTAATCGATGTTGCAATTTCTGTATCAGTACAAGTAAATCTTGCTTAGCAGTGTGGGCTTACTTACTTGCTTACTTACTTTACTTATGTCCTGTATCCCCTTGTGGGTCAAAGGGCCTCTACTACACCTACGCGCCATCGTGTACGGTTTCTGGCAATGTGTCTGAGTTCTCCCCAACTTTTCCCTAACTGCCGTGCCTCCTTCTCGACTGTTCTGCGCCATGTTCTCCTCGTACCGCCAGGTCTTCTGCCATCCTGAGTCAGATGGTTCCATTGCATAGCATGGTTCGCTATGGAACTGTCACCCTTACGGAATGTGTAAACAATCCACTGCCACTTCTGCCGTTGGATGGTTGTGCCTACTGATTCCTGACCCGTTCTCTCGTAAAGGTGTTCATTAGAGATACGATTGGCCCAGAAAATTCTTAAGATATTGCGTAGGCACCTATTAACAAACGCTTGCAGCTTTCTGGTGATAGTAGTGGTCACTCTCCATGTGCTGCAACCATAAACCAGCACGGATTCAACGTTGGAGCGGAACAATCTTATCTTGGTGTTCAAACTGAGTGCATTACTTCGCCATATTTTGGACAACATCCCGAACGCGGGCTTTGCTTTGGCGATTCTGTTGGCTATATCCAGTTCGGTTCCACCATCGCTCGAGACAATACTCCCAAGATACTGGAAATCCTCTACTCTCTCTACCGGCTGTCCAGCAATGCATATTTGAGCCGATGAGTTTGTTCCAAGGCTGATAATTTTAGTTTTTGCCGTATTAATTTTCAGCCCGACGACGCCTGCCTCCCTCTCCACATCTGCTGTCATTTGGTGGAGGTCCATAATTCTGTGGGAGAGTAAGCATACATCGTCTGCGTAGTCAAGATGTTTCAGTTGAGATGTAAGAGTCCATCGAATTCCTCCGTTTCCCGTCGACAAAGCTGCATGAAGCACATCGCTAATCACCAATAGGAAAAATATTGGTGAAACTATACAGCCTTTTCTTACCCCACTTTGGATCTCAAATTCCTCAGACAATCTCCCTCTGTGCAGAACGTGACATTTGGAGCCTTCATATGTGGCCTTGATAATAGCAATTAGTTTATCAGGAATACCTCTCCTGCGTAAGGCACACCAAATAAACTCCCTGTTGACACTATCGAACGCCTTCTCAAAATCGATGAACAGCAGGTGCAGTGGCGATCGATATTCAACACACTGTTCGATGATAATCCGCAGGGTGTTGATGTGGTCGGCACAGGAGGATCCAGAGCGGAAACCTGCTTGTTCAGCATCGAGTGTGTCTTCGAGATGTTGTTTGATTCGCTCCAGGATGATTTTAACTATTATCTTAGCTACAGCAGGCAGCACGCAGTTTCCGCACTCCATTAAATTTCCTTTCTTAGGAAGCTTGACGATCATTCCCTTTTTCCACTCATTAGGAAAGCTCTCAGATTCCCAAGCTCTATCTATAAGTGGAAGCAGAAGCTCAGCCGATGTTGTTGGCGCTGCTCGTAAGAGCTCTGCTGGAACACCGTCAAGTCCTACCGCCTACTTCTCACCTGGGGCATCTCAGTCTGACTTGGGAACATATCGCTACCGAATACACGGTTCAAAACCGTAGCAAAATGCTCTTTCCATCTCTTGAGCTGGTCCTCATCCGAAATTAGCAAGGAGCCGTCTAGGCTTTTCTCTGGGTATTGGCTGGAGCTGCGACCACCTGTCAGCTATTTCGTGATTCTGTAGACGGTCCTGCTGTCGCACCTCCGTGCTGCTTCTTCTGCTTCTGTAGCCAGCGCGTTGATGTAGTTGCGCTTGTCACGTCGCACGTTACGCTTAACTTCTCTCATCTTCATGTGATATAGGGACTCCAGCTCGCTTCGCCCTGCTGCTGAGGTAGCTGCAACGCGAGCTTTCATCTGTTTTCGTTCGTCAATCCGTCTCCAGGTATCCTCGGAAAGCCACGCCCTTATGTCTTTCCTGCAATCGACCGAGAATTCTTTCAGCACCAGATGTAAAAACATTTTTCACAGCACACCAATGTGTCTTGGATGGTTGCGGGCATTGAGCTGCTGATTGCTTCCACACCTTGCGAAAGTGCTCCCTTAATTGTTGGCGTACTGAGGGATCACTAAGTCTATCGATGTTGAACCGGGGTATTTTTGTGTTGTCGCGGGATCTTCAAACTGCAGCAGTGCGTAGTTGGAGAGTAGCTATCATAAGATGGTGTTCACGTACTATCCCCACATCTGCCCCTCGTCTGTTTCGGACGTCCAGGAGACTACTTCTAAAGCGGCGGCTGATAGCAAAATGGTCAATTTGGTTGGAGGTTGCTTGCCTGTCGTTGGAAACCCAGCTGACTTTATGGCAGGTCTTGTGCTCAAACATGGTGCCGCCTATCACAGGGCGGTTGGCATTGCAGAAATCCACAAACCTTTCGCCGTTGTCATTGCGGTTGCCTAGACCATGTTTCCCGATTACATGTTTGAGCCCTTCGTTGTCATTGCCTACCTTGGCATTCAAATCCCCCATCACTATGACAATGTCTCCATTTGGTGTTGTGTTGAAGACGATACTTAAGAGGTTGTAGAAGCTCTCCTTTTCGTCCTCAGACGAACTATTCGTTGGGGCGTAACACTGAATGATGGTGACGCGTCATACTCTAGTCCGGAATCTGGCCGTCAAAATCCTATCACCATGAGACTGCCAGGAAATTATGCCCTTGCGTGCTGTTGTTGTTAATAGTAGTCCGACTCCATATTCCAGCGGACTTCCGGATGGTCTTCCAGAATAGAGTAGTACAGTGTTACCCGTTGGGGACTGGTACTCGCCCGCTTCTAACCATCTTACTTCACTTACCCCCAGAATGTCCAGTGTATATCGCATGAATTCCTTTTCCAGTTGGAGGAATCTGGCATTGTAAGAACCTTCGCTACCCGAGTCGAGGAGCGTCTTTACATTCCAGAAAAATATTTTTGTCCGGGTACAATAGCCATAAGTCGTCAACATGTGATCATTCCTTATCCGATGCATAGTGTCGGTTTCTGTAGCGAGTAATTTTCGGTAACGCAGGTTGCTGGCCCACGTTACCTAGCCTAAAATCAAGGCCCTAGAGAACCCACACTTTCAATTTTAGCCTACACGTGTAAAGGTTTATACGTATAGTTGCCCGGGGACCACCACTAGGTCCCCTTTTACGTGTTTGTGCCAAATGCCGCACTCTGCCGGCTCTTCTGCACCGCCTATCCGGGGTGAATTTGAAGATTTTTCGGGCTGAACCGTTGGGCTCCATCCGCTCTACATGACTATGACCTATCCATCTTAGTCGCTGTATGTGAACTCTTTTGTCTAAGTCGATGTCATTGTATGTATAGACCCTATAGTTCCGCATTGTACCTTCTTCTCCACTCGCCGTCTATGCAGACGGGACCAAAGATCACTCGAAGAATTTGTCTCTCAAAGTAACAAAGGGCATTCTCATCCGATTTTGACAAAGTCCATGCCTCAGCGCCATACAGCAGGACTGGTTGGTTGGTTATGTCCTGTATCCCCTTGTGGGTCCTAGGGCCTCTACTACGCCTACGCGCCATCGTGTACGGTTTCTGGCAATGTGTCTGAGTTCTCCCCAACTTTTCCCTAACTGCCGTGCCTCCTTCTCGACTGTTCTGCGCCATGTTTTCCGCGGACCGCCAGGTCTTCTGCCATCCTGAGTTAGAGGGTTCCATTGCATAGCATGGTTCGCTATGGAGCTGTCACCCTTTCGGAACGTGTGACCAATCCACTGCCACTTCCGCCGTTGAATAGTTGTGCCTATTGGTTCCTGACCCGTTCTCTTGTAAAGGTGTTCGTTAGAGATACGATTGGGCCAGAAAATCCTTAAGATATTGCGCAGACACCTATTAACGAACGTTTGCAGCTTTCTGGTGATAGTAGTGGTCACTCTCCACGTGCTGCAACCATATAGCAGCACGGATTCAACGTTGGAGCGGAACAGTCTTATTTTGGTGCTCAAACTGATTGCATTGCTTCGCCATATTTTGGACAACATCCCGAACGCGGACTTTGCTTTGGCGATCCTGTTGGCTATATCCAGTTCGGTTCCACCATCGGTCGAGACAATACTCCCAAGATACTGGAAATCCTCTACTCTCTCTACCGGTTGTCCAGCAATGCATATTTGAGCCGATGAGTTAGTTCCAAGGCTGATGATTTTAGTTTTCGTCGTATTAATTTTCAGCCCGACGACACCTGCCTCCCTCTCCACATCTGCTGTCATTTGGTGGAGGTCCATAATTCTGTGGGAGAGTAAGCGTACATCGTCTGCGTAGTCAAGATGCTTCAGTTGAGATGTAAGAGTCCATCGAATTCCTCCGTTTCCCGTCGACAAAGCTGCATGAAGCACATCGCTAATCACCAATAGGAATAATATTGGTGAAAGGATACAGCCTTGTCTTACCCCACTTTGGATCTCAAATTCCTCAGACAACCTTCCCCTGTGCAGGACTGGGATGAATAGTGTCATACAAAGTTACCTTAGTAGTTCGAAGTAGGTCCTTGTCACTCTATGCGTTTTTAGCCCATAAAAACAGCGATTAGCGAGAGTAATTCTTCGTTTGATCTCCCCACTGGTGTCATTGCGGAGTTCACCATAGAGCTTAAGTAGACAAAGTCCTCTACTACCTCAAAATTATATCTCTCTATTGTGGCGTTCCATCCAAGACGCCGATGTTGGGTGTCCTGTTTTGTACCTATAAACAGCACATATTTTGTTTTGCTTTCATTGACCGCTAAAGCCCACTGACCTGTGTCAATGTCATCGGCGTAAGCAGTTGTGCAGACTTGTAAAAGATTGTACCTCTGATGTTGCCTTGTATGTTTCGTACAATTCTTTCAAGTATTATTTGAAAGAGATCACATGATAGTGCGTCACCTTGTGTAAGACATTTCCTGACATCGAACAGTTCGGTGGTGCTCTTTCCGACTTTGATGGAGCAGCGAGAGTTCTCCATAGTAGTCCTACACAGACGGACGAGCTTGGCAGGGATGCCGAGACTAGACATGAATCTGTGTAACTCGTCTCTATATACGCTATCATAGGCAACTTTGAAATCGATGAAAAGGTGATGGGTATCGATTTTATATTCATGGGTTTTTCCAAGATCTGCCATGATGTGAATATTTGGTCAACGGTGGACTTTCTCGGTCTGAAATCGCTCTGATAAGGACCTATCAGGTTGTTAATGTTCAGTTTTAGTCGTTCACATAATACGGCAGACATGATCTTATATGCGTTGTTGAGAAGACTTATACGTTTGTAGTTGACGCTGTTCAGAGGGTCTCCTTTTGTGAGGATCGGCCAAACGATGCTGAGCAATGTGAGCCAATGGGTCGTAAATACTAAAAATTCGGAAAATATCTTAAGACAGATGCCCAGCCCCAATCCTTGCAGTTAAACTCTCCTTTGCTGGTATTTTTTTATTTATTTTTCAATTAAAAATCAATAGCCGCAAGAGAGTTGATCAGTTTGTTGAATACTAAGGCGTTTCCAGTTTGTATAAGCTACAGTCGATTACTGATTTCTAATGGTGATTATACTAGAACAAACGCTCTCCTTTTCGTCTAAAGCTATCATCGGCAACCTTCTTTTCATACTAGGACATTGCTTGCGGATTACACTTTCAACTGAAACCTCTGTGGAATCGAAGATGGAATCGAATCACAAATTACTTGTCTCATTCAGAACTTTAATACCCGAAGTCGTTCACACTATTGTGAACCTTTCTTCGACATTCGTTGTAACTTAAAAGCTTTGACCTTGGCAACTCCGATTTCGTTATAAGTGACTCTGATTACAAAGATAATGCATCATGCGAAATAAAAAATAAAAACGTAACACGATCATGATCTCATGAAATCTAATTCCGTATCTTTAAACTGAAATTGGCCAATTTGTAAGCAAAACTAACATTGATTTGCCTTGTCAAGTTCTCAAGATTTTTTCAAGTTCTCAAGCCTCCGCATGACATCGGTTGACCTCCATTAATCTTTCTTGAAAGGTTTTAACTATTCTATCTCAGAAGGTTGACGGACTTCCGAAAGTGGCAATAGACTCCAATCCGTCAGCCAACCAACCATTGTTACCGTTCTTTATTTCCGTAGATAACAGCACCAATTAGCCAATGTACGAGTATCTATCTTTCAGGAACAACAAATGCGTTTTTAATAGTTCGTGTAACGAACATAATGACACTCTTGGGAACAGTTTTCTTATATTCACATGAAATCTCTTGACACGGTCCATGGAATCCCGGTTCGTAAAACCATTTCATCGCATCTCCTCCTCCATACCATTCCACCACAGTATTGCACCTTTCAACCATGAAATCCACTATCAATCTTCTTACCCGCAGATACATTGGCGCGTAAGATATGTATCTACAAGTCAAGCATTGCCTAACAAATGTATAGGAATCGCTTACGCGGATCTTGACTGATTCAAATTGGATTAGTCAGGTTGGGAAAGTCCAAAGCATTCGGTGAACGCCATAAAACAGCGATGAAAAAAGTCCCTTGGCAGTGGCACACGCTCTAGCTGAGACCCCAATTAAGCTGTGCACACAATGGGAACCAAGCATTTTTTTTTTTTTTTTTTATAATCGGCCATGTGGTGTATGAGTAGTTAATGAAATCAGTCAAGAAAATCGCGCCATAAAACTTGTGATGGTGACCTTCAAGGTCTAGTAATAGGCTGGTGATGATGCTTTGCTTAGTGGGTGGTTTATGGTGTAAATAATGATTTAACTTTGAGTTTTGGGGGCGCCTTCTGCCCCCGGTTTCAATTGCAGCTTGTTTTCGACGGGTGTTGGCTGGAAAGCGTGTCGCACCACACTGGGTGCGAAGGACAATAGCCTGTGAACGAGTCGAGGATTGTATGCGAGAGTGTGGCCATGAGAAGCGGTTTATGTGTGAAGGGTTCAACTATCGGTTGGACCCCTCGGGGCATGGCCAGGGAGACTGTGAGCTGATAGAGATTCCTCTGGCCCAAATGGACTTATATTCTAGTCCACATCAGAGGGATTCGAATTTGTTGCGCCATCCTGACTATGATTACTATGAGAGGGACCGTAACGCTCCATCGAGTTGTAGGAAGAATCCCTGCAGGGATTGCCCTATACCACCGGTTGATAGCCCGCCGGTGTACTTCAAGCCCTATCATGAAGAGCACTACATTCCGCCGAGCAGTAGTGGGAGCAGCGGCTATGGCGGGGATCGCTATAGACCTAGTGACACATCTGTAGACAGGTACAGACCTCCACCACCGCCACCGCCATCATCTTCACACGTTCACGACACTCGCCCTGATGAACATCACAGCTTTGAGTTCTCATCTCATGGCTACTACGAGCCATCACCACCCAGCAGTTATGGAGGCGAGGTCATCGATCGATATGACAGCATACGCCCCGATGACAGGTACAGACCAATCCGCCCAAGTCGCCCAAGTCGTTGGGAAACTCTTCCATCTGGACATGGCAGCTCCAGTGGCTATGACGACTACCACTCCCGACCAGATCCCGACCGAGGTGATCGTTTCCGACCGCCATATCGCCCTGGACCGGAATTTTCTCCCTATCGTCCGCATCATGGACCACCACCACCATCGTCGCACGGTGGATACCTAGATCGCGATGAGGTCAGTTACAAGAAACCTCCAGCAAAATATGTTCCCTACCAGATTGGTGTAGAGTCCGATTGGGGTTCATATGGTGGCAGCTACGGTGGGCACTCAACGAACACAAAACACTCGAGTTACTGGGGCTTAAAGGATGACCACAGGCGAAAGGATTCACATGGGTTCAACTACTCTGACTTGGGAGGAACTAGAGAGCCTCCGAGAGAACCAAACTCAGCTTGGAGTTATCCCGGTTCCAGGTACGGTGGTCATGGTGCCGATTCGGGAAAAGATCGATACGATTACAGGTATCAGTGGACAAGGAGACCTGGACCAGATGGTAAAGGCTATAATCTTAGTTTGTACGTTTTTTCATGATTTTTTTTTTTTGTAGAATGTTCGGCGAAAACTAGTGAGGGCTTCCGGTTGCATAAGACCGCTATAAAGCACGCCTATACCGTGCCAACGATTACGGAGTGTGAACGCTTGTGCTCGGATCAAAACGGTTTCATCTGTCAAACTTATAGCTACAGGTAAGGTTTGCTAAGTCCTGAAAAATTGTATAAATAATGTTTGCTTCTTCTTAGGTATACGCAAGCTGGACGAGATAATTGTATGCTCTGTGATCGTCCCGTGAATCATTTGGATTACTATGTAGATATTGAGCCTGATCGGGATTACGACATTTATTCGATGTCCGATGACATGGATGTTTGCAAACACCCAGCGAGGAGTGATAATACGGCTTTGTCGGATCCGCGAAATGCACGTAAGTTATAGAATTTCACTGAGGTACACACCTTACTATGTTTTACGTCCCAATACCATTATCAACTGTTGACAACTGTTGACTAACACGTTTTAACTACAATTGGCTTTTGGATTGTTAAGATAGAAGGTGCCTTTGTTTCCTTTAATAAGATTAATAAGATAGTTTAATCGGTATGTCGCACTAATCCTGCTGGATGTGAATCTTCTCTCTAGATTTCAGACGATGAGAAGGAAGTGCATACTATGCTCCTTACCGACAAATAAATTCTTAGGCCAGGTTTGACACATAGAAAGGGCAAGCCAGTAAAAATTGTTGCGACCATACATATATATGTACGTTCTTAGGTTCTCTTACTTACTTACTTAGGTGGCGCTACAGTTCAGGGTGAACATGGGCCTCAACCAACAAGCCTCTCCATTTAGCTCGGTCTTTAGCTAATTGCCTCTAGTTGCGCACTCCAAGTTGGTCGAGGTCCCTTTAACCTTGTGCGTGCCACCTATGGCGATGAGCTTCTCTACTGCGTCGTCCCTCTGGATTAGATTCGAAGACTCTGCGGGCCGGAGCGTTAGTGTCCACTCGCTCTACATGTCCTATCCATCTCAATCGTCCAATCCAAAAGATCTGGCTATGCAAATTTTTTAACAGCATTCTATCATCCGGTAACCTGCCCATTGAGTTCAAGGAGTCAAAAATCATTGCGGTACTTAAACCGGGGAAACCAGCCGACAAGGCCGACAGCTACCGACCAATTGCTCTCTTAAGTGTATGCAATAAGATCCTTGAACGTTTAATATACAACAGAATTGAGGTACCAATTAGCGAAGTTATCCCTATAGAACAAGCTGGATTCCGAAAAGGTCGTAGTTGCACTGACCAAGTACTCGCCCTAACAACTTATATTAAGGATGGCTTCGGAAACAGGCTTAAGACTGGCGCTGTGTTCGTAGACCTTACTGATACGGTCTGGTGTACTGGAATGGTCTACAAACTTTTGAAGAGGGTACGTTGCAAAACAACAGCAAACCTGATCAACAACATGCTGAGTAATCGCTCCTTCCAAGTATTCCTCAACAATAGCGTTAGCAAAACCAAAAAACTCAACGACGGCCTCCCACAAGGATCGGTCTTGGCCCCACTTTGTCTTCAACCTATATACTCACGATTTACCAAACACTACATCCAAACAGTTTTCGTATGCGGACGATCTGGCTATAGCCACACAACACCAGGGCATAGACTCAATTGAGGCCACACTCTCAGCAGATCTTGGCTGCCTGGGAGAATGCTTTAAGAAATGGAGGCTGACACCCAGCAAGGCTAAAACGTGCTAAGCGTGCTTTCACCTTAATAGCCAACTTGCACACATGTCGAAATTTGCTTCAACGGTACGGTCCTGCGACATAATAAGAGCCCCAAGTATCTCGGAGTAACCATCGATAGATCCCTTACCTTTAAGCAGCACTGTCTCAACACCGCAGCCAAGCTGAAAACAAGGAACAGCCTGCTTCAAAAACTTGCGTCCAGCTTCTGGGGATCATCACCCAATACACTTCGAACTGCCGCTTTAGGACTGGTTTACTCAACTGCCGAATACGGAGCCCTCGTATGGTTAAATAGCGCCCATACTACGAAAATTGAGAGCCAACTCCACATCGCAATGCACCTAATCTCTGGAACAATAAGGTCCACCCCAATTCAATGGCACCCAGTCTTGAGCAACATTGCCCCACCATCACTTAGACGAAAGAACGCACTCGTCAGAGAATTTACCAAAATTCAAAACAACCCGAACCTTCCAATTCACATATACTCCAACGAAAAGGACTCATATCGGCTGAAATCTCGAAATCCACCTCTGAGGACAACGACTAGACTGCATTTATCTAACTTCAACATCAACGAAGAGTGGGAGAAAGACTGGAGGAATTTTGCCCCAAATACCTGCAGTAACATAGTTAATCCTACTGTTCGCGTACCAGGATTCTCCCTACCCCGAAAAACGTGGACACAACTAAATAGGATAAGGACCGAGCACGGCCGCTGTAGAGACTTTCTGTTCAAATGCGGAGCAACAGCATCTAGTGCATGTGACTGCGGGGAACCTACCCAAACGATAAGACATATTGTTTCCAGTTGTCCGCTCTCTATGTTTAACGACAACCCCAATGACATCCACAATATCACACCTGATGCCCTTCTCTGGCTAAGCAGCTTAAATACTATTCTCTGACGCTAAATATAAATATAATGTGGTTCTTCTACGATTTATATTGTACTTATGTATGTCTCTTACTTTATCGTTCTATGTACCTATGTGTTTCTTACTCATGACTTAAAGCCATTTCTTTGTGCAATTGTTAATCTGCTATTCGTATTTATAACTTGTTATATCCATACGATAAATAAAAAAAAATCGTCCAATACGCAGTTGGTCGAAGTCCCTTTGAATTTGTACGCGCCACCTACGGCGAGGAGGCCCTCTACTGCGTCGTCCTTCCGGTTTAGATTTGAAGACTCTGGTTCTCCTACCGACCGCAACAAAAATACCAAGATTATATTTGCTGCAAGATATGAACCTAAAAAATATATATACTCGTATAATCAAACCTGTGTAGTGACTCCATCATACTTGTCTTATTCGAAGTAGTGAGCCTACAAACGACAAGGACGATACTACCAAACTCTTTGGGAAGGCCTACAACCAATGCCTAAGGACTGTCTCTAAATATCCCTGGGAAATATCAACGAAAAAATCTTTAAATCTATTTCGCTGTCTTAGCAAAAGTCACTCAAAAGGATTAGGTATACAAATCCGATGGACCCCAGCAGAAAACAGCAATACTGTTTCTAAAATTCTCACAGTAGCAACTTCAGCTTTCCAAAACCTCACGGCTACCTGTCTGAAGAAGCTCTTATGTTCCCTGAAGTCTTATGAAGTAAAGCACTCCTCTAGCTGCTCAGTTCAATTTTTGGTAAGACGGAGACTAGATCTGCTCACCAGTTCTACAAATGCAAAAGGAAGGACGAAAAGTAAATATGGTCTACACTTCTATTTACTTGCTATAGTTAAGCTTTAATTTACAAACATATTGCTTCAGACGACTCCGAAGCTAAATCGTTTAAAACCGACCTTGGTAAGAAACATGCAACAACTCAGCGCTAGGATACTGTGAAATGAAGGTACCTATTCGAGGAGGTGATTAAAATAATAAAAAAAAAACTTTAGCCAACCCTTTGCCTCGAAATAGGAAATGAAAAAGCATTGACGAGTTTAAAAGCGACGTTCAACTTTCGAAAAGTCCTCGTTCAATTGACCGGTATAATCTTACAACACCAAATCTGCCAACTGCTTTAATCATTGTCTCAAAAATATATGGCGGGTTTTCTATTCAAACTACAATACATTTTTTAAAGAACACCTTTCTTCTAGACTGGATCAAGATGCATACAGTAGAACCTAGGTTTACCGAACACCGCTTAACCAAAATCCAGCTTAAGCGGAAAGCTATCTTCAAAATATTTTCTGTTTACTTAAGTGCACACATATGTTTTTCTTTTTTTTTTACATAATTTGCGCGTGTCAAAGGGATTATTCATACTGGTTCTCAATCACTCTACCACAAAGAAGTCACTTTAGCGGCCCCTAAATTAGGCGTGGAAGGAGCCTTTAAGAATGTGAAAGAATGTGAATCAATAATCTACTAGACCGACTCAGAGTAGATTCCACACTCTCCGACTGGATTGAATGTATGCTCAAGACGAGACACATCAACTTGGAGCTGGGTGAGAGCCAAGTAAATGCACTGGCCTCTAGAGGAACCCCGCAAGGAGGGGTCCTATCTCATCTACTATGGACTCTAGTCGCAAACGAGATCCTTTTAAAATTAGAACATCGCGGAGTAAAAGTTGTTGCTTATGCAGACGACATCGTCTTACTTATGTCCGGCAAATTTTGCGGCATAATCACCGAACTTCTGCAATCGGTCCTGAATACCCTCCATAACTGAGCGAGAAGTTGTGGACTGAACATTAATCCAGCGAAAACAGAAGTGGTCTTCTTCATCAACAAAAGAATAATCCCAGCTTTCGGTTCCCTACGACTCGGTGACACTCCACTCCAAGTCTCGGATAAAGCACGGTATCTAGGGTACATACTTGACTAATGACTTAATGCAACTGGCTATTTCGCTGGAGCATTTTTTATAAAAAAAAAAAACGATAAAATAGGGAAATGCATGAAAAATTCTACGATGTTCGAGTGAGGCTATGGAGTTCGCTGAAACATGGACTTTATTAAAAGAGGATGAAGATATCCTTAGTCGCTTCGAGAGAAAAATTCTTCGTAAGATTTTCGGTCCCGTTTGCGTTGACGGGTTTTGGAGGAGAAGATTCAATCACGAACTATACGAGCTGTACAGCGACATCGACCTTGTCACAAAACTGCGTATTGGACGTCTGAGATGGCTAGGACATGTAAAGCGAATGGACACCAACGCTCCGGCCCGCAGAGTCTTCGAATCTAACCCCGAGGGACAACGCAGTAGAGGATATCATCGCCGCAGGTGGCGTGCACAAGTTCAAGGGGACCTCGACCAACTTGGAGTGCGCAACTGGAGGCAATTAGCTAAAGACCGAGCTAAATGGAGAGGCTTGTTGGTTGAGGCCCAGGTTTACCCCGAACTGTAGCGCCACCTAAGTAAGTAAGTAAGCTATGGAGTTCACAATGTCTCTATCACCGCGCGATTATGTACCCTATCTATAATGTGCAGAACAGTCTTGGGTGCACCAGAGCAAATGTGGGCGTTATATTTCAGCTTTGAGCGGATGAATGCCTTATAGATGGAGGCCAGATCAGACGGGGTAAAATATTTTTTGCAACGCTTAAGGAGTCCTAGACACTTTGCAGCATTGTTGGCCACCTCGAATATGTGATCGTTCCATCGAAGATGGTTACTGATGCACATACCGAGAAAGGCAAGCCTTTCGGATTCAGTGATGCAAGTACCATTCAAGGACAATGGTTGAGGGTTTAGATTTCACTTGAGAAATAAAAGACAGCATTTGTGGGCGCCGTGGCGTAAGTGGTTAGTGTGTCGGATCACTACGCATGAGGTTCCAAGTTCGAATCCCAGAAAACACCAAAAAGTTTTATCACGGTCCCACCTCTCGCGAACGTCTGACAAACATCCGAGAGTATTGTTGTCACGAAAAAGCTTCTCAAATCGCCGTTCGGAATCGGCATTAAACTGTAGGTCCCTTCCATTCGTGTGAAAAATATAACGCACACAACATGAGTGGTTGCGAGAAGCTAGGCCCTGGCACTTTAAAGAGCTGTTGCGCCAAATATTTGTATTTGTATTGTGTCTTAGATGCATTCAATTCCACTCTATTGATTGAACCGAATTAGGTTATGCTGTCCAGGTTGGAATTTAATGTGTTTAACATACGTTGTCATTCCTCTTACACGGCCAAAGAGCAGGGAGCAGAGCCCTGGGGAACACCAGCATTTATATGGTGAATTGCAGACTTGAAGCATTCCAAGACGACCTGTATTGAACGGCTCGAAAGGTAATTTCTAATCCATTGAAGAAGAGACTCATCGATGCCATATGCATGCATTTTGGATAAAAGAACCTGATGCCAAATTCTACCAAATTCCTTAGAAATATCGAGCGCAACCATCTTTGTTTCGCCGAAGTGATGGAGAGATTGATTCCAATTCTCGGACAGTTATACCATCAAATCAGCAGTGGATCTGTTGCTAAGAAAACTATACTGCCGGTCATTGAGAAGTTTTCGTGAATCAAGATATGTATTTCATAATCTGACGAGTTATCAGCGTTTCAATGATCTTGGAAAGAATGGACGTAAGTACAATGGATCGGTAATTGGACAAGGAGAAAGATTCGCCTTTTTTAGGGACGGGCTGGACAAATGCTGTTTTCCATCTTCTCGGAAAGAGCCCAGAAAGTAGGACAGACAGAAAAGCCTACACAGAGGTTTTGTCAGTGTATATTTCTGTGGCTACAAGGTAAAGCCGCTTAAGTCGAGTTAGGACAAAATTGAGTTAAGGATGCCAGAAGATGCTCTATTATTCAAAGTTTATGCTACCAAAATTGTATCTTATTACCTAGCTATTAGCAAAAAAAGAAGACTAAAATTTCAAATTCCCATACGTTTTCGCGAAAAACAAAAACGTTAAGCTCGTTTTCTCAGAATCTGTGAAAATTAACTTGGGGGATTTTACCTTGTGGCCACAGATTTAAGACATCTTACAGTTCTTCTTTGTTTACGCTTAAGAGAAACTCCAGGGGTGGCTTCCATTTTATTTTGTTTGTCTTTGCTTCTGATTCACAGTATTTTTTTCACGATAACCGATGTCATAGGCAAATCACCATCAACAGAGAGGATAATTTTTTCAGCCATAAGACCAAGCTACGAGTACCACCAGTGTTATGCATTCGCAGTAGTATTCACACAAGTTTTCGCAATTGATCAGACTGATCAGGATTTAAATTGATAATGTGACAATTGACGACGTTACCACTACACCATTGCCAACCCCCACAGTTGTGTGTTACGATCTGCTTTCGTCGAGGGCGACGTTCTCCTTTGTTCCTTCTTTCTTGAACGGTGCTGCCAAGTAGTCGGCAGTGTGTGCATGGTGTTACCATGAATGAATGAAGAAAATGAATTTTTATAGTATGATGTTCTTTTGGTCGCCAGGTGAACATAAAAGTTGTGTGCTCTAGTGGCCTGCCTGGTAGGACACCGAAAGGTCGAGTTTCTAGGGATCTGCCATGTAGTATCTGTAGAATAGATATAAATCTGCCACCTACCTTCGATGAGCCAACGATTGAAGATTGGATGTAAGTGCTGGATCTTCTATTAAGCAAACTACTCGCCTCTGGATGCTTTCAAATAGATTTAGATAGTGTTTAGGAGTCGAGCTCCAAACGTGAGATCAGCACTCAATCCCGGTCTTACTTGAGCTTTGTATAAAATAAAGAAGTTGCGGCGGTGTAAAATACTTCTTTGTTCTGAAAAGGTAGCTCAACTTCATGGAAGCTGATTTCGCGAAGTTGAATATCTTGCCATGTCATGTTACTCCAGAGTTTACTGTGGCACACAGTAAATGCATGGTCTATTTGGAATCGATTATTTGGTTATCCAGTTGAAGCTGAGGAGCCTCTGGATAATACTATTGTGGACCACACAGATAAAGTCGCGGGGATCAGCTAGTTTGCAATAAAATTTCTTTCGTGTGGCTGCTAGTATGTATGTAAAAACAACTCTGAACCTTAATTCGCACTTCCAATCTTGGGTTGAAGCCCATGTTTACCCCGAAGTGTAGCGCCACCTAAGTAAGTAAGTCCTTATTCCTATTTCGAAGTTTTTATGATTCCAAATACGGTTGGATCCGATTTGTTCGGTAAGGCGAGTTTTTACTGTAGTTGGTTTCATAGAAGCTAAAGAGGCCATCACTGTATTCCACTTGCTCACAGTCGGAGGCCCAAGAAATATTTTCGAAAATAAGAACGTCTGGATAGAACTGAGACAGAAATCAGCAGAGCATAATAGTGATATGTTCCATTGTCCATCACTAGACTCATTGTCGTAATGGGACAAGAGACTGTTAAGTCGCTAACTATAAAAAATTTGCTTTAAGGGTTGGTGGTATGACTGTGTAATTTTCATTTTTTTCATTTTTTATTCATTCATTATTGGGCCTACTTTAAATAATTTAGACCTAGATTTACAGTTTATTAAAAAAAAAAGTATCTTCTTTCAGAATGCTTCTTCCGAGCGATCGATGCCACCCGCTTCTTCAAGTCAATAGTCCGGGACTCGCTCACCGTACGTTCTATTGGTGAATGCGAACTTGAATGCATAAAGTCTTCCAAATTCAGCTGTCGTGCATTTGCCTTCAGATATGGTCCCAGAGGCCATAGTGGTGTCATAGACAACTGTCAACTGAGTGATTGGCCCGTACGTGATATGGATAAGCAACGTCACCTCATATTAGATCCTGCTTTCGATGTATTCGAACGTGCCAGCTACGGCCATGGCTGTGAGATCCAGCCAATCGTTGATGACAAACACAAGAAATGTAAGATATTTGATCCGGCATCCAAGCACATAAGTAACCATTCCCTTACTTTTCAGCAGTATGTTACCTCGGATACGGATCACCAGCGAAGCTCCTATCAATAGCCATCAAAAAAGTCATATCTGTCGCCACAGAAGTGGAATGCAAAAAAGAATGCATTCGCTATCGAGAGACTACTCCATTTAAGTGTTATTCCTTCAGTTTTGGGTAAGTTCTTCAAGGGGATAGTTCGTTAAAGGATACCTTATGTTACTCTTTTTGTAGATCTCAAGCCACAACCTTCAACTGTGAATTGTCCGACATAGACCAGACCGAACTCAAGCTTAACGTCCATTATACTCACACCCATGACCGAGACTACTGGCTCTTCGCATGGAATCCATTCGATTGGACATGCCGTGACAAGGTGAACACCATCGGTGGCACTCGGGTGAATAATGACCGCCGAATGGATATATTCCGTGAGCCGGGTAAAGTTCAAATTCTAAGATGTTGCACATAATGTACAGATAAACAGCAATTCAAGTGCATCAACTGCCTTTAGCATCATCCTACCTGAGGAATAAGGCAAAATTGTACTTTAGATCGTATTATTTGTAAACTTTAGTTTGTAAGCAAGTCTCTCTTTCATACACACAACCCAACGCACCCTTTGAGCATCCCTTTAAAAATAGTCAAAGATGTAAATAGAATATATTTTGAGTCTCAGAGCAAACGATGTAAATAACCAAACACACTCTGAATGCTCCCCATCCTACCTCCTACACCTACTCTTAAGAAAGACCTACAAAACGGATCACTTTTCTGGGCTCATTGTAGTAGTTGTAGTTTATACGATCTATCCAAATATTTATAACCTCTTTACCAACCAATAAAATAAAAGGAGATGTCGCATGGCGCCATTACACCGTATCCGGTAAGCCCTGTCGTGTCAGCAGTCCTTGCGAAAAGAATCTAGTGACGGGTTTCTACTCCTGCGAAATCGATGGAGGTGAAATTGGATCATGGGACTATTGCTGCAAGGCGGATCACCCCTGCGGATACTCTCAGGGGTTTGATTACCCATGGTAGGACCTACAACATTCACCTTTGTCACTCAACATGTTATTTCCTTTCCGTACTTCTAGGTGCTTCGTTGGCGATGAACCGGATCAATGGAGAAAATGCAGCGATCGCTATTACCCCGGCAACAAGACACATAGCACACATTCTGGCATAACACTGCCACCGCACAAGGATAAAAAGAAACCAACCACAGCATTTCAGCGACCACCACGTCCTGGTGGCTTACAAAGTCTGAGTGATTTCACTGCCGCCCGATTGTGGCCCGTAACCTATCTGTACAGTGAGGGACCGCCAAATTCGACGGAGTTTAGTAATTTTGTCGATTGCAATAAGGAGTCTTGTTAGGAAATGGATGTTTCGATATATAAGTGATATACTATGATAATATAAGATGTAATTTAAGGGTTCACCATACTCACACACACTCACGCAGATACACGCCCACACATGCATTTCATAGATTTTTAAGAGATGTAACGCCTTTAAGAGAAAAAGCCGACTTTATTGTATAAAACAGAGCAAAAGTGACATGAAATCAGATAAACAAATCTAATTAACTTCTATCTATGTATGTATTGTAAGAACTTTTTTAACCGTTAATTGTAACTATTTGGACTCAGAACGGAAAATCCGAGAAATACATCTTTGGAATAAAAATATAATTGCTGAAGATATGGAAGGAGTTTTAATTCGAAAATAGCTATCTGCCACCTTGAATTTTTTTTCAGTATAACTTGTTTTCAGTATTTACCCACAGATAGATAAGATAAATCTAACAAAGCTGCTGGAGCTGACGGCCTTCCCGCCGAACTTCAAAGGCAGAAGGAGGTGAGTTGCGGCAGCTCATCTGTGAAATTTGTTCGGACAAAAGTATGCCCGTTGAATGCAACCTCAGCATCGTTTGCCCGATCCTGAAGGAAAAATACCATTTAACTGCACCAACTACAGAGGTATAAGTATTCTCAACATCACATATAAAATCCTGTCTGCCGTATTATGAGAAGACCTAAAACCGATGGTCAACAACCTGATAGGCCCTTATCATTGCAGTTTCAGGCCGAGAAAGTCCACAATTGACCAAATATTCGCATTACTCCAGATCTTGGAAAAAACCCATGAATATAAGATCGATATGCATTACGTCTTCATCAATTTCAAAGTTGGCTATGATAGGGTATACAGAGACGAGTTATATAGAACCATGTCTAGTCTCAGTATCCCTGCCAAGCTCGTCTGTCTGTGCAGGATGATAATGGAGAACTCTCGATTCTCCATCAAAGTCGAAAAAAACACCATTGAACTGTTCAATTTCAGGAAAGTTCCTAGACAAGATGACTCGCTATCATGGGATATCTTTAACATAAAACTCACGAGCCAACACCGGAGTTTCAATTTTTTAGAAGTTTGTACAACTACTCGCTTGCGCCGATGACATTTTTTTTCATTTTTGTGATGACTACGACTAAGTTGCCTTAACAAGTAGTTTACGCTTCTGTAGTGTTAATCGCGTTAGGTAGGTAGCTTTTCAGTGAAGGCACACTAATACCCTCATTACATGCGATTTTTCCTTACGGCGCTAGGTCGAAAGGTCTTGTTCTTTGTAGTCGGCGGTCAAGGTTTGTCACGTCCATAGTACGGATTATTTCATTATTGCAGTGAACATATATATATATATATATATATATATATATATATATATATATATATATATACATATATTTGGCGCAACAGCTCTTTAAAGAGCCAGGGCCTAGCTTCTCGCAACCACTCATGTTGTGTGCGTTATATTTTTCACACGAATGGAAGGGACCTACAGTTTAATGCCGACTCCGAACGGCGATTTGAGAAGCTTTTCGTGACAACAATACTCTCGGATGTTTGTCAGACGCTCGCGACAGGTGGGACCGTGAAAAAACTTTTTTTTTTCTGTTTTCCGGGATTCGAACTTGGAACCTCATGCGTAGTGATCCGACACACTAACCACTTACGCCACGGCGCCCACTTGCAGTGAACATGAAGACGGGTACGAAGTTTGCGAGCAAAGTTTGTTACTTCGTCCCTCACAGTAGCAATTCCTAGATCTCTGTGAATATCACTATTTCTTATATACCAAGGAGCATGCACGATTGCTCTTAGTATTTTGTTTTGAAATGCTTGCAGTAGAGCCGTATTGCTTGGTTTGGTAAAACCCCAAAGTTGTTTACCATATGTCCAAGACGGTTTTAGGACTTGCTTATACAGAAGCAGTTTGTTGTATACGCTTAACTTCGAGTATCTTCCGAGTAGCCAATACATTTCTCTTAATCTGATTTCGAGCTCTTCGCGCTTCTTTTTAACGTGGGGTTTCCACTTAAGTTTTGCGTCTAGGGTCATTCCTAAATATTTTGCCTCGTTTGCGTACGGTATTTGCACCGAGTTAATGGATATAGGTAAGTTGTTTATCTTTCTTAACGTAAAATTGACATGCGTTGATTTTGTCTCATTGAGGACTATTCGCCAGGTTTTTGTCCATTCGCATACTTTGTTCAAAGCTCGTTGGAGTTTTCTAGTTGATGATTCAACTGACTCATCCGTTACGAGGATAGCCGTGTCGTCTGCGAACGTTGCTACAACGGTCCCTTCATCTTGTGGTATATCTCTTGTGTAGAGCAGGAACAGGATTGGACCGAGAACACTTCCTTGCGGAACACCGGCGTAGATTTATTTGAAATCCGAATATTCACTCCCGTGTCTAACACGGAAAAGTCTGTTTTCAAGATAAGATTCCAATATTCTGTACAACTTTTCCGGTAAGATTACCCTTAGCTTATACCTTAGGCCTTCGTGCCATACCTTGTCGAAGGCTTGCGATACGTCGAGAAAAGCGCTAGAACATATTTTTTCCCCTTCTAGAGCTTTTTCAATTTCGTTCATTATTCGATACACCTGATCAATTGTGGAATGTTTGATCCGAAAGCCGAATTGATGATCCGGGATCAAGTGTCTTTCTTCAATTACTGGCTGCAATCGTTTCAGCAGAAGTTTCTCGAAGACCTTAGATATTATTGGCAGAAGTGAAATGGGTCTATATGATTTCTTGTCATTTGCACATTTCCCTGGTTTCGGAACCATAATAACTTCGGCAACTTTCCATTGCCTTGGAACATATAATAGTCTTAAAGAAGCATTTATAATGTAGAGCAACTTAATCAGCACTTTTTTCGGTTGCTCTTTCAAAATTTCGCCAGTGATTAAATCATATCCCGGAGCCTTGTTATTTTTAAATCTTTTTTATTTTCATTCGAAGTTCGGACAGGGATACGGTTTTTACTTTAAAGTTGTCGGGTGCCATATTATCATTCGGATCTTCGATCAAGGGTTGTCCATCGAACGGCTTGAACGTTTCCTCTAAATGATCGGCAAGTAATTCTGCTTTCTCTTTGTCTTCTTTTGATGACATTGACATTGTTGGAAGAACTCAGCGAGCCGTCAATGGGGCGAGTATTGGAATAGAGATACACAAAGATAGGTTTAGTGGTCAATGAAGGCACCGGACGGCAAGTAGAGAAGAAGGTACAAAGCTGAACTATACAACCTATACTAAGACATCAACTTAGCCAGAAGAGTTCACATATAGCGACTAAGATGGATAGGTTATGTAGAGCGGTTGGAGCACTTTTTGACTAGTTCCTCATGAAGCGTCGAAACAACATCCCAATGAGCGCGCGTCAATTTTGAAATCTAAGGCATAGGAATTTCATAAGAACTTTTTTAAAGAATCATTTGCTACCAGTGATGGTTGGATAACAAAGTTTAAGCAAAAAGATTTGAAATTCGACTTCTTAAGGAATCAGGTGGGAACCTGTCTTCACAAGTGGAGCATGTAGATCCATTTAAATGGGATTATCAACCGTAATAAAGGAGCGTCAGTTATCTGAGGGAGCGATATTTAATGCTGATGAAACTGGTTTTTACTGGAAAATATTGCCTGATAAAATGTATGTTTCAGGCGAAAATAGTCAAAAGTTAGACATAACACAAGAAAATAAGGCTTTTGATCATCGGGGTCACTTGCTACTGCATCGAAAAACATTATGAATTCTTTGAAACAACTTGTCCTGTATAACACTGTTTCTCTAGTTGCCCCTGAAAAAGTACTGGAGATATACCTATTTTGAAGGAAAACTGTGCAGAATTTGATGAAGAAAATGAAATTCCGTTGGCAGTGTTAATGCAGCAAGATGAAGTTGTATGCACTTAATCGTATATCAACGTTCCTCTAGTGGTAGGTTTACAAATTTCAATTGTGTTTTGGTAATGAAACAAAGTTTAAAAATATTGTTTAGTCTTCTTATACTATTGTCGATCTCGTTCAATGTAACAAGATTAAATTAACCATAAAGTATTTTTTTATTATGTTTTATTTAGCAAGATTGCTATTTGGTTAAACATTGTTCCAATATAATACGCTTATTATCTTAATTAATTATTGAAGACGCTATTTTACTGATAGCTATATGGCGAATCCTATAATAATTGGAGACCTTAATATTAGGCTGGGTGAATTACAGCAGGAAATAGAAGAAACCTACAAAATGGAATTTCAGGCTGGACTAGAGGTCCGACATTCGAAGGACCAAAGGGGAGAGATTTTCTAGACTTTTGCACCGACTACAATTTAATAATATTAAATGGCAGAACAAAAGGAGACGAAGAGGGAAACCTTACTTTCGTAAGCAGTTTGGGCGAATCAGTAAATGATATATGCAGCATATCGCAAGAATTACTGCAGTATGTCGAAAGTTTTGCAGTGGAAGAAAAGATATGGTCAGATCATTTACCAATAAAGTTATCTTTAAACTTCAGGTTTACGAATAGTAATGCAAACAAAATCAATTTGCTGCCAAAAATATTATGGAAAGATTCACAAAAAGGAAATTATCAACGGAACCTTAATATAAATTTGCAAAATCTACATGATCAGGTGGAATTTAAAGAGCTAAGAGATCTAACCGATATAATAAAAAAGGTATTAAAAAACACTTCGACAAAAAGCTATTGGTAAGATATCAGCTGCAATTATGCAAGGAAGAAGGCTTTTAAATGTCTAAACGAATACAGGAAAACAAAAAATCCGAGGGATAAAGAGAGATACCTGCAAGACCGAGATAAGTACAAAGTTATGTGCACCAGTAAAAAGAGATTATATCTCCAGCAGTTCATTCAGAGAATAAATACAGCTCAGGATAGTAAGGAATGGTGGAGACTTGTGAAAGATATACGAAACCAAAGCTATCAAAAAGGATCACAAATCCCCGGTGCGACTTTTAGAGCTTATTTCAATGTACTGCTTAATCCACCACAAGTAGCTCAATCGTTACAATACACACCTACACTAAATGTCGATGAAAAACTAGACGAACAGATTACAATACAAGAAGTTAAGGCCATTCTAAAAACAGTAAAGCTAAATAAAGCTCCTGGAGAGGATAGAGTTCCTTACGAATTCCTAATAAATGCTACAAATGAATTTTTGGAACAACTCAAAAAAAAAACAAATATTTGGCGCAACAGCTCTTTAAAGTGCCAGGGCCTAGCTTCTCGCAACCACTCATGTTGTGTGCGTTACATTTTTCACACGAATGGAAGGGACCTACAGTTTTAATGCCGAATCCGAACGGCGATTTGAGAAGCTTTTTCGTGACAGCAATACTCTCGGATGTTTGTCAGACGCTCGCGAGAGGTGGGACCGTGAAAGAACTTTTTGGTGTTTTATGGGATTCGAACTTGGAACCTCATGCGTAGTGATCCGACACACTAACCACTTACGCCACGGCGCCCACTTATTTATAATAGGATACTTAATGAAAGTAGGGTAGATGACGCATTTATCAGGACGATAGTTTTTCCAATACTTAAGAAGGGAGATGTTAATCAACCTTGCAATTACCGAGGCATATCTTTTATGAATTGCACGGCCAAACTTATGATGGGAATTTTGAGTGAAAGACTATACACATGGGCTGAAAGCAATGATGTCCTGATAGAGTACCAATCGGGCTTCCGCAAACAATATTCAACGGTGGATAGCATCTATAATTTGGCGGCCATTGTCCATCTTAAGCTTGCTGAGAGGAGAAAAGTGTACGCTTTTTTTGTAGACTTTAATGCGGCTTTTGACACGGTTGCGAGAAAATCGCTAATTTATAAGCTTAATGTGTTAGGAGTCTCAAGTAAATTCACAAGACTAATAGAAAGCATATATAAGAACACAAAATCAGCGGTATGGACGGGCGAAGAGATTTCTGAATATTTTGAGACGCGGTCAGGTTTAAACAGGGCTGCTTGATGTCACATCTTCTCTTTGTTATATATATTAATGATTTACATGATTCTATAGGAGGGGGACTAAATATTGATAACTTAAATATAAGACTTCTACTGTATGCGGATGACATGGTTATCTTGGCAGATGACATCGAAATTATGCAAAAAATGATAGAACGACTGGAACATTACTGCAATGAGTGGAACCTGGAAGTCAATTTGAGCAAATCTGAGATTATGGTTTTAGAAACGGAGGCAGATTACCTGCGCAAGAAAGATGGTTTTTTAAGGGAGAGCAACTCAAAACGGTTTCAGAATTTAGCTTTTTAGGAGTAACTCTGACACCCAAAATGACTGTCGCCAAACATGTGGAAATAAGAAATATCCGAGCAAAGAATGCAATAAATGCTACATGGCAAAATTTCTTAGGAAAGAAAAGTATCTCACTCAGAATGAAATGGAAGATATATTTGGTGGTATGTAGAGCAATTTAAGCTTATTCAGCGCAGGTATGGGGCTTCAGACATTTTGAGGACGTAGACAAGTTACAACGCTATTTTCTTAAAAGAATTCTAAAACCTCCGGAGTTTATTCCAAATTACGCTCTGATGTTGAAAACAGGGGTTGAAGATAGCCACATCTATACGTTTGAACTACACCTAAGGTACGTCACGAAAACTATGTTCCAATATGATAATAGTAGATTGCCACATCAACTGACCAACATATTGCTAAGGAAAAAACTTTTTTGGGTCAAGGCACTAAATGAGATATGCAGTAGCTTAGGTATGCAATGGAATAGAGAAATGGCCTCACGAGCAGAATGGGAGAACAGGAATATAGATATTATAAATCAACTCAAGTTAAAAAACCAACAACAGAGATTGCAGCAGCTGGGAGCAGTGCCCGTATATACAAACATCTGGACTACACGAAGGGCCAACACTACTTCATTGATAGTAATGATCAAAGCAACATCACATGGATTTATAAAACGCGCTGCGACTTAATTTGGCCTAAATGGAAATGGATACAATCCAAATGACACGAGTCTATGTACGCTGTGCAATTTGATGGAGATAGAAACGATACAACATTTCCTGGGCAAATGCCCCATCCTCGGAGAGTTTAGATTAGTCGCTTTTGGGAAAAGTTTACTTACAGAAGATGAAATAATACAAATACTGAATGGAAATTTAACCTCAGACTGGGTAAAGTTTATAAAATACCTTAAAATCGCTTTAGCTTATAGAAAGATATTAATTTTAGAATATAATTGAACTTCATTGAATAAAATAATAAATGTGAATTTATATTAGCTTTATCTTGATGTTATGCAATCACAAAGAAATAGATTTCCGACAGGCGACGCTTTTTGTCATTGTTGTACGCTCTTTATTTTAATTATTTAATCGAAGAAAAATCTTACAAAGAAATGTAAAACTTTTTTTTGAAATAAAGAACATTAAATTGAAATTGAATAATTATTGAAGAATTCTATACTTAGTTTTTCGAAGTTAACGTTTTCTTCATTTTTTATTACATCAGACAATGAATTGAAAATATGTTATCCCTTATGCACTATAAATAATACCAACTATAGGTATACTAGATTTCCCAGTACCATACTGGATTCGAGGTCCAGATACTAGATAAATTTCCTTACTGGATTTTATACTAGAATTTCATAAATTTTATCAGTTTGTATGTACTATGAATATGGAACAAGCTTAACAATGGCACCCCACAAGGTTCGCCCTTATCTGTAACGTAACTTTGGGGTCCATCTTTCAGGCAGATAGTCAAGGACTGTAATAAAGAGCAAAGGACTTAAAACACTTCCCTGGTGCACCCCGACTTTGATTGGGAACTCTTCGGTTACTCTAATGAGGCATCTTAGTCTTGTCTTTGCTCTTTCGTACATGGCCATGATCTCGATGTCTTAGCGCCGCCCATATTAGATCTCGTGGTTGTCTGTCGAATTCGTTTTTAAAGTCTACCAATACAATATGCCAATTCTTGAAGGAATCATGATGTTTTTCCATTATGCTCCTTATACTTTGGATTGCAGCTGTAATTCATTTACCCGTAACAAACCCGCACTGATCATCAGATAGCCGTATTATTTTTCACAGTCGGCCACCTAATACCCGCCCCACGATCTTTATAGTGTGTGACATCAGCTTGATCGAACTGTAGTTATCACAGTTTCGCGTATACAGGTAGAAGGTAGCTTCCCCCTTCATTGATTCGGCATTGGATCACGTCTCATAAATTTGAAGATGAGAATTATGAGCTATCTGAACTCGATGTCTCCCACCTTTTTCAAGAACTCAGAGGGCATCTGCCTGGCCCAACCCCTTTTGGCTTTTCTTTTTTTGGAGTATTTGACCGCCTCACTAACTTCTCTGACTGTAATGCCGAATATTTCTTCACAGTTAGGGGTGGCTCTTGGAAAGTATAGCCGGAGAAACTGTTCATTCTAAAGTTCTTCACAATACTGTCGCCACCTCTGCAGAATTTTGTCGTCATCCACAATAAGGTGGCCATGAGCATTGTTAATAGATAGATAGATAGATTTTTATTTTTGTACTTCATTATTAATACAAAGTTTTAACAAAAAATCAATAAACATGGCTTTGCCGTCTGCCTGATTGACAACATTAAATAAATTCAAAATTAATTGTTAATGAACTTTGGCGAACGAATCTCCTGAGCATTCCTCAATTGTTTGCGCTCTTGTTTATATTGTGTCGCCGCAGCTTCAGGATAGCATGGTTTGCATCACCAACCGGGGAAGGTATTTTCCCCAGCTCCCTATACAGACCCACCGAACTCTCTGCTTGAAGCTGGGCGGACTTCTTCTTCGCTTTTTTCTTGCAACATCTGTATTCCCACTTCGAGGCGAGCTTTTTCGTCTTACTTATCTCATGTATCACCTTCTTACCTTCATCACTCCACCACCATGTTTCTTTGGGCGTGTTGGTGGTGGCCTTTTGAAGCCCCTAGCAGTGATTTGGCCTTCCTTAAGCAAGTTAGCTATAGGGAACCTCACATTATTTGTGCGGTCGCTGGACTTCGAAATGCTCAAAGACATTACCAAGTAGCTCTGCCGCAAAGATGATACCGATTCCGTTCCGTAGTAGAAGACTCTGTTACTTTTTGTCCTAACGTCGAAGACACGCGCCCGATTTCCTCTCTTGGATACATAAGATATCCACCCGCCTTCTATTCATCATCTCTTCCACCGTACCTAGCCTTATATGTGCAAGTAATACTAAACCGTCGACTTTTAAATATACGCTCAAAATGTCGCTGCATTTTGTTCTTCCAAGTGCATTCAGCGCCCCCTTACCGCGGAGTTTCTAGCACTTTCCTCCAACTGCACTGCACAGCTGAGTGATTGTTTTGCTGTCAACTATCAACAAACAAATTACATCGCAGTACCGTTCTAGGACTTTCACTTGTTAAATTGCCTGCACCACCAAAAAGGCAAGTTTCCGTGCACCTCCGAGCCACGAGCATTCCGCCGAGCATACATCAATCGACCTTCCATCCATTGGTGACTCAGGGAATGCCAACAAGCGAAGCCTCCAACAATCCACTTTGCTATGTTGCACAATATCTATCGGACAAGCAGTCGTCGTCTAATTTCGCTGAATACACGTTCGTTCAGTTCCCCGTCGCTAATTAGAAGTCCGCGCTTATATAACCTCGTAACAAGGTAAGTGGAGACTTGCTCCGTCCAACAAATACCCATTCATCCTCTGGGAAGACCTCCTCCGCAGTGTCTCCTTCAAACGAAAGCCGTGGACTTAAGCATGGCAGCCAGCAACCCAAAGCACACTAATCGCTTGGCGCAGGAGAAATCTCCATACCTCCTACAGCATGCCCACAACCCTGTGGACTGGTATCCGTGGGGTGACGAGGCCATCCAGAAGGCCAGGGACGAGAATAAGCTGATCTTCCTCTCGGTTGGGTACTCCACCTGCCACTGGTGTCACGTCATGGAGCATGAGTCCTTCGAGGACGAGGACGTGGCCAAGATCATGAACGAGAACTTCATCAACATAAAGGTGGACCGGGAGGAGCGTCCGGACATTGACAAGATTTACATGAACTTCGTTGTCATGTTGAACGGCAGCGGTGGCTGGCCTATGTCCGTCTGGCTGACACCAGATCTAGCGCCGATAACTGCGGGAACCTACTTTCCTCCGAAGAGCCGCTGGGGCATGCCAGGATTCCCTGTAGTTCTAGAGACTATCGCCTCCAAGTGGAAGACAGACCGCACCGAACTGGCTGCAACCGGTCTAAAAGTCATTGAAAGCATTCGCAGCACCCTGACACAAAAGCCCATCGATTCAGGTCTTGAGCCCGGCAGCGCTGAAGCTAAACTTCACGAGGCTGTGCGAATCTTCAAGCACAAGTTCGACAATCAATTCGGCGGCTTCGGTGATCATCCGAAGTTTCCCGAAGTCTCGCGCTTGAACTTTCTCTTTCATGCCTACATTGTCGGTAGAAACGAAGACGTTCTGAACATGGCCACGCGGTCGCTGAAGAAAATCGGCAATGGAGGCATACACGATCATGTGTTTGGCGGATTCGCACGGTACTCGGTGGACAGAAAGTGGCATGTACCCCACTTCGAGAAGATGCTCTACGATCAGGGTCAGTTGATGGCTTCCTACTCGAACGCCTACAAGCTTACCAGGGATGCCACTTACCTAAACTTTGCCGATGGAATCTTCCGGTACATCATAAAGGATCTAAGGCATCCATCGGGAGGGTTCTTCTCTGGAGAGGATGCCGATTCACTCCCGAAAGCTGAAGACACTGTGAAGGTCGAGGGAGCATTCTACGCATGGACTTGTGCCGAGATTCGCAATGCAATTGCGGTAAATGCCAGCAAGTACTCTATAGAGGAGGATCTAGCCTTCCGGATCTACTCCCATCACTATGACGTGCGAGAGACTGGCAATGTGGAACCCTCCAGCGATCCTCATGGCCACTTGACAGCTAAGAACATACTCATCGTACGTAAATCTCCAGCAGAGACCTGTGACAAGTTTGAGCTGACCCCTGAGCAACTTCAAGGAGTCCTACGGACAACAAATGAGATTCTCCACGAGATAAGAGAGAAACGACCACGGCCACATCTGGATACAAAGATCATAACCTCCTGGAATGGCTTAGTCCTGTCTGGCTTGGCTAAGCTGGCCACCTGTAGAAGTGAGAAGCAAGAAGTGTACCTGAAAGCCGCCAATGAGCTGTACAACTTCGCCAGGAACTCATTCTTCGACAAGGAGAGGAACATCCTGCTGCGGTCATGCTATGGATGCGGCAATGAATTGGCTGAAGTTTCGTAAGGACAAGGCTCTTGTAAAGTAAGACCTCCCTTTTGAATTGTTCTTGCCTTTCCAGGTCCAAGCCGATTGACGGGTTCTTGGATGACTATGCGTTCCTTATCAAAGGTCTACTGGACTACTATAAGTCATCACTAGACAACGATGTGTTGCAGTGGGCCAAGGACCTCCAAGACATACAGGACCGGCTCTTCTGGGATGACAAAGACGGAGCGTATTTCTATTCACAAGCAAACTCTCCAAACGTAGTTGTGAGACTTAAGGAAGGTAAGTACATAGCGCAAGCGTCCCCCATTTCATCTACATATCCAATTCTTGCAGATAGCGATGGTGCTGAACCCTGCGGTAACAGCGTCTCCGCTCGTAATCTCATCCTCATCTCCCACTACTTCGACGACGAAAGCTATCGACTGAAAGCGGGCAAGCTCTTCGATTACTTCTCAGCAACCGATCCTTTTGGCTATGTCCTCCCTGAGATGATGTCAGGCTTGTTGTTGTATGAATTGGGTCTCGATTTAGTTGCGGTGGTTGGTCCAGATTCAGAGACAACCAAACAGTTTGTAGAGATTTGTCAAAGGTTTTACATTCCCGGAATGATTATCGTGCATGTGGATCCTCAGAAGCCAACCTTGGTCAGCCAAAAGGCACAAGAGAAATTCAAAATGATCAGCGGAAAGCCTACTGTGTATATTTGTCAAAATAAAGTCTGTCGAATGCCTGTAACTGATCCGAAGAAGTTGGAAGAAAATCTGAAGGAAAACTACGCAGCAAAGTATGCTTAAATTTTGAAACTTTGTCCACCTATTACTGTAGCTTATGTTTGTAGTTTCTAGTTAATGGTTTAACTAAGTTCTCTCTTACTCATAAAAATAAATGTATTTAGCATGCAATGGGTGCCTTTTGTATTTCTTTTGTAGGCTAGTTCCCATTTCAGAAACGGTTGTACGAGGGTGGATTGAATAGTTCGCGGTCTATCATAGAATTTGTTTTAATTCTAAATTCTCCCTTTATTTCCTAACATTCCAAAGAGTGACTATGAAGTTTCATTTCTGTGTTACATTTAGTTCAGTACATACACGTGAGGCACAGTAAAGTAATTTAGAGCAAACAAAAATAAAACTCGGTAATTTACCTAAAACCGAATTATTTCCGAAGCAAATCTATAAAGACATGGTGACAACTTTAGAGGCATCTGTCCCATTGAAAACAATTGAAAACAAAAGTTAAAAACGACCTACGTTGTGGAAGGCCATCAACCTTAACTACAGAGGTAAATATGAAAAAAAATGATTGATTTGATCATAGGAGACCGCAGATTGAAGATGAGGAAGTTAGCTGAGATCATCGGCATCTTATATGAATGAACAGAAAACATCATTCAAAACGAATTTCAGTTCTCCAAACTTTCTGATAGCCTCCGAAACAGCTTTCAGTTGAACAAAAACACAATCGATTGACAACGTTTCGCGAATGTTTGTAGTAGTTTCAAGCCGATCCAGAAGTTTCCTTCCCCGGATTTGTAGCGACAGATGAGACCTGGGATCACCACTATACCCCGGAGATCAAACAGCAATTAAAAGAGTGGAGGAAGTCTGGACCACCATATTAATTTAAATTATCATTGGATAAGATAATGGCATCGGTTTTCTGGGACTCAAAGGGAAGCACAATTCAAAAAGGCAGTGTGTGTTGCTGCAAATTTTATTTTTTTTTACCCTTGTACAAGCGTGGTAACGACAGTGCAACTTGAAAGATCTATTGTATCGAAGGGTTCCTAATACTTTCCTTATCTAAGTTAAGGATTTCCTTATATGATTGATTAATCGTTTGGATTGTCTTAGACCTGGCCCAGCGGTCTAGACGAAGTTTGTTTTCCCATTTGTTAATCAGCGTTGTGGCTTTTGCCCAGTTGACGCCACAATAAGGTACAAGGCATATGAACACAGAGTCTGAGCCAGCCCTAGCAAGCTCATCTGCAGATTGGTTGCCCACAATCCCTTGGTGTCCAGGGACCCATCCGAGCTTTACCCTGCTATGTTTGGCAAGGGCATGTAATGCATCGTAGCAGCATTTGACAGTACGGAGTCCATTAGGTTAGACGATAATGCCCTAAGTGCTGCCTGGCTATCTGAGAAGATATATATTATGGCGCCCGGAGATTGTGTCTGGTGCAGACCTCAAAGGCATGGATTTCAGCTTGAAACACAGTGGGAATCGTACCCATAGGAACCGAAATTTTTGTTTTGGGTCCAAAGACCCCAGCTCCAACTTCAGAGTCCATTTTTGATCCGTCGGTGAACCAGACCAGACTTCAATTGGTCCAGTGTTGGAACACCATTGGTCCAATTTCTGAGGTCGAATATTTCAACCTCGAATAACCTACCGAAGCAATGTTGCCTGACCATAATATCTGGTATAGTGCAGAACATGTCTCTTTTAGGAATTGAGTTGAGTATTCTTAGATGTCCCACAAGGTCACCTGGTTTATACTCATAATCCAGCTGCAGTTTTATGGTGCATCTAGCAGCCATCTTTTTTTTTTTTTTTTTGGTTGCGCCAAAGGGTGTGTAATCTTCTAAAGATACCAGTAGCCCGAGCTACTGGCATGCACGATTCGCAAACCTGAATAATCGATGCCAGGAATACGCCTACGTACTAAACCACACCCTGCACACTTCAACCACTCTCCCCGCGGGACTACCGTTAGGTATTACTTCGCGGGGCTGGTTAGCTATTTATGTTCTTATTTCGCTGTCTTCCGCTCCTTGTTCCAAAAGTGTTGCCGGTTGGACTTGGTTGCTCTCTCTGACTCTTTCCAGCCGCCTAAGTTCCTGCACGATTATCGCTGCAACTTGTTTCACCGCGTCCCATATTGCATTCGATGCTATCATATGGTGCACAATGTTTTCGGGGGTTGGTATTTCTCCAATTTGTTCCTCCAGTTCTCTGTGCTCTATATGAAAACATGGGCACTGAAAAAATACGTGCTGAGCGTCTTCTCTAGCAGCCATCTTCCTGATGAAGATTGGTAGGGGTGTTAGCCCGACAATAGCAACTTCTGCAGATTGTTTGCCGTTGTCTGTTGGAGAGTTTTTGGCCACCAGACGATGGCCGCATATGTGATAGTGGGTCTCGTCATCATTTTGTACAACCAGTGTATTATTTTGGGAAAGATACTCGAAGTTCTGCCGTATAGACGTCTGCTGTCCCACAGTGCTCTGGTAGCACGCTCAGTGGCGGACTTGATATGTGCATTCCAGTTCAGTTGTTTGTCAAGTATTACTCCATGATATTTGACTTCGCTGGAATAAACTAGTGTGGTGCCTTTAATTGTAATAGGCTCAAGGTTGACCTGTGTCTTCCTTGTGAATGATACCAGAACTGTTTTACTAGGATTAATAGTTAGTCCTTCTTTATTGTACCATTTAGAAACTTGAAGAAGTGCACTTTGCATGACGATCGAGAATGTCGTGCCGTGTTTACCACTAATAATAACCGCCAGGACATCAGCATAACCGATAATTGTATAGCCTAATCTGTGAAGATCTGCGGCAACATTAAAGCAACAAGTTCAAAAAAACAATATTTTGGCAGTACTGCTAAAATCAACTGCGAGAAGGTCCAGGAATGTTGAGGAAAAACGTTTTGTTTCACCAGGACAATGCACGCCCTCATACGTTTCGTCAAACCATGGCTGAAATTCATAACTGTGGGTTTAAATTACTGCCACATCCTCCCTATTCGCCTGTGGTCGAATCACTGTATCCTTGAACGGATGACTCGTCACGTAATTTGTATGTACGTATATGTTGTTGGTAGATCTACCAGCAACGCAATGCAAATTTCGTGACCGTTCATCCGTTCACGAATACTGTGATTCAACTCCTGATCTGGTTCCGTGTGACTTTAATCTTTTCTTCAACCTATAAAAAATATTGGGGGGCGGCAGCGATTTTCACCTAATGAAAAGATCGAACCTACAGTAAAAGTATTTTTAAGGACTTGAGAAAAGTAATTTTTTAAAACTTGTCTAATGGTCTTAGAGACAAGATGGAGGAAATGCATTGAGCATAGAGTTTTTTTTTTTTAGTCAGCCCGCGAACTTTTCAATCTACCTTTGTACTATTCAGATTGATGCTATTCGTACTGACTCGTATCGCAGCATTACCAACAGGAACAGGACATGCTTCAGTTCTCATCCAATTTGAGTACCATATTGAATAATAGCAGAGATTTTCACTCCGATAATCGTCGGCGTTTTTTTCGCTTTTCGGCAATGGTGATTAATTTTACTGTGGAGCCGTGTAAAGCACCGAAAGGAGTGGTTTTCGTAAAAATATCTGTCATACATACATATGTGCCGGGCCACACTTGCTTACCCATGAACTTCATTGCCATGAACGCAGAGGCTACACACAGAAGGACGTCATTAAGTATATACCCTTTTTCATGACTATGTATCCCTTTTTTTGTTTTCCGACCTGTAATTAGGTTTTATATATTTTTTCCCAAAACTTAACTTTAACCTAAGGCCTCTACTATGCCTACGCGCCATCGTGTACAGTTTCTGGCAATGTGTCTGAGTTCTCCCCAACTTTTCCCTAACTACCGTGCCTCTTTCTCGACTGTTCTGCGCCATGATCTCTTCGGACCGCCAGGTCTTCTGCCATCCTGAGTTAAAGGGTTCCATTGCATAGCATGGTTCGCTATGGAACTGTCACCCTTTCGGAACGTGTGACCAATCCACTGCCACTTCCGCTGTTGGATGGTTGGATGCATATTTGAGCCGATGAATTCGTTCCAAGGCTGATAATTTTAGTTTTTGCCGCATTCATTTTCAGCCCAACGACGCCTGCCTCCCTCTCCACATCTGTGTCATTTGGTGAAGGTTTATAATTCTGTGGGAGAGTAAGCATACATCGTCAGCGTAGTCAAGATGTTTCAATTGAGATGTAAGAGTCCATCGAATTCCTCCGTTTCCCGTCGACAAAGCTGCACGAAGCACATCGCTTATCAGCAATAGGAATAATATTGGTGAAAGGATACAGCCTTGTCTTACCCCACTTTGGATCTCGAATTCTCTGACAACCTTTCTCTGTGCAGAACGTGACACTTGCAGCCTTCATATGTAGCTTTGATAATAGCAATTAGTTTCTCGGGGATACCTCTCCTGCGTAAGGCACGCCAAATAAAATCCCTGTTGACACTATCGAACGCCTTCTCAATCGATGAACAGCAGGTGTAGTGGCGATCGATATTCAACACACTGTTAGCAGGGTGTTGATGTGGTCAACACAGGAGGATCCAGAGCCGAAACCTGCTTGTTCGACATCGAGTGTGTCTTCGAGATGTTGTTTGATTCGCTCCAAGATGATTTTAGCTATTATCTTAGCTACTGCCTGCTGTAGCTATTATCTTAGCTACTGCCTGCTGTAGCTAAGATAATAGCTCGCAGATACCCCTCCAGTTTCCGCACTCCATTAAATTTCCTTTCTTAGGAAGCTTGACGATCATTCCCTTTTTCCACTCGTTAGGAAAGCTCTCAGCTTCCCAAGCTCTCCCTATAAGTGGAAGCAGAAGCTCAGCCGATGTTGTTGGCGCTGCTCGTAAGCGCTCTGCTGGAATACCGTCAAGTCCTATCGCCTTGTTGGTTTTGAGTGCCTTGATCGCGGTAGTGATCTCATCATTACTGGAAGTCGTGATGCGTATTCGGGGTGAGAATTTATTGAACTATTAATTACTTTTTCCCAAAGTAAGTGGTTCATATGGTATTTCTGTTTCCGACATTTCTGATTGTCCTTCATTTTAGTGACTCTCATCTTTTGACTCACATAAAATATACCCGTCTCGCGCGATACGTCTTTTATTCCCATGGTAATGTAGCCAAGCATCTAGAAAATTACAGTATATTTTGGAATTTACCGCCCAACAACAGCAACATAACCAGCATGTGCAACACGCCTCCACATTTCATTCGCTTTTTCGTCGACTCTACTTTTCGACTTCCGCATATTGTTCACCCTTCGACAATCTGCAAAAATGAAGGAAATGTACGGAGGGAACTGTGGGCGCCGTGGCGTAAGTGGTTAGTATGTCAGATCACTACGCATGAGGTTCCAAGTTCGAATCCCAGAAAACACCAAAAAGTTTCTTCACGGTCCCACCTCTCGCGAGCGTCTGACAAACATCCGAGAGTATTGCTGTCACGAAAAAGCTTCTCAAATCGCCGTTCGGATTCGGCATTAAACTGTAGGTCCCTTCCATTCGTGTAAAAAATATAACGTACACAACATGAGTGGTTGCGAGAAGCTATGCCCTGGCACTTTAAAGAGCTGTTGCACCAAATATTTGTATTTGTATTTTTTTTTTGTATGGAGGGAAACGCTTTTTGAGAACTAAACACTCATACCTTCACAGAGAATTATATTTTTGAACTTCCGTACGATGTGAACCCTCCGACGGTTGGAAAAAAAAATCGAAAGTTAGAAACGCTTTGAGAAAAGAACATACATTCTTCCAGCGATAATTGTGTCGTTCATTGTAAAAGTGGTGTAACTCCATATTTTTAAAATACATTTTTAAAATACATACCGGGAAAGGTAGAGTGTGCGTAGGGGGCGAAGTGTAAGCTATTGTGTCCGCTAAACCAGTTAGATTTTGATATAAATCTATAACAATGCCTGTTCTTCAAGAAGTATTCACCTAGTAGTCTCTTAGAGTAGTGTGCCAAGGAGATGAATGTTGTTTTTCTCTTCTTCCTCATCTCTGCATCTTCTGCAGAAATCATTTGATAAGACTCCCATTCCAATAGCATGTCTACCTATCAGGCAGTGTCCTGTGATTACTCCTACTGTGAGGCTTATATTACTTCTGTTTAGAGATAGGAGTCTTTTGGTTTTCATTGTGTCTAGTAGAGGCTAGATCTTCCCGAACTTAAGTTGTTCCATCTATTGTTTACGATTGCTAGTGCTTCGTTGAGCATGCGAAGTTTCGTCTTTTGTATTAGAGGTGCCGGTACTTCTCTGTTATCAGTTAGAGGTAAACCGGTGCCTAGTTTGGCTAGTTCATCTGCTTTGCAGTTGCCTGGAATATTTTTGTGTCCCGGGACCCAGCACAGAGTAATGTTGCATCTGTCCGCAATCTCGTTAAGAGATTTGCGGCAATGCTTGACCAAATTAAATCTTATTGTTGGCGTTTCCAAAGCTTTGATCGCATCCGTACCCGCGGATGTTTTGGAACCATCTGTGTAGATTTCAATTGCGGCGTGATTTAGAATATTACCGCTATCCCACGCGGATCTGTCAAGGATGATGATTTTATATTTGATATTGAAATCATTTAATGGGGACAAGTAATCTGTGACTCTAACCCCTAGTCTCCACTGGCAATAATTTATTGCAAAAAATATGACAAGCAATCGAAATTTCCAATGGAGACCCCAAATGAAATGAATTATTTCAAGAAATTTGCGGTCTCCATTGGAAATTTCAATTGCTTGAGATATTTCTTGCAATCAATTATTGCCAGTGGAGACTAGGGGTAAGATTGGAACTTTAAAGAATTTTTAATTTGTGAGTTTGACCACTGTAGAGATTCTCAGTGACTTGGGGCTGCTTTAGATGCTACCAATTTTCCGATGGGAAAAATGTGCAGTAGTCCCCGAGGCGGCTGTGGGAGTGGATCTGAGAGCCCCTGTGATGCACATACATGTTAATCCCTGTACTCGTTCAATAGAGTTGGTGTTGCACTTTATCTCAAGTGCAGGCCACCAGACGAGAACGCCATAAAGCAAGATTGGTCTAACCACCGCCATGTACAACCAGTGGACTATTTTTGTTTGAAGACCCCGTTTAGGGCCTATAGCCTTTTTGCTGGTGTAGATGACGATTTCTGCTTTCTTGGTTCGGTCTAGAATGTTCTGTTTCCAGTTGAGTTTACTTTCAAGTATTTAGCCCTAACTATTTTGCTTTGTCCGTAAAGCTAAGTTCCATGTTTCTAAGCTTAGGTGGAGCTATGAATCGACGTCGTTCTGTTCTCTTTACTTGTTCAATGGGCTCAAAATGGCGAAAAATAAATATCATATTATGCGGGATTTATTGACAATGGCCTGTGTAGCATTTAATCCACTATCTTGTGGATACCACCTACAAGTGTAGATGCTAAACTTTGCTTCGCTATCTTCGACCTTTTTAATCCGTAGGTCCAAGGTGCTTAGATGTTTTTTATGGTGCTTCTATTCAAAAGTCTTGTGTTAACTTACATACTCGTAAACGGAGAATAGCGTGATTATGCGTTAAATTTTGTAATATTCTTTCCTTCTTTTAACATTAACAACTGAAACATCGACGTTCAAAGATCCCGTTCAATGGTTCTGGCCAGTATTTATCTTACCTTTTATAATTTTTATTATTAAACTGCAATAGTTCCATAACACAATAATTAATCGATTTTATATTTTTAACATTTATTTATTTTCTTTTTTTTTTCTCAAGAGTATAAATTCCATTCTTACTACATTCATCGTTATGCCATTTTCAATTTCCAAATATCAATACAAAATATATCTTCGCATACGAGTGAGCATCTTTCTATTTCCAAGCTCAAAATCTTACAACTCTAATTTTCAATTCATGACAATTAAATTGTCCAAAATACAAGTCCAAATGAATTTTAATCACATCAATTTACAATTCCAGTCTGTTTCGTTCCTAAATCAAAACAAACTCATAAACAAAAAAATAAAAATACATTTCTTCAATTTATTATAGTATTGCTTATTAATCGATTAAAAATGTGATTTTATTCTCTAATTAACAAAATCTTTCGGCGAGTTCGTAAATAAAGATTGAAAAATTCAAAACTAGCCTGTACTAGCATGGTCGTTGCAGTTAGTTTTAATTGGAAAGCTTCGACTTTGGGAGAAAAAGAATTCTGCAGACTTTAAACCCTTTGTCTGGGTATAGAAAATACATATTTGGAAAATAATAGTATTTGGACTATTCTAAAAAACTAAATCATAATCCGATTTTAAGGATTTTAATTTAGTTTTTTTGCATACCTAAACAAAACTATTGAGGAAACACAAATTTCGGGCGCACAGTTCAAAAAATCGATTTTTAGCCGCGCAACACGAATGTTGAATAACTTGCCGTCCTCAGCATTTCCGGAAAACTACAGTTTGCAAAAATACAAAACAAACGCGTATATTCAGCTCTCTTTTTCTCCTTTATCATCTAATCTTTTATTCTTTCTATACCCTTTTCTTGCACTCTATTACTGAGTTTTTTTAAGGCTTTAAAAAATGGCACCGTGACGCAGTGATTAGTGTGTGATGCGTGATGTTCAACGTTCGAATCCCAGAAAACAACAAGGGTTTTTCATGGTCCCACCTCTCGCTAAAACGGTCCCTTAAATTCACACGAAATAAACAAAAAACGCAAACGCCGTATTTGCCTGTTTACAGCCCCTTCTTCAATGAAATTATTGTCCATCCATTAAAATATGGCAGATGCTTGAGCATTGTCTGACACCGAGTCTCCACGAGACATATTTATTTCAGACTTTATGTGAGACTTCATGTCAGAAATTTCTATTTTTTTTATTCGGTAGGCAAATTTTGTCAAGACATTTCATTTTCAACCATATCGCGTAAGAGCAGGCAACGACGAATTCTTGCTTGGCACCGAGTCTCCGGGAGACATATTTATTTCAGACTTCATGTCAGGCACCAATCAGCAATGTTTTCTTCGTAGTAAAACGCAAATTGACAATCCCTGTCAAATTTATTTCAGGGTTTATGCCCACAATGATGGCAAGAAATAAAAGCAGAAATAATTTCATGAAATGAATTATTTTAAGAAATTTGCGGTCTCCATTGGAAATTTCGATTGCTTGACATATTTCTTGCAATGAATTATTGCCAGTGGAGACCAGGGGTGACAGATGTTTGACATGAATTATGGCTCGTGGAGACACCGTGTAATGTATGATGCTCTCAACTTTGTCGAACCAACGAGTTGAAGATGGTGGGAAATTGTTGCTCAACACATTGCCCAGCAAATGTTGTGTACGAGTGCGTGTTGCTCGTTGGACCGATGTCAAAATAATGTGCTGCACATTATCTTTCCAACTCGTGAGTTGTGTTGAGTGGGACGAAATATGCATACCGACGCGAGTTGAAGAACGGAATTGATGAACTCACGTTTGTTTTTATTCATTGTGTGTGTGAGGCCAACACGTTGCACAACGTCCGATGTTTGGTCTAGCATAATCTTGCTGCGCAACGACACCGAAAACGCAGTTGAACAACTCGAGCAATAAATTGCCAAAATCACACAAGTTGATCAACTAGGTGCACGGGACTATTCAACAATTGAATGATTTCATTAACTAGTTGCATGGGGCTCGCAACGCGCTCCACACGAACATGTTCAATTTTTAGTCGAATTGTTGCTCAACGCTAGCAATTGAAAGGTATACTTATGCCCAAAATACTTGTGCAGAGTTATGCATGCAGCGAAATTAGAATATACATAGTTAAGTGAACAATGCCACATGCATTTGACGCATACACCGCAGTTCAGAATGATGTCTCTGTTTCTCTTTGCTGCATGAGTCAATGCTATGTATCATTGGAAATTCACACCAAGTTAAACAAACTCAAGAATAAAACAAAAATAAAATCACTTCGGCTGTAGTCAGCGAATATAGCCAATGCGATGCAATGTCGACACATCTCTTTCACTTGCAGATATGCACGCAGCACTACGTGCAGGATACACATGTGTTTCCGGCATTAACTGAACAATACTAAGAGTGCTATTTATGTTGGCGTCATTTTTTGAGCAGATTGTATGGAATTGAATTCACTAGCAGTCCATATATCTGTGACCACAAGGTATAACTGCATAAGGGCCTTTTCACATTTCAGAAAACGTATTTAAGGATGTCTTTATGGTCCCAAGTCCCCTGCCCTTAACTCAGTAACCGCTGCAGATAATGAATTCCACACATATCGGTGCACTGTTTCAGCGTTATAGGTTCGCCTTTCCTAAGAGAGGGGGCAGAGACATCTCTTGAGTTTGTGTGGATTTGATAAGTGAAAACGGTTGATTGATTGATTCAAACTGTTGAGGCATTGTTTGCAACAGATGTCACCTCGAAATTTTAATAAAATATTCCAAATTGCAACCAATTACACAACACTTCATTTTTTGATTTTAAATCTTTATTTAAGTAACCCCAATAACAGAATAAAACACTGTGTTTGGACATCCAACTGCATCCAACGAAATCTCAAAAAAGTGTGATATTCCAATGTGTTCTGTTTTGAACCACGAGGGCTACTTATGTTGGAATCAACGCGAAGTTTGTTACTAGCAGTCCATATGTAACATGTCAATGGCTACAACTACACCATTGTAGCAGTTAACGGGAAGTCAGTGATCTAAGATAATCAACTGAATTATAAAGTTTTATTTCAATGCTATCATGTTTTTCGTGTTTGATCATTGCTTTGGTCCTCTTTTCGATGTTTAATGGCGAGCGACCCTTAAATGTTGATAAAAATTATCACCAACACAGAAAGCAAATTGCTAAACTTTTATTTATCAAATCTAAACTTATACTCGATGATTGTCTGGGTTACCGTTAGATGATATAAGTTTTGTTGTTGCTGTATTTAGCAGACCTTCTTTATAAGCAAACATGAGGTTCAAAAACAGTGAAATGGTTCACTAACGAATACTAGTCCAAAGACTTGAAGATAAGTGTATACAAAACATGGATCACCATATTTACCTCGTTTACATGACAGACTGGATTCAGATTCAATTCGGATCGAGTGCCATGTAAACGCAGATCGAATTGAAATCTAATTGACTCGATCCAATCACAAAATTTTCTGTGATCGAGTTGAGATTTTTCATGTATACGCGGATCTAAAAATCGAGTTCGACAGATGGAGAAAGAAGAGAAGAGAGAGAATGAAAAGAAATGTCTTCTTGTGCCGTCAGGCAGCAAAAATGTGTTGTTGTTTTTCTCAACGAAGAGCACGCTGTGCGTCTCCGAATAGATGCAAATTTCTTTACCATTTGCATTGCATTGTTTCCCTTTTTTTGTTTATCATTTTGTCATTATTGTGGATGCATGAAAATAAAACGACGGATAACTACTGGAACACAATGGTGTCGCTGTCTTACGTCGCGTTAATATGTCAATAGCATCGCATGTCGTATGCCTCTCAAAAAATGCGTCCACATTGAAGTCGTATATGCATTTATTAAATTCAAATTCAAGTGTTTAATTCAAAGGTAAGTATTTTTTTAATGCGGATGCGGTAGATTCCACAATATTTCATATGATTTTACTAATTCAATAAATGTTTCTGTTTGCTGCTCCTCAATTGCCTACTACTTGTCAGCCTTGTCGCGCGACAAATATTAAAACTTGCCCAACTCACGCGACTACAACTCATTAGGCGTTTTTTTTTTAGTTCAGAGCAGAGCCTGAGTTGTCAAAAAAAAAGTTGTGTTTCTTTTTTAGCTCAGACACATCAGAGCTCTGAATTTGTTTTTCTTTTTTCGTTTAGAGTATGCACAGAGCGCACTCTATGAGCTCTGAATAATTTGACCGAGCGTTTAGAACAAAATCCTGAGCACAGCCATTTTTCATATTTGACAGGAGAGGACAAGGGTAGGTAGGTAAAGTGGCGGTCCAAAAAGAACCCAATTAGCGCTTAAAGTGCGCCGTTTTGTTACCACGGACTCGTGTCTACCTGTTTTAGTGGCTAGTTAAAGATGATGTTAAGTTTAGACCCAGCCCATGGAGTTCAGAAAGAGCATTAGTTCTCCAATTCTCTTGTCCGCTATCTCTCTCAGATCCTCGAAGAAGGGTTTGCCAAGAGTTTGCTGTCTGATCCTCGCCAGGGCCGGAGAGGACAAAGAAACAAAACAAATTGAAATGGCGGACGAAATTTGTTCTTCTGGTGCAGAAAGTAAATATAACATATAAAATAACTATCAATAGACATTCTATTCATATTTTGACAGCTGAACCTATAATTGCTTATCAAATGACATCAGAGTGCTCAAGTGTATTTCATAAACAAACTAGAGCGCTCTGAGCACGCTCGGTTCAGAGCACGTTCAGAGCACCCTCGATGTGCTCGAGCTCTGTTGAACGAAAAAAGAAAAACGCCTATTGTATTCACTTCTATTCATTTGTGCGTACTTCAACTTTTGACAGGACGTACGATAGTGACTACGACAGCTACACCATTGTGCCAGCAGTAAGGGTAAATAGTTTGGCACATGTTATGCATATACGCACAGAGGAAGAGGTATCAAAATTAATCCTTTTTCGTTTCGATTCCAAATCGATCGCTCAATTTGGTTACAGCGAAAACGCGGATCGAAACTTAATCCTGCCTTAACTTAATTTTTCAATCCTGTTATGTAAACGGAATAATCACCCTGATTGTCGTTGGCGTTTGTCGCTTTTCGATGATTGTCGTTTTATTCTTCTGATATAGCACGAAACCATTTTCATAACTTTTTCAATGTGAAAGAGTTGTAATATCGTAGTATTCTACGCGACAAACAAATTGCTTAGTAATGTTCAACGGTCAGCAGGTCGTAGATATGAATAAAATGACAATCGTCGAAAAGCGACAAACGCCAACGACAATCAGGGGGAGTTATTTGTTTGATTATTCATTTTTTTCGAAGTCTTCTTTTGTTTGGACTTCTTCTCATGACGATTTGTTTAAGAATTATCTTACAACATTGATTATGCTTTCATAATCCAGGGTAACCCCATAGGCGGATCAGTAGAAATGCAGTGATGTGGGGGAGTTATGATTGTTTGTTTTCAGATAATAACCTCACCGAAATAGGAAGAAGAAAATTTATTATGCCTTCATATACGAATGCATCTACTATACATTTCCAATATGTTTGTTCAAGAAAGACGAAATCCAATCAATAGCCGTATTTTATTATCACCCAAGATCCATATAGATCACACGACGAAAATAAAACGATACGGATCTGGATCAACGAATTATTTTCCTTGTGTCTTGTAGTGTGGTTGGGTAACCTACCAAGGAATAAAAAAAAAACTTCTAGATCACGAAATTGATCCTGATAGAAAGCAAGATCTCGTATTGTTGTTGTATTGCATAGAAACCAATGATCCATATGGATCATGAGTGATAATAAAATACGGCTAATGTTGATGTTACAAATACATTTAGGCATTAAAATGAAATTGTTTTAAATTCATTCCCAATATTTCCAACTTATGCGTGCAATAGCATTATAAGAAGCAAAATTTTATCTTTAAATCATTTGTTTCTCTTTACCCACTGATTGTTTTGAATTTTTGTCAATATTTTATGCACGACCGCATTTAATATTTTAATACTTATTTATTTAATATTAAAAATGTAAGAAAGAAAAGAAAAATTAAATTATTTATATATACGTGTATAAAATTTACCATTAAGTTACTTAATTGGTAATATGTATCAATTCAAAATCTTAATAATAGATGACTTAATTTAAATGAGTATAGAAGACACTCGATCACAATGCAAATTTTTAATTTCAGTGGCATTAAACAATAAATCTGTGACATAAAGCGATAACCGCTTAAGTTGATTTTCACAGTTTCTCAGAAAACAATTTTGAATTTTTTCTTTTTCCCAAAAACGTATGGGAACTTACCATTACGGTCTTGTTTTTTTTTTGTCTACAACTCGGTAACCACTGCAGATAGAAAAGTAAAAATATTATGGCATAAACTTCGAATATTGAAGCATCATCTGGGACCATTAAGTCAATTCTGTTACAACTCGACTTAATCGATTATCGCTTGAGGCCACAGAAATACATCCATAATATTAATTTATTAATTAATATAATAATAATTTGAAATAGTTAATATCAATAAAAAATAACACTTTGAATTAACGCAATTGGAAAAAAAGAATTCATAAATGATAGTAGAGAAGTATAAGAATGTTTTTTAAGTAAAATTTTAGAACAAATTTCTTTTAAACGTAAAAATCATAAAATAATAATAAAATTAAAGGAAAATTATAATATGGCTGAATTAAGCAAATAAATGTGTATTAGTAAGCATTTCTAATAAATTAATAAAGATGAATTAATTATTTTCTATTTAATATAAGCTAATCGGATATACACACATAATGCATTATATAGGCGAACTCCACAGTGAAGTAGGAGGGTTATGATACCTTGAATTCAAATCATAATATCGCTGAAATAGGAAAAAGTCGAATTTACATATGCCTACTAGCGTCGTTAAGTGCACAGCCTCTACATTAAGGGCTGCAGCAATTCTAGTGGAAAAACAGACTTAACAGTGGAGTATACGCGGTAATTTGTACATTTTTCATGTACGCAATTGTGCTAAGCAAAACTTCACGCAATTAATCTCGCGCCAGAGTTTCAGTTTTTCATCCAATATCCAATACTATAAAGTCTAAACCAAATAGTTTGAGAAAGAACGAAATGAAAGCCCCGTATAAAGGTGTTCAAGCAGTGCCTAAACAAGTTTAAGTTGAATAGATTCCCATGACGAAGAGTTGGTTTTATTTTAAAAGACTTCGTAAAGCTTCTTAGTCGGCGGTTCTTTTAAAAGGCATTTGTCACCTCTAGTTTCGTAATAGCCATTCGTGTGAAATATATAAAACGTACAACACGAATGGTAGGGGGATGCTGGACTCAAGGCCCTTTCTGAGCTTTTTACACCAAATATATACTTATTTCTTATATCGAAATATTTTTTTAATTCTTTTTAAACCTAAGTTCCACAGCACTCAGACCCATTTCGGTCCATTGTACTACCAGGCAGAAACGGCTGGGCGAATAACCGCCCAAAACAAAATTGCCCAAATTTCAAAAATGGACAATCGGCCAAAAAAAAAAACCCGAACATTTTTTGGGCGAAAATTCACTTACATTTGGGCGTTTACGCATTTTTATATGTAAGGCTATTGTTCATAGCGAAATATTGCCCAAAATGCCAAAATTGAAAATATGTCAAAATGTTATGCGAATAGTTTTCAAGCAATTCTTTGCAACGCAGGTCCAAAAAAAAGACGACCATTGACCAAAATGAATACCCTTAGCGGAGCGACAAATAGACTAAGACCCAGCCTGCTTGACAGTTGTTGACATACCGTTAGCGGAGCGACGAAGTCGCGTGAGCGGCTAAACCACTCCGGAAAGGTGGGTTTAATTAAATGAATCGCGCGAAGAGCGCGACTTGGCCACTGTTGGCTCCCACAAAACTGTTCTCGAATAGAATTAGCCCCATGCGCCCGCCTGATAGTTGTTGACATACTCTTAGCGGAGCCACGAAGTCGCGTGAGCGGCTAAACCCCACCGGAAAGCGAGAGATCGTTCATTTTCGGATTTTGGGCGATTATTCGCACAGCCATTCACTCCTGTTTTGGATGATTGTTCATTAATTTCTGGGCAGTTGTTCCTTTTTTGGAGCTTTCTTTCATTATGCACAAACGCCCAACAATTTTGGGCGATTGTTAATTTTTGGAATTTGGGGATATTGTTTTGGGCGGTTATTCGCACAGCCAGCAGAAACATTTCTTTGGTGCAGTGGTTGGGAAAAACTTCGATGCAATTCGATTTTCATTTATACGCGGGTTATGCTGTTGATTGCTGTTCCCCGCTGGGTCTTACTCGACACATTTAATAAGCCCATTTAGTTAATTTTATTTAAAAAAAAAAAAACTTTTATCGCTCAGTTAAGAACACATTTTGATTTTACATAGAAGCGGGACTAAAAGAGAAGCTTCCAATAGAAATGTTTCAATACTAACATAGTTTTGTAACCTACATAATGCACATGGTAGTTGTTAACTATCCAAATATCTTGTTCTATCGTAGCTTACAAATCGTTGCCTGGCTCTGTCAATTGGGTTTAAAAATGTTGCGCAATGGCTAACGCTTGCTGCATGCTGAATGCAAATTAGGTTTTAGCGAGGGAGTATTTTATTTTTTTGCTTCTGACATTGGGTTGCAATATCATCCACTGAACCATCGTTCAACCGTAAATTTTAGCGAATTGGTTAAAATATATGCAACTCTAGAGTTGATTAAGTTCCAGAACTTTCATTTATTCTTGAACGCATGTGATAAATCCAATTGAATTATCATATCACTATGCGAATAGACTCAACTCGAATATTCCAATAAATGAACTAACAAGAAAAGTCAACCAATGTATTTCAATTCATGTTTCTTTCGAGATTGTGTTCGTCTTTTTTCTTGTAAAGACTTCTACTTAGTATGTGCTATGTTACTCAATTGCCTTATTAGCCCAAAGATACAGCTGAGAGGGATTCTGCGCTTGATCACGCTTTTATTTAGTCTGTGCTATGTTACTCAATTGCCTTATTAGCCCAAAGAAACAGCTGAGAGGGATTCTGCGCTTGATCACGCTTTTATTTAGTCTGTGCTATGTTACTCAATTGCCTTATCAGCCCAAAGATACAGCTGAGAGGGATTCTGCGCTTGATCACGCTTTTATTTAGTCTGTGCTATGTTACTCAATTGCCTTATTAGCCCAAAGATACAGCTGAGAGGGATTCCGAGCTTGATCACACTTTTATTTAGTCTGTGCTATGTTACTCAATTGCCTTATTAGCCCAAAGATACAGCTGAGAGAGATTCTGTGCTTGATCCCACTAGAATGTTTTCGACGACTTTGCAATATTCTGCTTCAAACAAAATTAGCTTTAAATTTCCTAAGTTCTTCTAACCGGTTATCAGGAGAAGAGTCAGGGGAACCAAGGAAAAACATTTAGCCTTATATAGCACAGAATCGCATCGAACATAGCGTCACTACGCGCACGTACATAAGATTAGATGTGAACAGTTTTATCGCAAGCAAACGTTTCTCGCACCGCATCACATTCTCGCATCAATGTGCATTTAACCTAAGGATAGACCCGGTTACGGGCGGAGTCTACACATGGATGATAAATGCAGAATTTTGTGTGTGGGCTTAATCGAAATGTTTTCCAAATATTTTGTGTTTGTACACGAAACAAGAGGTTTTACCGAGTTGTCAACATTTCGTTTTGAATTAATATGCCTTACAGCTATTTAGACATAAAAAGCGTTGTTGTAGCAGCTGTGTAGCTGAGCTTGATGATCTTTGGTCGAGATATTGTCCTCGCGTCGTGAGAGCTCGTGAAAAGCGCTGCGACTTCTGCTGGCACATCAACAAAACTATTACGGATTTCTTTTTAGTAATGCCTACAACTGCGTGAATACTTTGCAAAGACATTTTCACTCTGAAGAATATTTTGTACGAAATTTCGCTCGAATAGCGAACTTTTAAGGGCTTAAGAGCCAACAATTCTTAAAAATCCAAATTGCTAAGAATATTCAAGTTTGTACAGCAATATTTGGAGGTGTTCCCATATGAAATTCAATAAAATCAGATGGAGTAGATGTGATTCAGCCCTGGTACTTAAAGAGCTATTGCACCAAATATTTATTTATTTGGATGTGATTCAGTGATTAAAAAACCGAGCCTAAATGAAGAATCGCTGAATGGATATTGATGAAAGTTGTGGTTTCGATTTTAGATTTTGATCTCAGCTTTCAGATTCTTATTGCACAATCGAATCAGATTCATTGATTTCTTTGCATAGGTGCAGTACTGCACCAATGTGCACTTGTGCTTTTCATGTTTCTTTGAATTACAAAAGAGGAAATGATTTCATTTAAAGAAGTTTTCATAAATTCCTTCTTCATAAATCCCTGCAAATAGTTAGAGTGGATGTAAGAAGATGATTAATACCGAAATTTCTTAAAACTCATAGCAAGGAAGAAGCTACCGTTCAGTCATGGCTTGCCTATTTGGCCTACTATCGCATCTAGTATAAATCTCAACTGAAAAGGTAAAGCATCTTTTGTCTACATCCGCAATTTCTCAGAAGAGCAGAAAAACTTAAACGGATCAGCTCGATTTTATACGAATTTTGGGAATCCTGATGCACTTTTGTAAATATCACATGAGTAAATCCGATAGAAAATGGGCGATTAGACACATCTGCTAATAGTGAAAATATGTATTGGTTGAACAGCTGTTTTACTTTTTCAGCATGTTACCCTACCTTTTCAGAAATATTCAAAATGGATAAAGCTACGAAAATATATGAATCATTTATGCGAGGTTTGTTTGTATGTATATCCGAAACCGAAGAGAGCGTTCTCTTTTAATTTTATACAATACTTCCCGTGCTATATCCGACATTGGAAACTCGTTAAAACTACTAGAAAGCTTATATCCGATGTCGTATATTCGAAACTGTTTATGTGAACAGGTCTTATAATAGAGTTTACTCAATTTTAGGTTAAGTTCACTACTCTGAATTCTTTAACAACCTTAAACACTCTAGTAGCTTTAGGAACACCTCGAGGCAATATATATTAAGTACGCATAATGAACAGAAAGTACTTATACACAATTATTAGCCATACAACCGTATAAAATAAAGTGGATAAACTTGAACTAATAAAAAAAAAAAAAGAAAATCCATTCCATGTACGTATACATGAAATAAATTTTACTTAAAAAAAAAAATTTACTAAAGAATGTGAGTTTTAAGATTGATTTGCAGAAAGCACCTTTTGTATCATCAAGGCCTTCCGCTTCAGGAACAGCTCCTTTGGTGTGAACAGTGGACTACCACAGTTACTAGTTGCTTTTGGTTCCGGTTTTGCCTCGATAATCTTCTCATTTTTCTTCGTCTTCTCCTCGCTTATGGCGTTTACTTGTGGTTGCTTACTGACACGCCAATTGTTTTCATCCCTCGCATCGGTACTGCTATCATTTGAATGCCACCAACTGCTACTACTTGAACCCGAATCAGTAGATCGACGATTATATGATTTACGACCGTTTCTTCTCTCTCTGCTAACCTCTGGCAATGGACTTTTGCGTCTCCAACTCAGCTCTGGATAATCTTCAGCCCATTGACGTTTGCAGGAATCTTCACTCACACCATAGTCGAAATGCCTGACTGGCTCAGTTCGTTTCTGCTCCTTCTTTGCATACTGTCCATATGAGCTATAAGAAAATGGAAAACATTTCAAACAATTAAAAAAAATATTCAGAAAACTTCATTTCATGTAAAATGGGTGTGTTTCTGGACGGTTTTTCGGATTTTAAAAATGTTACACTAGCATTGCTTCAGATAAAAAAAAAATATGTTTATAAATATGTATATGTATATGTGTGCGTACATATATGTGTAGGCAGACCTGGCAGAAGAAGGCCAGGCGTAATATTGGATAATTGTTTGAACTTTAATAGTCATATGATTTATGTAGCGAAAAAAGTTTCAAAGAAAATAGGGTTCCTTAAAAGGATCCGAAAAAATATAACCACAATATGCGCGATCAATGTATACAATACGATTATTAAAACACATTTTGAATTTTGTTCTACGATCTTATTTATAGGTAATAATGAACATATAAATCGTCTGCAAGTGCTGCAAAATAAAGCCATGAGAACTATTCTCAAATGTAGCTTTTATACACCAATTACATGGATGCTATCTTGTTTAAAATGGTTGAACATCAAACAACGGATCATATTCCACGTGTTAATGTTCGTGTTTAAAATGAAGTACAACCTGCTGCCTAACTACTTAACGTTGAATTTAGTTTACATCGGGGACTCTCAACCGTATAACTTAAGAGCAAACTCAGATTTTAGACTTAATTTATATAGAGACTCTAGAACACAAAATATGCTTAAGTATCGTCGGCTAAAACTGTACAATGAACTACCTCCAGCAATAAAAAATGAAAGGGTGTTGTTAAGATTTAAAAAAACTACTTATATCCCATATTAGAAATACAATTGTATAGACATGTTTAGTTTTCTAATTATACACATATATCTACTTGTAAACTTACTTTCAATTAATTATTATATATAAATGAATTGTAATAGTAATATTTACTAAAATAAAAATATACATAAAAAAAAAAAGAAGAAGACTGGCCCACTATAAGAAGATCTCTTGCTAGGATGGATACAGCTTTTTACTTGTTGCAGATAGTGGCGAGCTACTTTACCAACAGGAAACTGAGGTATGATACCGACGAAGGAGTAAAGTTCTACGATGCCACAAGTTGGGTCCCACAAAGATCGGTGCTGGGCCCTTTACTATGGAACATAATGTACGACGGAGTTTTACGACTACCACTGCCACCTAAAGTGAAGATAATTGGATTTGCTGACGACATCGATGTTGTTACCGTAGCAAAACAAATCAGTAATGTAGAATCAGCTACAAATGTGGCAAGTAGTCAAATCAAAAGCTGGCTAGGATCCGCAGGTCTAGAATTAGCTGACCACAAAACTGAAGCTGTTCTAATAACCAGTCGGAAATCTGTGGAATATATGAATGTCCAGGTTGGAACCCAAATGATCAGATCCAAAGAAGCCGTCAAATACTTAGGAGCATTACTCCTCCTTCGACAATAGACTGCAGTTTAGACAACATGTTGATTATTCGAGCAAAAAAGCGTCAAGACTTCAGGCAGCACTCTCAAGTTTAATGCCCAACATTGGAGAACCTGGATATGCTAGGAGGATCCTATTATCCAGAGTTATCAGCTCAGTTCTTCTTCGTGCGGCTCCGGTTTGGGTGGGGGCCCTCACGACCGAAGAAACAAGGAGCAAACTGACATCAGCCTACAGACTATGCGCTATAAGGACTATCAAGAGTTTTAGAACTATCTCTGACGAGGCAGCCTTTGTAAGAGCAGGAATGGTTCCGATTGACATCGCGAACGAGATGCAGAGAATCTACAATAGAAGGGGCTCGAGCCATCAAGAGGCTAGAGAAAGAAGCGTTAAAGAAGAAGAAAAAGCAGCTTAAACAGCTGTATGGCAAGCTCGATGGGATAATAAGATTAAAGACAGGTGGAGCTATAAATTAATCCCCACCAACGACATTTGGATAAACCGAGCACATGAGAACTGCACTTACCACCTCACGCAGTTCCTGTCTGGCGATGAAGGCTATCGCAAATATCTTCACCGGTTTGGACACGATAGCTCTCCTTTGTGTCCAGAATGTCCAGACCAGGAGGAAGATACGGAACATACAGTCTTCTACTGTAGGCGATTTGAAAATTAGAGAATGACCTTCCCAGTCCTCCATTCTTCATAGACCATATCGTACAATCTGAGGAAAAATGGATGGAAATTTGCGCGTTTATTACTTACTTACTTAGATGGCACTACAGTCCGGGGCCGGACTCAACCAACAAACCTCTCCAGCCAGCACGGTTATGAGGCAGCTGCCTCCAGTTGCGCACGCCAAGTTGGTTGAGGTCCCCCACCACTTGATTGCTCCACCTACCGCGAGGTCGTCCTCTACTGTGCCGTCCATCCGGGGTGGATTCGAAGACTTTCTTGGCGGGAACATTTGGCTCCATCCACTCTAAGTGACCCAGCCATCTTAGTCGCTGTATATGAACTCTTCTGGCTAAGTCGATGTGCTTATATAGGCCGTATAGTTCGGCATTGTACCTTCTCCTGCATTCACCGTTTATGCAGAGGGGACCAAAGATCGGTCGAAAAACTTTTCTCTCAAAATAACCAAGGACATCCTCATACGGGTGGGCGCCGTGGCGTAAGTGGTTAGTGTATCGGATCACTACGCATGAGGTTCCAAGTTCGAATCCCAGAAAATACCAAAAAGTTTTTTCACGGTCCCACCTCTCGCGAGCGTCTGACAAACATCCGAGAGTATTGTTGTCACGAAAAAGCTTCTTAAATCGCCGTTCGGATTCGGCATTAAACTGTAGGTCCCTTCCATTCGTGTGAAAAATATAACGCACACATCATGAGTGGTTGCGAGAAGCTAGGCCCTGGCACTTTAAAGAGCTGTTGTGCCAAATATTTGTATTTGTATCCTCATCCGGTTTTGTCAAAGCCCATGCCTCTGTGCCATACAGCAGGACTGGGATGATAAGTGCCTTATAAAGAGTTACCTTAGTAGTTCGGGATAGGGCTTTGCTACTCAATTGCTTTCTTAGCCCATAGAAACAACGATTGGTAAGAGTAATTCTTCGTCTGATCTCCCTACTGATGTCATTTGCGGAGTTCATCATAGAGCCTAGGTAGACAAAATCCTTTACTACCTCAAAGTTTACGCGCAACTGCAAAAAGAACTTCCAATTCAGGAAATTTGATTTCTTCCTTTTTTCAGCGAGGTTATGATCCGAAAATTTGGGACCATAACCTCGCCGCATAACTTTATCGCATTTCTACTGATCCCCCTGTGGGGTTCGCCTATTTGACCTCAGAAAATATCGGCAGGCCTGCCGATTTTGGATCACTCGGTTACTGAGGCCAATGAAATGCCGATGTCGTCGCATTTGTGTGATCCAGGCGTTTATAGGCCTGCCTTTCCTTCATCGCGATGTCTTTGGAACGTTCATTGATATTACCTTTTTAACAGGGTTCAAATGATCTCTTCTTTGAACGTGGCAATACCAGCTGAGCCGCGTTCTATCTTTTGTACTATGGTTTCCTTGACGTGAAAGCTTCCACGGATCTTCGAACTTCTTATTCGATCAAGCTTTGTCACTCCTGTTGTCATGCGAAGCATTTTCATCTCAGCTGCCGTTAATTTACTCTCATAATTTTTATATGTCGTCCAACATTGTGAACCGTATGTGAGCGCTGGACGCACAACTGTGGTGTAGAGCCTTCCTTTCAACTAAGGTGACATTTTTCTGTCACAGAAGATAGCGGAATTTTCTCGCCACTTCATCCACCCTACGCTTACGCGATGATTGATGTCGTCATCATAGGTTGCTTTGCTATTGATCAAAGATCCCAGATATTTGAAGTTTCCGCACTTGGGAAGCACTGTTCCATTCAAATAAATGTGAGAGAACGGGCAGCACAAGTACTCTGTCTTTTTTTAACTAATGCGATACCCATTTCCCTCCAGAACGTCCACCCACACATCGAGTGCTCGCTGCAGGGATGTAGGATCCTCACTTATGATGGCTCCATCGTCAGCAAAGAATAACTGATGTACCTTAGGGTCCATCACTTTACCTTCAAGCAGATAATCAAGGACTGTAATAAAGAGCAGACTTAAAACGCTTCCCTGGTGCACCCCGACTTTGATTGGGAACTCTTCGATTACTCCAGCGGGGCATCTTACTCTTGTCTTTGCTCCTTCGCACAAGTCCATGATCATCTGTACATAAGTTTCTGGAACCCCTCTATGTCTTAACGCCACCCATATCCGATCTCGTGGTTGTCTGTCGAATGCCTTTTCAAAGTCAACCAATACAATATGCAAATCCTTTAAGGAATCACAATGTTTTTCCATTATGATTGTTATACTTTGGATTGCATCTGTGGTCGATTTACCCGCGACAAACCCGCACTGATCATCAGATAGCCGTATTGTTTTTCGCAGTCGGCTACCTAATATCCGCTCAAAGATCTTCATGGTGCGTGACATCAGTTTGATCGAACGGTAGTTATCACAATTTCGCGTGTCACCCTTCCCTTTGTATACAGGGAGAAGGTAACTTTTCCTCCATTGATTCGGCATTGGATCACCTCTCACAAATTTGGAGATGAGAATTTTGAGCCATCTGAACCTGACGTCTCCCATCTTTTTCCAGAACTCAGAGGGCATCTCGTCTGACCCAACCGCTTTTCGTTTTTAGGAATATTTGACCGCCTCACTAACTTCTTCGACTGTAATGTCGGGTATTTATTCACAGTTAGGGGTGACACTTGGAAAGTATAGCCGGCGAAACTGTTCATTCAAAAGTTCTTTGCAATACTCACCCAGATTGTCGTTGGCGTTTGTCGCTTTTCGACGATTGTCGTTTTATTCCTCAGATGTAGCACGAATCCATTTTCAAAACGTTTTCACTGTGAAAGAGTTGTAATAGTATTCTACACGATAAACAAATTGCTTAGTAATGTTTAACTGTCAGCAGGTTGTAGTTATGAATAAAACGACAATCGTCGAAAAGCGACAAACGCCAACGACAATCAGGGTGACTGCCGCCACATCTGCAGAATTTTGTCGTCATCCACAAGAAGCCGGCCATGAGCATTGTTAATGAACTTTGGCGAACGAATCTCCTGAGCATTCCTCCTCTTTGGGCGGCTATTTTAAAGATGGTAGCGCTCTTGTTCGTATTGTGTCTTGGCAACTCCTGGATAGCCTGGTTTGCATCAGCAACCAGGGAAGATATTTTCTCCAGCTCCCGATACAGACCCTCCGTACTCTCCGCTTGAAGCTGGGCGCATTTCTTCCTCGCGTTTTTCTTGCAACATCTGTATTCCATTTCGAGGCGAGCTTTTTCGTCACTATTATTAGAAGTGCACTTTGACCAAGCTTTGAAAGCCGGTTTCTTCTCATTTATCAACTTCTTAGCTTCATTACTCCACCACCATGTTTCTTTGGCATGTTGATTGTGGCATTTTGAAGCTCCTAACAGTGATTTGGCCTTCTTTAGGCAAGTTCGCTGTAGGGAATCCCACATATTTTGTGCTCTGCACTCTTTATCCTCAGCTCCGTTGATGGTGTGAGATAGGTAATTGTTCATTACGAAAACAAAAGCCTCGCCTTTTTCCTTGTCCAGATTGTACCACTTGATTTTCTCAGAGACCCTTGTTTGTTTGCTTTTCTTGGTGGCTTCATAAAAAAATATATTAGCAGGAGACGGTGTTGCCGAGCGATCGCCTCTCCCAGGATCACTTTGGAATCTTTTACCCGAGGTTTCATGAAACTGTCTACCAAATGGTAGTCAATCTGGGTTTCATCTCCACCACTGATGAAAGTGATCAGGTGTCGGCGTTGTTTGATGAATATGGTATTTAGCACGATAAGACCGTGTGATTTCCACATGCTTAGGATGTCTTCACCAGGAACACTGTCAACTGCTGCTGACTGAAATCATTCTTGTGACATTCGGTGTCGTTTGTATTGACGGATTATGGCGCTGCAGGATCAACGATGCACTGTACGAGCTAACTAGAAAAAACAAATGAGTTCACCAATTAAGGTGTCATGTAAAGCGAATAGGCAAAAGTGCTCGGAGACGAAGCGAAAATGGAACTCAGCCGGCTGGAGGTTAGAGAGACCTACTAACAACTGCTGCAAGGGAGCTTCCCTAATTCGCTTTAGGATGCTTTGTTGAGCTGCTTGAGATGCTTTATTGGGCCTACCTCCTCTTGATACTTATATCATGGGCTGTATCATCAAAGCTATCCATCGTGTTAGGCGGGGTGCTTTTTATTATAACCCACACTGGAGTTTTGCTGACCTTGCGCGACACTTATCCTACCACTCCGGTCTTATCGATATGCCGTCTGACGGAATGACACTAGAACTTCGGCTGTTGCGTAAATTTAAATCGACTTTCCTTGTGTTCAGGACTGTCTTCGGCCAGAGTCTGGGCCAGAAATGGAATGTATTCGTATTTTCACGAATGGCTTCACAACCAGTTTAACTGTCTGGTGCTGGTGTCTTCGTGGAAGACGAAAACATTAGGCTTCACTTCTCGTTAGGCAAATATTGGTGTCTTTTTCAAGCGGAAACTTATGCAATCCTAATGGCCATGAACTATGTTGTGAAAGACTATAAATGAGAAAGCAATGCAATAAGTTTGAACACTAAGCTAAGACTCTTCAGACGTTTCGACAAAGTGACGGTTCCATAGCTAAGAATGGCTAAATACATTACGGTCCGAGAAGAACATGGCGCAGAACAGTCGAGAAGGAGGCATAACAATTGGGGAAATTTTTGAGGAGTTGAGGCATATTGCCAGAAACCGTACACAATGCCACGTAGCCCTTAGGGCCCACAAGGGGATACAGGACATAAGTAAGTTGTGAAGAACTGGTGGAAGACTCGAAGTTTTTGCGGCTGTAGTCAGGCTATGCTAAAGACCTTGGCTAACCCTTTCAGCTTCTTCCAAAGTAGTTTGTGAATGTAAAAACTCTTTTAACTCGATCGCAAGGCTGAATTCTCTCTTTTATCTGGGTCCCACGACACAATAAGATCTTCGGGAACGAGATCTACGATGTGATTGCTAGACAAAGCTCAGGGGAGCTACGTCTTCGGTCCTAACCTAACCTAGGTCTTCCTGCCTCCCCGGTTAGGGCTTCCAATGACGATTGAGTTTCTCACGAACACGATTGTATATGGTATGACTTTCCAGGATGTTGGTTGACTAAACGAATGCTCCCGGATGTCTGTAAGAAATAAGCGGCATTCTAGCTGTCTCTCAATAGAAAAAGAGATTTATTGGCGTCTTGACAGACCACTTTGCCTTTGTCAAGCATGTCGCTTAAACGACACTACAGTCTGCGACGCTTATGGAGGGGCCAACGATACTACAGAACATTTTCTCTGCGAGTGTCTTGCCTTTGCTCGTATCAGGTGGCAAATTTTCAGTGCCGATGTGGTGAGTGCTGGTACTGAAAGCTCTCATCACTGAAGTGCTTGCTTGGCTTTCTTAGAAAACAAGGAAATTCCAATAAAATGAATAATTCAGGGCTTTGCTCTCAGGTAGTACAACGGACCAGTTGCGTCTGAATGCTCCAGTCAAGCGTTTCCTATCTCGACAAAAAAAAAGTTCACTGCTGCTTGAAATACCATACCGACGGTCATTTAGATGGTTTCATTCTAGACAGCTCTCAAGGTTGCAATTGACGATGGTTTTCATGACTTTGTAAAGCAAGACCTTAAGGATTACGTCGGCAACTAGAAGAGGTAATTTGTATATCCTGTTGGAAGTTGAGTCTACCTGCGTAAGTAGTTATCTAACCGGGAAGATGCGTATAAGGTTCGACATGTGAATAAAAGAAAGCAAAAATAAAAACCTGAATGATACAAGAGAATGTAAGAAAAATCGTGGTTTGGCCTAAAAGGAGAGCATGTTCTCTTTCCTGGAAACCATACCTGTCCAGACTATCATCCTCGGATATCGTTGTCACTTGAGTCTCGTTGGTGCTGTCCAGTGGAATCGGTTCGTAAATGTTCACGTCGTCGGAGAAGTCCGTCATGGTCGACGTCTCCGTCGATGTGTCATCCTCCTCTGTACAGAAAGACGGCTCGGACCTGGGTTTCAGCTCAAAATATGTGTCCGCCATAAAAATCTGCATCTTCCTGCGGCCATTTCGCATTAATATCACATCATCGTTCGTTGGTACCGTCGATATGGTCCGTTTCTCGTCTGGCGGACGATCAATACTTGGCTCTAGACCCAGTGTCCTCATTAGCGCTATAGTTTCCTTCTCAATGGACTCCGTGTTGTCCCAGTCTTTGTGTGACGGCAGATCTCCCACTGGTCTGACGCCTATGATCTCGTTCATCTTCGAGATGATTTTCATTTTGCGCGGCGAATATTTCTGCTGGACATAGTCCTCCTCCAGAGGTTGCGGCGACTGATTCAGACTCTTTTCCTCTTGCTGGCTAAATATCAAGTCATAATCCGGGTTAATCGAGAGGATTTCATCCTCGAAGCTCATTGCCGGATCCATTCCGGTTTTTGTTGTTGTTGACAAAGATTTCCCGCTATACCGGTGGGTTTTCCTTTTCCGAAACTGGCCTCTGCTTGGTGTTGTTTGACCTTTGAACGGGAACAGGACTTAGCTCGGTGCAGTGATAAAGCTGTAAAAGTATCGGAATGGTGTAACTGTATATATGATGAGTATTTGCACAATTTACACAACAGTTTCGCAATTTTGATAAATTTTAGCGGCTTGACCCAGTTCCTACGCAACGAACACTACAATGTAGACAGTTGAGGGAAAATGTCATCGGCCTTTTGTATATACCTTTCTGCGACGTTATTTGCTTACCGTTGCAGTTCAAATTATTTGCTTAAAATCACAATTTCAGCTCTGGTTTTAAAGTGAAAAATTTATAAAAAATTTGTTGGCAATTTGATGATGTTAAACAAATTATGATCGCCAAATTTATTTTATCTTATCTTCGCACTAACACGAACAAAGGAATTCTGATTCACGATCGTTCACAATGGATTGTTATTCCGATTGTCGTTCTGTATAGATAAGGCAGTGCTGATACTGACCACGGACTCGTTTGTATTTGAGTCGAGGGTTCGAGTTGAAATTAGGTTTAGATTTCGACCTACCGCGTCGAAAGGATGAATAGTTGAAGTAACAGAAGAACATTGATCGGAAACCACCACAATTGTGAAAAACGCTAACTAAATTCTTCTATAAGCACTGAAGTAGACAAATGATAAAATTGAGCAAAGGAATACTGATTGCTCGGGAACCATTCTCAATTAACATAAACGACATCCCTAAAGTGTTAAGAAATAGCGATGATACTGCATTAATGATTATACGGATAAGTGGTAAAGGTTAAATGTGCTTAACACCCAGTTTCCACGAGACATATTTATTTCAGACTTTATGTCCCGCTTAATGTCAGAAATTTTTATTTTTTATTTTGTGGGCAAATTTTGTCAAGACATTTCATTTTCAACCATGTGGTGCAAGAGTAAGCAACGAATTATTCTAGCCTTAGCACTGAGTCTTTACAAGACATATTTATTTCAGACTTAATGATAGGCGCCGTGGGCGCCATAGAGCAAGTGGTTAGTGTGTCGGGTCACTGCGCGTGAGGTTCTATGTTCGAGTCCCAGAAAACACCAAAAAGTTTTTTCACGGTCCCACCTCTCGCGAGCATCTCACAAACATCTGAGAGTATTGTTGTCACGAAAAAGCTTCTCAAATCGCTTTTCGGATACGGCACAAAACTGTAGATCCCTTCCATTTGTGTAAAAAAAATATAACACACACAACACGAGTGGTTGCGAGAAGCTAGGCCCAGGCAGTTGAAGAGCTGTTGCGCCAAATATTTATTATTTTTTTAATGATAGGCGCCAATCAGCTATGTGCTCTTCGTAGTAAATCTCAAACTCACAGTTCCTGTCAAATTTATTTCAGCGTTTATGTCCACAGAGGCAAGAAATAAAAGTAGAAATTGCTTTTGAGAAATAAATTATTTCCAGAAATTTAGCGGTCTCCATTGAAAATTTTAATTGTATGACACATTTCTTGCATGAAATTATTGTCAGTGGAGACCAAGGGTAAAGAACAAAATGAGAGAGATTTAAAAACTCTTATGTATGGCTGCATCAAAACAAGCTAAAAATAGTGCTGGGGTTCGTAATAATAAAGCAGTCTTCTGTGTATTTAGACTGTTTATTCAACTTCGCTTTCGTTTTACTTTAAAATATTCAAATCACTATATTCTTTATTAATCTGTCTCTATAAATTCACTTTTAATCACAATATCATATATTCTCAACACTGTCTAGCTCTTACAGTAATCGAACTTGTTAATCGCTATATTCATCTCTATTGACTGCATCATCTTTCTTAACCTGTAACTTTTTTTATTTGAACTGATATTCAAATAAAAATTGACTTGATAAAAAAAATTCTTACGTAAACTATGGCTATGACTTTCTGGGCGCCGTGGCGCAAGTGGTTATTGTGCCGAATCACTGCGCGTGCGGTTCTATGTTCGAATTCCAGAAAACACCAAAAAGTTTTTCCACGGTCCCACCTCTCGCGAACGTCTGACAAACATCCGAGATTCCGAGAGTATTGTTGTCACGAAAAAGCTTCTCAGATTGTCCTTCGGATACGAGGCGATAGAACCTAGCACTTGATGAGTTGTTGGGCCAAATATTTATTTATTTAAACTATGGCTGTAAAATATAAAGTGTTGGCTCAACAATAGGAGCCCAACGATATAACATGGCTTTTCTTATGGTAATACATACATTTGTCTTAAATATTAATTTTGCTGCGCTGATTTTTTTTTTTAACTAGTGTTGTTCAGATCCCGGTGTCGCTAGCTGTATCATCTTTGGTGGTGGTTAGTGCACTAATATCGAATACTAGAGCCTCTAGAACATCCCCGAACATGCCAGGCGTCACTAGAGTTGGATTGTGGAAGGTGAAATGTAGAGCAAACTGATGTGCATGATGTCAGTTTTCACAGACGTGTTGCCCATATTCATTGGTAATACAGAGCGAAAAGTACTATACAAAATACAAATACAAATATTTGGCGCAACAGCTCTTTAAAGTGCCAGGGCCTAGCTTCTCGCAACCATTCATGTTGTGTGCGTTATATTTTTCACACGAATGGAAGGGACCTACAGTTTGATGCCGAATCCGAACGGCAATTTGAAAAGCTTTTTCGTGACAACAATACTCTCGGATGTTTGTCAGACGCTCGCGAGAGGTGGGACCGCGAAAAAACTTTTTGGTGTTTTCTGGGATTCGAACTTGGAACCTCATGCGTAGTGATCCAACACACTAACCACTTACGCCACGCCGCCCACATAGAAAAGTACTTTCTGTAGATGCAAAATATGAAACATAATCATAGTCTAAAACCAGATACCGGAAAAATCAAACATCTGCAGACTTCGTCTATGAGTTTTTACTCGTCCGTTTGCTTATTCACACCCTCGTTATAATGATATAAAGAAATTGGAGTTTTATATTGTTTATATCAAAGCGAGAGTTCAACTAATCTAAAGTGCAACAAAGAACCGACAAAGCAACTCGAGTGCAGTTTCAATTTGCAATATTTCTGTTAAAAAGTGGTGACTACATATTTTGGTTTTTTTGGAGATTGGAATCGGTTGCATGCAATTGGGAGTTACGTCAACACGAAAAAGTACTGCAAACTACTAGACCTATCAAAAGTGGTTCGTGTCTGGAATGGGCGAAAATCCTAAAAATATGCAATGAACTCTATGAACTCTTGTCAAGACAGTAGAGGCTGTTGCCATAGGCACCTCACAACTAAGGAGTGAGGTGAAGAGAGCTGGCTTTGAAACATCTTCAGAGTCCACAGGAACGCATACGTCAACGAGTAAGGAAATCCTTGTAAGTAGCATGTCAATGATAGACGTCATGAACGGGATTCGAAATGCCATAGCCACTTTGCTAGATGAAAAATTATATCCCGTACCTACAAAAACAAATTTTAATGGAATCACGACCCAAATGTGTAGTTTATCTTTCCAGCTTTTAATAACTGTCGTTAGAGAACCAAAACTTAAAGGAACAATTTAAGCAGCAGAAGAAGAAATATCGAAAAACCAAGAGTGCTTGTGAAGAGGTCTCAAGATCGACTGTTTAAACATGAAGTTCTTATTGCACGCCGACGATATCGTCATTTTCCTAGAGAATAAGAGAGATTTGCAACAAATGGCAGACCGACTGGAGGCTTACTGTACTTACTTAGAAGTAAATTTGTCGAAATTGGAGATAATAGCCGCGTTTTGTTTTCCCCTTGAACTGAACTAGTTCATCTCAAAATAAAAAAAACGCTCCTGGCTCATTTCATTTTCACAAGATGGTAGCAGGAGCTACACACTGACGTTTAATATGGATTAAAAATGACGGAAAAATAGCAATAGAAGTAAGAAAAGTGCTTCATATTTTTATATTTGTTTAATAATTAAGTGTTTTTAGATACTTATGTCAGAAAGTGAGGATACAACAAATAACAATGATTTACTTCTGCCATTCAGCAGAGCTGCCAAGCTTTACCTATAATTTTTTTTTTGTGAAAAACCATCTAGTGGTGAGGTATGGGATGAAAATTCTGGTTCTCGAAAATTGAACCAGCACATGTGCTGGTTCAATTGTTGTTTTTACATCCTGTGTAAAAGTATGAACTGAACCACTTCACGGGGAGAACAAAAGGCGGCTAATGGGATTCAGATATGGTGGTTTGGTATCTAGCCAAGAAAATTGGACACTTAAGGGAGAAAAAGTACGAATAGTACTTAATTATACTTATTTAGAGGTGTTGCTAACTCCGAAATGCAACCTGGCAATGCTTTCTTGCGAAGTAAAATATAACTCTTAGGGCAAAATGGAAACTTTATCAGGACATTTCTACGATCTGGACTTTCACCTCAGATATGTAACAAAAACAATTTTCGAGTACAGCGAAAGATATAGTAAAGGAGTTTAATAAACTCGTACACCGGTTTGGGCTACTTTGGAATGTGAGTGATCTTTCTTTAAGCGAATAGAATCGCAAAAGCTCTAACCGGTTGGAATACCTAAAAGCCGATGGACTACGTGAACATCTTTGAAGTGCGACAGAGTAGTACGTTTTTATAACTTTCTGGGCCACTCAAAAGGGGTTGGGTGACAAATCGCCCAAATCAGAAAAATGTCACATAGCCCAAAAATGTTGGGCACTACAACACACCGCCCAAAAATTAAAAAATGACAAAGTGCCCAAGAAAGTGGGCATTTTGTCAGAATTCATTAATAGCCCTGCTTCCGATCGCCCAAAACTAAATCGCCCCAAACTAAATCGTCCAAAATGCGAAAAAGGCAGAAAAATGTCAAATCGCCGATACTGTGGGACGTATGCCACGGGGACTAATGTCCTAACCTTTTTCAATTTGGTCTATGGTCGTCTTCTTTTTACCTTCCTATGTTGGTATTTTCAAATTGCGATAAAATGCCCATTTCTGCTTTGGGTGATTTGACATTTCATTTCCTCGTCGATCTGTCATAGTGTTAAATTGCCCAAAAATGTTGGGCGATGTGACATTTTCCAGATTTGGGCGATTTAATGTTGGGCGATATGTCACAGATCCGCCTTAAAATAGCCAAAACACAAAATCGCGCAAAATTACTTTTTTGGGTGTTTTGACATCATGTCAAATCGCCCAAAAAATAATTTTTTTTTTTTTGTTTGATTTGACATTCTATTAGTTTTTTGCATTTTGGGCGATTTGACACCCAACCCTCAAAAGGCCAACATTATTTTATGGACAATTTAGATGTGAGCAAAATCAGTTGGATTTTTAAGGTACCATGCGGCTTAATTTGCTTAAAGGGGAACAGCTTTCGAGTGAACTGAAAAACATTATTCACCCACACACTTGCTTGCTGATATCAAGGTTGAACCATAAACAATTGGAGTGACAATTGACGACGTTACGACTACACCATTGCCACCCCTATATAATGACAAAAAGTAATGAGAAAGGCAAGATTATGAAAAAAGATTGCTTACCGCATTTTATATTTTTTCTTTGTGAGTATCATCTCCCAACTCCACTCCATACTTTTACATGCAAAGTCTTCCTCAATGAGAATGGTTATATAGTACAACAGTGTTTGTAAGACAAGTAAAATTTTAGGTTTTTGATCACCACTCTTTGGCCGGTATTCACCGACCAATCTTAAACTAAGAGCTTCATAAACCTATTCACCAACCAATAATAGTGCAGATTTATTAGCGCTCGTAAGACTTATGAGTGGTCCCACCCACTCTTAAGTTAAGAGGGTTCATAACTTAAGAATTTCGAAAATTTTCGAAATCAGCTGTGAACTGTCACTCAGACCAAACAAAGGACAAGTTGCATTGGCGAAATGCAAAAGAAGAAATGCCGACGAATATAATGCCTCCAGCATTATAGAACTGCAAACCAAATAAAATATAAAATGTGCCGTGATTAATTCTGACTAAAATCAGGAAAATACAATGTTTTTTTTTTCATTGGCATTTCTCTCAGTTCGAAAGAGAGTTCGGAAACTCATTTCAGAACGGGTTTGGAAATCCGAAAATTAATTTTTCGCATATTCGAATTAGCATGGACACAAACCTACTAGTGCTTGGTGAATACGCAGCAAAAATTTAAAACTAAGAGCTTCATAAAATTAAAATCGATTTAAGAGCACTTGATAATTACCGGCCTTTGTCTAAAGCATACGCAAATTCTTAAATATTTAATAATGCCAAATTTTATGAGCGCAACACTTCTCAGCTTAATGTTGAACTTACATGTCGCTACTTTTTACGAGAGCATAACAATTTCTAGTCAGATATAGATTGATTAATAGAAATTGCTGAACAACGATTTATAATTCAGGAGAGAAATTATGACCAACGTTTCACATTTTACATCAAATATAGCTTGCCAGGCTGACGTTCAGTACCAAATTTAAATGTTTCCGTCCCATTTCTTGAAAGAAAATAAGCCTAATTCAAGAATTTGATGAAAAATATGAAATGGGTGTGAAACACATTAATAACTACATTCAAAAATATGTTCGCCCATTCTGATGGGCTTCAGTCGAAATATGGGTTTTTACATAAGTAAAACAAATAGCCGATGTAAGAGAAAACCATAGAAAATATAAGCAGGTTGAATTCAAAATAACGAGGCATTCAAATTGGAATTTAGAACACTGCTCACACTTGAATACCAACTTAAACGTCAAATTATTCGCGCATGGTAAAAGATGTTTATTCATTCGGCGAATAGTTGTACAACCGTTCAATAACCAATTAGACATTTTTTTAATAGACCACCAATCCAGTCGTAGAGTCAGGATTTCATTCAAATATATGCTAAACTCAGCAGAAAAAGCAATTGTTTCGGAACATGCCCTCAGCTTCTCAGAATTGCCGTGAATAATAAAGTTCTAAGCAGTACTATCGCTTAATGTCTGTCGAATCGAAATGTCATCGTGACGGCCGGTCTTGTGGGAATATAGTTTTTTGTGTTCTGTCGAATTATATCGTTCGGTCTGGTTTGGGAAATCTGCAAAGAAAATCCGTGAATATTTGTGCATCCTTTAAGAATTTTCTATTTTAAAAAATGAGTGGATTTCCGGGCACTTTCGCTTTCGACGAATATGGCAGACCTTTCATCATTTTACGCGACCAGGAGAGCCAAAAAAGAATTACAGGCACCGATGCCATCAAGGTGAATAATATGTTCCAGAAGTTGTTTGAAAAGTGAATAAAGTTGTTATTTATTGGATGGGGAAAGGTTTCTTAATACCCGCGCTAGGAATTTACCGCTGAAGAAGTGTAATTTTCTAGAAATTAAGGTGTGCCCAACGGACCAAAACAAATTCTCCCTCGGACAAAGTGGAAGGTTCCAGATGTTTCTCGGTTTTCGAATTTCTAGCGAATTTGTGTGGTTTCTGTGGTATTTGGAGATTTATCCCCATCAGGGATGCATCAAATATTGGTTACAAGCACAGATTTAGGGATTTCCATTGATATATTTGTGGAAAATTACTTACACTAAAGATGCGGATTTGTTTGAAATCGGTTTGAGGTTATGCAGCGTCTGAGTCACTTTTGAGTTTAGCCCACGAAGAAAACTTCGGTTTCCTCAACATGTGCGGCGAAAATCCTCAAAGGTACGCATTATTTCAAAGAAATCTCTAATTTCCTGTGACCTAAAGGTAATGCTGGCGCTAAAAATGTAAAATAGGAATAGGATAGATATTTGCGCCCTCTTTTCCAATTAGAGGTAGGCGTCTTTCAAAGATGAAGCTGAGTCCGTGCACAGTACAGATCCCACCTTTGCTAGCGTTTAGTTAGACTGATCCCTTCTTTCGCTTGCTGTTCCTTTCTATACTGTGCAATGTGCGCTACACACAGTTAATTTTTCTCCCATATGATTTGACTTCAAGTGCATTGGCCCCGACTGGCGTTGCATATAGCATGATAGATTGAGTTACTCTTGCCAAAGCAGTCTTCTAATCTGTCTAGGCCCTACAACGTTTGGTACACGGGCTGCCTTATCGCAAGCACTTCGCATTCTTATAAGAAACCCTCGGAGCGATCATAATTCCCAGGTACGTTATTGCTCTTTCCAAACTTAGTAGAAAGAAAAAGTACTATTAGTCCATATATATATGTATATTTTAAAACGAATGTATCAATGTAAATAATGTCCTGAATGGCTCTACTAAGCCAAATAAAGATAAACTAACTAACTAACTATTGCCAATTGCGAGAACATTTCGTGACTACTGACTCTGCGGCTGTTTCTCTTGTTTTTCTGCTGCTTCCGTCATGTTTTTGGCTAGATGTCCACCATCTGGTTCTAATCTGTGATTTTCGTTTCTCTTTGGGTATGTAGCATGGTAGCATAGGTAGCATCATCATGCATTGTGTTCTGACGGTTATGCCATCATCGGTGTCGTATATGTACTAAGGACCCTGCTACTAAGGTAATCTGTCACTATACTGATGATATGTTTAGGTACCTTCACTGTACACTGTTGAGTGGACTCTCCGTAAGCCATATTGATGTTTATCGGTGTTTTTTTTTTTGTGTAATAGTACGAGTGTTTTTTTCAGAAAAGTTCCTTCCACACACGAGTTGCAGCCACACGCAAATAGTTCGCGACTTGGTTTTAGCACTAAATTGAGTGCGCAGTTTGGAATATTGTCTAATTACGGTGCTTTCTTGTCTTCAACACTACTACAGACGCTTAAGAGCTCCTCAATGCTGGCCATCGGTATCATCTGCATGTCTGTTGTAAGTTCTTCCGACAGAATTAGTTCTATTAGCGGAGGGAACAAGGAAGATACTATTCTGTGCGTGTTGTGTCTGCTTGTTCACATGGTGCTTTGCGGCACTCGATTTCGCTGTGAACTTACAAAGTTGTTTGGCCTGCTGCCATCTTCCTATTTAAGACTTATTTCCGTTAATAGGAAAAAATCTATGAAAGATAATTGGGGCCCTCACGGGGCATGCCAGAAGTGCTCCCTTCAACGAATTCTGTAGAAGCTACAGAGACGAGAAATAGGAGGGAACCATGACACACCTTCTGTGTACCTGTTCGGCCCTATCGGTCTTGAGAAGGAGAACCCTAGGGGAATACTTCTTTGAAGATCTTAACAATCTGACTAGACTCGACTTAAGCAAAATAAAAAGCTTCGTCTCCGGGTCCAATTGGTTTAATGCCTAACGGCGAATCATACTTCTTCGGCATGGGTTCACACCGAAAGCGGTTGCCCTGCCTTCTGTCCCATTCTCTTGGGAATTCTCCATGTAGGTCCCCGGTGCTGGTAGTCCGGTTTTTCTTCATAGTGGTATCGCAATGGACCTTCTTTTGGTCTAAGTGTATCCCTGCTGAGCGGGGACAGCCACTCAATACAACCAATCCAACCCAACCCAACCAAACCAAAGTGCTGGGCAGCCGTAGAATAAATGAAAGGGGGATTCCTCTTCTTCTTCGTCCATACAGCTGCCAAGGTCGATGTCGCTGTACAGCTCGTATAGTTCGTGATTGAATCTTCCCTCCAAAACCCGTCAACGCAAATGGGACCGAAAATCTTACGAAGCATTTTTCTCTCGAAGCGACCAAGGATATCTTCATCCTCTTTTAATAAAGTCCATGTTTCAGCGCCGTAAAGCAGGACTGGGATAATCAGGGTCTTATACAGTCTCCTTAGTAGTTCGAGATAGGGCTTTACTGTTGAATTGCCTTATAAGCCCAAAAAAACAGCGATTGGCAAGAGTTATTGTTCGCTTGATTTCTGCGCTGATGTTGTTCTCAGAGTTTATAGCAGAGCCAAGGTAGACAAAGTCCCTTACTACCTCGAAGTTATAGCTGCTCACTGTGACGTTTTGTACAATTCGTCGGTGTTGGCTTTCCCTTCTTGTTGACAGCATATACTTGGTTTTGCCCTCGTTTATCGCTAAACCCATTTTGGCCGCTTCCGCCTCAATGCTTGCAAACGCACCGGTGACAGCCCGCTGAGTTCTTCCGATAATGTCTATATCGTCGGCGTATGCAAGCAGTTGTACAGACTTGTAATAGATTGTGCCTCCGGTGTTGGCTTGTGAGTTCCGCACAATCTGTTCAAGTACAATGTGAAAGAAGTCACATGACAGCGCGTCACCTTGTCTAAAAGCTTTTTTGACATCAAAGGTCTCGGTGAGGTCATTACCGACCTTGATGGAGCAGCGAGCGTTCTCCATCGTCAGCCTGCACAGACGTTCAAGTTTGGCAGGGATGTCAAAACTAGACATGGTTCTATAAAGCTCTTCTCTATAGATGCTGTCATAGGTGGCCTTGAAATCGATAAAGAGGTGGTGGGTATCGATTTCAAATTCTTGGGTTTTCTCCAGGATCTGCCGAAGTGTCAAGATTTGATCGATGGTGGACTTTCCTGGCCTGAAACCGCACTGATAGGGTCCAATCAGGCTGTTGATAAAAGGTTTCAGGCGTTCACACAATGTCGCAGAAAAGATCTTGTATGCGATGTTGAGGAGACTGATGCCTCTATAATTGGCGCAGTTGAAGGGGTCTCCTTTCTTGTGGATCGGGCAAACAATGCTGAGGTTCCATTCATCAGGCATACACTCGTCTGACCAAATCTTAGAGATGAGTTGGTGTATGCACTCTACCAATTCATCCCCAGCTGCCTTGAAAAGTTCGGCCGGCAAGCCGTCAGGTCCAGCAGCCTTGTTGGATTTTAGCTTGGATATTACTATCCTCACTTCGTTTTGGTCAGGTGGACGGAAATTTTGACTATCATCGTCTATGTTGAATGGTTCATTCTGCCTGACAGCGGGATGTTGGTCTTCGTCGCCGTTATACAGTCTGCAGAAGTAGTTTTTCCATATTCTCAGCACCGACTGTGATTTTTCTACCAGGGTTCCATTTTCATCTCTACAGGTTTCTGTACGGGTATTGCTCCTCTGACACGTTCTTTTTACCTTTTGGTAAAACTTCCGTACATTGCTCTTGCAGTATAAACTCTCGATATTCTCAAACGCGCGCTTCTCATGCTCTTTCTTCTTCTTTTGGAGAAGCCGATGTTCTTCCCGTCTCTTTTGCTCGTAGAGCTCACGAGCAGCTCTCGTTTTCCTTTGCAGCGCCGCTTTGTATGCCTCTTGTTTTGCTGCATGCACTCGCCGGCATTCTTCGTCAAACCAGGGGTTTCGCGGTGGTGGGCGAGCGAGACCCAGCGCATCAGTCGCGGCGTTTCTGATGGCATGTTGGCAGCGTTGTCACTGGTCTTCGGCACTTGATGCTGGCGGCATAGGAGTGGTTGGGAGATTTCGGGATACGCGTTCAGCGAAGAGTCTGGCGGTCTCTTGCGATTGTAGCTTTTCGACGTTAAATTTTCTCACAGTGATTCTTCTTTGTTGCTCAGATTAGGATATCCGCATTCGTATCTTGGCTACAGCAAGGTAATGATTCCGAGTCTATGTTGGCCGCTCGGAAGGTCCGGACATCCAGAATACTGGAGGCATGCCTTGCGTCGATCACCGTAGTAGGTATCACAGTTTTTCATCCTCTTTTTGCCCGGCCCATCCCATCGCACTTGCTGGATGGCGGTAATATCTGCTTTATAGCAGTCTAGGGCTTCTGCTAGTTGTTCGGCTGCACGTGGCCTGTAAAGGGACAGAACATTCCACGTACAGATCCGAAGGTCGTTGTCCTTATTTCGTTTGCAGTTCAACTAGGATACTTATGCTTGGTCTGCTGATCAGTGGCAGGCGTTGTAGCCATGTTTGGCTCGCATTTTTACATGTGTTAAGATTGCGCCATCTCTCATTGGCCTGGTTCAGTACCACAACAGTGATTTTTTATCTTGCCGTTTCTATGGGTAGATGCAGTAGAGAGGTCCTTTTTCACGCCATTTTTAGCTAATTCGTCTGCTCTGCAGTTACTTTAAATGTCCGAATTACCAGGAACCCAGCACAGTAAGATTGCAATAATTTGATATTCTATTTAGGGATGCGCGACATTGCTTTACCAATTTAGATCTTATTATTGGTGATTCGAGTGTCTTTAAAGCTGGCTGGCTGTCGGTGTAAATGATCTCATCGACAGCCTTTCAGCCGCTTCACGAATAGCCTTAACTTCCGCTTGGAATACACTGCAGTGATCTGGTAGTCTAAAAGGCTTGCATATCTAGGGGTGAATGTCTGTGAAAATGCCTGCCCCTACGCCATCCTCTGTCAAAAAAATGACATTGCTTCTCAGAAAAATGGGAAAAGTATAAGACTTACAAAATTGGATCACTTCTTTGATATTACAGGTTGCTTCGATATTGATCATTGATCCCAGATATTTGAACTTTTCGCACTTGGTCAGCACCGTTTCATTAAAAAAAAATACTGGAATAGGTCTGAGTCAAACAGAGAACTGGCTAGACTAATGTGGTACCCATTTTCCTCCAAAACTTCCACCCAAACGTCAAGTGCTCGTTGTAGGGATGTGCGATCCTCACTTATGATGGCTCCATCGTCAGGAAAGAATAACTGGTATGGTTTAGGATCAACTATATGTCAACGACCGTAATAAATAGCAAAGGACGACTTAGGACGCTTCCCTGGTGCACCCTGGCTTGATGCGAACTCTTCGGTTACTACAGCGGGGCATCTTCTTCACCGAATTGGTGGAGCTACGTAAAATTGATTTGAGACACCTAATTCCATATCTTTATCTGGTTCTACCTACATATATATCAGTGGGGCCCAAACAATTAATTAAAATGAGCCCAATGGACTAATGTCATCTACTTACCTACGCTATCGCATCGGCCAGCAATTGAATTCTTTTTGAAATTAAATTATTATTTCTCCCCAGACTCACATTTTGGCGGCTCGTCAAATTGCATCGACCTTGAAGACCTCGCTCGGTCCCAAGGGTCTCGACAAGATTATGGTCAGTTCCGATGGTGATGTGACAGTGACCAATGATGGCGCCACTATCATGAAATTAATGGAAGTCGAGCATGAGATTGGCAAATTGATGGTTCAACTCAGCCAATCACAAGACGATGAAATCGGCGATGGCACTACTGGAGTTGTAGTGTTAGCTGGAGCATTGCTCGAACAAGCCGAGAGCCTCATCGATCGTGGCATCCACCCCATTCGTATTGCTGATGGTTTCGAATTGGCTGCGCAGTGCGCTGTCAAGCAGTTGGATTCGATCGCCGAGCCATTCCCAATCGACCCGAACAACAAGGAACCCCTCATCCAGATTGCGATGACCACCTTGGGCAGCAAGATTGTCAACAAGTGTCATCGTCAAATGGCCGAGATGGCCGTTGATGCCGTCCTCAATGTGGCTGACATCGAAATGAAGGATGTCAACTTTGAATTGATCAAAATCGAGACCAAGGTTGGTGGTCGCATGGAGGATTCCATGTTGGTGAAGGGTGTTGTCGTCGACAAGACCATGAGTCATGCTCAAATGCCGAAAGTATTGAAGGATGTCAAGTTGGCCATCCTTACCTGCCCATTCGAACCACCAAAGCCAAAGACCAAGCATAAGTTGGATGTTACCTCGGCTGAGGACTACAAAGCACTCAGGCAGTACGAACAGGAGAAGTTCGCCGATATGGTGAAGAAGGTGAAGGATGCTGGAGCTACTTTGGCTATCTGCCAGTGGGGCTTTGACGACGAAGCCAATCACTTGTTGTTGCAGCACAATCTTCCCGCTGTTCGTTGGGTTGGTGGACCTGAGATTGAGTTGATTGCCATCGCCACTGGTGGTCGCATCGTTCCAAGGTTTGAGGAACTCTCACCAGAGAAACTCGGCAAGGCTGGTCTTGTCAGGGAAATGTGTAAGTTTAGACATCATATACAGTGTGAACGGTTCTAATCCGTCTTTTATTTACAGCCTTTGGTACTTCCAAGGATAAGATGTTGGTCATCGAAGAGTGTTTGAACTCAAAGGCGGTCACCATTTTCTTGCGCGGTGGCAACGAAATGATCATTGCAGAGGCCAAGCGATCCATTCACGATGCCATCTGTGTGGTTCGTTCTTTGATCAAGGTAATAGTTGGTGGTATTCTCTCTCGATTCCTGTGATTACCTATAAATTGTTCATGCTTTCAGGACTCTCGTATCGTGTATGGAGGTGGTGCTTCGGAAATTAACTGCTCTCTAGCAGTTGCGAAGGAAGCCGATCAACTTTCAACCCTCGAGCAGTACGCCTTCCGCTCTTTCGCTGTTGCCTTGGAGAATATCCCCTTGGCTTTGGCTGAAAACAGTGGTCTGCATCCTATTGAGACTTTGTCGGAGTTGAAAGCCCGCCAGGTTGCCGAGAAATGCCCAAGCCTGGGTGTGGACTGCATGCTGACAGGCGATTCTGACATGAAGAACCATCATGTAGTCGAGTCTCTGCATTCCAAGAAGCAACAGATTCTTTTGGCCACGCAGCTGGTGAAAATGATCCTGAAGATCGATGACGTGCGAAGCAAGCACGACAACGAAGGAATGTAGGAAGCAACACGTTTTTTTTGTCCTCATTTAAATACTTATGCATTTTTCATCATAACTCTTTGTATTAAGTTGTTACTTTCGTGGAAGTAAGTTACGTAAGATATACACGTACGCCAGCACGCTAACAAAATGTAACCAAGCTTCTAAGGGAGCTCTCTCATCTTCTTTTTCTTCTGTTCGCATTTCAATTCTCTCCTTAATTATACACATTAAACTACACTACCTAATAAAACACTTTTAACGTGAAAAGAAAATGAGATGGGGTTTCTGTTAATAGGGTCTAAATCGAATGAGTTTCTCCGTAGAATATGACTAGTTCTGATAGACAACATCAGTCTCGTTTAACAATTGATTCCCTCAAAAGGCAACACAACTCGGATCGTCCGAAATTTAAATCTATCTGTCTTCATCTGATTCATATCAAAGGCACCGCCCATAACATAATTCTAATGTGTGCACATGTCGCTAGCTAAGAAGCTAGATCCTTTCAAAGACGAACTTTTAGACTTTCCGGAGTATAATGGCAAAATTTGTACTCGGGCTCCAATGTAATGAAATTATTGTCGGCGGAACCACTTTCTTGTCTCAGCCAAATATAAATTTAGGACTGTCCCAATAAGAAGAAGATGTACATCGTCCGGAAGAGAAATTCATTGTCAGACACTTTGTTACGACTAGAGTAGCCAACGTCTACAAGATCACAAGTACATAACAATGCGAAATCGAAAGTCTACACTGACGACGGTTGAAAGACGAATCGGGGTTTTTTTTCGGAATCTTCAAACATCTCAAAATCCTACAGTTACCGCCGGATAGTGTCACTGTATTCCAGGCGGAGTTATTGGGAATCCGAGAAGCATGCCGCCAATTCAAACTACTCACGAACACAATGCCATGGCAAAACGTCGCCATCTTTATTGGCAGCCAAGATGCTATCAAAGTCATTGTTTCGGTCTCCACACTCGTACAAGAATGTCGAAATGAGCTAGCTTTTCCAGATAGTCATTTCAAGGAAACCCCGATTCGGGTTCCGAAGCACAGTGATATTGACGGAAACGACAACGCTGACGAACTGCACACACAGAGCTCAGCTCTCCGCTGTTCAATTTCAGAAGCAGTACATATTCCACTTGGAGCAGACAAGACAAAAATTTTCTCAATTTTCTTTCTAAAAGGAAATCTCAAATGGATTAGGCTGAACGCATGCAGGTATCGCAACTGAAAGAGAAACTCTGAGGCACTTTACATGACGAGCACTTGACGAGGTCTCAGCAAATAATATCAGAGAACCAATGTCTTTCTTAAATTCAACAGGATGAATTTAAAGACTCCTCAACAACACATTTTCAATAACCAGGTCACATGAGCTTGTGGTATCAAAGCGGCATTTAAGTGCTATTTGGGTTCTCTTCTGGACCACCACTTCTACCTACTTACAACAAATACCACCTACTTCATGTCATCATTCAAAGAACGTTGAAGGGAAGAGGATCAGCAGGAAGTCATGGTTGGCAAATTTGCACGAATGGGTTAACCGCTCAATACCAGAAATACGAAAAGACGTGAAAGACAAACAGAAGATTAAAACGATGATTTGCAACGTTCGAAGCGGCGGAACCTTAAGAAGAAGATGCCTATCATATAAGCCACATCCACAAAAGAACGAGCCCATTCTGGCAAAATCTTCTGATGCATATATGTACATACATATCTGTTAAATATCATATAGATACGTTCTCACCAGACGTTGCATAGGATCTTACAAGTTGTATGAAAGCCTCAAGCCTTTCTTGTAGAGAGAAATTCTTTCTCGTAGTGCATGTTTCAGTATCTTGTGGTGTTTAGTGTTAAAGGCACTCCTAAGATTTATAAAAACAGTAAAATACGAGGGCAAGGTGAAAAGTTCTCGGCCTGACAATGAAAGACTGCGATTTTCAGTTAAAAAATGATTTTATTTTTCTACATAATCTCCCCTGACTTCAACACACTTAGTCCAGCATTTCTCCAACATCAGTATTCCTTATCGGAAGTGAGAGTCTGGAAGGCTGTGAAAATATTCATCTACGGCCCTCTCAACTTCTGCATTGGATGCGAAGCGCTTCCCAGAAATAAATTTCGTCAAGTTTGGGAACAGATAGAAGTCTGAGGGTGCCAAATCAGGTGAATAGGGGGATGGCCGAGCAAATCACCCCAAATTCCGCAGTTTTCCCATCGCCAACGCACACTTGTGTATAAGTGCATTGTCCTGGTGAAAGATGATTTTTTTCTTCAAGCTTGAAGTAATATTCGCCTGTAATTGTTCTGCCTTTCTCAAGGTAATCAATTAACAGGATCCCTTTCGCATCCCAAAACACACTGGCCATGACCTTTCCGGCAGATCGACTTTGCTTTCTTTGGCGCTGAACCACCGATATTCGAATCCCAGAGAATATCAAGGAGTTTTTTCACGGTCCCACCTCTCGCGAACGTCTGGCAAACATCCGAAAGTATTGTTATCACGAAAAAACTTCTCAAAAACAAAAATAAAAATTGCCCTTCGGATACGGCACAAAACTATACGACCCTTCCATTCGTGCGATTGCTAAGGGCAGAAATAGATACTCTAGAAGACTAAAGAACTGTCCACAATCTAACTGAATTGGCATACGTCCTCTGTTGAAAGACTCAAGAATCGTTGCCAATGCAAATCGTTATTTACTTAAATATTTCTGTACATACATTTATTTACAATTATTCTATCGAAATTTAAACTACAAACGTATTGCTCCAAACCCCTAATCATGTCAAGAAATCTACACTTTCTTTCCATTGATCTTGGCCAATTGTTTGCGATTGATTGTGTCGAAGAACAACAGCCCCGCCGCTCTTTCTATCGACTCTGGTGGGACTTGGAACACCTGCAGTGGTGTATCGTTATTGATCTCTTTATTTGGCATCACATAGGCTTCCATTTCCAGGTGCTTGTCCGGTGTCTCCCCGACTATGACTTTGTAGAAATGGGTCGGCACCGCCACGTTGTTCGTTCCTATCACCTGGTACTTGACATACGTCTTCCCATCGTCCTCCTTGTGTGGAAGGTAAAGGGGACCCGTACAGACATAGACATTCGGATATACCTTCGTCAGCTTGCGCACATAAGTCTCGAGTCGATTCCATGAGTCGCGGTTGAAACCCAGTCCCACCTGTGGGGCCATGTTGGTCAGAAAGAACGTATCATCGCAGTGTTTCTGGTGGATTCGATGGTTGCCAGCCGCCGCTAGGTGACCTCTGTCAAAGCCTGACTTCCTATAGTCCGTGTTCTGAGACCTAAAGAACGGATGGATGCTCTCGTCCGGACGGAACTCACACTTGGAGCGGTCGACAGCGTCGTTTGGTTGCACTGACTCGGCCGTAATGTGCTCAAATACCCAGTGAGCGACTCGGTTGCGCCTGTCATAAGAGAGAACGTAGTCAGAATAGGAACGTACATGGTCCAGGCCGGGGAAGCCATATTTCATAATCTGTGACACTCGGCTCGGGATGGCAACAAGGTTTGGCACCGACTCGTTCGCCGGAGGAGCTGGAACGGCTGCAGATACGGTACCGAAGATTGGTAGTCCTGGTTTGGCTTCAATCTAGATCCAAGAGAAGATGTTTGTTTATTGTGGGTGGTCCGCGGGTGAATCTACTTACATCTTTCCACAGACTGTCCCTCTTACAAAAGAGGTACGGGTCTGCGTCGGTGGTTTTGTCGAAATTCGCTTGTAAACGTTGTCGTTCTGTGTGTGTGCCGAGGAAATATGATCCACCAGCGATGGAGGAGAATATCAGCAATTTCCCAACTAGTCTTTTATTCATAACTTATGAAATAATTGTACTTTTTGGTCAGTAAAACCTAAAATTTGCACGTGAAGTTGAAAGTCATGAGAAAAAAAGTTATCCAACCGACTAGCAGATAGTTGTCAAAGCAGAGAAGCTACTCACATAGAGGTGGCGCTGTAACGAAACGGAAGTAGCTCAGCCTATGGCATTTTATCTTGAGAACATCGTTAAGAATGGCGACGAGATGCAATTGCATTCTTTTATGAGAGGTCGCTTTGGGCCAGAAATAATAAGTGGTTTGTGGGTATCGTGATATTGATCTATTATATAACGGCATTCTGAAGATGTAATAATCACAGCTCCTATAGATTCTAGAGCAAGTTTTTGGCTCTCTAAAAGTTGTGAAAAGAAGCAAACAACTAAAGCGGTACTACTTTTACAAACTGACTCTGCTAACTGGGCTTGTTTTAACAAACATATTTTAGACTACCCGTCAGATAAAGCACCCTCGTCGAATATTAATAAAGAAGCAGCGGTACTTTAAAAAGCAATTAGAGTCGCCGCCAACAAATCAATCCTTCAAAGTATCCCTATTACTTATCATCGGACTGTTCCTTGGTGGAATTCAGAGTTGAGGACGCTAAGGTATGAGAAAACAAAAGCCTGGCGTACTTTTAAAAAGCTTCCGACTAATAATAATTTAATCCCATTTAAAAAATCGAAGCTAAATTTCGCAGAGAATTAACAACCAGTAAAGCAAAATGTCTTAACGACTTCACTTCAACACTTAATCCTAATACATCTCCTAGTAAAATCTGGCAAAACAATCGGTGCTTAACTGGTAATTACACCTGAAGGTCCAATATCCACCCCTTTTCAGATTAGCAACTACTTTGCTCGCACATGGTCGAATTCATCCAACAACTTCAACTTTTCAAAAAGCTTCAAAGCAAGTAAAGTTAAGTCCCTAAATCGTATCCCAGATAATAAACTAATGTCTGTATCCGCAAGATACATTGTTGTCGCCAACGGCAGCTAACCGCCAATATTTGATTTTAAATAAATCGCCATCTATGCGCTGTGTGCGAAACCACCACCGAATTCGAAAATCGAACACCGCTATTGACTTCGTGGAGTTACCCTGTTTACTACAAGAGATCCTGAGCGATAAGATCATCGTTGAACAATATTGTGAAATAGGTAAAAGAGAAGTAAAGACACGAAGTTTTTTTTAGCGGCGCTCGCCCGCTTAATTTAAAAAAAATAATAATAAAGAGTAAAAGCTAAAAAGACGTGTTTGATATTTGCTTTCGGAACAGATACCACCTCAACAGTTTCACAACACACATTGAAGGTCCAATTACCACATTAGAGCTCGAAACTTGTTTAACCAGACTTAAAGGCAATATTCCCAGCAGGGATAGAATATCGTACCCAATGTTAAAAAATCTCCCACCATTAACAAAACTAAGACTCACACAGCTGTATAACAACATTCAGGGGTGATTCCACAAAACTGGAAATTCGCAACAATACTGCCTCTTTCTAAACCTAAAAAATGCATAAATAATATTAACGGATACCGCCCGATATCACTTTTTCCCTGTATGTCAAATGTTCTCGAGAAAATTGTCGCTAAGAGACTGCCTTGTAGTCAAAAAAAAAATATTCAGTTCAAAACAAGTGGCTTTTCAACCAAGTCAAGGTTTCACTGATGCATTTCTCCATCTGGACTTCTTTATATCCAATGCCCTATCAGCTCGAAATCGTTTTACAATCCTTTCTCTTGACTTCGAAAAAGCTTTTGACAAAATAGGTATCCATTTCGTAGTAAATAAACTTAAAACATGGCACATTGGACCGAAAATGTTTTTCTATGTCAAATCATTTCTCACGAATAGAAAAATTTGTGTAAAAGCAAACAATTGGTTCTCATCTTCCCGTCAGCTCTTTAATGGTATTCCCCAAGGCTCCCCACTATCGGCGGTGCTTTTTACTATAGTTTTTGATGATATTAGTAAAATTATTCATAAACACAAAAAAATTGATCACTGTATTTATGCAGGTGATATATACATCCTGAGTAAACACACGGATCGGGAAGAAACTAAAACCTTACTAACAAACTAAATTTCTGTGGAACCAAGTACGAGAAATTGAACTGCGCAAAAAAAGTCGTAAGGCTAATGACGAAGACATCAACGTACATAGATGAATTAAACAACCAATTTATCAGTTCTCTTCCTCCAGTAGCCATTGGCTCTCCTTTGTCATTGACACAAAATGATAGTGAAGCAGCTTTTGCAGTCAATAGATTTTATGTTTACTCGGTCGGAATGGCGATACTTGCTATCAAACGAAAATCTGTCGGCCTTGATAATATCCACCCAGATTTTTTAAAAATGTTATTTCCAATAATATTGCCTCATATTACCTATATTTTCAATACCATCCTTATGACATCCGCCTATCCAAATATCTAAACAAAAGAAAAAATTATTCCTATTCCTAAAAAAGCTAATACTCCGGAATACAGACCCATCGCTATTCTTCCATTTTTGTCTAAAGTCTTCGAATTTTTAGTAAGTCGTGAAATAAAGGAATATGTCGAAAATAAAAAGCTACTAACCCCTATGCAATCGGGTTTCCGATCAGGACATAGCTGTATAACAGCAATATTAAAAGTATCTGATGACATTCGCCAAGCTTTTGATGAAAATAAAACGACATTGTTGGCATTACTTGACTTCTCAAAGGCATTCGACTGTGTAAATCCGTCAATTCTATGTAATAAACTGTTAACACAATTTAATTTCTCTAGTTCCACTAACAAGCTAATATTGTCGTATCTCACTAATCGTGTCCAAGCTGTCCCAACTGTCTGGTTTTCGTCCTGTTAATAGTGGTGTCCCGCAAGGCTCCATACTTGATCCATTACTATTTTCTATGTTCATCAATGACCTTCCAACTGTATTGTGCCATTGTAATTTTCATATATACTCGTACGCGGACGATGTTTAGCTCTATTTAAGCTCCCCAATTAAAATGGTGGAAGATTTAGTAGCAAGATTGAACGAGGATCTTCGCTCTGTGATTAGGTGGTACACTCAGAATGCACTTATGATTAATCCAGACAAAACCAAAGTTATCCCTTTCTTAAAACACAAACCCAACCTTCTTGATTTTCCTAAAGTAGAACTTCTCTCTACGTGTATTGAATATGTCACGCATGTAAAGAACCTTGGGATTATTTTTGATAGTGAGCTTACTTGGAACGACCACATAAACAGTATAGTATCTAAGGTATATGCATCCCTCAGAGGTCTTTCAATTAGTAGATCCATATTACCTATTGACATTAAGTTAAAACTTATAAAGGCACTTATCATCCCAATTATTACTTATGGGTGTGAGCTTTTCGCTGACTGTGACAGCACTTCTTTTCTAAAATTAAAAGGAGCGCTAAATTCGGCTGCTAGGTATGTGTTTAATCTTCGTAGGTACGATCATGTTTCAACGGAACGCCGCAAACTTATTGGTTGCGATTTGGAACATTTTTTAAAATATCGATCCTGCTTTCTACTCTTCAAAGTTATTCACAAGAAGCAACCTGCATATCTGTACAATAAGCTTGTTCTATCCGGATCTAGTCGCTATATAACTTTAAAACCGTCTATATATACTTGCTTGACGTCACGTAGACAGTTTTTCGTTCAAGCGGTAAATCTTTGGAACCACCTGCCATACCAGGTGAAGCCTAAAGTCGAATACAGGCAGTTTCAATCGGCATGTTTTTTGTATTTCTCCAATTTAAACTGAAATTAGTCGCTTTTGTTATATTAATCTTCTTAGTCTACATGGTTGCAACTATTTACTGTTTAATTTAATTTTTTCTTGTGTTTAATGTATTATTTTCATATTGTATTTTGAACACACTATTTCATCTTGTATACATAAAAGTTTGGCTTTTCCTACCTGTCCTCATTTTAAGTGTACTCTTACATGTACAGCGATTATATAATATTTAAATAAATAAATAAATAAATAGTATAAATAAAATAAATACAGTCAAAGACATACTAAAATGGTCCAATGTTTCTGGTGCCAACCTATCATTAGACAAATGCAAGACTCTTCTTCCGGGGACCTGCATTGCGATTGATCGGGAAACTACTGGCTGCCCAAAACTTGGCTTGGGCCAATAGCGTAACAATCAAGTTCGTGATGAAGTGCTTACTTTACCTCCTAGTGGTGGTCCCCGGGCAACTATACGTATAAACCCTTATACGTATAGGCCAAAATTGTAAGTGCGGGTTGTCTAGGGCCTTGATTCTAGGCTAGGTAACGTGGGCCAGCAACCTGCGTTACTGGAACCAGTTCGCTACTGAAACCGACACTATGCCTCGGATAAGGACTGATCACATGTTGACGACTTTTGGCTATTGTACCCGGCAAAGATAGGTTTCTGGAATGTAAAGACGCTCCTCGAGTCGGGAAGAGAAGGTCCTTACAATGCCAGATTCCTCCAACTGGAAAAGGAATTCATGCGATATAAACTGGACATTTTGGGGGTAAGTGAAGTAAGATGGTTAGAAGCGGGCGAGTACCAGTCTCCAACGCGTAACACTGTACTACTCTATTCTGGAAGACCCTCCGGAAGTCCGCGGGAATATGGAGTCGGACTACTGCTAACAACAACAGCACGCAAGGGCCTGATTTCCTGGCAGCCTCATGGTGATAGGATTTTGACGGCCAGATTCCGGACTAGAGTACGACGCGTCACCATCATACAGTGTTACGCCCCAACGAATAGTTCGTCTGAGGACTAAAAAGAGAGCTTCTACAATCTCTTAAGCGCCGTTTTCAACACAACACCAAATGGAGACATTGTCATAGTGATGGGGGATTTGAATGCCAAGGTAGGCAGTGACAACGAAGGGCTCAAGCATGTAATCGGGAAGCATGGACTAGGCAACCGCAATGACAACGGCGAAAGGTTTGTGGATTTCTGCAATGCCAACCGCCTTGTGATAGGTGGCACCATGTTTGAGCACAAGACCTGCCACAAAGTCAGCTGGGTTTCCAATGACAGGCAAGCAACCTCCAACCAAATTGACCATTTTGCTATCAGCCGCCGCTTTAGAAGTAGTCTCCTGGACGTCCGAAACAGGAGAGGGGCAGATGTGGGGATAGTACGTGATCACCATCTTATGATAGCTACTCTCCAACTACGCACTGCTGCAGTTCGAAGATCCCACGACAACACAAGAATGCCCAGGTTCAACATCGATAGACTTAGTGATCCCTCAGTGCGCCAGCAATTAAGGGAGCACTTTTCGCAAGGTGTGGAAGCAATCAACAGCTCAATGCCCGCAAACATCCAAGACCATTGGTGTGCTGTGAAAAATGTTTTTACATCTGGTGCTGAAAGAATTGTCGGTCGATCGCAGGGAAGACATAGCGCGTGGCTTTCCGAGGATACCTGGAGACGGATTGACGAACGAAAACAGCTAAAAGCTCGCGTTACAGCTACCCCAGCAGCAGCGAGAAGCGAGCTAGAGTCCCTATATCGCATGAAGGTGAGAGAAGTTCAGCGTAGCGTACGACGTGACAAGCGCAACTACATCAACGCGCTGGCTACAGAAGCAGAAGAAGCTGCACGGAGGTGCGACAGCAGGACTGTCTACAGAATCACGAAAGAGCTGACAGGTGGTCGCAGCTCCAGCCAATACCCAGTGAAAAGCCTAGACGGCTCCTTGCTCATTTCGGATGAGGGCCAGCTCAAGAGATGGAAAGAGCATTTTGCTACGGTTTTGAACCGTGTATTCGCTAGCGATATGCTCCCAAATCAGACTGCGATGCCCGAGGTGAGAAGTTCCCGAATACGCACCACGACTCCCAGTAAAGATGAGATCATTACCGCGATCAAGGCACTCAAAACCAACAAGGCGGTAGGACTTGACGGTATTCCAGCAGAGCTCTTACGAGCAGCGCCAACAACATCGGCTGAGCTTCTGCTTCCACTTATAGATAGAGCTTGGGAAGCTGAGAGCTTTCCTAACGAGTGGAAAAAGGGAATGATCGTCAAGCTTCCTAAGAAAGGAAATTTAATGGAGTGCGTGCTGCCTGCTGTAGCTAAGATAATAGCTAAAATCATCCTTGAGCGAATCAAACAACAGCTCGAAGACACACTCGATGCCGAACAAGCAGGTTTCCGCTCTGGATCCTCCTGTGCCGACCACATCAACACCCTGCGGATTATCATCGAACAGTGTGTTGAATATCGATCGCCACTGCACCTGCTGTTCATCGATTTTGAGAAGGCGTTCGATAGTGTCAACAGGGAGTTTATTTGGCGTGCCTTACGCAGGAGAGGCATTCCCGATAAACTAATTGCTATTATCAAAGCTACATATGAAGGCTCCAAATGTCACGTTCTGCACAGGGGAAGGTTGTCTGAGGTATTTGAGATCCAAAGTGGGGTAAGACAAGGCTGTATCCTTTCACCAATATTATTCCTATTGGTGATTAGCGATGTGCTTCATGCAGCTTTGTCGACGGGAAACGGAGGAATTCGATGGACTCTTACATCTCAACTGAAACATCTTGACTACGCAGACGATGTATGCTTACTCTCCCACAGAATTATGGACCTCCACCAAATGACAGCAGATGTGGAGAGGGAGGCAGGTGTCGTCGGGCTGAAAATTAATACGACAAAAACTAAAATCATCAGCCTTGGAACTAACTCATCGGCTCAAATATGCATTGCTGGACAACCGGTAGAGAGAGTAGAGGATTTCCAGTATCTTGGGAGTATTGTCTCGACCGATGGTGGAACCGAACTGGATATAGCCAACAGGATCGCCAAAGCAAAGTCCGCGTTCGGGATGTTGTACAAAATATGGCGAAGCAATGCAATCAGTTTGAGCACCAAAATAAGACTGTTCCGCTCCAACGTTGAATCCGTGCTGCTATATGGTTGCAGCACGTGGAGAGTGACCACTACTATCACCAGAAAGCTGCAAACGTTCGTTAATAGGTGTCTGCGCAATATCTTAAGGATTTTCTGGCCCAATCGTATCTCTAACGAACACCTTTACGAGAGAACGGGTCAGGAACCAATAGGCACAACTATCCAACGGCGGAAGTGGCAGTGAATTGGTCACACGTTCCGAAAGGGTGACAGCTCCATAGCGAACCATGCTATGCAATGGAACCCTCTAACTCAGGATGGCAGAAGACCTGGCGGTCCGCGGAAAACATGGCGCAGAACAGTCGAGAAGGAGGCACGGCAGTTAGGGAAAAGTTGGGGAGAACTCAGACACATTGCCAGAAACCGTACACGATGGCGCGTAGGCGTAGTAGAGGCCCTAGGACCCACAAGGGGATACAGGACATAAGTAAGTAAGACTCTTCACATCTGCCGCAAAACGTCTTGTAGTGGTTTAACTTTAAGCTTTAATAACTAAAATATAGAAAGTGTAAAGAGCTTAAGTATTCTAGGTCTAATATTTAACAACAAGTACAATTGGAAAGATCACTGTATACAATTAAAAAAAAGCCTAGCTGCGAGAGCTAATATAATAAGTTATTTATCCAGTAAGAAATGTAATACACATATCAACACCCTATGTTCAATTGCAAAATCTATTGTTCTTGGTAAAATTGATTTCGATCTTCTTATCTACGGAAACTGTCCAAAATCTACAACCAACATCATTAAGGCCCCTTACCATCAAGCCGCACGTAGAAGCATTAATGCTTTTCCCACGAGCACTGTGAAGAACATGTTGGTAGAAGCTAATCGAAATGTCAAAGTAACTCGAATTCGCATAATTTTGTTCTATTGCTATTTGGTTTGCGGATGTTGAGGTAAGCAATTGTGTTTCTTTTAAAATGTAAGCATTTTATGACATAAAATGTTATTTTTAACTTAAAATACAATGAAAGTGATATACATAAAATAGTTTTGTGAAATTACTTGATTAAAACGTGTTTTAGAACATTAGGGCAGTCCACCAAAAATCAAACGTAAATGCTCCACCTTAACTTCTCTTGAAGATAGTGGATAGAATGAGTAAAGTGGGAAATACACGATACAACTCTTCTACAAACGGTTTCACAGCTTTGGTGTTGTATACGATAATTGCGTCGTGTGTATTCACACAACCGACCATTGTACCGATATCGTATGGTCGCATGATCTTGACTGTACAGCCGCTGTAACATACACAAACTGTATGGAAATTATATGGTGCGTATGTGTAAAATGGCTGAATAAAATGTCTGGTTGTACTTAGGTCGTTTGCGAATTGTATGAGTGTGCTGCATTCAACAGTATGCCGATGCCGGTACGACGGTTGTATCGTGTATTTCCCACCTAATAATTTCAGTTTCGGGTTGAACCAACCACTGCTATATTTTTCTTCTACTTTTTATCACTTAGCTCCATTATCTTCGATCTATTTTTAATTCGCCTGCGTTCTATTCTTTCTCCTTGTGTGCCATCTTGATGAAACCACAATTCGACAGCATCCAGTTCCATTTTTATAACATATATTTAACTTTCTTTCTCAAATATAAATAAAACACAAAATTCTTTGGAACGAAATTTGCTTCAAAGTGACATTTCAGGGTTCGATACTCGAAGCTAGATTCGCACATTTCATAGCCCCAGTTGGCAATACTTCCATTCGATTCTGTTTTCTTACAGAGTGCCGGCTAAGATTAGAATCGCAAAGCACTTTCGCAAAAATTTGACTTTTGAGTAGCAATACAGAGTGAGGCCCCTGATGTCTTCAAACTGCTCAATCATTGATAAAGACATCATACATAGCCCGATACCGTGGTGCATAAAGCACACATCTTTCATCAAATTATAACAAAACAAATACCAGCAAAGATGTATTCCATGCATTATTCCTCAGCATTACCTCGCAACAAAGATCCAGTGGTTGGAACTTCTTATTTACAGATGGGTCCATACACAATGACAGCACATCCTTCGCAGCTATTTACGAAGACGGCTCTTTGTTCAGTATAGGGCGCATCTTTACCGCCGAAGCTTTAGCTATTCAAAAACCACATCAATAGCTACCAATATACGTGGCAAATACATATATTATATGCTCAGATAGCTTATCAGTACTCAATGCAATCAAAAATCCAAATCACAACTAAGCGATTGTTAACAAAATCAGAGACTGTCGTAAGACTGTAAGAACCCCCAATAAGCTGAAGCTAATGTGGGTCTCCAATCACATAGGAAACGAACACGCTGACACCACTGCCAATCTTGCACACCGCGCTCCAGTTCACAAATTCGATATCTACACTAAACTGGACATGATACGAACCATCAATCACAAGATAAGATCCATGCAACTTTCGGATTGGCATAACTACCAGCACCATTACTCGCTTATAAACACAGATAGATCCCAGCCAACTTACCTCATCACATCTTCAAAAATAATGAAAACAATCTCCGTGAGGATGCGTTTAGGACACACAGCTTTCACTCATCAACATCTCCTTAAAAAGGAAACTCCACCATCGTGCCAAGTTGGCAATCCCAAATCAACATAAACCATATCCTAGGAATAGGTGAATGTCGTACCTGCCTACCAACAAACCAACTGCATAACACACACTTATCACTGTACGAGATATTAAGAAATCCGATGTATCATAAGGTTGATGAAATCGGTGGAAGAACATAGTTGTGTTCTTTGGTCTATGGCATTTATATATACCATCAACTGCTTGTTGTTCAAACACCCAATTGGTAGGTATACGGCGCTACAAATGGATTATAGACTCTGTAGGTTCCTGTGCCCACTGAATTTATTTTTTTGGCGTGTAACAACAGGTCTGTTGTTAAAATTCGCTGAGTGGTGCTGTAGGAAAGGTTCACTTGCTGTGCTCGATAATTAATTAAGGTTGTCGGGGCCTAGGCTACACTTTCGTACACAACAGTAATATTTTTGGTCGATTTTTGAAATTTTTGCACGCTTTCAGGTGTCCCCAAAACCACGCGAATATTCACTGTCGCCGCGACAAAGAAATTCGCGAGTATGCCCACACTAAGACAACAGTTTTGTCGCGGTGTTTGCGAAAATATACTCCACATCAGACGAAGAAGAGCGTTTTTATTTCCTGCTTTCCACACTTTATCCTTCCTTCTCACGTTTTTATAATCTTCGTGTGGATAGATCCTATAAAATTGGGTATTTTTTCACAAATATAGATACGCCATATTCGTTTCAGCTGTGACAAACCCACGACAGTGACAAAAACACTGCAAAATCGGCGTCGCGGCGACAAATTCGCTTTCGTGTGAGCACTCTCTATATCATCATGTAATTTAAGTGAGAGAAAGCATCGCCGTCGTGGCGACTGCGACAAAAACCCTGCATGCAACGACCCTATAAAAAAAAACGCTGCAGAATCGCCGTCGTGGCGGCGACAAAAAATGGCGTTGCCATATGGATATATTGCCATGTAACTTAAGTGACAGCAAGCACTGCGATTCGTCGCTATCGCGGCGACAGCGAATATTCGCGTTGGTTTGGGGACACCTTATTGCTGTTTGGTTGGATGGCCGGTTATTCGGTTGACCGAAAAAATTGTGCGATGGATGAAATACACTTCTTGCAGAATGACCATTTTTATAAAATGCTGCGATTAGTTTTACGCGTTGTTCAACGCAAATTGCTCCATGACTAAATTTGCCAAAGCATGTAGATGGCAGTTGTCTTAACAAAAACGAAAAATGTAATCATCTGCGAAATAATCGATGTCAAAGATCTGAGCAACCATTGGGTCCATGTCCGTTCGCGTACCCTCCCAAAATAGCGAATTTTTACGACAAGTTACGAAACTTCAAACAGACGGCCAAGACCATGTCGTATGCTCTTTAAATCTAATGAAGATGTTTTTTGTTTGTGAAATTTAATTTGAAAATAAAGAATCTTTATTATTATTATTTCCTAGAAAAGAAAATGATCAACTTTCTTGACCGGCTGTCTGGCAATGTTGCTCCAAGAGATCCTTTCAAGTGAATGGCTGTCGCATATAAGCGATAAGAAAACACATTTTTCTTTTAATATTTTTATGTTTTATTTAAAAATAGCATTTTATTCAATTACAATAAAATTATAATTTGTATACTTCTTAAATTCTTCTTTTATTCTTCATATATTGTTTGCCCTACACACTAAGCATTATTTACTGATGTAATTCATCTTCAAGCATTTATTCATTTTTATTTCATTATTTTGTTTAATGTTACGGCTCGCCCTTATACAGAACTGTCTCTATAAACAAAATCACTTAACCTAGGTTCGTATGGTAAAATCACAAAAAAACATTTAAACAAAAAAAAAAGAACATTAGATATGAGATTAAAAATTTTGTATACATTTACGTTTACCCTTATAGACGTTGGTTTATTTATTTATTTCTTTTTTCTTTTTTAATATTATTAAGCTGTACAAACGTATATATCAATTAAAACAAGCTGCCACTCTCACACATAAGAAGAAAAATTACACTGTTGTCGTTGTTTTCTAAAATTTAGACATCCAACTTTTAAGGCTACTACTGTGTTTAGAGCACCATCACGGGTTAGAGGGGCGGGGGAAAAAAAGTCACATCAAACGATTCCATAAAATATTTACACAATTAGGCCCTGGGATTGCTTGAGATGGTTTCTTAAGTCTCACGTCACCCTCAACTTGTCCGCGTTGAGGGCTCGGAAATTTGCATCTAAAGGTTAAACCAGCAGCGGTGTTGTTAGTAACCGATATATGGCACACACACACACGGTGTCTCGAGTGCGCGCTCTCCCTTAACAATCACTTTGGATGAGCGCATCATTTAAGGCACTCAACTGTTCTTCGCCAAATTTTATTTTATCCGCGATATCTCTCGAGTCGGCGATCAGCTTCGCTTTCATGTTGATGAAGTAGTCATAGTCGGCGAATTCATCGGTGGTTAGGGTTTTTTCTAGAACAGCGGCAACGCTCGAACCTCGACGATCGATGTCTTCCTTAAGACGTTTGGCTTCCTCTAGCTGTTCAGCAAGACGATCGCGCTTTAGGATAAGAATTTTCTGAGAAAAAAAAGGAGACCGTTATTTTACCATCGAAAGAATGGATGGGTTTGAAAAACTTACCCTCTCTGGGCTGTGTTCACTAAGTGCTGTTAAGGAATTCTCAGCCTTGGCCAGACGTCCTGAGAGGCTAAGCAGCAAACTGGTAATATGACCAACATCATCGATGTAGGTTCGGAACTTTGTGGCGTCAATTGGACGCATTTTATCAGCAACTTTAGCAGCCAAACTGCTACCAAGCTCGTCATTAAACGAAGACTCTTCGGCGATTGCAGCTTGTTCTGAGTTAAGGATTCCTAGCTTCCGGGTTAGGTGCTTGATGAGGTCCTCCTGCAGAAAAAAAAGATGTTTACTTTCGAAAAAACACTAAAAGGACTTTTATCCTACCTTCTTCCTAATAAGATGATCACAGCCTCCCTCACTAGCACCGTTGGTCAGTGAAACCTCGATTTCGGCGAACTGCAACTCGAATCTCGGTCCACCGTTTGCATCACTGGGGGTAGACGTGCCGACGTCACGCTTCGCAGGCCTCAGTGGCACATCGGGATTGTAGAGCTTGCCTACATAGTCGGTGGGAGTTTTGGCGCTCTGGGGTAAAAGGATTTCTAGCAGCCGATCATTCTGTGGTAGAAGACAGGCCAACTCCTTCAGCATGTTATCACAATCCACTTCTATGGGATGTTTCTGGCGGGGTTGTAGGGTCGTGCGTTGTAGAGCATCATCTCGGCTATCGGTGAGCTTAAGACGATTCACATCTGTTTCCAGGAGTTCCTCAGTCTGGGAGCCAACTTCATTGGTGACCGGATTGACGCGGAGGATAATCTCAGTTCGTTGCATTAGTTTCAGACCATCAGTGGCGGGTTCCATTTGTGAGATGATTTCCAGTTCGGTAGGGAGAGGAGTGCTGGGTAAGGCAGGCGGTGGAGGTGATGGTGGTGGTTCAGTCTCCTCTGATTTTTGGGTTTCCACTTCAACGGTTTCTACTTTTGGTGAAGGACTCTGCACGGGCTTAGAAACTGAAGGATATCCGAGAATTTTCCTCTCTCCAGCGTCGTTCATGTGAGCCGACATCAACTTGGACTGCAGCTGAGTGATCTTTTCGATGTTCTCTCGCAGGGAATCCTTACGGGTGATTTTATGTTCTGATGTTGAGAGGGTTGCATTCACCAATTCGGCTCGTACAATTCTCCCCTCACCGGGATCGCGTTCTTCAAGGCTAAGCTTCCTCACCACTTCCGATCGATGGAACTCTTTGAACTCCTTGCGAGGTGTGTACGAGTTTATGTTGCTTTCCGACTGAGCCGGTGACAAGATCTTCTCTACGTGGCAGCTGGGTAATTCCTCTGGCGACTCAAGGATTTGAGTCTTCTTCAGATCGATGGTTGACTGTGACATATACTTGGGACTGCTGGCATCATAGGACTGAGATCGATTGAAACCGCTGCCACCACCACTCGACGAGATGGGATTTGTGTATGCTGTCGCTGGCGACGAATGACGACTGTTGGGTAACGGTGGCTTCGATATGAACATCTTCATATTCGGATACGGTGGCGGTGGGTAGTTCGGTGTTGTTGGAGTTGTCGGCGATATGTTGTTAATCGATCCATATCGGGATGATGCGCCGATAGCCGAGGTCGGTGACGATGGTTGCAACTTTGCGCCGACGGGCAACACGTCTGGCAGGTTGTTGCATTTGTTACCACCACCGCCATTGATGAGGTCCGATTTTGTATTATTGTTGTTGTTGTGATGATGTGTCACACAATCCTCGTTGGAGGTGAGCGTTAGTTTGTAGCTGCCATGATCGGGATCTGTTGTGTTGAGTTTTTCCAACGACTGGCGTGGTAAGTACGATGCCTTTGAGTTGCATCTGAAACGAGAGAGGATGGATGTCAGTCATAAATTGTTTATGATCATAAATCGACAAGATCTGTAAATGGAAAACGCGGAAGCCCTAAACGACGACATGATGGTAACAACCTGGTGTGATCATATAAGGTTGGCTTCTATCGGCATTCTTAAGGCAATAGAATCTCGCACAATGTGTCAATCAGTGACGATGAATCATTAGATGTTTGCGTTGTAAGAGAGAGGGACTGCATTTGGAAAATCGTGACTTTCATATGCGAATGGATAGACAGGCGGGCAGAATTGTCCCTCTAAATACTACTTGAGTGCACACTAATCGGCATTAATCACTTGCAACGTGGGGGAAATTAATTTCGTGCAAAATGCACACTAATTCGCAAGGGTTTCGTGTTGAAAGTGAATAGCGATGTGCAGAGAGATACGAATCGGAGTCACAATGTCTGGACAGAGGAGGGAAAATGTCACAAATGCTCGGCAGTGGAGGCTTTTTGCCTGTAACAGTGAATGGAAGGAGTAATTGCATCCTGTTTGGTGGGGTTATTTATGACATGAAAAGTGTTGGAAATATGAACGACTACTTCTTTAGAGAGAGAGAGTTTGTGGGGAAGGAAAGGATAATTATAGCATTTGCTTTCATTGGGAAAGGTGTGAACTTCCTGTTTTCTTTAAAATAGAAATATTTTGCTCTATGGTTTTGTGAATAAGGAGTAAAATATGTGAAAAGAATATTAGATCATCCAAAAAACGAACAATGTTGCTGGAGGCTTTGTTTCATTAAGAGTTCTGGACAAAAGCGCTGGGAAATTAAGAACAATCGACGGAATCGACCGATATTTGCATTAAAAATTAGATCAAGCGGGTCGCAAGAAGCTATTGATAGACAGTGGAAACTATGAAGAACGAAATTCTAGCAATCTATGGCCATGTTTGTAATTACGGTCTGATACTCTACCATTATATCAAGCTGCTAGAAAATTTAGAGCTCACCTTAACTTCCACATATAGAATGGATGGTCATTCCATAGACGAATTTACGAGTATGACACGCCTAGGTTAAATACGACTATATTTAGACCAACGTTTTTCAAGTTAGGTACACACGTTTTGTAGCACCGGAAACCTTACATCTTAAAGAAAGATGGGAAAGAAATACGGCATTGGGCCCATCACGCTTGGATTCCAATCTGTGCTATGTAAATATACCTAGAGACGAATCGTTTGAGGTTTAAACCATTAAGTCTGCAAGCATTTTTAAAATTGCAGACTAAGTTGTATCAATTTTGGCAAACAATTTCGACGGAAATTGACTTCAGTCGATGTCCCCGTTGCGTATTATGAATTCCTGCAACGATTCAGCGCACCCATTGTGTTGACATGAAGGAGGGTTTAACCAGTGTATTTATGACTTTACATTTGAAAACACTCCTCGATCTCAGCACAAAAACGCGTAGGGTTTCCAATGTCTTTATCTAAGAAGTGGATCATGAATCGCCACTAAGTTTAAGCACACCCAACGCGTTGCTATCGAAATTACAAGTAGATCCCATAAACAGTGCGTTTCCAACGCATTCTGTCATTTTTAAACAATCAGAACTGGTTCACAATAGTGAATATTTAAAAGAATATTCAAAATGCAGTACTACCTCGATAATGTGAACTTCGATAATGTGAATTTCCCGATAATGTGAACTCACAATTACTATCTCTATAATGTGAAGTTTGAAATTATCTCACCTCTATAATGTGAACTTTTTCTCAATATTTTGCATTCTTCTTTTGATACTTGCAGTTAATTGTCAAGACATGCTTTCCATGTTGTACTAAATGTTATTTATTGGGGAAGAACCTTTTTCATCTTATATGGGCATTCGTTATTCAAAAATTATATTATTTTTAGTTAAAAAAAAATGTTCCGATAATGTGAACCACTCCAAAATGTGAATGTGTGCGGTTACCTGGCATGCTTTGCTACATTTAACAAAAAAAACAACAGTCAGGCAAGCGCCAGGGGCTAAGTTTATTAGAGAACAGTTTTGTGCCGGAAAAGATGGCTAAAAACGGTCAACGGCAACTTAGTCCGCCCTATTCACAAACTGGCTATTCTCCCGTGTTCTGAAAATATGCTTCAGGGGCGGCGGAATGTTTAAGATAACTTGAATATCACGTAATTTAACACAATGTTTTTGCATACCCATACAAAACGCAAATTTCGATTTTCCGGCTTTTCCTTTGGGTTTTTTCAATTTTTTTTTTCCTAAACCACCCCAGTATTGAGACGAACAAAACAAAATAAAAGAATTATCTAAATCGGTCAAGCCGTTCTCGAGTTTTTGCAAGACTAACGCACGGCAATTGATTTTAATATTTATAGATTACCTGGGTAGTACTGTAATACATATTTAATTTTATTGAATTGGTTTTACTTTTTTTTGTTAGAATGACCTAAAAGTCGCTGAACGAAAGTGTCCCAAAAGGTCGCCTTTTAAAATGTTTATTTGGGTTTCCCTAATACTAGATGATTCCGTAATAAAAAATATTGTGCCAAATTAGAGCACATACAAACAAAATGACATCGAGAGAATCGAATATTCTATTGGAAAACTTTTGCGCTGCAAAGCTTAATATTTATGTACTGGCCGAACAAAATGCACGCTAGCTGTGGCGTAGCAGTAGCAGTGGTAAGAGCTGTCAAATAGTGTGACGCTACACTCGCAAAATTCGCCCACAATGGTGTAGCGCGTAGTAGTTAATGTCAAACAAAGCCAGCTGATTGAAATTGCGTTTTTCTTTTTAAGTGATATTGCAATGATTCACCATTTGTATGTCCTTTTTTAAAACATTTTTGTAAAGCGGATGACACAAATTCCACAAAATTTCTTCTTCTTCCACCAGCTCAATAAATTTTTCCATGTCGCGGTCTTCCATTTTGGCGGTAACGAATATTTCAAATTTGTTGCGCTACTGCTGAAGTCAGTTCAAGAATCCACTACAAGAACATCGTATAGAGAACCAAAGCATACATATATACCACCTTGATCAAAAAGTTCCCGGAATTTATTCAGAAAATTAAAAATACAAGTTTATTCATCTAAATCTATATTGTCCCCTTCAAAGTAATCCCCATCGACTTCAAGTCGAAACATTTTTTATATTCGGTTTTCGGTATGTCCATCAGTGCTTCCTGCGATTTTCCATTACTTCCTCTCGACTGCTGAAACGCGTCCGCCGTAATGGTTTTGTAACTCGATTGAACAGAAAGAAGTCACAGGGAGCCAAATCAGGTGAATTCGGTGGCTGTTGGATGGTATTTGTTGCATTTCTCGTCAAAAAATTACGAATAATGATGGCACTGTGCGACGGTGCGTTATCATGGTGCAAAATCCACGAGTTTTCTGCCCACAATTCTGGTCTGGTAAAAAATCGCCAACACACACAGAGATAGATGTACTCTTGGCTACGTAACTTTTGCAAATGTCAAGCTATGACGCTAAGATTTAGAGGGAATATCAACAACAGATGTACCAACTTAACAAAGAAAACAGAACTCAAATCGGAACGATGGGAGCGCCACACGGTTTTTATTCCGGGAACTTTTTGATCAAGGTGGTATACATGCATACATATTCAATGGACCGCTAATCCTTCAAGAGGGTCGCGGGGTAGGATGCTGACTCCAACTCATCAGGAGGAATCCCTAGACGGTTCCAGGAGAGATGTTTGATTTGGTCCAACCATCTATTTCTGTGCCTACCGGGGAGTCACCTACCTGATGGCTTGGCAATCATGGCACGTCTTGGAAGCCGGCATGGGGGCATACGCACTACGTGAGCAAAGCATCGAAGCATAGATCGTTCCGTTCGGAGAAGTAGCTGCTTAAAATTGAGCGCCTAGCGTACTCTGGCGTTACGCACTCGATCTCCAGGACTTATTACCGCAACACCGCGAAGGAACCTCATTTCGACAGATTGTATCCACGATCTTATTCTTTCGGTCACTACCCAAATTTCATGACCATAGGTGAGAGGTGGAACATACACCTAGTTAAAAACCGATAGCTTAGCTTGATCACTAAGTTCGGCCTTCCTTATAACAAATTGGCCAAGCTCTCTCAAAATTGATCCAGTCTGACCAATTCTACAGGATAACTTGGCATTGCTCTTCCCATCACTCATGAATAAGACCCCGAGGTGTTTAAACTTATCCACCTGCTTCAGTGGAACTTCACTAACATGCAGAGTGCACTGAATGTGTTTTTTGGAAACGACCATTAATTCCGATTTGTTCACGTCATCATCATCATCATCACAAACGGCGCGCTGAAGTTCGGTTTAAGGGGATCCAAGGATGACCAAATCATCCGCAAGGAGTAGATGACTAATCCTTAGGTCTCCCACTTTGAAACATTCTCCGCCACGGCTGCGCTGCAACATCCAATCCATATTAACAATGAAGAGGAGAGGTGAAAAAACGCACCCTTGGCGGAGTCCAGCGCCCACAGTGAAAGGTATTGATTTAACACCGTTTATTCGAACACAACTTCTACAGTTTGTAATCCCATACTCCTGTAGAATACTCCAGAGTTTGCCTCGAGGAACCCTATCATATGGTTTTTCCAAATCCACAAAACAAGTGTAGACAGGTTTAGCATACTCCCAGGCCGTCTCAAGAACCATTCTGAGAGTGAACAACTGGTCGGATGTGCTTCTTACTTACTTACTTAGATGGCGCTACGGTCCGGGGTGGGCCTGGGCCTCAACCAACTATCCTCTCCAGCTAGCACGATAACAAGCCACCTTCCTCCAGTTGCGCACGCCAAGTTGGTTGAGGTCCCCATCCACTTGTCTGCGCCTTGTTGTTTGCGGTTGTGCTTCTACCGGGAGGAAAACCGCACTGTTCATCCCCCAAGCTGTCCTCAACCACAGTTCTGGAAGTCTCCAGGGAGACTTAAAAGGGATATACCCCTATAGTTGGCGCAATCTCTCTTGTCCCCTTTTTTAAAAAGAGGAACTATCACTCCCATTTGCCAATCACCAGGTGTTTCACCGCATTCCCAGGCCACTTTAATGACACGCGAGAGCCATTGCACCCCCTCTTTACCTAAAGCTTTGAACATTTCTGGCCGAATTTCATCCACACCAGCAGATTTGGCAACTTTTAGCGCCTTGATCGCCAAAGTTACTTCCTCTACCGTAGGACTACTTTCCGCCCTACTCTCGACCATCGGTCTGTCATCTTCGGTGCCCTGTTCGGGATTGAGCAATTCTGAAAAGTGCTCGCTCCATCTGCGTAAGATGTCCTCCTCATTGGAAAGAAGTGTACCGCCTTTGGATTAGACTCCTTCAACGATATTCAACTTTTTTCCTCTGAGTCGGCGGACCGTCTGCCAGAACATCTTGTTTGCAGATCTGTGGTCACTTTCCAATTTCTCGTCAAACTCCTTCCAAAACTGTTCTTTCGCTGTTTTCACAGCCAATTTGCAGGTTCTTCACGCTTCAGTGTACCGATTTCGAGAATCAGAGTTCCCCAAGTGAATCCACATCTTAACGGCTCTCTTCTTCTCTCTGATGGTTTCTTGAACTCCGGGCGTTTTAAACCAAGCAGTTCTTTTTTCATCACCAGCCGCCACACCAAGCCGCTTCACTCCACAAACATCTCCCACAGAGGCAATAACCGCTGTTGAAAACAGTTGCCATTCTTCCTCTACATTTAATGGAACAGGTCCGAATTCGTTCAAACCTTTCAGATATTTTCCGTGCAAATGTCTCCTGGTATCTCATCGTCCTGTAGCCTCTCCCATTGTATGCGTGTAACCATTCTTGGTTTGTGCTTTGGTAGAGGAGGCACTCTCTCGCTAATATACAATTTGTACCGCACCAACTGATGATCAGTTGACTGAGAACCAAAGCATACACAGCATAAAAAGTACGCAAGCCATTTCTTTAACCGCCGTCAATTTCTCTGTCTGTCAGTTGTAGCACTACAAAAGACGAGCTGTCTTACTCGTACTACGGTACTGCTACGCCACAGCTGCGTGCATTGTGTTAATGTAGAAATATTTTAAGTATATTTAGATTGTGGAATCATATGATTAATTAAAACATATAACAGTTTTGACGAAAAAATGAAGCTTTTCTATTGCAAACCTTTATACTTCACCGAAAATATTTATATGCAAGCAAAACCTATACGTAGGTGCGTTTTAGTGAGACGTCGTTTCTCATTGAAGTAAGATTTAGCACGGAGTACAACAAAAAAACGTGACTGGGAATCATTCGCAAATTAAAGTACAACTTTTTCATACTTTTCAATTCAGTTTCGATTGAATCTTCAAACAATAAAAAAAAGTTTTAAACCAGATTGACTTGGGATCGTTCTGTGGAGAAGTTTTCGGTTGGCTTTGCATAATTCTCACCAAAATGCACTTTATGTAACAAAAAGATATGCCACGCCATAAAAAAAAATTGCAGAATTTTTTGTATACGGGCTCCTATAACACGACCCACAAGATTTTCAGAATCTTTTTGCTCTCAAAACGTTATTCGCTCTCAGAGCCTTTTGATCTATTTGAAGTGCCAGTTGTACTATCTTGGCATTATAGTGCTCTTTCATGCAAGACAAGACGCTGCACATTTCGTTGGCTACAGCAACTCGTATTTATTCAGTTTAACCGTGGCCAGTTCTGATATAATTTATCAGAGAACCCGACCTTTTTTGTTTTACCATCTTTGTGTTAGCACCTTCCCTTGTCGTCATTAAACCGATTGTGCAATTATACTATGGTAACACCAAATGTGCATGTGTACATCCAAATTAAACGGTCTTATTATAATTTATAACTGACCCAGTATGACTGGCTTAGTATTACAAGTTCCAGTTAATTATGGACCTTTAGCCTGTAAAAGTTAATAAAAACACCATGCACCTTTGAAAATGTGTGCCAAACAATACTCTTTTTGTGCAGACATCCATTCGACTATCCATCTAAACAACCATCATCCATCAGAGACAAAGACTCGACTCTTCTTGTGTTCCAATCGCAATCCTTTTCTTCTCACGAAGTTGGAAAAATAAAATCCCATAAAATTAAGAATTTAATTTCACACCTAGTAAACTAATTTAACGATTTGTTTACCTCTATTTCTTCAACCAAACATCACTGTCAGTTTAAATTAACAACAATATCAAAATTAGCCAACAATCCTCTTGCGCACTTTAAGTCCATAGCACATAAATACTTTAATTTACAGCATTCCTTTATTCCAATGACCTCTATTAAAATATATAAAAACGGATTTTATGTTTTTTCGCCGAGAAGATTTATTGCCTGGGACAGCATTACCCAACCACCAATGTGGATCAGGGTTTCGGACATTAAACCCCGTATCACGAGAATCAGTGCCACTTACAAATTGAGCTGTATTCTAAAAGTTCTAAGCTCTTGATCTTTTGCTTGCAAAAGAAATGGTGTTCTTTGGACCGTTCTTAATTACGGCGAATTGCGAAGGAAAAAAAAAACGATCTTTAGTAATTTATCCAAGGCAAAGACAAAGTGGTTAACCTGACTAAAGAAAACACAAAGATCACTATCACCTGTTAGACTCTGACGGATCAAAAGGGCACCGTCGCGCGCAGTTTGCTGCTGCTGGTTTAATTCGTATATACTTGCATGTAATTAGAATTTCTTAAGACTGTGGCTAGAGTTAATTGACACTCTCCTGATGCAATGAGGAAGAGATTTTCATCATACGTCAGTCATTAAAAATTCTTACACCTTAAATCAAGCTAGATGTCATAGCCCTGATGCTATGGAGTAGCATGGAGGCCATTCAAATTTGTTTTTAATTAAAAACCATGGTGACGACGCGAAATGATCCATGATCATTTGTAAAACTGCACAAAGATACACGATTGGTGGTAGGCCTCACCTATAAAAACTGGCGGCCTAACTGCTTTGCATCTGTCTCTTTCAAACAGTTTCGTCTCCCTGCGCAGCGCAATAAGACCCTCCCCATGGCCTTTTAATTAAATATCAATTTCGCGCTGTGGAACGCAATTGGGATCTCGAATACTGATCGTGGTCAGAAAATTGACTTCTAAGATTACCTCCAGTTAACCGTGTACGCCTTGGTATCGTTTATGAAATTTGCATTTTTTTATATTTTTTTTTAGAGTCAGAGACCTCACAACACATTTTGTGGTTAAGTTGAGATGGTGGTTATTGAGTGTATGTCAATTGGTAGAGATCACTGATCATGCAGATGGAATGGTTTCACTGGTTGATCGGTAAAAAAAAAATTTCTTAGGAGGACATGGTGACACAAGCTAGAAGAAAGAAGAAAAAAAAAAAAATCGACTAGATCTGTGGTGAGAGATACACAACAAACCGATCGCAGTGTAAATAATATTTTCCACGATCGTTTTCAGTCAGAGACGGACCCGCCGAGACATAAATATGTGTAAAACATAATCTGCCAATCCAAAGCCTGTGTCTACTACTGTTTGCAGTAAAAGTCACAAAGCGAACTCCTTTTTATGCAATCAATTCAAAGTGGAGCTATGCCTTGAGAGTTGCGATCGCAGGCAACATTTATGTTTTCGCGCGGAGCGGTGCGCAAAATGGGTGTTTCGAGCGTGATCAAAAAAAAAAAAAAATGTATTCAGAGCTTTGCGCAAGGCATTTATTTATTCTGCTTTGTTTATGATTTCGCAAGATCATTTGTTTGGTCTCGTTTCCAATACACAGAGGGGGAGAAGATGCAGGAAGGAGAGTGGTTGTAAGAGGAAAAGCGGTGTCATGAGTGTCAACTTTATTGAACGATTTTTCTTTATTTAGTGTTTTATTGTGTTTACAGTGCAGGGGTTTTTTGTTTTTAGAAAAATCAGGAAAAAACTCACTTCCAAGTGACCTAAACCCCGTTAATGGCATTTAACGTGAGGCCCTCCCACTCTGCGCGAGAAATATAGGATAGTCGCAACATGATTTTTAAGTTGATCCAGTGATCTGCAGCAGTAGACGGGAGTGGCTTTGGCTGATTTACAAAGTGCCAGGTCTATTTTTGGTGAGAGACAGTTGGAGGAGATGGATTTTATGGTTCTCACTTGCAGAGTGACTTCTGAGGAGACAGATATGCATTTATAGCAGGTGATCCGGTGATCGATGACTGATCGGTCTGACCTATTAAGTGAAGTTGAAATGGAAGTGATTGCGATCGATTTGCGAATTACTGTTTAGGGAGGTATTGAAGAATTACACATGTCAGTCTATAAGATATTTGGTATGATCACTAGCAAGATCTATGAGTTAAGCTCTCTGCCTATATCTGATAAAATCATCCTGGTAAGCAATCATTTTGCTCAATGGAAATGATTATAATTAAGTTAAATCTGGAAAAAGTTGAAATGCCATCAGTCACAAAAAATCAAACTGTGATAGGCCCCAAACCATGGAGGGCTTTACAGTAGAATTAATATTGACACTATTCCTGGCGTAACCTACCCTACTTACTTATTTAGGTGGCGCTAAAATTCGTGGTGAACCTGGGTCTCAACCAACAGGCCTCTCCATTTAGCTAATTGCCTCCTCTGTTTAGCTAATTGCCTCCAGTTGCGCACACCAAGTTGATCGAGGTCCCTATGAACTTGTGCGCGCTACCTACGGCGAGGAGGCCCTCTACTGCGTCGTCCCTCCAGGTTAGATTCGAAGACCCTGCCCTACCACGGTCCTAATTTTCGATTTCATGTAAACGGGTTTATATGTATTTTAAAAGTTTACGTTTAGCTGGCGCTTGGAAGAAAGGTTAAACAAAATCAATTGCATGTCGCAAATCTGAATCTCACTTGAAGCTTCTTCACCTGCAAAGGTCAAAGCTATCAATTCGCCAGCAAATTGTTAATCTTTTAAGTCTCACTTAATTATGATCTGTGACATGCGGTAAGCTTCGGCTTATAATTTTCGTGGCTGTAAATTTCCATAATGCCGATGGCCAAGTTCTCCGCAAGTGATCGTACGACGATCGCACACTTAGTCGACAACCTTTTGCAAGATTTTTTTGGTCGATTTCATGTCTGGGCTCCATCAGTACGTACATCCTCACAAATTGCCAATCTAAATCAACATATTGGCCCGAAACATCCCACGCGATGATCACCGTCGCATCGATCTTGGTTTGCGAATATCATCTCACTCTGCGCCTTTCTTTTCCTTCCATTTGCATTCCATTTTAGCGTGAAAATTGTATCGGAAATTGTCTTCCTTTAGCAGCACTTCCCGTCGAGGTATAGCGTTGGTGTAGTTGATATTTTGGGCAACAGACCATCACAGCCATGGGGGAATCACTCGCGATCACCATGTTGTTATTGTGATGTACTATAGCGTGCAGCAGTGGAATCATCTTCTCGTGCCTCCCCTCCTGCTGTCGACTTTTTCGCAGCATATTTGTTTTGATGTTGCTTTTAATGCCGGAGATATTCGACAGAGATTATGGTCACGTAATGCTGCTGCTTCTGCTGACGATGATGATGATGATGCTGGAGCTATTGCTGCTGCCGTCGATGCTCTTTTTTTTCTATTGAGGAAGATGTGTCGTCTGGGATCTGGGCCTCATTGAAAGGGGGAATTCTTCTCGCTTCTCGGTCTGTTATTTCGATTGAGAAAGTATTGTGGTGTTGAGATACACGATGGATGCATTTCAGTGCTTCGCATTTCTTTTTCTTTTTATGCTGGACTCTTTTTCCCTGTGGTTGGTGTTGTTTTGTATCTACTCTTTTTGAAGATGATTACGAATATAAAACTGGTATGGGAACGGCCTTGGTGATTGCCTTTCAAGTGTTTATGTTCTTTTTTTTTTATTGTTATTATTTTTGTTGTACCTTTGGTCTATTCGAGCGGTCATTGACGGGAAATGTGAAAGGCTTTGCTTTGGTTGTAATGTACTGCAGGGGATCTATCAGTCTTAAGGAGGAAATGGCAAATTGATTTTGAATTTAACGACTAAAATGTCAGCGTTCTGCTAGAGAAGATTTCTTGCTTAAATCGAATCGCAGTGATGAGAATCTTTAGAGTGCCAAAGAATATGTATAAATATTATATATATATCACTATGTATGTATGTATGTATTTTGCTGTAAAAATTATATAAAACTTGTTGGAATATCATGGGGAGCATCCACTGGTACCCTTGCGTTTGGTAGCTCTTGGGATTGTTTACTTTTCTGTGAAATATGTGGCCCCAGCCTGGCTGTAGCCATGTACATAAATTAGGCTGCCAGCTCAATACGTCCATGCGCAATATATTTGATACCATTAAAGCTACTCCAATGGAATGGCTGCCAACTCTCAGCGATATTACTCCACCTAATGGCAGGAGAAAATACTCTTTGGCAAGAGAGTACTACAAGATAAATGCAAACGCTGAGCTACCCATACATGATGCCATCAAACCAAAATCAACGAAAAGACTTCGATCAAGAAATCCACCAACCCGCCTAGCAGAAAATTTGATCCAAACCAAACATTGATCCTCTCAATTCATGGCGAACCAAGTGGAGAGAATCGGCACTTTCTCACAACAGCGGGATCACAGACTCGAATAAAGTTCTCAGCGTCAACTAACCAAGAAAAGCCTAGAGGACTCTTAACCACATCAGACCGGGCTACGGTAGATGCGGTAGGACGAGCGTAAGTCTGAGATTGGAATATATGAGACCGCCTTAACTGCGCCAATTATAGAGGCATCAGTCTCCTCAACATTGTATTCAAGATCTTTTCTGCGATATTGTGTGAACGCCTGAAATCTTTTCAGCCTGATTGGCCTATATAAGTGCGGTTTTAGGCTAGGAAAATCCACTATCGATCAAATCGACACACTTCAGCAAATCCTGGAGAAAACCCAAGAATTATCGATTTCAAAGCTGCCTATTAAAGGATCTATACAGAGAAGCTATAGAGAGCCATGTCCAGCTTTGAGATCCCTGCCAAACTTGTCCGTCGGTGCAGGACAACGATGGAGAACGTTCGCTACTCCATCAAGTTCGGTAATGACCTCACCGAGACCTTTGATGCCAGAAAAGGTCTCAGGAGCTCAGAAGTCAACACCAAAGGTACAATCTATCAAAAGTCTATACAACTGCTTGCATACGCCGACGATATTGGAAGAACTCATCGGGCAGTCACCGCTTTGTTTGCAAGCATTGAAGCAAAAGCGGTCAAAATGGGTCTAGAGATAAACTAGGGCAAAGCCAAGTCGATGCTGTGAACAAGAATGGCCGATCAACACCGACGAATTGAACAGAACGTCACAGAGAGCAGCTACAACTTCGAAGTAGTAAGGGAATTTCTTTACCTTGGCTCTGCTATTAATTCTGATAATGATAACTCTTGCCAATCGTTGTTTCTTTTGGCTAATAAGGCAATTCAAGAGTAAAGTTCTATTTCGAACAACTAAGGAGACTCTATATAAGAACCCTAATCATCCCAGTCGTACTTTACAGCGCTGAATTATGGATTTATTAAAAGCGGATAAAAGATATCATTGGTTGCTTCGAGGGAAAAATTCTTCGTAAGATATTCGATGCCGTTTGCGTTGATGCGTTTTGGAGGAGAAGATTCAATGACGAACTATACGAGCTGTACAGTGACATCAACCTTGTCAAAAAATGCATACTAGACGTTTTAGATGAGTAGGATATGTAGAGCGAATGGACACCAACCCTCCCGCCCGCAGAGTCTTCGAATCTAACCCACATGGAACATGCAGTAGAGGACCATTAGTGTCGCTCACAAGCTTAATTGGAACTCAACCAAATTGGATTGTGAAACTAGATGCCATTAGTTAACGACCGAGCTAAATGGAGAGGCTTGATGCCCAGGTTTACCCTGAACTGTAGCGCCTCTTAATTAAGTAACTTTGAACATAATATAAAATTGTATAGTTCTTACTAAAACCCTGCATTGAGGTCTCTATAGCGCGTTGAATTACACGCAAAAGAAACAATTTAGTACATGTTGTATAAGTTTCACTACCAATCTATTTTTCAGTTAAAATCACCGCAACCTGATTGCATATGTTAAGCTAAATAATGTATTGAAGCCACAGAATCTATTAGTGATCTCCTATTTGTACAATCGACACGTCCGGACGTCAGTATTTTATCAAACCAGAAACCGCCTTCGTAAGTCGCCATTAAACGGCATCGTCATTTGTTTACATCTCTAAATCTAGACGTCTAGTAACTATTCTACAGTCGACCAAGACTCTACCATAAATCTACTTCTTACGCTTAACCTACTGTAATTTGATCATAAATCTCAATGAGAACACCAACCCACCATCATGGTCTAGAGCAGGTGTTTTCCGAATATTTACAAGCCACCCGCCACCGACAAAACCAAGAGTTTCTCTTTTCTAAAATCTCGACAGCAGTTTCCCACTGCCACTTCCACTTTCCATGCCATGCGACACAGTGGCAATACACAAAACGGAAATGACACACCGCGCCGTCGGAAATCTGCATTCATGCGCTGTTGTCACCACGCCATGTCAATTCGAATTCATTTTGACGCTTCAACTGACACACACACGCATCCAAACAAACATAATTCAAATTTTAACCGAAAAACAAGATGTTTTCTCCTTTTTCGATCGCGATCCGATGAGGAGGAAACAGAAAGTCAAGTTCAAAAGAGACAAGACGCTAGCAGCACCTCGAGTTCAAGCTCCCACAATGCATGCCATACGTGTACCTGTGTGTGTGTGTGTCTGTAGTGCGTTAGGGCGCGTCTTTTACCTCGAGGCAGATGTTTTGCATAAAAATCGAAAATTATTGTGTATTCCGATCACGCTAACGAAAGTGAAGCTTGTTGCTCTTCTGATTCTCAAAACACGTTTCTTTTGGGAGGGAAAACGGGAGCAAATGCCATCGATTCCTATCGTGTTGCCAAAAAACAAAAAAAAAAAAAATGCTAAAACAGAGATGAATTTTTAGACATCATTGACCTCCATTTTATGTGGTTTGTTGCCAAACTAAGTTATCTCATCTCATCACCTGGCATGAGTTTCACTATATAGATGTCATGTCCCACATCTCGCAGAGTTGCTTCATATTTTCGCATTCTTTAGCTTGGTTCTCACCCTCTAGACTCACACAAAGATTAAGTTACACAAAAATTCTAAAAAAATAACTTAATTGGAGCTGCGAGAGCCATAATTAGTCTTGCTAAATGCTACCAAAGCCATAAACAGTGCGGTTAGCAAACATCTAAACCACTTTTTCGTCTTTTGACGACTCGGTTTTTCATTATTATTCTGCGAAAGGCTTTATTAATGCTTATTACCTATTTTATCTAGAAATGCGGCAAAAAAAAAAAGAGGTCCCTCGACGCGCTCTCTCACATAATAGACGCGATTTTTCAAATGAAAGCGAGACTCAATCATAACCCGTCGTCGGTTATTGCAGTTTGCACAGCACAGTGCACATATACCGAACGCCATCTCTTGGTCATGGAAACTGGGTGGAATTTAATTAGTTTAGCTATTTCTCTGCAATTAAACTTTGGTCCGTCATCGTCGGGATAGATACTGGTTCTGTTGGCTCAAGTAAGCCGGTTTAGCTGGTGAGCGTGTAGTCTTTTTTTCTGTTTTATCCCCTCGGCAGCTACTGGTCGTGTGCGCCTTAAAACTGATGCTTGTTTTTTATGCTTTGTTACACTATTGACTGACATTTGGTTAATTGTTGGTTAAATTGTTTTTAAGTGCTCGTAAATTGAGCAGAGATGAAGTATGGATGCTAATGGCGCCGCATATCACGTGGATATGATTTGTCTTAGAAATGAAAGCGGTAAGTGATTTGGGTTTGAGAAGAGGAGTGACCATGACTTGTTGGCGGAACGTGTCAAACGCGTATTGTCTGCCAATAGACTTGTTTCCGCTTTAATTGTTTGTTGAAATTCGAACCACAAGCTATAAGAAGTGCTTCCTAATATCTCCATAAAAGAATGGAGATTAAAGTTGCAAAATCGAAGAGTTTTACTTCTCTGAAGAGTAGATGGTGATGACATTGATTGAAGTACCTTTTGCTGTAGAGTTATGAGGAAGGAGCAGGGTAGAAGACTTAATTAGTTTTCAGCAAATAACATTTAGTGACTGATTATTCCTCAGTGTCTTAGGACTCAGGAAAATCTTCTAAGGCGCCATTATAGCTTTATGACGAAAAAGAAGCTTCCGTTTCCGCATACTTTAGCATTCAATTTTTAATGGAATTCGACTAGCTGTTTGGTTTTTAATTATATAAATGTTATGGCAGTACTTTTATGGGTAAGAAAAGAAAACGTTTAAAGGCCTATCAATCAATTTTTGAACGCAGAGGACTTAATAGCGTACTTCTTGAAAATTAGAGTCATTAACTAATCCTTTTTCTTACTTCACGGAAAGGAGTTCCCATAACTTTCCATGTCATGTAAAGATGGAGGCAAGGAAGTGTCAGATCGTGGAGCTCTTGAGTCAGTAAATACATTCCCAATAATACAAACACCAATTGAGTTACAAATAGCTAGGTGGAGTCTAAATGAGTCGGAAAAGAGTTTTTGTTGATGAAAGGTTTCAGGCGCTCACACAATATCGCAGAAAGGATCTTGTATGCAATGTTGAGAAGACTGATGCCTCTATAATTGGCGCAGTTGAGGGGGTCTCCTTTCTTGTGGATCGGGCAAAAGATGCTGATATTCTATTCATTAGGCATATTCTCGCGTGACCAAATCTTAGAGATGAGTTGGTGTATGCACTCTTCCAATTCATCACCAGCTGCCTTGAAAAGTACGGCCGGTAAGCCAACAGGTCCAGCAGCCTTGTTGGATTTCAGGTTAGATACTGCTATCCTCACATCGTTGTGGTTAGATGGACGGACATTTTGACTATTAACGTCATTGTTGAATAGTTCAATCTCCCTGACAGCGGAATGTTGGTTTTCGTCGGAGTTATACAGTCTGCAGAAGTAGTTTTCCATATTCTCAGCGCCGACTGTGACATCGAGATTCTATCGCTTTTATATCGGTGTTTCCTTCAAAACTTTTTTTTTAATATTTGAAATCTTTTAAGTCATATTGCTTTGAGCTCATCTTGCTTTCGCAATATTTCTCATCACTGTACTGTGACCAACAGCGATTCTAAATAAAATAATAAAATCCGCCTTAAATTGTGAAAGTCGCATTCAGCCCCGTAAGTGATGAAACTTAATTCTCCAATTGACATTTAAACTTCCCAAACAAACAAACAAAAAACCTCTCACAAAAGGTGCTGTGCTGTGCAAAAAGCACTTGCGTCATATGGCGGCAAGTCCACTGCCGCTGGACTTTTTTCGCCGCAGCACACCAGCACACCAGCCAACCAATAACCGTTGTTCTCTATTACCCGTCTAATCTAATCGACCTTTTGTATGCTAATTGTGCAATAAAACGTTAAACAATGGCAAATTGGTGAAAACCACTTACACCACTGCGGGCTATCCGTCGCACTTCTTCCATCTCCCATTCACCGCCCCCCTTTGATTATTCTCAATTATTTCCCGGTCACATATGACATCAGATTAATTTGACTATCAAACCAAATTTAGCCTAGACAATTGACATTCCTCCGCTGTCAACTGTCAGTTGACATTTTGGCGGGCGATATCGTATAGAGATCCTTTTCCACAGAAAGGTAAACTTATGCCGCAAACTAAAAATGGACATTTAACTCAATCTGGTACTCAGGTAGACCATCATCATAGCTATTATGATCGAAAATAGATACTTTTTCCATGCAAACGTCAAACATAATGTATAACACAACAGCAGCAGCAGCAACAGAGAAAAGAGAGAGTTTGTCTTCGTCTTCGATTCGTATTCAACTCAACTCATTTCGTTGATATGCAAATTTTTTGTTCAAAAAAAAAATAACAAATATTTTCGCGAATTGTTTTTTATGCGTTTTATAGTTTGTTAATATTCTTTTCGGCACCTTTTGTTTGCCGCACGTTATGGATGGTTTACTAGCGAAGATTTGTTCAAAAAGCGGCAACATTAACAGCGCTTTGCATAGAAATTGATATTTTGTTGCGATTTAAACGTTTAATAGAGCAAAAGTAAAAGTCCATGAATAATGAATAAAATATTTCGGCGTGCAAAAATATTTTCACTCAAAATTGGAATCAATCTACTATTGCGCAACTTCATTAGTAACGTTTTCTTCTACTCCATCAATCATCGAATTAGCCCAGTTTAATAACGAGCTCAATTCACTCACTACCCGAGCCTAGAAAAAGAATCGAAATCGAAATTGAAATTAAAATCAATGACCTTATCTGTCAAACTTGAAAAGTCGTTGACTTGGCAGCACACTACGCTGACAACAAACAACGGTATTTTTGAATGTTTCTGAAGGATTTATCGATTTAGCTGTCATCTTAAAAAAATTATAAAAATCAATTCGTGCCGCAGCACGAGCTTATGTGTTGTCTGTACACCTACAAAACAAGCCCCATATACCCACATTAAGCCTGACACACAAAACCAGTAGTGCCAGCGCGCTAGAATTAAGCAATTAAGTGCGTTAAGCGATTGTTGTTCAAATGTCATTCAAATATTTGCGGGGAAAAATATAGAAAAAAAAAATAAAATAATAGAAAACTTTCAACATTTGCGGAGAGAAAATTATATCTTCGTGCAGATACGTGACAGTGCGTTGCAGTAGAGGGCGAGGAAAAGACGCAAACCAATTTCAAATCAACATGTAAACACGCGCGCGTGCATGTGAAATTGTTTTCCCTTCGAATGTGTGTGCGCTGTGCTGCACACTTCTAATTGATATGTCAGCGTGTAAGACTGTAAAGCCTCCCCGCGCACGATAGTATGTTTGATATGCAAGACACTCCATCTCAATGCCCTGAGATTGTCGTGCGAATAAGGCTCTCAAGAGTCAAGAGCAGCAGACAAAAAAAATAAAAATAAAATCGAAATCAACGCCATAGATACTGGTCGTAGGTACACCACTTTCGCGGATACGTATCTGGTCGGTGTAATCTATGTTTTCGTTGTGTATCTATCCAGTTGTACGGCGATTGTTTTACTTTTAAGTGCTCAAGCTCTTTTGTTTCTTGTTCGGTTTTTGTTTATTGTTGGCTGTCTTACCGTGCTTGACCAATGTCATTGCGCGCTGGCTAACATCTAGCCGGAAATCAAAAGTTGTTGCTTGGTTTGGTGGATAAAACAAAGGGTATCAGTCATCCATGTTTTGGAGGTATTTAGTGGGATTTAACGGTTGAACATTGGATGCGGGCCTAACGAAGGTAGGAAGTCGTAATTAGCCTGGGAAACTATCTCTCGTGTGAGAAGCTTAAGAGGTTTTTTTTTGCGCTCAGCGATTTTGATAATTTATTCAATGGAAGGGGTGAGTGTACCGTTTAGTGGATAAATTTGCATGTTCAGATGGTGGATACAAATTTGGCGGAAATGATCTGGTTTTATGTATTCCCTGCAAGTAGCCGGAGACGGTAATAGATTGAGATCGGAATTTGTGAGGATCGGAATGTGGGGACTGTTAAAAAGCTATGCTATGCCATAACAGTTTGCAAATTTAAATGATCGTAAAAAATAGGATATAGGAGTAAAAACAAAAATATCAATCAGTGACCGAGAGGGAATTTTAAACAAACTGGAAGGTCGTTGACGGAACTTGCAGATGACGGTACAAAACATTAGGCAAATTCGTGATCAAAATATCATGCTGGGCAAATAGTTTTTCGAATTTTTCTACAATAATCTACAAAAAGTTTTTGAGCCGTAAATTTAAGAAGACAAAGCCGAAAAGAAATGACTTATTCCCAAAAAGTCGCCCATCATTTGGAGCCTTATCTTACACAATATCGTATACGAACTCCTATGCAACATCTAGGCAGCATGGATTTTTATTGAGAGCTTTGGTTGTACTAAAATCGCGATCTTTGTTGCACGTTGAAGTATAAGGAGATATGAACGATCGGTGTAAAGTAGTATTGACCATCAACCAGATTGCTGCATGGCACGAAATCAGAAAGGGCCTAAAGTGACAAATATTGTACCCAAACAGCTTGAGCTTTAAGCCAAGGTAGTCCTGTTTCAGAGTAACGCTTTATATTCATAGCTGGTGTACTTCGTAACATTTATCACGTCTAGTGCTGTTGAGATTTACATTTCTAAATTACATCTGCTTTAGGAACTAATTTCTAACTTATCGTAGCCTTAGACCGCATTTACTCGGGGTCGGCTCATCTTGTTAGGTGTCTTCAGGATGTTTTGTCCCTAGTCCCAGGGCTGCTATCTGGAAATCTTTCAGATTTCTAACAGCTTATGTCCACGGGTTTACCGCCGCCAGCGATGACTATCCACCTTGTCATTGTGCTGGGGCTTAAGTAACCAAAGGTTTTCTGCGGAGATGTGTCGGCGAGTGCTGATGACTCCTCGACTTCCCGAGACCCAAAAACCAAGAGATAGTCTCCCTAATTCTACCGGTGGTGTGAGCAAGTAAAACCATGTCGAAAGATGAACGGTTGGGGGGATTAAAATAAACCAACCACTAACGAGCTCTTACAGATGCACTACTGAGGTCTGTGTAAAATAAATGTCTTACCCCGGCATGGCGGCTCTGCCGGGGCGAATATACATTCCGACCTTACTCGTGGGAACAATATGAATGACACCGTAAAACAAAACAAAAACTAAACAGAAAACTAAACAGAAAACCAAAATTTCAGTTTGGAAGCTGACTTTCCTCCAGCCCTAAGTGAAAGGCTCAACTTCGCACTACAACTAATGGATAACTGGGTCAGCAGCAAAGGGCTGGGAGTTAACCCTTCAAAGACGGAGGTAGTTCTTTTCACGAAAAAGATATCAATTCCTACCTTCAGACCTCCAAATATCGGTGGTATTGAACTATGTAAGTATCTCAAGTTCAGCTCAATACGTGCGTGTAATTCTGGATTTCAAATTAAACTGGAAGGAAAATATTGTCGAACGCATCAAAAGAGCAAGCGTAGCTTTCTATTCTTGCAAAAAAGGTATTCAGGAATACGTGGGGCTTCAAACCAGATGTGGTGTACTGGATATACACGGCGGAAGTAAGGCCCATTCTCACATATGGTTCACTAGTATGGTGGATGGTGTTTGAGAAGCAATACCAGCTTTCAAAACTCACCAAAATCCAGAGGGCAGTGTGCATCGGAGTCATGGGATTATGGAGAACAACACCAACAGCGGCAATGGAAATCATGCTTAGTTTCATTCAGCTTGACATATACTGCAGCAGTCTGGCGGCTAAAACCACTGTAAGACTGAGAGAAGGCCGATTGTGATCATCAAGCCTTTACGGCCATGCCTCCATTCTGTCTCGTTTGGAGACTATCAGTGAGTCAACGGGCACCGATCACATGAACCCGATCTTTGCATTTGAAAGGAGATTCACTACAAGAATTCCTGACAGAATCTACTGGAAGAACCGAAGGACCATTAAGAAAAAGGAGTTGGCGTTCTATACCGACGGTTTTAAGATGGATGTTGGCACGGGAGCTGGAGTTTATTGTGAAGCCTAAGGAATAAACTACTCCATTAGAATAAGGGACTACTACAGCGTCTTTCAGGCCGAAGTCAAAGTCAGCCTTCAGGCTGCTGAAACTATACGCGGAAGTAATATCGTTGGTAGAACGATCACTGTCTATATAGACAGCCAGGCAGCCGTTAAGGCTCTGGACTCTGCAGTAATTATGTCGAGGCTTGTGAGGACCTGCAAATCACTCTTAAACGAGATATCTAGAGCCAATGCGGTCACCCTCTGCTAGGTACCAGGGCATATGGATATCGAAGCAAACGAAAGTGCTGATGAGCTTGCTAAAAAGGGGTTGGCGCGATCGCGGGCCCTCCCTTTTGTAGTAACCCCAATCAGTTCCTTACGGAAGAAAATAGAAGATGAAGCCACCAGTCGAGCAGACAGACGCTGGGTTCATCTGGAAACATAAACAACGGCCAGGACGCTATGGCCGGCCTTCAGCAAGCCGAGATCAACCTCTCTGGTGAAATTTTGTTGTTATAACACACGGGTCGTTTCTGGCATAATTACTGGACATTGTGCCATTGGCATCCACGCGGAGCGACTCGGTGTGCTGCATAACGACTATTGTAGAAGTTGCAGGGACGAAGAGGAAATTGAATCTATTCGTCACCTACTGTGTGCTTGTCCTGGCTTTTCCATCACAAGAATGAGGACTCTTGGTAGTTACTTCTTCTCGGAGCTGGAGGACTTAGGCAATGTAGAACTGACAGACGTCCTGAGATTCCTATCACTATCTGGATGGTTCCAACAGCGGACTATCTTTACAGCGTTTCCAGGGTTAAATAATTTGGGCACAATGGACCCGAACCGTTGGTCTAAGTGAGCAGTGACTCTCTTTGTCATAAGGCACCCATCTATCTAACCTAACCTAACGGGTCTAACACATCTCATAAAGAGCGCTTTTGCTGTCATGTGGTCGGGTCGTGACTTGACCGTGCCATCGTTACCGGATTTCTACAATCTTTTTGGAAATATGCTTCACTCTAAACCTGCCACAGATGTAATTGTCCGCAATGTAGTCCAACATTGTCACGTCGCCAGAACATCACAATATTATTATCTCGGTTGTACGAGTATGAAGCATATTGGCCTGTTGTTTTTTGAGTGGCCAAACCGGAATTCTTTTGTCACATAACACCCCAGAGAGTTCTCACCAATTCATCCACTTAGTGTTTGTATGGTGAGTAACGTCTGCGATGATCCCATCGTTCCTGACAATAGAGCCAAGGTATTTAATGTTGTCGACATTGTTACTACGGCCATCGCCACATAGGCTTTCGAACTTCTAAGGCAGCTATCAAAAGATGAATACTCAAAATGTGTATATGCTCGAGATATGCCATCCTTTAATTTGTAAGATACCATATACACTAGTCCAGCGATCAGCTTGTTTGTACATAAGCGAAGCACTGCGTACAACTCCCTCTGAAAGGAAGAAGTATTCCCAGAAGAAGAGTCGATTCATTTTTACACCGACGGCTCACAAATCAAGGACGGGGCTTATGGAGGTGTTTTCTCTGACAGGCTTGGTCTTAACCTCTCCTTCCGTTTTCCAAATCATTGTAGCGTGTTTCAAGCTGAAAAAATGGCGATTGGTGTCGGATCACTACGCGTTAGGTTCCAAGTTCGAATCCCGAAAAACACCAAAAAAGTTCTTTCACGGTCCCACCTCTCGCGAATGTCTGACAAACATCCGAGAGTATTATTGTCACGAGAAAGCTTCTCAAAACAAATTGCCTTTCCGATACGACACTAAACTGTAGGTCACTTCCATTCGTGTGAAAAAATATAACGCACACAACATGAGTGGTTGCAAGAAGCTAGGCCCTGTCACTTAAAGAGCTGTTGCGCCAAATATTTGCTTTTTGTTTTTGAAGTCTTATCTTAGCTTAAGAAAAACCTTATTTCCGCATCTTTTCAGATAGCCAAACAGCGATTAAATCCTTGGAATCGATCTCTATAAATTCAATAGTAGCTCTAGATTGCCGATCGTTTCTCACAGAGATGGTGGAGCAGTTCAATATTTACCTGTGCTGGCTTCCAGGGCATATGGGCATTTCAGGGAATTGTAAGGAAAATAAACTCACCAAAACTAAGCTCATCCTTCCAAATAAGGATACTCTAGGTATACCGATCACTACTTGTCAACTTAAATTGAAGCTGGATGCTACCGAAAGAAGAAATCTTAGCTGAAGAAGTGGAATGGCATGTCTAGCGACAACATAGGTTTGGCCCCAGCTGCATCTAAAACGCTTTATTTTTCTTAACAGAAATAACTTGTGTCATCACTGGACACTGTCTAATAGCATGCAATAAGGCTCGGCGTATTTTCAAACGATTTAATCAGAAGCTGTATGGACGAAGAAGACGAAGAAACCATTCATCACCTACTTTGTACATGCCCGGCTCTCTCCCACAGAAGGAACATTTACTAAGGAGCTTTCTACTACAATGATTTAGGCAATCCGATGAACGTAGATATTAGAAGCCTCTTTCATCAGTAGTTCCATCCTCAATTCATTAGTTCACTGAAGTGTTGTACAAATTAGAAAATGTAACTTTCTGTCTTCAAAAAGTGTGGTATGCATAACCGAAGCTTCTAAAAATAGATTGTTACTTACAGAAAACTCCGTCCAAAACTGGACAAGTTCGGCGGCTTATTGTAAGCTGATCCATGCTCGTTCAACGTGATTAGGTACCTAATGTTTAGCATTGATACCTACTCGTGTTATTTGATATGTAGAAAATAATAGTGTTGGATAATTCTATTAAACAGAAATGTGATGTACCTTACTTTCTTTTTTTTCTCCCCCAATGAAATTAGATACTTTGACACTAATTGTTACATTTACTTATTCGGTGTGCCCAAGCAATTGCAATTTGATACTTCATTTGCGTTTTACCTGCGGTGACAATGTGGGGAGAATCTATTCAATCATTTTTATTAGTTTATTGACTGAAATACTTACGAGTACTACTGCCTTACTATCACTCTATCATTCATTGTGAGATATGAGAAGAGATGAGTTCAAAGTACACATGACTTCCTTCAGGTTTTGTCGGATCTCAAGTTGTGAATTAGAAGTTAGAAAGAAAGGCTAATGCGAACATATTATACTGCGCCTGAGACTTTAAGGGAACTGCCTAAGTAATTGATAAAGTCCAAATACTGTATGACGTAAGATAGATAAAGTCAAGAGCAGTAAGTTGCATTTCACTAAATTGTATATTTATAGAAGTTCTATAGACAATATTGAATTAGACTAATTAGTTTTGGATCACGAGTAGTCATGTAGTGTTACCTTTAACTCGAGTTAAAACTTTCGAATCGAGTTTTGTAATCGGTATATATTATATACATTTTATATATAACGAAGAATACAACTGTCTGTTTCTCTTAAGCCTCATCTTCTTCTTCTTCATCTTCCTTTTATCAGCGAGGTTATGATCCGAAAACAAGGGATCACAACCCTCCCACTTCACCGCATTTCTACTGATCCGTCTGTAGGGTTCGCCTCTCTTAGGCCTCATCTTGGGAAAAAAACGACTTAATCACTTATTCATTGCGATGACAGACATATTAGTACCTCTAGTCGAGTCTATTTGGACATGCCCATCTGTCCGTGTGTCATCACTTTTTATGTTTTAACATTTGCGTTAGGAGGATAACATTTTGTATGGTGGACTATTGAGGATCCGAAGCACAACAAGTGTAAACATTTTTACATCTGCCCACATACGTCATATATCTATATGCGTATGACAAAGTACATTTTTGAAGTCGGTTTCTTTTAAAAACGAACGATTTTGATAAAAAGCAACATCACGCCCACTCTGAAAGGAAGTTATTGAAAAAAAAGGGATTGGGCATCACATATTACACACGGATTGTAACTTTTCTATACGTTCATAGCTGTATGGCGACCCCACAATAATATTTCACTACACATCAGCGATGCAACATGTGAACACAGCCGCGACAGAAACGATCGTTTTCCAAGCCAGCCCTTTTGTTCCGAACTAGCCCGTCGCATTTTTCGCCATTCATTTCCTGTGTTCACCGATCGCTCTCTGGTTGACAGCGACGGCGACAAGGCGTCTTTTAGACATCCGCTATGCTTCTCGATAAAATAGAATCTATTCTATACCGTTTAATAAAGTTTATTGTTTTATAATTCGTTGAAGTTAATTTTCAATATGGTACACTCAGTACAGCTGCATCTGATGAAAGCAACTGAATCAATATACGAGGGCTGTTCGATAAGTCAGTGACTTGGATGCAAGATGGCGCTTGGATCGCATAGAGGATTTCTTCTGACATCTTTGTTTCTTTCTTGGCATAGACAAAAAAAATCAAATAGATCTGTCAAACACTGGCCAAAATGGAAAAATTGAGTTCCGTGTTTTAATAAAGCCCTACTTTTTGGGTGGTAAAACCATTAAGAGACTGAAGACAGACTTAAAAAATATTATGGAGACTCTGCTCATTCGCATGGAATGGGACACAAGTGGTTCACTAAATTTCGTTTCGGTCTTACGAACACAAAAGACGCTGAGCGCCCAGGACGTCCAAATGACGTCACAACGGAAGAAATGGTCAACAAAAGCCACGATATTGCGTTGGACGATCGTCGGGTTAAGGTTCGTGAGATAGCTGAGGTTGTAGCAATTTCAAATGATACCGTCATTCGATTCCTGCATGACCATTTGGGCATGAATACATGATTGGTAAGATGTGTGCCGCGTTTGCTGACGGTGGACCAAAAACGGATTTGGGCGAAGATTTCAAAACAGACTCTTCAAGCGAAATTCAAGTGAATTTTTACGGCGTTTCGTAACAGTTGATGAATCCTGAATACATCATTATACGCCAGAAATGAAGGAATAATCAAAACAGTGGATTTCTGCAGGCGAACGTGTTTCACAAAAGGCAGACTGTTCTGTCGGCCGGAAAAGTCATGGCAACGGTTTTCTGGGATACTCACGGACGCACAACTACGGCGTAGAGCCTGCCTTTCAACTTAGTTGGCATTTTTTCGGTCATAAAAGATAGCGGAGTTTTCTCGCCACTTCATCCAACCTACGTTTACGTGATGATTGATGTCGTTACAACAGGTTGCTTTGCTATTGCTCATAGATCCCAGATATTTGAACTTTTCGGACTTGGGAAGCACTGTTCCATTCAAATAAATGTCTGGAATAGGACTGAGTGGATCAGATTGTTATCTTCATTTTGCCTTCGTCGTGTAGGCGGGAATCTGAGCTGCCATTGTCTTGGTTGAAAGAAATAATCTGCTACAAAAAGTAGTTTTTAAATTCACAGTACTCTACAGGTTTTATGGCTCATCTGTGCAGGCTTCTGTTCGGACTTTGTATCCTCGTATGCCATACTTTTCTTGTAGCCAAATTAGAATAGGTATTCTTCTCTGGTTTTCTGTTTTACAAGCAACTCTCGTCTTTATTGCAGACTCGCTCGAAGTGTCAACATCCTAAATACTGGAGAAGTACTAAGCACCAAACGCAAACCTTACGCACTCAATTTGAAGAGCGCTACGCGCAGGTAGGGGAATAGCACACTAGCTACATTGATAACTAAGTTTCCACTGAATCTAAATTCAAAACCTTCTGTAAATCAGCTGAATTCCCCATTCATCTTTCTGGGGTCGAATAGCGTCCTCCGTCAACGGATGAATGGTGACGTAATTTTTATTGTGTTGTTGGCGGATCTAGCAACAACATACATACAAATTACATGACGAGTTATACGTTCACCGAGGACGTGATTCGACCGAAGATTTTAATAAAATCAGTCAGTTATCGATAAATCAAATTGAACATATGTACCTTTTACTGAATTAAGCTGTCATTTTTAATTCGACAGAAAGCATTAAATTAAATTTAAATAATCAGAACATTTTGGTATATGGACACTAGTTACTGATTTCACTATCACTCTCTTCCACTTTTGCATTCCCTGGAAGCGATAGGCCATTTTTCGTTACGTATGTGAAAGTTATGACATATGAAAAATGAAATATATGTCCATGGGTAAATAATTACTCTTAAATATGTTAAATGCTGCCAGGAAATAAGTTTTTCGCCCACAAAGTCCACCACAGTTTGAAAAACTTGTTTCACTAAACCCCATATGGACATTAATGTGTATCTATTCCAACCAGGTCGTGTACAATACCCTATGACATTGAACACAACCACCATTTGTGTTTACCGTCAGCAATTAAAAGTACATAAACTGGTTGGTTTACATACAGTCGCACTAACCAATTTATCGCCATCTTGGAGAATCACGTTCTACTACTGATTTTAATAGCCAACTCCATCTGTTTTGCATTGCCAAGTCTCTCATAGTTTGTTCAATTAGATATATGGTTCATAAATCTTTAAAATTGCAAATGAATGTGTTCCCCACGGATATGGGTGGTGGCATTAGCATATTACACACATGGGGTGCTTGAAATGTCAAGCATTATAGCTAACCAAGCATTATTCATTTAATTTTTAATACTACCTGTCACCTGATCAAATACAAAGCTCTAATGAATGGTTGTCACCACCAACTGACGCTTGTACATTCCAAAAAGAATTTTCAAAAGAAAATGTGTCCAAGTGAAACCGCCGCGCCATCGAAACGCACACGTCAACTTTTACTGTCTCCCCACAGAGATCAACGAAAAAAGTGCGTTGTGCGCGCTCGATCAGGTGGAAAATATGAATCAGCCGGTCAAAGACACCAAAAAAAATTCATAAAACATCCCAAAACAAGTCCCAAACATAAACTTGCAAAAAATCCAACAAACACGATGGGAGACGTTTTGCAACCCGTCCTCGACGAGCGACTTTCTGTCGATGCATAGTACGCGCGAGTTTACCTGTTTTTTTTTTGACGCCCCGGAGACATGTGCGGCATCTAATAGAGATGCCGGCAGCATCTGCGTCGGGGGTGCGGAGCAGTGTGGAGCTTACACGCCGCCGCGTGTTCATCGATGCAAACACTATTTCGAAGATGACAACTTTCCATCTTCTTGCGGTGGGTTTCTATGATTTTCAAGATCAAAAGATGTTGGCATGTTTTCGATTTTTTTTTTGTACCTCATGTTTGGAGTTTTCATCGCCAAATCGTATCTCGCTAGATCTACACACAGTGATCTACGAACATGGCGAAATTTATGCAATTATGATTTGCGTTTTGATGTGGCATGGTATTGGGGGAGAGGAAATCCAAAGGAGGGTGGATTATTGCAGCCTAGTGGGCTGGTCGAAGAAAAAGATTATTACACGTCAATAACTTGTTTCAAATTGACGACGAGGGAGGTGCGTGGCTTAAGTAAGCGGTGTGTTCTTTAGTTTTAGGGGATTACGATCTACCAGTTATTCATGTTAACACTCTGGAAGCACTCTTACTTTTACTCATAAAGACTTTTCAACTGAAATTATTTAATTAGCAAACTGTACAAGTTTTCTGTCTCAAAAGTGAAGTTCATTCAAGTTATATGAAGACCATCCCTGGTAACACATAAAAGTAATGTTGGAACGGCGTGCCTTTAGGCTTCGATGGACATTACCATTGGACAAGATGTGACACTTAGCAGTACCTTTCCTACACACCACATCAAATACCGACATCTACTCTCAAACGTTTTCTTGAACTCGATGCGGTGCTCTACTTGTTCATTAAAAGTTGAGAACTATTTGAGCAAAACGTCTGGGATGTCCCGGATACTATCGCCTAAACAACTCGGTATATACAGAGATGAAGTGTTTATTTCATAGTTTCATCTTGTCCTCATCTCACTCACTAAAGCTAAATTTCTTGTCCTATCAGCCCCTAGAAGATTGTACGCGACTATTCGATTGTTATGTCCATTTGCTGCAGTCACAACTTGTGAGGCAATGTACGAGTATTATAATTGCTAAAGGCAGCAGGGAATGCCTGATGAATGGTACCTTAGCATCGTTCTCATGACTTTCGAAAAAGAAGGGCTCCAACTGCAGCCTTTTATTCCAACTGCAGAGGCATCCCCAATGGCACTTATAAGATCCTGGTTACTATACTATACCAAAACCAAGAAAACTGTATGCCTAACCTTCACCACTCCGAACTTGTTGTAAAGCACTGGCCCTAATAAAAACAAGAGAGTATTCCTGGAGCGTATATAGACCAGTTCTCCAGTCTGAAGATCTTTCCAGTCTAACATGGATCGACATCGTAATCGCGAAGGCTCCTTCTAAAGTTGTGTGCGCAATGTAAAAGGGGCGTAAGCCAACTTTTGCTCGAAACTGAAGACAGTTGGTATAAAGACGCGAGCCAGCTGGAGAGTTAAGGCTCAAGCCTTCTCTGGACTGTAACGCCATCTAGAAGTAAAGAGCAAAGCGTAATTGTGTGATAGAAAATCGCCTTGAGTAAGCTCATTGCTGGTACAGATTATGTAGGTTTTCGCAATGAAATCCTTGAGGACTATTCCTCAAACGCAAGTTAAATTCTGAGAACTCAGACACATTGCCAGAAACCGTACACGATGGCGCGTAGGCGTAGGAGAGGCCCTAGGACCCACAAGGGGATACAGGACATAAGTAAGTTAAATTCTGTAGTTCACGGAATTAGATGTGAATTATACCTAAGTGAAGTATCTTACAAAAAGTCTGATAAGGGTCCTACTCAGTTGAGGTAGGAACGAATGAAGGACTGAATATACAAGCTGGCCTTAAATGTATCACCTTATCGGAATATGCTATAACTTTCGCAAATGCCGGCAACTGGCAGTTTTGTTTTGATATTTGTGAAGTAAACAAATACACGTCGATAAGCCATGGAACGCTACACTCCTCAAGATCGCGGACTACTCGTGACTCGTGATTTTCGGTCGAAATTCATCATGAGCGACGAGGCCCATTTCCATCTGAACGGATACGTAAATAAACAAAACTTAAGCTTCTGGGGCACTGACAATCCACGTATCATTCACAAAGAGCCATTACATCCACTCAGAGTCACTGCATGGTGCACCATTTACGCCGGAGGTGTCAATGGGCCTCATTTTTCGAGGAGGCCGTGAGTAACACGGTTACTGCGACTGGTGAACGATACAAAACCATGATCAACGAGTTTTTATTGCCGCAAATTGATGAATTGGTACTGGAGGAAAGGAACCACATTCCAACAGGACGGTGCAACCGCACATATAGCTCGCTCGACAATGGACATGTTGAAGGATGTGTTTCCGGGTCGCCTAATGTCTCGTTCTGGCGATTTGCACTGGCCGGTAAGATCGCCCGATTTGACCGCTCCAGACTTCTTTCTTCGGGGTTTTTTGAAGTCACGGGTCTATGAGAACAAGCCACAGACTCTGGAAGCTCTCAAATAGAATATCCGAGAAGAGTGCGAGAACTTATCGCCCGAAGTTCAAGGTGAATAATGGTAGGCATGCACGGCTTGGTCAAGGTGCCCCTCTAATAATAGAGATGAAAAGGCTCGTCTCGAAGTGGAATACAGACGTTGCCAGAGACAAGCCACGAAAAAGTATGTCCAGCTATGAGCAGAGTACGGAGGGCTTCCTTTGGAAGCTAGAGAAAATCACCCTGATTGTCGTTGGCGTTTGTCGCTTTTCGACGATTGTCGTTTTATTTTTAAGATGTAGCACGAATCCATTGTCATTACTTTTCATTGTGAAATGAGTTGTAATAGTATTCTACAAACACATTGCTTGGTAATGTTTAATGGTCAGCAGGTCGTAGATATTGTATGAATAAAACGACAATAGTCGAAAACCGGCAAACGCCAACGACAATCAGCGTGAATATCTTCCCCAGTTGCTGATACAAACCAGGCTAGTCAGGAACTGCGACAACACAATATGAACAAGAGCCACCCAAAGAAGGAGGAGATTCGTTCGTCAAAGTACATTAACAATGCTCAGGGGCAGCTTCTTGTGGATGACGACAAAATTCTGTATAGATGGCGACACTATTGGGCAGGACTTTTGAATAAACAGTTTCTCCGGCTATACTTTCCAAGAGTCACTCCTAACTGTGGAGAAATACCCGCCATTGCAGTCGAAGAAGTTAGTGAGTCAAATTTTTTATTTTTTTTTTCTCTTATACAACCCATGCCCACGTGGCAGCGACACTGCGACCTGAAAGATCTATTGTATCGGAGGGTTGGAGTTAATCTAACAGACGTACATACTACCTCCCTTATGACAGTGAGTATGTCTTTAGTAGCGGATCATTTTAGTTCCACTGAAGTAAGTATCTCCTTGTGTAGTGCCGGGCATTCACAAAGAATGTGTTGGGAAGTTTCATTCTCCTGAAGTAAGTATCTCCTTGTGTAGTGCCGGGCATTCACAAAGAATGTGTTCGGAAGTTTCATTCTCCTCTAAACAGAACCGACAGTCCTTCTCTTGGCACAGGTTCATCTTGTTAAGGTAGTATCACAGGCCGCAATGGCCAGTAAGAAAGCTCACGAGCTTTTAAATGCTTTCCCTATCTAAGTTAAGGATTTCCTTATAGGAGTAAGGCTTTATTATTCGTATGGATTGTCTTAGACCGGGCCCACTAGTCCAGTGGTTAGACGAAGTTTGTTTTTCCATTCGTTAACCAGCGTTGTGATACGCAAAGCTGTGACAATTACCGTTCAATCAAGCTAAGGCCTGCCGATATTTTTTTGAAGTCAAACAGTCGAACCCCACATGTGGATCAGTAGATCCCTTGAGTTTAGATCATAACCTCTCCGATATAGGAAGAAGGTAAGATATTCAAGACCACATCGTAGAAAAAGTCCACTTACGTGTACCTAGAGTAGAGAATTACGTTATCAAAAACATTTTGCATTAAGATTTATCCACTAGCTGTAGACTAATGCATCATCCTTCTCATGGCCAAGTGTTAGACATGCATGTTTGCACTTAATTATGGCAACGCAAATGTACAAAACTGCATATTTAATTTTCTGAGTTGTTTAAGTTGCACAAAGCATCACACCTAACCGTCTACCTACCTCTTGGAACATGTATTTATTAAAGCAACTTTGATGTGCCTATTCCATTTGTACATCTCCTTCTCTCTACTCACATACTGCTATAATAATCAACTCTATGCAGCGCAAGTAATCAAGCTGTTGCAACATTTGTTCTAAACGATGCGCCTGCATGTAATTCCAGCAACGTCAATCCAAATTCCAAGAATCACACAATGTAGAACCTTTTTCTTTTGAAACGTGTTTACCCATTATAAGGCATTTTAATCCAACACTCGAAACAACAGTAATAATAGTAATAGTCCCCCACAATCAGCAGAACCTCAGAGATTGATTATCATCGCCAGCAGCCCGAACTACTATTATCTTAATCCAAAAACAGCGTTAATTCCAATTCCCAGTGCTGCCAACACGGCGCGTTTGTTAGTAATGACTTAATTCGGTGTGCGATAATAATCAGTGGATCCCCTCTCCAGCTGAGGCAATAGAATCAATCATCATGACATGTAAACTTTTTACGTCAGACTATACGTACCCCACGACGCATATGGACAGACAACGACGCAACGTACGTAATGAACCGCGATCGTGATGAAGATCATGATCTGTACGTTTTCAACGAAACCCCTATGTGTAGGTGTGCCGTTACCAAAGCTGATTGAATTAAATAGAATAGAATTAGAGAAATGAAAATATGGACGACGACGTGGAGAGAACTTATATATTCCCTCGTTAGGGGCTTATGGATCTCATTAGATTCCCATATACGCGTGCGCGCATTCTTCTGGAGTCATTACCGTCAGCCGTGTCGTGGACACTTTCTATGTGACCTATATTGCCGGGTAGCGTGTGTGTGAGTTATGAAGTGACGGAGGTTGTCACCGACTAATTGAGTAATTGCTGTGGAATTCAATTTTATTCTGGAATTTCCTTAGCAGATTTGGTTCCGGCCTACTTACATCTCAAAGCAGATCTAAGTGTCCGGCTTTGAGATGACTTGAAGTTTCTCTTTTTTTTGTGATACTACACCAACGGATCAAAATTCATATTCAAATCGTTTTGCAACTGATGAAGGGGGGGCAATTAAACGCCCCCCACAATCAGACAGCAGACACACACCGCACAGATTACAGACCAGTGAGCTGCGGGCATCCTAAAATTCATAATTACTACCGCTGATGATTTTTAATGATTTATCTTGGATGCACCCAGCAGAGAGATACTATGAAATATGCTGCTTCTGGCAAAACTTTCAATTGCACGAATACCACGTGCTGGTGATCCGTATTCAACTTGACCAGTTCGATGAGTTGCAGGCATAGAATGACCTCAAACGGTGCGGTGTGATGTGTTTCGTGAGCACACGGCATCGCTTCGAAGTTGTGCATATGGCTTGAGTGACACGCACTTAATCACAGATGGTAATTGCAGGATTTATTTTAGGGGGCTGCGCTGTAAATGGCTAGATAGTTGGTGTTAATGGTCACCTGAGGTTAGGAATGATTTCTGTCTTGAATTATGATCAATGATTTCGAATTCTGGAGAGATTTCACAAACAGCCTGGGGGTAATAACGGAGGTTGGGGAATAGGCCCCGAACTTGTGTATAGTCTTGATTTTGAAAAGTCACTGAACTTGCTCTTATCTAGGGCATGATGAGCAACTAACAGAATTTGGATAATTGGAATGAAGAATGATCATCTTCTAATCGTTCGAGCGCAGAAATCTCAAGCAAGATTCGAGACGTTTTTGAAGCCATTTAAGTTCTTAAATCGTGACCATATACAGAAGATTTCGAAATTTGAACAGAGCCTATGCAAGGCATCTGCTTGTTGTTATAAGAAAAATATCGATATATGGTATTCAATACTAAAATACAAACGAGTCTGAGCTAGATTCACTGAATATGACTGAAGTGTCTAATAAACTGAACTGAACTTGAGCTTTGCTAGGTAATGATAGAGTCGTTCTTGAGACATTGGATATTCTTTTGAGTGGAAACGAATGTTTGTGCACTGTCATAGACTTCATCACATCATCAGGATATTCAATGTAACTTGAAACAAATGAAAAAGGCTTCGTATACAATATATTGTGCAGATACCATGCGAAAATAAAAAGAAAAGTGTTTGGAGCTGCCACGCAAACCTTTGCCAGTCCATCCATGGGCTTTAAATGGCAACCTAAAAAAAAAAACACATCGGAAGCAGGTTCATTGCAATACCTTACACATGTACATACATACACAATCCGTTCCTCTTTTACCCTAAGGTGTCAAGGTTCTGTCTTCCTCTCTTTCACAAATGTTCTCCACTTCTTTCTGTCTCTAGCTCCTTCCTTTGCTGAGTTCCAGCTTTCTCTGGCATCCTTGAGAATTTTCTCCATCACATTGTTTTCGGCCTTCCTCTTCTGTTTTTTCCTCCGTTCTAGCTTCTCAACTTGTTTGTTATCATCCATTCTCACTAGCTGTCCAAACCATCTAAGTTTCTTATCTTCCATGGCTTTCTTCACTGATTCTATATTTAGCTCCTTTCGGATCTCTTCATTCCTTTTTCTATTAGTTCTCCTTGCTCCTATCACTCTTCGAAGATGCTTCATTTCCATGACATGTACTTGTTTTTCCTGTCTTTCAGAAAGGATCCACTTTTCACCCCCATGCAGTAATACTGGTTTATACATAGACTTAAAGATTGATACTTTAGTAGCTCGAGTTATTTCTTTATGGTCGAGGCATTTTTTTTTACAACACCGCATACAGCCTATTTGTAGTTTGAAGCCTTGCCTTCAAATCATCCTCTGAGTTCCCTTGTTGTTGATGACGCTTCCTAGATACATATAACTTTCTACTTGCTCAAAAGTCTCTTCATCTACATTCACTGTTACCAGCCCTTTTTCATTCTTTACTACCATCACCTTGGTTTTCTCGATATTGAACTGTAGATTTTGAGATGCCAGGGCGTCTTTCCACACTTTTAGGTTTCTCTCTAGCTTATTCTCAGAGTTTGCAAAGAGCACAATGTTATCGGCAAAAGCGCAGGCAAATAAACGGTTTCCAAACGTCTATATCCCACTTTAAAGGTTTCCATCCTTTCCTGACACTGTCTGATTGATTTGAACAAAAGTGGACTAAGGATACTCCCTTGTCTGAATCCTTCCGAAGTTTTAAATTCACCTGACATTCTGTTGCTAGTTCTAACTACATTGTAGGTCTCTTTGTGTACACTTTTGATTGCATTTATAAGGTCTTCTTCCATTCCCTTATTCTTGAGGCTCATCCAGATTTTCCTTCTGCTTACTGTATCCAATTCCCCCGATTTCAGCCTAAACGTCAGAACGATCATCCCTTCAAGGGAACACTGGGCAGACGGTGGTGCCATCAATCCGTATAGTATTTCTATCTTCACTGACGGGTACAAAACAAACGAAGGAGTGGGTTCGGGCATCTACTCAGCAGAACCCGATATTGCAATGTCATTAAGACTTCCAAACCATGGCAGTGTGTTCCAAGTGGAAGTCCTAGCGATAGCTGAGGCGGCACGAGAACTTTCCGCAAAGCTTGTTACTAGAAAAGATATTCACATTTACATAGACAGTCAAGCTGCTATAAAAGATATTTCATCCGCGGTAATCAAACCAAAGCTAATAAAACGCTCACCGATAGCCACCATATTACACTCTGGTAGGTCCCAGGACACAAAGGAATTCCAGGGAACGAAATGGCAGACGAACTAGCAATAAAGGGATCAGAACAAGACCTGTCGATTGTCCAAAATGCAGTCCTCCCTCCCCTAGAATTTGTTAAATCAAACATAGCACTTGACTTCAAACGATTACCAGACTAAAGATGGAGAGCACTTCCAGCATGCCGCGTCTCCAGAAACACCTTGACAAAACACGACAATAAGAAAATCACGCGGCGCTCATCCTCACTCAAAGTAGACAAAACTTTTCATAGGAATCATCACCGGCCACAAGTGGGCAAAAATCCTCTTCTCTAGTCCTCCCCGTGGGCGCCCACTGGAAATAGCTAATTCTAGTTCGCTAGGTTAGTGTCAGTTAAGACTAACACGCACGCATCAATCGTGCGCAGTGATCATCGAGAATGAGGTAACAAAAGATACCTAACTCCCTGGTGGTGTGAGCTTTTTTTTTTATTTTTTTATTTTTAAAAAAAGGAAACCCAAATCCCAGAGCACTCAGACTCTCCGGTCCATTGTACTACCAGGCAGGAACCTTTCTTTGGTGCAGTGGTTGGAAAGACTTCGATGTAATTCGTTTTTCCTTTATACTTGGGTGGCCCATGATTGCTGTTCCCCGGTGTGAGCTTTAGAACCGTGCCGAGGGATGGAAGACTGGGGGTCAAACCAGTCCTAACGAGCTCCTGTGGGCGCCCTGGCAGGGCCCACAGTAAGTTGCGCATTATCATAGCATGCCGGTAAACTATGATCGACCAGTTGTTCCGTGCTTACTCGTGGGAAGCAAAATGAATAATGAAAACTTAAACCTAACCTATCACCGGCCACAAACCTATTGGCGGCCCACCGAATAAGAATGCGGCTAAGTACAGATGAACTTTGCAGAGGCTGTAGCAACACAGACGCAGAAGAGGATACGGATCACTTCCTATGCAAATGCCCTAGTCTCTGCAACACCAGAAAGATGTCTCTCGGAGAGTATTTCTTCAATCATCTGGGCGATCTGTCTGATAAGCCACCAACCACCAGCCTGAAGTGCGTAGCGACAAAAAAATGTATGCATATGGGTTGGCATCACTGATGTGCCACTAGATATCGTTATGTCTAAAATGTGTAAAATGCGCTCAAAATGGAGTGACAGTCGCATAATACTCGTACATTCATCTGGTGGTTGAAATGCTTGCAAAAGAAATCTGTTTTCTCATGAAAATCTATTGGAGATCTTGCTATCTATTATATTTTTAGTAAAGGGGGTAGTTTAACGCTAAGGGCGTGTTTTAAGGGTCGTCATTCGTTAGCACTCCCAAATCGAAAACGCTTTCGTAGGCAGTTTTGTCCTTCCGAAATGGACTGAAACATTATGGAGCCTAACTTTGCAGATAATAACCAAAGTTCCCCATATGGCCCAATGCACACGGAGCCACTGGAAAAAAACTAAACCGGTTGGCAACTCGGGTTACAGACCATTTACGGACTCAGCGGTGACTTGACTCCATACACGAGAAAACTCATCACCAACCAAAATCTCTAGTTCGTTCAGTGTCGTCATGGATACCGGGCGTGAAATGTCTTCGGAAGACTCGAGCGATGATGAAACCATCATGTTGTATTACTATCACAGGAAGAGGAGAAGAATAGTAAGAAGGTTTTGGGTACACCCATACCTTGAAAACAATTTTCAGAGCCGTTTGTTACGACATTTCTGACTTCTATCCACGCCTTCTCTGTTTCATTTTTCTTGGAATAGCCGGGAAGGTGATAATTGTACAAAATAGGATGTTTTTCAACCTCCCCCACCAGCAACAGGTTGGTCTGTTGTTGTTCGCTCATCTTCGACAAACTAGGAACTGAAATCAATAGGCAACCCGACACGCAAATCAACAGACGACTGGTTACAAACTGGTTTTTGTGAATCGCAAACGAGTTTTCAACCAGTAGCGTCGTGTGCGGCGTCCCATTTGATTACACAGGGTATGACTCAAAACAAACTAGTTGCCAATTCGTATCGCTGATCAGTTTTTTTCCAGTAGCTCCGTGTGCATTGAGCCTATGTCCTACCTAATAGAAATATTCTAACCACTTTAAGTTCAGCTCGATAGCCAAGCACTAGAGCTAGATATCTCAGATAGACCTACTTCTTTTCGTGTCGCTTATAGGTATGTGCGTTCTTAAGCTATCTTCACTTGGATTCCAAACCACTCAAAGTCTGCTGAGCTGATCTGACTCTACAACCGATTGTATTGTGTATGGACTTCCTAAGTTAATTCACTGCCTTGAGGATGAAGATGGGTTTGGTTCTATTTGAAGCTATAGACTGTAAGGAAGCGTTACACTTTTATCGCCTTCAGTGTGTTCCACTTTCACGGCCGTCACTGTCCACAGCTGTTTCACTACAAACAAATAACACCCAGCGATGATCACGCCACCCGAACATGACCATGTCTCTCAATCTCATTGGCCAAGCTGTTTGCCAAAGTGAATTGCATCCACCTTTCTAATTCACATTTTCTTTTTGCAGAAATTTACATAAGGAGGAGATTGAGAGATGTAGTCGAAAGAGTTCCTCACCCAGTGTTTTGGTACTAATCCCGTGTAGTGTGAGTCAATTCTCCGAAGTGGTTATACCACGGTATATTTCGATCGTCTGTTCTTAAGACTTGGACGATATATATATCGGACCTGCTGTTGACCACAGCCAATTCGATCGTAAGGTTTTGGGCTCATCCTCCTCTAGGAGAAGCCATTGCTGGTCCTGTACATATAATCCTCTAGTTGGAGGATCTGATCCGTGCTTCTAGGAGTTTACCGCGCCGTTGATAGCGAAGTAACTACCTTAAGCAGGTGCTGCCAAGCAGATGGCCCTTAAAAGCCTGTCGCTGCGTAGCAGACGGCCCTAAAAAGCTTTTCACTGCCCAGCAGACGGCCCCCAAAAGCCTGTCGCTGCCAAGCAGACGGCCCCGAAAAGCTTGTCGCTGCCAAGCAGTCGGCCTTCAAAAGCCTGTCGCTGCCAAGCAGACGGCCCTGAAAAGCTTGTCGCTGCCAAGCAGACGGCCTTAAAAAGCCTGTCGCCGTCCCGTGGTTAGACCCTAGGAACTAAGAATATAAGGCCTACGTATGTATCTCCGCATTGTTAAGTATCCCAGAATTGAAAAGAACAGCGTAGATCGAGGCCGTCTTATGCATTAGGTATCACAGCATTGTTAAGTATCGTGACATTGTTAAGGCTAGTTAATACCCCTATTATGGTTAGCGAATCGAACGTTCGACTCAAGTCGAACTGCTAGGCGAATTGCTTCTGCCGCTTTTGACACTTCTCAGATGACATTTAATTGTTTTTGCCTTTGTCAGCACTTATTCTGTATTCAACTGAAAATGTTCGCTAACAGCAATACCACGACAGAAGCAATTTGTTGGCAGTTCGACTTGAGTCGAACGTTCGGTTCGCTAACCATAATAGGGATGTAAAGCTAGAGTCTAAATAAAGAATCTTAGTATTACCTCTTCCCCAAAGTCTCGGGTATTTCTTTGGTCGACTCTTGATCCGACGAGCGAAACCTCAGCCTTTGAAACCAAAACACCCTCACAAGACATGCACATACTCGTACATATGTTCATTGCTTAGCTCTATACATCGCAGTAGCTAAAACGCGTCCAACTTAATTGAATATCCTGCGACACCATGCAATGGAATGCAGAAGATCGGTTCAAAAACAGAAGCAAGTGCCACTAATACGTTGATTGAAATTCTTCACTTGTCCGAACTGCCAAAAAGAATCAGTCTGGCTACCTCCAGTAAGCTTCAATTCCCACAATACAAACAACAACTCTGCGTCTAATGACCCCTTGAATCCGAATTTTAGTGTTATTACTCAGAAAACCTTCAGTTTCCCAAAATCAGAAAATCAATTCCAATTCAACTAAATGATCGCACAAAACCAATAAACACTGCTGTAAATAAACACTAAAATTAATGTAAATTGAGGTAAAATTAGTAATGAAATGGATTGTGTGGGAACCAGTTGCATTTTCACACAACTGTCCAGCTCATGTGAGAGGGTGTCAATTTACTCATCACCATAACTACACCGACGTCGTCCAATTAGCATTCACCTGATTCCAGATACAGTCTACATACACCGCATCTAAGTGTCAACTTCATCATGTCACCTTCAGATAGTTGAACCATTTTTCAAATTGATTTCTTACCTGAAAATAAAAAAAAATATACACAAAAGCGTTAGAAAATTTTGTTATTAAAATGCAATCCAGGTGTGAAAGTATCTTTGAGTGAAAAAAAAAAATTATTTGTTCTAATTGAAGTGACAACTCATTTGAATAAAACAGAATAATAGTTCATTAGAAGGATTTTTATTTCTATGGAAACAATATATAAAAAATGTTAAATGAATGAATAAATAAAAAAACGGTAAAGCCGTGGAAACTGCCTTACGTACGTGACCGTGGTGCAGTCGCATTGAATTTAATAAATACATGGGAGAACGGTTTGATATTGATTCACGATCGATAAAAAATAAAATCAATTGGTCGGCGGGACAAGTGTGCAATGAATGCAAATTAGAGTAAGTGATTGCCATAAGGAAGACATAATGTTGTCCACTCTTGAAAAGGAAGCTACTCTGCAGACTGTTGGACTTATTCATGACTGCACCTGAAAATTTGTAGTGCAGCCTAAGTAAATTAGCCGACGGATAACAATTAAGCTCTGATGTTAAGTAGTCACAGCCCATTTACGGGTAAAAGGAAGTGACAATTTTAAGTCGTTAGCACAATTTAAAACATAAAGATGTTGCATTAGTGGGCTGTGTTTAAAATCACGGAAGATTGATTAAGTTTCACATAAATTACGACAACGTTCATGAAAGAAGGCATTTAATGTCGCGTAGTAATTTTCTGAGCCCAACAATGACGCAAGACGAATTTAATGAGCAAAACGATAAAATTTATCTATGTATACTATGTCTTTAAAGAAAATGGAAATTATGGCAAAACAACTACAGTCGCATTGCTTCTTCTAGGGTAGCAAATGCTAATAAGCACACTCATCCATGGTGAGCTGGTACTATAAAAACTGTAATGTTACAGCGGGATACAGGGTTATATTCACATTAGACGAAATTACGATACGTAAGGTGGTAACGTAAGGTAGTGGTCCATAAATCAGAATGTTTTGTCAAATTTTAATTAATTTGTATACACCGGGGAAGTTACCCAAACAATAGAATCTCAGGATCAACACTTTTAGGACCTAAAAAGTAATACACGAATATACAACTTCCTCTTCCTATTTTGGCGAGGTTATGATCCGAAAACAATGGACTTCACTTCACCGCTACTTCAACTAGAATATGAATGAATAACGAATGTTAAAAATATGTACTTGGAATGCAAACGGACTTTTGCAAAAACTCGAGGAATTGGAAATATTCATGCGTGAAAACGATATTGATATTTGCTTGATTTCTGAAACCCACGTAAAAAAGGAATCGCATTTAAAAATAAAAGGCTATAATGATTACCACGCTCGTCACCCTTCGGGAAAAGCGAGAGGTAGATCATCCTTGTTTATTAAAGACTGCATCGAACAATCCAAAGACCTAAAGATAGAGCTTAAAACTTTGCAACTGTGCACGATTCGAGTTAAAAATAGTCAGCGTACTCTTAAAATCGCATCTATCTACTGTCCACCGCGTTCCGTGCTTGAAAAATCTGATTTTACTAACTTGTTTGAATCGCTGAAACCTAATTTTATCATCGGCGGCGACTTTAATGCGAAACATACGTTCTGGGGCTCAAGATACAGCTCGAAAAAAGGTAGAATGCTCTATGGGGCAGGTATGGAGTACAGCTGTGATTTCCATTCGACGGGTAAACCGACTTACTGGCCAACTGATACTTCGAAAATACCTGAAAAGACCTGATAGATTTTTTCGTTGTGAAAGGAATGTCTACCAACCACATAAAAGTCTGATCATTCCCCGGTTATTTTAACAATCAGCGAAAAACTAGTTTATAACCTAGAGCCAGCGAGACTAACTGGTCGAACAACTAACTGGGAAGGCTTTAGGAACGAAATTGAAGATAATGTTGAACTGAGCGTTCCACTTACGACACACTATGAACTTGAGGTTGAAGTTGATCGCTTCGTTGAGATCGTACAGCTCGCCTCTTGGAATAATACGCCCAATCCAAGGAAAACGCCGGACAGATACGGTTTACGAACCCCACAGGCGGATCAGGAGAAATGCGGTGAAGTGGGAAAAGAAGAAGAAGAAGAAGATTTACGATTTCCTTCGGAAATAAAAGAATTGGTCAAGGAAAAAAGAAAATCTCGTAAAAAATGGCAACAGAGTCGTGCCTCGTAGCATAAAGCACACTTGAATCGTCTGTGCAATTTCTTGAAGAAGACTATTAAGGATTTTAAGAATCATGCAATAGGCTCTTACCTTGAAAGTTTAACAGCGAAAAAAGATTCCAATTATTCACTTTGGAAAGCTGTAAAAGGCACCAAAAGGCCCAAAGTCCCCGTGCCGCCAATCAAATTAAATCAAAATGAATGGGCGAGGGATGATAAAGAAAAAGCGGACGTCTTTGCGGCCCACCTCGAAGAAACCTTCAAACCGTACGATGGTCAAGTGGTTTAGGACAGCCGCAATAGGCTGGATTTACCATCTGACCATTTGACGCTCACATGTGCAACGCTAAGCGAACTCACACATGAGATCGAGAATCTAAAACCTAAGAAATCTCCTGGTTATGATTTGATTACCGGAGAAATTCTCAAAGTTCTACCTAGAAAATCATTGATTAAGCTTCTCCATATTGTAAATGCTGCACTCAGATTAAAATACGCGCCGAGCCAATGGAAAGTTGCGGAAGTCGTAATGGTTTTAAAACCAGAAAAACCACCAAATGAGGTAAAATCGTAAAGACCAATTTCGCTTCTTCCAATCATATCGAACATTTTCGAGAGGAAATTTTTAAGGCGTCTCCAACCGGTTATAGAAGAAAACAATCTTATCCCTGACCACCAGTTTGGGTTCAGAAGTAAGCATTCGACGATTGAGCAGGTGCATAGAATTACTGACGTAATCGAGAAAGCACTTGAAGAAAAAAAGATTTGTTCAAGCGTATTTCTTGACGTCTCGCAAGCCTTTAATAAGGTGTGGCATGATGGCTTGAAATGCAAACTACGACAAGTTCTCCCTGTATGCTTATAAAATATTTTAGAATCATATCTCGGTAATAGACTCTTTCGTGTTAGACATGGAGTCGAATACTCCGAGCTCAAATAAATTTCGGCCGGCGTACCACAAGGAAGCGTTCTTGGGCCGCTTCTCTATTTGCTATATACTCGTGATATACCGAACGAAGATGGCACTATCCTTGCTACATTTGCCGATGACACCGCTATCCTAGCAGTAGGTAAAATAATCGAAGAAACGACTGCAAAACACACTGAATAATGTAAATGAATGGACGAGGGATTGGCGGATCGCCCTCAACGAATCTAAATCTGTTCACGTGAATTTCATTACAAGAAAACTAATGACTTGCCAATTTTCCTAACCTCGGCCCGAATACCTTTTGCAAACGAGGCCAAATACCTGGGAATGGAACTCGACGCAAAACTGAAATGGAATTCGCACGTGAAAATGAAACGAAAAGAACTCGAAATCAAACATAGAGAAATGTACTGGTTACTCGGAAAGTATTCCCAGCTCAGTACTGAGAACAAACTGCTTTTATACAAGCAAGTGCTAAAGCCGAAGTGGACCTACGGTATACAACGGACCTACGGTTGTACCAAGAAAACAAATGCAAATATTTTACAAGCTTTTCAAAATAAAGTGCTAAGAGAAATTGTCCAAGCACCGTGGTATAGTAGAAACGACGATATCCACAGGGATCTCGGAATTCCGACAATCGAAGCTGAAACTAGAAGCTTCGCGATAAAGCATAGAAACCTACTAATCGGACATGTCAACAATTCAGTCCTACAAATTTTGGATAAGAGCAATTTATTGCGCCGACTACAAAGGATGAAACCTTTCGACTTGGCGAGATAATGATTAACCGCGTCTAGATTGCGGAATATGCAGGATCCTTTAGTGGAAAGTAACCTGCCAAACGTTTTTATTTCGTGATAGAAAAATTGCTTGATAAGTTATACTTAGTTGCGATATCTAACAAATTTTTGCTATTCTCATAGTGTCTATAGAAGCTTTTTCACCTACCCTTGGAAAAAAAAAAAAACTTCACCGCATTTCTACTGATCACTACTACTGGGGTTCGACTATTCGACCTCAGAAAATATCGACATGCCTCCCGATTTTGGATCGCCAGGTTTCTGAGGCCAATTAAAGGCTGGTGTCGTTGCATTTGCATGATCCAAGCATTTATAGGCCTGCCTCTCCTGCCTCGCGATGCCTTTGGAACGTTCACTAATATTGCCTATTTAACAGGGTTCAAACGATCTCTTCTTTCAACGTGGCAATACCAGCTGAGCCGGTGACGATCTATTTTTGTAGTATAGTTTCCTTGACGTGAAGGTTTCCACGGGTCTTCGAACTTCTTATTCGATCAACTTTGTCACTCCTGCTGTCATGCGAAGCATTTTCATCTCAGCTGCCATTAAATAACTCTCATACTTCTTTGTACATTGTCCAACATTGTGAACCGTATGTGAGCGCTGGATGCACAACTGTGGTGTAGAGCTTTCCTTTAAACTTAGGTGACATTTTTCGGTCACAGAAGATAGCTGAGCTTTCTCGGCACTTCATCCACCCTACGCTTACGCGATGATTGATCTCGTCATCACAGGTTGCTTTGCTATTGATCATAGATCCCACATATTTAAACTTTTCGCACTCGGGAATCACTGTTCCATTCAAATAAATGTCTGGAATAGGCGTCAGTGGATCAGAGAAGGGGCAGCACAAGTACTCTGTCTTTTTTTAACTAAGGCGATACCCATTTCCCTCCAAAACGTCCACCCACACATCAAGTGCTCGTTGAAGGGATGTAAGATCCATCATAGCTCAATCGTCAGCAAAGAATAATTGATGTACCTTGGGGTCCATCACTTTACCTTCAAGCAGATAGTCAAGGACTGCAATAAAGAGCCGTGGACTTAAGACGTTTCCCTGGTACACACCAACTTTGACTGGGAACTGTTCGGTTACTCCAACAGAACATCTTACTCTTGTCTTTGCTCCTTCGTACATGTCAACGATCATCTGCACATAGATTTCTGGCACCCCTTGATGTCTTATCGCCACCCATATCAGATCTCGTGGTTGTCTGTCGAATGCCTCTTCAAAGTCAACGAATGCAATATGCAAATCCTTTAAGGAATCACGATGTTTTTCCATTATGCTCCTTATACTTTGGATTACATCTGTGGTTGATTTACTCGCGACAAACCCGCACTGATCATCAGATAGCCGCATTCTTTTTCGCAGTCGACCACCTAATACCCGCTCAACGATATTCATGGTGTGTGACATCAGCTTGATCACAGTTTCGCGGCGGTGATCACCCTTCCCTTTGTATACAGGGAGAAGGCAAGAGGTTCTTTCCCTCCATTGATTTGGCATTGAAGCACCTCTCATAAATTTGGAGATGAGAATTCTGAGCCATCTGAACCCGTTGTCTCCCATCTTTTTCCAAAACTCAGAGGGCATTTCACCTGGTCCAACCACTTTTCGTTTTTGGAAGTATTTGACCGTCTCACTAACTTCTTCGACTCTAATGCCGAGTATTTCTTCATAGTTAGGGGTGCCTCTTGGAAAGTATAGCCGGGGAAACTTTTCATTGAAAAGTCGTTCACAATACTGCCGCCACCTCTGCAGAAATTTGTCGTCATCCATAAGAAGCTGCCCATGAGCATTGGTAATGAACTTTGGCGAACGAATTTCCTGTGCATTCCTCCTTCTTTGGGCGGCTATTTTGAAGACGGTTGCGCTCTTGTTCATATTGTGTCGTCGTAGCTCCTGCATAGCCTGATTTGCATTAACAACCGGGGAAGATATTATATTTTCTCCAGCTCCCGATACAGGCCCTCCGTACTCTCTGCTTGAAGCTGGGCGCACTTCTTCTTCGATTTTTTCTTGCAACATCTGTATTCCATTTCGAGGCGAACTTTTTCGTCACTGTTATTAGAGGGGCACTTTGACCAAGCTTTGAAAGCCGCTTTCTTCTCATTTATCATTTCCTTAGCTTCACCATTCCACCACCATGTTTCTTCGGTGTGTTGGTGGTGGCCTTTTGAAGATCCTAGCAGTGATTTGGCCTTCTTTAAGAAAGTTCGCTGTAGGGAATCCCACATATTTTGAGCTCTGCTTTCTTCATCCTTAGCTCCGCTGATGGTGTGCGAGAGGTAATTTTTCATCACGAAAACAAAAGCCTCACATTTTTCTTTGTCCAGATTTGACCACTTGATTTTCTCAGGGACCCTTGTTTGATTGCTTTTCTTTGGTGTCTTCATAAAAATTTCTATTAGGCGAGCCCCACAGGCGGATCAGTAGAAATGCGGTGAATTGGAAGGGTTATGATCCCTTGTTTTCGGATCATAACCTCGTCGAAATAGAAAGAAGAAGAAGAAGAAGGAGACAGTTTTGCTGAGCGATCACCTCTTCCAGGATCACTTTTCAATCTTTTAACCGAGGCTTCATGAAACTGGCTACCAAATGGTAGTTAATCTGGGTTTCATCTCCAACACTGTTGCGAGTGATCAGGTGGCGGCTTTGTTTGATGAACGTGGTATTTAACACGATAAAACCGTGTGATTTGCACATGCTTTGGATGCGTTTACCAGGAAGGTTCCTCGTGTCGTATCCCAGTCCTCCCTGGCAGTCTTCATAGTCTTCGTTTGACTTCCTCACATTTCCATTCAAATCTCCTTCACCAAATAGAATCTCTTCCTTTGGGATGTTCTTAAGGAGATTGTGGAAATTCACCCAAAATGCATCTTTATCCCTCTGATCGCACCCATTTTGGGGAGCATATGCACTGACAATATTCCACACCACACTTGTTTGACAGACATCAAACGGTCACTGGACTTCGAAATGCTCAAGACGTTTCCAAGTAGCTCTGCCGCAAGGATGTTACCGATTTCATTCCTAGCCTGTTCCGTTCCGTAGTAGAACATCTTCTAATCTGCTGTCCTAACGTCCAAGAAACGCGCCCGATTTCCGGTGTTTTGCCATTTCGTCTCTTGGACACACAAGATATCCACCCGACTTCTATTCATCATCTCTTCTTGCTCGTAACTTCGATCGGTCATGCTTCCAAAGTTCTAACTCGCGACCCTCAAATTTCGTTCAAACTGTTTCATTATTGTACTAGCCCCCGGAATCCGTATAGCTTTGACCCGAACATATCTGTCCTATCCTAACCTACGGTTTCTTGGTCTGGTGGCCAGCTGCCTTTTAAGTTACCTATCTGGAACAAGTACCTTAAATTCAGCGCATAGGCCTGCATATGGAAAACTGGACCAATGGACATACATGTTATGGAAATAGCCGCAAAGTGTATCCTGCGCTTAAAACAAATACTTCACACTGTTCAAAATCTATACCAATTGGCTGAGATGGAGCTTTAAATCTGTGATTGCACAACTTTGTCTTAAGACACATTGTCATTTGGATGTGGACTTGAGTATTCTTAAAGTGGACGCGGTGGCGTAAGTGGTTAGTGTGTCGGATCACTGCGCGAGAGGTTCCAAGTTGGAATCTCAGAAAACACCAAAAAGTTTTTTCACGGTCCCACCTCTCGCGAACGTCTGACAAACATCCGAGAGTATTGTTGTCTCGAAAAAGCTTCTCAAAACAAATTACCCTTCGGATACGACATTAAACTGTAGGTCCCTTCCATTCGTGTGAAAATATAACGCACACAGCATGAGTGGTTGCGAGAAGCTAGGCCCGGGCATTTAAAGAGCTGTTGCGCCAAATATTTATTTATTTTTTTTATTCTTGAAGTCAAATGCATTAAAGAATACACAATTCACACTCACAGAACTGCACAGGGGAAGTAAAAAACCCCTTTTGTTTTTACCAGACACCACTGTGTGTTGCAACCACCTTGCATCACGTAAACACTGTTAGGCCAACAATCTGTTGAATAAAAATACGCACGTTCCGTAATAATTCATTTTCTTGCACCCATCGCTAATTACGAATTAAATATATTTTTCTCTTCTCTGTTCGCTGGTCCGTCTGTGTGTAACTCGATTCGTTGGTGGTGGACACAAAATCCGAAAAATTGGTTTTCGCAGAAAAGTTTAATGAATTATACACCACCACCGTGTGGCAGCTATTTCAGAGCTAGAGCTTCTTGTTTGCAAGATGTAGTTGCGCGGCGACATCCCGTCCATTTAAATGTAATCCCATGGAATGGATCCCCCACTGGGGGCTGGTTAGCCACTATATTATGATGATGATGATGGTGATGCCATGCCACGCCATGTGAAAGGGGAAAGTGTTTGCACCTCATCGTCAACGTGGTCATCGTCGTCAGATGGGAAGATTGAGGAGGAGGAAATCTGACTCTCTCGCAGGCGCAAACATATCCTCTTGTCCGTTTGTGCAAATTATTTTTTTATTCCATCATTAATCGACAGCGTTTGGAACCAGCAACAGCAACGGCCACAGCATACCCTGTCAGTGCCACCTCTGTCGCTGCAATTAAAACCGGTATAAGTTGTAATCGATGTGCGCACATGCACATTGACGTGATTTGTGGGTTATAATTGTTTTTAATAATTTTTTTTTTTTATTTACATGTGGACGGTAAAATAGTTTCGTGTTCACATCATAAATTCGCATGATGCGCATGCGCACCCATGGGACGACGGCAAACAGCGCAACACAGCGCACATATGTACACATGGCCAGTAGGGAAAACACCAAGCGTGTGCGCGAATAAATAACATTTTATTGGAGGATTTCATATGGCACACCGGAAATGTGATGTCGGTGGCGCTAGGTAGTTAGAGCCTGGTGGGTGATTATTTAGCCTCTGGTATGCGGTAGTATAATGTCGGTGCAACTTTGTGAGGATATGGTAGCAATTAAATTCAACAGTTTTGTGGAATTCGCAATGAAAGGAGATTTACAAGGATTTTGAGGTAAGTAATGGTATTTCCTTGGTGGGAATTTTATTGATGTGGAGCCATGGTAGGCAGAAATTAGCGGTTAGACGATAGGCCAATACATTGTTGGGCAAGAAGAGCTTGGAAAAATTGCCTCTACTGAGGTAGTAGGCCTTAAAACTAGTATTTTGGAACTTAAAATCCAAGGAACTGATCAAAATTGAGTTCCAATCCATTTGTAAATCAGCGCAAATCAGGTAAAGGACAAGAGTTTTCACAAAAAGTTCGTGCTACAAGCGTACTGTAAGAGAACGCTACAGGAGAACGCATTACTACCTATTTTCCTAAAAAAATCGAGGGGTGATAATTCATTTTTCACAGTTTTTGGTAATGATTTAGATAATTGGATAAGGCGGGCCTTGTACCTAGGCCTTCTTACTTACTTAAGTCCTGTCATCCCTCGGGAGGCATATGGCGTCAACAACTGTAACGCGCCTCAACTCTCTCCAACTTATTGCCAAAGCACTAGACTCCTTTTCAACTCTTCTGCGCCACATATGTACATCTAGGGCCACCCCCAGTTCTGCCAGATCAAGTAAGGGGATTCCATTGCTTGGCGTGTTTGGCAACGGAATCTTCTTCGCGCCGTAAGGTCTGATAGTCCATAGTCCCTTCCTTCACCGAATTGTCTTGTCAAGAGGTTCCTGATTTATTCTCGAGTGGAGATGTTCGTTTGATATGCGATTAGGCCGGAAAATTGTAAGGATGATGTGGAGACATCTATTTATGAAAGTCTGTAGCTTACGAATGACAAAGACATTGATTCGTCAAGAAGTACTGACTCGACAATGGAGCAGAACAGTCACATCTTGATCTTGGTGCTTTAAACATTACCCTTCCGGATTTTCGATGGCATGCCGAACGCAGCTTTGTCTTCTCAGATTCTACTGCCTACATCAAGTTCAGTGCCACCGTCAGGCGCCCGATATCATACTTCTTAAGTGGAAGTTGTAAGGCTAAAATGCCTTTTTCTGGACCGTATTAATCTAAAAAAAATCTGCAACCCTGCTATTTTTTTTTTACTTCCAGGCTATGATCCATTTGGTGCAGATCCATAATTCTTTGCAAATGTCGTCAGCGTAGTCCAGATGTTTACGGTCAGATGTCACTGTCTACTTTATGCCGCTATTATTTACTGTCAGGGCTGCACGAAGAACATCATGGATTAGAACTAGAAAATAACAGTGGTAAAAGCGCGCAGCCTTGTTGCACCCCACTTTTGGCATCAAAGTCATTAGAAACCATACTGTTATGTAAGACGTGACACTTAGCACCCTCATACGTTGTCTTAATAATAGCTACGAGTTTCTCAGTGATACCTCTCTTGTCCATGGCACACTAGATGAATTCCAGATTTACACTGTCGAAGGGTTTCTCGAAGTCGATAAATGGCAGATGAAGCAGGGACTTGTACCTTCTTAATGCAATATAAGCCTTCGACCTTTCACCCCTTGAACTCGTAATTGAATGAGTATCAAAGAAAACAATTATGAGGAACGTAAAAGCGGAAACTTGGTACCGGGAATTACTTCCGAAATACGTACATACCTACTGTTAATCGATGCAGATAATATGAAATGCAACTTTGTCGAAAACTTCATAGAAAGCACGGAAAAAAGGACGAATACTCTGTGTTTATCTTCAACACTGAATGGACTGGGGCCAGAAACTAAATACGGAACCAATGGGAAAGTTCTCCAGCATCTATTAGGCGGAAATTAACGCGTTCATATTGACTGCGGCAGAAGCTATATACTCGTACAACAAACGTGACGATAATATCAAACAGCCAAGCTAAACTGTCATCAAAAAACTCCATTCGTAGCATCAGAAGTTTTGCTAGATGTAAGGACACATTACATCCAGCAAAACACACATTTTCCGTTCCTATTCTTCAGCTGCCTTGACGTGGTGGAACGGCTTAAGAGTCAATGACCCGCAGTTACCTGCAACTATGATATAGGGATATACACGGACGGTTCGAAGATGGACTGCGGAGTCGGCGCAGGCATCTTCTCTGACCAACTGAATATATCAAGGTCCTTCCGTCTTCCAGACTCTGCTAGCGTTTTCCAAGCGGAGCTTCTTGCGATTCGAGAAGCCTGCCGCCTGCTAAACAATCTTCCAACATCTAATCACAATATCGCTATTTTTTCGGATAGCCAGGCTGCCATCAAGGCCATTGATGCAGTCTGCATCTCTTCAAAACTGGTAGAGCAATCCCGGTTTGAATTAAATCAACAAAGCACTCACTCGAGAATCACTCTCATTTGGGTCCCAGGGCACAGCAACCATGAAGGAAATGAGCGTGCTGATGAGCTGGCCAGGCGAGGGTCGGCCCTTAACGGCTCTCTAGCAGAAAGAGTCGACATTCCGCTTGGTGCCGTTAAGGGCTATATTCACCTTCACTACCTCCAGCTAGCCAATCGCGGGTGGAACAACCTCACAAGCTGTGTCATATCTAGGAAGACGTGGCCCAGTTTCAACAAACCCAGGTCAAAAGAGTTACTAGGCAAACCAAGACCAGTTATTGCTAAAATCGTAGCTATTATCACAGGCCACTGGCCAGTTGGAGACCATGCGGCCAAGCTTGGTATCCCCCACAACACCTTTTCTAGGAGCTGCAAGGATATTAATGAGAAAGAATCTCTATGTCATTTCCTTTGCAGATGTCCGGCCCTGGCGAGAATCAGACAACAAACTCTTGGCAAACCCTTCTTCGAGGATCTGAGAGAGATAGCGGACAAGAGGATTGGAGAACTAATCCTCTTTCTGAACTCCACGGGCTGGGTTTAAACTATTGTGATGTCTACTCCAGGTGGTACTCGCGTAAGCGACAATCCACCCGTAGTCTTTTCGGCCTTGGCCAGGACAACCAGCATCCTCATACCCCCCGCCTCTGGCGTTGACCCGAAAGTAGTAGAGATGCTGGCTTCTGAAGACTCCTGCAGCTCTGTCTCCGAATCGTTTGGTAGACTGGGCTGGAATGACAGAGAAAGTGGCGGAAAGGCTTTGGCTGGAACGTCCAATCTCTGTCTCAATATTAGGGTTGTGTCGGTGATGGTTTGACTCGGGAAACTGATAAGGCTGAACGAGCTCCTGAAAAGGCGCACTTCGATAAGTTCCTGACTTAGAGTCAGCTGAAAAGTCATTTGAAGGCGCAAGCGCCGATAGCAGTCATCCCTCAATGGCGACGGGAAAGAGGCTTAGGTCGGCAGAAAGTACTCCAATTGGAGTCGATCTATGCCTCAGACCCAACGATGGCTCCCTTTCAGTTGGCTTGAACAGGTCAAAGCGGTCGAAGTAAGTTTCGCCTACTTTCGTCGGTAGAAGCGTATGCACATCTGATGCGCGCCCTTCTGCTGGACACACTCTTACCGGTGGCGTTATCTGTGCACAAAATCTGAGTGATGAGTTACCCCTAAAGGTCCCATCACTAGCGGACAGAAAATGGCAGACGTAGGCAAAGCCACGGGTAAGGGCGCTCGTCTCGGCGGAAGCGTGGGTGCACCAGGAGCCCGCCCTTTTACCAAGAAGCCTCAAACCGGAGGTATTACCCGCGCGCAAAATCTGGGTGATGCGCGTGCTGGAACTTCTAAAATCTCCAGCACCTGCAGACAGAAATTGGCTGACGCGAATAAGACCCTCGGTAAGAAGCAACCCGGATCGTAGGAGCGAAGGGAGCAGCAGTAGTGCTGCTCGCAGCAAACCCTTGAATGGATAAGCAATGCAGTGCCAAATATACCACCCTTGGGGACCACTTCTTTTGTAGTATTCATGTCTATTAAGAGAACGCGCGCCATTTGCTTTATCCCGGGGAAATTTAGGAAAAGGGCGGTTGTGCTGACGCGTCTCCGTACCCAGAATCCTGGCCTCGATACGAGCGAATTGTTCGTCTACTATCACAGCAAGAGCAAGAATCAGGAAAATGTGGAAATTCTCTTGTTGTGGCTTTGGATCAAGGCTCTGTGGAGGTCTTGAAGTCTAGGTATGACAAGCGTCCTTACCTGCATCTTGGAAGGATTCATTTCCGTTTAATTTTCAAATGAGTGAAAGTAATGGATGAAAACTACCGGCTATATCTATGATATTTTCGCAGATCAACCTGCATCACGTCAAGGCTGTGAAGTGCTTGCTTGGATTTCTTATAAAGACAAGGAAATTCAAATAAAATGGGTAAATCTGGGTTTGCTCTCTGGAGCATTATCTGAGAAGATCCATGAAGAGTCCTTAGAAGTATTTAGGAAACTTTAAAAATTGGAAGTAAGAGCCTTCCCGAGGATTTTAAACTGCAAAAGGTTGGTGTCAGTTTAAGTAGAGGTAGAGCCCCTCCCTTCTCGAGATACATACTGTAAGCTCCAATAACATCTAAGAAACTTAGGCATCGGACAATATGTTGAGGAACTGTTTGTTGTTGCAAAGCTGAACGTGGTTCTTTAGCTTGAGGTCAACTTTTGCTAACAGGGAAGAGTTATTATATTCATTCATTTATTCCATGGCATACAGACACTTTAAAGCGTGCTCAGTCTACGAGAGATCATGGAGATGACACTTTGTCGGTCCTATGAAGCTCTTGAATGACATTAATGACAATGGCCACAAGCATTAAACTCTAAAAATGAATCTTGTTTGATTATTGCACCTTGTTTGAATTGACTCCAGCAAAATCTTTGCAGAATCAAAAAGGATCAAAGTGAAACAAAGATGGCCCCAAGTTGGGCGCCATTTCCTTAGATAATTGGTTCGTGTATTTTATAGGGTTACACTCACTTTTTGGAACGTTTCATTAAAAGCAGATTTCGCTATTCCAAATCTTAATTGTTAGGCCTCTTGAAGTTGACTTTCTATGATAAAGTCCCAGCAGCCCTTTTTTTTGACAAGATTCTTTTTGAATTGAGGAGATATTGCCTGAATAGTTGAATTTCACGTCATTTGAATGAAAACTTTCATATCATTACCGAAAGCCACAAGCGCATTACAAGCGACGTAATCCATATAGATGAACGTTTTCCTTAAAAGAAACTACAAAATCTGGAAGCTGGGCTAATCCGTTCGTTTTCTCTTTAATTCGGAGATAAATCGCGATCAGTTCCAGTTGCAAACACTACTCCCTGAACTACAATCTCCAATTTGGCGCAAGATTCATTTATCAAACCACATCGAATCCACTTAAGTCCATTACTAATGGCTTTATCAAGGGGTTTTCCTCATCGTCATAAGCCAACCAATCCAATCATCCAATCCAATTCCATCAATATCCCACTGTTCCCACTCGGAACCAAACTATTAACCTCTTTAGATGCGATGCTTCCTCTATTTCACATCATCTATCAAGAGGGAATATTCAAATATAATTTTCGACGCCCACAACTGCTCCCTATTGTTTTGACCAACCTGCTACCAATAGTTACTCCTGAAACGGATAGATAATAATTTCCCACATAAACCAAATCCTAATGGGCACCAAGAGATCACCCAGCCCACGCGCCAACAGTTTCCATTTGTGGAAAACTCCAACTCCAAGGTGCGCTCCCAAGCCATTACCCTCCATCGGTTAATCTCCTTCTTTATCGCACACCAATTTGATACCTCTACTAAAAAGTCATTAAGACCCGCAAAATCTGCATAAAAATTTATTATAATCAAATGATTACTATTATTTGCCATCGATGTGGCATAGGTACCCTACTATACCACCATGAGAGGCAGAAAATTAAGCCGCCATTGCTACCCGACAAGACAACGCCGGGGTTGCAGTACAATAAGCCAACCATGGTATTGGCCATTATGCCATTTTTATTACCATTAGCAATGGTTTTTTCTGCCAACCAACAGGTTGGCTAGGTATGTTTCCCGCTCTCCATCTAGTGGGAGTGAAATGTCACTTTGGCGAGCAATATTGTGCAAGTCTCGTAGCCTGCTGCAAGGCTTTAATTAGGGGGAGCAGCGTTAAAGAAAAATTAGATGGTAATCGATCTTAAGATTGCAGGCTGGATAAGAATCGGAACCGAGCGGCGGGCGGCGCGACGGTCCAAGATCACCAACGCATCCGTGCAACCTGTTAACCAGATCATGTGCTGAAAGGGGCTTGGTGCGCACCTAACAACAATAAATTTTCATATATACACGCTTCGCTGCACAACTATTCGAATGGTGGTTGGCCACTCTATTAATCTTTGGTTTTTTATTTTTTTATTTTTTTTGCAAAGCTTGTAGTCGAGCTGAGTGTGTGGTAATGGCTTTCAACAACCACCGAAGCGAAAGTGGGCTTTACGAGCTTGACTTATGCACTCCATTGCAAATGACGCAATTCGAGTAAAATATGTTGTAGAGACCCGCATCCCGCACCACTTGCGGTTGCTTAATTTCTAATGAGGTGAAAGATCTTCATGCGCAGATAATTAATTAAGTCGTAAGTTTGGTTTTGTGCAAATAAGAAGACTTATCCTGACCAGATCCGTTGTGGTTTCACGATCGGTTTAAGTCAATCGCGATCAGTGATCGTGGTTGGATGGGTTTTGTTTTTTTTGCGGCAGCGTCAAAGACTGATTGTGTGATCTATGCGATCAGTGAAGATCACTCTTCTAAATAGTGCAACCCTCAGAGACACACAGAACTCCCTGCAATGGAGCACAAATTCCTTGCTGAATTATCATAATTATCTAGTGAGGTCTAATTTAAACGAGTTATTGCTAAGTGATCATGTCGATGATTTTGCCAACATGGATCGTGTAGTTCGTGAGAAGAATTTTGCTTTGTTCCGCCAAAGAGATCCATACTTGGTCTGCAACAAACATTTATGGCCGACAAATTCTAAACACGATCAGTTTACTTGTGTTGTTCACGGTTCGCAGCAGACAGCTTAATTAGATTTATTTTAAGATCGAGGCTCTACCTGGATTAATTCTTTTTCACATAATTGCCCTATTGTTGTTTGAGCCAAAAACTCTCTCAGTTAACTGATCGTGTGAATAGACTACATCCTTGAGGTTTATCCCAAATTAATTGCTAGTCATGACGATGCCTTGTATTTTTGGTCTGACATGGAGAAACATATCAAGGTTCCGTGGCAAACAGAGAAAGTTTGTGTAGCAAGATCAGCTGTCAGCACATATCCTATTAAAGAGCTTATGACATTGATCGTCACGATCTTTGTCAAAAAAAAAAACTCCCCAATTTGTCAATCATCAGTCAGTCAAGTTAGAGCGAATTTTGAGGCCAGAAATGCAAAGCGCGATCATCATCGTTGTAAGATCGAGCGCGCGAACTGTCAAATGATGATTGTTCTTCTCCTCTGACATGATCACGATCTTAGCTCGCAAAATGTGCGCGAGGGATGGACTGACACACTGGGGAGTCAGTTAATTTTCTTTTATGCCAATCAGTAATCAATCAATCAACATTTATTTTGCGTTCACACATTTTTGCCGTTTTTGTTTTTCTTTTTTTTTTGCGTTGCGTCAAATTGGTTGTCAAATCGAGTGTAACCGTGTTAGTGACAAGCTTGCGGAGGAATGTTAATGTTATGAAATCAATACTTGAAAACAGGATATTTTTAGACACTTTTGTCAATTGACGAACGACAGTCTTTCACTCAATTCTTTTTTTTTTTTTTTTGACGTCCATGCCTTTGTTTAACAATTTAATTTTTTTTTTATAAAGAAATTGCGTGACTCTGGGTTGTTTGCGGACTTTAATTGTTCGATGGAATGTCATTGTCATTTGAAATATTTCAAAAGGAATTTTTAATAAGTTTAATTAATAGTGGTTTTTAAATTAATAGTTTAGCACAAGCTAGCAATTTATTTTTATTTTTTACTTCGTTTAGATTTTGATTAAATTCCAAGGAAAGGATATTGCTGTAATTTATGGATGCAATAAATTTGTAAATCTCTTTTGAATTAGCATTGATTGTCGAGTTTATTGAAATGAGTGGAAGGGGGTTTTATTTTTTATTGAATTATCAATAACATGGTTAATTGCTTCCACATGGGTACTTGACAAATGGCGATTGCAACTGATTTTATGAGTATTGATTGGAGATAATGAACTTCCCCTACTTATCGTGCCAAATTGATTGGGTGATTGTGAGTAGAAAACCTGAGGGACCTTATCGAAACTGATGGGTTTCGAGGAAGTGATAATACTCCATGTGATATTTACGTAACAACGCCAATATGTGTAGAACGCTATCAAGTTTCATTTTAGATTCACAAATACCTCTTCTTAGCCTTGTCCTACTTGAGTGCAGATAATTTTGTTTGTTCCTGGTGCAACTAATGCAAGTCTATCTAAATGCATTTATACAGCAGTTTTGTATTTTTTTTTTATAATTTGCGCGCACTCAAAGGGTTATAAATTCCTTTAACATGTTTACACACAGTGCGGGCGTTGGAAAGGATGGATAGAGAGAGAGAGAAAGACTTTTGGTGTAGTGGTTTTTGAAGCTCAGTTGTTTATGCTTCAGCTATTCTCCGGGGTTGGCGTCCAGATAACTGGGGAGATTTTTGTTATTTTTGTCTTTGCTTCTGATTCACAGTAATTTTTTCCCGATAACCAATGTCAAGGGCAAATCATCATCAACAGTGCCAGTGTTCACAGAAGCTTTTGCAAATGATAGGACTGACTTTATATATTTCATGAGAAATAAATAAATGTTTGCTGACATCAGGATTTGAACCATGTTTTAGTTTAATGTTCATGAGATTATAAATACCCTAGAAACACATTTGCATGCTTAAGTCAGATGTTGGTAGCGGTTTGCGACTTTGGTTTATTTTCTTCCTTTTATGCAATGGGTGATGTCCGAGCTAATTGGATATGTCGAACAAGCTCTAGATCCTCCTGTGCGGACACATCAACACCTTGCGGATGATCATCGAACAGTGCGTTGAATATCGATCGCCACTTCGCCTGCTGTTCATCGATTTTGAGAAGGCGTTCGATAGTATCAACAGGTGTTTTATTTGGCGTGCCTTACGCGGGAAAGGTATTCCTAATATAGTTATTGCTATTATCGAAGATACATCTGAAGGGTCGAAATGTCACCTTCTGCCCAGAGGGAGGTTGTCTGAGGAATTCGAGATCCAAAGTGGGCTAAGACAAGGCTGTATTCTTTCACCTATACTATTCCTATTGGTGCTTAACGATGCGCTTCGAGCAGATTTGTCGACGGGAAACGGGGGAATTCGATGGATTCTTACATCCCAACATCTTGACTACGCTGACGATGTATGCTTATTTTCTCACAGAATTATGGACCTCCACCTAATGACAGCAGATGTGGAGAGAGAGGCAAGCGTCGTCGGGCTGAAAATTAATACGTCAAATAAAATTATTAGCCTCGGAACAAGCTCATCAGCTTAAATATTTATTGCTGGACAACCCGTAGAGAGAATAGGTGATTTTCAGTATCTTGGGAGTATTTTCCCGCCAACAGGAAGCAAAGAGCGCGTTTGTGATGTTGTCCAAAATATGGCGAAGCAATGCAATTGGTTTGAACACCAAGCTAAGAGTGCTCCGCTCCAATGTTGAATCAGTGCTGTTACGAGTATATGAATGTAGCATGTGGGGAGTGACCACTACTATCACCAGAAAGCTGCAAACGTTCGTTAATAGGTGGCTGCGCAATATCTTAAGGATTTTCTGTCAAAATCGTATATCTAACGAGCACCTTTCGAGAGAACGGGTCGGGAACCAATAGCCACAAGCATCCAATGACGGAAGTAGCAATGGATTGGGCACACGTTTCAAAAAGGTGACAGTTCCATAGCAAACCATGCTATGCAATAGAACCCTTTACCTCAGAATGGCAGAAGACCTGGCGGTCTGAGGAGAACATGGCACAGAGCAGTCGAGAAAGAGGCACGGCAGCTGGGGTAAAGTTGAGGAGAGCTGAGACACATTGCCAGAAACTGTACACGATGGCGTGTAGGCGTAGTAGCGGTCCTAGGACCCACAAGGGGATACAGGACATAAGTATGTAAATTAAGTCCCTAGACTTCAATATTAAATACAACACAAACATTCCCAGTCGACGCACGTTCTAGCCACCCCTGGATATGTAGAAGCATTTTGGACTACCAGATTATTGCAGTGTATTCCAAGCAGAGCTTAAGGCTATTCGTGAAGCGTCTGAATGGCTGTCGATGAGATTGGTATCGAGCACGGTCATCGAAATTTACACCGACAGTCAACCAGCTGTAAAAGCACTCGAATCACCAATAATAAGATCTAACTGGTAAAGCAATCACCCTGATTGTCGTTGGCGTTCGACGATTGTCGTTTTATTCTTCAGATGTAGCACGAATCAATTTTCATAACTTTTTCACTGTGAAAGAGTTGTATTAGTATTCTACACGACAAACCAATTGCTTAGTAATGTTTAACGGTCGCAGGTCGTAGCTATGAATAAAACGACAAACGTCGAAAAGCGACAAACGCCAACGACAATCAGGGTGATTATCGCGCATCTTTACCAATTCTTTGAATCTATCTCAGAATACCGACGCAGTAGATGACCTCTTCGCCGTAGGTGGCGCGCACAAGTTCAAAGGGACCTCGACCAACTTGAAATGCGCAACTGGAGGCAATTAGCTTAAGACCGAGCTAAATGGAGAGGCTTGTTGGTTGAGGTCCACTTAAGTAAGTAAGAAAGTAAGCAAGTAATGTCGCGCATCCCTAAATAGGATATCGAATTATTGCAGTCTCACTCTGTGCTGGGTTTCTGGTTATTTGGACATTTCAGGTAACTGCAGAGTAGACGAATTAGCTAAAAATAGCACGAAACAGGAGCTCTCTACTGCGAAAGGGGGACTGCATCTACCTATAGAAACAGCAAGATACAAAATATCTATAGCGGCACTGAATCAGGCCAATGGCGTAATCTTGACACATGTAACCATACGAAACAAACATGGCCACAGCTAAATAAAAGAAAAACAAAACGCCTGCTACTGATCAGTAGACCACGCATAGGTATCCTATAGGTAGAAGTGGCGGTTCTGTAAAAACAAAGACCCAATTAGCACAGTTGTGCCGTTTTGATAGAATTATCCTATCCTATAGTTCGATTGTTTACTGGCCATTGCGTACTAGGCAGGCCGCAAAGCTTGGAATTCCGACCAATGACCTTTGTCGCAGCTGTATGGACGAAGAAGAGGAGGAATCCCCCTTTCACTTGCTTTGCGGCTGCCCAGCACTATCCTCAGCTAGGAAACAAACTCTTGGGGAATTCTTCTTTGACGAACTTACAGATATTTCCGATTCGGATATCAACAGCATTTGGAAATTAATCCAAAAATCAAAATGATTCCAAAAGTAACGGAAGTAACCAAACAACAAACATGCCAAGATAAAACTAACCTAGAAGAAAAGAAAGCTAAACCCTAATCAGACATCGGACGGACAAAAGAAAAAAGATAGAAAAGAAGAGAGAAAGCAATGTTCAAGAACTTATGCCTACACCCTACAGAGAAAGTGCGGAAAAGAAAACGCGAACTAAACTTAACTAATCTAGACTAAAACTAAACTAACCTAAATCTTAGGATAAACCCTTGGTTGGTTGGTTGGTTGGTTAGGATCGGCCCTCGATGAAGATGTACTTAGACCAGAAAGTAGGTCCATTGTACTACCGATGTGTAAGGCGGGTGGGTCACCCTCTTACTCTTGGAACCATTTGCTTCGTTTAATGAAGGCATGCATTTTAGCCATACAGGCGTTGCCGAGATCATCAAGATCATTGTAGAAGTATTCACCCAGAGTGGCCTTCCTGATGTTGGCGAGCGCAGGACAGGCGCACAGGAGATGACTGATGGTCTCTTCTTCCTTTCATCTCTGCAGCTTCTGCAGAAGTCATTATGAGGGATACCTAATCTTTGGGCATATCTTCCTATGACGCAGTGTCCAGTGAGGACATTTGTTATTTTTGAGAGGGTCCCTCTCTTGTGCTTCAAGAGTCCGATGGACCTGGATTTATTGAGTGTCGGCCAGAGCTGTCTGGCGGTATGACATTGGTCTAGATGTTGCCATCGATGAGTGGCTACTTTCTCGGCATCAATTTGAATAAGGTACTTAAAATAAGACGCTGGCGCTTCGATGTCGGTGATGCTTATGCTATCTGTACCAGAGGAGCCTTGTTGTGCTAGTTCGTCGGCTGCACAATTCCCCGGTATGTCATAGTGACCTGGTACCCAGCAAAGGGTGAGGTTGTACTGACCAGCTATCTCGTTAAGAGATATGCGACAGTCTTTTACTGCCTTAGATCTCGTAGTGCTGGATGCGAGGGATTTGATGGCTGCCTGACTGTCGACATAAATAACAATATCAGGTGTTGATAGTGTGCTAGCCGCCAGCCAGTCAGCAGCTTTGCGAACTGCGGTGATTTCGGCTTGAAAAACGCTGCAGTGGTCTGGAAGGTTAAAGGAGAGGTGTATGTCCAGATCTTCTGAGAAAATTCCGGCACCGACTCCGTCCTTGGTTTTGGCCCCGTCCGTGAAAATTGACAGCGATTCGTTGTAAAGGACATTGCGATGCGTCCACTCACTTCTGTCCGGTATTGATTGCGTGTAGCCCTTGTTAAAATCATATTCAGTGGGCAGATGGTCAGTGGAATTGGGAAGATGACGGTGCATCGAAAGTATATTGGCATGTCCCGCGTGTTGCTCCTTCCACTACTTGCAGCCTCTCAGTCTTATTGCCGAGCTGACAGCCAATTGTTTACTGTAGGATAAACCCTTAAACTACCCCTAAATTGCCTTAAAACGACCCTAACTTACCCTAACACACAACTCCTCCTTTCCATGGTCTCCCTCAGATATAAGTTCGCCAAGAACCCGTGGTATGCTATATGTTGATGGCAAAGTTTGGCCAGCCCAACCTTAACGTCTTGCGACGCAAACCAAATGCTATCTCTCTGGCCGGATTTCTGTGAGAGATAACCCCTGCTTCTTCGAAGCAGAAGATATATCTCCAAGCTCACTCAAAGACATGGCTGGATTCATAACAAAGTCTGGCATCTTGAATGAGCTTCAATATTAGAGGAAATCACAATAGACCCAATAGTGGCGGCAGTGATAAGGTGACCAGATCCCACCTCAACTATAAATCTACAAACAAACTTTGATGTCAAAGTATAAGCAGATTACTACCGTTGACTCATTAAACATTTACCCGTCTAGATCTCAATTTTAAACCCCTAACAATGCCTTAAGGTACCCCCTTATCCATACTTATTAAAGTCTCGAGTACGTCGAAGCAAGCCACATAAGATATTCGCTACCTAGTTCGTACAACCTGCGATTCTACTACTAAATTAATTGAACAAAAGTTGTTGAAATGAAATGAGTCAGATAGTCCTGCGAAATTTGCGAAAACAACCTTAAAGCTGATTGGTATAAATGCCAGTAGTCAAACAGTAGCCGTATCTCCGCAAGCAATAAAAAAAATTTATTTGATACAATTCCCCTTATTAACCAATTTGACCCCACTGAGCATCTCTGTCGAAGCCAGTTTTCCCAGCAACAAAGTTGGCTATCCAGTTTTTCAGTCACAACAACAAAAAAAAGAAAGAAAAAAATCGATCAGGTAATCAATTAGTATGATGTTGGCTTAAAGGAAAAACCAAAAATAGATCGCCAGGTCTTGCATAACCCAGTTTCGCGAGCAGTCCACTGTTTTGTGTGTAAACATTGTTGGGAGTTAATCAAGCCGCGTCCAAGTTCGACGAAACTATGCAGATCGCGCAATTGACTTTCGAAATTCAAAATGCGAAGATCAACTCCAAGAAAATACAAAAAGAAAAAAAATAAAAAAATCACGACTAACTCTGGAGAAAAAGAAATTAAGTCTAGGAATGAGCGTCACTGCCCTTAGGCCATCCATCCGTTTCGATGGAAAATTATGCACTTCTACTGGCACTGGCACTGGCACACCGCAGCAGTCGATTATTTGTCTGTGCAATTTGTTTGCTTATGAAAAATGGCCGATGCCATGAAATTACGCCAGTGAATCTCGTTTAATTGCGATTTATTTGCGTAAAATGTTTCGTTCCGCCCGCGGGCCGATTTAGGCCTTGCTTCGGCGCGGTGCGGCGCGTACTGCACAAATCGCTTTGTGGCGGTTGAACTTTACAAATAGACATAGTTTCCTGAAGTAATTTGTAATATCTTTTGCCGTGGAGTATAATTTTAGTCAAAATTTCCTGCCAAAGTGTATATACTCGTATCTATCGAATCGATTTGGTTAAATTTGTTTTTGAGGTCAAACCGCGGTTTGCTTCCGCATGACCAGTTTTTATTATATTAACACCTGTTCGAGGCTTATTGCCATATTCTTGTTCTGGTCTTGTTCTACCTGCTGTCTGGTCTTTTCACTCTGTTGTGGTTCTTTGTAATGTTCTTAATTGAGCGCATTTTTGCACGTTTCCCTTGTAGGGCTTTGCGAAGTTGTTTCACTTCAAGCCATCTGTCCTTTGGTGGTGCGCAACATTGTATCTGGTATTCAGTAATTGAATTATAAGGAACTATGGAATTACCTAAGTACTGAGAAGTACTCGTACTTCAGCTATGAAAGTGATGAGGAAGAATGTTCGTTGAAGTGGTTTAGACTTGTAAAGAAACGCGCTTGATAATTTCTTGTCTATAAATCAGAAGCTTATCTGTCTCTTCGTGACACATTAATCTAAGTGGGAATAGTTTTTGTGGAATTAGTTTCATTGTTGCTAATTCTCAATAATTTGCTGACTTTTTTGATAATCTTGAGATTGAAAAGATTACTTAAGATATGACATACCAATGAATCGCTTGTCGCTACGAATAGGTTTATTTAACAGAGCTCCCATTTCTGACCAACTTAGTACTTAAACATCGACCTTTCAGCTACATTTTCTGACAATTTAAGCCTTGGAAAGTACAAGTATAGTATCGCTGCTAGATTCAATAGATAAGCAGAAGTGTTACCCAAAATTTCACTGCAAATCGCACGCCTGCAGAGTTGGCTGATGGAAGTAATAAATCTTTCGAGTTGATGACTGAATAATGAGAAGAAGCCAAAAAAAATAAAACCAAAGCTGAAGCTGAAACCCATCGAAAGTGAGCTAAAACTCACCGCTATTTGTGGGCATTGATTTACGCCACATGACGTAAAAGGGACCGATTGATTTACCCTGTGGGATTTCAGAGAATAGTCATCGTTACAATTCTGTTCCCCCATACATATCACCGCGCTGCAGATAAGTATAACGTTGATGTTTGCTATAGATTGAGCGCATTCCACAGCCAAATACCCAGGTACAAGTGTAGACAAAATTGCGTATACAGGGTCTCGCTCTATTGCTACTAATACCTACATTAGTCGAATTTAGGAATTCATTTGTAAGTGACACTGTTACAGAAAGAAGAAACACTCAGCCCAGTATGAACTCTTTCATCAACTGCTTACACTCTAAATGGTTAATCGCTTTCTGGCTAAGCCATCAGCCTTTGGGTCATCAATTGGGGAGAGCTCAGACACATTGCCAGAAACCGTACACGATGGCGCGTAGGCGTAGTAGAGGCTCTAGGACTTGCAAGAGGATACAAGACATAAGTAGGTCATCGGGCTTAGAAATTTATTTCCACCGAAAAGGCTAAAGGAAAAGTTGTAGCTCTAACCCTAAACGGTAGTGAAAGTTGCTTGACATTTGTACAGCTCCTCGACATATTTATATAGCCACCAACTCCACCCTAAGTTGTCCTCTTGCCTTTCCTCATAAAGACTTTCAACAATTCTATTCTGCAGATAACTCGAGACAGGGGATTCACTAAAAGACTGAGTAGCCAAGTAGTCAGCTACATAGTTCTACTACCACTGCCAATAATTTCTTGCTTAATCTTCTTGAGTGCTTATTGAGAAGCCGTGCCCATGAGATCTTCTGTTTAGGTACGACTATGTTAGTAAATATGTGCTCACTGCTTGCAATAGACTATCAATTGGATTGTTAACATACTTGAAGGTGGACACATCAATACCGAACTTTTGGAAACAAAGCTAGAAGTAAAGGCATCCAGAGATACTCCTCAAGGCGGGGTCATTTCCGCACTGCTTTTGGTGATTGTGCTAAATGAAGTACTCTTGGAGCTCAGATACAGTGGCGTCAAAACTACAGCGCATGCGGATGTGGTTGTATTGCTGGTAACGGGCAAACTTCTCTCTAGCATTAGCAAGCAAATTGATTTAAAAAAAAAATATTTGGCGCAATAGCTCTTAAAGTGCCCGGACCTAGCTTCTCGCAACCACTCGTGTTGTGTGCGTTATATTTGTTCACACGAATGGAAGGGTCCTACATTAGTGCCGAAGGGCAATTTGTTTTGAGAAGCTTTCTCGAGACAACAATGCTCTCGGATGCGTGTCAGACGTTCGCGAGAAGCGAGCAAATTGATAGAGCCCTAAAAACTCTAGATTCCTGGATCAGGAACTGCGGAAATGCGCTGAACGCCCAGAAAGTCACAAAATCACATAATAACTTCTTAAGTCCAAGAACGCTGGTACCGAGTTCCCGTTGATTCGCGCCTCCTTCAAGTACACCGACGGTTCGATTTTTATTACCAGCCGTACCGCAAGAAAGATGCTTCCGGTGCCATCAACCGGCGCTTTTCAAGAAATTCCCCACAAACACATAGGGATAGACTCAGTAAGAAGAGAAGAAATACTGCGCAGTAGTAACGGTCGACATCAAAAATGCGTTCAACTCGGCAAGCTGGTCATTCATTAGGAGATCCCTGGCAAGGATGGATACACCATACTACCTGCTGAGGATAGTCACGGACTACTTCAGCAATAGGAAGCTAAGATACCATACTTCCGCGGGAGTCCCGCAAGGGTCGGTTCTGGGACCTCTCCTATGGAACATTATGTACGACGGAGTTCTGCGACTAACATTGCCCGAGGGAGTCAAGGTAATTGGCTTCGCTGACGATATCGCAGTGGTAACAGTAGCCAAGCACGTACACGAGGTGGAGTCTGCCACGGATGAGGCAGTTATAAGAATAAGGGAATGGCTGGAACCGGTCTGAAACTAGCTGCCCACAAGACCGAAGCTGTCCTAATAACCAGCCGCAAAAAGGTGGAATACGCCAGCTTCCGGGTCGGAAACCAGACAATCAGGTCCAAAGAATCCTTGAAGTACCTTGGAGTCATGCTCGACAACAGGCTGCGCTTCAAAGCCCACGTCGAGTATTCTAGTAAGAAAGCATCGCTGATGCAAGCAGCACTCTCCCAAATGCTCCCGAACATCGGCGGGTCTGGATACGCACGCAGGATCCTGCTGTCCAGAGTGGTCAGCTCGGTACTTATATACGTTGCCTCGACATGGGCAGGTGAACTGGCGACAAATGAGTGCAGGAAGAAGCTATCATCAGTCACAGGCTCTGCGCAATCAGAGTGATCAGCGGCTTCCGAACTATCTCCGACGATGCAGCCTGCGCTTTAGCTGAGATGGTCCCAATCGATATCCTCGCTGAAGAGATGCAGAGGGTATACCTTAGACTTCCGTCGAACCGGCAAGAGGCAAAAAGGATTAAGGAGGAGGAAAGGGCAGCATCAGCAACGCTGTGGCAAACCAGGTGGGGCAGATCTACCAAAGGCAGGTGGACCCACAGGCTCATTCCCACTATAAAATCATGGACAGAGAGAGCGAGGGGGAACTGTAACTACCACCTCACACAGTTCCTGTCCGGACACGGTGGCTACCGGAAATACCTCCATAGATTTGGACACGATAGTTTGCCCCTGTGTCCAGTATCTCCAAACGAAGAGGAGGACGCGGAGAATGCAGTGTTCTACTGCAGACGCTTTGCAGAAGACAGAGCAAGCCTGCCAAGTCCAGAAAATCTTGTAAGTCACATGACACGATCAGAGGGCGAGTGGATGGAGATCTGCTCATTCATAGTATGTGTGCAGAATGCGATGCGAAGAGCAGAAGCCCTAAGAAGAGCCCAAGAGGCGGCCTCGGAGACTAGAGCATAATTGCTAACCAGCCCCACGAAGAAATACCTAACGGCAGTCCCGAGGGAAGAGTGGTTGAAGTGTGTAGGGTGCGTGTTTAGTACGTAGGCGTATTCCTGGAATCGATTACTCTGGTTTGCGAATCGTGCTGCTAGTAGCAACGGGCTATAAGTTTCTATGAAGATTACACATCCTTGGCGCAACCTAAAAAAATAAGAAAATAAAAGACTAGACCACAGGCATAGGAAATCGAAAGCAACAACTGCTAATAAAAACCGAATAGTCAGAGTACTTGAAGGAGGCCCGAATCAACGGGTACTCGGTACCAGCGTTCCTGGACTTAGGAAGTGATTGTGTGACTCTGACACATGGCGGAGGAGAAGGCGAGGGGTCTAGTAAAGGAGACTTTCTGGTGCCCAAAGATGCGAGTGTTCTCCCGAGTGTATAACAGGGCATGCGTGGACTGCGAATATGCGAAAAGAAAAGGTGGGATGGAAGAGGGGTAGCTATGCAAAACAAAGCGTGCACCTCTGCCGTTCGATATGCTTCATCTAAATCATCTCGGCGCAGTTGTGGTACGGTTACTGTGCCGTTGCGGTGCGGCTGCAGGGAAGAATGGAAAATTGGTCACATACAACAGCTGTGTCTTCCAAGCGAAGGTCTTAGCTGTGATAAAAGCCTCCCATGAGTCAGTGGTAAGGACAATACCACCAGAAGGTATCACTTTTTTTATCGACAGCCAGGCAGCTATAAAAGCAATTTCTGCTTTAGAAACAAAATCGAAGCTTGTTGTTGAACTCAAGGTTCTTGGAATATAGTAAAAGATATAAAGGCATACCAGGCAATGAGAAGGGTGATGAATTGGCAAGAGAAAGCTCTACATATATATCAGGAGATGCAAACCGCTCTGTGAATATCCCATACTGCACACTCAAGCTTGATGCAGGGAAAAAAGCCATAAGAGAGGCGAATACCAGATGTTCGTCCTTAGAGACTAGTACCAGCACAAAGAAGTTATGGCCCACTTTTGACAAAGCTAGGACCGAGAGACTTAAAGACAGGAAATCCCTCGTAGGAATTATCACGAAACATAATACTCTACGGTACTACATGAAGAAATTGCATCAGATGAAAGAAGACCTTTGCAGAGGCTGTGGCGACGAGGGAGTCTGTGAGAACACAACCCACTTTCTGTGCCACTGCCCGGGTCTCCATCACACCAGGAACAGATTCGTCGGGAGACACTTCTATCAGCACACCAACAGACAAAATAACGAACTTTATCAAACTCATAGGATGGTTTGTAAGTAACAACGGAGTAAGTTACTGAAAAATTTAATATTAAACATGGTTATAATGGGCAAGGGGATCTATTCCTTTTTCACCAATCGGTATGATGCGTCATCATTGATCTGAGTGTAGCGCGGAGGATTCTTGTTCGCCAGCGCACTTACCTAACCTATCCCAATGCACAAAAAATAGCTCGGTTAGAACTTTAAGCACAACGCTACGTTGTAATAACTTGCGGTTATAACCTCCTATGGGTTACTTTAAGCATTATATGATATAAGTGCTGTCCATCAATACATATACATAAACATGGTTTTGATATAAACCAAAATTTGTCTGAAGTTAAAGGAAAAATTGGATCGCAATCAAAAGGTTGAGTGATCAACATTTTTGATATTAAAATACGAAATAATCGCTTTGTACTTTCCGAAGGACAAGATTGATCTGTAAGCAACCAGACGATCGATTTCTGTTCGATTTTCGATCAAATGTTATACATACTTAGCTGTAGTAACTTGGAATCGTTCGAAACCTGACTAGCGTCCTTACCAGCTGTTTTGAACAGACGTGCCCAATGACAAAAAATACCTGCAGAACTCCGCTCTCCTGGTTGAGCCCAGAACTGCAGCTCAAGACAATTTAGAGGGCAACTGGGATCTTTTTTAGATCGAAGCAAAAAGACTATAAGAAGCTAATTCGGTTGCCGAAAAATGCTTCTTATAGAGATTTTTGTGAAAAGATTGAGACACTCGGTGAAACTAACATGTTGGTTAAGGTCCTCAAAAGGGCAAGCCGACCAAACCGGAGACACGCAGACGGTCTGATGGCAAGTTTACTGAGACGAAAGCGGAAACTTTTAGTCTTCTGCTGGAGACTCACTTCCCAGGCAATCAGATAACTACTAGGTCGCAGCTTGGCCCGCTTACCTAAGCTGAACTTGATCTAAGTCAGAAAACTCGGCGCAGCTGGTATATTGCATCAGTCGTGGTAACAGCTGAAACCATCAAATATGCTGTGGCATCTTTTGATGGTTTCAAATCGCCTGTCACCTATGGAATATATCTAGCTATGCTACAACAGGGTATAGATTAGCTGGTGCCAACTCTGAAGAGAATTTCCACCGCTGGCTTGGCGCTGGCATATATTCCTACACCTTGGCGGACAGTCAGAGTAGCTTTCATACCGAAAATTGGTAAGGACTATTCGTCCTCCAAGAGTTTCAAACCTATAAGTTTGACCTCCTTCTTACTAAAAAGTATGGACAGACTGGTAGAATTTCACGTGCGCAAAGTTGCTTTGAAGCTGCATCCGTTATCGAAGATGCAGCATGCTTATCAGCGTGGGAAATGCTGTGAGGCCGCACTTCAAAATTTAGGGGCCAGAATTGAATGCGCACTTGATAGGAAAGAATACGCGATGGGTATCTTCATCGACATTGAGGGTGCTTTTGACAAAGCAACTTTTGACTGCATGTGCGACTCTGCCAGACAGCACGGGGTAGACTCAGCCAGTGCTGAAAGGTATCTAAGAGTGATTTTGGATAAGAAACTTCATTGGTCTAAACACGTCGAATTCTAAACATCCAAGACGCTCTCAGTTTTCTGGCAGTTTAAGGGTGCTTTTGGCAAGACTTGGGGCTTGTCACCGAATAAGGTTCTTTGGATCTACACGGCTATGATAAGAACATTCCTCGCATATGCGTCGGCTGCTTGGTGGAAGGGGCTCTTGCGTAAATATGTGGCTGCCTCTTGCGCCAAACTCCAAAGAACGGCTTATCTCGGATGCACGGGAGCTTTGCCGAGGACGCCTGGCTTAGCTCTGGATGCTTTGCTGCACTTACCTCCCCTTGTACTTATACCATGGGCTGCATTGTCAAAGCTATTCATCGTCTTTATAGATGTTCGGCGCAACAGCTCTTTAAAGTGCCAGGGCCTAGCTTCTCGCAACCACTCATGTTGTGTGCGTTATATTTTTCACACAAATGGAAGGGACCTACAGTTTCGTGCCGTATCCGAACGGCGATTTGAGAAGCTTTTTCGTGGCAACATTACTCTCGGATGTTTGTCAGACGCTCGCGTGAGGTGGGACCGTGGAAAAACTTTTTGGTGTTTTCTGGGATTCGAACTTGGAACCTCATGCGTAATGATCCGCACACTAACCACTTACGCCACGGCGCCCACCGTTCCATTCATCGTCTTTTTGATATACTCCACAATGGAATTTTGATGAACTTGCGCGACACTTATCTTACGACTCTCGTCTTATGGATATGCCGCCTGATGCAATGCCACCAGAACTTCAGCTGATGCGCAAATTCAGAATCGACTTTCCTTCCATTTGGGACTGGCTTCGGCCAGAGTCTGAGCCGGGAATGGAATGCAGTCGTTTTTTCACGGACGGTTCCAAAACCAGTCAAGGGTCTGGTGCTGGTGTCTTCGTGGAAGCCGACAGCATTAGACTTCTTTTCTCGTTAGGCACATATGCATCTGTTTCCCAAGCGGAAACTTATGCAATCCTAATGGGTCTGAACTTTGTTGTGAAGAACAGGTGGAAGGCCCGTAGTATTTGTGTCTGTAGCGATAGTCAGGCTGCGCTTAAGGCCTTGCTTAACCCCGTAACCACTTCCAAAATAGTTCATGAAACCAAAAACTCTTTGAACTCGGTCGCAAGGCTCTGTCTCTTATCTTGATCCCAGGTCACACTAGGATCCTGGGGAACGAGATCTCCAATAAGATTGCTAGACAAGGCTTAGAGGAGGTTTTTTCAGGTCCCGAACTCGCGCTGGGTCTCCCTGCGTCCTCGGTTAGGACTTCCATCGACGATTGGATCTCTCACGAGCAAAATTATGTGTCTCCTGACTCTCCATGATGTAGGTTGACTAAACGTATGCTCCCGGACGTCTGTAAGTAATCAGCGGCATTCTTGCTGTCTCCCAGCAGAAAAGACTGTAAACAACTTACTGGCGTCTTGACAGGCCACTTTGCTTTTGCCAAGCACCTTAATGTATTGGGGCTTAAGTGACACTACATTCTGCGATGCTTGTGGAGAGAGCGACGTCACCGCGGAACATTATTTCTGTGAGTGTCCGGCCTTTGCTCATATCAGGTGGCAGATCCTCGGTTCTGATGTGGTGATTGCTGGTTCTATAAGCTCCTCATCACTGAAGTGCTTGTTTGGCTTTCTTAGAAAGACAAGGAAATTCCTATAAAATTGGTAGATCAGGGTTTGCTGTCTGGTAGTACAATGGATCAGTTGCGTCTGAGTGCTCCAGTCGAGCGTTTCCTATCCCGACAAAAAGAAGAAAAGAAAAAAAGAACTTTGAATCATGATCGCAGCGATCAAGACATCCAAAGATGGTCGCCATTTTTATGTTCACAATCAATTACAACTTAGCTTAGTAATTCTGCAGCTTAGACTATAGCTAAAACTGAACAGTGAACGTAGTGAAAGGAAATGATTAAGTACCTATATAAGGTTGATTGAGGCAGTTAAGTATTTATATCATAAGATTTGACAACATAGCCAAAAGTTCCTAAATTACTTATTATTCGCTGGCGCACCCTTAGTATGTATACAAGTATGTTAACTGGAGACCCATAATGAATGGCTACAAACCAATATATCCTTTTTGTGAAAATCCAACAAAATAAATACCATTCACTGCAGAAGTAATTCATCAGTCAAAACGCTCACCCGGCACCTTTGACATACTACATCTCTTCGTGAAATACTGCAACTCTAACCCAGACTCCAACTGCAACAAAAAAAAAAAAAAAAATAGACAAACTCCTCGCAACATTGTCTTCTACTTAAAATGTTGCAATTACCTAAAACCGCACGCCACTAAACTGGCATTCCTACACTTTTAGCTGTACTAGCGGTTGCTCCATAAGCTCGCATTCAATCCATTTTCAGTGATTATCCGTGCAGAATATTTACCAAAAAAAGACCTCAAACCATTTACCTACTCCAAACCAGATTAAAAGAGAGAAAAAACGTGCCAAATTGAAATGTAAATTTAAATGACGACCGTAGTACCACGTTTAGAGCTAGACCACCAGCCTAATGCAAACTAATTTCTTTGCCGTTTCAGATAGTTTTTTTCTGTTTTTTTTTGGGTAATTTATCGTACACGAACTGTGACTGCAAGTAGTATTCCCGTAGTTGCAGTGCAACAAGTGAATGGTTTTAATGCTGAAAAGGCCGTGGCCGCGTTTCCAAGGAGTGGGACTAAATAAACCTCACACCACAGAGAGTTAATACTGTCTGCCACCACTTGGAGAGGCTGGATGATTTTTATTAAAAATATTGGTTGGATGGCCCAAACAATACCCATTCAATCTCAAGTATCTAGATGCACAACAATGAAACAATTTCGCGGATAAACGGATCTTCGGATAAAAAGCGAATAAACAATATACTCAGCATCTCGTCGCGTCTTAAGCGGCTTAAAATGCATCAACAAATCTGCCACTTATCGTGGCTCTCCCACACACAGCGCCACAGTCTAAGCCTTGATCTGCCCGTCTAGTGGTGCACTGGATTGTGTGTTGTAAATACTTATGTGAGGTGATAGTATCTATAATGCGAACCACTCCCAAAAACGCGCTTGTAATGTATTCCTCTCCTCCGCCGGAGCAGAAAAAAAAAGAAGAAAAAATGAACTTGTTCCCTCGTGTGTAGTTACAAGTGCAATTCTGAAGTTCCACTCTGCTGCATTTGCGAATTCTACGTGATCTTGTAGAACAGATAAAAAGAGAAGGAAACTGTAGATACAAAACCCTATAGCTGCCTGTGAGACATTTTTCACGCCCAATGGACCCAAAAATTAACAAAGTGGGGGAGGAATGGAATGCCAAAGTCTATGGAAGGTACCACAACCTTCATATATGTGGCGCGGATAGAACTTGAGCATATTCAACGGTTGACAATTATTGTTTTCATTGTTCGACTTGTCATTTGCATTTGAATGTTTCCACCTGCATGTGTGTGCAGCGCGGCATAGTGTAACTCATGCGAGAAGGGCATTGTCCATGAACATGGCAATGTTTTCAGTCGTTTTGTTTTGAAGTACGACTGTGTATCTTTGTATCTTTTTGTGCGTTCCGGACACAGGAAGGAAGGTCATTCTCTGAAGTTCATCATATGTGATTCCGTACGCGCTCTAAAAAATACCAGATGACAACGACGACGACGGACGGAGGTTGCCCTTGCTGTTAAGTGTTTGTTGCGAAACTTGATATTCTGTGGAACATGGAAGCTGGGCTAGGTTGAGTGAGTACAATGTCAGCTGTTGAGAGGGTTTAACGTGGATTGCCACTTTTGAAGTTGTTGCAACTTACATTTTTTTCTTTTAAACAGCAAACAAGTTTATTTGATGCACTGTATGCTAGAGTGAAGTGAAATAACTCGATGAGTTTGCAGAAAGTGTGTTTACCTTTTGAAGAGGTTCATCGACAGGTTCATTGACAGTTTGGGGAGAGGATTTGTATATAAATTTCTCAAAATCTGCTTTAAATACATCTTTAAGCAATAAAAACCATCTGAAGGCAATTTTTTTCCGATTTACTTCGCTTTTATCGGCACTGTTCAACCTTCTTTCAATAAAACATGATGAGCTATAGCCTATGTCATTTCGGATACCATGGCTGACTTATAAAAAGAAGTTTCGTCGCGATTGGATAAACAGTTTTTGAGGCGTACAACCAAACAAATAAGGAGTACAGAAAAATGCCATCAAAAACTTGTTCGATTGGAATACATACAACCGTTTCTCTACTCGGCCTAGAATACAGTGTTGAATTATTCCAGATTGATTGCAAGTTTAAGCTGAAGTATCGGCATTATACGTCCCGCCCATTCTTTTTGAATTAGCGATTCATCCGGTGGTGCTCAGCTGTCACGTGTCGAGATTTGGACAAATCAAGCGACCTAAATGCTTGGTTAAACTAAACCGATTACAGATCAGCTGCGTTATCGGTGTCATCACCGGACACTGTCTAATCGGCCAACATGCCAAACGACTTGGTCTCTTTTCCAATGACTTCTGCAGGAGCTGTAGGGACGAGGAGGAGGACGAAACCATTCTTCACTTCCTATGCACATGTCCTGCTCTATCACGCAAAAGAATGCTCCATCTAGGAGCTCCCTTCCTTGACGACCTCAACGATTTGGCGTCCTTAGACGTCATGAACATCACTTCATCAAAAGCTCCGGTTGGTTTTATTAGTCTCTGAGTGGTCTAATGGTAGATCCTTGGCATCACAATGGACCTTTACTGGTCTAAGTGTGTCTGCATCGTGGTGCAGACAGCCAATCTAACCTAACCTAAGCGACATAAACAGCTTTTGGTTAAAACCTTCATTTTATGTTTAAAACAAGTCAAATCAGGTAGGGAAAGCTAAGGTTTGGTGTACTCCCTCATAATTGGTCACTAAGTACCAAAAGCTTCTTTATAGGTATAAGGCTTGGATACCCTCTCAATCGTTTGCGTAGGTTTCAGGTTTAAACTGAAATTGAAGTCCATAATCATCTTCAAAGTATAACATAATTTCACTGCAACTAATAAGTGACGTATTGCCATTACGTAGTTTGCTACCGGCAGTTAGTAGTACATTTAAATAGAGACCAAACAAATTTTTAAAGTTGCAAGGAAGGGTTTCCTCTTTGCCTAGAAATGTGTGATGGTGAACTCATAGTGTTCAAGGCTTTGCCTAAAGAGCACAAGAAAATGCCACAAGATTTTTATGTCCTTCCACATTAATCAGAACCTAGAAGTTCTTCAATTGAATAAAAGGGCTACCTGTTCATTAGTTAGGTGGGCGCCGTGGCGTAAGTGGTTAGTGTGTCGGATCACTACGCAGGAGGTTCCAAGTTTGAATCCCAGAAAGCACCAAAAAGTTTTTTTCACGGTCCCACCTCTCGCGAGCGTCTGACAAACATCCGAGAGTATTGTTGTCTCGAAAAATCTTCTCAAGACAAATTGCCTTTCGGATACGGCACTAAAAAGAAAAGGTCTAGAAGTTGTTTAGAAAAAACCAAAGGCCAGACCACACTGAACACAACAAGAACACCCAACATTGTGAAGGTATCTTTACTCGAAGGCTGAGGTGGGCTCGCCGGCCCCAGGGTCAAGCCAAAGGAACACCCTAGACTTTGGGAAAGAGGCTCTTTATTTCTCTTATTGGTTATTGACAATAGTTTCTTGGAAACAATTCTAGTAGGGTTTTTTATTATTCCATAACAATTTTTATACCTAACAATAGAAATGATAAGCTGAATACTATCGTCGTCCTGCGGCTGGTTCTGGTACGGGCCGGGGCTACGCGACTTGTTGTCTGGCTCGGTTCGGTGCGTCGTCTCGAAGGAGTCCGCACTTAGGGCAGGCTTAGAAGGTCGCAGTCCGCACTTATGGCAGGCTTAGAAGGGATCCAGTCCGCACTTAGAGCAGGCTTGGAAGGTAGCAGTTCGCACTTAGGGCAGGCTTGCTGTGACCCAGTCCGCACTTAGGGCAGGCTTAGGAGGGATCCAGTCCGCACTTAGGGCAGGCTTGGAAGGTAGCTTAACAAAGGGGCGGCTATTCCGTTACGGTTCAAGCGGTTTGTTCTCTCAGGCGGGGAGAAACCTATCGGACGGGCCGGCTATAGCTAGTAGCAGACCCGTGGGTTATTGCCCAATCACCGGGGCGAAGGCAGAAAAAAAGATCGGTGGAAAGTCCTAAGACCAAATCCTGGAGAGGCTGTCAAGAGTACTCTTGATTGGTACTACCACGCTTGAGCAGACTCTCCCGAATGCATTTCATGCACTCTCTTTTATGGAAAGATCCTGCAAGACGAGAATGTGAATCATGAGCCAATGCAAAATTCCCTTCACATTCTCGTGTGTGCGCGCTAAGGGTTAAAAATAAACACCTGAGCTACAATATAGCATCTGTTTACTGTCCGCCGCGATGCTTACTAGAAAAAGATGACTACTTTCGTGTCTTCAATGACCTTGGTTCAAATTCCCTTATTGGTGGAGATTTCAACGCGAAGCACACCTTCTGGGGTTCAAGATGTACATCTTCTAAAGGAAAAATTCTCTACGAAGTGGCATATGAATTCGGTTGTTGTTTTTATTCGACAGGAAAACCGACCTATTGGCCAACTGACTCTCAAAAAATTCCCGATCTTATCGATTTTTTTTGTTACAAAAGGCATTTACGAGAAGTTTATTACAGTCAAAGAATGTTTTGATCTCTCTTCTGACCACTCGCCGGTAATTTTATTACTTGGAGAAGCGCTGATCAAGAAAAAAGGACCTCCAAGACTCACTAGCAATAGAACAAACTGGGAGGGCTTTAGAAATGATTGCGAAACAAATATCGCCTTAAATGTATCACTTAGAACACCTTGTGAACTAGAGGACGAAATTGATCGTTTCGTGGAAGCGACATGGAGAAATACTCCTTCTAAAAGCAAATCACTCGTGCACCGCAGCATAAAACGGTCCTTTACCGACTATGCAATCGGCTTAGAGATAGTATTCGCGAATTTAAAAGCAAAAAGATAGCGACCTACCTTGAAAATCTCTCCGGTGAAAGAGAATCAAATTATTCGCTTTGGAAAGCGCTAAAAGGCATCCGGAAACCTCAAATACAAGCACCACCAATTCGGAAAATTGATGGAAACTGGGCCAAGAGCGACAAAGAAAAGGCAGAACTTTTTGCTTTGCACTTAGAAGAAACGTTTAAGCCATTCGACGGCCCTTCGTTAACGCCCGACTCCCCAGTCACGACATTTGACAACTTTAAAGTAAAAAAAGTTGCATTGATTGAACTGAGGGAAGTGATTAAAAATTTAAAGACAAAAAAATCTCCGGGTTACGACTTGGTAACGGCGCAGGTAGTCAAGGAATTGCCGAATAAAGCTATTATCAAACTGCTCTATTTGATCAACGCTTCGTTCAGATTGCTTTACGTTCCTAGGCAATGGAAAGTCGCCGAGATTATAATGGTCCCGAAACCAGGTAAACCGCTAAATGAGAAGAAATCCTAACGGCCTATTTCCCTATTGCCGGTTATCTCAAAAATATTTGAAATACTTCTTTCCAAACGTCTACAGTCCGTAATCGACGAAAGACGTCTCATTCCTGACCATCAGTTTGGATTTAGAATTAAACATTCTACAATTGACCAAGTCCATAAAATAACTGACGTGATTGAGAAAGCTCTGGAAGAAAAAAGATTTGTTGTGGTGTATTTCTTGACGTCTCACAAGCTTTCGATAAGGTTTGGCACGAAGGCTTGGAGTATAAATTGCAACGGCTACTGCCACGGCAACTCTTTCTAATCCTACTATCGTATCTCACCGAGAGACTCTTTCGTGTTAAGCACGGAAATGATTACTCTGACTTCAAGGAGATTGCGGCCGGAGTTCCACAAGGAAGTGTCCTTGGCCCGCTTCTATATGTACTCTACACGCGTGACATCTCGCAGGAAAGAAACTGTGTCATCGCCACGTTTGCGGACGATAGGGCGATATTGACCACGGGCGAAACTACTGAAGCAGTTACCGGAAAGCTTCAACATGCTATTAATAAAGTCCACGCTTGGACGAATTCTCTTGATTGGTACTACCACGCTTGAGCAGACTCTCCCGAATGCATTTCATGTACTCTCCTTTATGGAAAGATCCTGCAAGACGAGAATGTGAATCAGGAGCCAATGCAAAATTCCCTTCACATTCTCGTGTGTGACCTTTGTATTTTTTTGACATTGCATTTGCTCCCTTTCCTCCGTTTTCTCTTGTTCTACTGAGGATTCGGAGAGTATTCGCGGTTTCGCTACCCGCCAAAAGATGGCGGCCTCCGCATTAGGTGTTAAGCGAAGTGTGCGCCGTGTGTGGATGGTCGCGGGTTTGTATTTGGAATATGTCACTTCGTTACAACATGGGGAGCAACAACCAACCTTGTCCTCTGTTTTTGGTTTTCCTTTATGTTAGAATTGACGAAACTTTTCTGCCTATCATAACGCATCTCCCTTAAAACAAAAAAAAAATTGTTTGGCATCATTGTACTGCAGGAGTCAAAGTGTTCTGAATGTTTCCATTTTGTGGAAGGTGCCTTGAACTCGCGTTAGTGTTGCCAAGTTGCATTAATTTCGTTCATGCCCATAAATAGCTAGATGTAGGACTTGAAAAGTCTTGACTTCCACAGTGTCCAAGATTTCAGTGATTTCGTTCAAAATCTTGTGCTAATCCGCAGGATATCCCATATACTTTTACAGTTTCACAATCCACGATTTTAGTGAAATCCAAAGAAAATCATTCCTCGGTTGTTGATATATCAAATCAATCATATCTTTCCCTGAATGTCATTTATAGGTCTATTGTTTGAGAGTTCGGATCTCTCGGGTTTCGCTCTGAAGTCGCTCTCAAGTCAAGTCCCGTTATGGCTATTCTCGGGTAAGAAAATTGGAGCTGTCAAAACCATATGTGGCATTTGTGGTTATCATATATTTTGCATATCGCGGAAATAATGGACCAATATCTGGTCTTCAATTATATTTAAAATAATAACAATCTACTTGGTGTTCAATAAACTAACGCTACAAATTTGGAAATGAAGTTCAGAGCGAAAAATAAATTCATATCGGCAAAACTTCCGAATAACAGCTCCAATGCGTTTTTTTTTTTTTTTTTAGAAAACCCAGTTTTTTCGACGCGTCTGGGAGTTTAAAAAAAAAAACTGGGGCGAATCTAAGAACAACAGACCAAATAAATTAACATCCTCCAGTATCTTTTGATTTGACAGACAGATGTCAAATAAAATCATTTGACATTTAATAGGAATGACATGATTCCGAGGCTGACATTTGACAGGAGATTCAATATCAGAATTCCGGACAGAAACTACTGGAAAAACGAACTAGTTACATAGTAATGAAGGATTAGTCTTCTGCACAAAAAAAAAAAACAAATACAAATATTTGGCGCAACAGCTCTTTAAAGTGCCAGGGCCTAGCTTCTCGCAACCACTCATGTTGTGTGCGTTATATTTTTCACACGAATGGAAGGGACCTACAGTTTTAATGCCGAATCCGAAGGGCGATTTGAGAAGCCTTTTCGTGACAACAGTACTCTCGGATGTTTGTCAGACGCTCGCGAGAGGTGGGACCGTGAAAAAACTTTTTGGCGTTTTCTGGGATTCGAACTTGGAATCTTCTGCACTGACGGTTCCAAAATGGATGTCGGCGTAGAAGCTGGGGTGTATTGCAAATTACTTGGGGTCAGCAACTTGTTCAGAATCAATAACGAATTTAGTATCTTTCAAGCCGTTACCCAGGCTGCGAAAATTATCACCTAGAACAACATCATGGGTAAATGGATTACTATTTAAGTTTCTTCCAAGATTACCATCTTCGTAGACAATCAATGCACTAGACAGTGTGGAAGTTAGATCATAAGCAGTTTCCAGATGCCGTAATTGACTGAACAATATATTCAACACCCATGAAGTAACTCTCTGCTGGGTTCCCGGACATAGTAATATACTCGTAGAAGGGAATGAGATAGCAGATGAACTAGCCAGAAGGGGATCAGCATTGGAGATAGAACACATTCAGATAGCAGTAGAAGTTCCTATTGGTGTACTAAAAAGAAAAATCGACCTCAAAACAAAAGAACTGATTAACTCCACATGGATTACCAGAGGCGACTGTATCATATCTCGCAGTTTATGGCCCATACTGAATAAAGGAAGAACCAAAAGCCTGCTGGCAGTGAATAAAAAAGAAGTCTGTATCTTGATATGTAGGTGCACTTACAGGACACTACCCGATAGGGGAAATGGCCATACGACTAGGCATCAACTAACCCGACCACGCGGAAGAGATAGAAAGTATCAAACACTTGCTGTGTGACTGCCCAAATCTACAAAACTGCCGCCTATACTACTTGGGCAACGTTTTTCAGAGGTACAGCCTGTTCAACTATAGACTACTGTCTCGCACGTGGAAGATGGCTGAAGTGTGTGGTCGACTTAAATGTAAAGGAGCTCACTTATTCGGATCAGTTGCCGTTGACAGCTCTGATGTCTGTGGATATTCCGTTAGAATCTACCGTCCCGGAGTTGCGCCTGCTACCAAAATTACAATGGAAGGAAAGCTACGCACTTAGCTATAAACAAAAACTGAACAGCAATCTCAGCGCTATAAACGAAAGCGAATTCAACTCTAGCCGTGGTGTAGATGTTCTAGTTTCCTGCATTTCGAATGCTGCGAGTATATCTCAACCGTCAGGAAGATTCAAGAAAAAGGAAGTATGGTTCGACTGGGAGTGCATGGCGGCGAGGAAAAAGTCATTTGCCTACCTGCGTTTAGTCCGTAGAACAGACAACAGCGTTGCAAAAATCATGTACCTGGAAGCGAGAAGGGCATACAAAAGCATCTGTATCAACAAAAAAGAAGGTACACGCAGCAGCTGGCGAGAGCTTTGGATGGGATTTCAGATACTCGTTCGTTTTGGAAGCTGGTCCGATCCCTCAACGGTACGATGTTCCCACGGGGCATTCAAGTTGAAACATCCGCACTAGCCAATCCCTTCGAGTAGTTACTGAATCCACCGAGTAGCACAAGTCAACTGAATTACTCCCTACCTTACATAACAGTAGAATCACTAGACCGCACAATTACTGTCCAAGGACTCTACAAAGTGCTGCACAGATGCAGCGCAAAGAAAGCCCCTGGTGAAGATCGTATCCCCTACGAATTTTTCAAATTAGCGACAAACGAATTCCTCAGAAACCTTGCGGTAGGCTTCAATTATATTTCTGATATCGGTGAGGTGTCAGATAATTTAAGAAGGAGTATAATTTTCCCCCTGTTTAAGAAAGGAGACATAAGCGATCCGAATAATTATAGAGGAATATGCTTTATGAAAGCATATTCAACTGTAGACAACATCTTTACACTAAAAAGCATTGCCCAGGCATACCTTGATAGGGGCAAAAAACTATACGCGTTCTTTGTCGATTGTCGAACGCTCTTTTCTATAAGTTGAGTAACCTAGGAGTGTCAAAGAAAGTGCTTAGAGTAATACAAAGCCTCTATGAAAATAATAAGATCGCAGTATGGGATGGAAACAAAATAACCAACTGGTTTGAGTCGCACATGGGAGTAAAACAGGTTTGTCTCTTGAGTCCTATCCTCTTCTCCATATTTTTGGATGACGTCACAACGTTTCTTCCGGGAGGACTAGTGTTTGGTGGAGTTCATATAAAGGTTTTGTTGTACGCGGATGATATTGTCATTCTGGCAGAATCCACAACAATGCTGCAAATGATGATTAATAAGCTACAACAATATTGCAGCTCATGGAATTTCTCAGTGAATACCAATAAGTCAAAAATAATGTGTTTCGAAATGGTACTGGACGGTATTCAAGGCTTGAAAAATGGACCTGGCAAAATGAAGTACTCGAAGTTGTGAAGGAATATAAGTTCCTTGGGGTAATTATTACCCCCCAAATGTTGTTCAAAACACATCTAAGAGAGAAGCTCAAAGAAGCGAAAAGGGCAATGAATTGCAGCTGGAAGGGCATCCTCGGAAAAAAACACGTACCGCCAAGCACCAAATTCAAAATTTTTGAAGCAACTATGAGATCGATCATGTGCTACGCTGCCCAAGTTTGGGGTATCTCTCAGTATGAGGAAGTAGAAGAATTGCTTAGATACTTTCTAAAAAAGATTTTCAGATTGCCGAAAAATACTCCGAATTATATGTTGCATCTAGCAACAGGCTTACCACCTTTATATGTCTTTACCTTAAGGTAGCACTTCCTTTGCATTCTAAAAGTTATGGAGCTCCCCCGCCATCGCCTTCCCCGTATTATCGCAAAACTCCTGATACACCGCAAATAGCAATTTTTCGGTGAATGGTCTAGGCTAAGCAGAGAATACAATCTCCCCATAGAGGAAAATAGCACGGAAACATGGAAGCGTACCCTACAGGAGCTGATGACGAATACTGAAGATTCAATGCCCGAGCAGCATTCAGAGGGAAAGCGCAGCATAGCGAGAGGAGAATCACTTATCGTTTACTCGATCATGATCTGGGGGATAGAAAGTAATTCCACGATCGCAATAGCCTAAATACAATTTCCACCATCTTCAAAGCCAGAGGCGAGCTTCTTCGACTAAACTTTATGCCCTACGTAAGCGATGGGAATGAGGAATGCACTATATGCAACCTTTGTGCGAAAGAAGACGTTCTCCACTTTATTGGAATATGTCCCGTATTAAAGGAGATCAGGCGAGTCTACTTGGGTAAAAATACTTTAGCAGAAAATGAGGTAATCGCGCAATTAAATGGTCAAGACCGGAATCTGTTAGCCAACTACATATATTAGATCTGCATCAAAATATCGTCAACAAATACTAAACGAAGCATTTTAGATATATTCATAAAACCAAAACCAAAACTGTATTTTTATTTTATTGGAAATTTTGTTTTTAATTATAAATATGAATTAAAATCCTCTCTCTCTTTTTTTTCGGCTGACGGCAATTGCCAATGTCATTTACTGCGAATTATCGTAACAGACCAAACTTTTGTTAAATAAAAATCACAGTAACTACTACTACTACTACTACTTGGGCAACAGGTTCTTTGAAGATGTAAGTGATCTTGGACAAACTCCACTAAAGAACATGATACGATTTATAAAGAGCTCAGGGTGGTTCGCCAATGGACCGGCCGAAAGAGTAAGTTTTTTCAGGTTCCACAACATAAAGGGAAACACAATTGACCATTTGGCCCCCGTGAGAAGCATCTAGGTGCACTTCCCTCTAACCTAACCTAACCTAACCTAAGTTTCTGATACAATAGATCTTTCAGGTCGCAGTGTCGTTGCCACGTGGGCTTGGCTTATACAAAGGGAAAAAAAACCTAAGTTTCTGGAATCTAGCGTAATCAGATCTATACTTATCAGCATTATCAGCATACATATTTGCAAACAATATCTAAATAAGGAATCACAAGCCAATAAGGTGGCCTTATGCTGGGTACTAGGGCACATAAGAATATAGGCGTTGCATATCTCTCAGGCCCTTTCCTACGTGAAAGTTGCCATTAGCTCTATAAATAAACCCGTTGAAGACGAAGCCACTAGTGAAGCCAAAAGATGATGCATCCATCTGGAAACGTGCGTCAATGGCAGGACACTGTGGCCGGCTTACGAATTGGGGAGAACACGCTCTATGGTCAGGCTTAGTCAAAACAATATTTAGGTCATCTCAGGCATAATCACGGGACCTCACAACGAATTCTGTAGGAGCTGCAAGGACGAGGAAGAAATTGAATCTGACCACCATCTGCTTTACGAATGCCCTGTTTTTGCCGACAGAAGAATGAGGACTCTCGGTCGTTACTTCTTCACTGATTTAGAGGATCTACGTCACATTAAGCTGAATGAACTCCTGAAATTCATATCCATATCTAGGTGGTTCTAATCCAGAGGTGTTCCTTCCCGAGCAGACTATACCTCTGAGCTCCATATCCTTATCTAGATGGGTGTACATTTAGCCTTTTTCTTAAGATTTCCAGGTTAAAAAAAAAGTGAGTAGTGACTTATGTCACCACGCATCTAAGATGTCAAATAAAATCATTTCACTTTTTGTGGATATAGATCGAAACGCAGTACATTATAAGAACGAAATTTTCCGAATAATTGAAAAAAAAAATCAGGAAAATTCTCAAAAGCCTTCATCGGAATATCATTATTCAATCAAACACTCTTCCTAAAGATGAATGCAATGCAAAGTTATTTGCAATGCATGATATTTTCTAATTAATTTTCTGTATCTTGCGCAGTCTTTAGTGCATTTAATGCATAAAATTCTGTATTGAAAGACGTAGGCACGCAATACAAAGTACTAGCAAGATGTGACGGTGATGCTGACAACGATTGCACTGTGTGAGTATATATTTTTATTAATATTCATTAAGTAGACTCTTTGTTTCAAGCAAACTTAAGTAGACGCGCACTAGGTATGGCGAAATGCACAGAGTTTATGCCGAACGACTGATGACATTTGAATGCAGTCGCACTGGCAATTGACTTGGGATCACGTGGCAGATAGAGCTATCCAAACACATGACCAAAACAAACCTTTACAGTAGTTGATGACGCTTTATTCGGTCAAAAACAGTGACGCTAGTGAACCACTAAGAGTTACGTGGCATTGCAGATACATATCGCTAACGAGATCCAAAATGTATAATATGACTAAGGTGCTTGAAAAAAATATGACTGAAGTTGAAGATACTTTCAGTCTACCGTCATCTAATTTTGTCAAAGTCAAGTAAAAGCCGGTTTTGCATTACAGTCCATAAAGCCATAAAGCAAGCACAAGTGTAGATACTTTCTGAATCACTTCTCCATCGACGCGGTTATTATTTCTATCTTTCTAATGACTAAGAGCCCAGTCCAAATAAATTATACAACAAAATGCGGAAGCGGTCATTAAATTCTCAATTCTCTCGGTCCGCACAATGAGAACCAGCTCCATGCACTATTAATATGAAATATGACACATTAGTGGAGGGTCCTTGAAATTGTTCACTTCCTTTTGCAGCAAACATTACATCCACCTTTCATTGGCGGTGGGGGGTAATTTCACCCACTCACATACCTTAATCCACGTCGCACCTCGTCGAAACAATTAAACAAATCGAAATTCGACATAACCGACGATTGGAATACTCTGTCTGCTGCTGCTGCTTCTGGTGGGTGCTGGGAAAACTTTCAGTCAGCAGCATCTGCGTGCGCGTGTTTTGAGTATCTTTTGGTTTACCGGTGGCAATAGGCAACAGTTTTATTATCGTAACCACTGACAGACACACTCGAGGAAAAACGAGAACAGATAGGTACTTGTGTACTATTATTAATGAAATTTTATTACACACTGTGCTTGCAGATTTATAATAACTTTTCCCGCTCACGAGCGCCATACAAACGATGAAATCACACGCGAACCTCCTCCTCGGGGTCTGTGAAAAGTTTAGCTAGCGCGAGCATTTCCAAACTGACACACAGAGTCAGTCAAGCAACGAATTTTCGAATGTATCTGTCTGAAAACCTACTGTGAATAAAAATAAATATATTAGCTACATCATCATCTTCGTAAATATCCATCAATTACACTCCGAACAGAGGGATGGAGGGAGTCGGTCAGTCGGGCCAACATTAGTCAGAATGTCTAATTTTTGTTCTTTGGCAGACAAATTCGCCTGTCGTCAAAAACCGTCCGATGTTCTTTTAAAGGGGTGACGTGATTGTATCTCGGTCTTGATGTATCTATCCAGAGATAGAAAGAAATTTTCTGCGAATTCACTTTGATGTAACAGAGTGTGAGTTTTAATTGTTGTTTACACAGTTTCTTGGATTTGTTGTGTTATTAATCAAACCTAGGGTACATTGAACTTGGTTAGACTTTATGACTGGAAATTTGTTTAGAAAAGTTGCTTTGATCCACTTTTTTTTTGTAAAACTTTGTGCTCACCATCTGTCCGTTCACACTTTCATTACAAATTAATTACGTTTTCATGCAACAAATGACTTCCTCTCGTAATGCTGTAGATATACTTGTAATAATTACAAATGACAGTTTGAAGACAAGACAGCAAGGAAGAGATTTATGAAAGGAAGAAATTAAAATAAGTTTGCCTAACATTTGCATGTCAACATGTAGTGGGATTAGTGATGCAGCAAAAAACTGGTCCTTCGAGCTGGATCATTTGGATTTGTCGGAGAAATGTGTGGGAACCAATGTGTCATTCATTCAGTTGTTAATAGACATTTGCTACTGTGTGGAATTAAAAATTGCACTCGCTACCATGAGCATCTAGTCCAATGGAGATCAGACTGCTGCTAGAAATGACCCCCTGATAGGGGAAAACAAATAAGTGAGATCAGATCAGTGTTGCCGGCTATATCGCAGCGCTATTTGATGTTGCGTAGAGCCACAAATTTGACTTGTAGTACTCTAGTGAGCGACTGTCAACTTTTGCGTTTTCTTAAGAAAATCTATTTTGAAGTGCTTGCGTCTTAACTTTTGAAAATGTACCTAGACCCTTAATCATTCTTTATGTTTAGGGATTGAAAACGACTTTTATTCCGAATTTTGACGACCAAACGTTTGACGAACGTCCATCCGAATGTATAGTTAACATTTGAATGATTTTTCGGCGGCGCTTTTTTAAGCATTGTATCTTTAAGCATTCCTCAGGAAATATGTCGCAAGATAGTGAAAACCTCATTAAAATCGATTCAGTTTGTTTGTTTAGTCGTTACTTGCAGTTTGAAAGTATTTCCAAATGAAAACAGCTTAGTTACAAATGACAATTTATTGTTGACATTGTTGGATGAGATAGGTTTAGAATCTAGAAATCATTATAAGTCAAGGGTTCCTACAGATCGGACATGACCAAATGTGTAATTTATAGCGAGGACGCCAATATAAAGTTCGATTTTAAACGATCCGATGAACATTGGTGAATACCGACCGTTTCTAACGACTATTTTCTACAGAAAATAGATCAAGATCGTTTTTTCCGTCCTTTTAACGTTGATTGAAGTAAATTGTGTCTAAGGGAATTTTGAAGAGCGCATTCAATGAATTCTCTTACGTGATTGCACAACTCGTTGTGGTGTAAGGGCCTAGTAGAGGTCAAAGACTCTTGGGATTAACTCCCTAGATGAGATTCGAGACCAGGATGCAGTCGACCCCAATCCTTTCTTTCCCATCCCTCCTTTTTCCTCTCCCCTCCGGTGGGCCGGATCAAGGTGGCATACGACCCGTGCCGAGGATCACCCATCCCAAAAATAGCTCAGTCGCGAACGGAGTATACGGATACCTAGCAACCTCCGGATTAACCGTGGGAACAAAAAATTAACTCTAATAAATAAAAAAATTTAAAAAAATAAATAAAATAAGAAAACAAGAAAAAATTAAGACGGGTTCTCCTTCTAAACCGGACGGTACACGGGGCTTAAGCTGTCTACCGGTGAGGCTCCTGAAGTGCTTGTTAGTAGCAAGACTGTGACTATACATAGTCCAACTGCTTCCAATAGCCGCATAGAGCTCCAAGGTACTAGTTGCTTCCCACCTTCCAATAGGCATTCTTCGGGAACAATGCATATCCTGGCCCCCGCTAAACAGGTATATAAAGATCGCCACAGAGCCTGGCAGATTCTGCAGCACTTCGGTAATATACCGGAGTGCAAAAGAACTGAAAAGGTGAACGTTCGTTAGAATGGGCTAAAATGAAGACAAGACTGGGACTGCGACTCCACATCAAAGCGAAAGCGATAGTTTTAGGAATCCATGTCGGATCCGAAAGAGTCAAGGTACACAACACCAGTACCTCTTCCAGGCTATCCAACGTTACATCGAAGTACTAAAGCGACGTCCTTAAGAACAAATTAGTGCTACAAAAGTGATGCGGACGGATCAATCTCCACTGAAAAATGAAAGATAATTCCTTCACGGATATTTTCAGTGTTCCTGGGTATAATGAAGGAGAATCCAGGTCCTCATCCTAGATGCTGCGATGGCGGATGGCATCAGGGCCATGTTAAGCTAATCGCGTGTGAAGATCAAAGGTCATACGACCTATATAAACTTGCTATAGGCAAATTATGGGAGGTATGGCCAGGTGCTAAGCTCGAGGTTGTTGCGAGGGAAGATATCCCGAGTAGACCGAGAACTCGCACCTGGATCCCAGCCGAATCCTCTAACCCTGATACGATTCTTCAAATCCCGCAAACCCGAACTTCCGACGCACAATTGGAAAGTCGCTAAGCTGGACGAGCCAAGAGGTCTTCTCAGATGTGCACTTATTGTCATCAATAAGGAATTTCTTGCTCCTTTGGCGAAGACATGCGTACTGCAAAGGCAAATCAGTTGAAATCCTTACACTCGCTTGTGCGCATCATTGAAAAATCTCTGATCATCAAAGAATATACCATGGTGGCTTTCCTTGACATTGAGTGAGCTTTTAACAATGTCAAACCAAAGGCAATCACAGACGCACTTGCAAATCTGAAGGTGGATACTTCGCTCGGAGTGTTGATCAATCAATTGCTAACACGCAGGATTATCAACACACAGCTGGGTGGAGCATCGGCCAGAAGACTTGCCTGCTGCGGAACACCCCAAGGTGGTGTTTTGTACCCCTCCTGTGGAATCTTGTAGTGAATGAGCTACTAGTGGACCTGGACAGGTCAGGCTGTAGAGTGATTGCCTATGCTGATGACATTGCGATTGCTGCGTCTGGCAAGCACCCAGACACTCTCAAGGAAATCCTCCAATATGCTCTCTCTCGGCTCACTAGGTGGGCCTCCAATTGTGGATTGGAGGTTAACCCTCATAAAACAGAACTTGTTCTCTTCACAAGGAAATATAAAGTTCCCCACGTAGACCCTCCTATGATTAATGGCACCAGTCTCACCTTCACTGTTAATGCAAAATACTTGGGGTCTTATTCTGGACAGAAAACTGAACTGAAAAGCCAATCTACTAGAACGCGTAAGGAAAGGCAATGTAGCTCTCTATTCCTGTAAAAAGGCTATAGGTAGGAGCTGGGGTATGAAACCTGAAATCACTCGCTGGCTTTACGTGTCTGTTGTCAGGCCCATACTACTCTATGGCATGATCGTTTGGTGGCCTGCCCTTGACAGGGCTGTTCACCTCTCTCAGGTAGCTAAAGTGCAACGATCCGCTTGCATGTGCATCAGTGGTGCACTAAGAACTACCCCCTCTGCGGCACTGAACATTATGTTCAACCTGTTACCCCTGGATATCCTTGGCAGACAGACTGCTGCCAGTGCGGCTATTCGTCTTAAAGCCTCCTCTCAGTGGTCTAGTTATCACATTGGCCACTCCTCGATCCTTGATCTTCTCAACTTCACACATGAAAACACGGACTACACACCACCGAAACTGAGATTTGACCGACACTTCCGTACGAGTATCCCTGAACGGGATGGGTGGGATGGCTCTCCCCCTGATGATGGAAATTCGGTGCGCTTCTACACAGATGGCTCTAAGACCGAAGGTGGGGTGGGCTGTAGTGTTTTCTCCGATAAGCTCAACCTGAGCATCTCGTTCCGCCTCCCTTATCATTGTAGCGTTTTTCAGGCAGAAATCATGGCGATTAAGGAAGCCCTGTCTTGGCTGAAATGTAATGTACTATCTGTCAGCGATATTAGCATTTTCACTGAAAGTCAAGCTGCTATCAAGTCCCTGTAATCGTGCTCCTTTACTTCAAAGACGGTCTTAGACTGCCGTTTGTCTCTTACAGAGATGACAGAGCAGTTCAACATTCACCTATGCTGGGTGCCAGGTCACAGAGACATTCCAGGAAACTGTAGGGCGGATGAACTCGCTAGACAGAGTACTACTCTAAGGATTCTGCCAGATAGGCAAGCCCTAGGTATGCCCCTCGCTATATGTAAGCATCTACTGAAGCTGAACGCTATTAGCAAGACCAACCTTAGGTGGGATAGTGGCTCTACGTGTCTCATTTCGAGGCAGATCTGGCCTAAGCTGGACCAGAAACGTAGTGCCGAGTTGGTTAAACTAAAGCGATTACAGATCAGCTGCGTTATCGGTGTCATCACCGGACACTGTCTAATCGGCCAACATGCCAAAAGACTTGGCCTCTTTTCCAATGACTTCTGCATGAGCTGCAGGGACGAGGAGGAGGAGGAAACCATCAAAAGCTCCGGTTGGTTTTATTAGTCCCTGAGTGGTCTAATGGTAGATCCTTGGCATCACAATGGACCTTTACTGGTCTAAGTGTGTCTGCATCGTGGTGCAGACAGGCAATCTAACCTAACCTAACCTTGGCGAAGACTAGAGGTATTGTCTATTACAATTTTGACCTTATTACCATCAAGGTCTATAAAAAGGACGAAGAGTCTGATTTGAGTTAATTCCCCCCCCCCACCGAGTTTATCATATTCCCTTCTTTGGATAGTGATGACTCTCAAGCGTCATTCCCTAATAATCCGTCTTGAGTCGATGAAGTCAAATTGTCTGACATGGAGATGGATGAAAATTTTGACAAGCTCGAGGGATGTGAAATGTAGGAACGCTTAGGTGTATTCAGAATTGAGCGTCGAGTAGAATCTTACATATTCGGAGTCCTTATGGCTTCAACTAGCATAGACTATGCTATATGGTGTTGAACAAACTTTTCTTTTCTTTTCCTTAAGGTACCTTCTAGTACAAGTTCACTCAAAGGTGCTGTAGGAGTGATTCTAAGAAATATACAGTTCCTCTAAGTTTCAGATTTTTGAGTTGAAGGGTTAAAAAATTAGAAGAACAAAACCTATATGTCTGATCATCTTTCCAAAAGTCTTATACACGCCATCGAAAAGTGCAATAAATTCTACATGGTCGCGTTTATAAGGCACAAAGTTATCGGCTTATATCTCTGTATCTATCTATCTATCTACACCGTTAGCTCTAAAACACTAAAAAATTTGTGTGAATCAGAAATTCATTGTTACTGAAGTTTTTGTTATCTTAAAAAGCAATGAAGGCTCTTTCAAATTGTATTGACTGATAGATACGTCTGGAGTCCTTGAAGAAATATTTGTTGTAACACATTACCAACAGAGAACGCTTGTGAACACAAATTCTCGATATCTTTTAACAGTGCTCCAACCTTTAGATAAGCAATTAGCAAGTATCCAGCGCATACGTATGTGTGTTGTATATATTGTAACTATATAACCACAATATTGTTGATATGATCGGCCTTGACATCTGCATTTCCAACGACAGTATATTTTACTTTCAGAGCGATTTACAGTCTAGCCTATTCAATTATTGAATTTTATTTGCCTCAGGCGCAGGCACGGTGCATTGTCTGACATTTACCCACATCACAAGCATCCTCGAGCAATTTGACAGCACGCTAAGCAAACATTCGGCCAATCCCAATCATTTGTTTCTTTTATATGCCAGACCAGATAATACTGTTTCGTTAATGGCCCAATTCCACTATCGGATCTTTACTTCATAACCTCAACTGTCAAAGTTCAAGTGACATCCCATTGGTTCGATCAGTCATTTATTCAGATTTCTATTCATAATGGGCATCATTTTCTGTATTATTTCTTAAATATATATATATATCTTCTTTTATTTGGGAGTCGACCATATTTTAAGTTTCGAAAATTCGGCGGTATTGTGAGACAACTGTCAGTTACTCGGAATGACATCTCGAGCCATAACGCAAAACGTCAAAATAAAAACTGAAAGTGTGAAAACTGAATAATTATAAACTCATATGAGTATTATAATATGAATTCTAAAACCCCAAGCGAAAGTATCTATAAATCTACAACACTTGGCTAAGTCAAATCAATCATCTGGTATAATTTGCAGAGTTCTGATTATTAGTCATTCACTTCCTAAAAATAGTTCGAATCCGCTTAACATAAATGAATCCATTCTCCATCTCATTTATGAAGCAAATCTAATATAGTTCCTCATATTGAATTTCGCCAATTAAACGAAAAGTCAAATTCGATTAATAATCATTTTGTCCAAGTCACATTCAATTACCATATCCACAGCCGGCCACTTTGACAGTTAGGCCACTTAATGAGTATGACATCGCATCGTCGTCATCGTACGATTAACATGATGGTCGACTAATTTCAAACAATATTGTCATCAAATCAAATCGATTCGATTAGCATAGGAAATTCAATCGAACAGAGCCAGTGATTATGATGTCGGGCTGTCAGTGGTGACATTTAATTTGCCCGTCGGTAGATGTGTGACTCTTAATTTCGTTTCATACTTTCACTTTCACTGTTTGAAATGTCATTTTTCGGCTATAAATCGGTTCTAGAAGGGAAGAGCTTTCCATATCGATGTCGATTAAGGTTATGTAACATCTAAGGTGACGTCAAGCGATTGAACTGAAATCCCTTTGCTAATATTAGCTTTGTTCCATCAAAAGAAGTGGCAAGTGGGCGAGGGAAGCACTTCAAGTGCAAGAACTTTCAAAAGAAACTCAACCATGATATGACATCAAGAAAAGATAAAGAAACCCCGCATGGAATTGGAATTGTTGTGTGCATTTCCTTAAATGGGAAATTTGGGTCAAGTACTGAACGCTGTATGTATACAGTTGGTGTCGTTCAGTTTTCAATTTATAAAGAAATATAACACACTGAACCAGGGTTCAGCACGGTAGGCTGGTGATGTGGTTGGGTTAGGCTTATATCGATCGCTTGCGGTCGACAATGATGATGATTTGGTGGAAAGGAACACCAGCGCGGTGGTGGTGGTGTTGTTTTACCACAACAACTGCAGCTGGGCTTGATAAATCGATGGAATCTCAAGATTTATTGTTATTTCTCTCAATTTTGTGATGAATTGATCGAGAGATAAAGGAAAATGATCACCGATCAGTGATCTTTTCAAGCTGCGAGAGCTTTGTATCTTTTTTCCAACCGCAGTTCGCTTTTTTTTTTGTCGAACCAACCAATCAACCACAGACAGTCGAAACACAAAAGTGGAACAATTCAGAGTCATTTTTTGTTGATTTCTAGTAATTTGTGCGATGATTGCTGGGCTGGACTCTGTGGGCCTAATATGGGTGAGGCTTATCCAAATAAAGCGCATTCACATCCCGGTTGGTCGTTAGGAGAAGCACCGCTCATCTTTAAATGAAAAGTGCAGAGAATATATTATGTTGTTTTCTTGGATGAAAATAAATTGATTCTTCCTTGATTAGAGTCGTCGCCTTCTTTGCCTAAACAAAGAAGTTCTCCGTCCGCATTGTTCTTGCAAGGTGTGGTTAGCAACGTCGACGCAGCGGCGGCATCTAGCCGCTTAAATCATAGATTCAGCTTTGCAAAGGCATCTTTATTATCGGTTCATCCACATGTAGGGTTAACAATGACGGTGTGAGGAGAGATGGGAATACATTCTATTCAGCTCTGTGTTGAAGCACTTATATGGCAATCAATGGGATTGTTCACGCCGCTTGATTCTGCCGATGTGCGGCGAATAAACCTATCTACGAGAGGTATTCTTGGAACTTAAGTTATTTTATTCATAGTCGTAGCTAGACGGTGTGTGTCTGATTAGGCGTATCTTTACAAATCCTAGGTGACGCGATTGGGATTGCAATGGAGTAAAAAGTTTTGATACGATGAAAGGAATAAAATGGAGAGGAGAAGGTGTGACTTTAATCAGAGAATTAAATTTGTTAAAGAAGTATGACTGATCAATCAGCGGCCCTAAAAGTTCCTGACTGCCCCAAGGGTGAATATAACGCATTTTAGAGGAAGATCTGCTCCTAAGACATCTGCCCTTTGGGAATGTTGCAATTCAATTTAAACACAAATAAATGGCAAGATCATACCCTCAGGATCTCAATCACCATTGAATACCGTGGTAAATCTTGTACTTCTGGGAAAGTCTTCTACCACATGGTTAATAGCTAGGATCGGCAACAAATCAGCTTCAGGTTTTAAGGCTTGCTGGTTTCACTATCGGTATCTCTACTGCTGATCGTGTAAAATTGTACCATGTTGCCATACTTGACACTAACGTGACATCTGTTAATGTTGATGCAATGTGAGTACACAGGGTAATCAGCTTTTCACGTGCGAGTAAACGTGACTAGTATTTACTAGTTTTCTCTAGTATGCGGTAGCGAACCCCACAGGCGGATCAGTAGAAATGCGATGAAGTGGGAGGGTTATGATCCCTTGTTTTCGAATCATAACCTCGCTGAAATAGGAAGAAGAAGATGCGGTATTTTCCATTTTTTTCATCAATTCTCTGTAGAAAATCAGAAATCTTAGCTTTTACTTGGTCAATTAGTAGATGAAGAATGCTGAACTATTTTGAAAAAAAAAAAAAACTAGAAAATACTTAAGGAAGTTGAAGAAGATTTTGATGATTTGACAATGTAATGACAGCCCAACCTCGTACATTAGTTGAGGACGAACATTTTCCAACTAATTGGAAAGAACCAAGCATGCTCTGGCAGTAAGCAGGGTCGTATTTTGAAGTTTATTGTGTTTCAAGAAGATCAATTCGTCATTATAGGAAGTGTTATGAAAGTCTATAGATATGCAAAGCATGGCAGTCTGTAGCTAAAGATATTTCTTGCCACTTAGTAGAGACGAACAACTCTTGAATGAGTCAATCAAAATGTGCATCTTAGGTAACAAAGTCAAGTGAAGCAGATTACTACATCAGTTAAATCGAGCGGGTACAATCGTTGCAAAAGCATTGACGACAGTCCAGTAAAGGGCTGAACAGAGCGTGCTTCTGTGACTGAAGTTCTAGCCTCGGCCAATCGTCACAGTTGTGCCGCTGAATGAACTTCGCGATACGTAACATAAATTCATATTTTCAATAAATTGTGCAAGCTGTTATTGGTTTCCTTAAATATAACATTTTGACAGCACGTGTCACTGTTACAGCTTCAGACACATATACACATTCTGATCAACCTCTTTTAAGAGAGAATTTTTTCTATTCCATTTTTCCCAGAGGCACATAACTGACGGGGCCTGCTAACAACAAAGTCGCACAAGCCATAAGGTCAAATAACAAGTGCTTGCGATGACACCATGATAAAGAAAACAAAAAATAGTCACCGCCCTCCAGTCTACTGGTGGAACGAGGAAATAGCCGAACTGCGGTAGCAAATGTCCATAAAGCGAGGACTTTATACACACGCTCCAGAACAGCAACTAACTGCTCCGTACTTCATGACCAATACAAGGCAGCATGGAAAGAGCTTAAAATTGCCATTCAACAAAGTAAAAAAAGGATGTTTCCTGGAGTTATGCAGCGAAGAAAATAAAAATCCCTGTGGCTTGGCCTACAAAGTAGTAATGAAAAAGCTCTATTACTCTCTAGTTACTGCAAATGAGAATTGATCAACATATGCAACAAATTTGGGGATAAGAAGACACAAGGTCCTGAGGGCATTCCAAATATAGCTCTCAAAACGGCATTCACAGCGTGCCCAGATATGTTCGTAGAAATGTATAATGCGTGCTTGAAAGAAGGAGTTTCTCCAGAACAGTGAAAAAGGCAGAGCCTGGTACTACTCACAAAAGGTGATAAGCCACCAGAAGAACCTTCATCATACCACCCGCTGTGCATGCTAGACACAGCAGGAAAAGTTCTGGAACGAATCATTTGCAACAGATTGGAAACCGCGATACAAACTGCAGGAGGGGTTTCGGAACACCAATACAGCTTCCAGAAGGCATGCTCAACAGTAGATGCGATCAGATTAGTGGTTGAAACTGCACAAAAAGCGATAGAAGGCAAGAGGTGGAAAGGGGTTCCAAGAAATATTGCTTAGTAATAACCCTGGATATCAAAAATGCATTCAACACTGCAATATACTAGAGGCACTTAGAAATTTACGAGTCGCAGCGTATCTCTTAAAAATCGTGACGAATTACTTCAAGCGCAGTGTCTTAACCTACGACACAGACAACGGACCCAAAGAATACAAGTACTACAAGGGTAAGTGCTAGGTCCCTTACTCTGGAATGTCATGTACTATGGAATATTGCGTCTTCCAATACCCGAGGAAACAAAATTAATCAGTTTTGCGGACGACATTGCAGTCGTCGTAACTGGCAAACTACTGGAAGAGGTTGAGCAGATACGCAACTCTACAATTAGGACCGTACGGAACTGGCTGATTTCGGGTGGTCTTACGCTTATAGAACATGAAGCGGAAACAGTTCTTATAAGCAGCAGGAAGAAGGAGGAAACGAAAATATTACTGTGGGTAGCCACACAATAACATCGAACAAAAAACAAATAAATAAATATTTGGCGCAACAGCTCTTTAAAGTGCCAGGGCCTAGCTTCTCGCAGCCATTCATGTTGTGTGCGTTATATTTTTCACACGAATGGAAGGGACCTACAGTTTAATGCCGAATCCGTATGGCGATTTGAGAAGCTTTTTCGTGACAACAATACTGTCGGATGTTTGTCAGACGCTCGCGAGAGGTGGGACCGCGAAAAACTTTTTGGTGTTTTCTGGGATTCGAACTCGGAACCTCATGCGTAGTGATCCGACACACTAACCACTTACGCCACGGCGCCTACCCATCACATCGAAGCCCAACATAAAATACCTCGGGTTCATACTGGATTCAAGGAAGCAACGAATACCAGTGCTGCTCTCACACGAATCATGTATATATACGTACAGGAGGCCCTAGGCACAGTCAAAGATTACTTTTGGCCAGAGCGTCTATAATCCTCTACGCTGCACCAATCTGGGCGAGAGCCATGAGGATTAAAACAAACAGAAGTAAGATTGCCTCAGTCTACAGAAGATGTACATTAAGAGTATTCTGCGCATACCGTACCACCTCCAGCGATGCAGCCTAGGTGATAGCAAAAATGCTAGCAATAGACATTCTGGCAGAAGGGCAGCGACAACAATATGAATTGAGACGCTCAGGACAAGAGCAAACTGCTCCAACCAGGAGAACCCAGCAGATGTCACTAAGGGTATAGAGCATAGGAGAGTGGCAAAGAAAGCTGGAAGACATCCGAAAAGGGTAGGTGGACGCATGAGCTTATACCCCAGGTTAAACCATGGAGGGCATGGTGAAGTAGGGTTTCACCTAACCTAGCTGCTGACAGGTCATGGAATATCAGCCTCTAAGCTATAAAATTGAGCTGAGTCGAACCAACATACTATGCACAGTACTGTTCTGAAGCACTCTTTTGAATCGACTCAATGATGTGAGTGAGTGAATGAGTCGGTTTTTTGTAAAATGAGCTTACCTACGATTTTTTTGAGGTCAATAATCAATCCTTACCTGAAATAAAAAATAAAAATAAATTATGTTTAGTATGTTATATAGGTATTTGTTCAGAAATTGTTTTAATTGATGCAGTTGTATGTCTCTGATTAATTTTGATGATTAAATTTAGTGAGGCAAGAGTGGAGTATTTTTAACAGCTTTGCACATAAAATAAAAAAACAAAACAAAAATTGTCCACAGCGAATATCCGGTTGAATATTATGTATTCCATTTTGTTAGATTATTTATTTTAATTCCAAGGGTCGTGAATTTCGGAATCACTTTCCAACTATCACATCGGATTTGGAGTGTAAGAAACTTGGCGATTGTCCAGGCATCTGCTCGATCTGCTCGGCATTGATTGTGCATGATCGCCTAGCGATCTTGTCAGATACTAGGATGCCTATTAAACATTTTGAGGGCAAGGTTAGTCTTTTGGCAGACTGTTCATATCATTTCAAACGGGAAAGGTCAAAGAGTAGGAATAAACAGACCTTGTTGATCACTTACGCGCTTTATTCTTCAATAGTTCTCGCTTAATATACACAAATTTTAATACAGATCGATCATACTAAAATGTATGTACGTATGGGATGGTATCGAGCTTTCAGAATGGTTTTCCACAAATGCAAGAGTCAAGAAGAGTACAAGTTCAGTCCGCTATTATTTAGTTTATACTTAGATGATCTACAGCAGCGTTTTGCAGACAGAGGTCCTAGCAGTGACAATAGCAGCCTATGAGGCTGCTATGAGGGCAATACCACGAGAGGATATCAACTTTTTCATCGACAGCCAGGCGGCGATAGAAGCAATATCTGCTATAGAAATAAAATCGATACTTGTGAAGTGTTGTAGAGAAGAGCTCAAGGTTCTTGGAATACAGCACGAGGTAAAGCTCTGCTGGGTCCCTGGTCATGAAGGGATACCAGGGAATGAGAAAGCAGACGAACTGGCTAGAGGAGGCTCAGCACTAAACTCGGACCAATCCAACCCCTCAGTAGACATCCCGCCTTGCACGCTCAAACTCGAAGCAGGGAACAAAGTCCTAATGGAGGCAAACAACAGGTGGACCTCTTTAGATACTTGTGTCACCACGAGGAAGCTATGGGCTGCATTCGACAGAGCAAGAACCAATACACTCATACAGAGGGATAGAAAATCGCTCTCTACTCTAATGGGAGTCATTACGGGGCATAACACTATGCGATACCACATGAAAAAGCTACGTGTGACGAATGAAGACCTTTGTAGAGGCTGCAGTGACGTGGAGGTTCAGGAAGACACCACTCACTTTCTTTGCTACTACCCAGGCCTCTTTCATTTAAGAAATAAGTTCCTTGGACATTACTTCTTTGAGGATTTAGACGAGTTGTCTAACAGACCGATAAACGACACCGGAAACTTAATTAAATACTCTGGATGGTTTGTATCTCGGGCACAGTAAGAACTAAATGCTTTCTTTAGGATATGTACAAAAGATGTTTTATTTTTTGCTTTTCACGAGGAAGGGATTCTCTGATCTATCTTTTTTCCCCATGGGTATCATGATGGGTCTATATTAAACTGAGTGTGGTGTAGAGGTTTTCTATCCCCTACACCAGCCCACATAACTAACTTAGTCTAGATGATCTAGCATCCTACTTACCAGGTGAAATTGAGTTCGAGGACTGTATCATCAAAGTACTCTTCTATGCTGACGATATCGTCATTCTCGCAGAATCGCCAAACATGTTGCAGCTTATGAGTAACAAGGTGGAGGAGTGTTGCAAGCTATGGAACCTTAGTGTTAACACCCCTAAATCGAAAGTCTTGATATTTCGAAACAATTCGGGAGGATACGCCAGAGAGGAGAAAAGGCGGTTTGCTCATGAGCAGCTGGAAGTAGGCAAGCAATATCGCTACCTAGGAGCAACACACCAAAACTATCGTACGCAAGTCACCTAAAGGAGTCGAAAAGAGCCACAAGCATCACTTGGAAATTGGAAGAAATTACCGCAACAAGATGAGGTAATATCTAATGGCAGTACCGCTGGGAGAATGGTAGAAGTGTGTAGGCTGTGAATTAGTACGTAGGCGCAATCCTGGCATCGATTATTCGGGTTTGCGAATCGTGCATGCTAGTAGCCCAGGCTACTAGTATCTTAGGAAGATTACCACATCCCATGGTGCAAAAAAAAAAAAAGTCATTGCTGGCGTCTCCACTGATGCAAGGCAAAGCTCAGCTTATCAGGACAACACAGAAGGATGATTTATTGTTCAAATGAATCTTGGATGAATTCACTAAAATCCATTTGCTTTCCTTTCAAATCCAATAAGCCATTGTTGACTTAGGGCTGTGTAATTACCCTTTAATGGTTCACCTCCTTTCTGACAGACCTCGAATGCTCAGTTCCTGTAAGAAGTGGAGCAATTTTTAATACACATGAACTTTCTCCGAGAAATGCAGATCATAACAGTGAAAACCGAACCCAAATTCGTTCAGTGGCGCTTGAGATTAGCGTAGTCATACATACAGACGTCTTCTTTTTGTAGTATGTAGTGATGATGATGATTAAGTGATGATTTAAGAGAACAAGGCAAGTTTCGTGAAAACCAAGTCTTGACCTGAAGCTGTTCCTTTTTGTAGTTGGGCCCCTTTTCCTCCAGAGAGGGCGTGGCTCTTATGGTGTTCGCGCATTTCTGTACTTTGTTTAGGTCAAATAGAAAATTGTTTAAAATAACTTTTCACTAATCAATCAGGCTGTAGTCTTTACTGCATCTATCTAGTGAGTCCTTTTAGGTTTAAACCTTTTCAAAAGTGTACCAAATAAAGTTTCTGAATAAAAGCCCCCCTAAAACCATTACTAAGACCATCTCTGTAAGAGGTCTTATCTTGACTAAAGAAAAACGTGATATCCGCTAAGGATATCCGTATCTTTTCAGATAACCAAGCTGCAATCAAATCCTTGGAATCGATCTCTATAAATTCAGTAATAGCACTAGACTGCCATTCGTCTCTTAAGGAGATGATGGAGTAGATTAATATTCACCTCAGTTGGGTGCCGGGGCATAGGGATATTCCGGGGAATTGTAAGGCTGATGAACTCGCCAAAATAAGAACGACTTCCTTCCAAAGAAGGATAATCTAGATATACCGATCGCTACTTGCAAATTTAAATTCAAGCTTGATGCAGTCGAAAGAACAAACCTTAGGTGGACAAGAGGGACAACATGTCTAGCGGTTAGGCAGATTTGGCCCAAGTTGGATCTGAAACGCTACAAGAAATTTACCTCGATTATCGATTAAAAAAAGTAAACAAATATTTGGCGCAACAGCTCTTTAAAGTGCCAGGGCCTAGCTTCTCGCAACCACTCATGTTGTGTGCGTTATATTTTTCACACGAATGGAAGGGACCTACAGTTTAATGACGAATCTGAACGGCGATTGGAGAAGCTTTATCGTGACAACAATACTCTTGGATGTTTATCAGACGCTTGCGAGAAGTGGGACCGTGAAAAAACTTGTTGGTGTTTTCTGGGATTCGAACTTGGAACCTGATGCGTAGTAATCCGACACACTAACCACTTACGCCACGACGCCCACAATCGATTGGATATTAGTTCTATTATAGGTGTAATTATAGGACACAATTGATTTTTGCAGAAGTTGCATGGAACGAAGAAGAGGACGAAACAATTCCTCACCTTCTTTGTGCCTGTCCAGCTCTCTCCAGTAGAAGAAAGCTTCACCTAGGAGCTCTCTATTTTAATGATTTAGGCGATCTGATAGATTTAGACATCAGGAGCCTCTTTCGCTACATTAGAAATTCTAATTGGTTCTAACGAGTAGGCTGGGATTACATGATCCTTCGTGGTACCACAGCGGACCTTCCTTGGTCTATGTGCGTTGGCGTAAGCTGGCAGCTTCTTCAACCTAACCTAACCTTAAGTTTCTGAATTGCAATTAAGAATGTTTTTCTTCTGACATTCGAGTTGTACTGACTTGATGATTTCTCCCAACCCTAACAACGTTGATTAACTTATTGATTGAAGTTGACCACAAATTACAATTCACGACCTACTTATTTGTTTGAACATATTCCACATAAATTTATTTTGAACACCATAAATGGAAACATCTTGTTGTCGACGAACGCCCAGTGTGATCCAATTCAAACTTGAAATGTGATACTTACGAAAATTTCCATTTTCTACTAGTTAGCTTAAGATCTATGTATCTGACAACATACCAATCTTCAAATTGTTTTTTAATTCTCCTTAACACAATTTTTATGTGTGTTTCTCCCCTTGACCGTGAGAAGTTTGCACAGCACTATAACCTTTTCGACCATATTCAGCTGCGCAATTCAAAATCAGCACACAGTCATCAATGCCAGGCGATAAAATTTATGATATCGCAGACATTAAAGTAGCTTTTGTGTATCTATATACAATCTAAACCGAACCCAATACGATCCTCTGTTCAGTGAACAAAGAACACCCATTACAGACTGAGTCTGCACCTAATCCAAAGGGATCTCTATCTTTCACCCACCAACCACCATCTCGAGATCTCAGATACTTTCCATATAAAAGTTTATCGAACCTAATTTCGTATTCATAACGTGTGCTCTCAATTCGTTCTGACGTCTCGCCGCGGCACACTATCATCGGAGGTCTTCTCAGAATGCCAAAACGCTTGTGTTTTCGAGTCTCATACGAGTATTTTGTTTTTTAATATTGATATGCTAATTTTTTTTGCAAACATGCTCCTCAATCGGCGGTTGGCATCGGCTACTAAATTTGGACGAACAATTTGAATTTCATAATTTTTTGGTGTAAACTTGTTAAGTGCTCGGCTGCACCGATCATATCGGCGATCATATTGGATCGTAATTGCTGTGATTATTACGGTAAACGTAAAGTAATTCAGAATTGAGTGGCGTTTAAGAAATGAGTTCCGTATTTCAGGCACGTTCTGGGTTTGCAGATAAAGGCTGTTCATAAGGCTTCAGAGGTTGTTGGCCAAAAATGTTATACTCACGATTTTTTTGTGTAAACAATGCCACATGAAATTAGAGCCACGACAAATGGACATGGACATGGACTTGTCTAACGGTATGTGATTGTATCTTATAGCTGCTTGCTTATGCGCTTATGCGTGAGATTATGAAATTTAATACAAAAAAAAAAAAAACAAAGTTGCCAGTCCTTCTTGACCGATTCGGGGAACCTCATCGCAGTGAGAAGTTTTGTTTCGTGTTTTGCTCGAAATATTCGCTTGGACTTTGTGTGATGGGAATACGAATGGGTGTTTGGGGACACAAATAACATTCGCTTCTGAGAATTTATTAAAGCTTAAAAGATGATTCACTGATATCAGGGATATCTCAAAATGTACGTAATTGGGTACTGATTATTCCGCAATTACTATTCTGTACTCGACTTTGTTTATACAATAAAATTCTTGTCAAAGTGGTGCTTTCAGAGGAACATACATTCCTGGAAGTTTGTATGTAAATTCCAAACGGATTAGGGAACAATGTTAAGGCAAAGTAGGTAATCTTGGGCTGTAGGTTGAAGTCAAGTTGGAAGCTTAAGTGCCACTCGATGAGTACTGTATCTGGAGTCTTCTTTTCTTTGAAAGCCAAACGATGAGATGAAAATGAAAGGAAGTTTTGTTAAGTGAACTAGAGGCGTTCCAACTAAGGCTTTTACAGTGTTACGAGTGCAGATGGAGAGAAGGTAGCAATGCCATTAGCTTGAGAAGTAAGAGTTTTATAGGCTAAAACTCAATGTTCAACAAACTGCCTACCTACCTAGTATGCTGTGCGCTAATAAGGACGCATTTACGAAGCACTTTCAAATACAACTTTTGCCTTAAGTAAGGGCCCTGAATGGTGTAACGAAGGGTTATTTCCACCAAGAAACTTCTCCAATGTCCTAGGGGATAATGTCCGTTTAGCAACAACTTCTATTTTTCTTCCTTCCCTCTTTTAGTAAAAGAGGACGGATCAGTAGTCAATATATTTTTTTGTCGGGATCGGAAAAGCTCGACTGGAGCACTCAGGCGCAATTGGTCCATTGTACTACCAGAGAGCAAATCCTGATTTACCTATTTTATTGGAATTTCCTTGTTTTGGTAAGAAAGCCAAGCAAGCACTTCAGTGATGAGGAGCTTACAGTACCAGTACTCACCACATCAGCACCGAGGATCTGCCACCTGATACGAGCAAAGGTCGGACACTCACAGAGATAATGCTCCGCGGTGTCGTCACTCTCTCCACAAGCGTCGCAGATTTTAGTGTCACTTAAGCCCCAACACGTTAAGGTGTTTGGGAAGAGCAAAGTGGCCTGTTAAGACGCCAATAAGTTGTTTACAGTCTTTTCTGCTGAGAGACAGCAAGAATGCCGCTGATTTCTTACAGACGTCCGGGAGCATACGTTTAGCCAACCTGCATCCTGGAGAGTCATGTCACACACAATTGTGCTCGTGAGAGACCCAAACGTCAATGGAAGCCCTAACCGAGGACGCAGGGAGACCCAGCGCGGGTTCAGGACCTGAGAAAGCATTTATTTTATTTTTCGTGACCTGGGTCGCAGATAAGTTTTTGGTTTCACGAACTATTTTGGAAGTGGTTAAAGGGTTAAGCAAGGCCTTAAGCGCAGCCTGACTGTCACTACAGACAGAAATGCTACGTCCCTTCCACCTGTTCTTCACAACATAGCAACATAGTTCATGGCCATTAGGATTGCATAAGTTTCCGCTTGAAAACGCATATCTGCCAAAGAGAAATGAAGTCTAATGTTGCCGACTCCCACGAAGACACCAGCGCCAGACCCTTGACTGGTTTTGGAACCGTCCGTGAAAATAGGACTACATTCCATTCCCGGGTCAGACTCTGGCTGAAGCCAATCCCAAATGGAAGGAAAGTCGACTCTGAATTTGCGCACCAGCTGAAGTTCTGGTGTCATTGCATCAGACGGCATATCCATAAGTCCAGAGTTGTAAAATAAGTGTCGCGCAAGTTCATCAAAATTCTAGTGTGGAGTACATCAAGCGGTTAGTGTGTCGGATCACTACGTATGAGGTTCCAAGTTTGAATCCCAGAAAACACCAAAACGTTTTTTCACGGTCCCACCTCTCGCAAGCGTCAGACAAACATCTGAGAGTATTGTTGTCACGAAAAAGCTTCTCAAATCGCCGTTCGGATACGGCCCTAAACTGTAGGTCCCTTCCATTCGTGTGAAAAATATAACGCACACAACATGAGTGGTTGCGAGAAGCTAGGCCCTGGCACTTAAAGAGCTGTTGCGCCAAATATTTGTTTTTTAGTACTAGCTTTGACAAAGCAGCCCATGATATAAGTACAAGGGGAGGTAAGTTCAGCAAAGCATCAACAGCAGAGCCAGGCGTACTCGGAAAAGCTCCCGTGCAGCCGAGAAAAATCATATTTTTAGGTAATTCGACAGTAGATCCGACGCCAGTAGTTCCATCAGTTATAGGTTAGGTTAGGTTGGAGGGAAATGCACCCAAGTGCTTATCACGGGGGCCCTTCGGCCCATTGTGTTTCCTTTTATAGTGTAGAAAATATCCTTAAACGATTATCTCGCGGTCGGTTCTGTTCTGAACCAGCCTGTACTCTTTATCAAGCCTATCATGGTCCTTAGTGGGACTTGTATGAGATCCCCTAGTTCGTCAAAAATCCTGTTTCCCCTATGACTGAGGTGGCGGTTTTGAAGAATTGGGCAACCGCATAGCAGGTGTTTGATGGTTTCTGTCTCCTCTATATCTTGACAGCTCCTGCAATGGTCGGGTGTGTTGACACTTAATCTAGCAGCCACTACCCCTATCGCGCAGTGTCCATGTGAGTTTCTTTGGTATTTATCGCCAAAAGGCTTTTTGTTCTGTTTTCATCCACTGTCGGCCATAAGCTGTGGGCGCCGTGGCGTAAGTGGTTAGTGTGTTGGATCACTACGCATTAGGTTCCAAGTTCGAATCCCAGAAAACACCAAAAAGTTTTTTCACGGTCCCACCTCTCGCGAGCGTCTGAGAAACATCCGAGAGTATTGTTGTCACGAAAAAGCTTCTCAAATCGCCGTTCGGATTCGGCATTAAACTGTAGGTCCCTTCCATTCTTGTGAAAAATATAACGCTCATAACATGAGTGGTTGCGAGAAGCTAGGCTGTTGCGCCAAATATTTGTATTTTTGGCCATAAGCTGCAAGATATGATACAGTCGTTTCTGGCGGACCATGCGGAGTTAATCAGTTCTCTGGCTTTTAGGTCTATTTTCCTTTTCAGTTGACCAATTGGAGTTTTTACTGACAACCGAGTATGTTGAAAATCCAATGCTGATCCCTTTTTAGCTAGTTCATCTGCTGTCTCGTTTCCTTTTATATTGCTATGTCCGGGAACCCAGCAGAGAGTTACGTCATGGGTGTTGCATATTCTGTTCAACGTATTACGGCATCTGAAAACAGTTTGTGATCTGACTTCCTCGCTGTCTAGTCCATCAGTTATACCGGCTCAACAGACATCGAAGCCTGGGGTGAAGCTTAAGCCTCATGTGATTCGGCGCATCCTTAGAAATCTGGACTGCAAAAAAGCCACTACACCAACCGGAATACCAGCCATAGTCCTCGAAAACTGTGCATCAGAACTAGCACCGATTCATTGCGAGCTTTATCTATGCCCAACTCACAGAAAACTTTCCCATAGTGCTAGAAAACTGCGCGCATTCAACCGATTCTGAGAAAAGAACCGCCCCATACAAAGCCATAATCGCCGATATTATCAAATATATAAAGAGTCATGGACTAATGAGTGACCGGGAGTATGGTTTTCGTAGATGTTGTTCACCAGGAGACCTGCTGAGTTACGTAACCCATCTATGGAGCTCAGTAAACAACGTGGTGACTCTCGATTCGGTTGCACTAGACATCTCAAGAGCGCTTGATTGAGTCTGAAATAGGGTTCTACTAAACAAACTAGCTTCGTATGGACCACCACAACAACTCTGCGGATGGATGGCAAATTTTTTTTTAGAACAGATCAATTCCGGTTGTTGTCGCCGATGCGTATTCCGATACTTCTTCTTCTTCCTTTTATCAGCGAGGTTGTGATCCGAAAATAAGGGATCATAACCCTCCCACTTCACCGCATTTCTACTGATCCGCCTGTGGGGTTCGCCGAAGCGTATTCCGATACATTTGCTTTTAATGCTGGAGTGCCTCAGGGATCCACTCTTTCTCCAACATTATTTTTACTTCATATTAATGATCTACTAAGATCAACCAATAATACAATTTTAAGTTTCAATGACAGCAAAACATCATCATTAGTGCTCATGTGTGCACACAATTAACGAAGATCTACGGAAAATCTTGCAATGAAAAAAACCACACCTTGTGGAGTTCAACGCGAAGAAAACAGAATCCACCACCTTTCCAGGAAGAATATGTACATCTACTGTTCCCCAGCTCAAAATGGATAAGTAAATAAGCGAACACTGGGTGTCACAGTAAACTCTGGAGTAAAATGGCATGACCACATAGCATCGCAAGCAGCATCGCAAAATTACCATCCACGAAGATGAGTTTCAGAGTAAAGAAGTATTTTACACCGCCACAACTTTTTTTTATACAAAGCACAAGTAAGACCGGGGGTTGACTACTGCTCTTATGTATGTTTGAAGCTCGGGCCCAAAACACTGTCTAAATCTACTTGAAAGCATCCAGAGACAAGCATTTTGCTTAATAACCTTCAATCGTTGGCAGGTAGCAAACTTATTACTTTTCTACAGATACTACCATGATATATGTTCGAAAGATATCAACAGAATGATCCTAAGAAACTCGACCTTTCAACGTCCTACCATGCAAGCACACTAGAGCACTCAAGTTTCATATTCACATGATTCTATCAAAATTCATTTTCTCACACGACAAGCAAACTTTGGAACTTACTACCAGACGAAATATTTTCAGAAAGCTATAATCTGCAACAATTTGAATATAGAATTAAGAGACATCTGCAGGCATCTCAGGGCGCTCACTTAGCGGTATAGGGATGCCGCCTTTGCTCGTATTAGGTGGCAGATCTCCAGTGCTGATGTGGTGAATGTTGATACTGTAAGCTCCTCATCACTGAAACGTTTTCTACGAAAGACAAGAAACTTCCTGTAAAATGGATAAGATAGGGTTTTCCTCTCTTATAGTACAATGAACGCGTTTCCTTCCCCGACAAAATAAAAGCTCAGTGACTCGTGGAATCATATCGATGTCGAAGGGAACTCAGACTTATTACGAGGCCACCATACGAAACAAATCCGTTGAAGGTAAAGCAAACCAATTGCAAATCAATCTTACCTTGCACATTGCATCCTTTGTCCTTCGAGGACAGTAGTACGAGTAGTTTAGACAGTACGACCTGCTTTCGACAGCTCAAGAGTTTGGCGGAAACCAGGGACCAAAATTGCGAAAGTGCCAAACATCAAATGAATAACAACACAAAAATACAAGTGAGTGCCGTCGATTTTCGTTTTTGGCAAATTGACAGAAAATCTTTGACCATGTTACTGCATTAAATTCTGTGTAAGGCTTGGTGAATACTAAGCGGGAACGATCCGCAAGATCCAACGGGCGTTCAGAAATGAACCAATGCAATGGGATTCATGCAATTCAAGAAAAAGCAAGGCAGATGCGCAGCAATGTTAAAGACATGCTGATCATCTTCCGTGACTTCAGTGGGGCGGTTCATTATGAGTAAGCTTCACACGGCACAACCGTCACCATTGAGTACTACCAAGAGATTCTATGTCGCTTTTTAGGCGCTGTGAGATGCAAACAGCCGGACCTGTGGGCAGCAGACAATTAGCAATCTCATCAAAATAACGCAACTGCTCATTCTTCGCTTTTGATACAGAGTTCCCTGGTCAAACATGAGACACATATGCTTCGCCGGGCTCACCACTCTTCCGACATGGCTCCGCGTGAGTTCTGGCTTCCCCTAGCTGAAAATTCCTCTGAAAGGGACCAGACTTCAGTCCAAGATGACATCGAGCAGAATGCGACGAACCAGCTGTGCATCATCTCAAAAGAGGCCTACCCTGCGCTGCTTCCGACAGTGGCAAAACCGTTGGGAGAAGTGTATGAACTCAAGGGAATCAGAATCCGCCTCCCTGATAACAGTAGCGTTTTTCAGGCGGAAATCATGGCGATTAAGGAAGCCCTGTACTGGTTAAGGTGTAATGTATTATCTGTCAGGGATATTAGCATTTTCACTGACAGACAAGCGGCAATCAAGTCCCAGGAATCGTGCTCTTTCACTTCAAAGGCCGTCTTAAACTGTTTGGCCGTTTGTCTCTTACGGAAATGACAGAGCAGTTCAACATTCACCTATGATGGGTGCCAGGCCACAGAGACACTCCAGGAAACTACAGGGCGGTCGAGCTCGCTAGACAGAGTACTAGTCTAAAGATTCTGTCAGATAGACAAGCGCTTGGTATGCCCCTTGCTACATGCAAGCATATACTAAAGCTGAACGCTATTAGCAAGATCAACCACAGGTGGGAAATTGGCTCAATGTGTATATATCGTACATATAGAGGCAGATCTGGCCTAAGCTGGATCAGAAACGTAGTGCGGAGTTGGTTAAGCTAAAGCGATTACAGATGAGCGGCATTATAGGTGTCCTCACTGGACACTGTCTAATAGGCCAACATGTCAAAAGTCTTGTCCTCTTTTCCAACGACTTCTGCAGGAGATTTAGGGACAAAGAGGAGGAGGAAACCATCCTTAACCTCCTGTGCAGATGTCCTGCTCTATTGCGTGAAAGAATGCTCCATCTAGGGGCATGTCAAAAGACTTGTCCTCTTTTCCAACGACTTTTGCAGGAGATTTAGGGACAAGGACGAGGAGGGAACCATCCTTAACCTCCTGTGCAGATGTCCTGCTCTATTGCGTAAAAGAATGCTTCATCTAGGGGCTCCTTTCCTTGATGATCTCGGCGATTTGGCGTCCTAAAGCGTCATGAGCATCCATCGCTTCATCAAAAGCTCCGGTTGGTTTTATTAGTCCCTGTGGATCTTTACTGGTCCAAGTGTGTCTGCACCGTCGTGACAGTCAACCTAACCTAACCTAACCTAAGAGAATCAGGTAGTTTTTGAACGCGCCTCGTATAGTTAGGCTCAGTTAGGTGAAAACGGAAAAGAAAAGAGAAACTGTAGCGAGCAAGCTAGCAAGAAACATCGACTGCGCATCTGTGGATACTATAATGAAGTCAGTCTTGCTACTCCTTAAAGTAGCGACGCGTTTTATGGAATTCCCCAAAGTTTCGCTTAAGAAGGGACATCAGAAGCCATCTGTCAGACTCTTTTCAGGACTTCAAGCTCTTGCCTTTTTGAGCCAAAGTTGATTGGAAACTATTTAGGTATTTCCAGCAGCATACAGAGCCATGCTTACTTGGTTACAGGGACATGAAGGCAATAGGGAATTAAGTACGTGACATGTCAACACAGAGCATACACAAGCTTTTTGTTAAGGGTGTCACTTCCCATCACGAAATCAACCAATCATCCCTTAGAATGATCAACACGTTTCAGCATACCCTTTAAGCGCGTCTAGAGCTTTGTTATCCTTTCATATCCTAGGAGTAATGGAAAGGGAATTGCATAGGCGTTGGCGAATGTACTCATATCTATTTCTATTTGTTTGATGACTAACTCTTGACTCGCCTCCAGAAGAAGATCGCACTCTTCTTCTTCTTCCTTTTTTTATTAGCTAGGTTATGATCTGAAAATAAGGGATCATAAGCCTCCCACTTCACCGCATTTCTACTGATCCGCCTGTGCGGTTCGCCTATTTGACCTCAGAAAATATCGAATTTGGATCACTCGGTTACTGAGGCCAATGAAATGCCGATGTCATCGCATTTGTCTGATCTAGGCGTTTATAGGCCTGGAGTGGAATCCTCTAAGGTGATAGTTGATTGTTGACGATCACAATCATCCCTTTTGCTCTCTCTAAGTTGACCATCAGTGTGATCATCACCCTTTTGCGATCGTTTTTGTGTGACTTTGTTATCGTTTTACGGAGAGCTTACAAAGTGTGATCATCAATTTTGACTGTCAAAAGTGTGACTATCAACTATCACCTTAGAGGATTCCACTCCTGCCTTTCCTACATCGCGCTACTTGCACTCTTGATATACGGATAGTTGATGCCTTTACAACTTTGTAGTTTATGGTTTTTAACATTCCTATATTCCTATGATATTTCTATGGAAAAACTCCTAGCGTCACACTAATTGTTGGAACGTTCAAATTCTTTGTCCTAATTGCTCCCGAGTGCCAATGAAACTATAGAATACGAAATCAATTCCAGCGAAGTGATCAAACATCCGCCAATCAACCTGCACATTGTAGATCGCACCGAGCGCAGTACAAACGCTTTGTTATGTTCCACGGAGTGCTGCACCAAGTAATCAAATCCCGCAGAACCATAAAAGTGCATTGAAACGCATTCATGCCGCCGCCAGTAGGTTCGCATATACTCGCACTCCTCCAGATACAGCCGCCAGCCGCCACGACTGAAACAGATTCCCCCCAGCAGCGGGTTTGCTTTCCCAACTGCCGACTCACATTACAACATCTCGAGCATTAGTGGAGCGCTGTTGCGCGTTCATGACGACGCATCGGAATTTCTAGGCAACAGAAATGGCATTTGGCATTAAATTGATTCCATTGTGATTGAATGCAAACGCATGCCATTGCAATGCAAGTGCGCCAGAGCCAAGAGTATCTACGAACGCGCACAGATGCTGCTGCTGCTGATGCTGCCTCTCAAGTGTTTCGGTTTTCCCAGAAGACAGGGGCCCAGCAAAAGGGCAGCAGCAATTCAAAATAGAATCGAGCTAGGGATAGAAAATTATATTGTTGGATGCTACTGCAGGTGTTTGCGCCTGAAACTGTAAGGGTTCTCTGCTCGCGCATAATATTTTCAGACTAACGAACGCACCGCGTCCGGGCAGAACCATGTTCGTTTTATTGTTATGATAATTCGGGCTAGAATCTGAGATCGGCAATCCGCGATCGGCAAATTCAATGTCGTACTGCATTGAATAAATATTTCATGGGATTTTTTGGCATATGTAGATGGATTGCTGCGCATAGTGATCGAGTTGGCTAGGAGTTGGCATTATAGCTTTCTCTTTGGCGCGCGCACCAGATCGTCACCTTGAACTCAATCGGGAGGCAGTTATAGTCTCACTGTTGAAGTGATTTTTTTTTGCTCAAACAGATTTATTGATAGCATCAGCGTGGGAAGAGTTTGATATTCAATTCAAGTGAAACGCATTTTAAATTAGACATAGTGATGGAGTTGGCTTAGTTTTCGATTGGAATAAGCAAACGCGTCAAGGCATGCATTGGAGGGGTGTGATTTGGGAACGATAGTCAATAGAGTTCTGGTGGACTATGTAATAGAGCCATTAGAAGGAGCTACACAGGTTGAAGTGTGCAACAGGAGTCATTCGTTTTGAGATAGAGTTGCATGGCTAAGGACCTAAATTAATAAATCGGACGCTAAGCAACTAATCTTTGATAGAGCAATTCAAAATTAAGACAAAACAGGGGTGGAAACCTTACATCGTTTTCAAGTAAACCTCTGAAAAAGGGAGCTTATTCTGTAAAATGGGACCAAAGCAAGACCGTCTAAGTAGAGGAACGTTTGTCCTTTTAAATGAGTCGACTCATTCTGACTTACTCACTTTATGAATTAACTCACAACGTTCGACATTTATTTATTATTTTTTTGACTGCTTTTGGTGCATACATACATATATATCAAATATCTCTGAAATTCATTAATGTACCATGTACTTTCATCAACCGATTCAGTAGCCTTCTATTGCCTCATTGTCCTGTGGATTTTGTACCTACACCACCTCAACTGAGACTCTTCAACCCCTTTCCATTTTATTTTTATAATCTCCCCTCCAGAGAAGAAGTTATACTCGTATGCTTGCGGATAGATACCTCCTGATTCTGCTCTTGGATATCTGGAGTGTCACCTTATTTGATTCAGTACTCCGTTTGGTATATTCATATTAATTTACTCAGGATTGGAGATAGAGCCTGTAACTAAATATCCAAAGCCCTATGGAACACGTCCTGCCAGTCCTGCTGTATGGCGCAGAGGCATGGGCTTTGTCAAAACCGGATGAGGATGCCCTTGGTTATTTTGAGAGAAAAGTACTTCGAGTGATCTTTGGTCCTGTTTGCATAGACGGTGAGTGGAGGAGAAAGTACAGTGCTGAACTATACGGCCGGTATAAGGACATCGACTTACCCAGAAGTGTTCACATACAGCGACTAAGATGGCTGGGTCATTTAGAGCGGATGGAGCCCCACGTTCCAGCCAAGAAAGTCGTCGAATCTACCCCGGATGAACGTCGCAGTAGAAGACGACCTCGCGGTAGGTGGCGCAAACAAGTAGAGGGGGACCTCAACCAACTTGGCGTGCGCAACTGGAGATGGCTGACGATTAGGTTTGCATGCCCAATAAGTTCTAAAATGTCGAGTCCTTCGCGTGGAAAATTTCGGGAGAAAAAGGAACCTTAAGAGCGTAAAAAAAGAAACAGATCTCGACGAAAGGCAAACCCAGCAGATTATCGCGAAATCTGAGGGATTAGTTTCAGAGACCGCCTCAAGAGTCCAATTTTGCCTGGCTACCAAAACCGCTGTAAGACTGAGAGAAGGCCGATTGTGGCCATCGAGCTTTTATGGCCATGCCTCCATTTTGTCCCGATGGGGACTATCAGTGGATTGGCGGAAACTGATCACATGAACCCGATGCTAGCATTTGAAAGCAGATTCCTTACAAAAATTCCTGACAGAATATACTGGAAGAACCGAAGAACAATTAAGAAAAAGGAGTTGGCGTTCTATACCGACGGTTCTTCTTCTTCCTATTTCGGCCGAAAACAAGGGATCATAACCCTCCCACTTCACCGCATTTCTACTGATCCGCCTGTGGGGTTCGCCTTTACTGGCGGTTCTAAGATGGACGTTGGCACGGAAGCCGGAATTTATTGTGAAGCTCTAGGAATAAACTACTCCTTTAGAATAAGCGACGACTGCAGCGACTTTCAGGCCGAAGTCAGAGCCTTCATACAAAATAAATAAATATTTGGCGCAACAGCTCTTTAAGTGCCAGGGCCTAGCTTCTCGCAACCACTCATGTTGTGTGCGTTATATTTTTCACACGAATGGAAGGGACCTACAGTTTAGTGCCGTATCCGAACGGCGATTTGAGAAGCTTCTTCGAGACAACAATACTCTCGGATGTTTGTCAGACGCTCGCGAGAGGTGGGACCGTGAAAAAACTTTTTGGTGTTTTTGTAGGATTCGAACTCGGAACCTCACGCGTAGTGATCCGACACACTAACCACTTACGCCACGGCGCCCATACAGGCTGCTGAAACTATACGCGAAAGTAATATCGTTGGTAGAACGATTACTGTCTATATAGATAGCCAGGCAGCCGTTAACGCTCTGGACTCTGCTGTAATTAGGTCGAGGCTTGCGAGAACCTGCAAATCACTTTTAAACGAGATATCTAATGTCAATGCGGTCACCCTCTGCTGGGTACCAGGGCATATGGATATTGAAGGAAACGAAATGGCTGACGAGCTTGCTAGAAAAGGGTCGGCGCTGCACTTATCGCGGCTCTTCACTTTTGTAGTAACCTCAATCAGTTCCTGATGGAAGAAAATAGAAGATCAAGCCATCGGTCGAGCAAATAGAGTCTGGGTTCATCTGGAAACATGTGCAACGGCTAGGGCTCTATGGCCGGCAAGAAGAGATTAACTTTTCTGGTGAAACTTTGGTCGTTTCTGGCATAATTACTGGCCATTGTGCCAATGGCGTCCACGCGGAGCGGCTCGGTGTGCTGCACAACGACTATTGTAGAAGTTGCAGGGACGAAGAAGAAATTGAATCTATTTGTCACCTGCTGTGTCATTGGCCTGCCCTCTCCATCAGGAGAATGAGGACTCTTGGTCGTTTTGTTGTTTTTTTTTTATTTTTTTGTCGGGATAGGAAACGCTCGACTGGAGCTCTCACACGCAATTGGTCCATTGTGCTACCAGAGAGCAAACCCTGATTTACCCATTTTATTGGAATTTCCTTGACTTTTGAAGAAAGCCAAGCAAGCACTTCAGTGATGAGGAGCTTATAGTACCAGCACTCACCACATCAGCACCGAGGATCTGCCACCTGATACGAGCAAAGCCCCGACACACACAGAGATAATGTTCCGCGGTGTCGTCGCTCTCTCCACAAGCGTCGCAGATTGTAGAGTCACTTAAGCCCAACACGTTAAGGTGGTTGGCAAAAGCAAAGTGGCCTGTCAAGACGCCAATAAGTTGTCTACAGTCTTTTCTACTGAGAGACAGCAAGAATACCGCTGATTTCTTACAGAGGTCTCGCGTACTTTTCCAACATTAAATGGCAAGTATAGACAGGTTGAAATGTCAAACAAACCGGTAGCTAACTTCACGCATAGCCGAGAAATAGGTCTATGATCGGCTCTGTATTTCGTAAAGTTCGGAAATAATTTTAACTTCTATGTACTAATATCTTAAAAATTCTCACGGCTTGCCAACTTATGGCGCAACTTTCCAAGCCTTTGCCAGGGAATATGCTATAAGGCAGTCAAATCCTGAAATTAGCGTTTTCGAACAGAATGCCAGCCATATATAGCGATACAGCCGATGTGGCGATAAAGTGATTTGTTTCCCACGAGTATAGTGGGTCTATAAAAATAAGTGCAACTATTCTCGAGACGAGTATGTATTTATGATCTCACACTTCACCCTATCGTAATGTAACCAGAACGTGCTTAAGTCGCTGAACAATCGATTTTAGATATCTCAAAGCATTCAAACTACTTGATTGCTGTTGCATCCATAAACAATTTCGAACTTTCGTGATAGACACAGACTACATTTTCGTTTTTTCCCTTCCGGTTTACATGTCACTCTTCTCATAAAACCGAAAAGAATAATCTTCTTTCGCCACAAAATACGCGCCACAGACCACAGGGTGCACCAGATGATGATTGCATCAATCACACAATGCATCCGAAAAACCGTCAACAACCGAAAAACCAACAATCCACCCACAAAAAATGTCTATAAATCCGCTGCGCACCGCGCCGAAGAAAAGAATTCCCCTGCCATAAAATTCAAATGATTTATCTTGCACACTTCATAAATTACGCAACTTATTGCGCAATTCGTCGGATGCATTCTGGACCAACTATGTTCCACATGCACCAGGTCATCTAATTCGGCATCATACTCGTAGACAATCAGCGCCTGCTTGCAGCAATCCAATGGCGCCGTCAACATTAAGTCTATAAACCTACTAATTCACATGTTGATCTAGATTCCTCCCATGAGAACGGATGGATGGATGGATGGATGGACGGGACGGGGGCCATTATTTTGAAAAGCCTAATAGTAATCGTTTTCGGCTGACGGCGGCGCTGGTGCAGAATGAAAGAAAGCTTTTGTCACACACTGACGCAGTACCTATAGCTAGCTGCCGCCCGCTTTCGCTTCTGTTTGAGTTGGCAAAATTTCAAAACATCTAATCCGTGCCGGAGAGATGCATCTGTTTAGGAATGCAGCCACCCTGATTTGTTTTTCTTTTGGGAGTTTGTTAGGGGATATGCATTCGTTTAGATGATTTATTGAAACATCACCTCGGGGTAATAAATTAATTTTCCATGGAATGGGTTGGGGTCTATTTTGGAGTTTTTTTTTTTTTTTTTTGAAAGAAAGATGGGATAAAAGAATGGAATGGATTGCAAGGAAATGCTGACTAATTGATAATTTCTTACTCCTCTCAGATTTAATTAACAAAAAATTGGATGCAATGCCGTCGGAAGTACAATTAGTTATGGTTCATGGAGCATTTTTAAGGCAAATGGAATTCAATTAAACAATTAGGTTATGGTGATGCACATGTGTTAACATTAGGAGTGTAAAGCGTGTAAAAGAGAATGAAAAAGACTGTACTCTGAAAGTATTTCATGCATCAATTAACCTGGAACATGGTGCAAGGTCTCAATTGGAGCCCAGAGCATACGGTTACCAAATCAGTCGTGATTCGTTCTAGGAGCAGATAAGAAAACAGGAAGTTAGGCATGATGTTACATATTAGTTTAGGCTTTTTTAATTGGCGCTCTGAGGAATATACGACGTTATTTTGAGATTGGCAATGATTTAGTGGGTAGTGCGTTCGTTTATAACCCAATGTGTGCAAGTTTAAACCCAAGCGCGGTACAGCAACCACCAGCCGCCGTAATATAAACGAGAAACGAAAATCTAAGCTTCTCAAGGGACCACATCAAAGAAGGTTTCTGTCTGGAGTACAACAGACAGTAGAAAGTCTGAGTGTTTTAGGATTCGGACTATCATTGAATTACCAACGGAAACTGTGCTTAACATTCCACTAAATCCAGCAAAGATCACGCATAGCACAAGCGCATCGAATTGCTATGAAGACGACACAGTTCCGCTACGTATTTATGACACTTCGCAAGTCAAAGTCACCGATCTTAGTGTTGGACTGTCGCATGAGAATCTTTGGAATGCCACCATGATGTCGCTGTCAAATACAAATATTTGGCGCAACAGCTCTTTAAAGTGCCAGGGCCTAGCTTCTCGCAACCACTCATGTTGTGTGCGTTATATTTTTCACACGAATGGAAGGGACCTACAGTTTAATGCCGAATCCGAACGCCGATTTGAGAAGCTTTTTTCGAGCCAACAATACTCTCGGATGTTTGTCAGACGCTCGCGAGAGGTGGGACCGTGAAAACACTTTTTGGTATTTTCTGGGATTCGAACTTGGAACCTTATGCGTAGTGATCTGACACACCATGTTGATATTACTGTCACCACAGCAGCGTTTGTCGCCCTATGGAGTGGATATTTGGTCAAGACTTTGGGAGAACCTCAATGAGAACAATAAAGAGAAGAATCGTTTCACAGCAGAACAAGTGAGTGAGAAGCTCATGTTCTCGTTAGCTTGGTAACAACCAGAAGAGCTATCTAGGTCTACAACGCCATTATCGGCCGGCGGACCATTGGCTGGACCGAATGCCTGTGACTTGCAGCGAAATGCAGCGAGACGATTGCAGAACGAACCGTTGTCATTTGTTAAGCTGGAAACTTGCACTGCAACTAAACAGGAACACTTTATCTCTGTGAATTTGCGTGAGCTAAGCGTACATTTGGTGAAGAATTCCACCAATAAAACTGCCGGATTCCGCTGGTTGAAGGAGGTATTCTTTGAGCGGTCGCAGACACCAGCGCGTGTTCATGCAGTTGCTTCACAATATGTTGCAGCACAATTGGAGCTCTCAAGGGCATTGTGCGCTTTGGTATGCAGTGCTACTGGAATCGATGCACCCATTGAACATATACGTGGATTTCCATTGATCGATCAGTTGAGTAACGATCAACAGTAGTCACTTTTTCTTATCCTTGAACGCTTCTGCCTGGCCGTAGATTCAATTGCATTTCCACTGCCAAAGGATTCTTCTCTTTCTTCTTATATCGAGGATACCGGGCACTCGCGTTCGATATGTTTTATGAGTACGCATCGAATCATGTATTTGAGCTACAAATCGATGCGTACCAGCACTTTTATGGAGTTCGCAATGCTCCAATAACTCTCGCTGTACGTGCTATGGTGGCTAAAGTTTAGCGATATGCGAACGAGGGGAATGTCAGACGACGTTCTGGATAATCGGGTGAAAACATCGACCTCGATAGGCAAAGTCTTGCAGATAGCCCAACATGACGACGTTAAAAACAGGCTATACTGTAGGTACGACTCGTTTCGCCAGGTTTTGAAAAAAAAAAAAAAATATATATCTGCACCTATACTCCTACAACGTTCAATTGGTCCAACAGTTCTATCCTGGTGGCCTGGCATTGCATTTGGAGTACTACAGAGCTGTCCTAAATCTGGTTTTCAACTTATTTGGAGACAATAATTGGGCACCGTGGTTAGCATATCGGATCAGGAGGTCATGACCCTGACCTCAATCTTTAAAGCAGCCTTCGAAAGGTCCTGCCCTCTAAGCAAAGGCAAGCAGAAGCTCAACCCCGCATGGTGGTCAAGTGAGCTCTCAACCTTGTGGGCACCGTGGCGCACTAATGTCAGGAAACTTTACAATCTGGCAGAGCGCACCAGGAATCCCACAGACTGGGACCGCTACAAAGAAAGCAAGGGTGCCTCCAGAAAAAGACGGTCTACACAAAAAGAGCCTCATGGAGTAAATTTTGCAGCGAAATTGAGTCCACCAAATACGCAGCGAGACTCTGGAAAATCCTGTCAAAGGATCACTCGGTCCCAGGATTCATCAAGAAACTAGATGGTAACTGGACAGAATCATGTGCCGAGACCCTAGAACTCCTCTTTGGAACTCACTTTCCAGGGTGTAGTATTAATCCCGATACGGAGACAACAACGTTACATAATTCAGGAGTTAGTGCAAATTACACTCTATTCGCCGAAATTGTGGATGAATACAAACTGAAATGGGTAATTGACTCTTTTTCTCCATACAAGACGCCCGGCCCGAATGCTATCTTCCCCATGATGCTACAAAGCAGCAGGGAATACGTCAATACCGCGGCTAGCAACCATTTTTCGTGGGTGCCTAAACTGTAATTATGTACTTAAAGCCTGGAGGAAAGTTAAAGTCATCTTCATACCTAAAGCTGGTGAGCCGACCTACACGAACCCAAAAGACTTCAGGCCGATCAGCCTGTCTTCATTCGTGTTAAAGACTTTTGAAAGACAAATAGATCTACACATTCGCTCCAAATTAAGCCCTAGAGTCATGTCCCCAGCACTACATGCCTTTACAAAAGGCCGATCAGTCGAAACAGCCCTGCACGAAGTGGTAGCAATGATCGAGCAATCACTCTACCACAAAGAATTCACATTAGTGGCATTTTTAGACGTGGAAGGAGCCTTTAACAATGTGAAATCCGAATCAATAAGACTATCACTACACCGACTCAGAGTAGATTCCACACTCTCCGACTAGATAGAGTATATGGGTATGCTCAAGTCGAGACACATTAGCTCGGAGCTGGGTGACAGCCAAGGCAATGCACTGGCCTCTAGAGGAACCCCACAATGAGGGGCCTTATCTCCTCTACTATGGACTGTAGTCGCAAACGAGATCCTTTTGAAATTAGGACATAGCGCAGTAAGAGTTGTGGCTTATGCAGACGACATCGTCCTAGTTATGTCCGGAAATTTCTCGACACAATCACCGAAGTTCTGCATTAGGCCATGGATACCCTCCATAACTGGGCGAGAAGATGTGTGAACAGAAGTGGTCCTTCTTCTAATCCCAGCTTTCAGACACGACTCGGTGGTGATCCACTCCAAGTCTCGGATAAAGCACGGTATCTAGGGTACATGCGTGATCGCAAACTGAGCTGGGGACATAACACAAATGAAAGAATAACGAAAGCGTACATTGCGTTCTATGCTTGCAGTAGAATTTTTGGCAAAAAATGGGGACCCAAACCTGCATCATCCATTGGATGTACACAGCCATAGTCAAACTTATTCTTACATATGGGTGCATTGTCTGATGGCCAATACCAGAGAAAACCACACATCTCAAGGAGTTGACTAAAATTCAGAGACTTGCTTGCATAGCAACCACTAGCGCCATTAGAGCCACCCCGAACGTAGCACTTGAAACAATTCTCGCACTAATTCCACAAGACTTATTTGTTAAGAAATCAACTGCGATAAGTGCCGTGCGCTTAAAAGAATCCAACCTGTGGAGAAGGGACCACATGGGCCACCGTAGCATTTCAAGACGGGCTCACCTAGACGCCACCACAGACTATCTTCCGCCATCATCCGACTTCAGCCTAAACGTCAAAATGGTCATCCCATCAAGGGAACACTGGGCAGATGGTGGGGTCATTAACCCGCATAGTATTTCAGTCTTCACTGACGGGTCCAAAACAATCGAAGGAGTGGGTTCGGGTATCTACTCAGCAGAATTTGATATTGCAATATCACTAAGGCTTCTGAACCACGGCAGTGTATTTCAGTCAGAAGTCCTAGCGATAGCAAAGGCGGCACGAGAACTATCCACGAAACTTGTTACTAGGAAAAAGATTGATATTTACATACACAGATAGTCAAGCTACAAAGGCCATCACATCAACGGTAATAAAATCAAAGCAAATAAAACGCTGCCACGAGGAGCTTAAAACGCTCATCCATAGTCACCATGTAACACTCTGGTGGGTTCCAGGTCACAGAGGAATTTCAGGGAACGAGATGGCGGATGAACTGGCAAGGAAGGGATTAGAACAAGATCTGTCAATGGTCCAAAGCTAAGTCCTTCCTCCCCTAAAACTTGTTAAATCAAACATAGCACTTGACTTCAAACGACAAGCAGACGAAAGATGGAGAGAGAGTGCTCCCATCATGCCGGCTCTCCAGAAGCATCTGGACAAAACATGACAAGATGAAAACCAAGCTCATCCTCACTTAAAATAGACAAAACTTGGCGCTTCTCATAGGTTTCATTACCGGCGACAACTTATTGGCGGCCCACAGGAAGAGAATGCAGCTAAGTGATGCGGCAACACAGACGTAGAGGAGGATACGGAACACTTCATTTGCAAATGCCCTAGTCTCTGCAATACCAGGAAGACGGCCCTTGCAGGGTATTTCTTCAAACATCTGGGTGACCTCTGAAAAGCCACGAACCAAAAAAACAAAAAACAAATATTTGGCGCAACAGCTCTTTAAAGTGCCAGGGCTTAGCTTCCCGCAACCACTCATGTTGTGTGCGTTATATTTTTTCACACGAATGGAAGGGACCTTCAGTTTAATGCCGAATCCGAACGGCGATCTGAGAAGCTTTTTCGTGACAACAATACTCTCGGATGTTTGTCAGACGCTCGCGAGAGGTGGGACCGTGAAAAAACTTTTTGGTGTTTTCTGGGATCTGAACTTGGAACCTCATGCGTAGTGATCCGACACACTTACCACTTACGCCACGGCGCCCACTAAAGCAACCAACCACAAACATGAAATTCATAACTTCTTCAGGGTGGTTCAGAGAAGGCCGTTCCATTAACACAGAACTCAAGCTAGTTTTTCGTCTCTTTTCAGTACTTCAACCAGGAAACTGCACGTCATGGGAGCACAATGGATCCGTTTGAGATACGAGTGCAGGCTGCACTCATTCGTTGCAGCTAACCCCTTTAATCTAACCTAACCTATCATATCGGACCACTGAAATGTGAGGATCAATGTTAGAATCCCTATAAAATAAAATATTTGGCGCAACAGCTCTTTGAAAGTGACAGGGCCTAGCTTCTCGCAACAACTCATGTTGTGTGCGTTATATTTTTTCACACGAATGGAAGGGACCTACAGTTTAGTGCCATATCCGAACGGCGAATTGAGAAGCTTCTTCGAGACAACAATACTCCCGGATGTTTGTCAGACGCTCGCGAGAGGTGGGACCGTGAAAAAAAACTTTTTGGTGTTTTCTGGGATTCGAACTTGGAACCTCATGCGTAGTGATCCGACACTTACGCCACGGCGCCCGCAGAATCTCTGAAAACACTAAAAAAATGTCCCGTTCAAAGGAGTAACATGTTGAGTACGTTCAACAGATTTCTTTGTTCGTTTTAAAAAAAAAAGTAGACGGACTCGATAAGCTTCCGAATTTTAGCCGAATTTTTCAGGTTTTTGAAACTATAGCCAATAAACAGCATAGACACCATACCACATGTTTGTCGCCATACGCATGAGTTCAGGCCGATAAAACAGCTGAAGCTCCAAGCCCAATGCATGGAAACAATGTTTGGTTGTGATATCATATCAAGAAAGCTACAGCAGTAAGCGTTATGACGTGGAATATACATATGAAAATCCTGGATTGGTTAAAACTGCGACGTATTGAGTTAGTAGATAATTATTTCCTTTTGATTGATGGAGTATCCTGCGGGACACTCTATTTTAATTGAAAATGAATGCCTTCAAGGTCATAGATCTGAAATTAAATTTAGCGAATTGGTAGATCGTAAGTAATGGACTACAATTTTGTGTTAAATATCTTCCCGATGGATATACGATACTGGGATTCGCTCCTCCAGGGTTCAATAATCCATAATAGTTCGTTCTTGGAATCCCTGTACATCATATACCAACTTAGAATTGAAGTAGTCATTATATGTACAGCCGCAGGGCATCATCAAACCGCCAATAAAGACATTTATCTGCCACATAGCCCTTACCACTTACTGAGGACCTACAACTTCCCACGACATCAAACTCCCTGTCTGTCAATTTCTAATGTACTGGAGTGTCAACCTAATACAAGAAGGAGTCTTACCTGCATCATCAAATAAGAAATAAACACTAAGTAACCCCGAACAAAAGCCCTCAGGATAGTTTCAGAAGAACTTCGGATAATAAAAGTTCTTCGAAGAAATCCCTTCAGACGGCTGGGTACATTGACTGCTTGGAAGTAGGAGCTCCAAACTTATTTCGGTTTCACAGGGAACAGTAGTCAAACGTCAGATACAGGCAATCTTTGGGTGTCCCAACAAATTATCTCTATCTTCCATTTGTCTCACCCTTAAGCTATGTTTTTGTTGTCATAAATCTGGATGACACTCAAAAAGAAAACCTATGAAGGCAAACCTAAACAGAAAATAAATTATAAATGCATTGCCCATGAGGTAACCCAATTGGCGTCACGACTCGGAAAAGAAAGCCTTCATCCAACCGCCCATTCAAAGTCACGAATCGGAGTGTTGTGCAGGGCGATGGGCGATTTTGTGAAACCCTGAAATGCTATGAAATGCTAATATGCTACGGCTACTTGAATTACGAACGTCACATGCCCCAAGCGAATGTATACTGCAGTGAAACTAAAAAGAAAAAATACCTACCTAATAACTGCAACTAACAACAGATTCGTCATACACACTTCCAGCGGATTTACGATGATCTAAGTCTGGATATAAAGATGCTTCGAGGTAACGTCTCTATTTTGAATACTATCCGACTGATGATTGCACTTCATTATTATCTAAGAGTTAGATTCCAAGATTTATGCATATTTTCTTATAATTTAAAAAAAAATTAATTTTTAATTTTAATTGCTCATCAAAAAGATTGATGGAATTTCGAAAGAGACAACAACGACAAAAAGCCACAAGCAATTTTTTAATTAAGAAAAAAATCGAAATTCTAGTCACAATAAAATGGAAAATGATTCATAGTCAATCCATCGCGCAAAGTGAAGTTCTTCTCCACACCTTCTTCTGGCCAAACATGGGCTTACTCGAGTGTCTTTTTTTTTTGGCACTCGTTTCATTTACTATATATGATGATGTGCATTAATTTCGACGCTAAATACTTAACCTTTACGATTTTTTGTAATTTTTTTGAATTTTTTGTTGACTGGGCAAATATTTGCGAACGAACTATTATCAGGTGTTGGTGTTGGTGTGGGATTCGTATAGATTCTTACCTGGAAGGAGAGAGAGAAAATAAATAAATAAAAGAATTATAATAAATTGCAAAAATATTTTCTTATGTAAAATTTAAGATCGGATATAGGCGAAAACAAATAAAATTACTACTTTTCACTATTTTTATAGCGGGTCGTAAATTAATGGTTTTCAAAACATTGAATGGGGAGAAGGTGGTTTCGAAGACACTGTCGGTGTGATTTTTACTTTAAATATTTCTGTTTTGAGTTATGAATAACAAGGTGGGTTGAATGAGAGTTGAGAGGGAATTTTTCGAATAACAATTTAATAAAATAAATTAATTGCAAATGAGAAAAAGGTAAAAAAGCGGAAATAGCTATCGAAATCGAAAAGTTTGTAATATTTATATATAACCGTCTTCCTCGTGCAGGGACGGGTTAAGAATATCACTGCAGCGCCCTCCAACAACTAGCGCTTGTCGTAAAAGGCGACTAAGGGGACAAATCAGATCTAGACATATAACACCCAACTGAGCCCAGCAACACATACACTACCTTAAAAACTCTCCCACAAGTGCGTATGCGAGTCCGAGGGTTAACACGACTGGAGATCACCGGTGTCATAGAAGACAGATCAAACAATAATAAAACAAGAGCATGCACGTGTCAACCAACAAACAATATCACAATAATATTGCAAAACTGTACCATTATGGTAATACTTGCTAAAAGGAAAGGCACTACCCCACCAGGCACTACCTGCGCATGGTACTGATCCTGGACCGAGCAGAAATGGTCGGGTCAGAGCTAAACAGATTCCGGGGGCTAGCAAAGTAATGAAACAGTTTGGATGAAATTTGAGAGTTGCGAGTTGGAACGTTGGAAGCATGACCGGTCGAAGTTACGAGTTGGAAGAGATAATGAATAGAAGGCTGGTGGATGTCTTGTGTGTCCAAGAGACGAAATGGCAAAACACCGGAAATCGGGTGCGTTTCTTGGACGTTAGGTCAGAAGATTAGGATGGCAAACGACTAACAAAGGCATCGTAGGGGCAGCATCTCCCGATAGGTGCTGGTCCGCTAAGTAACGAGAAGGAGCCACTGCAGCCGAAAACCTAGTAGCTCTGTTAGTAAGCCCTACTCCCACCTCCTCGTTGTGTCATCTGGGAATTTCTTGGGAAATTGCTAACGGGAGAGGACGAATGGCGAGCTTCCTGCGCCAAAAAACAGGATAAGTGTCGGTTGGTCTGTGGCCCAGCGAGCCGCAACTGTAAAACAAACTATTGCTCCGAAACGGAAACAATCGCCTCGGATAAGGACGGATAATTTGTTGACGACCTTTGGCTATCGAACACGGACAACGATCGGATTCTAGAATGTTAAGACCCTCCTGGACTCACTCAAGGAAGGGCCTTATAACGCCAGATTCCTCCAATTGGAGCGCGAATTCGCACGGTATAAAATCGACATCTTAGGGCTGAGCGAGGTAAGATGGTACGATGCTGGGGAATACATCTCCCCAACAAAAAGCACTGTCATGCTCTACTCTGGTAAACCAGCTGGAAGTGCACGGAGTTCTGGCGTAGGACTCATGCTAACTCCAGCAGCACGTAGTAGCGTCATATCCTGGAAACCCCATAATGACCGGATATTGACGGCTAGGTTCCAGAGTAGAGCTAGAAAAATCACCATCATACAGTGTTATGCTCCGACTCTAGACGCGACTGAAGATGAAAAGGATGATTTTCATAGCCACTTAGGCGCCGCCTACAACCAAACGCCTAATGGGGACATCGTAATGGTGATGGGAGATCTCAATGCCAAGGTGGGTAGCGACAACACCATGCTTAAGCACTTAATGGGAGTTCACGGCGTGGGAGACCGTAATGACAATGGTGAGCGGTTTGTGGACTTCTGCAATACCAACCGCCTAGTCATCGGAGGTACGCTGTTTAAGCATAACACCTGCCATAAGATCAGTTGGGTCTCTACTGATAGGCAACGAACATCCAACCAGATCGACCACATTGCGATCAGTCGCCGCTTAAGAAATTGTCTCCTGGTCCAAAACAGACGTGGAGCTGACGTGGGACAAGAACGAGATCACCATCTTATTGTAGCTCATTTACGCCTTCGTACTGCATCCGTCAACAGCAACCGCTCAAACCTACTGAACATCACCAGGTTTAATATCGACAGGCTCAAGGTTCCCCAAGTGCGCCAACAGTTCAGGGACCATCTTGCCTTAGAAGCAGAAGCAATCAGCAGCATATTGCAAGAGAACATGGATGACCACTGGAGTGCTGTAAAAAATTGCTTTTGCGACTGAGGCACGCACGTATGTCGATAAAAAGCAGAAACACCACTGCACATGGCTTTCTACAGACACCTGGAGACGGATCGATGAGCGTACAGCAATCAAGGCTCGGATTGCAGCGGCATCAGCAGTAGAGAGAAGTGCAGCGTAGTGTGAGACGTGACAAACGTCAACATGTCAACTCACTGGCCCCAAGGGCTGAAGAAGCAGCGAGTAGGTGCGACATATGACTGTTTACAACATCACTAAGGAGCTCATTGGTGGTCGAAACTCCAAACAACATCCAGTGAAGAGTCTAGACGGTAACCTTCTGATTTCGGATGAGGATCAGCTCGCTAGATGGAGAGAACATTTTGCTACAGTGCTAAATCACTTAGTCGATGGCGGTATGATCTCGAATTCGAATGAGCAGTTCGAAGCAACAAATTCCTGAATTCGCACCGTGCCTCCCAGTAAAACTAAAATAATAACAGCAATCAGTCCCTCAAGAAGAACAAAGCGGTGGGTATTGATGGCATCCCTGCCGAGCTATTTCAAGCAGCGCCAAATACATCGGCAGATTTGCTGCATCCGCTAATACGAAGAGCTTGGGATAGTGAACAATTTCCACAGGAGTGGAAAAGGGGGATGATCATTAAGCTTCCAAAGAAGGGTAACTTGATGGAGTGCGGTAACTGGAGAGGTATATGTGTTCTTCCAGCTGTAGCCAAAATAATAGCTAGAATAATTCTAGAACGAATTAAAGAACATTTAGATTCAACTCTCGGTGTCGAACAGGCAGGCTTTCGCGCTGGATCCTCCTGCATTGACCACATAAACACCTTACGGATCATTATCGAGCAATGCGTTGAGTATAGGTCTCCGCTACATTTAATGTTTATCGACTTCGAGAAGGCTTTCGACAGATTGAATCGAGATGCTATCTGGTTGGCCTTGCGCAGGAGAGGCATTCCAGAAAAACTTATAGCTATTATCAAGGCTACATACGAGGGCGGCAAATGTCACGTCGTGCACAATGGTAAGGTGTCGGAGGATTTTGACGTCCAAAGTGGACTACGTCAAGGGTGCATACTGTCCCCACTATTGTTCTTGGTGGTTATCAGCGATGTACTCCGTGCAGCATTGACGGAACCTAATTATGGAATTCGTTGGACGATGACATCTTACCTTAAACACCTAGATTACGCTGACGATGTTTGTCTACTTCCACATCGGATAATGGATCTTCATTTGATGGCCCAAAATCTAGAAGCTGAGGCAAACAAAGTGGGGCTAAAAATAAGCACAGCCAAAACAAAAGCCCTGAGCACTTCTAATACCCGCGCTCAACTTAGCCATGCCGGACAGGAAGTCGAGAAAGTTGATAACTTTCTATATTTAGGAAGTGTCGTCTCGGCTAATCGCGGTGGCACCAAACTGGATGTGTGCAGCAGAATCGAGAAGGCTAAAGTTGCGTTCGGAATGCTATACAAAATCTGGAAAAGTAATGCTATCAGCTTAAGAACCAAGCTACGACTGTTCCGCGCCAACGTAGAATCAGTACTGCTTTATGGGTGCAGTACCTGGAAGGTGGACACCATTAACACACGCAAGCTGCAAGTATTCGTAAACAAATGCTTAAGAATCATCTTGAGGATTTTTTGGTTGAACCGCATCTCCAACGAACTACTTTATCTGAGAACGGGTCAAGAACCTATAAGCATTACTATACGAAGAAGAAAGTGGCGATGGATTGGACACACCCTACGGCGCGAAGACAACTCCATTGCGAAATACGCCATGCAGTGGAATCCGCTCACCCAGGCAGGCAGAATAGCGGGGCGCCCTAGGCAAGTTGAGGAGGAATCGAGCTCTTTAGGAATAAGTTGGAGGCAGCTCAAACGCGTTGCAGAGCTCCGAACACGATGGCGCGCAGGCGTGGTTGACGCCCTATGCCCCCCAAGGGGTTAAAGGATATAAGTAGGACAAAAGATTACAAGATGTTCTACTATGGAACGGAATCGGTATTATCCTTGCGGCAGAGCTACTTGGTAACGTCCAGCGAGCGACGGTTTGATGCCTCTCAAACAAGTAATACAAGGAGAGATATTGAATATTGTCGGTGCATATGCTCCCCAAATTGGGTGCGATCAGAGGGATAAAGATGCATTTTGGCTAGATGTCCACAATCTCCTTAAGAATATCCCAAGGGAAGAGTTTCTGTTTGTTGAAGGAGATTTGGATAGACATGTCGGGAAGTCAAACGAAGACTATGAAGACTGCCATGGAGGACTGGAATTCGGCACCAGGAACCTTCCTGATGAAGACATCCCAAACATGTGCAAATCACACGGTCTTATCGTGTTAAATACCATGTTCATCAAACAAAGACGGCACCTGATCACTTACAGCAGTGTTGGAGATCAAACCCAGATTGACTACCACTTGGTAGCCAGTTTCATGAAGCCTCGGGTAAAAGATGGCAAATTTATCCTGGGAGAGGCGATCGCTTAGCAACACCATCGCCTTCTTCTTCTCTTCTTCCCATTTCGAGGAGGTTATGATCCGAAAACAAGGGATCATAACCCTCCCAATTCACCGCATTTTTTACTGATCCGCCTGTGGGGTTCGCCTAACAGAAATTTTTATGAAGACACCAAAGAGAAGCAAACAATCCTTGAGAAAATCAAGTGGTACAATCTGGACAAAGAAAAAGGCGAGGCTTTTGTTTTCGTGATGAAAAATTACCTCTCCCACACCATCAACGGAGCTAAGGATGAAGAAAGCAGAGCTCAAAATATGTGGGATTCCATACAGCGAACTTTCTTAAAGACCACCACCAACACGCCAAAGAATCATGGTGGTGGAGTGGTGAAGCTAAGGAAGTGATAAATGAGAAAAAAGCGTATTTCAAAGCATGGTCAAAGTGCCCCTCTAATAAAAGTGACGAAAAAGCTCGCCTCGAAGTGGAATACAGATGTTGTAAGCAAAAATCGGAGAAGAAGTGCGCCCAGCTTCAAGCAAAGAGTACGGAGGGCCTGTATCGAGAGCTGGAGAAAATATCTTCCCTGGTTGTTGATGCAAATCAGGCTATCCAGGAGCTGCGATGACACAATATGAACAAGAGCGCAACCCTCCTCAAAAAAGCCACCCAAAGATGGACGAATGCTCAGGAGATTCGTTCGCCAAGGTTCATTAACAATGCTCATGGCCAGCTCTTTGTGGATGATAACAAAATTCTGCAGAGGTCGCGGCAGTATTGTGAAGAACTTTTGAATGAAGAATTTCGCCGGCTTTTCTTTCTAAGAACCATCCCTAACTGTGAAGAAATACCCGACATTACAGTCGAAGAAGTTAATGAGGCTGCCAAATACTCCAAAAAAACGAAAACCGGTTGGGACAGGTGAGATGCCGTCTGAGTTGTGGAAAAAGATGGGAGACATCGGGCTCAGATGGCTCAGAATTCTCATCTCCAAATTTGTGAGAGGTGATTCAATGCCGAATCAATGGAGGGAAAGCTACCTTCTCCTTGAGTACAAACGGAAGGGTGATACGCGAAACTGTGATCAAGCTGATGCCACACACCATGAATATCGTTGAGCGGGTATTAGGTGGTCGACTGCGAAAAATAATACGGCTATCTGATGATCAGTGCGGGTTTGTCTCGGGTAAATAAACCACAGATGCAATCCAAAGTATAAGGATCATAATGAAAAAACATTGCCATTCCTTTAAGGATTTGCATATTGTTTTGGTTGACTTTGAAAAGGCTTTCGACAGACAACCACGAGATCTGATATGGGTGGCGCTAAGACATCGAGGGGTTCCAGAAAAATATGTACAGGTGATCATGGATATGTACGAAGGAGCAAGCACAAGTATAAGACGCCACGCTGGAGTAACTGAAGAGTTCCCAATCAAAGTCGGGGTACACCAGGGAAGCGTTTTAAGTCCTTTGCTCTTTATTGTATGAGACTAAATTAACGGCAGCTGAGATGAAGATATATATGATATGAAGAATACCTCGATAGAATGCAATTAAGTCTAATCACTGACCCTAGGCGCTTTTACTAATTTATCAACGTCAAAAGAAAGTCCGACGGGTTTCCTTCCACTCTAAAATTACTTAATACTTCATCTGCTGACCCTAAAGTAATCGCCAACCTCTTTGCAACCTTTTTCAGCCAATCGTATAGTGACCGTCTACAAGAACCGGACCTAGATTTTTTCTCCTACCTGAATAACTGACCTCAAACCTCTCTAGCTTCAGTCGACATTAGGTCTGATATTGTGCGAGAAAAAATTAATAGGCTCAAAGATGACTTCTCCCCTGGTCCCGATAGTCTGCCCGCCATCTTACTAAAGAAATGTGTAGATGTCCTCTGTCAGCCCCTTAGAACTCCATTTCGTCTCTCACTCTCTCAAGCCGTTTTCCCAAAATTATGGAAGGACTCTTTTATTTTCCATATCCATAAAAAAGGCAATAAAAATGACGTTTCTAACTATAGACCCATAGCCAAACTTTCCTCTATCCCTAAGCTCTTCGAAAGCATTGTCTAAAACTCACTGTATTTCCACTGCAAATCCATTTTTTCCCCACAACAGCACGGTTTCTTAAAAAGTAGGTCCACAACGACTAACCTGACCAAATTCGTTTCCAAAACACTACAAGCATTAGAGAAAGGTAATGAAGTGGATGTCATTACCACCGACTTCAGCAAGGCCTTTGATAAAATCAGTCACTTAACAATTTACCTTAAACTTAAAGCCCTTGGTTTCCCACCCTCTTTCATTTTATGGCTGAGATCGTACCTAGGAAAACGCCAGTACAGGGTTCTCTTCATATTCGCAGTCTTTGACCCCATTAACGCCACTTCAGGGTTTCCTCAAGGCAGTCATCTTGGTCTGCTGATCTTTGTCTTAAATATAAACGATGTTGGTCACGTCATAAGAGACTCTGGTCTGTCTATTTACGCGGATGATATAAAAATCACTAAGGTAATATCTACCCCCACCGATTCTCTCTTACTTCAAAACACACATGGTGCGACAAAAACTTTCTAGAACTTAATGTCGCCAAATGTCAATCCATAACATTCTCTCGTAAACGCCTCCCCCCATCCTTCAGAACAAATTACTTTCTTAGCGAGCCCGTTCCCTCAGTCTCCTCTATATGCGATTTGGGTATTATTTGTGACAGAGAGCTAAACTTCCGTTCCCACATTGATCATATTGTACACAAGGCCAATTCTTCTCTCGGTTTCATAAAACGCTGGTCTAAAGAATTTTCGAACCCTTACGTTTCTAAATCCCTTTATATCACCTTTGTCAGACCACTCCTGGAATACGCCACCCAAGTTTGGTCACCTTATCACAACATCCACTCCCTTAGAATCGAAGCTGTGCAGCGTAGGTTTGCCTTACGCGGTCTCCCATGGCCCGACAACTATATCTTACCTTCCTATGAAGACCGGCTAAAATTGATTAACCTGCAAACCCTTACAAAACGTCGCGAAGTCCCTGACATACTTTTCGTGCACCAATTATTAACCGGTATGATCGATTTCACCGCACTACTGGAAATGATTTCCCTTCGCACTAACCCTCGAAACCTTAGGTCCGTACTGCTCTTTCGTCTCCTTCACCACCGCACCAACTACGGATATTTCGAACCAATTTCCAGATTGTTACGCCTGGCAAATAACTCACAGAATACCCTAGACTTTCATTCGAGTTTATCCGCCCTTAGAAAGTCCCTCTACACCTTTTCATGACCTGTCCTTATTTCCACTAACCAGTCTTCGCCTTTCCCTCACCTTTTTCTTTCCCCTCTCTAATTTTTAAGATAGTTTTTAAGATCCAGTTTAGTAAAAAATGTGTGGGCCCCCAGGGGCCCAACACAAAAAAAAAAAAAAAAATCCTTTTAAGCTTAGAGTTAAGTTCCCTTGCTGTTAGTTCTTAAGTTTAGATTTAAGCTCTTGTTTGCTTGTACTAAGGTACATAAATAAAGATGCTTCGCATGACAGCAGGAGTGACAAAGCTTGATCGAATAAGAAGTTCGAAGATCCGTGGAAGCCTTCTTATTAAGGAAACATTCTTACGAAAAATAGAGCACAGCCGGCTCAGCTGGTATTGCCACGTTCAAAGAAGAGATCATTTGAACCCTGTTAAAGAGGCAATATCAGTGAACGTTCCAAAGACATTGCGAGGCAGGAGAGACAGGCCTATAAACGCCTGGATCATACAAATGCGACGACATCGGCATTTCATTGGCCTCAGTAACCAAGTGATCCAAAGTCGGGAGACCTGCCGATATTTTCTAAGGGGGAACAGTGGAAATGCGGTGAAGTGGGAGGGTTATGATCTTTTGTTTTCGGATCATAACCTCGCAGAAATAGAAAGAAGAAGAAGATGAGTAGCGTTACGGTACATATTTCAATTTCAAATTCCAATATTTGGGTGCATTCAGTGCTTGTTATGCCAATGGATGCGTTTTGTATTGTAGCAATATTTTCATCCCTAGTATGTACTGTACATCCTTTCCACCAAATGCCTTCGGAAAGATTTGCTTTTGCTAAAGTTTCGTCCCAGCGACAACATCGTTTTCATCTATTCCACAGGACGTTCATTATTGGAATTAATTTGTCACCCATGCTCGACCCCAGTGGTCAAATAGTATTCCTTGACCGAAATTCGAAAAAACCACGTACTGTGGTGATATTTGTCCTTCAATCATCGATGTCAATTACCACATAAAACAAATAAAACAAATAAATACATCCCTTAATGTATCACTAATGAATCTGCGGTAAGATAACACTTTTTAACGATACTTTTAATTTTTTATTTAACATCCAAAGTGCTCATAAAAAAAACTCATTTGCTAATAAAAATCCACTAGCTCCACCTACACGCGTAAAATTATATCACTCCCGTCATTTTACACAGGTCAGGTTTCCTAAATTGGCCAAAACCCCATCATGCACTTTAGTATTTGCAATTTCTCTACGTCCGTCACTCCTAGATACAAACAAAACCAAATCGTTTGACCCACAAACCTGAATATGTCTTTTCATTTTCTAAATTAAACTTAATTACATTAAGTATTCCGCATAAAGCAAATAAAATAAAAAAAAAACTAGAAACTCATAAAAATGCCCAAAAACAAAATTAATTTGATAACAACACGCATTGTGCTGCGCGCAAACAGACAGAAAATCCAAATCGGCGGAACGCCAAACCAAACCATCATCATCATCTGTGTATCTTTTGTATGTTTTTTGCCGAAAGACATCTTGTAGTTGAATGAGATTTGGTTGATGCAATTATTTGCTTTGTTTAGATTTTGTTTAGATGAGGAACTTTTCGACCTTTCTCTAGAATTCGTTCCCTCTTTCTTCCGACACGAGAGTGGGATAATGACACTTTGGTCCCGCTGAACTGCACCGAGGGGAATAAATTGTCAAACGTAATGATGCAATTATATCAAATTATTCGTGGCATTGCATTGCAGTGGTGGCCTAGAATTTTGGGTGACAGTCAAAGAATGTAACGGTAATTTTGGGAGAAAAAATTTCATTGTTTTGTAAAGTGTACTTGGGTTAAAATGGGTCACTACGTGGGAAGTAACTATATGTACATACCTCAGCGCTGATGTCACTTCACAATTGTTTAGGAGGAAACTGTCAAAATTGACAAGTCGAACCGTCAGCAGAGTGTGTAGGGTAACAGTTACTCCACTGATAGGCTGAACTGAACTCTAGGCCGCCATTGGTAGTGATATAACCATAAAATGGCTTACAGATACGACTATCACCCAGTGAGTCGCGTAAAATATGCAATGAGAACTGTAACTCCGCACGACACATGCGAAGAGGGATGTATACGTATATTGACGCGCAAGTGCCTGCAATTTGGTTTGCGTTGCGCTCTGATGGATACTCGTACTGCACTGACTGACAGGTTAATGTACTCGTCAACGTCGCGGTATTTTCCGCCACAAACCTTACGCCACTTGAAACGTTCGCAAGTTATCTTCGAACATACTCCACTTCAAGTCTTGTCGACCACGGCTTCTCCATTGTTTGTAAGCAGAGTTAATTGCTTCTATTTTTAGCCACCGATAGGGGTCGGTCTTTCGCTTTAAACGAAGTTACCTATTACATATCTGTGGGTATGGATAGCTTGTGGACAAATGAGCTAATTATCTTGAATGTCGGAGTCTTAGCTTGAGGCGCATGCAAGATGTACCATATATTGGAAGATCGATTCTAATGCTCGGCAACAGGTTTCCAAAGTGCAAGAGATGAACACAAAGGGTGGATAAATAAGCGTGATTGCACGTGTGAGGAATATAATTAGGATTGGATGGGAGGGATAGTCCAATTAAGTTGCCACTGTGCAGGCAGTCGACTTGGCCAGATGTACATTAAAGTGCGTTGCGTAGATAAATAGATAGAAAATAAAAAAAAATTCCTTCGATCGTCTATCGATCAGCAAATGGAGCCGAATATGTACATTAATCATTTCGGGGAGTCAAGTGGAGTTTGTTCTAATTGAGAAACATGAAAGTATCTAATTAGAATTAGATTTTGGTGAGACCTTCAATTTGGTAATCATCCAACATGAGATGAAAAAAAAGTAATTTTTGTAAAGTCATTTGGAATGCCCCAGGGAAATGCATTAGATACACTTTTGTGTTGCATATTTAGGTTAAACGATTTCAAATATTAGAAGGTTCTGGTGAACAAAGCATGAAAGAAGAAAGAATTTTGAACACCTTCTCGATTCCAAATTTCCTAGTCTTCTGATTCCAATTGTGCAAACAGGGAACGCTTTTTTATTTATTTTTTTGGAGAACTACCAGCCGATCATGTGGATGCCGGCTCTAGCTCGGTTGTTATTGAGTCGAACTACTGAGCCTTAAAGTTAAAATTGCTTGCTGTCATAAACTCGACAACATGAAACAAATACCTTATCGGGTACATACAGCTTTCATAAAAAATATTCTCAATATCGTCCTTCAGGTACTGCACTGCATCCTAGGTCACTTTTATTCGTAGAAAAAGCATAACTCGTGCATCACGAATGGCTAAATGTGGGACAAAGACTCGCGCAATCGCAAGATGAATGAATTATTCCACCGCAAGAGATATATACAAGTATAAGAGGATTGTCAAGTCTTTAAGGCTTACCACAGCACTCAGCGCTAGGTCTATTACTCCGGAATGCCATGTACGAAGGGGTCTTACGCCTTCCAATATATGAGGCGACAAATATCATATTATAGGTTTCGCCGACGACATTGCAGTCGTTGTAACTGCCAAGTTACTGGAAAAGGTGGAACAGAAAAGCAACTCCACAATAAGGACCGTACGGAAATGGCTGAGCTCACGCTAGCGGAACGCAAAACAGAAGCAGTTCCTATAAGCAGCAGCTAAGAAGACGGAATTAGTTAACATTATAGTGGATGGCTAGACCACACAATAACATCGAAGTTCCACATAAAATACCCCAGAATCGTACTAGGTATGAGGTTCTCTTTCAAGAAACACCTCAAGTGCGTGAGCCAAGGAGCAGCGAACGGCTGTGGCTGAAAATGCAAAGGTTACCATGAGCAAAAGTGAGAGGAAGGAGTCCAACAAGACTAACACGAATCGAAATGACAGCTGAATCAGAAAATTCCCCCCCTGGGATGAAATGTCAAGACGGTGGTACCATGGGGAGAAGAGATTTGTTACTGAGTACGGGCTCACAGAGATGTTAAGAGAGAAACGTAAAGATGTAAGCGCCTCCTTTCAAGGCAGAGGATTTCAAACTTGTACTGACTACGGGCTCAGTTTAGTCTTTTGATTACCACCTCCCAGCAAAAAAAAAAAAAAACTTTAAAGCCTACAGTAATTTTTTTTTTAATCTCAAGTCGCAGTAAAATTCTGAACAATTTAAAGCTTAATTTCTGAACAAGTTGGAACGTACGTGACAGGCTCAACTGATAAAGAGTATAAAATCATTAAAATCAAAAGTAGAAAATATCATTCATTCATTTATTTTCAATAGCCCGCTAATCCTTCATGAGGGTTGCGCAGGTAGAATGCTCATGTGGATCCTTCATCCTTCTAAATCCTGCACCATTGATTCTAACTCATCAGGAGGAATCCCTAGACGGCTACAGGAGAGATGTCAGACTTGATCCAACCATCTATTTCTAGGCCTACCGGGGAATCGCCTACCCGATGACACGGCAATCATGGCATGTCATTGAAGCCGGTCTGGGGGCATACACGCTACGTGACCAAACTATCGAAGCATATGTTTATCGTTCCTTATGGAGAAGCAGCTGCTCAACATTGAGCGCCTCGCGTATTCTGGTGTTTTGCGCACTCGATCCCTACGAGTTATTTCAGCAACACCGCGAAGGAACCTCATTTCGGCAGCTTGTATCCCCGATCATATTCTTTCGGTTACTACCCAAATTGTATGGCCATAGGTGAGAGTTGGAACATGCACCGAGTTAAACACCGATAATTTATTATAGCTTGAACACTAAGTTCGGCCTCCCTAAAACAGATTGACCAAGCTCTCTCTAATTTTATCCAGCCTGACCAATTTTACAGGATAGCTCGGCATTGCTCTTCCCATTCACTCGTGAATAAGACCTCGAGGTACTTAAACTTATCCACCTGTTTCAGTGGGACTCCACTAATATGCAGAGTGCACCCAATTTTGGAAACGACCATTACTTCCGATTTGTTCACGTTGATCTTCATTCCAGCATCAACACAAACGGCTACAAACCTTTCAAGTGAGCGCTTAAGTTCGGTTTGAGAAGACCCAAGGATGACCAAATCCTCTGCAAAGAGCAAATGACTAATCCTTAGGTCTCCCACTTTGAAACATGCCTCGCCACAAAATCCAATCCATATACACCATGAAGAGGAGAGGTGGCAAAACGCACCCCTGGCGGAGTCCAACGCCCTCAGTGAAAGGTATAGACTTAACACCGTTTATCCGAACACAGCTTCTACAGTTTGTATATAAAGACTGAATCGCCCTTAATAGGGAACCATCAATCCCATACTCCTGCATAACACACCAGAGTTTACCTCGACGAACCCTATTATATGCGTTTTCCAAATAAACAAGACAAGTGTAGACAGGTTTAGCATACTCCCAGGCCTTCTCAAAAACCATTCTGAGAGTGAACAACTGGTCGGTTGTGCTTCTACCGGGACGAAAACTGCACTGCTCATCCCCCAAACTGTTCTCAACCACAGCTCTGAAACGATTTTCTAGCACCTTAGCGAATACTTTTCCAGGGAGACTTAAAATAGATATACCCCTATAGTTGACGCAATCTCTTTTGTCCCCTTTTTAAAAAAGATGAACTATCACTCCCGTTTGCCAATCACCAGGTGTTTCACCGTATTCCCAGGCCACTTTAATGACACGCGAGAGCCATTACACTCCCTCTTGAGCATTTCTCGTCGGATTTTATCCACACCAGCAGATTTGCCAACTTTTAGCGAATTGATTGCCAAAGTTACTTCCTCTACCGTAGGACTACTTTCCGCCCTACTCTCGATCATAAGTCTGTCATCTTTGGTGCCCTGTTCGGGATTGAGCAATTCTGAAAAGTGCTCGCTCCATCTGCGTAAGATGTCCTCGTCATTGAAAAGAAGTGTACCATCTTTGGATTTGAATCCTTCAACAATATTTAACTTTCTTTCCCTGAGTCGGCGAACGGTCTACCAGAACATCTTAGTTGCAGATCCGTGGTCACGTTCCAATTTTTCGCCAAACTCCTTCCAAGACTGTTCTTTCGCTGTTTTCACAGCTAATTTGCAAGTTCTTCCCGCTTCAGTGTACCGATTTCGAGAATGGGAGTTCCCCAAGTGAATCCACACATTGAAGGCTCTCTTCTTCTCTCTGATGGCTTTTTGAACTTTGGACGTTTTAAACCAAGCAGTTCTTTTCTCAGCACCAGCCGCCACACCAAGCCGCTTCACTCCACAAACATCTCCCGTAGGCAATAACTGCTGTTGGAACAGTTGGAATTACTTACTTACTTACTTAGGTGGCGCTACAGTTCGGGGTGAACCTGGGTCCCAACCAAAAAGCCTCTCCATTTAGCTGGGTCTTAAGCTAATTGCCTCCAGTTGCGCACTCAAAGTTGGTCGAGGTCCCCTTGAACTTGTGCGCGCCACCTACGGCGATGATTCCCTCTATTGCGTCGTCCCTCGGGGTTAGATTCGAAGACTCTGCAAGCCGGAGCGTTGGTGTCCATTCGCTCTACATGTCCTAGCCATCTCAGACGTCCAATACGCAGTTTTCTGACTAGGTCGATGTCGCTATACAGCTCGTATAGTTTGTGATTGAATCTTCTCCTCCAAAACCCGTCAACGCAAACGGGACCGAAAATCTTATGAAGAATTTTTCTCTCGAAGCGACCAAGGATATCTTCATCCTCTTTTAATAAAGTCCATGTTTCAGCGCCGTAAAGCAGGACTGGGATGATCAAGGTCTTATACAGAAGTCTCCTTAGTTGTTCGAGATAGGGCTTTACTGTTGAATTCCCTTATAAGCCCAAAAAAACAGCGATTGGCAAGAGTTATTCTTCGATTGATTTCTGCGCTGATGTTGTTTGTAGAAATTATAGCAGAGCCAAGGTAGACAAAGTCCCTTACTAGTTATAGCTGCCCACTGTGACGTTTTTTCCAATTCGTCGATGTTGGTTTTCCCTTCTAGTTGACAGCATATACTTGGTTTTGCCCTCGTTTATCGCTAAACCCATTTTGGCCGCTTCCGCCTCAATGCTTGCAAACGCACTGGTGACAGCCCGCTGAGTTCTTCCGATAATGTCTATATCGTCGGCGTATGCAAGCTGTTGTACAGACTTGTAATAGATTGTGCCTCCGGTGTTGGCTTGTGAGTTCCGCACAATCCGTTCAAATACAATATTAAAGAAGTCACATGTCAGCGAGTCACCTTGTCTAAAGCCTTTTTTGACATAAAAGGTTTCAGTGAGGTCATTATCGACCTTGATGGAGCAGCGAGCGTTCTCCATCGTCAGTCTACACAGATGGACAAGTTTGGCAGGGATGTCAAAACTAGACATGGCTCTATAAAGCTCTTCTCTATAGATGCTGTCATAGGCGGCCTTGAAATCGATAAAGAGGTGGTAAGTATCGATTTGGAATTCTTGGGTTTTCTCCAGGATCTGCCGAAGTGTGAAGATTTGATCGATGGTAGACTTTCCTGGCCCGAAACCGCACTGATAGGGTCCAATCAGGCTGTTCATACAAGGTTTCAGGCGTTCACACAATATCGCAGAAAAGATCTTGTATGCGATGTTGAGGAGACTGATGCCTCTATAATTAGCGCAGTTGAGGGAGTCTCCATTCTTGTGGATCGGGAAAACGATGCTGAGTTCCATTCATCAGGCATACACTCGTCTGACCAAATCTTAGAGATGAGTTGGTGTAAGCACTCTACCAATTCATCCCCAGCTGCCTTGAAAAGTTCGGCCGGTAAGCCGTCAGGTCCAGCAGCCTTGTTGGATTTTAGCTTTGATATTGCTATCGTTTTGGTCAGGTGGACGGAAATTTTGACTATGATCGTCTATGTTGAATGGTTCATTCTGTCTGACAGCGGGATGTTGGTCTTCGTCGCCGTTATACAGTCTGCAGAAGTAGTTTTTTGGAATTTGAATTTTCAAATTCAAAGTTGGAATTAGTTCAAACCTTTCAGATATTTGCCGCGCAAATGTCTCCCGTGTCTCATCGTTTAGTAGCCTGTCCCATCGTATGTGTGTAACCATCATTGGTTTGCACTTGAGTAGGGGAGGCACTCTCTCGCTAAGATACAATTTGCACAGCACTAAGTGGTAGAGTGGTTGATTCGCCCCCTCCCAATACGTGAACATCACACACCGTCAATATCAATAATTCATTATTTTTTCATGGAAATTTTGGAAGAAAAAAAAAGGTAATACCCTTGTGCATGTTCTCGCCCATGGCACTTAAATAATCGCATAGCAATTAATCCGAAAGCGATTTTCAACTAGCATTACTTGCTTTAAAGGAATTTAACATATTCATAGGCGACGTGCTGTCGCTTGGTGCAAACTGGGTGCAAAGCATAGGGACTATACGAGTATGTACTTGCGTATTTTTTCAGACAGGTTACTACGGAATAAGGATGAAAAGTTATGAGAATTATAGACAATCCAAGTCGGTACAGAGACATGCCAAGGAACAATAAATGCATATATCAAACTCTAGTATATGTCAATGCAAACACCGTGGGCTAGAACTAGCTTTATCCTTCGAATGAAGTCGTTTTGAGAAGATGGACTATAGAGATACTGACTTTCCTAAATTCGAACGTTCGTCTGGAGAAGTGGTAAGTCCGTTGCAGTACAGGTACCTGCAACCATGAAACTTCTACAGACTCTTTAGCTCAGCATAAACCTATCCTATGAGCTAGCTATTCGAAACAATTACTTTCTCTTTTGAGTTTGTGCTGCTAGATTTCCAACACTTTGCAGTTGGCAAGAGCTGCCGGGATACCTTACATAAGATATACTTAGACTATGTTCTGGAAACTATCGTTTCTAGCTTCCCATAATTATGTTTGTCTTCCAAAACAATTACTGAAATCGTAACATTTTTTTGTTAGACCAACAAATTTCGTTCAAAAAACCCCCTTCTAATGCAATCAACAAACCAAAACGTTTCACTCAACAAAAAGCCAACCATCTGACCTTGATTACAACAAAACAAACTATACACATCCAAACAAGCAATTATCTGCTCAATTGATTGAGCAGAATTTCGGCTCCAGTCTCAATTAAAATTACAGATATTCACTAATAGATAGATTGCCATGGCATCTTTGAGAAGTCACATGAAAATAAAAAAGATACTCTTCCTCCTCTATTGTGGATCTTTTCAATCTAACTTCCCCATTTGGTAATTAAACAAAAAAAAAGAATAAATTTCAGGCAAATCAATTAAGTAAAATAAAAACGACAGACTCCGCCATAGACCTTGGGCTAGAATTACGGCTAGACATAGTGTGCGGCACCAATTACAATTTTTTCCTGTTATGGTAGCCAAATAATTGGATGAAAGAGACCGGCGATCTTGACGATCTGATCGATCTAGCCGAACTACATTGTGAAGAGGATCACCCATTACAACATCAGAACTATACAAATTGCTTTCGATAAATTCAAAAGGGACAAATGAGATGCTTGAGCTCTTTCATGCTGAAGTGTAAATTGATTTGTTTGACATTAATTGTTTGGGGGTAAGGACGGTGTTCCGTGATATTATTTTCCTTTCATCCAATTTTGGTAAACAAATTTGTCTTGGGGTGTTAATGATGATGATAATGGGCCAGGCAGTGATTGTTTTTAGTTGAATAAACCGATTGAAGGTCAAATGAATTACGCGATTGGGAAATGATTTGGTGGAAAATAATTTTATTTGTTGTGAAGGTGAGTCTTTTATTTTATGATTAGGTTCAGGCGTTCAACTGACTTATTAAAGATTGGTAATTGTGAGGCTTGAATGACCATGTTTTTGTGGAAAATTTAAGCTTTTTGTTAAGCGCTGACAAGTGGTTTTTAGTTGACTAATAGATTGGCTGGGCAAATGGTTACGATTGCATTGATGTGAGAGCAGAAGTTCGAGGTCCCGGTCAAAATTTCACAAGTCATACATCAGAGGCTTAGATTTGAGAGAAATTGGCACTCTTTATTGGATATTCTATTCTTTCTTCCGGAATAGAATTCCCTTCAATCATTTACTACCTACACCTTATAAATGAATGAAAATAGCACGTCCACGACTATCTAATCAATCAATTGAAAACTAGCCACAATTAGTGCCATGGCAGTCGTGACTAACGCTTTTCGTCAATAGCCCGCCTTATCAATGTGCTTTACAGCCGGAAATATTCACAATTTTAGTACTAAATACCGGATGTGAGAACAAAACCATTCAACCGGTTGTTAAACATAATCTAATCGCCCACCTTAATGTAACACAATGAATGATAATTCTGGAATATCAGGTTCTCAGACAATGTGACGCACTGACGGGCAATTACAGACGCATGACGCATTACCTTTTAGAAGAAAGTGCCGGGTATCTGAGAGTGAGTAGCAAGAGTGTTCAATCTTTGAAAAATGTTCTAGTTCTTAGAACCAAAGGTTAAAAGTTGGGGACCTGCACTGCGATTGATCGGGAAACTACTGACTGCTCAAAACTTAGCTTGGGCAGTAACGCTACAATCAAGCTCGTGATGAAGTGCTTGCTTTATCTCCTAGTGGTGGTCCCCGGAAAACTATACGTATAAATCCTTATACGTGTAGGATAAAATTGCAGGTGCGGGTTGTCTAGGGCCTGGGTCCTAGACTCGGTAACAAGGGCCAGCAACCTGTGTTGCCGAACTCTGCTCGCTAGAGATACCGACACTATGCCTTGGATAAGGAATGATCACATGTTGACGACGTTTGGCTATTGTATCTGGACAACGATAGGTTTCTGGAATATTAAGACGATTCTCGACTCGGGAAGCGAAGGTCCCAAACAATGCCAGATTCCTTCAATTGGGAGAAAAATTCATGCGATCCAGACTGGACATTTTGGGGGTAAGTGAAATCAGATGGTTAGAAGCGGGCGAGTACCAGTCTCCAACGCGTAACACTGTACTACTCTATTCTGGAAGACCACCCGAAAGTCCGCGAAAATATGAAGTTGGACTGCTGCTAACAACAACAGCACGCATGGGCCTAACTTCAAGCCAGCCTCATGGTGATAGAATTATGATGGCCAGATTCCGGACTAGAGTACGACGCGTCACCATCATACAGTGTTATGCTCGACGTATAGCTCGTCTGAGGATGAAAAGGAGAGCTTCTACAATGTCTTAAGAGCCGTCTTTAACACAACACCAAATGGAGACATTGCCATAATGATGGAGAATTTGAATGCCAAGATAGGCAACGACAAGGAAGGGCTCAAACATGTAGTCGGGAAGCATGGACTAGGCAACCGCAATGACAACGGCGAAAGGTTTGTGGATTTCTGCAATGCCAATCGCGTTGTGATAGGTGGCACCATGTTTGAGCACAAGACCTGCCACAAAGTCAGCTGGGTTTCCAACGACAAGCAAGCAACCTCCAACCAAATAGACCATTTCGCCATCAGCCGCCACTTTAGAAGTAGTCTCCTGGCCATCCGAAACAGGCGAGGGGCAGATGTGAGGATTTTTTTTTTTTTTTTGTTTTGTTTTATAAAAAAGGAAACCCAAATCCCAGAGCACTCAGACTCCTCCGGTCCATTGTACTACCAGGCAGGAACCTTTCTTTGATGCAGTGGTTGGAAAAACTTCGATGCAAATCGTTTTGCCTTTATACTTGGGTGGCCTATGATTGCTGTTCCCCGCTGGGGCTTGAACCTGCACACATCGGTTAACGAGAAAACACACTACCCACTGCACCATTGCCACCCCTTAGATGTGAGGATAGTACGAGATCACCATCTTATGATAGCTACTCTCCAACTACGCATTGCTGCAGTTCGAAGATCCCACGACAACACAAGAATGCACAGATTCAACATCGATAGACTTAGTGATCCCTCAGTGCGCCAACAATAAAGGGAGCACTTTTCGCAAGGTGTGGAAGCAATCAGCAGCTCACTGCCCGCAACCATCTAAGAATATTGGTGTGCTGTGAAAAATGTTTTTACATCTGGTGCTGAAAGAATTGTCGGTCGATCGCAGGGAAGACATAGGGCGTGGCTTTCCGAGGATATCTGGAGACCGATTGACGAACGAAAAGACCTGAAAGCTCGCGTTGCAGCTACTCCAGCAGCAGGGAGAAGCGAGCTAGAGTCCCTATATCGCATGAAGATGAGAGAAGTTCAGCGTAGCGTGCTAGGTGACAAGCGCAACTACATCAACGCGCTTGCTACAGAAGCAGAAGAAGCTGTACGGATGTGCGACAGCAGGACCATCTATTGAATCACCAAAGAGCTGACAGGTAGTCGCAGCTTCAGCCAACACCCAGTGAAAAGCCTAGACCAGCTCAAGTGATGAAAAGAGCATTTTGCTACGGTTTTTAACCGCGTATTCCCTAGCGATATGCTCCCAAATCAGACTGAGATGCCCGAGGTGAGAAATGCCCGACTACGTACCACGACTCCCAGATATGATGAGATCACTACCGCGATCAAGGCACTCAAAACCAACAAGGCGGTAGGACTTGACGGCATTCCCGCAGATCTCTTACGAGCAGCACCAAAAACGTCGGCTGTGCTTCTGCTTCCACTTATAGAGAGAGCTGGGGAACTTGAGAGCTTTCCTAATGAGTGGAAAAAGGGAATGATCGTCAAGCTACTTAAGAAAGGAAATTTAATGAAGTGCGGAAACAGGAGAGGTATCTGCGTTCTGCCTGCTGTAGCTAAGATAATACTTGTAGCTAAAATCATCCTTGAGCGAATCAAACAACATCTCGAAGACATACTCGATGCCGAACAAGCAGGATTCCGTTCTGGATCCTCCTCTGCCGATCACATTAACACCCTGCGGATTATCATCGAACAGTGCATTGAATATCGATCGCCACTCCACCTGATGTTCATCGATTTTGAGAAGGCGTTCGATAATGTCAACAGAAGGTTTATTTGGCGTGCCTTACGCAGAAGACGTATTCCCGATAAACTAATTGCTATTATCAAAGCTACATATGAAGGCTCCAAGTGTCACGTTCTCCACAGAGGAAGGTTGTCTGAGGAATTTGAGATCCAAAATGGGGTAAGACAAGGCTGTATCCTTTCACCAATACTATTCCTTCTTCTTCTTCTTCCTTTTATCAGCGAGGTAACGATCCGAAAATAAGAGAACATAACCCTCCCACTTCACCGCATTTCTACTGATCCGCCTGTGGGGTTCGCCTTCTATTCCAATACTATTTCTATTGGTGATTAGCAAACTGCTTCGTCCAGCTTTGTCGACGGGAAACGAAGGACTTCGATGGACTCTTACATTCCAACTTAAACATCTTACTTACGCTGACGATGTATGCTTACTCTCTCACCGAATTATGGACCTCCACCAAATGGCAGCAGATGTGGAGAGCAAAAACTAAAATCTAAAATCTCAACATTGGAACAAACCCAACGGCTCAAATATGCATTGCTGGACAACCGGTAGAGAGAGTAGATGATTTCCAGTATCTTGGGAGTATTGTCTCGACCGATCGTGGAACCGAACTCGATGTAGCCAACAGGATCGCCAAAGCAAAGTCCGCGTTCGGTATGTTGTCTGAAATATGGCGAAGCAATGCAATCAGTTTGAACACCAAGCTAAGACTGTTTCGCTTCAAAGCTGAATCCGTGCTGTTATATGGATGCAGCACGTGGAGAGTGACCACTACTATCACTAGAAAGCTTCAAACGTTCGTTAATATGTACCTGCGCAATATCTTAAGGATTTTCTGGCCCAATCGCATCTTTAACGAACACTTTTACGAGAGAACGGGTCACGAACCAATAGGCACAATCATCCAACGACGGAAGTGGCAGTGGATTGGTCACACGTTCCTAAAAGGTGTCAGTTCCATAGCAGAAGGATGGCAGAAGACCTGGCGGTCCGAGGAGAACATGGCATAACAGTCGAGAAAGAGGCACGGCAGTTGGGGAAAAGTTGAGAAGAGCTGAGATACATTGTCGGAAACCGTATACGATGGCACGTAGGCGTAGTAGAGGCCCTAGAACCCACAAGGGGTTACAGGACATAAGTAAAGTTAAGTATAGTAAAGTAGTATCAGCACTCACCACATCAGCACCGAGGATCTACCACCTTATACTACCAAAGGCCGGACACTCAGAGAGATAATGTTCAGCGGTGTCGTCTCTCTCTCCATAAGCGTCGCAGATTGTAGTGCCCCGCACTTTAAGGTGCTTGACGAAAGCAATGTCGCCTGTCAAGACAAAAGTAAGTTGTCTACAGTCTTTTCTGCTGAGAGACAGCAAGAATGCCGCTGATTTCTTACAGACGTCCGGGAGCATACGTTTAGTCAAGCTGCATCCTGGAGATTCATGCCACACACAATTGTGTTCATGAGAGACCCAATCGTCAATTGAAGCAGAGAGACCCAAAGCTGGTTTGGAACTCGAGAAAGCCTCCTCTGAGCCTTGTCTAGCAATCTCATTGGATATCTCGTTCCCCAAGATCCTAGTGTGACCTGGAATAGAGATAAGAGACAGAAGATTCAGCCTTGCGACCGAGTTCAAAGAGTTTTTGGATTCACGAACTATTTTGGAAGTGGTTAAAGGGTTAAGCAAGGCCTTAAGCGAAGCCTGACTGTCACTACAGACACAAATACTACTGCCATTCCCCCCACCGTTCTTCACAACATAATTCATGGCCATTAGGATTGTAAAAGTTTCCGTTTGGAAACAGACTAACGAGAAAAGAAGTCTAATGTTGTCGTCTTCCACGAAGACACCAGCACCAGACTGGTCTTGGAACCGTCCGTGAAAATAGGACTGCATTCCATTCCTGGATCAGACTCTGACCGAAGCCAGTCCTGAACACAAGGAAAGTCGAATTTGCGCACCAACTGAAGATCTGAAGACGGCATATCCATAAGACCGGAGTCGTAAGATAAGTGTTACACAAGTTCATCAAAATTTCAGTGTGGAGTGTATCAAAAACCGTCCCGCCTAAGACGATGAATGGCTTTGATAGTACAGCCCATAATATAAGTATCAAGGGGAGGTAAGTTCAGCAAAGCATCTAGAACAGAGTCAGTCGTACTCGGAAAAGCTCCCGTGCAGCCGATAGTGAAGGGTACACTTCCGTTTACAGTCACCCTACCTTTCACATACCTTTCTTAGTCTACTAAAGCGTCAACTTATTTTGGTATATCAAGCTATTTATTAAGAGAGAATTTTGACACCCATTCACGCTTTCAAATCTGACGCAGCAGTTACTCGCATTAAACAAATGAATTTCACAATTACTTGCAACAGAGCAATGAACCTTAAGACCGAGCCCATTTTTTCCATGATTCACGCAATAAATAAACATTCTCAGTTGCTCGTTATGCAAGACTGCCAGCATAATTTTGATTCTTATGATATGTCATCTCAAAACTCAAAGCTCTTCCGTGTTAAGGAAAAAAAAATTATCCGAAACCATAGACACTCCTTTCCAGCGATACGACTCAATTAAAATCAAGTTGTCCCTGTCACAGTCAGACTCCGATATCCAGTCCCCCAAAAACCACTTTGTCACTTTTCGTTTAATTATCCTCCCGTGCCGTCAGATCGACAACAACAACAAAAAAAAAAAACAAATTCGCCCGTCTGTCGACTGACATTCTCGTTGTAAGTTGCCATTCGTTCCTCTTGTTATTAATTGGCCCAAATGTCAAGACAATGGCGCGAGCGGTGGTTGTTATTTTTTTGTTTAAAAAATTTAAATAGTTACATTAACCGAAACGAGATATCACAATCGGCGTATATGTGTCTTGTTAGCTGACATGTTGCCAATTTGTATGCAAAAAAAAAACAAAAATGGCTTATTCACTGCACTGGTAGAGGGTAAGCACGTCCAATGTATCTATGTATCTACAAGCGTTTTTGTTAACCCAATTCGCTGATTGCGTTCGTTTGTTTTAAGTGCAAAACTTTTCAATGAAATCACTTTTCGTTTTTATTTGCAATATTGCCTTCGTGTTTGATAACGAATTTAGAGCGACAAAAAACAATGATGACGACCGACGCGGATGGGGGGAAGTGACGGTCATTTATTATTTATTTGTGCAAATGAGTATTCAATACCTGTTTGATGTGGCATACCTTCCGCACTACTGACGCCGCCGACGTCCGTCATCAATTAGGCTGATTATCGGGAAGTAAACCATAAACACAAAATGAAAACGAATCAAGATTAATCAGTTCGTTCGTTTGACTTTTTTGTTCCAATTTTAGCTGTGGTCAGCTTAAATTGGAACAAAAAAGGTGTGCGGTTCCTTTTTTCTGGTTTCGGCGTATCCTTGACATATTTTAGTGACCGTCACAGTTGCAGAACCTGTTTCCTTATATAGCTCGTTTTATTGCCATTTTTGCTTATCGAAATGAAACACGATCTAATGGGTTGCGAGCACGCGAGCCCTACCCTCAGGTAGGGTTCTCCACTCCAGCACGCAATGTTTCCGGTTTTCGGCGAAGCACAATCGATGACAAAATCTATTTATTTTCTTCAAAAAGATACGTGCATTTGAAAACTCTACACAGTGCAACTGAAACTGAAACCACGACAAATTCAATTCGTTTGGCATTAGTTCGAGTCCCATTGTTCAGGCAGATATGATCTCTGGGGGTTTCGCCAAGACCCATTATCATTTGGTCATTACCTGAGGGGTTTTTCCATGTATGGAATATTTTTTCCGTGCTTAGAATTAATCAGATTTTTTTTTTTTTCTTTTTTTTCCCCATTTTTGCATAATTTGGAAATTCCTCGTATCTGCGGGGAATGAGTGACATGACGATTATTTGAATGAAACACGAAGCTGCCATTGTCAGGGGAGTTAACCCTTAGCACATGCCGAGCAATGCCCTTTGAATGATTTTTACATTCCAGTTTCATCATGCAGTTGCAAGGGCATTTCGAAAATTGTGAAATTGGCAGAGTTCAAAGTTTGATCTGTTTTTGATCTATAAGCTCAGTACACCGATTAAAAAAAAAGAAAAAATTAGTTGTGACGAAGCACTAAGCATTTCCATTGTCCAAAGGTTAGTCTGACGGCATTTGTCAAATTACAGATAACAAAATTGATCACTTTCAAACTTTATTTGCATTCAATCGAAAACAAAAACCACCATTAGTATCGTAATTAACACAATCAATCAGAGATACTTTATTTCCAGTCTTCTTTTATAGTCGCAGCACTTTTACTCTAAATCCTGTGACAGAGCTTTAAAAGTTTTACGACTTTGTTATTTGCGAATGTTAATGTTTCGCTACTTGCTCACTGATGAATAGCAGCGCCAGGGATTTTGTTTACATTAAATGGTAATCATTTGTTTTTAGAAGTGATAATCGAATAGGTCGATTGGACACGATTCGCGGTTTAGATTGACATACTTTGGTTAGAATCTAGTCTGATGCTAGAACCACAAAATTAGTGAAATGTATCTAAGTATTTTACGGTGCCTCTTAATCACATTTAAAGTCGCTAACAATTGTATTGTATTATACATTCAAACTTGGAATGAACAAAATTAGAAATATATATTTCCCACGTGAATTGGATGAATTTATTTAAATGTAGTTACGCAAGTTTTGAAATTCATCTGCGTGATGGCTATTTTTGGGATCGCTTTTGGGTAGCGAGTTCTCCGTTTGCATTTTAAAAAATCTCCACTTGATCATCGCTTTTAAATGACTAAAGACTCATCGTATTCGAAGCAATCAATCCAATGTCTATGGTTTGGTTACTCCTTTGTGACGCGAATGTAGAGGAAAAAATATACCTCATACAGTCGTTAGATCAAGGCCGCTCGTGATGAATTGGCAGATAGCATACACCAACTCATCTCTAGGATTTGGTCAGACGAGTGTATGCCCGATCCACAAGAAAGGTGTTCCCCTCAACTGCGCCAACTATAGAAGCATCAGCCTTCTCAACATTAAGATCTTTTCTGCGCTATTGTGTGAACACCTGAAACCTCTCATCAACAGCCTGATTGAGCCCTATTAGTGCAGTTTCAGATCAGACAAGTCCACAATCGGTCAAATCTGTACACCTAGGCTGATCCTAGAGAAAATCCAGGAAGCCCAAATCGATACTCAAGGCCGCTTATGACACTTCCAATGCTTTGTGCCTGTACTTGAGAGCGTCGAATTTTCCATGGGACGAGTCCACTTTCGCACTCGTACAATTACAGGACTACTCAAAGGTCCCAACATACACAAATCCGCTTGTCCAGATGGTATTTCCCTCATAGTTCTGTAAAGGTATTCTTCCACGCTGGCGAAACCTCTGCGTAAACTTTTCTGTCCATTCTACCTTTCTTGACTTCTTTCGAGAAGATGGAAAACAGCGTTTATCCAATCCGTCCCTAAAAAGGTGACCGACCCTTTGCACTTGCGTCCCTTCTTTCCAAGCTCATGGAAACGGTTATAAATCATCACCTCATGAAACATCTTGATTCACGGAAACTCCTCAATGACTGGCAGTATGGTTTTCGTAGCCATTGACATCTATAGAGAAGAGCTATACGTATAGAGCCATGTCTAGTTTTGAAATCCCTGCCTTGTCCGTCTGTGCAGGATGACGATGGAGATCGTTCGATGCTCAAGGTCGGTAATGACATCACCGAGACCTCTGATGTCAAAAAAGGTGGCACGCTGTCCCGTGACTTCTTTAATATTGTACTTGAACGGATTGTGCGGAACTCACAAGCCAACACAGAGACACAATCTATCAAAAGTATCTACCACTGCTTGCGTACGCCGACAATATTGCAATTATTGGAAGAACTCAGCGGGTTGTCAAGCATTGAAGCAGAAGCGGCCAAGGGGTGTTTATCGAAAAACGAGGGCAAAACCAAGTATATCCTGTCAGCAAGAAGGGACAATCACTACCGACGAATTGGAGAGAACGTCACAGTGGGCAGATACAACTTCGAGGTAGTAAGGAACTTTGTCTACTTTGGTTCTGCTATAAACTCTAAAAACGATATCAGTACCAAGCGTATTCTTCACTTGCCACAATAGCAGTTTTTTTGGGCTTATAAGGCAATTCAACAGTACGTTCTCCAACAACTAATGAGACTCTGTATAAGACTCTGATCATCCCAGTCCTGCTTTACGGCGCTGAAACATGGATTTTACTAAAAGAGGATGAAAATATTCTTGCTCAAAAATACAAATATTTGGCGCAACAGCTCTTTAAAGTGCCAGGGCCTAGCTTCTCGCAACCACTCATGTTGTGTGTGTTATATTTTTCACACGAATTGAAGGGACCTATAGTTTAATGCCGAATCTGAACGGCGATTTGAGAAGCTTTTTCGTGACAACAATACTCTCGGATGTTTATCAGACGCTCGCGACCGTGAAAAAACTTTTTGGTATTTTCTGGGATTCGAACTTGGAACCTCATGCGCAGTAATCCGACACACTAACCACTTACGCCACGGGGCCAACATATTCTTGGTCGCTTCGAGAGAAAAAAAAGGAGAAGATTCAATAACGAACTATACGAGCTGTACAGCGACATCGACCTAGTCAACTAAAAAAAAAAAACAGCGTATTGGACATTTGAGATGGCTAGGACATGTAGAGAGAATGGACACCAACGCTCCGGCCTTGGTCTGACCCAGTGGGACGACGCAGTAGAGGGTCTCCTCGCCGTGGGTGACGCGTAAAAGTTTAATAGGACATCAACCAAATTGGAGTGCGCAACTAGAGGCAATTAGCTAAAGACCAAGCTAAATGGAGACGCTTGTTGGTTGAGGCCCAGGTTCACCTCAAACTTCAACAGACTACACAATGCCACACCTAGACTTCAGAAGACCATTTTCAAGCATCTACCCGGGCAGAGAAGAATGGAAAACTGGCAGAACGCTTAACCAGAGAACCGTAGCCGTGTACACCGATGGATCCATACTGGAAACGCGTGTCAGCACAGGCATCTTCTCTGAAACGCTTCGAAACTCCTTGTCAGTCAGGCTTCCGAACTTCAGCAGCGTTTTTCAGGCGGAGATCCTAGCAGTGACAGTAGCGGCCCGTAAGACTACGATGAGGGCTATACCACGTGAGGATATCACCTTTTTCATCGACAGCCAGGTAGCGATAAAAGCAATATCTCCTACAGAAGTAAAATCGAAGCTTGTGAAGTGTTGTAGAGAAGAGCTCAAGGTTCTTGGAACACAGCACAAGGTAGAGCTCTGCTGGATCTTCTTCTTCTTCTTTTTCCTTTTATCAGCGAGGTTATGATCCGAAAATAAGGGATCATAACCCTCCCACTTCACCGCATTTCTACTGATCCGCCTGTGGGGTTCGCCTAGCTCTCTAGTAGAGCTCTGCTGGATCCCTGTATAAAGGCATACCAGTGAATGAAAAAACTGACGAACTGGCTAGAGGAGGTTCAGCACTAAACTCGGACCAATCCGACCCCTCAGTGGGGTTCGCCTAGCTCTCTAGTAGAGCTCTGCTGGATCACTGTATAAAGGCATACCAGTGAATGAGAAAACTGACGAACTGGCTAGAGGAGGTTCAGCACTAAACTCGGACCAATCCGACCCCTCAGTGTACATCCCGCCTTGCACACTCAAACTTGGGACAGGCAACAAAGCCCTAACGGAGGCAAACAACAGATGGTCCTCTCTAGATACTTGTATCATCACGAGGAAGCTATTGCCTACATTTGACAGTGCAAAAACTAATAAACTCTCATAGGAGTTATTATGGGGCACAACACTATGCGATACCACATGAAAACGTTACGTGTGACGAACGAGGACTTTTGAAGTGACTGCGGTGACGAGGAGGTTCACGAGGACACAACCCATTTTCTCTGCCACTGTCCAGGCCTCTATCACCCAAGAAATATCTTGGACAATACTTCCTTAAGGATTTAGAAGAATTGACCAACGGACCGATCAACGACATCGCAAACTTCAATAAATCCTCTGGATGGTTTGTATCTCGGACACATTAAGTTCTATATACTTTCTATTAGACGTTTATTTTTTTTTACGAGGAAGGGATTTTTCTTCTATCATCTTTTCCCCCATGGGTATCACATTGGGTCTATACTGACCTGAGTGTAGTGTTAAGGATTTCCGTCCCTACACCAGCCCACTAACCTAACCTAACCTAACCTTATCTCGAACTTGGACCCAATAAAACGTTTTCTAATGTTCCTTGAGTTGAAAACGCATCGCACAGGCGATAAACTGGCAAAACAGACACTTGTATGCCTTGAAAAAGGGTGCCAATTGGATCTTACAAAATGTAAGGGACAGTCATATGATAGGCAGTAAATATATATGTATGTCTGGGCGTCACATTGGTATGCATCAAAAGATTGTAGAAGTGCATCTGTTTGCAATATATGTTCCACGCCCAGCCCATTCTCTGAATCTGGTAGATCGAATCACACAAATAGGTAGTTTGTCAAATGGGGTGGGAATGGTGCAGTGTTAATGTCGTCAATTGCTACGCTAATGGTTCATGGTTCATATCCAGACGTCAGCAAGCATTTATTTATTTCTCATGAAATATATAAAGTCCGATTAATTGCGAAAGCTTTTGTGAGCACTACTACAAAGGCAAAATACTGGCAGTAACTTGGTCATATGGCTGGAAAAATTGTTCTCACTATTGGATGATTGATATGCCTATGACGTCGGTGGTCGCGAAAAAAGTACCGTGAATCAGAAGCAAAGTCAAAAAATAACAAAAATATCCCCAGTTATCTGGAGGCCACCCCCGGAGTTTATCAGCATTATTCGGCATTAAACTGTAGGTCCCTTCCATTCGTGTAAAAAATATAACGCACACAACATGAATGGTTGCGAGAAACTAGGCCCTGGCACTTTAAAGAGCTATTGCGCCAAATATTTGTTTTTTTGGGGCTCATAGGCGAGGGGCGCTTAAGACATCAAGGAGTCTTAATCCGGCACTGTATAAAGAGCAAACATTTGTATGCTTTGTTGTAACTCTTTCAGTCAGAAACTACTTATCTACTAGCGATGAATATTCTACAGGCATATCAGGTATTGTATCCGGAATAACATAGGCTATGTATTGTCAGGCTTTGTCAAAACTGTCTACAGAAAAGTTCACTACAGCATAGTTGATCAGGGAAAAACTTGAAACAAGTTTCATAAGTTTATTATTATTTTTTTAGTTCTGAGAAATATAGACAAACTATAGACTACACAGGCGTAGCCGGGCCTAAAAGCTAGTTTCTTATGAAAAAGGTCATCGCAATATTTCTAGTAATATGGATTCTTTCCGAGATATAGGTATAAGCTGCAAAATTGATGTACCAACATTTTGAAGTGACCCTGTGACATTACTGGGCGATATTTTCTCTGTCTGTCAAATATGATACTTTGATCCACGTTTACGCATAAACTTTTCGAAAAAAATCAGATCGACCCAATTCTATATGACTCCAATCCGCTTTTACACGGACATCTATTCGGTTTCAACCCTCCACGGAGTAATCTGTACATATAATGAAACTATAGAGGATCGAATGTTTTTGTCTGTCTGTGCAACCATCACGCGGAAACTACTAAAGGGATTTTGATCAAACTTGGCACAGTTATAGCTTGTATCCTGGGTCAATATTTACGTTACATGTTTATCCCAGGACATGAAAGGGCTACCTTAAATTGCAATTGTAAAATTGTTTGAACACGTAGCAAGCACAAACTATTTGATTTCTTGACTTGAGTAGTTGGTAATATACATAAAATCCTTAATATTTTTTACAATTTTAGTAAATTTTAGCAATATGGGTATCTATGGAGATGGACTATGGAAAGAAGAAAATAGATTTTTGTCTTCAAGGTGGAAGGCGGACGAAGCAATGCAAGCAGGCGTCGGTTAGTAATTAATAAAACTTGTAAACATGCTCAAACGATCTTTATTCTAACCGATATTAGATATATTTTGGACAATACTAACAAACCATGTAACCGATGAACAGACATTAATACAACTTCATCAGTCCTTAGCATAGCAACACTGCGCAAGCTAAACTATGACTATGTACCTATTCTTTACAGCATTGATATCTTAAAACGAGTCGATAAACATAGATTTTGGAATGAATCAGTGAAAGAGATACAATTAATTGCATAACCAGAACATTCAAACATTCGACAGACAACCACCAGATCTAATATGGGTGGCGCTAAGATCATTCGAGTTTCGGGATTAAACTAGAGTTAACCTCAGAAACATGTTTTTCAGTCAATTTTAATGGTGGGCGCCGTGGCATAAGTGGGTAGTGTGTCGGATCACTACGCATAAGGTTCCAAGTTCGAATCCTAGAAAATACCAAAAAGTTTTTTCACGGTCCCACCTTTCGCGAGCGTCTGACAAACATCCGAGAGTATTGTTGTCACGAAAACGCTTCTCAAATCGCCGCCGTTCGGATTCGGCATTAAAACTGTAGGTCCCTTCCATTCGTGTGAAAAATATAACGCACACAACATGAGTGGTTGCGAGAAGCTAGGCCCTGGCACTTTAAAGAGCTGTTGCGCCAAATATTTGTGTTTGTAATGAAAGAGATACAATTGATTGCATAGCCAGAACATTCAAACATTCAAACATTCGGCAGACAACCACGAGATCTAATGTGGGTGGCGCTAAGGCCCAGTTTTTCAGTGCGAGATCATTAGATTTTTTGGATTAAACTAGAGTTAACCTTCAGTCAATTTTAATTCTGAGCTAACTCCGAGTTAACCCTGCAAATTTGGTGAGTTAACCCTGGATTAAATGAGCAAATTTTTTTGACAGATTTCAGATTCTTTGGCGATTTCAGCCCATGATTTTGCCTTATCCTCAAGATTTGTTCGGTCCGTTCTTTTAAGCACATTCTATGATGTCTCTTTCTTTATCAGCACGACCTAGTAAAAATTCAATTTCTTTTGAGGAAAAATTTGAGTTTCTCTTATTCATTGTGTTCTTGTTATTAATAACCGATCTAACAGTATAGAATGGATAGATTTCGATAGTTTTTTGACAGCTGAATCGATAAATCATGCAGTGATACCAAATTAAACCACCACTAATGGAATCGAAATTAATCCTGTTCTGAAAAACTGCTTCATGAGTTAAGTTGAAATTAATTTCAATCCAGAGTTAGTTAATTCTGGTTTAACTCAAAGTTAACTCAGCACTTAAAAACTAAGATATCGAGGGGTCCCAGAAACTTATGTACAGATGATCATGGACATGTATGAAGGAGCAAACACAAGAGTAAGATACCCCGCTGGAGTAACCGATGAGTTTCCAATCAAAGTCGGGGTGCACTAGGGAAGCGTTTTAAGTCCTTTGCTCTTTATTGCAATCCATGACTATCTGCTTGAAGGTAAAGTGAAGGACCCCAAGGTATATCAATTATTCTCTGTTGACGATGGAGCCATCATAAGTGAGGATCCTACATCCCTGCAACGAGCACTTGACGTATGGGTGGACGTTTTTGGAGGGAAATGGTTATCGCATAGTTAAAAAAAGATGGAGTACTTGTGCTGCCCGTTCTCTGGTTCACTCAAACCTATTCCAGATATTAATTTGAATGGAACAGTGCTTCCCAAGTGCGAAAAGTTCAAATATCTAGTGTCTATAATCAATAGCGAAGCAACCACCAAGTGATGGATGAAGTCAGTGGGAAAAATCCGCTATCTTCTGTGACCGAAAAAGCCCCCTTAAGTAGAAACGAAGGCTCTACAACACCGCAGTTGTGTGCCGAGTGTTCATATACTCGTATGGTTCACCATGTTGGGCAATAGTCACTCATTGATCCATATGGGCGCTCATGATCCATATGGATCATTTTTATTCATTGGTAGGTTACACAACCACAACCACAACTACAAGACTCAGGGGAAATAATTCGTTGATCCAGGGGTGGAATCCTCTAAGGTGATAGTTGATTGTTGACGATCACAATCATCCCTTTTGCTCTCTCTAAGGTGACCATCAGCGTGATCATCACATTTTTGCGATCGTTTTTGTGTGACTTTGCGATCGTTTTACGGAGAGCTAACAAAGTATTTCGCCTTGACCGTTGTAAATCCGTGGTGGAGAGAGGTGGCGGAGTGCTGGTTGCTGTTCGGACAACGTTCTCCTGCAGGCAAATTACACTGCCGATCTTAGATGTTGAACAGATTTGTATTTCTGTTAGTTTTGATGGTACTGAAAAATCTATATTCTTCACTGTAACTTATGTACCTCCTAAAAGTAAACTAGATACCTACGAGAAATGTATAGAAAATATTGAATTTGTAAGTAATCATTGTTCTGATTTAAATAATTTATGTGTTATTGGAGATTTTAATATTGGTGATGTCGTATGGTCTTGGTCTGAAGATGATAAAATGCTTATTCCATATAATGTGATTAAAGATTTCGAATTAGTTCTTATTGATTGTTTATTCTCAATGAATTTATGCCAAACCAATTCAATAACGAATTCACAAAACAGAATTTTAGACCTTGTTTTTATGAATATAAATGAATTAAGTGTTAATGTTTTTGAAGCACCTTTTTCTCTCTTAAATAACTCTATTTTCCATAAGCAAATATATATTGAAATTGAAATGTATGATTTTCTAAGGGGGAATACGATTTCAGAGAAGTCATTTAACTTTTCAAAATCTAATTTTTCTAGATTGAATATGTATTTTAATTCTTTTAACTGGGATCTTGAATTTGAAAATCTTTGTCTAGAACTAATGTATACTCGTTTTATTGAAATTGTGAACTTAGGATTTTCCTCGTTTGTTCCATATTCGTTGAAAAGAAATATTTCAAAACCACCATGGTACAATAAACGCCTAATCCATTTAAAAAATTTAAAAAATAAAGCTTATAAACGTTTTAAAATTTCGGGAAACCAGGATAATAACGACATGTTCTGCAAGTTACGAAAGGACTTCACTGTCTTGAGTAAATTTTTATACACTAAATATATTAGTACTATTGAAAATAAGTTAAAATGTGATTCGAAATATTTTTGGACATTTATAAATCATAAGAGATGTTGTGTTGGGTTGCCCAAAACGATGATTTATAAAGATATTGAATCAAACGATGCTCTTGCAACAGTTGATCTATTTGCGGAATTTTTTGAATCTGTTTTTTCTAATTGTATTGCACCCAGCAGTTCTGTACCGAATTCAATATCCAAGATTGATTTCGGTTTTCTGGTTTTGGATGTTCATGATGTTCAATCTGCTGCTAGCAGCCTCAAACCTAATGCTAAGCCTGGAGCAGATGGCATTCCGGCAATTGTATTAAAAAACTGCTGCAATGCTGTTTGTATACCTCTGCTAAAAATTTTTAATGCATCTCTTTCGTCAGGCATTTTTCTCGAAGATTGGAAAATCTCGTTTCTGGTCCCTATTTTTAAATCTGGATCTAAGAATGACATCGAAAATTACAGAGGAATATGCAAACTTTCAGCTATACCAAAGCTTTTTGAAAGTATTGTTAAAAATAAATTAGAATTTCATATAAAAGAGCATTTATCCGAATTCCAGCATGGCTTCTTTTCTGGTCGTTCGACAACTTCCAATTTGGCCCATTTCACGTCTTACATCATAAATTCTGTAGAAAGCGGATGCCAAGTTGATGCTATATACACGGACTTTAGTAAAGCCTTTGATTCTGTGAATCATATAATTTTGTTAAAGAAACTTGAAAATTTTGGATTTCACTCTGCAATGCTAAGGTGGATCTCATCGTTTCTAATCGGTCGGACCCAAAAAGTTTACCTAAACAACTGCTGCTCGAGAATAATCTCCTGTACATCTGGAGTTCCACAAGGTAGCCATTTAGGACCGCTGCTTTTTATTATTTTTATTGACGATATTGTCCAAAGCATACAATTTTGCTAATGTCTAATGTATGCAGATGATCTTAAGTTTTTCCTTAAAATTCGAAGCTTGAATGACTGTTTAAAGATACAGTCCGACCTGAATAATCTATCTGATTGGTGTATTAATAATTGCTTAAGGCTGAATATACAAAAATGCATGACCATATCCCTTTCAAGATCATATATGCAATACAATTATGACTACTGCCTTGAATTGACGTCTTTAAGAAGAGTTAATCAAATTAAGGATCTGGGCGTCATTATTGACACGAAGCTAACTTTTGTTCCTCACATTGAGTACATAATAGCTAAAGCTAACTCACTTGTTGGATTTATCAAAAGGAATTCAAAAGATTTCTTTGATCCACATACATTGATATCTCTTTTCATCTCCTTGGTTAGGTCTATTCTTGAGTACGCCGTTATTATCTGGAATCCAATTTATCAGACTCATTCAGATCGCATAGAAAGGGTGCAGAAGCGTTTTACCAAATATATCTTTTGGAAAATGCGTTGGGACTTTGAGCCCTCTTACAGTGCACGATGCCAATTACTTGGTATTCTTACCCTTAACGCAAGGAGATATGCCCATGATGTTATGTTTATAAGAGATATTCTGTGTTACCGTATTAATAGTCCCGTTCTTTTATCCCGGGTACCCATTTATGCTCCTGAAAGGCGTCTTAGAAGTCGTAATGTTCTCTTCCAACCAGGACATAGAACAAACTATGGTCGTAATGAACCATTCTCTAGGACCCTTATGAATTTCAATGAAGCTAGTAGACATTTAGATTTTCATTATTCAAGAGATCGCTTCAGAAAAATGTTGTTCGATTTTTTAATAAATTAAATCTGTTATCGTTTTCCTCTTTTATCCTTATTTTTATGAATCCTTTTTTCTTTTTTTTTTTTTTTTTCTTTTGTTCTCTCTTTTATAAATAATTAATTTACATATATATTTATATACATATTTATTTATCTGAGAATATACTTATCTTTCCATGTAATCTGTAAAGCAAAGCTGGTAGATGAAATAAATAAAATAAAAAAAAAAAAAAAAAAAAAAAAAATAAAATAAGTGTGATCATCAACTTTGATTATCAAAAGTGTGACTATCAACTATCACCTTAGAGGATTCCACTCCAGATACGGATCGTTTTATTTTCGTCGTGTGATCTATATGGATCTTGGGTGATAATAAAATACGGCTATTGTACAAATAGTATGAGAGTTAATTAATGGCAGCTGAGATGAAGATCCTTCGCATGACAGCAGGAGTGACAAAGCTTGATCGAATAAGCTTGATCGTCAAGGAAACCATCTTACGAAAAATAGAACGCGACCAGCTCAGCTGTTATTACCACGTTCAGAGATCATTTCAACCCTGTTAAATAGGCAACATCAATGAGCGTTTCAAAGACATTGCGAGGCAGAAGAGGCAGGCCTATAAAAGCTTGGATCACACAAATGCAACGACACCAGCATTTGATTGGCCTCAGTAACGAAGTGATCTAAAATCGGGAGGCTTGCCGATATTTTCTAAGGTCAAACAGGCGAACCCCACAGGCGGGTCAGTAGAAATGCAGTGAAGTGGGACGGTTACGATACCTTGTTTCCAGATCATAACCTCGCCAAAATACGAGTTGAAGGAAAAAGAAGAAGCAGAACATTCAAACGAATGACTGAACGACAAAATCAACAAACATTTCAACGATCACTTCTCCTGATCGCTATCGGAAGTGAAGACCTTCCACCAAAACGTGTCGAGACGTAGTCGTGATACTTTTTGTTTGTTAAATTCCGAATCAATCCAATAGACATAATAATTCTAGTCTATAAGAATCCAGCCAAGGATGCGCTCCTTGAAAGCGTCACATCAAAGCCTGCCATTAGATACCTGACACAACTCTATCCACATCAAATCAGTTTCCACATTCCAACCGCAGCACCACGTCACTTATAAGTACTTTTGCATACAAATCAGGTGACCGGTGGTGTTCAGTGAACGTTGCACATTGCAAAACCTTGTTAGCCTTCGACATCTAATATCCAATCCATTAAACTCAATTAATTCAAATTAAAAAAATAAAAACTGTACATAGGTAGGTACCTACAGATTGTAGAAAAAAAAAAAAACCAACAACTACAAATTCATGGTTTAATCTGTTACAACGTAATAAATTACAAATCTCACTCATACTACATGTAGAGGTCATGGTAATTCCACAACAGTAACCAGTAACCGTCCAAGTCAACAGAGGCTTAACCAGAAGTGATGATGAGAGGCAAGACACCAACGAACGGGCAACAAATCGAGCTTAAGATGACAGTAACAGTAGCCAGCTCCCCCAAAAAAGGGCAAACGATTGAAGAATGTGTAGCGGTGATTAGTGATAATTGCACGCAAATTGATTTTTTACGATCGATTGTGTCCGCACGACGACAACGACGACCAAGACGGCACACAATGGAGCATTATATCTAATGGGACACTTATGGTCCGTCGTAACTGAGATCAGGCTCCAAATTTGGACCGGGGCTATAAATTTTCCAAAAGCTAGACCTATCATGAGAGTGATCTGTGCAACAACTACAAACCTTCTAATGCGAAACTTTCCGCCGAAGACCATCTTGACGGTGTTTTTCGTTCTGACACAGCGACACAGATCAATTTCGATCCGTTTAATCCGAATTTATGATCACTTTTAGCGGCGAAATGTGTGATCTTTTCACGATATTCGCACTTTTTTTTTTTTTTGTATTCCTCTGCATAAACACACATCTACAGCAGATGCCAACTATCTATTCACACTTCTTCATGTCGAAGGAAATTTATTTTTATGCAGATTTTTACTTTTTTCTCAAATTTCACAAATTCACTTTTTTTTCGCCGCTTTTATTGTAAACAGATAAATTTTTTTGAACAAAAAACCATACGACACATTAACCTGTGAGGCAAGGGAAAGTTTCTTCGAATCCAATAGCAACAGCAGCAAGGTGCATAATTTAAATCATACAAAACCGACGAATTAAAAAAAAAAAATCGAAAATGCGGCGAAAATATCTTAAGAGAAATTGAAACAAAAATATATAATTCGTTGCCAATTGGTTGCGAATGTTTAAAACTTGATGATGATAATCCAATTTGTTTTAAAAATAACAATAAATTCAAGACGATACGAGATGCGTTTGTGGGTTAAGAGACTATTGTGTGTGTACCTTCGCGATACATTCGCCGTAAAGAACGAAAGATATCGCGGATTGCCGTAGCCGTGCTGACACGCGAACAGTTGCTACTCGTTTGATGATTCAATGTTGAATTCACATCCAAATGGGGGGAATGAACAGACCACAGCGAAATGATAATTTTCTTTTGACCACTTCATTCGTAGTTCATTTCTGATTCATTCGCCGCGTGAATAGAAGTTGTGGGATCAAAACAAAGACGAAAATAACAACAAAGGGAAACTATTTATTTGTAGCTAAGCGGCGAAGTGTATCTGCAAAGTGTGAAGTGGACTGGACAGACAAACCAATGATTGCGATGAACTTTTCTTTCTGCAAATTGTGGTCAGGTGAGTTTTATTGCGGCGAATTGAAAGAGGTGGTGGTGGATTAAACAGGTACGATGAAGTCGTTGAGAGCGAAAGTGAGCGGTTTTCTGTTGTTTGAGTGTTTATTTCACTCAGGCAGATGCAGTTGTTAGTTTGGTGACATTTTGAGATAGTGTTGCCACGTGGCTAGGGTCGAAATAATAGTTCGTCAATTATCAACTTGACAATGTTCCAATACAAACCAAGCTATTTATGTATAAAAACGTTGGTTTATCCGAAAAATCTTGGAAGACCATAGAGGTATAAACATTTGTAAGCCTACAAGCTGAAGGTATTTTTTGGAGGCGAATTCCCCTAGATGTTGGATGTAACTGAATCAAGGGGGTTCTATAGCCAGGACCCCTTTGACCTGCTTTGGATCAGAAAATTGGCTCATCACACAGAACATTTTTGGAAAAATGTGGCAAAAGACTGTAGCATTATATGCATGAGTGGGTCTATAGCTTAAAGTCGATTGAAATGTATTAGTTTAGGTTAGGTTGAGTAGGCCAACGAGGTTATCATAAAACACTAGGCACCAAGGTGGGCCCAACGCAACCCTAGAGAACCTTCACGGCAAAAGACTTAAACCAAAACACACCTACACTTAATTTCCCTGCAGAATTTGAAAATATCATTATTGTGGTTCAGAGACCTTACCCCTTCTAGGTTATTGTATGGTGGCAAGCCGCCTGCAAAACAATGACCAGTGCAATGAGAACCACACCTAAAGCAGGACTCGAAGCCATCCGCAACCTACTTTCGCTAAACATCTTTATACAAGCATCGGCGGCTATTAGTGCCGTAAGGTTAAGTCAAACAGATAGCTGGAGACCAAATGCAATGGGTCAGACTATGATCCTATACATATACCTGGGTAATGTATCTAGTACAGGCTATACAACGCCACACTTAGACTTCACAAGACCATTTTCAGGCACCTACCCGAGCAGAGAAGAATGGAAAGCTGGCAGAACGCCCAACCAGAGAACCATACCCGTGTACACCGATGGATCCAAAATGGAAACGGGTGTCAGCGCAGGCGGAAGTCCCGGCAGTGACAATAGTGGCCCGTGAAACTGCGATGAGGGCAATACCACGTGGGGATATCACCTTTTCGTCGACAGCCAGATAGCGATAAAAGCAATATCTGCTACAGAAGTAAAATCGAAGCTTGTGAAGTGTTGTAGAGAAAAGCTCAAGGTTCTTGGTACACAGCACAAGGTGGAACTCTGCTGGATCCCTGGACATGAAGGCATACCAGGGAATGAGAAAGATAACGAACTGGCTAGAGGAGATTCAGCACTAAATTCGGACTAATCGGAATCCTCTGTGTACATCCCGCCTTGCACACTCAAACTTGAGGCAGGAAACAAAGCCCTAGCGGAGGCAAACAACAGATGGTCCTCTCTAGATATTTGTATCATCACGAGGAAGCTATGGCCTACATTTGACAGTACAAAAACCAATGAACTGATGCAGAGGGATAGAAAATAACTCTCTACTCTCTACTAACTAGAGAAAAAGTTACATGTGACGAACGAGGACCTTTGCAGTGGCTGCGGCGACGAGGAGGTTCACGAGGACACAACCCACTTTCTCTGCTACTGCCCAGACCTCTACTACCTTAGAAATAGATATCTTGGACAATACTTCTTTAATGATTTAGAAGACTTGTCCAGCAGACCGATCAACGACATCGCAAACTTCATCAAATCCTCTGGATGGTTTTCTATCTTCTTTCCCCCATGAGAATCACAATGGTTCTGTACTGACCTGAGTGTGGTGTAGAGGATTTCCGTTCCTACACCAGCCCACTAACCTAATGTCCTCTGAGACATGTAAGTCATTGCAGTACCTACAAAAATCCGTATTTGATAAACCCAGTCGCATAGCATGCTTCCTTAGAAGGCAATGGCCAGAGAGTATTCCTATCGCTGTTATTAGCCCTAATCTTTCAGGTTTTATGACCTCCCCGGATTTCTAACACACGCCACAAGGTCTTGGATACCTTATGACCATCTAAGTTGGACCATCTTACATTAGCCATGTTGATGATTACATCACGAATAATTCGGCGATAATATTCGATATAGAAGAGCAAACACGGTTCCAATACCGCAATCTGCATCGTAAAGTACCTATACAAAAGAAGGGTTGGAAACCGAGACTCCGATATACTCGGGAATATGCTAAACAGCATCGAAATAACGAGTGGCACAGCAAAGAAGCAAGCAAACGAAGTGACATGATCTCTGACCAGCGGGTGTGATTCAGCCATGCCTCGCAGGGAAAAAGGAAATAGAAGAACACCGGTGTACTGGTGGAACGACGACATCGCCAAGCTACGCGCCAACTGCCATAGAATGCGGAGGCGCCAGCACAGGGCAAGAGGCAAGATGGATTCACACTGCCATGAGACCCAGCAGAAGAAACGGAGACGATACCACCAGTTACAACAGAGGAAGGTATAGGAGCCGCTATCAAAAGCAACAAGACGCCAGGGATGGACGGGATCCCGCACTTTGTACTGAAGGAGGCGATCAAAACCAGACCAGATGTCCTTACACCCCTCTACATAGCATGCCTAACAGAAGGAAAATTCCCGTCTCAATGGAAACGGCAACGACTAGTCCTTGTACCAAAGGGCGACAAACCAACTGAGCAATTATCGTCGTACAGGCCGTTGTGCATGCTAGATATACTGGGAAAAGTGCTCGAGAAAATTATACGGACAAGACCAGAGCAATACACGGAAGGGGACTCGGAGCTTTGTAACCGACAGTTTGGATTCCGAAAGAAATGAAGCACCAACCATGCAATACAAGCTGTGTGCGATATAGCGCGTGAGGCAATTGCGGGAGAAAGATGGCTCGGAGGAACAAAACAGTACTGTGCTGTGATGACCCTTGATGTCAGGAACGCGTTCAATTCAGCCGACTGCAGCTATATACTAAAAGCACTGAGTAACCTGAAAGTACTGTGAGGGTATCTTTCTTCAAAGGTGGAAGAGGGCTCGCCGGCCCCAGGGTTAACCCAAAGGAACACCCTAGGCTTTGGGAAAGAGGTACTTTATTTCTCGGTTTTGTTTCACAATAGTTATTTGGAACAATACTAGTACGATTTTTATCAATTCCTTAACAATTTTTATACTTAATAATAGTACTAAGACGCTTACAACTATCGTCGTCCTGCTGCTGGTTCTGGTACGGGCCGGGGTTATGCGTCTTGTTGTCTGGCCCGGTTCGGTGCGTCGTCTCGAAAGAGTTTCAGTCCGCACTTAGGGCAGGCTTGGAAAGTAGCCGTCCGCGCTTAGGGCAGTTGTGCTGTGACCCAGTCCGCACTTAGGGCAGGCTTGGAAAGTAGCCGTCCGCACTTAGGGCAGGCGTGCTGTGACCCTGTCTGCACTTAGGGCAGGCTTAGGAAGTAGCTTAACAAAGAGCGGCAAATCCGCTGTGGTTAACTCGGTTTGTTTCTCTCAGAAGGGGAGAAAGCTATCGGACGGGCCGGCTATAGCTAGTAGGAGGCCCGTGGGTTATTGCCCAATCACCAAGGTGTAGGCAGAAAAATCGGTGGAAAGTCGTAAGACCAATTCCTGGAGAGGCTGTCAAAAGTACTCTGGATTGGTACTACCACGCTTGAGCAGACTCTACCGACTGACTTTCATCCACTTTCCTTTATGGACAAATCCTGCAAGACGAGAATGTGAATCATAAGCCAATGCAAAATTTCCTCCACATTCTCGTCTGCGACCTTTGTATTTACTTTGTTTCTAATTGTACTATTCTCCCTTTCCTCCGTTTCCTCTTGTTTGACTGAGGATTCGGAGAATATTCGCGGTTTCGCTACCTGCCGGCAGATGGCGGCCTCCGCATTAGGTGTTTAGTGAGGTGTGCGTAGAGTGTGGATGATCGCTTCTGTGGTGGTGGATTATGTCACTTCGTTACAGTACCAAACTACCTACTGTGGATAATTGTGAGCTATTTCGAAGACAGAACCCTTTACTATGACACAGAAAAGGGACCAAAGAGGTACAAAATCACGGAGGAGTTCCACAAGGGTCGGTCCTGTGACCAATTCTATGGAAGATAATGTACGATGGCATTCTAGGAACACAAGAGTAGATATCATCGGTTAGGCCGACGATATCACAATTGTAGTAGTGGCCAAAAATAAGAGGAAGTTGTGCAAAACTGCAATCAAACAATCCCAAACGTGAAGCTGTGCCTACAGACATCAGGTTTAGAGCTAGCGGACCACAAAACCAAAGCCGTTCTCATAAGCAGCCGTAAAAAAGTGGAGCACCTCACTATGCAGGTCGGTGAGCAAACTATCGAATTGAAGCCGTACATCAAGTACCTGGAAGTATTGCTGGACTACAGACTCAGCTTCAGGGACTACCTAATTTACGCAGGCAAGAAGGCCTCTTGGCAGGTGGACCCACAAGCTCATTCCCACTATAAAATCATGGACAGAGAGAGCGAGGGGGAACTGTAAATACCACCTCACACAGTTCCTGTCCGGACACGGTGGCTACCGGAAATACCTCCATAGATTTGGACACTGTGTCCAATATGTCCAAACGAAGAGGAGGACGCGGAGCATGCAGTGTTCTACAGCAGACGCTTTGCAGAAGACAGAGCAAACCTGCCAAGTCCAGAAAATCTTGTTAGTCACATGACACGATCAGAGGGCGAGTGGATGGAGATCTGCTTATTCATAGTATGTGTGCAGAATGCGATGCGAAGAGCAGAAGCCCTAAGAAGAGCCCAAGAGGAGGCCTCGGAGAGTAGAGCATAATTGCTAACCAGCCCCGCGAAGAAATACCTAACGGCAGTACCGCGGGGAGAGTGGTTGAAGTGTGTAGGGTGTGTGTTTAGTACGTAGGCGTATTCCTGGAATCGATTACTCAGGTTTGCGAATCGTGCATGCTAGTAGCACTCGGGCTATTAGTATCTATGAAGATTATACATCCTTGGCGCAACCTAAAAAAAAAAAGAAAAAAGAAGGCCTCTCGGGCAGTAGCGGCACTACTCGCATCTTTAAGGGCATGCTGTGCCTTTAGAACTATATCAGCGGATGCGATAAGCATATTATCAGGCCGAATGCCTATCGATCCAGACGGGAAGAAGACTGTGGCCCTACGCGAAAACGAGCATGATGACGGAACAACAGCTATAGAAGCTATTATATGAAAGCAGAATGGCAACATAGGTGGAACATCATAACCAAAGGGCGATGGACATGCAAATTGATCTCCGAAGTTGATGAATGGATTAGCAGAAAGCACGGGGAGGTAAACTACTACCTAACACAATTTCTATCGGGGCACGAATGCTTCCGGGAGTATCTCTATAAGTACAAGCACGCGAATGACCCGTTCTGCCAGCACTGTGAAGGAAAAATGCGGAGCACAGAGCATGTACTGATGGAATGCCAAAATTATATCAGAACAAGGAACATCCTAGAAAGAGCAATTGGCGAGCAAGTGACCTCATTTATGTTGGCAAGAAGTGAAGGGAGACTAACAAACAAAACAAATATTTGGCGCAACAGCTCTTTAAAGTGCCAGGGCCTAGTTTCTCGCAATCACTCATGTTGTGTGCGTTATATTTTTCACACGAATGGAAGGGACCTGCAGTTTAATGCCGAATCCGAACGGCGAAGGCTGGGAGACTGCAAGTGAAGTAATCACGAGTATGATTCAGCAACTGAGTATAGATGAACGAGCAATGAGAAACGCGGGAAACGAAGATCCTGCCAGCTCTTGCAGCTAACAAAGAAATAACGAAATGTCAAACCTACCCCTGAGAAGGATTGCCTTGACTGGCGGTTCCGCAGGGGAACAACAGGACAGAGAAATTGGAGGGGTTTTTTAGCATCTGCATGGAGTCGGGCATAACTCGTAGCACGGGCTACGAGTATTATAAAGGATTTTCACCCCTACCCGCGCATAAAAAAAAAAAAAAAAATTACGACTTATTCCCTTAGCCACACACTTTGGTGGTTTAATGCCACCAATTATGTCCCTCTGCGGGAGCTCTACTCCTCTTGTGGAGTAGTTCTATACCCGCATAATCTGACACGGTTCTGCGTACATAATGCATAAGTTTACATTCCATTAATCTGGACGAGGTGGACAAAGTAGATTATAGAAAAATTGATAAGAATTGTAGGTCAACAGAAGACTTAAAGGTAAATAGCCAAGCACTTGAGAGAGCTGAAGTGACAAACATACTTTCGCCACAAATTCACTTCTTAATCGATGCCCTGGTTACAATGAATAGTAGCGATTATATTGATACCGGTTTTTCGAAAATATGTACTTGCAGTTGTTTACAGACTTGTCCTAAAATATTGAAAAAGGGCATAAGCTAAGCTAAGCTGATTTCACTAAAGGAAAAGCATCTCTTGATACTACACAGAGCTGTACACTCACATAGTATGTGCTCTGCGGTTTCGTTCTCTCTAGGTAGAGGCAGCAAATGATGCTCTCCGAGTTTCTGATCTTGTTGAGGTGGTAGAGTACTTGGCAGTGGCAGGTAAGGAAGCTCACAAGCCTTCTTAGGTCGTTTCTGCTATATTTAAGGATATCAATAGGGTTGGACAGCTCTTTTAGCTTGTTTGAGACCTTGGGTGTTATTCCAGTGAGAAATGCACACATTGCGTTCCCAACTGTGCAGGGTATATTTAAAGGCAGAATCAGATATTCCGCAAAAGGGTTTGGGTCAGGTGAACAATTCAGAGGAGCCTTTTCTGCCTAGCTGATCTGCAGTTTCGTTGCCGTCAAAGTTTACATGCCTCGGTACACACCACAATTTTACTTTATTGCATCGGGCCAAGTCTTGCAAACTATCGAAGCAGCTAAGAACTGATTTTGAACTGATCACATGGGAGATCAGTGCTTTAAGCGACGCTTGACTGTCGGTGAGTATGTGGATAGCGGCATCTTTGATGCCTGAGTGCAGGTTTATACCAGCGAAAGTCTCGATAGCGTAAAGCTCGATTTGGAAAACACTGGGACTCTTTTCTAGTGATTTTGAAACTTTATAGTTGGGTCCATACCCTCCGGCGCTAACTCTTGAATTTATTTATGATCCGTCGCGTCGGTACACCACACGATTCCTTTTGGATCAAGCAGCATTATTCCATGTATCACGGCTTGGGATCTCGATCTCAAATATACCAGAAAGAGGAATGATTTAGGTATAAAGTCGGAAACCGTGCTGAGCATGTCTATCTCGTGGAAGTCGGTTAATAGAACCATGAGATCCATATGATCCCATGTACCATTAACATCTGACTTTCGAAGACTAACTGCACTGCGAATTGCAATTGTATAACTTAGTCACATCACATGTCGCGAGTGAGTTGAAACTTCATAAAAGAAGAGGTTATTGAGTGATTGAAGTATGAAGAAACGATAAACTACTCAATTATGACTATACATATGTATGTATTTGAAGAATAAGTTAAAGAGCAACTCTTGGAGAGGCTCATGTAAATACACAAGTGCAGCGCCTCGTCTGACGAAAGTTTTAGCTGAGCATTCATTTTGAAATGGATTTCAAGCTCTTTTGAAGCCGAAACCATAGCCAATATCTAGTTGAAGAAGTGATGGAAAAGATACATTATTACTGTGTGTTTTGAGTTTGCCTTTTCATACCTGGTCCCATCAGCCCAGCTTTGTCCATTCCGCGGTTGGAATCAGACTCGGACGAAGCCAATAACACTGTGGTGGAGGCATCTGAACGCGACTGAGATGGCTCTGCGGTTCGTTCAGATTAACCTTCACCACTACATCACGGCCTCGGTCGGCCTTATTCTCTGCCTAAGTAAAATCGGGGAATGCATTGTCTTGGTTCAGGAACCTTGGGTCGTCAAATATTTGTTGTGTGGGCTCAATACTCCTAACTACAATCTCATCTACGTGAAGAATGAAGTTAATCCTAGGGCTTGCATTCTGGCGAAGAGCGCACTAAATACCTTTTACTCTCTAATTACAGCGATCGTGATACGGTGACTATTAGCCTTGAAGTTGGACATCGCAAATACTGGCTAACCTCAGCATACCTGGTCCATTACTACAAAACCCCTCTCCCTGCGGCTACTCTGGGGAGAACGAATACGGACGTGGAGAGGCATAAAGCTGCGCTCATTCTAGGCTGTGATGCAAGTGCGCATCATACAGTTTGGGAACGGTATCAATGAAAGAGGTGAGCAACTTTTTGATTTCTTCTTAAGTGCTAACCTTGCTCTCTGTAATACTGGGAGCGAACTCACCTTTGCTACTAATAATAGACAGGAAGTCATAGACATTACCCTAGTTTCTGCAAATATATTATACAAGATCAGGGATTAGGAGGTTTCTCGTGAGCACTTCTTCTCTGACCACAGATATATTCCATTTGGTCTAACGGACCTCCACCCCAACCAATCAGTCTTTAAAAACATCAGGAAGACCGATTGGTTCAAGTATAGGGAGAGTGTAGGAAAATCTGCACTTAGTAGATCGCCTGACACTCCCAATAATATCCAGCTGCTAGACAATCTTGTGGAAAGACTTACTGATGCTCTCAGAAGAAGAGACCTCTGAGGCATGAAGCCTCAGAAAGGTCATAGCCACCTCCCCTAAGACTCCTAGCTATCTAAGAAGAATGATAGGTCCTGAACTACCTTTAGTATCGAATCCCTTGAATTGTAAACGGATTCTCACTTCCTCAGCTGCCGCAACGATACATCGCATCCCGAAATAACCTACGCGGTATCAATGCCAGGCAACACAGCTACTTAATCTTATTACTAAGAGTAAATTTCTCTGGGCAATACGCAGCTTTAAACCATTCAAGTTGCCAGGAGTTGGCGGTATAATTCCCCATGAGATCCAACAAACTGCGAGCCTCATCCTTCCCTGACTAGTTGTAATCTTCAGAGGTTGATTGGATTTGGTTCACTTTCCCAAACCTTGGACGGAAGTTAATGTGGTTTTCATACAGAAAGCCAGAAAAAGCTCGCATATTAATCCCAAGGACTCAGCACATTAAGTCTATCATCGTTTCTTCTGACGACTCTGGAGAAATTATTAGACTCTCACATTCGTTGCAGCTTTGATCCATGTATGCTGTCAACCTTTCGGCATGCGTACAGTAAAGGGAAAGCAGCAGAAACGGCCCTACACTCACTGGTCTAGGTACAGAACACTCCTCCATTCTGATTAATCTAGAATTCCTTCCACAAGACACCGACTTTGTACTTCCACAACTTCTGTTTAATAAGAACTTTGAAACCCGCATCTCATTCAGACTGGAATGCGGGGGGAGTTAGGGACACAAGAGGGATCCAAAACGAAGTCGGGAGTAGTTCTCCCAAGAACTAAACATCAATATCTCTTTTCGCCTTCCTAATCACTGCAGCGTCTTCCAGGCGGAGGTCATGGCAATTAAAGAAGTCTTGTCGTGGCTGAAGTACAATATGATATCCAGGCGGGATATTACTATCTTTACTCACAGTCAAGGTACCTTCAACTCAGAAACAACCCTAAACTGTTGCTTGTCTCTTAACGAGATGACCAACTAGTTCAACATTAACTTTACCTGGATGCCGGGGCACAGGGACATTTCAGGGAACTGCTCGGCCTACGAACTCGTCAAGCAGGGCACTTGTCTACCTATTTGACATGCCTCTCGCTACAGTGCAACTGCTACTTAAACTCAACACCATTAACACGATTAATTGCAGGTGGGCTAGCGGCACTACGTGCCTCATTACTAGACAGATCTGGCCTGAGCTGGATCAGAAACGCTCCAACTGCCTTATCGGCCTGAAAAGGTCGCTCATCGCAATTACAGTAGGTGTCATTACGGGGCACTGAGTCATCGGTAGGCATGCAATCAAGCTGGGCATCTTAGCAAATGATTTCTGTAGAAGTTGCATGGACGAGAAGGAGGAGGAATCCATACTATATCTTCTTTGCACGTGTCAGGTCCTCTCCGCTCGTAGAAGACGACACATAGGAACCTATCTCTTTGACAATTTACAGCGCTTCATAACAAGTTCCAACAGGTTCCAGGGGTAGCTTTTCCTGGGGATGATAGATCCATGTGGTATTACAATGAGCCTAGTCTGGCCTAAGTGAGGCTGTCTTTTGTAGCCTGCCACTCTAACGCAACCTAACTGCTAGGCGTTAAGGCTCCGAAATAAGCTCTGTGAAAGGCATCCAAACGCAATGAGGCATTTAAAAAGACGAAATCTTACGTTTCACTCCAATACCCAAACAGATAAGCTAGAAGCTTGAACTATGTCACATAGTCTAATAGTTTACCATAGCAAGGTTCACAGCAGGAGCCTTATTCTGTTACAAAATGCTTATTAGGAACGCGAAGCACACTCTCGATCTTAAAGCGAATGTACAGACATGTTCAACATCCCCCCCCACATACACTTCTTGTACCCTGTTACCGATTATTAAAATCATGAAAACCGTCATGAAATTTCGATCGATTCTGTATCCTTCTTCTTCCTTTTATCAGCGAGGTTATGCTCCGAAAACAAGGGATCACAACCCTCCCACTTCACCGCATTTCTACTGATCCGCCTGTGCGGTTCGCCTTTCGATCGATTCTGTATCATTTCCTTCAATTTCATGACAAAGTAAAGGCCAACGCATTACAATGAAAATAACTTCACCTTTACGTATCTCTCTTAACGTAACTAACTTTGTTGCTGCCAGAGAAAGTTCCTCCGATCTTTCCACTAACAAACATCCTATCCCAAGCCGAACAATACTCCATAACCAAATCCAATCGCTATCATTTGTTAACATTCTAAACAACTTCCTGGACAAATACAAAATCTCTACGAGTCCATAGGCTACTACTCGCACAACTTCTTTCCACGATCGCCCGAAACAATATCATTGACAAGATCACCACCAAAACTATCTCAAATCGTTTGCAATGTGCACCCGAATCGATCGCCGAAAACACGACAAGCGCATAAAACTCATAAAAACCAATAATTTTATTATTATTTGCATATTCCACGGAACCACAATTGATACCATTTCATGGATCTGTACCGGCTGCACACGATCACCATCGATCGCAATGACTCTGGTGCGCCGCGTGAAAATCGTGAAAAATTTGACATTTTCCCCAGCCACTACGCAGTATTAATCAAAATCATATTCGGCACAAAAATCTGCATCCAACAAGAGGACTACAAGTCACGATCGTCTTCTCGATCGATTCCCCAAAATGAAACTCTGCGGTTACTGCTTAACCTTCGCAAAAAGATACAAAAAAGACAGAGGCGACCATTATTGCGCGTGTGAATGAAATCAAAGTGCCAACACTCACTCAGCGTGGACCATGGAGGGACCAGCACCGATTTAGAAAGTGCATCTCAAGGATTTCGACTTTCCTAATCGGAAATCGTGGTGGCAGAAATAACAAATTCAATTGCGGAAGCAAAGGAAGCACATTTGGAGTGCAAAGTATCTATGAGTATCTATAGCTCATTGTGCGCTACCGTCGCCGGTCTAAGCGACGCTTTTGTTTCAACATGCATCTCAAGTCAATGATGGAACCCTCCTGAGATGGCTTTGAACTTTGGTTTGGCCGTGAGCCATTGGAAAAGTTCATCGTTCACGATTAGCCCGTCACAATCAGGAAATTAGACCAAATGGGTGGCTTCACACTTGAGAATGCCCCAAAAAAACGTCCAAAAGTGGATCGAGGTAGAATCACAAAAAAAAAAGATACTTAAGTGCCACTTTAGAGTGGCATGGAGTTTCCTTTTGTCATGAGTTGTGGTTGTTATTTACCAGGCCATTGGAGTATGTTGTGATTGGGAGAACTCAAGTATCTAGTTTGACTTTAGGCGGAGCCATATGGTCGGTCGCGTACATTACGCAATTTCATGTGAATTTATACTATTTTTGGAGTTGCTATCCGTTGAATGTCCGTCGCTAAATTAGCCAATTCATTGTGGGCACAGATAAATCTCAAGCGGTGTCCCTGAGGTATATGTGTAACAAAAGGCCGAGACTTGATTGATTCTCGGGAATTGTTGCAATTGGCAGTTTTATTGCATCGCCGCGGATAGCTTGAAGCAATTATAAGAGCTGACGAAGTGGTCGGTCCTTTTCAGATTCCCTTTGAAATACTGCACGAGATCGTCGTGTCATTGCTGCTGCGGCCGATGTGAAAATATCAAGTGACAGGCAATTATTGGGTATTTTATACAACATAGGTAGAGAAATACCGTGAGATGATCGGGTTGACATTTGGACACATGAATGGTTTGTAATTTGTTGTCGGTCTCAATCAGTGGTGAGCTCGTTGATTTATTTATTTGACTCAGCCTGAGAGTATGTTACAAAAAGCAGATAACGATTGAAGTTTATTTCCACGATCGGATGAAACTTATTGCATACTATTAGGCTATGAGAAAAAATACAAATGCAAGATCGGCGAACTGAGGAAAGAAATGATGTGACAGAGATTTATGTTCGGTGGATTGCGGATTTATGTTAACGTGGAGCTTGGACTTTAACATTTTAGTGGATGTTAAGTATTGGTGATCACGCGTAAGGTCCTTGAGGATCACTGATAAATTCGGTAAGATGGGGGTCAAACGGTAGTGCATAGAATTATTTGAAAACACAAGCGTTTTCACTTAGCCTAAGCATACCAAGTCCCATTCTCAACTTTCACGTGGTGACCCCTGAGTGCCTCGCACCTTGGTCGGAGAGATAGGGTAACAAAACCCTTTGAAAGATTTTTGGCGGCAGCATATGAGAGATGGGGAAGAGTGCTCCCTCGCATAAAACTATAACAGCTACCAGAGGTTGCCCGCAGGTAGGAGTACTCTCCCCCTTGCTCTGGACCTTAGTTATTGACGAACTTCTAGAGCTACTTGAAAAATCGGGTTATAAAGTACAAGGATATGCAGACGACATTGTGATTAGCCTCAGAGGCAAATTTGAGGACATCATTTCCCAACTAATGCAAGGCGCCCTCAATTTAACTTCCGATTGGTGCAGGACAAAGGGACTTACCATCAACCCCGGAAAAACTATACTTGGAAAAGAACTCCAGGAAAAGAAATCATACTCTTAAACAAATTACACTGGAAAACGTCCCAATCGACATATCCAAGGCAGCGAACTACCTAAGCGTTATACTTGACAAGACGCTCATCTGGAATTCACACCTGAACAAGGTTACCGAGAAAGTGACAATAGCTAGCGCCTTCATGGTAAAACTTGGGGGCTAAAACCCAGGATAATATATTGGACGTACAGCGGCATTATCAAACCCATGGTCACCTATGTGGGCGCCGTGGCGTAAGTGGTTAGTGTGTCGGATCACTACTCATGAGGTTCCAAGTTCGAATCCCAGAAAATACGAAAAAGTTTTTTCACGGTCCCACCTCTCGCGAGCGTCTGACAAACATCCGAGAGTATTGTTGTCACGAAAAAGCTTCTCAAATCGCCGTTCGGATTCGGCATTTAACTGTAGGTCCCTTCCATTCGTGTGAAAAATATAACGCACACAACATGAGTGGTTGCGAGAAGCTAGGCCTTGGCACTTTAAAGAGCTGTTGCGCCAAATACTTGTATTTGTTTTTTTTTTTGGTCACTTATGCATCGTTGGCTTGGTGGCCAAAAACCTTACAGGCCAAGACTCAGGAACAGTCATTTACCCTGTCTGAGTATCACAGGAGCAATGAGAACGTGCCCCACGGCAGCAATGGGAGCAATGCTCAGCCTCACACCGTTGCAACTTGCAGTAAAAAAGGAGGTATGCTGAGTGCTCTTAGGCTGCCCAAGATCTCGGACCTTAAAATCAGGAACTTAACAGACCATCCGAAGATTCTAGAGTACCCTATTCTCAAAATGCCAGATATCATGCTCAAGAAATACCGGTTCTCCAGGAAATTCAATGTGGTCATAGGTGAGCGCCACACATAGAGGAACGGCTTGTAGTCTTACCAAACTTCAAACTTGGTACACAGACGGTTCCAAATTGGAAATGGGTAGCACTGGCGCAGGGGTTTATGGACCCAAGTCTAACGTGCAGCAGCGCTTGGGAAATCACCAACAATGTTTCGGGCGGAAGTCCATGCAATCGAGCTCTGTGTACGAGAATGTCTGCAAGGAAGGCTCGAGGGTACTCGTATCTACATCCTCTTGGATAGCCAGGCAGCACTTATGGCTCTGAAATCTTACACGGTAGGATCCAAACTTGTGTGGGACTGTCTAAACTTACTCGCAGATCTCGCATAGAAAAACGCCGTCACTGTGGCCTGGATCCCAGGACACGAATGCTTCGAGGGCAACCAACGGGCGGGCTGCTCAGCAAGAAGAGGCGCCAGTCGCCCACTAGTCGGTCCTGAAGCCTATTTTGGAGTTACACAGAGTAGCGCAAACATCAAAATAAAAAAATGGGAAGATGACCATCATGCAGAGCACTGCAAGGGCCTAAGCCAGGCAAAGAAGTTCATTCATCTCAACCGTTGCAAGGCTAAAAAGCTACTCGAGCTTAGAAAAGCAGACTTAAGAACTTTAACAGGCTACTTGACTTGTCATTGTCCACTCAGGTACCATCTGCACAAGATAGGAGTAGCAGATACAGACGCATGCCGGCTATGTGGAGAGCAAAACGAGACGGTAGAACACATTCTTTGTGAATGCCCCATGGCCTGAAGAAAAAGACTTCTCCATCTCGGGAGGGCTTTATTGAGCCCCTCTGACTTCTGGAACATTGAGTTTGGAGCTTTGTTGAGGTTTAGCAAGAGCCCTTAATCAAGTTCTCGGCTAAACACCGGGCTGCCACAATAGATCTTATAGGTCGCAGTGCGTACAAGGGCCCTAGTAGATAGATAGATGTATATTATTGAGAGCTGCAAGTGCACTGCGACCTATAAAAGATCTATTGTGCCCCCCTTACTAAGGCTCTAGCCGATGATATACTCCGTCTAGGGCCCTAGTATAGTGTAGTATAGTATATGCTCACTCACTAGTGTACTTCTTCTTGTTCCAGATGGCAACGGACGAATTTCCTAGATGGTGTCAACGGTGGCGTTTACAGTTACATTTAGGTTAACCTTTTGTGAGCTGCTTCGGCATATTCACAGGCCGGTAAGGAATTTTCAATGTTAGTCAGGACTTCGGAATAGAAATGGTGGCGGAGGAGCTCTTAATTGGGCAATGGCAATGCTCATACTCCCGTAGTGGACAACTACTCCAGCCCTGCGTACTGGGCGTATAACAAAAGGAATTGGCACTCCAGGTTGGGGGTTGTGCCGTCGGGCTAACTTCTCTACCAAAAGAACACTGGTTACGAAGCAACCAACAGCATCGAATACGGATGACTTTACTGTTGACGACACTTGAAAGCGTAAAAATGAAAACGATCTTCGAGTCTGCACGTGGAATGATAGGTCCTTCTACAAACCACGAGCAGCCGAACAACTTGCAGAGCCTCTGGACTGCTGAAAAGCAGACACTAGCGCCATCAAAGAAGTGCGATGGGAGCGATTGCCACAGACAACAAAGACAGCGTCTATTCTGGTGCGGATTTGTTATGAGAAGCAGACTTAGGCAAGATGTCTTGAGTTTCTGGCATGTGAACGAGCGCCTCATGAATACACATATCAGGGCTAAATTCGGAAACATCAGTTAATATTCGCTCACACCCCTAACGAGGAGATAAACGACGCGACGAAGGATGACTTCTACCAGCTTTTGGACAAGACGTATGAGCAATGCCCTAGCCACGATGTCAAAATTGTCTTGGGTGATTTTGACGCAAAGCTAGAAAAAAAGAGAACATCTTTAGTACCGTGGTCGGAGAGCATAGCCTGCACGACACGGCATACGACATCGGATTCAGGCTAGTCGACTTTGCGGCGGGACGAAACATTGTCGTAGCTAATACGCGGTTCCCACGTCTAGATATTCACAAGGAGATATGGCTCTCTTTTGATCCAAGAACCATCAACCAAATCAATCAGATTGCGCTTCTGGTTGTCCGGACTTTCCGAGGAGCCAGAGTGGACTCGGATCACTACCTAGTTGTAGCCAAGGTACGGATGTAGATATCCAAAATGGACTTAAATCAACGAAATATTGGGAAGAAGTTTGACGCCGGACAGATACAATCGCAAGAGACCGCCAGATCCTTTGATGATCGAGTCGCTTCTAATCTCAATCTAAGTCCAATGCCGCCAGCAGCAAATGCGGAAGGCCGATGGTAGCGTTGCCAATAAATTATCAGAGATGACGCCTCTAATGTACTGGGTTTCTCTCGGCCACCACAATGAAACCCCTGGTTTGACGAGGAATGCCGGCAAGCACATGCAGCAAAACAAGAGGCGTACAAAGCGGCGCTGGAAAGAAGGACTAGCGCTGCTTACGAGCTCTACGTGCGCAAGAGAAAAGAGGAATATCGACCTCTCAGAAAGAAGAAAAAGGAGCATGAGGAGCGCTCGATCGAGGAGATTTAGAGACTTTATTGCAGGAATAATGTTCGAAAATTTTACCAAAAGGTAAAAAGAACATGCCAGGTTTTCAAAGCCAGAACAGAAACCTGCAGGGATGAAAATGGTAATATACGTAGAATCGCAGTCGGTGCTAAGGAAGGGACATTTCTGCAGACTGCTAAACGGCGATGATGATCAATATTCCGCTGTCAGGCAGAATGAGCCATTCAACAGTGACGATGACAGTCAAGATTCCCGTCAACCCGAACAGAATGAAGTGAGGATAGCGATATATAAAATTAAATCCACCAAAGCTGCTGGAGCTTACGGCCTTCCCGTCGAATTTTCCTGGACAGGAGATGAGTTGGTAAGGAGCATGCACCAGTTCTTCTGTAAATCTGGTCGGACAAGGTATGTCCAATGAATGGAACCTCAGTATCGTTTGCCCGATCCTGAAGAAAAGAGACCCTCGAGGAGGGATTTTTCTTAGCACGTAACCGTGCAGGAGCATAGAGTCGGGTATAATTCGCAGCACGGGCTACAAGGATCCAAGTATAAAGGAAAAACTCCAATTACCTAAGAAGATCGATGGATGACAATAACGAGCAGGAGTAGGAATTTTCTTAAAATCAGGTATGATCCAGGGTTCCGCATTGCCAGTAGAAAGCTTCAGTTTCCTGACGGGCATAGGCTGTCTACTTGCCGACTGCATAAAGTGATGTTCGTAGGTGAATCTACGATCAGTAATCAGATCTGAAGAAGGAAATCCCCATCTTTGAAATGCAAACCATACGTCTTCACCTCCCAACCCGCTTACTATACCAAACGATGACAGATTCCACTTTCCAAAGTTACGAGTACTACTTGTATCTGGAGCATTTTTTTATGAATTTTTCGCCCCATCACCACAACGTCCTTCCTCACCCAACTACAACCTATAAACGAATAAATTTATTTCCCCATGTAAACCATTGACTTCTGTGTGCACCAAGCCGGCCGGCCGTCTCCACGAAAGAACTATGAAATCACGGACGACTTGCAAAACTCATTTAATTAAGATAAAAGCGCTTGACTTTCGCTCTTCTCGCGATAGAATCATAAAAAATGTGTTTCCCCGGCCAATGCGACGGCCGGCAACAATTCCATCCGCGATCGACTATGGCAATAACAATAACTAATCAACCTCTCCCCCAAAGCGGCATAAATCCATTCGCCATGATTATTGAGCAAGTACCATGGGTACAATGTTGGCCACTGGATTACAGTCAGGCTCCCTCGCCAAATTAAATTGTTCCTCCGACCAAGAGCGGCAGCGCACAATCTGCATCTCGGCTGCTGATGAATTTACGATTTCTGATTGCGGCGGGCTGATATCAATTAATTGACAATAAATTCTCATTCAACTGTAGCATACTTTTGGGGGGCTTTATGGTGGTGCTGCTTGACGCTGCCTCGCCGCTGCACTTGACGGTTTAATTATCATGTAATGGACCAGCCGAACCATGCCATTCGACCGACCATGGCGCTCGTAAACCAGGGGAAAGTTGCTAATCCTCCTTGGTGCGGCCGTAATTTACACTCGAGCCTAATAACCATTACGCGTGTCCTTAAAAGGCGCCCCCATCGCCGGCCGCGTCGGCTCCCACGGAAAGGAATATTCCCGTCTTTTATGGCGGCATTGTTTCACCCCAAAAAAGTACTGACTACCGATTGCGAGCTGGACAAAAGGAATTAGCGCCATTAAACCGTTTGAAGTTCGATTGTCTTGCTTGGTACTGGCGAGGGAACGAATCAATAAATTCGTTTAAGCCATCAACCAGCCACCAGTCCGGTCATGTGCAGGAGGACAAGGAGGAGGCCTGGCCAGATGCTGAAGCTCTTAATTTGTGATTAGCATTTAAGAGGCTAAGCTGAAACGATTAAACCAACCACTAGGCGTAGTGTGTGTCTGTGTGACCTTAGAGGTTCTTTGATTTGTGCAGCTCGTAGGAAATTGGTTTCTCAATTGGGGAGAAGCGGGCTTGGAGGATTGTTTCATTGGTATTGTGGCTCTGTGATAATTACCATCAAATGCAGGCGGTTCCTAACTAAGAAATGCAATTCGTTTGTAATTGCGCTGTTAACAGCGTGCAGTCGCGTTCGATTCGTTTAAATTGGTAATTTGTTGGAGAGTGGGTGTCAATCTCAAGTCAAGGCAGGGGTTTGAGAGTTCAAGTGGCGTTGGGTAATTTGTTTGGACATTAATGGCAGAGAAAACCGTTTTATTTTTCTGAATGAAAATGGGCTACGAGTTGTGGGTAATGGTTCTAACTGGATAGCTTTCCAGTAAGAAGCGAGTTATTGGCTGCTACATACTTGGAACTGAAATAAAGGAATTACGTTACGGCAGGCCATTAAATTCGTCAATTTATTACATTGGAATGGATTTTTAAATTTAATGACGCAGCCTTGAGGTGACTGCCTATCAGATTGATGGCAAATATTACGGCGGCGTCGTTGCGAAAATTTAATGACTATTGACAACCGTTTTAGAAATCTGGGTCTTAGACTTTGAAACCCAGTGAACTTGCTCATAAGTTAGACCTTTTAGCGGCTAAATACATTCTCAGTGCAGTTGATACCTCCAGAGCTGTCGACAGAATAATCAAGCTTGAAGCTCATGGCATTGGAGACATTTTTTCATCATAAATTGCGAGTTTTTCAAGAAATGTACTTCAGATGTTCTTCTATCCACGTTTCAAGCCCTCATGCCCTCGTAATCAAGCTTGAAGCTCATGGCATTGGAGACATTTTTTCATCATAAATTGCGAGTTTTTCAAGAAATGTACTTCAGATGTTCTTCTATCCATCTTTCAAGCCAATGCTTCAAGCAGTCCTCCCTCCGGCCCTGTTTTGACAGAGCTCTTGGCAACGTCCCTAAGCTGAGGAGTCCCAGTGACAGCGAACGAAGGCTTGCATTTAAGCCCCGACCTTCACTGGAATCAGTAGACTACTGAGGCTGGAAAAAGTGATGCTGCCGACCAGAAGTTGAGGACGTTTTTAACTGGGACCCGTCTCTAAAACTCACAAAGATTGCAGAGAAATACGTGGTGAGTTATGTCACCATTGGACAAAGTAGATACTCCACAATCTGATCGAAAAAAAAAATTTGCAGACCGAATTTCTGCCTCGTTTAGTTACGAGTGATGAAAAATTGCACTTGTACAATAATGTCACCCAAAAATGCGCAAAGATGCAACCTATTCAGGTGATCGCAAGCCTTACAAAGCCCGGAGTGCACCAGAGGAAAGTAATGTCCTAATTTTAATGTCCTAACGTCGCTCGCATCAATTAGAAGTTCTTAAGGTGAACGGTTGCATTCGAGCTGTGTTCTTACCCATTAAGTCGATGAGATGCGAAAATCCCTCAACATTGCCCAGTATTGTATTATAATATATTTCACCAAGTTCGCTGTATTCTAACACGACAATGCTGGACCCCATGCCTCTTTGATCTTCGGTCTAAAAGGTCAGGCCTGGGCGGTTTGGGGTTATCCTAAAGATGTGTCGGTCTGTCTTTGCTGTCAACTAAGTCATATCAAAAAAAAAAAAAAAAAAAAAACAAATATTTGGCGCAGCAGCTCTTTAAAGTGCCAGGGCCTAGCTTCTCGCAACCACTCATGTTGTGTGCGTTATATTTTTCACACGAATGGAAGGGACCTACAGTTTAATGCCGAATCCGAACGGCGATTTGAGAAGCTTTTTCGTGACAACAATACTCTCGGATGTTTGTCAGACGCTCGCGAGAGGTAGGACCGTGAAAAACTTTTTGGTATTTTCTGGGATTCGAACTTGGAACCACTTACGCCACGGCGCCCACACTAAGTCATATCCCAAAACCTAATATGTTCTAGATGTTAGACTATATAATCTAGCAGCAGTTCGGTTTGATTTAAGCGCATTTGCTTTCATCTTTATGTGGTCTGAGGGTCGCAAATCGATCGACATTCAGACAAAGATGATCAGACATATAAATCGTGTGATACATAACGAGCATGACGAGGCTGCCAAATTGGTGGCCTTCCATGCTAGATGATGGGCTGCAATGCACTCGACGGCTTAGGACTATTCAGATGGGAATATGAGTATTCGGTGGTCCCTCAGATCAACATTACGTACTAAGTGCTCCTGCTTCTGCATTAACTTGCAAGGGTTCACCCTGAGACACTTTATATGAATTTCTGCTTAAGCCACACTTGAGTTTTTTTTTTTTTTTACTGGGGAATCCAAATTTCAGAGACACTCAGCCTCTACCAAGCAAGAACCTTCTGCTGGTGCAGTGGTTGGAAGAAACTTTCAATGTTGTTCGTTTTAGTTTTATGCTCAGGTCTTCGGACCTTATGCTGAGCTGCTGTTTATTGTTCCTCGCTGAGGCTTGAACCGCACTCATGCCAGCAGGATTACTAAAGGCAGAATGTGCGTACGATTAATTATAAGTCGAACCCCACAGGCGGATCAGTAGAAATGCGGTGAAGTGGGAGGGTTGTGATCCCTTGTTTTCGGATCATAGCCTCGCTGATAAAAGGAAGAAGAAGAAGAAGAAGAAGAAGAAGAAGAAGAAGAAGATTAATTATAAGTCGAGAAAGCGATCCCATTTTATCGAAACCACTCAGCATCCTATTGCGAAATTTTTCAAATTAGGTGAAACCATAAGTTGTAGGGCCTCAGTTTTATTGTAAGAAAGCATTCCTGATTGGGGCCTCTACTCGCATATTCATATGCGCCGGGACATTGTGTTTTGCTATCATATTGCTGCGACCACTTTTCACAATTGCTCAATCCTGAAGGGGGCACCGAGGATAATAGACCTATGGTCGAGACTAGGGCTGAAAGTAGTCTTACGGTAGAGGAAGTAACTTTGGCGATCAAAGCGGTTGGCAAATCTGCTGGTGTGGATGAAATCCGACCACAAATGCCCAAGACTTTAGGAAAAGAGGGAATGGAATGGCTCTCGCGTGTCATTAAAGAGGCCTGGAAATGCGGTAAAACACCTGATGATTGGCAAATGGGTCTTTTTAAAAAAGGGGACAAAAGAGATTGCGTTAACTAAAGTCTCCCTGGAAAACCTTTTGCTAAGGTGTTAGAAACGCTTCCCAGAGCTGTAGTTGAGGATAGCTTGGAGGAGGAGCAGTGCAGTTTTCGTCCCCGTAGAAGCACAACCGACCAGTTATTTGCTCTCAGAATGGTTCTTGGGAAGGCCTGGGAGTATGTTAAACCTGTCTACACTTGTTTTGTGGATTTGGAAAAGCATATGAAAGGGTTCGTCGAGGTAAGCTCTGGAGTGTTCTGCAGGGCTATGGAACTAATGGTTCCCTGTTAAGGGCGATTCAGTCTTTATATACAAACTGTAGAAGCTGTGTTCGGATAAACGATGTTAAATCAATACCTTTCACTGTGGGCCTTGGACTCCGTCAAAAGTGAGTTTTGTTACATCTCCTCTTCATTGTGTATATGAACTGGATTTTGCAGCGGAGTCGTGGCGGAGAATGTTTCGAAGTAGAAGACTTAAGGGTTCGTCATTTGCTCTTTGTAGATATTTGCAGATCCTTGGCTCCCCTCAAACCGAACTCCAGCGCGCACTCTAAACGTTTGTGGCCATTTGTGATGATACTGGAATGAAGATCAACGTGAACAAATCGGAAATAATGGTCGTTTCCAAAATACCCATTCAGTGCACTCTGCATGTAAGTGGAGTCCCACTGAAGCAAATGGATAACTTTAAGTACCTCGGGGTCTTATTCACGAGTGATGGGAAGAGCAATGCTGAGCAGAATTGGTCAGGCTGGATCAGTTTTGAGAGAGCTTGGTCAATCTGTTATAAGGATGGCTGAACTTATTGTTCAAGCTAAATTACCGGTTTTTAACTCGATGTATGTTCCAACTCTCACCTATGGTCATGAAATTTGGGTAGTGGCCGAAAATATAAAATCGCGGATACAATCTGCCGAAATGAGGTTCCTTCGCGGTGTTTTTGGAATAACTCGTAGGGATCGAGTGCACAACACCAGAGTACGCGGGGCGCTTAATGTTGAGCTGCTACTTCTCTGAACGGAACGGTCTATGCTTTGATGGTCACGTAGTGCGTATGCCCCTAGGCCGGCTTCCAAGACGCACCGTGATTGCCGTGCCATCAGGTAGGCGACTGCATGGTAGGTCTACAAATAGATGATTGGATCAAGTCCGACATCTCTCATGAAGCCGTCTAGGGATTCCTTCTGATGAATTGGATTCAATAGCGGAGGATCGAGAGGGATGGAGTGTCCACCTGAGCATCCTAGCCGCGTGACCCTCATGAGGATTAATGAACTATTGAAAATGTATGCATGTATGTATGTAAAATGTAAATTTATGGTTGAAAATTGAAATGGTTCATCATGTACCTTGAAAACACTGATCCGATAGCAAAAAAGGACTGCGGACTGGACTGCTACATAAATAACATACACTCTATGACTGCTCGGGACAAAACCATGTAAACCTGTGTTATGGGTGTAAACACATTTAAAGTGAAGAAATCCAATAAAATCATTTCTTCTTTTTTGTCAGCACTTGCTGAGTGAATTTCATTTGGACTCCCGGATTTCGAAATCTAAAAACATTTATGGAAAAATCTAAAGGATTTGGTAAAAGCTAGGATTTAGGTTCGTTGGAAACCTTCTAAAGGGGTTTCCCATAGGAACGGCTCGATTATGACAGTCGTTTTATTTGTTGTTAGTTTTCCTGTTTTCTTATTTTTCAGACACTAAAGACAAATCACCATGGCAAGTTACAGCGTCGATCAACACGTTCAAATTATAAAACTTAATTATCAAAATGGGTGTCCTGTTGTGGCAACGATGCGCATTGCGCCCATTTTACGGTTTACATGGTCGTACTTCCAAGCCTACTATTCAACGTTTGGTGGCCACTGTCCGTGAGAGTGTGCAGAAGAACCCGAGGCAGTCAATTCCGCGCCACGCACAAGAACTCTGCCTTCGCAAACATCAACTTGGCTAATTTTGCATAGGGACTTGAGCGACGTTGGCATAGCCATCACCATCATCGGAGAGTGCTAGTAAATGATGATGGCCAATTTATTTTGGCCCAAATTGGATGATGTGGATGTGAACAAAAAAACAAGATCAGCGCAGAAATCAAGCGAAGAATAACTCTTGCCAATCTTTGTTTTTTTGGGCTTATAAGGGAATTCAACAGTAAACGCCTATCACGAACAACTAAGGAGGCTCTGTATAAGACTTTAATCATCCCAGTCCTGCTTTATGGCGCTGAAACATGGACTTTATTAAAAGAGGATGAAGATATCCTTTGTCGCTTCGAGAGACGTTGACGGAATTTGGAGGAGAAGATTCAATCACGAACTATACGAGCTATACAGCGACATCGACCTAGTCAAAAAACTGCGTATTGGACGTCTGAGATGGCTAGGACATGTAGAGTGAATGGACACCAACGCTCCGGCTCGCAGACTCTTCGAATCTAACCCCAAGGGACGATGCAGTAGAGGACTTCCTCGCCGTAGGTGGCATGCACAAGTTCAAGGGGACCTCGACCAACTTGGAGTGTGCAACTGGAGACAATTAGCTAAAGACTGAGCTAAATGGAGAGGCTTCTTGGTTGAGGCCCAGGTTCACCCCGAACCGTAGCGCCACCTAAGTAAGTAAGTAAGATCTGAACAACATGCGGTTCCAACAGGATGGCGGTGCGTGCCACACAGCTGACGCCACAATGAACATTCTGCATAAGCGATTTGAGGGCATGGTTATCTCACGTAGAGTCTACGTGAACTAGCCGCGGAGATCGTGCGATTTGACCCAGTTCGACTTTTTTTGGTGGGGTTTTCTTAAGTCGCAGGCATAAGCCAATAAGCCGCAAATGACCGGTGCCCTCAAAGTAAACATAACCCGTGCCATAACTCAAATTCAGCCTGATCTGTGCGCCAGGGTCATCGGAAATTGGATCTCTCGGATGCGCGCCACCCAGCAAAGCCGTGGCGGCTATTTGAACGATATCACATTCCACATATAAGGCCATTGATAGGCCTTTCAAATAAAACAAAGAATTCGTTGATATCTCACACATAACATAACTTGTTTTATTCAATTTTAACATCTACCCGTCCCTATTGGAAAATCCTTTATGAGACCTAGGAACCCAATTCGTGTATCTGAAATCTCTTTTCCTTTGTACTGGCATGGCGTGGTGATCGTTAACTCTGTTCATTTGATAAATCCTCTTTGGATAAATTTATTTGAAAGTGCAAAACAACGGACCCAAGTACAAAACATCGCCTTAAGTTTATAGAAAGGAATATGGTTGCACTATAACCTGTGTATCGCTACATGAACATTGACACTTTGCGACAATTCCACCCAAAATCCACCCAAAAATATCCAACTCACGATCGCGTTAAAAAAAAAAAAAGAACACACCTTCAACTCGCCACACACTGAATAATTCAACAACAATGTGTTCGGCTTAATTAGAGGTCCATGGGGGGCTGTGCGCTACCAAAAGTTCACCGGTCCTGCCCAGATTCGAAATGTACTTTACCGAAAAATTTCATACTTCGTGTGACAATTAGATGGCGGTAGTGGTTCTACTGGTAGTGGTTGGTTTCACTTTGACCCGGCACGAGTACACGCCTTTTTCATTTGCTTTACATACAAAAAAAAAGAAAAAGCGAAACGCTGTCCACTTGCATAATATTTGGTCCACAGTGACAGCAACGAAAGAAAAGCGTCCACCATACCACACCACTCTGCAGCAGCAGAAGTTTATCGCTGGCTTGAGATCTATTGAACTATGATTTCTTTGCCACACGTCTGGCATGCTGCTACAGATAGCTAGGGCGCGCGCGACACTTTTTTTTTTTGTTTTTGGTTTTCTATTCCTTGGGGTATGCCAGGTTGAATTGTTCAAGAATCAAAGTATAAATGTATGATTGCTACACATGCCTGTAAGCGAGGCTTACGATTCAAATTCAAATATATTAGCTGTAACAAGAGTTTCGGTTTTTTCGTTACTAAATGATCAATTCATGGCACAGAAGGATTGGACAGAAGAAAAAGACCACGCGATGGATAATAGGTGGAAGGAAAAGGCCCCCAAGTGGGCTAGAGCGCGCGCGGCCGCGGATAAATGCCTCATTTCAACAAGTTGTGCAATAAATCGTGCACCAGAGGTCTCACAACAGTGTCACATTACTTTGTATACAGTTTTTTCTGAAATTTTCTTATTTTTTTCTTCGTTTTGTTGGCGGATGTTTAGGTGGATGCAAAATGCTTCATTTAGATACATAGCAGGCATTGCATGTATTCAGGAGAAGAATAGGATGTCAATCAAACATGAGGACACTCGAGGCAGTTATAAGATGTTCAAATGTCCATTAAAAACACATCAGCCTAGGCCCTTAGGGACTAAGTTTACACACATCAATGAAAAGATAATACGAGTCTTTAGCCTCGCTTAGAACGGAGGAATGTAAAAACTTATTTCGACAAAGCTTCACCTTTGGTTGCGTAATAATTGCTTCAGTCTCATCTCACTGGCAACTAATTTTCCAAAAAACAAAATTACGAAATAGTGATAGAAGACGATTGGTGAGCTCAAGGCGTGAAATTGCTCGTAAGCGAATGGAATCTAAGGGTCAACATAACTTGTGTCTGTCCAATCGAATAAAGTATCGAACAGATGCAAGAGACTGCATAGATAACTTGGAAAGATCTGCCTATTGAGGGAAGCTATGCACCTCAAACTAGGGTGGACTTAATCCATCGGCAAAGACCTGAGACTTATTAGTCTGTCGTGTTTTATGTGAACACTTCGGAACGTTTAATAGATGTACACATAAGAAACGTGATCGGCGATGATTATCTATCTAAACCACAACATGCATACATCTGCGGCAGATCGGTAGACACAGCCCTCCAGAGGGTCGTATCAAGCTTAAAATGGTCCCTCAACTTCAAGAAGTACACTCTTGGGGCGTTCCTAGACATTGAAGGGGCGTTCAACAACGTAAGCTCGGACGCGATCCTGAATAGCCTACACAGAGCTCATCTTAACACCGGCCTCTGCAACTGGATTGCACAGATGCTTCAATCGAGAATTATCTTTTCAACGCAAGGAGATGTCACCATCCGGAGAAAGGTCTGCAGAGGCACCACCCAAGGTGGAGTTCTGTCTTCGTTAATATGGCTCCTTATAGTGGATGAGATCTTGGTAATACTGAAGCAGAACGGCTTCAACGCGTCGGCCTATGCCGATGATGTGGTTATCCTGGTTTTGGAGAAATTTCTTCCAGTCCTAAGTGAAAGGCTCAACTTCGCACTAAAACTAGTGGATAACTGGGTCAACTTCAAAGGGCTTGGAGTGAACCCCTCAAAGCCGGAGGTAGCTCTTTTCACGAAGAAGAGATCAATTCCTACCTTCAGACCCCCAAATATCGGTGATATTGAACTAAGTATCTCAAGTTCAGGTCGATACCTGGGCGTGATTCTGGATTCCAAACTAAACTGGAAGGAAAATATTGCCGAACGCAACACAAAAGCAAGCGTAGCTTTCTATTCTTGCAAAAAGGCATTCAGTAATACATACGTGAGACTTCAAACCAACTGTGGTGTACTGGATATATACGGCGGTTGTAAGACCCATTCTCACATATGGTTCACTAGTATGGTGGATGGTACTTGAGAAGCAATACCAGCTTAAAAACCTCACCAAAATCCAGAGGATAGCGTGCATCGGAGTCATGGGATCAATGAGAACAACACCAACAGCGGCAATGGAAACCATGCTTAGTTTCATTCCACTTGATATATACTGTAGCAGTCTGGCGGCCAAAACCGCTGTAAGACTGAGAGAAGGCTGATTATATCGAGTCTTTGAGACTATGCCTTCCTTTTTTTCCCGATGGGAGACTATCAGTGGATTGACGGAAACCGATCACATGAACCCGATGCTAGCATTTCAAAGGAGATTCAGCTGTAAAAAAAAGACCAGACCTCTTCATATCAACAATGCAGAAGTGCCTTGAAGAAGGAACCTTTCCCGAAAAATGGAAGACGCAGCATTTGGTTCTACTGCCAAAAGGAAGGAAGCCTCCAGGAGAACCACCATCCTATCGTCCAATATGCCTATTGGACACCATGGGAAAGATCCTCGAGAAGATAATCTATAACAGATTACTCGCAGTAGCAGAAGAGAAAGGAGCCCTCTCAGATCACCAATTTGTCTTCAGAAGAGCACGATCTACTGTTGATGCCATAAGAGCGGTAGTTGATATCGCCAAAGGTGCCATCGAAGGCGAAAGATGGCTCTATGGCACAAAGGAGTATTGTGCAGTAGTAACGCTGGACGTTAAAAACGCATTTAACTCTGCGGACTGGTCGTTTATTAGAAGGTCACTTGCCAGGATGGATACGCCATATTACCAGCTACGGATAGTGACGAACTACTTTAACAACAGGAAGCTGAGGTACAATACCGATGAAGGGGTAAAATACTGCAACGTAACTGCGGGAGTTCCACAGGGATCGGTTTTAGGGCCACTATTGTGGAACATCATGTACGACGGAGTCCTACGATTAACGCTACCTGCAGTCGTGACAGTAGCTAAACAGATCCATACAGTAGAATCAGCTATAAATGAAGCAATTGCCCGGATAAAAGATTGGCTAATATCCGCCGGACTAGAACTAGCTGACCATAAAACAGAAGCTGTTCTTATAACCAGCCGGAAACCGTCGAATTTGCCAACTTTCAGGTTGGTAACCAAACCATCAGGTCGAAAGAGGCGGTTAAACACCTTGGAGTAATGCTGGACAACAAGCTACGGTTTAAAACGCATGTTGATTTTGTTGCCAAGAAAGCATCGTAAATGCAGGGAGCTCTCTCGCGTATCATGCCTAACATCGGCGGACCTGGATACGCTAGAAGGATTCTACTCTCTTGAGTTATCACCTCAGTTCTGTTATATGCCGCCCCAGTCTGGGGACGAAGAAGACCAAAAGGAGACTATCGTCATCATACAGACTCTGTGCGCTACGGACAATCAGCGGCTTTCAAACCATCTCTGACGAAGCTGGATTTGTCATAGCTGGAATGGTCCCCATCGATATTCTCGCAGATGAAATGCTGAGGATATATAACAGAAGAGCATTGAGTCATCACGACGCCACTGGTATCAAGGTGATCAAAATTGAAGAAAGGGCAGCGTCAGCAGCTATGTGGTAAGCTCATTGGCCTAATACAACAAAAGGCAGATGAACATATAAACTTATACCGACAATCCAAGACTGGATAAGTCGAAAGCATGGAGACTGCAACTACCATCTAACGCAGTTCCTGTCTGGCCACGGTGGCTACCGCAAATATCTACACCGAAATGGACACGACAACTCACCATCCTGCCCGGAATGCCCAGGTGAAGATGAAGATACGGAGCACGCAGTTTTTCACTGCACACGTTTCACGGCATAGAGAATTACTCTGCCATGTCCGTCATTACTCCTCGACCATATGTTACGGTCGGAAGAGAATTGGATGGCAATATGTTCCTTCGTAACAACTCTACAAAAAGAGCTGCGGAGAATAGAAAAGCTAAGAAGAGCAGCTGAAACAGCGGAAGAAGCTGACACAAGAAGCATAGCATAAATTGCTAACCAGCCCCGCGATGTAATACCTAACGGCAGTCCCGCGGGGAGAGTGGTTGAAGTGTGTAGGGTGTGTGTTTAGTACGTAGGCGTATTCCTGGCATCGATTACTCACGTTTGCCAATCGTGCATGCTAGTAGCACTCGGGCTATTAGTATCGTATGAATATTACACATCCCTGGCGCAATCCAAAAAAAAAAAGAAAAAAAAAAGGAGATTCACTACAAGACTTCTTGACAGATTATACCGAAAGAACCGAAGAACCATTAAGAAAAAGGAGTTGACGTTCTATACCAACGGTTCTAGGATGGACGTTGGCACGGGAGCCCGATTTTATTGTGAAGCTCTAGGAATAAACCACTCCTTTAGATTAAACGACGACTGCAGCGTCTTTCAGGCCGAAGTCACAGCAATTATACGCGAAAGTAATATCGCAGGCAAAACGAACACTGTTTATGTAGGCATCCAGGCAGCCGTTAAGGCTCTGGACTCTGCTGTAATTAGGTCGAGGCTTGTGAGGACCTGCAAATCAATCTTAAACGAGATCACTAGAGCCAATGCGGTGACGATCTGCTGGGTACCAGGGCATATGGATATCAACGGAAACGAAAGGTCTGACGAGGTCAAGCTGCACTTATAGAGGCACTCCCTTTTGTAGTAACCCCAATCAGTTCCTTATGGAAGAAAATAGAAGATGAAGCCATCGGTCGAGCAAACAGAGTCTGGATTCATTTGGAAACAAGTGCAACGGCCATTGCGCTATGGCCGACCTTCAGCAAGAAGAGATCAACCTCTCTGGCGAAACATAGTCGTTATAGCACACGGTTTGTCTCGGGTAAATCAACCACAGATGCAATCCAAAGTATAAGGATCATAACGGAAAAACATCGCGATTCCTTGAGGGATTTGCATATTGTATTGGTTGACTTTGAACAGGCATTCGACAGACAATCACGGGATTTGATATGGGTGGCGCTAAGACATCGAGGGGTTCCACAAACCTATATACAGATGATCATGGACATGTACGAAGGAGCAAAGACAAGAGTAAGATACCTCGCTGGAGTAACCTAAGAGTTTCCAATCAAAGTCGGGGTGCACCAGGGAAGAGTTTTAAGTCCTTTGCTCTTTATTGCAATCCATGACTATCTGCTTGAAGGTAAAGTGACGGTCCCCAAGGTACACCAGTTATTCTTTGCTGACGATGGAGCCATCGTAAGTGAGGATCCTACATCCCTGCAACGAGCACTTGATGTGTGGGTGGACGTTCTGGAGAGAAATGGGCATCGCATTAGTTCAAAAAAGATAGAGTACTTGTGCTGTCCGTTCTTTGATCCACTCTGATCCACTCAGACCTATTCCAGACATTTATTTGAATGGAACAGTGCTTCCCAAGTGCGAAAAGTTCAAATATATTGGATCTATTATCAATAGCAAAGCAACTTGTGATGACGACATCAATCATCGCGCAAGCGTAGGGTGGATGAAGTGGCGAGAAAATGCCGCTATCTTCTATGACAGAAAAATGCCACCTAAGTTGAAAGGAAGGCTCCACACCGCAGTTGTGCGTCCAACGCTCACATACGGTTCACAATGTTGGACGATGTACAAAACGTATGAGATTAAATTAACGGCAGCTGAGATGAAGATGCTTCGCATGACAGCAGGAGTGCCAACGCTTGATCGAATAAGAAGATCCGTGGAAGCGTTCACATCAACGAAACCATCGTACAAAAAATAGAACGTGACCGGCTCAGCTGGTATTACCCCGTTCAAAGAAGAGATCATTTGAACCATGTTCCAAAGACATCGCGCTCTAGGCCTATGAACGCATCAGTAACCGAGTGATCCAAAATCGGCAGGCCTGCCTATATTTTCTGAGGTCAAATAGGCGAATCCCACAGGCGGATCAGTAGAAATGCAGTGAAGTGGGAGGGTTGTGATCCCTTATTTTCGGATCATAACCTGGCTGATAAAAGGAAGAAGAAGAAGATTGTGCCATTGACATCCACGCGGAGCGCCTCGGTGTGCTGCATAACGACTATTGTAGAAGTTGCTGGGAGGAAGAAGAAATTGAATCTAGTCGTCACCCGCTGTGTGATTGTCCTGCCCCTTCCATCAGAAAAATGAGGGCTCTTGGTAGTTACCTCATTTCGGAGCTGGAGGACTTAGCCAATGTAGAGCTGACGGACCTCCTGAGATTCATGTCACTATCTGGTTGGTTCTAACAGCTGACCATCTTTACAGCGGACTAGGGTTAAATAATTTCGGAACAATGGACCCAAACTGGTATTGGATCAGCTGGTATTGCCACGTTCAAAGAAGAGATCATTTGAACGCAGTTAAAAAGGCAATATCAATGCACGTTCCAAAGACATCGCGATGTAGGAAATGCAGGCATATAAACGCCTGGATCAGACAAATGCGACGACATCGGCATTTCATTGGCCTCAGTAACCGAGTGATCTAAAATCGGCAGGCCTGCCGATATTATCTGAGGTCAAATAGGCGAACCCCACAGGCGGATCAGTAGAAATGCGGTGAAGTGGGAGGGTTATGATCGCTTATTTTCGGATCATAACCTCGCTGATAAAAGGAAGAAGAAGAATGGACCCAAACTGTTGGTTCTAAGTGAGCAGTGACTCTTTTTATCACAAGGCACCCATTTACCTCACCTAACCTAACCTAATCCATCGATATCCTTTGTCAACTTGCTTACAAATACTCCTATCGCGGCCATACCAAAAGGGTGAAATAAGAGAAACATTGATACATGTAGTTGCCGAACGCTAAAGTAATGTTATCAGCTGCGACTGTTCCGCTCCAACGTAGAATCTGTGCTGCTTTGTGGGTGCAGTACTTGGAAGTTGGACACCAATAACACACGTAAGCTGCAAGTTTTCGTAAACAAATGTTTAAGGATCTTGAGGATTTTTTGGCCGAACCGCATCTCCAACGAACAACTTTGTATGAAAACGGGCCAAGAACCTATAAGCATTACTACCATATACGAAGGAGAAAGTGGCAGAGGATTGGGACACACCCTATGGCGCGAACACAACTCCATTGCGAAATACGCCATGCAGTGGAATCCGCTCACCCAGGCAGGCAGAATAACGGGACGGCCTAGGCAAACGTTTAGGAGGAATCGAGCTCCTTAGGAATGAGTTAGAGACAGCTCAAACGCGTTGCATAACTCCGAACAAGACGACAGGCGCAGGCGTGGTTGATGCCCTATGTCCCCCGAGGGGTTAAAGGATCTAAGTTAAAGTAAAGTAGTTAAGTTATGCAGTTGCCGAGAAGCCATTCGCTACGGAACTGAAATTTATTAGCAGGCTATGTGCAGTCTAAGAAGAGGACTAAACAGACAGGTTATCCTTTTTGGTCAGAAGCTGATGCTTGGGTTTGATATACGATTGTAGTCAATACATACGTAGGTAAGTAGAAATGCAGCACAGTTAGCCCTTAAGTGCCATTTTGAATACCACAACTCACGTGATCTTGTTAATAGTGTTAATAGGCGAACCCCACAGGTGGATCAGTAGAAATGCGGTGAAGTGGGAGGGTTGTGATCCCTTATTTTCGGATCATAACCTCGCTGATAAAAGGAAGAAGAAGAATAGCATGTTGAAAGGAAACGGTTTCAAATTCATCCTGTGGCATTTTAGAAACTGATCAACTCTGTGATATTGTACTTTTCTCTGAACTTTCCTTAAGGTTGTCAAAAAAGCGTTTACCTAGAATTCGATGTCGGACTCTACATTCGCACAGGAAGTGGGAGAGAGTTTCCTTCTTACTACTGCGGCAGTGTGTGTTAAAAGTGATGGCCAGTCTAGATGCATGCGTTCCTACTGGCCAGTGACCTGTGCTAATCGCCACAATGCTCGTATCGTCTGCCCTTTGGATGCTAGTTCAGTTCGTTTGTACACAGATGGCTCCAGGACCGAAAGTGGGGTTGTGGGGTCTTCTGTGAAAAGCTAAACCTGAACATCTGGTTCTAGCCCAGATCAGTGCAGCGTATACAAGGTTGCCCAACTACAAGTTTCTTTTTAAAAATGCAATAAAATTAACAAAATTAATTTTTTTCCATGTATTATGGCTCTACTAGTAAGAGCAAACACATTCCCATTAATTATGGAATACAGCATGGTTCAAGTGGCTGCCTCGGCTGGCCTCGCAGTAGCGCATTCTATCACTTCAATTTTCCAAGACCTTGTTGATGGTTTCGGGCTGTAGCTCACGGATTGCTTGGATGATATTGGCCTTAAGTGCTTGAATCGTTTCCGCATTGTTGGAATAACAACAGTCCTTCACGGTTCCCCACAAAAAAAAGTCCAAAGGGGTCAAATCGCAGCTCCGAGGCGGCCAATTGACATCGCCAAGACGGCTGATAACACGATTTAAGAATTTGATGCGCAAAAGACCGATTGTGGCATGGGCTGTGTGGCATGGCGTGCCATCCTGCATGAACTAGAGGTCGTCCAAATCCATGTCTTCAATTTCAGTAAAACGTTGTTCCCAGCCTCATTTTCGAAGAAAAATAGTCCAATGATGCCACCACTCCACAATCCGCACCAAAGTGTCACTTTCTGTGGATGCATTGGCTTCTCGACAATAACGTGCGGGTTTTCCGAGCCCTATATGCGGCAGTTTTGTTTGTTAACGTAGCCGCCGAGATGAATATGTGCCTCGCCAGAAAAGATGATTCTTCGCCCGAAATCGTTGTCCAATTCAAGCTGCTCTAAGGCCCAAACTGCGAAGCGATAACGAGGCAGATGGTCGTGCGCTTTCAATTGCTGAATCAATTGGACCTTGTAAGCGAATAATCCCAGATCTTTGTGCAGAATTCTCCTCAGGCTAGTGCGTGAAATGTTGAGCTGTTGAGATCGATGACGAGTTGATGTTCGTGAATTGAGTCTCACACTCTCGGCTACAGCAGCCACATTCTCGTCTGTGCGCACCGTACGACGACGGGGACCATGAGTGTTGTCCACTAGCATACCAGTCTCACGAACTTTTTGCACAAACTTGCGTACAGCAGGCGCGGTGGGTGCTTCATTTCGGCCAAAACCTCTTTTCAAAAAACGCACTGTTTGGGCTACACAGCACTCACTTTGGAAATAAGTTTTTAATATTTCCCAATGTTGTTCAAGCATAAAGCGACTCAGTTCGTTCCGCGGAGGTATGATACTGACTTTCTGTCAAGATTTCGAGCGGGAAACAGCTGTCAGTGTCAAAATAACATATGATTTAAAAAGAAATCACTAGATGGCCCATGAAGGAATTCTTCATCTGCCGATGAAGGAATTCTTCTTCTGACTGGAATGTAATGTAATATCTTTCAGGGACAGTCAAGCGGCATTCAAGTCCCTGGAATCGTACTTTTTTACTTCAAAGGTCACCTTAAACTGCCATTTGTCCCTCACGGGGATGACAGAGCAGTTCAACATACACCTATAATGACTGACAGGCCAGACATGTTCCGGGTATCTGCAAGGCTGGTGAGCTCGCCAGATAGGGTACGACTCTAAGGATTCTCGCTACATGTAAACACATACTAAAGCTTTGCCCTATTAGCGGAACAGATTGGATAATGGCTTTCAGACACTACTGGCCTAGGCTGGATCAGAAACGTAGTTATGCTAAAGCGATTACATATCAGCTATGTCAACGGTGTCCTTACTGGACACTCTCTGATAGGCCAACATGCTAATATGTTGGGCCTCTTTTCTAAAGACTTCTGCAGGAGCTGTAGTGAAGATGAGCAAGAGGAAACCATCCTTCACCTCCTATGCTCCATTAAGGAGATCCTTCCTTTGATGACCTCGGCATGCTGGCATCCTTAGGCGTCATTAGCATCCTCCACTTTTTTTAAAGCTCCAATTGGTTTAGTAAGTCCTTGGATAACCAAATGGAAAGATCCATGGCATCACAATGGATTCAAGTCCCATAGGTTGCCATGTTGGCAACCCATTATGTCAGCTGTTTAGCTTTAAGGATTTAAACTGTCTTTGCTGTTCCATATTTATGAAGGTAACCTAAGCCACTGTAGTTTTACAGAAATATTTGTGCCACAGTTTCGTTTGATGACTGGACACGCCAGTGGTAATATTGACGCTTTTGGTATTGCACTGCTAATCGCTCAATATAGGCTATCGGCTACAATTTGCGGCGTCAATTCTCAAGGCCAGATATAACAATTGATAATGCCTAAGCCGCCCATATTACATGTCATTTGAACTCAGACAACAACCCAATCGCTGCTACCAGCGAAATGACTTACTATATCACCCACGGTAACTGCTCCCATATTCGCCAAAAATTAAGTTTCAGCTAAATCATCTGGAAAAATTAGCCTCTCTACTATTCCATCCATCAATCAGACCGAATATGTATTCCAGGCATGACATGACACGACATACTGCCCGCTGAATGATTGTCAGCCTACCGGACGTAATAGCGTGCAACCTCCCCCATTTGTTATACGCTCTCGTATATTATTTAAGATTTGACATTTTTATTTCGTCGGCCGAAACCGAATACCGAACATTTTCGCAAACGACTGTATCCCAGCATGAAGCCACTTGCGAAATTGGCCCACAGACATCAACAGGGAACGTATAGGGATTTTTTTTAGAGAGAACCTAAATCAGACTCAATATTGTATCTGTCACGTTAGCGAACCGTATACATATCGAATGAATGCAAATTTATGGGCAACAACCTTTCGGCTAACGAGGTCAGATAGTTGGCCCTAAATAAGATATTATTAGTGTTATGGGTTCAACAGTACAACCAATAAAATATGACACTGACAGGTTAGTTTTGACTTAAGGTGCAACTTAGGAGAATGCACATCAAGTGATGTAACGAGTGGCAGTAAGAACTTTTCCCAGAATATCTGTCCCATCGATCAATGTCGCGCCTACAAAAGTGCACTGCATTCATGAGATTCAACAGACAAAAGCCTTTGTTTCGCGGAAATCACTTACAAATGCGCGAGTCAGTTGAGTTTCATAATCCAATTAAAGTTAGATACTTCATCCGTGGCAAAGCCCCGCTTTGTTTTCTCGTTCAGATTGGTAAGAGCCAGTGTCGCACACTGTAGTGGTACCAAAAATGAAATCCAAGTGAGTAAAGAGTAAACTTCATGGTCAGTGCCAGAGTGTGGGCTGCTTTAAATGGGCCGCTTAAGAGGCCCCCTCCTGCTTATGGAGGGAGTGTATTCCATCATAGCTTGTCTCGGCTATCTATTGACATTTAATCGAGTCATAGTTAAACACAACACAAAAAAACAGATCACAAATCGTGGAGATAATTGATCTTAGGCCGGGTTAATTGATTTGTTAGCCGGAATTTCCTTCACAAAAGACAAGAAGTCGGCGCGAGAGGATGGAGTCTCTGAAGTGTGATGTAAGATTGTTGGCCTTTTGGGAGGAGGTACACATTATTTTCGAAACGTTCGTTGTTATGTTCGATTGGAATTTACCAAAAGAAAAAGAGTACGAATCGGTACCGCGGCGGTACAATTAAGGCATTCAGCCTTGAAGGCCACGCTAACAGAGATGAAGTTTGTTAGTCCGGAGATGTGTGTAATTAATGGGAGTGATGAATATACCGTGCAGGAGCTAACGTAATTAATTGAGTTTAGTCGGGAGGGGATTTAGCGTGTTTTGCTTTCGGAACTAATTGTGCGTTTGCCACCGTTTGAACTGGTTGGAGGTATCCGCATTGAGTACTACCGGTATTGGAAGTGCTCGTGATAGTGCGTTTCGCTTGTTGACAAATTGCTTTAAATACTACTGAACAGATGTAATGACATGAATGAAAGCATTCAATTTAAATGCTAGTTATTTGAACAGGACCCAACATAGGCTTCCTCAAGTGCGCCAACAGTTCAGGGACCGTCTTGTCTTAGAAGCAGAAGCAATCAGCAGCATAGAGAACATGGATGACCACTGGAGTGCTGTGAAAAATGCTTTTGCGACTGGGGAACGCACGTATGTCGGTAAAAAGCAGAAACACCACCGCACATGGCTTTCTACAGACACCTGGAGACGGATCGATGAGCGTACAGTAATCAAGGTTCGGATTGCAGCGGTCTCAGCAGTAGAGAGAACCGAGCTTGAAGTCCAATACCGTGCGTAGAAGAAAGAAGTGCAGCATAGTGTGAGACGTGATAATCGTCAATATGTCAACTCACTGGCCTCACAGGCTGAAGAAGCAGCGAGTTGATGCGACAGTAGGACTGTTTACAACATCATTAAGGAGCTCATTGGGGGTCGGAACTCCAAACAGCACCCAGTGAAGAGTCTAGACGGAAACCTTCTGATTTCGGATGAGGATCAGCTCACTAGATGGAGAAAACATTTTGCTACAGTGCTAAATCAGTTAGACGATGGCGGTATGATCTCGAATTCGAATGAGCAGATCGAAGCAACAAATTCCCGAATTCGCACCGTCTACCTCCCAGTAAAACTGAAATAATAACAGCAATCAAGTCCCTCAAGAAGAACAAAGCGGTGGGTAATGATCGCATCCCTGTCGAGCTATTTCAAGCGGCGCCAAATACATCGGCAGATTTGCTGCATCCCCTATTACGGAGAGCTTGGGATAGTGAACAATTTCCACGGGAGTAGAAAAGGGGGATGATCATTAAGCTTCCAAAGAAGGGAAACTTGATGGAGTGCGGTAACTGGAGAGGTATATGTGTTCTTCCAGCTGTAGCCAAAATAATGGCTAGAATAATTCTAGAACGAATTAAAGAACATTTAGATTCAACTCTCGATGTCGAACAGGCAGGCTTTCGCGCTGGATCCTCCTGCATCGACCACATAAACACCTTACGGATCATAATCGATCAATGCGTTGAGTATAGGTCTCCGCTACATTTACTGTTTATCGACTTCGAGAAGGCTTTCGACAGCTTGAATCGAGATGCTATCTGGTTGGCCTTGCGCAGGAGAGGCATTCCAGAAAAACTTATAGCTATTATCAAGGCTACATACGAGGGCAGCAAGTGTCACGTCGTGCACAATGGTAAGGTGTCGGACGATTTTGAAGTCCAAAGTGAAGTACGTCAAGGCTGCATACTGTCCCCACTATTGTTCTTGGTGGTTATCAGCGATGTACTCCGTGCCGGAGCGTTGGTGTCCATTCGCTCTACATGTCCTAGCCATCTCAGACGTCCAATACGCAGTTTTTTGACTAGGTCGATGTCGCTGTACAGCGCGTATAGTTCGTGATTGAATCTTCTCCTCCAAAACCCGTCAACGCAAACGGGACCGAAAATCTTACGAAGAATTTATCTCTCGAAGCGACCAAGGATATCTTCATCCACTTTTAATAAAGTCCATGTTTCAGCACCGTAAAGCAGGACTGGGATGATCAGGGTCTTGTATAGAGTCTCCTTAGTTGTTCGAGATAGGGCTTTACTGCTGAATTGCCTTATAAGCCCAAAAAAACAGCGATTGGCAAGAGTTATTCTTCGATTGATTTCTGCACTGATTTTGTTAGTAGAGTTTGTAGCAGAGCCAAGGTAGACAAATTCCCTTACTACCTCGAAGTTATAGCTGCCCACTGTGACGTTTTGTACAATTCGTCGGTGTTGATTTTCCCTTCTAGTTGACAGCATATACTTGGTTTTGCCCTCGTTTATCGCCAAACCCATTTTGGCCGCATCCGCCTCAATGCTTGCAAAAGCACCGGTGACAGCCCGCTGAGATCTTCCGATAATGTCTATATCGTCGGCGTATGCAAGCAGTTGTACAGACTTGTAATAGATTGTGCCTCCGGTGTTGGCTTGTGAGTTCCGCACAATCCGTTCAAGTACAATATTGAAGAAGTCACATGACAGCGCGTCACCTTGCCTAAAGCCTTTTTTGACATCAAAGGTCTCGGTGATGTCATTACCGACCTTGATGGAGCAGCGAGCGTTCTCCATCGTCAGCCTGCACAGACGGACAAGTTTGGCAGGGATGTCAAAACTAGACATGGCTCTATAAAGCTCTTCTCTATAGATGCTGTCTTAGGCGGCCTTGAAATCGATAAAGAGGTGGTGAGTATCGATTTGAAATTCTTAGGTTTTCTCCAGGATCTGCCGAAGTGTGAAGATTTGATCGATGGTGGACTTTCCTGGCCTGAAACCGCACTAATAGGGTCCAATCAGGCTGTTGATAAAAGGTTTCAGGCGTTCACACAATATCGCAGAAAAGATCTTGTATGCGATGTTGAGGAGACTGATGCCTCTATAATTGGCGCAGTTGAGGGAGTCTCCTTTCTTGTGGATGACATCTTACCTTAAACACCTAGTTTACGCTGACGATGTTTGTCTACTTTCACATCGGATAATGGATCTTCACTTGTTGGCCCAAAATCTAGAAGCTGAGGCAAACAAAGTGGGGCTAAAAATAAACACAGCCAAAACAAAAACCCTGAGCACTTCTAATACCCGCGCTCAACTTTACATTGCCGGACAGGAAGTCGAGAAAGTTGATAACTTTCTATATTTAGGAAGCGTCGTCTCGGCTAATCGCGGTGGCACCGAACTGGATGTGTGCAGCAAAATCGGGAAGGCTAAAGCTGCGTTCGGAATGCTGTCCAAAATCTGGAGAAGCAATGTTATCAGCTTAAGAACCAAGCTACGACTGTTCCGCTCCAACGTAGAATCAGTGCTGCTTTATGGGTGCATTACTTGGAAGGTGGACACCATTAACACACGCAAGCTGCAAGTCTTCGTAAACAAATGCTTAAGAATCATCTTGAGGATTTTTTGGCCGAACCGCATCTCCAACGAACAACTTTATCTGAGAACGGGCCAAGAACCTATAAGCATTACTATACGAAGAAGAAAGTGGCAATGGATTGGACACACCCTACGGCGCGAAGACAACCCCATTGCGAAATATGCCATGCAGTGGAATCCGCTCATTCAGGCAGGCAGAATAGCGGGGCGCCCTAGGCAAACGTGGCGCAGAACAGTTGAGGAGGAATCGAGCTCCTTAGGAATGAGTTGGAGGCAGCTCAAACGCGTTGCAGAACTTTGAACATGATGGCGCCCAGGCGTGGTTGACGCCCTATGCCCCCCGAGGGGTTAAAGGAACTAAGTAAATAAGTAACATAGGCTTAGGTTAGGTCAGCTTAGGTTAAGTAGGGTTATGAGGTTATTATAAAACACAAAGCACCAAAATGGGCCCATCACGATCACTAGGCAGCCTTCACGGCAAAAGACCTAAGCCGATTATCCCACAGGACCTCACCTCTTCTAGGCTATCGAAGAAGTATCTACCAAGGTGCTCTAGCCTTGTCCTGGCAATGCCTTGGCACTCACAGAGTATATGTGTTATGTCCTCTGAGATATGTAGGTCATTGCAGTACCTACAAATATCCGTGTTAGATAATCCTAGTCTCATAGCATGCTTCCTTAGGAGACAGTGGCCAGCGAGTACTCCTATCGCTGTTCTTAGCCGTGATCTTTTAAATTTTATGATCTCCCCAGATTTTCTACGGTCTAACACAGGCCACAAGTCCATAGACACCCTGTGACCGTCTATAATATGTTTACCATCTTAGATTAGTCGTGTCAATGATTCTATCACACACCCTATTGGCCACGCACCCTGGTGGTTTAATAATACCAATTATGTCACTATGTGGGAGCCCCATTCCTCTTTTGGCCAGCTCGTCGGATTGCTTGTTGCCTTCGATATCGTAGCGTCCAGGTACCCAATATAATCTGACTCGGTTCTGCGTACATAATGCCCTAAGCATTGTGCGGCAATTCCTGACTATCTCAGATTTGGTGACGTAAGACTCTGGCGCCTTTAGCGCAACTTGACTGTCAATGTAGATGACGATATTGTTGTCGGATATTGATCCAATCTCAAGTAATTTCGGAGCTTTAGGTGCAGCTAGAACCTCTGCTTGGACACTGCATATGTCCGGAAGTCTCAGGGCCACCTGGAGGTTCGTATCTCTCGAGTAAATACCTGACCCCGTGCCCTCTCTGGTCTTAGAACCATCTGTGTATATTGCAATCTCGTTATGGACAGAGACTGTCTTCCTTTGCCAATCCTGTCTAACAGGACACATTACTTCGTATGGTGTAAAGAAGTCTAATATGTCACGGATACCGTCCGATTCGTCAGGGATTTTGGGAAATGATTCCTTGAGAACGGAGCTATGTCCTACGTTACTAATCTTGAAGAGATCTACGTTAGTGAGCCGAAGCGCACTGTTGCCTGCTTGAAAGTTGATTTGTGGGTCCAGTGGTAGAAGATACAGAAAGATCTCAAGTGCAGCCGTAGGTGTTGTGCGTAGAGCACCCGTGATTGCAATGCAGCTGTTCTTTGTACCATGGCCAATATATCCGGTGTGTTTTTCATATTCGTTGCCTTCCACCACACAATAGCCTCATACGTTAGGATGGGTCTGACTATCATGATGTATAGCCAAAGCATCATTGCTGGCTTCAGGACCCATTTTTTCCCTGGGGTCCTCTTACAGATGAAGAGAGCATTATAAGCCGTTGCGGACTCTTTCCTTTACGTTAAGTTTTCATCCGAATGGGAAAGCTTCACACCTGCTAGTCTTAGGCAGTTTGAAGGGTGGTATCTTGTATTTCCTACTGAAGAGTACCAATTCTGTTTTATCTGGATTGACGTGCAGTCCACACCCTTTAGCACATTTTTGGAGACTATTAGAAGCTGATTTCATCATTTCACTTAATGGGTCAAGGAATTTTCCCTAAGGTCACTACCTCGTCCGCGTAAGCAGTGATGCTTATGCGTGTATTGCTTAGTTCTTTAAGTATTCCCTCGATGATTTAAACCCAGAGGAGGGGTGAGATAATGCCTCCCTGGGGATTCCCCCTGGTAACAGATTTTTTTATTGAAGTATTTCCGATAGTGGAGTTCATGTTTCTAGTGGCGAGCATATTACAAAGCCAATTGGTCATGCTACGCTCGATATTCACAGTTTCTAGGGCCTGTTTGATGGCTCTCCCTTCTACATAATTGAAAGCACCTTCTATGTCAAGGAAGGCTGCTAGTGCAAATTCCATATGGCGAAGGCTAGCTTCTATTTTCCCTACTACGTCGTGTAAAGCTGTTTCTACCAAATACAAATATTTGGCGGAACAGCTCTTTAAAGTGCCAGGGCCTATCTTCTCGCAGCCACTCACGTTATGTGCGCTATATTTTCCACACGAATGGAATGGACCAACAGTTAAGTGCCGTATCCGAAGGGCAATTCGGTTTGAGAAGCTTTTCGAGACAACAAATACTCTCGGATGTTTGTCAGACGCTCGCGAGAGGTGGGACCGCGAAAAAACTTTTTGGTGTTTTCTGGGATTCGAACTTGGAACCTCATGCGTAGTGATCCGACACACTAACCATTTACGCCACGGCGCTCACGCTGTTTCCACCGATTTACCTTTTAAATATGCTTGGCATAGAATGACGTTGCAAGACTTACTTCTGATGTGAATATCAAGAAGTCTTTCAAGTGTCTTGAGGAGGAATGACGAGAGATTTATGGGTCTATAGTCTTTCGCTGAAGTGTGGCTTGCCACTGGTACGTAACATGACCTTAGACAGTGTTCAAAAATTTCCCTAAGCCTGTTTCTAACCTTGGCTGGAGCTTTTGCCGCATAGCCGGCATAATTCCATCAGGGCCTGGTGCTTTGAGCGGTGCGAATGACATGATAGCCCATCACATATTCTTCCATGTAATGAGATTTTCTACATCGTCTCCTATGGACATAGCAGTATACGAGTAGCAATTTGTAGTGGAATCCATTGGCGATCTACTTCCTGGAAAGTGAGCTTCGATTAACGTTTCTAAAACTTCTTCGCTACTTTCTGCCCAGGAGCCGTCAGATTGTTTGATGAAGCTTGGGACAGCATTGTCTTTTGCTAGCATCTTGCGAGGTCTGGAAGCTTCGCTAGTATCTGTGATGGACTCACAGTATTCCTTCCAAGACTTTATTTTTGATTAAGTACTTAACCTCCCTCCATTTCTTTGGCGCTGTTGTAGAAATGCCTAACCTGTATTTTCTTGGAGTTGTTTTCTTTGCTCTACGATGGAGGTTGGGACGTCTTGGACTTCTTCCTTATTAGACCAACCCAGTTGCTGTTGAAGAAGGGGGCGACGGAGTACAAGGACGCCACGGTGAACGGGTACCTAGTCCAAGCATTTATCGACTTGGGGAGTGATTGTGTCATTTTGCGTCGTTCATTCGCTGACGGTACCTAGTCCAAGCATTTATCGACTTGGGGATTGATTGTGTCACTTTGCGTCGTTCATTCGCTGACGAGGACACATCAAGGACGACTAGGACCGGAGGCACCTGAGGGGGTTTGCAGGAGGGACTTGCCAGACGGTTGGACGAGTCTACGCCGAAGTAGCGGTCGATAAACTTACCTCATGGCGCGAGGTTCTGATCGTGCTGGATGAGAGCCAACTATATGAACCAGAACCAGCTCTCGATTAAAAGGTGCCTCAAAGGCGCCAGTACCAAACAAGAAGAGAGCAGCACAGCATGGCTCAGGAATTTAGAGGACGAGAGCTTCGGGAAACAACCCAACCTGAAGAGCGACACCGAGGTTTGGATCATGAGGTCAGGATCATTTAAGGATGGCCGAGCTGTTTAGTCAACGGTGCATCCAGACTATTTAAAGGTATTTAAGTTAACACCGTAGCTGAACTAGGGGTCAATTACCGACAAGTCGCAACAGTGGTAACGATTGCCACAGAGTGTATCAGCAAGCCAATAAAGTTTACGCCTGCAGAAATCATATTGCTGTGTTGTGTTATTTCGCCGTCGATTTCCTTCGCTAAAGTTTCTCTCTCGCTTTACGATCACCAGAAACTGGTCCACAACAGCTGAGAGACGAACAAATGTTAGTCGGTACATTTTTGCATGATCGGCTTATGAATTCCTTTGAATTCTCGGGGGTTCGCCTTGAAGCATCGCCACAGTGGTCAAGATAAGGATTTGGGCACGCTTGCATTCTGAGTAATCTCAAAATCGCTTTCGAAAACATAGACTACTTACATAACTCTCAAGTTAAATTTCGACAAAAACTTCTAAATAACCATACCATCCAGCATCCAGGTCATTTTGGGAAGAAAATTTGTTTCTGGAAGACAAGTCGATTCAGTTCTTCACCGACGGGGTAGGTGGAGGTGTTTCCTCAGGCGGAAACAATGGCGATTAAGGAAGTCTTATCTTGGCTAAAGAACAACGTGATATCTGCTAGAGATATCCGCATCTTTTCAGACAGCCAAGCAGCAAACAAATCCTTGGAATCGATCTCTATAAATTCATCAGTAGGTCTAGATTGCTGATCGTCTCTCACTGAGATGGCGGAGCAGTTCAATATTCACCTGTGTTGGGTACAAGGGCATAGGGACATTCAGGGGAATTGTAAGACCGATGAACTCGCCAGAATAGGAACAACTATACCGATCCTTCCAAATACGGATACTCTAAGTATACCGATTATAAACTCTAGTTTAAGCTGAATGCTATCGAAAGGATAAATCTTAGGTGGACAAGGTGGCTTTACGTGTCTGTTGTCAGGCCCATACTACTCTATGGCGTGATCGTTTGGTGGCCTGCTCTTGACAGGGCTGTTCAGCTCTCTCAGGAAGCTAAAGTGCAACGATCCGCTTGCATGTGCATCAGTGGTGCACTAACAACTACCCCCTCTGCGGCACTGAACATTATGTTCAACCTGTTACCCCTGGATATCCTTGGCAGACAGACTGCTGCCAGTGCGGCTATTCATCTTAAAGCCTCCTCTCAGTGGTCTAGTTATCACATTGGCCACTCCTCGATCCTTGATCTTCTCAACTTCACACATGAAAACACGGACTACACCCAACCGAAACTGAAATCTGACCGACAAGTATCCCTGAACGGGATGCGTGGGATGGCTCTTCCCCTGATGATGGAAATTCGGTGCACTTCTACACAGATGGCTCTAAAACCGAAGGTGGGGTGGGCTGTGGTGTTTTCTCCGATAAGCTCAACCTGAGCATCTCGTTCCGCCTCCCTGATCATTGTAGCGTTTTTCAGGCGGAAATCATGGTGATTAAGGAAGCCCTGTCTTGCCTGAAATGTAATGTATTATCTGTCAGCGATATTAGCATTTTCACTGACAGTCAAGCTGCTATCAAGTCCCTGGAATCGTGCTCCTTTACTTCAAAGACCGTCTTAGACTGCCGTTTGTCTCTTACAGAGATGACAGAGCAGTTCAACATTCACCTATGCTGGGTGCCAGGTCACAGTGACATTCCAGGAAACTGTAGGGCGGATGAACTCGCTAGACAGGGTACTACTCTTAGGATTCTGCCAGATAGGCAAGCCCTTGGTATGCCCCTCGCTACATGTAAGCATCTACTGAAGCTGAACGCTATTAGCAAGACCAACCTTAGGTGGGATAGTGGCTCTACGTGTCACATTTCGAGGCAGATCTGGCCTAAGCTGGACCAGAAACGTAGTGCCGAGTTGGTTAAACTAAAGCGATTACAGATTAGCTGCGTTATCGGTGTCATCACCGGACACTGTCTGATCGGCCAACATGCCAAAAGACTTGGCCTCTTTTCCAATGACTTCTGCAGGAGCTGTAGGGACGAGGAGGAGGAGGAAACCATTCTTCACTTCCTATGCCCATGTCCTGCTCTATCACGCAAAATAATGCTTCATCTAGGAACTCCCTTCCTTGACGACCTCAGCGATTTGGCGTCCTTAGACTCCATGAACATCCATCGCTTCATCAAAAGTTCCGGTTGGTTTTAGTAGTCCCTGAGTGGTCTAATGGTAGGTCCTTGGCATCACAATGGACCTTTACTGGTCTAAGTGTGTCTGCATCATGGTGCAGACACCCAATCTAACCTAACCTAACCTAGGTGGACAAGTAAAGTAGCGACGAAGAGATTTACCCCAAGCTGGATCTAAGAATTTCATTTCTCCCAACAGATTGCATATTGCCGCTACAATATGTATCATCACTGCGCAAGCATGGAACATGGCTTGGCGTATTTTCAACGATTTTTGCAGAAGCTATATGGACGAAGAAGGGGACGAAACCAATCATTTGCACAATTCCAGCTCACTCCTACAGAAGGGAGCTTCACATAGAAGCTTCTTCTTATGTTTCATCAGAAGTTCAAAATGGTTTCAACAAGAAGGTAGTGAATACATGATCTATGCGGTATCACAAAGGAACTATCTTTGGTCTAAATGTGTTGGCGTAAGCTGGCAGCTTAGGAGCACAATGGATCCTTTTGAGATCCGAATGCAGGCTGCACCTATTCGATGCTAACCCCTTAAACCTAAGCCTTCTTCTTCTTCCTATTTCTCGGCGAGGTTATGATCCGAAAACAAAGGGTCATAACCCTCCCACTTCATTGCATTTCTACTGATCCGCCTGTGGGTTCGCCTAATCTAACCTATTGTCGAATAAACAAAATCCGGTAGCTCAATGTGAAACATTTTTCATCTGTATCCTGACTTTTGGGACACCCTGTATTCAACCATTTAAGCTTTTGGGTCCGGTCTTACACTTCATGTCCGAAACAAAAAATAGGTGTTGTAGGGGGACAAAGCTTCTTTGCTACGATTTCATGATCAGATGTCCCTTGTCAAGTTTGCAGTTCATAGGATAACAGTCTACGAAGTAATGAGTAATTTCTAACCCTTCCCCATATACCCACTTAAGATCCCCACTTACCTTATTTTACTGCTGATTGCGATCGGTTGTCCTTGACTGCTGATCGGCATTCTCGGCTTTAGGGGTGGTGGTGGGGAACTCTTCATGCCATCACTCCTAATGGGTGACTTGTTATTATGAGTCGTACTGCCACCGTTGTTGTAGATTGATCCAGAATTCTCGAGAATCGGAGGAATCACAGCCGGGTTATGGGGACGTTTCCTGGCCACCATCACGGATTTATGATCACCCGGCATGGGAGCACTCAACTTCTCGTTGAGAATGATTTTATGAGCCTTTGTCGCCTGTTGTGCCATACTTGAAGCGGGTCTTGAGTGCAGCAGATCCATGTTCGTTGGCTTTTTCGGTATTGAAGGCGGTGGTGGCAGAGCATTGAAGAAGGCTTTGCGGGAGGGTGACCCTGCGAAACTATTCCGCCGGTTGGGCGAGGGTGGTTTCTGTGACTCCAACAAATGCGGAAGTGGCTGTCGTAGAATTTCGGGTGGAGGCGGTGGCAAGGGTTCATCTTGATTCGAGAGATTGATCTCAATATCAACTGTTACCAGCGCTGGTGGAGGTGGTAAGTCAGGACTTGGGATACGTAAATTCGGATTCTTAGGGGGTCTCTCGGGCACCCATTCATCGACGGCGATAATTGGTCCCATCACCATGGGAGTTGGTCGCTGCAGATGCTGCTGCTGCTGTTGCTGACAGGCAGCCACTTGTTGCAACGCCTTCTCACGCATCGCCGCATACTCTGAGGCAGAGGAGGTGCGTCTCACGGGCAGAGACGCTCTACCTCTGGGTGGAGGTGGTGGTGGCGGCATTCCACAGTCGTTGAACGACATCTTCTCGGGCTGGGTGACATTCTTAATTGATTGGGACTGGAGTTTCTCCTGCGTGGCGGCGCGGTGATACTGATCACGGAACTCCGCGTACTCCGAGGCAGATGACGACCGCCGCACTGGCATCAGAGAGCGCGATCGCGGCGGCGGCGGTGGTGGTGGCGAACTACCGCAATCAGGAAACGATGGAGCCACCATCAACTCGTTGCTAATTTGAGCTGACAATTGGTGGTGGTTGGTGTTCCGCGGCACTCCGAAGTTATTTGGCAGCGAATTCCTGATTAGAACCGAACCGGACACCTCCTTGTTGGAGCCAGTTGGCTGAAAAGAATGCGGTCGCAGTAGGTTGTTGCCACTGGCACTATGTTTCAAGTGATCTTTGGATTGTTGCTGCTGCTGCTGTTGTTGCTGTTGTTGCTGCTGTTGGCGCTCGAAGTACGACTGGACGGCGTTCTTTTGGAAGGCCTTCAGGGCCGGATTAGAGATGCGATGCGTCTTGCTGGGTTCGATGTACGCATACTTCTGGTGATGGTGATGATGATGCAAGTGCTGCTGTTGCCGTTCGAAGTCATTGATGCGATCGGCCACTGATTGCCAGCTGGTGGGCTGCGGCGAGTGCAATCTGGAAAGAGAGGAGGGAAGGAGGACACACAGTGTGAGTGTCAAGGATTTTCAGAGTGACAAGTGCTACTTACTTTGCCGGTTGATAGTGGGACTGCTGCTGCTGCTGCTGCTGTTGCTGTGGGTGTGAGGAGGCCATCTGTGGACCAGCCGCCTGCTGATGACCGTGGTGATGATGTATGTGTCCCGTGGCATTCGATGGAGGCGCACCGTTGCTGTTGTTAATTGGTTCGGTGTATGTGCTAACAGGAAAGAGTCTATGATTGTTGCGATATGATGAACTGGATGTATTCGTCATGGCGGATGTGTTGGAGGAGAACGAACTGGAGCTGGACGAGGGCGAGGAAGATGTGGTTAGGTTGCTCGTCGACGTGACGACCACCGACAGAGATGTCATCGATAAGGTCGGTGATGCCAATGAGGATTGCTGCAGCGGTGAAGATGACGATAGCACTGGTGATGATGGAGCAATTGACAGCAGTGACTGGTGCAGAGTTTGTGTGTCGATGGCAGTTGCCGCTCCAATTCCGTGCGCACTGCCATTCGGCGATGGAGCGCCCGATATTGTCACCGACAGAGTTGATTTATTCAGCTGATCCGTGTGTGGAAAGAGCAGAGTTGGTGATGACGCGGATACGGAGGCGGCTGCGGCGGCTGCTACTGCACCTTTTGTCAAAGAACTTACCGGTGACATTTGAGGAATGTAATGTGGCGGATGGTGGGACATATAGATTGCACCACTGCTGGAGGTACTGCCACCGCTGCCACCACTGCCGCACGGACTTGTGCGAGCTGGCATGTTGGTGGGCGAATTGCTGGCGGAGAGCGATGGACTCAACTGCTGATCATCGTTCATGTAGAGGACACTTTCACTCTGGTGCCGCTTAGGGGTGAGTACACGCGAACTGTGCACAATAATATGTGACGAGGAGACTGTAACGATAGAGAGGTGAAGATAAATAGAATTTAATTGGGCTGTGGTTTCGTTTGATTGGTGTCAAATAGTTTTTGGGTTGATATATCTCAAGGTTGGCGGTGGAGCACTTAATGGCTGCAGACTGGAGTGGGTTATAGTAAACTGGGGCATACACAAGTAGATCGTGGCAGTCGATTGGTATTGGAATGCAATGTAGGCAGGGAATTAAATGCTTTTAGTGACTGTGGGCCTTGTGTTGACATTCCTTGCTGTGAGGGATCGCAGGAGGTGAGATGTTTTGAAATTCATTTATGTGTGTTAACATTTGAGATTCGGGAAATTTTTTGATAGAGATAAGATTTCACTAACTCTCGGAAAATTGTAGTTATCAATACGTTAAGGTATAAGCAACTGTCCACTACTCTTCTTCCTACAAATTCCTTGGACGGGATATTTATTCAACACATTTACAAAACGGAATCGAATAGCTCCCTATAACCTAATGAGTTAGCATTAGTTCAGGTGTATACCAATAGTTTTTTTTTTTTTTTGGGATATTAAACACTCGACTGGAGCACTCAGACACAACTGGTCCATTGTACAGCCAGAGAGCAAACCCTGATTTACATATTTTATTGGAATTTCCTTGACTTTCGAAGAAAGCCAAGTAAGCACTTCAGTGATGAGGAGCTTACAGTACCAGCACTCAACACATCCGCACCGAAGATCTGCCACCTGATACGAGCAAATGCCGGACACTAACAGAGATAATGTTCCGCGGTGTCGTCGCTCTCTCCACAAGCGTCGCAGATTGTAGTGTCACTTAAGCCTAACACGTTAAGGTGCTTAGCAAAAGCGAAGTGGCCTGTCAAGATGCCGATAAGTTGTCTACAGTCTTTTCTGCTGAGAGACAGCAAGAATGCCGCTGATTTCTTACAGACGTCCGGGAGCATGCGTTTAGTCAACCTGCACCCTGGAGAGTCATGCCACACACAATTGTGTTCGTGAGAGACCCAATCGTCAATGGAAGCCCTAACCGAGAATGCTGGAAGACCCAGCGCGGGTTCGGGACCTGAGAAACCCTCCTCTGAGCCTTGTCTAGCAATCTCATCCGAAATCTCGTTCCCTAAGATCCCAGTGTGACCTGGGTCCCAGATAAGTTTTTGGTTTCACGAACTATTTTGGAAGTAGTGAAAGGGTTAAGCAAGGCCTTAAGCGCAGCCTGACTGTCACTAAAGACACAAATGCTACGTCCCTTCTACCTGGTCTTCACAACATAGTTCATGGCCATTAGGATTGCATAAGTTTCCGCTTGGAAAACAGACGCATATTTGCCTAACGAGAAGTGAAGTCTAATGTTGTCGACTTCCACGAAGACCCCAGCGCCAGACCCTTGATTATCACTAGACCTATTCAGGGTAGATTCCACACTCTCCGACTACATTAAATGTATGCTCAAGACGAGATACATCAACTCAGAGCTGGGTGGCAGCCAAGTCAATGCACTGGCCTCTAGAGGAACCCCACAAGGAGTGGCCCTATCTGCTCTGCTATGGACTGTAGTTTCGAACGAGATCCTTTGAAATTAGGACATAGCGCAGTACAAGTTGTTGCGTATGCAGACGACATCGTCTTACTTATGTCTGGAAAATTTCTCGACACAATCACTGAAGTTCTGCATTCGGCCATGGATACCCTCCATAAATGGGCGAGAACAGCGAAAACAGAAGTGGTCCTTCTTCTAATCCCAGCTTTCGGGAGATTAGAGACTTCAAGTCTCGTATAAAGCACGGTATCTAGGGTGCATACGTGACCGCAAACTGAGCTGGAGAGATAACACAAATGAAAAAAATAATGAAAGCGTACATTGCGTTCTATGCTTGCAGCAGGACTTTTGTTGTAATGGGGACCCAAACCTACATCATCAACTGGATGTACACAGCCATAGTCAGACCCATTCTTACATATGGGTACATTATATGGTGGCAAATAGCAGAGAAAACCACATATCTCAAGGAGTTGACAAAAAGCCAGAGACTTCCTTGCATTGCAACTACTGGTGCCATTAGAACCATCCCGACCGCAGCACTTGAAACAATTCTCGCACTGATTCCTCTAGACTAATTTGTTAAGAAATCAACTGCGATGAGTGCCCTGCGACTAAAAGAATCCAACCTGTGGAGAAGGGGCCACATGGGCCACCGTAGCATTTCAAGACGGGCTCACCTAGACGCCACCACAGACTATCTTCCGCCATCACCCGACTTCAGCCTAAACATCAAAATGGTCATCCCATCAAGGGAACACTGGAAAGACGGTGGAGTCATCAATCCGCATAGTATTTCACTGACGTGTCCAAAACAAACGAAGGAGTGGGTTCGGGTATCTACTCAGCAGAACCTGATATTGCGATATCACCAAGCCTTCCGAACCACGGCAGTGTGTTTCAGGCAGACGTCTTAGCGATAGCGAAGGCGACATGAGAACTATCCACGAAACTTGTGACCAAAAGCCATCTCATCTGCGGTAATAAAATTAAAGCAAATAAAACGCTGCCACGACGAGCTTAAAACGCTAATCCATAGTCACCATGCAACACTCTGGTGGGTCGCAGGTCACAAAGGAATTCCAGGGAAGGAGATGCCGGCCGAACTGACAAGGAAGAGATCAGAATAAGATCTGTCAATGATCCAAAGCTCAATGCTTCCTCCCCTAAATCTTGTTAAATCAAACATAGCACTTGACTTCAAACGACAAGCAAAAGAAATATGGAGAGCGCTCCCATCATGCTGAGTCTCCAGAAGCACCTGGACAAAACATGACAAGATGAAAACCAAGCTCATCCTCACTCAAAATAGACAAAACTTGGCGCTTCTAATAGGAATCAATACCGGCCACAACTTATTGGCGGCCTACCGGAAGAGAATGCGGCTAAGTACAGATGAACTCTGCAGAGGATGCGGCAACACAGACATAGAACAGGACACGGAACACTTCCTTTGCAAATGCCCTAGTCTCTGCGATACCAGAGCGTTTACGCCCAAAACGCAGACAGAAGGCTAAAATGCGGACTAATCTTGACAACCGCGAATATTTAAGGATGATTTTGCCAATGTCATCTGAGTTGAAGTTCTGCGTTAGAGCACCGAACGCTTCTCCTCCTCCGTGTCGATGTTCATTGGTTGGACTGGCATTTAAAAATCCCAGCAGTTCGTCATAAATGAGGGTCCTCTGCACTACAGGTGCTGTGCCTCTGATGCTGAAGGTGAAACTCCCCGTGAAGCTAGTTCGGCTGGATTGTGATCCGTTGGAATGTGTCGTCAGGCATTGCGATCGGTAAGGTCTTGGATTTCTGAAACGCGGTTACCTAAAAATGTTTTCCATTTGGCAGGAGGAGCTCGGATCCAGGCAAGAGTTAAGCTGGAATCAACCCACGCATATACCTTAGCGTTCGAAAGATTGAAAATTTGTTCTGTGTAATGGAGCAATGAAGCTAGGACAACAGCTCCACAAAGCTCTAGTCGCCGAAAACTTATTGTTTTGAGCGGAACCACCTTTGTCTTGAACATTAGAAGATGCATGTGTATTGCATTCTGATGGCCCAGAACCCGAATATACACGCCAGCTCCATAGGCCCTTGTTGATGCATCGCTGAAGCCGTGCGGCTCTATCGCCTTGCAGTTGTTCTTGGTCTTGATCCATTTAGGAATTTGAATAAGCCCTATCGATGGAGGCTCTCGGCGAAACGCTTCCCATCGATGCTTGAGCTCAGCAGGGACTGGCTGGTCCCAATCTGATCTTTTACCCCATAGTTGTTGCATCATGATTTTGGCCTTGATCATACATGGAGATATCTAGCCAAGCGGATCAAAAAGTTCGGCAACAGCCGAAAGTATTGATCTCTTTGTTACCTCGTCATGGTCTGGCTGTGTGATCTGAAAAGAGATGTAGTCTTTAGCTGGGAACCACTTGACTCCTAAAGTTTTTATGTGCTCTGAAGACCCTAGAAGCAGCTCAATATCGATCTGAGCAGAAATGTCGTCGACAAGGTCTTTAGCATTACTTGCCCATTTTCGAAGATAAAAGGCTGCGGAGGATAGGATGTTACGTACTTCATTGCGTTTTTGACGAGCTTCGTAGATGGAGTCCGCTCCACTAATCAAATCATCCACGTATATTTCCTCTCGGACAGTTTGGGCCCATATTAGTTATCTCGACGCTTCATCTTCTGTGACCTTGTGTAACACGCGGATCGCTAAATAAGGTGCGCTGCCGTACCAAACGTAACTGTTTTTAGTTGGAAGGTTTTAACTGGTTGCCCTCCAGAAGATTATTTGGTAGTATCTATCTGAGTTTTTCACTAGCACCTGTCGATACATCTTCTCGATGTCTGTCGTGAAAGTGAATCGATACTTTTTCCATCTTAAAATTATATCTACAATGTTTTTTTTGCAGTTTGGGGCCCACGTGTTCGTTTAGTGACGTTCCATCTGATGTCTTGGCAGCTGCGTCGAATACGACCCTTAATTTAGTCGTGGAGCTAGATTCCTTGAAAACAGAGTGATGTGGAAGAAAATAATGTTCCATTGTGGTGATGGTCATGTCATTTTGCAGATTTATTTCCTCCATGTGATTCAAGGTCTCATACTCCTTGATGCAATTTGAGTATCTTTCGTGTAGCTTCAGATCGTTTTGGAATCGCCGCTCAAGCTGAGTAAATCGACGAAGAGCACCCTCTCTGCTGGATCCTAACACTGGATGTCTTCTTTCTTTGAAGGGGAGCGCCACTTCGTAAAGTCCATCGGAGAGTCGTGTAGTGTTCGCTAAAAAGGATTCTTCACATTGGATGTCTTCTTTTGACGCATGGACTTGGAACGGCATTTCCTCGATCTCCCAAAATTTGCACATCTGATCGTTAAGATGTAGAAGTTGGACGAAACTTTGTACAGCTCGTGGGACTTCATTCAGGACTTTTCCCAGGACGATCCATCCCTATTGAGTTTTTTTGGGCAATGGGCGTGTTTGGTTGCTCACTTCTGACGATATCAGGAAGGATAATTTCGGAATAAACATCACCTCCGAGGAGCAGATCTATTGGCGCTGGCACATGGAATGCAGGATCTGCTAATTGTAGACACTTGATGTGGTTCCACTTGTTAAGTATTGTTTGTTGGGCCGGGAGAAGCCTAGTCAGTGACTTAAATATGAAGGCCTTGGTGGCACTTTCGAACGTCGAACAACGTGACGTAAAATTATGTCGACATACCTTGTGCCACTGCTGACCTTCCCTAACCCAGATACTTCAAAGAGTGTCCGGTGCTTCCTTAGCTTAAGCAGTTGTGCAGCTGTTTCGGAAATGAAAGTCGCTTCTGAGCCTGGGTCAATCGAGGCGCGCAGGTCGATGTATCTTCCATCAGCTGATATTGCTTTAACAACTGCTGTAGCTGATAGTACTTTCGTGCTTTGGTGCGGTGTGGTATAAAAGGCATTTCGCGAGGTACTGGTAATAGGTTGTTCACCATTGGGAATGTATACAGGTGCACCTGGATTTACAGATACCTCGTTAGTTTGAGTGTTTGAAACGTATTGTTGAACCCGTGGTGTCGTTGGGAATGTATTGGGGGGTGATTGTGTGTGTGCGTGTGGTTTGACTGAATTGACCATTGGTGGTTGGATGCGAGTGGTGCCGTTGCTGGCAAAAGTAACATCATTTAATGCTCGGACAATCGTATGTTGCGTGGCAGTAAGCGAGACAATTCTCGCATTTCCTTAACGAATGCTGACTTTGATGGCAGGCGAACCCCACAGGCGGATCAGTAGAAATGCGGTGAAGTGGGAGGGTTGTGATCCCTTGTTTTCGGATCATAGCCTCGCTGATAAAAGGAGAAGAAGAAGACTTTAATGGCACGCCTTGCACTGAAAGGGTTCCTTAGACTGTATCTTGGAGTGAAAAGCTTTGGTAGTTTGATTTGGTTTTGACAAAACCTTTGATGCCGGTCGTGTTGTTTCCTGCTGATCTACCGCCTCTTAAGTTCGAAAGCGAGTTTCCAGAAATTCTAAAAATTCTTTCATCGTTCGCAAATCCTTACTACTTCCTAATTTTTCCTCCCACATCTGTTGGGTCGAGCTTGGAAGTTTCTGCAAAAAACACGTAGATTAGCACTACGTCCCAATGGTCTATTGGCAACCCTAAATTTCTTAAAGCGTGAATGCATTCTTGCGAAGTATCTAGAATGGTTTTGAGTCCATTTGCAGATTCCTTGACTATAGGTGACTGAGTAAAAAGAAGCTTCAGTTGGGTATTAACTAAGACCCGTTTGTGGTCGTATCTTCCCTTAAGAAGTTCCCATGCTTTAGCTTTTGTTTTTCCTCTTTTTTCAGTACTTTAACCCGGAAACTCCACGTCAGGGGAGCACAATGGTTCCATTTGAGATCCGAATGCAGGTTGCACCCATTCGTTGCAGCTAACCTTACCTAGCCCCAAGAGTTAGCACGATTTATGGGTGTACACCAATAGAATGCATTGAAGAAGGGCCAAAGCAGCATTTCTTCCCGAATCGTAGTATAACGAATTTTCTACTATCTCTGGTCAATGATCTCTAAGGACTTATGTGCGCTCTTCTGATGAGATGACAGTCGGGAACAACAATTTGTCTAGCGTATAGCCCTTTATGTATCCTAATAGCTCACTTATTGAGGGAGCCCATCGTCCTACTTAGAGTGCTGAAGAATTGTGTGATTTAATCAAAGTAGCTTAACATAGCCTTTAGGAGGCAATGGTGGCAATGGTGCAATGAATAGTGTGTTTGCTCGTTAACTGATGTGTGTAAGTTCAAGCCTTAGTGGGGAACAACAAACATCAGCCACCCGAGTATAAAAAGGAAAACGAATTACAAGACTGCACCAAAGAAAGGTTCCTGCCCGGAAATCATATGGATTGGAGAGTCTGAGTGCTCTGGGACTTAGGTGTCGTTTTTATTTAAAAAGCGTTGAGCTCGTTATTGCTCAACCTGGTAATGGATTTCCTCATGCAAGACAACCAAAGTGCCGTTCCCTGGACGATGCTTTACGCCGATGACGTCGCCGATGCTGCACCTCTGCAAGGAAAGTTATCTTTATGGACGGAAGCTCTTGAAACGAATGGGATGAGAACTAGCCACAAAAAGACAAAGCATCTTCAGTTTGCTTTTGCAAGGCAAGACTTCGCTGGTACGGATACATAATACGACGGCCCGAGGAACACCGTGTCCGGAAAACACTGTAAATACCAACAGACATGAGAGGACCAGGCAGAAAAGAGAAGAACAAAAGCCAAGGACATGTTACAAAGAAACATAGACAACCAAACAACCTAAGAGAGGAGAATCTGGCACATATGTACGTACGAGGAGAGATAAAGAAGAAGTTGAGAAACATGATGTTAATTACATGAGGAGTTCATGGCGATCGTTGTGCTTGGGAGATATTAAAAAGTCAGGAGTAAAGATGTTAATCGACTATATGCTTATAGCTGGATATCAAGGAAACCAATCAACATCCAACTCAATTCAGGTAATCCTAGATGCAACAAACGAAGGATTGTTTAGGTCTCAACACATCATCATAGGATCCAAACATCGCACATCTTGTAAGGATCAAGAGAGCAGAAACCTCTTTGAGCAAGGCGCAGAATGGCTAACCAAGATGTCGTAGTTCCAAACGATATACAATTTAATTTTTATTTTGTTTGATGCACTTGAAACATGTTCCAAATGTTTTGGCCAGACCGTACCTCTTCGGTCTGCCAGAGTCTTCGAATCTAACCCCGAGGAACGACCTCCTCGCCGTAGGTGGCGCGCCCAAGTTCAAGGAGACCTCGACCAATTTGGAGTGTGCAACTGGAGCCAATTAGCTGAAGACCGAACTAAATGGAGAGGCCTCTTGGTTGGGGTCCAGGTGCATCCCGAAGTGTAGCGCCACCTTAGCAGGCAAGTAAGACCGTACCTCTAAAGAACAGGATTTATATGAGAACGGGTCAGTAATGTAGGTTTTCGGTTTTTTGTAATATGCCAAGACTTGGTATTATCGTCTCGAAAAGTTTAAATCTTATGTGTCCTACCTTACCCCTTTGGTGATTTTCAGGATTTGATAAGCAAGTGCACCACTATGACTCATTATATCCAACACTGAGAGTACTAACAGCACCATTTTAATATGTGTATGTCATGTCCAAAGGCTCTTAAACAAGTATTCAGACAAATAATGAATTTTAATCGGGAAACTGCTCTGGGCATATCTCGACAAAAGGCGGCAAGTAGCTTTGAATGTCTAGGGTAAGCTGTTCAAGATTATGTATGAAATCATAGTTACAAGAGTGCTTATTGATAAAAATCGTTCGAAATACTATAAATCACATTTCAAAGTCAACAGATTCTAATGTCTCACTTCAAAGTACCTGAATTTGTTCCAATTTTCCGCCACAAATCGCCTCGAACTGCAATCATTTCCCAATCTCTCAACTCAACCTACACTTTAGAAACCCGCCCCGTCAATCGTTCAATATATATTTAACAGTTAATTGGGAACTAAATCTCATGCTAACATGTCCACTCTGCCAAATGGTGCACGCTACACTGACCACCGCCAACTGGAGGCAGGCTGCCATGGCATCTGCAACCACCGATGTCGATGCCACATTATAGCTTAGGCCCACACCCTGTTGGCTTAGAGTGACTTTCGATCTTGCGGAGCGGCGCAGCAGCAGGCCACCGTGTGTGCAATTGTCGCTCCCCTGAACGAAGCAAATCGTTCAGAAGACAATAATTTTCGCTTATCGAGGTTTTGCACAAATTAAACGACTCCACTCAGGAGAGACAGTTTGAAGGTTGACGATCAAATCGTCCGGTCTCCAATGATTGCCAAGAAGTCAAATTGGACCGATCGCCCAGCAATCATGTCGACGATAACAATGTCTTGTTGCATGCATCGCATGCCTGTGTATATGTGCGTGATCGATGCGATTGATCTTGTTAACACTTTCGGTATACGTACTGCATTCTAAATTAGCCATCAAGTCCCAGGCCCAACTGGCATTACGCTTAGGCCCTTGAGTGCCATGCATGAGTAGCCACACGAGAATGCATTGTTCTAGCCATTCGATCGCAAAAATATCAGACACAGAATAATTTGGAAAATTTGTTTTAGTCCGGGGGCTATAGTTTAGCTTGCAAGGACACCTTGGAAAGTAAAAGTTACGACAGCTGTTCTCTGCCATTATTCCAGGGCGCATGGATCCAAGCTCACTCAACCCGAGTGTATCATTTAATTAACATTCTTTTCTATTAGCACTTCAGATAGATATTAATCTGATGGATTCGAATTTAATTAGAGAGACAAGCTACTTGGCTAGAAATCGGTTGGTTGGTTGGCTGCTTGGCATTCGGTGCCGTCACAGGAAGGAGGGATTGGAATCTTTACGGCACGGCAGCGGTGGCGGCTTCTTTCACATCATTCGCCGGTAACTGCTGCCACCATCACTGCTGCTCATAGCTGCTGTTTAATTTTCCGTTCCAGTGATCAAGAAGGCGCACATCTGATGCTGGAGTTAAATGGGGTTAGAGGGGTTGGCACAGAGAGTTGGCATTCCTCAAAGTGATGGAATAGTTTCGATTCGGAGGAGACTGGACACATTTTTCCGCAGATCGTGGGTAATTTTTTGTGGGTTTTTCGTAAATCTGGGGGTAATTGCGACTTTCTGATCGACGACGAATACCTGTGATGTAATGTAGAGTAGGGAATTTCGAAAATTGCTGGGTTTGTGTGGAGAAAAGCTATTTTATAGCAGGTCTGTGTGTCACTACAGCCGAGTGTGGGCGAACTTATTGCCGCTTTGAGTTCGTGACGGAGGATACATTTTTTTTTTTAAGAAATTCGATAAAAATGGGACCCAAAGCAAGCAATCATATCTTGAAAGCGACACATTTCGTGACGTGAGAAAACATTGGGTTGCAGGCCTAAAGACCGAAAAGATATATCCCCCTTTCGGTACAGGGCTACCCCAACGATGGTCATTGAATGGTAGAAAAGTGCTAGAAGCCTTCAACAACTACCGGCTGATTCAAGACGGACTTAAGTTTCTAATTGATGTACTATAAGAAGCGAAAAGTAAGAATTCCTGCTCGAAGGGCTTTACTGCTTCTAACAACAAGAGATCGAATGGCACGCAATTCGCCAAGAGTGCTTAATATTTGAAACCCACTCATTTAGTAAAAACTACAATTGCCACCTAAGCGTTTGGCAAACGTCCTGAAATTTAGTGGAATAACTTCGCTAGGGTGATTGATCACAAACGCATTAATGGCAATGAGATTGCTGACGAACTAGCCAGACTCAAGCGCTTTTCATTGGTCATGAACCATTCTGTGGTTTATCTGCTAGCCAACTGAAACTAGTGCTTAATCGCTGAGACAGCATGAAAGCTATCATATTAAGACTCACAAACCGAACTGAGACATGCTAAGAAATTTAACGAACTCTCTATCAAGCGACTGAAAGAGATTCTTGCAATGAACCAATTGCATGTGAAGATTTTGAATACTTCTTGCTCTCTCAAATACCGCAATAAGAAAATTGGAGCTATGTCTTTAGGAAGACATAAACTGCCATGCGTATTATGTGCGAAGGTCCTGCCATTGCTCGAGCCTGAATTCAAATTTATTAGAAAGTGTTTACCTCTCCTTCTGATGTTATCTTTTCCTCAGCTCAAAATATTTTAAGATTCATTCGAGATTCAGCTAGGATGCCAACACACGCAAAACGTCTTCCAAGGGCACAGTACAGAAGATCTCAATGAGGTCGAAGTGCTCTTAGAAGACTAATTGGCCCTATCGCCAGGTGTAAGACTGTCAAAGCCATAATGTAACAAATCAACTCTTCCCAATTCGAATAGCCCTCACTGTGAGAGGGAAATCTTGAACATGCCTATAAGCTTTCAATAGTGGGGCTCGGAATATATTGGAAGGCAAGTCTTCCCCGGTTGGAGAGTATTAGATATGTATGTATACACTAGTTCCGAGCGGCATAATAGTTCTGAAGGTTCGGAATACCATGGTGGTCGAGGAGGGCCCCTTATGTAATGATATTAATAGGCCTTTCAATTTGAAGTTACAATCTTAATGTTAACCAATAGGTATCGGCTTTACAGTGGTTCTTAGTCAGAAGGTTCATTATCTTTAAAGAAATGGTAAGCGAAGATAGCAAAAGTTGCACTACAGAAGCTTACTTAGCAAACGCTTGGAGTTCGGTTGTAAGACATTACTGGTATCTACTCAATGATATCCAAAGGCGAGGCATTTGCTTAGTGGAAGATCGAGCACAAACATCCAATATTGAACTATTGGCTCAACGAATGCGGGTATTAATCCAACAGATACTACCCACCCGTGCAGGGATGGGTTAAGAGTATCACCGCAGCACCCCCTAACAAATAGCGCTTGTCGTAAAAGTGGACTAAGGGGATAAATCAGATCTAGGCAATATAACACCCAAGTGAGCCCATCGACACATACACTACCTTAGAAACTGTCCCACAAGTGTGCATGCGAGTCCGTGGATTGACACGACTGGAGATCACGGGTGTCATAGAAGAAAGATCAAACAAACAATAATAAAATAGGAGCATGCACGTGTCGAACAACAAACACCATCGCAATATGGTAATATTGCAAAACATTATCATTATGGTAATACTTGCTAAAAGGAAAGGCACTACCCCGCCAGTCATTACCACGGCCGTGCATGGTACGGATCCTGGACCGAGCAGAAATGTTCGGGCCAGAGTTTTACGAATTGCGGGAGCTAGCAAAGTAATGAAACAGTTGTTCTCTCTCCGCTACTTTGGATATTAGTAGTGAATGAGCTACTCACTTCATTAGGAAATACAGGCTACAAGGTCGTAGCATATGCTGACGATATTGCCATAGACATCTCAGGTAAATTCCCCGCAAACCCTGAGAGATCTAATGAACTCGTCGCTAAATTTAGTAGCGAAATGGACGGACAGCGTTGGGCTCAACGTAAACCCAGCAAAAACTGAACTGGTACTTTTTACTAGGAAATACAAAATCCCGTTCGTAGCCCCACCTAAGCTTAGAAACACTGAACTCAGCTTTTCAAACAAAGCAAAATACTTAGGGTTGATCTCGATAGTAAACTTAACTGGAAACAGAACATTCTAGACAGAACCAAGAAAGCGGAAATCGCCATCTACACCTGTAAAAAGGCTATAGGTCGTAAATGGGGTCTTCAACCTAATATAGTCCGCTGGTTGTACCTGGCGGTGGTCAGACCAATCCTGCTTTATGGCGTTCTCGTCTGGTGGCCTGCACTCGAAACAAGGTGCAACACAAACTCTATCGAAAGAGTGCAACGATTAGCATGTAAATGCATCACACGGGCTCTCAGGTAAACTCCCACAGCCGCCTTAGAAACCCTACTAAATATATATATCCCATTGACATCTTTGGGAAAATGGTAGCATCTAAAGCAGCCCTAAGACTTAGAAAATCTCTCCAGTGGTCAAGCTGACAAATTGGCCACATGAAAATCTTAAAAAACTCCAATCCCAGAGTAACAGATTAAATATCCTCATCTATTGATTTCAATATCAAATATAACACCACCATCCCTGACAGATCCGCATGGGATGATGGTATCATTCTAAATGACGCCGCAATCGAAATCTATACAGATGGTTCCAAAACATCGGAGGGCACAGGATTAGTTATATTTTCCGAATCACCTAGGATAAACGTAGTTCTCTGACTTCCGGACCACTGTAGAATCTTTCAGGCGGAAATATCGGCTGTTCGTGAAGCAGCGCGCATACTCTCTATGCACCCGATAGACGGTAAGTCTATCGTCCTTTACATAGACAGTCAGTCAGCGAAACGCCAACAATAAGATCTAAGTTGGTCAAACATTGCCGCGAATCTCTTAACGAGATTGCGGACAGATGCAATATTACTCTGTGCTGGGTCCCAGGACACAGAGACATTCCAAGCAACTGTAAACCGGATGAACTAGCTAAACAAGGCACCGTACTACCTCTAAATGTCAATAGAGAGGTACCGGCACCACCAATACAATTGACAAAAATCCGTATGTTTAACGAAGCGCAATTTATTGCAAACAATAGATGGAGTAATCTAGCTACGTGCACATCGACCAGGAAGATCTGGCCTTTACTAGACGCAAAGGAAACCAAAAATCTCCTTTCATTAAATAGAAGGAACATAAGCCTCACAGTAGGAATAATCGCAGGACACTGCTTGTTAGGTAGACACGCCACTAGAATGGGTGTCCCAGCAAACGATTTCTGCAGAAGCTGCAGAGATAAGAATAGGAGGAGAATAGTCTCCACCTCCTTGGCACATGCCCAGCGCTAGCCACACTAAGAAAGAAGCTACTAGATGAATACTTCTTTGAAGACCTAAGTGACCTGTCTAACATAGACATTAGAAACTTAAATAGATACATACCACCACAACCCTCCTCCCCTCGTTATTGGTTACTATCAATCCCCAAGAGGTACTGCAACAAACACCTCCCAAGATCGATAGTCAATCCTCCCATATCACTAGACCAATGCCTATAAATAACAATACTGCATAGGAGTAACAGAGATTGATTGAGTCAAACAATCCCCCTATTACTCACACGCACGCTACCTACACGGTGAACTAGGTACTAAGGGTTTGACTGAAGCAGTCTCCCTACTTAGCCAAACCATTCCCTAAAGTTCGACTGCATACTAGTGCAAGACTGACTGCATCAGTCATCTCGCTCTACTTTGCATTCCCCACTATTTCCACGGTCCACCTGGGTATGGGTTCGATTGAAACAATCACCCTACCGAGTCCACATTTTATGCATAGCAGTACTTAGAGTTCGACTAAATCAGTCACTCTATGTACGCTTATGCTCCTCTACACCTACACGGTCCACCTAGTTTTGAAGGGTTTGACTGAATCAGTCACCCCACCTAGTCAATACCATGCATAACAGTAATTAGAGTTAGACTGAATCAGTCACTCTACTATACTTATGCACCTCTACGCCTACACGGTTTATGGGACCTGCCAATATAACTTGCACACACAGTATAGGGGGTTCGATTGAATCAATCACACCCCATAACTTGTTGCACACTATACCTTCTCGGTACACTTTGACTTCTGAGGATATATAACAGAAGAGCATTGAGTCATCACGACGCCACTGGTATCAAGCTGATAAAAATTGAAGAAAGGGCAGCGTCAGCAGCTATGTGGCAAGCTCGTTGGGCTAATACAACAAAAGGCAGATGGACATATAAACTTATACCGACAATCCAAGACTGGATAAGTCGAAAGCATGGAGACTGCAACTACCATCTAACGCAGTTCCTGTCTGGCCACCGCGGCTACCGCCAATATCTAGACCGATTTGGACACGACAACTCACCATCCTGCCCGGAATGCCCAGGTGAAGATGAAGATACGGAGAACGCAGTGTTTTACTGCACACGTTTCACGGCATGGAGAATTACTCTGCCAAGTCCGTCATTACTCCTCGACCATATGTTACGGTCGGAAGAGAATTGGATGGCAATAACAATCGTAAGCAACTCTACAAAAAGAGCTGCGGAGAATAGAAAAGCTGAGGAGAGCAGCTGAAGCAGCGGAAAAAGCTGACACAAGAAGCATAGCATAAATTGCTAACCAGCCCCGCGAAGTAATACCTAACGGCAGTCCCGCGGGGAGAGTGGTTGAAGTGTGTAGGGTGTGTGTTTAGTACGTAGGCGTATTCCTGGCATCGGTTACTCAGGTTTGTAAATCGTGCATGCTAGTAGCACTCGGGCTATTAGTATCTATGAAGATTACACATCCCTGGCGCAATCCAAAAAAAAAAAAAAACACTTTGACTTCAGGTTGAGTTAGTCACCCTCTCTACCCTTTTCATTCAGCATTTTCAGCCAACACCCTCATGAGAAAGGTTAAGGTTCCCCCGGTTACCGGTGACTCGACCGATCATTACTCATGTGGCATCACAATAGACCTAAGCGGTCTAAGTGTGTCCTGCCCCCGTCAGGACAGCCACCTTTATCTAACCTAACCTAATGAAACAGTTTGGACGAAATTTAAGGGTCGCGAGTTGGAACGTTGCAAGCATTACCGGCCGAAGTTACGAGCTGGAAGAAATGATGAATAGAAGGTGGGTGGATATCTTGTGTGTCCAAGAGACGAAATGCGAAAACACCGGAAATCGGGCGCGTTTCTTTGACGTTAGCGAAACAGGCTAGGAACGGAATCTATATCATCCTTGCGGCACAGCTATTATACTTGGTAACGTCTTGAGCATTTTGAAGTCCAGCGACCGTTTGATGTCTCTCAAACAAGTAATACAAGGAGTATTATCAGTGCATATGCTCCTCAAATTGGGTTCGATCAGAGGGATAAAGATGCATTTTGGCTAGATTTCCACAATCTCATTAAGAACATCCTAAAGGAAGAAGTTTCTGTTTGTTGGAGGAGATTGGAATGGACATGTCGGAAAGTTAAACGAAGACTATGAAGACTGCCATGGAGGACTGAGATACGGCACCAGGAACCTTCCTCGTGAAGACATCCTAAAGATGTGCAAATCATACGGTCTTACCATGTTAAATACCATGTTCATCAAACAAAGCCGGCACCTGACCACTTACAGCAGTGGTGGAGATGAGACTCAGATTGACTACCATTTGGTAGCCAGTTTCATGAAGCCTCGGGTAAAAGATTGCAAAGTGATCCTGGGAGTGGTGATCTCTCAGCAAAACTGTCTCCTTCTTCTTCTTCTTCCTATTTCGGGGAGGGCATAACCCTCCCACTTCACCGCACTTCTTCTGATCCGCCTGTGGGGTTCGCCTAACAGAAATTTTTATGAAGATACCAAAGAGAAGCAAACAAACAAGGGTCTCTGAGAAAATCAAGTGGTAAAATCTGGACAAAGAAAAAGGCGAGGCTTTTGTTTTCGTATTGAAAAATTACCTCTCGCACACCATCAACGGAGCTGAGGATAAAGAGTGCAGAGCACAAACTATGTGGGATTCCCTTAGCGAACTTGCTTAAAGAAGGCAAAAAAAAAAATACAAATATTTGGCGCAACAGCTCTTTAAAGTGCCAGGGCCTAGCTTCTCGCAACCACTCATGTTGTGTGCGTTATATTTTTCACACGAATGTAAGGGATCTTCAGTTTAATGCCGATTCCGAACGGCGATTTGAGAAGCTTTTTCGTGACAACAATGCTCTCGGGTGTTTGTCAGACGCTCGTGAGAGGTGGGACCGTGAAAAAAACGTTTTGGTATTTTCTGGGATTCGAACTTGGAACCTCATGTGTAGTGATCCGACACACTAACCACTTACGCCACGGCGCCCACAAAAGAAGGCCAAATTACTGCTAGGAGCATCAACAGGCCATCACTAACACGCGAAAGAAGCATGGGGTGGAGTGATGAAGCTAAGGAAGAGATAAATGAGAAGAAATGGGCCTTCAATGTATGATCAAAGTGCCACTCTAATAATAGAGACGAAAAAGCTCACCTCGAAGTGGAATACAGATACTATAAGAAAAAAACGATAAGACGTGCGTCCAGCTTCAAGCAGAGAGTACAGAGGGCTTGTATCGGGAGCTGGAGAAAGTATCTTCCCCGGTTGCTGATGCAAACCAGTCTGTCCAGGAGGTGCGACGACACAATATGAACAAGAGCGCAACCGTCTTCAAAATAGCCGCCCAAAGAAGGAGGAATGCTCAGAAGATTCGTTCGCCAAAGTTCATTAACAATGCTCATGACCAGCTTCTTGCGGATGACGACATCATCCTGCGGAGGTGGCGGCAGTATTGTGAAGAACTTTTGAATGAACAGTTTCCCCGGCTATACTTTCCAAGAGCCACCCTAACTATGAAGAAATACCGACATTACAGTCGAAGAAGTTAGTGAGGCTGCCAAATACTCCAAAAAAAGGAAAATCGATTAGGCCGGGTGAGATGCCCTCTGAGTTTTGGAAAAAGATGGGAGACATCAGGTTCAGATGGCTCAGAATTCTCATCTCCAAATATATGAGAGGTGATAGAATGCCGAATCAATGGAGGGTTAAGCTACCTTCTCTCTGTATACAAAGGGAAGGGTGATGACCGCCGCGAAACTGTGATCAAGCTGATGTCACACAGCATGAAGATCGTTGAGCGGGTATTAGGTAGGCGACTGCGAAAAATAATCTGCCTATCTGATGATTAGTGCGGGTTTGTCGCGGGTAAATCAACTACAGATGCAATCCAAAGTATAAGGATCATAATGGAAAAACATCGCGATTCCTTAAAGGGTCGACTTTGAAACGGCATTCGACAGACGGCATTCGACAGCGCTAAGACATCGAGGGGTTCATCATCATGGACATGAACGAAGGAGCAAAGACAAGAGTAAGATGCCCCGCTGGAGTAACCGAGGAGTTCCCAATCAAAGTCGGGGTGCACCAGGAAAGCGTCTTACGTCCTTTGCTCTTTATTGCGGTCCTTGACTATCTACTTGAAGGTAAAGTGACGGACTCCAAGGTACATCAGTTATTCTTTGCTGACGATGGAGCCATCATAAGCTAAGGATCCAACGTCCCTGCAACGAGCACTTGATGTGTGGGTGGACGTTTTGAAGGGAAATGTGTATCGCTTTAGTTAAAAAAAGACAGAGTACTTGTCCTGCCCGTTCTCTGATCCACTCAGGCCTATTCCAGACTTTTATTTGAATGGAACAGTGCTTTCCAAGTGGGAAAAGTTCAAATATTTGGGATCTACGAACAATAGCAAAGCAATCTGTGATGACGACATCAATCATCACGTAAGCGTAGAGTGGATGAAGTGGCGAGAAAGCTCCTCTATCTTTTGTGGCCGAAAAATGTCCCCTACGATGAAGGGAAGGCTCTACACCGCAGTTGTGCGTCCAGCGCTCACATACGGTTCACAATGTTTGACAATGTACAAAAAGTATGAGAGTTAATTAACACCATCTGAGATGAAGATGCTTCGCATGACAGCAGGAGTGACAAAGCTTGATCGAATAAGAAATCCGAAGATCCGTGGAAACCTTCACGTCAAGGAAACCATCTTACGAAAAATAGAGCGCGACCGGCTCAGCTGGTATTGCACGTTCAAAGAAGAGATCAGTTGAACCATGTTAAAAAGGCAATATCAATTAACGTTCCAAAGACATCGCGAGGCAGGGGAGGTAGCCCTATAAATGTCCTGGATCGCACAAATGCGACGACACCGGCATTTGATTTGCCAAAGTAACCGGGTGATCCATGCTCGGGAGGCCTACCGATATTTTCCGAGGTCAAATAGGCGAACTCCATAGGCGGATCAGTTGAAATGCTGTGAAGTGGGAGGGTTATGATCCCTTGTTTTCGGATCATAACCATGCCGAAATATTATAGGAAGAAAAAGACCATCAATCAGTGTGGGTTTGATCCTGCTGGTCTGATCGAGGTTGAGTGATCAGTTTGTATCGCCGATCATTGTTAAATAAATTATTTAATTTAAATGCACGACTTGCGAGCTTTCCTAGATTCATAAACCCCAACCAAGAATCTAGACCTCCTAAGCAAATTATATCGTCGATGGAAAATGTTTAAATACAAATTTTGAATGGACACTTTTATACCTCTGCATTCGAAGCAAGTTACACCATTGTTACATCACTACACGTTTAAGTTGCAGACCTCAGATTCAGTGAGGTTCCACAATAAATTCAAAAATGCTGATGTTACATCAATGCGTCCTTAATTTCGCAAGAATGAAGCAAATTCGCTTTGGAGGTTGCCAAAGTTCTTGTTCCATCCCTTCAATACAATTCGATCGACAACCTCCGATAACGAATTCTAGACCATCAATCGTCTGTAAAACACAATGATTTCCGAAAAAAAAAAAGAATTCTCCGTGGTACAATTAATACATAAATCTCCGATCTTGCAACATGTTGACCAAAAGATTCCTATTCCCTCGAATAGGATACCAAGCAACCTTAATGCATAGCATATGTTTGGTCTAAAGCCTCCCATTGCAACAGTACCTACGTATCTACTAGTGAAGGAATAAAATTTCCAAATCGTGCTACGAAACAATTGAATAATAAAATTTAAATGGGAACACGACACAGAGCGGTACTATGGTGCTGCAGCCAACAACCGCCAAACATTGCAATTTTTTTTCGGGGATTTTATACGTATCTCTACCTCTATGCATTGAACTTACCTGATCCCGAAATCGCTGAATAGCCAGTTGCATGACTTGCCTCCGAAACGTCGCTCATCGAACCTAACCACTTCAGCGTTTCCGTAGACGAGTGACTTTCCGAACTATTGTTGTTGCTGTTACCATTGCTGGTTGTGTTAGCCGAATTGTGATGATGATGATGCTGTGGATGATGATGATGATGGTGGTGAAGGAGATGGTGGTTATTCTGTTGTTCACCACCACCAACAACAGTTCCGGTATTGGAATTTCCATTCGCTGTTACTGATGGTGTTATTGCTGATGAAAGGTCATTCTGTGACCAGTGATGTGATTGACGGGACAACAATTCACTCTCTTGACGCAATCTACACATAAAAAACGACAGAAATAGATTTATAACAATACAAACTGGCTTAGATTTAATTTATTCAAAGCGCCAAAGTGACTAATGAACCATTGAGTGTGAGGTACTCTCAAGCGCCCCCTGAAGGTTATAGGTTTATCGATCGCGTGAACACCAATTTTATTTTTTTTATTCATCGATCGTGTTGATTGAAAGAAAATTTGATTGAAACGATCTTGGAGTGTCCATCTGAGTAGCTTCGGGCAACATTTTGCATTGCCACGATCACCACCACAGCATACGATCACACCTTGATCCTGATCCAACCAAATTGGAACTCACGTCGCCGGGCGCGACAAGTTGTTGTCGTTGTTAATTGATTTCATTTCCGTCTTGGACACGATCGACCAAAAAAATAAAAGGCGCACTTGTTCGCGTCGATCGATCGATCCTACATAGGCTTGCACGGACATATTTGTAAACTTACCTATCCAGGAATGGTGTTGCTGAACTTGAATCCGAGCTGGACACATAACTGTGATAGCCTTCCGATTGGGCATACGATGATTGCTTCTGATGATGGAACACCGACTGATCGTAGTACGATCGGCTGTTGTACTCTTCTAAGCCGGCTTGTGTCAAGCTGCACTGATCACTCATGTTGTCGTCCTGCAAAACACACATAAACAGAAACTCATTGAATAAATATGAAATGCGGCACAGAAAAATTATGTTAAGAGAGGGAAAGACCAATCAAAGCGATCTTCTAACAAGATCTTGTCTTTTGCTACGAGAATGAAGAAATCATCGGCTGCTGCAAATTCAACAGCAACAGTAACTGCTAATTGCGATCTCGCGTATGTTGTAACATTTCAATGTGATCAAGTTTGGTTCGAACAAAAAAAAGACAATCTTATCGCGATCAGTGATCTTGCCGTACATGGATCGGTGGAACTCTCATTCGAAAGGTCACTTGTGGTATGTTGAACTCCCCCATTTGAGATCAAATATTCGATTCGATACGAAACAAACGATCGTTTTGGGTGATCGATGTGACGATCGTCTAGATATTCGATACACCTGAAGACAAATCCCCGTCCTATACTGGAGATTTATTACGCTACTGGGGATATAAATTAAAACAAACAAAGATCGCTAGGGATCACTGGGGATAGTCATAACGCTACCAACAACGGGAGCGTTACTAAATCTTCTTCTCTGCTTGACTTAGAAAATGATGGGTCATGGTGTTGGCGTTTAATGAGTTTTCTTCTTAGGCAGCACATCTGCTCTAGATCATGAGCGCAAAAACTTCCGCGTTTATTTTTCTAATCACACTCTCACGTAGACGCCAGATGACGCCATGCAGTCCGGGATTTGACTACAATTTGCATGCCATGCACAAAATGCCTGGCTGTCTCTTGGGGGAGTGTTGCTGACCCAACGCCCTGTGGCGTCATAACGTTTGATATGATCGCAGGATCACGTGTTTGCATGATTTATTTCGGTCTATTACACTCCTCAGAGACATGTGGAGTCAACAGAGGTAATTTGATTTATTTTTCGAGCATGAGTTGGTACTTAGACATGCTTACATGCCTAGACTTAGGTTTTCAGTTTAAGATTTTGATCGGAACTTGAAGCGAGTTGTGAGCTGGTAATTAAGAGATGAAAAAAAAAAGAAAACAGGAAATTGTTGCATGCGTATGCAAGAGCGGCTTAGCCGAGGACCTCAGCAGCAGATAACTATTAATTTAAGCAAAGAGGTGAGAACGTGAGACACGATTACTTAGTGGAAGTAATTTCCTGGAAATTGTTGTTATTATTTAATTAAGGAACTTACTGGGGTTTGACAAGATTTGTAGTCTTTGTCAGTAGATTTGTTAAAGACACGGTTCTCATGTTACGTGATAGGCATTATAGCAGTTATTGTTCATAGACTGATACGATCAGTCAAAGGATCTAGAAAGAAGATGAATGTTAGAGGAAGATCCGCGGATACATAAAGATGCATAGGATTGCAGACTAAGAGTGAAATGTTATGTTTTCTTGTAAAGCTTTGTGGTCAGCTGAAAGGTTATTCACCATCCTTACAACAAAAGGAGGAGTTTGAGGACAAACTAAGCTCATATAAGGATGCAATTTTGATTCCATTGAGGATCTCCAAAATTAAAATTTGTTTGTTGTAGGAATTAGTCTCGCGATCTTCAATAATGGATCATAGTGCAGATCATAATCGATCCGCGATTTGTAATGGACGTATGATTAGAAGGTTTTTAGCAATTTTAGGTTTATAAAGAGAACCAAGATCAGAGCGATTGATCGAGGTTTGCTGATCATTTTGTAGATGACAAACCTTTGGTCATAATTGTGTACTTTTTGCTTTTGAACAAAAATGGTTTTGCGCAGCGAAGTAATGGAGAGATACTTCAATCGAAAAGAAATTCTATGCAAACAGGTCTTTGGAAGGATGAAGAGGACAAAGTCAAGGTAGGTACACTCATTGGCTGTACGTGTTCGTTATCAGGGCTATACTACTCTATGGCATGTGGCAGGCTGGTGGCCTGCTCTTGACAGGACTGTCCACCTCACTTAACTAGCTAAGGTGCAAAGATCTGCACGCAATTGCATCAGTGGTGCATTGAGAACTACTACCTCTGTGGCACTGGATATTTTGTTCAACATGCTACCCTTGGAAATTTTCGGCAAACAGATTGCTGCATCTGCGGCCATCTGCCTAAAAGCCTCCTCTCAGTGGTCTAGCTATCACTTTGGCCACTCCTCGATCCTTGATCTTTTCAATTTCAAGCACAAAAACACGGACCTGAGATTTGACCGAAACTTCCGTACGAGCATCCCTGAATGGGATGAATGGGACATCTCCCCCTCTGTCGATGGTAGCTCGGTTCACTTCCTTACTGATGACTCTAAGACCGAGGGTGGGGTGGGTTGTGGTGTTTTCTCCGAAAAGCTCAATCTGAGTATCTCGTTCCACCTTCCTGATCATTGTAGCGTTTTTCAGGCAGAAATCATGGCGATTAAGGAAGCCCTGTCTTGGCTGAAGTGTAATGTATTATTTGTCAGGGATATTAGCATTGTCGCTGACAGCCAAGTGGCAATCAAGTCCCTGGAATCGTTCTCCTACACTTCAAAGGCCGCCCTAAGCTCTTACGGAGATGACATAGCAGTTCAAAATTCACCTATGCTGGGTAGCAGGCCACAGGGACATTCCAGGAAACTGTAGGGCGGACGAGCTCGCTAGACAGGGTACTTCTCTGAGGATTCTGCCTGACAGGCAAGGCCTGGGTATGTCCTTCACTACACGCAAGCATCTAATAAAGCTGAATGCGATTAGCAAGACCAACCTTAGATGGGAAAACGGCTCGACGTGTCACATTTCGAGACAGATCTGGCTGGACCAAAACGTAATGGCGAGTTTGTCAACATAAAGCGATCACAGATCAGCTGCGTTTTCGGTGTTCTCACTGGACACTGTCTTAGAGGCCAGCACGCAAAAAGACTTGGCTTCTTCTCCAACGACTTCTGCAAAAGCTGTAGGAACGAGGAGGAGAAGGAAACCATCATTGACCCCCTATGCACTTGTCCAGCCCTGTCGCATAAAAGAATGCTCCATCTAGGGTCCGCCTTCGTTGAAGACCTCGGTGATCTGGCGTTCTTAGACGTCATGTGCATCCATCGCTTTTTTCAAAAGCTCCGGTTGGTTTTGTTAGGACCATCACAAGGGACCTTCACTGGATCATAGCCTCGCTGATAAAAGGAAGAAGAAGAAGACATCACAAGGGACCTTCACTGGTCTAAGTGTGTCTGCACTCTCGTGCGAACAGCCAACCTAACCTAACCTAACCATGCCATTTGTAATGAAAACACTCATAGACAATTTCTGTTAAGCAGTGAAAGTCAAAATCCCGCTATCAGACAGCGTCTCAATTTGAATGATCACAATCATTTACCAAAATGAAATCAATAAAGCAAACGAAGCTGTATATCCAGATTGGTTGAAGGCCGAACTATGTAAGGAAGCAGGAGCTGGTAGGGAGCATTCATTAGTCCATACGCAAGACGTTGTCGGATAAAAGCATGCCAAATGATTGAATTCCAAGCACTACATGCCACGATTTATAAGAAAGGAGATCGACTCACCCGCACCAACTACTGAGGTATAACCCTCCTAAACAAATGGTGAAAGAACAAAAGGCAGATGTAGTCCTCATCTGCGAACAGTACAAAACTCAACGCGATAGCGGAAGCTGGGTAGAAGACGGGAATAATAAGGCAGCAATATGGACATGCGGAAGCTATCCCTTCGATAGCTTGGACTCCAGGCACCGGCAGAACTTCAAAATAAAAGGAATCAATTTCTTCACCTGCTATGCACCACCGAGCCTGACCATGGATGAATACGAACAGATGCTGGACAGCCTTTTAGCCGAGGTCAGAAAAAACACCAACCACCAACCAACCAACCAATGCATGGGCAGTCGAGTGGAATAGCACCATGATAAATAGAAGAGGCGAAGCACTGCTAGGAGCTAGCCTCGATCTAGTGCTACACACACACAGGCAAAAAGCACACATTCGACAGCGGCAGATCGCGCTCCTTCATCGACCTGACGTTCGCCAGCAGAGCCATAGCAAGGGGGATTAAATGGCAAGTCTCGGACCTGTACACAAACAGCGACCACAAGGCCATCATATTCGAAACGGAAGAACAACACCAATCACAACACCACAAACCCCCTCCGAAGTGCAAAAGCTGGGCTGGAAAACAAAAGACCGAAATGCTCGAGTACATGATGAGCAACATGAACATAGCAAGAGGCACAGCAGAAGAACAGACTAAAGACTGCTGGACAACAGGCTAAACTTCAGAGAGCACCTAATGAACGCAGGCGTGAGAGCCTCTAGGGCAGTAGCGGCACTGTCAAGATTAATGCCAAACGCTGGAGGACCCAGGCAGTCAATTAGAAACCTGCTAGCAACGGTAAGCAAGTCGATCCTTATGTACGCGTCTCCCATATGGGCACCAGCGACGTACCAGATAACGTACATGAGACGGATGAACTCGGCCGATAGAATCGCATCATTTAGAGTGTGTTGTGCCTTTTGGGCGGTGTCTGCGAAGTCGATTAGCGTAATCTCTGGTGGAATGCCAATCGATTTGGAAATAAAAAAGGCTGCAGCTACCATCGAGGCTATATAAGAAGAATGACAACAGAGATGGAACACCACAGCAAAAGGAAGATGGACCCATATGATGAAGAAGAAGAATGGATGACGTAGAAGAATGGATCAGCAGGAAACATGGAGAAGTAAACTTCTACATGACACAGTTCCTATCAGGGCACGGATGCTTTCGGGGATATCTCTACAAATACAAACACGTAGATGACCCATTTTGCCTGCCCTGTGAAAGCAAAATCCAGAACGCGGAACATGTTTTAATGGAATGTCGGATGTATATGGCGGACAAAAACATACTACAGAGAGAAATTGGCGGCCAAGTGACTCCGAGAGGACTTATAAAATTCATGCTGATGACGAATGAAGCCTGGAATACAGCGAACGAGATCATCACCAGCATGATGCAACAACTACGTCTGGAGGAACGAGCAGCAGCGAGAACTGAGGATCCTACAAACACTGGAAGGTTGACAAAGTTACGGAAAAACGCCCACATATGCAATGTTACGCAAGTGACATGTAAAAGACACACAATGAGAAGTGAATTCATGCAGTAATAGAAATTTGTATGTGCAAATTGAGCTGCTGTAAAGCAGCAGAAGCATAAGAAGCAGCAATGGCTCATGCGTGATGAATAGCATGACATGCCTACCAGTCCTACGAAGTAATACCTAACGGCAGTCCCGCGGGGAGAGTGGTAGAAGTGTGCAGGGTGTGGATTAGTATGTAGGCGCATTCCTGGCACCGATTACTCGGGTTTGCGAATCGTGCATGCCCGGGCTACTAGTATCTTTAGAAGGTTACCACACCCCTTGGCGCAGCTAAAAAAAAAAATCCTCCTAAACATCTCATATACAATCTTATCTCGTGTGATCTGCGAACGCTCAAAACCCTATTTCAACCCTGATTCGTGTCTATCAGTACGATTTGAGCCTGGCAAATCAGCAATCGATATAATGTTCAACTTACGTCAAATTCTGGAGAAGACCCTGCAGCACTTCGAAGGCTGCATAAGACAATGTTAATAGGAATGAGCTGTTAACAAAACATCAAACACAAAACACAGACAATGCATTGACCAATACATCACAGTGGATAGCTTTAACTTCGAGAAAGTCAGTGTATTTATTTGACATGAGCAGGAAGATCAAACTTAAAATAAATTTCGCCAACCGCTACTTTTATGGGCTGAGTAGGCAATTGAGTAGCAGAGCCCTGTAAACAAGAATTAAGGAGACACAACGAGTGTCGGTCCTACTACGAGTATATGGTACAGAAGTTGGGGCGATATCGAGGAGGAAGATTCGAATGCAGCAGGTTAGATGGCTAGGTCATGTAGAGCGGATGAACACCGATGCTCCGACCAACAGTGTTTTTGCGTCAACGACGTACGCAAGTGGAAGTGGACCGTAATTAACTAGGAGCACGCAATTAGAAAAATCTGGCATTGGATAGTGCTGGAGAGGCCTGTTGGCTGAGGCCCACGTTCATCAAAGGCTGTAGCGTCAGCAAAAGCATGAGAAGAGTTTCCTAAACTCTGAGACGTCAAAAAAGAGATTGGTACAATCGAAATCCTAATTTACTTTGTAGATGTAGTCCTAACCTTTCAACGACGCTTCGAGTTTAGTTGGTCGACCATTGTAACCAAAAACCGCGTAAAGACATTGGATCAACTCTGTTTTTTTATATCCTAATAAAAGTTCAGAAGGTTGGTTGTCTATTTTCGACAGTCGCTACCTATACTGATCGATTTGCTGGTCTTCCCTGAAGCAGCTGACGGACTAGCAAGAAGCGTCTCTGAAACCTCATTTTTTGGATCGGAACCTTTCTGTGGAAACAACCGGAAGAAGAAAACAAATGGGCCAATCACTCGGATGATATCCTCCATTTGAGACCGGCCAAATTACTTCTGGGGAATTATAATCTGAATTAGCATCCTGACAGGCATGATAGCGCGTTACTGAAGACTCAAGGAATTCCTCAGGAAACTAGTGATGGAAGAGAATGCGCAATCCAGGTGAATGCGGGGACTTCGAAGAAACATCAGGGCAGCTTCTTCCACAGAAGACTGTCTATCTTTTACCAGAGACGTGTTTACCTTCACTGAATCTATTTCAAATACTCTAGTTTACCAAAGCAGTTAGATTACCTGCTTAACATCACCAGGTTTAATATCGACAGGCTCAAGGTTCCCCAAGTGCGCCAACAGTTCAGGGACCATCTTGCCTTAGAAGCAGAAGCAATCAGCAGCATAGAGAACATGGATGACCACTGGAGTGCTGTGAAAAATGCTTTTGCGACTGGGGCACGCACTTATGTCGGTAAAAAGCAGAAACACCACCGCACATGGCTTTCTACAGACACCTGGAGACGGATCGATGAGCGTACAGCAATCAAGGCTCGGATTGCAGCGGCCTCAGCAGTAGAGAGAACCGAGCTTGAAGCCCAATACCGTGCGAAGAAGAAAGAAGTGCAGCGTAGTGTGAGACGTGACAAACGTCAACATGTCAACTCACTGGCCTCAAGGGCTGAAGAAGCAGCGAGTAGATGCGACAGTAGGACTGTTTACAACATCACTAAGGAGCTCATTGGGGGTCGAAACTCCAAACAACATCCAGTGAAGAGTCTAGACGGTAACCTTCTGATTTCGGATGAGGATCAGCTCACTAGATGGAGAGAACATTTTGCTGCAGTGCTAAATCACTTAGACGACGGCGGTATGATCTTGTATTCGAATGAGCAGTTCGAAGCAACAAATTCCCGAATTCGCACCGTACCTCCCAGTAAAGCTGAAATAATAACAGCAATCAAGTCCCTCAAGAAAAACAAAGCGGTGGGTATTGATGGCATCCCTGCCGAGCTATTTCAAGCGGCGCCAAATACATCGGCAGATCTGCTGCATCCGCTAATACGGAGAGCTTGGGATAGTGAACAATTTCCACAGGAGTGGAAAAGGGGGATGATCATTAAGCTTCCGAAGAAGGGTAACTTGATGGAGTGCGGTAACTGGAGAGGTATATGTGTTCTTCCAGCTGTAGCCAAAATAATAGCTAGAATAATTCTAGAGCGAATTAAAGATCATTTAGATTCAACTCTCGATGTCGAACAGGCAGGCTTTCGCGCTGGATCCTCCTGCATCGACCACATAAACACCTTACGGATCATAATCGAACAATGCATTGAGTATAGGTCTCCGCTACATTTACTGTTTATCGACTTCGAGAAGGCTTTCGACAGCTTGAATCGAGATGCTATCTGGTTGGCCTTGCGCAGGAGAGGCATTCCAGAAAAGCTTATAGCTATTATCAAGGCTACATATGAGGGCGGCAAGTGTCACGTCGTGCACAATGGTAAGGTGTCGGAGGATTTTGAAGTCCAAAGTGGAGTACGTCAAGGGTGCATACAGTCCCCACTATTGTTCTTGGTGGTTATCAGCGATGTACTCCGTGCAGCATTGACGGAAGCTAATTCTGGAATTCGTTGGACTATGACATCTTACCTTAAACACCTAGATTACGCTGACGATGTTTGTCTACTTTCACATCGGATAATGGATCTTCATTTGATGGCCCAAAATCTAGAAGCTGAGGCAAACAAAGTGGGTCTAAAAATAAACACAGCCAAAACAAAAGCCCTGAGTACTTCCAATACCCGCGCTCAACTTAACATTGCCGGAAAGCAAGTCGAGAAAGTTGATAACTTTCTATATTTAGGAAGTGTCGTCTCGGCTAATCGCTGTGGCACCGAACTGGATGTGTGCAGCAGAATCGGGAAGGCTAAAGCTGCGTTCGGAATGCTGTCCAAAATCTGGAGAAGCAATGTTATTAGCTTAAGAACCAAGCTACGACTGTTCCGCTCCAACGTAGAATCAGTGCTGCTTTATGGGTGCAGTACCTGGAAGGGGGACACCATTAACACACACAAGCTGCAAGTCTTCGTAAACAAATGCTTAAGAATCATCTTGAGGATTTTTTGGCCGAACCGCATCTCCAACGAACAACTTTATCTGAGAACGGGCCAAGAACCTATAAGCATTACTATACGAAGAAGAAAGTGGCAATGGATTGGACACACCCTACGGCGCGAAGACAACGCCATTGCGAAATACGCCATGCAGTGGAATCCGCTTAACCCAGGCAGGCAGAATAGCGGGACGCCCTAGGCAAACGTGGCGCAGAACAGTTGAGGAGGAATCGAGCTCTTTAGGAATGAGTTGGAGGCAGCTCAAACGCGTTGCAGAACTCCGAACACGATGGCGCGCAGGCGTGGTTGACGCACTATGCCCCCCGAGGGGTTAAAGGACATAAGTAAAGTAAGTATAAGAGATTTATTTAGGTCGCTCACCATCATCGATCTTCCATCCTTTCGAAAACCATTCAGTCCACTTGGACGGATAATAGCTCTTCAGTTAGCTTGTAACCCACAGAACTATGGATGCTGTAATCCCATCAAATAGGAGCTCTATGCAATTTATATGGGTCATGAGACGATCGTGTACTTATACCTTTGATTACCAAACCACCGCGTCGTCGTGTGGAAAATATGATTTATTTGCCGAAAATTACATCTCGAATGATGTGACAACCACCTCTCGACATCGTAACTACACAGATTGTCATTGTAATCTTTCTCATTATGGAAAACGAAAGCGAAAACCCACAAAACTCAAGGCTATACCTTTGGAAGACGCCGTACGACTGACCACTTACTTTTCACTGATTGCGCTGCCGGCCGGGTCAGGATTGCATGTTGCACACATAATCCCACCATTTGTCGCGGCACACACTTGATTTTTTTTTTTTCACGCCGCGCCATTTGACAGCAGATTAACACTCCACTGCAGTTTTTCCGCGCTGACAGATTTTTCATAACTCCCGCGGCAGCATCTGTTCGTTCTTCTTGGAGCGTCATGCTCGTGTCATCATCATCATCATCGTCATCGTCGTCGTGGTCGTGGTCGTCATAACGCACGCACTCAGACAATCTCCGTCAAATTTATTGTTTTCTTGAGGTTTTCCCGCTGATCGTATCTTTCAGTGGCGGCGGCGGCGTGGATGCTGATCACCATGGCCAGTTGCGCGCAAAAACACAGTACGCGCGCGTGCGCGCGCTGTTTAGATCGTGGGAACACAGCCATCCATCCATCCGTAGGATGTCACAGAGAATGTAAACATTTTAGCTTTGTCACTGTACCGGGAAAATACCGCGGAGAAGATCCCAGTTTTCGTAGATTTTGTAATCGGTCTCGAACGAAAGGATTTTTTTTGTTGATGTAGTACCGACAATTACTCTTCATTACATCAAGGTTATGGGAAGTTGATTGCGCGCCGAAGAAGATTTTGGGCTCTTCGTCTTCAGAAGACGAAGACGACAGCAACAACTTTATAATAATGGATAATAATTAAGAGCACAACTAATTGATGTTGATTGGTGCGTTGTGGTGTTGGATTTGTCTCGGCGAATGTCGGAGGGTTACATGATTCCATAAATTAGCACACGAGTGTTACGTGAATGGTAGATCGAAGATCGGGCATTGGATTTGGAAATATTTAAGTTCGTTACCTGACGAGGTTTTGTTTGACATTGAAAAGGCCGCAGTGACATTGTTCGATTTGAAGAATCAGAAGGGTTTTGGTTATGTGCTTAGCACATCGGGTGTGTTAATTGATGGTATTGTCTGGGAGATGGCTTTTCATAGAGAAGGTAGTGAAAGAAGATATGGAGTAACCAAGTGGTTGTGGTATAGGACCAGTACTGTTTTTTTTGAGGTAAAATGTGATGGGTGACATAAGTCTTGAAATAGTTAGCTGCTATGGAATCCCTAGCTTTATGTAAGGCTGGGAATCATGGGTATTGCCAACATCAGAGGAATTTCGAGTTGCTGGTTGTATCTGTCAGTTTTAATTGTAAGCGCAGTAGCATCGATATGCAATTAGACTATTTGCGTGACGGTAGAAGAAAGAACAACGTCATATCGATAAAATGAGGGTGAAGTTGGACTTATTAAGGGAATTTGAAGAAACCGTTTGTCCAGAGGCAGAAACCGAACTTGTAGGCTCTCTACCAACTGAGCTTTCACTGGATGCGTTTATCGTTATACGATATAAATACGTAGTCAAATGAGAGAGGATTGAGAATTGTCAACTATCGTACTCAGCAGAGCGTGGCTTCGAATATAACCCAGACAGATACTAAGATAGACCGTACGAGCTCTGCGAAGGCTTCGCGTCAGTGTCTCTCGCTCCACGTATTGTTTTTTTTAAGTGGAAAGATGTAGAAGTGAATTTTTTGTAAGCCAGCTCTGCCGCTCAAGTCTTATGAATGGGATTGGAATAAATGTGAGTTAAGAGCAATCTTTTGTGTTACCCAGGTCAGGGTTCACTTAAACTTTGCTAGAGCTCCAACTGCATTCTGCAGTTTCTAGATCTTCAAGACATTTCCGATCCATGTTTAAAGAACTTTTATATGATTTCTTAAGGCGATGATTGAGGGACGGCGAGTGAGCGGTAGAGTAATCTATCATGAGATTTGCAACGTGAATGACTTTTGGCTTCATGTAGCGTTTGAGTGAAGCTCCACTTAGGCAACCTCTTCGGCTGGTGGATGGGCCACAGAAGAGTTAGAACTGAATGAATGCAGTTTGTAAGATGTACCGTGCCATCTTAAGCCGATGTTTGAGAAGCTTATTGAACGAAACTTGAGGGAAGAAATGCCTTAGAGTGCTTAGTCGGTTTCAGATGAGCTTAGACTCAAAATAATAGAAACTCTGAGCTATGCCGCGCCCCCTCTGTCTTAAACATGTTTATGTGAGATTTATTTGCATCCAATGCACGTTTCAATGTTATTTTCTGGACGCTAAAAGGATGGGCGCCATGGCGCAAGTGGTTAGTTCTCAAATTGCCCTTTGGATACGGCACATAAAAGTAGGTCCCTTACATTCGTGTGAAAAATCTAACAGACACAACACGAGCGGTTGCGAGAAACTACCTTCAGGTGCTTTTATGAATAGATCGACTTTTGGTTGTGTGGAAGATTGTAACAGCAAGATTATATTCCTGTGCACAGTGCATACCACTATCATGTACTCATCTGGCATCTTCCTTCTACACGAGTAAAGGCTATAACTAAAGGTAAGGTAAGCCCATTCAACCAATTTCGTCCTTAAAACTCAATAGTGTTACTAGCGTTAGGCTGCCCGACTTCTTAACATACATACATACATTTCAATGGCCCGTTTATGCTTCATGACGATCGTTGGGGTAGGATGATTAGTTGGACTATCCATCCTTCTCGATCCTCCGCCATTGACTCCAACTCATCAGGAGTAATACCTAGACGGCCCCAGGAGGGATGTCAGACTTGAACCAACCATCTATTATTAGAGGTCACTTACCTGATGGTACGGCAATCATGAGTCATGACACATCTTGGAAGCCGACCTCATTTGCTTTGCGTATTAATCGAGGAACTCGCATTCAAGTTTATACCCTGGAGTAGTTGCTTCGTTACTAAGAAAAAGGTGTTCGTCTTCACAGAGCTGTGAGCCAGATAATTCAAGATTCTATACCCTATCGCATTTTTACGTGGTAAGAGCACAAATGTAAGGAACTACTTCTCTAACCCAATCATTGACATCACATTCATGAGCAACTCACTCCTGCAGAAAACCAAACGGCGGGTCAGCAGAGACTACATCCTCAGTGACAACCAGGCAATTTTATTTAACGTCGACGAAGAGAGACGCAGACTGCGTCCCACCCTAATAGGACCAAAGGGGAAGAACACGCTCTTCGACAAAGACACGTTCGAGGAAATGTTAAACACCAGGGCCACAATGGATTGGCTGAGGCCCTTTTGCATCAGCTGATCCAGATCATCACCACAGCGTACGACGCAGCAATCCCCAGAAGGTCTGTCAGTAAAAGAGGCGAGCCCTGCTACTGGTGGACCGACGAGATTAAACGTCTCAGAGCGAAAAGCTTACAAGCACGACGCAGATCTCTGAGATTCAGAGGCAGACAAGATTTCCAAGAGCGGTTAACCACATTTAAATTGACGAAGCCGAAACTGGAAATGGTCATTAAGGACAATAAGTCAAGAAGCTTTAGGCGGCTCTGTGACGAGAAGTGATGAAGAAGCTTAAAAGCAACAGGTTTGCATAACTAACCTGCCCGGCAATGCTAAGGACCATAGTAGAGCATCTATTCCTCCATAGACAAACTACTATGGTTTCCATCGCGAGGGAGATCAGCGTGGAGCACATCCCAGCAATCACGTCGGAAGAACTCTTTGGGGCACTCAAAAATATCGGATATAGCAAAGCACCTGGACCGGAGGGCATCCCAAGTATGGCAATCAAGGCGGCTGTTAAGACGAGACCGGACATCTTTCTAACAACGATGCAAAGGTGTATAGAAGAGGGGGTATCCCCTACACCATGGAAATTATAACATTTAGTGCTGTTTCCAAAGGGCATTTCATTTGCCTCAGTAACCGAGTGATCCAAAATCAGCGGGCCTGCCGATATTTTCTGAGGTCAAATAGGCGAACCCCACAGGCAGATCAGTAGAAATGCGGTGAGGTGGGAGGGTTGTGATCCCTTATTTTCGGATCATAACATCGCTGATAAAAGGAAGAAGAAGAAGTGCTGCTTCCAAAGGACAATAACCCGTCTGGACAACCATCATCGTATCGCCCAATATGCCTGCTTGACACGCTAGAAAAGATCCTAGAGTCATTTATTGCGACATACTGCTTGCGGTGGTGGAGGAAAACGGAGCCCTGTCAGACTACCAGTACGGCTTCAGAAAATCACGTTCTACCGTCGATGCCATAAAGGCGGTAGTAGATACAGCAACTGAAGCAATACAGGGGGAAAGGTGGAGATGGAAGACGAAGAGATACTGCGCAGTAGTAACGCTCGGCGTCAAAAATGCGTTCAACTCGGCGAGCTGGTCGTTCATTAGGGGATTTCTGGCCAGGATGGATACGCAATACTATCTGCTGAGGATAGTCACGGACTAAACACTAAACACAACACAAACGGAATTAAACACTACAGCGTTTCCGTGGGAGTCCTTGCAAAGGTCAGTCCTTATATCTCTCCTATAAAACATTATGTACGACTGAGTTCTGCGACTACCACTGCTCGAGAGAGTCAAAGTGATTGGCTTCGCTGAGGATATCGCAGTAGATGAGGCAGTTATAAGAATAAAGGAATGACTGGAGTCTACCGGTCTGGAACTAGCTGGCCACAAGAAACCAGACTATCAGGTCCAAAGAATTGAAGTACCTTGGAGTCATGCTCGGCAATAGGCTGCGCTTCAAAGCCCACGTCGAGTACTCTAGTAAGGAGGCATTGCTGATGCAGGTAGCACTCTCCCGGAGGCTCATGCAGGCAGCACTCTATCGAATGCTCCCGAACATCGGCGGGCCTGAATACACCTGCAGGATCCTGCTGTCCAGAGTGGTCAGCTCGGTACTTCTATACGCTGCCCCGATATGGGCGGGTGCGCTGGTGATAAATGAGTGAAGGAAGAAGCTATCATCAGATCACAGGATCTGCGCAATCAGAGTGATCAGCAGCTTCCAAACTATCTCCGACGATGCAGTCTGCGTTTTAGCTATGATGGTCCCAATCAACATCATTGCGGATGAGATGCAGAGGGTGTACCTTAGACGTCCATCGAACCGGCAAGAGGCAAAAAGGATTCAGGAGGAGGAAAGGGCAGCATCGGCAACTTTGTAGCAAACCAGGTGGGATAGCTCTACAAAAGGCAGGTGGAGCCACAAGCTCATTCCCACTATAGTATCATGGACAGAGAGAGCGAGGGGGAACTGTAACTATCACCTCACACAGTTCCTGTCTGGACACGGCGGCTACCGGAAATACCTTCATAGATTTGGACACGATAGTTCGCCCCTGTATTCAGAATGTCCAAATGAGGAGGAGGACGTGAAGCATGCAGTGTTCTACTGCAGACGCTTTGCAGAAGATAAAGTAAACCTGCCAAGCCCGGATAATCTCGTAAGTCACATGACGCGATCAGAGGACGAGTGGATGGAGATCTGCTCATTCATAGTACAGGGTGTCCGCGTATACTACTTTGTTTTGCCGCCATTTTGGTAAACATTAGTCTTGACAGTTCATATTTGGCAGTCGTGAAGTAGACACGTGGCAAATTTATTATGGAAAAATATTCGATAAACCAACGTGTTTTAATTGTTAAAACATTTTATCAAAATCAATCATCGAGTACTGTGACGATGAGAAAGTTACGTGAAATTTTTGGTAGAAACAACGTGCCAACAAAACGCACTATTTATCGTGTAGTGAATGATTTCGAAGAAAGAGGGTCTGTAGGTGATAGGCCCAAGCATGGGCCACAACGTACTGCTAGATCGGCTGAAAACATTACTGCTGTTCAAGGAAGTGTTCAAAACAATCCATCAACCTCAATTCGACGCCGTGCTCAGCAGCTTGGTCTTCAAAGAACGACTTTGGCCACAATTTTGCACAAGGATTTACATTTGTTTAACGCCACAACTGCATGCTTTCGGCTTGATTAACATGTGGTATCAACAAGACGGTGCCACATCGCAAACAGCCAGGATTACAATGGAATTACTGCGAGACCTCTTTCCACAACAAGTTATTTCAAAAAATGGTGATGTTGATTGGCCTCCACGGACGCCTGATTTGACTGCTCCTGACTTCTTTTTGTAGGGATATCTGAAAAGCAAGGTTTATGCAAACAAACCAGAAACGCTTGAGCAACTCAAACAAAATATTCGTGATGAAATTAATGAAATACCGCGTGAAATGTGTGAGAATGTAATGAAAAATGTGCTCAAAAGGGCTCGCATTTGTGAGACTAGCAGAGGCGGACATTTACCTGATATTGTATTCCATACATAATTGCCGACATTAAATAAAACATTTATCAATACAAGATCCATTCTCTTTCATTTAATCAAAAATTATAAACAAACAAAGTAGTATACCTTCCCGGCGGACACCCTGTATTTGTGCAAAACTCGCTGCGAAGAGCAGAAGCCTTAAGAAGAGCCCAAGAGGCGTCCTCGGAGACTAGAGCATAATTGCTAACCAGGCCCGCGCAGAAATACCTAACGGCAGTCTCGCGGGCAGAGTGGTTGAAGTGTGTAGAGTGTGTTTTTACTACGTAGGCGTATTCTTCTTCTTGTTCTTCTTCTTCCTTTTATCAGCGAGGTTATGATCCGAAAATAAGGGATCATAACCCTCCCACTTCACTGCATTTCTACTGATCCGCCTGTGGGGTTCGCCTATTTGACCTCAGAAAATATCGGCAGGCCTGCCGATTTTGGATCACTCGGTTACTGAGGCCAATGAAATGCCGATGTCGTCGCATTTGTCTGATCCAGGCGTTTATAGGCCTGCCTTTCCTACGTCGCGATGTCTTTGGAACGTGCATTGATACTGCCTTTTTAACAGCGTTCAAATGATCTCTTCTTTTAACGTGGCAATACCAGCTGAGCCGGTCGCGCTCGCGCTCGCGCTTTTTGTACGATGGTTTCCTTGATGTAAAAGCTTCCACGGATCTTCGAACTTCTTATTCGATCAGGCGTATTCCTGGAATAGATGACTCAGGTTTGCGAATTGTGCATGCTAGTAGCACGGGCTATTAGTATTTATGAAGATTACATATCCGTGGCGCAACCTTAAAAAAAAAGAAGCTGCTCTAGCCCCCAAAGTCCTTAAATATAACGCCATACTGCGGCAAATTTTTTCAAATGGCTGTGAATAATGCTTATTTCCACACCAAACTTTGTTCGAGGGTTTTGAATATTATAGATTAGGTGTACTCTGAGTACCAAAGAAAGTAGCTTAAGTTCACATTTATAAATGAATATTCATCGAATCGCTTGAACTGGAAAGTCTGAGAACTGAAAGTGGGTCTCCAACAAGGCCATGTCAATCATGTGTACATACACTAACTAGAATAGGGAAAGGCTTACAAATTCGTATTAAGTCTATCGAATTGGGATTCTGAAGTATAATTAACTTGAACTAGGCTTGGCCTTAAAGGTCAATTGGACATAGGATATGGTAGAGAGCTCACATTCTCCCAACAGTCTTTACTCTACAGGTACCTACCCCAAGACCAATTACCCGGTAGTTCCAGCTCATGAGGTTGTTAAATTCCAACAGCATGATTTGTCACACCCTAAACAACACTTTTTCCCATATAAAGTTCAACCAACCAACGACCTTGTTTGTTACTACATTCCATTCCTCACTCCATTACCTCTATACATCATCCATCATCATAACGTCCAGCACTCTTGACCAAACAGCATTTTCTGCGCCTAGACACATGTATCCATTCGAAACCAGGAACATACATCTCCGCGGCACACACATCGTCTACAGTGGCTCTTATAACTTCTTAAGTTGGTTAGGCAAACACAACAATCCAAATGCACTCTACAAGCCCCAATCATGTCTGCGAGCGGCCGACGTTGCGACGGCACAGCGCACCGCCTCTATGGAGAACCATATTCCGCCACTGTTTAGCATGATAATGCGGAATTCCAAATCAGTTTTCTATTCTACTACTACACAGCTCATTACCCTTGGAAGAAAATCCACTTCTGTGTACAATTCCGAATCATCATCGGCCAGGCTAGTTGTGCGCATCCCAACGACAGTGACGGCTGACCATCTTCCACCTAGAAGAAGAGGAATGTTTCCCGTTTTGTGGAAATAGAAAAAGAAAATCGAAACAATCATGATGGAGCCCAGAGAAGAGGAGTAGGTACATATAGTTGTGCACATCACGAGCAGATAATAGGAGGAAACAATAAAAATTCAAAATGCCTAGTTCACGATTGCACGAAGAGAAAGTGCCACAACCACACTACTAGTTTTGGGCTGGAGCTGCTGGAGAAGATGTTCTTTGTCGAGAGGACATCATATGGATTTGGTTTTAAATGCGACTTCAATCATATCATGGATTGGGATAATTTGGGGAGAGCTTCTTCCACCTCACGTCGACTTCTGAGGTTACAAGCCAATCCCTTGTGTCCATTTACTCAAATACAAATATTTGGCGCAACAGCTCTTTAAAGTGTCAGGACCTAGCTGTTGGCAACCACTCATGTTGTGTGCGTTATATTTTTCACACGAATAGAAGGGACCTACAGTTTAATGCCGAATCCGAACGGCCATTTAAGAAGCTTTTTCGTGATAACAATACTCTCGGATATTTGTCAGACGCTCGCGAGAAGTGGGACCGTGAAAAAACTTGTTGGTGTTTTCCGGGATTCGAACTTAGAACCTCATGCGTAGTGATCCGACACACTAACCACTTACGCCACGGCGCCCACTTACTCGTAGGTCTTAATTAAGAAATTTGAACTAAGTTAGGTTCATTCAGGGAGAGAATTAATGGAAATATTTAAGAACTGCGCATAGCCAGTAGTCGTCTTTCTTAAGAAAAATCGTACCAAATTATTCCTGACTAGTTCAGACACCATCCATAGAGTAAGCATGTGCTGAAACCTATCACCAGCGGAGCTTCAAACCACTACTCTTTCCTATTTCTCCTCTATATTTCATTGCATTAAAAGAGCTGATCTCTCAATAAAAAAAATCCCACTAGTGAAAGCCAGGATCTATCAGGAAGGTTGCATCATATGTTAAGACTCAAGGAATCGCCTCTTTCGGTCGATATTTGCAATGTATCACCGACTTCTATCCTCAAGCCTTGTCGTTGCACAAAAGGCATTGGATGACTTTCAAAGTTAATAACCTCATCTAGTGTAAGCTTAGGCAAGTAATCCTTCCACTACGGTGGAGCAGAAACTTCTGCAATCTTAAAATAGGAAAGTGTTCTTAAAATCTTCAAAATCTTTAATAAGAGCATACTCGTAGAGCATCCTTGAAAAAAGGCTCATAATCTATTGAAAATATAACGGATTCGGCAAGATAGTATACAAGGAGCTGTGAGACTAATTTCTATCTTACGAGCACATTGGTCAGGTAGGCACTATGACCATTTCTCGTGCACTCTGCATCATAGCAAGGTTCTTAAACGATCATAAAAAGCATCTCTCCATTGGAATATTGAACTACGTTTCCCAAGCCCAGAAATGTCTTACGCGGTATTTATGCTGGGAGCAGAGAGGCCAAGCCATGAAACTGTAAACTTTTTAGGCATTGCTGATGTTCCACTTAAAATTTAAGACACTCCTAGGTTGGGTTAGGTTGGCTGTCCACACAAGAGTGCAGACACACTTAGACCAGTGAATGTCCTTTGTGATACTATGGATCAACCATTAGGCCACTCAGGGACTAACAAAACCAACCGGGGCTTTTGATAAAACATTGAGCCGTTTTCCCATTGGTCTTGCTAATAGCGTTTAGCTTTAGTAGATGCTTGCATGTAGCGAGGGGCATACCCAGGGCTTGCCTGTCAGGCAGAATCCTTAGAGTAGTACCCCGTCTGCCGAGGTTGTCCGCCCTGCAGTTTCTTTGAATGTCCCTGTGGCCTGGCACCCAGCATAGGTGAATGTTGAACTGCTCTGTCATCTCCATAAAAGATAAACGACAGTTTAAGGCGGCCTTTCAAGTGAAGGAGCACAATTCCAGGGACCTTATTGCCACTTGGCTGTCAGTGAACTTCAGCCAGGACAGGGCTTCCTTAATCGCCATGATTTCTGACTGAAAAACTCTTCAATGATCAGGAAAGCGGAACAAGATGCTCAGATTGAGCTTTTCGGAGTAAACACCAGAACACACCCCACCCTCATTCTTAGAGCCATCTGTAAAGAAGTGAACCGAACTACCATCGACAGCGGGGAGATGTCCCGTTCATCCCGTTCAGGGATCCTCGTACGGAAGTTAGGGTCAAACCTCAGTTTCGGCGGGGTGTAGTCCGTGTTTTCGTACTTGAAGTTGAGAAGATAAAGGATTGGGGAGTGGCCAACGCGATAGGTAGACCACTGAGAGGAGGATTTTAGACGGATGGCCGCAAAGGCAGCAATCTGTTTGCCGAAAATATCTATCTAAGGGTAGCAGGTTGAACAAAATATCCAGTGTCGCGGAGGGAGTAGTTCTCAGTGCACCACTGGTGCAAATGCATGCAGATATTTGCACCTTAGCTAGTTGAGTGAGGTGGACAGCCCTGTCAAGAGCAGACCGCCATACGTTCACGCCATTGAGTGGTATAGGCCTGATAACGGACATCTACAGCCAATGAGCGATTTGAAGTTTCATACCCCAGCTCCTACCTAAAGCCTTTTTGCAGGAATAGAGAGCTACATTGGCTTTCCTGACGCGTTCTAGTAGATTGGCTTTCCAGTTCAATTTTCTATCCAAATAGCGTTCTATTGCTTAGGTACATTGAATTTGTACAGGCGGAGCCCACAGGCGGATCAGTAGAAATGTGGTGAAGTGGGACGGTTATGATCCCTTGTTTTCGGATCATAACGTCGCTGATAAAAGGAAGAAGAAGGTACATTGAATTTGTTCGCCATTTGGAAAAAGACGCATAATTGCTACGATCATAGGGTGCTAAGCTTTCTAACAATCACCACACGAGACCGTGGTGAAGTACTAGCAAAGGCAGGGACTCTCCATAGACATTGTAGGCAATGGTGTTATTATTTCGCAAAAGCTTGGTTCTATGTTCTTACTTACTTACTTAAGTGGCTCTGCAGTTTGACGTTAACCTGAGTCTCAACCAACAAGGGTCTCCATTTAGCTCGGTCTTTAGCTAATTGTCTCCAGTTGCGCACTCCAAGTTAGTTGAGGTCCCTTTGAGCTTGTGCGTGCCACCTACGGCGAGGAGGTCCTCTACTGCGTCCTTCTTCTGGGTTACATTCGAAGTGCCTATGAGCCGGAGTCTTGGTGTCAATTCGCTTTATATGTCCTATCCATCTCAAACGTGCAGTACGCAGTTGTTTGATTAGGTCAACGTCGCTGTACAATGCGTATAATTCGTCATTGAATCTTCTCCTCTAAAACCCGTCATCGCAAATGGGACCGAATATCTTGCGAAAAATTTTGGCTAGACAACGATAAAAATAAATAAATATTTGGCGCAACAGCTCTTTAAAGTGCCAGGGCCTAGCTTCTCGCAACCACTCATGTTGTGTGCGTTATATTTTTCACACGAATGGAAGGGACCTACAGTTTAGTGCCGTATCCGAGGAGCGATTTGAGAAGCTTTTTCGTGACAACAATACTCTCGGATGTTTGTCAGACGCTCGCGAGAGATGGGACCGTGAAAAAACGGACAACGATCATTCAATACAAAAAACCCGCAATGGCAATGTCATTTATTACGAGCCTGACTCATGCCAAAGCAGGGAATAAAGCGAGTCATAGGTGAATGCATTTATACTTCTCCAGTACTTCTTGGCTTCTTTGGCCAACTGTAGATTTTAGTAAACACTCCTCAGAGATTAGACATACGTATGTAGTTTGCAATGACTTTTGCAGAAAGTGCAAGGACGAGGAAGAGGAAGAAACCGTACTTCACTTTGAGATGTCCATCCCTTACCCGTATTGGAAAGGTGATTACTTTATAAACATTCTTAACGATCTGAACACACATTGATTTAGGTCAGATGAGGTCCATTGTGTTACCACATGAGCCTGTGATTTCCGTCACGCTTGAAACCATTTTAAGTTTTGAATTGATTTCCGAACTTTATTGATATCCGAGTTAGCAATATCTATAAGAAGTATTCATCAAGAATCTTCTTTCTTGTTGAAGGTAGTGGTGGCAAATTGCACAGTAGGTGATAGCTGCATCCATGTACCTGCGACAAAAGTCATTGGACGGAACCTCTAGTCTCACAGCTTTTCAATGTAATGCGTAATGGTCGGTTAATATCCAGACCAGGGTGCCTTTTATACTTAGGTGGCGCTACAGTCCGGGATGGACATGGGGCTCAACCAATAAACCTCTTCAGGCAGCATGGTTACGAGCCAGCTGCCTCCAGTTGCGCAGTCCTTGTTTGCGCCACCTATCGCGAGGTCGTCCTATACTACGCCGTCCATCCGGGGTGGATTCGAAAACTTTCTTGGCGGGAACGTTGGACACCATCCACTCTAAATGACGCAGCCATCTTAGTCGCTGTATGTGAACTCTTCTAGCTAAGTCGATGCCCTTATATAGGCCATATAGTTCGGCATTGTACCTTCTCCTCCACTCACCGTCTATGCAGATGGGACCAAATATCGCTCGAAGAACTTTTCTCTCAAAATAACCAAGGGCATCATCATTGTTTTGCTTTCATTGACTGCTAAACCCACCTTTGCTGCCTCTATCTCAATACTCGCAAACGCCCGCTTTCTTCCGACTATGTCAATGTCATCGGCGTAAGCGAGTAGTTCAATTGTGCCGAAGGTATGGTTTTTTCTTTTGGAATTGTCCAATAAACCTTTTTAAGCCAACGAAGGGCTTGATGTTTCGAAGAATTCAGCTGTTATTCCAAATCGCTTTTCTCTGCCCCTTTTCCGTCAGACAGTTTAAAAATATAAAATTCCTCGCATAATGCCATTTTGAGTTCTTTTTCGAATTTCCGACTGGACATTCCACATAACTCATGAATTTTACTGCTCATGAATTTTAACCCCAAATTACTCAGCGCAGTGCGAATTCCCTTGGAAAAGGGTCTTCAACCATCGAACGGGCGGACTCGTAAAGCGGCAGTTTTTACGACACCGTAATTAACCATAATTATCGAGATACAAGAAGTTTACCAGTTCTCTGTTAATGAACTTGTGTATTCGACGGCACGTCGTCGTCGGTCGTCATTCAAAACCTTCAACTTTCTCGTTTCGTGGTTTTATTACGCTTCGACTCATTGAACCGAATTCCGTATATTTCAGGGAGAAACACAATTTTTTTTTTATTATATTACCCGCACTCCATTGACCTAAAAAGTATCTCATCCCAGAGTACATCGATGTTGCAGACTGAGCTGCACATCATGCACTCTAGTTAATTCTCTACACGTCTGTCCGACAAATCTTTGACTTTTTTAATCGAACCACACCATGGGATCATAGCCTGGGTTAGAGGCAGGCACACAATATCTTTTGTTTGGAGATCAATTCTGGAACGAAAGGTAAGAAATAAAGGAGGGATCCAGAGGCGAATTCCATTCCAATTGACCTAGTGGCCAGGACAGCAGCGAGAGAGAGAGAATGAGAAGAAACAAAACAAATGGGGTTGATACGATACAGTGAGGCTTCGCCGCATGGACACGTCTTCTCGCAGAGTGACTGGAGTGACCACCGTTGGGGAAACTGTGACTGGGACCGGCTATCCGCCGGCAGTGGACTAGATCAATTGACAGCAATTATCATTGTGTGCTAGTTACGTTACCAGAACACACGGTCATCTGCTGTTGAAGCTGGAATAATCTTGAATAATGTGTCTCTAGCTGGGGGTAACCTTTTCGCTGGTAGGCACGTTTCCGCATGCGCGCACAGTTTGTCTGGTTACACGGGGAGAGACAGTACAATGGAAAGAGGAGAATCGTGTGCAAGGATTGTTTTTTTTTTTGCTTGAATGTGGTGTTGAAGTTGGACATGTAGAGGTGTCTTAGTTAAGTAGGAGATGTCAGGTCTTGGGCAACTTAAGGCTATCGATGAGATAATGGTGGCCGCATGAGTAAATCAAATTAAAGTAGTCGTTTTGAAAGTGTGGTTAATGTTCGTCCCTATCTAATAAGTCCACATCTTTGCACGCCGTTGGGAGCATTTTAAGTATTTTTTTTTTTTGTGTAGCATTGGTCATAAATTTGTGGCAAATTCCTTGCACGAAATATCAGGAGATGTGCCTTTCACATTTTGAAAGTATACTAGGTGGACAAATTTGAGGAATTGTTATACGGAAGGCAAGCCTTTCTAAAATTCTGAAAGGATTGGCAGTCCTAGTGCATGTAATCATGCCCCTTGACATGAGATGCATTAGAAGGTGAGCATGTAGCCTATAAGAATTTATTAATCTTTAAGAATGCCTAAGGTATCGTTTGTGTGCTCTAAATTCATCGGTGTTTACCAGTCATTTTAGCATCTTGAATATTTCATCGTTTATCGCAACTAGATTGTATAGTTTAGATACTGGAGAATGGTATAGATACTAGGAAGGTAGTTTTAATATTTCTAACAGCCTAATAAGGTCTAATCGCGGCTTATTTCGAAATCATGTTTTGTGTGATTACATTGCCAAAAGCCTCTTGTTTAGAAAAAGAAGAATCTTGAGAAGCGAGGTAGATTATTTCAGATGTTAAATCTAAAAGGTTTGTCCTGTGCATGGTCTTATGTTTCTGGATATCTGCACAGGAAGTGAGCCAAAGGCAGTGTATATTAAGAACCTAAGTGGTTCCGTTGCCTATGAGTCGAATATTGAAAACAAACTGTTTTTAACCACTCAATTAGCCTTCTCATTGGCTGGCATCTAGCTTCAAGAAGCCATTGATGTTATCGGTCTTGCATGCCCTAATTTTTCTTCTACCCCGTCATGGTTTAAAAACATGCAGCGATATACTTTCTGAAATAACTTTGAAATGATGTTAGAAGCCCAACCAATTGGTTTTGGTAACGAGCACAGAATGTTGTGGAGTATTGAACACTGAGTCGAGGATTTGATGAAGTTTGCGATGTCATTTATTGGTCTGTTGGACAACTCTTCTAGATCCTCAAAGAAGTGTTGTCCTAAGAGCTTGTTTCTCAAATGATAGAGACCTGGGCAATGACAGAGAAAGTGGGTGGTGTCCCCCTGAGCCTCCTCGTCGCCGCAGTCTCTACAAAGGTCTTCGTTAGTCACACGTAGTTTTTTCATGTGGTACCGCATGGTATTATGCTCCTATTAGAGTAGAAATGAATTTTCTATGCCTCTGTATGAGTCTATTGGTTCTTACTCTGCCAAATGCAGGCCACAGCTTCCTCGTGGTGACACAAGTATCTAAAGAGGTCCACCTGTTGTTAACCTCCGTTAGGGCTTTGTTTCCTGCTTCGAGCTTGAGGGCGCAAGGCGGGATATACACCAAGGGGTCGGATTGGTCCGAGTTTAGTGCTGAGCATCCTCTAGCCAGTTCATCGGCTTTCTCATTCCCTGGTATGCCTTCATGACCAGGGACCCAGCAGAGCTTTAGCTCGTGCTGTGTTCCAAGAACCTTGAGCTCTTGTCTACAATACTTCACAAGCTTCGATTTTATTTCTATAGCAAATATTGCTTTTATCGCCGCCTGGCTGTCGATGAAAAAGGTGATATCTTCTCGTGGTATTGCCCTCATCGCAGTCTCACGAGCTGCTATTGTCACTGCTAGGACCTCCGCCTGGAAAACGCTACTGTAGTTCGGAAGCCGAACTGACATGGAGAGACCAAGCGTTTCAGAGAAGATGCCTGCGCCTACACCTATTTCCATTTTGGATCCATCGGGGTATATAGCTATGGATCGCTCGTTAGGCGTTCTGTCATTTTTCCTACCTTCCCTGCTCGGATAGGTGCTAGAAAATGGTCTTGTGAAGTCTAGGTAAGGCGTTAAGTAGTCTTTATTAGTTACACTGCCCAGATATATCTGCAGGATCGTGGTGTAACCCATTGCATTTGGTCTCCAGCTATCTGTTTGGCTTAATCTTACGGCACTAAGAGCCGCCGATACTTGTATAAAGATGTCTAGCAGAAGCAGATTGAGAATGGCCTCGAGTCCTGCTGTGAGTGTCGTTCTCGTTGCACTGGTTGTGGCGATGCACGCTAGTTTTTGTACTTTTGTGATAGCAGCTAGGTTGTTTATTTTGGCTATTTCTAGCTGCTTGCCACCATACAAGGCTGCCATACGTTAGTATTGGCCTTACTATAGCTGTAAACATCCCTAGGATGATTTTGGGGTTCGGTCCCCAAGTCTTCCCGAATATTCTATTGCACGAGTAAAAAGCTATCGTGGCTTTTTTGACTCTTTCGTTAATGTTTAGTCTCCAGTTCAGTTTCCTATCGAGCATCAGGCCAAGGTATCTCGCACTACTGGAGATACTCAGGGGAGTACCCCTTACGGAAGGTGTTACGAATTGTGGAATTATTCTTTTGTTAGTGAATAGTACTAATTCTGTTTTCTGGGGATTAACCGCTAACCCACATCTCTCCGTCCAGGAGTCAATGATTTCCAGCGCCCCTTCGATTTGTTCGCTCAGGGTCGGGAGAAATTTACCTGTTGCTAGCAGCACAACATCGTCCGCATAGGCTATGGCCTTGACGCCGCTGTTTCTCAGTTTAAGAAGAACTTCGTTCAGGACAATTACCCACAGCAGTGGAGATATAACCCCTCCTTGACGGGTGCCTCTTGGGGCATAGACTTCAAGCTTTGTACCTCCGAGTTTAACTTTGATATGTCTTTCCTTTAGCATATTGACGATCCATTTTATCACGGAATTGTGAATATTAAGGTTCGCTAGAGTTCTATTGACCGCGTCCGTTTTGACATTGGTAAAGGTTCCTTCAATGTCTAGGAAAGCGGCTAGTGTGTATTCTTTGTTTTTCAGTGATTTTTCCATTGAGCCGACAACACAGTGCAGCGCTGTCTCTATGCTTTTTCCTTTCGTATATGCGTGCTGCGCTGGGGATATGTCACCTGGGCGAAGTTTACTACGGATGTATATGTCAGCTAGTCTTTCAAAGGTCTTTAGGACAAAGGAGGTAAAGCTAATTGGGCTAAAGTCCTTCGCATTAGTGTGGCTTGCCTTACCGGCCTTGGGTATGAAGACCACTTTGACCTCTTTCCATGATCTAGGTACATACCCCCAAATGAGGCTGTTGACGTACAATTCTTTAAGTACCGGGATGATTGTGGTTATTGTTTTCTGTAGCGTGATCGGGATAATCCCGTCGGGTCCTGGGGATTTAAAGGGAGAGAATGATCGGATTGCCCACTCAATTCTTTCCTCACTGATAAGATCCGTCGGAGTTTCCGTTACAAAACTACTGTTGGTTTCGATGTTATTATCTAGATGGGTCGAACAACCTGGAAAGTGCGCTTTTAGCACGGGCTAAGTGATTCTGCACAGGATTCAGTCCACCTTTGTCGGGTTTCTTGAGAGATCCAAGAGTTTTTGATTCCCTGGATAGAATTTTCCTCAGTCTCGCGGATTCTGTCGTACCCTTGATTTCATTACAGAAGTGCTGCCAAGAGTGGCGTTTGGCCTTCTGGGTCTCGTTTTTGAAATTTCTCTGACTGGACTTATATTGTTCCCAGTCCGCTTCTAGCATTGTTCTTTTGGCCACATTTAGAAGGTGTCTAGTTACTCTCCTAATTCTACCTAGTTCAGACGACCACCATGGTGGTGATTTTTTATCTTTTCGTTTGGTTTCTGGACATGCTTTGACATAGGCTTCATTAAAGATGGATATAATATCTTCTGTCTTACAGTCGATGTCGGCAGGTCCGAGCCAGTTACTATCCTGCAGGGTTCTGACACTAGGGCTAGCAGGATCTTCGTTTCTCGCGTTTCTCGTTGCTCGTTCCTCTATACGCAATTGCTGCATCATGCTTGTGATTACTTCATTTGCAGTCTCCCAGCCTTCGCTGCTCGCCAACATAAATAAGGCCAGGCTTCTTGGGGTCACTTGCCCGCCAATTGCTCTTTCTAGGATATTCCTGGCCCTGGTATAATTTTGGCATTCCATCAGTACATGCTCTGTGTCCTGTACTTTTCCTGGGGCAAGTGGAGAAATCTATTCTTGGCTGATACATGGCAGTTCGGTATCTGATTCAAATAGACCCATATTGTTCTGGTGGTACTTAAGCAGACAATGTCCTGTCAGACAGTCGGTTAAGATCCTCAATTCTTCTGTATTGAGTTCTAGAGTTCTATTTTAGTCCCTTAGTTCTGGCCCACCCTTCAGTTCTGGCTCCAAAGCATGTCCTCGTTAAACAGGTTTGGCGATATCCGAGGCCAGTTCACGTTTTCTTGCCATCTTGGGGTGTGCGCTTTGTTAGCCGTGACTTCATTGTATGGATGAGAATAACTATTTAAGTTACCCCATCTGCACATTCCAGTCACGTTACCGCTCTCCACCATGACAGTTCCCAGGGCGGCGACAGTCAGCACTTGAAAGAAGGTAAATGAGAGTTGCAGTCCGTTCAAGAGAGGAAGGCTGAAGCATGATATTTTGCTTTGACTCTAGACTTACACTAAGTCGATTAGCCTCTGTAGCCTATCTCCTTATATTATCCACACCATCCACAACACGTTGTCTTCCACAATCGGAACTAACTTAAAGAAATGTGTGCATAGGATAATAGTAGAGGCACGGTACAACAAATACAAATACAAATATTTGGCGCAACAGCTCTTTAAAGTGCCAGGGCCTAGCGTACAACAACTCTCAGGCTTTTCTCCGGGTATTTGGAAAAAATTCTCGATGTGTCTAAGTAATATTGTACTTGCGGTCACAGGAGGAGCATAACAAGTGCAGATCTGTTGGATAGAGATATAATGAATAGTTAGCAGTAGCCATGGCATCAGCCTGCTAAGTAATTTCATGGTCCGGTTTCGTGATTCATTTAGCAAATAATTTGTATACCACTTACGAGTGTCTTAGATGTCTCTGGTTGACATCTTACTGGATACTCAGTTCCCTGGTAGCTCCCCTGTTTTTGTCTTACAATTAGTTAATACCTCCCTTCAACCTTACAGCAACTCCTTAGTTTTGGTAATTACAGAAAAGATCCGATGGGCCATGCGCAGACGGTATTATTCCAACAGAAATTCAGCAATGCGAGAACATTGTGCTTCCATAGCTCAAAGTCATTAGTCTAAATCTTGTCTATACTCCCAAACTATGGACCGAGGTTGAAGACATCTTCATACCTAAGGCAGAAAGGAGCTCGCACGTGGAACCAAAGGATCTCCGACCTATCAGTCTATCGTCCTTTCTACTTAAAACTTTAGAAAGGATAATTGATCTCCACATTCGGCAAAGTAGCCCAGCTTTTCTATCGCCGTCCCAACATGCGTACTGCAAAGGCAAATTGGTTGAGACAGCCTTACATTCGCTTGTGCGCATCATTGAAAAATCTTTGAGCATTAAACAATACACTATGGTGGCTTTCCTTGACATTGAGGAAGCATTTAACAATGTCAAATCAAAGGCGATGACCGACGCACTTGCAAATCTAAAAGTGGATACTTCGTTTGGAGTGTTGATCAATCAATTGCTTACATGCAGGGTTATTAACACACAGCTGGGCGGAGCTTAGGCCAGAACAATTGCCTGCAGCGGTTCACCCCAAGGTGAAGTCATGTTACCTTTTCTATAGAACCTGGTAGTAAATGAGCTACTGGTGGATCTGGATTCATCAGGCTACAGAGTGATCGCTTATGCTGATGACATTGCTATTGCTGCCCTCGGTACGCACCCAGACACTCTCAGGGAAATCCTCCAATATGATCTCCTTGTGCTCACCAGATGGGCCTGCAAATGTGGACTAGGGGTTAATCCCCATAAAACGGAACTCGTTCTCTTCACAAGAAAACATAAGGTTCCCCTAATAGACCCTCCTATGGTAAATGGCAAGAGTCCCACCTCTCTACTCTCCAGGAGTTTTGGATAGGAAATTGAACTGGAAAGCCAATCTACTAGAACGCATTAGGAAAGCCAATGTAGTTCTCTATTCCTGTAAAAAGACTATAGGTAGAAGCTGGGGTATGAAACCTCAAATCACTCATTGGCTGTACGTGTCCGTTATCAGGCCTATACTACTCTATGGCGTGAACGTATGGCGGCCTGCTCTTGACAGGGCTGTCCACCTCACTCAACTAGCTAAGGTGCAAATATCTGTATGCATTTGCATCAGTGGTGCACTGAGAAATACTCCCTCCGCGGCACTGGATATTTCGTTCAACCTGCTACCCTTGGATATTTTCGGCAAACAGATTGCGCCCTTTGCGGCCATCCGTCTAAAATCCTCCTCTCAGTGGTCTAGCTATTTCGTTGGCCACTTCTAGATCCTTGATCTTCTCAACTTTAAGTACAAAAACACGGACTACACCCCGCTGAAACTGAGATTTGACCATAACTTCCGTACGAGCATCCCTGCACGGGATGAATGGGTCATCTCCCCTCCTGTCGATGGTAGTTCGGTTCACTTCTTTACAGATGGCTCTAAGACCGAAGGTGGGGTGGGTTGCGATATATTCTCCGAAAAACTGAATCTGAGCATCTCGTTCCGCCTCCCTGATCATTGTAGCGTTTTTCAGGTGGAAATCATGGCGATTAAGGAAGCCCTGCCTGGCTGAAGTGTAATGTACTATCTATTAGCATTTTCATTCACAGCCAAGCGGCAATCAAGTCCCTGGAATTGTGCTCCTTCACTTGAAAGGCCGACTTAAACCGTCATTTGTCCCTTAAGGAGATGACAGAGCAGTTCAACATTCACCTATGCTGGGTGCCAGGCCACAGGGACATTCCAGGAAACTGCAGGGCGGACGAGCTCGCCAGACAGGGTAACACTCTAAGTATTCTGCCTGACAGGCAAGCCCTGGATATGCCCCTCGCTATGTGTAAGTACATATCTACTAAATTTAAACGCTATTGGCAACGTGTCACATTTCAAGACAAAAAAAAAATACAAATATTTGGCGCAACAGCTCTTTAAAGTGCCAGGGCCTAGCTTCTCGCAACCACTCATGTTGTCTGCGTTATATTTTCACACGAATGGACGGGACCTGCAGTTTTTTAATGCTGACTCCGAACGGCGATTTGAGAAGCTTTTTCGTGACAACAATACTCTCGGATGTTTGTCAGACGCTCGCGAGAGGTGGGATCGTGAAAAAACTTTTTGGTGTTTTGCAGGATTTGAACTTGGAACCTCATGCGTAGTGATCCGACACACTAACCACTTACGCCACGGCGCGCACACAACAAGACGGATCTGGCCAAAAACGTAGTGCCGAGTTGGTCAAGCTAAAGCGATCACAGATCAGCTGCGTTGACGGTGCTCTCACTAGACAGTGCCTCATAGGCAAACACGCTAAAAGACTTGGCCTCTTCTCCAACGACTTATGCCGAAGCTGTAGGGACTTATGCACAAGCTGTAGCGACGAGGAGGAGGAGAAAACCATCCTTCACCTCCTATGCCCTTGTCAAGCACTGTCGCATAAAAGAATGCTCCATCTAGTTTCCCCCTTCCTCGGAAGGACCTCGGCGATCTGGCGCCCTTAGACATCATATGCATCCATCGCTTTAACAAAAGCTCCGGTTAGTTTTGTTTGTCTCTAAGTGGCCTAATGGTGGACCTATGGTACCACGAAGGACCTTGACTGGTCTTAGTGTGTCTGCACTCTCGTGCGAATAGCAAACCGAACCTAACCTAACCTACAGTAGAAGGCAACAAATTGGCTAAGCAATACTGCTGCTCCCTAAGACTTGATGACAACTGTAGAGAAGACGCATGAGCTTAATACCTAGTGCTAGTGTTTGCGGATCCAAACCAGGCCTACTGCTAAAAGCGGAACAATTTCTAAAATTGCCGTCGTGAAATAAAGCCGATATTAACGAAGCTCGTTGCTTAACCCTTTAACCATTTCCAAAATAGTTCGTGAATGTAAAATCTCTTTGAACTCTGTCGCAAGGATGAATTCTGTGAATCTTATCTGGATTCCAGGACAATCTTAGGGAACGAGATCTCCACCGAGATTGCTGTTGCAAGAAAAAAGCGAAGAAGAAGTGCTTCCAGCTTCAAGCAGATAGTACGGAGGGCCTGTATCGGGAGCTGGAGAAAATATCTCCCCCGGTTGTTGCTACAAACCAGGCTATCCAGGAGCTGCGATGACGCAATATGAACAAAAGTGCAACCATCTTCAAACTAGCCGCTCGAAAAAGGAGGAATGCGCAGGAGATTCGTTCGCCAAAGTTCATTAACAATGCTCATGGGCAGCTTCTTGTGGATGACGACAAAATTCTGCAGAGGTGGCGGCAGTATTGTGAAGTACTTTGAATGAACAGTTTCCCCGGCTATACTTTCCAAGAGGCACATCTAACTCTGAAGAAATACCCGACATTACAATCGAAGAAGTTAGTGAGCCGGTCAAATACTTCCAAAAACGAAAAGCGGTTGGGCCAGACGAGATGCACTCTGAGTTCTGGAAAAAGATGGGATACATCGGCTTCAGATGACCCATGATTCTTATCCCCAGATTTAGGAGAGGTGATCCAATGCCGAATCAATGAAGGGAAAGTTACCTTCTCCCTGTATACAAAGGGAAGGGTGATATGCGAAACTGTAATGAAGCTGATATCACACACCATGAAGACCGTTGAGCGGATATTAGGTGGCCGACTGCGAACAATAATACGGCTATCTGATGATCAGTGCAGGTTTGTTGCGGGTAAATTAAACACAGATGCAATCCAAAGTACAAGGGTCATAATGAAAAAACATCGTGATTCCTTAAAGGATTTGCATATCGTATTGGTTGATTTGAAAAATCATTCGACAGACAACCACGAGATCTGATATGGGTGGCGCTAAGACATCGAGGGGTTCCAGACACCAGTAAGGTGTCCCGCTGTATCAACCGAAGAGTTCCCAGTCAAAGTCGCGAGGCACCAGGGAAGCGTCATTGACTATCTGCTTGAAGGTAAAGTGACGGACTGCAAGGTAGGTAGGTAGGAAGGTAGGATACAGGAAGAAGAAGGAGTCTTCATAAGTGAAGATCCTACGTCCCTGCAACGAGCACTTGATGTGTGGGTGGACGTTTTGGGGAAAATGTGTATCGCATTAGTTCAAAAACGACAGAGTACTTGTGCTGCCCGTTCTCTGATCCACTCAGACCTATTCCAGACATTTATTTGAATGGACCAGTGCTTCCCAAGTGCGAAAAGTTCAAATATCTGGGATCTATGATCAATAGTAAAGCAACCTGTGATGACGACATCAATTATCGCGTAAGCGTAGGGTGGCTGAAGTGCCGGGAAAACAATCAACAACAAATGCGACGACATCGGCATTTCATTGGCCTCAGTAATCGAGTGATCCAAAATCGGGAGGCCTGCTGATATTTTCTGAGGTCAAATGGGCGAACCCTACAGGCGGATCAGTAGAAATGCGGTGAAGTGGGAGGGTTATGATCCCTTGTTTTCGGATCATATACTCGCCGAAATAGGAAGAAGAAGCTAAGCAAGGCTTAGAGGAATTTTTCTCAAGATCGGAACCTATGTTAGGTCTCCCTGCGTCCTCAGTTAGGCTTTCCATTGAGAATTGGGTTTCTCATGAACACAATTGTGTATGGCATAACTCTTCAGGATGTAGGTTGCCTAAGCGAATCAGCAGTTTTCTTGCTGTCTCTCAGCAGAAAAAACTGCAGACAACTTATTTGCGTCTTGAGTGGACACTTCACTTTCGCCAAGCAACCTAATATATTAGGCTTACAGCTAAACAATATAGTCTGCGACACTTGTGGAGGAGGTGACGACGCTGCAGAACATTTTCTCTCCGACTGCCCTGCCTTTGCTGATGTGGTGAGTGATGGCACTGTAAGCTACTCACTACTAAAGTTCTTGAATGGCTTCCTTAGGGAGATGAGGAAATCCCAATAAAATGGGTAAGCCAGGGTTTTGCTCTCCGGTAGTACTATGAATCAGGTGCGCCTGAGTGCTCCCATTTGATTCCCAAGAGTAAAATTCAAATGCAATGACAATCATATTATATCTGTTACTCGTATGTTAAGTCATAACAGCTTAGCTATACGTTTGCTACTAGCACAGGTCGCTTACGCTAGAAAATCCACGAAATTCGGAATCATTTTCAAGGAAAGGAAGGTAAGAAGTGTTTTCTACAATACAATTTCCTTAGTTTCATTTATGATGGTCAGTTGCAGTTCCTTTAGTAAAATTGAAAATTATCTCTAAAGTCTGATTGATCAACCTCAAAAGCATGATATTGCCCCAAAATTCCTTCCTTCTGACGAACGTTCTTTTTATAACACTGAAGGTCTCTCTAACCCTCATACACTCCTCTATGTTATTTTCTTAACCAATCCCTTCAAATGTATCCAAAGCACTTTCAATTGTTCTTCGTGGTTCTCTTTTGCACCCATTCGTACAGCAATAATAGCTTTTACAGATCAACTTAATGGGCCAGCGAGTTATTCCAATGGTCTGCAGAATGAAATTAAAGAAATCGCATACTATTGCGAAATAAGCGCTTTAGGGTAAGTTCCTCTGAAAATACTTCGGAACCCCCCTACTTAGTCGGTCCCAAATCCATTCGGACCACCATTGAAGTCTAGAAAGAGAAACAAAAAGGCGAAGACATTCAGCCCTCGGGCCATCTCATTACATTTGAGCTCGCAAATCAGCACTAAGCTGGCTCAATGGTCTCTGCCCAAAATTCAGACCAAAATTATAGATGTAGGTACAAGCCAAGTCGAAATTAGCGGAACAAAAATACTTTCGCTTCTATGTCTGGCTAATTTCATCTTAATGACTTTGGCCAGAGCAACCTATAGGTAGGTCGGTCAGTGGTTTGATTTGACTTCTCCTCGATTGACAATAGTACGGACGGATGCCGTGTGGACGACTGGCATCTAAGATAACTCATAATGAGGCTTGATGGATGGATACACCAGCAATTATCTCCTCCCAGTTGAATGGATGAATATAATTAAACCATTGAAACGGAAAGTACTCGTACATGTTTTAAATATTTGCATTCCGACTTACATGGGCGCCCCCAAGTCGATGATGATGATTATATCTGCGACCAACAAAAAAAAAAAAAAAAAATTATTAACGATGAGCTAACTTGTTAGTGGTGGTTGGTGGCCGGGTATCGTAAAGATATTAAATTCGGATAATTTGTAGCTCTGTAGAGTTGGGCATCGGTGTGTGCAGCCGCTTTCACTACTTGCTGTTTGGACTGTTATTGTTTCTATTGTTTTGCGGTATTTTATGGTCGTTATGTCTTCATTATGTCTACCTATTTAAAAATATTTTAATTTGGTGATATTTTTTGGCATTTTGCGTGAAATGATAATGTCACGGAGGAAACCAGACGGTAGTATCTGCAGACAATGGAGACAGAAGATGAGGCATCTTCAGATGGAAGCGCTATTGTTGTCGAATTTACGCATCTATTGTTTTTTTTCCAAATGAAGCTTTTTTAATTAGTTCCGTATTGGCAGTGTTTGTATGAGGAAACTCCATGGAGAAGTTGACGTCTTCAAATGACATTCATCAGACAGTTTTGAACTCGTGTAATGGCTTAAGTCCATATGAGGTATAATCTAACTGCTCCGTGGATATGAGCGCCGAATTTTATAGGGGGGCTTATTTTGAATCTCCTAGCAGTGTAACTGAATCTGTCAATTATCACTAGATTTTGAGAGATTCCAGAATTACTTCAATTACAGAACTCGACAACAAAGTAGAGACTTTCGAAAAAGCTTTTAATACGACGTATAAATTCTCGTGTCCAGTCAAATACATATAGCAAAAAAACATTCCCACCTTGGTGGGACGAGGAACTCTCACATCTTAGAAAGTTGAGGAGAGATACCTTCAATATCTGCCATAGCTGTAAATACTGGCAGTCTTATAAAGACTGCCTTAGAAAATATAAACAATCTGTCAGAGTGGCTAAAAGATAGTGATGGATAGAATACTGCCAATCTATTGAGACCCTTAAGGACTCTGCAAGACTGAGTGAAATTCTATCGAAAGAACACTCCAATCCATCCCTTCTTAGAAAGATGGATGGGGAATGGACTAAGTCAACAGCAGAATCTCTAAAATTTCTGAAAAACACCCATTTCTCCGGATGCACAGATAATAGCACAGAGCCTACAAGCTCTCACCACATGCAATCTACCGCCTGTGAAAACCTTATACCCATTATTACAGAGTGGGCCTTAAACAGTTTCACTCCTTATAAATACCCAGGCATGGACGGCAGTCTACCCATTATGCTAGAGGGGTAGCAAGATCTAGCAAATCCATGGCTCACGTCGATTTTCAGGAGCTGTTTACTGAACAACCACGTACCCCCCTCATGGAAATGAGTGAGAGTGGTTTTCATCCCAAAAGTAGGCAGACGCGGTCATGAAAACTCGAAGGATTTCAGACCAATCAGTCTAACTTCCTTTGTACTGAAGACTCTCGAGCCACTCCTGGACAACCATTTGTGACGCAAAATAGAACCATCTGTCTCCAAAGCTCAACTAGCATACCTCAAAGGTAGATCAACAGAGACAGCTCTTCATGAGGTAGTGCGCACTATAGAAAACTCCATACACTTCAAAAATATACCCTAGGTACCTTCCTAGACATAGAAGGAGCTTTTAATAACGTACATACTGAAGCAATCCTAGCGTCCCTTACGGAGCTGGGAATAGAAAGCAATCTAAGTCAATGGATTGTTTCTATGCTTAGCACTAGAATTATTCAGGCAACACTACGCAATAGCAATATAACCAAATTTGCCTGCAGGGGAACACCCCAGGGAGGTGTTATCTCACCTCCACTATGGCTGATAGTCATGAATAAAATCCTCTTAACATTGACAGAGAAAGAATCAAGGTAGTCAGGTATGCAGCCGATATGGTGATACTAGTGTCAGGAAAGTTTCTCTGCATCCTAAGCGAGCCCACGGAAAATGCTCCGAGGAAAATGCTCCGAGTAAGGTCTTGGTCCAAAAAGTGTGGTCTCGGTGTCAACTCGAGCAAAACGGAACTGATGCTCTTCACTACTAAAACCAAAATACCTGACATCGCACTTCCTCGGCTAAATGGCCAACTGCTCTTCTTATCGTCCAATGCTAGGTATCTAGGAGTTATCCTAGATCCTAAACTTAAGTGGAAGCTAAACATAGAACAATGAGTAAAGAAGGCATGTATGGCTTTCTATGCTTGTAGCAAAATCTTCGGAAAAAAATGGGGACTGCATCCAAAATTAACCTTATGGCTGTACACAGCCGTGGTACGAACTATTCTCACATATGGGTCAATAGTATGGTGGCCAGCTCTAAAAAAGGCTTATAATACGAGTATAACCAAACTTGATAAGGTTCAAAGACGGCATGCATAGGTACCACATGCGCTCTACGGTCAACCCCAACCGACATTCTAACAGTCTTCTTGCATCTCCTACCTTTAGATCTACACATAATAAACATCACAGCACACAGTGCACTCAAACTCAGGGAGTCTAGGTGCTGGTTTATGAAACCCTATAGGCATAGTAACATTTTAAACTCTCTACCGAGAGAACTCGCTTTGCCCACAGCAGGTTACATGCTACCCAAATTGCATTTTACAAAGCGCTTCGACGTTCAATTCCCCAAAAAGTCAGAATGGCATAATGGACAGGTGATTAAGGATTTCGACGTAACAATCTACACAGACGGTTCAAAGATGGACTGTGGAGTCGGTGCGGGTGTGTTTTCCGAATCCTTAAACATATCTAAATCACATAAGCTTCCGAATTCTGCAAGTGTGTTCCAGGCAAAACTACTCGCTGTCCGGGAAACTTGCCATCAGATCAAAACACACACCAATATAACGCCAAGGCAAAAGATTGCTATTTGTATTGAAAGCCAAGCAGCTATCAAAGCCATTGTATTGGTTACTACATCCTCCAAGCTGGTGTTTGAATGCCAAAATGAGCTAGCTTCGCTAGATAGCCAATTCAAGTTAACCCTGATTTGGGCTCCAGGGCACATTAACGTTTATGGAAACGAACTTTCTTTGTATCTTTATCAATAATTGTAATTTCAAAAATTGTTTATAATAAAGTTAATCTTGAATCTGAATCTGAATCTGAAAACGAACTTTCGGATGAACTGGCTAGGCAAGGCTCAGCCTTCCACAGCTCTCTTGCGGAATCAGTTCAGATTCCGCTTGGAGCAGTCAAAGCAGTGCCCAAGCCAACCTCAGATGACTAGGATAACGAATTGTGTCATATCTAGAAAGATGTGGCCAAACTATAACAAATCAAACAGAACCGATTTCTTAAACAAAACGCGTAGGGACATCGCCAGGATAACAGCTACCACCAGGGGTCACTGGCATATAGGAGACCATGCGGTCGAACTAGGTATCGCACACAACACCGCCTGTCCGGCACTAGCTAGGACCAAACAACGAGCTTTAGGAAAACCCTTTTTCGATTCCCTTGAGGAAGTCTCTGAGAGAAACCTTAAAGATTTAATAATCTTTTTAAACTTCACCGGCTGGATCTAGAGTCTCCACACCAACACACCTTTTATATCCAGGTACGAGTACATGAGTTTTGTGGTATTAAAACGGCGCCTAGTGCTAATTGGGTTCTTCTCTTTTCTCAGAAGAACCACCACACCTACCTATCTACCATGAGTGGAAATATAAACGATTAAAAAAAAAAAGACTTGTATTCGTTTATAAAGCCCGGGTGGGTGTTAATTAGCAGAGTACTGTCTGTATGAATCTATACGCCTTGAATAAGAAAAAAAGAAATGAAATGTTGGTGACTTTTGACCATCCCACATGGCAGAAAAAAAATCAACAAATGTTGATTGATTCTGTTTGGGAAAAACCGCTCAAATATTTGCGTGAGTCTGGTTTGCTCACTTAACCCGGAACACTTTTACTTAGGTGGCGCTATAGATCGGGGTGAACCTGAGCCTTGACCAACAAGCCTCTCTATTTAGCTCGGTCTTTAGCTAATTGCCTGCAGTTGCGCACTCCAAGTTTGGCGAGGCCCCCTTGAACTTGTGCGCACCACCTACGGCGAGGAGGTCCACTAGTACATCGTCCCTCGGGGTTAGAGTCGAAGACTCTACGGGCCGGAACGTTGGTGTCCATTCGCTCTGCATGTTCTAGCTATCTCAGATGTCCAATACGCAGTTCGATGTCGCTGTACAGCTCGTATAGTTCATTATTGAATCTTCTCCTCCAAAATCCGTCAACGCAAACGGGACCGAATATCTTACCAATTTTTCTCTCGAAGTGAGCAAGGATATCTTCATCCTCTTTTAATAAAGTCCATATTTCAGCGCCGTAAAGCAGGACTGGAATGATCAGAGTTTCCTTAGTTGTTCGAGATAGGGCTTTACTGTTGAATTGCCTTATAAGCCCAAAAAAATAGCGATTGCAAGAGCTTTTCTTCGCTTGATTTCTGCGCTGATCTTGTTATTAGAGTTTATACCAGGGCCAAGGTAGGCAAAGTCCCTTACTACCTCGAAGTTATAGCTGCCCACTGTGGCGTTCTGTCCAATTCGTCGGTGTTGGTTGTCCCTTCTTGTTGACAGCATATACTTGGTTTCTGCCAGGAACACCTTTGGAAATCGGATATTGACGGATTCAATATTTGTAAAAGCAATGTTAGCTGGTCAACTGTTACGGGACTGAACCACTGGTTGAATTTTCTATTCGGAGAGGCGGACTTACTTTACTACTTGATCAAAAGTTTCACGAATTTTTTCAGAAAATTAAAAATACAAGTTTATTCTTGATAACCGATATTGTCCCCTTCAAAGTACTCTCCGTTGCTTCAAACGCACTTATGCCAGCGCTTCGCACATACATATTTGGCGCAATAGTCCGTGGACGACCTAGGCCTAGCTTCTCGCAATCTCTCGTGTTGTGCGCGGTATATTTTTTCACGAATAGAAGAAGGTTTTCCCCAAACCTGGAGACGTGTCAAAGTGGTTTTCATCCCCAAGGCGGGCCAGCGAGGACATGAATCCGCGAAGGATTTTAGACCCATAAGCCTGTCCTCCTTTGTTTTGAAGACTTTAGAACGTATCCTAGACTTCCATATCCGCAATAACCTGAGTTCTCCACGTTCGAAATCCCAGCCTGCGTATCTCAAAGAGCGGTCCACAGCAACTGCTCTTCATGAGGTCGTGCGTACAGTGGAAAAAACTCTTCACTACAAAGAATATACTCTCGCCACATTTCTTGATATAGAAGGAGCCTTCAACAACATGAATCAACTGAATCTATTTAGGAATCTCTCACCGAGTTAGGTGTAGAAGGCTTTATTAGCCAATGGATAGTTTCTATGCTCAGTACTCGTATAATCCATGCAACACTAGGCAACAGTAGTACAACTAAGACGGTAAACAGAGGAACTCCACAAGGTGGAGTCATCTCCCCTTTGCTCTGGTTAATGGTGATTTATAAAATCTTGGTGCGAGTTGATAGGGAGGGTTTTAAGGTGGTTGCGTAAGCAGATGATATGGTTATACTAGTATCAGGAAAGTTCCTCTCCACGATAAGTCAACTCATGGAGAGGGCTCTGGATAAGGTACACTCATGGGCTACGAGCTGTGGCTCCGGAGTAAATCCGAAGAAGACTGAAATGATGCTGTTTAGCACTAAAACCAAGGTACCGGCATTCACCTCCCGCAAACTAGATGGTCAGCCTCTGTCGCTTTGCTCCAGTGCAAAATACCTAGGCACGGTTCTAGACCCGAAACTTTGTTGGAAACTCAATATAGAACAGCGAATTAAGAAGACAAGCGTAGCTTTCTATGCCTGTAATAAAACATTCGGTAAGAAATGGGGACTCCAGCCAAAGATGACCCTTTGGATGTACACAGCCGTTGTGCGTCCAATTCTTACTTACGGCACTATCGTTTGGTGGCCAGCTTTGAGCAAAAAGTACAATATCGACAGAATCAAAACAGTACAGAGATCGGCGTGCGTGGGTATCACAGGAGCAATGAGGTCTTCTCCAACAGATGCTCTCAGTTTGATCTTGCATCTGATCCCCCTCGAGCTATACATCAAAGACACAGCTATACGCAGCGCAGTCCGGCTCAGGGAATATGGATGCTGAACCACAATGCCATATGGTCACGGCAAGGTCCTGGAGACGATACCAAATGAACTGGTTGCATCCTCGACCGACTACACGATACCCAAACTCCTTCTTAACAAAATTCCCTTCCAGAGAAGAATGGAAGAACGGAAGCGTTACCTGCAACTATGATATAGGGATATACACGGACGGTTCGAAGATGTACTGCGGAGTCGGCGCAGGCATCTTCTCTGACCAGCTGAATATATCAAGGTCTTTCCGTCTCCCAGACTCTGCTAGTGTTTTCCAAGCGGAGCTTCTTGCGATTCGAGAAGCCTGCCGCCTGCTAAGCAATCTTCCAACATCTAACCACAATATCGCAATTTTTTCGGATAGCCAGGCTGCCATCAAGGCCATTGATGCGGTTTGCATCTCTTCATCTCGGTAGAGCAATGCCGGTTCGAATTGAATCAACAAAGCACTCACTCGAGAATAACTCTCATCTGGGTCCCAGGGCACAGCAACCATGAGGGTAATGAGGGTGCTGATGAGCTGGCCAGGCGAGGGTCGGCCCTTAACGGCTCTCTAGCAGAAAGAGTCGACATTACGCTTGGTGCCGTTAATGGCTATATTCACCTTCACTTCCTCCAGCTAGCCAATCGCGGGTGGAACAGCCTCACAAGCTGTGTCATATCTAGGAAGACGTGGCCCAGTTTCAACAAACCCAGGTCAAAAGAATTACTAGGCAAACCAAGACCAGTTATTGCCGAAATCGTAGCTATTATCACAGGTCACTGGCCAGTTGGAGACCATGCGGCCAAGCTTGGTATCCCCCACAACACCTTTTGTAGGAAGTGCAAGGATATTAATGAGAATCAATCTCTATGTCACTTCCTTTGCAGATGTCCGGCCCTGGCGAGGATCAGACAACAAACTCTCGGCAAACCCTTCTTCGAGGATCTGAGGGAGATAGTGGACAAGAGGATTGGAGAACTAATTCTCTTCCTGAACTCCACGGGCTGGGTTTAAACTTAACATCCTTTTTTAACTAACCACTACAATAGGTATAGGTAACAAACAGTCCAACAGTCCGTGGTAACAAAACGGCGCACCCTAAGCGCTAATTGGGTTCTTTTGGACCACCACTTTACCTACCTACCTAAGGAACATACTGTTTTATGCTGTACCGAAGGACAATTTTTATTTTGTTTTTGAGAAGCTTTCTCATGACAAATATACTCGCGAGAGGTGGGACCGTGAAAAAACGTTTGACATTTTCTGCAATTCGAACATTGTACCTCACGCGCCGTGATCCGACATACATACTAGCCACTGCTTCACGGCGCCCCAAGCAAAAGCTCCTATAGATACTGAAATTACATTAAAGGTAACCACGACGATGACGATTCGTTCTTGTAAGTCTTGACTGTCCAAGGTGACACCTCGTGGACAGATTACTTTCCAGAAAACTCACAGGTGACTATAATGGAATCGTATTCCCGTGACTGCAATGTCATTTCAATGCAACCAGTAGTTCTTGAGAAAGACATTTTTCAAAAGTACAGGCATGCGTATAGAACCTAGCGGCCTCCCACTTTTGACCCAATATTTTTCACACATTCGCCTCTATACCATCTTGTAGGGCAACTAAAATCACACTCACTCATTCCTTTAAACTAACTTCTCCGTACATTTTTTAAAATAACTCAATCACTTAACAGGCATTTAGTAGACCACAACTAGGCGCACAAGTTAATCTATTCACACATATGCCAAGTAGATTTCACCCCACCCATCAATTTATTTCGACACAAAAGAGTATCTTTCTTTCTTTTTTTTTTCCTGCTGAAGATCTTCAATCAAAATTCGATTAATCAACACATCATTCTCACGCAATGATATCATATCGCGCGAGGCACACTCTCTACATCGCCGTGTACTTAATTTATACGAAAATAAAATTAAAAAAAAAAAAAACAACCGCCGGTGGATGGAATATTAGCATCTCATCTCCAATTTAACGGCGGCAACTAATGTCTGAGTAATGTCAAAATTATGTTAATTCAGCTAAAATATCTCAGCGGAGCCCCCAAAAGAGGTACGAGCGGGTATACTATTCGCTTAACACCGATGGGTGAAATCCCAAAAACGGCGCACTGATGATGAAGAGGAGAAAACACCGGCTGATTGATCATAAACACACTGGATCGAGGGGCGAAGTAGATGTATCTATATGATGAATGATTGCAATTTCACATATTTTCTTCGAACGTTTTCAATGATAATTGAATGATTTTGGACACAACAGAGAGTTTGGATGGTCATTAACCTCTTTTCAGTGGGTGGTTCGAATTCCAATTACATTTCACAGTTGGATAGAAAGATACATTCTGAAATGTTATTGACCATCAATTCTATTATACTAATGCTTCAGTTTGAAATACCAGTCATTCATTAGAAAAAAAAAAAAAACAAGTTGCAGCAGAGGTTCACACGCAACGGTGGCCAATGACAGTAACTTGACTAACTAGCACATCATCATCGTCTAGCAGAATGCAAATATCGTGTAGTTAAATCAAAAGATAGAAGTTAATTGCATTCACATGCTGCGGCTATCAACTTCATCGTTGGCTGGCACTCGAACTGTTTAGCTTGCCACATGTGTCCATTACACCGCAACATAGTCATCATTAAACGATAATTATGATGATTTCATCTAATGCAGCCGCAATGGTCATGGGGTTGGCTCATTGAATGAATGCGTCAGTGGAGACGGAATGCAGACATTAAGTGTATAGAAGAAGGCTGTGCAGGCGATCAGTGGCATTCAGGATAAGGAAGTTCAAATTGAGTTCGCATTTTGAGGAAAACTAAAACAAAACAAATTTAGAGTTCAAAGTTCAATGCATCTGTCGGAGTACACTTACGAATATTCTAAATGGAAACTTGGGTCTAGAAGATAAGTCAGCCTTGGATGCTGGCCCGCTTTCTGATATAACCATCTGACAAGCGGGAGATAAGGAAATTTACTGAGATGCACTACGGAAACACTCTATGTAAAGATAAATACTACACTAGTGGGCAAGTTGACAAACGAAAAAGTGACATATCAGCTGGTAAGCAGGTGAGGTACTACTTATGTGTGCAGTGAATGTAATTGAGATATGGGTACTTACATCACGACAGGTTAGCTTTGTTCTCTAAAACTTTAAAAATCCTCTGGGGGAGAGGATGAATTTGAGATTTCTCGGAGAATACAAAATATTGGGGTGACGATGCACACTAGTTTTGAAGTTTTTGGAACTTATATTCTAATGAAAGTTCTAAGAAAGGCGTGATGCCCCACATTTATGTTAGGAGGCTGGAAAACTAAATATCATATAACAATTGTATGATGCAGAAATCTGCGGACGACGCTACATGTGTATTGCATCTGAAGACTGATGCAACAGACAAAGGTTCGTATATAGGTGGGTTTGGGGACCTGCATTGCGATTGATCGGGAAACTACTGACTGCCCAAAACGTGGCTTGGGCCAGTAGCGCAACAATCAAGTTCGTGATGAAGTGCTTACTTTACCTCCTAGTGGTGGTCCCCGGGCAACTATACGTATAAACCCTTATACGTGTAGGCTAAAATTGTAAGTGCGGGTTGTCTAGGGCCTTGATTCTAGTCTAGGTAACGTGGACCAGCAACCTGCGTTACCAAAAATTGCTCGCTATAGAAACCGACACTATGCCTCGGATAAGGAATGATCACATGTTGACGACTTTTGGCTATTGTACCCGGACAAAGATAGGTTTTAGGAATGTAAAGACGCTCCTCGACTCGGGAAGCGAAGGTCCTTATAATGCCAGATTCCTCCAACTGGAAAAAGAATTCATGCGATATAAACTGGACATTTTGGGGGTAAGTGAAGTAAGATGGTTAGAAGCGGGCGAGTACTAGTCCCCAACGCGTAACACTGTACTACTCTATTCTGGAAGACCATCCGGAAGTCAGCGGGAATATGGAGTCGGACTACTGCTAACAACAACAGCACTCAAAGGGCCTAATTTCCTGACAGCCTCATGGTGATAGGATTTTGACGGCCAGATTCCGGACTAGAGTGTTACGCCCCAACGAATGGCTCGTGTGAGGACGAAAAGGAGAGCTCCTACAATCTCTTAAGTACCATTTTCAACACAATACCTAATGGAGACATTGTCATAGTGATGGGGGATTTGAATGCCAAGGTAGGCAACGACAACGAAGGGCTCAAACATGTAATCGGGAAGCATGGACTAGGCAACTGCAATGACGACGGCGAAAGGTTTGTGAATTTCTGCAATGCAGAAGGTGGCACCATATTTGAGCACAAGACCTGCTATAAAGTCAGCTGGGTTTCCAACGACAGGCAAGCAACCACCAACCAAATTTAACATTTTGCCATCAGCCGCCGCTTTAGAAGTAGTCTACTGGACGTCCGAAACAGGCGAATGGCAGATGTGGGGATAGTACGTGATCACCATCTTATGATAGCTACTCTCCAACTACGCACTGCTGCAGTTCGAAGATCCCAGGACAACACAAGAATGCCCACGTTCGACGTTGATAGACTTAGTGATCCCTCAGTACGATAGCAATTAAGGGAGCACTTTTCGCAAGGTGTGGAAGCAATCAGCAGCTTAAAGCCCGCAACCATCCTGTGTGCTGTGAAAAATGTTTTTACATCTGGTGCTGAAAGAATTCTCGGTGGATCACAGGAAAGACATAAGGCGTGGATTTCCGAGGATACCTGGAGACGGATTGACGAACAAAAACAGCTGAAAGCTCGCGTTGCAGCTACCGCAGCAGCAGGGAGAAGCGAGCTAGAGTCCCTATATCGCATGAAGATGAGAGAAGTTCAGCGTAGCGTGCGACGTGACAAGCGCAACTACATCAACGCGCTGGCTACAGAAGCAGAAGAAGCTGCACGGAGGTGCGACAGCAGGACCGTCTACAGAATCACGAAAGAGCTGACAGGTGGTCGCAGCGCCAGCCAACACCCAGTAAAAAGCCTAGACGGTTCCTTGCTTATTTCGGATGAGGACCAGCTCAAGAGATGGAAAGAGCATTTTGCTACGGTTTTCAACCGTGTATTCCCTAGCCATATGCTCCCAAATCAAACTGAGATGCCCGAGGTGAGAAATGCCCGAATACGCACCACGACTCCCAGGTATGATGAGATCACTACCGCGATCAAGGCACTCAAAACCAACAAGGCGGTATGACTTGACGGTATTCCAGCAGAGCTCTTACGAGCAGCACCATCGGTTGAGCTTCTGCTTCCCCTTAGAGAGAGAGCTTGGGAAGCTGAGAGCTTTCCTAACGAGTGGAAAATGGGAATGATCGTCAAGCTTCCTAAGGAAGGAAATTTAATGGAGTGCGGAATCTGAAGTGGTATCTGCGTGCTGCCTGCTGTAGCTAAGATAATAGCTAAAATAATCCTGGAACGAATCAAACAACATCTCGAAGACACACTCGATGCCGAACGAGCAGGTTTCCGCTCTGGATCCTCCTGTGCCGACTACATCAACACCCTGCGGATTATCATCGAACAGTGTGTTGAATATCGATCGCCACTCCACCTCCTGTTCATCGATTTTGAGAAGGCGTTCGATAGTGTCAACATGGAGTATATTTGACGTGCCTTACGCAGGAGAGGTATTCCCGATAAACTAATTGCTATTATCAAAGCTACATATGAATGCTCCAAATGTCACGTTCTGCACAGAGGAAGGTTGTCTGAGGAATTTGAGATGCAAAGTGGGGTAAGACAAGGTTGTATCCTTTCACCAATACTATTCCTATTGGTGATTAGCGGTGTGTTTCATGCAGCTTTGTCGACGGGAAACGGAGGAATTCGATGGACTCTTACATCTCAACTGAAACACCTTGACTACGCTGACGATGTATGCTTACTCTCCCACAGAATTATGGACCTCCACCAAATGACAGCAGATGTGGAGAGGGAGGCAGGTGTCGTCGGGCTGAAAATTAATACGACAAAAACTAAAATCATCAGCCTTGGAACTAACTCATCGGCTCAAATATGCATTGCTGGACAACCGGTAGAGAGAGTAGAGGATTTCCAGTATCTTGGGAGTATTGTCTCGACCGATGGTGGAACCGAACTGGATACAGCCAACAGGATCGCCAAAGCAAAGTCCGCTTTCGGGATGTTGTCCAAAGTATTGCGAAGCAATGCAATCAGTTTGAGCACCAAACTAAGACTGTTCTGCTCCAACGTTGAATCCGTGCTGCTATATGGTTGCAGCACGTGGAGAGTGACCACTACTATCACCAGAAAGCTGCAAACGTTTGTTAATAGGTGCCTGCGCAATATCTTAAGGATTTTCTGGCCCAATCGTATCTCTAATGAACACCTTTACGAGAGAACGGGTCAGGAACCAATAGGCACAACCATTCAACGGCGGAAGTGGCAGTGGATTGGTCACACGTTCCGAAAGGGTGACAGCTCCATAGCGAACCATGCTATGCAATGGAACCCTCTAACTCAGGATGGCAGAAGACCTGGCGGTCCGAGGAGAACATGGCGAAGAACAGTCGAGAAGGAGGCACGGCAATTAGGGAAAAGTTGGGGAGAACTCAGACACATTGCCAGAAACAGTACACGATGGCGCGTATGTGTAGTAGAGGCCCTAGGACTCACAAGGGGATACAGGACATAAGTAAGTAAGTAGAGGGTCTCCTTTCTTCAGGATTGTGCAAACGATACTGAGGTTCCATTCATCGAGCGTACGTTCGTCCGACCAGATTTAACAGATGGGCTGGTGAATGCTCCTTGCCAACTCATCTCCTCCTGCCTTGGAAACTTCGACGGCAAGGCCTTTCGATTCCAGCAGCTTTGTTGGATTTAAGTTTAGATATCGCTATCCTCACTCCATTCTGATCGGGTTGACGGGAATCTTGACTATCATCGTCACTGTTGAATGGCTCATTTTGCCTAATAGCGGAATATTGGTCATCGCCGCCATTTAGCAGTGGTAACTATGATCGATTATACCCGAGTTTGGCCACCCTGTCTTTCGATAAAGCATGCGGGCTGCTTGATTAAACTTCTATGACATCATGAAATGTCATTTAAAAGACCTTTGCTGGTCAAACAAACCTCGTCGGCTGCTACTCGAAGCCAATAAATACAAGAAAAGTGGCGTATCTCAGAGTTTTGGCCGTTTTGAATGACGAGATTCCTGCGCTGAGTGCAGAGATAATCCCTCACTCAAAATTGCAATCAGTCACTAGGCCTTTGCTCGTGTAACTTAAGCTGATGAGTATATGACTTGCTTTTGTTTCATCTATCTTCTTCTTCCTTTTTATCAGCGAGGTAATGATCCGAAAATAAGAGATCATAACCCTCCCACTTCACCGCATTTCTACTGATCCGCCTGTGGGGTTCACCTATTCGACCTCAGAAAATATCGGCAGGCCCGCCGATTTTGGATCACTCGGTTACTGAGGCCAATGAAATGCCGATGTCGTCGCATTTGTCTGATCCAGGCGTTTATAGGCCTGCCTTTCCTATATCGTGATGTCTTTGGAACGTGCATTGATATTGCCTTTTTAACGGGGTTCAAATGATCTCTTCTTTGAACGTGGCAATACCAGCTGAGCCGGTCGCGCTCTATTTTATGTACGATGGTTTCCTTGATGTGAAAGCTTCCACGCCTTTATTGTTTCATCAATAAAATGACTAAACGTCCCCTTTTCACCTCCACTGTCAAGTTCGGCAGAAAACGTTTAATTTAGTTTTTCCCGAGAACCATAATTCTACTGCACGCCCCAAGCATTACCACTTGCATTGTGTTGCTAGCCGTACTTCTCTCTAAATGCTTACTTCAAAGCAGGGTGTTGCTGCACATTGTGCACACAAAAACAAACAATGCCAGCTATGAACACGTGTCAGGCCTTGTCCAAGAAGTGTACTTAAGCTCAATTGATTTGAATTTGAACAAACGTGCCGCCGACATAGCCATGCCATTCTTGCCTTGTGTTGGATTGCACCGATTCCTCCTCCAGGGCACATTACTGATGACGGATCAGGCCTCGCTCTCTTATTCTCATTCATTCTTGGAATTTGGTTAAAAGGTCATTAGTAATTGAATATATCAAAAGAATCAGAAAAGAAATCAAACTCAATGCCCCGTTACGATTTTCAATCAGAAATTCGTGTGTTTAAATGAAGAACGTCTTTCAACTTCTTTGGCTTCACACATTTTCCTCGGTGTTCCTCGACCTCCTGCGGTCAAAATGAGGCTAAAACCTCATCTTTGCAGCTGCTGCCGATACAAAGAAACTCAAAAAGAATCGAATGAAACAGTTAAAATGATTTAATGCCCAATCGTCGAATCATTAGATACAACACGAACGTTACAGATACACGAGTACATTTATTAACCTCAACCCTCAGAATTGGACAGTGGACACGGTAAAGGTACTTTTTTTGTTTTTTTATTTTTATTGAAACTGAATTACATCATCCATTGCCAAAAAAAAAAAATTAAACTCCAGTCAGAACTTGTTATGCGAATAATGTACTCCTGTGGTCAAGAAGCAAGTTTGTCGGTGTGTATGCGTGGCGGGGCAATAGTATCTGAGTTGAATGGCTAATTCAGAATTTTTTCGAAGAATTTTTCAATGAGATAGGTGGAACGATCTGGTCAGTAGTCGGTGGTGGTGTGGTTGTGAATAAACTGGGCCAACACATCCTGCAGGCAGATTAAATGCGTTTTGTGTCGCGATGCGGTATCACGTGAATCAATGGATGTCGTTTGGTCAATAACGATCATGTTGACAGTAAGTAGGACATGAGTTACGCTTGTGTTCCTTAATTTAATTAATTTTCTTCTAAAAAAAGAGAAGTGGAGGCCCTTTCAGATGCACAAGTGAATTCTTTAAAGTGGGCTGGAAGCTTACCAAATCTACAATCTATTGATATACAGATACTGGTTCCACCTATGCATCTTTGCTTGATTAATATGGTGCATCTTTGGGATTTGTTCTGCTCTATATTGAAAGTAGAACACAACTTTCAAGACTTAAGACTAAACGGATACCTAAGACACACTTTCCTAAACCTTTTCAAAGATTTGACATCAACTATAAATGAAAATACATGTTACAGATGCTGAGAGATACTTTTAATTTATTGCATCGATCTTCTCCATGAACTACAAAACACCCATTACTCTGACAACTAATCAATTAAAATTCAAATATAAACTATCAACCGATAGATTTACAATGCGTCTTGACCTGTAAAATAAATCTTCTAACAGACAAAATAAGAAACAAATTAGAACAAGTTGATCGTATTGTCTGGAAAATTGGTCAACAATACCGTATTCAGTGTGACACCATACGTAAGGCAGCTCAGCACATACCATTCGAATAATTTGATGACTTTTATCCAAAAATAAGAAACGAAATTAGCATTTTAAACGTGCAGGGCAGGGCGATCGCATTACAGATACTTTATTATATTCTGATAACAGTCAGGCGTACAGAGTGCATATATGGGTGAATGGTGGAAGGTTTAACTTGAGGAGAGTTTTTGAATGAAAATACTGTTGACAGCGCACAGTGTATCTATCGATAACTTTCTATTTTTTTCGAATCCAATAAGTAACTGAATGTCTGATGAACTTTGGAAATCCATTGAGGTTGGGCGGAATGTGGAAAATTCATAAGCTGTAGATGGAAAGCGATTAACTGATTTGTGAATGGAGATATTTGGACAATCTATATCTAAATGTGTATCTTATCAATACTTTAGTTCAACCGGTACTGTAGGTAGCTGCCAGAAAATTGGGACCAACAAAAAAGTGCAAAAGGGTTATAGTCTGCTTATCACGGAACGTATAACATCCCATCTCTTACATTTATTAATGTGGACAGAGATTGGTTATGTAAGGAAATGCTAGTTAGATGAACTCTCTCTTTGCACAGAGGGTAAATGAAATGGTTGAAGCTATAGACTGGGAGTCAGTACTTGGGGAGGCAGAATATTGACGTAATGTTTAGCAACTTTGTTGCGAAAATGCGTGAAATCTACGATATTGCGACGGTTAAGTGCAGCACGATAAGAAACAGAAGCCATCAACTCTGGAGTACGCCTCAGCTAAAATCGAAGAGTAAGATACGTGACCAGACTTTGCTTCACATACGAGACAGAGTATAAGAATTTCACAAACAGACTCAATAAAGAAATCCTGCTATTCACGTAAGCCAGAGGTGACCCAAAGAAGATATGGAATCTCGGCAACGAGATCATTGGAAGGAACAGAGCATGGTTAGACCAAGTGATCACACTCAAACTTGAAGCAGGGAACAAAGCTCTAACGGAGGCAAACAACAGATGGTCCTCTCTAGATAATTGTATCATCACGAGGAAGCTACGGCCTACATTTGACAGTGCAAAAACTAATAAACTCATGCAGATGGATAGAAAATCACTCTCTACTCTTATACGAGTTATTACGGGGCACAACACTATGCGATACCACATGAAAAAGTTACGTGTGACGAACGAGGACTTTTGTAGGGGCTGCGGCGACGAGGAGGTTCACGAGGACACAACCGACTTTCTCTGCCACTACCCAGTCCTCTACCACATTAGAATAGATATCTTGGACAATACTTCTTTAAGGATTTAGAAGAATTGTCTAACAAACCTCTGGATGGTTTGTATCTCGGGCACAGTAAATACTATTGTATATGCTTTCTATTAGGCTACGTACAGAGACGTTTATTTTTCTTCACGAGGGAGGGACTTTTCTTCTTTCGATCTTCTTTTCCCCCATGGGTATCACAGTGGGTCTATACTGGCCTGAGTGTGGTGTAGAGGATTTCCGTCTTTACACCAGCCCACTAACCTAACCTAGCCTAGACCAAGTGATACTAAGGATCACAGTAGTTGGTCCTACTCATTGAAACTTCTTCTTCCTATTTCGGGCAGGTTACGATCTGAAAACAAGCGATCGTAACCCTCCCACTTCACTGCATTTCTACAAAACCGCCTGTGGGGTTCGCCTATTTGACCTCAGAAAAAATTAGCAGGTCTCCCGATCTTTGATTACTCGTCACTGAGGCAAGTCAAATGCTGGTGTCGTTGCATTTGTGTGATCCAAGCGCTTATAGGCCTGCCTACCCTGCCTCGCGATGTCTTTGGAACGTTCATTGATATTGCCTTTTTAACAGGGTTCAAATGATTTGTGCTTTGAACGTGGCAATACGGAAGCCCCCCTGGCAGCTAACCTCCTCGTGGTGGGGGGCGGGCAACGTGACTGGGATGTGCAGATGGGGTATCTTAAATAGCTATTCGAATCCATACAATCCAGTTACGGCTAACAAAGCGCACACCCCATGATGACAAGAAGAAAACGACCGGCCTCGGATATTGCCAAGCCTGGTAAGCCAGGGCATCCTTTGGAGACAGGCCTGAAGGGTGTCAGTATGCGAGCGTCTGGTGGTCGGCCTGTCCCGCTCGGCAGCCGGCTGGGTCAAACCCGAAATGGCTATGAGCTTCCTGTCAATGGTCTCGCGAACCATTACGGGTTCCAAGGGGTGAGCGCGCTGTGCACCGATAGGGGCCCAGATGGACTCTCTGAATTTCGACAACGGCATTGACTTAGAATAGGCACATGGAACATCTCATCGCTCACAGGGAAGGACTTTGAGCTTGTTGGGGGGGGCTGTTAAGAGTCGACTAGATATAGTTGGCGTCTTTTCAACAAAGCAGAGAGGTTCTAAAACTGTGGACCATTTGGATGGGTGGAAGCTCTTCCTGTCAAGAGTCGCACCCTCAATGTCTGCTCAGGCGGGAGTGGGGATACTCACAAGTATCAGGTTGACAGACAGCGTATTGGAATGAATACCATTAGGAGGGAGAATTGCGATCTTAAAGCTCAAGCTTGAAAGATCAACTCTGGCATTGGCGCAGGTGTATGCACCGAATCTTCAGTCAGAGTATGCAGCTTTCTTAGATGAAGTTGATGTTGCCCTTGAAAAGGTTGCAGATATAGATTCTTTTGTCCTGATGGGTGACCTCAATGCTCCTGTGGGTGTAGATTTTATGACATAGGGGAGTGTGATTGGGAGGGACGGTGATCTTGATCAAAACGCGAACGGAGAGAAATTGTTGGATTTTTGTTGTGAAAATGGCTTCTCCATCGAGCACAACATCGAGGAACACTATCTTTCCACACAAAATCATTCACAAATACACATGGTACCGTCAGAATCTTCAGCAGAAGTCGCTGATCGATTTCTTTGTGGTACCATCGTGTCTGAAGAGAATGGTTTGTGATGTTCGCGTATTGAGAGGGGCCGAACTGTCAACTGATCATCACTTAGTGCTGTGCAAATTGTATCTTAGCGAGAGAGTGCCTCCCCTACCAAAACGTAAACCAAGGATGGTTACACGCATACGATGGGAGAGGTTAAAGGACGATGAGATACGGGAGACATTTGCGCGGCAAATATCTGAAAGGTTTGAACGAATTCCAACTGTTCCATCAAATGTAGAGGAAGAATGGCAACTGTTTTCAACAGCAGTTATTGCCTCTGCGGGAGATGTTTGTGGAGTGAAGCGGCTTGGTGTGGCGGCTGGTGGTGAGAAAAGAACTGCTTGGTTTAAAACGCCCGAAGTTCAAGAAGCCATCAGAGAGAAGAAAAGAGCCTTTAAGGTGTGGATTCACTTAGGGAACTCCGATTCTCGAAATCGGTACACTGAGGCGCTTGAAAAACTTGCAAGTTAGCTGTGAAAACAGCGAAAGAACAGTCTTGGAAGGAGTTTGGCGAAAAATTGGAACGTGACCACAGAACTGCAAATAAGATGTTCTGGCAGACCGTCCGCCGATTCAGAGGAAAAAATTTGAATATCGTTGAAGGAGTTGAATCCAAAGACGGTACATTCCTTTCCAATGAGAAGGACATTTTACGTAGGTGGAGCGAGCACTTTTCAGAATTGCTCAATCCTGAACAGGGCACCGAAGATGAAAGACCTATTGTCGAGAGTTGGGCGGAAAGTAGTCCTACGGTAGAGGAAGTAATTTTGGCGATCAAAGCGCTAAAGGTTGGCAAATCTGCTGGTGTGGATGAAATTCGGCCAGAAATGCTCAAGGCTTTAGGTAAAGAGGGAGTGCAATGGCTCTCGGGTGTCATTAAAGTGGCCTGAGAATGCGGTGAAACACCTGGTGATTGACAAATGGGGGTGATAGTTCCTCTTTTTAAAGAAGGAAACAAAAGAGATTGCGCCAACTGTAGGGGTATATCTCTTTTAAGTCTCCCTGGAAAAGTCTTCGCTTAGGTGCTAGAAACGCGTTCCAAAGCTGTGGTTGAGGACAGTTTGGGGGTTGAGCAGTGCGGTTTTCGTCCTGGTAGAAGCACAACCGACCAGTTGTTCACTCTCAAAATGGTTCTTGAGAAGGCATGGGAGTATGCCAAACCTGTCTACACTTGTTTTGTAGATTTGGAAAAAGCATATAATAGGGTTCCTCGAGGCAAACTCTGGAGTGTTCTGCAGGAGTATGGGATTGCTGGTTCCCTGTTAAGGGCGATTCAGTCTTTATATACAAACTGTAGAAGCTGTGTTCGGATAAACGGTGCTAAATCAATACCTTTCTCTGTGGGCGTTGGACTCCACCAAGAGTGCGTTTTGTCACCTCTCCTCTTCATTGTATATATGGATTGGATGTTGCAGCGCAGCCGTGGCGGGGAATGTTTCGAAGTGGGAGACCTAAGGATTAGTCATCTGCCCTTTGCGGATGATTTGGTCATCCTTGGGTCCTCTCAAACTGAACTTCAGCGCGCACTCGAAAGGTTTGTAGCCGTTTGTGATGATGACATGCACTCTGCATGTTAGTGGAGTCCCACTGAAGCAGGTGTATAAGTTTAAGTACCTCGGGATCTTATTCACGAGTGATGGGAGGAGCAATGCCGAGTTATCCTCTAGAATTGGTCAGGCTGGATCAATTTTGAGAGAGCTTGGCCAATCTGTTTTAAGGAAGGCCGAACTTAGTATTCAAGCTAAGCTATCGGTTTTTAACTCGGTGTATGTTCCAACTCTCACCTATGGTCATGAAATTTGAGTAGTGAACGAAAGAATAAGATCGCGGATACAAGCTGCCGAAATGAAGTTCCTTCGCGGTGTTGCTGGAATAACTCGTCGGGATCGAGTGCGCAACACCAGAGTACGCGAGGCGCTCAATGTTGAGCAACTACTTCTCCGAACGGAACGATCTATGCTTCGATGGTTTGGTCACGTAGTGCGTATGCCCCCAGACCGGCTTCCAAGACGCGACATGGTTGCCGTGCCATCAGGTAGGCGACTCCACGGAAGGCCTAGAAATAGATGGTTGGATCAAGTCCGACATCTCTCCTGGAGCCGCCTAGGGATTCCTCCTGATGAATTGAAGTCAATGGCGGATGATCGAGAGGGATGGGGAGTCCACCTAAGCATCCTACCCCCGCGACCCTCATGAAGGATTAGCGGCCCATTGAAAATGTATCTGTATGTATGTATGTATTATCCCAAGATTGTTTCCCCTGTAGGGCTGATGGAAGTGTTTTCCAGTGAGATTTGCTTCAGTTCGGGCTTCCTCTTCTTAGAAAAGGGTACAAGGAGAGTTTTTCCAGGGTGAATGGTTAGGCCATTGATTCTACAAAAATGCGGTTTCTTTTGCAGCCAGGGTTTTGTTAACTTGTGAAACCAGGTTGTGAATAGCGGTCTCTGTGGATTTGCCAGGTTGGTATGCAAATTGGTGTGCATGTCATACTTAGGGAGAATACTTCCTACAAAATTGATACCTAATTATTAAAACTAAAAAACCAGCGAAAATAGTCCTAGGTACACACAGTAGGTATTATGCTCGTACATAGAGGGTGGCAGTGGTGCAGTGGGTTGTCTGTTTGCTCATTAACCGATGTGTGCAAAGTTTTTCCAACCACTGCACCAAAGAAAGGTTCCTGCAATGGACCAGAGAGAGTCTGAGTACTCTGGGATTTGGGTTTCCTTTTTATTTAAAAAAAAAAAATAAAAATTCTCGTACATGCCGGCCGACTGCCGACAACTCCTGCCTCCCACCATCGTTGTGGGTTTTCTTTTGTGATTTCTGACCACTGGTGTGCGTTTCCATTCCATTGTCTAACATTGCAATTAAATTGTAGAACAGAACATTGGAAAAACGAAGATTTCAACAATACAATAGAAAAGATATATAATATCTCTACATGCGAAATTGTGCGCTATATACGTATCTATCAGGTCCCGTCTATGTGCGCGACTCTTCGACCGAAGACCTGTTAACCTGCTTTCATTTAATTATTTTGTTGCTTGCAGATGATTAGGTGAGAGATACAAGATACACAGATACAGCTTGAATGGCATACTCAAGATCGATCTCGGGCAAGCACGCATCCGATGGAGCGTGATGTGTAGTGATGAATATGGTTCTATGAATTTGATCTACTCGTGCACACATACATGCATACGCATACATCATTCTCGGTAATTTGGCAGAATGAGATTTGTTTTTTTTTTTCTTTTTTCTGTCTAACCAATCTCGTCTGTCTGTCCGTCTATCAATCGAAGACTTTCATGAACTTCACCATGGAGTGTTGTTGTTTGTCGATTAAGCGTGTTGAATTGATTTTGAGTGATTAATGGATATTTTTGATTCCAATCCGTGAGAGATACATATGAACATGAATGTTGGCAGAAGAGAGTACAATTATGTTTGGAAAATTAACACACCGATTCACGGATGGTGGTTTATGATGGAGGAGACTTCTTGCAGATACTTTTGGGCATTTCTGCGGTTGATGAAGATTGGCAGGTGAGAGATTGAAAATTGCGGGTCGATAATCGTGGGGGAATGGCGGAGATATATATAAATTCTTGAAGCCCTTGAACTCTATAATAGTTGTTTGCAGTAGAGTGGGCGGGACGTGGGGGATATCTGGCACTTGATTTGACTTTGAGAGGAGTTTTTGAGAAGCCTCTGGGGTTTAAATAGAAATAGGTTTGGTTTTAACGATTTAAATGATTGGAATGTAATTTATTAAGTACCAGAGTGAACTTTGATGTTTAATTAATCTTTTCAAAACGATTGATGGCGTAGGGGAATAAGATTGCTTAGATAGTTGCTGCGAATGATCAGTTAATCGATTGTCTTAATTTATTTAGCCAATCAGTTTTATTGCTTCCTGCGGGAAGAGGACCATCTGCTTGGAGATAACATTATTTATTGTAAGCTCGGCTTTAAAATCCCACTGTCGTGTCACTAAATTGGGTCTAGGTCCACATGTAACATCTTTTATAATAAAATTAATGACATATGTATGCAATATTCAGGTGTGGAGGTAGTAGGAAGGCGGTCCTCAATAAATTATGAAAATTCACAGAATCAACCCACGGTATGTCTTCAATTATGAATAATCTGCTGACTGCTTAGATAAATTATGCTACCTTGGTAGCAGTGGGTAACATAATATGATGCATCTATGAGTGACTTCCTGCGGCGCAGGTGAGCAGAGTAAATATTGCGATAAAGGCAACAATTATTCAAAATTTGTCTAGGAATATGCTTTTCTGAAAAGTATTACAAATTTGATCTTGTCTTAATACACTAAAATAGCCGTTAGACTTTGATTTTGATAGGCAATTCAAAATTAATGTAAGCCATGGAATACATTTTCTGCTGCAAGTAGTTGTTTGGAATTGTCTTGCATATTATAAGCAAATATGTAGGTATATATACAGAACATGTGGTTCTAACAAGATTGTGCTATGTGCCACACAGCGACAGCCCTTAGACATATTGCTTTGGGACTGCGTTAAGTCTCTGCCCTATGAAAATAAACCAGCAACAATTTACAACCTGGAGAACAAGGTCTCTCAAGTCATTGTTGCATTGCTCCATTTATGTGAAAGAATCATCCGAAATTATGCGAATCCCACAGGCGGATCAGTAGAAATGCAGTGAAATGGGAAGATTACGATCCTTTGAGTTCAGATCATCATCTTACCGAAATTGGAAGAAGACGAAGAAGAATTCATTCAAAAATGTGTCTCTCGAATTGCCTCCTGCAAAAGAACCCGTGAAGGCAATTTGAGTGATGTTATTTGTAAAGCATCATGGCATTAAGTGTATCTTAATCCCCACCAGAGATTTCGCTCATAACTTATCGATCGAGCGCCCTTATTGTAAGGCCCTTTACATTTCATAAATTGTATATTTATTGTACGCTATCTTAGGAAGACCAAAGACCAAAGTGATTTTTTTTTTTTTTTTTGCAAATGTCTCGCTGAAATTTGCTTTGCAGAAAGATCTTCAAGGACTTTATCATTCTGGGTGAAATTCTATATGTTAAACTTTGAGAGATTACTCTTGTGTTCTCATATGCATATAGCACTCATATCTTGAATGATCATTCGATTATGCGGGTCACTCGAGTACTAATGTCTCAATTCTTTAAATCATTCGATTATGCCCATCAATAGTTATACTAGCCTAGTATATAAGCTAAGTTATCGGTCTGTTACTCCGTAAACTCGTATCTTTGCAAAGGTAACGTCGTCAATTGCCACGCTAATGGTTCATGGCTCAAATCCTGACGACATACATAAAAGTCAGTTCGATCAACTGCGTAAGCTTGTGTGGACACTACTATAAAGGCATCGCACTGGCAGTAGATTGATCATATGGCTGGAAAAATTGTTCACTCTGTTGGATGATGGATTTGCCTATGACTGGTAATCGCGAAAAAAATACAATGAATCAAAAGCAAAGGCAAGAAATAACAAAAATCTTCCCAGTTATCTGGACGCCACCCCCGAAGTTTCTCTGAAGCATAAACAACTTCTCTTTTTCTATCTGTCCCTTCCAACGCCTGCATTGCGTAAAAACATGTTAAGGTTACTCATAACCCCTTGAGTGCGCGCAAATTATAAGAAAAATTACATAAGCGCTTCATTATCGACTAATTTCACAGATGCACATGCCTATTGTAAATAGAGTTTCCCCCGGAATTTTTCCTTTGAACAAAACTGAGTATCTTCGAAAAAGAATTACCTGGAAAAGGTATGTATCATGAATTTTTAGCGCAATCACCATACCTATTTAAAATTATTGACGATGTGCCTCTATCAATTTAATAGATTTCGAAATCGACTTTTTTGAAAAGCAAGTTCTCCTTAGCGAGTAGCATGTTCAGCATTACCGGCACTGAGATCTTCACCCACAGCGGTACTCCAAACCATGCTTCACCTACTTCCGATCGATATCGTCAGTAAACAATTGGCTATAAGCTCAGCAATAATACTCAGAGGCTCCAAACAGTGGAAGGAGCAACACACGGAATATGCCAAAATACTTTCGATGCGTCATCTCCACACTTCCACCGACCACCTGCCCACTGAATATGACTTCAACAGGGTCTACATGCACTCAATACCGGACAGAGCTGAGTGGACGCAACGCGATTTCCTATACAAAGAATCGCTGGCAATTTTCACGGATGGGCCCAAAACCAAGGACAGAGTTGGTGCCAGAATCTTCTCACACGACCTGGACATACACCTCTCTTTTACATACATACATACGAGTACATACATTTTCAATGGCCCGCTAATCCTTCATGAGAATAGCGGGGGTAGGATGCTCAGGTGGACCCTCCAACCTTCTCGGTCCTCCACCATTGGCTCCAACTCATCAGGAGGAATCCCTATACGGCTCCCAAAGACTAGGCATTCCCTACAACGATTTCTGCAGAAGCTATCGGCATGAAGAGGAGGAAGAGACCATTGGTCTAAGTGCATCTTCATCGAGGGCCCATCCTAAGCAACCAAGTGTCTCCTTAGGTCTATATGCAGCCAAGGAAATGAATCGAATGTTTATTCTCATGATGATGAAACCTTCGTTCAGCTGGCATCATCGTTCAATTGCCATCATCATGCACCATGAGCTTCCTCACGGATACGTTATTAAGCTCTAGAGCTGGTGGCAAATGTTATCTATATATTAATACGTGAACATCAAGCTTATCGTACGTTGTTTTAGTATTTATTATAGAAGGAGGGGGATGAATCTTATATCAGTCAAAAGGTACTGTGCCGTAGATGTACAGAAAAATAAAATTATTTGCGTATGTTACCATTAAGTTAGGTAAAATAAAGTGAACATACACACATGATTTCCCAATAAAAACACGCTTGAACCAATTAAATGAAAGCATTTTGTTCACGTTTATGGCTGAATGAGCTTAGATTCCTTTGCCTTCCCTGCACGAGAGAATATTACAAAAAGAAACGTTATATAAACAAATACATAGCGTTGTTTCTCTCACTGTTTACTTATTTCCCCTCCGTCGAATTTCCACCAAACGCGATACTAGTATTGTTTAAATCCTATTTGCTGCTTTAGTGAACTAACACTGGAAAGAGGCACTTCCACTAATGCATATAATCTGCGGGTATTATTTCGAAAATGGATCACCTCTGGATCAGCTTGATAAATTTCAGTCGCTGGTGACTTGTGTACATTGTCGAACATATAGCAAGCAATTCTTCCATTATAAACTGTTTGGTCACATGGCATTAGATAGGTCCTCCACTGTCAAAGTTGTTTTCATCTCAATGATCTCATTGGAGTATAACTTCAACTATGTATTATGAATGCCGCATTATGCGTGTCGTCTTAAAATTCTTGCACAAATCCAAGATGGGCTTTTGTGCACTCGTGCAAGAGCAGACAAAAGGCTAATTGAAAATACTTGTGTTTTTATGTATCGTTTACCTTTCCATTCTCTGCCATAAAACTCTGAGAACAAACAGAATTTTTACCATGAAACTCAAAATCCGCCTCGAAACGTATTAAACCACAAAGACATGACATCAACCTCACAAAGACTCAACGCACTCCTAAAAGTATCTGCACCAGCATTAAACAAAAAAAAAAAAAACGTTTAACGTGGGTAGAATTTCACATTAAGCAACATTATTAAGTGCAGCTAATATCCGCACTAATAGGCTTTCAAAAGCACTCTTTAGCCTCTTGACTGTGCGCTTGTTTTTGTGTTTTGCAAGAGAACCCATAGGCAAAGATACCCACCATGTACAGGCGGACAAGAATGCACCGCACTCACAACTCTTCATGATTTATAGCATTTCAGCGAATTTCACAAGATTTAAGAAATTATTAATAAGAAGAAGTATCTCTTGCAGTTCTTACATAGTTGCTGCAACTACCATCGGGTTATATAAGCCGATTTATGTTTCTTTTAATTTTTAACGACAACAACTCGAGATGTGTTTTACGACACCGGAATAACCCGTCTAGACATAGATACATGCTACAGCTAGCAATGTAGCAGAAATGTAACAGTTTAAGGTGATTCCACAACTAATATGCTTTGACATCTCCACTTCTGATAAGCCTCGTTAAACTGAAATGAATTTGACGTTCCGTGAGCGGATTTTCTGACAGCAGCGCCGGCCGTATCCAAGTCCAAAAATTAGCTCATGAATCTTGCACGCTAAAAAATTAATTAAAATAGGATCGTGCCAAGGAGTCGCCATGTGCTATCTCTATCTCTAGACAGAGAACCAAAGAAAAACGTCTGCAAACACGATTTATGACATGCGATAAAGTACCCACTTCAAGACGCGGTACCCCAGCACCAGAACCATACAAAACCACAAGACGTCCTTCCATGTGTTCCTGTGTGACCACAGCCAGAGAATGTGCGTCGTCGGATGTTGTATATGTACACAAGATAAGAGCCCAAAGTAAATAAGAAGAAGAGGAAAGGCAACACAAGAAGTACCTCATCGCCCTTACCTCCGCACGCACTCGCAGTGCAGTGCTCACCTCGCTGAAGGTCATCGCTAATCCATCCGCGCGCTCTGTAATAAAATGCGAGCCCACATCTCGGCTTAAGGAATGGAATTTTTATGGTCTCCAACAAAAGAATCTAAGACATCTACAGGGACAAACGAGTGCTCCTCAGTTACAGGTTTTGCTCCCCCCCCTGCAGCACATCACCAATTCACGATGCAAAAGTGTGAAACTCGTAACACGTTTCGAAAACACGGCTTCAGGTTCAAAAGGCCAACACAATGTATCGTCAACAAGTTGTGTGCCCTATGCTGGGGAGAAGAAAGAAGAGACATTCCATTGTCTGACTTCACTACCATCCTGTCTAGTTACGAAGAGGAGCCACAATTTATGGTGCGCATTCCTGATGGGCTCCCTTAGGCGAACTCTGCGAACTAAATTTAAAGACAGATGCATTAGGTGAGGGTAAGACCAGAAGTCATCTGACCACTTCGGTTCTAGGTACGCACACACAAGGGCATCTGTGGTTAAGTAAAGTTATTCCTTGCTGCGTGCAGATACAATTGCGCGCATGACCACACCCTAGGTTCGAAGTCGAAGATTTGTGTGGACTGGTCATCGTCCCACGGAAATTCCTTGCACTGTGCACACGATAAAGAATCAAAGTTTATTGGGCGGCTTTGACACGAGGGGAGACATCAGACATATTGGCTGAGTGTACGTTCGGGTTTTTGGGTGTCCATGTCAGCCAGGCACTGGGTCAGTGTTCGGTGCACACTGGTGCGACTTGAGAAAGTAATTAATGTCGAACATATATTTCGCAATGAAAGGGAAATTTGGGCTTAAACGGTTTACAATTTCGGTGTGTGGGGATGGTTTTTTTTTTTTTTTTTTTATGAGAATTTATTTTACAATACTTGGGGCTTTTGTGGGGATAATTTGTGCCTTGATTTGGGGGAAATTGGTTTTCTGTTATCAAACAGAATGACATGAGTTTTATTTTGAAAATGAAATTGGCCGTCGAAGAAAGGGTGATTTGTCATATTTTGACATTGGGAAGGATTGAGATTAAACTTTCTACCTAGGTACAAGCACATCCTCAACGTCAATGAAAGTTAAGGTATTTCGTACCGAAATAAGGCTAAAAAACTTCGGAATAAGAAAGTTACAGGCGATAGTACAGTCCGACGAGAGTCTAGGACAATTTTGGGCAAGTTTTAGTTAAAACGATTGGCATTTAGGATTTCTAGGTCTATTTGGCGGCATTCGTATATTCCGGCCGAACAATCACTGATTGGTTTTTATATTGAATGACACTCTTGTTGTCTGTCAATTTTCCTCGAATAACATTGCTGTTCACTGCGAATTATAACCGTGGTAATAGTGAAAGGTGAAAACCCAAACCCAAGCCCCTTGCCACAGTTCTTCACGTCAACAGAACAAACTCCTCTCGATAATTCGGTTAAATAGACTTTATTCAATGCCAAAATCGTACATTCACATCGTACACATCATATGCTTTTCCCAAATCCACAAAACAAGTGTAGACAGATTTGGCATACTCCCAGGCCTTCTCAAGAATCATTCTGAGAGTCAATATCTGATCAGTTGTGCTTCTACTGGGACGAAAACCGCACTGCTCATCCCCCAAACTGTCCTCAACCACAGCTTTGGAACGCGTTTTTAGCACCTTAGCGAAGACTTTTCCAGGGAGACTTAAAAGAGATATACACCTCAAGTTGGCGCAATCTCTTTTGTCCCCTTTTTTAAAAAGAGGAACTATCACCCCCATTTGCCAATCACCAGGTGTTTCACCGCATTCTCAGGCCACTTTAATGACACCCGAGAGCCATTGCACTCTCTCTTTACCTAAAGCCTTGAGCATTTCTGGCCGAATTTCGTCCACACCAGCAGATTTTCCAACCTTTAGCGCTTTGATCGCCAAAGTTACTTCCTCTACCGTAGGACTACTTTCCGCCCAACTCTCGACCATAGGTTTTTCATCTTCGGTGCCCTGTTCGGGATTGAGCAATTCTGAAAAGTGCTCGCTCCATCTGCGTAAGATGTCCTCCTCATTGGAAGGAAGTGTACCGTCTTTGGATTTGACTCCTTCAACGATATTCACCTTTTTTCCTCTGAGTCGGCGGACGGTCTGCTAGAACATCTTATTTGCAGATCTGTGGTCACGTTCCAATTTTTCGCCAAACTCCTTCCAAGACTGTTCTTTCGGTGTTTTTACAGCTAATTTGCAAGTTCTTCGCGCCTCAGTGCACCGATTTCGAGAATCGGAGTTCCCCAAGTGAATTCACACCTTAAAGGCTCTCTTCCTCTCTCTGATGGCTTCTTGAACTCCGGGCGTTTTAAACCAAGCAGTCCTTTTTTCACCACCAGCCGCCACACTAAGCCGCTTCACTCCACAAACATCTCCCCCGCAGAGGCAATAACCGCTGTTGAAAACAGTTGCCATTCTTCCTCTACATTTGATGGAACAGTTGGAATTCGTTCAAACCTCTCAGATATTTGCCGCGCAAATATCTCCCGTATCTCATCGTCCTGTAACCTCTCCCATCGTATGCGTGTAACCATCCTTGGTTTACGCTTTGGTAGGGGAGGCACTCTCTCGCTAAGATACAATTTGCACAGATTGGGATAATCCTGGACAAAAAGCTTAACTAGAACTCTCACCTAAGCAGTGTTATCAACAAGGCGACCAGGGCAATGCTCACGTGCCAACGCCTTTATGTTAAAAAATGGGGTTTGACGCCCAAGATGTTCTACTGGATGTACAGTACAATCGTCAGACCAATGATCACATACGCCTCTCTAGTATGGTGGCCTAAAATACAACAGATAAAAGCTATGGAACAGCTAAATCGACTGCACCGATTAGCCTGTGTCGGCATTACCGGGGCAATGAGAACGTGTCCGATGCCAGTATTAGGTACAATACTTAATCTCACGCCGCTGCATCTCACAGTGCAGAAAAAACCTTTGCTAAGTGCTTTTAGGCTACCTCAGACACAAAAACTGAAACCCGACGATTCCACCATCTGAGCATTCTTGGAAATGGAAAACAGCCCAATCTTCCAGATACGATGCTCAAGAGATTTCGGCTCTCCAGGAAATTCGAAGTGGTCATTAGTGACCGTCAAGAATGGAGAAACAAAGGTATCAAGACACCACCCAACGCCACCAAGTGGCTCCAAATTGGAAAATGGCAGTACCGAAGCTGGGATCTATGGTCCCAATTTCAGCGTGCGGCAGCGCTTGGTAAATCACCGATCATTTTCCAAGCAGAAGTCCATACGATAGAATATATTCGGGAATGCCTGTGGAGAAACACTACCGGAACCCGCATCTTTATCTATTCAGAAAGCCAGGCAGCGCTAAGGGCCCTTAATTCCTATACGGTAGGGTCAAAGCTCATGTGGGAATGTCTCGACCTCCTTGATAACCTCACATCCACAAATAAGGTTACCGTAGCATGGATTCCTGGACATCAAAATTTTGAGGGGAACGAACGAGCAGACTGTCTGGTGAGGAGAGGCGCTGGGCGCCCACTCATCCGCCCTGAACCCTACTTCGAGGTACCACTCAGTTATATCCACGCCACTTTTGAGGACACAACCCACTTCCTGTGCCACTGTCCGAGTCTTCAACACTCCAGGAAAAAGTTCCTTGGTAAATATTTCTTCCAGGATCTCGAGGAACTCTCCGGTGTTTCGACAGAAAAGATGCTGAACTTCATCAAATCATCAGGGTGGTTTGTATGCAGAAATGAAGTAAGTGACTAAGTTAGTAGTTTTTAGTTGCATTGGGTAAGGAATTACTTTTTCCCTCATGGGTACCACAATGGGTCAACGCTCACCTGAGTGTGGCAGAGAGCGTCACTCCCTCTTAGCCCACATACCTAACATTACCTATATCCACTCCACAATAACAAAATGGGAAGCCAAACGACTCGCCGAACACTGGGCCAACCAAAAGGTTCTAAGACAAGCAAAGAAGTTCGTAAACCCCAACAGAAATGGGCCCAGCAAGCTACTTGAACTAAGCAAAGGTGATTTGCGAACTCTAAAGGTCTACCCAGCCGGACAATGTCCACTCAGGTACCATCTAAGGTAGGTAGGTAGGTAGGAGTGGTTGTGTCAGCAAACCAAGCCGACACTTAATTAGCGCAGAAGCGCCGTTTTATTACCAAAACTCAAGTGACCTAACGGGTGTAACAAGGACGTAAACTACTAGGGAAAAGAGGAAGAAAAAGGGGATTAGGGGAAGGATTATTCAAATCCACTCCGTTGCATTGAGGAAGCTGATAATGCTTACCTCCGCTACCTCTATAAGGTTGTCGAAAAAGAGTTTACCTAAGGTGCGCTGTCTGGCCTTGCCTAAAGCCAGACGCTTGCAGAGGAAGTGTAAGATTGTTTCTATCTCGTCAGCAGAATTGTAGCTGCGACAGTGTGCATTAAATGTAATGCCTATTCTGGCCGCATGAACCCCGATGGGCCAGTGACCAGTACTAACTGCCAGAGTTCTTGCGATATCTGTACGGTTTCTGCTTAGTAGATCTTGCGTTCTTTTCCGGAAGTATTTGGGTCACATCTGCCTGGATATGACACAGTTCCGCACCCTCTGCCATCTACTATCCGCCTTTAGCAGATAGTGTGCGAAGATGCCTCCCTTAAGGACCCCCAACGGGACGTTCACCTCCTTTGCTAGGGAAGCATCAAGGGTAGATCCTTGCCGCGCGAGTTCATCAGCACGCTTATTCCCCTGAATGTTGCTGTGACCCGGAACCCAAAGAAGACAGATCCTTAGCCGGTTCTTTTTTGCACTGTTCTACTAGCCTTGAGGATGTAGTGGCAGATACTATAGCCTTGATAGCCACCTGGCTGTCAATGAGGATGGCAATGGTATTTAGGGGTGTAGAGGTTTGCCTGAGTATGCGGCAGGCCTCACGTACAGCAAAAACTTCCGCCTGGAGACACTGCACGAATCAGGAAGCCGGTACGACCTGGAAATATTGAGGGAATCAGAGAATATCCCCGCCCCTACCCCGCAGTCCATTTTTGAACCGCCGGTGAAAATTCTTGATTCGAATTCATTTATCAGTACGCCAGTTTCCCATTCCGCCCTGGTTGGGAATCTGACCGTGACGTCATTTCTAAAGTTCACTGTGGGAGTTATATAGTCGGTCAGATTAGCTACCAGATCCTGCGGTAGCAAATTCAGGATACTGCTGTGACCATACGGATTGGTGCACCAGCATCCCGTTTCCCTTAGCCTGACCGCGCTACATGATGATAGCTGCATAATGTGAAGATCGAGTGGTAAAAGGTGCAGAATAACGTTCAAGGCATCGGTTAGACATGTCCTCATAGCACCTGTTGCGCCTATAGCCGCAGTTCTTTGTACCCTGTTGATAAGTTTGATGTTATAAGCTTTCCTTAGCGCAGGCCACCAGACTAGCGATCCATAGGAAAGAATGGGACGCACCACGGCAGTGTACATCCATAAGACCATTTTCGGGCGAAGTCCCCACTTCTTGCCAAAGGTCTTGCTGCAGGCATAGAAGGCCACATATGCCCTCTTTACCCGTTGCTCAATATTAAGCTTCCAGCTTAGTTTTGGATAAAGTACCACACCTAGGTACTTGGCACTGGAGGATAGGGAGAGTAGATGATTGTTTAGCCGTAGAAGCGTAAACGTCGGTATTTTGGTTTTAGTGGTAAAGAGCATCAGTTCAGTTTTGCTTGGGTTGACGCTGAGTCCACATCCAGTGGCCCATGAGCTAATTTTGCCCAAAGCACCTTCCATAATCTCACTGATTACGGATGGAAACATCCCCGATACCAGTATTACCACGTCATCCGCATACGCGACAACCTTGACTCCATCCCTATCAAGTCTACACCAAATTTGGTTGATGACCATAATCCATAGAAGAGGAGATAAGACCCCACCTTGAGGAGTTCCTCTAACAACAGATATGGTGGAGCTGGTGTTGCCGAGATTCGATTGAATGATTCTGGTTTTTAGCATTGTCAATATCCATTTGCTAATAAACTCTTCCACACCCAGTTGGATCAGAGCTTCCTGAATCGATTCCGTACTGACGTTATTGAAGGCACCTTCAATGTCTAAGAAGGTAGCAAGGGTATATTGTTTGAAATGGATTGTCTTTTCTATCGTTCGCACAACTTCGTGGAGCGCCATCTCTGTCGATCGCCCTTTAGTGTACGCATGTTGAGATTTGGATAGAAGGGATTTATCTAGGGTATTTCGGATATGTATATCTAAAATGCGTTCCAACATCTTTAAAAGAAAAGAGGATAAGCTAATGGGTCTGAAATACTTTGCGGATCCATGACCCCGCTTCCCAGCTTTCGGGATAAACACAACACGAACACGCCTCCAGCTCAGGGGAACGTGGTTTAGGGGAATACAGCTTCTGTAGATCGAAACTAGCCACCGGACCACCTGGTCCAATGTTTTTGCAGCATAATAGGGAGAATGCCGTTAAAACCGGCCGATTTATAGAGAGAGAAGCTGCTGAGAAGCCCAGGAGATGTTACCTGCTGTAATTGTTGTCTTAATGTCATTAAAGAAAGAAGACGGCGCGGCCTGAGCTACTGGTGGGAGGGCAATCTCATTACTACATCCCGGAAAGTGTGTTTGCATTAAAAGTTCCAGTGACTCGAGGAGTCCGTCCAAGTCCCATCCGGCCGTTTAATAACGGACGGGATAGAATGCTCCTTGGTCAGAATTTTACTCGGCCTGGCAGAGTCTTTTATGGTCTCAATGGACTGACAGTAGTCTTTCCAAGCAAGAGACTTGGCACTTTTTATGGACTTCTTGTATTCCTTCAGACAATCCTTATATGGTTGCCAGAACTTGTGTTTAAAGCATACATTGAATATCTCTCTAGTTATCTTCCTCAGATTAGATAGATCTTCGTTCCACCAAGGGGGGAATTTTTTTCTTGCTATATTTAATAGGACACGAAACCTTAAAAACCGCACCCATGGCTGTTTCGAAGGTCCTGATTTTGGCCTCTAGTTCCTCGGCTGATTCAATTTTCAAGTCGGATATTCTATGAAGTTTTGATTTAATGACCTGACCAAACTTCTTCCAGTACCATCTAAATAAGATGAAACTTTCAGATACGGCCATGTGTAGACTCTGCGGGGAACGAAGAGAAACAGCAGAACACATTCTTTGTGAATGCCTAGGGGCCGCAGAGAAACGATTACTCAAGACTTATCAAGAGTCTCAATTTTTAATTCTGGTTAACCATTGGGCCAGCACAAAAGATCTTATAGGTCGCAGTGCACTTGGGCCCCAATCATCATATCGTATCGTAAGTATGGCGAATGGGAATCCCGAGTACAGGTTTGCTGGTCATTATGACGGCAATGCCTTGTGCCGACACGAGAGGCTTGTAAAAGTGTACAAAACTCAACCCATAACTATGTCCTCCACCAAGTGATTGGATAGATAGTAAAGTATGTTCAATGAATGCTTAATTTGTTGGCCAATTTATTGGAAATGAAAAATATTTTACTGCAACCCAACACCTTACAATTGTGTTCCCAACCATTAAGTCAAGCAAACTCAAATATTCATTCATTATACTGGACGTGTCGTCTTATGCAATCTTATCTGCTGCACCTAACGCCTTGCGTCAAAACGAATCAAATTTACAAAAATTAACCTGAAAAATTATTTCCGCGGCCCCAAAGATAGTTGGGCATATTTTGTAGGCACACATCAGCGGGTGGTACTGATTGCTTGGTCCATTGAGGTGGCACACATTTTATTGTAAATGGGGCTCCCTAAGGAACAAGTATTGGTTTTAGAGCATGTCTCGACGGTCGACACACTATCTACTCGTACAAATGAACTTCATGAGCAACTAAGTACGACTTAGTGGTCAGCTTAATTTGTTTTCTTCAAATCATATACTGACGCCCACTTAATTACCATGCACTGTGCATGGCATACATGTTAAATTAATCATTCGTTACGAATAACGTTTATTACCTTCGCGTAAATAATTCAAAAAAAAAAAGTAGATGTCAGTAAAAGAGTGTTTAAGAAACAATTATCGACAGACAATGGCAAACATTTATAACAAGCTGAACAATAATTCTCATGTTTCAATTTGACTTTCACTTTTCAGTTTATTTGTTGTCTTCCACGTTTGAGAGGCGGACAAAATCGCATAACATGTGGCAAGTTAAAGACAAATTAAGGCGCAAAGTGAAGAATTAATTGGATCCCATATTTTATTGCTGAAGTCTGGTGTGTGTTTTGTTGGACATTGCTCAATGCGGGGGTGGTCGTTTCTTATTGTTTCTTACGATGGCAATTGATTTTAAAATTTTATAAAGTCAAAATGGCATTACTTCTCAGAAAAATGGTAGAAGTCTTATAAGACTTACAAAATTAATATATTTATTCCAGTTAGATACAATGTGCAATTTATGTTTTTGTCTGTAGGAGCATTCACTCCTTCTGTGGATGGCTAACGGTGGATGATTGGATCTAACCAGCACTCTAGTTAATTAATTCATGATGCGTGTTACTGACTACTGAAGTACCTTTAGCCAGCATATAGAACAACAAGCTGGCAGCTAGTTTCATTCGTTGGATACGTTCATGAAATAAAGTTTAAGTCCTACAAATTGATAGTTTCTTCCGTATTATTATTTAGTTAGTTCCTGCGTTGATCAGATGAGTGTATACCTGATGAATAGAAACTCAGAATCGTTTGCCCAATACACAAGAAAGGAGACCCCCTCAACTGAACCAATCATAAAGGCATCAGTCTCCTCAATATTGCGTGCAAGATATTCTCTGCGATATTGTGTGAAGGACTGAAACCGCTCATCAACAGCCTGATTGGCCCCTATCAGTGCGGTTTCAGGCCAGGAATGTCCACATTCCTACAAATCTTCACACTACGACAGTTCCTGAAGAAAACCCAAGAAGTCCAAATCGATACTCATCATCTCTTTATTAATTTCAAGGCCGCCTATGACAGCATCTATAGAGAAGAGCTACTCGTATATAGAGCCATGTTTAATTTTGACATCCCTGCCAAACTAGTTCGTCTGTGCAGGATGACTATGGAGAACACTCGCTGCTCCATCAAGGTCGGTAATGACCTCACCACGACCTCTGATGTCAGGAAATGTTTTAGCCACGGTAACTGGCTATCATATGACTTCTTCAATATCGTACTTGAACGGATTGTGCGGAACTTATAAGCCAACACCAGAGGTATAATCTATCAAGTAAGTCCGTACATCTGCTTGCATACGCCAACGATATTAACATAATTGGAAGAACGCAGTGGGCTGTCACCGCACGTTTGCAAGCATTGAAGCAGAAGCGGCCAAAATTAGTTTAGCGATAAACGAGCGCAAAACCAAGTACGTGCTGTCAGCAAGACAATCAGCACCGACGAATTGGACAGAACGTCACAGTGGGCAGCTACAACTTCGAGGTAGTAAGGGACTTTATCTACCTTGGCTCTGCAATAAACTCTGAGAATGATATCAGCGCAGAAATCAAGCGAAGAATAACTCTTGCGAATCGCGTTTTTTTGGGCTAATAAGACAATTCAACAGTAAAGCCCTATCTTGGACAACTAAGGAGACTCTGTATAAGACTCTGATCATCCCAGTCCTGCTTTACGGCGCCGAAACATGAACTTTATTGAAAGCAGATGAAGACATTCTTGGTTGCTTCGAGAGAAAAAATGATTCGTAAGATATTCGGTCTCATTTGTGTTGTATACGAGCTGTACAGCGATATCAACCTAGTCGAAAAGTAGTAGAGCGAATGGACACCAACGCTCCCACGGTGATCGGTCCTACGCATCGGAGAGACTCGAGGTCGATTCATCTTCAGCTACATCGCATCAAGGACAAATCAGTTTTCTGTGCAATGGGACAGCCTCCTCTGGCCGGACTCTGGCTCCACATACCACTACTCGCGCCGGAATCGAACCCAATTCAGGTCCCACGATATGGCTTTGCGTGGGCGCAAGCGAGCGATCGTCTGACAAACATCCGAGAGTATTGTTGTCACGAAAAAGCTTCTCAAATCGCCGTTCGGATTTGGCATTAAACTGTAGGTCCCTTCCATTCGTGTGAAAAATATAACGCACACAACATGAGTGGTTGCGAGAAGCTAGGCCCTGGCACTTTAAAGAGCTGTTGCGCCAAATATTTGTATTTTTTTTTTTTGATATGGCTTTGCTCGGTTTGTCGAAAGCCCGTACATCGCAACTCCATTTGTGGTACCATCTTCGTAACTAATCAGGTCTATATACCCACCGAGAATGGAACTCTAATTTCATTTGCAGGTGCTGCAGAATTAACAAACATCAGCAAGCAGCGTCGAGGCGGCCCATACTGCAGTGCTCCTCCGCAGTGAAAATATTGCAATGGAACTGCAATGGTATCTCTGGTAAAATCCACAAACTCAGAAACTTCATGGAGCACAACAACATCCTAATAGCCGCTAGCCAGGAGGCCAAACTTAGTTCCAACAGGTCTCTTAAACCCAGGTCTAACAGGATCGACGACTATCATATTCTACCAGAGGACAGAGCGAGAGACACTGGCGGAGGCTTGGCATTTATCATTCATCATACCGTCAAATACAGCCCTATCACGCTGCAAACCCCAGCAACACCTGATAACTTCCTTGAACAATAGGGAATTGCCACTACTTCCGGCTTATCCGTACTAGAAATTGTGAACGTATACATACCACCCACCAGTTGCTGTGCATCATCCTACCGCTCATCTATAGGACACCTCCTACATAGAGACAACAGATTGATCTTAGTCAACTTTAACGCCCACAACGATCTATAGTTTTCTGCCCTGGGCACCGATCAACGTGGCATGCATGTTGCCGAGCAACTCGATAACTCTGATTTTGCCACTTTGAATCAGAACACACCAACCAGAATTGTCAGCATTTGCAGCAGCTCACCCGACATAAGTCTACCCAGCGCACCACTCCTAACCTGCACCACCTGGAAAACAGGTGTCACCTTGGGCTCCGACCACCTGCCAATCACTATGACTATCGAGACCGCTGACAACTTCCTATTTCCAGAGAAAAGGACTTTCATCAACTACAACAAGGCGGACTGGGAAAACTTTACCATCTATATAAATAACTGCTTCAGCAATATACCACCCCCACCGAACACCTTTTCAGGAGATAGAACCTTCCGCAAAATCAACAAAGCAACAGCATGTTTCATACCGACAGGCAGGATCCCCAAAATTAGACCAAACCTTCCCGCTACTGCTGCTCAGCTAGCAGACACACGCGACGCCATCAGACGAGCAGACCCATTAGACGCCAGAATTCAACAATTGAACAACGAGATTCGACACCTAGTGGACGAATACCACAGAAAGAAGTGGCACGAAAATCTAGACAAATGCAACCTGGGCTCAGGTGTCAAGAAACTGTGGTCCACCATCAAAAATCTTGCGAACCCCACCAAACGCAATGACAACATAGCTATTTCCTTTAATGCTTTCCCTACGAATGACCCAAGGAAATGCCCCAAGCTCTTCAACAAGCAGTTCATCGAACATCCACAGAACACCAGCCGGCACAAGAGAATCACTGTCAGAAAACTACACCACCTTCCACGGGACGAAGCACGGCAAGACTTCACATCGGAGCAAGTCAAGGCCGTCATACTAAATGCAAAACCTTCCAAAGCACTTGGTCCGGATGCTAAAAAAAAACTCCGCAAACCAGGAATTGACTACCTAACTTCTCTACTGAACCTATACTTCCACTCGCTGCAAATACCAGGCATATGGAAGGTTGCTCGGGTAATCCCACTTCCCAAACCAGGGAAACTAACTGACCAAGGCCCGTACCGCCCCATATCGCTTTTCTCACCAGTCGCACAGATACTGGAAGCTCTGCTTGTTCCGGATTTCAGCGAAAACCTTACGCTAGCGCACCACCAGCATGGTTTTCGGAAAAACTACAGCACCACCGCAGCTCTAAACATGATTTCATCGCAGATCACCAACGGACTCAACCAAAAACAACCATGCCATAGAACTGTTGCCATCGTCCTGGACCTATCTAAGGCATTTGACACGGTGGATCATGCCACGCTGCTACGCGATATCCTGGAGTCCACACTATCCAACACCCATAAGCACTGGCTGGCCAACTACCTTTGCGGCCGCCAATCCTTTGCGAAGTTCAGAAACGTCAAGTCTCGGTAACAGGCAGTTCCACAGGGGGGCGTCCTATCGCCACTTCTTTTCAACTTCTACATCTCCAAACTACCCCTCCTCCTGCACGGAATCAATATTGTTTCATAAGCCGAGAACTGTACGGTCCTCACAACTGGGCCCAACGTGCTAACACTATGCACAGCGCTGAACTCACATCTCTCTGTCCTGGACGGATTTTTCAGAGCCCGCAACTTACAACTGTCGGCCGAGAAGTCCTTAGCCACACTCTAGACGTCCTGGACAAGGGAGATAAGGTGAGTCCTAGACATGGACATAGCAGGACGTCGAATTCCAACTTCCACCCAACCAAGAATTCTTGGCGTCACTTTCGACAGCATGATGACGTTCGCCGCATCCCACAGGCGGATCATAAGAAATGCGGTGAAATTTCGGATCGTAACCTCGTTGATAAAGGGAAGAAGAAGAAGATGACGTTCGCCGCACATGCATCAAATATCAGAAGCCCACTTAGATCTCGTAACAATGTACTCAAGTCCTTAGCGGGATCGTCGTGGGGAATGGATAAAGAGACGCTTCTGGCCACATACAAGGCAATCGATCGCTTCGTGCTGAACTATGCCGTCCCCATCTGGACACCGCAACTGAGTGACACTAACTGGAAGCATCTTCAAGCCTGTCAAAACGCGGACATAAGGACCATCACCGGATATCATCTGATGTCACAAGCTGATCATCTCCATGCTGAGACGAAGTTACTTCCAGTAATGGACCATAATACCAAGCTCTCCAAGCAGTTCCTTATAGCTTGTCACCTCCACGACCACCCTAATCATCCGCTGACGATGTTACCACAATTATCCCATTCCATTCGCAAAGGGCTCCAAATCTACAAATTCGACCTCGATGTCTACACGGATCAACAGACAGACCTACACAGATCCACTGAAAAGCATTCATCGCACGACTGTGTCCCAATCTATGGAGAATCTCTGCCCCAATGTGGTCCTCGGAGACCGCCCACCACACATAGCAGACGAAGAACATAGCTTTCCTCGAAGAACAAGAACCACCCTAGCTCAGCTCAGGCCGGTGTCGCTTACTTAACAGCTACAAGAACCGTCTCGACGCCTCCATAGAAGACAAATGCTCTGACTGCGGAAATGGCCTGCACAACACCAAACACCTTTTGAACTGCCCAGCAAAGCCAACCGACTTGCGCCCCGATGCACTTTGGGAACGTCCCATAGACGTGGCTCGATTCCTGAGCCTAGAAACTAATTTGTCCCCAGCGAAACCGTAGCTGCCACGACAACAACAACCAACGCTCCGGCCTGCAGAGTCTTCAAGTTTAACCCGGAGGGGCGACGCAGTAGAGGGCCTCCTCGCCGTAGGTGGCACGCGCAAGTTCAAGTGGTCGTCGACCAATTTAGAGTGCGCAACTGGAGGCAATTAGCTAAAGACCGAGCTAAATAGAGAGACTTGTTGATTGAGACCCAGGTTCCCCCCGAACTGTAGTGTCACTTAAGTAAGTAAGTAAGTAACATTGCAGAAAATTTGAATATTTCCTAAGCTGATACTATTTTATTAATAAATATCTATAAATGGGCAGTGCTTGTAGAACTACAGGAGCCATGTATTTAAGCACGCCGACCTGAAGAAGGATAGTTGGGATGAAATTGCAAAACAGTTGGCAGCCCGCACTCTTTTGCTCAAGACATGTTCTCAAATGATATGTCATAACAGAGTTTTCTTATTCAAAAAAGTCTGAAATATTTTTGACAGTGGCTTGACATTTTTCTTGACAGAAATTATACTCGTATCTAATGGAGACGCGATGTATAGGAAGGTGAAATTCAGAAATTATACCTTTTATCCCAAAGATTACATAATTGGTTACACACTTATAATTGCGAGTGCTTGAACCTAATCCACAATATATCATTTGTACATTGGATGTCATTCAGTCCTATGAACTACATGATATGACCTTTTCAGGTCTGATCTCTAAATGCATCTCGGTAACCTTTCCTAATGGAGATTTACTGTTTCTAATCAAAAATACTACCTGGATACACTGTTAATCGAACAATATTATGCATAAACCTAGGCCTCCCTACCAGTGTCCACCGTGGAATGACTGTCGTTCGCAAACCCACCACCAAATTCGCAATTTCGACAAAATTCCCAAAGTGCAATTATTACGAAAAACACTAACATCAGCTAGTTACGCTCGTTTGGACTTTAGGCACGTTAGAGCTCCAAATTCGTGAATGAGTTCATATTACTCCACTTCCTCACCCACAATGCCTTACCCTAGCAGCCGCCCTGACAAACAAACAAACCCACTCTCCTCCAGGCGCGGGCATTCACCACATTTGTCCCCACACGTTCACATTCCACAAACAATATATTTTTATTTTTTTTTCTTTAAATAATTTTCCACCGATCGACACGTTTGTTGTAAACAGGTAAAATGCATTTAACGATTAAATTACCGAATTAAAAAATACATACGCTCGTCCGGTGTGTGTGCGCCCGAACTGGATTTTTGGATTTTTAGGTTGCACTCTGCACTCACTCATGTGTGTAACCAGAAACCACTGACAACGACGAACGACGACGACAACGAATTTTGATTAATCATCGGGAACACTGCTTGGCAGTCGACACACTAAATTTAATCGATCCTGTTTCGGTCAGATAATTGCTGCAACTGCAACTGGTTTCTGACCGAATTTGGACATGGAACAGGAACTTTTGCCCTCTTAGCCTAAATTGCTCTCGAGTCTGTTGCAGGAAACCTAGCGGGTGACATTGAAGCATGCACTTCTCAGAGTCTTGGTCTTATGACATAATGAAGTCGATTGGCAGGAAGTCGCTGTCAACCCATCCAGACTGAAGCGGAAGAGGTGCCCCTTTGAATCCAATTTATTTGCACTTTTTGGAGCGACGACCATCGATTGGACACTTGCAAAGTGGGCGGCGGATTGCAACCTACGGAGTACACCTATGACACTCTTCCGATAGAATGCACAAAAGGTTCTTGGGAATCTACGATGTTTTTTAGGTCACGGATGACGTGTCACTCGGTTCAAAAACTACAGCTGACAGCGCGAGCCACGATTGATGTCGATAGTAGGTTGTGATTAAGAAGGAAATGCTTGAGTGTGCATCGAATGGGAAGATGGTGCAACTCGGTAGCAATTTGAGTGGAGCTGTGACGGGTTGACATTTTTGGTTTTTATTTATTTTAAAGAGGCTTTCGGCTGCTGTTTGATTATTCATTTTAAGGAGAGTTTGACAGTTGACTCTATTAAAAGCTTCATAATCGGAGTTTGGGTTTTTGAAGTTTAAATGGGTGCCGCGCGCTGACTATTGTAGAGGCTGACACTTGAGAGCGCATTAACCCCAATTCTTATAATGACTGATTTATTTATAAGCGATTTTAATTTACAATTTGAAAGAATATAGTACTTGTGAGGAGGCACCAGACACCAGACAGATAGGTTCTTTGCATAATTACGTGCAAAGTATATTCTTCTTCTTCCTTTTATCAGCGAGGTTATGATCCGAAAATAAGGGATCATAACCCTCCCACTTCACGACATTTCTACTGATCCGCCTGTGGGGTTCGCCTAATTACGTGCAAAGTATATTCTTACCAAATATTTACACAAAATGTGAATAGGTATTGTAGGAAGGATCCTTGGGATTAGTTGAAGCAAGAGTTTAGAATCCAATTTGTCTAAAGTCTTACCTGAAATGAAAAAAAGAAAAGTAAGCGTTAAGTAGAGCAAGATTTACTAAAAATAAAAAAATTAAGAGACTTGGTCCCTCACATAGAGAAGATAATCAAATGAAGAGCTGAATACGCATTGATTTAATAATTTGTTTATTTATGCTCAATACAAGCATTTCTTAACTAATTAAACTTAAACTTTATGATAGAAGCTTACTTAACACTACCACTTAAGACTACTTTAAAGCTGAAGCTAAAAGAATGTAAGCCTTCAGGGGTTAGAGAGGTTATACGTGCAATAAAAACTGCTCCTACTGCAGCGCTGGAGGTTATTCTAAACCTACCTTTACATCTTCATAGATCTTAGATTAGATTTTATTGACTTCTACTTCGTAAAAAAGGAAAGTTGTTACATACAACCTAACCTAGATACATTAGAGATTTTTTTGAGGTAGAAGGGGAGGAAGGCAGAGACTGACCCCTGGAGCACTGCGAATTAAAAAGATCTTTTGTGCTATCCCCTGGTTGATTGATTTTGAATTTGTCAACTAGCTGAAATCAAGTTCATTAATTAAGCTAAGAATAGTTCGAGCTGAAGAAGAGGTGACGTCAGAAGGTGATGTAGCGCCTTTATTAAAGTGCTTTAGCCTAAGTCTGGCTATGGCCGGGCAATCACAGAGCATGTGATGGGCTGTTTCGGTATCTTCAAGACAGATGCGGCACGTATCCGATTGAACACGGCCCATTTTCTTGAGATGGTAGTTGAGAGAAACAAAAAAAAAAAACAAATATTTGGCGCAACAGCTCTTTATTGTAGTTGAGAGAGCAATGTCCAGTTCGAAAGTCAGTAAGGATCTTAGCATTCTGTTTGCTCATCGATAGAATGTCTCTAGTTCTATTTTTTGAGAAGTTAATAAATTCTTGGACTGCCTTATGCCGGGTTGAGCATTCCAGTGAGAGAGCATTTGTTCGCGTTCTCAGCAGAGTAGCTCTATTTTAATCTGGCTGTCTAATCTATATTTAATCTGACCGCAGAAAGGTTCAGGTCCAATGTAAGGAGATTGGGCACCTAGTCTGGCAAGCTTATCAGCCGCTTCATTACCAGGGATACCTTTGTGACCGGGGACCCACATTAGTGTGATATTATTGTGTGCAGCAAGCTGCAAAAGCGTCTGGAGACAATTCCAAACCAGCTTAGACTTATAGTCAAAGGAAGTGAGAGCCTTGAGTGCTGCTTGGCTATCTGACATAATATTAATATGTGATCTTCGGAGGTTTCGTCTAATGCATTCTCTGGCGCAGAGCTCGATGGCATAGACCTCTGCTTGAAAGATAGTAGTGGATTGACCTAGTGGTGTAAAGAGTTTGTAGTTGGGGCCAAAGATACCAGCTCCAATCACATTTAACATTTTTCAACCACCAGTGTACCAATTGATTTGAGATCTTGATTGGGGGATTTGAGGATAATCCCAGTAGCTGCGGTCAGGTATGTTTACTGTGAAGTGGTGATTGAGGTGGATTCTTTTGGGAATGAAGTCTGAGATGCATACTGCTGGACAAGTAAGTAGTGGAATTTTCTCAAGGATCTTCATGTGGCCAACTAATTCGGAATTTGTATAGTTGCATAAAAGGTGAAGCTTTAGAGTACTGGCAGCCGCAGTCTTCATTAGAGATTACAGGTCTAATTGGATTTGGCTTTAGGCCGTCTACCAGTTTAACAAAATAAATTGACTAAAGGTCTGGCCAATGAGTCATATAATGCAAGTTGATCAGTTCTCCTCTTATTTTAAAAATGCTCCTTATCATCTCAGTTGAGTTGGAGTTTAAAATGTAAGTTCTATCTTGTAGGTTATATTTCAAACTGCAATAGAAGGTAGATTGACTGGTTTGATTGGCATTGGCTATGTACTTATCGTATGTCATATTTGCAGTTCTTTCTAGTAGGGTGTTAAATTGTTTCCTTATGGATGAGTACTCCATATCTGGTGTTACTTTGAAATTCAAGCTGCAGCTAGGCGCTAGAATTTCCCCGTCTGAGACAAAACTTGCCTTTGATAATAATAGAACTTGGGATAATATTAGTCCGGCAATCTTTCTTGGTTCATAGCCATAATTTTCGCAACACAATCAAAATACATTTTCAAACTGTCCAGGAAGTGGGGAGTTTTCCCGTTCTCCAGATGCAACATATACGAGGGCAAGGTGAAAAGTTCTCGGCCTGACGCAGAGATAGTGTTCCAATCAGCAACAATTTATGTTTCCTGCCTGGGTGCACTTCTCATTTGTTCGTATCACAAGTTTCAACTTGTTCTCTCAAGTAGTTTGTTTACACGAATTTTTGCAGTAGACGCCTTGCGTGTTTTTCGTGAAAATGGACAAACTTGAATATCGTGCGGTCATAAAATTCTTCGTTTTGGATGGGTTAACCCCTAAGGAAATTCATCCAAAGTTGACAAAAGTTTACGGGGACTCTGCTCCTTCCATGTCAATCGTTAAAAAGTGGGCAGCTGAATTTAAACGTGGTCGTGGTCTTCGTCCCTCGAAGATGACCCACGTGAAGGACGGCTAAAAACCGCAACCACACCCGAAACCATCGAAAAAGTGCATGATATCGTATTGGACTTGGACGATAGGCAAGTGAAGGTGAGTGAGATAGCTCAGGCTGTGTGTATATCGGAAGAGAGGGTGCGAAACATCTTGCACAAAAACTTAGGGATGCGAAAGTTCTGCGCAAGACGGGTGCCGCATTTGCTGAATGCCGATCAAAAGCAAATGTGCAAACATTTTTCGCGGCAATCTTTGGACCGATTCAATAGGGATCCGACCGATTTTGTGCGGCGATTTGTTACCATGGATGTGACATGGGTCCACCACTACACACCATAAACGAAACAGCAGTCGAAGCAGTGGGTGGAAGCCTGTGGTTCAGCGCCAAAGAAAGCGAAGTCGATCGCATTTGCAGGAAAGGTCATGGCCAGTGTGTTTTGGGATGCGAAAGGGATCCTGTTAATTGATTACCTTGAGAAAGGCAGAACAATTACAGGCGAATATTACTCCAACCTTCTTGACCAGCTGGATACCAAATCATCTTTCACCAGGAGAATGCACCTGTACACAAATGTGCGTTGGCGGTGGGAAAACTGTGGGATTTGGGGTACGATTTGCTCGGCTATCCCCCCTTTCACCTAATTTGGCACTCTCAGACTTCCATCTGTTCCCAAACTTGAAGAAATTTGTTTCTGGGAAGCGCTTCGCATCCAATGCAGAAGTTGAGAGGGCCGTAGATGAATATTTTCACAGCCATCCAGACTTTCACTTCCGAGAAAGAATACTGATGTTGGAGAAAGGCTGGACTAAGTGTGCTGAAGTCAAGGGAGATTATGTAGAAAAATAAATTCATTTTTTAACTGAAAATCGCAGTCATTCATTATCAGGCCGAGAACTTTTCACCTTGCCCTCGAACTTAGGCAGGTAAAAATTCGTTTGATGTATCAACGTAGAAATTTTACGACTTCCTCAAAGGAGCAATATCCCCATACTTGACCTCCATATAAAAGTATAGACTTAGCAGTTGCGCTAAATATGTTCTGCTTTGCGCTTTGCTTTATGTACTTGTTTTTCATGCAGCGATTCCAAATTGCACAGATTGCACGCTTGGCTTCTGACAATTTAAAGTACTCGTAAGATGTTTGTTCATATTCAAGTTTGCTGAGATCAGAACACCCAGACATTTGTACTGGCGTACGATTTCTATGTCCTCTCCCTGATAGCTTCATTTTTCACTTCTAGAATATTTGCCGCCCCCGTTTCTAAGAATCAACATTTTTGATTTTTCAAGATGTACAAAGACATTCCAGGTTTTACAGTGTTCGTCGAGTCTGTTTATCATAATTTGTAATCGTTTCACAGAATCGGCCGTACAGAGTCGTCTATCCGGGGTGGATTCGAAAACTTTCTTAGCGGAAACGTTGGGCTCCATCCGCTTTAAATGACTCAGCCATCTTAGTCGCTGTATGTGAACTCTTCTGGCTAAGTCGATGTCCCTGTACAGACCGTATAGCTCGGCATTGTACCTTCTCCTCCACTCACCGTCTATGCAGACGGGACCAAAGATCACTCGAAGAACTTTTCTCTCGAAATAACCAAGGGCATCCTCATCCGGGCTTGTCAAAGCCTATGCCTCTGCGCCATACAGCAGGACTGGGATGATTAATGTCTTATAAAGAGTTACCTTAGTAGTTCGAGATAGGGCTTTGCTACTCAATTGCCGTCTTAGCCCATAGAAACAACGATTGGCAAGAGTAATTCTTCGTGTGATCTCCCTACTGATGTCATTTGCGGAGTTCACCATAGAGCCTAGGTAGACAAAATCCTTTACTACCTCAAAATTATATCTGTCTATTATGGCGTTCTGTCCAAGACGCCGATATTGGGTGTCCCTTTTTGTAGACAGCATATATTTTGTTTTGCTTTCATTGACCGCTAGACCCATCTTTGCTGCCTCGATCTCAATGCTCGTTAATGCCTAATTGACAGCCCACTGAGTTCTTCCGATTATGTCAATGCTATCGGCATAAACGAGTAGTTGTACAGACTTGTAAAAGATTAAACCTCCGGTGTTGGCTTGTGAGTTTCGTACAATTCTCTCAAGTACTACATTAAAGAGATCGCATGATAGCGCGTCACATTGTCTAAGACCTTTCCTGACATCGAACGGTTCGGTGATGTTCTTACCGACTTTGATGGAGCAGCGAGGGTTCTCCATCGTCATTCTACACAAACGGAGGAGCTTGGCAGGGATGCCAAGACTAGACATGGCTCTGTATACCTCGTCTCTATACACGCTACTATCATAGGCAACTTTGAAATCGATAAAGAGGTGGTGCGTATCGATTTTATATTCATTGGTTTTTTCCAAGATCTGCCGTAGTGTGAATATTTGGTCAATAGTGGACTTTCCCGGCCTGAAACCGCACTAATAAGGACCTATCAGGTTGTTGACGATCGGGTTTAGGCGTTCACATAATACGGCAGACAGAATCTTATACCTCTGTAATTGGCGCAGTTCAGAGGGTCTCCTTTCTTCAGGATCGGGCAAACGATGCTGAGGTTCTATTCATCGGGCATACTTTCGTCCCACCAGATTTTACAGATGAGCTGGTGCATGCTCCTTACCAACTCATCTCCTCCTGCCTTGAAAAGTTCAGCGGCAAGGCCGTCGGCTCCAGCAGCTTTGTTGGATTTGAGTTTAGATATCGCTATCCTCACTTTATTCTGATCGGGTTGACGGAAATCTTGACTGTCATCGTCACTGTTGAATGGCTCATCCTGCCTGACAGCGGAATATTGGTCATCATCGCCGTTTAACAGTCTACAGAAGTGCTCCTCCCATATCCTCAGTACCGACTGCGATTCTACTACTATTTTACCATTTTGGTCCCCGCAGGCTTCTGTTCTGGCTTTGAAACCCTGGCATGTTCTTTTTACCTTTTGGTAAAATTTTCGAACATTATTCCTACAATAAAGACTCTCAAGCTCCTCGATCGAGCGCTTCTCATGCTCCTTTTTCTTCTTTCTGAGAAGTCGATGTTCCTCTTTTCTCCTCCGCTTGTAGAGCTCGCGAGCAGCTCTAGTCCTTTCTATACAGTGTCGCTTTGTACGCCCTCTGTTTTGCTGCATGTGCTTGCCGGCATTCCTCATCAAACCAGGGGTTTTGTTGTGGTGGCCGAGAGAAACCCAGTATATCAGAGGCAGCATCTCTGATGGCTTGTTGGCAACGTTACCACTGGTCTTCCGCATTTACTGCTGGCGGCATAGGACTTAGATTAAGATTAAAAGAAGCTCGATCGGCAAAGGCTCTGGTGGTGTCTTGCGATTGTAGGCTCAAATTTCCTCACAGTATTTCGTTGATTTCGCTCCGTTCTAGTTATCCGCATTCATACCCTGGGTACAACTAGGTAGTGTTCCGAGTCCACGTTGGCTCCTCGGAAAATCCGGACACCCAGAATGCTGGAAGAGTGACTAGCGTCGATCGCAATTTTTTTTTTTTTTTTTTTCCGAGGGTAGGTGAAAATCTTCAACAAGACACTATGAGGATCGACAGCGCGTGCTCATAGTAGTGTGGGATTCTTACCCACTAAAAAACCTCCCTTCAAAACAGACTTGTTTTTATTTTTACTACAACTAAGTATTCGACTTATCAAGTAGTTTTCGTTTCGCGAAATAATGACGTTTTGCAGGTACCTTCCCATTAGAAGTTCCTGCCAGCTCCGCAGTTTAGACGCGGTTACTTATCGCGCTAGGTCTAAAGGTTTGGTTCTTTGTAGACGGCGCAGTAAATTTCTTTCTTCCAAAAGTTGAAGGACTGTAATATTTACGTGACTTTCTAGTCGACTTTTATGCTTTCTCGCGTAGTTTTTAATTTCGTCTTCGATTGTTTTAATGCCAAGGTCTCTGTGGATATCGCTATTTCTGATATACCATGGCGCATTTACAATACCTCTTAGCACTTTGTTTTCAAAAGTTTGTAAAATTTTAATATTACTTACTTTGGTACAACCCCAGAGTTGTATACCATATGTCCATACAGGCTTTAGCACTTGCTTATATAAAAGCAGTTTGTTATATATATTAAGCTTGGAATATTTTCCAAGTAACCAATACATTTCTCGATATTTGTTATCTAGTTCTTTGCGTTTTTTCTTAACGTGCGTTTTCCATTTCAGCTTTGTATCAAGTGTCATTCCAAGATACTTAGCCTCGTTTGCAAACGGGATTTGAACCGAGTTTGAAAAGATCGGCAAATTATTTATTTTTTTATAAGTAAAATTTACATGAACAGATTTGGTCTCGTTGAGTGCGATTCGCCAAATCTTTGTCCAGTCATTTACTCTATTCAAAGCTTCTTGCAGTTTTTCTGTAGTATCTTCGACCGTTTTACCTACTGTCAAGATAGCAGTGTCGTCGGCAAATGTAGCTAGCTCAGTGCCTTCTACTTGCGGTATATCACGAGTGTATAATAGATATAAGACTGGACCAAGAACGCTTCCTTGCGGCACCCCAGCCATTATTTCCTTAAAATCCGAATATTCGTTTCCACATTTGACGCGGAATAGTCTATTCGTAAGGTAGTTCTTCAAAATATTATATAGGTGCTCTGGCAGAACTTGTCGTAATTTAAACTTTAAGCCTTCGTGCCAGACCTTGTCAAAGGCTTGAGAGACGTCAAGGAATACGCTTGAACAAATCTTTTTTTCTTCAAGCGACTTTTCGATTACATGTGTTATTCGATGTACTTGTTCAACTGTAGAATGCTTACTTCTAAATCCGAATTGATGATCAGGGATGAGATGCCCTTCTTCTATAACCGGCTGTATTCGCCTAACCAATATTCTCTCGAACACTTTGGATATAATTGGAAGAAGCGAAATCGGTCTATAAGAGGTTTTTTCATTCGGCGGTTTTCCGGGCTTAAGGACCATTATAACTTCGGCGACTTTCCATTGACTGGGAACATATTCTAGTCTAATCGCGGCGTTTATAATGAACAGAAGCTTAATTAGAGCTTTTCTTGGTAGTGCTTTAAGAACCTCTCCCGTAATTAGGTCGTATCCAGGAGCTTTCTTAGGTTTAAGTTTCTTTATTTCTTCCTTAAGTTCGGTAAGCGTTGCATTTCTTATTACGCTATTGTCTATATACGACGTATTTATATTTTCAATAAGAGCTTGTCCATCAAACGGTTTGAAAGTTTCTTCCAGGTGGGCGGCAAAAACTTGCGCTTTCTCTTTATCATGCCTCGCCCATTCGTCTTGATTTTTCCTAATTGGCGCGGCTTGAATTTGAGGTTTTTTAATACCTTTTATAGCCTTCCAAAGCGAATAGTTAGAATCTTTTTCTGCCGTTAAGCTTTCTAGGTAAGTTTGTATTTCATTATTCTTAAGGTCTTTAATAGATCTTTTTAGTGAGTTGCACAAACGGTTAAGATGTGCTTTATGTTGCGGAGCCCGAGTTTGTTGCCATCTTTTACGCGCTTTTCTCTTCTCCTTAATCATCTCTTTTATTTCCCGCGGATAAATTTTAATGTAACTGGCCGGGGTTCTCTTTAGTTTGGGAGTATTCTTCCACGCGGCATCCTGTAAGATTTCGACGAAGCGATCTACTTCAACTTCAAGTTCATAGGGCGATTTAAGTGATACGCTCAGCTCAATATTTGCTTCAATATCTTTTTTAAAGCCGTCCCAATTAGTTTTCGCGCCAGTTAATCTGGCCGGTCCTACTTTTTTAATCAAAGCTTCGCTTATCGTCATAATGATTGGAGAATGATCAGAGGAGAGATCAAAGCTTTCTTCAACTTTTATACAGTTGCCAGATATTCCTTTAACAACAAAGAAATCAATCAGATCTGGTATCTTATTTCTGTCAGTTGGCCAATATGTTGGTTTACCCGTCGAGTAAAAATCACAACTGAATTGCATACCCGCATTATAAAGCTTTCTACCTTTCTGAGAGGCGTACCTTGAGCCCCAGAAGGGGTGTTTCGCGTTGAAGTCACCACCAATAATAAAATTTGGTTTAAGGAAGTTGAAGATATTTGTGAAATCACTTTCTTCAAGTTTACATCGCAGTGAACAATATATAGACGAAATGTTGAAAGCAAAATGTCTATTTCTAACGCGTACCGTGCTTACTTGCATTGCTTCTAATTCAATTTTTATTTCCGCTGAGTGTTCGATATTTTCTTTTATAAACAAAGATGATCCGCCTCTGGCTCTTTCCGATGGGTGAAAGGCGTGATACCCGCTATATCCCCTTATCTTAATATTCGATTGCTTTGTCAGATGAGTTTCACAGACCAAGCATATATCAATATCTTTCTCTCGCATAAATATTTCTAACTCGTCGAGTCTTTGTATGAGCCCGTTAGCGTTCCAAGTAAGAATTTTAAGCGTTTCTTTCATATTCTGGTTGAAGTGCGCGTGTTATGAATGTTGTTTTCTAGTGCAACTAGTCTCTCGAAAATTAGTTTATTTGTTTTGCATTGCTCTTCAAGTTTCGCAAGAATTAGGGAAAAAACATTGGATACATGATCTTCTGAACTACCTCTATCACTATTTTTCAATGTCGCAACTTGAGAAGGAGTCTTTACATTAAAGTTTGGACGGTTTCTTGCTTTGATCTCCCGTGAGTTGTCGGTCGTGTACGTACCCTTAACTGTCTTCGCCGCTTGAGCATAAGACTGCACGCCAATATTCGGAGATTTTGCTTCTGTTACCTTATCTCTATTACTTTCGGATTTTTTATCATTAACCGATCTTAAGTTAATATTGACGGACTTTCTATCTTTCGCTGCTTTTTTCGTAGCTATTTTGGGTCTGTTCTTGATTGGTTTCATATTCGGACGCATCGAATTTTTTAGCGTATCGCGGCGTTTTTGAAGCTCTTTCGCCACTTCGCAACCTCGATAGTTCGCAGGATGTTTTCCTTTGCAATTTATACAAGTGGCTGGGGTTTGCTTATTTAGGTGACACTCTTCCGAGAGATGTTTACCTGCGCATTTGACGCATCGCGGCTCTTTCTGGCAGTAAGTCTGCGTGTGATTGAAGCCTTGACAGCGCTTACACTGCGGGATCGATCTGGAGGTCTTACGCATGGGTTCGATTTTGACCACGATGTTTAGAATAGTCTTGATACCATATATAATATCTTTATTTTCGTCTTTATCAAAACTAAGCATGAATAGTGGAAGACCGCGCTTTACCAATTTTTCATGATCTCCCTCCGACTGTTGCTTCTCCTTCTTGATAATATTGACGGCATCAAGAATTTTAAAGCCTTTGTCTTGAAGGTCGTGCATTACATCTTCTTTAGTGCACGAGGGGTGGAGTCCCCTTGCTACAACACGCAGTGGTCTTTCTAACTTATTTTCATAAGTATACCACTGAATCTTTTCGGCATTCAATTTTTTAGATACTGATCGGTAACCGTCGGCATCATCGACATTGATTTTCCACGTATTGTTTCGCAGAGATGTCACCTTAAACTTCGAAGCCAGAGTTTCTTTAAGGAGGCAATGCAACTTATTATAGTCCGTAATTCCAACGACGTTTATCGGTGGCGGAGGACGTAATTTTGGTTGTTGTTGCTTTTCTTGCATCTCCTTGCGCTTTTCATCTTTTTGTGGCTCGACTTCCGGTGAGGAACCAGCTTTTCGTTTTTTGCTAGGTCGTTTCTTTTCGACCCAATTCGTTTCGCGTGTTAGCTCTTCTTCATCCGTCTGGTATTCGCGACTAGGTGAGCGATGTGAGCTAACTGTATTTTCTTTTTGTAGGTACGTGTTTTTTAGGGCATTATTTTCTTGCCTGAGTAAATCTACCTCTTTCTTGAGCTCACGATAGAGTAGCTCCATTTCGCTAAGCTTGGTACGGAGTACGTCGTTTTCCTCCTCAATGCTTTTAGATTTCGCTGAGTCCCGTTTTTCACGCGTTTGCGCTTCCGGCGGACTTCTTTTTCCGGAGACGTTCGATCTTGTTGGTGGAGATCGAGATACCCTTGTACTTTTTGAGAAGGGATTTATAAGGTGCAATAAATGGCTCTCCCCAGAATCCGTAGAGCCGACCTCCGAAGAGGGTGGATTTTCCAGTTTACCTGGACTGCCACCTGGGGTATTTAAATCTTTTGTTTTGTTCATTGCATGTTTTTTGTATACGCCATACTCGGTATACGGAGGGTGGATTTTAGTCGCCTCTTACGACAGGCATGCCTACCTCGGGTATATTCTAACCCCTACCCGAAGGGGGTAAGCGTCGATCGCAATGTGATCGATTTGGTTGACAGTTTTTCCATCAAAGGAGAGCCATATTCCCTTGTGAATATCGAGACGTGGGAACCGCGTACTAGCTACGACAAAGCTTCGTTCCGCCGCAAAGTCGACTAGCCTGAGTCCATTGTCCGATGTGATGTCTTGCAGGCTGTGCTTTCGGACCACGCTACTAAAGACGTCCTCTCTTCCTAGCTTTGCGTTAGAATCATCTGGGATCATTTTAACGTCGTGGCTAGGGCATTGCTAATACGTTTTGTCCAAGAGCTGGTAGAAGTCATCCTTGGTCACGTCGTCCATCTTCTCGTGAGGGGCCTGTCTGTCTGTTGTGTGCCTAGGTATGATACCCTCTGCATCGTAGCCATCTGTCGATATTAATGGAAAAGCACATTGCCGAGTTCTTATATGAACAGCCCAATAGGTTGTAGAAATTATCACTAATAATGCTATTCTAATGTTGTTTGTGTCTTCCATTCACAATTTCGAAGAAAATGCCCACCAATTAGCTTTCATTTTACATATCAATGGGTGCCACAGACAGGGCAACAATGCACTTTTTAACCCCAATTTGATTCTTATAAATGCTGGTATGCACTTCGACTTTCTGGAGAATGTTCTTTTGAATTTCTTTTGCCCACGAACTACTTTACTGTCGACCTTTCCATGAAGCTATCCGTTGCTTTGATTTGAAGTTGATAAGTATCTAAAGAAACAATAAACCAAATAATACTTCCCATTGTCACACCATTATTTACCCATTCAATGTGCAATGACACTGACTAATGACATTCAAGACAAAGCATACAAAAAAAAAACCGGATTGACCTTCACTCCATAAACTACATTTATCCGAGAGAAGTTTCTCTTTTTCCAGCCTCCACCTACTCGATGGTGACACTCGACACATATTTCTCCCAGAAAAGCTTATGAAAGTAAAAATGTTAATTTTCCCCCGCCCACACACTAGAAATATTGATAACCAGACTCTGAATCTTTATCTAAGCACTTGCCCCAAGAACCTACGAAAAGAAGTTTTTCTATTCAGCGGAAGAAAAACAAACCCAGAACTCATAGAATACCCACCGACAAAATCGGGTCAAATAGAAGAGAAATCTACTTAAAGCTCCAGATACCATAGAATGCGCAGACGCGCGCACCGCTCAGGGCACTCTTACTTTTCTTCGACGGGAAGAGCAAGAGCTTTATTTTTTTTTTTATTTTTTCATTGACCAAAACCAACACACCAAGAACAGGCGGACAATGAAATTGGACCCTTAATCGGTCTATTGGCTCTTTGGCTGTGGCTTTTGGCTTTCAGCCCAAGCAATTCGGGTCATTTAGATCCAGTTATCAGCTTCTGGTTAGACGAGTAGGCTTCACAAAAATTATAATGACTGTCATTCATTTTTTTCTTGTTCTCTCTTCGAGGAGAAGGTCAAAGCAAACAGAGCACAGAAGAGTGTCATTAGAGATCAGTGGCGCGGCGGGTCCAAGAGGTGGGCTTGGATGATACATTTTTTTTTTTTCTATATTTTGATCAAAGTGATTTCTTAGAATTTAATTTGATTTTAAATGCCAGGGCCGTGAGAGATAGGTATACGTTGGTCAAAAGGAATTTGTTTTGGCAAAGTTATCAGTTGGTTGGGATCTGCTTTAGAACGTCGCGGTCGTCAGAATGTGAGAATTCAAGGTGAGAATGCCTCACAGTAGATCTTTTGAACTGAAGCCGTTTAGTGGTGAAACTTGGTAAGGGTAAGGAAAGATATTTAATCGACACTGGGATTCTTTAACGCAATTAAGCTTGATTACGATATACTATAAGAAATTCGAGATGTTTGGCTGTAGACCCTTTTTGCCGACCATCGTTCCCTCTAAGGTTTGCAGGGAAAATGGGTAAAGAATACCTTGCACCTGTCGGAGAGACAAACGATTTAGTTTCAGTGCAGGTGGCTGCAAAATTGCTCGTTCAAAGCGATTTTTAATTGCAAGACTATGGGAGAGTCAATTCCATTGAATTGGCGATGGTGACGATGTTTTATGCTGTTCAAGGTGAAAAGATGTTTAATGGCCATTAAGGCGGACATGGTACTTCAAGGTGTTCTAGGGTTGGCAGCATGAAAGTTGATTAGCGACATTGAAGGTAACCAAGGGTTCTTTTTCAAAAGCTGTGGTTAGATAAGTCTAGGTTAGTGGGTGCCCTTGGCATTAGGAAAAAAACTCATGCAAACTATCCAATATAAAAAACTATAAAAAAAACTATCCAATATGCTGGTCGAATTCAGAACAAAGATGAGAAAGCTTTTTAACAAAGCAAAGCGTGACGGAGATTGGCAAACATACACCAAAGAATTAACAAGATACAACTCGGAAATTAGGAAAGCTAAACGAAATACTCGTAACTTCAGAGCATTCTGTGAGAACATAGCGTCAACCTCTGCAGCGGCCAGATTAAATAAGGCACTGTCTAAGGAGAAAGCAGGCACATTGTGCTCCCTGAAAAAGGATGGCAGAAGACCGGATCGATGAGCGTACAGCAATTAAGGCTCGGATTGCAGCAGACTCAGCAGTAGAAAGAACCGAGCTAGAGGCCCAATACCGTGCGAAGAAGAAAGAAGTGCAGCATAGTGTGAGACGTGACAAACGTCAGTACATCAACTCACTGGCCTCAAGGGCTGAAGAAGCAGCGAGCAGGTGCGACAGTAGGACTCTTTATAGCATCACTAAGGAGCTGCCTGGTGGTTGGAACTCCAAACAATACCCAGTGAAGAGCCTAGACGGTAACCTTCTGCTCTCGGATGAGAACCATCTCACTAGATGGAGAGAATATTTTGCTACAGTGCTAAGCCACTTAGACGATGGCGGTATGATCTTGAATTCGAATGAGCAGGTCGAAGCAACAAATTCCCGAATTCGCACCGTACCTCCCAGTAAAACCGAAATAATAACAGCAATCAAGTCCCTCAAGAAGAACAAGGCGGTGGGTATTGACGGCATCTCTGCCGAGCTATTTGCTATCGAATTGCAGCAGTGCGCAGTTGGAGAGTAGCTATCACAAGATGATGATCTCATACTATCGCCACATCTGCCACTCGCCTGTTTCGGACGTCCAGGAGACTACTTCTAGAGAATCATTCTTACCAACCGCTATTTCTATCAAATAAGAACTTGAAGTCCAACTGCGTATAGATGGATGAAACTGGTCTTGGAATCTTCGTATGGTTCTATCTGCCTTGACGGAGAAGTGAGGATTTAACGAACTGATGGACTGCAGTAACTGGACAGGTATATGTGTTCTTCCAGCTGTAGCCAAAGTAAAGCTAGAATAATTCTAGAACGAATTAAAGAACATTTGGATTCAACTCTCGATGCCGAACAGGCAGGCTTTCGCGCTGGATCCTCCTGCAACGGCCACATATACACCTTACGAATCATAATCGAACAATGCGTTGAGTATAGGTCTCCGCTACATTTACTGTTTATCGACTCCGAGAAGGCTTTCGACAGCTTAAATCGAGATGCTATCTGGTTGGCCTTGCGCAGGAGAGGCATTCCAGAGAAACTTATAGCTATTATCAAGGCTACATACGAGGGTGGCAAGTGTCACGTCGTGCACAATGGTAAGGTGTCGAAGGATTTTGAAGTCCAAAGTGGAGTACGTCAAGGGTGCATACAGTCCCCACTATTGTTCTTGGTGGTTATCAGCGATGTACTCCGTGCAGCATTGACGGAAGCTAATTATGGAATTCGTTGGACGATGACACCTTACCTTAAGCACCTAGATTACGCTGACGACGTTTGTCTACTTTCACATCGGATAATGGATCTTCATTTAATGGCCCAGAATCTAGAAGCTGAGGCAAACAAAGTGGGGCTAAAAATAAACACAGCCAAATCAAAAACCCTGAGCACTTCTAATACCCGCGCTCAACTTAACATTGCCGGACAGGAAGTCGAGAAAGTTGATAACTTTCTATATTTAGGAAGCGTCGTCTCGGCTAATCGCGGTGGCACCGAACTGGATGTGTGCAGCAAAATCGGGAAGGCTAAAGCTGCGTTCGGAATGCTGTCCAAAATCTGGAGAAGCAATGTTATCAGCTTAAGAACCAAGCTACGACTGTTCCGCTCCAACGTAGAATCAGTGCTGCTTTATGGGTGCAGTACCTGGAAGGTGGACACCATTAACACACACAAGCTGCAAGTCTTCGTAAACAAGTGCTTAAGAATCATCTTGAGGATTTTTCGGCCGAACCGCATCTCCAACGAACAACTTTATCTGAGAACTGGCCAAGAACCTATAAGCATTACTATGCGAAGAAGAAAATGGCAATGGATTGGAAACACCCTACGGCGCGAAGACAAATCCATTGCGAAATACGCCATGCAGTGGTATCCGCTCACCCAGGCAGGCAGAATAGCGGGGCGCCCTAGGCAAACGTGGCGCAGAACAGTTGAGGAGGAATCGAGCTCTTTAGGAATGATTTGGAGGCAGCTCAAACGCGTTGCAGAACTTCGAACAAGATGGCGCGCAGGCGTTTGACGCCCTATGCCCCCCGAGGGGTTAAAGGATATAAGTAAGTAAGTAAGGTATAGTACCGTGGTAGTGCAATGAACCACCTGCGTCTGAGTGCTTTAGTGAAGCGTTTCTTACTCGACAAAAAAGAAAAAAAAAAAAAAATGCCGTAATAACTAGGAATTTAGTGACTTCCTCTGAACATAGTCCTAGACGTAAATATGTCCAGAGGTTAAAAAAAATGTATCTCAATGATTCACTACGTTATAGAAAAGATAGGCGAACCCCACAAGCAGATCAGTAGAAATGCGGTGAAGTGGGAGGGTTGTGATCCCTTGTTTTCGGATCATAGCCTCGCTGATAAAAGGAAGAAGAAGAAGATAGAAAAGATTCTAAAACAGCGACTCTTGAGAAACATAACATTTAGGTAAGTTCAACAGTTTTTCTTCCTTTGAATGTAGACACCCATGTTGCTGATAGTTTATAACCGTAGCCGTGTCATGTTGGTATACTTTTCGCTTGACATGACCAATAGCCACACACAAGCCTTCCTCGCCTCTTACAAGTGCATTTTTCACATTTTTAACTCTTCACTCGTCTATATCCACTACTTTACGACTTGTTTGCAATTCCATCTCATTAGCCACCAAATGGCATATGGTCTCTAACTCCTTAGTCGCCGGCTTCAAGAAAAAGATACAATTTCCATTCGTCAATAATCTTACGCGTCCGACGCTGCCCCAGCATCGTTGGTGGCCAAGCCCATCCATTGACATCGTGCGAGTTTCTGGAATACACTCCACCATCTCCTCCACGCGGACAGCTCTCGTTAAACATTTGATTTTATTATTATTATATTCCTGGTAATTGCAAGTGCACCCAAGAAACCAATAAACTGCTCGAAACAATTAAGCGTATCTATGCGATGTGCTGCACTGTTGCAACCAGAAACTTGCTGAAGGCAAGCAAAATGTCAGAACAGAAAATGCAAATTCCTTTCCGATGAACTTATCATGTAAACATCATCACATCACCATACCATCGTCATCTGGACACCACATGTGTTGGATCTTGAGTTGGCAGAAAAGTTTGTCTGTTTGTCTAGATGACTGACATTCCTACGGATAGGTGCAGGCGTTGCAGGGAGTATAACCAGTTCGACTCAGTCAAAGATATCACTTATCCCGCAATTACCAGTGTAATGTGTCCGCCGGAGGAGGCGATGCGTTGTAGGTATCCCTCCCCATCCAGACCAGCTGCATTGGAGTTATTTATAGAAATATGATCTGACACGAACGAAACAAAGAACAACTTAAACAAAAATATACCGCGCGCGGTGTGGCAAATTAGTTTAGTATGCTCGCGTATCTCGAATGCGGAATCCGACCAAGACACGATTAAATCTGCGTACATAATGTCAATCAATAGTAATTATAAATGCGCGTGCGCCAAGGCCCCGAGCGCAGCATTGCGCAGGCGCACCAACAACGAATGGTATGTATCTCTTACTTTTCGAAGCCTGTCATGTGGGTAATAGGCTCACGGCATAGATAGATATACATATCTAGACCTCGGCTAACTGGTGCGGATAAATGTTCTTTTTCCAGATGATTAAATGCGCGCAGCCACAATAATATCATGCAAAGCCAATGGACGACGGTGGTCGATTCTGGTTTAACCTGATTCCGATACTTGCTGGGGCTTAATAAACTGTCATTTTGCGTCAGAGGCTAAGAGAGTGTGCGCCCGTGTGCCAAATGAAGCCTAAAGGGCTCAATAGCAGCTCAAATAAAAGAATAACTAATTCTGGAACAGATAACAGGGCGCAGATTCACGCGTCCCTTTCGCTATGCAATCAATCTCTGGATGGAATGAAAAACACAAAGAAATATCTTTAAGATTGCTTTTAAGAGAATTATAATCTCATAAATTTAAATTAGACAACGAAAGGCATTTATCCATATCCAAACCAGTGTGTGAGTAGTGTGGATGGAGATGGCGAGGGGTATTTGTCGCCGCAAGCCGTTGTGTCGTTGTCAAACGATTCTTAATTAATTTTATCTTTTAATGGAGAAATTTTTATTTAACAAAAAAATAAAATAAAAATAAAACTCGAGAACTTAAAGATTTTAAATTTCAAATTCTGTTCCACCATCAACTGCGGAGAATATTATTATTTTTTATTTGTTTCATCGGTTCATTCACCCAACTGGAGAAGATGATGATGATCTTGCTGATTATACAATATTCGAATCCGAGTCTCGGGAGCATGGAGTAACTGAATGATCGGATGATAAATTGATTGGAACGCCCGTATGCCGGTTTAATATGGATTCCGAATTTGTTCGACACTAATCTGAGATTCTAGGCTTTTGTTTGATCAATTAACATTAGAATTGAGTGGCGGGATGAGTTATGGGTGCTTAGGATTCACTTTGGGAAATGCTTGTCGAAAGGTTCTTCGTGAAAATGGACCTTTTGCCGTATTCAAGTGTGTATCTAAATTGAATTTTGTTTGTCTAAGCTGGGGCTCATGTAGTCACAGTGATTCCTCTTGAAATATTCATGGCCAAGGGCAATGTTCAAACTGAATTAAGTGTCGGTTGAAGTATGTCTTGCAAAATTTACAGATACAATACATCAATTACGTAAAGGGTTTTGCAATACGGACGGGTAGATTTTGAGAGTTCATGGATTTGTCTGTCCGATTAATTGCGAATGCTTGAGTGAACACTACTGTAAAGGCATAATACTGGCCGCAAATTATCGCGGTTGCGAGGTCGCACAGGGATTACAGATGCGACGGAGAAAATCTACAACGCCGTTTGTACGGGGAACGAGTTGCTTAGCAGACTGAGCAGGCTCATAAGCCAGTTGTACAGACTCCTAAGCCGACTGAAAGGACGCTCGAATCAGCATTGCCGACTCTTGAACCTTTATTTTTTTTTTTTCTCCGAGGGTTGGTGAAAAATCTTCCATAGACACTATGAGAATAGCAAGCGCGTGCTCATAGTAGTGTCAGATTTTTACTGACTAAAAAAACACCACCCTTCGATATAAATTTGGTAGATATCGCAACTAAGTATTAACTTATCAAGCAATTTTTCTTTCACGAAATAAAAACGTTTGGCAGGTTACTTTCCACTGAAAGATCCTGCATGTTCCGCAATCTAAACGCGGTTTATCATTATCTCGCCAAGTCGAAGGGTTTCGTCCTTTGTAGTCGGCGCAATAAATTGCTCTCATCCAATATTTGTAGGACTGTATTGTTGACATGTCCGATTAGTCGGTTTCTATGCTTTCTCGCGAAGCTTCTAGTTTCAGCTTCGATTGTCTGAATTCCGAGATCCCTGTGGATATCGTCGTTTCTAATATACCACGGTGCTTGGACAATCTCTCTTAGCACTTTATTTTGAAAAGTTTGTAAAATATTGGCATTTGTTTTCTTGGTACAACCCCAAAGTTGTATACCGTAGGTCCACACCGGCTTTAGCACTTGCTTGTATAAAAGCAGTTTGTTCTCAGTACTGAGCTGGGAATGCTTTCAGTAACCAGTACATTTCGCTATATTTGATTTCGAGTTCTTTACGTTCCATTTTTACGTGCGAATTCCATTTCAGTCTTGCGTCGAGTGTCATTCCCAGGTATTTGGCCTCGTTTGCAAAAGGTATTCGGGCCGAGTTTAGGAAAATTGGCAAGTTATTAGTTTTCTTGTAAGTGAAATTCACGTGAACAGATTTAGATTCGTTGAGGGCAATCCGCCAGTCCCTCGTACATTCATTTACTTTATTTAGCGCGATTTGCAGTTTTTTAGTCGTTTCTTCGATTGTTTTACCTACTGCTAGGATAGCGGTGTCATCGGCAAACGTAGCTAGGATAGTGCCATCTTCTTTCGGTATATCTCGAGTATATAACAGATAGAGAAGCGGCCCAAGAACGCTTCCTTGTGGTACGCCGGCCGAAATTTCTTTGAGCTGCGAGTATTCGTTTCCATGTCTAACACGGAAGAGTCTATTCCCCAGATATGATACTAGAATATCGTATAAGCACACAGGGAGAACTTGTCGTAGTTTGGATTTCAAGCCATCATGCCACACCTTATCAAAGGCCTGCGAGACGTCAAGAAATACGCTTGAGCAAATCTTTTTTTCTTCAAATGCTTTCTCGATTACGTCAGTAATTCTATGAACCTTTATTATCAAACTGGGTGTTCTGTTGTGGCATCGATGCGCGCGTTGCACCCATTTTACGGTTTACATGGTCATCCTTCCCAGTCTACTATTCAACGTTTGGTGGACAAATTCGAGTCGAGCGGTTCAATGAATAATAAGCCAACATCCGTGCGTCAACGAAACGCAAGATATGCCGAAAACATCGCCGCTGTCCCTGAGAGTGTGCAGGAGAACCCGAGGCAGTCAATTCCGCCCCACGCACAAGAACTAGGTCTTTCGCAGACATCAACACGGCAAATTTTGCGTCGGGACTTGGGCCTACATGACCCAGGAGCTGAGGGAAAACGACCATAGGCATCGTCGTGTGTTCGCCGACTGGGCTCTGAAGCAGTTGGAAGCGGACCGCGATTTGAGCAAAAAAAAAATCTTTAGCGACGAAGCTCATTTTTGAATGAACGGATACGTCAACAAGCAAAATTACCAGATTTGGGACGATGTCAATCCACACGAGGTCCATCAAGTGGCAATGTATCCGCAGAAAGTCACTGTTTGATGTGGGTTGTAGGCCGGCTGCATCATCGGTCCGTACTTATTCGAAAACGATGATGGCATTGCTATCACCATCATCGGAGATCGCTACCAATCGATGATAGCCAATTTCTTTTGGCCCAAATTGGATGGTATGGATGTGAACAACAAGTGGTTCCAACAAAACGGCGCTGCGTGCCACAAAGCTGATGTTACAATGGACATTCTGCACGAGCGATTTGAGGGCATGGTTATTTCACACAGAGGCGACCTGAACTGTCCACCGAGATCGCGCGATTTGACCCCGTTAGACTTTTTCTTGTGGGGTTTCCTTAAGTCGCAGATCTATGCCAATAAGCCGCAACGACCGGTGCCCTCAAAGTCAACATAACCCGTGCCATCGCCCGAAATCAGCCTGATATATGCGCCAGAGTCATCGAAAATGGACCTCTCGGATGCGCGCCACCCAGCGAAGCCGCCAATTGAACACTTGATGTCATTGATAAGCCTTTCAAATAAAATGAAAAATTTGTTGATATCTTACACACAACTTGTTTCATTCAATTTTAACGTCTACCCGTCCCTATTGGAAAACCCTTCATAACTTCAGGAACAATCCCCTTCTTCACTTCTACGAAGAAACTGTAGTAGTAGTTTTCGTCAGCCGGCAATCCGCAATTTTCTATAAGCTTTTGCCTCACTAAAATTGTTCAATATCAACATGTTAGCTGCAGTTTTTCGGTTAATGCCTTTATTTTGTGCAGTTATTGGTTCGATAGAAAGATCTTTCGACTAGGACAGGCAAAAAGTGAATTTAAAGATCATAACACCTCGCAAAAAGGGCATTCAATTCCCTTGAAGGGCTTTCTAGAAAAATGTACGTCTAAAAAGAAGAAAATTGTATCCATATTATCTATTTAGCTTTCCCCTAAGAAGTCGGTATGTTCAATAACTGAAAATGTTTAACATTACCCACTTCTCTTGTTACACGGACATATCGTAAGGGAACAACTTACCGCAGATCCAACGACTAGAGAAACGTAGTGGAGGTAACAAAAACAGCTGCTCTACATAACTTGGCAGGAATTAATGGATTTCAACCGCTTTCATAGCTCTAAGAAACCTCGTGAAGCTAGTCTTCATACCTTTCAGAAACTCTGATCAAAAAGTTCTGTGAATACCACTTCAACACCATTGAAAGGTCAAATATAAGGAACTCATCCCAGACGCCCTTGACTTCCTCTTCTTCCGCCTTTCCTATCACTGCAGCGTTTCCAGGTCAAAATATGGCAATAAAGGAAGCCATGTTGTGGCTAAGGTATAATGTGATATCTAATCCGGATATCACCATTTTTACTGACAGTCAATCTGCGATCAATCTTTGAAATCTGTCACGTTCAACTCAAAAACTGCCCTAAGTTGTCAGTCGTTTCAGTGAAGTGAAATAACTACTTAAACATGATGATATCAACGTAACCATCCGATGATGTGCAGACAGCTCCAACTGCCTTATTACACAGAAAAGGTCGTTCATTGGGATTATAGTAGTGTCATTACGCGGCATTGCATTATTGGCAGGCATGCCATCAGGCTAACTCTCATCGCAAATGGTTTCTGTAGAAGGTGTATGGACAAGGAAGAGGAGCATATCATACAACACCTCCCTTGCACATGTCAAGCTCTCTTCGCTCCTAGAAGATTGCACTTCTTGAACAATTTAGGTGAATTGCCTAATGCCAACATCAGCAGCCTGCACCTGTTTAGGACAATTTTCAGTTGGTCCTAAGGGTAGTGCTTTCTGAGGATCATATATCCACGTGGTACTACTAAACTATTATTACTATATAAACTATTCGTGGCCTTAGTGTGGCTACGCCTTAAGCAGCCTACCACCCTAAACTCACCTAAATGCAACATTAAAGTGACTATTCCTTCTTTTTATGTTAACTTTCGTCTAGTTTAACTCTTTTATACAATTGCACAATGCAAGTTGGAAATGAAAAGAAGAGATGAGAAAGAGTTATTTGGATTGAAGCTTAGGTGATATTAGGTTTCAGTACATGCTTACTGGATAGGTGGTGTCCGAACTAGTCGGAGGAATTGGCTATGATCTTTGCATTCGCTTCTGATTTCTAGTATTTGTTTCGAGCAAGTGTTACTCCAAGTGGTGATAGATTTAATTTTTTTATTAGCGCACTAAAATGGGTATGTTTGGTAGCTGAGCCGAGAATCAAGTATATACCCAGTAAGCGAACACATTGCCACTACATCATGCGCACTTTTGCTCACAGAAGAGGTACGATAGTCTCGTGGTTTTCTAACAAGGGAAATTTCGAGAAAAGGTTCAGTAACGGTATTTCGAAAAGAACCTACTGGACGAATCACAAGCTCAAAAGAAGTCGTCCTTTTGCACCGAGGATGCCGGATCCAAAGTCGGCCAGCTGGTGTATTCTGAGAACCCACAGTTGCTTCATTGAGATCGAAAACTAATTAAGTGGATCAAGTCAAGATTACCTATATCACTCGGGCCTGCAGCCTTCATCTTCTTTTTCGGGGAGGTTATGATCTGAATTCAATTGATCATAGCCCTCCCACTTTACTGGATTTCTACTGATCCACCTCTGGGGTTCGCCTTGGCTTGCAGTTTAAATAAAGTGTGACAAGTGTGGCAAGACTTCAAGACGCAATGAACTGGGACATAAACAGCCAACGTCGCCATTTGGGCGTATCATTAGCCATTGGGTAGTATCAATTTTAAGTACTGGATATCACGTTGGTAGATGAATCCGTTGACAGAGATCGTCTCAAGGTGGACTCAAGGTGGTGTTATATCGCCTCTTCTATGGCTTATGAAAATAAGCAAAATCCTGTAAAGACTTGACAGAGATGGTATTAAAATAGTTACAGATGAGGATGACGTGGTCATGTTAGTGTTGGGTATGTTTCCTTCCATGACTTGTGAGATCATATAAAGTACATTGGACAAGGCAGGCACGTGGGACACAAGTCGTGGACCTAATGTTAATTCAAACAACGCTGAACCAGAATACCAGCCTCCACGCCTCAAAGGCAGTTGATTATTCTGCTATTTGTCCTCCAGCGCTAGATACATGGGGGTCATACTAGATTCAAGGTTTAACTAGAAGCTAAACATAGAACAGCGCGTGATGAGCGCAGTAAGACTTCTGGTAAGAAGTGGGGACTTCGTACATTGTACACTGCAGTAATACGCCCAATCTTTACCCATGGGCCACTAGTTTGATGGCCTGCTTTAGACAAAGATAACCGCTTTAGGCACTACGAATGCCATTTGGTCATGTACGACCGAAGCTCTGAATGTGCTCCTGCATTTGTTACCACTTGACCTCCACATGAGACACATTTTAACGTGCCTCGCGGTCAGGGTGTTGGTCAGCTTAACCCTACGGACGCAGTAAAATTATAGATTCGCTAGCTGGAGAACTGGACGACTGACTCTGACCGACTACACTACAATAAAACTGAATTTCGAGAATAAGTTTATGATCCATTTTCCGTCCATGGCAGATTGGAAAAAAGGTGAAGGGTTCTTCTTAGAAACACTAGAAATATAAAAATCATCCTGTCTCTATGATCCTTCCATCGTCTTCCAGGCGGAAGTTCTGGTAATACGTGAGGCACGACGAACAATAAAACACAACTCTACACCCAAAGAGAGTATCGCCATCTTCATTAAGAATAAGGCTGCTTTCAAGGCCCTAGTTTCAGCTACATCACCCTCAAAACTGGTGGAGCAATGTAAACAGGAACTCTCCTTGTTAGCATCAAAGATGAGAATCAATTTTCTCTGAATGCTCGGTCATAGCAACATATAGTGGAATGAGACGAGATAATCTACGTTCTATTGCGAGTCGGCAAGAGGGAAAATCTCTCCACACTTTCTATAAATAGCTAACGAAAGATGGAAAGGGGTTGCAGAACTGTATCCTTTCTAAGCAGATTTGCCCAAATGACAACTGACACAGAATCTAGGACAGACGCCTCAAGAATTGTAGCGATTAGCACAGGTCACTGGCCCGTAGGGACGCACAGTTCTAGACTGGGCATTTCTCTTAAAAATTCGTATTTAATCGTTGAGTAGAGGCTGCTAATGGTTCCTAGCTGCTGCATCTGCTTCTAATCATCGTTAGACGACATCAAAAACTGAAATTTCTTCAAGAATATAGGAAACACACTCTAATAACCAGGGTGCGCGGGTACCTACGTTTTGAAACTCATCAGCTTTTATTCGACTTTAAAGTTTCATATGATACTCGGATATGGATAAATTCGGGATTAGGTCAAAATTGATATCACCGTATCACTGTGTCCACCGAAATATACAACAAATGCGGCAGATTTCGGCTAAGAGGTGCAGGTGTGGGTATATTATTTTGGAGTAGGTATCCAAGAGATGAATTCATTCAAATGGCTCATTAACGAAAAGACAAAAATGACACTTTCACCAAATATGCACCAGAATATCTTTCGAAAAGGGGCCTATTTAAGTCTCCTACAGCTTGGCTTCACATTGCAGATGTTCAATGTCGATTTGGAGGAGCAGTTCGTTCGCAGGCTTAAGCCGACGTTCAGAGTGCTGACTGGAAGCTTTTGGAGATGAAATAACTGAAATCTACAACGCCATTCGTAAGTGTTTGCACTAGTCCCGAGTGTTTTTGTCGTTGATGGACTTTACAAAATTTCGCATCGACATTGGTTTTGCCTGTACATACCTGTGGGAACTGCATACATTTAAGTTCAGAGTCCCAAAACGACTGCACCATCTAAATCTCCTCAACATGCCAACATTCATGCAACAATTGCTCTTGTAAGACGTCTTCTTCTGTTCAATTTTGAACTCAATTGTCTAGATTTCACAATTTGTACTTCCTACAAGGTCACCAAACTTTACCCACTACACCTTACTTTCTATACCATCTGCCCAACCTAATATAGGCACTTTCTACGTTAACAGTTACAAGTGCAGTGCTTGCAGGTACATTAACCAGAAACTACCAACTTAACTCAAAATTTTCCTACAAATCCCATATACATACGAAAACTTATACTCTCTTCTGTTTCCATTGAGACCACCTCCAATTAAGGTCTCCAAATAAATAAAAATTATAAGCAATGACCTTTCAAATCCGAAACTACTTCTACTCCACTTCAGAACGAAGATGCACACGATGATAAACTTTTGAGTACGAGGAACAGCAGCAACCGAAGCATACGATTTTTTTTTCTTTGGTCGACTCAGTGGCAAACAGACCTCGAAAAATTCCCTTGTGTGCCCAACCACACACATTCATACAAGTGGCAGTCAAAATCAGTCTCTGGTCTCCAAAAGTCTTACGAGCCACTTGGTGATAAAAAAAAAACCACAGGAGACACGGGGGGAACCCTCTATATTTCCACTTTGCACAGCAAATCACAGGGAATCTGGGGGAGGGGGGGGGGCGGAAAAGAAACAAGAACACAAGTCGCCCTTCACCGGGCGAAGGCGTCCGCATAGAGCTCAGCTCTAATGACTCATTCCCACTTAGTTTATGCGGTTTTAATGGCGCATACACGGTGGTGTACCACTATCTTGTATCTAGTATCTTTTTCTCTCTGTCTGACTTCAAGTGCGTGGAACCCAAGACAGAATCAGAATCAGAGTTGGAACCACTTGTGTATCTACAACACTTTCCGAGGGTAGGCTGAGGTTCGTGATATTCATCATCATTGTCTCTCCTCGACTCTCGCTCATGGTGGAAACTGGATTTAGCCCACCGCTGGGGGAGTCGAGTCTTACTATTCGTGCACCTGAGTTGTCTTCCCGGGAATAAACCAGAATCAAGGTGTTTCTCTTAGAATTTGGCAATTCACAAGCGGTCGAGGCCCGGAAAGGTCATCTTGTGATGGTGTGGCAGTTGGAGTGCTCCTCTTCTGATGAATGAACGAAGGGAACAACGATGAGTGTCATCAGCAGTTTGTTTGTCGGCATTTTCTGTTTCGTTGGTTCTTGTTGTTTTTTTTGTTTAATTGGGTGAACGGTTGTATTTAATGTTTAATTGGTTGGTGGGCTCCTGGCCTATGTAAAGCTCATGAGGTTTCACTGTGAAGAATTTTGTTGATTGTTAGGACATTTTATGGGCCTGGGTGTAGTATTCCATTTTATGGGGGCTATTCGGGAGCATGTTGCAGTAATAAGGAAATACGTCGTTTGTTTCGTTTATAATCACATTTTACAGAGGCGAAGCAGGGCATTATAAACGCACATCTAATTGGTGACACAAGGTTGTAAATATGTACCGAGAACGTGATTTTTGTTCTGGGAAATGAGAGAAGAAGGCATTAAAAGTTTCGAAAGCGGAAGTTATGTCAGCTGTAATTTAAGACAGTTCTTGTATTTCATAATAGAAAACTCCTCGTATGTGGATAAAGGTTAAGCTAAGTCTTTTATGGTACCAACCGCCTTTCTTTTGGTCAAGCTCTTGGCTAATATTTTAACCCGCAAATGTGTCTTTTATTAAACTAGACGATATGCATATGAATGCGAGCTTCACTTGAAAATGTGAAGCAATGTTATTGCTTATACAGGCAATGTTATTGCTTATACAGGCAATGTCACTATCTTAGTAACATGCAAATACCCGCAGATGCTGTGTGTTCTCAACGAACTAGCTACCTGGATCGATAGTTGCAACCTTTCAGTTAACCCGACGAAGACCAAGCTAGTCCAGTTTACTAAAAAACACAAACTCCCTGACTTCACTCCCCCTAAACTAAGGAGATCCGCTCTTGAACTCTCAATTGCGATAGCTATTTAGGGCTCAAGCTAAGCGCAAGCTAAATTAGGAAGTGAATGTAGTCGAACGCGCCCTGGCTGCCCTTTACAGTAGGCTCTACTTGTGGCCTACAGCCAAACATCATGCACTGGCTATACACGTCGGTAGTAAAACCGATTAATGTATGGAATACTGGTATGGTGGTCCGCCTAAGAGATAAATTCCTGTCCAATTATACCAGAAAAAAAATAAACGAGTTGCATGTCTCAGCATTACCGATACACTGAAAACCTACTACTCCAAACTGACATCGTCAGTGGCTACCAGCTCACCGATAAGAAAGCTCCAAGCAGTGAAGAGAGCCACATATGGGACATACCAATGCATCCTCATCTTTCCAATATCACCTGCCCACTGAGCACAACTTCAATATGGGCTACTTCAATACCGGACAAAACATAGTGAATGCGACGCGATGCCCTGTACAACGAATCGCTGAACGAGTCAAAAGCAAAGGTCGGAGTCGGTGTTGGAGTCTTCTCGAAAAACCTAGATATACACCTCTCTCTTAGCTTTCCAAACCAGTGCAGGGTTTTTCATGAAGTTATCGCCGTACGCCAAGCCGCTGAGTGGATAGCGTTTTAATGCAGCATCAACAAGCGTTATTATAGATGCAAGGTTAACTTTTAAGCAACATTTGCAACATGCAGTTAAGAGGGCGGCAAGAACAACGGCTGCCCTGGAAAGGATCATGCCAAATATTGGAGGACCTAAACAGAAGAAGAGACCGCTCTTAGCAAGAGTTGCGACGTCGATGATGATTTACGGCTCCCAAATATGGGCAGGTGCCATGAAGACGAAATCGTACAGAATGAAGACAGAGGCGGTCTACATAATCAATGCCATGAGAGTAAGCAGCGCCTTTCGAAAAATCTCCTACGACGCGGCATGCGTAGTGGCTCGAAAGGTGCCAATAGACCTCTTCGTTAAAGAATAAATAAATAAAATAAATATTTGGCGCAACAGCTCTTTAAGTGCCAGGGCCTATCTTCTCGCAGCCACTCACGTTATGTGCGCTATATTTTCCACACGAATGGAATGGACCAACAGTTTAGTGCCGTATCCGAAGGGCAATTCGGTTTGAGAAGCTTTTCGAGACAACAAATACTCTCGGATGTTTGTCAGATGTTCGCGAGAAGTGGGACCGTGAAAAAACTTGTTGGTGTTTTCTGGGATTCGAACTTAGAACCTCATGTGCAGTGATCCGACACACTAACCAATTACGCCACGGCGCCCTCGTTAAAGAAGCTGAACGGAGGAGCTGCCAGCAGGACAATGGTGTCAACAGGGACGATTCGTACACTGAAGAATGGCAAGAGGGATGGAACTTTTCTGACAAAGGCAGATGGACGCAGATATTGATCCCCAATATAGACCTTTGAATCAATAGGAGGCATGGAGAGCTGAACTTCTACCTGATACAAATGCATATTGGTGATGGATGTTTCAAAGCCTACCTCCACATATTTGGACACGAAGACAACCCTTATTGCCCAACATGCACAGAAGCAGTCGAGGATGCGGAAAATATCATGTTCCACTGTGTATCACGAACTTGCTGGCGAACAGCCTGGGTGTGGACTTAACACCAGAGAACATCATCAGACAGATGCTGCACGCAAGAAGCTTTGGAAGCAGTAAGTGAAACGGTGGCTACCATCATGAAAGAACAACGAAGACAGGAGCGACAGCGAAACGTGGCGCAGGCGGCTGCCAACACGAATAGCCGAGTATGTAAGGCTGAAGCCCCCCGAGATGAAATGCTTGATGGCAGTGTCGCGAGGACCAGCGTTAAGAGGGGAGGTGGGCTTAGTGGTTGGAAATCATACACTGTTACTGAGTACGGGCTCAGTTTCGTCTTTGAAAGATTCCCACCTTTCAACAAAAAAAAAAACAGGGAAATTGTGAAACTGAGGAGCCGGCTCAAGTACAAGTGGCATTTTTCTTTTTCCTCTTGTACAACCCATGCCCGCATGGCAACGACACTGCGACCTGAAAAATCTATTGTATCAGAAGCATAATCATCACCGACATCGATATAGAGGCGACAACATCTTATTAAGTACCTTATCAACGCTGACGCGGTGTGTGAGACTAAACATCGATGGCAACAACTAGGCCAGTGTAACACCACTTGGCTACTTTGACCAACACTGAACAAAACCAAGTCCATCGGACTCCTAACACGCAAGAGAGGAAGTCTCTCTAAAATAACAAACGTCCTCATCGGACACTGTTCTATAGGAAAGCATGCCCACGGACTAGGTATCCCCTGCAATGATTTCTGTAGAAGGCGAGATTTTTAATTTTTTCGAAACGCATTCGAGAGACAAGCAATTAACACGTGGTTGCCTGCAGTTTCACTTCTTACACAATAGCTAGCGTACCCGATTTTGGGACAAGATATGCGACCTGAGGGTTGACATTGACCTGCCAAGTGTGGTATTTCCAAAATTTCGATCCCCAACCTGCAGGAAGGTACATAAACTGACTCTTTAGGCAACTGGTCATTTGCGTGCGGTTCATCTGGTACTATTTGCTTTATGCAACCATTGCTTGGAAACTTGATCGCAATCCAGTCCCTGTTATAGAACAGCTAACAGTTCAAGTTTTCAACAAAATTCGGTAAGATTTAGTTCATCGTAATGGTCAAGCAAAGCACTGGAGGATGGGCATCAATTAAATAACTTTACGACCTTTGCTGGATGGTAGGTATACCTAGCTCTGTAGTGGAAGAGACTGCTATGTACGTCGATTTGGTGATCAATTCCTTCAACTATTCGCCGCTCGCCTATTCTTTTTGCAGGTCATCTGCAGTCCATGTATCTCGTTGTTTCTGATACAAAGAGTTTTTCAATTGAGTCGCCACATTTTTTCCAATACGGTTTCTCGGCTATGCGTCAAGTTAGCTATCGATTTGTTGAAAGTTCCAACTCGTCACACTTGGAATAGTACATGCTACAACAACGTTTGCAAATTATTGAAATTTTTGATCAAAGTTCGCGTTCGGGTGCGACAGCTTTACGTGCGCTAATTCCAATTTTCTCATTCTCAGCGATGAAGCCCATTTCTGGTTCAACGGCTTCGTTAATAACCAAAATTGTCGGATTTGGGTAAGTCAGCAATCCTGACTGCGCAATATCTTAAGGATTCTCTGGCCCAATCGTATCACTAACGAACACCTTTACGAGAGAACGGGTCAGGAACCAATAGGCATGACCATCCAACGACGGAAGTAGCAGTGCATTGGTCACACGTTCCGAAAGGGTGACAGTTCCATAGCGAACCATGCTATGCAATGAAACTCTTTAACTCAGGATGGCAGAACACCTGACGGTCCGAGGAGAACATGGCGCAGAACAGTCGAGTAGGAGGCACGGGCAGAGCTCAGACAAATTGCCAGAAACCGTACACGATGGTGCGTAGGTGTAGTAGAGGCTCTACGATCGACAGGGGGATACAGGATATATCTCAAGTCAGCAATCGGAAGACATTCACGAAATGCAATTACACCCCCAAAAATTAACTGTTTAGTGCGGGTTCTATGCTGGAGAGATCATTCGCTTACGCTTCCTCTTCAGTGATGCTGGCAATGCAGCCAGTCTCAACGGAAATCGCTACCGGACCATGTTGACTGACTATTTTTGAGATAAATTGGAAGATGATGACTTGGAGCGTATGTGGTTTCAACAAGACGGCGCCATATGCGGCACAGCTGGGCAAACAATGAAGTTATTGAAATCGAAGTTCAGTAACAGTGTTATCTTCGGGCTATGTCAAGTCCAAGCCAGAGACTTTAGACTACCTCAGGACCAACATCGAACGTGAAATTGCCCGATTCGTGCGAAAAAGTCATGGAAAATTGGATTCAGTGCATTCACTTATGCAGGCGTTTCCATGGAGGACATTTGAATGATGTTGCGTGCAATAATTAATGGCTTCGATGGTTAGGTTAGGTTAGGTTAGAGTGGCAGGCTCACATAGGCCAGACTAGGCCTATTGTGATAGGACATGGATCTATCATCCCCAGGGAGAACTATCTCTGTAACCAATTGGAGCTTGTTATGAAGCGCTGTAGGCTGCCGATACTGAGATTAGCTAACCCAACTAAATTGTGGAAGAGGTAGAAGCCTACCTCTTTTACGAGCGGAGAGGGCCTGGCATGTACAAAGAAGGTTTAGTATGGTTTCATCCTCCTATTCGCCCATGGAACTTCTGCAAAATCATTTGCTAAGATGCCCAGCCTGATTGCATGCCTACAGATAATGCAGTGCCCCGAAACGACATCTACTGTAATTGCAATGAGCGACATTTTCAGCCCGATAAGGTAGTTGGACCGTTTCTGATCCAGCTCAGACCAGATCTGTCTAGTAATGAGGCACGTAGTGCCGCTAGCCCACCTGCGATTAGTTGCGCTAATGGCTTAAGTAGCAATTTCACTGTAGCGAGAGGTATACCGAGGTTCTTCTTGCTCGACGAGGTCAGTAGACAAGTGCCCTGCTTGGCAAGTTTGTCAGCCGAGCAGCTACCTTTAATATCACTGTGCCCCGGCACCCAAATAAGGCGAATGTTGAACTGTTTGGCCATCTCATTAAGAGACAAACGACAGTTTAGGGCTGTTGAAGGTAACAGATTCCAGAGACTTGATCGCAGCTTGACTGTCAGTAAAGATAGTAATATCCCACCTGCATATCACATACACATACATACATACATTTTCAATGGTCCGCTAATCCTTCATGAGAGTCGCGGGGGTAGGATGCTCAAGTGGACCCTCCATCCTTCTCGATCCTCCGCCATTGACTCCAACTCATCAGGAGGAATCAGTAGACGGCTCCATGAGAGATGTATGATTTGGTCCAACCATCTATTCCTGGACCTACCGGGGAGTCGCCTACCTGATTGCCCGGCAATCATGGCACATCTTGGAAGCCGATCACATTGCTTCTTTAATTGCCATAATATCCGTCTGGAAGACGCTGCAGTAATTAGGGAGGCGAAAAGAAATGTTGATGTTTAGGTCTTGGAAGAAGATCCCTCCCCTTACTTCCGACTCTATTTTAGTTTCATCTGTGTTAAAGTAAATGGATTCCTCTTGTGTCTCTAACTCTCCTTCCCATTCAAATCTGGAGTCAGTGCGAGTTCCAAAGTTTTTATCAAACAGAAGTTGTGGGAGTTCATACTCGCTGTCTTGTGGAAAGAATTCCAAATTATTAGGAATAGAGAGACTGGACCACTGAGATATGGGTTTTATGCGAGTGGCTGCATTCGCTGCTATATCATTACTATAGATATCTAGAGGAGGCAGGTGCAAAAGAATGTCTAGATCCGCTGTTGGAGGCTTCGATTGTGCTTAAACCCGAAATTATTGATTGACATCTCTTGTTGGAAAACCCTATACTTAGTGCTATTTGGTATACGACCTCAAAGGGCACATTTTACAAGACCAACTGTCCAATAATTCTGTCTTCAGCAGTTTTGGATTCGGTGTAAACAGAAAGTCCCGCTTTCAATGTGCTCCAAGATCTCGGACCTTAAAATCGACAACTTTACAGGCCATTTGAAGATTCTAGACCATATTCAAAATGACCCTACTCTCAAAATCCCAGATACCAAGCTCAAGGAATATCGGTTCTCCAGGAAATTCATGTCGGTCATAGGTGACCGCCACACATGGAGGAACGAAGGGCTCGTAGTCTTACAAAACTCTCAAACTTGGTACACAGATGGTTCGAAATTGGAAAATGGTAGCACTGGCGCAGGGGCTTATGGACCCAGGTTTCAACCTGCAGCAGCGCTTGGGAAATCACCAACAATATTTCAGGCGGAAGTCTATGCAATCGAGCTCTGTGTACGAGAATGTCTACGAAGGAGGTTCGAGGGTACTCGCATCTTTATCCAAACTTGTATGGGACTGTCTAAGCCTACTCGAAGATTTCGCATCGAAAAACACCATCACTGTGGCCTGGATACCAGTACACGAAGGCTTCGAGGGCAACGAATGGGCGGACTGCTTAGCAAGAAGAGGCGCTAGTCGCCCTTAAGTCGGTCCTGAACCCTATTTTGGAGTAACACGGAGTAGCGTAAACATCAAAAAAAAAAAAATGGGATGATGATCACCATTCATAGTACTGAGCCAAACTCAAGGTCCTAAGACTGGCAAAGAAGTTCATTAATCTCAACCGTTGCAAGGCTAAAAAGTTACTCGAGCTTAGGAAAGCAGGCATAAGAACCTTAACAGGCTACTTGACTGGTCGTTGCCCACTCAGGTACCATCTGCACAAGATAGGAGTAGCAGATACAGACGAATGCCGGCTATGTGGAGAGCAAAGTGAGACGGCAAAACATATTCTTTGTGAATGCCATATGGCCGCAAGAAAAAGACTTCTCCATCTCAGGAGGGCTTTATTGAGTCCCTCTGCCTTCTGGAACATTGAGCCTGGAACTTTGTTGAGGTTTATCAAGAGCCTTAACCGAGTTCTCAGCTAAACACCGGGCTGGCACAATAGATCTTATAGGTCATAGTGCGTACAAGGGCCCTAGTATAGTATAGTATAGTATGTGCTCAACAGGTTACAAAAATACTTTGAAACTGAATGTAGGTAGTACGCTGTATTCATGAGAATGAACCGACCTAATATTCCAATTCCAAATAAGGTAGCAGCTGCTGAAACTAAAAGCAAGGCCACTTTTGAAAAGTCAAATTACCAAAAGAGTTGTGTATTACAAAGTGATTTGGAACTGGCTTACCCTCAGGCCATACGTATTTGTTACACAGAGACTGAGGCACTTTTTAAAGCTGAAGTACCCTGAGTACAAAAAAAAAGAAAAGAACTGATATGTTATAGGTCATTCAGGATGTTGAAATACATTAGTTTCCATCGACGTTAAGTCATAAAAATGCGCCGGCATTCCACTTTTAATAACCTTGCAAGGTCATTCAGAAACTGGCATTTAATTTTCAATTTAGATTCAAACAGTAGCCCATCAGAGGGCTGTAAACCTCTTCTACTTTAATAGCCTGCAGCTTAATGTACCTCCCCAAATAGGTGTACCCAGTCTTAAGAAATACGTTGACCATTAAAATTATCGTTAAATGTACACCTCTCCGAAGCGAATTCATTTTGCCAATTTAACGTTTTATAGTCCACCATAGTTAATTAGTAGACACTCCTGCCCCAGCAGGCAACTACATACATTATACCTTTGCATGTTCAGCTTCCTTCTCTCTACCGCCTTCGGCATAATTATTATCTTACGTATTTCTAATTGCGGATGTTGCACTATTCCATCCCCATTTTGTTGCAAATTCATTTTATTTTTCTCAGGACCGAAGAAGGAATTCACGGAATGTGCTCCGGTTAACTTACATCGCTTCCCTCATCAACCATGTGAATGTGCATCTGTGCCTCTCTTTGATTTAGATTCTTATCTGGATCCCAAGACCTCCGAGATATACACCAGGAAATTTACGGCCAATGCCATGCTGGAGGTATTCTATTTCACTTGGTTTCGCGATTGATGCTGCCGCTCGCCTGGGTGTTTGTTGGTTATAGATACTATTTCCACCACGTTTTTGCGCGCAAGTTTCCTCAGAAATATGCAAAAGAAAAACGACCATGGAATGCACTCACTTCACGGTATCGGTCAAATTACTCGGCTCGGTAGTAGTTCAAAGGAAAAAATAGTTTAACCTGCACCACTAATGGAGTCCACCCTAACAATTCTTTTGAAATCGCCTGAGAGAGGTATTTCGCTGACAACTGCTAATTGTTCGCGGAACGGAAGCAAACTTAGGTTCCATGGAAGAGTTCATGGGAAGGAATGTGCATATCTTACTGGCTTCACCAAGAACCACAAGGCTCACCTTGTTACATTGGTTCAGTTCAGATTGACAACATTTATCCTTCAACCTAACCTCACCAGCCAAAGTATCTGCGGTGGCATTTGCCATAAATCTATCTATGGATCGTATTCGGTTACACCCTTGTACTTAACGTGTGTTTGTGGCGAGTCCACGCGCGAGCGCTCTTACCACAAACTTTGCTACCTTCGACCAATGCTACGACTATAAACCACAAATTGGTATTGGTACTAATCTTCGATCTTAATTTTAGTGAAATGTGTCTCTTGGCCATGTATCTGCAGGCACTTAACTCGAAGGGAAATAAGTTGAGAATGAAAGTGCGCATGCATGCCTGATGAAGGAATTGATTGAATTCTTTTAAATTTAATGACAAGAGAATGTTTGGCAGAGTTATGGCACTCGAAGGTGAGAGGGTGAATAATTCAATTTAAGCAAGCAAAAGTGCATCAATCAAAGGAATGCATTTCTCTCTGCATTTGGGCCATTACAGCTTTCGAGATCTGAACCTTCTTGAAATTTAGTGGGAAGAAATCGGATAGATTGGATTGAATGCATTCCCATAACATTGAAACCCGAGTTGACCAAGCTCATTCATAGAAAGATGGGACACTGCTTAGGAAAAGTTCCTTCGTATCCTCGCTTGCAAGACTAGACGTACACGTTGGGTCTACGGTGATAAGAAAAGAGAAACAATCACCATTAGGGTAGGTGATCATGATATAAGATCAAAACCGGCTATCAGATACCTAGGTGTAATGATCGATGCTAGGCTCGCTTACAAGGAACACTTTGAAAGAATGTGCGACAAAGCTGCAAAGGTGAGTGCTGCCTTATCCAGGGTAATGATGAACATTGGAGGAGCCAGAGAACAAAAGAGACTAGTTCTGTCAAGGGTGGTGCACTCAGTCATAATGTATGCGGTACCAATATGGGCCAAAGCATTGACAAGTAAGTCGTAGGCAAGAAAGATCCGTCAATCGACTATGTGCACTGAGGGTTTGCTGTGCATATCGGAGAGTGTCAGATGATGTTATAAGTGACATCGTGGGAATGATACCAGCAGATATCTTGATAAGCGACCTACGATGCCAAAATTCAGGAACCTCGAGTTTCAGTGAAAGATATCAAGCTAGAAGAAAAGCAGCGAAGCATGAGAGCATGGCAGAAGAGATTAAACCAGTCTACAAACGGAAGATTGACCCATCGACTTATACCAGATATCCACAGATGGGTGGACCGTAATCACAGAGAAGTCGATTTCTGCTTAAGACAGCTTCTAACCGGACATGGCTGCTTTCGATCGTATCTGAACAGGTTTGGTCTCAAGGAATCGCCTTGATTTGCTTAAATTGCGAAGAGGCCAGAGAAGATGCGCAGCACGTATTCTTCCAGTGCCCGCGTTTCAGTAGAGAGCGCAGAGAACTAGAGAAACGAATTGGAGAAATACCAACTCCCGAGAACATTGTGAACCACTTTAGTTTCGCTTTATTGTTATGCTTTTTTCTTAGCGCGACTATTTACATAATGCTGCTTGGTTCATTCTATATTTAACTTTCTCCGCAGCGATGAATCCTTTTTAAAGGACCCATACACAATACGATGTTCGTGATATGGGCCCTTTACCCAGGCAGATATGTCGTACTATTCGGGTCTTCCAAATGGTATGGCTATTTATTAGCAACAACCCCAAGAACAACATGGGCCGTATGCACGACAAGTAGGCGTAGCTAACGGATAAAAGGATCACCTATAACCACAGCCTGAAGTTGGTCCATAAACCCCACATGGGCCGCAGCCGTAACCACAGGGCATGCACATTTTGAAATAGTTTTTGAGGGTTTTGGAGGGAGCGCAATATGGGACGTGGTGAAACAGGTTCCAGCAATAATCATGAAGGAACTACGACAGTTGGAAGGCAGTCAGGGAGAGCACCAATGAAAGCCAAGCGCAGGCGGCATCTCTCATAGAACAAAGAACAGCAAACTCTGAACTCAATGATGAACCAGCAAACTGGGAAAGAAGAGCATAGATTGCTAACCAGCAACGCGAAGTAATACCTATCGGTAGACCCAAGGGAGAGTGGTAGAAGTGTGCAGGGTGTGGATTAGTACGTAGGCGCATTCATGGCATCGATTACTCGGGCTTGCGAATCGTGCATGCTAGTAGCCCACATCCCTTGGTGCAACCAAAAAATCAAAAAAAAAAAAAAAAAGGGGAGATTCCCATGTTGGTCATGTGTCACATGTATTGTGTCCCATGATTGGATTGCAGTCCTTCCTACTACCAAGACCATCTCTTATTATGTATAGATACTATACAATGGTCGATCCAGAATAGGGGTTTCTCAAAACAACAAGAATTGGTTCCGGATTTAGAGAAGGAGTATTGGAACCCCCGTTCGCAAGCCCCTCAGTGATATTATTGCTTAAAAGTCCACTATGACCTGGTATGGTTAGGTTAGGTTAGGTTGAAGTGGCCGCCAGCAGAGAATCGCCAACACACTTAGACCAAAAATAGGTCCATTGTGATACCACATGGATCATGGGAGAAAGTTTCTCCTACCTACTCGTTAAACCATTTTGAGCTTTTTATGACGCGTAGGAGGCTTTTGATATCTATATTTTTCAGGTAGCCTATGTCGTTGTAAAAGGGGGCTCCTAGGTGAAGCTTCCTTTTATGGGAGAGAGCTGGGCAGGAACAAAGAAGGTGGGGAATAGTTTCCTCCTCTTCCTCATCCATGCAGCTTCTACAAAAGTCGTTCGCAAAAACGCCTAGCCTTGTGGCATGCTTGCCTATTAGAGAGTGTCTAGCGATGACACCTATTATAGCGCCGACATGCAATCTGTTGAGAGAAATTAAATTCTTAGAACGTTTTAGATCCAGCTTCGGCCAAATTTGTTTTGTCGTTAGACATGTGGCTCCACTTGTCCACCTAAGATTCGTAATCTCGATAGCATCCAGCTTAAATTTGAGTTTGCAAGTAGCGATTGGTATACCTAAGGAGCCTTTGTCCGGCAGGATGGGTATAGTTGTTCCTATTCTGGCAAGTTCATCGGCCTTACAATTCCCTGGAATGTCCCTATGCCCCGGCACCCAACACAGGTGAATATTGAACTGCTCAGACATCTCCACGAGAGACGATCGGCAGTCTAGAGCTACTAAGGAATTTATAGTAGCTCTAGACCGACCTGGTATACTAATAAAACTTATCTTCCTCCATTTTAAGCTTTTACGGCCATGCCTGCATTTTGTCCCGATGGGGGACTACCAGTGGATTGACGGAAACTGATCACATGAACTCGATGCTAGCATTTGAAAGGAGATTTACTACAAGAATTCCTGACAGAACAGTTTATTGCGAAGCCCTAGGAATAAACCACTCCTTTAGAATAAACGACGACTGCAGCGTGTTTCAGGCCGAAGTCACAGCCATCATACAGGCTGTTGAAATTATATGCGAGAGTAATATCGGTGGTAAAACGATCACTATCTATATAGACAGCCAGGCAGCCATTAAGGCTCTGGACTCTGCTGTAAATAGGTCAAGGCTTGTGAGAAGCTGCAAATCACTCTTAAACGAGATATCTAGAGCCAATGCGGTGACAGTTTGCTGGGTACCAGGGCATATGGATATCAAAGGTAACGAATGGGCTGACGAGCCTGCTAGGAAAGAGTCGGCGCTGCACTTATCGCGAGCCCTTCCCTCTGTAGCAACCCCAATCAGTTCATTACGGAAGAAAAAAGAGGATGAAGCCAAAGGTCGAGCAAACAGACGCTGGGTTCATCTGGAAACATGTGCAACGGCCAGGGCGCTATGGCCCGCCTACAGCAAGAAGAGATCAACCTCTCTGGTAAAACTTAGTCGTTATAACGCACGGGTCATTTCTGGCATAATTACCGGACACTGTGCCATTGGCGTTCACGCGGAGCGACTCGGTATGCTGCATAACAACTATTGTAGAAGCCGCAGGGACGAAGAAGAAATTGAATCTATTCGTCACCTGTTGTGTGATTGTCCTGCCATATCCGTCATAAGAATGAGGACTCTTGGTAGTTACTTCTTCTCGGACCTGGAGGACTTGGGTAATGTTGAGCTGATGGACTTCCTGAGATTCATATCACTTTCTGGGTGGTTCTGACAGCGGACTCTCTTTACAGCGTTTCTAGGGTTAAATGATTGGGCACAATGGACCCGTACTGTTGGTCTGAGTGAGCAGTGACTCTTTTTGACACAAAGCACCAATCTACCTAACCTAGCCTACTGCGTTTGGAAAGCTTGTCTAGCTTACATTCTATAATATTTTTTGAGTAATTTGTAGGAGTCTCGAATGCCTTGATAAAGATGGTGATAGTTCTGCCATGATATCCGACATAAATTATCCAGTTAACCACTCCGAGTATGGCAACAGCTTCCATCGGAAAGATAGATGAGTTAAGCAGCGGGTTGAAAGTGTCGTCATATATTATAGTTGGTAATAGAATATATTTCCTCAAAAAAGTTCACATTTTTCGAAGTAAAACAGCTGCAGCAGTTGTAAAAGTGAAGCCGAAGGCTTTGTATACATACATATGCAATGTATGTATACATACATCAATGGCCCACTAATTCTTCATGAGGGTCGCGGGCGTAGGATTCTCTGGTGGACCCTCCATCCTTCTCGATCCTCCGCCATTGACCCCAACTCATCAGGAGGAATCCCTAGAAGGCTGCAGGAGAGACGTTGGACTTGATCCAACCATCTATTTCTACTCCTACTGGGGCACGGTACCTACCTGATAGCACGGCAACAGCCGAAGACTTTTTGAAGCATTCTCATTCAATTTGGGCAAACACACTAGAGCATATCTAAGATCGAGGTAAGGCTAGTCTTGGTGAGGTGGATATCTAACCTTCTGACATGGTTGACGTTCATTTCGATAGCTTTCTTTACGCTACTAACTATATACACGGGACTCCTCCTAGAAGAGATATCACCCGATGACTGCTACTCTTTGATTTGGGTAAGTGGATATCAAAAAGTCACGTAACGTGGTTCTGTAGCACTCGCCAGTGACAGAAAAAGTAGGGCTCAATCACCCTTTTTACACAGACACCGCACCATACAGCAACGTTCAGTGGATGTTAAGATCATTCTTGAATAAAACGGGGGTTTTCAGAGCCCGAGAAGCAACTATTCTGCTTGTTGGCATTTCAGGAGAGATGGAATGGGTACTTCGTCACTCATGCTTAATTTTTTAAAGGAAAATCGTCCTTTTCAGGGTTAAGGTTGCTAAGCCCCCTTCAGTCCGGCTTCAGAACAGGCGATAGCTGTGCGTCCGCTATGGTCAATATCTTGGATGATATAAGAAAGGAATTTGATAAGGGATTTGTGACCTTACTTTGCCTTCTGGACTTTTCAAGGGCCTTTGACAAGGTAAATCACTCCATACTCTGTTGGAAACTGCGGCATTATTTTGCTTTAAGTGACAGAGCTGCTATGCTCATAGGTAATTTCTTGAGTGATAGGTCGCAGAGAGTAGTTGTGGGGAACAAATGCTCGGAATTTAAGCCCCTTGTCCAAGGTGTACCTCATTGTTCAATTTTGGGTCCCATCCTGTTCTGCCTGTACATTAATGACTTACCGTCGATACCAGGCCCAGGTTCACCCCGAACTGTAGCGCCACCTAAGTAAGTAAGTAAGTCGATTTGCAATCATGTGTCAATCCACCTCTATGCTGATGATGTTCAACTTTATTCGTCACAGCCGGCTGATAAGTTGAGAGGGCTTGTATCAGCGCTAAATGAGGATCTAGTTGCGATTTATCAATGGGCAAGAAATAATGGAATAGCCTTAAACCCAGCTAAATGCCAAGCCATAACTATCTCAAATATATCCCCCGAACTAGCTTCTGTGCCAGATATCTTGCTATCAGGCTCTAAAATGAAGCTTGTTGAAACTGCAACAAATCTAGGCTTTGTCATAAATCGAAACCTATCTTGTTACAACCACATTAACGTCGTAATTGGTCGTATTTATGGTTGTTTGCGCAAGTTATGGATCTCAGCTAGTTTCACTCCGCTTGAAACACGTAGAAGGCTTGTGCAAACACTTATCATGCCTATAATAGCATAGGCTGAAGTGGTCTATAGTAGCCTTGATTCGCTTTCCTTTCATAAGCTGCAAGTAGCTTTCAATGATGCTATCAGGTATGTTCACCAGCTACGTAGGTATGATCGAATCTCTACGCATTCAAAAGATTTTCTAGGATGCACATTACAACAGCATATGGATATTAGAAATTGCTTATTATGCACCAAACTATCAGAACACAATCACCGTCATACCTTTACTCCAAGCTTGAATTTTCGCACTCCATTAGAACTCTCAACATCAATACACACCACTACAAATATTTAAATTCTCCGCGACTATTTTCCATTCATGCTATCCGGTTATGGAACTCCTTGGCGTCGCATATTAAAAATGTATCCAACGTCAGAAACTTTAAGACTGCACTCTTAAGATATTACACATCGCATAATGTCTCTCCTTTAACTTTATTCTGTCATTTCACTGTTTTTCTCTTTTTTTTTTTGTTTTCTTCTTTACGTATATTTCTTATTTATTAATCATTATTATGAATTATGTAGTATTATTAAGACTGTGTCTTAATTTACACCTTTTTGTAAATAAATTGAATTGAATTGAATTGAATTGTTGCGTCGCGTCGGCTCGTTCATATTTTTGGACACTCTTCCACATCCTCGTGTACAGCATCAATATTCTCGGCCGAACGGGCTGTTCTAGGGCAAGTCCTTACCCTATATCCTGTTGACACAGTCTCTTCGAGATGTGTGGCTAGGTGTCGAATTGTGCAACCAGTCCATGTCGAATGGTGGTGACGAAATTTATTTTGTATTCTTATCACTAATGAATTATTCCGCCAAAAATTGACGCAATTATTCCACGCTCTTGAGGAGAATAGTGTTCCATTGTTCATCGTCGTGTCAATATCATGATGACAGGAGACGTGTTTTTGCAAAAATATAAGACAATCAATCATTACTTTTGCACCACCATGTACGACAGCACCTCTATGGTACTCCTCTCGACATGAATCGTACCCGACATGTGAAGTTGAACTCTCTTCCAACATATTGACTCACTAATTTTGACAAAAACTCGGCAAATCATTTTCTTAGGTCAATACGTATAGTTAGAGAGGGTTATGAGGCAATATCTTAAAAAAAAAAAAAAAAACACAGAACGAACCCTTGTTTTTGAATAATCAGTTTCAAAGTACATACGAACCACGATAACTCACTGATTTTCCATCAAAATTGTCGGAACAAACAATCCTTTTAGTACCTCCAATGTCAATAAACACTTTCCCCTCCAAAATAAGAAATACACATGACAAACATCAATTCGTGATCAGGTTTCAGTCAAAGATATCATAATTGATAGCATGATACCTAAGGATACCGACTATATCAAGATTTATCCGTTGTTTTGTTTGTTCACTCATTACCAACGAACACACAAAGTTCACAAAAAAAAACAGTCAAACTCCAAAGAAAGGTCACGAGAAAACAACGAATCGAGAAGATGGGACACCCATGCTCTCCTCGTGTATGTAAATTTAACCGCGGGTGAGCTAGGTGTCAAAAATATGACCCAAGAGCGCCGACACCAAAGGCTTTCAATGTCATAGTGATGTATGCATTTTTTTGAAAAAGAGCTCAGGCAGGGTTCAAGTTCAGGGCGACTAGGACCACACACAGAATATTGGGAAAATCAGGATGGTCTTCCTAAAGAGGGATGTTGGGAAACAAAGTGAATAATAAATTAATAGATGGGAAGCGTCCTTTTAAAATCATCATAAGGGCTCACCGGGTGGCGCTGTCATATCCAATTTCACTTGATCACGACCAAACTTTATGACGATTTATTCCCTTTCGAGGTCATGTACAAGTATCTGGAGTAAAGCCATAAAACTTCAACTTTCAGCAGCAGACTTCAGCTGAAGGTCAACATACATCTATAAAATCCGTGCTTCCTTAATAAGAACTTGTTTTTGTATTTTATGGGTGCTCAACATTTTTTTTTTCTTCAGGCTTTTGATAATAGAAATATGTAATCAGTCGCAAAAAAAAAGAACTTCCCATTCGTAATAGAAGCAATAAATCGACTATCCCTCGTGGTAAACACTTAAATTTGAAAATCAAATTTTTAACGACCTTTTAATGACTTACTAAAATTTCCCAACAGAATAAGACATAAACATAATTATGCTTCGCATTCCAATTGAAAGCTTAATTTGACTAAACACGCATGGTTCTGATTTAAGTGAATTTTTAATGCCAACACGTTTAATATTTTTATTAAATTAGTTTTCTTTTTGATGTAAATTTAAGACTTTTCCGGAAATATCTTTTATGGGTATGTAAGCGGTTGTACTCTTAAAATAATTTTTTATTTAGTCAACACCATCATCGATTTGGCATGTCAAGGAGTGGGTAGTTTATTACATACATACATACATTTTCAATGGCCCGCTAATCCTTCATGAAGTTCGCGCGGGTAGGATGCTCAGGTGAACTCTCCATCCTTCTCGATCCTCCGCCATTGACTCCAATTCATCAGGAGGAATCCCTGGGCGGCTCCAGGAGAGATGTCGGACTTGATCCAACCATCTATTTCTAGGCCTTCCGCGGAGTCGCCTACCTGATGGCACGGCAACCATGGCGCGTCTTGGAAACCGGTCTGGTGGCATACGCACTACGTGACCAAACCATCGAAGCAAAGATCGTTCCGTTCGGAGAAGTAGCTGCTTAACATTGAGCGCCTCGCGTACTCTGGTGTTGCGCACTCGATCCCTACGAGTTATTCCAGGAAGGAACCTCATGTCGGCAGCTTGTATCTGCGATTTTATTCTTTCGGTCATGAAATTTGGGTAGTTTATTCATTTCTAAAAATCATTTTACTCAAATTAGACTGAAGACATTATAAAATTTTAGTGATAAGGTTAGATTAGGTTGAAGTGTCTCCATCTAAGGCCAATGCACTTAGAGTAATGATCACATAGCGCGATCACACTAAGAGAGACTGGGTGCTGGACTGTGAAACCCTATGGCTATAGTAATATTCCGGATTTCGTACCGAGAGAACTCGTTCTAATTCCAACAGATTACATTATCCGGAAAATTCCCCGTGCAGGAACGGGTTAAGAATATCACTGCAGCACCCCGCCAACAACTAGCGATTGTCGTAAAAGGCGACTAAGGGGACAAATCAGTTTAGGCCCAAGTGAGCCTAGCGACACATAGACTATCTTAAGAACTCTCCCACAAGTGTGCATGCGAGTCTGTGCGTTGACACGACTGGAGATCACCGGTGTCATAGAAGAAAGATCACACAATACTAAAACAGGAGCATGCACGTGTCAAACAACAAACACCATCGCAATATGATAAAACTTGCAAAAAAGAAAGGGACTACCCCGCCAAGCACTACCACTGCTGTGCATGGTACGGATCCTGGACCGAGCAGAAATGTTCGGGTCAGAGCTATATGGATTCCGGGGGCTAGCAAAATAATGAAACAGTTTCGACGAAATTAGAGGGTCGCGAGTCGGAACGTTGGAAGCATGGCCGGTCGAAGTTACGAGTTGGAAGAGATGATGAATAGAAAGCGGGTGTACGAAGGAGCAAAGACAAGAGTCTCTCTGGAGTAACCGAAGAGTTCCCAATCAAAGTCGGGGTGCACCAGGGAAGCGTTTTAACTCCTTTGCTCTTTATTACAGTCCTTGTTTATCTGCTTGAAGGTAAAGTGATGGACCCCAAGGTACATCAGTTATTCTTTGCTGACGATGGAGCCATCATAAGTGAGGATCCAACATCCCTGCAACGAGCACTTGATGTGTTGGTGGACGTTCTGCAGGGAAATGGGTATCGCATTACTTCAGGACAAACAGAGTACTTGTGATGCCCGTTCTCTGATCCACTCAGACCTATTCCAGAAATTTATTTGAATGGAACAGTGCTTCCCAAGTGCGAAAAGTTTAAATATCTGGGATCTATGATCAATAGCAAAGCAACTTGTGATGACGACATCAATCATCGCGTAAGCGTAGGGTGGATGAAGTGGCGACAAAATTCCGCTGTCTTCTGTAACCGAAAAATGCCTCCTAAGTGGAAAGGAAGGCTCTATACCGCAGTTGTGCGTCCAGCGCTCACATACGCTTCACAATGTTGGACGATGTACAAAAAGTATGAGCGTAAGTTAACAGCAAAAATACAAAAAATACAAATATTTGGCGCAACAGCTCTTTAAAGTGCAAGGGCCTAGCTTCTCGCAACCATTCATGTTGTGTGCGTTATATTTTTCACACGAATGGAAGGGACCTACAGTTTAATGCCGAATCCGAACGGCGATTTGAGAAGCTTTTTTCGTGACAACAATACTCTCGGATGTTTGTCAGACGCTCGCGAAAGGTGGGACCGTGAAAAAAACTTTTTGGTGTTTTCTGGGATTCGAACTTGGAACCTCATGCGTAGTGATCTGTCGTACTAACCACTTACGCCACGCCGCCTACAGCAACTGAGATGAAAATGCTTCGCATGACAGTAGGAGTGACAAAGCTTGATCGAACAAGAGGTTCGAAGATCCGTGAAAGCTTTCACATCAAGGAAACCATCGTACAAAAAATAGGGTGCGACCAGCTCAGCTGGTATTGCCAAGTTCAAAGAAGAGATCATTTGAACCCTGTTAAAAAGGCAATATCAATGCACGTTCCAAAGACATCGCGATGTAAGAAAGGCAGGCCTATAAACGCGTGGATCACACAAATGCGACGACATCGGCATTTCATTGGCCTCAGTAACCGAGTGATCCAAAATCGGGCCTGCCGATATTTTCTGAGGTCAAATAGGCGAACCCCACGGGCGGATCAGTAGAAGTGCGGTGAAGTGGGAGGGTTGTGATCCCTTATTTTCGGATCATAATCTCGCTGAAAAGCGAAGAAGAGGAAGACATTATCCCGAAAATGATTTCAACAAAACGTTTTGACATACAGCTTCCCACAAGAACATAATGGAAAGACTAACAGATGATCTAGGATTTCGATCTAATAAACTACACAGACGGTTCTAAGATGGACTGAGGAGTTGGTGAGGGTGTGTTTTCTGAATCCTTGAACATCTTAAAATCATATAGACTTCCGGACACTGTGTGTTGCATTTTCCAAGCGGATCTACTCGCTATCCGCGAATCGTGTCGCTAGATTAGACTATACACAAATACAGGGTGACCAGATAAGAACGATAGGAAAAAAAAAATTTTAATAAAGCAAGAACGATGTAAGATATTAGATTGATTCTGGCTGTATTTTGAAGCTACATTCATGCTATTATGTGTGGAATAGCACATGATTTAAGTGTCCGCCTTGGCTTCGCTGGCAGTGCTTCAAGCGGTCGGTCCAATTTTGGATGACTCGATCCCATATGTACGGCGTTATTCTCGCAATAGCGTCTCGAATGCTGACCTCGAGCTCGTCGAAAGTGGTTGGCTTGTTAGCGTAGACTAAGGACTTGACGAAGCCGCAGAGAAAATAATCGACTGGTGTCAAGTCGCATGATCGCGGCGGCCAAACGCTCGCCTTGAGATGACCCAGTCGCCAAATTTCTTCTTCACAACTTTGAGCGTTTCGTCGATTGGAATGGAGAGCCATCTTATTGGAACCACAGCTCGAGCTCTCGAACTCTGGCCACAGAAAGTTGGTTAACATCGCTCTATACCTGTGACCATAGACGTTAACGGTGTCTCCTGCCTCATTTCGAAAGAAATAAGGTCCGATGATGCCGCCATGCCATAAACCGCACCAAACAGTCAATCTTTGTGGATGCACTGATGCTTTGTCGAACACTTGTTGATTGTGTTTGCTCCAATAACGGTAATTTTGCCTGTTGACATAGCCGCTGAGCTGAGCTGAAAAATGGGCATCGTCCGAAAAGATAATTTGTTTGGCCAATTGCCAATTTGCGTATTATATAATAATTTCCGCACGTTCGGCAAGCGTGAAACGATGCACGATGAAATGGCAAACCTTACTGAATATTTTGACAGCTGGATGTCATTCGTAACTTTGACAGCTGCTGAAACATAACAATTGGAAAAAGTATCATTGCTATCCGGCCATCCTTTACAAATTTGTAAAGCATATTTTAGACATCAGCAATCTATAAACTATTGGCCTGTACGACATATCTCCAGATGTAGATATATAAAATTCACCTGAACTTCCTTCGTCACTCCAAAGGCATCAGCAGACTTAGAACCTCCTAGGAAGACTCAAAGAGCTGTTCGAGGAACGCCAGATGAAGAAAGTTTCAGTGTAGACTAATCTAAGCTAGGCGTAGAGTTTGGATAAGCTAAGTAAGCAGAGTCCCACACTGGACGCCATTTAAATAAGTGATCTAACCTAAAAATAAGAACATCTAAGACATATATATGTTCATTAACATTATCCTACAAAGCTTTGTATTTTTGTTTGGTACCACCTGAATTGAAAATCACATAGCCGAGTTCTGATCGAAATAGGAGTTTGGGTAGATGCAACAATAAGTGCATAAATGCATAAACCATTGAATAGATTTTGATGAGGCAAAGCTTAACATCTATTAGACTGTCGGGTATTTGTCAGAATTACGCCAACATCTGCTTGTTGTACCGAAGGACCAATAACCACATTCGGCCATTCAAACTATTTGTGCTGTGGCAGCCATATCTTATCAAAACTCCTGTAGACACTGCTTTTTCCAGCCACCACTCCATTCATATTCATAGAAGCAGGACCCTCCATTTCACATACAGTTGGGAACCATATCAAAGTTTGCGAATTTTTTATTTTTTTATTAAAAAGCAAAAAAAATAGGACTGGCAAGAGTAAGTTCCACCTCTGAATACTAAGTGGTCAGCTCTGGTCCCATAAAGTATGTAAAACAAAAACCTTCCATTTTTCTCAAGAAGTCAACCTTTTCGTAGTCCTTTTTGCTCGCCTTCCTGTCGAAGATAAACTGCTTTCTGACATCAGTTCGCGCCGAAAAAAACCTACAACATAATTCAATGCAGACCAAAGTCGATGATTCACCGGATGCGTTCGGCGAATACTCTTCAATGAAAAAGAATGAAGATCTCCAGAAACCTTTACCTTCAAAGGGACTGCAACTACGTCCCGCCAAATATGCACGCTCCAAACGAAAACCTAACAATTTCATCCCAAAAGTCTGATGTCATTCATCGGCCTCTCGACGGTGTTTTTGGTTTTTTTTTTGTTTACCCAACCTCTATGTTGGGTAAAAGCCAAGCCGCACCCGCACCGGCACCGGACCATGCGAATTTGAAGTTTCTGAATGGAATTTTAATTCAGTTTCAGTTCGGTGTTACCTTTTCGTTTTTTTTTTTTTTTGTGTGGTGTGCCCGGCATCTCCTCCGTCTCCAGATATATAACATTCAATCGAAACATGCGTGGCTTCTCTGTCTGATGAAACTCGAATAACCGGTCTTCGAAAAAAGTTTGCCTCAATCGAAGTTCTTTTTACGGAAGGATTAGGCAAGCCAAAGAGATACTTTTCCCATCCAACCATTAATTAGATGAAATTTATCTGAAGTTCTTGTCCGCTTCCATCATCATCGTCGTCGTCAGCAGACAAGTTCAAGGACACGCTGTAAATCAGTGAACTCCCCGCCACACTCGCAGCTCACTAACATGGCTAAGTCGCATAAATCACTCGCATCCGAGATTAAAAGAAATGCTAATTAGTGCGAAATAAAAATTCTTATAGCGTTCGATTGGATATATCTTTGATTGGAGATAGTAATTAACTGGCGACGAGCTGCAGCCGGTTCGCTGGGGGTTAACACTCAGCGGGTTGGAATTTTCACGCACGATTTGGGGATACAGTATGAGTAGTGCTTCCCGCAGTCGCTTATGATTAATTGACAGAAAATCGTGGCTGCGACAGTTGTGCAGTGTGTGGTGCTATTTGCTGTTCGTTGTGCGATAACACTCGCGAGGCTTATGTAAGGCTGTTCAGTGAAGCATGACGGGTTTTGTAAGTGGCATTTGAGCAAATTGACTCGCCGAGGTTACCAAATCACATAAATTGTTTGGTTTGTACCTGTTAGTTGAGAGTAGATACATAGTATGAATGGTTATCTGGGCGATGTGAGAGGAATTTTTGAATGCGTAGTTTTGAAAAGGTGCTTTTTATTGGCACTTGTGGTTTATGAGATACAGTTGCAAAAGTAGGCTCAAAAAATATACGTTATAGCAGATCTGGATAGGAGCAGTTTGCGCTTTCTACTGGCTTATTTAGCAACTTTGGAACGCAACCAAAGAAGTGTGGGGGGCCAAATATGAAGTGCTTACAGCTGTGAGCTACCCATATATAGCGTACGACCTGTCATTGCATTCGTGTGATCTACCTGCTACCAAAAATCAGATGAAGGAAGCCTATAAGTTATTCAGATGATTTTAGAACATTTCAGTGACTGTGGTGAATGAGAAACTATTGAACTGTGCCCCGTAAGAGGTGTCCTATGACATCAATAGCAATTGGCGTAACATACGAGTCTTAAACCTGGACGCTCAATCTTCAATGAGATCTACTCTAGTAGAAGGTAAGACGGAAGCAACAGCTCACTATCGAGGAGGTTGTTCGCAGCCATAACTTAGTGAATTGGAACCTAGCTATTGACTGTTGAGTGGTTCTTTCATCCCAAAAAGACTACCGAAGTTCGCAAAGGACAACTCTAGACAGTGAATAGCTTGGACTTCCAATGCCTATAGTATGCATTACACTTGCCACAGGAATGTTGTGACCAAGCACCAATCGATAGCACATCAGCAGGACAGAACCACTAATAGCCTTCTCGAAGTCGATAAATAGCAAATGTAGCGGAGACCTGTACTCAACGCATTGTTCGATTATGATCCGTAAGGTGTTTATGTTGTCGATACAGGAGGATCCAGCACGAAAGACTGCCTGTTCGACATCGAGAGTTGAATCTAAATGCTCTTTGATTCGTTCCAGAGTTATTCAAGCTGTTACTTTGGCTACAGCTGGAGAACGCAAATACCTCTCCAGTTTCCGCATTCCGTCAAGTTTCCTTAAGGATCATCACCCTTTTCCACTCCAACGGAAATTGTTCACTATCCCAAGCTCTTCATATTAGAGGGTGCACCAAATCTGCCGATGTATTTGGCGCCGATTGAAATAGTTCGACAGGGATGCCATCAATACCCACCGCCTTGTTCTTCTTGAGGGACTTGATTGCTGTTATTATTTCGGTTTTACTGGGAGGTATGGTGAGAATTCGGGAATCTCTTGGTTCGAACTGCTCATTTGAATTCAAGATCATAACGCTATCGCCTAAGTGGTTTAGCACTGCAGCAAAATGTTCTCTCGATCTAATGAGCTGAACCTCATCCGAGATCAGAAGGTTACCGTCTAGGCTCTTCACTGAGTGTTGATTGGAGTTCCGACCACCAGTCAGCTCCTTAGTGATGCTATAAAGAGTCCTACTGTCGCACCTGCTCGCTGCTTCTTCAGCCCTTGAAGTCAGTGAGTTGATGTGTTGACGTTTGTCAAGTCTCACACTACGCTACGGTGAGCGGTTTGTGCGCCACAACAAATAATGGATCGGCTGAGGCACTTTCGCATCAGCTGATCCAGGTCATAACCACAGCGTGCGACGCAGCAATGCCCAAAAGGTCTGTCAGTAAAAGAGGCGAGCCCTGCTACTGGTGGACCGACGAGATTAAACGGCTCAGGGCGAAGTGCCTACAAGCACGACGCAGATCTCAGAGATCCAGAAGCAGACAAGATTTTCAAGAGCGGTTAACTACATTTAAATTGGCGAGGCGAGAAATGTTAAAGGGCCATTAAGGAGAGTAAGTCAAGGAGCTTTAGGCGGCTCTGTGACGAGGCCGAATTAGACCCCTAAGGCATGGCGTATAGAGTTGTGATGAAGAAGCTTAAAAGCAGCAGGTCTCCACAACTTACATGCCCGGCAATGCTAAAGACTATAGTAGAGCATCTATTCCCCCATAGATAAACTACCATGGTCTCCATTACGAGGGAGATCAGCATGGAGCATATCCCGGCAATCACGTCAGAAGAACTCTTTGGGGCATGCAGAAAAATCGGAGACAGCAAAGCACCTGGACCGGATGGCATCCCGAATAGGGCAATCAAGGCGGCTGTTAAGACGAGACCGGACATCTTTCTAACAACGATGGAAAGGTGCATAGAGGAGGGGGTATTCCCTACACCATGGAAATTGCAACATTTAGTGCTGCTTCCAAAGGGCAATAAGCCGCCCGGACAACCATCATCGTATCGCCCAATATGCCTGCTCGATACGCTGGGAAAGATCCTAGAGCGTATCATCTATAACAGACTGCTTACGGTGGCGGAGGAAAACGGAGCCTTATCAGACTGTCAGCACGGCTTCAGAAAATCACGCTCTACCGTCGATGCCATAAAGGCGGTAGTGGATATAGCAACTGAAGTAATACAAGGGAAAAGGTTGAAATGGGGGACAAAGAAATACTGCGCAGTAGTAACGCTCGACGTCAAAAATGCGTTCAACTCGGCAAGCTGGTCTTTAACTAGGAGATCCCTGGTCAGGATGGATACACCATACTACCTGCTGAGGATAGTCACGGACTACTTCAGCAATAGGAAGCTAAGATACCATACTCACGATGGCGTTAAGCACTACAGTGTTTGCGCGGGAGTCCCGCAAGGGTCGGTTCTGGGACCTCTCCTATGGAACATTATGTACGACGGAGTTCTGCGACTAACACTGCCCGAGAGAGTCAAAATAATTGGCTTCTCTGACGATATCGCAGTGGTTACAGTAGCCAAGCAAGTACACGAGGTGGAGTCTGGCACGAATGAGGCAGTTATAAGAATAAAGGAATGGCTGGAGTCTACCGGTCTGGAACTAGCTGCCCACAAGACCGAAGCTGTCCTAATAATCAGCCGCAAAAAGGTGGAATATGCCAGCTTCCGGGTCGGAAACCAGTCAATGAGGTCTAAAGAATTCTTGAAGTACCTTGGAGTTATGCTCGACAACAGGCTGCGCTTCAAAGCCCACCTTGAGTATTCTAGTAAGAAATCATTGTTGATGCAGGCAGCACTCTCCCGAATGCTTTCGAACATCGGCGGGCCTGGATACGCCCGCAGGATCCTGCTGCCCAGAGTGGTCAGCTAGGTGCTTCGATACGCTGCCCCGATATGGGCAGGTGCACTAGTGACAAATGAGTGCAGAAAGAAGCTATCATCAGCTCACAGGCTCTGCGCAATCAGAGTGATCAGCAGCTTCCGAACTATCTCCGACAATGCAGTCTGCGTTTTAGCTGGGATGGTCACAATCGACATCCTCGCTGAAGAGATGTAGATGGTATACCTTAGACGTCCCTCGAACCGACAAGAGGCAAAAAGGATTAAGAAGGAGGAAAGGGCAGCATCAACAACGCTGTGGCAAACCAGGTGGGACAGCTCTACCAAAGGCAGGTGGACCCACAAGCTCATTCCCACTATAAAATCATGGACAGAGAGAGCAAGGGGGAACTGTAACTACCACCTCACACAGTTCCTGTCCGGACACGGTGGCTACCGGAAATACCTCCATAGATTTGGACACGATAGTTCGCCCCTGTGTCCAATATGTCCAAACGAAGAGGAGGACGCGGAGCATGCAGTGTTCTACAGCAGACGCTTTGCAGAAGACAGAGCAAACCTGCCAAGTCCAGAAAATCTTGTTAGTCACATGACACGATCAGAGGGCGAGTGGATGGAGATCTGCTTATTCATAGTATGTGTGCAGAATGCGATGCGAAGAGCAGAAGTCCTAAGAAGAGCCCAAGAGGAGGCCTCGGAGAGTAGAGCATAATTGCTAACCAGCCCCGCGAAGAAATACCTAATGGCAGTACCGCGGGGAGAGTGGATGAAGTGTGTAGGGTGTGTGTTTAGTACGTAGGCGTATTCCTGGAATCGATTACTCAGGTTTGTGAATCGTACATGCTAGTAGCACTCGGGCTATTAGTATCTATGAAGATTACACATCCTTGGCGCAACCTAAAAAAAAAAAGAAACACTACGCTGCACTTCTTCTTCGCACGGTATTGGGCTTCTAGCTCGGTTCTTTCTACTGCTGCAATCCGAACCTTGATTGCTGTACGCTCATTGATCCGTCTCCAGGTGTCTTCAGATAGTCATTCGCGAAGATTTTTCCTACCTTGTACCGACATATATAGGTGCGTGCCCCAGCCGTAAAAGTACTTTTCACAGCATTCCAGTGGTCTTCCATGCTCCCCTGTATTGTGCTGCTGATTGCTTCTGCTTCTTAGGCAAAGCGGTCACTGAACTGTTGGCGCACTTGGGGAACCATGAGCCTGTCGATATTAAACCTGTTGATGTTAAGTAAGTTTGAGCGGTTGCTATTAACGGATGCAGTACGAAGGCGTATATGAGCTATCATGAGATGGTGATCTCGTTCTAGTCCGTTGTCATCTCCATGTCTGTTTTGGACGTCCAGGTGAGAATTTCTAAAGCGACGGCTGATCGCAATGTGGTCGATCTGGTTGGATGTTTGCTGAATGTCAGTAGAGACCCAACTGATCTTGTGGCATGTGTTATGCTTAAACAGCGTACGTCCAATGACTAAGGGGTTGGTATTGCAGAAGTGCACAAACCACTCACCGTTATCATTACGGTCTCCAACGCCGTGAACTTCCATTAAGCATAGTGTTGTCGCTACCTACCTTGGTATTGAGATCCCCCATCACATTTACGATGTCCCCATTGGGCGTTTGGTTGTAGACGGCGCCTAACGGCTATAAAAATTGTCATATTTACCCAAATCAAGTTTCACTTGTCACTCAAATCGTTTATGGTCACTGGTCACACGCTCATGACCTTGGTGGCTGCAAGAAGTAGAAAAATACCCTGATTCCACCTATCCACACACTGTACTCAAAGACTATCAAAAAATAAGTAAGCAATTCGAAGCAGTATAGCTCACTCTGACACAAGGCAGTAACACCAGTCCCCACCCTCAGAACAGCGCACATACCTATATGTAGGCACCCTTATTTATACCTTAGACAATTATGAACAATCTCAAGACACACATATACAGACCTCTGCCTTAGCTCTGCCAAGGAGAGATGCACGGTAAAAGCTTGACAGAAACCTTAAAGTAACTTGCTACATGGTTACAGACTAAATCTTAACAACAAGCCAAGAAAAAAAACAAGTCCCCCAAACTCACCTGAATAGAACCAGCTACCGAAGCGGAGCTGAAGCTTCCACTGCTAATGTCTGAAATCGGTGTGAACTGCTTCCGCATAATGGCAGTTGAATTTTCCTTATTTTTCAAATTAACACTTTGTGTTTGCGATTTCATTGACATAATGACGAGCGTGGACTTATGTTGTTCTTGATACTGCTCCTGCTGCTGATGTTGCTGTTGTTGTTGATCTTCTTGATGATGATTACTTTTTCGCATAATCATGGCAAAAATTAATAAAAATAAAAATATCTTTAGCTACCGACAAAATCACGATGTGATACTACTTTAACACCACAATAACTTTTTAGCATAATTGATAGATATTCACTTAGCACTTGCACCATTCTATTCTTCGATTCACCCACTCCTCTTTCTATCTTTTGGCACTTTTAGATATAAATACACTCAACATAACATAAGGAAAAATATTTTAATAAGCAAAGTAGGCTGCATGGACTAATGACATTATAAATGTCGTACTTATCACGTTACGTATCCATGCTATTCTATACAAGCGAGGAAGTATCTGAAAGGAAAAAAACACACAAAAAAAATATATAATTAGTACGCTTGACAATTGAATATAAAAGCAAGAAATCACTGTCACACATTGAGCATGACATAGACAGAGGGAAACACGTGGGCTAGTTATGCAAAAAAGGCTTTAACACACGACGAATTGGATTGAGTAATTGATGTGGCGCCAGTATTAAGTGCACCTAGGTCAAGAGAGAGTATCTATAGACATACCCACCACCACCCTTCTTTCAAGTATTGATTTTGATTTTCAATTGAAGTAGTCTGACACATAAGGTGATCTCATTTCATTTGTTTTACAAGATAAGGCTTCCAACGAGATACAGATACTCTGAGAATGTATGCCATTTGTGAAGGCCATTCACCCCGCAGCACATTTTTTTTTTTATATAATTCAAAGATATGTCATTATGGAAATGAATCGGAACGATCCATGCAAATTTATTCCTTCAGGTGATGAAATTCTTATTATATTGGTTGGTGGAGATTGGTATCTGTGAGCCACAACACTATGGTCTTTGCTGTTATAATGAAGAATTTATTAGATTGTCGAACGATACCGTTTCTATAAACATTATTTAGTACCCTTTCAAGTTGTAGACTCAATTTTAATGGGATCAGGCTGAGGTTCCGTAAGGCTGATCTATATTTGGTAGGTGACGTTTGTCGCAGTAATAGGCTTGGATTTTTCTTCTTCGAATGGGAAGAGGTGTTAATTTATGCGCTTGCGGTGAGAGGGTTGATTATTTATACACAAGTTCATTGCCAATAAAAACAATTTGAACTCAAATTAAAATTTAATCAATTGATTGGTAATTAAGAATGTGGTCGGCTTTGGTGAAAGAGGTTGTTGGGGTTCCTGTGAATGCGGAAGGAGGTGGTGTCGATTCTGGTTCCCATGGTTGAGATTTCTTAGAATTCGACCAAAAAAAAGTCCAGAAGATTATTTGTGGTCTTTACAGATAAAAAGTGTATGTATGAGTATATGGAATGAAATATTTGTAGGGGCTCAATCAATTACTCACTTGGAACTGAAGAAACATATTTCCAAATGCTCGATCAATTCAAGGGCAACCATCTCAAGAACCTGTCTCGCCGTTAGGTAAGGTTAGGTTGATTATGGTTATGAGGTTATCATAAGCACTAGGCACTAAAGTGGGCCCATCGCGATCCCTAGGGAACCTCCACGGCAAAAACCAATTCTCTCATTCTCTCTCCTGAACCAATTCACTCATACACTTGATTTCTCTACAGAATTTAAAGATATCATTATTGTGGTTCCGGGACCTTACCTCATCTAGGTTATCGAAGAAGTATCTACCAATGTGCTTTAGCCTTGCCCTTGCAATGCCTTGGCACTCACAGAGTATATATATATTTTTTTTTTTTTGGTTGCGCCAAGGGATGTGGTAATCTTCGAAAGATACTAGTAGCCCGGGCTACTAGCATGCACGTTTCGCAAGCCCGAATAATCGATACCAGGAATGCGCCTACGAACTAATCCACACCCTGCACACATCTACCACTCTCCTCGCTGGTCTGCCGTAAGGTATTACTTCGCGGGGCTGGTAAGCAATTAATGCTATGCTTCTTGTATTGCTGCTTCAGCTCTCCTTGCTCTCTCAATTATTCGGAACTCTTTTTGCACCTTCGTTATAAGGGTACAAATTTCCAGCCAATTCTCCTCTGACCGCAGCATTTGGTCTATAAGTAATGGTGGACTTGGCAGGTTATTTCTCCATTCCGTAAAGCGATTGCAATGGAATATTGCATGCTTGTATCTTCCTCCTGGTCTGGACAATGTGGACAAAGAGGTGAGTTATCATGTCCAAATCTGTATAAATATTTGCGATAGCCACCGTGACCCAATAGGAACTGCATAAGGTGATAGTTGCAGTCCCCAAACACTCACTTCGTCCAGACCCCAATGGTGGGGATCAGCTTGTAGGTCCATCTACCTTTTGTACTGATGTGATGTTGCCGTCTCTTCCGCCTTTATTCTTTTGACGATATCTGCTGACAATACCTCTTGAGGACTCGAGGTTCTCCTTTCGTAGATCCTTACCATCTCAATTGCGAGGATGTCGATGGGGATCATTCCGGCTATGACACAGGCTGCTTCGTCCGATATTGTTTGGAAACCGCTGATTGTTCTTATCGCGCATAGCCTGTATGTTGACGATAGTTTTCTCCGTGTTTCTATCATCGCTAACACCGCCCATACCAGTGCAGCGTATAGGAGAACCGAGGTAACCACTTTGGATAGTAGAATCCGTCTAGCATATCCAGGGCCACCGATGTTTGGGTGTATTCGAGAAAGGGCTGCCTGCAGTAGTGAAGCCTTCTTGCTCGAGTATTCTACGTGCGTTTTAAACCTTAACCTGTTGTCGAGCATTACTCCTAAGTATTTATCTGCTTCCTTGGTTCTTATAGTCTGAGTTCCGACTTGAATATTAGCATATTCAACAGCTTTTCGACTTGTTATAAGAACAGCTTCAGTTTTGTGGTCTGCTAATTCTAAGCCGGCGGATTCTAGCCAGTCTTTAATTTTTCCGACTGCTTCGTTTGCCGCTGATTCTATTTCGAGGATGTGTTTAGCCACGGTGACCACGGCGATGTCGTCAGCGAACCAGATTATCTTAACTCCTTGTGGCAATGCTAGTCGCAGGACTCCGTCGTACATGATATTCCATAGGAGAGGGCCTAGTAGCGATCCTTGTGCATATATACTCACAGAGTATATGTGTTATATCTTCTAAGACATATAGGTCATTGCAGTACCTACAAACATCCATATTTGAGCTGGAATAAATCCTCAAGCGCTTCGAAGTATGCGCATACCAATTATATTAGCATCAGGGATATTTCGAGAAACTATTTCCGGCAAATAGTGCTGCTCTATGAAACAGAGGATAGTGAGAAAGAATATGCAGTCACTGGAGGAGTCCCTCAGTGCTCGGTCCTGAAGCCTCATGTACGATGGACTCCTTCGTCTTGACATACCAGCCGAGGCTAAAATTGTGGGGTTTGCGGACGACATCGCTATAGCTGTAACTGCAAACCAAGCGGCCAAGCTTGGTATCCCCCACAACACCTTTTGTAGGAGCTGCAAGGATATTAATGAGAAAGAATCTCTATGTTACTTCCTTTGCAGATATCCGGCTCTGGCGAGGATCAGACAACAAACTCTTGGCAAACCCTTCTTTGAGGATCTGAGAGAGATAGCGGACAAGAGGAATGGAGAACTAATCCTCTTCCTGAACTCCACGGGCTGGGTTTAAACTTAACATCCCTTTTTAACTAACCAATACAATAGGTATACAAGAGTCCGTGGTATCAAAACGGCGCACCCTAAGCGCTAATTGGGTTCTTTTGGACCGCCACTTTACCTATCTACCTACTCCAAAACGAATAGAAGAAGCTGTTCAAATTAGCAACAAAACCATCTCAGTTGTTCGACGGTGGCTAACATCAGTCGGCGTCATGCTAGTAGAAAGCGACTAGAAACAATCACGCTCACAGTAGATGGACATGAGATAGATAGACTGACTCAAGGCTTACATTTAAAAAAAAAAATTGGAGTACGTAAGCAACAAATCCTGTCGCGTGGGTGCCGCCGTTGCGCCGATTATGCCGAATATAGGAGGACCAAGATCCTTCTGAAGATTGCTCTTAGCTAAAGTAGTCACATCCGTAGTGCTATACGGATCACCAGTTTGGGCCGAAACTATGGAAGTGACTTCATGCAAAAGAAGAATCATAGTAGTAGCGCTTTCCGCACAACATCGGACTACGCAGCCTGCGTTATCGCAGGAATGTTCCCCGTTGATATACTGGCGGAAGAATTGCAGAAAAAGTTTTTAGAGAGCAGACAGGAGGGGAGGCTAACTTACGATGAAGCGGAAACTACAGTAAGAAGCATTAGTTTGATAGAGTGACAGCAATGCTGGAGTTTTTCTTCCAAGAGCCGTTGTTCTTACCGCCTTATCCCGACCTTACAGGCTTGGATAAACCGCAGGGATGATGAAGTTAACTTCTATTTAACACAAATACTTACGGGACATTGTTATTTCCGGTCATATCTGTACCAGTATATGAACTATGACTCCCCCGCTTGTCCATCGTGCAGTGACACCCCCGAAAACGTAGAGCATGTATTCCTTCACTGGCCACGTTTCCAGCTACAAACAGAAGTAACTCCGGATAATTTAGTAAATCCCATACCAGAATCGGAAAACAGGTGGAAAGCAGTGACTTACTTACTTAGGTGGCGCTACAGTTCGAGGTGAACCTGGGCCTCAACCAACAAGCCTCTCCATTTAGCTCGGTCTTTAGCTAATTGCCTCCAGTTGCACGCTCCAAGTTGGTCGAGGTCCCCTTGAACTTGTGCGCGCCACCTACGGCGATGATTCCCTCTACTGCGTCGTCCCTCGGGTTTAGATTCGAAGACTCTGCGGGCCGGAGCACTAATGTCCATTCGCTCTACATGTCCTAGCCATCTCAAACGTCCAATACGCAGTTTTTTGATAAAGTCGACGTCGCTGTATAGCTCGTATAGTTCGTGATTGAATCTTCTCCTCCAAAACCTGTCAACGCAAACGGGATCGAAAATCTTACGAAGAATTTTTCTCTCGAAGCAACCAAGGATATCTTCATCCTCTCTTAATAAGGTCCATTAATCTGCGCCGTAAAGCAGGACTGGGATGATCAAGGTCTTATACAGAGTCGCCTTAGTTGTTCAAGATAGGGGTTTACTGTTGAATTGCCTTATAAGCCCAAAAAGACAGCGATTGGCAAGAGTTATTCTTCGATTGATTTCTGCGCTGGTATTGTTTGTAGAATTTATAGCAGAGCCAAGGTAGACAAAGTCCCTTACTACCTCGAAGTTATAGCTGCCTACTGTGACAATTTGTCCAATTCGTTGGTGTTGGCTTTCCCTTCTTGTTGACAGCATATACTTGGTTTTGCCCCCGTTTATCGCTAAACTCACTTTGCCCGCTTCCGCCTCAATGCTTGCAAACGCACCGGTGACAGCCCGCTGAGTTCTACCGATAATGTCTATATCGACAGAAAGCAGTGAGCTCTTATGCCAAATATGTATGCCAAGAGTTGAGGAGACTTGAGCGAGAAAGAAAAGAAAGCGAAGAAAACGCAAGAAGCAACAGGGTGGATGTAAGCGGGAGCGCAGCTATACATCAAAATGAACCTACGCAGATGCAAAGACAGGCAGACATGCGCACACACATGCGGCCACAATGGCACGCGAACGCGTAACCATCAGCATGAGCCAAGTAAAACGTGAGGGAAAAGAGTCCAAAAGGACTAACACGAATCCAGATGACAACTAAGTCAGAAACCCCCCTACGATGAAATGCCAAGAAGGCAGTACCGTAGGGATAAGAGTAGGAGGGGAAAAAGAGTTAGTGGGTAAGAATCCCACACTGTTACTGGGTACGGCCTCAGCTTCGCCTTTTGAAGATTACCACCTCCCAGCGAAAAAGAAGAAGAAACATCTGTATTTGGTAAGCCTACCAGTAGTCACATAGCACGCTTCCTTAGAAGACTTCCAGGGAGTATCCCTATCGCTGATCTATCTAGTTTTATGATCTCCTCAGATGTCTTGTGGTCTAACACAGGCCGCAAGGTCTTGGACACTTTATATCCATCTAAGTTCGACCGTCTTAAATTAGCCATGTTAATGATTCTACCTCGAATAATTTCCCTAGCCACACACATTGGTGGTTTAATGCCACCGATTATGTCCCTATGCGGGAGCTCTGCTCCTCTTTGGGGCAGCTCGTCGGCCTTTTCGTTGCCTTCTATATCTCAGAGTACAGGTACCCAACATAATCTGACTCGGTTCTGCATATTTAAGCACTGTGTGGCAATTCTTGACGGTCTCAGCTTTAGTAACACAAGACTCTAGCGCCCTTAGCGCAGCCTGACTGTCAGTGAAGATGGCGATATTCTTGTCGGACATTGATCCTATCTCAAGTAATTCCGCAGTTTTAAGTACAGCTAGAACCTCTGCTTGGAACACACTGCATGTGTCCGGAAGTCTCAGGGCCACCTATAGGTTTGTATCTCTCGAGTAAATACCTGACCTCGTGCCCTTTCTGATCTTAGAACCATCTGTGTATATTGCAATCTCGTTATAAGCAGAGACTGCCTACGTTTGCCAATCCTCTCTAACAGGATATATTACTTCGTACAGTGTGACGAAGTCAAAGGCGCCAAGAATATCGTTCGATTCGTCAGGGATACTGGGAAACTATTCCTTAAGAATGGAGCTATGTCCAACATTACTGGTCTTGAAGAGACCAACACTAGTGAGCCGAAGCGCACTGTTTCCCGCTTGAAATTTGATTTGTAGGTAATGGTAGGAGATACAGAAAAAAAACTCAAGTGCATAGGCGTAGGCGTCGGGCGTAGAGCATCTGTGATGGCAATGCAGGCTGTCCTTCGCATTCGCTGCCTTCCACCACAAAAGAGCCTATTCCCGAGAAAAGATGGATTCACACTGCCACGAGGCACATCAGATGAAATGGAGACGATACCACCAATTTAAGTGAGAAAGTTATAGAAGCCGCAGCAGCTATGAAAAGCAAAAAGACGCCAGGGATGGACGGGATCCCGAACTTTATTCTGAAGGAGGCGATCAAAAACAGACCAGATGTCCTTACATACCTCTACACAGTATGCCTAACAGAAGGAAAATTTCCATCTCAGTGGAAACCGCAACGACTTGTCCTTGTACCAAAGGGCGGCAAACCACCTGGGCAATCATAGTCGTACAGGCCGTTGTGCATGCTAGATACACTGGGAAAGTGCTCGAGGAAATTGTACGAACAAGACCAGGGCAATACACGGAAGGAGGCTCGGGGCTTTGTAACCGACAGTTTGGATTCCGAAAGAAACGAAACACCAACCATGCAATACAAGCTGTGTGTGATATAGCACGTGAGGCAATTGTGGGAGAAAGGTGGCTCGGAGGAGCAAAACAGTACTGTACTGTGGTGACACTTCTTGTCAGGAACGTGTTCAATTCAGCCGACTGGAGATGAATACTAAAACCACTGAGTGACCGGCAGGACCCAAACTACCTACTGGGGATAATTGTGAACTATTTCGAAAACAGAACCCCTTACTATGACACAGAAGAGGTACAAAATTACGGGGCGGTCCTGGGACAAATTCTATGGAACATAATGTACGATGGCATTCTAGGAACACAAAGACCAAACGTAGTAGACATCATCGGTTATGCCGAAGATATCGCAATTGTAGTAGTGGCCAAAGCATTAGAGGAAGTTGTGAAAAACTGCAATCAAAGAATCACAAACGTGAAGCTATGGCTACAGACATCAGGTTTAGAGCTAGCGGACCACAAAATCGAAGCTGTTCTCATAAGCAGCCGTTTAGAAGTGGAGCACCTCACCATACAGGCCGGTGAGCAAACTATCGAATCGAAGCCATACATCAAGTATCTGGGAGAGTTGCTGGACCACAGACTCAGCTTCAGGGACCACCTAATGTACGCAGGCAAGAAGGCCTCTCGGGCAGTAGCGGCACTATGCAGACAACTGACAGATATTGGGGGACCAATGCAGCCAACTAGAAATCTCTTAACAACCGTGAGTAGGTCCAATACTCCTGTATGTGGCCCCAATATGGGCATCAGCGACGCATCGTAAGTCATACATTAGAACGATGAACTCGGCGCATAGAATCGCATCTTTAAGGTATGCTGCGTCTTTAGAACTGTATCAGCAGATCCGATAAACGTAATGTCAGGCCGAATGCCTACCGATATAGACGCGAAGAATACTGCGGCCCTACGTGAAAACAAGCACGATGACGGAACAACAGCTATAGAAGCTATAAAAGCAGAATGGCATCATAGGTGAAGCATCATAACCAAAGGGCGATGGACATACAAATTGATCCCCGAAGTTGTTGAATGGATTAGTAGAAAGCACGGAGAGGTAAACTACTACCTAACACAATTTCTATCGGGGAACGGATGCTTCCGGGAGTATCTCTATAAGTACAAGCACGCGAATGACCCATTCTGCCAGCACTGTGAAGGAAAAGTGCAGAACGCAGAGCGTGTACTGATGGAATGCCAAAATGCCAGGAACATCCTAGAAAGAGCAATTGGCGGGCAAGTGACCCCAAGAAGCCTGACCTCAATTATGTTGGTGGGGAGCGAAGGCTGAAAGAAGGCTGCAAATGAAGTAATCACAAGTATGATGCAGCAACTGCGTATAGAGGAACGAGCAACGAGAAACGCGAGAAAGGTGCCAGCTCTGGCAGCTGAAAAGGAATGACGAAATGTCAAACCTGCCCCTGCTAAGGAATGCCTTGACTGGCGGTGCCCCAGGGGAACAACAGGGCAGAGAAACTGGAGGGGTTTGTTTTTTAGCACGTAACCATGCAGGAGCATGGAGACGGGCATAGCTCGTAGCACGGGCTACAAGTATCCACCTACAATAAGGGATTTTTACCCAACCCGCGCATAAAAAAAAAAACAAGAAACCGCACAAGAGCCCCGTACGCGAGAATGGGTCTGACGATCATGATGTATAGCCAGTGCATTGCAGGGTTCAGGTTCAATTTTGTTCCCGTCGCCTTTTTACATATGCGCCTTCTCAGTGAGAACATAATATGATACCATTGGCCTGACGCATACTTTCGTGACAAGTATTTAAGATCAGTTGGGATATTTCTTCACAAAATGAAGAACAATACCAAAGATTCTAAAACAAATAATGTCGTTGTTCGTTGCGGCTTCCAAACCAGTGCAGAACAAAAACCAAATTCATACAAATCAAGTGTTAAACACAAACAGAAAGTATCTTGGAGGAGAGAATTGCCAAAATGAGTCACATTTCCATCCATACACCCTCTATTCGTGAGTAATTTTCCAAATGTTTAGCAAACAATCACAGAAAGTATCGACAGCCTTTCCACATAAATCGAAATATATTCCAAGATACAGGCTCCCGTCTGACATGATTCACACTGCACCACTGCACAAGATGACTGGACCGATACCGAAAGCAATAATAAAACGAAAATGTATCTAAAATAGTGTCAAAATGTAAACACAGAACGTTACAATATTTACACAACAGCCACACAGTCATATGAGGTCAATTTCGTGTGGATGCCGTCATTTGTCGAAACTAGCTGAAAACTTGACACTCTGCCATTTGGCAATAAATCTGTTCGAGATACATTCATATCGTAGGCGTCATGTGTCAAGTAAAACATTTTTTTTTATTTCCTTTGAGCAGAGCATGTTGTAGATACATTGTTGTTTACAACGAATGCTTTTGGAAGTGATTTTCGAATTCCGGTTGTGGGATTTGCATAAATCGAATCTCGCCTGACGGAAGGCAAAGTAGATTATACAACTCGAGTTGGATGAGGAAATGTGTCATCTAGTACAATCCATCAACACTTTGCGCGCACCACGAAGGTCAACAATCAATAGTCTACTTCAACTTCAGCAGCATCTTCTATCGCACATACCATCACTGTTTTTAGGTTAATGTAATTCCAAGAGCCAGAATCAAGACCCCATTGAGGAGGCCTTTTCAGAGAGAAGAAGAATCAATCTTGAGAATAAGAAGAGATTATGCGTTACAGCCTGCTGCTCGTATATCAAATGCACGGCGCGCGGACAATTGAAGCAGCAGCTGCCTGTCGTCCGTCCGCTTCACACGGATTAAAATATTTATGAGGTGAAAGCCAGTCTCAACAGAGTGTATGTGTGTGGGGGTATAATGCCCAAAACGACGAAAAAACTGCTCCAATCTAATCCTAGTGCAATGATTTATGAGTGCATCATGCTCTTGGGCGACTTGCATGGTCTTGAATCGAAAATACCTCCAAAGCCTGGATTAGTATTACGAACGATCCCTGCAAGGAAGCAGACCCCAATGCATTCCCAATTGTGATGAAAATGGTCAAAATAAATCAACCTACTCCGCCAGAGTGACCTCCTAACCTAGGTTGGTTGCTAAGCCGAGCTTGAGAGAGAAGAGTTTCTCATAAGGAGTCGCGCGAAGAACAAATGCATGGTGTACATGCGGTTGCATATGCATGTGAGTCTGGGTATGTTAAGTGCATAGAATGACACCATTAGTCATTGTGAGTTGTGAATTCATCTGCCACTGCCACTGCCACCAATCCAGCATCTGCCGTGTCGTCGCAGAGTATTTTGTTGTGTGTGACTTGAGTTGGGTTGGTGTAATCGAATTTCCATAACATAACATTCAACCTCTTGAAGCTGAAGCTGCTTTCAGCTATTTTTCCGCTTCCTCACCAGCCACCGGCCCGGCCCGGGAGAATGTTACTGCATTCCGGTGGCATAAGCGCATATTTTCGAAAAGATTTTTCTCTGATTTGCTTTGCATAATTATAACACAAGTGTGGATGGCTTGCTCAAGATGTGATTTTCATGTTTCATGCAAATTGACAGAGAGTGGGATGTTGTGGAATTTCGTTTCACTCTACGTATATGTGGGGAAAATGATAATAATTCGATTGCAAGTTGAGACGATTGTATATTGCCACCGGTACATAGGAACAGAGCTCTTTAATTGGAGATAATTTGGATATTATGTAACAATCAGACTGTAGGCACGTTGTCTTGACTGGAAGAGGAACTTGGGAGATAATGAAACGTATCTTGGAAGCTGCAAACTTGCTGAAGGCGAGAGAAATTGTATTAGGAAACTTTGTGATAGATGCACAAGTTGAAGAAAGAAATTTTACTGAATTTAGTTGGATGTCCATACCGTGGTGGACTCTCCACCCTCCTCGATCCTCCGCCATTGAATCCAACTCATCAGGAGGAATCCCTAGACAGCTCCAGGAGAGATGTCGGTCTTGACCCAACCATCTATTTCTGGGCCCACCGAGAGGTCGCCTACCTGATGACACGTCTTGGAAGCAATGCTAGGTATTGATCGAATTTATTCTTTTTGGAGAAGTTCACTTTAGGTTACTCTAGACTACTCTAGGTGACTAGGAAAGAATCTGTGTAAGCAAACTTCTATTTGTTTTTTTTTTTTACTCTTCGTACTGCCTCCGGTGACTTGAGTAAGTGTTAGGCACTTGTATTTAGAGAAAGAAAAGCTCTGAAAAACATACATAGGTACGATCGGTGCCCGGTTAGTAAAAGTAAAGTGTTATGTCCCAACGAATGGCTCGCCTGAGAGCGACAAAGAGAGCTTCTACAATCTTAAGTGGCGTCTTCAACGCAACACCAAATGGAGACATTGTCATAATAATGTGGGATTTGAATACCAAGTTAGGCAATGACAACGAAGGGCTCAAGCATGTAATCATGGAAGCATGGACTAGGTAGCCGCAATGACAACGGCGAAAAGTTTGTGGATTTCTGCAATGCCAACCGACTTGTACCAACCGCCTTGTACCAGATGGGTTCCCAACGACAGGCAAGCAACCTCCAGCCAAATTGGCCATTTTGCCATCAGCCGCCGCTTAAGAAGTAGTCTCCAGAATGTCCGAAACAGGCGAAGGGCAGATGTGGGGATAATACGAGATCACCATCTTATGATAGCTACTCTCCAACTACGCACAGTTCGTAGATCCTATGACATCACAAGAATTCTCAGGTTCAACATCGATGGACTTAGTGATCCCTCAATGCGCCAACAACTAAGGGAGCACCTTTCGCAAGGTGTGGAAGCAATCAGCAGCTCAATGCCCGCAACCATCCAAGACCATTGGTGTGCTGTGAAAAATGTTTTTACATCTGGTGCTGAAAGAATTGTCGGTCGATCGCAAGGAAGACATAGGGCGTGGCTTTCCGAGGATACTTGGAGACGGATTGACGAATAAAAACAGCTGAAAGCTCGCGTTGCCGCTACTCCATCAGCAGGGAGAAGCGAGCTAGAGTCCTTATATCGCATGAAGATGAGAGAAGTTCAGCGTAGCGTGCGACGTGACAGGTGCAACTACATCAATGCGCTGGCTACAGAAGCAGAAGAAGCTGCATGAAGGTGCGACAGCAGGACCGTCTACAGAATCACCAAAGAGCTGACAGGTGGTCTCAGTTCAAGCCAGCACCCAGTGAGAAGTCTATACGGTTCCTTGCTCATTTCGGATGAGGACCAGCTCAAGAGGTGGAAGGAGCATTTTGCTACGGTTTTGTACCATGTATTTCCTAGCGAACTGCTTCCAAATCAGACTGCCCGGGCTGAGAAATGCCCGAATACGCACCACGACTTCCAGTAATGATGAGATCAATACTGCGATCAAAGCACTTAAAACCAACAAGGCGGTAGAACTTAGCGGTATATCAGCCGAGCTCTTACGAGCAGCGCCAAAAACATCGGCTGAGCTTTTGCTTCCACTTATAGAGAGAATTTTCCTGACGAGTGGAAAAAGGGAATGATCGTCAAGCTTCCTAGGAACGGAAATTGAATGGAGTGCAGCAACAGAAGGGGGATCTGCGTGCTGTGGTGTTTCTGCCAAGTCCCTGCAGAATCTGCAGTATCCGTATCCCTCTATACCCCGTTACCTAAGGTGTTCCTTGAGTCTGCAGTGACCTGTTAACATGCCCGTCAAGATTCGAAGTCGATTCTTGGCATGTTCTGCTTCTTTTCTGGTTGTATTTCCCCAGAAGTTCGTTTGCCTGTCTTATTTGAGGGATATCATCTCAAGGCTCGGCCCATTTGTTCTCTTCCTCTTTCCTTAAGTCTTTCCGTGTTTTGTGCGGTCCTATAGCACAAACGGGTTCTGGTTCAAGAAACGGCGTGTCTGATCCATTTCTAGCTAGTTCATCAGCTGCTTCGTTCCCCATTCCACTTCTACATGTCCTGGTACCCAGTATAGAGTTACTTTGTTTGTTTCTCCCAGTTAGTTGATCCTGATAAGGCATTCCCACACCAGTTTGGATCTGATCTCGTGCGAGGTCAGTGCTTTGATAGCGGCTTGGCTGTCTGGCAGTATTGTGATATCCTGCCCGCGATATTTCCTGTCTAGTTTGAATAGCGCGCATCTTTCGATCGCGTGAACTTCTGCTTCAAATATACTGGGGAATATTCCCAGTGATTCTGAGTACCTGGTCCTGCGCCGGACACTCCTGCCCCAGTGCATATAGATGTTTTCCATCCGCTTGAGTACTATTTAATTGTGTATTGTTTGAATTGGTGCTTATCGCATTCGCTACACCAGTCTCTTTCGTTGCTCAGCTTTGAGTCAAATTTTCTTTCAAATCAGTATTTCTTGACCATAGCATCTCTGGGCCAGTCCAGAAACGGTACCGATTTGGTAGGGTTACTCGCTCTTTATTTGCGATGCATGTTCCTTTCCCGATGCCCTCTTTGCTGATTCTAAATATGGTCTCCTTGGCGATTCGCTCTAGCACTATGTGTAGTGGAGGTATACTTACGATTACCCCTAGAACTACTGTGGAACAGGTTCGCATGGCTTCTGTTATACATATGCAGGCTAGTCTTTGACATTGTTGAGGGATGTCCTCGTCGTGGTAAGCCTAGTTATGTTAACCCATGCCACTGCCCAGTATGTGATGATGGGTCTTACTATAATCATGTACATCCACCTCAGTGTGGCTGGGTTGCATCCCCAGGTTTTTCCTGAAATGTTCCTGCACACCATAAGTGCTCTGGTGGCTTTGGTTACCACCGCTTCTACATGTTCTTTCCAGAGGAGATTGGTGTCTAGTGCTACACCTAGATACTTGGCCTGTTCTGTGGGTCGACCCTCATCCCTTCCAGCAGGATAAGTTGCATACGCTTTAGCTGTCTCTTCTTGGTGAAGGGTATCACAGTAGTTTTGGTAGGCTTCACTCTAAGGTCTACCGTTTCGCACCACTTCTGTGTGATTCTTAGATCCCTTTGAATGATTTCACACAGCATTTCCTCAAATTTTCGTCGGCTACCCCTGGCACGTGATGCCGGCATCTGTCAATTTGTGTAGTAGTTCATGTGCTACTTTATTTTTTTTTGCCTATGGGGTGGTGGAAAACGCTACTGCTCACGGGAAACAGGCCCGCTCTGTTTCAAGTAGTGTGAGACTTAGTACTTTAGTGAGCAGCGTTAACCCTTTTATTTTTACTTGACACCATCCACTCCGGAACTGCTTTTGTATTACTTCAGGGTGGTGTCGTTTTCCTGCCCTTTTGGAGCCGGCTTTTACATATTTGTCTTCTTTAGCGGGTTTATTTGTCTTATCGGTAAAGCTTTATCTTCTTAAAACATTTTCTGAAGGTATGTTTTCTTCTTCCTCTCTCTTCTTCTTCCTTAAGACCGTTTCGATGAATTCGCAGATCCTGTTCCAACTGTCGACTCTCGATATCATCTTTTGGACCACGTTGTCTGGGGAGAAGTTGCCTATCTCCGACTCAAGTCTGGATCTCTGCACTGCTTACCTGCTGCAATCGAAGAAGGTATGGTAGGCGTGTTCTTCCTCGGAGTCGCCGTAATGGCAGGCTGCGCTGTCTTTCTTTCCCATTAGGTACCGGTTGAAGTAACCATGCCCGGTTAGGAATTGGGTGATGTAGTACCCCACTTCACCGTGTTTCCATTACATCCACGCAGCAACATCTCTTATTAACTTGGCGGTCCATCTTCCTCTGGTTTCAGCATTCCATCTGCTTTACCACCTCTCTTTAGTCCGCTCCCTTGCTTCTGCTTCAATCCCTATTTCCGCCTTGTTGTCATGGACGTACTTTCTTTCTGTTGCTAGCAGGTTTATAGGGTCACTCCCGCTACCACGAGGACGGCTGGTTCGGACACTGTGCGGTAGAAGCTAGTAACACAGAGGGGGATCCTCGTCTCTGTACCCCGGCCATTTGCTTCCTGTACTTTTCCAGGTTGAGTGCCTCAGGATGATGGAGTGAGTGATGGACATAAGCAGCCTCCGCTTACTCATAATTGGACCTCCGATGTTCGCCATGATCCTGCTGAGTGCCGTATTTACTTTCACGGCTCGCTCCAATTCCGATCTGATTTGTTCCCAGTAGGTAACTTTGCAGTCCAGGGCCAAACCCAGGTACGTTACTGCGATCTTAACGGTGATCGTTTCTGTACCTACTTGGAAATCGACGTGAATTGGGATCCGTCTCCTGGTTAGCAGAACTATCTCGGTCTTCTCGGCTGCTAGTCTTAGGCCATGGTCGGCCATCCACTCTTGCACCCGTCTCATGACCTGGTTTAGTTTCCGCTGTGCTTCTGCTATGTCCCTTGCGGTGATATCTGCTCCGATGTCGTCTGCGTACCCTATGAGGAAGGTATCTTTAGGCATCTCCATCCGAAGGATTCCATCATACGAGATATTCCACAAGTCCGGTGCCTGCGCTGCTCCTACTGTGATGTCCTTGATGTAGCGTCCCTCTGCAGTATCACAGTTTCCGGTCTTTGAAGTAGTCCTCCAACACCTGCAATAGATACTGTGGTACTCTGAAGGTGTTTTCCAACGGCTCCAGGATATCTGCCCATCTTACTGAGTTGAAGGCTTTCCTCACGTCGAGTGTTGTCAGCGCGACAACTTTTCTCGAGTAGTGGTTGCCTTGTTGAGCAATTTGGGCTGTCTTAACCACTTCCTCAATTGCTCCTACTGTTGAGTGTCCCTTTCGGAAACCATGTTGCCTTTCAGACAGGTCACCTGCATTCTGGATTGTCGTAGTAAGTCGGAACTTTAGCATCTTCTCCAGAAGTTTCCCCGTTGTATTCAGCATACACAAAGGCCGGTAGGCTGATGGGGATTCCAGGTCTCCCTTTCCTTTGCTGATTAGGACCAACCGTTGTATCTTCCAGCTCTTGTAGAAAATTCCGTCCAAGAGACAGCTGTGTCTTTAGCAATAGCTGTGGGCATATTTCTGCAATGATTTTCAGCACTTCTCCTGGTATGCCATCGGGTCTGGGAGCTTTCTTTTTTGTTTGTATCTGACGCTGCCAAAATCAGTTCCTCATATGTGAACAGGAGGACCTCCTCAGGTTGTATGGAGAAGATGTCAGGTGATCTGACCGGGTGAGTCGGGAAGAGTGTGTTCAGTATCTTCTTCGTTTTGTCAGAACTAATTTTCGGGCTGGCGGCCTATGCCCCAAGTTTGCGCATCGCAACCTTATAGCCAAGCCCCCAGGAGTCGCTGTTTACGTCTTGTCGGAGTTCCTCCCACTTTTGTCTCTTGCTCGTGTATATGGCTCCCTGGAGCTCCGTCCTCGCGTGTCTGAATTCCGCCAGCACAGTTACAGTAGCTTCCACGTGTCGCTTCCTTCCCCTAGTGACCTTCCATCTAAGGTGTAGACATCTTCTTCTGAGCGCAGCAATTTCTTCGGTCCACCAATAAACCAGACTCCTGCGGCCATGTGAGCTCCTATATAGTTCATCAGCTACTAGGCTCCACATGAATGGTGATAATACCCCTCCTTGTCGGCAGGCTCTAGTGGTGCTTATTGTGATGGTAATTTGTCCCACCTTTACCACAATAGTCGGTTAAATATTTTTTTCTCGATCCGTGACATCAAAAATTCCGTTGATTATTAGGTAAAGCTTAGCTTATTCCATCCCAGGTCCTATGTTCGATGACACCATCAACTAACAACAACAACTTTGTAATCAATACACTTTCGAGCATCGCAGTCTTGACTTACTCAATAAGAGATTGCAAACTGTTCACAAAATCCAAATTGACTAAGAAAAGGCTAAAGTTGTAGCTGTTCGCTATTAAGACCTTGTTCAGTCATATGTTGCATTCCAATTGACCTTAGTTAATGTACATCATTGTCATTTAAGAAGATTCGATTTCTTATACCAACATCAGTATGCCCATACGTTCACTATCTAAAGATCGAAATGCGCTTATAGACTTTAAGTTCCCAATGCAATGACTAGCATCTTTCAGAGCATTGCGTTCAATTAAGATTATGTAATTGCCTTCTGACTGACCTTTTAAGACGTCGTCGTCGTCGTCATCGTCATCGTCTTTAAGTCGATAGCAGTATTTATTGGAGCCTGAACCTGAGTCTGACCATGACTTGACGCATCCATCCATCGGATGAGTATACCAACCGCCAGCAATTAATTTCAATACATCGCGCACTCGCTGCGTAATTAAATACCTAACATCCGATTGCAAGCCTTCTAATCCGTAATCCGATTTGCGTGTGTGTATGTTTGTGATAGAAATCGAAAGAAGCGCGTACAAGACTAGAAGGCGAGGAGAATTGAAAAAGGAAAAACCCGTCCTCCGCGCAATCCGATTTACACGAAAATTATGTGCGCTCTGTGCGCCCAACCAAAGGAAAATCTTCCGTATTATCATCGCCATCATTACTGGGAGCCACCAGCACTGCGTTCTTCTGGACAAATTTATCGCGCGCGCAATCCACCTCCTCCTCCTTCGGAGATAACGCTGCGAGGAGGAGAAACACAATAATTACCAGTGCAACTGGGAAGTTGGTTGGGCGGCATGCATGCAACAGAAGGAATCACAAGGTCACATTCAAGCGACTGGAGCTATTCGAGATATGTCCAATTTATTTTTTTTTTTCCTCTCTAGAATCCCCATCATCATCATCATCATCATCGTGCCCATCCTATGGCCATCATCGTCTTGTCGCAGTTTTAGTCTTCATAATGATGGACTTGAACAGACCATATCGAGGATTGGTAAGACAAGAAATACCACCGTCGGTCGTCGGTAGACTGGTCCACGACGGCGCGGCGGCGGCGGCGGCGGGGCGGTGTGGTGCATGGTGCTCTCGAGAAGACTCAATCAGTATGGGTCTTCGTCTTTTTTCGCATTAGAAGCTTTAGGCCTCGCGAATTATAAGGAATAATCAGTGCCAGCAGCAGCAGGTTGGCATAGCATCGTTGTGTTATGTCCGAAGCGACAGGACAAACATGGTAGAAAAATCATAATTTCCCCCCCGGCTATCTGTAGGCCCCCTGTGAAGATTAGAATGAGATTTTCCAAGTCGCCAGACAGTCCGAAGGGTGGGGTGAGCTGAAAAGGAGTGGCACAGAAGAGACGGGCTACTGCATTCCTTCAGTTTTTTTTCTTTCTATTTCTGGTGTGACATCTAATCTGTGAAACTCGTGTTGTAACAAGTTTTCCGTATGAAAAAAGTAAAAGAGATTGTAAGACCGACTTGAAGGCACGGAATAACTTAGCCAGGAGAAAATGAATTCAGGGCGCAATAGTTTGAAGAGGATTGTGGCTGAAGCTGCTAGGCTTTGGCAGATAAGTTTCTGCTTAACTGATTATGGGTAAACGAGAAAGGGTTTCAAATAAGACGTAACCCTAGAATGTCTAGCTTCAATGCCTTTATAATGAAGTTAGTAATAACCTCGGAAACCCTTCTTTCACAGAAAATGCGAAATACTTGGGTCTCAGTGCCTCTGCATGAGCCATGAGAACATGCCCAACTACAGTCATGGAAGTACTTCTAGAGCTAACACCGCTCCATCTCGTAGTGAAGCAAATTGCAAAGCGGACAATCCTAAGGATGGCAAAAGAAGGCATTGGAAGGGAGAAATGCGTTGATTCGAGGGAATACGATGCACTTCTCAAGAAACTTCCCCTTCTGGCAGTCCCTAGGGACGATAGCATCAGAAAATTTTACTTTGGGAAAAACTTCTCTACAAAGTTAAGTAACAAGAAAGAGCATCGAATCTACGACATATGGACTGGGTAGCCACACGATAAAGTGGTATACAGACGGTTCGATTACTGAGGAAGGAAAGAGTGCATGCGTGTTTGGGCCAAGGACGAAGCACTCAGAGCCCATGAAGAAGTACCAGCATCTTTCTACCTGAAATGTGTGCTATAGATAGATGCATACAACTTAATCTCGAAAGAAGATACAGGAACTGCGACATCGCAATACTGTCAGATAGTCAAACACCTAACATAGCACTTGACTCCTATGTCATTAGGTCGAAACTTGTGTGGGAGTGCCTACACAAACTTCAAGAATTGGGTTAAAACAACAAAGTTACGCTCTACTGGATACCCGGTCATGTCGGGATAAAAGATAATGAGCAGCAGTCGCAGGAGCTGCGGAGCCCTTCATTAGACCTGATATATTCTGCGGAATAGGGGAACATACCATACGCGAAGAATTCAGGAAAATGGAAAAAGAATACACGGCAAGAACATGGAATAACACCACAGGTCTGAGGCAAGCTAAGAAACTACAGGGATGTTACAACCGGACAAGATTCGAAGCCTGCATCTGCCTTAACAAGAATAACCTACGAATCCTAACAGGCTTCCTAACGGGGCACTGCAAACTCAGGCAGCACTTACGGAAACTAGGTATAACAAATGAAGGCCTTTACAGATTCTGCGATGAGTCAAGCGAAACTGCGGAGCACATTCTAGAATCTTGTGTGCCACTAACTCACAAAGATAGAAATACAGTCGAACTTCGATAACTCGAACCATCACTTGCCGCAAAAAAATTCGAGTTATCAAGACTTCGAGTTATTAAGTAAACTACAAAATTGATATAAATATGTATTTATTTGCGAATATACGAGTATATAACATAAAAAACGTACAGGAACATAATTATTATTTAAAATAGTCAGTTATACAGGCGTGGAAAAATCGCATCATCACCTCCCCGTGGTGCCCGCTGGATAGCTATCTGATAGTGAACTAACGATGAGTGTATGCTGAGTCTGACGATGTATGTGTAGCTGAATACTCAGATCTGCGTAAGCAAATCTGGGTGAACTTCAGCGCGCATATGTTTAACCGGACGAGGCATCTCTTGTTGACCTGATCGGCTGAAATATGGTATACGTCTTAGAAGTCTAGCAAGAGCTCCTCAGAAGGAGGACGTGCGGCGGATGAATTCTCTCGATGGAATCAACGGTGACGTCTACAGACCAGCGGATACCTTACCGGAGCTACTTCGACATATTTGAAGCTGAGGTCTGTAAGGATTTTCAATACTGCGTCAGGGTATCGAAAAAGAGATGGTGGCGGATGAACCCTTAATGGGCCAACGGCAGCACTCATATCCCCGAAGTGGGTTACTGACATTGGTGTATCCGGCTCTTCGTCCTAGGGGTTGCAAAAAAAAAAAGGATCTGATCCTCCAGGTTGGAGCTTATGCCGTCGGGTTAACTTCCCTACCACGTAAAAAACTTTCGGTTACGAAGCAACCAACAGCCTTGAATACGGATGATTTTACTGTTGACGACCCAAGCAAATGTAAAAAGGACAACGATCTTCGTGTCTGCACGTGGAATGTTAGGTCCCTCTACAAACCACGTGCAGCCGAAGAACTTGCGGAGGCCCTAGAGTATTTCAAAGCAGACATCACCGCCATCCAAGAAGTGCGATGGGATGGGCCGGGCAAAAGGAGTATGGAAAACGGCGACATCTACTACGGCGGCGATTGCTACAGACAACAAGGACAGCGTCTATTCGGGTGCGGATTTGTCATTAGAAGCAGACTTAGGCAAGAAGTCTTGAGTTTCCGGCATGCGCACGAGCGCCTTATGACTATCCGTATCAAGGCTAAATTTGCCAACATTAGCCTAATTCACGCCCCTCACAAGGAAAAGGACGACGCGACAAAGGATGACTTCTACCAGCTCTTGGACAAGACGTATGAGCAATGCCCTAGCCACGATGTTAAAATTATCGTAGATGATTTTAACGCAAAGCTAGGAAGAGAGGACGTCTTTGGTAGCCTTGCCGGAAAGCACAGCTTGCACGACATCAAATCCGATAACGGACTCAGGCTAATCGACTTTGCAGCGGGGCGAAACTATGTCGTAGACAGTACGCGGTTCCCACGTCTCGACATTCACAAAGGAACATGGCTCTCCTTTGATCGAAAAACTGTCCACCAAATCGATTACATTGCGATCAACGCAAGGCACTCTTCCGGTATTCTGGGTGTCCGGACTTTCCGAGGAGCCAACTCGGAACTCGGATCACTACCTAGTTGTAGCCAAGGTACGGATGCGGATATCCAGAACGGAGCGAAATCAACGAAAGGCTGTGAGAAAATTTGACGTCGGGTAATTTGACAATCGCGAAAGACCGCCAGAGCCTTTGCCGCTCGAGTTTCTCTTAATCTTAATCTAAGTCCGATGCCGCCAGCAGCAAATGCGGAAGACCAGTGGCAGCGTTGCCAACAAGCCATCAGAGATGCTGCCTCTGATGTACTGGGTTTCTCCCGGCCACCACAACGAAAACCCTGATTTGATGAGGAATGCCGGCAAGCACATGCAGCTAAACAAAAGGCGTACAAAGCGGCGCTGCATAGAAGGACCAGAGCTGCTTACAAGCTCTACGTGAGCAGGAGAAAAGAGGAACATCGACTTCTCAGGAAGAAGAAAAAGGAGCATGAGAAGCGCTCGATCGAGGAGATTGAGAGACTTTATTGCAGGAATAATGTTGGAAAATGTTACCAAAGGGTAAAAAGAACATGCCAGGGTTTCAAAGCCAGAACAGAAGCCTGAAGGGACGAAAGTGGTAATATAGTACAATAGTAGAATCGCAGTCGGTACTGAGGATATGGAAGGAGCACTTCTGTAGACTGTTAAACGACGATGTTGACCAATATTCCGCTGTCAGGCAGAATGAGCCATTCAACAGTGACGATGGCAGTCAAGATTCCCGTCAACCCGATCAGAATGAAGTGAGGAAAGCGATATCTAAACTCAAATCCAACAAAGCTGCTGGAGCCGACAGCCTTGCCGCTGAACTCTCCAAGGCAGGAGGAGATGAGTTGGTAAGGAGGACGCATCAGCTCATCTGTAAGAACTGGTCGGACTAAAGTCTGCCCGATGAATGGAACCTCAGCATCGTTTGCCCGATCCTGAAGAAAGGAGACCCTCTGAACTGCGCCAATTACAGAGGTATAAGTCTCCTAAATATCGCATATAAGATCCTGTTTGCCGTACTATGTCAACGCCTAAAACCGATCGTCAACAACCTGATAGGTCCTTATCAGTGCGGTTTCAGGCCGTGAAAGTCCACTATTGACCAAATATTCACACTATGGCAGATCTTGGAAAAAACCCATGAATATAAAATCGATACGCACCACCTTTTCATCGATTTCAAAGTTGCCTATGATAGCATGTATAGAGACGAGATATACAGAGCCATGTCTAGTCTTGCCATCCCTACCAAGCTCGTCCATTTGTGTAGGATGACGATGGAGAGCCCCCGCTGCTGCATCAAAGTCGATAAGAACATCACCGAACCATTCGATGTCAGGAAAGGTATTAGACAAGGTGACGCGCTATCATGCGATCTCTTTAACATAGTACTTGAGAGAATTGTGCGAAACTCACAAGCTAACACCGGAGGTACAATCTTTTACAAGTATGTACAACTACTCGCTTATGCCGATAACATTGACATAATCGGAAGAACTCAGCGGGCAGTCAATGGGGCATTTACAAGTATTGAGATCGAGACAGCGAAGATGGGTCTAGCGATCAATGAAAGCAAAATCGCTATAAAAGAATGTGTCATGACATCAACAAGGAAATTCGCTTGTGACGAGATTGATACTTTTATACTAAAATAAGAACTTCATTAGGAAACCATAGAAAAGAATGGACGGTGATAAATAGCATTTCTGACACTAACTCTTCAAAACCACCCAACCCTATCGTACTGAGTAGCGGAAGTACTGGAATTGTAAATTCTGTTGCAATCGCTAACGAATTTAATGACTTTTTTGCCTCAGTTGGTCAATCGTCTTTTCCAAGTGCTCCTCCGACATCCTATTACCGTTGCACCGGATCTGGTTTAACGGAAAGTATCTCAAGTAGGTATACGAGTAGTTTCTTTTTTGAGGATATTACAGGATTGGAGCTTTTAAGTATCATTAATTCACTCAACAACTCGAGTTCTTGTGGTAGCGATGAGATTTCAAACAGAACTCTTAAATGTATCGCCTTAAATATCGTTGACATTTTGGCACATCTTTTTAATTTAAGTATTGTAGCTGGGATTTTTCCTGATAAACTTAAATGTGCTCACATAATACCTCTCTTTAAAAACGGAAATAAAAAACTTAAAAACAACTACAGGCCGATTTCTCTGTTGTACTCGATTTCAAAAACTTTTGAAAAAGCCATAAAGAAAAGGGTCTTGGCATATCTTAAAAGAGTACATTTTTTCAGTCCTTTGCAGTTTGGCTTTAGGGAAGGACTTTCCACGGAAGATGCTCTTCTGGCTTTTTGCACTTTTTTAAACAAAGGACTGGATGAGAAGAAATTTTGTGCTGGCCTTTTCCTTGACATAACAAAGGCTTTTGATATGGTTAACCACATCATTCTATTGAACAAATGGTATTCTGCAGGATTCCGGGGTTTCATGTATAATTGGTTTGCGTCTTATCTAAAAGACAGGACACAGAGAGTGAAAGTTGGAAGTTATATAAGTAATTCTAAGACTATTAATATAGGTGTACCCCGAGGACCTGTCCTTGGTCCTATTTTGTTCTTGATTTCTATCAACTCTCTATTTGGGCAACTATTTGCTGGTAAAGTTACGGCATTTGCGAATGATCTTGGTTTAGCCTATGCTTCAGCCAGCCCTCTAGATTTAGTTGCTAATTTAAATCATGATGTTCATTTGCTTGTTGTTAGTGACAAAACCAAAATAATGTTTTTCAGCCTTAGGCAGGAGTCTCCTGATTTGGAAATTAATTTTCATGCACCTTATTGTTTACGAAATAACTTATTTTATTGTACATGTACTGTTGAGGGTTCTAAAACTATGTTCGATAAGAGTATATCCTGTAATGCTAAATGTTTTAAAATTGAAATAGTTAAGCAGTTTAAATACTTAGGTATCACAATCGACCAGAAGCTGAGCTGGTCCGATCACATTTTATCATTGAAGCAATATCTGCGGTCATCCATTCGTAGTCTTTATCGCCTCAGAAAATATTGCAGCAATAATACATTATCATTATTATTATGACTTTATTAACTCATAAAATAAATTACAAAGTTAATATATAACTAGCACTAACCCGAGGGTTTACGGCTGTGAATACATTAAAAATGGCCTATTTTGGGATATTCCACTCAAAATTGCAGTATGGAATACCATGCTGGGGAGGTGCTTAGCGCTCAAAAATCCAGCGTTTGTCTGTTTTGCAAAAATGTGATATTAGAAAAATGTGTAATGCTAACCGTTTGGCCCATTCTATGGAGCTATTTCGATTGTTAAAAATTCTGCCAGTTAGACATTTGTATTATTTCAAAGTCTCAAAAGTTTTTTTTATGAGAGGTGGCTATTTGCAGAGTCCAATCTCTGATATCCATAACTTACGGGTTAATTCTGATTTCACTGTGAACATTCCTGCTTATCACAGCTCTCATTTTAGAAATTTTTATTGTATTGCGTCTCGGACACCAACGCTCCGGCCCGCAGAGTCTTCGAATCTAACCCCCAGGGACGACGCAGTAGATAGGTGGCGCGCACAAGTTCAAGGGGACCTCGACCAACTTGGAGTGCGCAACTGGAGGCAATTAGCTAAAGACCGAGCTAAATGGAGAGGCTTGTTGGTTGAGGCCCAGGTTCACCCCGAACTGTAGCGCCACCTAAGTAAGTAAGTAAGTAAGTCTCGGAGATTTTTTAATATGCTCCCTGTAGGAATACGAGTCATTAGAACGTTGTTTGCGTTTTTAAAAAAAAGTGAAATTATGGCTTCTAGATTCAGATCATGATGAAATCGAAGTTTCGTTGGCCATCATTATTTAATAAAAAACATCACATACTTATCATTAGCTATATTTGGCACTTTTCTTAATTTGTTGTTTGCCTTGGTTATATTTTTATTTTTATTTTCAATTAACTTCTTTTCTTCTTCTTCTTCTTCCTTTTATCAGCGAGGCTATGAGCCGAAAACAAGGGATCACAACCCTCCCACTTCACCGCATTTCTACTGATCCGCCTGTGGGGTTCGCCTATTTGACCTCAGAAAATATCGGCAGGCCTGCCGATTTTGGATCACTCGGTTACTGAGGCCAATGAAATGCCGATGTCGTCGCATTTATCTGATCCAGGCGTTTATATGCCTGCCTTTCCTACATCGCGATGTCTTTGGAACGTGCATTGATATTACCTTTTTAACAGGATTCAAATGATCTCTTCTTTGAACGTGGCAATACCAGCTGAGCCGGTCGCGCTCTATCTTTTGTACGATGGTTTCCTTGACGTGAAGGTTTCCACGGATCTTCGAACTTCTTATTCGATCAAGCTTTGTCACTCCTGCTGTCATGCGAAGCATCTTCATCTTAGCTGCCGTTAATTTACTCTCATACTTTTTGTACATCGTCCAACATTGTGAACCGTATGTGAGCGCTGGACGTACAACTGCGGTGTAGAGCCTTCCTTTCAACTTAGGGGGCATTTTTCTGTCACAAAAGAGAGCGGAATTTTCTCGCCACTTCATCCACCCTACGCTTACACGATGATTGATGTCGTCATCACAAGTTGCTTTGCTATTGATCATAGATTCCAGATATTTGAACTTTTCGCACTTGGGAAGCACTGTTCCATTCAAATAAATGTCTGGAATAGGCCTGAGTGGATCAGAGAACGGGCAGCACAAGTACTCTGTCTTTTTTTAACTAATGCGATACCCATTTCCCTCCAAAACGTCCACCCACACATCAAGTGCTCGTTGCAGGGATGTAGGATCCTCACTAATGATGGCTCCATCATCAGCAAAGAATAACTGATGTACCTTGGGGTCCATCACTTTACCTTCAAGCAGATAATCAAGGACTGTAATAAAGAGCAAAGGACTTAAAACGCTTCCCTGGTGCACCCCGACTTTGATTGGGAACTCTTCGGTTACTCCAGCGGGGCATCTTACTCTTGTCCTTGCTCCTTCGTACATGTCCATGATCATCTGTACATAGGTTTCTGGAACCCCTCGATGTCTTAGCGCCACCCATATCAGATCTCGTGGTTGTCTGTCGAATGCCTTTTCAAAGTCAACCAATACAATATGCAAATCCCTTAAGGAATCACGATGTTTTTCCATTATGATCCTTATACTTTGGATTGCATCTGTGGTTGATTTACCCGAGACAAACCCGCACTGATCATCAGATAGCCGTATTATTTTTCGCAGTCGGCCACCTAATACCCGCTCAACGATCTTCATGGTGTGTGACATCAGCTTGATCGAACGGTAGTTATCACAATTTCGCGTATCACCCTTCCCTTTGTACACAGGGAGAAGGTAACTTTCCCTCCATTCATTCAGCATTGGATCACCTCTCACGAATTTGGAGATGAGAATTCTGAGCCATCTGAACCCGATGTCTCCCATCTTTTTCCAGAATTCAGAGGGTATCTCGTCTGGCCCAACCGCTTTTCGTTTTTTGGAGTATTTGACCGCCTCACTAACTTCTTCGACTGTAATGTCGGGTATTTCTTCACAGTTAGGGGTGGCTCTTGGAAAGTATAGCCGGGGAAACTGTTCATTCAAAAGCTCTTCACAATACTGCCGCCACCTCTGCAGAATTTTGTCGTCATCAACAAGATGCTGGCCATGAGCATTGCTAATGAACTTTGGCGAACGAATCTCCTGAGCATTCTTCCTTCTTTGGGCGGCTATTTTGAAGATAGTGGCACTCTTGTTCATATTGTGTCTTCGCAGCTCCTGGATAGCCTGGTTTGCATCAGCAACTGGGGAAAATATTTTCTCCAGCTCCCGATACCGGCCCTCCGTACTCTCTGCTTGAAGCTGAGCGCACTTCTTCTTCGCTTTTTTCTTGCAGCATCTGTATTCCATTTCGAGGCAAGCTTTGAAAGCCACTTTCTTCTCATTTATCACTTTCTTAGCTTCATCACTCCACCACCATGTTTCTTTGGCGTGTTGATGGTGGCCTTTTGAAGCTCCTAGCAGTGATTTGGCCTTCTTTAAGCAAGTTCGCTGTAGGGAATCCCACATATTTTGTGCTCTGCACTCTTCATCCTCAGCTCCGTTGATGGTGTGAGAGAGGTAATTGTTCATTACGAAAACAAAAGCATCGCCTTTTTCTTTGTCCAGATTGTACCACTTGATTTTCTCAGAGACCCTTGTTTGTTTGCTTTTCTTTGGTGTTTTCATAAAAATTTCTGTTAGCAGGAGACGGTGTTGTCGAGCGATTGCCTCTCCCAGGATCACTTTGCAATCTTTTACCCGAGGCTTCATGAAACTGCCTACCAAATGGTAGTCAATCTGAGTTTCATCTCCACCACTGCTGTAAGTGATCAGGTGTCGGCTTTGTTTGATGAACATGGTATTTAACACGATAAGACCGTGTGATTTGCACATGCTTAGGATGTCTTCACCAGGAAGGTTCCTGGTGCCATATCCTAGTCCTCCATGGCAGTCTTTATAGTCTTCGTTTGATTTCCCGACATGTCCATTCAAATCTCCTCCAACAAACAGAAACTCTTCCTTTGGGATGTTCTTAAGGAGATTGTGGAAATCTAGCCAAAATGCATCTTTATCTATCTGATTGCACCCATTTTGGGGAGCATATGCACTGACAATATTCCACACCTCTCCTTGTATTACTAGTTTGAGAGACATCAAACGGTCGCTGGACTTCGAAATGCTCAAGACGTTTCCAAGTAGCTCTGCCGCAAGGATGATACCGATTCCGTTCCTAGCCTTTTCCGTTCCGTAGTAGAACATCTTGTAATCTTTTGTCCTAACGTCCAAGAAACGCGCCCGATTCCCGGTGTTTTTCCATTTCGTCTCTTGGACACACAAGATGTTCACCCGCCTTCTATTCATCATCTCTTCCAGCTCGTAACTTCGACCGGTCATGCTTTCAACGTTCCAACTCGCGACCCTTAAATTGCGTCCAAACTGTTTCATTATGTTGCTAGCCCCCGGAATCCGTATAGCTCTGACCCGAACATTTCTGCTCGGTCCAGGATCAGTACCATGCACAGCAGTGGTAGTGCCTGGCGGGGTATTGCCTTTCCTTTTTGCAAGTATTACCATATTGCGATGGTGTTTGTTGTTTTACACGTGCATGCTTCTGTTTTAGTATTGTTTGATCTTTCTTTTATGACACCGGTGATCTCCAGTCGTGTCAACCCACGGACTCGCATGCACACTTGTGGGAGGGTTTTTATGGTAGTATATGTGTCGCTAGGCTCACTTGGGTGTTATATTGCCTAGATCTGATTTGTCCCCTTAGTCGCCTTTTACGACAAGCGCTAGTTGTTGGGGGGTTCAATTAACTTCTTTGTAATAGTCTAAGTAATAGTCTAAGTAAACTAAATACTGTTCACCCCACAATAATGAATTATTATATCTTTTTTGAAGTGACATCATCACTATTTTTATTCTTAATAAGAATGTCACTAACTATTCCCTTTTATAATACTGTTAAATGAATTTGTGTATGATTAGCTTAAGTATATTTAAGTTTGTGAATTGGGAATAAAGAATTAATAATAATTAAAAAAAAATCTTCACTCTGTGTATTATTTTGTTTTCCTCTTTGTGCTTCTTAGGCGCCTACTATTTTTTTTTTCGAAAATAAAAACTAAGCTTTGAGTTCGTATCGACCAATATACCAACCTAGTAATGTGTGTTCTAACCCCTTCTAACAAGAAATTTGACAATTCCTACTCACATTTAACGAAATCACTATTTTCTACACGTATGTATACTAGGTCATAGCAACATACAAAAACAATCCCCCGAAAGCGAAACGAACTTGCAAAAACACACAGAATTTGGGAATTCCCCTTCAGAATTCGACTTATCGAAGGTGACGCCAAATTATCTCTTCGAGTTATCAAGACATTCGAGTAATAGAAATTCGAGTTATTAAATAAAAATTACATGTAAAATTCAGTCTTGGCGCTATTGCCAACCAATTTTATTCGAGTTATCGAAGTGGGTAAATACCAAATATCAGATGAGCCCCTTGTCCTTAGCTATTATGGCTACGTCGTCTGCATAGCCTTGGGTAGGAAATCCGGAACTATTGAGGTCATTCATGATACTGCCCACTGCAATGGACCACCCTCTTGAGGACAACCCTTAGTAGTTCTAACGGAGATTTAGGTTTGTCCAAGCTTGGCAGTAATTAATCTGCTACTGAGCATGGAGCATATCCATTTGGTAGTTTGCGGATCAATGCCTTTGACATCAGCAGCAGACCTAATTGATTGAAACGCTATGATATCGAAGGCGTCAGAGATGTTCAGGAAGGAGCATAAAGCTATTTCCTTCTTTGACAAGGTATCTTCAATAGTACTGACTAGATGGTGTAGGACTGTGACCGTAGATTTAGAGGATTGATTTGCAAATTGAAGATTATTTAGGGGGTGTTCCTAAGGGCGGAATTTCTTATGTGAAGATCAATGATGATTTCCGTTACCTTAAAAAAAAAAAAACAGAGGCCAGACTGATTGGCCCAAAGGCATTTGGGTCTGATTGTGATCTGGCGCCGGCTTTAGGAATGATCACTACATTAACGTAGCTGAGTTCATAGCTGGATCTAAAGATAGGCACTAAGGATTCGATATGAGTGTCGATTCTATGATGTAAGAGGACAGGGAAAATTCTATCTCCACCGGGAGCTTTGTAAGTTTTATGCGTAGAGATGACCCATCTTATGGAGTCAAGGGAGACGATTTTCTTGGCCATAATCCTAGTGCGTTGGTTAGGTGGGAGTTGCACGACTTCATGCAACAGATATGTGTGAGGGTCAGTGATTAGGGAGTCGGGGAAGTGGGTTCTAATGTTTCGTTGTATCCCTGTGTAAAACTGCCGTCAGGTTTTTGTAGGCGACCAATAGTGTTACTGTGGTTCTTGGCTAGGATTTTCTGGGCCCTGACAGGTGAAGGGAGATCGTTAATGCATTCACAGAAAGATTTAAAAAAACCAACAAAATTTTGTTGATTTCTTCTACGACTGTGAGCTATGTTGGATACCAGCTGAGAAGAGAAGTGGTACCACAAGAGGAAGAGCATCGAAGGGTGCGCTCTATGGTATTAAAAAGTCATTATCAATTGTCAAATGCAATTTTTTTTTTTTTTTTTTTTTATAATTTGCGCGTGCCAAAAGGATTATGAATACCCTTATACTGGTTCTCAGGGCACGGGCGGTTGGGAAAAGGGGGGAAAGAGACAGAGGAGATGCCGGTTTGCGTTGGCTTTAAATGTTTGTAGGCTGTAATGATGAGGAAAAACAGAGGCTGGTAGAGCGTTCCACAAACGTGTTGTTCGGCTTATAAAGGAATCCCTATATTTGACAGTACGTCCGAAGTTGGGCTTGAGGGTGAACTGATGTGCATTCGAAGCATGACGCGTATTGCGGGTGAAGTAGAACGATTTACATATATAGAAATGATTCTAAATAACAAAATTATAAATGTGGTCCCAGTTAATTTAAATTGTTCGGATTGGCAATCGGACTTCAATACTTTGCTTGATTCAATGCAGATTTTGGGGGAGAGCAACTACATACTCCTCGGGGATTTTAATGCTCGAACTGCAAGAGAATCTAGCGACTTCGAACTGAATGCAAGGGGTAAAATAATTCTCGAAATGGGGTGTACCTTCGATTTAACCATTATTAACGGTACTCAAAGTGGAGATAAAAAAGGAAAACTTACCTTCATAAGAAATCCAGGTCAATCAGTTATAGACTACCTAATGATGTCAACTGAAATAATCTCAGATTTATGTGGTTTTGAAGTAGATAGCCAAATATATTCGAATCATATGCCACTGATATCGATCTTCTGTGCATTGGGATCGACAAGAGCTACAGAGCCGATTATAACAAATCCTCTAATTCCAAAGTTAAAATGGCAGAAAAATAAAGTTAAAATATATGAACGCAAGCTAACTGAAATCATCATAGGCAAGAGACTGAACGAAGTTGAACCATCGATAAAAATTCTACAGGATGTGTTAGAATTGGCCGCATTTCCACAGAATGCTGAGTGTAAATCTTGCAAATACTATGAAGCCTGGTATGACAGGGAGTGCGAAACTGCGAGAAAAAAATCTTTTGCTCATTTGCGAATTTATCAGAACTTTAACGCCAACTGCTTAAAGAAAGAATACCTTAAAGCAAATCGTTACTACAGATTACTGTGTAAATCAAAAAAAGAAAACTTTAGCAAGATTTAAGCAGAAAAGTTAGTGGGTTGTAAATATTCTTCAGAATTTTGGAAAGTAATACAAAAACTTAAAGGAAAACGATTTGCTTTTAACACTCTACCTTCGGCTTTAGCACTCCGAGATCATTTTAAAAACCAAGCTAATGCAGAAATATTTTTAGAACCGATCCAATATGCCAAGCCAAATTATGAAAATACAATACTGGATAGTGAAATTAGTATAGCGGAAGTAGAGATGGCTGTCGCAGCCGCAGAAAAACAGCATGACTTTTCTGCTCCTCATAAACGAGGATAGTTTGGAGGTGCTCGAGAAGTTGGACTACCGTCTAAGGTTTGGCATAAGAAATGCCAAACTTAAAATTTACATTTCTTCAGGCCCGGACGAAGACACAGACGATTTCAACGACGCCAACACTCTGTTGGAGGGCATGAAGATTGTCCCAGATACCCCAAATGCCCCCGTTGAAGATGATTTAGATTAATCTGCGGCACTCGCAGTGTGCCACAGATAATCTGCGTGTCTTTATCAATGAAGAAAACATCGATATCGGCATCATCCAGAATCCCTGGGTAAGGCGATCTACCATCAAGGGACTTTAGGACAACCACTACCAACTCTACTACAACCACAATAACTGCAACGGTAAGCCTAGAACCTGCATTTTAGCTAAGAAGCATATAAAAGCTTTTCTATGTCCTAACCTTAGCTCGGCCAATTTAACCGTGGTTAAACTGGGAACTGCAAACGGTGAGGCCTTTTTCGTTGCATCTGTCTACATGGACCGGGATCAGCAAGCCCCGCCGGAGGAAGTCCAATGCCTAACATCAACTATTAGCACCAGTAAGGCCAACCTCTTGATGGACTGCGACGCCGATGCCAGACAGACGCTTTGGGGTAGCGCGGAGACAAATGACAGAGGTGAGTCTGTTTTCGATTTCATCATTAGCAATAACCTATCAATTTTCAATACTGGCAATTCTACAACTGTTGTTTTTCCGAGTACGGATAACTTCAATGGGTGGGAGGCGGTTATTGACATTACTCTAGTATCTAACAACGAAACCATTAGGGTCGAAAACTGGAGAGTGTCCGATTTACAATCTTTTTCTGATCATAACTGGATACTCTTCAACGTCTGTCTCGAGATTGAGACCCCTAAAACTGGGTAGCACATCAACGTATAATATCGACTCGACCACGGAACTGGATTCAAAGGTTGAAATCTTTGAGAAAGCAATTAACGTTGCCTTTAAAGTCTCTTGTCCAATCAGTTTTGGTAAAAAGAAAGTCCCAACATGGTGGAATGAAGATCTATCAAAGCTTAGGAAGATGACCAGAGCGATCTTCAATATCTGCTACATTCACAACTTCTGGCAGCCCTACAAGGACTGCCTAAAAATATATAAGGAGTCCATCAGAATGGCCAAAAAACAGGGCTGGAAAGATTACTGCCAGTCTATCGAGCCCCTCAAAGAATCCGCAAGGCTCAGCAAAATTTAGTCCAAAGGGCGTAGCAACCCGTCTTTTCTTAAAAAGACGGATGGAAGCTGGATGGATTCTTCTGCGGCATCTCTGGAACTCCTGATGAGTACTCACTTCCCAGGCTGCAGTGAGATTAGAGTAGAACAAGCTAGTTCCACCTGTACACCACTAGCAGCTTGGGATAACATCACAAACATTATTACGGAGGATAAAGTCTCCTGGGCTATAAATAGCTTCTCTCCCTATAAGTCACCTGGCCCTGACAGCATCATGCCTATTATGATGCAGAAATTGCAGGACATAACAATTCCCTGGCTATTACCGATTTACCATATACGAGTTGCTTAAACCTAAACCATGTTCCCCAAACCTGGAGACGTGTCAAAGTGGTTTTCATCCGCAAGACGGGCCGGCGAGGACATGAATCCACGAAGGATTTTAGACCCATAAGCCTGTCCTCCTTTGTTTTGAAAACTTTAGAACGCATCCTAGACTTCCATATCCGCGATAACCTGAGTTCTCCACTGTCGAAATCCCAGCATGCGTATCTCAAAGGGCGGTCCACAGAAACTAATCTTCATGAGGTCGTGCGTACAGTGGAGAAAACTCTTCACTACAAAGAATATACTCTTGCCACATTTCTTGATATAGAAGGAGCCTTCAACAACATTTTCACTGAATCTATTCAGGAATCTCTCACCGAGTAAGGTGTAGAAGGCTTTATTAGCCAATGGATGGTTTCTATGTAAATCCGGAGATGACTAAAATGATGCTGTTTACCACTAAAACCAAGGTGAAGAGTGGAAACATCTCGCCGAAGCTTGCTGCATGCCCTTTAATCTAACACTGGAAAACCTAGTAGAGTGGAAATCGTACTTGTTGGAAAACTGCATATTAAATTTAGGGAAGAATATATTTAAAGAGCAAGGAATTCACAGCACAGAGAAATATACTCAATTCTTCAGTACAACCTAAATCAAAACAATTATTTCCGTGGCGGCTTCAGCACAGAAACAATATCAATGATATTCCGAGCAAGAGGTGAAATACTGCCTTTGAACCATCTGCCACACAGAGCCGATTTTAATAACATCTGCACCTAATTTTATAAAGCTGTCATCTGGCTGACGGCCCTTCTGGGCATACGTAACTAGATGAGTTATCTTATATTCGCTCCATGAGTTGGTGGATTTGGCTTTATTAAATAGCCTTCTGACCTTTTTTTTCAGGGTGTCGAGCTCATTCTTCCACCATGGCACATCGCGGAAGTAAGTTGTGCTTTTGGGATAGCAGCTGGGTTCGTATGCGGATGTGTTTTGAGGCTTCTTCTTCAAGCGAATGAGAAGAGTCTATATTTGAACAGGATGGAATGAATTCACCCCTAAGGATTTCTAAACATTCCAATTGGTGCGTTGGGGGTGATTGGGTCACGAGTAGTTTCGATGTCGAACCTAATGTGCATATGGTCAAACAAATCATTCTTTTGCTCCTTTGAGACATGCCAATTGCTGATTTAATCGGACAGAGAGGAACTGGATAGGGTAGGATCTAGTACCCCTTGTCTGATGGAGTTGGCAAAGGAAGGTTCATTTCCTCCTTTTAAAATATCAGTATTTAAACCAATAAGGAAGTTGTTGTTACACTTACTTCTGTTGTGAGCATCGATACGTTTTCCCATTGTTTTTAGAAGAAATGACAAGAGACTGATAAAGACTTTTGTAGTAGTGTGACCACATTTATTTCTCTCCATGCAAGTGAAACGTAGCCTTGCCCGGAGCCTTCTGCAGCATCACTGGCAGAATGCCATCTGGGGATTAATACTACGCAAGTGTCTATATGACACACCACAACCTCTTCTAGCTTATCAGGTTCTATAACTCTTCCTCGGTTGATAGCGCGCTAACATCATTTGCGTGTCCATTTTCTGAAGAAACCTCTGATGCACTTCCCCCTAGGGCCCACGCTCTTCTTTATGTAGCTGAAACCATCCTCTCTTTTGAGAGCTTCTTGCGAAGTTTCTGCGATAGAAGCGCAAAATTATTTCCATGATTTACAATTACTGGAACTACTTTTACCTTTAATGTTCTCGTCCCACGTAATATCGTCGAGGTATATAAGACTCAGGCCGTAGAAAGCATCTATGTATTGTACTACTCTCTTAGTTAGAACAAAAGAGGGTGGGGAAGGAAGAATACTAATTATACTCAAGCCAAGTACGTACAAAATATCAAAAGCGATCTAATTGCCCGCAGTCCCTCTCCATCAAGTCCGGTCTCTAGAATACAAAGGTTTTGATCGCATGACCAAGTCAGGAGAATTCCTGAAGAATATGAAAAAAATTATAACTCCTCTTCTTGAGCCAAACTTTCGAAACATCTAACCTCAATTGGATAACGTCACTCTCTTACCCCATCGAGGGCATCAGCCACTGTCACGTAAATTTCTTCTCACAATCAAATTTATCTAAATCATGTCTCTTTACCCAACTCCGTCGAGTTCATTTGCCTTGTTCTCCTTTAATGTCTGCAAATTCTGCAGAATCCACTCGAGGTCACCCTCATTGCAAGTCCAAACGAAGCAGCAGACCATCTTATCTCAGTGCCAGTCGACTTCTCCCTTCCTTTCCTATTTGGAAACCAAACCATGAGGTCGCCGAATTCTCCTGTACCGAAACTACCAATCGGAGACCTCTGTCTCTGGGAAATAGATTAGAGCCCCAGACAGACTAAAAAAAAAAAAAAAATCGTAATGCAAATTACAAGATTTGCATACACAGACAGACGGAGGAGGAGGGGGAGGCTCGCAGAGGAGCCCAATTCTCCCTGCTGCAGGTTTTCTCTTGTTGCTTCCTTAGATGGCAAATAATTTATTTCAATCACTTTGCCAGCAGCAGTACAGCATCGTACCGTTAAAACACCTCATTCCTTGCTGGCTTGGAGGATTTTGTGCGCACACACTGTAAAGCGGTTCCAAGGTTTATATAGGAAATAGCCTAGCTTCCAAGTCCACATAGAGTCTCCATCTTCAGCAGCAACTGACAGCTAGCGCAAAAAACCGGGTATCTGTTGGAGATAGTTGGCTATACCAACGTTCGAAGGTATCTTCGTCTTCGTCGTCATCCCGTTCATGTCTGTTAATACCCTTCAAAGATACGAGATGCTTAGTGGAGAGGTTTTTTCTTCTCTTTCTTGCTTATTCTCCTCATCCTGTCGATGATGAGGAACTGTTATCTAACTCAAGTCAATTCGCGTGGTTACCCTTCTTCCTCTGGACTTGGTGAGTTCTATCATGGCCATGATGGTGATGGTCAGGGACGACAACGACAACGAGAACGACTACGACATAGAATGGCTTTAAAAGAACATGATCTCCTCACAGCCGCGCCGAAGGCTGTCGTCGTACTCGTCGACGTCGTTGTCGTTGTCGTCTGGTGTGCCAATGAAACAAGAGGATGTGTGGAGGACGTTCTTTTGAAGACGACATCGTCGAAGATGTCGACGACATACACAAGACATGCAGTTCTTCCTCTCCTTCGTTTCGCTTTCCTCTTCTTGAGGTTTTTTTTTTTTTTTTGCAGTTCCACGGTTACTATGTGGTTTTTCTTTGGGATTTTCTTCTTCTAACCACATGCCATGATGTAGTCAAGTATTTTTAGCCAATTGATTGGCTCCAACGTAATCTCGACTTATCCCAATCCCTTGTCTCTTACCCTCGAGATAATGACGATGACGACGACGACGACGACGACGAACGACGACTCCAACGATGGTGCTAAGATCTGCTTCAGAGCGAGATGCTGGAGGCTCTCTCGTTCGCCTAGGCAATGCCGAAGACATTTGTCCCGAAACCAGGCGACCGCACGATCCGCCGACAACTTTATGTTGGGTGCCTAGCTTCAATTTTTTTTTTTTTTTTGTATCCATTTGCCTATGTTGCAATGAAAATTCCGGTTTTTTAGTAGGTTTCAAGTTCTTTGCAATTTTCTTCCCTTCTCCGGGGGCTCTGGCACCGGGAGGAGGGAGAAAAACTGGAAAACCGGACGAGAAAAATAAATAAATTTCTAACTTGCCTTGGCTGTAGATACATGCAAGTCGACGACACGACTGGCGACAATCGATAGAAATTCTCTGTGCGCGTAGACAAACCCTTCGCGCAATGACATTCCCTGTGTGTAGCCCACGGGAGGTGCTGATAAGCTTACACAACATAAGGCATTTCGAAATGGGTATGTGCTCGGAGAGCTCATACTTAATGGCTCAATGGCGCCAACAAGCATATCCTTCGTCGCTTCGAGCACACTCTCTCTCGTTCGTCCTCGCCCCGGGTATACTTAGGAATTTACGCAATTAGTTGTGCACAGTAAAAGGGAAGCGAAAGGAAGGGCATCGACAATGAAAAGACAGAAAAAAAAAATTGGAATTCAATTAAAATTGACGAATGGTATGGTTGTCATTGAAATCGCAGATAGATAGATACTCGTACAAGATACGTCTGTGTACACACATAAAAGTAAATTAATATGGACGAACGTTTGACAGTGACCCATGCGTGTAAGTGACATTGCAAAAATAAAGTACGACGCAAGATGATGGGTGCTTCGAGCCTTGGCTGATGTTTCGAGTTTGAAGTGCTGCGTTGTGTTTTTGAGTTTGATGAGGAAAATTACTATCGACTCGAGGGTTAAGTGCTGTTTAACAGCCATCATGACGATTTGTGAATTTCTGTACTTTGTGTGATGACAAAGGCATGTTTTGGGTTTTGGGCTTTGTTGTCATTGTGACCATGTTTTGGCAGACTTCAAGGCGAAGAGTTCCGTCCAATGGCTTAGCCGGATGTGTGGTAAACAGAGATAATTGCGGGAATTTTTCTCGCCCGAGATTGTTACATGAATTTTAAGTGGTGTTCTACATTGAATTTGTAATCAACATTGTTTACATGATGTAACTTGTGTTAGACTGGAGAATCTTGAGAACCAATGCTTCAGGTGTTCAAAGTGGGCATACTTGAACCGTAATCGGAAATGATGCTTTGATAAGTGATTTGAAGACCATCTCGTATGGCACATCATTGGCATGGATACTTGGCTTGTTTTGAGCCATAACTTTTTTTTAAACATGCTTAAGTAATATGCTTTGAAGAAATGCCAAACATTACAGTCGAAGAAGTTAGTGAGGCGGTCACATACACCAAAAAACCAAAAGTGTTTAGGCCAGATAAAATACCCTATGAGTTCTGGAAAAGGATGGCCGACATTGGGTTGAGATAGCTCATGATTCTTATCTCCAAACTTATGAGAGGTGATTCAATACCGAACCAACGGAAGGAAAGTTTTTCATATTCGTTCCCTAACTCACGTCCGTGCTCAAACACATTAAATTCCGACCTGGACAGTATAAAAAAATAGGGTTGAACGAAAAAAATGGAACTTAATGTATCGGAAACACTATGCTGTCTTCTGTCTTTCAAGCGAAACGAAAACCATCAACCATTATCCATGAAAGGTACTTATATCGCTGAATCCGAAAGACTTACCATTCTCCGTATGTGCATCAATATCCATCTTCGATGGAACGATCACGTATTCGGTGTAAGCCGTTCAAAAAATATTTTACCCCGCCTAATCAAGTTATAAGGCGTTCATCCGCCCAAAGCTGGAATATAAAGCCCACAACTGGTCTGGTGCACCTAAGACATTTCTGCACATTTTACAAGGTGGCCCAAAATGTATCACCCTATCGAAAGATGCTATAACTTTTGCAAATGGCGACAACTGTCAGTTCTGTTTTGATATTTGTGAAGAAAACAGATGCAGCATAGACGTCGATAAACCATGGAACATTATACTCATCAAGATCGCGGAATACTCGTGACTATTTTTTTACGGAATATTTCGTCAATGATTTTGGCACAACGTGAATTTCGGCACAGATTTCCCGGCCGTCCTATGGTCAAACACTACGACGTTTAGCCGCTCGCCTCGTAGAGATTGGAACAACACGTGACAGTAGAGGCGCTGGAAGGCCTCGTAGTGTCCCTTCCGAGGAGAACATCGCCGCTGTGGCTGAAGATGTCACGGATGAGCTGTCAACGTTCGACCAGACGACGTGCCACGCAATTGGCTATTACACGTTTGTCTCTGTCTTGAATATTGGCATGCAGTCTTATGCTCAAGCGGTGATGACAGTTAGTGGCAAGTACAAGACCGACAGCTCACGGGAGATCAAAACAAGAAATCCTCCAAGCTTTAACGTTAAGTCTCCTGCTCAAGCTGCGACATTGGAAAACGTTGTTAGAGGTAGCTCACAAGATCATGTATTCGAGAGACTAGTTGCACTAGAAAACAACATTCATAACACGCGCACTTCAACCAGAATATGAATGAAACGCTTAAAATTCTTACTTGGAACGCCAACGGGCTCATACGCCGACTCGACGAGCTAGAAATATTTATACGAGAAAAAGACATTGATATATGCTTGGTCTGTGAAACTCATCTGACAAAGCAATCGAATATTAAGATAAGGGGATATAGCGTGTATCACGCCTTCCACCAATCGAAAAGAGCCAGAGGCGGATCATCCTTGTTTATAAAAGAATGTATCGAACACTGAGCGGAAGTAAAGATTGAATTAGAAACAATGCAAGTAAACACGGTACGCGTTAGAAATAGGCATTTTCCTTTCAACATTTCGTCTATATATTGTTCACTGCGATGTAAACTTGAAGAAAGTGATTTCACAAACATGTTCGACTTCCTTAGACCCAATTTTATTATTGGTGGTGACTTCAACGCGAAACACCCCTTCTGGGGTTCAAGGTCCGCCTCTCAGAAAGGTAGAAAGCTTTATAATGCGGGTATGCAATACAGTTGTGATTTTCACTCGACGGGTAAACCAACATATTGGCCGACTGATAGAAATAAGATACCAGATCTGATCGATTTCTTTGTTGTTAAAGGAATATCTGGCAACTGTATACAAGATGAAGAAAGCTTTGATCTCTCCTCTGATCATTCTTCAATCATTATGACGATAAGCGATGCTCTGATTAAAAAAGTAGGTCCGGTCAGATTAACCAGCGCGAAAACTTATTGGGATGGCTTTAAAAAAGATATTGAAGCAAATACTGAGCTAAGCGTATCACTTAAAACGCCATATGAACTTGAAATTGAAGTTGATCGCTTCGTCAAAATCCTACAGAATGCCGCGTGGAAGAATACTCCCAAACCAAAGAAAACGCCGGCAAGCTACATTCAAACTTATCCACAGGAAATAAAAGAGATGATTAAGGAGAAGAGAAAAGCACGCAAAAAATGGCAACAAACTCGGGCTCCGCAACATAAAGCACATCTTAACCGTTTGTGCAACTCACTAAAAAGATCTATTAAAAACCTTAAGAATAATGAAATGCAAACTTACCTAGAAAGCTTAACGGCAGAAAAAGATTCTAATTACTCGCTTTGGAAGGCTATAAAAGGTATTAAAAAACCTCAAATTCAAGCCGCCCCAATTAGGAAAATCAAGGCGAATGGGCCAGGAATGATAAAGAGAAAGCGCAAGTTTTTGCCGCACACATGGAAGAAACTTTCAAACCGTTTGCTGGACAAGCTCTTATTCAAAATATAAATACGTGGTATATTGACAATCGTGTAATAAGAAATGCAACACTTACCGTACTTAAGGAAGAAATAAATAAACTTAAACCTAAGAAAGCTCCTGGATACGGGAGAGGTTCTTAAAGCCCTACCAAGAAAAGCTCTAATTAAGCTTCTGTTCATTATAAACGCCGCACCTAGACTAGAATATGTTCCTAGTCAATGGAAAGTGGCCGAAGTCATAATGGTCCTTAAGCCCGTAAAACCGGCGATTGAAAAAACGTCTTATAGACCAATTTCGCTTCTTTCAACTATATTCAAAGTGTTCAAGAGGATATTGATTAGGCGAATACAGCCGGTAAGAGAAGAAGGGCATCTCATTCCGGATCATCAATTCGGATTCAGAAGTGAGCATTCTGCAGTTGAACAAGTACAACGAATAACACATGTAATCGAAAAATCACTTGAAGAAAAAAAAAGATTTGTTCAAGCGTATTCCTTGACGTTTCTCAAGCCTTTGACAAGGTCTGGCACGAAGGCTTAAAGTTTAAATAACGACAAGTTCTGCCAGAGCACCTATATAATATTTTGAAGAACTACCTTACGAATAGACTATTCCGCGTCAAGTGTGGAAATGAATATTCAGATTTTAAGGAAATAATGGCTGGGATGCCGCAAGGAAGCGTACTTGGTCCAGCTTTATATCTATTATACATTCGTGATATACCGCAAGTAGAAGGCACTGAGCTAGCTACATTTGCCGACGACACTGCTATCTTGGCAGTAGGTAAAACAGTCGAAGATACTACAGAAAAACTGCAAGAAGCTTTGGATAGAGTAAATGAATAGACAAAGGTTTGGCGAATCGCACTCAGCGAGACCAAATCTGTTCATGTAAATTTTACTTATAAGAAAATAAATAATTTGCCGATCTTTTCAAACTCGGTTCAGATTCCATTTGCAAACGAAGCTAAGTATCTTGGAATGACACTTGATACAAAGCTGAAATAGAAAACGCACATAAAGAAAAAACACGAAGAACTAGATAATAAATATAGAGAAATGTATTGGTTACTTGGAAAATATTCCAAGCTTAATATAGAGAACAAACTGCTTTTATATAAGCAAGTGCTAAAGCCCGTATGGACATATGGTATACAACTCTGGGGTTGTACCAAAATAAGTAATATTAAAATTTTACAAACTTTTGAAAACAAAATGCTAAGAGGTATTGTAAATGCGCCATGGTATATTAGAAATAGCGATATCCATAGAGATCTTGGCATTAAAACTGTAGAAGACGAAATCAAAAATTACGCGAGAAAGCATAAAGGTCGACTAGAAAGTCACGGTTATATTACAGTCCTCCAAGTTTTGGTTAAAAAAAATTGACTACGCCGTCTACAAACGATCAAACCTTTAGACTTCCTTTAGGCGTCTAAACTGCGGAGCTAGCAGGAACTTCTAATGGGAAGGTACCTGCAAAACGTCCTTATTCCTTATTTCGTGAAACGAAAACTACTTGATAAGTCGAATACTTAGTTGTAGTAAAAATAAAAACAAGTCTGTTTTGTAGGGAGGTTTTTTAGTGGGTAAGAATCCCACACTACTATGAGCACGCGCTGTCGATCCTCATAGTGTCTTGTTGAAGATTTTTACCTACCCTCGGTAAAAAAAAAAAAACACAAAAAACGTTTGTCTCTGCAGCGCGTTTTAGTTAAAAAGCTGAAGATTTTCCCTTACAAAGTGCAGACAGTCCATCAGCTACCGCCGGCAGACCGCGTCTAAACTACGCTCACGCTCTCCTAAACCTCAACGACGCACTGGACGATTTCCGGTCGAAATTCATTATGAGCGGCGAAGCCCATTTCCATCTGAACGGATAAGCAAGCAAACTACATTTGAGTTTCTGGGGCACTACCACGTATCCTTCACGAAGAGCCTTTACAACCACTCAAAGTCACTGCACGGTACGCCATTTACGCCGGATGTGTCATCGGGCCTTATTTTTACGAGGACGCCATGGGTAAGACGGTTGCTGTGACTGGTGAGCGATACAGAACCATGATCATCAAGATTTTATTTCTGCAAATTGATGAATTGGAACTGGAGGATATGTGGTTTTAACAGGACGGTGCAACGCATACCATAACCGCAGTATCAATGAACGTTCCAAAAACATCGCGAGGCAGGAGAGGCAGGCCTATAAACGCCTAGATCGCACAAATGTGACGACATCGGCGTCATTGGAGTGATCAAAAATCGGGAGGCCTGTCGTTATTTGCTGAGGTCTAATAGGCGAACCCCACAGGCGGATCAGTATAAATGCAATGAAGTGGGAGGGTTATGATCCCTTGTTTTCGGATCATAACCTCGCCGAAATAGGAAGAAGAAGAATGTGCAACCGCACACACAGCTCGCGTGACAATGGACATTCTGAAGGACGTATTTCCGGGTCGCCTAATGTATCGTTTTGGCGATTTGCACTACCCGATAAGATCGCCCGATTTGACCGCTCCAAACTTTTTTTCGGAATTTTTGAAGTCACGGGTCTATGAGAACAAGCCGCAGACTCTGCAAGCTCTCAAAGAATATATCCGACAAGAGTGCGAGAACTTATCGCCCGAAGTTCTCGCCAAAACGATTGAAAATGCGATAAAAAGAATCCAAATGGTAATCAACAATGACGGCGCCCACTTGACCGATATCATCTTCAAAAAGTAATAGAAAAAACTCAAATATCCAGATAAACATTTAAAAGGAAAACTATAAAATATGGTCGTTTTATTTTAAAGATATAGTAAAACAACATCGGGCTAGAGTTTTTGGGTCACCCTGCAGATAGGGCGTTAAAACTTATAGGTGATGGAGACGTTGAGAACTCCATAGTCTTACTTGAACATCATAGAAATGTCTCGTGTCTTTCCCTATTTTATCGCTTTTTTTAAAAAAACGTTCTTCTCCTTCAAAATTTCACCCGCAATACGCGTCATGCTTCAAATGCACATAAGTTCAGACTCAACGACATTTAAAGCTAACGCTAACCGGTAAATATTTTGCGCATTTCATTGGTCTCAGTAACCGAGTGATCCGAAATCGGGAGGCCTGCCACAGGCGGGTCAGTAGAAATGCGGTGTCGTGGGAGGGTTATGATCTCTTGTTTTCGGATCATAACCTCGCCGAAATAGGAATAAGAAGAAGCCATTTTGCCATCTTTGGTTGGTTCTGCTAATAAGGTCCAGCTTTAGCAAATGTTTATAAGTTACAAGGGACATTTCGCAGAAGCTGTAGGGACGAGGAGGAGGAGGAAACCATTTGTCACCTCCTACGCACTTGTCCAGCCCTGTCGCATAAAAGCATGCTCCACGTAGGATCCCTCTTCTTTGACAATCTAGGCGATCTGGCGTCCTTAGGCATCATGTGCATCAATGGCTTTATCAAAAGTTTTGGTTGGTTTTCTTAGTGGTATCACAAAGGATCTTCACTGGTTTAAGTGTTTTTGCGCTTTCGTGCGGACCGCCAACCTAACCTAACCTAACCTAACCTATGGGACATTTCGACAGAATCCTTAGAGTCGTGCTCTGTCTGGCAAGTTCATCAGCCTTGCAGTTATCCGGAATGTCTCTGTGTCCTCGCACCCAGCATAAGTGAATGTTGAATTGGTCCGTCATCTCCGTGAGAGACAAATGGCAGTTAAACGCGTCCTTTGAAGTGAAAGATTTCAGGAACTTAATTGCGGCTTGACTGCCATTGAAAATGCTAATATCCTTGACAGATATTGCATTACACTTCAACCAGGACAAGGCTTCCTTGATCGCCATGATTTTCACCTGAAACACACTACAGTGATCTGAGAGATAGTCAAGTTGAGCTTTTCGGAGAAGATACTACAATCTACCCCATTTTCGGTCTTAGAGTCGTCTGTTTGGAAGTGAACTGATACTACGATCCAAAGGTAGTAGACCGTACACGCACACGGAGCACACAACAGCTGATGCATCGACTGCGTTTACATGACTGGATTGAGAGACCGGATTGACACAGGATTGAGTTTGACACTTCTTCCCCTGTACTTGAACCTCCTTTTCTTTCCCTACTTTCTCCTCTGCCTCTATCTGTCAAACTTTTGCCCTCTTGCATTCCTTGACATAGAAGGTGGTTTTGATAACACTGGTTATGAATCCATCACTAGTGCTATGAGACGCAGGGGAATAGACGAACCTACTACCAGACGGGTTAGGAACATGCTCGATAGCCGCATAATAACATCTTCGTCTGGAGAGGTCACTGTCACGGTCTCCGCGGCCAAATGCTGCCCTCAAGGCGGCGTCCTCTCGCCTCTCTTATGGTCACTCGTGGTGGATGACTTATTGAACACACGTAATAGTTCAGGTTTCACAACCATAGGCTATGCAGATGATCTGGTGATCATCATTAAAGGCAAACGTGAAGACAATGTGTGTCAACTCATGCAAAATGCACTCCTTTTAGTCTCGGACTGGTGTGCTGGGGAGGGCCTATCGATTAACCCCAGCAAGGCAGTTGTTGTACCGTTTACAAAAAGAAAAACGCTGAATATTGGCCCAGTGACTCTAAACGGCACAACAATCAATTTCTCCGATGAGGTCAAATATCTAGGAATTGTCCTGGATAAGAAGCTTAACTGGAACTCCCATATTAAGCATAAAATTGCCAAGGCGACTACTGCCTTGTGGGCCTGTCGCCGTATGTACGGCAAGACCTGGGGCCTGTCTCCAAAGGTAATTTTCTGGTTATATACCACGGTTGTAAGACCCATTCTGACATACGCGTCCGTACTCTGGTGGACGAAAACCAAAGAGGTCACAACCGTCAATAAACTCACAAAACTTCAAAGACTGGCTTGCCTCGGTATCGCAGGTACTATGCACACTTGTCCCACAACAGCCATTGAAGCAATAATCTGACTTACTCCGTTACATATATTTATAAAAAAAGTGTCAATCCGCAGTGCAGTTTAGTCTTAGAAAATCAGGTGCTAATAGTACACGGGATCACGTGGATCTCATGGAGCTATTGTCCGACTTCCCCGAGCTAGACATGCTCAGCACGGTTTCCGAATTACGCCCAAATCACTCTACTTTGGTAGAAGGTTTAAGATTGTGATCCCAAGCCGTGATATATGGAATAATGGCGGACCGTCGCTTGATCCAAAATGTATAGTGTGGTACATCGATGGATCAAAAATGGATTCAGGAGTCGGCGCCGGTATGTATGGACCCAACCATAAAATTTCGAAATCACTCGGAAAGAGTCCTAGTGTTTTCCTGGCCGAGCTTTACGCCATTGAAACTTGTGCTAAGATTAACCTGCACTCAGGCATTAAAGGCGCCTCTATCCATATACTCACCGATAGACAAGCTACGCTCAAAGAACTGATCTCCCAATTGATCAGTTCAACATAAGTTCTAAGCTGCTTCGACAGCTTACAAAATCTGTGCCGACACAATAAAGTAAAATTGTGGTGGGTACCGGGTCATGTAGGCGTTGACGGCAACGAAACTGCAGACCTGCTAGCTAGGAAGGGCTCCTCTGAGTTGTTCACTGGACCTGAACCCTTCTGCGGGATATCCGATTCCGCCTTTAAACTTACCCTAAACATTTGGGAACACAACATGTGCATCTCCCACTGGAATAACTCCCAACGTCTCAGGCAGGCTAAAAGAGCTGTCCAAAGACAGGCAGTTGATATCCTAAAATATGGCAGATATGACATAAGAAGGCTTGTGAGCTTCCTTACCGGTCACAGTCAACTTCTTTACCACCTTAACAAAATGAGAATTTCGGAGGATATCACCTGCCGTCTCTGCCTTGAAGAGGACGAAACCGCAGAACACATACTATGCGAGTGTGTAGCTCTGTTTAGTACTAGGAGAAGCTTTTTCCTTAAAGAGATCATATCTCCAATAGATTTAAGGAACTCCTCCGCAGCCGTAATTGTAGCTTTCATAAGGAGAGTAGAAGTACTGCTGCCCTAAAAGTGGCCTATGGCACAATAGATCTCCTTGGTCGCAGTACCTACACGCCATTTGGGCGTGGCCACACACCTGTTAAAAAATAAATAAAAAATCTGTCAAACGCAATCTTTCGATTTGCGTTTATATACAAATTCTTAACACGATCCCAGAAAACGTTGTGATCGGATCGAATCAATCCTATAATATTTGAATCCGATCTGCGTTTAAATGGTACTTGAATTGAAAGGCACAGGCCTTTCACTTTCCGGATAATGGCCCGGATGACTACCTTGTGGGACGCCAGAAGTTACTTTTATTACGCAAGATGTAAAACTATCGACCTTTACCAATTGATTTCTAGCGGTGTTCCCAATTGGTTCACCACCTAGGTACTAACAGCGGCCGACGCTGCTTGATTTCGTTGATTGGACGGGCGTGGTTGATCGTTTCACGTTTGGTTTTTGTGTTGGAGTCATTTCGATTCACTAGTCTCGCTAAAGAAGTTTCACTTCAAAAATAAATTGATCATCATTTCGGTTCATCGTCGAAAGTCATGTCCACAGAATCTTGTGACATTGAAAGTCCAATATCAAGGACATTGGAAAGTAAAAGATACAACTAATAGCCCTCATCTTTTCAAAGTCACTTAAAGATACATAAATATAGATTTATCAGCCGCAACAATTTTGCCTGATAAACCTTTGTCTACCCAAAAGCATGTCTAATTCCACTAAGTCCCGTGTTATCTTCCATGAGACCACCACCATCAGAATCGTTCTCACAGTTGACAACACTAATTCACCGTCAGGGATACTGTGTAACCTGTTCCTCAATTTCTACCTGCCAATCAGTGCCAATGCGTGTACCCATCATCTCCTCGGTCAAAGATCAAAACAATTTTTTGTCCACATGATGAGAAACAATACCAGAATCATCCGGGGATTACTAATTAGCACTTTTTCCCCTTGCTGGTCCCTCAACTTTTTTTTTTTTGTTTCACGGAAAACCCCTCCTAAAAGGATTACCCGCGAACAACAACAAAACCTATGTGAGAACAGGTACCCATTCGAAATACTACACAAAAGGACGTGTATAATTAGAGCCCCGCGGGTCTTAGGTCAAAACACTAAATGGTTTGTTCTACAACGTGGTTCAGGGTTTTTGCATGCAAATGTTTGTATCTTTCTCCAGAATCCCGTGCGCGCCTGGGAAAGTCTCACGCAACACCGATTAGCATGCATGATAAAGGTGTTGGTTCGGCTTGACACAAGGAGATACACCGACTTGGGAAGAAGAGATTTTTGTGAAAACATGGAAACGTGTCGTGAGAAGAGTGTCACTTCCGAAGAAGCCACTTGGCTGTGATCTAACACGATGTGTACGCAACACATCCGTCTCATCATCCCAAAAGGGTTATCTGTTCCGTAAAGCATCATCGACGTCGAGTGAAAGTGAGTAAGTGCACCGATTAAGTGTTTTAATTGCTCTCGATCACGGTTGGCTATAAACGGACCCAAAGGTTGCCAATCTAAGTGCCCAACACTGCAAGTGATTCCGTGACACACTAAGTGTGTTGCGTGCTTATATAACCCACATGGCAGTTGTTTGATTGTTTTTTGTGTGTTTTTTTGTGAAATTCCATTCCAAAGTTGTATCTTTCGCGTAAACACGAGTGTTTTGTGAGAAGAAAGTCAACAGAGTAGGTACCCGTCGATCTACATACCATATTTCGAGGCAAATTCCTCTCGTTTTAGACACTTCAAAGGTGAAGGTCGTTGGCAGAGAGAATTTATATTTATTTACTCGAACATTTACGTAGGTGTTTGGTTATCAGTATAATTTGCACAAATGAGTTTGAGTTTGTCTAGCAATTGAGTGATAAGATAAGAGGAAACAATCATGTGCACTGTATAGGGTCGTTTTGGACAAACAGCATTGTGCATTCGACAATAAAGTGGAAATGTGTTGCAAGCAGGATGTTTGACTTCCCAAATCCCCAGATGAGTTTCAGTTTTCATTCAGCAGAGTGTCGCAATGTCATTTGTCATATTCAGAGTTTCAGACTGGAGTTCCTAATGAGCTGAAAAGAGGAAGTCAATTGAAAAGATACATTGCAGCTCGATTAATGATTTTAGGAAGTCAACATTGCAGTTTGATGGCTGGATAAAGATATTGGCTACCATTCCGATTGAATGGAGCCTTGGACTGATTTAACTTGAAAATGAAACTATTCAGAGAACACCTGTGTTGCTTAATGTCAAACAATTGGAAAGTATCAGGCCTTGAAGGGGTCAAATTCCAAGAACTGGTTGTTGAAATATGTATGTACCTAGGTTGCTTATGACATGTATCTACGTAGACTGAAGTAGAACTTTTGATGTATAGAGCTTGACTCCGACAATTCACGGTAAGAGGCTTCTTCTATCCACACCGCCCTATCTCCTTTGATAACAATAGCATGCTATTTGTAATCACGATTCTCCCCATTCCGCGCGATACCCTGGGGCGCGAACTTGCGCTTATCACTGATCTATAGTAAATACAGCTGAAGTAAGTTTCGACTGCTTTACTTAGTTCGGCCGATGGCACGGAAGCACTATTCGGTAGACAGCAGTTGCAATGCCCAGCTAAAAATATTTCAGGAGACGGCATTGGCGGAATGACTGGCGATAACAACGGCTGGTACTTTGGAATGTGCTCGTTTTTGTTTGTCGGGGGAGAGGGGCTATTGAGTAGAAGGTTGTTTATTCAAGACCCATTCATAATCATAAAAATGTTCTCTTAGATAGGAGAGTAAAATCACATAGAAAATAGAATGCAAAAATTGCAGCAATTCTAACAAAGTTAGTTCGGACACCACCCGTGATGAATGTACTGAAATCGAATACCACATGACTTTCTAAACTACTACACCATTTAATATTCTGTCTTCACCAGATCTGGAAGCAAGCAAAACAATACAAAAAATACAAATATTTGGCGCAACAGATCTTTAAGGTGCCAGGGCCTATCTTCTCGCAACCACTCATGTTGCGTGCGTTATATTTTTCACACGAATGGAAGGGACCTACAGTTTAATGCCGAGTCCGAACGGTGATTTGAGAAGCTTTTTCGTGACAACAATACTCTCGGATGTTTGTCAGACGCTCGCGAGAGGTGGGACCGTGAAAAAAACTTTTTGGTGTTTTCTGGGATTCGAACTTGGAACCTCATGCGTAGTGATCCGACACACTAACCACTTACGCCACGGCGCCCACCTTGTTCCCATTTTAAATGAGTTAAAGGGCCGAATTGTTTCATTGAAAACATTAGCAATCACTTGCTATGGCTTAATAAGATGCTCGTGAACCTCAAAAACCAAAGCAATAAGGCGTGTAAGTTATTTAGAGGCGAAAACGCTCTATTTCATAGAGAACCTAACGTTCTGAACAAGTTTTTATACAGTTTAAGTACCATTTAAACGCAGATCGGATTGAAATACGATTGACTTGATCCGATCACAAAGTTTCGGATCAGTTTTGGGGTGGGAAGAATATAGATTAGAAAATCCCTTCCTCGTGAAAAGCAGAAAATAAAACGGCTTTTGTACAGATCCTAAAGAAAGCATTTAGTACTTACTGTGACCGAGACACAAACGATCCAGAGGATTTGATGAAGTGTGCGATGTCGTTTATCAGTCTGTTGAACAACTCTGGACCACAAAGCCATATGGCCACGGCAAGGTCTTGGAGACGATACCAAGTGAAATAGTTGCGTCCTCAACCGACTACACGATACCCAAACTCAACTTCAGAAAATCCTTCTTAACAAAATTCCCTTCCAGAGAAGAGTGGAAGAACGGAAGCGTTACCTGCAACTGTGATATAGGGATATACACGGACGGTTTGAAGATGGACTGCGGAGTCGGCGCAGGCATCTTCTCTGACCTGCTGAATATATCAAGGTCTTTCCGTCTCCCAGACTTTGCTAGTGTTTTCCAAGCGGAGTTTCTTGCGATTGGAGAAGCCTGCCGCCTTCTAAACAATCTTCCATCATCTAACCACAATATCGCTATTTTTTTCGGATAGCCAGGCTGTCATCAAGGCTATTGATGCGGTTTACATTTCTTCAAAACTGGTAGAGCAATGCCGGTTCGATTGAATCAACAAAGCACTCACTCGAGAATCACTCTCATCTGGGTCCCAGGGCACAGCAACCATGAGGGTGATGAGCGTGCTGATGAGTTGGCCAGGCGAGGGTCGGCCCTTAACGGCTCTCTAGCAGAAATAGTCGACTTTCCGCTTGGTGCCGTTAAGGGCTATATTCACCTTCACTTCCTCCAGCTAGCCAATCGCTGTGGAACAGCCTCACAAGCTGTGTCATATCTAGAAAGACGTGACCAAGTTTCAACAAGCCGAGGTCAAAAGAGTTACTAGGCAAACCAAGACCAGTTATTGCGAAAATCGCTATCATCACAGGTCACTGGACAGTTGGAGACCATGCGGCCAAGCTTGGTATCCCCCACAACACCTTTTGTAGGAGCTTCAAGGATATTAATGAGAAAGAATCTCTATGTCACTTTCTTTGCAGATGTCCGGCCCTGGCGAGGATCAGACAACAAATTCTTGGCAAACCCTTCTTCGTGGATCTGAAGGAGATAGCGGACAAGAGGATTGGAGAACTAATCCTCTTCCTGAACTCCACGGGCTGGGTTTAAACTTAACATCCCTTTTTTAACTAACCACTACAATAGGTATACACGAGTCTGGTAACAAAACGGCGCACCCTAAGCGCTGATTGGGTTCTTTTGGACCGCCACTTTACCTACCTACCTACCTGAACAACTCTTCTAAATCCTTAAAAAAGTGTTATTCGAGGAACTTATTTCTCAAATGATAGAAGCCTGGGCAGTAGCAAAGAAAATGGGTTGTGTCCTCCCGAACCTCCTCGTCACCGCAGTTTTTTCATGTGGTACCGCATGGTGTTATGCCCCGTAGTGACTCCTATTAGAGCAGAGAGCGATTTTCTGTTCTGATTTGGTTCTTGCCCATTCGAATGCAGGCCAGATTTCGTCGTGGTGGTATCTAAAGATGTTCACCTGTTGTAAGCTTCCGTTAGGGCTTTGTTTCCGGCTTCGAGTTTGAGTGCGCAAGGCGGGATGTACACTGAGGGGTCGGATTGGTCCGAATTTAGTGCTGAACCTCCTCTAGCCAGTTCGTCAGCTTTATCGTTCTCTCTACCTGGTATGCCTTCAAGACCAGGGACCCAACAGAGCTTTACCTGGTGCTTCTTCTTCCTTTTATCAGCGAGGCTATGATCCGAAAACAAGGGATCACAACTCTCCCACTTCATCGCATTTCTACTGATCCGCCTGTGGGGTTCGCCTAGAGCTTTACCTCGTGCTGTGTTCCAAAAACATTGAGCTCTTCTCTACAACACTTCACAAGCTTCGAATTTATTTCTAAGCAGATATTGCTTTTATCGCTTCCTGGCTATCGGTGAAAAAGGTGGTATCCTCCCGTGGTATTACTCTGATCGTAGTCTCACGGGCTGCTATTGTCATTTCTAGGACCTCTGCCTGGAAAACGCTGCTAAAGTTCGGAAGCCGAGCTGACATGGAGAAGCCAAGAGTTTCAGAGAAGATGCCTGCACCTACATCTATTTCTCTTTTGGATCCATCGGTGTAAACAGCTATGGATCGCTCGTTAGGCGTTCTGTCATTTTTCCAGTCTTCCCTGCTCGGATAGGTGCTTAAAAATGGTTTCGCGAAGTCATAAGTTAGGTAAGGTATGTGGGCTGGCAGGGAGGGATGCTCTCTGCCAGACTCAGGTCAGCGTTGACCCATTGTGGAAAAAGTAATCCTTTACCCAATGAAACTAAAAACTACTAACTCAGTCACTTACTTCATTTCTGCATACAAACCACCCTGATGATTTGATGAAGTTCAGCATCTTTTCTGTCGAAACGCCGGAAAGTTCCTCGAGATCCTGGAAGAAATATTTACCAAGGAACTTTTTCCTCAAGTGTTGAAGACTCAGACAGTGGCACAGGAAGTGGGTTGTGTCCTCAAAAACTTCCTCGTCACCACAGCCTCTACAGAGTTCCTCCTCCGTCAGGCGTAGTTTCTTCATGTGGTACCGCATAGTGGTGTGCCCCGTGATGATGCCCACGAGGGTGGAAAGGGATGTCATGGTAAGGCGTTATATAGTCTGTACTAGATACATTGCCTAGATATCTTTGCAGGATTGTGATATGAACCATTGCATTTGGTCTCCAGCTATTTTTTTTTTTTATTTATAATTTGCACGCACTCAAAGGGTTATGAATACCCTTAACATGTTTACACACAGTGCGGGCGTTGGAAAGGAAAGATAGAGAGAGAGAGAAAGATTTTGGTGTAGTGGTTCTTGAAGCTCAGTTGTTTATGCTTCAAAAAAAAAACTCCGGGGGTGGCGTCCAGATAACTGGGGAGATTTTTGTTAATTTTTTGTCTTTGCTTCTGATTCACAGTATTGTTTTAGCAAATCAATCATTCAATAGAGCGAACAATTTTTCCAGCAATATGACCAAGCTACTGCCAGTGTTATGCCTTGACAGTAGTGTTCACACAAGCTTTCACAATTGATCGGACTGACTTTATATATTTCATGAGAAATAAATAAATGCTTGCTGATATCAGAATTTGAACCATGAACCATTATCGTGGCAATTGACGACGTTACCACTGCACCATTGCCACCCCTCAGCTATCGGTTTGGCTTAATCTTACGGCACTAAGAGCCGCCGATGCTTGTATAAAGATGTCTAGCGGAAGCAGATTGAGAATGGCATCGAATCCTGCTGTAGGTGTCGTTCTCATCGCACCGGTTGTGGCGATGCACGCTAGTCTTTGTACTTTTGTGATAGCAGTTAAGTTGTTAGTTTTACAGGCGGCTTGCCACAATTACCAGGCTGCCATACGTTAGTATTGGCCTTACTATAGCTGTATGGATGGATGCTAATGGATATCATTGGATGATTTTTGGGTTCGGCCCCCAAGGTTTCCCGAATATTCTATTGCACGAGTAAAAAGCTACCGTCCGTTTTCTGACTCTTTCATTAATGTTTAGTCTCCAGTTCAGTTTCCTATCGAGCACCAGGCCGAGGTATCTCGGACTACTGGAGATACTTAGGGGAATACCTCTTATGGAAGGTGTTATGAATTGTGGAATTATCCTTTTGTTAGTGAATAGTACTAACTCAGTTTTCTGGGGATTAACCCATAGTCCACATCTCTCCGTCCAGGAGTCAATGGTTGTCAGCGCCCCTTGAATTTGCTCGCTCAGGGTCGGGAGAAATTGTCCTGTTGCCAGCAGCACAACGTCGTCCGCATAGGCTATAGTTTTGAACGACTTTATTCATGAAAATCACCCACAGCAGTGGGGATATAATCCCTCCTTGAGAGGAGCCTCTTAAGGCATAGGCTTCAAGTTTTGTTCCTCCGAGTTCAACTTTAACATGTCTTCCCTCTAGCATATTCCCAGTCCTGCTTTACGGCGCTGAAAAATGGACTTTAATAAAAGACGATGAAGATACCATTGGTCTCTTCGAAAGGAAAATTCTTCGTAAGATTTCGGTCCCGTTTCCGTTGACGGGTTTTGGAGGAGAAGATTTAATCACGAACTATACGAGCTGTACAGCGACATCGACCTAATGAAAAAACTGCGTATTGGACGTCTGAGATGGCTAGGACATGTAGAGCGAATGGACACCAACGCTCCGGCCCGCAGAGTCTTCGAATCTAACCCCGAGGGACGACGCAGTAGAGGGAATCATCGCCGTAGGTGGCGCGCACAAGTTCAAGGGGACCTAGACCAACTTGGAGTGTGCAACTGGAGGCAATAAGCTAAAGACCGAGCTAAATGGAGAGGCTTGTTGGTTGAGGCCCAGGTTCACCCCGAACTGTAGCGCCACCTAAGTAACTAAGTAGCATATTGACGATCCATTTTTTCAGGGAGTTGTGAATATTGAGGTTCCTTAAGGTTCTATGAACCGCATCTGTTCCACATTGGAACTGGTTATAAAGAATTTTGCTATTAATTGATAGACCTGACTTCCTGCCTAAAGTCATTCCATTTTTCGTCATTTCATGGCTAATTGTATTCTTTTGATTTTGATATGCTATTTCCAACGAAGTTTGCGATCTGGGGTAATACCTAAATTCTTCGCTGAATTAGCATATGGTATTATCGTGCCTGATATTTCTATGGGCGGAGTACGTGACAGACTTATTTGTGAAGCTAATATGTAGAAATTTGCTCGAATTAAATTTTATTCTCCATCTTTGAGTCCAGTTAACTATCTGATTCCTCTTGACTATCTGATCTGTAGCAGCTTGTAGCATTTGCGTCGAATCTAGCGTTGTGTCTCCCACTGCTATGATTGCCGTGCCATCGGCAAAGGTTGCAATCTTGGTGTAGGGTGTTGTTAATAGATCATTGGTATAAAGGAGGTATAACAGAGGTCAGAGGGCACTACCTTGAGGAACTCTTGCTTTGATCCGCACTAGCTTAGAGTAACTGTTTTCTTGTTTTGTGTGAAAGTAGCGCGATGTTAAGTTAGACTCCATTAGGTGGAAGTACTGTTCTGGGAGGTACACTTTTAAGTTATTAAGTAGACCTTAATGCCATACTCTTTCGAAAGCCTGTGCTACGTTTAAGAAGATTGCAGAATCCACTTTTTTTTTCTAATCTTCTTCCGAAAACAAGGCTTCGTAACTCTCTTACTTCAGCGCATTTCTACTGATGCGCTTGTGGGGTTCGTCTCCCCTTTTTTTCCTCTAATGTTCTTTCGACTTCAGCTGTTATTCTGTGTACTTGTTCTATTGTGGAGTGCTTGCTTCGAAATCCAAACTGGTAACTTGGGATTAGGTTTCTTGATTCAACGATTGGTTTGAAATGCTTAAAAATCAATCTTTCAAATAACTTTGAAGTCAAGAGATGTACAGATATTGGCCTATATGAGGGTACATCGTGAGGGTCCTTACCTGGTTAAGGGAAGATATTCACATACTTTTTTTTTTTTTTTTGTTTTATAATTTGCGCTCACTCAAAGGGTTATGAATACCTTTAACATGTTTACACACAATGCGGGCATTGGAAAGTATAGATCGAGAAAGACAGAGAAAGATTTTGGTGTAGTGGTTCTTGAAGCTTAGTTGTTTATGCTTCAGAGATTCTCCGGAGGTGGCGGCCAGATAACTGGGGAGATTTTTGTTATTTTTTGTTTTTTGCTTCTGATTCACAGTACTTTTTTTTCGATAACCAATGTCAAGGGCAAACCAACAGAGCGAACAATTTTTCCAGCCGCATGACCAAGCTACTGCCAGTGTTATGCCTTCGCAATAGTGTTCACACAAGCTTTCGGAATTGATCGGACTGACATCAGCTACTTTCCAAACGCTTGGTACATACTCAAGGCTAATTGTTTTATTCATTATCCGTATCCATTATTACTGATGAGATGGAGAGTACTTTAGAGGTCGACCCAGACCCATTGGATCCACTTGGCATACACAATATGGCAGTGCGGGCTCAACATTGGGCTTGTACCGGGGCCGACAACTAGGTATCTATTATTCCATAAACTACAGACATATACAAGGTGAAAAGGAGACTGGGTAGTAGACGTGAAATTAAAATAACTAGTGACTCACGAGAAAGGAAACTAGTTAAACCATGCACCATAGATAGGCGGACCTAATGAATTTCGTCATAGAAAGATATTTGCCATTTAAATGCATTTAATGATTCTTTTTAATTTTTATTTAGTTTCATCATAGGTGTATAGATTTTGTGCAATAGACACGAACAAAAAGAATATTTAAGAATTTATGCTTCACACTGATGTAACGAATACCATAAGAATACAGCGGCTAACACCATAAATATATAAATGTGAAGTGCATTCACTAATTCACCGTAAAGTCATATTGTTAGAATGAACTTAAAGCAAATGAAAAACTATATTGGCATTGGTCACAATAATTAAAAATTGAAAAGCCATCATACAAGCGAATCGCCATAAAACCAAACCTTGGTTGTTTTAAGTTAAGCCGCGCATTAACAGCTCCTGAGTACCTACAGGCAAACATAACTAGATATTGTACTTCTCTTTAATGAAAATGATATTTGTAAGCACTTGTGAATTTTGTGGAACAGTTGACCTTACCATGAATCCTAGGGATTCATGCTCGTTACTATCAAATGTCTGTCTGTTGTCAAGTGTAGTCTTTATTTTTGAAGATACAGGATGATCCACAAGTCTAAATTTTTCGTTTTCCAGATTGTATACATCTAGCTGTTGTAGGCGGTCTTGAAATCGATAAAGAGATGATGAGTAGGGATCTGCCGAAGTGTGAAGATTACATCGATCCTGGTGTGAAACAGCACTGATAGGGGCCGATCGGGCTGTTGATAAAAGGTTTCAGGCGTTCACACAATATCGCAGAAAAGATCTTGTATGCGATGTTGAGAAGACTAACGCCTCTATAATTGGCGCTGTTGAGGGGGTCTCCTTTCGTGTGGATAGGGCAAACGATGCTGAGATTCCATTCATTAGGCATACACTCGTCTGACCAAAACTTAGAGATGAGTTGGTGCGTGCTCTCTACCAGTTTGGAAAAATTTCTCGACATTTTTGTATCACTGCTTCCCTATCCCTACTTCTATATAAATGTAAAAGTTTGGATGAATATGTGTTTATTGCTCAATCACGCCTTTACAGGTAAACGGATTTGGATGGAACTTAGTGGATAGAAAGTCCATATTCTAGATTAGAACAAAGGGCATATTTTATCCCGAAAAATGCATAATATCTATAAAAAAAAAAAAAAAAAACTGACTGACATATCAGCGTACAGCCCAAACCGTCGGTTCTAGAAACTCGAAGTTTTGCACGCAGGTTCTTTATATAACATAGGCATTTACTAAGAAAAGGTTTTTGAAAATTCATTCCTCAAAGGAGTGAAATCAAGGGTCAAAGCTCTTTTCCCAATAATCTATCTTTTTCTTTTGTGCAATTAACTCATGCGTACTAGTATACGAAAGGTCGGCAAAAATTCTGCAAAATGTCTAGGATTCCTTAAGCGTTGCAAAAAATATGGTACCCGGTTTGTTTTGCCCTCAATCTATAAGGCATTCATCCGCCAAAGGCTGGAATATAACGCCCACATCTGGCCTGGTGCACCTAAGGCCGTTCTGCACATTCTAGATAGAGTATCGAATCGCGCGTTAAAACTTGGAGGTGATAGAGACATTGTGAACTCCAGAGTCTCCCTCGAACACCCTAGAAATGTTTCGCGTCTTTCCCTATTTTATCGCTTTTTTTATAAAAAAAAATGCTCCAGCGAAATAGCCAGTTGCATTCCTCCCCTTCAAAACTTCACCCACAATACGTGTCATGCCTCTCACTCGTGCAGGGATGGGTTAAGAATATCACTGCAACGCCCCCCAACAACCAGCGCTTGTCGTAAAAAACGACTAAGGGGACAAAGCAGATCGAGGCAATATAACACCCAAGTGAGCCTAGCGACACATAGACTACCTTAAAAACCCTCCCACAAGTGTGCATGCGAGTCCGTGGGTTGACACGACTGGTGATCCCGGTGTCATAGAAAAAGATCAAACAATACTAAGACAGGAGCATGCACGTGTCAAACAACAAACAACATCGCAATTTGGTAATATTGCAAAACGGTATCATTATGGTAATACTTGCTAAAAGGGAAGGCACTATCCCACCAGTAGCGTGGTCGGAAAGCACAGCCTGCACGACAACACATCCGACAACGGACTCAGGCTAATCGACTTTGCAGCGGGGCGAAACTATGTCGTAGACAGTACGCGGTTCCCACGTCTCGACATTCACAAAGGAACATGGCTCTCCTTTGATCGAAAAATCGTCAACCAAATCGATCACATTGCGATCGACACAAGGCACTCTTCCAGTATTCTGGGTGTCCGGACTTTCCGAGGAGCCAACGTGGACTCGGATCACTACCTAGTTGTAGCCAAGGTACGGATGCGGATATCCAGAACGGAGCGAAATCAACGAAATACTGTGAGGAAATTTGACGTCGAAAAGCTACAATCGCAAGAGACCGCCAGAATCTTTGCCGATCGTGTTTCTTCTAATCTCAATCTAAGTCCTATGCCGCCAGCAGCAAATGCGGAAGACCAGTGGCAGCGTTCCCAACAAACCATCAGAGATGCCGCCTCTGGTGTACTGGGTTTCTCTCGCCCACCACAACGAAACCCCTGGTTTGATGAGGAGTGCCGGCAAGCACATGCAGCAAAACAAGAGGCGTACAAAGCGGCGCTGTATAGAAGGACTAGAGCTGCTTACGAGCTCTACGTGCGCAGAAGAAAAGAGGAACATTGACTTCTCAGAAAGAAGAAAAAGGAGCCTGAGAAGCGCTCGATCGAGGAGATTGAGAGACTGCAGGAATAATGTTCGAAAATTTTACCAAAGGGTAAAAAGAACATGCCAGGGTTTCAAAGCCAGAACAGAAGCCTACAGGGACGAAAATGGCAACATAGTAGTGGAATCGCAGTCGGTGCTGAGGATATGGAAGGAACACTTCTACAGACTACTAAACGGCGATGATGACCAATATTCCGCTGTCAACCCGTTCCGTCAACCCGATCAGAATGAAGTGACGATAGCGATATCTAAACTCAAATCCAACAAAGCTGCTGTAGCCGACGGCCTTGCCGCTGAACTTTTCAAGGCAGGAGGAGATGAGTTGGTAAGGAGCATGCACCAGTTCATCTGTAAAATCTGGTCGGACGAAAGTATGCCCGATGAATGGAACCTCAGCATCGTTTGCCCGCTCCTGAAGAAAGGAGACCCTCTGAACTGCGCCAATTACAGAGGTATAAGATTCTGTCTGCCGTATTATGTGAACGCCTAAACCCGATCGTCAACAACCTGATAGGTCCTTATCAGTGCGGTTTCAGGCCGATAAAGTCCACCATTGACCAAATATTCACACTACGGCAGATCTTGGAAAAAACACATGAATATAAAATCGATACGCACCACCTCTTCATCGATTTCAAAGTTGCCTATGATAGCGTGTATAGAGACGAGTTATACAGAGCCATGTCTAGTCTTGGCATCCCTGCCAAGCTCGTCCGTTTGTGACGATGGAGAACTCTCGCTGCTCCATCAAAGTCGGTAAGAACATCACCGAACCATTCGATGTCAGGAAAGGTCTTAGACAAGGTGACCCGCTATCATGCGATCTCTTTAACATAGTACTTGAGAGAATTGTACGAAACTCACAAGCCAACCCCGGAGGTACAATCTTCTTCAAGTCTGTACAACTACTCGCTTATGCCGATGACATTGACATAATCGGAAGAACTCAGCGGGCCGTCAATGGGGCATTTACGAGTATTGAGAACGAGGCAGCAGAGATGGGTCTAGCGGTCAATGAAAGCAAAACAAAATATATGCTGTCTACAAAAAGGGACACCCAACATCGGCGTCTTGGACAGAACGCCACAATAGAAGGATACAATTTTGAGGTAGTAAAGGATCTTGTCTACCTAGGCTCTATGGTCAGCTCCGCAAATGACATCAGTAGGGAGATCACACGAAGAATTACTCTTGCCAATCGTTGTTTCTATGGGCTAAAACGGCAACTGAGTAGCAAAGTCCTATCTCGAACTATTAAGGTAACTCTTTATAAGACATTAATCATCCCAGTCCTGCTGTATGGCGCAGAGGCCTGGGCTTTGACAACACCGGATGAGGATGCCCTTGGTTATTTCGAGAGAAAAGTTCTTCGAGCGATCGTTGGTCCCGTCTGCATAGACGGTGAGTGGAGGAGAAGGTACAATGCCGAACTATACGGCCTGTACAAGGATATCGACTGAGCCAGAAGAGTTCACATACAGCGACTAAGATGGCTGGGTCATTTAGAGCGGATCGAGCCCAACGTTCCCGCCACGAAAGTCTTCGAATCCACCCCGGATGGACGACGCAGTAGAGGACGACTTCGCGGTAGGTGGCGCAAACAAGTGGAGGGGGACCTCAACCAACTTGGCGTGCGCAACTGGAGGCAGCTGGCTCGTAACCGTGCTAGCTGGAGAGGTTTGTTGGTTGAGGCCCAGGTCCACCCCGGACTGTAGCGCCATCTAAATAAAAAAAATGGCACGCGCAATAAAAAATAAAAAAAATTACGGTTTATCGTGGGTTCCATGCTGGAGGAAAGATTGGCACATACTTGTTCTTCAATGATACTGGCAATGCAGTCACAGTCAATGGAGATCGCTACCGGATCATGTTGATTGAATATTTTCAGGATAAATTGGAACAGGATAACTAAGACGGCACCTTATGCCTTACAGCTGACCAAACAATGGAGTTATTCAAGTTGAAGTTCGATGGCCGTGTTATATGTATCTCCAGAAATGGTGCAGTCAATTGGAGGCATCTTGTGATTCAACGCCTCTGGACTTTTTTCGTTGGGTCTATGTTAAGTCTATGGTCTATGCTAATAGGAAAGTGCAATTAGACGAGCTCAGGAGCTATAGCGAACGCATTCACTAGTGCAGACGTTTCCATTGAGGAAATTTGAATGATGTTGTGTTCCAAAATCAGTAATATCGATTGCGCTTTACCCGGTGTCTTCACGAGCAATATTTCTATGAAAATAGTATTCTATGAGAAATTTCTTTCTATATATTGCTCAGCTCATAGCACGCTATGGATAGTATTCTATGGGCTGTCATTTTAGTTTGAAATTTCTGTTTTTTTTGCGTTGGCTGAGTGGCGAATGGAAGAAATTATTAAATTCATTAATAATTATCGACAAATTGAGTGTTTGTGGAATTTTTAAAGTCTGGAATATAAAAGATTAGATCTAAAAATAAGTCCTGGCCTATTCTGTTTGTTGGCGTTTCTTTTCGCAATTCTTTTAATTCCTTTTTATGTCTGCAATGCGAAAACACATCGAAGTGCTTTGCTTTGCGACATTTGGATGACTGAAATAGTTAGCTATGAAATGCCCATCCTAAATTTCATGGCATGATATCTTTCTTTCTTTCTATGAAAAGTGACAGATGGCAAGCTATGAAATATTGCTCGTGGAGACACGGCCTTAACCCGTAATCAGTTTTTATATCTGAAACACGAGTTTTATTTTAAAAACCAAATGGGGCACTCTTAATGAAAAACCCTATCTATATAACCCCTAATTCTGAGATGTTAGGGGACTCAGAATCTGAGTTTTCCAATAATTTCCGATTTCTGAATTGTATTCTTTGTTCATTTATCAACTTCCAAGTTACAATGTCAAAACTTCGATTTGTAGATACATTTTCCTGTTTGTTGACAGGCTTAAATCAGAGTAGATTCTGACAACTCTCAAAACTAAGAATAAAACATCTAAACAATCCTATATTTTCCCATAAAAAGTAATTATGAAACTACCTAAGCACATCCTTCGAAGGGCACCAACAAGTTTCATTCAAAAATATTCTCAAAATTAATAAAACATAAACAAATTCGTTTATAAGTATTGGAAAAGTATTATAATTCTTCTCAGCATTTTGAATTTTACCTGAATTTTCAATTTAACAGGAAAGTAATAAAATATATATTTAGGTAGGGTACCCTCTGATCCTTTTTCGAAATCCTCTGCTCTATTTTTTCAGGATTTTCCTTGATGTAAATACACACACATACTCGTAACTAGCAATAAATCTGTCTTCGCTCTATTTTCAAATTACAAAATAGGTTGGACTCCGTAAGGTCTTGTGGGATTTCTAATTACACGAAGCTGTCAGTAATCCTGACCTCTTCATTAAAGAAAATTCTCGACGTAGTTTTCACGATGTACTCATGCACACCTTCACCATTGTAGTTCGTCAGATAATAATCGCCTTCAAAATTAAATGTTGCTTCAAACAGATAAAATACAATTAAAATTATATCTCTCGAAAGAGTTTAATTACTTCAATGTTGTTGGACTCGTTTTATCAATGTTATACTATACCTGATACCAAATCAAAGAAATTCAATTATTCTGGGAGTAGTTCAAGGCGGATTTGTATTTTTTATTGTTCAGTAAAATTGGTGTGTAACCTTCAATTATGCAGTAGCTATCGGATAGTGCTTAAAATATGAAAAACATTTAAATTAAATATATATCTCTCCTACTGATGTTTCATTACACCCATAGGAGAAGTCCTTTCAAAGTAGCACACAAACGCTTGTGAAAGTGAGCTTCCGTAATAATTATGAAACTATAATTAAAAATTTCTTCCTGCCAAGGTTTCGCATATATGTATGCTGGCCAGGCGCCTGGACCACCGCTTTCTTTTTGAAACATAAAATCCGTTTTAATAGTTCATCGATTTTTTAAGTTGGAAATTTTGTCATTTGATATTTTCTTTTTACATTATAAACATCCGGGAACGCACCATGTGCTTTTGGCATTTTAATAGATCGTTATTTTTAACGACATTTAATGGCGCTAGATTTTAATAGCTTTAAGTGGACATAATAGGTTCCGTTAACTGCATTTATACCGATTCATATGGCATCAATAATTTTTGCACTAGGTTGCATTTTATTTCCAAACGTAGAAATATTTAAACGATTTTACACATGTTTAACGGCTATTTCCTCATTCATGCATTTGGCCGCCATTAAATTTGACAAAATGCCGTTAGAATCACATCTCATCTCGAAGCATAGGTAGGTAGGTAGAAGTGGTAGTGTCAGCAAAACCACACCGACATTTAATTAGCACAGAAGCGCTATTTTAATACTAAAACTCAAGTGACCTATCGGATGTAAAAAGGACATTAACTGCTGGGGAAAAAGGAAAAGAAAAAGGAGTGAGGATTATTCAAATCCACCACGTTACATTGAAACTGATAATATCCCCAATGCTAATCTCCACTAGCTCTATTAGGTTGTCGAAAAAGGGTTTACCTAAGGTGCGCTGTCTGGTCTTGCCTAAAGCCGGACACTTGCAGAGGAAGTGTAAGATTGTTTCTATCTCGTCAGCAGAATTGCAGCTGCGACAGTGTGCATTAAATGTAATGCCTATGGCCGCATGAACCCCGATGGGCCAGTGGCCAGTACTAACTGCCAGAACTCTTGCGATATCTGAACGGTTTCTGTTTAGTAGATCTGGCGTTCTTTTCCGGGAATATTTGGGCCGCATCTGCCTAGAGATGACACAGTTCTGCACCTCCTGCCATATGCTACCAGCCTTTAGCAGATAGTGCGCGAAGATGCCTCCCTTAAGGACCCCCAACGGGACGTTCACCTCCTTTGCTAGGGAAGCATCAAGGGCAGATCGTTGCCTCGCGAGTTCATCAGCTCGCTTATTCCCCTCAATTTTGCTGTAACCCGGAACTCAAAGGAGACAGATCCTTAACCGATGACTGAGCGAGGCGAGTTCTTTTTTGCACTGTTCTACTAGCCTTGAGGATGTAGCGGCAGATACTATAGCCTTGATACCCTGTCTGTCAATGAGGATGGCAATGATATTTAGGGGTGTAGAGGTTTGCTTAAGTAGGCGGAAGGCCTCACGTAGAGCAAAAACTTCCACCTGGAAGATACTGCATGAATCAGAAACCCGGTACGACGTGCAAATATTGAGGGAATCAGAGAATAGTCGCGCCCCTACCCCGCAGTCCATTTTTGAACCGTCGGTGAAGATTGTTGTTTCGAACTCATTTGTCAGTTCGCCAGTTTCCCATTCCGCCCTGGTTGGGACTCTGACCGTGACGTAATTTCTAAAGTTCAGTGTGGGAGTTATATAGTCGGTCAGACTAGCCACCTCTCATAAATTTGGAGATGAGAATTCTGAGCCATCTGAACCCAATGTCTCCTATCTTTTTCTAGAGCTCAAAGGGCATCTCTTCTGGCCCAACCGCTTTTCGTTATTTTACTTGTACTTGACCGCCTCACTAACTTCTTCGACTGTAATGTCGGGTATTTCTTTACAGTTAGGGGTGGCTTCTTTTAACTGGCAAAATACAAAATTAATCGAAAAATAAGCGCTGGATGCATTTCTCTAAAATAAGTATAAAACTTTAGAAATCGGTTAGTCTGTACACTGTAGCTCAAGTTTGGACTTCAAATTGTGGTATTCAGCCAAATCTTTAAACAAATATTCTGCTTGAATTGAATGAGTATGAAGAAATCGATTTTTAAAATTAAGGAAACCTTGAAGTTTCAAAAACAATTAAGCTCAAACCGCAATAGCTCTTAAAAACTGTTGAAGAATTTCTAAGCAAAAGGAATCCAGTAGAACATGTCACAATGTTTTGTATTGCGACTACCTACAACGCCCCAAAGCAAATGGAATGTGCTGAACATCTGCTCGCGTTCTGAGTTCCAACAGCGACAACAATTTCCCCTCATGTTTACATTAATTAAGCAAACTTTAGGAAACGAAAGCAAAAATTAGAAAAACATTTATTTGATCAGCGGTTGCTTAATGACAATTGCAAAGCAAACCATAGCCCGAAACGTTGCAATCGCTTACTTTGAGATACGAATTTTAAGTACATACAAATATTGGGTTCAAAGAAAAGTATTGAGCCTTTTTTGGTCATTAGATGGAATTAAATTGAAAAATATCCGAACTGAAAAGCCTTAGGTTAGGTTAGATAAGTCAATATAGCCCCATTGTGATACCCATGGGGGATAGAAAGATAGAACGAATTCCTTCTTCGTGAAAAATATAACCATCCAGAGGATTTAATGCAGTTTGCGATGTCGTTTACTGGTCTGTTGGATAATTCTTCTAAATCCTTAAAGAAGTATTGTCCAAGGAACTTGTTTCTTAAATGGTAGAGTGGTAAAGAAAGTAAGCCTTTGATATCCAAAATTGCTATAGGCTCAACGTGGAGGAGATGCTTCGCCAACGAAAACATTGCTCACAGCAATAAGTTCAAGGTTTTTGAAGCAGTGGTGGAAGCCATTTTGTTCTATGGAGCTCAAGTGTGGGGCTGTAAATATTATGAAACTGTAGAGAAGTTACTGAGGTTCTACGTCAAGCGAATGTTTCGACTACCATCAAGTACGCCCAATTATATGTTAATGCTGGAAACGGGATTATAGCCATTGTTTATTAAGACACTGAAGCTACAAGTCTACAAGTCTACTGAAGGGACTACATCTTAAAGGTCCTAAATACGAAAAACGATCGACTGCCAAAGAAAGCAGCTCTCCATGCAATCCGAGGTAGGGCCGGCTGCTACAGAGAATGGTTGGAACTCGCAAATGGCTGTGTCATAGAACTGAACCTAAGTAGAGCTGTGCTCACCGATTGTAAATCAGAACTCTATCGGCTTATCGCATCGATGGATCAACATTACAGAAGAGCGATTTCTGGAAGATGCCTCGGGGTTTGTACACAGGCAAATATACAGTCGATTATGTCATAACCTGCAGCTTAGGAATTAATTCCGGTATAAACTTAGCGCGGATGAGATATCTATCGCGATAAACCTGTTTTATGCTGCTTATGCAACTTGGAAGAACGGGAGGATATTTCATATTTATTAATCAGTTCAACTACATTTACATAAGATAATGATAATCTCATATTTTATAAATTTGATAATTACATGGATTAATTTTAAAATGGAGAAAAGAAAAAGTATATTTAAATTAAAAAAAAAAGAATATAAATCAAAATAACAAAATTTAAAAAAAAAGGAAAAATTCAAATTGAAAAATAATTAAATTTACCTTCTGCCAGCCAGGTGAGATACAAGAGTGCCACTGAAACAATCCGCATAACAAAGTCTTCTAATACCTAATGGAAGGGCGTTCCATAGACGAATGACATGAGTGAAGAACTGACGATCAGTATTCATGGAAGTAGTACGAGGAGGAATGAAAGTGAGAGATCGCGATGAATTTGGAAATCTAAGTTTTTCATATAAGTATTGAGGGTGCCTGGTAGGTATTATCTTATGCAACTACTTCAAGGCGAAAAATTCTAAATAAGCATTTAAAGTACAACCGAGAATATTATGAACATATGACGAAACATGATCATAACGCCTCAGGTCGTACACATACCGAATTATATTGTTGAATGCCACATTCAGTTTTCTTGTAGTTTCAGCATTGTTTTTGCAGAAAATTTCGCATCCACATGTTATAGTCGGAACCAAAAATTATTTTGCCAACATTAGTCCCGTAACTACACGTACGTGATCATCCCAGGTTAGCCTATCATTGAACCACACACCCAAATTTTTGCCCTTAATTATATAGTCGACAGGCTCGTTGGCAAGACAAACAGATGGAGAACTACTCAAGTCCACTCCATTTTTGGAAATCACTAACGCTCGATTTCTTCACATGAATACTAAGCTGCCTTAATACCCGGTCTAGCTAGACCAGGTACTAGCTCTGATACTCGGTACCAACGAAAAGATAGTACTTGTACATTTCTTCACATCACTAATACTGGATCTAAGTTCCCCAAGCGGTACTAGCAGCTAATACGTCTAAAAACTGGTCTAATACTGATTTTGATACTATTTTGGCATTTGTCGGCCGTTGCACAATAATTTCGAATTATATTCGTATTTTATTCATCAGTGAAGTTTTTTTTTTTGAAATATTTATGATGCTTTGCTGTTGCGAATGATGTGAGTATGGTGGTAGGTATGCGGAATCGTGTGGATAAGTGTGTGATTGGTTGTTTTTTCTTTACTTTCTGTTTTTTTTTTTTTTTTTTTTTTTTTCGAGATATGAAACGCTTAACTGAAGCACTCAGACGCAACTGGTCCATTGTACTACCAGAGAGCAAACCCTGATTTACCCATTTTATTGGAATTTCCTTGTCTTTCTAAGAAAGCCAAGCAAGCACTTCAGTGATGAGGAGCTTACAGTACCAGCACTCACCACATCCGCACCGAAGATCTGCCACCTGATACGAGCCAATGCCGGACACTCACAGAGATAATGTTCCGTGGTGTCGTCGCTCTCTCCACAAGCATAGGCAGATTGTAGTGGCAGTGGGTAAAGAGTTAAGCAAGGCCTTAAGCGCAGCCTGACTGTCACTACACACATAAATGCTACGTCCCTTCCACCTGTTCTTTACAACATAGTTCATGGCCATTAGGATTGCATAAGTTTCCGCTTAGAAAACAGACGCATATTTGCCTAACGAGAAGTGAAGTCTAATGCTGTCGACTTCCACGAAGACCCCAGAGCCAGACCCTTGACTGGTTTTGGAACCATCCGTGAAAATACGACTACATTCCATTCCCGGCTCAGACTCTGATCGAAGCCAGTCCTGGACACAAGGAAAGTCGACTCTAAATTTGCGCATCAGCTGAAGTTCTGGTGTCATTGCATCAGACGGCACATCCATAAGACAGGAGTCGTAAGATAAGTGTCGCGCAAGTTCATCAAAGTTGTAGTGTGGAGTATACCAAAAACCGCCCCGCCTAAGACGACGGATGGCTTTGATAGTGCAACCTATGATATTAGTATCAAGGGGAGGTAAGTTCATCTGTTACCACGGCTGATGCACTATACCAGCTGCGCCGAGTTTTCTGACTTAGATCAAACTCAGCCTGGGTAAGCGGACCAAGCTCCGACCTAGTGGTTATCTGATTGCCAGAAAAGTGAGTCTCCAGCAGAAAACTAAAAGTTTCCACTTTCCTCTCAGTAAACTTGCCATCAGACTTTCTCAGTGACTTCGGCTTGGTCGGCTTGCCCCTTTTGAGAACCTTAACCAACCTGCTGGTTTCACCGATTGTCTCGATCTTTTCACAATAATCTCTATAAGAAGCACTTTTCGATAATCGAATTAACTTCTTATAGTCTTATTGCTTCGATCTAAAAAGATCCCAGTCACCTTCTAAATTTGTCTTGAGTGACCTATTTAGAAGTTTTCTGGATTCTTTCCTAAGTCGCTGCAGTTCTGGGCTCCACCAGGAAACCGGAGTTCTGCAGGGGGTTTTTGTCAATGGGCACGTCAGTTCAAAACAACTGGTAAGGACACTAGTCAGGTTTTGAACAGAATGCCCAACCTTTCGTTTCGTTTCGAGTTTAGTTGGAGTTTTGACAGATCTGTCTAGCTCTTCCCTAAACCGTACCCAGATAGTTTTTCTCGGATTCCTTCTCTCCTGCAAAGTTATGGCCTCGCATTCGATTTGGAAAGCGATGTACCTATGGTCTGATAAGGACACCTCCGACAGTACCCTCCAGTTAGTAATTGACTTGAAATACCTAGTAGATAAAGTCAAATCAATTACCTCCTGCCTCGTTGCCGTAACAAAAGTTGGCTGGGAGCCAACATTGTTAATTACCATGCCAGACGATAGTATAAAGTCTAGGAGATGGTTTCCTCTTATGTTACATTTGCTGCTGCCCCAGACTGTATTCTGATTACTTTATGTTTGGTACCAATGAAAAATGATGAAACAAGAATTTAAAAAAAAACGATAGTGATGAAGCGAAAAAGTCGCGCTGCCCCAATTGGAATCAAAATGGCACAGATTTATTGTGCGACCTCGTACATAAGATTGGCTTAAGGTCAGTATTAAACTGTAGAACGAATGGCACTACGAAAGAAATAAAGAAGGCGGATTGGGATGCGATTGCTGAGCGTTTTAATTCTCATCCTTCGATGCGTTTAGTTTTTTTTCTTTTTCTATTTTAATAATTTATTACAATTTTTTGTTTTTCTACAAAGGTTGCCACTCAGCGCAATGTCGACGCCATCATTGCCCGCTACAAAAAAAAAGTCCACATCGTCCCAAGTATTTATTGTACTCCGTTGTGGCATGTGGTAGATACGGGGCTCAAATCGACAAACTTCCACCCCTTCTTCATCGTTCTCGTACTCGATATCGTCCTCGAAATCATGAAACAAACTATCCCCATCAAAAACAAATCCATTTTCCAGAAAATAGAATAAAAAATCAAATCAAACCAAAATAGAACCCACGTGTATATACTATTTACTTTTTTCACAATCACAGCCAAGAAAATATCAAAATAGAGTACTATCTCTCATGATAAATGATTGAAATTGGCCTAATCCTGGTATTAACGACGCTAGACTGCCGATTTTGAGGGTCCAGCTAATACCGAGTACCAACTAATACTCGGTACCAAATCGGCGTTAGTACTTTGTGAAGAAATGACTTGATACCGATTTGAGTACCAACTTTTGCTATAATACCGGTACTAGCGCTAGTACTCGGTGAAGAAATCGGGCGTAAGCCTTTGGATTTTTTTGGATTCAAACGTAGGAAGTTCTCATATGACCACTTCAAAATTTTATCGAGATCCTCGTTAAGTCTTGTGACCGAGTCTTAAATAAGACCCTGTTTACAACTCTTATACAGTTGTACATCGTCAGCGTACATATGTGTAGAGCAATGTGCTATTAATTTTGGCAGCTCATTTATGAACATGGTGCATAAAAGCGGGCCCAAGATAGATCCCTGTGGTACACCTGAAGATACTTCAAGTAGACCGGATATCTTTTCATTCACCACCACTGCTTGTTTTCTACCAGATAGGTAGGATCCAATTAGTAGTACAGCAGACGATGTAAAACCATATGAATTCTTTAGTTTTGACAAGAGTTGCAAATGATCCACAGTATTAAATGCTTTGGAGAAATTCAGCTGGGTTAGAAATGTGATCATATCATTGTCCATGGCAACTCTAAGATCATTCGTAACTTTTAGGAGCGCAAATGTGCAACTATGCTTTTTTCTGAAGCCAGATTGACTTGCACACAACAGAGAGTTGCGCTCTAGGAAGTTGGAGACCTGACAATGAATGAGTTTCTCCATAACCTTTGACAAAACCGGGAGAATTCAAACAGGCTTGTATTCTGGTGGCGAAAGAGCAGTGCCTTGCTTTTTTAATACAGGAATCGCCTTCGCAACTTTCCAAATATTAGGGAAAGAGGATGTCATTAAAACAGTATTACAAATGTGGGTCAGAAAGGGAAGTATGTGCGGTAATATAATCTTCACAAAACATGAATGCATTTCATCTAAGCTTAAAGTTTTCGATTTAATATCGAGGATCGCCTTAACAACATCAGTTTGCTCGACTCTGGAGAATTCAAATAAACTAGTTTTGATGGGTGTATCTCCGGCAACTTGTGAGATAAGGTTAGATCCCGCCTGAATATTTACAAACTATCTGTTCAATTCGTCAGGATCCACGTTTTCGAGATTATTCAGCGTATTCTTGCCGACTCCTATTTCACGTAAGGTTTTCAATAAAATGTTGGGTGGTAAATTAACATTAAGACGGTGAGAATAAAAATTACGTTTAGCTAGACGAACTTTGTGGTGAACTAAGTTTCTCAACTGACGAAAAGTATTGTAAAATGCAGGTAGCCGGAATCGTTTCCATCTCTTAAATGCCGAATCCCATTTATTTTTAAGACTAAGTATCTCAGTGGTAAACCAAGAGTTGAAACAATTGAAGTAATTTGATTTTAATTTAAGAGGTACATGTTCTGAACTTTGTTGAAAGGTGTCCAACACCGAAAGAAATAAGAAGGATTTTCTTCGGCAGCGATACTTTTGCAGATACCCAAACCATGGCGCTGCTCAATGAGGTAGGAATTTCTAAGCTGTACAACTATTCAACTTAGATTAACATGACACTTCAAGAAATTCTTTCTCATAATTAAGCATCTAAAATTAAATTGCATACAACTGTAGTGAATAACAATAAAAAAAATTAAAATAAAAGTATTTATAAACATAAAAAGTAAATACACTGACGAGTACGTAAATATTATATATAATTGAAATAAGATATTATTGTTAAATAATTTTATGAGAATAGCCTTCCCCGAAATACAGCTGACGAATCAATCCTTTGTAATTGATGTGGAAGATTATTCCACAACCGAATCGCTCTAACAAAATAAGACCGCTCTCCCACTGTGTGTGTGAATCGTGGCAAAATTAGTTGTAGGCCTCTAGGTGACTGTACAAATCTAAGATACTCTAGTAAATACTCAGGACATTTTTTGTGGATTATGTTATGGAGTTTAAGGATGGATCTGGAGTCGTAGTACTCATCTAAACTCATTCCAAGCAGGGACCTCTTGTGCTGTGAAACGCTTACATACCTTGGGATGTTAAATATGTACCGTAAGCAATCATTAAATGCGACATTGATTTTATGTTTACATTCATAGTCAAGGCAGGAATATACTATTACTATAGGAGAAAAATGGCAGTATTAAACTTTTTACAAGATGCAATTTCACCTTCGGATGCAGTAAACTCGAAGAGGGTCTCAAGCTGCGCAATCCACAGTAGATTTTACTGATTGTATCAGATGTAGCATCGCAGCAACTCATTTTCCTGTTTATCTTAAAACCTAAAAAAAATATTTCACGTACTCTACATAAGGTATAGTAACACCATTTACAACAAGGGGAGAGACATTGAGTAAGTATACTTCACCTCTGGCACATACCATTCCCACAGATTTAAGGGCATTGAGAAAAAGCGCATATCTGAATGAGTGACAAATCTTCATTTATTCTAGCCACACAATCATCTATTAATCCCAGTCTTCTAGAAAGATAAATAACAACATCATCTGCGTAAAGGTGTACATGACAGTTCACAAGAATATCAGGGAGATCATTTACAAATACAGAAAACAGGAGTGGTCCCAGGACCGATCCTTGTGGAACACCTGTATTCACCAGGTACGGATTAGAGCTTCCCTGTTCCGTGTAGACCGTCTGTAAACGATTACTTAGATAATGGAAAATCAGTTCAAGGGCAGAGCTAGAAAACCAGAAATTACTTTTAAGTTTGTGCAGTAGCAATGAATGATTAATAGAGTTAAATAGAGTTGTGCGTCCAGCGCTCACATACGGTTCTCAATGTTGGACGATGTGCAAAAGGTAAAAAAAGTAAATTAACTGTAGCTGAGATGAAGATCCTTCGCATGACAGCAGGAGTGACAAAGCTTGATCGAATAAGAAGTTCGATGATCCGTTGAAGCTTTCACATCAAGGAAACCATCGTACAAAAAATAGAGCGCGACCGGCTCAGCTGGTATTGTCACGTTCAAAGAAGAGAACATTTGAACCCCGTTAAAAAGGCAATATCAATGCACGTTCCAAAGACAACGCGATGTAGGAAAGGCAGGCCTATAAACGCCTGGATCAGACAAATGCGACGACATCGGCATTTCATTGGCCTCAGTAACCGAGTGATCCAAAATCGACAGGCCTGCCGATATTTTCTGAGGTCAAATAAGCGAACCCCACAGGCGGATTAGTAGAAATGCGGTGAAGTGGGAGGGTTGTGATCACTTGTTTTCGGATCATAACCTCGCTGATGAAAAAGGAAGAAGAAGATTAATAGAGTCGAAAGCCTTTGAAAAATTTAAAAGTACCATCACACCGATTTCATCTAAATCCAATGCTGCCCTTAAATCAGTGATTACCTTGACTACCGCCGATTCACAACTATGCCATTTCCGAAAGCCAGATTGCCACTTAGAAAGCGTATTACGTTTATCCAAGAGTTCTTGAATCTGTTAGGCCAAGATCTTTTCAAAGACTTTCGATAGGAAGGGTAATAAGCTTATGGGTCTAAACTCAGCAGGGTTCTTAGGATTTGACTTTTTTGGGATCGGAATAATTTTGGCCCTCTTCCACATCTCCGGAAATTGACGGCGGTATATACAGTAGTTGAATATGTGCACTAAGTAAGGAAGAAGTACAGGAACGATTAACTAAACGAATTTCGGAGAAATATCGTCTGGCCCGATCGCATTCGATTTAACTGCACGAATAGCTAATTCAACATCTGAGACGTTGACACACCTAAATGCGAAGCACTCAGTAGCGAAGGGACCATTTGATTCAAACTCAGCCGCATCCGATGATGAAGGAACGAGTACAGCGCCCATTTCCGTCGGACTGAAGGTACATCTAGGCCTGTCATTATCCACCACACCTACTTGTTTTAAGTTATTCCATAGAACTTTTGATTTTAACTTTGGGTTGAGACGTTTCTGGAAATATGAACGCTTGGAGGAACGTATCATTGCTCTCTATTTCGACCAAAGATGTATTGACACCTATTGTACTCCGACGGTATTCTTTTGAACCTTCTGAAAAAGCGTTCTCTTTGCTGAATTAATAATTGAAGTCGGTTTGTAAACCATGGACAACTTTGAGGGCTTAACACTTTTGTTATTTCCGGGACATATGTAGGTTTCCTACAGCTCATTTGTTAGCGTAGTTAGCAAAGTAACTTTTGAAGCAATATCTACAGCATTGTAGATATCACTAAAACCAACGCTACCAATATTTTCTTGCAGATGTGGAAAATCAAAACGACGAAATGATCTGCTAGTGTCACTCATATTAAACTTAAGGGAGCAAAAACGAAGGTCATGAATAAAATCGTATGTAAGCCTGACCTGATCATTGAGACTTGCATTAGGCTTACGGGGAAGAATAATTGATGAAAACCTTTAAGTTTATTTATATTGTTATTTCTTATGATTCTCTTAACAAATCTTTTACTGCAAACTTTAAAAAAAATTTTTAATAATTGTTAACCAGGCAGATGGCATTGCCATGCTTTTAGATTGTCTTGTTAAAAATATGTATAAACTGAACATTGAAGGAAATAAAATCGAATCTAATCTAAAAAAAATATTTCACGGCTCTCAAAATTTATTTATTCCTTATTAAGCCAATTTTGTCCAAACTATCGAGCGAATGCTTACATTTTTCGCTACCACCCAGACCCTTGTAATTGAACAGAATAATTTATAGCATAACCCTTTCCAAATAACGTGCTACGAAACCCTGAAATCCGCATTCAGATCGGCTAAGATATTTTTTAATTCATCGCGAACAGACAGACAGATACATGACAAGAAACTTCGCCTTAAATCTAATAGCATAGATGACATCAGTCCGAAAATTTCTATCACAATTATGACAAATTACTTTTGACATTCACTAACTAACTTGTCAACGTCATCTCATATAGAATATAGGACTTCCCGAGCCTTTCACTGTCAATATGTGTCTGTGAACGTCAGAAATTTTTGACGACATTTTTGACATTTCTGAAACTTTCGACTTGAATGTTTATTCAAATGTCTGTCATCCCCAGTACTCATTGTTATTCAACAGACAATGCGCTAATGTAACTCATAAGTGCAGCTAGAACTACAATCAGGCACTAATTCAAACAAAAATCTATCCTCCCCCCGATTGACCCACTCAACATACATAAATCAAACAAGTTTATCTGTTGGCTTATAAATCTTAATCCAACAATGACACATATATTTATACCGACTAAAGCTTACCTTTCACTATTTGTTTCGTTTATAATCCACTTATGACAGAAAGTTTTCAACAATTTTAATCCAAAAATCCGGTGTTTTCTGTATAAAAACCAAAAAATAATAATTAGCACCAAAGTCGTCGCCGTTTTATGTTCTTCTTAGCACATGCAGACACATTCAAACACAACGCATTTAATTATGATTCTCCTTCGGCTAACTATAACAAGTTGCAGATACAATTTAATTTAAAAAACCAGCCCGGTGCACACTTAATTTACATAATTTTTCTCACATTCCACGCTTTACACGCTTTACTCGATTTTTTTTTCTATTTTTCTCCCCGCATATGCCAATTTTTTTTTCTTAATTTATTTACATTTGTATATAGAAAAGCAAAAGAAAAAAAAAACTGGAATTGTGTAAAAGCTACTATAAGCACTCGAACGAAACACGATAAAAAAAAAATAAAATTTACGATAAAAGCAAGAAAAACCGTCGAAACAAGTTGTTTCTTCTGGCTAGCTGGAGTGAACCTATTTGCTAGCGCAGAATATACGTATATTTTCGAATCACTGCACCGTTAATATACACTCGAGGGGGAGCACAAGACCGCGCAGCCAGCGCCACCACATGAAAGAGAGAAGAAAATGCACTAGCACCATACACAAAATTGTTGCTCCAAGAATTTTCGTTTTCTCCACTAGGAGTAGACTTTGCAACTAACCAGCCAGCCTCCTCCTCCGCCAATACGATACAAAACTATACGAGTTTTCTACAATCTCAAGCAACAACCACCTTCTCCTCCTTGTGATTCTGGATGGCATAAAAGTATCTATGCAATTTTGTGCATAAAAAAAATATCTATAACACACACGGAAGTTTTATAAATTTTGAGCAAAGATTTTTGTATCTTTTTATAGTATTTCTCAAGTATCTTTTAAGTATTTTTCAGTTTGAGATACTTTTTTTCTTTCAAAGATATTTTTTCTTTTTTTTTTTGCGCGATCCGATCTTCGAAAACGATCTTATTATGCTGTTCGCGTCCGCGCAACTGTTGATTTTGGCCAGAGAGGAAAATTCAAAACCTCAACTTCGTCTTCTTCTTCGTTAAAAAAAAAAATACATCCACGACAAAAAAAAAAGTGGCAATCGAACCGCGAATGAATGTTGTCCGCGCGGCGCGTTCGTCCAGCGATCAAAGAAAAAAGAGGTTTTGCGCGACGCTGTTGTATAGCACACTCTCACCAAGCACGTCGCGGACATACTCTTCAGAGCCGAATGTGCTCGTATCTGTTGGATTTTAGATATTAGTATGTGCCAGCTACTTGAGAGGTTCCTCTCTCCCTACATGCACACATTCCCATAAGAAGAGAGAAAAATTAAGGTGACTCACCGACACATCGATACACAATGCACCTCCACAGAAAGACTGCAAAAATATAATGTAAAGCGGAAGAGAAGAAAATAATTTGCTATAAAAAAAAAATTATGTACGGTAGGAGCCGCGCATAAAACAGGTAAACGAAGGTGCTATAAGAAAATACAAAACAGAGAAGAGAGGACCGAGAAAGAACCAGAAGAAGAAGTGAAAGAACGACGAGGTGTACTAGAGAGGTGTCCAATAGATGATGGTGGTGGTGGTTGCAAGCCAGGAATGCTGTACAGTGGTTCTGCGGTGGCGGAGAGTGGGTTTTTCGATTCTTGCTAGCCGCAACAATTGGACTTACGATTTTTACTTCAATCATAATTGTATCTACACGGTGAAGAGAAGAGATTGTAAGAAAAATTGATAAGAGGAGGCGGAAATAACCAGAAGCGGCATTTTCTAGCCGAATGTGTGGAAACTGAGCTAATTTGCGGAAGATTTGACAAATCATCTTAAGTACATATGAAAACGTATCTATTAGCTTTGGTTACGCATGAACATTTCCATGACAAAAGCTGCGATAAATGTATGTGCAATCAAACAACCCCCTACTCTCTTTCATTTATTTTCTTTGAAGTCGGGGAGAGAAAGGTTACTAATAAAGCAAAAGTATATAATAATATCCAACTCATCAGAGGGGCAGATGTGGGGATATCATCTTATGATATGAGTAGATACTCTCCAACTACGCACTGCTGCAGTTCGAAAATCCCACGACAACACAAGAATGACCAGGCTCGACATCGATAGACTTAGTGATCCCTCAGTGCGCCAACAATTAAGGGAGCACCTTTCCCAGGGTGTGGAAGCAATCAGCAGCTCACTGCCCGCAACCATCCAAGACCATTGGTGTGCTGTGAAAAATGTTTCTACATCTGGTACTGAAAGAATTGTCGGTCGATTGCTGGGAAAACATTTTTTTTTTTGTCGAGATAGGACGCGCCATGGTTGCCGTGCCATCAGGTAGGCGACTTCGCGGAAGGCCTAGAAATGGATGGTTGGATCAAGTCCGACATCTCTCCTGGAGCCGCTTAGCGATTCCCCCTGATGAATTGGAGTCAATGACGGAGGATCGAGAAGGATGGAGAGTCCACCTGAGCATCCTAACCCCGCGACCCTCATGAAGGATTAGCGGGCCATTGAAAATGAATGAATGAATGAATGTCGAGATAGGAAACGCTCAACTGGAGCACTCAGATGCAACTGGTCCATTGTACTACCAGAGAGCAAACCCTGATTTACCCATTTTATTGGAATTTCCTTGTCTTTCTAAGAAAGCCAAGCAAGCACTTCAGTGATGAGGAGCTTACAGTACCAGCACTCACCACATCCGCACCGAGGATCTGCCACCTGATACGAGCAAAGGCCGGACACTCACAGAGATAATGTTCCGCGGTGTCGTCGCTCTCTCCACAAGCGTCGAAGATTGTAGTGTCACTTAAGCCCAACACGTTAAGGTGCTTGGCAAAAGCAAAAGGGCCTCTCAAGACACCAATAAGTTGTCTACAGTCTTTTCTGCTGAGAGACAGCAAGAATGCCGCTGATTTCTTACAGACGTCCGGGAGCATGCGTTTAGTCAGCCTGCATCCCGGAGAGTCATGCCACACACAATTGTGCTCGTGAGAGACCCAATCGTCAATGAAAGCCCTAACCGAGGACGCAGGGAGACCCAACGCAGGTTCGGGACCTGAAAAACCCTCCTGTGAGCCCCAAGATCCCAGTGTGACCTGGAACCCAGATAAGGGACAGAGAATTCAGCCTTGCGACCGAGTGGTTTCACGAACTATTTTGGAAGTGGTTAAAGGGTTAAGCAAGGCGTTAAGCGCAGCCTGACTGTCACTACAGGCTGGGAAGACATAGAGCGTGGCTTTCCGAGGATACCTGGAGACGGATTGACGAACGAAAACAACTAAAAGCTCGCGTTGCAGCTACTAAGTCCCTATATCGCATGAAGATGACAGAAGTTCAGCGTAGCATGCGACGTGACAGGCACAACTACAGAAGCAGAAGAAGCTGTACAGAAGTGCGACAGCAGGACCGTCTACAGAATCACGAAAGAGCCGATAGCTGGTCGCAGCTCTAGCCAACACCGAGTGAAAAGCTTAGACGATTCGTTGCTCATTTTAGATGAGGACCAGCTCAAGAGGTGGAAAGAGCATTTTGCTACGGTTTTGAACCGCGTATTCGCTAGCGATATGCTCCCAAATCAGACTGAGATGCCCGAGGTGAGAAGCTCCCGAATACGCACCACGACTCCCAGTAAAGATGAGATCATTACCGCGATCAAGGCACTCAGAACCAATAAGACGGTAGGACTTGACGGTATTCCAGCAGAGCTCTTACGAGCAGCGCACGCAACATCGGCTGAGCTTCTGCTTCCACTTATAGAGAGAGGTTGGGAAGCTAAAAGCTTTCATAACGAGTGGAAAAAGGGAATGATCGTCACGCTTCCTAAGAAAGGAAATTTAATGGAGTGCGGAAACTGGATATCTGCGTGCTACCTGCTGTACCTAAGATAATAGCTAAAATCATCCTGAAGCGAATCAAACAACATCTCGAAGACACACTCGATGCCGAACAAGCAGGTTTCCACTCTGCTTCCTCCTGTGTCGCCCACATCAACACCCTACGGACTATCATCGAACAATACGTTGAATATCGATTGCCACTCCACCTGCTGTTCATAGATTTTGAGAAGGCGTTCGATAGTGTCAATAGGGAGTTTATTTGGCGTGCCTTACGCAGGAGAGGTATTTCCGATAAACTAATTGCTATTATCAAAACTACATATGAAGGGTCCAAGTGCCATGTCCTGCACAGAGGCAGATTGTCTGAGGAATTTGAAATCGAAAGTGGGGTAAGACAAGGCTGTATTCTGTTACCTATACTATTCCTATTCGTGCTTCCTTAGGCGAACCCCACAGGCGGATCAGTAGAAATGCGGTGAAGTGGGAGGGTTGTGATCCCTGAAGAAGATTCCTATTCCTGCTTCATGCAGCTTTGTCGACGGAAAACGGAGGAGTTCGATGGACTCTTACACCCCAACTGAAACATCTTGACTATACTGACGATGCATGCTTACTCTCTCACAGAATTATGAACCTCCACCAAATAACAGCAGATGTGGAGAGAGAGGCAGGTGTCGTTCGGCTGAAAATGGGTGTGCCAAAAACTAAAGTTTTCAGCCTTGGAACAAACTCATCGGCTCAAATATGCATTGCTGGACAACCGGTAGAGGGAGTAGAGGATTTCCAGTACCTTGGGAGTATTGTCTCGACCGATGGTTGAACCAAAGTGGATATAGCCAACAGTATAGCCAAAGCAAAGTCCACGTCCGAGATGTTGTCCAAAATATGGCGAAGCAATGCAAGCCATTTGAACACCAAGCTAAGACTGTTCCGCTCCAATGTTGAAACCGTGTTTTTATATAGATGCAGCACTTGAAGAGTGACCACTACTTCTTCTTCTTCCTTTTTATCAGCGAGGTTATGATTCGAAAATAAGGGATCACAACCCTCCCACTTCACCGCATTTCTACTGATCCGCCTGTGGGGTTCGCCTATTTGACCTTAGAAAAGGAGAGTGACCACTACTATCGCCAGGAAGCTGGAAACGTTCGTTAATAGGTGACTACGCAATATCTTAATGACTTTATTGCTCAATCGTATCTCTAACGAACACACTTACGAAAGAACTGGTCAGGAACCAATATGAACAATCATTCAACGACGGAAGTGGCAGTGGATTGGTAACACGTTCCGAAAGGGCGAACCATGCTATGCAATGGAACCCTTTAACTCAGGATGGCAGAAGACTTGGCGGTCCGAGGATGGTGCAGAACAGTCGAGAAGGGGGCACGACAGTTGGGGAGAAATTGGGGAGAAATTGGGAAGAGCTGAGTCACATTGCCAGAAATCGTACACGATGGCGCGTAGGCATAGAAGATGCCGTAGGACCCATAATGGAATAGGTTAGGTTAGGTAAGGTTAGGTAAATGGATGCCTTGTGACAAAGAGTCACTGCTCACTCAGACCAACAGTTTGGGTCCATTGTGCCCAATTATTTATCCCTGGAAACGCTGTAAAAAAAAGTCCGCTGTTAGAACCACACAAAAAGTGATATGAATCTCAGGAGCTCCATCAGCTCAACATTACCCAAGTCCTCCAGCTTCGAGAAAAAGTAACTACCAAGCGTCCTCATTCCTCTGACGGATAGGGCAGGACAGTCACACAACAGGTGACGAACAGATTCAATTTCTTCTTCGTCCCTGCAGCTTCTGCAATAGTCTTTATGAAGCACAGCGAGTCGCTGCGCCTGAACGCCAATGGCACAATGTCCAGTAATTATGCAAGAAATGACCCGTGCACTTGTTGAGGGTCTTCTTAGCGTCGTCTCTGCGCTTAATCGAAGAGACCGAAACCCATGTCATCATCTTCTTCCTCTTCGGACTCCTCCTTAACAGCCTCCTTGGCGGAGCAGCTTCGGCAGCAACTGGAGCTGCAACTGCAGCAAATTTGCTGGGATCGTTAATGAACTCCTTGATGTTGGTGGCATCCTTGAACTATGTATAACGACTAAGTTTTACCGGAGAGGTTGATCTCTTCTTGCTGTAGGCCGGCCATAGCGCCCTGGTCGTTGCGCATGTTTCTAGATGAACCTAGTGTCTATTTGCTCGACCGGTCGCTTCATCTTCTATTTTCTTCCGTAAGGAACTGATTGGGTTTGCTATAGAGGGGAGGCCCCGCGATAAGTGCAGCGCCGACCCTTTCCTAGCAAGGTCGTCAGCCCTTTCATTACCTTCGATATCCATATGCCCTGGTACCCAGCAGAGGGTCACCGCATTGGCTCTAGATATCTCGTTTAAGAGTAATTTGCAGCTTCTCACGAGCCTCGACCTAATTACAGCAGAGTTCAGAGCCTTAACGGCTGCCTGACTGTCAATATAGACAGTGATCGTTTTAACAATGATATTACTCTTGCGTATAATTTCAGTAGCCTGTATGATGGCTGTGACCTCGGATTGAAAGACGCTGCAGTCGTCGTTTATACTCCCATAAGGGGATACTGCACATAAGTAAGTAACTCATTAAAATCGTGGACTTTTCAATTAAATGTGTATACGCTTACCCCCGCTTACTCCTGGATATTCTGAAGGCTAACAACAGCTCCCTTCCTACCCATAATTGGAAGATTGCCAAAGTGGACGAGCCGAGAGGAGACGTCAGAAGTGTGATCATTGTCATCAATGAAGAGTCTCTGGCCCCCCTGGCATCTTCTAAAGGGGTAGTAAATTATGGTTTCAGCTCCATCACCCTAAAAGTCTACAAATGTGACGAGAAGGAGCTCGAGAAAGTACCTCCCAAGCAGGTTGCAGTCCCTTCTGCACCAGCTAAGAATACCTCTTCTTCCGAGCCCCTTCCCTCGCTCCCTTGCGTCGATCCATCTTTTTCGGGGGTTGACTCCTCGTCGACAGACACCGAGATGGTTGACGCTCTTTTGAAACTGGACTTCTCTGGTCCTCCCTCTCCCTCTCCATCACTCCTGGACAGTGACCCATGTGGCCTCTCTCTCGAGGATGACCTTCTGTCATCAGATTCAGAGAAAGCCAATAATACCGTGGTAATGGTATCTGTAGCGAGAAGTAGCCCCAATACTGCGGATCCTACAGATTAACCTGCATCACTCCATCACGGCTTCGGCCTCCCTCATTCTCCGGCTCAGCAAATACGGGGAAGACTTAGTCTTGATCCAGGAACCATGGGTTGTTGGAAACCGGGTTTGTGGACTCAAGACTCCAAACTACATATTAATCTACGCAAGAAAAGAAGGTAAACCGAGATCCTGTATCCTTGCGAAGACCCATCTAAACATTCATTTACTCTCTAATTTCAGCAATCAAGACATAGTCGCTACCAACCTGGAATTGCGATCAAGAAATTACTGGTTGGTATCGGCTTATTTAGGTCACGATCTTGCGGGCCCACTCCCCCCGGACATCTTGGGGAGCTTGATTGCTGTAGCAGAGAGCCGAAACACTGGTCTCATCATTGGCTGTGATGCGAATGCCCATCACTCAATCTGGGGCAGTTCCGACATAAATGTAAGAGGTGAGCAACTTTTTGACTTTATCCTTAGTACTAAACTCCTAATCTGTAACAGGGGGTCCAAACCGACCTTCATTACTCGAAACCGACAAGAAGTCCTGGACATCACTCTTGTCTCCGATCATTTATATAACTTGGTTAAGGACTGGAGAGTCTCTGATGAGCACTCTTTTTCAGACCACCGTTACCTCCAATTTAGTCTTGATGACTATCTGCCTGACCAGAAGGCTTTTAGAAATTATAGAAAAACCAACTGGTCCCTTTATAGGAAACGTTTATTAACGCTCATTCCCTCCCATCTGCCTACTGAACCTTCTTGCACTGAAGACCTCGACGATTTAGTCAACACCCTAACATCGGCACTAAATGGTGCCATGGCCGAGGCCTGCCCACTCCGCAAACCTCGAGGTAGAATGAAATCTCCCTGGTGGAATGCAAATCTCAGTACTCTTAGGAAAGACAGTAGGCTCCTTTTTAATACTGCTAAAAGCTCCCGTGAGACGGCCGACTGGGACTCCTATAAACTGTCTTTCAGAAAATACAAAATCTCACTGAGGAAGGAGCAACGACGCTCCTGGAGACTTTTCTGCGACAGCATTGAAGAGTCCTCGGAAGCTTCCAGGTTGCGGAAAATCCTCTCTAAAAGCCCTGCTACACCCAGCTTCCTTTTGCATCCGGATGGTTACTGGACCTCCTCTGCGGAGGAATCCATTGACATCTTACTGGATACCCACTTTCCTGGTAGCTCCCCTGTTGCTATATCGCGAGAGGGAAATCCCCCCCCTCAACCTTGCAGCAACTCGCTAGTCTTGATAACTACAGAAAAGATCCGTTGGGCCATGCGCAGTTTCAAACTCTTCAAGTCCCCAGGACCTGACGGTGTTATTCCAGCTGAAATTCAGCAATGCGAGGACATTGTGCTTCCATGGCTCAAAGTCATCTTGTCGGGCTGTCTAAATCTGGTCTATATTCCCAAACTATGGACCGAGGTTGAAGTCATATTCATACCTAAGGCAGGAAAGAGCTCGCACGTGGAACCAAAGGATCTCCGACCTATCAGTCTATCGTCCTTTCTGCTCAAAACGTTAGAAAGGTTAATAGATATCCATCTTCGGCAAAGTATTAGCCCAGCTCTGCTCTCGCCGTCCCAACATGCGTACTGCAAAGGCAAATCGGTTGAGACTGCCTTACATTCGCTTGTGCGCATCATCGAAAAATCATTGAGCATCAAAGAATACACCATGGTGGCTTTCCTTGACATTGAGGGAGCCTTTAACAATGTCAAACCAAAGGCAATTAATTACCGACGCACTTGTAAATCTGAAAGTGGATACCTCGCTTGGAGTGTTGATCAATCAATTGCTTACATGCAGGATTATTAACACGCAACTGGGCGGAGCATCGGCCAGAAGAATTGCTCGCTGCGGTACACCTCAAGGTGGAGTCTTATCACCTCTTTTGTGGAACCTGGTAGTTAATGAACTACTGTTGGACCTGGATACGTCAGGTTGTAGAGTGATCGCCTATGCTGATGACATTGCTATTGCTTCCTCCGGTAAACACCCGGACACTCTCAGGGATATCCTCCAATATGCTCTCCTTCGGCTCACCAAATGGGCCTCCAATTGTGGATTGGGGGTTAACCCCCATAAAACGGAACTCGTTCTCTTCACGAGGAAATATAAAGTTCCCCTCATAGACCCTCCTTTGATAAATGGCACCAGTCTCACCTTCTCTGAAAACGCAAAATATTTGGGTCTTATTTTGGATAGGAAATTAAACTGGAAGGCCAATCTACTAGAGCGCGTCAAGAAGGCTAATGTAGCTCTCTATTCCTGTAAAAAGGCTATAGGTAGGAGCTGGGGTATGAAACCTCAAATCAGCCATTGGCTATACGTGTCCGTTATCAGGCCTATACTACTATATGGCGTGATCGTATGGTGGCCTGCTCTTGAAAGGGCTGTCCACCTCACTCAACTAGCTAAGGTGCAAAGATCTGCATGCATCTGCATCAGTGTTGCACTTAGAACTTCTCCCTCCGCGGCACTGGACATCTTGCTCAACCTGCTACCCTTAGATATTTTCGGCAAACAGATGGCAGCCTGTGCGGCCATCCGCTTGAAAGCCTCCTCTCAGTGGTCTAGCTATCGCTTTGGCCACTCCTCGATCCTTGATCTTCTCAACTTCAAACACGAAAACACGGACTACACCCCGCCGAAACTGAGATTTGACCGTAACTTCAGTACGAGCATTCCTAACCGGGATGTATGGGACACCTCCCCCCCTGTCGATGCTAGTTCGGTTCACTTCTTTACAGATGGATCTAAGACGGAGGGTGGGGTGGGTTGTGGTGTTTTCTCCGAACAGCTCAATCTGAGCATCTCTTTCCGCCTCCCCGATCATTGTAGCGTTTTCCAGGCGGAAATCATGGCGATTAAAGAAGCCCTGTCCTGGCTGAAATGTAATGTATTATCTGTCAGGGATATTAGCATTTTCACTGACAGCCAAGCGGCAATCAAGTCCCTGGAATCGTTCTCCTTCACTTCAAAGGCTGCCTTAAACTGTCGTCTATCTCTTATGGAGATGACAGAGCAGTTCAACATTCACCTATGCTGGGTGCCGGGCCATAGAGACATTCCAGGTAACTGCAGGGCTGACTACCTCGCCAGACAGGGTACCAATCTAAGGATTTTGCCTGAAAGGCAAGCCCTGGGTATGCCCCTCGCTACATGTAAGTATCTACTAAAGCTGAACGCTATTAGCGCGACCAACCTTATATGGGGAAACGGCTCAACGTGTCACATTTCGAGACAGATCTGGCCTAAGCTGGATCAAAAACGTAGTGCCGATCTGATCAAGTTAAAGCGTACACAAATCAGCTGCGTTGTCGGTGTTCTCACTGGACACTGTCTTATAGGCCAGCACGCCAAAAGACTTGGCCTCTTCTCCAATGACTTCTGCAGAAGCTGTAGGGACGAGGAGGAGGAGGAAACCATCCTTCACCTCCTATGCACATGTCCATTCCTGTCGCATAAAAGAATGCTCCATCTAGGGTCCCCCTTCCTTGACGACCTCTGCGATCTGGCGTCCTTGGACGTCATGAGCATCCATCGCTTTGTCAAAAGCTCCGGTTGGTTTTGTTAGTCCCTGAGTGGCCTAATGGTTTGATCCTGGTATCACAAAGGACCTTCGCTGGTCTAAGTGTGTCTACACTCTCGTGTGGACAGCCAACATAACCTAACCTAACCTACCCCAAAAAACCGGATACTTCGAAGAATGTTAATATAGTTTTGAACTGGAATATAGGACTGAAGTCGTTATGGTAGAAGAAAATGAAATCTGCTCAATGGACAGCGCTGGAATGGCTGATCGGCGTAATCACCCCGAACAATAAAGTGGGAAAAAAAGTTAACGAGGGACCAGAACTGGTCCTCAAAACAAAGAAGAGAGAGGAAGACCAATCCCTCATGAGATTAATGTAATGATGGTGATCAGTGAATCGTGACATTTCCTGACTGCCTTTGATTTGATTGTATTGGATTCAATTGGCTTCAGAGCTGGTTCATGGTTCAAATCCTGATGTCAGCAAGCATTTAATTATTTCTCATGAAATATATAAAATCTGTCCGATCAATTGCGAAAGCTTGTGTGAACACTACTATCAAGGCATAACACTGGTAACAGCTTGGTCATATGGCTGGAAAAATTGTTCACTCTGTTGAATGATTTATATGCCTATGACATCGGTTATCGGGAAAAAAATACTGTGAATCATAAGCAAAAGTTACAAAAATCTCCCCAGTTATCTGGACGCCACCCCCGAAGTTTCTCTGAAGTATAAACAACTGAGCTTCAAGAACCACTATACCAAAATCTTTCTCTCTCTATCTATCTATCTTTTCTAACGCCCGCACTGTGTGTAAACATGTTAAGGGTATTCATAATTATTATTATTATTTGTGTAGGGTTATTTTGCACTGCGACCAAATGGTCTATTGTGCCTCCTGCTAAGACCTGGGAGAGGTTTGTTCCCTCGTTAGAGTCCCCTTCGCACTTGCAATTCCTGAGGAATTGTGTTTGAAGGTCATGTGCTCTTACTTTGCCTCGGCGAGAATAGTTCACCTTAGAGCTCTTTCTCTTGACCAGTTTCTTTTAAGAATCTGAGAATGAGAAGTGGGTCCATGGTTGGCATATCCTCTTCTGATACTTGGTATTTGCCCAAGTATTTCAATCTTTTGTGGATCAGTGCCCACAAGACGCCAGAAGGTGATCTGGAATCTCACATGAGTCATTGCAGAACCTGCAAAGGCCTTCATTTATTATACCTAGTTTCCGTAGATGCTCCCTGAGTTTGCAGTGCCCCGTTAGGAAGCCTGTTAGGATCCGTAAGTTATTCTTGCTAAGACAGATGCAGGCTTCGAATCTCTTCCGGTTGTAACATCGCAGTAGTTTCTTAGCTTGCCTCAGGCCTGTGGTGTTGTTCTAGGTTCTTGCCCTGTCTTCTCTCTTCATTTTCCTGAATTTCTCGCGTATGATGTGTTCAGGTCCAATGAAGGGTTCTGCAGCCCCTTATCTTGCCAAGGCGTCTGCTACTTCGTTAGTTCTGCTTCGCAGTTGCTGTATCCCTTTTCGAGATTAAGTTGGATGCATCTGTTTAAAGCGCATATTTCAGCTTGAAAGATGCTGGTGCACTTGCCCATGGGTTCTGAGTGCTTGGTCCTTGGCCCAAATACGCCCGCCCCTGTGCCCTCTTCGGTTCTCGAACCGTCTGTGTACCACTTTATCGTGTGACTGCCCAGTCCGTATATCGTGGATTCGTTACTCCACTCTTTCTTGTTACTTAACTTTGTACTAAAGTTTTTTCCAAAGTTAAATTTCCTGTTACTGTCATCCCTAGGGACTGCCAGAAGGGGAAGTTTCTTGAGAAGTGCATCGTATTCTCTCGAACCAACACATTTCTTCCTACCAATACTTTCTTTTGCCATCCTTAGGATCATCCGCTGTGCATTTTGCTCCACTACAAGATGGAGCGGTGTTAGCTCCAGGAGTACTTCCATGGGTGCAGTTGGACACGTTCGCATGGCCCCAGTGATGCAGAGGCACGCAAGTCTTTGCACTTTAGTGAGTGTCTCCCTCGTAGTGACTAGACTAGTTCGTTTTTTCCATGCTATTGCTCCATAAGTGATCATTGGTCTCACAATCGCAATATACATCCATCTTAGAATGTTTGGACTAAGCCCCCAAGACTTACCCGCTAGGCTCCTGCATATCATTAGAGCACGGGTAGCTTTTTTGGATATCTCCTCTATGTGTTTCTTCCACAAGAGTTTGCTATCTAGGTGTAGTCCTAGATATTTCACTTCCTTTACCGGTGCCAGTATCAGTATTCATAATTACTATCTACGATCGCTATATCCGACGGAAGGGTGACTATCTTTTATAGTTAGTCACTTCCAGCTTGGAAAACACTACACGCTTCTGATAATCTGACAGATTCTTGTTCTCCTAGTGCTTCTGAGTAGAATCCGGCTGCAGTACCTATGGTATATCCATTTTTAAGCCGTCAGTGTAGATCGTGATCTCATGATCTTTGATAACTCTTTTTGACTCCCAGTCCTCTCGGCTTGGGTATAGAATAGATATGTATATGTTAAAATCATTAAATATTTTTGCATGTCCATGGTTGGTATGTTGGATTCCCTCAATCTAAGGGAGCACTAGCTGTAATGAACAAGTTCAGTGGAAGGAGATTAAGAATGATGTCCAAGCCTCCTGACGGAGTGCTTCTCATAACTCTCGTGGTGTCCCTTTGTACATTGTAGAGTTCGTTCAGATAGCTCTTTATATTAGATTCTGATGACACTAGACATTTCTGTAGAATCTCTGTTACGATTGCAGTAATTTTGGACAATTAACAATTTTCCAACGAATCGACACGTCTCACTAAAAACCATATCTTCCAGTAAAATTATTCCGTATCACTTCCATCAACCTCCTTAGCCCATAATCCAGCTCTCAGCAGAACCATTCCAGCACAGATCAACAACCTCCGGAGGTCATTCTATCCTTTCTTGAAGATTCTATGCTGGCACAACAACCTCTAACCCACTATTTTCTATTTCAACCCACATAACGTCCGTCATATACAACAACCACAACAACCAGATCTGCTCAAACCAAAAATAAGCGATCTCCCTAGACCGAACAACCACCACCATCACCATCATCTCCTTCCTCCTAATCATCATGAAAAGGCGAACTGCACCACTTCTAGTTCTTCACCGAACAAAACAAAAAACACAAATAACCACATCATCTTGCAAAAGGCATCGCAAAGGTACACTCTGGCTAACCCACGACTTTGTTCCTGGATAAGGATCACGTATAAGTGTCCTCCTCTTCCTCGCTCCCTCTGAATGACTCTTACCTTTTCAACGTCTCTCGTCCTTAAGGTCTTTGTTGCATTTGTGACCATTTACCACACCACCTTCGTTTAACACTTTTCTTCTTCTCCATCGTCGTCATCTTCCACGAAACAGAGATGAAAATGAGAATTAAATTCGTGGTGGTGGTGGACCGGCAGACCTATTCTCTGACCAGAAAGGCAAGGTTCTAGCCGGGACTCCGATTCTGGCAAACCACCACCGTCATCATTAAACAATGGACATAACACCGGTTTATTTATTATTATAGTTGTATCTGATTCGTCTCTCTTTCGTTTTATTGTTCACCTCTCTCTCGCTCATCGTCTACCTTCTTCTTGAATTTTTTTTTATTTTTTATTTTGTTTTGGTTTCTGCATTTTTTGATTAAGCAGGTTTGTTAGGAGTGTGCGTTGGCGAGAACGCAGGTAGTATCTACGTATGTGTCTGTATCTCAAGATGTTTGTTTTTTCCATTTCTTACTGCACACTTGATTCGTTTCACACACACAATCACCTTCCCAGCTGCCTCTCGTCTGAACTCTACTTAAGTCTGTATATGTGAGAGCAGTCAAGTTTCCTATAAAGAGAGTCATAACGTCATTTGAATGACCTAGAGTTCCGAGGGTCCATACACGGGTACCTAGGTTTGGGTGAGGGATGAATGCTAAAATGTTTGAGATATGTGACGGGTATGCGGCTACTGTGTTGCGACTTTTGACATCTATCTAAGGTGAGAATTATTTCTCAATTTCCAGGTCGACATACCTGTCTTAAGTTTGGGTCCAAGCAAAAATCTCGTTCAAAACAAGATACGTTATCTCGATCTTCGCTCGCTAACCTTGCAACAGTTCTTAGTGTTTTATCATTATCTCTGTTTGTTTCCCACGGTTAGGTTGACTTTAGAATTAGCATGCTCTATTCGCGTTCTATGTAGGGGTTTTGGTATTTCGCTAGAAAGAGGGTAAGACGGGGAAGAGACACCATTCTTGGGAACTTGTTATTTTGACACTTTAAATGTTGTCGGATGTTATTAGATCACTAGGAGTCAGAACTTTGTCTCATTTGTTTGGGTTGGCCACTGATTGTACCATACGTGACTCAAACTACTTCATTTGAATGCAAATGACTCGTTAATCATACGCATAACGTTGCGTCTTAGATAGTATCTAATGGAATGCGAATTGAAGTCAGTTCAAAATTTGCAAAAACTGACGTTATTAGAACGCTTACTTACTGACGCATAGGAAGTGGTATACTCGTTCCAAAGACAAGGTGTGAAAGGTGGAACGTCTTCGAGTGAAATATGGAAATGAAATTGTTAGTATTCATAACTGTCAGACTCGGAATGGCAGGTGTATATATTTGGTCAGCTGTTTGGGTTCAGAAAATCCAAAACAAAATCGCAGCTTGACTTTTGAGTTCATGAAATACATAACGCATGGAGAAATAAAATGATCTTAAGAGCTATTTATGCAAAGCCGAATTTATAGCTCATATTACGGTTCAACGGATACCTACTGATTGGTCAAAGCATTTATTGGGAGCCATTGTTCTATCAACCTGGGGGTAGCGAAGCGATGGTGTAGTGGTAACGTCATCCATTGCCACGCTTATGGTTCATGGTCCAAATTCTGATGTCAGCAAACATTTATTTATGTATTTCTCATGAAATATATAAAAGTCAGTCCGGTCAATTGCGAAAGCTCAACACTATTGAGAAGCCATAACAATGACAGTAGGTTGGTCATATAGTTGGAGAAATTGTTCGCTCTATTGGATAATTGATATGCGTGTGACATCAGGAAATAGGGATACAGATGCCGATTGTAAATTCCGCTCCGAAACCTCGCTGGAATTTCAACAAATTGGAAGTTGTTTACTACAGAATTCGATGCATGCGCACGGTTCCACCAAAAATAGAAAACTACTGCCGCTTTGCTGGGATCGTGGTAGCTACCGCAAAAATAACATATCCCGAGGGGCTACAGAAAAGAATATATACCAGGATGGAGCCGAAACAGTAAACAGCTCTATAATGAGTTTAAGGAGTCAGGCGACCCGGAGGTAGCAAATGAGTTGCTAAAATCCCTCGATGAAAATCGTGCGGTAATATGGGAAAAACATAAACTTCACACTCTCCAGCAGGAAAGCTTATAGCTTGCTCCGGAAACTTGGTGATAGTTCATATAAGCCATCTGGTAAACTGCTGATACATCCAAACGCGACTGGTGAACCGAATAGTAAATATGTCTCGGACATCAAAAGACAAGGCACACACCATCGAAGTCAAGCGGGATCTTAGGTAGGTAGGTAGAAGCGGTTGTAACAGCAAACGATGCTGATACATAATTAGCACAACAGTGCCATTTTAATACCACAACTCAAGTGACCTAAACGGATGTGAAAAGGGCATAGCTTGTAGGGAAAGGGAGAAAGAGTAAAGATTATTCAAATCCACCTCGTTGCATTGAGGAAACTAATAATGTCCCCAACGTTTATCTCCGCTAATTCTATCAGGTTGTCAAAAAAGGGTTGACCTTATGTGAGCTGAACACTTACAAAGGAAGAGTAAGATGGTTTCTTTCTCATTAGCAGTATTGCAGCTGCGACAGTGAACACTAAAAGGAATACTTATTCTGGCCGCATGAACCCCGATGGGCCAATGGCTAGTACTAACTGCCAGAACTCTTACGATATCTGCACGGTTTCTGTTTAGTAGATCTTGCGTTCTTTTCCGGAAGTATTTGGGCCATAGCTGCCTGGAGATGACACAGCTCCGCACCCCCTGCCATTTACCATCAGCCTTTAGTAGACAAAGCGCGAAGATGCCTCCCAACGTTCACCGCCTTTGCTAGGAAAACATCAAGGGCAGATCCCTGCCTCGCGAGTTCATCAGCTCGCTCATTTCCCTCAATGTTGCTGTGACCCGGAACCCAAAGAAAACAGATCCTTAACCGATGACCTAGCGAGGCTAGTTCCTTTTTGCACTGTTCTACTAGCCTCGAGGATATAGTGGCAAATACTACACTGTCAATGAGGATGCCAATGGTATTTAGGGGTGTAGAGGTTTGCTTAAGTAGTCGGCAGGCCTTGCTGTGCAAAAACTTCCGCCTAGAAGACTGTAACGATGTGACATATTCCAAATACAAACCAGCGATCATCCACATACGGCGCACACTTCGCTAAACACCTAATGCGGAGGCCGCCATCTGTTGGCGGTTGCGAAACCGCGAATACTCTCCGAATCCACAGTCGAACAAGAGGAAACGGAGGAAAGGCAGCAAAATGCAATGTCAACAAAATACAAAGGTCGCACACGAGAATGTGAAGGGAATTTTGCATTGGCTCCTGATTCACATTCTCGTCTTGCAGGATCTTTCCATAAAGGAGAGTGCATGAAATGCATTCGGGAGAGTCTGCTCAAGCGTGGTAGTACCAACCAAGAGTACTCTTGACAGCCTCTCCAGGAATTGGTCTTACGACTTTCCACCGATCTTTTTTCTGGCTTCACCTCGGTGATTGGGCAATAACCCACGGGTCTGCTACTAGCTATAGCCGGACCGTCCGATAGGTTTCTTCCCGTCTAAGAGAAACAAACCGATTTAGCCACAGCGGTTTTGCAGCCCCTTTGTTAGGTTACCTTCCAAGCCTGCCCTAAGTGCGGACTGGATCCCTCCTAAGCCTGCCCTAAGTGCGGACTGGATCCCTCCTAAGCCTGCCCTAAGTGTGGATTGGGTCCCTCCTAAGCCTGCCTAAGTGCGGACTGGGTCACAGCAAGCCTACCCTAAATGCGGACTGCTACCTTCCAAGCCTGCCCTAAGTGCGGACTGGGTCACAGCACGCCTGCCCTAAGTGCGGACTGCTACCTTCCAAGCCTGCCCTAAGTGCGGACTGGATCCCTCCTAAGCCTGCCCTAAGAGCGAACTGGGTCACAGCACGCCTGCCCTAAGTGCGGACTGCTACCTTCTAAGCCTGCCCTAAGTGCGGACTGGATCCCTCCTAGGCCTGCCCTAAGTGCGGACTGGGTCACAGCAAGCCTGCCGTAAGTGCGGACTGCTGCCTTCCAAGCCTGCCCTAAGTGTGGACTGGATCCCTCTTAACCCTGCCCTAAGTGCGGACCGGGTCATCGCAAGCCTGCCCTAAGTGCGGAATTCGGTCTTCTAAGCCTGCCCTAAGTGCGTACTGAAACTCCTTCGAGACGATGCACCGAACCAAGCCAGACAACAGGACGCATAACCCCCGCCCGTACCAGAACCAGCCGCAGGACGATGATAGTAATAAGCTTATCATTTCTATTGTTAGGTATAAAAATTGTTAAGAAATTATAAAAACCCTACTAGAATTGTTCCAAGCAACTATTGTTAGACGAATCCGAGAAATAAAGTACCTCTTTCCCGAAGTCTAGGGTGTTCCTTTGGGTTGACCCTGGGGCCGGCGAGCCCACCTTAGCCTTTGAAGAAAGATACCCTCGCAAGACACTGCCCGAATCAGGAAGTCGGTAAGACCTGCCCCTACCCCGCAGTCCTTTTTTGCACCGTCAGTGAAGATTGTTGTTTCGAACTCATTTGTCAGTTCCCCTGTTTCCCATTCCGCCCTGGTTGGGAATCTAACCGTGACGTCATTTCTAGAGTTCACTGTGGGTGTTATATAGTCGGTCAGATTAGCTGCCATATCCTGCGGTAGCAGATTTAGGATACTGCTGTGACCATAAGGATTGGTGCACCAACATCCTGACCGCATTACATGATGATAGATGCATAATGTGAAGATCGAGAGGTAAAAGGTGCAGGATAACATTCAAGGCTTCGATTGGACATGTTCTCATGGCACCCGTTGCGCCCATAGCCGCAGTTCTTTGTACCCCGTTGATAAGTTTGATGACATAAGTTTTCCATAACGCAGGCCACCAGACTAGCGATGCATAGGAAAAAATGGAACGCACCACGGCAGTGTACATCCAAGCCAACACCGGAGACACAATCTATTACAAGTCTGTACAACTGCTTGCATACGCCGACGATATTGACATTATTGGTGAGCTGTCACCAGTGCGTTTGCAGCGTTAGCGGCCAAAATGGGTTTAGCGATAAACGAGGGCAAAACCAAGTATATGCTGTCAACAAGAAGGGACAATCTACACAAACGAATTGGACAGAACGTCACCGTGGGCAGGTATAACTTCGAGGTAGTAAGAGACTTTGTCTACCTCAGCTCTACTACAATATACTCAAAAATATATATATATATATATATATATATATATATATATATATATACTCATAGTTCTACAACAATACTCAAAAAATAACATCAGGGCAGAAATCAAGCGAAGAATAACTCTTGCCAATCGCTGTTTTTTGGGCTTATAAGGCAATTCAACAGTAAAGCCCTGTCTTGAACAGTAAGGGAGGTTCTGTATAAGCCTCTTATCATTCCTGTCCTGCTTTACGGAGCTGAAACATGGACTTTATTAAAAGAGGATGAAGATATCCTTGGTCGCTTCGAGAGAAAAATTCTACGTAAGATATTCAGTTCCGTTTGCGTTGACGGGTTTTGGAGGACAAGATTCAATAACGAACTATACGAGCTGTACAGCGACATCGACCTAGTCAAAAAACTGCGTATTGGATGCTTGAGATGGCCAGGACATGTACCTATAGAGCAAATAGACATCAACGCTCCGGCCCGCAGAGTCTTCGAAACTCACTCGGAGGGACGACTCAGTAGAGGACCTCCTCGCCGTAGGTGGGACGCACAAGGGGACCTCGACCAACTTGGAGTGCGCAACTGGAGGCAATTAGCTAAGAACCGAGCTAAATGGTGAGGCTTGTTGGCTGAGGCCCAGGTTCACTCCGAACTGTAGTGCTTTAAGTAGATATTACAAAGGGTAGCCCATCTGGATGGTTATTTTTGAAATTGCTAATAAAACTACTCTTCAATATTTTTCAATGAATGTTGTTGATCTAACAACCTACCGGGGAGTCGCTTACCTGATGGCACGGCAATCATGGCACGTCCGCTAGCCAGTCAGCGGCTTGGCGAACAGCAGTACCTTCGGCTTGAAAAACGATGCAATGGTTTGGAAGGTTAATATATCCAGGTCTCCTGAGAAGATTCCGACACCAACTCCGTTCTTGGTTTTGGACCCGTCCGCGAAAATTGACAGCGATTCGTTGTATAGGACATCGCATTGCGTCTACTCTGCTCTGTCTTGTATTGAGTGCATGTAGCCCACGTTGATGACATAGTCAGTGAGCTGGTGGTCCGTGGAAGTGGAGAGATGACGGTGCATCGAAAGTATTCTGGCATGTCTCGTGTGTTGCTTCACCCACTGCTTGGAGCCTGTCAGTCTTATTGCTGAGCTGGTAGCCAATTATTTACTGACGATGTCGATCGGAAGTAAGTGGTTTGGAGTGCCGCTGTGAGAGAAGTGCATCGGTAATACTGAGACATGCAACTCGCTGAGTTTTTTCCATTGTAGATAGGTTAGACTTCTTCTCCAGCGCGGGATTAACGGTGTTAAAGGGAGGAAAATGATGCTCTTACCTACCTTTCATAATAACATCTTGTCTGTGTTACTCTGCATTGAAAGCATGGAGTAGAAGACACTGTCGTCCTTAGGTGGATGGGGTGATAAAGAACAAAATGCTGATTCCACGTTCAGACGTATGCGCACGCGGCGTGCGACTTGCTCTAAATGTTTTGCTCATAATTATTCATTATCGTTAAAAATAGTATGCTGACTCAGGAAAAATTAAGTCTGGAACGAGGACGTGACTTTTGATATGGAGCACCTCTACTCTAGTCTTTTCAGACATTTAAAAAAAAAAAAATAATAATAATAATAATGCCTTGCTTGGTTTAGTGGTTACTGCGTCAGAATACTTAGCAGGAGGTTCAAGATTCGAATCGCAAGTGCAAGTGCAAGTCTCATGAGTAAGTTTTTCGGATGCGGCATGAAACTGCAGACCCCATCCATTCATGCGAAATGTGTAACACGTACAATACGAATATTTTCGCGGAATATTAATCTTATTTTTTACAATTCGTATCTGACCTTGTATCAGGTAATATTTTTTGAGGTTTTTCTTCATATTTCGGCGAGGTCATGATCTGAGAGCAAGCGATCATAACCCTCCCACTTCACCGCATTTCTACTGCTTCGTCTGTGAGGTTCGCCTGGTACTATTTTTTGATAATGACAGTAAATACTGTTTCCCGTTTGACTGGAATTTGGGTTACGGACTACAGATCTTGGCACTTATTCGGACTAAAAGCGGATTCGCTGAGATCAAAGCAGCGAAGATGGGCTCAGCGGTCAATATAACAAAATATATGCTGAGAAAAAAGGGCACCCAGCATCGGCATCTTGGATAGAACGTCACAATAGACAGATATAATTTTGAGGTAGTAAGGGACATTGTCTACCTAGGCTCTATGGTGAGCTCCGCGAATGACATCAGTGGGGAGTTCAGACGAAGAATTATAGTTGCCAATCGGTGTTTCTATGTGCTAAGATGGCAATTGAGTAACAGAGGCCTATCTCGAACTACTAAGGTAACTCTGTATAAGACACTAATCATCCCAGTTCTACTGTATGGCACAGAGGCATGGACTTTGTCAAAATCGAATAAGGATGACCTTGGTTACTTTGTGAGAAAAAATTTGATTGATTTATAGACCCGTCTGCATAGACGCCTAGTGGAGGAAAAGGTACAATGACGAACTATGTGGCATATTACAATGACATCGACTTAGCCAGAAGAGTTCACCAAGATGACTGGGTCATTTAGAGCGGATGGAGCCGAACGTTCCAGCCAAGAAAGTCTTCAAATCCACCCCGGATAGACGGCGCATTACAGGACCACCTCGCGATAAGTGGCGCAAACAAGTAGAGGGGGACCTCAATTAACTTGGCGTGTGCAACTGGAGGCAGCTATCTCGTAACCGGGCTGGCTGGAGAAGGTTGTTGGTTGAGACCCAGGTCCACACCAGACTGTAGCGCAACATGTGGGGTTCACCTGTTTGACCTCAGAAGTTATAGGCAGGCCTGCCGATTTTGGATCACTCAATCACACTGCGGCCAATGAAATGCCAATGTCGTCGCATTTGTGTGATTCAGGCATTTATAGGCCTGCCTTTCCCTGCCTCCCGATGTCTTAGGAATGTTCATTGATATTGCCTTTTTAACAGGGTTCAAATGATCTCTTCTTTGAACGTGACAGTACCAGCTGAGCCGGTGGCGCTCTATCTTTTGTGCGATGGTTTCCTTAATGTGAAAGCTTCCATGGATCTTGGAACTTCTTATTCGATCAAGCTTTGTCACTCCTGCTGTCTTGCGCAGCATCTCAGCTGCCGTTAATTTACTCTCATATTTTTTGTACATTGTCAAACCGTTAATGCTGATGCTGACTTCAACTAATCTCTTTTTTGTCATACTTTTTGTTTCTTTTATTTTCTTTATATTATGTTTTCAAATGTTGTTAGTGTTGCCAATTTATGGTTTTTATGAATTTTTGTTTTCATTTGTAATTTTTTTCTTTTTATTATTATTATTGTTATTTCTTTTAACTCTATTTTTAAATTTGTACACTATCTATATGGCCTAGTGGAGCCATTAGCTCTGATTTATACACATTTCTTTTCTGCTGAATGTGTGGTGATGCTTTTAAAAACTTGTTTAATGATTAATGATGAATCAATGCGATCCCGATATAGTCAGGGCCGTTTTCAACGTGTTGTGTGGCGCCCATAATGGGTTGAATATGTGTCATCTGAACGCAGGAAGCATTCGTCATAAGTTTACAGTCCTCTACCAAATACTTAGCACTTCAAAGCTAGATGTTATTATGATATCAGAATCTTGGCTTAATTGCAATATTTTACCTAAACTAGTGAATATTCCGAATTACAAATTATTTAGAAACGATCGTGTCAACAGGGTCGGTGGTGGTGTATGTATGTATGTTAAAGAACGCATCTCCACAAAATGTGTTTATGTGTCATCCATGTCTGTTATTCAGTTTCTGTATGTTGCGTTGAATGATCGCGTAGAAAAACATTTGTTAGTTGTAGTGTATTGTCCACCTAAAAGCATTAAGGAAGAAAACTTACATGAGCTTGAAGAAACTTTAACGAGGTTAAGCCCCAGATATAATAGCATCTTAATTGGTGGAGATTTTAATGTAAACTATCTAGTCAGTAACAACAAGACTGAACTATTTAAATATTTCTGTGATAAAACTAGTCTTCATGTTGTCAATTCTCGTTGGCCCACGTGTTTTAAGTCTAGTAGTAACCCGTCCTTGATTGATATGTTTTTGACAAATTCACGACGCACTGTATTGGGAAACGATCAGGTTAGACCTACATCAAAGGTTATTCACGATTTTCTATTTTGTTGTATTAAATATAACCATACTGTCCCAAGTAATGACAAAATAATTAATTATAGACCTACCAACCTTTTAATTTCACTGACGTACAAAGAAAGTGCGACTCTCATATTTGGGACTCTATCTATTTTACACCTGACATAGATAATAAAATAAGTATTTTTAATAATTTATTAAATGACCTTTATGACGTTTGTGTACCAAGAGTGACTAAGATAGTTAAGCCCAAGCCCTGTCCATGGTATAACAATTTTGTTAAACAACAGATTCAGGAAAGAGAACGCTTTTTTAAGATTTTTAAAAGAAATCCGTCGGACTACAATAGACGACAATATAACGCTGCTCGGAATAAGACAGTTGCCACGATTCGCTTCCATAAACGGGCATATATCGTTCGAAAACTTGACCCTAAACAAAGTTCTTAGGATTTATGGAAGAGTTTGAAAAACCTTGGAGTGGCTGCCGAGAAGAATGTAGAATGTAGCTTTTAGCCCCAATACAATGAGGTCTGTTTTTGCTCCTCTCTCTACAGCTCCATCAATACTTCCAGCAAGTTTAGAGGACTTAAGTGAAGGTTTTAATTTTGTGTGTGTCCAGTCAATTGATGTTCATGATGCGATTCGTAGTATTAAATCGAATGCTACTGGTCCCGACTGTGTGTCGCCGAAGTTTTTAAAGTTAGTCTTGCCCCTAATACTTCCATGTATGTTGCATGTCTTCAATTTTTGTATTTATAGCAGTCGATTTTCCGAGAAATGGAAAGAACCTAAAATTGTTCCGATCCCAAAAAACCTAACCCGTCAGCTCCGTCCGATTTTAGGCCAATCAGTTTGCTTTGTTTTCCAGCTAAGGTTTTTGAAAAGATTATGGCTAACCAAATAAAAAGGTTTTTAGACTCTGGTAATCACCTATACAAGTGGCAATCGGGGTTTCGTCATAAGCATAGCTGTGAATTGGGATTATGGGATTATTATATACTTGACTATTCCAAAGCCTTTGACTATATTGACCATTCAATTTAATTTCTAAGCTGAAAAATTATTTTGGTTTTCACAGTGCGTCATTTAGACTTCTTGCACAATATCTAAGCAATCGTGTACAGGTAGTTAAGACGAACCAGGGAACATCAAGTCCTATTTCCGTTAACTCAGGTGTTCCGCAAGGATCTGTGTTGGGCCCTTTACTATTCTCTATGTTTATAAACGATCTTCCAGACTCAATTGTAAATTGTCAAGTGCATATGTACGCGGACGATGTCCTTATCTATCTATGTCAGTCTGTTGGCTTAATAGAAGATTGTGTAGCCCGTATAAATAAGGACCTCGTAAATATACAACGGTGGTCGGATTTTAATAATCTTAGACTCAATCTTTTAAAGACTTTAGGAATGATTTGCTCACGGCAGAAAATTGACTCCTCTGATTATCCCGCCCTTGTTCTAAATGGCAACATTATTCAATATGTAGACAAAGTCAGGTATCTAGGATATCAAATCAATAACACCTTAACCTGCTGTGATGCCGTTTCGGATACTGTAAAAAGGATATATTTTGGTCTACGTGGGCTGAGGTCTTCATCGTATTCACTGCCTATAACAATCAAATGCCGTTTAATTAAAAGCTTGTTACTCCCCCTTTTTACGTATAATTGTTCTGTGTACCCTTGTCTTGATCATGATTGTAAGCGTAAAATGAATGTAGCTTTTAACGACTGTATTCGGTTTATTCATAATATTCCAAGGCATAGAAGTGTTTAGCATCTAAACGGGTCCCTGTTAGGTTTAAAATTAGATATATACCATAATTTTAGAAATATTTTGAAGCTTTTTAACATTATTCATGGTAAATGTCCTGAATTTTTGCGTGAAATGCTGCTTTTTGCTCAGTCGCGCAGAGGATTGAAGTTAATAATACCCCGTTTTGCACACACTATTGGAGAGCGGTCCTACTTTGTCTAAGCAATTCGACTGTGGAATAACCTTCCACAGGAATTGCAAAGCACTACATCACCAGTCACATTTCGCAGGAAATTATTTTTAGCATTGTCAAATGAGAGCTAACAACCACATAAATGCTATGTTTGTAAAGCGTTTTTTTTTTTTTGATTAAAGTTCATATTTGTAATCTCAATTTAGATTAAAGATAAGATATCTTATAGTATCCAGTTAAATTATTTACTATAATATATAAATAAATAAATAAATATATATAAAATAAATGAACTAAAACGGTCCTTCCCTTCAACTTAGGGGACATTTTTCGGCCACAGAAGATAGCGGCGTTTTCTCGCTAATAGGTCGTCATCACAGATTGTTTTGCTATTGATAATAGATCCCATATATTTGAACTTTTCGAACTTGGGAAGCACTGTTCCATTCAAATAAATGTCTGGAATAGGTCTGAGTGGATCAGAGAACTGACAGCACAGTACTCCGTCTTTTTTTAACAAATGCGACACCCATTTCCCTTCAAAACGTACACCCACACATCAAGTGCTCGTTGCAGGGATGTAGGATCCTCACTTATGATGGCTCCATCGTCAGCAAAGAATAATTGATGTACCTTCAAGCAGATAGCAGATAGTCGGGAACTGCCATAAAGAGCAAAGAACTTAAAACGCTTCCCTGGTGCACCCGACTTTGATTGGGAACTCTTCGGTAACTCCAAAGGGGCATCTTACCATTGTCTTTGCTCCTTCGTACATGTCCATGATCATCTGTACATAGGTTTGTGGAACCCCTCAATGTCTTAGCGCTACCCATATCAGATCTCATGGTTGTCTGTCGAATGCCTTTTCAAAGTCAACCAATACAATATGCAAATACTTTAAGGAATCACGATGTTTCTCCATTATGATCCTTATGCTTTGGATTGCAACTACGGTTGGTTTACCCGCGACAAACCCGAACTGATCACCAAATAGCCATTTTATTTTTCGCAGTCGGCCACCTAATATCCGCTCAACGATCCTCACGATGTGTGACATTAGCTTCGCGTATCATCCTTCTCTTTGTATAGAGGGTGAAGATAGCTTCTCCTCCAAGCTTCCAACAACAAGCAAACTTGCACTAACTTAGATAATGCATCCTGGTACAGTTCTCTATTCTCTATTATAGCCACAAAACACACAATTTAAGGAAAAATAAATAAAAAATCTGAACCAACAGTCTGCGCAATGGCTGAATGCCTGTGTCCTGATTGAAATACCATCTAAACAGTTTCTATACCTATCCATACAAACGACTCCCCATTTTGGTATGTTATGAGCACTAATTCTATTCATACCAAGTCTAACTGCCCTAAATCCCATTTTGGATGTCCAACAGTACGCCGGCTGCATAGGAAAATCCACCGATAGCCACAAATAAAGATGCATTGTCTAGTTAACACCAAAATGGTCTGTGTCCCTGCTCACCTCGGCTACATACTGAACATATTAATGCCTCCACACTGTCCGACTCCGTGTAATAAACACACAATCTGCGATCGCCTGACATGTGTGTGCAAATGCAAATGTGCATATTCATAGAACACAACAAGTTGACTCATTCCATCTTGGGCCCCCGCGGGGCCCTCCGAAAGGCTTGAGACTTGAGTAACCATGTGCGCGCACCCCGCGCATACGTGCACCAAATTCTGATTAATTTTTATAGTTTTGCGTTTCGGTACTAGGTACATGCAGCGAGGCATTGTTTTGGACTCTCTCGTCGTTGTCGTCGTCGGTCGTCGTAAGGAATTGTGACATAAATTTCAATTATAGATTTACCCAGATTCGCGCGCCGCGTTTGTAATGAAAATTTTATATTTATTTACCACACAGGCAGGGATGGAGCACTAAATGCTGTTTCATAGTTCTCGTAATTAATTGGATGACGACGACGAGGCAGCAGCACTAGCACTAGTGACATGGACTTTATGGTGGAACTGGTTAAATTTAGTGTTCCACGGAAATGTGAAGTCATTAATTTGTCGCACAGCGTGTAGGGATAGTGAATGACGAAGCAAATTTTGAGCAGCCCATTCCATCTGTTTGTTCTGTAGTCAAAATGGAACTCGCCTAGTGATTGGAACTTTAATTATGTATCTTTTGGTTTGCTCTAGATAGCAGCCTCTGTTGTACTGATCATTTTCACTTGATCAAGTGAATTTTATGTAACTTTCGTTGGGAGTATTTTTGAAACCCGATCTGAATTTTAACAACTTGACAATGGTCATGTATAGGTACATCACTTGTCAATCTGCAGTCCAGTTTTCAGTTTTCCTGCTACAGAAATCGACACTATGCTTCAGAGAAGGAATGATCACATGTTGACCAGTTTTGGCTATTGTACCCGGACAAAGATAGGTTTCTGGAATGTTAAGACGCTCCTCGATTCACTCCAGGAAGGGCATCAAAATGCCAGATTCTTTCAATTAGAGCGTGAGTTCACGCGATATAATACAGATATCTTGGGACTGAGTGAAATGAGATAGTACTATGCCGGGGAATAAAACTCCCCGACAAAAAACGCTGTTATGCTCTACTCTGGTAGAGCAGTTGAACTGATGCTACCTCCAGCACCACGAAGCATCCTCATATCCTGGAAATCTCACAGTGACCAGATATTGACGGCTAGATTCCAGAATAAAGTAAGAAAATGACCATCATACAATGTTATGCTCCGATCGAAGGCGCGAATGAGGATGATACTACCGCCTACTACCAAACGCCGAATGGGGATGAGGGATTTCAACGACAAGATAGGAAGCCAAAATACTATGCTTAAGCATGTGATGGGAGTTCACCGTCTCGGTGACCGGAATGACAACAGAGAGCGGTATGTGGACTTCTGCAATCGCTCAAACTTGCTCAACATTATCACATTCAATACTGATAGGCATAGGTTAGGTAAGGTTAGTGGGCTGATGTAGGGACGGAAATCCTCTACACCACACTCAGGTCAGTATAGATCCATTATGATACCCATGTAGGAAAAGAAATTAGAATTAAGAGAAATCCCTTCCTCGTGAAGAAAAAGTAAACGTCTCTGCACGTAGCCTAGTAGAAAGCATATAGTACTTACAGTGCCCGAGATACAAACCATCCAGAGGATTTGATGAAGTTTGCGATGTCGTTTATCGGTCTTTTGGACAATTCTTCTAAATCCTTAAAGAAATATTTTCCAAGATATCTATTTCTAAGTTGTTAGAGGCCTGTGCAGTGTGGCAGAGAAAGTGGATGGTGTCCTCGTGAATCTCCTCGTCGCCGCAGCCCCTACTGCGTCTTCGTTCGTCAGACGAAATTTTTTCATGTGGTATCGTAGAGTGTTGTGCCCCGTAATAACTCCTATTAGAGTAAAGAGGAATTTTCTATCCCTCTGCATGAGTCTATTGGTTCTTGCTCTGTCGAATGCAGGCCATAGCTTCCTCGTGATGACACAAGTATCTAAAGAGGTCTACCTGTTGTTAGCTTCCGTAAGGGCTTTATTTCTTGCTTCGAGTTTGAGTGCGCAAGGCGGGATGTACATTGAGGGATCGGATTGGTCCGAGTTTAGTGCTGAACCTCCTCTAGCCACGGACCCAGCAGAGCTTTACCTTGTGCTGTGTTCCAAGAACCTTGAGCTCTTCTCTACAACACATCACAAGTTTCAATTTTACTTCTGTAGCAGATATTGCTTTTATCGCTGCCTGGCTGTCGATGGAAAAGGTGATATCCTAACGTAGTATTGCCCTCATCGCAGTCTCACGGGCCGCTATTGCCACTGCTAATACCTCCACCTGGAAAACGCTGCTGTAGTTCAGAAGCCTGACTGACACCCGTTTCCATTTTGGATCCATCGGTGTACACGGCTATGGTTCTCTGGATGGGCGTTCTGCCAGTTTTCCATTCTTCTCTGTTCGGGTAGGTGCTTGAAAATCGTCTTGTGAAGTCTAGGTGTGGGGTTATGTAGTCTGTGCTAGATACATTGCCCAGGTATCTGTGTAGGATCATTGTATGACCCATTGAATTTGGTCTCCGGCTGCTTGTTTGGCTTAACCTTACGGCACTAATTGCCGTCAATGCTTGTATAAAGATGTCCAGCGGAATTAGGTTGAGGATGGCTTCGAGTCCTGCTGTAGATGTGGTTTTCATTGCACTGGTCGCGCCAATGCACACTAGTCTTTGTAGTTTTGTGATGGCAGTTAGGTTGTTAGTTTTGCAGGCGGCTTGCCACCATATAAGGCCGCCATAAGTTAGTATGAGCCTTACTATAGGCAACTGGGGCACATGGGGTAGGTAGGTAGAAGTGGCGGTTCTGTAAAAACAGAAACCCAATTAGCACAGTTGTGCCGTTTTGATACCACGACTCATGCGACCTTGGATATTGATGTGTATTGGTGAGGAAAATCTAGAGCCAGCCTGTGGAGTTTAAGAAGAGTGTAAGCTCATTTATGTTCTTACCCGAGATTTCCTCAAGGGAATTGTAGAAAGGTTTGCCTAATGCTTGATGTCTAGCCCTAGCTAGTGCTGGACAATTGCACATGTAGTGGATAATTGTTTCTTTTTCGGTGGCTATGTTGCAACTACGGCAGTGTGTATTATGTGGGATACCTAGTTTGGCTGCATGCTCTCCTACCGGCCAGTGTCCCGTGATTATCGCGATTGTACGGGCAATGTCTGTTCAAAAGGGCGGTTGTTTTGGTCTTGTTGTAGTTAGGCCACATCTTTCTGGATATGACGCAGTTCGTTAACCTGGACCATTTAAGGTTAGCTTTTCTAAGAAAGATTGAGGAGATGTTTGCCTTAATTGCTTCGAGCGGGGTGTGAACAAGTTCAGCAAGTGAGCATTGAAGGGCTGAGCCTCGCCTGGCCAGTTCGTCAGCATGTTCGTTGCCATCAACGTTGCTGTGGCCTGGAACCCAGACTAGGGTCACCATGCATTGGCCATCTAGCGAGCCCAGCTCCTGTCGGCATTCTAGTACTAGTTTTGAGGAAATAGTTTCCGAGGCAATGGCTTTGATAGCAGCTTGGCTATCGATTAAAATAGCGATTCTTTGCCTTGGTAGTGTATTTGTGTGTGACTTGATTTGGCGACAGGCTTCGCGAATGGCGAGTACTTCCGCTTGAAAGACGCTGGCAGCGTCCGGGAGTCGATACGATCTTGCGATGTTCAGGGACTCCGAGAAAACACCCGCACCAACCCCACAGTCCATTTTTGACCCATCGGTGTAGACTGTTAGATCGAAGGCACTAGTCGCCTGTCCATCTAGCCAATCTTTTCTTGTAGGGAATTGTACATCGAAACGCTTTGTGAAGTTCAATGTGGGGATGATGTAGTCTGTTGGAGTCGATATGAGTTCTCCTGGTAGAGAATCTAGGATATTGCTGTGTCCATAGGGTTTCGCAGTCCAACACTTGGACTCTCTGAGTCTGATTGCGCTGTGCGCTGAGATGTTTGTGATATGTAGATCTAGGAGTAAAAGGTGTAGCAGGACTGTTAGAGCGTCTGACGGAGTTGACCACTGGGGCACATACCTACGTCGATAAAGGGCAGAATAACCATCACTCATGGATATCAGCAGACCCCTGGAGACGGATCGATGAACGTAAAGCAATCAAGGCTCGAATTGCAGCGGCCTTAGCCGTAGAGTGTACCGAGCGAGAGCCCCAATATCGCGTACAAAAGAAGGAAGTGCAGCATAGTGTAAGATGGGACGAACGTCGACTCACCTCAAGGGCTGAAGAAGCATCAAACAGGTGTGAGAGTAGGACTGTCAATAACATCTGCATCCAAGGAGCTCATTTCTGGTCATAACTCCAAACAACATCTAGTGAAGAATTTAGATTGTTACCTTCTCATTACGAATAAGAATCAGCTCACTAGATGGAGAGTACATTTCGCTACAGTCCTTAACCACTTGGACGATGGTGATATGATCTCAAGCCCTAATGAGGCTTCCGAAGCAATAAATTCCCGAATTCGCACCAGACCTCCCAGCAAAGCCGAAATAATAGCAGCAGTCGAGTCCTTCAAGAAAAAGAAAGCGAAGTGTATTGAAGCATTCCTGCCGAACTATTCCAAGTGGTGCCAAACATATCACCTGAACTGCTACACCCTCTCATACGGAGAACGTGAGAAAATGAACAATTTCCCCAAGAGTGGAAAAGATGGATGAACATTAAGCTTCCGAAAAAGGGTAATCTGATGGATTGTGGAAACTGGAGATGTATGTATATGCTTTCTACCGGCCCTAGCCAAGATAATAGCTAGAATCATATTAGAATGATAAGAAAACTAGGCATTTAAACAGTATGCATTTAAAATCGGTAGAACTTGCAAGAAGCAACACATACAGATGCAAGTGCGACGCAGTCGTGCCTCTTAGTTTTTCTGTCCCTTGAGGTTAACCTTAGAGCAGTCTCACTGCATTGATTACAACGTAGTCATACAAGCTTAAATAGAATGCCATTCCGATGATTGACTAGCATTGGCGGTTTTCAAATTGCAATAACTCATATGTCACAACCAGCTTCACATAACTCTTCTAATCTCTGGCTTTGACTAAGATTTGGCTCGAAATTTACCTCATTAACTGAGTTCTATTCAAGCTTTTTACACGAACACCTCTAGTTGAATATTCCCCCCCAACATGACGTTGATGCTGGGCTTAATTGATTTACAGCACTACTCTGACATATTAGTGTCGAGTACTTACTGCTTATGACTTATACAGTCCTATTAATCTAATTGGGCTATAAACCAAAAACTTCCCGGGAAACTATTACACTTTGGTTCACATACCATTTGGCCATTTACATGCAAATTCCCTCTGTCCATGCTATTCTAGGACCATGATTCCATGGGCACGCGAATATATTTTTAGTGATTCCATCCAACCCATTGATGGTATTGCATTTATTTTTGGAATCTAGTTTGGCACTATCACTTTGCCAGATGTTTACAAAGAATTTCCACATCAGTGTGGTGCCATTAATTTTAAGTTTCTGCGCGCTCATATCGTTAAGTGGTAATAGAAAGTGCTTCAGAGGGTTAAACATGTATTTTTCTGCAGATATGTACGTAATATGTGCCATGGAATGATATAAATCTTTTGAATATTTTTAGTCCGGGCCTTTAACCTCACAAACAAAAGGCTTAAACTGTTAATTTTTCATTTCGAATGTTTTGTTCTGATTTACACAACAATACTCAGTCAGACACACACGCACATATGGAGAGCTTTGCAAATACCGCTAGAAGTCGCATTTCGCGCCAATAAATATTTATAGATACATATTCAATATGCTAATGAGAGCATTAATTACTACGGATACGGTCTACGGTTTCAACTTTCATTACAATTTATTGGCTTGCGCTCAGCTTGAAATGGCTGAAAACTATAAGAGAGGCAATTATGTATTTAAGAACGCCTTAGACTGTAGTTTATATTATTCTAAATAATAAAGTGAACGACAACAAGGCAGAACATAAATTAATCAACTCTGAATTAGAAATTTTGCACGTTTTTCATTTGCGCTGCCGGCCGAGGTGTGGGAAAGTCTGGTTCTAGAACCTGATGTTAGAGCAGAGATAAACGGCCTTGATTACCTTCTTTTGCATTTGCATGGCGACGCTCGCTTGAAAGTGGTGTAGTTTAGTAGTTGAAGTTGAAGGTTGTTGGTAGAATATCGTTATGCAATTTCTTCTACATTATATTGCCATATTTTAAGGTTGCAATGAAAACGTTTTCAGACCACACTATGTTCAGCAGCATGAACTCTCCAATTAGTTCAAGCACATCGTGGTTATAAGAATAAAACAGGAGCATGCGCATGTCAAACAACAAACAACATCGCAAGAATATTGCAAAACTGCATCATTATGGTAATACTTGCTAAAAGGAAAGGGACTACCCCGCCAGACACTACCACTGCTGCCCATGGTACTGATCCAAGGATAGGTATCTCAGAATCTCGATCTTATTTTCTCCTCCGATTTTGACAATTGCGTCGTATCAGCAAGCACTCATCTTCTATCAACTTTAGATCGCTTTCACCCCCCCTTATCTGTTACCTTCTCTTACGAAAATGGGAATACCTATATCGACCCTGTTAGCTCTTCCAACTTTAATTTTCGAAAAGCTAACTTCGATAGACTTAATGATCTAATTAGTAACATTAACTTCGACTTTATCTCCGTTAATTCTAATGTGGATGCCGCACTTGATACTTTCTACTCAAAAATCTTCTTTTGCATTGCCCAATCGGCTCCTTATATGCTCAGTAAACACTGTTCCTCATCCCCGCCCTGGTATAATAAAGAAATCCGCGCACTTCGTAATAATAGGAATAAGCTTTGGAACATTTTTCTATCCACCAGGTCTTTTAGCGACTACTCCAATTACCTCACTACTTATAATCGTTTTTATGTTCTCAGTGAATCTCTTTATCATGAATATCTCGACCGAATGCAATGGAGTCTAATTTCTGACCCCAAACGCTTTTACCAATTCATTAATGTTAAAAGAAAATCCGATGGCCTCCCTTCCGCTTTAAAACTAACTAGCAGATCCCCAGCCGACCCTGAAATGATCGCCAATCTCTTTGCAACCTTCTTCAGCCAGTCCTATACTGATCACTTGCACGAACCAGATCCTGTTTATTTCAGCTACTTGAACAACTGTGCGCAAACTTTATCTGTTTCAATTAAGGTTACGACAAACATGGTTCTTGAAAAGATCAGTAGGCTCAAGGACAACTATTCTCCTGGCCCTGACGGGCCGCCCGCTATTGTTTTAAAGAAATGTATGAATGTCTTATCACAGCCTCTTAGCGCCCTTTTCCAGCTCTCACTCTCTCAAACCGTCTTCCCTTTTCTGTGGAAGGACTCTTTCATTTTCCCTATCCACAAAAAAAGCAGTAAAAGCGAGATCTCAAATTACCGACCCATTGCCAAACTATCATGCATCCCAAAGCTCTTTGAAAGCATTGTTTACGATTCATTGTACTTCCATTGTAAACCAATCTTCTCCCCATCTCAACACGGTAGGTAGATCTACCACGACCAACCTAACTGAATTTGTTTCCCGAGCATTACACGCATTAGAGAACGGCAATGAAGTCGATGTAATTTCTACAGATTACAGCAAAGCGTTCGGCAAAATCTCACACAAAATTATTTACCTCAAACTCAAATCCCTAGGCTTTCCATCCTCCTTTATTTCCTGGCTTAGGTCATATCTAGAGTGTCGCCATTAGTCCTTTCCATAGTCCTATCCATAGAGTCCTTTTCAGATGTTCTGTATCCAACCCTATTAAAGCCACTTCCGGGGTTCCTCAGGGTAGTCATCTCGGACCCTTGATCTTTATCCTAACTATTAATGACATTAATTCCATCTTAAAGAAGTCCGACCTATCTGTGTACGCGGAAGATAAAAAAATCTTTAATATAATTGCCTCCCCTTCGGATTCTTTCCTACTACAAAGCGACCTGAATCTGTTCTTCACATGGTCCAAATCTAACTTCCTAGAGCTGAATGTGAGTAAATGCCAAGCTATTACCTTTTCCCGCAAGCGTGTTCCTCCCTCTCCTAGGATCTACTTCTTCGATAACAAACCCATTCCCGCAGTCAATTCAGTCTGCGATCTAGGTATTATTTGTGACCGAGAGCTCAACTTTAATTAACACATTGATCACATAATTAACAGAGCCAACTCCACCCTAGGCTTCATCAAACGCTAGACCGAGCAGAAATGTTTGGTTCAGAGCTATACGGATTCTGGGGGATAGCAAAGTAATGAAACAGTTTGGACGAAATTTTAGAGTCGCGCGTTGGAACGTTGGAAGCATGACCGGTAGAGTATACGAGCTGGAAGAGATGATGAATAGGAGGCAGGTGGATATCTTGCGTGTCCAAGAGACGAAATGGAAAAACACCGGAAATCGGGCACGTTTCTTGGACGTTAGGACAAAAGATTACAAGATGTTCTACTACGGAACGGAATTGCCATCATCCTTGCTGCAGAGCTACTTGGTAACGTCTTGGGCATTTCGAAGTCAAGCGACCGTTTGATGTGTCTCAAACTAGTAATACAAGGAGATGTGTGGAATATTGTCAGTGCATATGCTCCCCAAAATGGGTGCGATCAGAGAGATAAAGATGCATTTTGGCTAAATTTTTTTTCTAAATTTCCACTTCCTTAAGAACATCCCAAAGGAAGAGTTTCTGTTTGTTGGAGGAGATTTGAATGGACATGTCGGGAAGTCAAACGAAGACTATAAAGACTGCCATGGAGGAATGGGATTCGGCACCAGACACCTTCCTGGTGAAGACATCCTAAACCTGTGCAAATCACACGGCCTTATCGTGTTAAATACCATGTTCATCAAACAGAGCCGACACCTGATCACTTACAGAAGTGGTGGAGATGAAACCCAGATTGACTACCATTTGGTAGCCAGTTTCATGAAGCCTCGGGTAAAAGATTGCAAAGTGATCCTGGGAGAGGCGATCGCTCGGCAACACCGTCTCCTGCTAACAGAAATTTTGTTTATGAAAACACTAAAGAGAAGCAAACAAACAAGGGTCTCTGAGAAAATCAAGTGGTACAATCTGGACAAAGAAAAATGCGAGGGTTTTGTTTTCGTGATGAAAAATTACCTCTCTCACACTATCAACGGAGCTAAGGATGAAGAGTGCAGAGCACAAAATATGTGGGATTCGCTACAGCGAACTTGCTTAAAGAATGTAAATCACTGCTAGGAGCTTCAAAAGACCACCATCAACACGCCAAAGAAACATGGTGGTGGAGTGATGAAGCTAAGAAGGTGATAAATGAGAAGAAAGCGGCTTTCAAAGCTTGGTCAAAGTGCCCCTATAATAATAGTGACGAAAAAGTTCGCCTCGAAATGGAATACAGATGTTGCGTGAAAAAAGCGCAGCTTCAAGGAGAGAGTACGGAGGGCCTGTATCGGGAGCTGTAGAAAATATCTTCCCCGGTTGCTGATGCAAACCAGGTTATCCAGGAGCTGCGAAAACACAATATGAATAACAGCGCCACTATCTTCGAAATAGCCGCCCAAAGAAGGAGGAATGCTCAGGAGATTCGTTCGCCAAAGTTCATTAACAATGTTCATGGCCAGCTTCTTGTGGATGACGACAAATTTCTGCAGAGGTGGCGGCAGTATTGTGAAGAACTTTTGAATGAACAGTTTCCCCGCCTATACTTTTCAAGAATCACCCCTACCTGTGAAGAAATACCCGACATTACAGTTGAAGAAGTTAGTGAGGCGGTGAAATACTCTAAAAAACGAAAAGCGGTTGGGCCAGACGAGATGCCCTCTGAGTTCTGGAAAAAGATAGGAGACGTCGGGTTCAGATGGTTCAGTGATCTCTTCTCCAAGTTTAAGAGAGGTGATCCAATGCCGAATCAATGGAGGGAAAGTTACCTTCTCCCTGTATACACAGGGAAGGGTGATACGCGAAACTGTGATCAAGCTGATGTCACGGTCCCACCTCTCGAGAGCGTCTGACAAACATCCGAGAGTATTGTTGTCTTGAAAAAGCTTCTTGAAACTTCGAAAGCTTCTTCGAAAACGGCACTAAACTGTAGGTCCCTTCTATTCGTGTGAAAAATATAACGCACACAACATGAGTGGTTGCCGAGAATCTAGGCCCAGGCACTTAAGAGGCTGTTGCGCCAAATATTTATTTATTTTATGTATTTATTTGATGTCACACACCATGAAGACCGTTGAGCGGGTATAAGGTGGTGGACTGCGAAAAATAAAACGGCTAGCTGATGATCAGTGCGGGTTTGTCGCGGATAAAACCACCACAGATGCAATCCAAAGTATAAAGATCATAATGGAAAAACATCATGATTCCTTAATGGGTTTACATATTGTATTGGTCGACTTTGAAAACGCATTCGACAGACGAGATCTGGTATGGTGGCGCTAAGCCATTGAGGGGTTCCACAAACCTATGTACAGATGATCATGGACATGTACGAAGGAGCAAAGACAAGAGTAAGATGCCCCGCTGGAGTAACCGAAGAGTTCCCAATCAAAGTCGGAGTGCACCAGGAAAGCGTCTTAAGTCATTTGCTCTTTAGTCTTTGACTATCTGCTTGAAGCTAAAGTGACGGACCCCAAGGTACATCAATTATTCTTTGCTGACGATGGAGTCATCATAAGTGAAAATCCTACATCCCTGCAACGACCACTTAATGTGTGGGTCGATATTTTGGAGGGAAGTGTGTATCACATTAGTTTAAAAAAGACAGAGTACTTGTGCTGTCCGTTCTCTGATCCACTCAGACCTATTGCAGAAATTTATTTCAATGGAACAGTGCTTCCCAAGTGCGAAAAGTTCAAATATCTGGGATACATGATCAATAGCAAAGCAACCTGTGATGACGACATCAATCATCGCGTAAGCGTAGGGTAGATGAAGTGGCGAGAAAACGCCGCTATATTCTGTGACCGAAAAAAGCCTCCTAAGTTGAAAGGAGGGCTCTACACCGCAGCTGTGCGTCCAGCGTTCACATACGGTTCACAATGTTGGATGATGTACAAAAAGTATAAGAGTAAATTGACGGCAGCTGAGATGAAGATGCTTCGCAAGACAGCAGGAGTGACAAAGCTTGATCGAATAGACATCGAAAGACATCTTGAGGCAGGAGAGGCAGGCCTATAAACTATAAAATGCGACGACATCGGCATTTCAATGGCCGCAGTAAACGAGTGATCCAAAATCGGGAGGCATGTCGATATTTTCTGAGGTCAAATAGGCGAACCCCACAGGCAGATCAATAGAAATGCGGGAGGGTTGTGGTCTCTTGTTTTCGCATCGAAACCTCGCCGAAATAGGAAGAAGAAGAAGAAGATCCAGATTTGAACTACAAATTTGGTGGAGATAGTGGGAAGGAACACATTAATTTTTCCAGCCTCTAACAACAACTCTTATTACATCATTAGACCTATACTTCCGTGAAAAAAAACACTACAACACGTGTTGTATAATAAACACAGAGTTGGTTACTAAGCTCTGAATCAGTATTAATTTTTTTCTGAGAAATCTAAAGATCTATATCACTTGACACACCTCCTTCATCACTTTCCTTAAATGGAAAGAACCTATTTTATAGTCAATTAGTAGTTATCTATGCATTTGCGCGAATTGTCAAAGTGTTAATAAAAATTCAGTACCGCCTCCCAAATAGCTAGGTTATGAGAGAGTACGAATAAATTTTAATCACACCTAGTGCAAAGTATCACTTAGAATAATTTAAAATCAGATTAGATGACGCATCTAACCCCATTCCCAACCAATCAATACGAGAAACTATCAATTCATCTCAAACTACTAATCTTCTGCTAGCGTCTCATTAAGCTCGACTATCATTCATGACAATGGGCTCAATTGAAATCGCCAGAAGGTACTTCAGATGCACAATTTACGCTACAAAAAAACTATTAATTTCTAAGCATAGGCACCGGAGTCTTCTCGGCTCACACATTTATTATGATTCCGATCATCATTTTCGAATGCAATCGCTTGTTGTTGCTTTCACTAGTGTGCTCCCTGGACATGCTATGAATGCCTAATTGAAAATCGTCCGTACAATTCGCGCGGGCTACCCACACGCTGTGAGTAATCTTGCGCGCCGGGAGAAAAATAACACGCAATGAGGATGACTGTGCTCCGAGATTGCCTATGGTAGACCTGGCGTATATGCTGCGCAGCTAGGTACCTCTCTGTGTACTATCTATGCTGGGACGCGCACAGCGGTAATAAATTCAACATTTCGATGTGTCATCAGATATCCGATTGTCTCACCTGTTCCCCGGTGTCCCATTTAAATTGAAAAATCACCTGTAGTAGTAGAAAACCCTTTTGGCCGAATAGTGGAGAAGGATGCTGGTTATTTGCTTTACGCGTGTGAATTTGTGTGCAACATGCAAGCTGGTAGAGTGACGGTAATTGCCGATTAAAAGCAAGGATATGACGTTGATTTGCTAGCTAGAAACGCAAAGTGTAGACACTAGAAGCTGCTTGAATAATGAAGTGAGTCATCGAGTTTGAAATGTGGAAATGGAAATTACTTAAGAGTAGCTTTTGATAAGACGGGGAATGGTGCTATATTACCTTTACACGACGTAACTATATAGGTAGATACAGTTCTTCTATAACGACAACGAATCAGATAAGAAAGAGAGAAAAAGGGAGGGATAATCAAAGGAGATGTCGTGTACGAGTTCCGATTTTGACGTCATCGTAGCTATTGGAGAAACAAAAAAGAGCTCAACAAGTGATTAGCAATTTCAACCACCACCTCCATCATCACCAACCAACACCATCACGGCCGACCTAGACAATCAGGGTTCGATTGAATCGCCCTACTCAGCCACATCAAGTGCATTAAGATCTCTCAGACATCATCCCACATCCCCCCTGCAATTCCTTCGCAGGCTTAACCCAGAGTACCCGAGTGGTGACTAGAAGGTATGACTTATGAAAACCCTCTAAATTGCAAGACAATGGCTTTTCTGTGAGTTCCGAACTTAGAATACAACTGATTATATTCAAGAAGAGGCCGATGTCAGAAACATCGACTTCAACCTCCTCCCGAAGCCCTGGTTTATAAGTGATAAGGAAAGAAAAACTACTAAGTGTTAGCAGATCACTTTGTATGCTTATGATACGCCTCAGGTTAGAGGAAATTGAGGCGTGTACTGCCCGCTTTCTGAGCCAATGTGCAAGCCTTAACAGAATTAGGAAGGTTATCATCTTTAATGCACTAAGCAGAATCCCAGCAAAAAAAAAACAACAGATTCTTTTTATTTAACGTATTCTGAGGTCCGGCTTCCTAAGCGATGAAGACAAGGTAGATCTGGATGGTCAGATATGGAGACGGATGACTGCTTCAATAAAATTCTTTTGATTCAGAACGATCTTTTGACCAGCTCCTCAGACTCGGAAGTCTTAAATTCTACCGTGGTGGAGGTTTCTCCAACTCTACCTTGTAGCGATAATGCTGAAGTAAGTACAGATTAACCTCCATCTTTCCATTACTACTTCTGCCGGCCTTCTTCTCCACTCTCCAAGGATAGGGAAGATATCGTCTTGGTTCAAGAGCCTTGTGTTATGGACTGGCTGGTTAAATGGTAGTGCATGCGATCATATGAAAACACAAGCGTTTTCACTCAGCTGAGCCCTACCATCTCCTAATCTCAACCTCCACGCGGTGACAGCCGGGTGCCTAGTACCTTAATTCAAGAAGTGGGTAACCAACCCCGTTTGGTGGATTCTTGGTGGCAGCAGATAAGATAGGAGGGGAAGTGTGCTTTTCCACTAGAGCACATATTCCTGTTCCAGGCGACAGCGGACGAATTCTCCAGACGGAGTCGACAGTGGCGTCTATAGTTCCAGTTAGGTTTGAACTTAGTGAATACCTTGCGCGAGCTGCTTCGATGTATTCGGATCACTGGACGGTAAGGAATTTCCAATATTGGTCAGGACATTGGAAAAGAGATGGTGGCGGAGGAGCCCTTTATGGGCCAACGGCAGCGCTCATACTCCCGTAGTGGACTACTGGCACCGGTGTACCCGGCCACTCGTCCTAGGGGAATAATTAAGGAACTGGCCATCCAGGTTGGGGGTTGTGCCGTCGGAGTAACTTCCCTACCACGTAAAAAACGCATGGTTCCGAAACAACCAAAAGCCTCGAAAAGGATGACTCAACTAATGACGACCCCAGCAAACGAAATAAGGACAACGACCTCGGATCTGTACGTGGAATGTTCTGTCCCTTTGCAGACCGTGCAGCCGAACAACTAGCAGAGGCCCTAGACTGCTATAAAGCAGATATTACCGCCATCCAGGAAGTGCGATGGGATGGGCCGGGCAAAAAGAGGATGAAAAACGGTGACATCTACTACGGTGATTGCTACAGAGGCAACAGGCAACGCTTATTCGGATGCGGATTTGTCATACGCGGTAGACCTAGGCAAGAAGTCTTAAGCTTCCGACACGTGAGCGAGCGTATTATGACTATCCGGATCAAGGCTAAATTCGCTAACATAAGCCTAATATGTGTTCATGCCCCCACGGAAGAAAAGGACCCTGCCACCAAAGAGTGTTTCTACGAGCTCCTGGACAAAACATACGAGCAATGTCCTAAATACGACGTTAAAATCGTATTGGGCGATTTTAACTCCAAAATAGGAAAGGAGAACGTCTTTGGTAGGGCCGTCGGTAAGCATAGCCTACACGACACCACGTCTGATAACGGACTAAGGCTAATTGATTTCGCTGTGGAGCGAAAAGTCACCTTAGCAAGCACATGGTTTCCTCATCTCGATATTCATAAGCAGACATGGCGGTCCAATGATCATCTAACGATCAACCAAGTTGATCATATTGCGATCGACGCAAACCATTCAACATAGACAATGATAGTCAAAATTTTCCGGCCAACCGTTGAGTGGGAAAAGTCTCATCTAAGCTACTTCCTCCTGCTAACAGCCTTCTCCATCAATAGAAGGCCAACAGTTATAGATAAATTCGACGAAATCCTCGACATGTCCAAGACAAGTCCACCCAAGCTGAACAGGACGAGATTCTGCTGCAACCCTTCGTCTACATCCAGCAAATTCCCGGCAAACAGATTCGATCGAAACTCGCTCGCGCCTTCAACCATTGGCTCAATATTCCCATGGAGAAGCTGTGCCTGATCGGGGAAATCGTCCAGATGCTGCAAATTCTAGTTTACTAATTGATAATATTGAAGGCAATTCGATTCTTCGCAGAGGCATCCCAGTTGCACATTCCATCTATGGGATCGCAAGCACCATAAACGCGGCCAATTATGTTTTATTTTTAGCTCTAGGGAAGGTCCAGTTACTTGATCATCCAGAAGCAACCATACAGAGCAACTCTTGGAACTGCATCGTGGCCAAGGAATGGAGATCTATTGGAGGAACAACTTTACATGCCCCACAGAATCCGATTACAAGCTGATGACCGTGGTCAAGACTGGTGGCTTCTTTATATTCGCCATAAGACTAATGCAACTGTTTAGTACAAACAAGAGAGATTTTTCAAAATTAACTGCCATACTGGGATTCCAAATCAGGGATGATTACTGCAATCTGATTAGTACACGGAGTACACGGAAAATAAAAGTTTCTGTGAAGGCCTTACGGAGGGCAAATTCAGTTTTCCAACGATCCATGCCGTCCAGAATCAGAAGAGCGACAAACAAGTGCTACTTACACATCCTGAGGCAGCGGACCCGTGATGTGGAGGTTAAGAAATACTGCATAAGGCTGCTAGACAAATTGGGTAGCTTTAAGTACACCAGAGAGACTTTAGAGGCACTGGACAAACAAGCACGGGAAAAGGTGACTAGTTTTGGGCCGAACCCCATCATAGAAACACTCCTGAATGAATTGTTATCATGGAAAACATCATCGGATGATAATAAGAAACCATCAACAAGCAGTTCGGGCGCTCCTCGCACATAATCATTGCGTAAACACTTCCGCGAACCTAATCGTTTTAATTTTATATCTTCTTTAAGAGTTTATGATATCTTCCTAGCACCCATCAACTTGGACTTGAAGCTTGTCAACAGTAGAAAACCATTTAGTCTAATCCAGGCGCTCTTTGGAGTCGTTGTGCCGACTTATTGTGACACTGTTAAGGCTGTATACGATCGTCAAATACAAGAAAGAGCAGAAAGAGAAAATAAAATGTCCATCCACCTGACCAAAACGAAGTGAGGATACAATATCCAAGCTGAAATCCAAAAAGGCTGCTGGACCTGACGGCTTACCGGCCGAACTTTCCAAGGCAGCTGGGGATGAATTGGTAGAGTGCATACACCAACTCATCTCTAAGATTTGGTCAGACGAGTGTATGCCTGATGAATGGAACCTCAGCATCGTTTGCCCGATCCACAAGAAAGGAGACCCCCTCAACTGCGCCAATTATAGAGGCATCAGTCTCCTCAACATCTCATACAAGATCTTTTCTGCGATATTGTGTGAAGGCCTGAAACCTTTTATCAACAGCCTGATTGGACCCTATCAGTGCGGTTTCAGGCCAGGAAAGTCCACCATCGATCAGATCTTCACACTTCGGCAGATCCTGAAGAAAACCCAAGAATTCCAAATCGACACTCACCACCTCTTTATCGATTTCAAGGCCGCCTATGACAGCATCTATAGAGAAGAGCTTTATAGAGCCATGTCTAGTTTTGACATCCCTGCCAAACTTGTCCGTCTGTGCAGGCTGACGGTGGAGAACGCTCGCTGCTCCATCAAGGTCGGTAATGACCTCACCGATACTTTTGGTGCCAAAAAAGGCTTTAGACAAGCTGACGCTCTGTCATGTGACTTCTTCAATATTGTACTTGAACGGATTCTGCGGAACTCACAAGCCAACACCGAAGGCACAATCTAATACAAGTCTGTACAACTGCTTGCATACGTCGACGATATAGACATTATCGGAAGAACTCAGCGGTCTGTCACCGGAGCGTTTGCAAGCATTGAGGCGGAAGCGGCCAAAATGGGTTTAGCGATAAACGAGGGCAAGACCAAGTATATGCTATCAACAAGAAGGGAAAGCCAACACCGACGAATTGGTCAAAACGTCACAGTGGGCAGCTATAACTTCGAGGTAGTAAGGGACTTTGTCTACCTTGGCTCTGCTATAAATTCTACAAACAAGATCAGCGCAGAAATCAATCGAAGAATAACTCTTGCCAATCGCTGTGTTTTTGGGCTTATAAGGGAATTAAACAGTGAAGCCCTACCTCGAACAACTAAGGAGACTCTATATAAGACCTTGATCATCCCAGTCCTGCTTTACGGCGCTGAAACATGGACTTTATTAAAAAAGGATGAAGATATCCTTGGTCGCTTCGAGAGAAAAATTCTTTGTAAGATAATCAGTCCCGTTTGCGTTGACGGCTTTTGGAGGAGAAGATTCAATAACGAACTATACGAGCTGTACAGCGACATCGACCTAGTCAAAAAACTGCGTATTGGACGTCTGAGATGGCTAGGACATGTAGAGCGAATGGACACTATCGCTCCGGCCCGCAGAGTCTTCGAATCTAACCCCGAGGGACGACACAGTAGAGGGAATCATCGTTGTAGGTGGCGCGCACAAGTTCAAGTGGACCTCGACCAACTTGGAGTGCGCAACTGGAGGCAATTAGCTAAAGACCGAGCTAAATGGAGAGGCTTGCTGGTTGAGGCCCAGGTTCACCCCGAACTGTAGCGTCACCTAAGTAAGTAAGTAACAAATGGTATTTAGAGCCTCGAATAGCTTACTGGCTATACATCTCGGTCATTGTATACATGTACAACTGCCTCTGCAGCACTGGACATCATGTTTTTTCTGCTACCCTTCGATATATTTAGCAAGCAAATTGCAGCGAATGCAGCCGTTTGCCTTGAAGCTACCCAACAGTGGTCAAGAAAAGAATTTGGTCACGCTTCCATTCTGAATAAATTAACTATCTCTCCCGAAAACACGGACTACACCATCCCACGTCTAAATTTTGATAAGAACTTCCTTGTCACCATCCCTTCCAAATCACTCTGGAATGAAGAGTCTTTTTTAGAAGATGGGTCGATCCACCTCTATACTGATGGTTCAAAAACCAAAGTTGGAGTTGGTGAAGGTGTTTTCTCTGACAGGCTTAATCTTAAGCTCTCCTTTCGTCTACCAAATCGTTGTAGTGTGTTCCAGGCGGAAATAGTGGCGATTAAGGAGGCCGCCAAAAAGTGAGTGGTTGCGAGAAGCTAGGCCCTGGCACTTAAAGAGCTGTTGCGCCAAATATTTATTTATTTGTTTTTAAAGAAGGTCTTATCTTGGTTAAAGATAAACGCAATATCCGCCGAGGATATCCGTATCTTTTCAGATAGCCAAGCTGCAATCAAATTCTTGGAATCGATCTCTATAAATTCAGTAGTAGCCCTAGACTGCCATTCGTCTCTTAAGGAGATGGCGGAGCAGTTTAATATTCACCTCTGTTGGGTGCCGGGGCATTGGGATATTCCGGGGAATTATAAGGCTGGTGAACTCACCAGAATACTAATAACTGTACCCATCCTTCCAGATAAGGATAATCTAGGTATACCAATCGCTACTTGTAAATTTAAATTCAAGCTGGATGCAATCGAAAGAACAAATCTTATGTGGAGAAGTGGTACAAAATGTCCAGCGACTAAGCAGATTTGGTCCAAGTTGGATCTGAAACGCTCTAAGAAATTTCTCTCTCTCAATCGATTGCATATTGGCTCTATTATAGGTGTAACTACAGGACACTGTCTAATAGGCAAGCATGCAACAAAGCTTGGCGTACATTCAAATGATTTTTGCAGAAGCTGCATGGACGAAGAAGAGAAAGAAACCATTCCACACCTTCTTTGTGCGTGTCCAGCTCTCTCCCATAGAAGAAAGCTTCACCTAGGAGCTCTCTATTTTAATGATTTAGCCGATCTGAAAGATTTAGACATCAGGATCCTCCTTCGCTTCATTAGAACCTATAATAGGTTCTAACGAGTGGGCTGAGATTACATGATCCTTCGTGGTACCACAACGGACCTTCCTTGGTCTGTGTGTGTTGGCGTAAGCTGGCAGCCACTTCAACCTAACCTTAACTAACATAGATCTGGATGACACTGCACCATTCACTTTAGAGCTTTGGACCTACCAAGCTGCAGCTACATGATATGAAACTTTAACTGAAGAGATATCGATGGCAGTTCACAGCCTTGTGGAATGCCATTTCTGCCTCTCTGCAAATATCATGGTGTCTTTAAAATTTCCGATATATAAAAAGAAGGTTATTCACGGCTCCTACGTAACGTAACACCTTCCTTGAGTATTCCGTCAACAAAATTCGACCTTGCAGGTTATAATAAAAAATTTACTTCAACACCAAGAGCTATCGCCAAAGCGTATTCGATTACACTGTCACAACAGCAAGTAAGACTAAGCTCTCGAGTACCTTGAGTGCCTTTTAAAAGCTCTTTCGAGCAATATGCTGCCCAGTGCCCATAAAGCATATCAACATACTTCGATCACCTTATTCCTCAATTAAATTTCCAACCATAAATCATTCGAACGGTGTGGTCCTCCAGTACCGCAGTGTACGTGCATGCATTCGCTATTCAATTTCAATGAAACCCGTTGAAGTGAACTGCCTGGATAATTGGGAAGGTCTCCTGAGGTGGGTCCAACCAGACGACCACAACCACTACATGGCGATGCCTGCTGAACGATCGATTGGACGAATGAGTTGCGAATTGTCTGCCGTGTGTGTGGGCGACAATAGGTGCGTCGCCGTGTGCAATATGTTCCATTTTAAGTAAAAAAAAAATATTGTATCCCCGAAGCATACTGGATATCGATCGAGTTAAGTAACTGAGTGCAGAGGAGAGAAGAAGAGCTGAAGGACGTAAAAGGCCGTTCGGATTGGATTTCACTGTTTACGTGATGGTGTTGGGTCGGTGTCCTTCTTTCTTACACAGTGTAACTGTATCTGACACATAATGTGATTCTTGGTTTTTCGTTGTTCTGTCAGTCGATAATTCACGTTGCCATATGTTGCGTAAATTCCTGCCAGGAACAAGATCACTGGGTGTAACCAAATTTGTCAGAAAAGGAGTTCATGTAGGTTGAATGCGTTATGATAGAGTTGAGATAAACAGCCTGTGAGTCAAAGCATTGTTGTCAAAGAAGTGAAAGCTACAACTTCGTGGAGGTTTACAAAAAAGCGGGTTTATTGTGATAAGATCAGTCAATACCTTCGAAATTAGAGGCACGTTCATCATAAACATCAAGCCAGAGTTTTAATTTACTAATTTTCCCTGAAAGGACGATCTGTACAATTTTAAAGTACTAATTCGATGGAAAATGATCCACTCTTCTTCTCTTTATCTTTCCTCACGAGGAAATCTTTTGCAGAAAATAAGAATCTTACTCACTTTCCAGTTTGCCAATCTTTTTACTTTCCTCAGCTATGGCCCTAATTGCATACCCCAATTTCAAAGCGTAGTTTTCAAAATTGTATATACACAGGTATGCCTCTATGGACAGCCCTATTGTCAGGCTTGTAGATAGCACTAATCTGACCGATGAACTCTATTTCAAAAGGCAACTGGGTATAGTCAAGGTAGGTATAGTGCGTTGCCGCCTCTCCGTAGATTGTAAATTGTAGATTGTTGAAGAGGTGGGATTAGGTCACCTTATCACTGCGGCCACATTGGGCCTTTTGTGATTTCCTTTGATCTTAAAGCTCACTCAATATACCCGATTTGGTGATGAACTCTACTATATTTTTGAGTGAGCTTGCAGATAGGTCTTCTGCTTCAAGGTAGAATTTACCTAAATAGATTTTCGCAAACCTGAGTAATCGATTCCAGGAATACGCCTACGTACTAAACACACACCCTACACAATTCAACCACTCTCCCCGCGGTACTGCCGTTAGGTATTTCTTCGCGGGGCTGGAGCAATTATGCTCTAGTCTCCGAGGCCGCCTCTTGGGCTCTTCTTAGGGCTTCTGCTCTTCGCAGCACATTCTGCACACATACTATGAATGAGCAGATCTCCATCCACTCGCCCTCTGATCGTGTCATGTGAGTTACAAGAATTTTTTGGCAGGTTTGCTCTATCTTCTGCAAAGCGTCTGCAGTAGAACACTGCATGCTCTGCGTCCTCCTTTTCGTTTGGATATTCTGGACACAGGGGCGAACTATCGTGCCCAAATCTATGGAAGTATTTCCGGTAGCGACCGTGTCCAGACAGGAACTGTGTGAGGTGGTGGTTACAGTTCCCCCTCGATCTCTCTGTCCATGATTTTATAGTGTGAATGAGCTTGTGGGTCCACCTGCCTTTTGTAGAGCTGTCCCACCTGGTTTGCCACAGCGTTGCTGATGCTGCCCTTTCCTCCTCCTTAATCCTTTTTGCCTCTTGCCGGTTCGAGGGATGTCTAAGGTATACCCTCTGCATCTCATCAGCGAGGATGTCGATTGGGACCATCCCAGCTAAAACGCAGACTGCATCGTCGGAGATAGTTCGGAAGCCGCTGATTACTCTGATTGCGCAGAGCCTGTGAGCTGATGACAGCTTCTTCCTGCACTCATTTGTCGCCAGTGCACCTGCCCATATCGGGGCAGCGTATAGAATTACCGAGCTGACCATTCTGGACAGCAGGATCCTGCGGGCATATCCAGGCCCGCCGATGTTCGGGAGCGTTCGGGAGAGTGCTCGACGTGGGCTTTAAACGCAGCCTGTTGTCGAGCATGACTCCAAGGTACTTCAAGGATTCTTTGGACCTGATTGTCTGGTTTCCGACCCGGAAGCTGGCATATTCCACCTTTCTGCGGCTGGTTATTAGGACAGCTTCGGTCTTGTGGGCAGCTAGTTCCAGACCGGTAGACTCCAGCCATTCCTTTATTCTTATAACTGCCTCATCCGTGGCAGACTCCACCTCGTGTACGTGCTTGGCTTCTGTGACCACTGCGATATCGTCAGCGAAGCCAATTACTTTGACTCCCTCGGGCAGTGTTAGTCGCAGAACTCCGTCGTACATAATGTTCCATAGGAGAGGTCCCAGAACCGACCCTTGCGGGACTCCCGCGGAAACACTGTAGTGCTTAATGCCATCGTCAGTATGGTATCTTAGTTTCCTATTGCTGAAGTAGTCCGTGACTATCCTCAGCCGGTAGTATGGTGTATCCATCCTGGCCAGGGATCTCCTAATGAATGACCAGTTTGCCGAGTTGAACGCATTTATTTTTGACGTCGAGCGTTACTACTGCGCGGTATTTCTTCGTCCCCCATCTCCACCGTTTCCCTTGTATTGCTTCAGTTGCTATATCTACTACCCCCTTTATGGCGTCGATGGTAGAGCGTGATTTTCTGAAGCCGTACTTACAGTCTGACAGGGCTCCGTTTTCCTCCGCCACCGCAAGCAGTCTGTCATAGATGATACGCTCTAGGATCTTTCACAGCGTATCGATAATGGTTGTCCGGGCGGCTTATTGTCCTTTGGAAGCAGCACTAAATGTTGCAATTTCCATGGTGTAGGGAATACCCTCTCCTCTATGCACCTTTGCATCGTTGTTAGAAAGATGTCCGGTCTCGTCTTAACAACCACCTTGATTGCCATATTCGGGATGCCATCCCGTCCAGGTGCTTTACTGTCTCCGATTTTTCTGCATGCCCCAAAGAGTTCTTCTGACGTGATTACCGGGATATGCTCCATGCTGATCTCCCTCGTGATGGAGACCATAGTAGTTGGTCTATGGGGGAATAGGTGCTCTACTGGTGCTCCTTAGCTTTGCCGGGCATGTTAATTGTGGAGACGAGCTGCTTTTAAGCTTCTTCATCACCACTCTATACGCTATGTCCCAGGGGTCTAATTCGGCCTCGTCACAGAGCCGCCTAAAGCTCCTCGACTTACTCTCCTTAATGGCCCTTTCTAGTTCTCGCCTCGCCAATTTAAATGTGGTTAGCCGCTCTTGGAAATCTTGTCTGCCTCTGGATCTCTGAGATCTGCGTCGTGCTGCGTCGTAGATGTGTATTATTGTGAGATGCACGTGCACTGCGACCTATAAAAGATCTATTGTGCCCCCCATACTAAGGCTCTAGCCGATGATATACTTGGTCTAGAGCACATCCTCCAGTCCAGCTGCCACAGCAAACCGGAGTATCTTCAGTGGATCTAGCGAAGGTAAATCCGTTTCTGATAGGCGGTAGGTACCTAGGTGATTCCTTCTTTTGTGGAGCAGTGCTTCGCATTCCATAAGAAGGTGCGCTGGTGTTTCTGCTAAGTCCCTGCAGAATCTGCAGTGTCCGTCTCCCTCTATTCCCAGTTTCCTAAGGTGCTCCTTAAGTCTGCAAAAGTACAAAATACAAATATTTGGCGCAACAGCTCTTTAAAGTGCAAGGGCCTAGCTTCTCGCAACCACTCATGTTGTGTGCGTTATATTTTTCACACGAATGGAAGGGACTTACAGTTTTTAATGCCGACTCCGAACGGCGATTTGAGAAAATTTTTTCGTGACAACAATACTCTCGGATGTTTCTCAGACGCTCGCGAGAGGTGGGACCGTGAAAAAAATGTTTGGTGTTTTCTGGGATTCGAACTTGGAACCTCATGCGTAGTGATCCGACACACTAACCACTTACGCCACGGCGGCGCCCACTCTGCAGTGACCTGTTAACATGCCCGCCAAGATGCGAAGCCGATTCTTACTAACTCTTAGGCAGGCTCTGCTTCTTTTCTGGTTGTATTTCCCCAGAAGTTCCTTTGCCTATCTTATTTGGGGGATATCGTCCCAATGTTTGACCCATTTGTTCTCTTCTTCTTTCCTCAAGTTTTCCCTTATTTTGTGGGGTTCTATCCTACAGAAGGGTTCTGGTCCAAGGAACGGCGTGTCTGATCCGTTTCTAGCTAGTTTATCAGCTGCTTCGTTCCCCTCCACTCTTACGTGTCCTGGTACCCAGTAGAGAGTTACTTTGTTTGTTTCTCCCAGTTAGTTGATCCTGGTGAGGCATTCCCATACCAGTTTGGATCTGATCTCGTGCGAGGTCAGTGCTTTAATAGCGGCTTGGCTGTCTGATAGTATTGCGATGTCCTGCCCGCGATATTTCCTGTCTAAGTCGAATTGCGCGCATCTTTCGATCGCGTGAACTTCTTCTTGAAATATACTGGGGAATATTCCCAGTGATTCTGAGTATCTAGTCCTGGGCCCGTACACTCCTGCCCCAGTGCCAGTAGATGTTTTCGATCCGTCTGTGTACCATTTAATTGTGTGTTGTTTGAGTTGGTATTTATCGGATTCGCTGCTCCAATCTCTTTTGTTGCTCAGCTTTGAGTCAAATTTCCTTTCAAAGCAGTATTTCTTGACCATATCATCTCTGAGGCAGTCCAGAAGCGGCACCGATTTGGATAGGTTTACTTACTTACTTACTTAGGTGGCGCTACAGTTCGGGGTGAACCTGGGCCACAACCAACAAGCGTCTCCATTTAGCTCGGTCTTTAGCTAATTGCCTCCAGTTGCGCACTCCAAGTTGGTCGAGGTCCCCTTGAACTTATTTGCGCCACCTACGGCGATGATTCCCTCTACTGCGTCGTTCCTCGAGGTTAGATTCGAAGACTCTGCGGGCCGGAGCGTTGGTGTCCATTCGCTCTACATGTCCTAGCCGTCTCAGACGTCCAATACGCAGTTTTTTGACTAGGTCGATATCGCTGTACAGCTCGTATAGTTCGTGATTGAATCTTCTCCTCCAAAACCCGTCAACGCAAACGGGACCGAAAATCTTAGCACTATGTGTAGTGGAGGTATACCTACGATCACTTCTAGTGCTGCTGTTGGACAGGTTCACATGGCTCCTGTTATACATATACAGGCTAATCTGTGCACTTTTTTGAGGGATGTCCTCGTCGTGGTTAGCCTAGTTCTGTTAACCCATGCCACTGCCCCGTAAGTGATGATGGGTCTTAGTATCCTCAGATACATCCATCTCAGTGTGGCTGAGCTGCAACCCCAGGTCTTTCCTGAAATGTTCCTGCACACCATAAGTGCTCTGGTGGCTTTGGTTGCCACAGTTTCTACATGTTCTCTCCAGATGAGTTTGCTGTCTAGTGTTAGACCTAGATACTTGACCTGTTTCTGTGCGTCGACCCCGATCCCTTCCAACAGGATGGGTTGCATACGCTTTAGCTGTCTTTTCTTGTTGAAGGATATCACAGTGGTTTTGGTAGGGTTCACTCTAAGTCCTACCGTTTTACACCACTTCTGTGTGATTTGTAGACCCCTTTGAATGATTTCGCACAGCGTTTCTTCAAATTTTCCTCTTGCGACAATGACTATATCGTCGGCGTACCCCTGGCGCGTAATGCCGGCATCCGTCAATTTGTGCAGTAGCTCATTTGCTACTAGGCTCCACATCAATGATGATAATACCCCTCGTTGTGGACAGCTTCTAGTGGTGCTTATTGTGGTGGTTTCTTGTCCCACCTCTATCTCAGCAATCCTAGTTCTTAGCATTTCACACATCCAGTTACTTGTCGTGTGATTTACTCCATTTATTACGAGACCCCTCCTAATTGCTTCATGGGAGGTATTATCGAAGGCTCCTTCAATGTCTAGAAATGCGCATACAGCCGTTTCCTTGCTCTCCAGTGTATCCTGAACCCAACTTGTCAGCGCAGTTTCGGTGGATCTTCCTACTCTGTAGGCATGTTGATTGTGATGGAGAGGTATTCTTTCCAGCACAGTCATTCTTAGGTGATTATCTATTACCTTTTCTAGCTTCTTTAACATGAGGTCAAGCTGATGGGTCTAAAGGATTTTGGTGAAGTAGTGTCTCTTTCCCCCCACTTTCGGAATGAATATGACCTTTGCCCTTCTCTATATTCTTGGTTTATGCCCAAGTGCAACGCTACTTCTCAATAGTCCTAGGAGGTGTGGCATAATGATTTTCTGGCCTTGTTGTAGTACTTTAAACGGCTGGAAGGTGCTCAGAGCCCAACTTAGCCTTTTATTCGTGCAGATATCTCTTGCCATCGCCCAGTCCTCTTTCCTGGGCCTTTTATGTCTTCCTAGTACATCTGTGCTGCTGTAGATTGAGCTACCCGGGAAGTGTGTCTCTTATTGTAGAAGGGCCCTCTACTCTTCATCTTCGATATAGCTGCCATCTAGCTTTTTCAGTAAGCCTGGTGCGCCTGTTTTCTCCTTAACCAGTGCTTTATGTAACCTGGCCGCTGCAGGGGTTGACGCTATGTTCTCATAGAATGCAATACTCCAAAAAATGAAAAGCGGTTGGGCCAGACGAGATGCGCTCTGAGTTCTGAAAAAAGATGGGAGACGTCGGGTTCAGATGGCTCAGAATTTTCATCTCCAAATTTGTGATCATTTGAGAGGTGATCCAATGCCGAATCAATGGAGGGAAGTTACCTTTCTCCTTGTATACAAAGGGAAGGGTGATACGCGAAACTGTGATAACTACCGTTCGATCGAGCTGATGTCACATACCATGAAGATCGTTGAGCGGGAATTAGGTGATCGACTGCGGAAAATAATACGGCTATCTGATGATCAGTGCGGGTTTGTCGCGGATAAATCCACCACAGATGCAATCCAAAGTATAAAGATCATAACGGAAAAACATCGTGATTCCTTAACGGATTTGCATATTGTATTGGTTGACTTTGAAAAGGCATTCGACAGACAACCACGAGATCTGATGTGGGTGGCGTTAAGACATCGAGATGTTCCAGAAACCTATTTACAGATGATCATGGACATGTACGAAAGAGCAAAGACAAGAGTAAGATGTCGCGGTGGAGTTTCCGAAGAATTCCCAATCAAAGTCTGTATGCACCAGGGAAGCGTTTTAAGTCCTTTGCTCTTTATTACAATCCTTGATTATCGGCTTGAAGGTATAGTGTCGGACCAGAAGGTACACCAATTATTCTTTACTGACAATAGAGCCATCATAAGTGAGGATCCTACATCCCTGCAACAAGCAGTTGATCTGAGGGTGGACGTTTTGAAGAGAAATAAGTATCACATTAGTTCAAAAAAGACAGAGTACTTGTGCTGCGCATTCTCTAATCCACTCAGGCCTATTCCAGCCATTTTTTTTTAAGTAACAGTACTTCCCAAAAGTTCAAATATCTCTGATCTATGACCAATAGCAAAGCAACCTGTGATGACGACATCCATCAACGCATACGCGTAGGGTGGATGAAGTGGCGAGAAAATTCCGCTTTCTTTTGTGACCGAAAAATTCCCCCTAAGTTGAAAGGTAGGCTCTACACTCCAGTTGTGTGTCCAGCGTTCACATACGGTTCACAATGTTGGACGATGTACAAAAAGTATGAGAGTAAATTAACGGCAGCTGAGATAAAGATGCTTCACATGACAGCAGGAGTGACAAAGCTTGATCGAATAAGAAGTTCGAAGATCCGTGGAAGCTTTCACATCGAGGAAACCATCGTACAAAAAATAGAACGCGACTGTCTCAGCTGGTATCGCCACGTTTAAAGAAGAGATCATTTGAACCCCGTTAAAAAGGCAATATCAATGCACGTTCCAAAGACATCGGGAGGCAGGGAAAGGCAGGCCTATAAACGCCTGCATCACACAAATGCTACGACATCGGCCTCAGTAACCGAGTGATCCGAAATCGGCAGGCCTGCCGATATTTTCTGAGGTCAACTAGGCGAACCCCACAGGCGGATCAGTAGAAATGCGGTGAAGTGGGAGGGTTGTGATCCCTTATTTTCGGATCATAACCTCGCTGAAAAAGGAAGAAGAAGAAGAAATGAGGATAGGCTATCCACTACTAATATGGGCATAATTCCAAGTCTGATGGAGATTGCCCTGAAGGGTATAATTGATATTATATTACTTATAGTAAACGACTTCTTCAACAAAAGCTGGCTGACTTATTATTTAAATTGATTGAATATTAGTTCTTGTTACTGCAAGAAGTCTGACATCATTCAGCTCAATCTTCTGCAATCACATCCAAGGCCGTTCCGCCGATAATCCATTTAAACTCATTTCGATTAAATTCTCTGTTGGAGTCCAATTCAATTACTGATCGCTTAATCCAATTCAGTCGCCCATATCGGATGCCACCGATTGCATCTACAGTAACACCTCGTCCACACTTGGCCTTGGTCTACAAAACCTCTTCAAATGCCAATCGAAGGCAGTTACATCACTCCAAAGTAAAGAAAAAAAAAAAAAATCAAAAACGATTAAAGAAGAACGATACATACGGGCGTTTCACCAGCTTCTGCTGTTTTTTTGTGATTAATTACTATCATTACCGTCATGAACTTACCACTGACCTTCTTCATCTTACGTAAACGCCCAACTTTTCCTTTGGCTACTGCATACATTGGATGCTCATTGCAAAAAGATGTCCCATTAGCGGGTTCAGGTATCTCCTTCCTTAGAGTATTTCGTGATCTACACACATTAACGCATGGGCTTTCGAAACACCCGCTGATAAATTGTACTTTAGGATTAATGCTGATTGATTTTTCTGGGCTTAAACACTGTAATAGCCCGAAATGAGAGGGGAAGCGACAGCGGTTCGAGAAAGTATCTATGTAAGCCAGTTGCCTATAACGTTTTGTCCAAAGTTGTTTCCCCTAAGCGACATATAAGCTGTCCCATGTCACGCTACTGTGTCGCCGAATATTTGGACATATAGGAAGCCCGCATTTTAATTAAGCCACGCACGCATGGTAGAAGTGAAAATAAGCTTGACGGCTGTCAGCGGATTAAAAAATTTCCGGAGCTGCTTGTCAATTGGATAGGCTACCGAAATTTGAAACGCTTTAAATTCCAAGTTAGATAATTGGCTTGGTCGTTATGGTATACTCGAAAATCAAGCAGCTACAAGGAGATTAGTGAACTTCCCACAAAAGACTCGAATGAACCTGAAACCGAAAGTAAAATAAAACTTCACACTTCTGTCGTGAATGGACAATGAAGCTCCATATCCTCCTGCTGTGTGATTTCCTAACTATTTCAGGAGAAAAAAAAACACTTTACTCCAATTTCGTCCCGGAGAAACGTGGTTTCATTTCCGTGCTGCATCCCAATCCCCCTTGTGCAACACGACCTATGTAAATGCAAAATGGTCTATCGTCGTTGTCGTCGTTTTCGTTGAAGAACAAATGTGCGGACAATGGGTTTCGTAAATTCATGTTCGAGCATTATTAGAAATTAACTGCCTGGACAGAGAGTTATTAAATATGTATCTTGTTGTTCGCTGAAGCACTAGAAACTGGAGATAAAATAATAAAAAAACAAACGAAACCGAGGAGCCATAGAAACGAGAAGAGATACCTTAATAAGAGCTAATTTCTTTCTTCTAAGGGGTAAGCTTGAATCCAACTCTACGGAGCGTACTTTACTTTCTTTTCGTGCAATCGTGCATCCAATTTCTACAACTGTTGTGCGCGCAATTTGGATGACAATGGGATGCACAATAAACAAACTTTTGTTTTGTTTTTGGGGGGATAATTTGCTAAGGCAGCTACAGGAATTAGAGCTGCTGCTGTGATTTGTAGTGAATTTAAAACTGGTGCAGATAGTTATGTTGAATGCCAGCTGTTGCCTGTTAGTACGACCACCAAGTGAAAATAAGGAACTTTCGATATACCATATACCATATACACATATTTTTCTTTGTGATTTTGAAGAATGATAGAGCTTCTTCTTTTACTGGCATATTTGTATGTTGAATGCAAACAAAGTATAAGAAGCAAAAGCTAGGTATCCGCACCGATTACAGAGGAAAATTTAATTTGCTGACGACCTTTGGCTATCGAACACGGACAACGATCGGATTCTGGAACGTTAAGACCCTCCTGGACTCACTCAAGGAAGGGCCTTATAACACCAGATTCCTCCAATTGGAGAGCGAATTCGCACGATATAAAATCGACATCGTAGGGCTGAGCGAGATAGGATGATACGATGCTGGGGAATACATCCCCCCCAACAAAAAGCACTGTCATGCTCTACTCTGGTAAACCAGCTGGAAGTGCACGGAGTTCCGGCATAGGACTCATGCGAACTCCATCAGCACGTAGTACCCTCATATCCTGGAAACCCCATAGCGACCGGATATTCCCAGCTAGGTTTCAGAGTAGAGTTAGAAAAATTACCATCATCCAGTGTTATGCTTCGACTCTAGACGCGTCTGAGGATGAAAAGGATGTTTTTATAGCCACTTAGGCGCCGCCTACAACCAAACGCCTAATGGGGACATCGTAATGGTGATGGGAGATCTCAATGCCAAGGTGGGTAGCGACAACACCATGCTTAAGCACGTGATGGAAGTTCACGGCGTGGGAGACCGTAATGACAATGGTGAGCGGTTTGTGGACTTCTGCAATACCAACTGTCTAGCTATCGGAGGTACGCTGTTTAAGCACAACACCTGCCATAAGATCAGTTGGGTTTCTAGTAGTAGTAGTAGTAGTAGTAGAAGTGATTTTTATTGAACATTAGAAAATTGTTGCTAATACATAATTAAATAATCACAAATATGCATTGGCGTTTGCCGTCAGCCTGAAAAGAGAGATTTACAAAATTTTAAAATAGAATTCAAAAGATCTCAATTACTTTATCTGTCTAAATTCGTTTTAGTTATATTCACTAATTTTTCTAAAAAGCATCATGTAATATTTGTTGCCTGTATTTTAAAGCGGACTTTAAGTAGCTAAACAGAACCTTCCAATTTTGACCGTTTAGTATTGCCCTGACTTCAGCTTCCGGTAGCACATGTTTATCCCAATGGGTTCGCCTTATCGCCTTTAATATCGGGCATACTCCGATGAGATGGAAGACGTCTTCTAAGGCATGCAGGTTGCATAGTGAGCATTCAGAATTTCGTTCGGTTCTATATGGCATGTAATTCAAGCGCAGGAGCTCTCCTCTAGCCTTAAATAATGTTGAAATAACTTCCACACTATTTTGGTCTTGGAAGTTGTTGAATTCCCCCAAGTCATGTTGAAGAGTTCGATATATTAGTCTGGTTTGACTCTCTTGGGCTTTTACTTTAAATGCCTCACGGGTGGATAGGTCGACCTTAATCAACAGTTCCTGTAGTGCCTCTCTCCAAGATGTAGGATTGTAATCCGCTGGTTGGATATCGTGAATGCCGCAGAGCCTGGACCATTCGAGGAAAAATTGTTGCCTATGGTGTATTATGTGCATTGCAACCAAATTCGGAAGCCTCTGACTCGAGAGTGACATTGCTTTTAAAATGTAATGAAAGTGCAGCTTTACTGTGAAGATGTACAAAGGGGACAGTCCTGTTTCCAGGTGAAGCATATACGTTGGCGTGTTTTCCGGTAGCCTGAAGATTTTTTTAATAAAGTATCTTAGCAGCTTTTCAACTTCTTCAAACTGAGAGATACCCCATATTTGGGCGCCATAGCACATGATGGACCTAACCACTGCCTCATAGACTTTATACTTTGTACTAAGCGGAACGTTATTTTTAGAAAATATTCCCTTCCAATTACAGTTTATTGCCTTTTTTCCTTCCTTGAGTTTTTCCTGAAGGTGCTTTTTAAAATCCACTCGCGGTGTTAAAATGACTCCAAGGTACTTATATTCCTTTACGTTCTCAATTTCTTCGTTTTGGTAAAACCATTTTTCGTCCCTAGCGAAGCGACCGGTACCGTTTCGGAATACCAATATTTTGGACTTGCTTGTATTCAATTTTAGGTTCCAAAGGTTGCAATATTTCTCTAGCTTGTTGATCATCATTTGCATCATGGATGGAGTTTCCGACAAGATGACGATGTCATCAGCATATAAGAGTACCCTTATTTTCATTCCAGCGAACTCAATTCCTCCAGGTAGAGATGTTGGCAAATCGTCCATAAATAGCGCGAAAGGAAGAGGACTCATGAGACAACCCTGCTTAACACCCATATGAGACTCAAACCAATTTGAAACATTGTTTCCGTCCCATACCGCAGACATATTCTCCTTATAGAGACTTTCGATAATTTTGAGCACTTTTGTTGACACTCCAAGATTGCTTAACTTATAGAAAAGCGCTTTTCTATCAACAGAATAAAATGCCGCTTGGAAGTCCACAAAGAACGCGTACATTTTTTTTCCTTTATTCAGGTAAGACCTAGCTAAGCTTGTTAACGTAAAAATATTGTCTACTGTCGAGTAGCCTTTTCTAAACCCGGCTTGGAACTCACTAAGCAGGTCATTTGAATGAACCCATTCTGTCAACCGTTCCAGGATTATACCCGTAAATATTTTCATCACGGAGTTTAGGAAGGATAGGCCTCTGTAGTTACAAGGATCGCTAGGATCACCCTTTTTAAATAGAGGGAAAAGGATATTCCTCCTGAAGCTGGATGGCACTTCGCCCGTGTTGAAAATATAGTTGAACGCCATTGGTAGTTTCTCCAGAAACTCGTTGGACGCGTACTTGAAAAATTCATATGGAATGCGGTCTTCCCCTGGAGCTTTGTTAAGGTTGCAACGGTTTATGACTCTACAGACATCTTGTGGAGATATATTGCGGTCCAACTCTTCGATCCTCTGAAACGGTAGAGCATATTGCAGCTGGTTTGTGCTGCAAGGCGGGTTCAGCAGTTTTCTAAAGTGCTCAGCTAGCACAGGTGCTTCAAGTTGTAAACTCCGTGCAAAAGCGGTGCCGTTGAGCTTCCTTGCGAGTTTCCAGAAAGAGCGACTGTCTCGAATCCCTTTTATCTCCACAGTCAGATGTTCAATGTACCTTTTCTGTTTTTCTTTACATAGCATTTTGTATGCTTTATTGGCCTGCTGATACATAATTTTGGCGATATTACTGCCTGTTTTTCTTATTAAGTGAAGGAGAGTTGGGTTTCTACTGATAGGCAACGAACATCCAACCAGATCGACCACATTGCGATCAGTCGCCGCTTTAGAAATTGTCTCCTGGGCGTCCGAAACAGACGTGGAGCTGACGTCGGTCAAGAACGAGATCACCATCTTATGGTAGCTCATTTACGCCTTCGTACTGCATCCGTCAACAGCAACCGCTCAAAACTACTTAACATCACCAGGTTTAATATCGACAGGCTCAAGGTTCTCCAAGTGCGCCAACAGTTCAGGGACCATCTTGTCTTAGAAGCAGAAGCAATCAGCAGCATATTGCAAGAGAACATGGATGACCACTAACAAACAAAACAAATATTTGGCGCAACAGCTCTTTAAAGTGCCAGGGCCTCTTCTCGCAACCACTCATGTTGCGTGCGTTATATTTTTCACACGAATGGAAGGGACCTACAGTTTAATGCCGACTCCGAACGGCGATTTCAGGATGACCACTGGAGTGCTGTGAAAAATACTTTTACGACTGGGGCACGCACGTATGTCGGTAAAAATCAGAAACACCATCGCACATGGCTTTCTACAGACACCTGGAGACGGATCGATGAACGTACAGCAATTAAGGTTCGGATTGCAGCGGCCTCAGCAGTAGAGAGAACCGAGCTTGAAGCCCAATACCGTGCAAAGAAGAAAGAAGTGCAGCGTAGTGTGAGACGTGACAAACGTCAATATGTCAACTCATTGGCCTCAAGGGCTGAAGAAGCAGCGAGTAGGTGCGACAGTAGGACTGCTTACAACATAACTAAGGAGCTCATTGGTGGTCGAAACTCCAAACAACATCCAGTGAAGAGTCTAGACGGTAACCTTCTGATTTCGGATGAGGATCAGCTCACTAGATGGAGAGAACATTTTGGTACAGTGCTAAAGCACTTAGACGATGGCGGTATGATCTTGAATTCGAATGAGCAGATCGAAGCAACAAATTCCTGAATTCGCACCGTACCTCCCAGTAAAACTGAAATAATGACAGCAATCAAGTCCCTCAAGAAGAACAAAGTGGTGGGTATTGATGGCATCCCTGCCGAGCTATTTCAAGCGGCGCCAAATACATCGGCAGATTTGCTGCATCCGCTAATACCGAGAGCTTGGGATAGTGAACAATTTCCACAGGAGTGGAAAAGGGGGATGATCATTAAGCTTCCAAAGAAGGGTAACTTGATGGAGTGCGGTAACTGGAGAGGTATATGTGTTCTTTCAGCTGTAGCCAAAATAATAGCTAGAATAATTTTAGAACGAATTAAAGAATATTTAGATTCAACTCTCGATGTCGAACAGGCAGGCTTTCGCGCTGGATCCTCCTGCATCGACCACATAAACACCTTACGGATCATTATCGAGCAATGCGTTGAGTATAGGTCTCCGCTACATTTAATGTTTATCGACTTCGAGAAAGCTTTCGACAGATTGAATCGAGATGCTATCTGGTTGGCTTTGCGCAGGAGAGGCATTCCAGAAAAACTTAAAGCTATTATCAAGGCTACATACGAGGGCACGTCGTGCACAATGGTAAGGTGTCGGAGGATTTTGAAGTCCAAAGTGGAGTACGTCAAGAGTGCATGCTATCCCCACTATTGTTCTTGGTGGTTATGAGCGATGTACTCCGTGCAGCATTAACGGAAGCTAATTATGGAATTCGTTGGACGATGACATCTCACCTTAAACATCTAGATTACGCTGACGATGATTGTCTACTTTCAGATCGGATAATGGATCTTCATTTGATGGCCCAAAATCTAGAAGCTGAGGCAAACAAAGTGGGGCTAAAAATAAACACAGCCAAAACAAAAGCCCTGAGCACTTCTAATACCCGCGCTTAACTTAACATTGCCGGACAGGAAGTCGAGAAAGTTCATAACTTTCTATATTTAGGAAGTGTCGTCTCGGCTAATCGCGGTGGCGCCGAACAGGATGTGTGCAGCAGAATCGGAAAGGCAAAAGCTGCTTTCGGAATGCTGTGCAAAATCTGTAGAAGCAATGTTATCAGCTTAAGAACCAAGCTACGACTGTTCCGCTTCAACGTAGAATCAGTGCTGCTTTATGGGTGCAGTACCTGGAAGGTGGACACCATTAACACACGCAAGCTGCAAGTCTTCGTAAACAAATGCTTAAGAATCAACTTGAGGATTTTTTGGCCGAACCACATCTCCAACGAACAACTTTATCTGAGAACGGGCCAAGAACCTATAAGCATTACTATACGAAGAAGAAAGTGGCAATGGATTGAACACACCCTACGGCGCGAAGACAACTCGATTGCGAAATACGCCATGCAGTGGAATCCGCTCACCCAGGCAGGCAGAATAGCGGGACGCCCTAGGCAAACGTGGCGCAGAACAGTTGAGGAGGAATCGAGCTCTTTAGGAATGAGTTGGAGGCAGCTCAAACGCGTTGCAGAACTTCGAACACGATGGCGCGCAGGCGTGGTTGACCCCCGAGGGGTTAAAGGATCTAAGTAAGTAAGTAATTGTTCGCCCGGCAATCAGTAACAAGAAACAGGAATAAAAAAACAGATGAAAAAAGAAAGGACAAAGTCTCCCATTCAATTGGTGCTTCTAAGCACCGATTGACAAAGCATATCGGACCATTAGTCCGCATATGCCAGTTAAATATCGAAGGCATTAGTAGGTCCAAAAGCGAATACCTAGATATCGAAGATCCTGAGATATAATGATATTGACGTAGCCGTTATCTAAGAGACGCATGGTGCAACAGAAAATAGCCTAAAAACCAGAGGAACGATTCCAGGATACCTACTCGCTGATTGGCGCAACCTACCATCACGCATATGAAACAACCACGTTTGTCCGAGACAAACTCTCTAATGTGAAGACAATATATATTGTAGCATCGACTTAAACACTGTGTTCCAAACTGTAAATAACGTCATCTATTCGCCAAACCTGCTAGCGGCAAATATTCGCACCATATTTCACCAATTCATCAATACACCTCTAGCGACATCTAGCATGTTCCAGAACTTCTTGCATTTTGTGTAAATACACCAACCACAACCACTGTCGACACAGTTGTTAATAAAGTATATACAGCAATTAAAAGAGAGACTCGACCAGTGGTGAAAATAAGCGACACTATGATTGAAAGAAATCTGTTGGGACAGTTTGATTTGAAATAAATAAAGGATAAAGTGATTTGAATTGAACTGTCAACTGATCATCACTTAGTGCTGTGCAAATTGTATCTTAGCGAGAGAGTGCCTCCCCTATCAAAGCGTAAACCAAGGATGGTTACATGCATACGATGGGAGAGTTACAGGATGAGATACGGGAGACATTTGCGCGGCAAATGTCTGAAAGGTTTGAACGAATTCCAACTGTTCCATCAAATGTAGAGGAAGAATCGCAGCTGTTTTCAACAGCGGTTATTGCCTCTGCGGGAGATGTTTGTGGAGTGAAGCGGCTTGGTGTGGCGGCTGGTGGTGAGAAAAGAACTGCTTGGTTTAAAACGCCCGGAGTTCAAGAAGCCACCAGAGAAAAGAAGAGAGCCTTTAAGGTGTGGATTCACTTGGGGAACTCCGATTCTTGAAATCGGTACACTGAGGCGCGAAGAACTTGCAAATTAGCTGTGAAAACAGCGAAAGAACAGTCTTGGAAGGAGTTTGGCGAGAAATTAGAACGTGACCACAGATCTGCAAATAAGATGTTCTGGCAGACCATCCGCCGACCCCGAGGAGAAAAGTTGAATATCGTTGAAGGAGTCAAATCCAAAGACGGTAGACTTCTTTCCAATGAGGAGGACATCTTACGCAGATGGAGCGAGCACTTTTCAGAATGGCTCAAACCCGAACAGGGCACCGAAGATGACAGACCTATGGTCTAGAGTAGGGCGGAAAGTAGTCCTATAGTAGAGGAAGTAACATTGGCGATCAAAGCGCTAAAAGTTGGCAAATCTGCTGGTGTGGATGAAATTCGGCCAGAAATGCTCAAGGCTTTAGGTAAAGAGGGAGTGCAATGGCTCTCGCGTGTCATTAAAGTGGCCTGGGAATGCGGTGAAACACCTGGTGATTGGCAAATGGGGGTAATAGTTCCTCTTTTTAAAGAAGGGGCCAAAAGAGATTGCGCCAACTATAGGCGTATATCCCTTTTAAGTCTCCCTGGAAAAGTCTTCGCTAATGTGCTAGAAACGCGTTCCAGAGCAGCAGGACAGTTTGGGGGATGAGCAGTGCGGTTTTCGTCCCGGTAGAAGCACAATCGACCAGTTGTTCACTCTCAGAATGGTTCTTAAGAAGGCCTGGGAGTGTGCTAAACCTGTCTACACTTGTTTTGTGGATTTTGAAAAAGCATATGATAATGTTCCTCGAGGCAAGGGATTAATGGTTTCCTGTTAAGGGCGATTCAGTCGTTATATGCAAACTGTAGAAGCTGTGTTCGTATAAACGGTGTCATATCAATACCTTTCACTGTGGGCGTTGGACTCCGCCAAGGGTGCGTTTTGTCACCTCTCCTCTTCATAGTATATGGTATATGGATTGGATATTGCAACGCAGTCGTGGCGGGGAATGTTTCAAAGTGGGAGACCTAAGGATTAGTCATCTGCTCTTTGGGAATGATTTGGTCATCCTTGGGTCCTCTCAAACCGAACTTCAGTGCGCACTCGAAAGGTTTGTAGCCGTTTGTGATGATGCTGGAATGAAGATCAACGTGAACAAATCGGAAGTAATGGTCGTTTCCAAAAAACCCATTCAGTGCACTCTGCATGTTAATGGAGTCCCACTGAAGCAGGTGGATAAGTTTAAGTACCTCGGGGTTTTATTCACGAGTGATGGGAGGAGCAATGCCGAGTTATCCTGTAGAATTGGTCAGGCTGGATCAATTTTGAGAGAGCTCGGCCAATCTGTTATAAGGAAGGCCGAACTTAGTGTTCAAGCTAAGCTATCGGTTTTTAACTCTGCGTATGTTCCAACTCTCACCTATGGTCATGAAATTTGAGTAGTGACCGAAAGAATAAGATCGCGGATACAAGCTGCCGAAATGAGGTTCCTTCGCGGTGTTGCTGGAATAACTCGTAGGGATCGAGTGCGCAGCATAAGAGTACGCGAGGCGCCCAATGTTGAGCAGCTACTTCTCCGAACGGAACGATCTATGCTTTGATGGTTTGGTCACGTAGTGCGTATGCCCCAAAACAGACTTCCAAGACGTACTATGGTTGCCGTGCCATCAAGTAGGCGACTCCGCAGAAGGCCTAGAAATAGATGGTTGGATCAAGTCCAACATCTCCCCTGGAGCCGTCTAGGGATTCCTCCTGATGAATTGGGGTCAATGACGGAGGATCGAGAGGGATGGAGGGTCCACCTGAGCATCCTACCCCCGCAACCCTCATGAAGGATTAGCGGTCCATTAAAAATGTATGTACATATGCGTGTATTAATACAAGTTCAACTTGTTAATTCCATATCTCGACCGCGTTGGAATTTTTGCAAAGCCAACTGGGCAGAGTTCTCTAAGCAGCTGGACAGTTGTATTCGATTCATCCCTCCAGAAGTATCCAACTATGAATGCTCCAATGAGCTGGTCGTAGCTATTGCTAAAATACATAATCACGTAGATATAGAAAGGAGTATATCCCTGGATGGAGCGCTGGAACTACACGCCTATATAAAATCTTTGAGGAAAGCAGCGACACCGAAATTGCTGATGAGTTACTAATGTCCTGCATTAGACAAAAGCCGGCTCAACAAGTGCCAAACTGCGTAGGAAGACCTGAATTTTACTCACTCAAGTCGTAAAGCATGGAGCTTGCTCAGCTAGCGTGAGAACCCCAGCTATTTATACCAACGATCTCGCAAACCGCATACTGAAAATTTCTAGATCACCAGCAGACAAAGAGCACACCATCAGAGTCAAACGTGATCTTAAAACTCTAAAACAGAAATGACCAGAGACAACGGCGTATTCAAGGCCAGTCACACCAGGAGAAATATCAACTGCCTTGGCGTCGGTGAAAACGGGTAAAGCAGCAAGTTCCAACAATATTTACCCTGAATTTCTAAAACGGGTTTAATACTCAATGATAACTGGCGTCGCCAAAATTATAGAGACGGAACTATGACAATGTCTCCATTTGGTGTTGTGTTGAAGACGGCAATTAAGAGATTGTAGGAGCTCTCCTTTTCGTCCTCATTCGAGTCATTCGTTGAGGCCTAAAGCTGTATGATGGTGACGTATCGTACTCTAGTACGGAATCTGGTAAGGAAATTAGGCCCTTGTGTGCTGTTGTTGTTAACAGTACTCCGACTCCATATTCCCGCGGACTTCCGGATGGTCTTCCAGAATAGAGTAGTACAGTGTTACGCGTTGGGGACTGGTACTCGCCCGTTTCTAACCATCTGATTTCACTTACCCCCCAAAATGTCCTGCCTATATCGCATGAATTCTTTTTTCAATTGAAGAAATCTGGTATTGTAGAGACCTTCGCTTCCCGAGTTGAGGAGCGTCTTTACATTCCAGAAACCTGTCTTTGTCCGGGTACAATAACTAAAAGTCGTCAACATGTGGTCATTCCTTATCCGAGGCATAGTGTCGGTTTCTGTAGCGGGGAAATGTTTGCTAACGCAGGTTTCTGGCCCACGTTACCCGCCCTTGCAATTTTAGCTTACACGTATAAGCGTTTATACGTATAGTTGCCCAGGGACCACCACTAGAAGGTAAAGCAAACACTTCATCACGAACTTGATTGTTGCGCTTGGCCCAAGCCAAGTTTTGAGTTTCCTGATCAATCGCAATGCAGATCCCCGAAACCACAAACCCCATAGCTAGATACATATATTGCAACCTACGCCGCCGATTGCAGATGAGTTTGAAAGCATTTAACGGTTACTATGTTTAAACTAACAATTACGAATGGAGTGCTAACAATTCTTATAAAAATGCAATACCACGAGCCTTATTATCAGACAGGATGCTAGAAAGGAAAACTCTGAGTAGAAGAATACACACATTCTTACGATGTCTTACGAAAGTCACTCATCAACTCCAACTATTAAAATAAACTCAGTAAATTTAAGTAGTCATAAAATTTATTGATTGGATGTGATGTGAATAGCCGATGTAGACATAGGAGAAGACGTAGGTATACGAAATCTATTAAAATATCTTTTGTTTTTATTCTCCTCTGATTTTATAGATTTACATCAATTAAATTGCAGATATATGAACCGTTAACTTACTGCAAACAATTTGAGAGTCTTAAATCTTCTCATAAGCATCAGTTGCAATAATAAACAACCGACCCATGACTCCTACACTAGACGTATCCTTTCACTTGATTTCCAACCACCAACCACTAAAAGCATTCTTCCTCTGTTCAGTTGAAACATTTATCGAATGCACAGTTCAATTCTATTAACTGATCAACAACGAACGCATTACGGCAGATCATTTTCAAATTTATGACCATCCGACTGAAAACGGCAATCCCCGAAGAGCATCTCCGAAAAATCTCGGTCAGAAATTCCTTGTTTTCGAAATAAGTAAACACTGAGTCACCCTCGGCGAGATCAGGAAGCACACAATATCAGGAGCCCTGTGATTCCCAAGCCGGTTTCCAGATGCAGATGACAACCGTGGCTGATGCTGCAAGCATAACAAGACGTACGCCCGATAGATTCATTTCAAATGCAACAAACGATGACTAAAGCGACACCTCTTCACACACTCTGGCGTCGCAACCGCGCCGCGTCAGTTCCTCACATATTTGCCCATCAAGTTTGCATTTGACAAATACGCGAACTTTTAAGATTGTGTGTAAATATTTTTATTTATTTCTTATTTCGCACGATTAATCATCATCTTCTCCCTCTCGTGTGTGTGGTTCAGAGTCTGTTTTAATTTATCCGCGCTTTGTCTGCTTCGGGAGGCTTCGCGTGGAACAAAAACATCAGATTGTTGTTGTTTGGATTGGGTGTTTTGTTGGACGCGGTCTATGGGTCAGTGAGCCTAGTTGAGAGTTAGTCAAGGCTTGTAGGTCTTAAACAATATTTGCAAAGTGTCACTTTCTAAGTGCAATTAGTTGAAAAAAAATAAAATCGGAAAGCTTACATAACCACGTCGAACATTTAATCATCTGAGGAATGAGTAATTTGAATTTTTTAGCATGACTCAGGCTTGTGAGGCACGACCACAGAGTGCTCTCTCTCTTGACCGGTCTAAGAGGTCCAAGATAAATTTCGTTCTTTGAAATTATAATTGAATGGAAGGAGTAATTTTTGTTTTATTTTGTTTATTCTATCAAAGCAAAGAGCCTTGACTTAGCATTTGATAATAGCACTCGTCCATGCGTCAACACTTGTATAGGAAACAGCAATTTATTTGTTTAGCGAGCGAGTTTTATGCAAAGTCTTTGTTTTTTTTGTATTGCAAAGTGGAAGTTAATTTAATTGAAGTTAATTAGGTAGGGTACAAGTATTTTCAGAATGATAAATGCCACATCTTATTCAAATGGGATTAAAAACAGGTCTCAATGATGTGCATTCCAACATCAATTTGTCTTGAGATAAGAGGTGGAAGAACTCTCGTCAAGAGAGCCATCTTTAGGGTTGAGTAGTATATACATATAAGTAAAGTCTCTTCGAAAAATGGTAAGATGTTGCTCTAAGTTCTTTAGTATGTTTACTATGTGATTAGCCATGTTTCTCTGATAAATAGTTCCTCTATAATAAATTCAAGGCGAACTAACGAATTGCATTATTTTCCTTTCCTATGATTCGCTAGATGAGAGGAGTAACATCTCTTTGAGGCTACTGGGGAAGATAGAATATAGAAACCAAATTACGCCTTGGTCTCAGTCTTAGCATTGACAACACCGTTTTTTTGTGGCACCAATGGAAGTGACCATCTTCTAAAGACACTACTAGCCCCGGCTACCAGCATGCACGATTCTCAAACCTGAATAATCAATACCAGTTATACGGTTACGTACTAACCAACACCCTACATACGAGTACTTCTACTACTCTCCCTGCGGGACTACCCTTAGGTATTACCTCGTAAACCTGGTTAGCCTTTTAGGCTCTACTCTGCTCTTCGCCGTATGCTATTCTCGAGTCTTCTACTGTATGAGAATATTCGTTTCATTTCTATTCTTTGGTGCTCGATTCTCCTGAGCTTGGCCTGGTGACATATCCATTCACTTTATGTCAGGTCTCTTCCGACTGTATCATATCTCCAATGAGCTGTCTGTTATCCGCAAAGTTTGTACCTTTGGGTATAAAGTGTGGACAGTGGAACATCATGTTTTCTACGTCTCCTTCCTGGCTATCGCAGTATGGGCAAAATGATGGGATGGCGTGTCCGAATCTGTGCCTGTACGTTCTGTATCCTCTGTAACCAGATAGGAACTGTGTGTTATTACATACATATGTAGTTCATTGAGATCTCCCTTTCTTCTGCTTTAAAAGCTCCTTTATGCTGTCGACTCGCGAGTTTCCTATTGTAAGAATATACTCGTTTCATTTCGCCCGCCAGGATATCGATGAGCACCATGCCAGCTACGACACATGACGCTTCCTCTGACACTGTTCTGTAGGCGCTGTCATTAAAGAACTGAGTTTATAGATAGTTGATAGTTTCCATCGGAATTTTTTTTGTTGCCATAGCTTCAGCCCGCTCTAGGGATACGTATAGTAATGCTGATCTATAGGACTCTGCGAATATATTTGGGTCCACTGGCGATTGACAGTACCCTTGCTAACGATTATTGTAGTATCGACGCTCGTTTTTCCTACATACTCTAGGTATGTAGGCTTAAAATTCAGCCTATTGTCTATCATTACCACTATGATATTGATTGCGTATTTAGATTTAATCACTAGGTGTCCTATGTGCACCTTCATATATTCTAGAGCTTTGCGGCTAGTGATCAGAACTGCTTCCTCCTTCTGCTCCACTAAATCAAAGCCTGCTGTCTCCGGGCAGGTTTTCGTTTTGGAGATCGCTTCGCTTGTTGTTGATTCTACTTCATGAACGTGTTTCGCAACGGTAACAAAGCGATATCGCCCGCGAGGTCTATGACTTTTGTTCTTGACGACAACCTGAGCACATTGTCATACATGATGTTCCATAGAAGTGGATCTATAGTCCAAGGGGCTCCTGGAGTTCATTAAAGTCTCTTGTTGTGTACAAGATGGATGCATACCCAGTGCAGTCGCTCAGTCCTTCAATTATTGTGTCGATGACATCCTTCTCATCTATTGTTGCATGCCCCGATCTCTTTCATGCAGAGCATCTAACTGATGACGCTTTCTCCCCTCATACGGTGTCTTTTCTGCAACTTGTACACGTCATTTGTCGCGACGTGACGTTGAAACTGTTTGAGTAGAGCACTCCTCAATTCCCCGAAGGAAGCAGCAGAGGAAGTTCGAAATATAGCTCCTGTTCCTGTTAGCAATCACCGGATGTACTTAAAATGGTCTGTACAATGGCTCAGCCTTAGGGCGTTTTCAAAGTCACTGATCCATTTTTCGATGGACTATGCGTCATCTCCAAACTATTTCGGAACAATTGACTTCACATCGGAAAAGGCGAGCTGCTGCAGTCCCGTTATGGAAGAGTCTTCCAGAGCCCTAAGCTTCTGGCACAGCAATAAGGCTTTCTTCCTTTTCTCCACCCTTATAATGATGTTATTGAGATTCTCTTCTCCTTCGTCAATCATGGCACTAACACTAGCATCGTTCGGGGCAGCAGAGACATCATCCCGCACTGTAGCTCCAACATATCCATCATCCATGCCGGCGGTATTCTCCATTTCCTGGGCTGGTACACTAATAAGCGACGGTCCACTGTCTTCCGCAGCTGCTGGCAAGCTACACAATTCGCTTGGTGGTCGCGAGTATGAAAATCTCGCGTCATCTAAGGCACGAGTCAAATCTGTGCGTGTCCTTCTTTTATTCATCTTTACCCACCTTATTTATAAACGACTTTTCAAACAACGTTTTATTTATTTTCCAATAATTCCTTTCGATTGGTCAAAGTGCTGCCAGTCCAGAACGAATCCAGAAAAAGAAACACGCCCAGAGGTCATCCAGCCATCCAAAACGCCAATATGGAGACTTCCGACATTACCAACTTCATAACCAACTTCACGCTATAAGGCTGTGCTCTACAATAATCAGTATAAGGCTGCGTTCAGTAATATTACCGACTCTACATAACTTTACTTCCTATTCCTAAAGTAGCTTGGTACTACCTTGAGGATATAGCCTGTCCTATCTTGCCTGTCCAACTTGCTGAATCTAAAGAATTTTTTCATTTTATTCATTTTTTTATGAATTTAAAGCATTCATTTAAAGATGTCAAATCTAGTGTAACTACCGGATATTACTCCTTTGTCCCCCACCCGCATTTTCTTACATGAATAGCTGCAGCAAGAATATCTCCCACAATTTCTATGACGTCTACTGTGAATTGGGCTTTTCGGAACCCAAACTGGCATTCTAAGAGAGCGCCTCTTTCCTCGGCTATTGGTAGCAACCTATTACAATCGCATGAATGGAATGGACCTACAGCGTACCGTATCCGAAGCGCATTTTTGTTTTTGAGAACCTTTCTCATGACAACAAATACTCTCGGCTGCTTGTCAAGCGTTCACGAGAGGTGGGACCGTGAAAAAAACTTGTTGGTATTTTCTGCGATTCCAACATGAACCTCACGCGCAGTAATCCGACGCACTGACGCTACTGCGCCAACACTTCCCCAAGTGATAGTAGTATTAATTTCATACACAAATGTTTTTTGCTCAACCCGTACACCTGCTCTTTGAAATGAAACACGCTGCGAATTTTTGCGCAGAAAGTACGGGAACATACCTACAAACTATGAAACTACGAACAAGTGAAAAACGACATGCATGCCTAATGCTTCCATCTATCCTTCTTTCGCGGGATACTCCTTTTTTTCAGCTCCCGAGAACCTATCCCGCGAAAATTTTCTAAATCCTTTTTTTCATGCTAAATTCCTAACGTGTATAATATTTTGAATTTGATATGTGTCGAACATTAGACTCTTAGACTGTACGATGACAGCAGGCGTATATTATACACGTTCACAGCGAACGAGTAAAGGCTGAATTATAATAGTCGGAAGCAATCGGAAGCTAATGTCATAATTCAGCGTTAAGTTTCTTTAATAAATAAAAACGATACAAGTGTAAAACCCCCTAAAGCGAGGTAAACAACTAAAGTTAAGTAGCAACCAATGCTTACAAAACCAACCAATAAAATCGTTAAGTTTCCTTCAGTACTGTTAATTGCAAAAGTAGCCCTTAATAGGCGTATGTGTTCGGAAGCAATTGAGTGGTTCCATGGCGATTCATAGCTGTGCAACTGTCAAATTTCCGTATGAAAGAGAAAGAGAGAATTGGTTCGGTCGAAAGAATCTCGAAACCGAAAGGAAAATGCATCTTCAACGCAAAAGTTCGCGGCAGTTGATACATTGAAAGCGATTCTCAAGGTGAAATGCAATTTGACATTTTCATGAGTAGAGTTCTACCACTTTTTGAAACGAAGCCAGATTTACTCCTCCAAATTGCTAAAAAGGAGAAATATTCGACCAAAACTGATGCCAATGCGAGTGCGATTGACGTTGAAGAGGACGAAGTTGTAACAATGATAGTTGGTATATTTTTGACGAATAAAATATGAATTTGTGGCAGACATTTCTTTATATTTGATATCCTTTTATAATCCTTTTTTTTTATTTCGATATCCCGCGAAATTGCCGAATTTAGTGGAGTTTTCCTTTTTTCGGCCAAAAAAAGGTGGTAAGTTTGCATACCCCAAATAATTTTGAAGATTTGGGGGACGAAAATTTTTTTAAAAAGAGAGAAATCTGTGACTGTCCACTTTTGTATGGCCTCTACTGTCGCTCATGTGTTTTTGACATTCGCCCCCGTACAGCGTCTGCCAACTGACAGTTCTCCCTAATCAGTTGCCAGAAGAAAAAAACAAATTTTCCACTCCGTCGCTGTTTTTCTTGCTTTGTCGTCCCATAGCCGATTTCGTGAATATTATCACCCGCCGACTTGTAATTGATGTTCGTCCGTTATCAGTGGCTGCCTCTGAACACCAGATCAAAGCGTAAATGCGCTACAATCAGTCAATCCGCTACGTCTAGGCGAGGTAGCAGCTGAGTGTGCAGGGATGCAGTTGTAGGTCGACCAACAAAGGCCGTGTCGTGACGTGATGTTAAGCTAATTTGTCCTCCATTTGCGAGTAAGTACATAATCTTTGTGTGTTTAGTCAGCGCCGCCCAGCAAATGGCTTCGCTTACGCGAGAGAAAATCCTAAGATCCTGGTCGGGCGTCCCCGAGGTCGCTCTGATCAAGGAAGTTGCCACGAAGGGTGAGCATGTCGATCTGTGTATTGAGTATCTAGCTGGGAGAAAGCGCATCCCGGTGGACGAATGCAAACAGTTCTTCCACGACGTTGTGGACAACTATGTGGCACGATTGCTGGGCGAGAAGTTAGTCTGCAAGGCGGAGAACGTCCTCAAGAACGTGCACCGCAACGTAAAGTGCGTGTTCCTTCAGTACGGATTTGAGTGCCCCAACGAGGAGGTAAAGGAGGTCATCGTAGAGCACCTGAAGAAGAAAGATCCCGTCGATTTTGAGGTAGAAATGATGGAGCTCTACTTCTACTACTGCATCGCCCTGAAGATTAAGAGCGTCCCCGAACTGATGCAGGAGGCCGAAAACGAGGGCATTGGGCGCATGAGCTTAGAGAACTTCCTACACCTCTCGGAGGCGGCTCGAACTAAACTGATGGCTAAGCTCTATCTGATCAATCGAGACGCAAACTTATTGAGCCGGATCAAGAAGCAGGACTTCTGGGACTGCCTAGTGGAGTCGCAGAACTTCTTGGAGCTCATCAAGTGGTGCCATGACACGGAAGAGGTCAATGACTACTCCATGTGGACGGTGGAGATAGAAATGTATGAATACGCGGTCAACAAGCTGAAGAATCCCCCAGAGACTCTGAGAAATCTCTTTGCCCGCGAGGGATTCATCTTCGCCGATGAGAAGTACGACGTGCATTTGGCTCTTAGGAGGATATGCTCCTCGGAGAGCTTCAAAAAGAACCATGAAGTCATAGAAAAACTCCCAATAGGCCGACACATCCTCGACAGGCCAGCTCTCTATCCGATCTTGCTTCGCGATTTTGTCTCCACCCGGGAGCTGGAAGAAATCCGCGAATCCACAAACGACAAGGAGTTCCTCAACCTCATTCTTGCGTTAAAAACCCAAGACATCAAATCCAAAGAAGGATTCCACCAGATCTCCGTATCAGTACGCTCCTACCTCGAGAGCAAGAACGATAACTTCACCGACTCGTCGCTCTCCTTCGTAGAGTTTCTCATGAACGATGCCAACACTGTGTCTTCCCTGAACGCCTTTCTGCACTCCAACCAACTAACATACCTCACAGGCTTGGCAAAACGCTTGGAAACTACAACTCTAATCCCCTCGCAGTACGACTTTCTGAAACGCTTCAAAAGCCTCGACTTCAAAGAGATCTGCAAAGATTCTGGCGATCAGGAGGCGGCATCATTCTCAAATCCACATCTCTGTGAGAAGTTCTCCCGAAAATACCAACTAAACTTCCTGCACTACCTCAAGCAACAGAGAAGCTGTTATGCGGCGTATTACTTCTTCGTTGAGCACTTGAAGAGCTACTCCCAGCTCACCAAGGCGCAGTTGTTCACCTCAACTGAAACAGTAGCCGAACTGGCTCTGCAGAGCTCCACGAATCTCGATCAATTGGCGCACTGTGTTGCCTTCAGTGAGATGCTAGGATTTGATACCCAAAACTTGAGGAGTTTCTTGAAACTTTCGCGAATGCTGGGTGAGGAGGAGAATGGCAATCAGTTCTTTGGATTCGGAGATCTCTTGGTGAACTGTGAGCACCGGTTGGCGCAGGATCTTGAAACATTCCCCCTCAACGAATATCAGGCGCTGATGAGGATCGCAGAGTGCAATCAGTTCAAGAAGTGGCCCGAGGAGATTATAGAGAAGTACTGCAAGGCCAATGACTGGTGGAAGGTTCTCGTGCTCGTGCAATACTTTGACATCCCATTGGAACAGGTTAACAAAATCTCGCGGCTCTTTGCGAGTAGAGAAATCGGAGAGCATATGATTCGAGCTCTGTCGTATGAACCTACGGTGGAGAAGGTCAAGCGACGGCCAAGTGTATCAAGACAGAAGGCTAGATCGACTAAATATGACAATTTGGTAAGGTTCCTGTCATTTTCCTATACATACTTTGTAATATTTTCTTCCTGTAGCCCTCCACCACATCAGCTGAGACCATGACATCTTCGATTAGCTCCTCCAACGACCCGAATGCTCTCTTCAAAACTTCAAATCAAATTCGTTTTCTTCACGAGAGCGACACTCTTGACATATTCGCCATTGTGCTGCTGAGTTCCAACAGCATTCCAGAGGAGAAACTTCCCCCGGGACCAACAAAATTCCTCGAAGTGATTCAGGACAACCATTCATATTCGACTTCCATCAACTTGATGAAGGGTTCCATCAAGTATAACCTTCCAATTCTGTCCCTTCTGTCGGCCACAGTGTCCTCTGCGAATGTCGACTGGAATTGGTTGGTCTGGTTAGCTGTATCCACCGACTTTTGGCCCAAAGCATTAGAGATTCTAGCGAAGGCCATCAATGACGTTGCCTGGGCGCTGATAGAGCACTGCGTTTGCGAGGGATTCGTTCAAACACTGAGCCATAGCTTTGGTGTTTTCTATAAGGTAAGGATCATGTAGTATCTATATTAGTTTATATGAACCACCCTCTTTGCAGGACACCCCCATTGCGCACTTGACGAAATTCCTTCAAGAAACCAATCATCACCGCTTCAGTGAAGACGTTCTCAATGAATTGCGCTTGTTCCTCCTCGCATGGAGCAACGACGACATCTACTTTCCTCTTTCAGAGAACCTAAGGAAAGACCAACTAATGTTCCAAAGCATGAAGCTACTGATGCTTCACCTGCGAGAGAACTTCAGCTCCAGATTCTATCAGCATAAGCTACTTTCAATCGTCTGCCAATCTGGCATCAGCGACATCAGCAACATTGTAGACTTCTGCCTTCTGAAGCAAACATTTGCGATAATCCGTCCCATTCCATCGATCGAAATCGATTTTCTCAATCTCCTCGAAAAGGACAACATGGAGTACGAGAATGTCCTCTCAGTACTGCTCGATTGCAAGCTGTACGATGAAGCCATCAATCTTTCATCCCTGTTGGATCTCCCTATCTGTGATATTGTCTACGCCAAATGGATCTCTGAAGTCGAATCGGTTAAATCCGAAGATCTCGACTTCCACCAGTATGAAGAGGAAATTCGTCATCACAGCCTTCCACCAGAGATTCTGGTGAATTTCTTCCTCTATTCCGCTGGGCGCCTATCTCAGCCGTGTCCCAGAAAGTACATGCTTCTGAAGAAAGCCCTCGATGTAATTAAAAAGAATCATCTATTTCCAAATGAATCCTTTGACAGAGATCAGATCGAGTACGAGATGATACTGTGTTATTTGCAAATTCCAGAGGAGGATGTGGACAAGATAGACATCTACTACTCCGAGTATTATGAGGAGATCATGTTGAAGGAGAGGTGTGTGCTCTACAAGTCCTTCATGGAGTTGAAAGAGCTGGCTGGCATTGAAGATCTCACAACAAGTCTGAAGACAGAGCTCTCTGAGAAGATGAAACTGCGTTTGGCAATTTTGCTGAATAGACTGCTGGATGAAGGGGATATCGTAGAGGCCTTGAGATTGCAGGCCTTATTTGAGTACAGACCGATTGATTTGCACTTTATTGTCTTCTGCATGGCGCTGGCTGAAGGACTCAGTACTATGCAGAATATGTCACCAGAGGAGCGGCAGATGTTGAGTGATATTGAGAAGAGCTCGTTTGCGAATTTCAACAAGAGGACCCTTGGAACCTTGAGAACAAGTGGTCATTATACCATACGCACTATGTGGAATGCAAATTTAAATCAATTTTTCTTTGCAGGTCAGGGTTCCCCTCCAAAATGGAGTGACCTATCAGACAGTAGTTCTACAATGGAGTTATTGGAATTCGAGGAAATTCCTCCAAAAGAGAAACTGGACACACTGAATGCCATTCAGGGTATCGCTTCGAAACTGAAGTTTGGGGTGAACCTAGGCAAACGAATCGTTATGACATATCGAGCAGCAATGTATCTGGAAAAAGAGTATATCGATGTGTTGCGGACGAAGGATAATGCTGTTCTCCTGAAGAAGGCCACCAAGGAGGAGTGCTTGCACAAGTTGCTTGTCGTCAGTGACATTTTTACGTCGACACAGATGACTCCAATAGAGGTTAGTTGGTGCCTTTTCTTATTTTGATTTTTTAATACTCAGTTTCGCCGGAAAGGTTAATTTTTCAAAAGATAGGCCTTTCAAAGGTGAAAAGCGAGTGGCAAGGGTGTTGTGGATAGTCGGTTTGGGTGCTTGAATGTAGGTCTATGAGATCGAATACAACTTTCTTTTTCCACTGGCTAGAGTTGCGAGTTATATGATTTTCCTTCTCTCTTCCCAGTGCAGTGCGCAAATGTTTATCCTGATTTGCTTGTCTGCTAAAAGTGCTTTACATGTTAAGAGGTGAAGTTCGTTAATTACTTGTTTTGAGTTGCAGATAGACCCTGTTTAGACGTAAAATGATGAGTGCGCACTATAGTTTTTGGGTGAGGGAGAGATAGCCACCTCACTCTTCTCACCAAAAACTAAATGACATAGCTCACTCATCAGTTAACGTCTCGGCTGCACGGGAGCATTTCCGAGTACGCCTGGCTCTGCTCTAGACGCTTTGCTGAACTTACCTCCCCTCGATACTTATACCAAGGGTTGCACTATCAAATCCATCCATCGTCTTAGGCGGGGCGGTTTTTGGTATACTCCACACTGGAATTTTGATGAACTTGCGCGTCACTTATCTTACGACTCCGGTCTTATGGTTATGCCGTCTGACGCAATGACACCAGAACTTCAGCTGATGCGCAAATTCAGAGTCGACTTTCCTTGTGTTCAGGACTGGCTTCGGCCAGAGTCTCAGCCAGGAATGGAATGCAGTCGTATTTTCAAGGACGGTTCCAAAACCAATCAAGGGTCTAGTTCTGTTGTCTTCGTGGAAGTCGACAACATTCGACTTCTTTTCTCGTTAGGCAAATATTCGTCTGTTTTCCAAGCGGAAACTTATGCAATCCTAATAGCCATGAACTATGTTGTAAACGAAGGGCCTTAGCATCCAAAATAGTTCGTAAAACCAAAAACTCTTTTAACTCGGTCGCAAGGCTCAATTCTCTGTCTCATATCTGGGTCCCAGGTCACACGGTGGTCTTGGGGAACGAGATCTCCGATGATATTGCTAGACAAGGCTCAGAGGATGTTTTCTCAGATCCCGAGAACGCGTTGGGTCTCCCTGCGTCCTGGGTTAGGGCTTCCATTGACGATTGGGTCTATCACGAGCACAATTGTGTGTGGCATGACTCTTCAGGGTGCAGGTTGACTAACGTATGCTCCTGGACGTCTGTAAGAAATCAGCGGTATTCTTGCTGTCTCTCAGCGGAAAAGACTGTAGACAACGTATTGGTGTCTTGACAGGCTACTTTGCTTTCGCCAAGTACCTTAACGTGCTGGGATTGAGTGACACTACAATCTGCGACGCTTGTCGAGAGATCGACGACACCGCGGAACAAAAAATATTTGGCGCAACAGCTCTTTAAAGTGCAAGGGCCTAGCTTCTCGCAACCACTCATGTTGTGTGCGTTATATTTTTCACACGAATGGAAGGGACCTACAGTTCAATGCCGAATCCGAATGGCGATTTGAGAAGCTTTTTCGTGACAACAATACTCTCGGATGTTTGCCAGACGCTCGCGAGAGGTGGGACCGTGAAAAAACTTTTTTGGTATTTTCTGGGATTCGAACTTGGAACCTCATGCGTAGTGATCCGACACACTAACCACTTACGCCACGGCGCCCACGGAACATTATCTCTGTGAGTGTCCGGCCTTTGCTCGTATCAGGTGGTAGATCATCGGTGCTGATACTGTAAACATCACTGAAGTGCTTGCTGGGATTTCTTATAAAGATAAGGAAGTTCCAATAAAATGTATAAATCAGGGTTTGCTCTCTGGTAGTACAATGGGCCAGTTGCGTCTGAGTGCTACAGTCGAGCATTTCCTATCCCGACAAAAAAAAAAGTTGACGTCTAAACAGGGTCAAGGTATCTTCTACTTCTTCTTCTTCCTTTTATCAGCGAGGTTATGATCCGAAACAAGGGATCATAACCCTCCCACTTCACCGCATTTCTACTGATCCGCCTGTGTGGTTCGCCGGTCAAGGTATCTTCTACTATTGTCAGTATCTTAAGTGTTGAGAGATGAAGCTGATCGTGACCTGAAATGCGTTACTGCTTAATGTCTTGGTTTCCGAGTTCTTTAATGTTTTCCCGGCAACCGACGTCTAATGTTCCTTTTGGTTCGTCTTGTCAATAGTTTGTGTGGTAAGTGCTTTTTACTCGGTGTAATGGTGACTCTTTCCTCGTTGTTGATGTTGATCTAGTGGCTTTCTTAGCTAGCATATCTGCGGTTTCGTTCCCGGCTAAACCTATGTGTGATGGTATCCATTGGAGGACTACTGTTATTCTTTGTAATTTTATGAAGCTAAGCTTTTGTTTGATGCGTACCAACCTTTTTTCGGTATGAATGGGTTGTAGTTATATTTCGGAACAGATAATTCAATCAATGCAAGTTGAGAGCACGATACGATGAATAAAGTGTCAATCGCCGAGAAACAACAGTGGAAATAGGAGTATTTGAGAGTTAGAGTGGAAAAACGTATGCTGTTAGGAAAATAATCCTACTTTTTAGTTTATTCAGGTTTGTAATGGACCTACCTCACATTCCAAATTCCACACTGTACATAAACAAACTGATAACACTGGCTATTCAAAACAACATAGCTCATTACACTATGACACACTTCAGTCAGTTCATTGCACTGCGACCGTGAACAAAATTAAGAATTACACACCGCAGGTTTTCCCAATACGAATTTACGCCAATTATCACCGTTCAAGTGATAATACTTGTTGATTTCGTTGAGATTTGTTTTTAGTACGAAAATATACAACTAAGAAACTACATTTAAATTGAATTGGTCCAAACAGAGCTTAATTCTAGAAGTTTCACATGGGTTTAGGATATTTAGCTCTGAACCTTTCATGTATAATTCCTCTGCCTTCTCTAATGAACACCTTTATGAGAGAACGGGTCAGGAATAGGCAAATCAATCCCGGGATCCCGAATCCCGGTATGCGTCCACATATTTTATTTGTATTATGGTTTCTTCAGTGCTTATAGGTTCCATGAACTACGCATGCATGTAGTACAGTTATTGCGCATGCGCATACAAACTTAAAGTGTATGTTACAACTTCGAAGGCGTCATTACCACTTCCTGGACTCACGAAAACCTGTTTTTTAGAAAAGAAGAAAGTATTCAAGGAAAGGGGAACACTCTTTGAAAATCATGCAATACCTACAGTGATTGCGCAGCGCATGCAACTGGGAGTGGTTTCCACTGTCTAGACACATGAAAATATGTTAAAAGGAGAAAGAGAAACAAGTATTTTCGAACAAGACTGAGCGATGTTGCAAGTGCGTCATAAAAATACTGTACGAGAAACAAGTGTAGTTATGGTTTAGTTTCTATTGTGTTTGTGGTGTTCTCGCACGCGTTTTAAATAAAGTACTACTCCCTATAATTATTGTGTGATTTCAAAAATGTCAAGTGAAACTCATTTTACCAAGTATAAAAAAGATTGTGAATCTGACCCATCACCATCAGTTTGGCATCATTTTTACACATCAAAAGATGGAAAAGGTGCACAGTGTAAAAAATGTAAGGCTGTCCTGAAGACTTTGGGGCGCCGGCCGTGGCGTAAGTGGTTAGTGTGTCGGATCACTACGCATGAGGTTCCAAGTTGGAATCCCAGAAAACACCAAAAAGTTTTTTCACGGTCCCGCCTCTCGCGAGCGTCTGACAAACATCCGAGAGTATTATTGTCACGAAAAAGCTTCTCAAATCGCCGTTCGGATACGGCACTAAACTGTAGGTCCCTTCCATTCGTGTGAAAAATATAACGCACACAACATGAGTGGTTGCGAGAAGCTAGGCCCTGACACTTTCAAGAGCTGTTGCGCCAAATATTTGTTTTTTTTTTTTGTTGAAGACTTTGGGTGGTTCAACTAAAGGCTTACACACGCACTTTTTAGCCATCCATAAATCCAAAGTGGGAGGTGAACTGAGTATTGCTTCGACTAGTGGACAATCAAGAGAGAAGCAAACGGCAGGACCACCGGTTAAACGGAAAACGGAAAATGGATGATTTTATTCCTTTTGATTCATTTTAATAATAAAAAAAATGCAGAGCATAATAGTTACGCTGTTTTTTATTTAAAAAGATAAGGCACTTATAATTAATTTCTATATTTTTGTGAGCAATTATCGGAAGTTGATTTTTTTTGTTAAAAACATGACATCAATTTTTTGACCCGTGTATCGGTTTTTGGTTCGATTTCTTTGTTTTTTTTCCAAAAAAAAAAAATATTTTGTCGAATCCCGGGATACCCCGGGATCCCGGGATTCATTTTTCCAAATCCCGGAATCCCGGGATTGAGAATTAGCTTCGGGATTGAAATCCCTAGTCAGGAACCAATGGTACAACCATGCAATGACGTTTGATGTATACGAATGTTGTAGTTGAAATGTTGACAATCTGTGGCCAGGAAAATCCTGGATCGATTCTTACTTCAATGAATTGGAAGACCTTTGCGCCAGTCGCAATCTCAAACTGTCCTCAGAAAAATCCTCATTCACCTGTGAAGTGTGTAAAGGTTTACGCTCTACGCTTCATAATATTGACTTAAACTTTATTATTCTTATACAAAATTACATTACTCTAAAATTACTCAATTTAAAATATAAAATATGCGACCTGCTGCTATTGCTCTGCTGCTCTTGAACACCGATGAGAGAAGAAGGCAAAGTCGGAAACGAGAAGTTGAATACAACATGTCGTCTGACAGATGACAGCTGGGTCGCATTCCACGGTGGTGGTGCGTGGTGTTTTCGTTAAGTGCAGCGCTATTGTAGGGGAGAGTTCCTTATCAGACTCGTCCGTTACACGCCCTATTCACCACCTGGACCAAAGAGGTAAATCTACAACTCGATATTGAGATACATGGCTGGACGATCCCGACAACCAACCACCCAAAGATTATAGGAGTCACATTTGACAATATACTGACTTTCTTTAGTCATTCAAGAAATGTCAGTGAACGAGTCATGTCCAGGAATAAGGTCTTAAAATCCCTGGCCGGTAGCACATGGGGGAAAGACAAACAAACTCTTCTCACCACATATCAAGCAATTGGAAGATCGGTTTTCAACTATGCGGCACCAATCTGGACCCCACGCTACAGTGATACTCAATGGCATAAGCTCCAAACATGCCAGAATGCTGCTCTACGCATTACCACAGGCTGTCACCGTATGCCCCATGAAGATCACCTTCATCAGGAAACAAAGTTGCTCAAAGTCAAAGAGCATAACGAACTTCTATCGAAACAGTTCTTACTGGCGTGCAACCGTCCCGAACACCCCAACAAAGATCTACTCAGCCTCCCTACACCTCCGAGGTACATATATTCGATCTAACATCCGTTCATACCGTGAAGAGCTTAATAGGTTTATAACCCATACACCACTCGTCCCAGCGTGTCACATATTGGCTTTGAACTCTATCCACCAATATGCAGTCCGAACCGCGCTTGGTAACCGCCAGACTAACATCGTGCTAGGCGGCCGTCCTCCACCGATACATCATAGTGAAGAACGTCTCTCCAGACGTACCAGATCCACACTTGCCCAACTGCGATCCGGCTTGAGTTCTATGCTGAACGATTATATGCACCGCATACGCGACAATATCATTGATCAATGTCCGGACTGCGTCTCGTCGCCATATAGCACCGCCCATTTGTTCAGCTGTCAGTCGCACCCCACAACACTAGCACCAAGACCCATATGGACTCACCCAGTCGAAGCTGCCGCATTTGTGGACCTCGACCTTACTGATGACAACCCACCTACACCACCCTAACGTTTGAACCATACGAATCAACATAGTTGCTACAAAAACAACAACAACCATCCAACGACGGAAGTGGCAGTGGATTGATCGCGTTCCGAAAGGGTGACCGTTCCATAGAGAACCATTCTGTGCAATAAAAACAAAAATAACTCAGGATGGCAGAGCATCTGGCGGTCGAAGAGAACATGGCGCAGAACAGTCAAGAAGTAAGCACCGCAGTTGGGGAACATTTGGGCAGAATTCAGACACATTGCCAGAAACCGTTTCACGATGGCGCGTACAACGTTTGATTAGTTTCGCTTTGATTAAAGAAGTCTCGATGCCTCTTCTTGGTGTCAACGAGTACAGTTCTCAAGAAGCCCCGACAGTAGCACTTCTGTACAATGGCGAGTTGTTTTGAATAGATTACAAAACCCATACGCTCTTCCATTTACTGTTTGCTTAAATTTGTATTCTTTCATCCGTCCAACGTTCAACAAGAAATAACTGGGCATAGAATCAAGGATGAAAAACAATCTCAGACATTCGTTAAGACGTTCGTCTTCTTCCGAAGAGAAAAATTGACTTGCACCAACTATAATAGCTCACAATCTGTAAAGCGAAGAAAGTAGAGTACGTGCGAGAGCTAATACAGTTACCGACTTAAAAACTTCATCCAAGCAGGCATTACTGTTAACTCTAGTCGAGAAAGTTAACTGCTTGCTTTACCGCTTCCACTGACTATCAATTTTGCAGTTAGGCTTATACTTTGTTTATGGATAGCCAGGCTTGGTAGGTTGTTATGACTTCAGAACAAGGGTATAATAGAATCTCCTTTAAACCATGACCATTTTGGCTTCCTTTTTTTTTTTGTCTATTATACAACCCATGCTCGCGTGGCAACGACACTGCGACCTGAAAGATCTATTCTATCGGAGGGTTGGAGTTAATCTAAAAGACGTACTACCTCCCTTATGAAAGTGAGTATGTCTTTAGTAGCGGAGCATTTCAGTTCCACTGAAGTAAGTATCTCCTTGTGGAGAATACGTTTCCTTAACTAGTGTAGTGTCGGGCTTTCACAAAGAATGTGTTCGGAAGTTTCATCCTCCTCTAAACAGAACCGACAGTTCTTCTCTTGGCACAGGTTCATCTTGTTAAGGTGCTATCTCAGGTCGCAATGGTCAGTAAGAAAGCTCACAAGCTTCTTAATGCTTTCCTTATCTAAGTTAAGGATTTCCTTATAGTAGTAATGCTTGATTAATCGTTTGGATTGTCTTAGACCTGGCCCACTAGTCCAGTGGTCTAGACGAAGTTTGTTTTCCCTTGGCTTCCTTAAGGTTAGTGGAGTTTCTTTAACGAGCTATCAACATTCTAGAGACACGATTCCACTTCCCTTACAACCCACAAGAACGACATGAGCTATGCTAACCTTTTCTGATGTTTTCTCTAAAAATATTGAAGTATTTTCTGTAATCATATCATATGTTCCCGTTTTAGATTGCCGAACATCTTGCCTTTGAAATCTCCACCGCAGTCATTCGACCCCGTTTCTATATCTTCGAAGTGGAGCAACAACCGAAGAGTGCCAACCAACTCAAGAATAGCATCCTTTGGGGTTTCAATCTCGAACGTGAATACCACCTATTCCTGGAACTCTGTCCCAGTACAACACTCCTTGGCAATTGTCTTCTCGAATATTGCGATGCTCTAAAGACTTATAGAAAGTTCCAAGATGGCAAAGCCTATGAATCGACTGCTGTCTTCCAAAAACTCTCCGAAATCATTCGTTTGTATGGACTGCCACATGTACTCGCCGGAACCACTCAAGTTCTCTCGCACAAGAAGCAAAATCTTATCTACGTCGAGCTTCTCATCAAGGCACATCAATGCTTCGTCCACGAGTGTTCCATGGAAGGCATTGCGAACGTGCTAAACCGAGCTAAAGCTCTAAACACGATTTTGACTAATGCCAAGTCTTGGTCACTGATCGTTCGCATGCTGATTGGCATCGCTCGTTACCGAGAGATGTTCTACTGCTTTGATTCCCTGATTCGAAATGATCAATTCGAATCGCTGCTTGGACAGTTCGATGAAGATAAGACGGTCGGTTTGCGCCAGGCTATCTTGTCATACCTGCGGGAGTACTGTCCTGATAATAAAGACTATCTCCAGTTGGCATGCACACACTTCTCCATGTACAAGGAGCTAGCTGAGATGTGGGAAATGGAAGGGAAGGCTGCGATAGCTAAAGTTCTAGCCAACTCGCAGGTGGGAGATCCTACTGCTGGGCAGGCCAAAATATCATCACATGCATCACCAATTCCAAAGTTGAAATGTACCTCGGAGTTGACAGGACTGCTCAACCAGGCTTTGGAGTATTTTACACACGCAACCGAGAACTACCTGATGGACAACAAACTGCTGCTGGCTCAGAAAAGCGTCTCTATGGCAGAATTGGTGGCTATGCAGATCGATTTGGTGCACAAGGGGATGGCCAATGGTGTCTGCATTTCAGTGCTCAGTGTGCAGTCCAGGGAAGATTTCAGGGAACTTGTTCACTCTGAATTGAGGTGGGTATACTAAAAAAAAAAGAGGAAAAGTGAGTCGTGACATGCATATATTTTCAGGGTTCCCCAATCGATGATCCTAAGTCGAGCTTACTCCCAAGAGATCAACTGGTCTGAGGCTATTCTCTTCCAGTATGTCATTCTCGAAAGGAAGCCCTACCTTATAGAGTTCCAAAATCAAATGCCAATCAACGACACAATCATTGATAACGTCGTTAAAGGGTGAGTTCCGAATGGAAGGGGTTCTTCTAGTTTAGATTTTACATAGCTTTCATTCCAGCTTCCAATTGTATGCCCAAAGCAACACCACCACCAGACAAATGGAGGAGAATCTCTGTGCGCTGGTGGAGTTCGTGCAATCAGTAGCACTGAAGTACAAACTGGCGTCGCTGTTAAGCCTAAAGGGGACTGTCATGTCGCTATTGAATGAACAGACAATTTATTACCTGAAGGACACCAATTATGGTCGAAATGAGGCAAATATGCCGGAAGTATGACACAGCAGCTCGACTTTTGTTAACATTAACCGTAGATATCTAAGCAAAATTTATAGTATTTTATAAGCGATATGTGTAGTGTAATAGTTAATCCATTTTGTAATTGCAATACTTTTATAAATATACATGTTGTTATTCGTTAAAAGGAAATTTAATGGCGTTTGGTCAGTATTTCATAAAAGCGAACCCCACAGGCGGATCAGTAGAAATGTGGCGAAGTGGGAGGGTTATGATCCCTTGTTTTCGGATCATAACCTTGATAACCGAAATAGGAAGAAGGAGGTCAGTATTTCATGAAGACAGAAGACATAGGACTCTAATCTCCAAAATGATTCACCACTTGACTTTCAAGCAAAGTGGGGCAAAATGTTCCATACTGGGGGAAACAAGTATTGGTCGCCTTTAAAGGACAAAAAGTAACATTGCATCAGATGGCATATACAGAAATAGTTGACACGTGTTCGCCTTGCTTCGCCCGCCTGCCACTTCTAAGACAAAAATGCATTTTCTTCTCAACACCTCACCTCGCACCAGAGCACACACAAATACGCAGACAGCCCAGCAAGCAGGTATATCAAAAGGAAACCGAAGAGAAAACATGAAGAGTACCATCCACCTTTCGTCAGCCAATCGACTCTGCTCTTAAAGATAGCGAAGAGACATCGAAAGGAGAATAAAAATAAATAAATTATTACCACTGGAGTGTAGATTCGAGATCATGATCAAGGAAAAGTTAATTAAATTCTGAGTTTTGTAAAGATATTTTTGATATTGCTCAGCTTCTACATAACGTAGAAACATGATTTTGGGATTAACATCTGCATCCTTAAAAGCTCTAAATGACAAAATTTATTTTATTAAAATCGACAAAGCGCAAGTTTATGTTATTTGTATTTCTTAGTTTCTTCGATTCTTTTTGTGTTCTCTCAAGCTCAAAACCGAATAAAGAGCTTTATAGAAACCTGCTCCAGGAGATTTCCTAATCAATCAAAAAAAGTTCATTATAATCCGTTCAGCTGTTTTCCGTGTAGCTTGTGATAAAGGAATATGAACTTTATCACCTTGATTCTCTTTGGCATTTGTCCCTTTTCGACGATTGTCGTTTTATTCATAGCTATGACCTGCTGACCGCCAACCATTACTAAGACATTTCTTTGTCATGTAGAATGCAATTACAACTCTTTCACAGAGAAAAAGTTATGAAAATGGATTCGAGCTACATCTGAAGAATAGAACGATAATCGTCGAAAAGCGACAAACGCCAACGACAATCAGGGTGAATGTTATAACAGAAGGGTCATAAAACTGAGAGCATAATTATTATCCAAGTTCAGCAAAATTCTACAATTCAAACGGCATATATTATAGTTATGCCTGTCATTGCATAAAATCAACAGAAGATTAGTTCAGCAATACATCTAGAGTGGTCATGGTTTGACCATCCTATCTAGAGTGGCTGCTCATTCATTTACCGAAATCAAGCAGCATCTGGTGCGGTTGGGGGTTGCAATGGTGTAGTGTTCACGTCATTAATTGCCATTTCTTAAGCAAATTCATAATTCAAATCCCGATGTGAGCAAGAATTTATTTATTTATCATGAAATGCCATTGCAAAGGCATAACACTGGCAGTAGGTTAGTCATATGGCTGTAAAAGTTGTTCGCTCTGTTGGGGTATTGATATGCATATGAAATCAGGTAATTTATGAATTAATTTATTTATGTATATTATTTCTTTATTTATTTACTTATTTATATATTTATTTGTTTATTCTTTTATATATATATGTTGTTATATTGCAAAATTTAATGAAACAAGCGTTTAAATCGAACTTAAATTGTATTTATTTTTCGAAAAACGAAAGAAAATAAAGCTCTCCTTAAAGTAGGAGCAACTCGATGTCTATCTTCAGAACAAAGCCCGAAAAGGGAATTCCCCTTTTTCTCACTGTCAACTATACCATATGACAGCTCCTCATGCCTTCTAGTCCGTTCACAATAAGGACTACTACTTCACAATAGATATGTTGTGGAATTCGTACGTTACATGGAGATTCTTAAGTGTTGTGAATTTCAGACATAACAATGTACTTATTTAATTGTTTATTTATTTATTTATTTATTTGTTAATCTATATCTTATATACTTATTATATATTAATACGTGAACACAAAATTTATCGTACGTTTTTTTAGTATTTATTATAAAATGAGAAGGATGAAACTTATATCATTCGAAAGACACTGTGCCATAGATGTGCAGAAAGTAAAAATCATGTGCATATCGTTAAGGTAAAATAAAGTGAACATACACGCAAGGTTTCCCCATACTAACCTAATGACATCAGGTAGTCGGAGGAAAAATACTGTGGATCCACAGCTATCTGGATGCCATCTCCGGAGTTTTTTTGCTTATACTACTATACTTGATTGTACTTATGTACAAGTAAAACAATAAATTACTTGTAGATACTGCTATTCGCTTGCTGTGCAGTTATCTCAAGGATAATGTTCAAACAGTCAAAACTGATAATGCAACTTCCAGACCACTTATTTTAAATTCCGGAGTGCCACAGGGCTCTTTTCTGGGCCCATTATTATTTTCCCTTTTTAATAATGACTCTATAGCATGCTGCAATATCCAAATGTATGCGGATAAAGTCCTGATTTACCTTTGCCGTTCAATAGGCCTGATGGAGGAATTAGTAGCAAGGTTGAATGAAAATATAGTAATAATTCAACTTTGGTGTAATCTACAATAAATAAACTTCAACTAAATCCATCTAAGAACTTTGCTATATTATGCTCAAGAAGAGAAGTGAATGCTTTCGAATTTTCCCCAATTGTTCTCAACGGCGAAATTATTCCATACGTAAACAAAGTAAAGTATCTTGGCTTTACATTAAACAACAAGTTAAACTGCTGTGACGCTATTTCGACCACTATTGGCAGAATCTACTCTGGATTGCGTAGCTTGAGATGTTCTGCTAGTCTCCTTCTGCCAAACATGAAACCTCGTTTAGTTAAAAGCCTTTTTATTCAATTTTGCATCTTTAATTGCTCAGCTTACCCGTCTCTACACTATAAATGAATTAAGGAGTAAAAATGGTGTAGTGGTAACGTCGTCAATTGCCGCGTAATGATTCATGGGCCAAATCCAGACGTCGGCAACGAAAGCTGGTGTGAACACTACTGCAAAGGCATAACACTGGCAGTAGCTTGGTCATGCGGTTGGGAAAATTGTTCGCTCTATTGGATGATTGATTTGCCTATGACGTCGGAGGTCACGAGAAAAATACTGAGAATAAGAAGCAAAGACAAAAAAATAACAAAAATCTCCCCAGTTATTTGGACGCCACCCCCGGAGTTTCTCTGAAGCATAAACAAGTGAGCTTCAATCAAACATATTAAGGGTATTCATAACCCCTTGAGTTATAATTTACTCAATAATTCAATCCACCATAAGCAAACTGAGTTTGAATTTGAATTTTATAGTATTTTAAAGCCTGGTAATAACAGTAACATAAGTTATAATTTTGCTACAGCCAATTGTACTAGTTTAAATAATTGGATACATTCTTTTGATTGGTCTAATTAATTAAAATATTTATGCCTAGACAACGCTTATATTTGTTTCACAAATATCCTTAAAGAAGGGTTTGTAATGTTCGTACCTAAAACGAAAAGAAAGAAACTCTCTTAGCCCCCGTGGTACAATCAGAGGCATTTAAAAAATTTAAAAACGAATGCTTTGAAAAGGTATAAAAGATCGCATGACACTATGTATTATGCTTACTTCTGTGCTTTAAGGAAGCAGTTCAGCGTACTTAATAAGTTTTTACATAAAAATTACATCATGAATATTGAAAGTAAGCTTGTAACTGGAAGCAAATATTTTTAGACTTTCATAAAATCGAAACGAAATACGTATGGCATTCCGGAGATTATTGAATACGAGGGTTCTGAACCAAACGATTGTCAATCCTCGCGTGAATTGTTTGCTCAATTTTTTGAATCAGTTTATTCCAAAAGTAATCCAGTGCTGCCTCTCCCAAGCATCAATGACTCAAAAGTTAACGTTGGTTCTATAGCTGTGGACTTAGAATGCATCAATTTAGCTCTCCGCTGCTTGAATCCATCATTAAATGCTGGAGTTGATAGTATTCCTGCAATTGTTTTAAAGAGCTGTAGTGAGAGTATTTGCCACCCATTGTTACTTAATTTCAATATGTCACTGAATCAGGGCACTGTTTTGGATAATTACTTACTTACTTATGTCCTGTATCCCCTTGTGGGTCCTAGGGCCTCTACTACGCCTACGCGCCATCGTGTACGGTTTCTGGCAATGTGTCTGAGTTCTCCCCAACTTTTCCCTAACTGCCGTGCCTCCTTCTCGACTGTTCTGCGCCATGTTCTTCTCGGACCGCCAGGTCTTCTGCCATCCTGAGTTAGAGAGTTCCATTGCATAGCATGGTTCGCTATGGAGCTGTCGCCCTTTCGGAACGTGTGACCAATCCACTGCCACTTCCGCCGTTGGATAGTTGTGCCTATTGGTTCCTGACCCGTTCTCTCGTAAAGGTGTTCGTTAGAGATACGATTGGGCCAGAAAATCCTTAAGATATTGCGCAGACACCTATTAACGAACGTTTGCAGCTTTTTGGTGATAGTAGTGGTCACTCTCCACGTGCTGCAACCATATAGCAGCACGGATTCAACGTTGGGGCGGAACAGTCTTATTTTGGTGCTCAAACTGATTGCATTGCTTCGCCATATTTTGGACAACATCCCGAACGCGGACTTTGCTTTGGCGATCCTGTTGGCTATATCCAGTTCGGTTCCACCATCGGTCGAGACAATACTCCCAAGATACTGGAAATCCTCTACTCTCTCTACCGGTTGTCCAGCAATGCATATTTGAGCCGATGAGTTAGTTCCAAGGCTAATGATTTTAGTTTTTGTCGTATAGATTTTCAGCCCGACGACACCTGCCTCCCTCTCCACATCTGCTGTCATATGGTGGAGGTCCATAATTCTGTGGGAGAGTAAGCATACATCGTCTGCGTAGTCAAGATGTTTCAGTTGAGATGTAAGAGTCCATCGAATTCCTCCGTTTTGGATAATTGGAAGATATCTTTTCTAGTTCCCATCTTTAAAGCCGGGTCCGAAAACATGGTTCAAAACCACATGGGGGATCTGCAAACTATCAGCTATCCCAAAGCTTTTTGAATGTATAGTGAAAAAGAACTTAGAGTTTCTTGTAAAAGAACAAAAAAAAAATACAAATATTTGGCGCAACAGCTCTTTAAGGAGCCAGGGCCTAGCTTCTCGCAACCACTCATGTTGTGTGCGTTATATTTTTCACACGAATGGAAGGGACCTACAGTTTAATGCCGAATCCGAACGGCGATTTGAGAAGCTTTTTCGTGACAACAATACTCTCGAATGTTTGTCAGACGCTCGCGAGAGGTGGGACCGTGAAAAAACTTTTTGGTATTTTCTGGGATTCGAACTTGGAACCTCATGCATAGTGATCCGACACACTAACCACTTACGCCACGACGCCCACCTTGTAAAAGAACATATGTGCGAATTTTAAGACGGATGCGTTTCAGGGAGATCTACAACCTCCGATCTAACTTATATACTTCACATCATTTGTACTGAATTCATTCGAAAGGGGCTACCAAGTGGATAGAGTTTATACAGATCCTAGCAAGGCATTTGACTATGTTAATCACACTCTCTTGATACATAAGTTGCAATCTTTTGGTTTCCATTCATCTCTGTTGAAGTGGATCTTATCTTTCTTAGTCAATCGGATGCAGTTGGTATAGCTCGATTCTGCTTACTCGAAACCATTTATACGCAGCTCAGGTGCGCCTGAAGGTAGTCATCTTGGACCATTTCATTTCAATCTTTTCATCAATGATATAACTTATGTTATAAGGTACTGCCAGAGCTTCCTTTATGTTGATGACATAAAACTCTTTTTAAGAGTTCTAAGCTTAACAGACTGCTTTAAATTGCAGTTCGATATCGATGGTGTATCTTTATGGTGCAAGGAAAATTACCTCTTTTAAATGTAAAAAAAATTACATATCATGTAAAAAGTCCAAGTTTACTTGCTTTAATTCCTCTATATGCTCCCGAGAGTTAAGGCAAAGAGAGCTTCTTTTTCGCGCGCGACATAGAACTAATTACAGGGTGAATGAACTTATATCTCGAGTTAACTCGGTTTGGATGGAAATAGATTTAAGTTTATCTAGAACTAAGTTTAAAAGAACTTTGTTTTCACTTAATGTTTAAAAGCATACTGATTACCTTTCTTTGTCTTCTTTATATATTTAGGCTTATTTGTAAACCTTTTTGATCTAATCTGTAAAGCTTTGGTGCTTGTATTTATAATAATAAATAAATAAATCTTACCTCGATGCTAAATTATAAGATTTTATTAAATAGTGGAGCGCTAAATACATTAGAAACTAATTTGTTTGCCCTTTTTGCACTAATCGAACATAGAAAGTTATTTAAAAACAAAAAATCCGAATCAATGGGATATCTTCATAAATCTTAAGGAGATTCCATTTTTCAAATTCAATTTCAAATTGGAAAAGAAATGATTTCTAACTGATTTTATCGAATTTTCCACCCAGCAACCGCCAGAACACCAATTAAAAACTCCCATCCAGATGTCGTAGCATCGCTAATAAGAATTTTGGGTATCCACAAATGTCATCGCACCTCGCTGACTGTCAGACAATTTTTCCTTCTATCAAAAAGGTTAAAGTCTCGTGCGGTTAGTCGTGTTTTTGGTTTTAATTTAATTTCTCGATAAAATTACACATTTTATCGTTTTGTTGTAACCGCATTTGTACCTTTCATGTAAGGCTTTCATATTTCTTCCCAATTAAGACGTATTAACGTCAATTTAACCCGCAATTCCAGTTGATTTGTAAAAGAAACATCACCGCACCGTGATGGCACAAAGTAAATTGAACGATTTGGCTGGAAAATTCGGCAAAGGAGGACCTCCTGGACTGACTGCGGGCTTGAAAGTTGTTGCCGTACTTGGAGCCGCTGCTTACGGTATCTCCCAATCACTGTACACAGGTAAATCCAGGGAAAACTAATAAGGTGTAACATAACCTCCAAATGTGTCCGGTGCATGATGGAATTTTTAAAGAAATTTCGAAATTCCATCTTTTTGTGATGAAATGGCGATGACATTCAAGTTGATTTATATAATTCTTCAAATAGTGTGCACAGGGCTTAATTTATACGCGAATAAGACTGTCGAAGACAACCTCACGCCGGGAGGTTGCATAACGACTTGCTCCACTCGGTCCAGGCAATGTTTTCATTGAAAATGTGTTGTTTCTCTTCTTTCAGTCGATGGTGGTCATCGTGCGATCATTTTCAGTCGACTGGGTGGCATTCAGAGCGATATCTACTCCGAAGGATTGCATTTCAGGTTGCCATGGTTCCAGTATCCAATCATATACGACATCCGCTCGAGGCCAAGGAAGATTTCATCGCCCACAGGATCAAAGGACTTGCAGATGATTAACATTTCGTTGCGTGTGTTGTCACGTCCGGACTCACTCAGACTGCCAATGATGCACCGTCAATTGGGCTTGGATTACGATGAGAAAGTGCTGCCTTCCATTTGCAACGAAGTTCTGAAGTCAGTGGTGGCAAAGTTCAATGCTTCCCAGTTGATTACACAGCGTGCACAGGTTAGTAGAATAATCACTATGTATTCACCTTTGCAGTAGAATTTTGTCATTCTTAAGGCAACGCAATTGAATTCAAAGGCAGACTTACGAAACATCCTGGTTTTCGTCAACTTCTTCTGTTTCCGATCTTCGGCGGTCGCCTGTTTTCAGGTGTTACGTACATATACTACCGAAACCCAATTGATCTTTTTCTTTCGTCCATCCACCTGTCTGCCTGTCACCAACATCCACGATGCATGATTTTTGTACAGAATATGTGAAATTTTGACCTCTAGATAGAGCCTTTGCCATTTTTTTATTTATTTTTTTTACTTAACCAGTATATTGGAGGTGGTTCCAGTACAACCCAAATGATCATTGAAAATGTATTTTTGAGTAAAATTCGAGAATAGTCCATCCTGGAGGAGCAATCCAGAAAAATGTGAATCCAATACTCTAGGAACGTCTTCTAGTCAAAATTTCATTAAAATTTGTCCAGTAATTCAGAAATTATGGCAAAAATTGAGCGACAAAGCTGTGTGTGTTCTTTAGAAGCAAAGCACTCAGAATAAACTTACTCTTGAAGATTTTTTTCAATAATTAAGTAACAGCAGAAATCGGAACTTAACTTTGGTTATTGTACCCACTTCCAACTTATTTCCTGTAAATGCTACCACTCTACTTAGGTGGCGCTAAAGTTCGAGCATCTCCATTTAGCTCGGTCTTTACCTAATTGCCTCCAGTTGTGCACTTGAGGTCCCCTTGAACATGTACACTACCTACGTCGAAGAGGTCCTCCACTGCAAGGATATCTTCATCCTCTTTTAATACTCGTAAGGTCCATGTTTCAGCGTCGTAAGGCAGGACTGGGATGATCAGAGTTTTATACAGAGTCTCCTTAGTTGTTCGAGATAGGGCTTTACTGTTGAATTGCCTTATTAGCCCAAAAAACAGCGATTGGCAAGAGTTATTCTTCGCTTGATTTCTGCCAAGGTAGACAAAGTCCGCTTGATTTCTGCCAAAGTAGACAAATTCGCTTACTACCTCGAAGTTGTAGATGCCCACTGTCACATTCTGTCCAATTCGTCGGTGTTGATTGTCCCTTCTTGTTGACAGCATATACTTGGTTTTACCCTCGTTTATCGCTAAACCCATTGTGGCCTCTTATGCTTTAATGCTTGCAAACGTACCGGTGGCAGCCCGCTGAGCTCTTCCGATAATGTCTATATCGTCGGCGTATGCAAGCAGTTGTACAGACTTGTGATAGATTGTGCCTCTGGTGTTGGCTTGTGAGTTCCGCACAATCCGTTCAAGTACAATATTGAAGAAGTCATATGACGGCGCGCGTCACCTTGTCTAAAACCTTTTTTGACATCAAAGATCTCGGTGAGGTGATGGAGCAGCGAGCGTTCTCCATCGTCATCCTGTACATACGGACAAGTTTGACAGGGATGTCAAAACTAGACATGGCTCTATATAGCTCCTCTTTGTAGATGCTGTCATAGGCGGCCTTGAAATCGGTAAAGAAATGGTGAGTAGATTTGGACGTGTTGGGTTTTCTCCAGAATCTGACAAAGTGTGAAGGTTTGATATATAGTGAACTTTCCCGGCAATGATAGGGGACAATTAGTCTGTTGAACGATTTCAGGCGTTCTTCTTGTATGCATGTTCAGTAGACCTTTGCCTCTATAGTTTGTGCAGGTGAGGTGGCTTCCTTTCACCTTCAACTCTGTTTGATTTCTATTCAGCTTTCGTCCCTTATTGAACACCATAACAGAAGTGCTAAAATATTGCCGTAAAATGCAATAATGTAGATATAACAAAATAAATTGAAGTAAAAACCTCGTCACAAAGACCTTCAAGCCGAAATAATAATAGAAATGACCATTAGAGAAAATATAAACAGATCTATAGCCAACAAGAACATTTGTATTTTATCAGAAAGCAAAGCTGCTCTATTAAGGTCTACGAAACAACATCCAAACTAGTATGTGACTGCGTTCAACTACTCGTAACGCTTTCCAGCACAAACAGAGTTCATCTTATTTAGGTGCCAGGACATATCAGACATGAAGGAAATGAAAAATCAATTGTGCTGGCCAGAACAGGAGCTGCATCAAGCTTTATGACAACAAGACCATTCTGTGGATTTCCAGGCAGTACGTCAAAAAGCTGTATAAAAAATTGTCTAAAAGAAAAAGCGCATCATTACTGGATAGAAACTGAAGGTAATAGACAAGCCATATTTCTGCCAAAAACCTCCCACAGAAGAACGAAACAACTACAGCTAACTAGGTGTCAGATGCGAATAGTCACAGGTTGCCTTACAGGCCATGTTGGCCATCGGCATTATTAATGAACTTTGGCGAACGAATTTCCTGAGCATTCTTCTTTCTTTAGGCGGCTATTTTGAAGATGGTTGCGCTCTTGTTCATATTGCGTCATCGCAGCTCCTGGATAGCTTGATTTGCCTCAGCAACCGGGGAAGATATTTTCTCCAGCTCCCGATATAGCCCCTCCTTACTCTCTGCTTGAAGCTGGTGGTGGCCTTTTGAAGTTCCTAGCAGTGATTTGGCCTTCTTTAAGCAAGTTCGCTGTAGGGAATCGCACATATTTTGTGCTCTGCACTCTTCATCCTCAGCTCCGTTGATGATGTGAGAGAGGTCATTTTTCATCATAAAAACAAAAGTCTCGCCTTTTTTTTTTTTTTTGTCCAGATTGAACCACTTAATTTTCTAAGCCACTCTTGTTTGTTTGCTTTTCTTCTGTGTCTACATAAAAATTTCTGTTAGCAGGAGACTGTGTTGCTTGGCGATCACCTCCCAGTATCTCTTTGCAATCTTTTACCCGAGGCTTCGTGACACTGGCTACCAAATGGTAGTCAATCTGGGTTTCATCTCCACCACTGCTGTAAGTGATGAGGTGTCGGCTTTGTTTGATGAACATGGTATTCAACACGATAAGACCGTGTGATTTGCACATGCTTAGGATGTCTTCACCAGGAAGGTTCCTGGTGCCGTATCCTAGTCATCCATGGCAGTCTTCATAGTCTTCGTTTGACTTCCCGACATGTGCTTTAAAATCTCCTTCAACAAACAGAAACTCTTCCTTTGGGATGTTCTTAAGGAGATTGTGGAAATCTACCCAAAATGCATCTTTATCCCTCTGATCGCACCCACTATGGGGAGCATTTGCAGAATATTCCACACCTCTCCTTGTATTACTAGTTTGAGACACATCAAACGGTCGCTGGACTCTGCTGCAAATATGATACCGATTCCGTTCCTTAGTAGAACATCTTGTAATGTTTTGTCCTAACGTCCAAGAAATGCGCCGATTTCCGGTGTTTTCCCATTTCGTCTTTTGGACACACAAGATATCCATCCGCCTTCTCATCATCATCTCTTCCACCTCGTAACTTCGACCGGTCATGCTTCCAATGCCAACGTTCCAGCTCGCGACCCTCAAATTTCGTCCACGCTGCCTAGATCTGATTTGTCCCCTTAGTCGGTTTTTAGGATAAGTGGTATTTGTTGGGGGCGCTGCAGTGATATTCTTATCCCGTCGCTGCACGGGGGCTTCCGTTGGCATTCATATCATTTTTATCTTCGTCGCTGTCATTTTTCCTTCATATTTTTCATACATCGTTCAGCAGTGCGTATGTTAAAGCCGAACGTACGACTGTAATATGAAGCAAACCTTTGAGTTTAAATGACATTTTTCAGTCACAAAAGACTGCGGAGTTTTCTCTAAATTGTACCATCCGACACTCACTCGCAATTTACGATTGAGCCCAGGTATGTAAATTTGTTGCATTTCGAAACGATTACTTTACCAGAATACGTCTAACAGAATATCGGGGGTCGGGTTTACGGGTTTCCGAAAAACGACAATACAAATCTTCTCTCTTCGTGTGGCTGAATATTAAACATATGTACAAGCAAATTACATATTTAATGTACTCTGAAGGGCTGTCACCTCGATACTTACGATAGTGTTGTTGTCGGCGAAAAGAAGAATCGTTCCGGTTTTATTGATATGTCCCTTTAGCAAAAGAGCTCGTATAACATTGAAAAGCAGGGTACTAAGGCAACTTCCTTTGTGCACTCCCACTTCGGTGTCGTCAGTATGCGGTAGTAAGGGGATGTGGAGGAAAAATCTGATTTGGACAATGAAAAGAAGACGCGTTTGAGTCGATTTTTCGCCTGCAACCTACTCGAATTGTATAAATTTAAATAACTTTTGATTTAAACTAAATTTCCGAATACAGTCCATTTATTTTTCTGCTTTACATCAGGAAATTTATTGCTGAAATTGCACTAAACTACTTTGCGCGGCGTTGTTGTGTCGACGCGCTTCGTATCGGAGTCTCTTCAACGCCGCTCACTTCGAGTGAATGTCGACTCTGCAAAATAAGTGGTCATTCAAAGTGATCTCGGGAAAATCGGATACTCGGTGGTATGAGGCCAATTCTTGTCAAAATGCTAATGCCTATGAATAGCGTCTTCCAAACGTTGAAGTGCGTCTTGCGCTCTATGACAAGAAATTAAAGGGAAGGGGTATAGTGACAGGAATTTGAAACAAAAGTTGTGACTTGAATTTTGTATGAAATCGACTTGTTTATGCGCGTAAAAGTTGACCGGCCGATAGTGAAATCGGTTCATGAATGCGTATGCCTGTGATCGGCCGTCTACAATATTTTTCATGCGCGCCCGATACCGATATGAACATTTTTGGACTGCCGAAACTGATTTCTAAGCCAGGGACCGTGCGAAGCTTAACTACAATTTACTAATATCAATGTTGAACGATTGGTATTTCCGCTAAAAATAAAGACTCGGAGCAAATATATGCTATGATAGAAAATACCTTGCAAAGTCGGGTGAAACATTGTTGTAGTGCCAAAACGAATGTTGTAGTTGAGGTGTAGACAATCTTTGGTCAGGTATGTCCTGTAAGTACCACCCTACAACACACAACAATATCTTTATGGACACGTCCAGGCGAAGTAGCTGCTTTGTGCACCTCGACCACTTCGATGACAGCCTACATACAACACCATAACGTTTGAACCTTGTACAAACCAACATAGTTGCTACAACAACACCCACAAGCAGTTACACTGGAGAACATTCCCACGAGCTAGATTTCAATCTTCGCACAATGGTTTCCATGTTTCCTGGCAACTTTTCACACTGCTAGGCATCTCTGGTGGTCTCCAGTGCTGTATTTTCTTACCGATGAATTGTTTACTGAAATTCCAAATGGGTTTGTCCATAAAATTGCATTTTTCATTAGGGACTCCTTAAGAGATCTTTGAATTTCCCATCTTTTCCAAGCGATTTCACTACCTATTTCACGTTGCCTTTCAATCGAGCATTCATTCAATTTATTCCACTTAAATCCACTTTGGATCTGTGCATTTTATTTGAATTTACTTTACTTTTTTTCAGGTATCCCTTCTTATTCGCAAAGAGCTCGTTGAACGCGCTCGCGATTTCAACATCATCCTTGATGATGTCTCCCTCACCGAATTGAGTTTCGGCAAGGAGTACACAGCTGCTGTTGAGGCCAAACAAGTCGCCCAACAGGAAGCCCAAAGGGCTGTCTTCTTTGTAGAACGCGCCAAACAAGAGAAACAACAGAAGATCGTCCAAGCCGAGGGTGAAGCCGAGGCCGCAAAAATGTTGGGTCTGGCTGTCAAGCAGAATCCCGCCTACTTGAAGTTGAGGAAAATCCGTGCCGCCCAAAGCATAGCACGAACAGTAAGTGTACACATGCGACGTCCCTTCTGACAATTATGCTCAACTTATTTTCTCTCCAACAGATTGCCGCCTCACAGAATAAGGTCTACCTCTCAGCCAACAGTCTTATGCTGAACATTCAGGATCCAACATTCGACGATATGACTGAAAAAGTTTACAAAAGTAAATAGATTTTCTATATCACATCCAAGTAATCCACTCTAAAGCTTTCCACCTTGTTGCGACTTAATAAATTTTACCATCAAAATCATCGAAAGTCTAAAGCGATGTTTCCTTTTCATTCTCTCTCCCTCTCTTTTGTTGTATTCTTCTTTCGACTTTAGACCGCATAATGGATTAAAGTAAAGTTAATTGTTTCTCGTCATTAAAATTTGAATCGCTTGGAAAGCTTTATAACTGAATTGGGATTTAAAATACAAACGAAAATTGTTAGTTTAGTTTATAAGATAAAACAAGGATATCGCTTTCCTTATACACACAGTTCTCTTCTTTTTTATATTATTTTGGCCGTTTTTTCGTTGCATTTTCGTAGATTTAGTGATTAAAACAAAATTTTAATTCTTGTTAGTTTTTCACGCGGATTGTATGTGGAATGCATTATCCTCTGTTGTTCTAGTTTTAGTTTTTACCATGTAAAATGAGCATCATGCGGGTGCTAAGTGGGAATCCTTTGAACTCTCTTGCTTTGCATTTTTTTTCTTATATCGCGAAAGAGAGGGTTGACGGGGTTTCTCCGCTTGGTACAACTGGTGCTTTTGCTACAGTTCAGTGAAAAACGTTAAAAATTGAATAAAACGGCGATAAAATTAAAACGTTTTGTTTTCTTTCTGAGAATTCACATGTTGGTCAGAAGGAGGTATGCCATTCCATTCCAGTCGGTGAAAAACTAGCAAAATTGATGGTCAAATGTACTAATTTGCTGTGTGGTCTTGCAGGTGGAATGGAATGGTTAGGAGTGAGCTCGAATCCAGCGGAAAAGAATCAAAAGTTCAATGATATTGGATTCATCGCTATGAAGACGGCTGATCGAATTGTTTAGATGCTCGGAAGCTTTCTCCAAATTTCAACATGGTGCCTTCGTCGAACTGTATTTTTTTTTTATATTGCCTCATTGCTTCCATTTAAATTAGTTATAATCGTATAACGATAAAGTATAGTCCTGTAAATACAGAATAAAAACATTTTTCTAACCAGGAAGCTTCCTGATTGCTAACAAGTACAAATTAGTTGGCTGGTTTTTCTGCCTTTCGAAGGTGATCTTTATTGGAATTACTATCAGTTCCGAAACTTGTTACGGAGACCATCTAATGTCTGCGGTAAGGTATACCAGGGAATAAGAATGATGCGGAATTTGCATCCATTTAAACGCGCATATTCACGCCCCCTACACCGCGATGTAGAAAAGGCAGGCCTATAAACGCCTGGATTAGACAAATGCGACGACATCGGCATTTCATTGGCCTCAGTAACCGAGTGATCCAAAATGGGCGGGCCTGTCGATATGTTATATTTCTGAGGTCAAATAGGCGAACCCCATAGGCGGATCAGTAGAAATGCGGTGAAGTGGGAGGGTTGTGATCCCTTATTTTCGGATCATAACCTCGCTGATAAAAGGAAGAAGATTCACGCCCATTCCGTTGCGCAATAACGCGTGCGTTTACAGCCGCACTTACGAGCATACTTATGAGCTTTTACGCACCCACTTGCAGAATGGTTATTACAAAACTGAAGGGCTATAGGACCCATTCAATAACATGTCCAATAATGCTGAGATGCATAGTATAACACATTTCCCCCCAAAAAACCAGCTACTATGTGCAACATCATTTCTAACATTTGGTCAGACGAGTGTATGCCTGATGAATGGAATCTCAGCATCGTTTGCCCGATCCACAAGAAAGGAGACCCCCTCAATTGCGCCAACTATAGAGGCATCAGTCTCCTCAACATCGCATACAAGATCTTTTCTGCGATATTGTGTGAACGCCTGAAACCTTTTATCAACAGCCTGATTGGACCCTATCAGTGCGGTTTCAGGCCAGGAAAGTCCACCATCGATCAAATCTTCACACTTCGGCAGATCCTGGAGAAAACCCAAGAATTCCAAATCGATACTCACCACCTCTTTATCGATTTCAAGGCCGCCTATGACAGCATCTATAGAGAAGAGCTTTATAGACCCATGTCTAGTTTTGACATCCCTGCCAAACTTGTCCGTCTGTGCAGGCTGACGATGGAGAACGCTTGCTGCGCCATCAAGGTCGGTAATGACCTCACCGAGACCTTTGATGTCAAAAAAGGCTTTAGACAAGGTGGCGCGCTGTCATGTGACTTCTTCAATATTATACTTGAACGGATTGTGCGGAACTCACAAGTCAACACCGGAGGCACAATCTATTACAAGTCTGTACAACTGCTTGCATACGCCGACGATATCGACATTATCGGAAGAACTCTCACCGGTGCGTTTGCAAGCATTGAGGCGGAAGCGGCCAAAATGGGTTTAGCGATAAACGAGGGCAAAACCAAGTATATGCTGTCAACAAGAAGGGAAAACCAACACCGACGAATTGGACAGAACGTCACCGTGGGCAGCTATAACTTCGAGGTAGTAAGGGACTTTGTCTACCTTGGCTCTGCACTAGGGATTAAGAGAGATGGGTCTGTAGGATTTCAGAAGGGATTTATTCAAATTAGGTTTAAGGATAGGGATTACCGCACTGTTTTTGTATATTAGGGGGATATTACTATGGAAAATTGAATTATAATATTTCAGGAGTCGAGCTTTTAAGGAGGAGGAGAGGTTTTTTTTTTATCATAGGGTATGATATTCTATCGTTGGCTGGAGTCTTGCCTTTTAGTTTATTCAATACTGATTATAGTTCCGAGGGGCTGATGTCGCTGTCGATGATTTCAGGGTTTTTTTTTTGATGGGAAGTACGAGATGGTAGGTCTAGTTAGAAGTTTATTTTGGCAGAAGGGGTGGGGGAAGTTAGAATCGTCGGATTCTCTGGACCAAAAATCAGCGAAGAGTTTGGCTACGCGGAAGGAGTTCGTTATATTAACGTTAAAGTGTTCTGTAGGAGCAATGGAGTGCATGTGAGAGAAGGTTTTGACTCAACAGAACCTTCTTATGGTGGACCAGATTTTAGCAGTAGGGGTATTGGGATTGATTGCGGAGGTAAGTTTATAGATGGATTCGGTTTTTGCAGTTTTTATTTTCCTTTTGAATCAGGTGTTGGCTCCTTTGTAATTGATCATTTTATCAGTGGTAATATTGCTAAAGTCTTATTTTTTCTGCTTTTAAATGTTCCAATTCCTTGTTCCACAAAGCGACTTTTTGTCTTTCTGTCGAAATAGGGGTTTGGGGTATGAATTGGTTGGCGCTTTGGAGGATAATTTTGTGGATATTAGCTGCTTCTTTGTTAAGATAATCACTGAAGGGGTGCTCAGGGTTATATTTGTCTAGAAGTTTTTGATAACAATCCCAGTTTTTGAATTTGGGTTTTCTTTAAGGGGGGAAGGAAGTCGTGTAAAATATGAAAATAATAATGGAGAAGTGATCACTGCTACGAACAACTTGCGGAGGCCCTAGAGTGTCTCAAAGCAGACATTACCGCCATCCAAGAAGTGCGATGGGATGGGCCAGGCAAAAGGAGTATGAAAAACTGCGACATCTACTACGGCGATTGCTACAAACAAAAAGGACAGCGTCTATTCGGGTGCGGATTTGTCATTGGAGGCAGACTTAGGCAAGAAGTCTTGAGTTTCCGGCATGTGAACGAGCGCCTTATGACTATCCGTATCAAGGCTAAATTTGACAACATTAACCTAATATGCGTTCACGCCCCTCATGAGGAGAAGGACTACGCGACCAAGGATGACTTCTACCAGCTCTTGGGCAAGACGTATGAGCAATGCCCTAGCCACGACGTTAAAGTTATCCTAGGTGATTTTTACGCAAAGCTAGGAAGAGAGAACGTCTTTAGTAGCGTGGTCGGAAAGCACAGCCTGCACGACATCACATCCGACAACGGACTCAGGCTAATCGACTTTGCGGCGGGGCGAAACTTTGTCGTAGCTAGTACGCGGTTCCCACGTCTCGACATTCACAAAGGAACATGGCTCTCCTTTGATCGAAAAACTGTCAACCAAATCGATCACATTGCGATCGACGCAAGGCACTCTTCCAGTATTCTGGGTGTCCGGACTTTCCGAGGTTGTAGTTGTAGCCAAGGTACGGATGTGGATATCCACAACGGAGCGAAATCAACGAAATACTGTGAGGACGATAAGCTACAATCGCAAGAGACCGCCAGAACCTTTGCCGATCGTGTTTCTCTAATCTCAATCTAAGTCCTATGCCGCCAGCAGCAAATGCGGAAGACCAGTGGCAGCGTTGCCAACAAGCCATCAGAGATGATGACTCTGATGTACTGGGTTTCTCTCGGCCACCACAACGAAACCCCTGGTTTGATGAGGAATGCCGGCAAGCACATGCAGCAAAACAAGAGGCGTACAGAGCGGCGCTGCATAGAAGGACTAGAGCTGCTTACGAGCTCTACCTGCGCAGGAGAAAGGAGGAACATCGACTTCTTAGAAAGAAGAAAAAGGAGCATGAGAAGCGCTCGATCGATGAGATTGAGAGACTTTATTGCAGGAATAATGTTCGAAAATTTTACCAAAAGGTAAAAAGAACATGCCAGGGTTTCAAAGCCAGAACAGATCCTGAAGAAAGGAGACCCTCCGAATTGCGCCAATTACAAAGGTGTAAATCTCCTCAACATCGCATATAAGATCCTGTCTGCCGTATTATGTGAACGCCTAAAACCGATCGTCAACAACCTGATAGGTCCTTATCAGAGCGGTTTCAGGCTGGAAAAGTCCACCATTGACCAAATATTCACACTACGGCAGATCTTGGAAAAACCCCATGAATATAAAATCGATACGCACCACCTCCTCATCGATTTCAAAGCTGCCTATGATAGCGTGTATAGAGACGAGTTATACAGAGCCATGTCTAGTCTTGGCATCCCTGCCAAGCTCGTCCGTTTGTGCAGAATGACGATGGAGAACTCTCGCTGCTCCATCAAAGTCGGTAAGAACATCACCGAACCGTTTGATGTCAGGAAAGGTCTTAGACAACGCGACGCGCTATCATGCGATCTCTTTAACATAGAACTTGAGAGAATTGTACGAAACTCACAAGCCAACCCCTGAGGTACAATCTTCTTCCAGTCTGTACAACTACTCGCTTATGCCGATGGCATTGACATAATCGGAAGAACTCAGCGGACCGTCAATGGGGCATTTACGAGTATTGAGATCGAGGCAGCAAAGATGGGTCTAGCGGTCAATGAAAGCAAAACAAAATATATGCTGCCTACAAAAAAGGACACCCAACATCGGCGTCTTGGACAGAACGCCACAATAGACAGATACAATTTTGAGGTAGTGAAGGATTTTGTCTACCTAGGCTCTATGGTCAGCTCCGCAAATGACACCAGTAGGGAGATCACACGGAGAATTACTCTTGCCAATCGTTGTTTCTATGGGCTAAAACGGCAATTGAGTAGCAAAGCCTTATCTTGAACTACTAAGGTAACTCTTTATAAGACTCTAATCATCCCAGTCCTGCTGTATGGCGCAGAGGCATGGGCTTTGACAAAACCGGATGAGGATTCCCTTCGTTATTTCGAGAGAAAAGTTCTTCGAGCGATCTTTGGTCCCGTCTGCATAGACGGTGAGTGAAGGAGAAGGTACAATGCCGAGCTATACGGCCGGTAAAAGGACATCGACTTAGCCAGAAGAGTTCACATACAGCGACTAAGATGGCTGGGTCATTTAGAGCGGATGGAGCCCAACCTTCCCGCTAAGAAAGTTTTCGAATCCACCCTGGATGGACGACGCAGTAGAGGACGATCTCGCGGTAGGTGGCGCAAACATGTGGAGGGGACCTCAACCAACTTGGTGTGCGCAACTGGAGGCAGCTGGCTCGTAACCGTGCTAGCTGGAGAGGCTTGTTGGTTGAGGCCCAGGTCCACCCCGGACTGTAGCGCCATCTAAGTAAGTAAGTAAGTAAGATCACTGCTACATCAATAATTAAAGACGTTCAATTTGGTGTCAACAGCTAGACTCGAACAAAAGGTAAGGTCGATGTAAAAAATGTGGAACGTTTCACTATTTTGCGCGTTATCCTTAGGGTCATCCGCAGGGACCATGCTAATCCATGTCATCTTTCATCGCGACAATTGTCGAAGTGTTCTCGGACTTTCGTGTTACACAATTTTTTACAAGTTGTCGAATTTCACTTGTCCTACAGGTACTTGTCGCGTTGTGTTACAGGCCCCAATTCTTTCGCTTTAAGTTTGACAAGCGACGATTTTTGAAATGATAACAATTCTGTCACAATACTTTTCCTCATTTATTTCACTCAATATGATTTATTTATTTATTTTTTTTTTGCAAATTCATTTCACATAAACATTTAACTCTCCTCATACCATCCGTTACAGTGTAAAGAACTCGCAATACAAAAAGACCCACAACATAAATTTAAACATAGAAAGACACTTAAACGAAATTCAATCAGTTACAATAGTAATTATTATTATTAATATCTTGTAGTATATTATTATAAGGAGATGTAAATCAAATGCTCATCTCTGATTCTCTTTACTTTATTTTATTTTTTTATTACGCTTACAATCTAATAAAATGTTATTTGTTAAAATAATTGTAATACAATTAAATATAATTTAATTTTGCGTTAAATATAGTTTTTTCCCTCTTTCTCCATATCGTAAATTTGTGTTTATGTCCCTTTATTTTTTATATCGTTATTTATTATTCATAGGTTAATGTTATAGTTATGTTTGTTGTTTAATGAATATTTTTGTTTTTTTACTTTACGAGAACAAACTTAAAATTAAATTTATATTTTACGATTCGTATGAATAAGAAATTAAACAAATGTGTGACTGCTATCGATAAGTAGAAAGTTTGTCTTTTGTTTTTTTTTTTTTAACAGCGGTGGTCCACTGCTATTTCAAAATGCCTCCATTTTGGCAGTGATGGTAGGTTTATGGTTTTTATTTATATAACGTTTGTAGCAATTTTCAAATAACAATTCCCTTAGTGCGTTAAGAATACATTCATTTATATAAAAAACAAAAAAAAGACGAGTTTCAAAAGACTCTGTGATCCCAGAAAGATAATCTTAAACTTGACGCAATAAAAAAAAACACGTTTTTAAGATACCTATGAAATGAATGATGAATTGAAAAAATTCGTTGACGTTTTGCACATGCGTACCAGCGATTACCTTCTTGTTTTTCTTTTATTTAATGCTAATAACGATAATACTTTAAGAAAATTTCTTTACTGTTTTGTTTAAAGACCAAACGTAGATCATTCCCTCTCTTGACTAGAAAATCCACTAAATTTGAGTTCGGAATGTGATATCGTAAGAGATATTGTCGAATGTGTCAAACTTGGTGCGCAAAATGTCAACAACTGTCAGAGGAAAGGAGGTTTTGCAATGAAACTAGATGGCGCTTGAATATTATTCGAAATTCCTATTTGTTCTTAAAAGGTTGGTAGGTCTATTCGAATGTCAGTCATTTGAAAGCATTTTGAAGTTGAATTGAAATGCTTGTCGATCAGGATAAAAAATTTGAAAGAAATGGCTAACTCGAATTAAGGAAAGAATATGAGAAATTATTCAAGAAAAACAGATTCACTTGGCTAGGGAATGACACAATCGTCGAAAGCCTGAAATATGCCAAGTAGTTGGTATAATTCCTATTTGATTGAAGAAACTAAGAGTGTCAAAGGGCGTTTTGGCGTCTGAATTTTATCGTTTCGTACAAATTTAAGGTCTGAGATTTCTGCACTAAAAGGACGTGAACAGTATGACAGTTGTTCAGAGTATTAAAAGGTCCATTCGCGTACACAATCTAAAGCGCTTTAAGGTGCTTTAAGGTGCTCTAAAGTGCTCGAGGTGTATCCGCAGACTGAGTGAACATGACAGATACGAGTAAAGAGAACATTTGATAAGTAACGAGTAGCGAGTATTTCCCCTCTGTGCTTGAATGTTGTCGAAGAACTTCTGCGGGCACGAACGTACAAACTTCCAAGTGGAATCAGTTGATTGTCAAATAAGTCAAAGAGTTTTTGATTCCATTTCAAAGAGTCAATAGACATAAAACATAGATGCAAAGTATCTTGAAGAACATGCTGTGATGTGTGAATGTTCTCCCAAAACATTTATTTTTAACTTAATATGAATCTGTTGGTAGACACACGAGCTTAATTTGTTCATCATAATTTTTTTTTTATGACAGTTAGCTAGACATGCTTCGAAATGGTTGCTTTTCATTGGCATACTTTTGCTTAGATTTTCTTCTCTCTGAGAGCATTTACTCTCATCGTGTGATATTTATATTTGACAATTGACTAGTTCTTGGCTCGGAAAGTACGCGAACGGACCTAATATGTCTTGGTAATGGTCATTTGGCTAAACTTCTCTGGCGCATACAAAAGTGGTTTCAATACGTTGAGTTTTAGCAGCTGTCAAAAATGTCCCGAGGTTGTTAGGATTTTGGACGCAAATAGACAAGTTTGACGTTAAAAAGGGTTGCTGTCAGACTAGCCTTTTTTTCTGATTCAGAAAGTTAGTGAGGTGAAGGCGAACCCCACATGCGGATCAGTAGAAATGCGGTGAAGTGGGAGGGTTATGATCCCTTATTTTCGGATCATAACCTCGCTGATAAAAGGAAGAAGAAGAAGAAGAAGAAGAAGAAGAAGAAGAAGAAGAAGAAGAAGAAGAAACTTAGTGAGGTGTGTATGGGCAACAGCTTTTATTTATGAAATTTTGATAGTATTTCAATAGGTATGTCCACGTACTTTCTGCACCAAAATTCGCAGTTTGTCGAATTTCCACGTGTGGGGGTAAAATTCTCTCAGAGAGGGGTAAACTTATGAAAAAGTAAGCGAACGCGTTGAGCCACAAAAGTTGCCCACTTTTTAAACGTCAAACCTCAAACTCAATTGTATGCGAAAGAAAGAAAGAGAAGGAACAATCCAACAAAAAATCACATATACAGCGATTTGACAGATTTAACAGTTTAGCACTAAAATTCGCAACTTGGGGAAATTTTTTACTCTCTCGAGAGCGCTCTCTTCTGTCAAAAACTATAAAAATTCTCAATACTCGAACAGGTTTTCGTAAAAATTCACTGTTTTGGAAAGGTACGCGAACAGATCTCTCAAAAGATCAGCGTTCAAAAAGAAATCTAGGCAACCTGGCACTGAAGAGTGTAAGTGGGAAAAGGTGATCAAATAGAACATCTTGTATGACAAACCCGCACCAAGTTATGACAATCTTCTCCATTACCTCTTACATGACGTTTCTCTGTTAAGCAGTTGATGGTTTACCTGAGGGGCCCGCTGGCGCTGAGGTGCTCAGATTAAAATTATTACTATTGCCACTACTACCACTGCCGGTGTTACTGGTTGACGCTCCATTTGCAGCTACAGCAGCTGCTGCAGCCGCCGCAAATGTTTCAGCGATCGTGGATAAGGGTCATAAGTTAGTTGTTTGTACAAGTCCACGTTCCAAATGGAAGCAATCTAAGACGGACGCTCCTACCGAACTGCGACGCGTCACCATCGAATTGACAATTGTCCATTTGTTCAGTCGAATATCGTATTTCTCGACGGAGTTAAGCGACGAGGAGCCATCGTTACCTCCTAAGGCATAAAGGCAGCCGTCTACATCAACAACTTCATGCGTGGACCTAAAGGGGAGAAAACAATTAAAAAAGATCTCATTTGATAGAATTTCCTCTAACTTACCTCCTTGAATGCATAGCAGCGATAGGCTCCCATGCGTTCCTCCTCAAGTCCAATCTCTCGCCGCTGGACATACACATAGTCCCGTCATTACCTCCGATGCAGTAAAGATGTCCATCGAAGGCGGCCACTCCGCAGCTACTCCTTCGGGCGGTCATATTCGGAACTGGAGTCCAGCGTCCCACTCTTGGATCGAAGCGCTCTACACTAGACTGATAGTTTGTCGAATCAAAACCTCCCAGGGAGTAGATGCAATTATCCAAAACGGCAAGACGGCAATATCTCCTGCGAGTACTCATAGCTGGGCAAGAACTCCAAACGCCGGTCAGTGGGTCATAACGTTCCATACTACTAAGGCAAGAGGCTCCATCGTACCCACCGCACACGTAGATCAGCCCATCGAAGGCGCAAATACCCAGGCAAGATCGTTTCGTACCCATTGGAGTGATGTTATTCCATTTATTCGTGAGGGGATTATAGAACTCAGCCGTGGACAAATCCGTAACGCCATCATACCCTCCAACCACATACAATAGCTTATGGAGTGAGGTAACTCCCGACCTTGACCTTCTCCACAACATCGGAGATATCGGTGTCCAAGCATTCATGCGAGGATTATAAACCTCACACTCGCTATGAATGGCGAAGAGACTCCCACCACCCACAGCAAAAATGTATGGCTTCATACCATCGGGACGCCTCTCATTTGTCCTCTGGCTGCTCATTAGGCTCCTCTGTTCCGGCAGCAAATGATACTTCATCGCCTCCAACAGCAACTCCTTACATTGCGGATCCTCACGAATCAATGTCTCCGATTCCACACAAGTCATCAGGAAGTCTCGCCCAACCAACGGCAACCGGACATGGCTCATCAGCTCAGCTACATGCTTCTGCCTCTCAGCCAAATCATGTTTCACCCAATTGAGCACGGCCAGGAAGACCTTTTCTTCGGAGCAAATATTCAATTGGTTGTTCGATATCAAATCCCTGACCTAAAATGAGAAAGAAATATTACATCGTCGGTGTTGAGAGTGGGTCAAGTGCTTGGGTTTACCTCATCGAAGGGTAGCAGGAGGAATTCTTCCGTTCCGACGACCTGTTGGAAGTTCTGCAGGGCGAATTTATGAGAACGAGTGTGCAGCTCCTTGCACGAGTGTGCATCTGAAAAAAAAAAAGAAAAAAAAATCCGAATGGATTACTACCCAGATGGCATGCATTTGACTAAAAATTTGTTTTGTAGGGTGTGCACTTGGAGAATGGTGGCTTGTTTGCTTGTGGGCTTGTACTCTTGTGGAACCCCTTTTAGAGTGATTAAGAAGATTGTGGGGAAATGCATTGTCTGCGTTTGCAGATTCCATTGCAATTTAAATCCGCTTTGCAAGTGAATAATAAGGGACTTTGGGGGATTAAAAGTGGTGCTCCATGTGGTATTCGAATGAATAAATATTCGTTCAGTGCAGCGAAATTTGAAACATTGTCCTAGAAGTGGATTCATGCGAATTCGTAGCCGTGTTGTGGTGGTGCATTTGTTACAGTTCAAGGTCTTGTTAAGGGTGGTAACTTGGGTTTAAAGGTAGAGAGAGATGCTTTTGCGAAACGGTATTTACTAGGGTACAGAGTAAATGAAAGAATCGACATGTACTCGATTATATAATCACAATGCGGTTTAAATAATAAATAACTTTTTCGTTTATATACTTTTTTAAATTTTATTTTCTGGATATTTAAGTCCTGCTGTTTAAAACAGCCCAGAGATGTGGTTTCAGCATGATGGGGGTACTGCTCATGTTGCCCGACCCACAATGACACTTTTAAGGCAAATTTTTGAAGAGCGCAAAATTTGCGAAAATTCGGAAATTAATTAATTCACGCGATCACCAGATTTGACGGGTTTATCTGAAAGAGTACGTGTATACACTCCTTTTAAGAGGCGGAGGTGGAGTCATGATTTGGGCATGAATATCATACCAAAATAAGATTAATATCCGCTTCGTAAAGGGCAGAATGAAAAGTGAGGACTACATTTAGACCTTAGACGAAGAGATCGTGCATTATAACTAAGAAAAATTCAGCTAAAATTTCATCCTGCAACAAGATAATGCAGCAATCCACACAGCCCGGAAGGTAATCGAGCGTAACAACATTTCTGTTCTTGACTGGCCAGTATTGTCTCCAGATCAGAATATAATTTTTTTTTTTTTGATAGATAGATATTTTTATTTCTCAATTAATTAATTCAATACATAAAATGTTTACATTGTAATTACTTAAATTAGAATGAGTAGAGAAATAATAATGACATTTTATATTTAAAAGAAAAAATAGAATTAAATGCCACTTCAAAAGGCTTAACAAATATATATTATAATAATGGGTGGGAATGTATGGGGACCTCTCTCCAGAACTGTCTACCAAGGCGGACGACAATTCATGTGGCAAAATCCCACGAAAACTAATTAAATAAAACTGTAACAACCTTCTTATTTATTTACGTTTTTCAAATTTCAAATCTGTAACGACCTACTTATTAATTAATTTATTTTTTTTTAAACAATGAACTAATTTTTGTTATTTTGCATTAAAAAAACATTTGTGTTGTACTCATGCAAATCCCAGTCATAAAAGGGGGGAAAAGCTCTGTGCATACGTCACCCATGCAAAGAATTTCCCCCGAAAGCTCTTTGCACACGGCCCCAATGGGGAGCCGAATTTAGAAAAGCTTGCATTAATCGTATAAAAGGACAGCGCCAGTGCAAGAAACTTCACTAGAATTTGACGTTTCATAACTGAAGTACACTACCGAATTAGGACTACCGTGCCATCCTCAGGAAACTTCACCGCCTTACTCCAGACACTACTCCCTACTCTTTACTACCGTCCGAAGTCGAATCTGCCATCCGCAAAGCAAAACCCTCTAAAGCCATGGGACCGGACGGAATCTCAATGATTATGCTCAAGCACCTGAGGCCTATAGGAATCTCTTACCTTACCCAGATGCTCAATCTTTCGCTTCAATCATTGGATATTCCTGACCCCTGGAAGGTGGGCAGAATCATACCGATTCTTAAACCAGGCAAGCCAGCAGACCAAGGTACTTCGTATCGCCCGATATATCTTCTCTCTCCAGTTGCGAAAATACTCGAAGCTTTGATACTACCCAAGCTTTATTCTGAATTTCAGCTAGCCGACCACCAACACGGCTTCCGCAAATTGCGAAGTACTACAACAGCCCTTTCCGAGATCACGACACACATCACACAAGGTCTTAATCAACAACGATCATGCGATCGCACTGTTCTAGTTGCACTTGATTTATCAAAGGCTTTTGATACTGTCGACCTAGGAATCTTACTTCAAGATATCGTAGACTCACAACTCTCAAACTCCACTAAACGATGGCTTGCCAATTACCTAAATGGCCGACACTCCTTCGTTGAATGAATAAGGGGGAAAAAAAGGATTTATTACCTAACAGCAATATTTGCAGCACATACGGAAAAAATTATCGAAAAACCCCGAAATCAAGGGGTGTCTCAACCAGTTGTCTAGGAGCGTATGAGCAAGCCAAAGATAGTCCTCAACCTCAATGCCAACATACTTACTTACTTAAGTGGTGCTTTAGCTCGGGGTGAACCTGGGCCTCAACCAAAAAGCCTCTTCATATAGCTCGGTCTTTAGCTAATTGCCTCCAGTTGCGCACTCCAAGTTGGTCGAGGTCCTCTTGAACTTGCGCGCACCACCTACGGCGAGGAGGTCCTCTACTGCGTCGTCTCTCCGAGTTAGATTGGAAGATTCTGCGGGCCGGAGCGTTGGTGTCCATTCGATCTACATGTCCTAGCCATCTCAGACGTCCAATACGCAGTTTTTTGACTAGGTCGATGTCGCTGTACAGCTCATATAGTTCGTGATTGAATCTTCTCCACTAAAACCCGTCAACGCAAACGGGACCGAAAATCTTACGAAGATTTTTTCTCTCGAAGCGACCAAGGATATCTTTATACTCTTTTAATAAAGTCCACGTTTCAGCGCCGTAAAGCAGGACTGGGATGATCAGAGTCTTATATACATAGTCTCCTTAGTTGTTCGAGATAGGGCTTTACTGTTGAATTGCCTTATAACCAAAAAAACAGCGATTGGCAAGAGTTATTCTTCGCTTGATTTCTGCACTGATGTTGTTCTCAGAGTTTATGGCAGAGACAAGGTAGACAAAGTCCCTTACTACCTCGAAGTTATAGCTGTCCACTGTGACGTTCTGTCCAATTCGTCGGTGTTGGCTTTCCCTTCTTGTTGACAGCATATACTTGGTTTTACCCTCGTTTATCGCTAAACCCATTTTGGTCGCTTCTGCTTCAATGCTTGCAAACGCACCAGTGAACGCCCGCTGAGTTCTTCCAATTATGCAAATATCGTCGGCGTATGCAAGCCGTTGTACGGACTTGAGTTTTTTAGACTATGTCAATGTCACCGGGGTAAGCGAGTAGTTGCACAGATTTGTAAAAGATTGTGCCTCTTGTATTGGCTTGTGAGTTCCGCACAATCCGTTCGAGTACAATATTAAAGAAATCACATGACGGCGCGTCACCTTGTCTAAAACCTTTTTTGACATCAAAGGTCTCGGTAAGGTCATTACCGACCTTGATTGAGCAACGAGCATTCTCCATCGTCATCCTGCACAGACGAACAAGTTTGGCTGGGATGTCAAAACTAGACATGGCTCTATAAAGCTCTTCTCTATAGTTGCTGTCATAGGCGGCCTTGAAATCGATAAGGAGGTGGTGAGTATCGATTTGGAATTCTTGGGTTTTCTCCAGGATCTGTCGAAGTGTGAAGATTTGATCGATGGTTCCTGGTCTGAAACCGCACTGATAGGGTCCAATCAGGCTGTTGATAAAAGGTTTCAGGCGTTCACACAATATCGCAGAAAAGATCTTGTATGCGATGTTGAGGAGACTAATGCTTCTATAATTGGCGCAGTTGAGGGGGTCTCCTTTCTTGTGTATCGGGCAAACGATGCTGAGATTCCATTCATCATGCATACACTCGTCTGACCAAATCTTAGAGATGAGTTGGTGTATGCACTCTACCAATTCATCACCAGCTGCCTTGAAAAGTTCGGCCGGTAAGCCGTCAGGTCCAGCAGCCTTGTTCGATTTTAGCTTGGATATTGCTATCCTCACCTCGTTTTGGTCAGGTGGACGGAAATTTTGACTATCATCGTCTATGTTGAATGGTTCATTCTGCTTGACAGCCGGATGTTGGCCTTTGTCGCCGTTATACAGTCTGCAGAAGTAGTTCTTCCATATTTTCAGCACCGACTCTGATTCTACTACGAGGTTTTCATTTTCATTTCTACAGGTTTCTGTACGGGTATTGCTTCTCTGGCACATTTTTTTTTTACCTTTTGGTAAAACTTCCGTACATTGTTCCTGTAGTATAAACTCTCGATATTCTCAAACGCGCGCTCCTTATGCTCTTTCTCCTTCTTATGGAGGGGCCGATGTTCTTCCCGTCTCTTCTGCTCGTAGATCTCACGAGCAGCTCACGTCTTCCTTTGCAGCGCCGCTTTATATGCCTCATTGCCAATGCCCAATGCCAACACTGATGGAAAAAACTCGAGCGTTTAGCTATAAACTTTGTAAAATGTTGGTGAAAATGCTTAAATCGTGTCCATCATTGCGAGGCCGTAAATGGCGGTCATTTAGCTGATATTATTTTCTCTAATTAATGCTAAAAAATTACCATTTCATGTGTTTTATTAAATAACCAGATTAAATTAAAGAAATGTATTACAAGAAAGTTATTAAGTTTTTAAGCCCCATAGTGACTTTTGGCCCACTCTGTAGAAGTTCGGTGCTTTTTATTGCGTGTTGTGACAAACTTCCAGGCTGTCTTTCGACTAAATTGTCTAGTTGCGTACGAGTAAATGGTACTTAGTAAGACATGACTGGGGTTCGATTTTTACTTTCAAAACCTCTCTATTCTGTTTCTTTTAAGGTCATGTATCCGTCCTTGGGTTTTGGATCTGAACATCGCTATGCGCCACAAGTGTCAAGTCTTTTTCGGTAGCTCTTGTGTTAGAAGTTCATTGAGTATTTTAATTTCATATGCATTCATCGCTTCCTCGAAGTGGATGACCAAGCCATAGTTATCTCCGGTTCAGCATAATCATATTCATGCGTAACTTGTAGTTACTTCGGTACCTATACATTTTTTTTGCGCTGGCGGGTGGGTGTATTTAAAAGACCAAATTGAGCCTGTACTCAGTGTAACTGAGTGTTAGCTTTCCACCTATTAAGCCCTCCTCCATTTCTACTCCCCTGATCATCGTCCCATTCTCCTCAATCACTTCATCGTGAATTTGGGCTTCCAACTTTGTTTCAATGGCTCGCTCATATTCTTGATGCTGCTTCGTTATTATAATGGCCACAGTTTCTCTGATTCTTCCCGTGGGCTTTCAAACCCGCTGTGGTATATTGGTTATACACGGCGGTTGTGCGACCTATTCTAATTTATGGTTCGTTAGTTTGGTGGAAGGCAGTGGAGAAGCAATACCAGCTTCTAAGCCTCACCAAGATCCAGAGGTTAGCCTGCATCTGAATCATGTGATCGTTACGTAAAACATCCACGGCGGCAATGCAGACCGTGTTAAAGGCACATTCCGTTGGATCTATTCCGCAGAAACACGCCGGCCAAATCGGCACTTAGACTGAGGAAAGAAGACCTCTGGTCATCTGCTCCATACTGCCCCGCGCCTCCATCGGCGGTCACAAATAGGCAGTTAGATACCGATTACATGACTCTGTTGCAAACATTTGACAGGAGATTCAATATCAGAATTCCTGACAGAAATTACTGGAAAAACGAACAAGCCACTAGTAATGAAGAATTGGCGTTCTTCACTGACGGTTCCAAAATAAATGTCGGTGTAAGAGCTGGCGCTTAAAGCAAAACACTAGAGGTCAATTTCTCGTTCAAAATAAACAACAACTACAGCGTCTTCAAGCTGAAATCACAGCCATCTTCCAGGCTGCAAAAATCATCCCCAAAGGTAACATCGTGGGTAAATCAATAACTGTGTACATTTGCAGCCAGGCAGCCATTAAGGCTCCGCAATCCAAAGCAACTCGATCTAAGGTTGTTAGAATCTGCAAACGACAACTTGGTTGCTTGGTTTAGGATCGGCCCTCGATGAGGATGTACTTAGACCAGAGAGTAGGTCCATTGTACTACCGATGTGTAAGGCGGCTTCGTTAATGAAAGCATGTATTTTACCCGTGCAGGCGTTGCCGAGATCATTAAGATCATTGTATTCACCCAGAGTGGCCTTCCTGATGTTGGCGAGCGCAGGACAGGCGCACAGGAGATGACTGATGGTCTCTTCTTCCTCTTCATCTCTGCAGCTTCTGCAGAAGTCATTATGAGGGATACCTAATCTTTGGACATGTCTTTCTATGATGCAGTGTCCAGCGAGGACAATTGTTATTTTTGAGAGGGTTCCTCTCTTGTGCTTCAAGAGTCCGATGGACCTGGATTTATTGAGTGTCGGCCAGAGCTGTCTGGCGGTATAACATTGGTCTAGATGTTGCCATCGGTGATTGGCTACTTTCTCGCCATCAATTTGAATAAGGTACTTAACATAAGACGCTGGCGCTTCGATGTCGGTAATGCTTATGCTATCTGTACCAGAGGTCACAATGACCTGGTACCCAGGAAAGGGTGAGGTTGTACTGACCAGCTATCTCGTTACGAGATATGCGACAGTCTTTCACTGCCTTAGATCTCGTAGTGATGGATGCGAGGGATTTGATGGCTGCCTGACTGTCGACGTAAATAACAATATCAGGTGTTGATAGTGTGCTAGCCGCTAGCCAGTCAGCGGCTTTGCGAACTGCGGTGATTTCGGATTGAAAAACGCTGCAGTGGCCTGGAAGGTTAAAGGAGAGGTGTATGTCCAGATCTTCCGAGAAAATTCCGGCACCGACTCCGTCCTTTGTTTTAGACCCGTCCGTAAAAATTGATAGCGATTCGATGGAAAGGACATTGCGTTGCGTCCACTCACTTCTGTCCGGTATCGAGTGTGTGTAGCCCTTGTTAAAATCATATTTAGTGGGCAGATGGTCGGTGAAATTGGGAAGATGACGGTGCATCGAAAGTATATTGGCGTGTCCCGTGTGTTGCTTCTTCCACTGCTTGCAGCCTTATTGCCGAGCTGACAGCCAAAACGACATCTTAATGAAGTGTCACAAGCCAACAAGGTGACCCTATGTTGGGTACCAGGGCGTACCGTTTGTTGAAAGAGCAGACAACATCGTTAGAATGGGTTTGGCGTTGCACATCTCGCAGGCCATGTCCTGCTTGAAGGTTCCTATAAGCTCTGTATACAAACTCGTCGAAGATAAAGCCACTAGCGAAGTTAAAAGACGCTGGATCCATCTGGATGCATGCGTCACTACCAGAATGTTGTGGCCGGCTTATGAATATGGCGGGAATACGTTCTCTGGTTAGGTTTAGTTATAACAGTATGCACGCCATCTCTGGCATAATTACGAAACACTGCGCCATTGTGGTTCTGTCAGAGTGTATCAGCGTATATCAGAACGACTTCTGCAGGAGCTGCAGTGATGAGGAAGAAATTGAAGTTGTCCGACACCTGCTGTGCGAATGCCCTGCCTTCGCCGACAGAAGAATGAGGACTCTCTAGTTACTTCTTCACTGAGTTGGAAGATCTTCGTCACATTGAGCTAAAAAACCTCCTGAGATTCATATGTTCTAAACCAGCGGTTTTCCCTTTTCTGAGCTTAAAGACCCCCTGAGATTCATATCCTTATCCATAATAGATGGGCGAAGATTCAGCGTATAAATATAAAATAGGCACAATGGACTCTCATTTGTCTAATTGTAAGTAAGCAGTGAATTACGTCACAAGGCACTCATTTACATAACCTAACCAAATCTGGGTTATACATCACTAATCAGCAGTAGAAATAGTATTGGGGAAAAGACGCATCCCTGCTTGATTGCAGTTAAGATCAGGATGTGACACCTGATTCAGGTATTGACTTAGCGTTTGGTGAAATATTTGCAGCTTGTGCCTGAAGCTGATGACACTCGCTCAGATCTTCAAATGCATACTAAACGTTTCCTTTGCTTTTTTCAACCTGTTATCTGTGTTTGTGAGTGGTTATTGTGGATGAGAATCTTAGCTTTGCCGTAGTTGAGGCCTCTCTCATCAAACCGATGGACCTTGGTGCCTTTTGTTTTTTTATTTCTGTTGTATGTTTGGGATATGTTGTAAGACTACACATAGTGGCAGTTAACTCACCCAATGCCTTGTCTTCGTACATGGCGCCGCCAATCATAAGGCAACTGGCATTGAAGAAGCCAACGACTACTTCCCCGACCTAGACAATTTTAATTCTGTAGATTAATCTCTTATACCCAACTCACAACATGTCTATAGGAAGCATAAGAGGATCGAGTTCGCTGGTCATCGCTCAATCTTTGATAACAAAAATCTTCCTTTGATTGGGAGATTCTCTCCCCACTTTCATTTAAGTATATGTATCTGGAAAGCCATAGTGATATCCACCGATACCTAATGCAACACGGAGCTATAGTTATCTAGTTCTTTATGCGACAATAGTTGCAGTTTTATATTCCAGTGGTTAGTGGAGACCTTACTCTACTTTCATTATCTAATCAACCACAACAACTCAATGGCATTCCCTGATGACCTTCGCTTACCTAAAGCCCAACGTACTATAAATTTCCTCTGTTGTCAGTGCACTATTTCAGTTTGGAAAATTTTTCTCCATCAATAAGTTGTAGAAAACGACCATGGATACCGCTAAAGTTGTAATAATAGGTGCGGGACCATCAGGCATAGCAGCCGCCATAAAACTCCTAGAACTTGGATTTCAAAAAGTACAACTCGTGGAAGCTGAACACCGTATTGGAGGACGAATACACACGATTCCATTTGGAGATAATGTCGTTGATTTGGGAGCCCAGTGGTGTCACGGTGAAAAGGACAACATAGTGTATGAGCTGGCCCATAAGCATGACCTCTTGGAACGCACTGGTGATACGCATGATAATTTTGAAATCATTCGTTCCAACAAAGAGCTTATGCCCACTAAAGCATTTCAGCGTCTGAAAGACATCATCGAAGAGGCGTTAGTAACGCAAAGGGACGACCTATTAAGCTACAAAGGATCTCTGGGAAGTTACATTACTAGTAAATTCTTTGAGGCGCTGCGACGGCCTGAGAACTCCCATATTGACATCAAGATCGCTAGGGAGCTTTTCGAAAATTTCCTGAAAATGCAGAACTCTGTGATGGCAACTGATACGCTGAGTGATCTGTCTGGCAAAGGTTATCTTGAGTACTGGGAATGCGAGGGGGATCACTATTTGAATTGGAAAGACAAAGGTTACTTGGAATATCTGCGGTTGTTAATGAAATCTAAAGAAAACGGCCATGAACTGGGAATACTGAAGGAGCGGATAATTTTGGGAAAACCAGTGAAGCAGATCATTTGGAATAGTCAAAAGGTTGAAGTGAAATGTGAAGACAACGAGAGTATTGAAGCGGATCATGTCATAGTAACGATGTCCCTGGGAGTCCTAAAACAGAAGTATTCGACCCTTTTTGAACAAAAATTACCAGCGGAGAAAGTGCGCGCCATTGAAGGCCTTGGCTTCGGAACTGTGAACAAGATTTTTATGCAATTCCCCACGCAATTCTGGCCTGATAGTTGGAAAGGATTCACTTGCCTGTGGCGTGAAGAGGACGTTGGAGAGATCCGTGGTACAGATCGCGCCTGGCTGGAAGACGTGTTTGGTTTCTTTGTAGTCAGTTACCAACCCAAAATTTTGTGCGGTTGGCTTACTGGTGCCAATGCACGGCACATGGAAACGCTACCCGAAAATAAAGTTCTCAACGACTGTATGTATCTGTTCCGAAAGTTTCTCCAGTGGGACATTCCCATGCCAGAGCAATTCAAAACAACAGCCTGGTATAAAAATGAAAACTTTAGAGGATCCTACTCCTTTCGCTCGATGTTGACCGAAGAAATGAATACCAGGGCCAGTGAATTGGCCAATCCTTTGGTAGATGCTGATGAGAAGCCATTGATTCTTTTCGCTGGAGAAGCAACTAGTGATCATCGCTATTCAACGGTGCATGGAGCAGTGGAATCTGGATTTCGAGAAGCGCACAGGCTTGAAAAATTCTATGATGACAGGAAACCAAAGACTTTAAGTGATGACTAATCTAAGATCAAATGGAAATGGATCTGAACTATTGTATTGAGGCTTGGGCTTTGCTACTGCAAGAGTGAAGTCGGATATAAAAGAAAATAAAGACGTTTTTAATGTACAAAGGTTGAATGTTGTTTTGTGTTCCAAATGCCTTGACTATTAGTAGAACAGGAGGCTGCTTATTAGATTTTAAGCCAAATGTTTGGCCATATGTTTTCGGTCTTTGAACAAACTTATTAGGGGAAAATCTTCTGGGAGCTCTGACTTCCTTCAATGACAACGATGACCCGAGGAGGGCTAAGTGTACGACGACGGTGATCAGCAGACATGCTTATATCGATGACAAAAGACATTGCAAAGGAACGTGATACTAGTGTGAATCTTTGATAAGTTACAGAGCAACTTGCAGTCATAGGTTAGGTTAGGTTAAATGGCTTAGCTGCATCGAATGGGTGCAGTCTGCACTCGGATCACAAGAGGTATTCCCCTGACGTGGAATCTCCTGGCTGAAAAACTGAAAAGAAAGAAAAAGAAGAAACAAAGTATCTAGAGTTCTGCGGTATTGGAGCGGCCTCCTCGAAACCATCCTGAAGAAGCTATGCATTTAAGGATTGTGTTGGTGGCTTATCAGACAGGTAGCCCAGATGATATAAGAAGTACTCTCCGAAGGCCATTTTTCTGGTATTGCAAAGACTAGGGCATTTGCATAGGAAGTATTCCGTGTTCTCTTCTGTGTCTGTCTTGCCGCAGCCTCTGCAAAGCATTCTTTTCCGGCGGGTCGTTTAAACTCATGTGCTATTTTTGATTTAATAAATTCTAGGGGAGGATGGACTGAGTTTTGGACCATTGACAGCCCTTGTTCTGATCCCTTTCTTGCTAGTTCATCTGCCATTTCATTCCATGGAATTCCTTTGTGTCCTGGGACCCACCAAAATGTTACATGGTGGCTATCGGTCAGCGTTTTAAGCTTCTTTCGACAACGCTTTATTTTATTACCGCAGATGAGATGGCTTTTATAGCCGCTTGACTATCTATGTAAATGTCGATCTCTTTTCTAGCAACAATCTTCGCGGAAAGTTCTTGTGTTGCATCTGTTATCGCTAGGACCTCCGCTTGGAACACACCGCCGTGGTTCGGAAGTCATAGTGACATTGCAATCTCGGGTTCTGCCGAGTAGATACCCGAATCCACTCCTTCGCTCGTCTTGGACCCATCAGTGAAGACTGAAATACTATGCGGGTCGATGGCCTCATCGGCTGCTCAGCATTCCCTTGAAGGAATGACCGTTCTAACGTTTAAACCAAAGTCGGGGGATGGCGGAAGGTAGTCTATGGTGGCGTCTAGATGAGCCCACCTTGCAATAGTACGGCGGCCCTTACTTCACAAGTTGGATTCTTTTAGGCGTAGGGCACTCATCGCGGCTAATTACTTAACGTATAAGTCTAGTGGAATCAGTGGTCAGGGTCGTTCTGATGGCGCCAGTGGATGCTATGTAAGCAAGTCTCTAGATTTTTGTTAGTTCCTTGAGATGTGTGAATTTCTCTGGTATTGGCTATCAGACAATGCACCTATATGTTAGAATGGGTCTGACTATGGCAGTGTACATTCAGTGGATGATGGCCAGTTTGGGTCCCCATTTTCTCCCAAAAATTCTGCATGCTGCATGCATAGAACGCAATGTACGCTTTCTTTATTCTTTCATTTGTGATATCTCTCCAGCTCAGCTTGCGGTCAAGTGTGCACCCTAAATACCGTGCTTTGTCTGAGACCTGCATTGGAAGGGCATCGAGTCGTAGGGGACCGGAAGCCGGGATTTTTCTTTTATTGGTGAAGACCACCTCTGTTTTCGCTGGGATGACGTTCAGTCCACAACTTTTCGCCCATTTATGGAGGGTATCCAGGGCCGATTGCAGAAATTCAGTGAATGTGTCGAAGAATTTGCCGGACGTTAATACGACGATGTCATCTGCATATGCAACAACTTTAAGTCCGCTGTTTCCTAATTTCAAAAGGATCTCGCTTGCCACTAGAGTCCATAGTAGAGATGATAGGACCCCTCCTTGCGGGGTTCCCCTAGAGGCCAGTGCATAACTTGCATAGCTTGCAGTCTTACTCACTTCACTATGGAAATTTCGCTTACGAAATTATTGCGCTCGGCTACTTGTTTCACACTCTTAAGTTGTGAGGAAGCGTAGATCATAGCATAGTGCGCCTCGTATAGAAAGAAGATCTATACGAGGCGCACTATGGTCTCCAGGTTCGACTATGCTCTCCCGCAGTTCTTTCCTTGCGTTGTAGAGTTTACAATGGTTAAAATGTAAAAGCCTCCTGTCGCCTTTCGCGTAAGCATTTCGTTTTTGCTATTGTTCAATTCTTCAAGTATCTGATTCTATCCCCTGAAGGCAAGGTGATCCTTTCTCATCTACAGGTTTTAGAGTTCCATCCGAATGTAATCATTCATAAGTAGCTAAGCCTTAATCTAGCATACTTCGATCTCTTGCACAACTAGTTCCCGTTCAATTACTGTCATGCCCTCGAAGTAATCCCCAAAGACACCTGTCATTCCATAAACAAATGTCCAATTACCCTTAATACAATCAGGAAAAAAACACCACCGGAAAAGGAGCACGGCACATAACACATTAACCCATAAAACTGTGTCTTTACGGCCAACATCCATTCAGCAAAAAAAAAAAATCGTTTTACAATAAACACCTCGTTTGCCAATGAAGCAGACAAATCCCATAAAACTCAAACAAATTGTGCCCACAACAGCGCTGCTTACTCCCAAAAAGGCAGACAAAAAGAGGACTTTTACAGCCCCCACCGCAGCTAGTGTGTTCTTCTATTTTCTTAAGAAAATCAGACCGCCCTTGAGTCATCGCCGCTCTCACCCCCAAAGGTCTACCGAACCAAAAGTAAAAGCAAAAATCTATAAAAATAAAATAGAAAAGTGTATTTAAAAAAGCTCAGTAGACTCTGCTTACTGCATACCAAAGTGGGACAGTACAACTGCCGGGGGTAAGTACAACAACCCCTAACTTCCTCCAGACCAAGCGGGATGAGATGAATAAATATAAACAGAAACGTGGCGAAACCACTCCATATAACTGGGGTAGCAAACAGAAATAGAAATCAAGATGATGACTGAATGAATTCTTCTACCCCAATAAATCGTGCATAACAACATCCCTCTTCATCCCATGCATTGGGGATGCACACATAAAGGGAAGGAGAGTATGCACTACAATGAATTCATAACTACTTTACGCTGCTACGGTTTATTTCAATCGCTAGGTCCTTGTGCGGAATATAATTAGTTGGCGGGCCTTACCTGCGAAACTTCGAATACCCAAACAATTGGAGGGATGAAGCTGGCGGAGTAAAAATTTGCAGCATGCCTCCCGAACCGATTGGATTTGCAGCAAACTGGATGCTGGCAGCAGGACCTGCACATTGTCCTCGGTTATTGTTATCTCCCCAGTGTAGGTGTAGTCAATTAGTTGCCTAAGTGCGGTAACGTCAACATCATGGAGTGTCACGTTACCCTGGTTCCGTTCGAGCATATCATCTGCAAAGAGAGTGGCGCAAAACTTAGTAAAAGGAGCTACGTATATCTTCTCAACGCAGTTAGTACTTACCATTGAACATAGCATAGAAGTACGGGCTAACCGATGCCAGTACAACTTTATGGGCATGTATGGTCTCACCACCAACTTCCAGGGTGACATCACAGAGCTGTTGAAAGAAAAGGGAGTTTAGTGTATTTGAATGGAACTTTCGGGGTGGTTTGGGGAAGGGGAAACTGAAATACGTGCGAATGTTTAGTTCGAGGGATGGATACAGCACTCATCCTTAACCATAAAAGGGTGAGCATGGAGTTCAACGTCACTGAAACCCTTAAAGTTGTGTATTGTATCAAATTGCTGGAGGGTGGACATAGAGTAAAAGTGCTTTAGACGAATGAACGATGACGGCATTAGGGTGGAGGGATATTCAATTTCATTAGTTGCGTCCAGGCAGGAGCACACTGGTAGATGGAGGTAAAAGCATACTCTGCAAGGTCAATGTTTTTAAATAATGAAACGTATGCTAGAATTGAGATTGATAGTTGATAGCTGAAGCCGGAAATTACACTTGGCAAAGAAGCTTTTACGCGAGAAAGACCTAACACATCAGGAGCAGCATTCGTTGTGACTTGATTATGTGTTTATAGTCGGACGTTCTGCCTTTGAGCTGGAGACTTTTGGTTTTGCCGAGAGATTAAGGGGCATTCGATAGGCTAAGGCTTTAGACTTTGAAGTCACTGAACTTCCTCAAAGTTCTTTCATGGTATTGTGGTATTATGTGTCTATTCATCCATGCAGTAACTGTCATCTCGAATCTGGGTCTGTGATTCAGAGCCCTCGTAGTCGTCCACCGGACTTTCTAGAGTATAGCAAAGCGGCATTTTTTGACCCAGTTATTCATATACGAGTACGTAGTCAATCCTTCGAAGGCAGAGCTAGTTTCGTTCATCAGTAAAAAAGAAAAGAAGAAGATTACTGGCTTTACACTACCAATGTTAGATGGCGAGATACTTATTGTTCTTGGACTTGTTTATCATAGCATCTATAGGAAAGGGACTTTATGGTAGTAGACCATCTGAGGGCATACCGCAATCTTAGGACCGCTTAAGTGTTTCTTATAGGAAAGAGATTAGCTTTTTTTTGGATGAAGGTTCTTTGAGTGGAACTAGTATAACTGAAAAAGAGCTTCAACAATTCAAAGCACCAATGATCAATGTTCAAACCGCGAGAAATGGCAGCAGGGTACTTCCAACCGAAACCAAAAGTTAAAAGATTTTTAAGGCACATACTTGCGTATAAAATGGGGTTGGCATGGATTTTAGTGTACAAGAAATCTCCTGAAAGATCCCGAAAGAGGCGATGAACTGGGGTGTCGTGACATAAGGCCAAATTATTTAGAGCCATGAGACCAAATATGGGTTTTATCTATTCAGTGACAAAAACTTGTATTAACGCAACTTCGTTGTTCTGATAAAGGTAAGTGCTTATTGCCTGTGCATGTATGTACTCGTACCTATGCATATCTTAGAAGTACTTGGATGGACCGATTCGCGGGATTAAAGGATTTTACACTATTCGACATTCTTCGACTCATACTGCTGTAGCTAAGATAATAGCTAAAATCATCCTGGAGCAAATCAAACAACATCTTGAAGACACACTGGATGCCGAACAAGCAGGTTTCCGCTCTGGATCCTCCTGTGTCGACCACATCAACACCCTGTGGATTATCATCGAACAGTGCGTTGAATATCGATCGGCACTCCACTTGATGTTCATCGATTTTGAGAAGGCGTTCGATAGTGTCAACTGGGAGTTTATTGTCTTATTGTGCCTTACGCAGGAGAGGTATTCCCGATAAATTACATGCTATTATCAAAGCTACATACGAAGGCTCCAAATGTCACGTTCTGCACAGAGGAAGGTTGTCTGAGGAATTTGGGATCCAAGGCTGTATCCTTTCACCAATATTATTCCTATTGGTGATTAGCGATGTGCTTCATGCAGCTTTGTCGATGGGAAACGGAGGAATTCGATTTACTCTTACATCTCAACTGAAACATCTTGACCACGCTGACGATGTATGCTCTCCCACAGAATTATGAACCTCCACCAAATGACAGCAGATGTGGAGAGGGAGGCACACGTCGTCGGGCTGAAAATTAATACGGAAAAAACTAAAAACCTTGGAACAAACTCATCAGCTGAAATATGCATTGCGGGATAACCGGTAGAGAGATTAGAGGATTTCCAGTATCTTGGGAGTATTGTCTCGACCGATGGTGGAACTGAACTGGATATAGCCAACAAGATCGCCAAAGCAAAGTCCGCGTTCGGGATGTTGTCCAAAATATAGCGAAGCAGTTTGAACATCAAGGTAAGACTGTTCCGCTCCAATGTTGAATCCGTGCTGTTATATGGTTGCAGCACGTGGAGAATGACCACTACTATCACCAGAAAGCTGCAAACGTTCGTTAATAGGTACCTGCGTAATATCTTAAGGATTTTCTGGCCCAATCGTATCTCTAACGAACACCTTCATGAGAGAACGGGTCAGGAACCAATAGGCACAACCAGCCAACGGCAGAAGTGGTAGTGGATTGGTTACACGTTTCGAAAGGGTGACAGTTCCATAGCGAACCATGCTATGCAATGGAACACTTTAACTCAGGATGGCAGAAGACCTTGCGGTCCGAGAAGAACATGGTGCAGAACAGTCGAGAAGGAGTCACGGTACTTGGGGAAAAGTTGGGGAGAACTCAGCCACATTGCCAGAAACCGTACACGATGGCGCGTAGGCATAGTAGAGGCCCTAGGACCCACAAGGGGATACAGGATATATAAGTAATTAAGTAAGTACAATCCATCGGCTTAGAATTAGCAGACCACAAAACTTAGGCTGTTCTTATATCAAGTCAAGAATCTGCTGAATATGCGAATATTCGTCTCGGAAATTAGACCAAGGAAGCAGTTAAATATTTAGGAGTAATGCTCGACAATAGGTTAAGGTTTAAAACACACGTGGAATTCTCGAGCAAGAAGGCTTCACTACTGCAGGTAGTCTTTTCTCGAATATTGCCAAACATCGGTGGACCTGGACATGCTAGACGGATTCTACTACCCATAGTAGTTAGCTCGGTTCTTCTATATGCTGCACTGGTTTGGGCGGCGGCGTTAGCGACGATAGAAACACAGAGAAAATTATCGTCAACATACAGGCTACACGCGATAAGAACAATCAGCGGCTTCCGAACAATATCGGACGAAGCAGCCTATATCATAGCCGGAATGATCCCCATCGACATCCTCGCAAATAAGATGGTAAGGATCTACGAAAGGAGAACCTCGAGTCATAAAGAATCAGGTATTACAAATATTTGGTGCAACAGCTCTTTAAAGTGCCAGGGCCTAGCTTCTCGCAACCACTCATGTTGTGTGCGTTATATTTTTTCACACGAATGGAAGGGACCTACAGTTTAATGCCGAATCCGAACGGCGATTTGAGAAGCTTTTCGTGACAACAATACTCTCGGATTTTTGTCAGACGCTGGCGAGAGAATCAGGTATTCTCAAGAGAAAAAGGAGGAGGAGAAGGCAACATCATTAGCAAGCAAGGTGGGATAAAAGTACAAAAGGTAGATGGATCTACAATTGATCCCCACCATTGAGGTCTGGACCAAGCGAGTGTATGGGGACTACAACTCCCACCTTACGCAGTACATATCGGGTCACGGCAGCTACCGCAAATATTTACACCGATTTGGACATGATAACTCACCTCTCTGTCCACATTGTCCAGACCAGGAGGAAGATACTGAGCACGCAATATTCTATTGCAATCGCTTCACAGAATGGAGAAATAACCTGCCAAGTCCACCATTTCTTAAAAAACAAATATTGCGGTCAGTGGAGAATTGCTTAACGAATGTGCAAAAAGAGCTTCGAATAATTGAGGCAGTAAGAAGAGCAGAAGCAGCAATACAAGAAGCATAGCATTAATTGCTAATCAGTCCCGCGGGAAGAGTGGTAGAAGTGTCAAGGGTGTAGGTTAATACGTAGGTGCATTCCTAGCATCGATTATTCGGGCTTTCGAATCGTGCATGCTAGCAACCTGGGCTAATATTATCTTCTGAAGATTACCATATCCTTTGGCGCAACCAAAAAGAAAAAAAAAGCCCATGAAGGGCCTAGGCCTAGCTTCTCACAACCACTCGGGTTGTGTGCGTTATATTTTTCACACGAATGGAAGGCACTTACAGTTTTGTGCCGCATCCGAAGGACAATTTTTACTTTGTTTTTGAGAAGCTTTCTTCATGACAACAATACTCTCGAATTGTCCCGAGAGGTGGGACCGTGAAAAAACATTTGGTGTTTTCTAGGATTCGAACACTGAACTTCGCACTAACCACTGCTCCACGGCATCTACTGATCATAACTCGCAGATATTTTAACTTTTTGCACTGGAAAGCACTGTTCCATTCAAATAAATGTCTGTAGTACCCATTGCGTTTTTTTTTTTTTTTTTTTTGGTCAGAAAGTAGCGAAGAAGTTTTAGAAACGTTGATTGAAGCTCACTTCCCAGGAAGTAGATCGCCAATGGATTCTACTACTCATGGCTACTCGTATATTGGTAAGTCAATAGGGGACGACGTAGAAAATCTCATTACATGGAAGAATCTGCGATGGGCTATTATGTCATTCGCACCATTCAAGGCACCAGGCCCTGATGGAATTTTGCCAGCTATGCTGCAAAAAGCTCCAGCCACGGTCAGAAACAGGCTTAGGGAAATTTTTAAACATTGTTTAAGGTCATGCTACGTACCAGTGGCATGGAGGGAAGTGCGGGTTATATTCATACCTAAAGCAGGTAAGCCAAGCCACACTTCAGCGAAAGACTACAGACCCATAAGTCTCTCGTCATTCCTGCTCAAGACACTTGAAAGGCTTCTTGATATTCACATCAGAAGCAAGTGTTGCAACGGCATTCTATGCAAAGCTCAACATGCATATTTGAAGGGGAAATCGCTGGAAACAACTTTACACGACGTAGTAGGGAAGATAGAAGCTAGCCTTCACTATAAGGAACATGCACTAGCAGCCTTCCTAGACATAGAAGGTGCTTTCAATAATGTAGAAGGTAGGGCCATCAAACAGGCCCTGGAATCTATGAATGTCGAGCATAGCATTACCAATTGACTCTGCATTATGCTCGGCTCTAGAAACATTAACTCCACTATCGGAAACAGTTCAATAAGAAAATCCGTTACCAGGGGGACTCCCCAGGGAGGCGTTATCTCACCTCTCCTCTGGGTTCTAGTCATCGATGGGATACTTAAAGAACTAAGCAATACAGGTATAAGCGTCACTGCTTACGCGGATGACGTGGTGATTTTAGTTCAGGGTAAGTTCCTGGATACATTAAGTGAAATGATGGAATCAGCTCTTAATAGTCTCGAAAAATGGGCAAGAGGGTGTGGACTACACGTCAACCCGGATAAAACTGAATTGGTACTCTTCAGTAGAAAATACAAGATACCACCCTTCAAACTGCCTAAGCTAGCAGGGGTGGAGCTTTCCCTTTCGGATCGCGCTAGATATCCTAATGCTGGATAGGAAACTAAATTGGAAATTTAACATACAGGAACGAGTCTGCAAAGCATATAATGCTCTCTTCATCTGTAAGCGGACCGCGGGGAAAAAATGGGGCCTGAAGCCCGCAATGATGCACTGGCTATACATCATGGTAGTCAGACCCATCCTTACGTATGGGGCTCTTGTGTGGTGGAAGGCAACGAATACGAAAAACACATGGGATATGTTGGCCATGGTACAAAGATCAGCCTGCATTGCCATCACAGGTGCTCTACGCACAACACCTACGGCTGCACTCGAGATCTTCCTGTATCTCTTACCATTAGACCTACAAATTCAAGCGGGCAACAGTGCGCTTCGGCTCACTAACGTTGGTCTCTTCAGGACTAATAACATAGGACACAGCTCCATTCTCAAGGAATCTTTTCCCGGAATCCCTGACGAATCGGACGATATACTTGGCACCTTAGACTTCGACACACCATACGAAGTACTGTATCCTATTAGAGAGGACTGGCGAAGGAAGACAGTCTCTGTCCGCAATGAGATTGCAATATACACAGATGGTTCTAAGACCAGTGAGGGCAAGGGGTCAGGTATTTACTCGCGAGATACGAACCTACAGGTGGCCCTGAGACTTCCGGACACATGCAGTGTGTTCCAAGCAGAGGTTCTAGCTGTACTTAAGGCTGCGGAATTACTTGAGATGGGATCAATATCCGATAAGAATATCGCCATCTACATTGACAGTCAGGCTGCGCTAAAGTCACCAAATCTGAGTTAATCAGGAATTGCCGCACAATGCTTAGGGTATTATGTACGCAGAATTATGTCAGATTATGTTGGGTACCTGGACACTGCGATATCGAAGGCAACGAGCAAGCCGATGCGCTGGCTAAAAGAGGAGCGGGGCTCCCACGTAGCGATATAATTGGTAGTATTAAACCACCAGGATGCGTGGCTAAGGGAATTATCCGGGATAAAATCATTGACACGGCTAATCTAAGATGGTCAAACTTAGATGGTCACAGGGTGTCTAAGGCCTTGTGGCCTGTGTTAGATCGCAGGAAATCTGGGGAGATAATTAAGTTAGATAGATCGAGGATAAGAACAGCGATAGGAATACTCTCTGGCCACTGTCTCCTAAAGAGGCATGCCATGAGACTAGGATTATCCGATACGGATGTTTGTAGGTACTGCGATGACCTACATGTCTCAGAGGATATAACTCATATACTCTGTGAATGTCAAGGAATTGCCAGGATAAGGCTAAAGTACCTGGGTAGATACTTCTTCGATAACTTGGAGGAGGTGAGGTACTTGAACCATAACAAGGATCTCTTCAGATTTTGTAGGGAGATTAATTGCTTGGAGGATTGGGTTTAGGTTTTTTTGCCGTGAAGGTTTCCTAGGGATCGCGATGGGCCCACTTTGGTGCCTAGTGTTTTATGACAACCTCATAACCCTACCTAACCTAACCTAACCTAACCCATTGCGTTTTAAAACGTTGCAGGGACATAGGATCCTCACTTATGATGCCTTCATTGTCAGCAAAGAATTAGAATTAAAAGAATTGTTTTGAAACTGCGTTTTATTCAAAAATGAGCCATTGCACGAGTTTCATTGAAAATCGTTTCACTCTACGAACAAGTCCTTAATAATCTTCTCAAAATATAACATTCAGACCCACCTGTAAGTAAGATTGGAAGCCAGTCGGTCCGTGTACGTGTATTACATGCAAAATTGGAAATTTGATGCTAGCTAGGTTTAAATACCACCGTTTGTATGTACATACTCATATTGTCAAATTTCACTCATCCAATCAGAAGTGGTGCATGAGTGGCAGAAGTTTCAATGAAGAGTTAAAGGAAGATGATCTGCCTCCAAAAGAAAGTCAGTCTAACACAGCTCAGTTGCTAGGAAGGTATTTGCCCATCTACCCATCTCCGACGTAAATAAATGAGCTCAAACATGGCACCTAGGTTAGGTTAGGTTAGGTTAGGTTAGGTTGAAGTGGCTGCCAGCTTACGCCAACACACATAGAACAAGAAAGGTCTGTAGTGGTACCATGAAGGATCATGTAACCCAAGCCTACTCGTTAGAACCAATTAGAGCTTCTGATGAAGCGAAGGAGGCTCCTGATGTCTAAATCTATCAGATCGCCTAAATCGTTGTAATAGAAAGCTCCTAAGTGAAGCTTTCTTCTATGGGAGAGAGCTGGACATGCACAAAGAAGGTGAGGAATAGTTTCTTCCTCTTTTTCGTCCATGCAGCTTCTGCAAAAATCATTTGAATATACGCCAAGCCTTGTTGCTTGCCAATTAGACAGTGTCCTGTAATTGCACCTATAATAGAGCCAATATGCAATCGATTGAGAGAGATCAATTTCTTAGAGCGTTTCAGATCTAACTTGGGCCAAATCTACTTAGTCGCTAGACATGTTGTACCACTTGTCCACCTAAGATTTGTTCTTTCGATTGCATTCAGCTTGAATTTAAATTTACAAGTAGCGATTGATACACCTTGATTATCCTTGTCTGGAAGGTTGGGTACAGTTGTTCCTATTCTGGCGAGTTCGTCAGCCTTACAATTCCCCGGAATATCACTATGCCACGACACCCAACAGAGGTAAATATTAAACTGCTTCGACATCTCCATAAGAGACGAATGGCAGTCTAGGGCTGAATTTATAGAGATCGATTCGAAGGATTTGATTGCAGCTTGGCTATCTGAAAAGATACGGATGTCCTTAGCGGATATCACGTTTTTCTTTAGCCAAGATAAGACCTCCTTAATCACCATTATTTCCGCCTGGAACACACTACAATGATTTGGTAGACGAAAGGAGAGCTTAAGATTAAGCCTATCAGCGAAAACACCTTCACCAACTCCGACTTTGGTTTTTGAACCAACCGTATAGAAGTGGATCTTACTTACTTACTTAGGTGGCGCTACAGTTCGGGGTGAAACTGGGCCTCAACCAACAAGGCTCTCCATTTAGCTCGGTCTTTAGCTAGTTGCCTCCAGTTGCGCACTCCAAGTTGGTCGAGGTCCCCTTGAACTTGTGCGCGCTACCTACGGCGATGATTCCCTCTACTGCGTCGTCCCTCGGGGTAAGATTCGAAGACTCTAGATAGATAGTCGATCGACTCATCTTCTAAAAAAGCTTATTCATTCCAGAGTGATCTGGAAGGGATGGCGACAAGGAAGTTCTTGTCAAAAATTAGACGTGGGGTGGTGTAGTTCGTGTTTTCGGGAGAGATTGTGAATTTATTCAGAATGGAGGCGTGGCCAAATTCTTTTCTTGATCACTGTTGGGTAGCTTCAAGACGAACGGCTGCATTTGCTTGCTAACTACATAAAGGGGTATCAGATGAAACATCATGGCCAGTGCCGAGGGAGTTGTACATAGTGCTCCGCTTATGCACAGACAAGCTGCACGCTGGACCTTGCTTAGATAGTCGCAATTTATAGCTTTTTCTAAGGCTGTCCATCAAACAATCACCCCGTATGTGAGTATCGGTCTAAAGACCGAGATGTATAGCCAGTGAGTTATTCGAGGCTGTAAATACCATTTATTCCCAATAGCTTTTTTTGTAAGAGAAAAGTGCTACTGTAGCTTTCTTGACTCTTTCTTGAATGTTAGGTTTCCAGCTTAGTTTCCTATCCAGGATAAGACCCAAATATTTTTCTTTATCACAAAAAGTTAAGCTGATATCATTTGGAGATGGAGGATCGATGAACGAGAGAAGAGTAGCAGTTCAGTTTTATGTGGGTCTACGCCCAACCCACACCGAACCGCGCATCTGGTTAACTTATTTAAAGCGGTTTGTAGCAGTTCTTTTAGAGTATTAAGGTGCTTTCCTGAGACTGCTATAGCAACATCATCTGCATAAGCAATCACCGTGCATCCCTCACCAGTATTGTCGATATTTCATTAACCACCAAATTCCAAAGGAGAGGAGATAGAACACCACCTTGCGGAGTGCCTCTACTGACAGATCTTCTAGAAGACGTCCCACCTAGCTTTGAGTTGATAATCCGGCCATTAAGCAGTAAATTGAATAATTCGCATAGTGAGCTATCTACCTTCAGTGCATCAGAGTGCATCTGCAATCGCTGGTGCATTGACATTGTTAAAAGCACCCTCTATATATAAGAAAGCTACCATTGTATATTCCTTGTGAAACACGGAGTACTCAATATTACGAAGCAGTGAGTGTAATACCGTTCCAACTGATTTACCTTTGTAATAGGCATGTTGGGCCACTGCCAGAAGTTTTGTATCAATACTGTTACGCAAGTGGATATCAATCAATCGTTCTAATGTTTTTAGAAGAAATGATGACAGACTAACAACACAATGGTACCGAAAACGTTTTTATTTTGAATTTCAGCCTTTGCCTCTATTATCTTTGTATACACTCTGTATTCCCGGATAAAGAGTTCTTATCTTTGTTTGCAAAAAGTTTTAAAATAAATTACTTGACATCATCTGCTGACCTAGTTTCGGGCTACAAATAGCCAGCGAAGCTGTAGGTTTATAATTTGTTTCGAGTCCACCACGCTAAAAAAGCATTGTTCAGTTCGACTACCCTTTTCAACCGCAGCACACTCTAAATTAATTCCTCACTTACCGTCGAATCATATCTCGTGTCATGTCACATCAATCAATCTCAACTAGAGTCACAGTACACTTCAAGCCTGTGTGGGCTTTCAGATTACCATCTGCCGGCTGCTTCTTTCGCATGAAAAAGTTATTCACCTCCACTTCACTAATTTGCCCACTCATGTTTCTTATACAAAAAATAAATGGTAATTGTTTCACAAAAAACTGTTCCGTGTTAACTTTGATTAGAGAGAGAGAAAGAAAAACAAATAGATTTCTCTATTCCTATAGAATAATTAATTCAACGGACATTAACTTTTCTCGACTGAAAGTGAATGCGTGTGTCCTTGAACTCGTGCGCCGCGCCATACGACTTACAGTGGATTGGAGTATATAAACTAATTCAAAGTTAATGACAACCAAGTTCGTGCAATGACTCTTTTCGTCACAATCAATATTTACGAGCAACCAGAGAAATATATGTTGGAACGTGCCTAGCGTGGGTGCCCGCTCACCCATGAAAGGAGCCTCATTACAGACCAGTCGGCAGTTCAGAAATGCTAGGAATTTCAAGTAGGCGTCTAAAAACTTGTTTCACTCAAGTATTTTTCCGTTTCTCTTAATTAAATTGCTTCCGACAGTTGAGAGTGCCACCACTGGACTAGATGAGGCTTACATGTAGTAGCTAGTGCCTCCATCCACTAAAGAAGGTCAATAGCTTGCAACGGAGTAATAACTAGCTGCATCGCACAACTATTTCTGTTTACATTCCACTCTGGCTCTTCTAGAGGACAATATCCTCATTTTGTGTGCGTCTGTCCAACTAACAACCTCATAAGCCTCAAGTTAACAATGCCGGCTTCCATTTTGTTCCGGCACCGTATTATTTTTTTAACTCTTCTCTCCATCGTCATAATTAAAATGCAAAATATTCATAACCAAGCAGACAGCGAGGCAGTCTGACAGACACAGAGCTGTGTAGAGGACTCCAGAATTGTATCCTTTGTGCCTAATGTGTGCATCCACTTTCCTGCGTGGGCGGAGTAGATGGTGAAATCAACCCTGTGCAGTCTGTTGCATTGCCATAGAAAATTCATGTGTTTGCTACGGGACAACAGTTTTGTTTTTCTTATTTTTCCCTCTGAGTCCTTTTGGCCAACCACGACTATAAGCGACGAGACATATTGTTACCTCAAACCGAAAAACCCGTGATGATCCCTTCGATGATTGAAGCGCGTTGAGTGAACTTCCGACTACACAGCAGCCCTTGTGCACATATTTTTCATCCATAATTGAACGACTCGATAGATAGGTAGGATATATCGATCTCTTCATAGATAGGGAGTCCTTTTTAACCCCTGAAGCCAGACGCAGACTATGTCTTTTTTTATCATTCCTGATTCATTGCACTCGGAGGCATACAGCAGTAGGAAAGGAAAGTGTTAACTGCTGATGAAGAGGATAAAAGAAAGTGTAAAGGAGGTGTTGGCAACTGAAAAATTTACACCAGAGACGACAAGACAGAGAGACGTCTAAAGTGGTAAATTTAATGCAGTTCACTTGACAGAAGGGAAATTTATTGAAGAGCATGGCTTTGCACTTTAGGTGTCATTAACTTGTCAGAAGCTACATGTTGTGTCATCAAAAGTGTATGTAGCATGGGATGTGAGGAATGCTTTCTACGAAATAAATCAGTCGCAGATGCTTTTATTAAATTAAGTAAAGTCCTGTGTACTTCGAGGGTCAATAAAGGTAGTTTTCATACAGAAGCCAAACGGTCGTAAGGACGTCTCTTCTACGAGTTTAGATTAGTTTAGTCCAATTGAAGAAGAGTTGACGGTGCAATGTATACCTTTATGAATATCGATGCATTCAACTCTTACACTAAAAATATCAGATCAGTGGAATAAGACAAAGGAGACAGGAAGTGGTAAAACTTCAAACAATTCAAACAAAAGAAATCTCCAAGCTCAAATGACTAAGGAAGCTGAAATAACTGGAACATGTGAAACCGGAATAAACCAAACCAGAGTAGATACGAGTGCCTACCAATTTAATGAATTTAGTCGTGACTGGCTTAACATTCTTGTAGGTGTTGTTTACACGCTTCGGAATGGTCCAGCAATCAGGAAGAAAGTCGTGATTACCTCGTAAAAAATAATGAGATATCTGATATTGACCATTGCTTCTTATTGGTCGCATATCTATAGCTAGCCGATTGATGCTGATGTGGTACCAACCGCCATTTAACGACTACTGAACTGATCCTTGTGATCTTCTTCTTCCTCTTTGATATTAATTTCCATTGTGTAAGTTTCTTCCACATCATTCATGTAGCTTAAGCGAGCTTATAAGTCTGTATTTGACTTGAATTTTGCCCCACAGGTGGTCTCCAGATATGGAAACCCGTTCAGCACAAACACACTTCGAGGAGTCTTAAAGGTGTACAAGTGCATCAGGCTCATTTTTGGTGTTGAAATGCCTTCTTCTTCTTCTTCTTCCTTTTATCAGCGAGGATATGATCTGAAAATAAGGTATCACAACCCTCCCACTTCACCGCATTTCTACTGATCCGCATGTGGGGTTCGCCTTGGTGTTGAAATCCCTGAATTTGATTTAAGTAGCTGCCATTTAGAACAAACAGGAAAAAACACTGTAGCATCATTTTATATGGGGTGGGCGCCGTGGCGTAAGTGGTTAGTGTGTCGGATCACTACGCATGAGGTTCTAAGTTCGAATCCCAGAAAATAACAAAAAGTTTTTTCACGGTCCCACCTCTCGCGAGCGTCTGACAAACATCTGAGAGTATTGTTGTCACGAAAAAGCTTCTCAAATCGCCGTTCAGATTCGGCATTAAACTGTAGGTCCCTTCCATTCATGTGAAAAATATAACGCACACAACATGAGTGGTTGCGAGAAGCTAGGCCCTGGCACTTTAAAGAGCTGTTGCGCCAAATATTTGTATTTGTATCATTTTATAGGCTGGTGCTGCACGGCCCTTGTGATAAGAAGAAGAATGCAAGTTTGATTACCACCACCTTCAAGCTACGACTTCAGTTTTCAATCACTGTTATACGTTGGCTCATTTCCAAGACCTACCAACTTCAGAAAACAAAATTGTGTGTGCCTCATCCACATAAGTAGATAGTTGAAGTGAAACTTCAGTTCAACAAAATGTATTATTTAAACGAATAAACCGCACAAGCACACGGAGCACACAACAGCGGATACATCTATAATACTAAGCTTACAAGACCGGATTGAGAGATCGGATTGACGCAGGATTGAGACTTGATTCGGGTTTTCGCTTAGAATCGAAACGAAAGGGAAATGAGTGTGGCACCTCTCCTCTGTACGTGAAGTTCATTTTCTTTACCTACTTTCCCTTCTTTCTCTACACACGATCTTTCGATTCGCGTTTATATGATGTACAAAGTCTCAACACGATCCTGGAAAACTTTGTGATCGAATTGTGTGTAGATCAATCCGACCTGGGTTTATATGATACTTGAATCGAATGGATTGAGTGCTTTCTCACTTCTAGAGCACTTCTTCTTGTTCTGCAGATGAATTCTCTCGACGGAGTCAACGGTGGCGTTTATAGCTCTAGTTAGGTTGTTTTTTTTTTTTATAATTTGCGCGCACTCAAAGGGTTATGAATACCTTCACCGTGTTTGCACACTGTGCGGGCGTTGGAAAGGATGGATAGAGAGAGAGAGAGAGAGAGGACGATTTTGGTGTAGTGGTTCTTGAAGCTCAGTTGTTTATGCTTCAGCTATTCTCCAGGGGCGGCGTCCAGATAACTCAGGAGATTTTTGTTACTATTGTCTTTGCTTCTGATTCACAGTACTTTTTTCCCGATAACCGATGTCAAGGGCAAACCATCATCAACAGAGCGAACAATTTTTCCAGCCACATGACAAAGCTACTGCCAGTGTTATGCCTTCGTAGTAGTGTTCACAGAAGCTTTTGCAAATGGTCGGACTGCCTTTATATATTTCATGAGAAATAAATAAATGCTTGCTGACATCAGGATTTGAACCATGAATCATTAGCCTGGCAATTGACGACGTTACCACTACACCATTGCCACCCCAAACCTTGGAATAGAGATAGTGGCGCAGGGGCCCTTAATGCACCAACGACAGCGCTCATACTCCCGTAGTGGACTACTGGCGTTCCCGCTCCCTCGTCCTAGGAGAATACCTAAAGGAAGTGGACCTCCAGGTTGGGGGTTGTGCCGTCGGGGTAACTTTCCTACCACATCAAAAACGAATGATTCCGAAAAAACCAAAAGCCTCGGAAAAGGACGACTCAACTGATGACGACCCAAGCAAACGAAATAAGGACAACGACCTTCGGATCTGTACGTGGAATGTTCTGTCCCTCTACAGACCAGGTGCTGCCGAACAACTAGCAGAGGCCCTAGACTGCTATAAATCAAATATTACCACCGTCCAGGAAGTGCGATAGGATGGGCCGGGCAAAAAGAGGATTAAAAACTGTGACATCTACTACGGTGATTGCTACAGAGGCAACACGCAACGCTTATTCGGATGCGGCTTTGTTATACGCGACAGACTTAGGCAAGAAGTCTTAAGTTTCCGACACGTTAGCGAGCATATTATGACCATCGGGATCACGGCTAAATTCGCTCACATAAGCACGATATGTGCTCATGCCCGCACGGAACGAAAGGGCCCTGCCACCAAAAATTGTTTCTACGAGCTATTCGACAAAACATACGAGCAATGTCCTAAATACGGCGTTAAAATTGTATTGGGCGATTTTAACGCCAAAATAGGAAAGGAGGACGTCTTTGGTAGGGCAGTCGGTAAGCATAGCCTACACGACACTGCGTCTGATAACGGACTAAGGCTAATTGATTTCGCTTTGGAGCGAAATGTCACCATAGCAAGCACATGGTTTCCTCATCTCGATATTCATAAGCAGACGTGGCGGTCCAATGATCATGTAACGATCAACCAAATTAATCTAATTGCGATCGACGCCAGGCATGCCTCCAGTATTCTGGATGTCCGGACCTTCCGAGCGGCCAACATAGACTCGGATCATTACCTTGTTGTAGCCAAGGTACGAATGCGGATATCCCAATCTGAGTAACAAAGAAGAATCACTGTGAGAAAATTTAACATCGAAAATTTAACAATCGCAAGAGACCGCCAGACTCTTCGCTGAACGCGTATCCCGAAATCTCTCAATCACCCCTATGCCGCCAGCATCAAGTGCCGAAGACCAGTGGCAACGCTGCCAACATGCCATCAGAATCGCCGCGACTGATGTGCTGGGTCTCGCTCGCCCACCACCGCGAAATCCCTGGTTTGACGGACAATGCCGGCGAGTGCATGCAGCAAAACAAGAGGCATACAAAGTGGCGCTGCAAAGGAAAACGAGAGCTGCTCGTGAGCTCTACGACCAAAAGAGACGGGAAGAACATCGGCTTCTCCAAAAGAAGAAGAAAGAGCATGAGAAGCGCGCGTTTGAGAATATCGAGAGTTTATACTCCAGGAACAATGTACGGAAGTTTTACCAAAACGTAAAAAGAACTTGTCAGAGGAGCAATACCCGTACAGAAACCTGTAGAGATGAAAATGGAAACCTCGTAGTAGAATCACAGTCGGTGCTGAGAATATGGAAAAACTACTTCTGCAGACTGTATAACGGCGACGAAGACCAACATCCCACTGTCAGGGAGAATAAACCATTCAACGTAGACGATGATAGTCAAAGTTTCCGACCACCTGACCAAAACGAAGTGAGGATAGCAATATCCAAACTAAAATCCAACAAGGCTGCTGGACCTGACGGCTTACCGGCCGAACTTTTCAAGGCAGATGGGGATGAATTGGAAGAGTGCATACACCAACTCATCTCTTAGATTTGGTCAGACGAGTGTATGCGTGATGAATGGATCCTCAGCATTGTTTGTCCGATCCACAAGAAAGGAGACCCCCTCAACTGCGCCAATTATAGAGGCATCAGTCTCCTCAACATCGCATACAAGATCTTTTCTGCGATATTGTGTGAACGCCTGAAACCTTTTATCAACAGCCTGATTGGACCCTATCAGTGCGGTTTCAGGCCAGGAAAGTCCACCATCGATCAAATCTTCGCACTTCGGCAGATCCTGGAGAAAACCCAAGAATTCCAAACCGATACTCACCATCTCTTTATCGATTTCAAGGCCGCCTATGACATCCCTGCCAAACTTGTCTGTCTGTGCAGGCTGACGATGGAGAATGCTCGCTGCTCCATCAAGGTCGGTAATGACCTCACCGAGACCTTTGAAAAGGTTTTAGACAAGGCAACGCGCTGTCATGTGACTTCTTTAACATTGTACTTGAACGGATTGTGCGGAACTCACAAGCCAACACCGGAGGTACAATCTATTACAAGTCTGTACAACTGCTTGCATACGCCGACGATATGGACATTATCGGAAGAACTCAGCGGGCTGTCACCGGTGCGTTTGCCAGCATTGAGGCGGAAGCGGCCAAAATGGGTTTAGCGATAAACGAGGGCAAAACCAAGTATATGCTGTCAACAAGAAGGGAAAGCCAACACCGACGAATGGGTAGCACAGTGGGCAGCTATAACTTCGAGGTAGTAAGGGACTTTATCTACCTTGGCCTTGCTACAAATTCTACAAACAAGATCAGCGCAGAAATCAATCGAAGAATAACTCTTGCCAATCGCTGTGTTTTTGGGCTTATAAGGCAATTCAACAGTAAAGCCCTATCTCGAACAACTAAGGAAACTCTTTATAAGACCTTGATCATCCCAGTCCAGCTATACGGCGCTGAAACATGGACTTTATTAAAAGAGGATGAAGATATCCTTGGTCGCTTCGAGAGAAAAATTCATCGTAAGATATCTGGTCCCGTTTGCATTGACGGGTTTTGGAGGAGAAGATTCAATCACGAGCTATACGAGCTGTACAGTGACATCGACCTAGCCAAAAAACTGCGTATTGGACGTCTGAGATGGCTAGAACATGTAGAGCGAATGGACACTAACGCTCCGGCCCACAGAGTCTTCAAATCTAACCCCGAGGGACGGCGCAGTAGACGACCTCCTCGCCGTAGTTGGCGCGCACAAGTTCAAGGGGACCTCAACCAAATTGAAGTGCGCAACTGGAGGCAGTTAGCTAAAGACCGAGCTTAATGGAGAGGCTTGTTGGTTGAGGCCCAGGTTCACCCCGAACCGTAGTGCCACCTAAGTAAGTAAGTAAGTAACTGGAGGCAATTAACTAAAGACCGAGCTAAATGGGGAGGCTTGTTGGTTGAGGCTCAGGTTTACCCCGTTTTTTTGTTCTGTATCATGTGCTATAAGCATTGGTCTCTGCTCTTCAATCTGAGTTGAAGCTCTCGTCCTATGGTATCAATGCAGGTGCTTAGCAGCAGAAGATCGAGTCAAATTTAGCTTCGCATACTCTTGCCAACAGTATTGCCAAGGATTACACCTGTTGCTGTTGTAGTCTTACTTACCCGGAGCTCTAACGATACCGGATCGGCGTGCTCCTTGGAACTGCTCTCTTGTAATCATAGACTTTCAACGTCAACACTTTCTTACGGCTACAGCGGGGCACTTTTACTTTACTTTAAATTAGCCATTCTGTAGCACAGTCAGCTGGTATTGGAACGTTCAAAGAAGAGATCATTTGAAGTCTGTTAAAAAGGCAGTATCAATGAACGTTCCAAAGACATCGCTAGGCAGGAGGAGACGCAGGCCTATAAACACCTGGATCACACAAATGAGACGACATTTTATTGACCTCAGTAACCGAGTGATCCACAATTGGGAGGCCTGCCGATATTTTCTGAGGTCAAATAGACGAACCCCACAGGCGGATCAGTAGAAATGCAGTGAAGTGGGAGGGATGTAATCCCGTGTTTTCGGATCATAACCTCGTCGAAATAGGAAGAAGACGCGGAATCAGTGCGAATTTATTTCTGGATATGAAGTCCAAGTCTAACTAAGTGTTGAAGGTTTCAAGAATAATTTTAATATCAGTTATTTCTGGAAGGCATTATCGAATCGTTTGGACGAATGTACACATTTTAATTAAGTTTATTCTCAATTCTTTACCGAGTTCTGCAGACATGTCAGGGCTCAATTAAATAGAAATGGTCTTCAAAGTAGACGTCGTCTGTCTTGAATCTTTTTAAACTTGACTTATCTGTTTTGAATCTCCCTTAAGATGGTGGGCGCCGTGGCGTAAGTGGTTAGTGTGTCGGATCACTACGCATGAGGTTCCAAGTTCGAGTCCCAGAAAACACCAACAAGTTTTTTTCACGGTCCCACCTCTCGCGAGCGTCTGACAAACATCCGAGAGTATTGATGTCACGAAAAAGCTTCTCAAATCGCCGTTCGGATTCGGCATTAAACTGTAGCTCCCTTCCATTCGTGTGAAAAATATAACGCACACAACATGAGTGGTTGCGAGAAGCTAGGCCCTGGCACTTAAAGAGCTGTTGCGCCAAATATTTATTTTTATTTTTTTTTTAAGATGCATTACATGGCGGCAGCTCTTAGCTTGACTTGGATATTATTATCGCTAGTAAATGTTGTTTGCTGGAGTCATCAATATTAAGGTCCGCCCTCTCACTCCTTAAAAATTCAATTTGTATTGTTTGTTCTTGCTAAATTGCTTACTTAACAGAACTTAGGTGTCTGTCACAAAAAATCTGTAGAGTTCCTTGTGAACAAACGTTCCACTGGGATATTTAATCACTTCTGTTGAAGACAAGATTTTAAAAGAATTTATGGCGGCTATTAAGTTTAAAAATGTATGTCCGTCAAGTTCATGATTCTCTCTCAAAAAGGATTTTCACGAACTAAATTTACAAGGTATTTGGCCACCCACTCAATCCTCCATTTAGAAGCATCTAAATCGAAATTTCCATCAAAACCCGACAGAAAAATGTACATCAACCATTTCCAAAAAAATGCCTTCAACACAGTACCAGGAAGCAGGACATTCTCCTATTAGTATGCATACGCCGAACCCGAACAGACATCATATTTCACTGGTGTTTCGACATTCGACCTTTGTGGCTACGTGCTTCGAATCACATTACGTTTCTGAAGGTAAAAAGAACGGAACTCACCTGTGCATTATTTCGCATTTGATTGATGGCCGAAAAGGATGCAATACAGTGTCCAGGATTCTGATGATGTGCCTGTGGTAAAACTTCCTCATTTGGTCCCGGTGGGCTTAAATCGCTGGGTGTTTGTGTTGAATTATTACTGGTTGTGGTTACATCTTCGCTATTTCCACTGCCACTATCGGTGGTTCTATTTAAATGAAAGAAGAAACGATGAAGGATTAGATATTCACTACATTGTCAGCTAAGTATGGCATAGGTCAAACCAAATCACCAAATTAACCCACCCAAAGGCATCCCAATTGTCGATTATTTACCCTTTCTCATCTCCAAAAATATCTTCAAAATGACCAAAGGAAATCAAATCATGTTCAGTTCCGAGGGAGAAAGGGTCAATAGCCTGCTGTATGGCAAGGGCTTTAGGTGAATGTTACCAAATGGTTTACCCAACCTAATGGCATGGAGCTCTCCTAATATTAGCTTTTATCGTTTGCAACTTTTCAACGAAAACATCTAGGATAAATGGAAACAACCATCCCCACGTTTCTGTTGTTTGGCAATTCGATGCTTTAAGCGGAACTTTAATAAAAACTCGACTCATTGTATCGATTTTCCTACGTGTGTGGGCAGCAAATTTTGCGTTTACCATAGGTTAGACATGACATCATCTAATGTGGGGCGGGTGGACTGACTTCCTTCCCTTAGCAACGATGCTACACCAACCAACCAGGGGGAGCACATGTCGAATAAACAGAAAATCGATTAAATGAATTCTAGAGGGAGTCGTCGTCTCCATTTCTCAAATTCCTATCAAATCGATTTCATTGTGAAACCAAGAATCATGATAAAATCCGCAGAGCCCTCGGGGTAGTAAAATGGACTCGGGAAGGGGTCGTAAAATGTTAACAACTTACTATGTGCGCTGGGGCGAGAAAATGGAATACAAACTGTGCTCTAGTTTTCTGCAGTTTTACGATCCCGACAGGCAGGAGTCGTGGTAAGGACTTTTGGATTATGGTGGGTAATATAAAAAACTGGGTTAACACTTTCAAGGATACTACATTACAATTACCACAAAAACAAAGTAAATACCGTGTCAAGACATGCAGAAAACTATTTATTTAACGAAAGTCATTAGGGTAGGATTTTATTGTACGTAGGAGGTGAGTTCGAATATCCCCTGAGTGATGAGGGTCGGTAAAAGCAGCTGGGCTTCCATTTACACGATAGGAGAGTCAAAAACACGGATGAACTTGAAAAAAAGACACGTGTGCGTGGAATAAATGATAGTGGAGGAAATAGTGGCAGGACTATGAAAGGTGGCAACAGTCATTAGCGGAAGTTGAACTCATGTTATACGAGGAGTTTAGGTGATAGTCTAATTTTGGTATTAGGGATGCGTGATATATGGATGGACAGTTAAAATGTCTGTAGTCTTGGCAGACAAGGAATAATATTTCCGAATAATTTTTGTTCATTGTGTATATCAGGATCTTAACGAAAATTTATCTTATGTTCATGATAAGAAAAGTTTTCGTTTCAAATCCTTTTATGGAAGAATTGTTGTTAGACGAGTGTGCCTAACGTGACAATGGTGTACTGGTAATATGTTTGCTTGTGACCGATGTGTGCATGTTCTAGGTACAGTGGTGAACAACAACCTACAGCTAAAAAAAAAAAAAATACAACAACCTACAACTACTCAACCAAAAAAAGGAACGAATATCATCAAGGTATCTCGAATTACTACAATGGACCGTGTATCGCCTCTGAATCCTCCGAGATTTTCTTTTGAAAAAGAAAATCCATGTAGTATTAAGTTCTTATTGGCCTTCTGCTTAGGATTCAACATTTTATTTGCCTTCATATGGGACGGGACTAATCACGGAAGTAATCCAGACTCAACTTCAGATCTGGTACACTTTTCCTGTATAGGTTCCACTTTCCGATCGAGGAAAAGAGGGTTTGTTCAATAAGTATCGGGACTGAAGTCTTAGAAATTACTTTGTTAAAGATATATGTACAGTGAGTTAGAACATTTCAAAATATGATCCACCCGCATCAATACACTGTTGCCAGCGTTTTTTCTATTCTTCATATACACCCTGGAAGTCGGAAACCGCAAGGCTGTTCAGGCACCCCGTCGAAGCCACTTGGGCGGCCACAATCGTCCCGAACGATATCCTTTCAGGATCCTTTTCACCTTTGTGAACAAACAGAAATCGGGGGAGCTGAATTTGGACTGTAGGGTAGTTGGGGCAGCGTTGCCACGTTGTGTTTAGCCAATGCCTCCCTCACAATCAGCGACATGTGACTGCGCGTATTGTCTTGATGGAGCATCCAGGTATTAGCGATGTCCCTTCGGACGCGGTGGACCCTTTCCTCAAACCTTCGAGTACTTCTGCGTAAAATTGTAAGCTCCTTGTGCACCACACTTTGTGCGGTGTGTGAGGATCTAAGCACACTAAGCACACGTTTACTTCGGGCGCAATTTACACACTTTGAATGTTTGGAGGCAACTGCGCATATTCCGTCAGCTTGCGTGATAAAACCCTGACCATCCCAGTCGTGCCTTACGGCGCTGAAAATTGACTTTATTGCCAGCGGATAAAGGGACGACGCAGTAGAGAGCTCTTCTGCCCTAGGTGGCGCAAGTTAAAGGGGACCTCAACCAACTTGGAGTGCGCAACTGGAGGCAATTAGCTAAAGACCAAGATAAATGGAGAGGCTTGTTGGTTGAGACCAGGATTCACCCCGAACTGTAGGGCCACCTAAGTAAGCAAGTAATACCTGTTTTTATGGACAAAGAAGATAATTGAGTAACAAAGCCCTATTTCGAAGTACTAAGGCAACTGTACAATACACTAATCGGATGAGGATGCTCTTGGTTACTTCGAGACAAAAGTTCTTCGAGTGATCTTTGGTCTGCATAGACGGCGAGTGGAGGAGAAGGTACAATGCCGAACTATACAACATATACAAGGAGACCGAATTACCCAGAAGAGTTCACATACAGCGACTGAGACGGCTGGGTTATGTAGAACGGACGGAGCTCAACGTTCCCGTCCAGAAAATCTTCGAATCTACCCCGGATGGACGGCGCACTAGAGGACTTCCTTGCGATAGGTGACGCAAACAAGTAGAGGGGGACCTCAACCAACTTTTTACGTGCACAATTCGAGGCAGCTGGTTGAAGAGGTTTGTTGGTTGAGACCCAGATAAGTATTAGTACCGATACAATATTGGAGTCGGAAAACAGACTATAAGAACCAAGGAAGCAGTTAAATATTTAGGTTTAGGAGTTATGCTCGACAATACTTACTTACTTAGGTGGCGCTACATTTCGGGGTGAACCTGGGCCTCAACCAACAAGCCTCTCCATTTAGCTCGGTCTTTAGCTAGTTGCCTCCAGTTGCGCACTCCAAGTTGGTCGAGGTCCCCTTGAACTTGCGCCACCTAGGGCAGAAGAGCTCTCTACTGCGTCGTCCCTTTATCCGCTGGCAATAAAGTCAATTTTCAGCGCCGTAAGGCACGACTGGGATGGTCAGGGTTTTATCACGCAAGCTGACGGAATATGCGCAGTTGCCTCCAAACATTCAAAGTGTGTAAATTGCGCCCGAAGTAAACGTGTGCTTAGTGTGCTTAGATCCTCACACACCGCACAAAGTGTGGTGCACAAGGAGTCCCTCTACTGCGTCGTCCCTCGGGGTTAGATTCGAAGACTCTGCGGGCCGGAACGTTGGTGTCCATTCGCTCTACATGTCCTAGCCATATCAGACGTCCAATACGCAGTTTTTTGACTAGGTCGATGTCGCTGTACATCTCGTATAGTTCGTGATTGAATCTTCTCCTCCAAAACCCGTCAACGCAAACGGGACCAAAAATCTTACGAAGAATTTTTCTCTCGAAGCGACCAAGGATATCTTCATCCTCTTTTAATAAAGTCCATGTATCAGCGCCGTAAAGCAGGATGATCAAGGTCTTATAAAGAGTTTCCTTAGTTGTTCGAGATAGGGCTTTACTGTTGAATTGCCTTATAAGCCCAAAAAACAGCGATTGGCAAGAGTTATTCTTCGTTTGATTTCTGCGCTGATGTTGTTTTTAGAGGTTATAGCAGAGCCAAGGTAGACAAAGTCCCTTACTACCTCGAAGTTATAGCTGCCCACGGTGACGTTTTGTCCAATTCGTCGGTGTTGGCTTTCCCTTCTTGTTGGAAAAAACCCATTTTGGCCGCATCGGTGACAGCCCGCTGAGTTCTTCCGATAATGTCGATATCGTCGGCATATGCAAGCAGTTGTACAGACTTGTAATAGATTGTGCCTTCGGTGTTGGCTTGTGAGTTCCGCACAATCCGTTCAAGTACAATATTGAAGAAGTCACATGATAGCGCGTCACCTTGTCTAAAGCCTTTTTTGACATCAAATGTCTCGGTGAGGTCATTACCGACCTTGATGACCGGCGAGCGTTCTCCATCGTCAGCCTGCACAGACGGACAAGTTTGGCAGGGATGTCAAAACTAGACATGGCTCTATAAAGCTCTTCTCTATAGATGCTGTCATAGGCGGCCTTGAAATCGATAAAGAGGTGGAATTCGATTTGGAATTCTTGGGTTTTCTCCAGGATCTGCCGAAGTGTGAAGATTTGATCGATGGTGGACTTTCCTGGCCTGAAACCGCACTGATAGTTCACATAATATCGCAGAAAAGATCTTGTATGCGATGTTGCGGAGACTGATGCCTCTATAATTGGCGCAGTTGAGGGGGTCTCCTTTCTTGTGGATCGGGCAAACGATGCTGAGATTCCATTCATCAGTCATACACTCGTCTGACCAAATATTAGAAATGAGTTGGTATATGCACTCTACCAATTCATCCTCAGCTGCCTTGAAAAGTTCGGCCGGTAAGCCGTCAGGTCCAACAGCCCTGTTCGATTTTAGCTTGGATATTGCTATCCTCACTTCGTTTTGGTCAGGTGGACGGAAATTTGGACTATCATCATCTATGTTGAATGGTTCATTCGACAATAGGTTCAAGTTTAAAACGCACGTAGAATACTCGAGCAAGAAGACTTCACTACTGCAGGTAGCCCTTTCTCGAATACTGCCAAACGTTGGTGGACCTGGACATGCTAGTCGGATTCTACTATCCAGAGTGATTAGTTCGGTTCTTCTATATGCTGCACTGGTTTGGGCGGCGGCGTTAGCGATGATAGATACACCAAGCAAATTATCGTCAACATACAGGTTATGCGCGATAAGAACAATCAGCGGCTTCCGAACAATATCGGAGGAAACAGCTTATGTCATAGCCGGAATGATCGCCATCGACATCCTCGCAAATGAGATGGTAAGGATCTACGAAAGGAAAACTTCGAGTCATCAAGAATCAGGTATTGTCAAGAGAATAAAGGAGGAGGAGAAGGCAAGGTGGGATAAAAGTACAAAAGGTAGATGGACCTACAAGCTGATTCCCACCATTGAGGTCTGGACCCAGCGAGTGAATGGGGACTACAACTACCACCTTACGCAGTTCCTATCGGGTCACGGCAGCTATCGCAAATATTTACACAGATTTGGCTATGATAACTCACCTCTCTGTCCACAGTGTCCAGACCAAGAGGAAGATACAGAGCAGGTAATATTCCATTGCAATCACTTCATGGAGAATGGAGAAATAACCTGCTAAGTCCACCATTCTTTATAGAAAAAATGCTGCGGTCAGTTGCGAACTGATTGGAAATTTATCCATTCATAACGAAGGTGCAAAAAGAGCTCCGAATAATTGAGAGAGTAAGAAGAGTAGAAGTAGCAATGCAAGAAGCATAGCTTCTTAAAAGTTAACCTCTTACCAGTGGTAACCAGTCCCGCGAAGTAATACCTAATGGCAGTCCCGCGGGGAGAGTGGTAGAAGTGTACAGGGTGTGGATGTTTTTTTTCAAAGGTAAATGGGGAGGAAAGGCGGAGCACTGCGACCTTAAAAATATATTTTGTGCTAGCTGAAATCAAGTTCATTAATGAAACTAAGAATAGTTCGAGCTGAGGAAGAGGTGACATCAGAAGGTGATGTGACGCCTTTATTAAAGTGCTTTAGCCTCAGTCTCTCTATGGCCGGGCAATCACAGAGTATATGATGGGCTGTTTCGGTGTCTTCAAGAAAGAGACAGTTCCCAGAGACACAGAGACACGGCCCATTTTCTTGAGATGGTAGTTGAGAGAGCAGTGTCCAGTTAGGAAGTCAGTAAGGATCTTAGAATTCTGTTTGCTCATTGATAGAATGTCTCTAGTTCTATTTTGTGAGAAATTTATAAGTTTCTTGGAATGCCTTAGGCGAAGTTGCGCATTCCAGTATGAGAGCATTTGTTCGCATTCCCAGCGAAGTAGCTCTATTTTAATCTGGCTAGTGGGTAAACCGCAGAAGGGTTCAGGTCCAATGTAAGGAGATTGGGCACCTAGTCTGGCAAGCTTATTAGCCGCTTCGTTACCTTCGTTACGCTTCGTAGGGATGCCTTTCTGTCCGGGGACCCACATTAGTGTGGTTTTAGTGTGTGCAGCAAGCTGTAAAAGAGTCTGGAGACAATTCCAAACCAGGTTAGACTTATAGTCAAAGGACGTGAGAGCCTTGCGTGCTGCTTGGCTGTCTGACATTATATTAATATGTGATCTTCGCAGGTTTCGTCTAACGCATTCTCTGGCGCAGAGCTCGATAGCATAGACCTTTGCTTGGAAGATAGTAGTGGATTGACCTAATGGTGTAAAGAGTTTGTAGTTGCGGCCAAAGATACCAACTCCAGCCCCATTTGATATTTTTGAACCGTCAGTGTACCAATTGATTTGAGATGTTGATTGAGGAATTTGAGGATAGTTCAGTAGTTGCAGTCAAGTATGTTAACTGTGAAGCGGTGACTGAAGTGGATTCTTTTAGGAATGAAGTCTGAGATGCATACTATTGGAGAAGTAAGTAGCGGAATTTCCTCAAGGATCTTCTTGTTGCCAACTAATTCGGAATTTGTGTTGTTGCATAAAAAGTGAAGCTTTAGAGCACTGGCAGCCGCATTTGTTATAATATTTATGTGTAGGGTAGGAAGGTTTAAGAGAACTTCCAGGGCAGCTGTTGGGCAAGTGAGCATTGCGCCGTAATACCTACACAGGCCAGTGTTTGCACCTTCTGGAGGTCGGAGCGGGTAACGGTTTGATTAATTTTATACTAGCGAAGCATAAGTTATTATCGCAACGATGGTTGTGGTATAGGTCCAGTGGATCATTTTTGGATTTAATCCCCATCTTTTGCCGAAAAACCTAGAACAGGCCAAGGGTGTGGATTAGTACGTAGGCGCATTCCTGGTATCGATTATTCGGGCTTGCGAATCGTGCATACTAGCAGCCATGGCTACTAGTATCTTTGGAACATTACCACATCAACATTACCAATGCAACAAAAAAAAAAAAAAACAAAATCTATTCAATAAAAGTCAAAAGCTTCGATGGTTTGGTCACGTAGTGCGTATGCCCCCAGACCGGCTTCTAAGACGCGCCATGGTTGCCGTGCCATCAGGTAGGCGACTTCGCGGAGGGCCTAGAAATAGATGGTTGAATCAAATCCGATACCTCTCCTGGAGCCGCTTAGGGATTCCTCCTGATGAATTGGAGTCAATGGCGGAGGATCGAGAAGGATGGAGAGTCCACCTGAGCATCCTACCCCCGCTACCCTCATGAATGATTAGCGGGCCATTGAAAATGAATGAATGAATGAATAAAAGTCAAGTAGTGGGAGATCAACATGTAGTCATAAATCTGATAAAAGACGACTACGTATATAGTATGTGTGATATCAAAGACAAATCTGGCAAGTAACCAGAAAAGGTATCTTTAAATCTCCTAATTGCAAAGATAAGGTGCGCATTATGGCAATTCTTTTTGTATGTGCCATCAACTTCATACTCGTAGCTTCCTCCTTTATTTTTCAATATGTGTTTCCCGTCCCAAGTCATTATTAGGTAATTGGATATGTGTAGATGGCTTTTGAAATAATCGATATCAATTAGGTCAATGGCTTCCCAAAGAATCCATTTCCATACGTATCCAATAACACAAACTCATCAAAAATTGTTTATCTATGGCTCCACGAATATACAATTTCTTCGTAGAAATACATATAAACCTCAAATAAAAATCTACATTCAGACACCCTCATACACCACAGGCTAATACATTTTTTAGAACTTCAAGTCAACTCAAGACAAGTCGTCGTCGTCTAGGAAATTTCCCCAAGGTGATGTACTCACATCCACCCCAAGGTTCATTTAAATTTTAACAGCTCCCCAAATACACTTCACTTCTCGATATACGCGTACTCAAAATTACCCCTGAATTATTCAGCATTCGAAGGGAATTTGAAAAAAACGTGCAAGAAGGAGTGGGTGTAACTTACATATTTGATTTAACAGGTAAAAACATTTTGACACGGTAACTGCTACTATTGTTCCCTTGGATAAAAAAAAACTATAAACGCTGCATATGCATGTGTATGTGTATTATGTTGAACTACTTCTTCCGGCTGTCAAGGATTATCGCGTTCCCTGGAAAGAAAGAAAAAAAAACAAAAACTTATTACATCTGTTTATCATATTAAGGAGGAAAATACGTTCCAAGTTTAGAACAAGTCAAAGGACTGCATTTTATATACATTTCCTTCTTTTTTTTTAATTTAAAGATACTTCCAACCACTTGCCACAACTTGTGCAGAAAGTTTTCATTTTTATTCCTTTCTGAGTGCATAAACGAATTTAGGTTAAGTTGTTTTGCTTTTATATTTGAGAGCACAGTAAAATGCCATTTGGCGTCACAGCAAAAGGACGAAGACGGAAGGCAAATTCTTTTGGCTTCCATGGTTGTTGTTGCCCCAAATGTCACATTAAGAAGTATGTAGGAGTAGGCTTCTAAAAGGATTCCATATATCAAACCAGCATGGAATGGAAGGCAGTTCATTCGATAGGCATTTTGGAAAAAAAAAGTTGTTTTTTTTTTTAAATTTTAATGGACTTTGATTAATAAGGCGAGAAGTTATACAAAACAAATATTTTTTTTTTTCCAGTCATTAAGAAAAGTTTAGACGAAGGTATTGTTTTACAGTCCATTAAAATGGCAAACTGAAATAAACGACAGAGTCTTTCATTGTGTAGAGCATACGTACATATTTATGTACCTTCATTCGAAAGAGGAAATTACGAAAAAGGGTTTGGCATTTAGTCGCGACCCATTTTTAATTTTTTTTTTTAAATTTCGACTTGGAGTAAATTATGTATTCAGTGGAATTGGGAGAACCTTAGGAGCATTAAAACTGATTTAATCGCAACATGCTTAACTGTTTTCTTGTTCTTTAGGCGAATCAATAATTGAACGTGGGAAATATGGCCGGTCGAAGTTACGAGCTTGAAGAGATGATGCATGGAAGGCGAGTGGATATCTTGTGTGTCCAAGGAATGAAATGGTAAAACACCGGAAGTCGGGCGCGTTTCTTGGACGTTTGGACAAAAGCTTACAGTATGTTCTACTACGGATCGGAACAGGGTAGAAACGAAATCGATATCGTCTTGACCATTTTGAAGTCCAGCGATCGTTTGATATCTCTCAAACTGGTGATGTAAGGAGAGGTGTGGAGTATTGTCAGTTCATAATGGATGCGATCAGAGAAAAAAATATGCATTTTGGAAAGATTTACACAATCTCCTTCACCCATATTCTCCTAGTGTCGTTATATGACGACGCAAACGGAGTGTGTCTCAAGTTCCCGTAAACTTTAACTGCTCATGTTCTGGTTTACTCCGAACATCTTGTTAGTGCAAGGGAATATTACTTTAACTGAAACTTACAGAAAATGTAAAGCCCATAAAGTTGACACTGGCTGCACATACAGTCTGGTTGAAAAGTGGTAATATGTGAAAAAGGGCTAACATTATAGCTTCATCAAGAAAAAAAAAAAAAAATAGCGGGACGCCCTAGGCAAACATGGCACAGAGTAAAAAAAATGTGATACGCATTGTCTTCCAAAGAGTCTCCGTATTGGCAAGCTGCGCTTCCTACTTTTCTCATATTGTCTAGGTACCGGTTGAAGTAACCATGTCCGGTAAGGAACTGGGTGATATAATAATTCACTTCACTGTGCTCCCGCTCCGTCCATGCAGCAACGTCTCTGATCAACTGGTAGGTACACCTTCGCCTCGTTTCGGGGCTCCATCTGTTTTGCCACTTATGCTTCGAGAGTGGCAAAATTCTTTCCAAATCTCCTCATATCCCTAGCTTTATCCAGAAACCTAACGGAGACTGTACCAAGTCCACAGAAGAAACATTAAACCTTCTTATGGGCACGCATTTCCCAGGAAACTCTATAGATACGAACATATCTATACCCCAACACCACTCTATCATGGACGTTCCGGCAGGAGTAATAAACACCCACACTTTTCATTGAGGTGTTAATAGCTTCCTACCATATAAATCCCCAGGCTTAGATGGTATTTCACTAGTAAAACTGCAAGAGGGCATACAACCCTTAGCCCCCTGGCTCTACTTGATTTTCAACAGCTGCCCTAAATTCGGCTATACCCCATCCTCGTGGAAACGAGTTAAGATGGTCTTCATCCCGAAATGCGGTAAGACCTCCCACTATAATCCGAAAGATTTCAGACCAATCAGCCTCTCCTCCTTCCTTCTGAAAAGGTTAGAAAGGCTAGTCGATAACTATATCCGTTGAAAACTCAAGGTACAAACCTTATCTAGCTCTCAGCATGCTTACCGGAAAGGTTTTTCAGTGGAAACCGATCAGCTCTTGGATTTTGGATATTAGTAGTGAACGAGCTACTCACTTCACTAGGAAATAAAGGCTACAAGGTCGTAGCATATGCCGACGATATTGTCATAGCCATCTCAGGTAAATTCCCCCAAACCCTATGAGATCTAAAGAACTCGGCGCTAAATTTAGTAGCGAAATGGACGGACAGCGTTGAGCTCAACGTAAACCCTTCCAAAACTGAACTAGTACTTTTTACTAGGAAATACAAAATCCCGTTCGTAGCCCCACCTAAGCTTAGAAACACGGAATTCAGCTTTACAAACAAAGCAAAATACTTAGGGTTGACCCTCGATAGTAAACTTAACTGGAAACAGAACAATCTACACCGAACGAAGAAAGCGGAAATCGCCATCTACACCTGTAAAAAGGCTATAGGTCGTAAATGGGGTCTTCAACCTAATATAGTCCACTGGTTGTACCTGGCGGTGGTCAGACCAATCCTGCTTTATGGCGTTCTCGTCTGGTGGCCTGCACTCGAAATAAGGTGCAACACAAACTCTATCGAAAGAGTACAACGATAAGCATGCAAATGCAACACAGGGGCTCTCAGGTCCACTCCCACAGCTGCCTTAGAAACCCTACTTAATATATATCCCATTGACATCTTTGGGAAAATGGTAGCATCTAAAGCAGCCCTAAGACTTAGAGAATCTCTCCAGTCAAGCCCACAAATTGGCGACAAATCTTACAAAACTCCAATCCCAGAGTAACAGATTACATAGCCCCATCTATTCATTTCAATATCAAATATAACACCACCATCCTGACAGATCCGCATGGGATGAAGGTCATTCTAAATGACGCTGCAATCGAAATCTATACAGATGGTTCCAAAACATCGGATGGCACAGGATTAGGTATACTTTCCGAATCACCTAGGATAAACGTAGCGCTCCGACTTCCGGACTACTGTAGCATCTTTCAGGCGGAAATATCGGCTGTTCGTGAAGCAGCGCGCAGACTCTCTATGCACCCGATAGATGGTAAGTCTATCGTCCTTTACATAGACAGTCAGTCAGCGATTAAAGCTCTGCAAACGCCAACAACAAGATCTAAGTTGCAATAAGATCGAGATTGCGGACAGCTGCAATATTACTCTGTGCTGGGTCTCAGGACACAGAGATATTCCAGGCAACTGTAAAGCGGATGAACTAGCTAAACAAGGCACCGTACTACCTCTAGATGTCAATAGAGAGGTACCGGCGCCACCAATACAATTGATGAAAATCCGTATGTTTAATGAAGCGCAATCTATTGCAAACAATATATGGAGTAATCTAGCTACGTGCGCATCGACCAGGAAGATCTGGCCTTTACTTGACGCAAAGAAAAACAAAAATCTCCTTTCATTAAATAGAAGGAACATAAGCCTCATAGTAGGAATAATCACAGACACTGGTTGTTAGGTAGACACGCCACTAGAATGGGTGTCCCAGCAAACGATTTCTGCAGAAGCTGCAGAGATGAAGAGGATGAGGAGAATAGTCTCCACTTCCTTGAGCGCTAGCCACACTAAGAAAGAAGTTACTAGGTGAATACTTCTTTGAGGACCTAAGTGACCTGTGTAAGATAGACATTAGTAACTTAAATAGATACGTAGGCAAATCCAACTGGTTTAGCTGAAATGCCCCCCCACACCACCACCACCCCTCCTCCCATCGTTATTACTATCAATCCCCACGAGGTACTGCAACAGACAATTCCCAAGATCGATAGACCAATGTCTGTAAATAACATTACTGCATAGAGGTAACATAGATTGATTGAGTCAAGCAATCCCCCTATTACTCACATGCACACCACCTACACGGTGAACTAGGTACTAAGGGCTTGACTGAAGCAGTCACCCTACCTAGCCAAACCATCCCCTAAAGTTCGACTGCATATTAGTGCAAGATTGACTGCATCAGTCATCTCGCTCTACTTTGCATTCCCCACTATTTCCACGGTCCACCTAGGTATGGGTTCGATTGAAACAATCACCCTACCTAGTCCACACTTTATGCATAGCAGTACTTAGAATTCGATTGAATCAGTCACTCTATGTACGCTTATGCTCCTCTACACCTACACGGTCTACCTAGGTATGAAGGGTTTGACTGAATCAGTCACTCCACCTAGTCAATACCATGCATAACAGCTATTAGAGTTAGACTGAATCAGTCACTTTACTATACTTGTGCACCTCTACGCCTACACGGTTTATGGGACCTGCCAATATAACTTGCACACACAGTATAGGGGGTTCTATTGAATCAATCACCCCCCATCACTTGTTGAACACTATACCTTCTCGGTACACTTTGACTTCAGGGTTGACTGAGTCAACCCTTTTCAGTCAGAATTCTCAGCCAACACCCTCATGAGAAAGGTTTAGGTTCCCCCGGTTTCTGGTGACTCGACCGGTCATTACTCATGTGGTATCACAATAGACCTAAGCGGTCTAAGAGTGTCCTGACCCCGTCAGGACAGCCACCTTTACCTAACCTAACCTAACCTATGCTTCGAGAGTTGCTTCGCTTCTGTAGCTGCTGTTGCCGCGCCTACTTCCACCTTCTTGTCGTGCACGTACTTCCTTGCTGCTGCTAGGAGGTCAACTCGTTATCCGAAGTGCTCCTATATGTTGTACCGCGGCCACTTTCTCCTTGTATATCTAGTTTTTGAGCGCGTCAGGCCAGATCTCGGAGCCATACAAGAGCATTGAGTACGTAGCCGACATCAGGAGTCTTCTTTTACTTGCCGTGGGACTTAATATGTTCGCCATCAGTCTGCTTAGCAATAGGCATGTTTTCGTGGCTCTTTCGGATGCGGATTTAATTTCTTCCCAGAACGTAAGCTTCGTATCTATCCTAACTCCTAGATATTTTACTGCTTCCTTAGTGTATATGACTTCTGGACCCAGCTGGAGCTCGATTATCGTGGGTATTCGCTTCCTCGTCAGCAGGACAATCTCTTAGGCCATGGTCCTCCATCCTTGTGTGCCTCATGACTTGATTTAGCCTTCTCTTAGAGTCTTCGGTGTCACGAGCGGTGATCACTGCAGCGATATCGTCTGCATTGCCGACCAGAAAAGTGTTTTCGGGCATCTCCATGCGAAGAATTCCATCTTAGGAGATGTTCCATAAATCCGATTCCAGAATTGAGCCCTGTGCTGCTCCGACCGTTGAGGAGCAAGTTGTTTTTACCTCACAGTAAAATATTGATTGTTGTCCCCTATACTGGCTCCGCCTTTACATACTTCGAAGTGGTCTTCTATATATCTGCTTTCTGAAGCGTTGACACGATATTTTTAAATTTCAGTAAATCTTTTCAACATCATGCCTCTTAACTAGCGTTCTTCCTATGTTCTTTTTTTTATCTTTTAAACAGAGAAAACAAGTTATAACAATACATGTGCTAGGTCTTAATGCTCCTCCAACAGTTCCTTTACCTTCATTATATTTCGGAACCATTTACGATCCTTGTCCCCTACGGCTATGTCGAGTACAATGTAAGCCAGTACGTGTCATAACGAGGAAACCTTCAATATCTCATTAACTAACCACACGACGTGACACCAACACCCAATTTACACAATTTATTTAAATAACAGCGCTTTAGAAAGCAGAACCTCTTAATATTCATATTTTGTGTAAACGATTTTTCTCAGAATATATACCCGCAGTTTGTTGATAGATACTTCTTCGAAATATAAACAAAATTCCACCATAAGTAAGTAGACATTTTATTTTCCTGGAAATCTATACATGTGTTTGCGTTGCAAATTAAACCAAAGTGCGTGACAGCTTCCCGCAGGAGAATCTCTAAAGTTAACGACGTTCTAAAAATATTCCCAAATTAAAATTTTACACACAAAGAGTGCATACCTACTTAAATTTTTCGAAATTTTCCACTGATTAAAGGGCCTCTATCACCCATATATACTCATTTTGCAGCCGGTTTATTTTTGAACATAGAAGCAGAGCCACCCCTATTTGCGTCGTAAAAATCGTCGAATATTTCTACGCCCCATCTTTTCTTAACAACCACGACTGAGGGGCTTTAAGGCATGCTACTATGCTCGTCACGTGCTCCTCATTTAAATTACACACAACAATAATTCGACGCCACCCCCGCCACCGAAATATGATATCTGGGTCTGCAAGCCTGGCATGGATCCATCAATAAATGAATCTTCGTCTCATTCCATTCGTGACGACGGCATGTCTCCTTAAGATCCTGCCATAGTCTATAATTTTATCTGCACCCAGAAAAGCGAAAAAGCGGCGCCAGATAAAATCTTATTCCTCCCCAACTGACTGACTGCATGGGGTGGTGGTTGTTGCTAAAAAAAAAGATGTATCTTAATTCTGCTACCCCTCGAGGCGGCACAAAATGAATCGGAAATATGATACGATATGTCACGTTGGCAACTTCTTCTCGAAGACATTTCGATGTCTGTTGTTCCTAATGACATAATTGCCGCCAGAGTATCTACGTGGTGGGGTGATTGGGGTGGCTGCAGCGACCCACGAAATTTCTGCGAGAGAAAAATGTTGCACATACGCCTCGGTGTACGTGTCTCGTCTGGATATTTACATAAACATTTTCGAGTGTCTCAAGTTACCCGCACTGCTTTTGTCTTCCATGCAAATTAGTCGGCCATCGCGTACACAAAGCCGATTGGTTTGAGTTTTGGGTCAATGTACCAGGTACAACGTGTGTTGCGCTCGACGGCTTTTCTATGCTACCTCGGTGGAAAATTGCCGGCCACGGTGGAGGCAAACAAATAAAATAGAAACATGTCACTCCGTGTTGATTAAATACTATTAACTGACCAATGCATGGCTGAGCTTCCGGTCGGTGAACTCTTTTTTTTTTACTTCTGTGTGGCTCTTGTGCCTCGAAGGCAATTGAACTCAAAATCGTATTTGGAAAGTGTGCACGCAAAAGTTTTGTCGTGGAATAGCGAAAAAAAAGCAAACCGAACATGAAAATCACATTTACGTGCTCGAAGTGCTGTTTTCAAACCGACGATGCATGTCGCCAGTGAGTATCTGTACGTGTGGGCGACGGCGGTGCGATGGAATGTATAAATGTCTGTTGGTTTAGCGATTAAACAATCAGAGCACCCCCGGGATAGATTGCACAGAAATTGGCTCAAATCGTGGGTATGTCTATCTGCTACACTATCTCGTTGGTGGTGATCATTTTGCTGGTCAACAACTCGACGGGACTACTCATTAATGTGGGAAATTTGATGAGCAGATGAGGTTATCAGTTGCGGTGAAGGCCATTCGCATTTGTGGATCAATGTTAATGCCAGGGAAATTGGATTCGCAAATTGCATCATTTTGAATGAGTGATGGTACTATATTTGCTGTGGTAATTTAGAACTTCACTTGAGATTCGGTTGGATAATCAGAAATTTTACAACAAATTACAGAGAACTTATGAGTCACTTGATAAGGTTGGAAGTAAACCATCTCAGATTGATTAGTTCGATTAGAAAAGGCTTCTGATGGATCAGCGCATCATTGCCAATGAGAAACTCTAAAGTCCATTGTGAATCCCTTCAATATTATGGCTGTGGTAATTTAAGAATCCTATGTCCAGTGTGCGAAGTGTGCGAAGTCTTCTAAATTTAGGTAGTAGTATATGTATTGGGTGTTGGATCGACTCTGTTTCCTCCTCATCTACGTAACTTCAGTAGATATCATTGTACCCATAAAAGCGAACAATTGAGGTTCTGTGCAGATGCAGCCGACATTTTGTTCTGTTAATGTCGACCTCAGGCCATAAAGTGGCTTCTAGAGTGCCGCAAAAGACTGGTCTCGTTTTAATGTTTGCTCATCAGGGAGAAGCACTAGATCGCTTACCTTGATCTGCAGATTTGACTTCAACCATTTTGCGTGCGGTTTAAGGTGAATGAGATATTCTGACTTCCATTTTCTTCAGAAGTCCTGCTGGATTGATTTTCTGCAAAAACTGCCATCTACATATCTAAGTAATTGGACTGGTTTGATAAATCTTTTTCGGGTACTGTATTAGTAGACGTTCCAATGGGGAAATGCCCTAAAGTCAGTACTGATAGATCATCGACATCTTCGGTGACCGGACAAATTGGTCGCGAGTTCAAATAAGTCTCCATTTGTGTTAAAACAGTGGCATATTCCTCGAAAGTCAGGGTGTTATGGCCAATGGTTCTCTTCAAATGATGTTTCAGCGGCTTAACGTCGGCCTCCCAAAGTCCACTGAAATGCGGGGCAGCCGGAAGGTTCAAATACCAAGTAGTTCCATTCGCCTGAAGGTGCGTCGGGATGTCCTCTGTCCATTGTGTGCCACGATATGACCGCTCTTGTTCCATGATAATGGATGCTCCTTGCAAATTATATCCGCAGTCATTAAAGAGATTTGTGCAAATCTCATGATGGGCAGTAAAGCCCTTAGAGGCTGCAAGAAATGCGCCTGCGCTGTAATTCTTTACAAGCTCTATATGAACTGGCTTCGTGCAAAAGTAAATAAAAATCGTTATGCCCCGATATTTCCATGCTTGAGTACTGGGCCAGCGTAATCAACTCCGGATGCTTGGAATGGGCAAGCCTGGTTGACTCTGAGCGCAGGCAAGTTTCCTATCTTTTGTTGTATTTGAGTTGCTTTATGCCTGTAGCATTTAAGTCAGTTGTGAATCGGTTATTATATTGCTATGTTTAGGAGCCCAGGATAGTTTACTACTAAGTAGAGATTGGTGGTTGAATCACTCTACCTAATTCTAGCTTGTACAAGACGTAGAGATGGTGCTTAAGACTTCCAAATAATTCAAAAGCTATTGGAATGTAGAGTACATTCTAAGGAATACAAAATTCAAGGGAGGTGCTTGCAGTCGTCGGTGATTTACTATATGTACGAGTATATCGCGAACGTCTGACAAAGCCGAGAGTATTGTTGTCTCAAGGCTACATACGAGGGCGACAAGTGTCACGTCGTGCACAATGGTAACGTGTCGGACGATTTTGAAGTCCAATGTGGAGTACGTCAAGGGTGCATACTGTTCCCACTATTGTTCTTGGTGGTTATCAGCGATGTACTCCGTGCAGCATTGACGGAAGCTAATTATGGAATTCGTTGGACTATGACATCTTACCTTAAACATCTAGATTACGCTGACGATGTTTGTCTACTTTCACATCGGATAATGGATCTTCATTTGATGGGCCAAAATCTAGAAGCTGAGGCAAACAAAGTGGGACTAAAAATAAACACAGCCAAAACAAAGGCTCTGAGCACTTCTAATACCCGCGCTCAACTTAACATTGCCAGAAAGTAAGTCGAGAAAGTTGATAACTTTCTATATTTAGGAAGTGTCGTCTCGGCTAATCGCGGTGGCACCGAACTGGATGTGTGCAGCAGAATCGGGAAGGCTAAAGCTGCGTTCGGAATGCTGTCCAAAATCTGGAGAAGCAATGTTATCAGCTCAAGAACCAAGCTACGACTGTTCCGCTCCAACATAGAATCAGTGCTGCTTTATGGGTGCAGTACCTGAAAGGTGGGCACCATTAACACACGCAAGTTGCAAGTCTTCGTAAACAAATGCTTAAGAATCATCTTGAGGACTTTTTAGCCGAACCGCATCTCCAACGAACAACTTTATCTGAGAACGGGCCAAGAACCTATAAGCGTTACTATACGAAGAAGGAAGTGGCAATGGATTGGACACACCCTACGGCGCGAAGACAACTCCATTGCGAAATACGCCATGCAGTGGAATCCGCTCACCCAGGCAGGCAGAATAGCGGGACGCCCTAGGCAAACGTGGCGCAGAACAGTTGAGGAAGATTCGAGCTCTTTAGGAATGAGTTGGAGGCAGCTGAAATGCGTTGCAGCTGCAGTGCAGCTGTGGCAGAGAATGTTGCAAAGTGGGGGACTTAAGGATTAGTCATCCTCTCTTTGGGGATGATTTGGTCATACTTGGTCGTTTGTCAGAAGTATTGATTGTTTTCATAACGCCTATTGAGTATACTCTGCATGTTTGTAGAGTCTCAATGAAGCAGGTTTAAGTATCTCGGGCTCCTATTCACGAGTGATGGAAAAAGCAATGTCGAGTTATTCTGTAGAAATGGTCAAATTTGATCAATTTTGAGAGAGCTTGGTCAATCTGTTATAAGGAAAGCCGAACTTACCTATAGTGTTCAAACCTAATTATCGGTTTTTAACTTGGTATATGTTCCAACTCTCACCTACAGTCGCGGATACAAGCTGCTGAAAGAGGTTACTTCGCGGTGTTGCGTAACACCAGAGGACGTGAGACACTCAATGTAGAGCAGCTACTTTTTCGAACGGAAGAATTTATGCTTTGACGGTTTCGTCGCGTAGAGCGTGTCCCCATCTGGTTTCCAAGACGTAGCATGATTGCCGCACCATCAAGTTAGCGACCCCTCGGTAGGCCTATAAATAGATGGTTGGATCAAGTCCGACATCTCTCTTGGAGCCGTCTAGCGATTTCTCCAGATGAGTTCGAGTCGACAGCGGAGGTTCAAAAATGATGGAGAGTGCACCTAATTATCCTACCCTCGCGACCCTCATAAAGGATTAGCGGGTGAACTATTTTAATGACAAAACGGAGAGTGCTCTAAAGAAGTGTACTTGAAATCGCACATATAAAGACCCAGCGAAGCGGGTACAACCAGCTCGAAACATATAAAAAAAAAATTAAAAATACAAGTTTTTGAGTTATTCCAAAAAAGGACATTCTGGAATATACTTCGTGATTGAAAATAAAAATTATGCTGAAATCTTGACATTTCTTAAATCCAACAAAGTATATTTTACTAAATTCTGATGAGCTGAGCTAAAGTTACGATGTTTTGAAATATAGGAAAAATCAGGAATTTACATTTTTTTTAGGATTTTTAAGTTATAATTCGTACCACTCCAATGAGTAATTCTACTAATTCTCATCCAAGGTCGATCTTTCGTGGAAGAACCGTTTAAGTACAACTTCTGTACATTGTTCCTGGACCATAAGCTCTCCCGCGCTTCTCATGCTCTTTCTTCTTCCTTTGGAGAAGACGATGTTCTTCCCGTCTCTTTTGCTCGTAGAGCTAACGAGCAGCTCTCGTCTTCTTTTGCAGACCCGCTTTATATGTCTCTTGTTTTGCTGCATTTCTCATCATCAAACCAGGGGTTTCGCGAAGTTGGTCATGCGGAACTTACCTATGTTAGAATTTTTAATATCAAATATTAAAATAACTAAAATATTGAAAAAGCGCTGCAGCTAATCATTCGGTTGGAATTTTATGTGCATGTCGATGTAGGTTAGGTACTACGCTTTTCATGCAAGCTTATAAACACCTGACGTTCGATATTAAAAGTCGGCGGATTTTCTTCTGAACGAATAGATTCTTACGGCAAATTTATTATATAAATTCGTTGAAATGCACCTGATGACATCAAAACTCCCCACAACAAAATAACTTCAGTGTTGTTTTGCTAGTCCAACAGCAAACCCATACAGGTTTTAATAAATTCCTGTTCGAAGTGCTAAGCACTGAATGCAAATAATTTCTCAAATATCTCCACTTCTAGTTCAATGAGCAACACAAACAAAATTATTTCCATGATCTCATCGATCACACTTACTTCTCGGTATGACTGCAAAATTGATTTTACTTTCGGGATTTTGCAAAGTTCCCCTTAATTCGTACGTCACCCTGAGGGTTATGTTATCCAGTGAAATCTGATGCCACTCATCTGAGCATCAGAAGCCCATCACGATTCCATTAACCTATTCACGACTGAGCACACCTAGCAAGTAAATGATGAGTATTTGCTCAGTATTCCTTCGGAGCATTTGAAATGAAAGCGACTCAAGCACAATTCTTTGACTACGTCAAGATGACGCAGTTCATGTTTGTTTTTATCTTGAAAATATGCAAAACCCTGGTGTATATCTAAAGTGAAAGACGAGCTCATATCGATTCGTTTTACCGGTGAAAACTCATATCCCACTAGACTACCCAAACTTCTCCCAATATTGCTTACAAAAGTTCATTCACCTGGATTCCAGAATTATGGTAAAAACATTCTCCTTCCCTGTCAAAAAAGTTTGTGAACAATTTTTTATCATGCAACACTCGTTCTCCCCCAGAGGAAATAAACTAAAGAAGTTCCTTCACCCCACACCTGTGTGTGCTTGCCTGGCTGGTATGCTCCAGATATCCGCTGCAATAATTCAGAATTAATGTGCCACCATAAGTACCTGGTGGGTTTTCAACAGCATTTTCATGGGTTTGGGACATGTTTTTCAAAACAAAAAGGGGAAAAACCCTAGTAGACGTTCTGTAGGTGTACCTGCGGGCGTGTGTTCGCGCCCGTGACCACCATTGGATAAAGTTAATTGACTTGCTTCCGTGTTACTTTGAATTATTGTAACATTTAGTAGTTGAATAGGATTTTTCATGTAAAACGAAAATGTTGAGGGTCAGGAAATTTGGTTTGTAATTTTGAAGGAAGTGCTTAACTCAAAGCATGGGCTATTCAGTACAGAATGGAATTTAGGAACAGCGCGGGTCGACCTTTACAGTTGCTGCTTTGGAATTATATACTTGAGGTTATGGAACTTAAGGTGGGCTTCTTGTGGCGAGTTCATCATAACTGGTCTTTATTATGGAAATTTTGGAGTCCTTGTAAATTTATTCATCCCATTTTGCTATTCTCTAAATGCTCTCAGAACTATGATGTGCTTAATCTTTTTATTTTATCTATCTATCTTCTTCTTAATAAAAATGAAATGCTGTTCGATTAGATTTAGATTAAGATTAAATATGTGATTTTAGTGTACAATTAAGAAAGAATCCATAGACATAAATTCACAAAGTATAGCATTGGCATTTGCCGTCAGCCCGAAAAGACAGATTTATAGTCTAAAACATGTAATTATTAGATTTGATTATCTTTATACAATGTAACTATTTTATCCTATCCTATCTAAATAATAGTATTTATAATGCTTCATCTTGTATCTTCCTCCGGTAGTTTAAAGCAGTTTTTATATAACTCGCCAGCACACTCCAATTTTGGCCGTTCATGATTGAAATAATCGTTTGACGACAGGCTGCTTTTTCCCCAGTGAATTCTCCTGATCACGTTTAATATGGGACATATTCCAATGAAGTGATAAATGTCTTCCTTAGCTCGTAGATTGCAGAAACTGCATTCCGGATTTCCTTCAGTCCTATACGGCATATAATTTAATCTGAGAAGCTCACTTCTAGCCTTGAAAATTAAAGACATTGTACATATGCTGTTTTGGTCGTGGAAATAATTTTTTTCTCCGAGGTCGTATTCAAGAGTTCGGTACGTGTTCCTGGTAAGGCTTTCCTGCGCTCTTTCTCTAAAAGTGACACGGGTAGATAGCTCGATCTTCATCAACAGATCCTGAAAAGATTCTTTCCACGATGCTACATTGTAATCTATCAGGGGAAAATCGTGCTCGCTGCACAACCTAAACCATTCACTGAAGAATTGTAATTTCCCTCGTAGTAAGTGCATTGCAAATACGAGTATATGCGGAAGGCGTTGACTCGGGAGTGACATTACTTTTAAAATATAGAGGAAGTGTAGCCTTATTGTAAAAACATACAGTGGTGGCAAACCGGTTTCCAAGTGAAGCATATAGTTGGCGTATTTACAGGTAATCTGAAGATTTTTTTGATAAAATATCTCAGCAGTTTTTCAGCTTCTTCATAGTGAAAAATACCCCATACTTGGGCCACATAGCACATAATACCCCTTACTACGGCATCATAGACTTTGTACTTTGTGCTTAATGCAATGTTCTTTTTACAAAGTATGCCTTTCCAGCTGCAATTTATTGTCCTTTTGGGTTCTTTTAGTTTTCCTTGCAGGTGATTTTTAAAACTTAGCCGAGGTGTTATCATGACTCCAAGATATTTATACTCCTTCACCTTCTCTAGTTCTTCGCCTTGCCATGTCCATTTTTCATCCCTTGCGTAACGACCAGAACCATTTCGGAAAACCATTATTTTGGACTTGGTGGTGTTGACTTTTAGGTTCCACAAACTGCAATATTGCTCCAATATGTTAATCATGATTTGCATCATCGTTGGTGTTTCCGACAGAATGACAATGTCATCAGCAGCTTTATCTTAATTCCAGCGAACTCGATTCCACCGGGCAAGAAAGTTGGCAAGTCATCCAGGAACAGCGAAAACAGAAGAGGACCCATAAGACAGCCTTGCTTGACACCTATTTTTGACTGAAACCAGTCTGACATGTTGACTCCATCCCATACTGCAGTTGTGTTGTTTTTCTAAAGGCTTTGTATAACTTTGAGCAACTTTGTAGAGACTCCCAGATTGCTTAGTTTGAAAAAGAGCGCACTTCTGTCGTCAGAGTCAAAAGCTGCCTTAAAATCTACGAAGAACGCATACAGCTTCTTGCCCTTGTCCAAGTAAGTCCTAGCCATACTTGTCAGTGTAAATATATTGTCCACCGTAAAATAGTTTTTCCTGAACCCAGCTTGGAACTCGCTAAGTAGGTCATTTTCCTGTACCCATTCTGTTAGACGTTCTAGAATGATTCCCGTGAAAATCTTCATTACTGTGTTCAGAAAAGATATTCCTCTGTAATTACAAGGATGTTTGGCATCTCCTTTTTTATATAAGGGAAAATTATGTTTTTTCTGAAGCTGGCCGGTACATCACCCACGTCAAAAATGAAATTGTAGACCTTTTTTTAGCTTTACCAGGAACTCGTTGGTCGCATATTTGAAGAATTCGTAGGGGATACGATCTTCTCCTGGGGCTTTATTTAAATTCCATCGATATACAACTCTACAAACATCTTGCAATAGTATGGTACGGTCCAATACATCGACTCTCTGAAAGAGAAGCGCATAATGCAGTTCGCTTGTGCTACAAGGTGGGTTCAGCAATTGTTCAAAATGATCAGCCAGAATAGTTGCTTCGCTTTGAATACTCCATGCGAAGAGTGAGCCATTGACGGTTCGGGCAAGTCTCCAAAACGAACGACTGTCCTTAATTCCTGCAAGCTCCGTAGTCAAGTGTTGAGAGTACCTTTTTTGCTTCTCCCTGCACATGGTTTTGTATGTTTTATTGGTCTGCTGGTACATCATTTTTGCAAAACTGCTGCCTGTTTCTCTTACTAATCGCAAGTAGGCGAACGATTTTTTCCTATAGTGTAAACTTTCCGGTTTAGCATGGTTTTATATCTCTCTGCGAAGCTCTGTTTCCAGGAAATCTTTGGTAAAAACCTTGTAAGTGCTGTGGATGGATGTGGGTTTATCCCTAGGTTTATCGAAACAGTTATAGGCAGGTGGTCAGAATGGGTTACTATATTAACGTGAAAATCAGTCACACACTCAAGCCATTTTCCACATACAAGGCCGTAATCAATAGTTGAGCAGGCAGTTCCTCTGAAAAGGGACAAAACCCCATGAAAAATAAAACTTCGTCTGCGCTTCCTGAATCAGTAAAAAGTTGTTTGTACTGACTATGCCCGGAACTTCCGTCAAAGCTCCACTTACGTACTAACGTTGCAGTTGTGTTTTGCTCTATGTGAGCAATTTTAGCTACACTTTCTCCAGTCCTATTCAGCAGTTCTTGGAGATTAACAGATGCTGTTGTTTCTGTTGCCTCTCTTTTAATAGAAAGCATTTGTTTGTTTAGTTTTTTTTGTTTATATAAGCTCGGAAAGCAATCTTTGTGCAAAGCATTGACAACTGGTCTTAGTATGTTATACTTTCTTTCTGAAAGATCTAAGTCTAAATATAGTGCTATAGCTGGACCAGAAACGTAGTGCCGAGTTGGTTAAACTAAAGCGATTACAGATCAGCTACGTTATCGTTGTCATCACCGGACACTGTCTAATCGGCCAACATGCCAAAAGACTTGGCCTCTTTTCCAATGATTTCTGCAGGATTTGTAGGGACGAGGAGGAGGAGGAAACCATTCTTCACTTCCTTTGCACATGTCCTGCTCCATCACACAAAAGAATGCTCCATCTAGAAGCTCCCTTCCTTGAAGACCTCAGCAATTTGGCGTCCTTAGACGACATGAACATCCATCGCTTCATCAAAAGCTCCGGTTAGTTTTCTTAGTCCCTGAGTGGTCTAATGGTAGATCCTTGGCATCACAATAGGACCTTTACTGGTCTAAGTGTGTCTGCATCAGATCCTGGAGAAAACCCAAGAATTCCAAATCGATACTCACCACCTCTTTATCGATTTCAAGGCCGCCTATGACAGCATCTAATGCCATGTCTAGTTTTAACATCCCTGCCAAACTTGTCCGTCTGTGCAGGCTGACGATGGAGAACGCTCGCTGCTCCATCAAGATCGGTAATGACCTCACCGAGACCTTTGATGTCAAAAAAGTCTTTAGACAAGGTGACGCGCTGTCATGTGACTTCTTCAATATTATACTTGAACGGATTGTGCGGAACTCACAAGCCAACACCGGAGGCACAATCTATTACAAGTCTGTACAACTGCTTGCATACGCCGACGATATTAACATTATCGGAAGAACTCAGCGGGCTGTCACCGGTGCGTTTGCAAGCATTGAGGCGGAAGCGGCCAAAATGGGTTTAGCGATAAACGAGGGCAAAATCAAGTATATGCTGTCAACAAGAAGGGAAAACCAACACCGACGAATTGGACAAAACGTCACCGTGGGCAGCTATAACTTCGAGGTAGTAAGGGATTTTGTCTACCTTGGCTCTGCTATAAATTCAACAAACAAAATCAGTGCAGAAATCAATCGAAGAATAACTCTTGCCAATCGCTGTTTTTTTGGGCTTATAAGGCAATTCAACAGTAAAGCCCTATCTCGAACTACTAAGGAGACTCTATATAAGCCCATGATCATCCTAGTCCTGCTTTACGGCGCTGAAACATGGACTTTATTAAAAGAGGATGAAGATATCCTTGGTCGCTTCGAGAGAAAAATTCTTCGTAAGATTTTCGGTCCCGTTTGCGTTGACGGGTTTTGGAGGAGAAGATTCAATCACGAACTATACGAGCTGTACAGTGACATCGACCTAGTCAAAAAACTGCGTATTGGACGTTTGAGACGGCTAGGACATGTAGAGCGAATGGACACCAACGCTCCGGCCCGCAGAGTCTTCGAATCTAACCCCGAGGGACGACGCAGTAGAGGGAATCATTGCCGTAGGTGGTGCGCACAAGTTCAAGGGGACCTCGACCAACTTGGAGTGCGCAACTGGAGGCAACTAGCTAAAGACCGAGCTAAATGGAGAGGCTTGTTGGTTGAGGCCCAGGTTCACCCCGAACCGTAGCGCCACCTAAGTAAGTAAGTAAGTAAGTGTGTCTGCATCGCTGACAGCCAATCTAACCTAACCTAAATATAGTGCAAAGGCTTCCTGGGCTAATAAAATTGCTCTGTTTTCGACACCTGATGTCCCTTCACCAGATAAACGGCCAGACAGTTCTGCTGCGTATTTTAACTCCTTACTTGTTTTTGAGACCAAAAGATCGTCTACTCTGAGCTTTTTGGTTTTGTTGGAAGCTTTTTCGAATGGCTTTTGTGGTCTACCGCGACTAGTTCCCGGCAGATCGAAAGTTGTTGTTTTATTTTTTATATTCATAATACTCTGAGGAAGTATAAAATCGCTTTTTAACCAAACGTCGTGACGCTTGACAAGCATAGCGCAGTTTCGGGAACATTGTTTCCATCGTCTGCCAAGATTGGAGTCAAAATCTCAGATTTTTTGGGTCAAATCACTTTTAATCACATTTGAGCAATTGCTGAACTTAAAATGTAATCGCTTAATTTTTTAATCTTTCAATCTTTTCCAAACGAAACCCATTTTTAAAAAAAAAATTCGTTTCTTATAATTGGAGTTGGTCCTATAAAAAGCCGATTTATTTTAAGGTTAGCAATTATTAGCAAGAAAACTTTTTACTTTTGTAAAGTAGAAGAATGGAGAAATTTAATGAGATAAAAGATTCTGCTACAGCTATGTATGTACGTTCTAATTTAAATCCCGACATTAATGAATTTTCGCTCCTCAAAAGAAGGCCTTTTTGGATTTACTAATTTTAAAAATACTTTCAACCCAAAATAATTAACAAAATACACGTAGAAGCTCGAGAGGTATCCATAATTATAGTTCAAAAAAAAAAAAACTTTACAATTGTTTGGAATTGTTCAAACAAGTTAAATAACTAAACAGTCAAATCTAATTGGAAGCTTGAACTAAGGCTTAAATTGCCCTACTTTCTGAGAGAAATGCCACTAGTTCACCAATAAGAAAAGTATAAATATTGCAAAAATACGAATTTACTGTTATTAAACATGTGTCAATTGAGTTCGGCAGCATTACCTATACATCTATTTGCTGCACATTCGATTTTTTGTTTTTGGTCCACTGATCAACGCATTATGGCGCCACCATGGCGCAAGTGTTTAGTGTGTTGGGCCACTGCGCGTGGGATTCCAAGTTCGACTCCCAGATAACACAAAAAAACTTTTTTCACGGTCCAACACCTCGCGAACGTCTGAAAAACATCCGAGAGTATTGTTGCCATGAGAAAGCTTCTCATAACAAATTGCCTTTCGGATGCGGCAGTAAACTGTAGAACCCTTCCATTCGTGTGAAAGAATATAACGCACACAACACGAGTGGTTGCGAGAAGCTAGGCCCAGGCACTTGACGAGCTGTTGCGCTAAATATTATTTTTTTTTATTTTGGCTACATTGCCAAATTATTTGGATAATTTGCAAACGATTTTGAAGCATGTACTTTTCCGTGATCAAATGGTAAGTATAGGCTAGTTGTAACTTCAATCAAACCGGCATCTGACTTCACGCATATCGAGAAACTTACTTACTTACTTAGGTGGCGCAACAGTTCGGGGTGAACCTGGGCCTCAACCAACAAGCCTCTCCATTTAGCTCGGTCTTTAGCTAATAATTGGAAAACCCTATTGGCAAAATCGGCCACTCCAATTGAAAAACCCTTTACATCCAACTACAATAAATAAAATACCAAGTTTGGTCCAAATCGAGTGAACCGTTTCTGAGACACAGGATAGCTCTGCAAAAGAATGACCGCAGCACTATTGAATAAGTCCACGGTGCCGTGAACTAAGGCCATATGAACTAACGCCATACTGGTGCTAATTCATTTTCAAATGCGAATTAACGTCATAATTCACTTATGGTCTTATTTCACTTTCAAATGAGAACTAAAGTCATATGGTGTTAGTTCGTTTTAGAAAGTGGCTTAAGTTCTCATTTGAATGTGAATTAAAGTACTACTTACTTACTTAGGTGGCGCTACAGTTCGGGGTGAACCTGGGCCTCAACCAACAAGCCTCTCCATTTAGCTCGGTCTTTAGCTAATTGCCTCCAGTTGCGCACTCCAAGTTGGTCGAGGTCCCCTTGAACTTGTGCGCGCCACCTACGGCGATGATTCCCTCTACTGCGTCGTCCCTCGGGGTTAGATTCGAAGACTCTGCGGGCCGGAGCGTTGGTGTCCATTCGCTCTACATGTCCTAGCCATCTCAGACGTCCAATACGCAGTTTTTTGACTAGGTCGATGTCGCTGTACAGCTCGTATAGTTCGTGATTGAATCTTCTCCTCCAAAACCCGTCAACGCAAACGGGACCGAAAATCTTACGAAGAATTTTTCTCTCGAAGCGACCAAGGATATCTTCATCCTCTTTTAATAAAGTCCATGTATGAGCGCCGTAAAGCAGGACTGGGATGATCAAGGTCTTATATAGAGCCTCCTTAGTTGTTCGAGATAGGGCTTTACTGTTGAATTGCCTTATAAGCCCAAAAAAACAGCGATTGGCAAGAGTTATTCTTCGCTTGATTTCTGCACTGATTTTGTTAGTAGAATTTATACCAGAGCCAAGGTAGACAAAGTCCCTTACTACCTCGAAGTTATAGCTGCACACGGTGACGTTTTGTCCAATTCGTCGGTGTTGGTTTTCCCTTCTAGTTGACAGCATATACTTGATTTTGCCCTCGTTTATCGCTAAACCCATTTTGGCCGCTTCCGCCTCAATGCTTGCAAAAGCACCGGTGACAGCCCGCTGAGATCTTCCGATAATGTCTATATCGTCGGCGTATGCAAGCAGTTGTACAGACTTGTAATAGATTGTGCCTCCGGTGTTGGCTTGTGAGTTCCGCACAATCCGTTCAAGTACAATATTGAAGAAGTCACATGACAGCGCGTCACCTTGTCTAAAGCCTTTTTTGACATCAAAGGTCTCGGTGAGGTCATTACCGACCTTGATGGAGCAGCGAGCGTTCTCCATCGTCAGCCTGCACAGGCGGACAAGTTTGGCAGGGATGTCAAAACTAGACATGGCTCTATAAATCTCTTCTCTATAGATGCTGTCATAGGCGGCCTTGAAATCGATAAAGAGGTGGTAAGTATCGATTTGGAATTCTTGGGTTTTCTCCAGGATCTGCCGAAGTGTGAAGATTTGATCGATGGTGGACTTTCCTGGCCTGAAACCGCACTGATAGGGTCCAATCAGGCTGTTGATAAAAGGTTTCAGGCGTTCACACAATATCGCAGAAAAGATCTTGTACGCGATGTTGAGGAGACTGATCTCTATAATTGGCGCAGTTGAGGGGGTCTCCTTTCTTGTGGATCGGACAAACAATGCTGAGATTCCATTCATCAGGCATACACTCCTCTCACCAAATATTAGAAATGAGTTGGTGTATGCACTCTACCAATTCATCCCCAGCTGCCTTGAAAAGTTCTGCCGGTAAACCGTCAGGTCCAGCAGCCTTGTTCGATTTTAGCTTGGATATTGCTATCCTCACTTCGTTTTGGTCAGGTGGACGGAAATTTTGACTATCATCGTCCATGTTGAATGGTTCATTCTGCCTGACAGCGGGATGTTGGTCTTCGTCGCCGTTATACAGTCTGCAGAAGTAGTTTTTCCATATTCTCAGCACCGACTGTGATTCTACTACGAGGTTTCCATTCTCATCTCTACAGGTTTCTGTACGGGTATTACTTCTCTGACACGTTCTTTTTACCTTTTGGTAAAACTTCCGTACATTGTTCCTGGAGTATAGACTCTCGATATTCTCAAACGCGCGCTTCTCATGCTCTTTCTTCTTCTTTTGGAGAAGCCGATGTTCTTCCCGTCTCTTTTGCTCGTAGAGCTCACGAGCAGCTCTCGTCTTCCTTTGCAGCGCCGCTTTGTATGCCTCTTGTTTTGCTGCATGCACTCGCCGGCATTCTTCGTCAAACCAGGGGTTTCGCGGTGGTGGGCGAGCGAGACCCAGCACATCAGTCGCGGCGTTTCTGATGGCATGTTGGCAGCGTTGCCACTGGTCTTCGGCACTTGATGCTGGCGGTATAGGGGTGATTGAGAGATTTCGGGATACGCGTTCAGCGAAGAGTCTGGCGGTCTCTTGCGATTGTAGCTTTTCGACGTTAAATTTTGTCACAGTAATTCTTCTTTGTTGCTCAGATTGGGATATCCGCATTCGTATCTTGGCTACAACAAGGTAATGATCCGAGTCTATGTTGGCCGCTCGGAAGGTCCGGACATCCAGAATACTGGAGGCATGCCTTGCGTCGATCGCAATATGATCAATTTGGTTGATCGTGACATGATCATTGGACCGCCATGTCTGCTTATGAATATCGAGATGAGGAAACCATGTGCTTGCTATGGTGACATTTAGCTCCACAGCGAAATCAATTAGCCTTAGTCCGTTATCAGACGTGGTATCGTGTAGGCTATGCTTACCGACTGCTCTACCGAAGACGTCCTCCTTTCCTATTTTGGCGTTAAAATCGCCCAATACGATCTTAACGTCGTATTTAGGACATTGCTCGTATGTTTTTTCGAGGAGCTCGTAGAAACACTCTTTGGAGGCAGGGTCCTTTTCTTCTGTGGGGGCATGAACACATATTAGGCTTATGTTAGCGAATTTAGCCTTGATCCGGATCGTCATAATACGCTCGCTCACGTGTCGGAAGCTTAAGACTTCTTGCCTAAGTCTGCCGCGTATGACAAATCCGCATCCGAATAAGCGTTGCCTGTTGCCTCTGTAGCAATCACCGTAGTAGATGTCACAGTTTTTCATCCTCTTTTTGCCTGGCCCATCCCATCGCACTTCCTGGATGGCGGTAATATCTGCTTTATAGCAGTCTAGGGCCTCTGCTAGTTGTTCGGCTGCACGTGGTCTGTAAAGGGACAGAACATTCCACGTACAGATCCGAAGGTCGTTGTCCTTATTTCGTTTGCTGGGGTCGTCATTAGTTGGGTCATCCTTATCCGAGGCTTTTGGTTGTTTCGGAACCATGCGTTTTTTACGTGGTAGGGAAGTTACCCCGATGGCACAACCCCCAACCTGGAGGGCCAGTTCCTTAATTATTCCCCTAGGACGAGGGGCCGGGTACACCGGTGCCAGTAGTCCACTACGGAAGTATGAGCGCTGCCGTTGGCCCATTAAGGGCTCCTCCGCCACCATCTCTATTCCAATGTCCTGACCAACATTGGAAATTCCTTACCGACCTGTGATCCGAATACGTCGAAGCAGCTCGCGCAAGGTATTCACTAAGTTCAACCTAACTGGAACTATAGACGCCACCGTTGACTCCGTCTAGGGAATTCGTCCGCTGCCGCCTGGAACAGGAAGAAGTGCTCTAGTGAGAAAAGCACTCTTCGCCCCCTCTCTCATCTGCTGCCACCAAGAATCCGCCAAACGGGGTTGGTTACCCATTTCTTGGATTAAGGTACTAGGCACCCGGCTGTCACCGCGTGGAGGTTGAGAGTAGGAGTTGGTAGGCCTCAGCTGAGTGAAAACGCTTGTGTTTTCATATGATCGCATGCACTACCGTTTGACAGTCGTTGACAGTGAATTAAAGTCATATGAAGTTATTTCTCACCTATAAAGGTTGGTATGAACTTCACTTTCTTATGGGAACTTGGTACACACTCGAAAACATGAAGAGGGAAGCAACCTACAATAACTAATAATGGCATGCTGCCCCCCTGCAACCCCCCTGCCTAGGGTCACTGTTGGATTTGAGGTGGGTGCGAGGTTGGGTGAGAAACATGGATATAAAATAACTTTACACCTCAAATCCAACAGTGACCCCATGCAGGGGGGTTGCAGGGGGGCAGCATGCCCCCCCATACCTACCTCACTGTTTATATGTCGTAAAATGTATATACCTGTGTATGCATCTATGTCGATATACATATGTATTAAGAAACATACATTATTAGTTATTGTAGGTTACTTCCCTCTTCATATTTTCGAGTGTGTACCAAGTTCACATTGCACTGTTTATGCATTGTGGACTTATGTATACGGCATCTTCGACAAAAAAAGTCTTGACATATGGTATATCCCTGCGCTCATATTATATTCATTAAAATACGACGCCTAATGGAAATCCACAGTTTTTTGAATGGATATTAACTCTCCGAAAATTTGAGACTTATGTCCCATTTTCGTGAAAAAAAATTTGGACTTAATGTCTCGATGGGGTGGGGTATAAGTCCCAAAAGAAAAATTTGGGGCTTATGTCCCTGCGCCATATAAGTCATAAGAATAGTTTTGAGCTTAAGATTGTGGAACTATGGCCCTAAATGTTGTAGACTGTTGGCCCAGGTGGGTCAAAAGTCCATTGTGTACTAAACGTGAGCCGATCGTGGTGTGACATTGGACTGATAAAGTTTTATCAAAACTGTTGCATTGTACTGGCTGTGCTTCAGAGCACAAAAACATTTTATTGCATTAGTTCATATTTAAATGTGAATTAACACCATATGACGTTAGTTCACATTAAGTGATGGCTTTGGTTCTCATTTGAAAGTGAATTAAAGCCATAAGTGGATTATGGCATTAATTCGTATTTGTAAGTGAATTAACGCCATTATGGCGTTAGTTCAAATGGCCTTCGTTCACGGCACCTAAGTCCACTTACCCAAATGAGTGTGTCTATGCTAATTTAGCCATCAGTGTGTGTGTCTGTACTTTCCTGTATATACTTTCATGTCCATAACATAGGCGAACCCCACAGGCAGATCAATAGAAATGTGGTGAAGTGGGTGGGTTTCGATCCCTTATTTTCGGATCATAACCCCGCTGAATAAAGGAAGAAGAAGACGACTTTCATTTTCATAACACATTTCTGTTCGCGTTTTTACACTTGAAGCGTACGCTTCCGTTCGCATTTTTGTTTCACTTGAGCTAATTTACCCTACCATCGCCGAAGAAGTTCCAATTCTCTTCCAATGCCCCGAATACCTATTAAGAGATTCGAACCACGCTTTGACAAATTTTCAAAGGAAATACTGTAAATCGACTTAAATAGTTTAAACACGTAACATTTTTGCCACTGGTTGTGCTCTCCACTTTTCAAAGTGCTATGTGTCAACAAAAGCACCTCTTTGGACTCATTCAACACCTACTTGACGTCACCCAAACCTCCAATGTATCATCACATTATTCTCGGGAACTGCTCTCAATATTGCCAATTAAGAGAAAAAATATTTTTCCCAGAATTTCCAAAACGTGTTCATAGACTGAGCATAATTCTCAAACAGCTCATTACATTCAGGAAACCTCACCTTCATTACACAGGAATCTTAATTTCCTGGGACCTATTGTGCACGGCATTCAATGGAACCAAAATAGGCGTAGGGATTTCCTTATGAATTTTTACCACAAGGCAAAGTGAAAAATGTTCTAAAAATACTTCTGCATAAATCTCATAATCAAACTCGTAGGACTGCCATTCTCGATAAGTATCTATCATCCCTAGGCAGTCCTACGAGTTTGATTGTATATAAGGTACAAACGAATAATAAAACGAATTGAACCATCTGAGGTTGAGCACAGATGCCTGTGCAAAGATAACTTTCTGGATATCTACTAATTTCCATTAAATTCATAGGAGCGGTACGATTGACCGCAAACTAAAATCTCTCATAACGAAATCTCACATTTTTTAAATAAATCCCGAATAACAAAATCTCGAATATTCAAAATCTCGCATATTCAAAATCTCGAATTATCAAAATCTCGCATTATCAAAATCTCGCTCTGAAAAATAAAAATCTCGCAAATACAGGAGAATCTCGCATTATAAAAAGTTAGGAGTTACTCCTATTTCATGATGAAATTTATAAGGTTTTGAAAGTGAATGCATACATGAAAATAAACTTTTGCTCCAGGCGCCTGCCTGGCAGTTGCAGTTGTTGACATACCCATAGCGGAACTGCTTATAATGCAAGCAATATAAATAACTGCGTGCCTTTAGGTACATGACAACAAATTGTTAATTCTTCTCTCCCTCTTATTAACAGTAGTCTTGTGTTATGTACACACTTAAAATAATGCAATTATTTGAGTTTGGAATAGATATTTCATTACAATGCAAGATTCTAGTTTTTGAGATTTTGATTTATGAGATTTTGGTATTGCGAGATTTTGAATACGCAAGATTTTGATTATGCGAGATTTTAAATATGCGAGATTTTGAAAACAAGATTTTAAAATGCGGTCAATCGTACCCAACCCTAAATTCATCAGGAAGATATGAGTAGCCGGAGAATTCTGATAGAGCTAGAGATTAGTATAAGTCTCAATTTGATCATTCATCGACGCCAAGGAACTATAACATGAAAATGTTTGGTAAATCTATTTTCGTATAACACAACTTCTCAAACTTTGGCTACCGCCATACCACATAGGCAGAGAAGACTTTTTTTTTTGCCTAAGGGGAGGTGGAAAACGCTTCTGCTCACGAGAAATAGGGCCAATTTGTTTCAAGTAGTGTGGGACTCACTAAAAAAACACCTTTAATCCCTTTATTCTATTTGACACCATCCACTTCGGAACCGCTTTTGCATTACTTCAGAGTACCACAGAGGCAGAGAACACTATAGCAGCATCAAAAATTGTATCGTGAGATAGAATTGTTTATACTTGAAGAACGGGTCTATACTTAGATCGCCAATGCCTTCCCTGAATCTCACTACCCATTTGGAAAAGTTTTGAGCGGAAGTTGTTATAGATTAGGAAGTTGCTTAATCTAAACAGAATACCACAAAAAATGATATTCGCTCGGCTTACTTACTAAGGTGGCGCTACAGTGGCGGGAGACTCTGCTCAAGTGGTGTTAGTACCAATCAAGCGTACTCTTGGCAGCCTCTCAAGGAATTGTTTGCAAACCTTTTCCACGGTTTTTTTTTTTTGCCTTTACCCCGGTGATTGGGCAACAATACACGAGTCTGCTACTGACCATATCCGGCTCATCCGATAGGTTTCCCCCATCTGGGAGAAGCAACCTGGTTGAGACACAGCGGATTTGCCGCCACTTTCCAAGTCTGCCCTAATAGCGGACTGGATCGTTCCTAAATCTGCCCTAAGTGCGGACTGGGGCCTTCCTATTATTATTATTATTATTATTTGTGTACGGTTATTTTGCACTGCGACCTAATGGTCTATTGTGCCCAACTTGGAGAGGTTTGTTCCCTCGTTAGAGTCCCATTCGCAATTGCAATTCCTGTGGAATTGTTTTTGAACGTCATATGCTCTTACTTTGCCTCGGCGAGAATAGTTCACCTTAGAGCTCTTTCTCCAGACCAGTTTCTTTTAAGAATCTGAGAATGAGAAGTGGTTCCATGGTTGGCATATCCTCTTCTGATACTTGGTATTTGCCCAAGTATTTCAATCTTTTGTGGGTCAGTGCCCAACAAGACTCCAGAAAGTGTTCCGGAGTCTCACATGACTCATTGCAGAATCTGCAAAGGCCTTCATTTGTTATACCTAGTTTCCGTAGATGCTCCCTGGGTTTGCAGTGCCCCATTAAGGAGCCTGTTAGGATCCGTAGGTTATTCTTGCTAAGACAGATGCAGACTTCGAATCTTTTCCGGTTGTAACATCCCAGTAGTTTCTTAGCTGGCCTCAGGCCTGTGGTATTGTTCCAGGTTCTTGCCCTGTCTTCTCTCTCTATTTTCCTGCATTTCTCGTGTATGGTGTGTTCCCCCATTCCACAGAATGGTTCATGTCCAATGAAGGGTTCTGCAGCCCTCAAGGCGTCTGCTGCTTCGTTACTTTTTATCGCGACGTGACCGGGTATCCAGTAAAGTGTAACTTTATTGTTTCTGCCCAATTCATTAAGCTTTCATAGGCATTCCCACACAAGTTTTGACTTAATGACATAGGAGTCAAGTGCTTTGATAGCTGCCTGGCTGTCTGACAGTATTGCTATGTCGCAGTTGCTGTATCTGTTTTCGAGACTGAGTTGGATGCATCTGTTTAAAGTGCATATTTCAGCTTAAAAGATGCTGATGCAATTGCCCATGTGTTCTGACTGCTTGGTCCTTGTCCCAAATACGCCCGCCCCTGTGCCCTCTCCAGTTCTCGAACCGTCTGTGTACCACTTTATCGTGTGGCTGCCCAGTCCGTATATCGTGGATTCGTTGCTCCACTCTTTCTTGTTACTTAACTTTGTACTAAATGTTTTTGCAAAGTTAAATTTCGTGATACTGTCGTCCCTGGGGACGGCCAGAAGGGGTAATTTTTTAAGAAGTGCATGGTATTTTCTCGAACCAACACATTTCTCCCTTCCAATACCTTCTTTTGCCATTCTTAGGATCGTCCGCTGTGCATTTTGCTCTCCTACAAGATGGAGCGGTGCTAGCTCCAGGAGTTCCATAGCTGCAGTTGGACACATTCGCATGGCCCCAGTGACGCAGAGGCACGCAAGTCTTTGCACTTTAGTGAGTGTCTCCCTCGTAGTGACTAGACTAGTTCTCTTTGTCCATGCTATTGCTCCATAAGTGATCATTGGTCTCACAATGGCAATGTACATCCATTTTAGAATGTTTGGATTAAACCCCAAGACTTACCCGCTAGGCTTCTGCATACCATTAGAGCACGGGTAGCTTTTTTAGATATCTCCTCTATGTGTTTCTTCCACAAGAGTTTGCTATCTAGGTGCAGTCCTAGATATTTCACTTCCTTTACCGGTGCCAGTATCGTGCCCGACAGTCGGATTGGCTTCAGTTCAAGTTTTCTCTTCCTCGTGAACGGTACTATTGTGGTTTTGGCCGGGTTTATATTGAGCCCAGCCATGCTGCACCATTTTTGAGTTACTGTTAGGCCCCTTTGTATAATATCACATAGGGTTTCCTCGAAGTTCCCCCTGGCAATCAGTACAATGTCATCAGCGTAGGCTTAACAATTAATTCCAAGGCTTGTTAATTTTTCAAGAAGCTCATCCACAACAAGACTCCACATTAGGGGAGATGACACTCCTCCTTGTGGGCATCCTCTTGTTGTGTTGACCCTGATAATTCTATGTGAAGTTTGAGTTTCTGCTGATCTTGTTCTCAGCAACTCATACATCCACTTAGATACTGTTCTGCTAACTCCCTTTCTGTCAAGGGCTCGTTTAATTGCTTCATGTGAAGTGTTATCAAATGCCCCTTCGATGTCTATGAAGGCGCAGATTACTATCTCTTTTGTTTCAAGAGCACTTTGGATTGTTTCCGTCAGCTGATAATGAGCAGTCTCAGTGAATCTGCCCGCTCTGTGTGCATGCTGACGATAATGCAGTGGGGATGTATTAAGTACATCCTCCCTTAAATGGTTGTCCATAGCTTTCTCCATTGTTTTGAGAAGAAACGATGTTAGGCTGATCGGTCTGTATGACTTAGGCTGTGTTGGGTCCTTCTTCCCCCTTTTTGGTATAAACACAACTCTCGCCCGTCTCCATTGGTTTGGGATATATCCCAGTGCAAGACTGCTTTTTGTTATTCTGACCAGGTGTGATAGTAGTTTTTCTTGCCCCCTTTGCAATAGGGCTGGTATAATACCATCGGCAACCGGTGACTTGAAAGGCTGGAAGGAGCTAATTGCCCACTCGATTCTCCCTCTGGAACGGATAGCCCCGGCAATCTCCCAATTTTCCTTCCGAGGTCTGGTCGTGTTGGTCATGCTCCCGTCACAGGTGTTCTGCGAACTTCCGGGGAAGTGAGTTTCTAAGAGCAGTGATGCTCTTTCTTCTCTTCAGTAATGCTGCCGTCAGGTTTTTTAAAGGATTTTGGCATTCCCTCCGATTTTGCAAGGGCTTTATGTAACCTAGCTGCAGCAGGAGTGCTGTTTATTGTCTCACAGAACTTCCTGAAGCTTTTTTTTTTTTTTTTTGCCCTTCTAAGCCTGCCCTAAGTAGGCACTGAGTCATTGCAAGCCTGCCCTAAGTGCGGACTGCTACTTTCCAAGCCTGCCCTAAGTGCGGACTGGATCCTTCCTTAGCCTGCTCTAAGTGCGGACTGGGTCCCTCCTAAGCCTGGCCTAAGTGCGGACTGGGTCATTGCAAGCCTGCCCTAAGTGCGACTGCTACTTTCCAAGCCTGCCCTAAGTGTGGACTGGGTTCCTCTTAAGGCTGTCCTAAGTGCGGACTGGGTCATTGCAAGCTTGCCCTAACTGCGGACTGCTTCTTTCCAAGCCTGCCCTAAGTGCGGACTGGGTCCCTCCTAAGCCTGCCCTAAGTGCGGACTGGGTCATTGCAAGCATGCCCTAAGTGCGGACTGCTACTTTCCAATCGTGCCCTAAGTGCGGACTGGATTATTTGTAAGCCTGCCCTAAGTGCGGACTGAGTCATTGCAAGCCTGCCCTAAGTGCGGACTGGATTATTCCTAAGTCTGCCCTAAGTGCGGACTGAGTCATTGCAAGCCTGCCCTAAGTGCGGACTGGATTATTCCTAAGTCTGCCCTAAGTGCGGACTGAGTCATTGCAAGCCTGCCCTAAGTGCGGACTGGAACCAGCCGCAGGACGACTACGCTAGTCTTTACTTATTCACGTATTATTAGGTATAAAAATTGTTAATTAAGAATCAATTGAATTGTTCTCAAGACAAATATTGTAGAAAAACAATACACATAATAATAAAGTACCTCTTTCCCAAAGTTTAGGGTATTCCTTTGGGTTGACCCTGGGGCCGGCGAGCCCATCTCAGCCTTCGAAGAAAAATACCTTTACAGTCGTTAAGTTCGGCATTGCACTTTCTTCTCCACTTGCTGTCTATATGAACGAGACCGAAGATCATTCGAAGAACTTTTCTCTCAAAGAAATCGATTTTGACAAAGTCCACGCCATACAGCAGGACTGGGATGATTAGTGTCTTGTACAGACTTACAAGCACCTTGGTTATTCGAGATAGAGCTTTGTTACTCAATTGCCTTCTTTGCCCATAAAAACAGTGATTGCCAAGATCAATTATTCGTTTGATTTCCCCACTTGGTGTCATTTGCGGAGTTCACCATAGAGCCTAGGTAGACAAAGTCCTTAACTACCTCAACATTAAATTTGTCTATTGCGCATTATGTCCAAGACGCCGATGTTTTTTTGTAGACAGCACATATTTTGTTTTACTTTTATTGACCGCTAAACCCATCTTGAATGCCTCTGTCTCAATACCCGCAAACGACCCACTGACAGCGCGCTGAGTTCTTCCGTCTATGTCAATATCATCGGTTTAAGCGAGTTGTTGTACAGATCTTCGTTGGGATCTTCGTCAGTGCAAATCAAAATTCAAATGGAAGTTAGACTCAGACTATATAGGCCTTTTCATCTCAAAAACTCCAGCTTCAGCTATTATGGTAACTAAAACCTGCTTAAACAAGTACAATATAATATCATTGAATACCAGTAGCGAATTCAGCATCACCTAACGACCATATGCTTCTCTCGTACTACTGCAAGCGGAATTATTGTATTTAACAGATGACTGAAACAAAATTAAACCCCGTTCAGTAGAACGATATCTGGTATGGTATACGGATGGTTTTGAAACAAATAGCGGAGCTGGATCTAGAATATTCACTGAGACGTCCGACTGTAATCTCTCGCGCATGCATTTCTGCTAACAAGCGGTGCGCAGGGCTAAACTTGAAAGATAACGCCCATAGAAAACCCATTTTTATTTTCTTGGACAGCCAAACTGCTGTCCGCGTTTCACACATATCCGTTATCGGATGCACGACGCCGTATACATGACTTCTTGTAGTTTCCAGCTATAATGAATCTGGTTGATATATTTGAACGTCTCGGACAGGTTAGTGATATAAAGACTCCAACTTGTGTTCGTACGGCAAGGTCAGCTGAAAATATCGCAGCCGTAACTGAGGGTGAGGTGGGCGGCATCGTGGCGTAAGTGGTTTGTGTATGAAGTTCCAAATTTGAATCCCAGAAAACACCCAAACAGTTTTTTCACGGTCCCACCTCTCGCGAACGTATGACAAACATCCGAGAGTATTGTTGAGAAAGCTTCTCAAAACAAATTGCCCTTCGGGTACGGCACTAAACTGTATGTCCCTTCCATTCGTGTGAAAAATATAACGCACACAACATGAGTGGTTGCGAGAAGCTAGACCCTGGCACTTAAAGAGCTATTGTGCCAAATATTTATTTATTTAGCTGGAAGTGTGACTGAAAACTCAAGGGTGTCCATTTCGAGACTATCACAGGAATTGGGCCTATCCGCAACTACTTTTCACCACGTTTTGCATACAGATCTTGGCCACACGCCTATAAGGTTCAGTTGGTACAAGAATTGAAGTCAGCAGACTATGCACAATGTCGTACTTTCGCTGATTGGGAGCTGCAAATGAATGAACAAGATCAGGATTTCATGCACAAAATTCTTCTGAGTGATGAGGCTTATTTCTGTTTGTCCGGGTACGTGTAAGCAAACAAAACAGTCGCATCTGGGGCACCGAAAACTCAAGAGAGATAATGAAACAACCTCTCCATCCACAACGAGTGACAGTATGCCAGACATTGGGCTATATAGTTTCGAAAATGATGCTGGTGCGACCGTTTCAGTGAATGGATTGCGTTACCGATTGATGCTGGACGCCTCTCATTGGCTAAGTTTTTGCCAAAGTGGATTGCGTCCACCTTTATAATTCACATTTGCTTTTTGCAGAAATTTACATAAGGGGGAGATTGAGAGATGTGGTGAGCGGAGTTCCTCACACTGTGGTTTAGTACCAATCTTGCGTACTGTGAGTCAGCTCTCTAGAGTGGTAATACCACAGAAAATTATTTGTTCGTCCGTCTTTTTCAAGACTGGGCACTAAATATCGGACCTGCTGCTGAGCACAGCCTATCTGACCGTAAATTCTGGACTCATAGGAGGAGCCGTTGCCGGTCCCATCTGTCCTCGAGTTGGAGGATCCGTTACGCGCCGCTAGGAGTATTCCGTGACATTTCTGTCAAGTATCTGCCTTAAGCAGGTGCTGCGAAGTGACTGCATTCAGCAGTTGTGGCAAGCAGACGGCCCTAAAAAGCCTGTCCCCGCCAAGCACACGGCCCTCAAAAGCCTGTCGCTGACGAGCAAACGGCCCTAAAAAGCCTGTCGCTGCCAAGCAGACGGCCTTAAAAAGCCTGTCGCTGCCAAGCAGATGACCCTCAAAAACCTGTCGCGCCAAGAACATGACCCTAAAAAGCATGTTGATGGCAAGCAGACGGCTCTAGAAAGCCTGTCGCTGCCAATCAGATGGCCCTAAAAAGTCTGTCGCTGCCAAGCAGACGGCCCTAGAAAGCAGCCTGTCGCCATCCCGTATTTTGACCCTAGTAACTAACAATATAAGGCCTACGTAGGCATCTCCGCATTATTTAGTATCCAAGAATTGTTAAGAACAGCGTAGATCGAGGCCGTCCTATACAATACGTATCACAGTATTGTTAAGTATCGTGACATTGTTAAGCTAAAGAGTCAAAATAAAGAATCCTAGTATTACCTCTTTCCCAAAGTTTCGGGTGTTTCTTTGGTCGACTCTGGATCCGACGAGCGAAACCTCAGCCTTTAATAAAACACCCGCCCCTGGACATGTGATTTCTCGAAATGGAGACTTGAATTGGCCGCCGAGATCGTGCGATTTAACACCATTCGACTTTTTCCTTTGGGACTATGTTAAAGATAGAGTGCCAATGCTCCACCAACGATTGGTGCACTAAAACAAAATATCAGAGCTGTTATTCGCGAAATGCAGCCGCAATTACGCGAAAACGTGATGCAAAATTTTATCAAAAGAATGACCATGTGTAGGCAGAGCCGAGGGGCGCATTTGTAAGACATTGTGTTCCATTACTAACCTCGGAGTTTGTTCTTTAGGTTAAAATAAGAATAGCATCCCTTTTTATAAAAATGTTGCGTTTTGGATGACCCTATATGTATTTTCATCAACACCGACCCAGATATAACGAATTTTTAATAATAAGAGGGATACTTAAACAGAATTAAGATACCACTTGCATTTTGCTATGAGAGATAAAAACTTTCCAACGCTTTACAGCGGAGTTACAGTTGAACTCCCAGAAAGTCCAAACGTTACCTATGTAGGCTGTTTCTCAGTCCCTTCGTCACGCTTAACAGATCAAATCATTAAAGATTCGTTAATCTTCATAATCGCTTCCCTGCTAGTCCCAAGAGAACACTCATGATACACCACACACAACAACACACAATGACAACCTAAAACCAGATTGAAAATCATTCTGGGATGTACCATGACCTCATCAACCCTAGGTCTTCCATCATCTTCATTTCCTCAACTACAAGACAGCTCTTTCTCACTGTCTAACTCAATTCGCTGTCAATCAAGCCCACCTCTCTCCACTTTACTTGTGTACTATTTTAACACCAATCAACGGTTGACATCATCGCCTCTATTCGAAAATAATTAATCAACGTCAACCCCTACATTGCCCCAGGCTCACTTACTCGCCCTTCACCGAATTAATTGGCAAATGTGATATACCACGCGTTAAATGTCCGTGTCAATTGGTTCTCGTCACAATATGACACAAGCTTGTCACTAATTTTTTGTATGCGTATCTAGCAAACAAGAAAATCTGTTTTCTACCGCCCACGCTCTCTAACCAACACGCACCGTACAGATCGAGAGCATCAACCTCAGTAATTAATAAAAATCAACCCAAGACTGAGGCAATTTCTTAATTTTATCACCCCCATGGCCCCCAGAATGAGCCTGCTATTGCTTTCCCAATTGACGTTGACACTTCTATCTAATTGATCGATTTTATTGCAACCCATACTCGTCTCGAAAGTCGTAACCCCGTCAGGGTAGTAAAACCATTTACGGCTCCCAAGCAAAACGATCATTTTAATAAATAATTTCCATTCGCCTAGGAGATGCCGGCTACAGCCCGAAATTCATTTAGGAATTGTACGTGACATAAGTTTGATTGTCCTTCCTCATCCCTAATCTTATACAAAATAATAGACTTCACCACCATCAGTGTGTAGTCTTTAAAAGTTCAAAAATGCCTTAACGCCGCCTACACACCCGCATTCACTTTGAGGGATGTTTCTAGGATCCCCATACATGGCCGCATAAAATATTCAATAGACGACTCTTGAACGCGTACGCAAAGTTATGTATTCCCTAGTCGGAGAGGGAGAGAGCAACCCTTAAGTATTTACGCTTCGCTTTGTGTGAAGCCTTCACAAGCGTGTGTGGTAAGGTGGAGAACATCCCTCTGAAGTGGGCTGGAACTGAAGGATTCGCAAAATTTTGTAGTGAAACTGAACGAGGGAACAACAGCAGCGATTCGTTTCATTTGAGTGTTCAACGAGGCTCGGAAGGTAATGTACCACACACACGAGCTTTTGTTGGCTTTATTGTTCTCCGTGGAAACCAGACCCGGTCGGGTGAGCAGGTGGGTGAATATGTTAACTGAAATCAATTGCCGAAAGATTGGCGGTAAAAAAATTGTAACCAAATTTGGCAATTTATATATATAAATCGCACTTGGGAGAGTGGGCGTGTGGAAGGTTGATAATTGAACACGAAGGCTCGTGGCAGCTGCAGCTGTGATTCTGAGGGTCCTTTTCATCGTCATGACGTCAAATGTGTAGGTTTATGTGGCTTAGACAGGCAGCTATTTAAAATGCATGCGACATCGCTGGGTTGGTTCTATTTTTATCCTTGATGGTGGATTGGGAATCGATCCTTTAAAGGAAAACAATCAATAGGCTGTATGAAGTCTCTGATGGCCATAGGTTCATCGTGCTTATAACTTTTAAGGACTTTGACGATAGTTCTGAGGTTGAACTAGGCGATTTATGGGAATATTACTCTCGGATCTATTCGTATTATGTAATCCCAATTTAGTATCGGGTAACGAGACTGAATAGACGACAAAGAAAGGTTAGGGAGTTCTATTGATTGTGCAGACCAACTGAAAAGTTGAAAAGGTAAAAGAAGCGGAGGAAACGAAAAGGGATGATGTGCCAATAATCTAGGTCATTACATCAGAAGCTCAATTTAAAAAAAAAGTTATGTCAATACATTCAAATAAAATAAACGTCGACAGCAGGTGCTCTCATTTGGCGACAACCAACCTTTTTAGAATTCCATAATACATATTTTATTTGGTTTTGATCGTATGTCAAGAGGGCTTCTTGTCGAGTTCCCAGGTCGACGGTCTTACTGTTTAAAATCGGGATGCCAATTGTAGAGGGTATTCAAATTATTGAATCTAAGAGTTACAGCTTCAAAGAATACTCTAGACATGGAGTAATCTACGCACATTTGTCACATGGTGTGCAGGTTATTATTATCTGAGGCGGTGATGGTATCACAGCAGCCCTATTGAGTTGGCAAGAAAAACTACTACCACACGTATTTAGAATAACAACTGGTCTCGGCTAATCGCGGTGGCACCGAACTGGATATAAATATGCAGCAGAATCGGGAAGGCTAAAGCTGCGTTCGGAATGCTATCCAAAATCTGAAGAAGCAATGTAATCAGCTTAAGAACCAAGCTACGTACTACGAACCGCTCCAACGTAGAATCGGTGCTGCTTTATGGGTGCAGTACTTGGAAGGTGGACACCATTAATATGAGCGTAAATAGAGTGACTGATTCAATCGAACACTAAGTACTGCTGTGCATAAGGTGTAGACTAGGTAGGGTAACTGTTTCAATCAAACCCATACCTAGGTGGATAGGTAGTGGGGAGTGCATATGACTGATACAGTCAACCTTGCACTAATATGCAGTCGAACTTTGGGAATTAGTTTGGCTAGGTAGGGTGACTGATTCAATCGAACCCTTAGTACCTAGTTGCACCGTGTAGGTGGGCTGCATGGGAATAATAGGGTTGATTGACTCAATCAATCTCTGTTGCTCCTATGCAGTATTGTTATTTACAAGTGTTGGTCTGGTGATATTTGAGAGGGTTAACTATCGATCTTGGGGGTTTCAGTACGTCTTGAGGATTGATAGTAACCAATAACGAGGAGAGGAGGGTTGGTGGTTGGAAGGGTGACGGGTCTAGGGTTTTCAAAGAAGTATTCACCTAATAGTTACTTTCTCAGGGTGGCTAGTGCTGGGCATGTGCCGAGGAGGTGGAGACTATTTTCCTCCTCCTCTTCATCTCTGCAGTTTCTAACAAACGGTGTCCTGTGATTATTCCTACTGTGAGGCTTATGTTCTTTCTATTTAATGAAATGAGTTTTTTGGTTTTCTTTGCGTCTAGTAAATCTCAGATCTTCCTGTTTGATATGCACGTAGCTAGATTACTCCATCTGTTGTTTGCAATAGCTTGCGCTTCGTTAAACATACGAAGTTCCATCAATTGTATTGGGGGTGCCGGGGTACCTCTCTATTGACAGCTAGAGGTAGTACGGTGCCTTGTTTAGCTAGTTCATGCGCTTTGCAATTGCCTGGAATATCTCTGTGTCCCGGGACCCAGCAAAAAGTAATATTGCATCTGTCCGCAATCTCGTTAAGAGATTCGCGGCAATGTTTGACCAACTTAGATCTTATTGTCGGCGTTTCCAGAGCTTTAATCGCTGACTGACTGTCTATGTAAAGGACGATAGACCTACCATCTATCGCGTGCATAGAGAGTCAGCGCGCTGCTTCACGAACAGCCGATATTTCCGCTTGAAAAATACTGCTGTGGTCCGGAAGCCGGAGAGCTTCGTTTATCCTAGGTACTTCCGAAACTATACCCAAGCCTGTGCCCTCCGATGTTTTGGAACCATCTGGATAGATTTCGATTGCGGAGTCATTTAGAATGATACCGTCATCCCATGCGGATCTGTCAGGGATGGTGGTGTTATATTTGATGTTGAAATCTATAAATGGGGATATATAATCTGTTTCTCTGAGATTGGAGTTTTGTAAGATTTCCATGTGGCCGATTTGTGAGCTTAACCACTGGAGAGATTGTCTAAGTCTTAGGGCTGCTTTGGATGCTAACATTTTCCCAAAGATATTAATGGGATAAATGTTAAGTAGGATTTCTAAGGCGGCTGTGGGAGCGGACCTGAGAACCCCTGTGATGCATCTGCATGCTAATCGTTGTACTTTTTCGATAGAGTTTGTGTTGCACCTTGTTTCAAGTGCAGGCCACCAGACGAGAACGCCATAAAGCAGGATTGGTCTGACCACCGCCAGACCCCAATTAGGACATATAGTCTTTTTACAGGTGTAGATGGCGATTTCCGCTTTCTTGGTTCGGTCTAGGATGTTCTGTTTCCAGTTAAGTTTACTGTCAAGGGTTAACTCTAAGTATTTTGCTTTGCTTGTAAAGCTGAGTTCCGTGTTTCTAAGCTTGGGTGGAGCTATAAAGGGGATTTTCTATTTCCTAGTGAAAAGTACTAGTTCAGTTTTGGACGGATTTACGTTAAGCCCAATGCTGTCCGTCCATTTCGCTACTAAATTTAGCGCCGAATTCATTAGATCCCTTAGGGTTTGGGGGAATTTACCTGAAATGGCTATGGCGATGTCGTCAGCATATGCTACGACCTTGTTGCCTTTATTTTCTACTGAAGTGAGTAGTTTATTCACTACTAATATCCAAAGTAACGGAGAAAGAACACCCCCGTGGGGTGTGCCTCTGTGCGTTAACCTTTTGGTTGAGCAGTACCCGAGCTCGGACAGAATTTGTCTGCTGTTCAGCATTCGCTCTATCCAGATGCATAGGCAGCAATCCACCAGCGCTCTTATGATGGATTCTGTATTGACGATATTAAAGGCGCCCTCTATGCCAAGGAAAGACACAATAGTACATTCTTTAATGGCAAGAGATTTTTCAATGGTGCCTACTAACGAATGTAGAGCTGTTTCAACTGAAAAGGCCAGAGACCCGTGTTGGTTGCTGTTATCCTGGCGATGTCCCTACGCGTTCTGTATAAGAAGTCGGTTGTTTTTGATTTGTTGTAGTTTGGCTACATCTTGCTAGATATGACACAGTTTGTTAGCCTAGTCCGTCTGAGCTGGCTTGGGCAAGGAATTTTGAGGATATTTCTGCTTTGACTGCTCCAAGCGGAATCCAAACTAATTCCGCAAGAGCTGTGGAAGGCTGAGCCTTGCGTAGCCAGTTCATAAGAAAATTCGTTTCCATAAACGTTACTGTGCCCTGGAACCTAAATCAAGGTTACCTTGAGTTGGTTATCTAGCGGAGCTAGCTCATTTTGGCATTCAGACACCAGCTTGGAGGATGTAGTAACCAATGCAATGGCTTTGATGGCTGCTTGGCTATCAACAAAAATAGCGATCATTTGGCTCGGCGTTATATTGGTATGTGTTTTGATTTGACGACAAGCTTCCCGGATAGCGAGTAATTCTGCCTGGAACACGCTGGCAGAATTCTGAAGCCTATATGATTTAGAGATGTTTAAGGATTCGGAAAACACAACCGCACCGACTCCACAGTCCATCTTTGAACTGACTGTGTAGATTGTAACGTATAAATCCTTAATCACCTGCCCATATTGCCATTCTAATCTTGTGGGGAATTGAACTTCGAAGCGCTTTGTGAAATTCAATTTGGGTGTCATGTAATCTGTGGTGGGTAAAACGAGCTCTCTGGGCAGAGAGTTTAAAATGTTACTATGCCAACAGGGTTTCATAAACCAGACTCCCTGAGTCTGAGCGCACTGTGTGCTGTGATGTTTATTATGTGGAGGTCTAAAGGTAGAAGCTGCAGGAAGACTTTTAGGCCATCGATCGGGGTTGACCGTATAGCGCCTGTGGTGCCGGAGCAATTCAACTTTCACCTATGCTGGGTGCCAGGCCACAGAGAGATTCCGGGTAACTTCAAGTGTGATGAGCTCGACAGAAAGAGTACGACTCTTACAATTCTGCAGAAAAAGCGGGCCTGGGTATGCCCCCCGCTACATGTTAACATCTACTAGAGCTGTACGCTATTGGCATAACCAGCCACACATGGGAAAATGGCTCAACGTGTCATATTTCGAGACAGATCAGGCCTAAGCTGGATCAGAAACGTAGTATCGAGCTGGTTATACTAAAGCGATCACTGATCAGCTACCTTATCGCTGTTCTCACTAGACACTGTCTGATAGATCAACATGCTAAAAGGTTTGGCTTTTTTTCTTACGACTTCTGCAGGAACTGAAGAGACAAGGAGCAAGAGGAAACCATCCTTCACCTTCTATGTAGATGTCCGGCCCTGCTCCAAAAAAGACTACTCCATATAGGATCTATTTTCTTCGATGATATCGGCGAACTGGCATCCTCAGGTGCCATGTGCATCCTTCGCATTATTAAAAGCTCCAGTTGGTTTATTTAGTCCCTGAGGAGCCAAATGGAAAGATCTAGGGCAACACAATGTACCTTTACTGGCCTAAGAGTGTCTGTATTCTCGTACACACAGCCACATTAACCTAACCTAACCTAGTCTGACAAGCTTATAAAGCTTATAAATATCTTGAAAGTCTTCCACTTTCATGTCTTAATAAATCTCTAAAAGTTAGCTCTTGATAGACTCTTCTCTAACTCAAAATATGGCTGTTTGTTTACTTGGAAATACCTTTTTACGCTAAGAACGGTTCGCCTTCAATACGTTATATTATCCGCTTCTGCCAACATTTCAGTCTTTTCTCTTAATCGATTTGTATTACAAACTGTCGTGCAAATCTTTACCACAAATCTGTTTCCCAGACAATTTCCCATTCACAGCTGCTGCCAAATGCCGACTTCCAACCAAGCCTGCCTAACTCGCATCCACCTCAAATCTGAAATCTCTCTCAAATTTAGTCATAAACCATTGCTAAGTATTACCTTACCTACCGCATTAAGTCCTGGTAACCACTCACTTAGAGACGACCTTTACGATTTTTCGTCCTTTCAACTTTCGCCGCCCACCCAAGTCGACAGTGGTATGAGATTCCGTGCCTTTTTCTCGTCTATTAGCATGGACATTGGCCTCAATTTGCTTTTACTGCTTTTCTTCCTGATTCAAAGGCAAAGCGGCGCACACGATGAGTGGCAGCCTTGCAAGGTTGGGGTCGATACAATCACGTTAATATAGCAATACTCAATGAAGCATAATGCAATGTTCTCTTGAGTGTATTAAATGAGGCGAAGGTTAGCACATCTAAGCATGCGAGTTTGCATATAAGAGTGCGTGGGTGTTTGATTTAAATCTACAAAGAAAGAGGTCCTTTGATAGGAGCCGGTTCTATGACTTAAAGTCAGATATATCCTTCGTCGACAGTCAACCTGGGCGCTTAAGAAGCCAAACGATTTCTCCATTGTTTTGCAAAATAATTGGCAATCAACCAAAATATTAATTCCTTTTGTTTTAGTCCTTTCGACCTTTACACAGCCTGCTTGTGGTTCTTTTGTATTTCGAGGTCCAGCCGGTGTGTTGGTGGGATGTCAATGAAGAGCACACGTACACCGGTTTTGTTCTATTTTAGTGCCAAAACGCTTGACTGAATCAAAGGACCACAGGCAATCGACCGTCATAAATCTCCCTCCTTTGGTAGGATCAGAAAAGGACACGAAAAGTAAGTTTCACCAAATTCGCGTGCAAATTGGTGAAACAAGTTTGCTAACTACGCTCATTTTAGGTTGGTTACCGCATCAACACGGACTCAATGCAACAAGTTAACTTAATTAGTGTCGACGAACACAAAGAGAGAAAGAGAGACAAGGACATCGATTGGGGTGTCCTGGGTGTGGCAAAAGCATTTTGCTTGAATATAATATTTAAGTTCTATTTGGGTCAATCGGAAGGTGGGGAACCGTAATGTGGGTGGATGGCTTGTATGGCAATGATCCAAATGTACTTTTGTTTAACATGTTACGTGCTGTTATCGGTGGTTTCATGTAGGGAAGGACGAGTAATCTGAATAATCGGACAAGTGGGAAATGAGAAGCGATTGCTGTTCATGGAATGTGTTGGACTAAAGCGGAGAGATAAGGAGTTCGTGTGCATTCTATGCAGGCGATCGCCTTGACATGGTTTCACAAAGTTAATTCTAATATTCGTGATGCACGTATAAAGGACTTATGTAGGCGGGGTTGCGTACTAAGTTATTGTCGGAGTTAAGGCAAACTCTATTTAATGAGCTAGCCAATGGCTGGTTGCATTGAAAATATATAAGGAACATGGAGTTGACCTCGCATAAACGTATAAAAAGGAAAAAACTGCGGCATTCGAGCAGTGTGAGAAGTAAAGAACGAAACAGAATGAAAGCCCTTGTCTTATGGGCTGGAGTTTCCTTCTTTTTCTTTTTCTTATTTCGGCGAAGTTATGATCTCAACTCAAGGGATCATAACAATACCACTTTACGATCTAGAGTATCTATGTGCAAACAGTTGTGAAAATAGGAACGGCTTTAGAGATGATACATTTTCCTCCGAGTATCACTTAAATCAGTCTAGATGATCTCTGAATGGTCCTTTAAGTACGGCGCAATCGAATCAACGATGGAGGCGTCTTGTCTTACGAACGTTTTAGCCAATCACCATCACCTGCATCTTCTATCAAGAGGGGCGATAATAGATGAGAAGATTCACGTGAGAAGACCTTGGATATTCTAAAGAGTACTTATTTTCCTGGCTGCACTAATACCCCTGGTTGGAGATAGTCCACCTTTGCCAGTATCGGTGACAGGATTTGATGCGGATGAAAATGACGTGATAGTCAATGATCGCAAGATAGATAGACGTTAGGAATGGATAATATTCGATCCATAATGTTGCAAGAGTCTTTGGAAACTATCACTCTGTAGCTCAAGCGAACCTTCACAGAATGTCCTAAGCTAGGCTATGGTTAAAAAAAATTGAGGGAGGTGCGTGCCATTTTCATTCCCGAAGCAGGGAAAGCTAGCTACACGATCCCAAAAGACTACAGGAGAATCAGTCTATCGTCATTTCTATTTAGAACTTTGGAACGACTGATAAACGTACACGTCAGAGGTGTGATCGGCGATAAATACCTATCTAGATCACAACATGCGGATCGGTAGATAGATCCCTTCACAGAGTAGTATCGACAATAGAAAAATCTCTCCACCACAGCGAATACACGCTGGTGGCGGTTCTCGATGTAGACGGAGCCTTCAACAATGTAAGCACTGATGCAATATTAAACAGTTTGCGCAAGGCTCAATTGTCTACCGACCTCTGCAATTGGATAGGTACGCCGGCCAAATACGCAGAACTCTGGTCATCTGCACAATACAGTCACGTCTCCATCCTATCCAGATTGGAGGTCACAAATAGGCAGTTGGAAACCGATTATATGACTCTGATGCAAACATATTACAGAAAATTCGATATCAGAATTCCTTACAGAAATGACTGGAAGAACGAACAAGTTGCTAGTAATGAGGAATTGGCCTTCTACACTGACGGTTCCAAAATGGATATCGATGGTCGGCTCAACCTCTCCGTCAGAATAATCAACAACTGCAGCGTCTTTCTAGCTGAAATCACAACCACCATCCTGGCTGCGAAAATCACCACAAAAGGTAACATCATGGGTAGGTAGATAGGTAGGTAAAGTGGCGGTCCAAAAGAACCCAATTAGCGCTTAAGGTGCGCCGTTTTGTTACCACGGACTCGGGTATACCTATTGTATTGGTTAGTTAAAAAAAAAGAAGAAGGGATGTTAAGTTTAAACCCAGCCTGTGGAGTTCAGGAAGAGGATTAGTTCTCCAATCCTCTTGTCCGCTATCTCTCTCAGATCCTCGAAGAAGGGTTTGCCAAGAGTTTGTTGTCTGATCCTCGCCAGGGCCGAACATCTGCAAAGGAAGTGACATAGAGATTCTTTCTCATTAATATCCTTGCAGCTCCTACAAAAGGTGTTGTGGGGGATACAAAGCTTGGCCGCATGGTCTCCAACTGGCCAGTGATGATAGCTACGATTTTGGTAATAACTGGTATTGGTTTGCCTAGTAACTCTTTTGACCTGGGTTTGTTGAAACTGGGCCACATCTTTCTAGATATGACACAGCTTGTTGATTCAATTCGAACCGGCCTTGCTCTACCAGTTTTGAAGAAATGCGAGCCGCATCAATGGCCTTGATGGCAGCCTGGCTATCATCATGGGTAAATCAATTACTGTGTACATCGATAGCCAGGCAGCCATTAAGGCTTCGGAATCCACAGCAAGTAGATCTAAGCTTGTTCAAATCTATAAGCGGCATTTTAAGAAGTACCACGGCTTATATGCATATGTGGACATACCGGGTAATGAAAGAGCAAACGAACTCGCTAGAATGGGGTCGGCGTTGCGCATATCGCAGGTTCTCAAAGTAAAAATAAAAAAGGGCACAATGGACCCTTGTTGGTCTAAGTGAATAGTGTCTTCGTCACAAGACACCCATCTACCTCACCTAAGCTAATGTACGGCGCATTTTCAGCCGCGATATCATAAGCTGAAAGTAGAATTAGCTACATAAATCCAAGATTACTAGATTGCGCTTACGTCAACATAGAAATTGTTTAATTGCGATTAATCCACTAAAAAGGCATAGCTGGAAGCAGTCAAGAAAATTTCGCAAGAAAGTGTGTCTTTTCGTCTCTTCACCCTTTTCTTTGTTTCTTTCTTTTTTAACCTTCTTGGTTAGATAAACTAAGAGTTCTATCCCAGGGCTTAGAGACTGTCTATAACCAAGAGGCATTATTCATGTAGTAGGCACATTACTTCCCCCAGCTGTACTTCAGACCCTAAACTTTAAGCTTAAGCAGCCAATTGACATCTACAATTAGTTTAAGCTCTCTCCAGCTCATTCCTAAGACCTTAACTGTTCCACGCTACATTTCCGTAGGACGACCTGCTTTCTGTCAGATTGGGTAAGTGTATTCTATAATGAAATTGTTTTCGCATCATAATGTGGGGCCGATTCTTTGTCACTTTCTCCTCCGTATGGTGATGCCTATAGGTTTCTGACCTGACCTTTGATAAAGTTGTTCATTCGATATACGATTGGACTAAAAAGTCTTTAAGATGATACGTAGGTATCTGCTTACGAAAGTGTGCCTGCGAGTGAGAGTGATAGTTATCTTCCATGGATTACACCCATACAGCGGTACCGATTGGACATTGAAGCAGAACGGTCGCACCTTGATTGCTGTGCAGAAAACATTACTTTTCCAGATTTTTCATAGCACACGGAACGCAGCTTTTTGCTTTCCTGATCCTGCTGCACACATCCAGCTCTTACGACTTTTTTATTGTGTTTATCGTTAGGGAAACTTTCTTTACCACGACTCCCAGATTGTGGACCATTTGACGCATATCTATTATCCACATCATCAGGGTAGCCAAGATGGTTTAGTCAGAGCTGCCTCTCTTGCGCAGGGCCAACCAGATAGCAACTCTATTCAGGTTGTCGAAAGCCTTATCAAAGTCAATGGACAGTAGATATAGTGGTACCAGTACTCTATGCATTGTTGTATAGTGGTCTGCCAGTTGTTTATGTGATCTGCGTAGGAGGATCCAACGAGAAAGCCTGCCTGTTCAACTTTGAGGGTTGACTCTTAATTTATTTTATTCTGGCCAAACTATCCTAGCTATTATCTTGGTTACGGTCAGCAGAACAAAACGCGCGGGTAGGTATGCTTAAGGGTTAAGCTCAGTAGCTCAGCCCATATGACTCAAATCAAAATTTACATTCTGAAGGGTAACCGATTTCAGGAATCGGTGGTGTTGTTGAGATGCCATACCCACCGTATGCCGTACCAATGTAGTCGTGTCCCCCCACAAATAAGGGGGAATCGGTTGGGAAGCACTGGACTTAGCGCTGCGAAAATCCTTACCCAGTTAGGGACTTTTTTTTGTGCGCAGGTAGGGGTGAACATCCCCCGAAGCAGAAGCTTCGTTTCTCGCGTTTTGCGTTGCTCGTTCCTCTATGCATAGTTTCTGCATCATACTTGTGATTGCTTCGTTTGCAATCTTCCAGCCTTCGCTCTTCGTCAACATAAATGAAATCTGGATTCTAAAATGTGCCCAGCCTTTGTGTGTGTTAGCATTTCATCAGTACATGCTCGGCCTTCTGCATTTTTCCTTCACAATGCTGGCAAAATGGGTCATCCGCGTGCTTATACCTGCAGAGGCACTCCCAGGAGCATCCGTGCCCCTATAGGTGTTGTGTTAAGCAATAGTTTATCTCCCCGTGCTTTCTGCTAATCCATTCATCAACTTCGGGAATCAATTTACACATACTATATGTCTATCGCCCTTTGGTTGTGATGTTCCACCAATTCTACTTTTATAGCTTTTGTAGTTATTTTCTGTCATCGTGCTCATTTGCACGTATTAACGTGTTATTTTTGCTTTTAGATCGATAGACAGTCGGCCTGAGATTAAACGTATCGCATTCGCTGAGCACATCCCTGCAACGAGCACTTGATATGTGGTTGGACGCTTTAGAGGGAAATGGGTATCGCATTAGTTAAAAAAAGACAGTGTACTTGTGTTGCCCGTTCTCTGATCCACTCAGGCCTATTCCAGACATTTATTTGAATGGAACAGTGCTTCGCAAGTGTGAAATGTTCAAATATCTGGGACGACATCAATCATCGCGTAAGCGTAGGGTGGATGAAGTGGCGAGAAAATGCTGCTATCTTCTGTGACAGAAAAATGGCACCCAAGTTGAAGGGAAGGCTCTACACCGCAGTTGTGCGTCCAGCGCTCACATACGGTTCACAATGTTGGACGATGTACAAAACGTATGAGAGTAAATTGACAACAACTGAGATGAAAATGCTTCGCATGACAGCAGGAGTGACAAAGTTTGATCGAATAAGAAGTTCGTAGATCCGTGGAAGCTTTCACATTAAGGAAACCATCGTACAAAAAATAGAGCACGACCGGCTCAGCTGGTATTGCAACGTTCAAAGAAGAGATCATTTGAACCCTGTTAAAAAGGCAATATCAATGCACGTTCCAAAGACAACGCGATGTAGGAAAGGCAGGCCTATAAACGCCTGAATCAGACAAATGCGACGACATCGTCATTTCATTGGCCTCAGTAACCGAGTGATCCAAAATCGGCAAGCCTCAGAAAATCTGAGGTCAAATAGGCGAACCCCACAGGCGGATCAGTAGAAATGCGGTGAAGTGGGAGGGTTGTGATCCCTTGTTTTCGGATCATAACCACGCTGATAAAAGGAAGAAGAAGCATTCGCTGATACAGTTCTAAAGGCGCAGTATGTCCTTAAAGATCTCATTTCGGCCTTATAAAGTACGATTTACGATGCATAGCTGATGTCCATATTGGGGCCGCCTACAGGAGTATTGACTTACTCAACGGTCATTAAAAGGTTTCTAATTGGCTCCCTTGGTCCCCCAATATTTAGTATTAGTCTACATAGTGCCGCTACTGCCCGAGATGTATTCTCGTCTGCCTACTTCAGGTGGTCACTGAAGCTGAGTCTGTGGTGCAGCAACACTCCTAGGCACTTGATGTGCGGCTTCGACTCGATGATTTCCACATTTTTATGGCTACCTATGAGAACGGCTTCAGATTTGTGTTCCGCTAGTTCTAAACCTGATGTCTGTTGCTATAGCTTCTTTTAAAAACTGAAATAATTCTTATTGTATTTTAAATGTAAAATTAGTTACCCAATCGGCAGACGGCAATGCCATGCTTTTTTTTGAATTTATTCTAAACTAGCGGGTACCCGGCGAGCGTTGCTTCGCCTAACAAAAAAGAATACAACTGTCAGGGGCTAAGTCTATTAGAGAACAGTTTTGTGCCGGCCAATAGTGGGTAAGTGGTCCAACCGTAAATATATATATATATAAAAAATTAGTAGTAAAGTACTATAATACTAAATTAGTCGGCAAACTGCTAGACCGATGGTACCCGACGTGCTTTGCTGCGACTAACAAAAGAGAATTTTTTCAGTACTAAAGTAGTAGACCGATTTTGACCAACCTTCATAGAAATACTCAACAGCCAATACCGAAGATTGCCTGAAACTTTGAGCTGAATCGGTTACGTGGTTTCGGAGTCCATAGCACACAAACATAGGTACACACATTTTTTCCCATGGAAAAAAACACTTTCCGTTTTACCCGAATTTTCCAATTTTCCGGGCAACTTTTCCAAGTTTTCTTTCCGTAAAAATTTTATTCGGACTATTACGAATATTTTAAAAGAAAAATGAGCAAATCGGTCCAGCCGTTCTCAAGTGATGCGATGACAAAGGAACAGCATTTCATTTTTAGTTATATAGATATTGTTAACATGAAGAACTAACATATGTTAAAATAAAAATCCAATCTAAATCTAAATCTAAATCTATAGCTTCAAGTTTGTGAATGTTTGATTGCAGTTTTGAATCACTTCCTCCAATGTTTTGGCCACTACTACAATTGCAATATCGTCGGCATAACCGAAGATGTGTACTACACACGTCCTTTGTGTTCTTAGTATGCCGTCGTACATTATGTTTTATAGAATTGGTCCCAGAACCGAACCTTGTGGAAATTCTTACTTGAACTTTCACCCCTTCGGCCCATCTTTCGTGTTCTAGTAGAGGGTTCTGTCTTCAAAGTACATACAATACTTGACAATTACAAGTATACAACTTCTTTCGGCTGAATTGAACGTATTCTTGAGTTAGGTACTATGACTGCAGAGCTATGGACATAGGACACAGCATATATGTATCGTGAGTAACATGAGAATCACTGAAGACCCAATATTTGAGTTTGCTAAGCTAGTTTTATGTCAAACTTCTTCATTGTATATACAACCTCGTCATGATACTGATAAACGAAAGTTGAACAATTCGATAACTTTCTGAGTTACCCACAGTCCAATATAACCCCACATAACATCTGTCCAGGAACCATATGTGCAGAACAAGCGCGTATGTGGTTTTGGAGGTGTTCGTGGAGTAACGGTGCTATGTGATGAGCAATCTAAAAGACCGAGAGCTTGTCTAATTGTGCCGAATTTTCTATCAGTAAACAAGATTGAACAACTTTGTGGACATGACCTGGTTGCTACAGCTGTAAGCTACGAAACGAACGGAAGTTGGAAAACTTTCGTTTTGTATTGTGACACTCGCGAGATGGGACTAGTCATATGTTGCGATGCTAATGCTCAGAATACAGTCTGGGGCAGCAGCAAATGTAACATACGAGGAAACCATCTCCTAGACTTCATACTATCGTCTGGTATGTTAATAAACAATGTTGGCTCCTGGCCAACTCTTGTTACGGCATGGAGGCAGGAGGTAATTGACTTGACTATATCTAATAGGTATTTCAAGTCGACTACTAACTGGAGCGTAATGCCGGAGGTGTTCTTATCAGACCAAAGATACATCGTCTTCCAAATCGAAGCTATAACTTTACAGGACAGGAGGAATCCGAGAAAAACCAACTGGGTGCGGTTTAGGGAAGATCTAGACAGAACTGTCAAAACTTCAACTAAACTCAGAACTATCCGAAAGGTTGAGGATGCTGTTCAAAACCCGACTAGCGTCCTTACCAGCTGTTTTGAACTGACGTGCCCAATGACAAAAAACTACTGCAGAACGCTGGTTCCCTGGTGGAGACCAGAACTGCAGCGACTTAGGAAAGAATCCAGAAAACTAGAACTAGAGGCTGGATATTTTGTGTTTTTTTATCGAAGCAAAAAGACTATAAGAAGTTAATACCATTGTCGAAAAGTGTTTCTTATAGAGATTCTTTTGATGGCCTCAAATTGCCTGCCACCAATGGAATATACTCAGCTAGGCTGCATCAGGGTATAGATCAGCTGCTGCCAACTCTGAAAATAATTTTTACCTCTGGTTTGGCGTTAGCATATATTCCTACACCTTGGTGGATAGTCAGAGTAGCTTTTATATCGAAAATTGATAAGGAGGACTATTCGCTCCCCAAGAGTTTCAGACCCATAAGTTTGACCTCCTTCTTACTGAAAAGTATGGAGAGACTGGTGCGCAAAGTTGCTTTGAAACTGCATCCACTATAGGAGATGCAGCATGCTTATCAGCTTGGGAAATCTTGCGAGACCGCTTGATAGGAAAGAATACGCGATGTGTATCTTCATCGACGTTGAGGGTGCTTTTGACAATGCGACTTTTGACTGCATGTGCGGCTCGGCCAGACAACACGGGGTAGATAAAACATTAGTGTTCTGGATTAATCAAGGCTAATGTATAGAATATTGGTATTGGATGCGGATTGTGGCCGATATGTTATGACAGGGGTAAACAAGGGTTGTCCGTAAGATGGCATTCTGTCTTCATTGCTATGGTGCATGGTGGTCGACTCTCTGTTGAATACTCTAACTAGATCTAACGTCTACCGCCTAGTACCTTAATCCAAGAAATGGGTAACCAACCCCGTTTGGAGGATTCTTGGCAGCAGCAGATGAGAGAGGGGAGGAAGAGTGTTTTCTCACTAGAGCACTTATTCCTGTTCCAGGCGGCAGCGGACGAATTCCCTAGACGGAGTCAACGGTGGCTTCTATAGTTCCAGTTAGGTTGAACTTAGTGAATACCTTGCGCGAGCTGCTTCGACGTATTCGGATCACAGGTCGGTAAGGAATTTCCAATGTTGGTCAGGACATTAGAATAGAGATGGTGGCGGAGGAGCCCTTAATAGGCCAACGGCAGCGCTCATACTCCCGTAGTGGACTACTGGCACCGGTATACCCGGCCCCTAGTCCTAGTGGAATAATTAAGGAACTGGCCCTCCAAGTTGGGGGTTGTGCCGTCGGGGTAACTTCCCTACCACGTAAAAAATCGATGGTTCCGAAACAACCAAAAGCCTCGGATAAGGATGACTCAACTAATGACGACCCCAGCAAACGAAATAAGGACAACGGCCTTCGGATCTGTACGTGGAATTTTCTTTCCCTTTACAGACCACGTGCAGCCGAACAACTAGCAGAGGCCCTAGACTGCTATAAAGCAGATATTACCGCCATCCATGAAGTGCGATGGGATGGGCCGGGCAAAAAGAGGATGAAAAACTGTGACATCTACTACGGTGATTGCTACAGAGGCAACAGGCAACGCTTATTCGGATGCGGTTTTGTCATACGCGGCAGACTTAGGCAAGAAGTCTTAAGCTTCCGACACGTGAGCGAGCGTATTATGACTATCCGGATCAAGGCTAAATTCGCTAACATAAGCCTAATATGTGTTCATGCCCCCACGGACGAAAAGGACCCTGCCACCAAAGAGTGTTTCTACGAGCTCCTCGACAAAACATACGAGCAATGTCCTAAATACGACACTAAAATCGTATCGGACGATTTAAACGCCAAAATAGGAAAGGAGGACGTCTTTGGAAGGGCAGTCGGTAAACATAGCCTACACGACACCACGTCTGATAACAGACTAAGGCTAATTGATTTCGCTGTGGAGCGAAATGTCACCATAGCAAGCACATGGTTTCCTCATATCGATATTCACAAGCAGACATGGCGGTCCAATGATCATGTCACGATCAACCAAATTGATCATGTTGCGAGCGACGCAAGGCATGCCTCCAGTATTCTGGATGTCCGGATCTTCCGAGCGGCCAAAATAGACTCGGATCACTACCTTTGCACTATCTGAGCAACAAAGAAGAATTACTGTGAGAAAATTTAACGTCGAAAAGCTACAATCGCAAGAGACCGCCAGACTCTTCGCTGAACGCGTATCCCGAAATCTCTCAATCACCCTTATGCCGCCAGCATCAAGTACCGAAGACCAGTGGCAACGCTGCCAACATGCCATCAGAAACGCCGCGACTGATGTGCTGGGTCTCGCTCGCCCACCACCGCGAAACCCCTGGTTTGACGAAGAATGCCGGCGAGTGCATGCAGCAAAACAAGAGGCATACAAAGCGGCGCTGCAAAGGAAGACGAGAGCTGCTCGTGAGCTCTACGAGCAAAAGAGACGGGAAGAACATCGGCTTCTCCAAAAGAAGAAGAAAGAGCATGAGAAGCGCGCGTTTGAGAATATCGAGAGTCTATACTCCAGGAACAATGTACGGAAGTTTTACCAAAAGGTAAAAAGAACGTGTCAGAGAAGTAATACCCGTACAGAAACCTGTAGAGATGAGAATGGAAACCTCGTAGTAGAATCACAGTCGGTGCTGAGAATATGGAAAAACTACTTCTGCAGACTGTATAACGGCGACGAAGACCAACATCCCGCTGTCAGGCAGAATGAACCATTCAACATGGACGATGATAGTCAAAATTTCCGTCCACCTGACCAAAACGAAGTGAGGATAGCAATATCCAAGCTAAAATCGAACAAGGCTGCTGGACCTGACGGTTTACCGGCCGAACTTTCCAAGGCAGCTGGGGATGAATTGGTAGAGTGCATACACCAACTCATTTCTAATATTTGGTCAGAGGAGTGTATGCCTGATGAATGGAATCTCAGCATCGTTTGCCCGATCCACAAGAAAGGAGACCCCCTCAACTGCGCCAATTATAGAGGCATCAGTCTCCTCAACATCGCGTACAAGATCTTTTCTGCGATATTGTGTGAACGCCTGAAACCTTTTATCAACAGCCTGATTGGACCCTATCAGTGCGGTTTCATGCCAGGAAAGTCCACCATCGATCAAATCTTCACACTTCGACAGATCCTGGAGAAAACCCAAGAATTCCAAATCGATACTCACCACCTCTTTATCGATTTCAAGGCCGCCTATGACAGCATCTATAGAGAAGAGCTTTATAGAGCCATGTCTAGTTTTGACATCCCTGCCAAACTTGTCCGCCTGTGCAGGCTGACGATGGAGAACGCTCGCTGCTCCATCAAGGTCGGTAATGACCTCACCGAGACCTTTGATGTCAAAAAAGGCTTTAGACAAGGTGACGCGCTGTCATGTGACTTCTTCAATATTGTACTTGAACGGATTGTGCGGAACTCACAAGCCAACACCGGAGGCACAATCTATTACAAGTCTGTACAACTGCTTGCATACGCCGACGATATAGACATTATCGGAAGATCTCAGCGGGCTGTCACCGGTGCTTTTGCAAGCATTGAGGCGGAAGCGGCCAAAATGGGTTTGGCGATAAACGAGGGCAAAACCAAGTATATGCTGTCAACTAGAAGGGATAACCAACATCGACGAATTGGACAAAACGTCACCGTGGGCAGCTATAACTTCGAGGTAGTAAGGGACTTTGTCTACCTTGGCTCTGCTATAAATTCAGCAAACAAAATCAGCGCAGAAATCAATCGAAGAATAACTCTTGCCAATCGCTGTTTTTTTGGGCTTATAAGGCAATTCAACAGTAAAGCCCTATCTCGAACAACTAAGGAGACTCTATATAAGACCTTGATCATCCCAGTCCTGCTTTACGGCGCTGAAACATGGACTTTATTAAAAGAGGATGAAGATATCCTTGGTCGCTTTGAGAGAAAAATTCTTCGTAAGATTTTCGGTCCCGTTTGCGTTGACGGGTTTTGGAGGAGAAGATTCAATCACGAACTATACGAGCTGTACAGCGACATCGACCTAGTCAAAAAACTGCGTATTGGACGTCTGAGATGGCTAGGACATGTAGAGCGAATGGACACCAACGCTCCGGCCCGCAGAGTCTTCGAATCTAACCCCGAGGGACGACGCAGTAGAGGGAATTATCGCCGTAGGTGGCGCGCACAAGTTCAAGGGGACCTCGACCAACTTGGAGTGCGCAACTGGAGGCAATTAGCTAAAGACCGAGCTAAATGGAGAGGCTTGTTGGTTGAGGCCCAGGTTCACCCCGAACTGTAGCGCCACCTAAGTAAGTAGACCAACTTGGAGTGCGCAACTGGAGGCAATTAGCTAAAGACCGAGCTAAATGGAGAGGCTTGTTGGTTGAGGCCCAGGTTCACCCCGAACTGTAGCGCCATCTAAGTAAGTAAGTAAGTAATGGCAACAGTTCAGTTCTGGAGTCCACAATACGACAAAAAAAGTAGCAACATATTATTAAAACATATGCCAACGAGTCATGTAAGGTAGTTAGATTATCCAAACCGTCAGATTATAGGTATTAAATGCAAGTCTTCCTATGCACCTAGTTATCTACTGAGGTGTCTTTATTTAATTGTAAATATTATTAAAATAGCCCCACGAGCTAACCCGAAACATACAAACAAACAAGCATACAGTCACAAACTCAAATCATAAAACGACTATAATTTGTATTTTTTTATTTAAATGATGGTGATGCTAATGAATAGACATCTAGCCATCTAAAGATAAATTAAGAAGAGATAGTTAGGTTAATACTGCCGTAAAAAAATGTTAAAATTGCTCAACTACATGCCACTTTTCAAAGCAACAATCTTACTAATCAGAGAACAGTGTGTCAACAAGATACTCGAATGCAAAACAAGATACACAAAATCCGATCACACACAAGTACTTAACCAAAATCGTTATTTGAATAAAATTAAAATTATCACGGAACTGCAATAAAATAAGACGAAACGACAGCCACCACAAGTGACACTTTTAACACATTGAATCATCTCCGGTTTAAAAATTTATTCAAATATATTATCTCACAAAATAAATGTCATCCGCCAGATCCACCTTCAATCCATTATCCAGTATTACACATCACCACCACGAACAATGCTCTTAATTGTAATATGATCTTCTTTGCAATTGCTCCACTAAAAGACCACATCATGCATAGCGTAATGTAGAACACACGCACGACCCACAGACCGAAAGATAAGGTGTAATTTTAGCGCCAAATGAAAAAAAAAAAAAAAATTGCAATATAACTTCAATAAACATTAATTAACACAATTATGCTGTTTAATGAAAAAATCTATCTGACATCATTTTTCTTAAGCCCACCACGAGCCGGGCATGCAATCACACAAAACAACTGTCAAGCCAACCGCAAGAGTACAATCATTCACGAATGCCACAGATTAAGGCACACACTCGCAGAGTACGAGTATCTAGATAGAAATATCGCAACGATACCGCAACTAATTACAAATTCTCACAAAAATTGAAACTGAAACCGACTGAGAAAGCCACAATCGGGTGCTGTTAGCCTTGAAGGTGATTCTAAGTTCCCACTTCACTCTCACTCTGTCGGCTATTTCGAAGAAAAATACAAAAAAATTGTCGAAGATGCCACACCTATCCATGGATGTGACGGCAGTGTACATCAAGTATCCGGTAATCGAATATCTTATTAACTGTTGCGTTCAGTGGATGTATCTGAAGGAAAACAAAACTCTGTCAGGTGGAAAAACTGTTTGATTATTAAATTAACTTGTGTGACCTCCGCAGATTCGATCTCATCGTCAACGACAAGGCATCCGATGTAAGAAGGTGGTTGCCGCTGCCAATGGCACATGTTACGTTGAGCGCGGATCTGATGTTTGTAAAGTGGCAGCGGGTCGGTCATACTTGAATAAATTTGGCACGAGTTCAGATACAGTGCGTAACAGAGTTCCTTATGCGGCAACTCAACCAGCCGGAAAATAATTTGAAATTTTATGTAACATCATGGCAGTCGGACGGAAATTCAATTGACAGTTTTGCCTTAGATACATTTTTTTTTACTATAGACGGAAGACTATAAGAAAAATGTGTTGCTGAATTTAAATATATTTCGTTTTCTTACGTTTCTCAGAATCTTGACGTGCAAAATGGAATTTCTAAATTTGTATCATATTTTATGCATTTAAAGATAAAAGGGAAGAAACGTTTTACGTCTTTTAAAATAAGACGGAGGAAAAGCGTGCAAGATGAATAAAATATCGGTTTTGTTCATTAATCATTGTTGTCTGGATGTCGTACGATTCTGACCAAACGGCTTCATTCATTCATTCATTCATTTTCAATGGCCCGCTAATCCTTCATGAGGGTCGCGGGGGTAGGATGCTCAGGTGGACTCTCCATCCTTCATTGACTCCAATTCATCAGGGGGAATCCCTAAGCGGCTCCAGGAGAGATGTCGGACTTGATCCAACTATCTATTTCTAGGCCTTCCGCGAAGTCGCCTACCTGATGGCACAGCAACCATGGCGAGTCTTGGAAGCCGGTCTGGGGGCATACGCACTACGTGACCAAACCATCGAAGCATAGATCGTTCCGTTCGGAGAAGTAGCTGCTCAACGTTGAGCGCCTCGCGTACTCTGGTGTTGCGCACTCGATCCCTACGAGTTATTCCAGCAACACCGCGAAGGAACCTCATTTCGGCAGCTTGTATCCCCGATCTTATTCTTTCGGTCACTACCCAAAATTTAATGACCAAACGGCTTCACTGTGATAATTTAATCTTTACAGAGGCATTCGTTGATATCTGGAAAAACGCAAGGCCTAGAAAAATGGATGGTAAACAACTAACAAAGGCCTCGTAGGGGCAGCATCTGCCGATAGGTGTTGGTTCGCTAAATAACAAGAAAGAGCCACTGCAGTCGAACAACTTCCAACTCCTCGTGGTGCCATCTGGGAATTTCTCCGGAAATTGCAAACGGAATAGGACTAATGGCGGGCCTCCTGCACCACAAAACAGGATAAATGTCGGTTGGTCTGTGGCCCAGCCAACCGCAACTGTAAAAAAAAACAATTGCTCCGAAACGAAAACTAACGCCTTGGATACGGACGGATAATTGGATGACGATCGTTGGCTATCAAATATGGACAACGATCGGATTCTGGAATGTTAAGACCCTCCTGGACTCACTCCAGGAAGGGCCATATAACGCCAGATTCCTCCAAATGGAACGAGAATTCGCACGCTATAGAATAGACATCTTAGGGCTGAGCGAGATAAGATGGTTCGATGCTGGGGAATACATCTCCCCAACAAAAAGCACTGTCATGCGCTACTCTGGTAAATCAGCTGTAAGTGCACGAACGTCCGGAGTAGGACTGGTGCTCACTCCAGCAGCACGAGGAAGCCTCGTGTCTTCGATACCTCACAGTGTCCGGATATTGACGGCTAGGTTCCACAGTACAATAAGAAAACTTACCGACTCAAGATGCGAGTGAGGATGAAAAGGACATTTTATAGCCAGTTAGGCGTGTCGTCTACAACCAAGGCTATCTGGTTGGCCTTGTGCAGGAGAGGCATCCCAAAAAAACTTATAGCTTTTATCAAGGCTACATGCAATGGCGGTAAGTGTCACGTCTTACACAATGGTAAGGTGTCGGAGGATTTTGAAGTCCGTCAAGTACGTCAAGGGTGCATACTGTCACCACTGTTGTTCTTGGTGGTTATCAGCGATGTACTCCGTGCAGCATTGACGGAAGGCAACTATGAACTTCGCTGGACTGTGACATCTTACCTTAAACACCTAGATTACGCTGATGATGTTTGTCTACTTTCACGTCGGATAATGAATCTTCATTTGATGGCACAAAATCTAGAAGCTGAGGCAAGCAAAGTGGGGCTAAAAATAAACAGAGTCAAAACAAAAGCCCTGAGCACTTCTAATACCCGCGCTGAACTTAACATTGCCGGACAGGAAGTCGAGAAAGTTGATAACTTTCTATATCTAGTAAGTATGGCCTCGGCTTATCGCAGTGGCAGCGAATTGGATGTATGCAGCAGAATCGGGAAGGCTAAAACTGCGCTCGGAATGCTATCCAAAACCTGGAGAAGCAATGTTATCAGCTTAAGAACCAAGCTGCGACTGTTCAGTTCCAACGTAGAATCGGTGCTGCTTTATGGGTGCAGTACTTGGAAGGCGGACACCATTAACACACGCAAGCTGCAAGTCTTCGTAAACAAATGTTAAAGGATCATCTTGAGGATTTTTTGGCCCAACCGCATCTCCAATGAACAACTTTATACGAGAACCGGCCAAGAACCTATAAGCATTACTACACGAAGGAGAAAGTGGCAGTAGATTGGACACACCCTTCATTGCGAAATACGCCATGCAGTGGAATCCGCTTACGCAGGCAGGCAAAATAGCGGGACGCCCTAGACAAACGTGCCGCAGAACAGTTGAGGAGGAATCGAGCTGTTTAAGAATGACTTGGAGGTAGCTTAAACGCGTTGCAGACCTCCGAACAAGATGGCGCGCAGGCGTGGTTGACGCACTATGCCCCCCGAGGGGTTAAAGGATTTAAGTAAGTTGAGTGCGAGCAAATTATAAAAAAAAAAGGAATATATGTAGGTTTCTAGAAATATTTCGCCTGGGAGTGAGTTCCAAAGATTGCTTGCCTCGTAACAAAAATAATTTCAATTGAATGATGTTCTTGCGGTTGCCGGTAGTACAAGATAGGTGTATGCTCTAGTGGCCTGCCTGATAGGACGTTGAAAAGTCGAGTTTCTAAGGATCATTCTGCTGAGATGTTCAGAATATCTGCCACGGTAATATCCATAGAACAGGTATAAGTCTGCCACCTGCCTTCGATCAGACATTACAAACTAAGTGTCAAACCCAATATTCTTTATATAAAAACGCACGTTCGGCATTAAAGACGTGTATCTAACTCTTTGACCAAATAATATTTTTCCCTACATCGAAGAAGGTCTTAATCACTGTACCCAATGATGTAGGAAATGTGATTTAACCGTGCAAACGAATATCACATTTTATTTGCACAGAACAGTACCACAAGTTTCTACCAAACTTTTAAAGAAAGCGTACAAAATTAGTCCTACTATGTATAAGTTTTAAGTGGAAACTAATAAGTTTTTAATGCTTAATGCTGTTTTTTTCCCAACAAACTAAACGACTAACGAATAAAAGAGATTTAATGTTGGCCGTGCAATTAAGGTTGTATTTTTATAGCCAGCCTCTCAGCATACGCTTTTAATCGATTATTTCGCAACGATGACGATGGCGGAAGGAAGGCAGAAAAAAACTTTTAATTACTCACAATAGTACTCGTCGTCGGATTCGTTCAGAGTGAAAACGAAAGTGTACTCGTACGAGTAGCGCGCGAATTTAATTTTATTTTTATTTTTATCCCTAGAGCTGGAATTAATTCCCTCCAAATGTGATTAACAATTCAACCGGTTTGTGTTTCTTTTTATTGACTTGCACGCCGTGTTGGTGTTTTCTGCGTGGCGACTTGAAATACAACCAGCTGTTTAAATACTGAACACGTTCCTATACAAATTTGGCATACAAACTTGTAGCTCAGTAGTACAGAGTTATGAATCTTTAAAAGTGATTGTCCATACCGCGTGTGACCGTAACATAAGCCGGGTTGTAAATTTACATAAATTTTTTATGAGTTTATGCTAATTAGACACGGGACTGATAAATCCAGAGCAAGCAGTGGCTGTTGGTCGTAGGGAGGGTGCGGGGGTGCGGGGGGGCATGCTCAGCTTATCGTGTATCTAAGTGGAGATGATGTGGTCGCAGATACTCGTACAAACATGCTATGAACATGTGCTTGTGCTAAGATCTTGTGCAAACATCGGTCATGGCCGTGTAATGAATGATAAAAGCTAACGAGTGCTTTTCCCCAAAAATTAGATACACAACTCAAGTGGTAGACAGTTTCTTCCATTTTTGCGAATATGAGCACTCGGGGTGATGTTATCTGTGCTATCTGTTGTCCTTGAGGTTATTTTTTTTTTTTGTATATTCGGGAGGAGGTGATGTTTGCGATAATAATGGTTCGACCTTAGGATAAATATTTATCAATATGATTTCGTAATGGTTTATTAAATCGGGAAAAAATGTAACGTAATGGGAATGGGACGCGAGCATTGTTAATGCATGAGAAATGCCTTATTATTGGAACACGTGTTGGCGAATAGATTGGGAAAAATCAAAGCTTTCAGCCATCGGTGACGGAGGACTGATTTTTATGAGGCAATGATTGATGGTATTAGTTTCATTCGATAGATTGCTGAATTCGTGCAGTGATGTATTGTTGATGTAATAATTCATGAGCAGTAGCGTGACAGATGGCTATCTGGGAAAGGGGCTAGAGTATTCAGTTTGTTAATGCTAAGCATCTAGTCATGATAAAACTGAAATCCGCGATGGAAATGCGTATGTTATTCTATGGGGAAAAGAGAGTAATAGAACTACCAACTTGAATGGATGTTTGCAACGACAAAGTCGGTAGAAGTATTTGAGGATTGTGTATGAGATTTTCAGACACATAAGTTGGTAGGAAATGAATCTAATCTGCTGTAGACTCTTCGTAGATTAGATACCATTTTCTTGCATTTTGCAGGACCATAAACAAGCAAAGAACGAACTCGGTTCAAATACAACATCGGACAAAAACCATCGCGATTATTTGTTCTAAAGGAGGACCTCCCATAAAATGTACGATCGAAGCAAGGTTTTTCCAGATAGATATGTAAATAGATTGAAGCACAAAGCGAAAAAAAAGAAGGGCGCCACACCTTCGGCTAGACCAGTGATCTCTGAATCAGTGTCATTAACAGGAGCAGTGTAGGTGGAGAAGGTAAGCTACTCATATATACACGATTAAGGACATTCTCTCGACAAGAGGTTATAGGCACTTAAATAATTCTGCCAACAACATATGTCTCTATAGTCTCGTGGAGGGCACTTGAGAAGAAAACAGCCTTAATTGGATCATAGGATCCACAGGAACAGCACACACAGCGGCAATGGAGACTATGTCTAATTCAGCATTCTTCTGATTCTTATTCTGCTTGATCTCCACTGAAACAGTCAGGTGCTTAAAACTACTGGGGTTGTGAGGTTGTGATCGTCAGCACCATATGGTTGCGACTCTGTTACTATCAGAATTCCTGACAGAACTTACAGACAGAGTCGACAAGTGACCAACAAAAGGATTTGACCCTCTACACTTCTTCTTCCTTTTTTATAAGCGAGGTTATGATCCAAAAACAAGGGATCACAACCCTCCCACTTCACCGCATTTCTACTGATCCGCCTGTGGGGTTCGCCTACCTGACCCTCTACACTGACGGTTTCAAAGTGAACCAGAAGCTGGGGTTTTCTGTGAAACACTAGGAGTCATCCATGCTTTTAGAAGGCTGCAAACTTATCATCACCATGCACACCTCGACAGCGAGTGAGCCGTTAAGGCTATAGGTTATATTAGGTCAAGGCTGGTAAGAATCTGCAGCGGCATCTAAATAAGGTATCTTCTCACAATATGGCGATCATATGCATGGAGCAGACGAACTAGCAAGGAAGAGGTGAATGTTGCATCTCTTCTTTGTGAAGGTTCCTATTAGCCTTTACAAAATTCATTCACGGCAAAACCGCTGGTAAAGACAGGCTATGTTAGGTTAGGTAGGGTTATGAGGTTATCATAAAACATGTGAGGGCCGTCACTTGGGCAGCAACTGCTTGTGGCAGTCACTTGGCAGCAACACCTTGCGGCGTCACTTGGCAGCAACTGCTCGTGGCAGTCACTTGGCAGCAACGGCTTAGGGCCGTCACTTGGCAGCAACACCTTGCGGCGTCACTTAGGCAGCAACGTCTTGCGACGTCACTTTGGCAGCAACTGCTCGTGGCAGTCACTTGGCAGCAACACCTTGCGGCTTCACTTAGGCAGCAACTGCTCGTGACAGTTCACTTGGCAGCACTTGCTTAAGGCAGGTACTTAGCTTCCAAAAGCGCGGTAAACTGCTAGGAACACGGATCGGATCCTCCAACTCGAGGATTAAGTTCAGGACCGGCAATGGCTTATTCTTGACGAGGATGAGCCCAAAAGCTTACGATCGGATCGGCTGTGATCAGCAGCAGGTCCGATGTATAAATAGTCCAAGTCCGGAGACAAACGATAGAAAAATTCCTGTGGTATCACCACGTCAGAGAGTTGGCTCACAAGTACTCTAAATTGGTACTAAACCACTGAGTGAGGAACTCCGTCGACCACATCTCCAATCTCCGCCTTATGCAATTTTCTAAAAAAAAGCGAATGCGAATTATAAAAGTGGATGCAATTCACTTTTGCAAACCACTTGGCCAATGAGATTGAGAGAAGTGGTCATGTTCGCATGGCGTGATCATCGCCAGATGTTGTTCGTTTATGCTGCACCAGCTATGGTCAGTAGCGGCCGCGAAAGTGCACCACAGTGGAGGCGATAAAAAGTGTAATGCTTCGTTACAAACACTAGGCACCAAAGTGGGCCCATCGCGATCCCTAGGGAACCTTGACAGCAGAAGACCTTAACCCATTCTCCCAAGCAATTAATCTCCCTTCAGAATCTGAAGAGATCGTTGTTATGGTTCAAGGACCTCACCTCTTCAAGGTTATCGAAGAAGCATCTACTAAGGTGCTTTAGCCTTGTCCTGGTAATTCCTTGACATTCACAGAGTATGTGAGTTATATCCTCGTCGTCGCAGTACCTACAAACATCCGTATCGGATAACCCTAGTCTCATGGCATGCCTCCTTAGGAGACAGTGGCCAGAGAGTATTCCTATCGCTGTTCTTAGCCTTGATCTATCTAACTTAATCATCTCCCCAGTTTTTCTGCGATCTAACACAGGCCACAAGGCCTTAGACACCCTGTGACCATCTAAGTTTGACCATCTTAGATTAGCCATGTCAATGATTTTATCCCGAATAATTCCCTTAGCCACGCACCTGGTGGTTTAATACTACCAACTATATCGCTACGTGGGAGCCCCGCTCCTCTTTTAGCCAGCGCGTCGGCTTGCTTGTTGCCTTCGATATCGCAGTGTCCAGGTACCCAACATAATCTGACTCGGTTCTGCGTACATAATGCCCTAAGCATTGTGCGGCAATTCCTGATTATATCAGATTTGTTGACGTAAGATTCTAGCGCCTTTAGCGCAGCCTGACTGGCAATTTAGATGGCGATATTCTTATCGGATATTGATCCCATCTCAAGTAATTCCGCAGCTTTAAGCACAGCTAGAACCTCTGCTTGGAACACACTGCATGTGTCCAGAAGTCTCAGGCGCACGTGTAGGTTCGTATCTCTCCAGTAAATACCTGACCCCGTGCCCTCACTGGTGTTAGAACCATCTGTGTATATTGCAATCTCGTTATGGACAGAGACTGTCTTCCTTCGCCAGACCTCTGTTATAGGATACATTACTTTGTATGGTGTGTCTAAGGCGACAAGTATATCGTCCGATTCGTCAGGGATTCCGGGAAAAGATTCCTTGAGAATGGAGCTGTGTCCTATGCTATTAGTCTTGAAGAGACCAACGTTAGTGAGCCGAAGCGCACTGTTGCCCGCTTGAAATTTAATTTGTATTTCTAATGGTAAAAGATACAGAAAGTTCTCGAGTGCAGCCGTAGGTGTTGTGCGTAGAGCACCTGTGATGGCAATGCAAGCTGTTCTCTAACCATGGCCAACATATCCCATGTGTTTTTCGTATTCGTTGCCTTCCACTACACAAGAGCCCCATACGTAAGGGTGGGTCTGACTATCATGATGTATAGCCAGTGCATCATAGCGGGCTTCAGGCCTCATTTTTTCCTGGTAAAGCCAACTGGCACTGGATTCACCTGGATACATAATTAAGGGCTAGGCAATTATGGCCGGTTTATGATACGAAAAGATGCTTTTCTGTGTTTAAGCTTAGTCGCAGCGGTGCAGGTCGTCTCTTACATAATTAAATGACTATACACTGAGCCATTAGTATTCATGGAATGCTCTCGAGGTATATAGAGCATATATATATGCTCTACCTATCTACAACCTGCTGATATGGAACTGAGAAGGCAGCGAAGGCAAGGTCTGCATTAGTAACTATTGACAGGCCAAAATAAGGAAGAAGAAAGTTTCTGACAGGAGTGGCAATAGTCAATAATCAATAATCCTTTGTGGATGCTAAGTCTGTACCTGATGGAGAAAAAAAAAAAAGCTTACAGAATAGTAGCAGCAAAACTGAATGGTATCTAGCCAAAGGCAAGAGTGACCGGGCTAATCCAATGGCAGTCGTTCGACAAAACTAGATCGACACAGAAATTATACCTAACATCGACACGTGGATAAACTGGAAATATGGATAGCTCAACTTTTATAAAACTCAACAAAACATTGTGTACTTACAGAGATTCAGGCACAACAATAGTATCCATTGCTTAATCATTACTGGATGGAATCTGAAGGTAACACATAAACCAAGATGTTTCTGCCAAATATTTCTCTCAAAATAACGAAACAACTCCTACAATTAATTAGGACTCAGATTCGAATAGCCACAGGTTTCCTTACAGGCCACTGTTGAGTGAAAAAACATATCATGGCTATGGGAATAGCACAATACAGCATCTGCAGAATAGGGGTTCGCCTATTTGACCTCAGAAAATATCGGCAGGCCCGCCGATTTTGGATCACTCGGTTACTGAAGCCAATGAAATGCCGATGTCGTCGCATTTGTCTGATCCAGGCGTTTATAGGCCTGCCTTTCCTACATCGCGATGTCCTTGGAACGTGCACTGATATTGCCTTTTTAACAGGGTTCAAATGATCTCTTCTTTGAACGTGGCCATACCAGCTGAGCAGGTCGCGCTCTATTTTGTACGATGGTTTCGTACGGGTATATTGAGTGAGCTTTGGAAATCAAAATAGGCCCAATGTGGCCGCAGTGATAAGGTGACCTTATTTCACCTCTTCAACAATCTACATTCCATTGTTCAAGCTGCACAGGAACCATTGAATATACGAAGGACGCCATATTTCGCTGCCCACGCTAGAGAACCGAGAGGCAACGATTGGAGAAGAAACTGGAAGATGTTATCACGCCGGAAGATATAACAAGGCAAGCAGTTTCATTCTTTGAAGATTACCGCCTTCCTATGGGCAAAAATCAAAAAAACCATACTCACGGCGCTGCACAGCGGCATCGACCTAGTCAAAAAAATGCGTATTGGACGTTTGAGATGGCTAGGACATGTAGAGCGAAAGGACGGACACCAACGCTCCGGCCCGCAGAGTCTTCGAATCTAATCCGGAGGAGGCGCGCACAAGTTCAAGACAACCTCAACCAAATTGAAGTGCGCAACTGGAGTCATTAAGCTAAAGACCGAGCTAAATGGAGAGGCTTGCTGGTTTTCATTCCGAACTGTAGCACCACTTAAGTAAGTGCGTAAGTAGACTGGTTGCGCAAGGAACCGTATGAAGGTTTGCATCACCTTCACATTCTTTTGCATATGTGAAACTTATTATATTTTTACAGGGAAAATCTATACAAAGATGTTAAAGTTACCAGCTCTGACATAATGAACACTTTCAAACGAGGGGTAGTCCTACGAAAAGCTACAGAGTCGACCGACGGGCAGCTCAAATAAAGACGCGGAAATAGTCATATATTTGCTCGAATTTAACATTCGTCAAGTTGTTCGGTGGTTTTGCAAAAATCATTGCTATTCATTCAATCTTTAGTACGCCGAATATTTAGTATAGAAATGTCGGTTTTCCATAGCTCTCTTATTTCTCTTCAACTAGAATGTATAACAAAACCTTATATTCATTTACAACTGTTTCTTATGAGAAGAAAGGAAGCTTAATTCCGCAACAAATATTTATTCAACCAATATCACAAGCGTGTCCTCACTGAATCTAATAAAAGTGTACTTCAGAAAGCCTTTTTTCACCAACAACTACAAAATCCAAAATTCTCATTGTTCCTATTTCAAGCAAACACTTGCTCTCTTCTACGAGTAGAACCATTCAAAAGAGCAAGTCCCTTCTCGAAGAGATGTCCTTGCGCACTTTCAATTACACTAATGCTCGCAAAAAAAAAAAAAAGTACAACCACCCACGTTGCACAAGTAGTGTACTGACATTTTTATCATGCCAGCATGTAATTAGGACTTTATTGTCGCATAAAAGCTACGTTCTCTGAGTGGAAATGCAGACAAATGTCTTGCAGCAGGAAACAAGCACAGAGACTATCCAAACGATTGCACTGCACATGCAATCAGTTTTTGAGATCCTGGCTACAACCAACCGTAAACAGCGAACAATCAAATAAATTTGAGTAATGATTGCGGGGGATTACTTCGAGGAGGGGATAAAGGATTTACTTTTTGTTTCAATGGGATAATTAATATTGAAGTGGTTCAATAGAGCGGTGCTTTCAAGTGTGAAGTCTATTTCGCATGGTGGTAGTCTTGAGGCTAATTAATCTAAAAGCGCTGAAATTAATCCATTAGAGTCAGTGATCTCTGTCAGATGATGTTAAGTTAATTTTTATTTTATTTTTTTACTGTAAGAAGATTAGATAGGATTTGATGCGGAAAAAATGTAATTAGTGGCATTTTTTTTTTTTTTTCGACGAGTGTCTAACAGAGACTGGCTAAAGATGGAATTTCCTGCAAATTTTGTGTGAAATTTTGCAAATTTTTATTATCAAATTAGCGAGAGAATAGTTTGCGGTCTGGATTTTATCTATCTGATTTATTAGATAGATAAATAATAAATTGATGGTTTTGACATGATATTCTTCAACATATTTTCGATTGAGTAACTTTAATTTGGGATAAATCTTCTAAAAATTAGAGAGCGATTGGATCGTCTTTAGAGGCATATTCTACTCGTTCAACGAATGAGATATACTATACGTATGCTTATGCATTGTAACTATTAAAACGCAGTTACTGAAATATGTGAAGCGGATCATATGATACTTAAAACTTTGCAACCATGCACGATTCGAATTAAAAATAGTCAGCGTACTCTTAAAAACCCATCTATCTACTGTCCGTCGCGTTCCGCGCTTGAAAAAAGTGATTCTACTAACTTGTTTGAATCGCTGAAACCTAATTTCATTATTGGCGGTGATTTTAATGCGAAACATACATTATGGGGCTCAAGATACAGCTCGAAAAAAGGTAGAATGCTCTATGGGGCAGGTATGAAGTACAGTTGTGATTTCCATTCGACGAGTAAACCAACTTACTGGCCAACTGATACTTCGAAAATACCTGACCTGATAGATTTTTTCGTTGTGAAAGGAATATCTACCAACCACATTAAAGTCGAAGACAGCTTTGATTTGTCGTCTGATCATTCCCCGGTTATTTTAACAATCAGCGAAAAACTAGTCTATAACCTAGAGTCAGCGAGATTAACTGATCGAACAACTAACTGGGAAGGCTTTAGGAACGAAATTGAAGAACTGAGCGTTCCACTTACAACACCCTAAGAACTTGAGATTGAAGTTGATCACTTCGCTGAGATCGTATAGCTTGCCTCTTAGAATAATACGCCCAATCCAAGGAAAACGCCGGACAAATACGGTTTACGATACCCTCCGGTAATAAAAGAATTGGTTAAGGAAAAAAGAAAAGCGCATAACAAATGGCAACAGAGTGGTACTCCACAGCATAAAGCACACTTGAATCGTCTGTGCAATTTGTTGAAGAAGACTATTAAGGATTTTAAGAATCGTGCGATAGGCTCTTACCGTGAAAGTTTAACAGCGAAAAAAGATTCCAATTATTCACTTTGGAAAGCTGTAAAAGGCACCAAAAGGCCCAAAGTCCCCGTTTCGCCAATTAAATTAAATCAAAATGAATGGGCAAGGGAAGATAAAGAAAAAGCCGACGTCTTTGCGGCCCACCTGGAAGAAACCTTTAAACCATACGATGGTCACGTGGTTTACGACAACATCAATAGGCCAGATTTACCTTCTGATGATTCAACACTCACAAGTGCAACGCTAAGGGAACTCAAACATGAGATCGAGAATCTAAAGCCTAAGAAGTCTCCTTGTTATGATTTGGTCACCGGAGAAATTCTCAAAGTTTTACCTAGGAAAGCAATGATTAAGCTTCTCCATTTTGTAAATGCTGTGCTCAGATTAAAACACGTGCCGAGCACATGAAAAGTTGCGGAAGTTATAATGGCAATCATTAACTTTGTCATCGATAAACAAAATCGAAAAGTATTTTCGTCTAGTGTAGAGAGGTTGAATTCCTAATAATTTACATCAAGTGTCATACGAAGGCACATCTATGTACCTACCAGCGGAGTCTGCGAATGGCAACTCTGGTAAATCGTTTTTTAATCCACTCTATTCTTAAGGCGTGAAGCTTGTAAAAAGGATTTCAAATTATACTAAAAAGTTCAGTTTTTTGTCAAAAATGACGCCAAGGTCTTTTTTAGAAGATATAATTGTCAAGGACATCTTATATATAAAACAGACAGGAGAGAGGTTGCGACAGTAGGTAAGGCTTTGGCATTTCGAGACATTCATATATAAAAAATTCTTATTACACCAAACTGCTAATCTCTGGAGATCTTCTTGCAGAAGAATATAATCTTGCTCAGATTTAATTGATCGAAATATATTTAAATCGTCGGCATATATCAAACATTTAGAATTCATTTATAAGGAGAAGAAATAGCAAAGGGCCAAGATGACTACTCTGAGGAACTCCCGAAGTAGATGTAGATGTAGATGTATATTATTGAGAGGTGCAAGTGCACTGCGACCTGTAAAAGATCTATTGTGCCCCCTTACTAAGGCTCTAGCCGATGATATACTCGGTCTAGAGCACTTCCTCCAGTCCAGCTGCTACAGCAAACCGGAGTATCTTCAGTGGATCCAGCGAAGTGGATCCGTTTCTGATAGGAGGTAGGCACCAAGGTGATTCCTTCTTTTGTGGATCAGTGCTTCGCATTCCATAAGAAGGTACGCTGGTGTTTCTGCGAAGTCCCAGCAGAATCTACAGTGACCGTCTCTCTCTATTCCCAGTTTCCTAAGGTGCTCCTTAAGTCTGCAGTGACCTGACTCTCGAAGTAACGTAAACTGGTGTCGAAATTGTGTCGTTGATTCGAACGTACTGAGTACTTTCCCTTAAATAGGATTTAATCTACTTCAAGCAGTTGGAGTGTATGCCCAATCTTAATAGTTTTGACAATAGAATGTCATGATTTACTGTATCGAATGCCTTCGAAAAATTTGTATATATGGCATCATATTGTAAACCATTCTCGAGGCCATTCAAAACGGAATTGCAAAAAATAGTCAAATTCGTGCTAGTAGATCTACCAGTAACAAAACCATGTTGACAAGAAGAACTAACTATTAAAAGAACATAATATACATAAGATACTACTCGTATTTAAAGAACTGGATATTATTTCATAGAGAGATAAGGGAAGGAAGTTTAGGAGCGTTCAATATGGAAAAAGGACATTCTAAACCCACTCTTGTTTAATATAATATATTCTTCGATAAAGTAGCAAAGTCATGTACAACACGGAATAATAAAATTAGAATTGGAATGTGAAGATAACAATCCATATATCTGCAATTTTTACTATCTGCATATGACATTATCATTTTTGCAAACAACACAACGCAGGCGATGGAAGAATGGATTGTTGAACTTAAAAGGAAAGGAAGGACCCACATCACTGTGTCGACAAAACTACAGTGATGTGGGTCTCCAAATGCAGTAATCGTGTCAATAGCTCTACATGGGACCGATAACGTATATCTATTGGATACGCACTTAAGTAATGCAGAAATGAAATATAGTGCTTAACAAGAGTCGCAGGGAAAACAAGAAGAGACAAGAAATGAACAAATGAGCAAAAGTTGGTCAAAAAAAAAAAACCCATGATAGAGATAATAGAGAAAAGTCAACTGAAATGCTGAGATGAAGGTTGGAGGAATTGTACCAAGAGGTAGACTACGCAACACTTGGGAGGACCACCCCCAAGTTGTAGGAACAAAGAGAAGTAAGACCCTCATGGAAATGAGGACGGATTGCCGCGATCGGAAGCAGTGGAAGAAATGGATACTCCGAGGTTATCCCTGTGCCTAATAGGAAGTGGGAAATGGAGATGAAGAAGAAGAAGAAGAAGAAGAAGAAGAAAAAGAAAGAGAAGAATAAGAAGAATAAGAAGAATAAGAAGAAGAAGAAGCAGAAGAAGAAAATAAGATTTGACTTAGTACTAAAGAAATGCTTGTAAGATGGAAATCTACTTTGCATGTATTAAATGCTACACGGGAGAATCGAAAACATCAACAGGCACTGAGGCAGCTGGGTAGAGGCTCAAGACCGAATACTCAGAATCTCGGGGCCCAATTCAACTTTGACAGGAAATATCGCTGGCAAGACATCACAATACCTACTGTCACATAGCCAAGCCACCATCAAGGCATAGAACACACATAAGACCAGATCCAAACTGGTATGGGACTGTCTTACCAAGATCAACAGGCTGGGCCAGACTAATTACGTAACTCTGTGAGTATTAGGACATGTGCGAGTGGAGGGAAACGAAGCAGTTGATGAACTAGCAAGAAATGGCTCGGACACCTTGTTCCTTGCACTGGAACCGTTTTGTAGGATATGACCTGTGACGATATTTTCGTTCGAAGGCTGATGTGGGCTCGCCGGTTTTCAGGGTCAACCCAAAGAAATACCCTAAACTTTGGGAAAGAGATACTTTACTCAAGTAGAGGTCTCTTACAACGCTTTCTGTTAACAATACAAGTGTGTTCTGACTAACAATTCTTATACTTAACAATTCGGTATAACTTAAACTGCCTTAGTCTTTTCTCCTACCCGTTGCCTTAAGCTGGCTCTGGTACGGATCGGGGTGCAGCGTGGCTCGGCTCGGAACGGTCGCCTCTTGGCGGGAAGTATCACAGTCCGCTTTCAGGGCGGGCTTAGGAAGGATCCAGTCCGCTTTCGGGGCAGGCTTAGGAAGGACCCAGTCCGCTTTAAGGGTGAGTTTAGGAAGGATCCAGTCCGCTTTAAGGGCGGCCTTAGGAAGGACCCAGTCCGCTTTCGGGGCAGGCTTAGGAAGGACCCAGTCCGCTTTAAGGGCGGCCTTAGGAAGGACCCAGTCCGCTTTCGGGGCAGGCTTAGGAAGGACCCAGTCCGCTTTAAGGGCGGTCTTAGGAAGGACTCAGTCCGCTTTAAGGGCGGCCTTAGGAAGGACCCAGTTCGCTTTAAGGGCGGACTTAGGAAGGACCAAGTCGATTTTAAAGGGCGGTCTAAGGAAGGTCCCAGTTCGCTTTAAGGGCGGGCTTAGGATGATCCCAGTCCGCTTTGATGGCGGACTTAAGTACCCTGTCCGCTTTAAGGGCGGGCTGAGGAAGGCCGCAGTCCGCTTTAAGGGCGGCCTTAGGAAGGATCCAGTCCGCTTTCAGGGCGGGCTTAGGAAGCACAGAGTTCGCTTTAAGAGCGGGCTAAGGAAGGCGCCAGTCCGCTTTAAGGGCGGGCTTAGGAAGTAGAACGGTAACTCCGCAGGTAATAGCGCTCTCAATGTTTCACTCAGATTGGGAGAAACCTATCGGAAAACGTTTCCCTAGTAACAACAATATTTCTCGCAGATGGGGAGAAACCTATCGGAAAGCAGGCCGGCTATGTTCTGGCCAGTAGCAGACCCGGATTAAATCGCTCATTCACCGAAGTGAAAGCGAAAGAAAACAATTGTTTTGGAACCCATGTTTCTAGAGAGTCGATCACATGTACTCGCGGTTGGTACGTCGCAACGGTGGGTCAGACTCTTCCGACCTCGTCTCTCAATCTCCCCCTTATGTAACTTTCTGCAAAAAGCAAATGTGAATTACAAAAGTGAATGCAATTCATTTTTGCAAATAACTTGGCCAATGAGATTGAGAGAAGTGGTCATGTTCGGGTGGCCAGATGTTGTTGTTTGTGCTAAACCAACAGTGGTGAAAGTGGAATACAGTGGAAGCGATAAAATTATAACACTTCGTTACAGACCACAGAAAAAACGGAAGGAAGCGAGAAAAGAGAAAGAGAGCTACGCACTGGGACCATATCCCTCGATCCGGATTGAGACAGGCGAAATAAATTCTGGGAAGCCACAACCAGAAAAGAAGCAGAACCTGTCTAAGAATTAGCGAAAATCGAGTCCGCATCTTGATAGGCAAGCTTACCGGCTACTGCAGACTCACGGAGCACCTTAGGAAACTGGGGATAGAAGGGAATGAATACCACAGATTCGGCAGGGACCTCACAGAAATACCAGCACACCTTCTTGTAGATTGCGAAGCATTAATTCATAAAAGAAGACATCACCTAGGTGCCTATCACCTATCAGAGAGATGTCTACCATCGCTGAATCCACTTCAGATACTTCGGTTCATCAAAGCAGTTGAACTAAAGATGCTGCTCTAAATAGAGCACTCCATCGACTAGAGCTCTAGTTTGGCGGGCACAATCGATCTACTATAGGCATCTACATCTTCATGGCATCCCCTGTAGTCAATTTGCTTTTGTCTGACATTGCATTTTCAAGAACTCCTTCATCGCAAATGTATTCGTAGATATCTTTCGTAGTACCTACCATACACATGCAAATCTGGCTTTTGTTACCTACTGAACTCATTTTATCTTCAATGAAATATTTGATGGCTACACCTTCAGCATATCACGACGACCTAACGACCGACGTAAAAGTTCAAATGATGACCTATAAAATATTATCGAGATCCATGAACTTTCTACAGCATTAGGCTTAGTCAATCAGAAGTTAGTGTCACATGAATTTAATAATCTGTGAGTTGAGCCAACACTTTCGCAGACTTTCCCAGCACTAAGGTCGTCAAAGTGACACCATCCAACAGTGTCTATTTCTCTAAATAAAAAACAAATAAAAATAAATTTTATGACAAGAAACAAAAAAAAAAAAAACTGGAACACACAATTTGCAACATCTCCCTGACATCATTCATTTGTCTAACTAAACGTTTACCATCCAACCGATACGCCACTCTAATTTACAATGACATAAGCCCACAGCACCACCCAGAAGATCTACTCTCATGTGTGCATTCGTCACATTCCGGTTGGATTCGATTCAAAATGTTCAAATTGCATGTCGGCCTTGAAGGCAAACTACCTTGCAAGACCGATCGCCGCCACACACTATCAAATTCACGGAAGCAAAACACGCCAAGGCTTGCAATTAAGCCTGCGATACTAATTAGAATGACTGCACCTGTCCAAAGGAAAAAGAAAAACCGGTCTTATTCCTACTCAGCGTACGCATTACAATTAAAATGAATTGAATACCACCAACCAGCTGTTATCATCGCAGATACATTTTCTCTGCGCACCCACACACCATTCCGCTTGATTGGAAAGCACATGGTACACACAAAGGAGGATGGAATTTCTTATCTCTCGCACACAATACGCACAGAAAATTGAAAAGTATCTACACAAGGAGGGGGCGCCACTTACCTGATTTAACAATCGCATCTAATCTCAGCGACAAAATCCAAAACATCTCACACTCTGAATGGCGCCGACTAAATAGTATTGCTCCTGCATATTGGGTCGACAACCTTTTTTTTTTCTGACGTTTTTCTTTCTATCCGCCCTCACTCTCTCCCTCTATGTTGGTCGATGCCAGTTATCGGTTCGGAAGAGGGTTGTTTGGCAATCGGGTGAGCTTTTTTGTTATTTTAATTCACTCAACGGGGTGGGCACCACACGCAGGCAGCCATCAAAATTGAATCGAATTTTCCCGACTACCGCTCACAGATTGTCGTACAAAAAACTGATTTTATAATTAATTAACACTTAAGTTGATACTTTATACTTGAAAATCCGAACAAAAACTCCCATTTTTGATACAAAAACTAGCAAATTTGACCAACACTCCCCCAGTCTTTAGACCAAAATAATTTAGTCCCAACCAGACGTACACATCTAATGCTTACTATAGCTCAGAGATAACTGCGTGCAAAACTTCATGTCAAGCCAGTTTACCGGTAGCTCAAGCTTCGCGCGATGTAAGCTTTTTGGATTTTTACTAGCCCCCTAGGGGTTCATTTCAGTGTGGACTTTGCAGAGCGGTGCCTCTCCCTTCTTCTTTCATATTTCATGAATGAAGCACTGTTGCGGTGGTGTGGTGGAAACAACCCCACCAACTGACTCCCCTTAAAAGCTGCGCAGGTACAAAAGTGCATCTCCAAACCACCGTCGTCGAGTGAAGACCCAAACCAATCTGGCTCTTTCGTTGAAAGCTGTATTCTTTTTTTAGAGCTTTCAGCTGGTACTAGTTTGGTTAGCTCCCCCGCAGGGTTTGTAATGGAATTTTAGGGGCATATCAGCCGGTTTATTATTTTTTTGGGGGTTTTTGTTTTTTCATTTTTGTTTACCGTTTGAATAAGGTTAGGCCGTTGCGGCGAGTGTTCCAAGGGTTTACTTCAAAAAAAATGGTGATAAATTCGACATAAATCAAGTGTGTTTGCTCCCACAACAGTGAGAATAGTTTGAATTTATTACGAGTTATTCCCGGTATTGCCATCAGAATGTCCTCAAGGATCTGAGTATCTGTATGTAAGTACGCATTTTTATACATACACTCGAAATCGTGTTATATTTTTGAAGAAATAATTGCTTGACCTTCGGTAATAAGAATTAGATATTTCACTTCTACCACTCTGTCAAAATTAAACTCCTTAGCCATGGAAGAGCACGCGAAGAACACGCGAATTCAAATTGTCCTTTTGGGTCCTCTCATCCTTATACATTGTCGTCTGTTGGGTATTGTCATTTTAATATTGGAAATCGAAGTGGGGGCGGATAGTAGTTGTTTGTTGACGATATATAGGCTATTAGAAATTCACTCTCTACGACATAAATTCCTTCATCATAGAATCGAATAAGGGCTGTTAACCCTTCCGAGAAGAGGGGATTTGTTATTGCATTTGCTGTTTGTAAAATTATCGAAGAAAATAAACACCAGTTCTTGACTATTTCCGGTCTGAGAAGGTTCTATTTATATTTAGTTAGTTGCTAGCCGAGGAGGGAAAACTTTTGCAAAGGGCTGCTCACGGCAACACTAGACCAAGCCCCCACCTGTTGAATTCTAGTTGCTTTAGTGAATACAGTTTAGTTTAAAAATTAACGCGACAGGTGTTGGGTGTTTTTTCCATTTAATTGGTCGTACTTTTAATGGTTTTTCTGAGATAACAATTTTAAAGTTGAATTTGGAGACTTTTTTTGGCTTGGGATATGGAAGGTAAGTTAAGTGGATGTTATGAAACCGAATCTCTACTAAGGACGACGACGATAATAATAAAATGTAATAAAGTGAATTTGAGAGCTTTTAGTTTATGTGAAGGACGTGCAATTGAATAGCACTAGAGGCGGCTTTATAAGTACTTGTTTTCTTTCTTGTACTTGTTGTTGTTTGTAACTGGAGACAGGAGGCGAAGTTGTTTGGGAGTGGTGGCTAGTGGTGGGAGTCTGAAATTTGTAAGAAGAGTGATGAAGATTTATTTGGAAAACGTGGACCTTTTCTTATGTGAAAAATTATTTTTGTCTTGTGGAGACATGAACTTCATTAACACTCATGACGTTTGCTTTGTTAATTTACGCTTGCTGCCTTGCGAAAGGAAGGATATGTGGATGTTTGTCATTCAAATGTGAGTAGTGAATCATTGGCTAGTAGTTGGGGGCAGATGTTTTCCCCCGACATCTCATTATGATGATGGAAAGTTTAGATGAAGTGTTGATGGGGGGTATTTCGAAAATTGATGGATGTCCTCCTGGGACACCTGTTGCGTTATCCTCGTTTCTAAAACTTATGGAAACATTTAATAAGGAGAGAATACGCGTTCTTTCTACATTTTGTCGGATATCAGAATATTAAAGTTTTGCAAAATTTTATAGACAATGTGCAGCTGCTTTTCTGGAAATGGCTGTGAAGTTCTGTCAGAGGCCGCGTGATAAGACAAATTGACTACTTTACATGGAAATTCCGTCCACGGACAGGCAAACATTTCTTCTTCTTCCTATTTCGGCGAGGTTATGATCTGAAAACAAGGGATCATAACCCTCCCACTTCACCGCATTTCTACTGATCCGCCTGTTGAGTTCGCCTATTTGACCTCAGAAAATATCAGCAGGCCTCCCGATTTTGGATCACTCGGTTACTGAGGCCAATGAAATGCCGATGTCGTCGCATTTGTGTGATCCAGGCGTTTATAGGCCTGCCTTTCCTACATCGCGACGTCTTTGGAACGTGCATTGATATTGCCTATTTAACATGGTTCAAATGATTTCTTCTTTGAACGTGGCAATACCAGCTGAGCCGGTCGCGCTATATTTTCCATAAGATGGTTTTCTTGACATAAAGGCTTCCACGGATCTTCGAACTTCTTATTCGATCAAGCTTTGTCACTCCTGCTGTCATGAGAAGCATCTTCATCTCAGCTGCCGTTAATATACTCTCATACGTTTTGTACATCGTCCAACATTGTGAACCGTATGTGAGCGCTGGACGCACAACTACGGTGTACAGCCTTCCTTTTAGCTTACGGAACATTTTTCTGTCACAGAGATAGGGGAGTATTCCCGCCAACCCTACGTTTAGGCGATGATTGATGTCGTCATCACAAGTTGCTTTGCTATTGATCATAGATCCCAGATATTTGAACTTTTCGCACTTGGGAAGCACTGTTCCATTCAAATAAATGTCTGGAATAGGCCTGAGTGGATCAGAGAACGGGCAGCACAAGTACTCTGTCTTTTTTGAACTAATGCGATACCCATTTCCCTCCAAAACGTCCAACCACACATCAAGTGCTCGTTGCAGGGATGTAGGATCCTCACTTATGATGGCTCCATCGTCAGCAAAGAATAACTGATGTACCTTGGGGTCCATCACTTTACCTTCAAGCAGATAATCAAGGACTGTAATAAATAGCAAAGGACTTAAAACGCTTCCCTGCTGCACCCCGACTTTGATTGGGAACTCTTCGGTTACTCCAGCGGGGCATCTTACTTTTGTCTTTGCTCCTTCGTACATGTCCATGATCACCTGTACATAGGCTTCTGGAACCCCTCGATGTCTTAGCGCCACCCATATCAAATCTCGTGGTTGTCTGTCGAATGCCTTTTCAAAGTCAACCAATGCAATATGCAAATCCCTTAAGGAATCACCACGTTTTTCCATTATGATCCTTATACTTTGGATTGCATCTGTGGTTGATTTACCCACGACAAACCCCACTGATCAAATAGTCGTATTATTTTTGGCAGTCGGCCACCTATTACCCGCTCAACGATCTTCATGGTGTGTGACATCAGCTTGATCGAACGGTAGTTACCACCCTTCCCTTTGTACACAGGGATTCGGCATTGGATCACCTCTTATATATTTGGAGATGAGAATTTTGAGCCATCTGAACCCGATGCCTGCCATCTTTTTCCAAAACTCAGAGGGCATCTCGTCTGGCCCAACCGCTTTTCGTTTTTTGGAGTATTTGACCGCCTCACTAACTTCTTCGACTATAATGTCGCGTATTTCTTCACAGCCGGGAATACTGATCATTCAAAAGTCGTTCGCAATACTGCTCCCACCTCTGCAGAATTTTGTCGTCATCCACAAGGAGGATGGCCATGAGCACTGTTAATGAACTTTGGCGAACGAATCTCCTGAGCTTTCCTCCTTCTTTGGGCGGCTATTTTGAAGATGGTTGCGCTCTTTTTCATATTGTGTCTTCGCAGCTCCTGGATAGCCTGGTTTGCATCAGCAACCGGGGAAGATATTTTCTCCAGCTCCCGATACAGGCCCTACGTACTCTTTGCTTGAAGCTGGCCGTACTTCTTCGTCGCTTTTTTCTTGAATCATCTGTATTCCATTTCGAAGCGAGCTTTATCGCCAATATTATTAGAGGGGCACTTTGACCAAGCTTTGAAACCCACTTTCTTCTTATTTATCATCTTCTTAGCTTCATCACTCCACCACCATGTTCCTTTGGTGTAATTTAATACAAGTTCATTGTTGCAAATTTAAATCCATTTCTAAAATTGTAAAAAATCGCCAACACACACAGAGATAGATGTACTCTTGGCTGCGTAACGTTTGCAAATGTCAAGCTATGACGCTAAGATTTAGAGGGAATATCAACAACTGATGTAACAAAGAAAACAGAACTCAAATCGGAACGATGGGAGCGCCACACGGTTTTTATTCCGGGAACTTTTTGATCAAGGTGGTATTTTGTGCTCTACACTCTTCATCCTCAGCTCCGTTGATGGTGTGAGAGATGTAATTTTTCATCACGAAAGCAAAAGCCTGTCCTTTTTCTTTGTCCACATTACTTACTTACTTCGGTGGGGCTACAGTTCGGGATGAACCTGGGCCTCAACCAACAAGCCTCTCCATTTAGCTCGGTCTTTAGCTAATTGCTTTCAGTTGCGCACTCCAAATTGGTGGAGGTCCCCTTGAACTTGTGCGCACCACCTACGGCAATGATTCCCTCTACTGCGTCGTCCCTCGGGGTTAGATTTGAAGACTCTGCGGGCCGGAGCGTTGGTGTCTATTCGGTCTACATGTACTAGCCATCTCAGACGTCCAATACGCAGTTTTTTTAATAGGTCGATGTCGCTGAACAGCTCGTATAGTTCGTGATTGAATCTTTTCCTCCAAAACTCGTCAACGCAAACGGAACCGAAGATCTAACGAAGAATTTTTCTCTCGAAGCGACCAAGGATATCTTCATCCTCTTTTAATAAAGTCCATATTTCAGCGCCGTAAAGCAAACTTGGGATGATCAGGGTGTTATACAGAGTCTCCTTAGTTGTTCGAGATAGGGCTTTACTGTTAAATTGCCTTATAAGCCCGAAAAAAACGGGGATTGGCAAGAGTTATTCTTCGATTGATTTCTGCGCTGATGTTGTTCTCAGAGGTTATAGCAAAGACCAAGGTAGACAAAGCCCTTACTACCTCGAAGTTATAGCTCCTCACTGTGACATTCTGCCCAATTCGTCGGTGTTGGCTTTCCCTTCTTGTTGACAGCATAAACTTGGTTTTGCCCTCGTTTTTCGCTAAGCCCATTTTGGCCGCTTCCACCTCAATGCTTGCAAACGCACCGGTGACAGCCCGCTGAGTTCTTCCGATAATGTCTATATCGTGGGTGTATGCAAGTAGTTGTACAGACTTGTAATAGATTGTGCCTCCGGTGTTGGCTTGTGAGTTCCGTACAATCCGTTCAAGTACAATATTAAAGAAGTCACATGACAGCGCGTCACCTTGTCTAAAACCTTTTTGACATCAAAGGTCTCGGTGGGGTCATTACCAACCTTGATGGAGCAGCGAGCATTCTCCATCGTCAGCCTGCACAGACGGACAAGTTTGGCAGGTATGTCAAAACTAGACATGGCTCTATAAAGCTCTTCTCTATAGATGCTGTTATAGGCGGCCTTGAAATCGATAAAGAGGTGGTGAGTATCGATTTGGAATTTTTGGGTTTTCTCCAGAATCTGTCGAAGTGTGACGATTTGATCGATGGTGAACTTTCCTGGCCTGAAACCGCACTGATAGGGTGATGCCTCTATAATTGGCACAAATAAGGGGGTCTCCTTTCTTGTGGATCTTGTCCACATTGTACCACTTGATTGTTTGCTTTTTTTCGGTGTCTTCATAAAAATTTCTGTTAGAAGGAGACAGGCGAAGGTTTTGGTGAGCGATCGCCTCTCCCAGAAGCACTTTGCAATCTTTTACCCGAGGCTTCATGAAACTGGATACCAAATCGTAATCAATCTGGGTTTCATCTCCACCACTGCTGTAAGTGATCAGGTGCTGGCTTTGTTTGATGAACATGGTATTTAATACGGTAAGACCGTATGATTTGCACATGTTTAGTATGTCTTCACTAGGAAGGTTCCTGATGCAGTATAGTAGTCCTCCATGGCAGGCTTCATAGTCTTCGTTTCGCTTCACGACATGTCCATTTAAGTCTCCTCCAACAAACACAAACCCTTCCTTTGGGAGATTGTGGAAATCTAACTAAAATGCATTGTTGCCAAACCTGGCAGCATTTAATCAGCATTCAAGAAACTTGGCAGCACTTATTTGCACCATCAAAAACAGAAAGTGGCAGCTAGGGAGAAGTTTCCGGCGTGAGCAATTTGATCAACCATTACCCTTTTGGTTCTGATGGCGGCAACAGATTAAAACATTTTTTAGCGTAGCGCAATACGCATATACCATATTAATAAAGTTAAATAAAGTGCTAAAAGCTAAAAGTATCTTTGGTTTTTTTAAACCCCCATCAGCAACATGCATCTTTATCCCTCTGATCGCACCCAATTTGGGGAGCATATGCACTGACAGATATTTAAACGTCTTATGAATTATTTCTCCTACGCCAATGGTAAACTTGGGAAACTTTTAGACAACCCAAACACCAGAAATAGGGTGTTATCCAGTTCGTAAAGATTCTTGCCTTTAGTCTACTCTGCAAGTATTCAAAGTTGCGTTCGTTCACTTGGTCCCTCTTGAATTGCACATCAAAAATACAGCTTTATGCTGCACAGTCCGCCCCAGAGAATCTTTGTGCTGAACCGATATGCCAGGTGGGCATAGTGAAGTCCTTGAAACGGTACCAAACAACCTGGTTGCGTCATCGACTGATTACGAAATCCTAAATTTAAACTTTAAGAAACTTTTCACCGTAACTTTCCCAGGCTGAACAGAATGGAAGAATGGCAAAGTAATGAACGATTTTGATATAACCATCTATACGCACGGATCGAAAATGTACTGCGGAGTCGGTGTAGGTGTTTTATCGGATAAGCTGAACGTTTCGAAATATTTCCGTTTAATGGGATCTTGCCATTTTTTTTCAAGAAGAGATTTCCTTGATTTGGGAGACTTGCAACATACTGCACGTTTTCTGAAGCTGCTATCAAAGCCATTGATTCAGCTACCGCATCTTCAAAACTGGTCGAGTAATGTTAGAAAGAACTAAACAAACTAGGTGTCCCTTAAAAAATCAGCTTCATCTGGGTCCCTGAACACAATAGCTTCGAGGGAAAAATGTAAGCGGACAAACTGGCTAGGAAAGAGCTCGCACTAAGCAGGCCTTTGGCAGAAAGGGTCGACGTTGGGGTGGTACCATATGTGCACAGTCACTTCTTAAACCTCGGGTGGAACACGTTTTCTACCTGCGCTATATCAAGAAAGTCATGTCTGAGCTACAGCAAACCTACTTCAAACAAGCTACTAAGCAAATCAAACAAAACAAAAAAAAAAACAAATATTTGGCGCAACAGCTCTTTAAGGTGCCAAGACCTAGCTTGTCGCAACCACTCATGTTGTGGGCGTTATATTTTTCACACGAATGGAAGGGACCTACAGTTTAATGCCGAATTCGAACGGCGATTTGAGAAGCTTTTTCGTGACAACAATACTCTCGGATGTTTGTCAGACGCTCGCGAGAGGTGGGACTGTGAAAAAACTTTTTGGTATTTTCTGGGATTCGAACTTGGAACCTCATGCGTAGTGATCCGACGCACTAACCACTTACACCACGGCGCCCACTACTAACCAAATCAGGACCATGCAGCCAAGCTAGGTATCACCCATAACATTTTCTATCGTAAATACAGACATACTAAGGAGAAAGAATCTCTTCCTCACTTTCTTCGCAGATGTCCGGCCTTAGCGAGACCCAGACAACGTACTCTAGGTAAACAGTTCAACGACGACCTGAGAGAGGTATTTGACAAAAAGATTGGAGTACTTATCATTTTCCTGAACTCTGAGGCTTCCAAAAGCATATAATGTCTGCATGTGAGATTCAGAACAGTTCCGAGTATAGCAGCTCTGAAACGCTTCAGTACAATCTGCCATTAAATATCTTCGAGAGTCAAAATGTGTCCTGTGGATAAAAGATAACAAACATGCAAGCAAAATCTTAAGATATCTGTTAGTATCCAATACTAAATGTGACTGCATCCTTATCTCTAACTGGCGCTGCGCATTCCTTTGTACATTCTTTCTATGATGAGAATCGATTCGAAAACTGCAAAAGTTGAATCTTTCACAATTTAGTTTGCATCCATGTTTTTGCAAGATGGTTAGATACATTGACGTCAGACTCAGACATCTTACATTATAAGGTCTAGTACAACATCTCTACCTGCCCCCTTTCGGTTAAAAACGAGACATCTACAGGAATTTTCTAGTTAATGATGATATATCCTCAATGGAGTGAAAGTGTTATTATTCATTTCCCAATGTCAATGCCATCCACAAAATCACTTGCTCTGGCTTTGGGAAGTAGCTCCTTGTGCATTGACTTGGGACTATGGCAAACATTTACGATAGGAACCATGTAGTGTGAAAGAGTACTTTTACTAATAAACGTTTCGATAAATTATTCACTCGTACTACGACGCTAATACCACTACTTGCACTTGACGGTGGATACCCATTGACATTAATGGATACCCATTAATCAATTTCACTACAAATCGTCTCAATGTTATTAATTAATATTCAATTATTATTTTACACATAAGGCTACAAAAGGTTATATTTCTATTTGCTTTATCCGTAAAGTGGTGTCCGCAATAACAAGGAACACCATGGATATACCATACAAACGTATATCCTATTTTATATGTCCTCAATGCGACGTACGATTCTTAACTCGAAAAGCTAAGGAACCGCTGCCAATTAAGTCCTTTGACGTTAGTGTACTCACAGTCCATCAATAAGTTATAAAATACGCATTTGCCTTTTACTTACTTTCTTACTTAGGTGGCGCTGTAGTCCGGGTGGATCTGGGTCTCAACCGACAGATCTCTTCAGTCAGCCTGGTTACGAGCAAGCTGCCTCCAGTTGCGCACGTTAAGTTCGTTGAGGTTCCCCTCCACTTGTTGCGCCACATACAGCGAGGTCGTCTTCTACTGCGCCGTCCATCCGGGGAGGATTCGAAGACTTACCAGGCTGGAACGTTGGGCTCCATCCGCTCTAAATGACCCAGCCATCTTAGTCGCTGTATGTGAACTCTTCAGGCTAAGTCGATGTCATTATATAGGCCGTATAGTTCGTCATATAAAATAAAATACCAAAAAGTTTTTTCACGGTCCTCTCGCGAGCGTCTGACAAACATCCGAGAGTATTGTTGTCACGAAAAAGCTTCTCAAATCGCCGTTCGGATTCGACATTAAACTGTAGGTCCCTTCCAGTCGTTTGAAAAATATAACGCACACGACATGAGTGGTTGCGAGAAGCTAGGCCCTGGCACTTTAAAGAGCTGTTGCGCCAAATATTTGTATTTATATAGTGCGGCATTGTACTTTCTCTCCCACGCAGCGTCTATGTAGATGGGACCAAAAATCACTCGAAGTAACCAAGGGCATCCTCATCCGAGGATGCCTCTGCGCCATACAGCAGGACTGGGATGATTAGTGTCTTATGAAGTGTTACCTAAGAAGTACGAGATAGGGCTTTCTTACTCAATTGCCTTCTTAACGCATAAAAACAGTGATTGGCAAGAGTAATTCTCCGTCTAATCTCCCCACTGGTGTCATTTGTGGAGCTCACCATAGAGCCTAAGTTGACAAAGTCCTTTACTACCTCAAACATATATCTGTCAATTTTGGTGCTCTGTTCAAGACTTCGATGTGGGGTGTCCTTTTTTGTAGACAGCGTCATTTTTGTTTTGCTTTCATTCACCCACTGCCTCGAACTCAATACTCGCAAATGCCTCACTGAGGGCCCGCTGAGTTCTTGCGACTATGTCAATGTCATCGGCATAAGCGAGTAGTTGTACAGACGTGTAAAAGATTACCTCCGGTTTTGGCTTGTGTACAATTCTTTCAAGTATTATGGTAAAGAGATAGCGTCATAGTGCGGTACCTTGTCTAAGACCTTTCCTGACTGAACGGTTCGGTGATGTTCTTTCCGACTTTGATGGAGCAGCAAAAGTTCTCCGTCGTTATCCTGCACCGACGGGATGTCGAGACTAGACATGGCTCTGTATAACTCGTCCCTATGCACGCTATTATAGGCAACTTTGAAATCAATGAAAAGTTGATGCGTATCGATTTTATTGTATATTCATGGGGTTTTTCTAAAATCTGCCGTAGCGTGAATATTTGGTCAATGGTGGACTTTCCCGGTCTGAAACCGCACTGACACGTACCTATCAGGTTGTTTACGACCGGTTTTAGGCGTCCACATAATATGACAGACAGGATCTTATATGCGAGTTGAGAAGACTTATACCTCTGTAGTTGTTGCAGCTCAGAGGGTGTCCGTTCTTCCCGATCGATGCTGAAGTTCGATTTATCGGGAATACTTTCATCTGGCCATATTTTACAGATGAGCTGGTGCATACTTCTTACCAGCTCATCTCCTCCTGTTCGGCGGCACGGCCGTTGGCTCCAGCAGCTTTGTTGGATTTAAGTTTAGATATCGCTATCCTCATTTCATTGTGATCGGGTTGACGGGAATCTTGACTATCATCGTCACTGTTGAATGGATCGTTCTGCCTGATAGCGGAATATTGGACATCGTCGTCGCTTAGCATTCTGCAGAAGTGTTCCTTCCATATCCTCAGCACCGACTGCGATTCTTTTACTCTGTTACCATTTTCGTCCCTAAAGGCTTATTTTCTGGCTTTGAAACTCTGGCATGTACGTTTTACCTTTCGGTAAAATTTTCGAACATTATTCCTGCAATAAAGTCTCTCAATCTCCTCGATCGAGCACTTCTCATGCTTCTTTTTCTAATTTCTGAGAAGCCGATGTTCCTCTTTTGTCCTCCGCTCGTAGAACTCGCGAGCAGCTCTGGTCTTTCTATGAAGCGCCGGATTGTATGCGTCTTGTTTTGCTGCATAAACCTGCCGGCATTCCTCATCAAACCAAGGGTTTCGCTGTGGTGGCCGCGAGAAACCCAGCACATCAGAGGCGGTATCTCTCATGGCTTGACGGCAACGCTGCCATTGTTCTTCCGCATAGGACTTAGATTGAGATTAAAGGAGACTCGATCATCAAAGGCTCTGGTGTCTCTTGCGATTTCAGCCGCCCGACGTCAAACTTTCTCACAGTATTTCCTTGATTTCGCTCCGTTCTGGATATCCGCATCCGTACCTCGGCTACAAGTAGGTAATAATCCGAGTCCACGTTGGCTCCTCGTCTGGACACCCAGAATACTGGAAGAGTGCCTTGCGTCGATTGCAATGTGATCAATTTGGTTGACAGTTTTGTCGCTCAAAAGAGAGCCATGTCCCCTTGGGAATATCAAGACGTGGGAACCGCGTACTAACTACGACAACATTTCATCCCACCGCAAAGTCGACTAGCCTGAATCCGTTGTCGGATGTGGTGTCGTGTAGGCTGTGTTTTCCTACCCCAATACTACAGACGTCCTCTCTTCCTAGCTTTGCGTTAAAATCACCTAGAACAATTTAAACGTCGTGACTAGGGCGCTTATACGTCTTGTCCAAGAGCTGGTAGAAGTCATCCTTCGTCGCATCGTCGATCTTCTCGTGAAAGGCGTGAGCGCATATTAGGCTAATGTTGGGGAATTTAGCCTTGCTTTGGATAGTCCTGAGGTGCACGCTCATATGCCGGAAACTGAAGACTTCTTGCCTAAGTCTATCTCTAATAACAAATCCACCCCCGAATAGACGCTGTCCTTGTTGTCTGTACAATTGCCGTAGTATATGTCGCTGTTCTTCATCCTCGTTTTGCCCGGCCTATACCATCGCACTTCTCGGATGGCGGTAATGTCTGCTTTGCACCAGTCTAGGGCCTCCGCAAATTGTTCGGCTGCACGTGGTTTGTAGAGGGACCTAACATTTCATGTGCAGGCACGAAGATTGTTGTCCTTTTACGTTTGCAAGGATTGTGAACAGTAAAATCATCCATATCCGAGGCTGTTGGGGGCTCCGAAATAATACATTTTTTAAGTGGTAGTGAAGTTGAGCCGACGGCGCAATCCTAAACTTGGTGGACCAGTTCGTTTTGTTATACCCATAGGTCGCGGGGCCGGGTACATCGGTGCCAGTATTCTACTGAGGGAGTATGAGCGCTGCCGTTGGCCCATTAAGGGCTCCTCCACCACCTTCTCCATTGCGAGGTCCTGACTAACCTTGGAAATTCCTTACCGACCTGTGATCCGAATATGTCGGAGCAGATATCGCAAGGTGTTTACTAAGTTCAGCCTAACTGGAACTGTAGCCACCGTTGAGTCCATCTACAGAATTTGGCCGCTATCGTCTGGAACAAGAAAAAGGTCCTTTTACTCACCTTTTGCTAACCTCTCTCGGGAAAGACCAACCTATAACGCTGAGCTAGCGCCGTGAGGTGCCTGCAGATGTCTGTTTATTCTGCATTTGAATTTTTGCAAATTACCATATAGCTTCTGGAAATATTTCGGCTGGTAGTAGGTTCCAAAGTTGCTTGTCTGGCAACAAAAAGAATTTTGATAGAATGACGTTTTGCGGTTGCCAAGTGAACAAAAAGGTTGTGTGCTCAAAAGTCGAGTTTCTAGGGATCTGTTGAGATCTTCCGAACATCTGCCATCATTGTGGCATCTATAGAAGCGTCCTGATAGAAGCATCTATAAAAGCGGCGGTGTAAAGCACTTCATTGTTCTGAAAGGATAACTCAACTTCGTGGGAATTGGTTTTGCGATGTTGGATATGGAGCCATGCCATGTTACTCCAGAGTTTACTGTGGCAGCCAGTATATTCTTCTTGCATTCGATTATTTGGTTATCCATTTAAAGCTAGGGAGCAGTAGATTTATTCTTCTTGGAAAAGGTGGTGGATTGCGATTTTTTCGCGCTGAACTCCACAAGCTTTGCTTTTCTCCACTGCCAGATTCTTCGCTAATTGGTTGGATTTGTCCGCATCTTTGACTTTGTGATTTCTTGGCACTCACGAATACTCTAATAAATCATTAACATGATTCACACGAATACTCTAATAAATCAGATTCGATCAAACGCCTTTGAGATGTATAGTGGTTGGTTAAATACAAATACAAATATTTGGCGCAACAGCTCTTTAAAGTGCCAGGGCCTAGCTTCTCGCAACCACTCATGTTGTGTGCGTTATATTTTTCACACGAATGGAAGGGACCTACGGTTTAGTGCCGTATCCGAAGGGCAATTTATTTTGAATAGCTTTCTCGAGACAACAATACTCTAAGATGTTTGTCAGACGTTCGCGAGAGGTGGGACCGTGAACAAACTTTTTGGTATTTTCTGGGATTCGAACTTGGAACCTCATGCGCACACTAACCGCTTACGCCACAGCGTTAGGTTAGAAAAATTGCGCTTGTTATAAAACCTATGGTAAAAGAAGTTTAACGAAGAGGTTCTATTATGGGAGCCAAAGTCTCGGAGGTTTGGGAACCATTCTCCGGGACAAGAACAATGAAATACTCCTAAATATACTGAGATTTGAACCTGAAACTTCCGCTTAGTATTGCAGTGTACTATGACACCCACATTGCTCATCAAACCTGATGACACCTACACCGCCAGTCGAAGGAAAACCTTGGAAACTCTGCTCGAGGTTCACTTCCCTGGCTTAACAATTCTAAGCGACCACGTACTTGTTGCTCCTTAAGGCTCCATGCATGGCACCTCCAGAAGAGTCAACAGCTCGTCTGGAAATCTGTTCAGTCAAGAAAAAAATTAAATGGGCAATCGGTTCATTTAAACCCTTTAAGGCACCTGGCAGTGATGATATTTTTCCAGCTCTCATACAGAAACGTCTGGATTACATCTTGCCTACCTTGGTAGCTCTACTTAGAACAAGCTTCAACCTGGGATACATTCCACTAACTTGGCGGGAGGTAAATGTGGTGTTTATCCCTAAGCTAGGTAACAAACCCAGCGAGCTACCCAAATCCTACCGTCCAATCAGCTTGACATCTTTTCCTTGAAAACCATAGAAAGACTGCTAGACAGACATTAGAGGCATTCTTGAAAAGACTATACCTCTGCACCCTAGTCAATTTGCATACAGGAAAGGTCGATCTACGGAAGGCGCCCTTCACTATCTCGTCACAGAGATCAAAGCTGCCTATCGCTCCAAAGAAATTACCCTTTGTGCATTCCATGACATAGAAGGCGCTTTTGATAACACTGGTTATGAATCCATCACTAGTGCTATGAGACGCAGGGGAATAGACGAACCTACTACCAGATGTGTTTGGAACATGCTCGATAACCGCATAATAACATCTTCGTCTGGAGAGGTCTCTGTGACGGTCTCCGCGGCCAAAGGCTGCCCACAAAGCGGCGTTCTCTCGCCTCTCTTATGGTCACTCGTGATGGATGACTTATTGAACACAATTAATAGTTCAGGTTTCACAACCATAGGCTATGCAGATGATCTGGCGATCATCATTAAAGGCAAACATGAAGACAAAGTCTGTCAACTCATGCAAAATGCACTCCTTGTAGTCTCGGACTGGTGTGCTGGGGAGGGCCTATTGATTAACCCCAGCAAGGCAGTCGCTGTACCGTTTACAAGAAGAATAACGCTGAATATTGGCGCAGTGACTCTAAACGGCACAACCATCAATTTTTTCGATGAGGTCAAATATCTAGGAATTGTCCTGGATAAGAAGCTTAACTGGAACTCCTATATTAAGCATAAAATTGCCAAGGCAACTACTGCCTTGTGGCCCTGTCGCCGTATGTACGGCAGCACCTGGGGCCTGTCTCCAAAGGTCATTTTCTGGTTATATACCTACTACGGTTGTAAGACCCATTCTGACATACGCGTCCGTAGTCTGGTGGACGAAAACCAAACAGGTCACAACCATTAAACTCACAAAACTTTAAAGACTAGCTTGCCTCGGTATCACAGGTTCTATGCACACTTGTCCCATAACAGTCATTGAAGCCATAATCGGACTTACTCCGTTGCATATATTTATAAAAAAATCAGTCAGTCCGAAGTGCAGTTAGTCTTAGAAAATCAGGTGCTAATAGTACACGGGATCACGTGGATCTCATGGAGCTACTGTCCGACTTCCCCGAGCTAGACATGCTCAGCACGGTCTCCGACTTTACACCCAAATCACTCTACTTTTGTAGAAGGTTTGAGATGGTGATCCCAAGCCGTGATATATGGAATAATTTCGGACCGTCGCTTGATCCAAAGGTATAGTGTGGTACACCGATGGATCAAAAATGGATTCAGGAGTTGGCGCCGGTGTGTATGGACCCAACCATAAAATTTCGAAATCACTCGGAAAGAGTCCTAGTGTTTTCCAGGCCGAGCTTTACGCCATTGAAACTCAGGCATCAAAGGTGCCTCTATCCATATACTCACCGATAGCCAAGCGGCGCTCAAAGCACTGATCTCCCATTTGATCAGTTCAAAATCAGTTCTAAGCTGCTTCGACAACTTACAAAATCACAATAAAGTTAAATTGTTTTGGGTACCGGGTCATGTAGGCGTTGATGGCAACGAAACTGCAGACCTGCTAGCTAGGAAGGGCTCCTCCTCCTCTGAGTTGTTCACTGGACCTGACCCCTTCTGTGGGATATCCGATTCCGCCTTTAAACTTACCCTAAATATTTGGAAACGTGCTTCCCAAGTGCGAAAAGTTCAAATATCTGGGATCTATGATCAATAGCAAAGCAACTTGTGATGACGACATCAATCATCGTGTAAGCGTAGGGTGGATGAAGTGGCGAGAAAATTCCGCTATCTTCTGTGACAGAAAAATGCCCCCTAAGTTGAAAGGAAGGCTCTACACCGCAGTTGTACGTCCAGCGCTCACATACGGTTCACAATGTTGGACGATGTACAAAAAGTATGAGAGTAAATTAACGGCAGCTGAGATGAAGATGCTTCGCATGACAGCAGGAGTGACCAAGCTTGATCGAATAAGAAGTTCGAAAATCCGTGGAAGCTTTCACATCAAGGAAACCATCGTACACAAATTAGAGCGCGACCGGCTCAGCTGGTATTGCCACGTTCAAAGAAGAGATCATTTGAACCCTGTTAAAAAGGCAATATCTATGCACGTTCCAAAGACATCGCGATGTAGGAAAGGCAGGCCTATAAACGCCTGGATCAGACAAATGCGACGACATCGGCATTTCATTGGCCTCAGTAACCGAGTGATCCAAAATCGGCAGGCCTGCCGATATTTTCTGAGGTCAAATAGGCGAACCCCACAGGCGGATCAGTAGAAATGCAGTGAAGTGGGAGGGCTGTGATCCCTTGTTTTCGGATCATAGCCTCGCTGATAAAAAGGAAGAAGAAGAAATATTTGGGAACGCAACATGTGCATCTCCCACTGGAATAACTCCCAAGGTCTCAGGCAGGCTAAAAGAGCTGTCCAACCCTTCCAATGGCAGGCAGTTGATATCCTAAAATACGGCAGAAATGACATAAGAAGGCTTGTGAGCTCCCTTACCGGTCACTGTCAACTTCTTTACCACCTTAACAAAATGAGAATTTCGGAGGATATCACCTGCCTCTGCCTAGAAGAGGACGAAACCGCAGATCACATACTATGTGAGTGTGTAGCTCTGTGTAGTACTAGGAGAGAGATCATATCTCCAATAGATTTAAGAAACTCCTCCGCAGCCGTAATTATAGCTTTCATAAGGAGACTAGAAGTACTGCTACCCTAAAAGTGGCCTATGGCACAATAGATCTCCTTGGTCGCAGTGCCTACACGCCATTTGGGCGTCGCCACGCACCTGTTAAAAAAAAATGACACCCACAGCAGCATATATCCAGTCAGAAAGATACATATTTAGAGCCTGAGATGTCCAGAAAACGTGGTGCGTATGGACATCTCTCAAAGATTTTCCAATTTTACCGCAAGGGACAAGGCAGTGGAGAAAGAACCCACGCAGCTTAAAAGGAACCTCAACCAGCTTGGTGTGGAAATTGGGACCACTGACGTACGTAACTGCCAACTTATTAAGAAATGCACTTACTACCTACAACTCCATCTGCGGCACTGGACATTTTGTTTCATATGATTTGAGAAGCTTTTCCGTGACAACAATACTCTCGGATGTTTGTCAGACGCTCGCGAGAGGTGGGACCGTGAAAAAAACTTGTTGGTGTTTTCTGGGATTCGAACTTGGAACCTCATGCGTAGTGATCCGACACACTTCATCACCCCACGTCTAAATTTTGACAAGAACTTCCTTGCCACCATCTCTTCCAGGTCACTCTGGAATGATGATACATTCTTAGATGATGAGTCGATCCACTTCTGCACTGACGGCTCAAAAACCACGACGGAGTTGGTGGACGTGTTTTCTCTGACAGGCATAATCTTAAGCTCTCCTTCCGTCTATCAAATCCTTATAGCGTGTAGCGTCTCTCGCCGAAGTAGCTGAGTAGTTGCATATTCACTTGTGTTGGGTGCCGGCGCATAGGAACATTCCAGGGAATTGTAAGGCCGATGAACTCGCCAGAATAGGAACAACTATACCCATCTTACCGAAGAAAGGATCCTTAGGTATACCAATCGCTACCTGCAAGCTCAAATTTAAGCTGGATGCTATCGGTGGACAAGTGGGCCCAACATGTCTAGCGACAAAACAGATTTGGCCAAAGCTGGATCTAAAACGTTCTATACGTAAGATTTTTTTTTCTTTCAACTGATTGCATATCGGCGCTACAATGTGTGTCATTACTGGGTACTGTCTAATAAACAAATATGCTACAAGGCTGGGACTTTTTGCGAACGACTTTGTAGAAGCTGCATGGATGAAGAAGAGGAAAAAACTATTCCTCACCTTCTTTGTTTCTGCCCAGCTCTCTCCCGTAGAGGGAAGCTTCACCTAGGAGCCCCCTATTACAACGAAATAGGCGAGCTTAAAAACATTGACATTAAGAGCCTCCTACGCCTCCCCGATGATCCATGTAGTATCACAATTGACCTATTGATCTAAGTGTGTTGGCGGTTCTCAGCTGGCAGCCACTTCAACCTAATCTATTCTGTTTTTTTATTGACAGTCAATTTAGTCTACTCATGCCTTGCACTGTCTTACTTACTTACTTAGGTGGCGCTACAGTTCGGGATGAACCTGGGCCTCAACCAACAAGCCTCTCCATTTAGCTCGGTCTTTAGCTAATTGCCTCCAGTTGCGCACTCCAAGTTGGTCGAGGTCCCCTTGAACTTGTGCGCGCCACCTACGACAATGATTCCCTCTACTGCGTCGTCCCTCGGGGTTAGATTCGAAGAATCTGGGGGCCGGAGCGTTGGTGCCCATTCGGTCTACATGTCCTAGCCATCTCAGACGTCCAATACGCAGTTTTTTGATTAGGTCGATATCGCTTAATAGCTTGTATAGTTCGTTATTGAATTTTCTGCCCCAAAACCCGTCGGCGCAAACGGGACCGAAAATCTTACGAAGAATTTTCCCGGCCTGGAAAACACTGGCAAGCTTTCTAAGTGGTTTCGAAACTTTATGAATGGGTCCATAAACACCGGCACCAACTCCTGAATCAAATTTTGTTCCATCGGTATGCCACACGAGTCCCTTTGAATCAAGCAATGGTCCGCCATTACTCCATGGATCACAGCATTGGATCTCAAACCTTCTGCCGAAGCAGAGTGAATTATAGTATGATGCCTGAATAGATACCTTTCGAAATAAATCCTTTCCGCATTCACGTACAAAATCTTCAAAAAAAATGTTGACCTCGTATTCTCAAGGCTTTTTCAATTAATCCTGGATTATTCCTTAGCAATACTTTTACAGGGATTACATCAGTTTTTCTTTAAATTTTAATGACAATCATTAATTCTAACGACATACTGCACAGACAATTGTACTCTGCGAAACAATGTTGGAGCATTATACTGAAAATGGAAACGTATTTGTCCTTCACTGATGTCATTTTATTGCTGAATTCAATCTCTGATTTTTTTTTTTTTTTTACTTTCTCAGTATCGCTTCATCCTTAGTCGGAGAATAGAGGATTAGTCATTTAAGAATCGTTAAAGACTGACAGAATAGGAATACGATATGAATGGTTCAGCGCTAATGATTCCCAACAGTTGTGATTAATTTTTTTGTGTTTATTTGACCTTGTCTGCAGACGGTTGTGTGTGAAAATAATAAAATTGTGGTAACAAACGGGGATGTAAGCAGTGGAAAAAACCTCATAGAAGGTTCGCGTAATGCACATGAGGGCCATTGATTGAATTTTGATAAAATTGAGTATGCTAGTCCAATCTGGTATGTTTTGTTGGAATATTTTCAATAACTAAAGAGTTTTCTAAGTGAGTTCCTCGGCTATGCGTGAAGTTAGTTGCCGGTTTGTTTGAAGATTTGACTGGCTTATACTTGCCATTTGATCACGGAAAAGTACATGCTTCGGAAACGTTTGCAAATTATCGAAATTTTTTTATCAAAGTTTGCGTTCGGTTGCGGCAACTTAACATGCGCTAACTCCGCAAAATCAGTTTCATCGTCTTAATAAGCATCTTCATTAACAAGCAAAATTGTCGCATTTGACAAGTAAGCAACACGAAGCCATTCGCGCAACTACACAGACGAAAATTGACTGTTGGTGCGGGTTTCATGCTGGGTTTCAATGGCCCATATTTCTTCTTAAATGATGCTGCCAACGCAGTCACGGTTAGACATGGGCTAAGTCGTGAATTTGCCTTCGCAATTATAAATGTGAATGCTATTTCTTATTCACTGTGAATGTAAACTGCTAATGATTAGATTAAGATTTTGATTAAAAGATTTTATTTATTCATGTAACATTTTCTAATATAGTACAAAATCAAAATTAAGCATGGCTTTGCCGTCTGCTTGGTTAATTTATTCATATTCATAAGTAAAAAATAAAATAGTAATATCAACATCCTTTTTAAAGTACACAAAATAAAAGGAATAACTTTTTAAAAGCTTTTATTTATAATTTGCTGTCGATAGGTTAGATCAATTATGCAATACCGGTAAAGTGTGCTTACATCAGCTTCATTAAGGAGGAAACCACTTGCATTCCGTGAAGGCGACATATCCAAATACATGCCTCCTAGTTTCTGGTAGGATCGGTCATCGTCCTATAAAATGGAGTACATCTTCTCTCTCCACTATGTTACACATGTTACATACAACAGACAAGTTCTCCCTGTGGGGTACGTAGTTCAGGTTCAGGAGTTCATCACGCAGTCTCAGTATCATCGATATTTCTTCTATCTTGTAACTATCATGGAAATAATTGTTATTCTGCAAGTTGTGGTTGAGCTTACTATAGTTTGCCCTATGTACTGATCCAGCTGCCTCTTTAGCATATCTCGTTCTAGCCTGCTCGTCTAACTTTATAATGAGCTCGTACAATTTAGTGTCCCAGTTTCTCATGTTGTCCTCTCTCAATTCGACCTCACATCCATCAGCCAGATCCAGCCATTCCCTATACCAACCAGTTCTTGTTTGCACAGCATTCAGAACTCTTTTTCTTGGGAGACGGTGGGCTGGCATGTTTAGAGCTTCTAATACATAATCTGCCTGTAGGCTGAATATCTTAATAAATAAAAAAATAAGCCTGTTTCGAGCATTCGCATGTAGTTAGGTGTATTCGGTGGAAGGTGGAATATTCTTTTCACGTATAATCTTAGTAGGTTCTCCACCGTTTCATACTGCCTTTCGCCCAATACTTGCGCCTCATATAACAGGATCGACTGGGACACACCTTCAAAAACTCTGAATTTGCTGCTATGATTAATATATTTGCTGTTGAAACAATTTTTCCAAGCTATATTGATGGCCGTTTTAGATTTTACTAATTTTTCCTTGAGATGCCGTTCCATGCTCATATTTTTAGTTATGTAAACCCCGATATACTTATACTCCTTAACAATTTCGATTGACTCCTCATCAAAGCGCCATTTTTCGTTGGCTCCACCTTCCTTGAAAATCATAATTTTGGACTTGTTAAGGTTGAACACTAGCTTCCATAATTTGGTGTACCCATGCAAACGATTGATCATGAGTTGTAAACCCCCTAAAGCGAGGTAACAACAAAAGTTAAGTAGCAACCAAAAAATGCTAACAAAACAAACCAAAAGGGTTTTGACGAGTACACCCGCATATTCCACACCTCCTGGCAAACAGTCAGTCAGGTCATCAATGAACAGAGCAAATAAATTTGGGCTCAGAGCACACCACTGTCGTACTCCTGAGTGCGTTTGGAACCATGCCGATAGAACATCTCCATCTAAAACCGCAGCTTTAGTATCAGCATATAGATTTCCTATTAGCCTCCCAAATTTCAGCGACATTCCCAAAGAGTAGAGCTTATATAATAGGGCAGGTCTGTCCATCGAGTCGAGGGATATTTTAAAGTCAATAAAAAAGGCGTAGAGTTCTTGCCTTGTGAAAGAAATGACTTTACAATGCTGCTTAGTAAAAATACATGGTCGATTGTAGAGTATCCTGATCTGAAACCCGCCTGGAACTCATTCAGCAGGTTATTGGCTCCTATTCACGTATTTAATCTTTTTTGAAGTATCGCCGAAAAAATTTTGTAGGATGCGTTCAAAAAGGAAATACCCCGATAATTCCTTGGATCCAATGTACATTCCTTTTTGTGAATGGAGAAAATGAATGCCTCTTAAATCGTTGCGGGACATATCCGTACTCCAAAATATTATTAAACAAGCCGGTCAGTCTACCGTGAAGCTCATTGGTGATATACTTGTAAAACTCCGAAGGGATCCCATCCGAGCCTGCTGCTTTGCCTTCCTTCAGATCACACAGTGCCTCTGTAACCTAAACATGTGTTCACGGATTGTCCAGAATCTTCTTCTTCCTTTTATCAGCGAGGTTATGATTCGAAAATAAGGGATCACAACCCTCCGACTTCACCTTATTTCTACTGATCCGCCTGTGGGGTTCGCCACGGATTGTCCAGAATATCATTTGCAAAGCTAGGTGGCGCATATTACTTATGTCCTGTATCCCCTTGTGGGTCCTAGGGCCTCTACTACGCCTACGCGCCATTGTGTACGGTTTCTGGCAATGTGTCTGAGTTCTCCCCAACTTTTCCCTAACTGCCGTGCCTCCTTCTCGACTGTTCTGCGCCATGTTTTCCGCGGACCGCCAGGTCTTCTGCCATCCTGAGTTAGAGGGTTCCATTGCATAGCATGGTTCGCTATGGAGCTGTCACCATTTCGGAACGTGTGACCAATCCACTGCCACTTCCGCCGTTGGATAGTTGTGCCTATTGGTTCCTGACCCGTTCTCTCGTAAAGGTGTTCGTTAGAGATACGATTGGGCCAGAAAATCCGTAAGATATTACGCAGACACCTACTAACGAACGTTTGCAGCTTTCTGGTGATAGTAGTGGTCACTCTCCACGTGCTGCAACCATATAGCAGCACGGATTCAACGTTGGATCGGAACAGTCTTATTTTGGTGCTCAAACTGATTGCATTGCTTCGCCATATTTTGGACAACATCCCGAACGCGGACTTTGCTTTGGCGATCCTGTTGGTTATATCCAGTTCGGTTCCACCATCGGTCGAGGCAATACTCTCAAGATACTGAAAATCCTCTACTCTCTCTACCGGTTGTCCAGCAATGCATATTTGAGCCGATGAGTTAGTTCCAAGGCCGATGATTTTAGTTTTTGTCGTATTGATTTTCAGCCCGACGACACCTGCCTCCCTCTCCACATCTGCAGTCATTTGGTGGAGGTCCATAATTCTGTGGGAGAGTAAGCATACATCGTCTGCGTAGTCAAGATGTTTTAGTTGAGATGTAAGAGTCCATCGAATTCCTCCGTTTCCCGTCGACAAAGCTGCATGAAGCACATCGCTAATCACCAATAGGAATAATATTGGTGAAAGGATACAGCCTTGTCTTACCCCACTTTGGATCTCAAATTCCTCAGACAACCTCCCCCTGTGCAGAACGTGACATTTGGAGCCTTCATATGTAGCTTTGATAATAGCAATTAGTTTATCGGGAATGCCTCTCCTGCGTAAGGCACGCCAAATAAACTCCCTGTTGACACTATCGAACGCCTTCTCAAAATCGATGAACAGCAGGTGCACACTGTTCGATGATAATCCGCAGGGTGTTGATGTGGTCGGCACAGGAGGATCCAGAGCGGAAACCTGCTTGTTCGGCATCGAGTGTGTCTTCGAGATGTTGTTTGATTCGCTCAAGGATGATTTTAGCTATTATCTTAGCTACAGCAGGCAGCACGCAGATACCCCTCCAGTTTCCGCACTCCAATAAATTTCCTTTCTTAGGAAGCTTGACGATCATTCCCCTTTTCCACTCGTTAGGAAAGCTCTCAGCTTCCCAAGCTCTATCTATAAGTGGAAGCAGAAGCTCAGCCGATGTTGTTGGCGCTGCTCGTAAGAGCTCTGCTGGAATACCGTCAAGTCCTACCGCCTTGTTGGTTTTGAGTGCCTTGATCGCGGTAATGATCTCATCTTTACTGGGAGTCGTGGTGCGTATTCGGGAACTTCTCACCTCGGGCATCTCAGTCTGATTTGGGAGCATATCGCTAGCGAATACACGGTTCCAAACCGTAGCAAAATGCTCTTTCCATCTCTTGAGCTGGTCCTCATCCGAAATGAGCAAGGAGCCGTCTAGGCTTTTCACTGGGTATTGGCTGGAGCTGCGACCACCTGTCAACTCTTTCGTGATTCTGTAGACAGTCCTACTGTCGCACCTCCGTGCAGCTTCTTCTGCTTCTGTAGCCAGCGCGTTGATGTAGTTGCGCTTGTCACGTCGTACGCTACGCTGAACTTCTCTCTTCTATCTTCATCTTCATGCGATATAGGGACTCTAGCTCGCTTCTCCCTGCTGCTGGGGTAGCTGCAACGCGAGCTTTTAGCTGTTTTCGTTCGTCAATCCTTCTCCAGGTATCCTCGGAAAGCCACGCCCTATGTCTTCCCTGCGATCGACCGACAATTCTTTCAGCACCAGATGTAAAAACATTTTTCACAGCACACCAATGGTCTTGGATGGTTGCGGGCATTGAGCTGCTGATTGCTTCCACACCTTGCGAAAAGTGCTCCCTTAATTGTTGGCGCACTGAGGGATCACTAAGTCTATCGATGCTGAACCTGGGCATTCTTGTGTTGTCGTGGGATCTTCGAACTGCAGCAGTGCGTAGTTGGAGAGTAGCTATCATAAGATGGTGATCACGTACTGTCCCCACATCTGCCCCTCGTCTGTTTCGGACGTCCAGGAGACTGCTTCTAAAGCGGCGGCTGATAGCAAAATGGTCAATTTGGTTGGAGGTTGCTTGCCTGTCGTTGGAAACCCAGCTGACTTTGTGGCAGGTCTTGTGCTCAAACATGGTGCCACCTATCACAAGGCGGTTGGCATTGCAGAAATCCACAAACCTTTCGCCGTTGTCATTGCGGTTGCCTAAACCATGTGGCCCTTCGTTGTCGCTGCCTACCTTGGCATTCAAATCCCCCATCACTATGACAATGTCTCCATTTGGTGTTGTGTTGAAGACGGCGCTTAAGAGATTGTAGAAGCTCTCCTTTTCGTCCTCAGACGAACTATTCGTTGGGGCGTAACACTGTATGATGGTGACACGTCGTACTCTAGTCCGGAATCTGGCCGTCAAAATCCTATCACCATGAGGCTGCCAGGAAATCAGGCCCTTGCGTGCTGCTGTTGTTAGCAGTAGTCCGACTCCATATTCTTGCGGACTTCCGGATGGTCTTCCAGAATAGAGTAGTACAGTGTTACGCGTTGGAGACTGGTACTCGCCCGCTTCTAACCATCTTACTTCACTTACCCCCAAAATGTCCAGTTTATATCGCATGAATTCCTTTTCCAGTTGGAGGAATCTGGCATTGTAAGGACCTTCTCTTCCCGAGTCGAGGAGCGTCTTTACATTCCAGAAACCTATCTTTGTCCGGGTACAATAGCCAAAAGTCGTCAACATGTGATCAGTCCTTATCCGAGGCATAGTGTCGGTTTCAGTAGCGAGCTGGTTTCAGTAACGCAGGTTGCTGGCCCACGTTACCTAGCCTAGAATCAAGGCCCTAGACAACCCGCACTTACAATTTTGGCCTATACGTATAAGGGTTTATACGTATAGTTGCCCGGGGACCACCACTAGGAGGTAAAGTAAGCACTTCATCACGAACTTGATTGTTGCGCTACTGGCCCAAGCCAAGTTTTGGGCAGTCAGTAGTTTCCCGATCAATCGCAATGCAGGTCCCCAAACCTTATATTGTACGCAACCATGTTCAGTACATTCTCGAAGTGCTGTCGGAGAATGTTAGGGCAAACCACCGTACCAATAATGTACCTTCCGCCATTGACGTTCCTTATCCGCTTCTGCGTTCCTATAATGCCCCAATTTATGTACCTCTAGCTGATAGTGTTTTTTTCTCTTCTTCGTATACATGGTCTTGTACTTAATGTTGGCTTCGATATTAGATAAGCTGCTAATGTAAACTGCTAATGGGAATTCGCAATGGAGTCCTATAGGAACACCTGTCCGGCTATTTGGTCTGAGTCAGAATAAATTGAATTTTCTTCCATAAGCGAATTTTCATTTTATGGTGCAAGTGCCCCAAATAAATTTTCAGCTAATAAACTCCTATCTATGTACATATTTGTGCACACATATGTATGTACATACATATGTATGTACATACATAATGTATATCCTTTCATAGAAAAACTTACTCGCACAACTGGCTCCGATGAACTCGCTGAAACTAAAGGCACAATAGGATGCTTAATTTCAATGCACTTCTTTAAATTCATTGTACTAGTACTGGAGCTTCCACTAAGAAATCGCATTCGCAACACAATAGCACCGATAGCAAATTAGCAAGTATAACCCCTGTGCTGCTATATAGAAATCAACCGAACTTACATACCAGCTGTGACTGCGATAGCAGCAATAGCAGCAATAGCAACTTAGCAAGTATAACCCCTGTGCTGCTATATACTAACCAACCAAACTTACAAACCAGCTGCGACTGCGATAGCAGCAATAGCAGCAATAGCAACTTAGCAAGTGTAACCCCTGTGCTGCTACATACCAATCAACCAAACTTTCAAACCAGTTGCGACTGCAATAGCAGCAAAAGCAGTAGCAAGTTAGCAAGTACAACCCCTGTGCTGCTATATACCAACCAACCAAACTTTCAAACCAGCTGCGACTGTGGTATGCAACCTTATGAGTTGTTTTGGTGCTTGTTGGCGTATATGGTAATATAAAGCTTCGCACACACAATGGCACATGTTCGAAGAGGAAATTGGATGAGACGTTCAGGAAATAACGTGTTAAAAGAGTCGTTTTTTTAAAAAAAATTGTTATGCTCGTACCTCTTCTTCACGTTTTTCATATGAGACTAACACATAATGCATAAAAAATGAGATTATGGCTTGTGAATAGAAGCCAGACAAATTATCATTCACAATTGATTAGCAATAGCAGTTTCTTTATAACTTGTTAACAGGTTGTGAATGCGAATTTTCATTAGCAGTGAATGATTAGCAGGTTGCGATTTTTTGCTCATCTCTAGTCATGGTCAATGGAGATCGCTACCGGACCAGTTGACTCACTATTTTTTGGAATAAGATTGAAGAAGGGTATATATGGTTTCAACGAGATGGCGCCACATGCCACACAGCTGTAACGGGTCGATGACGCTCTAAACACCGCCACACTATCAATAAAAGTAAATTCCAGTCACAATTTGGAAAATTTCAGAATTAAATGCATTATTATGTATTTAGAAAATACGAAAAAATAAATCTTGTAAGCACGACTTGGAATTTTTTTTTACATCAAATTTAAAAAATAAAACTACCGAGAAAAAACTACCTCAAACCGTTTTTGTTGGATCATGAAATGAGGAGTTCTGTCAAATGTCAAACAGCTGGCAAAGTAATAGAGTTATTGAAGTCGAAGTTTAGTGACCATGTTATCTTCAGAAATGGGCAAGTCAATTGTCCACCTCTGAACTTTTTTCTTTGGGGCTATGTCAATTCCATGGTCTATGCCAATAAGAAAAGACTTTAGACGACCTCGGGATCAACACTGAACATGAAATTGCTGGTATGTTGCCCGATTTATGCGAAAAAGTCATGGAAAATAGTGTTCAGCGCATTCACTTACTTACTTACTTAGGTGGCGCTACAGTTCGGGGTGAACCAGGGCCTCAATCAACAAGCCTCTTCATTTAGCTCGGTCTTTAGATGATTGTCTCCAGTTGCGTACTACAAATTCGTTGATATCCCCTTGAACTTGTGCACGTCACCTACAGCGAGGAGGCACTCTACTGCGTCCTACCTCTGGGTTAGATTCGAAGACTTTGCGGGCCGGAGCGTTGGTGTCCATTCGTTCTACATGCTCTTGCATCTTAAACGGCAAATGCGCATTTTTTTTGACTAGGCCGATGTCGCTGTACAGCGCGTATAATTCGTCATTGAATCTTGTGCTCCAAAACCCGTCAACACAAACGGAACCGAATATCTTGCGAAGAATTTTTCTCTCGAAACGCAGGGGTGGCAATGGTGTAGTGGTAACGTCGTCAATTGCTACGCTAATGGTTTATGGTTAAAATCCTGACTTCAAGAATGCATTTGTTTATTTATGAAGTATATAAAGTTAGTCCGATCAATTGCGAAAGCTTGTGTGAACACTACTGCGAAGCCATAACACTGGCAGTAGCTTGGTCATATGGCTGGAAAAATTGTCCGCTCTGTTGATGATATACTGTGAATCAGAAGCGAAGACAAAATAGGAGTTTCAGAGTTTCTCTGAAGTATAACAAACTGAGCTTCAAACCACCACCAAAAATCGTTCTCCCTCAGTATTCATAACCCCTTGAGTGCACGAAAATTATAAAAAGAAAGGATATTTTCATCCGTCTTCAATGTTTCAGTACCTTAAAGTAGGACTGGGATGATCAGGGTCTTATATAGAGTCAACGATTGGCTTGATTTCTATGCTGATGTCATTTCGGAAGTTCGTGTTTAGTTGCGACAATTTTCTCACCCTCAGAGATGAGGCCCATTTACGGCTCAACGGATTCATTAATATGCTAATTGCCCCATTGGGCAATTAGACAAGTTAGCAGCCCGAAGCTTTTCACCTAATGCAACTACACCCGCAAAAATTTACTATTTTTTACTTTTTTAATTTGCGGGCGCCGAAGGGATTATTAATACCCTTATACTGGTTCTCAGGGCCATAGTACCGGATCATGTTGAGTGACTATTTTTGGGACAAATTCGAAAAGGATGACTTGGAGCATGTGGTTTCAAATACGGCGGTACATGCACATAGCTAGCCAAACAATGGAGTTATTGAAGTTGCATTTCGGTCATTGTGATACATAGTCGTATCTGAAGAAATGGAGCAGACAATTGGTCTCCTCGTTCGTGCGATTTGGCACCTATGGACTTTTTTCTTTGGGGCTATGTCAAGTCCATAGTCTATGCCAACAAGCCAGGGACTTAAGAAGACTTCAGGACCAATATCGAACGCGAAGTTGCCGGCATATTGCCCAATTTGTGCGAAAATGTCATGGAAAATTCTGTGCATCACAATCATTCGTGCAGGCGTTTCGGTGAAGGACATTTGAATGGTGAATTATAACATCGATGATACTTTAACTCAAAATAATTTTTTCATCGACATCTCAAACACATGCAGTTTTATTGAAATAAAAACAAAATTTGTCAATCTTAATGAAAAACCCTATATATGGAATGTATTGGTTTGGTATCATCGTTGCGGCAGAGCTACTTGGTAACATCTTGAGCATTTCGAAGTCCAGCGACCGTTTGATGTCTTTCAAACTAGTAATACAAGAAGAAGGAATATTGTTAGTGCATATGCTCCCCAAATTAGGTGCGATCAGTGGGATAAAGATGCGTTTTGGCTAGATTCCACAATGTCCTTAGGAACATCCCAAAGGAAGAGTTTCCGTTTGTTGGAGGAGATTTGAATGGACATGTCGGGAAGTCGACGACGACATCAAAGTCGAAGACGACATCGGCATTTCATTGGCCTCAGTAACCGAGTGATCCAAAATCGGGAGGCCTGCCGATATTTTCAGAGGTCAAATAGGCGAACCCCACAGGCGGATCAGTAGAAATGCGGTGGAGTGGGAGGGTTATGATCTCTTGTTTTCGAATCATAGCCTCGCAGAAATAGTAAAATGAAGAAGCACTTGGTCAAAAATAGACATAACACTGCCATCTTTGTCTAGTTTTCAACAGGAAGGATAAAAGTTATTGGAAAAACTTGTTGATGATATTCGTTTTCCTTTTTATACTCGGTTGACTGATGATTGCTACTCGCCCGCTAGAACTCGACCTTTACACATCGGTCAACGAGCAAACGCACTATCCACTGGACCATTGCCACGCTACGTTTTCCAAATTCTTCACTGGAAAATAACTCCAACGTATCTAACACTATCAATAACTATTTAAAAAGTATCAAACTCGCTTGTTATATTATTGCACACTTCCGCGAAAGAATGAGTTTACTTCAATTGGATACACCCTGTATAATTAGTCGGAATCGGTAACGACTATACGAGTATGTTATCAGAATTTGTTCTTTCTCATAAGTATTCCTATGTAGGTTAGGCGTATCTCCTATCCGTACAACAGTGATTGGATGTAGCGGAAGTATACGTTTAGATTTTTATAAAGACAACAGGTGTCTGCAGTACATTTGTGTATAGTGTTTCAATATTTAAAAGTTTCCACAGAGAGCTTAGTGACAAGTTATAACCTTACATTCTTGTTGATGAGTGCGTTATTTTATTCTTTTCTTGCGATAATTCATTGCACTTTTTTGTATCTACGCGACCTTTGTTTTTGCTAAACCTTTCTGGGATGAATAATCGCAAAAAGCATATGTAGTGAGAAGTCATTATCCCTTTTGGGACTATTCTCTTTTTAGACAACCCAAATCGGTATGAATAATTTTCTTCTGTTAAGAAAATAAGTAACTATAATAGATTCATATCTATATATTTTGGAAATCGAATCAAACATAAGTGCTAGTAACCCTCCCGACCCAAATTCGGAATATGAGTGACACACGTATAACAGAACAGTCTGCATGAAGTATAAGGATTATATTCTTACATCAGGTATTATGTTTCTATCGCCATGCATTTAATAACATATTAGAAAATTCCTTTGAAGTGCTTTCACCACTATTTTCATCGTCATTTTCACAGCTTAGAAAGTAGTTACCATGTAATCTAATCGCCTTCTTGTGGTGATTTTAATATGACACTTCAATTTACAAAAGTAGTAAACAAATGTTTTTGTGATGCTAAAAGGTTCTGATTTTGTGTGACCACAAAGTAGAGGGACGATTCTTCCCCAAGGACATCTCATGAACTTTGGCATGTAACCCTTAAAAAGTGCCGTGACAGAGTTCACTTCACTGGACACTATCATAAGCGACATCGTAGTAAATATAATAGTGTATGGTATGTCTTTCGTATTCAAAAATGTCTGGAATACTGCGACACAGAATCATGGAATGGGTTTAAGGATTTACCCAGAAATTAATTTCGGCGCAGTTATAGTTATACTTTTCTAGAACATGCTGCGAATGTATACAGACGGAAGGTGTAATGAAGGCTTCTAACTTCTATTTGTTGATAATTAAATTCTTACGCCTTGATGCACGCGGCGGAGTTCTTTTAATAGAGGACATTCCATTACAAGATGTACAAATTGCACATAGAGCAGAAGATGGGAAGATCATTTCTGAGCGGTGTGTAGTTTAATTCCAGTAGTTCTCCACAAGCTTCATAAATTGAAGATACATATAATTTCGGTGCTGTTATTCTTGTGGAAAAAGTTAATTTCTCAGAGGTTGTGTACGAGATTGGGATAGTGTTATCTATTTTTTTTTTTTTTTTTTAAATTTGCGCACTGAAAGGGTTATGAATGCCTTTAACATGTTTACACACAGTGCGGGCGTTGGAAAGGATGGATAGAGAGAGAGAGAAATTTTTGGTGTAGTGGTTCTTAAAGCTCAGTTGTTTATGCTTCTGAGATTCTCCGGGGGCGGCGTCCAGATAACTGGAGAGGTTTTTGTTCTTTTTTGTGTTTTTATTCTGATTTACAGTACTTTTTTCCCGATGTCATAGGCATATCATCATCAACAGAGCGAACAATTTTTCCAGCTATATGACTAAGCTACTGCCTTCACAGTAGCGTTCACACAAGCTTTCGCAAATGATCGGACTAACTTTATATATTTCATAAGAAATAAATAAATCCTTGCTAACATTAGGAACCATCAGCATGGCAATTGACGACGTTACCACTACACCATTGCCACCCCCTATGAATCGATTGTTTGGTTTTTACCGAAATTCTTCTCGTAGGTGGCAATCTGTAGCTTTAAATACATGGAACATAACTCTTTAATTCGTTCAGTATTCATCACGTCCGGGTTGAGGCTGATTTCAAATAGGTAAAGAGGGAGTGCAATGGCTCTCGCGTGCCATTAAAGTGGCCTGGGAACGCGGTTAAACACCTGGTGATTGGCAAATGGGGGTGATAGTTCCTCTTTTTTAAAAAAAGGGGACAAAAGAGATTGCGCCAACTATAGGGCGCAATTAAGTCTTCGCTAAGGTGGTAGGAACGCGTTCCAGAGCTGTGGTTGAGAACAGTTTGTGGGATGAGCAGTGCGGTTTTCGTCCCGGTAGAAGCACAATCGACTGGTTATTCACTCTCAGAATGGTTCTTGAGAAGGCCTGGGAGTATGCTAAACCTGTCTACACTTGTTTTGTGGATTTGGAAAAAGCACATGATAGGGTTCCTCGAGGCAAACTCTGGAGTGTATGGGATTGATGGTTCCCTGTTAAGGGCGATTCAGTCTTTATATACAAACTGTAGAAGCTGTGTTCGGATAAACGGTGTTAAATCAATGCCTTTCACTGTGGGCGTTGGACTCCGCCAGGGGTGCGTTTTGTCACCTCTCCTCTTCATTGTATATATGAATTGGATGGGGAATGTTTCAAAGTGGGAGACCTAAGGATTAGTCATCTGCTCTTTGCGGATGATTTGGTCATCCTTGGGTCCTCTCAAACCGAACTTCAGCGCGAACTCGAAAGGTTTGTAGTCGTTTGTGATGATGCTGGAATGAAGATCAACGTGAACAAATCGGAAGTAATGGTCGTTTCCAAAAAACCCATTCAGTGCACTCTGCATGTTAGTGGAGTCCCACTGAAGCAGGTGGAGAAGTTTAAGTACCTCGGGGTTTTATTCACGAGTGATGGGAGGAGCAATGCCGAGTTATCCTGTAGAATTGGTCAGGCTGGATCAATTTTGAGAGAGCTTGGCCAATCTGTTATAAGGAAGGCCGAACTTAGTGTTCAAGCTAAGCTATCCGTTTTTAACTCTGTGTATGTTCCAACTCTCACCTATGGTCATGAAATTTGGGTAGTAACCGAAAGAATAAGAACGCGGATACAAGCTGCCGAAATGAAGTTCCTTCGCGGTGTTGCTGGAATAACTCGTAGGGATCGAGTGCACAACCCCAGAGTACGCGAGGCGCTCAATGTTGAGCAGCTACTTCTCCGAACGGAACGATCTATGCTTCGATGGTTCGGTCACGTAGTGCGTATGCCCCCAGACTGGCTTCCAAGATGTGCCATGGTGGCAGATAGGCGACCCCGCGGAAGGCCTAGAAATATATGGTTGGACCAAGTCCGGCATCTCTCCTGAGCCCTCTAGGGATTCCTCCTGATGATTTGGAGTCAATGGCAGAGGATCGAGAAGGATGGAGAGTTCAACTGAGCATCCTACCCCCGCCCTCATGAAGGATTAACGGGCCATTGAAAATTTATGTATGTATGTATGCATGAATATCTACCAAGGCTACGCCCCCACGAATGATCGTGATCTTAGATTTCTAAAGGTTAACAATAAGTTCTAAGTTTTGCAGTAACTATGCACTACATCTATCATTTTTTGTATCTGCTCAGGTGATTCTGCGAAAATGACAATGTCATCAGCATAGACTAGAATGTTAACCCTTATGTCGTCAATCTCTTACTTACTTACTATGGTAGCGCTACAGTCCGGTGTGGACCTGAGTCTCAACCAACAAATCTCTTCAGCCAGCTCGGTTACGAGCCAGATGCCTCCAAATTGGTTGAGGTCCACTCCACTTGTTTACACCACCTTCGGCGAGATAGATTCGGAGACTTTCTTGGCTGAAACGTTGTGCTCCATTCGCTCTAAATGACCCAGCCATCTTAGTCGCTGTATGTGAACTCTTCCGGCTAAGTCGATGTCATTATATAGGCCGTATAGTTCACTATTGTACGTTCTCCTCCACTCGCCGCCTATGCAGACGGGAGCAAAGATCACTCGAAGAACTTTGTCACAAAGTAACCAATGGCATCCTCATCCAATTTGGACAAAGTCCGTGCTGTCCGATGATGAGTGTCTTATAAAGAGTTACCTTAGCAGTCCGAGATATGACTTTGTTACTCAATTATTTTCTTAGTCCATAAAAAAACCGATTGGCAAGAGAAATCCTTCGTTTGATCTCCCCACTGGTGTCATTTGTGGAGTTCACCATAGAGCATAGGTAGACAAAGTCCTCAAATTTATATCTGTCTTATTTGGTATTCTATCCAAGACGCCGATGTTGGGTATCCTTTTCTGCAGACAGCGTATACTTTGTTTTGCTTTCATTGATCGCTAAACCCATCTTTCCTGCCTCGATCTCAATACTCGCAAATGCCCCACTGAAGGCCCACTGAGTTCTTCTGATTATGTCAATGTCATCGGCATAAGCTGGTAGTTGTACAGATTTGTAAAAGGTTATATGTATCTCCAATGTTGGCTTGTAAGTTTCGTACAATTCTCTCTTACTTGCTAGTACTTGTGTTAAAGAGCATAATCGCATAATATCTTGTCGCCTTGTCTAAGACACTTCCTGACATCGAACGGTTCGGTGATGTTTTTTCCTACTTTGATGGAGCAGCGTGAGTTCTCCATCGTCATCCTGCACAAACGGACAAGCTTTACAGCGATTCCGAGACTAGACATGGCTCTGTGTAACTCGTCTCCATACACGCTATCATAGGCAACTTTAAAATCTATTTTATATTCATGGGTCTTTTCCAAAATCTATCGTAGCGTGAATATTTAGTCAATGATGAACTCTCTCGGCCTGAAATCGCACTGACAAGGACCCATCAGGTTGTTGACGATCGGTTTCAGGCGTTCATATAATATGACAGACAGGATCTTATATGCAAAGTTGAGAAGACTTATTCCTCTGTAGTTGGCGCAGTTCAGAGGGTGTCCGTTCTTCCGGATCGATGCTGAAGTTCCATTTATCGGGAATACTTTCATCTGGCCAGATTTTACAGATGAGCTGGTGCATACTTCTTACCAGCTCATCTCCTCCTGTCTTGAAAAGTTCGGCGGTATGGCCGTTGGCTTCAGCAGTTTTGTTGAATTTAAGTTTATATATCGTTATCCTCATTTCGTTCTGATCGGGTTGACGGGAATCTTGACTATCATCGTCACTGTTGAATGGCTCGTTCTGCCTGATAGCGAAGTATTGGACATCGTCGTCGCTTAGCGGTCTGCGGAAGTGTTCCTTCCATATCGTCAGCACCGACTGCGATTCTTTTACTATGTTGCCATTTTCGTCCCTACAGGCTTCTTTTCTGGCTTTGAAATTCTGGCATGTTCGTTTTACCTTTGGTAAAGTTTTCGAACATCATTCCTGCAATAAGGTCTCTCAATCTCCTCGATCGAGCGCTTCTCATGCTTCTTTTTCTTCTTCCTGAGAAACCGATGTTCATCTTTTGTCCTCCGCTCGTAGAACTCGCGAGCAGCTCTGGTCTTTCTATGAAGCGCCGGATTGTACGCCTCTTGTTTTGCTGCATGAACTTGCCGGCATTCCTCATCAAACAAGGGTTTTCATTGTGGTGACCGAGAGAAACCCACTACATCAGAGGAGACATCTCTGATGGCTTGTTGGCAACGCTGCCACTGTTCTTGCGCATTTGCCGCTGGCAGCGTAGGTCTTAGATTGAGATTAGAGGAGACTCGATCGGCAAAGGCTTTGGCGGTCTCTTGTGATTTCAGCTGTCCGACGTCAAACTTCCTCACAGTATTTTGTCGATTTCGCTCCGTTCTGGATATCCGCATCCGTACCTTGACTACAACTAGGTAGTGATCCGAGTCCACGCTGGCTAATCGGAAAGTCCGGACTGAATACTGGAAGAGTGCCTTGTGTTGATCGCAATGTGATCGATTTGTTTCAATCAAAAGAGAGTCCCCTTGTGAATATCAAGACGTGGGAATCGCGTACTAGCTACGACAACATTTTGCCCCTCCGCAAAGTCGACTAGCCTGAATCCGTTGTCGAATGTGGTGTCGTGCAGGTTGTGCTTTCCGACTATGCTACTTCAGACGTTACTCTTCCTAGCTTTGCGTTAAAATCACCTAAAACAATGTTAACGTCGTGCCAAGGGCACTTTTTAATTTTTTAATTCTTTTAATTCTTTAATTCTTTATTCCCAATTCACAAACTTAAATATACTTAAGCTGATCATACACAAATTCATTTAACAATATTATAAAAGGGAATAGTTAGTGACATTCTTATTAAGAATAAAAATAGTGATGATGTCACTTCAAAAAACATATAATAATTCATTATTGTGGGGTGAACAGTATTTAGTTTACTTAGACTATTACAAAGAAGTTAATTGAAAATAAAAATAAAAATATAAGCAAGGCAAACAACAAATTAAGAAAAGTGCTAAATATAGCTAATGATAAGTATGTGATGTTTGTTATTAAATAATGATGCCCAACAAAACTTCAATTTCATCATGATCTGAATCTAGAAGCCATAATTTCACTTTTTTTTAAAACGCAAACAACGTTCTAATAACTCGTATTCCTACAGGGAGCGTATTAAAAAATCTCCGAGACGCAATACAATAAAAATTTCTAAAATGAGAAGTGTGATAAGCAGGAATGTTCACAGTGAAATCAGAATTACTCCGTAAGTTATGGATATCAAAGATTGGACTCTGCAAATAGCCACCTCTCATAAAAAAAACTTTTGAGACTTTGAAATAATACAAATGCCTAACTGGCAGAATTTTTAACAATCGAAATAGCTCCATAGAATGGGCCAAACGGTTAGCATTACAAATTTTTCTAATAGCACATTTTTGCAAAACAGACAAAGGCTGGATTTTTGACCGGTAAGCACCTCCCCAGCATGTTATTCCATACTGGAATTTTGAGTGGAATGTCCCAAAATAGACCATTTTTAATGTATTATTGCTGCAATATTTTCTGAGGCGATAAAGACTACGAATGGATGACCGCAGATATTGCTTCAATAATAAAATGTGATCGGACCAGCTTAGCTTCTGGTCGATTGTGATACCTAAGTATTTAAACTGCTTAACTATTTCAATTTTAAAACATTTAGCATTACAGGATATACTCTTATCGAACACAGTTTTAAAACCCTGAACAGTACATGTACAATAAAATAAGTTATGTCGTAAACAATTAAGTGCATAAAAACAAATTTCCAAATCAGGAGACTCCTGTGCCTTAAGGCTGAAAAACATTATTTTGGTTTTGTCACTAACAACAAGTCTATGTTCCGCAAACCATATTCTCAGCAAATGAACATCTTGATTTAAATTAGCAACTAAATCTAGAGGGCTGGCTGAAGCATAGGCTAAACCAAGATCATCCGCAAATGCCGTAACTTTACCAGCAAATAGTTGCCCAAATAGAGAGTTGATATAAATCAAGAACAAAATAGGACCAAGGACAGATCCTTGGGGTACACCTATATTAATAGTCTTAGAATTACTAATATAACTCCCAACTTTCACTCTCTGTGTCCTGTCTTTTAGATAAGACGCAAACCAATTATACTTGGAACCCCGGAATCCTGCAGAATACAATTTGTTCAATAGAATCATCTGGTTAACCATATCAAAAGCCTTTGTTATGTCAACGAAAAGGCCGGCACAAAATTTCTTCTCATTCAGTCCTTTGTTTACAAAAGTGCAAAAAGCCAGAAGAGCATCTTCCATGGAAAGTCCTTCCCTAAAGCCAAACTGCAAAGGACTGAAAAAATGTACTCTTTTAAGATATGCCAAGACCATTTTCTTTACGGCTTTTTCAAAAGTTTTTGAAATCGAGGACAACAGAGAAATCGGCCTGTAGTTGTTTTTAAGTTTTTTATTTCCGTTTTTAAAGAGAGGTATTATGTGAGCACATTTAAGTTTATCAGGAAAAATTCCAGCTACAATACTTAAATTAAAAAGATGTGCCAAAATGTCAACGATATTTAACCCTGCAGTCGTCGCGCACCCAAAAGTCACACCAGTCGTCGCGCGGATTACATATGTAATCCATTTTAAAATTAAAGTAAAACCCGTATGCTTTAATTTTTTCAAATTTATTTTGCTGCAAAATGCAATTACATATTACTTAAAGATAAAAAACATAAATTATTACTTCATAATACAAAAAAAAAAAAAAAATAAATTAAAAAAATAAAAATTTCGGATTTCTTGTAGAAAAAAAGGAACTGTAGTTTCAAATTCAGGTCTGTTCTTAAATAAACTAAAAATCTATAAACTAATTACTTGTTTCCAAGCATGATGAACATATGTACTTGGAATGGTCAGGACAAACGAATTTTTGACATGCGGTACATGATCGGCGAGTGCTTTTATTGCGTGCTCTTCCGCATTCATAGCGGCGACCCAAAGAACTACTTCGTGGTGATGCTGAGCTTGACGGCAGAATATTTGCTTGAGGAATGTCTAGAAAGTCTTTTATCTTGAATGCTAGAGCCTTAGGCAATGATTTCTGTTGTATTCGACGGTGAGCAAGTGGTTTCATCCATGCTAGGGAAAGGGAAATGAGAAATTCCCGGCGAATAATATTTTCAAAGTTTTTGTTCGCTGAATATATGCATAGAGCATTTAGAGCACTTAGATTGAGTAAATCATGAAACACAGTTACAGGCCATCGTCTTGAATTCCTAGACACGTCGTAGAGCGAACACATTTTGTCCACCAGATCCACGCCGTTTTTTGTGCGGTTGTAATACGTGATCATTTCAGACTTTCGTTTCTCTCCTGCGCTGTCATCTATTACCGCTTCGTTATGCATCGTGGACAAAATAAGCACCACTTTATTTGGTTTTGCCATATAGGATATCAGTGTACACGGGCTGTGAAAACCAAATTTTGAACTGTACAAAGGATGTCCTCTGGCTACTCGAAACTCTTTTGGAACTTCTCTTTTATCTCTCCTTACGGTAGCAACCATCGTTGTTTGGTTTTCGAAAAGCTCTTTGGCAACATTGAGTGATGAAAACCAATTATCCATAGTGATGTTTAGGTTCTTACCCAAAATAGGACGTGTTAGTCTCTTCACTACTTCAGAACGTTCATTACTTTGGTTGAAAGGTCCTTCAGGCTGTTTGCCTGGATAAATCTCCAAATTGTATGTATATGGATAGTTTTTTTTTTTTTTTTTTTTTGGATTGCGCCAGGGATGTGTAATCTTCATAGATACTAATAGCCCGAGTGCTACTAGCATGCACGATTCGCAAACCTGAGTAATCGATTTCAGGAATACGCCTACGTACTAAACACACACCCTACACACTTCAACCACTCTCCCCGCGGGACTGCCGTTAGGTATTACTTCGCGGGGCTGGTTAGCAATTTATGCTATGCTTCTTCTGTCAGCTTCTTCCGCTGCTTCAGCTGCTCTTCTTAGCTCTTCTATTCTCCGCAGCTCTTTTTGTAGAGTTGTTACGAAGGAACATATTGCCATCCAATTCTCTTCCGACTGTAACATATGGTCGAGGAGTAGTGACGGACTTGGCAGAGTAATTCTCCATGCCGTGAAACGTGTGCAGTAAAACACTGCGTGCTCCGTATCTTCATCTTCACCTGGGCATTCCGGGCAGGATGGTGAGTTGTCATGTCCAAAACGGTGTAGATATTTGCGGTAGCCACCGTGGCCAGACAGGAACTGCGTTAGATGATAGTTGCAGTCTCCATGCTTTCGACTTATCCAGTCTTGGATTGTCGGTATAAGTTTACATGTCCATCTGCCTTTTGTTGTATTAGCCCAACGAGCTTGCCACATAGCTGCTGACGCTGCCCTTTCTTCGATTTTTATCACCTTGATACCAGTGGCGTCGTGATGACTCAATGCTCTTCTGTTATATATCCTCAGCATTTCATCTGCGAGAATATCGATGGGGATCATTCCAGCTATGACAAATGCAGCTTCGTCAGAGATGGTTCGAAAGCCGCTGATTGTCCGTAGCGCACAGAGTCTGTATGATGACGATAGTCTCCTTTTGGTCTCCTTCGTCCTCAGTGCCTCCGCCCAGACTGGGGCGGCATACAACAGAACTGAGGTGATAACTCTAGAGAGTAGAATCCTTCTAGCGTATCCAGGTCCACCGATGTTAGGCATGATACGCGAGAGAGCTCCCTGCATATGCGATGCTTTTTTGGCAACAAAATCAACATGCGTTTTAAACCGTAGCTTGTTGTCCAGCATTACTCCAAGGTATTTAACCGCCTCCTTCGACCTGATGGTTTGGTTACCAACCTGAAAGTTGGCAAATTCGACGGTTTTCCGGCTGGTTATAAGAACAGCTTCTGTCTTATGGTCAGCTAGTTCTAGTCCGGCGGATATTAGCCAATCTTTTATCCGGGCTATTGCTTCATTTGTAGCTGATTCTACTGCATGGATCGGTTTAGCTACTGTCACGACTGCAATGTCGTCGGCGAATCCAATTATCGTTACTCCCCCAGGTAGCGTTAATCGTAGGACTCCGTCGTACATGATGTTCCACAATAGTGGCTCTAAAACCGATCCCTGTGGAACTCCCGCAGTTACGTCGTAGTATTTTACCCCATCATCGGTGTTGTACCTCAGCTTCCTGTTGTTGAAGTAGTTCGTCACTATCCGTAGCAGGTAATATGGCGTATCCATCCTGGCATCAACATATTGTTGAGAATTCGTGATGAACAAATCTAAGATTTCCCGTATTGGGGCCAATTTGTCAATTTTAGCACGAACACTGCGGTCACGAATATCATCGAAGCGTAAATGTCTGAGCAGAAATTCGAATCGTTGTGAGGACATCGTCAAGTAAATTGCCTCAACACCAGTATGATTTTTGTGATCAAAAATCTGATCGCAGCTTGTTCTTCCTAATTTCAAAGCACCAGCCATATAGAGGATACCGAAAAATGCCTTCAGTTCGACATCATCCGTCAATTTAGCATCCCTTACTCTTCCGTATTTATCTATGGCATTCTCTATTTTTATATTAGTATATTTGACAATGAGATCAATCATGGTAACATCTAGGTATAGAGATAAACAGTCTTCAATTGTCGTTTTCTGTCTAGCCACTCCTTTGGGTCCAGGAGGCACAAAAACTATATTGCGTCTTTGAGTCCTTCCTCTATATGGTGGTATAGTCTTTGACCAGCGAGTATTATCCACACCAACATAAAATGCATTGCCTCTCCTTTGTCCTGATTCCTCGTCGTCGGTAATTTCCTCGTCCGTCATTTCATCCTCCTGCTCAGATTCAGTTTCATGGTTTGGTTCCTCAAGAATATCTTCTTCATCATTCGAGGTTGAATCATCGTTGTCAAAATCTCGTCTATTTACATTGCCTTCGTTGAGCCAAGCACTGATCTGATCATCCCGTATTTGATCCATGATGTTCCTAAAAAACCATATTTATATAAAATATACACACAGAATGTAAATTTATGTCATCTAAATTAATACTCAAGTACCTTACTTCATAAAAAACATATACATGAGCAATGACATTATGTAATAACTCGAAATTATGAAAAAACAAAAAAAAAACAGTTTGACAAAAATACTTACATCAGTCGTCGCGCGGATTACAATAGTATTCCACTTAATTTCACAACGCTCTCGTAACACAACCGCACACGACCGGGACTCGCGATTCACTGAGCGCACGCCCAAACTATTTAACTGTAAGTACTAAAAGAGACAAAAAATAATCACCACTAGTTTTCCGGGAATTCTCAATTTTGCATTGGTGGATTACAATAGTAATCCGCGCGACGACTGCAGGGTTAAGGCGATACATTTAAGAGTTCTGTTTGAAATCTCATCGCTACCACAAGAGCTCGAGTTGTTGAGTGAATTAATGATACTTAAAAGCTCCAATCCTGTAATATCCTCAAAAAATAAACTACTCGTATATCTACTTGAGATACTTTTCGTTAAACCAGATCCGGTGCAACGGTAACAGGATGTCGGAGGAGCACTTGGAAAAGACGATTGACCAACTGAGGCAAAAAAGTCATTAAATTCGTTAGCGATTGCAACAGGATTTACAATTTCAGTACTTCCGCTACTCAGTACGATAGGGTTAATGCTATTTATCACCTTCCATTCTTTTCTAGGATTTCCTAATGTAGTTCTTACTTTAGTATAATAGTATCTATCTCGACACAACCGAATTTCCTTGTTGATGTCATGACACATTCTTTTATAGCGATTTTTTAAAATAGTGTTCAGCGGATGCTTGCAGCACTTTCTACCCAGTTTATTTCTAATTTTAATTTTTTTGAGGATAAAGCGGTCTATCCAAGGCTTTAGTCTTATTTCTCACCGCTCATACGTGTTGTCCAAGAGCTTGTAGAAGTCATCCTTTGTCGCGTCGTCAATCTTCTCGTGAGGGGTGTGAGCGCATATTAAGCTAATGTTGGGGAATTTAGCCTTGATACGGATAGTCATGAGGCGCTCGTGCATGTGTCGGAAACTGAACACTTCTTGCCTAAGTCCACCTCTAATAAAAAATCCGCACCCGAATAGACGCTGTCCTTGTTGTCTGTAGCAATCGCCGTAGTATATGTCGCTGTTCTTCATCTTCGTTTTGCCCGGTCTATACCATCGCACTTCTTGGATGGTGATAATGTCTGCATTGAATTGGGGTCGCATTGAGTATTAAACCAGATTTGAAAAGGCCCTTTTAAAGTTTAAGTTGCATTTTTTGATGCGCATGCTTCCTTTAGGAGATTTTGATCTCTTCTGCGTACAGACACGTTCATAATTATTTTCTGCTTCTTTGTAGTATATATTTAAAGATTGACCATTAATTCAGTTGAGGATAGCAAGCATTTTTTCTAAAGTTCATTGCATTCTAAGTCGTACGATGATTGTTTTGCTTGGATTAATTCTCCTGGAGTCTTTATTGCTGTTACGATGTCCCCAACTGACAGATGTGCTTGTCTACTTTTCAACACTTCCATCTCGCGGTCTTGTTTTTTCTGGAATTCAGCGTTTGGCGGGATCCATTTAAGTTTTCGTGGTAGCTTTGCAGATTCTGTAGTGTCTGTTGAACTTTTAGGGCGACTAAAAGTGACACATGATCGGAATAATGTTTGCATAGAATTCCGAATGATTCGCATTGGTATATAAGTTCTTCATTATGTAGACGGTAGTCGCTCAGAGAAGAAGATGGTCCTCGTAGATTACTGAGATTACCAATAAGGTCACCAGGGCATCTTCCATTTGCAATGATGTAAATAAAGGAGTAGAACATTTCAATGATTTTTGTCCCTTTTGTGTCACTAGTCTTATCTTTGGATTTTCTATTCTCTTGCCACATTGGGGGACTACGTTTCTTAAAAAACAGTTGAGAAGGAAATCATTTCGTTTTTTGTAATCAGTGTTCCAGTCGGTGGGCGCCGTGGCGTAAGTGGTTAGTGTGTCGGATCACTACGCATGAAGTTCCAAGTTCGAATCCCAGAAAATACCAAAAAGTTTTTTCACAGTCCCACCTCTCGCGAGCGTCTGACAAACATCCAAGAGTATTGTTGTCACGAAAAGGCTTCTCAAATTGCCGTTCAGATTCGGCATTAAGCTGTAGGTCCCTTCCATTCGTGTGAAAAATATAACGCACACAACATGAGTGGTTGCGAGAAGCTAGGCCCTGGCACTTTAAAGAGCTGTTGCGCCAAATATTTGTTTTGTTTTGTTTGTTTGTTCCAGTTGTTGCAATTGACGTACTCGTAGATTGGGATTATAGAAACAAACTCACACTTGAAGACCAGCATATGTCGTAAGTATCATACTTCAGCCATTATGCAGATAAACGGTAGATCTAGAGGAGGATGTTTAATTTATTTACGTCTATTAAGAACAGTACTCTACTATGTTTGACTGATAGTCACGACATTTTTCGGCTGTCCTTGTCTTGACTGTATTAGACTATATTAAAGACTACAAAGGTAGCTATGTACAGCCTTTGGGGAAGGTTGCTTGCATCAATCCACTGGGCATATTTCAAGAAATTCCGCTTGAAAACCACGTGCCATTCCTTCTTTTTGAAGTGATTCTGAGTAGACACCACCTTCTATATCTATTTCGTTTCCATTATTAGACATTTTGTTTTCAGCTACCGTTATACTAAAGGTAAACCTATAATCCGACATGCATTGATGGTAATTTAAGGAAAGGACTTAGTAAATAAGATGCAAACTTAGAATTTATGATGACTAGGTCACGTAGAATGACCACCAATGGTTTGACATGAAGAGTCCTCGAATCACCTGTGGAGACTACACGGAAGAGGCAGATATCGTCTTCGATAATATAAACAGGATGAGGGTAGTTTTAGCCATCTAAGTCCTCAACGAAGATTGTGATCTTACAATCACTGATCACATTTTTACTCCCAGTCTTTCCTATTTCCTATTCTATAGGGCAAATTCTTCCTGTCTGAGGACTCATTTCACTGCAGATCCCTTAATGAACAGGCCTCTGTGTAGTAAATGGAGAGCCATATCGATTTTTGCTTGTGGTGCACCCCATATTGGCTCTTGTCTCATTACGAAAATCTCAGACATCCTTCTGATTCAATCAAATGGAATTATACTACTTCACTTTTTCATAAAATCCTCTCAAGTTTTTGGTGAAAACCTCCTTAAACTTTTAAAGACCAAATAATAGAATGAGGATGAAGAGTGTATTGCAAAGCAAGTCACGTTACACAATTGCCCATCTAATGCTTTCTTGTTGTCCACTTCAGCGTGCCTAATAATTGGTTTCTCTGGCCACTTAGTTTCGATATTTTTTTTTTTTTCTTCTTTTTTATTTCCGATTATTTATTGAATTTGCTTATAATTTCCTTTTACAGTAGCTACACCTTGCGTGGGAATAGTGTATACGCATCATTATTTGCAAAACAACTTATAGAAGTGCCCAAGGGGCTTATTTATTTTTCGATGGAAAAGACCAAAAGTCAGTTGAAAAGTTATTAAACAAAAAAAAAAAAAGAAAACTTACTCACGCTTTAAACTGAACTCGTGGTGCGTGCGACTTGTGTATAATAACTTTTTATGGTATATAACAACCCCTATATCTGTTTGTTAATTTTCCACAGAAAACACACAGCATATAGCCACAGTGTTTCCGGTTATCCTGGTAAGGGCAATTTGATAATATAATAGTATTCTTTTACGGAATGGCTGCCAAGAACCTAGTTGCTTTGCGAAAAAACGTGATTGTGCAACCACAAGTACCTAGAAGCGACACATTTATAGTGCTATTCACCCCAAGTGACACGTTTACATAGTAAAATTTATTATTTCGAATAATTATATATTTCCCTGAGTGGTATTACTCTTTTTTTTGATTTATAGAATCTTAATCCTACTTGTAGCGGCCAATAGTGACTCGTAAGTGTTTACATTTTTCGATGAGCTTCCGATGCCGCACACAATAACAATTTCGATAAAAATTTCAAAGTCTATGCAATAATAAAGCAATCGTTGGGGCGACACCTACATACGTATGTATATATGGGGGATACGTACGTATCAATTAATATTCTATTTATGGATGGTTTACTATAAGGTAGCAGTTTATTTTGTAGTAAAAGACGGTACTTAGGATGAATCCATAAGGATGGGCTGTTGTTTGGAAAATTCGATTTCTAATTTAATTTATGAATTGTTTTACAAGTCATGCCATAAATGCAAGTTTTTAGGGCAGGTTATTCCACTAGGCGTTTGAAAAGATTAAGGCTCACTTGTGGTGTAATTTAATCGCACCAAGAATATACATGTAAGAAACAGGCCAACTTCTCGTCAAGACGATGTGTTTTATTATCTGAAAAGAAAAAATAGAAAATAAAAAAAACCGAAATGTAGGACTTATGCTATGTTCATTGCTTGCACATGTAATCGGGAAGCATGGAGTAGGCAACCGCAATGACAAGAGCGAAAGGTTTGTAGATTTCTGCCAACCGCCTTGTGATAGGTGACACCATGTTTGAGTACAAGACCTACCACAAAGGCAGCTGGGTTTCCAACGACAGGCAAGCAACCTCCAATCAAATTCACCATTTTGCCATCAGCCACTGAGTTCTTCAGACTATGTCAATATCATCGACGTAAGTGGGTAGTTGTACAGACTTGTAAGAGATTGTACCTCCGATGTTGACTTTTGAGTTGTACAGTTCTTTCAGTTATGTTAAAGGGATCGCATGATAGCGTGTCACCTTGTCTAAGACCTGTCCTGACATCGAACGGTTCGGTGGTGTTTTTTCCGACTTTGATGGAGCAGTGAGAGTTCTCCATGGTTATCCTGCACAAACGGACACACTTGACAGGGATGCCGAGACTCGTCTCTATACAAGCTATCATAGGCAACTTTAAAATCGATGAGGAAGTGATGCGTATCGATTTTATATTCATGGGTTTTTTCCAAAATCGATCGTGGTCAATGGTGAACTTTTTCGGCCTGAAACTGAACTGATATTTTTGGATGACCTCACAACGTTTCTTTCAGGAGGACTAGTGTTTGGTGGAGTTCATATAAAGGTTTTGTTGTACGCGGATGATATTGTCATTCTGGCAGAATCCACAACAATGCTAGAAATGATGATTAACAAGCTACAACAATATTGCAGCTTATGGAATCTCTCAGTGAATACCAATAAATAAAAAATAATGGTGTTTCGAAATGGTACTGGAAGGTATTCAAGGCTGGAAAAATGGACCTGGCAAAATGAAGTACTCGAAGTTGTAAAGGAATATAAGTACCTTGGGGTAATTATTACCCCCCAAATGTCGTTCAAAACACATCTGAGAGAGAAGCTCAAAGAAGCGAAAAGAGCAATGAATTGCAGCTGGAAGGGCATCCTCGGAAAAAAAGACGTACCGCCAAGCACCAAATTCAAAATTTTCGAAGCAACTATGAGATCGATCATGTGCTACGCTGCCCAAGTTTGGGGTATCTCTCAGTACGAGGAAGTAGAAGGTTTGCTTAGATACTTTCTAAAAAAGATTTTCAGATTGCTGGAAAATACTCCGAATTACATGCTGCATCTGGAAACAGGCTTACCTCCTTTATATGTATTTACCTTAAGGTTGCACTTCCTCTACATTCTAAAAGTTATGGAGCTCCCCCGCCATCGCCTTCCCCATATTATCGCAAAACTCCTGATACACCGAAAACAGCAATTTTTCGGCGAATGGTCTAGGCTAAGCAGGGAATACAATCTCCCCATAGATGAAAATAGCACGGAAACATGGAAGCGTACCCTACAGGAGCTGTTGATGAATATTGAAGGTTCCACACGAGCGGCATTCAGAGTGAAAGCGCAGCATAGCGAGACGAGAATCACTTATCGTTTACTCGATCATGATCTGGGGGATAGAAATTATTTCCACGATCGCAACAGCCTAAATACAATTTCCACCATCTTCAAGGCCAGAGGCGAACTTCTTCGACTAAACTTTATGCCCTACGTAAGCGATGGGAATGAGGAAAGCACTATATGCAACCTTGGTGCGAAAGAAGACGTTCTCCACTTTATTGGAATATGTCCCGTATTAAAGTAGATTAGGCGAGTCTACTTGGGTAAAAATACACTTGCAGAAAATGAAGTAATCGCGCAATTAAATGGTCAAGACTGGAATCTGTTAGCCAACTATATCAGATCTGCATCAAAATATCGTCAACAAATAATAAACGAAGCTTTTTAGATATATTCGTAAAACCAAAACCAAAACTGTATTTCTTATTTTATTGGAAAATTTGTTTTTAATTATAAATATGAATTAGAATTCTCTCTTTTTTTCGGCTGACGGCAATTGCCAATGTCATTTACTGTGAATTATTGTAACAGACCAAACTTTTGTTAAATAAAAATCACAAATTACTACTACTACTACTACTACTAACTGAACTGATAATGACCTATCAGGTTGTCGACGATCGGTTTTAAGCGTTCACGTACGAGTAGTATGGCAGACAGACCTTAGTTGTTCCAGATAGTGCTTTACTGTTGAATTGCCTCACAAACCCAAAAAACAGCGATTGGCAAGAGACATTCTTCGCTTGATTTCTGCGCTGATATTGTTTTCACAGTTTATAGCAGAGCCATGGTAGACAAAGTCCCTTACTACCTCGAAGTTAAAGCTGCCTACTGCGACGCTCTGTCTTATTAGTCTCTTTTTGTTGAGAGCATATATTTGGTTTTGCCCTCGTTTATCGCTTAACCCATTTTGGCCGCTTCCGCCTTAATGCTTGCAAACGCACCGGTGACAGCCCGCTGAGTTTTTCCGATAATGTCTATGTCATCGGCGTATGCAAGCAGTTGTACATACTTGTGATAGATTGTGCCTCCGGTGTTGGCTTGTGAGTTCCGCACAATCCGTTCAAGTACAATATTAAAGAAGTCACATGACAGCGCGTCACCTTGTCTAAAACCTTTTTTGACATCAAAGGTCTCGGTGAGGTCATTACCGACCTTGATGGAGCAGCGAGCATTCTCCATCGTCAGCCTGCACAGACGGACAAGTTTGGCAGGGATGTCAAAACTAGACATGGCTCTATAAATCTCTTCTCTATAGATGCTGTCATAGGCGGCCTTGAAATCGATAAAGAGGTGGTGAGTATCGATTTGGACTTCTTGGGTTTTCTCCAAGATCTGCCGAAGTGTGAAGGTTTGATCGATGGTGGACTTTCCTGGCCTGAAACCGCACTGATAGGGCCCAATCAGGCTGGTGATGTAAGGTTCAGGGGGTTTGCCCGAGTCAGACTCTTCGTCGTTTTTGTAAACTTTCAATGTAATTGAATCAAAACCATAGCAGATCACACCTTTATTTTTCGCCAAAGGAGCAAGGGATTCTTTATTGACCACTATGAAGGCGCATCTATAAAGGCCTTTTTGCTTATCCAGCTTGGCGACCTTTCAATTGTGAGTTGGTAACTCCGGGGATTTCTAAGACGGATGATGTTGAGGATAACATCCACGCGCGAGTTCTCGGTCTACTCGGGATATCTTCCCTCGCAATAACCTCGAGCTTTGCACTTGGCCATACCTCACCCAATTTCATTATGGCCCCCTTGTGCATATCGTACGACCTTTGATCGGCGCAGCGATCAGCTTGACATGGCCTTGATGCCATCCACCGTCGCGGCAAATAGGAGGAGGACCAGGGTACTCCTGCATGATTTCCGCAAAAACTGTGGGGAGTTTAGCCGGTATTATACACTTCTGAATCGCTTCTGTCAACCACCGCCAGCACGATCTTGTCTTTAAGGATCTCGCTGTGGGACTTAGATATGGTGTTGGTGGGCTTGGAGGAAGTGCTGATGTTATGTACCTTGACCCTTTTGGAATCTGAAACGGGTCCTTCCAACGATCTATTTCGCTTCGACGTTAAGTCTCCGCTAGTCCCACCTGCTTCGTTGCCGGCGATTTTGATGACCCATTCCATCATGGCTTTAATTTTTTCCAGTCTCTCGCACTCCGGAACATTTCCAAAGTGCTGAAGAATCCTACTGGCTTTACGGCGATCTTTATACGCTTGTTTTGAGGTAGCGATATGCCGCAAGCTTGCGCTACTACTCGGTCCCGACGTATCCCTAATGGATTTTGGGGTGGTATTCTTACCTTTGGGCTGCTCGCGGCTTTTGGAGGTAGTTGGACCATGTGAAGCCACAATCCTCTTACCAACCAGCACTTCAGGAGTTGTTACAGCTTGGTCGCCGTACTACCGCCCGGTTTTAAAAGAGTACCGGTCTCAGGTTTTATTTGTTTTGTTTGTTTTTTTGTTTTTAATGAATTCATAATTGTGTTCCCACGAGACGCGGAGAAGGGAATGTCCGTCTGTACAGAGATCCGCAGTATACAGATAAGGCCGGTTAATTCGGATGTCGCCAGGTTTCCGAATACTCCCTTCGCGACTGAGCTATTTTTGGGATGGGCTCCCAGCCAGGTTGATCGGCACGGGTCGTATGACACCTTGATCTAGCCCACCCGAGGAAAGAGAGGGGAAAGGATAGGATATGAGAGGAAGGAATGGTGTCGACTGCAGCTTAGCTTCAAATCTCATTTGGGGAAGACTACTACCCGATAATCTTTGACCTTTACTAGGCTCTTACACCAGGACGAGGTGTGCAGTCACGTAAGGGAAGACGGACCAAATATAATTTTATTTCTTTCATAATTTCTTACAATTTCTTATTTTAACATTGGGTATTTAACCAAAGAAAAAGAAAAGAAAAACATTTATCTTTTCGATTATAAAAGCATTTCATGTAAAGTTTTTTCTGTTACTTCAAAACTAGGCTTCAAGAATTTACATAATATACTTATGTTACATTTATTTAAAATAAAAGACATTCATATTCATATTCATATACATTCGCAAAATTGCTTAATCTTTGGAATTCTATAGAGAGTCAGATTCGTAAAAACAAAAAATTGTAAATTATGTAGAAATAATAGGTATCATTCTTTAGTCGCTAAGTGTGACTATAGGCCGTTTGTTTATTTAATTCATAAATAAGTTTAAGGTTGTGTGGTATTTTTAAGAATTGACTAGCTAATAATTTTATAATAATTTTTTTATTTTGTTTGTATATGAACTTTTACACCTTTAAGAAACATTTACTAATAAATTCTTGACAATTGAGTTATCCATCGTACAAAGCCACTTCTTAACTTTATCTAAAAATAAATTCTTTTCTCTTAAAACTCTTACTTTGTATGGCAACTTATTGTAAAGCCTAGGTGCTGCGACTGTAAAAAAGTTTCTGAAATGTGTTGTATCTGCAACCGGTACGTTTAGCATCATCATTCAATTTGTCCTTAAACCATATAAATTGAAGCAACGGAGAGTCGTGCTGTATCCACATCGCAAAAAGAATACTTTCAGCACCTTATAGAAAAAAAAGCAAATATTTGGCGCAACAGCTCTTTAAGGTGCCAGCGCCTAGCTTCTCGCAACCACTTATGTTGTGTGCGTTATATTTTTCACACGAATGGAAGGGACCTACAGCTTAATGCCGAGTCCGAACGGCGATTTGAGAAGCTTTTTCGTGACAACAATATTCTCGGATGTTTGTCAGACGTTCGCGAGAGGTGGGACCGTTAAAAAGCTTTTTGGTGCTTTCTGGGATTCGAACTTGAAACCTCATGCGTAGTGATCCGACACACTAACCACTTACGCCACGGCGCCCACCTTATTGAAGTAGAGATGTTTTAACGGAAAATTGCGAAGGTTATAAAACGAAAGCCAACTTCTTGATAATCTATTTTTTCTAGCTATGATACGGACAATATGCTTTTGAGCTATCACGAGATGCTTAAGTGTGTTAAAGTACGTCCCTCCCCAACTTGCTATACCATATTGAATCTTTGAATTTACAAGCCCATAGTAAATCATTGTAAGTAACTTACTTGAACAATACGGCCTAAGATTATACATTTGGCGAGTTGTAACTATCATGTACTTTTTTAATTCAGTTGTGTGTATCTTCCAATTGAGATGTCTATCAATGAAGACCCCAATGTATTTAAACTGGTCTCCAGATTCAATTTTAAAACTATTTTTACTGCATAAAATCTGACTGCAATAGTTATTTTTCCCACAAATGTGATTGGATAAATACATTTTTGCACATTCATCAGAGTGAAAAACTGTGTTGCAATCAACATGTTCATTGTGTGTTAGATTACAAATCATGAGCTTTGTTTTTTCGCTTATAATAAGCTCGTGTTTTGCAAACCATTGTCTTAACAACTGCAGGTCCTCTTCAAGCCTTACAGCCGATTCGAACAAGAAGTTTGTTATGAAAGTAAACGCCATGTCGTCAGCAAAAGCAGTAATTTTTCTGTTAAACTTTTGCTTGAAAATGGAGTTAATATTAATTAAGAAGAGAATGGGACTTAAGACAGAACCTTGTGGTACATCGATGCTTATTTCAAGCTCCGTTGGATAAGACTTGAACCAATTATAGGTTGAATCTCTGAAACCAGCTTTGTAGAGTTTGTCTAAGAGAATTGAATTTGATTGACCATGTCAAAAGCTTTTGTCATGTCAATAAATAAAGTCATAAAATGTTTTCGGTTATCAAAACCTTCATTTATTTCACTGCATAACTTCAAAATGGCATCCTCAGTGGATTTTCTCTCACGAAAACCAAACTGTTTGTTACTAAAAAAATTAAATTTATTCAAAAAGGATAATATACGATCCTTCATGCATTTTTCAAAAAGCTTAGAGAACGTCGGTAGTAGGGAAGATAGAAAATTTCAACAGGCTTAGGAGAATATGACTGCAAATTTCTTCTGGAATATCTCAAGTAACAATTTTGCTTCCTTCCAGTCGGTTTCGAAATTTCCAATTGAGCGATTCTCTCTGCTGTACAACTTCAATATTTTGGTATTCTTTGAACGTATCTTAAGCTTCTGGTGATCGCTCATCTACTATTTTCACAGTCAATAGGCCACTTAGAGAACACGCCTCAAAATAGCTAATGAAGTCGGTTCGGTTATTGAGTGGTAAGCTGTCGGCTCAAGTACATACAAAGAAAAAAAAAAATATAAATATTTGGCGCAACAGCTCTTTAAAGTGCCAGGGCCTAGCTTCTCTTCTTCTTCAAGTACCTGCCAACCATTACTAACCAATTTTTCTAGTACAAATTAAACAATTCATTCTCGTACGAAACAATTACTAGAAATCGAAACCGAATGCATGCAAAAATCAGGCCAACATCTCACTGAACAGTGCCGACACCGCCCTTGGACTAAGTCTGTACTCAAACCTAATAGCAGTTCAGTTTCCAACTACTACACCAAAATGACTCTCTTTTCTACATCCTTTTTTCATTTTTATGGAGAAATTGCATTGAAAGTAGTTTAACTTTTACCCGTAAAGTAATGTTAAAAGCAAAGACCTTGATGTTGATAATGCAGAGATCGGCGTTATTCGTAGAGGCTCACATAGCTTGGCCTTACTCATGCGCTAAATGGCTTAGTTCTCCGGTAGGCTTGCAACATTGGGGAACACTCGTACCACTTTCATCTTTCTCAAGATTAGTTCTGATAGACGATGTTTTGAGCTAAAAGCACACCCACTTGAAGCTCTGATCACTCGACACCACTATGCAAGTAACTCCGGCAGTTTACTGGACATCAACCTGGACAAAGTTTTGGAGAACGTAGTGAGAAATAGACTAATGGAAAACAAAATCCAATGCCGTTGTTACTACTTCAAGCTAGCAGGGCGTTGGCTGAAGTTGACTGCACTGTTCGTGATTGGGTCGGCTGCGAAATTGACTGAAGCGATTTGCTTAATTTCTCCATATGGCCCCATTAGTATATCAGCTGCAACAAGTTTCCGCAGTTAAGTCCAGTTCCATTTGGCTCCATTATGTTAGCTCATGGGGTAATTAATGCTTTTCAATAGCTTCTGCGTCAGGTCTTGAGCAATGCGTAACGCTCGAGACTACGTGGACACTTCACAGTGACTGTGTTGTATATCTACTCCTCCCTTATGCCATTAATGTACGGTCTCTTCAAGGAACTCCATTACCTTCTCTGAAGGTGCCGTTGTAGTCAATTGTTGCAACGAAATTGCAAATCTGTTTAAGACCCGCTGAGGCACAAATATAAAGGCAAAGCAAACTATTTCATGCGACAGCAGCGTTTTCAGAAGAGTGCTGCTCAATAATTTTGGCTTCAAAATTGGTAACACTTTCCAATTGTATCGCATAAAACTTAACTAATCAAAATCAAATATGAATCCAGCATCGGGTACCTTAAATAAATTGAAATTGTGCTTCCCTAGTTTACAAACGTCAACAATATCTTCCTATCTGGTGTACTATTTGTAGGCATAGCTATATAATCAGTGACGATATCTTTTTTCTCCTCACATCGCTGCCTATGGGAATGCCCTTGGCATTGATTTACCCTATCTGTGACATGTATTGGTTTCCTTTCTTTTTCATCGTTTGAGTGAATTACCATCCACTCCATATGAATGACACATTCAATAATCGGATTCTACGAACGATTAAATATTTCTAAACAACAATACAAAAATCCCACGCAATATACCTTTATCCATGAACTCAAATACTCGTATACTCGTATATGTGTAGATAAAGTCCCTGAATAACCCACCCCCCAATTAAGGTAAATTGAATCAACCCCAAGTCCGAAATTCCATAGAAAAGAAAAACGAAGGCCATCCTGCCTCCACCCACTATCTCGCCAATTTAACAGTCGCCAAGCAGCACCTCGGATTAGCGTCTTTTACTCGCTATTAATATCCAAAGCCTTACACGGAAGCCAATTAATATCCTGACTTGGAAAGTGTATTCGCTCTTTCGCAGACAAAAGGATTTAATTGGATTTCCATGGCCATTAGGATGTGCACTTAGCCACGCAGTGCAAACGCATCAAAGAGGCCAAAAGCAAACCCTTCGAACAGGAAATTGGACACCGACACCGACTAAATGCTCTAATCCAAAAGGCAACCAGGAAAGGAACTAGCAGTTGTCCTTGCATATGGAACTGGTCATGTTTGTTCACCACACAAAAACAAAAGGGTTGTTGTTTACCTACTTAGTTGTGACGATGTTTGCTTTTTTTTACGCGCACTTTACTAAAAGATACCCCCTCGCACACACAACCTTATGTGGTGTCACCCCCCACGAAAGTCGTTGATTGTTTTGCAAATATTTGCATGCGGCCTTATCAGGGCACTTGATCGGAGCACCAGCAGCTCGCCGCAATCTATTTGATTTCGGTTAAACAAGTAAATAAAAAAAAAAAAAAGAAGACCCTAACCCATCCATTGGATAGAGTAAAATGATTGGATTGAGATACGAGTGCCTACTACCCTGGGTAATATTGTTCTTCTTTTGTGCTGTTATTGTTCTAATAAGCTCAATTGTTATCAGTGGATGGTGAGTGACATAGAAAACGGAAAATAATGTCATTAGATCATTGTGTTGCCTTCGTCGGTAAGAGAGAAGTGGAAAATAAGAAGGCGTGGATGCATCTGAATTGATTAAAGCAATTTGCAAGGGCAGATGTGATAAGAAACGGAAATAGGTTAGCAACAGCATGAGTAATGCAAGTATTACTACATCATATTGCTCATTGTATTACTTGCATTAAAGGCACTTAGCGGTCTTCTAAGGAAATAGGATCAAAAGCTCAGTAGAATGTTGCAGAGAAAAAACTCTGAATCGAAACAATAAGGAGGTAGTATTGTGATGGGTTTGTCTTACCCTTCAGATGTTTGGAGCCACAATTAAGCAACCCATTTACTTTAACAGAGCTACATACTTAACAGACTTAGACCTAGAAGAAGTATACAGACACTGAGGCAGGCGTGTACGGGCTCAGGACCAGATACCCAGCATCTTTGCAAATTGTCTCCAATATCAACTCAATATCGACAGGAAATATCGCAGGCAAGGCATCGCAATACTGTCAGATAGCCTAGCCGCAATTAATGTACTGGGCTCATACGAAATCAAATCCAGACTGATATGAGAGTGCCTCACTCAGATCAATAGGCTGGGCCAGACTAATAAAGTAACTCTCTACTTGGTCCCAGGATATGTAACAGTGGAGGGGAATGAAGCAGCTGATGCACTAGCAAGAAACGGCTCAGACACCTCTCCTTGAGCTGGAATCTTTTTATGGCATAGGACCACACAAAATACGGGAAGAACTGAGAAAAGAAGAAGAGGGAACAAATGGGTTAAACTGATTTCTTTTTTTGTTTTATGTTTACACACAGTGCGGGAGTTGAAAAGGATATAGAGAGAGAAAAAGAGGAAGATTTTGATGTAGTGGTTTTTGAAGCTCAGTTGTTTATGCTTCAGAAAACTCCGGGGGTGGCGTCCAGATAACTCGGGAGATTTATGTTATTTTTTGTCTTTGCTTCAGATTCACAGTATTTTTTTCGCGATAACCGATGTCATAGGCATTACCTACAACAGAGCGAAACATTTTTTTCAGACATATGACTGATATCCCCCAATTGAGATAGGCGAATGAATTTTAGGGAAAATACATCCACAAAAGAAGCACAGCCTGCCTAAAAGTTAACAAGAACCGATTCTCCATTTTGACAGGCATGCTCAAAGTTCACTGCAGACTCAAGGAGCACTTTGGGAAACTACGAATAGAGTGTACATCGCGCTAACTCCTGAATCATATGACGCTGTTATCTCCATATCGGGATCTATAATACTACACCCTGGGAAACGAGTTCTAAAGTGGAGTTCAAGGGTCTTGGCACATGATTCTATCCAGGAACCATCTGCTTTCTTGATGAATCCTGCGAGTCTCGCTGTGTTTTTGGTGGATTCAATTTCACTGCAAAATATACTCCACGAGACTCTTTTTGCGTAGACCGTCTTTTTCTTGAAGGCCCCCTTACTTTCTTTGTAGCGGTCCCAGTCTTGCGGGATTCCTGGTGCGCTTTGCCAGATTGTAAAGTTTCTTGGCATTAGTGCGCAAGGTTGAGAGCTCACTTGACCACAATGCGGGGTTGAGCTTCCCTTTGCTTTTCCTTAGAGGGCAGGAGCTTTCGAAGTCTACTCTGAGGCTTGAGGTCAACGTCATGACCGCCTGGTTTTGTTTGTCAGGGGCGATGATCGCGAGGAAAGTTAAAGTCATCTTCATACCTAAAGCTGGTAAGCCGACCCACATGAACCCAAAAGATTTCAGGACGATCGATCTGTCTTCATTCGTGTTGAAGACTTTCGAAAGACTAATTAATCTACACATTTGCTCCATATTAAGCCCTAGCGACATGTCCCAAGTACAACATGTCTATACAAAAGGCCGATCAGTCAAAACAGGCCTGAACGAAGTGGAAGCAATGATCAAGCAATCACTGTACCACAAAGAATTCACTTTAGCGACCTTTTTAGACATAGAAAAAGCCTTTAACAATGTAAAAACGGAATCAATAAGACTATCACTAGACCGACTCAGAGTAGATTTCACACTCTTCGACTGAATGAATGGTCAAGTTGAGACATATCAACTCGGAGCTGGACGAAAGCCAAGTAAATGCACTGGCCTCTAGAGGAACCCCGCAAAGGCGGGTCCTATCTCCTCTACTATGGTCTCTAGTCGCAAACAAGATCCTTTTAAAATAAGGACATAGTAGAGTAAAGTTTGTTGCTTATGCAGAAGACATCGTCCTACTTATGTCCGGCAAATTTCTCGATACAATCACCGAACTTCTGCAATTGGCCATGAATACTCTCCATAACTGGGCGAGAAGTTATGTACTGAACGTTAATCCAACGAAAACAGAAGTGGTCCTCTTCACTAACAAAAGAATAATCCCAGCTTTTTGACCCCTATGACTCGGTGACACTCCACTCCACGTCTCGGATAAAGCACGGTATCTTGGGTGCATACTTGACCGCAAATTGAGTTGGAGAGACAACACAAATGAAAGAATAAAGAAAGCGTATTGCGTTCTATGCTTGTAGCAACATTTTTGATAAAAAAAAATAAATGGGGACCCAAACCAGACCTCATCCACTGGATGTACACAGCCATAGTCAGACCCATTCTTACATATGGGTGCATTCTCTGGTGGCCAATAGCAGAGAAAAGCACACATCTCAAAGAGTTGACTAAAATCCAGAGACTTGCCTGCATAGCAACCACTGGCGCCATTAGAACCACCCTACTCATAAGAACCAGCACTTGAAACAATTCTCGCACAGATTCCACTAGACTTATTTGTTAAGAAATCAGCTGCGATGAGTGCTCTGCGCCACCCTGGCCACCGTAGCATCACAAGATGGGCTCACCTAGACGCCACCATAGACTATCTTCCGCTATCCCCCGACTTCAGCCTGAACGTCAAAACAGTCATACTTATGTGCTGTATCCTCTTGTGGGTCCTAGGGCCTCTACTACGTCTACGCGCCATCGTGTATGGTTTCTGGCAATGTGTGTGAGTTCTCCCCAACTTTTCCCTAACTGCTGTGCCTTCTTCTCGACTGTTCTGTGCCATGTTCTCTTCGGACCGCCAGGTGTTCTGCCATCCGGAGTTAGAGGGTTCCATTGCATAGCATGGTTCGCTATGGAAGTGTCACCATTTCGGAACGTGTGACCAATCCACTGCCACTTCCGCCTTTGGATGGTTGTGCCTATTGTTTCTGACCCGTTCTCTTGTAAAGGTGTTCGTTAGAGATGCGATTGGACCAGAAAATCCTAAAGATATTGCGCAGGCACCTATTAACATACGTTTTCAGCTTTCTGGTGATAGTAGTGGTCACTTTCCACGTGCTGCAACCATATAACAGCACGGATTCAACGTTGGAGCAAAACAGTCTTATCTTGGTGATGAAACTGATTGCATTGCTTCGCCATATTTTGGACAACATCCCGAACGCGGACTTTCCTTTGGCGATCCTGTTGGCTATATCCAGTTTGGTTCCATCATCGGTCGAGACAATACTCCCAAACTACTGGAAATCCTCTACTCTCTCTACCGGTTGTCCAGCAATGCATATTTGAGCCGATGAGTTTGTTCCAAGGCTGATAATTTTAGTTTTCGCCGTATTAATTTGCAGCCCGACGACGCCTGCCTCCTTCTTCACATCTGCTGTTATTTGGTGGAGGTCCATAAAACACCTGGGAGTTTTGTCTAAAAAGCCACCAACCACCATCATGAAATTCATAACTTCTTCAGGGTGGTTCAGAAGAGGCCGTTCCATTAACACAGAATTTAGCCATTTTGTTTTTCCTCTCTCTTTTCAGTACTTCAACCAGGAAACTTCACGCCACGGGAGCACAATGGATCCGTTTGTGATCCGAGTGCAGGCTACACCCATTCGTTGCAGCTAACACCTTTAACCTAACCTAACCACTTTGGGAAACTTGGAATAGAAGAGAATGTGTATTGCCGACTCTGTAGGGACTTCGGAATGCGAAGCACAAATCCACTAAAGAAGACTTCACCTAGGTGTCTTTCTTCTATCAGAAACGGATCGACCTTCGCTTGATCTACCTTTGATAACCTGGTTCATCAAAGTAGCTGGACTAGAGGAAGTGCTCTAAATTGAGCATGTCATTGAGTAGAGCTATTAGAGTTTGGGAGTGCAATCCACTTGCACCTCATCAACCATAAAAGTAAATAAATATTTGGCGCAACCGCTCTTTAAGTAAGTGCCAGGGCCTAGCTTCTCGCAACCACTCATGTAGTATGCGTTATATTTTTCAAACGAATGGTAGGGACCTACGGTTTGAGATTTGAGAAGCTTTTCGTGACAACAATACTCTCGGATGTTTGTCAGACGCTCGCGAGAGGTGGGACCGTGAAAAAACTTTTTGGTATTTTCTGGGATTCGAACTTGGCATCTCATGCGTAGTGATCCGATACACTAACCACTTACGCCACGGCGCCCATAACCTCTAGTGGCTATAATAGTTTTCAGTGATCCTCCGCACTCTAGTTTCATATTTCTGCTTTGTAGCATGGATAGAATCCAGTTTATGAATCTTCCTGTGTTAATATGTCGTAATGGTGAGCTAAGAATTGATTTTCATTGTACAGTAATCACTGAAAGCAATTAAGGAAAAGAACAGCTATGACTAGCTCGCCAGAGAATGAAATTCTATAAATCTTCTCTCCCTAGAGAGACGTTTACGTTGCGATTGCTACGTATCTACCCTGATAGAACAATCATGACTAAGTCCCCTGATTTAGTATGGCCAACTTTGAATACTGAGCAGCAGAGTAGTTTTGATATGAACAATCACAATCACAATTATAACTATACCCTAGTGTATATGATTAATAGAGTGTGCAGCACACGTTTATGCACGTTGGGAGATTTGCACAAGAGTGAAAGGCACGATTGCATTACATTTAAACTACGGTTTGATGGGTACATGTGTAATAAGACGATGTTACCCACCAAGTATGTGGGTGTCATGTAGGGTCCGCGTATGAGGCAGTAAATCACTGTGAGCAGCCAAACATTAAAACTATTCCCAGATTGAGTGGGATGAACAGAGTGATGACAAGCAGTGATCGCAATCACAATCTCACCCTTAGTCTGCCTGGTTATTTAGAGTGCTATTGAACAAGCCTTGCTATAAAACCCATTAAGTAATCATATATATACTTATATGACCAGGAAATACATTGTCGAAGATTACGAACATTTTTTTCAGTTGTTAGTTGTTTTGCTCAGACAGTATAGGTTGCTTTTTTGTTGAATTTCACTGATTGGAGATATAAAATTGATCCTGGCTTTATTTTGAAGCTACATTCATGCCATTATGTGTGGAATAGCACATCATTTAAATGGCCACCACGGCTTCGCTGACAGTGTTTCAAGCGGTCGGTTCAATTTTTGATGACTCGGTCCAATATGTACGGCGTTATTCTGGCAATAGCGTCTCGAATATTGGCCTCGAGCTCGTCCAAAGTGGTTGGCTTGTTAGCGTAGACTAAGGACTTGACGTACCGCCAGAGAAAATAATCAAGTGGTGTCAAGTCGCATTATCGCGGTGGCCAATTGATGAACGCTCGCCGTGAGATGACCCAGTCGCCAGATTTCTCCTTCACAACTTTGAACGTTTCGTCGCTTGTATGGCATGGAGCGACGTCTTGTTGGAACCACAGCTCGGATATGTCGATGTTCTCGACCTCTGACCGCAGAAAGTCGGTTAACATTGCTCTATAACTGTGAGCATTGACGGTAACGGTGTCTCCTTCCTCATTTCGAAAGAAATAAGGTCCGATGATGCCGCCATGCCATAAACCGCAGCAAACAATTAATTTATTTATTTATTCAAGCTTAATGCAAGCGAACTTAAAGCTAACCTGACTTTTTTTTAAATTAAACTAGACTTAAACTAAAGCTTAAAAACTATCAGGACGAATTATGGGAATGAAGGGCGTTTCTTAAGGAGGCTCTGCTAGTATGAAAGTCAAAAGTGTTTGAATGCGTTTAGCTTCACGGAGCATTCTGGACATTGGTTCATGATATCCATAATTGGTCCGGTGAGGAGAAAGACGAAAGAGAGGTGAGGATCTGAGGTTACGTGGGTTGGTGTTGAAGGTGATCAGATGTAGCAGCGCGGGGGAATCAATGTTACCGACTGACTGTAAATTGATTAGTTTCAAGCGGTCCGCGTAAGGGGGTAAATTGTAACTATTAGTCCAAGGAAGACCCCATGAGGCAAAGCGAATGAACCTACGCTGGACGGCTTCGATTCGCGAGATATGGATTTCATAGTACGGTGACCATACCTGGCAAGCATACTCAAGGAGGGGTCTGACGAATGTGATGTCGTAACATAAGGGTTTGAGAATTCTTTGGACCACCGTTTAACGAAACCGAGCGCAGAGTTAGCTCTGTTGATAATGTTATCAATATGGGAACAAAAGTTGACTTCCCCATCACAGATAACACCCAAATCGCGCAGCGAAGAGTGAAGAAACAGAGGGAATAGGCTCACTACAAATAGAGTAGACTCTAGCGGATGGACGGATGCGCTTATGGGAATATATAATAGCTTGGCACTACTTGCTGACGTTGAACTCTAAAAAATGACTATGGCACCAGAATGAAAATCGGTTCAAATCATCTTCCAGAGAGAGAGAGAGTCGGCAGGGGATGACATACCATAGGTCTAAAGATTTTCATATCATCAGCGTATAAAGAAAGGTGGGAATCGTTGATGATACAGTCGACATCGTTTATTGTCAAAATGAAGATCATTGGGCCAAGATGGCTGCTTTGAGGGACTCCCGATGTGGCTTTAGAAGGATCAGAGATTGAAGACCTGAAGAGGACTTTATACTGGCGTTTTTCCAAGTAAGATTTAATCCATGAAGTGAACCCCGATTCAAAACCAAGAGCCTTAAGTTTGAAAAGAATGATTGCATGGGAAATTTTGTCGAAGGCTTTGCTGAAGTCGGTGGCAACAACATCAACTTCATTACCATCTTCCAAAACGCACAGAGTGCTAGATACAAACTCGGTAAGATTGGTGGTTGTTGATCTGTCCTTAAGAAATCCATGCTGGTTCTGTGAAAGGATAGCCTGACAGTGAAAAAACATTGTGTCGTAAACAATGCTTTCAAAGAGCTTAGGTATGCAGGACAGTTTAGCGATGGGCCGGTAGTTGGATATTTCGCTTTTACAACCTTTTTTATGAGTGGGGATTATATACGAATTTTTTTAGATTTCGGGGAAAACTCCCAGCGAAATAGATAGTTGGAAAAGTGTAGTAAGGGGTTGGACTAAATAATTCGCACATTTTTTTTAGGACTACAGCGGGCAGGCCATCTGGGCCAGGGGAGTATTCGTCCTTAAGTTTGCTAATCTTATCTAGTAGCGACGCCGGGGTTATAACAATTGTGAGTGAGTAGGGTTGGGGACGGTTGTCTAAGTAACGGAAGTAGCTATGATCAAGTTGAGTAACGTTATCCGTAAATGATTGGCGGAAAAAATGAGCAAACAGGTTTGCGATTGTCATGGGAGTTTCAAAGTAGATGAATAGCTATCGGATTTCCGTTTGGCATTAATGCAGTGGTACAAACGTTTGGGGTCACTGATTAGCGTGGTTTGCATTCTGTCAAGATATTCTATATAAAGATATTCACAGAGTTCAGAGAATTGGGAGTGGATATGCTGGTAATGGGAAAAATCAGAGTCAGATCGGGATTTGAGGAATGCTTACCAAATTTTGTTTCTTTTGTTACGAAGCGAGCGTCTGCGGCACTGAACATTATGTTCAACCTGTTAAGCCTTGAGATCCTCGGCAGACAGACTGCTGCCAGTGCGGCTATTCGTCTTAAAGCCTCCTCTCAGTGGTCTAGTTATCACAATGGCCACTCCTCGATCCTTGATCTTCTCAACTTCACACATGAAAACACGGACTATACCCCACCGAAACTGAGATTTGACCGACACTTCCGTACGAGTATCCCTGAACGGGATGAGTGGGATAGCTCTCCCCCTGATGATGGAAATTCGGTGCACTTCTACACAGATGGCTCTAAGACCGAAGGTGGGGTGAGCTATGGTGTTTTCTCCGATAAGCTCAACCTGAGCATCTCGTTCCACCTCCCTGATCATTGTAGCGTTTTTCAGGCGGAAATCATGGCGATTAAGGAAACCCTGTCTTGGCTGAAATGTAATGTATTATCTGTCAGCGATATTAGCATTTTCACTGACAGTCAAGCGGCTATCAAGTCCCTGGAATCGTGCTCCTTTACTTCAAAGACCGTCTTAGACTGCCATTTGTCTCTTACAGAGATGACAGAGCAGTTCAACATTCACCTATGCTGGGTACAATGGAACTACTTTCTGGTCTAAGTACATCTTCATCGAGGGCCGATCCTAACCTAACCTATGCTGGGTGCCAGATCGCAGAGACATTCCAGGAAACTGTAGGGCGGACGAACTCGCTAGACAGAGTACTACTCCAAAGATTCTGCCAGATAGGCAAGCCCTTGGTACGCCCCTCGCTACATGTAAGCATCTACTGAAGCTGAACGCTATTAGTAAGACCAATCTTTGGTGAGATAGTGGCTCTACGTGTCATATTTCGAGGCAGATCTGCCCTAAGCTGGACCAGAAACATAGTGCCGAGTTGGTTAAACTAAAGCGATTACAGATCAGCTACGTTATCGGTGTCATCACCCGACACTGTCTAATCGGCCAACATGCCAAAAGACTTGGCCTCTTTTCCAATGACTTCTGCAGGAGCTGTAGGGACGAGGAGGAGGAGGAAACCAATCTTCACTTCCTATGCACATGTCCTGCTCTAAAGAATGCTCCATCTAGGAGCTCCCTTCTTTGACGACCTCAGCGAATTGGCGTCCTTAGACGTCGTCAACATCCATCGCTTCATCAAAAGCTCCGGTTGGTTTTATTAGTCCCTGAGTGGTCTAATGGTAGATCCTTGACATCACAATGGACCTTTCCTGGTCTAAGTGTGTCTGCATCGTGGTGCAGACAGCCAATCTAACTTAACCTAACCTACGAAGCGAGCGTAGCTCTTTATTATACCATGGCTGGACTGAGGTAAAGGTCTTCTGAGGCACAAAAGGGACATATTGAATGAGACAGGTGAAAATTTGGTCATAAAAATACGCTACAGCGTTGTCGATGCTGTCAACTTGGATAGGACTAAAGTTAATGTTGCTGAGCAGATTATTAAGCTTAACGAAATCAACTTTACGAAAATTAAAGCTATATGAGTTCTCACAATCTTTATGGATGCATTGATGCTTAGTCGAATATTTTTGGATTGTATTCGCTCCAATAATGGCAATTTTGCCGGTTGACATAGCCGCAGAGCCAAAAATGGGCCTCGTCCGGGAAGATAATCTTTTGGCTAAAATCCGGATCTCCGGCCAACATTTCCGGCACCCAATTACCGAACTCATGGCGTTGTCTATGGTCTTCTATCTTATATGGATGTAGGCCCGAATTCAACCGCAAAATGAGACGAGTTCACACTCTGGCGATGCCCAATTCAGCTAATCGGCGCCGAATCGATATTTCTGGGTCTTCTTCGATACTGGCCACTACGGCGCCTATGTTTTCTTCATTTCGCATCAATCTCTATATGGTTGGTAGCTTAAGGTCCAAAAGAGTGTACACACGCTCAAACTTTTCTACGACGAATTGCCTGCCTGGAGCCGTCATGACGACCGACCTCACGACGAAATTCACGTTGCGTGAAGTTCGATAATATTTTTTTAATAATTTCCGCACGATGGGCAAGTGTGAAACGATGCATGATGAAATGGCAAACCTTACTGAATATTTTGACACCTGGATATCATTGGTAACTTTGACAGCTGCCGAAACATAACAATTGGAAAAAGTATCATTGTTGTCTAGTCACCCTTTACAGTCTCATATTTCAACCTTTAGTATATCGTTTTCATCCAATCCCATAATAAGTACCTACAACACTTGTAGGCGAACCCCACAGGCGGATCAGTAGAAATGCGGTGAAGTGGGAGGGTTGTGATCCCTTGTTTTCGGATCATAGCCTCGCTGATAAAAAGAAGAAGAAGACGAAGAAGAAGAAGAACACTTGTACTACAAGTACCTACCTGCTGGATTGACTCATTTCCTCTTCTCTACCATTCATATTATTGTTGAGATTCACTTAAGTACCACTCAAAGAATAATCAAATTACTGTAAATGCCACCTCCTCGGGTCAAATATGCAAATATCGGCTACTGTCGTATTTCATAGATTCTTTTGATATCCAAAGCTCCCCTCGATCAATCTACATACGGCGAAAGCTTAATGAATTCGAATTCATTCACCGATTTCTTTTTTCGTCTCCTGTTCTCATTATAAATACAATCGATTTGTATTCTTGAATTTGATTGAGAAGTTTAGGAGGAAGAGAGAATTTCGTGGTTTTAGAATTTCTTTTTCATAGTGAACTCTTTCAGTTTGCCAAAAAAGAAATCCTCCGACTAGCATCAGTCTTGCACGGGCAAAGATCGAGCATATACACCTCGTGCAGCATCCGATGTATCGCCGCGAGGAGAACAACATCCAAAAATATATCGCTATTCGCAAAATGCCCCAAAGGAATTAGGCAAGAACGTAGAACCCTAAGAAACCGGTTGAAACTGATTTTATTTTAATAAATAGTGTTTTGTTTTCGTGTCGAGTATCTTCCCATCCTGAAAGTATCTCAGTTTCATATTCACATTGTATGAGTTGTTGACGATCTATTTTTTGGGCGTTTGTCATTATTTATGAGATAAAGTATATAAATTTATCGGATATTACGACCTAGAAGAGGTAGGATACGTCAGGACTCTATTACAATACAACTCTACACTTATCACTTTTCGATTCGTCTAAAACTATAAAGAAAGAGGTCAATGTTATGTGATGGTTTCGTAGACAAAACAGTAAAGAATCCCATTTATTCCTATGTAAACAAGTGTAATAGATTCGACTTGAGTGATTGAGGAATCTAAGTGAAAAGTTGGTGGGTGGAGTGGTATCTACGACGATTTTGTCTTGATTTAAACAATTTTAAACGATCTCTAAAGATATACTTTTGATTTTCTTTTCATTTCCAGTAGACGTGTAATTCGAACCAACCCTCTGTTAAACGCTCAAAGGCCAACATGGCTATAAAGGACCAAGACACAGACGCCGAGGAGTTGCGACCAATCCGGATAACCTTCCGCCAGACAGAGATTCCCATCGAGAATAAACTCAGCACTGATGAACGAGAACTCCAACCCTTAGGATTACGACATGCAGCTGTATTTCGACAGGTAAGTCCCAACGCGCATCCACTAAACAAGACAATGACTTCTAGAAAAGTTGCAACTGATTCAAAGCAATTGACTACGCACATGTCAATCGCTCTAAACAAGATTCTAGTTGAATCAAACAAATTTTCAATCGCGATGCGTCAATTATCGATACTTTTCCTATCATTGATGCGGGAATTTAATTTCGTACTCAAATCACGCTAACTTGGCACACGACCATCGCTTGGCTTGGGCTTGACGCTTTCTATTTTCGGTATTTGTGGTTCTGCTGTCCATTGGCTTTGATTGATTAAAAATAGAGCAGATAAGAGCAATGAAACCAAAAGAACCAAGAATCGTATGTTTTCGACCAGAAAAGGACAACGAGCGTTGAAAATGAATTGCACCTTAGTGAGACTGTAATAAAAATAGACAGACGGACAGTAATGATGATGATGAAACGCTTTGAACCTCTTTGAAGTTCATTCGAGCAGATAAGTGTTTACTTAATGAAATTTCTTTGGCTATTAAAATGCAACTGCCTTGAGCGGTTAATTGCAACGAAAGCTATCCGAAAACATTCTGATGCTTGTTAAGCAAATAAACTTTGGGAATAGCTTGGGCATAGGTTTGCTTGTTGAAAGTGTTGTTCTAGCAAAGTGCTGAGAGGAATTGTTTATTGTTTCATGGATTATCTGCAAAGTGCCATTTGGTACATATCCATCTTACCTTCTGCAAGATGAACTCATGTAGTAATGCACGACATACAGATTTGAGACTCTTTTTTCTTTTGAAGTACTAGATTCTCATTGGAATGAGATGATGACGATCTTATCGTTATTCATTCCTGGATAACGAACCGTATTAGCAAATGTGTACAACTTACTCTACTGTTTCATTTTACTACCATATTCAACAAGATTTCAAATACAGAAAATAGATTAAACAAACGTTCCCAAGATAAGGGTACGGATCTTCGAAATTATTATTCGACCAAGCTTTGTCACACCTGCTGTTAATTTACTCTCATACTTTTTATACATCGTCCATCATTTTGAACCGTGTGTGAGCGCTGGACGCACAACTGCGGTGTAGAGCCTTTCTTTCAACTTAGTGGGCATTTTTCGGTCACAGAAGATAGCGGAGTTTTCTCGCCACTTCATCCACCCTACGCTTACACGATCATTGACGTCATCATCACAGGTTGCTTTGCTATTGATCATAGATCCCAGATATTTTAAATTTTCGCGTTTGGGAAGCACTGTTCGATTCAAATAAATGTCTAGTAGGTAGGTAAAGTGGCGGTCCAAAAAAAACCCAATTAGCGCTTAAGGTGCGCCGTTTTGTTACCACGGACTTGTTTATACCTATTGTAGTGGTTAGTTAAAAAGCGATGTTAAGTTTAAACCCAGCCCGTGGAGTTCAGAAAGAGGATTAGTTCTCCAATCCTCTTATCCGCTATCTCTCTCAGATCCTCGAAGAAGGGTTTGCCAAGAGTTTGTTGTCTGATCCTCGCCAGGGCCGGACATCTGCCTAGGAAATGACATAGAGATTCTTTCTCATAAATATCCTTGCAGCTCCTACAAACGGTGTTGTGGGGGATACCAAGCTTGGCCGCATGGTCTCCAACTGGCCAGTGACCTGTGATAATAGCTACGATTTTGGCAATAACTGGTCTTGGTTTGCCTAGTAACACTTTTGACCTGGGTTTGTTGAAACTGGGCCACGTCTTCCTAGATATGACACAGCTTGTGAGGCTGTTCCACCCGCGATTGGCTAGCTGGAGGAAGTGAAGGTGAATATAGCCCTTAACGGCACCAAGCGGAATGTCGACTCTTTCCGCTAGAGAGCCGTTAAGGGCCGACCCTCGCCTGGCCAGCTCATCAGCACGCTCATTACCCTCATGGTTGCTATGCCCTGGGACCCAGATGAGAGTGATTCTCGAGTGAGTGCTTTGTTGATTCAATTCTACCAGTTTTGAAGAGATGCAGACCGCATCAATGGCCTTGATGGCAGCCTGGCTATCTGAAAAATAGCGATATTGTGATTAGATGTTGGAAGATTGTTAAGCAGGCGGCAGGCTTCTCGAATCGCCAGAAGCTCCGCTTGGAAAACGCTAGCAGAGTCTGGGAGACGGAGGGACCTTGATGTATTCAGCTGGTCAGAGAAGATGCCTGCGCCGACTCCGCAGTCCATCTTCGAACCGTCCGTGTATATCCCGATATCATAGTTGCAGGTAACGCTTCCGTTCTTCCATTCTTCTCTGGAAGGGAATTTTGCTAAGAACGATTTTCTGAAGTTGAGTTTGGGTATCGTGTAGTCGGTAGAGGGCGCAACCAGTTCACTTGGAATCGTCTCCAGGACCTTGCCGTGACCATATGGCCTTGTGGTCCAGCATCCATATTCCCTGAGCCGGACTGCGCTGCATATAGCTGTGTCTATGATATGTAGTTCGCGAGGGATCAGATGCAAGATCACACTGAGATCATCTGTTGGACAAGACCTCAATACCGGTACCTTGGTTTTAGTGGTAAACAGCATCATTTCAGTCTTCTCCGGATTTACTCCGAGGCCACAGCTCGTAGCCCATGAGTGTACCTTATCCAGAGCCCTCTCCATGAGTTGATTTATCGTGGAGAGGAACTTTCCTGATACTAGTATAACCATATCATCCGCGTACGCAACCACCTTAAAACCCTCCCTATCAAGTCGTACCAAGATTTTATTAATCGCCATTAACCAGAGCAGGGGGGAGATGACTCCGCCTTGTGGAGTTCCTCTGTTTACCGTCTTAGTTGTACTACTGTTGCCTAGTGTTGCATGGATTATACGAGTACTGAGCATAGAAACTATCCATTGGCTAATAAAGCCTTCTACACCTAACTCGGTGAGAGATTCCTGAATAGATTCAGTGAAAATGTTGTTGAAAGCTCCTTCTATACCAAGAAATGTGGCGAGAGTATATACTTTGTAGTGAAGAGTTTTTTCCACTGTACGCACGACCTCATGAAGAGCAGTTTCTGTGGACCGCCCTTTGAGATACGCATGCTGAGATTTCGACAGTGGAGAACTCAGGTTATCGCGGATATGGAAGTCTAGGATACGTTCTAAAGTTTTCAAAACAAAGCAGGACAGGCTTATGGGTCTAAAATCCTTCGCGGATTCATGTCCTCGCCGGCCCACCTTGGGGATGAAAACCACTTTGACACGTCTCCAGGTTTGGGAAACATGGCTTAGGTTTAAGCAACTCCTATAAATCGGTAATAGCCAGGGAATTGCTATGTCTTGCATCATAATAGGCATGATGCTGTCGGGGCTAGGTGACTTATAGGGAGAGAAGCTATTTATAGCCCAGGAGACTTTATCCTCCGTAATAATGTTTGTGATGTTATCCCAAGCTGCCAGTGGCGTACAGGTGGAACTACCTTGTTCTACTCTAATCTCACTGCAGCCTGGGAAGTGAGTACTCATCAGGAGTTCCAGAGATGCCGCAGAAGAATCCGTCCGGCTTCCATCCGTCTTTTTAAGAAAAGACGGGTTGCTATGCCCTTTGGACAAAATTTTGCTGAGCCTTGCGGATTCTTTGAGGGACTCGATAGACTGGCAGTAATCTTTCCAGCCCTGTTTTTTGGTCATTCTGATGGACTCCTTATATATTTTTAGGCAGTCCTTGTAGGGCTGCCAGAAGTTGTGAATGTAGCAGATATTGAAGATCGCTCTGGTCATCTTCCTAAGCTTTGATAGATCTTCATTCCACCATGCTGGGACTTTATTTTTACCAAAACTGATTGGACACGAGACTTTAAATGCAGCGTTAATTGCTTTCTCAAAGATTTCAACCTTTGAATCCAGTTCCGGGGTCGAATTGATTTTATACATTGATGTGCTACCCAGTTTTGACTTAACTATACGATTAAACTTTGTCAAGTTTATGCGTTTTGGGTTTCTATACGGTTTAGGGGTCTCAATGTCGAGACAGACGTTGAAGAGTATCCAGTTATGATCAGAAAAGATTGTAAATCGGATACTCTCCAGTTTTCAACCCTGATGGTTTCGTTGTTAGATACTAGAGTAATGTAAATAGCTGCCTCCCACCCATTGAAGTTATCCGTACTCGGAAAAACAAAAGTTGGAGAATTGCCAGTATTGCAAATTGATAGGTTATTGGTAATGATGAAATCGAAAACAGACTCACCTCTGTCATTTGTCTTCGCGCTACCCCAAAGCGTATGTCTGGCAATGCGATACCCATTTTCCGCCAAAACGTCCACCCACACATCAAGTGCTCATTGCAGTGACGTAGGACCCTCAGATATGATAGATCCATCATCAGCTAAGTATAATTGATGTATCTTGGGGTCCGTCACTTTACCTTGAAGCAGATAATCAAGAACTGTAATAAACAACAAAAACTGTAAGACGCTTCCCTGGTGCACCCCGACGTTGATTGTGAACTCTTCGGTTAATCCAGCGGGACATCTTATTCTTGCCTTTACTCCTTCGTACCTTTTGCTTGTTTTTTTTTTTTAAGATTGCGCCGCGGATGTTTATTCTTCATAGTTACTAATAGCCCGAGTGCTACTAGCATGCACAATTCGCAAACCTGAGTAATCTATTCGAGAAATACGCCTAAGTAATAAACACACACGTTACACACTTTAACCACTCTCCCCGCGGGACTGCCGTTAGGTATTTCTTCGCGGGACTGGTTAGCAATCATGCTCTAGTCTCCGAGGCCGTCTCTTGGGCTCTTTTTGGGGCTTCTGCTCTGCACACACACTATGAATGAGCAGATCTCCATCCACTCGCCCTCTGATCGCGTCATGTGACTTACGAGATTTTCTGGGCTTTGCAGGTTTGCTCTATCTTCTGCAAAGCGTCTGCAGTACAACGCTGCATGCTCCACGGCCTCGCTTGGCCATACTAGACACAGGGGTGAACTATCGTGCCCAAATCTATGGAGGTATTTCCGGTAGCCGCTGTGTTCGGACAGGAATTGTGTGAGGTGGTAGTTACAGTTCCCCCTCGCCCTCTCTGTCCACGATTTTATAGTGGGAATGAGCTTGTGGGTCCACCTGCCTTTTGTAGAGCTATTCCACCTGGTTTACAATAGCGTTGCCGATGCCGCCCTTTGTTCTTCCTTAATCCTTTTTGCCTCTTGCCAGTTCAAGGGATGTCTAAGGTTCACCCTCTGCATCTCATCGGCGAAGATGTAGATTGGGACCATCCGAGCTAAAACGCAGGCTGAATCGTCGGATATAGTTCGGAAGCTGCTGGTCACTCTGATTGCGCAGAGCCTGTGAGATGATGATAGCTTCTTCCTTCACTCATGTCGCCAGTGCACCCGCCCATATCGGGGCAGCGTATAGAAGTACCGAGCTGACCACTCTAGAAAGCACTATCCTGCGGGCGTATCCAGGACCGGCGATGTTCGGGAGCATTCGGGAGAGTGCTGCCTGCATCAGCAATGCCTTCTTATTAGAGTGCTCGACGTGGGCTTTGAAGCGCAGCCTGTTGTCTAGCATGACTCCAGGGTACTTCAAGGATTCTTTGGAGCTAATTGTCTGGTTTCCGACCCGGAAGCTCGCTTATTCCACCTTCTTGCGGCTGGTTATTAGGACAGCTTCTGTCTTGTGAGCAGCTGATTTCAGACCGGTAGACTCCAGCTATTCCTTTATTCTTATAACTACCTCACACGTGGCAGACTCAACCTCGTGTACGTGCTTGGCTACTGTAACCACTGCGATATCGTCAGCGAAGCCAATCACTTTGTCTCCCTCGGGCAGTATTAGTCACAGAACTCCGTCGTACATAATGTTCCATAGGAAAGGTCTATGGACCGACTCTTGCGGGACTCCTGCGGAAACGCTATAGTGTTTGACCCCATCGTCAGTATGGTATCTTAGCTTACTGTTGCTGAAGTAATCCGTTACTATCCTCAGCAGGTAGTATGGTGTCCCCATTGTGGGCAGGAATCTCCTAGTAAATGACCAGCTTGTCGAGTTGAACGCATTTTTGACGTCGAGCGTTACTACTGCGCAGTATCTCTTCGTCCCCCATCTCCATCTTTTTCCCTATATTGCTTCAGTTGCTATATCTACTACCACCTTTATTAGGTCGATGGTAGAACGCAATTTTCTGAAGCTGTACTGACAGTCTGACAGGACTCCGTTTTCCTCCGCCACCGCAAGCAGTCTGTTATAGATGATACGCTCTAGGATCTTTCCTAGCGTATAGAGCAGGCATATTGGGCGATACGATGATGGTTGTCCAGGCGGCTCATTGGCCTTTCGAAGCAGCACTAAATGTTGTAATTTCCATGGAATACCCCCTCCTCTATGCACCTTTGCATCATTGTTAGAAAGATGTCCGGTCTCGTCTTAACAGCCGCCTTGATTGCCCTATTCGGGATGCCGTCCGGTCCAGGTGCTTTGCTGTCTCCGATTTGTTTGCATGTCCCAAAGAATTCTTCCGATGTGATTGCCGGGATGGGCTCCACGCTGATCTCCCTCGTGATGGGAAATCATCTGTATATAGGTTTCTGGAACCCCTCGATGTCTTAGCGCCACCCATATCACATCTCGTGGTTGTCTGTCGAATGTCAACCAATACAATATGCAAATCCCTTAAGGAATCACGATGTTTCTCCATTATGATGCTTATACTTTGGATTGCATCTGTGGTTATTTTACCCGCGACAAATCCGCACTTATCATCAGATAGCCGTATAATTTTTCGCAGTCGGCCACCTAATACCCGCTCAACGATTTTCATGGTGTGTGACATCAGCTTGTTCGAATTCTAGTTATCACAGTTTCGCGTATCACCCTTCCCTTTGTACACAGGGAGAAGGCAGTGTTCCCTCCAGTGATTAGGCATCGGATCACCGTTTGCAATGATGTAGAAGTGGCGCGCTTCAATGATTTTTGTCCTTTTATTGTCACTTATCCTTGGATTTTCTTTTCTCTTGCCACGTTGGGGGATTACGTCTCCTTAAGAATAGTTGAGAAAAAAATTATTAATTTTTTTTGTAATCGGTGTTCCAGTTGTTGCAAATGATGCAGATGGAGATTATAGTACCAAACGTTCACTTGAAGACATGCATACTGTCGTAAGTATTATACTTTAGCTATTATGCCGATAAACGATAGATCTAGAGGAGCATGTTTAATTTATTTTCCTCTATGAAGAACAGTGGTCTGTTATGTTGCTAGAAACGTTCCAGAGCTGTGGTTGAGGATAGTTTCAGGGAAGGGAAGAAGGTTCCGCTAAAGATTGATGTTATGCTGACAACCCAGAAACAAGCACAATATTGTACGAGCTATTTGTGAATTAGATTCCCGAAACATCGAAAATGTACTGCAAAATTGCAAGGCAGCCGCAGCAGATATTTGCATGAAATTATTTTCCATGAATAATCGAAAAGTTATAATTATAATTAACTTCATCCGCTTTCAATAAATTCCATGTTTCAGCGCCGTAAAGCAGGACTGGGTTGATCAGAGTCTTATACAGAGTCTCTTTAGTTGTTCGGGATAGGGCTTTACTGTTGAATTGCCTTATAAGCCCAAAAAAACAGCGATGAACAAGAGTTGTTCTTCGCTTGTTTTCAGGGCTGACGTTGTTCTTAGAGTTTATAGCAGAGCCAAGGTAGACAAAGTCCCTTACTACCTCGAAGTTATAGCTGCCCACTGTGATGTTCTGTTTTATTTATCTCTTCTTATTTACAGCATATACTTGGTTTTGCCCTCGCTTATCGCTAAACCCATTTTGGCCGCTTCTGCCTCAATGCTTGCAAACGCATCGGTGACAGGCCGCTGAGTTCTTCCAATTATGTCAATATCGTCGGCGTATGCAAGCAGTTGTACGGACTTGTGATCGATTGTGCCTCCGGTGTTGGCTTGTGAGTTCCGCATAATCCGTTTAAGTACAATATTAAAGAAGTCACATAACAGTGCGTCACCTTGTCTAAAATCTTTTTTGACATCAAAAGTCTCGGTGAGGTCGTTACTGACCTTCATGGAGCAGCGAGCGTTCTTCATCATCAGCCTGTACAGACAAACAAGTTTGGCAGGGTTGTCAAAACTAGACATGGCTCTATAAAGCTCTTCTCTTTTCTCCAGGATCTGCCAAAGTGTAAAGATTTGATCGATGGTGGACTTTCGTGTCCTGAAACCGCATTGATAGGGGCCAATCAGACAGTTGAAAAAAGGTTTCAGGCATTCACACAATATTGCAAAGAAAAGATTTTGTATGCGATGTTGAGGAGACTAATGCCTCTATAATTGGCGCATTGTGGATCGGGCAAACGATGCTGAGATTCCATTCATCAGGCATACACTCGTCTGACCAAATCTTAAAGACGAATTGGTGTATGCTCTCTACCAGTTCATCGTCAATGGCGACCAATTGGCTGATCCATTTCTGGAGATAACACGGTCATCGATCTTCGACTTTACTAATTCGATTATTTAACCAGCTGTGTGGTCCAAGTTATCCTCTTCCAATTTATACCAAAAATAATCAGTCAACATGGCCCGATAGTAATCTTCATTGATTGTGACTATGGTGACAGCACTATTGATGAAGAAGTATTGGCCAATGACCTTTCCGCCATGAAACCTGCACCAAAGAGTCCATTTTTATGGTTGTAATTACATTTCGTATATGAAAATAGAGGGGCATTGAACTGATTTGAACAGAAAAACTTTAATTATTTCGAATGCTAACGCATTTAAGAAAGCGAGTTCGTTATACCAATCATTCGTTATACTCGACCACCACTGTATCGACATACGTATGTATGTATATTCAGAAAACTTAAAAATGTGCTCTTCCACATAGCGACTGGTGTGTGTTTTTGTCTGTCTATCTGCGTCTACCTGTCTGTCAAATTGTCTGTGGAATTTCTCTAACTTGGCGTGTTTGCAAAGACGATTTGAGTCTGATGATTGTTATTGGAAAATGCTTGCTCAACAAGGACTCTGCATTGATGTCAAATGGTTGAGTACTCGTCCAAGCAATTGCAATTTGTTTCGTTATGTATACTTTAGAAAGCACTGAAACTAAAAGCATTAAAAGAATATAGGTACATACCTTAAGTTGTGCTGAAACAATATTTACAGTTTTTTACCCATTTGGCGCGAAAAAACACAAGCTAAAGGTATTTGTTTTAATTTTGACTGAAAGGTGAAGATCTCTTAAAACCGAAACTGAGCCTGTAGGTAGGTAGGTAGGTGTGGTGGTTCTACTTAAGAAAAGAACCCAATTAGCACTAGGTGCCGTTTTGATACCACAAAACTCATGTACCTGGATATAAATGGTGTGTTGGCGAGGAGTCTCTAGATCCAGCCTGTGGAGTTTAAAAAGATTACTAGATCTTTTATGTTTTTCTCTGAGACTTCCTCAACTTACTTACTTCAGTCCTTTAACCCCTTCAGGGGCATAGGACGTCAACCACGCCTGCGCGCCATCGTGTTCGGAGTTCTGCAACGCGTTTGAGCTGCCTCCAACTCATTCCTAAAAAGCTCGATTTCCCCTCAACTGCTCTGCGCCAAGTTTGTCTAGCACGTCCCGCTATTCTGCCTGCCTGGGTGAGCGGATTCCACTGCATGGCGTATTTAGCAATGGAGTTGTCTTCGCGCCGTAGGGTGTGTCCAATCCACTGCCACTTTCTCCTTCGTATAGTAATGCTTATAGGTTCTTGGCCCGTTCTCAGATAAAGTTGTTCGTTGGAGATACGGTTCGGTCAAAAAATCCTCAAGATGAATCTTAATCATTTGTTTACGAAGACTTGCAGCTTGCGTGTGTTAATGGTGTCCACCTTCCAAGTACTGCACCCATAAAGCAACACTGATTCTACGTTGGAGCGGAACAGTCGCAGCTTGGTTCTTAAGCTGATAACATTACTTCTCCAGATTTTAGATAGCATTTCGAACGCAGCTTTAATAGCAGCAAATAAAGAAAGTTATCAACTTTCTCGACTTCCTGTCTGGCAATGTAAAGTTGAACGCGGTTGTTAGAAGAAGTGCTCAGGGCTTTTGTTTTGGCTGTGTTTATTTTTAGCCCCACTTTGTTTGCCTCAGCTTCTAGATTTTGGGCCATCAGATGAAGATCCATTATCCGATATGAAAGTAGACAAACATCGTTAGCGTAATCTAGGTGTTTAAGGTAAGCTGTCATAGTCCAACGAATTCCATAATTAGCTTCCGTCAATGCTGCACGGAGTACATCGCTGATAACCACCAAGAACAGTAGTGGTGACAGTATGCACCCTTGACGTGCTCCACTTTGGACTTCAAAATCCTCCGACACCTTACCACTGTGCACGACGTGACACTTACCGCCCTCGTTTGTAGCCTTGATAATAGCTATAAGTTTTCCTGGGATGCCTCTCCTACGCAAGGTCAACCAGATAGCATCTCGATTAATCTGTCGAAAGCTTTCTCGAAGTCGATAAACATTAAATGTAGCGGAGACCTATACTCAACGCATTGTTCGATAATGATCCGTAAGGTGTTTATGTGGTCGATGCAGGAGGATCCAGCACGAAAGCCTGCCTGTTCGACATCGAGAGTTGAATCTTAATGTTCTTTAATTCGCTCTTGAATTATTTTAGCTATTATTTTCTCCAGTTACCGCACTCCATCACCTTCAGACTTCCTCAAGGGAGTCGAAAAAGGGTTTTCCCAAAGCTCGTTGTCTGGCCCTAGCTAGTGCCGGACAGGCGCATAAAAAGTGAATAAGGGTTTCTTTTTGAGTTGCGTCATTGCAACTGCGACAATGTGTGTTGTGAGGGATACCTAGTTTGACCGCATGGTATCCTATAGGTCAGTGACCCGTAGTGGTTGCTGTTATCCGCGGGATGTCCCTACGCGCTCTGTTTAAGAGGTCGGTTGTTTTTGATTTGTTGTAGTTTGGCCATAGCTTTCTGGATATGACAGTTTGTAAGCTTTTTTTTTTTTTTTTTTTTTTTCCGAGGGTAGGTGAAAATCTTCAACAAGACACTATGAGGATCGACAGCGCGTGCTCATAGTAGTGTGGGATTCTTACCCACTAAAAAACCTCCCTTCAAAACAGACTTGTTTTTTATTTTTACTACAACTAAGTATTCGACTTATCAAGTAGTTTTCGTTTCGCGAAATAATGACGTTTTGCAGGCACCTTCCCATTAGAAGTTCCTGCCAGCTCCGCAGTTTAGACGCGGTTACTTATCGCGCTAGGTCTAAAGGTTTGGTTCTTTGTAGACGGCGCAGTAAATTTCTTTCTTCCAAAAGTTGGAGGACTGTAATATTTACGTGACTTTCTAGTCGACTTCTATGCTTTCTCGCGTAGGTTTGAATTTCGTCTTCGATTGTTTTAATGCCAAGGTCTCTGTGGATAACGCTATTTCTGATATACCATGGCGCATTTACAATACCTCTTAGCACTTTGTTTTCAAAAGTTTGTAAAATTTTAATATTACTTATTTTGGTACAACCCCAGAGTTGTATACCATATGTCCATACAGGCTTTAGCACTTGCTTATATAAAAGCAGTTTGTTATATATATTAAGCTTGGAATATTTTCCAAGTAACCAATACATTTCTCGATATTTGTTATCTAGTTCTTTGCGTTTTTTCTTAACGTGCGTTTTCCATTTCAGCTTTGTATCAAGTGTCATTCCAAGATACTTAGCCTCGTTTGCAAACGGGATTTGAACCGAGTTTGAAAAGATCGGCAAATTATTTATTTTTTTATAGGTAAAATTTACATGAACAGATTTGGTCTCGTTGAGTGCGATTCGCCAAACCTTTGCCCATTCATTTACTCTATTCAAAGCTTCTTGCAGTTTTTCTGTAGTATCTTCGACCGTTTTACCTACTGTCAAGATAGCAGTGTCGTCGGCAAATGTAGCTAGCTCAGTGCCTTCTACTTGCGGTATATCACGAGTGTATAATAGATATAAGACTGGACCAAGAACGCTTCCTTGCGGCACCCCAGCCATTATTTCCTTAAAATCTGAATATTCGTTTCCCCATTTGACGCGGAATAGCCTATTCGTAAGGTAGTTCTTCAAAATATTATATAGGTGCTCTGGCAGAACTTGTCGTAATTTAAACTTTAAGCCTTCGTGCCAGACCTTGTCAAAGGCTTGAGAAACATCAAGGAATACGCTTGAACAAATCTTTTTTTCTTCAAGTGATTTTTCGATTACATGTGTTATTCGATGTACTTGTTCAACTGTAGAATGCTTACTTCTAAATCCGAATTGATGATCAGGGATGAGATGCCCTTCTTCTATAACCGGCTGTATTCGCCTAACCAATATTCTCTCGAACACATTGGATATAATTGGAGGAAGCGAAATCGGTCTATAAGACGTTTTTTCATTCGGCGGTTTTCCAGGCTTAAGGACCATTATAACTTCGGCGACTTTCCATTGACTGGGAACATATTCTAGTCTAATCGCGGCGTTTATAATGAACAGAAGCTTAATTAGAGCTTTTCTTGGTAGTGCTTTAAGAACCTCTCTCGTAATTAGGTCGTATCCAGGAGCTTTCTTAGGTTTAAGTTTCTTTATTTCTTCCTTAAGTTCGGTAAGCGTTGCATTTCTTATTACGCTATTGTCTATATACGACGTATTTATATTTTCAATAAGAGCTTGTCCATCAAACGGTTTGAAAGTTTCTTCCAGCTGGGCGGCAAAAACTTGCGCTTTCTCTTTATCATGCCTCGCCCATTCGTCTTGATTTTTCCTAATTGGCGCGGCTTGAATTTGAGGTTTTTTAATACCTTTTATAGCCTTCCAAAGCGAATAGTTAGAATCTTTTTCTGCCGTTAAGCTTTCTAGCTAGCCTAGTTGAGGGGGTCTACTGCTTTGACTGCCCCAAGCGGAATCTGAACTGATTCCGCAAGAGAGCTGTGGAGGGCTGAGCCATGCCTAGCCAGTTCATCTGCAAGTTCGTTTCCATAAACGTTGCTATGCCCTGGAACCCAAATCAGAGTAACCTTGAATTGCCTATCTAGCGAAGCTAGCTCATTTTGGCACTCAAGCATCAGCTTGGAGGATGTAGTAACCGAAGCAATGGCTTTGATGGCTACTTGGCTATCAATAAAAATAGCGACCTTTTGCCTCGGCGTTGGTGTGTGTTTTGATCTGACGGCAAGCTTCCCGGACAACGAGTAACTCTGCCTAGAACACACTGACAGAATTCGGGAGCCTAAATGATTTAGAGATGTTTAAGGATTCGGAGAACATACCCACACCGACTCCACAGTCCATCTTTGAACCATATGTGTAGATTGTTACGTCGAAATCCTTAATCACATGTCCATCTTGCCATGAGAATTGAACGTCGTATCGTTTTGTAGAACTCAATTTGGGTATCACGTAATCTGTTGTGGGCAAAGCGAGTTCTCAGTTCGGCAGAGAGTTTAAAATGTTACTATACCCATAGGGTTTCATAGACCAGCACCCAGACTCCCTGAGTCTGACCACACTATGTGCTGTGATGTTTATTATGTGCAGACCTAAAGGTAAGAGATGCAAGAAGACTTTTAGAGCGTCGGTCGGGGTTCTTTGTACCTTATTAAGTTTGTTTATATTATAGGCTTTTTTTTAGAGCTGGCCACCATACTATTGACCCATATGTGAGAATTGGTCGTACCACGGCTGTGTACATCCATAAGGTCAATTTTGGCTGAAGTCCCCATTTCTTTCCGAAGGTTTTGCTACAAACATAAGAAGCTATACATCCCTTCTTTACTCGTTGTTTTATATTTAATTTCCAGTTAAGTTTTGGATCTAGGATAACTCCTAGATACCTAGCACTGAACGATAAGGAGAGCGGTTGGCCATTTAGCCGAGGAAGTGCGAAGTCAGGTTTTCTGGTTTTAGTAGTGAAGAGCATCAGTTCAGTTTTGCTCGAGTTGACACCGAGACCACAGTTTTTGGCCCAAGCGCTCACTTTGCTCAGAGTATTTTCCGTGATTTCGCTTATGACGGAGAGAAACTTTCCTGACACTAGTATCACCATATCGCCTGCATACCCGACTACTTCTGATCTTTCTCTGTCTAATATTAAGAGGATTTTATTCATGACTATCAGCCATAGTAGAGGTGAGATAACACCTCCCTGGGGTGTTCCACTACTGGCAACTTTGGTTATATTGGTATTGCCTAGTATTGCCTGAATAATTCTAGTGCTAAGCATTGAAACGATCCATTGACTTAGATTGCTTTCGATTCCCAGCTCCGTAAGGGACTCTAGGGTTGCTTCAATGTGTACGTTATTAAAAGCTCCTTATATGTCTAGAAAGGTGGCTAGGGTATATTCTTTATAGTGTATGGAGTTTTCTATAGGGCGCACTACCTCGTGGAGAGCTGTCTCTGTTGATCTACCTTTGAGGTATGCGTGCTGGGCTTTGGAGAGGGATGGTTCTATTTTGCTTCGCAAATGGTTATCTAGGAGTCGCTCCAGCGTCTTCGGTACAAAGGAGGTTAGACTGATTGGTCTGAAATCTTTCGAGTTTTCATGACCGCGTCTGCCTGCCTTTTGGATGAAAACCACTCTTACTCGCCTCCATGAATTGGGTACATGTTTGTTCAGTAAACAGCTCCTGAAAATCGAGTTATGGTCTGAGAAAGATTTCAGATTCGATACTCTCCAAATTTCAACTTTGATATTATGGTTATTACTAGAGAGTGTGACGTCAATAACATCCTGCCAACCGTTAAAATTATCCGTACTCGAAAAGATAAAGGTCAGGGAGATACCCTTGTTACAAATGGAAAGGTTGTTTTCAATATTGTAATCAAACAAAGACTCACCGCGTTCGGTGTTCTCTGAGCTACCTTATACAGTATGTCTGGCGTTGGCGTCGCGGCCCATTAGCAAGCTAGTCTTTGTACGTGAGATGCTGGTTATTGCGTCATGGATCTCCTCCGGCGGTACTTGTCGGTCGTGTGCCATGTAGACGGATGCTATTAAGAGGTCCGCTCTGCCCGCGTTCTCTATTTTAACAACTGTTAAATCAGAAGAGCTAAAATTTGGACATATAAAGGCTTTAATATGTTTTTTTAGCTAGAATGCAGGTTCTTGGTTTACCTTGGTTGATGTTATTGCGGTTGTAGAAAAGGTTGTATTGGTTGTCGTTTAGGCCCTTTATGTTAGGGCCATTAACCCATGGTTCTTGGACAATGCTGATGTCAAAGTCTTTCTACTTCAGAAAGACCATCAGATTATCTGAAGCACACATCGAGTGGCGCAGATTAATCTGAATGACTTTCAGCATTGGTATGGATTTTTGTGGTTGAAGTGGTGGGTAGGGTGGTCTCGATCCTCATGTCCTCCAACAGCCTGTTGGTGTCGTTGACTTTATCTAAGTCGTCACTCGGACCTATTGCTCTGAAGATCTTGACCTTGGCGTATCTGATGCCGAAGCGAAGTGTACAGCCAGTCTCCTCAAGGGTGACGGCACTTTCTTCGGTGATTAGTAATAGGAAGGATAGGGTGTTTTTGTATTGTTCCTCAGCCTTGATGACTTTTTAGTCATCCATGGGAACCGTTGGGTTGTGGAGCTTTAACCTTTAGAATGTAGTCCACATGCAATTTAAAAATTTTGATGTACAATGGGGACAAGCCTATTTCCAGCATTAGCATATAATTGGGAGTGTTGGGTGAGAGGTGAAATGCTCTCTTAACGTAGTACCGCAGTAATTTCTCAACAGTCTCATACTTCCTTATTCCCCAAACTTGCGTAGCATAGAACATGATGGACTCTGACACCGCTACAAAGACCTTATATTTACTGCTGTGGGCAATGAATTTATTACTGACACATTTCTTCCATACAACATTGATGGCCGCTTTAGACTTTGCTAGTTTTTCATTCAGATGTCTCCCCATATCTAAATTTTTTGTAAAGTAGACCCCAAAATACTTATATTTCTTAACGACTTCAATACTTTCTCCATTGTAGTACCATTTCTAGTTTCTGCAGTTCTTTCCACCCCCTCTCTTAAATTTCATAATCTTTGACTTGCTAAGATTTACGATCAACTTCCATAGCTTGCAGTAGTCATACAGCCTGTTGATCATTAGTTGTAAGGATTCAGGTGATTGCGCCATTAGTACTATATCGTCAGCGAACAGAAGTGCTTTGATCAGTAGTCCTGCGTACTCCAAGTAAAATATCTACGATGTCCTCGATGTATAGCGCAAATGAGCTTGGACGCAGCGAACATCCCTGTCTTACTCCGGACAATGACTGGAACCATCCTGACAACTCCTCACCACTCCACACTGCTGATTTTGTATCTGCATACAAGTTTTGGATGACGCGTCCAAACTTCCTCGACATGCCCATGCAGTAAAATTTATAAAATAGAGCATTTCGGTCTACCGTGTCAAATGCCGACTTAAAGTCTACAAAAAACGCATACAGTTTTTTACCCCTTCCAATGTAAGACTCCACAATGCTCCTCAAAACAAACACGTGGTCGATAGTAGAGTATCCTGACCTGAAACCCGCATGATGTTCTTTAAGTAGATTATTTTCCTTTATCCATGTAGATATTCGGTCCTGCAAGATTGCTGTGAATATCTTATATGAAGCATTAAAAAAAGAAATGCCTCTATAATTCGCTGGATCTGATGTACTGCCTTTTTTATGTATGGAGAAAAGTAAGGGTTCTCTAAAACGGTTTGAAACTACTCCGCTATTCAGGATATTATCAAACATCGCAGTAAGCTTGTTGTGCAACTCGTTAGTACCATATTTATAGAACTCGGAAGCTATCCCATCCGATCCTGCAGCTTTACCATCTTTCTAGCTAATCGATCTGTCTAAGGTATGATTTTGAAATCGCGGAATAGCATAGTTGAAGACTAATTCACTAGGGGGTGGGTTCAGTAGTGCATTCAAATGTGCTAGGATGACACTGGGGCTTAAATTCGTATTAATGACGAAGTTACCACCATTAAGTTTTCTAGCCGCTTTCCAAAAATCCGATGAATTATTACCATATGCCAAGCTTCCAGCAAGGGATTGATAGTAACTTCTTCGCTTTTCCCTCAATAGGGCCTTGAACTCTCTATTTGCTTTTAGGTACATCCACTTCATCGCAACTTCGTTGTGTTGCCGAAACATCCTGAACCAGGCAAACGATAATTGCCTTCTTTTTTTTTTTTTGAGCAGGTGTGTGGCCACGCCCAAATGGCGTGTGGGCACTGCGACCAAGGAGATCTATTGTGCCATAGGTCACTTTTAGGGCAGCAGTACTTCTACTCTCCTTATGAAAGCTATAATTAGGGCTGCGGAGGAGTTCCTTAGATCTTTTGGAGATATGATCTCTTTAAGGAAAAAGCTTCTCCTAGTGCTACATGGAGCTAAACACTCACATAGTATGTGTTCTGCGGTTTCGTCCTCTTCTAGGCAGAGGCGGCAGGTGATATCCTCCGAAATTCTCATTTTGTTAAGGTGGTAGAGAAGTTGACAGTGACCGGTAAGGAAGCTCACAAGCCTTCTTATGTCATTTCTGTCGTACTTTAGGATATCAACTGCCTGTCTTCGGAAGGGTTGGACAGCTCTTTTAGCCTGCCTGAGACATTGGGAGTTATTCCAGTGGGAGATGCACATGTTGCGTTCCCAAAGGTTTAGGGTAAGTTTGAAAGCGGAATCGGGTATCCCGCAGAAGGGTTCAGGTCCAGTGAACAACTCAGAGGAGTCCTTCCTAGCTAGCAGGTCTGCAGTTTCATTGCCGTCAACGCCTACATGACCCGGTACCCACCACAATTTTACTTTATTGTGTCGGGCCAGATTTTGTAAGCTGTCGAAACAGCTTAGAACTGATTTTGAACTGATCAAATGGGAGATCAGTGCTTTGAGCGCTGCTTGGCTATCGGTGAGTATTTGGATAGAGGCACCTTTGATGCCTGAGTGTAATCGCCTTGCTCTATAGCACTCTTTGTCAAACCATGGTTCTTTATACTCCTTCTTTCTGATAGTGCTTGGGGTTATACGCAGATATACGTCTTTTATAATTGTTTTGATCTTTCTAAGGTCGGTATCCTGTTGCATTTGTAGTTGCTCCACCAGTAGGCTTCTATAAAAATGTGCTTTATATTTATTTCAAATCAGCTTGGGCCGAAAATATATGACCAAAGATAGCTACAATCGGTAAGTGGTCAGAATATGGTAGTTGCTTAACCTCCATATTTGTCACGTAAGCGTTCCAATCCCCTCCTATTAAGCAGTAGTCAATAACGGACACTCCTTGTTCTCCAACAAATGTGAGATCACTAATTCTGTCACTGTCGCTCGTTCCATTCAGTATTCTCAGACCAAAAGAATAGCAAAATTCCAAAAATTGCTTACCTCTTGCATTACATGTACTATCCTTTGACTGCCTCCTTATTCCAGCTTCTCCATTTACTGTCCCCTCTTCTTTGCCTGTCCTCGCATTCGGTCTATATTGACCTGCGTGTGGTGTAGAGGATTTCTATCTTCTATACGAGCTCACATACCTAACCTAACCTAATCCACAAAAGAAGACATCACCTTGGTGCCTGTCTCCTATCAGAGACGGATTTACCTTCGCTGGATCCTTTTCAGATACTTCGGCTTATCAAAGCAGTTGGACTAGAGGAAGTGCTCTAAATCGAGCACATCATCGACTAGAGCCCTAGTTTGGGGGCACAATAAATCCAAGTTCACTTGCACCGCACCTCACCAACCATACATCTACTCGCACATATACATACGAATACGTTCATAGGTACAAGTTGAATTTTATTAATTTTTTCCTTACAATCGAAACAAGCCACTTGCGAGACCAAAATTTGTATCCGTTGCTTCGAAGATAGATTTCGAAAAAAAAAGGAGATACATTCAATTTCCAATATGAAGGTATCCAGTGCAATTTCTTTGAAACTATGAATTTGTTTTGGAAATTTACACAAATTTTGCTCCGGATACGTGAACATGTTAAAGTGCACAGCACAGTGTTCATTACTTGTACGAGTATCTTATATGTACTTACTTAAATGAAAAATATGTATGTTCTCGTATGTATACAAAATATCCATCCTTTTTTTGTAGAGAAAGCAATGTTTGCACTCAATTTTACGAAAACTGTTCACTAACATGCATATGACTACACCAGCTCAACGCACAGAGAATAGATACAATCTGCAAAGTTTCTCTCCATTTTTATTTACTCGTAGCATGAATGTCTTAATTTAAATAATTTTTTCTTTTACAGTTCCTTATAGTGTTCATTGCCAATCTCAGTTTGATGGCGCCTGCCATGGGACTGGGCTATCCAGCCGTAACACTGCAACAGTTAACAGATCCCAATGAGCCATTTCACCTAACTGCTGGTGAAGCTTCCTGGTTTGGTGAGTAAACTTAATAACAATCTCAAATCGACTAAAGCCCAACTACTACTACTTTCAACAGCTTCCATCAATGCAATTGCCTGCCCACTGGGAGGCCTACTTAGTGCATACCTTCTTGATAAATTGGGTCGCAAAAGGACCATATTCCTCATTAACATAACCGCTTGTGTGTCATGGGGTCTGATGGGCAGCACCTACTACACAGACCCGAGTTCCATATTCACTCAAGTGATAATCGCACGCTTCATCATTGGTAAGTGGGAATGGCAGTAGTTAATGGGACAACCCCTAAGCATCTGATTATAGGAATAGCAACTGGTCTCTCCAGCTCGCCGGTGAGTGTGTACTCGGCCGAGATATGTCACCCTGATCTACGTGGGCGCCTCACACTCGGTTCATCGGTTGCAACGGCCACTGGAATTTTTGCGATATACACTCTGGGATACATAATACGGGTAAGTAACCGTTTATGGAAATTCTATTGGTTAATTGCTTCTGATTTACACGCACACAGGGTGACTGGCGCTTAATTGCTCAAATAGCCTGTGGCTTCTCGGTATTCACATTCATCTTGACCTTCCTGATTCCCGAATCGCCCACTTGGCTGATGGTCAAAGACCGTATGGAGGAGTCAAAGAAATCACTTAAGTTCTTCCGAGGTCTAAGGGACAAAGGTAATGTCATTACAAATCCACCTCAACCCTATCACCTCTATCTCTCTCGTTTTTCAGATCAAGGGTATTACGAGGAATTCGAACAGGAATTCAGTAAACTGCAGAAATCATTGGCCCTGGCCGAGGGCGAGCATACGCCACACTTCTGGGAGGCGATCCGTGCACCGGAAGTCTACAAACCCCTGCTAATAATGATTGGCTTTTTCGCTTGCCAACAGTTCGCCGGGATTTTCGTTGTCGTCGTGTATGCGGTGCAGATTTCCATTGAAGCCGGCGTCACCATCGACCCGATTCTGTGTGCCATGGTGGTTGGTTTCGTGCGGGTGCCTACCACTTTTGTGGTTGGCTTCATATTGGACCGTTGGGGACGTCGTCCGCCGGCAATGTTCTCTGGCCTGGGGATGGGTATCTGTATGTTCCTGTTGGCAGCTTCAACTTGGTTCCCAGTAGTGGGGACGGTTCCCCATCTGCCAGTGATGTGCATTTGCATGTACATCTTTACGAGCACTTTCGGACTGATGACACTGCCATTCTCGATGATAGGCGAGGTTTATCCGCAGAGAATGCGGGGCACAGCGGCTGGAATTACGATTTGCTGTAACTATGCTATGTCTTTTTTGAATGTGAAGTTGTATCCAAACATGGTGACATCGATGGGAAAGGAGAATGTGTTCGCATTCTATGGCACTGCCTCAATGCTGGCTATTGCTTATGTGTACTTCTTTCTGCCCGAGACAAAGGGAAAGACTCTGTTTGAGATTTCCGAGCATTTTAAGAGCAAGAAGAAAAGAGTTCTCATCACAGATCTGGAATTGAGGGAAACATTCGTGCATTAATGGTTGACTCGTACCATCTCATGGAAAACTGTGATAATTTTGGTTAACGCCCCCCTCAGCTCTGTATAATCTCATAAAGTGAAACATTCTTTAAAATTTGTCACACGTAGTCGTAGAAGAATAAGAACTTAATGCAGGATACATTCTAGGATAAGAAAAAAATATGTATTATAAGTTTGTAGTCTTAAGTGAATGGAACAAATATTTAGATGTAATATACGAGTATTGTGCATTTTTATGTGCGAAATAAGAAGGAAATATTCTGTGGACTTTACTTGAAGCTGAAGCAAATGCTTCTGACTTTCTTTTAGGAAACAGTCCGAGCACTCAGGTGCAAAACCATTCCATTACACGGTTATTTAGAAACTCTTTGATGGTAAAATTTCTTCCCCTTTTGATGTAAAAATCGACAAAGCAAGGGCCAGAGAAAAGGCCACGGATTCTTAAAGGAATGCGATTGTGCTGTTCACGTACTAGAGAATCATGCCACTTCAAATTGTCTTCTTAGTAAAAATAAACCCAATCTTAAATGGAAACCTAGACCTGGAGTACAAGCAAGTCTCAGTAAAATAGACCTTCAGATTGCACTATTTCAGATGCTTTAACTGAAGAAACATCATAACCCAGCCTGGTGGGTAATCATGCGGTGCAGGGATATAACTGCACATGTTAGAACTCAAAAATGTACTTTCGTAACGAGCCACTCAAGTGGGAAATAACTAACAATTCGATTAAGGAGTTAGGTTCCATTGCAATGGTTTTAATGTCAGCAGCAATTCAAAAGCAGAATCAACAAATGTCTGCAAGTATCTGACGCCTTATTACAGCGTTATAGGTTCGCTTTTTCTAGGATTTACTTATTTATCGCATGGGTATAACTAGTTATAAATACAAATAGCAGATTAACAATTGCACAAAGAAATGGCTTTAAGCCATGAGTAAGAAACACATAAGTACATAGAATGTAATAATAAGAGACATACATAAGTACAATATAAATCGTAGAAGAAACGGATTATATTTATATTTAGCGTCAGTTCGAAGTGTACTGGGTGATGATCCCCAGGAGCTGGACGCAAGTTGTTGAAGCAGGTTGTTCCTTGTTTTCAGCTTGGCTGCGGTGTTGAGACAGTGCTGCTTAAAGGTAAGGGATCTATCGATGGTTACTCCGAGATACTTGGGGCTCATATTATGTCGCAGGACCGTACCGTTGAAGCAAATTTCGAGCGGCATGTGTGCAAGTTGGCTATTAAGGTGAAAGCACGCTGATTCAGTTTTAGCCTTGCTGGGTGTCAGCCTCCATTTCTTAAAGTATTCTTCCATGCAGCCAAGATCTGCTGAGAGTGTGGCCTCAATTGAGTCCATGCCCTGGTGTTGTGTGGCTATAGCCAGATCGTCCGCATACGAAAATTGTTTGAAGGTAGTGTTTGGTAAATCGTGAGTATATAGGTTGAAGAGAAGTGGGGCCAAGACCGATCCTTGTGGGAGGCCGTCGTTGAGTTTTTTGGATTTGCTAACGCTATTGTTGAGGAATACTTGGAAGGAGCGATTACTCAGCATGTTGTTGATCAGGTTTGCTGTTGTTTTGCAACGTACCGTCTTCAAAAGTTTGTAGACCATTCCAGTACGCCAGACCGTATCATATGCGGCAGTAAGGTCTACGAACACAGCGCCAGTCTTAAGCCTGTTTTCGAAGCCATCCTCAATATAAGTTGTTAGGGCGAGTACTAGGTCAGTGCAACTACGACAACTACGTTCAAGGATCTTATAGCATACACTTAAGAGAGCAATTGGTCGGTAGCTGTCGGCCTTGTCGGCTGGTTTCACCGGTTTAAGTACCGTAATGATTTCTGACTTCTTGAACTCAATGGGCAGGTTACCGGATGATAGAATGCTGTTAAAAAATTTGCATAGCCAGGTCTTAGTGTTTTCCCGCAATTTTCAATAAATTCAGGATAGATTCCATCAGCTCCAGTGGCTTTTCCATGCTTACAGCAGGCGATGGCTACTTCTAGTTCAGAAATTGTAAAAGGTCGAGAGTATGCAGAGGTTATAGGGGTCACCTTTTTAAGCTCTTATAATAGGCTCTTAATGTGTTCGGTGTCGGCCTTGTCTGACTTTGCTTTGGAAACCTCGACAATTCGATTTGCAATCAGGTCTGGATCGATCTTAGGTTGGTGTGATGGGAAGGAATTTGATCCTCCAACCTTCCGGATGAGGCGCCAAGCCTTTCTACTTGATCGGGTAAAGTCCAGGTTTTGTGTAGTTTTTATCCACTTTTCTTTTCGTGCATTATTCAGAGATTGTAAGTGTTCCTCGGCAATTTTGGTGTCACCACTCTCCTGAAATCTCTACATCTATAAAAGAGAACGCATTTTTTCTGTTTGCCCGCGAATAGGGAGTAAGTACGTAACGGTACCTCAACAATATATATATCAATCGATTTGTTGTAAGAAGAAGAATAACTTAGGATACATTTTAGTATCCTGAATCCGTTATTGGGCTCTTAAACCCATTTTATATGTTTTTTTTACTGACAAATATAATTTTTCTATGTTTAAACACATATGACTACGAAATGGCTGAACTGATTTGAGTATGACTTAATTCCTCGATTAGTACATTTACTACTGAAGAGATTGAGGTATAAATCATTATTTTATGATTCTTATAACAGAAATAATAAGCAAAAATATAATTATTTGAGATATAAAAATATCACAGATATGCTTGGGTCATTGCAATCCTTGGAAAAGTCTTTGCTAAGGTGTTAGAGACACGTGCCAGAGCTTTGGTTGAGGATAGTTCAGGGGATAAACAATGCGTTTTTCGTCCCGGTAAAAGCAGGGCCGACCAGTTATACACTCTCAGAATGATTCTTGAAAAGGCATGGGAGCATGCTGAACGTGTATACACCTGTTTTGTGTATTTGGCGAAATCATGTGTTAGGCTACAAGTTATAGAAGCAGTGTTCGGGTAAATGGCGGTAAATCAATACCCTTCATTGTGGGGGTTGGGCAGGGTGCCAAGGGTGCGTTTTGTAACCTTACCCCTTCATTGTATATATGGACTGGATGCTGCAGTGCAGCTGTGTCAGAGAATGTTGCAAAGTGGGCGACTTAAGGATTAGTCATCCTCTCTTTGGGGATGATTTGGTCATCCTTGGTCGTTTGTCGGAAGTATTGATTCTTTCCATAACGCCTATTCTCAGTACACTCTGCATGTTTGTAGAGTCTCAATGAAGGAGCTTGATACGTTTAAGTATCTCGGGGTCTTATTCACGAGTGATGGAAAAAGCAATGTCGAGTTATTCTGTAGAAATGGTCAAACTGGATCAATTTTGAGAGAATTTGGCCAATCTGTTATAAGGAAGGCCGAACTTACCTATAGTGTTCAAACCTAATTATCGGTTCTTAACTTGGTATATGTTCCAACTCTCACCTACAGTCGCGGATATAAGCTGCTGAAAGAGGTTCCTTCGCGGTGTTACGTAACACCAGATTACGCGAGGCACTCAATGTAGAGCAGCTACTTTTTCGAACGGAAGGAATTATGCTTTGACGGTTTCGTTGCGTAGAGCGTGTCCCCAGCTGGTTTCCAAGACGTGTCATGATTGCCGCACCATCAAGTTAGCGGCCCCTTCGGTAGGCCTATAAATAGATGGTTGGTTCAAGTCCGACATATCTCTTGGAGCCGTCTAGGGATTTCTCCAGATGAGTTGGAGTCGACGGCGGAGGTTCAAAAATGATGGAGAGTGCACCTAATTATCCTACCCTCGCGGCCCTCATAAAGGATTAGCGGGTGAACTATTTTAATGACAAAACGGAGAGTGCTCTAAAGAAGTGTACTTGAAATCGCACATTTAAAGACCCAGCGAAGCGGGTACAACCAGCTAGTTCTTTATATAGCCGGTCACTATCAGAGTTCCAACCGGGAACATATTCTTTTCGATATCCGCGTGGGATGTGCTTCTTTGCTGTGGCTATTACGATGCGAACAAAGCGCCCATAGTTCTTGGAAGTCGGAGGGATACAGCGGACGTTGGAGTCGAGGTCTTTGGTGAAATCTTGCCATCATGACTTCTGAAAGTTCCACCTTGGCCGCTGAGTGGAGTTTACCAACGGGATCTTTATTCCGGTTTCTAGGACAATTGGGCGGTATTGGCTTCGAGGAGAATCAGGTAAGACCCGTCTGGACACTTGTTGTACACGTCCAGAGCAATTGGATGAAGCGAAGCACAGATCTGGGTTGTAGTCGCGGTTCCAGCGTCTAGAGTGGAAGGTTCCTCTGTCTTTGGCATCAAAAATAAGTGTCAGATTGTTTATGTCAGCCCAGTCTGCCAGTTTTGCGCCGTTATCGTCATCCGCGTGGTACCTCCAGAGAGTGTGGTGGCTGTTAAAATCGCCCGCATATAGGGCGGGGTGTTCGTATACTGGAATCATCTCTACAGGCCAGGAGCTACTGGGAGGTTTGTAGATGTTAGCGATTTTAAGGTCACCTATCAATATCACTACGATGAACACGTTGTCGATTTCCATAATTTGAATCAGGCTCACATTTTCGATTGAGGACCTGACATATGTTGCTATGCCTATTAAGGAGAAACCGCTTATTTTACCTCGAGATGAGAGAGTTGATTCATCTACGCAGTGAGTTTCTTGCAGGAGTACCACATCAATGTTATTTTCTTCCAAAGTCTTGTGTAAATAGTCACACTTTGCTCTGCTGATGCCTTCAATATTTAGTTGACAGATACGGACAGAAGGTCCTATATCTCTAGTCAAGAACCGCTGAAAAGTGCCGATTGTGTGAGCGTGCAAGGACGCAGATTGCATATGCGTGGATTGTGGATATTAATGCGTTGGATGCTATTGAGTTTCTACTTGTTACACTTGCCGGGAGTTCGGCTCTCATTGAAAAAGTTCGGCATCCAAATGTGAATAGACTTTTAGCGTTACCCAGGGTGCAGCGCGGGGAGCTTGTTTTTTAGGTGAAGGAATTTACATCTTCAACTGCTATGCACCACTGAGCCTGAGCATGGAGGAATACGAACAGATTCTGGACAGCCTTGTAGCCGAGGTCAGAGAAAAAGCAAAAGGAAAACCACGATTACAAATAGAAGAGGAGAGGCACTGCTAGAAGCATTTACTTGCAACAAGCACACTTTCGACAACGGTAGAGCGCGCTCCTTCATCGATCTGACGTTCGCCAGCAGAGCCATAGCAAGGAGGGTGGAATGGTAAGTCTCAGACCTGTACACAAACAGCGATCACCAGGCCATCATATTTGAAACAGAAGAGCAACACCGATCATAGCACCGCCCCCCAAAGTACAAAAGCTGTGATGGAAAACAAACGACATAGACTTATCCCGAGGATGCGATGTAGCCATGCCACCCAAGGGAAACAGAAATGGGAGAACACCTGTGCACTGGTGGAATGACGACATCGCCAATACGCGAGCATAATATCACAGACTGCGGAGATGCCAGCAGAGAGCCCGAGGTAGAGGCACACAGGACTATGAGGTACTGAAAGAACAGTTCCAGAAGAATAGAACACAACTCCGTAAGCTGATAAAAAAGAGCAAAACTGAATGCTTCCAGGCACTAAGAGGAGCTACAAGACAGAGGAGAAGGGAGGCACATATTAAATAGTCATGAACAAATTAAGGAATGGCACGGCAGCTGCAACGACTTGCCCGAATATCATGCACTCAATCGTCTACGCCCTTTTCCCGAGGAAAGAGGAATTCACCCTAAAACAAGGAGCAGCGAAAGAAATAGAGGCAATACCACCAGTCACCACAGAGGAAGTTTTAGAAGCCGCGGCAATAATAAACAGCAACAGACGCCAGTAATAGATGGGATCCTGAACTTCGTGCTTAAAAGGAGCTATTAAAGCAAGACCAGAGATCTTCAAACGCCTTTATACGACATGCCAAGCGGAAAACAATTTCCCACTACAGTGGAAACGGCAACGTCTAGTTCTCCTCCCAAAGGGAATCAAACCACCTGAGCAACCGTCGTCGTACAGGCCGTGTGCATGCTTGACACACTGGGGAAAGTGCTAGAAAAAATAATACGCACAAGACTGGAGCCCCACACTGAAGGAGACTCGAGGCTCTCTACTCGGCAGTACGGCTTTAGAAAGAAACGAAGCACCATAGGGGCAATAAAGGCAGTGTGCGACATTGCGCGGGAAACTATCGCAGGGCAAAGATGGCTAGAAGAAAGCAGTATTACGCCCTCTCGACGTCAAAAACGCATTCAACTCAGCTAGCTGGAGCTGCATAGTTAGAGCGCTAAGCAACCTGCTGAGAATCATAGGGAGTTAATTCAGCGAGAGAAGCCTTCATTATGACACAGAAGAGGGGCCTAAGGCGTACAAAATCACGGGAGGAGTTCCCTAAGGGTCAGTGCTAGGCTCAGTCCTATGAAATATAATGTACGATGGCATACTCAGAACGCCAAGGCCGAGCGGAGTTGAAATCATCGGCTGTGCTGAGGATATTGCAGTAATCGTCGTAGCAAAAACACTAGAACAAGTGTCCGAAAACTGCAACCAAACAATGAGGAATGTGTAGGCATTGCTATAGGCATCAGGTCTGGAACTGGCAGATCACAAGACAGAAGGAGTGCTAATAAGTAGCAGAACAAAGGTAGAACACCTCACTGTACAAGTCGGTGAGTAAACCATCGAGTCGCGTCCACACATCAAGTACTTTTGAATGGAAAGTTTCCCGGTTATTCTTTCCAAGAGCTATCCCTAACTGTGAAGAAATGCTGAATGATTATGATTGCCATCTCCAAACTTATTAGAAGTGATCCAGTACCGAATCAATGGAGGGAAAGTAACCTTCTTCATGTGTACAAAGGGATGGGTGGTATTTGAAACTATGATAATTATGGTTCCAGCAAGCTGATGTCACACATGAAGATCGTTGGGTGAGTATTACGACTAGTATCTGATGACCAGTGCGGGGTTTTCGCGGGTAAATGAGCCACAGGTGCAATCCAGAGTACAATACAAGGATCATAATGGAGTAATATCGTAATTCCTTAAAGGAATTTACCATATTGTATTGGTTAACTTGGCAAAAGCAATCGACAGACAACTGCGAGATTTGATATGAGCGGCGCTAAGACATGGAGGTGTCCCAGAAATCTATATACAGAATCACGAACATGTAAGGGGGAGTAAAGACAAAAGCAAGATAACCCGGTGGAGTAACGGAAGTGTTCGTAATCAAATACGGGGTAACGCCTTAAGTCCTTTGCTGTTTATTGCAACCCTTGACTATCTGCTTGAAGGTAAAGTGATGGACCTCAAAGCACATCAGTTATTCTTTGCTGACGATGTAGGCATCATCTTACGTCCCTGCAACGAGCACTTGATGTATGGGTGGCCGTTTTGGAGAGAAATGGATACCACATTAGTCCAAAAAAGACCGAGTAGTTCTGCTGCTCGTTCTGTGATTCATTCAGGTATATTCTATTCTAGATATTTATTTGAATGAAACAGTGCTTCCCAAGTGCGAAAAGCTAAAATATCTGGGATCTACGATCAATAGCGCCCTTACGTAACTGCACACCTCGTCGTGGTGTAAGGGCCTAGTAGAGGTCAAAGACTCTTGGGATTTTCTCCCTAGATGAGATTCGAAACCAAGATGCAGTCGACCCTAATCCCTCCTCTCCCATCCCTCCTTTCCTCTCTCCCCTCCGGTGGGCTGGATCAAGGTGTTATACGACCCGTGCCGAGGATGAACCTGGCTGGGAGCCCATCCCAAAAATAGCTCAGCCGCTAACGGAGTATTCGGATACCTGGCGACCTCCGGATTAGCTAGCCTTATCTGTGTATTGCGGATCTCTGCACAGACGGACATTCCTTTCTCCGCTACTCGTGGGAACACAAAATGTACAATAACAAAAAAACAAAATTAACGAAACAAAACAAAATTTAGACCGGTTCTCCTCTTAAACCGGACGGTAGTACGGCGCTTAAGCTGTCTACCGGTAAGGCTCCTGAAGTGCTGGTTAGTAGGAAGACTGTGGCTATTCATGGTCCTACTGCTACCAATAGCCGCGTGGAGCCTCAAGGTACTAGTACCCCCCCACGTTCTACTAGGGACTCTTCGGGAACAAGGCGCACCCTTGCCCCTGCAAAGTAGGCATACAAAGATCGCCGCGCAGCTTGCCGGATTCTGGAGCACTTTGGCAGTATACCGGAGTGCAAAAGAACAGAGAAGGTGAACGCCCGTGTAGAATGGGCCAAAAAGATCGTCAGCGTAGATAAAGCTGGGACTAGCGTCGATTCCACGTCAAAGCGTAATCGATCGTTGGAGGATCCAACCGGATCCAAAAAAAGCCAAGGTACATAACACCAGTACCTCTTCCAGGCCATCCAACGTCACATCGAAGTCCTAAAGCGATGTCCTTAAGGACAAATTAGTGCTGGCGGGGGAATGCTGCTGGACCACAGGCTAAACTTTAAAAAACGCCTGATGTACGCAGGCGAGAGAGCCTCCAGTGCAGTAGCGACACTGTCAAGATTAATGCCAAACGTTGGGGGACCCAGGCTGCCAATAAGAAACCAGCTAGCAACGGTAAGCAAGTCGATCCTTATGTACGCGTCCCGCGTATGGGCGCAAGAGACGTACCGGATAACGTACATGAGTCGGATGAACTCGGCCCACAGAATCGCATCGCTAAGACTAAGAGTGTACTGTGCCTTTCAGACGATGTCCGCGGAGGCAATTAGCATAAACTCCGGTCGAATGCCAATAGATTTGGAAATAAAAACGTCTACAGCAACCAGCGAGGCTGTACAAGCAGAATCTCAACACATATGGAACACCACACCAAAAGGAAGATGGACCTATATGTTGATCCCCAACGTAGAGGAATGGATTAGTAGAAAACACGGAGAAGTAAACTTCTGCATGATACAGTTTCTATCAGGACACGGATGCTTTCGGGAGTATCTCCACAATTACAAACACGTGGATGACCCATACTGCCCGCACTGCGAAGGCAAAATCCAGAACGCGGAACATGTTTTGATGGAATAACGGATGTATACGACAGCCAGAAACACTTTAAAGAGAGAAACCGGCGGCCAAGTGACACTGAGAGGACAGAAATGAGAAATGAGGATCCCACGGATACTGGAAGCTAAGAAAACAAAGGGATGGATTGTTAACTGTGCACAAATACTAAATAAAGTAGAAACTCACAAACAGACACATAATGACATATGAACACACGCAGGGATGTGGATTAGTACCAAGGCGCACTCCTGGCATCGATTATTCGGGCTTGCGAATCGTGCATGTTAGCAGCCCGGGCCCAATGGCACATCCAAAAAAAAGCCTTTCCTGGGAGAAGTTTATATAAAAAAAGATACAATGGATAATACCTTGTCCGTAATTCCAAAAACTTTGTAGGAACGTATTGCAGATAGCACAGTATTACGAAATTGACCACCACTTTACCCGTCATTCTAAATGTAGTATTCCCGAAACACTTGTTAGTGAACTTTTATAGAAGGTATTGCATCTACGTTTTTGTAGCACATTACGACATAGGAACAGCAAAAGATCGAGTTAATACAAATCTTTAAGAATTCTTTACTAAATTTACCTATTGAATGACACACTGCTCTCAAATCATACTGTATGAAGGCAGTCCAAAAAGTGTGTTCTATCGAACTATTATGGAACCAAGCACAGTCACAACACTTTGCCTCTATCCGTTGATCTATTAGAACTCATCTGTGAAGTATACAATACTATTACACAAACAAGAAAAATAGAAAACGCTCATATCTTGAGTTTGATTGGCTTTATCATAAACATGCGGTTCTGCAGACAAACTTTCTTAAACTTGATAAGATACACTACCGGCAATACTTTTAGTTTCATTCGAAAAACCATCCGTGTTGGTTCTAGCGGCAGTCATGTGCGAAAAGTTGAAGTTTGTGACTATATTAGGTCTGATTGCTGCCCTTGCTGGCGTAAGTGAACCTGCCAACATTCTTTGCGTCTTCACCAGCCAAAGTCCATCGCATCTCATCATTCACATATCCTACGCAAGAATCTTAGCAGAACGTGGACATAACTTGACAGTCGTGACAACGCTTCCTCTCAAGGACAAGAGTCCTCGCTTCCATCACATCTTCATTCCCCCAACCGAGTCTAGACTTAAGGAAATGTCTGCAATGATGGCACAAATGGCAAACCCCAAGAATGTTTTCCAAGCTATCATGGCGGGAATCGGGGCTATAACCAAATTGGGTCCTGTTCAATACGACGCCATTAAGGATCAGCGTTTTCAGATCTTCATGCAAAATCCGGACAATAAGTTCGACCTACTGATCATCGGGTATTTCTTTAGTGATTACCAGCTGGGGTTGGGGCGACACTTCAAGTGTCCTATTGTCATAAGTTGGATGTCTGCGTCGAATCTTTTTGTTGATAAATATATTGGAAATCCCCCCGAGACAGCATATGTACCAGTTTCGCCAATGTTTGGACTACCAGATCCACTGACATTCACCGGAAGGCTGACTAACTTTGTGACCAGTCTCACCTCGATAGCATTCACTGGTGTCATTGATTATCAAATAAGAACATTTTATAAGTAAGTACAGATCATGTCCTGTCGTAATAGTTTTGTATGCCAATGTCCTCGCAGTGAGCTATTCCCCGGCTATCCATCGATGGAGAAAGTCGGTAAGAATGTATCGTTGCTGCTGTGCAACTCTCACTTCACTGAAGGTATCATCCGTCCAAATGTGCCAACAGTCATTGAAGTCGGTGGGATTCAGATCAAAGATACGCCAGATCCGTTGCCAAAGGTAAGCTGTTGTATACTCGTTTCGTTTCTACTAACAACTAACTCAATTTTCTAAGGACCTTGAACAAATCTTTAACGGCTCCTCAGAGCACGGTGTAATATATCTCAGCTTCGGTACAAATTTAGGAAGCAACGATTTGAAGCCTGAAATTTTCCAAGCTATCTTCAACGCCCTTGCTGACCTAAAACAAACTATTCTGTGGAAATGGGACGGTTTGGAAAAACCAGGAGATGCTCCAAATATCCACTATCAGAAGTGGCTGCCACAGGATGACATCCTGGCACAACCTAATCTGAGACTATTCATCACTCACGCTGGTAAGGGTAGTGTCAGTGAGTCACAGTACCATGGCGTTCCAATGGTAGCTATTCCAATGTTTGGCGATCAACCTGGCAACGCTGATCAACTTGCAAAAGATGGATATGGAGTCTACGTCAATCGAAACACTTTGACAAAGGAGACTTTGAGAGCTGCTATCCTAGAAGTTCTCGAGAATCCAAAGTACAAAGAGGCGGTAAAACGCTTCTCGACACTCTACAGGGATCGACCGATGACTGCAAGGGAGACGGCTGTATACTGGATTGAGTATGTGATCAGGCATAAGGGAGCTTATCACATGCAGAGTCCTTTAGTGCATCTAAACAAATTACAGTCCACCAGTGCCGATGTGTTGGTTTTCTTGCTAGCGGTGGCATTTCTGGTGTACAAGATTATTACGATATCAGGCAGATATGTATTGAGGAAGGTCTGCTTTAGGCTTTGTGCAAAAAACAAGCAGAAGGTCAAAGAGCAATGATTACGATTACTTGTTCTTATTTGAAAATAAAATGTTTGCTAATAGATATCTTCAGACGTTTGATTACGATTATCGGTTAAGGATGTGAGATATGAAGGCACAAGTCATTGAATTGTAATCGATCTAATCGTTTAAATCAATGAATGGGCAACCGTTCATGATCAGCCGATGACTATGTAGCGCAGTTGTGGAGTGGTTAAGGACCGCTGAGTTGTTATACTACATATAACCGAGTCTTCTGTACCACTTCTCACGAATCGCTAATCTTATGTTGGAGAGAGGCAATCACATGTATCCGGGATTCGGAGTACGTAATTGCTGTTTATTATCTCGAGATTCCACAACGCCTATGCGCCATCGTGTATCTAAGCTTTCGAAACACAGTTAAGCTCTGCTTCTGATGAGATTTCATTTGATTGTTCATTCAGCCAGAGGTACGACATCTATCAGAAGTAGACATACGAGTACAAAATGAATTCCGCGCCCAAAATATGTACTTGAAGCTACAGCACCGCACACAGATTGCCTTCAATCTGTCCGAAATAGGTCGTACTATACCCTATCGTTTATGATCAAACCGCGCCTGATAGAATTTCAATGACTTTACAGAGATTTCATTGAGATCTTTCATTTTAAGAAAACGTCCGAAAAAGTGGGCGAGGCCTATAAAATGTCTGGATATTGATCAAGGAATACTTATCTCGTAAACACAATTCTCTACGAATTCTAGTAAAAGTATTGAAAAAGGGTCACTTTTACGAAAAGTGGGCGTGTCAGTTGGCGATTTTCAATTTGCTTAATACTTCTACAGCTTCGCTTACCAAAGAGCTTTTATACGAGAATTTTGTACTCACATTCAAAAATTTAAGACCCAAAGCTTGGTAGTCGCAGAAGTATTTGGGGAAATCGGCAACTATTGAGAGAGTTCCCGCAACCGTTCACTCAGCTATAGCCGCAGTTTGTTTCTGGATTATCTGTCGCCAGAGTTGAAGCATAAGTTGGGACACCTGTTGATGGAGTTTGACCATCTTTCGATGGCGATGGTATTAGTGTCCGTTGAACTTTAGTCCCTTCCAGTAGGGTTGATTGCATGTGCTTTAGTCGCCCTTTTATGCTGAAAGATACTACAGCGGTTTTGATTACGTTTAGGTTTATTCCTATCATAAGACGATGTGGTCACGAAATACAATACTGATTTGAAAGAAAATTTGCCGCAGAGGTGACTAAAAAAACGAACTGGAGTGAGCGTGTACGGGTCCAAGGCTAGATACCCCGCATCTCTGAAAACATGCCCTAGCATAATACTCCAATCTAAAGATGTGCCCAAATCAACCTCGATACGAAATGCTGCAGGAAAGGCATCGCAATACGAGTACTATCAGATAGCCAGCCCGATCCACAGTGCTATGTGAACGCCTCATTTAGATCAACAGGCTGTTCCAATAGTAAGAGTGGATAAAAACGGAGCATCTGATGCACTAGAAAGAAATGGGTAAGGGTTAGGGCTTTCGGTGAATCCTCTTAAAATGGAGGTTGTTCTCTTTACGAGAAAGATGATTTTGACCGTCACTATCCGCATTTCTAATGAAGCCAAATATCTGGGAGTGATTTTAGATAAGAAACTTCATTGGTCTTAACACGTCGAGTCGAAAACATCCAAGGCGCTCTCAGTCTCCTGGCAGTGTAAGGGTGCTTTTGACAAGACATGCGGCTTGTCACCGAATAAGGTTCTCTGGATCTGCACGGCTATGATAAGACTATTCCTCGCATATGCGTCGGTTGTTTGGTGGAAGAGGCTCTCGCGTAAATATGTGGCTGCCTTTTGCGCCAAACTCCAAGGAACGGCTTGTCTCGGCTGCACTGGAGGTTTTCCGAGTACGCCTGGCTCTGCTTTAGATGTTTTGCTGAGCTTACCTCCTCTCGATACTTATGCCACGGGTTGGACTATCAAAGCTATTCGTCGTCTCAGTCGGGCGGTTTATGGCACACTCCATACTGGAATTTTGATGAACTTGCGCGACACTTATCTTACGACTCCGGTCTCATGGATGTGCCGTCTGATACAATGACACCAGCACTTCAGCTGATGCGCAAATTCAGAGTCGACTTTCCTTATGTTGAAGACTGGCTTCGACCAGAGTCTGAGACAGGAATGTAATGGTAGTCGAATTTTCACGGACTGTTCCAAAACCAGTCAAGGGTCTGATGCTGGTGTCTTCGTGGAAGTCGACAACATTAGACCTTCTTTCTCGTTATGCAAATATGCGTCTGTTTTCCAAGCGGAAACTTATGCAATCCTAATGGCCATGAACTATGTTGTGGAGAACAGGTAGAAGAGACGTAGCATTTGTGTCTGTAGTGACAGTCAGGCTGCGCTTAAGGCCTTGCTTAACCCTTTAACCACTACAAAGATCTCCGCCTCAAAAGACTTCTCCTAAAGCGCAAAATGAAAGTCTCGCAAACCCGGATGTGTTAATTCGGGAAACGCAAACCTTGGAAGAGAGTACTCTGAAAAAGGAAAACGCCGCGCTCCGTAAGAGGCTCGACGAAATGGAGATGTTGTGTCGGGAGCTCAAAAGCAAAATTGAGAAACTTGATTCAGAGAATAAAGTTTCTTTGCTTCAAAACGAGTCTTTAAAAACTCAAACGGTTACTCATAGTGAGCCTTCTCCGGGTAGCCATCACTACAGTACGGACGAAGAAGAACTCGCTCGCGAAACGGATTGGGTACTTAAACGAAGACCATCTAAAAACGCAAGACCGGCTCATCGCCCGAGATTGTTCCTCAACACGAACCAACAACAATACGAAGACAATCCCTCAATGTAAGCGTTGCCAAGAGTTTAACCATACACAGGCGTACTGTCGGAAAGAGCCGCGCTGCGTTAAGTGCGCTGGAAAACACTCTTCGGAAAATTGCAGTTTGAGCAAAAATGAAAAAGCAACTTGCGTTAACTGCAAAGGAAGGCACCCAGCAAATTATCGCGGTTGCGAAGTCGCTAAGGAACTACAGATGCGACGGAAAAAATCTACAACGCCGATTGTACGGGGAACAAAATCAATCGATCGGGGTCCTAAGTCGATAGAACGTATTGCTAAGCAGACTGAGCGGGCTCGTAAACCAATTGTTCAAACTACTAACCCGACTGAAAGGACGCTTGAATCAGCAGGGCAGACTCTTACAACAGTCAACCAGCCTTCTGAGCCGATTAAACGTACGTCAAAGTCGTCCACTAAAAAGGCTGAACGAAAAATAACCTCGGATAAGCCAGCGAACCCCGTACGTCTGACGTATTCTCAGGCTGCAGTCAAAGCAACCAAACGAAACGACGGCCCACCTTCTGATCCGTTGAATGAAATTCTGAACTGCATCTACGCTAAGTTCGAGGAACAATGTGAAGTTAACAAACGGATTCTCGAACGTCTTAGTAACGTCGAAAGCTTTTGTATGGCTAACCTTATATCTAAATCTAAGTAAATATGGACGCTTTGCTTAAAATAGTAACATGGAATGCAAATGGACTCTTACAAAAATCTAACGAATTAGAAATGCTTCTAATAAGAGAAAATACCGACATATGTTTGATCTCCGAAACCCATCTAACAAGTGAGTCGCAAATAAAGATAAGAGGCTACGCTGGTTATCACGCCTACCATCCTTCTGATAGAGCGCGGGGCGGTTCGTCCTTATTCATTAAAACTAACATCGAACATTCGGCCGATATAAGCATAGAGCAGGAAAAACTGCAGTTGTGCGCGGTAAGGGTTAAAAATAAACACCTGAGCTACAATATAGCATCTGTTTACTGTCCGCCGCGATGTTTACTAGAAAAAGATGACTACTTTCATGTCTTCAATGACCTTGGTTCAAATTTACTTATTGGTGGAGATTTCAACGCGAAGCACACCTTCTGGGGTTCAAGATGTACATCTTCTAAAGGAAAAATTCTCTACGAAGTGGCATATGAATTCGGTTGTTGTTTTTATTCGTCTGGAAAACCGACCTATTGGCCAACTGACTCACAAAAAATTCCCGATCTTATCGATTTTTTTGTTACAAAAGGCATTTACGAGAAGTTTATTACAGTCAAAGAATGTTTTGATCTCTCTTCTGACCACTCGCCGGTAATTTTATTACTTGGAGAAGCGCTGATCAAGAAAAAGGGGCCTCCAAGACTCACTAGCAATAGAACAAATTGGGAGGGCTTTAGAAATGATTGCGAAACAAATATCGCCTTAAATGTATCACTTAGAACACCTTGTGAACTAGAGGACGAAATTAATCGTTTCGTGGAAGCAATTCAAAGAGCGGCATGGAGAAACACTCCTTCTAGAAGCTATAAGATCAACCGCAACGAAAAGTATCCCAGAGAAATCGTTGTACTGGTGAGAGAGAAACGAAAAGCACGAAAGAAATGGCAAATCACTCGTGCACCGCAGCATAAAACGGACCTTAACCGACTATGCAATCGCCTTAAAGATAGTATTCGCGAATTTAAAAGCAAAAAGATAGCGATCTATCTTGAAAATCTCTTCGGTGAAAGAGAATCAAATTATTCGCTTTGGAAAGCGCTAAAAGGCATCCGGAAACCTCAAATGCAAGCACCACCAATTCGCAAAATCGATGGAAACTGGGCCAAGAGCGACAAAGAAAAGGCAGAACTTTTTGCCTTGCACTTAGAAGAAACGTTTAAGCCGTTCGACGGCCCTTCGTTAACGCCCGACTCCCCAGTCACGACATCTGACAACTCTAAAGTAAAAAAAGTTGCATTGATTGAACTGAGGGAAGTGATTAAAAATTTAAAGACAAAAAAAAGCTCCGGGTTACGACTTGATAACGGCGCAGGTAGTCAAGGAATTGCCAAATAAAGCTATTATCAAACTGCTCTATTTGATCAACGCTTCGTTCGGATTGCTTTATGTTCCGAGGCAATGGAAAGTCGCCGAGATTATAATGGTCCCGAAACCAGGCAAACCGCTAAATGAGAAGAAATCATATCGGCCTATTTCCCTATTGCCGGTTATCTCAAAAATATTTGAAAAACTTCTTTCCAAACGTCTACAGCCCGTAATTGACGAAAGACGTCTCATTCCTGACCATCAGTTTGGATTTAGAATTAAACATTCTACAATTGACCAAGTCCATAAAATAACTGACGTGATTGAGAAAGCTCTGGAAGAAAAAAAGATTTGTTGTGGTGTATTTCTTGACGTCTCACAAGCTTTCGATAAGGTTTGGCACGAAGGCTTGGAGTATAAATTGCAACGACTACTGCCACGGCAACTTTTTCTAATCTTACTATCGTATCTCGCCGAGAGACTCTTTCGTGTTAAGCACGGAAACGATTACTCTGACTTCAAGGAGATTGCGGCCGGAGTTCCACAAGGAAGTGTCCTTGGCCCGCTTCTATATGTACTCTATACGCGTGATATCCCGCAGGTAAGAAACTGTGTCGTCGCCACGTTTGCGGACGATACGGCGATATTGACCACGCTCGAAACTATTGAAGCAGCAACTGGAAAGCTGCAACATGCTATTAATAAAGTCCACGCTTGGACGAATTCTTGGCGTATTGTGCTGAACGAAAGCAAATCTACTCACGTTAACTTTACCTATAAAAAAGTGGATAGATTACCTCTATATCTTAACTCGGCTCAAATACCGTACGCAAACGAAGCAAAATATCTAGGAATGACTCTAGATGTTAAGCTCAAATGGAAATCACACGTAAAAAAGAAACGCGACGAGCTAGAAAACAAATACCGACAAATGTACTGGCTACTCGGAAAACATTCGAAGTTGAGCCTACATAACAAACTGCTTATATATATGCAAGTGCTAAAGCCTGTGTGAACGTATGGTATACAACTATGGGGTTGTACCAAGAAAAGCAATAGAAACATCATACAGACTTTTGAAAATAAAGTTCTTAGAACGATCGTTAACGCACCGTGGTATGTACGTAACGAAGATATTCATCGAGATCTGGGAATCCCCAGCGTTGTCGAAGAGATAACAGAATTTGCGCGTAAACACAAAGATCGTGTTCACGGCCATTGCAACCTTACCGTCATTCAACTACTTGACGCAAATGCGAATAACTCAATTCGTCGTCTGCAAAGGATAAAACCTTTTGACCTCGCGTCATAGCATATGCCGGCCGCGAAAAAGGCAGGAACTTTCATTGGAATTTAACCTGCCTAAAGTTATACATTTCTTTTTACTTCCTACGAACATTTTTTTTTTTTTCCAAAAATCACGTGTATCGTAAGCGAAAATAAAACTGCTGGATAAGCGTCGGCTTAGTTGTAGTATTACTTTTGAGGAGAGGTGTTTTTTTAGTGAGTAAAAATCTCACACTACCATAAGCACGCTCGGTTGGGCCTTATGGTGTCTTTAGAAGATTTTTCACCTACTCTCGGCAAAAAAAAAAAAAAAAAAACTTCCAAAATAGTTTGTGAAACCAAGAACTCTTTGAACTCGGTCGCAAGGCTAAATTCTCTATCTCTTATCTGGGTCCCAGGTCACACTGGGATCTTGGAGAACGAGATCTCCGAGGAGATTGCTAGACAAGGCTTAGAGGAGGCTTTTTCAGGTCCCGAACCTGCGTTGGGTCTCCCTGTGTCCGCGGTTAGGGCTTCGATTGACGATTGGGTCTCCCACGAACACAACTGTGTGTGGCATGACTCTCCAGGATGCAGGTTGACTAAACGCATGTTCCCGGACGTCTGTAAGAAATCAGCGGTATCCTTGCTGTCTCTCAGCAGAAAAGACTGTAGGCAACTTATTGGCATCTTGACAGGCCACTTTCCTTTCGCCAAGCACCTTAACGTGTTGGGCTTAGGTGACACTACAGTCTGCGACGACTGTGGAGATATACATATGCGATAAATAATAAAATAAATAAATGAAATCCCTTTCAGGCACATCGGTTAATCAACGCAGTTGGACTAGAAAAGTGGTCCTAATTCGAGTACCTCATAGACTAGAGCCCTAGATTCGGAGCGTAATAGATCTATTTAGGTCGAACGTGAACCTCATCAATCACACGTCTCCATCTAGATATATTTACACCGACCAACCGAGTTCCAGCTGCATTCTTTAAAAATTATTCAACTGAATTCCTGTCCGCATAAACCAAGGAATACAATAGGATATTTGAGACAGCGAGTATTCCAAATAGCTTTAAAAGAGCAATACAATTTCCCCTACACAAAAAAGGATCATACGATAACCCTGAAAACTATCGAGGCATTTCGTTCCTGAATACATCAGTGAAGTTGTTTAGTGTTATGATTCTGAATAAATTTCAAGTGGGATTTAGGAGAAACTATTCAACTTTAGACCAAATATTCATCCTGACGAACATTGCGGAGAGAAGAAACAAGAAGTTATATGCTTTCTTCGTTGACTTTCGCGCTGCTTTTGATTCTATTGCACGTGAAGCACTTTTTTATAAGCTATTTAAGATGGGAATCTCAAGCAAAATTGTCGTATTATTACAAGCGATGTAGGAAAACCACGTCGCTTATGTATGGGATGGTGAGCTTGTATCGGAAGACTTTACAACACGAATGGGAGTCAGGCAAGGGTGTGTTCTCAGCACGTTACTTTTCATTTTATTTATAAATGATATAATGGATGCAATTAGAGGGGGAGTTCAGTTTGGAAGTATGCAGATACCAGGACTCCTTTTCGCAGACGACACAGTTTTTCTATCTGAATCAGTGGAAGGAATGCAGCGAATGGTGAACCGTCTTCAGCGCTACTGTGAACTTTGGAATCTGTCTGTAAATTTAGAAAAATCTAAAATGATGGTGTTCAGAGATGGTGGTGGTAGATATTCTCGTAATGAAAAATGGACATACAAGGGAGAAAATGTTTCAATAGTTCGGGAGTATAAGTATCAAGTTGTACTAATTACAGCGAATCTCAACATGCGAAAACATTTCCAACTCAAACTAGCGGAAGCGAAGGGAGCTGTTTCTTCAGTATGGGGCCGTTGCATCAATAATAAATTTATTGAACATAGTTCAAAGCTTAACCCTAGAATGCGTATGGGGTGCTATCGCACCCCACTTCAAAATTCAAACTGTTATATTTTTGAAAATAAAAGTCGTTATTTTTAAAGAGTGCCATGACTTTTATTTATTTCGTTATTACTTTAAATTTGAAAGATATTTAGTGCACTGAAAGGGTTTTTTTGGAAACGACCATTACTTCCGATTTGTTCACGTTGATCTTCATTCCAGCATCATCACAAACGGCTACAAACCTTTCGAGTGCGCGCTGAAGTTCGGTTTGAGAGGACCCAAGGATGACCAAATCATCCGCAAAGAGCAGATGACTAATCCTTAGGTCTCCCACTTTGAAACATTCCCCGCCACGGCTGCGCTGCAACATCCAATCCATATATACAATGAAGAGGAGAGGTGACAAAACGCACCCCTGGCGGAGTCCAACACCTACAGTGAAAGGTATTGATTTAACACCGTTTATCCGAACACAGCTTCTACAGTTTGTATATAAAGACTGAATCGCCCTTATCAGGGAACCAGCAATCCCATACTCCTGCAGAACACTGCAGAGTTTGCCTCGAGGAACCCTATCATATGCCTTTTCCAAATCCACAAAACAAGTGTAGACAGGTTTGGCATATTCCCAGGCCTTCTCAAGAACCATTCTGAGAGTGAACAACTGGTCGGTTGTGCTTCTACCGGGACGAAAACCGCACTGCTCATCCCCCAAACTGTCCTCAACCACAGCTCTGGAACGCTTTTCTAGCACTTTAGCGAAGACTTTTTCAGAGAGACTTAAAAGAGATATACCCCTATAGTTGGCGCAAACTCTTTTGTCCCCTTTTTTAAAAAGAGGAACTATCACCCCCATTTGCCAATCACCAGGTGTTTCACCGCATTCCCAGGCCACTTTAATGACACGCGAGAGCCATTGAACTCCCTCTTTACCTAAAGCCTTGAGCATTTCTGGCCGAATTTCATCCACACCAGCAGATTTACCAACTTTTAGCGCTTTGATCGCCAAAGTTACTTCCTCTACCGTAGGACTATTTTCCGCCCAACTCTCGACCATAGGTCTGTCATCTTCGGTGCCCTGTTCGGGATTGAGCAATTCTGAAAAGTGCTCGCTCCATCTGCGTAAGATGTCCTCCTCATTGGAAAGAAGTCTACCGTCTTTGGATTTGACTCCTTCAACGATATTCAACTTTTTTTCCTCTGAGTCGGCGGACGGTCTGCCAGAACATCTTATTTGCAGATCTGTGGTCACGTTCCAATTTCTCGCCAAACTCCTTCCAAGACTGTTCTTTCGCTGTTTTCACAGCTAATTTGCAAGTTCTTCGCGCCTCAGTGTACCGATTTCGAGAATCGGAGTTCCCCAAGTGAATCCACACCTTAAAGGCTCTCTTCTTCTCTCTGATGGCTTCTTGAACTCCGGGCGTTTTAAACCAAGCAGTTCTTTTCTCACCACCAGCCGCCACACCAAGCCGCTTCACTCCACAAAGATCTCCCGCAGAGGCAATAACCGCTGTTGAAAACAGTTGCCATTCTTCCTCTACATTTGATGGAACAGTTGGAATTCGTTCAAACCTCTCAGATATTTGCCGCGCAAATGTCTCCCGTATCTCATCGTCCTGTAACCTCTCCCATCGTATGCGTGTAACCATCCTTGGTTTACGCTTTGGTAGGGGAGGCACTCTCTCGCTAAGATACAATTTGCACAACACTAAGTGATGATCAGTTGACAGTTCGGCCCCTCTCAATACGCGAACATCACAAACCATTCTCTTCAGACACAATGGTACCACAAAGAAATCGATCAGCGACTTCTGCTGAAGACTCTGACGGTACCACGTGTATTTGTGAATGGCTTTGTATGGAAAGATGGTGTTCATGATGGATAAGCCATTTTCACAACAAAAATCCAACAACCTCTCTCCGTTCGCGTTTTGATCAGGATCACTGTTCCTCCCAATCACACTCCCCCATGTCATAACATCTACACCCACATGAGCATTGAAGTCACCCATCAGGACAAAAGAATCCATATCTGCAACCTTTTCAAGGGCAACATCAACTTCATCTAAGAAAGCTGCGTACTCTGACAGAAGGTTCGGTGCATACACCTGCACCAATGCCAGAGTTGATCTTTCAAGCTTGAGCTTTAAGATCGCAACTCTCCCTCCTAATGGTATCCACTCCAATACTCTGTCTGTCAACCTGGGACTTGTGAGTATCCGCACTCCCGCCCGAGCAGACATTGAGGGTGCGACTCCTGACAGGAAGAGCTTCCACCCACCCGAAAGGTCCACAGTTTTAGAACCTCTCTGCTTTGTTGAAGAGACGCCAACTATATCTAGTCGACTTTTAACAGCCTCCCCAACAAGCTCAAGATCCTTCCCTGTGAGCGATGAGACGTTCCATGTGCCTATCCTAAGTCGATGCCGTTGTCGAATCTCAGAGAGTCCATCTGTGCCCCTATCGGTGCACAGCGCGCTCACCCCTTGACCCCCGTAATGGTTCGCGAGACCATTGACAGGAAGCTCGTAGCCATTTCGGGTTTGACCCGGCCGGCTGCCGAGCGGGACAAGCCGACCACCAGACGCTCGCATACTGACACCCTTCAGGCCTGGCTCCAAAGGATGCCCTGGCTTACCAGGCTTGGCAATATCCGAGGCCGGTCGTTTCCTTCTTGTCATCATAGGGTTTGCGCTTTGTTAGCCGTAACTGGATTGTATGGATGGGAATAACTATTTAAGTTACCCCATCTGCACATCCCAGTCACGTTGCCCGCCCCCCACCACGAGGAGGTCAGCTGAGAGGGGGGCTGCATGCATCTGCATGTTAGTGGAGTCCCACTGAAGCAGGTGGAGAAGTTTAAGTACCTCGGGGTTCTATTCACGAGTGATGGGAGGAGCAATGCCGAGTTATCCTGTAGAATTGGTCAGGCTGGATCAATTTTGAGAGAGCTTGGCCAATCTGTTATAAGGAAGGCCGAACTTAGTGTTCAAGCTAAGCTTTCGGTTTTTAACTCGGTGTATGTTCCAACTCTCACCTATGGTCATGAAATTTGGGTAGTGACCGAAAGAATAAGATCGTGGATACAAGCTGCCGAAATGAGGTTCCTTCGCGGTGTTGTTGGAATAACTCGTAGGGATCGAGTGCGCAACACCAGAGTAGGCGAGGCGCTCAATGTTGAGCAGCTACTTCTCCGAACGGAACGATCTATGCTTCGATGGTTTGGTCACGTAGTGCGTATGCCCCCAGACCGGCTTCCAAGACGCGCCATGGTTGCCGTGCCATCAGGTAGGCGACTTCGCGGAAGGCCTAGAAATAGATGGTTGGATCAAGTCCGACATCTCTCCTGGAGCCGCTTAGGGATTCCCCCTGATGAATTGGAGTCAATGGCGGAGGATCGAGAAGGATGGAGAGTCCACCTGAGCATCCTACCCCCGCGACCCTCATGAAGGATTAGCGGGCCATTGAAAATGAATGAATGAATGAATGATATTTAGTGCATTTCCTCTCTTCGGACTGAAGATATCGTGGCCACTGGGGTGCACTCGGACCCCACATGTGTTTGTGTAATATTTTTGTTGATAGATAAGTGAATGAATTTTTTTTTAGTTTTTGGAACTTTTACAAGTTGATGAATCATTTCAGAATTATATTATAAAACGTTCCTAAATTGCAGAACTGCACACGTGTTCTAATATTTGCACAATATGTCTCAAAATAGAGCCAAATTAGTTGAGGACGAGATGAGAGAACTCCTTTTGGACGTCCACGACGATGTGGACACAGAAGATGAAGCCTTCTTAGATGACGTAGGGGCGGATTCTGAAGGAGACAATGAAATCGTGGTAATTTACTGTGAAGATGGTGAAGAAAATTCGGAAGAAAGGCATTACTTGGGAGTTATTTTAGGAAAAAAAGAACGACACAGCCTTCATCATCAAGTGGTCGGGCAGCAGCGAGAAACATAGTTTTGGAAATGCCGGGTTGCAAAGGTGAGGCTAAATTTCTAACATCAGAGGTGGAAGCATGGAATCTTCTGTTCGATGATATTATATTTATATTACAAACTTTGGTTAAAAAAACAAATATCGAGATCAGCAACCAACGTCAAGAAAGTATTCCACCAGCCGATTCCCCATCGCCTTTAACATCTGCTCAACCTCCAACTTCCGGAATCAAGATCGGCACAACAGAAGAAGACATTCGTGCCGTCATTGGTTTACTCTACATTGCTGGAGTGAAAAAGCAGGGTCGAAGGAACCCGAGAGACTTGTGGACTACAAAGTGCTCACCGATATTCCAGGCTATAATTGGGCTCAACAGGTTTGAATTCTTGATTAATTGTATCCGATTCGATGACAGGGAAACGAGATGTCGCTCGAATAAACTGGCCCCAGTCCGGTTCGTTTGGGAAGAATTTAATTCAAACTGTTCAAAATATTATACGCCCCACGAATACTGTACGATTGATGAGCAGCTTTTGGGATTCAGAGGTAACTGTCCTTTTAAACTTTATATCCCTTCGAAGCCAGATAAGTATGGCATAAAAATTATAACGATGTGTGATTCCCGCACATATTATATGGTGTCTGGGATTCCTTACGTTGGAAAAGAAGATAGAAAATCAAATGATCCAATTCCGCTGCAGTTAGTTCACAAAATAAGTGAAAGCATTCATGGTACGGGAAGAAATGTAACCATGGACAATTGGTTCACATCAATTCAGTTGGTCGAAAAAAAGGTTAACGCAGCATAATCTAACTGTAGTCGGAACTTTGCGAAAAAACAAAGTTGAAGTGCCACCATCCTTCCTACCCAACCGAAAGAAAGAAGTACTCTCTTCTCAATTTGCCTTCAAAGATAAACTGACTTTGGTTTCCTTTACTCCGAAAAAATGAAAAGGAGTTCTGCTGGTATCTTCGCTTCATAAAAATAACGAGGTTGACTCGGAGATCATCCAGTTTTATAACCAGACGAAAGGTGGCGTTGACAATTTTGATCAGTTGGCTCATAATTACTCAGTTGCAAGGAAAACTCGCAGGTGCCCTATGAGATATTTCTATGGTATGCTCGATCAGGCGGGCATTAATTCAATGGTTCTGTGTTCGATCGGAAATAATTATAAAAATAAAAAATTTAAGCGAAATATCTTTCTGCATAATTTAGGTTTGTCTTTGGCAAAACCGTATGTGCGAAAGCGGTTGGAACAAATTATCAACAGTCATTTGAGAGGTACCATCGAAAAAGTGCTTCGAGAGTCAGTGGAAGGCGATCCACAGCATTGCGAGGATGTTTTATTAAGAAAAACTTTTAAAGAAAGCAAGCTACACTACTTAGGATTGTTGCAAAACCGAAGCTGAAACTTCCCAGCATAGAATGATTTACAGCAAACTCAACTATAATCTTCAACAACATACGTACTTTCTCAACCGCTTTCCACTGAATATGATTAGCCTAATATTTAAACTAAGAGGGGAAATAATAAATTTAAATTACATCCCACATCGACCAGACCGGTCAGTTCTAGGTGACCTGTGTAATCTTCAAGAAAGGGAGGATGTATACCATTTTATTGCCAGATGCCCTATCTTGAGTGAGTTTCGTGCGATATACTTTGGCGCAACTGCATTGGATATGAATGAGGTCTTGAACATTTTGAACAGCAACCTTGGTTGGGAAGTTTTATATAAATATGCATTAACCGCATTCAACTACAGAGCACGTATTATAGAAGGAGACTTTTAAATATCAATGTGTATTAAAATATAAATGCGAAAATAAATTGTCAATCTGGTAGACTGCCGTGGGCCAAACCATATTTAAGTTAAGGTTATGAAATTGTGTTAAAGTATTATTGAAGCTTAAATAAAGTTTTCAAAACTAACTAACTAACTACATTTACACCGAACACGCCTATTGAAGCTTAGGAGAGAAGCACTGGTTGCCTATGTATCTTTCCAGCGCCAACGACATGTGACCACGATTAAATTTGAATAAGAACATTCATCGCATTGTGACATGTGATAAGACTTGGATTCACTACCACGACCTCGAGACAAAACTAAAAAGTGTACAGTGGCAGCGACGCAGAAACCATACCTTCATCTAGTTTAAGGCTCAACTCAGCGCCGGCAAGGATAGGAAACGCTCGATTGGAGCACTCAGACGCAGCTGGTCCATAGTACTACCAGAGAGCAAAACCCTGATTTACCCATTTTGCTGGAACTTTCTTGTCTTTCTAAGAAAGCCAAGCAAACACTTTAGTGATGAGGAGCTTACAGTATCAGGCCGGACACTCACAAAGATAATGTTTCGCGGTTTCGTCGGTCTCTCCACATGCATCGCAGATTCTAGCATCACTCAAGCCCAGCACGTTAAGTTGCTTGGCGAAAGCAAAGTGGCCTGCCAAGACGCCAAATAGTTGTCTTCAGTGCTGAGAGACAACAAGAATGCCGCTGATTTCTTATAGACGTTGGGGAGCATACGTTTAGTCAACCTGCATCCTGGATAGTCATGCCACACACAATTGTGTTCGTGAGAGACCCAGTCGTCAATGGAAGTCCTAATCTATGGCACAGGGAGACCCAACGCGAGTTAGGGACCTAAGAAAGCCTCCTCTAAGTCTTGTCTACCAGTGTGATCTAAGACCCAGATAAGAGACAGAGAATTCAGTCTTGCGACCGAAGTTCAAAGAGTTTTTGGTTTCACGAACTATTTTGGAAGTGGTTAAAGGGTTAAACAAGGCCTTAAGCGCAGCCTGTCACTACAGACACTACGGCCCCTCCACCTCTTCTTCACAACATAGTTCATGGCCATTAGGTTTGCATAAGTTTCCGCTTGGAAAACAGACGCATATTTGTCTAATGAGAAGTGAATGCTGTCGACTTCCACGAAGACACCAGCACCAGACCCTTGACTACATTCCACTCCTGGCTCCGACTCTGGCCGAAGCCGGTCTTCAACACAAGGAAAGTCGACTCTGAATTTGTGCATCAGATGAAGTTGTGGTGTCATTGCATCAGACGGCATATCCATAAGACCGGAGTCGTAAGATAAGTGTCGCGCAAGTTCATCAAAATTCCAGTATGGAGTATACCAAAAACTGGTCCGTCTAAGACAATGGATGGGTTTGATAGTGCTGCCCATGATACAAGTATCGAGGGGAAGTTAGTCCAGCAAAGCATCTAAAGCAGAGTCAGGCGTGTTCGGAAAAGTTCCCGTGCAGCCTAGGACAACACCTTGATCGAGGATCATCAATCTCAGCTACACAGCTGCTACAACAGCAAAAACGTTGTGGCTTCCGAATACTCACCCACTAACCGTATTCTCCATATTTGCCACCCAACGTTTTTAAAAATTTCAATAAACACTTTGTCTTTCACGTCCCCACCTCGCTACGAACATATATATTGAAAATATCGAAACTCTGCATAAGCCAAATTGTTCAGAAGACACAAGGGTGTCACAAGCTAATATATGGACAGACAGATGCCGTGTTGAAAGAAACCATAAATGATCCATCCCAAGCTTTCAGGACCGGTGACTAGCACTTTTCCAAAGAATTTAAGGCGTAGGATCTAATTTACAGCCTTCTGCGAAATCCTTACAATGCCCTTGGGACATCGACGTCATGTGCGGTCCTCTAGACCGATTATATCTTTATGTAAGTATCTATTATCAGGGCAGTTAAACGTTGTTCGTTTGCTCATCAAGACATTCACGAAAAAAACATTGCACGTGGCGGCAGTTGACACTGTCTGCCAGTGACACGTTGGATCAAACAAGTTACATACATACCTTTTCCAGAAATGTGCAATACTATTACCATTGATTTACATATTTCCTTGCCAACACGACAGAAAGGAAAGTAATGTGATCATATCTGAAGTCCATGTAACCTTTCCATACTCTATCTGTTGACAGACTGTTTGCATACACCTATGACGGATGAGAGGATGGGAAAGGTGCATCAGCTATCGCTGTGACAAAACACCACCTGTTGTTCAAATATCGATCTCGGGATAAATGTTCGTAGCTTGTGGATACTAAATGTATAGAAACTGGTACTGTTGTTGGGATAGATGTAGAAGTAAACGTGATCATCGCTGATTACGATGCGTATGGTGATGACTGCTGCTGTGTTTGGTATTGAGTCAACTTCTGGATACACATAAACGTTGACGTTACTACTGATGACTACGACTCTCAGCGAGTAGTTGTTGCAGTATATGCACTCACTGGTGAGCCCTTTTGCTGTTACTGCTGTTGCAGACGCAGGCTATGACTTGATAATTTAATGGGCATATCTGCAGAGGACGGGACGATGACAAACTTGCGTAGGAAGCTGATCTTATATAATTTCGTATAGTCTCTAGGTTTTGTTTTGTTTTTTTTTTTTAAATAGTTGTCCATTGCCTGTTTTGGAGACACGTGGGAGAAATTCAGTAGGGGAGTAATACTGATTGATGAAGACTCATACCGTAATCGAAAATATGGCCGTCACTATCAGGCCACTAGAACGTTTCCAGTAATAATGCTTTTGCTGTTCCACACCCTACTTACGAATGCTTCAAGCATGTTTCTCCCCCAACACCACAAACGAGAAATATGACTCAATACGTTTGAAAGATTAACAAAATATATAATAGGTACAAAATCTTTCATCGCTGCAAAAAAGTCAGTAGAAATACCTGTTTCGTCAATTTTACAACGAATTCTATTTATCATTTTCTATTTCAATTAATTTAATTTTCCTTTTGGATCTTGAACTTATCTAAACAATTTAAAATTAAAAAAAATTAATTTTTATTACATCTATATTAAGTATTAAATTTAACATTTAAAGTTAACTGAAATAATTATACCATTTAATTCTATAATGGCGGCATTCAGTATAAATTTGTATCGATATACAATGTCACGGCAACATTTATCGAAAATAATTTCCCATATGTTAAAAACCACGCTGACCATTTTATTTCACTTTAAGGTTAACTTCCTTCTTCTTGCGCATCTCGTAGAGTAAGGTCATACATTGTAATAAAGTTTCTGAAAAGTCAAAACTTGCATATGTTTTAATTTACCTACTTTACGACAAATATAGCCAAGATATATATTAATCAAAAACGCTTGATTAATCTAAAATTACATGGTGACCCCGACGTGATTCGCCATCTTATCACAAGCAATCACGATCATTTATTTTATTAAATCGCAATATGCCTGGTACTGGGAAAGGAGAAGAAGCTGATGTTCCTGCTGTAGTTTCCAAAGAAGAAAAGAAATTGGAGCTGATGAAAGTCCGCAGAACTGTTGCTACTAAACAAATGGATCGCATCAACGAATTCAACTCTAAAATTACCGAAGCCACGTTTCTTTCCGAGGTTGAAGTACGTCTCGAGGCTTTGGAAACGAGTTTCAAAGCCTTTCAAATACTTCAAGCTAAAGTGGAGGAAGCAGACCCTAAAGAAATTGTAGCTGCTGTCGATCTTCGAGGAACCTATGAAGAGATGTACTACACACTTCGATCGTCTTTCATGTACCACATGCAATCTCGCAAACCCACGCAGATCCCATCAGAAAAGGTTGTATCGGTTCAAGCCAAACAAAGTACTCAAATAAAACTTCCGGATCTCAAAGTACCTTTATTTACAGGTGAAGTCACTGAGTGGTTGTCCTTCCACGAGACATTTAATTCCCTCATCCATACCAACCCTAACCTAAGCAACGTTTCCAAATTCCATTACCTTATTTCGTCGCTGTCTGGACAGGCTGCTAAAACCGTGCAGTCGTTAGAGATTACTGAAGGAAACTATGAAGTCGCTTTGAATCTTTTGACAGAAAATTACGACAACAAAAAGCTCATTGCCACTGAACACCTTAAGAAGATAATGATGTATCCACCTCTTCGAAAGCCTTCGTCAAGCAGCCTTCGTCATTTTCTGCAAGAAATAAATAGCCATCTCCGTGCACTAACCACATTGGGACGTCCGGTCGCTCATTGGGACGATCTGCTGATCCAGATATTGCTACCGAAGCTCGATCCGGAAACACTCACCAAATGGAGGGATGAAGGACCCGCAGATAGAATGCCTAGCTACCAAGAGCTATCAAAGTTTCTCACAAAGAGAAGTCTCACATTAACGGAGGACGTATCACAGGCAAGTACTTCTATGCATTCTAAACCAAGTAAGAATTCTCGGCCAAAAAGTTTCGCCATAGTACGTGAAAGTAGCTCAACAACCGAAAAGTTCAGTTGCACTTTTTGCAAGAAGAGTGGCCATTTTATTCATAGGTGTTATCAGTTTATGAATTTACCCCTCGTTCAGAAACATCAATTTGTAGCTACTAACAATTTATGCGTAAACTGCCTTAAACCGAATAATGCACCTCACAATTGTCAAGCCGCGAAATGCCGAAAATGCAACAACTTTCACCATACTTTGCTCCACGACAATAATCAAAATACTTCTTCGGCAACAACCAACTCTTCTGCTTGCCCAACAATAAACAATTTCAATAGCCAAAGCCCACAAAATTTTCACATTCATAGTCTAACTCTATCCTCTCGCGATGACGCATTTGATTCTCGGAATACTATTTTAGCCACTGCCATAATCCATGTCATGAATAAGCATAACTCTCCAGTGCCCTGTCGTGTTTTGCTTGACTCTGCTTCTCACGTCAGTCTACTTACAGAGCGATTTGCTAATCTAATTGGCATACGCAGAAAAGGCACAATGACTTCTGTTTACGGAATTGGCACAGGTTCATTACACTGCCGACATCAAGTCAGCTTTATCATAAAATCACGGCTAAACGGATATGTTGACACTGTAGAAGCATTAATTGTCAATCGAATAGCGGATTTTCTTCCCGATGTTCCCATAAACACTTCACATTGGCCGATTCCCGCCAATATCAATTTGGCAGATCCACTCTTTGCAACACCAGGTTCTATAGATCTGTTAATTGGAGCGGAGCATTTCTTTGGACTACTCTCCATCGGTCAAATAAAATTAGGTGATCAGCTTCCTACACTGCAAAATACCATTTTTGGATGGATTGTATCCGGCAGTTTTTCCCGGAAAAATGAAAGCACTAAACTTGCATGCAATACTTTATTTCAAGAATCAAAGCATGTTACAAGTCTAGATCACATTTTAAAATTGTTCTGGGAAGTTGAGAACCATGAGGCTAAGGAACATGTTTTGACAAAAACGGAACAAATTTGTGAAGATCACTTTAATAAAAATGTTCGACGACTAGAAGGTGGCTGTATTGAAGTAAGACTGCCATTTAAGACCGAACCGCAGTGTTTAGGTAAATCATACGAATTAACTCTCCGCAGATTTCTCCGTCTAGAAAGAAAATTACATAAAAGCCCCGAACTTGCAGAACAATACATTTCTTTTATGAGAGAATATGAAAACCTCTCTCACATGGAGCTAACAACAAAACCTGACTCCAATAGCCCGCATTACTTCATTCCTCACCACTGTATCACAAAACCAGGAAGCTCTTCCACCAAATTAAGAGTGGTATTTGATGCCAGTGCAAAGACTACGAACGGAATTAGCCTTAACGAAATTTTACATGTAGGCCCAGTGGTACAGCCGGATTTGTTTTCGTTGGTGGTCAAATTCAGATCCCATGAATATGTGTTCACCGCTGATGTGACAAAAATGTATAGGCAATTTCGGCTCAATGCGAGTGATCGGCAATTTCACCTCATCTTGTGGAGAGAGAACCCAAGAGAAGAAATTAAAATCTATCGTCTATGCACAGTGACCTACGGTACTGCCCCAGCTTCTTATCTAGCCACAAAATCACTCCAATATTTAGCAGAAATGGAAAAGAAAAGCTTTCCATATGGAGCAAAAATATTAAAAAACGATTTTTACGTCGATGATGTACTGACGGGGGCTGAAACATTAGAAAAGCTCGAGGTAAATAAAATGGAGCTGAGGTCAATTTTAGCTAGTGCTGGTTTGGAGCTGAGAAAGTGGTGCTCAAATGCCCCACAGATATTGCACGATGTTTCTCTTGAAGATAGAGAGCCCCTTTGTCAAATAAAAGAACATGATGTGGTGAAAACACTCGGTCTGTTATGGGACCCTAAAACAGATGCTTTTCTTTATACGGTCAATAGCCAAGGATACAGCAAAGTCACCAAAAGGACAGTTTTGTCAGATATTGCAAGATTGTACGATCCACTAGGTTTGATTAACCCTGTAATTGTATCTGCAAAGATATTTATGCAAATTCTTTGGAAGGAAGACTTTGATTGGGATGAAGCACTTCCTCAGTCCCATCATCAAAGTTGGATAACATTTAGAAGTCAACTTGCTGACTTAAGCAAATTAAAAATTGAAAGACAAGTTATGAAGTGTAGCATTCAACATGCACAATTACACGCATTTTCAGATAGCTCTGAGCGTGCATATGGGGCCTGCATTTATGTGCGTTCAATTCAACAGGATGGTAGGGTGGTTGTGCGTTTGTTGTGCGCAAAGTCGAAGATTGCCCCGGTCAAAAATATGAGCTTACCAAGACTTGAGCTTTGCGCTGCACATTTAATGGTTCATCTTGTAAAGCGTATCAGAGACATATTTCAGGATGGGTTTGAGAGTGTGCACTATTGGACGGACTCAAGCATTGTTATCGCATGGTTATCATCTGAGTCTCATCATTGGCAAACGTTTGTGGCAAATCGAGTGGCGGCTATCCAAAGTCTTTCGTCGGTCGAACAGTGGCAGCATGTTAGTACAAATGACAACCCTGCGGACATAGTGTCGAGGGGAGCTAGTGCAAGTGAGTTGATTACTTCAACACTGTGGTTCTCTGGCCCCAACTTTCTGGCTTTGTCTCGTGAGAACTGGCCCAACGCCAAACCTGTTTCCATCATGGATGACGACTTGCTGGAAAGAAAACCGACCAAGCGCATGTTTTCTATCCAACGAGAAATCGATCTCGTTAACACTCTTAAACATAAATTTAACTATTTGAGCATTGTGAGAACTATTGCTTACATATTCAGATTTTGTTATAATGCATCTGCAAAGGCAAAGAAGAAACCAAGACAAACGGGTGAACTTACAACATCGGAGATGGATGAAGCTCTTCGCTGTATTTTAAAGCTTGTGCAAGCTAGTCAATATTCAAATGAAATCGCATTGTTGGAGAGAGGGAAACCGATCGCTGCTAGATCACACATCATTTCATTAAGTCCATTTGTTGATGAAGGAGGATTGCTTCGCGTCGGTGGAAGACTTAATAATGCAGAGTTGCAATATGAAGCCAAGCATCCAATTTTACTTCCAAATAAGCACATTTTTACCAAAGTTTTAATCAAATATTTGCATGAAAAATACCAACATATTGGAGTTCAAGGGCTAGTTCGAATAATTCGTGAACAATATTGGCCTGTTCATGCAAAACCACTTGCTCGGAAAATTATAAGTAGATGCATGCTGTGTGCTAGAGCAAACCCTCGTTTTGAAAACCCTGAAATGGGTAATCTTCCTGCATGTCGAGTCACTCCTTCTCGCCCATTTAGTGTCGTGGGCACAGACTTTTGTGGGCCATTCATGGTACATTCTCGCCGTCGTGGAACTGCAGCTGTAAAGGCTTATGTAGCTGTTTTTATTTGTTTAAGCACAAGGGCAATCCATATGGAACTGGTAGGAGACCTGACTACGCCTGCGTTTCTGGGTGCTCTTAGGCGCTTCATAAGTCGCAGAGGGCTCTGCCGTGCTATCTACAGCGATAATGCTACAAACTACGTTGGAGCACGTAACGAGCTGAGGGTACTCTACGATTTGTTCGCCGATCAACAAACGAATTCCGAGATAGTAAAGGCTTGCTTAGAGGAGGGCATCGAATGGCACAACATACCGCCCAGATCTCCCCATTTCGGTGGGATATGGGAAGCCGCCGTTAAGTCGGCAAAGCACCATATGAAAAGGATATTGCACTTAGCTTCTCTTACTTATGAGGAGCTCAATACTGTCATTGTCCAGATAGAAGGTATTCTTAACTCCCGTCCTCTTTCCCCCCTTTCCGAAGATCCTAACGACCTGCAACCACTCACACCTGGTCACTTCTTGACAGGTACTTCACTTGTTGCGCTTCCTGAACCAGATTTAACGAACAAAAACATATCATATTTAAGTCGTTGGCAACGAGTCCAGTGGCTGATGCAGCAGTTTTGGTATCGTTGGCAAACCGAATATCTTCACACCTTGCAGCAACGCAGCAAATGGCGTAAAGGGTGTTCTTCACTAAAGGTAGATGACGTTGTTATAATCAAAGATGACAATCTTCCTCCCTTGAAATGGAAACTTGGAAGAGTATCTGAAGTTCATCCTGGAGCAGATAATGTTGTTCGAGTAGTAACGTTGAAGACAGCCAGCGGTATCACCAAGCGAGCAGTTACGACAGTATGCCGATTACCAGTTTTTGAAGAGCCTTAAGCTCTTCAAGAGGGGGAGTATGTTTCGTCAATTTTACAACGAATTCTATTTATCATTTTCTATTTCAATTAATTTAATTTTCCTTTTGGATCTTGAACTTATCTAAACAATTTAAAATTAAAAAAAATTAATTTTTATTACATCTATATTAAGTATTAAATTTAACATTTAAAGTTAACTGAAATAATTATACCATTTAATTCTATAATGGCGGCATTCAGTATAAATTTGTATCGATATACAATGTCACGGCAACATTTATCGAAAATAATTTCCCATATGTTAAAAACCACGCTGACCATTTTATTTCACTTTAAGGTTAACTTCCTTCTTCTTGCGCATCTCGTAGAGTAAGGTCATACATTGTAATAAAGTTTCTGAAAAGTCAAAACTTGCATATGTTTTAATTTACCTACTTTACGACAAATATAGCCAAGATATATATTAATCAAAAACGCTTGATTAATCTAAAATTACAATACCCAATCAAGGTATGAAATACTCGAGGCTTTTTTTTAGCACGTGATACGGAAACGAAATGCTAATAGATATCGTACAAAAGCTCTTTCACATGCACTGAAAGTGGGTAGTATCATACTGCCCACATCATTCCCTAATTTTTAAATCCAGTCGAGGATTAACCCATATCTGTTTAAAGATACATATCTACTACCCTTACTGTCTGAATGGTAATGTGCCCATTATCAACTAATTTTTTCGGTCTTATGCAAAGGCGTCATCGTAAAAATATTCAAAAGAATATAACTTGAGCAGTAAACTGAGATTTTTACTGCTTCCTTCAGGAGTTACCTAAAATGCGTTTAGTGGCCGGCTTTGGTCCATTAGCGGGTAAACGAGTCTTAAAAAAAAAATATTTCTCATGAACATAACCTTTAAAGGTGCTCTTCTTTGCCCACTGTAGACTTTTAATTTTTATTTCTCTTCGTCATCCAAAACAAAAAAAAACAAATACTGTGAAGGTCAATAGGAAAATAATACCGCATTAGAACTTTCGTCCTCTATTCTGTAATTCTCTACCGGACGGAATATGCTTCGAAAAATTAGTTCTGGAACTCTTCTGTTTTATTGACTGCTTCGTATGCATCAGTGGAGAATCCCATGCTTTTAGAGTCCACAAATTTCACAAAAAAAGGCCCCAAGATCCTTTCTTTAAAAAAAAAGAATAATTCCAATCGGATTTAAATGCAACGACAAAAACTGTATTAATACCTGATTGAGCGAATCCACCCAAAGAGAGCCAAAGACAGTTTTTCACCTCTAAATCATCAAATGCCACCTCTCCAGTGTTGCCACCGATTGAGTTTTAGCCCTTCTACGCATGTCGTCTGCGATTCGCACAGAATGGTACACAGGTACGAATGGATATCATCCTTTTTTGTTGACGGTTTTTTGTTTAGATGGATATATGATATCCAACAGGTGTGCTGGAGATTGGGGTGGATGGGTGGAATCTCTCTGTATGTGTAGACCAATGAGATAGACAATCATTGGTTGAAGCTGTTGTGAGTTAGGTACCGCGACCTGCTGCAGATGAACCTATAAAAGAATTGACAAATTCAAATTCAAGTTTAGTTATAGGACTGTAGCTCAATGCTCAACAGGTTCAATTGGAGATTCGGAATAAAAAAATAAGTGCAATAATAGAAGCGATTGAAATTTAATTCAATACTGATAAATATAATTTTAATTTATAAAATTAAATTAAAAAAAATTGTGAATTGTTAAAAAAATTGTTGTGGTGAAGTGTGACAAAAATAAATAAATAATTAAAAATGTTATGTTTTGAAACAAACATACTTTATATTTAACAAAATTGTGAAAGAAAACAAACAGGCGCAACAATGACACCAATGCAGTACATCAAGAGACTTGTGCTATTTGCTTTTATTATCATAGGTAAGCGTCTATAAAAAAAAGTTTGGTGAAATATTATACGTGTCCAACGACGTGATTTGTTAAGAATTTTGCCAGAAAACGTTCTAAATTGTCTAAACCATTATGACTAGTATTTCTCTGTCATGATGATTCAGAAACAACATTGAATTTTTTTTTCTTTTAAGCGCCCATAAGTTGAAATTATTTCTTAAAACATAATAAGTTAGTTAGTTAGATTTATTTGTTCGGTAATATTTTCATATAAACTTTGCAAAAACAAATTAGCTTGGCTTTTTGCCGTATGCCAGATTGACAATTATAATTCAATAATTATTATTTCTGTGATTTTTATTAATTGAAACAAATTTTAATTTACATGTGAGAAAAAAAAAAAAGAAAAACATACATACACTCCATTTCATAACTATATCACCACCCCTGTATTTGAATTTTTTTTAAGATTAAAATCTTTTTTTTGCAAGTAACTATTTTTACCCGAAAGAGTAATGAAAACGTAAACAATTCTGTAAAAAGTTGAAAAGTTCCGTTATCCTATCTGAGAAAAAAGACAAGAAAACTGTTTTTTGCATTTTTCATAACTATATCACCACGAGCTGCACATGCGTGATGTCAACAGTTTTAGTTAAAGATTTTCTCCAAATCTGTTTAACGGTTAAAATAAGAAGTTCTTCGAGTTTTTTCTAACAAAATGCCGCGCAGAAAATATTTATCGGGGGAAGAAAAAGGTAAATTCATTGCTTACCATGATCAAGGGCTGTCTTTACGTAAAATTGGTAAAAAAAATCTGACGTGATCACGTAACGGTTTCAATTTTTTTTAAAAACCAAGACTCTTATGGTGCTAAGAAAACTGGTGGTCCGAAAATAAAGTTATCCTTAAGACAAGAGCGTTGCATTGTCAAGGCAACAAGCAATTCAATGAAGATCTTAAAACAGTTCAAGAATGAACTTAATTTAAATGTGTCCTGTTCAACCATTTACCGAGTTATCAAGAACTGTCCGTACTTGAAAATCCAAAAAAACTCGCCGAGAATTTGCTCGAAAAAACATGAACCGTGACTGGAGCAAGGTAATCAAAAACGTGTTCCATTTCTACTCTGCATATGCTTATTATTGCTGCTTTTTTAAGCAAAGGTAATTTTTTCTGACGAAAAGAAATTCAAACTTGACGGTCCACATGGTTTCCAATACTACTGGAGAGATCTGCGAAAAGATCCAGTGCACTTTTCAAGAAGAAATTTTGGCAGTGGAAGTCTGATAGTCTGGGACGGATTTTCTTTAGCTGCAACATTACCATTAGGTTTTCCATCCACTAGGATGAATAGTGACGAATTCATTGGCGTCATTAAAACACAACTTTTGCCATTTTTGGTAAATAATCAAGACACCGAATGGGTTTTCCAGCAGGACAACGCCGCTATTCCCATCAGCAGAGCAACCAAATCGTGGTTTAATCGACATGAGATCAATGTTCTTGAATCGCCTGCTTGCTCACCAGATCAAAACCGGATAGGAAATCTTTGGGGCATACTGGTGCGAAAGGTTTACGCCAATAACAGGCAGTTTAACAGCGTGGCCGACCTAAAAGCAGCAATAAATACTTCTTGGGCCACAACCCGCAGGATATATTGAAAAACTAAATCAACAGTATGCCAAATAGGATTTTCGCTTTAGTGGAAAAGAAAGGAGATCCCACCAATTACTGATCATTTAAGAATTATGTGTTTTCAAAGTGTAATAAATTTATATGCAATTAAAACTGAAGTGGTGATATAGTTATGAAAAATGCAAAAAACTGTTTTCTTGTCTTTTTTCTCAGAAAGGATAACGGAACTTTTCAACTTTTTACAGAATTGTTTACGTTTTCATTACTCTTTCGGGTAAAAATAGTTACTTACAAAAAAAAGATTTTAATCTTAAAAAAAAATCAAATACAGGGGTCGTGAGTTATGAAATGGAGTGTATATGCACTGAATAATATTCTAAAAGCTTCCGCTCATAATTCTTTTTCTAAACGCTAGAGCAGTTTTAGAAAAGCTGTACAGTTTGCAAACATCTAGTTCATTTAATGCACTTATACTTTCTTCAGCCGAAAGATAGTTTTTGCCAAACACATGCTGTCTAGTTTCACGAAGTACCGGGCATTTTGTAAGAAGTGTAAGACGTCTCCTCGTTCACCTAGGTTGTATAATTCACACAAGCACGGCAGGTCCTCCCTATGTGGTATGTAGTTCAGCCTCAAAGGTTCTCCTCGCAACTTCATCATCATTGACATTTCCTGTACACTATTTTTATCATGGAAATAATTATTCTCTGATAAGTTGTGGTTCAAGCGGCTGTAAATGGCTCTATGCATTGACGACTCGGCTAACTCTCTGTATTTCGCTGCGTAAAGATCATCCATTAATCTATAAAAGACTGGCTTCCAATTTGGCACGTTATCAATACTCAAATCCAAGGCTATCTTACATTGGCTCCCAAGATCCAGCCATTCCGCGTACCAGCTTGTTTTACTGACAACAGTCTTTAGAGCTGCTTTCTTTGGAAGTCGTGCGTCTGGCATATTCATCACTTTAAGAATATAGTCGACCTGGAGTCTTAAGATTCTCATGAACAAGGGAGAAATACCAGTTTCAACCATTAACAGGTAGTTTGGCGCATTAGAAGGGAGATAAAAAATACGCTTGATATAAAATCTCAGAAGTTTTTCAACCGCTTCGTACAGTTTATATCCCCATACCTGAGCAGCATAAAACAAAATGGATTCAGCAACGGCTTGAAATACCTTATATTTGCTGCTATGGGCAAAAAAAGGATTGGCAAAACATCCCTTCCAAGTTGTGTTGATTGCTGTCTTTGCCTTTGACAATTTCTCCTGTAGGTGTTTATCCATACTAAGGTTTTTTGTTAAGAGCACACCAAGGTACTTAAATTCAGTCACCACTTCCAATTCTGCACCATTGTAATGCCACTTTTCCTTTTTGCTACGCCTGCCGCCACATTTCTTAAAAACCATTACTTTGGATTTCTCTAAATTCACGACAAGATTCCAGAGCTTACAGTAATCATGCAAGCGATTTATCATTAATTGTAAGGATTCCGGAGAATTGGATAGCAAAACAACATCGTCCGCAAACAGAAGACCTTTAATACTAGTGCCCGCGTACTCCACACTTCCAGGTAACCCGTCCAGCAAATCATCTAGGAATAGGGCAAACAGATCTGGGCTAAGAACGCATCCCTGTTTTACTCCTGACTTAGTCGCGAACCACTCCGATTATTCTTCTCCATTCCACACTGCTGCACTGCATAATAAAAATTCTGTACAAAGAATTGGATATAATGGACTTTTCCTTGTCTGAAATAGGTCGGTTTTCAATTCTTTAACAGCGATTCATAGATTCATTTAATTTTATTTATTTATTTCATTTATCAAATTTAAGTTTTTACATTGGGTTTTCTACGAAGCCAAAAGGGCTTATCTGCAGAAGGCTGATTTTCAGTCTAATTCTAATGTGAGCTTAATTAGGCATAACAAATCTACAATAGCACTCAAAGTACATTTTTTTAAGATTAAGATCAATTACTTAAGCAAAAATAAAAAATAAATAACTCGAAAACAAAGTAATTGTTATATGAAAAACTTTTGTAGCAACTATAACATAAAAAATTGTTTCAGCTTTAGTTTTTTGGTTTTAGTGTTAACAATATTCTTAAATGATTGAGGAAGTTCGTTCAGTATCGTTGGTACGCTGTACTTTAACTCTCTCTTGTCATAGACATTAGAAAATCTTTGTGTTTGAGGCATCTCTCTAGCACGCCTTCTCGTGTTGAATTGATGGTCGATTTTCCTCTGGAATCTGTTGTCATCGTGGTACTCGAGCGCTGTAGTAATCTTGAAAATCCCACGGATGCCAAGTACTTTGAACGTCCTTTCACCAGGTTTCACAATTAAGTCGAGTTTTCTCGTTTATTTTTTTTAATATGGTGTTTTGAAGGTTTTGCAACTTGTCTAGTTGGGTATTAGCTGCACTATTCCGAGCAAGTATACCATACCTTTAGATTCAACTAGGGCGTAGTATGTATCTGTGGCCACAAGACAAAATAACTTATGTCGATTTTCACAGCTTAGAAAACGAGTGTGAAATTTGCGTCTCTCCCGAAAACGTCTGGGATTTCTGTGTTATAGTTTTGTTTCTTTCCCATAACTCGGTAACGACTTACTTACTTACTTAGATGGCGCTACAGTTCGGGGTGGACCTGGGCCTCAATCAACAAACCTCTCCAGCTAGCACGGTTACGAGCCAGCTGCCTCCAGTTGCGCACGCCAAGTTGGTTGAGGTCCCGCTCCACTTGTTTGCGCCACCTACCGCGAGGCCGTCCTCCACTGCGCCGTCCGTCCGGGGTGGATTCGAAGACTTTCTTAGCGGGAAGGTTGGGTTCCATCCGCTCTAAATAACCCAGCCATCTTAGCCGCTGTATGTGAACTCTTCTGGCTAAGTCGATGTGCTTGTACAGGCCGTATAGTTCGGCATTGTAACTTCTCCTCCACGCACCGTCTGTGCGGGACCAAAGATCACTCGAAGAACTTTTCTCTCGAAATAACCAAGGGCATCCTCATCCGGTTTTGTCACAGCCCATGCCTCTGCGCCATACAGCAGGACTGGGATGATTAATGTCTTATAAAGAGTTATCTTAGTAGTTCGAGATAGGGCTTTGCTACTCAATTGCCGTTTTAGCCCATAGAAACAACAATTGGCAAGAGTACTTCTCCGTGTGATCTCCCTACTGGTGTTATTTGCGGAGCTGACCATAGAGCCTCTCCAGCCAGCACGGTTACGAGCCAGCTGCCTCCAGTTGCGCACGCCAAGTTGGTTGGGGTCCCCCTCCACTTGTTTGCGCCACCTACCGCGAGGTCGTCCTCCACTGCGCCGTCCGTCCGGGGTGGATTCGAAGACTTTCTTAGCGGGAAGGTTGGGTTCCATCCGCTCTAAATGACCCAGCCATCTTAGTCGCTGTATGTGAACTCTTCTGGCTAAGTCGATGTGCTTGTACAGGCCGTATAGTTCGGCATTATAACTTCTCCTCCACGCACCGTCTGTGCGGGACCAAAGATCACTCGAAGAACTTTTCTCTCGAAATAACCAAGGGCATCCTCATCCGGTTTTGTCAAAGCCCATGCCTCTGCGCCATACAGCAGGACTGGGATGATTAATGTCTTATAAAGAGTTATCTTAGTAGTTCGAGATAGGGCTTTGCTACTCAATTGCCGTTTTAGCCCATAGAAACAACAATTGGCAAGAGTACTTCTCCGTGTGATCTCCCTACTGGTGTTATTTGCGGAGCTGACCATAGAGCCTAGGTAGACAAAGCCCTCATTAACCTCAAAATTGTATCTGTTTATTGTGGCGTTCTGCCCAAGACGTCGATGTTGGGTGTCATTTTTTGTAGACAGCATATATTTTGTTTTGCTTTCATTAACCGCTAGACCCATCTTTGCTGCCTCGTTCTCAATACTCGTAAATGCCCCATTGACGGCCCGCTGAGTTCTTCCGATTATGCCAATGTCATTGGCATAAGCGAGTAGTTGTACAGACTTGTAAAAGATTGTACCTCCGGTGTTGGCTTGTGAGTTTCGTACAATTCTCTCAAGTACTATGTTAAAGAGATCGCATGATAGCGCGTCGCCTTGTCTAAGACCTTTCCTGACATCGAACGGTTCGGAGATGTTCTTACCGACTTTGATGGAGCAGCGAGAGTTCTCCATCGTCATTCTGCACAAACGGACGAGCTTGGCAGGGATGCCAAGACTAGATATGGCTCTGTATAACTCGTCTCTATACACGCTATCATAGGCAACTTTGAAATCGATGAAAAGGTGGTGCGTATCGATTTTATATTCATGGGTTTTTTCCAAGATCTGCCGTAGTGTGAATATTTGGTCAATGGTGGACTTTCCAGGCCTGAAACCGCACTGATAAGGACCTATCAGATTGTTGACAATCGGTTTTAGGCGTTCACATAATACGGCAGACAGGATCTTATATGCGATGTTGAGGAGACTTATGCCTCTGTAATTGGCGCAGTTCAGAGGTCTCCTTTCTTCAGGATCGGGCAAACGATGCTGAGGTTCCATGCATCGGGCATAATTTCGTCCGACCAGATTTTACAGCGAGCTGATGCATGCTCCTTACCAACTCATCTCCTCCTGCTTTGAAAAGTTCAGCGGCAAGGCCGTCGGCCCAGCAGCTTTGTTGGATTTGACTTTAGATATCGCTATCCTCATTTCATTCTGATCGGGTTGACGGGAATCTTGACTGCCATCGTCACGGTTGAATGGCTCATTCTACCTGACAGCGGAATATTGATCATCATCGCCGTTTAACAGTCTTCAGAAGTGTTCCTTCCATATCCTCAGCACCGACTGCGATTCGACTACTATGTTACCATTTTCGTCCCTGCAGGCTTCTGTTCTGGCTTTGAAACCCTGGCATGTTCTATTTACCCTTCGGCAAAATTTTCGAACATTATTCTTGCAATAAAGTCTCTCAATCTCCTCGATCGAGCGCTTCTCATGCTCCTTTTTCTTCTTTCTGAGAAGTCGATGTTCCTCTTTTCTCCTGCGCACGTAGAGCTTGTAAGCAGCTCTGGTCCTTCTATGCAGCGCCGCTTTGTACACCTCTTGTTTTTCTGCATGTGCTTGCCTCATCAAACCAGGGGTTTCGTTGTGGTGGCCGAGAGAAACCCAGTACATCAGAGGCGGCATCTCTGATGGCTTGTTGGCAACGCTGCCACTGGTCTTCCGCATTTGCTGCTGGCGACATAGGACACGTGGAATAGCATATATGTTATTCCTTCATCGAGACGGTACTAAGATCCAAAAAGAGAGAGGAAGACGCCAATATTCCCTCACAAACCACGACACCACTCTGAAGTAATGCGATAAGCGGTTCCGGAGTGGATGGTGTCAAGTAGAAAGAAGGGGTTAAAGGTGGTTTTTTTAGTGAGTAGTGAGTCTCACACTACTAGAAACAGACCGGGACTGTTTCCCATGCGCATTAGCGTTTTTCCACTACCCCCTTTCGAATATGCGAAGCGGCTCATTTGTGTATAATGTATAAAGAATCGGGCCGAGCATTGAACTTTGAGGGACTGCATACTTGATTTCTGTATCCTTGCTGTACGCATCCTGATCTTCACCCGAAAATACCTGTTCGCCAAACAGTCCGCAAGCTAGTTCGACAAGGTCCCTCGAATTCCTAGTCTATTAATCACTTCTATCATCCTCTTGTGGTTTAGCGCATCAAAAGCAATGAAAAGTACGAGGACGTGATGGTTTCTATTTAGGCTTTCGTTGATGGTGTAAGTAAATTCCGATAGAAGTTTGGCAGTGCTCTTGTTCTTTTGGGATCCAAATTGCTTTTCGTGAATAATTTTGTGCTTATCAATGAATGCTAAGCAGCCTTCTGATCGCTACCTTCTTCAAACATTTACCGATTACCAGTTAAATTAATATTGGTCTGTAGTTGCCTATTTGCCCTTTTGCTCCGCTTTTATGAATGGGACGTACCACAGCTGTCTTCAGCATTTGTGGAATTTTAGCTTGGGTAATGCTGAGGTTTATAAAGTGTGCGTCTTCAAATCAATCGCCGCCAGCCTCCGGTGATTTATGAGAGTTCATCATCCTAAGGATACTTATTACTTCGGCCGCACTGCTAACATATCTTCTAAGAAGATGAAATTCCCAACAAAAGTCAATGGTCAAAAACAAATACGAGTATATCGCAATCATGGACAAAATGTGAGGTTCGGTCATAAAAATGTTTAGCATACTCATTTGATAGAGATGTGATACATTTATCTATCGGAAAATTCTTGATTATGACCTCATCCAGGCTAATTTTTTTTTCCGACCCATGATTTCATTTATCATCTTCATAGTTTTCCTAGGATCATGTCTCGCTTGTTTAAATTTTTTGTAAAATCCTGCTTTTCGTAGATTTATTTTCTTATTTACCCTATTCCGATAGCAATTGTACGTATGTCTACTCATAAGTCTACACTTTATTGGCAAATCAAATCACTTTTACAATACTTCCATTTTCACTAAGTATTTTTTTCGTGAGAATTTTCGATCTTGAGATTTTGATCAACGCATACAACTTCTTACCCCTGTCCAAATATGTCCTTGCAATGCTGGTTAATTTGAAAATGTTATCCACCATTGAGTATTCCTTTCGAAATTCAGCCTGGAACTCGCTTATCATATAGTTTTGCCGTTTCCAATCTGTCAGACGTTCCAGGATGAGAACCGTAAAAATGTTCGTTACAGAATTCAAAAGCGATATACTACGGTAGTTATTTGAGCTGTTGGCGTCTCCTTTTTTAAACAGAGGTAAAATTATGCTCTTACGGAAGTTTGCCGGCACTTCGCCCGTTTTCAATATAAAATTATATACCTCCACAACTTTTTCCAGAACCTCTTCGGTTGCATATTTAAAAAATTCTTAAGTGACACGACCCTCTCCTGGCGCCTTATTTAGACTGCAACGGTGTATCACCGAGGTGACTTTTTGGGCTGTGATTATACGGTCTAGACCATCATTGTCAAGAAGTGGTAACGCATACTATATTGAACTTGAGTTGACTACAGGATTTAGCACTCTCTTAAAATGTCATTGATAATGTAATTTGCAAAATTTTCCCAATTACTGAATACCGCGTTTAACAATCTAACTATTTCCTCTTCTAATAAGTATATTATTGTAAAGTATTTATACCTAAATTCTTTAAGAAAAGGATATCTTCCTATGTAATGTTGTATACTTTTAATTTCTTTTAGATTACATAAGGAACAGTTCTTAGACCTGTTTGTACTAAAAGTTGTTGCATTTAACTCAATTAAATCGCACCGAGCCTTAAAAATTCACATTATTTTATTTTGATTATTGGCGTCTATAAGGTACTGAGTGCCCGTTTCATAATCTAGGTTTCTATAGAACCTTCAGTTTCCCTCGCTTTTTGCATCCTTTTTCAATGGTAGGGTAACTTTAATTTGGCTAACAATTCCGTTCTCTTATTGTCCCATCCCGCCTGTGTTATATTGACGTTTCTCTAACTAAAGCTAAAGGCTAAAGTCAGTACCCAGTTTATACTCAAAAAGTGTCCGACCTATGTACCTTAGATGCAGGTCTAACGTATAAAGATGACCATCTTCCATTTCAGCATAAGTGCGTAGTTGGATGTGAAATTAAATAATCGCAGTATCCTTTTAACAAAATACCTTTGGAGTTTGTCTACTTCTTCAAACAGTGTATGACCCCAACTTGCGCTTCATATGTTCACACAGCTCTGCACACTGCTTGGAATAACTGCCATTTGGATCGTAAGGAAATATTTCTTTTACTAAGAAAGTTATTCCATGTAGCGTTTATGCTGTTTTTTGCCGCAAAGTTTATTTTCTCTATATGTTTTGTGAAAGTCATTTTCGGAGTCAGTGTCATCCCCAGATAGCAGTAATTTGCCGTAGTTTTTATTTCATCACCTTTAAAGTATCATTTCCCTCGGTTTGCTGTTCTGCCTCCATTTTTAAGGATAATGATTTCCGATTTGTTTAAATTCACTTCTAAGCTCCATTTATTGCAGTACTCTTCTAATCTATTTATCATCCCTTACAGAACTTGTATGTTTTCGGCCAGAACGACAATGTCGTCTGCATAGAGAAGCAACTATATATTCATATCATCTATGTACAAGCCACCATCCAAATCGTTTAAGTATAGATAGAATAGAAGAGGTGATAGAAGACAAGCTTGTTTACCTCCTGATAATGTATCAAAGTAGTTTGATAATTCTTCTCCTATCCATACTGCTGATTTGGTGATCCCATAAATATTCTCCAGTAACCTGATTTATTTATCGTATGGTATAAACAATCTACAATATCAAAGATACATAGATGCAAACATTTATTTTTTTTTGTTATTTACAAATGAATGTCAAGATTCTTCAGCCATTCAACGACATTAGGTGGTACTTCTACGAATTCGGAAAGGTCTCCAGGGTAGCGTCTTCGTGGACATTTTGTAACGATATGCATTATGTCTTATCGTTCTGCTCCACAGTCGCACATCGATGCGATGCATAATAAGGTAGTTCGGCGTACTAGGTGGCAGACGAAATATTCTTTTTATGAAGTACCTTAAAACCTTCTACACCGTATCATATCTTTTAGCTCCCTATACTTAAGCCACACAAAACAAAATGGATTCGGAGGCTGCTTCAAATGTCCTGTATTTACAGCTATGGGCAATGTACTTATTACAAAAGCTTCTTTTCCAGGTGCGTTGTTGGCTTTGGAAAGCTTCTCCTTCAGATGCTTTTCCATGCTTTAAGTTTTGCTAAAATATAGGTAGACCCCAAGATATTTATGCTCGTTGACTACTTCAACTGCTTCTCCATTATAACTCCATTGTTCATTGCGCCAATTGCGGCCTCCCCCTTTTTTAAAAATCATTACTTTTGATTTCTCCAAATCTACCATCAGGCTTCACCAGCTGCAGTATTGCGAGAGTCGATTTATCATTAATTGGAGCGTTTCTGGGGTGTGCCAGCAAGACTATGTCGTCGGCGAATAGAAGGGCTTAAGCGTTCCTGCATACTCAATGCCTTCCGGTAAGAAGTTCACCACGTCTTCGATGAAAAGCGTAAAAAGACAGGGACTCAATGTGCAACCTTGTCTCACACCAGACTTTGTTTGAAACCAATCCGAAACCTCATTACCATTCCACACTGCTGCTTGGGTATCTTCATATAGGCCTTGGGGAATTTTTCCAAATTTAAGCGATATTCCCATGTTGAACAATTTATAAAATAATGCATTTCAGTTTACAGAGTCAAACGCCGGCCGCCTTGAAGTCAAAAAAAAAATCCATTCAACTTCTTATTATGGGCCAGAAAATGTTCAGCTACACTCCTCAGTACGAAGACGTGGTCAACAATGGAATAGCCTGACCTGAACCCCGCTTGACATTCCTTTAAAAGATGCTCTGCATTTACTTACCTAACAAGCCGTTTTTGTAAAACCTTCGTGATGCATTTAGAAATGAAATACCCCTGTAGTTGGACGGGTTAGATTTGCATCCTTTCTTGTGTATCGGAAAGATCAGCGCCTCCTTGAACTGTTGAGGAATAATTCCATGCTCAAAGGTTTTATTAAAAACAAGGGTGAATTGAGTTCGAACATCTTTTATGTTTTTAAACTCCGCAATCGATGAGTTTCTTCCTCAGTTTCGTAGTACATCTAAAACTTTACTTCCATTTGAACATCTTCCAATTTATTCGCAACATCAAGGTGTCACATAAAATACTGTTTACAGCGCCGACTTTGCGCATATCCCATAAATATTACTTTGTCGTGGTGTTACTAATACTTCCTATGGAATCCAATTACATAACATTCGTTTATCATTCCATCGATTTGGAAGAAATCAGACCGGTCGGTTATTTTTTTTTAACTCTTGATGTCAATGACGCTATAGTGCGTTGATGTTTAAAAGAAATCCCACGTCACCCGAAAACCTCCCGTTGATAAAGGAATCCCTTAACTCATAAGATAATCCAAAAGTTTCGTATACCACACGTGTATGTTCCTACTATAGTAACACCTGTGTGAATGTGGAAGTAACGACAAGTTATCCTCTGAGATACTCGCCGAATCCCATTGTAATCTTTTTTCACTGAAAATTCAAAAGAAATATCTCCTAGATTGCACGTGACATACAAGTATGTAACATGTACATCCATATAGTTGACGTAATAGAATTTTCGGCAAAAATTCAATTTTATTGATTTTGTTTTCTATTCTTCATCGTTATTCTTTAAATTTAAATCCTTCCATGTGGGTGCCATAATGCCATTGATAGTGGCAACAAATATTATAATTAAAAGAAGTGCAAACATGTTCGCCTATCCGTGGAAACATTTTAATTAACTGCAACAATGACACTACATCCCATCTTTGCCGGGGCGATGACCACCCAAAGGGATAGTTTATCATCTAATCAATGACCGATGACGGGCTGGTATGAGTACCTAATCCAGTTCCTATTCTCAATTTTGTTATGACGCTTGGATGCGTTTTGGTGCGATGTCCTTTCTGATGGATACCGCGAAAGGGTGTGCAAACAAAGTCCGTCGATGAATGAAATTTTTCGCCGATGACGATTGGTGTTATCGAGAATTTTAATTAGTAAGCGAATATGAAAGTGAAATGCTGGAAGGGTTGCTGACGATGACCCGCGAAATTGTGTCCGCTACAGGATATTCAAACTCATTTATGTCTCATATTTCAATTGACTTTAAGCACATAAAAAGGTTTCATTTTCAGAATGAATTCATTACATAACGGTGAGTAAATGCTGAAACTACAATACATGGAAGTTATCACGTTGTGCCAAAAGTCCTGCTAGTGTCATATTTGCTGTTAGACATGTGGTTAGGTTTATTTTAAAATTTTGTTCGAACTCAATTCATTAGCAAATAATCCAACGTGCTATCGTCTACGGTTTCTGGTAATGTTCTTCAGCCAACTTCAATGAACCCTTCTCTACTGTTCTGCGCCATGTTCTCCTTGGACAGCCAGATATTCTTCAATTCTGGGTTAAATGATTCCATTGCATAGCATGGTTAGCTATGGAACTGTCACCTACTCGAAACCTGTGACTAATCCACTTCCATTTGGATGGATGGATGGTTGTGGCTATTGGTTCCTCTTTAGTGCCAGTTCTCTGGTAGAGGTGTTCACCAGAGATACGGTGGGGCCTGAAAATTCATAAGATATTGCGCAGGTACCTGTTAACAACCGTTCGCAGCTTTCTCGTGATATACGTAGTAATGGTCACTCTCCTCGTTCTGCATCTATATAATAACACGTATTCAACGTTGAAGCGGAACAGTTTTAGCTTGGTGTTCAAACTGATTGCGTTGCTTCACCAAATTTTGGACAGCACTCCGAACGTGGGCTTTACTTTGCCGATCCTGTTGGTTATATCCGGTTCGGCTGCACCATCGGTTGAGACAATACTCCCAGATACTGGAATTCCTCTACTCTCTCTACCGGTTGTCCAGCAATGCATATTTGATGAGTTTGTTTCAGTTTTTGGCATATTAATTTTCAGCCCGACGACGAATACCTCCCTCTCCACGTCTGCTGTCATTTGGTGGACTGGTGGAGAAAGTAGTAGTTAGTAGTAGTAAGTTAGTTAGTTAGTTAGTTAGTAGTAGTAGTAGTAGTAGTTTCTGTGAGAAAGTAGGTACACATCGTCAGCGTAGTCAAGATGTTTCAGTTGGGATATAAGTGCCTTCTAATTTCTTCATTTCTCATCGACAAACCTGCACGAAGCACATCGCTAAATACCAATAGGAATAGTATTGGAATACAGCCTTGTCTTACCCCACTTTGGATCTCGAATTCGTCAGATAACCTTCCTCTGTGCAAAACGTGACATTTGAACCCATCGTATGTAGCGTTGATAATAGCAATTAATTTATCGGGAATACCTCTCCTGCGTAAGGCATGTCAAATAAATTTTCTGTTGACACTATCAAAACCTTTTTCCAAATCGATTAAGAGCAGGTGAAGTGGAGATCGATATGATGTGTAATGTGTTCGACACATCAGGATCCAGAGAGGAAACCTGCTTGTTCGACATCGAGTGTGTAGACTATATACGGATACATGCTACCAATACTGATAAACGAAAAACGGGAGAAACTATGTACAGTAGCCAATACCCAATGAACGGCTCTATAATGGAACTCAAAGCATTGGTGCAAGGTTAGATCTAAACCCGATGATAACTTTGTGTTTTCGGAGAATACTGTTAACATTCACTTTCTTAGCATTGCCTTAATTACTTAGGTCATGTAGCCCCTGATGAGCCCCTACAGAACACATGCCAAGCATACACGCTATCATATTCGGCTCCTGCTAATGTAAATTAATTATTTCCAAGTTTTTCCCAACTGCCGTGACTCCTCTTCAATCGTTCTTTACCGATGACCCTACAAAGGGGACTAACAATAACTCAAGAATGGTGCAGCACGGCTGGGCTTAATATAAACCCGGCCAAAACCTCAATAGTACCTCAAGAGAAAACTTGAGCTGAAGCCAATCCGACTGTCAGGCACGATACTGGCACCGGTAAAGGAAGTGAAATATCTAGGACTACACCTAGATAGCAAACTCTTGTGAAAGAAACACATAGAGGAGATATTCAAAAAATCTACCCGTGCTCTAATGATATGCAGGAGCCTAGCGGGTAAGTCTTGGGGATTTAGTCCAAATATTCTAAGATGGATGTACATTGCCATTGTGAGACCAATGATCACTTATGGAGCAATAGCATGGACAAAGCGAACTAGTCTAGTCACTACGAGGGAGACACTCACTAAAGTGCAAAGACTTGCGTGCCTCTGCATCTCTGGGGCCATGCGAACCTGTCCAACTGCACCTATGGAAGTACTCCTGGAGCTAACACCGCTCCATCTTGTTGTGGGGCAAAATGCACAACGGACGATCCTAAGGATGGCGAAAGAAGGTATCGGAAGGGAGAAATGTGTTGGTTCGAGAGAATACGATGCACTTCTCAAAAAACTTCCCCTTTCTGGCCATCCCCAGGGACGACAGTATCAGGAAATTTAACTTTGGGAAAAACTTTAGTACAAAGTTAAGTAACCAGAAAGAGTGGAGCAACGAATCCATGATGTACGGACTGGGCAGCCACACGATAAAGTGGTATACAGACGGTTCGAGAACTGGAGAGGGAACAGGGGCGGGCGTATTTGGACCAAGAACCAAGCACTCAGAACCTATGGGCAAGTGCACCAGCATCTTTCAAGCTAAAATATGTGCTATAAACAGATGCATCCAACTCAATCTCGAAAAGGGATACAGCAACTGCAACATAGCAATATTGTCAGACAGCCAAGCAGCTATCAAAGCACTTGACTCCTATGTCATTAAGTCAAAACTTGTGTGGGAATGCCTATGCAAGCTTAATGAATTGGGCAGAAACAATAAAGTTACACTTTACTGGATACCCGGTCACATCGGGATAAAAGGTAACGAAGCAGCAGACGCCTTGGCAAGACAAGGGGCTGCAGAACCCTTCATTGGACCTGAACCATTCTGTGGAATGGGGGAACACACCATACGCGAGAAATTCAAGAAAATGGAGAGAGAAGACAGGGCAAGAATCTGGAACAATACCACAGGCCTGAGTCAAGCTAAGAAACTACTGGGATGTTACAACCGGAAAAAATTCGAACCCTGCATCTGCCTTAGCAAGAATAACCTACGGATCCTAACAGGGTTCCTAACGGGGCACTGCAAACTCAGGGAGCATCTACGGAAACTAGGTATAACAAATGGAGGCCTTTGCAGATTCTGCAACGAGTCATGTGAGACTCCGGAACACCTTCTGGAGTCCTGTTGGGCACTGACCCACAAAAGATTGATATACCTACTTGGGCAAATACCAAGTATCAGAAGACGATATGCCAACCATGGACCCACTTCTCATTCTCAGATTCTTAAAAGAAACTTGTCAGGAGAAAGAGCTCTAAGGTGAACTATTCTCGCCAAGGCAAAGTAAGAGCATATTCCACAGGAAATGCAATTGTGAAGGGGACTCTAACGAGGGAACAACCCTCCCCAAGGTATTAGCAGGGGACACAATAGACCATTAGGTTGCAGTGAGAAATAACCCTTAACAAATAATAATAATAATACCGATGACCCTATTACGCTGTCGTCGCCCTTCCAGAAGGTATGGCCAATCTTTTGCCACTTCCACTCGCGTATAATCGCATCTACACGTACCACTAATTCTATCACACTTTAAGCTAATGTTGTCGCAAGATCGCAGACTGCTTTGAAAACTTGCAACTCTGCTTGTTATCAATTCGAATATCAAACAAAAGAGTGATTGTTTTAGATTAGATTCAGATTTTATTTACATACTTCAGATTCATTACAAAAAAGTTTACAAAAATGAATTTGCATGCCACTGCCTGATTGACGTATAATAAATTATTTTTCAACTCCAATTAAATAACTGCACAATAGCAAAATGAAGGGGACTACCATTTGTTAAAAATTCCCACTCAGTATTCTCTCCCGATACTGTAGTGCAACTTTGTAATACTGAAACAAATTAGGAACATTTATATCGTTGAGGAGTACTATGACTCTCCGCCAGGACATCGCTTCCAAAAATTTGTCTTCTTGTTTCCCGCAAAACTGGACATTTTCCCATGAAATGCAGAGTATTCTCCCTCTCTGTCAAATTGCACAAACTACATAGCAGAGGTAAATCTTCTCTGTGAGGTATTGTACATAATTAAGTCTTAAGAGTTCTCCTCGCAGGCTCAAGATCATCGATATTTCATCAATGCTGCGTTCATCCCGAAAATAATTCGTCTGCAACAAATTGTGGTTCAATTGGCTGTATATCGATCCATGTAGGGATCCCACAGCTTCCTCTAAATACCTTTCCCTAGCCTGTGCATCGACTCCCTTGATGAACTGATAAAGCTGGTTCTTCAGACAATTTAAATCCTCTTGATTAATTTCAATGCCACAGCTACGAGCTAAATCCATCCACTCTTTAAACCACCCTGTTCTACTTTGTATAGCTTGTACAGCTGCTATTTTTGGTAATCGGTAATGTGGCATGTTAAGGACCTACAGAACATAATCCACTTGGAGTTTCAGAGTTTTCGTGAAAAGCGGTGCTAAGCCTGTTTCCAGCATAAGCATACTATATAGGTTTGCGGGCTTAGAGGAAGATGAAATATTCTTTAGAGGTAGTGTCTCAATAGCTTCTCAAAGGCTTGATATCTTTTACCTCCGCATACTCGTGCTGCGTATAATAGAATGGACTCCGATAACGCCTCAAAAACTCTATATTTGGCACTGTGGGCAATCAATTTATTGTTGAAGCATCTCCTCCAAGCTATATTGATGGCTGTTTTTTATTTTGCTAATTTTTGTTCTGGAGAATAAGCCAGTAAGATCACGTCGTCTGCGAATAGAAGTGCCTTGATCAGGACTCCTGCATATTCAACTCCTCCTGGCATGGAATGCTGCTTTAAAGTCCACGGAAAAAGCATAGAGTTTTTACTTCCTATGAGAAAGGAGTCCACAATACTACTTAGCACAAATAAATGATCAATAGTCGAATATCCTGGTCTAAATCTCGCTCAGTGATGTCGGCTTGGATTCAAACGGGAACAATTAATGCAGAATATACATTCACGAGAGTCTGACAAAGAGGAATCGTGCTCTACTACAGTAAGCTGTACGTATGAATCGTCAAAAGCAGCTGTCCTCCGTGCAAACTAAATTTCGATCTGTGTTCGTTAAGTTTACCGTTTCTTTTTTGTATTTCTATTCTATTTAATTAATTTCTTTGTGAGTGGAAATGACCACATTATTTTTTTCAAATTGTAGTCCACCTTATTTTTACAAAATGACTTGCGTTTCTATTTCTTTTTTCCCTCTCAACGTACTATTAAATAAATATGATACACCATTACAGGTCTGACAGACTAGGGGGTTCCACCGGTAGTGGCAGGAACGGAACCTTGCAATCTTCTCATAGGCGCTGTTTACAGGCCAACCAGTACGATCAATTTTAAATATCTTTTTGACACACTAGAACTGTTGTCATGTTACACTCCCCATATTGTTATCTGTGGTGATTTTAACTGTAACTTACTCGACGCCTCTAGGTCTGCTGACCTATCTGACTTTATGGCGGCGCTAAATGTCTTCGCAGTAAAGAAGACCTTACCTACTTATAACTCCAACAATCCTAGTACGCTGTTTGATCTGTTTTTCAAGAGCGACTTAGACAAAATACTACTATAACGGGTGGGCCATTTAGTGATTTCTTTTTAAATCATAGGTTATTTTGACACCGACAGCTTTTTCTCGCTCGAAATCTTAACAGAAAGTCAGTACCACATCTCCGCAGAACGAAATAAGTCGCTTTACGCTTGAACAACATTAGAAAATATTGAAAACTTATTTCCAAAGTGAGTGATGTGTAGCCCAAACAGTGCGTTTTTTGAAAAGAAGTTTTGGCCAAAAAAAGTAAAAAGTTCGTGAGACTGGTATGCTAGTGGACAACACTCATGGTCCCCGTCGTCGTACGGTGCGCACAGACGAGAATGTGGCTGCAGTAGCCGAGAGTGTGAGACAATCCACGAACATCAACTCGTCATCGATCTCAACAGCTCAACATTTCACGCACTAGCCTGAGGAGAATTCTGCACAAAGATCTGGGATTATTCGCTTACAAGGTCCAATTGATTCAGCACGACCATCCGCTTCGTTATCGCTTCGCAGTTTGGGCCTTAGAGCAGCTTGAATTCGACAACGATTTTGGGCGAAAAATCATCTTTTCTGACGAGGCACATTTTTATCGGTCAACGGTGGGCGTTACAGAGCCATGTTAAGGTCTTTTTTTTTTTTTTTACTGAAATTGAAGACATGGATTTGGACGACCTCTGGTTCATGCAGGATGGCGCGCCATGCCACACAGCCCATGCCACAATCGGTCTTTTGCGAACCAAATTCCCAATTCGTGTTATCAGCCGTCTTGGCGATGTCAATTGGCCGCCTCGGAGCTTCGATTTTACCCCTTTGGACTTTTTTTTGTGGGGAACCGTGAAGGACCGATATTATGCCAACAATCCGGAAACGATTCAAGCACTTAAGACCAATATCATCCAACCAATCCGTGAGCTACAGCCCGAAACCATCAACAAGGTCTTGGAAAATTGGAGTGATAGAATGCGCTACTGCGGGGCCAGCCGAGGCAGCCACTTGAACGACGTTGTATTCCATAATTAATGGGAATGTTTGCTCTTACTAATAAAGCCATACTGCATGGAAAAAATTTCATTTTGTTCACTTTATTGCATTTTGAAAAAGAAACTTGTAGCTGGCCCACCCTGTATAACCAACTTTTGCCCCCGGTTTTTCCAAGCATGAACTTTTATATATAACTTTGGACTTCGCTAATCGCTGTCATACTGATATCTATCAGTTTAGAGACTTTAAAAATATTGACTGCGTTCGTCTCTTATTCTATCGGAATTCTAACTTAAGCGAAATCTTCGGCGAACGACCAAGTAGTTTTTATTCAAGAGGTTTTAAATAGGCTCCTTGACACACACGTCAAACTGAAAACCACAAAAGTTAAGTTGAACTCCCCATCTTGGATAACCAACAATATTTTAAAGCTAATGGAGGATAGAGATTTCGCCTATTATCTTTGGAAGCGATACAAATTGGTGAGACTATACGATATGTATCGACAACTTCGTAATAAGGTGAGGTACGAAAAGCAAAAGTAATATTTTATGAACACAAACTTGATCCATCTGCCTCAAGAAAAAAAACCTTTGGATAAAACTCGCGAGAAATAGAAGTTAGCAAACAAGAGCAAAAGTTTCCAGATAACTTGGATTGCAATGCACTTAATAGAATATTTACATCATGCCCCTAATACAACTCTTCTCATATAAATTTGGCCTTTGAGGAATCCATTAGTAGCACCAGAAATTCAGGAAATTTTTCTTTTCTCAGATTTACAGATCTTTATGTCGTAGAAGTGCTGTTGTCAGTGAAGTCAAATGCAACTGGGTTAGATGGGGTACACCCTAAATTTATTAAAGTGTCGCTGCCAGTCATTCTACCTCATATAACTCACATTTTCAATACTATTGTAACAACTTCTGTCTACCCTTACGAATGGAAAAAAGGAAATAGTAATTTATCTGAATACAGACCTATCGCTAATCTGCCTTATTTTTCTAAGGTATTTGAAAAAGCTCTACTTGCACAATTATTTCAAAACCTCGCGGAACATCAGCTAAGCTCCTGTCAATCGGGTCTTCGAAGAAAGCGAAGTTGCAAAACAGCTCTCTTATTTATTACTGATGAGATCCGTATTGGTCTTGATAAAAAAGAACTTACTCTTTTAACCCTTCTCGATTTCTCAAAAGGTTTCGATACCGTAAACTACGCACTCTTGTGCTCTTAACTGATTAGCAATTTAAATTTTTCTACCCAATCCGCAAAATCGGTATATTCATACCTAACTGGTAGACAATAATCCGTAGTCGTTGGAGATCGAGCATCTGAAATGTTATCAATGAAAACTGGCATACCGCAAGGGTCTATACTTGGACCCATTCTTTTTTGAATATACGTGTACGAGCTCCCTAATGTTGTACAACTGCAGCATTCATATGAACGCAGATGATGTGCAACTATTTATGCAATGTCCATTAATTCGGCGGAATCTACGTCACTTAAAATGAATGAAGATCTTCGTAATATCCTAAACTGGGTGCAGGAAAATAACCTTTGCCTAAACCCGAGCAAATCAAAAGCCATCGTTATTTATCGGAATAACATAGATCTGACCTTCTTTCCTCTGCTGCAGCTAGGGGACCCAAACATCGAATATGTTGAGTCTGTTCTAAATCTAGGTATTACCTTAAATCGTACTTTATTGTGGGACACTTATATTATTGCAACAATTGGGAAATTGTATGACTGTCTTCGTCTTCTTTGGGCTTCGCGTTCCTATACACCAACAAAAAACGATAATGCTTTTTGCGAAAACCCTAATTTTGCTAATTCTATTAAATTAGCAAATTATCTGTTGTGAATTGTTCGATTAACATGACTACAGATCTAAAAGGAAATTAATTGAAGTCTACAACAGTATCGCACGATATATATATAACCTGCGTAGATACGATCATATTTCGTCCTATGCTAAAACAGTTTTTAGGTGTTCCTTCGAAAATGTACCGCAATTCTTTTCATTGACGTGCATCTACGACATTATTAAAACACAACAACCAGACTACCTTTACAATAATCTTAGGTACCCAGCGTCTCAGCAAACCTTTGCTTTAATTCAACCAACGTACTTCTATTTAACATCAGAACTTTAGTTGTTAGTTCATGCCACTCGTTTGTGGAACTCCCTTCCGAGGCAACTGAGAAGGATAAGAAAGGCAAAAAATAAATATTTGGCGCAACAGCTCTTTAAGTGCCAGGGCCTAGCTTCTCACAGCCACTTATGTTGTGTGCGTTATATTTTTCACAAGAATGGAAGGCACCTACAGTTTAGTGCCGTATCCGCATACTGATTTGAGAAGCTTTTTCGTGACAACAATACTCTCGGATGTTTGTCAGACGCTCGCGAGAGGTGGGACCGTGAAAAAACTTTTTTTTGTGTTTTCTGGGATTCGAACTTGGAAACTCACGCGTAGTGATCCGACACACTAACTTCGACTCCCACTAAGAAAGGCAAAGCACTTCAAAAAACATCTTCTTACACATTTGGCCATTGATCACAACTAATTCACCCTCATAGATGCATTAAAATAGGCGAACCCCACAGGCGGATCAGTAGAAATGCGGTGAAGTGGGAGGGTTGTGATCCCTTGTTTTCGGATTATAAACTCGCTGATAAAAGGAAGAAGAAGAAGATAGAGGCATTAAAATAAAATAAAATAAATTTAAGTTATTATTTTTTTTTCTTTACACGTTCTTATGACTATATTATTTCTATTATCAATTTCTTAAATTAACCAACCCTTTTAAACCTTGTTTAAACCTATAAGATTCGTATAATCTTAATGTGCAACTGCATTACTTTATTGAATAAATACTAAATACTAAAATACTAAATCCCGCTTGAAATTCCTTTAACAACCAATTGTCTCCTGCTGTGAAAATTTTATATGATGCGTTAAAAAAAGAAATACCCCGATAGTTTGCTGGATCCGTCGTGGAACCCTTTTTATGTACAGGAAATATTAACTCTTCCTTCAATCGTTGCGGAGCTAATTCTGTCTCCAAGACGTTGAACAAGGAAATAAGATTGTTGTAGAGTTCTTAAGTACCATACATGTAGATTTCGGTCGGTATACCACCCGAACCTGTAGCTTTATCATCCTTTAAATCACCTAGCACCGTAATAATATCTTTATGAGTGAACGGGTTGTCCAAGATATTATTCTGGAGGCCTGGCATGGCATATTGAAAACAAAGGAGACTAGCAGGTGGATTCAATAGAGTTTAGAAGTGGGCTAGTAGGATATTCGGATTTAACTTGTTGCTCGTTACATATCCTCCACCATTGAGCTTTCTTGACATCTTCCAGAAGTCCGATGAATTATTACATCGCGCCAACATCCTAGCCCCTACTTCATAGTAATTATTCCTCTTTGTCTTACATATGGCCTTAAATTGCCTATTCACTTGAATATACGTATCCTTCATAGGGCCTTCGTTGAATAGGCGAATAAGCCTCGGCCAAGCAAAGGATAAATGTCTCGCCTTCTCACACTCCTCATTAACCCACGGTTACAAAAGAGTGTATAAGTTTAGCTCCCGACTGGTTTACACCAAGTTGATACCATTTTCGTAACGTTGACCAAAGACCAGTAATTACATTCCTGTTATAGCAAGCAAAAAAGGAATAACTACCTTCTACAGCTCCATGCTGTTTTTTGGATGTTTTTATGGATGTTTTTTTTGACGAGAAAACAGGCCCATTAGCAGCAATTTTAGTCTGACAAGACCATGTCGCTGGTAGGAAGTACTTATTATAGAAACGATGCATTTTTTTGAATTGGATACACAGTTCGAGTAAATTTAATATCGATTGATATTGGTATGTTTTAGACCATAGAAACATGTGCGTTACTGCCAGCACAGCTTTTCACATCTCGAAGCTCTAGCCGAATTCATGTCGGTTTTCATACAACGACTTCTAAGGATATTTGTGTGGAACATATCGTGTTGCAAGTTCCCTTCAGTGTGTTTTGTCGTTACCCGATGTGTTCAGGTTTGACCTCCAGCGGAGAACATCAAGCAACAGCCAGTCGACATAAAACAAAGTCGAATAATTCTCCAACAATCGCAACCCCAACAATCGGTTCCTGTCCAGTAGTACAAAAAACCGTATCGAGTCTCAGTGCTCTGAGATTTCGGTCTCCTTTTATACGAATATAAAAAAATATATTCTACATGTCTATACAACCCTTAAAATTATCCCTACGGTTGAAACCACACGTTTATTGGAAACAAAATCATTTTCTTATGCCGATTACCATGACATCTCAGTATCCTCAGCAACGAGTCGATGGACGAACTAGCCGGAAGTGGCTAAGAACCAAACTTTTGTAGGAGCAGATACCCCCTCTTAAAATATTCACTACTAGGGATTAATAGGAAAATACCGTTGCTGTCAAAAGATATCCTTGTGGTGTGAGGGACACTGAAAACTTTTGCCACACAATAATGAAGAAGATTCATTTAATACCTTCTTTTATCATTTATTATTTATTTTTTTAATCATTAAAAATTTCTTTATAAATATTTTTACCATTAGTGGGACATCGCCTTACATATGTCCTTGGGATATCTATTATCGGCAATTTTTAAACAAACACCATTAGACGTGCAAGGTGATAAGGGATTAATGGCGCCACATGAACCGCGAATTATATACTTGCATCCGACTTCGTAATGGATCTTCGTCCTTAATAGGGATTTCAGGGGAAATAATGTTATCTACTTCATCAGGTCTTACTTTGTTAATTAACCAAATTAAAATGTGGTCTCCATGAGTTGTTGTACTTTTAGACGGAACACTATCGAAACAATGTCGTGTCTTTCACTTAAGTGCTGACCAGGATATAATTCTGTTTAAATTTTAAGCTGATTCAGGATTACACGCGAAGGTGATAAATAAATAAAAATAAAATCAGACCTTCCGTAATAACTGACGAAGGTTAGGGCATCCTGTGTACCGTGACAGATGGAGACATCTAGTTGATCCTGTAAATATACAAAAATAATATAACCAGCTGCCCTATGTCCGATGGATTAGAGCCTTTATTGACTGCATCTCTCAATAGAGAAGGTTAGGTTTGGTTAAACGGATTAGCTGCATCGAACTGGTGCATCGTGTACTCGTATCTGAGAAGGATCCATCGTGCTCCCCTGACGTGGAAATTCCTGGCTCTAGCACTGAACATTTAGAAAAACGTAACAAATTGGCTAGAGTTCTGTGGTGTTAGAGCGGCTTCCTCGAAACCATCCTGAAGAAGTTATGAATTTCAGGATGGTGGTTGATCGCCCAGATGATTCAAGAAGTACTCTCCGAGAGCCGTCTTGCTGGTATTGCAGAGACTAGGGCATTTGCATAGGAAGTGATTCGTATCCTCTTCTGCGTCTGTGTTGCCGCAGCCTCTGCAAAGTTCATCTGTACTTAGCCGCATTCTTATTCGGTGGGCCGCCAATAGGTTGTGGCCGGTAACGATTCTTACGAATCGTTTGTCTACTTTGAGTGAGGATGAGCTTGGTTTTCGTATTGTCGTGTTTTGTCCAGATGTTTCTGGAGACACGGCATGCTGGAAGTACTCTCCATCTTCTGCTAGTCGTTTGAAGTCAAGTACTATGGTTGATTTAATAAATTCTAGGGGAAGAAGCAATGAGTTTTTGACCATTGACAGGTCTTGTGCTGATCCCTTTCTTGCTAGTTCGTCTGCCATTTCGTTCCCTTGAATTCCTTTCTGTCCTGGGACCCACCAGAGTGTAACATGGTGGTTATCGGTGAGTATTTGAAGTTCCTCGCGGCAGCGCTACATTAGCTTTGATTTGACAGTGTATGTAACTATCAACTCGCAGTTTTTTTCTTTCTTATTCCCATTTAGACGAGACATTGATCTGTACTCAAGAGATCATAACCCTCCCACTTTCCTGCGTTTCTACTAATCCGCCTGTGGGGTTTGCCTGTTTGACCTCAGAAAATATCGGCAGCCTTCCCGATTTTAGACCACTTGGTTACTGGAGCAAACCAAATGCTGGTGTCGTTGCATTTGTGTAATCCAGGACTTTGCTCTTTAATGGAGTTCAAATGATCTCTTCTTTGAATATGGCAATATCAGCAGAGCCGGTCGTGCTCAATTTGTCATGAGATGGTTTCTTTAACGTAAAGGCTTCCAATGGTCTTCGAACTTCTTATTCGATGAAGCTTTGTCACTCCTGCTGTCATATTAATTTACTCTCCTACACTTTGTGCATGAAACGTATGTGAGTGCTGGATGCAAAACTGCGGTGTAGTGCCTTCCTTTCAGATTAGGAAGCATTTTTTGGTCACAGCAGATATCGAAGTGTTCCCGCCACTTTATCCACCCTACGCTTACGCGATGATTGATGTCGTTATCACAGATTGCTTCGTTATTAATCATAGATCCCAGATATTTTCGCACTTGAGAAGCATTATTCCATTAAAATAAATGTCTGGAGTAGGCTTGAGTGGATCAGAGAACGGCAGCACTAGTACTCAATCCTTCTTGGACTAATAAAAACAAAAAAAAAACAAATATTTGGCGCAACAGCTCTTGAAAGTGTCAGGGCCTAGCTTCTCGCAACCACTCATCTTGTGTGCGTTGTATTTTTCACACGAATGGAAGAGACCTACAGTTTAGTGCCGTATCCGAACGGCGATTTGAGAGCCTTTATCGTGACAACAATACTCTCAGATGTTTGTCAGAACCTCGCGAGAGATGGGACCGTGAAAAAACTTTTGGTGTTTTCTGGGATTTGAACTTGGAACCTCATGCGTAGTGATCCGACACACTAACCACTTTCGCCACGGCGCCCACTAATGCGGTTCACATTTCCATCCAAAACGTCCACCCACATATGTCAAGTGCTCGTTGCAGGACGTAGGATCCTCATTTATGATGGCTCCATCGTTAATAAAGAATAACTGATGTACCTTGGGGTCCATCACTTTACCTTCAAGCAGATAGTCACGGACTGTAATAAAGAGCAAAGGATTTAAGACGCTTCCCTGGTGCACCCCGACTTTGATTGGGAACTCTTCGGTTAGTCCAGTGGGGCATCTTACTCTTGTCTTTGCTCCTTCGTATATGTCCATGATCATCTGTATATAGGTTTCTGGAACCCATCGATGTCTTAGCGCCACCCATATCAGATCTCGTGGTAGTCTGTCGAATGCCTTTTCAAAATCAACCAATACAATATGCAAATCCTTTAAGGAATCACGATGTTTTTCCAATACTTACTTACTTACTTACTTAGATGGCGCTACAGTCCAGGGTGGACCTGGGCCTCAACCAACAAATCTCTCCAGCCAGCACGGTTACGAGCCAGCTGCCTCCAGTTGCGCACGCCAAGTTGGTTGAGGTCCCCCTCCACTTGTTTGCGCTACCTACCGCGAGGTCGTCCTCTACTACGCCGTCCATCCGGGGTGGATTCGAAGACTTTCTTAGCGGGAACCCTGGGCTCCATCCGCTCTAAATGACCCAGCCATCTTATTCGCTGTATGTGAACTCTTCTGGCTAAATCGATGTCCCTGTACAAGCCGTATAGTTCGGCATTGTACCTTCTCTCCACTCACCGTCTATGCAGACGGGACCAAAGATCGCTCGAAGAACCTTTCTCTTGAAATAACCAAGGGCATCCTCATCCGGTTTTTTCAAAGCCCATGCCTCTGCGCCATACAGCAGGACTGGGATGATTAGTGTCTTATAAAGAGTTACCTTAGTAGATCGAGATAGGGCTTTGCTACTCAATTGCTGTTTTAGCCCATAGAATCAAAGATTGGCAAGAGTAATTCTTCGTGTGATCTCCCTACTGATGTCATTTGCGGAGCTGACCATAGAGCCTAGGTAGACAAAATCCGTTACTACCTCAAAATTATATCTGTCTATTTTGGCGTTTTGTCCAAGACGCCGATGTTAGGTGTCCTTTTTTGTAGACAGCATATATTTTGTTTTGCTTTCATTGACCCCTAGGACCCGCCTTTGCTGCCTCGATCTCAATACTCGTAAATGACCCATTGACTGCCCGCTGAGTTCTTCCGATTATGTCAATGTCATCGTCATAAGCGAGTAGTTGTACAGACTTGAAGAAGATTGTACCTCCGGTGTTGGCTTGTGAGTTTCGTACAATTCTCTCAAGTACAATGTGAAAGAGATCGCATGATAGAGCGTCGCCTTGTCTAAGACCTTTCCTGACATCGAACGGTTCGGTGATGTTCTTACGGACTTTGATGGAGCAGCGAGAGTTCCCCATCGTTATTCTGCACAAACGGACGAGCTTGGCAGGGATGCCAAGACTAGACATGGCTCTGTATAACTCGTCTCTATACACGCTATCATAGGCAACTTTGAAATCGATGAAGAGGTGGTGCGTATCGATTTTGTATTCATGGGTTTTTTCCAAGATCTGCCGTAGTGTGAATATTTGGTCAATGGTGGACTTTCCAGGCCTGAAACCGCACTGATAAGGACCTGTCAGATTGTTGACAATCGGTTTTAGGCGTTCACATAATACGGCAGACAGGATCTTATATGCGATATTTAGGAGACTTATACCTCTGTAGTTGGTGCAGTTCATAGGGTCTCCTTTCTTCAGGATCGGGCAAACGATGCTGAGGTTCCATTCATCGGGCATACTTTCGTCCGACCAGATTTTATAGATGAGCTGGTGCATGCTCCTTACCAACTCATCTCCTCCTGCCTTGAAAAGTTCTGCGGCAAGGCCGTCGGCTCCAGCAGCTTTGTTGGATTTGAGTTTAGATATCGCTATCCTCACTTCATTCTGATCGGGTTGACGGGAAACTTGACTGTCATCGTCATTGTTGAATGGCTCATTCTGCCTGACAGCAGATATTGGTCATCATCGCCGTTTAACAGTCTGCAGAAGTGTTCCTTCCATATCCTCAGCACCGACTGCAATTCTACTACTATTGTATATTGCCGTTTTCGTCCCCGCAGGCTTCTGTTCTGGCTTTGAAACCTGGCATATCCTTTTTACCTTTTGGTCAAATTTTCGAACATCATTCCCGCAATAAAGTCTCTCAATCTCCTCGATCGAGCGCTTCTCATGCTCCTTTTTCTTCCTTCTGAGAAGTCGATGTTCCTCTTTTTCTTCTGCTCACGTAAAGCTCGTAAGCAGCTCTAGTCCTTCTATGCAGCACCGCTTTGTACGCCTCTTGTTTAGCTGCATGTGCTTGCCGGCATTCCTTATCAAACCAGGGGTTTCGTTGTGGTGGGCGAGAGAAACCCAGTACATCAGAGGCGGCATCTCTGATGGCTTGTTGGCAACGCTGCCACTGGTCTTCCGCATTTGCTGCTGGCGGCATAGGACTTAGATTAAGATTAGAAGAAACTCGATCGGCAAAGGTTCTGGCGGTCTCTTGCGATTGTAGCTATTCGACGTCAAATTTCCTCACAGCATTTCGTTGATTTCGCTCCGTTGTGGATATCCGCATCCGTACCTTGGCTACAACTAGGTAGTGATCCGAGTCCACGTTGGCTCCTCGGAAAGTCCGGACACTCAGAATACTGGAAGAGTGCCTTGCGTCGATCGCAATGTGATCGATTTGGTTGACGATTTTTCGATCAAAGGAGAGCCATGTTCCTTTGTGAATATCGAGACGTGGGAACCGCGTACTAGCTACGACAAAGTTTCGCCCTGCCGCAAAGTCGATTAGCCTGAGTCCGTTGCCGGATGTGATGTCGGGCAGGCTGTGCTTGTGTGGACCACGATACTAAAGACTTCCTCTCTTCCTAGCTTTGCGTTAAAGTCGCCTATGATAATTTTAACGTAGTGGCTAGGGCATTGCTCATACGTCTTGTCCAAGAGCTGGTAGAAGTCATCCTTTGTCGCGTCGTCCTTCTCCTCGTGAGGGGCGTGAACGCATATTAGGCTAATATTGGTAAATTTAGCCTTGATACTTGGTTTTTCCATTATGATCCTTATACTTTAGATTGCATCTGTAGTTGATTCACTCGCGACAAATCCGCACTGATTCTTTGATAGCTGTATTATTTTTCGCAGTCGGCCACCTAATACCCGCTCAACGATATTCATGGTGTGTGACATCAGCTTGATCGAATTGCGGTTATTACCTTTCTCTTTGTACGCAGGGGGAAGGTAACTTTTCTTCCATTGATTCGGTATTGGATCACCTTGCATAGGTTTAGAGATGAGAATTCTGAGCCATCTGAATCCGATGTCTCCCATTCCAAAACTCAGAGGGCATTCTGCCTGGCCCAACCGCTTTTCATTTTTTGGAGTATTTGACCATCTCACTAGCTTCACAGTTAGGGGTGACTCTTGGAAAGTATAACCGGGCAAACTGTTGATTCAAAAGTCCTTCACTTCCCAATACTGCCGTCACCTCTGCAGAATTGTATCGTCATCTAGAAGAAGTTGACCCTGAGTAGTGTGAATGAACTTTAGCGAACGACTTTCGTCAGGGTTCCTCCTTCTTTGGGCGACTATTCTTGAAGTATATTATTAATAAATTTTTAGAGTATATGAAACTAATGACTTTATTCAGTAATGAGTTAAGTAATAGTTAAGTAATAGTATAGCTTCTGGATTCATGAGAAAGATTTTAAACAAACTTTGATCGCAATTCGTCAAACAGTTTTTAAGTTAAATCGGTTCAAACATGCATACAAAGAATTTCTGTACATTAGCGAAGAGTGTAGAATGTACCCTAGCTCATCTTTCTATGAACAATGACAAAAGACCTTCAAATACTCAGCAGTCAGTCAAGATAGATACTTACTCCCTTTGTGATGGGCGATAGTAGACGCTATAGGTTTTGAAAATCTCCAAAGCCAACACACAAGGTTATTTCACAGAAAACTATCTCGACCATGACCATGAATCGGTTCTAAATTGTAGAATGTACCTACCGCAACTCTGGCAATCTTCAAGTTCACATTTAAAATACGCCTCCAATTCCCTTAAGTGTTTCGAATAAAAATTTCGTGGAAGAAATTGACATACGAGTATCACCTAGACGCCGACTTCCAAATCAATTGAACATATTTTATTGCCTTGAGTACCACATAAAGTGAAATATTTGGCGAAACCATAAAATTACTAACCAACCTCTGAGAAAAGAGCAACTGCACAATTAGTATAATGGTGCGGAAGGCTAATACAACCTAAGTACACGGCGTCCGCTTACGCAAAGGTACTCCTCCACATTAGAATGGGTCGTAAAGCTACCAAGGAATCAACACAACTTTTGGATAATTAACTCTGGGAATGGGTGGGTGTCATGCAGTAGCAAATGATGATTTGGTGGTCTAGGTGGTCTGTTCGATGAACTCGACATGGAATTCTTCAAAGACTTATGGCTTACAGCGTAAGGATATAAATTCATCAGAGGTGCTAACCAAGCTTTAATTAGCAGGAACCATTTATCATTCTGGGAAATTTAAATTGTGATTCAAGGTAGAAACCTCTTTCAATCCCCGCAAACAAGATGTGTCATTGTCACAGTTATGCGCGCGTAAAATTCCCTTTCGGGACTTGAACTTTCCGCCGTATGAATGGCATTTTTTTATTTTTATTTTTTTTTGTTTGTTTCTTCTTAAAAATGTATCCTTTCGTTGGAGGGGAAATTTCTTTAATGTTCTTCTTGTTGATGTGCCTAAGGGCTTTGGTCCCATGTTTTTATATTTTTTTGGTTATTCATAAATATTCGTTAAATAGAGTTTGAGGAAGTGGAAAATATTTACGTGGGAATTGTGAGCCTATTAAGGGTGCATAAATATTTCTTTGACACTGTGTGTAAAATATGTTCATAGTTCATAGATGCTCCCTTTCATGCATTAACATAAAGGAAACGTAGATCTAAATCTTTTGGGTTTGAACAAGAAACCAATGGAGCGGATATTTATCGCCAGGAACAAGGAATATATACCTTACTTCATCCCCTATCAAAGCAAACCTTAGACAGACTTTATCGACATCTTAAAATGCACTCTTCAGCGTATGGCAAGGCAAAAATTTGTGCTCATTGAAGTCAACCGACTTAAAGTCTATAATACGCTTTTCTCTTGTTCTCCAAATGGGCCACAAGAGGTGGGCTGGGAGTTAATCCTCACAAACCCGAATTTTGTCATTTTTCTTCACATAGACTCTGTTACTACAAACGACATGAGTCTTCTTTTTACAGATAATTTCTAAAATACCTGGGATACATTTGAATAAGAAACTTTGCTGGAAAGGCAATCTACTTGAAAGCATTGAAAAAGCTAGTGTAGCTCTCCACTCTTGTAAAAAGATATAGGTAGAAGCTAGTGTATTAAACCTCCAGCGTGATCGTTTTGTGGCCGGATCTTATTAAAGCTGTTAATCTGAACCTCATTAGGAAAGTGCAAAGATTTGCTTTCATGTAGATCAATGAGGCGGTTGGAACCATCCCCTCCGCAGCACTAGACATTTTATTTTTTTTTTGTCGAAACAGGAAACGCTCGACTGGAGCACTCAAACGTAACTGGTCCATTATACTAAAGCAGCACTAGATATAATGCTGCATCTACGAGTATTATCCCTAGAAATCTTCACGCAAACAGATGGCTACTAGTAAAATACTAGTGCTCCTGTGAAACCCTCCTCCCAGTGGTGTAGCCTCCTTTTCATATGAAAACACCGACTATGCTTCACCGAAATTTAGGTTTGATAAGAACTTCCGTGCAACTATTCCTGCCCGGTCTGAATAAGAAAACGTTGCCATAATAGAAAGGAATTCGATTCACTTCTATACAGACGGATCGAAAACCCTAAGTGGGGTGGGTGGTGGTGTGTTCTCCAAAATGCTTAACCTGAGCATCTCCTTCCACATCCCAGATCACTGTAGCTTTCTTTAGACGGAAATTATAGCGATTAAGGAAGCCCTGTCATGGCTGAATAATGTAATATCTGTCAGTGATATTAGCATTTTCACAGACAGCCAAGTGGCTATTAAGTCGCTGTAGTCGTTTTCTTTTACTTCAAAGGTCGCTCTAGACTACCGCTCGTCTCTCACAGAGAAGGCAGAGCAGTTAGATATTCACCTATGCTATGTGCGAAGCCACAAAGAAATTCCAGGTAGCAGCAAGGCTGACGAGTAACCAGCCATAGTACTTCCCTAACTATCCTACCGAATAGATAGGTTGTGGGTATGCCCATCACTAGGTGCGAACTTTACTTAAGCTGGACACTTTCAACAGGGCAAACCACAGATGGGAGGATGGCACAACGTGCCAAATATCCAAACATATTTGGCCTGGAACATAAACGCTAAATGGTTTGATATTGCTCGAACGATCAGACACCAGCTCTACTATCGTCGGAAATATCGTGGCCAACAAGCACCGCCTGACAACACAATTCGTCGTTTGGTGTCGAATTTTTTTGAGCACGGGGCAGTGGGAGATCGTCGACATGCCGTTCATCAATGCCCAAGAAGTTCCAATGAGCTGGAGAGAGTGTTGTCGAGAACCCACATGTGTCGTATCGTCACCGCGCTCAGCATTTTGGGGCCAGTGGAACCACCTTGCGGCGCATTTTGATGGATGATTTGCATTTGTTTCCGTATAAAGTGCTTCTTCTTCTTCTTCTTCCTTTTATCAGCGAGGTTATGATCCGAACATAAGGGATCATAACCCTCCCACTTCACCGCATTTCTAATGATCCGCCTATAGGGTTCGCCTATTTGAGCTCAGAAAATATCGGCAGGCTTGCCGATTTTGGATCACTCGGTTACTGAGGCCAATGAAATGCCGATGTCGTCGCATTTGTCTGATCCAGGCGTTTATAGGCCTGCCTTTCCTACATCGCGATGTCTTTGGAACGTGCATAGATATTGCCTTTTTTACAGGGTTGAAATGATCTCTTCTTTGAACGTGGCAATATCAGCTGAGCCGGTCGCGCTCTAATTTTTGTAGGATGGTTTCCTTGATGTGAAAGCTTCCACGGATCTTCGAACTTCTTATTCGATCAAGCTTGGTCACTCCTGCTGTCATGCGAAGCATCTTCATCTCAGCTGCCGTTAATTTACTCTCATACGTTTTGCACATCGTCCACATTGTGAACCGTATGTGAGCGCTGGACACACAACTGCGGTGTAGAGCCTTCCCTTCAACTTAGATGGCATTTTTCTGTCACAGAAGATAACGGAATTTTCTCACCACTTCATCCACCCTACGCTTATGCGATGATTGATGTCGTCATCACAGGTTGCTTTGCTATAGATCATAGATCCCAGATATTTGAACTTTTCGCACTTGGGAAGCACTGTTCCATTCAAATAAAAGTCTGGAATAGGCCTGAGTGGATCAGAGAACGGGCAGCACAAGTAATCTGTCTTTTTTTGAACTAATGCGATACCCATTTTCCTCCAATACGTCCACCCACACATCAAGTGCTCGTTGCAGGGATGTAGGATCCTCACTTATGATGGCTCCATCATCAGCAAAGAATAACTGATGTACCTTGGGATCCATCACTTTACCTTCAAGCAGATAATCAAGGACTGTAATAAAGAGCAAAGGACTTAAAACGCTTCCCTGCTGCACCCCGACTTTGATTGGGAACTCTTCGGCTACTCCAGCGGGGCATCTTACTCTCCTCTTTGCTCCTTCGTACATGTCCATGATCATCTGTACATAGGCTTCTGGAACCCCTCGATGTCTTAGCGCCACCCATATTAAATCTCGTGGTTGTCTGTCAAATGCCTTTTCAAAGTCAACCAATGCAACATGCACATCCCTTAAGGAATCACGATGTTTTTCCATTATGACCCTTATACTTTGGATTGCATCTGTGGTTAATTTACCCGAGACAAACCCGCACTGATCATCAGATAGCCGTATTATTTCTCGCAGTCGGCCACCGAATACCCGCTCAACGATCTTCATGGTGTGTGACATCAGCTTGATCGAACGGTAGTTATCACAGTTTCGCGTATCACCCTTCCCTTTGTATACAGGGAGAAGGTAACTTTCCCTCCATTGATTCGGCCTCGGATCACCTCTCACAAATTTGGAGATGAGAATTCTGAGCCATCTGAACCCGATGTCTCCCATCTTTTTCCAGAACTCAGAGGGTATCTCGTCTGGCCCAACCGCTTTTCGTTTTTTGGAGTATTTGACCGCCTCACTAACTTCTTCGACTGTAATGTCGGGTATTTCTTCACAGTTAGGGGTGGCTCTTGGAAAGTAAAGCCGGGGAAACTGTTCATTTAAAAGCTCTTCACAATACTGCCGCCACCTCTGCAGAATTTTGTCGTCATCCACAAGAAGCTGGTCATGAGCATTGCTAATGAACTTTGGCGAACGAATCTCCTGAGCATTGTTCCTTCTTTGGGCGGCTATTTTGAAGATAGTGGCGCTCTTGTTCATATTGTGTCTTCGCAGCTCCTGGATAGCCTGGTTTGTATCAACAACCAGGGAAAATATTTTCTCCAGCTCCCGATACAGGCCCTCCGTACTCTCTGCTAGAAGCTGTTCGCACTTCTTCTTCGCTTTTTTCTTGCAGCATCTGTATTCCATTTCGAGGCGAGCTTTTTCGTCACTATTATTAGAGGGGCACTTTGACCAAACTTTGAAAGCCGCTTTCTTCTCATTTATCACTTTTTTAGCCTTCTGAAGCTCCTAGCAGTGATTTGGCCTTCTTTAAGCAAGTTTGCTGTAGGGAATCCCACATATTTTGTGCTCTGCACTCTCCATCCTCAGCTCCGTTGATGGTGTGAGAGAGGTAATTTTTCATTACGCAAACAAAAGCCTCGCCTTTTTCTTTGTCCAGATTGTACCACTTGATTTTCTCAGAGACCCTTGTTTGTTTGCTTTTCTTCGGTGTTTTCATAAAAATTTCTGTTAGCAGGAGACGGTGTTGCCGAGCGATTGCCTCTCCCTGGATTACTTTGCAATCTTTCACCCGAGGCTTCATGAAACTGGCTACCACATGGTAGTCAATCTGAGTTTCATCTCCACCACTGCTGTAAGTGATCAGGTGTCGGCTTTGTTTGATGAACATGGTATTTAACACGATAAGACCGTGTGATTTGCACATGCTTAGGATGTCTAGATTCCTGTTGCTATATCCTAGTCCCCCATGGCAGTCTTCATAGTCTTCGTTTGACTTCCCGACATGTTTATTCAAATCTCCTCCAACAAACAGAAACTCTTCCTTTCGGATGTTCTTAAGGAGATTGTGGAAATCTAACCAAAATGCATCTTTATCTCTCTGATTGCACCCATTTTGGGGAGCATATGCACTAACAATATTACACACCTCTCCTTGTATTACTAGTTTGAGAAACATCAAACGGCCGCTGGACTTCGAAATGCTCAAGACGTTACCAAGTAGCTCTGCCGCAAGGATGATATCGATTCCGTTCTTAGCCTTTTCTGTTCCGTAGTAGAACATCTTGTAATCTTTTGTCTTAACGTCCAAGAAACGCGCCCGATTTCCGGTGTTTTTCCATTTCATCTCTTGGACACACAAGATATCCACCCGCCTTCTATTCATCATCTCTTCCAGCTCGTAACTTCCACCGGTCATGCTTCCAACGTTCCAACTCGCGACCCTCAAATTTCTTCCAAACTGTTTCATTATTTTGCTAGCCTCCGGAATCCGTATAGCTCTGACCCGAACATTTCTGCTCGGTCCAGGATCAGTACCATGCACAGCAGTGGAAGTGCCTGCCGGGGTAGTGCCTTTCCTTTTTGCAAGTATTATCATAATGATACAGTTTTGCAATATTACCATATTGCGATGGTTTTTGTTGTTTGACACGTGCATACTCCTGTCTTAGTATTGTTTGATCTTTGTTCTATGACACCGGTGATCTCCAGTCGTGTCAACCCACGGACTCGCATACACACTTGTGGGAGGGTTTTTAAGGTGGTATATGTGTCGCTAGGCTCACTTGGGTGTTATATTGCCTAGATCTGATTTGTCCCCTTAATCGCCTTTTACGACAAGCGCTAGTTGTTGGGGGGCGCTGCAGTGGTATTCTTAACCCGTCCCTGCACGGGGAAAAATCGGTACATTTGTCTTTGAGTTAAAGCCATTTAGATGCATGAAGTTAATGGAGAATGGATGGAGGTGAGGTATATGTCCTCTATCACTGAGCACATATGCCTATAGACTTTAAAAACTTCATGGAATTACATATATTATATCAACGAACCCGTAAATAAAAACAAAAATATATTCAACCGCAACATGAATAAAGTTCCGCAATATTTACGAAATTGCACACTGTGCGTCGCTTGGAATACGGCCAAACAGTCGCTCGAATGGTTGACACTGAACCTTATCTGCGGATTTGACCCCTCCGGACTTCTTTTTGTGGTTTTTTTTTGAAAAGCAAAGTGTACGCCAGCAAGCCTCAGACCATTGACGAGCTCAAGATAAACATTTGTGCCGAAATCATGGCTATACCGCCCGAGATGCTCGAAAAAGTGATGGAAAACGCAGCAAATAGGGCACATATTGCTTTGGTCAATAGAGGCGGCCACTTGATTGATGTTGTATTCAAAAACTAGTCCAAATAAAATGTAAAGAAAATTAAATAAAAATATCTCATACATATATGGAAATCGGTTTTTTTTTAAGCTATTCAATATTCACATACCGACATAAGAGATGACACACCCTGTACACGCGAAGAGGTTGGGTCTCTTTGCAAACGATTTCTCTAAGATCTGCAGGAACGAAGAGGAGGAAGATACTATTCTCCATTTCCTCTGCACCTGTACAGCCCTATCGAAAAGAAGACTAATCTATCTTGGAGCACTTTACTTCGATAACCATGGCGACCTAGCAATTACAGACGTCAGAAGCATCCTTCGCTTTAATTAAGGCTCCGTTTGGTTCTCTTAGTAAGTTCATGTGTAGTTGATTATGTGCTAGATCCAGTGGTACCACAATGGACTTCTTATGGTCTAAGTGTAACTGTATTTTGGTACAGACAGCCACCCTAACCTAATATGTTAAATAAATTAAAAAAAAACTCCCACGATCTTATACATGTGCTGCACGCGTTTAAGAACGTCAAATATAAATTTTATTTCTTTGAAATTCGACAGAGGAAATATTGTATCTGGAGATGACAGTATATACGTACTAAAGTATTCCTACACATGTGTATGTATCATGGGAAAAATTGTCATCGAGCGTCCTGTAAGTGCGTAGGTTGAAAAATGGACGAACGGAAAGTAGATACTACACAGTAAATCTTCACATGTTTGAAGATGGAAACGCAGTCGCACAATATTTCTATCTGTTCGTGTCAGATGCTAGTTCAAACTGAATTTTGCAATGGACTAATCAGTACCAGAATAAATAATAGGCAGCCAAAAATATATTGAAGAGATTTGCAATTGAAAGTGATGAACAGCATGTTATTCCATATCATTTGCAGTACAGTTGTCCCTTCTTGTAGACAGTATATACTTGGGTTTGTCTCGTTTATCGCTAAACCCATCTTAACCGCTTCTGCTTCAATGCTTGCAAGCGCAACGGTGACAGCCCGCGGAGTTCTTCCAATAATGTCAATATCGTCGGCGTATGCAATCAGTTGTACAGACTTTAGATAGATCGTGACTCTGCTGTTGGCTTGTGTGATCCGCTGGATCAGATTTAAGCTGGATGCTATCGAGAGTACAAATCTTAGGTGGACAAGTGGCGACAAAACAGATTTGGCCAAAGCTGAATCTTAAACGTTCTAAGAATTTAATTTCCTCGACAGATTGCATAGGTGTCATCACTGGGCACTATCTAATAGGCAAGTATGCTACACTTAGGTGGCGCTACAGTTCGGGGTGAACCTGGGCCTCAACCAACAAGCCTCTCCATTTAGCTCGGCCTTTAGCTAGTTGCCTCCAGTTGCGTACTCCAAGTTGGTCGAGGTCCCCTTGAACTTGTGCGCGCCACATACGGCGATTATTCCCTCTACTGCGTCGTCCCTCGGCGTTAGATTCGATGACTCTGCGGGCCGGAGCGTTGGTGTCCATTCGCTCTACATGTCCTAGCCATCTCAGACGTCCAATACGCAGTTTTTTGACTAGGTCAATGTCACTGTACAGCTCATATAGTTCGTGATTGAATCTTCTCCTCCAAAACCCGTCAACGCAAACGGGACCGAAAATCTTACGAAGAATTTTTCTCTCGAAGCGACCAAGGATATCTTCATCCTCTTTTAATAAAGTCCATGTTTCAGCGCCATAAAGCAGGACTGGGATGATCAAGGTCTTATATAGAGTCTCCTTAGTTGTTCGAGTTAGGGCTTTACTGTTGAATCGCCTTATAAACCCAAAAAAACAGCGATTGGCAAGAGTTATTCTTCGGTTGATTTCTGCGCTGATGTTGTTTGTAGAATTTATAGCAGAGCCAAGGTAGACAAAGTCCCTTACTACCTCGAAGTTATAGCTGCCCACTGCGACGTTTTGTCCAATTCGTCGGTGTTGGTTTTCCCTTCTTGTTGACAGCATATACTTGGTTTTGCCCTCGTTTATCGCTAAACCCATTTTGGCCGCTTCCGCCTCAATGCTTGCAAACGCACCGGTGATAGCCCGCTGAGTTCTTCCGATAATGTCTATATCGTCGGCGCATGCAATCAGTTGTACAGACTTGTAATAGATTGTGCCTCCGGTGTTGGCTTGTGAGTTCCGCACAATCCGTTCAAGTATGATATTGAAGAAGTCACATGACAGCGCGTCACCTTGTCTAAAACCTTTTTTGACATCAAAGGTCTCGGTGAGGTCATTACTGACTTTGATGGAACAGCGAGCGTTCTCCATCGTCAGCCTGCACAGACGGACAAGTTTGGCAGGGATGTCAAAACTAGACATGGCACTATAAAGCTCTTCTCTATAGATGCTGTCATTGGCGGCCTTGAAATCGATAAAGAGGTGGTGAGTATCGATTTGGAATTCTTGGGTTTTCTCCAGGATCTGCCGAAGTGTGAAGATTTGATCGATGGTGAACTTTCCTGGCCTGAAACCGCACTGATAGGATCCAATCAGGCTGTTGATAAAAGATTTCAGGCGTTCACACAATATCGCAGAAAAGATCTTGTATGCGATGTTGAGGAGACTGATGCCTCTATAATTGGCGCAGTTGAAGGGGTCTCCTTTCTTGTGGATCGGGCAAACGATGCTGAGATTCCATTCATCAGGTATACACTCGTCTGACCAAATATTAGAAATGAGTTGGTGTATGCACTCTACCAATTCATCCACTGCTGCCTTGAAGAGTTCGGCCGGTAAGCCGTCAGGTCCAGCAGCCTTGTTGGATTTTAGCTTGGATATTGCTATCCTCACTTCATTTTGGTCAGGTGGACGGAAATTTAAACTATCATCGTCTATGTTGAATGGTTCATTCTGCCTGACAGCGGGATGTTGGTCTTCGTCGCCGTTATACAGTCTGCAGAAGTAGTTTTTCCATATTCTCAGCACCGACTGTGATTCTACTACGAGGTTTCCATTTTCATCTCTACAGGTTTCTGTACGGGTATTACTTCTCTGACAAGTTCTTTTTACCTTTTGGTAAAACTTCCGTACATTGTTCCTGGAGTATAAACTCTCGATATTGTGAAACGCGCGCTTCTCATGCTCTTTCTTCTTCTTTTGGAGAAGCCGATGTTCTTCTCGTCTCTTTTGCTCGCAGAGCTCACGAGCAGCTCTCATTTTCCGCTGCAGCGCCGCTTTGTATGCCTCTTGTTTTGCTGCATGCACTCGCCGGTATTCTTCGTCAAATCAGCTGTTTCGCGGTGGTGGGCGAGCGAGACCCAGCACATCAGTCGCGGCGTTTCTGATGACATGTTGGCAGCGTTGCCACTGGTCTTCGGTACTTGATGCTGGCGGCAAAGGGGTGATTGAGAGATTTCGGGATACGCGTTCAGCGAAGAGTCTGGCGGTCTCTTGCGATTGTAGCTTTTCGACGTTAAATTTTCTCACAGTAATTCTTCTTTGTTGCTCAGATTGGGATATCCGCATTCGTACCTTGGCTACAACAAGGTAATGATCCGAGTCTATGTTGGCCGCTCGGAAGGTCCGGACATCCAGAATACTGGAGGCATGCCTTGCGTCGATCGCAATATGATCAATTTGGTTGATCGTTACATGATCATAAGACCGCCAAGTCTGCTTATGAATATCGAGATGAGGAAACCATGTGCTTGCTATGGTGACATTTCGCTCCACAGCGAAATCATTTAGCCTTAGTCCGTTATCAGACGTGGTGTCGTGTAGGCTATGCTTACCGACTGCCCTACCAAAGACGTCCTCCTTTCCTATTTTGGCGTTAAAATCGCCCAATACGATTTTAACGTCGTATTTAGGACATTGCTCGTATGTTTTGTCGAGGAGCTCGTAGAAACAGTCTTTGGTGGCAGAGTCCTTTTCTTCCGTGGGGGCATGAACACATATTAGGCTTATGTTAGCGAATTTAGCCTTGATCCGGATAGTTATAAAACGCTCGCTTACGTGTCGGAAGCTTAAGACTTCTTGCCTAAGTCTGCCGCGTATGACAAATCCGCATCCGAATAAGCGTTGCCTGTTGCCTCTGTAGCAATCACCGTAGTAGATGTCACAGTTTTTCATCCTCTTTTTGCCCGGCCCATCCCATCGCACTTCCTGGATGGCGGTAATATCTGCTTTATAGCAGTCTAGGGCCTCTGCTAGTTGTTCGGCTGCACGTGGTCTGTAAAGGGACAGAACAGTCCACGTACAGAACCGAAGGTCGTTGTCCTTATTTCGTTTGCTGGGGTCTTCATTAGTTGAGTCATCCTTATCCGAGGCTTTTGGTTGTTTCGGAACCATAGACTTTTTACGTGGTAGGGAAGTTACCCCGACGGCACAACCCCCAATCTGGAGGGCCAGTTCCTTAATTATTCCCCTAGGACGAGGGGGCGGGTGCACCGGTGCCAGTAGTCCACTACGGGAGTATGAGAGCTGCCGTTGGCCCATTAAGGGCTCCTCCGCCACCATCTCTACTTCGATGTCCTGACCAACATTGGAAATTCCTTACCGACCTGTGATCCGAATACGTCGAAGCAGCTCGCGCAAGGTATTCACTGAGTTCAACATAGCTGGAACTATAGACGCCACCGTTGACTCGGTCTATGGAATTCGTCCGCTGCCGCCTGGAACAGGAAGAAGTGCTCTAGTGGAAAAGCACTCTTCCCCCCCTCTCTCATCTGCTGCCACCAAGAATCCGCCAAACGGGGTTGGTTACCCATTTCTTGGATTAAGGTACTAGGCACCCGGCTGTCACCGCGTGGAGGTTGAGAGTAGGAGTTGGTAGGCCTCAGCTGAGTGAAAACGCTTGTGTTTTCATATGATCGCATGCACTAGCGTTTGACAACCAGTATTCTACAAGGCTAGGCCTATTTGCGAACGACTTTTATAGAAGCTGCATGGATGAAGAAGAGGAAAAATCATTCTTCACCTTCTTTGTTTCTGCCCAGCTCTCTCCCGTAGAATGAAGCTTTACTTAGGAGCACCCTATTACAACGATTTAGGCAACCTGATAGATATTGATATTAAGAGGCTCCTACGCTGCATAAGAAGCTCAAAATGGTTTAACGAGTAGGTAAGAGAAACTTTCTCCCGTGATCCACGTGGTATCACAATGGACCTATTTATTGGTCTAAGTGTGTTGGCGATTCTCAGCTGGCAGCCACTTCAATCTAACCTAACATAAAAAAGTCAGATGGCAACGCATCTAAAACCTTTTATGACATCAAAGGTTTCGGTGAGGTCATCACCGACCATGATGAAGCAGCGAGCGTTCTCCATCGTCATCCTGCACAGACGGACAAGTTTGGAAGGATTGTCAAACTAGATATGTCTTTATATAGCTGTTCTTTATATATACTGTCATAGGCGGCCTTCTTCATGCTCTTTCTTCTTATTTTAGAGAAGCCGATGTTCTTTTCGTCTCTTTTGCTCGTAGAACTCACGAGCAGCTGTCACCTTCATTTGCAGTGCCGGAATTTTTCGTCAAATCAGAGGTTTCGCGGTGTTGGTCGGGCGAAACTCAGCACATCAGTTGCGGTGTTTCTGATGGCATATAGGCAGCGTTTCCACTGGAATTTAGCACTGATACTGGGGGCATGGGGTTGATTGGGAGATTTCAAGATATGCGTTCAGCGAAGACACAGGCGGTCTCTTGCGATTGTAGCTTGTCGACGTTAGCTCTACTTAGTTGCTGGCACCCCCCTGAGCCATCCTGAGTTCAGAGTTTATGAATGACTTCTAGGAGTTTTCGACAGTTTGCCTGGGTCTTTGAAGGAATTTTTTCCAATTGTCGGTTTTCTGGTCCTGTTGGCGTTTGTGCATTGTACATCATAAGAGGTTTTCATCTTTGCATAACTTCTGCAAAAATCTGTTGTAAGCAAAAGCATTTTTGAAGGTGAGCCGCCAACAAACTGTGGCCTGCTATGATACTCATGTAGAAATTTTTTTTTTTTTTTTTTGTTGCGCCAAGGGTGTGGTTCATAAGATACTAGTAGCCCGGGCTACGCGAATTATCGATGCCATTAATGCGCCTACGTACTAATCCACACCCTGCACAATTCTACCACTCTCCCCGCGGGACTGTCGTTAGGTATTACTTCGCGGGGCTGGTTTATATATCATACTATTCGTCTTGCATGAGCCATTGCTGTTTTCTATGCTTCTCATTCTGCAGCTCCATTTACACATTACAATTTCTGTTACTGCGTGTTTTTTTTTTTTTTTTTTGGATTGCGCCAGGGATGTGTAATCTTCATAGATACTAATAGCCCGAGTGCTACCAGCATGCACGATTCGCAAACTTGAGTAATCGATGGAATACGAGGAATACGTCTACGTACTAAACACACACCCTACATACTTCAACCACTCTCCCCGCGGGACTGCCGTTAGGTATTACTTCGCGGGACTGGTTAGCAATTTATGCTATGCTTCTTGTGTCAGCTTCTTTCGCTGCTTCACCTGCTCTTCTTAGCTTTTCTATTCTCCGCAGCTCTTTTTGTAGAGTTGTTACGAAGAAACATATTGCCATCCAATTCTCTTCCGACCGTAACATATGGTCGAGGAGCAATGACGGACTTGGCAGAGTAATTCTCCATGCCCTGAAACGTGTGCAGTAAAAAACTGCGTGCTCCGTATCTTCATCTTCACCTGGGCATTCCGGGCAGGATGGTGAGTTGTCATGTCCAAATCGGTGTAGATATTTGCGGTAGCCACCGTGGCCAGACAGGAACTGCATAAGATGGTAGTTGCAGTCTCCATGCTTTCGACTTACCCAGTCTTGGACTGTCGGTATAAGTTTATATGTCCATCTGCCTTTTGTTGTATTAGCCCAACGATCTTGCCACTTAGCTGCTGACGCTGCCCTTTCTTCAATTTTTATCACCTTAATACCGGTGGCGTCGTGATGACTCAATGCTCTTCTGTTATATATCCTCAGCATTTCATCTGCGAGAATATCGATGGGGACCATTCCAGCTATGACAAATGCAGCTTCGTCAGAGATGTTTCGAAAGCCGTTGATTGTCCGTAGCACACAGAGTCTGTGTGATGACGATAGTCTCCTTTTGGTCTCCTTCGTCCTCAGTGCCTCCGCCCAGACTGTGGCGGCATATAACAGAACTGAGGTGATAACTCTAGAGAGTAGAATCCTTCTTGCGTATCCAGGTCCACCGATGTTAGGCATGATACGCGAAGGAGCTCCCTGCATTTGCGATGCTTTTTTGGTAAAAAAATCAACATGCGTTTTAAACCGTAGCTTGTTGTGCAGCATTACACCAAGGTATTTAACCGGATCTTTCGACCTGATGGTTTGGTTACCATCCTGAAAGTTGGCAAATTCGACGGTTTTCCGGCTGGTTATAAGAACAGCTTCTGTTTTATGGTCAGCTAGTTCTAGTCCGGCGGATATTAGCCAATCTTTTATCCGGGCAATTGCTTCATTTGTAGCTGATTCATCAATGTCGTTGATGAATCCAATTATCTTTACTCCCCCAGGTAGCGTTAATCGTAGGACTCCGTCGTATATGATGTTCCACAATAGTGGCCCTAAAACCGATCCCTGTGGAACTCCCGCAGTTACGTTGTAGTATTTTACCCCTTCATCGGTATTGTACCCCAGCTTCCTGTTGTTGAAGTAGTTCGTCACTATCCGTAGCAGGTAATATGGCGTATCCATCCTGGCAAGTGACCTTCTAATAAACGACCAGTTCGCAGAGTTAAATGCGTTTTTAACGTCCAGCGTTACTACTGCACAATACTCCTTTGTGCCATAGAGCCATCTTTCGCCTTCGATGGCACCTTTGGCGATATCAACTACCGCTCTTATGGCATCAACAGTAGATCGTGCTCTTCTGAAGCCAAATTGGTGATCTGAGAGGGCTCCTTTCTCTTCTGCTACTGCGAGTAATCTATTATAGATTATCTTCTCGAGGATCTTTCCCATGGAGTCCAATAGGCATATTGGACGATAGGATGATGGTTCTCCTGGAGGCTTCTTTACTTTTGGCAGTAGGACCAAATGCTGCGTCTTCCATTTTTCGGGAAAGGTTCCTTCTTCAAGGCACTTCTGCATTGTTGATATGAAGAGGTCTGGTCTTTTTTTTACAGCTGCCTTTACTGCCTTATTCGGGTTGCCGTCGGGTCCCGGCGCCTTGTTGTCACCTATCTTGCTGCATGCCCTTTGCAGCTCCTCGTGAGTAATTAAAGGAATATCTTCTGGATTGACTTCTCGTATAATATTGCACATAGGAGCAGGCCTTTGAGGGAAGAGGTGCTCTACTATGGATCTCAGCATTATCGGACATGTTATTTGAGGAGTCCTATAGCCCTTCAATTTCGTCATCGCCATTCTGTATGCCGAGCCCCATGGGTTAATGTCGGCTTCTTGACAGAGACGTTTAAAACACGCAGTTTTGCTTTCCTTGATGGCTCTATTTAAGTTACGTCTCGCCAGTCTAAGGGTGTCCAGGCATTGTTGGAAATCCGCCCTCCTTCTTGGTCGTTGGACTTTGCGCCGGGCTTGTAGACATTTTGCCCGAAGTTCGCCCATTTCCTCGTTCCACCAGTAACACAGTGATGCCTTCCTGGTGTTTGTTCTCCTAGGCACTGATGCGTCGCACGCTGTGGTGATGGTGCCTGTGAGGTGTGGTGAGGGTCTCCGCTGTTCCGCTTGGAGTTTGATCACCGTTCAACATCTCTTCGAATGCATCCTTATCGAAAGATCTGTCGTTCCATTTTGGGCCAGTAAATTTTGGGAGCTGGAATGGTTTTTTCCCTTTTATTTTCATTTTTTTCACCTGATGGTCGCTGTGTGAATATTCCTCCCTGACCCTACACTTTATGTTTTTCAGGATGGAGTTGCTCGCAAAGGTGATGTCAATGATGGAGCCTACTCCAGCCTTCCGGTACTGCGTGTGTTTATATTGCATTGTGTGTCATTGTGTTACATTGCATAAGTGGGCGTTTTTGTGTTACTTAGTCTACCTTCCAGTGGTTGTATGTTAGGATCCTCATTTCTCGCTGCTGCTCGTTCCTCCAGATGTAATTGTTGCATCATGCTGGTGATGATTTCGCTCGCTATATTCCAGGCTTAATTCGTCATCAGCATGAATGTTATTAGTCCTCGCGGAGTCACTTGGCTGCCAGTTTCTCTCTCTAGTATGTTTTTGGCCGTCGTATACATCCGGCATTCCATCAAAACGTTTTTACGTTCTGGATTTTGCCTTCACAGTGCGGGCAGTATGGGTCATCCACATATTTGTAACATATTTATAGAGATATTCCCGAAAGCATCCATGCCCTGATAGAAACTGTGTTTACTTCTCCATGTTTTCTACTAATCCATTTCTCTACGTTGGGGATCATCATATGGGTCCATCTTCCTTTGGGTGTGGTGTTTCACATTTGTTGTCATTCTACTTGTATAGCCTCGCTGGTTGCTGCAGACGTTTTTATTTCCAAATCTATTGGCATATTACGTTAATTGCCTCCTCGGATGCCGTCCGAAAGGCACAGCACACTCTTAACGATGCGATTCTATGGGCCGAGTTCATCCGTCTCATGCACGTTATCCGGTACGTCGCTTGCGCACATATGGGGGACGCGTACATAAGGATCAACTTGCTTACCGTTGCTAGCAGGTTTCTTATTGGCAGCCTGGGTCCCCCAACGTTTGGCATTAATCTTGACAGTGCCGCTACTGCCCTGGAGGCTCTCTCGCCTGCGTACATCAGGTGCTCTTTACAGTTTAGCCTGTGGTCCAGTAGCACTCCCAGGTACTTGATGTGTGGACGAGACTCGATGGTTTACTAACAGACCTGTATAGTGAGGTGTTCTACCTTTGTTCTGCTACTTATTAGCACTCCTTCTGTCTTGTGATCTGCCGGTTCTAGATCTGATACCTGTAGCTATGCCCTCATGTTCCTTATTGTTTGGCTGCAGCTTTCGCACACTTTTTCTAGCGTTTTTGCTACGACGATTACTGCAATCAGCATAGGCGATAATTTCTACTCCGCTCGACCTTCGCGTTTTTAGTATATACTAAGTATGGTCTGCGCGAGAATGTCGTTTATTCTTTTTTTACTGCGGTTGCGTTCAAAATTTCATTGAAATATGGCAGGATGGAGGTGTACACTATCTCGCATCATCAGCGAGTTTTTCAAAGTCGAAGGCGGTGATGAATTTTAGAAATTCCATTCACGGCCTTCTCGTTTCCATAGACACCCGAATGTTCCGAAACTCAACAGAGCGTGACAAGATCACTGTGTTGTACCTTCACTATACTGCGCAACAAATCTAATTAACTTAAACTTGTTCCACAAATAGGTTTCTGTTAGAAGTAACAACTCTTTCATTTCTACTTTTTTATTTTCATCTTTATTGAAAAATTCAATCATCTTGTCACAGAGCTGACTTTCGAAATACCTCCTCTATTTCTAATTGTCGTCGTTTGAAGTTTATTTTATTTAATAATGCAAAAAGCAATTTCGGTCCGGAAATGTGCCCAACCCTCAGAAAAAGTATTCAAATCTTTCCAACTCTCTAGAGAAAAATTAACAAATCACGTAACAAACTTTGAAAACAAATAAACAAAAATTGAAACCGATTATAAGAACCCACACACTACAAGAATACCTACTGATTTTGAACTTTTAACTACTTTCCTTGCAGTCACATCACACCCCACACCTTATGGCAGTCGATTAATCAACTACTTGGATAGCGGCGGCAGGCGTGTTGGCTCTGGCAACTACATCGACGACCGCCGTCACCAGCATCATCAAAAGAACGTCGAAACCGGAAGCGATTCATCTTCAGTTGAAATTAGTTTTCAACCCTTAAGAGAATTAGAATCCGTAACAGCGCCACCATCGTCATCGCTTTACCCACTCACGAGGAAGCAATTTTTGGACGAGGATCCACCCCGACCATCTGTACACAATTTGTCCTTTTACATCCAAAGAAATTTCCATCGACTCCATCATCGGCCGTTGGAAGGCGAACAACTCCGCCACCACCAACGCCAACAATATCCTGATGAGTCTTCTTCTTGGAATGAAGGCCCAACAATGCCATTCTCATCATCACCTGCCGTCAATGGTTTAAATGAGATATCATATCCGGACGAAGACGATACCGAACCTGGTTCAATAGTCTCCTTCGATTTCATCCGACCTGACCTTAAGAGTAGAGCCTCCACCAGAGGGGAACAGTCAGGTGAGCAGAAAGGAGCCGCCACTTCGAAGGAGAACTACGCTTGGAACGTGCACAAACGACAGCAACATCCGCTTTCATTTGGCCCAGCGGAAGGACAACAGTTGTTCAGTTATGTGGATGACGATGCCAACAATAAGCGGAACGCTTTAGCCGCATTCAAGCGGCAAAAATCCAGATCACATCAAACCCAATTCATCCCTTCGATATCTACTGGTGAGTACCGCGAAACCCCTTTCGTGTGCGAAATCGTTTTAAATTTTCATAAAATTTTCTTCTGCCTTTTGTTATGCTTTTCTTGTGTTTTCTGCTTTCAAAAATGTTGATTATTAAGTTTTAATTGCGGAAACGCACAATGCCCGGCAACGAAGAGGAAATAACAATTGAAAAAAAAAAAAAAAAAAAAAAAAAGTATTTCGCCCAACGTGGGGCTTGAACCCACGACCCTGAGATTAAGAGTCTCATGCTCTACCGACTGAGCTAGCCGGGCAGTTGACTTTAAAGTGTCAAATGTGCAATAAGACGCAAGCTAGTTCTAAAAATAAAAATTTTAATATTGTGTGTTTCTTCTTTTCCCTTTTTCGATGAGGTTATGATTTGAAAACAAGGGATCATAACCCTCCCACTTCACTGCATTTCTACATATCCGCCTGTGGGGTTCGCGTTGAGAATAGTATGTTTCTATCGAGTGCAAACAAATTAAACACATCCATACTCGTACGTTCTGTATTCAAATGAGGTTAAGTCTTCGTCAGATTCGTTGAACGTCGTCAATAAAATGTCCGTGATAGACTGATACTCAACCTGAGGATAACTTGTGACGTAAGTCACTACTCACGTAGACAAACAAGGATCCTATAAAGAAAAACTGCTGAATTAGCACCTAACTAGATGAGGATATGAATCTCAGTGGGTCTGTCAGCTTGGAAACCGCTGGTTTCACCTAAATTCACCCAAATGAGGATATGAATCTCTAGAGGTTGTTCAGCTGAATGTGTTGTAGGTCCTCCCGCTCAGTGAAGAAGTAACTGCCGAGAGTTTTCATTCTTCTATCAGCGAGGGCAGGGCATTTGAAAGCAGGTGACGGACAGATTCAATTTCTTCCTCGTCCCTGCAGCTACTGCAAAAGTCGTTGTGAGGTACGCCGTTACGTTCTGCATGAACTCCAATTGCACAGTGCCCCGTGATTATGCCAGAAATGACCCGCGTACTGTTACGACTTCTAACCAGAGAAGATGTTCTCCTCAAATCATAAGCGAGCCACTGCAATCTGGCAGTGACGCACGTATCCAGATGGACCCATCGTCTGGTGGCTTCGTCTCTGAGGAGTTTTTTTTTTTTTTTTTTTAAGGTAAAGAGGAAGGAAGGGCAGAGAATGACCCCTGGAGCACTGCGACCTAGAAAGATCTTTTATGCTATCCTCTGGTTGATTGTTTGAGAAGTAGTAATAATAATAATAGTAATGTGATTTTATTCATAAGTATATTCATAAAATTACAAAGTTCACAATAATGAGCATTGGCAGTTTGCCGTCAGCCGGATAAGAGAGAAAAAAAAAAATATATATACTAAATATAAAGATTTAAATACTTAAGATTTAAAATTAACGGTATTAAAATAAGTGCAATTGAACTCAAAATGCTTCATTGACTATTTGCTGTCGGTATTTATAGGCAGATTTCAGATACCTGTATAGAATACTCCAGTCTTGGCCATTTAAGCTAAAGATGACTCCATCTTCCGAAAGTGTATCTTTTCCCCAATGAGCTTGCCTGATCGCTTTTAGTATTGGACAGATTCCGAAATGATGCACGTCTTCCATCAGCCGCAGGTTACATAAAGTGCAGTTCGCATTCTCGACGACTCTATGTGGAACAAAGTTAAGGTTAAGCAGTTCACTCTTGCTTTAAAAATAGTTGAAATCATCTGCAGATTGTAGCGGGCATGGAAATAATTTCTTTTGCCGAGATCATGGTTTAGTACTCGATATATAAGCCTAACTTCACTTTGTTGCGCTTTCTCTCTGAATGTTGCACGAATGGAGTCTTCAACAGCAATTAAAAGCTTTTGCGTGGTACACTTCCAAGATTCTGCATTATATTCTGATATAGAGATATTGTGTTCGCTGCTTAGTCTACATCATTCACTGAAGAATTGCTTTTTTCTATGTATTAGATGTTGCGCTACTATATGTGGTAGACGGTATTCGGGGAGTTGCAATGATTTTAAAATATAAAGGAAGTGTAACCTTAGTGTGTAAATATACAATGGTGACAATCCTGTTTCCAAATGCAGCATGTACTTACTTACTTACTTAGGTGGCGCTACAGTTCGGGGTGAACCTGGGCCTCAACCAACAAGCCTCTCCATTTAGCTCGGTCTTTAGCTAATTGCCTCCAGTTGCGCACTCCAAGATTAGATTCGAAGACTCTGCGGGCTGGAGCGTTGGTGTCCATTCGCTCTACATATTCTAGCCATCTCAGACGTCCAATACGCAGTCTTTTGACTAGGTCGATGTCGCTGTACAGCTCGTATAGTTCGTGATTGAATCTTCTCCTCCAAAACCCGTCAACGCAAACGGGACCGAAAATCTTACGAAGAATTTTTCTCTCGAAGCGACCAAGGATATCTTCATCCAATTTTAATAAAGTCCATGTTTCAGAGCCGTATAGCAGGACTAGGATGATCAAGGTCTTATATAGAGTCTCCTTAGATGTTCGCGATAGGGCTTTACTGTTGAATTGCCTTATAAGCCCAAAAAAACAGCGATTGGCAAGAGTTATTCTTCGATTGATTTCTGCGCTGATCTTGTTTGTAGAATTTATAGCAGAGCCAAGGTAGACAAAGTCCCTTACTACCTCGAAGTTATAGCTGCCCACTGTGACGTTTTGTCCAATTCGTCGGTGTTGGTTTTCCCTTCTTGTTGACAGCATATACTTGGTTTTGGCCTCGTTTATCGCTAAACCCATTTTGGCCGCTTCCGCCTCAATGCTTGCAAACGCACCGGTGACAGCCCGCTGAGTTCTTCCGATAATGTCTATATCGTCGACGTATGCAAGTAGTTGTACAGACTTGTAAAAGATTGTGCCTCCGATGTTTGCTTGTGAGTTCCGCACAATCCGTTCAAGTACAATATTAAAGAAGTCACATGACAGCGCGTCACCTTGTCTAAAACCTTTTTTGGCCTTTTTTTTTTATAATTTGCGCGCACTCAAAGGGCTATGAATACCTTTAACATGCTTACACACAGTGCGGGCGTTTGGAAAGTATGGATAGAGAGAGAGAGAGAAAGATTTTGGTGTAGTGGTTTTTGAAGCTCAGTTGTTTATGCTTCAGCTATTCTCTGGGAGTGGCGTCTAGATAACTGGGGAGATTTTTTTGTTATTATTGCCATTGCTTCTGATTCACACTACTTTTTTCCCGATAATCGATAAAGAGGTGGTGAGTATCGACTTGAAATTCTTAGGTTTTCTCCAGGATCTGCCGAAGTGTGAAGATTTGATCGATGGTGGACTTTCCTGGCCTGAAACCGCACTGATAGGGTCCAGTCAGGCTGTTCATAAAGGTCTGGCGGTCTCTTGCGATTGTAGCTTTTCGACGTTAAATTTTCTCACAATGATTCTTCTTTGTTGCTCAGATTGGGATATCCGCATTCGTACCTTGGCTACAACAAGGTAATGATACGAGTGTATGTTGGCCGCTCGGAAGGTCCGGTCATCCAGAATACTGGAGGCATGCTTTGCGTCGATTGCAATATGATCAAGTTGGTTGATCGTTACATGATAATTGCACCGCCATGTCTGCTTATGAATATCGAGATGAGGAAACCATGTGCTTGCTATGGTGACATTTCGCTCCACAGCGAAATCAATTAGCCTTAGTCCGTTATCAGAAGTGGTCTCGTGTAGGCTATGCTTACCGGCTGCCCTGCCAAAGACGTCCTCCTTTCCTATTTTGGCGCTAAAATCGCCCAATACGATTTTAACATCGTTTGCTCGGACATTTAACGGACATTGCTCGCATGTTTTGTCGAGGAGCTCGTAGAAACACTCTTTGGTGGCAGGGTCCTTTTCTTCCGTGGGGGCATGAACACATATTAGGCTTATGTTAGCGAATTTAGCCTTGATCCGGATAGTCATAATACGCTCGCTCACGTGTTGGAAGCTTAATACTTCTTGCCTAAGTCTGCCGCGTATGACAAATCCGCATCCGAATAAGCGTTGCCTGTTGCCTCTGTAGCAATCACCGTAGTACATGTCACCGTTTTTCATCCTCCTTTTGCCCGGCCCATCCCATCGCACTTCCTGGATGGCGGTAATATCTGCTTTATAGCAGTCTGGGGCCTCTGCTAGTTGTTCGGCTGCACGTGGTCTGTAAAGGGACAGAACATTCCACGTACAGATCCGAAGGTCCTTATTTCGTTTGCTGGGTTCGTCATTAGTTGAGTCATCCTTATCCAAGGCTTTTTGATGTTTCGGAACCTCTATAAAACGTAAAGTGACCCTGCTCATCACCCTTAGATCGACCATTTATTAGCGAAAGCCCAATCGACTCACACATCTCGATGAATTTAAAATCATTGCAGTCCACCACTTTATTTGTTGATTCCCGTACTTCTAGTAGTTGTGTGATCCCTACTCTTGCATTATAGTCACCGATTACCATAATATCCTGCTTATCAAACTCCAGTAAAAAATCGTACAGTTTGGTAAAGTCCTCCATCCATTTACTACAGTTGATGTAGACGGGAATTATATAAAGCTTAACACTTTTAGTAACAATTTCTATTTAAATTCTGTTGATTTTATTGATGAATCTGCATTCTATACTTTTGCTGAGTTCTTTTCTGATGCCATATAAGAATCGCCCGCTTGCCCTACCAGAAGAAGATATCCTCGCTGCTAGAGTCCAATGAAGTGTATAGTTTTTAAAGCATGCTTGAAAACGCTCTAAATTTTTTTCTACATGAGTTTCAAGTAAGATGAATATATCATATTGATTTATGTTATCGAAGAATTCATTAAAGAGTAATTTATTTGAAAGGCCTGCTACGTTATACGCAATTATCTTAAAAGAAAACTTACTTAAACTAATATTTGAACTTATACTAGTATTTGAATTAAGATTTAAAAGGCTGACGGCATTGATGTTAAACATTATTTTCTTGAACACCAATTTGCACAGTTTGAGACCCAGTTTGAGAGGCACTGCCTGACGTATCGTACTTGAGAAGTAGTTGTCAGCTAGCTGAAATCAAGTTCATTTGTGAAGCAAAGGATAGTTCGAGCTCAGGAAGAAGTGATCAGAAGTTGATGTGATGCCTTTATTAAAGTGCTTTGGCCTCAGTCTTGCTATGGCCGGGCAATCACAGAGTATGTGATGGGCTGTTTCGATGTCTTCAAAACAGAGAGGGCACGTTTTCGATTGAACACGGCCCATTTTCTTGAGATGGTGGTTGAGAGAGCAGTGTTCAGTTAGGAAGTCAGTAAGGATCTTAGCATTCTGTTTGCTCATTGATAGAATGTCTCTAGTTCTATTTTTGAGAAATTTATAAATTTCGTGGAATGCCTTAGGCCGGGTTGGGCATTCCAGTGTGAGAGCATTTGTTCGTCTGGCGAGGTCATCAGCCGTTCCATCACCAGGGATGCTTTTGTGTACGAGAACCCACATTAGTGTGATTTTATTGCGTGCAGCAAGCTGCAAGAGGGTCTGGAGACAATTCCAAACCAGCTTAGACTTATAGTCAAAGGACGTGAGGGCCCAAAGTGCTGCATGGCTATCTGACATTGTATTAATATGTGATCTTCGGAGGTTTCTTCTAATGCATTCTCTGGCGCAGAGCCCGATAGTATAGACCTCTGCTGGGAAGATAGTAGTGGGTTGACCTAATGGTGTGAAGAGTTTGTAGTTGGGGCCAAAGATACCAGCTCCTGTCCCATTTAACATTTTTGAACCGTCCGTGTACCAATTGATTTGAGATATTGATTAAGGGATTTGAGGGTAATTCCTATAGCTCCGGTCAGGGATGTTAGGTCTGGAATGATGGTTGAGGTGGATTCCTTTAGGCATGAAGTCTGAGATGCATACTGCTGGACAAGTAAGCAGTGGAATTTCTTCAAGAATCTTCATATGACCAACTAATTCCGAATTTGTGTTGCTGCATAATAGGTGAAGCTTTAGAGCACTGGCAGCCGCTGTCTCCATAATATTTATGTGTAGAGGTGGAAGCTGGAAGATGGGCGCCGTGGCGTAAGTGGTTAGTGTGTCGGATCACTTCGCATGAGGTTCCAAGTTCGAATCCCAGAAAATACCAAAAAGTTTTTTCACGGTCCCACCTCTCGCGAGCGTCTGACAAACATCGGAGAGTATTGTTGTCACGAAAAAGCTTCTCAAATCGCCGTTCGGATTCGGCATTAAACTGTAGGTCCCTTCCATTCGTGTGAAAAATATAACGCACACAACATGAGTGGTTGTGAAAAGCTAGGCCCTGGCACTTTAAAGAGCTGTTGCGCCAAATATTTGTATCTGTATTTGGTGGAAGGTTTAAGAGAACTTCCAGCACAGCTGTTGGGCAGGTGCGTATTGCGCCCGTAATTCCTACACAGGCTAGTCTTTGCACCTTCTGCACGGTGAAGCGGAGCAAAGAATAAGTTATTATCGGAACGATGATTGTGGTACAGGTCCAGTGAATCATTTTTGGATTTAATCTCCATTTTTTTGCCGAAAAACCCAGAACAGGCCCAGAATGCTTTAGTCGCCTTCTCAGTGGTTCTGTCTGTATGAGGTTTCCAGTTCATTTTGTGATCTAGAGTAATACCAAGATATTTGGTTTCCTTTGCGAAGTCAATTTGTATATTGTTCAGTGATTGTGCTTGACGGCTTAAATTTCTCCTCATGGTGAAATGTATGATTACGGTTCTTGCTGGGTTAACCACTAGACCTGGCACCAATTTTTTACTTTATTTAGGGCATGTTGCATTGTAGCTATTATGACTACGTCCTCAGCGTAGCCCTGGGTGAGAAATCCAGAACTACTGAGGTCATTTATGATACTGTCCCCTATAATGGACCATTAAAGAGGGGACACCCCCTTGGAGACAACACTTAGTAGTTCTAACAGAGATTGAGATTTGTCCAAGCTTGGCAGTAATTAATCTGCTACTGTGCATGAAGCATATCCATTTGGTAGTTTGCGGGTCAATGCCTTTGACATCAACAGCAAACTTAACTGATTAAAACGATGTATTATCGAAGGCGCCAGAGATGTCCAGAAAGGAGCATAAGGCTATTTCCTTCTTTGACAAGGTTTCTTCAGTAGTGCTGATTAGATGGTGTAGGGCTGTGACCGTAGATTCACCAGATTGATATGCAAGTTGAAGATTATTTAGAGGGTATTTTATAAGGGCGGAATTTCTTATGTGAAGATCAATGATTTTTTCCATTAGCTTAGGAAACACAGAGGTGAGACTGATTGGCCTAAAGGCCTTTGTGTCTGATTGTGATCTGGCGCCGGCTTTAGGAATGAACACTACATTAACTTTTCTCCATATTGATGGGGTGTAGCTGAGTTCATAGCTGGATCTGAAGATAAGCACTAGGGATTCGATAAGAGTGTCGATTCGATGATGTAGGTTAGGTTAGGTTAGGTTAGATTGGCTGTCTGCTCCACGATGCAGACACACTTAGACCAGTAAAGGTCAATTGTGATGCCAAGGATCTACTATTAGACCACTCAGGGACTAATAAAACCAACCGGAGCTTTTGATGAAGCGATGGATGTTCATGACGTCTAAGGACGCCAAATCGCTGCGGTCGTCAAGGAAGGGAGCTCCTAGATGAAGCATTCTTTTGCGTGATAGAGCAGGACATGTGCAGAGAAAGTGAATTATGGTTTCCTCCTCCTCCTCATCCCTACAGCTCCTGCAGAAGTCGTTGGAAAAGAGGCCAAGTCTTTTGGCATGTTGGCCGATTAGACAGTGTCCGGTGATGACACCGATAAGTCAGCTGATCTGCAATCGCTTTAGTTTAACCAACTCGGCACTACGTTTCTGGTCCAGCTTAGGCCAGATCAGCCTCAAAATATGACACATTGAGCCAATATCCCACCTGAGGTTGGTCTTGCTACTAGCGTTCAGCTCCGGTAGATGCTTACATGTAGCGAGGGGCATACCAAGGGCTTGCCTATCTGGCAGAATCCTTAGAGTAGTACCCTGTCTAGTGAGTTCGTCCACCCTACAGTTTCGTGGAATGTCTCTGTGACCTGGCACCCAGCATAGATGAATGTTGAACTGCTCTGTCATCTCTGTAAGGGACAAACGGCAGTCTAAGACGGACTTTGAAGTAAAAGAACACGATTCCAGGGACTTGATAGCCGCTTGACTGTCAGTGAAAATGCTAATATCGCTGACAGATAATGTTGAACATAATGTTCAATGCCGCAGAGGGGGTAGTTTTTAGTGCATCACTGATGCACATGTAAGCGGATCTTTGCACTTTGGCTACCTGAGAGAGGTGAACAGCCCTGTTAAGAGCAGGCCACCAAACGATCGCGCCATAGAGTAGTATAGGCCTGACAACAGACACGTCAAGCCAGCGAGTGATTTCAGGTTCCATACCCCAGCTCCTACCTATAGCCTTTTTACAGGAATAGAGAGCTACTTTGGCTTTTCTTACGCGTTCTAGTAGATTGGCTTTCCAGTTCAATTTTTTATCCAGAATAAGACCCAGGTATTTTGCATTAACAGTGAAGGTGAGACTGGGACCATTAATCATAGGAGGGTCTACGAGGGGAACTTTATATTTCCTTGTGAAGAGAACAAGTTCTGTTTTATGAGGGTTCACCCCCAATCAAAATTTGTAGAGCCACCTAGTGAGCCGAGAGAGAGCATATTGGAGGATTTCCTTGAGAGTGACTGGGTGTGTGCCAGACGCAGCAATCGCAATGCCATCAGCATAGGCAATCACTCTACAGCCTGACCTGTCCAGGTTCCATAATGTAAGAGGGCAGGGAAAATTCCATCTCCACCGGGAGCTTTGTAAGGTTTTTGTGTGGAGATGGCCCATCTTATGGAATCAGAGAGAAGATTTTTCTTGGCCATAATCCTAGTGCGTCGGTTAGGTAGGAGTGGCAGGACTTTATGCAATAGAGATGTGTGATGGTCAGTGATTAGGGAGTCACGGAAGTGGGTCTGCAGAAGCAGACATGTACTATACTATAGTATAATATCCTGCCTTGTACACACTGCGACCTATAGGATCTATTGTGCCAGGAAGCAGACCTAATGTATCGTCGTATCCCTATGCCAAACTGCCGTCAGGTTTTTGTAGGAAACCAATACCGTTGCTGTGATTCTCGAATAGGGCACTTCGCAAAAAGACCTCCATGTATGTCTTTTTGATCTCCTTACAGCAGAAATGTGAGCTGTGTAAGCTATCTTATATTCGCTCCATGAGTTGGTAGATTTGGCTTTGTTAAATAGCCTTCTAACTTTTTTTTTTGAGGGTGTCGAGCTCATTGTTCCACCATGGCACATCCCGAAAGGTAGTTTTGCTTTTGGGAAACAGCTAGTTTCATATGCGGAGGTAATGTGAGAGCTAAGTTTTCAGGCTTTTTCTTCAAGAGAATGAGAAGAGCCTATCCAGAACGTGTGATGGGCAAGGAGTTTATTTATAAAGCTATTAGGAACCTTATCGAAGTGGAGAGCCTGCGAGGTGTACAACGCCGACCCCATTCTAGTAATTTCGTCTGCTATTTTATTACCTGGCATGCCCATATGCCGTGATATCTAGCACAAGGTCATCTTGTTGGCTTGTGAAACCTTTGCAGATCTAACGACCTTAGATCTAGTTTCTGTGACCAACATTATTATTATTGAATCCGATTGCCAATCAGAAGAGCAGAAAGCTTATGTGTCTTGAAACTAAAAGTCTTTTCCTTCGCACAAAACTTTTCATAGAACTTGTCAAGGGGATTCTAAAGAATTCTACTTTGCAGAACAATATTTCTGTTGTCTTCTCTTTTTTACATTGCAAGCAAGAAATCTTCTGAGCATAACTTATGTCCTGTATCCCCATGTGGGTCCTAGGAACTCTACTACGCCTTCGCGCCATCGTGTACGATTTCTGGCAATGTGTCTGAGTTCTCCCCAACTGCCGTGCCTCCTTCTCGACACTTCTGCGCAATGCTCTCCTCAGACCGCCAGGTCTTCTGCCATCCTGAGTTAAGAGGTTCCATTGCATAGCATGGTTCGCTATGGAACTGTCACCCTTTCGGAACGTGTGACCAATCCACTGCCACTTCCGTCATTGGATGGTTGTGCCTATTGGTTCCTGACCCGTTCTCTCGTAAAGGTGTTCGTTAGAGATACGATTGGGCCAGAAAATCCTTAAGATATTGCGCAGGCTCCTATTAACAAACGTTTGCCGCTTTCTGATGATTGTAGTGATCACTCTCCAAGTGCTGCATCCATATAACAGCACGGATTCAACATTGGAGCGGAACAGACTAAGCTTGGTATTCAAACTGATTGCATTGCTTCTCCATATTTTGGACAACATCCCGAATGCGGACTTTGCTTTGGCGATTTTATTGGCTATATCCAGTTCGGTTCCACCATCGCTCAAGACAATACTCCCAAGATACTGGAAATCCTCTATTCTCTCTACCGGTTGTCCAGCATGCATATTTGAGCCGATGAGTTTGTTCCAAGGCTGATAATTTTAGTTTTTGCCGTATTAATTTCCAGCCCGACGACACCTGCCTCCCTCTCCACATGTGCTGTCATTTGGTGGAGGTCCATAATTCTGTGAGAGAGTAAGCATACATCGTCAGCGTAGTCAAGATGTTTCAGTTGAGATGTAAGAGTCCATCGAATTCCTCCGTTTACCGTCGACAAAGCTGCATGAAGCACATCGCTAATCACAAATAGGAATAATATTGGTGAAAGGATACAGCGTTGTCTTACCCCACTTTGGATCTCAAATTCCTCAGACAACCTTCCCCTGTGCAGAACGTGACATTTGGAGCCTTCATATGTAGCTTCAATAATAGCAATTAGTTTATCGGGGATGCCTCTCCTGCGCAAGGCACGCCAAATAAACTCCCTGTTGACACTATCGAACCCCTTCTCAAAATCGATGAACAGCAGGTGCAGTGGCGATCGATATTCAACACACTGTTCGATGATAATCCGCAGGGTGTTGATGTGGTCGGCACAGGAGGATCCAGAGCGGAAACCTGCTTGTTCGGCATCAAGTGCGTCTTCGAGATGTTGTTTGATTCGCTCAAGGATGATTTTAGCTATTATCTTAGCTACAGCAGGCAGCACGCAGATACACCTCCAGTTTCCGCACTCCATTAAATTTCCCTTCTTAGGAAGCTTGACGATCATTCCCTTTTTCCACTCGTTAGGAAAGCTCTCAGCTTCCCAAGCTCTATCCATAAGTGGAAGCAGAAGCTCAGCCGATGTTGTTGGCGCTGCTCGTAAGAGCTCTGCTGGAATACCGTCAAGTCCTACCGCCTTGTTGGTTTTGAGTGCCTTGATCGCAGTAATGATCTCATCTTTACTGGGAGTCGTGGTGCGTATTCGGAAGCTTCTCACTTCGGGCATCTCAGTCCGATTTGGGAGCATATCGCTAGCGAATACACGGTTCGAAACCATAGCAAAATGCTCTTTCCATCTCTTGAGCTGGTCCTCATCCGAAATGAGCAAGGAGCCGTCTAGGTTTTTCACTGGGTGTTGGCTGGAGCTGCGACCACATGTCAGCTCTTTCGTGATTCTGTAGACGGTCCTGCTGTCGCACCTCCGTACAGCTTCTTCTGCTTCTGTAGCCAGCGCGTTGATGTAGTTGCGCTTGTCACGTCGCACGCTACGCTGAACTTCTCTCATCTTCATGCGATATAGGGACTCTAGCTCGCTTCTCCCTGCTGCTGGGGTAGCTGCAACGCGAGCTTTCAGCTGTTTTCGTTCGTCAATCCGTCTCCAGGTATCCTCGGAAAGCCACGCCCTATGTCTTCCCTGCGATTGGCCGACAATTCTTTCAGCACCAGATGTAAAAACATTTTTCACAGCCCACCAATGGTCTTGGATGGTTGCGGTCATTGAGCTGCTGCTTGCTTCCACACCATGCGAAAGGTGCTCCCTTAATTGTTGGCGCACTGAGGGATCACTAAGTCTATCGATGTTGAACCTGGGCATTCTTGTGTTGTCCTGGGATCTTCGAACTGCAGCAGTGCGTAGTTGGAGAGTAGCTCTCATAAGATGGTGATCACGTACTATCCCCACATCTGCCCCTCGCCTGTTTCGGACGTCCAGGAGACTACTTCTAAAGCGGCGGCTGATAGCAAAATGGTCAATTACGTTGGAGGTTGCTTGCCTGTCGTTGGATACCCAGCTGACTTTGTGGCAGGTCTTGTGCTCAAACATGATGCCACCTATCACAAGGCGGTTGGCATTGCAGAAATCCACAAACCTTTCCCCGTTGTCATTGCCGTTGCCTAGTTCATGCTCCCGATTACATGTTTGAGCCCTTCGTTGTCGTTGACTACCTTGGCATTCAAATCCCCCATCACTATGACAATGTCTCCATTTGGTGTTGTGTTGAAGACGGCGCTTAAGAGAGTGTAGAAGCCCTCCTTTTCGTCCTCAGACGAACTATTCGTTGGGGCGTAACACTGTATGATGGTGACGCGTCGTACTCTAGTCCGGAATCTGGACGTCAAAATCCTATCACCATGAGGCTGCCAGGAAATTAGGCCCTTGCGTGCTGTTGTTGTTAGCAGTAGTCCGACTCCATATTCCCGCGGACTTCCGGATGGTCTTCCAGAATAGAGTAGTACAGTGTTGCGCGTTGGAGACTGGTACTCGCCCGCTTCTAACCATCTTACTTCACTTACCCCCAAAATGTCCAGTTTATAAAAAGCACTACGGTAGTCGCCTTCGACTATATCTCTAAAATGATTTCGAATAATACCCATGAGCCGAGTAATCACTCTGACGACAGTCGTCTGCAGTTCATAGCACGGTCCGGAATTGCATAATATCAAGGCTAATGTGACGCAATTACAACTGGCACAGAACACAAGATCTACGAAACAGGAATCGTGCAGATATTACTAGAATTGTGGCGACTAGTACAGGCCACTGGTCCATTGGGATACAAGCGACCAGACTAGGCATTGCAGCTGCAATATTGCTAACGAAAAAGAAACAATCTGCCATTGCCTTTCCAAGTGTCTGGCTTCAGGTAGGGCCAGGCAGCGCACACTAGACAAACGCTTCTTTGTAAACCTAAAAGAGATATCGGAGAAAAGTTTAGGCACAGTAACTAGTGCCAAAGGGTGGATTTAAAAACGTTCACTCCAATTTCGCTTATCTACAAGTTTAACATCCGTTAAGGTCACGTAAGTTGTAGTCTTACAATGGCGTTAAAACGCTTATTAGGTTTCAAAATACTCCACTGTTACAGCCACTTCTACCCACCTACCTACCTGCCTACCTATGTGCCTTCCATTCATGCATTCTCCACTTCAAAAGAATCTCCGATTGACTCAATTAACTCAACGGGTAATTAAGTTTAAAGGTATTATAAATTCCGTCATATTACTATTAATCTTCCTTGATCTAAGTGCAGCTCACTCCAATCGTTTTGTATTTTAAATGGAATCTTAGCTCTTTCAGAGAACCCCACCGACGTTGTCATTATATGAGCATCGCCAAGGCCAAGTGACCACGACGTCTAATACTCTTTTTCTTATTCATTCGCTTTTACCTCCTCTATCTATCTATTTCTATTGTACAACATCTTGAGTTTTTTTTTTAATTTTCTTTCAGGAGCCATGACAAACCTTGGTGACTTCTTTAAGAATCTGAAGAGTAACCTTGATTTCATGGAAAAAGGACGACTAAGTGACACCGAAGAGCAACTTCTTGACGGTGATCATCCAATTTCAATGCTGCGAGAAGAGTTAGCTAGTGATGGTGTAAAACCAACAGGAACAGCAGCATTTCTTCATGCTATACGCACATATCGGCCATCGCAAAGGATAAGATCTCTGGTAACACTCAATCCCGAAGGCTATCATGGATCGCAGTTTTTGGACCCGAATTACATGTGGGTCGGTTTGGGTAAAAGAAAATAACAACAATGAGGCGAAACTACAGCCAACAGAATCTTTTCTTTTCTTTTTTTCTAATTAAATTTTTGCAAGTTTAATAGTTTAATTTTTTGTTTAATTTGTTTGCATTAATTGTAAATATAACCTATTTTGTTGCATAGTTACGACTGTTATATAATTTGGCAATACAACGAATGCAATAATTATTATCACTCACTCATGTCATTAGAAGTTGATGTAAGGAAAATAAAACAAAATGAAGAGTATAAATATATGTATACCCTACTTTCTAAGGAACTTCTTATCCTTGTTATAAAAAATAAATAAATGGTTTTCTTCTTATATGAAATTTATGTCTAAAAAGAAAGACGAAAGAAAAGTTTTAGTATAACACACAACATTAATATGTACTTGTCAAGAATGAAATATGAAAAAATATGTTTAATTAAATAAATGTTTATCAAATTGTAGAAGAATTTTTTTGTTTTTAATTTATACAGAGGGCCAGTGATGAATTTATAGTTAGGCGCACTAGGCACCGGCCTAGAGTATAACCACAGAGGAGGCACGAAGAATAGACTAGCTCCTCGCGCTGCACTCTGGATAACGTTAAAAGTCTATTCACATCTGGATACTGAACATTTTAAATCAAGATCTTAAGATCAAGGCAAAACTAATAACTCTTAGAAAAACTCATACATATATATATTTATACACATAACAACTCCTCATCACTGAAGTGCTAGCTTGGCTTTCTTAGAAAGACAAGGAAATTCCAATAAAATGAATAAAATGGGTAAATCAGAGTTTGCTGTCTGGTAGTACAATGGATCAGTTGCGTCTGAGTGCTTCAGTTGAGCGTTTCCTATCCCGTCTGAACCCTACACTAAAGGCACTTCTCAGTGCTTCCTGACTAGAGACATAGGACCTTCTGTGCATATCCGCCAACTTAATATTGAAATTGACAAGGGATTCTCGAGGAAAATAAAATTGACGTGGTCCTCCTTCAAAAAACTCACCGCGGGAATGAATCTAATTTCTCAACGAGAGGTAAAGTAACTGTCTACTCCTTAATAGGCGCTCTGTATCATCAGACTTACGGCATAGCAACATACATAAGATTTTCAATCCAAAATGTGAGCTTAACCGAAGTCAAAGAAAGCGATAACGTGTTTCTCGTAACGATATCTATCGCTGATCTTAAAATTGCCAACATCTATACGCCTCCTAATGTACCGTGGCCTATAGATGTACTTCCCGGGTACCATCACCCACCCATATATGCTAGAGACTTCAACAGCCATCACACCATGTAGAGATACCAAGCTTTACTTACTTTTACTTAGTTCCTTTAACCCCTCGGGGGGCATAGGGCGTCAACCACGCCTGCGTGCCATCGTGTTCGAAGTTCTGTAATGCGTTTGAGCTGCCTCCAACTCATTCCTAAAAACCTCGATTCCTCCTCAACTGTTCTGCGCCACGTTTGCCTAGGGCGCCCCGTTATTCTGCCAGCATGGCGTATTTCGCAATGGAGTTGTCTTCGCGCGGTAGGGTGTGTCCAATCCATTGCCACTTTCTTCTACGTATAGTAATGCTTATAGGTTCTTGGCCCGTTCTCAGATAAAGTTGTTCGTTGAAGATACGGTTCGGCCAAAAAATCCTCAAGATGATTCTTAAACATTTGTTTACGAAGACTTGCAGCTTGCGTGTGTTAATGGTGTCCACCTTCCAAGTGCTGCACCCATAAAGCAGCACTGATTCTACGTTGGAGCGGAACAGTCGTAGCTTGGTTCTTAAGCTGATAACATTGCTTCTCCAGATTTTGGATAACATTCCGAACACAGTTTTACCCTCGCCGATTCTGCTGCACACATCCAGTTCGGTGCCACCGCAGTCAGCCGAGACCATACTTTCTGAATATAGTTATCAACTTTCTCGACTTCCTGTCCGGCAATGTTAAGTTGAGCGCGGGTATTAGAAATGCTCAGGGCTTTTGCTTTGGCTGTGTTTATTTTTAGCCCCACTGCCTCAGCTTCTAGACTTTAGGCCATCAAATGAAGATCCATTATCCGATGTGAAAGTAGACAAACATCGTCAGCGTAATCTAAGTGCTTAAGGTAAGAAGTCATCGTCCAACGAATTCCATAATTAGCTTCCGTCAATGCTGCACGGAGTACATCGCTGATATGCACCCTTGACTTACTCCACTTTAGACTTCAAAATTCTCCGACACCTTACCATTGTGCACGACGTTACACTTACCGCTCTCGTATGTAGCCTTGATAATAGCTATAAGTTTTTCTGGAATGCCTCTCCTGCGCAAGGCCAACCAGATAGCATCTCGATTCAAGCTGTCGAAAGCCTTCTCGAAGTCGATAAACAGTAAATGTAGTGGAGACCTATACTCAATGCATTGCTCGATTATGATCCGTAAGGTGTTTATGTGGTGGATGCAGGAGGATCCAGCGCGAAAGCCTGCTTGTTCGACATCGAGAGTTGAATCTAAATGTTCTTTAATTCTTTCTAGAATTATTTTAGCTGTTATTTTGGCTACAGCTGGTAGAACGCATATACCTCTCCAGTTACCGCAATCCATCAAGTTTCCCTTCTTTGCAAGTTTAATGATCATCCCCCTTTTCCACTCCTGTGGAAATTGTTCACTATCCCAAGCTCTCCGTATTAGCGGATGCAGCAAATCTGCCGATATATTTGGCGCCGCTTGAAATAGCTCGGCAGGGATGCCATCAATACCCACCACTTTGTTCTTCTTGTGGGACTTGATTGCTGTTATTATTGCGGTTTTACTGGGAGGTACGGTGCGAATTCGGGAATTTGTTGCTTCAAACTGCTCATTCGAGTTCAAGATCATACCGCCATCGTCTAAGTGATTTAGCACTGCATCTAGTGAGCTGATCCACATCCGAAATCAGAAGGTTACCGTCTAGACTCTTCACTGGGTGTTGTTTGGAGTTCCGACCCCCAATCAGCTCCTTAGTGATGTTGTAAACAGTCCTACCATTGCATCTACTCGCTGCTTCTTCAGCCCTTGAGGCCAGTGAGTTGACATATTGAAGTTTGTCCAGTCTCATACTACGCTGCACTTCTTTCTTCTTCGCACGGTATTGGGCTTCAAAATTTGTTCTCTCTACTGCTGAGGCCGCTGCAATCCGAACATTGATTGCCGTACGCTCATCGATCCGTCTCCAGGTGTCTGTAGCAAGCCATGTGCGGTGGTGTTTCTGCTTTTTACCGACATACGTGCGTGCCCCAGTCGCAAAAGCATTTTTCACAGCAGTGGTCATACATGTTCTCTATGCTGCTGATTGCTTCTGCTTCTAAGGCAAGATGGTCCCTGAACTGTTGGCGCACTTGGGGAACCTTGAGCCTGTCGATATTAAACCTGGTGATGTTAAGTAGGTTTGAGCGGTTGCTGTTGACGGTTTCAGTACGAAGGCGTAAATGAGCTACCATAAGATGGTGATCTTGTTCTTGTCCGACGTCAGCTCCACGTCTGTTTCGGACGTCCAGGAGACAATTTCTAGTTTATTTATTTAAGCTTAATACAAGCTGGTACTTAAAGCTAAGACTTAAAAACTAACAAAGAGGGGGACTTAAAACTATTTTTTTTTTTTTTAATTTTTTATTTTAATTTTTTATTTTTTTTTTATTTTTTATTTTTTTTTTTTATTGTTTTCGGCTGGGCCCCCAAGGGCCCACATAAGCAAAAATTAACTTAAAGCTAAGCTTAAAAACTAACAGAGAGAATAACTAAGCTAAAGGGCCTTATTTTAGTTTTTTTGAGGGCATAAAGAAGAAAGTGTGGGGAAAATTATGTGGAGCTTTGAAGGAGCATTCTAAGGGAGGATCGGCTGAGATGAAAGCGGCGACTGATCGCAATGTGGTCGATCTGGTTGGATGTTCGTTGTCTATCAGTGCAGACCCAACTGATCTTGTGGCAGGTGTTATGCTTAAACAGCGTACCTCCAATGACTAGGTGGTTGGTATTGCAGAAGTCCACAAACCGCTCACCGTTGTCATTACGGTCTCCCACGCCATGAACTCCCATCACGTGCTTAAGCATCGTATTGTCGCTACCCATCTTGGCATTGAGATCTCCCATCACTATTACGATGTCCCCATTAGGCGTTTGGTTGTAGGCGGCGCCTAAGTGTCTATAAAAATCATCCTTTTCCATTCATCCTCAGTCGCGTCTAGAGTCGGAGCATAACACTGTATGATGGTAATTTTTCTAACCCTACTCTGGAACCTAGCCCTCAATATCCGGTCACAATGGGGTTTCCAGGATATGAGGCTACTACGTGCTACTGGAGTTAGCATAAGTCCTACGCCGGAACCCCGTGCACTTCCAGATGGTTTACCAGAGTAGAGCATGACAGCGCTTTTTGTTGGGGAGATGTATTCCCCAGTATCGTACCATCTTATCTCGCTCAGCCCTAGGATGTCGATTTTATACCGTGCGAATCAAATGAACGACGATAACGGAGTTAGACTAAAAAACTGGGCTAACATAAGCCGCGTGTCACTAATCTTCGACACGAAAGACAGAGGAACGTTTCATTCTCGTAGATGGCGCAGGGACTTTTTTATTTTTTTTTTTTATGTCAACCTCACTGAACGGCAAAAGCATATATCAAGAAGAGTTTTTCCCGACTTCCCTCGAAGCTAACACTGCTCAATTCTCCTAAGTGCTGGCATTACAATTCCACTGGTAAATTCCACTCAGCGACCAAGGTGGAACTTTCACGAAGCTTCGTGGCAAGATTTCACCAAAGAGCTTGACTCCAATGTCCGCCGGATCCCTCCGACTACCATGAACTATGGTCGACTTGCTGGCTCCGTAATAGGAGCTGCGACGAAACACATTCCATGAGGCTTCCGCAAAGAGCATATCCCTGATTGGTCGGCCCTTAACGATTGACTGTACCTAGAATTCCAAGAGAATGGTGAGCGGTCGGACAAAAGACACACGCGTCGCATTAAAATATCCTTAAAAAAGCTTGAAAAGGTATCTCCAGCAACTCGGAATATTCTCGAGAGTTTACTATAACTGAGCTAGAAGCTGCCATCGCCTCTTGCAAAAATGGAAAAGCCGCGGGGATTGATGGCATCTATCCTGAATTTATTAGGAACTGTGGGAAAGAACTAAAACTTGGTTATGCCAATTTTTCAATGACATCCTTTTATCCGGGAATTTGCCCAAAGAGTTCAAAAAATCTAAAATCCGTGCAATTCTCAACCCAGGGAAACCGGCCAAAAGGGCAGAAAACTACAGGCCAATTACTCTCTTAAGCATCTGTTATAAAGTCGTTGAGCGACTTATCTATAACAGAATCCAAGCTCTAATCAACGAAGTCGTCTCCGTCTATCAAGCATGTTTTCGAACTGGTCGTAATTATACCGACCAAGTTCTCGCGTTAACAACTTTTATCGACGACGGTTTTGAAAACCGTCTAAGTCAGGGGCTGTATTTGTGGAACTCACCGCGCATACGATACAGTCCGGCGTACTTACTTACTTACTTAGGTGGCGCTAAAGTTCGGGGTGAACCTGGACTTCAACCAACAAGCCTCTCCATTTAGCTCGGTCTTTAGCTAATTGCCTCCAGTTGCGCACTCCAAGTTGGTCGAGGTCCCCTTGAACTTGTGCGCGCCACCTACGTCCCTCGGGGTAAGATTCAAAGACTCCCGGGCGGAGAATTGGTGTCCATTCGCTTTAATGTCTTAGCCATCTCAGACGTCCAATACGCAGTTTTTTGACTAGGTCGATGTCGCTGTACAGCTGTATAGTTCGTGATTGAATCTTCTCCTCCAAAATCCGTCAACGCAAACGGGACCGAATATCTTATGAAGAATTTTTCTCTCGAAGCGACCAATGATATCTTCATTCTCTTTTAATAAAGTCCATGTTTTAGCGCCGTAAAGCAGGACTGGGATGATCAGAGTCTTATACAGAGTCTCCTTAGTTGTCCGAGATAGGGCTTTACTGCTGAATTGCCTTATAAGCCCAAAAAAACAGCGATTGGCAAGAGTTATTCTTAGCTTCTTGTTTTTAGAGTTTATAGCAGAGCCAAGGTAGACAAAGTCCCTTACTACATCGACGTTATAGGTGCCCACTGTGACGTTCTGTCCAATTGGTCGGTGTTGGTTTACCCTTCTTGTTGTCCTCGTTTATCGCTAAACCCAGTTCTTCCAATAATCTCTATATCATCGGCGTATGCAAGCAGTTGCACAGACTTGTGATAGATTGTGTCTCCGGTGTTGACTTGTGAGTTCCGCACAGTCCGTTTAAGAACAATGTTAAAGAAGTCACATGTCAGCACGTCACCCTGTCTAAAACCTTTTTTTACATCAAAGGTCTCGGTGAGGTCAATACCTACCTTGATGGGGCAGAGGGCGTTCTCCATAGTCATCCTGCACAGACGAACAAGTTTGGCAGGGATGTCAAAACTAGGCATGCCACTATAAAGCTCTTCTCTATAGATACTGTCATAGGCAGCCTTGAAATCGATAAAGAGATGGTGAGTATCGATTTGGACTTCTTGGATTTTCTCCGGGATCTGCCGAAGTGTGAAGATTTGATCGATGGTGGACTTTCCTGGCATGAAATCGCACTGATAGGGTCCATTCAGGCTGTTGATAAAAGGTTTTAGGCGTTCACACAATATCGCAGAAAAGATCTTGTATGCGATGTTGAGGAGACTGATACCTCTATAATTGGCGCAGTTGAGGGAGTCTCCTTTCTTGTGGATCGGGCAAACAATGCTGAGATTCCATTCATCATTCATACACTCGTCTGACCAAATATTAGAGATGAGTTGGTGTATGCACTCTACCATCATCAGCTGCCTTAAAAAGTTCGGCCGGTAAGTCGTCAGATGCGACAGCCTTGTTCGATTTTAGCTTGGATATTGCTATCCTGCCTTCGTTTTGGACAGGTGGATGGAAATGTCTTTCTCTGCAACGCCGCTTTGTATGCCTCTTGTTTTGATACATGCACTCGCCGTCATTCTTCGTCATACCAGGGGTTTCGTGGTGGTGGGCGAGCGAGACCCAGCATATCAGTCGCGGCGTTTCTGATGGCATGTTGGCAGCGTTGCCACTGGTCTTCCGCAGTTGATGCTGGTGGCATAGGGGTGATTGAGAGATTTCGGGATACGCGTTCAGCGAAGAGTCTGACGGTCTCTTGCGATTGTAGCTTTTCGACGTTAAATTTTCTCACAGCGATTCTTCTTTGTTGCTCAGTTTGGGATATCCGCATTCGTACCTTGACTACAACAAGATAATGATCCGAGTCTATGTTGGCCGCCCGGAAGGTCCGGTCATCCAGAATACTGGAGGCATGCATTGCGTCGATCGCAATATGATCAACTTTGTTGATCGTTACGTGATTATTGGACCGCCATGTCTGCTTATGAATATCGAGATGAGGAAACCATGTTGTTGCTATGGTGACATTTTGCTCCACAGCGAAATTAATCAGCCTTAGTCTGTTATCAGACGTTGTGTCGTGTGGTCTTAGATGGTTGTGGGCAGTGAGCTGCTGATTGCTTCCACACCTTGCGTAGGGTGCTCCCTTAATTGTTTGTGCACTGAGGGATCAACCACTAAGTATATCGATGTTGAACCTGGGCATTCTTGTGTTGTCGTGGGATCTTCGAACTGTAGCAGTGCGTTGTTGGAGAGTAGCTATCATAAGATGGGGATCTCGTACTATCCCCACATCTGCCCCTCGTGTTTCGGACGCCCAGGAGACTACTTCTAAAGCGGCGACTGATGGTAAAATGGTCAATTTGGTTAGAGGTTGCTTGCCTGTCGTTGGAAACCCAGCTGACTTTGTTGTAGGTTTTGTGCTCAAACATCAAAAACTATTGACAAAGAACTGATGCAAATAATAGCCCAAAGAGTTTGCGAAGAAAGCATTCAATCAAATAATGTGTGAAGATAAATTTACATTAGCTTTTCCCAACGTACATAGATATTGCATTCTTGAGTTTGATGGTCACAAATTGTTCCGCAATCATGTTCATGTTCATTCCCACAACTACAGCGAATAAGAGCTCCTCATCGAGCTATGATGACGCAGGAAAGAATGGACGTATTATCTCTTCTTTGCATCGAAAGTGATTTGCTACGCAAAATCAATTTTGACGATGTTTTCAAAGATTTCCCTATTAAAAAGTTGAGAAAACAACATTTCAGCCGCTAAAGTATATTTCAAAATCAGAAACTATTTCATTTTCAATAAAAAACCAAGATATGTACATAAATGTTTGTTTGTGTTACATGGATATACTTTAATTGTTCTCCTTATTTTGTTTCTTTATGAATAAATCTGGGGCAACAGACCATAACCGCCTAAGTCGAGTTAGGACAAAATTGAGTTAAGGATGCCAGAAGATGGTTTGCTATTCAAAGTTTATGCTGTAAATTTTTTACTCTATTCTCTGTTGTTGTTACCGAGTTATGGGCAAAGAAGCAAGACTAAAATTCCATAATCCCATACGTTTTCGGCAAAAACGAAAACTTTAAACTTGTTTTCTGAGAATCTGTGAAAACCGACTTAGGCTGTTATGGTTTGTGGCCATAAAAATGATTCCATCTATCTTTTGGAGAATATACTCGTACCTAGCAACAAAAGATGAAAACTAGGGCACCGTTCACTGTAAAAACCTAGGGCACCAACAAGTTAAATCCGGCCCTGCAGGGGGCGCTTATAATTTAAAAAAAAAAAATTGAAAGCAAAAACTTTATTAAATTCACAGCTTGTTCTTTATTTTAAACTTCTTACACTTTTAATACTTTTCTCTACCAAAATACCTAATGTATGTAGGTACAATCGCAACAAATCAAAGCAAAACAAAACATAATTATTCTATAAATTTGTAGCTACAGTCTTTTCGTTTTTGAGAATTCCTCTATTCGGTAAGTTGCACTCCATTCAAACCCAGTTTGCTTCTATTTCTTCACAAATACTTCTCTCATTTCGACGTCCTTAGTCTGATCGCTGGCGAACTTACCAACTTTAAAATACTCTTCTATCTCTAGTAGACTCTTTCCCTTAGTTTCGGGCAAGACGAAGTACACGTAAAATACTGCTAATAATGACACAAATCCGTAGAAAGCGAACACATTCTCATTGCCCATGGCCTCTACCATTGTTGGGTAAATTTTAAGTACAGCGAACGACATAACCAGACCGATGCACACGGTCAAGCCAGATATCGCCCCCCTTACCTTCTGGGGGTAAACTTCGGATATCATATAGAACGGCAGTGTTAGAAGTCCCAGGGTACTGAACATAAACTGCAATATAATACAGATAGCCGGTAGTAAAGGGGCCGTCTCAAGGATGACAGGAAACCATGAGCTACAAGCAATCAAAAACATGCAAATGGCCATTCCCAAAGCAGACGCCATTCCGGCTGGGCGACGTCCCCATTTCTCTAGAACGAAACCCATACAGCAGGTGGTGAGCACTCGACCAACGCCGACTAGGATGGCACATAATACTGGATCTATTGTTACTCCGGCTTCTATAGCGATTTGTACAACGTAGACAACTACCACAATCACTCCGGAGAACTGTTGAAAAGCAAACATGCCAATCATAATGAGGAGAGGTTTGTAGACTTCAGGCTCCTTGATCGACTTGAGGAGGGATTGTTTTCCATCGCTAGCAGCCACTTCTGAGGTCTTCTTTATTTGGCTCAGTTCCAATTCAAATTCTTCACACGTAATGTTGTCTGAAATTAAAAATGAGAGTAAAAGGGTTTAAATCTTTAATTATGGTTGTCTTTCCTAGGATTTTAGAAATGCCACCAGGATTATATTTGCAGGTATGACATGTTCACATAGGTACATAGTTGGCAACTATAGTTAGAGATATGTCTCCTGAGCTTACAATAAATAAAAAAAAAAAAACCTAAAGAAAGCCTAAGATAGCTAAGATAACAGCGGATAAGCCTGCCAATAAATATTGACGAAAAGCTGTTATAGAAAGCCACATTTCCATCAGCCTATCATATGTGTATATGGGTGGTCAAAAGGTTTTGCATGCAATTACATGAAATCATAAAGTTCTCACTCAGAAAGGTAGAAAGCTTTATAATGCGGGTATGCAATACATTTGTGATGTTTACTCGACGGGTAAACACACATATTGACCGACTGATAGAAATAAGATACCAGATCTCATCGATTACTTTGTCGTTAAAAGAATATCTGGCAACTGTGTAAAAGTTGAAGAACGCTTTGATCTCTCCTCTGATCATTCTCCTATCATTATGACGATCAGCGAAGCTCTGATTAAAAATGTAGGACCGGCCAGATTAACCAGCGCGAAAACTAATTGGGATGGCTGAAGCAAATATTGACCTGAGCGTATCACTTAAAACGCCCTATGAACTTGAAGTTGAAGTTGATCGCTCCGTCGAAATCTTACATCTTACGCCACGCGACGGAAGAATACTCCCAAACCAAAGGAAACGCCGACCAGTTACATCGAAACTTGTCCACAGGAAATAAAAGAGATGATTAAGGAGAAGAGAAAAGCGAGTAAAATATGGCAACAAACTCGGGCTCCGCAACATAAAGCACCTCTTAACCGTTCGTGCAACTCACTAAAAAGATCTATTAAAGACCTTAAGAATAATAAAATACAATCTTACCTAGAAAGTTTAACGGCAGAAAAAGATTCTAATTACTCGCTTTGGAAGGCTATGAAAGGTATTGAAAAACCTAAAATTCAAGCCGCACCATTTAGGAAAAATCAATAGGAATGGGCCAGGCATGATAAAGAGAAAGCGCAAGTTTTTAGCCACCCACATGGAAGAAGCTTTTAAACCGTTTGATGGACAAGCTCTTATTCAAAATATAAATACGTCGTACATAGTCAATAGTGCAATAAGAAATGCACTAACCGAACTTAAGGAAGATATAAAGAAACTTAAACCTAAGAAAGCTCCTGGGTACGACTTATCACGGGAGAGGTTCTTAAAGCACTACCGAGAAAAGCTATAATTAGGTTAGGTTAGGTTAAAAGGGGTTATCTGCAACGAATGGGCGCAGCCTGCACTCGGATCACAAACGGATACACTGTGCTCCCCTGACGTTGAGTTTCCTGGTTGAAAAACTGCAAAGAGAGGAAAGAAACAAAATGGCTAAAGTTCTATGTTAGTGGAACGGCCTCCTCTGAACCACCCTGAAGAAGTTATGAATTTCATGATGGTGGTTGGTGGCTTTTCAGACAGGTCGCCCAGATGGTTGAAGAAGTACTCTCCAAGGGCCGTCTTCCAGGTATTGCAGAGACTAGGGCATTTGCAGAGGAAGTGTTCGGAGTCCTCCTCTACGTCTGTATTGCCGCATCCTCTGCAGAGTTAATCTGTACGTAGCCGCATTCTCTTCCGGTGGGCCGCCAATAGGTTGTGGCCGGTGATGATACCTATGAGAAGCGACAAGTTTTGTCTATTCTGAGTGAGGATGAGCTTGGTTTTCATCTTCTCATGTTTTGTCCAGATGCTTCTGGAGACTCGGTATGATGGGAGCGCTTTCCATCTTCCTTCTGCTAGTCGTTTGAAGTCAAGTGCTATATTTGATTTAACAATTTAACAAGTATTAAGGGAGGTAGGACTGAGCTTTGGACCATTGACAGGTCTTGTTCTGATCCCTTTCTTCCCAGTTCGTCCGCCATCTCGTACCCTGGAATTCCTTTGTGTCCTGGGACCCACCAGAGTATTACCTGGTGTCACTGAATAAGCATGTGAAGTTCCTCGCGGCAGCGTTTTATTAGCTTTGATTTTATAACCGCGGCCTTTATGCAGCTTGACTATCTATGTAAATATCAATCACTTACCTAGTAATAAGATTCGTGGATAGTATTCGTGCCGCCTCTGCTATCGCTAGGACTTCTGCCTGGAACACACTACTATGGTCTTAGTGATATAGTAATATCTGGTTCCAATGAGTAGATACCTGAACCCACTCCTTCGTTTTTTTTGAACCCGTCAGTGAAGACAGAAATACTATGCGGGTTAATGGCCCCACCGTCTTCCCAGTATTCCCTTGATGGGATGACCTCTTTGACGTTTAGGCTGAAGTCAGGGGATGGCGGCAGATAGTCTGTGGTGGTATCTAGGTGAGCCCATCTTGAGATGCTACGGTGGCCGTGTGGCCCTTTCTCCATAGGTTGGATTCTTTTAGGCGTAGTGCACTCATCGCGGCTGATTTCTTAACAAATAAGTCTAGTGGCATCAGTGCGAGAATTGTTTCAAGTGCTGCGGTCGGGGTAGTTCTAATGGCGCCAGTGGTTGCTATGCAGGCAAGTCTCTGGATTTTAGTCAACTCCTTGAGACGCGTGTTTTTCTCTGCTATTGGCCACCAGACAATGCACCCATATGTAACAATGGATCTGACTATGGCTGTGTACCTCCAATGGATGATGGCAGGTTCGGGTCCCCATTTTTTACCGAAGATTCTGCTGCAAGCATAGAACGCAATGTACGCTTTTTTTATTCTTTCATTTGTGTTATCTCTCCAGCTCAGTTTGAGGTCAAGTATACACCCAAGATACCATGCTTTATCCGAGGCTTGGAGTCGAGTGTCACCGAGTCATAGGGGTCCGAAAGCAAGGATTATTCTTTTGTTGGTGAAGAGGACCACTTCTGTTTTCGCTGGATACGTTCAGTCCACAACTACTCGCCCAGCTATGGAGGGTATTCAGGGCCGATTGCAGAAGTTCGGTGATAGTGTCAAGAAATTTGCCGGACACAAGTAAGACGATGTCGTCTGTATAGGCAACAACTTTTACTCCTAATTTTAAAAGGGTCTCATTTGCGACTAGAGTCCATAGTAGAGGAGATAGGACCCCTCCTTGCGGAGTTGTTCCCCTAGAGGCCAGTGCATTTACTTGGCTGTCACCCAGCTCCGGGTTGATGTATCTTGTCTTGAGCATACATTCAATCCAGTCGGAGAGTGTGGAAACTACTCTGAGTCGGTCCAGTGATAATCAAATTGATTCGTTTTTCACATTGTGGAAAATTGTGTTTTTCACAGGAGTGGAAAAGGGGGATGATCATTAAACTTGCAAAGAAGGGAAACTTGATGGATTGCGGTAACTGGAGAGGTATATGCGTTCTTCCAGTCGTGGCTAAAATAATAGCTAAAATAATTCTAGAACGAATTAAAGAACATTTAGATTCAACTCTCGATGTCGAACAGGCAGGCTTTCGCGCTGGATCCTCCTGCATTGACCACATAAACACCTTACGGATCATTATCGAGCAATGCGTTGAGTATAGGTCTCCGCTACATTTAATTTTTATCGACTTCGAGAAAGCTTTCGACAGATTGAATCGAGATGCTATCTGGTTGGCCTTACGCAGGAGAGGCATCCCAGAAAAACTTATAGCTATTATCAAGGCTACATACGAGGGCGGTAAGTGTCACGTCGTGCACAATGGTAAGGTGTCGGAGGATTTTGAAGTCCAAAGTGGAGTACGTCAAGGGTGCTTACTGTCACCACTATTGTTTTTTGGTGGTTATCAGCGATGTACTCCGTGCAGCATTGACGGAACGCAGCTATGGAATTCGTTGGACTATGACATCTTACCTTAAACACCTAGATTACGCTGACGATGTTTGTCTACTTTCACATCGGATAATGGATCTTCATCTGATGGCCCAAAATCTAGAAGCTGAGGCAAACAAAGTGGGGCTTAAAGTAAACACAGCCAAAACAAAAGCCCTGAGCACTTCTTCTAACAACCGCGCTCAACTTAACATTGCCGGACAGGAAGTCGAGAAAGTTGATAACTTTCTTTATTTAGGAAGTGTGGTCTCGGCTAATCGCGGTGGCACCGAACTGGATGTGTGCAGCAGAATCGGGAAGGCTAAAGCTGCGTTTGGAATGCTATCTAAAATCCGGAGAAGCAATGTTATCAGCTTAAGAACCAAGCTGCGACTGTTCCGCTCCAACGTAGAATCAGTGCTGCTTTATGGGTGCAGTACTTGGAAGGTGGACACCATTAACACACGGAAGCTGCAAGTCTTTGTAAACAAATGCTTAAGAATCATCTTGAGGATTTTTTGGCCGAACCGCATCTCTAACGAACAGCTTTATCTGAGAACGGGCCAAGAACCTATAAGCATTACTATACGAAGAAGAAAGTGGCAATGGATTGGACACACCCTACGGCGCGAAGACAACTCTATTGCGAAATACGCCATGCAGTGGAATCCGCTCACCCAGGCAAGCAGAATAACGGGACGCCCTAGGCAAACGTGGCGCAAAACAGTTGAGGAGGAATCGAGCTCTTTAGGAATGAGTTGGAGGCAGCTCAAACGCGTTGCAGAACTTCGAACACGATGGCGCGCAGGCGTGGTTGACGCCCTATGCCCCCCGAGGGGTTAAAGGATCTAAGTAAGTAAGTTTCACATTGTTAAAGGCTCCTGCCACGTCTAAGAAGGCCGCTAAAATAAGCTATAATTAAGCTTCTGTTCATTATAAATGCCGCGCTTACACTAAAATATGCTCCAGTCAATGGAAAGTCGCCGAAGTCATAATGGTTCTTAAGCCCGGAAAACCGCCGAATGGAAACCGTCTTATAGACCGAATTCGCTTCTTCCAATTATATTCAAAGTGTTCGAGAGAATATTAATTAGGCGAATACAGCCGGTAATAGAAGAAAAGCATCTCATTCCGGATCATCAGGATTCAGAAGTAAGAATTCTACAGTTAAACAAGTGCATAGAATAAAACATGTAATCGAAAAATCTCTTGAAGAAAAAAGGATTTGTTAAAGCGCATTCCTTGACGTCTCTCAAGCATTTGACAAAGTCTGCCATGAAGGCTTAAAGTTTAAATTACGATAACTTCTGCCAGAGCACCTATATAATATTTTGAAGAATTACCTTACGAATAGACTATTCCGCGTCAAATGCGGAAACGAATATTCAGATTTTCAGGAAATAATGGCTGGGGTGCCGCAAGGAAACGTTCTTGGTCCAGTTTTATATCTATTATATCTGTGGCAATACGGCAAAATAGCTTACGTCGATTTGTACGATTTTTCAGGAGAAGCGTTTAAAGTTGTGGCTTACGCGAAAATCGTATGAAATTTTTGAATTGCACCTCTACTCTAACAGCCAAAACTCAGCAGACTTTATAGGTATGCAACTAAAAATTTGAGGGAAAATACTCTATGTAATTGGGAACATTTTTGTATAATTAACTCAATTTTGATTTAAGTCGACTTAAGCTACTATTATGTCGTATTGCCACAGATATACTCGTGATATACCGCAAGTAGAAGGCACTGAGCTAGCTACATTTGCCGACGACACTGCTATACGTATCTTAGCAGTAGGTAAAACGGTCGAAGATACTACAGAAAAGCTGCAAGATGCTTTGGATAGAGTAAATAAATGGACAAAGGTTTGGAGAAACCAAATCTGTCCATGTAAATTTTACTTATAAGAAAATAATGATTTGCCCATCTTTTCAAACTCGGTTCAAATTCCGTTTGCAAACGAGGCTAAGTATCTTGGAATGACACTTGATGCGAAGTTCAAATGGAAAGCGCATTTAAAGAAAAAACGCAAAGAACTAGATAATAAATATAGAGAAATATATTGGTTACTTTGAAAATATTCCAAACTTAATATAGAGAATAAACTGCTCAGTGTGGACATATAGGATACAACTCTGGGGCTGTATCAAAATGAGTAACATTCAAATTTTACAAACTTTTGAAAACAGGTGCTAGGGGGTATTGCTAATTTGCCATGGTATGTCAGAAATAGCAATATTCACAGAGATCTTGGCATTAAAGCAATTCAATCCGAAATCAAAAACTACGCGAGAAGGCATTAAAGCCGACTAGAAAGTCAGGGATGTAAATATTACATTCCACGTTAACGAGCTTTGGATGAAAGGAATTTACTATGCCGTCTACAAAGAACCAACCTATAGACCTAGCGCGATAAGTAACCGCGTCTCAACCGCGAAGCTGGCAGGAACTTCTAATGGAAAGGTACCTGCAAAACGTCCTTATTTGGTGAAATGGAAACTACTTGATAAGTAGATGGGAGATTTTTTAGTGGGTAAGAATCCCACACTACTATGAGCATGCGCTGGCGATCCTCATAGTGTCTTGTCGAAGATTTGCACATACCCCCGGAATAAAAAAAGACAGGAAACATTCCTTCGGTGTTCAAGCGAGTCTATTGACTCTGCAATGTTTCTATCCCCTATTAGTTTTAACGCACGGATTTGGATCCAATCAAGTAGGTGCAATGTGGTTTTAAGTGCACCAGACCAGATAGGGGCGTATGTATGCCTTATATATCGCCGCCAGATCAGAGGGGGTAGAATATTTCTTGCACCGTTTAAGGAATCCTAAACATTTCGCAGCGTTCTTGGCGATATCAAATATGTAGCCATTCCAATGTAGGTTGTCGGTAACATACATACCGAGAATGGAAAGTTTTTCGGTTTCGAAGATACAAGTGCCATTCATTAATAATGACTGACGGTTTAGGTTTCGCTTGAGCGACAGAAGACATCATTGAGTTTTCGAAGCATTAAATTCCACTCTGTTCCTTGTACCCCATTTAATTATGCTGTCGGAATTTAATGAGGTTAACATACACTACCGCTACAGTTCCACAGCCGAAGAGCAGTGCAGTGAATCAGGAAACGAATATGAGAAGCCGAGAGTACTGTCTTCAGCGAAGGAGTGTATTGGATTAGAAGTAGCAGACAAGAGATCATTAATAAAGATAAGAAAGAGAGTCGTAGACAAAACGGAGCCTTGGGGAACACCAGCATTTATATGGCTAATTGCAGTCTTGTACTGAGCAACCAGAAAGGTAATTCGCATTTTCGACAAAGAGCTGGGTGCCAAACTCTGTCAAATGCCTTAGAAATACCAAGTGCAACAATCTTGCTTTCACCAGAGTGATGGAGAGATTGGTTCCACTTCTCGGTGAGATATGCCGTCAAATCACCAGTGGACCTTTTGCTATGAAAGCCGTCTTCTTCTTCCTTTTATCAGCGAGGCTATGATCCGAAAACAAGGGATCACAACCCTCCCACTTCACCGCATTTCTACTGATCCGCATGTGGGGTTCGCCTTTTGCTATGAAAGCCGTATTGCCGGTTATTGAAGAGTTTTCGGAATTCAAGATATTTCATAAGTCGACGATTTATCAGCGTTTCCATGACCTCAGAAAAAAGGGACGTAAATGCAATGGGTCGGTAGTTCGAGGGAAAAGAAGATTCACATTCTTATGGACGGGCTGGACAAATGCCGTTTTCCATCTACTCGGAAAGAGTCCAGAGGAGTAGGATAGATGAAAAATCTTACGCAGTGGTTTTGCCAGCATGGAAGAAAACGTCTTTAGAATTATGGGTGATTTACCATCTGGACCAGTGGATTTGTGAATGTTAAGATTTTGAAGTACTCCTTCGAATACGAAAGTGGTTCCGCCCCATAGAATATTCGACGCACTCAAGTACAGGGGGACGCGGGGCACAATCTGGGAGTGTGGAACTTGCAGCAAATTGAGCTGCGAACAGATTGGCCTTGTCTAAAGAGCTGACAGCTGGAATGTCATTGTAAACGAACGTTGGGATTTAAGATGAGGCACAATTTTTTACATTTTTTACGAACGACCAGAAATGTCTGCTACCTTTGAGACAATGTAGAATTTGTTGCCTCAATGTCGGTCATATTTGAATATCACATGACGAATATGGGCATTGCAGTTATTTCTGACTCGTTTGAATTTTATCAGGTTTTCCTCAGTAAGCCTTGTAAGACCAGAAACTTAACTCCCGTAAGCTGATAGCCTCCTTACAACTCAAGTCGCACCAGGCATTTTCCTTTGGGTTGATACTCTTTACTCTGCTAGGAATAAAGGTTTTCATGCCGAGGATGACGGTATTTGTAATCATATCGGCGTCGGCATCCATGTCGCTATCGAGGAAGCATAGCGACGAAAAGCTGTAATAGAAAACCACACTTCCATCTGTCTATCATATCTGTATATGGGTGGTCAAGAGGTAGTGCACGCGATTAGATGAAAGCATAAAGTTCTCACTTAGCCTAGGCCTACCAACTCCTACTCTTCACCTCCACGTTGGTGACCGCTGGGTACCTAGTACCTCGAACAGATATTAAATAGCTAATCTTGGGGGGAGTAGACGAGAGAGGGGGGAAGAGTGCTCTCACTAGAGCACTTCTTCTTATTCCAGACGACGGCGGACGAATTTCCTAAATGAAGTCAACGATGGAATCTACAGTTCAAGTTAGGTTGAACTTTGTGAACATCTTGCTTCGACATATTCGGATCACAGGTCGGTAAGGAATTTTCAAGGTTAGTCAGGACCTTGAATGCGGGAAGATCCAGCGCAAAAGAATGCCTGTTCCAGAATTTTTCTAGCTGTTATTTTGGCTACGTCTGGAAGAAGGCAAATCTCTCCAGTTTCCGCATTCCGTTAAGTTTCCTTTTTCCGGAAGCTTAATGATCACTCCCCTTTTCCTATCCTGCGGAAATTGTTCACTATACAAAGCTCTCGATGTATTTGGCGCGCGCCGGTTGAAATAGTTCGACATGGATGCCATCAATACCCACCGCCTTGTTTTTCTTGAGGGGCTTGTTTGCTGTTATTATTTCGCTTTTACTGTGAGGTACGGTGCGAATTCGGGAATTTGTTATTTCGAACTGCTCATTCGAATTCGAGATCATATCGCCATCGTCTAAGTGGTTTAGCACTGTGCACACAAAATGTTCCCTCCATCTAGTGAGCTGGTCCTCATCCGAGATCAGAAGTTTACCATCTAGGCTCTTCACTGCTTGAAGTTCCGACCACCAGTGAGCTCCTTAGTGATACTATAAGCAGTCCTGCTGTCGTCAGCTCTTGAAGCCAGTGAGTTGATATGCTGATGTTTGTCACGTCTAACAATACGGTGCACTTCCTTCTTCTTCGCACGGTATTGGGCTTCAAGCTCGGTTCTCTCTACTGCTAAGGCTGCTGCGATCCGAGCCTTGATTGCTGAATGCTCATCGATCCGCCTCTAGGTATCTGCAGATAGGCATGTGCGATGGTTTTTCTGCCCTTTACCAATATAGGTGCATGCCTCAGCCGAAAAAGAATTTTTTACAACATTCCAGTGGTGATCCATGCTCTCCGGCATTGTGCTGCTGATTGCTACTGCTTCTAAGGCAGTAGCCTTAGAAGCAGTAGCCATTTGGGCCACGCCATTTGGGCGTGGCCACACACCTGTTTAAAAAAAGGCAAGATGGTCCCTGAACTGCTGGCGCACTTGAGGAACCTTGAGCCTGTCGATATTAAACCAGGCGATGTTAAGTAAGTTTGAGCGGTTGCTATTGACGGATGCAGTACGGAGGCGTTTATGAGCTAACAAGAGATGGTGATCTCGTTCTAGTCCGATGTCAGTTCCAAGTCTGTTTCGGACGTAAAGGTGAAAATTTCTAAAGCGACGGCTGATCGCAATGTGGTCGATCTGGCTGTTTGTTCGTTGCCTATCAGTAGAGACCCATTTGATCTTGTGGCAGATGTTATGCTTAAAGAGCGTACCTCCAATGACTAAGCGGTTGGTGTTGCAGAAGTCCACAAACCACTCACCGTTATCTTTACGGTCTCCAAGGCCGTGAGCTCCCATCACGTGTTTAAGCGTAGTATTGTCGCTACCTACCTTGGCACTGAGATCCCCCATCACCATTACGATGTCCCCAATAGGCGTTTGGTTATAGGCGTTGCCCTTTTCATCCTCAGTCGCGTATTGAGTCTAAGCATAGAATGTATGGTGGTAATTTTTCTTACTCTACTGTGGAACCTAGCCGGCAATATCCGGTCACTGTAAGGTATCCAAGACATGAGGCTTCCTCGAGTTAACACCAGTTCTACTCCGGACGTCCATGCACTTTCAGCTGGTTTACCAGAGTAGAGCATAACAGTGCTTTTTGTTGGGTATGATGTATTCCCCAGCATCGAACCATCTTATCTTGTTTAGCCGTTCCATTTGGAGGAATACGGCGTTATATGACCCTTCCTGGAGTGAGTCCAGGAGGGTTTTAACGTTCCAGAATCCAATCGTTGTCCATGTTCGATAGCCAAAGGTCGTCATCAAATTATCCGTTCGTATCCGAGGCGTTAGTTTTCGTTTCGGAGCAATAATTTTTTCTACGGTTGCGGCTCGCTGAGCCATAGACAAACCGACACTTATCCAGTTTAGTGGAGCAGGAGGCTCACCATTCGTCCTCTTCCGTTCGCCATTTACAGAGAAATTCCCAGATGGCACCACGGGGAGGTGGAAATAGGACTTACTAACAGAGCTGCAAAATTGTTCGGCTGCAGTGGATTTTTTTTGTTATATAGCGGACAAACACCTTTTGGGAGATGTTTCTCCTACGAGGCCTTTGTTAGTCGTTAAGCATTACATTTTGATGGATGGCTTGCTCAAATAGATTAAAAAACAAAAAAAAAATATTTGGCGCAATAGCTCTTTAAGTGCCAGGGCCTAGCTTCTCGCAACCACTCATGTTGTGTGCGTTCAATTTTTATACAGGGACCTACAATTTAGTGCCGTATCCCAAGGGCAATTTGTTTTGAGAAGCTTTTTCGAGACAACAAATACTCTCGGATGCTTGTCAAACGCTCGCGAGAGGTGGGACTGTGACAAAACTTTTTGTTGTTTTCTAGGATTTGAACTTTAAACCTCACGCGCAGTGATCCGACACACTAACCACTTACGCCACGGCGGCGCCCACCCAACAGACGATTATGTGCGCAATAAAAATCACGGAGTCGCCTAAAGTTTCACGAATCGACGACTGATTTTCAAAGTAAATGTTGATAATATGTTAGCGTTGTCCAAGCGTGAGTCTGTTCACGACGATTTACTATATACTGATTATAAATGCACGAAACAACGGGCAGAATGACAGCTCGGTCTAATAGTTATACCTAACATAAGTTCCATTTCAACAAGATAACACCTTTTATTTTTTATCAATTTTCATTTTCCCGAAAAAACGAATGGTCGTATGAACTCGTTTTCTTTGGTCAGAAAAAATCGAATAGAAAACTAGAGGCAAATATTTTTGTGATCGATTTGCATGGAATTATCGAAGCAAACATGCACTACACACTCCTGCATAGTGATGGACATTCATGAATTGAACCCTTCCACCCTTATCAAACTTAAAAACTGTTCTAATACACGTACCCTTCTTGTCCAATCCCCTAAAGAACTTTAATGATTTTCTAGAAGCTTCACTGTGTCCTTTCTGCATTAGCCAACTAGGAGATTCCGGCATCGGTATCACACATAAAAATGAAAATATTTGGTAACAAAGACATACCGTCGATATCAACCGCCAGTTGTCCTAAACACAAACAAAAGTTGTATGACAAAGTAAAATATTAAAACTTATAACATACCCTTATGAAATATCCCAAAACGTACATGAGCGTAATGCCAAGCGACAATGCTACAGCCGTTCCCAGCAGCAGCTTCCCCCGAATTCTTGGTAAAGTGATTTCCGCTGCATAGACACCAGTTGGTGAACAAAAGAGTCCAATCATGATACCTTCAAAAGAAGAAGCAAAATGAGTGTTCATTGCGAGAGCACAATAAAGGATATATGGTATGTACATACCAGTAATAAATCTTCCGATCAGTAACTGAATATAAACTGACTCTTTGTCATCCTGCACCGCTGTAGCCATTAAGGCCCATCCTATTATGCCTACGAGATTATTTAGAAGCATCGTTCGTTTTCGGCCAATTTTATCGAGAAGATATCCAACTAAGATACCACCAAGTGGACATGCCATTGTGTTGATGGACGCTTTGGAATAAAAAAAACTATTGGAAAAGAAGACATGGGGTATTACAAGGTTACCTACCAAACCACGATGCTTCCGAAGAGTTGAGGTAAATGGTTTCATTTGGATTTGTTAGCTGTTGTAAGGTAACTGAAGGCATTGCTACTGCCATTCCAGAGCCCAGAACACCAGAATTTGCGAAGAAAACCATTAATGTCTGAAAATGAATAAATTTTCGTTATATGCTTTTTTTCTTTTATTTAAAAGCTACAATTCAATTGACAAAGTATCGAAATTCTTTTCTCATTTGTCAGATACAATAAATTTTACAATTTCGTTATGCAAGAGTTTTACAAAGTCTTACAAAGTAGGTATTAGACTATTAGAATAGATTTAATGCTGCTTCAAGTCATTGTTCAGTTGTATGAGCGCTGACAATAGAGTAGAAAATATTTGTCGTTATACAAGAAGGCTAGAAAACTAATGGTGTACGGCTTTCAATACCACTCCATGCCAGTCCCAGTCGATATGCCTTTTAGGGAATAAAGTCTGAGAACTGTTTGAGGCGAAAGTGATGTACTCTTGCTATCATCTCGTTAGACATTGAGGGAGCGTTTTACAATCCAATCTTTAATAGATTCGGGCTAAGAACTAGGAAGGTCGAATCCATCCCAATACGATTTTATTAGTTTACTCGCAATTGCTTATACTTATAATCATCATCACTACATCGTATAAAACAAAGTCCCCAAAATCTCTATGGCCGCACTACCTTTGTGCCACTAGAAATAGTGCTCGCAAACAAGTGGCGTGCAAACACATATCGCACAGCAGGTATGGGGTCAATCATCGATATAACCTACGTGAGCAACTCTCTCCAAATGGTGGCTCAGCGGGTAATTGATATTAATTGATATTAAGGAAACTCATCCAATCTACCAACGCCCCAAATTAACAGGCCCAAAATGGAAGGATAAACTCTTCGACAAAGACACCTTCGTGGAAATTATGAGCACCGATACCATAACTCGCAGCGGAACAGCGGAGATCCTCTCGCTCCAACTCATCCGCACTATCCATCAGCGTGCGATGCAGCAATGCAATGTCCAGACGAACAGCTAGTAGAAGAAGTGCACCATGCTACTGGTGCGCGGAGGAGATAAAAGCACTTAGGGCAAGGTGTCTACAAGCCCGATGCAGAGTCCAACGGAGGAGAAAAGTTGATTTTCAGGAGCATCTAGACACATTCAAACTAGCGAAACGCGACTTAAAAAAAGCGATCAAAGAGAGTAAGACAATATGTTTTAAACGACTCTATACTGAAGCAGACATAAACCCTTGGGGTATGGCGTATAGGGTGGTGATGACAAAGCTGAAAGACCATAGGTCCCCACAAATAAGTTGCCCAGCATTTTAAGATCCATAATACAGCACCTTTTCCCGCACAGACCATCTACTTTGCGTGATATAATCAGAGCGACCAATACAGAGCACGTCCCTGCTATTACGCGGGAGGAGCTACTCGATACATGCAGGAAGATACCAAGCAACAAACCACCTACACCAGATGGCCTCCCCAATAAGGCAGTAAAAGTTGCTGTTCAAAAGAGGCCGGACATTTTCATAGCCACGATGCAAAAGTGTATGGAGAAAGGAGTTTCCTGGGTCATGGAAGCTTCAACATTTGGTACTGCTACCAAAAGGAAACAAACCACGTGGAGAACTATCGTCTTCTTCTTCTTCTTCCTTTTATCAGCGAGGTTATGATCTGAAAACAAGGGATCACAACCCTCCCACTTCACCGCATTTCTACTGATCCGCCTGTAGGGTTCGCCTGCGTGGAAAACGATCGATGTTTACTCGACACTTTGGAAAAGATATTTGAACGAATAATATACAACAGACTGTTCGTGGTAGCAGAAGAGAAAGGAGCGCTGTCAGACCATCAGTTTGGGTTTAGAAAATCGCGTTCTACCGGTAATGCTCTAAAAGCGGTAGTTGGCACAGAAACAAGGGCGATCCAAGGAGAAACATGGCGAGGGGGGACAAAGAAATACTGTGCAGTAGTGACTCTGGATATCAAAAACGCCTCTAACCCGGCAAATGGGTCGTTTATAAGGAGATCGCTAGCCAAAATGGATACTCCATACTACCTATTGAGGATAGTTACAAACTACTTCACCAACAGGAAGTTGAGGTACCAATCCGACGAAGGGGTAAAGTACAACAACGTTACGGCAGGAGTCTCGCAAGGATCGGTACTAAGCCCTCTTTTATGGAATATCATGTACGACGGAGTCCTGGGACTAGTGTTGCCACAAGGAGTTAAGATCATCGGGTTCGCTGACGACATCGCCGTAGTCACAGTGGCTAAACACATCCACGAAATAGAATCAGCAACAAAGGAAACAATCGAAAAAATTAAAGACTGGCTAGGATCCGCCCCGGCTTAGAAGTAGCAGACCACAAAACTGAAGCTGTTCTTATAAAAAGTCGGAAAGCTGTTGAATATGCAAATATTCAAGTCGGAGCTTAGACTATAAAACCAAGGAAGCAGTCAAATATTTAGGAGTAATGCTCGAAAGCAGGTTAAGATTTAAAACACACGTGGAATACTCGAGCAAGAAGGCTTTACTACTGCAGGCAGCACTTTTTCGAATACTGCCAAACATCGGTGGACCTAGATATGCTAGAGGGATTCTATTATCCAGAGTGGTTAGCTCGGTTCTTCTATATGCTGCACCGGTTTGGCCGGTGAGGTTAGCGACGATAGAAACACGGAGGAGGATGAGAGAGGGGGGGGAGAGTGTTTTCTCACTAGAGCACTTCTTCCTGTTCCAGGCGGCAGCGGACGAATTCCCTAGACGGAGTCAACGGTGGCGTCTATAGTTCCAGTTAGGTTGAACTCAGTGAATACCTTGCGCGAGCTGCTTCGACGTATTCTGATCACAGGTCGGTAAGGAATTTCCAATGTTGGTCAGGACGTTGGAATAGAGATGGTGGCGGAGGAGCCCTTAATGGGCCAACGGCAGCGCTCATACTCCCGTAATGGATTACTGGCACTGGTGTACCCGGCCCCTCGTCCTAGGGGAATAATTAAGGAACTGGCCCTCCAAGTTGGGGGTTGTGCCGTCGGGGTAACTTCCCTACCACGTAAAAAACGCATGGTTCCGAAACAACCAAAAGCCTCGGATAAGGATGACTCAACTAATGACGACCCCAGCAAACGAAATAAGGACAACGACCTTCGGATCTGTACGTGGAATGTTCTGTCCCTTTACAGACCACGTGCAGCCGAACAACTAGCAGAGGCCCTAGACTGCTATAAAGCAGATATTACCACCATCCAGGAACTGCGATGGGATGGGCCGGGCAAAAAGAGGATGAAAAACTGTGACATCTACTACGGTGATTGCTACAGAGGCAACAGGCAACGCTTATTCGGATGCGGATTTGTCATACGCGACAGACTTAGGCAAGAAGTCTTAAGCTTCCGACACGTGAGCGAGCGTATTATGACTATTCGGATCAAGGCTAAATTCGCTAACATAAGCCTAATATGTGTTCATGCCCCCACGGAAGAAAAGGACCCTGCCACCAAAGAGTGTTTCTACGAGCTCCTCGACAAAACATACGAGCAATGTCGTAAATACGACGCTAAAATCGTATTGGGCGGTTTTAACGCCAAAAAAGGAAAGGAGGACGTCTTTGGTAGGGCAGTCGGTAAGCATAGCCTACACGTCTCCACGTCTGATAACGGACTAAGGCTAATTGATTTCGCTGTGGAGCGAAATGTCACCATAGCAAGCACATGGTTTCCTCATCTCGATATTCATAAGCAGACATGGCGGTCCAATGATCATGTAACGATCAACCAAATTGATCATATTGTGATCGACGCAAGGCATGCCCCCAGTATTGTGGATATCCGGACCTTCCGAGCGGCCAACATACACTCGGATCATTACCTTGTTGAAGCCAAGGTACGAATGCGGATATCCCAATCTGAGCAACAAAGAAGAATTACTGTGAGAAAATTTAACGTCGAAAAGCTACAATCGTAAGAGACCGCCAGACTCTTCGCTGAACGCGTATCCCGAAATCTCTCAATCACCCCTATGCCGCCAGCATCGAGCGCCGAAGACCATTGGCAACGCTGCCAACATGCCCTCAGAAACGCCGCGACTGATGTGCTGGGTCTCGCCCGCCCACCACCGCGAAACCCCTGGTTTGACGAAGAATGCCGGCAAGTGCATGCAGCAAAACAAGAGGCATACAAAGCGGCGCTGCAAAGCAAAACGTAAGCTGCTCATGAGCTCTACGAGCAAAAGAGACGGGAAGAACATCGGCTTCTCCAAAAGAAGAAGAAAGAGCATGAGAAGCGCACATTTCACAATATCGAGAGTTTATACTCCAGGAACAATGTACGGAAGTTTTACTAAAAGGTAAAAAGAACGTATCGGAGGAGCAATACCCGTACAGAAACCTGTAGAGATGAAAATGGAAACCTCGTAGTAGAAACACAGTCGGTGCTGAGAATATGGAAAAACTACTTCTGCAGACTATATAACGGCGACGAAGACCAACATCCCGCTGTCAGGCAGAATGAACCATTCAACATAGACGATGATACTCAAAATTTCCTCACCTGACCAAAATGAAGTGAGGATAGCAATGTCCAAGCTAAAATCCAACAAGGCTGTTGGACCTGACGGCTTACCGGCCGAACTTTTCAAGGCAGCTGGTGATGAATTGGTAGAGTGCATACACCAACTCATCTCTAAGATTTGATCAGACGAGTGTATGCCTGATGAATGGAACCTCAGCATCGTTTGCCCGATCCACAAGAAAGGAGACCCCTCAACTGCGCCAATTATAGAGGCATTAGTCTCCTTGACATCGCATACAAGATCTTTTCTGCGATATTGTGTGAACGCCTGAAGCCTTTTATGAACAGCCTTATTGGACCTTATCAGTGCGGTTTCAGGCCAGGAAAGTCCACCATCGATCAAATCTTCACACTTCATAGCGACATCACTAGCTATATGGCAAGTCAGAAGGGAAAACAGTACATAAGGTAGATGGACCTACAAGCTGATCCCCACCATTGAGGTCTGGACCAAGCGAGTGTATCTAGACTGCAACTACCACCTTACGCAGTTCCTATCGGATCATGGCAGCTATCGCAAATATTTACACAGATTTGGACATGATAACTCACCTCTCTGTCCACATTGTCCAGACCAAGAGGAAGATGCAGAGCACGCAATATACCATTGCAATCCCTTCACAGAATGGAGAAATAAATTACCAAGTTCATTCCTGTGGTCAGAGGAGAATTGGCTGGAAATTTGTACACTCATAAAGAATGTGCAAAAAGAGCTCCAAATAATTGAGAGAGCAAGCAGAGCAGAACCAATAATACAAGAAGCATAGCATTAATTGCTAACCAGCCCCGCGAAGTAATATTATACCTTACGACAGTCCCACGGGGAGAGGGGTAGAAGCATGCAGGATGTGGATTAGTACGTAGGCGCATTCCTGTCATTGATTATTCAGGCTTGCGAATCGTGCATGCTAGCAGCCCGGGCTACTAGTAGCTTGGAAGATTACCACATCCCTTGCCGCTACAAAAAAAAAAATTGACTGCATGTTTTATGCTCTATAATATTCATACATAGAATTTATATGCATGCGTTGGCATTTAAAACCGAAATACAGCCAACTAGGTCTCATATTACACTTTAGTGTATCAATTTGTCTTACATCTGGCGCCACACACTTTCAATTCTTATCAACCTATTTTTCTATTCCGTTCGAATCACAATGTGAAAAATTACACTTTGATGGCATATCACATTTTTGTTTATTTTCTACACTTTTTTTGTTATTAATAGCACAAGACGTATGGAGCTCAAGTTATTAAAAAAAACAAAAACTATTATAATTTGCAGTTACGGTGACCAAATAATTTTGATTACATTGGCCATACATGATGCATTTAAGGGCTCCTATGCAAGTGGGTAAAAAAAAATTTTATTTAGAAAGATATTATTTTCGTATTCTACAATACTATCTTCAAACGGTACTCCATGAAAATTTCACTGAAAAGCTCTTGAAATTGATGAAGTTACTTACTTACTTACTTAAGTGGCGCTACAGTCCGGGGTACACTTGAGCCTCAACCAACAAACCTCTCCAGTCAGCACGGTTACGAGCCAGCTGCCTCCAGTTGCGCACGCCAATTTGGTTGAGGTCCCACCCTACTTGTTCCACCTACCGCGAGGTCGTCCTCTACTCCACCGTCCATCCGGCGAGGATTCGAAAACTTTCTGGGCTGGAACATTGGGCTCCATCCGCTTCACATGACCCAGCCATCTTAGTCGCTGTATGTGAACTCTTCTGGATGAAAAAAAATCTTTGCATAGGCCGTATAGTTCGGCCGTCGCCGTCTATGCAGATGTGACCAAAGATCACTCGAAGGACTTTCTTTCAAAGTAATCGACTTTGACAAAGTCCATGCCCTTGCGGGACTGGGATGATTAGTGTTTTTTAATGAGTTACCTTAGTAGTTCGAGATAGGGCTTTGCTACTCAATTGCTTTCTTAGAACATAAAAACAACGATTGACAAGAGTAATCCTTCGTTTGATGTGTCCACTTGTGTCATTTGTGAAGCTCACCATTGAGCTATTACTTTCCCGAAGTTATAGCTGCCCACTGTGACATTCTGTCCAATTCGTCTCTTCTTGTTGACAGCATATACTTGGGATTTGCCCTCGTTTATCGCCAAACCCATTTTGGCCGCTTCTGCTTCAATGCTTGCAAACGCATCAGTGACATTCCGCTGAGTTCTTCCAATAATGTCAATATCCTTGGCCTATGCAAGAAGTCGCACGGACTTTTGATAGATTGTGCCTCCGGTGTTGGCTTGTGAATTCCGCGCAATCCGTTCAAGTACAATATTAAAGAAGTCACATGACAGCGCGTCACCTTGTCTAAAACCTTTTTTGATATCAAAGTTCTCGGTGAGGTCATTACCGACCTTGATGAAGTAGCCAGCGTTCTCCATCGTCATCCTGCTCAGACAAAGAAGTTTTGCCAGGGATGTCAAAACTAGACATGGCTATATAAAGCCCTTCTCTATAGATCCTGTCATAGGAAGCCTTGGAATCGATAAAAAGATTGTGAGTGTTGACTTGGTCTTCTTGGGTTTTCTCCAGGATCTGCCGAAGTGTGAAGATTTGATCGATGGTGGACTTTTCTGGCCTGAAACCCCACTGATAGGGCCCAATCAGGCTGTTGATAAAAGGTTTCAGGGGTTTGCACTATGTCGCAGAAAAGATGTTGTATGCGATGTTAAGGAGGCTGATGCCTCTATAATTGGCGCACTTGAGGGGGTCTCCTTTCTTGTGAATAGGGCAAATGATGCTGAGATTCCATTCATCAAGCATACACTCGTCTGACCAAATCTTAGAGATGAGTTGGTTTATGCACTCTACCAATTCATCACAAGCTGACTTGAAAAGTTCGGTCGGTAAGCCGTCAGGTCCAACAGCCTTGTTGGATTTCAGCTTGAATATTGATTTATTGATTTATATTGTTGAGAGGTGCAAGTGCACTGCGACCTATAAAATATCTATTGTACCCCCCTTACTAAGGTTCTAGCCGATGATATACTCGGTCTAGAGCACTTCCTCCAGTCCAGCTGCTACAGAAAACCGGAGTATCTTCAGTGGATCCAGCGAAGGTAAATCCGTTTCTGATAGGAGGTAGGCACCAAGGTGATTCCTTCTTTTGTGGATCAGTGCTTCGCATTTCATAAGAAGGTGCGCTGGTGTTTCTGCGAAGTCCCTGCAGAATCTGCAGTGTCCGTCTCCCTCTATTCCCGGTTTCCTAAGGTGCTCCTTAAGTCTGCAGTGACCTGTTAACATGCCCGCCAAGATGCGAAGCCGATTCTTACTAGCTCTTAGGCAGGCTCTGCTTCTTTTCTGGTTGTATTTCCCCAGAAGTTCCTTTGCCTGTCTTATTTGGGGGATATCGTCCCAATGTTTGGCCCATTTGTTCTCTTCTTCTTTCCTTAAGTCTTCCCTTATTTTGTGGGGTCCTATCCCACAGAAGGGTTCTGGTCCAAGGAACGGCGTGTCTGATCCGTTTCTAGCTAGTTCATCAGCCGCTTCGTTCCCCTCTACTCCTACATGTCCTGGTACCCAGTAGAGAGTTACTTTGTTTGTTTCTCCCAGTTTGTTGATCCTGGTGAGACACTCCCATACCAGTTTGGATCTGATCTCATGCGAGGTCAGTGCTTTAATAGCGGCTTGGCTGTCTGAGAGTATCGCAATGTCCTGCCCGCGATATTTCCTGTCTAAGTTGAATTGCGCGCATCTTTCGATCGCGTGAACTTCTGCTTGAAATATACTGGGGAATATTCCCAGTGATTCTGAGTATCTAGTCCTGGGCCCGTACACTCCTACCCCAGTGCCAGTAGATGTTTTCGATCCGTCTGTGTACCATTTAATTGTGTGTTGTTTGAGTTGGTATTTACCGGATTCGCTGCTCCAATCTCTTTTGTTGCTCAGCTTTGAGTCAAATTTCCTTTCAAAGCAGTATTTCTTGACCATATCATCTCTGGGCCAGTCCAGAAGCGGCACCGATTTGGATAGGGTTACTCGCTCTTTATTTGCGATGCATGTTCCTTTCCCGATGCCCTCTTTGCTGATTCTTAAAATGGTCTCCTTGGCGATTCGCTCTAGCACTATGTGTAGTGGAGGTATCCCTACGATCACTTCTAGAGCTGCTGTGGGACAGGTTCGCATGGCTCCTGTTATACGTATACAGGCTAATCTTTGCACTTTGTTGAGGGATGTCCTCGTCGTGGTTAGTCTAGATCTGTTGACCCATGCCACTGCCCCGTAAGTGATGATGGGTCTTACTATCATCAGATACATTCATCTCAGTGTGGCTGGGCTACAACCCCAGGTCTTTCCTGAAATGTTTTTGCACACCATAAGTGCTCTGGTGGCTTTGGTTACCACAGTTTCTACATGTTCTCTCCAGAGGAGTTTGCTGTCTAGTGTTAGACCTAGATACTTGACCTGTTTCTGTGGGTCAACTCTGATCCCTTCCAACAGGATGGGTTGCATACACTTTAACTGTCTTTTCTTGGTGAAGGGTATCACAGTGGTTTTGGTAGGGTTCACTCTGAGTCCTACCGTTTTACACCACTTCTGTGTGATTCGTAGACCCCTCTGAATGATTTCGCATATCGTTTCTTCAAATTTTCCTCTTGCGACAATGACTATATCGTCGGCGTACCCCTGGCACGTAATGCCGGCACCTGTCAATTTGTGCAGTAGTTCATCTGCTACTAAGCTCCACATCAATGGTGATAATACCCCTCCTTGTGGACAGCCTCTAGTGGTGCTTATTGTGATGGTTTTTTGACCCACCTCTATCTCAGCAGTCCTAGTTCTTAGCATCTCACACATCCAGTTACTTGTGGTGTGATTTACTCCTTTTATTTCGAGACCCCTCCTAATTGCTTCGTGGGAGGTGTTATCGAAGGCTCCTTCGATGTCTAGAAATGCGCATACTGCTGTTTCCTTGCTCTCCAGTGTATCCTGAACCCAACTTGTCAGATGGTAGAGCGCAGTTTCGGTGGATCTTCCTGCTCTGTAGGCATGTTGATTGTGGTGGAGAGGTATTCTTTCCAGCACAGTCATTCTTAGGTGATTATCTATGACCTTTTCTAGCGTCTTTAACATGAATGAGGTCAAGCTGATGGGCCTAAAGGATTTTGGTGAAGTGGTGTCTCTTTTTCCCACTTTCGGAATGAATATGACCTTTGCCCCTCTCCATATTCTTGGTATATGCCCAAATGCGACGCTGCTTCTCAATAGTCCTAGGAGGTGTGGCATAATGATTTCCTGGCCTTGTTGTAGTAGGGCAGGGAATATTCCATCCGCTCCCGGTACTTTAAACGGCTGGAAGGTGTTTAGAGCCCAACTTAGCCTTTGATTCGTGCAGATGTCTCTTGCCATCGCCCAGTCCTCTCTCCTGGGCCTTTTATGTCTTACTTGTACACCTGTGCTGCTGTAGATTGAGCTACCCGGGAAGTGTGTCTCTAATAGTAGAAGGGCCCTCTGCTCTTCATCTTCGGTATAGCTGCCATCTTGCTTTTTCAGTGAGCCAGGCGCGCCTGCTTTCTCCTTAGCCAGTGCTTTATGTAATCTGGCTGCTGCAGGGGTTGACGCTATGTTCTCACAGAATGCTTTGAAGCTATTTCTTTTAGCTTTTCTTATTTCCAAGTTGTATCTTGTTAATTGCTCGGTGTATGTTTGCCAGTCTCCGTCACGCTTTGCTTTATTAAAGAGCTTGCGCACTTTTGATCTTAGGTCGACTAGCGTTTTGTTCCACCAGGGGATGTCCTTCGGATCTTTCTTACGGCTAATAGGGCAGCTGCTTTCAAATGCACCTTTGATCGCCCTGTTAACCACTTCTACGTTGCTTTCCAGTTCTAGGAAGTGGCTCGCCGTTTTCTTGAATATTGCTATTCTCACTTCGTTTTGGTCAGGTGGACGGAAATATTGACTATGGTTCATTCTGCCTGACAGGGGGATATTTTTTTTCGTCCCCGTTATACAGTCTGCAGAAGTAGTTTTTCCATATTCTCAGCACCGACTGTGATTCTACTTCGAGGTTTCCATTTTCATCTCTATGCTAGAGGCATATAGATGATTGAGATATTTTGGGACACGGGTTCATCGAAGACCCTTATCTCTAGTTTATTTCAAGAGAGCAATTGAACTTCTCTGTAGCTAAACCAAAGAGAACATAGAAAGAAAAGCATCCCTTAAATGAACAATACTCGTAACCAGTGGTGTCATTTTAGCATTTTTAATGCCAACTCTGGCATATTTGGACTTTAATTGCATAAAAGTAAAAATAAAATATGTTGCATGCAATCTGGTATATTTTAAACTTTAAACACAAAACCCATAAACTTTATACCAATCATAAGAAAATATTGGTGTTATTATTCGCTATTCAAACAACGAACGCATCCATCACTTCAGTTCAGCGAAGAAAAATAGTATTACAACATGCCCAGTTCTGGTAGAAATTCATTTCAGTACTGCAGAAGATCTTGTAGCTACAATTAAACAAGTCCTAAAGGATTTCGACTTACATATTTTAAAAATGTCTAGCTTTGCGACAGATAACGCAGCCGTTATGGTGGGACAGAGGACTGGAGTATATAAAAAGCTAAAAGAACTAAATTCACCTACCACGAGGTCGTCCTAATTCCTTGCGCTTGCCATTCCATACAACTTGCTGTATCGGGTGGATCAAAAGAGTTCTTACCTCCAAATATTGAATTTATGGTAAGTGAAACTTATACTTGGTTCTCGAAATCACACACGCGTCAATATTTTTATAAGAGCGTATATAAAGCCATAAACGAAGAAAAAGGTCCTCTTCAAATGGTACGTCCTTGTAATACCAGGTGGTTGTCAATAGAGATTGCCGTACGACGAATATGTGCGCAATGGTTGGAGTTAAGGACTCACTTTGCTGTTGTTCAAAAAACCGAAAAGTGTTATGCAGTTGAGGTCTTGTGCAATTTATATAGTGACAACAAAAATTATTTGTATATTATTTTTCTCAAAAACATTTTATGTGAAGTTCAACGTCTCAATAAGATTTTTCAAGCCAGTAATACAGATCCAACGAAAATTTTAAAAGATATAGTATTTTTAATTAAAAGATTGACTTCAAAAATCTGCGTAAATGAAGAACCTATAAACTTATTGACTTGTGATATAAACACGTATGCACTACCACATCCCTACTTAGGTCATGAATTTGAACCTGAATTAAATAAAATGAAAGTGAAAATAAAATTTGTAAAGACGATGAGCAGACTATACGATCTATTTGCCTATCTTACATGAAGGAATTAATAAATGAATTGAGGCATCGCTTGCCTGCAAATACAGGGTGTCCCAGTTAAGCAGTATAATCCGTTAAGAGGAGATACCTGAAGTTCCGGCGAACAAAAAATTGTATTGCAGGCGGGGTCTATTCTCACCACATTTCAAGTTATAGCCCATCAACTTGTATGCGCTACTGAATTGTCTTTCCAAAATGTATAAAACTATTTGTGTACCTATAACAGTTTAGAAGTTATAGCGTTTAAAGTGGTTACACCTCCAAATAAGAGGTCAGCCACTTTGATGAATTGCAATACAATTTTTTGTTCGGCGGAACTTCAGGTATCTCCTCTTAAAGGATAATATTACTTAACTGGGACACTCTGTATAAATATTTTACAAACCATTGATACATTCTCAATCGAAAATAGTTTGAAGATTATAAAGGATCCAATAAATATTTTTTTAGAAGACATACAAATAGATCGAAGTTTGATTACTATGCTTGAAAATCAATTGCAATTGCATTTTCTAATGCAGAAGTGGAAAGGCTCTTTAGCAAAGTGAATGTCATAAAATGTAAGCTACGAAAGAGAATGAAATCAAAGCTTTTTCATAGTATTTTGTATATCAGAGAAGGGTTAAGATTAGAGGATAAATGCCGCATGTCCTACGAAATACCGGAAGATGTCACTAATAAAGTAAAAGACTCGGCAAAATATCAAGACGAAGGCGAGGAAGATGATGAATTAAGTTCTGTAATTGACGAGCTTTAGAGCAATTAAATGTGATTTTCATTGGGTCACTACTCTGGTTCTAGGAAGTACAGAGTAATAACTGATATACCTGCGTCTTTATCGATTAATGCACTAACCAAGCAATTCAATTATTTCAAATCGGTTGAGCCGTTTTTAAGTTAGAAGCGTGGAAAAAAAGAGCTTTAAAGAATACATTAATGCGTTCAGAAGTTGTTTTTTTCCAAGTTGATCCATTATTATCGTTACTCTTTATCGCTTATGTTATCTAACGTAACCAAATATGAACTATAACTTGACCCGGGAATAGATCTATGAAATAAAAGAAAAATCACGTAAATCGTATAATTGGCTCTCGAGTTATTAAGGCACTAACAGAAAAACATTTCGCATTTTATATAAATTAGAGATTCGAGATAATTGAAGATGTACTCATTAAATTTTTAATAAAAAAAATTTAATGTATGAAAATAAAATTCGCAAAATGTACGCTATTTGGCTACCCATACGTGTTAAAAAAAAAATATTTATCGCAACAGCTCTTTAAGTGCCAGGGCCTAGCTTCCCGCACTCATGTTGTGTGCGATATATTTTTCACACGAATGGAAGGGACCTACAGTATAGTACCGTATCCGAAGGGCAATTAATTTTGAGAAGCATTCTCGTAACAACCATACTCTCGGATGTTTGTCAGACGTTCGCGAGAGGTGGGATCGTGAAAAAAAACTTTTTGGTGTTTTCTGGGACTCGAACTTGGAACCTCACGCGCAGTGGTCCGACACAATAACCACTTACGCCACGGCGCCCACATGTATGTGTATGTAGCGCTTTAATATGAATACTGTAGTCCGAGTATACTTACCAAGAGCCACCCCTAACTGTGAAGAAAAACCTCACACTGCAGTCGAAGAAGTTAGGGAGGTAGTCAAATACTCCAAAAAGGACTAGCGGTTGGGGCAGACGAGATACCCTCTGAGTTCTGGAAAAAGATGGGAAATATCGGACTCAGATAGCTCAGAATTGTCATCTCCAAATTCATGAGAGGTGATCCAATATAGAATCAATGGAGGGAAAGTTATTTTCTCCCTGTGTAAAAAGGGTACGAGAAATTCTGATAATTACCGTTCTATCAAGCTGATGCCAACACTATGAAGAACATTGATGAGGTATTAGGTGGGCGACTGCAGGAAATAATACGCCAATCCTATGATCAGTGCGGGTTTGCCGGAGGTAAATAAGCCTCGGATGCAACGCAAAGTATAAGCGTCATAATGGAATAACATTGTGATTCCTTAAAGGATTTGCATATTGTATTGGTTGACTTTGAAAAGGCATTCGACAGACAATCACGAGATTTGATATGGGTGGCGCTAAGACATCGAGGGGTTCCAGAAACCTACGAGTATGTACGAATGATTATGGACATGTACATGTACCCTATTAAAAAGGTACAAAGAAGCAAAGACATGTCGGGGTGCACCAGGGAAGCGTCTTAAGATCTTCGCTCTTTACTACAGTCCTTAACTATCTGCTTAAAGGTATAGTGATGGGCCACAAAGTACATCAATTGTTCTTTACTGACGATGAAAACATCATAAGTGAGGATTCTACGTCCTTGCAACGAGCACTTGATGTGTGGGTGGACGTTTTGGTTGAAGGCCTATTCCAGACATTTATTTAAATGGAATAGTGATTCCATTCAAATAAATCTATGATCAGTAGCAAAGCAACCTGTGATGACGACACTAATCATGGCAATCTCCGCTATCTTCTGTGACCGAAAAATGCCCCCTAAGTTGAAAGGAAGGCTCTATACTACAGTTGTGCGTCCAACGCTCACAAACGGTTGATAATGTTGGACAATGTACGAAAAGTATGAGAGTAAATTAACGGTAGCTGAGATGAAGATGCTTCGTATGGCAGTAAGAATGACAAAACCTGATCGAATAAGAAGTTCGAAGATCCGTGGAAGCCTTTACGTGAAGGAAACCATCTTACGAAAATTTGGGCGCGACCGGGTCAGCTGGTATTGCCATTTTCAAAGAAGAGATCATTTGAACCCTATTAAAAAGACAATATCAATAAACCCTCCAAAGATATAGCGAAAGTAAGACAGGCCATAAAACTCCTGGATCGCACAAATGCAACATTACTAGCATTTGGGTTGCCTCAGTAACGAAGTGTTCCAAAATCGGGAGGCCTGCCGATATGTTCTGACGTCAAACAGGCTAACCTCACAGGCAGATCAGTAGAAATGCGGTGAAGTGGGAGTGTTATGATCCCTTGTTTTCAGATAACAACCTCGCCGAAATAGGAAGAATCGTAGTGCACAGACAGGAAGTAGTTTAAAAATCCCCAATCCCCATCATTACATTACTCCAAATGTCATATTATTTACATGCCTTACCCTTAATTTAACGTCATGCAGAAAGTACAAGAATGCCATGAGATCCATGAGAATTAAAAAGAAGACATTTTCTTAAGATTATGGAAATACAATACGTTAATACAAAACGACGTATTCGGATCACAGGTCGGTAAGGAATTTCCAATGTTGGTCAGGACATTGGAATAGAGATGGTGGCGGAGGAGCCCTTAATGGGCCAACGGCAGCGCTCATACTCCCGTAGTGGACTACTGGCACCGGTGTACCCGGCCCCTCGTCCTAGGGGAATAATTAAGGAACTGGCCCTCCAGGTTGGAGGTTGTGCCGTCGGAGTAACTTCCCTACCACGTAAAAAACTCATGGTTCCGAAACAACCAAAAGCCTCGGATAAGGATGACTCAACTAATGACGACCCCAGCAAACGAAATAAGGACAACGACCTTCGGATCTGTACGTGGAATGTTCTGTCCCTTTACAGACCACGTGCAGCCGAACAACTAGCAGAGGCCCTAGACTGCTATAAAGCAGATATTACCGCCATCCAGGAACTGCGATGGGATGGGCCGGGCAAAAAGAGGATGAAAAACTGTGACATGTACTACGGTGATTGCTACAGAAGCAACAGGCAACGCTTATTCGGATGAGAATTTGTCATACGCGGCAGACTTAGGCAAGAAGTCTTAAGCTTCCGACACATAAGCGAGCGTATTATGACTATCCGGATGAAGGCTAAATTCGCTAACATAGCGAAATATGTGTTCATGCCCCCACAGAAGAAAAAACTGTTTCTACGAGCTCCTCGACAAAACATACGAGCAATGTCCTAAATACGACGCTAAAATCGCATTGGCCGATTTTAACGCCTAAATAGGAAAGGAGGACGTCTTTGGTAGGGCAGTCGGTAAGCATAGCCTATATGACACCACGTCTGATAACGGACTAAGGCTAATTGATTTCGCTGTGGAGCGAAATGTCACCATAGCAAGCACATGGTTTCCTCATCTCGATATTCATAAGCAGACATGGCGGTCCAATGATCATGTAACGATCAACCAAATTGATCATATTGCAATCGACGCAAGGCATGCCTCCAGTATTCTGGATGTCCGGACCTTCCGAGCTGCCAACATAGACTCGGATCATTACCTTGTTGTAGCCAAAGTACGAATGCGGATATCCCAATCTGAGCAACAAAGAAGAATTACTGTGAGAAAATTTAACGTCGAAAAGCTACAATCGCAAGAGACCGCCAGACTCTTCGCTGAACGCGTATCCGGAAATCTCTCAATCACCCCTTTGCCGCCAGCATCAAGTACCGAAGACCAGTGGCATAGCTGCCAACATGCCATCAGAATCGCCGCGACTGATGTGCTGGGTCTCGCTTGCCCACCACCGCGAAACCCCTGGTTTGACGAAGAATGCCGGCGAGTGCATGCAGCAAAACAAGAGGCATACAAAGCGGGGCTGCAAAGAAAGACGAGAGCTGCTCGTGAGCCCTACGAGCAAAAGAGACGGGAAGAACATCGGCTTCTCCAAAAGAAGAAGAAAGAGCATGAGAAGCGCGCGATCAAGAACATTGAAGGCTTATACTCCAGGAACAATGTACGTAGTTTTACCAAAAGATAAAAAGAACGTGTCCGAGAAGCAATACCCGTACAGAAACCTGTAGAGATGAACATGGAAACCTCGTAGTAGAATCACAGTCGGTGCTGAGAATATGGAAAAACTACTTCTGCAGACTGTATAACGGCGACGAAGACCAACATCCCGCTGTCAGGCAGAATGCACCATTCGACATGGACGATGATAGTCAAAATTTCCGGCCACCTGACCAAAACGAAGTGAGGATAGCAATATCCAAGCTAAAATCGAACAAGGCTGCTGGACCTGACGGCTTACCGGCCGAACTTTTCAAGGCAGCTGGGGATGAATTGGTAGAATGCATACACCAACTCATCTCTAAGATTTCGTCAGACGAGTGTATGCCTGATGAATGGAATTTCAGCATCGTTTGCCCGATCCACAAGAAAGGAGACCACCTCAACTGCGCCAGTTATAGAGGCATCAGTCTCCTCAACATCGTATACAAGATCTTTTCTGCGATATTGTGTGAACGCCTGAAGCCTTTTATGAACAGCCTGATTGGACCCTATCAGTGTGGTTTCAGGCCAGGAAAATCCACCACCGATCAAATCTTCACATTTCGGCAGATCCTGGAGAAAACCCAAGAATTCCAAATCGATACTCACCACCTCTTTATCGATTTTAAGGCCGCCTATGATAGCATCTATAGAGAAGAGCTTGTCTGGTTTTGACATCCCTGCCAAACTTGTCCGTCTGTGCAGGCAGACGATGGAGAACGCTCGCTGCTCCATCAAGGTCGATAATGACCTCACCGAGACCTTTGATGTCAAAAAAGGTTTTACACAAGGTGTCGCGCTGTCATGTGACTTCTTTAATAGTGTACTTGAACGGATTGTGCGGAACTCACAAGCCAACACCGGAGGCACAATCTATTACAAGTCTGTACAGCTGCTTGCATACGTCGACGATATAGACATTATCGGAAGAACTCAGCGGGATGTCACCGGTGAGTTTGCAAGCATTGAGGCGGAAGCGGCCAAAATGGGTTTAGCTATAAACGAGGGCAAGACCAAGTATATGCTGTCAACTAGAAGGGAAAACCAACACTAACGAATTGGACAAAACGTCGCAATGGGCAGCTATAACTTCGAGGTAGTAAGGGACTTTGTCTACCTTGGCTCTGCTATAAATTCTACAAACAACATCAGCGCAGAAATCAAGCGGAGAATAACTCTTGCCAATCGCTGTTTTTTTCGGACTTATAAGGCAATTCAACAGTTAAGTCCTATCTCGAACAACTAAAGAGACTCTATATAAGACCTTGATCATCCCAGTCCTGTTTTACGGCGCTGAAGCATGGACCTTATTAAAAGAGGATGAAGATATCCTTGGTCGCTTCGAGAGAAAAATTCTTCGTAAGATTTTCGGTCCCGTTTGCGTTGACGGGTTTTGGAGGAGAAGATTCCATCACGAACTATACGAGCTGTACAGCGACATCGACCTAGTCAAAAAACTGCATATTGCGCGTCTGAGATGGCTAGGACATGTAGAGCGAATGGACACCAACGCTCCGGCCCGCAGAGTCTTCGAATCTAATCCCGAGGGACGACGCAATAGAGGGAATCATCGCCGTAGGTGGCGCGCACAAGTTCAAGGGGACCTCGACCAACTTGGAGTGCGCAACTGGAGGCAATTAGCTAAAGACGGAGCTAAATGGACAGGCTTATTGGTTGAGGCCCAGGTTCACCCCGAACTGTAGCGCCACCTAAGTAAGTAAGTAATCATTAAATAAATTAGCCGCTTCTAGGGGGTTATTAACTATAGCGCCACCATTTTTTATTGAATCAATTTTTGACTTATTTTTATTTAAGATTTCGTTAACAACTTCCCATTCCTTTTTAGAGTTACCTATATTTTCAACAAGTCTATTTCTAAAATAATTATCTCTATAACGCGGAATTTCAGTTTTAAGATCATTACAAAGTTTATCATAACACCTTAAAAGCCTAATATTGTGCGGATGCTTCTTTACTTTAATTCGAAGTTTGTTTTTTAAATTTATTTTTTTGAGTAGTGATACATTCATCCACTGCTTTAATCTTCTTAGCTTTTTATTATTTGTATTAGCACATTGTTTACAGCTCGAAATGTAGAATTGAAGCTTACTTAGAAAAATATTAAAAGCAATCGACGGATCACATGCACTGTAAACTTCCTCCCAAAACTCAAAGGTTAAAGCAGACTTAAGTGCAGAAAAGTCTATTTTCTGAAATATGTTTTCGGAGGACTGCTTATTTCTTGTAACACAACTCTCAATTTTAAGGGTGATTAAACTGTGATCAGTTATCTTAAGTTGGTGTACTTCTGTTTTGTAAGTAATAACGTTGTTCCTGTGCAATCTTATAAATACATGGTCCAAATAAGACGAGCCTCTGGTAGGTTTGTTCACCAAGAGCTAAAGCCAAAGGAAGATAAAACCGCTAGGAAATTATCAGCATCAGGTGATTTAGACAAAATATCAATATTAAAATCACCTAAAAGAATTTGATTTTTGCAACTATGGGAAGCCAAAAACACAGAAAATTCCTCAACAAAAACATTAACACAGTATAAATGCAATCTGTACACTCCAACAAAACTCTAACGAATGCCCGATAATTCAAAAATTAAACAAAGTGTTCCTTTGAAGGGAATACAAAAGTTAGAAATTTCAGACACGAATATGAGATCTTGTAAATGGTCTAGGGATGCGAGATGAGCAAGGAAAAAATCAAAATTCTTACGTAAACTACGAATATTTTGGTGAATTATTGATAATCCTAAATAAGTTTCAGAGTTAGGATGACCAGTACAAAAACAATTCAACGTATCATTATTTAAAGAAGAAGAACTGAAACTACTTGAATTATTGATATGAGGATCAATTAAAGAAATTGTAATGTTATTATTAGTAGCCATAGAAAAACTCATATTTAAGACTTAAGAGATTTGGCTTCGGGAAATTCATGCGCAATCGCCTCAGAGCTGAGCTAACCCGCCTTGATTTATCAGTAGTAGAAAGCATTCAATTTTGTAAAAGATATTATCTCATTATTGCAATTGTTTACGAGTACCTCCATGAGAAAAAAAAAGAATTGAATTAGGATGAAATGTGCAAACAGTATCTACTTATCAGAAAACGAACATAATAAACACAGTAATAGTCAGCTGTGGTAATAGTTTTCATGCAAAAATCTTGTTGTTTCGTCAAAAACTTTATACCTACACAGAAAACATTTCCCTTACTCCAGCACCTCATTTATTCTTACCTGTCTAAGTACAGCTTTTCTTCTCTCCCCCAGAGGTTTATCCGGTTTTTGCAGTGAAGCTCCAATGCCCGAACAGATGTCTGGCTTAACTTTGCCATTTTGCAACGCTTCAAGTTCTTCTTCATTACGAGGAGGCATTGTCTCTTTGTCAATCTGTCGGTTGAATGATTTGAACTGCAGCGATTGTCACTCACTTTTTCGGTTTGTTTTAGTTACTTTTCTTTAAAAAGTCAGTTGTAAGCAATAATTATCGATTTGTTTTAAATCTTGAACTCAATTTGTATCTTTTTGACCACGAATCGGATTTTACACTCAAATACTGCTAGCACGTGAGTTGAACGAATTTTTATGGTCACTTCTTATAAGATAGGGCACTTGGTCTCGAATTAAATATTTCGCATTCAAAAAATATAAATAAAATTTTAAATATTTCACTCTAAATGCAAATCGTTTGTTGCACAACTCATTGACTGATATTCAAGGCCAAATCACCGGAACCGCTGCTGTTCGCTAACTACGCGTTACTGACGACTCGCTAGCAATCTTTGTAACGTTCTGGCGGCGACTAACAACCCGAATGGCACTCTTGAATGGAGTGAAGTTAATTTTATTGATTGGCGAATTCTATAGAATGACATGCAATACGACGTGTCTAAGTGGCTTAGTGCAATTGTTAATAGGCTGCCAGTTGCGTAATAAAATTTTTTTTTTTTATTCTCATCAGAACTCTTTAAAGATTCGGTTTGTTGGCGAGTGACACGAATGGAAGTTCAGCCCGGATATATATCAGTCGGCAGTTCAAATTTGACCAGATGTAGGGATGTACTCTACGATATTACTCCGTGACTGAGCTTACCCACCGATCGTGTTAAACTAAATTAGCATCCACCTCAGAAGCTAGAAAGATACTTTTCAGCACTCAAAGTCATTTGTATCTAAACAGACAAAGTTCCCACACATCCGTCAGTTATTTTCTTTCTTTCCCTTTCATTTTCCTCATTCAACCAACAACGTATGGGAGAATTTTTTTGGCGAAATTTTGATGCCGAAACAGGTTGAATACAAATAGTTGGACTCAAGAGGGGCGCACATCTGCTCGCGATTTGGATGGCAATGTGCCAGGCCAGCAGCCCGCACGGCAGCAATGTGCTTTGCAGAAATCGTTGTTTGTTGTTGCATCGAGTGATGACGATAGGAATTATCACCTTCTAGAAATTGGGGGTTTTCGAAGATTCATTATCATTATCACTGAACTAAATGCGAATGAATTGTGTGGCGGTTATCATTTGTCGCGGGTGGTTTAGTCATTTAACGTTGATGTAAGGCATACTTCCGCGTGTTGTATTAGTTATCAGTGTTAGATTGATTTTGAGTTTAGTATGCAAAGCTAAGGGCTTTCCACTGTCTGATGTGAAGTACTTTTGAAGTGAAATTTTGTATACGTTTGATTTAGTAGCGTTGATAGGGGAGTATGGTAAATGCTTAGATTGCATGTGCCTGTACATATAAGAGAGTAAGAGATGACTTGTTTTAGCAACGTTGATGGAAATACCAAAAGGTGTAAGATAACAAAAGATTCCTGTAACGCTTTAAGCCGTTTATTTTGTTCCTTAAAACATTTCGTTGGAAAGGTTCATTGATAGATGAAAGATGAGGAAAAAGCGCAAAGCTTCTATTACATTGAGAAAGATTTTATACTTTTAATTATCGTGTAAGTTGTTTCCTATGAACTTAAAACTAAAAGAAAAAAGTGTTACGATTTGAACCCGGATTAGGCATTTCTCTTTTTCTGCTTAACAGAAGCAAATAGTCAGCCTAGTTGGCCTTACAAGAAATATTAGCTACAACTACATCCTACTGTTGTAATCACCGAACACTCTTGTCATCGATTTCATTCGAGTTTTGTTTACTAACATCATTAACATCACTATCAAATAATTATAGATTCTAGCCCCTCTAGCCTAAAAAGCTCGTCGTCATCGATCTAATCATAATTCTGGTGGAGTAAGAACCTGATCAGTTAATCAATTTTCATTGTTCTTCGGAATTTCAAAATTCACTGCGCAATTTGGAAACAATAAAGGAATTAACCCTAATGTAGAATCAGAATAACAAAACCAATTCAAGAAGCAAGCAATGTCTTACAAGTGCGAAGTAGTGGGGAATAGGATATCGTACTCCCCTTAGTTTTTCGAATGATTGCTATTAACTTGGATGGATTCACAAAACCGGAGACCCCCTCAACTGCACCAATTATAGGAGCATCAGTCTACTTAACATCGCATACAACATCTTTTCTGTGATATTGTGTGAACGCCTGAAATTGTTCATCAACAGTCCGTATCAGCGCGGTTTTAGGCTAGAAAAGTCCACCATCGATCAAATTTTCACACTTCGACAGATCCTGGAGAAAACACAAGAAGTCCAAATCAATACTCAACATCCCTTTATCGATTTCAAGGCCGCCTATGACAGTGGGCGCCGTGGCGTAAGTGGTTAGTGTGTCGGATCACTACGCATAAGGTTCCAAGTTCGAATCCCAGAAAACACCAAAAAGTTTTTTCACGGTCCCACCTCTCGCGAGCGTCTGACAAACATCCGAGAGTAATGTTGTCTCGAAAAAGCTTCTCAAATCGCCGTTTGGATACGGCACTAAACTGTAGGTCCCTTCCATTCGTGTGAAAAATATAACGCACACAACATGAGTGGTTGCGAGAAGCTAGGCCCTGGCACTTTATATATATATATATATGACAGCATTTATAGAGAAGAGCTTTATAAAGCCATGTCTAGTTTTAACATTCCTGCCAAACTTGTTCGTCTGCGCAGGATGACGATGGAGAACGCTCACTGCTCCATCAAGATCGGTAATGACCTCAGAGACCTTTGAGAGAGACCTTTGATGTCAAAAAAGGTTTTAGACAAGGTGACGCGCTGTCATGTGACTTCTTTGATATTGTACTTGAACGGATTGTGCGGAACTCACAAGCCAACACCGAAGGCACAATCTATCACAAGTCTGCACAACTGCTTGCATGCGCCGACGATATTGACATTATTGAAAGAACTCAGCGGGCTGTCACCGGTGAGTTTGCAAGCATTGAGGCGGAAGCGGCCAAAATGGGCTTAGCGATAAACGAGCGCAAAACCAAGTATATGCTAGGTATGTTAGAATAAGCAAAATGTTCAGTGCTGCAAAGAGTGTCATTTAAAGCACTCTGCTTTTGCACAAACAAGCTGATCGTTAGACTTTGCTTAGATTATCACGGTTTATGGCATTCTGTAAGGCAGTCCAGCAGACAACTACCCCGTAGTAAGTATAGCTCCTATAACTGATATGTAGGTATAGCCAATAAGCTATACAACGTTGTAAGCGCCACTTGTTTCCAATAGCCTTTTTGCAAGAGAAAAGTGCCACAGTACCCTTCACAACGCCTTCTTGAATGTTGGGTTTTCAGCTCAGTATCCTATCCAAAATAAGTCCCAAATATTTTGCTTCGTTAGAGAAAGTTAAGCTTATACCATTTAGGGAGGGACGGTCAGTTAAAGGAATTTTATATTCCCTAGAGAAGAGTACCGCACCGAACTGCCCATCTGGTTAGCTTATTTAAAGCGTTTTGTAGGAGTTCTTTGTTCTGGTAATAGTCACACGCATTTCTTTATTAGATTTTTCTTTAAAGTTTGCCAATCTATTGTTATGAAATAATTCGTCTGGTAGTTATTTTTTCTGCTGAATCATTAACCAATACATCAATAATTCTATCAATAAAGATATCAAATCAATCAATCAACTATTTCATGTGATCACACTCTCATTAGCATTAACGACACACATTTTTTAGCGCCACTATCTATGAAAAGAAAAACATTCACTTTATATTGTACAATATGTTTTCCAAATTTTTTTAGAACGCTATGCATATAGAGATACAGAACAGACAAATGCTGAACAACAGTATTGCAATCGAAATGGTCTTTGAGTTTTGTTAACAACCAAAGTCTGGGGTTAGTCTGGAACTCAAGTTATTTTTTTGCTGAGTGAACTCGATAGGGAAAGAAATAACAAAAAGATAACATATGTACAATGGACATACATATATCAAATATCACTCAATTGTATGTGATTGCTGTTTTTAATCAATAAAACCAGCTAATCAGATACGTTGATGACTCAGTTAATTAAAGTTAGAAGACTAATGCCTAAAACTATACCTGCTATATTACCATACTCTACCTATGTCTGCTTTGCTCAATTTTCTAATAAGAATATTTAAGATTTAAACGTTTTTATTTTATTTAATAATAAAGGCTATATAATATATTATTTTTTAACTTTAACTTGCAAGAGACTGAATTAAGCATTTCTATTCCACATACGAGTGTACCTATACACAGCTACAGTATTACACGAACTAGAACGTACAAATTTGAATCGGTAGCACGTAACCAAAATAGCCAAGATAAGCCTATACACATTCACAAGCGTTCTACAACGGGTGTGTCTAAGCGCAGTGTAACATGTTGATTTGTATAGGGTGGGCCATAAGTTACTATAAGGCTTAAGAACATAATAACTTTTTTTTATGTATATATTTACTTTAATTTTTCGTTCTTTTTAGATACTAGCTATACGAGTACCTGCAGCTATTGGAGTAGAAGCGGCAACCGAGGAGGCGGAGGAGCTCACCAAACAGAAATGGCAGGACAGATGGAGCTCAGAAAGCAGAGGACGATGGACCGCGAGGCTCATCAGCAAAATCGCCGAATGGAAGGAACGGAAACACAGGGAAGTAAATTATTGCGTCACCCAATTTCTTATTGGACACGGTTATTTCAACGCCTACCTCCACAGAATGTGCAAAACAGGGAGCCCGGCTTCTTTGCCCTTGATTTTGGCCCAGTACTATGCATGATGATCATCTTCCCATCTCTTTATTTTGATGTTTACGCTGCTCCGTGCGACTCCAAAATAGGGTTTCGGACCGACTAGTGGGCGACAAGCGCCTCTTCTCGCTAAGCAGTCCGCCCGTTCGTTGCCCTCGAAGCCTTTGTTTCCTGGTATCCAGGCCACAGTGACTGTGTTTTTCGATGCGAGATCTTCGAGTAGGTTTAGACAGTCCCATACAAGTTTTGATCCTACCGTGTACGATTTCAGAGCCATAAGTGCTGGCTGTCTGAGAGGATATAGATACGAGTACCCTCGACTCTTCTACGCAGACATTCTCGCACACAGAGCTCGATCGCATGGACTTCCGCCTGAAATATTGTTGGTGATTTCCCAAGCGCTGCCGCACGTTGGAACCTGGTTCCATAAACCCCGCGCCAGTGCTACCATTTTCCAATTTGGAACCATCTGTGTACCAAGTTTGAGAGTTTGGTAAGACTACAAGTCCTTCATTCCTCCATGTGTGGCGGTCAACTACGGCCACATTGAATTTCCTGGAGAACCGGTATTTCTTGATCATAGTATCTATGGAAGATTTTTCCCCTACCCTCGGAAAAAAAAAATAAAAATAGTATCTGGGATTTTGAGAATAGGGTCATTCTCATAACCTAGAATCTTCAAATGGCCTGTAAAGTTGCCGATTTTAAGGTCCGAAATCTTGGGTAGCCTAAGAGCACTCAGCATAGCTTCTTTGTGTGCTGCAAGGTACAACGGTGTGAGGCTAAGTATTGCTCCCATTGCCGCCGTAGGGCATGTTCTCATTGCTCCTGTGGTACTCAGAGAGGCTAGACGATGTATTTTATTCAACTGTTCCTGAGTGTTGGCCTGTAAGGTTTTTGGCCACCAAGCTAACGATGTAGAGGTGACCATGGGTTTGAAACTGGCGCTGTACGTCATATTATCTTGGGTTTTAGCCCCCAAGTTTTACCATGTAGGTGCTGGCACATAAACATTGCTCTTGTCGCTTTCTCGGTAAGCTTGTTCAGGTGTGAATTACAGGTGAGCGTCTTGTCAAGTATAACACCTAGGTATTTCGCTTCCTTGGATATATTGATTGGGACGTTTTCCAGTCTACTTTCTTTGAGAGTGTGGTTTCTTTTTCTGGAAAAGGGTACAAGTATAGTTTTTCCGCGGTTGATGGTAAGTCCCTTTGGAACCCCACGGCGGATCAGTAGAAATTCGGTGAAGTGGGAGGGCTGTGATCCCTTGTGTTCGGATCATAGCCTCGCTGATAAAAGGAAGAAGAAGAAGAAGAAGATGGTAAGTCCCTTTGTCCTGCACCAATCGGAAGTTAAATTGAAGGCACCTTGCATTAGTTGAGAAATTATGTCCTCAAATTTGCCTCTGACGCTGATGACAATGTCGTCTGCATATCCTTGTACTTTGTAACCCGATTTTTCAAGTAGCTCTAGGAGTTCGTCAATAACTACTTACTTAGGTGGCGCTACAGTTCGGGGTGAACCTGGGCCTCAACGAACAAGCCTCTCCATTTAGCTCGATCTTTAGCTAATTGCCTCCAGTTGCGCACTAAAAGTTGGTCGAAGTCCCCTTGAACTTGTGCGCGCCACCTACGGCGATGATTCCCTCTACTGCGTCGTCCCTCGGGATTCGATTCGAAGACTCTGCGGGCCGGAGCGTTGGTGTCCATTCGCTTTACATGTCCTAGCCATCTCAAACGTCCAATACGCAGTTTTTTGACTAGGTCAATGTCGCTGTACAGCTCGTATAGTTCGTGATTGAATCTTCTCCTCCAAAACCCGTCAACGCAAACGGGACCGAAAATCTTACGAAGAATTTTTCTCTCGAAGCGACCAACGATATCTTCATCCTCTTTTAATAAAGTCCAGATTTCTGCGCCGTAAAGCAGGACTGGGCTGATCAAGGTCTTATATACAGTCTCCTTAGTTGTTCGAGGTGGGCAAAATCGCATCATCACCTCCACGCGGTGCCCGCTGGATAGCTATCTGATAGTGAACTAACGATGAGCGTATGCTGCGTCTGACGATATATATGCAGCTGAACACTCAGGCCTGCATAAGCACATCTGGGTGAACTTCAACGCGCATATGTCTAACCGGACGAGGCATCTCTTGTTGACCTGATCGGCTGAAATATGCGTCTCAGAAGTCTAGCAAGAAGAATTCTCTCGATGGAATCAACGGTGACGTCTACAGACCAGCGGATACCTTACTGGAGCTACTTCAACATATTTGGAGCTGAGGTCTGTAAGGATTTTCAATACTACGTCAGGGTATTGAAAAAGAGATGGTGGCGGATGAACCCTTAATGGGCCAACGGCAGCGCTCATATCCCCGAAGTGGGTTACTGACATCGGTGTATCCGGCCTCTTGTCCTAGGGGTACAAAAAAAAAGGATCTGGCCCTCCAGGTTGGGGGTTGTGCCGTCGGGTTAACTTCCCTACCACGTAAAAAAACCTTCGGTTTTTGTTGCGCAAACAGCCTCGGATACGGATGATTTTACTGTTGACGACCCAAGCAAACATAAAAAGGGCAACGATTTTCGTGTCTGCACATGGAATGTTAGGTCCCTCTACAAACCACGTGCAGCCGAACAACTTGCGGAGGCCCTAGAGTGTCTCAAAGCAGACATTACCGCCATCCAAGAAGTGCGATGGGATGGGCCGGGCAAAAGGAGTATGAAAAACTGCGACATCTACTACGGCGATTGCTACAGACAAAAAGGACAGCGTCTATTCGGGTGCGGATTTGTCATTGGAGGCAGACTTAGGCAAGAAGTCTTGAGTTTCCGGCATGTGAACGAGCGCCTCATGACTATCCGTATCAAGGCTAAATTTGCCAACATTAGCCTAATATGCGTTCACGCCCCTCACGAGGAGAAGGACGACGCGACAAAGGATGACTTCTACCAGCTCTTGGACAAGACGTATGAGCAATGCCCTAGCCACGACGTTAAAATTATCCTAGGCGACTTTAACGCAAAGCTAGGAAGAGAGGAAGTCTTTAGTAGCGTGGTCGGAAAGCACAGCCTGCACGACAACACTTCCGGCAACGGACTCAGGCTAATCGACTTTGCGGCGGGGCGAAACTTTGTTGTAGCTAGTACGCGGTTCCCACGTCTCGATATTCACAAAGGAACATGGCTCTCCTTTGATAGAAAAATCGTCAACCAAATCGATCACATTGCGATCGACGCAAGGCACTCTTCCAGTATTCTGGGTGTCCGGACTTTCCGAGGAGCCAACGTGGACTCGGATCACTTACCTAGTTGTAGCCAAGGTACGGATGCGGATATCCACAACGGAGCGAAATCAACGAAATGCTGTGAGGAAATTTGACGTCGGGCGGCTACAATCGCAAGAGACCGCCAGAACCTTTGCCGATCGTGTTTCTTCTAATCTCAATCTTAGTCCTATGCCGCCAGCAGCAAATGCGGAAGACCAGTGGCAGCGTTGCCAAAAAGCCATCAGAGATGCCGCCTCTGATGTACTGGGTTTCTCTCGCCCACCACAACGAAACCCCTGGTTTGATGAGGAATGCCGGCAAGCACATGCAGCAAAACAAGAGGCGTACAAAGCGGCGCTGCATAGAAGGACTAGAGCTGCTTACGAGCTCTACGTGCGCAGGAGAAAAGAGGAACATCGACTTCTCAGAAAGAAGAAAAAAGAGCATGAGAAGCGCTCGATCGGGGAGATTGAGAGACTTTATTGCAGGAATAATGTTCGAAAATTTTACCAAAGGGTAAAAAGAACATGCCAGGGTTTCAAAGCCAGAACAGAAGCCTGCAGGGACGAAAATGGCAACATAGTAGTAGAATCGCAGTCGGTGCTGAGGATATGGAAGGAACACTTCTGCAGACTGTTAAACGGCGATGATGATCAATATTCCGCTGTCAGGCAGAATGAGCCATTCAACAGTGACGATGGCAGTCAAAATTCCCGTCAACCCGATCATAATGAAGTGAGGATAGCGATATCTAAACTCAAATCCAACAAAGCTGCTGGAGCCGACGGCCTTGCAGCTGAACTTTTCAAGGCAGGAGGAGATGAGTTGGTAAGGAGCATGCACCAGCTCATCTGTAAAATCTGGTCGGACGAAAGTATGCCCGATGAATGGAACCTCAGCATCGTTTGCCCGATCCTGAAGAAAGGAGACCCTCTGAACTGCGCCGACTACAGAGGTATAAGTCTCCTAAATATCGCATATAAGATCCTGTCTGCCGTACTATATGAACGCCTAAAACCGATCGTCAACAACCTGATAGGTCCTTATCAGTGCGGTTTCAGGCCTGGAAAGTCCACCATTGACCAAATATTCACACTACGGCAGATCTTGGAAAAAACCCATGAATATAAAATCGATACGCACCACCTTTTCATCGATTTCAAAGTTGCCTATGATAGCGTGTATAGAGACGAGTTATACAGAGCCATGTCTAGTCTTGGCATCCCTGCCAAGCTCGTCCGTTTGTGCAGAATGACGATGGAGAACTCTCGCTGCTCCATCAAAGTCGGTAAGAACATCACCGAACCGTTCGATGTCAGGAAAGGTCTTAGACAAGGCGACGCGCTATCATGCGATCTCTTTAACATAATACTTGAGAGAATTGTACGAAACTCACAAGCCAACCCCGGAGGTACAATCTTCCTCAAGTCTGTACAACAACTCGCTTATGCCGATGACATTGACATAATCGGAAGAACTCAGCGGGCCGTCAATGGGGCATTTACGAGTATTGAGATCGAGGCAGCAAAGATGGGTCTAGCGGTCAGTGAAAGCAAAACAAGATATATGCTGTCTACAAAAAAGGACACCCAACATCGGCGTCTTGGGCAGAACGCCACAATAGACAGATACAATTTTGATGTAGTTAAGGATTTTGTCTACCTAGGCTCTATGGTCAGCTCCGCAAATGACATGAGTGGAGAGATCACACGGAGAATTACTCTTGCCAATCGTTGTTTCTATGGGCTAAAACGGCAATTGAGTAGCAAAGCCCTATCTCGAACTACTAAGGTAACTCTTTATAAGACATTAATCATCCCAGTCCTGCTGTATGGCGCAGAGGCATGGGCTTTGACAAAACCGGATGAGGATGCCCTTGGTTATTTCGAGAGAAAAGTTCTTCGAGTGATCTTTGGACCCGCACAGACGGTGCGTGGAGGAGAAGTTACAATGCCGAACTATACGGCCTGTACAAGCACATCGACTTAGCCAGAAGAGTTCACATACAGCGAATAAGATGGCTGGGTTATTTAGAGCGGATGGAACCCAACCTTCCCGCTAAGAAAGTCTTCGAATCCACCCCGGACGGACGGCGCAGTGGAGGACGGCCTCGCGGTAGGTGGCGCAAACAAGTGGAGGGGGACCTCAACCAACTTGGCGTGCGCAACTGGAGGCAGCTGGCTCGTAACCGTGCTGGCTGGAGAGGTCTGTTGGTTGAGGCCCAGGTCCACCCCGGACTGTAGCGCCATCTAAGTAAGTAAGTAGTTGTTCGAGATAGGGCTTCACTGTTGAATTGCCTTATAAACCCAAAAAAACAGCGATTGGCGAGAGTTATTCTTCGCTTGATTTCTGCGCTGATGTTGTTTTCAGAGTTTATAGCAGAGCCAAGGTAGACAAAGTCCCTTACTACCGCTGCCCACTGTGACGTTTTGTCCAATAACCCATTTTGGCCGCTTCCGCCTCAATGTTTGCAAACGCACCGGTGAAAGCCCGCTGAGTTCTTCCGATGATGTCTATATCGTCGGCGTATGCAAGCAGTTGTACAGACTTGTAATAGATTGTTCCTCCGGTGTTGGCTTGTGAGTTCCGCACAATCCGTTCAAGTACAATGTTAAAGAAATCACATGACAGCGCGTCACCTTGTCTAAAACCTTCATTCAGAAGCTGAGTTCAAATCAAAATATCTCTTGCAAATCAAAATGTTCATGATCTCAAATCTGCAATCAAAGGATGTAATCATTTTTTTTTTCTGTTATTCTCCTTTCGATGTCTCTTCTTCGTCTCTCTGGACAGCAGACCCGACTTGCTGACAGAATGGACGGCAGATTCTTCATGTTTTCTTGTTCTTCGGTTTCTTTTACTGTTATACCTGTTTGACGGGTTATGTGTTGTGTGTGATTGCGTGTGCTATGGTGGGGATTCCCCTGGCGAAGTTATAATTGAGCTAACACGTTTTCAATATTTACAAAACATTTAAAAAAAAAGGGTTCTTCTATGGGCTTATAAAAAAAATCCTCAATGAGGAAGTAACCCCCAGTTTTTTTTTTATAAATCCTTACTTTGTGCTATATATATGAAAGGCGATTATAATCTAGCGGAAAATTACAGGGATATCTCCGTCCTCAGTGTCCTTAAAAAAAATATTTACCAGTATCCTCTATCACATTATGGTAAACTGGGTGAAAGAAAATGATATCCTTCGCATTTTTCAAACCCCTTTTCGCTCAAGAATGTTGACAGTAGATCAAATATATTCCTTCACAAGTATAGCTAAAAGGTACATATATCGATAAAAATAAAAAGTTATTGGCCTTTTTCGTTGATTTCAAGACTGACTTCGACACGATCAACAGAAATGCCTTGCTGTACAAACTGTCAACGCTCAGCGTCTCCACAAAATTAACAGTATATAAACAACTTATCTCTAACACTACCGCAGCTGTATATCAAGTTTTTTTTTAGTGTTGAGTCGGGTTTGCCTGAAGGTTGGGTCCTAAGTCCAATTCTATTTGCTCTTTTTGTTGATAATAGATCTGTTCGGGTACTTTCTGTTAGTTAAATTTCAGCGAGTGGGCGTAAAATTCTCTCAGAGAGAGGTAAAATTACGGAGAAGAAAACGAACGCGTTGAACTGCAAAAGTTTCCCACTTTTTAAACGTCAAACCCAATTGTACGCGAAAGAAAAAAAAAGACGGAAGAAGCCAACAAAAAATGGCATATGCAGCGATTTGATAGATTACACAAATGTGCTCAAAGAAATTTCTTGGGCTAAAATTCGTAATACGGGGAAATTTCTTACTCTCTCGAGAGCGCTGTATTCTGTGAAAAACTATGAAAATTCTTCATACTTAAACAGGTTTTCGTAAAAATATGGAACTTTTCGCAAAAATGTTGCTTTTTTGGGATGGTGCGCGAACAAACCTGATGTGTCTAATAACTTGCTCGGTGGTGCAGTGTTCGGTGAAGTTTCGATTAAGGTACTGATTTATACTGATGACCTCGTCATACTGGCTGACAATCCTGGTACACTTCAACTGCAAATTTATAGACTAAAACACGACTGTAACACGTGGAGCCTACAAATCAATACTGGTAAGTCTAAGATTGCGATTTTTGAAACTACTTATCGTAGGGGGACTCTTCAATCGAACTGGTCTTTGGGTCGAGACTCTAAAGTATAGAAGTTGTCAAGCACTTTTATTATCTTGGGTGTCTCATCTCTTACAACCTCGATTTGAAACTGCCTTTGCTATGCTAACCAAGTTTATGCTTATCAGTACTTTGAGTACTTTTAAAAAGTTCAACGCTTCTTCGAACGTATCTTTATCTTAATTTAATCTTGGTCGAAGTTTTTCTAGCAGTAAACCAAACAACAGTACTGACATACGAAAGTATTGCCAAGAGATATACACCAAATCTTCGTTTTTTCGATCGTAGAATAAATTTGTAAATCTGAATATGGCTTTTAATAAAATACTACAACGAACCACACGAGAAAAAGGACTTTTTACAAATAATCGCTCAAGCGACGACGCTTAATAAAAGGCCACTCATCGCTCAGTGCGTGGCCTTATCCTAAGAAAAAACTTATTTATTTCGCAAATTACTTAATTCATAAATGCTCTTAGATGAAATTTATTTTAGAAAGAAAGCTAGGAACTACGAATATGTTCATCACAAAGTTAATCTTTCTTCTTTGGATAGTGCTACAGTCCGAGGTGATCCTGGGCCCCTACAGCCGGCTCAGTCATCAGCCAGACGCTTAGAGTTTCACGCGACAAATGAATTGAATCTCTTTGCCAAAATGTCTCTTATCGAGTATTTGAAGGACTGCATTATTCACGAGAAGTTTCTGATTTCATCCTCGATTGTAACAATCCCAAAATTTCAGTAGAAATCGTCTCGTGGTTTTTAATGTACCATGGTGCGGTGCTTTGGCGATTGCTCTTAGCACTTTGTTTCTACTTTTATGTGTTTGGCATGCTGTTTACAGCCCCGTGTAGCATTATAACTGACAGAAAAATCAAAGCACACCTATATACCTAGTTGTCAAGTTTTGAACGGAGAGAATCAAAAAAAACTTTTAGTACCTACATTTATCATTCACTCTGAATTAAAATTAAAAAAAATAAGCATCCGATATTACCGCCGTCTACAGTGGTCATATGCATAGTGAAGCCTAGAAATGATTAAAAGAAACATGACTGCCTTTTTCATAACCTTGGCAATTCATAATGAAAAAGAATCGTTTAAAATTTTCCACAAGAGTGCATGCTTACTCATAGTGAGAACGAACCATATCAATCATTCATGAAGCATCACGGCATAATGACTCAAAAAATTAGAACCAATTTTGTTGACCCATCTCCTCCTCTGCCTTCCTCACAGATGCACAATCGCAAAAAAGTTCAAAAGTTTAACAATCATATTTCGCACAAAACTAAAGATACCATTAACCCCGACCACCACACGTCTAGTTCGTCAATTCAAAGTCGATTCTCATGTACAAATCAAACATTGTATCACAATGATCGGCAATCGTGTGCGAGCATCTCTCTAAATTGCACGAAATCAAGATACTATCTGTTCAAGCTCACCATCAAACACTACTCAATGAAAAATGTCGACCGATCGCACAATTAAAATTAATCGACATCGATTCATTGTGCCAATTGGCTTGCGTCACAACACCACTGATTGCCAGCGCGCGCCACCGGCAAACGCGATCACGATCGCAAAAGCAAATTTATTTGCTCTTCAACAAAACAAAAAAAAAAAAAATTCAAACAAAATGTGAAGTATCTATGTATGTAGAACCGCGATCGCACTACGTCATGTAGTTTAACAAAAGATCAAGAGATCAACATTGATCGTTCTGATCATTCACACGATCGTTTATTTATTCACGTAGGGGCAACTATTCCACATCGATCTTCACTCAGATTAACTCTTTCCGAATATCTCGACGTAAACATAGGGAAACGACTTCAATTTACAGCGGGCGGTAACAGCACTTAGAATATTTACCAAACTTTTATGGCGCTTCTTTATATGTTTCCTTATAATCGAGGGCATAACTCAATCGCCGCACCGCCTTAAAAAAAATATTTCATTACCGCTAGAGGCATTCAGTGCTTGGAGCAAGAAATTAAATTCCGCAAATTTTTAATTTTTATTTTTGGAGCTATACGGTCTATAGTCTTTCAAAGCAAGGGATACTTTTGCAAGTAAAAACATCTATATCAAGTCGGCCTCTTTGTGTCGCCCTCCCGTGCGGAAGTACTCTTCAATCTCCAACAAAGTCTTGCCCCTAGTCTCCGGAACCAAGATATACGCGTACAGAATCGCAAGCAGCGAAGAGATGCCATAGAGCGCGAAGAGATTGGACGATCCCATACTATGCACCATCGACGGGTACGATTTGATTGCAATGAAGGACAGAAATAGGGCAAAGCTGCCGGTGATGCCGGCACATGCGCCACGAACTCTCTGAGGGTAAACTTCGGCGATCATGAAGAATGGCAGGGTGTGTAGCCCCATCGTGCTGGCAGCAATATTGAGTACTATGGCCATCACTGGAAGGTAGGGTATACGAAGCCAAGTAAACCAACCGTAACCGGCTAATAGAAACATGGTTATGGCCATGATCGAAGCTGAAACCATAAGAGTTAGCCGGCGTCCCCATATTTCTAAAAGCAAGATCAATATAAAAATGGTGACAACTCTCGCTAAGCCTATGATGACTGCACAGAGTAAAGGATCTATGTGGACACCAGCTTGAGTGGCTATTTCAACGGCATATGCGATGAAGACAAAGATTCCTGAGCACTGCTGACATAGGAAAAGGCCGCACATTATGAGCAGAGGCTTGTAGACTTCTGGGAGGCGTATGACTTCGTGAAATGGTGGCATCTTTTCAACCGTTCTATTGTGAACTGATTTGCGAAGCACGGCGAACTCAGCCTCTACTTCCTCATGGGTTTCACCTGGAAGTTAATTTAACTAAGGGGAGTCCCTTAAAGCTGGTTAAAGCCTACTTACCAGGATCGAGACCCCTAAAGTATGTCAGAGATTCCTTAGCTTCAACTTCACGACCCACCGACAGCAGCCAGCTGGGCGTCTCTAGAACTGGAATCAACGCGACCAAACTGACGATCTGGAAGCATATCAATATGCATGCTATTTGATGATAGTCTTCCTGCAAGTCAAGAGTAATTTGGTTTTCTTTTCATGACGACCTGCTCACCCTTATAAAATATCCCAGTGTGTAGATGAATAATATTCCAAAAGTCGCGGCGATTGCAGTGCCCATGGCTAACCTTCCTCGGATCTTGGGCACGCTTATCTCTGCGCCATAAACTGCTGTTGGTGCACTACCTAGACCAAGGGAGATGCCAGTGATACATCTGGATACCATCAGTTGAATGAAAACCGCCTGAGTATCGTCTTGCAATGCTAGTGCCATCAAAACCCAGGCTACCATGGCTACACAGTTTATAACGATAACTGTTTTTTTGCGTCCAATTTTATCCAACACAAGGACATTCGCTAGGGCTCCCAGTGGACAGATCATAAAATTGACACACGCTGTGTGGAAAAGAAATTTATTTTCATTTACAGGCAGGTCTGCAAAAACCTCACCAAACCAAGATGCTTGCGAATCATTTAAATGAATTCGTTCAGCGGGATCAGTGAGTTGACGAAGTGTGACAGCTGGCAACGCGAAACCTATTCCTAGTGAAAAAATTCCAATGTTCACCAAGATAGCCATTAATTCCTGAAATTGGTAAAATGCTGACTTATTAAGATTCCAGACGCCTACCGCATTACTTACTTGCCTGCGAACAGCCTTTGTTTGCTCTCCAATTGGTATCGATTGGTAGGGTTTGTTCATTTCGGAAACAAGTCTAGGCCAATGGTCACCATATCGAAAGCTTTGCAGCTCTCCAGTTTAGTAATTTGACATTTTTGTCATTTTCTTATTCTAATTCTAAACTTCAAAATCTATCTGAATATGGATAGAAGTAAGGTAGATGTCGTCAATGATAAGTACTTTCGTACTGTGGATGTACACTAATGCGTCAATAGACAGTCGTACGTGCCATAAAACAGGACCTACTATTGTTCCTAGCCATAATGCAATGTGGCGTGGTAGTTTTTTGATCTTGTATACCTCTTGTAGCATAAGTGCATATTACTGTTCGTCATTGCTCTCAATTAGCTTCCCAAGCTCCCTTCCCTTTTCTCCAAGTCAGTATGCAAAATTTGCAACACAGTGAGCGAAAGACATCGGAGGCCATGCATCTCAAAACATCTACCAAGTTTGCCAATTCTTGTGATCTATTGGAATTTTCAGGCCGATGTGCAATGTATCTGAACTTGCATCTTTACTTAACGAAGATTAAGATAATATCTATCACTTCTTCTTCTTCTTCCTTTCTTTCAGCGAGGTTATGATCCACTTCACCGCATTCCTACTGATCCGCCTGTGGGGTTCGCCTATTTGACTTCAGAAAATATCGGTAGTCCTGCTGATTTTGAATCACTCGGTTACTGAGGCCAATAAAATGCCGATGTCGTCGAATTTGTCTGATCCAGGCGTTTATAGGCCTGCCTTTCCTACATCGCGATGCCTCTGGAACGTACATTGATATTGCCTTTTTATCTCCGTATTTTAAAAGACTCCTTACATCCGAATCAGATAATTCAAATTTTCAATATGCATTGCCCAATGTTTATATTGCCGAATTGGATGAACCGATATCACTTTTAGAGCTGCAATCTGCCCTTAAAAGCATGAAAAATAATAAGGCTCCAGGAATTGATGGGATTCCTGTGAAATTTTTCAAGAACTCGACTCTAGCCTTTCAAGAAGCTCTCCTAGTTTTATACAATAAAATTCTTGCCGAAGAGATAGTTCTAGACTTGTTCCTAAAATATCTAATCTTTGCCATTTTCAAGAAAGGTGACATCAATGATCCGGGTAAGTATAGGGGTATATCTATACTCAGTAGCCTTCGCAAAGTATTTACTCAGATCTTATATAAGAGATTTACCAGCTGGGTCGAAGCTAATCACCACCTCAGCATTTATTAAGCAGGTTTTCGTGCTGGTCTATCAACAGTTGACCAAATATTTGCATTGGAGAGCATTGCCAGGAGATATATCAGCAAGAAAAAAAAGCTTTATGCCTTTTTTGTCGATTTCAAGACAGCATTCGACACCGTCAATAGAAACTCGCTTATATATAAACTGTCGGGTATATAAAAAGCTAATTACGAATACGTTAGCTGCAGTGTCAAGTGGAAATGTTGTGTCCTCTTTTTTTTAAGACTAATACAGGCGTTCCTCAAGGATGCGTTCTCAGTCCTATATTGTTCGCACTTCTTATTGATGATGTGTCTGATTATTTACCTGGTGGGGTCACTTTCGGAGGTGTAGGTGTTAAAGTTCTGCTTTACGCAGACGATCTCGTAGTTCTAGCCGAGAGTTCGCCTATTTTGCAGCTACAGATTAGTAAGTTAAAGTGCTACTGTGATACCTCGCGATATCGGATATTGATCCCATCGCAAGTAATTCCGCAGCTTTAAGTACAGCTAGAACCTCTGCTTGGAACACACTGCATGTGTCCGGAAGTCTCAGGGCCACCTGTAGGTTCGTATCTCTCGAGTAAATACCTGACCCCGTGCCCTCACTGGTCTTAGAACCATCTGTGTATATTGCAATCTCGTTATGGACAGAGACTGTCTTCCTTTGCCAGTCCTCTCTAATAGGATACAGTACTTCGTATGGTGTGTCGAGGTCTAAGGTGCCAAGTATATCGTCCGATTCGTCAGGGATTCCGGGAAAAGATTCCTTGAGAATGGAGCTGTGTCCTATGTTATTAGTCCTGAAGAGATCAACGTTAGTGAGCCGAAGCGCACTGTTGCCCGCTTGAAATTTAATTTGTGTGTCTAATGGTAAGAGATACAAGAAGATCTCGAGTGCAGCCGTAGGTGTTGTGCGTAGAGGACCTGTGATGGCAATGCAGCTGTTCTTTGTACCATGGCCAACATATCCCGTGTGTTTTTCGTATTCGTTGCCTTCCACCACACAAGAGCCCCATACGTAAGGATGGGTCTGACTACCATGATGTATAGCCAGTGCATCATCGTGGGCTTCAGGCCCCATTTGGTCCCCGCGGTCCGCTTACAGATGAAGAGAGCATTATATGCTTTGCGGACTCGTTCCTGTATGTTAAGTTTCCAATTTAGTTTCCTATCCAGCATTATACCAAGACATCTAGCGCGATCCGAAAGGGAAAGCTCCACCCCTGCTAGCTAAGGCAGTTTGAGGGGTGGTATCTTGCATTTTCTACTGAAGAGTACCAATTCAGTTTTATCCGGGTTGACGTGTAGTCCACACCCTCTAGCCCATTTTTCGACACTATTAAGAGCTGATTCCATCATTTCACTTAATGTATCAAGGAACTTACCCTGAACTAAAATCACCACGACATCCGCGTAAGCAGTGACACTTATGCCTGTATTGCTTAAATCTTTAAGTATCCCATCGATGACTAGAACCCAGAGATAACGCCTCCCTGGGGAGTCCCCCTGGTAACGGATTTTCTTATTGAACTGTTTCCGATAGTGGAGTTAATGTTTCTAGTGCCGAACATATTAAGAGCCAATTGGTAATGCTATGCTCGACATTCATAGATTCCAGGGCCTGTTTGATGGCCCTACCTTCTACAATATTGAAAGCAGCTTCTATGTCTAGGAAGGCTGCTAGTGCAAATTCCTTATAGTGAAGGCTGGCTTCTATCTTCCCTACTACGTCGTGTAAAGCTGTTTCCACCGATTTCCCCTTCAAATATGCATGTTGAGCTTTGCATAGAATGCCGTTGCAAAACTTACTTCTGATGTGAATATCAAGAAGCCTTTCAAGTGTCTTGAGCAGGAATGACGAGAGACTTATGGGTCTGTAGTCTTTCGCTGAAGTGTGGCTTGGTTTACCTGCCTTAGGTATGAATATAACCCGCACTTCCCTCCATGCCACTGGTACGTAGCATGACCTTAAACAATGTTTAAAAATTTCCCTACTGCCAAATCTAAAATCATGGTCTTTGAATCATCTTCGCGCAGGAGGGTGTCACGGGAAAAGTGGTATTTAGGGAATGAGCCTATTGAAGTAGTCAAACAATTTAAATATCTAGGATTCCTTATCACCCACAATCTAGACTTGCGTCCTCACGTAAAAGAGAAAACGTTAGCAGCTAAAATGGCTATCAATATTATGTGGAGGAGGTTTTTTTGTAACCAGCGCGTAGATATAACTTCCAAATTCAGAGTATTTGATGCTACCATTAACTCTTTGCTACGGTAACCAGGCCTTCGGATACCAACATTTTGAAGAGTTTGAATACGTTCAACGCACTTTTTTCAAACGCATCTTTAAGCTTCCCGTGACAACGCCCACCTACGCAATACATGTTGAATCTGGGCTCCCACAAATCTATTTAAAAAATCTGAAGGCAAGTGCAGGTTGTATGATCAAGGTTATGCACAGGAATGATAACAATCTCCAAAAAAGGCTTATGCAATTTGCGGTTCAATGCCGCTCAACACCCTTTAAAGAATGGAATTGACCAAGCTTTGAAAGCTTTCTTCTCATTTATCACCTTCTTAGCTTCATTAGTCCACCACCATGTTTCTTTGGCGTGTTGATGGTGGCCTTGGTGGCGACAAGTTGTGGTTTCGCAACTCTGGCGGCACGGATGTCGACGGTAATGGCGGCTCTGGTATCGGTGATGCCGGTGACGGCGATGACGGCGGCGGTATGGCATCTGGTGGATGCGACCAGTTGGAGTTTCGCAACTCTAGCGGCACTGATGTTATCGTTGGTGGGGGCTCTTGTACTGACGGTGGCGTTGACGACTGTGACAATTTCCGTACGGGAGGGAGTCGGTGCAGGTGTTTCATTGGTCGCGTTGATAGGACGCACTCTGGCAGCGGGATCGACGGTGATGAAGAAAGTTTCATTGTGTTGACAGCTACACGCTGCTGTTTCGGAGGCTCCCCCGGGTATACACCTCGGCTATCTATCGCGCAGAGCAGTCTTGTTGTCTTGTTGTGCTCTCGGGGTATGGTGACATGGGCAGTCCTTCGTCATTCTTCCATCCTCTCCACAATGGGAACAGAAAAGACGAAACGGTTGGCGGCATTCTCGTTGCCGGTGCCCATGCTCTTTGCACTTCCAGCAGTGCGTGTTACGGTCGTAGATGGTCCGGGTGGGTAGCGACTTGATGGTTACTAGTCTCGGAGGATGGTTGGGAACGGCTGGCGGTCTACCGACTCTTTCGTCGCTCCTAACGTACTCATATTCCTATGCGAGATCCATCAGCTCCTCCAAATTCCTAAAATCTCGACGCTTAATGTACAGTCAGCACTCGGGCCGGAGACTGTCGTATATTCGGTCCACGTTCTCCGTGACCTTCATTCGGGAGTGTTGCTGGAGGAGATATTGATAGGCGTTGATATACTCCTTGGCCTTTTCTCGTGGGCATTGTCTCTTCCTCATTATCTCGTCTTCTAGCTTGTGGACAAATCGGGTCGGCAGGAAGCGTCATAGGAAAGCTTGGCGGAAGTGTTCCCATGAACTCCAAGCATCCCGATTAATTCGGAGCCACTCCAACGCGGTCCCTCGGAATTTTTCTGGTAGGGCGCGTGGTATGTGGCCCAGACGGATGTCATAGCATCCAGTCAGCTCTTCCATGCGCTCAAGGAATTCTAGCGCGGAGCCGTTGCCTTCGAATCGGAGTCCCCACTTGCGGACCGTGTTCATGATCTCGGCTTCGTAGCTGAGCACCGGTCGGCTAAGTGTCTTCGACGGGGATAGCCCCTGGCTGGTGGTGGCCGCATTTGCCACTGGAGTGGTTTCTGCGGAGCCGCTCGGCAGCGGAGTGACTGTAGCAAAGTCTGTTAAGCCATACTTTCGGGGAGGTTGTTCGTTTGACCCAGTCGGTGCGATCTTGGGTACATGTACTTGGGTCTCCTCGTACTGTGGGCTAGAGTCTGGCTTGTCCTTGGTCATGCTGTTACCCAAGTATTCTCGGTTTTCCACCAGCGCTTCCCATTCTTGGCACAAGTTCTGGGTAGACTTCCGTGTCCGTGCCTCCTTCAAGTAGCGGCTTAGTCGTTTGCGGAGTTCGGCTAAGGTCCCGGTGGTGTCCAGCTGCCATTCGCTCATGGCAGCAGTTATTTCGGCCTTGCTCAGTAAGTAGATCCAGCCAATGCTCATCCCGGCATTCTGGTCGGCTACGGCGGGTCGCAGAGCGTCCATGTTGTCCCTGTGGTCGGACATCTTGCTGGTTCGGTTGTTGTTGTTTCGGTGATGTACCTCTTACAGAGGTCCCTGCTCGGCCGCCAATTGTGAGGGTGTTTATGGTTGTTCGGGATATTCACAGTGGGGTCGGTAGGTAGAACGACGGTCAGTGAGTTTCTGGTGCAGAACTCGGGTAATTGTATGGATGTGCAGTGTTCGCGCGTCCAACGCCGGGATGATGATCGCTGGGACGGTGCAGATGAGGGGCGAAGTGTAACGCTTCGCTACAATAAAAATCGGCAACTTCATATGTAACGACCTAATACATTTATATTAGGGATATTACGGAGCTTCGGTTCCGAATCCGATATGTCGGAACATCCGGTTTAAATTGCACCTCTGAGTCCGGCTCCGGTTCCGATATAATCACAACGGAGATTTTTCGGAGCACCCTCGGTGACGACCGACGAACATGAACGACAAAGAGTGACCGACTTGCGACATGTTACGATACGACTGTCTACCACTAGTTCTCAGTCTCGAACGTTTCAAAGCACGTCAGTCAGTTTCCATTCTTGTCTAGCCAATATTCACATGAACAGTGATGAAGAGGTAGATAGTTCCGAGACTGATTCTGCTGTGGGTAACAAACTTATCACTTGGAGAGCACTTTTAAATGAATATAATAGAGAAAAGCGTCTCAAGTGGACGGAAGATCCTTTGGTGTGGTGGAAAGTAAATACAAAGTTACAGGTTTTGAAGCCAATCGTGCGAGAATTTTTGTCGACTCCACCAGGGTCCGTTCCGAACGAACAACTATTCATGGAGCTGGTTTGATTTATAACCTACTACGGAACAGATTGGATGCCGACAAAGCAGCTAAGTTGCTATTTATAAAATACCTATAATTTACCCATTTTAAAATTTTACTATTAGTTTGTTATTTTGTCTATACAAACAATATTATTATTAAGTGACAATACAATCTTGTATCTTTTATCTTATTTTTCTAATAAGAATTGATTTATCCAAATTTTATATTTTAATAATTTGAGTCTGCCACCTCCGCCTCCGACTCCGATTCAACCCCGACGCCGCGGAGGTCGGTATGAGGATTACGACTCCGACTCCTCCTCCGATAAAACCATCTCAAAAAAAAAAAATAAAATAAAAATACTTGGCGCAACAGCTCTAAAAAGTGCCAGGGCCGAGCTTCTCGCAACCACTCATGTTGTGTGCGTTATATTTTTCACACAAATGGAAGGGACCTACTGTTTTAATGCTGAATCCGAACGGCGATTTGAGAAGCTTTTTCGTGACAACAATACTCTCGGATGTTTGTCAGACGCTCGCGAGAGATGGGACCGTGAAAAAACTTTTTTTGGTATTTTGTGGGATTCGAACTTGGAACCTCATGCGTAGTGATCCGACACACTAACCACTTACGCCGCGGCGCCCACCCATCTCCATAACATCCCTAATTTATACACACACATAGCTTCAAAAAATGTTTTGTTTGGACTACCACCCCTAGCAGGTTAAACTTTAGTTACATGAGAATAACACAACTAAGTCCCCGGCTTTCTCATATCGTTGTTTCGCAGCGTTTAGGGAATCTGTCCTCTGTCAACTGTTCCTCAAAACTCATTAAAGGAAAAACATTGCAGTTGTAAATGAAGTCGTAGCTCTATTAAGTGTGTTTCACAATGGGACCATACTGTTAAACTGCATAAAACAGTATAGAGGTATGTATACTCAACCAGTTTCCAGTAAAATTTGTTCAAGTAAGTTTCCATGGATTTTTTAGACGCTGCTGCGATTAATAATTTGTTAATGCCTTCCAAACTTCTGTGAGGGATCTTGTCAGTCCATGTTCTCCAATCTTGACCGCAAACAGTAATCCACTGGATTCAACCAAGAGTATTGACCCTGAGCCACACATGCGTGGTTTTTGGCTTTAACCTTTGGCCTTCTTGTTAAACCCTTGCAACCGTTTACACACCTTTTTCGCAGAAGTGGAAGGATGTGACACCTTGGTGAACGATTCCTCACCAAACCATTAAGGAAGGGGGATGATGGCAATGTTGCAGCTTTGGAACAACTTTGTTCGCTTCCTTTAATGGCGTAGCATACATTTTGTCATTTTGCTTGTTAAAAAATGTCTCATCCGTAAACAGAATGTTTTCAGTGCCATTTTTCGCGTGCCGCTTGCATCTTTCAAGCCTAATTTTCTTCAGTTGAACAGTTAAAAGATATCCCATCGACTGACGACAAGATGATATATGTATCTTGTTCCCTAGAAGTTATTTTCTATTTTTTAATAAGTTTTCTGCGAATTCGTTTACGCACTGCTTTTACTACCGCATTCGCACGGACGTTGCGTGGGCGACCACATCTTGACCTATCATCTACTTCGGACGATTTACCGAAGCGACCAATAGCCCGATAAACGAACATTTTCGATATCCCGAGTAGTTTTTAAAATTCAAAAATCTGGCCAGCACTCGTTCCACTTGGTCATATGGTTGGAAAAATTATTCGCTCTGTTCATGATGATTTGCCTATGACACCGACTAACGGAAAAAAAATACTGTGAATCAGAAGCAAAGTAAAAACAAAGAACAAAAATCTCCCCATTTATCTGGACGCCACCCTCGGAGTTTCTCTGAAGCATAAACCACTACGCCAAATCTTTCTCTCTCTCTCTCTCTCTCTATCTATCCTTTCTAACGCCCGCACTGTATGGAAACATGTTTAGGATATTCATAACCCTTTGAGTGCGCGCAAATTAAATTATTTAAAAAAAAAACAAAAATGTAACGCTATTATCGCGATCCGATTTTCTTTAACGCCCCACTCCATGTTAAAAAATCGGAAGCTGAAACCAAACTGGCTTCTATAGGTATTGTTTACCAAACAATGCATGAGATCTGAAAAAATAATTAAGGGTTCCTTGCGGAAGTTTTAAACGATGAGGACTGAAAATTGTGTAACAGAACTTATGACAGGACTAGGTATATTCTTGAATATTAGCATAATTGGGGATATAACACACACTACATACAAATGCGAAAAAAAGAAAGCTCTTCGATATTCACCCAGATACTCTCTCAGAATTGTTTTGCAAAAATGTGAGGAAACGACCTACTGTGACAGTGGGTGGTGCTAGTTCCGCCGCCTCTTCGTAGATTACTTCAAATATTTACCAAACATCTTTGCATTTGCTTATTTTCTTAATAATTGAGATAATAATACAATCAGAGGCACCCCATGACGCCATGAGCAGCAGCTCAAATGAAAAAAAAAGAAGATTTTCATATTTTTTACTTTCAGTTCTATTTTTGGCTTAAGTCGTTTTTAGCTCTACGATTCTATCACAGTCTTATGGTGTCTTCGAGTTTAAGTACAACCGCACCTATACTTTTTGATTCACAAACACTTCCTTCATCTCGACCTCCATTTCGCGTTGCCGAACACCTCGCTTTCCGGTACGGAAATATTCCTCAATCTCTAGCAAGGTCTTGCCCTTGGTCTCTGGAAGGAAAAAGAAGACGAACGCAATCGACAGCAGCGACATGACGCCAAAGAACGCGAAGGCATTCGAGTTACCCATCTCATCCACCATCGATGGGTATGCCTTGAGTACAAAGAACGACATCAGGAGGCCAAAACAGCCTGTGATGCCGGCACATGCACCACGCACCTTCTGTGGGAAGACTTCGGAAATCATGAAGAATGGCAGGGTGTAGAGACCCAGCGTGCTAGCAATAATGTAGATTACTATTGCCGCCGCTGGAAGGTAGGGTATATTTAACCAAGTGAACCATCCCGAGCCGGCTAGCAGGAACATGCATATAGCCATGCCTATGGCTGAGATCATACCAGCTAGTCGACGTCCCCATTTTTCCAAGAGCCAGCCCATCAAACAAGTTGTGACAACTCTTGCTACACCTATGAAGACGGCGCAGAGAATAGGGTCTATATTGACACCGGCTTCGATGGCAATTTGCACAGCATACACCACGACGACAAAGATTCCTGAGAACTGTTGGCAGCAGAATAGACCGATCATAATGAGGAGAGGTTTGTAGACCTCTGGAAGACGTAGCGATTTCGTGAATGGTGGTTTCTTCTCACCGGCTACCCGTTGAATTGACTTCTGGAGGAGAGCGAATTCAGTCTCTACTTCCTCGTGAGTTTGACCTGAAAATTAAATGAATTATAAGTAAAGGCTAAGGAGGGCTGTTCACAGCCTCTTACCAGCCTTAAGACCTCTGAAATAAGTTAAAGATTGTTTAGCTTCTATTGCTCGCCCCTTTGACAGCAACCAACTAGGAGACTCGGGCATTGGACTCAAGATGAGCAGACATGCAATCTGATAGCCCAGCATTATCAATGCTATTAGATGCCAATCGTCCTGTAAAGAATATGGGGGTTTAATTAGCTTCCTTTAAAAATATCTCTGCTCACCCTTATGAAATATCCCACAATATATATAAACAGAATTCCCGTAGCGACGGCAATTGAAACACCCAAGATCAGCCTCCCTCGGATTTTCGGTAAACTTATCTCCGCACCATATACACCCGGTGGAGCACTACCCATACCCATGCCAATGCCAATGACACACCTAGAAGCTATCAATTGAATGAACACTGATTGAGAATCGTCCTGAATAGCCAGTGCCATCAGAGCCCAAGAGGTAATAGCAACACAATTCACAGCAATAAGTGCTCTTTTCCGGCCGATTTTATCCAACATGTAGGCAGTCAAGAGTGCTCCTATAGGACAGGTTATTGAGCTGATAGAAGCTGTAAAGTTAGAAAACATTATTCCTGACATTTGGAGAAAATGTTTACAAGTACCTTACCAAACCAAGATGCCTGTGACTTATCCAAGTACACTGGCTCATTCGGATCAGTGAGTTGATTAAGGGTGACGGCTGGCAACGCCAAGCCCATTCCACTGGCAAGCATTCCCAAGTTAGCCAGAAAAACCATAAATTCCTGAAAACAGTAACATTTATCAGTTGGTATTCACTTAGAGTCTCCTATCAATGGCATTCATCTTGTCAAGACATCCGATTTGAAAACAACGATACGCAGTTAAAAATAGAAGTACTTAGAATAAAGGTGCATAAGAACTGAAGTTAGTTCAAAGATTAACGAGTCTAAAAGGATGTGACGTCGTATACTATCATAGAAGTGGGTTCTCTTGTACTTACTTGCCTGCGAACAGCTTTTGCCTGTTCTCCTAATGGTTTTGGTTGATACGGCCTGTCCATTCCGGATACTATCCTTGGTCGATGGTCACCATTCCGAAGGCTTTGCAGTTCGCCTTCGTTGTTCGTCATTGTTATGTCTTAGGGTACACCTGGAAGAGATTAAATAAATGTGATGTTAAATTTGACTCTTGCCAAGGAAAGCATCGATTTTTTTCTATGGTAGGTGTGTAGAAATAGCCGTTTAAAGAAACCTGTCTCTGAATGTTCATGTGCTAATCTGATGAACAAAGGGGGGTGGTAATGGTGTAGTGGTAACGTCGTCAATTGCCACGCTAATGGTTCATGGTTAAAATCCTGATGGCAGCAAGCATTTACTTATTTCTCATGAAATATATAAAGTCAGTCCGCTCATTTGCGAAAGCTTGTGTGCACACTACTGCGAATGCATAACACTGGCAGTATCTTGGTCATGCGGCTGGAAAAATTGTTCGCTCTGTTGACATCGGTTATCGTGAAAAAAGTACTGTGAATCGGAAGCAAAGACAAAAAATAACAAAAATCTCCCCAGCTATCTGGACGCCACCCCCGGAGAATCTCTGGAGCATAAAAAACTGAGGTTTAAGAACCACTATACCAAAATCTTTCTCTCTCTATCTATCTATCCTTTCCAACGCCCGCACTGTGTGTAAACCTCTCCAGCCAGCATGGTTACGACTCAGCTGCATACAGTTCCGCACGCCAAGTTGGTTGACGTCCCCCTGCACTTGTTTGCGCCACCTACCGCGAGGTTATCCTCTACTGCGCCGTCCATCCGGGCTGGATTCGAAGACTTTCTTAGCGGGAACGTTGGGCTCCATCTGCTTTAAATGACCCAGCCATCCTAGTCGCTGTATGTGAACTATTTTGGCTAAGTCCATGTCCTTATATAAGCCATATAAATCGGCATTGTACTTTCTCCCCCACTCACCGTCTATGCAGACGGGATCAAAGATCGCTCGAAGAACTTTTCTCTAAAAATAACCAAGGGCATCCTCATCCGGTTTTGTTAAAGCCCATACCTCTGCGCCATAAAGCCGATGTTAGGTGTCCTTTTTTGTAGACAGCATATATTTATTTTGCTCTCATTGACCCCTAGATCCATCTTTGCTGCCTCGATCTCAATACTCGTAAATGCCCCATTGACGGCCCGCTGAGTTCTTCCGATTATGTCAATGTCATCGGCTTAAGCAAGTAGTTGTACAGATTTGTAAAAGATTGTACCTCCGGTGTTGGGCTGTGAGTTTCGTACAATTCTCTCAAGTACTATGTTAAAGAGATCGCACGATAGCGCGTCACCTTGTCTAAGACCTTTCCTGACATCGAACCATTCGGTGATGTTCTTACCGACCTTGACGGAGCAGCGAAAGTTATCCATCGCCATTTTGCACAGATGAACGAGCTTGGCAGGGATGTCAAGACTAGACATGGCTCTGTATAACTCGTCTCTATAGACGCTATCATAGGCAACTTTGAAATAGATAAAGAGGTGGTGCGTATCGATTTTATATTCATGGGTCTTTTCCAAGATCTGCCGTAGTGTGAATATTTGGTCAATGGTGGACTTTCCAAGCCTGAAACCGCACTGATAAGGATCTATCACGTTGTTGACGATCGATTTTAGGCGTTCAGATAATACGGCAGACAGGATTATTTAAATAGTGCCATTATTCTCCCGAAATAAAAGAACTATCGAGTAGGGTGCTCTGTTACACATCCCAGAAGTACTAAGATCTTCCTGTCTACTTTATAAGATCATCCTGCTGATTTCGAAAAAGATGAAGAGAACATTTCGCGTGCTAAGCCACTTAGACAATAGCATTACAATCTTCGATTCAAATGAGCTGTCCGAAGCAGCTAATTCTCAACCACCGTACCCCCCAACATCACAAATATTACAATTGACATTTACAAAAAAATAAAAATAAAGCGATTGGTATTGAAATATATTTCTTTTGGTTATTCTGAAGGTATAGGCTGCATTTTTTGTGAATTTTAAAAAGGTTTGGTTTTATTAAGGAAATCATCCTATTTGATATTAGATGTGTAAAGCATTAAAATTTAGATATTGATATCTCTTTGGAGAAGAGGCAAACATATTTGCCTTATATGAACATACTGAAAAAAGTAGTATAAGAGAGATTTCGGTTGATGTTGGAGTTAGAAAGGTAAGTGTCTGCAGGATTATTGTGTTGCACAAAGCTCCTCGTACAGGTTCGATTGCAAAGAGTCGTAAGCGTTATTGCAGCCGAAAATGCAAAACCAGGAAACATGATGACAAAATGCTGGTCCGAAAGAGCGTGAAGACAAGTGGCGATCTTCAAAAGATCTTGGCATCGGCTGGTGTACAGCTGGATTCGTCTACTGCTCCACGGTGTCTTCTTGAAGTGGACCGCAAGGCAAGAAGATCGCTCAGAAGCAACTTCTGACTGACCCTATGAAGAAAATCAGCTATGGAGGAAAGCAAGGAAGCATAAATATTGGACTTCAGACTTAGGATTGTTTCACCTCTGATAGCCTAGAACTTGGTTGTGGAAATCTAAATCTAGCAATCAAATCAGCCTACCATCAGACCTGCCCAGAGAAAGAAATATCAGGCAACCGTCTCACACCATAGAGGAACAAGAACCTCCTCAATCTAAGAAAAGAAACTAGGAAATTATTCGACAAGGCCAAGCGCAACAATGATTGGACTTCATACTCTGAAGCCCTAACGAAATATAATCTCGAGATAAAAAGATCTAAAAGAGAATCTTGGAAAATTTTCTGCCAGGGACTTTCTGGTATTCCCAGCAGTGGCCGCATCCACAGACTTCTCCCTAAATAGCATACTAAACAAATCGGGTTAATGAAAAAGCTAGATGGCATTTATGCGGAAAATAGCTCCTAGCCGAAACACACTTCCCTGATTCCATCATCGCTCCCATCTCTCCAGCAACTCGTTTCCTCTTTTCCTTGCTCTTCTTCAAAAAGACACCCCACATCTAACACGGGTTATATACCAAAAAGTTGGAAAGAAGTTACTATTAAGTTCATCCCTAAAGCGGGCCATAGATCAACAGAACTACCAAATTCGTACCGACCCACAAGCCTTACCTGTTTCTTCTTGAACATTATGGAGAAAACACTTGATAGACATATCAGGGACATAGCCCTCGCTATGAATCCTCTACATAAAAACCAATATGCCTATCAACCAGAAAAATCAACAACCCAACCCAACTCTTCATAAACTCACACCTAGGATTGAAAAATCATCAAATCAAATTAGTGGTGGGCTGCTTCCTTTACATCGAAGAAGCTTTGATAAAACCGATTAGGCCCAAATATACAGATGCATCCAGTACTCAGGAGTAGATAATACAACATGTAACTGGAAAAAATGCATGCTATAAGACAGAAAAATTAACATCCCACTAGGCAGCAATAAACTCAGGGTCACTGCTGCAAAAGGATGCCCCCAAGGAGGAGTTCTCTCCCCCTAATTGTGGTCTATCGTAGTAAATGAACTACTGAAAATACTCAGCAACAAAGGCTTTTATGTCCAAGGCCGCGCAGATGATACTGCGATATTAATCAGAGGACAATTCGAAGAAACAATATCGGATCTCCTCCAGAGAGCATTGAATATCGTTACTGACTGGTGCCAAAAAGTAGGCCTTAACGTCAACCCAAAAAAGAGCACCATAGTTCTTTTCACCAAACGAAGAAAGCGAGAAAGATTAAAAGCACCCACACTCATTGGTGAAACAATAGAATTCTCTAAGGAGGTCAAGCACCTTGGCCTAACATTAGATAGGTAACTTACCTGGAATTTTTACCCAACAAAAACCATAGACAAAGCCAGGATCTCATTATGGACCAGTAAAACTCGCATTGGTAGAAATTGAGGCATAAACCCCAAAATTATGCTATGGGAATAGCAAGGCCAATTGTCACATATGTAGCATCAGTATGGTGGCAAAAAACACAGCAAAGGTATACACAGGACAGGTTCAATAAACTACAAAGACTAGAGTGTGTATGCACAACTAGTGCAATAAAAACTGCTCCTACTACAGCGCTGGAGGTTATTCTAAACCTACCACATCTAGAGCTTCATAAAAAGAAAGACGCTATGGTTAACGCCTTTACGCTCATCGCAGAAGATAACTCTAAATCCAAACTAGTTCACTCGGATATTACGCATGAAGTCAACAACAATGAACTACTAGGAATAACAATTACGGACAAATGTCTGCCAAGATTCAACTTCAGCCACAACTTCAAGGTTACATTCCCAGATCGAAATAACTAGGATCAAAACAAACCTATATTTGCCAATAACTCTCATGTATGGTATACAGACGGATCCAAGGCAGATGAAGGACTTGAGGCTGGAGTATACGGTGCTACTACGAAAACCTTCATTCACTCGTGCATGGAAAAAAGTAACTCCGTATTCCAAGCCAAAGTATTCGCTATAGAACTATGCATCAGAGAAAATCTATACAGATCTATAACCAAGAAGAACATTTATATTCTATTATTTAGCAATGTTACTCTACTGGTAATTAAGGTTTATGAAATAACATCCAAACTAGTATGGGATTGCCTTCAACTACTCATATTACTAGCCAGCACAGAGTTCATATCATTTGGGTGCCAGGACACAGCGGATATGAAGGAAATGAAAAAGCTGACCTGCTAGCCCGAACAGGAGATGCGCCAAACTTTATGATGCCGAGACCATTCTGTGGATTATCAGTGAGTACGGCAAAAAGCTGTATCAAATATTGGCTAAAAGAAAAAGCGCATTACTACTGGATGGAAACTGAAGGTAACAGACAAGCCATGATCCTTCTGCCAAATACTTCCCTTAAAAGAACGAAGCAACTCCCACAATTAACTAGGAGTCAGATTCGAATAGCCACAGGCTTCCTTACAGGCGATTGTGCAACGCAGACGAAGAATCTGCAGAACACATCCTATGTCACTGTAACTGTCTAATCAGAACACGTCATCGTTATTTAGATAAATTCTACCTTGAAGCAGACGACCTATCTGCAAGCTCACTCAAAAACATATTAGAGTTCATCACCAAGTCGGGCATATTTAGTGAGCTTTGGAAGTCACAATAGGCACAATGTGGCCGCAGTGATAAGGTGACCTAATCCCACCTCTTCAACAAACTACAACCTATAGGTACAATCTATACCTCTGAAGGCCCTGAAAGTTTGAAGCCAATCGAAGGCATGATGAATAGCACCAAATATGCAGCCGTCTTTACCCAGATGCTCCTGCTTACCATTCGAAGGAGGATTCCAACCGAAATTACTGAGGTGCGGTTCCGTAATGAAGAAGTTGAAAATATGTGCGGAATGAACCTGCACACATCGGTTAACGAACAAACACACCAACCACTGCACCATTACCACCCCATATCTGGTTAGCTTTACGCAGGAGAGCGGCACGATGCAAGAAGAAAGAAGGAATGTAACGGAACTCACTAACTTAATCTGTCAGAAGAGTCAACATCCTAACCAAACATACAACAGAGCAGTGAGAAGGAATCAAGGACTGTAAGAGTGGGTTGGATTCCGGATCTCTAAACACCGTGTTCATCAAAAAGGGTTACAAGAAATAACCTTACACTATTTGACAAAGGGTTGAACATGTGATCATTCTCGGCGGCAAATAGGGTCTAGTTAAGCCTCTTGACATAGTGTCAACATATACTTAAATCCAAAATGTGTCAAACATTACCAAATGGCTCATGGTCAAACGGTTGCATAAGAACATATGAGAACTTAACCCCAAACCTTCGACTGTGGTTAAACTCTGCTTAGTAAGAAAGATAGGAGACTGTACAATCGTTTCGGAGCTTGGCAGATGGGTTGGTGCAACCAAGATGGGACCAAAAGCCATTGGTAAGTCCGGAGGTGAACTCGTCTCTCACTCAGGTCTCCGGGGGAGACTATCTTAGGGGGTACAATCTCCATCTATTCAAGAACAGAATGAACAGACATCTACAGACATACCTGGGCGCTGTTTCCGCGCTGTAGGTTCGCCTTTCCTGAGAGAAAATTATAAAAAAATAAAAAATGTGCTTCAAAAGTTTCTAAAAATATGTCATCGCTCCAAGAGCGTAATCTCCATTGTTTAGAGTATATCGAACGAGCATAAAGAATTCTCGAGATTTAAGCAACCCCTATTAATCTATGGAGAGAAAGCAAATTATTCGTGTTTCAGATCCAGTCTTGGCCAAATCCGTTTTGTCGCTAGACAAGTGGGTCCTCTTGTCCACCTAAGATTTGTACTCTCGTGAGTATCCAGCTTAAATTTGAGTTTGCGAGTAGCAATTGGTATGTACACACAAGGTGTACATGTCCACCAGGATGGGTGTAGTTGACGATCGGCAGTCTAGAGCTTCTAACGAATTTATAGAGGTCGATTCCAAGGATTTCATAGCTGCATGCCTGCCTAAAAAGATGCGAATATCTCTAACGCATATCAAGTTTTTCTTAAGCCAAGATAAGACTTCTTTAATCGCCATTATTTCCACCTGGAATACGCCACTATGATTTGGAAGAGAGCTTAAGATTAAGCATGTCAGAGAAAACACCTGCACCAATTCCGTCTTTGGTTTCTGACCCGTCAGTGTAGAAGTGAATCGACTCATCTTCTAAAAATGCATCACACTCCCAGAGTTCTTGTCAAAATTGAAACGTAGGATAGTGTAGTCCGTGTTTTCGGGAGAGATTTTGAATTTATTCAGAATGGAAGCGTGGCCAAATTCTTTTTTGACCACTGTTGCAGTCGCTGCCATTTGCTTGCTAATTATATCGAGGGGTATCAGATGAAACATGATGTCCAGTGCCGCAGAAGGGTTTGTACGTAGTGCTCCAGTTATGCAAAGACAAGCTGTACATTGGACCTAGCTTAGATTATCACGATTTATAGCTCTTTCTAAAGCTATCCACCAGACTATCACCCCGTATGTGAGTATTGGTCTAATGACCGAAAAGTAGAGCCAGTGAGTTATTCGAGGTTGTAGACCCCATCGATTTCCAATAGCTTTTTTGCAAGGTAAAAGTGCTACTGTAGCTTTCTTGACTTTTTCTTGGAATAATTAATGTTAAAAAAAAATAATCATTTTAAATGTTTCATAAGATAATAAAATTAAATTAAAGAAATATGTATATTGCAAAAAAGTTATTAAGTTCTTAAGCCCCATAGTGACGTTGGGCCCACCATGTAGAAGCCCGTAGCTTTTTATTACGTGTTGTGACAATCTTCCAGGCCGTCTTTCGACTTAATGACCTAGTTACGTAAATGGTCCTTAATAACACAAGAGCTGGTTTCGATTTTAACTTTCAAAACCTCTCTATTTTTTTTTTAAGGTCATGTATCCCCCCTTGGGTTTTGAATCCTAATACCCCTATGTGCTACAAGTGCCAAGTCCTCTTTGTCAGTTTCTCTGATTGTTCCTCAGCTTTCCTAAGACTTTACTATCTGCTGGATTAAATCCTTTGCCGATTTTCCTCCTAGCTGATGTCTTTCAGGTCCGTATGGTGGGCACTGAAATATGACGTGCTTAGCATCTTTAATGGTATTTCTGCAACATGGGCAATAGGGATTATTAACATGTCCGAGCCTAAACATAGGTAAATTCGGCTTGAAGCACCCATGGCCAATTAACACTCATGGTACGTAAAAGATTTTGTGTAAATAATTTCACGTGGTCCATCTGCTCTTATCTACTTATCTCTGCAATTGTGTAGGTACAATATTTAACGTGCGGGTAATAAATTCAACGCTAGGGGGTATTGGCTACAGAAGGCAAGTCTTCAGAGGTACACCTCAAGGTGGCGTACTCTCGGTATTTATTTGGCTTCTTGTAGTGGATGATATTTTGGTAATACTCAAAGCTAATGGTTTCAACGTATCGGCCTACGCTGACGATGTTGCCATTACATTGTATCAGGGAAATTCCTTCCGATCATTAGCGATAGACTCAATAATGTACTGTCGAGGTCTGAGAGTGAACCCGGCAAAGGCAGAGATTGTCCTCTTCACCAGGAAAAAGTCAATACATGAGTTCAGACCACCTAGGATCGGAGGTGTTGTAATAAATCTCTCAAAATTAACACAATACCTCGTTGTAACTCTAGATTCTAAATTAAATTGGAAGGATAATATCGAGGATCGCATTCCGCTAGTAAAAATGCGTTCACCAATACGTGGGGTTTCAAGCCCGCTATGGTATATCAGTTATACAGGCGATTGTGCGGCCTATTCTAATTTATGGTTCGTTAATTTGGTGAAGGCAGTGGAGAGGCAATACCAGCTTTTACGCCTCACCAAGATCCAGAGGTCATCTTGCATCGGGATCATGGGATCGTTACCTTAAACACCTACGGCCGCAATATAGACGTGTTAAGTCTCATTCTGCTGGATCTATTCTGCAGAAACACGCCGGCTAAATCGGCACTTAGACTGAGAGAAACAGAACTCTGGTCATCTGCACCATACTGTCACGCCTCCATAGGCAGTCACAAATTGGCAGTTAGAAACCGATTACATGACTCCGTTGCAAACTTTGACAGGAAGTTCAATATCAAAATTCCTGACAGAAATTACTGAAAAAGCGAACAAGTCAATAGTAATGAGGAATTGACCTCTACACTGACGGTTCCAAAATGGATGTCGGTGTAAAAGCTGGGGCTTAAAGCAAAATACTAGGGGTCAATTCCTCGTTCAGAATAAACAATGACTGCTGCATCTTTAAGCTAAAATCACAGCCATCTTCCAGGCGAACCATTTAATAAAAGAGCAGACAAACTCGCTAGAATGGGGTTGGCGTTGCACATCTCGAAGACGATCCCCAGCGTGAAGGTGAGTTCTATAAATAAACTCATCGGAGATGAAGCCATTAGTGAAGTTAAAAGACGCTGGATCCATCTGGATGCATGCGTCACTGCCAGAATATTGTGGCCGGCTTATGATTTGAGGAGAATACGTTCTCTGGTTAGGTTTAGTTATAATAGTACGCATAATTACGAAACACTGTGCTATTGGAGTTCTGCCAGAGCGTATCAGCGTATATGAGAACGACTTCTGTAGGAGCTGTAGTGATGAGGAAGAAATTCAATTTGTCCGACACCTGCAGTGCATCTGCTATCACTGATGTATTGACATTATTGAAAGCACTTTCTATATCCAGAAAAGCAACCATTGTATACTCCTTATAAAACAGGGAATATTCGATACTGAGCACTAGTGAGTGTAATGCCGTCTGCACTGATTTACCTTTGCAATATGCAGTTGGGCCACCGGCAGTAGTTTCTTATCAAGTGTTGCGTAAGTGGATATTAGCCAGTCGTTCTAATGTTTTTAAGAGGAATGATGATAGACTAATAGGTCTGAAATCTTTTGGATTTGTGTGAAAGCATTTACCTGCTTTGGGTATGAAGACAACTTTAACTTCTCTCCATTTCTTTGGGATACATACCAGATCTAGACAACTTTTTAGTATTGTAGTCGTCAACTAAATTATTAGAAAAAATATTGAACGGTCTAGGGCACCCAGCAAGTAATATTATGCAATATATTTCACAGTAATATTGATCGTCTATAGGGCTGCTTTTAGAAACGCATCCTGCAAAGCAGAACCATGTTCCATCTCACAAGTCCCATTAGATGACGTTAAGTTAACAATATTGGCAAAATACTGCAATAAACTGCAAACTCCACAACTTGTTATGCAAATTTGTCATTCTTAACTAGACAATCCTAATCAGGCGAATTGGCGATCCATTTTTTCCTTCATATCTTATAAGAAACGTAAGTTCAAACTCAGTTAAAGGCATTTTCAATGACATAAGACTTGCTTATAGTACATAGGTTCCTAAACGCACCAGCTATACGTACTTGGATCTCATTCCTACTCACTCACAATGGTATTGACTTGATCATCTGTTGCCGTTCAGACAATGTATGAATAGCAGCATCTGTGTAGAATGAAGTAGAAATTAAACATTTTTATTTTTAACAAAGGAGCCAACAATCATATATAGATACAATCCGGATATAGACTGAAGTCGTTTATAAAGCCTCGTGCACTTCGAAACCGGTCACCTTTAGTAATAGCAAAACAGGTGTATATAGTGTAGATAGTTAGTCTACTTAGAAACAAGTTTATTTTCAAGTACAATAATGCATATTTGAGTATCTTTATCTTTTTGTGTTCCCAGAAAACGACTTCAAAACAACTTAATTACAATTTTCGATAAATCCCCCTCGGGTTCTTTATATCACTGCGCCTACATAATCTCCAAGAGGAAATTAATTTCTCACTTTCTTGCGTAATAAAATAGCAGCTGCTGGCAAGCTTATTTCTATTTGCAAATTATTAAAAATGCCAAAGGTTAACCAACATCTTCTCCTACACCAACAAACATTCATAAATCATAATACTCATGAATGATCCTATCACCGGTTCAGTGCTCCTCCTCCAATTAATTACAAAAGTCGATCTATCAGTCACGACACACGAACCATATATAAAAAGCCATAAGCGTGCCTTCGGATCGGTCTTAATCAATTCGCCGATAACCATATACTCGTGGTAGTGTAGTTCTTCAATTGCCGCTGCCAGACTCAATCGATTAGTCGTTGAAATTTATTACACCCATGGACAAGGTCATGGACTGGGAGAATTGGCTCCAACCGAGTCAACAAGTAAACACTTCCTTCCAAGCAACTATCAGCCAGAGGCGGCGATTTGTTCTTGTACACACTCCCGAGTATAACTTTTGACCTCAAGATAGATCGCTTTTTTTTTGTCGTTAAATTTAGTTTTATTTTATTTTTAAACTTTTCTTTTTTTGATAAGATAGTGATTGAATTGTTGACGTTATTTGTTAAAAGTTTTGCGTACTATACACACTAAAAACCGCTCGAATATGTTCAATGAATTGAGTAAACACTTCTTTTAATTGAAACCGGAAAGACCAGTCAATGCGTTTGGATACATGACGTAATCATTACCAAATGAGCCAATACCTGTTTTGAACGTTTTTTTACCGAAGGAATGGTACTAGCACGAGCCGTTTTCACTCTTGTATCTTCCACGGCTTATGGGAACGCCAGGCAATGTATGTATCTACAAACGAGTGTTTCCGTTGAACCTCAAAGCTAAACTGCGCTAACGAATCCGATCCATTGCGATCCGCTGGTGAAATTGAAATTCGAAACTATGGTAGAAGTGGGGGTTTGATAGTTGAGTTCAACAGAGGCTCAATCAGCTGTATCTGTTGAGTTGATAGTGCTGCCTGAAGATTTGTCGTCATCAGCAGGGATTGTTGTTATGGTGCTGTATAGCATGCCTGATAAGGGCACGTATCACGTTGAAAAAGTTGCAAATTCCTTATCATTTTCTGTCGCATTTTCGTCTATCACAGATTCGAACGTACGATAGGACGCTCGTGTAAGTACGCAGCTAAAATTCAAAATTCTGATTCAATTAATTTCGAAACAATATGTGTCATCAGAATGGTTAAAAGCATTTGAATATTTTATGGCTGAGTACACACAGAACCAGTCGTCTATTTATTTTTCTATGCCGGTGAGAAAGCGGCTTCAAATTAAAGACAGATACCATAATTTAGATATCGACATCAAGGTGAGCGATTAACTGATAACAAATATTAAATGTGCTCAGACTGTAAGTCCTTAACCCCTCTGTAAATGGTATACAAATAGTATACAAATAGTAAATGCCTACATGCTAATATAGAGTAATCAGACTTGACTCACATGCTAGCAGATGTTTGTTGATGTGGATGACATGGCATTCGCACACGAGTTTGCGTTCCATTTTTAGCGCACTCTAATTTTTGAAACTTAGAACACGAAACTGGTTTGATTAATATTTCGAATACATCATTTAAGTATTTTAACTGCCTCTAGCTACAGAATAGCTATGTATCATGCCAGTACTGTAAAATCCATGAGTCGCGCAGATAAAACTTATAAATACATTTAATCATAAAATTACTCATTGAAGGGCTGGAGAATAATAGTTTCTTGACACTGCCCTGGAATGCCCAGAAACAGTTATACATAGTTTTATGGTAGCTATATCGATTAGAAGATACAAGCATTCGTAGGGCAAAATTAAATGTTAGTAGTACAAGACCTTAGATTAGATTAGATCAGCATGCGGAAGAAATTTTAAGATACTGTTAAATAATGACCAAATTTTTCACTTCAAACGAATAGAAACGAAGCATTTCAGGAAGAAAATGTTGATGCTGAATAGAAACACACTTCCTTCACATAAAAATTTGAAGTCTTCGTCACTCTTTATAGGTAGCAGAGTCTATCCAATGAATTCAATCGAAAGTATTGTATGGTTTTGGTCGGTGCGCAGTAAATAATAAACTGCGATCGCGAACGTCTTCAGAGCAAAGTCTACCTACAATAAAACAATAAAAAAGATTATAGGACCTAGATTGCGCATTGTGATCACAAGAATGAGATCACGTATTTATGAGGGTTCTCGTAAGAGAAAATTTCACAACTTCAATTCGGGTCTGTGTTTGGGGGTATTGTACTAGTTACCAGTTTACTGTCCATGTACACTCACGTGCAAAAAAAAAAAACTGCACTCAAGTAAAACAGAAACAGCTTTGACCTGATCTGTTTCCATTCATTGTCTTTTTTTTTTTTTTTTTATTGAACGTGGAGAACTATTTCTTACTTACTTACTTAGATGGCGCTACAGCCCGGGGTGGACCTGGGCCTCAACCAACAAACCTCTCCAGCCAGCATGGTTACGAGCCAGCTGCCTCCAGCTGCGCACACCAAGTTAGTTGAGGTTCCCCTCCACTTGTTTGCGCCACCTACCGCGAAGTCGTCCTCTATTGCGTCGTCCATCCGGGGTGGATTCGAAGACTTTCTTGGCGGGAACATTGGGCTCCATCTGCTCTAAATGACCCAGCCATCTTAATCGCTGTTTGTGAACTCTTTTGAGTAAGTCGATGTTCTTATATAGGCCGTATAGTTCGGCATTGTACCTTCTGCTCCATTCACCAAAGATCTCTCGAAGAACTTTTCTCCCAAAATGACCAAGGGCATCCTCATCCGGTTTTGTCAAAGTCCATGCCTCTGCGCCATACAGCAGGACTGGGATGATTAGTGTCTTATAAAGAGTTACCTTAGTAGTTCGAGATAGGGCTTTGCTACTCAATTGCCGTTTTGCCCATAGAATCAACGATTGGCAAGAGTAATTCTCCGTGTGATCTCCCTACTAATGTCATTTGCGGAGTTCACCATAGAGCCTAGGTAGACAAAATCCTTGACTACCTCAAAATTGTATCTGTCTATTGTGGCGTTTTGTCCAAGACGCCGATGTTGGGTGTCCTTTTTTGTAGACAGTCTATATTTTGTTTTGCTCTCATTGACCGCTAGACCCATCTTTGCTGCCTCGATCTCAATACTCGTAAATGCCCCATTGACGGCCCGCTGAGTTCTTCCGATTATGTACTTTTAAAAGATTGTACCTCCGGCGTTGGCTTGTGAGTGTCGTACAATTCTCAAGTACTATGTTAAAGAGATCACATGATAGCGCGTCACCTTGTCTAAGACCTTTCCTGACATCGAACGGTTCGGTGATGGTCTTACCGACTTTGATGGAGCAGCGAGAGTTCTCCATCGTCATTCTGCACAAACGAACAAGCTTGGCAGGGATGCCAAGACTAGAAATGGCTTTGTATAACTCGTCTCTATACACGCTATCATAGGCAACTTTGAAATCGATGAAAAGGTGGTGCGTATTGATTTTATATTCATGGGTTTTTTTCAAGATCTGCCGTAGTGTGAATATTTGGTCAATGGTGGACTTTCCAGGCCTGAAACCGCACTGATAAGGACCTATCAGGTTGTTGACGACCGGTTTTAGGCGTTCGCATAGTACGGCAGACAGGATCTTATATGCGATATTTAGGAGACTTATACCTCTGTAGTTGGCGCAGTTCAGAGGGTCTCCTTTCTTCAGGATCAGACAAACGATGCTGAGGTTTCATTCATCGGGCATAATTTCGTCCGACCAGATTTTACAGATGAGCTGGTGCATGCTCCTTACCAACTCATCTCCTCCTGCCTTAAAAAGTTCAGCGGCAAGGCCGTCGGCTCCAGCAGCTTTGTTGGATTTGAGTTTAGATATCGCTATCCTCACTTCATTCTGATCGGGTTGACGGGAATCTTGACTGCCATCGTCACTGTTGAATGGCTCATTCTGCCTAACAGCGGAGTGTTGGTCATCATCGGCGTTTAACAGTCTGCAGAAGTGTTCTTCTATATGCTCAGTACCGATTGCGATTCTACTACTATATTGCCATTTTCGTCCCTGCAGGCTTTTGGTCTGGCTTTGAAACCGTGGTATATTCCTTTTACCTTTTGGTAAAATTTTCGAACATAATTCCTGCAATAAAGTCTCTCAAGAGATCGAGCGCTTTTCATGCTCCATTTTCTTCTTTCTGAGAAGTCGATGTTCCTCTTTTCTCCTGTGCACGTAGAGTTCGTAAGCAGCTCTAGTCCTTCTATGCAGCGCCGCTTTGTACGCCTCTTGTTTTGCTGCATGTGCTTGCCGACATTCCTCATCAAACCAGGGGTTTCGTTGTGTTGGGCGAGAGAAACCCAGTACATCAGAGGCGGCATCTCTGATGGCTTGTTGGTAATGCTGCCACTGGTCTTCCGTCTTTCCTCACAGCATTTCGTTGATTTCGCTCCGTTGTGGATATCCGCATCCGTACCTTGACTACAACTAGGTAGTGATCCGAGTCCACGTTGGCTCCTCGGAAAGTCGGGACGCTCAGAATACTGGAAGAGTGCCTTGCGTCGATCGCAATGTGATCGATTTGGTTGACAGTTTTTCGATCAAAGGAGAGCCATGTTCCTTTGTGAATGTCGAGACGTGGGAACCGCGTACTAGCTACGACAAAGTTTCGTCCCGCCGCAAAGTCAATTAGCCTGAGTCCGTTGTCGGATGTGATGTCGTGCAGGCTGTGCTTCCGACCACGCTACTAAAGACGTCCTCTCTTCCTAGCTTTGCATTAAAATAACCTAGGATAATTTTAACGTCGTGGCTAGGGCATTGCTCATACGTCTTGTCCAAGAGCTGGTAGAAGTCATCCTTGGTCGCGTCGTCCATCTTCTCGTGAGGGGCGTGAGTGCATATAAGGCTAATGTTGGCAAATTTAGCATGAGACGCTCGTTCACATGCCGGAAACTCAAGACTTCTTGCTTAAGTCTGTCTCCAATGGCAAATCCGCATCCGAACAGGCGCAGTCCTTGTTGTCTGTAGCAATCGCCGTAGTAGATGTCGCAGTTTTTCATCCTCCTTTTGCCCGTCCACCCCATCGCACTTCTTGGATGGCGGTGATGTCTGCTTTGAGATATTGTAGGGTCTCCGCAAATTGTTCGGCTGCACCTGGTTTGTAGAGGGACCTAACATCCCACGTGCAGACACGAAGATCTTTGCCCTTTTTACGTTTGCCATCATCGGATACGCCGTGGGGTATGCTAGGTCCATATTGGACACCCAGGAAGTGACCCGGTGTCAAAGGTTCTGCATCAGATGGATCGTTGCCACGTAGGTTAAGGGACGCGAATTGACCACCCCTTCGGTCTCGATCAAAAGGGTCATCAGCTGCTCGGAAGTGAGCTTAGCCTTTCTTATTACCACCTTTAGAACATTTTTTATAGTTCTGATGAGACGTTCCCAGAACCCGCCCCACCAGGGAGCTCGCTCGACTGAAAACTTCCACTTGATACGTTTATGCGCTAGGAAATCTTGAAACATTCCATCTTCAAACTCCACGGCATTTATCTCAAAGGCGGCTCTGCGGAACGTCTTAGCATTTTCAGAATATATGACAGAAGGAACTCCTCTTCGAGCGATACAACGCTTGAGACCTGTTATGCAGCTGTTCGTCGATAAGCTCGTCAGCATCTCGAGATGCACAGCTCGAACGGCTGCACAAGTAAAAACCATCATGTAGAGCTTATTCATATTATCTGATTCTTCAAAAGAATAGAGCCGACCGGCGAAATCGACACTAACGACATCGAAAGGTCTAATCAATTTGAGTCGATCGGCGGGTAAAGCTTGTAACGAAGTGTTACATATTTCCCTACCACCACTGTACTTCCAATAGCACATCTGGCGATGATCACGCCGCCAGAGCATGATGCCAATGCATACCCCCAACCGACCAATGGTTTACTTCGTCGAAGCCTGCATTTAAGCGAAGGGTTTACTTCGTATTCCTCCGACCGACAAAGTGTTTACCTCGTCGATGTATACCTCCGACCGACGAATGGCTTACTTCGTCGATGCATACTTCCGACCGACGAAATGTTTAATTCGTCGATGAAAACTTCCAACCACTACTGTACGTGCAATAGAACAACAACATCTGGCGATGATCACGCCGTTAGAGCATGACCATCTCTCTCAATCTCGCCAACCAAGTTGTGTGTGACAATAAATTGAATTCATTGTTAGAATTCACACCTGCTTGTTGCAGGAACTTATATAAAAGGGAGATTGAGAGGCGTGGTCAGCAGAGTCTGTTCAGCCGTGGTTGAGTACCAAACTTGTGTACTGCGAGCATTCTCTCATAGGAGCCTCGATTCCAACTTTTGCAAGCCTTCACCTTCGTGATTGGGCAACCAATTTCAGGCCCGCTACTGACCATAGCTGACCTGACGTCCTGATTAAGTTTCTCCCCGTCTGGGAAAACACTTGTGGTCAATTGTAGATTTATTTGGAGAAGTAAGCACGACCCTCCGGGAAAAGGGATGCACCGCGACCGGCCGTACCCTCTGTAGTAGGTACAACCCTTCTCAAGCGAGTCTTGACATTCTCGCCCGCCCTTAAAGTGGGACGAGACATTCGCGCCCGCCCTTAAAGTGGGAAGCGACATTCACCCCCGCCCTTAAAGTGGGACGCGACATTCTCGCCCGCCCTTAAAGCGGGACGAGACACTCTCGCCCGCCCTTAAAGTGGGCCGAGACCTTCGCACCTGCCCTTAAAGTGGGACGCGACATTCAAGCCCGCCCTTAAAGTGGGACGCGACACTCTCACCCGCCCTTAAAGTGGGACGAGACACTCTCGCCCGCCCTTAAAGTGGGCCGAGACATTCACGACCGCCCTTAAAGTGGGACGCGACATTCACGCCCGCCCTTAAAGTGGGACGCGACGTTCACGCCCGCCCTTAAAGTGGGACGCGACACTCTCACCCGCCCTTAAAGTGGGACGAGACACTCTCGCCCGCCCTTAAAGTGGGCCGAGACATTCACGCCCGCCCTTAAAGTGGGACGCGACATTCACGCCCGCCCTTAAAGTGGGACGCGACACTCTCGCCCGCCCTTAAAGTGGGACGAGACATTCTCGCCCGCCCTTAAAGTGGGCCGAGACATTCACGCCCGCCCTTAAAGTGGGACGCGATATTCACGCCCGCCCTTAAAGTGGGACGCGACACTCTCGCCCGCCCTTAAAGTGGGACGAGACCGTCACGCCCGCCCTTAAAGTGGGCCAGGACAACCGACGAATCAACTCCAGAACGAGTCCACCGAATGGAAGCCGACCTTCAGCGGACCTAGCGACCCAGGATCCATTAGGAGCAAGATTCAGCGAGCCGATCAACCCGCCAATAAATTATATTTTATTTATACCATATATTGTAGTTATTGTATAATATCAGTCTCGGTCAATAAAGACAACTCTTTCCCGAAGTTTTAGGGTGTTTCTTTGGGTAAACCCCGGACCCGGCGAGCTTACCTCAGCCTTCGACCAAAAACACCGTCACAAGCTACATACGGCGCTGAAGATGCTCTCCCAAACAACTTTCGGCATACTACACTCGTCTTTATTCGTTCTCATTTGAGACAGCACAAAATTCGTTCCACCATGCAGGGTACGTTGATGAAAGTCGTCTATAATAAGCCCCGTGGCGTGGGGCTCTGTGGGTTATATTATGGAATGCCGTATATCTGAAGAGTCGTCAAGGCACTGAAGACGACCCTTTACCCTCAAAACCGTTTGGACCGTTACCATCCAAAAAAGGAAGTAATTGCCAAATTTTCGACGTCTTTGATATTTGCATCCCTTCCTGCAAAGAGCAAATTTCTTTAGTAACACAAATGGACTGAATATACCTGATCCAGTGAATTTCTGCAGCATCGACCTCTTCTGCAGTTAAGTGTTTAGATGCAGAACCATTCTTTCTTTGGCAGGCCTTGACAAAACGCTGTATATAAGCCGTAACTCGAATAAGATGCTTCCATGTACCCACACTCTCATATGGGATTAAAGGAGACGAAGGTCTTAATTCAGGTTCAGCAACATCCTCGACGATCAAAACAACACTATTTACCTGCCCGAAGCTTTGAACTGGAAAGTCACCATTCTTAAGCCAGGAAGGTCCACTTTTCCAGAGAGAAGAAGATTGAAGAATATCGGTACTGACGCCTGTCGTCACTAGATCAGCCGGATTTTCCTTCCCACTACAATGCCGCCACTCTGCAACCTTGGTGTATCGCTTTATCTCGTCCACCCTGCTCAGCACGTAAGGTTTCCACTTGCCCTTTTCTCCTTCAGTTCAGCGCTATTTTTGAGTCGGTCCATAAGTAAAAGCTACGGATCGAAGTCTCGAGCGACCGTTTCAAACATGCACAAAGCCGAGCAGCAACCAAAGCAGCAGTTAGTTCCAATTTTGGCAATGTGAGGCCGTTGTCCTTTAACGGAGCGACCCGACACCTCGTACATAAAAATGAAGACGTCTTTTCCCCTAATGCGTCGACGCTTGTGTTGTAGGCTACAGCCGCAAATGCCTTGAGGCTGGCATCGGTAAAAATGTGGACATCATTTGTAACCGACGCGCAAAATGTCAGAGCTGCTCGCGGTATAGTTACCTCGCTGAGCTGTGACAAGCTCTTAACACATTGTTCCCATTCAGCTAACAGATCTCCAATCAGTGGTTCGTCCCAAGAGATCTTTTCCTTCCAGATGGATTGAAACAGTACCTTCACCTTTACGATAACAGGACTAAGCATACCCAGAGGATCAAAAACTCTCGCAATGGCACTTAAAACAACTCTTTTACTTGCTCCACCACGACTAATCGATTTTTCCACCGACTTTGTTGCAACACTAATCTCGTCGGCAAGCACAAACCAATTCAGCCCAAGCACTTTCTGGCTTACGGCAGTATGACCCGAACCCAAAGCTTCTCGTACGCGACTGCTATTTGAGTTCCATTTCCTTAAGTTCATTTCGGCGTTACTCATAATCTTCACAGCTTCCTGACTTACTCGGATTGCGTCTTCTTCTGAATCTACCGCCATTGCCACGTCATCCATGTAAAAACTTTTGCGCAATAGATTACATGTTGAAGGAAAATTTGCTTCTTCATGGTTTAAATGCTGTCGGATGGTTGCTGTTAACAAATATTGGCTGCAGTTGATGCCAAAAGTAACTCTGGTCATGCGGTAGTCCATATAGTGCATCATCTGATGAGAAAGAGCTCCTGGAGCGAACCACACAAAGCGATGGGTATCACGGTCGTTTTTTTTAGCAGAACCTGCAAAAATGCCTTTTCCACATTAGCTACCACACCATAACGGCCGAGCCTGAAGTTCAGCAAGACATTGAGAACGTCAGGCAGCAGATTAGCACCCACGTGTAGCATGTCGTTGAGTGAAGTTGAGTCTTGAGTGTGCAGCAGATGCATCAAACACTATTCTCATCTTTGTGGTTGTACTATCAGCTTTGAACACTGGGTGGTGTGGGAGGTAGTAAATGCGTTTTGGTTGACACTTCTCTGCCAATGGAACACATTCAGCAAAACCCTCGGACACCAACTTTCGAATGGCTGCATCATATTTGTGAAAAAGCATTGGGTTCTTGGAAAGCCGCACCATCAGCGACCGTAATCGTTTCATTGCTTGTTCTTTGTTGCTTCGGAGCGTAGCATCGGCATCTTTCTATGGCAGAACAGCTTCGTAACGCTGCCCCTTTCGAGTTATACATTGGGCAATTAGATCGTCTGCCAGCAGTTCGTTTTCGTGCTTCCCTCACGCGTCAGCTACGATGTCGCCCAGCAGTTTCAGATAGTCCGCCAGTGGTAGACTGGGGGGTACGGGCAACTATTAACGAACGTTTTCAGCTTTCTGGTGATAGTATTGGTCACTCTCCACGCGCTACATCCATATAATAGTACGGATTCAACATTGGAGCGGAACAGTCTTAGCTTGGTGTTCAAACTGATTGCATTGCTTCGCCATACTTTGGACAACATCCCGAACTCGGACTTTGATATAGCGATCCTGTTGGCTATATCCAGTGTTATAGGTTCACCTTCCAATTTGTCGCACTTAATTCTGCAAAAGAATTATTCCCGAAATTTTAATTAAAAAAAATACACACAAAAGCCGGCCGCGCACGCGAGGAAAAAAACGAGAGTGACAGATAGCCACAGATAATATCAAGAGGATCAGGAAAATGCAACGAAAGCAGCCTGTAAGATGCTGCTCTCCCGGTTACTCAGCTGGGGTGGGTTCACTGGAGTCAGCGAAATCGGGTGTTTACACACGATATGGAAATGGGCGCCACCAGATCTTTGAAAGGGATCTAGAAACCTTTTAGAGAAATTGAATGGGGTGGGGATCCTGAAATTGTACAAATAGGAAAGAAAACAACGAACTTGCGTTACAAATGCTCTATAATTCGGAGCACGGCCAATTTATTTAATTTAGAAAAGGTTTTATATGAACAAAAGAGGTTGAAAATGGCAAACGGAAAACCGCTTGAAAATATCGAAAGGTACGTAGCCGTTGGGGGTGGCCCGCTATCACCGGTCCCGAACACAGTTGTAGAAAAAGAAACGTATTACTAGCGGTCGCGTGTTCCGCTTTCACCGGGAAATATACGGTATGAGACCCTACCGGGATTTATGACACACAAAATCCTCCACTAACCGAAAAAAGGAATGTAAAATATAATGCAACTTATCTGGCTTTTCCTGAGTGGGTAATCTGCCTTTTCCTCCTCGTCTCGAAAGGATTCCTCCTCGAATCTTCCTCCAATACTCCTAGTTGCTCCTTCTCCTTCCCTTCTATATTTTGACTTTAGACCTCTTCTGGACTTTTCCGCTTGTTGAAAAAACTTGCTCACTGCTAAAAAAAAACTCCTCAAACACTAGCGCTTGTTCGCACTCGCTCGTGGACAACCAAGAAGTGCTGAACTCGCCTCAGCACTTTGCTTACCCGACCGAGAGCCTCTCGCTGCAAATTGGCCTACCGCTTATTCAGCCATTAGCAGTTCAAGGACGGCTTTATGTGCAGTACTCCGCTCTTTTGCTGAAGCATGCAACCGTTCCTTGAACGCCGCTATCTAGCAGCTCTTTCCATTTTTCCAATGGCTCTCTCTCTCTCTCTGAAATCGCCTCCAACTGGCAGTTCAGATGGTCGAGTTACGCATTCCCGGGGTTCGCTCTTCACCTTGGTGCCTCGTTCACAGTGAGCGCTAGCAATTGAGGGGCTAGTGAACGCAAAATTAAATATTCAAAAAAATATCGCGAAAAATACAAAAGCGAAGGAATATGAGACGAAAAAGGAGATTTGTCAAACAACGCTTGGCGTTGGACCTAGCAAGAAGAACAGAGGTTATTGAAAATGTAAATGTGTCAAACAACGCCTTGCGTTGGACACTCCTGAGGAGGAAGAAGCCTGAGTACCCACTCGTATTCCTATTCTTTTATTAAGTCCGCGAAAGTTAGCTATCCCGGTGGAATCTCACGCAGAGTTGGGGAAAAGGGACTAGCCGATGACGTGCCACCCCATACAAATAATTCAGTGTAAAAGTCGGGCTCTCGGCCATCGCTGAATTTGGACTGAACCTCCTCCAGTCCGTTGACCGCTGCTCATGGTCGTACAAGTTGTGTTGAATGTTTGCGATGTTTGGGTAAATGTGTGATGTTCATGATGTATCTTGTTGTGTACTCGTCCTTTATGTTGTAGATACATATGTATATGTCCTGGTGGTGTGGGCAATATATTAGGGTAGTCCACCCTCTTCTTCATTGTCGCTCGTCTCACTCGTCGCTGATCTGATTCACATCGTCTCTGTCTCCCGGAGTACCTGCTTTTGTTGCCCCCTTGAAGCATGTGGAAAGGAATAAGCACTGGATGGCGGAACCATCCAGGAACGCTTAACGAGACCACTGCTTCAAGAAGACAACGGAATAAAAATGGATTGAAAGGCCGAAAATGGTGGCCATATTTTGGACAACATCCCGAACGCGGACTTTGATATAGCGATCATGTTGGCTATATCCAGTGTTATAGGTTCACCTTCCTTTGAGAGAAAATTCAAAAAACGCTGCTTCTGGTGATACTGGTAGTAATCACTTTAGTAAATGTCATAGGAGTTCATCCTTCTTTTGTCCGGCTTGTCTTATTGTACTTCTTGGATGGCGGCATTGTCATCAGTCATCAATCAAATTACTCATCACTAACACATCTGCTCGTTGTTCGACTCTGTGTGGCTTGTCTCATAAGCCAGCATTTCTTCTGTCTAGAGCCCTTACGTTATCTTGTTTACAGGACTGAGCTGTAAATATATCGACATACCCCTCAAAGGTAGGTATCCACTAAGTAGTTCGACTTGGCTGGAACTGCACACCCACTTTGCTGATTGGATCTAGTCAAGTGGGCTTTAGTGGGAAGACTCTTCCAACGATCTTTCAAATATGTTGAATACAAATTTCCAATTGAGGTACTGGGTACTTGGGGTTCACCGCAAGCAAGTCAGAGTTGGGGTTGGTTTACTGCCTAAACACCCAAATCGACGTAGCACCGACAACTTTAGTAAGTGTAGTTCTATTGGACCTTTAGCAAAACGCTTATGTTTTGATTTCGATTTTAAGTAGCGCCCAATGTGTCTACAGGTATTTACAAAGTGCAAGACAAGAAAACACTTGAAATCCGGGAGCACGTCAAGTGTCCTCGAAAAGTGGAAAACTCCAGGCACTTCTGGAAATTTACAAAAGCCTTGTTATTTACTTGCGTACATATGAAATCTATTTACATAACGCAATTTCTTATCGATATCTCAAGTATTGTTCTACAAAGTAATTGCACACAACACTCCAGCGGCATCCAACAAAACATGTGAACGTTGCGCGCGTAATCTCTACGCAATTTCACCGCCAACCAATCCGAATTTAATCACGCCAAAACATAGTTCTCCTGTCATCACATACAAAAAATATCAGTTCCTCTGAGGATACATAAATCCTCGAAACCTGAAAGGATGGAGTACTTGAGTAATAGTTGGGTCAGCTAGTTAATAGATGTTTCTGAATTTATTCTAGTACTGAAGCAAATAAAAGAAACAAATTAGTCAGTCACATATCATTGCAGGTCTAGGATCTCCAAAAGGACACAGGACCTTCGCAAAACAAGTGAAATTAAAGGATTTCAAAATTAACGGCTTTTCCACCACTTCATAACGTAGCTACCGCCACCTACTGACTGATAGTTAATGAAATGCGAGTTGTAACTCAGATGCTGCTATCTGACATAAGTCGAAATTCATTCTCAAAGTCGAATAGATGTAAATATTCCTCTTTGCAGGAGAATCCGAAAATTTCATAAGAAAATTTCCCGGCAAATTATGTCCGATTCACAAATTGACACGGTCACGCCTAGTGGAGAACGAAAAAACAAGAGCATCGCGGGTAAGTTGCGCCACAATCCGCCGAAAAGTTCTCATTCCTCTGCTCGTCCCACAGCCGCGGCGTTTGTAGGTCTCGTCGGCGGTGCCTCGGCCTTGTTTGGTTTCTCCAAGACTCTAGGCAAGGCGAAGAAGCAAGACGCCGCGTTCCTCGCTAAGGGCGGACGTGATGTAGCTATTCTCATGGATGGGGGCTCGGCGCTGGCGCTGCGTGCGCTCGGCTGGGGCACACTATACGCTGTTCTGGGCACAGGAACCTTCTGCTTTGGGATTTGGAAGCTATCGGGAGCAAAAAATGTAAGTTCTGTTGTGTCTATCACATCCTATCTCACCCAGTCTATCGACAGATGGAGGAATTTCGACAAATCATGGGCTCTGGCCTGCCAAGACTGACTAAAGTGGATGCGCCGACTAGCCGCACTGATTTCGATGGACTGACCGACCTCATGAAGTACCTGGCCGCCTGGGGAAAGGAATGAAACAACGGGGAGCCCCCACAATTACTCGTTATATTAGTTTTAATTTATTTCTCGATGCGGTCTTGGTTCATTAAAGATGTGTTCCTCGATAATTTGGGATTTCTTTGTGTTCAGACGGTTGATGCAGAGCTGGGTGAGGTTCTCGTGCTTCTCTAGGAGCTCGTCATAGTCCACTTCCAAGTAAACTTTGGCTTCCTTACGGAACTCTATAGATTCCTCGATGAACTTGGCCAGGTCGGGTGCTCTCTTGAGATACGCCAGCTTCTCGGGGGACAACACAGAGAAGTCGATGTTCTTATTATTCGAGGGGCTGAAAGGTTAAATATACAAAATTCCATCAGAGGACAGGCATGCCATGTCTTACCCGCTCTTAGGCACGTTCTTCAGCAGTGACGACCATTCTTTGATCTCCGCTTTCAGGCGCTCCTCGTAACTAGAAGAGAAGGAATTAGCTATTATCCCACACCCACTCGCACCATCTTACTCTGTTTCATTATTTTCCTTGGTTTCATCCACAGGGACTGGAAATTAAAGAGAAATTGAAATTTTTCGAGGAGCAAGTGGAGTGGATGTCGAACTTACTGTCGAGTGTAACGTTGAATACACTTCGGGTCAGGGTATTCGACAGCCGACTGCTTACTTCTGGCTCAGAACTTTCTTCCAAATCGGAGTCAACTTTCATTTTCATAACATTGCGTTGAAAAATTGCGAAAATTGAAAGAAATCCGTAAACAAGCAGGGAAAATTGTTAGAAATTCAAATAAGAGTTTTGACAGCTGTGTTGCAGCATCCGTAAATACTCGTATTTCGATGATGAGTGCTGTCACAGGGTGTGTTCAGTACAAGCACTTTTCTGCTCATGGTGTTTGAGTGGACCGAAACTTTCGCATACCATCGGTTCAAAGGTAAAATATGTGAAATTGACTTTTTTTAAGGAAAATAATTCGCTGCATTCACGTGTACACAACAGTTGTAATTTCTCAACTGAATGGAACCGCTCACTCAACATGTTGACTGAGCGGTCGCCATTTTATGTATCGAAAACTTTCTACGCTAATTTTACTGAACTTTTTTTTCCGCAGCATTTGTGCTTGACTTTTCAAAGCTGTTAAAACTTAAAAATGGAGTGCCACTATCAAATAGACGGCATAGATTATGTTATCGTGGAATCCGTGGAGATGCACCACAAATTGAAAGAAGGTAAAATGAATGATTAAATCCTCATCTAGTCATATTTAATTTCATTTAAGGCCCCGATATCTTAATGAAGTATGTTGCCGAAAATGCCGATACCATGGAGTTTGAAGTCAGCCGCGAAGTTGTCTAACATTTGTATTTCACATATGGTATGCTAAAATGACAGAGGATAGGCGACAAAAGTAGCAATGCGTTCATGGAAATGTAGCGATGATTTTACAACTGTTGTCTACTCAGGAATGCAAATATTATAATTTTTCATATTTTAACACCAGAGCTGCTGAAGTTTGACATCCCCCGTGAACCATCGGTGGGACGCGTTTTATCCCCTTTAATTATGGCGAAGATCATCCATAAGGCCCAGTTTTTCAATGCGAGATCATCCGAGCTTCGGGATTAAATTAGAACTAACCTCAGAAATATGTTTTCCAGTCAATTTTAATCCTGAGCTAACTCCGAGTAAACCCCACAAATTTGGTGAGTTAACCCTGGATTAAATGAGCAAATGTTTTTGACAGATACCGAAATAGCAACCGAAGAGGTTAATTTAATTTCTATTTGTGTAAACATTTTATTAAATCGGTAAAGAAAATTAATACGTTTTCTCTATATTCAGATTCTGATTCAGATGTCAGCGACATGGAATTCTTCTTCCTTTAAACAGCGAGGTTATGATCCGAAAATAAGGGATCACAACCCTCCCACTACACCGCATTCCTACTGATCCGCCCGTGGGGTTCGTCGTCAGTGACACGGAGTTGTTCGAAATATTAAGTTTAACTGCTTTAAGGAGAAAAAGACTTGTAGGATCGCGACAAAATCATTTTCATTTGTTGGGGGAAAAGTATTTTTACGATTTTCGATAGATTTCGATAGCTTTTTGACAGCTGATTGGATAAATCATGCAGTGGTATCAAATTAATCCCGTAACGATAAACAAACTCAGAGTTGACTTATAAAGCAGTTTTTCAGCGCAGGATTAATTTTCACTCCATGAATGATGGTTTAATTTGGTATCACTCCATGATGTATCGGTTCCGCTGTCAAAATACTATGGAAATCTATCCATTCTATACTGCTAGATTGGTTGTTAATCACAAAAACACAATGAATAAAGTGGGAAGTACCTACACGACACAACCGTCGCACCGACGAGTGTTGAACCGACATCAGCCCAACTGTTGTATACAGCACATATATTAAACAATCTGCTTACGATTTACGTAGAACCAGACATTTTATTTAGTAGTTTTACACATACGCACCATATAACTTCCAAATAATTAGTGCAATTTGACAGCGGTGGTACAGTCAAGACCATGTGACCATACGATATCGGTACTACGATCGGTCGTGTGAATACACATGAGGCAATTATCGTATACAACACCAAAGCTGTCAAACACTTGGTACAACTGTTGTATTGTGTATTTCCCACTCAAACCTGCAGCTTTCCATATTCCTCTTCTTCCTATTTCGGCGAGGTTATGATCCGAACGCAAGAATCATAACCCTTCCACTTCACCGCATTTTTACTGATCCGCCTGTGGAGTTCGTCTATTTGACCTCAGCAAATATCGGCAGGCCTGCCGATTTTGGATCACTGGGGCCAATAAAATGCTGATGTCGTCGCATTTGTGTAATGCAGGTGCTTAAAGGCCTGTCTTTCTAGCCTGGCGATGTCTTTTGAACGTTCATTGATATTGCCTTTTTAACAGGATTCAAATGATCTCTTCTTTGAACGCGGCAATTCCAGCTGAGCCAGTCGTGCTCTATCTTTTGTAAAATGGTTTCCTTGACGTGAAGGCGTCCACGGATCTTCGAATTTCTTATTCGATCAAGCTATTGCTGTCTTGCGAAGCATCTTCATGTCAGCTGCCATTAATTAACTTTCATACTTTTTCTACATCGTCCAACATTGTGAGCGCTAGACGCACAACTGCGGTGTAAAGCCTTCTTTTCAACTTAAGGAGCATTTTCCTGTCACAGAAGATAGCGGAACTTTCTCGCCACTTCATCCACTCCACGCTTATGCGAAGTTCTGTTTTCGTCATCACAGGTTACTTTGCTATTGATCATAGATCCCAGATATTTGAACTGCTCGTACTTTGGAAGCATTTCCATTTAAACAAATGTCTGGAATAGGTCTGAGTGGATCAGAGAATGAGCAGCACAAGTACTTTGCCTTTTTTGAACTAATGCGATACCCATTTCCCTCCAAAATGTCCACCCACACATTAAGTGCTCGTTGCAGGGATGTAGGATCTTCACTTAAGATGGCTTTATCGTCAGCAAAGAATAACTGATGTACCTTGGCGTCCGTCACTTTCCCTTCAAGCAGATAGTCAAGGACTGTAATAAAGAGCAAAGGACTTAAAACGCTTCCCTGGTGCACCCCGACATTGATTGGGAACTCTTCGGTTACTCCAGTGGGGCATCTCACTCTTTTCTTTGTTCTTTCGTACATTTCCATGATCATCTGTACATAGGTTTCTGGAACCCATCGATGTCTTAGCGTCTCCCATATCAGATCTCGTGATTGTCTGCCAAATGCCTTTTCAAAGTCAACCAATACCATATGCAAATCCTTTAAGGAATCACGATGTTTTTCCATTATGATCCTCATACTTTGGATTGCATCTGTGGTTGATTTACTCGAGACAAACCCGCACTGATCATCAGATAGTCGTATTATTTTTCGCAGTCGGCCACCTAATATCCCCTCAAAAATCTGCATGGTGTGTGACATCAGCTTGATCGAACGGTAGTTATCACAGTTTCGCGTATCACCCTTCCCTTTGTATACAGGGTGAAGGTAGCTTTCCCTCCATTGACTCGGCATTGGATCACCTCTCATAAATTTGGAGATGAGAATTCTAAGCCATCTAAACCCAATGTCTCCCATTTCATTCCATAACTCAAAGGGCATCTCGTCTGACCCAACCGCTTGTCGTTTTTTGGAGTATTTGACCGCCTCACTAACTTCTTCGACTGTAATGTCGAGTATTTCTTCACAATTAGGGGTGGCTCTTGGAAAGTATAGCCGGGGAAACTGTTAATTCAAAAGTTCTTCACAACACTGCTGCCACCTCTGCAGAATTTTGTCCCCATCCACAAGAAACTGGCCATGGGCATTGTTAATGAACTTTGGCGAAAGAATCTCCTGAGCATTCCTCCTTCTTTGGGTGGCTATTTTGATAATGGTTGCGCTCTTGTTCATATTGTGTCTTCACACCTCCTGGACAGCCTGGTTTGCATCAGCAACCGGGGAAAATATTTTCTCCAGTTCCCGATACAGGTCCTCCGTACTCTCTGCTTGAAGCTGGGCGCACTTCTTCTTCGCTTTTTTCTTGCAATATCTGTATTCCATTTCGGAGCGGACTTTTTCGTCACTATTATTAGATGAGCACTTTGAGCTAGCTTTGCAAGCCGCTTTCTTCTCATTTATCACCTCCTTAGCTTCATCACTCCACCACCATGTTTCATGGGCGTGTTGGTGATGGCAGCTCCTAACAGTGATTTAGCCCTCTTTAATCAAGTTTGCTGTAGCGAATCCCACATATTTTGTGCTCTGCACTCTTCATCTTTAGCTCCGGTGATGGTGTGAGAGAGGTAATTTTTCATTACGAAAACAAAATCTTCTCCCTTTTCTTTGTGCAGATTGTATCACTGGATTTACTCAGGGACCTTTGTTTGTTTGTTTTTCTTTGGTGTTTCCATAAAAAATTTTCTTAGCAAGAGACGGTGTTGCTTGGCGATCGCCTTTTCCAGGATCACTTTGCAATCTTTTACCCAGGGCTTCATAAAACTGGCTAGCAAATGGTAGTCAATCTAGGTTTCATCTCCATCACTGCTATAAGTGATCAGATGCCGGCTTTGTTTGATGAACATGGTATTTAACACGATAAGTTCGTGAGATTTGCACATGCTTAGGAAGGTTCCTGGTGCCGTATCCCAGTCGTCCACGGCAGTCTTCATAGTCTTCGTTTGACTTCCTAACATGTCCATTCAAATTTCTTCCAACAAACAGAAACTCTTCCTTTGGGATAATCTTAAGGAGATTGTGGAAATCTAGCCAAAATGCATCTTTATCCCTCTGATCGCACCCAATTTGGGGAGCATTTGCACTGACAATATTCAACACCTCTCCTTGTATTACTACTTTGAGAGACATCAAACGGTCGCTGGACTTCGAAAGGCTCAAGACATTACCAAGTAGCTCTGCAGAAAGGATGATACCGATTCCGTTCTTAGCCTTTTCCGTTCCGTAGTAGAACATCTTGTAATCTTTTGTCCTAACATCCAAGAAACGCGCCCGATTTCCGGTGTTTTTCCATTTCGCCTCTTGGACGCACAAGATATCCACCCGCCTTCTATTCATCATCTCTTCTAGCTCGTAACATCGACCGGTCATGCTTCCAACGTTCCAACTCGCGACTCTCAAATTTCGTCTACAGCTACCCATGATAAAAGAAAAATATATATAAATCTCAACAAATATATCGGGCAAAAATCCCCCATTCCTTGTTAAGTCGAACACTGGGTACGTGCAGAAAAGGAGAAACAAAGTGATTAAGCATGACGCTGTAGAGAGTAGTTTTACTCGGTGGTTTGTGCTGACATTACGATATTTATGATCAAAAGTCGACGCACATTTAATTTTAACCCATATGCACACTTTGTTTCTGCACAAGATGTCAGAGCATTGAGGCGTTGGGGCATTCCTCTAGGAACGAACGAACTTACACTTTATAATTATTTCTACCACAAATCGTGAACACAAATTTTTCCACCAACTTCCAATTCAAAAATCGTTTCTCACCCCGCTCTACTCATTTTTCACTTTTCATACATAGATGCCGCTGCGTGCACCATAAACTGACAGCTGTCAACCGAACAAATTCCCATGCAGTCAACTCTCATAAGACTTCTGTCAACCAACACAAAAAACACATGGGACTTTCGCATGCAGCATACCAGTTGCGCATAATTTGCACTCCTATTCTCTTCATTGTCAGACAGAGAGGCAACTACCGGTCGTCCTGTTGGGAAATTGAAAAAAGTTGGGAAATTTCCCTTCACGCAGGAAAATTTGTGTTCAACAGTAGAACGGCCACCCCAACCCCACCCATCTGCTGCTAATTCGCAGCAGCAACCCCTCGTTCTCACGCAAACTCACACAAACTCCACGAGTTTGGCCGGCACGAATACGGTTCTTGTTGGAATATCTTTCCGAGCGAATCTGAGTTGATATAGAACCGGGAAGACGAATATACCTCATCGTCGGTCGTTGTCGACGTAATTTTTGCACACAAAATACACTACAGCCTCTGGCTCTAGTTTTATTTATTTACATCGCTGTCAGCAGTTTCTGATTAGAAAAAGCGTGTCCTGTCTGTCAGTTCAACAGTGGAGTGCCGGTCTCTGCTATTGTTAACATTTTTCCTGGCGAATTACCGTGGAATATCTTTGCAGTAGGTCTCCAAACGAAATCGATACTTCTCCCGAAAGCGTACCGCAAATGAGTTGACGACACAGTCGGGCAAGTGGAACGCGTTGTATATGTTTGGCCCGTCAATTGCTTTTTTTTGTTTGGTCCATACACGAGAAACCAGAAAGAATTCCAATTCCGTATGCAGAGGCAGTGCCGTGCCGTTGCACTCCCGTAATCCTCAGTGTTCCATCGTGAGGCAGTAGCAACCCCTTATTCTAACTTTCTCTCCGCCATCGTTGGTCCTGTTTTTGTGCGTCTTTCTTTGCATTCGAATTCCGTCTGTAAAATCGTAGAGAATAAGAAGAAAAGTGAAGCAAGTGTGTGAAAAAAAAAAAAAATACAAGTGCTGGTGCAGGTGCTAGTGCAAGTGAAGTAACAAACGAAAGCATCCCCCACCACCCACAGTGCAGTACAGTGTGTCAACAGAAAATGACGACCGATTTGCTGTTCCCGAAAATTGCGGACTGTTCCTATGTCTCGTGCTATTGGTAAGTAGGGGAGGCCTTAAAATCCTTCGAGTCCTTGGGTTTCATTTTAAAATTGCGCCTCTGCCGCAACATCTGTCGTCGAGTATTTGTCTTTAAAATTAATTTTTCATGAAGTGCGGCGGGGGGAGGTGGTCTGGTGTAGAAAGAACTAGGCATCGATGGAAAAATAGGAAAAAAAATTTACATCTCTGCTCAATCCAAGTGTGTTTGAGTGTGTGTGCGTCTGTTCTGTTGCATACAGCACACCCCTATTTGTGCAGCAGCAGTAGTATGGTTTGTGTGTAGCGATGTTGCCGTGGAAATTAGGTCATTCGGTCATGCGAGTTCGCGAAAGAACAACATAACCCGTACCGTTAAAATAGAGGATGCAGCATGCAGTAGATAGTTTAGACGATGTCCAGGGGTGCAGGTGGGGAATCTTTTCAAAGAGAAGGTTCATCACATTGTTTGAGGTGAGTTTTCCTTTTTATTGAATTTTGGGTTCGGAGGAATTCCTAGAACTGACAGTGCTGGCGTTTCAATTGCGTGATTGCTGTAAATATTGTACTTTTTGGGTGAAGATAGTTGTAGTAGTAACAGGTTTATTGGGGTGTCGGTTGTGGAAGAAGGATACCACAGCCGCAATACAGCGGCTGTGGATTCGTTTCTATTGCATCGAACAACTGACAACGCTTGTAACTATGTACCTTGCGGCGCACACTTAAGTGGGCTTGGGTTAACGTAGTAAATTGCCGACAAATAGGGTAGACAACAATCTGGAATAATCTCAGGTGAATAGAAAAAGCTGATAACAATGCTTCAAACTTCAGAGCACTTTGAATTAGGCGGGGTATATGGGTGCCTTGTGACATAAGTCACTGTTCACTTAAACCAACAAGGGTACATTGTGCCCATTTTGTTTTTACCGTGAAAATCTAAAGAAAATCTGCTATACCTACCTATACTGTTTACTCAACTAGAAAAGGATATGGATCTCAGAAGGTTATTCAGCTCGGGAAGGGACACCGCTGGATAAGAACCACCTAGATAGGGATATGTATCTCAGGAGGTCGTTCAGCTCAATGTACCGTAGATCATCCAACTCAGTGAAGATGTAACTACTAGAGATGGCCTAAGTCGTGAATTTACATTCGCAGTTATAACTGTGAATGCGATTTCTATTTACTGTGAATGTAAACTGCTAATGCAAATCCGCAATGGAGTCATAAACATACATAGGTACACCTGTCCGGCTATTTTATCTGAGTCAGACAAAATTAAACCAACCAGCTTCTTATGGATGACGACAAAATTGTGTAGAGGTGGCGGCAGTATTGTGAAGAACTTTTGAATGAACAGTTTCCGCGGCTATACTTTCCAAGAGCCACCCCTAACTGTGAAGAAATACCCGGCATTACCGAAGTTAGTGAGGCGGTCAAATACTCCAAAAAACGAAAAGCGGTTGGGCCAGATGCGAAGCCCCTTTGAGTTCTGCAAGAAAATGGAAGACATCGGGTTCAGATGGCTCAGAATTCTCATCTCCAAATTTATGAGAGGTGATCCAATGCCGAATCAATGGAGGGAAAGCTACCTTCTCCCTGTATACAAAGGGAAGGGTGATAACTGCCGTTCGATCAAGCTGCTGTCACACACCATGAAGATCGTATTAGGTGGCCGACAGCGAAAAATAATACGGCTATCTGATGATCAGTGCGAGTTTGTCGTGAGTAAATTAACCACAGATGCAATCCAAAGTATAAGGATCATAATGTAAAAACATCAAGGATTTGCATATTGTATTGGTTGACTTTGAAAAGGCATTCGACAGACAACCACGAGATCTGATATGGGTGACGCTAAGACATCGAGGGGTTCCAGAAACCTATGTACAAATGGTCATGGACATGTACGAAAGAGCAATGACAAGAGTAAGATGCCCCACTGAAGTAACCGAAGAGTTCCAAATCAAAGTCGGGGTGCACCAAGGAAGCGTCTTAAGTCCTTTGCTCTTCATTACAGTCCTTGACTATCTGCTCGAAGGTAAAGTGACGAACCCTTAGGTACATAAATTATTCTTTGCTGACGATGGAACCATCATAAGTGAGGGTCCTACATCCCTGCAACGAGCACTTGATGTGTGGGTAGACATTTTGGAGAGAGATGGGTATCGCATTAGTTCAAAAAAGACAGTACTTTTGCTGCCCGTTCTGTGATCCACTCAGGCCTATTCCAGACATTTATTTGAATGGAACAGTGCTTCCCAAGTGCGAAAAGTTCAAATATTTGGGGTCTATGATCAATAGCAATGTAATGTGGGCGCCGTGGCGTAAGTGGTTAGTTTGTCGGATCACTGCGCATGCGAGCGTCTTAACCAAAAATAAAAAATATTTCGGGACGACTTAAAAAAAAAGGGCGCGATCGCTTCGAAGGTTGGTACACGAGAGAGATTTTTATTCAACTTTCTTTTGACAATTCATTTTACAAAAAAAAAGATGGCCGAAATATGGCTAAATTCAAATTTACATTTTTGTTCAAAAGATGGCCGAGAGGCGCCAAATTCAAATACCTACATTAATTTCAGTTTGAATTCAAATACGAGTATGTATATACTTAATTAGCAAAATGACATCGTCATTGGTCGTCTCACGATCCCGCCTCGAGTTTTGACGTCGGCCACCCTGACCTTTCCGTCCTGCCCTGCGATGACCGCCACGACTCTTCCTATTGTCCACTGCTGCGGAGGTACGTTTTCTTCGTGGATTACGACGACCTCTCCGACGACGAGATTGGGTTGCTCCAACACCCACTTGCTGCGAACCTGAAGGCCCAGCAGATAGTCCCTTGACCACTTCTGCCAAAACTGCTGCTTGAGATAGCAGACAAGTTGCCATCTTCTCAAGCAACGCATTTGATGTTCTGGCACGGGTTCCGGCGGCATGGCTCGCAATGGGCCGCCTATTAGAAGGTGGGCTGGTGTTAACGCTTCGCCATCGTTGAGGTCTGCGCTTAGAGGTGCGATCGGCCTTGAGTTGAGGATGGCTTCGACCTCGACCAGCACGGTTAACAACTCCTCTGTTGTTAGTAGAGCGTTCCCCACTGTGCGATGTAGCAGCGTTTTGGCGGACTTCACTGCGGCCTCCCACAGGCCACCGAAATGTGGAGCCCTTGGTGGTATGAAGGGGAAGTTGAACCCTTACTCTGCTGCGTATTGGAGAACTGCTCCTTTCCCTCTTTCGAACTGCTCGCGAATCTCCTGCAGCTTCCTCTGAGCTCCCACGAAGTTCGTCCCGTTATCGCAGTACATCGTCTTCGGAATCCCTCCGCGACCTATGAACCTTTTGAGGGCGAGAATAAAGCAGTCAGAAGAAAGATCAGTTGCTAATTCAAAATGTACCGCTTTGGAGGTAAAACAAACAAAGACAGCTATATACGTTTTGTATGGTGGTCGGCCACGAATTTTTAAAGAGGTATATACAGGACCACAAAAATCTACGCCACCTATAAGAAAGGGCCGTAGTGCTCTGAGTCGGTCTGCTGGCAGATTTCCCATGATTTGATTCAGCAACTTTGGCTTATACTTGAAGCAATGAACGCATTTTTGTACAGTTTTCCTGCACAGCTCTTGAGCATTTACTAGCCACAACTTTTCGCGAAGCAGCCCGACCAATGCTTTGGGCCCAGCATGGTGGTTTTTTATGTGCAGATACCGCAAATATGTTTTTATAAAATGCGTATTTTTAGTCAATAGTAGCGGAAACTTTGCATCGTATTCAATTGGCGCATGTAAAAGACGTCCTCCCACTCGAAGTAGGTAGAATGAACAATCATCTTCTTTAAATTCATGTATAAATGGATTGAGCTTCTGTATGTTGGATGAAAGTGCGACGTTTCGTTTTAGTTTATGAATTTCTTCAGGAAATTCATGATTTTGAACTATTTGAATTATTTTCAAGAATGCTAATTGTAACTCTTTAGCTGTAGGTATTGTTTCAAAAACTATCTTTTTATTCTTTACTTTTCGGATAAATCTCATTATATATGCAATTTTTCGGGCTAGTTTTGCATATGAAGAACATTTTTCAATAAAATCCATCAGATAGTTTCCAGGACTTTCGACTGCAACCAGAACTATATTTGTTTTGCGTTTTTCTAATGCCTCGTCATCCGGAGACAACTCTTCTAGGAGGAACTGTGGACCATTGAACCACATCGAACTATTTAGTTCATCCACGTTACATCCCCTAGAGACAATATCCGCTGGATTTTGTTTCGTTGGGACATGTTTCCATAATACATTTTGCGTCCACTCTTGGATTTCTGACACTCGGTTTGCAACAAAGGTAGCAAGAGTTGACGGATGTGTTTTGATCCAATGCAAAGTTATTTCGGAATCGATCCAAAATACAATTTGTTCGACGTTAAGATTCAACATTGCCGATACTCTCATCCATAATTTGGAGAGAGTATGCGCTGCGCAAAGTTCCAATCGTGGAAGCGATTTGGTTTTCAACGGGGCCACCTTGGACTTTGCTGTTAATAGCGTCGACTTGATAACCTCCGTGGTGCGGCTGCGTACATAGATGCAACACCCATAAGCTCTCATCGACGCGTCGGCGAACCCATGAATCTGAATTTTCGCATTCGAATGTGTTTCCACGAACCGAGGTATTTTAACGTCGGCAAGCTGGGTCAGATTCGTTTTAAAGCTCTGCCAGCAGGTATCAAGGCACAATGGAATCGACTCGTCCCAATCAAGTTTCGCAATCCAAAGCTCTTGCAACAAGATTTTTGATTTGGTAACTATGGGGCACAATAATCCAAGAGGATCAAACAGACGAGCTGAAACTGACAAAATGTTTCTCTTCGTTGCTCGTAAATCATGGAAATTATCGTCTAAATTGGAGCGGAATTCGTCTTCTTTCGGTAGCCACTGGATTCCTAGAGTTTTTGTGAAATCGGAGTCGTTAAATTTAATCTCCCTTTCAGCACTTTCTGTGTTGTACAACTCTGGATGGTTCGAATACCATTTCGCCAACTGAAACCCACCTTTTTGTAAGATTTGTTGTACCTCCCTTTGTATAGTTTTAAGGGATTCGAGTTTGTCGGCACCAGTTAGAAGATCATCGACGTAGAAATGTCTTTGAATTACCCTTGACCCTTCCGGGTGAGAGTTTTCGTGTGCATCGCCTAACATTTTCAGACACCGTATTGCTAGAAATGGCGCTGACGCAGTGCCATATGTAACCGTGTTTAGTCGAAAATGTTAAAGTGGTTGAGACGGATGCTGCCTCCACACTACGAGCTGGTAAATCGAATGCTCTTCAGCAATAAGGACTTGTCGGTACATCTTCGTAATATCCGCCGTTATGGCGTATTTATGCGTACGAAAACGGAGCAAAGTCGAGAACAGCTCCTCTTGAATTGTTGGCCCGACCATCAAGATGTCATTTAACGATTTTTGAGTCGATGTACGACTCGAAGCATCAAAAACAACTCGCAGTTTGGTGCTTGTGCTTTGCGGTCGTAAGACGCACTGATGCGGAATGAAGTAGTGCGGGCTAGTCGGGATTTCATTTTTTATCGGTGACATATGTCCCAAAGTGAGATACTCGTTCATGAACTCCATGTACATAGCTCTCAACTCGTCGTTTTTTAATAGTTTTCGCTCGAGTGCCAGAAACCGACGTTTGGCAGTTTCAAACGATGATCCGAGCGAGCAAGGAGCTGCTTTAAATGGCAATTTGACCTCAAAGCAACCTTTCGGCAAAAGTTGCGTATTTTCAATAAAATGATTTTCACACATTTGTTGTTCTGGTGTGAGAAATTTATTCGATTCTCCGGGAATCTCCTCCAACGACCAGAATTTCTGAACAATTTTATCCAGAGACGGCAGTTCATCGGATTGGCATATCATGTTACAAATTCTTGCATGTGAATTCAAACATTTGGAATATTTTCCTGATACTATCCAACCAAGCAACGTCTTTTGAATGGTTGGGTATTTAGGACCTTGCTTTATTTGGCCTACGGACAACAATTCGAAAAATGTTTCTGCTCCCAACAACAAATCAATTTTTTGTGGCTTGTAGAAACAAGGGTCGGCCAGTCCAATATTGCGTGGAATCTTCCAATTCGCTGTATTTATAGCATGATCAGGTTGATATGCTGATATTGAGCTCATGACCCAGTAATCTGCCGAGAAGGAATGATTATTCAACCTTGATTTTACTACTGCATGCAATTTTTTATTGACTTTAGTGTTTGCTTTCCCAATGCCAAGCAAGCTTAATGATTTTTCTTCTTTACGAAGATTTAATCTCTGTGCAAGTTCTTCAGTTATAAAGTTTATTTGCGAGCCAGAATCAAGTAAGGCTCGAGCTAAGGAATACTCGCCCGAGTTGCCTTTAATTTGTACAACTGCAGTAGCGAGGATGACTTGGTCAGTAGATGCAGACGCGTGCATGGATTGGGAGGTCAAAGGTTGTGGCTCACTGTTAAATGTTGTTGAATATTGATGTAACAACGTATGATGCGAGCGATTACAAATACTACACCGACTTAATTTGCATTTCGATACTGTATGGCCTTTTCGGAGGCAGTTAATGCAAACCGGAACCCTCAAACCTCAAACAAACTCAAACCTTTGGGAAATAGGGAGTGCATTGAACGAAAGACATTTGGTTATAAAATGTTCACTTGATTTGCAGAACAAGCATTTGGATTTATTTTGTTGCTGTTGTTCTGTGCTTGCACACGAAAACGAAGACCGTTGATTCTTTTGACGACCAAACTCATGTTTCGGTTTGGATTGCCTATCATTTTGTTTGGACTGAGATGTTGACGCTTCTTCAGCAGAAACATGCTGATATCTTTTATTAAGAGATGCTTCACAGTTGCTCCATAAGGGAAGCGTTTTATAATCTAACTGCTCCTCCCACTTAGCCCTCGTGACTGGATCAACCTTCGACATAACCAAATGAATGATGATCGCATTTGTAATATTCTTTTCATCACCCAAAGATAGTAGCGAATCATAGACTGCAGACACTGTGTCGATCATGCTGCGTAATGCAGACGCCGATGGCTTAGTGATTTCTGGTAAATCAAAAAGTGTTGAAACATTGTCAAAAAAAAATTAAGCAATTATTGTCATACACTTTTTTCAGACTAGCCACAGCTTTCGGATAATTTTGCTCGGTGATTTGAAAGGCTTTAACCGTTCCTAAAGCTTCACCGGACAGGCATGAAATCAGATGATTAAATTTTTCAATATCTGGAAGCGTAGGATCGTTGTCCACTAAATTTTCGAAAAGGCTGATAAAATTTTTATAATCACCATATTTTCCGCTGAATTTGGGAAGAGACATTTTCGGAAGTCGTGAGTGATGAGAGGCACTAAATGAGCATTCAACTGCACTAGATTTATGCTTCTTATTCAACATTGCCACAAGTAAAGACTTCGCACCAACACAAATGTCTTCTAACTCCCCCCGAAAAGTATCGTTTCGATCAGTCGATTCTATGTCCGACTGACAGATCATGACCTGATCGATATATGAATTTAATATATCTAATCGACATTCTAATTCGGCCGGGTTTAGCGAAATTGTTTTTTGTTCGATGGCCGTTTTAGTCCGAAGAATATTAGCCTTAATTAGCGACCGTTGATGCTTTAATTGATTTTCATTCTCGTTTGGAGAAGCCTGTCTCTTTGGCGCCATTTTATTTAAGGAAAGTGATTTGCAACAAAAAAAAAAAAAAAATGTGCGCTCTTTAAAATGGATTTAGTTTATCCACAAACTAGCTTTCCGAGTATTTGCCCCGGTTAACAATTGAAATATCGTGAACTTTTTGAAAAATTAGTTTATTTCCAAACCTTTATTATTCACGAAGCAATAATTAATATTTTTTTTTTTTTTTAATAATTAATAATCGAAACCTTCTGGCGTGCAAATGGTAGTGCAGTTATTTGTCGCTAACTTAACTTTTATTGCACTCTTGTACAAGAAAATCAATAAATTTCACTTAATTTGTTCAAAATCGCGCACTTTGTTTGTGTTACCAATATATATATTAAGGAATGTCACAATAAAATAAATGCAACGACAAGAATTGAAAGTGTTTTTACTTTAACAAACCAATTGAATGGAGCACCAAAAATGACTTTAGCAAATTCGCTAATATTTTAGACGGATGCACTTTCGATTTTTGCTACAGTTACCTCTTTTTTGTTTGAAGACACTTCCCTTGAAGCTACCTCCCTCTTGCACTGCATGCAGTTTCAGTTTGTGTGCATTTATGATGACTGGAGCGCTAAGGCTTCACAAGATGTGTTGCTGCGATCGCTGACTGGTGATCCTTTTAAACAGGAACGCTCGGGATGTCTTGAGGGGCTTCTTGGTCCTAAGATTGGGCGATTTTGGGGACAGTTCCACCAAATTGGAACAATTTTTCGCTTCGTGTTAACAACTTATTTAAACTAGTTAAGATGTCCCTGCTCGGGCGCCATGAAAATTCACAAGGTTTTTTGCAAATATGTAGCTCTTACTTAAGCTTACAATAAGAAAAATTAACAACCAAAAATAAAAAAATATTTCGGGACGACTTAAAAAAAAAGGGCGCGATCGCTTCGAAGGTTGGCACAAGAGAGAGATTTTTATTCAACTTTCTTTTGACAATTCATTTTACAAAAAAAAGATGGCCGAGAGGCGCTAAATTCAAATTTACATTAATTTCAGTTAGAATTCAAATACGAGTATGTATATACTTAATTAGCAAAATGACATCGGTTTAACGAAACAATTGGTGTCCCGAAAAGGCTTCTCAAATCGCCGTTCGGATACTGTACGTCCCTTCCATTCGTGTGAAAAATATAACGCACACAACATGAGTGGTTGCGAGAAGCTAGGCCCTGGCACTTAAAGAGCTGTTGCGCCAAATACCACCCAATAGGATGGATGAAGCGGCGAGAAAACTCCCCTATCTTCTGTGACCAAAAAATGCTCCCTAAGCTGAAAGGAAGGCTCTACACCGCAGCTATGCGTCCAGCACACATATACGGTTCACAAAATTGGACAATGTACAGAAAGTATGAGAGTAAATTAACGGCTTCTGAGATGAAGGTGCTTCGCATGACAGCGAGTGACAAAAGCTTGATCGGATAAGAAGTTCGAAGACCCGTGGAAGCCTTCACGCCAAGGAAATCATCTTACGAAAAATAGAGCGCGACTGGCTCAGCTGGTATTGTCACGTTCAAAGAAGAGATTATTGGAACCCTGTTACAAATGCAATATGAATGAACGTTCCAAAGACATCGCGAGGTAGGAGAGTCAGGCCCATAAACGTCTGAATCACACAAATGCCACGACATCAGCATTTTATTGGTCTCAGTAACCGAGTAATCAAAAATCGGGAGGCCTGCCGATATTTTCTGAGGTCAAATAGATGAACTCCGCAGGCGGATCAGTAGAAATGCGGTGAACTGGGAGGGTTATGATTCCTTGTTTTCCGATTATAACCTCGCCGAAATAAGAAGAAGAAGAAGAAGAAAAAAAAGGGGAGGTGTCAATGACGTAGTGAATGGTATGTTGGCTGCTTTAACGTAAGGCTATGGGTCCAAGTACAGCTGGGACCAATTATTTGCCTTTCACATAAAAACACTTTATTTCGGAAGATCGGTTGCATTATGACAGCAATGTATGGCTTCATTTTATTTTAGCTTATAGATCCGAGCATAATGAGTACATTTAGATAGTTATCCAGGAACGTCATTAGATCAAGTGGAGGATGAGGGTAAAAATACATATTCCTCGTATAGTACATGCTCTTAGGTAGGTATGTAGAGGTGGTTGTGTCAGCAAATTATGCCGAAACTTAATTAGCGCAAAAGCGCCGTTTTAATACCACAACTCATGTGACCTATCGTATGTAAAAAGGATGTTAACTTGTAGGAAAGAGAAAAAAGAGTAAGGATTATTCAAATCCACCCCGTTACATTGAGGAAACTGATAATATCCCCAATGCTAATCTCCGCTGACTCTATTAGGTTGTCAAAAAAGGGTTTGCCTAAGGTGCGCTGTCTGGCCTTGCCTAAAGCCGGACACTTGCAGAGGAAGTGTAACATTGTTCCTATCTCGTTAGCAATATTGCAGCTGCGACAGTGTGCATTAAATGTAATGCCTATTCTAGCCGCATGTACCCCGATGGGCCAGTGGTCAGTTCTAACTACCAGAACTCTTGCGATATCTGCACGGTTTCTATTTAGTAGATCTTGCGTTCTGTTCCGGAAGTATTTGGGCCACATCTGCCTGGAGATGACACAGTTCCGCACCCCCTGCCATCTGCTATCAGCCTTTAGCAGATAATGCGCGAAGATGCCTCCTTAAGGACCCCCAACGGGACGTTCACCTCCTTTGCTAGGGAAGCATCAAGGGCAGATCCCTACCCCGCGAGTTCAACAGCTCGCTCATTTCCCTCAATGTTGCTGTGACCCGGAACCCAAAGGAGACAGATCCTTAACCGATGTCCTAGCGAGGCGAGTTCCTTTTTGAATTGTTCTAGTAGCCTCGAGGATGTAGTGGCAGACACTATAGCCTTGATAGCGGCCTGGATGTCAATGAGGATGGCAATGGTATTTAGGGGTGTAGAGGTTTGCTTAAGTAGGCGGCAGGCCTCGCGTACAGCAAAAACTTTTGCCTGGAAGACACTGCACGAATTAGGAAGTCGGTACGACCTGGAAATATTGAGGGAATCAGAGAATATTCCCACCCCTACCCCGCAGTCCATTTTTGAACCGTCGGTGAAGATTGTTGTTTCGAACTCATTTGTCAGTTCGCCAGTTTCCCATTCCGCCCTGGTTGGGAATCTGACCGTGACGTCAGTTCTTAAGTTCACTGTGGGAGTTGCATAGTCGGTCAGTTTAGCTGCCAGATCCTGCGGTAGCACATTCAGAATATTGTTGTGATCATACGGATTGATGCAGCAGCATCCTGTTTCCCTTAGCCTGACCGCACTACATGATGATAGATGCATAATGCGAAGGTCGAGTGGTAAAAGGTGCAGGATAACGTTCGGTTCTGTAACCTGTTGATAAGTTTGATGTTATAAGCTTTCCTTAACTCAGACCACTGGACTAGCGATCCATTAGAAAGAATGGGACGCACCACGGCAGTGTACATCCATAAGACCATCTTCGGGCGAATTCCCCACTACTTACCAAAGGTCTTGCTGCAGGCATTGAAAGCCACACAGGCCTTCTTTACACGTTGCTCAATGTTAAGCTTCCAGCTTAGTTTGGGATCATGGGCATGGGCTTTACTAAAACCGGATGAGGATGCCCTTGGTTATTTCGAGAGAAAAGTTCTTCGAGCGATCTTCGGTCCCGTCTGCATGGACGGTGAGTGGAGGAGAAGGTACAATGCCGAGCTATACGGCCTGTACAAGGACATCGACCTAGCCCAGCGACTAAGATGGCTGGGTCATTTAGAGCGGATGGAGCCCAACGTTCCCGCTAAGAAAGTTTTCGAATCCACCCCGGATGGACGACGCAGTAGAGGACGACCTGGCGGTAGGTGGGGCAAACAAGTGGAGGGGGACCTCAACCAACTTGGCGTGCGCAATTGGATGCAGCTGGCTCGAAATCGTGCTGGCTGGAGAGGTTTGTTGGTTGAGGCCCAGGTCCACCCCGGACCGTAGCGCCATCTAAGTAAGTAAGTAAGTTAGTTTTGGATCAAATACCACACCTCGGTACTTAGCACTGGAGAATAGAGAGAGTAGATGATTTTTTAGCCGTGGAAACGTAAACGTCGGTATTTTGGTTTAAGTGGTAAAGAGCATTAGTTCAGGTTTGCTTGGGTTGACGCTAGTACACGCTCTTAGTAGGAAGTGTCATATTCAATTCGCTTTCGATCCGATGAAAGCGAAAACCAGGATCGAATTTCGATCTGATTTCAATCCGTTCACGTAAACTTACGAAAAACTGAGAATTACTCAAATTAAAAAATAAAAAAATTATCTGTATATAACAGACAACCAAAAAGAAAATGAAAACAATTTCTGATGCCGAAGTAATGCCATTACAGCTGTGAGTGGTGATTAGTCTAGATCTGAACGGCGCACAGTGGGACGAGTAGTATAAAAATCGCGATATGGGTCGAAATTGTAAGTTCCTAGTATGGCTTTGCGAAGTTATATAGACGCTGGCGGACCAATCAATTAAATTCTGGCACTTAACTTCTCGTTTTTCTATAGGTTTTTTTCAATGAATAAGCTCAAAAAAGAGCTAAAAAATCTGCCATTTAAAGAAAAATTTATGATGAATTGGGTTACGTTTATCACAACATAGTCAAATCAGTGAGAATGTTTGAGTCTATTATTTTTAATGTTCTCATTTCACATAGTTTAGTAATGAATGATGTCAGGAAATAGAAACATTTTATGTTCTTTATTAGCCAGGGCATGTTACTTTTCGTGGAAATAACGTCTTTTTCGACAGCATTTTCGAGAAATTCAACCCGTACAAAAAAGTTCCGAGTTGTTCCGAAAAATGGACTTCACAGGTGTTTACCTTAGGTATTTAGTAAGAGATAAACGAAAGAATTATATCCCACATAGTCCGACTGCGCCCTGCTATTCATGTTTGAACAAGAGGCTCCCAGCGTAAGGGCGACCACACGCAGTCTTTGGTGGCTGTGTATTCTTAAATTTTGCATAATTCATTTTGTTCTCGGTCGTGACAAGTTTTACCTATTGTTACAATGTTGGAGACAACCGTGAACTTTTCAATATTTTAAAAAATCCTGGTGATCCACAAAATTACCTATTCTAAAGGAGGAAATTTTGCTCAACATTTCTTCTTCAACCGTCTCTCAGAGGAACATTTTACTGATGGAAAAGAAACTTAAATCATTTTCATTTAAAAAGAAAGTTGGTAGGATGTGGTTATAGGAAAGAAATTTTCCTTAAAAAAAATAAGATTTACTCAATAGAGCTTTTCAGTAGTAGTAGAGTAGTAGAAGTGATTTTTATTGAACATTAGAAAATTGTTACTTATACATTTTTTTTTTTTTTTTTTGTCGGGATAGGAAACACTCGACTGGAGCACTCAGACTCAACTGGTCCATTGTACTGCCAGAGAGCAAACCCTGATTTACCCATTTTACTGGAATTTCCTTGACTTTCGAAGAAAGCCAAGCAAGCACTTCAGTGATGAGGAGCTTACAGTACAAGCACTCACCACATCCGCACCGAAGATCTGCCACCTGATACGAGCAAAGGCCGGACACTCACAGAGATAATGTTCCGCGGTGTCGTCGCTCTCTCCACAAGCGTCGCAGATTGTAGTGTCACTTAAGCCTAACACGTTAAGGTGCTTGGCAAAAGCGAAGTGGCCTGTCAAGACGCCGATAAGTTGTCTACAGTCTTTTCTGCTGAGAGACAGCAAGAATGCCGCTGATTTCTTACAGACGTCTGGGAGCATGCGTTTAGTCAACCTGCAACCTGGAGAGTCATGCCACACACAATTGTGCTCGTGAGAGACCCAATCAGCAATGGAAGCCCTAACCGAAGACGCTGGAAGACCCAACGCGGGTTCGGGACCTGAGAAAGCCTCCTCTGAGCCTTGTCTAGCAATCTCATCGGAGATCTCGTTCCCCAAGATCCCAGTGTGACCTGGGACCCAGATAAGAGACAGAGAATTCAGCCTTGCGACCGAGTTCAAAGAGTTTTTGGTTTCACGAACTATTTTGGAAGTGGTTAAAGGGTTAAGCAAGGCCTTAAGCGCAGCCTGACTGTCACTACAGACACAAATGCTACGTCCCTTCCACCTGTTCTTCACAACATAGTTCATCGCCATTAGGATTGCATAAGTTTCCGCTTGGAAAACAGACGCATATTTGCCTAACGAGAAGTGAAGTCTAATGTTGTCGACTTCCACGAAGACACCAGCGCCAGACCCTTGACTGGTTTTGGAACCGTCCGTGAAAATACGACTACATTCCATTCCCGGCTCAGACTCTGACCGAAGCCAGTCCTGGACACAAGGAAAGTCGACTCTGAATTTGCGCATCAGCTGGAGTTCTGGTGTCATTGCATCAGACGGCATATCCATAAGACAGGAGTCGTAAGATAAGTGTCGCGCAAGTTCATCAAAGTTCCAGTGTGGAGTATACCAAAAACCGCCTCGCCTAAGACGATGGATGGCTTTGATAGTGCAACCCATGATATAAGTATCAAGGGGTGGTAAGTTCAGCAAAGCGTCTAGAGCAGAGCCAGGCGTACTCGGGAAAGCTCCCGAGCAGCCGAGACAAGCCGTTCTTTGGAGTTTCGCACAAAAGGCAACCACATATTTACGCGAGAGCCCCTTCCACCAAACAACCGACGCATATGCGAGGAATGGTCTTATCATAGCCGTGTAGATCCAGAGAACCTTATTCGGTGATAAGCCCCAAGTCTTGCCAAAAGCACCCTTACACTGCCAGAAGACTGAGAGCGCCTTGGATGTTTTCGACTCGACGTGTTTGGACCAATGAAGTTTCTTATCTAAAATCACTCCCAGATATTTGGCTTCATTGGAAATGCGAATGGTGACGCCTTTTAGTACTGGCTGAGTCAGACCGGTCAAAATCCTCCTTCTCGTAAAAAGAACAACCTCAGTTTTAAGAGGATTCACCGAAAGCCCACTCCTAGTTCATCGATCATGTCCAGAGCCGCCTGCGCGTTAGCACAGACCGTCGCCAGGCATGGCCCGACAGAAAGTACGGCGACATCATCCGCATATGCCTGAGCGTAGACGTTAGAACTATTTAGAGTGTTCAACAGAGAGTCGACCACCATGCACCATAACAATGGAGACAGAACGCCACCTTGCGGACAGCCCCTGTTTACCCCTGTCATAACATATTGGCCACAATCCGCATCCACTACCAACGTTCTATTCATTAGCATTGCTTTAATCCACAACACTAATGTTTCATCTACCCCGTGTTGTCTGGCAGAGTCGCACATGCAGTCAAAAGTCGCATTGTCAAAAGCACCCTCAATGTCGATGAAGATACCCATCGCGTATTCTCTCCTATCAAGCGCGCATTCAATTCTGGCCACTAGATTTTGAAGTGCGGTCTCACAGGATTTCCCACGCTGATAGGCATGCTGCATCTCCGATAGTGGATGCAGTTTCAAAGCAACTTTGCGCACGTGAAATTCTACCAGTCTCTCCATACTTTTCAGTAAGAAGGATGTCAAACTTATAGGTCTGAAACTCTTGGGGAGCGAATAGTCTTCCTTACCAATTTTCGGTATGAAAGCTACTCTGACTGTCCGCCAAGGTGTAGGAATATATGCCAGCGCCAAGCCAGCGGTGAAAATTCTTTTCAGAGTTGGCAATAGCTGATCTATACCCGGTTGCAGCATAGCCGGATATATTCCATCGGTGCCAGGCGATTTGAAACCATCAAAAGATGCCACAGCATATTTGATGGCCTCATCTGTTACCACGGCTGATGCGATATACCAACTGTGCCGAGTTTTCTGACTTAGATCAAACTCAGCCTGGGTAAGCGGGCCAAGCTGCGACCTAGTGATTATCCGATTGCCAGGAAAGTGAGTCTCCAGCAGAAGACTAAAAGTTTCCGCTTTCGTCTCAGTAAACTTGCCATCAGATTTTCTCAGTGACTCCGGTTTGGTCGGCTTGCCCCTTTTGAGAACCTTAACCAACCTGCTGGTTTCACCGAGTGTCTCGATCTTTTCACAAAAATCTCTATAAGAAGCACTTTTCGACAACCGAATTAACTTCTTGTAGTCTTTTTGCTTCGATCTAAAAAGATTCCAGTCACCTTCTAAATTTGTCTTGAGTGACCTATTTAGAAGTTTTCTGGATTCTTTCCTAAGTCGCTGCAGTTCCGGGCACCACCAGGGAACCGGAGTTCTGCAGGGGGTTTTTGTCAATGGGCACGTCAGTTCAAAACAGCTGGTAAGGACACTAGTCAGGTTTTGAACAGCATCCTCAACCTTTCGTTTCGTTCTGAGTTTAGTTGGAGTTTTGACAGATCTGTCTAGCTCTTCCCTAAACCGCACCCAGTTGGTTTTCCTCGGATTCCTCCTCTCCTGCAAAGTTATGGCCTCGCATTCGATTTGGAAAACGATGTATCTATGGTCTGACAAGGACACTTCCGGCAGTACCCTCCAGTTAGTAATTGACTTGAAATACCTATTAGATAAAGTCAAATCAATTACCTCCTGCCTCCTTGCCGTAACAAAAGTTGGCTGGGAGCCAATATTGTTAATTACCATGCCAGACGATAGTATAAAGTCTAGGAGATGGTTTCCTCGTGTGTTACATTTGCTGCTGCCCCAGACTGTATTCTGAGCATTCGCGTCGCAACACATGACTAGTCCCATCTCCCGAGTGTCACAATACTTTATGAGTTCGGCAACCGCCTTCGGTGGTGGAGGCATTACCGAATCATAAGGGAAGTAAGCCGACGCAACGACGAAGGTTTTCCAACTTCCGGTCGTTTCGTAGCTTACAGCTGCAGCAACCAGGTCCTGTCCACAAAATTGTCCAAGCTTGGTTACTGAGAGGAAATTCGGCACAATTAGACAAGCTCTCGGTCTTTCAGATCGCTCGTCACATAGCACCGTTACTCCACGAACACCCCCAAAACCACATATGCGCTTGTTCCGCACGTATGGCTCCTGGATAGATGTTATGTGGGGTTTTGTACGCACCACAGAAAGTCTGCTACTTAAGAGAGCGGTAGCAGCCTTTGAGTGGTGGAGGTTTATCTGCGAAAATATCAAAGATATAGTCGCAGTTTTATTAGCAGAACGGCGCGCACCAGGTGCGCACATGCTTCCGGCGAGGCGAGCGCCCCTACCCGTGGCATTGCTTGCGTCAGCCATTTTCTGTCCACTAGTGCTGGGACCTTTAGGGGTAACAGCACCAGTATCCACCAGATTTTGTGCGCAGATAACGCCACCGGTAAGAGTGTGCCCGGCAGAAGAGCGCGCATCAGATGCGCACACGGTTCCACTAAGAAGAGCAGGCGAAACTTGCTCCATCAGATTGGACCTGTTCGAGCCGACCGAAAAGGAGCCAGCGTTAGGTCTGAGGGATTGATCGGCTCCAGTTGGAATACTTTCTGCCGACCTATGCTTCTTTCCTGTCGCTACTGAAGGATGACTGCTTTTGGCGCTTGCGCCTTCAGCTGACTCTGCAGCCTCTTTGCACCGCGCCATTGCCGCCTTCCTTCTTCTCCTTTTCAGTTGACTCTTAGTCAGGAGCCCATCGGAGTGCGCCGCTTCGGGAGCTCGTTCAGCCTTATTGGTTTCCCGAGTCGAACCGTCATCGACACAACTTCGACCAGCTACCCTTCTATTGAGACAGAGATTAGACGTTCCAGCCGAAGCCTTTCCGCCACTTTCTTTGCCATTCCAGCCCAGTCTACCAATCGAGTCAGAGACAGAGCTGCAGGAGTCTTCTGGAACAAGCGTCGCTACTACTTCTGATTCAACGCCAGAGGCGGGGGGTAAAAGTATGGTGGTTGGGACCTCCAGAATCCTCGTCCCGGCCGTAGTCAAAAAGACCACGGGTGGATTATCGTTTTCACGAGTACCACCTGGAGTAGATACCGTACAAGTTTCTTCCATCATACCTTCAACAGGTTTTGCGTCACAGTCAAGACGTCCTCAGCCTTTAGTTCGATGTCTCACCTGGGGTCCTTTCGGACCCTTAGGGTCATTGACTCTTAAGCCGTTCCGCCACGTCAAGGCAGCTGAAGAATGGGAATGGGACGGCATTGGCGTTTGCCGTCAGCCGGAAAAGGAGAGATTTACAAATTTTTAAAATAGAATTCAAAAGATCTCTTTTACTTTATCTAAGTAAATCCATTTTACTTATATTCACTAATTTTTCTAAAAAGCTTCATGTAATATTTGTTGCCTGTATTTTAAAGCAGATTATGAGTAGCTAAACAAAACCTTCCAATTTTGACCGTTTAGTATTGTCCTGACTTCAGCTTCCGATAGCACCTGTTTATCCAAATGGGTTCGCCTTATCGCGAAGACATGCAGGTTGCATAGTGAGCATTCAGAATTCCGTTCGGATCTACATATATGGCATGCAATTCAAACGTAGGAGCTCACCTCTAGCCTTGAATATTGTTGAAATAACTTCCACGCAGTTTTGGTCTTGGAAATAATTGAATTCCCCCCAAGTCTTTGTGTCAGCAAGCATTTATTTATTTCTCATGAAATATATAAAGTCAGTCCGATCATTTGCGAAAGCTTGTGTGAACACTACTACGAAGGCATGACACTGACAGTAGCTTGGTAATGTGGCTGGAAAAATTGTTCGCTCTGTTGGTGGTGATTTGCCCTTGACATCGGTTATCGGGAAAAAAAGTACTGTGAATCAGAAGCAAAGACAATATACAAAAATAACAAAAATCTCCCCAGTTATCTGGACCCCCGGAGAATCTCCGAAGCATAAACAACTGAGCTTCAAGAACCACTACACCAAAATCTTGCTCTCTCTCTATCTGTCCTTTCCAACGCTCGCACTGTGTGTAAACTTGTTAAAGGTATTCATAACCCTTTGAGTGCGCGCAAATTATAAACAAAAAAAAAGAAAAAGTCGTGTTGAAGAGTTCGATATGTGAGTCTGGTCTGACTCTCTTGGGATGTAGTGCCTCTCTCCAAGATGTAGGATTGTAATCCGCTAGTTGGATATGATGAATGCCGCAGAGCCTGGACCATTAGAGGAAAAATTGTTGCCTATGGTGTATTATGTGCATTGCAACCAAATTCGGAAGCCTCTGACTCGAGAGTCAGATTGCTTTTAAAACGTACTGAAAGTGCAGCTTTATTGTGAAGATGTACAAAGGGGATAGTCCTGTTTCCAGGTGAAGCATATACGTTGGCGTATTTTCCGGTAACCTGAAGATTTTTTTTAAAGTATGGGTGAATTCAAAAACGTCAAAAAACTGTGCAGTGTTGTGGCAACAGAACAGGCTTTCTGTTGCTGTTGCCTTGCTACTGCACTGTTGCTGTTGCCCTGCGCAATTTATTTTGACATTTATGAACGATTGTGTTGTAATGGTATGTACAATAGGAAAAAATGGAGAATGTAGTAAAAATATTTGCATATATTATATAAATAGAGCATTAAAATTGTTAAACGTTTACCTTGAATCCACTTCTCACTTGGAAAAAACAAACAAGAGCTCAAAACAAAGGAAAACAACAGCAACACAACTGTTGCGCAGGTTGTTCTTCTTTGACGTTTTGTTGCGCTGATGTTGCAAAAAAAAACTCTTGATTTGAGCAACACTGTCAAAATGTTGCTTTTTTGAACTTGTTGCTTTAACACTGCATTTTTGAATTGGGCCTATCCTCCGAGCAAGCTGCCGATGGTGGCTGCAGCTCAGACAGTTCCGGTACGCCCACGGGTAGCATGCACATGTATCACATGTACGAGTACATACGAGTAGAGCGCATGCAGAGCTGTCGTGTTTTGAAATTATATTCCACAGCTTGTGAAATTTCGCGTCCTATTGAGTCCTATTGTTGCAGGCACGGATATCTTCATGTGTAAGGTGTATTACAAAAATTGTGTGCCCAAGTATTTCTGCGAATATTCTGTGGATTTCAAGGCGGCCTTTGATTGTATCTACAGAAGAGCCCTTTTCTACAAACTGAGCAACCTAGGAGTCTCGACAAAGGTACTAAAAGTGCTACAAAAAATGTACGAAGATGGAAAGATGGAAATGTTTGGGATGGAAACATCTTGTCTTGCTGGTTTCAGTCGAAATCTGGTGTGAAGCAAGTATGTCTGCTGAGCCCTACTTTGTTTTCGATCTTCCTGGACGATCTAGTTGCATACCTCCCAGGAGGGATATCTCTCGATGGATTACGTGTTAACCTCTTGCTCTACGCTGATGATGAACATGCTACAAATCATGATAAATAAGCTGTATCAATACTGCCACATATGGAACTTGCTGCTGAACACCAACAAATCAAAAGTTATGATTTTCCGGAATGGATGGGGGTGCTATGCAACCGATGAAAAATGGACCTGGCAAAATGAGGAACTGGAAAAGATTAAAGAATATAAATACCTCGGAGTACTGATCACCCCACAGTTATATTTTAGAAAACACCTTCAAGAGAAGCTCTGAGAGTCAAAAATGGCAATCAATTGTAACTGGAGAGGGATTTTGGGAAAAATGAAAATCGCGCCGAGTGTAAAATATAAAGTCTTTGAAGCAGTCATAAGGTCAATCATGTGCTATGCGGGACAAGTGTGGGGGATCTGGCAGTTTGAGGAGGTTGAAAAACTTTTGAAATACTTCCTAAAGAAAATGTTCAAACTGCCAGAAAATACGCCAAACTACATGTTGTACCTGGAAACGGGGCTGCCACCGCTGCGTGTGTTTACGCTTAAACTTCACTTCCTATACATCTTGAAAATTCTATCACAACCAAGTCATCGTCTTCCCCATAAAATTGCTATGCACCTGAAAAATAGGAACCTTCATTTCATTGCCGAATGGACAAGGCTGGGCTGTGACCATAATGTACCCCAACATGAAGCACACGTTGACGAAATAAACCTAGGAAAGGCACTGGAGGAACTTTTAATTAAGATCGAAGAATCCAGCAGTCCTTTCAAAGGCAAAGTGAACAAAGGAATATTTATAAAATTTTAAAGCATGACCTTGGGGAGCTGAACTATTTTCATGATTGTAACAGTTTAGATCTGATCTCAACAGTATTCAAAGCCAGGGGCGAACAATTGTGATGAAACTACATGCCCCAGATGGAAGTGATGAATGTACACTGTGCAACCATAGAACAAGAGAAGACGGCCTTCATTTCATTGGAACTTGCCCTATTCTGAGCGCAATCAGAAGATCCTATAATCCTTACTATGTAAAACTGTAACAATTGAATGTTTTTCCTGCATTAATAAAGTTACACACTACTACTATTCTGTAACCAAAGATGATATCATGACTGTTATTCGAGGTGATGAGTATCATTACGAAAAGTTCGCAATCAAATCTATCCTTGAAATATTTATACGTTTTTGTGAGAAAATTTTAAAAACCTCTTAAATCCTTTTTTGTTTATTTCAATATTCCATTCCACATCCTACTGTTTTATTCATGGACCTATTTGCCTTGCTCTCATCGGATTGTCATCACGTTTTTATCGACTTACGCTTTCTCCCATTAAAGATTGATTCGGAGAAATTCCCATTTATAATACATTCTTTTCAAAAAAACAATTGGTATCTATTTGTGTGGCCTACCAACCCGTACACAACAATCTATTAAGATTATACCAGTATTCCAAGAATCTCTCATAACTACCGGATTTGATGATCAAATGCACTGATTAAGGTTTCTTCTTTCTTTTTCAAGGAATTTTCCGCCTCCGGAAATTTGTTGAACTTCATCGTGGTTTTGGTCCTGTCTCCGCCCCCGCAGACATACGTAAATCAAATTAAAAATAAATACTTATGCTCAGGACTCTGTGGGCTTTCATTGGAAAATCCGAAATCATTTTTCTATCGATTTATTTAAATTAATTAAATTAAGAAGCCCACACAATAGTTCCCCGGGGTGGGGGTCATGAATAGCACATTGATTCATTTGACTGCAATAAATTTGAGCATTTTTTTTTACTGTACTCCATTTGGTGATATAGGAGTATGTGATGTGCTTGCCATTATTTGAATTGTGAGGGGGCTAATAGAGCCGTCATGAATTGTCCGGGTTTTTGTTTAGATGTCATCGATTTTGTTTTAATAATTTAGCGATTCTAAATGAGTCCCGTAACTGCAATTAATTCCGTCGAAAATTAATTCAGTTAAATAGAAAACCCTGAAAATGTGTACATCATTTGCACCTCAACACAGTCGTAAACACTCCCACTCCCTATTCCCTATTCGAGGCGGGTGCGAACTAAATTCAATTTGTCGCAGAATCTATCCCACAGGACGCAATAATTGTGCATCTAATTAAATTATGAAATTGCGAAAGAAAATGCGTCAAAACTTTTAATTGCATGCGTCCAATTCGACTAGGTATAAGTAACCCAACCCCATCCCTAGTAGACTATTAAAATAATCCACCCCTAACCTTTGACATTTGGATTGTTATTATTAGGATTATTAAATAATTATTTACCATGGTAGTTAAAAAGGTCGGCGGGACACTAACTAATTTTGTATTTTTCCATTATTTTATTCATTGTTGATCCTGTCATTGAAGCGGCAGGCAGAGGACATAAAACCCGCGCGTCGCACTTTGTTTGTACCTTTTTTTCACCTCTTCTGTGCTGCTGACACATTCCTCGTGTCGAAATGTCAAACAATCGCTTTATGCTCAATGATATGGAATATGGACGGGGTGGGGGTTGATTGTATAATAATAATAATAATGAAAAGAAGAAAAGTAGGGAACTCTAATAAAAGGCTTTATGTAAACGTCTGGCGTGGTATCAATGTATAAGAAGAACAGAAGCCCAAAGGCAAGAGGCCATAATCTGAAGAATGGATGGCAGTCTAGCACCACTACATGCAAAGTGGGACTTGTTTCATATACGCAGTATGGAATATATTACAACGACGAGTACTATAAAGCGAACAATGAGCTGGAGGATTGGAGGGTTGTAGGTTATAAAAATTGCAAATAAATAAATCATTTTAGAAAGTCTTCTAATCCCATGGTAATATGGAGGGAGGAAGTAGCTTTACCTTCACAAGGAATCCCTTTTTACTGTAAAATTACTCGTATACCTCAGGAGGAAGTTGGTGGCTTGGTTGACTTTTTTTTTATGCGAAAAAGAAATCTTTTTACTGAACTTTGCTTCGTCTTCGTCGTCGTTGTTGTTGTCGTCGCGCAGCAATGGGAAATGTTAAAAGTCATTACTTTTAATTGAAAAGATTTTTATTCGTCTCGCAATGGATATGGCAAGCTCTTGACAATATCCTCCTCCCGACCCTAAGTGAAATGGCTCCGGTCAGGAGGGATTCAATTTCGTCCGCAAGTGATCGACAGTTGGGTTCGGTGCTGAGTGCTGTAGTTGTTTCCTGGAGATTTTTGTTTTGTTTTTGCAAGTTTTACGAAAGTGGGTTGTTTGGCTGCTGGAAGAGCACCTAAAGAGCAGTCCCTTAAGGTTCAGTAAGAATTATATTAATTATGCAACGAGCTGAGATTTGAGAATGGATGAGGGTGAAGGTTAACAGAGAACACTTGAACAATATTTTCTTACTCTAGAAGTATGTACCTTCTGGTGGTTTGAGAAAACTTCTTTCTAAATCCGGTTCGATTGCATTAGTAAAGTAATAGAAAAGGAAATTCAAGAAAAACATCACATAGAGCAACAAATTTTAGTTATTGAATGTAAAAGTAGATCCACAGTGAAGAATAAGTTCTTTTCGCTAATAGTTAAAGCTTAATGCGTTGATTCTGGTTTTCAAACTACCAATCTCAGCAATATCGGTAGCAAAAAAGAATTGATAGGGCAGTTGCATGTAATCAAGTTACACAAGGAGTTTGCCAGGATTTTGTGATAAGCTATTCCTTGATTATTAAATGCTGCAATTGGAGTCACATATCTGTAATGCGCAGAGGATACCTCGCAGCTGAGTGCTCTCATTATTATTATTTTTTATTTATCCACAGCATTATATTTACATATATACATTTTAGACATAAGTTAAGCGATTTAGGATATTATGATCCTTTACATCTTTACATCTTTAACTCATAGCTTATATATACATATATACTATGATCATAAATACAATATATTCATAGTAATAGATTGATTTAAACGAAAATACTACGAAAACAAAAACTCCAACATAAATCTTAAGGACTAGTATTGCTCTTATTGCGTAGTGACTTTATTTTTAGTTAGCATTATTCGAGAGTTGCTATATTAGTTCGTTAACAGAAAAAGAATATTTCAATTTCAATTCAATTTCAATTTATTATTAACTATTATTTGATTTGTACAATAAGACTTGGTCTTTGATAGTACTACACAGATATGAAATTAACAACATGTTTTAAAAGCAGTTTGAAAATTATTTAAAATAATAATATATACCTAGCGCCCCTGGCAGCTGACCTTCTTGTGGTGGGGGGCGGGCAACGTGACTGGGATGCGCAGATGGGGTATCTTAAATAGTTATTCGAATCCATACAATCCAGTTACGGCTAACAAAGCGCACACCCCATGATGACAAGAAGAAAATGACCGGCTTCGGATATTGCCAAGCCTGGTAAGCCAGGGCATCCTTTGGAGCCAGGCCTGAAGGGTGTCAGTATGCGAGCGTCTGGTGGTCGGCCTGTCCCGCTCGGCATCCGGCCGGGTCAAACCCGAAATGGCTACGAGCTTCCTGTCAATGGTCTCGCGAACCATTACGGGGGTCAAGGGGTGAGTGCGCTGTGCACCGATAGGGGCACAGATGGACTCTCTGAATTGCGACAACGACATCGACTAGGCACATGGAACGTCTCAGCGCCCACAGGGAAGGACCTTGAGTTTGTTGGGGAGGCTGTTAAAAGTTGACTAGATATAGTTGGCGTTTCTTCAACAAAGCAGAGAGGTTCTAAAACTGTGGACCTTTTGGATGGGTGGAAGCTCTTCCTGTCAGGAGTCGCACTCTCAATGTCTGCTCAGGCGGGAGTGGGGATACTCGCAAGTCCCAGGTTGACAGACAGAGTATTGGAGTGGATACCATCAGAAGGGAGAGTTGCGATCTTAAAGGTCAAGCTTGAAAGATCAACTCTGGCATTGGTGCAGGTGTATGCACCGAATCTTCAGTCAGAGCATGCAGCTTTCTTACATGAAGTTGATGTTGCCCTTGAAAAGGTTGCAGATGTGGATTCTTTTGTCCTGATGGGTGACCCTAATACTCATGTGGGTGTAGATGTTATGACATGGGGAAGTGTGATTGGGAGGAACGGTGATCCTGATCAAACCGCGAACGGAGAGAAGTTGTTGGATTGTTGTTGTGAAAATGGCTTATCCATCACGAACACTATCTTTCCACACAAAGACATTCACAAATACACATGGTATCGATTTCTTTGTGGTACCATCGTGTCTGAAGAGAATGGTTTGTGATGTTCGCGTATTGAGAGGGGCCGAACTGTCAACTGATCATCACTTAGTGCTGTGCAACTTGTATCTTAGCGAGAGAGTGCCCCCCCTACCAAAGCGTAAACCAAGGATGGTTACACGCATACGATGGGAGAGGTTACAGGACGATGAGATACGGGAGACGTTTGCGCGGCAAATATCTGAAAGGTTTGAACGAGCTCCAACTGTTACATCAAATGTAGAGGAAGAATGGCAACTGTTTTCAACAGCGGTTATTGCCTCTGCGGGAGATGTTTGTGGAGTGAAGCGGCTTGGTGTGGCGGCTGGTGGTGAGAAAATGACTGCTTGGTTTAAAACGCCCGGAGTTCAAAAAGCCATCAGAGAGAAGAAGAGAGCCTTTAAGGTGTGGATTCACTTGGGGAACTCCGATTCTCGAAATCGGTACACTGAGGCGCGAAGAACCTGCAAGTTAGCTGTGAAAACAGCGAAAGAACAGTCTTGGAAGGAGTTTGGCGAACAATTGGAACGTGACCACAGATCTGCAAATAAGATGTTCTGGTAGACCGTCCGCCGACTCAAAAAAAAAAGTTCAATATCGTTGAAGGAGTTAAATCCAAAGACGGTAGACTTCTTTCCAATGAGAAGAACATCTTACGCAGAGGGAGCGATCACTTTTCAGAATTGCTCAATCCCGAACAGGGCACCGAAGATGACAGACCTATTGTCGAGAGTTGGGTGGAAAGTAGTCCTACGGTAGAGGAAGTAACTTTGGCGTTCAAAGCGCTAAAGGTTGGCAAATCTGCTGGTGTGGATGAAATTCGGCCAGAAATGCTTAAGGCTTTAGGTAAAGACGGAGTGCAATAGCTCTCGCGTGTCATTAAAGTGGCCTGGGAATGCGGTGAAACACCTGGTGATTGGCAAATGGGGGTGATAGTTCCTCTTTTTTGAAAAAGGGGACAAAAGAGATTGCGCCAACTATAGGGGTATATCTCTTTTAAGTCTCCCTGGAAAAGTCTTCGCTAAGGTGATAGAAACGCGTTCCAGAGCTGTGGTTGAGGACAGTTTGGGGCATGAGCAGTGCAGTTTTCGTCCCGGTAGACGCACAACCGACCAGCTGTTTACTCTCAGAATGGTTCTTGAGAAGGCCTGGGAGTATGCCAAACCTGTCTACACTTGTTTTGTGGATTTGGAAAAAGCATTTGACAGGGCTCCTAGAGGCAAACTCTGGAGTGTTCTACAGGAGTATGGGATTGATGGTTCCCTGTTAAGGGCGATTCAGTCTTTATATACAAACTGTAGAAGCTGTGTTCGGATAAACGGTGTTAAATCAATACCTTTCACTGTGCGCGTTGGACTCCGCCAAAGGTGCGTTTTGTCACCTCTCCTCTTCATTGTATATATGGATTGGATGTTGCAGCGCAGCCGTGGCGGGGAATGTTTCAAAGTGGGAGACCTAAGGATTAGTCATCTGCTCTTTGCGGATGATTTGGTTATCCTTGGGTCCTCTCAAACCGAACTTCAGCGCGCACTCGAAAGGTTTGTAGCCGTTTGTGATGATGCTGGAATGAAGATCAACGTGAACAAATCGGAAGTAATGGTCGTATCCAAAAAAAACCATTCAGTGCACTCTGCATGTTAGTGGAGTCCCACTGAAGCAGGTGGATTAATTTAAGTACTTCGGGGTCTTATTCACGACTGATGGGAGGAGCAATGCCGAGTTATCCTGTAGAATTGGTCAGGCTGGATCAATTTTGAGAGAACTCGGCCAATCTCTTAAAAGAAAGCCTGAACTTAGTTTTTAAGCTAAGCTATCGGTTTTTAACTAGGTGTATGTTCCAATTCTCACCTATGGTCATGAAATTTGGGTAGTGACCGAAAGAATAAGATCGCGGATACAAGCTGCCGAAATGAGGTTCCTTCGCGGTGTTGCTGGAATAACTCATAGGGATCGAGTACGCGAGGCGCTCAATGTTGAGCAGTTACTTCTCCGAACGGAACGATATATGCTTTGATGGTTTGGTCACGTAGTGCGTATGCCCCCAGACCGGCTTCCAAGACGTGCCATGGTTGCCGTGCCAACAGGTAGGCTACTCCGCGGAAGGCCTAGAAATAGATGGTTGGACCAAGTCCGACATCTCTCCTGGAGCCGTCTAGGGATTCCTCCTGATGAATTGGAGTCAATGGCGGAGGATCGAGAAGGATAGAGAGTCCACCTGAGCATCCTACCCCCGCCACCCTCATGAAGGATTAGCGGGCCATTGCAAATGTATGTATGTATGTATGTTCTTTGAGATCGTGAAAGACTTAATTTGTTAAAAAAATACTAAGGTGTTTTATTTGTAATAATATTATATAGGAAAATGCAGTTACGTGCATTCAAATATTGTTGTAAAGAGCAACCTAAAACATTATTTGAGTATTGCGATACATGGTCGTATCTTCGCAAGTCGCAAACATATCTAACAGTGTCATTAAAAGTAATTTGAAGCTTATGCTGCGATAGTGAATCTAAACTGCTATATACCATTTCAGCATACGTAATTATTGGTATAATCAGTGCTACTACCAACTTGCGACGAGTTCCAATAGGAGTAAAACTAGCAGATAGCCACAGCTTACGCAGACAGCCATATATGCACCCGATTACATAATTTATATGATCATAACAAGTTAAGGTGTTATTAATTACGAAATCCAAATTAGTGACTTTTTTAACAAATTTGTGTTTTTTGTTCTAAAGCAAGATATCCGGGAGAGAGTTAAGATCTAAGGATCTATGCGAGATAGGTATAATTTGCGATTTTTCGTGATTTAGCAAAAGTCCATTTGTCGTTGACCATGAACAAATTCTTGAGAGGTCTTCATTAAAACTAGACATAAGTTCAGCGTGTCGAAATAGGCACAATTGAACATCATCCGCGTATAAATATACAGATACATGATTACAAACGGATGGCAGATCATTGATAAACATGCAAAATAATATTGGACCTAAAATAGAGCCCTGGGGTAACCCCTGCCACACAGGTTTAAGAGTAGATGAATTATTATCAACAACAACTTTTTGCAGTCTGTCAGTCAGAAAACTTTGAAGATGTTTTAAAGCGCAAGGACCAAAAATATCTGCGTAATTTCCAGCATAGAAGGTCATGATTAACCTTATCAAATGCCTTTGAGAAATCAAGTCAGCAAAGATGTGTAATGTATTCTTTATCATAATTCTGTCTGATGTCATTCATAACATTGACCATGGCCGTATAGCAGCTATGGCTAGCTCTAAACCCTGATTGTAGAGGATAAAGTAAGGCATATCGCTCAAAGGGGAGTAGAAATTTGCTTTGCTACTAACATCTCAAACACCTTTCATAGGGATGGCAAAATACTAATAGGTCTGTAATCATTTACAGAGCTGGGATTTCGCCCAAGTTCGAATCCCAGAAAACGCCAAAAAGTTTTTTCACTGTCCAACCTCTTGCGAATGTCTGACAAACATCCGAGAGTATTGTTGTCAGGAGAAAGCTTTCCAAACCAAATTGCCCTTTGGATACGGCACTAAACTGTAGGTCCCTTCCGTGTGAAAAATATAACGCTCACAACACGAGAGTTGAAGAACCTAGGCCCAGGCACTTAAACAGCTGTTGCGCCAAATATTATTATTATTCTAGCTTACTGTATGTATTGTATTTATTAAAAATATTTACTTTGCTTAGATAAAGAGATTTTTATTGAGAGATTTTCAGCAACATTCTCGTCTGATTAAGTGAAAATTTGCATGCTTTCTTCTGTGCCGCCATTTCATCTTAACTTCTTTTAGGTTAGGGGAAAACCAACCATCTTAGACACGTGAAAATTATAGATATTTGTGAAAACTTTTTCCTTGAAATAATACATTCAAGCGAAATTTGATTACAGGCTCTGTTGTTATTTTTATTTTTACAAAATGGCGCTGTGAGGATAGCAGCATGTCCTTCTTTTGGCTTAAGATTACCAAAAACAGTTTGAACTGGAACCAAAAAATGTAGGAGTATATCATATTCATTTACTGAATGAGTTAATCGAAAAATGTTCGTACGGATACGCTGAAATAAAGGATGCTTTTCGGGCTGCCCTAGTTTTTCAATAGGGAAACACTATCAAATGTGGGTCATTTGTCCCATTAAAAATGTTGAATTATGTAGCATTTCATTGTAATGGCTCACAATAACATATTATATTATTTTGTAAGCTCTGCAATTGGCGTAAATCCGGCTCCTTTTGTATGGATCATCCAATGATGTATTGGTTTTACTGTTGTATGGTCGGAAAATTCGTCGACCAGATTGCCCGACGCTGGAACTTTGGATTTCGTGAATATTAACAGTGAGAACAGAACCAGTACAGTGGTCTTGAGCTTTAGAAATTTGCATCATAGCTCTTTCAATTTTCCTTAATTTGTGTATGAACCAAAAGCTCTTGTAAGGGCGACGCGACGGTCCACTGAGCATAAGTCCGGAGGCAGTAACACAATTAGCAAATATGTACATATATTTTATGGAATAACTCAAAGTCTTGCGCTGATACTCGTACATAAAATATTTGTTTCTGATAATAGCATATGCAAATTTAGAAAAATAAAAAGGGGTTCCTACTGGAATAAGAAGCATAAATACCATTGTTTTAACGAGTAAGTAACTCAGGAGAATTTATTTCTAGCAGCACTCGCAGATTCATGAAATATGCGGGATAGATGACTGTTTTGTGGAGTTTGATTGTTCAATTAGGGAACGTTAACAATCTGACTATGAGAGTTACGAGTAGGTCAAATTATTTTAAAGAAAATTGGACAACAAGCTGTTCCTGAAAGATTAAAGTTGACGGAATGAGTATTTACTGAGATCTGCCAACGTCAGATTGAAATTCAAAAAATGAATTTAAAATTCTGTATTCTACTCCTTTAAACGGCTTCAACGTTCAAGACTGCTTACCACTGTATACCTAGTACTATCATAAATAAATAATGGCAGAATGCAATAATTGATTTTTTTCTAAAAAAGGTTTATTGGTTTATCCTAAATAAATAATTAAAAAAAAAAAACAATTTATTCAAAATGACTTCCATTTACTCTTATACATGCCTTGAGACGAGTTGGCCACTCATCAATCGTAACACGCACGATTTCTATTGCAAAAGTGTCGACTGCTTTTCTTCAGCTAATTTTTATCGACTTCAGGTTTGGGTGTCTTTTCGTACAAATAATCCCCTCCAAAATAAACCATAGCTTGTAATCCAAAGTACTAAGATTCGGACTTGCCGATGGCCAATGATGTATGGTTATGAAGCGAGGAATATGCGCAATAACCGCAATCCTGTTTTCCTTATCACTCCATTCCATGTTAAAAACTTAGCGAATCTTAATTTAAATTTGCGTGTGAACAGACCAAATTTAAGACCACAAATGACACAAGCCAACACAAGGGTGCGGGTAATACCAGGGCTGTAGGGAACTGTTATATGAAATTTATGAAAGTACTATGTATTTTCCAACCACATCCCCTTAAACATATGGCTGTCTAGCTCTGCTAATGTTCTCAATTATTATCTTATCGGAACATTAGAACTTACTACCACGATTTATTTTAGACATTACTCTAGTTTTGACACGAACCAGGTCGCTGCAGTATTCCACTCTAAAAAATGTTGATGCCCCGAACTATGGTAATTTTTTATTTTTTTTTGAAAAGCATCAGGTGCCCTTGATGTTTCAATCGAGAATTCAGAAAGAATCCAGTATAACACGATGGGTGGCATTTTTCATTTCCGCAACATTGTGCCCGCGAATCAGCTACGCAGTTTGGCTGTCGTATTTGAATTTAGAATGGTAATGCTTTCACTACATCAATATTTTAAGAAGGTACATACATTTCATTTTAAAAGTGTAAAGTGATATACGCGCCATCATGGTTAGTCGCTAAGTTAGGCAAGCTATCTAACCATCCACCATTATTCTGGTTGACTTACTAACTTAGGTGCGCTACTGTTCGGAGTGAACCTGGGCCTCAACCAAGAAGCCTCCCCATTTAGCTCGGTCCTTAGCTAATTGCCTCCAAGTTGGTTGAGATCTCCTTGAACTTGTGCGTGCTACCTATGGCGAGTAGGCCCTCTACTGCGTCGTCCCTCCGGGCTAGATTCGACGACTCTGGGGCCGGATTATTGGCGTCTATTCGCTCTACATGTCCTATCCATCTAAAACGTCCAATACGTAGTTTTTGGACTAGGGCGATGTCGCTGTACAACTCGTATAGTTCGTCATTGAATCTACTCCTCCAAAGCCCGTCAACGCAAACGGGACCGAATATCTTACGAAGAATTTTTCTCTCGAAGCGACCAAGGATATCGTCATCCTCTTTTAATAAAGTCCATGTTTCAGCGCCGTAAAGCAGGACTAGGATGATTAGAGTCTTACACAGAGTCTCCTTAGTAGTTCGAGATAGGGCTTTACTGTTGAATTGCCTTATAAGCCAAAAAAAAAGGGGCTGGCAAAAGTTATTCTTGGCTTGATTTCTGCTCTGATGTCGTTCTCAGAGTTTATAGCAGAACCAAAATAGACACAGTCCCTTACTACCTCGAAGTTATAGCTGCCCACTTTGACGTTCTGTCCGATTCGTCGGTGTTGGTTGTCTCTTCTTGTTGACAGCATATACTTGGGTTTGCTTAACCTATTTTGGTCGCTTCTGCTTCAATGCTTGTAAACGCACCGGTGACAGCCTGCTGAGTTCTTCCGATAATGTCAATATCGTTGGCGTATGCAAGTAGTTGTACGGATTTTTGATAGATTGTGCTTCTGATGTGGCTTGTGAGTTCCGCACAATCCGTTCAAGTACAATATTAATGAAGTCCCATGACAGCGCGTCACATCAAATGTCTCCATCAAAGCTTCTCCACCGTCATCCTGCGCAGACGGACAAGTTTGGCAGGGATGTAAAAACTAGACATGGCTCTATATATGTAGCACTTCACTATAGATGCTGTCATATTCGACCTTAAAATCGATTAAGAAATGATGGTTTTTCTCCAGGATATGCCGAAATGAGAAGATTTGATCGATGGTGAACTTTTCTGGTCTGAAACCGCACTGATAGAGTCCAGTCAGGCTGTTGATCAGAGGTTTCAGGCAGTCCCATAATATCGCGGAAAAGATCTTGTATGCAATGTTGAAGAGACTGATGCCTCTATAATCGGATCAGGCAATCTGGTTAACAGTCATGTAACCAAACAAACTGAAAGTCATTTGACTTAAGGCTTAAAAAAGCAGGGGTATCACTTTGCATTGCTATTCTAAAGCCAAATATATGCGAAAGTGATTCTAATTTTAACTGCCACTCTATAAGAAAACAGAATTGAATGGAACTGTTGCCAATTGGCGTTACATAATTTGCGAACATAGTTTTCAAACTCGAAGTAAGAATTTCATTTTGAAATGTCATCAAGACCAATTTTCGTTTTCTCGAAATTTATGTTTTGTTTATATCTCCGACAAATAACGGGTGGGCCATCTAGTGATTTCTTTTTGAATCATAGGTTATTTTGACACTGGCAACTGTTTCCCGCTCGAAATCCTGACAGAAAGTCAGTATCATACCTCCGCGGAACGAAATGAGTCGCTTTACGCTTGAACAACATTGGGAAATATTTAAAACTTATTTCCAAAGTGAGTGCTGTGTAGCCCAAACAGTGCGTTTTTTGAAAAGAAGTTTTGGCCGAAAGAAGCACCCACAGCGCCTGTTGTATGCAAGTTTGTGCAAAAAGTTCGTGAGACTGGTATGCTAGTGGACAACACTTATGGTCCCCGTCGTCGTACGGTGCGCACAGACGAGAATGTGGCTGCTGTAGCCGAGAGTGTGAGACTCAATTCACGAACATCAACTCGTCATCGATCTCAACAGATCAACATTTCACGCACTAGCCTGAGGAGAATTCTACACAAAGATCTGGGATTATTCGCTTACAAGGTCCAATTGATTCAGCAATTGAAAGCACATGACCATATGCTTCGTTATCGCTTCGCAGTTTGGGCCTTAGAGCAGCTTGAATTGGACAACGATTTTGGGCGAAAAATCATCTTTTCTGACGAGGCACATTTTCATCTCGGCGGCTACGTTAACAAACAAAATTGCCGCATTTGGGGCTCGGAAAACCCGCACGTTATTGTCGAGAAGCCAATGCATCCACAAAGAGTGATAGTTTCGTGCGGATTGTGGAGTGGTGGCATCATTGGACCATTTTTCTTCGAAAATGAGGCTGGGAACAACGTTTCGGTCAACGGTGGGCGTTACAGAGCCATGTTAACGACTTTTTTTTTTACTGAAATTGAAGACATGAATTTGGACGACCTCTGGTTCATACAGGATGATGCGCCATGCCACACAGCCCATGCCACAATCGGTCTTTTGCGCAATTGGAAAATTGGAGTGATAGAATGCGCTACTGCCAGGCCAGCCGAGGCAGCCACTTGAACGACGCTGTGTTCCATAACTAATGGGAATTTTTGCTCTTCTAATAAAGCCATAAATTTAATTTTGTTCATTTTATTGCATTTTTAAAGAGAAACTTGTAGTTGGCCCACCCTGTACATGTAAAAATGTGCAAATAACAATAAAAATGGAATTAAGTACTTTTGGTTGCTGTGGTTTCATGAAGAAGGTACTGTAGAAGAAAGAGCTGAACTCTCAGTTTGTCCATTCGATTCCGGGGCGTATGGGATCTATGATACTTCCCCAGGAATTGTATCTGAGGTAACATAGCGTTATAGCTGCAAAAGGACATGCCCCTAAACTAGCTTTTCAAACGATTCTTTCCCTAAACTCACTGCAATGACGTTGAGAGGAAAACCACAAAAAGGACCAGTGAACCGGTCTGGCTTCTGATAACTTCATCCAAAGCTGGTCTGAAAAGGCATTTCATCTCTCAACGCATCGTTCGGAAGTATAATAACTCCCTTATAGACTGACGACCACTATGGCTTTCCAATTTACTTGACTATTATTGGATACGTGATATGTGGTTCGAAGCAATTTCTCTGGATAGATTGAAATTTCTTTGTGCTTCTGACAATAAGAATACCACACTTTGGTACACAGATGTAAGCCTAGTAATTGAACTAGTTATGTGTCGAGGTCGAGTGCTTAATGTAGAGAAGCCTTTCTTCTCTCTTCTGATAAATTGTCTACCCAATAGCCCCTGCCTGTGTGTCTATTGTAATGCGAGATAAAATTCCGCCACTTTGGCTCAAATTCCACATCCTTTTCTCCTTTCCATCCGTTTTTCTACAAATGTCACCCGCTGTTGTCTCCTGTCAACGCTCATCTTTATGCGGAAATTTTCCTCATATATGGGGAAATTCCTCCACTCAGGAATAACTTCTTTATCCCACAGGATATTTTCATTGATTAGTATTCTTCCTGGAAGCCCACGAAGAGAGTGAGAAACTGCAACAAGCACGCACGCGAGAGAATCGAATCCATCACATACACACCACACATACTAGCAAAACTAGGATTCGTCCTCGCTCTCTGTGGATGAGGAAGTTTCTCCTTCCTTACCGTATTCTCCCTCTCCGTGTGTATACATTCCTGACTCTCTTTGCCTTCCATAAAGTCACTAACACTGTTTTTGTTTCTATCAACCCCACCAGCCCAGCACCACATCCTTTCAATTCGCCTGTGTCAACCCTTTGTCTGTAGTTCGTGTGTATTTATTTACATATTCTACCCCGAAAAAGGAAAGATCCAAAAGATAGACAAAGAAGATGAATGGAACAAAAATAATCACACAAACTGCACCACACTAGTACGTACTGACCATCAGTACGACGGATTTACTCGTAATTTGATTGTTGGCTATGGCTATGCGACAGAATCGACCTACTTCCATAAATTTTCCTCCGACTCCTATCTGACACCAGTTCACGTCACTGAAAGCTGAAAGGGATATCTTGCTGCTTTTTTTGTGTTTTACTCTCTTCGCCATAAATCTTTTTTTTTAACTCATGCGGAGAGGAGGAGAAGTGTTTTTGAGGCGAACAGTGAATACGAATCCTTTGTGTTGTCGGCCTCGTCCTTATCCTCTCAGAAAATGTTTTTAATTAGCTGCCTACGGTTAATAGGTGATAAGGAGAAATTAGCGATGCTTTTACAAATTAACAATTCCGGGCACGTACACGTGTGTTCATTGCAAAGATTTCGTCCTTAAGTGTTGCCAAGTGGTCCTAGTTCCCCTTTCCAAAAACAATATAGCTCGCGGGAAGCAGATGATTAAAAGTGATACAGAGGACATAAATTCTCCACCTGAGGGAGGCATTCCCATACAATTTTAATGAGTGACCGGGGCAGGTCTATGTGTCAGCCAGGTGAGCTGAGCGCTTGAGTACTTTTTAATGCCTTTACGAATTAATCGCCTACGTCGCGCGGCTGCCGCGTAAATTCCTCCTGTCGGCGGACGGCATTTAATGTGGAATTTCATTTGCTCCTGGTGATGGTTCTGGTTCTGGTACTCCACTCCTCCACGATTTAGCATAATTTATTGAATTTTTATTTCCTTTGTTTGGCGGGATTGGGTTTGTGCTGATGATGATGGTAGCAATGGCGTTTGGGATATAACGAGGAATTGAACTTTGAAAGGATACTCATCGTGAAATGGTACTCAATTTAATTGCTCGTTAATTACTCTTTGTACAGCTTGCTTTGTTAGTGGCCACGGTAGGAGAGTTTATTTTTGGACGTGTTTGACGGGTGAGTGCTCGGGGGAAACAATTGATTTGATCTAATTTCTTATTAATTTGAAAATCGCACATTTTGTAACTGACGGACAAAGCGATCTTTTTAGAAATTAATTCGACAGAAAGAAGGGTGGATAATGGGTGAACTTTTCGAAAAGGAAATTGCTTTTTGGATGTAATCCTTTTCACATTTTTTTCTCTTTTTTTTTTTTGTTTGTGCCAACGCTTAGAGGGTAGGATGGTGGTATCGTTCAGTGTTAAGCTCTTAAGCACGGGGTATCAGCGGAGCGTGTCGCGTTTCGTAAGACATTTACATTTTGATGGAACGTTTCGCATGGACATTAAATGGTAATCTATGCTCTGGCAAATGCCTGTTAATCAAGGTGTAATGGTGCATAAAATATACAAGCGATGGACTACGTAAAATTGTGAACAACCTAAGTATAACGCTTAAGGATATGAACGTTTACTTAATTTTACTTTATAATGGATGGACGTAAGAATCTATTCTCAGCTAAAGAGGTTATTAAATTGCTACTTGTTCATAACTTTCTCATTATTTGCAATCTATTTTCATAAGTACTCGTAAATACCGGCCTTTATAAGTTATGCGCCCAACATCTTGGTATTGCGTAGATATTTGGTAAGTTTGGTTGGGAATTGGGAAGAACTTTGTGCGAATAATTGCGACGATGGCTGATGTATAAATCCCTTTGAATTTAATTAGTCGACTTAATTATTTTAGCTCAGATTAATCCAATTAACTCCTCGAAGGTAGAAATAGCTGTATAATTTCCTGAAACTTAATCTTTAGACACAATTTCTTGTAATTTTTTGCAAAGTTGCATCTCAAATATAACTGAATCGGTCATTTGCTTTTGCCAATCTTGAAGATCTAGAAGTCTACTTTTAATTATTGTACCTGCCAGTTCTGGCAGTCATGTATACTTTCATAGTCAGCGTCTGTGAAATCGAAGACGATTAGGCATCGAATGTGAACAAGACGGACAAGTATTTTTCATGTGTTATCGCCTGTTCAAGAGCCTATTTTCATCACTGTATGCCATTGCTCAATATTAGCTTTTCAATTTACAACTGAGCACAACTGGTTTTTGGGCGAGTAACCAGGAAAAGATTCTGTTTGTGGGGATCTGAAAAGTTCGTTTACGTAATGTGTTGTAGTAGATTTCATCGTCAAGAAAATACATAGTTGATGATACAGACGAAACATTAACCAGCACTCTTATTCGCTTTTTCGAGAGATCTCCCTTGGTTGTTTAAGACTCGAGCCGGAACATTGATGACAGAACTTATTGCAGCATGGGAGTGAGTAAGAAGCAGGCCAACGAATTAGGACATAATAAACTTTCGGATAAGCTTTTGATCGTGTTTAGCATGAAGCTTTATTGAACAAGTTAACTTCCTATGGACTAACGTAACAACTCTGTGCATGAATGAACAATTTTCTTCAGGACGGATTCAATTTGTGGTCGATGGTGTATCTATATCTTCTGATTCCTTTGCAGTGAACACTATCACAGGGTTCTATCCTTTTACCAACTGTTTTTCTACTCCTAGTCCACGACCTGCTTACTTTACTTACTTAAGTGGCGCTACAGTTCGGGGTGAACCTGGGCCTCAACCAACAAGCTTCACCATTTAGCTCGGTCTTTAGCTAATTGCCTCCAGTTGCGCACTCCAAGTTGGTCGAGGTCCCCTTGAACTTGTGCGCGCCACCTACGGCGATGATTCCCTCTACTGCGTCGTTCCTCGAGGTAAGATTCGAAGACTGCGGGCCGGAGCGTTGGTGTCTATTCGCTCTACATGTCCTAGCCATCTCAGACGTCCAATACGCAGTTTTTTGACTAGGTCGATGTCCCTCTACAGCTCGCATAGCTCGTTATTGAGTCTTCTCCTCCAAAACCCGTCAACGCAAACGGGACCGAAAATCTTACGAAGAATTTTTCTCTCGAAGCGACTAAGGATATCTTCATCCTCTTTTTATAAAGTCCATGTTTCAGCGCCGTAAAGCAGGGCTGGGATGATCAGAGTCTTATATAGAGTCTACTTAGTTCTTCGAGGTAGGGCTTTACTGTTGAATTGCCTTATGAGCCCAAAAAAACAGGGATTGGCAAGAGTTATTTTTCGCTTGATTTCTGCACTGATTTCGTTTTTCGAGTTTATAGCAGAGCTTAGGTAGACAAAGTCCCTTACTACCTCGAAGTTATAGCTGCCCACTGTGACGTTCTGTCCAATTCGTCGGTGTTGGTTGCCCCTTCTTGTTGACAGCATATACTTGGTTTTGTCCTCATTTATCGCTAAACCCATTTTGGCCGCTTCCGCCTCAATGCTTGCAAACGCACCGCTGACAGCCCGCTGAGTTCTTCCAATAATGTCAATATCATCGGCGTATGCAAGCAGTTGTACAGACTTGTAATAGATTGTGCCTCCGGTGTTGGCTTGTGAGTTCCGCACAATCCGTTCAAGTACAATATTAAAGAAGTCACATGACAGCGCGTCACTTTGTCTGAAACCTTATTTGACATCAAAGGTCTCGGTGAGCTCATTACCGACCATGATGGAGCAGTGGGCGTTCTCCATCGTCATCCTGCACAGACGGACAAGTTTGGCAAGGATGTCAAAACTAGACATGGCTTTAAAAAGCTCTTCTCTATAGATGCTGTCATAGGCGGCCTTGAACTCGATAAAGAGGTGCTGAGTATCGATTTGGAACTCTTGGGTTTTCTCCAGGATCTGCCGAAGTGTGAATATTTGATCGACGGTGGACTTTCCTGGCCTGAAGCCGCACTAATAGGGTCCAATCAGGCTGTTGATAAAAGGTTTCAGGCGTTCACACAATATCGCAGAAAAGATCTTGTATGCGATGTTGAGGAGACTGATGCCTCTATAATTGGCGCAGTTGAGGGGGCCTCCCTTCTTGTGGATCGGGCAAACGATGCTGAGATTCCATTCATCAGGCATACACACGTCTGACCAAATCTTAGAGATGAGTTGGTGTATACTTACTTACTTAGGTGGCGCTACAGTTCGGGGTGAACCTGGGCCTCAACCAACAAGCCTCTCCATTTAGCTCGGTCTTTAGCTAATTGCCTCCAGTTGCGCACTCCAAGTTGGTCGAGGTCCCCTTGAACTTGTGCGCGCCACCTACGGCGATGATTCCCTCTACTGCGTCGTCCCTCCGGGTTAGATTCGAAGACTCTGCGGGCCGGAGCGTTGGTGTCCATTCGCTCTACATGTCCTAGCCATCTCAGACGTCCAATACGCAGTTTTTTGACTAGGTCGATGTCGCTGTACAGCTCGTATAGTTCGTGATTGAATCTTCTCCTCCAAAACCCGTCAACACAAACGGGACCGAAAATCTTACGAAGAATTTTTCTCTCGAAGCGACCAAGGATATCTTCATCCTCTTTTAATAAAGTCCATGTTTCAGCGCCGTAAAGCAGGACTGGGATGATCAAGGTCTTATATAGAGTCTCCTTAGTTGTTCGAGATAGGGCTTTACTGTTGAATTGCCTTATAAGCCCAAAAAAACAGCGATTGGCAAGAGTTATTCTTCGATTGATTTCTGCGCTGATTTTGTTTGCTGAATTTATAGCAGAGCCAAGGTAGACAAAGTCCCTTACTACCTCGAAGTTATAGCTGCCCACGGTGACGTTTTGTCCAATTCGTCGGTGTTGGTTTTCCCTTCTAGTTGACAGCATATACTTGGTTTTGCCCTCGTTTATCGCCAAACCCATTTTGGCCGCTTCCGCCTCAATGCTTGCAAAAGCACCGGTGACAGCCCGCTGAGATCTTCCGATAATGTCTATATCGTCGGCGTATGCAAGCAGTTGTACAGACTTGTAATAGATTGTGCCTCCGGTGTTGGCTTGTGAGTTCCGCACAATCCGTTCAAGTACAATATTGAAGAAGTCACATGACAGCGCGTCACCTTGTCTAAAGCCTGTTTTGACATCAAAGGTCTCGGTGAGGTCATTACCGACCTTGATGGAGCAGCGAGCGTTCTCCATCGTCAGCCTGCACAGACGGACAAGTTTGGCAGGGATGTCAAAACTAGACATGGCTTTATAGAGCTCTTCTCTATAGATGCTGTCATAGGCGGCCTTGAAATCGATAAAGAGGTGGTGAGTATCGATTTGGAATTCTTGGGTTTTCTCCAGGATCTGCCGAAGTGTGAAGATTTGACCGATGGTGGACTTTCCTGGCCTGAAACCGCACTGATAGGGTCCAATCAGGCTGTTGATAAAGGGTTTCAGGCGTTCACACAATATCGCAGAAAAGATCTTGTATGCGATGTTGAGGAGACTGATGCCTCTATAATTGGCGCAGTTGAGGGGGTCTCCTTTCTTGTGGATCGGGCAAACGATGCTGAGATTCCATTCATCAGGCATACACTCGTCTGACCAAATATTAGAAATGAGTTGGTGTATGCACTCTACCAATTCATCCCCAGCTGCCTTGAAAAGTTCGGCCGGTAAGCCGTCAGGTCCAGCAGCCTTGTTGGATTTTAGCTTGGATATTGCTATCCTCACTTCGTTTTGGTCAGGTGGACGGAAATTTTGACTATCATCGTCTATGTTGAATGGTTCATTCTGCCTGACAGCGGGATGTTGGTCTTCGTCGCCGTTATACAGTCTGCAGAAGTAGTTTTTCCATATTCTCAGCACCGACTGTGATTCTACTACGAGGTTTCCATTTTCATCTCTACAGGTTTCTGTACGGGTATTACTTCTATGACACGTTCTTTTTACCTTTTGGTAAAACTTCCGTACATTGTTCCTGGAGTATAGACTCTCGATATTCTCAAACGCGCGCTTCTCATGCTCTTTCTTCTTCTTTTGGAGAAGCCGATGTTCTTCCCGTCTCTTTTGCTCGTAGAGCTCACGAGCAGCTCTCGTCTTCCTCTGCAGCGCCGCTTTGTATGCCTCTTGTTTTGCTGCATGCACTCGCCGGCATTCTTCGTCAAACCAGGGGTTTCGCGGTGGTGGTCGAGCGAGACCCAACACATCAGTCGCGGCGTTTCTGATGGCATGTTGGCATCGTTGCCACTGGTCTTCGGTACTTGATGCTGGCGGCAAAGGGGTGATTGAGAGATTTCGGGATACGCGTTCAGCGAAGAGTCTGGCGGTCTCTTGCGATTGTAGCTTTTCGAGGTTAAATTTTCTCACAGTAATTCTTCTTTGTTGCTCAGATTGGGATATCCGCATTCGTACCTTGGCTACAACAAGGTAATGATCCGAGTCTATGTTGGCCGCTCGGAAGGTCCGGACATCCAGAATACTGGAGGCATGCCTTGCGTCGATCGCAATATGATCAATTTGGTTGATCGTTACATGATCATTGGACCGCCATGTCTGCTTATGAATATCGAGATGAGGAAACCATGTGCTTGCTATGGTGACATTTCGCTCCACAGCGAAATCAATTAGCCTTAGTCCGTTATCAGACGTGGTGTCGTGTAGGCTATGCTTACCGACTGCCCTACCAAAGACGTCCTCCTTTCCTATTTTGGCGTTAAAATCGCCCAATACGATTTTAACGTCGTATTTAGGACATTGCTCGTATGTTTTGTCGAGGAGCTCGTAGAAACAATCTTTGGTGGCAGGGTCCTTTTCTTCTGTGGGGGCATGAACACATATTAGGCTTATGTTAGCGAATTTAGCCTTGATCCGGATCGTCATAATACGCTCGCTCACGTGTCGGAAGCTTAAGACTTCTTGCCTAAGTCTGCCGCGTATGACAAATCCGCATCCGAATAAGCGTTGCCTGTTGCCTCTGTAGCAATCACCGTAGTAGATGTCACAGTTTTTCATCCTCTTTTTGCCCGGCCCATCCCATCGCACTTCCTGGATGGCGGTAATATCTGCTTTATAGCGGTCTAGGGCCTCTGCTAGTTGTTCGGCTGCACGTGGTCTGTAAAGGGACAGAACATTCCACGTACAAATCCGAAGGTCGTTGTCCTTATTTCGTTTGCTGGGGTCGTCATTAGTTGAGTCATCCTTATCCGAGGCTTTTGGTTGTTTCGGAACCATGCGGTTTTTACGTGGTAGGGAAGTTACCCCGACGGCACAACCCCCAACCTGGAGGGCCAGTTCCTTAATTATTCCCCAAGGACGAGGGGCCGGGTACACCGGTGCCAGTAGTCCACTACGGGAGTATGAGTGCTGCCGTTGGCCCATTAAGGGCTCCTCCGCCACCATCTCTATTCCAATGTCCTGACCAACATTGGAAATTCCTTACCGACCTGTGATCCGTTGGTTGTTGCTCATATGTTTTGTCGAGGAGCTCGTAGAAACACTCTTTTGTGGCAGGGTCCATTTCGTCCGTGGGGGCATGAACACATACTAGGCTTATGCTGGCGAATTTAGCCTTGATCCGGATAGTCATAATACGCTCGCTCACGTGTCGGAAGCTTAAGACTTCTTGCCTAAGTCTGCCGCGTATGACAAATCCACATCCGAATAAGCATTGCCTGTTGCCTCTGTAGCAATCACCCTAGTAGATGTCACAGTTTTTCATCCTCTTTTTGCCCGGGACAGAACATTCCACGTACAGATCCGAATGTTGTTGTCCTTATTTCATTTGCTGGGGTCGTCATCAGTTGAGTCATCCTTATCCGAGGCTTTTGGTTGCTTCGGAACCATCGATTTTTTACGTGGTACAACCCCCAACCTGGAGGGGCAGTTCCTTAATTATTCCCCTAGGACGAGGGGCCGGGTACACCGGTGCCAGTAGTCCACTGAGTACGAGCGTTGCCGTTGGCCCATGAAGGGCTCCTCCGCCACCTTCTCTATTCCAAAGTCCTGACTAACATTGGAAATTGCTTATCGACCTGTGATCCGAATACGTCGAAGCAGCTCGCGCAAGGTATTCACTAAGTTCAACCTAACTGGAACTATAGACGCCACCGTTGACTCCGTCTAGGGAATTCGTCCGCTGCCGCCTGGAACAGGAAAAAGTGCTCTAGTTAGAAAGCACTCTTCCCCTCCTCTCTCATCTGCTGCCACCAAGAATCCATCATACGGGGTTGGTTACCCATTTCTTGGATTAAGGGACTAGGCACCCGGCTGTCACCGCGTAGACGTTGAGAGTAGGAGTTGGTAGGCCTCAGCTGAGTGAAATCGCTTGTGTTTTCATATGATCGCATGCACTACCGTTTCACCAGCCATTCAGCATTCTACGGGTTAAACTTTCTTTCATGCTACGGCTATTACTCATTGTACGCAAATGACATAGAATTAGAAGAAACAGAAGTAAAAAATGAAAAATACAAAATAGAAATAAAGGAAGGTAGAGAGAGAATTAATTGAACAAATAGCTTTTAAGTATCGAAAAATAATAAGTACCAATAAATATCGTTAAACACAAGCACTAGGTACTTTTTTCTATTGTAGTGTCGCAGTGGCAGCAAGTAGATCGTCGGAGCTTTTCATTAAAATGTTTTTCCCTGTCGCAGATCTGCATACATCTTGGGGCATTGCTTCAGGGTGATAGGTTCGTGTTTCGTAAAAACAGATAATAAAGAAAAGCGACGCAAACAGAGGAAATACGGTAGGCAATGCAGGCAGAACAAACGAAATGCAACAATGCTCTGTGGCTCAAGCTTAAGCTAGTATACGACCCTAAATCTATCTGGAGCTGGATGGCATTTTCATTTCCAAAGCTGCAAAATTCAGCTACGGCTTTATTGTGAATTCCGCAAATGACATCAGTGGGGAGGTCAATCGAGGAATTACAATCGCTGATTTTATGGGCTAAGAATGCAATTGAGTAACAAAGCCCTATCTCGAGGTACTAAGGTAACTCTGTATAAGACACTTATCAACCCAGTCCTATTGTATGACGTAGGAGCATGAAATTTGTCAAAATCGGATGAGGATGCCCTTGGTTACTTTGAGAGAAAAGTTCTTCGAGTGATCTTTGGTTCCGTCTGCATAGACGGCGAGTTGGGGAGGAGGTACAATGCCGAACTATACAGCCTATACAAGTACATCAACTTAGACAGTTCACATACAGCGACTAAGATGGCTGGGTCATGTAGAGCCAAGAAAGTCTTCAAATCTACCCGGAATCGACGGCGCAGTAGAGGACAACCTCGCGGTGTGTGGCACAAAAAAGTGGAGGGGGACCTCAACCAACTTGGCGTTGGTTGATTAATTCATATCCAATACATCAAAATGTTCCAATATGTAGGTGAATATGTGAACTTTTTAATTAAATTCCTCTCTGAATTCACTTTCCAAGTCAGTGGGAAACCAAGAAAAACTTCAGAAATTTATTCATATTAAAGACGAATCATCATCTTCTCTTAGAAGACATAAGGGAGCGGGAAAAGCCTTGTATATCTCTTGATATAAAGAAATGAATACAACCCTCCCTTTCTCGTATTTTTTTTTAAAGTATATTTCACTCCTAACTACTCATGAAGCTGAAACAAACCTAAGATTTTTTTTTTTACCTTTCCTGTCCTTCCGCTTGTGTATATTAAGGAGCACAAATCCCTTTCTATCTCCTCCGACGAGATGTCTACGGACAATCATCCCATCATTGGAACATACTTAATTCTCACGTAACAAATTCTTCGTTGACTTCCGTAATTGTTCTGGGCATACATGTACCATAAGGGGATATACTGGTACACTGCATATACACGTACAGTATGGCACACTCTTGGCATTTGAATTCTGGCGCAACATTAATAAACCTCATTAAATTTTAACCAAGCAGGCAGGAGGGCAGTATAGCAACAGCACCTGTAACGTACCTACGGGAGAAGAACGCTTTGCATTAAGACTTTCAAGCAAAAGATACCAGGCAGGGGGTTGATACGTAGACGATTATGTCTCAAGGATGAGTCTACTGGCGCTCCTCCTAAGAGCATTGCATTTATGGTTTTCATTGCAGCAATCATCAGTCGGTTGTCGTCCGTGTGACTGAATAAAAATGTATGTCTCCTTTGCCTCTCATCCTATTTTGCATGGAATTGTAGTAAAAAGGACAAAAAAAAAATATGCAAATGAGATGGAAATGTGCTTAAAAGCAAGGTGTGCAACAAGGGGAATAACAGTCATCTACAAAAAAAGCATGACAGCGAAACTGTGTTAACAAATGTAGAAGAACGAAAGAAGAAACCATCCAGGGGGTGCTATAAAATTCTAGACATCATGTCTAGTGTTTAATGCTCATGGTTCTATGTCCTCTTACCACCTGTATACACTCATACACACTTGTGGGTAAAAGCGAAATCCCCACCACAGTAAGTGTGTTTGTGTCCGATAATGTGAAACGTATAATGCCACCAGCAGCACCAGCTCAGGCACATTATGAAATGTGCATTCAGAGGGAATGTTTATGCAAAGTATCCTGATGACCCACAATAAGCCAGAGAGCTCCTAAAGTATTTTCTTTCTTTTTTTTCACCTTTATTTTTTTGTAGCTTTTCTTGGATTTCTTTCTCACTTATCCTTTTTTTTGGAGAAGTCAAGTCGCTTTGACTTTGCTGTGGTTTAGTATAGCATCACCAGCAGACTATGGAAGGTAGCTGTTCGTTTGGGGTTCTATCCCTCCCACTAAAAGCACATTTCAAAATCCTTTAAAGGGAAAATAAGAAAGCAGACACACGAATGAATGGTTGCTTGGAAATTCCATTAAGGCTGCCCGTTTAGATTAGGTTCTATATAGAAGTGGATAAGGAACAAAGCTGAGGAAGATACACAAAGAGGAGGAGAATTATTCAATCCCTCTCGTGTGCATAATTGAAAAGGTGCTTTCAAGGCTTCTCTTTATTTTCTGAATCTGAAACTGTTTACATAAATGATATTTGTATCAAGTTATTGTGAAATGCATTATTGCGAGAATAATATACTACTTGGCAGCATTAGTAAGGACTCTGTTGGAGCACATTTTCTTCTAACGAAATAGATGTGGAGTACCAGTGATACTCGTAGATATACACAGCTGGGTATCAAGCATTATTTCAGCTGAAGCCTTGTTGAAATCGGGCTGCAGGAGAGAGTAACTGCAGCATTATGGATCTCTGACATGGCATTCATACATTTCCAATTCCTAGGCAGATTATGGTACGTTTTACTAGATGCCGGCACCAAAACAATTCGTATTTGCTAGGTCGCCAAGGTTATAGACGAGTTATGCTTCTCGCTGAATGGTTTTTCTAATTTAGAGAACCAGTAAGCGCAAAAATGAGATCTTGTCTACTCTTCCTGCTTGCTCTTTCAGTTCCCAGAGAAATAACTTGTAAAGAGGGCAAGGCACGCGAGGCTTCTGCGCGTTTGCCTATGAGCCTATATCTAGTTGTGTTGATGTTTGAGCGGACTCCTTGAGCGTTCCTTATCCAGCTCAGGCTAAATCTTTTCCGAAGCAAATACCTCCTGTGATACTAAAAGGAGGTGCTAAGCGGCGAATACTTCCAAGCGACGAGATACTAAAGGTACTAAATGACTGAAGATAGAGTAAGCCGCAAAATAAAGCTACGAGAAGAGTCCCTCACCGCTTTTTTGTTTTGGGCAACCTTTAAGTGTAGATGACCCGAAAAGTAGGGACCTTAAAGGAGGCAATTGATATAGAACTCTGCCCGCGCTTTTTCGATTATGCCTTCGTAGCAAAGGAAAAAGGTGAAGCTTGGTGAGGGTCTCTTTAGAAAGGTTTGCTAGAGGTGTGACAAAGAAAACTGTGGCGTTTATGGATTCTGTAATTATAAAAGAAGTGGCAGGCGGATGAGCAACTGAACTCCAAGTTAAGAGCAATCAGAACTGCTGACAAGTTTGCAAGATCTGCTGGCGTGGACTGATTAAGATTGATTAAGTTACAAACTAGTGACACAACAGTCATGTGAACAAAATTGGAAAGAAAATACCACGTACTTACGGTTGGATAAGAACCATAGCAAAGAAATGCGTTACCGTAGATGGAATATGTTCAGGTCTCAGCAGCTTTTTAGTTGATCATCGATTGACCAATTCTTCTCCTTGCTCGTTGCGTCAACTGAGATTTGTACAATTTCGGAGTTTTATTCTAGTGCATGGTTCTCTTACGTTTTAGGGTAACTGCTTGGACTTCGTCGAGGGATGGCGAGAAGAATGTACGATTCGATATAATAAGCAAAGAACACGATATTAGAGAAGAACTTTATTGGCGGTCGTCAACCGGAAAAAGCAAAAGAAATATGACAGTTGTTTACATAGTCATGGCGATCATCTCTTAGATGTCAAAAGGTGGTTCCTGGCTGCGTTCGCGAATGCGTAACACTCTCCCCCTCTGGAATTGGAGTCTCTTCTGACGAAAGCCTTTGCTCTGGATGCCAGGCACGGAAGTTGGTTCCTCGGTAACTCGCTAGACGATCAAAGTGAATGATCTTGGCTTTGGAGCGTAGTATCTTTTGAATTTTGATGGTGACGTCGGTTATAATCGCCATGGCTGCATAAGGTCCATCCCAGTAAGACTGCAGTTTAGGGCAAACTCTTACTCACCTCTTTGGATTGTGGAACCAAACGAAGTCGACCACCTAGAACTTGAGAGGATTTGCAGTTAGATCATACCTGGTTTTCATTCGCTGCGCAGATCGACGTGCTTCTTCTCTGGCTCGAACATGAATTTCTCTAAATTTGTTCTGTAGTAGTTGAGTAAATCCACGGTAAGAACTGTATTCCGGCAGGGGTCCACAAAGTAAGTCCTGAGGAAGTCGCATTTCCCTGCCATAGAGCATTGTAAATGAAGTTTCCTTAATCGTATCTTGTTGTGAAGAGCGGTAAGCCATGGCAAACAAAGGGAGAATATCATCCCATTCGTCCTGTTTATCTCCGACAAATTTTGGGAAGATAGTTCAATACGGTTCGGTTCATCCGTTCTACAAGGCCATCGTACTGCGGATGTAATGGCGTGGTACAAGTTTACCGTACACCCAGGATTTCCATAACATTTTGAAATACCACGGATTCAATATTACGATCCTGGTCTGAGTGCAGCTCTAGAGGTACTCCAAAGCGGCAGAAAACTTCGTTGACTAATGTTTTAGCGACAGTGTCGGCAGTCTGGCCTGTGAGAGTAAAAACCTTCACTCATTTCGAAAAATAGTCCATCAGTACGAGTACGTACTTATTGCCTCGCTTGGCGGCGCTAAAACGTCAACCGCAACTCGTTGAAAAGGTTCACCAGCCAAGCACATTTGTAGCTTTCCCTGAGTTCTACTTTGCGGTCCTCGTTTTGGAGCACAAACATCACATTCGGTGCAATAACGTGCAACGTTCTTCCTTGCTCCGACCCAGTAGAAACGAGATCTCAATTTGGCAAAGGTCTTGTTGGATCCAAAGTGTCCACCAACTGCAGTATCGTGATATATCTGTATGATCTCGCTGGTAAGAGACCGAGGGATGATTGGGAGTAAGCGCTCTGGATGATGACGTACGGTTGGTACCCATTTCTTGTACAGATTGTAAAGATTATTTTGCAACAACATTCACCCAAAATACTGCTCCATGGTGGTTGAACACCATCTACCACCCATCGCAATACCGTCAATAAAGCGCCATCTGTTGCTTGCGTATGCCTTAGTCTGTCCATATCAAAATCGTTATTAATCAACCTTACGGAATTTACCACGTGTCTTTCATGCATGCAGGAAAGTCCCTCCTTAGAGTCACAATGATTGCAAGCCTCGTCAGCGCAGGTCGGTGAGATAACGCATCGTCATTGAGGTGAGTTTTTCCGGATCGATGTTGTATTCGGTAATTATACTGTTGATTCTTGAATGACAGCAGCCAGTTTAAAGCAGCAGTATCAAAAACTCTCGGCCAATAAGATAGACGTAAAAATGCTCAATAGCCTTTATCATGGCCAACATCTCCTTCCGAGTTGTGCAGTAGTTGCCCTCGGATTTGTTCAACGGTCTGCTGAAGTAGGCGATAACCTTCTCTCTTCCTCCCTGTAGCTGAGACAACACAGCGCCTAACCCATACTTGGATGCATACGTCTCTAACACGAATTTATCTTCGGGTTGTGCGTGACCCAGAATGGGAAAAGATGTCAAACATTCCTTTCACTGATTAAAGGCTGCAGCACACTCGTCGGTCCAATGAAAAACCACGTTCTTCTTCGTAAGCTTGTGTAAGAGCCGGGCAATTGTTTGTTGTGAAAATTGGAGTACAAATTGGCGGTAGTACGTACATAGGCCAACAAACCTGCGTAAATCGGTCAAACAAGTAGGAGTAGGCCAGTCGCGGATAGTATTGATTTTGGCGTCTCGTGACACGCCGTCGCCACTTAGTACACGACGAAGAAATCGCACTTCCTTTCGGAACAGATGGCGGGCACTTAGGAGGATTTAACTTGAGATCAGGCGCTCTTAACCGACTGAAAAAGGAACTTAAATTAGTAAGCATTGGTTCAAAGGTCTTACTATGGACAAGGTTGTCGTCCAAATAAACCAAACAGTTTTCCATCGGCAGTCCTCGTAAAATGTTGGACATGAGGCGTTCGAAAGTGCCTGGAGCGTTGGTCAACCCAAAACTCATTACTTTGAATTGCCACAGTCCGTTCCTCGTCAGAAAAGCAGTTTTCTCTCGGTCACTGGGATGCACCTCTACTTGCCAGTATCCTGACTGACAATCTATTGTGCTAAACCACACTGAACCAGCTACGGCATCTAAAGTGTCGAATATCCTGTGCAACGGGAATGAATCTTTGATACGAGTCTAAGCGGCGACAATCCACGCAAAACCTTGTGGATCCGTCTTTCTTTCTCACCATTACAATTGGTGATGCCCAGGGGCTAGAGCAGGGTTCGATGATGTTTCGGTGTATCATGTCATCGATAATTTCTCAAAATTCTTCCTGTTTCGCTAATGGTAATCTGCATGGAGGCTGTTTAACTGGCTTTGCCGTACCTACGTCCATCCTGTGTTGGGCGGCGTTGGTTCTACCCAAATCATCAGCCCCAGTAAAAAATAATGTCGACAAATTCTCGCCGTACTTTTTCGGCCTCATGCTGTTGTACTGGCTGTAAGTGCTCCGTCGACCGTCTGAAGAGATCTGACAGGAACTCCGACAAAACAGCATTGTCCGACGATGCAACGTCCTGGCACTCAGCCCCTTGAAAAAGAGCAATGTTAACATTAGCAGGTAGAACAGCAGAATAATCCGCTAAATTTGCTACTATTACGAAGACAGTCAGACAGTTTCGGTAGATTATCCCCTATACGAGAGACTATCCCTTCTGCAAGTAGAGATGACAAAGCAATTGTCGGTACAAATGTTTCAGCACGGGGAGAGATAGTAAGTGCGTCAGCTGTTCGAAGAAAGACCGGTCACATAGTTTCATCAACCACGTCACCAGTACGTAAATGGGAAGGAGCGCCTTCGCAGGTCAATTGAATGCATCACCACCAATTCTGATTTGGTCAAAAAAAAAAGTCCGTCACAGCTGGCAGGAAGGAAGAAATCGACCAACATTACTTTTACTCCACAGATATGCGAAGTTTGGAATGAATTGCTACATAACGTCTGAATGCTTACATTTTCAGGTTCGAGACGGGCGCTGGAAGGAACTATAGATCGACTTACCAGCGTCACCGATGATCCCGTATCCACCATATGTATAAAAAAAATCTTTGATATTCATTTTTCTAGTTTTTTCATTATTAATTGTTCTAAGTGATTGTGGAAATTCGTTAAGTGTTTTTGGGACGCAGTATTTAAGTTGCCTTCTGCCGTAGGTATTTGAAAACCTTGGTACTTGCAGCATACCTTGAGCACGGCTCCTTGTGTTGATCTTGTGGTCAATAGCACTCTTGAAACGCACGTCGTCATAATACTCTAGAGCTAGAGTCATCTTGAAGATTTCCTTCACACCAAGAACTTTAAAACAGTTTCTACCCGATGGATTCTGTCTCGCCGTTCAGTTTTTTGAGGATGGTATTTTGGAGTTTTTGCAACTTCTTCATATGCGTATTGGATGCATTGCATGCCATATCTTAGTTTTGACTCAACTAGTGCGTGATAAACTTGCTTCTGGACCTGCAGGGTTGAGTAATTTTTCAAATAGGCCAGCGCAAACAGAACCTTCTTAAGGTCAGAGCGAAGTTTGTCGATATGCTTATCTCATATAAAATGGCTGTCGATAGTTACACCTAAGTACTTATAGATTTCGACTCTCTCAATCAGATCGTCCTGATGACTTCTAGTACAGTTGTTATTCTTCAAGTATATCGTTTGATGTGTGGATTTGTGACGAGGTCCACGAATGTGCGTTATTTTCGTTTTCGACGAATTTATAACCAACCCGTTGCCGTGGTACCATTCCACTGCCTCATTGAGCTCGTATTGCATAATGTTAATTGCAGTATCGAGGCATCTATGCTCCACCACTATCGCCGTGTCGTCCGCATACGCAAATGGAATACTATTCTCGAACACCCTAAGTAATTCATTTGTGCACAAGATGAAAGTATTGGTCCAAGCTTTAATCCTTGTGGGACGCCATACTTAACGTATTTGTCGTCGCTGAATTTATCGTTCACCTTAACACGAAAGGATCTATTTCTTAGGTAGTCCTTCAGCCAATCAGCTAACAACCCCCGAATTCCTATCTTTCCATTGCCGATATCATCTTTGAATGGTTAAACGTGTCGAATACCTTACTGAAGTCCATCAAAACTACCAGGACATGATGATTTTTATTTAGACTTTCATTAACCACATTCGTGAATTCCGCGAGCAGCTTACCCGTGCTTTTATTCTTCTGGAAGCCGTACTACTTTGGATGTACAATATTATATTTGTCTATAAATTTCAGAAGTCTTTTTACTACTACCTCCTCGAGGCACTTCTCAATTACTGGCAGAATTGATATTGGCCTGTAATTTTCCACTTTTCCTTTTGATCCGCCTTTATAGATGGGACGTATAACAGCAGTCTTCAGTATTTCAGGAATCTTGGATTGACTTAGGCTTAGGCTGACAATTCTTGATATCAGAGGGGCAAAAATGAGAGCATGAGATTTTAAGTCCATTGCCCTAATGCCGTCAGCTCCTGCTGATTTATTAATATTCATACTTCTAAAGATGTTATATACTTCGATGTTATTTGTTGCTGTATAGGCTCGGCTGATTCCCTTCGTTAGAGCGTGTTTGATGGATTGACTGCGAAGTGAAACGGCCGGCTTTCACTGTAAGAGCCCTAGCTTCAGTAAAAAAAGTGGGGTAAGCCAACCTAAGGCTCTCCTGGACAGACCATATTTCTTGTCCCAGTTTGTATCGGGTAAATTCGGTTTGAAATACATCAGCTGACTTTTAGTTTGGAACAGGATATCGCCTATGATAAGACGAATAACGTTACATAAATCTGCAAACCTTTTGATTTAATCTCCTTTATACGTGGAATGTCCGTGTCATCACTTTAAACTACCATCTCTTACGAGTACTTGGAACATTCACATCCTATAAGTGAACTTCTTCTACCGCTGACACCGACACACTCTGATCTTATGAACAGCACTGCAACTTTATCTAATCCAGTTTCCTACCATCCTCATGTGGATGCTACAATTATTATTTCTAAAATTTTACAGACAACTCTGTCTTTCACACCTTCGATGAGACTATAAGATCCTTCATTATCTATCTGTTGACATCGCTAGGTTACACACAGAGAGAAAAAAAAGTTTCACAACAAAACGTAAGTACCCCATTAACACTTTCTAAACTCCACTTTCCGAACAATTCCCGTACGAAGGATCTCTGGCAAATATCTCAGCAAATGTCAAATAAATCTGTGCACATCCCTTGTCCACCATCATCGTCGTTGTTGTCAAGAAGTCAGCCACTTGGAAAATCTCCACTCTCGAGAACCAATTTCAAAAGATTCATTCACACGGCCAAAACACATCTCCAGGACATCATCAATCATCCACAATAACAATCAATCGATTTCGTAGGAACAGCGGAGGCGGTGTCGATGATGTGTGTCCACACCGTCGCATACGAGTGCCGGTAGAGGTCCGGTCCCGTGAAACTAACTAAATTAGTCCCTCAATGTAGTTCACACGTCCACACGAACACCTACGAGTACTTCCACGGACAAACGAGAAAAACGTTCCACACAGCCACCCATCCCCGAGAGCTAAACAAGCTCCGCGTCAGCAGTTTTCTACTGTTTTGCACAGTTTTTTGTAGTCTTAACCCCCCTTGTCGGTAGATAGAATTCAAAATGTCAACTGCGAGGTGACTGAGAGTTGGGTGGTTGCCACCACCTGCTACCGGAAGTGGAAGGAAACAGCTTTGCTGCTCATAGTTTTGTGGGACCAAATTCCAATCTATTTCTAGCTTTTGCAAGAATAATTCCCATCGACATAGTGGCGACATTACAAACCAATTCCCCCGCGGCACATGACTGCTATTTCGGAGAGCAAGTCGCATTTAAACGTGAAGTTTTCTCTGACTAGCCCCAACGATGACTTGTGAATCCGTATCCGGGTGGGTGGAGGTGATGTCCTTCGGTGGTTCAACGAATATTGTTTGAAAGCAGCGCTTCTCCTTGAGCGCACACACCATCGGTTTAATTGGACCGGCATTCGGGTGGGAATTGACATCAGTGCGGTGCATTGTACTTACGTGAAACGTGTAAACACGTTCATATGTACTTTGGAAAACTAATTAAATCCGTCGCAGCAGCCGGAGAGATTACAGCAACTCGGATGGACTATTGGCAAATGTACGTGGATATATGGAAACTCATGTGTGTAAGTCTTCGCAGTCGTCGTTGTCCCGAGGAGGTAAACATCCGCGGCGCGCAAATAACCGCAGTAATCCGTGCATGTAGCACGGCTTACCTGTTTTATTTGTATTTACCGCGCCGACACTCCCTCTTTAAATACACAGAACGTGACACTAAACCGAAAGAGAGCGAGTGAGTAACGGATGGATGGATTGATGGGCTGTTGTGTGGAGGTGGATGAAGGATTTTAGAGAAGTTTGCTGATGCATCCATCTACTCGGGCGTATGTAGTCACGTATCATGCGGATATGGCGGATAAAGTCATCCTTCCGGTGTGGGAATCACTGATTTGAGACGACCTTCCTCGAGAGGCACAGAGAGAATGACAAGGACAGCTTGTATCAAATAATTGGCTCTAACCGGAGTGAGTAAAGGAATGAAATGTTTTCTTTTTTTACGCCGTATCGTCGATTGCAGAAGGTAGGGAAGGGAGAGCTAGAATGAATCACTGGACACAGTCATGTTTTGTAAGAAAACTTTGGTTGGGTAATTGATTCGATGTACGTGCCAAAAAAAAATGTTTTAAGGAACTGAAATGGCCTTCGCAGGACATACATACACACGATGATGAGTTAAATGGCGTTGTCTTGGCGAAAACTGAAGAAGAATTTCTTTCTCGACAGGGACATTCGAACTAATGTTGAAACTTCTTTGTAGCGAGAGATGGCATGTAATAAGTTGCCAAGGAAGAGATAAAAATGAATGTACAGGAGTTTTAAGAAAGGACGATGTGTACGGTGTTATTGCATCATAATGTACATAAAGTGGATCCATAAAAAACAGGACGGCGGATATGGGTACAAACTGTGTTTTATATCCTTAGAGTCATAAGTTCGAAATAGTAGTCCTTCGTCCATTTGGAAGGGTTGCACTTTGTTGAAAGTGCTTATTACATGGAGGCTATAAAGAAGCCGAGAAGTGGTGCATACATTATGAATGCAATTAAATTGGATGACAGAATAAAAGTTGCAGACTTTTGTGAAGATCTGTTGCCAATTTGATGCAAAGTTTCAATTTGCAAAAGAATTTATATCACAGTTTGAGTATAGTTTGGTCTTCGGAAGTAATATAGTATCCCCTTGTGGGTCCTAGGACCTCTACTTCGCTTACGCGCCATCGTGTACGGTTTCTCGCAATGTGTCTCAACTCTCCCCAACTGCTGTGCCTCCTTCTCAACCGTTCTGCGCCATGTTTTCCTCGGACTGATAATTATAGTTTTTGCTGTATTGATTTTGCTTGCTTGCCTCCCTCTCCACATCTGCTGTCATTTGGTGGAGGTCCATAATTCTATGAGAGTGTAAGCATACATCGTCAGCGTAATCAAGATGTTTCAGTTGAGATGTAAGAGTCCATACAAATTCCTTCGTTTTCCGTCGACAAAGCTGCATTAAAAATATCGTTAATCACCAATAGGAATAGTATTGGTGACAGAATATAGCCTTTGAATCTCAAATTCCTCAAACAACCTCCCTCTGTGCAGAACATTTGGACATTTGGACCCTTCATATGTAGCTTTGATAATAGCAATTAATTTATCGGGTATACCTCTCCTGCGTAAGGCACGTCAAATAAACTCCCTCTTGACACTATCGAACGCCTTCTCAAAATGGATAAACAGCAGGTGAAGTGGCGATACTAGGACGTAGTTGCCACTTTAGTTTGGTAAAATAACAGGCCTGTTATGCATACTAAAGATGATTTGCATGCTATTATAGGGTCTCTGCTTAGTGAAGCTGTAGATACGTATATACAAGACTCTTTCAAGAATAAAGTCCTTCCTAAAACCTCGAGCTCTATGAGGTGGTTGGAGACCTTTATAAACTATCTTCTGCCTCCTTTAATGCGGAAACCTGGAATCGTTTGCATTGTGATGTATCTTTTCAATTTTACACTCGTATTTGTCAACCAGTATGAAAGCTTTTTTAAGCTACCTGGCCCACGAAGACTGTCGGCTGGATTGACAGTAAAACCGCCGTGACAGACAACGTTTCGGATAGCTTCATTTCCCTGCTATTATTTTCAATAAGAACCAATTAAGAGTTGGACCTGTACTTAAATCAACAAGACCGTTCTTGGTCCTTTCAACGCGGTCTTGGGTTGGTTGTGAACACAGAGTTCATACAAGCCATACTGTACTTGCACACATCAACTTCCTATTCGGTGATCCTCTTCTGTTGAATGGACTCCAAGACTCGTCGATCCGTTTCTGATTGAAGACAGGATCCCAGGTGATGTTTTCTTTTGCGGATTAGTGCTTTGCATTCCATAAGAAAGTGTAATTGTGTTTCTGCGAAGTCCCTGTAGGATCTGTAGTGTCCATTCGGTTCTACGCTAAGTTTACTGAGATGCTCCTGGAGTTAGCAGTGACCCGTCAGCATGCCTGTCAAGATGCGAAGTCGGTTTGTCATAACTTTCAAACGGGTTCTGTTAGGATATCATCCTAATGCTTTATCCAGTAGCTCTCTTCTTTCTTTCACAGTCCTTCCCGTATTTTGTACGGTCCTATCCCACAAAAAGGTTCCGGTGCAAGGAACGGGATGTCTGAGCTGTTTCTAGCTAGTGTATCGGCTGCTTTGCCCCTCTCCACTCCTACATGTCCTGGCACCCAGTAGAGAGTTGCTTTATTAGCCTGGTCCAGTCTATTGCTTTTGGTGAGGAACTCCCATACCAGTCTGTATTTGATTTCGTGTGAGTTCAGTGCCTTAATTGCGGCTTATGTATTTATCTGATGTATTGTCCGCAATATTTCCTGTCGAAGTTGAATTGGGTGCCTCTTTTGATCGACTGAACCTCTGCTTGGATTATGGTGGGGAAATATCGCAGAGATTCAAAGTATCTAGTCCTGGACCCGTACACGCCAGTCCCAGTGCCTGTAGATATTTTCGATCCACCCGTATACCATTTAATAGTATGTTATTTGAATTGGTACTTGTCGAAGTTACTGCTCCAATCCATTTTATTTCTTCGCTTTGAGTCTAATTTTCTTTCAATCCAATCCAGAAGCGGCATCGATTTGGATAGTGTTTTCTGCTCTTTGTTTGCGATGCATTTTCCCCTCCCAATGCCCTCTTTGATTATTCTTAATAGGGCCTCCTTTGTGATCCTTTCTAGCACTATGTGTAGCGGAGGTAGTGTTACTGTGGGACAGGTTCTTATGGATCCTGTTATACAGATGCAGGCTAGTCGTTGCACATTGTCTAGGAATGTCCTCATTGTGCTTGGCCCTGTTCTGCTGAAACTACGAGTAAAAACTAAGTTAATATGATATTTGGAGCAACTGCTCTTCAAGCGCCTGGGCCTAGCTTCTCACAACCACTCGTCTTGTGTGCGTTATATTCTTTCACACGAATGGAAGGGACCTACACTTTAGTCCCGTATTCGAAGGGCAATTCGTTTTTGAGAAGCTTTCTCGTGACAACAATACTCTCGGATGTTTGTAGGAAATTCGCGAGAGGTGGAACCGTGAAAACAAGTTGTTGGTGTTTTCTGGGATTCGAACATGGAACTTCACGCTCAGTGGTCCGCTAACACTATACTAACCAGTGCGCCACGGCGCCCACAACTACGAGTACTGGGTTAGGTTGTTCGACTTATGTCCTGTATCCCCTTGTGGGTCCTAGGGCCTCTACTACGCCTACGCGCCATCGTGTACGGTTTCTGGCAATGTGTCTGAGGTTAGGTTAGGTTAAAGGGGTTAGCTGCAACGAATGGGTGCAGCCTGCACTCGGATCTAAAACGGATCTATTGTACTTCTCTGACGTAGAATTTCCTGGTTGAACTACTGAAAAGAGAGAGGAAATACAAAATGGCTAGTGCTATGTGTTAATGGAACGCCCTCCTCTGAACCACCCTGAAGATGTTATAAATTTCATGACGGCGGTTGGTGGCTTTTCAGACAGGTCGTCCAGATCGTTGACGAAATACTCTCCAAGGGCTATCTTCCTGGTAATGCAGAGACTAGGGCATTTGCAAAGGAAGTATTCCGTATCCTCCTCTTCGTCTGTGTTGCCACATCCTCTGCAGAGTTGATCTGTACTTAGCCGCATTCTCTTCCAGTGGGCCGCCAATAAGTTGTGGCAGGTAATGATACCTATGAGAAGCAAGTTTTGTCTATTTTGAGAGAGGTTTTCATCTTATCATATTTTGTCCAGATGTTTCTGTAGACTCGGCATGATGGGAGCACTCTCCATCTTTCTTCTGTTTGTCTTTTGAAGTCAAGTGCAATGTTTGATTTAACACGTTTTAGGGGAGAAGGACTGAGCTTTGAACTATTGACAGGTTTTGTTCTGATGCCATTCTTGCCAGTTCATCCGCCATCTCGTTCCCTGGAATCCCTTTGTGGCCTGGGACCCACCAGAGTGTTACATGGTGGCTATGGATGAGCATGTTAAGCTCCTCGCGGCAGCGTTTCATTAGCTTTGATTTTATTTCCGCGGATGAGATGGCCTTTATAACAGCTTGACTATCTATGTAAATATCAATCTCTTTCCTAATAACAAGTTTCGTGGATAGTTCTCTTGTTGCCTCTGCTATCGCTAGGACTTCCACCTGGAACACACTGCCGTGGTTTGGAAGCCTTGGTGATATTGCATACATCAGGTTCCGCTGAGTAGAGACTCGACCCCAGGCCTTCATTTATTCTGGACCCGTCAGTGACGACTGAAATACTATGCGGGTTAATGGCCCCACCGTCTTTCCTGTGTTCCCTTGACGGGATGACCGTCTTGACTTTTAGGCTGAAGTCGGGAGATGGTGGAAGATAGTCTGTGGTGGCGTCTAGGAGAGCTCATCTTGATATGCTACGGTGGCTCGTGTGGCCTCTTCTCCATAGGCTGGATTCCTTTAGGCGCAGGGCACTCATTGTAGCTGGTTTTTTAACAAATAAGTCTAGCGAAAACAGTGCGAGAATTGTTTCAAGTGCTGCGGCTGGGGTGGTTCTAATGGCGCCAGTGGTTGCTATGCAGGCAAGTCTCTGGATTTTAGTCAACATCTTGAGATGTGTGTTTTTCTCTGCTATTGGCCACCAGACAATGTACCCATGGGTTAGGTTGTTCGACTTATGTCCTGTATCCCCTTGTGGGTCCTAGGGCCTCTACTACGCCTACGCGCCATCGTGTACGGTTTCTGGCAATGTGTCTGAGGTTAGGTTAGGTTAAAGGGGTTAGCTGCAACGAATGGGTGCAGCCTGCACTCGGATCTAAAACGGATCTATTGTACTTCTCTGACGTAGAATTTCCTGGTTGAAGTACTGAAAAGAGAGAGGAAATACAAAATGGCTAGTGCTATGTGTTAATGGAACGCCCTCCTCTGAACCACCCTGAAGATGTTATAAATTTCATGACGGCGGTTGGTGGCTTTTCAGACAGGTCGTCCAGATCGTTGACGAAATACTCTCCAAGGGCTATCTTCCTGGTAATGCAGAGACTAGGGCATTTGCAAAGGAAGTATTCCGTATCCTCCTCTTCGTCTGTGTTGCCACATCCTCTGCAGAGTTGATCTGTACTTAGCCGCATTCTCTTCCAGTGGGCCGCCAATAAGTTGTGGCAGGTAATGATACCTATGAGAAGCAAGTTTTGTCTATTTTGAGAGAGGTTTTCATCTTATCATATTTTGTCCAGATGTTTCTGTAGACTCGGCATGATGGGAGCACTCTCCATCTTTCTTCTGTTTGTCTTTTGAAGTCAAGTGCAATGTTTGATTTAACACGTTTTAGGGGAGAAGGACTGAGCTTTGAACTATTGACAGGTTTTGTTCTGATGCCATTCTTGCCAGTTCATCCGCCATCTCGTTCCCTGGAATCCCTTTGTGGCCTGGGACCCACCAGAGTGTTACATGGTGGCTATGGATGAGCATGTTAAGCTCCTCGCGGCAGCGTTTCATTAGCTTTGATTTTATTTCCGCGGATGAGATGGCCTTTATAACAGCTTGACTATCTATGTAAATATCAATCTCTTTCCTAATAACAAGTTTCGTGGATAGTTCTCTTGTTGCCTCTGCTATCGCTAGGACTTCCACCTGGAACACACTGCCGTGGTTTGGAAGCCTTGGTGATATTGCATACATCAGGTTCCGCTGAGTAGAGACTCGACCCCAGGCCTTCGTTTATTCTGGACCCGTCAGTGACGACTGAAATACTATGCGGGTTAATGGCCCCACCGTCTTTCCTGTGTTCCCTTGACGGGATGACCGTCTTGACTTTTAGGCTGAAGTCGGGAGATGGTGGAAGATAGTCTGTGGTGGCGTCTAGGTGAGCTCATCTTGATATGCTACGGTGGCTCGTGTGGCCTCTTCTCCATAGGCTGGATTCCTTTAGGCGCAGGGCACTCATTGTAGCTGGTTTTTTAACAAATAAGTCTAGCGAAAACAGTGCGAGAATTGTTTCAAGTGTTGCGGCTGGGGTGGTTCTAATGGCGCCAGTGGTTGCTATGCAGGCAAGTCTCTGGATTTTAGTCAACATCTTGAGATGTGTGTTTTTCTCTGCTATTGGCCACCAGACAATGTACCCATATGTAAAATTAAGTCCGACTATGGCTGTGTAAATTCAGTGGATGATGGCAGGCTTGGGTCCCCATTTTCTTACCAAAAATTCTGCTGCAAGCATAGAACGCAATGTACGCTTTCTTGATTCTCTCCAGCTCAGTTTGCGGTCAAGTAATTACAATTACAATTACAATTACAATTTATTTATTTATTATATGCTGACACATTAAGATACAATATCTTATAAATTTGTGGAGCTTGGCAAAAAAGAAAGCAAAAAAAACACAGTATTTCAATTATCAAAGTTAAATGCATTAAACGTCAGGAAAAATTAAATAAAGGAAAAAAGAAAGAAGAAGAAAAACAAAAAAGCTATGAACAGAGAACATAAAAATTGTCTTGGTTCAGAAAGACCGGAAAGCTAATCGGATGTAGAGAGGAATAATTGCAGTCGTGTCCTAAATTCGGTGAGATTACTTGTTCTTCTTACAGTGGGTGGTAGAGAATTCCATAAGCGGGTGGCATTGACGAGAAATTGCCTTTCGGATGTCAAACACGAAAACCGGGGAAGAATGAGCTGTGAGAGTCTGTTTGATGCTGAGAACTGAAGTCTATTGTAAAGATAGGAAGGGTGATGGCTCTGAAGTATATTAAATAGTAGCAAAAGTGTTCGAAAATTTAAGAGGTTATCGAACGACATACCATAGATACTTTTAGAAAATCTCGAGACATGATCGTACCTCCTTAAACCGTAAATATATCGCGCGATATTGTTATATGGCACATTAAGTTTTCTCTTGCTCACAGCATCGCTTTTGCAAAAGATTTCACATCCATAAGTAAGGATAGGTATAACTAATGTCTTAGCGAGCATTTTGCGTGTTTTTAGAGGAGTGAAATCTTTTGTGACCCAAAGCGATCGAAGAGCACCATATACTTTACCGACGATGGAATTAACGTGGTCTTTCCAGGTTAAATTTCTATTAAATATAATTCCCAAGTTTTTTGCATTGTCAACAAATTCTATAGGAGCCTTATTTAGGTAGATTCGAGGGAAGTACGATAGGTCTACAGATTTCTTAGAGATCACAATGACTTTAGATTTTTCAGGATTTAGTACTAAGCTATTGACTCGCGACCAGTTATAAATATTTTGAAGGTCCTCGTTTATGGTCTGAGCACAATGTTCTATGAGTCCCAGAGGACAACTTTTATATAACTGGACATCATCGGCGTACATATGTATAAGAGATTGCACAGCAATTTGAGGAATTTCATTAATGTACAAAGAGAAAAGAAGTGGCCCCAATATTGAGCCCTGCGGGACGCCTTGCTTTAAACTTAATAATACTGATGTCTTATCTCCCATTACTACAGCTTGCTTTCTACCTGATAGATATGAGAAAATTAATTTCACTGCTTCAGGTGCGAAATCGTACAGATTTGATAGTTTGCTGCATAATACGGGATGACTTATCGAATCGAATGCCTTCGAGAAATCAAGAAGCACCAAGAAAGTTATCTGATCGCTGTCTACTGCGCTTCTAATATCATCAACAACGTTCAGAACTGCTGTTGTGCAGCTTCGATTGGGACGAAAACCTGATTGAAATTTGGAAAGTAAACCCTTATCGTTCAGATACGTATTAATTTGTTTTTGAATGATCCTCTCGAACACTTTAGAGAGGAATGGGAGTATTGATATGGGTCTGTACTCATTCTTGTTTCTTCCTTTAGGGATGGGAATGACCTTTGCAAGCTTCCACTGTGTAGGAAATACAGACGTTGTTAGGACCGTGTTTAGCAAATGTGTTAAAAAAGGTAAAAGCTTGGGAAGGAGAGCTTTTACGAAAACCGGGTGAACGTCGTCCAGACTTACTGCATTCGATTTGATCGATATCACACTTTCAACCACATCAGCAGGCTCGACCCTGGAGAAGCTAAATCCTGTAGATGATTGATTTTCATACGTGAGGGTTGGAGGATCAGACAAGGGCTGTGGGACTTGGGAGATGAACTTAAAATTGAGTTCATCGCAGTCAGCATTTATTGGCGGGTCTGGTTTTTGCCTCCCAATTCCCATACTACGCAAGTTGTTCCACAGTTTTCGCCCGTTACCTGATGTGGCGATCCGTTTGTATGCACCCTAGATATCGTGCTTTATCCGAGACTTGGAGTGGAGTGTCACCGTGTCGAAGGGGTCCGAAAGCTGGGACTATTCTCTTGTTGGAGAAGAGGGCCACTTCTGTTTTTGCTGGACTAACGTTCAGTCCACAACTTCTCGTCCAGTTATGGAGGGTATTCAGGGCCGATTGCCGAATTTTGGCGATTTTGTCGAGAAATTTGCCGGACATAAGTAGGATGTTGTCGTCTGCATAAGTAACAACTTTTACTCCGCTATGTCCTAATTTTAAAAGGATCTCATTTGCGACTAGAGTCCATAGTAGAGGAGATAAGACCCCTCCTTGGGAGGTTCCTCTAGAGGCCAGTACATTTACTTGGCTGTCGCCCAGCTCCGCGTTGATGTGTCTCATCTTGAGCATACATTCATATCCAGTCAGAGAGCGTGGAATCTACTCTAAATCGGTCTAATGATAGTCTTATTGATTCGGTTTTCATATTGTTAAAGGCTCCCTCCACGTCTAAAAAGGCCGCTAAAGGGAATTCTTTGTGGTAGAGTGATTGCTCGATCATTGCTACCACTTCGTGCAGGGCTGTTTCAACTGATCGGTCCATGGTATAGGCATGTTGTGCTGGGGGCATGTCTCTATGGCTTACTCTGGATCTATTAGTCTTTCGAAAGTCTTCAACATGAATGAAGAGAGGCTGATCGGCCTGAAGTCGTTTGGGTTCATGTGGGTCGGCTTAGCAGCTTTAGGTATGAAGATGACTTTAACTTTCCTCTTGGCTTCAGGTACATATCTACAGTTGAGGCACCCGCGAAAAATAGTGGCTAGCCGCGGGATGTAAGGAGAAAAGGAGTCAATTGTATTCATCCACTATTTCGGCGAATAGAGTTTTTTTTTTGTTGGGATAGGAAACACTCGAATGGACCACTCAGACGCAACTGGTCCATTGTACTGCCAGAGAGCAAACCCTGATTTACCCATTTTATTGGAATTTCCTTGACTTTCGAAGAAAGCCAAGCAACCACTTCAGTGACGAGGAGCTTACAGTACCAGCACTCACCACACCCGCACCGAAGATCTGCCACCTGATACGAGCAAAGGCCGGACACTCACAGAGATAATGTTCCGCGGTGTCGTCACTCTCTCCACAAGCGTCGCAGATTGTAGTGTCACTTAAGCCTAACACGTTGAAGTGCTTGGCAAAAGCGAAGTGACCTGTCAAGACGCCAATAAGTTGTCTACAGTCTTTTCTGCTGAATGACAGCAAGAATGCCGCTGATTTCTTACAGATGTCCGGGAGCTTGCGTTTAGTCAACCTGCATCCTGGAGAGTCATGCCACACACAAATGTGCTCGTGAGAGACCCAATCGTCAATGGAAGCCCTAACCGAGGATGCTCGGAGACCCAACGCGGGTTCTGGACCTGAAAAAGCCTCCTCTGAGCCTTGTCTAGCAATCTCATCGGAGATCTCGTTCCCCAAGATCCCAGTGTGACCTGGGACCCAGATAAGAGACAGAGAATTCAGCCTTGCGGCCGAGTTCAATGAGTTTTTGGTTTCACGAACTATTTTGGAAGTGGTTAAAGGGTTAAGCAAGGCCTTAAGCGCAGCCTGACTATCACTACAGACACAAATGCTACGTCCCTTCCACCTATTCTTCACAACATAGTTCATGGCTATTAGGATTGCATAAATTTCCGCTTGGCAAATAGAGTTTAATTTGCGGTAACTCTTGAATGTGACGTTGTACAGTACTACCAGTACTAACCCAAATAACGTCAAAACGGCTTCACCTGCTTATATGAAATCAATTGTTTATTTCAAAACTAGTTCAAAAACTGTCTTACTGTGATTTTTGTCGGCCTTAGACATATAAACTCCACATGCATTTCCTATGTTGTATGTATTTATGAACCCAGGGTTATACCTAAATATTTAATAATTCGCTTGATGTGAACAGCGTCTTCTCAATCTTTAAATAAATGATACATAGATAGAAATGATAGACAGCGACACCAAATCACAACGATTGTTCAATTGGATAACATTGGCTTACGAATGGTCATCGGATTACAGTACCACTAATTCGTATTGACCTTTGTAAAGAGAAATGTAGATTATATTGTCGTTCAAAAATGCTTCTCTAATGGCTAGAAAAGGACACAGTGCAGAATCATCTAAACTTGAATGTGTATGCTGGCATCAACGATTAGATTAGCGATTAGAACTTACCAAATGCTTAAAGCTTTAAAAAAAATCTCCACTTACTATTTAATACCAGAGCTCATACCCCTGTAATCCTATCCTTTCGAATAAAAACTAAATTCCTCATTTGCAGATAGGAAACAAAGTTTAAACACATAAAATTCCCCCCTATGTAGCAAGCAAATCTCAAAATTCCTCGCACAAGCAGCTCCCATAAAAGAAGTGTGCTTAAAATAGGGACTCTCTTATCATGGCACCTAGTGGCGCACAAAAACGGATCTACTTTTATGGTTTAATAAATTTTATCACCCGGAAATGGGTCATTCTCACAGAAAGGGCAACAAACCCATTCGTTATAGCTGGGTTGAATTATTTAAGCCGAACGCGCACACTAATCATAGAACTGCCTCGTCAGGCACAAACCTTTCAATGAAGTGTACCATCATTAATTTATGGGGCCGCCTCTCACAGTTTGGTCGGTCCAATTAAATTCAAGTCCACCTTCGTTCGCATAGCTTGAGATGACAAATTTTGTTAACATCAAGCACAAATACTCTACCTTCTCTGAGTCCTTCCCTTATCCATATCAATTATGCAAAATACTTTTTTTTTTTTCTTTTTTTAAATATCCACCCAAACCGGGGAAACTAAAATCGAAAAGGGAAACGGCTTCTGTTTTTTTTTTTTTGGTAGTGAAAAAAAAAAAGAAAGTTGTTGGACCATTTCATTTGGTATTCCTTGTGGTATTTAGAGGAGGCCCATCCTTACAAACAAACGAAGCATAGGGAAACCATGCCGCACCGATTGGGGAGAGTAGCAGGCTCTGTGTGTTGTCCATGTCCTCTATTCATGGTATACTCATGAATTACAAATGAAAATGTTTTATTTGCATGGGTTGAAGGCATTAAAAATGATCCTTCATGCGGAAAGTATTTAGCCTTGAACTAATAGCGAGCGCACTGGTCGAGAGAGACATACACTCTTATAAGCCCCGGACTACTCGGTTGGATGTGAATTGGAGCTCCTCAAGCAAATGGAATTGAATGGATAAATACATACAATATTCCAAAAAAGTGTATGATAGCAGTCACTTGGATCGATGCTAGACATGCAATAAACATCGGTTGAAGGACTCGATTCTTTTATGCTCTCATTTCCACAGTTGAAACGAGAAATGTTTACTCAAAGTGCCCCAGACAACCGAGTCGTTTGTGCAACCACTAAATTCAAGGATCATGAGATACGGCAACGGCAGCGGTAAGTGGTGCAGTGCTATCGTTAAATTAAATCGCAAACATTACGTCCAGAGAGCCTATGGAAGTTCCACTTGAGTTGGACGGAAGTGAAGTTCGTCGGGCTGGTGGTGAGGGCATTCCAGAAGTTTTTATTTTTTGAAAATATTATTCTGGTAAATGCGACTGCAAAGAATTGTGCGTCTTTTATGTGAAGAACTCGTAAAATTTAGTTATTGACTTTTAGGTAGAATGCAAAACGTGACGTTTGTCAATGAAAGTTTTTTCCAGTTATTTGTCTGCGTGATATTATGGAATTTATAGAAAGCTGAGACCTTATATTAAACTGATAATAATAATAAGTACTCAGCGTACCTGGAGACGGATTGACGAACGAAAACAGCTGAAAGCTCGTGTTGCAGCTACCCCAGCAGCAGGGAGAAGCGAGCTAGAGTCCCTATATCGCATGAATATGAGAGAAGTTCAGCGTAGCGTGCGACGTGACAAGCGCAACTACATCAACGCGCTGGCTACAAAAGCAGAAGAAGCTGCACGGAGGTGTGACAGCAGGTGGTTGCAGCTCCAGCCAACACCCAGTGAAAAGCCTAGACGGCTCCTTGCTCATTTCGTATGAGGACCAGCTCAAGAGATGGAAGAAATGGAGAGCTGGGTAAACGGAGGAATTCGATAGACTCTTACATCTCAACTGAAACATCTTGACTACTCTGACGATGTATGCTTACTCTCCCACAGAATTATGGACCTCCACCAAATGACAGCAGATGTAGAGAGGGAGGCAGGCGTCGTCGGGCTGACAATTAATATGGCATCAAATTATCAGCCTTGAAACTAAATATGCATTGCTGGACAACCGGTAGAGAGAGTAGAGGATTTCCAGTATCTTGGGAGTATTGTCTCGACCAATGGTGGAACCGAACTGGATATAGCCAACAGGATCGCCAAAGCAAAGTACGCATTCGGTATGTTAATCAAAATATGGCGAAGCAATGCAATCAGTTTGAACACCAAGATAAGACTTTTCCGGTCCAACATTAAATCCGTGCTGTTATATGTGGAGAGTGACCACTACTATCACCAGAAAGCCGCAAACGTTTGTTAATAGGTGCCTGCGCAATATCTTAATGATTTTCTAGCCCAATCGTATCTCTAACGAACACCTTTACGAGAGAACGTGTCAGGAACCAATAGGCACGACCATCCAACGACAGAAGTGGCAGTGGATTGGTCACGTTCCGTAAGGGTAACAGTTCCATAACGAACCATGCTGTGCAACCCTTTAACCCAGGATGGCAGAAGACCTGGCGGTCCAAGGAAAACATGGCGCAGAACAGTCGAGAAGGAGGCACGGCAGTTGGGAAACGTTGGGGAGAACTCAGACACATTGCCAGAAACCGCACGCTATGGCGCGTAGGCGTAGTAGAGGGCCTAGGGCTCACAAGGGGATACAGGACATAAGTAAGTAAGTAATCAGGGTACACTAAACTGAAAAGCCAATCTGCTGGGACGCATAAGGACGCATAAGGAATTGGGGTAAGTTGGCCGTTATCAGGCCTATACTACTGTATGGCGTGATCATTTGCTGGTTGACTTTTGATAAAGATGTTCATCTCACTCAATTTGCTTAGGTGCAAAGATCTGTATGCATGTGTATCAGCACCGCACTAAGAACTACTCCATCTACGGCATTGGATATTAAGTTTAATCTGTTGCCGTTAAATATTTTCGCCAAACAGATGACAGCTAGTGCTGCTATCCGACTTGCAGTGGTCCACTTATCACATTGGCCACATTGGAAGAGAAGATACTACTAAAGCTGGACGTTATTAGTAGAACTAACCACAAATGGAAAATGGTTCAACGTTTCATATTTCAAAATAGATCTGCTCTAGGCTGGATCAGAAACGTAGTGCCGGGCTGGTTATGCTGAGGCTACGTTATCGGTATTCTCACTCGACACTGTCTGTTAGGCTAATATGTTAAAAGGTTGAGCCTCTTTTCTAACGATTTTTACAGCAACTTTAGAGACGGTAACCATCCAGCTTACCTGTCGTTGTAGGTCCAACGATGCTTTGCTTACGTAAATTAATAACAGCACACCTCTACATACTCTGTGTATAAATTACACTGGGGAACAAAATACATTTTTTTTTTTGCGGCAATTAGTTTCTTAGTGAAATTATGTACACTTGTGTAGTGCAATACTGAGTGTGTAGTTATTTTGTTTGAATTGACTCCCGTTCTCATGATAAATCATTATTGCAGTCTGCGAACATTTCCATTATCGCATCTTGTTAATCGGTATATATACAGCTAAAGTACCAGTTGGTTTATTTATTTGTTTAGTTTTTAATTATTTCCCAAAAAATGAGGTCTTCACGCAAGTCTTGTGTTAACAATCCAAACAATTTTTGCTACATATGTGGTAAATATTGTCACCAAAAGCAGCAAAGAAATATTAATGACTTTGTGAAACAAGCATACCAAGCATATTTTGGAAAACAACTTGCACAACAGGAAAATTTGTAAAAATTGTATGGAGTCACTTCGGCACTGAAGCCAAGGAGGACGCAAAGGGCTTCAATTTGGAGTGCCAATGAAATGGCGTGAGCCAACAAACCACCATGATGATTGCCGTGAATGTGAAAGGTGTGAACCGATACAAAAAACGTTCTTGGATTTATCCATGTTTTTAATCGGCTAAGCCACCAACATTAAAAAAAAAAAAAAAATATTTGGCGCAACAGCTCTTTAAGTGCCAGGGCCTAGCTTCTCGCAACCACTCATGTTGTGTGCGTTATATTTTTCACACGAATGGAAGGAACCTAAAGTTTAGTGCCGTATCCGAACGGCGATTTGAGAAGCTTTTTCGAGACAACAATACTCTCGGATGTTTGTCAGACGCTCGCGAGAGGTGGGACCGTGAAAAAACTTTTTGGTGTTTTGTAGGATTCGAACTTGGAACCTCATGCGTAGTGATCCGGCACACTAACCACTTACGCCACGGCGCCCACAAACATTGCACAGTGAAAATTTGCCAGTGCCAATATTTAGTGCTTTGTCCAACATTTCCTCTGATGATGTGGAAATGTTAGACACTGAGTGTGAAAGCAGAAGCCCAAGAGAATCTGTAGAATGGAGTCCTGCCGTTCAGGGTTTTTCTCAAGAAGAACTTAATGACTTAATTCGAGACTTAGGTTTATCGACAACATGTGTTAATTGTAAGGGAAAGCACCCGGCAAATTATAGAGGCTGTGAAGTAGCTAAGGAGTTGCAAAAACGGAGAGATGCGTTCCTTAAGCCACTAAATATAAAATCAAAATTGCAAACTAAACCAAAGCGTAAGATCGCGCCGGAGAAAGTAGGCAAACTAAAACTACCGGGTTCAGAGCACAAGAAGGTGAGGGAAAGATTGGCAACAGAAAAGCCCTCGACCTCTGCTCTTAAAAGAAACGGTACTAAAAAACTAAGATTAGAAAAGCCACCGGGTAATGACCCTCGGACAGCAGCAATGCAGTCTTATGCTCAGGCCGTGGCTTTCGAAAAACCAAAAAACCTTGAAATTTCGACCGACCCCTTTTCTCATGTTTTCTCAGTTATTCTCGCGAAACTTGAAGAACAAGGCAAAATAAATAAAATTATTCTCGATAGGCTGGTTAAGCTTGAAAATAATTCACAGAAAACGCGCACTTCAACTAGAACATGAATGACAAACGAATGTTGAAAATATGTACTTGGAATGCAAACGGACTTTTGCAAAAACTTGACAAATTAGAAATATTTATGCTCCAAAAAGATATTGATATTTGCTTGGTTTCTGAAACCCACATCAAAAAGGAATCGCATTTAAAAATAAAAGGCTATAATGATTACCACGCATGTCACCCTTCGGGAAAAACGAGAGGCGGATCTTCCTTGCTTATTAAAGACTGTATCGAGCAATCGGAAAACCTAAAGATAGAGCTTGAAACTTTGCAACTGTGCATGATTCGAGTTAAAAATAGTCAGCGTACTCTTAAAATTTCGTCTATCTACTGTCCACCGCGTTCCGCGCTTGAAAAAAGTGATTTTACTAACATGTTTGAATCGCTTAAACCTAATTTCATTATTGGCGGCGATTTTAATGCGAAACACACGTTCTGGGGCTCAAGATACAGTTCGAAAAAAGGTAGAATGCTCTATGGGGAAGGTATGGAGTACAATTGCGATTTCCATTCGACGGGTAAACCGACTTACTGGCCAACTGATACTTCAAAAATACCTGATCTGATAGATTTTTTCGTTGTGAAAGGAATATCTACCAACCACATAAAAGTCAAAGAGAGTTTTGATCTGTTGTCTGATCATTCCCCAATTATTTTGACATTGAGCGAAAACCTAGTCTATAACCTAGAGCCAGCGAGATTAACTGGTAGAACAACTAACTGGGAAGGTTTTAGGAATGAAATTGAAGACAATGTTGAACTGAGCGTTCCACTTACGACACCCTATGAACTTGAGGTTGAAGTTGATCGCTTCGTCGAGATTATACAGCTCGCCTCTTGGAATAATACTCCCATTCCAAGGAAAACGCCGGACAAATACGGCTTACGATATCCTCCGGAAATAAAGGAATTGGTCAAGGAAAAACGAAAAGCACGTAAAAAATGGCAACAGAGTCGTGCTCCGCAGCATAAAACACACTTGAATCGTCTGTGCAATTCGGATTAAGGATTTTAAGAATCGTGCAATAGGCTCTTACCTTGAAAGTTTAACAGCGAAAAAAGATTCGAATTATTCACTTTGGAAAGCCATAAAAGGCACCAAAAGGCCCAAAGTCCCCGCGCCGCCAATTAAATTGAATCAAAATGAATGGGCAAGGGAAGATAAAGAAAAAGCGGACGTCTTTGCGGCCCACCTGGAAGAAACCTTTAAACCGTACGATAGTCAAGTGGTTTACGATAACGTCAATAGGCCGGATTTACCATCTGGCAATTTAACACTCACAAGTGCAACGCTTAGGGAACTCAAAAATGAGATCGAGATTCTAAAACCTAAGAAAGCTCCTGGTTATGATTTAATCACCGGAGAAATTCTCAAAGTTTTACCTAGAAAATCTTTGATTAAACTTCTCTATATTGTAAATGCTGCGCTCAGATTAAAACACGTTCCGAGCCAATGGAAAGTTGCGGAAGTAATAATGGTCTTAAAACCAGGAAAACCCCCAAATGAGGTAAAATCGTATAGACCAATTTCGCTTCTTCCAGTCATATCCAAAATTTTCGAGAGGATATTACTAAGGCGTCTCCAACCGGTTATAGACGAAAATAATCTTATCTTTGACCACCAGTTTGGGTTCAGAAGTAAGCATTCGACGATTGACCAGGTGCATAGAATTACTGACGTAATCGAGAAAGCATTTGAAGAAAAAAAAGATTTGCTCAAGCGTATTTCTTGACGTCTCGCAGGCCTTTGATAAGGTGTGGCATGATGGCTTGAAATTCAAACTACGACAAGTTCTCCCTGTGTGTTTATACGATATTCTAGTATCATATCTGGGGAATAGACTCTTCCGTGTTAGACATGGAAACGTATACTCGCAGCTCAAAGAAATTTCGGCCGGCGTACCACAAGGAAGCGTTCTTGGGCCGCTTCTCTGTCTGTTATATACTCGAGATATACCGAAAGAAGATGGCACTATCCTAGCTACGTTTGCCGATGACACCGCTATCCTAGCATTAGGTAAAACAATCGAAGAAACGACTGAAAAACTGCAAAACACGCTAAATAAAGTAAATGAATGAATGAGGGACTGGCGGATTGCCCTCAACGAATCTAAATCTGTTCACGTGAATTTCACTTACAAGAAAACTAATAACTTGCCAATTTTCCTAAACTCGGCCCGAATACCTTTTGCAAACGAGGCCAAATACCTGGGAATGACACTCGACGCAAGACTGAAATGGAATTCGCACGTGAAAATGAAACGTAAAGAACTCGAAATCAAATATAGCGAAATGTACTGGTTACTCGGAAAGCATTCCCAGCTCAGTACTGAGAACAAACTGCTTTTATACAAGCAAGTGCTAAAGCCGGTGTGGACCTACGGTATACAACTTTGGGGTTGTACCAAGAAAACAAATGCCAATATTTTACAAACTTTTCAAAATGAAGTGCTAAGAGAGATTGTCCAAGCACCGTGGTATATTAGAAACGACGATATCCACAGGGATCTCGGAATTCCGACAATCGAAGCTGAAACTAGAAGCTTCGCGAGAAAGCATAGAAACCGACTAATCGGACATGTCAACAATACAGTCGTACAAATATTGGATGAGAGCAATTTATTGCGCCGACTAAAAAGGACGAAACCCTTCGACTTGGCGAGATAATGATAAACCGCGTTTAAATTGCGGAACATGCAGGATCTTTCAGTGGAAAGTAACCTGCCAAACGTTTTTATTTTGTGAAAGAAAAATTGCTTGATAAGTTAATACTTAGTTGCGATATCTAACAAATTTATATCGAAGGGTGGTGTTTTTTTAGTCAGTAAGAATCTGACACTACTATGAGCACGCGCTTGCTATTCTCATAGTGTCTATGGAAGATTTTTCACCAACTCTCGAAAAAAAAAAAAAAAAAATCTATAATCTGGTTACTTCCTGGAAGTAACACGTTGACATAATGAGAAAATAAAATGAAAATAAATAATGAAAAATCCACCCTCCGTATACCGAGTATGGCGTATACAAAAAACATGCAATGAACAAAACAAAAGATTTAAATACCCCAGGTAAACTGGAAAATCCACCCTCTTCGGAGGTCGGCTCTACGGATTCTGGGGAGAGCCATTTATTGCACCTTATAAATCCCTTCTCAAAAAGTTCAAGGGTATCTCGATCTCCACCAACAAGATCGAACGTCTGCGGAAAAAGAAGTCCGCCGGAAGCGCAAACGCGTGAAAAACGGGACTCAGCGAAATCTAAAAGCATTGAGGAGGAAAACGACGTACTCCGTACCAAGCTTTGCGAAATGGAGCTACTCTATCGTGAGCTCAAGAAAGAGGTAGATTTACTCGGGCAAGAAAATAATGCCCTAAAAAACACGTACCTACAAAAAGAAAATACAGTTAGCTCACATCGCTCACCTAGTCGCGAATACCAGACGGATGAAGAAGAGCTAACACGCAAAACGAATTGGGTCGAAAAGAAACGACCTAGCAAAAAACGAAAAGCTGGTTCCTCACCGGAAGTCGAGCCACAAAAAGATGAAAAGCGCAAGGAGATGCAAGAAAAGCAACAACAACCAAAATTACGTCCTCCGCCACCGATAAACGTCGTTGGAATTACGGACTATAATAAGTTGCATTGCCTCCTTAAAGGAACTCTGGCTTCGAAGTTTAAGGTGACATCTCTGCGAAACAATACGTGGAAAATCAATGTCGATGATGCCGACGGTTACCGATCAGTATCTAAAAAATTGAATGCCGAAAAGATTCAGTGGTATACTTATGAAAATAAGTTAGAAAGACCACTGCGTGTTGTAGCAAGGGGACTCCACCCCTCGTGCACTAAAGAAGATGTAATGCACGACCTTCAAGACAAAGGCTTTAAAATTCTTGATGCCGTCAATATTATCAAGAAGGAGAAGCAACAGTCGGAGGGAGATCATGAAAAATTGGTAAAGCGCGGTCTTCCACTACTCATGCTTAGTTTTGATAAAGACGAAAATAAAGATATTATATATGGTATCAAGACTATTCTAAACATCGTGGTCAAAATCGAACCCATGCGTAAGACCTCCAGATCGATCCCGCAGTGTAAGCGCTGTCAAGGCTTCAATCACACGCAGACTTACTGCCAGAAAGAGCCGCGATGCGTCAAATGCGCAGGTAAACATCTCTCGGAAGAGTGTCACCTAAACAAGCAAACCCCAGCCACTTGTATAAATTGCAAAGGAAAACATCCTGCGAACTATCGAGGTTGCGAAGTGGCGAAAGAGCTTCAAAAACGCCGCGATACGCTAAAAAATTCGATGCGTCCGAATATGAAACCAATCAAGAACAGACCCAAAATAGCTACGAAAAAAGCAGCGAAAGATAGAAAGTCCGTCAATATTAACTTAAGATCGGTTAATGATAAAAAATCCGAAAGTAATAGAGATAAGGTAACAGAAGCAAAATCTCCGAATATTGGCGTGCAGTCTTATGCTCAAGCGGCGAAGACAGTTAAGGGTACGTACACGACCGACAACTCACGGGAGATCAAAGCAAGAAACCGTCCAAACTTTAATGTGAAAACTCCTTCTCAAGTTGCGACATTGAAAAATAGTGATAGAGGTAGTTCAGAAGATCATGTATCCAATGTTTTTTCCCTAATTCTTGCGAAACTTGAAGAGCAATGCAAAACAAATAAACTTATTTTCGAGAGACTAGTTGCACTTGAAAACAACATTCATAACACGCGCACTTCAACCAGAATATGAAAGAAACGCTTAAAATTCTTACTTGGAACGCTAACGGGCTCATACAAAGACTCGACGAGTTAGAAATATTTATGTGAGAGAAAGATATTGATATATGCTTGGTCTGTGAAACTCATCTGAAAAAGCAATCGAATATTAAGATAAGGGGATATAGCGGATATCACGCCTTTCACCCATCGGAAAGAGCCAGAGGCGGATCATCCTTGTTTATAAAAGAAAATATCGAACACTCAGCGGAAATAAAAATTGAATTAGAAGCAATGCAAGTAAGCACGGTACGCGTTAGAAATAGACATTTTGCTTTCAACATTTCGTCTATATATTGTCCACTGCGATGTAAACTTGAAGAAAGTGATTTCACAAACATCTTCAACTTCCTTAAACCAACTTTTATTATTGGTGGTGACTTCAACGCGAAACACCCCTTCTGGGGCTCAAGGTACGCCTCTCAGAAAGGTAGAAAGCTTTATAATGCGGGTATGCAATTCAGTTGTAATTTTTACTCGACGGGTAAATCAACATATTGGCCAACTGATAGAAATAAGATACCAGATCTGATCGATTTCTTTGTTGTTAAAGGAATATCTGGCAACTGTATACAAGTTGAAGAAAGCTTTGATCTCTCCTCTGATCATTCTCCAACCATTATGACGATAAGCGAAGCCCTGATTAAAAAAGTAGGACCGGTCAGATTAACCAGCGCGAAAACTAATTGGGATGGCTTTAAAAAAGATATTGAAGCAAATACTGAGCTGACCGTATCATTTAAAACGCCATATGAACTTGAAGTTGAAGTAGATCGCTTCGTCGAAATCTTGCAGGATGCCGCGTGGAAGAATACTCCCAAACCAAAGAGAACCCCGGCCATTCAAACTTATCCGCAGGAAACAAAAGAGATGATTAAGAAGAAGAGAAAAGCGCGTAAAAGATGGCAACAAACTCGGGCTCCGCAACATAAATCACATCTTAACCGTTTGTGCAACTCACTTAAAAGATCTATTAAAGATCTTAAGAATAATGAAATACAAACTTACCTAGTAAGCTTAACGGCAGAAAAAGATTCTAACTATTCGCTTTGGAAGGCTATAAAAGATATTAAAAAACCTCAAATTCAAGCCGCGCTAATTAAGAAAAATCAAGACGAATGGGCCGCCCACCTGAAAGAAACTTTTAAACCGTTTGATGGACAAGCTCTTATTGAAAATATAAATACGTCGTATATAGACAATAGGGTAATAAGAAATGCAACACTTACCGAACTTAAGGAAGAAATAAAGAAACTTAAACCTAAGAAAGCTCCTGGATACGACCTAATTACGGGAGAGGTTCTTAAAGCACTACCAAGAAAAGCTCTAATTAAGCTTCTGTTCATTATAAACGCCGCGATTAGACTAGAATATGTTCCCAGTCAATGGAAAGTCGCCGAAGTTATAATGGTCCTTATGCCTGGAAAACCGCCGAATGAAAAAACCTCTTATAGACCGATTTCGCTTCTTCCAATTATATCCAAAGTGTTCGAGAGAATATTGATTAGGCGAATACAGCCGGTAATAGAAGAAAGGCATCTCATTCCGAATCATCAATTCGGATTCAGAAGTAAGCATTCTACAGTTGAACAAGTACATCGAATAACAAATGTAATCGAAAAGTCACTTGAAGAAAAAAAGATTTGTTCAAGCGTATTCCTTGACGTCTCTCAAGCCTTTGACAAGGTCTGGCACGAAGGCTTAAAGTTTAAATTACGACAAGTTCTGCCAGAGCATCTATATAATATTTTGAAGAACTACCTTACGAATAGACTATTCCGCGTCAAATGTGGAAACGAATATTCGGATTTTAAGGAAATAATGGCTGGGGTGCCGCAAGGAAGCGTTCTTGGTCCAGTCTTATATCTATTATACACTCGTGATATACCGCAAGTAGAAGGCACTGAGCTATCTATATTTGCCGACAACACTGCTATCTTGGCAGTAGGTAAAACGGTCGAAGATACTACAGAAAAACTGCGAGAAGCTTTGAATAGAGTAAATGAATGGACAAAGGTTTGGCGAATCGCACTTAACGAGACCAAATCTGTTCATGTAAATTTTACTTATAAGAAAATAAATAATTTGCCGATCTGTTCAAACTCGGTTCAAATCCCGTTTGCAAACGAGGCTAAGTATCTTGGAATGACACTTGATACAAAGCTGAAATGGAAAACGCACGTTAAGAAATAATGCAAAGAACTAGATAACAAATATCGAGAAATGTATTGGTTACTTGGAAAATATTCCAAGCTTAATATAGATAACAAACTGCTTTTATATAAGCAAGTGCTAAAGCCCGTATGGACATATGGTATACAACTCTGGGGTTGTACCAAAATAAGTAACATTCAAATTTTACAAACTTTTGAGAACAAAGTGCTTAGAGGTATTGTTAATTCGCCATGGTATATCCGAAATATCGATATCCACACAGATCTTGGCATTAAAACAATCGAAGACGAAATCAAAAACTACGCGAGAAAGCATAAAAGTCGACTAGAAAGTCACGTTAATATAACAGTCCTCCAAGTGTTGGATGAAAGAAATTTACTACGCAAATTTACTTTACAAAGAATCAAACCTTTAGACTTAGCGCGATAAGTAACCGCGTCTAAACTGCGGAGCTAGCAGGAACTTCTAATGGGAAGGTACCTGCAAAACGTCATTATTTCATGAAACGAAAACTACTTGATAAGTCGAATACTTAGTTGTAGTAAAAATGAAAAAAAGTCTGTTTCGAAGGGAGGTTTTTTAGTGGGTAAGAATCCCACACTACTTTGAGCACGCGCTGTCGATCCTCATAGTGTCTTGTTGAAGATTTTCACCTATACTCGGAAAAAAAAATAAAAAATTGATTTACGTGGTGGGAATTATGCTTAATTCTGTCTGCATAGCCCCACACCTGACACCAATGTAACAAAAATCGCCGATCAAGCCGAAGACTGCCAAAGTTGCGGCGGATGGTGGAGACGAAAAGAACAGAATTTTTCTGGTTCTCGAGAGGATTTTTTAATTTGTTTTATTTAATTAACTTTAAACAAATAAATAAAATCTAGTACAATTTTATTTAGAACTGCGCGCACCTAGTAGTCGCTGTCACTGCTGCCAACAGAGAACTCTCCCCTTGGTTTCTGCCTACCTTCTTTTATACTTGGCTCCGCTTTCCAGGTGAATTTCCAAATTTCTACTTCGCCGCTGGAACTCTGTTGTCAAAAGTCTGGCAATTTCTAGTATTTTGTGTTGAAAGGCTCTCGAATTTTCGCGATGTTTCTTGGTTGTGATACCTTTCATGTGCCGATTTGTGCGCTCGCTTAACAATAGGTACACACATTTTTTCCCATAGAAAAAAAGTACTTTCAGTTTTTCCCGAATTTTTCAATTTTCCGGCCGACTTTTCCAATTTTTATTTTCTTAAAAACCTTATTCGGACTGTTACGGACATTTAAAAAACAGGGACCAAATCGGTCCAGCCGTTCTGCTGTGATGCGATGAACTATAAACAGCATTTCATTTTTATTTTTTAAAGATTGTTATATGAATTTGCTTAGCTGTTGTTATTTCGTACACAAGTATTTAAATATATCATAAGAAGCATCATAGCTTCATTAAGAAATTATATAATTACTTCCCTATCTTATTTAAACTTCATTACGAAACTTAAAGTTTAGAAAAATCCGATATAAAGTTGTTGGCGATATGTCACTGCAAGTTCCAAATTCTAGACATTCTTGGATTATATACGTAATGCATTTAAACTTGTATTTGGGCTTAACAGCTGTACTTTCACTTGGACTTGAACTTTACCTTTGATTCGGATTTGGTTAGTTAGTTTGCGTAAAATTCGCCAAGTGTCTCCATTAAGACGGAAGGCAACACAACTGATTCTGTCACATCAAATTATAAAAGCAATTTCTCAAGGATCTCGATTCAATTACTTTCGCCGCCTCACAGCACTATTAGACGACACGCAATAAAGACCAAATCCCTCAAATGACAACGGAAATAGCTGGGAAAACTTTATTAAACAAAGTCCTCAACGCCAGATTGTCTTTTCTACTTAATGAATTCCCAGAGGCGCTTCTCGCCCTATCGAACCGAAATCAAGATATCAAAGTCTCCCCATCAAACAAGAAAAAACCAAAAAGAATTCGCAACGAGTTGGACAATTGAAATATCTTAAATAGGCAAACTTTTTTCTCTCGCAGCCCTAGACGTGTCTCGAATACCCGATGCAGAAAATTTTTTGCATAAATAATGCGTTATTGCCACTGTCCACTTTCGGCCCTCCTTCTTCTAAAGAAATAAATGACACACACCCCTAAAGCACTTTTATACACTAAATCCTACTAAGTCTTATGGTCACTCAAACACACTTCCTCGTGACAAGAATTCAAAGGATACACGCCCTGCCTTCCAACTCCCAGGAAAAGGATATCCAATCAAACAAACATCCCTAGACCAATGAATTTAAATATGCTGAGCTGACCATTCTCAACAAAACGAGGCGAAGGAAGAAGAAAAAAAAAATGATATCACTTCCTCAATATATCACCCACTCTATTAACAAATCCCGGCCACACTATGCAAACACCCCGTTTTTCATATCAAATAAATTTTGCACGGACTGCCCTCAAATAGCCTTGAGAGCAAGGCTCTCGCACAGAAAGGCGGCGCTGGAAAAGAAAAAAAAAAAAACGAAAAATTCGTTATTATTACGACTCCTCATCGGGGAGTAATAAACCCCAGGATCCCCTCATATCCTGTGAAGTACCCACCAACACAACTCACCACGGCAAATGTAGTGTGAGAAAATCTGTGAGAAAACGATGACGACGACGGCTGCCCCGACATACATATTTGCATTCGCAGAGGTCCTCCGAACGACCACCTCCAACACAACTGATGGTTGAGTTAAAGATAAGGATCTGTTTTAATTCTCCTTACGGTCATTGAATTTGAGAGAAATTCCCTTTGCCTTTCACGGATTCACAAAGAACAGACTCACGCATTCTCGTAAATGACAAAAATTACCCTAAAGGGATGGAAAAACACTGCCAAGTAGGCAAAGCAGGGACATCAAATAAGAATAACATACCGAAGGACGAACAAAAAAAAACGACAAAAAAGAATCGAGTACTGCCAGGGTAAGGAAAATACACTCTTTGGTCCTTGGTCGGTCGATGAAATAACATAAAAATACTAAAATAATTTCATTCGAAAATTCTGCCCCAGGGAGGGGGGAAGGACACCATCGAGAAGGCAGACTCTGGCTATAGATACATATCTAACCTCATTTTTATTTTTATTTTTTTTTTTCGGCTCATTCCTTGCTTATCCCTGTGTCTGAACTTTCACCTTTCTAATGAATGAATGAGCGCACACAGAAATCCGCAGAGACACAGGACGATGATGGCGGGATAGGGTGGGATGGAGGGCAAGTGTGGTGCAGAAAAGTGGAAGGATAATGCCCATAACGTCATAATCAGCAAAAACACGGGAGGCTGGACGAAATTATTCCCTGCGATGATGATGCGGTTGTGCTGCTACAGCACCGGCCCGCTCGTCGGTGGTTTGTGATTGCTATGGTGGTGGTAGTGCTGGTGGGCCGCACTGGTGATTCTGTCATTTATGTAGTTCATTGGGTCGTCTAACCGCCTGTCATTTGTTTTGTCCAGGATCCTTTTGTATAGTATTTGTATGTCTTTTTTTGTTTTCATAAATGTGTGTGCGATTGTGTGTCTCCTCCTTGTGGTCGGCGCGGGAAGGCAGGCGGACACATACCCATATACTTGTGTTGATGATGTCCCAAAATGCGTGCAAAGGTCAATATGACGCGTTGAGATGGGAATTGAATTTTTGGGTTTAGTTTGAGGTTATGAAAATGTCTTCCAAGGATTTGATACGCTCTTGGAACGAAGGTTGGCATTTAATGACATCATCACACTTTATGAGTAAAAAATGGATTTCAGTGAATGTCTGGCCCCGGGGAAGCCTGCCGAAGAACTCGTTTTGTAAGTGTACTCAACCGCACTGACAAACCCTGTATTATTTCTGGGCATTCTAGAAGGTTACATCTGGCAATTGCGTAGAGTAGGAGCGTGCGTTTAATTAAATTTTGAATTTTATGTAGAAGTGAGTATTATTTTGACATTTAGCCGGTTATCGCTTGATCACTCTGTTAGACTTAAGTACCAGGCAAGCTTTTTGAGGTACACACTGCAAAAAAGTATTTTTGTAGACGCACTTCCCAAAAAAAGTCGTAATGGCGTAATTGAAAAAGGCTATCGAATGGTATTACCAGTATGTCCCTAGTCTCTAAGAGATTGGACTTTTTGTACCTACGTAATATCTGGAAGATTGCTTATTTACAGCTTTGGAGAGACCACAATTATTAAAAAGATGTAAATGCACTGGGTATACTGTAATAAAATCTAGTACTTTAGCTCATGTGAAATAAACACAGATACAATGAATAGTAAATCTTTAGAATAAACCAAAGTGAACGCAAAATATAATATTTATACGTCCCAATTCGATTATCAATCGCTTTGCGCTGCGCAAAGAGTTTGGTCCTGTGTCCTTTTATGGGTCTTAGGATGGTAGATGCCGTAACATACACGTTATTGTATACGATTCTTGGTAATGTGTCTCAAATCCAAATAACACTTTTCCAATTGCACTGATTTCTCTTCGACTGTCCTGTACCACGTTTTTTGAGGGCGACTCATTCTCCGGCCTTCTTGAGTAATTTTTCCAGTCCATTACCACTTTCTCTTTTGTACAATTGCTGGTCTATTTGCTGAGAGAATATTTCTTACAGTTTAGTCAGAACACTCGCAATACTTTTCCAAGACACAGAAGACAGAGCCAGCAGCAACTTACATCGTTTTTGAAACTACGGCTCCCAATTTGCAAGTTTAAATGAAATAGTCGTGGCTAAGTGTTTTGATTGCTTTAGATGTTTGAAATAGATTATGAAGCCCCATTGGATTTCACCATTTTGCGTCGAAAAAACACTGAACTACATCACTAATCACCACAAGGAAGAGTAATGGTGATAGTACGCAACCATGTTGGATACCGTTTCGAATCTCAAATTCTTCCGACAGGCTATCAGTAGATCGTCTCTTGCATAAGGAACTTTATATGAACCCTCTCTGGTTACACTACCAAACGCCTTTTCAAACTCAATACGAACATGTGTAATGGAGATCTATACTCAACGTGGTCAACACAGGGCGATTAAAGACGTAAACCTGCTTGCTCATTGTCAGTACTTTCCTTGATGCGTTCGAAAAAGCTATTGCAGGTGATCAACGATTGCAAGAAGAACAGACGTGCCTCTCCAGTTTTCACACTTGGCTAGGATGCATTTTTTGGGAAGCTGACATTCACTTCCTCCATTCTTCCGGGAAGAATTGTTGTTCTAAGCTTTTTCTTTTAATGAGAACAGATGAAAGATTGGTATACCTAGATTATCCTTGTCTGGAAGGATGTATACAGTTGTTTCTATTCTGGCGAGTTCATCAGCCTTACAATTCCCCGCAATATTCCTATGACCCGGCACCCAACAGAGGTGAATATTTAACTGCTGCGACATCTTCTTAAGAGGCGAATAGCAGTCTAGAGCTGCTACTGAATTTATGGAGATCGATTCCATGGATTTGATTGCAGCTTGGCTATCTGAAAAGATACGAATGTCCTTGGCGGATATCATGTTTTTCTTTAGCCAAGATCCTTAATCGCCATTATTTCTGCTTGGAGCACGCTACAATGATTTGGTAAATCCTCTTACTTACTTACTTAAGTCCTGTCACCTTTTGAAGGGCATAGGGCACCAACAAGGCCATCGTGTTCTAACTTCAGGGGGTTAACTGCAACTAAAGAGCGCAGCCTGTACTCGGATCTCAGACGGATAAGGCTAACGTCTGCAATGCCCTTCAACTCTCTAATTCATTCCCAAAGCTCTAGATTCTTTTTCAACCGTTCTGCGCCACGTATGCCTACTCGACCCATAGTTCTGCCAGATTGAGTAAGGGGATTCCATTGCATGGCGTGCTTGGCAACAGAATTTTCACCACAAGGTGTGACTAATCCATTGCCATTTCCTTCGTCGAATTGTAATGTCAATAGGTTCCTAACCTGCTCTCGATTGGAGGTGTTCGTTCGAGATGAGATTAAGCCAGAAAATCTGCAGCTTACAATGAGATTGATTCTCTGTGCCCAGAGTTATAAAAAATAAATTTCATAAAAAACTTCACCCTCACATACAATTTTTAATTAAGTTAAGAAATATTGAAAGAAGAAATTGGCAAAGATATCGACAGCCAGTATGTCGGGATAATGCATCATATCTAACTCACCTGATTTCGAAAAAAATACTTCAGCTACGTAATATGGATTGGAATAAAAAACTAGATTCCTTAGATAAAAATGCCAAACCATTCTGGAATATAGTAAGAATCGTCAAATATAAAAACAAACAACTTCCCTGCTTACAAGATGGATCGAATTTTTACTTTACAGATGAGGAAAAAGCCAATGCACTCGCTTCTACTTTCTTAAGTAACCACTGTGTGTCAGCAAGCTTAGGTGACCCAATTACAAATACACTGGTTAGCGATACTATTCAGGCTTTTAACATGCGAAGCACAAACACTCCTTTGAATTCACTTCTCACCGAAGATGACCTGAAATTTCACATCAATAATACAAACGTTAAAAAATCGGGTGGATTTGATCTAATAAAAAATTTATATCAAGCATTTGCCCAAAGCTGGAGTAAAGTCTTTGACAGCGATTTTCAATATATGCCTGAAAATCCAGTACTTTCCTGATGCCTAGAAAATAGCTAAGGTGGTACCTATACTCAAAGCTGGAAAGCCCCCTGATAACCCCAAGAGCTGAGCAATATAAGTAAATTATATGAGCGTATCCTTAAGGAAAAAATAACAAAAATAATTAATGATTATAATATATATCCCGACGTGCAGTTTGGTTTCAGACCACAGCATAGCACCTCCCACCAAGTTCTGCGTATTTGCAATTTTGTTAAAAAAAATCGTCAAGTAGGTAAGTCTACAGGAATGGTCCTTTTGGACATTGAAAAAGCTTTCGACTCTATTTGGCACGAGGGTCTGTTATATAAAATGATTAATTACGGCTTTCCTCCGTTTTTATGCAGGTTAGTGCAAAGTTTTTTGTCAGGTCGTTCTTTTAAAGTTCTTGTCAACAGTAGCGTCTCAAGTATCATTTATTTCCAGTCAGGTGTCCCGCAAGGTTCTGTTCTTGGTCCTGTTTTGTACAATTTATTTACGTCCGATTTTCCAATTTTAGTTAATTGTGAAGCAGCCATTTTCGCAGATGATACTGCAATACTTTCAGCTCACGAATTTTCTCTCAACGTTGAGACAAATCTTCGTAATGCGATGAAAGTATTAGAGAAATATTACAATAAGTGGAAGATTAAGCTGAACGGAGACAAATTGCAAGCCATCTTTTTTACTCGAAAAAGAAAACCTTGCTATCTTCCGAGCAGCCAATTGCAAATTAATGGAACGTCAATTAACTGGAGCAATTGTGTTAAGTACCTAGGCATACATCTAGACACCAGGTTAACATTTAATGAACATATATCTAGAACTCTACAAAAAGTTAATATAGCAACAAAGATGCTATACCCCTTCATAAACAGAAAATCAGCCCTATCAAACCAAAACATACTTATCATACACAAAGTAGTTTTCCAAGCGTTACTCCTGTATGGATGTCCGGTATGGGGAAACTGTGCTCATTGCCACATTAAAAAATTACAAGTGTCGCAAAATAAACTCCTCAAAATGATGCTTGACCTTTCATGGCACCCCTCAACTTTGAATCTTCATAAAAGAGCGAATGTTGAACTGATATCTGCGAGAATTCAAAAGCTTATGATGAAATTTAAAAATAAATGTGTTTTTGCTGATAATCGCTTAGTAAACGATTTATTTACTTAAATTTCCTATACTTGTTTGTATGTAAATTGTCAAAATTTATGTTTCAATACTTATATGTTCCAGATTATGTCTATCTATTAATTTCCGTATGCATTTATTGATTTTTTATTTATTTATTTATTCCCTTACTTATTTATTATTTATTTACCTACTTACTTATTTATTTATTTATTTATTTATTATCTATTTATTTATTTATTATCTATTTATTTATTTATTTATTTATTATTTATTTATTTATTTATTTATTAATTTATTTATTTATTTATTTATTATTTATTTATTTATTTATTTATCGATTTATTTATTTATATATTTATTTTGTATTTATTTAATTACTTATCTATTATATAAAGAATCATTTATTTTTCTTGTTTATTTATTGTCCTTATATTTATTTGTAGAATAACTGCAATATAATATTTTAAATTTAAATTTTTATTTATCTTCTTTTTTTTTTTTTTGTCTCAATGAAGGTTTTTGTCGCATTTTCCTCCAAATTTAAATTTATGTTTCCTAATGTATTCTTCAGTTATATAGAAATAAAATAATGTTTCAGCAGAAAGGTATATACAATATCATATCTCTGTACTAATGTAAAATGTGTGGTAACACCTTTGTACATATTTATATGCGAAATAAAGATCTATCTATCTATCTACATCGATATAGTAGTACTTACTGACTCGACATTGGAGCGGAACAGTCGCAGCTTAGTCTTGGTGCTACATATAAACACTACTCTTCCAGATTTTCGATAGCCTGGCCGAACGCAGCTTTAGTCTCCCGATTCTACTGTCTACATCAAGCTCGGTGCCACCGTCGACCGAGACTATACTGCCCCAGTATAGAGAGTTATCATCTTTCTCGAACTGGTGTCTAGCAATATTTACTTCAGTGATGGAAGTTGTAAGTCTAAGTGCTTTTGTCTTGGGCGTGTTAATCCTTAGCTCTGCTGTCATTTGGTGCAGATCCATAATTCTATGCGATAGCAAGCAGATGTCGTCAGCGTAGTCCAGATGTTTAAAGTCGATCCTCTTAGCTGATACTTTTCAGAAACCCGTCCAAACTCTTCATCGGGTTTGGTGCAAACTATTGCAAATTGCGTGCAATCACACGATACCACCAATACTTGTGAAGACTGTTTTCCCAAAAGTTCCGCCGCAACCTGCCGAGGGAAAGCCAATGGGTAACAAGCAATATTTTTCATATGGTAATGTAATTTGATCTAATTTTCTGCACCTCAAACGCCTCTGAGGGAAGAACTCTTTTGACGCCTAGATGTCGACGCAAGTATAATACTTGCGAAAGTTTAATATTCTCAAGAACGAGGTTCGTCAACGCCAGGAAAAATAAAAGTAAATATCAATAGAAAAAACAAACGAAAAGTTTGTTGCTTAGTTACCGATTTAATAGAATAACATTGCTTTTTTCTTCTGGCTGGTGAGGTACTAACTAAGGAGTCTCACTTTGTTTCAACTTTCTCTAGTTTCGGTCATAAGGTATATCATCCAGGCATTTAAAGATACCACTAATAACGTTAGTCTCCCAAATTTAGGCTGAGTGTTTACGCTGTTTTATAAGTACCAATTTGCATGGAATATGTCTAGATGTTAGACCTCACTGACTGGTGTAACTTATTTTCGAAACTTTTTTACTGTCAGCACCAACAAAATGCTCGATGTACAAGTTATCCGAAAAAAAATTTCTTTGATTCATGCCGAAGACTTTACAAATGTGCACTATTTTACTGAACGCAATACCTTTGCGCTATAAGATGTTTAAATATAAATAAAGCCTTTATATACATTTTATATTAGTTACTTACATAGATGGCGCTACCGTCCGGGGTGGACCTGGGCCTCAACCAACAAACCTCTCCAGCCAGCACAGTTACGAGCCAGCTGCCTCCAGTTGCGCGCGCCAAGTGGGTTGAGATCCGCCTCCACTTGTTTGCGCCACCTACCACGAGGTCGTTCTCTACTGCGCCGTCCATCCGGGGTGGATTCGAAGACTTTATTAGCGGTATAAATTTTATATTTGTATTCATAAATTCCAGACTTCGCAAGACGCTAGCTAAAGACACTTCTGTCCCAAGCTTCATCAAAAAATCTGACGGCTCGTGGGCGAAGAAGTTTTAGAAACGTTAATTGATGCTCACTTTCCGGGAAGTAGATCACCAATGGATTCTACTACTAATGGCTACTCGTATACTGGTATGGCAATAGGGAACGATGTAGAAAATACATGGAAGAAACTGCGATGGGCTATTATGTCATTCGCACCACTCAAAGCATCAGGCCCTAATGGAATTTAACCTACGCTACGCTGCAAAAAGCTCCAGCCAAGGTTAGAAACAGGCTTAAGGAAATTTTTAAACACTGTTTAAGCTCATGTTATCGAGAAAAGCAGGTAAACCAAGTCACACTTCAGCGAAAGACTATAGACCGATAAGTCTCTCGTCATTCCTCCTCAAGACACTTGAAAGACTTCTTGATATAGACATCAAAAGTAGCATCCTATGCAAAGCTCAACATGCATATTTGAAGGGGAAATCGGTGGAAACAGCTTTACACGACCTAGTAGCGAAAATAGAAGCTAGCCTTCACCATAAGGAATTTGCACTAGCAGCCTTCCTAGATATAGGAGGTGCTTTCAATAATGTAGAAGGAAGGGCCATCAAACAGACCATAGAATCTATGAATGTGGAGCATAGCACTCTTAATATGCTCGGTACTAGAAACATTAACTCCACTATCGGAAATAGTTCAATAAGAAAATCCCTTACCAAGGGGACTCCCCAGGGAGGCATTATCTCACCCCCCTTCTGGGTTCTAATCATCGATGAGATACTTAAAGAACTAAGCAATACAGGCATTAGCATCACTGCTTACGCGGACGACGTGGTGATTTTAGTCCAGGGTAAATTCCTTGACACATTAAGTGAAATGAGGGAATCAGCTCTTAATAGTCTCAAAAAAATGGGCTAGAGGGTGTGGACTGCACGTCAACCCGGATAAAACCGAATTGGTACTCTTCAGCAGAAAATACAAGATACCACCCTTCAAACTGCTTAAGCTAGCAGGGGTGGAGCTTTCTCTTTCGGATCGCGCTAGATATCTTGGTGTAATGCTAGATAGGAAACTAGATTGGAAACTTAATAAACAGGAAAGAGTCCGCAAGGCTTATAATGCTCTCTTCATCTGTAAGAGGACCGCAGGGAAAAACTGGGGCCTGAAGCCCGCAATGATGCACTGGTTATACATCATAATAGTCAGACCCATCCTTACGTATGGGGCTCTTGTGTGGTGGAAGGCAACGAATACGAAAAATACACGGGATAAGTTGGCCATGGTACAAAGAACAGGTTGCATTGCCATCACGGGTGCCTACACACAACACCTACGGCTGCACTCGAGATCTTTCTGTATATTTTACCACTAGACCTACAAATCAAATTTTAAGCCGACAATAGTGCGCTTCGGCTCACTAACGTTGGTCTCTTCAAGAGACATAGCTCCATTATCAAGGAATCATTTCCCGAAATCCCTGACGAATCGAACGATATCCTTGGCACTTTAGACTTCGACACACCATACGAAGTAATGTATCCTATTAGAGAGGACTGACGAAGGAAGACAGTCTCTATCTATAACGAGATTGCAACATACACAGATGATTCTTCGACCAGAGAGGGCACAGGGTCAAGTATATACTCGAGAGATACTAACCTAAAGGTGGGCCTGAGACTTCCGGACATATGCAGTGTATTCCAAGTAGGGCTTCTAGCTGTACTTAAAGCCGCGGAATTACTTGAGATGGGATCAATATCCGACAAGAATATCGCCACCTACATTGACAGTTAAGGCTGCGCTAAAGGCGATAGAGGCTTACGTCACCAAATCTAAGATAATCAGGAATTGCTGTACAATGCTTAGGACATTATGTACTGTTACTTCTTCTTCTTCTTCTTCCTTTTATCAGCGAGGCTATGATCCGAAAACAAGGGATCACAACCCTCCCACTTCACCGCATTTCTACTAATCCGCCTGTGGGGTTCGCCTACTGTTACGCAGGTATAAAGGGAAAAACCGCACAATCAACCGACGAGCACCGTCGCGAAAATCCTAGAAGCTGTCAACTCGAAAGTTGTAGAACTTGCCAGACTTTCGACAAATAAAGTTCCAGCAGCGAACTGGAAAATTTGGCATTTGCCTGGAAATTCAGAGTGGCATATAAAAGGAGGTTAACAGCAGTTCAGGGATGAGTTCTGTTTTGGAGGAGCAACGACATCGGCTGCCACGTAGAGACGCGCAGACAAATACAAAATTGTACTAGAATTATTTTGTCTAGTTGTTCAAGAATTGAATTGAAATAAAAAAAAAAAACAAAAAGAAGTTCACCCTCACGAGAACCAAATAAATTGTGTTTTTCTTCAGTACCCGTCTCCACTTTGGGAAGTCGTATTTGGCAGGATCGGCCACTTTTGTTACAGTACTCAGAACCGAGTCAGATTATGTTGGGTACCTGGACACTGCGATATCGAAGGCAACGAACAAGCCGACGCGCTGACCAAAGAGGAGCGGGGCTTCTACATAGTGACATAATTGGTAGTATTTATTAAAACACCATGGTGCATGGCTAAGGGAATTATTCGTGATAGAATCATCGACACGGCTAATCTAAGATGGTCACAGGGTGTCTAAGGCCCTGTGGCCTGTGTTAGACCGCAGAAAGTCTAGGGAGATTATAAAATTAGAAAGATCACGGCTAAGAACAGGGATAGGAATACTCTCTGGCCACTGTCTCCTAAGGAAGCATGCTAGAGACTAGGATTATCTAACACGGATGTTTGTAGGTACTGCAATGACATACATGTCTCAGAGGACATAACACATATACTCTGAGTGTGCCAAGGAATTGCCAAGATAAGGCTAAAACACCTTGGTAGATACTTCTGCGATAACCTAGAAGTGGTGAGGTCCTTGAAACACAATAAGGATCTTTTCAAATTATGTAGGGAGATTAATTGTATGGGAGAATTGGTTTAGGACTTTTGCCGTGAAGGTTCCCTAGGGATCGCGATGGGCCCACTTTGGTGCCTAGTGTTTTATGATAACTTCATAGCCCTACCTACGATAGGTTAGGTTCATTTCATTCATTTTTCTTTGCATACCTTTTGGTAACTGGGGACTGTGGCATTTAAATTGTAAGTTATATAAGTAAAGCATCTTTTAAATGGAACGATGCCACCGATTTAATGAGTTTGGAGTTTAAATTCAATTCCCTTTTATGCCTGGATCCATGGCATTGCAAAACAAAATTGCATCACCATCAATCATCTAGAAGTATATAACGAAATGCGATAAACTTAAATTTCATTGCATGCTCTCTGGAGCTAAAAATCCATTAAATCTGGAAAAAGGTTACTGAAACAAGTTTTTAAGTCGTGTGCTCAAATGAAAAATGAATAAAAGTATATGCGTAACCGACAACAGCAAAGGATATTTTTCATTTAGGAAGATGAAAGCCTACAAAAGCGTTTTTGCTGTTCCTCAATATCGCGTGGTATGGCAATAAAATTCAACTATTTTGGAAGTTTGGCTTGTGCTCTCAGGTAATGTCGCTTGGATTTGGAACGAGTTCCTCCCGACTCTGTTCAGTTTTTATCTTACATGTTGTCATTCGGATGTTTTTCCGTTATCTAAAATGTTGTCATCGAAATCAAACCGTGAAGACTCAGACTGTTAACCTTTAAACAATTCTTAAGGACCTCCTTCCCAGGGATACAGAATGCAAATAATGTAACAGCATATGACAATCAAGTCTGATATATTCAGTACATTACGCAACAATGTCACACAAACCTTTGTCATTCCTTACACGTTACTCCCTTTCATTACATAAGTAACCCCAGCCTCCTGCAGTCATGACATTTCTGTGAATTACCCAAATTCAACGCAACAACCGTATCCCGACCACTCCTTCTCTTCCAACAACTGTCAACAACAAGTAAATAAATCGCGATCCTGCACTTGACACACATTTAATTCGAACACAATCCTCAGCCATTTACATAATTAAATGTCGCCTCATCCTGTGGATACCCCGTTGCTTTCTTGTTTATTAATTTTTTTTTTTTTTTTTGTGTCCTGTGAGTGAAAAGTTTCTTTCTTTTCCACGCATTAGCCTCGATTAACAAACGCAGACAATAGACAAAGGTTTCATTTTTTCACTCAGCCACAATAATAATGAATACCATATTTTTCACGACGTAGAGAGGGTGGTCCATGCCAAGCCAGAAGGTTCCTTTCCAACATATTTAGTTCACTTGAACGTGCGCCAAGAATTGCCAAACCGAGTTCAAATTTTCCACCAGAACAGCATCAACAGGTATGTAGGTAGGACGAAAAAAAAAGAAAAGAGACTTACGTCAAGAAGAAGGCTGTCGCCTAAGGTCGCCAACACACAACTCCAAAATTGCCTGTCTTCAGCAGAAATGTGTGTGGGACCAACACGTCTACTCAGGATTTGACATACTTTCCTATTGTTTGTAGTATATTCCTTCTCTGATGGCAGGATGCGATAAGGGCGGCAAGAGGATGTCGAATTGGCGTCGTCGTTGTCGGTGGTGGTACAACGTACAATTGCCCTGAAGAAATGAAATTTGTCTTTGTCCCGATTTCATGAGAAAAAAAAAAGAAGAAAAAGTACGAAGAAGAAATCTGCAAAAAAATGTTATGAATTCCTTTTGATGGAATATTTTTCTACTACGTACACCAAAGTATACATTCCCGGGGATTGAAACGAATTTTTCTCATCCTTGCTGACCCAAATTTTTGGTTGATCCATCCCATTCCCGCCTCTCTTGGTAGAAGAAGCTTCTCGCAAGTTTATTCAGGTCATTCACATATTTTGTCCTTTTTATGAAGGGGTTGCCACCCATCTTAGATGGCTTGTAACTTTTTATCCTCTCGTATCGTATCGTATTCTTTTTTATGTGGGGAGGATTGCGATATGTCTTCGAGGCATTATGATAGTAAATACCGAATTGGAAGAGATGAAAAATGATATAAAAACTTCGTCTGGAAGGATAGTACTCGTAATAATAATCCCGAGTAATGTGTGTGTTTCAGTATTCAATTAACGCGTGTGCTGACACAGTCTCCGGAGGGAAATTAATCAAACGCTTTGAATAGGATACCGTATACCATACACCCACCTGTTCATGGCAGTGGTAGTGTGGAATAATGTTAGTGGCGTCGAACATCTTTTGGCGGCTGTTGTTAATGTGAAGCACAGTAACATTTCCCGCAAAAGTGTTGTCTAGTAATGGGTGAAGTCTGTTGGGACTTCCCCAAACCGACTATCTGAAGAAATTCCAATCGAAAGGTCGGATACGTCTCTTTTTTTTTGTCGGTGTCAGCCATAAATTTGCTTTATTTTCTAGTCTCATAGATGTGTTGTGTTGTGTCTTTGAAATAAGGACAAGAATAGGGATGATGGGTAGACAAAATGAACAAGTATACGCCCCAGTATCGGTGACAGAGTACCATAATTAATCGGAGTAATTTGTTAACAATGCGGTGGCGGTGAAGATGTTGACACTGAACATCGATAGTGGTTTAGGGTTGGGAGACACTTTAGCGGTTCCAACTTCATTACAAGTATTGATAGGATAAGTTGACATTTTCTAGAATGTCGTTGTTGAACTTGTGATGAGTTATACTCTGGAATTTATCGTATAAGGATGTACAAACGAATAAGCAGAACCACGGTATTATGGCCTGGCACTTACATATACATATCACTGAAACCTTGTATAGTAATCAGCAACCCATACCTGTATAAACTTATTAAAGGATATGGGCGGAACCGCAATTGACGACTTTTAGCTATCGACAACGGACAACGCTAGGAATGTCAAACGTGGTACAAATTCCTCATTCCACTTGAACTGGAATTTATGTGGTACAAAACCTACATCTTGGGATTGAGTGAAATGATATTTATATGTCTACCAGTCATCGAAAAATAGCACTGCGTTGGAAAACCGGTTGGATGTGCTGGCGAAATCATCGTAAGTCTATTGCTGATATCGACTACATTGTAGAAGTAGCAAGATATTGACGGCCTGATGCCAAAGAAGAGTAAAAAATTTGCCATCATTGTATGCTAGGAAGAGGAAAATACCAGAGTTTGGAACACCTTCTGTTGATGGTATCCCATTCAGATTGTCCGATACCGCAAAATACCTGGGCCTTGTACTTGACAAAAAGCGCAATTAGAGATTAAATATAGAGGAAAGAATTAAGAAAGCAACAATAGCCTTTTATTCATGTATTAGAATTTTTGGTAGAACCTGGGGACCCTCCCCCAAAATCATACTATGGATGTATACGGCTGTAGTTAGACCCATACTGACTTACGGCAATCTAGTATGGTGGCCAGCTGTCAACAAATCCACCAACTTAAAGGCAATCACCAAAGTTCAAAGACTAGCGTTCATTGGCATCACCAATGCAATGAGGACAACCACAACCGCAGGACTCGAGGCTATTCTCAACCTGCTACCGCTAGACATCTTCATACGCACATCAGCAGCCATTAATGCTATGAGAATTAGTCAGTCAGCGAATTGGAAACCAAGTAGAACAGGTCACTCGATGATCCTACTCGGCCTACTTTGGCCTACTTTGGCCTCATGCCCGTAACGGATTACATGACGTCATATTTAGACTTTGTAAGGCCTTTCTCTATCGCCTACTCTAGCAGGGAATATACCGGTCATATACCTAATGTCGAATCTATAGCCATCTACACAGATGGTTCAAAAATGAGCACTGGTGTAGGATCACGTATCTTCTCCGACCATCTAGGTGTATCAAAATCCATACGACTTTCAGACCACAGCAGTGTTTTCCAAGCAGAGGTCTTAGCAGTGGCAACAGCCACCCGTGAGTCTGCGGTAAGGGCAATACCGCCAGAAGGTATCACCATCTTTATCGACAGCCAGGCAGCTATAGAAGCGATTACTGCCATAGAAATTAAATGGAAGCTTGTGAAGTGTTGTCGAGAAGAGCACAGGGTTCTTGGAAGACAGCACAAGGTATCGCTCTGTTGGGTCCCTAGACACGAGGGTAGGCAATGAGAAAGCCGACGAGCTGGCTAAAATCGGCTCAGCAGCCCCAACAGAACAAGTTGATCCCCCTGTGTGTATCCCGCCTTGCACACTCAAGCTCGCTGCAGGGAATAAAGCCACTGAGGAGGCGAACACAAGATGGAACTCCATGGAAACTTGCGCCATCACTAGGAAGCTATGGCCATCTTTCGACAAAGCAAGGACCGAGAGAATCACTCGGAAGGATAGGAAATCCCTTTCCACCCTCGTGGGCATCATTACGGGGCACAACACTCTGCGGTACCACATGAAGAAACTACGCCCGACGGAGGCGGAACTCTGTAGAGGCTGTGGTGACGAGGATGTTTTTGAGGAAACAACCCACTTCCTGTGCCACTGTCCGAGTCTTCAACACTCCAGGAAAAAGTTTCTTGGTAAATATTTCTTCCAGGATCTCGAGGAACTCTCCGGCGTTTCGACAGAAAAGATGCTTCATCAAATCCTCAGGGTGGTTTGTATGCAGAAATGAAGTAAGTGACTGAGTTAGTAGTTTTTAGTTTCATTGGGTAAGGGATTACTTTTTCCCCCATGGGTACCATAATGGGTCAACGCCGACCTGAGTGTGCAGAGAGCTTGCCTCTATGCTACGCTACGAAGGAAGTAGCTACAGTGGAAGAAAACATTGCCGATAGGTAATGTAGTGCGGCAGCATATTAGTGACCATCTTTTCAAAGGAATCGAAAGGACCAACAGTTTTCTTCAAATGACCGTAAATATCTATCAAATACATGTTTGTAGGTGTAACAGAATGCGTATATGTTGAATGAGTATATGTTATCAGCGAGCACTTGGAAATGAATCGAAGAGCATACTTCACTGCTTGCACAAATTGCAGTTGTCCCAGCAGTAGAGAAATAAGAGCTGGAGTTTCAGTAACACATATTGCAGCGTAGTATAAGCCACAACACAAGCTGAGGAAGCTTCAAATAGACGCAACCATAGGAGGATTTATAAAATCATAAAGGAACAGATAAGTGAGGGATCAGTGCTCCAAACAATATCTTGGGAAAATAGGTATTTCAAGTCAATTACTAACTGGACAGTACTGCCGGAGGTGTCCTTGTCAGACCATAGATACATCGTTTTCCAAATCGAATGAGAGGCTATAACTTTGGAGGAGAGGATGAATCCCAGAAAACAAACTGGATGCGGTTTAGGGAAGAGCTAGACAGATCTGTCAAAACTCCAACTAAACCCAGAACAAAACGAAAGGTTGAGGATGCTGTTCAAAACCAGACTAGCGGCCTTACCGACTGTTTTGAACTGACGTGCCCAATGAAAAAAAAAACCCCTGCAGAACGCCGCTTCCCTGGTGTAGCACAGAACTGCAGCGACTTAATAAAGAATCCAGAAAGCTTCTAAATAGGTCACTCAAGACAAATTTAGAGGCTGACTGGGATCTTTTTAGATTGAAGCAAAAAGACTATAAGAAGTTAATTTGGTTGTCGAAAAGTGCTTCTTATAGAGATTTTTGTGAAAAGATCGAGACATTCGGTGAAACCAGCAGGTTGGTTAAAGTCCTCAAAAGGGGCAAGCCGACCAAACCGGAGCCACTTAGAAGGTCTAATCGAGAGTTTACTGAGACGAAAACGGAAACTTTTAGTCTTCTGCAGGAGACTCACTTTCTTGGCAATCAGATAACTACTAGGTCGCAGCTTGACCCGCTTACCCAGGCTGAGCTTGATCTAAGTCAGAAAACTCGGCACAGCTGGTAACAATTGAGCCCATCAAATATGCTGTGGCATCTTTTGATGCTTTCAAATCGCCTGGCACCGATGGAATATATCCAGCTATGCTGTAACAGGGTATAGATCAGCTGCTGCCAATTCTGAAAAGAATTTTTACCGCTGGCTTGGCGCTGGCATATATTCCTACACATTGGTGGACAGTCAGAGTAGCTTTCGTACCGAAAATTGATAAGGAGGACTATTCGCTCCCCAAGAGTTTCAGACCCATCAGCTTGACCTCCTTTTTACTCAAAAGTATGGAGAGACTGGTAGAATTTCACGTGCGCAAAGTTGCTTTGAAGCTGCATCCACTATCCACTGCGAGACCACACTTAACAAATTTAGTGGCCAGAATTGAATGCGCACTTGATAGAAAAGAATACGCGATGGGTATCTTCATCGATATTGAGGGTGCTTTTGACAATGCGACTTTTGACTGAAACATTGGTGTTGTGGATTAAGGCAATGCTAATGAATAGAACTTTGGTAGTGGATGCGGATTGTGGCCGATATGTTATGACACGGGTAAACAGGGGTTGTCCGCAACGGGGCGTTCTGTCTCCTTTGTTATGGTGCATGGTGGTCGACTCTCTGTTGAACATTATATATAGTTCTAAAGTCTAGGCTCAGGCATATACGGATGATGTCACTGTACTTTCTGTCGGGCCATGTCTGGCGATAGTTTGTGCTAATGATCGATGAATGGTATACTAGGAGTGTGCTTTCGGTGAATCCTCTTAAAACTGGGGTTGTTCTCTTTATGAGAAGGAGTATTCTGACCGGTCTGACTCAGCCAGTGCTAAAAGGCGTCACTATCCGCATTTTTAACGAAGCCAAATATCTAGGAGTGATTTTGGATAAAAAAAACTTCATTCGTCTTAAACATACTTACTTACTCATGTCCTGTATCCCCTTGTGGGTCCTAGGGCCTCTACTACGCCTACGCGCCATTGTGTACGATTTCTGGCAATATGTCTGAACTCTCCCCAACTGCCGTGCCTCCTTCTCGACTGTTCTGCGCCATGTTCTCCTCGGACTGCCAGGTCTTCTGCCATCCTAAGTTAAAGGGTTCCATTGCATAGCATGGTTCGTTATGGAACTGTCAATCCACTGCCACTTTCGTCGTTGGATGGTTGTGCCTATTGGTTCCTGACCCGTTCTCTCGTAAAGGTGTTCGTTGGAGATACGATTGGGCCAGAAAATCCTTAAAATATTACGCAGTAACCTATTAACGAACGCTTTCTGGTGATAGTAGTGGTCACTCTCCACGTGCTGCAACCATATAACAACACGGATTCAATGTTGGAGCGGAACAGTCTTATCTTGGTGTTCAAACTGATTGCATCAAACATCCAAGCCGCTCTCAGTTTTGTGGCAGTGCAAGGGTGCTTTTGGCAAGACATGGGGCTTATCACCGAATAAGGTTCTCTGGATCTACATGGCTATGATGAGAACATTCCTCGAATATGCGTCGGTTGTTTGGTGGAAGGGGTTCTCGCGTAAATAGGTGGCTGCTTTTTGCACCAAACTCCAAACAACGGCTTATCTTGGCTGCACGGGAGCTTTTCCGAGTACGCCTGGCTATGCTCTAGATGCTTTGCTGAACATACATCCCCTTAATTCGTATATCATGGGCTGCACTATCAAAGCAATTCATCGTCTGGAATTTTGATGAATTTGCGCGACACTTATCTTACAACTCTGATCTTATGGATATGCCGTCTGACTCAATGCAACCAGAACTTCAGCTGATGCGCAAATTCAGAGTCCACTTTCCTTGTATTTAAGACGGGCTTCGGCCAGAGTCTGAGGCAGGAATTGAATGTAGTCGTTTTTTCACGAACGGTTCCAAAACCAGTCAACGGTCTAGTTCTGGTGTCTTCGTGGAAATCAACAACATTAGACTTCTTTTCTCATTAGGCAAATATGTGTCTGTTTTCCAAGCGGAAACTTATGCAATCCTAATGGTCATGAACTACGAGTGTGTTGTGAAGAAAAGGTGGAAAGGCCGTAGCATTTGTGTCTGTAGTAACAGTCAGGTTGTGCTTAAGGCCTTGCTTAACCGTTTAACCACTTCCAAAATAGTTCCTGAAACCAAAAACTCTTTGAACTCGGTCGCAAGGCTGAATTCTCTGTCTCTTATCTGGGTCTCAGGTCACAATGGAATCTTGCGGAACGAGATTTCCGATCGCGGAACATTATCTTTGTAATAGTCCGGCCTTTGCTCGTATAAGGTGGCAGATCCTCGGTGCTAATGTGGTGAGTGCTGGTACTGTAAGCTTCGCATCAATGAAGTGCTTCTTAGAATGTTAGAATGAGAAGGAAATGCCAATAAAATGGGTAAATTAGGAATTTCTGTCTGGCAGTACAATGGACCAGTTGCGCCTGAGTGCTCCAGTCGAACGTTTCTTATCCCGACAAAAAAAAAATGGTGCTAAATAAATAATGTATAGGAAAGTAATAGTTACCCCGAAAAGTAAAAAAAAGAGAGTTATTAACAAGAAAGGTAGCCTGACAGACAGCGTAATCTAGAAAAGTATTATATTTGCGTTTTTGACTTTTTTTCTTTTTTTGCTGGCGCTACAGTCCGATATGTACTTAGGCCTTAACCAACTCACCTCTCCAGCCAGCACGATCGTTTGCCAAATGTCTCTAATTTCGTACTCCAAGTTGGTTGAAGTACTCATCTACTTACGCCCGCTAAAGATTTGGTGTGGTTGGCCTGCGTAGTCCTTCTGGGGTCGAATTCGAAAACTCTCTAGACCGGAGTATTGGCGTTCATCCGCTCTACATAACTCGGTCACCTAAGACAATGACCGCTCATGGTTCTCTTGAAGATTCTAAGAAGACTTTCGCTTTGGCATCATATACAAAGTAGGGCTAAGATGATTAGCGTTTTATATAGTGTTTCCTTAGTTCTACTCTCAGCCCATAGAAGCAGCAGTTGGTAAGAGTTTTATGCGCTATACTTCACTTAATTCAGCTATCCAGTCTTCCAAACCGATGTTGAAGTGCATGTGTTCTTCTTCTTCTTCTTCTTCCTATTTCGGCGAGGTTATGATCCGAAAACCAGAGATCATAACCCTCCCACTTCACCGCATTTCTACTGATCCGCTTGTGGGGTTCACCTATTTGACCCCCGACTTTGGATCACTCGGTTACTGAATCCAATGAAATGCCAATGTCGTCGCATTTGTGCGATCCAGGCGTTTATAGGCCTACCTCTGCTGCCTCGCGATGTCTTTGGAACATTGCATTGATATTGCCTTTTTAACAAGATTCAAATGATCTGTTCTTTGGCAATATCAGCTGAGTCAGTCGCGCTCTATCTTGCGTAAGATCGTTTCCTTGGCGTGTAGGCTTCCACGGATCTTCGAACTGCTGATTCGATCAAGCTTTGTTACTCCTACTGTCATGCGAAGCATGAGCTGCCGTTAATTTACTCTCATACTTTTTGTACATCGTCTAACATTGTGAACCGTATGTGAGCGCTGGACTCACAACTGCGGTGTAGAGCCCTCTTTTAACCTTAGATATCATTTTTCTGTCACAGAAGATAGCGGAATTTTCTCGCCACTTCATCCAGCCTACTCTTACGCGAAGTTCTGTTATCGTCATCACAGATTGCTTTGCTATTGATCATAGATCCCAGATATTTGAACTTTTCGCACTTGGGAAGGATTTCGAATCAAATAAATGTCTGGAATAGGTCTGAGTGGATCAGGGAATAGGCAGCACAAGTACTCTGTCTTTTTTGAACTAATGCGATACTCCTTTCCCTCCAAAACGTCCACCCACACATCAAGTGCTCGTTGCAGGGATGTAGGATCCTCACTTATGATGGTTTCATCGTCAGCAAAGAATAACTGATGTACCTTGGGGTCTGTCACTTTACCTTTGAGCAGATAGTCAAGGACTGTAATAAAGAGGAAAAAACTTAAAACGCTTCCCTGGTGCACCTCGACTTTGATTGGCCACTCTTCGGTTACTCCAATGGGGCACCTTACTCTTGTCTTTGTTCTTTCGTACATGTCGATGATCACCTGTACATAGGTTTCTGGAACCCATCGATGTCTTAGCGCCACCCATATCAGATCTCGTGATTGTCTGTCAAATGCCTTTTCATAGTCAACCAATACCATATGCAAATCCTTTAAGGAATCACGATGTTTTTTTCCATTATGATCCTTATACTTTGGATTGCATCTGTGGTTGATTTACCCGAGACAAACCCGCACTGATCATCGGATAGCCATATTATTTTTCGCTGTCGGCCACCTAATACCCGCTCAACGATATTCATGGTGTATGACATTAGCTTGATCGAACGATAGTTATCACCCTTCCCTTTGTATACAGGGAGAAGGTAGCTTTCCCTCCATTGATTCGGCATTGGATCACCTCTCATAAGTTTGGAGATGAGAATTCTGAGCCATCTGAACCCGATGTCTCCCATTTTTTTCCAGAACTCAGAGGGCATCTCGTCTGGCTCAACCGCTTTTCGTTTTTGGGGTATTTGACCGCCTCACTAACTTCTTCGACTGTAATGTCGGGTATTTCTTCACAGTTAGGGGTGGCTCTTGGAAAGTATAGCCGGGGAAGGTTCATTCGGAAGTTATTCACAATAGTGCCGCCACCTCTGTAGAATTTTGTCGCCATCCACAAAAAGCTGGCCATGAGCAGTGTTAATGAACTTTGGCGAACGAATCTCCCAAGCATTCCTCCTTCTTTGGGCGGCTATTTTGAAATTGGTTGCGCTCTTGTTCATATTGTGTCTCCCGATACAGGCCTTCTTCGCTTTTTTCTGCCACATCTGTATTCCATTTCGAGGCGAGCTTTTTCATCTCTATTATTAGAGGGGCACTTTAACCAAGCTTTGAAAGCCGCTTTCACCTTCTTAGCTTCATCACTCCACCACCATGTTTCTTTGGCGTGTTGATGGTGGCCTCTTGAAGTTCCTAGCAGTGACTTGGTCTTCTTTAAGCAAGTTCGCTGTAGGGAATTCCACATATTTTGTGCTCTGCACTCTCCATCCTCAGCTCCGTTGATGGTGCGAGAGAGGTAATTTTTCATCACGAAAACAAAACCCTCACATTTTTCTTTGCCCATATTGTACCACTTGATATTGTACTTCTCGAAGACCTTTATTTGTTTGCTTTTGTTTTGTATCTTCATAAAATTTCTGTTAGCAGGAGACGGTGTTGCTGAGTGATCGCCTCTTCTAGGATCACTTTGCAATCTTTTACCCGAGGCTTCATGAAACTACCTACCAAATGGTAGTCAATCTATATTTCATCTCCACTACTTCTGAAAGTGATCAACTGTCGGCTTTGTTTGATGAACATGGTATTTAACACGATAAGACCGTGTGATTTGCACATGCTTAGGAAGGTTCCTGGCGCCGTATCCCAGTCCTCCATGGAAGTCTTCATAGTCTTCGTTTGACTTCCCGACATATCCATTCAAATCTCTTCCAACAGACAGAAACTCTTCCATGGGATGTTCTTAAGGAGATTGTGGAAATTCAAGGCCAGCCAAAATGCATCCGTATCCCTCTGGTCGCACCCAATTTGCATATGCACTGATAATATTCCACGCCTCTCCTTGTATTACTAGTTTGAGAGCCATTAAACGGTCGCTGGACTTCGAAATGCTCAAGACCTTACCAAATAGCTCTAGCGCAAGGATGATACCGATTCCGTTCCTAGCCTTTTCCGTTCCGTAGTAGAACATCTTGTCATCTTTTGTCCTAACGTCCAAGAAACGCACCCGATTTCCGGTGCTATTACCTTTCGTCTATTGGACACATAAGATATCCACCCGCCTTCTATTGTTGATCTCTTCCAGCTCGTGACTTCGAGCGGTCATGCTTCCAACGTTCCAACTCGCGACCCTCAAATTTCGTCCAAACTGTTTCATTATTTTGCTAGTCACCGGAATCCGTATAGCTCTGACCTGAGCGTTTCTGCTTGGTTCAGGATCAGTACTATGCACAGCAGTGCAGTACTTTTAGCAAGTATTACCATAATGATACAGTTTTGCAATATTACCATATTGCGATGGTGTTTGTTGTATGACACGTGCATGGTCCTGTTCTATTATAGTTTGTTTGATCTTTCTTCTATGACACCGTAGACCTCCAGTCGTGTCAATCCACGGACTCGCATGCACACTTGTGGGAACATTTTAAGGTATTGTATGTGTCGCTGGGCTCACTTGGGTGTTATATTGCCTAGATCTGATTTGTCCCCTTAGTCGCCTTTTACGACAAGCGCTAATTGCTGGGGGGTGCTGCTGGGAATTCATCACTAATGAATTGCAATTATTCCTAATAGCCTATTAAGTCCAAACCTATGTAGACTGAAATTAGCAATGAACTGTCCATCTTACGCGTATATTTCGACTAATGTAATTGCTTATGCATTTATAATTGATACCTTTTTATTGTTACACTGGCAGACGGCTTTTGCCATGCTGTAAAAAGATTTGTTAATATGTTATATAAAAAAACAGGATAATAAAAGTCTTATATAATCTAATCTAATCTAATTGCTTTTACGTTATCAATCGAAAGCTTCAGTTCGCGTTTATACCCCGAGACATCAAGAACTCAAGTAAATAAATATATCTCCGAACATTGAATAATAACTATGGCTGCTGACAGCCTTCCAGTCCAGTTCAACTCCATCAACAAATTTTTTTTGATTAATTTAAAATTCGTCAACGTTTTGCTACACGTGTTGGGCTATCCAAGTGTAATTTGGAATGAGGAGAGTCAAATAGCTGAATCAAAGACTATCTGCGGCTGGAGACTACATCTTACTACTTCATTTATCCATTTCATCTTATTCTTCGTAATCGGCCTTCGCAGAACTAACTTTATCGCCAGAAGCCTAGTTTCCATAATTATAATCATTATTAAGGCCAATTTGAACCCCAAAGCGCTGCCAAGTTCGGTGAATGAGTTTGTCCAAGTTTTCAAATTTTTCACACAAATACTTAAGATAACCAATCTCTATCAATGGAAGCATTTTTTACATTTTTCTTTCAATCTTCTATCGACTTACGGACGAAGTTTGCATGCTGTCATCGATTTACCTAAAATGCACAATACAGACTTTAATCTGATGATGATCATAACATTAATTTTTGGATCTTTGCCTGATTTGCTTTATTCGATTGCATTCATTGGCTTCCTAACATTACAAGCACTTTATGAACATACCAGCTCCGAGATAATCAACATAACCAAGCAATACGAGTACCTGGTGTTCTTGCCCATGGAGGTGAGGACATTATCACTTCAAAAAATGTGCAAACAGATTGATCAACTCACAGTGTTGTACTCTAAAATTCAACAAGTGACCGACAAGTTTCGTGACTATTGCGAGTGGTATATGGTCTTGCATTTCCTTAAACTTTTATATATAACGCTTCTCACAAAACTCGAGTTCGACTTTGTAGGTATTTTCGTGGACATAGCCTTACCAATGTTGCAGTTGCTTCAGATTGCAATTATTGCTGACAGGTTGGAAATTGAATCCAGGCGGGCTGTCGATTTGATTAATGTCGAGCATTTAAACATTTGTCCTTCATACGATAAGAGCGTGAGTAGAATCATAAATTTAAAATTATAACTAAAATAATAGAAAATTATTTTAAGAAAGATTGATCTGATAAATCTTTGGGGACTGCGAGGCAATCAACAGATAAAGGTTATGCAATTTTTCACTGTGAGCAGGAAAACAATTTTAAAACTCTATATACTGTATGGATTTTGTATCTGGGGTCGAAACTATAATTAGATTCACAGAAAATAAAGTCGAGAATCAGTATAAAGATACAAAAGCGGTTTTCACGTCATTCGATTAAAACTCTTGCAACATCTTCTTAGGCTCCTTATTGGCCGAGTGACTCTAGTTCTAGCACATCAGATACTATGATAAGATTTGTAATTGTAAGTTACGCGGGCAACGTGAAAAGTTATCCGCCTGACGCAGAGACAGCGTTCCAATCAGCAAAAATGTATGTTTCCTGCCTGGGTGCACTTCTCATTAGTTCGTATGACAAGTTTCAACTTGTTCTCTCAAGTAGTTTGTTTACACGAATTTTTGCAGTAGACGTCTTGGGTGTTTTTCGTTAAAATGGATAAACTTGAATATCGTGCGGTTATAAAATTCTTCGTTTTGGATGGGTTAACCCCTAAGGAAATTCATTCCAAGTTGACAAAAGTTTACGGGGACTCTGCTCCTTCCACGTCAACCGTTAAAAAGTGGGCAGCTGAATTTAAACGTGGTCGCACGTGAAGGACGGCCAAAAACCGCTACCACACCCGAAACCATCGGGACTGGACTGGACTGGACGATAGGCGAGTGAAGGTGAGTGAGATAGCTGAGGCTGTGTGTATATCGGAAGAGAGGGTGGGAAACATCTTGCACAAAAACTTAGGGATGCGAAAGCTCTGCGCAAGATGGGTGCCGCATTTGCTGAATGCCGTTCAGAAGCAAGTGCGCAAATGATTTTGCGGCAATCTTTGGTCCGATTCAATAGGGATCCGACCGATTTTGTGCGATGATTTGTCACCATGAATAAGACATGGGTCCACCACTACCCGCCAGAAACAAAACAGCAGTCGAAGCAGTGGGTGGAAGCCGGTATTTTAGCGCCAAAGAAAGCGAAGTCGATCGCATCTGCCGGAAAGGTGATGGCTAGTGTGTTTTGGGGTGCGAAAGAAATCCTGTTAATTGATTACCTTGAGAAAGGCAGACCAATTACAGGCGAATATTACTCCAGCATTCTTGGCCAGCTAGATGCCAAAATTCGCGAGATGAGGCCTGACTTGAAGAAGAAAAAAATCATCTTTCACCAGGACAATGCACCTGTACACAAGTGTGCGTTGGCGATGGGAAAACTGCGGGATTTGTGGTACGATTTGCTCGGCCATCCCCCCTATTCATCTGATTTGTCACCCTCAGACTTCCACCTTTTCCCAAACTTGAAGAAATTTGTTTTTGGAAAGCGCTTCGCATCCAATGCAGAAGTTGAGAGGGCCGTAGATGAACATTTTCACAGCCTTCCAGACTATCACTTCCGAGAAGGAATACTGATGTTGGAGAAACGCTGGACTAAGTGTGTTGAAGTCACGGAAGACTATGTAGAAAAATAAAATCATTTTTTAACAGATTATCGCAGTCAGGCCGAAAACTTTTCACCTTGCCCTCGTATATGATATTGACAGCAATTCAAGTAAAAACAGAAAGCGAAAGGTGCAATAACAAGGAAAGATGGACAAAGGAATTCACTTAAAGCTGTCGCTTCTACACGAACTTTAAAAGGTTCACGCTTCTGTACCAGATTGGATTTACATCAAAGTGCCTCAAGCAACGCTACCCAACATAAACCTTCCTAATTGGGGTAGTGGTTGCATCACACCAGATGAGAGTGAAGTTAATGTTATATCTTTTCTTATAAATACTATAAAAGCAAAGTCAATTTTCTTTTTGTGAACACCGTTTCTCGAAAACTACCAGACGTAGATACCTGAAATTTTGCACAGTTATTCCTTATTTTGCCTAGATGCGAGATAAGAAGGGATTTTCCGAAATTCAAGATCTAAGTAGCATAAAGTGGGTTCAGATCGAATTTTCCTTCATTAAAAGTTGATTATATACAGTCTTAGCTCAGTAATGGCTCATCGGATTTAAAAAAATTAAAGAAACAGTGAATTTAGTTAATTCGCCGCTGATTCATTTAAGGTATAAATCATCCTTCTGCGTTATCCTGAAGCTGAACATTTTTCAAAACAATTATTCAAATCATCAGCCAGCAGTCATGCAGCAGTGAGTATCGTTGCAATAATAACGTCCGAGTTATGTTAGAAATGCGCAACTCTGTCGACGATCACATAAACAACAACACGAGTAATAAGCAAACTGACGATTGTTTATCTAATTACAAAAGTTAGACGGACGCCTTTGGTCACCATCTGGAAATGATTAACACAAAATCTATGAAGGACGCCGTCGATCTCCAACAGCAACCCATCTCCAATTGCAACCCATAAAATCGTTGAGTTACGATGGACACCGTCAATCCAGTTACAATCCATAATTATAAGATTTATGACGAACGCCGCCTAATCTTATATATAAATCTAAGTGGCAAAATGCGTTTGTGTCCCTCTACGCTTCAACCAAATTACTTGGTTCTTTTTTAAATGTAGATAATTACGGTACAAAGGTGATAGGCAAACAAAATTACAAAAACATACCTACATACTAAGCCCCAGGCGCCTGCCTGAGAGTTTTTGTTTTTTTTTGTTAGGCGCAGCAAAGCACGACGGGTGCCAGCTAGTGTATAAATTAATTAATTTAATACACTTTTTTATAAAAAAAAATCTTTATTATCTTTACCATTCACCTTCATGGCTACTTAACAACTGAACTACAAAAATGATTTTCTTAAATTAACTTAACCTACTCATCGTCGGTTGATTCTCATTCCCACGATGCATTGACTACCAAATGCTGAGTAGTCGTCTGGACCATTCGGCACCACCTGCATTCCATCACGTACGGTGTCATTACGCTTCATGCAGCGGAAACGTGTGGCATATTTTTCCGTTGAACAAACTCATCGTTAATTTATATATTATATAAAAGTAGAATTGTAAGATTGAATTCAGTTTAGATTTATTTATTATTTATGACCAGATCGGCTCACTTAAATAAAAACATTTTTTAATGCGAAGTGGCGAAAGAGCTTCAAAAACGCCGCGATACGCTAAAAAATTCGATGCGTCCGAATATGAAACCAATCAAGAACAGACCCAAAATAGCTACGAAAAAAGCAGCGAAAGATAGAAAGTCCGTCAATATTAACTTAAGATCGGTTAATGATAAAAAAATCCGAAAGTAATAGAGATAAGGTAACAGAAGCAAAATCTCCGAATATTGGCGTGCAGTCTTATGCTCAAGCGGCGAAGACAGTTAAGGGTACGTACACGACCGACAACTCACGGGAGATCAAAGCAAGAAACCGTCCAAACTTTAATGTAAAAACTCCTTCTCAAGTTGCGACATTGAAAAATAGTGATAGAGGTAGTTCAGAAGATCATGTATCCAATGTTTTTTCCCTAATTCTTGCGAAACTTGAAGAGCAATGCAAAACAAATAAACTTATTTTCGAGAGACTAGTTGCACTAGAAAACAACATTCATAACACGCGCACTTCAACCAGAATATGAAAGAAACGCTTAAAATTCTTACTTGGAACGCTAACGGGCTCATACAAAGACTCGACGAGTTAGAAATATTTATGCGAGAGAAAGATATTGATATATGCTTGGTCTGTGAAACTCATCTGAAAAAGCAATCGAATATTAAGATAAGGGGATATAGCGGATATCACGCCTTTCACCCATCGGAAAGAGCCAGAGGCGGATCATCTTTGTTTATAAAAGAAAATATCGAACACTCAGCGGAAATAAAAATTGAATTAGAAGCAATGCAAGTAAGCACGGTACGCGTTAGAAATAGACATTTTGCTTTCAACATTTCGTCTATATATTGTCCACTGCAATGTAAACTTGAAGAAAGTGATTTCACAAACATCTTCAACTTCCTTAAACCAAATTTTATTATTGGTGGTGACTTCAACGCGAAACACCCCTTCTGGGGCTCAAGATACGCCTCTCAGAAAGGTAGAAAGCTTTATAATGCGGGTATGCAATTCAGTTGTGATTTTTACTCGACGGGTAAACCAACATATTGGCCAACTGATAGAAATAAGATACCAGATCTGATTGATTTCTTTGTTGTTAAAGGAATATCTAGCAACTGTATAAAAGTTGAAGAAAGCTTTGATCTCTCCTCTGATCATTCTCCAATCATTATGACGATAAGCGAAGCTTTGATTAAAAAAGTAGGACCGGCCAGATTAACTGGCGCGAAAACTAATTGGGACGGCTTTAAAAAAGATATTGAAGCAAATATTGAGCTGAGCGTATCACTTAAAACGCCCTATGAACTTGAAGTTGAAGTAGATCGCTTCGTCGAAATCTTACAGGATGCCGCGTGGAAGAATACTCCCAAACTAAAGAGAACCCCGGCCAGTTACATTAAAATTTATCCGCAGGAAATAAAAGAGATGATTAAGGAGAAGAGAAAAGCGCGTAAAAGATGGCAACAAACTCGGGCTCCGCAACATAAAGCACATCTTAACCGTTTGTGCAACTCACTAAAACGATCTATTAAAGACCTTAAGAATAATGAAATACAAACTTACCTAGAAAGCTTAACGGCAGAAAAAGATTCTAACTATTCGCTTTGGAAGGCTATAAAAGGTATTAAAAAACCTCAAATTCAAGCCGCGCCAATTAGGAAAAATCAAGACGAATGGGCCAGGCATGATAAAGAGAAAGCGCAAGTTTTCGCCGCCCACCTGGAAGAAACTTTCAAACCGTTTGATGGACAAGCTCTTATTGAAAATATAAATACGTCGTATATAGACAATAGCGTAATAAGAAATGCAACGCTTACCGAACTTAAGGAAGAAATAAAGAAACTTAAACCTAAGAATGCTCCTGGATACGACCTAGTTACGGGAAAGGTTCTTAAAGCACTACCAAGAAAAGCTCTAATTAAGCTTCTGTTCATTATAAACGCCGAGATTAGACTAGAATATGTTCCCAGTCAATGGAAAGTCGCCGAAGTTATAATGGTCCTTAAGCCTGGAAAACCGCCGAATGAAAAAACATCTTATAGACCGATTTCGCTTCTTCCAATTGTATCCAAAGTGTTCGAGAGAATATTGGTTAGGCGAATACAGCCGGTTATAAAAGAAGGGCATCTCATCCCTGATCATCAATTCGGATTTAGAAGTAAGCATTCTACAGTTGAACAAGTACATCGAATAACACATGTAATCGAAAAATCACATGAAGAAAAAAAGATTTGTTCAAGCGTATTCCTTGACGTTTCTCAAGCCTTTGACAAGGTCTGGCACGAAGGCTTAAAGTTTAAATTACGACAAGTTCTGCCAGAGCACCTATATAATATTTTGAAGAACTACCTTACGAGTAGGCTATTCCGCGTCAAATGTGGAAACGAATATTCAGATTTTAAGGAAATAATGGCTGGGGTGCCGCAAGGAAACGTTCTTGGTCCAGTCTTATATCTATTATACACTCGTGATATACCGCAAGTAGAAGGCACTGAGCTAGCTACGTTTGCCGACGACACTGCTATCTTGACAGTAGGTAAAACGGTCGAAGATACTACAAAAAAACTGCAAGAAGCTTTGAATAGAGTAAATGAATGGACAAAGATTTGGCGAATCGCACTCAACGAGACCAAATCTGTTCATGTAAATTTTACTTATAAAAAAATAAATAATTTGCCGATCTTTTCAAACTCGGTTCAAATCCCGTTTGCAAACGAGGCTAAGTATCTTGGAATGACACTTGATACAAAGCTGAAATGGAAAACGCACGTTAAGAAAAAACGCAAAGAACTAGATAACAAATATCGAGAAATTTATTGGTTACTTGGAAAATATTCCAAACTTAATATATATAACAAACTGCTTTTATATAAGCAAGTGCTAAAGCCTGTATGGACATATGGTATACAACTCTGGGGTTGTACCAAAATAAGTAATATTAAAATTTTACAAACTTTTGAAAACAAAGTGCTAAGAGGTATTGTAAATGCGCCATGGTATATCAGAAATAGCGATATCCACAGAGACCTTGGCATTAAAACAATCGAAGACGAAATTCAAACCTACGCGAGAAAGCATAGAAGTCGACTAGAAAGTCACGTAAATATTACAGTCCTCCAACTTTTGGAAGAAAGAAATTTACTGCGCCGTCTACAAAGAACCAAACCTTTAGACCTAGCGCGATAAGTAACCGCGTCTAAATTGCGGAGCTGGCAGGAACTTCTAATGGGAAGGTACCTGCAAAACGTCATTATTTCGCGAAACGAAAACTACTTGATAAGTCGAATACTTAGTTGTAGTAAAAATAAAAACAAGTCTGTTTTGTAGGGAGGTTTTTTAGTGGGTAAGAATCCCACACTACTATGAGCACGCGCTGTCGATCCTCATAGTGTCTTGTTGAAGATTTTCACCTACCCTCGGAAAAAAAAAAAAAAAAATTTTTGAATAAAGTATTTTTGTTTAATTTAATTTGCGCGCTCTAACGTACTTACGTACTTATGTCATATATCCCCTTGTGGATCCTAGGGCCTCTACTACGCCTACGCGCCATCGTGTACGGTTTCAAGCAATGTGTCTTAACTCTCCTCAACTTTTTCCCAACTGCCAGGCCTCCTGTTCTGTGCCATATCTTCCTCGTACCGCCAGGTCTGCCATCCTGAGTTAAAGGGTTCCATTACATAGCATGGTTCACTATGGAACTGTCACCTTTTCGGAACGTTTGACTAATACACTGCCACTCCGTCGTTGGATGGTGGTGTCTATTGGTTCCTGACCCGTTCTATTGTAAAGGTGTCCGTTAGAGATATGATTGGGCCAGAAAATCCTTAAAATATTACGCAGGCACCTATAAACGAACGTTTGCAGCTTTTTGGTGATAGTAGTGGTCACTCTCCACGCGCTGCATCCATATACCAACACGGATTCAACATTGAAGCGGAACAGTCTTAGTTTGGTGTTTAACTGATTGTATTGCCTTGCCATATTTTGGACAACATACTGAACTCGGACTTTGCTTTTTCGATCCTGTTGGCTGTATCCAGTGCGGTTCCACCATCGGTCGAGACAATACTCCCAAGATACTGGAAATCCTCTACTCTTTCTACCGGTTATCCAGCAATGCATATTTGAGCCGATGGATTTGTTCCAAGGCTGATAAATTTAGTTTTTGTCGTATTCATTTTCAATTGATATTGAAATTGATTGCCCCGTGCTTCTTTAATTAGTCTCATTTAACACCAATCCCCGTAACCTAAGGTCCATTCCCCTCTTCCGTCTCTCTTATCATCGCACCAATTATGGTTATAATGCACCTGTCCAGAATGTTGCGCTTCGCTAACTATATGGAAAACATATTTGACTTCCACTGCAGCAGAACCACCCTTCCACCCACCTTGAGCTCCGCCTCAATTCAACCTAGTCCTGTCTTGATTTTGCGTTTAGCGTTAAGTCCCATTTTTTGTTAGTTTTTAAGTTTTAGCTTTAAGTTCCTGCTTGTATTAAGCGTAGATATATAAATAAAATGCTCTTTCCATCTGTTGATCTGGTTCTCATCCGAAATGAGTAAGGAACCGTTTAGGCTTTTCGTTGGGTTTTCGCTGGAGCGGCGACCACCTGTCAGCTCTTTGGTGATTCTGTAGACGGTCCTGCTGTCACACCTCCGTGCAGCTTCTTCTGCTTCTGTAGCTAGTGCATTAATGTAGTTTCGCCTTTCACGTCGCACGCTACGCTGAACTTCTCTCATCTTCATGCGATAAAGGGACTCTAGCTCGCCTCTCCCTGCTGCTGGAGTATCTGCAATGCGAGCGTTTAGCTGTTTTCGTTCGTCAATCCGTCTCCAGGTATCGTTGGAAAGCCACGCTCTATGTCTTCCCTGCGATCGACCGACAATTCTTTCTGCACCAGATGTAAAAACTTTTCACAGCACACCAATGGTCTTGGATGGTTGTGGGCAGTGAGCTGGTGATTGCTTCCACACCTTGCTAAAAGTGCTCCTTTAATTGTTGGCGCACTGAGGGATCACTAAGTCTATCAATGTTGAACCTGGGCATTCTTGTGTTGTCGTGGGATCTTCGAATTGCAGCAGTGCGTAGTTGGAGAGAAGCTATCATAAAATGGTGAGCTCGTACTACCCAACATCTGCCTCTCGCCTGTTTCGGATGTCCAGGAGACTACTTCTAAAGCGGCGGCTGATTGGAAAATGGTCAATTTGGTTGGAGGTTGCTTGCCTGTCATTGGAAACCCAGCTGACTTTGTGGCAGGTGTGGCGCTCTAATATGATCATATGTGTTTTCTTATTCTTCGGTTCGGTGGGAACTTCCCACTGGCGATGCTTTAATAATTGAATAATCCTAGCAATATGGGTATCTGTGGACTATAGAAATGCTTAAGAATAAAATACTTTTTGTTTTAAAAGTGGCAAGCGGGTGAAACAAGGCGAACACGGGCCAGCTAGTAGTTAATATTATTGTGGACCACGCAAAAAAAGTCGCGGGAATCTGCCATTTAAATTAAAATTAATCCAATATTACATTTTGACATAGAACGCGAGTAGTCAGCCCATCAATTCAACTAAAGTGACTCTTTTTATATCTATTTGCTTATATTGTGTAAATTGCCTATATCCAGAAAGCTGTTTTGAACTAGAATTCGTCAACGAATTTAAATACCTGGGTGTAGTAATTGATAAAAACTTAAATTGGAAAACGCATATTATGTCCTTAAAAAGAGTGTTGTACATTGCTGTAAATAAAATATACTACATGCATAAGCTAGTCCCTCAAAAGCTTCTATTGACAATATATTATGCGATAATTCAGTCACAACTGGAGTATGGTGTTGCATGTTGGGGTAGTACCTATGTAAGTAACATGCAACTTATAATAGAGCAAAGGAAAATAGTTCGACTGATATTAAATAAACAAAGATGTGAAGCCTCATTGCCTCTATTTAACTCAAAGAAAATACTCCCTTTCAGACATTTGTATGTTTATAAAACCCTTAAAGTTTTCTTTATCAGAAGTGGAAACCTTCATTTCAGAAGAGTTGATAAATATTCGTTACGGAATAGAAGCAAGGCGGTTGTTCCAACTGTTAGAACAGAGCACAGTAGACGATTTCTTAATTCGATTGCCCCTTTTTTTTTAATAAACTGCCTCTTGCACTACGTGGTATACTCTCACAGAGAAATACATTTTTTAGAGACCTAAGCATATGGCTACTCTCCAGATCAGAGGTGAAATCACTTCTTCAAGTAGTGATATAGCTGACACTGTACCGCACATTTCCTCATACGTTTTGTTTCGTTTCCGTTTTGCCACTTTGTTCAATTTTGCTAATTTTTATTGTATCCATAATTATTATCCGCCATAACAAGCTATCAATGCACATGCAAATTTTACGAACACATACATGAATCCATGTCCACTCACGTCAAATATTTTACACGCACTTTTTTCTCTTGCTATTTTACTAGTCCCTTTCGGCTCTTACAGTATTTTATTTTAGCTATTAGTGAATATAATGAGCGCTTGATACTGGTTAACCTTTCCGACCACAAGGCGTCATTGTACCATTTTCCAATCTTACGTGATTATATACCCACTTTTAGTTATTTTTTTTTAATATAATCGCTTAAATACTTATATACAATATTACTAAGAATTAAGAATAATTGTTAATATGAAAAGAAAATGGAGTCAATCAATAAACTAAAACTTAACTAAAACTAAAAAAAATATGTCGGCATTATATTATAACATGATCATTTCTTATTTTTCATTTTAGGTAAGTGCTAAGCCCCTGTAATAAGGCATTTTCTTATCGGATGACTTGAGCTTTTGGTAACACACATATGAATACACCTCTGCAGTAAGTTTTATAAACAAAAAAAAAAAAAATACAGGACCTAAACACAGTTTTACAATATCTGAAGTGTCTCTGATACATTGGACAACAAATCTGAACTCAAATTTTTTATTTTTTGTCAAAATTGGTTTTTTAGTTGTATTTTTGTGTGTTTTACACGAATATAATAGAAAAAATTCAATATTGGTTGCCATTTTTCAAAAAAGTATACATTCAAAGATTCAACATAGTATCAAAAAAAAACAAACAATAGAAATGGTATGCAATCAAGAAGATATGTGCCACCTCTTTGCTGATCTCTTGTAATTTGTCTGAGGAGCATCTCTTGCTAAGGTCCAGCAGTAATCTGCAAGCATCGAAGGATTCCACTTCCCTTGATATCTTGTTCGTCACTTACAGCCCCGCAATCATCGGGGAAAAAATTTAAGTGTGAATGGAGGAAGTGGATCTTTAGAGACATGTTACAACCCATCTTTTCATATGATGATAGCATGTTTTCCACGAGTTCGGTGTAATTTTCGGCTCTTTTAGATCCCAAAAAATTTGTTGTCATTAGACGAAAGTAGTCCCATGCGACTTTCTCATCTCCAGATATAATTTTGTCGAATTCTTTATCTATAAAAAGGTTTCTTATCTGTGGCCCCTTCAAAAATACCCTCCTTAATTTTGGCTTCACTCAATCTTGGAAATTTTTGCCGTAAATTTTGAAAAGTTGGCCCATTCTTGCCCAAGCCCTTAACAACATTTTTCATGAGTCCCAATTTTATGTGAAGTGGAGGTAGTAACATTTTTTTGTAATCAACTAGTGGTGGTTCTTTTACATTTTTCTGCCCTGGGTCCAATGATTGCCGAAGGGGCCAGTCCTTTTTTTTTTGTAGTGAAGGCTTCTAGCACGGCTATCCCATTCGCATAGGAAACAGCAAAACTTTGTATATCCTAGGTGTAGGCCAAGCAACAGGGCAACTATTTTTAAATCACCACAAAGAAACCATTGATGATTTTCATATTTTATGATCCTTAACAGATACTTCATATTTTCATAAGACTCTTTCATATGAACATTACCATATGAGCATTATCTATTGGTTATGAAGGTAATTTATTACCATTGTGTAACAAAACAGCTTTCAAACTTAATGTCGAGCTGTCTATGAACAACCTCTATTCATCTGGTTTATATTCTATGCCTAAAGCTCTCATCAATCCAGTTACACCACAACAGTAGACCAATGAATTGTCCATGTCAAAAAATGATGTTAATTCTTTATTCCGTGTTTTAAATGAAGATGTAACAACACCTTGTTCTAAAAGATTCCATTGTTACCGTCGCGATCCAAGTAGCTCAGCTTTAGATTTTGATAAATCTAGATCTCTAACGAGATCATTTAATTCCACTTGCGATATTAAATGTTGTTGCCTTGGAGATACAATTGGCACGAAATCTGAATCCTGAGATGTCGATAAAGTATCGTTGTCTTCAAGATCATCAGATGAACTGTTGGTTGAAGGTACTGGAATTGGATATTCCTCACTATGTGGTATTGGAAGTGTAGCGGATGGTATGTTGGGATAGTTGATAACGGATTTCTTCTTTTTAGTTATTCCTGAACCCTGTCCAAGTGGTGGCACCATAAAAAAATAACAATCAGTTAAGGGATTCGTTTGATCACGCCACTTCATTGGAACAGCAAAAGGTATATACTTATTTTTTGCATTAAGCTAATTTCTCAAGCCAGTAGCACATGAAATACAACATACATGAGGGGCCCAACACTTGTCCTGATCTCCAACATTAAAACCAAAATAAAGACAGTACGGTTTTTTAATTAACGGAGTAATAGAAGTAGGAGAGGCGCAAATCCAAAATTTGGAGCAGGAATTTTGCAGCCCGAATTTCACATTTGAAAGGAAAGCGACAGATAAAGTGGTGGACAGGCGAAGTAAGTTATTCATTGAAATGTGTGGCGCTTTTGGACTTGTGCTGCTAAATGGACGAAGCCACAGCGACGTGCAGGGTAATTATACCTTCATCAGAGGTTCCAGCTGTTCAACAATAGACTTCTGTTTAATAAAGGGTCAATGGTTTAAGTATGCAACAGACCTTAAGATAGAGCTGCTAACGCACTCGGACCATATGCCCCTAGTACTGCAGCTAAATACTGGGTCAGGTGATACCGTAGCAAACACGTTGTGCTTGCCTCCAAAACTGAAGTGGAGAAGCGTCGGCAGTGAGAGATATCGGAACAACCTTAACATTGAAGTATCCAAAGTCGCGACGGATTACCTAGTGCCAGGAAATGTGGCAGATGTGTGTGCATTAAGGAAGCTTCGGGTTTTCTACAAAGACAGTCCCCGATAAGCAAGCGAGAAGCCTGGTTTGATTTAGATTGTATGAAAGCAAGAAGGAAGTCTTTTGCGTATCTCAAGCTGGCCAGAAGTTTAAACTCTGATATTATAAAAAAGCTATACCAAGATAGTAATAAAGCTTACAAAGAGTTATGCAAACAAAAGCGCATTCATCACATCCATGACCTTACAAATGAGCTCGCGATAACAAATGATCCCAAAACGTACTGGAGAGTAATAAGGAGGCTGAATGGTGTAAAATGCATCAGAGGTTTGAAGTTAGATGCTAATGCTTTAGCAGCACATTTCCAAAATCTGCTGAATTCAAATAACCTTGTAACTGTGCACCAGTATGCCTTGCCCTGGATATCAGTAGAATCAATGGATCAAGAAATCTCATTTGCGGAAGTACAAAAGGCAATCATTGGAAGCAAAAACAACAAAGCTCCAGGGGAGGACAGGATCACCTTCGAGTTTTTTTAAAAATGCGTCAACGAGCTTTATGCATCTGGTTACGGAAGGTTTCAACATGATTTATAACGCAGGTACGGTTCCGGAAAGCTTCAAGAAGAATATAATATTCCCCCTATTTAAAAAGGGAGATGCTAACAACCCAGGTAACTACAGGGGTATTTCCTTCCTGAATACTCTTCTGAAACTGTTTGCGAGTATTTTGCTGCAACGGTTGTCCACATGGGTAGAATCAAGAGGACTTTTGAGTGAGTTTCAGGCTGGCTTTAGAGCGAACTACTCAACGTTCGACAACATATTTGTATTAACCAACTTAGCAAAATTGTATCTCAGCAAGGGGAAAAAACTGTATGCATTTTTTGTGGATTTTCGTGCTGCCTTTGATACGGTACGGAGGCAATCGCTTTTTTATAAGCTAAGTTTACTGGGTATATCATCGAAAATGTTAAGGATAATACAAAGCCTATACAACGATAATCAGACGGCAGTATGGGACGGTGTCACGCTATCAGAATGGTTTTCCACAAATACAGGTGTCAAACAAGGTTGCATGTTAAGTCCGCTATTGTTTAGTTTATACCTAGATGATCTAGCATCCTACTTGCCAGGTGGAATTGAGCTTGAGGACTGTATCATTAAAGTTCTCTTCTATGCTGACGATATCGTCATTCTAGCAGAATCGCCAAATATGCTGCAGCTTATGAGCAACAAGCTGGAGGAGTACTGCAAGCTATGGAACCTCAGTGTAAACACCGATAAATCGAAAGTCTTGATATTTCGAAATAATTCAGGAAGATACGCCAGAGAGGAGAAATGGTCGTTTGCTCATGAGCAACTAGAAGTAGTTAAGCAATATCGCTACCTAGGGGTAACACTTACACCAAGACTGTCATATGCAAGTCACCAAAAAGAGAAGCTGAAAGAGTCAGAAAAGAGTCATAAGCAGCACCTGGAAAAGGGTTTTCGGAAGAAACGATGTATCAACGAAAGCAAAGTATAAACTTTTTGAAGCCACAGTTAAATCTATTATGTGTTACGCAAGCCAAGTATGGGGTTATGAGGACTATGATGAAGTCGAGGCGCTACAAAGATATTTTTTAAAGCACATCTTCAAACTTCCGCTAAATACCCCAAATTATATGCTATATGTTGAGACAGGACTGCCTATGTTGAGCCTATATGCCTTGGGATTGCACTTCAAATATATGCTAAAAGTAGTAGACATGCCAGACTATCGATTGCCAAAAATAATGCTTCGCTATCTTCTCAACAGAAAAGCTCTACTGTTCCGTAAGTGGGAAGAACTTAGTGAATATTGCAGTGTGGATATGTCATTAAGATGGGAAGACAAAAGTAGCTGGAGTGCAGCTATGAATATTATATTAAGGACCCTTGATGAAAGGAAACATGCAGCTTTCATGGAAAGGGCTTCTCAATCAGGGAGTCGCAGTATATATAGAGTTCTAAATCATAGCCTGAAGGAGAGAAACTATTTCAACGATAAAAATACGGTACAGCAGATGAGCATAGCCTTTAAAGCGAGAGGAGAGTTGTTACCACTGAATTTCAGACCTCACCGGAACGATTTGCCAATCTTTTGCTCACTGTGCAATTTAAAGGAGAGAGAAGATGTATACCACTTTCTGGGAAGATGCCCTATTCTGCAGGAACTGAGGAGGCTCTATTGGAATCAGTCCGTGCTATCGAGGGAGGAGGTAATTCAAATCTTGAATGGTAGTAACTGGAAAGTACTTTTCTACTACGTCTCGGCTGCATTGGAGTACAGAAATCAATATTTAGAAATATAGTTCTACACATTTAACTTTATTTTTATGTTATTATTATTATTATTATTTTTTTTTTTTTTTTCTTTTAACCGATTCATTACTCGAATTATAACTGTCATTCTGGCTGACGGCTTTTGCCATTGCTTTAAAAGAATTTGTAAACCGATGTACATTAACATAATTCAGTGAAAATAAATTCTATTCTATCTATCTAGAACATTTCTGAGAGTCAAAGTAACTTTACCACACACATAGCAGAAGAAATTTGATTTATTTACACAAACACGAAACATTTTCACAAAAATTGTTAACCGATTCAATGCCGCAATGTTAACTGACTCATACGTATGATAAATACAAATATTTGAGGGTAACAGTAAAACTTAAACAGGCGAAAACTGAAGAATTTCAAGAAACTTATAAAAAATATTAAATTTCTACTTCCATATATATCTTCTAAACCGCAACCAATCGAGAAATTTTATTGTCATTTTTGAATTTAGCGCATTCAAATTAGTTAGTATTGGTTGGAATTCTTCTTCTTCCTTTTATTAGCGAGGTTATGATCCGAAAACAAGGGATCACAACCCTCCCACTTCACCGCATTTCTACTGATCCGCCTGTGGGGTTCGCCTATTTGACCTCAGAAAATATCGGCAGGCCTGTCGATTTTGGATCACTCGGTTACTGAGGCCAATGAAATGCCGATGTCGTCGCATTTGTCTGATCTAGGCGTTTATAGGCCTGCCTTTCCTACATCGCGATGTCTTTGGAACGTGCATTGATATTGCCTTTTTAACAGGGTTCAAATGATCTCTTTTTTGAACGTGGCAATACCAACTGAGCCGGTCACGCTCTATTTTTTGTACGATGGTTTCCTTGATGTGAAAGCTTCCACGGATCTTCGAACTTCTTATTCGATCAAGCTTTGTCACTCCTGCTGTCATGCGAAGCATCTTCATCTCAGCTGCCGTTAATTTACTCTCATACTTTTTGTACATCGTCCAACATTGTGAACCGTATGTGAGCGCTGGACGTACAACTGCGGTGTAGAGCCTTCCTTTCAACTTAGGGGGCATTTTTCTGTCACAAAAGATAGCGGAATTTTCTCGCCACTTCATCCACCCTACGCTTACACGATGATTGATGTCGTCATCACAAGTTGCTTTGCTATTGATCATAGATCCCAGATATTTGAACTTTTCGCACTTAGTATTGGTTGGAATTATATCCAATAAACTGCATAGCTGGATTAAGGGCAAATAACTATTCCTTGCTTTATGCCAAAGGAACAGGTAAACCAAGATCCTGCATTTTAGCGAAAAATAACTTAAGTGCCCTCTTCTTACCAAATTTCAGCGACTCGGACTTCGCATGTGTGGAGTTAGACCGCGATGGGAAAGACAGGCTATAAATATCGTCAGCGTATATGCCCTATGATGGTACAGGCAGTTGTCCAGTGAATTGTATGTGTTTTTTTTTTTTGGTCCGGAAAGATGAGTATAACGAACAGTTTGCATATACGAGATGTGTTCAAAAAGTATCGCAGTTTCATTTATAAAAAAAATTCAGATACAACGATCTTATACTAATCTATATGAAAGTCATGACACACACTTGTCCCAACGGTTCTGCCGCTGTCGGAAGCAGCGCTGGAATGTCTCTTTTGAGATGGCGCGCAGTTGGGTTGGTTGGGTAAGGTTGGGTGGCTGTCCCCGCTCAGCAGGAACACACTTTCACCGAAAGAAGGTTCATTGTGATATCATTATGGAGAAAAACTGGACTACCAGCACCGGGGACCTACATGGAGAATTCCCAAGAGAATGCGACAGGAGGCAGGGCCACTTATTTTGGTCTGAACCCATACTGAAAAAGTATGATTCGCCGTTAGGTATTAAACCAGTTTGATCCGGAGACGAAGCTTTTATTTTGTTTAAGTCGAGTCTAGCCAGATTGTTAAGATCTTCGAAGAAGTATTCCCCTAGGGTTTTTCTTCTCAAGACCGATAGGGGAGGACAGGTACACAGAAGGTGTGTCATGGTTTCCTCCTCTTCCTCGTCTCTGCAGCTTCTACAGAAATCGTTGAAGGGAGCACCAAGTCTTCTGGCATGTCTGCCTACCAGATAATGCCCCAATTATCTTTCTTAAATTTGTCCTATTAATGACAATAAGTTTACTGGTTTTCCTTCAATTCAGCTCTGGCCAGATATGTTTAGAAGAGAGACATGTACTGATATTATTGTTCCACCTACTGTTTGCCAATCCAATGGCTGCGGTATCTAATAAGAATTTTATCGATTTAATATGTCCTGATGGTTCCCCCCTATTGTCAGGGGGGCTCCGGTCTGCACCCTCCTTAGCTAGCTCCTCTGCCTTACAATTGCCTGAAATATCCCTGTGGCCTGAAACCCAGCACAGGGATATGTCGCACCTGACAGCGATCTCGTTAAGAGATCCGCGCCATTGTTTCACCAACTTGGATCAAATTATTGGCGATTCCAAGGTTTTTATCGCAGCTTGACTGTCTATGTAGAAAACAACAGCACTGCACTCTATCGAGTTTATTGAAAGCCAGGTCGCAGCTTTGTGGACTGCTGCGACTTCTGCTTGAAATACGAGGGCAAGGTGAAAAGTTCTCGGCCTGACGCAGAGATAGCGTTCCAATCAGAAAAAAAATACGTTTCCTGCCTGTGTGCACTTCTCATTAGTTCGTATGACAAGTTTCAACTTGTTCTCTCTAGTAGTTTGTTTACACGAATTTTTGCATTAGACGTCTTGCGTGTTTTTTGTTAAAATGGATGCACTTGAATATCGTGCGGTCATAAAATTCTTCGTTTTGGATGGTGGTTAACCCACTAAGGAAATTCATCCCATGTTGAAAAAAGTTAAGGGGGCTCTGCTCCTTCCATGTCATCCATTAAAAAGTGGGCAGCTGAATTTAAACGTGGTCGCACGTCCCTCGATGATGACCCACGTGAAGGACGGCCAAAAACCGCTACCACGCCCGAAACTATCGAAAAAGTGCATGATATCATGTTGGACTTGGGCGATAGGCGAGTGAAGATGAGTGAGATAGCTGAGGCTGTGTGTATATCGGAAGAGAGGGTGCGAAACATCTTGCACAAAAACTTCGGGATGCAAAAGCTCTGCGTAAGATGGGTGCCACATTTGCGGCGATTTTGTGCGGCGATTTGTCACCACGGATGAGACATGGGTCCACCACTACACGCCAGAAACGAAACAGCAGTCGAAGCAGTGAGTGGAAGCCGGTGGTTCAGCGCCAAAGAAAGCGAAGTCGATCGTATCTGCCGGAAAGATCATGGCCAGTATGTTTTGGGATGCGAAAGGGATCCTGTTAATTGATTACCTTGAGAAAGGCAGAACGATTACAGGGGAATATTACTCCAACCTCCTTGACCAGCTAGATGCCAAAATTCGCGAGAAGAGGCCTGGCTTGAAGAAGAAAAAAATCATCTTTCACCAGGACAATGCACCTGTACACAAGTGTGCGCTGGCGATGGGAAAACTGTGGAATATGGGGTACGATTTGCTCGGCCATCCCCCCCTTTCAAGTAATTTGGCACCGTCAGACTTCCACCTGTTCCCAAACTTTCAGAAATTTGTATCTGGGAAGCGCTTCGCATCCAATGCAGAAGTTGAGAGGGCCGTAGATGAATATTTTCACAGCCTTCCAGACTCTCATCCCTATCTCGAACAACTAAGGAGACTTTGTATAAGACCCTGATCATCCCAGTCCTTCTTTACGGCGCTGAAACATGGACTTTATTAAATGAGGATGAAGATGTCCTTGGTCGCTTCGAGAGAAAAATTCTTCGTAAGATTTTCGGTCCCGTTTGCGTTGACGGGTTTTGGAGGAGAAGATTCAATCACGAACTATGGTATACGAGTTGTACAGCGACATCGATCTAGTCAAAAAACTGCGTATTGGACGTCTGAGATGGCTGGGACATGTAAAGCGAATGGATACTAATGCTCCGGCCCGCAGAGTCTTCGAATCTGGCCCCTAGGGACGACGCAGTAGAGGAAACATTGCCGTAGGTGGCGCGCACAAGTTCAAGGGGACCTCGACCAACTTGGAGTGCGCAACTGGAGGCAATTAGCTAAAGACCGAGCTAAATGGAGAGGCTTGTTGGTTGAGGCCCAGGTTCACCCCGAACTGTAGCGCCACCTAAGTAAGTAAGTAAGGCTCTCAATTCCGAGAAGGAATACTGATGTTGGAGAAACGGTGGACTAAGTATGTTGAAGTCAAGAGAGATTATCTAGAAAAATAAAATCATTTTTTAACTGAAAATCGCAGTCTTTCATTGTCCGGCCGATAACTTTTCACCTTGCCCTCGTACACTATAGTGGTCTAGCATTCGTGTGGTGATACCATAAACTCCCGCACCTGTTCCAGACGCTGTCTTAGAACCATCTATATAAATCTCTATCGCAGATTCGTTTAGAGTTTTTCCCGATTCCCAAGCACTTCTGCTAGGAATCCTGGTATTATACTTGACGTTAAAGTCCAAATAAGGGACAATGCAGTCCGAATTACTAGAAATAGTGTTATGCCCGTTTAGGATGCTTGCATGGATTCCACTTCCCTTGATATCTTGTTCGTCACTTACAGCCCCGCAGTCATCGGGGAAAAAATTTAAGTGTGAATGGGTGAAGTGGATCTTTAGATACAACCCATCTTTTCATATGATGATAGCATGTTTTCCACGAGTTCGGTGTAATTTTCGGCTCTTTTAGATCCCAAAAAAGTCAGATTTGCCAGACATTCTGTCGACATTCCCACGCGGTATATATTTATTTGTTGTGGATATAACAAAACCCAACGTCGAGTTCTTTACAAAAATTTTCCAAGTATGCCTTGCTGAAATTCCATCTTGCTCTCTATACTCGGAGCGAACTAATGGGATTTCGACACCGCTCTCAAAAATGACTGGGTGATGTTGAGGAAGTTGTCTTGGACTCGTCTATGAACTTGCACACAACGTTCTCTGCCATTAGCTGTCGCAAGGCATAGGCCCGGGTTCGTGTCTATTTGCCATCGTCTAGAGTGGTAAGGTCATTTATCTTTGGCGTCAAATACCAGCGTCGATGGCTTGCTTCAGCTTAGTCATTTACATGATGTAAAGTGGCTGTTAAAATCTCCAGCATACATGGATTGCCGGAAATTGATTTATAGGAAAAAGAGATATTGTTGGACAAGAGGTATTAGGTGACTAAAAGATGTTCACCCTGATTGTCGTTGGCGTTTGTCGCTTTTCGACGATTGTCGTTTTATTCATAGCTACGCCCTGCTGACCGTTTAACATTACTTATATATTTGTCGTGTAGAATACTATTACAACTGTGAAAATACTATTACAGCAGTGAAAAACTTATGAAAATGGATTCTTGCTACATCAGAAGAATAAAACGAATATCGTCGAAAAGCGACAAACGCCAACGACAACCAGGGTGGTTGGCAATCCGTTTACGTCGGCTTACGTTGGCCTTAAATGTTTGAAAGTTGTAATGATTAGAAAATACAGGGCAGTATTTTTACTTACTTATATCCTTTAACCCCTCGGGCGCATAGGGCGTCAACCACGCCTGCGCGCCATCGTGTTCGTAGTTCTGCAACGCGTTTGAGCTGCCCCGAACTCATTCCTAAAGAGCCCGATTCCTCTTCAACTGTTCTGCGCCACGTTTGCCTAGGGCGTCCCGCTATTCTGCCTGCCTCTGTGAGCGGGTTCCACTGCATGGCGTATTTCGCAATGGAGTTGTCTTCGCGCCGTAGGGTGTGCCCAACCCATTGCCACTTTCTTCTTCCTATAGTAATGCTCAAAGGTTCTTGGCCCGTTCTCAGATAAAGTTGTTCGTTGGAGATGCGGTTCGGCCAAAAAATCCTCAAGATGATTCTTAAGCATTTGTTTACGAAGACTTGCGTGTGTTAATGGTGTCCACCTTCCAGGTACTGCACCCATAAAGCAGCACTGATTCTACGTTGGAGCGGAACAGTCGTAGCTTGGTTCTTAAGCTGATAACGTTGCTTCTCCAGATTTTGGACAGCATTCCGAACGCAGCTTTAGCCTTCCCGATTCTGCTGCACACATCCACTTCGGTGCCACCGCACTTAGCCGAGACGACACTTCCTAAATATTGAAAGTTATCAACTTTCTCGACTTGCTTTCCGGCAATGTTAAGTTGAGCGCGGGTATTAGAAGTGCTCAGGGCTTTGTTTTGGCTGTGTTTATTTCGTGTATATTTGTTTCCCCCAGCTTCTAGATTTTGGGCCATCAAATGAAGATCCATTATCCGATGTGAAAGTAGACAAACATCTCCAGCGTAATTTAGGTGTTTAAGGTAAGATGTCATAGTCCAACGAATTCCGTAATTAGCTTCCGTCAATGCTGCACGGAGAACATCGCTGATAACCACCAAGAACAATAGTGGGGATAGTATGCACCCTTGACGTACTCCACTTTGGACTTCAAAATCGCCCGAGACCTTACCATTGTGCACGGCGTGACACTTAATGCCCTCGTATGTAGCCTTGATAATAGCTATAAGTTTTTCTGGAATGCCTCTCCTGCGCAAGGCAGGATTCGATTCTAGCTGCTCAATGCATTGTTCGATTATGATCCGTAAGGTGTTTATGTGGTCGATGCAGGAGGATCCAGCGCGAAAGCCTGCCTGTTCGACATCGAGAGTTGAATCTAAATGTTCTTTAATTCGTTCTAGAATTATTCTAGCTATTATTTTGGCTACGGCTGGAAGAACACATATACCTCTCCAGTTACCGCACTCCATCAAGTTACCCTTCTTTGGAAGCTTCATGATCATCCCTCTTCTCCACTCCAGTGGAAATTATTCAGTATCCCAAGCTCTCCGTATTAGCGGATGCAGGAAATCTGCCGATGTATTTGGCGCCGCTTGAAATAGCTCGGCAGGGATGCCATCAATACCCACCGCTTTGTTCTTCTTGAGGGACTTGTCTGCTGTTATTATTTCAGTTTTACTGGGAGGTACCGTGCGAATTCGGGAATTTGTTGCTTCGAACTGCTCATTCGAATTCAAGATCATACCGCTATCGTCTAAGTGATTTAGCGCTGTAGCAAAATGTTCTCTCCATCTAGTGAGCTGATCCTCATTCGAAATCAGAAGGTTACCGTCTAGACTCTTCACTGGATGTTGTTTGGAGTTTCGACCACCAATGATCTCCTTAGTGATGTTGTAAACAGTCCTTCTGTCGCACCTACTGGCTGCTTCTTCAGCCCTTGAGGCCAATGAGTTGACATATTGACGTTTGTCACGTCTCACACTACGCTGCACTTCTTTCTTCTTCGCACGGTATTGGCATTCAAGCTCAGTTATCTCTACTGCTGAGGCCGCTGCAATCCGAGCCTTGATTGCTATACGCTCATCGATCCGTCTCCAGGTGTCTGTAGAAAGCCATGTGCGATGGTGTTTCTGCTTTTTACCGACATACATACGTGCGTGCCCCAGTCGCAAAAGCATTTTTCACAGCACTCCAGTGGTCATCCATGTTCTCTTGCATTATGCTGCTGATTGCTTCTGCTTCTAAGGCAAAATGGTCCCAACTGTTGGCGCACTTGGGGAACCTTGAGCCTGTTAAGTAGGTTTGAGCGGTTGCTGTTGACGGATGCAGTACGAAGGCGTAAATGAGCTACCTTAAGATGGTGATCTCGTTCTTGTCCGACGTCAGCTCCACGTCTGTTTCGGATGTCCAGGAGACAATTTCTAAAGCGGCAACTGATCGCAATGTGGTCGATCTGGTTGGATGTTCGTTGCCTATCAGTAGGGACCCAACTGATCTTATGGCAGATGTTATGCTTAAATGGCGTACCTCCGATGACTAAGCGGTTGGTATTGCAGAAGTTCACAAACCGCTCACCATTGTCATTACGGTCTCCCACGCCGTGAACTCCCATCACGTGCTTAAGCATGGTGTTGTCGCTACCCACCTTGACATTGAGATCTCCCATCACCATTCGATCGCCAAAGGTTGTCAACCAATTATCAGTCCTTATCCGAGGCGATAGTTTCCGTTTCGGAGCAATAGTTTGTTTTACGGTTGCGGCTTGCTGGGCCACAGACCAACTGACACTTATCCTGTTTTTTGGCGCAGGAAGCTCGCCATTCGTCCTCTCCCGTTAGCAATTTCCGAAGAAATTCCCAGATGGCACCACGAGGAGGTGGGAGTAGGGCTTACTAACAGAGCTGCTAGGTTTTCGGCTGCAGTGGCTCCTTCTCGTTACTTAGCGGACCAGTACCTATCGGAAGATGCTGCCCCTACGAGGCCTTTGTTAGTCGTTTGCCATCCAAAGTCATGTTGTTAATTTCATATATATGTAGTACTATTAAAGACCAAGTCTTATTGTACAAATCAAATAATTGTGAATAATAATAAATTGAAAGTCGGCAGCATTTTTGGTGACGTCGAATATGTGATCGTTTTATCGAAGATGGTTATTCATTAACATACCGATAATGGTATTTCGGATTCAGCGATGTAAGTACTATTCATTGATAATGTTTGAGGACTATGCTGTAGGCGTCATTTTATCCGGCCCGTCGCTGTGAAGCTATCGTAGTTAGGACAGTGTACTTCTTAAAGCAGCAGGTTGTTGTCTTACAAGTTTCAGTAGGTCGTCGCATTTTGCTTTACTGATACCTTCAGCATTAAATTGGCAGATACTGTAAGAAGTCTTCAATTGTAGAAGGCACTAGTTAAGGCTTCCAGATAAACGTCTACAAATTTGGCTCTTTTGGAATAAAACATACAAAGTACCCATTGCATCATTGACGCAGCAAATTTCTACGTTAAAATTTGCGTTTCGACATCAAAAGATATTCTTCCCTGAGGCTTCTTATATCCGATGATGCTACAAAAGCCAACAGTTTTGAATAACACACACTTCGTAAAATTGCTCATTTAGCTTTACTCCCAAGCTCGCTGTTGCGGATGTCTTTCAATCTCATGCATCCTCAGTAACTACTTTCAATTTCCTTTTTCCTCTCACATCGTTAGCGCGTTTCTTTTCCATCCCCCCAAACACACATACAAACAACTCGCAATAATTAACAATTTACTTTCACCGACCCCTTCTCAATTTGACTGTGAATAATTTACAGAGTTCCGTTTTGAATATTTTATGTCTGACAAGAAAATACAGGAGCAACACCAACCACGAGATAGGACGAGCAGCACCATCACAAGCATCATGTGAAATAATTAACCTTACCAAAGCGCAAATGAAATGAGACTACACACACAAACACACACATAACCTGAAGATCTTAAATATTTAGTTACAATCTCAAGTACACTCTCATATCCTTTCTGAAGAAGGTGCCTACACACCATCAAGGAAACGACGACGATAAACTTATCTCTTAAAGGATCTAAATAATCTTTAATAAAACACTAGACACTCGCCCATTCAGCCCAGAGCTGACGAAATGGTTTGGGTGGTAGCCCCTCTATCATTTTACCTTTATGTGTGTGCGGTGGTTGTCCCATTATTTATTACTCTGTCTGTCTTACACTTAAAGCGCCTCGGGCTGAAGATGTGGGTAGTGGCAGACCGTACGTGTTCATAACCAACCGTCTCCTAACTCCCTCTTTTCAATATTCCCGCCGCAGTTACATATAACTTTCAAATGGCACATGAGCGCCTAACATGGAGAAAAAAGGATGCAGTGTGCTCCACAGGCTGCTAGTTCTGCAGAATAAAAACAGGGCCAGCAGCAAACGAAATAGACTGACAACTTTGTTGCAACTTCACTGCAATTGCATTCCTGTGGTTTCTTTAAGTGTTTAATCCCAAGTCACTGTAGGACTCCTCAAGGACGAGAAAAACCCGGGGCTTCAAAGAGAATATTCACAGCCAATTTTGGTCCAGCAGGCCTAACCCAATCGATCAGACCGGCCACCGCTGTGTGTGTGTGCAGTGACCGCAAACTACTCAAACATTCTGTGTACGCTCGGTTGGTTGGTCAGTTACCACAGCCTGGTCTCGGCCGCAGTACTCATGTCTGTTTATGGTCAATGTGGGATGTCATATCCACATTTTCGAGTCCAGGTGCATATGGGGGTTTCAGTAAATGTGCCATAGAGAGGACGTTTTGTCTTTTTTTATGATATATTCACAAACACACGTACATGAGTAGATGACAAGGCTTAGATGAGTCACATACGGACCGGATGGTGTATCCTTGAAATCGATTCGAGAATCACCTAATTTCCGTTGAATTATTATATTGTTTTCCCATCAGAGTAAGTGATGGTGGTGGTGGGAATGACAGGAGAGGCCGCCGGCCGTGCTGACACAGTCATTTAATACTCAAGTGAAAGCCCCTATCAGAAAACCATCAATCATAGCTTAATTGGGTTTTTATTTAGCAAGTTTTGTTAATTAAGGAGAGCATCTACTTAACTTGCCGCATCACTCAAAGGATAAATGGATTGTAAGGGTGTAAATAAGTAAGGAGATTATCTTTGCTTTCACTTTATTTGCTCTCTGTGGGGTGAAGGACGAGTGATGGTAGGGTGGCAGCTTTTAGTAAGAATGACTTGCGAAATTGAGGTCACAATATTCTGCTGAAGGTTTGTACATATGTGAAATGGTTATCTATCTTCATGTTGCGCAGCATTTTATTACATTAATTTTGTTAAACGATTGTGTCATTCTTTTTTTTTTTTTTTCTTGAGAACAAGTCGCAGGAAAAAGGCTATAGGCTGACAAAATGAATGATAGGAATGATCATTTTACGCCTTGGGATTTCGGGATTAAAGTTTGACTTAGGATTTGTATTACATAATGTACCTCATCATCTTTACTTTGTAAAGAGTTATTGTCCCTAAATGAAGTGGGGATATCTCTTATCAAGGATATTATACGACGAAGAATAATTTTTTGCGAACAAAAATTGCTTTTAGTGGATCGGTATCTGATTATTTGGAGAGCTTTGAACATAGAGGAGCTATTTTCAGATATCTACTCGTAGTCAAGGCTGTAACCAGAGGTGGTATTGTTATGTTTCGAAATTGCTATTTGGGTTGTCATCAATTATGTTGGTAATCGACTTTAGGAATAAAGGAATCAGGTGGGGCTTGTAAGGTTTTAACGAAACATTGAGCAGTTCTCTTATCCGCCTCTTCGAGTTGCTTTGCCCATTTAATGCAAAGATTTTGCGAAGTAATGTGTGTTAGGTATGTCGCATTATCGGGTTTTTCATCTATAAAAAGTGTGGGACTCGCAAAGATAGATTCCAATTTTTTATGAAAAGTCCTACCCGACTGCTGATTCATTTAGAGTCAGAAGGTATTTGAAAATATGGACGAAAGCATACTCGACGACTGGAGTATCAGCCGTACTCGTTTATGCCCCATCTTCAAAAAAGGGGATCCCATGTCTTGCTAGAATTTCCGATGAATATCCCTGCTAAATGTTGCATACAAGGTCCTATCTAACGTACAGTATGAACGTCTTAAGACCTTCCGCAACGCAATAATCGACACGTACCAGTGTGGCTTTCAGCCCAGCAGATCGATGATAGACTACATTTTCACACTGAGGCAAATCCTGACAAAAACCAATGACTTTCATGTTGAAACTCACCATCTGTTTATCGACTTTAAGGCCGCATTATGATAGCATTCATCATCTTGGGCTCTAGAATGTGATGGCTGAATTCGAGATCCCGTCAAAACTGATTCAGCTGTGCTGCACAATGCTACAAAATACGCGATGCTCTGTGCAATTGGGAAATAACTCATCCGAATATTCCGAATTGGACCGGATTTCGATGAGGATATGCACTGTCACATGATTTCTTCAATCTCGTTCTGGAGCAGGTAGTGTCCAGAGCGGGTGTTAAGACGGAAAGTACTATCTTACACAAATCATTCGCTTACCTGCTTTTGATCAGATGTAAGTACGAGAACAAACCTGGCTAAACAGCAATTATATTCTCAGTATCTCGCACGCACTCTGTCAGGAATTCGAGACAGTCGTTCTTTCTGGAAATTAGTACGAGCTCTCAACGGCGCTTTCAGCGCAAAAGGTATTCAAATTGAAGCTCCTGTATTGGCAGAACATTTTGCAAGTCTACTAAATCCGCCAGGCTGCTTAACACAAATACACTATGCATTGCCATATCAAGAAAACTCCACTCTAGACCGTGTAATAACAATACCGGAGGTCAACATGGTCATACACCGTTGCAGTTTGAACAAAGCCCCTGAAGTAGATCGTGTACGTTATGAGTTTTTTTTAACATATTGTACTACTGAAGAATTCTTAGAAAATGTCACCGAGGCGTATAATTATATATTTAATACGGGTGAAATGCCAGAAGGTTTTAGAAGAAATATAATTTTCCCTATCTTCCAGAAAGGAAACCCAGAAGATCCAAACAATTATAGAGGCATCTCGTTCCTGAACTCGGTAACAGAAATATTTACGGGAATAATTCTAGAACGCCTGACAGAATGGATACGCCTAAATAATTTGCTCAGCGAATTCCAAGCCGGCTTTAGGAAAGATTATTTTACAGTAGACAACGTATTTACGCTAACAAGCATCGCGTGATCTTATTTAGACAGTGGCAGTAAATTATAAGCATTCTTTGTAGATTTCAAGGCGACTTTCGACTCCATCGACAGAAATGCTCTATTTTATAAACTAAGTATCCTGTCCTATCACGACTCCCAGTAAAGATGAGATCATTACCGCGATCAAGGCACTCAAAACCAACAAGGCGGTAGGACTTGACGGTATTCCAGCAGAGCTCTTACGAGCAGCGCCAACAACATCGGCTGAGCTTCTGCTTCCACTTATAGATAGAGCTTGGGAAGCTGAGAGCTCTCCTAACGAGTGGAAAAAGGGAATGATCATCAAGCCTCCTAAGAAAGGAAATTTAATGGAGTGCGGAAACTGGAGGGGTATCTGCGTGCTGCCTGCTGTAGCTAAGATAATAGCTTAAATCATCCTGGAGCGAATCAAACAACATCTCGAAGACATACTCGATGTCGAACAAGCAGGTTTCCACTCTGGATCCTCCTGTGCCGACCACATTAACACCCTGCGGATTATCATCGACCAGTGTGTTGAATATCGATCGCCACTGCACCTGCTGTTCATCGATTTTGAGAAGGCGTTCGATAGTGTCAACAGGGAGTTTATTTGGCGTGCCTTACGCAGGAGAGGTATTCCCGATAAACTAATTGCTATTATCAAAGCTACATATGAAGGCTCCAAATGTCACGTTCTGCACAGGGGAAGGTTGTCTGAGGAATTTGAGATCCAAAGTGGGGTAAGACAAGGCTGTATCCTTTCACCAATATTATTCCTATTGGTGATTAGCGATGTGCTTCGTGGGCGCCGTGGCGTAAGTGGTTAGTGTGTCGGATCACTACGCATGAGGTTCCAAGTTCGAATCCCAGAAAATACCAAAAAGTTTTTTCACGGTCCCACCTCTCGCGAGCGTCTGACAAACATTCGAGAGTATTGTTGTCACGAAAAATCTTCTCAAAACGCCGTTCGGATTCGGCATTAAACTGTAGGTCCCTTCCATTCGTGTGAAAAATATAACGCACACAACATGAGTGGTTGCGAGAAGCTAGGCCCTGGCACTTTAAAGAGCTGTTGCGCCAAATATTTGTTTTATTTGATGTGCTTCATGCAGCTTTGTCGACGGGAAACGGAGGAATTCGATGGACTCTTACATCTCAACTGAAACATCTTGACTACGCAGACGATGTATGCTTACTCTCCCACAGAATTATGGACCTCCACCAAATGACAGCAGATGTGGAGAGGGAGGCAGGTGTCGTCGGGCTGAAAATGAATACGGCAAAAACTAAAATTATCAGCCTTGTAACAAACTCATCGGCTCAAATATGTATTGCTGGACAACCGGTAGAGAGAATAGAGGATTTCCAGTATCTTGGGAGTATTGTCTCGACCGATGGTGGAACCGAACTGGATATAGCCAACAGGATCGCCAAAGCAAAGTCCGCGTTCGGGATGTTGTCCAAAATATGGCGAAGCAATGCAATCAGTTTGAGCACAAAAATAAGACTGTTCCGCTCCAACGTTGAATCCGTGCTGCTATATGGTTGCAGCACGTGGAGAGTGACCACCACTATCACCAGAAAGCTGCAAACGTTCGTTAATAGGTGGCTGCGCAATATATTAAGGATTTTCTGGCCCAATCGTATCTCTAACGAACACCTTTACGAGAGAACGGGTCAGGAACTAATAGGCACAACTATCCAACGGCGGAAGTGGCAGTGGATTGGTCACACGTTCCGAAAGGGTGACAGCTCCATAGCGAACCATGCTATGCAATGGAACCCTCTAACTCAGGATGGCAGAAGACCTGGCGGTCCGAGGAAAACATGGCGCAGAACAGTCGAGAAGGAGGCACGGCAGTTGGGGAAAAGTTGGGGAGAACTCAGACACACTGCCAGAAACCGTACACGATGGCGCGTAGGCGTAGAAGAGGCCCTTGGACCCACAGGGGATACAGGACATAAGTAAGTAAGTCACAACTTTTTTGTCTGGAGGGATTGTGTTCAGTGGTATAAACATCAAGGTCCTGCTGTACGCTGATGACATTGTGTTACTCGCGGAAATTCCAACGATGATGCAAATCATGATCAACAAGTTGCAGCAGTACTGCAGATTGTGGAACTTAAAAGTTAATATCATCAAATCCAAAATAATGGTATTCAGAAACGAGAAGAAAAATGGTATTGGGAAAATGTAGAGCTTGAGAAGGTGAAGGAGTACAAGTACCTTGGGGTCATCATCACACCTCGTCTATCGTTTAGTAAACATCTGCAAGAAAAGCTGAAGGAAGCGAAAAAAGCAGTCAATTGTAACTGGAAAAGCATTCTAGGGAAAAAGAATATGGGCCCTAGTGTGAAATATAAACTATTTGAAGCGGTAATGAGATCAATTATGTGTTACGCGGCTCAGGTTTGGGGATTTTTGCAGTACGAGGATGTTGAGAAGCTGTTGAGATACTTCATCAAGAAAATATTTTGTCTACCAGTAAACACACCAACATACTCGTTGCATCTCGAAACTGGGTTACCTCCGCTATATGTGTTCACCTTAGGATGCACTTTAATTACATCTGCAAAGTCTGCGAATTACCGAACCATCGGCTTCCCAAAATCATTGTTAAGTACCTTCTCCGCCAAAAACATCAATTTTTTAACGAATGGGCGAGGCTAAGTGATGAGCATAATGTCCAAATACTGGAAGAGAACACTTCACACTGGAAAAGCGCTCTACAGGCTTTGTTGGTCAAGATCGACGGCTCCATACGTGATAAATATATAGAAAAAGCGCGACAAAGCGAAAACAGAAGCATCTACCGAATACTTCAATATGACCTTGGAGAAAAGAATTATTTTAGTGATCTCAATAGTCTAGATGCAATCTCTACTATATTTAAGGCTAGAAGGGAGCTCCTACATCTAAACTACATGCCACATAGAACAGTGCACAATGTGGAATGCTCGCTTTGCAACCTACGGGCGAAGGAGGATGTCCTCCATCTTATAGGGATCTGCCCGGTATTAATGGAGATAAGAAGACTTCATCTGGGAAAAAATATTCTGCCGATAAGTGAATTGCAATGCTAAATGGAGATCAAAACAATCAAGATAGCACTAATTGGCTACATAAAATCAGCTCTAAAATACAGGCAACAAATCTTACGGGAAGCTTTTTGAATAATATTACATGAAGTAGAAAACTAATTGGTATGTTATGTTCTATTTGTATTATTATATATATTATTGTAGATAAATTTTCTTTAAAACTCTCTTCCTGGCTGACGGCAATAGCCAATGCTTAAATTGTGAAACTTGTAAAACTAAGAAAATGTTGTAAAATAAATTCACATTTAAATCTAAAAAAAATCTATCTAATCTATCTTACACAAGTCCATCTAGTTGCTGGGGTACGCATATGATATTGACATTATCGGGAGATCGCAGTGTGCCCTCATAGAGTCCTTTATGGCAATTGAAGATCATGCGAGACGAGTTGTTTTTGGAGTAAATGGGAACAAAATCAAGTATATGTTATCGGCAAACAAAAATCGATCTGTCCGAAATGTAGGCGGCATGGCATTGTTGATAACCTTAACTACGAGGTGCTCAAGGAGTCTATCCGCCTTGGAGTAAATATTAATCCCACGAACGATAAATTCGAGGCAAACCCAATAGGCGGATCAGTAGAAATGCAGTGCAGTGGGAGGGCTATGATCCCTGGTTTTCGTCGCAGAAATAGGAAGCAGAAGAAGAAGAACGATACCTTCGTGGAGATTCGACTAAGAATAGCCCTAGGAAGCCGCTGCTACTTAGGTTTAGCAAACAACTTTAATCAAAACTGCTAACTCGACTGACTTAATTAGTGCTTTACAGAACGTAGAACTGACGATAGATACGAAAGCTGAGGTAATATAGAGCTCTTTTGAGAGCACAATACATCACAGATATTAGGTCCCATGCGCGAGGAGATTCAACCGCGGACCCTATGGGCTGTGCCAATATGTGAATGCAGTCCAAAAAGCTAAGATACGTCGACTACTTTGGCTCAGCCACATCGAGCGAATGGACAACAATGCTCCATCCAAGGGAATCTTCGAATCACAGCCCCCAGGTTTGAGACGACTAAGAGCACTAAACCTCCGATGTAAAGAACGGATACGAGAAAACTTGGTCTGCGTAACTGAAAGCAGCGTACCTGAGATCGCCGAGGGTGGAATGATGCTCTGTCTTACACAGAGACTCCACGTGGGTCGGGAACCCATTAAGTAAGTAAGTATTTAACAATATATAACATATGAGTTCTTTTCCTACTATATGCTTCTGCAAAAGATTAAAAATAGGTTCTAGTCTTGCGCTATCAACTCAGCCCATCAAGCCATTACGATCGTTAGCTGGCTGCTTTCAATTTCGTACGCTAAGATGGTTGAGGTCCCTTTTCACTTTTGAGCGCCGCTTGCGGCGAGGTCTTCCTCTACTAATAAATAAGCTGGTGAACTTGCAAAGAAGGTTTCAGAACTGCATGTTTGTCATTCTCCTCCAGGTCTACTATAAGAAAGTCTAACAGCCACTAGTAGAGCAATTATACTATGGACTTACTGGGACTCATGTGTAACTGGAAGAATCCTATGGCCAGTCTAACATTTTCTTTGGTTAGACTTGGTCGTAGAGATACACATGGGATTTACTGGGCTTTGCACTATCTGTGATGAACCACTGAAAGAGGATTACCAGACTACTTCTCTGACGCTTAAAAAAAAAACTGAAATAGTTTGACCAGTGTTGAAGGAAATTTGTTTTCTCCGAATTCCTTAAGTATACACCGTTTTTCAGATAATACCCTACGCCTACGGACCAATCCACACCCTGTACACTTCTACCACTTTTCTTACGGGACTGCCGTTAGGTATTACTTCGCGGGGCTTTTGCTATTTCATCTGCATTTGCATTTCGGCTCTTCTTTTTTTTTTTTGTCGGGATAGGAAACGCTCAACTGGACCACTCAGACGCAACTGGTCCATTATTCTACCAGAGAGCAAACCCTGATTTACCCATTTTATTGGAATTTCCTTGTCTTTCTAAAAAAGCCAAGCAAGTACTTCAGTGATGAAGAGCTACAGGGCATATCCATAAGACAGGAGTCGTAAGATAAGTGTCGCACAAGTTCACCAAAATTCCAGTGTGGAGTGTACCAAAAACCGACTCGCCTAAGACGATGGATGGCTTTGACAATGCAGCCCATGAGGCCCACAAGGGGAAGTAAGTTCAGCAAAGCGTCTAGAGCAGAGCCAGGCGTACTCAGGAAAGCTCCCGTGTAGCCGGGTTCCGGCTATTCTTAGTCTTTCGACTCTTCTCAGTTCGTTCTGCACGCGCCCTATAAAGGAACAGGTCTCCAGCCAGTTGTATCTGACTTCGTCATATGACTTATTAGAAGCTTTAGGCTTGGCACGTTCAATCTTCCCTCTGGGAAGCGCCTGCAGTTGACTGTGTGCTACACGACCACCTCTTCATCTTGAAATTCTAAGCAGAAGGGCGGGCTATCGTGTCCAAATCTGTGGAAATATTTTCCATACCCACTTGGCTTGTCACAGTGCTACTGATGTTGCCCTTTCTTCTCGTTTTACCCTCGTAGTAACGCTGGCTTCGTCTTGCCGGTTCGCGGTTCGCTGAAGGTAAATGCTTTGCATCTCGTTGGCGAGAATGTCGAGCATAGCCGGGATCATATCGCCTATAACATAATACCCCCTGTGGCGCTCAGTCCGTAAGCACAAGAAACAAAGAGTGCAACAGTATATAATTTCAATTAATGCGTATTCACATCTATTTGTATTCGTTGATGAACAACTTTAAGGAAGAGGCTTTGACAAGTGCTGAAAATGCCTGATTTAGTGTACAAGATGGACAAAAATTATGAATCCTACAACAGGAAACTGTCTTCAGTTAGAATAAGTTCATCCCCAGATCGGCTTTCATATTTTATTAGAATCACCTTCCTGTGAAATGGCCCGATAATGTGGGATGTTCCAATGGCAATTTAATAGATTGAATTATGCCAGCACTGTACTAGTTCTTTTGCTAGCTCTTCCATTGACGTGGTCTTTTGTCTTCTACTGCAGTACATAGTCAGCAATAAAATTAAAAAGTGTTACCGAATATACTGTCTTCTTCAAGGTGGCGCAAAAGTCCTCACTCTATTTCCTAAGGCAGTAACTTTGTTTGCAAAAGAAAGAATCAACTGTTTGTTGATTATATTTATTTAGGCTATTCAATTTTTTTCCATAAAGCCGCGAAAATAGTGTCAGTCAAGTAGCTACCGCCAGCGTTGATACACATTCGGGCTCGTTCGGTAGCAGTTTTCACGACTTTTCTCAAGACTTCTTCTTCCTTTTATCAGCGAGGTTATGATTCGAAAATAAGGGATCACAACCCTCCCACTTCACTGCATTTCTACTGATCCGCCTGCGGGGTTCGCCTAAGACTTCTGCCGAGAAATTTACCACTTCTTGTCGGATGTTCTTCTTTAGAGCCGCCAAAGCCTGTAGCTTTGTCGTATAGACCTATGATTTAAAAGAAAGGCCAAAATAAAGTAGCCCGAAACGGTCAAATTGGTTGATCTAGCGGGCCAGTGAAAATCGCCAAAAAAAAACAAGAGATACTGCGTCCCAAAAACGTTTGTGCTGTGTGTGCGGTTGGACCGTCCTTGTGGAACTATAATACATGTTTCCCAAACCTAATTAGTCAATTTGCGACAGCAAAAATTCGTTGATAATGGTTCTGTAGCGGTCACCAGTCACAGTAATAGTGCTTCCCAAGCCTTCCTCCAAGCAGTGGCTTTGAGTGGTTTTGAGAGCATGTAATGGCTCTTCGTGGATTACACGCGGATTTTCATTGTTCCAGATGCGAACGGCTACACTCCGTTTGCCCAGTGCCACATGATAAGGGAATCGGCGAAGAAAATTCACATCAGCCAAAACCACCGACCGATAGTTTGTCCAAAACATTGACACAATTATTCCGAGTTCTTGAAGAGTATCATCGATACTGGACATGCTGTTTCAGTCGTCTCAATCAAGCCTTTAGTTTTCTTCAACCAGTCTTCGATGTCTCACACTGCAATTCGAAGATTTCGTGGAATTTACTTGATGTGACAAAGTAATTGAGGTCGATATGTCTTGGGTATTTGGAATATTAAACACATGCACATCGTGACGCATCTGATAGAGTTCGCGATTGAACCCTCAGACACAGGAATAGCTATCTGTAGATAGTTACGCAATATTTTTTCGAAGAAACCTCTGAGGCATCTATGCTGAAGAAAATTCTCTCTTGAAATCCAATAACACCCAGTTACCTTAAGAAAACCGATGAGTCTCGGACTACTTCAAGCGAAGTTTCGCTAAACTTACTGCTTGACTCTCATTTCCCAGGCAGTTCCCAAGCTGTTAGCCTCATGGTTTTCAGTAATCCATCTGCACAAAAAACAAACTCCTCAAAACTGATTACACAGAGCAAGCTTCAGTGGGCACTGCACAGCTTCAAACCATATAAATCCGCGGGACCAGACGGCATTATACCCGCCGAGTTGCAGAAGTCATCGGATATAATCCTGCCGATGTTTGAGACAATTTTTAGAAGTTGTTTAGATCTGGTATATGGTATATCCCAAAGGTATGGAGAGAAGTCAAAGTTGTCTTCATACCCAAAGCGGGCAAATGCTCTCACATAAATCCAAACGATTTCAGACCGATAAGTCTATCATTATTCCTCATAAAAACATTAGAACGACTGATTGATATTCATTTACGCAACAGTATTGATAAGAAACTACTGTCGGCGGCCCAACTTGTATATTGCAAAGGCAAATCAGTGGAGACGGCATTACACTCACTGGTGCGTAAAACAGAATACATGGTGGGCCAACTACAAGTTTCTATTTAAAAATGCAATAAAATGAACAAAATGACATTTTTTCATGTATTATGACTTTATTAGTAAGAACAAACATTCCCATTAACTATGGAACACAACGTCGTTCAAGTCGCTGCCTCGGCTGGATTCGCAGTAGCGCATTCTATCACTCCAATTTTCCACGACCTTGTTGATGGTTTCGGGCTGTAGCTCACGGATTGCTTGGATGATATTGGCCTTAAATGCATAAATCGTTTCCGGATTGTTGGCATAACATCGGTCCTTCACGGTTCCCCACAAAAAAAAAGTCCAAAGGGGTCAAATCGCAGCTTCGAAGCGGCCAATTGACATCGTCAAGACGGCTAATAACACGATTTGGGAATTTGGTGCGCAAAAGACCGATTGTGGCATGGGCTGTGTGGCATGGCGCGCCAACCTGCATGAACCTGAGGTCGTCCAAATCCATGTCTTCAATTTCAGTAAAAAAAAGTCGTTAACATGGCTCTATAACGCCCACCGTTGATCGAAACGTTGTTCCCAGCCTCATTCTCGAAGAAAAATGGTCCAATGATGCTACCACTCCACAATCCGCACCAAACTGTCACTCTCTGTGGATGCATTGGCTTCTCGACAATAACGTGCGGGTTTTCCGAGCCCCAGATGCGGCAATTTTGTTTGTTAACGTAGCCGCCGAGATGAAAATGTGCCTCGTCAGAAAATATGATTTTTCGCCCAAAATCGTTGTCCAATTCCAGCTGCTCTAAGGTCCAAACTGCGAAGCGATAACGAAGCGAATGGTCGTGCGCTTTCAATTGCTGAATCAATTGGACCTTGTAAGCGAATAATCCCAGATCTTTGTGCAGAATTTTCCTCAGGCTAGTGCGTGAAATGTTGAGCTGTTGAGATCGATGACGAGTTGATGTTCGTGAATTGAGTCTCACACTCTCGGCTACAGCAGCCACATTCTCGTCTGTGCGCACCGTACGATGACGGCGACCATAAGTGTTGCCCACTAGCATACCAGTCTCACGAACTTTTTGTACAAACTTGCGTACATCAGGCGCGGTGGGTGCTTCATTTTGGCCAAAACTTCTTTTCAAAAAACGCACTGTTTGGGCTACACAGAACTCACTTTGGAAATAAGTTTTCAATATTTCCCAATGTTGTTCAAGCGTAAAGCGACTCATTTCGTTCCGCGGAGGATCCTGACTTTCTCTCAGGATTTCGAGTGGGAAACAGCTGTCACTGTCAAAACAACCTACGATTTAAAAAGAAATCACTAGATGCCCCCACTCGTTACAATGGTTGCTTTTCTGGATATAGAAGGCACTTTCAACAATGTCAATGTATTAGCGATAGCAGATGCACTATCAGACCTGTAGGTCGACAGCTCACTTTGCGAACTGATCAATCTACTGCTTAATGGTCGGATTATCAACTCTAAGCTGAGTGGGACGTCTGCCAGAAGGTCTGTCAGCAGAGGCACTCCGCAAGGTGGTTTTCTATCCCCCCTTTTGTGGAATTTGGTGATCAATGAGCTACTGATAATCATGGAAGGAGAGGGATGCACAGCAATTCGCTTATGCAGATGATGATGCTTTGGCCGTCTCAGGAAAGCACTTAAATACTCTAAAAGAACTCCTACAAAACGCTTTAAACAAGCTCACTCGATGGGCGGTTCGGTGTGGTTTGGGTATAAACCCCCACAAAAGTAAACTTGTACTCTTCTCTAGGAAGTATAAAATTCCGCTAGTCGACCCTCCTTCTCTAAACGGTATCAGCTTAACTTTCTCTGACAGAGCAAAGTATTTGGGTCACATCCTGGATAAGAAATTAAGCTGGAAACCTAATATTCAAGAAAGAGTAAAGAAAGCTACAGTAGCGCTTTTCTCTTGCAAAAAAGCTATTGGAAATAGATGGGGTTTATAACCCCGAATCACTAGCTGGCTCTACATCTCGGCCATTAGACCGATACTCACATACGGGGTCATTGTTTGGTGAACGGCCTTAGAAAAATCTATAAATCGTGATTATCTAAGTAAGGTCCAGCGCACAGCTTGTCTGTGTATAGGCGGAGCACTACGTAGAACCCCCTTTGCGGCACTGGACATTTTGTTTCATCTGATGCCCCTCGATATATTTAGCAAGCGAATGGCAGCGAATGCAGCCGTTCGCCTCGAAGCTACCCAACAGTGGTCAAGAAAAGAATTTGGCCACGCTTCCATTCTGAATAAATTCAAAATCTTTCCCGAAAACACGGACTACGCCATCCCATGTCTAAATTTTGAGAAGAACTTCATCGTCATCATTCTCTTCAGATCACTCTGGAATGATGATGCATTTTTAGAAGATGAGTCGATTCACTTCTCTACTGACGGCTCAAAAACCAAGGACGGAGTTGGAGGAGGTATTTTCTCTGACAGGCTTAATCTTAAGCTGTCCTTCCGTCCACCAAATCATTGTAGCGTGTTCCAGGCGGAAATAATGGCGATTAAAGAAGTCTTATCTTGGCTTAAGAAAAATTTGATACCCGTTAGAGATATTCGCATCTTTTCAAACAGCCATGCAGCTACAAAATCCTTGGAATTGACCTCTATAAATTCCTTAGAAGCTCTCGACTGCCTATCGTCTCTCGCCGAAATGGCGGGGCAGTGGAATATTCACCTGTGTTGGGTACCGGTGCATAGGGACATTCTCGGGAATTGTAAGGCCGATGAACCCGCCAGAATAGGAACAACTATACCCATCCTGCCGGACAAAGGCTCCTTAGGTATACCAATCGCTACTTGCAAACTTAAATTTAAGCTGTATGTTATCGAGAGTACGAACCTTAGGTCGACAAATGGATCCACGTGTCTACAACAAAACAAATTTGGCTGAAGCTAGATCTACAACAGATTGCATATCGGCGCTATAATAGGTGTCATCACTGGACACTGTCTAATAGGCAAGCATGTCACAAGGCTAGGCGTTTTTGCGAACGACTTTTGTAGAAGTTGCATGGTTGAGGAAAAGGAGGAAACTATTCCTCACATTCTCTGTTCCTGCCCAGCTCTATCCCATAGAAGGAAGCTTCACCTAGGAGCCCCCTTTTACAACGACATAGGCGACCTGAAAAAAATAGATATCAAGAGCCTCCTACGCTTCATAAGAAGCTCAAAATGGTTTAACGAGTAGGTAGGAGGAAATTTCTCCCATGATCCATGTGGTATCACAATGGACCTATTATTAGTCTAAGTGTGTTGGCGTTCCTCAACCTAACCTAACCTACCGCAACGGCACAACTTCCACTCTAGAGGAGCAATTTCTTCATTAAAATCTTTAGGAGAAGTGGTCCGCTAAAAGGAAGCCAGCAAAATGCATAGGGGACTTAAGCGTTCGTATAAGTTTCGTTTACCATCACCTTTCTTTCCAAGATTTTTACTTAGTCTTAAATATTCTAGTGGCTCAATCATCGTATACACCGACGTCCATACACAACCTGTAGACCTGTAGACATCCATTCAACTGAAATAGGGAAAAATGTCATTACGTGTCCCCGTCTAGTTAGCTGGTACCAATATTCTAAAGGAAGCTGGAACCCAATTTCCGCCGGTCACCTGTGGGTGAGAGTAGGAGCTGGAATCTAAATCTTGAAAACCTAAAAAAAAAAAACTAACACCTTGTTCAATAATATTATTCTGTACAAAATCAGGTGGCTCCAGCAGTGCATCCCTTATGTCCCAGAATAAAGCATTTTGTAGCATGCCTCAGAAAGTTGAATAGCAGAAGTAGGTGGACAAGAGAAGCAACCTCTTTCGGGCCAAGAGCTTCCTCTGTTTCCTGGTTTTCCGAATCAGTATGATCGACTAAATATGGTTCAAGTACTCAATTTTTAGTAGATAGAGTGTGACAGAAGATAGGATGCATGCGATCCAAACCAAGGCAACGAATGCGACAATAGTTCCCATTTTGAAGTTTGACGTACATGTGGCGACTTTCGAATCAACGTGCCATTGGTTTAATATGCTACGGGTTGGTTCTAAGCCGTGTTTGGTGAGAAATCTATTAACTTGTACGAAGTGTGATGATTCATCGCTTCTCGTTCGGGACTAGATTTTAAGTCGTTATCTTTTCTCATCTCCTGCCATCCATCTATATCAAGTCCATATGAAGATAGAGATAAATCCTCAACTCGATACATATTTTTTCCTTCCGCAGTCAATTTCCTTCATTCAAAATACCCCTGCTGTCAATGGATTATCTCACTTCGACTAAATCAAAACAGCATTTGACCTTTTATTTATGCAGCCTTGTGACCACCATTAAGTAATCAAACATCCTCCGGTCCATTATACGCATATACAACATGTTCCAGGCCAAAACCACAAGAACATAATAATTTTCTCAAAATGTATGCATACGTTCCCTATCTAAGCACCCATAAATTTTTTCGTCTCGAAATAAACCTCAGAGCCTTCATAAAGCCAACATACACGACGACGAGTGTCAACGTCAATCCACAGACCCCCTACGCACAGAGCATTAACTGTCAACAACCCCTCAATTGTTATAAACGATTCTCTTTGTATTCACCACAGTACGTATGCATAAACGGCTTTCAAATATTCCAAACAAACAAACAGAACCCGCCTCATGCCATCACCAGCTAAATCTCCATTCATTCCGAATCACCAGCACATTTTATCAGAGAGAGGACATTTCGCCAGGCGGTCGTCTCTATGAGGTTTTATGAAGCCCATTACTTGCCATCTGCTTAGATGCGCCCATAAAACGGTTATTCATCTTTGAAATGAAAATAAGGACCTGTTTACAGCCTTCTACACCCACTCCAACTCGTGAAGGACATAGGACTACTTTGTCTCTATCTCGAGAACTGTGGCTGGTGTGTGATGAATTTCAAATACAATGCTGCAGGTCATATAAACCCCAGTTCAGATGCCACCCGAAGGACATTTCTAAGTGATGAATATTTAATTTGTTATTAAAATGTTCCAACTTTATAGGCGACATATTTATAGGCCGACATATATTTATAGCCGCCTTTGGGCCTCCTATAATCGAATAAAAATAAACGACCGACTTTTTGAAGAATGGAAAATACAATGGGGTTAAAATGTCGACCTGGCAATGCCATCTGCCCGGCTAGCTCAGTCGGTAGAGCATGAGACTCTTAATCTCAGGGTCGTGGGTTCGAGCCCCACGTTGGGCGAGAATAAGTTTTTTTTTCTTTTTTTTTTTAATTTTCACTGGAAATGGTTTATCTTATTCATATCCATATCTCTTCGTGATAACCGGAATAAAAGTTTAATTACGGAACCACCACGGTCGGCGCAGTAATGGAGCTTATTTTCCACTCTGGCAGGCTCTTAGTCCATCATAAAACCATAAGATCCAGAAGGTACTCTGGTTTCTGGTGCTCTAAGCGTCAGGGCAATATTTTAATTTTAAAACTCCCATTTGACCAAGTAGGGCGGGGCGAGATGACTTGTTCTTCGCAGCAGCGGCAGCTATTGCGTATCGTATTCGGAGAGAGCTAAAGTGCGCGTTTGTAATAAAACGCGAAGTCCGGCATAAATTTCGGTTAAATTGCACTTTTTACGAGTTTTAGCGCGTATCTACCAAGCCCCGGCGCGCACACAAAGAAGCCGCAAAGGCACAAAACCGATTTTTTATTTTATCGGCACTGGATGGTTGTAGTTGGTGGGGGGGCTTGTCCACATTGCTGGGAAAAAACCAAATCCTATTGCTGAGGTGCTAGGCAATAATTCCACTCTTGTTTGGTTCCAAAACACAAGAGGGGTGGGTTGTTGTTTTAATTAAATCTCCATCCGATTCGGAACTCAGAGAAGCAGAGAGAACAAAAAAAATAAAAAATATCCTTATTCGAATAAAATTAAAACGAAAATTTTCGCAGCTGTGATTGTGCCGCTGCGATGTCCTTGTTGGTGTATCATCGTCCTCGTTGCTGGTATTTGATGTGATGTGCTTATTTCAACCAACCCCTCACTCTACACGCCCTGGCACATTCAGCAGAATTCGCACTTTGTGCGGATTGATTTCTGACACTCGCAGAGAATGGCTGATTAATTTACGAAACATGGAACGCAGGAAGGAGCAGCGGGTAACGCCTGTCGTGTCAAAGTGCCAATTGGGTGAAATGTTTCGCAAGGAGTCAAGGATTTGTTTTATATATTTGGTACGGAGAAATTTATATCCTGCTTCATGGTGAATTTAATGGACCCAAACGAGGCAAGGATTTCGAAATGTTATTGTGTCATTGTCTTTCATCGGGATTTCAAATGCCAAGTTGATCCGATTTCGATGACTCGTGGGGGAGTAGGTGTTATAGGTTAGTTTTTCGTAATTGAATTGGAAAATTGCTAAGACGGATGGAATTTTATTTTTCTAAAAAAAGTTTTTTGGGTATAGTGAGCGTATTTTTGTTTGGTCAATAGATAATTATCTGCCCGGTTAGCTCAGACGGTAGAGCATGAGACTCTTAATCTCAGGGTCGTGGGTTCGAGCCCCACGTTGGGCGACTATTTTTTGTGTGCTTTTAATGACGAAAATGTGAGAAATTTCAAGAAAAGAAATGGAAATTCTTGTAAGTCTGCCTATTTGTCTTCAAGTAGTTCAAACGTTAGCATTGTTTTTCATTTTATGGAAAAGATACCTCAGGTTCTTGTTGCTTCTCAGAATATTAGGGAGCCTAAGGAAAATATCGTTCTATTTGGATTGAGAAGTCCGATTGTACTTTATAAGAACCGGCTAATTTGAGAAGAGTCTTCACCTGAAAAAAATTATAATTTGCCATGAGATAGAGTTAGACAACTTTGTTATGCTGGTGTTACTCGTAGCAAAGTAGTGGTTGATTGCCGGTTCAAGTACCAATCGCATCCATCCAGCTTTCTAGTAATAAAATGAAATGATACGATTACTCAGCACTTAGATCGATAATCAAAGCAAACGCTAGGATCTCGAACCGAATGCAAAACTCATAGCAAATTCTCCCCAACTAGTGCGGACACCACCTATGGAGCAAGTATTGACAAAAACCGAAGATCGTCTGAGTTTCAAATTTAAACTTGGTTCTTACTCTGTCGAATGCAGGCCATAGCTTCCTCGTGATGACATAAGTATCTGAAGAGGTCCACCTGTTAATAGCCTTTATTAGGGCTTTTTTACCTGCTTCGACTTTGAGTGCGCAAGGCGGGATTTACACTAAGGGGTCGGATTGGCCCGAGTTTAGTGCTGAGCCTCCTCTAGCCAGTTCGTCGGATTTCTTATTCTCTGGTATGCCGTCATGACCAGGGACCTAGCAGAGCTTTACCTCATGCATTCCAAGAACCTTGAGCTTTTCTCTACAGCCCTTACTTGACATGCTCCATTGTCATTGTCTCGGGTGTCTCGAGCTCGGAACAACGCCAACTGCCTGGACTGAGGTGAGAGTTGTTTTTATACCCAAAGGTGGCAAGACATCGCACACGCTTTCAAAGGATCTTAGACTAACCAGTCTAACCTCCTTCCTTCTCAGGATTCTAGAAAGAATCCTAGACCTACACATCAAGGCCAATAGTAATAGCACCTTACTGTCCACGTCACAACACGCCTACCAAATAGGCAAATCTATTGAAAGGGCCTTACACTCCATCATCTACCCTATCGAAAAATCACTCTCAATCAAAGAGTTTACTCTAGTATCATTTCTGGACATATGTATGTAGAGGGAGCTTTTAACAACGTTGAAATAAATTCGATTACCAATGTTCTACGCAGGCTTAACATCTGCGAACCCATCTCTTCTTTCATATACCACATGCTAAAGAACATGATAATAACAGCATCTTTCGGAAGCAGCATTGTCAAACAACGTGCACATCAAGACACCCCTCAAGGAGATGTACTGTCTCCACTACTTTGGAATCTAGTGCTCAATGAAGCCCTTTTGATAGTCGAAAAAATTGGATGCAAAGTTATTACCTACGCAGATGATGTCGCTATCTTAATAACAGGCAGATACCCGCAGACGCTGGCCGATATCATGCAGACTGCTCTTAACGAACTGCTCATATGGACCGACAAATGCGGCCTTTCCGTTAACCCGACGAAGACTGAGCTAGTTCTTTTTAAAAGAAAGCCTAAAGCTTGACTGCAAGCTAAGAAAAGAGAAAGAGAATGTCGTTGAACGTGCCAATAAATCGCTGGCTGCCCTATACATTTGCAAGAAAGAAGTGAGCTCCACTTGGGGCCTACAAGCGAGCACCATGCACTGGCTATACACGTCGGTAATAAAACTGATTCGTATGTATGCAGTACTGGTATGGTGTCCCGCCCTGGAGAAGAAGTCCAACTTATCCATAATGGAAAAACTCAGCGAGTAGCATGTCTCAGCATTACCGATGCAGAACTTCTCCCACAGCGGCGCTCCAAACCATGCTCCATCTACTTCCGATCGACATCACCAGCAAACAGCATATAAGCTCAGCAATAAGACTGAGCTTATGAAACTGAGCGGTGGAAGGAGCAACACACGGGACATGCCAAAATACAATACTTTCGATGCACCGGCATATTCCTACTTCCAGTGACCACCTGCCGACTGAATGTAACTGTAACAGAGGGCACATGTACTCAATACCGGACAGAGCTGAGTGGACGCAATGCGATGTCCTATACGACGAATCGTTGCCAATTTTCTCGGACGGGTTCAAAACTAAGGACGGAGTTGATGTTGGAATCTTTTCAAAAGACTTGGACATACACCTTCCTTTTAATCTTCCAAACCATTGCAGCGTTTTTTCAAGCCGAAGTTACCGCAGTTCGTCAAGCCGCTGACTGGCTAGCGGCTAATACTTTATCAACGAATATTGCTATCTACGTCGATAGTCAAGTAGCCATCAAATCCCTCGCATCCAGCACTGCGAGATCTAAGGCAGTGAAAGACTGCCGCGTATCTTAACGAGATAGCTGGTCAGTACAATCTCACCTTTTGCTGGTACCAGGTCACTGTGACATTCCAGGGAATCGTGCAGCTGACGAACTGGCCCGACAAGGCTCCTCTAGTGCAAACAGCATAAGCATTATCGGCATTGAAGTGCCAACGTCTTGCGTTAAGTACCTTATTCAAACCGACGCGGAGAAAGTGACCAGTCTCCAATGGTTACAACTTAACAAATCTATGTGCATCGGGCCCTTGAAACACAAGAGAGGTACTCTCTCAAAAATAGCAAACGTTCTCACGGGACACTGCAACATAGGAAGATATGCCCAAAGACTAGACATCCCCTACAACGATTTTTGTAGACGCTGTAGGGATGAAGAGGAGAAAGAGACCATTAGTCACTTCCTGTGCGCTCGGTAACATTAGGGAGGCCACCATAGGTGAATACTTTTTCCATGATCTTAGTGATCTCAGCAATGTCTGGCCGGCTAAAATTAACGCTTTCGTACAACGAAGCGAATGGTTCCCAGAGTAAGAGGGTGACCAACCCACCTTACATATCGGCAGTACAATGGACCTACTTCTGGCCTAAGTGCATCTTCATCGAGGGCCGATACTATCCAATCCAACCAGCATTGAATGATCCCGATTACGTCGTTGCTTATTTGGGCCGCTTCTTCTAGTAGCTTGGCGACCACGACTATCCCAATATCATTCACAAAGGCTACGATTGTAGCTTCTTCTGGTATCGGCGGCTGATTGAGCATCCCGTGATACATTACATTCCACAGCAGTGATCCCAACACCGAACCTTGTGGTTAAATGTTTGCCTTAAAGTCAGTGTCCTCAAGTTGAAGTATAGCCTCTCTTTTGAAGTCTTCAAATTCTTCTTCAGTGACGTATTCGGGTAACTTGAATCTGAGTTGGATTTCATACTGGTTTGTGTCTCAACTACTTTTTTCATCGAAAAAGTAACCTTAAATTCATTAAACGTTTAGTGCGTAATGCATGGACAGGGCTTATGCCTGGCCTCGGTCATTATCATTAAGGGCGAATGTCCTTCCGTATAAAAATTCCAATTTAAAAGGTCTTATGTCTTGTTTCTTGCTATTCCTCTCAAAAGTATTTGTCCTTACGACGCATTTCAAATGCTCAAGGTATTACGCAGCAAACTGACATTTAAAAGTCTACAGGCCTCAAGTTGTCAGATGTTCCCAATTGTTATTATCCCTGTCCTGGTAGATATTCCTCCCAACAACAACAACCTGAGATAATACATAATAAACCTTTTTCCGGCAGCAAACCATTACACAGCCCACTTCAAAATCATTAGCAACTTGCTCATTTAATTCTTCGTCTGTCAGAAGGAGGAATGAACAAAAATTTTCTCGGTTATTTGTTTTTTCTTTCGTTTTCTACTGAAAGAAAACAAAAATAAATTCCGTTATAATAAACAAAAGAACGTAAATGTGTCTTCTAGCGTAACGACGTTTTCTTCTGCCATTGAATTTACACCTGAATTCCCTGACAACGAGGAGCAAAAGCAGCACCCGCACCAGCAGCAGTAGCACAGCCACCCGAACAGCACAGAGCGTCATGAAATGAAAAATCCTTGTAAAATGTCCTCATTCTATACACTACATATCCACAGTCGAATTCATTGTGGAAAAGTGTGTGCTCAAGTCGTCTTTCTCTACAATGGAATTCGCAGTAATCTTCATTGTTCAATTTACACAACTTTTCTCTGCTCTTAGCGTGTCAGCCAGCTGACAAAAAAACACCGCAGATAGATAAACGTCTTTGGTGGAGGGTGGGTGGGCGAGCGCGGACGAGTCCTGTTCCACTTCAAGTCTCATCATTCTTCGCCCCGTTTTCCAATTTTGTTAAGTTCCTTCGGGGTGGCTGTGAATGTGGAGTGGAAAGGTACGGCGAAACACATTTTCGCATCACTCCGGGGCAGTTGTGAAAGTAACTGCGGAGCGCAAAAAAAGGACGAGGGAAAGAAAAACAAAACAATGGCAAATGCCAAAGGAACAACGAGAGTCGTTCGTTCGTTCGAAGAAGGGAAAACGGCATAAAAAGGAGACCATCACTACCGTACCACAAGCGTCATCTTCTTCGTCGTCGTCGTTGTCATAAATCTCAAGAGTTTCCTTTAGTTTGCTCTTTTCATTGCGCTTGTAGCGTGGTGCTGCTGCAACGGACGCACGTATAAATAGATATGAGACAGCGTACTACATTTTAGTGCACAGTGGGGAGCAATAAAAGCGCCCAAACTCGCACACGACAGAGACGAACAAAGGAATAGTTTTTGAAAACTCGATCGAATGACGGGATCTACGTGCAGTACTTCTGACATATCCTTTCCAAGCTCTGTTGCACTGTCTAAGACAGACTTCAATACACTCAGGAACGTAGGAATCCTTAGAATTTTTTTCTGCTCAACACACACGTTTTTATGTGATTTCGATTCAAAAGGGGATTCATCGGGAGGGATACATTTATATGTACACCCACGCGTCATCATCATTCATTCTGCTGCCTTTGTATGTACGTCATGTACGGCAGCGGAGAGCATGCCCATCGACAGCAATTTAATGCCTGTCACACTTATGCGATATCCTTGTGATGATCTTGAGAGCCATTATCGACCGAATGGCTTTATAATGTTCGATTGTTTGTTTGGCTGTGGTACTCATGGATACATTTCAAAACAATACACTTATCTCGAGGAATTCCCTGAAAATGGATTAGGCCAGTGCGGAGAGACCAGAGAGAAGTGCTTTAGGGGAGGATGATGGCCGGTGATGAGAGATTCACAATAAATCGTCTAGCAAACGTTTGCTGCTAATTGTTGCAATTAGTTTCCCTTCGAAGTAATGTACTCCCCCTCCAAGGCAAACCATTAAGTTGTCAGCCTGCTGATGATGGTTTAGTAATTTTCTTGATTTGATTTAGTCAGTTGCGATGATGGACATTTGATGAGGACTCTGAAGGGGAGTTGTGGGAAATTAATGTCACTGCAAGTTGGATTGGATTGGAGTCTCGGATTCAGACTGGTCTAGAAGATCTAACCGAGGAAGTTGCATTGGATTCAAGGGTGAGAGGGGTCTCTTACATATGTCCATTTGATAGAAAAGTCATTTGTTAGAATGTTTGTTGAGAGTCACTTTCGCTTCATTACAGGGTCACTTTACAAATGTAACAACACCAGCATTTGGTTTGCCTCAGCGACGAAGTGATCTAAATCGGAAGGCCTGCCGATATTTTCTGAGGTCGAACAGGCGAACCCCGCAGGCGGATCAATAGAAATGCTGTGAGTTGGAGGATTATGATCCGTGATCCGTCCTATGAATGCCAGGGGCTAAGGTATTCTCAACACAGTGTTTTCCATAATCTTAAAATGTTAGTTCTAAGTTAATTTTTGTTATTTAAATTGGCACAACGCTTTGGTTCATTAACACAAACGCACCATTCGCCTTGATTACAATGACAAGGATATTGCTCACAAGCAATGCCGGACAATAGGTTCTTCAGATTCTAAGCTTTCCAAATCAGAATTATCGTTTAAATCTGGCTCAGGCTGAGAAGAACAGTGAGTGCTATGGTTGGTTGGGGTTGGATTGGGGGGCTGTCACCACTCAGCAGGGACACATTTAGACCAAAGGAAGGTCCATTGTAATACCACTATGGAGAAAAACTGCACCACCAGCACTGGGGACCTACATGGAGTATTTCCAAGAGAATGGGACAGGAGGCAAGGCAACCGGTTTCGGTGTGAACCCATGTCGCAAAAGTATGATTCGCCGTTAGTCAGTAAACCAGTTTGACCCGGAGACGAAGGTTTTTATTTTGCTTAAATCAAGTCTAGCCAGATTGTTAAGATCTTCGAAGAAGTATTCCCCTAAGGTTTTCCTTCTCAAGATCGATAGGGCACAGAAGGTGTGTAATGGTTTTCTCCTCTTCCTCGTCTCTGCAGCTTCTACAGACATCGTTCAAGGGAGCACCAAGTCTTCTGGCATATCTACCTACCAGACAATGCCCAGTGAGGGCCCCAATTATCTGTCTTAGATTTGTCCTCTTAATGGAAATGAGTCTAATGGTTTTCCTACAATCCAGCTCTGGCCAGATTTGTTTAGAAGAGAGACATGTACTAATATTGTTCAACCTATTGTTTGCCACTTCTATTATCATTATCGTTTCATTATCGATTTAATAGGTGCTGACGGTTCCCCCTATTGTCAGGGGGCTCCGGTCTGAACCCTCCTAAGCTAGCTCGTCCGCCTTGCAATTGCCTGGAATATCCCTGTGGCCTTGAACCCAGCGCAGGGATATGTCGCACCTGACAGCTATCTCGTTAAGAGATTCGCGGCATTGCTTTACTAACTTGGATCGAATTATTGGCGATTCCAATGCTTGCGTCTATGTAGAAAATAATAGCGCTGCACTCTATCCAGTGTATTGAAAGCCAGGTCGCGGCGTCACGGACTGGTGTGACCTCTGCTTGAAATACACTACAGTGATCCGGCAGTCGTGTGGTGATATTAGATATTCTCTGCACTGGAGTAAACTCCCGCACCTGTTCCAGACGCTGTCTTGGATCCATGTGTGTAAATCTCTATCGTAAATTCGTTTAGAATTTCTTTCGATTCCCAAGCACTTCTGCTAGGAATCCTGGTATTATACTTGACGTTAAAGTCTAAAGGAGGAACAACGTAGTCTAATTACTAGGAATAGTGTTATGGCCTTTTAGGATGCTTTCATGGTTCATATTTCCACGAGCCAGTTGCGAGGACTCCCTAAGCCGTAATGCTGCTTTGGCCACCATCAGCTTCCCAAAGATATCAACCGGAAGAAGATGGAGCATAGTTTCTAGTGCAGCTGTTGGAGTGGTTCTAAGGGCGCTCGTTATACTTACTTACTTACTACTTAGGTGACGCTACAGTTCGGGGTGAACTTGGGCCTCAACCAACAAGCCTCTTCATTTAGCTCGGTCTTTAGCTAATTGCCTCCAGTTGCGCACTTCAAGTTGGTCGAGGTCCCCTTGAACTTGTGCGCGCCACCTGCGGCGATGATTCCCTCTACTGTGTCCTCCCTCGGGGTTAGATTCGAAGACTCTGCGGGCCGGAGCGTTGGTGTCCATTCGCTCTACATGTCCTAGCCATCTCAGACGTCCAATACGCAGTTTTTTGACTAGGTCGATGTCGCTGTACAGCTCGTATAGTTCGTGATTGAATCTTCTCCTCCAAAACCCGTCAACCCAAACGGGACCGAAAATCTTACGAAGAATTTTTCTCTCGAAGCGACCAAGGATATATTCATCCTATTTTAATAAAGTCCATGTTTCAGCTCCGTAAAGCAGGACTGGGATGATCAAGGTTTTATACAGAGTCTCCTTAGTTGTTCGAGATACGGCTTCACTGTTGAATTGCCTTATAAGCCCCCCAAAAAAAAAACAGCGATTGGCAAGAGTTATTCTTCGCTTGATTTCTGCGCTGATGTTGTTTTTCGAGTTTACAGCAGAGCCAAGGTAGACAAAGTTCCTTACTACTTCGAAGTTATAGCTGCCGACTGTGGCGATCTGTCCATTTCGTCGGTGTTGGCTGTCCCTTCTTGTTGACAGCATATACTTGGTTTTGCCCTCGTTTATCGCTAAACCCATTTTGGCCGCTTCCGTCTCAATGCTTGCAAACGCAAAGGTGACAGCTCGCTGAGTTCTTCCGATAATGTCTATATCGTCGGCGTATGCAAGCAGTTGTACAGACTTGTAATAGATTGTGCCTCCGGTGTTGGCTTGTGAGTTCCGCACAATCTGTTCAAGTACAATATTAAAGAAGTCACATGACAGCGCGTCACCTTGTCTAAAACCTTTTTTGACATCAAAGGTCTTGGTGAGGTCATTACCGACCTTGATGGAACAGTGAGCGTTCTCCATCGTCAACGTGCACAGACGGACAAGTTTGGCAGGGTTGTCGAAACTAGGCATGGCTCTATGAAGCTCTGCTCTATAGATGCTGTCATAGGCGGCCTTGAAATCGAAAAAGAGGTGGTGAGTATCGATTTGGAATTCTTTGGGTTTTCTCCAGAATCTGTCGAAGTGTGAAGATTTGTTCGATGGTGGACTTTCCTGGCCTGAAACCGCACTGATAGGGTCCAATCAGGCTGTTGATGAAGGGTTTCAGGTTTCATTCACACAATATCACAGAAAAGATCTTGTATGCCATGTTGAGGAGACTGATGCGTCTATAATTGAGGCAGTTAAGGGGGTCTTCCTTTCTCGGCCGTTATACAGACGCAGGATGTCCTTTGAACCTTCTCAAGTATAGCAATGTTGCTTTTTTGTCCAGTGCCGTCCACCAGACTGTTACTCCATATATAAGGATGGGTCTAACGGCTGCCGTATATATCCAGTGAACAATCCGGGGCTGAAGACTCCTGTTTAGGACTATAGCCTTCCTACATGAATAGATGGCAATCGAGGGCTTCGAGGTCTTGAATATTCAGTTTCCAACTGAGTTTTTTTTATCGAGAATAACCCCCAAATATCTGGGTAATCTGTCAATTGCAATTCAATACCCTTGAGTTTTGGAGGAGTTATACATGGTATTTTGTATCTTCTTGCGAGGAAAACTAGTTCAGTCTTAGACGGATTAACTCCGAGACTGACACTATCTGTTTATTTTGCGAATTTATTTAGAGCAGACTCCATCAGGTCTCTAAATGTAAGAAGGAACTTCCCTGATATCGCTATCGTAATGTCGTCAGTATAGGCTATGACACTGAACCCCTCTTAACCCAAGATTAGGAATATCTCATTCACTAGCATGAGCCACAATAGTGATGATAGTACTCCCCCTTGGGTGTATCTCTGTGCACTGACCTTCGGGTTAGACAACACACCAGCTCAGCATGGATTGGCCGGCTTTTAAGCATTTGTTCTGTCCAATAGCAAAGATATTTGTCAACCTTCGAGCTAAGAAGCGTAGTAGAAATAGCTTCTGTTTTGACATTGTTGAAGGCTCCTCCAATATCAAGGAAGGACGCCATAGCGAAATCCTTGTTTTTAAAACATTTCTCAATGATTCCTAGCATCGAATGCAAGGCAGTCTCTACCGATTTTCCCTTGCGATACGCATGTTGGGATACCGATAGGAGATTACTATCCGAATTTGTTCTAATATGGACGTCGATCAGCCTTTCCAAGGTCAATAATAGAAAGGAGCATATGCTCATCGGACGGAAGTCTTTAGGTGAAGCGTGAGAGGTCTTACCGGCTTTCGGTATGAAAACTACTTTGGCCCTCCTCCAGGAACTAGGGGTGAAGCCGAAGTTTTGACAACTCTTAAAGATAATGTGGAGCCAAGGACTTAAATTATCAAAGCCTTGCTGTAGTGCCACTGGTAAGATGCTATCGAGACCAGGGAGTTTGTATGGGAGGAAGCTGTGCACTGCCCACTGTATTTTCTTGCGGGTGACAACGTACTCTGGCACTGTAAATTGGACTCTTTTATGGTTTTCTACAGAATGTACTGTCCCTGTTTTACTATCAGGGAAATAAGTATCCATGAGAAGCTCTAAAGTTTCCCTGCTGGACATAGTCCAGTTACCACCTGGTTTTTTTTTTAATGTAACTTGGAATAATTGGAGATTTGGACAAGATTTTCCTAGTCCGAGACGAATCCCTAGTCCTTTCTTTATTTTCACAGAAAAGACGCCACGAGCCCCTTTGTGATTTCCTAACCCCTAACTTAAATTTCCTAAGACTGCTCTTATAGAAATTACAGTCAAGTGGGTCCCTAGAGCGCTTTGCTTGATTAAAAAGCTTCCTACCTTCACATCGAAGCTTGCTTATTTCAGAGTTCCATCACGGAGGCTTACTCCCATTCTTGTGTCTACTGATTGGGCAAGCTTTGCGTAGGGGCAAATTCATTGCTCCTGTGAGTGCGTCCACCATCTGATATATCTCAAAGGGTGAGTGTGGCTGGACTAAAGCAGAACTGTTGAGATGGCCTTTCAACTTTGTATTATAAATGTCCCAATTCGTTCTTCTTGCGTTATTGAAAGCAGATTTTGGGGGAGTACTGAAGCCAATACCGAACTGTATGAAGCGGCGGTCAGAAAACGACACATGTCTAGATACCATCCAGTTCATGACGCTAATCTTAGGGGAATTCGCGACAAAGGTCACATTAATGACTTCTTGCTTATTGTTAGTAATAAATGTGTGATCTGATCCCTTTTTACAAAATACAAAGTAAGTTTCCATTAAGCAATCAAGTAGACACTCACCTTGGACATTAGCGTCGCTGCTGCCCCATGCAACATGATGAACATTGGCGTCATGACGAGAAGGTGGTTTTCCTTCTCGGCCTGACTGATCACTCTACGACATTGTCAGCAGGTAGAGGCCCCGTTTCATCATAGGGCATGTACGCAGAGGTAATCCAGACAGGTTTCTCCTTGTCGCGTTCCAAACTAACGCAAACGAAGTGCCATAGTTGTACACATTTTGAAGCTTAACGTACAAATGCTGGCTTACGAATCGTTATAGTTCATACAATGTTTTGGTTTTGTGTATGTATTGTTCTATACTGGTTGATACTGATGTACATTTATCTGCATACGAGTGGCATAAAGCATGAATGGATAGTGCATAAAGCATACGAGTATATACAACGACGCAACTTAAGGAGCATTTCGGGGACTATTGGGTTTAGACGAGAAACGACTGCTCAAAACATGGACAGAGCTGCTACCACCGAAAAATTCGTAATCAAGCATTTATGAACTTTGTTTACTGTCACGTAGTGGGGCACGGTTAATTGTATAAAGGACCACTTATAGTTTACTAGAATTAGACTAAGTAACGTGGGTTCTGCGTTACCAACATGAAACTACTTGGGATAAGGATTGATTTCGAGAATAACAGGACCTTACCTAAATCATTGAACCCCTCGAGGAGCATAGGGCATCAACAACGCCTGCGTGCCATCCTGTTCTGGGTTCTGCAACGCGTTTGAGCTGCCTCCAACTCATTCCCAAAGAACTTGATTCCTCCTCGACTGTCGTGCGCCACGTTTGCGTCTCGCTGTTCTGCCTGCCTGGGTAAGTGGATTCCACTGCATGGCGTATTTCGCAATGGAGTTGTCTCAGCGCCATAGGGTGTGCCCTATCCACTGCCTCTTTCTCCTTCGCACAGTAGGGTCTATAGGTTCTTGGAGCGTTCTCAGATAAAGTTGTTCGTTGAAGATACGAAATATCCTCAAGATGATTCTAAGACATTTATTTACGAAGGTTTGTAGCTTGCGTGTGATAGTGGTATCCACCCTCCAAGTACTGCACCCATACAGCAGTACTGATTCAACGTTGGAGCGGAACAGTCGCAGCTTGGTTCTAAAACTGAAAACATTGCTTCTCCAGGCTTTCGATAGCACTCCGAACGCAGCTTTTGCCTTCCCGATTCTGCTGCACACATCCAGTTCGGTGCCATCGTGGTTAGCCGAGACCACACTTCCTAGATATAGAAAGTTATCAACTTTCTCGACTTCCTATCCGGCAATGTTGAGTTGACCGCGGGTGTTAGAAGTGCTCGTGACTTTTGTTTTGGCTATGCTTATCTTAAGCCCTACTTTATTCGCGTCACCTTTTAGATTTTGGGCCATCAGATGAAGGTCCATTTGAATGTCCGATATGAAGGTTAGATTGGCTGTCTACACGACGATGCACACACACTTAGACCAGTAAAGGTCCATTGTGATGTGAAAGTAGGCAAACATCGTCAGCGTAATCTAGGTGTTTAATATAAGTTGTCATAGTCCATCGAATCCAATTGTTACCTTCCGTCAATGCTGCACGGAGCACATCGCTGATAACTACCAAGAACGATAGCGGTGACAATATGCGCACTTGACGTACTGCAGTTTGGACTTCAAAATTCTCCGACACCTTACCATTGTGTAATACGTGACACTTACTTCCCTCGTATGTAGCCTTGATAATAGCTATAAGTTTTTCTGGGATACCTCTCCTGCGCAAGGCCAACCAGACAGCATCACGATTCAAGCTGTCGAAAGCCTTCTCGAAGTCGATAAACAGTAGATGAAGCGGTAACCTATTTTTTTTTTCCTCTTGTACAACCCATCCCCGCGTGGCAACGACACTGCGACCTGCAACATCTATTATATCGGAGGGTTGGAGTTAACCTAACAGACGTACTACTTCCCTTATGAAAGTGAGTATGTCTTTAGTAGTGGAGCATTTCAGTTCCACTGAAGTGAGTATCTCCTTGTGGAAAAAAAAAAACGTTTCGTTAACCAGTGTAGTGCCGGGCATTCACAAAGAATGTGTTCGGATGTTTCATCCTCCTCTAGGCATAGCCGAGAGTCCTTCTCTTGGCATAGGTTCAACTTGTTAAGGTGGTATCTTAGACCGCAACGGCCAGTTAGAAAGCTCACTAGCTTCCTAATGCTTTCTCTATCTAAGTTAAGGATTTCCTTATAGGAGTAAGGCTTGATTAAACGTTTGGATTGTCTTAAACCTGGTCCATTAGTCCAGTGATCTAGATGCAGTTTGTTCTCACATTCGTTAATCAATGCTGTAGCTGTTGTCCAGTTGACGCTACAATAAGGTTCGGGACCTATAAACGCAGATTCTGAGCCAGCCCTAGCAAGCTCATCTGTAGATTCGTTGCCCACAATTCCCCGGTGTCCAGGCACCCAACTGAGCATTACTCTGTTGTGTTTGGTAAGATCTTGTAAAGCATCGTAGCAGCATTTTACAGTTATGGAGTCCATTTGGTTGGACGATAATGCCCTAAGTGCTGCCTGGCTATCTGAAAATATATGAATCCTAGCGCTCTTGATTCCCTTATGGAGATTGTGTCTGGCGCAGATCTCAATGGCATGGATTTCAGCCTGAAACACAGTGGGAGTCGTACCCATAGGTACCGAAATTTTTATGTTGGGTCCAAAGACCCCGGCTCCAACTCCAGAATCCATTTTCGATCCGTCGGTGAACCAGACGAGACTCCTGGGGTTCAGTGTTGGAATACCATTGGACCAATTTCCGCGGTCCAATATTTCTGCCTCGAGTAACCTTCCGAAGCAATGTTGCCTGACCATAATATCCGGTATAGTACAAAACATGTCTCTTTTAGGGATTGAGTTGAGTATCTTTAGATGCCCCACTAGGTCACCTGGTTTATACTCATAATCTAGCTGCAGCTTGATGGCATATCTAGCAGCCATCTTCCTAATGAAGATTGGTAAGGGTGTTAGCCCGACAATAGCTTCAAGAGCTGTCGCGGGGCAGGTGCGCATCGCACCTGTAATGCCGAGATAGGCAGTTCTTTGCAACTTCTGCAACTTGTTTGCCGTTATCTGTTGGAGGGTTTTTGGCCACCAGACGATAGCCGCATATGTGATAATGGGTCTTACCATCATTATGTACAACCAATGTATCATTTTAGGAGAGAGACCCCAAGTTCTGCCGTATAGGCGTTTACTAGCCCACAGTGCTCACGTAGCACGTTCTGTGGCGGACTTGATATGTGAATTCCAGTTAAGTCGTTTGTCAAGAATTACACCAAGGTATTTGACCTCGCTGCAATAAACTATTGTGGTGCCTTTGATTGTGATGGGTTCAAGGTTGACCTATGTCTTCCTTGTAAACGGCACCAGAACGGTTTTACTAGGATTGATGGATAGTCCTTCTTTGTTACACCATTCTACAACTTGTAAAAGTGCACTTTGCATGACATTGGAGATTGTCGTGCCGTGTTTACCGCTAATACAAACCGCCAAGTCATCAGCATAACCGACGGTGGTGTAGCCTGATCTGTGAAGATCTGCTAACAGGTTGTCGATGACTATTGACCATAACAGGGGGGGGGGGGGGGGAGAGAACTCCTCCTTGAGGACAGCCTTTCACTGCCGTTACAGACACCGACACTCCCCCGGAGGAGGAGGTAATGAATCGGCTTACCAGCATGGCCCTTATCCATTGGTTGGTCGATTCTTCGATACCTTTGCTACTAATCGCCCTTGCGATCGAGTCGTAACCAGTATTATCGAATGCGCCTTCGATATCAAGAAATGCACACATGGCTATTTCCTTAGAACTGAAAGCGGTAACCTATACTCGACGCATTGCTCTATTATGATCCGTATGGTGTTTATGTGGTCGATGCAGGAGGATCCAGCACGAAAGCCTGCCTGTTCGACGTCGAGCTGCTTCAGACTATTTATCTTTTTATCATACTTTTGGTTAGGAGAGCAGGCAATATTTTTGAAGCATCTTCGTATGGTCAACTAGATCCGATGTTTTAATGTTGCATAGAAGATATATCTTTAAGGCACTGGCAGCCGGAGTCTTTATAATTCTTATATGAAGAGGTGAGAGGTCTAGGGAAACTTCCATTGCAGCGGTTAGACAGGTACACATTGCACCTGCCATGCCAATGCAGGCCAATCTGTGCACTTTTTGTAGGGCGAAACGAGCATACATTTGTTTTGTGTTCTTCCCACCAGAATAGTGATGCGTCAGTGATGACTGGTGTAACGACAGTGAGGTAAGTCCAGTAAATCATTTAGGCTTTAGAGCCCATTATTTTCCAACAAGTTTTGGAACAGGCCCAGAAGGCTTTGGCCGGTTTTTCGATGGTTCTCCTAGATATTTTGTTTCCTTTGAGAAATTAAGTTCAACGTCATTAGGAAATGGCGTTTAGAAATTCAGTTTAGTACTTTACTTACTTTACTTTACTAGGGCCTTGTATGTACTGCGACCTATAAGATCTATTATGCCAGCCCGGTGTTTAGCTGAGAACTTGGTTAAGGCTCTTGATAAACCTCAACAAAGCACCAGGCTCAATATTCCAGAAGTCAGAGGGACTCAATAAAGCCCTTCCGATATGGAGAAGTCTTTTTCTTGCGGCCATGGGGCATTCACAAAGAATATGTTCTGCCGTCTCTTTTTGTTCTCCACATAGCTGGCATTCGTCTGTATCTGCTACTCCTATCTTGTGCAGATGGTACCTGAGTGGGCAATGACCAGTCAAGTAGCCTGTTAAGGTTCCTAGGTCTGCTTTCCTTAGCTCGAGTAGCTTTTTAGCCTTGCATCGGTTGAGATTAATGAACTTCTTTGCCTGTCTTACGCCCTTGAATTTGGCCCAGTACTCTGCATGATGAACATCTTCCCATTTCTTTATTTTGATGTTAACGCTACTACGTGCGACTCCAAAATAGGGTTCAGGACCGACTAGTGGGCGACTAGCGCCTCTTCTCGCTAAGCAGTCCGCCCGTTCGTTGCCCTCGAAGCCTTTGTGTCCTGGTATCCAGGCCACAGTGAATGTGTTTTTCGATGCAAAATCTTCGAGTAGGTTTAGACAGTCCCATACAAGTCTTGTAGTTCTTTCAGTAAATAGAACGATGACTGTTTTGGTGGGGGTGACTTTGAACCCTTCTGACTGGCACCTTCCACTTATCTTGTTGAGGCGCTTAAAATTGCACATTTAGCTCAATGAAACCAATGGAAAAGGGTTTACCTAACCTGCAGACTTTTTGAGTACAGTAACTGCCTTCAGGAAACTTAATTACGGATAAATTGTTTCTGCCGGACAAGAGTTTCGTCAGTTTTCAGATTTTGAAGAGAAAAAACGAATATTCACTCCTCTTTGACCCTTACGACAATTAATTTTAATTTGTTCACCCCTTCCGGTGCATGCGATTAAATTAAAATATTCTCCATCTCGTACACGGTCCTCCTTGCGCGAGGCAATCCCAATCAACTGAACCCTGAAACAAATGCCATATTGGCGTTCCGCCTAATTGAACTGTGTGATAGATGAACCTGGTTAAGATTTGACGGTGCATTTGCTTCCGGGCATATTCATTTCGTGTGGGTGCACTCCACGTGTAGATTAACTCGAGTGCATAACAATTTCGGAAGTGGCGTTCCCCACCTGAGCTGCATTAAATGACCAGAAGTGGTGGTTGCATATGTACATCCCGCTGAACATACTCAGATAAGATCCATGCTGCAGCCAGTCATCATTCATTCTGTTCGCCAGCGGACCCGACGACGACCACGACGACGCTTTGGACCTTAATGGCGCAATCATTTTTTTTTTTTTTTTTTGGTTATTTATGAAAAAGAAATATTTTCGGGTAGCCTTGACATGAGTTATGATGCAGTAAATTTTTGGGTTCCCCTACACATTCGGGTCGGATGTGTATTCTTCGTTTAGTTGTAGTCAGCGCGAAAGCCTTCATGATGATGAAACAGCTCCTGCAAGGGACCACTCGCGCACTATGTATGTGCTCATTCATTCCGTTTTTTTTTTTTTTTTTTTTCTAAATAAGTTCTAATGTTACTTTTCGAAACTCATACATCATGAAGCACACTGCTCTGGGCAAGCTGCCCAGAGATATTATTATTAAATTATAGATGTTATGAGCGTTCGCGAACAGTATAAGCAGGATATTCACAGGGGTAATAGTATCCGTGGCGCGGCATAATTTTATGCCGGGGCAGAATTGGGAGGGAGTAAAAATTATATGACGTTCCAGATGTTATGGTGTTGTTATTAAAAATACGCTTAAGATGGGGCATGGGACGAGAGGGAGAGTGATTATACTGCTGTTTTGTGTTTTGTTGTGTTAAATGTTGTCGTTAAATTTTTAGGGTTCCTGCCGTTGGTGGATTGTGTAAGACAAGATTTAATGTGGCCACAAAGCGATTAAAAGTCGAACAAAGTGCTTAAATAAAAGTAGATAAACGATATCTTTTGTGGTATTAAGTTTATGTCATATTTACCAAATCAAATGGGTGTGAGTGATGTGGTTTTTGGAATCAAATCAGTATGGGTTGTCAGAGCTCCTACGTTTGTTTGCTTTCCTGTAGCCCTCTTCGAATAGCCGACAGGGCGAAATTTTTGTCAATAAGTTACTGTCGTTTTCACGAGCTAATAGAGTCCTTTCACAGCCGGAAGATCGACGAAAAAAAAAGAACAATGGAATGAAAAAGCCTTCTAAAGCCGGTAATCTTTTACGAATCTACTCAACGGGCTGCATTCACGCAATCGAGCCGCATATCATACAGCACGTGACGTGTTCTGCTTGTCATCTCTTCAACCCATTGCCAAATATCTAGATTCTTTCCTGACGATTCTGCGTCATGTTTGTTTGTAGTGCGGTTCGTTAATTGTTTCCATTGCATGGTGTATTTATTGAACCGTAAGGCATCACCAAACCACTTTCGTCGACATGTTTCTTCAATGAGGTCTTGACCATTTTCGGTCGAGATATGATTAAAGCATCTACCGAGTGACAGTATAAAAGTATCACATCCGTACAATAGTGCTGACTTGACATTAGAGCGGAGCAACCCCTAGTGGGACACCCTCCATTTGGTGCTATTTGGAATGTTGGTCACATGTCAGTTTCTTATTGATTCTGTAGGATATGCATACTTCTATCATGTCTCTTCGTTTCGACGAACACTAAACTGCAGTCATTTCCTCTGCACATTTGCGCTGATATCTCTTTACTTCTGAGGCTGTTACGATTCAAGCTGCTGAAGAAATAGTTTTTCACTTTCGTTTCTAATTTTCTAATTTTCTGCACCTACAGTATTGATCTATCTCGTTCCTCTTCTCCATCAACTTTCGAATTTAGAGACTTCGCTTCTGTGGACAACAATGCTTTGCAATTGGATGCGAGCCGACTCCCCTGGAACTATTGCTATTCTCTCCCTGATGTGAGCGAACAAGTTAACCATCTGCAATCTCTACTACTAGATCTTTTCAATAAGTATGTTCCCTTAAAGACAGTAGCTGTTCGTAATAGAAATTGTCTATGGTTCACTTCTGAGGTTCATGGAGCTATGAAGATTCGTAGGAAAATGTTTTTTAAGTGGAAGCAAAGTCCTTCAAGTCTGACTTGGGATATCTTCCGGCGAGCATGCAATAATTCAACGTATATTACTAGGATAGCTAAGAAAAAAGGTATTCTTTATCTAAGCTGCGTACAGACCAAAATGTCAAAAAGCTTTGGAGCAATTTACGTACAGTTGGAGTGTGTAAAAGAGATGCTTCTGACGTTACACCTGATGTTGATGAACTAAATAATGCCTTCCTATCCAACCCAGTACATAATTCACATTTTGTTCCAAACGATCAGTTTTCTTTTCAACTGTTGACACACTTCGACTTTGAAGTTGTGTCTGAAATTGATGTAATTAATAACATTCGTTCACTCAAATCAGATGCTGTAGTTGAGGATGGAATTTCTATGAAATTTATAAAAATGATCTTAACCCACGTTTTGAGTTGTGTTACGCACGTAATTAATTTATGTATCACTTCGTCGTCTATCCCTACTAGTTGGAAATTTGCTAAAGTCATTCCTGTTCCGAAGAAACCACAACCCATCTCGGCGATAGACTTTCGCCCCATTAGTATTTTACCTATCAGAGGTTTTGGAAAAAATCCTAGCAAAGCAGATCTCGAATTACCTCGACCTGCATAGTCTGCTGTCCCCGGTTCAATCTGGTTTTCGAGCCAACCACAGTTGTTCTACGGCTATGGTAAAGATTTTCGATGACAATAGAGTTAGCCATGAGTTGCCTCCTCGGTTTCTCTAAAGCATTTGATAGTGTAAATCATGAAAAGGGTTGTGGTTGGGAATAGTTGCTCTTCATTTAGGAACATACCTGCAGGTGTACCTCAGGGCTCAATTTTGGGTGCTATTTTATTATGTTTATTTATAAATGACCTCGCTAAAGTTTGCTCAAATGCAAGCGTTCATTTTTATGCAGATGATGCACAAATATTCCTGTCCAGACCAAAAGGCCTAATTGAGGATCTAGTATGCAGGATGAACGAAGATCTATTTGCTCTCTATCAATAGTCGTTGAGTAACGGGCTCTCTCAACCCAATAAAATCTCAACTCATTTTAATCTCGAAAAGAGCCCACAGTACAGAAGTTTTGCCTCCAATTCTCTTAAACGACATGCAATTGTAATTTGTAGAGACTAACTTGGGTTTTAGGATTGATCGCTCACTTTCTCCTTCAGCTCACATTAACTTCACTATTCAGTGAATTTACGGTGGGCTTCGTAAACTCTGGTTATTTGCTAGCTTCACTCCAGTAAATACAAGACTGAGGCTTATTAAAATATTACTCGTTCCGTGTGTCGACTATGCTTTAGCTGTGTGCTGCAAATTGGATTCTCTATCTCAGCGCGAATTGATAGTAGCATTTAATGATAATCAAACTATCATAAAAATATCCTTGGTTGCACTCTTCAACAGTTCATGAAAGTTAGATGTTGTCTTTTCAAGCAAAAAATAATAAATAACAGATCGCCACCTTACATGCGTGAAAAGCTAGAACCCTCAATCTAATAACTCCCGCTTCGAAATATTTAAACACCTCACGCCATTTCTTTGTTTATGCCACCAAACTTTGGAACTCGCTGCCTATAGCAGCAAAACAAATAATTGGAGCTTCTAAATTCAAAAAAGCCGTTTTTGAATATTTTTCTTAAAATCGCAACAACTTCTCTATTTTACTTCTTCACACTTTTTTTTCCCTTCCTTTCTCCATCCCTAATGTTTTTTTTTATTTTACATATTAAATTACTATGTATTATATTACAATTGAATTTATATAAGTTATCCATATTTTTAGTACTATAAAAGACTAAGTCTTACTTGTACATTGCCTTTAGACAGACTTGCTTGCAAGGGCAGATAGGCAGGTAAATGAGTTCCCTGTGATGTTAGTCACTGCTCACGTATTCCGCCAACTTAGTCCATTGGGCCAATTTTTCGTATTTTTCTTCTTTCAATACGACGTAGATCCTTTAGCTCCGTAAGGAAGTAACTGCTAAGAGTGCACATTCTTCTGTCAGTGAGCGTGGGATATTCACGTAGCAGGTGACGATCAGATTGGATTCTTCGTCCCTGCAGTAGACGTAGTGAGTTACATTGGACGTTCCGCATTAATACCTAAGACGTAGTGCTAGGTAATGATGCAAGAGAACCAGTGAAGCTTAACTAGACCATAAGGTTCTAATTGTAGCGTAAGTATGCAACTGAATCCATTGCCTCATCGTTAATTTAGTTTTCCGAAAAGCTAGAAACGTTGACCCCTTTCTTATCAGTTCATCTGTTTTTTTTTTTTTGCTGGGATATCCACATGCCCTGGTACCCAGTATAGAGTCATCGAATTAAAAAGAATCACTGTGAAAGAATGCACTCATTTGTGAATTTAACTCTTATCATTTTCATAAAAAATTAATTCATTCATTGACTTCATCTTTAAATGGTGACTTTCAAGTATAAATCACGATTCATTTTGAAGTCATTGACGGAGCAATTAATTCTAGCATTAATAAGTCATTTTTAAGTCTTTTGCATTCATTTGCGTTTTTTGCCATTCATTGGCATTCACTTGCATTCATTGGCATTCACTTACATTCATTTCCATTCTTGCAATCTTTGTATTCATATCTATTCCTGCAGTCTTTTGCATTCCTTTGCATTCCTTTGCATTCATCAGCAGTCTTTTTACATTTGACTGAAAGAATCATCAGAGTGGATCAGTAATGATACAGGGCATGCCAAAATCCTAAGCTTATATATTAACGTGGTAGAAGTCATAAACACCGTCCCTAGACTTCAGTATTAAATACAACACAAACATTCCAAGTCGACAGAATTGGACGGAGAATGTTATCCTAAAAGATTCCGCTATGAAAATATACACCAATGGGTCTAAGACAGAGGATGGCGCAGGGGCAAGCATGTTCTCAGTACCCCTCGATATGCAAAAGTCTTTTGACTACCAGATCATTGCAGTGTATTCGAAGCGGGGGTTCAAACTATTCATGAAGCCACTTAATGGCTGTCGATGAGATCGATATCGAACACGGACATCCTAATTAATACCGTCAGCCAGCCAGCTTTAAAAGCACTCGAATCACCAATGATAAGATCTAAACTGGTAAAGCAATGTCGCGCATCCCTAAATAGGATATCGATATATTGCAATCTGAGTCTGTGCTGGATTCCTGGTCATTCGGGCATTTCAGGTTACTGCAGAGCAGACGAATTAGCTAAAAATTACATGAAACAGGAGCTTTCTGCTGCGGAAGGGGGCTGTGTCTACCTATAGAAACGGCAAGATACAAAATCTCTACAGCGGCACTGAATCAGGCCAATGAGAGATGGCGCAATCTTGACACATGTAACCATGTGAGACAAACATGGCCACAATGAAATAAAAGAAAACCAAAACGCCTGCTACTGATCAGCAGAACACGCATCCTAGTTGGACTGTTTACTAGTCATCAGTACTAGGCAGGCACTCCACGAGGCTTAGAATTTCGGCCAATAGACGAAGAAGACGAGGAATCCCCCTTTCACTTACTCAACGGCTGCACAGCACTATCCTCAGCCAGAAAACAAACTCTTGGCGAATTCTTCTTTGAGGAACTTACAGATATTGCCGATTCGAATATCAGCAGCATCTGGAAATTAGTCCAAAAATTAAAATGCTTCCAAGAGTAACGGAAATAACTGGCTCACGTGGTCACACAATGGACCTCAGTTGGTCTAAGTGAATCCTAACGATTACGGAGGATACCCACCTAACCTAACCTAACCTATGCTTCTTGTGCGGCTAAATGTATTATCCAGAACCACAAAGGCATTTACTGTAGTCCATAAAGAGTTTGCATTTGTAGAGATTAAGTTAAACTTATTTCCACTTGGTCTTAATAAAAAATAATAAATAAATAAATATTTGGCGCAACAGCTCTTTAAGTGACAGGGCCTAGCTTTTCGGCAACCACTCATGTTGTGTGCGTTATATTTTGCACACGAATGGAAGGGACCTACAGTTTTGTGCCGCATCCGAAGGGCAATTTGTTTTACGAAGCTTTTTCGAGACAACAATACTCTCGGATGTCTGCCAGACGCTGGAGAGAGGTGGGACCATGAAAAAACTTTTTGATGTTTTCTGGGATTCGAACTTGGAACTTCAGGCGCAGTGATCCGACACACTAAACACTTACGCCACGGCACCCACTGGTCTAAATAAAGAATCTAATTTTTTGTTATAAGTAAAGTTTCTTGTTTCTGTATTACTCGTCCTAGAATTATTGTTTTTCCCGTCATTTTGCGATAGAAAGTTGGAAATGCTTTACGATTTTCTGCTTAATACTAAGAATGACGATGAATTCGACGAACCGTGTGGTTCTTTTGAACCACATATCGATTTCCTTGCTAACCGGTTCAATAGCATCGGAACCGTGAATAATGTTGCGTCTGACTTGGATGCAGAAGTCGCTAAGTCGTTCCCAACATATGGTGACCGGTCCTTACATCGTTCAAACCTTCCCTTACCATTGGAACCACTCGACCAGCGTTCATGTAATTGACCAAACCGAGGAAGAACGGGCGGCTAGACAGATCTGAGCAATACTTCTTCAGCAGGTGCTTGCTTGGAGGTTCAGGTGAATTTCATGGCGACAAGCTTGAAGTTCTTCTGCTTGAAATTATCGATTATCTTGCCGACAATGTCCCTGCTTGCTGCCATTGCTGATGAGAACAAGAACAAGAATCATCTTATATATTAATACGTGAACACGAAATTGATCGTACATTTTTTTAGTATTTATTTTGAAGGAAGGGTGATTATCTTATATTATGTCATTCGAAAGGTACTGTGCCATAGATGTGCAGAAAAAAAGTGCGTATGTTACTGTGAAGTGAGTAAGAGTTTACGCACTACGCTTCAAATTATACATCTACTTTATTAATACTCTAAAATTACTTAATCTACAATAGAAAATCTGCAACCTGCTGCTACTGGTCTCCTCGTGTTGAACGCCGGTGATAGATGAAGGCAAAGTCGGAAACGAGAAGATGAATACAACATGTCGTCTGACGGATGACAGCTGGGTCGCGTTCCACGGTGGTGGTGCGTGTTGTGTTCGTTAAGTGCAGCGCTGTTGTAGGGCAGAGTTCCTTATCGGAGTCATCCGCTACATGGCTCCCTCCTTTGTGGAAGCAAAGCGCAATAGTTGTTTGGTTACCCCGCCAAACTTTGTTGTAAGAGTTGTGCTTTTAGCAGGCGATGGTCTGGGTGAAGTTATTGGTCCTGGTGCTGGAGTTGGTTTGTCCTCCCATGCTGAGTCGGCTCCCCTGTAAGCCGGTTTGAGCCGCTGGATGGATACAAGTACTTCCTTGTTTGGCGTGGCGACTTTAAAGCAATGTGGTAGACGCTCGAGCACCGTGTATGGCCCAGAGTAGGCCGGTTGTAGCGGACGCTGGACGTGATCGTTGCTGCATGAACTTGGATCCCTTTGCCTTCCCTGCACGGGAGGTCGAATTGCGACCACAAGCGATACTAGTATTTATTATTGGTAGACGTGGTGGATTCGTTTGTCGCTCTTGACTTTGGCTTCTATTAGGCCCGTTGTGTTCCCCGTTTGAGTACTCTTGAGTTGACTTTTTTTTTACTGTGTTTTGGGCTCATTTCACTTTAACACCTACATACTCAAAAACAACCGTCACAACCAGTGCGATGAGAACGACAACCACAGCAGGACTCGAGGTCATTCTCTATCTGCTTCCGTTAGATATCTTTATACAAGCATCGGCGGCTCTTAGTGTCCTAAAATTAAGCCAAACAGATAGCTCATACCACGATCCTGCAGAGGTATCTACGCAAAGTATCTAGTACAGACTACATACCGCCTAGACTTCACAAGATCATTTTTAAGCACCTATCCGAGCAAGGAAGACTGGAAACTGCGACTGGCTGCGGTGACGAGGAGGTACGCCTTGGCCTTGGCCTTGCTCTTCTCGAGAGCCTAATGTCTTCGTTTTGACTGCCATCATTATGTTTAAATTTTCGTTAAGCCGAATAGAAAGCTATTTTGTAACGATGGTTGGGATAGATTCTGGGTCCTTAGTGGCTTCCAAAATAATTCTAGAATGCAAGTCGTTTCTGAATTCAATGAGAAAACTGACACAACTCAGTCATGTTTGTTTCTTAAAGGAAATGCGAGTACAATGAGTAATATATTCGATGGCTTCGGTAAGAGCTTCCATCGATAGGAAATTTTGCTACGATTGTACAAAATGCTACTATCCTTCAGTTTGTGCCAAACTCAGTAACATATGACGATGGTAACTATGATATCATTACAGAGCAATGCTATCTTTTGCAAGTGAAATCTTGACGGTGAAATCGGTTAAACTCTATAAATCTTCATGACCACACAACATCACTCCAGCCGTGCTTCAACATGCTCTAGCAAGAATAACACCCTGGCTTAAAGTAATTTACCGCAACTGCATAAAGTTAGGTTACGTACCGAACAATTGGAGATAGGTAAAAGTAGTCTACGTCCCTAAGGCGGGTAGACCAACCCATAACTCCGCAATAGATTTCAGACCGATTAGCCTCACCTCGTTTCTTTTAAAAACATTGGAGAGATTAATTGATCTACACCTGAGAAGCCTTCTCAATGAATACAATTTATGTAACACTCAACACGCCTACATAAAAGGAATGTCGGTAGAAACTGCACTACATGATGTTGTCTCATTCATAGAGAAAAACCTTCACTTTAAAGAATATACTCTAGTCGCATTATTAGACATCAAAGGGGCTTTTTACAACGTAAATACGACATCGATTAACGCGGCACTAGTTTAACTAGGAGTAAAAACAGAGATAGTCAACTGGATTGACGAAATGCTTAAGAGTAGAATAATCAACTCCGAATTAGGTAAGAGCATCGTAAAGAAAACAGTTACAAGAGGAACCCCGCACGGTTGAGTAGTGTCTCCTTTGTTCTGGCTCCTTGTGGGAAATACTTACCTACAATCAGCAACCTCATGGAATCTGCACTAAAAGAATTCTCCTCCTGGGCAGAACAAAACGATCTTGGTATAAATCCGACTAAAACTGAACTGGTTCTGTTTACCAAAAAAGGAAAATAGAAGAATTTGATCCCCCTAAACTGAGTGGAATTCCTCTGAATCTCTCCACAACAGCTAGTTAAATATCTCGGAACTATCTTTGATTCGAAGCTCACCTGGAAAAAGAACACGGAAGAAAGAATGAATTCGCATGAACGCATTCTATGCATGCAAGAAAACCTTTGGTAAACAATGGGGTCTGCGTCCATTCATGATTTGTCGAAACCGCACAACTGTGCTAATTGGGTCTCTGTTTTACAGAACCGCCACTTCTACCATTCATGATTTACTGGATGTACACAAGGATTGTCAGACCCATCCTTAGCTATGGAATTATTGTATGGTGGAACGCAACAGACAAAACCAGCTATCTTAAAACACTCACAAAAGTACAAAGATTAGCATGCATAAGCATAACAGGAGCACAGATCAATACCACAAGCTGGAAGCATGGGCGCATGGAAGCAAAGCTCCTATGGACATGGATCTTTACTCAACAGGTATAGTATAACCGATCTCAATAGAACAACTGATTATATCATATCCTATATAGACTTCGAAAAGAACTACTCCACTTTTATTCCCGAAAGATAAGAGTGGGATTCCAACACAATAACTTATGTACAGGATATCCAACTCTACACGGACGGGTCTAAAATGGATATCGGAACTGGCTTTGGAGTTTTCTGCGAGTCACTTGAAATCAACGACTCATACAAGCCATTGACAGGGCTGCACAGACTACACATAGCAATCAAATCACTAGATAGTGAGGAAGTCAGATCACAAACAGTTTCCAGATGCCGTAACACGTTGAGTAGAATACGCAATACCCATGACGTAACTCTCTGATGGGTTCCCGGACAGAGCAATATAAAGGGTAACGAGACAGTAGATGAACTATTTAGCCAAAAAGGGATCAGCATTGGATTTTCAACACACTTAGGATGTCAGTAAAAACTCCAATTGGTGAACAATGAAAATAGACATAAAAGCAAGAGAACTGATTAACTCCGCTTGGCACGACTGTGAAGCGACTGTGTCATATCTCGCAGCTTGGACCGACAGTGGAAAAAAACAGAGCAAAAAGCCTTTTGGCGATGAATAAAAAAGAGATTAGCGTCTTGACAGGTGCGCTAACAGGACACTGCGCGATAGAGGTAATGGCCGCTAGATTAGGCGTCAACACACCCGACCACTGCAGAAGCTGTCAAGATATAGAGGAGACAGAAACCATCAAACACCTGCTATGCGATTGCCCAAATCTTCAAAACCCCCGCCTCCATCATATGGAAAACAGGTTTTTTGACGAACTAGGGGATCTCATACAAGTCCTACTAAGGAACATGATAGGCTTCATAAAGAGCACAGGCTGGTTCAGAACAGAACCGACCGCAAGATAATTATTTAAGTATAGGTTCCACACTACAAAGGGAAACACCATGGACCGAATGGCCGCCGTGATAAGCACTTAGGTGCACTTCCCTCCAACCTAACCTAACCTAACCTAACCTATGATTGTTCAAATGTAAAAAGATTAATCGAATGCTTTGTGAGATCTGTAAAACTTCCGCTGGATTCGTGTTATCTCTCAGCAGAAAAAAATGCAAACGACTTAAAATGGGTCACAATATTCTCCCAAACTACCGTCTTCGATGTCGGTGGATAGTACGATGACCTTGCGGATCACTTTCACTGTGATTAACGATGGTTTTGATGATACTACGTAGCCGATTATTTCTTTTGTAACTTTCTCTGAGCAACGAGCAATGAGTCTGTGTCTCGTATAGCAAAAATACAATTAAAAATGTAGCCGCGGCCTGGCTGAATTATTCGTACGACCCAAAAAGAACCCGCCTTCACCTCTCCCAACTCTTTATTTTGGTAACTTTGAGAGCCATTACTTCACTGTGTACATTAATCCAACTTACGATTGCTTAAGCCTAATCAATCGAAAGATTTCAATTCATTCTCTAGTGCAAGTGAGTAATGTCCTTAATTTTTTTGAGTCATCGCTACAACCGGAGTTTCGATTTAATTGTGTTTCCTTGCGATGGGATTCGCTTCGCGAGGAATAGTTTACATTAGTGCATTTTCCACTCTTATTATTTCAGCCTCTCCTCGCGAGGAAACTCGTTTCAGTGCATTCATAAACACACAAGTGGTAGAGAAATGGAATATTTTTTGCCTTTTATTAATAACTACCACTCAGGCCTATTCCAGACATTTATTTGAATGGAACAGTGCTTCCCAAGTGCGAAAAGTTCAAATATCTGGGATCTATGATCAATAGCAAAGCAACTTGTGATGACGACATCAATCATCGTGTAAGCGTAAGGTGGATGAAGTGGCGAGAAAATTCCGCTATCTTCTGTGACAGAAAAATGCCCCCTAAGTTGAAAGGAAGGCTCTACACCGCAGTTGTACGTCCAGCGCTCACATACGGTTCACAATGTTGGACGATGTACAAAAAGTATGAGAGTAAATTAACGGCAGCTGAGATGAAGATGCTTCGCATGACAGCAGGAGTGACAAAGCTTGATCGAATAAGAAGTTCGAAGATCCGTCGAAGCTTTCACATCAAGGAAACCATCGTACAAAAAATAGAGCGTGACCGGCTCAGTTGGTATTGCCACGTTCAAAGAAGAGATCATTTGAACCCTGTTAAAAAGGCAATATCAATGCACGTTCCAAAGACATCGCGATGTAGGAAAGGCAGGCCTATAAACGCCTGGATCAGACAAATGCGACGACATCGGCATTTCATTGGCCTCAGTAACCGAGTGATCCAAAATCGGCAGGCCTGCCGATATTTTCTGAGGTAAAATAGGCGAACCCCACAGGCAGATCAGTAGAAATGCGGTGAAGTGGGAGGGTTGTGATCCCTTGTTTATAACTAGCGAAATACCATGTGATGCTGGATACAACCTCCGAGAGTAAGTTCAAATGGAATGCATTTTACCTTTTAGTCTTCAAATGCATGAGCACCAAAGCAATCTCATGTCAAAGACCGTCACTTACCTCCTCGAAAGCGCATTAGCCCTACATCTAGAGCGGTTAAATCCTCAGTTGTTATTCCAAAGCCAGACGTTTTTCAAAGTATTTTTCCCTTATGGCAAACAATTTCCTTACACCTATCCTTCACAGCCTGGTAGTTATCAAAGGGAGACCATCACCGCCATAACTAACCCTGACCCATCAACAGCGCCGTCATCACCCTAACTAAAGCAATTACACATCTTTAATGAGCGAATGCCAGCATCTGCACAAATAAAACTCTTAAAGCATCAGGATGTCCTGTTCGGCTGAAAGTGCAAACACGTATACCTAACACTAGTAAATTTTTTCCAGATTTTCAAAGCCGTAATATGAATATACCCTCCACTTCCCTTTTGAGTGCATTTACTTTCATTAGTGAAGTCCCTAAGCTTCTTTCAGTAAACTCACAACACAGGAACAAATGCAGAAAGCTGACGGAAGGGAAACTTTAAAAAAGGCATCCCTTTGCAGGACGACGCCTAGGCGCTGATGCATACCAAACCGAAACGAAAATTTCCCACCCACATATACATATATGTATGTATTATGCTGCAAAGGTAGTGAGCTTAAACAGATTCTTCTTCTACCCGTTATTATGCCACTTTTTATATAAATTTTTTGTGTGCAGGAGTGAGAGTATTTCACTAACAACTACCTACTAGCTCAATTCTCACAGGGACTTATACTGAAGGAGAAGTGGGCATAGTGCTTCCTCTGCTATAATTCTTTCAAAAGTTTCTCCTGTTAGTTTTCAGTTTTTTTTTTTCCTTTTTGTTTGCAATTTGTTGGGAAAGTCGGATAAAAATGTTAAGAGAAAAGGAAGAAACGCTGGAGTGAAATATATTGCAAAATAATTCAAAGCATATGAAACCAAGTCCAATAAGTATGTCAAGGATTGGCGTGATGAAATATGTGCTGTGCGCCAACATTAGCCGAAAGAAGGTAAATACTACGAAAGCACTGAATCGACGGAAGGTTCTATGAAATAGTTTATTCTGTATGAACGTCTGGCTTTGGAGGGTGTAGGTGTTTTGCGATTTTCGTATTCTGGGCATAACTACACTGAACTACTTGTTGTTCATGGGAAAAGCTTGAATGTAATTAGATGTACTTGCCGGTGGGTTCTGAAGGATGACAAGTTGCTATAAATGTGATTGCGCTTAAGGAAGTAAATACTAATTCGATTATAGTTGGCAGACTGAGAAAAGCAAACGGAAATGGTTTATGTAGTGCAGTAGGAAGTGTAAGAGATTTTCTTAGTTGCAGGCTGTCCGTGTCTCATGCGCGTACCTTAAATATAATGATGTCAGTTGGCAGAGGTGAGAGTTTTCATGGTCTCCTTTGACGCCAAAAAAGGTAAGTAACCATATTAAGCGTGTTAGTTAACACAATTTGTAATGGTTTCTGGATCAATCAGTAGCTGTCCGCGGATGGTCGAATACTTTTTTTTGTTGCGATAGGAAACGCTCGACTGAAACACTCTGACGCAACTGGTACATTGTACCAGAGAGTGAAAACCTGATTTACCCATTTTATTGGAATTTTCTTGTACGTCTAAGAAAGCCAAGCAAGTACTTCAGTGATATGGAGCTTACAGTACCAGCACTGACCACATCGACACCGAAAACCTGGCACCTGATACAAGCAAAGGCAGGACACCCGCAAAGAAAATGTTCCGTAGTGTCGTCGCCTTCTTAACAAGCATCGCAGACTGTAGTGCCCCTTAAGCCTAGTGTTGAGAGTAGTTCTCCTTTTATTTATTGAAATTACTTAGCACCCTGTATTGTGCCCTTATATCAAGTTGTCATTATTTACAAAATCCATTGAACTATAACATGTGACATAAAATCTTTTTTTTCTCTTTTTCATCCGGTTGTCAAACTATCATTTTGCCATTATTAAACTAAACTTTGTACGTATCAGACCGTGTCTGCCTTTTATTTAAAAACTTGAAGCCAAGTTGTCTGCAGTATTTTTTTGCTGAGATAAAGCATGTCGGTGATTTGTTACATACGTCTGGAGCATTCGTTTAGTCAACCTACGTCCTGGAGAATCATGCCACACACAATTGTGTTTGTTAGAAACCCAATTGTCAATGGAAGCCCTAACCGATGGCGCAGAGCGACCCAACGCAGGTTCTGCTCATGAGAAAACCTCCTCTGAGCCTTGTCTATCAATCTCATCGGAGATCTCGTTCTCCAATGTCACAGTGTTACCTGGGACCCAAATAGGAGACAAAGAATTTTGTCTTGCGATCGAGTTCAAAGAGTTTTTAGATTCACAAATTATTTTGGAAGTAGTTAAAGGGTTAAGCAAGCCCTAAAGCACATTCTGACTGTCACTACAGCGCAAATACTTCGACCCTTCTACTTGTTCTTCACAACATAGTTCATAATTATAAGGATTACATAAGTTTCTGATTGGAAAACATACTAATAAGAAGTGAAGCCTAGTGTTGTCGTCTGGTTTTGGAGACATCCGTGAAAGTACGACTATATTCCATTTCTCGCTCAGACTCTGGCCACAGCCAGTCCTGAACACGGCGAAAGTTGACTTTAAATTTGCGCAAGAGCCGGATGTCTGGTGTCATTGCGGCAGACGATATATCCATGATAAATGTCACACCTCGCCGAAAATGATAAATATGTAGATTCGATAGTGCCGCACATGATATAAGTATCAAGACGAGGTAAGCTTAATTATTATTTATTATTTATTTTTATTTTTATTGACTAAAATATTCATAAGTTGTATATACATTCATTACAAAAAATTAACGTATAGTCTACTTGATTTGGCATTATGCCGCCTACCAGATTGACATTTACTCATATACCATATGATAGAATTATATAAAATATTTTTCTTTTGCTCAAACGATGAAAAAAAGATAATTTGATATTTCAAAAGTCGCCCTCAATGATGAGTGTTCTGTAGCGTAATGCGTTCATGGTGTATTTGTATAGTACGATCCCAAACACGGCCACCATTCAGAATAGACAATGTATCCTCCATCCTCAGTAGGTTTACCCCAAAGAACATTCTCCGTAGTTCACTCAGAATAGGACATTTTGTGATGAAATGAAAGATGTCTTCTCTTTCTCTGAGGTTGCCTAGATTACATTCGATTGGTAGATCGGTGTGGTATGTAATTTATATTTATTAATTTACCTCTGATTTTAAATATCATGCTTATCATACGAAATATGTTTTTTTTGCAGATTGTGATTAAGTTTACTGTAATACGCTCGGTACTGTGATGACTGGGCTTCATTGATGTACGAATCGTAGAGAAGATTGCCTGTTTTTTTTTCAATATTCTGTAAAATTGTCTCTTCAGAAAAATTGACTGTTCGTTGTCTGCAAAACTTAGGTTTATGCCTCAATTACGTGCCAAGATGTCCCATTCATGTACACATTTAGTTCTCGTTGAAAGTATGTAGGAGAGAACTATTTTTGGCAATCTTCGTTCGTCCATCCCTATAACTTTAATCACGTAATCAAAGTGTACTTTTAGTGTTTCCAGAAAGAGGGGAGCCATTCCTGTCTCCATGTAAATCATGTAATTAGGGCTGTCATTTGGTATCCTGAACACTCGTTTGAAGCAGTATCGAAGAAAGGTTTCGACAGAAGTAAAGGGGCGGTATCCCCATACTTGAGCTCCGTATAATATAATAGATGTTGCAGTTGCACGTATAATTTTTTGCTTTAAGCTATGGTTTAAAAATCTATTTCTAATACATCTTCCCCATACTGAGCCGATCGCTCGTTTTGCTTCAGATAATTTTTGCTTTAAAGTGCTTCTCCATGTTAAGGTTTGGTGTGATTAGGACTCTTAAATACCTATATTCTCTTACTATTGCAATACGTTCCCCATCATAAGTCCACTGGTCATTTCTCGAGTACCTCCCGCCACCAGTTCTAAATATCATCATTTTTGTCTTCGACAGGTTAACAGTCATGCTCCGTCTCCGGCAGTAGTCTGCAAGTCTATTAATGATAAGCTGCATATTGTTCTCGGTTTCAGCTAGAATGGCAATATCATCCGCAAACATTAAAGCTGGAATGCGCGTCGTATTCACAATGATGCCTCCTCCGATATTATCTGCTATGTCGTTGATAAATAGAATAAATAGCAACGAACTCAGGATGCATCCTTGTTTTACTCCCATCGTTGTTGAAAATTCTTTAGAAGCGCAGTTTCCATCCCATACCATCGCTACGTTGTTTTCGTACAAGGCTCTCAAAATCCTTATCATTTTGCTTGAGACTCCAACTCCGTACAGTTTATAGAAGAAGAAGTGCTTCACGTGGAATGGAATCAAAAGCGGCACGAAAGTCCACAAACAGAGTATACAACTTTTTATTCTTTCTCTTGTATATCTCGGCTATATTTACAAGTGTAAAAATTTGGTCCACCGTTGAATAACCTGCTCTGAACCCTGCTTAAAATTCATTCAGGATCCTTTTTTGTTTTACCCTTTTGAAGAGTAAGGCGCCAAATAGTTTAGATACAGTATTCAGGAACGATATACCTCTATAGTTCTGTGAACTGTGAAAGGAAAGATGATCGCCTTCTTAAAACTTGTTGGCTTTTTACCAGATTGATATACAGGGTGTCCGCCGGGAAGGTATACTACTTTGTTTGTTTATAATTTTTGATTAAATGAAAGAGAATAGATCTTATATTGATAAATGTTTTATTTAATGTCGGCAATTATGTATGGAATACAATATCAGGTAAATGTCCGCCTCTGCTAGTCTCACATATGCGATCCCTTTTGAGCACATTTTTCATTACATTCTCACACATTTCACGCGGTATTTCATTTAATTTCATCACGAATATTTTGTTTGAGTTGCTCAAGCGTTTCTGGTTTGTTTGCATAAACCTTGCTTTTCAGATATCCCCACAAAAAGAAGTCAGGAGCAGTCAAATCAGGCGACCGTGGAGGCCAATCAACATCACCATTTTTTTAAATAACTTGTTGTGGAAAGAGGTCTCGCAGTAATTCCATTGTAATCCTGGCTGTATGCGATGTGGCACCGTCTTGTTGATACCACATGTTAATCAAGCCAACTGAATCTTAAATGGAAACAAATGCAAATCCTTGTGCAAAATTGTGGCCAAAGTTGTTCTTTGAAGACCAAGCTCCTGAGCACGGCGTCGAATTGAGGTTGATGGATTGTTTTGAACACTTCCTTGAACAGCAGTAATGTTTTCAGCCGATCTTGCAGTACGTTGTGGCCCATGCTTGGGCCTATCAGCTACAGATCCTCTTTCTTCGAAATCATTCACTACACGATAAATAGTGCGTTTTGTTGGCATGTTGTTTCTCCCAAAAATTTCACGTAACTTTCTCATCGTCACAGTAATCGATGATTGATTTTGATAAAATGTTTTAACGATTAAAACACGTTGGTTTATCGAATATTTTTCCATAATAAATTTGCCACGCGTCTACTTCACGACTGCCAAATATGAACTGTCAAGACTAATGTTTACCAAAATGGCGGCAAAACAAAGTAGTATACGTTCCCGGCGGACACCCTGTATTATATTGAATTGCTCTGTAAGAGCTATCGCAAATTCTATTGTACAGTTTTTATAAAACTCGAATGGCATGCGGTCTTTTGCATTTCGAATAATTAGTAGAACTTCGTCTATAGAGAATGGAGCATCTAAAAGGTCATCTATAAAAAAGGAGCTGCTATAGGTGCATTAAGGATACTTGTTTAGCATTAAGTAGACTACTAAAATGTTCTTTTAACTGTTGGGCATGCAAACTCGGGGCAATGGCAAGTTTCAGTCCATTTAACTGTCTTACCGCCTTCCAGAAATCTGCTGTGGATCTAGCGTAGCTTATTGCATGCATTTTTTGTTGCTCGAAGGCTAATCTTTTTGAACGGCACAGGTAAGCTCAACATATCATCTAGAGCAGAGCCAGGCTTACTTGAAATGCTTCCACGCTGCCGAAGCTTGCCGTTCTTTGGATCTTGGTTTCTTATCCAGGATCACTCCTAGATATTCGGCTTCATTGGACATATGGAAAGTGACGCTCTTTAACACTGGCTGGGACAAACCGGTCAGAATTCTCCTTCTCGTAAAGAATACATAGTTAAATCTATCACGGAGTATCTTCTTCTTCTTCCTTTTATCAGCTAGGCTATGATCCGAAAACAAGGGATCACAACCCTCCCACTTCACCGCATTTCTACTGATCCGTCTGTGGGGTTCGCTGATTTTGGGGAGTATGTACAGATATTTACATGGCATTCATGGTCAGAGTTTGCATATCTTATGCTACCTTGGGCCTGGAAGGAAATATGAGTAATATTTATTTCCAAATCTAAAAAGGCTAAACGTACACACGTCTCATTCTTCGTGCTGAAAATTCTTAAAGCTTCTTTACATTTCTTCTTTAGAACAGCGTGATTATTAACAAAATGGATTGGTCGTTACAGGCTTCCAACAAATATTGTCCCAAGAAGAAGAAATTCATCGAAAGTGCTTCTTTCAATGTAGACGAGGCCTTCGACAACGTAAGCCAACCATATCAATTCTACTCAAGGCTGGTTAAATGTCCTGGTATCAATTAAATTTCTCCCAACAATTAGCAGTTTTACAGTATGTATGTAATGGTATCAGTGACTGAAGTCCTTGGAAGCCTCAAAAAGACTGAAATCGGGCTCAAATTGACATGATATCTTCATAAAATTGACCTAGCTTCTCCAACGCATAAGTGACACTTAAGGCTACAAGCGAAGCATGGTACACGTGTTGCAAGTAGTGTGTGTCAGACTGATTTTATCAAGAAATGGTATCTTTCAGGTCTGCGGGGCATGGTCAGGTCAGCACCTATTCTTCCGTCGTGGATAATTTGACTATCTAGTATTTGCCTAATATATGAAAGAGTCTTGCCACGCTGCGTGCTTTGAGAAAAATGAACTTCACAACTCCTTGTATAAATAAAATTCCGGGCCACGCCGGGGCTTAAAAACTGTTCTTACGCGCCGAAACATTCCCTCCACAAGGCGAACATTTTCTTAAAAAAAGATTTCACATTCCGATCGTTGTGTCTTCGAAAGATGGAAACAGACTTATGCCCACACTTCCAACCAGGCAATCTCCATATCCATCTGACAACTGCACGAACATCGTACTGCTATTTAAGAGCAAAATCCACAGACATCGCTACGCGCATTATCAGCGTTATAGACGTACGTTTTCTAAGAGGAGATTATGAAATATTACAATTTATCTAGCTTTATACAGCAGAAGTTCTTAGATGGAAGTTAATAAAAGGCGTAGATATACAAAAAAAAATCTTCCGAGATGCTTCTGCAGTGCATACCCTTCGCAATTTGAACAGATTGTAGCCCTTATTCAATACGGGTCAGCAGACCAACCAGTATAAGCATTCCAACAGCATTCTTCTCGAGGTATTACCAAAGTAATTCCTACTCTCAACACGGATATTACTAAGTTGCCCTTTTGCGTATAACCGTCTTAGAAATTTTAAATAAATGGAAAGAATCTAGACGTCACTTGTGATAGTTCGTGGCATAACCTCATCAACAGTCGTTTCCTTAGGCATTCTTTTTCCTCTTGCAAACTCCGAAAAAGAAGTAATGAACATACCCTTTTAGCCACGGTAAAGAGGTTTGATGTCAGGCAGCTTTTTCTAAGATTTTTTTTTATATTCCCTATGTTTTTTGTGCCTTAAAACTGCAGTCCTGCCAAAGAAGATGGAGACGTGGCATCAATAGGTATGCAATGAATTCGAAACTTATCGCATTTAGTGATATATTTCCAGGTGCGCAATGTGCAATACATCATGATGAGTGGAGGAAAGAAATATACCTATATATTCTTTCTCTCAAACAAATATAAAGCTCGCTTTTTTTTTTTTTTTTTTTTAATTTCACCAATTTTTGAAAACAATTGAGTTTCTACTACTTCCGTACCATTAAGAGGACAACGTACCCTTGTAATAAACCTTAACTTTAACTTTATACCTCCCATATATTTGAGAAACCATATTCACACAGCAGCTTCATTTTACACGCAACTTAATACTTCACATCCCTGGCTTACGATAACGATACACAAAATTGTCTGACCGGGGTGTTTTAAATATGACAACTTGATACACTGCCAGTTCTTTCTGCAGCAACGCCTCTCTAAAGAACGTAGAAGATCCAGTGTGCGAGCGACTTCCTGTCCCAATTTCCCCAACTGATTTATTTGCTCGAAGAAATGTCCCATTTGTGTCGCACAGTTCTAAGTCCTTGCTTTGGGGATTTATTATCCTTAAATTAATTACACTTTTCTGGTAGTGCATTAAATCAACTGAAAGAGGACGGACAGGGTAATCAAAGTTGGTCGGCTTCCTATTACTCCCCCTGCGCTACTCTCGTGTTCCACGTCTTCATTATCATCATCATCTTGATCATCCCCTTTCTTTTTTCTACTCATTGAGTACGAAAAGGAATACGATTCCCAAAAGGACGATGGGTGTGAAATGAATAACTGACACACCGTAACGAAACGGAAACAGAGGACAACGAGGAGAAAATCGAGAAGAACCAAGTTCATCTATCTGAGAATTTTGTAAGCAATGAGAGGGAGTATATTGCGACCAGAGGATAACATCCTGAATCGTTTTTTTGTTTTTGTTGTTTCTTGTATAAAACAAGTTTTTTTGTTTATTCTTTTTTTTTTTTTTTGCACACGTCCCTCCGTATAATGGAGGGATATATTTTTTTATGTGTGCGTTTGTATCTATGCAGCATACATGTTTTGCGGAGACACAAGGAAATGATAATTTGATTTAGATTGGTTCGGTGATGGTCTACAAAAAAGAAAGGTCCTGCTGTGAGAAAAAAAAAAATAGACAAAATCAAGTTGTGCATTGACATCATCCAGGATAACCTAGATAGAGAAGAGGCAGGAAAAATTGTTGTCCTTGCTGCGGTGAGCTAAAGTAATTGAATTGCAGAACACTTTGATTCAATGTCCGGTCGACGACGAGAAGTGTGACTAGGAATAACAAATAGGTAAGACGGGGCTTGACGCGCGCGTCTGGAAGTCGGATTATTATTAGAATTTCTATAAATAATTTGTAATATAACGAAGGAACAGCTAAGTCGGAACTGTTGAGGCATACACAACTTCTTTTTTATCTTCATTTGCGACGGTAATGCTGCTGATGATGATGATTATGATGGTGATGTCTTGCTGTGTCATGAATTTAATATTCAATCGTTTTAAATTAATGCTGACACATTTCAAGATCAATTTGAAAGATTCAATTCTAAATTAAGGGCATGTGCTGAATTTAATACAAAATAGTACGTATACGCCGCAGTATACAATTAAACGAGACGATGGGGGAGGAAAAGAACTGTGCTGCACGTGCCAAACCATTACTGATTCAGAAACTAAGATACGCGCATTAAGGTAATGTTTGACAAGTAACTTTGCTTTGTTTACGATAAGGTCAATATAAGGTACTTTGTGAGTCCTGAAAAGGCTGTTTAAATAACAGTGTAAGGGTTCCAAAAGCAAGGCAAATTTTATTAATTTATTTTAAGGAAATAATTAGATGTTCGTTATTACCTAAAAGAAGTAGAATCATTCCTTGAAATCCGTCGTTTGAAGTATATTTCTGTTATTGAGAAGATGCCATCTGAAACGGAAAGTTTTTCTTGTACTTAGAATCAAACGCTTTTTAACTCACAACGTCCACATTTAAGCCTATCAATGCTACAGGCAATCCACTATCTTAAGAAGATACTTATGCGAAAGTTAAGGGATGGAAGTCGATTAACACTATTAGTGCGTGTTATTATGGGTCGCATGTAGTGGGTCACTACATAATGCTGCAAGAAAAAACACGAATTTTACGAGTATGTCATTGGGCATGATCACGTAGAAAGAGGAGGCAAATAAAAAAAATTATAATTCAAAGCTCCAGGCTAGCATCCTGCGTTACTGAAATAATTATGCTTTCGAAACAGAAACCCTGCCTCGGATAAGGACTAATGAAACGTCGACGACCTTTGGCTATCGTACCCGGACAAAGATTGGTTTCTGAAATGTAAAGACCCTTCTGGTCGCTGCCCAAGAAGGTCCACACAATGCCAGATTCCTACAAATGAGATTGCGCAGTATAAGCTCGAAATCTTGTGACTAACTGAGATCAGTTGTTTTGATGCATGCGAGTTCCAATCGCCAACAGGTAACACTAGGAGTATCTTACTCTACTTGGGAAAACTGGCTAGTCCACGAGAACTTAGAATAGAGTTACGTTTAACTCCAAATGTACGCAAAGGTTTCACATCTTTGAAAGCTTTCAGCGAAAGAATAATCAAGGCCAAACTCAGAGCAAGAGAAGGAAACGCCACGATTATTCAGTGTTACGCTGCCACGACGGTTTCTCCCGGAGCTCTATAAGGCTTGGTCCGCAGTAACTGATGATCTACTTTTTTTTTTTTTTTTTATAATACACGCGCGCCGAAGGGATTATTAATACCCTTATACTGATGCACAGGGCACGGGCGGATAGGTAAAGGGGGAGCGGAACGAAGGAAATGCCGGTTTGCGTTGGCTTTAAATATTTGAAGGTTGTAATGATTAGGAAATACAGAGGCTGGTAGATCATTCCACAAACGTGTTGTTCGGCTTATAAGCGAAACCCTATATTTCACAGTACGTCCGAAGTTGGGCTTGAGGGTGAACTGATGTGCATTCGAAGCATGACGCGTATTGCGGGTGAAATTTTGAAGGGGAGGAATGCAACTGGCTATTTCGCTGGAGCATTTTTTATAAAAAAGGCGATAAAATAGGGAAAGACATGAGACATTTTTCCGATGTTCAAGTGAGACTATGGAGTTCACAATGTCTCTATCACCTATAAGATTTAACGCGGGGTTCTGTACCCTATCTAGAATGTGCAGGACGGTCTTGGGTGCACCAGACCAGATGTGGGCGTTATATTCCAGTTTTGAGCGGATGAATGCCTTATAGATGGAGGCCAGATCCACCGCTTAAGGAATACCAGACATTTTGCAGCATTTTTGACGACCTCGAATATTTGATCGTTCCATCGAAGTTAGTTATTGATTTACGAGTACATACCGAGAATGGCAAGTCTTTCGGATTCAGCGATGCAAGTACCATTCATGGATAATGGTTGGGTGTCTTGGTTTCGCTTGAGAGACAGAAGAAGGCATTGAGTTTTGGATGCATTAAATTCTACTCTATTGGTTGGATCCCATTTGGTTATGATGTCCAGGTCGGAATTTAATGTGTTTGACGTACGTTGACGTTCCTCTTCTACGACCGAAGAGCAGGAACGTGAGTTAGGGAACGAATATGAAAAACTGAGAGTACTGTCATCAGCGAAGGAATGGATTGGATTAGAAGTAGCAGACAAGAGGTCATTTATAAAAATGAGAAAGAGAGTCGGAGACAGAACGGAGACCTGGGGAACACCAGCATTTATATTGTGAATTGCAGACTTCAAACCATACAAGACAGCTTATATTGAACGGTCCGAAAGGTAATTTCTAATCCATTGAAGAAGAGACTCATCGATGCCATATGCACGCATTTTCGACGAAAGAGCCTGATGCAAAACCCTGTCAAATGCCTTACAAAAATCGAGCGCAACCATCTTTGTTTCGCCGAAGTGGTGGATTGATTGGTTCCACTTCTCGGTGAGATATGCCATCAAATCACCAGTGGACCTGTTGCTACGGAAACTGTACTGCCGGTCATTGAGGGGTTTTCGTGAATCAAGATATTTCATAAGCTGACGATTTATCAGCGTTTCCATGACCTTGGAAAGAAGGGACGTAAGTGCAATGGGTCGGTAATTGGACGGGGAGGAAGATTCGCCTTTTTTGAGACTGTTTTCATTAGTAGAGAAGGCTTGGAACAACGAAGCCTTTCCTGAAGAATTGAGTCACTATAGTCTTCGAACGCATTAAAGAACGTCTAAAAAGTACTCTCGACAGTGAACAAGCTTCAAGTTTCCCTTCTGGATCCGCCTGCATTGACCATACGAATCATCGTCGAAAAATGCGTCCAGTGTAGGACTTTGCTGCACCTGATGTACATTGACTTTGAAAAAGCATTTGACAGTATCAACAGAGTGTTTATATGGCATGCCTTACACAGTAGAGGCATACCAAACAAATTGGTGGCAATTATAAAACCAAGTTATGAAGGTGCGAACTGCCCCGTGCTACATACAGGTAGGTTGTCGAAAGCATTTGATATCCGAAGCGGCATTCGGCAAGGTTGCATTTTATCACCACTACTCTTTTTGGTGGTGATCAGCGATGTTTTGTGGAGCACTCTTTAGGTAAGAAGTGGCAAAATCTGATGGAGCCCTATAACCTATCTTAAACACCTCGACTATGTTGACGATATTTGACTACTATCGCACAGAATCATGGACGTGCACCAAATGACTACTGGTTTGGTAGCAGAGGCAAACTTGGTGGGCTTGCGAATTAACTCCGCCAAAACTAAAATACTAAATCCTTCGGACTCATTAATAACTCACATCAGCTATGCAAGACAGTAGAAAACTTTTGTTACCTTGGAAGTGTAGTCTCGATTGACGGTCGCGCCGAATTAGATGTTAGTAGCCGCGTATCTAATGTTGCATTTGCTATGTTGTCTAAAATATGGAGAAGCAGTCTAATTAGCTTAAACACCAAGCTGCGACTGTTCCGCTCTAACGTGGAATCGGTACTGTTGGCTGCAGTACCTGGAATGTGACCGCAAATGTCACAAAAAAGCTGCAAACTTTTGTTAATCGCTGTCTAAGAAACATTATTATGAGTTTTCTAGACAAATCGTATCTCAAAGGAACAGCTTTATGAGAGAACGGGCCAGGGGCGTATAGATGTGATTTTACAAAATCGAAAGTGCTAGTGGATTGGCCACGCTCTGCGTAAGGATGAAAATTGTATTGCCCGGCAAGCCATGCAATTGAACCCGCTAACACAACAAGGGCAAATACAAAGAGGTCCTCGTATCACGTGGCGTAGAACAATCGAAAGCAATTTCGGCAACTGGAGAAGTCTTGATTGAAACTGAAACCTTGGCGTGGTTGATGCCGTAAGACTCATAATTGTACACAGGATTTAGGTAAGTAGGCCCGGTTCTACTATATGGTATGTAATATACTACAATATAATGTACGTAAATGTTCAAAACTATGAACTGTTTGATACTTTAGTGTTGTAACATCTTCGGTGGTCAGTATCAGACTGGTTTGTTTATTACAGTTTTCTCTTACATACTATGTACATGCCTAGCTCTACTACATTAACAATGTGTTTCTACTTACACTTATATACTAGGTTTATAGTCATTTCCATTAAGTGATATTGGTTCTATGTTTCTACTTTTCGATTTTACTTCATATATCACAATATCCCCCCAGGATTTTTTTAATACTTCAAGTTAATACAATATATTAATGAGACTGCCAAAGTGAAATTTCATGAATTTTCATAGCACAAAAAAATGTTATTTGTTTCTATCTCTTAAATTATAGTGACCCGGTACTTGATGACTTTTCCAATCGATTCTTGTTTTCTTTTTGTCAATAACGTTGCCATCATTGTGATTTTCGCTTTGAGAAAAATCCAATGAAACTTCACTTTGTGTTATGTTATTCTGATTCTGTTTTTCGATATTCTTTTCGATTTCCAATTTTGAATTCACATCAGTTAGCAAATGTGGGGTATAGTTTCGGTTATTTTTGTAATTAAATTCATTAATACAAATTGTTTGATTTATGTGGCATTTTCAAATGGTATTATTTTTACCAAGTATTTTAACTAATAAGTAACGACGACCTATGATTTTGAATATAAAGGCTTTTATCCACGAGGTTTTTCCCGGTACCGAAAAATCTTTTACCATTACTTCATCATCAGTTTTAATTTGTTTCCTGGTCGTACCTTTGTAATACTTTCCTTGCCTATTTTGCATGCTTTTTACTTTACTTTTTATTTTTACAATTATTATTTTTATTAAAGGGATTGAGTAAGTCCAACCTATTTCTTATATTTTTGCCGAAAACTAGTTCTGCAGGAGCACGGCCGGTGGTACTGTGAATGGATTTTCTATAATCGATTATGAAAGTTTGTAAACAATGATTAAGATTGTCACTTGAGTTTCTTGAATGTAGTGCTTTCTTTAGCGCTTTCTTAACCATCTTCAGGATTGCAGTTCAGAAACTGACGTTGGACTTGGTAACTTCATAATATCATCTACTCGTTTTGCATCCTTATGCAATCCGTGTTTGTCGATGACGTGGCCTAAATAGTTTACCGATTGAGCTAAAAATGCACACTTCTCTCTAGCTATCTTAAGACCCGCGTTGTGCAATCTTTCAAAAACTTTTACTAGCCTCCCTAAGTGTGTTACTCTGTCTTTTGCTGTTATTAATACATCATCCATGAACACGACTACGCCGTCAATGTTCATCAGCAATTGCTAAATATTTCTTTGAAAAATGGCAGCGGCCGACACGATTCCATAAACCAATCTCGCGTACCGAAACAATCCTTTGGTCGTACTAATTGTAGTTAGGTTTTTGGAATCATCGTCTAAAACGAGCTGCTGATAGGCCACGGAGAGGTCTAACTTTGAAAAAGCCTGACCGCCGTGCAGCTGAGAAAAGAGTTCGTCTATCTTCGGTAATGGATACTGGTCAACTATTAGATCCTGATTTAAAGTAATTTTGTAATCCTTTTTTTTTTTTTTTATTTTTTTTTTTTTCGAGGGTAGGTGAAAATCTTCAAGAAGACACTATGAGGATCGACAGCGCGTACCCATAGTGGTGTGGGATTCTTACCCGCTAAAAAACGTCCCTTCAAAACAGACCTGTTTTCATTTTTACTACAACTAAGTATTCGACTTATCAAGTAGTTTTCGTTTCACGAAATAAGGATGTTTTGCAGGTACCTTCCCATTAGAAGTTTCTGCTAGCTCCGCAGTTTAGACGCGGTTACTTATCGCGCTAAGTCTAAAGGTTTTGTTCTTTGTAGACGGCGTAGTAAGTTTCTTACATCCAAAACTTGGAGGACTGTTATATTAACGTGACTTTCTAGTCGACTTTTATGTTTTCTCGCGTAGTTTTTGATTTCGTCTTCGACTGTTTTAATGCCAAGATCTCTGTGGATATCGCTATTTCTGATATACCATGGCGCATTTACAATACCTCTTAGCACTTTGTTTTCAAAAGTTTGTAAAATTTGAATATTACTTATTTTGGTACAACCCCAGAGTTGTATACCATATGTCCATACAGGCTTTAGCACTTGCTTATATAAAAGCAATTTGTTCTCTATATTAAGTTTGGAATATTTTCCAAGTAACCAATACATTTCTCGATATTTGTTATCTAGTTCTTTGCGTTTTTTCTTAACGTGCGTTTTCCATTTCAGCTTTGCATCAAGTGTCATTCCAAGATACTTAGCCTCGTTTGCGAACGGAATTTGAACCGAGTTTGAAAAGATCGGCAAATTATTTACTCTCTTATAAGTAAAATTTACATGAACAGATTTGGTCTCATTGAGTGCGATTTGCCAAACCTTTGTCCATACATTTACTCTATCCAAAGCTTCTTGCAATTTTTCTGTAGTATCTTCGACCGTTTTACCTACTGCCAAGATAGCAGTGTCGTCGGCAAATGTAGCTAGCTCAGTGCCTTCTACTTGCGGTATATCACGAGTGTATAATAGATATAAGACTGGACCAAGAACGCTTCCTTGCGGCACCCCAGCCATTATTTCCTTAAAATCCGAATATTCGTTTCCACATTTGACGCGGAATAGTCTATTCGTAAGGTAGTTCTTCAAAATATTATATAGGTGCTCTGGCAGAACTTGTCGTAATTTACACTTTAAGCCTTCATGCCAGACCTTGTCAAAGGCTTGAGAGACGTCAAGGAATACGCTTGAACAAATCTTTTTTTCTTCAAGTGACTTTTCGATTACATGTGTTATTCGATGTACTTGTTCAACTGTAGAATGCTTACTTCTGAATCCGAATTGATGATCCGGAATGAAATGCCTCTCTTCTATAACCGGCTGTATTCGCCTAATCAAAATTCTCTCGAACACTTTGGATATGATTGAAAGAAGCGAAATCGGTCTATAAGACGTTTTTTCATTCGGCGGTTTTCCGGGCTTAAGGACCATTATGACTTCGGCCACTTTCCATTGACTGGGAACATATTCTAGTCTAAGCGCGGCGTTTATAATGAACAGAAGCTTCATTAGACCTTTTCTCGGAAGTGCTTTAAGAACCTCTCCCGTGATTAGGTCGTATCCAGGAGCCTTCTTAGGTTTAAGTTTCTTTATTTCTTCCTTAAGTTCGGTTAGTGTTGCATTTCTTATTATACGATTGTCAATATACGACGTATTTATATTTTGAATAAGAGCCTGTCCATCAAGCGGTTTGAAAGTTTCTTCCAGGTGGGCGGCAAAAACTTGCGCTTTCTCTTTATCATGCCTGGCCCATTCGTCTTGATTTTTCCTAATTGGGACGGCTTGAATTTGAGGTTTTTTAATACCTTTTATAGCCTTTCAAAGCGAATAGTTAGAATCTTTTTCTGCCGTTAAGCTTTCTAGGTAAGTTTGTATTTTATTATTCTTAAGGTCTTTAATAGATCGTTTTAGTGAGTTGCACAAACGGTTAAGATGTGCTTTATGTTGCGGAGCCCGAGTTTGTTGCCATTTTTTGCGCGCTTTCCTCTTCTCCTTAATCATCTCTTTTATTTCCTGCGGATAATTTTGAATATAGCTGGCCGGCGTTTTCTTAGGTTTCGGAGTATTCTTCCACGCATATGCGAATCGAATCATTTTTCTTTAATATGGGAACTATTGGCGTCCCCCAATCACTGTGGTCTACTCTTTCCAGAACCCTCATACACACTAGTTTGTCGATCTCATTTTCTACTTTTTCTTTGATGTGAAAAATGTTGGACTAGCACCCTTTTTGATTCTTAATGTAACTTTGGTTTTGTTAAACGTTCCTAAGGTACCATCAAAAAGATCAGAATAATCGTGGAGAATACGTGCTAGATCTTTATCCTTAACATTCACGAAATTAATTTCTTGTATACCGATTTTAAAACCACACATTGCGTTTCTACCAAGAATGGGCGGGCCACCATCTTTAATCACATGCACAACTATGAATCTACTTTTATTTTCGAAATTTACTTTAAATTTGCAAACCCCAATTGGGTTAATAGCACTACCGTTGTAACACCTCAACAATACACTCGTATTCCTCAATTGACAGTCCGCGAAATATTTCAAATAATCATCTTCGGAAATCGCTGATATTGACGACCCGCTTTCAATTCGGCATGCACATTTTCACCTCATTCACCATAACATCGACCGTGATTGGGTTTATACAAGAACCTGATCTGCAATAATATAAAGGCGTTTCATTATTATTAATAAAATTACAATGTTCATTATTTGAATTGATACGATCTTCCTTTGGACACATTTTTCTCAGATGACCCTATTGATGACACCGCTTATATTCGTAATTTTCAAATCTGCATTGGCCCTCTTTGTGATTTGTGTAGCCGCATACATTACATCGCGTTGTTTTGGAAGTGGGAGATCCATTAGTTGATTTTGGATGTCCTTGCTTTCCATATGAATGCCTCTGATTCGACTTGCTGATTTTCTTACGAATTCTATACATTCCACTGGTTGCAGCCGGTTCATCCTTAATCGTCACCATATCCGTTGAATCATACTGGCTTTTCACACACTCCACCGACAATGCTATCTGCAACGCCTTGTCAATACCTTCACATCTTCCAAAAAGAGTTTGTCTTTTTCTGGACTTTTGTTGAGTCCCAAGACGAAACGATCTCTCAAAGCCATGTTTAAATGACTCTCAAAGTCACAGTTTACAGCTAGCGCTCTCACCCTGGCTGCCCACTCATGAAGCGTTTCGTGTTCCTGCTTCGACGCATCATAGAACTTGCGCCTCTCTGCGAACCCCGAGTATGTTGGTTTGAAGTGATTCTCCATAGCTTGAATGATGACTCCGTGACTTGTTTTCGCATCCTCTGGACCTAAAAGAAATACAAAAAAACAAATATTTGGCGCAACAGCTCTTTAAAGTGCCAGGGCCTAGCCTCTCGCAACCACTCATGTTGTGTGCGTTATATTTTTCACACGAATGGAAGGGACCTACAGTTTAATGCCGAATCCGAACGGCGATTTGAGAAGCTTTTTCATGACAACAATACTCTCCGATGTTTGTCAGACGCTCGCGAGAGGTGGGACCGTGAAAAAACTTTTTTGGTATTTTCTGGGATTCGAACTTGGAACCTCATGCGTAGTGATCCGACACACTAACCACTTACGCCACGGCGCCCTCCGGACCTACTGGGTTCATAATTTGATTTAGAAACTGAAATCGAATTTAATGTAGGCACAGCAGCCAACTAAAGTGTATGCGCTTTACCTAGGACCTCAATATTTTCCATGTTTTGTGTGTACCTATATAAGTATTTTCAATGAAACGTATTACATATTCTTAGTGTACATCCTTTCTGGTATAATTTGACGATAGTTGATAATACATATTATGTACATATGTATTAAAAAAAAAATACAGTTTACCATGTCTCGGTTTTGTTCCGCGCCAGCTTTCCCAGTCCAAGTTATACGATACGACGATGTTTGGGGCCCAAGTGCACTGCGACCTATAAGATATATTGTATTGGCCCAATAGTTAACCAGAACAAAATTGAGGCTTTTGATAAATCTCAATAATGTCTTGGGTTCCAGGTTAAAAGTATCCGCTGGGCCAATCAAGACCCGCGATAGATAGAGTAACCGTTTACTTGCGGTCCCTGGGCATTCACAAAGAATGTATTCTGCTGTTTCTCTTTGTTCCCCACAGAGTCTGCACATGGCTGATAGATTTATTTTATTCAGATGTTACCTGACTGTACAGTGCCAGTTTAGGTTGCCCGGTAGAGTTCGCAAATCCTCTTTGCTAAGTTCAAGTAGCTTGCTTGCTATAGTTTTGTTGGTGCTTATGAACTTTTTCCAGCCATAACTTGCCCAAGTTATAACTTAAGTTTTGTTTGAAGCTCAGGAAGTCTGTGACTACTGAGATACGAGTAGACGTAATTTGCGTACTCCAGATCATCGGGTTGGTCGAATGGGATCAATTGGATAACATTCCTCTTTGCCAGTGCTGATTTGAAAATTTCATTGAAAGCGAGAATGAACATCACCGAAGTAAGAGTGCATCATTGTCGCGCCACAGTTTTGACTACAAAAGGGTCTGAGAGCATCCCTAGGTAGGTAGGTAGGTGTGGTGGTTCTTCTAAGAAAAGAACCAAATTCGCACTAGGTGCCGTTTTGATACCACAAAACTCGTGTACCTGGATATAGAAGGTGTGTTGGTGTGGAGTCTCCAGATCCAGCCTGTGAAGTTTATAAAGATTATTAAATCTTTGATGTTTCTCTCTGAGACTTCCTCAAGGGAATCGAAAAAGGGTTTTCCTAAAGCTCGTTATCTGGCCCTAGCTAGTGCCGGACAGGTTGGATAAGGGTTTCTTTCTCAGTAGCGACCTTGCAACTGCGACAGTGTGTGTTGTGTGGGATACCTAGTTTGACTGCATGGTCTCCTATAAGCCAATGAACTGTGGTGGTTGCTGTTATCTTGGCGATGTCCCTACGCGTTCTGTTTAAGAAGTCGGTTGTTTTTGATTTGTTGTAGTTTGGCCACATCTTTCTAGATATGACACAGTTTGTTAACCTAGGTGCGTGGAAGGTATAGAGGGTTCGGGGAGCACGTCTTGAATAGAACTTATCTTAAGGTTCTCGCTTCCCACAGGGGTCTCCTGACTGGAGGCGAGCAGTTCATATTCCGATGAAGTGCTCGAATTTTCATTTTTTTTTTTTGTTTTTTTTTTTATTGGCTTCCTTATTTACTTTTGGTCCCACGAGTATGACGGAGCTTAGGTCGGTCCCGATAGAGCCGATTTATCGGAATAAGGCAAAAATACGACAGACCCCGCCCGTGCGTCTGAAGAGCTCATTAGAGACTTGTTTAACCCCCAGCCTTGCATTCTTGTGCACAGTTTCCTGCATTGGAGCGCTCACAGCACCGCCGAAATCAGGTACCTCGATCCGATGGTCAAAAAGCACGTGTAGAGGATTAAACTATTGAGGAGTTAAGAATCCTATACAATGCTCCTTGACCTTGTCTAGCCCCATCTTGACATCGCACAAGACTACTGTGCTGGTTATTACCGACTGGTACCCACGTGGAGGGCTAGGATAATGATTTTTGCCGTCCCTAGACCTATAAACTTTCTGGCTCATTGACAAACAATCTAGCTTTTATCAATGTAGCCTATAATTTTCCCATCAGCCTTTTCTTTATTTTTGGATATCAACTAGCCAGAGTAAGGATTGGTTGGTAGAATGGGCGGTTCTTTTTAAAAGAATACAATTAGCACTAGGTGCCGCTTCGAGGGTAGATAAGGTTACTTACTTACTTAAGGGTGAACCTGGGCATCAATTAACAAGCCCTCCCATTTAACCCGGTATTTAGCTAATTGCCTCCAGTTGCGCACTCCAAGTTGGTTAAGATCGACTTGAACTTGTGCGCGCAACCTACGGTGACGTGGTCCTCTACTCCGTCGTCCCTCTGGAGTTCATGTCGCTGTACAGCTCATATAGTTCATCATTGAATCTTCTCCTCCAAAATTCGACAACGCAAACGGGACCGAATATTTTACGAAGAATTGTTCTCTCAAAACGACAAAGGATATCTTCATCCGCTTAAAATAAAGCCCATATTTCAGCGCTTTACGACGAGAGTGGAATGATCAGGGAATGATAGAGTCTCCTTAGTTGTTCGAGATATGGCTTTACTGTTGCTTACTTTATTATACCAAAAAAAAAAAAAAAAAAAACCGCAACTGTTATCCGCTTGATTTCAGAACTAATAGCAGAGCCAAGGAAAACAAAGGCCCTTACTACCTTACCGTTTTGATACCACAGCTCATGTAAGCACAACCCGCAATCCTGCCTGTGGAATTTAAGGAGGTTACGTATAATAGTTCTTAAATATTTTTACCTGAGACCTCCTCAGGTGAGTTGAAGAAAGGTTTGCCTAAGCTTGTTGCTTGGCCCTAGGTAGTCCCGGGCAGGTACATATATAATGGGCAAGGGTCTCTTTTTCGTTTGCGACATTGCAACTGCAGCAGTGGGTATTGTGTGGTCTACATGGTCTCCTATCGGCCAGTATCCCGAGGTGATCGCTGTTATTCTGCCGATGTCTTTACGTGTTTTGTTAAAGAAGTCGTCTGTTTTTGCCTTGCAGTTTGACCACATAATTCTAGATATGACACGTTTATCAGTCTAGTCCATTGGTTGGCTTTACGAGTTGGCTTTACGAGTAATAAGAAAGTTTGAGGACATTTTTGCCTTGACTGCTCCCAGCAGGATGTTAATTGCCTGGCCAGTTCGTCGGTCCGTTCGTTTCCCCGTAACTGTGCCCTGGAACCCAAACCAGGCTTACATTGAATTGACCGTCTACCGAGGCTAGCTCATTTTTCATTCTTGTCCTAGTTTGGATAGCACAGTAACCCATGCAATGGCTTTGATAGCACCTTAGCTATCAACCAATATGACAATCTTTTGCATTTGCATTATATTGTACAATATTTGTGTATAGTTTGATCTGGCGATATGCTTCGCGGATAGCAAGTAATTTCGTCTCGAAAACACTGGCAGTGTACGGAAGTTTAAATGATTTTGAGATGTTCATGGATTTAGAAAACACATCTGCAACGATTCCGCAGTCCATCTTTGAACCGTCTCTGTAGATTCTTAGATGAAAATCTTTAATCACCTATCGGTCTTGCCATTTTGTTCTGGTGGGGAATTGTACGTCGAAACGCTTTGTGAAAATCATTTTGGGGATAATGTAATCTGCTGGAGTCGATACGAGTTCTTCCGGTAGAGAACCCAGAATATTACTACGGCCATAGGGTTTCACAGTCGAGCACCCAGACTTTATGAGTCTGACCGCGCTATGTGTTATTATGCTTGTTATGTGCAGATCTAGGGGTAAAAGATACAGAAAAATCGTTACAACGTCTGACAGAGTTGGCCATATAGCGCTTGTTACATTTGCTTATGTTATACTTTTGTTTTTAAAGCCAGCCACCATACTATTGACCCATAATTTGAGAGAGAATTGGATGTACTACGGCTGTGTACATCCGTAGTGTAAATTTTGTTTGCAGGCTCTATTTTTTTGCCGAAGGTTTTGTTACACGCATAGAAAGCTATTTATGCTTTCTTTACCCGTTGTTCTATGTTTAGTTTCTAGTTAAGTTTAGCATCGAAGATAACTCCTAAATACCTACCATTGGGCGAGAGAGCGAGTGGTTGACCATTTAGTCGAGGAAGCGTGAAGTCAGGTATTATGGTTTTGGTGGTAAAGAGAGAGAGTTGCCCTTAGAACATAAATAAAAACAAAAGAAATAAATATTATTTTAAATTAAATTAAAAATTGCCCAGGTGTTTACCTTAAAAAATAAATAAATATTTGGCGCAACAGCTCTTTAAGTGCCAGGGCCTAGCTTCTCGCAACCACTCATGTTGTATGCGTTATATTTTTCACACGAATGGAAGGGACATACAGTTTAGTGCCGTATCCGAACGGCGATTTGAGAAACTTTTTCGTGACAACAATACTCTCGGATGTTTGTCAGACGCTCGCGAGAGATGAGACCGTCAAAAAACTTTTTGATGTTTTTGTGGGATTCGAACTTGGAACCTCATGCGTAGTGATCCGACACACTAACCACTTACCCCACAACGCCCGAAGGTGTTTACCTTACTCAGATCATTTTCCATGATTTTGCTTATCACGGAAGAAAACATTTTTGATACCACTGTCACCATCTCATCCGCATACCCGACTATCTTGATTCTTTGCTATTCAATCTAAAAGGGATTTTATTCATGACTATGAGCCATAATAGAGGAGAAATGATGGCGCCTTGAGGTGTTCCCCTACTGCTAAATTTAGTACTATTGCTGTTTCCTAATGTTGCCGGAAAAATTCTAGTATAAAGCATAGAATCCAATGACTTGGTTAGTTTTCTATTCCTAGCTCCGTGAGTAACTCAAAATTGTTTCAGTGTGTACTTTAAAGGCTTCTTCCATGTGTAGAAAGGTGGCTAATGTGTTCTTAACTTCTTAACAGTGTATGATTTTATTTTGAGCTATGCGTGTTGAGATTTGGAGAGTAATATTTCTTCTATTGTACCTCGCAGATGGCTTTCTAGGAGTGAACGAAAGGATCTCGAAGATTCTTTAGACCACAATTTCCCTGACTGCAAGAGTTCAAACAGTGCCCCTATGATCTCAAACTTAATCCTTCCTATCTATGAATAACAACTTAAAGCGTTACACTTTGTTTGAAAATCAAGCTCATTATAAAGTTTTCGTAAAAAAAAGGTGAATGTCCGGTCGACAAACTCTAAGTCTCCCCAAGCAACAGAGGCGTCTCTACCATAGATTAGCATACATAATTACTCCTATACATAAAATGGCAAACTTTTCACATTTCACATTAACATAATAGTAAGCAGTATCCACTCCTATTATTGCTCTATTCAACAGTGTTATCTTCCACCGCCCACGAAAAAACAACGTAGGTATATATATTATAGCTCCACCTCTGGGAACTGTCCTTCGAGTTAAGTGGAAGCAAATGGTACTCCCCAATAACTCTCGCATCAGTTGTTATACTACGTTCTTCCCAAAAATAAAACTTCCACTACAGTTATCCCCATTAGAACATCCAAAACTTTTCCGATTTCAGCATTGTCGACGATTGTGCCATACAAACTACAAACAAGGACACACTATTGTGTCCCTTTTTTCCCGTTCGACTCATAAACTTTTATAGTTGAGATGCTTTTAATGCGGCCATAAGTGAAAAATCTCCACATATTCTCGGTCAAAAATTAAACTGAATTAATGTGGCTAGTCCTTAAAATATCCTTCGAGTTTTATGCTCAATGACAACGTCGAAAAATCGAATTCCTGTCGCGCGCTAGAAAAAGGAAAATTGTTTTCAAAATTAAATTTAGAACTTTCCATGGCGCACGCTAGATGACATTCTCCGCAACAAGGATATTGGCGGGGCACACGGAGCATGGGTGAAAGAAAATAAATTATTCAAATTTAAAACAAGGACACACGTTAAGGCAAAGTATGTATAAAGGCACCGAACATGATCAGGGACACAGCAGGATAGAGGATGGAATTAATCAATTAAAAGGGTAGATATGTGTGTGATTTTGGTCGGGTTTTCCTAATTAGCAGCGCATACACACGCATATGTACCCACCGAAGTAAAGTAAAAAGCTAGGCAGTTCAAGGTTCCTTCAATTAGTGCCTCGAATAAGTGTTTTGTAATCGTAATAGGATTACAAGAGGCTTTCCATAATTGTTTATTAGGATTTTCATTGAGTTCATTGTGTGCGACTGGCGGCTGACTGTGTGCGTGTGAGTGTGTTTGAGTAGCGAGCAGTTAAATTGAGCGTATTAATTCAATTTAAAAACAATTCAAAGGCAAACTTGAAGGGTTTGCATGGATTAATCTAGGGTCCGGGCGAAAATTAGGTCGGTGGACCCAGTCCGTTCTATTGGGACTGCAAAGTTGTTAGTTTGAAAAGTTACTGGGAAAAGTTTTCTTGGAAATGAAAGAATCACAGAATAACAGTGTAAAACGGAAAAGTTAATCGAATTGAAAAGTGGTGTGGGATGGTGGGTTGGTCCTTTGGCGAAAGAGTTACAGTCGAATTTGGTTCTTTGAAGGTCAGAAGTAATGAAAACAAACAAAATTTGCCGAAACGAGTATTGTTTTTGGCCATGAGGCTTTTCAATTGCTTAAAGTAACAGGTGATGTAGCTAGTTGTATATGGTTTGTAAGGATACCTTTAGTAGAATTTTTAAATTCTTCATTTAGATAAATAAAAATCTTTAATTTTTAATATATTTTTTAAATGCTTTTTATCTTTCCAGGTAAGTCGAAAAAATTAAAAAGGAAAACTCGTGGGTAAGCCTCATTAATAGAATTCGTGTTTCATGTGTTGTAAACGGTTTTTGTTTTTACGGTTGACAGTTGCAATTATTTAATAAAGGAAGGCTATACTAAAGAACAGCGCATTCTTCTTCTTCTTCATATATCGGCGAGGTTATGATCTGAACTCAAAGAATCATTACCCTCCCAAAACCACTGCGTAAGCTTTTTCATCGTGGAAACCAGCATTTCTCCAGCCCATATCTAAAAACGGCGATTGTTGTGCGCCCAAACGAGAGGCCACACACGACCCTCATTCCCACCATCAAACGACACCGCACTCGATCGAGTGACCGAGTGACCGTGTGCCGTGAGTCCAATTCCGAATGACCATTTCCATGTGTCATATATCTTGCAGTGCAACCAGCGATCGCCATTGCAATGTGATATGCTATTGTGTGACATAATAAAACACAATAGCACCAGCAATGCGACCGACACTGGCGTAATGACATAATGCAAGGCGACGCATGTGGGCCACTTAAGTGGGTTACTTCCCTTTGTGCCATCCAGAGAAGTCGATATTGGAAAATGACACATGTGGGCCACCTAAGTGTGATAGTTTCCATAGTGGAGAGGTCACAACGTAAGAAAGCAGAGGCATGAGGAAAAGCGGAAACGACGAATGAGGCAATCTGGTTGATGAGTCCATCGCGCACTCTACGTTCATGAAAACGCTGACACACCTTCAGCTAATGAAATATCTAAAATTCCGAAAGCTCCTCAATGACTGACAGTACGGCTCTCTTGGCAACAGATCCACTGGGAGATTTGATGTCATAGCTCACAGATAAGTGGAGGCAACCTCTGCACTACTCTGGTGAAGGCAAGATTATTGCGCTTGACATTTCAAAAGCATTTTACAGAGTGTGGCACGAAGCTCTTTTGTCGAAAATTCGTACATTTGGGATCGATAACACTCTTTCTCTATGGATTAGAAATTACATTTCGGGCTGTTCAATTCAAGTTGTTTTGGACGGCTTCAAGTCTGCATCTCACCAAATAAATGCTGGTGTCCCCCTGTTCTGTCCCCGACTTTCTTTCTCATTTTCATAAATAATCTTTTGTCTGCAACTTCTAATCCAATCTATTCCTTCGCTGATGGCAGCACCCTCAGTTTCCCATACTCGTTCTCAACCTCACGACCCTGCTCTTTGGTCGTAGATGAAGAACGGAGATATATGTTAAACACATTAAATTACGACCTACCTACTTACTTAAGCGGCGCTACCGTTCGGGGTGAACCTGGCCTCAACCAAAGAGCCTCTCCATTTAGCTCGGTCTTTAGCTAATTGCCTCCAGTTGCGCACTCCAAGTTGGTCGAGGTCCTCTTGAACTCGTGCGCGCCACCTACGGCGAGGAGGTTATCTACTGCGTCATCCCTCCGAGTTAGATTCGAAAACTCTGTGGGCCGGAGCGTTGGTGTCCATTCGTTCAACATGTTCTAGCCATCTCAGACATCCAATACGCAGTTTTTTGACTAGGTCGATGTCACTGTACAGCTCGTATAGTCCGTTATTGAATCTTCTCCTCCAAAACCCGTCGACGCAAACGGGGCCAATATCTTCATCCTCTTTTAATAAAGTCCATGTTTCACCGCCGTAAAGCAGGACTGGGATGATCGGAGTCTTATACAGAGTCTCCTTAGTTGTTCGAGATAGGGCTTTTACTATAAACAGCGATTGGCAAGAGTTATTCTACGCTTGATTTCTGCGCTGATCTTGTTTTTCGAGTTTATAGCAGAGCCAAGGTAGACAAAGTCCCTTACTACCTCGAAGTTATAGCTACCCACTGTGACCTTCTGTCCAATTTGTCGGTGTTAATTGTCCCTTCTTGTTGACAGCACATACTTCGTTTTGTCCTCGCTTATCGCCAAACCCCATTTTAGCCGCTTCTACTTCAATGCTTGCAAACGCACCGGTGACAGCCCGCTGAGTTCTTCCAATTATGTCAATATCGTCGACCTATGCAAGCAGTTGTACGGACTTGTAATAGATTGTGTCTCTGGTGTTGGCTTGTGAGTTCCGCACAATACTTTCAAATACAATATTAACCCTAATCAGCCCAAGTCAATTTTCTCCCTAATCCACCCAGGTGGTGACCCAAAGTCACCATATTAGAAAAGTGCTAATTATTTTATGAAATAATATTATTTAAAGTTTGTTATTGATTTTTTATTTATAACTAAATAACTAACTCCATTTGTAATTTATTTGATTTGTTATTTTATTATTTGGTTAATTTATTTTTAAGGTACAAACTTGACATACAACAGATTTTTTTGAGTGTTCGTTGCATACGCTCTTCTTGCATTTACAACATATTTGTTTTGAAGCGCGTCCTTTATCATGAGAACACATGTAACATCGTTTCCTCTTTCTAGACGTGTCAGCTTTGTTGTCTTCAGAATTCTTTGCTGTAGATGGCACTATTTCACCAATGACATGTTTTAGTGGCCCTGATAAATACCTAGTCTTGCGGCGTAAAATGTGATGTGTAACTAATCCCATTGCAAGATCTCTGAGAAATAGTGGTCTTGCTTTGTGCTTTTTAGGTGCATTCTAATTTGGATATGTTTTCATCCAAATCACATATGCAGCTATACCCGTAGCATCAATGAGGTTGTGGAAAATTACAACGGGCCACCTGTTTGACTTTCGTTTGACTGAAAATGCATGGCACATCTGATCCAAAGTATCCACCGCCCCTTTAGTTGAGTTGTAATACAAATTAACTTCTGGTTTGGTTTTGTTGTTGATGTCCATTGTTTTGGTATGATGCATCGTTGATAAGAACAAAACTGATTTGTTTTTTTTTTTGGGACGTAACTCACTAATAATATTTTTTTCCTGAACCCAAACAAACTTGACTCCAGATCCCTGCTTTTATTGGGAAGAAATTCTTTTGGAATATATGCTTTATTTTTTCTTAGAGTTGGTGAGACCCCTGCTCAATAATTGATTTGCCAGATGATATGATGTAAAAAAATTATCAAACGTAAGATTTCGGTTCGATCCAGAGTAAGACTCGGAAAGCATCAACACCACATTCTCCGCTTGATTACAATCTCTTTTATTCCCTTCCTTTTCAAGGTAAGGAATACTAAACTAGGGATAAGATGTAGAGCTATCACATATCCAGCAGATCTTCATGCCATATTTATCCGGCTTTGAAGGGATGTATTGTTTGAATTGCACTCTACCTCGGAAGGGGACCAGTTGTTCATCAATTGTCAGGTTCAAACCAGGCACATACATCTTCTTCAAATTTGTCATAACGGAGTTCCAGAGTTCCCTTATTGGTGCAAATTTGTCTCTCTGTCGTCTATCTGATCTAGTTGATGTGTCATCGAATCGTAAATGTTGCGAAATTTTGGCGAACCAATTCTTTGACATTGTTTCCCTGAATTTTGGATGGCCATGAACTTCATCCCAAAAGTCTGTAAAATCAAAAATGCCTTCTTTTTTAGTACCCGCGTAAATAAGCAGTCCTATGAAACTTTTTATTTCAATGACATCAGTGAGCTCCCATTTCTGCCCTTCCTTTTCTGCTCCATGGCAATTCGTAAATTTGACAATAAGGCCAATAATTGTACTATCAAAAAAAAAGTCGAATGCATCACTTACGTCGTCAATCTAATTGGCCTCTAATAATGTTATGACTGGCCGATCTTCCTTGACTGAACGGTTCAGAGTTCCATTCAGTTGAATCCTTCCCAAGATATTTTTCGGCTTCAATGTTAACATCATCATCCTTATCATTTAGCTCTATTTCATCGTCCAATTCCTCAAAGATTTCGGTAGCATCTTCCTCACTATCGTCACTATCCAAATAATCAAAGTCACCTTCGTCATTTACTTCAAAACCATTATTATCATTGTCCGAGTCAGCTTCAATCGCCATTCTTATATCCTCATCGGTAAAATTTTTTCTTTGAGCCATTACTGCTTGAATGTCAATCTGTATACAACAAAATAATTGTCTTATACATCTTCTATAATCCATGAAAAAACGTACCTTTCAATATTCACAAAAATGTAAGAACACACACTGCAATTCGGAACAACTTACTTGAGCACAAAAAATCTGAACTGAATTCTGGTACAAAGCAAAGAAAAATTAACGGACTCTAAATAAAGTTTCCCGTTAGTAACCATGACAATTCAAAGCCACCTAGCTTTGCACACAATGCCTTGTTTGCTTTTCCATGTATTCTATTATTGTTGCAATACAGGTGACTGTGAGACACCACCTGGGTGGATTAGGTTGGCAAATAATGATGGCGGTATATGTTTGTTACAGTAATACATTCTTAACTTTTTTTTTCATTTCTACGTAGTGTATCCTTAGGGAAACAAAGTCAATGAGTGCGAATGGGATTGCTTTTCTAAAATTTGTGAAAATTACTCTCGAAACTGAAACGGTGACCCAAAGACACCGGGTGGGCGGATTAGGGTTAAGTCACATGACAGCGCGTCGCCTTGTCTAAAACCTTTTTCGACATCAAAGGTCTCGGTGAAGTCATTACTGACCTTGATGGAGCAGCGAGTGTTCTCCATCGTAATCCTGCACAGACGAACAAGTTTGGCAGGAATGAAAAATGGTCAGTATCGATTTGGACTTCTTGGATTTTCTCCAGGATCTGCCGAATTCTGAAGATTTGATCGATGGTGGGCTTTCCACCATCGCACTGAAACCTGATAGGGGTCTGAAACCGCACTGATAGGGGCCAATCACACTGTTGATAAAAGGTTTCAGGCGTTCACACAATATCGCGATATCTTGTATGCGATGTTGAGGAGACTGATCCCTCTATAATTGGCGCAGTTGACGGGGTCTGCTTTCTTGTGGATCGGGCAAATGACGCTGAGATTCCGTTCATCGGGCATACACTCGTCTGACCAAATCTTAGAGATGAGTTGGTGTATGCACTCTACCAATTCATCAGCAGCTGTCAGGTAAGCCGTCAGGTCCAGCAGCCTTGTTAGATTTCAGCTTGGATATTTTTATCTTCACTTCGTTTTGGTCAGGTGGACGGAAATTTTGACTATCATCATCTATCTTGAATGGTTCATTCTGCCTGACAGCGAGATGTTGGTCTTCGTCGCCGCCGTTATACAGTCTGCAGAAGTAGTTTTTCCATATTCTCAGCACCGAGTGTGATTCTACTGAGAGGTTTCCATTTTCACCTCTACAGGTTTCTGTATGGGTATTGCTTCTCTGACACGTTCTTTTTACCTTTTGGTAAAACTTCCGTACATTGTTCCTGGAGTATAAACTCTCGATATTCTCAAACGCGCGCTTCTCATGTTCTTTCTTCTTCTTATGGAGAAGCCGATGTTCTTCCCATCTATTTTGCTCGTAGAGCTCACGAGCAGCTCTCGTCTTCCTTTGCAACGCCGCTTTGTATGCCTCTTGTTTTGCTGCATGCACTCGCCGGCATTCTTGGTCAAACCAGGGGTTTCGCGGTGGTGGGCGAGCGAGCATTGCTCAGATTGGGATATCCTCATTCGTACCTTGGCTACAAGAAGGTAAGACGTCAAGGCATTGCTAAACGGGTCCAATTGGAGAGCTCTCACATCATATTGCGAAATAAGTTTAGCTTACAGAAAAAGAATTATGGAGGAGAATTTTTAAATTTTCTAAAGTGAATCAAGTGTAAAATTATGCTGTTAATCTTTGGCAGACGGCTTTTAGCCATGTCACTTAAAATAGATTTAGTACTTTTATTATTTTTGTAATGAATTTAAACCAATTGGAATTAATAAAATCTATCTAATCTAATCTAATCTAATCTAATCTACAAGAAGGTAATGAGCCGAGTCTATGTTGGCCGCTCGGAAGGTCCGGACATCCAGAATCCTGGCGGCATATCTTCCCTCGATTGCAATATGAGCAACTTGGTTGATCGTTACATGATCATTGGACCGCCGTGTCTACTTAGTACTTATGAATATTGAGTTGAAGAAACTATGTGCTTGTTATGGTGACGTTTCGCTTCACAGCGAAATCAATTAGCCTTAGTCCGTTATCAGACGTGGTGTCATGTCGGCTATGCTTACTGACTGCCCTACCAAAGATGTCCTCCTTTCCTGTTTTGGCCAATGTTTTGGCCCAATACGATTTTAACGTCGGATTTAGGATATTGCTCGTATGTTTTGTCGAGGAGCTCGTAGAAACAATCTTTGGTGGCAGTATCATTTTCTTCCGTGGGGGAGTGAACATATATTAGGCTTATTTTAGCGAATTTAGCCTTGATCCGGATAGTCATAATACGCTCGCTCACGTGTCGGAAGCTTAAGACTTCTTGCCCGCAGAACCGAGTCAGATTATGTTGGGTACCTGAACACTGCGATATCGAAGGCAACGAGCAATCCGACGCGCTGGCTAAAAGAGGAGCGGGGTTCCCACGTAGCGATATAATTGGTAGTATTAAACCACCAAGGTGCGTGGCTGAGGGAATTATTCGGGATAAAATCATTGACACGTCTAATCTAACATGGTCAAACTTAGATGGTCAAACTTAGATGGTCACAGGGTGTCTAAGGCCTTGTGGCCTGTGTTAGATCGCAGAAAATCTGGGGAGATAATTAAATTAGATAGATCAAGGCTAAGAACAGCGATAGGAATACTCTCTGGCCACTGTCTCCTAAGGAGGCATGCCATGATACTAGGGTTTTCCGATACGGATGGTTGTAGGTACTGCGATGACCTACATGTCTCAGAGGATATAACTCATATATTCTGAGAATATCCAGGAATTGCCAGGATAAGGCTAAAGAACCTTGGTAGATACTTCTTCGATAACTTGAAGGAGGTGAGGTCCTGGAACCATAACAAGGATCTCTTCAAATTTTGTAGGGAGATTAATTGCTTGGGGGAATGGGTATAGGTCTTCTGCCGTGAAGGTTTCCTAGGGATCGCGATGGGCCCACTTTGGTGCCTAGTGTTTTATGATAACCTCATAACCCTACCTAACCTAATCTAACCTAAGACTTCTTGCCTAAATCTGCCGTGTATAAAAACTCCGCATCCGATTAAGCGCTGCCTGTTGCCTCTATAGCAATCACCGTAGCAGATGTCACAGTTTTTCATCCTCTTTTTGCCCGGCCTATCCTGTCGCACTTCCTGGATGGCGGTTATATCTGCTTTATAGCAGTCTAGGGCCTCTGCTAATTGTTCGGCTGCACGTGGTCTGTTTAGGTCCGCTTCTTTCCGCGCTGTACATTAATGAGCTTCTATCACTTTTTATAAGCTCCTCCATTCATATTTATCCTGATGGTGTTCAGTTGTGCGACAGATGGCACGTGTGGAGCATGTGAAGTAAACGAAGATGAAAATATGATACGTCACTGGTCACGTGCAAACGGTCTCTGTCTAAATCCGACCAAATCAAAAATGCTTGGTCATCTCCAGGAATCTTATTGATACGTCATATTTTCCAGAAATACGCCTCAATAATACATACACCCGCCGAGTTCGCTGACTCTGCGAGGAATCTTGGTGTAACATTTTATATAATTTTTACCTGGAATGACCACATCAGTTTGGCTGTAGGTAAAGTTTATGGAGGTCTTCGTCTGCTATGGGTCATTCAATAAATAACTCCTGTCAGAACAAGGATGAAATGCAGATCGTATTCAGATCGTTTAGATCGTTGAAAAAGTACAAATACCCTCTCTTATTATGACAATGGAAGGATATCTGTAAGGAAAGTAAACAACGGTTTCTTCCTCTTCTTCGTCTCTGCAAAAGTCAGTGCTCACTAAGTCTAATGTCTGAACATGACTGCCGAGGACACAGCGTTCGGTGGTAACAATAGTAAGTCTAGATATGCCGTCTCTATAGTGTGGCATCCAGGGTTTGCTAATGAATTATTGCAGTATCGCAGTAGTTTTGATGAATGCACCTATGATTAGCTGTATTCACTACTATGGCAAGAGCCTGACTCTTAACAAATGACATTAGTGAATTGACATTGTTTATGTCGATTGAGCCTTATCTATTTAATTCATCAATCGCAAAATTTCCCGGAATATCGCAATGGCACGGCACCCCGAAAAGAGTAACGTTAAACTGTTTGACTGCTTGACTATCAACTTGGATTGAAACTAACTTCTGGCTAATCGAAAATTGGTAAAAACATAAACAAGTAAATAAGTAAAAGAAAAAAGTATGATCGACTTTGAACTATGAATTTTAGAATCGGCTAAAATCGAAAGATTTTACTTGATTATTTGACGGAGTATAAAAAGTATCGCTTTGTCATAAATACATCATTGCAGTGGTTGACATAACCTAAGATCAATCAGTGAATAAATACAACCATTTATCCTATAAACTCATGACAGACAAGATTAAATGCGAAGTTACCTTTTTTTTAGTAAATCATAGCCAAAAGAGTGTCCGAAAGCATCAGAATCTAAAGAAAGTTTTTCTTTGACTGAATTAAGTATACTTGCACTTTGTAGCTTGTTACCAACCAGGAGCCTTTCCAAACTAGTTCCAAACCAGAAATCATCAAATTTCATTCAAAGACCATTTGCAAATGCAAATGATCCTCCGAGTTTTTATATTATATTATACGGGATAAAAATGCACCGCCAACGTTTGACTTAAAGAAAACTGAATAATTGCTTTGCAAAGTTTCTTATTACCAGAAGTAGAAACCAACTCGTAAGCACTCATAAAGAGATAAATTATATTAATAAAATTTTGCGAAAGGAAAATCTTCTTTAACTGATGCGGACGACGACAAACTTCTTCGGCATCCTGACGACATCAATGGCGACGCAACGAATCCATTTGCGTGTCTCTTCATTTGCAGAGCATTTCCTTTCGAATCCTTTTTGCAAAAGTCATAAGCTTTGCTTCCATTTTAAGCATTTTTTTTTTCCTCCATTGCCCCCCTTCTACCAGAGAGGAGAAAGAAAACCTTGCAATTTGTCTGAGTTTTTTCTTATTACTTAACTCTCCCACGGAAGGATGACGAGAGGACAGCATCCCTAATTCATTTTAAGCTGTTAATTTATGTTATTTCCTGGGAAAACACTAATTGACTTTTCATTTTCTCATAACAGAGTGACCCGAACTTTTTGCTCTGGCCCCACATAATTCCATAAAGGAATACAAATGTCATAAACCACATGACAATGAAGCATTGTGTGTATTGTGACCCGAAACATAAGGCATACAACACACATAACCTGCAGCATCAGCCCAACCATCAAGCATTGTCAACTCTCATCGTTAGTTGTTGTCGCCACTCCATACTGCTTGGTACAAGTCGAATAATAATTTTTTTTCGGCGACATGTTATGACGTGCCATAGGAAGAAATAAAGCGCGCACGACCAAGGACCAAGGACGAAAAAAAATTGGGTTATGTGTGATGTTGTCGCGCTTGGTGCCTACCATATGCAGAGTGAGAGAGAGAGAGCGAGGAGATTTGTTATTCCCTGGGATCACATTTTGATGAAAGACAGTGCGTGTGTACAGGACAAAAAAAAAAAGGATAAACAATAGGCAAGTCAAGGATTCATCTCCCATCCTATCAAATGCCACAGCTAAAGTGTGCTACCACCTCTATATGGTTTTATCCAGGGGTAACAGTCTGCTACTGCCAATATTGTTGAGCCTTTTTGGGAATTCTCAAGGCGTACGACGACGCGACGATGTGGAGCGCAGTTTCCTTAAATTAACACGTATTTTAGTATGCCCTTGTCGTTCCTTTGCCTATTCTTTTGTATATGCTACGGCAGTTTGACATATGAAATATGGTATGAGATCGCCGGGTAATTGAGAGATTTCAGCTGAGCTGAGTGGGGGGCATTTGTTTTCCAGATTATTTAATGTGTCACACAAGCGTGGCGGTTCTCCATATTGATGGAAAGAACTTCTCGGGATATAAACGTCTTCGTTAATTTTCAAATTTGCAGTCAAGGAAGTGTCCTGTTTGAATACGCAGATCACGAAGGCTATGTCGTTCTATTTGGTCTGAAAGGTCACACGTAGTTTCGCCTCGAAACAAATCAATTTTGCATTGATTATCGTAAGTTTATTAGGGTTCAGTTGAAAAGAGGTCCTGGATAAAATAATTCTAGAATTCATTGCAGTGGGATCGTGTAACGTAATTAAGTGGATTGAATTTCGTGGGGTTACTGCAGAGTTATTTATACAACCACGGAGGTGTACAGAAGTCTGTGAATAGCACGTCAAGTGGTTTCAAGTGACAATCACCTTAGACAGTGAGGACGCATTTTATCACCCGTTTTCGCATCTCCCAAAGTCTGAATTAGGTATTTCAGTTCGCTTTGCTTCTTTGATGATGATCAAGTTACCTGAAATGTCAGTAAAAAGGGATAGAATGTAATACCCAAAATGCTTTGTTTATTTATTCTTCTTGAATTTGAGAAAAAAAAAAATAAAAATTGCGACCCACAATTCATAATTTGTGCAACAATTTGGATTTAATTAATCGAATTGTGTTAAAAAAGGCTGTTGCAGCTCTGTTTTCAGTTTTCGAACAAAATTAAGTTGGCGGTCCGATTATTAAAAAAATTATCGAATTCTTCCAAACGCGGATTTTATTGATTGAAATTGACATTTTCGATCGCGATTAGGAAGGAGCAGCATCTCTCGATAGGTATTGGCCCGCTAAACAACGAGAAAAAGCCACTGCAGCCGAACAACTTGCAGCTCTGTCAGTAAGTCCTACTTCCATTTCCCCGTGATGCCATGTGAAAATTTCTTTGGAAATTGCGAATGGAAGATGATGAATGGCGAGCCTCCTGCGCCACAAAACAGGATAAGTGTCGGTTGGTCTGTGGCCCAGCAAGCCACAACCGTACAAAACCCAATTGCCCTTAAATGGTCTACAACGCCTCGGATACGGACGGATACTTTGTTGACGAACTTTAGCTATCCTACACGGACAATGATCGGTTTCTGGAACGTTAAGACCCTCCTCGACTCACTCCAGGAAGGGTCTCAAAACGCCAGATTCTTCCAATTAGAGCGTGATCTCACGCGATATAATATAGACATCTTGGGACTGAGTGAGGTAAGATGGTACGATGTCGGGGAATACCACTCCCCAACGAAAAAAAACAGTCATGCTCTACTCTGGTAGACCAGCTGGGAGCGAAGGCCAAGGTCCGGAGTCGGACTGATGTTAACTGCAGCAGCACGAAGTCGCCTCATATCCTGGAAGTCTCACAGTAACCGGATATTGACGGCTAGACTCCAGAGGAGAGTAAGAAAAATTGCCATCATACTGTGATAAAATTGACTTTTCCTGGGGAAACACGTGCGGCCTTTGTGAAATATGAAAATTAATTCTATTTTATTCTTCTCTTTCTTTTTCTATTTTCTTTGCGCCCCCTATAACTGGACCCACGTAGCTAAGTTAGCCTCAAGGCAACGCCATCTGCACATTCGTAACACTGCCCCTCCCATTAAGCTTGCGACTCCTGGCCAAGCTGGCTGAATGGAGTTAATCTGTCGTAGTGCACTACCTTCGTAGTCATCCTTCCGAAATCCTTGCAAATCCTATAGATGACGTCGGACAACCGATCACTGACGGTATATGGACCCTCCCAATGCAACTGACTGCAACTTTGGGCTGCATCCCTTTTTCCTCTTAGGGTTGTACAGCCAAACTTTATCCCCAACTGCATACGAATGATCCTTGGTCCGCATATCATAGTGCTGCTTTGCTTTTCGTGTTGATAGTAGCGACCTATTCCTAGCTAGTTCGTGAACATGTCGTAGTGATTCCCGAAGTTGGCATAGATATGTTTTTGTATCCGGCTTTTCGTTTGGACTAATTCCGATGCAGGCTTCTATTGGCATACGCAACTCACGGCCATATACTAACATCGCCGGTGTTTTTTGGGTTGTAGCATGAACCGCAGTCATATAAGCGAACATTAAGAGTGGAAGATGGCGATCCCAGGCACGCTGATGATCTTCACAAACTTTGGCCAAGTAATCCAGGATAGTGCGATTGAATCTTTCAACCATACCATCTGATTGGGGGTGGAGCGGTGTCATTCTCGTTTTTTCTATCCCTAATCGATTCATGGCTTTCTGAAAAATGTCGGCTTCATAGTTTCTCTCCTGGTCACTATGCAATTGCAGGGGCATGCCGTGGCGAGAGAAAACTTCGTTTGTTAATTTATCGGCAACCGTTTCTGCAGTCTGATCCGTGATCGGAAAACACTCGGTCCATTCTGAGAAATAATCAATGCAAACTAGAATGTATCGGTTGCCACTATCACTTCTTGGAAGAGGACCCAGAATGTCGATGGCAACCCGCTCGAATGGAGCTCCAACGAGATAGGTTTGCATGGAGCCTTACGTGTGGGTATGGCGCCTTTCTTGGCCTGAAATACTGCACAAGCCTTGCACCAAATACGTACATCTTCTGCACAACCAACCCAATAGAAGGAGTTTTTAAGTTTTCGTAGTGTCCCCCCGCAGGACTTGAGTGGACTTGGCTCAGAATGGATTGTCGAAGCTGGTGATGAACTAAAATTTCTAGAGCAGTCGAGTGTTTCTTGAAAAATTTTCGACAAGTGACATGATCATTCAAGCAAAGCGTTTCCCACATTGCCCAATATGCTTTAACATCGGGTTCTAGGTGCATTGCATCCTTGGCAGGTCTTTGTTCCTTCTCAAGCCATTCGTGCACCAATCCCAAACAAGAATCCTGTTTCTGAAAAGTTGACACATCTTCAATGGGCCTGGAAAAATTTACCTGCATGACATCTGCTTCTTCCTTCCGTGCACAGTGTTGGCAATGGCTAGAGACGCATGGGCGTCTAGAAAGTGCGTCTGCATTTCCATGGCGATTCTCAGGGAGGTGTTCAACCGGAAATTCAAACGCAGCCAAGCATTCTATCTACCGTGCAATTTGACCATCAGGTTCCTTAAAATTTAAAAGCCACCTAAGAGATGAATGGTCGGTTCGTATTCTAAAATTTCTGCCAAGCAGATAATGTTGAAAATGTTTTACTCCAGTGATAACAGCTAACAATTCTTTTCGCGTTACGCAGTAGTTCACTTCAGTCTTTTTGAACGTCTTACTGAAAAATTCGATTGGTTTTTCCACCCCATCTTGCACTTGAGACAACACAACTCCACAGCCGTAATTACTAGCGTCTGAGTCTACGATGAATGGGTCCTCATTATTTGGAAGGGCCATAACTGGGGCAGTGGTTTGTCGGAAAAGACGACGTTTTTCTGTCAATCGAGTGAGTGGCTTAGCTAGCTCCGAAAACGACTTTATAAAGCGCCTATAGTATGCGCAGAAGCCCAAAAAAGATTGCACCTCTTTTTTACAGCGAGGTGTTGGCCAATCTCTTACTGAGTTTACTTTATCTGCGTCCGGGGCGATACCTTCACCGGACACTATATGTCCAAGAAATCTTACCGAATTTCTACAGAAAACTGACTTATTGGGAGCTATTTTCAGTCCAGCCCCAATAATGTGTTGAAAAACAAGACGAAGATTTTCAATTAAACCTTGGAATGTAGCTGAATGAACGATGACATCATCAAGGTATACCAGACAGACCTGGTATGAGACGTCACGACCCCACTAGCGCTTCTAGTAGCAAGTCGATTCGTTGGAGAGGGTATGAGTTCTTTTTTGTTTCCTAGTTTAAACGCCTGTAGTCCACACAGAAACGGCGAGTACCATCCTTCTTAGGGACCATTACCACGGGAGACGACCACGGGCTGCTAGAGGGGCGTATGATATTTCGGGACTGCATATCTTGCACGAGCTGATCAGCTTCCTCCCTTCGCGTAATCGGTAGCCGTCTTGGTGGCTGTTTTATTGGTCGAGCTGATGCTTTAGAACGCTTTGTTCTTCCACGGTCACTGCTCTCCCAAGAAAATGCTGACTGAAAAGCTGAGTAGAGCTTTTAGTTTCTCAATTTCTTCACTATTTAAACCTTGTGTAGAGGCTGATAAAAGTTGCATTATTGGGTCGCTAGGATATTCCGTATCTACGTGCAATGAATTTAAGCAAGGGCTGTTTCTATAATCTGCCGTTGAGAGTCCCCCAAGCCAAGTAGCTTTATTTTGTGTTTGCCTTGGAGTAGCAAGGAACCAGATTTGAAATCGATGACACATCCATGGGATACCATAAAGTCTAGGCCCAAAATGCACTTTTCCGATATATCAGCTACATAGGCCGCAATCGTAGCACTAAACTGCCCAAGTTTGATAAAAAGAAAACTCTTACCTTTGACGTTGTTGAAATTACCGGATACGCTTTGGATGAACGTATGACAAGGTGATAATGACCGAAGCTGCTGATGAGTTAGTACGGTTGGATGAACTATAGTTCTTGTAGCACCGAAATCCACAATAAATTGGCAGGGGGTACTACCCACATATCCAGTAACAAAGAGAAGGTTATCTCCACATGCAAAAATTCAACTGGTCAACCCATTCTGGTCAACTGGAGCTGTCCCTTCAAAGTTTACGGAAAGGGTTGTTTGCGGAAGGTTTCTGGACGTAAGTTTTCGTTGCTGTGGTGGATGACTGGGGATATTTTTATTGGAAATAGGTACAAAGTTCTCTCTTGTTACTCGTGTTGCCTGCAAATTGAGAGAAGCAGTAACCAGATCGAATTCTAATTGCATACCCACCTGTAAGTCGGGATCATTGGTTGAGTGAACTGTGAAGATATCTCGTTTGTTAAAATAGATGTTGTGGTGAACTGTCGGACAGCTTATAGATCCAAATCGCCGAGAAGCGTTGTACCTTTTTACCTTACCTTGGTAGCGGGTGCTATTTTGTTCGTGTTGTTTTGGTGTAACCGAGCGGATTTTTGTTGAGGCAGTGGGGGGTGCATTGTCAGCTCCTGCCCCGTTAAGCTGACAAGTTTTCGTTTCGCGGCTCCACTTCTGGATCATTCACCTGTAGTGCAGCAACTTTTAGAACTCTTCTAGCTGCCCTAGTTGTCATTCTGCTTGATTCAATTCGAATTGCAGATTCCAGTGCACTGTTCAGCGTCGTCGGTGCACTCTCTCGAACCCGGCATTGAGTTTCTAAATCTGCAATACCATCTAAGAACTGATGTAAGCAGAGACCGTCAAGAACGTCTGTCGTCCACATAGGGTAAGCAATTTTCGCTAGACGCTGTAATTCTGTGGCGAATTCGATGAAACTTTCACCAGTCTTTTGAACACGTCCTCTTAATTGAGCATGTGCCGTTCCGCCGATGTTAGTTGTTCCAAATCGCCTACACAGTGCTGGTACTAACAACTTAAAATTGTCTCTTACATTTGCATCCAAGGACTCCAAGTAGCTTAAGGCAGACCCGCGTAGGCTTGCGCACATGAATATTGCCGCTTCCTCGCTTGTCCATGCATTTCCATTGCAAACCATGTTCAAGTGATCCGCGTACAGCTCCCAGCTAAGTTTTCCATCGTACTCCATAAGTGGTAACACAGGTTTGGAAATTGTACGCGTGACTTCCCCTGGGGATTGACAGATGGTAGAAGAGATGTTCCCCGGCTCGCTATTGACGGATGTATGGATGGGTTGCTGTGGATTGCTACTAGAGGTTTCCTGTGCTCTTTTGTTTGACGATCCGATAGGACGTGTGATTTTCTCTGGAGATGGTCGAAGGGTAGAAGAGAAATCTCTCGATTCCATATTGTCGGACGTATCGATGCGTCGCTGTGGATAGCTACAAGCTCGTCGCGCGTCTTGGGTTGACGATCCAAATGTTTGGTTGAGTGGAGGAGGCTCTACGGTAGATTCAAAGACACGTTCAGCAAAGGTTGATGAGCTTAGCGTGCATTCGATTTCGCCGATTCTATTCTCAAACGTAGTGGTAAATTCTGTCAAACGTGCTCCGAGGTTAAGCACTGCATCCAGTAGACTCGCCGTGTCTGCATTGACGTGTGGGCCATTCATTTTCGGAATATTGGAATAAAACCCCACACCTGACACCAATGTGATAAAACGGACTTTTCCTGGGGGAAAAGTTAATTGGAGAAAAAATGAAAACACGTGCGGCCTTTGTGAAATATGAAAATTAACTCCATTTTATTCTTCTTTTTTTTGCTTTTTCTAACTTAATTTTTTTTTTGTTTGCGCCCCCTATAACTGGATCCACGTAGCTAAGTTAGTCTTAAGGCAACGCCATCTGCACATTCGTAATAATACGATGATATGCTCCGATGACGCGACTGAGGATGATAAGAACAATTTGTATAGCCAGTTAGCCTAATAGGGATATCGTAATGGTGATGGGGGATCTCAATGCCAAGGGAGGTATGCTGCCGTCATCAGTTGAATCGTCCTTATCCGAGGCTGGTATTTGTTCCTGAACCAGGGTTTTTTTTGACGTGGTAGAGGTGTAACTCGGACCCCAACCTGTAGGCCAGTTCTTTTTGTTAAACCACTTTTGAGGAGTGCTGGTAGTCCACTACGGGAGTGTGAGCGCTGCGGAAGCAAACGAGAGAGGGGAAGTGGCACTTCTTCTTGTTCCAGACGGCAGCGGATGAATTCCTTAGATGGAGTCAACGTAAGGTCAAAGTAAGGTTGAACTTAGGGAACACATTGTGCGAACTTCTTCGACATATTCGGATTACAGGTCGATAAGGAATTTCCAATGCTAGTCAGGACCTTGGAACTTCATCTGCTGCCCGCAGACCACCATGCCCGTCTGGTATGCAGCTAGAGCTTCATAAACATGAATCATTAATAGGATGGCTTTCCTTCAATCATTTTTTCTAGTGAAGCACATTTCCATTTTTCCGGACATGTCAACAAGCAGAATTCTTGCTTCTAGGACCTGAAAACCCTAGTGCTGTTCAAAAATTGCCTGGTGCGTGGTTTGTGCTAAATGGATGATTGGGCTTTTCTTTTTCGAAGACACTGCTGGCAAGGCGATAAATATCACTGGCGAGCGCCACAGGACTATGTAACGTGACTTTTGAATACCCGAAGACAACAAGACGGTGCCACTTCACACATAACGGGTGACATAATGGACTTATTGAAGAATGCTTTTCAGGTCATGTTATCTCCTGTTTTTGGCGGAAGATCCTTTCGCCAACTACATTTGCCTGACAGATCACTCCTTTTATATCCTGCTACTATTGGATGGCTGCAAAACGAGAATGGTTATACCGTAAGACGATGTCCTTATTTCATTCCTTTATGTGGAAAATTTGAAATCGTTAATTTTTGAGTATAGACGGATTTCCAATACTGTCACTATTACCAGCAATATTCTGTGAATGTAAGTATCCCTGCCCTATCCCATCAACTGTAAATGTCTCAAAAGTCATTGAACTCTTTTTGTTGACATATTTCGCAGCATAAAATTAACCATCGTCTTTTATGAAGTCCACTCTACTTTTCCGTGAATGCTCTTGTCCTGTTCTCCAAAAATTAGATTCCCCCCACTCTGTCAGGATATGCAATGAAACTCGACGATTGTCCGCATCTGGACGAGTTTTTATATCTCTTTCTGCTTCCACTCGACATTTGCAGAGAATAAAAAGGATTCAAACATCGCATCTCATTTAGAGGGTGGCAAATAAATTTGCGCTGGGTTGGTCCCTTCCATTTTCGTGTGATCTTCCCCTTCGAATTCAATTCAAAGCTGAAGTCATTGGCCAATTTGCCTCGGCACCAATTCACAGTGTTTTGTGTGGACAAATTGAATGGTTGTCCTTTTTATATCAGACAGAGGACGACAATGACGAAGCCTGCAAATGTTTAGAGGCTTAAGAGTCATTACAAAATGATAAATCTCAGGCTAAGGATAATCAAAGATTTTCGCAATGGATGAAGGCTGGTGTGCCTGGAAATAAAAGGATTATCGATTCCCAATGAACATTTTTTTTTTTTTTTATTTTAATTTTGAAAAAAAAATGTTGATGGAGGATTTGTAAAGGAATGCCATTGCCAAGGTATGAGAAAAGGTATTCTCAATTTTTATTTTTTTTGATCGGTGAGGGGGGGATCGAGAATAAAGAACGTAAAATCAATTGGATTGAGTGGAAAAGAGTACCGTGAGGGTGAAGGCGGTGAGGGGGCTGTTATTGTTGTCAGTGTGCCTTGGGACAGAGGAAGAGTAATTGATGTTACTTTATCGAACTGCCGGAGGAGATGCTCGCAATCGAGATATATTCTAAGTGAGGATAGGAAACAGTCATCATTTTTTTTTCTTTTCGGTCCTTTTTTTCTCGTTTTTCTTTATTACGGTTGGAAGTGGCGCAACCACAGGGATTTGTCCTTCAAGTTGATTTGTTGACTTTTCGATATTAAATATTTTGTTAGCAATAAATTGTGGGTCGATTTGTGGATGAAAAGTAAAGAAATCAAAGTAAATGTTTAGCCAGTGATGTATGTAATTGGAGTGAGGGTGTATTGATATCTTTGATGATTGCAATTGAGATGGATTGATGAGTGAGATGGGTTCGTTGTTTTTCATCTACTGGAAATTAAATGAAAGGAACTCATGTGTTTGAGCTGTTTTTCCTCCTCTTTTAATAAATATTTCGTAGGGATCTAGTAGAATTATTAATCTAATTGGTTGCCTTGATTTGAGCTTGTTTGGATAAGCATTGAACCAGATGAATTGAGTAATATGTATATGGCACGTTTCACCAAGCAGTTTTAAATCGTTTTGAGGTGAAAGTTGTTTAATGTCAAAGAAAACTGCCCGACCTCAACGTAATATAGAAATGAGTCTCACAAATTCACCTGGCTTCTTGTCTCTTTGCCATACGTCTAACTTTGAGACCGGCTGACTTTGACGGTGTATTTGGATCGGATATCGCTTTTGCTTTTTTGAAGAAGTTAAAAAATTCCTAAGATACTTTTTGAAACGAATCTTTCAACTTCCAATATGTACATCGAACTATATGCTGCATCTAGAATCTGGAGTCCCTCCTCTCTTTTTAGATGCCCTAAAGCTGCATATAGATTATATTGTAAAAGTAGTGGAGATAGATGATGGAAAACTGCCCAGGATTGTTCTAAAGCGTATACTTTCGACAAGAGGGCACTTGGTTCAAAAGTGGGAGGAGTTGGCAGCAAATTATGGCGCGAGCTTAAATATTGCATCTGATATGCAATTTTCAATGATAAAACCTATGCTTTCAAATGTTTTGAAAAATGCAGGTAATTCCATGTATGAGAGATTTGCAGCTGAAGCACATTCATCGCTACAGTAGGCTGAATTATAACTTCATTTAAAGCGACTAAACGTACTTCCTCAATCGCTACTCTCTGCATATGATAAGCACAATATTCAAACTTAGAGGTAAATTAACAAGTGTTTATTTTATTCCACATCCACCCGATCTTCCAATTTTATGTGACCTGTGCAACCTTAAAGAGAAGGAGAATGTATACCATTTCATCGGAAGATGTCCCATTTTAGGAGAATTTCGCGCGAGATACTTCGGAGTAATTTCGGTTGACTTGGATGAGGTGATCAACGTACTGAACGGAAGTCATGGTTGGGATATTTTATACAACTATGCTACAGCTGCAATCCGCTACAGAGCCCGTATTTTGGAAGGCGATTTTTAAACAGAAATAGCAACCATATTGTCATACGACTATGTATATACCGTTTGTGAAAATTATATGAAGTTAATAAAAAATCTATCTAATTAACTAACTAACTGGATCGGAAATCGGAGTTAAACTTGACTTCTTCCTTCCGTGACTTGTGGGTAACCAGCTCGTTGGTATGCAAATACGATTTGCATACCCATCCTACTATAGGGTTTTTCATTTAGAGCGCTTCGTTTTGCTTTTTTAATAAAACAGCTTAGGATTTGATTTGATAGATTTTTGTTTGTATACTAAAAAGTTTTACAAAATAGTGTATAAACAAAAATTGGTAAGCATGGCATTGCCAATCTGCCTGGCTGACAAACAGTAAAAAAAAACGTATTAATTGTAGGCTAATTGCACAGAGATGAATTCATTTTTTATTTTTCTTATCTCTTTCCATTTGTTTCTTTTTTTTTTCTCAGAGGTTTCCATTCAAGACTCTTTCACTATATTGTAAAGCAATTTTGCAGTACCTGGTTAGTGTTGTGACGTTATTCTCATTAAGGATTTGCAAGAGTTGGTTCTCCGATAAGACACCGTTTCCAAACACAGGTTTCCTTGTTTCTGGCGAAATTGGGCACTTGCCAACAAAATGAAAAGTATCCTCTCTCTCTGATAAATTGCACATGCTGCAGACTATCATTAGTTCAGCCATATGGGGTACATAATTCAGTTTCTGGAGCCCTTCACACAGTTTTAGGACCGTTGCTAGTATTTCTTCTATGCTGTACTCATCCCTGAAGTAATTATTCATATTGTGGCATAACAAGCTGTGGATTGCTCTATGGAATGACCTTGATGCCTCCTCTAGAAATATTTCTCTGATCTGCTTATCCACATGCGTTTTCAATTGGTAAAGTTTAGGCTTCCAACTCCTCGCATCCTCCACACTAAGCTCCATTCCAAAATCATACTATGGATGTATACGGCTATAGTTAGATCCATACTGACTTACGGCAATCTAGTATGGTGGGCAGCTGTCAACAAATCCACCAACTTAAAGGCAATCACCAAAGTTCAAAGACTAGCGTGCATTGGCATCACCAGTGCAATGAGGATAACCCCAACCGCAGGACTCAAGGCTATTCTCAACCTGCTACCGCTAGACATCTTTATACGCACATCAGCAGCCATTAATGCTATGAGAATAAGTCAGTCAGCGAACTGGAAACCAAGTAGAACACGTCACTCGAGGATCCTACTCGATTACTTTGGCCTCATGCCCGTAACGGATTACTTAACGTCAAGATATTGTATCTTACTGTGTAGGACTATAAATAAACAATAAACATTTAAACATTTAAACATTTAAACATATTTAGACTTTACAAGGCCTTTCTCTACCGCCTACCCTAGCAGGGAAGATTGGAAAAGCGGTCATATACCTAATGCCGAATCTATAGCCATCTACACAGATGGTTCAAAAATGAGCACTGGTGTATGATAAGGTATCTTCTCAGACCCTCTATGTGTATCAAAATCCATACGACTTCCAGACCACAGCAGTGTTTTCCAAGCAGAGGTGTTAGCAGTGGCAACAGCCGCCCGTGAGTCTGCGGTTAGGGCAATACCGACAGAAGGTATCACCATCTTTATCGACAGCCAGGCAGCTATAAAAATGATTTCTGCCATAGAAATTAAATGGAAGCTTGTGAAGTGTTGTCGAGAAGAGCTCAGGGTTATTGGAACACAGCACAAGGTATCGCTCTGTCCTGGACACGCGGGCATCCCAGGCAATGAGAAAGCCGACGAGCTGGCTCAGCAGCCCCACCAGAACAAGTTGACCCCCCTGTGTATATCCCGCCTTGCACACTCAAGCTCGCTGCAAGGAATAAAGCCATTGAGGAGGCGAACACAAGATGGAATTCCATGGGAACTTGCGCCATCACTAGGCTTTCGACAAAGCAAAGACCGAGAGAATCACCCGGAAAGATAGGAAATCCCTTTCCACCCTCATGGGCATCATCACGGGGCACAACACTCTGCGGTACCACATGAAGAAACTACGCCTAATGGAGGAGGAACTCTGTAGAGGCTGTGGTGACGAGGAAGTTTTTGAGGACACAACCCACTTCCTGTGCCACTGTCCGAGTCTTCAACATTCCAGGAAAAGTTCCTTGGCAAATATTTCTACCAGGATCTCGAGGAACTCTCCGGCGTTTCAACAGGAAAAGATGCTGAACTTCATCAAATCCTCAGGGTGGTTTGTATGCAGAAATGAAGTAAGTGACTGAGTTAGTAGTTTTTAGTTTCATTGGGTAAGGGATTACTTTTTCCCCCATGGGTACCACAATGGGTCACCGCTGACCTGAGTGTGGTAGAGAGCGTCCCTCCCTGCCAGCCGACATACCTAACCTAACCTAAAGCTCCATTCCAAATCCACTAGCTAGTTCCAGCCAGTCTTTGTACCATCCAGTTTTATTTCATATAGATTGAAGAGCTCCTTTCTTCGGAAGTCTATAGTCCGGCATGTTTAGTACTCTAAGCACATAATCCAATTGTAGGTCTAAGGTTTTTGCAAAGAATGGTGATACGCCTGTCTCCAACATGAGCGTGTAATTTGGCGTGTTCGGTGGAAGATGAAATGCTCTCTTAATATAGAACCTAAGTAGCTTTTCCAGCGTCTCAATTTGTTTTCCTTCCCATACTTGAGCAGCGTAGAAGAGAATGGATTGCGAAACTTATTCAAAAACTTTATATTTTTGCTGCTGAAACCTTTTCTCCAAGCAATGTTGATGGGTATTTTCGACTTCGACCATTTCTCTTTCAGGTGCCTTTCCATATTGAGATTTCTCGTAAAATACACTCCGAGATACTTATACTATTCAACCACTTGGATATTTTCCCCATTAAAATGCCATTTTTCAGTTGCGCAGATTCTGCCTCCACCTCATCTAAAAATCATTATTTGAGACTTGCTCAAATTTACCACCAGATTCCACACAGTCGGATAGTCGGTTTATTGTGAGTACGCCAAAAGCACTACGTCGCCTGCAAAAAGAAGCACTTTAATCAGCACACCTCCATACCCTACCCCTCCAGGTAATCCACTATATCCTCAATGAAGAGTGCAAATAGACTTGGACTGAGAGTACAACCTTTCCTTACCCCTGATCCCGAAAGAAACCATTCTGATAAGTCCTCATCATTCCATACAGCTGCCCTAGTATCCTCGTATAGATTCATTTTTAATCACTCGTTCGAACTTCAGTGACATGTCCATGCCAAAGAGTTTGTAGAATAAAGCATTTCGGTCCACTGAGTCAAAAGCTGCCTTGAAGTCCACGGAGAATGTATATAGTTTCTTATTCCTCAAGATAAAGGAGTCCACAGTACTACATATATTTTTTTTTGGTCCGTACCATTGGTTTTGCCCGATTCATATATCTGACAATGCCATCAGTGCTAGGCAGTATATGCCTACGGGCTAAACCTCACCCCTCAGAGAGACACCATGAGAACCGGCTGCGCGTACTCATAGTAGTAGGAAATTTGTCCCTCTCATTTTTTTCATTTTTGTGATGACTACGACTAAGTTGCCTTAACAAGTAGTTTACGCTTCTGTAGTGTTAATCGCGTTAGGTAGGTAGCTTTCCAGTGAAGGCACCTATTAATACAGTCATTACATGCGGTTTTTTCTTACGGCGCTAGGTCGAAAGGTCTTGTTCTTTGTAGTCGGCGCTCAAGGTTTGTCACGTCCATAGTACGGATTATTTCATTATTGAAGTGAGCATGAAGACGGGTACGAAGTTTGCGAGCAAAGTTTGTTACTTCGTCCCTCGTAGCAATTCCTAGATCTCTCTGAATATTACTATTCCTTATATACCAAGGAGCATTCACGATTACTCTTAGTATTTTGTTTTGAAATGCTTGCAGTAGTGCCATATTGCTTGGTTTGGTACAACCCCAAAGTGTCCAAGACGGTTTTAGGACTTGCTTATACAGAAGCAGTTTGTTGTATACGTTTAACTTCGAGTATCTTCCGAGTAGCTAATACATTTCTCCAAATCTGATTTCGAGCTCTTCGTGCTTCTTTTTAACGTGTGGTTTCCACTTAAGTTTTGCGTCTAGGGTCATTCCTAGATATTTTGCCTCGTTTGCGTACGGTATTTGCACCGAGTTAATGGATATAGGTATGTTGTTTATCTTTCTTAACGTAAAATTGACATGCGTTGACTTTGTCTCATTGAGGACTATTCGCCAGGCTTTTGTCCATTTGCACACTTTGTTCAAAGCTTCGTCGAATCATTTTCCCGTTGATGATTCGACTGACTCATCCGTTACGAGGATAGCCGTGTCATCTGCGAACGTTGCTTCAACGGTCCCTTCATCTTGTGGTATATCTCTTGTGTAGAGCAGGAACAGGACTGGACCGAGAACACTTCCTTGTGGAACGCCGGCGTAGATTTCTTCGAAATCTGAACATTCACCCTCGTGTCTAACATGGAAAAGTCTGTTTTCAAGATAAGAATTATTTAAGACAAACACGTGATAAACAGTGAAATATCCTGGCTGGAAACCCGCTTAATATTTCTTGAGCAGATTATTGGTACCTATCCATGCAGTTAGTCATCTTTGAAATATCGATGTAAAATTTTTATATGACACATTTAAGAACGAAATGTCTCGGTAGTTCCCTGGGCCCGCCATACAACCTTTTCTATGAATCGGAAAGATCAGGGGTTCCTTGAAGCGCTGCGGTATTATGCCATTTTTCAAAATGTTGTTGAACAAGTAAGTAAGATTGGTGTTCGTTAGAACCATATCTGTAGAATCCCGCTGATATCTCATTCGATCCTTAAGACTACTAAGTGCCTCAACAACGTCCTGCAATACATTTGGCCTATCCTTCTGAAAGCCAGGCATAGCATAATGCCAGATGAGTTCAGAAGCTTCTCAAAATGAACTTGAAGGGCAGTTGGACTTAGTGCCCTGTCTATGACATAATGTCCACCATTTAATTTTTTAGCCAAATTCTAGAATTCTGAGGGATTATTATACTGCACCAGTCTTCATTCAGTCGTCACTCTCCTTTTTGCTACGCAAAGTGCTTAAAACTCTGTCTTCTTCTTCTTCTTCCTTTTTATCAGCGAGGTTATGATCCGAAAATAAGGGATTACAACCCTCCCACTTCACCGCATTTCTACTGATCCGCCTGTGGGGTTCGCCTGCTTTAAACTCTGTATTAGCCCTTATGTATGAATTTTTCATTGCAGATTCATTGAAAATCGAGAACAATTTCAGCCATCTGAACGATAGTCGCCTTGCCTTACTGCACTCATCATCAAACCCAGGTTCTTTGTATCGTTATTTTTTGTTATTCTGTTGGTTGTTGATTGGGAACAATTCCTTTAAAATATCTTTAATTCTATCTAAGACCACATAATGTTTGGTTTGTAGGTGCTCCTCCAATTGCCTTCTATATGCAGATGCTTTAGCCTTGTTCCATATTACTTGTAGCTTCTGGAGGAGATTAATGAACCCAATTCACCCGTTGCCGTCAGTTCAAAGGTGACAACAATCCCTGGTCCAGCCACAAATGTGAACTCTCCATGTTTGTCACTCAGACTTGAACTATTCAGCAGTCGTAGTCCAAATAAATCACAAAATTCCAACAACATCGTACCCTTAACTAATTGGATCTTTAAAAAAAAAAAAAATATATATATATGCACATTTGGCGCAACAGCTCTTTAAGTGCCAGGGCCTAGCTTCTCGCAACCACTCATTTTGTGTACGTTATATTCTTCACACGAATGGAAAGGACCTACAGTTTAGTTCCGTATTGGAAAGGCAATTAGTTTTTCTTTCTCATGACAACAATACTGTCAGATGTTTGTCAGAAATTCGCGATAGGTGGGATTCGAACTTGGAACTTCACGCGCAGTGGTCCGACACACTAACCACTTACGCCACGGCACCCCAATTCGATTCTTAGATTGTCGACTTATTCTAGCTATGTTTCCCATACCTTCTTCTTTGCCCACTCTTGCGTGCCACATCGCTATTTCGTGTAACTTCTCAAAATCTCTATGCAAATGATTGCAATTTAGATACGATGGTATTATACAGAATTTTTCCGGGCCATATTTGAAACAAACATATATCCCATCCTCTATAGTTGTGAACTAGCTGTTGATGCTATAAAGATCTCTTTTGAGTCCAAAAAGCATTCTCCATAGCTTATGTTTTCAAAAAAAAAATGATTTCCAGTTAAAGAGCATCAATGCCATTAATTATGGAGCACAACACCATTCAAATGTTATCCACGGAAACGCATGCACGAGTGAAAGCGCTGAACCCAATTTTCCATAACTTTTTCGTGTTATTCCGATAATTTGGCGTTCGATGTTGATTCTGAGGTCGTCTAAAGTTTCTGACTTATTGCCATAGACCATGGGCTTGATATAGCCCCAAAGAAAAAAAAAAAAAAACGTCAAATCACACCAACCTTTTCTGGAGATAACTCAGTCACCGAACTTCGACTTCAAGAACTCGATTGTCCACCTGTGTGACTTATAGCACTGTCTTGTTGAAATCACATATGCTCCAACCTAGCTTCTTTTAACTTATCCCAAAAAGAGTCAGTCAACATGGTCTAGTAGCGATTTCCATTGACTGTGACTGCGCTGCCAGCATCATTCAATAAGAATTACGAAGAAGTATGAGCTAATGATTCCTCCAGCATGAAACCCGCAACAAACAATTGATTTTTGTTGGTGAAATTTCATTTCGTGGACGGCTTTGAGTTTCTAACTTGCCTAAATGTGGCAAGTTTACTTATAACCGAAGCTGTTGAGCGATAAATGGGCTTCATCGCTGAGAATGATTTTGCGGAGTTAGCGTACGTAAAGTTATCGCAACCGAAAATGAACTTTGATAAAAAAAAAATTGCATAATTTCCAAACGTTGTTTAAGCGTGTACTTTTCCATGATTAGATGGCAAGTATAGACGATTTGAAACGCCAAACAAAAGCGCTACTAACTTCACGCATAGCTAAGAAACCGTTTTGGAAAAATGGGTCGTCCCAATTGAAAACCCTATACTTCCAAACAAATATGAGAAGCAAGCATTAGAACATTAGAGAAGAGGCTGAGACACTACTGGCTACTTTCGGCGTCATCCCCACAAAAAGTGCATTCGAAATGAGTAGCAACTTATAAAATAAGTTTTAAATAAAGGCAACTTTAACTTTCTATTGTTAATTAAACAGGCGTTTTTAGTTTAAGTTTATAGATTCATAAAGCAGCCTCAAAGTAAGTTCACCAAAAGCTATAGTAATACCCAAGATTTACTTTATAGATCTTGGTCATTGGCTGGATTATCCGTCGTAATTTAAGCCGATGGTCCTTAATAGAGTGTGACTTGCAAAATGGCATAGAGACTTTATTAACTAGCCTAATGTTAATTACATTAAACCACGCTACCAATTTAAGTGCAAATTCTAGTCAGACACAATATCACCAAGAAGAGTCTATTTAATCTCTAATGCGAGAAGGTTAAACAAACTATAGAGTTGATTTGATTTTATTATTTTACTTATCGTTCTGGTAAGGTTATCAAGAAGAACTTATATAGGGCATGCAGGTCATTGGCTCAAGAAGTGAAAGGACTCTTTCACCACACCAGGGTCTCCACAGCATCTGTAGAATTGGTGACCGGTTGTTATTCCCATTCATCCTGCATGTTTGCTCAACATGTTATTTCCTTGGTCTGTGTTCGTTATAAGCGATTGATATGTACACATACTCCTGCATTTGCTATTGATGCCCTACGACCGGACTTTGTCCTGGCAAATTTATGTTCTTTTTCCATTTCGTAATAGCCTGTCACTCAAATAATTTGATAGTTGTTCTGCCTGCTCAGACCTCGGAGTTCTACACGACATTGTTTAACTTTAACCGAATAGTAACCCTATCACTGCTTTAATAACTACTTCGCTATCGACGTAGGTAGAGATATCATCCTTTGACATGTTCAACACTCTCACCCTTTGGGTGGCTTCCGTGATTGCCAAGATGTCTGCTTGGAAGACGCTGTACGAATCCGGTAGTCTAATATATTCTGAGATTCGTAGCTTTTCGAAGTAATTTTTAATTCTTAACTACTATTCCTCCCTTCCGGGGATTCAACGAGTAATTAAAATGGGTCCAAGTAGTGGGCTTTGCAGCCAGTTGTTTTTAATTACTCCAATGATTGCGTTATGACCTTAAGAGTTTCTTGACTTATTTCTAATTTCTTTGAGACACCTCGCACTCTTTGGAGTTGATTCTAGTATGACGCATAAGCATAAGCATGGGTTTGGTAAGAATGGTTCTCTATGCGCCCGTTATACTAGGGTGCAGTTACTAGGTTCCTTAACTGCTGCCCGTCAAACTAAGCACGCTGCTGAGCAGGAGTCGGTTGCGAAGAAGCAAGTTTACCTGATCATTCCACCCGCGATCTTTATAAAGGATAAGTGGATCATGAAAATAATGATGATGATGTTAGTATAGTTCTGATTATGGCCAGATACAGGAAGTATCTTATCTTGGTCCGTTGGATTTGGCATAGATCTCGGCTTAGCTTCGACTTCAGTTTCCTCGTTAGATTTAAGTCTTAATATTTTACGCTACTGTCGGTAGCCCAAAGCACGGGATAAAACTCTTTCCAGTTAGGCCGCAACAGTCTTACTTCCATGCTTCCTGTTTTTGTTCGGATTGCATTCCTGACAAAAAGCCATAAAAATGGCGATGACACTCTTCCTGTACGTTGCCGTTTATTGTTGGTCTTTCTGTGGCGAAGTCTCCTAGTGGTGATGTAACTACTAGTTTCTAAAATTATCGTAATCCATTCGCATACTTTCAGCACTACGGCCTGGTTAAAAGCGACTTCTATGTCCAGTTCTATTTGATACAATTTTGACTACTGTAAGTGCTGGAAAATGGTTTGCTCTGGATTTATCAAATTACTTAATAAAACGTTTTCAAAATGTTTCGGTTATTTTTTTCCATTCCCCTATGCCCCTTCCACCATCACCATTCCCATTAAATGGTTCTTGAATTCACCTATCATAGAAAAAGCCTATCCAAGCAACTTCTGCGTAAAAAGTTCGCAGAGGTGTAGTAGATTGAGACTTGAGTGTGCAACAGCAGTTGGCATTCTCTTTTCAAAAGTCCTCTTAGTTGTTTGTCCGAACCAACCATTGGAAACCCAAGGCGGTCATCCTTATCTTGGAATCATAGTTGACTGCGAGTAGTTGCATAAATTAATTCAATTGTATCTGTTGGTTTGTTTTTTTAATTTCGAATAATTCTACCAAGAATGCTGTTACATATAATCGCATAAGCTTATTCTATTTCACTAGTCTTCCGCCATTACATTATTCTATAATTCTACCGAGAATGATGTTACAAATAATCGCATAAGCTTATTCTATTTCACTAGTCTTCCGCCATTACATTAAGTAAATTGATAGTGTTTTTGCGCAGTTAGAGTATCCCCTAATGTAATTGTCAATTCGTCACCATTGACGGCAATCCATTACTGTTGAACACAGCCGAGAAATCATCAGTTTGTCGTCCAAATTCCACACAGCAAGCCTCTAAAACCAGCACCCTGAATTATATTCGAAATCAGCTATGGAAAGAAGGATTCCAGCAATTCGCTTTAACTTCGTCAACCAGCTTCTCTTATTCCACATGAAATGCATCAACTTCATGTTGCACTTCTTGGGCTATCCCGCCGTAATCTGGAACAAGAAAAACAAAATCGTTGAATCTGCAACCATCTGTTCTACCTACAGTAGGCATATTTTTATTGCATTTATCTACGCTTTCATATATTTGCAAATTGGTATATTGACCGGAAGGGTTGGTTTATATTTTTCATTTTCCGTTTGTGTATTCATTCAAAGGCTTTCCCTTGATCCAAAAGCATTGAGTGCAATAGTGAATGAGTTTATCAAAGTTTACAAATATGTTCACGAAACGATGAATATAACGAATCTTTTTGAAACGACTCATCTAATGGGAATTTACGTGAATATGGTGCCGCAATATCTGCTGACCGCTTTATTGGTTCTTACAGGATACCCCTATCCATTACGAAGTGCCCTTGTGTTGAACTTTAAGCTGCTAGCAGACATTCTTGCTTCGACTTCGTTTATTGGATTTCAAACATTGGAAATATTTCATCAAATAATCAACACAGAGTTACAGAATGTTACTAGTGAATATGAACATCTGCACTACTTGACCTTAGAGGAAAAAGTAGCATCTCTTAAGGCGATTGGAAAGCAGGTTCGACAACTGACAGAGTTATACGTTAGAATTCAACAAGTGACTGCTAAATTTAGAATCTATTGCGAGGCCATCGTAGTGTGGCGTTTTTTTTCGCTTTTCTCCTTGAATCTGGTGGCTATGCTCAAGCATGGTCTTCCAAGCGAAGGTCTTCACCTAGTAATAGTGGTAATGTTTATAGAATTACTTCAATTTGGAATTGTTGCTGATAACCTGGAGGATCAATCGAAACGCCCTTTACAAATAATCAATGTGGAGTATTTGAATATATGTCGATCATACGATGACAGTGTAAGTATGGAGGTAATGCACTGATAGACTATTAGTTGTTGTCTATTTACAGGTGGAACGGATACTTCTCTTGGTTGTACATAGCGATCAAGAAATAAAGCCTCTCAAACTATTCACCTTGAAGAAAAGTTTTTTTTGTAAATATCTTTTAGTGTGTGCATTTTTTTCCCTTATCCATAATTGTTTTGTTGGAGTTCGATAGCTCTACTCTTGTAATTTAAGGATTATTATACATCGATGTGTGTGTTTTGGTAAAAAATTTGCAAAAGTGATAGGAAAATAAATACAAATACAAATTCAAACTAGTGAACAACTTTCTTTTCTTATCCTTAATAAAAAGTTTCCTGGTGACATTCATATCAGTTTGTATGGCTTTTACCTAATCCATGTATGTAAGATGTAGTAGTAATGCCATCGGTTATGGAGTGGTAGGTTTAAGTTTAAGCCATAACCATTCAATTTTTCTAGCCATCAAATTAAATCATGTAACCACTTCAAGCACAGCATATCCAACCCGTACTCGAAAAAACACTAGAATCAAAAAACAAAAAAAAAAAACGAATGGAAGAAGCCGGAATGATTCTCCCGGATTAGTTGGGACACCAACCACTGATCGATGAACCCCAACACTACCTGAATTTGAAATACAACACTACCGGAGTACCTTCTTACAATTTTCTGTGGCTATTTCGAAATAGAGACATTCTATACGACGCCGACGACGGAGAAAAACGATACAAGACCACGGGTGGGATTCCACAGGTTAAGCCTTGTGTCCTCTGTTGTGGAACGAAACATATGATGACGTAATGGCACTCATGATCCCGGAGAAAGGAAGACAAGGTGACATAAAATAGGTTGAGTAATTCAGCAACAAAATCATTCAAATTTTATAACATTGGTTGACATCTAGGGGTCTTATACTGGCGGAACAAAAAAACAGAAGTACTGCTCATCAGTAGTAAGAAGAACACTTATTATCAGTCCGTGTTGGTGGCCATCGAATAACATCCAACGCAGCGACAAAATATCTTGGCGTAATAAAAATGCAAACCTGATATTCAAACAGCATCTGGAGTGTACGACAACAAATGCGGCTTTGCGCTCGCAAAGATCAAACCAAACATTGGCGGACCGAGCTACAGACGGATATTCTTACTTCTTGTTCTTCTTCCTTTTATCAGCGAGGTTATGATCCGAAAATAAGGGATCATAACCCTCCCACTTCACCGAATTTCTACTGATCCGCCTGTGGGGTTCGCCTATTTGACCTCAGAAAATATCGACAGGCCTGCCAATTTTGGATCACTCGGTAACTGAGGCCAATAAAATGCCGATGTCGTCGCATTTGTCTGATCCAGGCGTTTATAGGTTCGATTGAATCAGTCACCCCAAATACTTGTTTGTACACTATACCTTCCCGGTACACACCGACTTAGGGTTGATTGAGTCAGTCACCCTCTCTAGCCACTTCAGGCATAGTTATTCTCACCCAACACCCTCCTGTGAAAGGTTAAGGTAGATTTGTCGCTCCCAACGGCGTACAAAAGTCCATCAACTGCTTCTACTTGGACGTTGCTAAATGTTGTCAGCAAACTTTTTGCCATTTGCCTTCAGCAAAATCATATTTCTCCACTAAACATAACCATTCTACATTATTCTAACCATGGGAAGTAAGTCAGTCCATTTCTTTGTTTCAAAGTCGCAACATTCAACGGTATTTGTTTCGACACCATCAATTCTACCACCAGCGATGATCAGTTTCTCATTTATGCCAAGCGATCTATAATTCCATCTTTTTGTCGATGGACAAGGCAGATCAGGGATTGACCAAGTATTCGAATCTCGATCAAATATCTGAACTTTCAGTTCATCCGTGTAGAACCCACTTGCAAAAACAAGTTTTTCATTCTTCCTCTTCTTAACACTCGCTCGTGGGTATCCGGTACGGCTTTCACGTGATAAATGCCATTCGAGCCAACTGCAAATCATCTCATAACACTCAGTCGTTTTGCATGCTGAATGTCGATTCTTGATGATAAATTTGGGCTTCAATTCAGTGAATCGCACGTGTGAGAAAATATCTACAATCACTGGCTCCCCGTTATCCTTGTCGTGCTCTACCCACGCCACCAGACTGAGGAACACTTTTTCCTCCGACGATATCCGAAGGTCGTCACTGGAAATGAATATACTTAACTGCTCCTTGGTGAGTTCGAAGAATTCCCTGTCGATTTCCTTGAGTCTTACTCCTTCACATCTTGCAATATTCCTTTGAAGTACTCGCTAGACGCGGAGAGCACTATCTTATGGGCGTGCACTCTTATGTTATCCATTTCAGCGATCACTACTACGTCGAATAATATTTTTTCCTGGTAGAATGACCTCATTTTATCGGAAACGAACTTTTCCTGTTCAGCACATTTAAGGTTTCGCTATTTTTGGTTTTTCGTGAACATTTGGTTTTTGGCTGCCAAGACTTCTTTGATTCTTCTTTGTTGCTCAGATTGAGTTATCCGCATTCGTACCTTGGCTATAACAAGGTAGTGATCCGAGTCTATGTTGGCCGCTCGGAAGGACCGGGCATCCAGAATACTGGAGGCATGCCTTACGTCGATCGCAATATGATCAATTTGGTTGATCGTTACATGATCATTGGACCGCCATGTCTGCTTATGAATATCGAGATAAGGAAACCATGTGCTTGCTATGGTGACATTTCGCTCCACAGCGAAATCAATTAGCCTTCGTCCGTTATCAGACGTGGTGTCGTGTAGGCTATGCTTACCGACTGCTCTACCAAAGACGTCCTCCTTTCCTATTTTGGCGTTAAAATCACCCAATACGATTTTAACGTCATATTTAGGACATTGCTCGTATGTTTTGTCGAGGAGCTCGTAGAAACACTCTTTGGTGGCAGAGTCATTTTCTTCCATGGGGGCCTGAGCACATATTAGGCTTATGTTAGCGAATTTAGCCTTGATCCGGATAGTCATAATACGTTCGCTAATGTGTCGGAAGCTTAAGACTTCTTGCCTAAGTCTGCCGGGTATGAAAAATCCGCGTCCGTTGCCTCTGTAGCAATCACCGTAGTAGATGTCACAGTTTTTCATCCTCTTTTTGCCCGGCCCATCCCATCGCACTTCCTGGATGGTGGTAATATCTGCTTTATAGCAGTCTAGGGCCTCTGCTAGTTGTTCGGCTGCTCGTGGTCTGTAAAGGGGCATAACATTCCACATACAGATCCGAAGGTCGTTGTCCTTATTTCGTTTGCTGGGGTCATCATTAGTTGAGTCATCCTTATCCGACGGCACAACCCCCAATCTGGAGGGCCAGTTCCTTAATTATTGCCCTAGGACGAAGGGCCGGGTACACCGGTGCCAGTAGTCCACTACGGAAGTATGAGCGCTGCCGTTGACCCATTAATGGCTCTTCCGCCACCATCTCTATTCCAAGGTCCTGACTAATATTGGAAATTCCTTACCGACCTGTGATCCGAATACGTCGAAGCAGCTCACGCAAGATATTCACTAAGTTCAACCTAACTGGAACTATAGACGCCACCGTTGACTCCGGTTAGGGAATTCATCCGCTGCCGCCTGGAACAGGAATAAGTGCCATAGTGGAAAAGCACTCTTCGCGTCTCAATCTCATCGTTAGTAAGTATACGTATGCTGAGTATCACTGAGATATTTGTGAAACCAAATTTTTTTATGACGATATTCCTTTTACTTTTTTTGTAAGCGCTTATGCCAACGACGCGGAAGAAATTGTGATTAAAAAGAAAGACTCCGTCTTCAATGTTTCCTTAAAAAGTTATATGTTTATTATTCCAGAGGCTTTTAAAATTGCGTGGAAGATAGGATCCAATAAACTGCTGTCCTTTCACTTTCTTTTCTCCTCCCAAAAATGTGACCGGAAGCAACAAAAATATTTCTTCAGAATCTGTAATATTTTGTTTTTTGCATTTTTAATTATATTAGGCCTTACTCTCTCATCATCCGGCCATCCAATTAATTTATTCTGATTCTGTCAAAGAGCTTGGCTGAACCCATCTGTATCATAGCAGAACTCCCTCCCAATTAAACCCACCATCCAAAAATGCGTGAAATATTCCTCATGCTTGTAAAACTCTGTTTCCATATGTCAGTTATTACTGGAAGTCATCCTCGACCAGGAGGACCACACTTTTCTGGTCATCCGCAAAACAGAAGGCCACTCAACCGTGAGCCTGATGCAGTAGGCGCCCGATATGTTTACTTTCACAAATTGAAGTTGAAAATAATGTAGGTATGTGCGGATGGGTGTCTTTCCCCCCGTTTGTGGCGTACGTACTTTTAATTCAACGTATTGCACTACCAGCGGCTTCCCGCCAAGCACAGACAGGACGACCAAAGGATAAAGACTGGAAAAACAATACACAGCAGAGCCAACAATACAATTCCACATGCCACCGCATTATTTATGTACGAGTATGTATGTATGCCTCCAGCGTCACATTGTAAACAAAACAATTTTTGTTTTTTGTCCCTGTGAATTTTGATCCTGATTCTGTACAGAGCTCAATTTGTCATGCTAAAGCGTAATAACCGCGACAGCAGAACTGGAGGCAAGCCGATGGAGATAAACAACATTTCGACAGGACAATGTTTAATGTAAATGCCTTCGACGGAAGCAAAATTCAAAAATTTCAAAATTCTGTCGAAAAAATGTGTGTGGTTTCTGAAAGTTCTATGTGCCATCTTTATGGAAATTCCTATTGTCATGAGAGAATTTTGCCTCATCGGTCTCGTCCATCATCTTCCTCCGTATCCTTGTCAATTATTCATCAGCATTTGATCGAAATTCACGAAAAAAAAAAAAAAACCGACTAGCACAGGTGGAACTGAGCTCATCCTCTCCACGTCGTCGTTGGTCGATTGATTTCGAAGGATTCGATCTTAATTTTGGGATTGTTCAACTCAAATAACATTGATTGACAGATGGGTGGCCGTTAGATACACCACATCTCCAAATGATTGATGTTCATTGAATGCCTTCGCCAGTTATCCTTTCGCTCCACAATCAGAATCCTGGATAAAAGAAAAAAAGAAATGTCCTCTCTTTGGATTCATCTTTGCATTTCAATTTTTGTTTGCAGCTCTCAAACAATAGGCGTGACGTGCCACTTTCAATATGCACCACTGCTCTAAGTTGAACGCCAACAAGGACGACTGACAATGGCAGGCAAAACTTTGCGTCACTTTGTGCAAGAATGCACACGAACTGTGTGAATGATACATATATCCTGCCAACATAGGGAAACGAGAAGAAAAGTCAATTTTATTTCCTTCACTAAGAAAGGATAATACGTCTCCTTCAAGAAGAAAACTGGTTGAAAGTAAAAACAAGGAGGTTCTCGGTGTGTAGATTCAGTGGTTTTCGTTTCGAGCAGATGAGGTTTCGAAATAGTTGATTGTGGAATTTGCGTGAAAGCAAGATGGAAGCTCGTTGAATTAATTGCTTAAATTTTGCAATTTTATAAGGAAAAAGGACGAATGCAATGGAACGTGGGTGTGGCTGTCGATGGCTGTATGTTTGAAACGTGATTTCAGAAACTGAAGGAGCATTTTACTTTAATTTTGCCAGTGGAAAGATTGCGTACGTGATGTAGAGCGTAATCAAATCACATTACGCTAAGAAGTGTCTGCCACTCTAAGTGAACAGATAAATTTAGAACTGTATAGTGTTTCCACGGTAAACGACCTCAATTTGATGGGCTATGATGGGGGTACGAGTTAGATAAGTGCGGGAAATAACAAAGGATTGGAATGTGATTCGCAGAAGTTTTCAATTAGGTATACGAGGTTTGTCAAGTACTTTAGATTCCCCACCCTTATTTATGTGTGGATTAGGGGAGGTAGTCTGAATTACAGGATTTTGCAGTACTACCTGGTGGTAGGATAATTGTCAATCGCTGGGATTATGGAATCAATTGAACATTTTAACTACTGAGGCAGGATTTTCTGCGTAAACGTTGTTTTCTCGAGACCCAATAAATGAATACTTAAATGTCAAGAACGCAAGGATACTTTTGGATGTTTCAACAACATGTTGAAACGTCAGTTCTAGCGCAAGTTCAGACTCATCCTCTTGATACGCATTTCGTGTGTCTGAACAATTAAACATTTTTTGAGCAGAAGTCGAGCGTAAACGAAATTAAATAGACCAGATCTTGTGTCAAACGTTCTTTAAAGCTTCGACGGTGGACTTGAGTGAAAAGGCGACTCTTGTTGGGTATTTTTTGAAGGTCAATTGGAACTGGAATTGAGAAAAACAATCTTCAACAACAGCAGCCGTGTTTTGTGTGAGACAGTTGCTTTAAGTAAAGACAAATTTAGCATGGCAAAGCAAACACAACAACTGACAGTCACTGGCAATTATTCTTGCTTACTTAGATGGCGCTACGGTCCGGGGTGGACCTGGGCCTCAACCAACAAACCTCTCCAGCTAGCACGATTACGAGCCAGCTGCCTCCAGTTGCGCACGCCAAGTTGGTTGAGGTCCCCCTCCACTTGTTTGCGCCCCCTCAATTCAAAAACTTTCTTATTTATTTATTTTTTTAGCTTAGTACAAGCAATACAAACTTAAGGCTAATTACCTAACAAATAATCAATAACTTAACACTAATTTTATTTATTTTTTTTTTTACCACTAGGAGTGGGCAGGTAAGGTACGTAGGGAGTTGCGAAGGCTAGATTTGCTACTGTGGTGCATGTCAAAGGCATCAGGGAACTTATTTGCATTACGTAGCATTCTGGTCAGAGGTTCATACTGGCCGTACACAGTACGATGATAGGGAAGGCGGAAAAGGGGTGCTGATCTTAAACGTCGAGGGTTAGTATTAAACGAGATCAGTTGCAGCAGATGGGGGCAGTAGTTCCCGCTAATAATTGGTGCAGAAAAAGTATATCAGCGTGAACGCGACGTGTTTCTAAGGCTTGCAAGTCTAACAATTTTAGTCGGTTCTCATAGGGAGGTAAGATGTACGGGTCGTTCCAGCGTAGACCTCGCAAGGTGAAACGGATGAATCTGCGCTGAACAGCTTCAATTCTATGAATGTGGACTTGATGGTAAGGTGTCCAAGCCTGGCTGACATACTTAAGAAGCGGTCTGCCGAAGGTCATGTAAAGAGATTTGGTTACATAGGGGTTAGAAAATTTCCTTGACCATCGTTTTATAAAGCCTAGTGTTGAGTTGGCTCTGTTGATTACGTTATCAATGTGGGAACGAAAGTTAAGTTCAGTGTCACAAATGATGCCAAGATCACGGATTAAGCTAACAATGGAAACAGGTTCATTGTTGAAAAAATAAGTTCTTGGAGGCAAGGGAGGGCGTCTACGAGAGTAAGTAATTGATTGGCCTTTTGCGACGTTGAGTTCTAAAAGATTTTCTCGGCACCAGGTGAGGAAAAGGTTTAAATCAGCCTGCAGCGAGTGAGAATCAGTAATGCAGGGAATTTTTTTTTGAAATCCTCATATCGTCTGCGTAGATTGCCAGGTCGGATCCTTTAATGATAAGTTCGACATCGTTTATGGTCAATACAAAGAAAAGAGTCCTAAATGGCTGCCCTGAGGAACACCTGAGGTCGCAATGATTGGATTAGAAACGGAAGATCTAAGAAGGACCCTGTATTGGCGATCTTCTAAGTAGGATTTAACCCATGAAATAAATACTTACTTACTTTACTTATGTCCTTTAACCCCTCGGGGGGCATAGGGCGTCAACCACGCCTGCGCGCCATCGTGTTCGGAGTTCTGCAACGCGTTTGAGCTGCCTCCAACTCATTCCTAAAGAGCTCGATTCCTCCTCAACTGTTCTGCGCCACGTTTGCCTAGGGCGTCCCGCTATTCTGCCTGCCTGGGTGAGCGGATTCCACTGCATAGCGTATTTCGCAATGGAGTTGTCTTCGCGCCGTAGGGTGTGTCCAATCCATTGCCACTTTCTTCTTCGTATAGTAATGCTTATAGGTTCTTGGCCCGTTCTCAGATAAAGTTGTTCGTTGGAGATGCGGTTCGGCCAAAAAATCCTCAAGATGATTCTTAAGCATTTGTTTACGAAGACTTGCAGCTTGCGTGTGTTAATGGTGTCCACCTTCCAGGTACTGCACCCATAAAGCAGCACTGATTCTACGTTGGAGCGGAACAGTCGTAGCTTGGTTCTTAAGCTAATAACATTGCTTCTCCAGATTTTGGACAGCATTCCGAACGCAGCTTTAGCCTTCCCGATTCTGCTGCACACATCCAGTTCGGTGCCACCGCGATTAGCCGAGACGACACTTCCTAAATATAGAAAGTTATCAACTTTCTCGACTTGCTTTCCGGCAATGTTAAGTTGAGCGCGGGTATTGGAAGTACTCAGGGCTTTTGTTTTGGCTGTGTTTATTTTTAGCCCCACTTTGTTTGCCTCAGCTTCTAGATTTTGGGCCATCAAATGAAGATCCATTATCCGATGTGAAAGTAGACAAACATCGTCAGCGTAATCTAGGTGTTTAAGGTAAGATGTCATAGTCCAACGAATTCCAGAATTAGCTTCCGTCAATGCTGCACGGAGTACATCGCTGATAACCACCAAGAACAATAGTGGGGACAGTATGCACCCTTGACGTACTCCACTTTGGACTTCAAAGTCCTCCGACACCTTACCATTGTGCACGACATGACACTTACCGCCCTCATATGTAGCCTTGATAATAGCTATAAGCTTTTCTGGAATGCCTCTCCTGCGCAAGGCCAGCCAGATAGCATCTCGATTCAAGCTGTCGAAAGCCTTCTCGAAGTCGATAAACAGTAAATGTAGCGGAGACCTATACTCAACGCATTGTTCGATTATGATCCGTAAGGTGTTTATGTGGTCGATGCAGGAGGATCCAGCGCGAAAGCCTGCCTGTTCGACATCGAGAGTTGAATCTAAATGATCTTTAATTCGTTCTAGAATTATTCTAGCTATTATTTTGGCTACAGCTGGAAGAACACATATACCTCTCCAGTTACCGCACTCCATCAAGTTACCCTTCTTTGGAAGCTTAATGATCATCCCCCTTTTCCACTCCTGTGGAAATTGTTCACTATCCCAAGCTCTCCGTATTAGCGGATGCAGCAAATCTGCCGATGTATTTGGCGCCGCTTGAAATAGCTCGGCAGGGATGCCATCAATACCCACCGCTTTGTTTTTCTTGAGGGACTTGATTGCTGTTATTATTTCAGCTTTACTGGGAGGTACGGTGCGAATTCGGGAATTTGTTGCTTCGAACTGCTCATTCGAATTCAAGATCATACCGCCGTCGTCTAAGTGATTTAGCACTGCAGCAAAATGTTCTCTCCATCTAGTGAGCTGATCCTCATCCGAAATCAGAAGGTCACCGTCTAGACTCTTCACTGGATGTTGTTTGGAGTTTCGACCACCAATGAGCTCCTTAGTGATGTTGTAAACAGTCCTACTGTCGCACCTACTCGCTGCTTCTTCAGCCCTTGAGGCCAGTGAGTTAACATGTTGGCGCTTGTCACGTCTCACACTACGCTGCACTTCTTTCTTCTTCGCACGGTATTGGGCTTCAAGCTCGGTTCTCTCTACTGCTGAGGCCGCTGCAATCCGAGCCTTGATTGCTGTACGCTCATCGATCCATCTCCAGGTGTCTGTAGAAAGCCATGTGCGGTGGTGTTTCTGCTTTTTACCGACATAAGTGCGTGCCCCAGTCGCAAAAGCATTTTTCACAGCACTCCAGTGGTCATCCATGTTCTCTATGCTGCTGATTGCTTCTGCTTCTAAGGCAAGATGGTCCCTGAACTGTTGGCGCACTTGGGGAACCTTGAGCCTGTCGATATTAAACCTGGTGATGTTAAGCAGGTTTGAGCGGTTGCTGTTGACGGATGCAGTACGAAGGCGTAAATGAGCTACCATAAGATGGTGATCTCGTTCTTGTCCGACGTCAGCTCCACGTCTGTTTCGGACGTCCAGGAGACAATTTCTAAAGCGGCGACTGATCGCAATGTGGTCGATCTGGTTGGATGTTCGTTGCCTATCAGTAGAGACCCAACTGATCTTATGGCAGGTGTTATGCTTAAACAGCGTACCTCCGATGACTAGGCGGTTGGTATTGCAGAAGTCCACAAACCGCTCACCATTGTCATTACGGTCTCCCACGCCGTGAACTCCCATCACGTGCTTAAGCATGGTGTTGTCGCTACCCACCTTGGCATTGAGATCTCCCATTACCATTACGATGTCCCCATTAGGCGTTTGGTTGTAGGCGGCACCTAAGTGGCTATAGAAATTATCCTTTTCATCCTCAGTCGCCCATGAAATAAATGACGGCGGAAAACCAACAGCTGAAAGTTTGAGCAGTATGATTTTGTGAGAGATTTTGTCAAACGCTTTACTGAAGTCAGTAGCCACGACGTCTACTCCGGCGGGAACGTTGGGCTCCATCCGCTCTAAATGACCCAGCCATCTTAGTCGCTGTATGTGAACTCTTCTGGCTAAGTCGATGTCCTTGTACAGGACGTATAGCTCGGCATTGTACCTTCTCCTCCACTCACCGTCTATGCAGACGAGACCAAAGATCGCTCGAAGAACTTTTCTCTCAAAATAACCAAGGGCATCCTCATCCGGTTTTGTCAAAGCCCATGCCTCTGTGCCATACAGCAGGACTGGGATAATTAGAGAGTTACCTTAGTAGTTCGAGATAGGGCTTTGTTACTCAATTGCCATTTTAGCCCAAAGAAACAACGATTGGCTAGAGTAATTTTTCGTGTGATCTCCCTACTGATGTCATTTGCGGAGTTCACCATAGAGCCTAGGTAGATTTACTACCTCAAAATTATATCTGTCTATTGTGGCGTTCTGCCCAAGATGCCGATGTTGGGTGCCCTTTTTTGTAGACAGCATATATTTTGTTTTGCTTTCATTGACCGCTAGACCCATCTTTGCTGCCTCGATCTCAATACTCGTAAATGCCCCAATGACGGCCCGCTGAGTTCTTCCGATTATGTCAATGTCATTGGCATAAACGAGTAGTTGCACAGACTTGTAAAAGATTGTACCTCCGGTGTTGGCTTGTGAGTTTCGTACAATTCTCTCAAGTACTATGTTAAAGAGATCGCATGATAGCGCGTCACCTTGTCTAAGATCTTTCCAGACATCGAACGGTTCGGTGATGTTCTTACCGACTTTGATGGAGCAGCGAGAGTTCTCCATCGTCATTCTGCACAAACGGACGAGCTTGGCAGGGATGCCAAGACTAGACATGGCTCTGTATAACTCGTCTCTATGCACGCTATCATAGGCAACTTCGAAATCGATAAAGAGGTGGTTCGTATCGATTTTATATTTATGGGTTTTTCCAAAGATCTGCCATAGTGTGAATATTTGGTTAATGGTGGACTTTCCAGGCCTGAAACCGTACTGATAAGGACCTATCAGGTTGTTGAAGATCGGGTTTAGAGGTTCACATAATACGGCAGACAGGATCTTATATGCGATGTTGAGGAGGCTCATACCTCTGTAATTGGCGCAGTTCAGAGGTTCTCCTTTCTTCAGGATCGGGCAAGTGATGTCCTAGTCATATACAAGTATGAATTTACAACATATATATGTATTATATATGTATATTCGAATACGCTGTTTATATTCTGAAAACAGAGTTCTCAGGAGGCACTTGAATCGTTTAAAATTCAATTTTACTACCACAGGCGCTTGCGTTATTGGTTTTTATTTTATTTGCTTTTGCCATTAATTTACTAGACGTTTTTTTTTTTTAGAATTATATAATTTTTTGTTTTGACAGAAAAACGCTTAATTAGAGCACTCAGATACAACGGATTCATTGTAGTGCCAGAAAGCAATATAACACAAAAGCAAACGCTTCATTGATGAGGAGGTTACTGTACCGGCGCTCACCACATCAGCCACCTGATACAAGCAAATGCAGGATACTCGTAGAGGAAATACTCCACCTCTCCACTAGCATCGCAGACAACAATGTCACTTAAGCCTAGTATATTAAGATGCTTAGCAAAAGCCTAGTGGGCTGTCAACTCGCCAATAAGTTGTTTCCACTCCTTTCTTTTTTGAAAGTGGTTAAAGGATTCAGCAGAGCCTTAGGCGCAGCTTGATTGTGAATAAAAAAACGCAAATACTCTGACTCTTTCACCTATACCTGAAAATATATTCATAGCCAAAAGTATTGCATAATTTTCCGCTTGGGAAAAAGATGTATAATTGCTGCAAGAGAAATAAAGTCTAATACTGTCGACTTCCACAAAGACCTCAGCAACAGATCTTTGATTGAATTTGTCATAAAATTTGATTACAATCCATTTCTGGTTCAGATTCAAGCTGAAGTCTTAAACACGAGGAAAGTTGACTTTCATTCTTCGCAAAAGCCGAAGTTCTGGTATCATTATACATATATTTATTTATCGTATGGAAATAAGCTATTGTACGAAGTACATATTATAATAAACATAGCAAATAACATTAATTGCACAATTGTGAGAGAGTTTAACATACATAGTTAGAGAAAACATAATATAAGAGTTAATAACATAGATTAAGGATACATAACGTAGCAGAACATATACGTGAAGCACTCATTGCAGACGTTTGTCGTCAAAGTTTTATGTTGAGGTTGGTTAGCCATAGAGGGCGTCCGGGTTGATGTGGTGTACGTCATTGAGGTTGCCATTAAACATGAATAGGGGACAGTTGGAAATAATGTGGCTTATACTAGTTTGGCGAGATTCCCCGCAATCGCATGCACTTGATGAGGTTGCTCCCCATTTAAACAACATGTTACCACAGCGGCCGTGCTGAGTCCGTATCCTATTAAGCTGGGTCCATGTGTGTCTATCCAAGTCGAAGCCTGGTACGCAAGCGGAGGGGTCAGTGATGATAATGCTGCTGTTTGGTGAGAAGTCCCTCCAGATTTTTTCCCATTCTGCGTTAATATCGAAATTTGATTCGAGCAGCTTTGATGTGGTTCTTAAAGGTGGTCTTCGTGATTTCAGACAGTACGAGTCTTTTGTATTGAAATATGTATGTATTGGTAAACTTTGGTTGTTTTGAATTTTACCGAATTGACTCATGAGTGCTTTATCGCGTCTTAGCGAGGGAGGAGCAATGTTGCTCAAGACTGATAGCCATTGGGTAGGAGTGGACCTGATTGTACCGGAAATTAAGCGCATTGCAATATGAAGTTGACTGTCAATTTTCTTCGTGTGTGTGCGCTATTTACCCAAATGCGAGCTTCGTATTCGGCAGTGGAGTAAACCAGTCCTAGAGCCGCAGTTCGCAGAGTCCCTGGTGATGACCCCCAGGAGCTAGACGCTAGTTTTTGGAGTAAGTTGTTCCTTGTTTTCAACTTAGCTGCAGTATTTTGACAGTGCTGTTTGAAGGTTAGGGTTCTGTCCAGAGTTACCCCGAGGTACTTGGGCTTGTTATTATGTCATAGGGTAGTACCATGTATCGGTAGTACCAAATCGATACTCACCACCTCTTTATCGATTTCAAGGCCGCCTATGACAGCATCTATAGAGAAGAGCTTTATAGAGCCATGTCTGGCTTTGACATCCCTGCCAAACTTGTCCGTCTGTGCAGGCTCACGATGGAGAATGCTCGCTGCTCCATCAAGGTCGGTAATGACCTCACTGAGACCTTTGATGTCAAAAAAGGCTTTAGACAAGGTGACGCGCTGCAGATTGTGCGGAGCTCACAAGCCAATACCGGAGGCACAATCTATTACAAGTCTGTACAACTGCTTGCATACGCCGACGATAGAAGAACTAAGCGGGCTGTCACCGGTACGTTTGCAAGCATTGAGGCGGAAGCGGCCAAAATGGGTTTAGCGATAAACGAGGGCAAAACCAGGTATATGCTGTCAACAAGAAGGGAAAACCAACACCGACGAATTGGACAAAACGTCACAGTGGGCAGCTATAACTTCGAGGTAGTAAGGGGCTTTGTCTACCTTGGCTCTGCTATAAATTCTACTAACAAAATCAGTGCAGAAATCAATCGAAGAATAACTCTTGCCAATCGCTGTTTTTTTTTTGGGCTTATAAGGCAATTCAACAGCAAAGCCCTATCTCGAACAACTAAGGAGACTCTATATAAGGCCTTGATCATCCCAGTCCTGCTTTACGGCGCTGAAACATGGACTTTATTTAAAGAGGATAAAGATATCCTTGGTCGCTTCGAGAGAAAAATTCTTCGTAAGATTTTTGGTCCCGTTTGCGTTGACGGGTTTTGGAGGAGAAGATTCAATCACGAACTATACGAGCTGTACAGCGACATCGACCTAGTCAAAAAACTGCGTATTGAACGTCTGAGATGGCTAGGACATGTAGAGCGAATGGACACCAACGCTCCGGCCCGCAGAGTCTTCGAATCTAACCCCGAGGGACGACTCAGTAGAGGGAATCATCGCCGTAGGTGGCGCGCACAAGTTCAAGGGGCCCTCGACCAACTTGGAGTGCGCAACTGGAGGCAACTAGCTTAAGACCGAGCTAAATGGAGAGGCTTGTTGGTTGAGGCCCAGGTTCACCCCGAACTTTAGCGCCACCTAAGTAATTAAGTAAGTAGTACCTTGGAATTTGATTTCGAGCGGCATGCTGGCTAATTGGCTGTTCAGGTGAATCAATCAATTAAAATTGTTCATAGAATCAATTATGGACTTAACGAACCTATTACTCGCTCTCTAACTCTTTTTAATTCGGTTTGTGAAGAAGTTGATATATGCGATAAGAGATTGGCTTTCAACGCATTGAATAACTTATATTAATTTTATACGGTCTTATTTAGGTGAACTAATTTTCGTAACCAGAAGATTTTGTCATCTATTGGGGGTAAATAAATAAATAATTACTCAATACTGCTTTGCGAACTAATAAAACAAATTAAGTTTTTCACCGACATCTGTTGGGTTACTGCAGGCATATGTACCACTATCGGGTCCAACCTGTGGTCACGGATAAGGGACTTTTTAGATCCATCTCTCATTAATGTATATGTTCCGCAGGGATCTGTAATGGGACCACATATGTTCTACTTGCCAACCAGGGCGGAATGGGAAACTGGTGTACTGATAAATGAGTTCGAATCAACAATTTTCGCCGACGGTTGAAAAATGGACTGCGGGGTAAGGGCTGTGATATTCTCTGATTTCCTCAATATTTCCAGGTCGTAGCGGCTTCCTGATTCGTGCAGTGTCTTCCAGGCGGAAGTTTTTGTTGTACGTGAGGCTTGCTGCATACTTAAGCAAACCTCTACACCCCTAAATACCATTGCCATCCTCATTGGCAGCCAGGCGGCTATCAAGGCTATAGTATCGGCCACTAAATCTACAAGGCTAGTAAAACAGTGCAAAAAAGAAATCGCCTCGCCTAGTCACCGGCTAAGGATCTGTCTCCTTTGGGTTCCGGGTCATAGCAACATTGAGGGGAATGAGCGAGCTGATGAACTCGCGCGGCAAGGATCTGCCCTTGATGCTTTCCTAGCAAAGGAGGTGAACGTTCCGTTGCGGGCACTTAAGGGAGGCATCTTCGCGCACTATCTACTGAAGGCGGATAGTAGATGGGAACGGGTGCGGAACTGTGTCATCTCCAGGCAGATGTGGCCCAAATACTCCCGGAAAAAAACGCAAGATCTACTAAACAGAAACCGGGCAGATATCGCAAGAATTCTGGCAGTTAGTACTGGCCACTGGCCCATCGGGGTTCATGCGGCCAGAATAGGCATTGCATTTAATGCACACTGTCGCAGCTGCAATACTGCTGATGAGATATAAACAATCTTATACTTCCTCTGCAAGTGTCCGGCTTTAGACAAGGCCAGACAGCGCAACTTAGGTAAACTCTTTTTCGACAACCTTATAGAGCTAGCGGAGATTAGCATTGGGGATATTATCAGCTTCCTCAATGTAACGAGGTGGATTTGAATAATCCTTACCCCCTTTTTCTTCTTCTTTTCCCTAGTAGTTAACGTCCTTTTTACATCCGCTAGGTCACTTGAGTTGTGGTAATAAAACGGCGCTTCTGCGCTAATTAAGTATCGGCATGGTTTGCTGACACAACCACTCCTACCTACCTACCTATGTTCTACTTATTTAACGATGATCTGCCTTCAATAGTTAACAGCTGAAAAACTCGTATTCATATATTTACATTTCTCGTCCAATTTAGTTTAGCGACGACTGTATTACCAGGGAAAATGAGGACCCGGAAATAATTTCAAAATGGTCTAATCTCAGCAAACTTAAACCGAATCTTCCTCAAACCTTAAGTATGCTATGCTTAAGGAAGATGTTCCATCTTACCGATTTTTCACATATTGTTCTAAACGGAGACTTAATTCCTAGCATTGATGTTGTCAAATATCTTGAATATCACATTAACTCCGCTCTCATCTGGTGTGATGCAACCACTAACACAATTAGGAAGGTTTATGTTGTGTAGCGTTACTTGAGGCACTTTGATGCAAATCCGATCTGGTGCAGAAGCGTGAACCTTTTAAAATTTGTGTAGAAGCGCCAGCAGCTTTAAGTGAGTTACTTTTTCCATCTTTCCTTGTTATTGCACCTTTCGCTTTCCGTTTTTACTTAAATTGCTGTCAATATCGTATAACCTACAATTACAAACCATATCTTAGTATCTGATGTGCTAGAACTAGATTGACTCGGTCAATAGGCAGCCTAAGAAGGTATTCCAGGAGTTTTAAGCGAATAACATGAAAACTGCTTTCGTATCTTTATATTGATTCTCAACTTTATTTTCTGTAAATCCAATTACAGTTTCGACCCCAAATAATAAATCCATACAGTATATAGAGTTTTAAAATTGTTTTCCTGCTCACAGTGAAAAATTTCATAACCTTTATCTGTTGATTGCCTCGCAGTCCCCAAAGATTTATCAGATCAATCTTTCTTAAAAGAATTTTCTATTATTTTAGTTAAAATTTTAAATATATGATTCTACTCACGCTCTTATCGTATGAAGGACAAATGTTTAAATGCTCGACATTGACCAAATCGAGAACCCGCCTGGATTCAATTTCCAACCTATCAGCAATAATTGCAATCTGAAGCAACTGCAACAATGGCAACGCTACGTCCACGAAAATACCTACAAAGTCAAACTCGAGTCTTTTGTATAATGATATATATAAAAGTATAACGAAACGCAAGACCATATACCACTCGCAATAGTCACGAAACTTGTCGGTCACTTGTCGGATTTTAGAGTACAACACTGTGAGTTGATCAATCTGTTTGAGAATATTTTGGAGTGATAATCTCTTCGCCTCCATGGGCAAGAACACCAGGTAATCGTATTGTTTGGTTATGTTGATTAACTCGGAGCTGCTATGTTCATAAAGTGCTTGTGATGTTTGAAAGCCAATGAATGCAATCGTAAGAAGCAAATCAAGCAAAGAAACACCAATTAATGTTATAATCATCATCATATTAAAATCCGCATTGTGCATTTTAGGTAAAACGATGACAGCATGCAAACTTCGCCCGTAAGTCGATAGAAGATTGAAAGAAAAATTTAAGAAATGCTTCCATTGATAGAGATTTGTTATCTTGAGTGTTTGTGTGAAAAGTTTGAAAACTTGGACAAACTCATTCACTGAAGTGGGCAACGCTTTGGGGTTCAAACTGGCCTTAATAATGAATATAATTATGGAAACTAGGCTTCTAAAGAAAAAGTTAGTTCTGCGAAGGCCGATTACGATGGATAAGACGAAATGGATAAACGAAATAGTTAGATGTAGTCTCCAGCCGCAGATGGTCTTTGATTCAGCTATCTGAGTCTCCTCATTCCAAATTACACTTGGATAGCCCAAAACGTGTAGCAAAAAGTTGATGCATTTTAAATTAATCAAAAAAAATTTGTTGATAGAGTTCAACTGGACTGGAAGGCTGTCAGCAGCCATAGTTATTATTCAATGTTCGGTGATTTATTTGTTTTTTTTTTGAGTTCTTGATGTCTCGGGATATGAACGCGAACTGAAGTTTTTGATTAATAACGTAAAAGCAATTACATTAGTCGAAATATACGCGTTCGATGAACAGTTCATAGCTAATTTCCGTCTACATCGGTATTGGCCAATAGACTATTAAGAATAATGGTAATTCATTAGTGATGAACCCACCAAAGCCTAATGATCTATTGAGACAAGAGATTTTCAGATTGCAATCCTTAAATTAAAAGCAAGCATGTAGTGTATATAAATACTGTGATGCTTAAATTCCTGTTTCCGCAACATTCTTCAGATTATTAGACCATGTTCAACAACAATCGTGCAAATTGGCTGGTGATCAGCCGATTTGCAATTAAATTTTTTTGCTCGAGCACCACCGAAATATTTGATCACTGTTATCATCACAACTTCTTCTTCTTCCTATGCCGGCGAGGTTATGACCTGAAAATAACAAGGGATCATAACCCTGTGGTTCGGCTATTTGACCTCAGAAAATATCGATAGGCATCCCGATTTTGGATCACTCAGTTACTGATGCCAATGAAATGCCGATGCCGTGGCATTTGTGTAATCCTGGCGATAATAGGACTGTCTCTCCTGTCTCGCGATGTCTTTCGAACGTTCATTGATATTGCCTGTTTAACACGGTTCAAATGATCTCTTCTTTGAACGTGGCAATACCAGCTGAGCCGGTCGCGCTCTATTTTTTGTACGATGGTTTCCTTGACGTGAAGGCTTCCACGGATCTTCGAACTTCTTATTGGATCAAGCTTTGTTACTCCTGCTGTCATGCGAAGCATGAGCTGCCGTTAATTTACTTTCCTACTTTTTGTACATCGTCCAACATTGTGAACCATATGCGAGCGGTGGACGCACAGCTGCGGTGCAGAGCCTTCCTTTCAACTTAGGTGGCATTTTTCTGTCACAGAAGATAGAGGAATTTTCTCCCCACTTCATCCACCCTACGCTTACGCGATGATGGATGTCGTCATCACAGATTGCTTAAGATATTTAAACTTTTCGCACTTAGGAAGCACTCTTCCACACAAATAAATGTCTGGAATATGCCTGAGTGGATCAGAGAACGGGCGGCACAAGTACTCTGTCTTTTTTGTACTAATGCGATACCCATTTCCCTCCAAAACGTCCACCCACACATCAAGTGCTCGTTGCAGGGATGTAGGATCCTCACTTATGATGGCTCCATCGTCAGCAAAGAATAATTGATGTACCTTGGGGTCCGTCACTTAACCTTCAGGCAGATAATCAAGGACTGTAATAAAGAGCAAAGGACCTAAGACGTTTCCCTGGTGCACCCCGACTTTGATTGGGAACTCATCGGTTACTCCAGCGGGGCATCTTACTCTTGTCTTTGTTCTTTCGTACATGTCCATGATCGTACGAAGGTTAAAAAAAAAAAATGAAGTGTAGGTTGGAATCCCTCGATGTCGCGCCACCCATATCAGCTGTGTACCGCCTCTGCATCAGCTAAGTCGCAGTGCGTTGGCGATCACCTGTGCTCATCCTTATGTCTTAAAGTCTGTTTTCGGGCGCACAGTGAATATTATACTCGTCCTAACGTCAGTACGTCACAGGTCGGTTAGGAATTTCCAATGTTGGTCAGGACATTGGAATAGAGATGGTGGCGTGGGAGCCCTTAATGGGCTAACGGCAGCGCTCATACTCCCGTAGTGGACCACTGGCACCGGTCCTAGGGGAATAATTAAGGAACTGGCCCTCCAGGTTGGGGGTTGTGCCGTCGGGGTAACTTTCCTACCACGTAAAATGCCTATGGTTCCGAATCAACCAAAAGCCTCGGATAAGGATGACTCAACTAATGACGACCCCAGCAAACGAAATAAGGACAACGACCTTCGGATCTGTACGTGAAAGTTCTGTCTCTTTACAGACCACGTGCAGCCGAACAACTAGCAGAGGCTCTAGACTCCTATAAAGCAGATATTACCGCCATCCAGGAAGTGCGATGGGATGGGCCGGGCAAAAAGAGGATGAAAAACTGTGACATCTACTACGGTGATTGCTACAAAGGCAACAGGCAACGCTTATTCGGATGTGGATTTGTCATACGCGGCAGACTTAGCAAGAATTTTAAAGCTTCCGACACGTAAGCGAGCGTATTATGACTAACCGGATCAAGGCTAAATTCGCTAACATAAGCCTAATATGTGTTCATGCCCCCACGGAAGAAAAGGACCCTGCCACCAAGGAGTGTTTCTACGAGCTCCTCGACAAAACATACGAGCAATGTCCTAAATACGACGTTAAAATCGTATTGGGCGATTTTAACGGTAAGCATAGCCTACACGACACCACGTCTGATAACGGACTAAGGCTAATTGATTTCGCTGTGGAGCGAAATGTCACCATAGCAAGCACATGGTTTCCTCATCTCGATATTCATAAGCAGACATGGCGGTCCAATGATCATTTAACGATCAACCAAATTGTTCATATTGCGATCGACGCAAGGCATGCCTCCAGTATTCTGGATGTCCGGACCTTCCGAGCGGCCAACATAGACTCGGATCATTATCTTGTTGTAGCCAAGGTACGAATGCGGATATCCCAATCTGAGCAACAAAGAAGAATCACTGTGAGAAAATTTAACGTCGAAAAGCTACGATCGCAAGAGCCCTCCAGACTCTTCGCTGAACGCGTATCCCGAAATCTCTCACGCAACCCTATGCCGCCAGCATCAAGTGCCGAAGACCAGTGGCAACGCTGCCAACATGCCATCAGAAACGCCGCGACTGATGTGCTGGGTCTCGCTCGCCTATCACCCTGAAACCCCTGGTTTGACGAAGAATGCCGGCGAGTGCATGCAGCAAAACAAGAGGCATACAAAGCGGCGCTGCAAAGGAAGACGAGAGCTGCTCGTAAGCTCTACGAGAAAAAGAGACGGGAAGAACATCGGCTTCTCCAAAAGAAGAAGAAAGAGCATGAGAAGCGCGCGTTTGAGAATATCGAGAGTCTATACTCCAGGAACAATGTACGGAAGTTTTACCAAAAGGTAAAAAGAACGTGTCAGAGAAGTAATACCCGTACAGAAACCTGTAGAAATGAAAATGGAAACCTCGTAGTAGAATCACAGTCGGTGCTGAGAATATGGAAAAACTACTTCTGCAGACTGTATAACGGCGACGAAGACCAACATCCCGCTGTCAGGCAGAATGAACCATTCAACATAGACGATGATAGTCAAAATTTCCGTCCACCTGACCAAAACGAAGTGAGGATAGCAATATCCAAGCTAAAATCCAACAAGGCTGCTGGACCTGACGGCTTACCGGCCGAACTTTTCAAGGCAGCTGGGGATGAATTGGTAGAGTGCATACACCAACTCATTTCTAATATTTTGTCAGACGAGTGTATGCCTGATGAATGGAATCTCAGCATCGTTTGCCCGATCCACAAGAAAGGAGACCCCCTCAACTGCGCCAATTATAGAGGCATCAGTCTCCTCAACATCGCATACAAGATCTTTTCTGCGATATTGTGTGAACGCCTGAAACCTTTTATGAACGCCTGATAAGTGGTTTCAGGCCAGGACAGTCCATCATCGATCAAATCTTCACACTTCGGCAGATCCTGGAGAAAACTCAGAATTTCAAATTGATACTCACCACCTCTTTATCGATTTCAAGGCCGCCTATGACAGCATCTATAGAGAAGAGCTTTATAGAGCCATGTCTAGTTTTAACATCCCTGCCAAACTTGTTCGTCTGTGCAGGCTAACGGTGGAGAACGCTCGCTGCTCCATCAAGGTCGGTAATGACCTCACCGAGACCTTTGATGTCAAAAAAGGTTTAAAAGGTTTTAAACAAGGTGACGCGCTGTCATGTGACTTCAGTAATATTGTACTTAAACGGATTGTGCGGAACTTACAAGCCAGCACCGGAGGCATAATCTGTCACAAGTCTGTACAACTGCTTGCGTACGCCGACGATATTGACATTATCGGAAGAACTCAGCGAGCTGTCACCGGTGCGTTAGCAAGCATTGAGGCGGAAGTGGCCAAAATGGGTTTAGCGATAAACGAGGACAAAACCAAGTATATGCTGTCAACAAGAAGGACAGCCAACACCGACGAATTGGACAGAACATCACAGTGGGCAGCTATAACTTCGAGGTAGTAAGGGACTTTGTCTACCTTGGCTCTGCTATAAATTCTACAAACAAGATCAACGCAGAAATCAATCGAAGAATAACTCTTGCCAATCGATGTTTTTTTGGGCTTATAAGCCAATTCAGCAGTAAAGCCCTATCTCGAACAACTAAGGAGACTCTATATAAGACCTTGATCATCCCAGCCCTGCTTTATGGCGCTGAAACATGGACTTTAGTAAAAGAGGATGAAGATATTCTTGGTCGCTTCGAGAGAAAAATTCTTCGTAAGATTTTCGGTCCCGTTTGCGTTGACGGGTTTTGGAGGAGAAGATTCAATTACGAACTATACGAGCTGTACAGCGACATTGGCCTAGTAGAGGAAATGGACACCAACAGAGTTTTCGAATCTAACACCGAGGGACGACGCAGTAGAGGGAATCATCGCCGTATGTGGCGCGCACAAGTTCAAGCTGACCTCGACCAACTTGAAGTGCGCAACTGGAGGCAATTAGCTAAAGACCGAGCTAAATGGAGAGGCTTTTTGGTTGAGGCCCAGGTTCACCCCGAACTGCAGCGCCACCTAAGTAAGTAGTAACGTCAGTTTCTTAACCGATCAACGCGAATATGGAATGAACTGCCCTCAATATTTCATGAAATTTATAACTTTCAGTGGATTTATAGTAAGCCAATCTTTAACTTCTCCCTACGCTCTTTATAACTTTAATTAACTTTCGGTGTAAAACATAAAACGAAGATCGATAAAATAACAGTTCTTAAAAATACGTTTACTACAGCGACGAAAATGGTAATGTAATGGTAAAAATGCAGTCTGTGCTGAGGATATGGAAGGAACACTTCTGCAGACCAATATTCCGCTGTCAGGCAGAACGAGCCACTCAACAGTGATGATGAAGGGAAAGCTTCCCGTCAACCCGATGAAAATTAAGTGAGGATGGCGATATCTTAACTTAAATCCAACAAAGCTTCTGAGGCCAACGGCCGCCGATCTTTTCAAGCCAGTAGGAGATGAGTTGGTATAGAGCATGCTCTAGCTCATCTGTGAAATTTAATCGGACGAAAGTATGCGCAATGTATCGAACCTCATCATCATTTGCTCGATGCTGAAGAAAGGAGACTATCTGAACTGCGTCAACTATAGAGGTATAAATCTTCTCAACATCGCATATAATACCCTGTCTGCCGTATTATGCGAACGCCTAAAACCGATCATCAACAACCTGATAGATCCTTATGAGTGAGGTTTCATGCCGGGAAAGTCAATCATAGACTAAATATTTACACTACCGCAGATCTTGGAAAAAAACCCATGAACATAAAATCAATATGCACCACCTATTCATCGATTTCAAAGTTGTCTATGATAGTCTGTATAGGGACGAGTTATGCAGAGCCATGTCTGTGATGCCACCCCTACCAAGTTTGTCCGTTGTGCAGGATGATCGATCAAAGTCGGAAAAAACTCCACCAAACTGTTCGATGGATAAGGAAAGTTTTTAGGCAAGTTGACGCACTAACATGGGATCTCTTTAACATAATAACTCTGTTTGTCATTGGCGTTTGTTGTTTTATTCATAGCTACGACCTGCTGATCGTTAAATATTACTAAGCAATTTGTTTCTCGGGTAGAGTACTATTACAACTCTTTCACAGTGAAAATGTTATGAAAATGGATTCATGCTACATCTGAAGAAAAAAAAGACAATCGTCGAAAAGCGACTAACGCTAACGACAATCAGGGTGAATACTTAAAAGAATTGTACGAAATTCAGAAGTCAACACCTGAGGTACAATCTTTTACAAGTCTGTATAACTAATTGCTTACGCCGATGACATTAACATAGTTGGAAGAACATAGTGGAGCGTTTGCGAGTATTGAGATGGAAGCAGCAAAGATGGGTTTAGCGGTCAATGAAAGCAAATCAAAATATATGCTGTTTACAAAAAAACACGCACAACATCGGCGTCTTGGACAGAACGCCACAATAGAGAGATGTAATTATGAGGCAGTAAAGGACTTTGTTCACATACGCTCTATGGTGAGCTCCGCAAATGACACCAGTGGACAGATCAAACGGAGAATTGAATAAGAAAGCCCTGTCTCGAACTACTATGGTAACTCTACATAAGACACTAATCATCCCAGTTCTGCTGTATGGCGCAGAGGCATGGACTTTGGCAAAATCGGATGTGGATGCCCTTTGTTACAATACTTTAAGAAAAAAGTACTTTGACAGATCTTTAGTCTCGTCTGCATAGACGGCGAGTTTGCCAAAAGAGTTCACATACAGCGACTAAGTGCGCTTGGTCCTGTAGAGCGGATGGAGCCCAACGTTCCAGCCGGAAATTTTTCAAATCCACCCGGGATAGACTGCGCAGTAGAGGACGGCCTGGCGGTAGGTGGCACAAATAAGCGGAGGAGGACCTCAATCAACTTGACGTGCGCTACTGGAGGCAGCTGGTTCGTAACCAGGCTGGTTGTAGAGGTTTTTTGGTTGAGGTCCGGATCCACGCCGGACCGTACCGCCAACTAAGTAAGTAAATAAGTTAGAGGTTTTCGATCATTTACTACGGTCAATATTTTCGTATCTATGCTAAGAAATGTATTATTTTACAAGTGAAAGCAAATGAGTATTAAAAACAGCTAAATCTCGTCGTTGAGGTGTCTTGTGTTACCCTGCAAAGTGATTGCTACCCTACAAACATGAATATCAAAATGTTTCATGGCATCACTTAGTCCATATAGACTTCGTTAGCTTTATACACTTCGAATTCTGGTTAACACACGTGAATGCACTCCTCTCGACTGCAAAACTATTCACCTTCCTTTAAAAGCTGTGAAGTCTTTAAATAAATAAATTGTCCAGTACCAATCCAGTACCAATGGGACAAGACGAAACTTCGCCTAAAAAGGTATTTAATTCTCTCAGCGGCAATATTCTCCCCAAAACTATCAACAAAACAACCAAAAACTCAAACATTAGCTGACTTAATATTTATTCATTCGTCATCCTTGAATATTTCACAGGATCTCCCTTGTCGTTGCTGCTAGTTGCATACTCATAGTCTTTCATTACGAGGAAAATCTCAAAATTGAATTCCAGTCGTCGCACACAGCTCCGATTCTGTATCCTTCGTCCATCGTGTTGTACATTGTTTGTATGGGCCATGCACCCACCCACTTACTCCCTAAACTAATTTCAATTTATTCTCCAGTTGCATGTAAGAGTGGTGAGTGGAGTGAATAACACGATGAACATAACAAATTGCAACAGAGCTATGTTTGTGTATTAGCTACTTACGGCACTCCTCCAGAGGCGAACAAATCCTCTAGAGCTTATTTCTTCGATACCTATACTCCTTGGAATGAAAGATTGTACCACTCTTGGTGGAAGTGCACACTGTATATATGCATATATCCATTTTTCATAGAATTTACCATGCACACACACACAACATGCATCCAATAACTCATCTTATGCAACAATCGTCGACGTCGTCGTCTCCTTCGATTTATGTAAGGATATCTTTGTTTCCTGCGAATTTTCTGCTGTTACCCCACCGCTTTCCGAGAAGATCTATTCGAACATAAGTAAATCGCATTTTGCAGTCGGGACGGGGTGGGTGGTTCGAAAGCAACCTGTCATCCTTAGAATAGGATGCACTGTGGCGATAAATAACCATCGAATGAGCAGTTCAGTGCACACGCTAATCAAAAGGTCAACGAGAAGTCTCGTCCTTAGCAAGCATTTTTTTTTTTCTGCTGCCGTGACTTTAATTACCCTATTTTTGATTTTGATTTTCTATTTCTCTTTTCAGCGAGGAAAATGTGTGGAAACTATGCGAACAAGTGAAAAAGACTCGACCCGAAGAACTTACTAAATGCTATGCTGTATTCGTTTCAAATGAAGGACGAACGGTGCCACTGTGGCGGCAAAAGGCTGGACGCGGTGATGACCAAGTTGTTATATGGGTAAGCTTTTTCTATTTGTCCTAAATCCTAACTATTTCGCTGTGTCCTTGTCCTCATGGTGTACAATTGGAATTCCATAATTGTATCAGAGATATTCGAGAGAAAAGAGGAAATCTGATCGATGGCTCTTGGGCATTGAAGAGGATGCCTTAGGCAGGGAATTGATGTATCTACTCGACCTCTAGGGAAATTGTTTGATTTTACCTACCTCTCCACCTATCTCTCCTCTTTTTCAGTCCGAGTTTCCTACTGCCTCTCTGTATGTTAGATTTTGTTTTTGATTGAATGACGATGTTTCTTTATTGCACAGGATGAATGGAGCAAGTTTTTCTCTATTTTTCCAGTTTAATTGGTTTGTTTTATACTTTTTTCTTGGAATGTTTGTGTACCATTGGTTTAATTGAAGTCATGTTCTATCGAAAACTCAGATATACTCTTACTCGTATGTACATACAATATCACGTCTCGAGGGATTTATTAATATTTAATTTGGGGAACGAATTAATAAAGAAAGGTCAATGAAAATAGAGAGAGGGAAAGAGAAATTTATTTATCCATCAATATATGCAGCACTGTGCAACGTCAGAGGAATTTTTGATCTTGGAAAGGGATTTCTCAGGATTGAGTTTATGTTTGGAATTTATTCATTTTAAAGGCAGTTTTGGAAACGTTCTGAATCCTCTTGAGTCTTAAAAAGTTCGCGTTAGAAGTGAGCATTTAGCCTTGGTCTATAGCTATGCCAATCTCAAGCTAGCCGTGGGTAATTAAACGACATCTAAAATAAAAAAGTGTCGTAAGACTAGCTTCCCGCGATCGCTTGTATTTTACAAGTACATCTAGGAGAAGAAATGCTAGTTTAATGCCAACAATTGCAATGGGAAGTCCGCGAGAATATGGAATATGAAGTCGGACTACTGCTAACAACAACAGCACGCATGGGCCTAATTTCCTGGCAGCCTTATGGTGATAGGATTATGACGGCTAGATTCTGGACTAGAGTCCTATAGTCTACAATCTTTTAATTGCCATCTTCAATACAACACCAAATGGAGACACTGTTACAGTGATGGGGGATTTGAATGCCAAGGTAGGCAACGACAACGAAGGGTTCAAAAATGTAATTGGAAAGCATGGACTATGCAACCGCAATGACAACGGCGAAAGGTTTGTGGATTTCTGCAATGCCAACCGCCTTGTGATAGGTGGCACCATGTTTGAGCACAAACCCTGCCACAAAGTCAGCTGGGTTTCCAACGACAGGCAAGCAACTTCCAACTAAATTGACCATTTTGCCAACAGCCGCCGCTTCAGAAGTAGTTTCCTGGACGCCCGAAACAGGCGAGGGGCAGATGTGGAGATAGTATGAGATCGACAACTAAGGGAGCACTTTTCGCAAGGTGTGGAAGCAATCAGCAGCTCAATGCTCGCAACCATCCAAGATCATTGTTGTGCTGTGAAAAATGGTTTTACATCTGGTTCTGAAAGAATTGTCGATCGATCGCAGGGAAGACGTAAGGCGTGGTTTTCCGAGGATACCTGGAGACGGATTGACGAACAAAAACAGCTGAAAGCTCGTGTTGCAGCTACTCCAGCAGCAGGGAGAAGCGAGCTAGAGTCCCTATATCGCATGAAGATGAGAGAAGTTCAGCGTAGCGTGCGACGTTACAGGCGCAACTACATCAACGCGCTGGCTACAGAAGCAGAAGAAGCTGCACAGAGGTGTGACAGTAGGACCGTTTACAGAATCACCAAAGAGCTGACAGGTGGTCGCAGCTCCAGCCAACACCCAGTGAAAAGCCTAGACGGCTCCTTGCTCATTTCGGATGAGGATCAACTCAAGAGATAAAAAGAGCATTTTGCTACGGTTTTGAACCGCGTATTCGCTAGCTCAAATCAAACTGAGATGCCCGAGGTGAGAAGTTCCCGAATACGCACCACGACTCCCAGTAAAGATGAGATTACTACCGCGATCAAATCACTTAAAACCAGCAAGGCGGTAGGACTTGACAGTATTCCCGCAGAGCTCTTACGAGCAGCGCCAACAACATCGGCTGAGCTTCTGCTTGCACTTATAGAGAGAGCTTGGGAAGCTGAGAGGTTTCCTGATAAGTAGAAAAAGGGAATGATCGTCAACCTTCCTTAGAAAGGAAATTTAATGGAATGCGGAGACTGGAGTGGTATCTGCGTGCTGCCTGCTGTAGCTAAGATAATAGCTAAAATCATCCTGGAGCGAATCAAACAGCATCTCAAAGACACACTCGATGCCGAACAAGCAGGTTTCCGCTCTGGATCCTCCTGTGTCGACCACATCAACACCCTGCGGATTATCATCGAACAGTGCGTTGAATATCGATCGCCACTTCACGTGTTGTTCATCGATTTTGAGAAGACGTGTGGGTTTTCATAGGTTGTGATTTTAGTTTGACGTAGGCATGTAGCCATTAGCTGCCATCCGCACGCTTTCGCGTTGCCAAAAGTTCACAGCCTCCACAGTATCAACATGGAGTTTATTTAGCGTGCCTTACGCAGAAGAGGTATTCCCGATAAATTAATTTCTATTATCAAAGCTACGTAATATGAAGGCACCAAATGTCACGCTCTGCATGGAGGAAGGTTGTCTGAGGAATTTGAGATCCAAAGTGGGGTCAAGGCTGTATTCTTTCACCCATACCGTTCCTATTGGTAATTAGTAATGTGCTTCGTGCAGCAGCTTTGTTGACGGGAAACGGAAGAATTCGATGGACTTTTACATCCCCACTGATACATCTTGACTACGCTGACGGTGTACGCTTACTCTCTCATAGAATTATGAAGCTCCACCAAATGACAACAGATGTGGAGAGGGAGTCAGGCGTCCTCGGGCTGAAAATTAATACTGCAAAAAGTAAAATTATCACCCTTGAAACAAACTCATCGGCTCAAATATGCATTTCTGGACAACCAGTAGAGATAGTTGAGGATTTCCAGTATCTTGGGAGTATTATCTCGACCGATGATGGAACCGAACTGGATATAGTCAACAGGATCGCCAAAGCAAAGTCCGCATTCGGGATATTGTCCAAAATATGACGAAACAATGCAATCAGTTTGAACACCAAGCTAAGACTGTTCCTCTCCAATCTTGAATCCGTGCTGTTATATAGGAGCAGCACGTGGAAAGTGATCAGTGCTATCACCAGAAAGCTGCAAACGTTCTTTAATAAGTGCCTGCGCAATATGTTAAGGATTTTCTGGCCCAATCGTATCTCTAACGAGTCCATTTACGAAAGAACGGGTCAGGAACCAATAGGCACAACCATCCAACGACTGAAGTGGCAGTTCCGAAAGAGTGACTATTCCATAGCGAACCATGCTATGCAATGGAACCCTTTAACTCAGGATGGCAGAAAACCTGTCGGTCAGAGGAGAACATGGTGCAGAACAGTCGAGCAGGAGGCACGGAAGTTAGGGAAAAGTTAAGGAGACTTACTTACTTACTTAGGTGGCGCTACAGTTCGGGGTGAACCTGGGCCTCAACCAACAAGCCTCTCCATTTAGCTCGGTCTTTAGCTAATTGCCTCCAATTGCGCACTCCAAGTTGGTCGAGGTCCCCTTGAACTTGTGCGCGCCACCTACGGCGATGATTCCCTCTACTGCGTCGTCCCTCCGGGTTAGATTCGAAGACTCTGCGGGCCGGAGCGTTGGTGTCCATTCGCTCTACATGTCCTAGCCATCTCAGACGTCCAATACGCAGTTTTTTGACTAGGTCGATGTCGCTGTACAGCTCGTATAGTTCGTGATTGAATCTTCTCCTCCAAAACCCGTCAACACAAACGGGACCGAATATCTTACGAAGAATTTTTCTCTCGAAGCGACCAAGGATATCTTCATCCTCTTTAAATAAAGTCCATGTTTCAGCGCCGTAAAGCAGGACTGGGATGATCAAGGTCTTATATAGAGTCTCCTTAGTTGTTCGAGATAGGGCTTTACTGTTGAATTGCCTTATAAGCCCAAAAAAACATCGATTGGCAAGAGTTATTCTTCGATTGATTTCTACGCTGATTTTGTTAGAAGAATTTATAGCAGAGCCAAGGTAGACAAAGTCCCTTACTACCTCGAAGTTATAGCTGCCCACTGTGACGTTTTGTCCAATTCGTCGGTGTTGGTTTTCCCTTCTAGTTGACAGCATATACTTGGTTTTGCCCTCGTTTATCGCCAAACCCATTTTGGCCGCTTCCGCCTCAATGCTTGCAATAGCACCGGTGACAGCCCGCTGAGATCTTCCGATAATGTCTATATCGTCGGCGTATGCAAGCAGTTGTACAGACTTGTAATAGATTGTGCCTCCGGTGTTGGCTTGTGAGTTCCGCACAATCCGTTCAAGTACAATATTGAAGAAGTCACATGACAGCGCGTCACCTTGTCTAAAGCCTTTTTTGACATCAAAGGTCTCGGTGAGGTCATTACCGACCTTGATGGAGCAGCGAGCGTTCTCCATCGTCAGCCTGCACAGACGGACAAGTTTGGCAGGGATGTCAAAACTAGACATGGCTCTATAAAGCTCTTCTCTATAGATGCTGTCATAAGCGGCCTTGAAATCAATAAAGAGGTGGTGAGTATCGATTTGGAATTCTTGGGTTTTCTCCAGGATCTGCCGAAGTGTGAAGATTTGAACGATGGTGGACTTTCCTGGCCTGAAACCGCACTGATAGGGTCCAATCAGGCTGTTGATAAAGGGTTTCAGGAGTTCACACAATATCGTAGAAAAGATCTTGTATGCGATGTTGAGGAGACTGATGCCTCTATAATTGGCGCAGTTGAGGGGGTCTCCTTTCTTGTGGATCGGGCAAACGATGCTGAGATTCCATTCATCAGGCATACACTCGTCTGACAAAATATTAGAAATGAGCTGGTGTATGCACTCTACCAATTCATCCCCAGCTGCCTTGAAAAGTTCGGCCGGTAAGCCGTCAGGTTCAGCAGCCTTGTTGGATTTTAGCTTGGATATTGCTATCCTCACTTCGTTTTGGTCAGGTGGACGGAAATTTTGACTATTATCGTCTATGTTGAATGGTTCATTCTGCCTGACACCGGATGTTGGTCTTCGTCGCCGTTATACAGTCTGCAGAAGTCGTTTTTCCATATTCTCAGCACCGACTGTGATTCTACTACGAGGTTTCCATTTTCATTTCTACAGGTTTCTGTACGGGTATTACTTCTCTGACACGTTCTTTTTACCTTTTGGTAAAACTTCCGTACATTGCTCCTGGAGTATAGACTCTCGATATTCTCAAACGCGCGCTTCTCATGCTCTTTCTTCTTCTTTTGGAGAAGCCGATGTTCTTCCCGTCTCTTTTGCTCGTAGAGCTCACGAGCAGCTCTCGTCTTCCTTTGCAGCGCCGCTTTGTATGCCTCTTGTTTTGCTGCATGCACTCGCCGGCATTCTTCGTCAAACCAGGGGTTTCGCGGTGGTGGTCGAGCGAGACCCAACACATCAGTCGCGGCGTTTCTGATGGCATGTTGGCAGCGTTGCCACTGGTCTTCGGTACTTGATGCTGGCGGCATAGGGGTGATTGAGAGATTTCGGGATACGCGTTCAGCGAAGAGTCTGGCGGTCTCTTGCGATTGTAGCTTTTCGACGTTAAATTTTCTCACAGTAATTCTTCTTTGTTGCTCAGATTGGGATATCCGCATTCGTACCTTGGCTACAACAAGGTAATGATCCGAGTCTATGTTGGCCGCTCGGAAGGTCCGGACATCCAGAATACTGGAGGCATGCCTTGCGTCGATCGCAATATGATCAATTTGGTTGATCGTTACATGATCATTGGACCGCCATGTCTGCTTATGAATATCGAGATGAGGAAACCATGTGCTTGCTATGGTGACATTTCGCTCCACAGCGAAATCAATTAGCCTTAGTCCGTTATCAGACGTGGTGTCGTGTAGGCTATGCTTATCGACTGCCCTACCAAAGACGTCCTCCTTTCCTATTTTGGCGTTAAAATCGGCCAATACGATTTTAACGTCGTATTTAGGACATGGCTCGTATGTTTTGTCGAGGAGCTCGTAGAAACACTCTTTGGTGGCAGGATCCTTTTCTTCTGTGGGGGCATGAACACATATTAGGCTTATGTTAGCGAATTTAGCCTTGATCCGGATCGTCATAATACGCTCGCTCACGTGTCGGAAGCTTAAGACTTCTTGCCTAAGTCTGCCGCGTATGACAAATCCGCATCCGAATAAGCGTTGCCTGTTGCCTCTGTAGCAATCACAGTAGTAGATGTCACAGTTTTTCATCCTCTTTTTGCCCGGCCCATCCCATCGCACTTCCTGGATGGCGGTAATATCTGCTTTATAGCAGTCTAGGGCCTCTGCTAGTTGTTCGGCTGAACGTGGTCTGTAAAGGGACAGAACATTCCACGTACAGATCCGAAGGTCGTTGTCCTTATTTCGAAGCTTTTGGTTGTTTCGGAACCATGCGGTTTTTGCGTGGTAGGGAAGTTACCCCGACGGCACAACCCCCAACCTGGAGGGCCAGTTCCTTAATTATTCCCCTAGGACGAGGGGCCGGATACACCGGTGCCAGTACTCCACTACGGGAGTATGAGCGCTGCCGTTGGTCCATTAAGGGCTCCTCCGCCACCATCTCTATTCCAATGTCCTGACCAACATTGGAAATTCCTTACCGACCTGTGAAAGTTAAGGAGAGCTGAGATACATTGCCAGAAACCGTACACGATGGCGCGTAGGTGTAGACGAGGCCTTAGGCCCCACAAGGGGATACAGGACATAAGTGAGTAAGTAAGTATGTATATATATCTATTTCAAAGAAACTAGAAAAATCAGCTGGACCAATTAACTTCAAACTTGACATCTGGGGTCAGTGGTTCACGATTCGAGGAGGAATCGGAGTTTTCATTCTAACCTCAGATTTAATAGTACATTGCGTGTTTTGAAGAATTGCAACTTTCTCGAAAATGACACGAATTGCTTTAAATTCCTTGCATGAATATAGCTACTAAAGAGTGTATTTGAGGTCGATAGAACTTTAAATTTAAAAAAAAAATACACAAGAAATGAACTATGAATCACAAATCTTCTTTAATTCGAAAGATATAATACGAAAATAATATTTTAATAAGATTTCGGACCGTTGCTGTTCAGTCTGCGCAATCTGTGTGTCACTTTTTCGAGCAATGGTGTAAGTATGCTAAGAATTACACGATCAATTTTGGCTTGCGAGGTGTCAATTGTTGCTTATCAGCATAAAGCAGTGACTTCACTTAACCCCATATGAAATAATCAAGAGGTGTCAAATCGCACGATAGTCGAGACCAATTGACATGTCCATTTCTCGAAATCAACTGATCGCTAAATTGTGATTTCAATACGTTTCGGTTTCCGCATGGCACTATCCTGTTGAAACCATATCTGGAAATCAACTAATCGCTAAATTGTGATTTCAATACGTTTCGGTTTCCGCATGGCACCATCCTGTTGAAACCACATCTCGTCCGGATCAATGTCATCCATATCTTTAAAGAAATATCCATTATGATGAGACAACAATCTCCGTCGCACCAAAGGTTGCATTTTCTGGTACTAATTGGGTCTGTAGAGTTTCTTCTGAGTGAGGCTCATCGCTGTATACAACAACGGATCAGCTGGGAACTGGAGCCCAATCAGTGAAAGAACAACTTGGGTTGGCCACGAAATCCCACCTCACAGAGTTCCGTTCCCAAAATTCCGCTTGCATAATCCTGCATCACAAAATCCTGCCACACAGAATCCTATCGCACAGAATTTCGCATGCACAAAATCCCGCATAACCTGATTGTGTACGAGCATAAGAATCTGGAAAAATTTGATTTGTCATACACTAAGGGGAATATTATTCATCTGTGTGTCAGTAGAACGTATACCCACCCTTAACCGTAAGGAGTGCTATCTCTCGTTATTTTGTCTTTAAACAACTGAATACAACTGGAGTTAAAGTAATTTCCTTTTTAAATTTCTTGAAATGAAGAACTTTAGTATATACTATGCAATATTCAGCTGTCTGAACCCCCATCTGGCTAAATGCAAAATCAATGCAGTTCATCCACATCATCATCGTAGCGCAAATCATGTGCATTATATCCTCTCATCCTTTAAATTGAACTCCAATCGAATTAGCCTTCTCAGCTCAATGATATCGAAAATCCTATCGCTCAACTATCTGTCGGTCATCATTTTAAGCGAAATCCAATACGTCAAAGATGCCTTATCCTCATCCACAGCCCACATCCTTTATCCTCTTTCAAGTCACTTCCAACGAGAAGGCAAAATAACCTTCCTAACATGGCAAACAAGCAACACCGTCGTCGTCGTCGTCGTCATTCCCTCATTTTTCAAAATTAAAAGGTTGCGGAAGCACCTTCCTTACCTTCTACAGTGACGGAACTAAATAATTCAACAGGTCTTATTGGAAAGGAATTCTCAACTCAGTCGGGTGTGTTCACATGTCTCCGCACACACATTGCTTTAGGCTTTATTCGACCTTTTCCGTGTCGTCTTTCTAAAAAAAAGTCAAAAGTAGTCTTCGTCCTTCCGCTCTCTTCTCCCACAGGAAAACAACGAAAAGGTTGACATGGAAAATTTCCAAAAAGATGCTTGTCCTTTTTTTTCGGGAATGAAAATTGTAAAAGTTTGCAGCTAATACAGGTTTTTTTTTTTTTTATCCTTAAGATGGAGGATGAGATGTGATACTAAAGGGAATGAATTATCGTCCATGGGTAGCGAAAAGGAATCCAAACCTCTTCAACGACTCCGGTGTTGATGTGATGGCATGAGTAGCAGTACAGTCTCTTTATGGGTATTTCCTTAATGCGGTCGTAAAAGGTTTGGCGCGCAGCATTTTCAAAGTTATTACGAAACGAGATGGATTAAATTTGAAATAGAATGGGGCCGGAAACTTTTGCTTCAGCATTACAAACAGCTAATGTGAGTGTAGTTACTTTGACATAATGCTGTTAGACTACCACTTTTCTTGTCCTTACTGGCGCTCATCCTCCCTCCCTCTGATAGCCGTGAATGATGTTTGGAAAAGTTTTTGTGAACTCATTATTAGCTCAAGCAGATGGGCTGGTCTGCGCTAAGGAGTGGAACGGATAATATTTATGTCAAGGCATATACTATAGCTGACCTTCGCTTAATCACACTCCATCTCCAGCGAATGATTCCCAAAGGTGCCCTAAAGCAACCGCAGCCACAAAAATGATGTCTAACTTGACGAGGCGGGCGCACTCTGGCACAAGGATAACCACTTTACACAAAAAGCTATCTATCTAGGAGAAATAACAAAGTCCTTCTTTGCATTTGTGTTCAGCAGCGAGTCCCCTTCACTCCTTTTTGAGTGAATTCCTCTTCATAGGAATTCAAGATACGATACTTTGAATCTACCCATTTGTCCCTGAGGCATCGTTTCCTTAAACGGATTTCTCTTTTTTACTGTTCTGTGAGATGAGAGCAATTTAAGAGGGACTCTCAGCCCCGAACACAAATGGGATTACAGTGTCATGTCGATGGATAAAGCCAAATGTTATCGTCGTCGTCGTTGCACACACAAAGCCAAGGCAAATGCTCGCGCTCCTGTGGTTATCTAAGAGTTATAAATATAAGGGAGCTCCTGCATAGAGCGTACTGTGTCCTTACGTGCTATCTAGGAAAAATTTGTAACCTAATTAAATGTATCGATAAGAGGGCTACCTGGGACTTTTAACCCGTGCGAATAACAAGTTCAATTATGTCCTTAAGCTTCAACAAAGGGGGTTTATGGTGACGGGATTTTTGAGATAAAATCGATTAGGGAGGGTGCTGGATTGGGTGGATAAACTTTCACGTTGCAGATAAAGCAGAAAATAATTTACCTTTGCTTTTAAAAGTTTCATCATCAACTGCGTTTTGTTAAGAGATGGTGTATCTGGAGCTTGGCAAACAGTTTGTGTCAGGAAATATGCGTGGTGGCTATTAGGAAAAAAGTTTCTCTGAAACACGACGAAGAAGAACATTCTTGAAGCTCACTCATTTTACACAGGATAGCTTATGTTCGTAGTTTCATTGATGCATTTCATGGACATAAGGACGAAGTTAGAAAACAGATAAAACCAATAAAGCCAAAAATTCTAAAAGATGTGGTGGAACATCGATGAAGTTTGTTAGGTCTTCCTGCGAAGTGCTGTGATCCTTCGTCTTGTACGAAAATTGTTGAAACTTTTGGGAGCAATCCTATGAAAATTTCGAAGAAGTTAGGCGTTAGGTGTATCTTTAGATTGAGGTTTTAGTGGTTAAATCAATAGATATAGTTAAAATGTTAAGTTTACTTTAAGAAAATATGAAACACGGACAATAATGTAGCCAGGGAAAAGCATTCCCTCATGTAGGGGGCGAAATATTTTCTAAGTTAGCTAGAAGAGCAAAATTTCTCCGAGACTCTTAAGTATGGCTATAAGTGAGATTATTCCATTTCTTATTATCTCTATTATTCCCATTTCCAAAATCAAAATCGTTTAGGCTGCTGTTGAAGATGGAACATTCAGATGATAAATGTTAAAATCGAACTATGGTCCTGGAGATCCTCTACTCAGTATGATAGTAACCATTACATGTCTTGACAAATCTGCAGAAGATGCTTTAAGTATGGAATGCTAAGAGCAGCCAGCACATACATACACACATTCTAGAAAAAGATATGTCCTCAAGTAACAACTCCATAAAAACTTTTCACTTCTTATCCCCATCGTAGCACAACCTTGTTTATATACGAGTACGGATGTATGCAAGTCTTTGACTCTTCCATATTGTAACAACGCTGGGGAATGCCGAAGATCGAAGTGTGGACCCTGACGTAAGAAAATTGAAAAAGAAACAAGAAACGCAGACTTATTCAATATTGAATTGTAAAGATTTATTTTTTACTTGTCATTGATGTTTGGTTCTCGAGAGGTTAAATATGAAAGAAATGTGTTCGTTCGTACACTCGATCTGTACACTCCGCTCATTAATTTCTCGGGTTGACCATGTTTGACTTCGGGTATGATGTTGAACAAAAAAATCAATTGGGATGTGCAATAGCTTCTTACGTTACGTAGGGAAGTTTCGTAACAATATGAAGACAAATGCATCTGGAAACCTTCACGTTGCTATTTATGCTAATGAGAGGACATTCTTGCCATGATTTTATGAATTCATGCTAATGTTGTCGAATTAGTACCTCCAATTTATTGTGCAAGTACAAATCACTGCAAGCGTACGCCAAACAAACTTAATACGTCTGGTAACCTTAGTTTGATACGCTGAGAACTAGGACTTCTGCAGAGGTGGGACAAGAAACCAACACAATAAACACCACTAGAGGCTGCCCGCAAAGCAGAGTACTATTTGTATTAATGAGGAGCCTAGTAGTAGACAAGCTACTGCAAAAATTGGCAGATGCCGACATAAGTTCCTAAGGATACGCCGACGAAATAACCATTATTGCAAGAGGGAAATTTGAAGAAACGCTCTGCGAAATCATTCAAAAGGGTTTAAGAATCACACATAAGTGGTGTGAAATGGTAGGGATTAAAACAAAACCACTGTGGTACCCTTCACCAAGAAAAGGTAGCTGAAGCGTTTGTTACCTATTCTACTGGAATGCATCAGTGTCTACCCACAGAAAGAGGCTAAGTATTTAGGAATAACACTAGTTGTAGTTATCAAAGCCACTAGAGCACTTTTGGTGTGCAGGAACATCTCAGGTAAACCCTAGAGTTGCAGCCCAGTCTCATTGAGGTGAATACACATGATAATTGTCAGTCGCAGTGGCATGCGTTTACAGAACAAGGCTAAGCACGTCGAGTGTATCCATAAGCAGGGTGCAGAGATTAGCCTGCATAATGTATAACAGGAGCCATAAGAACCTGTCCCACAGCAGCACTAGAGGTGATTGTATGACTACATCCACTACACATAGTTCTAGAAAGGATTCCAATGGATACCATATTAGGAATAAGCAAAGAGCGCGTCGGGAAAGGAAAATGCATCGGAAATAAAGAGCGAGAAACCTTGTCCAAATCGATGACACTTCTGGACTGACCCAGAGAGAGACGATATGGTCGAGGAATACTCACCCTAATTGTCGTTGGCGTTTGTCGCTTTTCGACGATTGTCGTTTTATTCATAGCTACGACCTGCTGACCTCAATCTTTTACAAGTCTGTACAACTACTCGCTTATGCCGATGACATTGACATAATCGGAAGAACTCAGCGGGAAGAACAGATCGAGGCAGCAGAGATGGGTCTAGCAGTCAATGAAAGCAAAACAAAATATATGCTGTCTACAAAAAAGGGCACCCAACATCGGCGTCTTGGACAGAACGCCACAATAGACAGATACAATTTTGAGGTAGTAAAGGGTTTTGTCTACCTAGGCTCTATGGTCAGCTCCGCAAATGACATCAGTAGGGAGATCACACGGAGAATTACTCTTGCCAATCGTTGTTTCTATGGGCTGAAACGGCAATTGAGTAGCAAAGCCCTATCTAGAACTACTAAGGTAGCTCTTTACAAGACTCTAATCATCCCAGTCCTGCTGTATGGCGCAGAGGCATGGGCTTTAACAAAACCGGATGAGGATGCCTTTGGTTATTTCAAGAGAAAAGTTCTTCGAGCGATCTTTGGTCCCGTCTGCATAGACGGTGAGTGGAGCAGAAGGTACAATGCCGAACTAAACGGCCTGTACAAGGACATCGACTTAGCCAGAAGAGTTCACATACAGCGACTAAGATGGCTGGGTCATTTGGAGCGGATGGAGCCCAACGTTCCCGCTAAGAAAGTCTTCGAATCCACCCCGGATGGACGACGCAGTTGATTACGACCTCGCGATAAGTGGCGCAAACAAGTTGAGGGGGACCTCAACCAACTTGGCGTGTGCAACTGGAGGCAGCTCGTAACCGCGCTGGCTGGAGAGGTTTGTTGGTTGAGGGCCAGGTCTACCCCGGACTGTAGCGCCATCTAAGTAAGTAAGTAAGTACGACCTGCTGACCGTTAAACATTACCAGTGAAAAAGTTATGAAAATGGATTCGTGCTACATCTAAAGATTAAAACGACAATCGTCGAAAAGCGACAAACGCCAACGGCAATCAGGGTGACTGCTTTAAAAGAAAATTCGACTAAAACTAAGCAATAAAAGGGATTGAAGCAGCGATTCCGATGAATAATAATTCAAACAACGCACAATTAAATGGTACTCGGATGGATCTTAAATATCTACAGCCATTGGGGTAGACGTGTACGGGCCCAAAGCCAAATACCCAAAATCTTTGGGAATTTCCAAGCAGAGTTTCTCGCGCTCGAAAGGAAATATCGCGGGCAGGACATCGCAATACTGTGAGATAGCCAAGCCGCAATCAAGGCACAGAACTCACACGGGAGTGCCTCACCTAGATCAACATGCTGGGTCAGACTAATAAAGTAACTCTCTACTGAGTATCAGGATATTGTAGGAGTGGAGGGAAATGAAGCAACTAGCAAGAAATGGCTTAGACACTCCGGGCCGGATCGTGGGTGTTCATTTGCTCTACATGTCCTAGCCATCTCAGACGTCAAACACGCTGTTTTTTTGACTAGGTCGATGTCGCTGTACAGCTCGTATTGTTCGTTATTGAACCTTCTCATCCAAAACCCTACAACGCAAACGGGACCGAATATCTTACGAAGAATTTTTCTCTCGAAGCGACCAAGGATATCTTCATCCTCTTTTAATAAAGTCCATGTTTCAGCGCCGTAAAGCAGGACTGGGATGATCAGAGTCTTACACAGAGTCTCCTTAGTTGTTCGAGATAGGGCTTTACTGTTGAATTGCCTTATAAGCCCAAAAAAGTTACGAGTATTCTTCGCTTGATTTTTGCGCTGATATTGTTTTTAAGTTTATAGCAGAGCCAGAGCTGTCCAATTCACCGGTGTTGGTTGCCCCTTCTTCTTGACAGCATACGAGTATGCTTGGTTTTGCCCTCGTTTATCGCTGAACTCATTTGGCCGCTTCTGCTTTAATGCTTGCAAACTCACCGGTGACAGCCCGCTGAGTTCTTCCAATTATGTCAATACGTCGGCGTATGTAAGCAGATGTACGGACTTTTGATAGAGCAGCTGTGGAAAAATTTACGCAACATCGGTATCGGTAAGGCTAAATCTAACCTTCCTGATAATTCACTCAATCGGAAATTCATATCATTGCCGATAGCTCAAATCTCGAATAACTTGGAGACTTCCCCTACTTTTTTCTGAGTCACTCTCCCATAACACCAATATCCAGCTTTAGTTTTAGAACCGTGGATTGTGCTGATGATGCGTCACTGCGCATGAGGTTCCAAGTTCGAATCCCAGAAAATACCAAAACAGTTTTTTCACGGTCCCACCTCTCGCGAGCGTCTGACAAACATCCGAGAGTATTGTTGTCACGAAAAAAGCTTCTCAAATCGCCGTTCGGATTCGGCATTAAACTGTAGGTCCCTTCCATTCTTGTAAAAAATATAACGCACACAACATGAGTGGTTGCGAGAAGCTAGGCCCTGGCACTTTAAAGAGCTGTTGCGCCAAATATTTGTTTGTATTTGTTTTTTACTGTGCTGATGTTGTAGAAAGCTTGCTTTCAATCAAATCGAATGCTGTGGGGCTTGATGAGGTGAGTCCCATATTCTTGAAGTCGATTTTGCCAATACTTCTACCGTACGTTACATATATTTTTAATAACGGGTCATATCCCTCACAGTGGAAATTGCCCAAAATCCTCCCGCTTCCTAAAACTCAAAGAACGATGACTATAGACCGATTTCTATTTTATCATTTATATCCAAGGTTTTTGAAAAGATTTTTCAAAAGCAAATGAGCATGTACCTCAATAACACAAATCTGCTTACAGCTAAACAATCTGGTTTTCGTAAGAAACACAGCTGCACTACGACCTTGATTAGTGTCACGGAAGACCTACGTCAAGCCCAGGACGAAGGTAAAGTGACGTTTTTAGTGCTCCTTGATTTCTCTAAGGCGTTTGTCACTGTCGATCACTCAAAATTGTGCACTAAACTTCATCGGAAATATAATTTCACTCCTTCCGCTGTAAATTTACTCTCTTCCTACTTGGCCGATAGAATGCAAGCAGTTGAAATCAATGGTAACTTGTCAGATTTTCTTCCAACAACTTCCGGTGTACCACAAGGATTAATTTTAGGTCCACTTTTTTTTTCGCTATATGTAAACGACCTCCACTGAGTTACTAAATACTGCTCCTTTCACATGTATGCTGATGACGTTCAAATATACATGAGCTGTCCACTTGGTATGATTGAGCACTGCGTCGCCTGTGCTAATGAGGACCTCGACAACATTGCGCGTTGGTCTCAAAAAAACGGTCTTTTATTGAACCTTAAAAAATCAAAGTGTGTAGTAATTTGAAATACACGTTTGGACCTTTCTTACTTTCCTTCTATTGTACTAAACTCTGATCCCATTGAATATGTTGAAACCGCTAAAAACCTTGGTATGATTATGAATTGTAATCTAACATGGGATAACCATATAAACTCAATAGTTGGCAAAACATATGGCATACTTCGTACTCTTTGGGTTTCACAAGCATACACCCCCCTGAAAACTCGGCTTATGTTGGCAAAAACTCTGGTTATTCCAATCCTTACCTATGGTTGCGAAATTTTCTATTCCTGTAATTACGTCAGCAAAAGAAGGCTTCAGGTAGCATTCAACAGCACAACAAGGTATGTTTTCGGATTACGTAAATATGACCGGGTGTCAAACTTTTCTCGGCGCTTGTTTGATATGACGTTTGACAGTCTCCTTCAGTTCCGAACATTAACTCTCCTCTGCGACATTTTGTTATCACAGCAACCGCCCTATCTCTACGAAAAAATAAGAATGGCTTCCTCGAACAGATCTAGTCAGTTGATCCACCCAAGGTATTCATCCCTCACTTCTGAGCGTCAATTAGAAGAATAGGCAACATAACAAGTTTTAAAAGAGACCTTAAAATATATATGTCACAAATTAGATGAACAATTTATTATTATAATTTATTTTTGAATTTTTGAACTTTTATATAACGTTCACTTGAATTTTTTCTTTTTTCTTTTTTTCTCAACATTTAATATCATTTGCTTATTTTGTAGTTCTCATTTCACATTTCTTATTTTTAATTATTCTTTATTTTCTCTAGCTTATCACTTATTTATAAGATATTGTATCTTACTGTGTATAGGCATGTCATAGTAATAAATAAATAAATAAATAAATTGTGCCACCGGTGTTAGCTTGTGAGTTCCGCACAATCCGTTCAAGTACAATATTAAAGAAGTCATATGACAACGCGTCACCTTATCTAAAACCTTTTTTGACATAAAAGGTCTCGGTGTGGTCATTACTGACATTGATGGAGCAGCGAGTGTTCCCCATCGTTCTTTGGAATAGAAGGTAATTGGCACTGCCGATTCTGCAAGGGCTTGGCAGAAACACCAGAACACCCTTTTTATGGAATGTGAAGCACTAATCCACAAAATAAGACATCATCCAGAAGCTTATTTTCTATCAGCGATGACCTACATACCTACCTTTACTGGATCAACTTCGGACACTCCGGTTCATTCAAGAAATTTAACTAGAGGAAGTGCTCTAAATCGCTATCGACTAGAGCCCTAGTTTGGGGGCACAATAGATATAGTACAGGTCGCAGTACACATGCGCCTCACCAAACATATGTCTACATCTCTACCTTAGCTTGAGGTATCGGATTCCGTCAAATGGAACTCTTTTGGAGACTTATCATCCCACACCATGCCAGAGCTATGAACGTAAAATTGTTTGGTTTATTAATTGGTTTGATAAGTCTTTCTGTGTTCTATGCTGTGCCGGAACTATGAATGTGCAGACAGTGTGGAGGCAGCAATTTCTTGCTATGTCAATTGGGTGAATGTAGAATAATTATACGACACCGATTAATGCCATTCCCCAAAAGTCTCAAATATGCACGTTCCTACTTCTTGCATCTGAAAGGAGGACGATATCTCAACGATATCGATTCTGTACAAATATGTGGAAGTCTTAGGCCCGTTTCGTGCAAACTTGCCAACGGTTACGCGCCGTTCTTTTTTGCTGGACAAATTTGAGTTCTACCCGTCAGCGGATGCCGGATACACGGCGCCAGATACATCGAAGTGTAAGAACTAAATGGGATCTTTCACACTATTCATCCGGCATTGGAGAAAACTGGCCTATTGTGTTCCAAAATAAAATTCAAACGAGTTTTGGATACCATGTATCCGGTGCCGGATAAGTGTGAACGCTCTCACTGAGTTCTGTATACTTTGAATCAGAGAAAACTGCAAAAATCTCTGTATCCGATGTCGGATATATGTAAAATGAGCCTTATAATTTTTTGTTTTGCATTTTTGGAAAACAAAGCCATTGACTCATTTTTAACCGTCAGCATTGGCGAAACTATCGGGTGCCAGCAATGGTGCATCGGTTAGTGTGTCGGACCATTGCACATGAGGTTCAATTTTCGAATTGCAAAAACACCACCTCTCGCGAACTTCCGACAATGTGTGGCAGATATTTTTGATTTTCGCATCCGAATTTGATTTCTGGTATGCTTTTCAAGTACACCTAAAGTTATTGCATGTGGTGTGCAACTACATATATTATCTAATTTTCAGAGTAGCAAAATTAAATGGATATGATCGGTACTTGACAACTTACCACTCAATAATCAATCGAGCCGTTCTTTTGTGATCTGATATTTTCAGCATTTGTTCGTAAGGGGACTTGCATTAAGGTCTAAGGCTGCAGCACCTAATTTCCGATGATCTTTAATGAACTATGCTTGTCAATATCTCACCTCTTTTCGTCTGCTACGCTCCAAATGTAAGCACGCAATGACATTTTTTTCTAGATAAATCACAGAGTTATCCAACTTCTGAATAACAATACCCCAATCACATTTCAATCTACAAACACACGATATCTATCAGTTTGTATTAAATTTACTTTCTCAATAGACAAGCGCAACAATAACATCAATAATGGAATCATCAAAAGCATAATTCCCCCGAAGCGCTTCTACCAAATTCCAAAAACCAATTCAACAATCGTAGATACGATTTCTCAGAAACACCTTCAGGATACATTGCAATTTCCTTCAATTGATACCAGATAATTCACATGAACTCTCCCTCTTCAACCTTATAAGCTGATTGTCTTCAAGTGTTAGGTAGGAAATCCGTCCGCTTGATACTCCCCCTCGCTCTCGTGAGTTATATCGCATATCTCTGCCATTAAATCGTAGGATTCGAGAACTCACAATTTCGAATGAGTTTTATGTTTTTGTTTTTCTTAATTCGAATTCAAGGGAATCCCATAAAATCCAAAGATAATATTTATATGCGGCTTTTAATGGGTTCTAGGTCATCCACTTTGATAAAGATGGTTTTGCCATTAAAAAGATACTTTTTGGCAGAAGGGATCTTTATTTTGACTGTGTATTCTGTTGTTTGTTTATTTTGAAAGAAACTATGAATATTTTAATTCCAATAGACATGGTTATTTTTCAGACGTTAACACTTTAGTTCCAGATACTTTTCTGCAACTTTCGTGACGAAATTCCCTAAGGAATTAATTATAAAAGTTTCGAGAGTCTGACTTCTTTAGGGTATTCAGTGCTTGTCGTCTTTTAAAACTTTTATATGAAGTGTAAGTAAATGCATAATAAACATGTCATGTAACCTCGTGTCTGCTGAATAAGACAACTCTCTTATGTGCATTCACTCTGTACACAACACAAAAGTCTTTCATAGCCAATTTGCATTCGGAGGTGTTTCACTTTGGAAAGCAGTGGAAGGTGGAACCTACTCTATGTCACATCATTTGAAATTCTTCTCTCACTTAAGTCAAATTTGTGCACAAAACCTATTCTAAACAATTTCGCGGAGAATATGTAAACTTTTCAAAGAATTTTCCAACTTTTGAAATTCGCACCATGCAAAGCAGAAAAATGGAGGTAAATCAACTTTCACATGAGTTTGATCTCTGTTGAACGAATTTAAATATTTTTCATACTCTTTCCCATCTGCCTCACACTGATCCTTCTATTATAAAACTCAGTTGATTTAACTTGCTCCTGTATTAAGGTTAGTACTGATTATATAAAAAGAATGTTTGTGGCATGGGAAATATGAAAAGTTCACAAGAAACTAATCTGCACCATTTTATCTGGGCTACAAACTAATTGATGCATCAAACAGGCTAAAATGGAAAAGCAAAGATCCACTGGACATGTTTATGCTGTCATTCAGTGCTGAAGAAAATAAAAAATAAAATTTATGAAATCAATAGCATAATGCATTGCAAAGTGCTAATAGAACCATTCAGGAACACTAAACTTATTCCACAATGTAAGAACTATCAGGCTTATGGACATACACAAGGTTAGGTTGGCTGCCAACTGAGAATCGCCAACACACTTAGACCAGTAATAGGTCCATTATGATACCACATGAATCATGGGAGAAAGTTTTTCCTACCTACTTGTTAAACCATTTTGAGCTTCTTATGAAGCGTAGGATGCTCTTAATGTCGATGTTTTTCAGGTCGCATATGTCATTGTTATAGGGGGCTCCTAAGTAAAGCTTCCTTCTACGGGAGAGAGCTGAGCAGAAACAAAGAAGGTGAGGAATAGTTTCTTCCTCTTCTTCATCCATGCAGCTTCTACAAAAGTCCTTCGCAAAAACGGCTAGCCTTGTAGCATGCTTGCCTAATAGACAGTGTCCAGTGATGACACCTATTATAGCGCCGATATGCAATCTGTTGAGACAAATCAAATTCTTAGAACGTTTTAGATCCAGCTTCGGCCAAATTTGTTTTGCCGCTAGACATGTGGGTCCAGTTGTCCACCTAAGATTTGTACTCTCGATAGCATCCAGCTTAAATTTGAGTTTGTAAGTAGCGATTTGTATGCCTAAGGGGCATTTGTCCGGCAGGATGGGTATTCCCTGGAATGTCTCTATGTCCCGGCACCCAACACAAGTGAATATTGAACTGCTCAGCCATCTCCACGAGAGACAAAAGTGCCAAGTCTCTTGCTTGGAAAGAATACTGTCAGTCCATTGAGACCATAAGAGACTCTGCCAGGCTGAGTAAAATTCTGTCCAAGAAGCATTCTAGCCCGTCCTTTATTAAACGGCCGGATGGGACTTGGACGGACTCCTCTAGCGAGTCACTGGAACTTTTAATGCAAACACACTTTCCAGGATGTAGTAATGAGATTGCCCTCCCACCAGTAGCTCAGGTCGCGCAATCTTCTTCCTGGAATGACATTAAGACAACAATTACAGCAGTTAACACCTCCTGGGCTATTAACAGCTTCTCTCCCTATAAGTCGGCCGGCTTTGACGGCATTCTCCCTATTATGCTGAAAAAAACACTGGACCAGGTGGTCCCGTGGCTAGTTCCGATCTACAGAAGCTGTACTCTCCTAAACCACGTTCCCCTGAACTGGATGCGTGTTCGTGTCGTGTTTATCCCGAAAGCTGGGAAGGGGGGTCATGGATCCGCAAAGGATTTCAGACCCATTAGCATATCCTCTTTTCTTTGAAAGACGTTGGAACGCATCTTAGATATACATATCCGAAATACCCTAGATAAATCCCTTCTATCCAAATCTCAGCATGCGTACACTAAAGGGCGATCGACAGAGACGGCGCTCCACGAAGTTGTGCGAACGATAGAAAAGGTAATCCATTTCAAACAATATACCCTTGCTACCTTCTTAGACATTGAAGGTGCCTTCAATAACGTCAGTACGAAATCGATTCAGGAAGCTCTGATCCAACTGGGTTTGGAAGAGTTTATTAGCAAATGGATATTGGCAGTGCTAAAAACGAGAATCATTCAATCGAATCTCGGCAACAGCAGCTCCACCATATCTGTTGTTAGAGGAAGGTGGGGGTTATCTCCTCTTCTATGGCTTATGGTCATCAATAAAATTTTGTGTAGACTTGATAGGGAGGGAGTTAAGGTTGTCGCGTATGCGGATGACGTGGTAATACTGGTATCGGCGATGTTTCCATCCGTAATCAGTGAGATTATGGAAGGTGCCTTGGGCAAGATTAGCTCATGGGCCACTGGATGTGGACTCAGCGTCAACCCAAGCAAAACTGAACTGATGCTCTTTACCACTAAAACCAAAATACCGATTTTTACGCTTCCACGGCTAAATAATCATCTACTCTCCTTATCCTCCAGTGCCAAGTACCTAGGTGTGGTACTTGATCCAAAACTAAGCTGGAAGCTTAATATTGAGCAACAGGTAAAGAAGGCCTGTGTGGCTTTCTATGCCTGCAGCAAGACCTTTGACAAGAAGTGGGGACTTCGCCCGAAGATGGTCTTATGGATGTACACTGCCGTGGTGCATCCCATTCTTTCCTATGGATCGCTAGTCTGGTGGCCTGAGTTAAGGAAAGCTTATAACATCAAACTTATCAACAGGGTACAAAGAACTGCGGCTATAGGCGCAACGGGTGCCATGAGGATATGTCCAACCGATGCCTTGAACGATATTCTACACCTTTTACCACTCGATCTTCACATTATGCAGCTATCATCATGTAGTGCGGTCAGGCTAAGGGAAACGGGATGCTGGTGCACCAATCCGTATGGTCACAGCAGCATCCTGAATTTGCTACCACATGATCTAGCAGCTAATCTGACCGAATATACAACTCCCACAGTGAACTTTAGAAATAACGTCACGGTCAGAATCCCAACCAGGGCGGAATGGGAAACTGGCGTGCTGATAACTGAGATCGAATCAACACTTTTCACTGACGGTTCAAAAATGGACTACGGGGTTGGGGCGGGGATATTCTCTGATTACCTCAATATTTCCAGGCCGTACCGGCTTCTGATTCGTGCAGTGTCTTCCAGGCGGAAGTTTTTGCTGTACGTGAGGCCTGCCGCATACTCAAGCAAACCTCTACACCCCAAAATACCATTGCCATCCTCATTGACAGCCAGGCGGCCATCAAGGCTATAGTATCTGCTACTACATCCTCAAGGCTAGTAGAACAGTGCAAAAAAGAACTCGCCTCGCTTAGTCACCGGCTAAGGATCTGTCTCCTTTGGGTTCCGGGTCACATCAACGTTAAGGAGAATGAGCGGTCTAATGAACTCGCGCGGCAAGGATCTGCCCTTGATGCTTCCCTAGCAAGGGAATTGAACGTCCCGTTGGGGGTCCTTAAGGGAGGCATCTTCGCGCACTATCTGCTAAAGGCGGATAGCAGATGGCAGGGGGTGCGGGACTCTGTCATCTCCAGGCAGATGTGGCCCAAATACTCCCTGAAAAGAACGCAAGATCTACTAAACAGAAACCGTACAGACATCGCAGGAACTCTGGCAGTTCGTAGTGGCCACTGGCCCATCGGGGTTCATGCGGCAGAATAGGCATTGCATTTAATGCACATTGTCGCAGCTGCAATACTGCTGATGAAATAGAAGCAATCTTAAACTTCCTCTGCAAGTGTCCGGCTTTAGGCAATGCCAGGCAGCGCACCTTAGGTAAATTCTTCTTCGACAACCTTATAGAGCTAGCGGAGATTAGCATTGGGGATACTATCAGCTTCCTCAATGCAGGTGGATTTAAATAATCCTTACCCCCTTTCTCTTCTTCTTTCCCCTAGTAGTTAACATCCGTTAGGTCACTTGAGTTGTGGTAATAAAACGGCGCTTCTGCGCTAATTAAGTGTCGGCATGGTTTGCTGATACAACCACTCCTACCTACCTACCTACCTCCACGAGGGATGAACGGCAGTCTACAGCTACTAAGGAATTTATAGAGGTCGATTCCAAGGATTTGATTGCTGCTTGGCTGTCTGAAAAGATGCGGATATTTCTACCAGATATCACGTTTTCCTTAAGCCAAGATAAGACTTCGTTAATCGCCAAAATTTCCGCCTGGAACACGCTACAATGATCTGGAAGACGGAAGGAGAGCCTCAGATTAAGCCTGTCAGAGAAAACACCTCCACCAACTCCGTCCTCGGATTTTGAGCCGTCAGTGTAGAAGTGGATTGACCCATCTTCTAAAAATGTATAATCATTCCAGAGTGATCTGGAGGAGATGGTGACGAGGAAGTTCCTGTCAAAGTTTAGACGTGAGATGATGTAGTCCGTGTTTTCGGGAGAGATTTTAAATTTATTTATTCAAAATGAAAACATCCAAATTCTTTTCTTGACCACTGTTGGGTAGCTTCGAGGCGAATGGCTGCATTCGCTGCCTTTTTGTTGGCTAAATATATCGAGGGGTAATAAATGAAACAAAATGTCCAGTGCCCCAGAGGGAGTTGTACGTAGTGCTCCACCTATGCACAGACAAGCTGTGCACTGGACCTTACTTAGATAATCGCGATTTATAGCTTTTTCTAAGGTCGTCCACCAGACAATGACCCGTATGTGAGTATCGGTCTAATGACCGAGATGTAAAGCCAGTGAGTGATTCGGGGTTATAAACCCCATCTATTCCCAATAGCTTTTTTGCAGGAGAAAAGTGCTACTGTAACTTTCTTTACTCTTTCTTTAATATTAGGTTTCCAGCTTAGTTTCTTTTTCAGGATGAGACCCAAATATTTTGCTGTGTCAGGGAAAGTTGAGCTGAAACCATTGAGAGAAGGAGGGTCGACTAACGGAATTTTATATTTTTTGGAGAAGAGTACTAGTTCAGTTTTGTGGCGGTTTACACCCAAACCACACCGAACCGCCCATCTAGTGAGCTAGTAAGTGTTTTGTACAAGTTCTTTAAGAGTATTTAAGTGCTTTCCTGAGAGAGCCAAAATAATATCATCTGCATAAGCGATCGCCGTGCATCCCTCACCTTCCATGATTATCAGTAGCTCATTGATCACCAAATTCCACAAAAGAGGGGATAAAACACCACCTTGCGGAGTGCCTCTACTGACAGACCTTCTAGTAGACGTCCCACCCTGCTTAGAGTTGATAATCCGACCATTGAGCAGTAGATTAATCAATTCACAAGGTGAGCTGTCGACCTTCAGGTCTGATAGTGCATCTACTATCGCTGATGCACTGACATTGTTGAAAGCGCCTTCTACAATATATCCAGAAAAGCAACCATTCTATACTCCTTATGAAACAGGGAATATTCAATTTTACGCACCAGTGAGTGTAATGCCGTCTCCACTGATTTACCTATGCAATATGCATGTTGGATCGCCAACAGTAGTTTCTTATCAATACTGTTGCGTAAATGCATATCAATCAGTCGTTCTAATGTACCAGATCTAGCCAATTTTTTAAAATTGTCTCAAGCACCGGCAAGATTATGTCCGGTGACTTCTGCAACTCGGCAAGGTATTATGCCGTCTGGTCTCACGGACTTAAATGGTTTGAAGTAATGTACTGCCCTCTGGAGTTTGCTCTGTGTAATCACAGATGATCTGCTGAAAACCATGTTGCTAACAACTTCGGAACTGCCTGGGAAATGAGTGTCAAACAGTAAATTTAGCGAATCTTCGCTTGAAGTCGTCCAAGACCCATCGGTTTTCTTAAGGTAACTGGGTGTTATTGGATTTGAAGAGAGAATTTTCCTCAGCCTAGATGGCTCAGAGGCTTCTTCTATTTTACCTCAGAAAAGTCTCCAATAACTACGTTTGGCTTTCCTTAATCCTTTTTTGTATATGTTTAAGAATGCCTTGTATTGTACAAGTCCCAATCTAGCACGTCTCTCGTTCTTTTGGCATCTTAAAGGGCCTAAACCTGCGAATCACCAATGCGGCTTCTTCTTGCCCCTGGGTTGAATCAAAGGGCAGCCAAAAGTCATCGCTGTATTTAAGGCTGAGGTTAAATCTTCAACCAGGCTTATGGGCATTCACAAAAGTATTGCGGAAAACACCCAAGATGTGTAAAGTGTGCAGGAAAACATCACACAAAGGATTGCCTTAAGCCTACAAATGAAGCAGCGAAATGTATACACTGTGGAGAATATCACCCAGAGGATGTACAATTTCAAAAGAACAACAAAACATTAAAGAGAGTAAAATGAAAAAAACTAAACTCAGAAGAAAATCGACCGAACGAAATCAAAAACGGTACCAATTCGTTAAACCAGCTTGAAAATGTGGTGCTTCCTGGCTTCCAACAAAAAAACAATTTGCGTATCTTACGCTGAAGCTGTAAAGAGTACCCAGCCTGAGTAGAACTCTAAACCTCAAGATGATGATGTAAAACAAATTCTACAGCCAATGCTTACTAAAATAAATAAAATAGAAGACTACGTGACCGTCCTAGACGACAGAGTGAAGCAGCTGGAGAGCAAAGGCCATAAACTTGCTTCCAACCAAAAACCGATATGTTAAGTTCACTTCGAATTCTGGCATGGAATGCTTCAACACAGGCAGGTGTCCTTGACACCAACAAAAACATGTGTGTCTGGTTTCGGAAACACACTTCACCAAAGAAACATATTTAAGAATCAAGAATTATAAAGTCTATCACACATCCATCTATCATACATCCAGATAACTCTGCGAGGGGTGGAAGTGCAGTCATTTTAAAGGACAACATACAACACCACGAAGAGTCGAAATTTGCAACAAATAAGTCCAAGCAACTGCAGTAAGCATAAAAAACCCGAAACTGTGCTAAAATTGTAGCTAGCTTTTATAGTTCTCCCAAACACGCAATCAAAAAGCAACTTTATGAACAATTTTTTAACCAAATTGGTAGTAGATTCATTGTTGCTGGGAATTTTAACGCCAAAAACTCTGTGGGGCTCAAGATTAATAACTACTAAAGGAAAGCTGCTAAACGCTATTACAAATATGGGATCCAGGCTATATTCACTTACTTAGGTGGCGCTACAGTTCGGGGTGCACCTGGGCCTCAACCAACAAACTTCTCCATTAAGCTCGGTCTTTAGCTAATTGTCTCCAGTTGCGCACTCCAAGTTGGTCGAATTCCCTTGAACTTGTGCGCGCGAGGAGGTCCTTTACTGCGTCGTCCCTCGAGGTTATATTCGAAGACTCTGCGGGCCGGAGCGTTGGTGTCTATTCGCTCTACATGTCCTAGCCATCTCAGACGTCCAAGACGCTGTGTTTTGACTAAGTCGATGTCGCTCTACAGCTCGCATAGTTCGTTATTAAATCTTCTCCTCCAAAACCCGTCAACGCAAACGGGACCGAATATCTTACGAAGAATTTTTCTCTCGAAGCGACCAAGGATATCTTCATCTGCTTTCATTAAAGTCCACGTTTCAGTGCCGTAAAGCGGGACTGGCATAATCAGGGTCTTATACAGAGTCTCCTTAGTTGTTCGAGATAGGGCTTAACTGTTGAATTACCTTATAAGCCCAAAAAAAACAGCAATTGGCAAGAGATATTCTTCGCTTAATTTCTGCGCTGGTCTTGTTTTTCGAGTTTATAGCAGAGCCAATGTAGACAAAGTCCCTTACTACCTCGAAGTTATAGCTGCCCACTGTGACGTTCTGTCCAATTCGTCGGTGTTGATTGTGTCTTCTTGTTGAGAGCATATACTTAGCTTTGCCCTCGTTTATAGCTAAACCCACCCGCTTCTGCTTCAATGCTTACAAACGCACCGGTGACAGCCCGCTGAGTTCTTCCAATTATGTCAATATCGTCGGCATATGCAAGCAGTTGTACAGACTTGTAATAGATTATGCCTCCGGTGTTGGCTTGTGAGCTCCACGCAATCCGTTCAAGTACAATATTGAAGAAGTCACATGACAGCGCGTCACCTTGTCTAAAACCTTTTTTAACATCAAAGGTCTCGGTGAGGTCATTACCGACCTTGATGGAGCAACGAGCGTTCTCCATCGTCATCCTGCACAGAGGGGCAAGTTTGGCAGGGATATCAAAGCTAGACATGGCTCTATAAAGCTCTTCTCTATAGATGCTGTCATAGGCGGCCTTGAAATCGATAAAGAGATGGTGAGTATCGATTTGGCCTTCTTGGGTTTTCTTCAGGATCTGCCGAAGTGTGAAGATTTGATCGATGGTGGACTTTCCTGGCCTGAAACCGCACTGATAGGGTGCCATCAACCCATTAATGAGAGGTTTCAGGCGTTCACACAATATAGCATAAAAGATCTGTTGCAGAAGAAGAAATATGAAGACTGATGCCTCTATAATTGGCGCAGTTGAGGGGGTCTCCTTTCTTGTGGATCGGGCAAACGATGCTGAGATTCCATTAATCAGACATACACTCATCTGCCTAAATCTTAGAGATGTGTTATTGTATGCCGGTGAGCCGTCAGGTGCAGTAGTCTTGTTGGATTTCAGTTTGGATATTGCTATAATATTTTCACTTCGCTTTGATCAGGTGGACCGATATTTCGACTATCACCGTCTATGTTGAATAGTTCATTCTGCCTGACAGCGGGATGTTGGTCTTCGTCGCCGTTATACAGTCTGCAGAAGTAGCTTTTCCATATTCTCAGCACTGACTGTGATTCTACTACGAGGTTTCAATTTTCATCTCCACAGATTTCTGTACGGGTTTGCTCCTCTAACACGTTCTTTTTACGTTTTGGTAAAACTTCCGCACATTGTTCCTATAGTATAGGGTCTCAATACCATGGATACAACAAGGTAATTATCGGAGAATGAAGCTGGCCGCTCGGAAGGTCCGGACATCCAAAATACTGGAGTCATGTCTAGCTTCGATCGCAATATGATCAATTTCGTTGATCGTTACATGGTCGTTGGACCGCCATTTCTGCTTGTAGATATTAAGATGAGGAAATCATGTGCTTCCTGTAGTGACATTTCTCTCCACAGCGAAATCAATTAATCGGTGAAGGCTATGTTTACCGACTGCCCTACCAAAGACGTCCCTCTTCCCTATTTTGGCGCAAAAATCACTCAATACGTTTCTAACGTCGCATTTAGGAAATTGCTCATATGTTTTGTCGAGGAGCTCGTAGAAACAATCTTTGGTGGCAAGGTCGCTTTTGTTCCGTGTTATGTTAGCGAATTTACCCTTGATCCGGATTGTCATAATGCGCTCGCTCTCGTGTGAGCGCTGCCGTTGGCCCATTAAGGGTTTCTCCACCCCTATCTATATTCAAGTTCCCGACTAACATTGGAAATTCTTTACCGACCTGTGATCCCAATACTCCAAAGCAGCTCGCGCAATGTGTTCACTAAGTTCAACCTAACTGGCATTCTTAAGTGTCGAGGAGAATCTATTTTAGAAGCAAAAAGTTGTCAACGAGTGAATAATCCTTGTCCAAAGCGTGGTCTAAAATTGAAGCACTTGTAATTTTATGCTTTAATAGAACATCTGTATAACTGTCACGAGAAATATTTTCCTCTGTGGCCTAAAACTGTAGGTCCCTTCTCTTCTCTTCGTACGAAAAATATAACACGTACAACAAGTTAAGCCTTGAGTCGTAGGGTATCGCGCTACCGACACGAAGCACACATTATGAATGCATTTCCAATTAATATACCCTATCGTGGAGGCTATAATAAAATGCATCTGTCAAATGTAGACCTCAGTAGCAGCAAGCCTAACACATGTGCATGTCAGAAGACAAGACAGTTTGAATTATTCAACATTCAGATCCTTCATTTCTTTCCTAAGTTCCTACCGACAACCTCAGCAAGGTTTTTCGACCTCATTCACTGTCCATTAACGGCTAATAATTAATGAATATCCTCTCTACTTAGAACGATATGCACAAATCCGATGACAGAATTTCAACTTTAAAACTCCCTCTCCCGAGGGTGCACACAACAAGTTGCCCTGGATGCAAGTTTAGCAAAAGTTGATCAACAACCAGATAAGTCCCAGCCAAACTCTAAATATTGACCAAACTAATTTGAATTTAATAACTTAAAAGCCGCAAAGCAGAAACCAACGTCGCCTGCTGTTACATGTTACACTTCGGAAGTAGTTCACCCACTTAAAGCACCATGAAATTGCCAATCAAAAGTTTTGTCCATTCAGGTTCATAACGTCCTTCTTTCTTCCCCGAGACCCAATGCACAGTATCGCACTTGCCACAATATGTCGACAATAACACCAAACGACAAGAGACGACATTGACAACACAACCAACCAGTGCCAGCTGACTCGGCTCTCTCGACACAATAAATTGATGAAGAACAATGTCATTCATGGGTTTTTCGGTGACACACTCTCTTACTTCATTTCTCACCCACGGTTTTTATCATGTATTACTTCCGGAAAGTTTCACAATTTACCAACGCCTGCCGGAACCACATATTCCCACGAGAATGCCGGAAATCACGGCGAAAAAAAGACTATCATCTGCCATATCGAAGGCGCGCTGTGAGAGGAAGTTGCATCAATCAAGGAGTGCATCCGAAATCTCGGGGACATTTTTGGTATCGCAATACCGCTATTTCACCAATGACACACTAAGTGACTTTTGAAGTCATAAATTTTATACTCCTGGGTGCTATCAAAATCGCTGCCATACTTTCGAATGTTTTTATCTGCATTTCGAATGACAGAATGCTGATGGGGGTATTTTTGTGAAAAGTTAGATACATCTGATTTGAAACTTTATGCCTGTAAACAGAAAAAAACGTGTGCACCATAAACTTCTTCCTTTGAATAAATTCCGAACGAATCAGTTCGAACTCATGAAAGGGCATGACTTGGTCGCATGCAGTGGCTTACAAACGTTTGCAAGATTTAGAGTTAAGACTTTTGAAAATTAAACCTCGTAGGCAAATAATTGCCGACAACGGCGAGGAAGGCTATCTATCGGAGAGGACTTCTGCAAATATCTGGACTTCTTTGTCCCCAGCCGGTCTTTACCAAAAACTTTACAAAGGATGTTAAACCATCTTACTTATTTGGTCCAGGGTGGACCTGCGGCTCCACCAACAAACCTCTCCAGTCAGCCCAGTTACGAGCCAGCTGCCTCCAATTGTACACGCCAAGTTGGTTGAAGTCCCTCTCCACTTATTTGCGCCACCTACCGCGAGGTCTTCCTCTACTGCGCAGTCTCTCCGAGTTGGATTCGAAGATTTTCCGGGCTGGAACGTTGGGCTTCGTTCGCTCTAAATGACGCAGTCATCTTAGTCGCTGTATGTGAACTCTTCTGTCAAACTCGATCTAATTATATAGGCCGTATAGTTCGGCATTGTACCTTCTCCTCCACTCGCCCCCTATGCAGACGGAACCAAAGATCACTCGAAGAACTTGTCTTTGAAAGTAACCAAGAGCACCCACAACCGCTTTTGATAAAGTCCATAGTTCTGCGCCATACAGCGGGACAAAGTCCCCACAGGCGTATCAGTAGAAATGCGGTGAAGTGGGAGGGTTGTGATCCCTTATTTTCGGATCATAGCCTCGCTGAAAAAGGAAGAAGAAGAAGACAGCGGGACAAAGTTACCTTAGCAGTTTGAAATAGGGCTTTCTTAATCAATTGCCTTCTAAGCCGATAAAAGCAGCGATTGGCATCAGTAATCCTTCGTTTGATCACCCCATTGGTGTCATTTGCGGAGCTCATGTTAGAGGCTAGGTAGACAAAGTCCTTTACCACCTCAAGATTTTAGCTGTCTATTGTGGAGTTCTGTCCAAGACGCCGACGTTGAGTGTCCTTTTTTGTAGACAGCATATATTTTGTTTTGGTTTCATTGGCCGCTAAACCTGCTGCCTCGATCTTAATGCTTGCAAGCGCCCCACCGACAACCCGCAAAGTTCTTTCGACTATGTTAATGTCATCGGCGTAAGCGACTTGTAAAAGATTGTACCTCCGGTGTTGGCTTGTGAGTTTCGTACAATTTCTTCTATATTGAAGAGATCACATGATAGCGCGTCACCTTGTCTACCGCCGTTCCTGACATCGAACAGTTCGGTGATGTTTTTACCGAATTTGATGGAGCAACGAGGGTTCTCCGTCGTCATCCTGCACAGACGGACGATCTTGACAGGGGTGGCGAGACTAGACATGGCTCTGTATAACTCATCTCTATACACGCTATCATAGGTAACTTTGAAATCGATGAATAGGTGTGAATATTTGGTCAATGATGGATTTTCCCAGCCTAATATGGCCCTGATGAGGACCTATCAGGTTATTATACGGCTGAGAAGAACTTATATGCGATGCTGAGAAGACTGGCTAGGATTCAGTGGGCATACTTTCGTCCAACCAAATTTGACAGACAAGGTGGTGCATGCTCCTTACGAACTCATCCCCTCCTGCCTTGAAAAGGTTGTCGACAAGGCCGTCGGCTCTGGCAGCTTTGTTGGATTTGTGTTTAGATATTGCTATCCTCACTTCATTCTGATCGGATTGATGGGAATCTTGACTGTCATCGTCACTGTTTCTGCAGTCTGCAGAAGTGTTTGTCCTATATCCTCAGCATCGGCTGCCATTCTATTACCATACTACCATTTTGGTCCCTACAGACTTCTGTTCTAGCTTTGAAGCCATGGCATGTTCTTTTTACCTTTTGGTAACATTTCTGAACACCGTTCCCGCAATAAAATCTCTCAATCTCCTCGATCGAACGCTTATCATGCTCCTTTTTACTCTTTCTGGGAAGTTAATGCTCCTCTTTTCTCTCGCGCTCGTTGAGCTCGCGAACAGCTCTAGTTCTTCTATGCAGCTCCGCAAATAGAATAGATTTGGAAGCAGATATTGTTATCATCAGCGAATAGTACAAGAATAAAGATGGGCCTAGCTGGATGGCGGACACGCTAGGTACAGCTGCTATCTGGATCCCAGACGCAAGGACATTCCCCGTGGAAATCCAAGGCACAGAAAGAGGCTTCGTTTGGGTGAAATGCGCGGGACTTGCGATAATCAGCTGCTACTTCATGCCGAACGAAAGAATAAACGAGTTCCGAAAAAAGTAGGACCGACTAGAGAACTTCATTCAAGAGACCGAGGGGGAGATCCTGGTCGCTGGAGACTTCAATGCAAGAGCACAGGAGTGGGGAATGCCGACCATAGACTCACGAGGAAAGCAAATCCTCAAGATGGCTGCGAGACGCGAGCTTAACACTGCGAACATAGGCAACACATCCACATTTAGGAGGCCTGGTTACGCAGAGACTATTCCAGATGTAACCTTCGCATCCGAACTGACATCCGCAAGGGTTGAAAACTGGAGAGTTATCGAAGACTACACGAACAGCAATCACGAGTACATCGTTTTTGACCTACGAGAAAGGCAACGCGTTCCGAACCAAAACCAAAGCCGAATGCCGAGATGGAACGTTAGCAGGTTCAACGAAGAGCTTCTCACATCCGCAATCGAGGAAGGGAAAAGCGCGGTCCTAGAAACAGCGGGAGCTACTGAAACAAAAGTTGAGGCCACGATGCAACTCATATGGCTGGCATGTGATGCCTCGATGCCCAGAGTGAGCGACTCCAATAGAAACAGGAAACCGGTGTACTGGTGGAACGACGAGATATCTGCGCTTCGAAGAAGATGCCTACATCTCAGACTTAAAGTCACCAGGGGTAGAAGAAGACAAGCTGAACCCACGGAAGGCATTCTAGCAGAATTTAGAACCATGAGATCCGAGCTTAAGAGGGCCATAAATTCGAGCAAAAAACAGAAGTGGGGGGATCTCCGCCGGGATGTCAACAGCAACCCCTGGGGGCTAGGCTTCAAAGTCGTAATGTGAAAACTGGGAACCCAGATGGCTAGCCCTGTCCTCGGCGAAGAAAGGATGGAGTTTATAGTGAACACACTCTTCCCAACGCATCGTGTTCGGCCTCCCGACACCTCTCCGGTCCAACGACCAGAAACCCCGATGTTCAGTGAAGAAGAGATGATACTGGCGTCGAAAACACTACAAAACCGAAAGGGCCCTGGACCTGACGGAATACCAGCGAAGGTGCTCAAGACGATTGCCCAGACATGTCCTCAGCTGCTGCTGAACATGTACAATAGCTGTCTCCAGGAAGGGGTTTTCCCTAGGACCTGGAAGTTACAGCGCTTGGTACTGATCAGCAAAGGAAAAGGAGATCCGGATTCCCCATCAGCGTACAGGCCTCTGTGTATGCTGGACACCGCAGGGAAACTCCTAGAAAAGTTGTTAAAATCAAGGCTTACAGCAGCCGTGCAGAGAGCAGGAGATTTGTCCGAAACACAGCACGGATTCAGAAAGGGCCACTCTACGATTGGAGCAATTGAAGAAGTGGTAAGGACCGTCCAATTGGCTCAACAGGGCAACCACTATTCAAGAAAAATCGTATTGCTAGCAACTCTGGACGTGCGAAATGCCTTCAATTCAGCCAAATGGAGCGATATGCTGAACACCCTCGAAATCACTTTTCATATTCCCGAATATCTCTTGCGGATGGTGAAGGACTATCTCAACGACCGGAAGCTGTTATACAACACCGCAGAGGGACCACGAATAAAGGAGATTACCGCTGGAGCAGTGCAGGGATTAATCCTGGGACCCGATCTCTGGAACATCTCCTACGATGGCATCCTTCGTATGGAAATGCCCGAAAACACCTTTCTGGTAGGGTATGCAGATGATATCGCCGCGGTGATTACGGCAAGAGACACCGAGAGCGTGCAAAGAAAACTCAACCAGGTGATGAGGTGGGTGCACTTTTGGATGGAAGAACATGGCTTAGGTTTGGCCACAGAAAAGACGGAGATAGTCCTTTTGACAAAGAAGAGGATTCCAACTATTGTCGACTTCCAAGTCGGGTCTGACGTAATACCCAGCAAGGAAGCGGTGAAGTACCTAGGGATGGCCCTAAACACGAAGCTCATTTTCCGGCACCAAATACGAGCTGCCTCGCAACGAGCCACGAAGGTCAGGATGTCACTGAGCAGATTAATGGCAAACGTTGGTGGCCCAACAGCTAGCAAGAGAAAGCTCCTGATGACAGTCACCCACGCCGTTCTCCTGTATGGGTGCGAGATATGGGCCGACGCACTACGACAAGAGAAAAACAGGAAACAAATGGCCGCAGTACAAAGGCGGGCAGCACTACGGGTTGCAAGTTCGTACCGAACGGTGTCGGAACCAGCAGTCCTCATAGTCGCGGGAGTGACCCCTGTTGATCTCCTTGTGGCTGAGAGGAAATACGTCTACGACAAAAAGGCGGAAATTGGAGTGGAAGCGGCAACTGAGGAGGCGAAGGAGCTCACCAAACAGAAATGGCAGGAGAGATGGAGCTCAGAAAGCAGAGGACGATGGACCGCGGGGCTGATCAGCAACATCGCTGAATGGAAGTAAAGTAGGGAAGCAGCTCCGCAAAGGCTCTAGTGGGTCTCTGTTGAACCATCTACGAGTATCTGTATCTGGCAGGTGAATGCTACAACTGTAACTCTCTTTCAAGATTACTCATTTTTGACATTAAGTACCTAAAGACCTACATTCTAATAGCCCTTCGCAAGGTGCATGTTATTATATCTGCACGAAGAGCTGGAACCTGCAGTCTTATACCGTATCTGAAGGGCGCTTTTGAGAGGCTTCCTCATGACAGTTATGCTTTCGGATCAAAATATCTGCTGAAGGTGTCATAAAAAAATGTGTTGGTGTTAACTGGGATACAAACCTTTACCTTTACGCTCAGTAGTCCTGCATTTTAATTATTTAACCCCAGCGCTTACTATATTTGAGTATAGCTAGTGTAACTTGCACTTGCACACTTAGACTCTAGATTCGCTTGAGCAGCTGAATCCTATAGCCGCAGAAGGATCATTTACAAAGATTCTCACGCAATATTTCCATAGAAGTTGACAATAAGAAGATACAAGGAATTCGAAGGTACATAGTTTTCCTCCCATTCTAACTGTATTTTATCTCAGTTATGATCAAGCTGTTAAGAAGATTTATCGTCCTTTGATTACTCCATTCAGAGTCCCAATCCATCAACGTTATTCTGGTCTTCTAAACCTGAGCTGATTCAAAACAAGATATTCATTCAAAAGAAATTCGTTAGTCCCGCATGATCATACGATAGATGCCTCGCCAAAATCTAAGAAAAAAGCCACTTACCAATAGGTATGCAATGAAATCTAAATTAGTCGTATTTGTGGTATATTTCTAGGTACGATTCAGCTTCAAATTACAATGCAATGATCTGGCACAAAAGGGGATGAAATAAAAATAACAGTTCAATCCATTTTACTATGCTATATGTAGATCCTGTTTTCGTATACAGATATTAAAGACATTTTCTTTAGAATAAAATTGAAAGGCGATGATCCCCGAGCACCTAAGAGTACACAACGAAAGTTATTTTCGATGTGTGAGATTGTTGTACTCGTAATACAAGTTTTTATTTGGTTGATTTTGCTTAAGTCAATTTTGAGACTCCTGAAGTCGATGAAATTTCTTTAAAAAGTTCCAACACAATATGTACACGTAAATCTTGCACAATATATGAGCAGAAATGTTCTTCCAACAGCTACGTGGCTGCCATTAAATACAGCTTTCCACCACCACCACCACAACAATCGATATAAATGACCAACCAGATGCAGACGTTCTATGTTTTCCTTTCTGTAGTCAAAGTTAACGAGCAAAGCAAATAGTTCAATGGCATCTACCATTTCATAGTATCGCTGCTCAAAGCTACAAGGATTCGTGCTTTTAAAGTCAATGGCTCCTCAATATCAGAGAACATAAACAAAACTTTCCTTTGCCTGATTGGTTTTTGCTTAGCATGTAGCTCCTGGGAAATTTGTTGCACCCTCTATTATTCTTTCTTCCATCACATGTTCTTGCACCCTCGAGTCTGGCATTGAAGGACCTACCGCCCGACCAGTCCCCTCATTTACAGTCTTACCGCACATTTAATGTGCGCGCGATATGAGCAAACTTTTGTCTAGATCATTTACATAAAGTGAAGTACTGATGCTTTTGTATATTGTGTGCTTTTGTTGAAATATTCTGCAAGGAAAGAGGATGTCAAGTAGAGTCATACTTCTGCGGTAAGAAATAGAAAAGGTCGATACCTCTTTAAGAGGTCTGACCTACATCTCTACTTGGATACAAGAAAAAATTCATCCTCCACACTCATGTACAGCCACTTGAGAGAGTGCACAGGAGGCCAACACCCGAATGACATCAACTTTTGACAAAGTGCCTCTTGCAATTCAAGCTATTAGATACTTTGCCGCCGCCAAATAACTACCCTTTATCCAAGGATAACACCTGTGGCACATCATAGATACCACCACCACCACCACCCCCATCCGGACGACCTCACTAAATCAATACGATGAAACTTTTCGTGTAGACAAGCTTGTTATGTGATGAGCGATGATGAATCAAGAAATATTCATAACGTCTGGGGTGGTCTAGTGGGCAAGGAGTGGTTTTGGGAATTGAGGAATCTAACGACACGAACGCACCCTCCTTGTTTGAGATAGTTTATTGCTGCTTCTTATAGTAGGATTGTTTCTTTTTAACTCGTGAATGGGATTGTCAACATAATAATAACCAGCATAGGAATGGTTTGCCTCACGGTTCCCCTGTCTGTCCGGCACTTTTTGTTGGAACATATTGTCAACTTCCTTGCTACTTTGTGTACGCCGTTGAGGGTTGCCCGATTAATGGTGATGGATGTGGGTAGTTTATGTTACGCAAGGGACAAGCAGGAAGGCTGGGTCAGGCTCGATATTCCAAATGAATAGATGTATGTTACACCAATTGGCGGACACTTCCCGAAAACACTGCTACGTCCGGTGGCACAAACTAAACATGAAAGGATAATGGAGTGAATGCATGATGTGCGATGGTTAAAGCCATCGGTTAACTGTGTCAAGGAGGGAGTGGAAGTGGCGCTTGGTTGTTATTGCCATTTATATGGATTCACACATATGGAGCCCAGGAGGAGGTGTAGTGCAAAGTCCTCGTATAGTACAAGTCAATTTATTTGCAGGAAATACCAGGCATACAGTTCCACAGCAATAACAAAAACAGATGGTTGGGGGCGGGAGAGTCGGGAAAACCTTTAACACGCAATATAATTGGCGACCAGTTGTTGCTTTTTACGTTGTGGTCATTCGTTCGTTGTTGTGAAATGTGTGTGGGGCTACTGGTGCTGCCATGGCGGCAACCGATAAGGATTAGTCAAATGCATAGCGTGACCAAAGCAATGCAAAAGAACTTTCAAAACAAGTGGCGGATTTGACTAAATAACTTAGTCGGATATATTAGAGAAATTGCGCTTCAGACGTTGTGGTCACAGCATTGGGTTCGATAAACGTAAACGTAGCTGGACGGTGTAAATCTGTTTTTGATTTTCCTTGGGTTGGAATGTTAAGTTTTATGGATGTGAAGCACGGTTATGCTTGAAAATGTGATGCACGTGGAGGCAGGAACTGGCCGTAGAAATAAGCTATTCAAATTTTATTTGAATATAAATTTAATGACGTCCACATAGTATTACCTCCTACTTTGTTTCGTTCTCATTTAGATAACAAAAATTCAATTTCAGCATTTTTGCATACTGGTTAATGTTTATAAATCCTACAAGAACCACGACAACAAGAGTCCCGCATGCCTGAAATAGGTACTTAAATGTAAGTGAAGTGCCTTTCAGATTGTGCAATTCTCTAAAGGAGGTGCTCACAAAGAGAGTCCAAGTGCCTCACTTAACCTCAGAGACTCTACAATTTTCACAGGCGTGATTACCGTTTGTTATCCTTCCCCACTTTGAGGGCTTGCTTCAGTTGTGACGCATGTGGTCTAACTCTGCCCCGTGGCAGAATCGGTCCATGTCTGTGGGTTTATGCAGGCTGTAATGTATTACGATTATAGAGAATCCTGCAAAAGTGGGCTCTGCAATTCTGCTCGTACGTCTGTCTGTCTGGCCTAAACGGCTTTAAACTTTAAACTTAATGTCTGGGGTTTCCAGGCTGACACCCAGACGTGAAATCGGAATTTTTGTTCTAGCTCCAAAATTTGTGATACTTTGCTTAAGCTCCGATCAGTCGAAACAGCCCTGCACGAAGTGGTAGCAATGACCAAGCAATCACTCTACCACAAAGAATTATCTTTAGCGGTCTTTTTAGACGTGGAGCCTTTAACAATGTCAAAACCGAATCAATAAGATTATCACTAGACTGACGCAGAGTAGATTCCACACTCTCCGACTGGATTGAATGTGTGCTCAAGACTAGACACATCAACTCAGAGCTGGGTGACAGCCAAGTAAATGCACTGGTCCTTTCTTTTCTACTATGAACTCTTGTCGCAAACGAGATCCTTTTAAAATTAGGACATAGCGGAGTAAAATTTGTTGCTTATGCAGACGACATCGTCCTACTTATGTGCGGCGAATTTCTCGACACAATCACCGAACTTCTGCAATCAGACCTGAATACCCTCCATAACTGAGCGAGAAGTTATGGTCTGAACGTAAATCCAGCGAAAACAGAAGTGGTCCTCTTCACCAACAAAAGAATAGTCCCAGCTTTCGGACCCCTACGACTCGGTGACACTCCACTCCAAGCATCGGTTAAAGCACGGTATCTAGGGTGCACTTGACCGCAAACTGAGCTGTAGAGATAACACGAATAGAAGAATAAAGAAAGCGTATATTGCGTTCTATGCTTGCAGCAGAATTTTTGGTAAAAAATGGGGACCCAAACCTGCCATCATCCACTGGACGTACACAGCTATAGTCAGACCCATTCTTACATATGGGTGCATTGTGGCCAATAGCAGAAAAAAACACACATCTCAAAGAGTTGACTAAAATCCAGAGACTTGCCTGCATAGCAACCACTGGCACCATTAGAACCACCCTGACCGCAGCACTGATTCCGCTAGACTTATTTGTTAAGAAATCAGGTGCGATGAGTGCTCTGTGCCTAAAATAATCCAACCTATGGAGAAGGGGCCACACGGGCCACCGTACTATCTCAAGGTGGGCTTACCTAGACGTCAAAACGGTCATCCCATCAAGAGAACACTGGGAAGACGGTGGGGCCATTAACCCGCATAGTATTTCAATCTTCACTGACGGGTCCAAAACAAACGAAGGAGTGGGTTCGGCTAGCTACTCAGCGGAACCTGATATTGCAATACATGAGTGTGTTCCAGGCAGAAGTCCTAGCGATAGCAGAGGCGGCACGAGAACTATCTACGAAACTTGTAACTAGGAAAGAGATTGATATTTACATAGGTAGTCAAGCTGCTATAAAGGCCATCTCATCCGCGGTTATAAAATCAAAACTAATAAGACGCTGCCGCGAGAAGCTTAAAATGCTCATCCAAAGCCACCATGCCATGTAACACTCTGGTGGGTCCCAGGCCACAAAATAATTCCAGGGCTAGAAATGGCGGATGAACTGGTAAGAAAGGGATCAGAACAAGACCTGTCAATGGTCCAAAGCTCAGTCCTTCCTCCCCTAAAACTTGTTAAATCAAACATAGCACTTCACTTCAAACGACAGGCAGAAGAAAGATGGAGAGCGCTCTCATCATGCCGTGTCTCCAGCAGCATCTGGACAGAACCTGACAAAATGAAAACGAAGCTCATCCTCACTCAAAATAGACAAAACTTGGCACTTCTCATAGGTATCATTATCGCCACAATCTATTGGCGGCCCACCGGAAGAGAATGCAGCTAAGTACAGATGAACTCTGCAGAGAATGCGGCAACACAAACGTAGATGAGGACATGGAACACTTCCTTTGCAAATGCCCTAGTCTCTTACTTATGTCCTGTATCCCCTTGTGGGTCCTAGGGCCTCTACTACGCCTACGCGCCATCGTGTACGGTTTCTGGCAATGTGTCTGAGTTCTCCCCAACTTTTCCCTAACTGCCATGCCTCCTTCTCGACTGTTCTGCGCCACGTTCTCCTCGGACCGCTAGGTCTTCTGTCATCCTGAGTTAGAGGGTTCCATTGCATAGCATGGTTTGCTAAGGAACTGTCACCCTTTCGGAACTTGTGACCAATCCACTGCCACTTCCGTCGTTGGATGGTTGTGCCTATTGGTTCCTGACCCGTTCTCTCGTAAAGGTGTTAGATATACGATTGGGCCAGAAAATAGTAGTGGTCACTCTCCACGTGCTGCAACTATATAACAGCACGGATTCAACGTTGGAGCGGAACAGTCTTATTTTGGTGCTCAAACTGATTATATGGTATTGCTTCGCCATATTTTGGACAACATCCCGAACGCGAACTTTGCTTTAGCGATCCTGTTGGCTATATCCAGTTCGGTTCCTCTACTATCTCTACCGGTTGTCCAGCAATGCATATTTGAGCCGATGAGTTTGTTCCAAGGCTGATAATTTAGTTTTTGCCGTACTAATTCTCAGCCCGAGGACGCCTGCCTCCCTCTCCACATCTGCTGTCATTTGGTGGAGCTTCATAATTCTATGAGAGAGTAAGCATACATCGTCAGCGAAGTGAAGATGTTTCAGCTGAGATGTAAGAGTCCATCGAATTCCTCCGTTTCCCGTCGACAAAGCTGCATGAAGCACATCGCCAATCACCAATAGGAATAATATTGGTGAAAGGATACAGCCTTGTCTTACCCCACTTTGGAGCCTTCATATGTAGCTTTGATAATAGCAATTAGTTTATCGGGAATACCTCTCCTGCGTTAAGCACGCCAAATAAACTCCCTGTTGACACTATCGAACCCCTTCTCAAAATCGATGAACAGCAGCTACAGTGGCGATCGATATTCAACACACTGTTCGATGATAATCCGCAGGGTGTTGATGTGGTCGGCACAGGAGGATCCAGAGCGGAAACCTGCTGGTTCGGCATCGAGTGTGTCTTCAAGATGTTGTTTGATTCGCTCCAGGATGATTTTAGCTATTATCTTAGCTACAGCAGACAGCACGTAGATACCCCTCCAGTTTCCGCACTCCATTAAATTCCCTTTCTTAGGAAGTTTGACCATCATTCCCTTTTTTCACTCGTTAGGAAGGCTCTCAGCTTCCCAAGCTCTCTCTATTAGTGGAAGCAGAAGCTCAGCCGATGTTGTGGGCGCTGCAAGTAAGAGCTCTGCTGGAATACCGTCAAGTCCTACTTCCTTGTTGGTTTTGAGTGCCTTGATCGCGGTAATGATCTCATCTTTACTAAGAGTCGTTGTGCGTATTCAGGAACTTCTCTTCTCGGGCATCTCAGTCTGATTTGGGAGCGTATCGCTAGCGAATACATGGTTCAAAACCGTAGCAAAATGATCTTTCCATCTCTTGAGCTGGTCCTCATCTGAAATGAGCAAGGAACCGTCTAGGTTTTTCCCTTGGTGTTGGCTGGAGCTGCGACCACCTGTCAGCTCTTTCGTGATTCTGTAAACGGTTCTGCTGTCGCACCTCCGTGCAGCTTCTTCTGCTTCTGTAGCCAGCGCGTTGATGTAGTTGCGCCTGTCACGTCGCACGCTACGCTGAACTTCTCTCATCTTCATGCGATATAGGGACTCTACCTCGCTTCTCCCTGCTGCTGGGGTAGCTGCAACGCGAGCTTTCAGCTGTTTTTGTTCGTCAATCTGTCTCCAGTTATCCTCGGAAAGCCACGCCCTATGTCTTCTCTGCGATCGGCCGACAATTCTTTCAGCACCAGATGTAAAAACATTTTTCACAGCACACCAATGGTCTTGGATGGTTGCGGGCATAGAGCTGCTGATTGCTTCCACACCTTGCGAAAGGTGCTCCCTTAATTGTTGGCGCACTGATGGATCACTAAGTCTATCGATGTTGAACCTGGGCATTCTTGTGTTGTCGTGGGATCTTCGAACTACACCAGTGCATAGTTGAAGGGTAGCTATCATAAGATGGTGATCGCGTACTATCCCCACATCTGCCCCTCACATGTTTCGGACGTCCAGGAGACTACTTCTAAAGCGGCGGCTGATGGCAAAATGGTCAGTTTGGTTGGAGGTTGCTTGCCTGTCATTGGAATCTCAGCTGACTTTGTGGCAGGTATTCTTCTCAAACATGGTGCCACCTATCACACGATGGTTGGCATTGCAGAAATCCACCAACCTTTCGCCGTTGTCATTGCGGTTGCCTAGTCCTTGCTTCCCGATTACATGTTTGAGCCCTTCGTTGTCATTGCCTAACTTGGCATTCAAATCCCCCATCACTATGACAATGTCTCCGTTTGGTGTTGTGTTGAAGACGGTACTTAAGAGATTGTAGAAGCTCTCCTTTTCATCCTCAGATGAACTATTCGATGGGGCGTAACACTGTATGATGGTGACGCGTCGTACTCTACCTCGCGAGCGTCTGACAAACATCCGAGAGTATTGCTGTCACGAAAAAGCTTTTCAAATCGCCGTTCGGATTCGGCATTAAACTGTACGTCCCTTCCATTCGTGTAAAAAATATAACGCACACAACATGAGTGGTTGCGAGAAGCTAGCCCCTGGTACTTTAAAGAGCTGTTGAACCAAATATTTTTTTTTTTTGTTTTGTCGTACTCTAGTCCGGAATCTGGCCGTCAAAATCCTATCACCATGAGGCTGCCAGGAAATTAGGCCCTTGCCTGCTGTTGTTGTTAGCAGTAGTCCGACTCCATATTCCCGCGGTCTTCCGGATGGTCTTCCAGAATAGAGTAGTACAGTGTTACGCGTTGGAGACTGGTACTCGCCCGCTTCTAACCATCTTACTTCACTTACCCCCAAAATGTCCAGTTTATATCGCATGAATTCTTTTTTTCCAATTGGATGAATCTGGAGTCGAGGAGCGTCTTTACATTCCAGAAACCTATCTTTGTCCGGGTACAATAGCCAAAAGTCGTCAATATGTGATCATTCCTTATCCGAGGCATAGTGTCGGTTTCTGTAGCGGGCAATATTCGGTAACGCAGGTTGCTGGCCCACTTTACCTAAACCTAGAATCAAGGCCCTAGACAACCCACACTTACAATTTTAGCCTACACGTATAAGGGTTTATACGTATAGTTGCCCGGGGACCATCACTAGGAGGTAAAGTAAGCACTTCATCACGAACTTCATTGTTGTGCTACTGGCCCAAGCCAAGTTTTGGGCAGTCAGTAGTTTCCCGATCAATCACAATGCAGGTCCCCAAACATGCCAGACATGCTTAGAGACCACACCATTTCCATGTTCAAGGGGAGCTGTGGAGAAAAACAAAACCAATTCGTTTTGGATCTGTTGTAACCATTCCTTGTGTTTCTTGTGTATAAGATTCAGGTTGCCACTCTGCAAAGGACACCTTCCTTCTCTCTCATTAAACCTACATACGAGTAATTTGGTTTATTAAGCATCGGTATGTGTATATGTATATGTACCATAAATACATAAATGCCTATAAATAAATAATTTTGTCATAGAATATCAGATTTGTCAATTTCACGCCTACTGCTTACTTGTTTTCAGTACAAATTGAGTTTTACGACTTTTGGCGGTCAAACCCATAACGCTTATCCGGGATATTATGAGAGTTTTCAGCTAGGTTATTTCGACTATCAATCATGGTCCTTTTTCTACCAACCATTTGGCTAGTACGTCGAACATAATTGACAGCATCATACTTATTCGTAGATATGTATAAGGGGAGCAATTCTACTTCACCTTCCCGGTTCGCTGTAAATAGAGGCGTATCTTTTCAAAAGTTCTTTCACGCAAAAGTTGGCCCTCCAAAGAAAACCATTCGCACGTTCACTTCTCAATAAAAAAAAAAAGCAAGATAACACCCTATAGCTCGCTTGTGTGACTAAAGCATTATAAAACTTAAACGGGTGCCGACTGAAGTTACCCGCCTTCCAACATACGTTTCAAGGCATGGCTGACTTTGCACCAAAATCAAGTCGCGCAACCTTAAATGATTTTCAATTATCTTCTTCCACGAGTAACAGCATCATCACTAAATTCTGCCCCAGGTTCCCATTTGCGATATCATCGCCACCCATGGAGAAGAGGAGAACGATAATAAGATACAGCGAGAGAGTAGGGAAATTTTCAATTTACTCGTTGGAATTGAAAATCCTGACTCCTTTGACACAGGGTACCGCGAAATCGTTCAACCAAACAGAAGCCTGTTGATCTGCTAAAAATAATGATACAGTTTCCGACTAAAACAGGAGCACTCAGGTACGTTAACGATTTTTTCTCCATCTCCACCCATTCACCTTTAGCATTCACTTGAGCAACTTCGTAAGGAATACTTTTGTGCACGCAAAACATCTTCAAATAGGTGGGCGGCGTGTAGGCGTTTTGCTTAGGATGGCAACATCTTCTTCTTCTTCAGCAAGGACGACACCGAAATATTTCCCGCTTCAGATGTTCATCCTAGCGTGGTTGGATTCCCTCAAACATTCAACCTTTCACCCATCCATCCATCCATCCATCCATCCATTCATTTATGTATACCTCCACCATCACCACCCGAAACACAATGATTAAAATGTTAAAAATGCAAAATATGTAACTCGAGGAAGGAAAGTCCTGCCCTGCTCAAGTGCATCCTCTCAGGAGACTACCGACTATGCGGTAGACGTTGTTTCCATAATAATGATTTCTTCACTGCTCCTGCTGCCTGAGCTGCAGCTCGGAAGTGTTTAATAAATTCTTCATATTATTGCAGATCTTAGAAGAGAGTTCTCTGATCGATGGCAGGAGTGGTAACCTATTTGCAGGCGGGGATGGTGGTGGTTGCCTGCCCAAGGACGAAAAAGTTACAACTGTTGTTATTGCTGTGGCACCAGTGGAGTTTCCTTCTCACACCCACTCTCGACTCGGGGTGTCCTTCTCCATTTTATTGCGAATTACTGTTGCGCGAGTGCAATCTTGCATGCTAAAAAGGGGCGCCGTTCGAGACATTCAGCATAGACGATAGGAATTGGATTTAATGTTGCCGGGAGTGAATTCAAAAAAAAAAAAAAAAAGAAGTGAAAAAATCGTGTGTAGTGAATCCTTGCGTCGGTCGTTCTCTCATCTATCACTGGGTGAATCATTAAAACACATCGTGGTGGTGTAACATTTCTGTTCAGAATTTTTTTTATAGTCTTCTTCTGGTCATAGACTGGTTTGAGTGTGGGAATTAAAGTGCATGGGAGTGAAGGTTTATTGCAGTTGTGCCAAGAGCTATCGGAAATTGAAGGGAAATGTTCCGGTGGTGGGCACTTGAAGTGGTTTGGGGGGAAAGGAAACGATTTATATTTAACCGAGAATATGTGCCTGATGTATTCAGGTGAATTTCAAACAATTGATGGAGGAAAAAGTAATTAATAAGTTTAATGCGGGACTTATACATACGTTTAGAGGAATACACTCTGATAAAGATCAGTTCTGCGGAGAGTAAAGAATCGATGCAATTTTAATTGGTTGGATAACATTTAAAATGATGTTAACTGTGTTTTCCAGATATTTGAACTTTTCGCACTTGAGAAGCACTCTTCCACTCAAATAAATGTCTGAAATAGGCCTCAGTGGATCAGAGAACGGGCAGCTCAAGTACTCTGATTGTTTTTAAGTAATGCGATACTCATGTCCCTCCAAAACGTCAACCCACACATCAAGTGCTCTTTGCAGGAATGTAGGATCCTTACTTATGATGGCTCCATCGTCAGCAAAGATTAATTGATGTACCTTGGGGTCCATCACTTTACCTTCAAGCAGATAGTCAAGGACTGTAATAAAGAGCAAAGGACTTAAGGCGCTTCCCTGGTGCACCCCGACTTTGATTGGGAACTCTCCGGTTACTCCAGCGGGGCATCGTACTCTTGTCTTTATTCTTTCGTACATTTTTTTTTTTTTTTTTGATTGGGAGGGGTAATCTTCAAAAGACGAAACTCAGTACGTCCTGAGTAACAGTGTGGGACTCTTACCCACTAAACGCCCATCCCACGACCGCCCCATTCCCCGCGGTACTGCCGTCAAGCATTTCATCGCGGGGGGGTTTTAGTCTGATGTATTCGACTAGTGCATGTTTGCATTTTCCTGCTCAGCATTTATTGTATTTCGCCGGTCTGATTCTTTCCTTTCTCTCTTCTTAGAATCTTCATTATGCGCATTGTGCTCCCAGCCACTGCGTCCCATGCCTCCTGGCTTTTGAGCATTTCGCCAACGATGTTTTCTGGCATCAGTGGGTGGCCGAGTTCACTCCTTAGTGCATTCCTTTCGTAAGGGCTATTGTCGTGTTTATACTTATGTAAGTACGAACGAAAGCATCCATGGCCCGTTAGGAACTGCGTTAAGTAGAACTCAAGTTCCTCATGTTGCCTGTCGAACCATGGCTGGATTTGGTGTATGAGCCTATGGGTCCACCTGCCTTTCTCAGAAGCATTCCAGCGTTCTTGCCATTCTCTTAGGCTTTCTGCTCTATTTATTTATTTTATTTATTTTTATTTTACTTGAATAGCTTATACACATTAAGACATAGTATCTTATAACTAGTGATAAGCTATTAATTAACATTGTATGAAAGTTCAGTTAGATCATTTATAATACCTTATTTTCATATTCATTTCATTTACATAGTTCATTGTTCGGAAAAAAAAGGACAGAAAATGTATAAACTTAACTTAAAGAAGAGGGAATACAATTATAATTTTTAATTATTGTGTAAAATGTATCTTTATTTTGCTTTTAAATGTTGTAGCATCATCTATTTCCCTTAAAGGGCGCGGTAGAGAATTTCACAAGCGCGTGGCATGAACAAAAAATTGACGTTCGGATGTAAGGGAAGCATAACGCGGGTGAATTAACATTCGAGACCTGTTTGAAGACGCCATTCTTAGTTCCTCATAGAGATAGGGAGGTTGGTGGTTAAGCAAAATGTTTGAGAGCAGAATTAGTGTACGATATTGAAGAAAATTGTCAAAGGTCATCCCTAGAAGGTTTTTAGAGAGATTAGATACCCTATCATATCTTCGTAAGCCGAAAATGTATCATATTAGGCTATTAAATGCAACATTGAGCCTACGTTTGCTTACGGAATCACAATTTGAATAGATTTCACATCCATAGATCAAGGTGGGTATGACTAGTGTTTTCGCCAACATCATGCGCGTTCTTATTGGTGTGTAAGATTGAGTTACCCACATAGTCCGAAGGATGCCATATGTCTTTCCCACAACGATGTTTATGTGGTTGTTCCAAGTTAGTGTACGGTTAAAAACCATACCCAGATTTTTGGCTGTATCGACATATGTTATTGGAGCGTTATTTAAGATGACGGGCGGGAAATACGAGAGGTCGACAACATTTTTTGAGACAACAAGAGACATAGACTTTTGAGGGTTCAATAAAAGACCGTTTTGCTGAGACCAATGTGAGATGTTGTCCATATCCTAATTGACACAGTGAACGCAATGATCGATTAGACCAAGTCGGCAGCTCAAATACATTTGGACATCATCGGCGTACATATGTATTGAGCAGTGTTTTGCAACCGACGGTAGTTCATTCACGTACAGCGAGAATAAAAGAGGGCCCAAAATAGAGCCCTGGGGGACACCACGCGTTGTTGGTAAGAAATTAGATATTCTGTTGTTACATACAACTGCTTGCGTTCGATCGGTAAGATAGGAGTGCAGCAGCTTAACAGCGCATGGTGAAAAATTAAACGAATGGTGAAGCTTCTCACATAAAATGGAGTGGTCCACCGTATCGAATGCTTTCGAAAAGTCGAGAAGGATTAAAAACGTTACTTTATCCCCGTCCATTGCTTGCCGTAGATCTTCGGTGACACTTACGAGGGCCGTAATACAACTATGATTTTTTCAAAAACCAGATTGCTTTGATGTGAGCAAGTTCGAACTACCAAGGTAAAAAGACATTTGTCGTTGCAAGATTCTTTCAAACACCTTAGATAAAAAAGGCAGAAGAGAAATTGGTCTGAATTCATCTCCCTTGGAATTTTTAGCAACAGGCAGTATTTTAGCCAACCTCCATTGTCCCGGAAATACACCTGTTGTTAGAATGGTGTTAAAAGTAAAAGTTAAAAAGGGAAGTAGGATAGGAAGAATCAATTTCAAAAACGATGGGTGCATCTCATCGAATCCAACCGCGTTTGACCTAATAGAGAGTAAACTGGCGACGACCTCTGTACTGTCTACCGCTCTGAAGCTGAAGCTAGTACTAGAGAGCAGTCTATGAGGATTGCTAGTAGAAGCTTCTGTCGAACTAGTGTTCGGTACAGGGGGTGCTGGCTGTGAGACAAATTTACGATTAACGTCATTGCAGTCGATATCATCTACACAGTTGGTTTTGCTTTTGACAATTCCCATTTGGCGTAGGTTGTTCCACAGCTGCCGCCCGCTCAGGGATGAGTTAAATCGGTTGCAGTAAAACTGTGATTTTGCGGTACGAATCGCCATAACGACTATAGAGCCGGTTTTCGCTGGCCTCGTTTCTTTCTCTTCTTGCGCAGTACTGACGTTGCTGTTCTACTGCCAGGATATCTATTGGAAGCATTCTCGCTACCACGAAAGCTGCATCGCTAGAAGTAGTGCGAAATGCGCAGCTAGCTCTCAATGCACATATTCGATACACAGATGTGATATGTGATCTGTATGTTTTAATTGCCATGGCCCCGGCCCAAATTGGTACGGCGTATAGGATTATAGACGTAACCACTCTAGCCAGCAGTAACCGACGGCTATGTTCTTTCGTACGTGTCCATGATCATCTGTACATAGGTTTCTGGAACCCATCGATGTCTTAGCGCCTCCCATATCAGATCTCGTGATTGTCTGTCAAATGCCTTTTCAAAGTCAACCAGTACCATATGCAAATCCCTCAAGGAATCACGATGTTTTCCATTATGATCATTATACTTTGGATTGCATCTGTGGTTGATTTACTTGCGACAAATCCGCACTGATCATCAGATAGATTTTCGCAGTCGGCCACCTAATACCCGCTCAACGATCTTCATGGTGTATGACATCAGCTTGATCGAACGGTAGTTATCACAGCTTCGCGTATCACTCTTCCCTTTGTACACAGGGAGAGGGAGGGAAAGCCCTCCATTGATTCGACATTGGATCGCCTCTCACAAATTTGGAGATGAGAATTCTGAGCCATCTGAACCCGATGTCTACCATCTTTTTCTAGAACTCAGAGGACATCTCGTCTGGCTCAATCGCTTTTCGTTTTTTGGAGTATTCGATCGCCTCACTAACTTCTTCGACTTAATTTCGGGTATTTCTTCACAGCTACGGGTGGTTCTTGGAAAGTGTAGCCGGGGAAACTGTTCATTCAAAAGTTGTTCACAATACTGCCGCCACCTCTACAGAATTTTGTCGTCATCCACAAGGAGCTGGCCATGAGCATTGTTTATGAACCTTGTCGAACGAATCTTCTGAGCATTCCTCCTTCTTTGTGCGGCTATTTTGAAGATGGTTGCGCACTTGTTCATATTGTGTCGTCACAGCTCCTGGATAGCCTGGCTTGCATTAGCAACCGGGGAAGATATTTTCTCCAGCTCCCGATACAGGCTCTCCGTACTCTCTGCTTGAAGTTGGGCGCACTATTTCTTCCCCTTTATCCCTCCAAAACCCGTCAACGCAAACGGGACCGAAAAGCTTACGAAGAATTTTTCTCTCAAAGCGACCAAGGATATCTTCATCCTCTTTTAATAAAGTTCATGTTTCAGCGCCATAAAGCAGGACTGGGATGATCAGGGTCTTATACAGAGTCTCCTTAGTTGTTCGAGATAGGGCTTTTCTGTTGAATTCCCTTCTTCTTCCTTTTTTATCAGCGAGGTTATGATCCGAAAACAAGGGATCACAGCCCTGCCACTTCACCGCATTTCTACTGATCCGCCTGTGGGGTTCGCCTTCGGTTTTTTGTTATAACACCTGTATTCCACTTCGTTTGTTTCGAATGGCCTATACATCACAAACAGAATTCCTTCATCGTCCTAGACTTACTTGCTGCTCCGAGATGCTTCCCGACATTGTAACCTATGTTACCGAAAACTTTCGTTGTAACTGCCTTATCCCAGGACTCAATCACTTTCTTTGGCCTCTCAATTGGGATGTGTCTTAGCAGCGGCATTCTTCTGTCTCTTGTGGACGGATGTCGGTTGCTTCTGTATGAGGCAAGTCTTCCAGGTAATGGTATTGGCTATTAGTCGCCGTCGACTGCAATTCTCTAGTCTAACTTGAAGCTTCACATTCATAATTGCCAGTTCGCGTAAGTTGAAATGAAATAATTTCTTCCTCTTCTTCGTCCTTGCAAATTCTATTGCAGATCGAAATGTCTTTGTCAAAACCTATTAGTTAGAGCCCGTGTACATAAAGAACTATCTAATATGCCAATGGAAGAAGAAGAACAAAGGAGAAACAAATTTTCAATTTTGCGACACTTTACCTAAATAATAATTAACAATCCTCAAAGATTTCAATTAACTTCACTAAATCACTTCCGCTCGAGGCGGTTTCAAGTGAAAAGAGCGCCTACTAACCTAAGCTCTTACATAAAACTGGCCCCATTTTATAGTAATCTTACTAAAGTGCATTCCTCATCTAAAGCCCTGTGCACACATTTTAAACAGCCTTTTGGACAAGTGTTAGTCACTTTTGAGCCTACAAGCATGCCATGGTAAATTCACCACAAAGCCGGAGCACCATCATCCTACCGACATCAAGGATTCTGGCCCATCTACAAAAGCCTGCTGCTTTCAGTACATTCAAAGTCGCTTCACTGCCACAAATGCAAAGGCACAGGAAGGAAACTTTTTGAATGCTTAATATTTACCAAATTAAAAAGGATTTCCCGCCCTCTCGCCTCATCTCGGAGGATGTGCTGCATTCGAAACAATTTCACACACGCATGCATACAGCAGCAAAGGATGCCTTTACGAGAGACTTCCTTCGACCATTAACTGTTACTTAACTTATTCGCATAAAATGTGCTTTTCATTCTCTGTTGTGGTGGCCAAGCAATAGATGCCTCTGACGGTCGTCGGACGAACGGAAGGAGCCCAGAATGAAAAATATGTCCGGAAAATTGTGGGGTTTCTCTTGAATTTCACCAGAATGATGGTGAAAATGTTAAAATTGTATACAAAACACACCCATATACAGGCATAGATGCATTTGCCTATATAGAAAACAAAGAGTCCTTGGGAATGTTTTGTCATGGCTTGGTTGGTGTGATGCTGTTCAAGCCTGAAAGTACAACTACAATGATGATGCTAGTGATGATGATTTCATGGGGAAGTGACTCTGTGCCAGAACGACACACATATTACGCGTGTGGGGGTGCCTATGCATTTAAAATTTAACCATTTTTCAGCTGACTGGATGAATGGTCGGTTTTGTAAGAACTATGCGCTTGACAAGGGAGTCCGAGAAGCAAAAGCAAAAGACAAATCTGATGCTTCCAGGCATCTGCATTCTGCCGCAGGATGTAGGCCATTTATTACTTGCGATAAGATTTATGCTTTCTATCCTAATAGGGGGGGCAGGCTGAGTTCCAGCTTCGCATCTCCACCAACAATGCACAACCAGTACATAATGAACCTCATAAAGGATTCGAACGGCAGTGTCACTCCCTAAAGTAGTCGTCGTCGTAGTCATCGTCATCGTCGTCGGCATTGTTGTCGTTGTCGTTGTCGTCGTCCTCATCATTGTCATAAAGGAAGAAGGAAATTATTGACGTTTAACTTGTAACTGCTGTCGTAAACTGGGGAGATAGTTTTACGAGGGCTTTTGTTGCCTTTACCACGTAACTTGAGTTTAATTAATTTAGTTTTAGTAGGACTATAATGCGGTTTCCGTTGTGGTCGTTGTGCTACCAGTTAAAAAGGTAACCTTGGGAATATGTGTTTTGTATATTCATGGTGGCCTATGACTTTCTGGCTTTTATTCTTTTTATTTGAAAGCATCACGCAGTGGGATTGATGCGAGTTCAAACTTAGGTAATTGCACAACGGAAGAGCATACAAAAATTGCCCCACCTTATAAAATGTGCTGATGTATTCCCATGCGTAGTCCTCCTACGCAAAACATGAAATTAGGGATATAGTAGAGCTGAATCGTTAATGTTTCAAATCACCGTACTACGTAGTTTGAGAGCAGGCTAATACCGCTGAACATAGATCAAACGAAGGCCAAAAGGGTAGTCATTAAAGTAGTATAAATGTGGTAACAAATTACTTCAATATGGGCTTTTGATAATTGTTGTGGCATAAAATCTCATCCCACCAAAGACATACCATACATGTAAAAAAACAGGGCAATTTCTCGTCAGAACTGTGTGTGTTGCTATTTGAAAAAATAACCAAGTTTATGCCAAGTCCATTACTACTTACATAGGTAGCGCTAAAGTTCGGAATGAACCTGGGCCTCAACCAACAAGCCTCTCCATTTAGCTCGGTCTTTAGCTAATTGCCCCCAGTTGCGCACTCCAAGTTGGTCGAGGTCCCTTTGAACTTGTGCGCTACGGCGAGAAGGTCCTCTACTGTGTCATCCCTCGGCATTAGATTCGAAGACTCTGCGGGCCGGAGCGTTGGTGTCCAATCGCTCTACGCAAACGGGACGGAATATCTTACGAAGAATTTTTCTCTCGACGAGACCAAGGATATCTTCACCTGCTTTCAACAAAGTCCATGTTTCAGCGCCGTAAAGCAAAAATGGGATGATGAGAGTCCTATACAGAGTGTCCTTAGTTGTTCGACATAGGCTTTTGCTGTTAAATTGCCTTATTAGACCAAAAAACAGCAATTAGCAAGAGTTATTCTTCGCTTGATTTCTGCGCTGATGTTGTTTTTAGAGTTTATAGCAAAGCCAAGGTAGACAAAGCCACTTACTACCTCGAAGTTATAGCTGCTGACTGTGACGTTCTGTCCAATTCGCCGGTGTTGATTGTCCCTTCTTGTTGAGAGCATATACTTGGTTTTGCTCTCGTTTATCGCTAAACTCCGCTTAGGCTTCCGCGCCTCGTTGGTTGTAAATGCACCGGTGACAGCCCCCTGAGGTCTTCCAATAATGTCAATATCGTCGACGTATGCAAGCAGTTGCCCCTTGCCCTTTGTGCATTCCTTGACATAGAAGATGCTTTTGATAACACTGGTTATGAATTCAGCACTAGTGCTATGAGACAGAGGGGAATAGACGAACCTACTACCAGATGGGTTAGGAACATGCTCGATAGCCGCATAATAACATCTTCGTCTGGAGAGGTCTCTGTGACTGTCTGCGCGGCCAAAGGCTGCCCCCAAGGCGGCATCCTCTCGCCTCTCTTATGGTCACTCATGGTGGATGACTTATTGAACACACTTAATAGTTCAGGTTTCACAACCATAGGCTATGCAAATGATCTGGTAATCATCATTAAAGGCAAACATGAAGACAATGTGTGTCAACTCATGCATAATGCACTCCTTGTAGTCTCGGACTGGTGTGCTGGGGAGGGCCTATCGATTAACCCCAGCAAGGCAGTCGTTGTACCGTTTACAAGAAGAAGAACGCTGAATATTGGCTCAGTGACTCTAAACAGCACAACCATCAATTTTTCCGATGAGGTCAAATATCTAGGAATTGTCCTGGATAAGAAGCTTAACTGGAACTCCCATATTAAGCATAAAATTGCCAAGGCGACTACTGCCTCGTGGGCCTGTCGCCGTATGTACGGCAAGACCAGCGGCTTGTCTCCAAAGATCATTTTCTGGTTATATACCACGGTTGTAAGACCCATTCTGACATACGCGTCCGTAGTCTGGTGGACGAAAACCAAAGAGGTCACAACCATTAATAAACTCACAAAACTTCAAAGACTGGCTTGCCTCGGTATCACAGGTACTATGCACACTTGTCCCACAACAGCCATTGAAGCCATAATCGGACTTACTCCGTTACATATATTTACAAAAAAGTGGCAATCCGCAGTGCAGTTAGTCTTAGAAAATCAGGTGCTAATAGTACACGGGATCACGTGGATCTCATGGAGCTATTGTCCGACTTCCCCGAGCTAGACATGCTCAGCACGGTCTCCGACCTTACGCCCAAATCACTCTACTTTGGTAGAAGGTTTGAGATTGTGATCCCAAGCCGTGATATATCGAATAATGGCGGCCCGTCGCTTGATCCAAAAGGTATAGTGTGGTACACCGATGGATCAAAAATGGATTCAGGAGTTGGCGCCGGTGTGTATGGACCCAACCATAAAATTTCGAAGTCACTCAGAAAGAGTCCTAGTGTTTTCCAGGCCGGGCTTTACGCCATTGAAACTTCTGCTAACATTAACCTGCACTCAGGCATCAAAGGTGCCTCTATCCATATACTCACCGATAGCCAAGCGGCGCTCAAAGCACTGATCTCCCATTTGCTCAGTTCAAAATCAGTTCTAAGCTGCTTCGACAGCTTACAAAATCTGGCCCGATGCAATAAAGTAAAATTGTGGTGGGTACCTTTTAAAAAAAAAAAAAATGCAGGCAGTTGTACAGACTTGTGATATATTGTGCCTCCGGTGTTGGCTTGTGAGTTCCGCACAATCCGTTCAAGTACAATATTAAAGAAGTCGCATGACAGGGCGTCACCTTGTCTAAAACCTTTTTGACTTCAAAGGTCTCGGTGAGGTCATTACCGACCTTGATGGAGCAGCGAGCGTTCTCCATCGTCATCCTGCACAGACGAACAAGATTGGCAGGGATGTCAAAACTAGACATGGCTCTATAAAGCTCTGCTCTATAGATGCTGCCATAGGCAGCCTTGAAATCGAAAAGGGGGTGGTGAGTATCGATTTGAGATTCTTGGGTTTTCTCCAGGATCTGCCGAAGTGTGAAGATTTGATCGATGGAGGACTTTCCTGGCCTGAAACCGCACTGATAGGGTCCAGTAAGGCTGTTCATAAAAGGTTTCAGGCGTTCACACAATATCGCTGAAAAGATCTTATATGCGATGTTGAGGAGACTGATGCCTCTATAGTTGACGCAGTTGAGGGGGTTTCGTTTCTTGTGGATCGGGCAAATGATGCTGAGATTCCATTCATCAGGCATACACTCGTCTGACCAAATTTTAGAGATGAGTTTATGCATGCACTCTACCAAGTCATCACCAGCTGCCTTGATAAGTTCGACCGGTAAGCCATCAGGTCCAGCAGCCTTGTTGGAGCTCAGCTTGTATATTGCTATCCTCACCTTGTTTTGGTTAGGTGGACGGTAATTTTGGCTATCATCGTTTATGTTGAATGGTTCATTCACTGGTCATCGGCACTGGATGCTGGCGGCATAGGAGAGATCTTCGGATACGCGTTCAGCGAAGGGTCTGGCAGTCTCTTGCGATTGTAGCTTTTCGACGTTAAATTTCCTCACAGTGATTATTCTTTGTTGCTCAGTTTGGGATATTCCCATTCGTATCTTGGCTACAAGAAGGTAATTATCCGAGCCTTTGTTGGCCGTTCGGAAGGTCCGGACATCCAGAATACTGGAGGCATGTCTTGCGTCGATCGCAATATGATCAACTTGGTTGATTGTTATATGATCATTGGACCGCCATGTCTGCTTATGAATATTGAGATGAGGAAACCATGTGCTTGCTATGGTAACATTTCGCTCCACAGCGAAATCAATTAGCCTTAGTCCGTGTGTAGGCTATGCTTACCGACTGCCCTACCAAAGACGTCCTGGTTTCTTATTTTGGCGTTAAAATTGCCCAATAAGATTATCGTTTTTCGGTCGATTGGGTATACCCTAGATTTATGATGATCTACCAGTCAGTCAGTCAGTCAGTCAGTCAGTGAGTGCCCAAAGTTGCTATGGTCATTTTTGGACACTCGGCTCTTGTCAACTGTTGCACTTAGCCATATGAAATTTAAAAGACAGCTTCTTGCTACTTACCTTACCCCTCAGTCATTCCTGTAAGGTAACTACGCTTAGATTCCAAGATAGAGAGGGGTCGAAAATGGCTCGAAATGGTTCGTGTAAATATGGCACAGTTAGCTCGCGGTCAGCGTTGCGAGAACTTGGCCTGGCGCACTCAGTGTATTTAGATTATGCAGAATTGGATTGGCGATTGAATTCAGGAACGTGTACCAATGTTGAAGAACTGAGTTACTTTATGTTTGTGTAGTTGACATTATAAATAGTCGTGGCATTATTTTACCAAATTTGAAAGGAGCAGCCCACTCAAAACTTTGTTTCCGTCGAAACCTTAGCCGGTTTCCGGTTTCCTTTTTACCAATTGTCGACCTTTCTTTTCGCGAAGACGACTTTTATTCTAATCAAAGGTTGTTGGTCCCTTTCTCAGTTAGGGTGATGCCAATTCACACCGGCTCGCTTTACCTTACACACCGTAGCCTTCCATCTTCGTCAATCGAAGACACGCCATTTCCTCCAGATCAAGCAATAACCTCGGGACTAAGACGCAAAGATCCCTCTTAGTAAACGTAGTTTATATGTATTAACTTTTAATCTAGTAGTCAGTGGTGGGCGATAGTTCACAGTGGTGTAATAATGGCTTATATGGCTGGTGAATGCACTCTGGAAAATTCGTATTTAAGGCGTTCTCTATATGCTGTAGGTATGAATCTCCAAACGTGTTATCTCGTCCAATGCTGGTTCTTCTTGGTGAGCAGTCGCGTTCTCAATTTGATGCAACAAAAAAATGATCAGAGTCTACCTTTCCGTTTGTAGTTTCGTATTCACAGTGATACGTTCACAGTCTTTTTGCGACCGCTGCAGTAAATCTTGTACCTTGGTCTTTTTAGTATTTCTGATCGTATCCTTAAAAACCCCTAGTCAAATAAACTGATGCTAGTAAATTATGTACTATTGGCTGCTATCAACCGCTGTGCCTTTGCCTTATATTATTATTATGTGATCTGTTGTGCCGCCTGTTAATACCTTGGAAAGATTTATTCCCTCATAAGAGTTCCGTTGCAATTATAATATTATACTTCTGAATTATCTTTAAGGATTATACACTCTTTCTTGGCCTTGCCGAGAAAAGTTCACAGAGCTCCCTCTCCAATCCAGTTTTTCTGAGGAATCTGAGAATGAGAAGTGGTTCAATGGTTGGTAGAGTCAATCTCGCTGGACACATTGCAGAATCTGCAAACTCCTTCATCTATTATCCCTAGTTTCCCTAAATGCTTCCTGAATTTGCAATGTCCCGTTCTGTTAGAATCCGTAGATTTTTTCTATTACGGCAGATTCATGTTTTAAATCTTTTCCGGTTGTAGCATCTCAGTAGTTTCTTAGCTTGCCTCAGACCTGGAGTATTATTACTGTCTTCTTTCTCCACTTACCTGGGGTCGAATCGCAGTCTCTTTGAACGGATAACTCGTCACGTAATTTGTATGTATGCTAGATCCACCAACAACACAACACAAATTACTTCGGCAGTCATCCGTTGACGGAGTACGCAATTCGACCCCTGAATTCTTCGCGTGTGGTACGCTCCTCTATTCCGCAGAATGGTCCAGTGAAAGGTTCTGTTGCTCCTTGTCTTGCGAAAGGATCTGCTGCTTCGCTACCCTTTATCTCGACATGAGCGGACAAAGTTAGATTTCCTAATACTGTCTTCCCTGGGGATTGGCAGGAGGGGAAGTTTCTTAAGAATATTCATATCATATTCTCTCGAACTAATCCATTTCTCGCTTCCATCGTCCGCTATGCATTTTGCTCGACTACGATGTGAAGCGGAGTTAGCACTAGGAGTACTTCCATGGCTGCAGTTGGACATGTTTTCTTGGCTCCAGTAGTTTTTAGTTAGTTAGTTAGACTTTTTATTAACTTCATATAATTCTCACAAACAGTATATACATAGTCGTTTATGGTTTGGCTTAAGGCCGTCTACCAGATTGACAATATGGTTGCTACTTCTGTTTAAAAATCGCCTTCCAAAATACGGGCTCTTTAGCGGATTGCAGCTGTAGCATAGTTGTATAAAACATCCCAACCATGACTTCCGCTCAGTACGTTGATCACCTCATCCAAGTCTACCGAAATTTCTCCGAAGTATCTCGCGCGAAATTCTCCTAGGACATCTTCCGATGAAACAGTATACATCCTCCCTCTCTTTAAGGTTGCACAGGTCACATAAAATTGGAAGATCGGGTCGATGTGGAATAAAATAAAGATTTGTTAGTTCACCTCTAAGTTAGAATATTGTGCTTATCATATGCAGAGAGTAAAGATTGAGGAAGTACGTTGAGTCGCTTTCAATGTGGTTAAAATTCAGCCTACTGTAGATCAGCCTATATTGCGATGAACGTGTTTCAGCTACAAATCTCTCATACATGGAATTACCTGAATTTTTAAAACATTTGTAAGCATAGGTTTTATCATTGAAAGTTGTATATCAGATGCAATATTTAAGCTCGCGCCATAATTTGCTGCCAACTCCTCCCACTTTTGAACCAAGTGCCCTCTTGTCGAAAGTATATGCTTCAGAGCAATCCTGGGCAGTCTTCCATTATCCATCTCCACTACTTTTACAATATAATCTATATGCAGCTTTAGGGTATCTAAAAAGAGAGGAGGGACTCCAGTTTCTAGATACAGCTTATAGTTCGGTGTACATATTGGAAGTAGAAAGATTCGTTTCAAAAACTATCTTAAAAATTTTTCAACTTCTTCATAAAAGCAATAACCCCAAATTTGGGCTCCGTACAGCAGTATAGAGGCAGCAGTTGTACGAAATAAGTTATTCTTCGCTGTGTGATCAATAAACTTATTGTCGACGCAACGTCCCCAAACTGATGAAATAGCTCTTTTAGCTGCTGCTAGTCGACATTCAAAGTGTTTTTTCATATTGAGGTTGGATGTAATTAGCACATCTAAATATTTATACTCTTTCACTATTTCAACGTTTTCACCCCGATAGGACCACTTTTCGTTGCGAGAGTATCTTCCACCGCCATTTCTAAAAATCACCATCTTTGAATTTGATAAATTCACCGTCAAATTCCATTGCTTACAGTAGTTTTCAAGACGGTTCATAGTAAGCTGCATCCCTTCAATTGTCTCCGATAAAAACACTATTTCGTCCGCAAACTTTAGAGCCGGTATCCGCACACCACCAAGCTCGATCCCTCCTCCTACTTCTCCTACTATGTCGTTGATAAATAAGACGAAGAGTAGCGTGCTTAAAATGCATCCTTGCTTAACTCCCATTTGTGTTCCAAATTCTTCCGATACATTCTCTCCATTCCATACGTACGCCACGTTGCTCTCATACATCGCTTTTAGCACATTTATCACTTTACTTGATAAACCAATTTTGTACAACTTATAGAAAAGAGCTTCACGCGCTATGGAGTCGAAAGCTACACGAAAGTCAACAAAGAAGACATATAGCTTTTTGCTACTTTGTTAAAAAAAACTCTGCAATGTTCGTGAGAGTAAAAATGTGATCCAGTGTTGAATAATGCTTTCTGAACCCCGCCTGGTATTCATTTAAAATCCTATTGTTTGCCATCCATTATGTAAGCCTATTAAATATCAAAGCGCTTAATAGTTTTGCCGAAGTATTCAAAAACGAAATGCCTCTGTAGTTAGCTGGATTATCTAGCTCGCCTTTTTTGTGCAACGGGAAAATTATCGCTCTTCTAAAGCTTTCTGGGACATTGGCTGTTTCAAAAATTTTATTAAATTCATTTGTAAGTGCAGTGAGAAATTATGTGGAACTGTTCTTGTAGAATTCGAAAGGGATCCGATCGTCACCTGGGGCTTTCCTTGTTTTAGAGCAATCAACTGCGCGTTTCACTTCCAAAAGAGTAAATGGTGAGTCTAAGGGTTGGGTGTGAAATCGCCCAAAATGCAAAAAAACTAAAAAAATGTCAAATCACCCAAAAAATAGGTTGGGCGATTTAACATTTTTATTTTTTGGGCGATTTGACATACTTATGTCCTGTATCCCCTTGTGGGTCCTAGGGCCTCTACTACGCCTACGCGCCATCGTGTACGGTTTCTGGCAATGTGTCTGAGTTCTCCCCAACTTTTCCCTAACTGCCGTGCCTCCTTCTCGACTGTTCTGCGCCATGTTTTCCGCGGACCGCCAGGTCTTCTGCCATCCTGAGTTAGAGGGTTCCATTGCATAGCATGGTTCGCTATGGAGCTGTCACCCTTTCGGAACGTGTGACCAATCCACTGCCACTTCCGCCGTTGGATAGTTGTGCCTATTGGTTCCTGACCCGTTCTCTCGTAAAGGTGTTCGTTAGAGATACAATTGGGCCAGAAAATCCTTAAGATATTGCGCAGACACCTATTAACGAACGTTTGCAGCTTTCTGGTGATAGTAGTGGTCACTCTCCACGTGCTGCAACCATATAGCAGCACGGATTCAACGTTGGAGCGGAACAGTCTTATTTTGGTGCTCAAACTGATTGCATTGCTTCGCCATATTTTGGACAACATCCCGAACGCGGACTTTGCTTTGGCGATCCTGTTGGCTATATCCAGTTCGGTTCCACCATCGGTCGAGACAATACTCCCAAGATACTGGAAATCCTCTACTCTCTCTACCGGTTGTCCAGCAATGCATATTTGAGCCGATGAGTTAGTTCCAAGGCTGATGATTTTAGTTTTTGTCGTATTCATTTTCAGCCCGACGACACCTGCCTCCCTCTCCACATCTGCTGTCATTTGGTGGAGGTCCATAATTCTGTGGGAGAGTAAGCATACATCGTCAGCGTAGTCAAGATGTTTCAGTTGAGATGTAAGAGTCCATCGAATTCCTCCGTTTCCCGTCGACAAAGCTGCATGAAGCACATCGCTAATCACCAATAGGAATAATATTGGTGAAAGGATACAGCCTTGTCTTACCCCACTTTGGATCTCAAATTCCTCAGACAACCTTCCCCTGTGCAGAACGTGACATTTGGAGCCTTCATATGTAGCTTTGATAATAGCAATTAGTTTATCGGGAATGCCTCTCCTGCGTAAGGCACGCCAAATAAACTCCCTGTTGACACTATCGAACGCCTTCTCAAAATCGATGAACAGCAGGTGCAGTGGCGATCGATATTCAACACACTGTTCGATGATAATCCGCAGGGTGTTGATGTGGTCGGCACAGGAGGATCCAGAGCGGAAACCTGCTTGTTCGGCATCGAGTGTGTCTTCGAGATGTTGTTTGATTCGCTCAAGGATGATTTTAGCTATTATCTTAGCTACAGCAGGCAGCACGCAGATACCCCTCCAGTTTCCGCACTCCATTAAATTTCCTTTCTTAGGAAGCTTGACGATCATTCCCTTTTTCTACTCGTTAGGAAAGCTCTCAGCTTCCCAAGCTCTATCTATAAGTGGAAGCAGAAGCTCAGCCGATGTTGTTGGCGTTGCTCGTAAGAGCTCTGCTGGAATACCGTCAAGTCCTACCGCCTTGTTGGTTTTGAGTGCCTTGATCGCGGTAATGATCTCATCTTTACTGGGAGTCGTGGTGCGTATTCGGGAACTTCTCACCTCGGGCATCTCAGTCTGATTTGGGAGCATATCGCTAGCGAATACACGGTTCAAAACCGTAGCAAAATGCTCTTTCCATCTCTTGAGCTGGTCCTCATCCGAAATGAGCAAGGAGCCGTCTAGGCTTTTCACTAGGTATTGGCTGGAGCTGCGACCACCTGTCAGTTCTTTCGTGATTCTGTAGACAGTCCTGCTATCGCACCTCCGTGCAGCTTCTTCTGCTTCTCTAGCCAGCGCGTTGATGTAGTTGCGCTTGTCACGTCGTACGCTACGCTGAACTTCTCTCATCTTCATGCGATATAGGGACTCTAGCTCGCTTCTCCCTGCTGCTGGGGTAGCTGCAACGCGAGCTTTTAGCTGTTTTCGTTCGTCAATCCGTCTCCAGGTATCCTCGGAAAGCCACGCCCTATGTCTTCCCTGCGATCGACCGACAATTCTTTCAGCACCAGATGTAAAAACATATTTCACAGCACACCAATGGTCTTGGATGGTTGCGGGCATTGAGCTGCTGATTGCTTCCACACCTTGCGAAAAGTGCTCCCTTAATTGTTGGCGCACTGAGGGATCACTAAGTCTATCGATGTTGAACCTGGGCATTCTTGTGTTGTCGTGGGATCTTCGAACTGCAGCAGTGCGTAGTTGGAGAGTAGCTATCATAAGATGGTGATCACGTACTATCCCCACATCTGCCCCTCGTCTGTTTCGGACGTCCAGGAGACTGCTTCTAAAGCGGCGGCTGATAGCAAAATGGTCAATTTGGTTGGAGGTTGCTTGCCTGTCATTGGAAACCCAGCTGACTTTGTGGCAGGTCTTGTGCTCAAACATGGTGCCACCTATCACAAGGCGGTTGGCATTGCAGAAATCCACAAACCTTTCGCCGTTGTCATTGCGGTTGCCTAGTCCATGCTTCCCGATTACATGCTTGAGCCCTTCGTTGTCGCTGCCTACCTTGGCATTCAAATCCCCCATCACTATGACAATGTCTCCATTTGGTGTTGTGTTGAAGACGGCGCTTAAGAGATTGTAGAAGCTCTCCTTTTCGTCCTCAGACGAACTATTCGTTGGGGCGTAACACTGACATGATGTCAAAACACCCAAAAAAGTGATTTTGGGCGATTTTGTGTTTCGGCTATCTTCAGACGGATCTGTGTCATATCGCCCAACACCAAATCGCCCTAATCTGGAAAATGTCACATCGCCCAACATTTTTGGGCGATTTAACACTATGACAGATCGACCAAGAAATGAAATGTCAAATCACCCAAAGCAGAAATGGGCATTTCATCGCAATTTGAAAATACCAACACATAGGAAGGTAAAAAAAAAACGACCAAATTGAAAAAGGTTGAAAATATTTATTTTCCGCAATTTTGGGCGCAGGGACATTAGTCCCCGGGGCATAAGTCCCACCGCATTAGGACATAAAATGTTGGGTCTTATATCCCACCTACAAACCTCTCAAGGAAAACAACGGCCAAATAAGATGGGGCATACATAAGTCCACAATGTATAAACAGTGCAATGTGTAAGGGGGGGCATGCTGCCCCCCTGCAACCCCCCTGCTTGGGGTCACTGTTGGATTTGAGGCGGGTGCGAGGTTGGGTGCGAAACGTGGATATAAAGAAACTTTGCATACACGCATCCTCGCACCCACCTCAAATCCAACAGTGACCCCAAGCAGGGGGGTTGCAAGGGGGCAGCATGCCCCCCCCCTTACACATTGCACTGTTTATGCATTGTGGACTTATGTATACGCCTCTTCGAAAAAAAAAATGTTGACATACATATGTTTTGAATGCAGTCTTAAACCCAATTTAACGAAAATGTCAATCCGCCCAAAATCTGTTATATTTTTGGGTGATTTGACATTATGCTAAATAGCCCAAAATTAAAAATGTTAAATCGCCCAAAAAGACTTTTGGGCGATTTGACATTTTTCTGCATTTTTTCGCATTTTGGGCGATTTGGTTTTGGGCTATCGGAAGCAAGGCTATTAATGAATTCTGACAAAACGCCCACTTTCTTGGGCGTTTTGTCATTTTTTTAATTTTTGGGCGATGTGTCGTTGTGTCATATCGACCATAATTTTTGGGCGATGTGACATTTTTCCGATTTGGGCGATTTGGTTTTGGGCGATTTGACACCCAACCGAGTCTAAGAGCTCGTCTGTGAAAAAAGGGGCTGCATATTGCGGTAACGGAGAAAACTGTGGAGTGTTGAGTAAATTTTTAAAATACTCCCTCAGCTCAGAAGCTCGTAAAGTCGACGAAATCAAGTTAGTTCTTCCAGCTACAATTTTAACCGCCTTCCAAAAGTCTGCTGAACACCTTGAAGTATTAAGAACTGCAATGATTTCCTGACTAAATTTGTTCCTTTTTTCTATACAAAGACGTTTGAAATATTTATTTGCTTCTGCATAGAGTTCTTTGACACAGTCATTATTTTGCTTCCTTAGGCGCCTCAGCAATGCAAATGATCGTTTTTTCGCCTTTAGACACTCGATATCGAACCACTTCTGTTTACTGGCTACAATACGTCTTGCATTGACGTTAGACGGTACAGATCTTTTTATAATTTGCGTTAGGACGTCAATGTGTGGAGCTGAATTATGTTCCATCAGACTCAAAAGTTCCGTATTCAAATTACTTTGATAGGAGGCTCGAATACTGTTATTCCAAAGCAACTTCAGAAGGAGAGCCAGCTGCTTTGAGTTTGACGTATTCCCTGGCTTCCAAATAGTGCACGAAATTTCCAATGACATATGGTCGGAAAATGTTTGAAGAGCTATTGAAAAATCGTTGACAATTGAGTTCCAATTACCGGACATAAAACAATAATCCATTACGAAGCACGATGTTCCACGGATGAAGGTAAATTCACCACCTGTGTCACCCCTGCAGCTGCCATTTAAGATCTTACAATCGTGCGCATCAGCAATTTCCATTATCTTGGAGCCCTTTCCATCGCAAAATTCATCTTTGGAACTCCGAGTTGCGTTTATGGCCCCAGTACTCCAGAGGCAAGCAAATCTTTGAACTTAAGTCAGTGTTTCCCTCGTTGTGACTAGACTAGTTCGTTTTGCCCACGCTATCGCTCCATGTGTAATCATTGGTTTCGCAATGGCAATATACATCCATCTTAGAATGCTCGGGCTAAATCCCCAAGACTTGCCCGCTAGGCTCCTGCATATTATGCGAACATGAGAGCACGGATAGCCTTTTTGAATATTTCCTCTGTTGTCGTTTTCTACATAAGTTTACTGTCCGGGTGTTTTTTTTTTCCGAGGGTAGGTAAAAAATGTTCCATATACACTATGAGAATAGCAAGCGCGTGCTCATAGTAGTGTCAGATTCTTACTGACTAAAAAAACACCACCCTTCGATATAAATTTGGTAGATATCGCAACTAAGTATTAACTTATCAAGCAATTTTTCTATCATGAAATAAAAACGTTTGGCAGGTTTCTTTCCACTGAAAGATCCTGCATATTCCGCAATCTAGACGCGGTTAATCATTATCTCGCCAAGTCGAAAGGTTTCGTCCTTTGTAGTCGGCGCAATAAATTGCTCTCATCCAAAATTTGTAGGACTATATTGTTGACGTGTCCTATTAGTCGGTTTCTATGTCCAGGTGTAATCCTAGATACTTTACTTCTTTGTCTGGTGTTAGTATCGTGTCCGACAGCCGAATTGGCTTCAGTTGAAGTTTTGCTTTTCTCGTGAATTGTATTATTATGGTTTTAGCCGGATTTACTCGTATATTGAGCCCGTGCGACACGATTCTTGAGTTACTATTAGACCCCTTTGTGTAATATCACAGAAGGTTACTTCAAACTTTCCTCTGGAAATCAGTACTATGTCATCAGCATACATCAGCTTGACAGTTAATTCCAAGGTTGGTTAACTTTTCTACCTTTGGCTTAGCTACCGACCCTACCCTTACCAGATAATGCTTTGTTTTCACTTTTCATAATTTCGTGAATTTTTTTTAAGCGACTACCTATGTATGTATAACTAGTAAGCCTTGAAACTAAATCTCAGTTCACCGCCCACCTAATGGCCAGAAAATCATCACTTCCCTTCCAAAATGAGCAATACCTCCGTTCAGCTAAAAACCATTTCATTTGAAATATCAACAAGTTTAATACGCCTTTATCACCTCATTCCCACCTCCCGCCTAGCGCTCAAGTCGTAAAAAAATAAAACATTTACACAGACATTTTCTCGCATGGCTCCCTTACGAGTCACCCGTGTCCCGCCCCATCGTCGCCAGGATTTCTTTCCACTTTTGCCACTCGAATTCTTTTGACCGAAAAACGCCAACTTAATTGGCACGAATGTCGCCAGACCGCACAGCACGCGCCCAACCCAGTTCTGTGGCATTCTTCACTCGACTTCACGAAATCCAACTCCTGTTTGAACGCAAAAAAAAAAAAGCCACACCATTCGTCCTGCCAGCAGAAGTTTATGGTACAACGTTTGCGCAAAAAAAAAAAAAAACCAACTTGCGTGAGTAGCTCCATATCGTCTGAAACGTGAGCCCCACATCATTCAACCAGCGAGCAACTGAAGTGTATGTGTGCTCTGTGTACCTTATGTGGTAATTGCAGTAAGTAAAAACCCTTGTTCATCTCTCCTCCAACCCAACAACGACTTCTGTAAGCAACAAACTGCTGCTGTTCCTTCACCATCGGCTCCTCGTCCTCGCATAGCTACTTCCTTCAGCAAGCAACAATCCGACAATGGGAATGTTTGTACATTTAATACGCAGCAACATGCACACTGATTAGTGGCTAACGAGTCCTACATTTAATGCTCTGATTAATTGGAGTCCCATCTCCAGTTGGGTGTGGGCTTGTTCTCTGGTGGGCCTACAAGGTTCACTCGTTATGATTTATAACGAAAGCGTAGTTATCACGCAAATTCCTATTAAATCGCTAGACTAAGGCGGCGACGGCGGTGGCGACTCCCTACCAACCACTCAACAATTTCGCGCTAAGTAATGCGATGGACTCATGCCAGCTGGGAAAAGGTATGGTCCCTTTAGTGGGCACCTCTCTAATTTGCATACAAAGTTGCAGCAAGGACCTGCTGTAATCATCGATGGACGCTGATATACCCGGGGCACACAGGTGCACTCTAATTATGTAATTTTAGCTAACTGATGGTTTTTGTCTCTGAGGATTCCATGTTCGTCGCTGGAGTAGACACGTGTTACTTTGTGTACTTCCTTCGCTGGTACATTGCTATTAGTTTAAGTTCATTACGCCCACCATTGTGTGTGTACTTGCGTGCACTACACAGTTGAAATTAGTTCTGTTCAATTGAACATGTAATTATCATTGCGCGCCAACGATATGGAGGGTAGCGCAGCCCCTCCGACGACCGACGACGTCGGAAACAAGACGATAAGACCAAGTAATGAACTAATAGCGGGTTGTTTCCAGATGATTGGCTTTTCGATTGGAAGCTGTATAGCAAGGTGTAACTTTAATAAATTGTGTTGTTCCGCTTAGCGACGGCGGTAATTGCTTGGGGACTCTTAACAGCTGAGAAGTCAAGAAATTAAGGTTAAGTGTTGTAGATAGTCAACGATATTGGTGTCTTGACACCGTAAGGTGAGTGAACCGAAGGTTGTCTCGGGATGGTTAGATGACGATAAGCCGTAATGGAATTTTATGACCCAGTTTAGGTCCTTTCAGTAACCTCCATCCCTATTTCTTTTTTTAAAACCCTAATGAAGGAAACAATTTTCATCGCAGAGCAATCTGAAATATATTTCGCGCGAATGGTTGGGAGAGTACACCTTAGGCTACTCATGTTTTTTTTTTGCGTGGAATACTTACTTTTTTTTTTATATACACTTTTAAGCGTCTACCCCTTAGGCAGACATTCGCGTTATTTTGATCTGCAACAATTTCATGTGTGTCCCATCAATTTTTTTCGCTGCCCGCACTCACTGTCATACCTTACCTATAGATTCTTTCTCGGTGGCGGTGGCTTGTAAAGGTGGTTTCGGTTAACTATTGGATGATGACGCGAAATGGGTACCATTGACCGTTGCCGTAGTAACTCGGGATCATTCTGGTGATATTCATTTTCTGAAGGTCTTAGTTTTATTTCATTTGTCATTAGGGCTCTGAACTAAATCGAAGTTAAGGAATGAATGGCGGTTTGATCTTCAGTATGCAGTTTTTGCTATCGAGTGGATCAGACTGTGATTTGCGACTCACTCGCGGGCAATAGTACGGTTCAGTTCACTAACGTAGGGGTCTTTAAAACTAGTAATGTGGGGCATAGCTCTATTCTTAGGGATTAATTTCCCCATATCCATTATACATCACATGAAATCTTTGGTCCCTTAGACTCTGATACCATACGAATTGATGTACCCTGTTAGGGAGGATAGTCAAAGGTAAGTAGTCTCTTTACAAAATGAAATTACAATATATGCAGATGGTTCCAAGACCAATGAGGGAATGGGTCAGGTGGCTTTGAGACTTCCGGAAATATGCAGTGTGTTCAAATCAGAGGTTGTAGTTGTACTTAAAGCTGCGGAATTACTTGAGATGGGATCAATATCCGATTAGAATATCGCCGTCTACATTGGCAGTCAGGCTGCGCTAAAGACACTAGAGTCTTGCGCTACAAAATCTGAAAACATCAGGAAGCACAATGATCAGAGCATAATGTACGCAGAACCGTGTTAGATTATGTTGGCTACCTGGACATATATAGAGGGCAACGAAAGTGCCGACGTACTGGTCAAAAAAGGAGCAGAGCCTCTACAATGTGGCATAATTGGAGGCATAAAACCACCAGTGTGCTATCTGGCCCGTATTAGGTTAGGTTAGGTAGATGGATATTTTCTGAGGTCAAATAAGCGAACCCCACAGGCGGATCAGTAGAAAAAAGGGCGAAGTGGGAGGGTTATGATCCCTTGTTTTCGGATCATAACCTTGCTGAAAAAACGAAGAAGAAGATGTGTGTTTTATGACAACAAGAGGCACTGCTCAGTTAGACCAACAGTTCGGGTCCATTATGCCCAAATTATTTAATCCTGTGTTGCACTTTTTGGGGAGGAGAATATTAAGCCGCCGGTAAATGAAAACAAAAGTAGCCGACTTGCTACACTGACGAATTAATAAAAAAAAACAACGCAAAAAGAAAACACGACCGATCGCTTTTGCGATCGGAAAACGAAATGAAGGGCGAAGACGAGAAAAAAAATGCAACAATACAGCACGTTGAGTGCTGTTCGCTCACCGGCCGCTCAGCTGGGGTGGGTTCGATTTGAGAATCGATACACTGAGAGTAGAAAAGAAAATAGGGTAAGTAATAAGGGGTTTTGGACGCCACATAATTTTTGATCAAACAAGGGAGGGAAATTACGAAACCTTTGGAGTGGATTTGGGAATTGGCGGGGAACACACTAGTGCTGCAAAAAAAATAAACGAATGAAAATAAAACAACGATTTTCACCACGTTACAGGCGCTCGTTCCGAGCGGGCGATTTATTCAATGAAATGAAATGAAAAACACAACCAAGTTAAAGAACTAAAAAAAAACAACAAAGGTAATTTTACAGGGGATCAGAAAAAAACCTCGACGAGGAAAAAAGATCCCCAAAGAGAAAGAAAATATCGCCGTTGAAATGGCCCGTTACGGCAAGTCCCGAACAACTCACAACCGAAAATTACGGGGCGCGTGTCCCGCTTTCACAGGGAAATATAAAACACAACGAAACGGAATCCTACCGGGTTTCAAAAACACTTTCGAAATTTCCCTACACAGAACGCACTTTAAAAAACTTCTAAAACACACAGAAAAATCAGATACAAAAAACTTATCTGTTCTTTTGTCCTCCTTTTTCTAGTTTCCTCCTGGTCACTAATCTGCTACCAGTAATCCTTCCAGCCTCTTCCTGTAACCCTTGTCCTAGTCACTTCCTTTCCTTCCTCTATCTTAAAATTCGTTTTACACTCCGAAACGTTCACTCTTCGCTATATAAAAAAAACCAACTTTGTTGATTCTCACTCTTGCTCAAAACAAAAAAAACTTCCAAATTATTCGCTGGTCAACCAAGAAGTGGTCTCCCGCTGAATACAAGGCCTAGTCGAGCTTCGAGTCTTTTACTCACACATATGTGTAGTTAGTGTTGTTTGTGTTTGGTGTGCCCGTTGTTAAGGTGGACAGCTTGTAGTAGCGAACACACCGTCTTTGCTATCGCAAAGGTTTCACGGTTTCACCCTCGTCGCTCGTCTCATTCTCAAATTGTTTTGGAGAAACCGCCCGTTTTTCCTCTCCTTGAGGGTTCAAACATCTCTTGGTAGTTGGAGGAACACCCGTTCCTCCACTTCTTCAGGGTAAAAGGTTGATCAAGAGAAACCTATATTGGTTGTTTCTGCAAGATGCTGGGGAAGTGGGCCTATGGCTGATGGGACCGTGGCTGCCCTCCACTTTCCCAGAATTTTGCAGAAACAAAGGGAGAAAAGAGGGAGAGAAGGAAAGATACATAGAGTAGGCCTTGTTGTGGTAAATTTTACCGCAACACCTGGAAACGCAGTAAAGATAGTAATATGAATCTCAGGAGGTCCGTCAGCTCAACATTGCCTAAGTCCTCCAGCTCCGAGAACAAGTAACTACCAAGAGTCCTCATTCTTCTGATGGAGTGGGCAGGACAATCACACAGCAGGTGACGAATAGATTCAATTTCTTCTTCGTCCCTGCAACTTCTACAATAGTAATTATGCAGCACACCGAGTCGTGGCGTGGACGCCAATCGCACAATGACTAGTAATTTTGCCAGCAACGACTAAGTTTCATCAGAGAAGTTGATCTCTTCTTGCTGAAGGCCGGCCATAGCGCTTTGGCCATTGCACATGTTTCCAGATGAACTCAGTGTCTGTTTGCTCGACCGATGGCTTCATCTTCTATTTTCATCCGTAAGGAACTGCTTGGCCCTCCAGGTTGGGGGTTGTGCCGTCGGGGTAACTTCCCTACCACGTAAAAAGCTTATGGTTCCGGAACAACCATAAGCCTCGGATAAGGATGACTCAACTGATGACGACCCCAGCGAATGAAATAAAGCTAAACCTTCGGATCTGTACATGGAATGTTCTGTCCCTTTACAGACCACGTGCAGCCGAACAACTAGCAGAGGCCCTAGACTGCTATAAAGCAGATATTACCGCCATCCAGAAAGTGCGATGGGATGGGCCGGGCAAAAAGAGGATGAAAAACTGTGACATATACTATGGTGATTGCTACAGAGGCAACAGGCAACGCTTATTCGGATGCGGATTTGCCATAGTAAGCACATGGTTTCTTCATCTCAATATTCATAAGCAGACATGGTGGTCCAATGATCATGTAACGATCAACCAAATTGATCATATTGCGATCAACGCAAGACATGCCTCCAGTATTCTGGATGTCCGGACCTTCCGAGCGGCCAACATAGACTCGGATCACTACCTCCGAGCCAAGGTACCTGGTACCTGTAGCCAAGGTACGAATGCGGATATCCCAATCTGAGCAACAAGGAAGAATCACTGTGAGCAAATTTAACGTCGAAAAGCTACAATCGCAAGAGACCGCCAGACTCTTCGCTGAACGCGTATCCCGAAATCTCTCACGCAACCCTATGCCGCCAGCATCAAGTGCCGAAGACCAGTGGCAACGCTGCCAACATGCCATCAGAAACGCCGCGACTGATGTGCTGGGTCTCGCTCGCCCACCACCACGAAACCCCTGGTTTGACGAATAATACCGGCGAGTGCATGCAGCAAAACAAGAGGCATACAAAGTGGCGCTGCAAAGGAAGACGAGAGCTGCTCGTGAGCTCTACGAGCAAAAGAGACGGGAAGAACATCGGCTTCTCCAAAAGAAGAAGAAAGAGCATGAGAAGCGCGCGTTTGAGAATATCAAGAGTTTATACTCCAGGAACAATGTACGGAAGTTTTACCAAAAGGTAAAAAGAACGTGTCAGAGAAGCAATACCCGTACAGAAACCTGTAGAGATGAAAATGGAAACCTCGTAGTAGAATCACAGTCGGTGCTGAGAATATAGAAAAACTACTTCTGCAGACTGTATAACGGCGACGAAGACCAACATCCCGCTGTAAGGCAGAATGAACCGTTCAACATAGACGATGTTAGTCAAAATTTCCGTCCACCTGACCAAAACGAAGTAAGGATAGCAATATCCAAGCTAAAATCGAACAAGGCTGCTGCACCTGACGGCTTACCGGCCGAACTTTTCAAGGCAGCTGGTGATGAACTGGTAGAGTGCATACACCAACTCATCTCTAAGATTTGGTCAGACGAGTGTATGCCTGATGAATGGAACCTCGGCATCGTTTTCCCGATCCACAAGGAAGGAGACTGCCTCAACTGCGCCAGTTATAGAGGCATCAGTCTCCTCAACATCGCATATAAGATCTTTTCTTCGATATTGTGTGAACGCCTGAAACCTCTCATTAACGGGTTGATGGCACCCTATCAGTGCGGTTTCAGGCCAGGACAGTCCACCATCGATCAAATCTTCACACTTCGGCAGATCCTGGAGAAAACCCAAGAATTCCAAATCGATACTCACCATCTCTTTATCGATTTCAAGGCCGCCTATGACAGCATCTCTATAGAGCTTTATAAAGCCATGTCTAGCTATGACATCCCTGCCAAACTTGTCCGTCTGTGCAGGCTGACGGTGGAGAACACTCGCTGCTCCATCAAGGTCGGTAATGACCTCACCGAGACCTTTGATTTCAAAAAAGGTTTAAGACAAGGTGACGCTCTGTCATGTGACTTCTTTAATGTTGTACTTGGACGGATTGTGCGGAGCTATAAACGAGGGCAAAACCAAGTATATGCTGTCAACAAGAAGGGACAGAACGCCACAGTGGGCAGCTATAACTTCGAGGTAGTAAGGGACTTTGTCTACCTTGGGGCTGCTATAAACTCTGAGAACAACATCAGCGCAGAAATCAAGCGTAGAATAGCTCTTGCCAATCGCTGTTTTTTTTTTGGGCTTATAAGGTAATTCAACAGTAAAGCCCTATCTCGAACAACTAAGGAGACATTGTATAAGACCCTGATCATCCCAGTCCTGCTTTACGGCCCTGAAACATGGACTTTATTAAAAGAGGATAAAGATATCCTTGGTCGCTTCGAGAGAAAAATTCTTCGTTAGATTTTCGGGCCCGTTTGCGTTGACGGGTTTTCAAGGAGAAGATTCAATCACGAACTATACGAGCTATACAGCGACATCGGCCTAGTCAAAAAACTGCGTATTGGACGTCTGAGATGGCTAGGACATGTAGAGCGAATTGACGCCAAGGCTCCGGCCCGCAGAGTCTTCGAATCTAACACCGAGGGACGACGCAGTAGAGGGAATCATCGCCGTAGGTGGCGCGCACAAGTTTAAGGGGACCTCGACCAACTTGGATTGCGCAACTGGAGGCAATTAGCTAAAGACCGAGCTAAATGGAGAGGCTTGTTGGTTGAGGCCCAGGTTCACCCCGAACTGTAGCGCCACCTAAGTAAAGTGGACTCCATCGATTTGACGAAGCGTAACTTTAGTGTGCGTGAAATATGCATGCTATCCAGGATTAAGGGATCCAGTATTATATTTTGATACTCTATAAAGCTCTGATTAATCAACGACATTGATTTTATATGACCGCCTCTCGATTTACACATTTTCAAAATCCTTTTGAATCCTTCAGAATCGTCTTCAAATATTGTGCGTATTCCTCAAGTCTAAACCTTTTTTTGATGAACAGTTCTAAAACAGGTTTACAAATTGAATAGAGTATGTTCATTTAGCCATTTGTTTGTTTTACCACCATCGAAAATTCAAGGATCGAAGTCCCCTGTTCTAGTTATGAATCCATTGTCATACGTTCTTCTCATTTGTCTTCAACTAACCCGAGCGGTTACGTGCCACAAAATACCTCTCATAAACAATTTCTTTCGAAACATATCATTTCAATGGCGTTTACGTCGTTGTTACATTTCAAAAATGTCTCCTAGTCTATTGACAACCTATTGACGGGGTACTAAACAAATAACTGCTTGACTAACAAATTACCCAACTATATGAGGAAAGTAAACAGATAAAATATACGTAGGCCACTAAACACATCCCTTGAGATAGCATAAAATATTTGCTAATACTCTTACTCAGTGTCACTGTCTTCAAAGGACTCCCTATACCCACAGGACTAGTCTCTATCCCCTCGTATTTTAGTGTTCTCCATCGATAAGTGTCAGGAGAAAACTTTATTTATTTTTACAAGGACCTTCGCAAAATCGAACCAAAAAGCCAGGGGGAAGAAACAATAACATTAACTCCCAAAATGACATATTAAGCTGTCGAAGGCTCATCATCATTGTACGAAGAGAGAGAGAGAACCCTTTTACCGGCTGCCTAAATAAATAATTCGCTCATAAAATGCTGGTATACATGTATGTGTTCCTTTGCGATTGTCCACCTTTTCTGACTGAATGAATTATTGATCTACTGCAGCTGCTACTTTCTTCTAAATGGTTCCGAACTGGGTTTGTATACCCAGCCCTGTAAGGACACTTGCTGTTGCTCCCTTAAACGAGTCCATAAATTGATTCAAATAATATATTCCTTACCCGAATGTCGATGTGCTGCCGCCTGCCTCCACACATTGAACTATTGAACTCGAAGTGTCACATAACAACGAGAACCGTGTATCATTTTTGGATATAAATCACATTTGTCCCCGGCTCCTTCATTGCCAGTTGACACCTTCCTCTTGGAGGGAATAACATGAAGACTTATTGTCTCCATGTTGAGTGTTCACATATTGCACAGCAGCGACTATGCCCTGAGTGAATGATTGTTGTTATTTTGTGTTCGTTTTCACAATCATCGTCTTCCATGCACAGTGGCGGCACACAGAGGTAATCGACTTTAATTTTAAAAATAAAAGTGTTCATATTTTTAAAGAAAAGTAGCAATTATCTACCGAACCGAAAGGCAAATTTTGGCGACTTTAAAAAAAATAATTTGACAGGAAGAAGCAATTGTGCAAGTTATTTTGATAGAATATGCTAATAGCGGGGTTCACACTGAACGATAACAAGCAAGGGTCTTAAACTTATTGTAAGAGGGCCTGAGCTTAAAAGTAACATATTAAGAAGAAGTATTTTTTTATTTCCAGTTCCGAATAATTTTCTTATTCAGTCCTTCCTAGAAAACTTCCTTGCAAAATTTAATCGGTACAATTTGAAGTGCTTATTCCGTGCTTCTGCTGCTTCTGCTGCTTCTTCTGATAACAACAAGAAACGAAATCCCCTCAACTGCACCAATTATAGAGGCATCAGTCTCCTCAACATCGCATATAAGATCTTTTCTGCGATATTGTGTGAACGCCTGAAACCTTTCATCAACAGCCTGATTGGACCCTATCAGTGCGGTTTCAGTCCAGGAAAGTCCACCATCGATCAAATCTTCACACTCAGATCCTGGAGAGAACCCAAGAATTCCAAATCGATACTCACCACCACTTTATTGAGGCCGCCTACGGCAGCATCTATAGAGAAGAGCTTTAGAAAGCCATGTCTAGTTTTTCTCGTTCCTGCCAAACTTGTTCGTCTGTGCAGGATGACGATGGAGAACGCTCGCTGCTCCATCAAGGTCGGTAATGACCTCACCGAGACCCTTGAAGTCAAAAAAGGTTTTGGACAAGGTGACGCGCTGTCATGTGACTTCTTTAATATTGTACTTGAACGGATTGTGCGGAAGTCACAAGCCAACATCGGAGGCACAATCTATCACAAGTCTGTACAACTGCTTGCATACGCCGACGATATTGACATAATTTTAAGAACTCAGTGGGCTGTCACCGATGCGTTTGCAAGCATTGAGGCGGAAGCGGCCAAATGGGTTTAGCGATAAACGAGGACAAAACCAAGTATATGCTGTCAACAAGAAGGGACAGCCAACACCGACGGATTGGACAGAACGTCACAGTGGGCAGTTATAACTTCGAGGTAGTAAGGGACTTTGTCTACCTTGGCTCTGCTATAAACTCGAAAAACAAGATCAGTGCAGAAATCAAGCAAAGAATAACTCTTGCCAATCGCTGTTTTTTTTTTTTTTTGGGCTTATAAGGCAATTCAACAGTAAAGCCTTATCTCGAACAACTAAGGAGACTCTGTATAAGACCCTGAAACATGGACTTTATTAAAAGAGGATGCAGATATCCTTGGTCGCTTCGAGAGAAAAATTCTTTGTAAGATATTCTGTCCCGTTTGCGTTGACGGGTTATGGCGAAGAAGATTCAATCACGAACTATACGAGCTGTAGGGGGTGGCAATGGTGCAGTGGGTAGTGTGTTTGCTCGTTAACCGATGTGTGCAAGTTCAAGCCCCAGCGGGGAACAGCAATCATGGGCCACCCAAGTATAAAGGAAAAACGAATTACATCGAAGTTTTTCCAACCACTGCACCAAAGAAAGGTTCCTGCCTGGTAGTACAATGGACCGGAGAGTCTGAGTGCTCTGGGATTTGGGTTTCCTTTTTTTAAAACAAAAAAAAAAAAAAAAAAAAAAATACGAGCTGTACAGCGATATCGACCTAGTCAAAAAACTGCATATTGACGTCTGAGATGGCTACGGCATGTAGAGCGAATGGACACCAACGCTCCGGCCCACAGAGTCATCGAATCTAACACCGAGGGACGACGCAGTAGAGGGAATCATCGCCGTAGGTGGCGCGCACAAGTTCAAGGGGACCTCGACCAACTTGGAGTACGCAACTGGAGGCAATTAGCTAAAGACCAAGCTAAATGGAGAGGCTTGTTTGTTGAGACCTAGGTTCACTCCGAACTGTAGCGCCGGTTAGGTAAGTAAGTAAGTAATATAGGTAATAGTCGTTTCCAGAACGCCCATTCAGTACACTCTGCATGTGGAGTACCACTGAGGCAGGTGAATAAGTTTAAGTATCTCGGGGTCTTATTCGCGAGTGATGGAAAAAGCTATCCCGAGTTATCCTGTAGAATTGGCGAGGCTGGATCAATTTTGAGAGAGCTTGGTCAAGCTAAGCTATCGGTTTTTAAATCGGTGTATGTTCCGACTCAACTCAACTGCAACAGCTATGGTCATGAAGTTTGGGTAGTGACCGAAAGAATAAGATCGCGGATATAAACTGCCGAAATAAGGTTCCTTCGCGGTGTTGCTGTAATAACTCGTAGGGATCGAGTGCGCACCATCAGAGTACGCGAGGCGCTCAATATTGAGCAGCTAATGCTTCGATGGTTTGGTTACGTAGTGCGTATGCCCCCAGACCGGCTTTCAAGACGTGCCATCAGGTAGGCGACCCCTCGGTAGGCCTAGAAATAGCTAGATGGTTGGGTCAAGTTCGACATCTCTCCTGTTAGTTTTATAAAAAACCTCTTTTAACTAACTGATTTATATACAAAAATCATCTTATAATCACTGCAACCCCTTTTTGTTCCCACTGTGTACGACTTTGGATAACATTTCTTAGCTCCCATCCAACCATCTTCAATTGGATTTCGATTTTTTTCTCATGTATGTTTTTTTTTATTGTTTCGCTTTATCTTTTCAGGACTATCACGTATTCTTCATGCACAATCCATCACCGAATCGATGTTTAGTATTCGACTTAGATACGACGTTACCTTTTCCAACATATTTTCACAAATATGTAACCGAAACGTTTCGGTCGGATTTAGCACTTAGGCCAGAGCATCACAGGTGAGTACGAAGTTTGTTTACACAAATATGGTTCACACCCCACATATACATTCTCGTCCTTTATCCAGTGCGGGTCGGGTCGAGAGGGCGCTCAGATGATGAAATCCCTCAAAGTGCCAAGATAAGCTCGATATGTCGGATGTTTATTTCTTATTTTTCCTCTTCCTGGCTTAACTACCGCACCGGAGGAGCTTGCCTTAAAAGGATTTACACAACTTTTTCGCAATCTTTTTTCTCATTTCAAGATTATCCCCAGGGCAGGCAGGTGACATGGATTTGATAGAGAGTGAAATGGTCCCGAAGGGAATCTACCAGCGTTTGTGTTCAGTACATTATTTCACTTAAAGGACTTCCATTCCATTCAATTCGTGCTCGTTTTTTTCCACTCTTTTCATGTTTCGTTTCGAATTTTCTTCGTCCAGAGTTTGTTTATGTAAATTGCAATGCATTGAACATTCACAACATGCCCCAGTGGGGCGGGTTTGAACTCTCCGTTGCTAATCGGAAGCAACAGGGATTACGTGGCTACTAGCAGTGGTGGGCGCTCTGTTGCACTCTCTTCGAAAAAAAGGACGGAACAAGATGAATGGCTGCATTACGTGCTGAGATTTTCATGTTCCCGCGGCGGTGCAAGTGGCGATAGGATTCATCTATATTAACCTTTTGTTGTTGTTCGGCAGCAAAATTTTAATATCGTAGAGTGATTTTAAAAATTTACACAAAATCGTGATTAAATTTCGTGTGCAGCGAGCGCTTTGCATGCATATGCATGAGGACCCATGGACATATGGGAGGAGAGACTCGCGCACCCGAACAATTATTTCACACGAATACATTTGAGTTTTAGATTAGCTGATTATGAAATTATTATCCAGTGTAATATATTCTCCGATAAAACTATTAATTTTAATGGGTTCTGAGTTTGGAACGCGAGATAGCGAGCGGACAAATTAATTACTTTTAAATTGGACACATTATGGCGTTTTGTATCTGTTTATTGAATATTGTAAGCCAAAGCGTGTTTCAGTGACAAATGACTAATACTTACTCCTCGGGGGACATAGGGCGTCAACCGCGACTGTGCGCCATCTTGTTCGGAGTTCTGCAACGCGTTTGAGCTGCCTCCAACTGATTCCTAAAGAGCTCGATTGCTCCTCAACTGTTCTGCGCCACGTTTGCCTAGGACTTCCCGCTATTCTGCCTGCTTGAGTGAGCGAATTGGCGTACATGGCGTATTTCGCAATGGAGTTGTCTTCGCGCCGTAAGGTGTGTCCAATCCACTGCCACTTTCTTCTTCGTGCGGTAATGCTTATAGGTTCTTGACCCGTTCTCGTATAAAGTTGTTTATTAAATATGCGGATCGGCAAAAAATCCTCAAGATGATCCTAAAACGTTTGTTTAGGAAGACTTGCGTATGTTAATGGTGCCCACCTTCCAAGTACTGCACCCATAAAGAAGCACCGATTCTACCTTGGAGCGGAACAGTCGCAGCTTAGTTCTTAAGCTGATAACATTGCTGGTCCAGATTTTGGATAGCATTCCGAACGCAGCTTTAGCCTTCCCGATTCTGCTGCACACATCCAGTTCGGTGCCACCGCGATTAGCCCAGACTACGCTTCCTAAATAAAGAAAGTTATGAACTTTCTCGACTTCCTGTCCGGCAATGTTAAGTTGAGCGCGGGTATTAGAAGTGCTCAGGGCTTTTGTTTCGGCTGTGTTTATTTTTAGCCCCACTTGCTTCAGTTCTACATTTTGGGCCATCAAATCAAGATCCATTATCCGATGTGAAAGTGGACAAACATCATCAGCGTAACCTAGGTGTTTAAGGTAAGATGTCATAGTCCAGCAAATTCTATAGTTACCTTCCGTCAATGCTGCACGGAGTACATCGCTGATAACCACCAAGAACAATAGTGGCGACAGTATGCAGCCTTGACAAACTCCACTTTGGTCTTTAAAATCCTCCGACACCTTACCATTGTGTAAGACGTGACACTTACCGCTCTCGTATGTAGCCTTGATAATAGCTATAAGTTTTTCTTGGATGCCGCTCCTGCGCAAGGCCAACCAAATAGCATCTCGATTCAAGCTGTCGAAAGCCTTCTCGAAGTCGATAAACAGCAAACGTAGCGGAAACCTGTACTCAACGCATTGTTCGATTATGATTCGTAAGGTGTTTATGTGGTCGATACAGGAGGATCCAGCGCGAAAGCATGCCTGTTCGACGTCGAGAGTTGAATCTAAATGCTCTTTTATTCGTTGCAAAATTATTCTAGCTTTTATTTTGGCTACGGCTGGAGAAACGCAAATACCTCTCCAGTTTTCGCATTCCATCAAGTTTATTTTTTTGGAAGCTTAATGATCATGCCTCGTTCCCACTCTTGCGGAAATAGATCACTATCCTAAGCTCTCCTGTGTAAGAGGGTGCAGCAAATCTATTTGGCGCCGCTTGAAATAGTTCGACAGGCATGCCATCAATACCCACTGCTTTGTTCTTCTTAAGGCACTTGATTGCTGTAATTATTTCGGATTTACTGGGAGCTACGGTGCGAATTCGGGAATTTGTTGCTTCGAACTGCTCATTCGAATTCGATATCATACCGCCATCGTCTACGTGGTTTAGCACTATAGCAAAATGTTCTCTCTATCTAGTGAGCTGATCTTCATCCGAGATCAGAAGGTTATCGTCTAGGCTCTTCATTGGGTGTTGTGTGGAGTTCCGACCACCAGTCAGCTCCTTAATGATGCTATAAACGTATTCTTATGCTTATTGTCGCACCTGCTCGCTGCTTCTTCAGCCCTTGAAGCCAGTGAGTTGATGTGTTGACGTTTGTCACGTCTCACACTACGCTGCACTTCTTTCTTCTTCGCACGGTATTGGGCCTCTAGCTCAGTTCTCTTTACTGCTGAGGCTGCTGCAACCCGAGCCTTGATTATTGTACGCTCATCGATCCGTCTCCAGGTGTCTGCAGATAACCATCTGCGATGGTTTTTCTGCCTTTTACCGATATAGGCGCGTGCCCCATTTGTAGAAGCATTTTTCACAGCATACCAGTGGCCATTCAAGCTCTTCTGCATTGTGCTGCTGATTGCTTCTGCTTCTAAGGTAAGGTGGTCCCTGAACTGTTGGCGCACTTGGGTAACCTTAAGCTTGTCGATATTAAATGATATTAAAATAACTAGAAAGAGCCAAATGCGGTCTAAAATTTCGTAACACATTCCATCTGAGCTTGATGTAACGCCATTTGGTAATGTCTGAGAAGTTGTTGCTTGGACTAGCAGTGGGTTCCTGCTTCGAGAATTAAAAGATATTTACTACATGAGCTGTGACTATCAAAAGGGGTTGGTTTCTCCAAATATAAAGCGCCGAATGCCTGTTTCAAAGAAATTATCAACGACATTAGAATGTTCGACGCGGGAGAGTATCATTCAGGAAAATGAGCTAGAAACTCTTATTAGTTTGGCGTTAGCTTCTATTTAGCTTTAAACAACAATCAGGAAGGCGATGACTATATTGTAGAGTGGAGTAACCATTGTTCTTTATAAAACTTTACGCGCTTAGATGCGGATACTGGTTACACATTTTTTTCGTACATCGGGTTGCTCATATATTTAAATTCGTTATGTATTGAGTTCTTCAATAAGTTCTGCTATTTTTTAGGGTTTAGGTTAGGTTAGGTTAGACTGGCTGACACACTTAGACCAGTAAAGGTCCATTGTGATGCCAAGGATCTACCACTAGATCACTCACGGATTTCCCACCTCTCGCGAGTGTCTGATAATAATCCGAGAGTAATGTTGTCACGAAAAGCTTCTCAAATCGCCGGTCGGATTCGGCATTAAACTATAGGTCCCTTCCATTCGTGTGAAAAATATAACGCACACAACATGAGTGGTTGCGAGAAGCTCGGCCCTGGCACTTTAAAGAGCTGTTGCGCCAAATATTTGTATTTTTGTGTTTACTAACTTTTGCCACTTTTCTTCCATTGTCTGCTTCAAAAAATGGAGCTGATAGCAATATTCAATGACATTTATGATCTGACTTCGTGAAACAAACTCGAAGTATAGGACAGCTCGCCAATCCCGTCAAACACTCAACATAACCTTGGGTTAGGTTAGGTTAGAGTGGCAGGCTACACAACGCAGCCTCAGTTAGACCAGACTATTGTGATACCACATGGATCTATCATCCCTAGGAAAAAATACCCCTGGAACCAGTTGGAGCTTCTTATGAAGCAGTGTAGGCCGCCGATGGTGACATAAGCTAGCTCGCTTAATTGTCGAAGAGCGGAGAGAGCCTGACACGTGCAAAGTGTGTCCTCCTCGTCAATGCAACTTCCACAGAAATCATTTGCTAAGATGCTCAGCCTAATTGCATGCCTACCGATGAGGCAGTGCCCCGTAATGACACCTAGTGTAATTGCGATGAGCGATCTTTCCAGCCCGATAAAGCAGTTGAAGCGTTTCTGATACAGGTCGGTCCCGATATGTCTAGTAATAAGGCACGTAGTGCCGCTAGCCCACCTGCGATTAGTTGCGCTAACGGTGTTGAGTTTAAATAGCAGTTTCACTGTAGCGTGAGGCATGTCGAGGTTCGGTTCGCCTTGCTCGACGAGATCGGTAGACAAGTGCCCTGCTTGGCGAGTTCGTCGGCCGAGCAGTTCCCTAGAGTGCCCCTGTACCCCGGTACCCAAATTAGGTGAATGTTGAACTGTTTGGCTATCTCGTTAAGAGACAGGCGACAATTTAGAGCTGTTTTTGAGTTGAAAGTAATATATTCCAGGGACTTGATCGCAGTTTGGCTTTCAGTAAATATAGTAATATAATATTTAGTCTGGATATTACATTTTACTTCAGCCACGATATGCCTTCTTTAATTGCCATGATCTCCGCTTAGAAGACGCTGCAGTGATTAGGGAGGCGAAAAGAGATTCTAATGTTTAGTTTAGTTTAGGGACCTCCCCCTACTCCCGACTCCATTTTGGTTCCATTTGTGTAAAAGCAAATTGATCTTTCTTGTGTCCCTAACTCCCCATCCCATTCAAGTCTGGAGGGGATGCGGGTTTCAAAATTCATATCAAACTGAAGTTGTGGAAGTACGTAGTCGATGTCTTGTGGAAGGAATTCTTAATTATTGAGAATGGAGGAGTGTCCTGTACCTAGACTGGACCACTGAGATACGGGCTTCATGGCCAAGTGAGATAAGGTGTACAGCTTCTCCAAATCCAGAAAGCTCCACCAGACGATCCCACCATACGTTAGTACGGGTCTGATTACGGATACATAGAGCCAGTATGTAATTCGCGTCTGTAATCACCACTTATTTCCTATTAACTAACTATTAACTGACATGACTCTATTGGGATGCAAATCTGGTTAACAGACCGATTGCGATGATTCACTAAGAGCGCACCATGACTTCTTATGTTGAATGTTGTTGTAAGCCACCACTCTTTTCAAGGAACTTTCAAGCGAGTTCCATGGTAGTATTTTAGTAGTTTTATTTTATTAAAATAGAATCTATAAACTTGGATTCAACTATATTCTTCTGAACACACTCAAAATCACAACTACATCGGTTGGCGGCTGGAACAGAAGAGCCAGAAGAAAGAAGCCGGAAGTAAGAAGTAAAGCCACAAGGGACCCATCATCTTCAACTTGCGTATCAACTGGTCGCGTTAAAGGATAAAATCGCTTCTGGCTTTGTTCCCTTTGGCAATATTATTTTTCATTTTATTTTTTATACTACAATATCAACAAAGATTCACATGGTGCGTGGTGGTCGACTCTCTGTTGAACACTCTAAATATGGTAGTTCTAACGTCTACGCTCAGGCATATGCGGTTGATGTCGCCGTACTTTCTGTCGCCATGCCTGGCCATGCCTGGCGACGGTCTGTGCTAACACGCAGGCGGCGCTGGACGTGATCTATGAATGGTGTACTAGGAGTGGGCTTTCGGTGAATCCTCTTAAGACTGAGGTTGTTCTTTTTACGAGAAGGAGGATTTTGACCGGTCTGACTCAGCCAGTGCTAAAAGGCGTCACCATTCGCATTTCCAATGAAGCCAAATATCTGGGAGTGATTTTAGATAAGAAACTTCATTGGTCTATACACGTCGAGTCGAAAACATCCAAGGCGCTCTCAATCTTCTAGCAGTGTAAGGGTGCTTTTGGCAAGACTTGGGGCTTATCACCGAATAAGGTTCTCTGGATCTACACGGCTAAGATAAGACCATTCCTCGCATGTGCGTCGGGGTTTTGGTGGAAGGGGCTCTCGCGTAAATTTGTGGTAGCTTTTTGCGCGAAACTCCAAAGAAAGACTTGTTTCGGCTGCTCGGGAGCCTTCCCAAGTACGCCTGGCTCTGCTCTAGACGCCTTGCTGAACTTACCTCCCCTTGATACTTATATCAATCAAAGCCATCCATCGTCTTAGGCGGGGTAGTTTTTGGAACTTTGATGAACTTGCGCGACACTTATCTTACGACTCCTGTCTTACGGATATGCCGTCTGATGCAATGACACCAGAACTCCAGCTGATGCGCAAATTCAGGGTCTACTTTCCTTGTGTTCAGGACTTGCTTCGGTCAGAGTCTGAGCCGGGAATGGAACGAAGTCGTATTTTCACGGATGGTTCCAAAACCAGTCAAGGGTCTGGCGCTCGGGTCTTCGTGGAAGTCGACAACATTAGACTTCATTTCTCGTTAGGCAAATATGCGTCTGTTTTCCAAGCGGAAACTTATGCACTCCTAATGGCCATGAACTATGTTGTGAAGAACAGGTGGAAGGGACGTAGCATTTGTGTCTGTAGTGACAGTCAGGCTGCGCTTAAGGCCTTGCTTAACCCTTTAACCACTTCTAAAATAGTTCGTGAAACCAAAAACTCTTTGAACTCGGTCGCAAGGCTGAATTCTCTGTCTCTTATCTGGGTCCCAGATCACGCTGGGATCTTGGGGAACAAGATCTCCGATGAGATTGCTAGACAAGGCTCAGAGGAGGCTTCCTCAGGTCCCGAAGCCGCGTTGGGTCTCCCTGCGTCGTCGGATAGGCCTTCCATTGACGATTGGGTCTCTCACGAGCACAATTATATGTGGCATGACTCTTCAGGATGCAGGTTGACTAAACGCATGCTCCCGGACGTCTGTAAGAAATCAGCAACATTCTTGCTGTCTCTCAGCAGAAAAGACTGCAGACAGGCCACTTCGCTTTTGCCAAGCACCTTAACGCGACGCTTGTGGAGAGAGCGACGACACCGCGGAACATTATCTCTGTGAGAGTCCGGCCTTTGCTCGTATCAGGTGGCAGATCCTCGGTGCGGATGTGGTGAGTGCTGGTACTGTAAGCTCCTCATCACATTCCTTCTTCGAAAGTCAAGGAAATTCCAATAAAATGGGTAAATCAGGGTTTGCTCTCTGGCAGTACAATGGACCAGTTGTGTCTGAGTCGAGTGTTTCCTATCCCGACAAAAAAAAAAAAAACAAAGATTCACAGAACATTATGCGATTCATAATAAATTCTTTTACTGTATTCATGAAGAATCCAAACATCCACCTTTTCCGATATTCCGATCCTCTTGAGTTGCTGCGAAAAGGTTGTATGAGCAATGTTAAATCGCTGAGCAATCTCCCGTCACTTCAAATGCCTATCAACCCTACTTGAAGCCAAGATTTGATCATGCGTCTTCTGTGATGGGTGGACGTCCATAGCCAACAGCATCTGCAAGGTCTGTATTTCCAGAACGAAAGCGTGCAAATCAACGCTGATAAGTATCTGCGCTTATAGCCGAATCTCCGCACATGGTACAAATCGCCCGCTGTGCATCTGTCGCTTTGACATATATTTTTTAAAATGCAAATTATGCCCAAAATGCACTCAAAACACGTCCGATGAAAACAAATTCTTGTTACAATTTAAAGAATAACTGGATTAAAAAAAATGTCATACTCAGAAAAAGTTCTGAAGCTAGAAACGCCAATTTCAAAAAAAAATGGTGAGGTTATTGAATAACCCAATATCTTAGCAGCTACTCGTACCTGGCGAAACTATCTTTAATTTCTCCTTTTTCTGCTTTTGAGATTTTTTCTAGTTTTAACGTTAGAACCCTACCCGTATTTTTCCGGAGTTTTCCTACCTAGGGTGTTTTGGCGTATTGTACTATAACTTACATACTTTTTCACGTACAAACAAAATTTATTTTTCAAAGAAACAGGGTGCTCAGGTACCATGTGTAGAGTTCTAGAGTTAAATAAATCTACTGTTCTTAAACTACTGCTTTCCATCCCCTTCAGATCGCCTCAGGATCGATCATCACCCCCAGGACTTTGAGTATTATGACCTATTGAACTGTTCTGCTGCTAACAAAAACTGCTTTTGTTTTACATTCATCTAAGATAGGTTCTTACAACATTTGACGATGAGCAGAGTTTCGTTGGAGACCTGCACTAACTCATCTAAGACTATCTAATGATACTAGATTCACTGGCAAGTCCGACCCTTAGAATGTCGTTATACATAGTTTTCTAAAGTAGGGATCCTAATACAAACCCTTCTGGGACTTCCCTTAATGACTTTTATCGGTGGGATCTTGGCATGAGTATAAGAATTTGTCACTATATTCATCGGAAATAACGTGTCAAAAAACTGACCTGAATTTCAATCCCAAAAACGAACTTCAGAACTATTCTCATGCCTTGTGAGGAATCGGGTAGAAAGATGGGTTGTTTCAGAAACTCTGAGACAAAGAAAGACGTTTTCTGACTCTAATATCTTAAAGCTCGCACGCGATTTCAGGGCTCGAGGTATGGTACCGTAATTACTACATCACCTGTGTCTTCTTCTTCCTTTTATCAGCGAGGTTATGATCCGAAAACAAGGGATCACAACCATCCCACTTCACCGCATTTCTACTGATCCGCCGGTGGGGTTCGCCTGTGTAAACACAGGAAAACAAGTACGTAGTCATATATACACACACTAGGAAATATATGCTTACTCAGCTCAGATACATAAGACATACAACAAATTGAGTGATTGAAAGTTGGAACAAAATAACTTTTAAAAGGCTTATCCTCTACCTGGGAGAAAAGTTGGAGACAAAATTGAATTTATAGCTATTATTCCTATTTATGCTTTGGTGTCTACTTGAAAAGAAACAAAATGAAAGGCAGGTATATCATTAAATAATACCTCCGGGGAATCATAATTACTTATGCGGCAGGTAAAAACAGCAAAAATACGAAATCCAATCAACTTTGATATCCTTTGGCATGACTTTCATAATTCTACCTTCCCCATAATCCCAGGTACTCTCGTCCCAAATTAAATTTCTTTATTTCAACCAATTTATTCGTATCTAACCTTTTTACCTTTCCATAGATTTTTTAGGGTAATACCAGCGGAAACATATCTAGCAGAATTCGCTTCAGATCGGCGACACATGCGAAGGCCGGACGGTAGTTGGATAAAACCACCACCATCGTATCCTCCCATACAGTCGAGTTGTGAGAATCCACAAATTTTAATCCATCCTCCTCCGTGATCCAAAAACTAATTACAACCTTTTTTTTCCGTTTTCTATTTTCCAGCAAGTGCACATAGCCTAGGAGACTTTATTTGCATGACAGCCGGCAAGGGACCTGGAACCGTTTATAGTTTATCCGAATTCGTGCAACAATTCTACAAGGCGCCTCACGTCGTAGCGCAACAAAATAATAAATAATAAAAAATTGTTATAGATAAACACAACATAGCGGTTACGATGATGTAAGAATAGTTTAAAGTAAATTATTTTTCATTATACATAAATAGATGTTATTTTCTCCCCTTTTTTATATATACATATGCATAAGATTAAAATAAAACAAATTTAAAAAAAAAATAAAAATATTTTTATAAACAATAATACTATACTGCGTGAAAAAAAAATTAAAGAAAAACACAATTTGCTACAAGCTAAGCTAAGTCCCCAAATTCGCCGATAAACTGTTTTCCTTTTTTGTTAAACTTAATTAAATTTAAATAGAATTAAGTTAAGGAAAATATATTCTTTTTTTCTCCTGTATATTTTTAGATACTTCAGAATCAATTTATTGCCCATTACGTGGATATTTTAGCGAAAACTGAGAACGCCTCCCATGGGACCGGCATAGAAATGTAATTAACACGAAATTAATGCTCTTAAGTATCCTTGAATATCCTTATAAACAAGAAGTCTGCCCTAAATAGGCGATAGATGCTTCTTTTTTTTTTCTGTTGAAGTGATTTTTCACTCCTCGTTTGGTGTTTGTGTTGTGTTTTATTTTTTTTAACTGCTAACGTTAATTGAAGGATTTTCACTTAATGCGTCCAATCGATAAATTCCTTGTAGGAGTCTATTAAGGGAAAAATTCTTTTCATTTCAGTTTTGGGAAGTATTTAAGGAACTTGAACTGCGGGTAGTTAAATTTTTTATTATTTTTTATTAAATTTTCTACCAAAAATTGCGAATATAAAGACAAAGCCTTAAATCAACCTCAATGATTGATTTTGTTATAAAAAAAATAATTCTTCACCAAATTAACACTAACTGAGCAATAAAACTATTTAACATTTACAACTTTTAAATAAATAAGCAAACTAAATAATTATTAATCTGAAGATGAAGCAATTGAACAGCTATGCATACACTATCGAATGAGATTGGGTATTGGGTTGTAGAAAGAGGAGGCAGCTTTTAAATTATGATCATCACATTACGACGTTATAAAAAGAATTATTCTATCGGAAATCTGGAAATTATTGGACCTACTTGGCCTCACACATCCAATAATGGTGCTTTAGGGAGCTCTTCATGTAGTATCTATATCACTGGACAGATATGATTTAAGCTGGATTAAAAGCGCTCGAATTGCCTTATTAGACAGAAGACAGTGCTTATTACAACTATAGTACTGGAAGGCATGTCATCAGGCTAAGTCTCCTCGCAAACGACTTCTGCAGAAGCTGCATATATGACGAGGCGGAGAAAACTATGCTGTACCTCCTTTGTACGTGCCAGGCTCTCTCCGTTCGTAGAATATTGCCATTAAGAGCCGACTTTTTCGACAGATTAGGCGAATTGGCTAAAGCCAACATCAACAGCCTCCAGCGCTTCAAAACAAACTCCAGCTAGTTTTAAGGGTAATTCCTTTTGCGGATCATAGATCCATGTGTTACCACAATTAACCTTTGCTGCTCTAAGTGAAGCTGCCTCGTATGCAGTCTACAAGGCAAACCTAATCTATCTATGGGAGTAAAAAGTTCTTGGGATCAATCTCTTCCATGAGAATTACATCATCCTTGGCTTAGATTTAGGAGGGAGCTTCAAGAAGTAAATAATGGTTGAGCATTCCAGTGAGAGAGCATTTGTTCGCGTTCCCAGCAGAGAAGCTCTATTTTAATCTGGCTGGTGGGTAAACCGCAGAAGGGTTCAGATCCAATGTAAGGAGATTGAGCACCTAGTCAGGCAAGCTTATCAGCCGCTTCATTACCAGGGATGCCTTTGTGACCGGGGACCCACATTAGTGTGATTTTATTGTGTGCAGTAAGCTGCAAAAGCGTCTGGAGATAATTCCAAACCAGCTTAGACTTATAGTCAAAGGACGTGAGAGTCTTGAGTGCTGCTTGGCTATTTATTTATTTATTTATTTATTTATTTGTATAGTCTTACACTGTAAGATACAATATCTTTTAAATTAGTGCAAGCTTCAGTATTACATGCAATACTATTAGTGAATATTTCCATTTGTGTACTAAGTAAAAAGAAAAATTATAATAATAAAACAAAATTACAACTGCTAGATATAGAAAAGTAAAAAAGGAAACAAAGAATATGTAAACAATTCAAGAGGATAATAATATTAAGTCGGCAAGTTATTGCAATTTAGATTTAAATTCAAATTCAAATTCGACGCCTAATAAAACCAATCATCCATCATCAAAGCATCTCCAAGTGCTGTTTTAGTCTCGTTTTAAACTGGGTTGTGCTGCCTATCATTCTGATAGCTCGAGGAAGGGAATTCCATAGCCGAATAGCGTTCACGAAAAATTGGCGCTCAGATACTAAAAACGAGTAGCGTACTGTAACAAGATCATAACTTCTAGTAGAGCGCAAAAAGTGAATTTTATGATAAAGGTAGGAAGGTTGACGCGTTTGCATTATATTGTGAAGCAGGGTTAACGATCTCGAAGTAAAAAGCTTCTCGAGAGCGAGGCCATGGATTGATTTGGAAAAGGAGGAAATATGATCATACCTCCGCCGTCCATAAATATACCGTGCAACACTATTGTAAACAACATTAAGTCTTCGCACGTGGTCATAGTCGCAGTTGGAAAAGATTTCAGATCCGAACAATAAAACAGGAATAAGCAAGGTTTTAGCAAGTATCACCCTTGTTTTCAATGGAGTTATACGCTGAGCGGCCCATAGCATACGAAGACCTCCGTAAACCTTTCCAATAGTCAATCTTATATGATCATTCCACGTAAGCGTTTTGTTGAAAGTTATACCAAGATTTTTTGCAGAATTGACGAACTCTATGGGTGCACTATTAAAATGTATCTGAGGAAAATACGACGTATCGATGGAGGTCCTTGAGACTACCAGGCATTTTGACTTAGCCGAATTTAGGCAGAGACCATTTGACTGCGACCAGTTTAGTATCTTGTAAAGATCTTCATTCACTTCGCATGCCCCATTTTCAATCAGACCCAATGGGCAACTATTACATAGCTGAACATCATCAGCATACATGTAAATAGTACAGTGTAGGGAGAGTGAAGGGAGCTCATTTATATACAATGCGAAGAGAAGTGGGCCCAGTATTGACCGCTGAGGGACACCTCTATTTAATGGCAGGAAGGTAGATACGGAGTTATTAGCAACAACTGCCTGAGATCTTCTATATAAATATGAGGAAATTAGGTTCCTAGAAGGTGACGAAAAATGGAATTGGTTCCTAAGTTTACTACATAGAATATTGCGGTTGACCGTGTCGAAAGCTTTGGAAAAATCTAAGAGAGTGAGGAATGTCACTTTGTTGTCATCAACAGCTTGTCTTATTTCTTCCACCACATTAATCAAAGCCGTAGTACAGCTATGCTTAGGACGAAAACCGGATTCTTCTTCTTCTTCTTCCTTTTATCAGCGAGGTTATGATCCGAAAACTAGGGATCACAACCCTCCCACTTCACCGCATTTCTACTGATCCGCCTGTGGGGTTCGCCGACGAAAACCGGATTGGTTGTTGGATATTGTTGTTGTTCGGAAAATTACGCATCTGACGGTTCATAATCCTTTCAAGCATCTTGGATAAAAATGGCAAAATAGCATTAGGTCTGTATTCATTACTATTCTTGGGAATAGGTACGATTTTAGTGAGTTTCCAAGCAGTCGGAAAAAAGCCAGTCATAAAAATCGTATTAAAAAGATCAGTTATGTACTTTAATGTATAAGGAAGAGTAGCTTTCACAGAAACTGGATGGATTTGATCAAATCCCACAGAATTTGACTTAACAGATATGCAACTTTCCAAAACGTCTGCTTCGTCAACTGCTGTAAAACTAAAATCAGTAGAGAAACGCTCATCAGTAATGTAATGCTGAGTACACGAAGGGGCCAAGTTATTATCAATACCTAAAAAGGAAAGAGAAGTAAAATTCTCATTCAACTCATTGCAGTCAATATTAAGGACATTATATTAATATGTGATCTTCGAAGGTTTCGTCTAATGCATTCTCTGGCACAGAGCTCGATGGCATAGACCTCTGCTTGGAAGATAGTAGTGGATTGCCCTGATGGTGTAAAGAGTTTGTAGTTGGGGCAAAAGATACCAGCTCCAACCCCATTTGACATTTTTGAACCATCAGTGTACCAATTGATTTGAGATGTTGATTGAGGGATTTGAGGATAGTTCCAGTAGCTGCGGTCAGGTATGTTTACTATGAAGGGGTGATTAAGGTGGATTCTTTTAGGCATGGAGTCTGAGATGCATACTACTGGGAAAGTATGTAGCGGAATTTTCTCAAGGATCTTCATGTGGCCAACTAATTCGAAATTTGTATTGTTGCATAAAATGTGAAGCTTTAGAGCACTGGCAGCCGCAGTCTTCATAATATTTATGTGTAGGGGTGGAAGGTTTAAGAGAACTTCCAGCGCAGCTGTTGGGCAGGTTCGCATTGCGCCGTAATACCTACACAGGCTAGTCTCTGCACCTTCTGGAGGGCTGAGCGGGTAACGGTTTGATTAACTTTATCCCACCATACTAGCGAAGCATAAGTTATTATCGGAACGATGATTGTGGTATAGGTCCAGTGGATCATTGTTGGATTTAATCCCCATTTTTTACCGAAAAACCTAGAACAGGCCCAGAAGGCTTTAGTCGCCTTCTCAGTGGCCCTGTCTATATGAGGTTTCCAGTTTAATTTGTGATCTAGAGTAATTCCAAGGTATTTTGTTTCATTTGAGAACTCAATTTGAATATTGTTTAGTGATACTGTTTCAAGGCTTAAGTTTCTCCTCCTGGTGAAAGGAATGATTATGGTTTTTGCAGGGTTAACCGTTAGACCTTCTGACTGGCACCAGTTATTTACTTTATTTAGGGCATGTTGCATTTGTTCAGAAATGCTGGATTCATGCTTGCCATTAGCTATTATGACTACGTCGTCAGCGTAGCCCTGGGTGAAGAATCCAGTTCTATTGAGGTCATTTATGATACGGTCCACTACAATGGACCATAAAAGAGGAGATAGGACACCCCCTTGGGGACAACCCTTAGTAGTTCTAACGGAGATTGAGATTTGTCCAAGCTTGGCAGTGATAAGTCTGCTTCTGAGCATGGAGCATATCCATTTGGTCGTTTGCGGGTCAATGCCTTTGACATCAGCAGCAGACTTAATTGATTGAAACGATGTGTTATCGAAGGCGCCAGAGATGTCCAAGTAGGAGCATAAGGCTATTTCCTCCTTTGACAAAGTTTCTTCAATAGTGCTGACTAGATGGATGGGGAAGGGCTGTGACCGTAGATTTACCAGATTGATATGCAAATTGAAGATTATTTAGGGGTTGTTCTATAAGGGCGGAATTTCTTATCTGAAGATTAAAGATTTCTTCCATTACCTTAAGTAACACAGAGATGAGACTGATTGGCCTAAAGGCCTTTGGGTCTGATTGTGATCTGGCGCCGGCTTTAGGAATGAACACTACATTAACTTTTCTCCATATTGATGGGATGTAGCTGAGTTCATAGCTGGATCTAAAGATGGGCACTAAGAATTATTGAGTTAAAAATGTGTGTAAGGGTAGGAAGAATGTGAGGCAAGATTATTTTAACTAGTATCGCGTGTGGTCGTCATTCGACCGAGGAGAAATGAGCAAACAGCGAGAGAAACAGCGCTTTGTAAAGTTTACATAGCTTTTTTTGTAATATTCTCCCGTGCAGGGAAGGCAAAGGGATCTAAGCTCATATAGCCATGAACGTGATCAAAATGCTTTCATTTAATTGGTTAAAACGTTTTGTATGGGAAAATCATGTGTGTATCTTAACTTAATTTTACCTGACTTAACGGTAATATACGCACATGATTTTTTTTCCCACATCTATGGCACAGTACTTTTCGAATGATATAGAAAATACTAAAAAAATACTACTACTCCTTTTATAATAAATACTGAAAAAAATTCAATCCAATTCCAATCCTCAATTATGCCGGGCAGGTCGGTAAACGTTTATAGTGGCTAACTGGGAACTCAATATCAGCCTATCAGCTGAACTGACGACGCGACGTGCCTATGTCACCTTACCTTTGCAAAAATTGAAATATTATATTAAATAAAGCGCCTACATATTCATGTTGTGAAGTCTAGCATCCTCAAATTTAAAAGTTGACCAACTCGATCCAAAAAACCAATACCACTCGGACGAAATTGAAAAAAAAAACTCTTTTCAATATCTTGTGTTAAATCTTTTTGTTAGGACTAATAACAAGCTTAAATAGTTTCTAAACAATTTTACATTAAAAAAAAGAAAAATGCTGTTAACAAAATAAATTAAAAATAAAAACTTAGTTCTAAGACAAAAAAAAAGAAACTAATTTAAAAACAAGTAAACAAATATATATTTAACAGAATTTATAACATATTATATATTATATTATATATAAAAAAATATATTTAGTCTTAAGAAATGTATAAATTAAGTATATACCTATACTATAACATAATTTAAAAAAAGAATAGTTAAAAACATTTTTATCATTAAAAAAATATTATTATTATTAAATATAAACTATCATCACATTAAAATTTTATTTTAGAATTTTAATAAAATGAAATACATACAAAAAAAAAACACAAAAAAACTCTTGTGATCTTCTTAAGAAACAAAACAAAAAAGTAAAGAAAAAAACAATTTTTTTTTAAGAATTTACACTTAATTTCAAATTGTGTGCGATTATGATAAATTGTCCTAATATATTTCCGTGTTAACAGTAATCATATAAGTCTCTTTTTTAAAAAACATATTGCATTTTTTAGAAAAATATTGTTATAGGCTCTTTGGCCGATTTCCAAAGGCTTCTTGTGTGAGTTAAAGTTTAGTTTTTTATTAATTATAATTCTTGAAAAATTGCTTAAAATCGTTTCATTGCTTTTAGATAGTTTTATGTTACTAAACAATTTTTTTCGTATTTAAAGAAGAATTAAGTAATGTGTAAGAAAAATAAAAAACAAAAAAAATTGAGTTTTTTAGTTAATAAAGGAAAAAGTGTGCTTACTAAGAAATATTGTTGTTAAATATAAAAATAAATAAATAAATAAATTGTGCTATTATTAAGAAAATACAATTTTTAAAATAGTTAAACGCTTGCATCAAATTACCATCGAATTACGTATTTTTTAAAATAATTTCATTTATATAGCTAGAGTCGAGATAACTAATGTGGAATCATCTGCTTCTTTGAATAAAAACGTGTATGTGTTATTTTCTTTTCACCGCAATTGATATTCGATAAATTTTGCATACATATGTATAAGAGTGGCACTCTTCAGTGCTTTATTAAGGGTTCAAGTAAAGCAATCAATAGTTCAGGAAGAGAGTGCAGGTTAATTTCGTTATGCGAAGAAAAGGGCATTAGTTTTGTTTTTTTTTTTAAAAAGCTTTCATTCAACTTACGAGTACTTTCTTGTCTGTCTGTCTGTCTGCTACAAATTTTGCAATCGAAATTCCGACTACTTCTAATTGAGCCAGAGCTTCAAAATTCTGTACACGTACTCGTATAAAGGGTTTTTCATTAAGCGTTTCCTATTTTTAAATTTGAATAAAACAAACTGTGAGTGATATATCATTGAAATTTTTTATTTATTTAGAAGGTCCATGTATGCCATTATACAGTGCACGAAATAAATATAGCGTACAAGACATATTTTAATGTAACTCATTTTTATGTATTTATTTTTCATTAATTTTTTTTTTAAACTTAATAGAAACAAAGCAATATAATAAAACTTCTTCTTCTTCCTTTTATCAGCGAGGCTATGATCCGAAAACAAGGGATCACAACCCTCCCACTTCACCGCATTTCTACTGATCCGCCTGTGGGGTTCGCCAAGCAATATAATAAAACATTAAGTTATAAGATTCATCATAAGCTTGACACAAAAAAAAACATTGCGATTTAGTTCAAACGAAATAATTAAAGCGTACAACTTGAAAAAACAATGTTTTTATTAATAAAAAACCAAATCATTTATTTTTAATAATGAATATGATCTCCATTCTTTTGAATAACATAATTCATGCGACGAGGCATTGAGTCAATTAAATTATTTAATGTTAAAAGGTCGATCTTTGTACACTCCTCGTTAGTCGCGATGCGAAGCTACAATAAAGTGTCAAATTGACGACCATTTGCATAAACTTTTTGCACCAAGATGCCCCAAAGATTTTCGATTGGGTTAAGATCAAGACTAATGGCCGGCCACTCCATTAATGGTACATTCCTTGATTTTAAGAAATCTTTGGTAATTGCGGCGCTGTGTATAAGGCACATTGGAGACTTTCCATGGTAGCTAAATGCAGCCCATGCCATAAGTGAGCCTCCCTGGAAATTACGCGAATAACGAGTAACCTCAGTTCTTAGATCCCTCCAATATTTTTGGCAGCCATCAGGCCCATCCATATTACATTTTTTCTCATCCCTAAAAATGATGAATTTTCGTTGCTCTTCCCAAAACTGCGAATTCCAACTTTTTGTCCTGTGGCGTGTCAAAAGCTTAGGTTCATGTGCCCTTTTTTGGTACTTCAGATTGTCATCCTTTTTTAGTATCTGTTGAACTCTGCTTGATGTTACCGGAAGATGTAATTTGAGCCTTATTTAAGATGGACTTATGTTTTTATTGACTGCCAAATGTTTTATTGCCCGGATGTCCCTGCTGTTAATCATGGGTGGCCGCCCGGATCGTCTTATTTTGTCGTGATTTTCGCTATCTTTTAGAAAATTGCAAATGGTCTTTTTATTTCAGTTTAATTTGACAGCGATTTCCCTAATTGTCTTTCCGCTGTCTCTGTAAGCAAACATTTGAGCGCGTTCTTCAATAGTCAATGTTGGTCCTCGTGGCATTCTTAAGAATGACGTCCTAAAACTGATTATATCTTCACCTTAATACTTACTTACTTAGATGGCGCTACAGTCCGGGGTGGACCTGGGCCTCAACCAACAAACCTCTCCAGCCAGCACGGTTACGAGCCAGCTGCCTCCAGTTGTGCACGCCAAGTTGGTTGAGGTCCCCCTCCACTTATTTGCGCCACCTACCGCGAGGTCGTCCTCTACTGCGCCGTCCGTCCGGGGTGGATTCGAAGACTTTCTTAGCGGGAAGGTTGGGCTCCATCCGCTCTAAATGACCCACCTTCACCTTAATGAAGCACTTATTTCATAATTAATGGGATCACTTACCACTAAAAACTTTTTAGCAATTTAAAAGAATTATCCGCAAAATACCCTTCAATAATGGCAGTCAAACTCGTTGTACGCTTTATTTATTTCGTTCTACGCCAGAAAAATGTTCAAGAAAATGCCAGATAACGGTACATGAACAAAGCGTCAAATGCAGAAAAGAATTTTTTTTTCGTTCATTCATGCATATGGTATATAAACCTAACTTTCAGTTTAAAAGCAAAGAAAAGTTAATAAATTTCCAAAAAAGAGATCATGTTCTTTTGGACGCTATACTTATTTCGTGCACTGTATGTAGAATATAACATCATTCAAATGTCCGCCGCGGCTTCGCTGGGTGGCGCGCATCCGAAACGTCCAATTTTCCATAACTCTGGCGCATAAATCAGGCTGAATTGGACCAATGGCATTAATTATGTTGGCTGTTAGGGCAGTGGTGGTTTGCGGTTTATTGGCATAGACCTGTGGCTTAAGAAAACCCCACAGGAAGAAGTCTAACGGGGTCAAATGGCACGATATCGGTGGCCAATTCACATCGCCTCCGCGTGAGATAACCATGTTCGGAAATCGCTCGTGCATAATGTCCATTGTGGCACGGAGCGCCGTTCTGTTGAAACCACATGTCGTCGGTGTCCATATCATCCAATTCCGGCCAAAAGAAATTGGTTATCATCGACCGATAGCGCTCGCCGTTGACGGTGATGGCCTGGCCAGCGTCGTTCTCAAAGATGTATGACCGATGATTCCCAAATCCACACCAAACAGTGACTTTCTCTGGATGCATTGCAATTTGGTGGATCTCGTGTGGATTGTTATCTTTCCAAATTCGACAATTTTGCTTGTTGACGAACACATTCATCCAGAAATGGGCCTCGTCGCTGAATATGACCGATGATGCCCAAAATCCACACCAAACAGTGACTTTCTCTGGATGCATTGTAATTTGGTGGATCTCGTGTGGATTGTTATCTTTCCAAATTCGACAATTTTGCTTGTTGACGAACCCATTCATCCAGAAATGGACCTCGTCGCTGAATATGAATTTTCGACCATAATTGGGGTCAACTTCCAACTGCTCGAGAGCCCAGTCAGCGAGCAAACGGCGTTCACTATGGTCATTAACTTTTAGCTCCTGGGTCAGTCGAATCTTGTACGAGTGTAGGCCCGAGTCATGACCCAAAATTCACCAAGTTGCGGTCTGCAAAAGGGGGAGTTCTTGTGCGCGGCGCGGAATTGACTGCATTGGATTCTCCTGCACACTCTTACGGACAGCGGCGATATTTTGGGCAGATTTTGCTTTTCATTGACGTACTGGTGTTGGCGGATAGTTCACTGAACCGGTCGACTCGAATTTATCCACCACGAATAGTCCTCTCGGAAGGACAATTATGGCCACCATAAAATGGGCGAAGCGCGCGAAATGTTGCACGAAGAGAAGACCCACGTTCATAAGACAATTTAATTATTTGCAGATGTTGTTGAACACTATAACTCTCCATGTTGATTTAGCAAGATAGACTAAATAAATGACAGCCAATTTTACAGATGTAGCTTCAACAATATGGCCGCAATCACCTGTCAAAGTTCGGAAATCCGTATTGGAAAACCCTTTATAAGTCCGGTGACAATGCAATAGTGTAGTAGTAAAGTATACCTAATATCGTTCGAAATCCAAAATGGCAGATGTTCAAATATGGCAGATTACCTTTTTCTTCACAACTCCCTTGATATATCCATCAAGTAAAATGGCTTGACGAGTAGAATACGATGAGCTATGCAACGTCATTCCAAACCCAATATAGCGGACGCCCCAAGATAGCGGACAACCTTTTTCTTCAAACCCCCTTGATATGGGTATCAAATGAAAGGGTTTGACGAGTAGAATACGATAAGCTTTGTGACGTCATTAGGCCTGGAATAACAATTTTTTTTCACCTTTACTTGTTTTTTTTTTTTAGATAATCTGGGATGATAGGGAAATGGAAACCATAGATAGATTGAGATATTTTGTGCTGCCCACTTTAGAGATACAAGGCGTGAATTTGAAATTTCTTAGCTTTAATAAAGTTCACGTAGAAAGTTTAGAATTTTTTTAACTGGGGAAGTGAACTCTTTCTAAAAATATTTAAATCTGGTTCGAGCAACGGCGGGATATTCGCATAAGATATATTTGCCAGATTCGGTGTCTTCAAATCAAAGCCAGGATGTATCGGAATGACTGATGCCGATTTTCTTGAGGTGGTATTTGAGAAAGCAATGACCAATACGGAAGTCAGTCAAGACCTTGGCTCATTGCTAGAATCTCTTTAGTTCTCTTGTTTGAAAAATTTTTAAATTTCAAGTTGCAAGTTTTTGAGTTCCAATGAGCTATTCTTCTCCCATTGATTTAATTCAATTCTTATTTGGCTGGTAGAAAGGCCAAAAAATGGTTCGGGGCATAAACTCTGGCTAGCTCTTTAGCAGCTTCATTGCCAATATTACCCTTATGGTCAGTAGGGGACCCGAGTGTGATTTTGTTGCGTGCAGCAAGTTACAGGAGAGTTTGTAGGCAGTTTTATACTAGATTCGACCCAAAGCTGTAGGACATGAGAGCATTAAGTGCTGCTTGGCTGTCTGAAGTAATGTTTATGTGAAATCTGCGGAGGTTTCTTCTGATGCATTCCCTGACGGAAATTTCAATATCATGAAACTCAGCTTGAAAAATTGAATTAGAACGTCCCAATGGTTTTGACAGTTTATAATTGGGTACGAAAACTTCAGCGCCAATCTCGTTTTTTTTTTTTTTTTTTTGACCAATATACCAACTGGATTGAGGGATTTTATAGTTATCCCAAAATATACGATCGGTGATTACCGTTTCAAAAGGTTGGCTCAAATGAATCCTTTTTAGGCAGGATGTTAGCCGTACATACTGCTTGTGAGGAGAGCAGCGAAAGTTCATGTGCTCAACTAGATGTGTGTTTTAATGTTGCATAGGAGATGAATCTTTAGGGCGCTGGTAGCCGCTGTCTTCATAATTCTCATATAAATAGGTGTGAGATCTATGAGGACTTTCATCGCAGCGGTTGGACAGATACGCGCCCGTAATGCCAACGTAACGGGCATGAACTTGTTTATTCTTTTTCCACCGAATTAGCCATGCAAATCGTGATGGTGTGATCATGGTGAGGTAAGTCCAGTGAATCATTTTAGGCTTTAGATCAATTTTTTTATCAAAAAGTCTGAAACAGGCCCAGAAAGCTTCGATCGGCTTTTCGGCGGTTCTGTTTTGATGAGGTTTCCGGTTCAGTTTTTGGTTTAGAGTTACTGCCAGATATTTTGTGTCCTAAGTTAAGTTTCACACTATTTAGAAATAGCATTTGTAGATTTGGTTTAGTGTTAGTCGTCCTACTGTACCTGAGCATTTATTTGCTTTGCTCACTGTAAGTTCAGATGGCTCTATTAGCTTGCCTGAGCTCTTGTATGTTTTACAATCAGATATGCAACTAATGCTTTGCATCCATAGCGGATTATCTAAGTGCGTATTCTAGAATAATTCACAAAGCTTCTGGACCTTTGAGCTTTGTCAGCAAACTCTTTCCTGATAGCTATGCGGTAATTTCGTTGTTTTATATATCCTTGTGCCCTGGTACCTAGCAGAGTTGGGTTTTATTGTGTATTCAAACAATTATTGGCCGTTTTTGAGTTCTTCATGAAGAAACCTGCAAACTCAAGAACCTGCCCAAGACTCCATCTGGAACTATCCGTTATACCAAATAATACCTTTAACATCAACTTTTATCTGCGCAAGATTTTGGTGCCGCTTTTCTTTATACAGAAGCAACCTCTAAAGTAACTGTTGCTTGAAATCATCAGCATCATCTATATCTAAACATTAATTTTAAAATCTAGAAGGTGGTAGCGGGCAGTGGGAAAGAAGGACAGATGAATGCGTGAGCGAAAACATTAGGGCTCCATAGTACAATATGGAGGCGAACCCCACAGGCGGATCAGTAGAAATGCGGTGAAGTGGGAGGGTTATGATCCCTTATTTTCAGATCATAACCTCGCTGATTAAAGGAAAAAGAAGTATAATATATTTATAAGAGTCATTAACTTTCCTTCAAGACACATAGTCCAAGCTTAGTCTATATCTGAAAAATGTTGTCAAGTGCATAGTTGAGTTCGCTTTTGATTTGCATTGGAAAAATGTCATCGAGCTCTGGTGCTTAAGTGATTTAAAGAAGCCAACTGTGATATCTTACACTTTCCATCTGCATCTCCATAATTTGCCTCCCTGGTCCTCTCCAAACTTGAATCAGGAATTTCTTTAACTAACTGAATTTCAATGGACGACACTGCTGACCGCGGTTCAGTCGTAGAACTGTTTTGAATCAAACGAATTGTAAACTTATAAGTTTAAAATAAATATTAGGCAACCCATTGCAGGATTTAGTTTTTCTGAAGCACTAGAACACTGTGCATTACACTATTCTCACTGACTGAAACTCCAGAAATCCCTTTCTACTTCCGTCTGTTTTCCAAATATTATTTAGGACTTAATTGATATACTCTTCCAAAAATAAAATACCTAAGCAAATGATTTTAAATCAGCTCGCTCACTCCTTCTGATTTTTCATAAAATAAAATAATTAAAATTGCCATCTAAAAAACTATGATAATGGCAAATATAAAAAAAAAAATACAACAAACAAAAACCAATTAACCTTAAGAATATATGAATTACACAGAAGCAATTTTAAAACCTTCCTAACTATTTATATTTGAACAAATATTTATAAATGAAAAACAATTATAAAACGTTATCTTTAAACAAAAAAAAAACTACTTCACATAACCAAAATTATAAAGAAAATACAAAAAAAAAAACTTTTTCTCTTCCACGTTTTCTACGAATTTCTTCACACATTTTTTATAAACTAACCTAAAAAAGAATAGCGAATAAACTAAATGAAAAACTAAAACTTTTTATTTTATTTTAAAAAGAAAAAAAAAAAACTAAAAAACTAAAAGTGCAAATTGTAAAAGGAAATATAATTTTTTTTAATGAATAAATAAAAAAATTCGCTTTGTATTTTATAACTAAAAAAAAATGAATACCGCTCATGAAAACTAAACAAGCAAAAATGCATTAAATAAAATGTATAAGAAATCTGACAGCATCACAGCATCATTAACATTTTATCTACTAAATAAAAATAAAAAAAGATTATAAAAAAGTTTTTCATTTCAAGACCATTTATATATAGAAAGTAAATTTAAAAATAAATTTTATCGAAGCAAATAATAAAAAAAAAAAAAAAAAAAATAAAAACAACAAAAATATTTACAAAACAAATTTTAGATTTTTTACCTGCTAATTGATAATTCGTTTGAAAAATGTTAAAAAATATTAATTATAAATTAAGAGTGGAAATATTTGCTGGATTTAAATTTTTTATTATTATTCTTTTTTTTCATTATATAGGGATCTGTTGTTGTTGTAACTATTGCTGATTTTTTTTTAGCTGATCAAATGATTTCATGTTAATCTTTTAAATTATGAATTCAGAACTTGATAATATTTAGTGTTTTATTAACCTTCAAGACCGCTATTTCGACCATGGGAACTTTAATCGACTTATTGTGTATTAGGCTAAAGGAAGTATGTCCTGTACGCTTTAATAGAAATAATTATGGAAAGGGCTTTCCGAATTTTATTTGTCCTTATTCACTTTTTCTGGAGATTAACCCAGCGACCAACCAATGCTTACCTTCCGATTTAGAAGGTTAAGGGGCTACAAGAACATACGGGTTGTCATATTATGGTACATTTTTCATTTGGTTTTTTATTAAAATTCAAAGAGTACATCTCGAAGTACATACTACAACAATATAATGTATGAAAATATAAAAAATTGTTATTTTGGAGGAGGTGTTCCCGACAGGAGTTGTGTGATATGGGCTTCCATGGTTCTCATCTCAGTGTTGTTACTTTTTATCAAAAAAAAAAACATTCTTAAACTAGATAGCATAAAGCAGTTTTTCTCGATCCAGATTTTAAAAATCTTAATTTTTCGAAAAATGGGGGTCGTCGACATTATTTATTAAAAAAAAAACGTTAAGTTAAAAAAAAAAAAAAAGTGGGTCGGCAAAAACTAAATAATGATATAAAGAAGCTCTGGTAAAAGTTTGCAAATTAGTTCATTAGTTCTCAAGATATACCTATAGGGTACCGTTTTGAGCAATGTAATTTTAACAAAAACGGTTTTTGAAGTTTTGGCTTTAAGTTTTTCAATTTCAGGAATTTTTCAATGAAATTTTCAAGCTATACCTACAGTTGATATAGGTTGTAGAATATTAGTACATATTTGAAACATCGATTTTTAACTCACTTATGTGTGGGCGCCGTGGCGTAAGTGGTTAGTGTGTCGGATCACTACGCATGAGGTTCCAAGTTCGAATCCCAGAAAACACCAACAAATTTTTTCACGGTCCCACCTTTCGCGAGCGTCTGAAGACATCCGAGAGTATTGTTGTCACGAAAAAGCTTCTCAAATCGCCGTTTGGATACGGCATTAAACTGTAGGTCCCTTCCATTCGTGTGAAAAATATAACGCACACAACATGAGTGGTTGCGAGAGCTAGGTCCTGGCACTCAAAGAGCTGTTACGCCAAATATTTATTTATTTTTTATGTGTACAGTCATTCACAAAAGTCTACATATAGCCATGAAAAGTGATAGATTAATGCTTATAGACAAAATTTCAATTTAATTTTTTTTACTAGATGACACGTTATTGTTTAAAAACATGATTCATTCATTCATTCATTCATTTTCAATGGCCCGCTAATCCTTCATGAGGGTCGCGGGGGTAGGATGCTCAGGTGGACTCTCCATCCTTCTCGATCCTCCGCCATTGACTCCAATTCATCAGGGGGAATCCCTAAGCGGCTCCAGGAGAGATGTCGGACTTGATCCAACCATCTATTTCTAGGCCTTCCGCGAAGTCGCCTATCTGATGGCATGGCAACCATGGCGCGTCTTGGAAGCCGGTCTGGGGGCATACGCACTACGTGACCAAACCATCGAAGCATAGATCGTTCCGTTCGGAGAAGTAGCTGCTCAACGTTGAGCACCTCGCCTACTCTGGTGTTGCGCACTCGATCTCTACGAGTTATTCCAACAACACCGCGAAGGAACCTCATTTCAGCAGCTTGTATCCGCAATCTTATTCTTTCGGTCACTACCCAAATTTCATGACCATAGGTGAGAGTTGGAACATACACCGAGTTAAAAACCGATAGCTTAGCTTGAACACTAAGTTCGGCCTTCCTTATAACAGATTGGCCAAGCTCTCTCAAAATTGATCCAGCCTGACCAATTCTACAGGATAACTCGGCATTGCTCCTCCCATCACTCGTGAATAAAACCCCGAGGTACTTAAACTTCTCCACCTGCTTCAGTAGGACTCCACTAACATGCAGAGTGCACTGAATGGGTTTTTTGGAAACGACCATTACTTCCGATTTGTTCACGTTGATCTTCATTCCAGCATCATCACAAACGACTACAAACCTTTCGAGTGTGCGCTGAAGTTCGGTTTGAGAGGACCCAAGGATGACCAAATCATCCGCAAAGAGCAGATGACTAATCCTTAGGTCTCCCACTTTGAAACATTCTCCGCCACGGCTGCGCTGCAACATCCAGTCCATATATACAATGAAGAGGAGAGGTGACAAAACGCACCCCTGGCGGAGTCCAACGCCCACAGTGAAAGGTATTGATTTAATACCGTTTATCCGAACACAGCTTCTACAGTTTGTATATAAAGACTGAATCACCCTTAACAGGGAACCAGCAATCCCATACTCCTGCAGAACACTCCAGAGTTTGCCTCGAGAAACCCTATCATATGCTTTTTCCAAATCCACAAAACAAGTGTAGACAGGTTTGGCATATTCCCAGGCCTTCTAAAGAACCATTCTGAGAGTGAACAACTGGTCGGTTGTGCTTCTACCGGGACGAAAACCGCACTGCTCATCACCCAAACTGTCCTCAACCACAGCTCTGGAACGCTTTTCTAGCACCTTAGCGAAGACTTTTCAAGGGAGACTTAAAAGAGATATACCCCTATAGTTGGCGCAATCTCTTTTGTCCCCTTTTTTAAAAAGAGGAACTATCACCCCCATTTGCCAGTCACCAGGTGTTTCACCGCATTCCCAGGCCACTTTAATGACACGCGAGAGCCATTGAACTCCCTCTTTACCTAAAGCCTTGAGCATTTCTGGCCGAATTTCATCCACACCAGCAGATTTGCCAACTTTTAGCGCTTTGATCGCCAAAGTTACTTCCTCTACCGTAGGACTACTTTCCGCCCAACTCTCGACCATAGGTCTGTCATCTTCGGTGCCCTGTTCGGGATTGAGCAATTCTGAAAAGTGCTCGCTCCATCTGCGTAAGATGTCCTCCTCATTGGAAAGAAGTCTACCGTCTTTGGATTTGACTCCTTCAACGATATTCAACTTTTTTCCTCTGAGTCGGCGGACGGTCTGCCAGAACATCTTATTTGCAGATCTGTGGTCACGTTCCAATTTCTCGCCAAACTCCTTCCAAGACTGTTCTTTTGCTGTTTTCACAGCTAATTTGCAAGTTCTTCGCGCCTCAGTGTACCGATTTCGAGAATCGGAGTTCCCCAAGTGAATCCACACCTTAAAGGCTCTCTTCTTCTCTCTGATGGCTTCTTGAACTCCGGGCGTTTTAAACCAAGCAGTTCTTTTCTCACCACCAGCCGCCACACCAAGCCGCTTCACTCTACAAACATCTCCCGCAGAGGTAATAACCGCTGTTGAAAACAGTTGCCATTCTTCCTCTACATTTGATGGAACAGTTGGAATTCGTTCAAACCTCTCAGATATTTGCCGCGCAAATGTCTCCCGTATCTCATCGTCCTGTAACCTCTCCCATCGTATGCGTGTAACCATCCTTGGTTTACGCTTTGGTAGGGGAGGCACTCTCTCGCTAAAATACAATTTGCACAGCACTAAGTGATGATCAGTTGACAGTTCGGCCCCTCTCAATACGCGAACATCATAAACCATTCTCTTCAGACACGATGGTACCACAAAGAAATCGATCAGCGACCTCTGCTGAAGGCTCTGACGGTACCACGTGTATTTGTGAATGTCTTTGTGCGGAAAGATAGTGTTCATGATGGATAAGCCATTTTCACAACAAAAATCCAACACCCTCTCTCCGTTCGCGTTTTGATAAGGATCACCGTTCCTCCCAATCACACTCCCCCATGTCATAACATCTACACCCACATGAGCATTGAAGTCCACCCATCAGGACAAAAGACTCCATATCTGCAACCTTTTCAAGGGCAACATCAACTTCATCTAAGAAAGCTGCATACTCTGACTGAAGGTTCGGTGCATACACCTGCACCAATGCCAGAGTTGATCTTTCAAGCTTGAGCTTTAAGATCGCAACTCTCCCTCCTAATGGTATCCACTCCAATACTCTGTCTGTCAACCTGGGATTTGTGAGTATCCCCACTCCCGCCCGAGCAGACATTGAGGGTGCGACTCCTGACAGGAAGAGCTTCCACCCAACCGAAAGGTCCACAGTTTTAGAACCTCTCTGCTTTGTTGAAGAGACGCCAACTATATCTAGTCGACTTTTAACAGCCTCCCCAACAAGCTCAAGATCCTTCCCTGTGAGCGATGAGACGTTCCATGTGCCTATCCTAAGTCGATGCCGTTGTCGAATTTCAGAGAGTCCATCTGTGCCCCTATCGGTGCACCCACCCACCCGAAAGGTCCACAGTTTTAGAACCTCTCTGCTTTGTTGAAGAGACGCCAACTATATCTAGTCGACTTTTGACAGCCTCCCCAACAAGCTCAAGATCCTTCCCTGTGAGCGATGAGACGTTCCATGTGCCTATCCTAAGTCGATGCCGTTGTCGAATTTCAGAGAGTCCATCTGTGCCCCTATCGGTGCACAGCGCGCTCACCCCTTGACCCCCGTAATGGTTCGCGAGACCTTTGACAGGAAGCTCGTAGCCATTTCGAATTTGACCCGGCCGGCTGCCGAGCGGGACAAGCCGACCACCAGACGCTCGCATCTTGACACCCTTCAGGCCTGGCTCCAAAGGATGCCCTGGTTTACCAGGCTTGGCAATATCCGAGGCCGGTCGTCTTCTTCTGGACTGGATTGTATGGATGGGAATAACTATTTAAGTTACCCCATCCGCACATCCCAGTCACGTTGCCCGCCCACCACCACGAGGAGGTCAGCTGCCAGGGGGGCTTAAAAACATGATTCAAAACCAAAACAAATAATTTCTTCGCAGTAATTTAACGTAAACAAGGAAAAAACCAAAAATTTAACGCACGAAAATGTACATACAGGTGCGTTCCAGACGAATAACCTATTCGACGGAACAAAGTACCGCTATTTTTTTCCAGCAAATGCGAATTCTTCTTCATTAATACTCAGTTGCGCTTCTTCTGCTGTAAGTACCGCACCCTTTTGCGTAAAAGTTTGTGAAAATAGCAATAAGAAGAGAAATACCCGTGGAAGTTAGAAACATAATGATAAAAGTTAGAAATGGAAATAAAAGTTATGGTAAAATTTCAAAAATCGTGGATAAAAGTCCTGCAACTGTTTAGACAATAATAAAAAATTATAATGACAGAGGACACGTTTGGAGTAAGCCCCGCTCTGCCCGTCCGAAAAAGCTAAGTAATCGCGAGATCCGAAGTATCATCCTTAAGGTTACCGATAATCTTCGAATTAACGCTCGAAAATTGGTGGAAGACGTTGCGAATAGATCGAGTAAAGACGTCCACTCAGGAACTGTGCGTAGAGTTTTGAGAGAACCTGGTACCTACTGTCAAGCACGGTAGTGGTAGTGGACATGTGATAGTATGGGGGGCAATGGCAGCTTCTGGTGTTGGTAGGCTAGCTTTTATTGAAGGAAATATGGATCGGTATCAGTACCTTAATATTTTGTGTAATAACTTGCATGCCTCTGCTGGGGCACTAGGGCTCGGAAACAGGTGGGTACTACATCAGGAGAACGATCCTAAGTATACGGCAACGATCATAATAGACCATATCTGGGATGAACTGGAACGCAGGGTTCGCAAATTTATAGATTACAGATCGGAGCTCCTTAAAAACGGGTTTTGAATGCCTGAGCTTCAATTACCCCTCACGTCACCGAAAATCTAGTCCTTCCCATGCTAAGAAGACTTGAAGCAGTCCAAGAATCAAACTGTGGTCCAACAAAATATTGAATTTATTTTCTTTAGTTTTTTTTATTAATTCATTTATGTATCTCGTAATTTACATGTACATATGTAGACTTTCGTGAGTTAAATTTTTTTGTTTTTTCTTGTTTTCGTTGGATTATTGGGAGGAAAAACTTGTTTTCCGTTTTGAATTATGTTTTTGAACAATAATATGTTCTCTAGCACTTTTCAAGGCTATATGTAGACATTCGTACATATACTGTACTGTACTGTACGTATGTAGCTTTTTAAGAGAGCGTATTTTGTATAACTAGCAGATACCCTCGACTGCATTTAACTAACGCAATGAATATATCGAACGCCATCGTTATCGGTTGTGTCAAAATGCACATAAATAAATGTTCACTTTATAGGTAGACAAGGAAATAAATCCACGTGTTTATTTATTTTATACTACGCCCAAAAAAAAAATAGTACTTCTCAAACTTTTCAAATGTATAGTTTTATAATCCCTGCCTTCCGACTGCCAAAAATAATACGACTATCTGATGATCAGTGTGGGCTTGTCTCGGGTAAATCAACCACAGATGCAATCCAAAGTATAAGGATCATAATAACATGGTGATTCCTTAAGGGATTTGCATATTGTAGTGGTTGACTTTGAAAAGGCATTCGACAGACGAGATCCGATAAAGGTGGCGCTAAGATATCGAGGGATTGGAGAAACCTATGTACAGATGATCAAGGACATGTACGAAGGAACAAAGACAAGAGTAAAATCGCCCGCTGGAGTAAACGAAGAGTTCCCAATCAAAGTCAGGGTGCACCAGGGAAGCGTCTTAAGTCCTTTGCTCTTTATTACAGTCCTTGATTATCTGCTTGAAGGTAAAGTGACGGACCCCAAGGTAAATCAATTGATCTTTGCTGACGGTGGAGCCATCATAAGTGAGGATCCTACATCACTGCAACGATCACTTGATGTGTGGGTGGACGCTCTGGAGGGAAATGAGTATCGCATTAGTTCAAAAAAGACAGAATACTTGTGCTGCCCGTTCTCTGATCCACTCAGACCTATTCCAGACATTTATTTGAATGGAACAGTGCTTCCCAAGTGCGAAAAGTTCAAATATCTGGGATCTATGATCAATAGCAAAGCAACTTGTGATGACGACATCAATCATCGCGTAAGCGTAGGGTGGATGAAGTGGCGAGAAAATTTCGCTACCTTCTGTGACAGAAAAATGCCACCTAAGTTGAATAGAAGGCTCTACACGGCAGTTGTGCGTCCAGCGCTCACGTACGGTTCACAGTGTTGGGCGATGTACAAAATGTATGAGAGTAAATTGACGGCAGCTGAGATGAAGATGCTTCGCATGACAGCAGGAGTGAAAAACTTACTTAGGTGGCGCTACAGTTCGGGGTGAACCTGGGCCTCAACCAACAAGTCTCTCCATTTAGCTCGGTCTTTAGCTAATTGTCTCCAGTTGCGCACTCCAAGTTGGTCAAGGTCCCCTTGAACTTGTGCGCGCCACCTACGGCGATGATTCGCTCTACTGCGTCGTCCCTCGGGGTTAGATTCAAAGACTCTGTGGGCCAGAGCGTTGGTGTCCATTCGCTCTACATGTCCTAGTCATCATCGCGATGTAGGAAAGGCAGGCCTGCTAACGCCTGGATCAGACAAATGCGACGACATCGGCATTTCATTGGTCTCAGTAACCGAGTGATCCAAAATCGGCAGGCGAGCCGATATTTTCTGAGGTCAAATAGGCGAACCCCACAGGCGGATCAGTAAAAATGCGGTGAAGTGGGAGGCTTATGATCCCTTATTTTCGGATCATAACCTCGCTGATAAAAGGAAGAAGAAGAAGTTTTATAATGCCTAGTTTTGCCTGTTTTTTATTTTAGATCTGTGTTTATTTATTTTAATATCATAATCCTCTTAAGGAATATCGTGATAGTTCTAATTGAAGATTGGGACCAAGCTTCTACTAAGGTATAGAACGGCAAAGTTTTACTAAAATCCGTCAATTAGTTTTAGCGTTATATGATATTTGCCCAAAGACAGTCCTAGTTATCGTTTTATTACATGTATAGATAGGTCGATTTTCCTACTCGTTGACAGCGTTGCCACCGGTACCACCACAGAAGAGGACCACCGCAGTAGACTCGTGGAACCAGCGCAGTAGTTTGTAGTACTCCGCCGCTAGTAAAACAAAAGCAACTCTTTCATTTAAGTTCACATACAAACCGAAAAAAATGTGCAGTTCACGACACTACCGCAGTAATATAGTAAATTAAAATGAAAATATTTTTTTTTTACTTATCGGTCCCGGTGCAAGTCCAATTTTGAGCCCCCGCCGTTATATTGAATATGCTAAGTAGAGCCTATGGGTCTGGGTCAACTTTCATTGCACTTATCTCAATTACAATTACAATTACAATTTTATTGAGACTAATAAAAATCAATACAATTATTTTCTGTACATTAGAATAGATTGTAGCCGACTTTTAAAGTTTATGCCTGGCTACATAAATAAAGGAATATATGCTTGCTCCCGGCATACTTTAATCAATTTTTTTTTGGCACTCATCAGCAATGAAATCCACATTCATACTTGACCCAGGCTCGTCAGATGCCGCCTGAGTTATCCGAGCGCGCTTACGCTTACTACTTCGCCGTAGTACTAGATTTATATCCTTTAACCCCTCGGGGGGCATAGGGTGTCAACCACGCCTGCGCGCCATCGTGTTCGGAGTTCTGCAACGCGTTTGAGTTGCCTCCAACTCATTCCTAAAGAGCTCGATTCCTCCTCAACTGTTCTGCGCCACGTTTGCTTAGGGCGTCCCGCTATTCTGCCTGCCTGGGTGAGCGGATTCCACTAAAAATAAATAAATAAATAAATATTTGGCGCAACAGCTCTTTAAGTGCCAGGGCCTAGCTTCTCGCAACCACTCATGTTGTGTGCGTTATATTTTTTCACACGAATGGAAGGGACCTACAGTTTAGTGCCGTATCCGAACGGCGATTTAAGAAGCTTTTTCGAGACAACAATACTCTCGGATGTTTGTCAGACGCTCGCGAGAGGTGGGACCGTGAAAAAACTTTTTGGTGTTTTGTAGGATTCGAACTCGGAACCTCACGCGTAGTGATCCGACACACTAACCACTTACGCCACGGCGCCCACAAGCGGATTCCACTGCATAGCGTATTTCGCAATGGAGCTTTCTTCGCGCCGTAGGGTGTGTTCAATCCATTGCCACTTTCTTCTTCGTATAGTAATGCTTATAGGTTCTTGGCCCGTTCTCAGATAAAGTTGTTCGTTGGAGATGCGGTTCGGCCAAAAAATCCTCAAGATGATTCTTAAGCATTTGTTTACGAAGACTTGCAGCTTACGTGTGTTAATGGTGTCCACCTGCACCCATAAAGCAGCACTGATTCTACGTTGGAGCGGAACAGTCGTAGCTTGGTTCTTAAGCTAATAACATTGCTTCTCCAGATTTTGGACAGCATTCCGAACGCAGCTTTAGCCTTCCCGATTCTGCTGCACACATCCAGTTCGGTGCCACCGCGATTAGCCGAGACGACGCTTCCTAAATATAGAAAGTTATCAACTTTCTCGACTTGCTTTCCGGCAATGTTAAGTTGAGCGCTGGTATTGGAAGTACTCAGGGCTTTTGTTTTGGCTGTGTTTATTTTTAGCCCCACTTTGTTTGCCTCACCTTCTAGATTTTGGGCCATCAAATGAAGATCCATTATCCGGTGTGAAAGTAGACAAACATCGTCAGCGTAATCTAGGTGTTTAAGATAAGATGAAAGTACTAGGCGTTGGTTTTCGGTTCGCCTCCAATGTTTTTTGTGCCATTTTCTTTGAAATCTTATGTTCTACGCACTCTTGGCCGATTTTTGTAATTTTGGTCGTACTTTGCGCTCATATATCGGGACATTTTAAGAAAATCGAGAAATTTTTAAATTCACAGGCGCGTATCTTTTTGTGTTTCTAAGATCCAGACTTGGAACCCAGGATAAGTTGCTACATGTACCGTCCTCAGTCAGATCGGATAATTAGTCTCTGAGATATGAAACCATTTATAAACATGTGGTAAATCCGGAAAGCCCAAAATCATGGGTTCACTTTGGGCGCAGTTTCCGAAACTCGATTGCCACGAATGTCGAAGCTGTAATGGCACTTTCATCTTTCCTTCTCACTAGGAATCGAGAACTTTAAAAGGTCCCTCAATACAGACTATGATAAAATGGACTCCTCATACTGCAATAGTTTTAATTGCTGTGTGGGCACAACAAGCACTTGAAACACGGACAATATGTTAGTCCATCTAGCAGTTACTTATTCTGAACTTTTAAAAATTACTTTTGACTGAAAGTGGAAAAATCTGCCAAATTAGTTGAATTTTTGGAACAAATATTTAAGTTTGAAAGCCTCATTGACCTCTGTACTTACATTAATGTGAATCCAATCCAGAAAGGGACATCCGTTAAAGATGATTTCAAGAATGCTGCAAAACTGCTTAACTCTTGTATAATATTTACTTTAAATAAAATACATAAAATTGCTCGATGCGAAGTACGGACAACGTGGTCACCAAGTTCAGTACAATTATTGTAATTATTTCTAATTACTTGTACGCTATCTAAGCATCTATTCAACGGCAAACTAACTACATATGTTACACGAAACCTATTAACTAAAGCATATCCGTCCCATGTCATCAGTTTTAAGTCTTAAATTTTGAGCTAAGTACGAAAGCTTTTTACAACTTAGGGAGGTGTGACCATAGACATTGTTTTAATATTTTCAGCAGTAGCTTATAACCAGATATCTTAACAAAATATTTTAATATTCTTGCTGGGCGTATTATAATACCTAAATTTACTTACGTTCTAATTACGAAATTATGAAATCTCTTTATTGTCAATTATCAATCTCAATTTAAACTTTGTTTATAACATCACTTTCAATCAAAAAAATAAACAAATAAATATTTGGAGCAACAGCTCTTCAAGTGGCTGGGCCTAGCTTCTCGCAACCAAAATATCGTTTATTTTCAAATAAACAACAAGTATAATCGCCCCTTTTTTAACCCTCTTTCCAATCCAATTCGCCGGCCCCATCTGTTGGTTGGTATATTTATATCAAATGCAAGAACCTCCAGAATGTTTTCGAAAGTACTAGATTTCCAATGAATCTCCAGATAATTGGAGAGAACTCTGTGGATGAACTGTAGAATCAACTGCTGATGATGATGACAGTTGTGGTGCTGCCAGATCCACATTTAATTTGTCGTTAATACAGTGCGAAAAGTCCTATTGCGGATGCTACAATAAAGGTCGATTCACAGCTCAGCGACCTGCGAATGCGAATAAGCGAATATTCGCCAATTTTGACATTTCATTCACAGCTACTTTTTCATCTAGTCGCGGCAATCCGCGAACTTGAGTTTTCATTCATTTTATAACTTATTGCCTAAACGTAAAAAATGCATAAATAGATAGCGTAGCTTTCAATCAGAAGGTAATATCATACATTCTTTCGATAAATTAACCACGATCTTACCTACCAAGAACAAAACTAAAGAATTGTGGGGTTAAACTCTCGCGAATGTTGTGGTCGCGGGAATGTGGATTGCGTCCTACAGGTGTGGAATGTGAATAAAATTTGACATTCGCTTATTCGCGTAAAAATCGGCGAATTGTTAATTTCTTCGCAGAAACTAATTACAATTCAACTTTTTATATATTAATCGATAGAAGCTCCCTTCTTTTGGAATAATAAAATTGCCAAGGGCATGCTTATAAATGTGCTAAAAACTGGTTGTTCGCAGTTTGGGCATTCGCAGGTCGCTGAGCTGTGAATGGACCTTAAAGGGTGTTTTTTTAAGCCAGTACTAACTTTGGTTTTGAACAAAACACATGAAATTTCAATAAATAGCCATTTATTTTTGCTCAATCGAAAGAATACATTTTCTAATTCATTTTTAAGCACAAATTCGGGCCCACCACGGTGGATCTGATGAATGTCATCCGAGAGGCAAAATTTGTTGCCGTATGTCATCAAAAAAAAAAAAATACAAATATTTGGCGCAACAGCTCTTTAAAGTGCCAGGGCCTAGCTTCTCGGGACCGTGAAAAAACTTTTTGGTATTTTCTGGGATTCGAACTTGGAACCTCATGCGTAGTGATCCGACACACTAACCACTTACGCCACGGCGCCCACCATCATGTCATCAATAACACGAATAATGTTGGCTCCAATGCGTCGATTGTTGTTGGTTTGTCAGCGTAGACTAGCGACTTTACGTATCCCCAAAGAAAATAATCAACAGGCGACAAATCACAATATATTGGAGGCCAATTTACAGGTCCATTTCGCGAAATTATGCGTTCATCGAATATTTTCTTCAATAAGTTGATTTGTTTCGGTTGATGTATGGCCGGAGCGCCATTCTGCTAGAACCACATCTCTTCCACATTCATGCCATTCAATCGGAAAACGAAAAAGTCATTAATCATGGCTTTATAGCGAATACCGTTGACCGTAACACGCTGATTAGCCTCATTAAAAAAAAAATAAAAAAAAAATGGTCCAATGACTCCACCAGCACAAAACCATAATTTTGAAACCAAACTTCTAAAATTTGGTAACGTTGTTAAAGCACGTATGTCATCACGATAAAATAGCAAAGACTACTGAATAAAAATGACACTGACCGTTTGAAATCTGACAATTGGTTTGACAGGTATAACTGTCTGAAGTTAGGACTTTCTTAAAAAAACACCCTCTATATAGATGTTAGGTTAGGTGATGTATGTGGGCTGGCAGGAAGAGACGCTCTCTGCCGCACTCAGGTCAGCGCTGACCCATTGTGATACCCATAGGGGGGGAAGTAATCCCTTACCCATTGAGGCATAGTGAAAACTGGCAAAAAACTGTTCAAACTCAATCACTTACTTCGTTTCTGCATACAAACCACCCTGATGCTTTGATGAAGTTCTACATCTTTCCTGTCGAAACGCCGAAGAGCTCCTCGAGATCCTGGAAGAAATATTTACCAAGGAACTTTTTCCTGGAGTGTTGAAGACCCGGATAGTGGCACAAGAAGTGGATAGTGTCCTCAAAAACTTCCTCGTCACGACAGCCTCTACAAAGTTCCTCCTCCATCAGGCGTAGTTTCTTCAAGTGGTACTGCAGAGTATTGTGCCCCGTGATGATGTCCACGAGGGTGGAAAGGGATTTCCTATCTTTCCGAGTAATTTTCTCGGTCCTTGCTTTATCGAAGGATGGCCATAGCTTCCTAGTGGTGGCACACGTTTCCATGGATGTCCATCTTGTGTTCGCCTCTTTAATGGCTATATTCTCTGCATCGAGCTTGAGTGTGAAAGGCGGGATACTCACAGACGGGTCAACTTATTCTAGTAAGGTTGCTGAGCCAATTCTTGCTAGCTCGTCGGCTTTCTCATTGCCTGGGATACCCTCGTGTCCAGGGACCCAGCAGAGCGATACCTTTCGCTGTGTTCCAAGAATACTAAGCCCTTCTCGACAACACTTCACAAGCTTCGATTTAATTTCTATGGCAGTAATCGCTTTTATAGCTGCCTGGCTGTCTATAAAGATGGCGGTACCTTCTGTCGGTATTGCCCTTACCGCAGACTCACGGCCGGCTGTTGCCATTGCTAAGACCTCTGCTTGGAAGACGCTGCTGTGGTCTGAAAGTCGTATGGATTTCGATATACCTAGGGGGTCGGAGAACATGCCCGATCCTACGCCAGTGATCATTTTTGAACCATCTGGTAGATATAGATGTTAATCCTTTCAAACTGTACAAGAACTATGTGGACTTCTTTGGCGGTTTTTATAATTAATTAATTAAGCAAACAATTTACCTATCGAAGCTATACCTGACTTTAAACATCTTATTATGGTCTGTGAATGTTGGTTACAATTGTTGCGTTTTGGTGAAACGTCACTTCTCAGTGAAGTAAGATTTAATACGGATTCTCACTTTTTTTCTCAGTCGAAAATGAGTTGGGATGGATGGGAAGAGCTTTTTCCCTGAGAAAAGCTTTTTCATTCAAATGGAATCATTCAGTAGTATTTCATACATTTAAGCACAACTTTTTCATACTTTTTACTTCAATTTCAATTCAATCACCAATCTTCAAACAATTAAAAAAGTTTTTAACCAGATTGACTTAGAATCGTTTTGTGGAGAAGCTTTCACTTTGTTTTGCATAGTTCTCACGAAAACACACCAAATGACACGCCTACTGCATTTGGAGGAATGATGACCGAAGTTCGAAGGATGATTTGAACTTTTCCTACATTTCTTTTTATTAACACCATAACTCTGGTTATCCAGAGTGACTATCACGAATGGTAGCCTACATAATCGAAAGTTTTGATAATCTATTCTACAGAAATAAAAATTCAACAGCAAATGAAAAATATTATCTTACAGACATACATTTAAAAATAAAGATTAAAAATAAAATGGAACGTTTTTTTTCTTTTCTTTTTGTAAAGTCATATATGTCTTAAATCGACTCGATTATTGCACAAGGTTAATAAAACGAATTAAATATTCCTGGTAAATCTAATTTAATTATTACTTAAAATGTTAAAGTTTTTCTTGTAGTTAGGTAAACAAAGTTATTATTACAGGAATAAATTCAAAACAACAAATTTTGATCGGTATGTAATTGCAAATTAATTAATTATATCAGAATGCGGATAATCAATTCTTTTCCAACCAACTCAATTCAGTGGTTTCAATGCTATTTTATATAAGAACAAAATCAAAAATCATTTACTGCAAAACCAAAATATATTAAACAAATAAGATTATAGTCAAGAAGGTTTAATTTATTATTTTTATTCTTCTTAAAGTTATAAGTCGTATTTAATATCAGAATTATGCAAAATATGAATTTTTTCAAATACATTTTTTAAGAAACCTAAAATAAAATGAAATTATTGCAAATTCAATAAATCTTTAACTTCGCATTTAACGAAGCATTTTTTGTGTTATGAAACTGAAAATACATATTTAAATAAAAGGCTACAGCATCAAAAATAAAAACTCAAAACATAATAACAGCCAGCGGGGGAATTCATTCAAATGGGTTGAATTGTAATTTTTAATGAAAAACAAAATTTAATATAAAAGAAAAACTATAATTAAACAAAAATGCTATTTATAATAATAAAAAATGGAATTACTAAAAAAAAAATGCTTTTGTTTTAACTGCTTCATCCTTTTTGAAATTTTTTGTTGCTGAGGTGCTTATATAAAGAATAGCTGAGGTGCTCATGAATAGCTGAAGACTGAAGGCTTCTGAAAATGTACTTCTTGGAGTACAAGAGTGTGCTTCTTTTGTAAAAAGAAAAAAAAGAAATATTTAACCCGATTCCTACGTTTTTGATCGTTTTTCTGTGACTGATGTAATATTTATCAACTTAACTTATATCAAGTGGGACAAAAGTAATGTTATAATGTGAATGTGTCATAATTTTTGCAAATGACTTACTTACTTACTTACTTAGGTGGCGCTACAGTTTGGAGTGAACCTGGGCCTCAACCAACAAGATGCTCCATATAGCTCGGTCTTTAGCTAATTGCCTCCAGTTGCGCACTCCAAGTTGGTCGAGGTCCCCTTGAATTTGTGCGTGCCACCTACGGCGATGGTTCCCTCTACTGCGTCGTCCCTCGGGGTTAGATTCGAAGACTGCGCGGGCCAGAGCGTTGGTGTCCATTCGCTCTACATATTCTAGCCATCTCAGACGCCCAATACGCAGTTTTTTGACTAGGTTAATGTCGCTGTACAGCTCGTATAGTTCGTGATTGAATCTTCTTCTCCAAAACCCGTCAACGCAAACGGAAACGGAAATGAAGTAAAATCCTATAGACCAATTTCGCTTCTTCCAATCATATCGAAAATTTTCGAGAGGATATTATTAAGGGGTCTCCAACCGGTTATAGAAGAAAATAATCTTATCCCTGACCATCAGTTTGGGTTCAGAAGCAAGCATTCGACGATTAACCAGGTGCATATAATTACTGACGTAATCGAGAAAGCATTTGAAGAAAAAAATATTTCCTCAAGCGTATTTCTTGACGTCTCACAAGCCTTTGATAAGGTGTGGTATGATGGCTTGAAATGCAAACTACGACAAGTTCTCCCTGTATGCTTATACGATATTCTAGAACCATATCTCGGGAATAGACTCTTTCGTGTTAGACATGGAGTAGAATACTCCGAGCTCAAGGAAATTTCGGCCGGCGTACCGCAAGGAAGCGTTCTTGGGCCGCTTCTCTATTTGTTATATACTCGTGATATACTGAAAGAAGATGGCACTATCCTTGCTACGTTTGCCGATGATACCGCTTTCCTAGCAGTAGGAAAGAATCGAAGAAACAACTACAAAACTGCAAAATGCACTGAATAATGTAAATGAATGGACGAGGGACTGGCGGATCGCCCTCAACGTATCTAAATCTGTTCACGTGAATTTCACTTACAACAAAACTAATAACTTGCCAATTTTCCTAAACTCGGCCCGAATACCTTTTGGAAGCGAAATACCTTTTGCAAGCCAAATACCTGGGAATGACACTCGACGCAAGGCTGAAATGGAATTCGCAGGATAAAATAAAACGTAAAGAACTCGAAATCAAAAATAGAGAAATGTACTGGTTACTCAGAAAACATTCCCAACTCAGTACTGAGAACAAACTGCTTTTATACAAGCAAGTGCTAAAGCCGGTGTGGACCTACGGTATACAACTTTGGGGTTGTACCAAGAAAACAAATGCAAATATTTTACAAACTCTTCAAAATAAAGTGCTAAGAGAAATTGCAAGCACCGTGGTATAGTAGAAACGATGATATCCACAGGGAACTCGGAATTCCGACAATCGAAGCTGAAACTAGAAGCTTCGCGAGAAAGTATAGAAACCGACTAACCGGCCATGTCAACAATACAGTCCTACAAATTTTGGATGAAAGCAATTTATTGCGCCGACTACAGAGGACGAAACCTTTCGACTTGGCGAGATAATGATTAACCGCGTCTAGATTGCAGAATATGCAGGGATCTTTCAGTGGAAAGAAACCTGCCAAACTTTTTTATTTTATGATAGAAAAATTGCTTGATAAGTTAATACTTAGTTGCGATATCTAACAAATTTATATCGAAGTGTGGTGATTTTTTAGTCAGTAAGAATCTGACTCTACTATAAGCACGCGCTTGCTATTCTCATAGTGTCTATGGAAACGTGTCCTGCGCATGCCAACGTTAGAAAAGCTAAAATGAATGCATACCTATTTAAGGATCCAAATTATCTCAGCAATCCCTGTACGGCTAAGTTAAACTCTTTAACCATAAGAAGTAAACATTTCCTTAAGTAGCCGGGTGACCCAGCCTTCACTACTCAGTGTCAGCACGAGGTCCTTTCTCTCGTCTAAAGGTACTTCATTGTCCATCAGCTAACCAACCGTGCGCCGAATAAAACGTCTATCTTCGAAAAGCGAACTTTTAAATGTGATAAATATTTCAGGCCTCGGCCTTGATGGTGTTTTTCTTTGTAGAAGAAGCAGAAGCACAACATAAATAGGGCCTTAAGGCGGATGTGATCGAATGCTTTTGGGATGTACAAAGTAGCGTTTGAGTTTGGAATAGCAATAGAGAATCATGTTTTCAGACAACTGCCCGCTGCAGTCATTCAGTCACTCGGTCAATTTTAAAAATGCGTTTTAGTATAAGCAAAAGATACTCATGGCCGTCGGAAAATGGAAATTATGGGCCCTATTACAATTCGCGAGTCAAAAAAAAAAAAAAACAAGATTCATTTATTCTTCTAATTCATGTGGATACAAACCTTCAATGAGACTGATTTGATGAATGAAAAACAAAAATAGTCTCACACAACTCGTTTATTTTATCTGTCAATTTCCAGTTCGCGAATCATAATGTTAATTGGCGAAATATACCGGTTTGCTCAATACCTTTGACTCACTGCAGATAGAAGGCCCTATGTAAAATGTTATACTATTTAGATAATTCGTTGGTCACAAGCAACAACCGCTTCGAGTTTAGACAGAATTAAGTTGGAGATACCAAAAAATGCTCGAATATTCGAAATTAGCCATACATATTTAACTTATTTATCTGCAGTGATTACTGAGTTTTAGGCAAAGAAACAAGACCGAAATAACAAACTGGGGCGCCGTGGCGTAAGTGGTTAGTGTGTCGGATCACTATGCATGAGGTTCCAAGATCGAATCCCAGAAAATACCAAAAAGTTTTTTCACGGTCCCACCTCTCGCGAGCGTCTGACAAACATCCGAGAGTATTGTTGTCACGAAAAAGCTTCTCAAATCAACGTTCGGATTCGGCATTAAACTGAAGGTCCCTTCCATTCGTGTGAAAAATATAACGCACACAACATGAGTGGTTGCGAGAAGCTAGACCCTGGCACTTTAAAGAGCTGTTGCGCCAAATATTTTTTGAAATAACAAACTCCCATACGTTTTTGGGAAAAGGGAAAATTTCCAACTCGTTTTCTGAGAAAAATGGCTAAACCCGACTTAAGGGGTTATCGCATGAGGTCACCGAATTGTTAGTTGAGCAATTTTCAGTTTCCTTCCTCTGTATTTTTTTGAATAATATTAACTTACATATGTCTAAGGGTTTAATTGTTTTAATGCAATCAAACGACTTAAGTTGGAAATGAATAGAAGAGATAGGATCGAGTTATTTTTGGTTAAGTGGTCTGAAACTCTGGCGATATAAGGGCAGTACTTGCTTGCTTCATCGGTGGTGTCCGAACTAGTCGTGCGGAATTTACAGCGATTTTTGCATTCTGATTTCTACTATATGTTTCGAGTACGTGTTGAGTTAGTCTTGGTAGGACTACCTCTGGACTGTGGGGTCGTTGAGGCAGGGTTGTCACATTGTTTTTGGTCAGTGGCTCCCTCACAATCAGCGATGTGTGATTGGGCGCATTGTCACGATGGAGTATCCAGGTATCGGTGGTCTTCCTTCGGATACAGCGGACCCTAATCCTCAAACATTCAAGTACTTGTCCATAAAATTGAACGCAAACTTTAATGGCACATCGCTGCTTAATGGTTTGCTGTATCTTGACTCTCGATGCGAACACTATTCACACTTTTACTTCTGGCGCGATCAGCACATTTCAAAGGCTCGGTGGTAGCTGAGCCTGTTCCCTCAGCTTACGTAACCGATTCCGTCCAAAGAGACCACCCTTCACCCCTTCCCATTAGAGGGAAAAAATCAGGCGCGATACTTATTGGGCAAACCCTGTATGTATAACCTAACTTATGTTCTGGTTTCTACAGATTTAAAATAAACAAGAGACAAATGTGTCAACTTTACCAACCCCCTTGACAATACAATTCAACTTCATCTAGCAAGTACAAATGCAACCAATCAATTGTGATCGCACTTCGCACCATCGACTGATTTACAGTTAGCGACAAGGAAGTATACAAATCTAAAGCACTTAATGGCATTTCAAAAGTACTTTATTATGAACTAATTCGAATGCCGACCGGAACCTACAAACCTTACACTTGTTTTGCTTTCCTTTGTCCATTAAGACCAATGGACTATCGAAAGGTATTCCCAAATAAATAATTCATTCGGCCACTTCCCCCACCTCACATTGACGCGTCCATCGAAATACCTTTGTTTAGCGTTCTGGAAATAATGCCTACATAATAAATCGACCAGACCCTCAACAAGTGCAAATCAACCCCTAGTCCATATACATATATGTGTGCCTAATAAAATCGGATTTCCATTTGACCACATACTCAGAACCTACTTACCCATGCGGGTCAGCTTAAGCGCACGTTACACGAAGGCTCAGATTTAAATGTTTTATGAGTTTTTGTATACTAGTATACGAGTATTTCAGCACTGATAATAACCTTCGCAACCTCGCCTCTTAATTAAAGTCTTGATTGGAATTATGTATCTTTTTCTATTTTCTTCATCTAGTCTTTGTTATTTGTTGTCGCCGTTGTCGTCGTCGTAGTTGGTATCCACATAAAATAGATACGACTCCTCTTCCCATTTTGTGTTAATTAAATTTGACGCGCATTACTGTGGATTCCGTTTAAGTGATTCCTTTCAAATTGTTACAAATAAGAAGGACTATGTATGTATGTGTATCTTTCAGTTTTGCGGAGGAGGCAAAGCCCAACACAATCTTCAAGGGAAAAATGATAAATTGATTCTTTGTTCCTTGAAGAAAGAGAGACTTATTCAAATTAACGAGGAAACATGCTAGTCTGTTGACGGAAGTTCACCTCTAACATACATATAACTAAAAAACTAGAAATTATAATAAATTAATCTATCAGATACGTATTTAAGAAATTGCAAATTTTCTTAGGTCATTGGACTTTTTTTTTGGATTTTTTTCTTAACGAAATTATGAATGAGGAAGTCTTGTTGATGGCTAACAGTATAAATAAGAGATTGTTAGGTTTATACATAAGAAGACTCAGGCACACACCACCCGACCTTATAACAGAAACTTAATAACAATATTTATTTGATTTATGCAGCATCGAAGATCAGTGTTAAGTGGCTAATCACGTGCTTAGAGCTCTCGCATTTGATTTGGGCTTAATCAGAATACGATTGTAGTCTATAATTAAAAATGATTCTTAGTGTTAAATAAAGACAGCAGGTATAGGAAAATACTGACAGTTGATTATTTAAATAAATTAGAATAAATAAAAATAAATGCTGATGTCGTTGTTATTGTTTCTTGGACGGCTACATGCGCGGAAATCTGCCGCTCTAGGATCTAGTCGAAGTCATGTACATTTGGTTAGTCTCGGTCTGGTGAACTTATTATAGTTGGTGAGTCCCCATAGCTCGACCTACTATTTTTGGAAATAATGTCTTGATTTATGCGGATTGCATTTGTGTGGACTGAGGTGGTAATCATTATACGTGTGGCTCAGTGGTCAAGTTCGCATACCTTACACGATTTGCGTAGAAACCTTTAACTAGGGATTAGTGCCCTTCATACGTTAGGCTTATTGAGAAATTTTGCCCCGGATCGAAGTTCAATTACTTACCAGAAGGGTAGCGAGAAAGCACCAAGCCGTTCTTCTTACAGTCAGTCAGACTGTAGATACAAGACGTGCTGCCTTGATTACATACATACTCGTACGATTGGCGAAACAGCCCATAAAGGCCCATGAAGTCCGAGGCGATAGCTCGGCAAAACCGTCTCCTGCTAACAGAAATTTGCACGAAGACACCAAAGAAAAGCAAACAAACAAGGGTCTCTGAGAGAATCAAGTGGTACAATCTGGACAAAGAAAAAGGAGATGCTTTTGTTTTCGTGATGAAAAATTACCTCTCTCACACCATCAACGGAGCTGAGGATGAAGAGTGCAGACCACAAAATATGTGGGATTCACTACAGCGAACTTGCTTAAAGAAGGCCAAATCACTGCTAAGGGCTTTAAAAGACCACCCCCAACACGCTAAAAAAAACATGGTGGTGGAGTGATGAAGCTAAGAAGGTGATAAATGAGAAGAAAGCGGCATTTAAAGCTTGGTGAAAGTGCCCCTCTAATAATGGGAACGAAAAAGCTGGAATATAGATGTTGCAAGAAAAAATCAAAGAAGAAGTGTGCCCAGCTTCAGGCAGAGAGTACAGATGGCCTGTATAGGGAGCTGGAGAAAATATCCGGCTGCTGATACAAACTAGGCTATCCAGGATCTGCGACAACATCGCAACCATCTTCAAAATAGCCGCCCAAAGAAGGAGGAATGCTCAGGTGATTCGTTTGCCAAAGTTCATTAACAATACTCATGGCCAGCTTCTTGTGGATGACGAAAAAATTCTGCATTAACAGTTTCCCCGGCTATACTTTCCAAAAGCCACCACTGTGAAGAAATACCCGACATTACAATCGAAGAAGTTAGTGAGGCGGTCAAATACTCCAAAAAATAAAAAGCGGTTGGGCCAGACGGGATATCCTCTGAGTTCTGGAAAAAGATGGGAGACGTAGGGTTCAGATGGCTCAGAATTCTCATCTCCAAATTTTTGAGAGGTGATCCAATATCGAATCAATGGATGGAAAGTTACTTTTTCCCTATATACAAAGGGAAAGGTGGTATGCGAAACTGTGATAACTACCGTTCGATCAAACTGATGTCACATACCATGTTGATAGTTGACTGGGTATTAGGTGGCCGACTGCGAAAAATAATACGGCTATCTGATGATCAGTGCGGGTTTGTCTCGCGTAAATCCACCACAGATGCAATCCAAAGTATAAGGATCATCATGGAAAAACATCGTGATTATTTAAAGGATTTGCATATTGTATTGGTTGACTTTGAAAAGGCATTCGACAGACAACCACGACATCTGATATGAGTGGCGCTAAATCATCCAGAAACCTATGTACAGAAGATCATGGACATGTACGAAAGAACAAAGACAAGAGTAAGATGCCCCGCTGGAGTAACCGTACAGTTCCCAATCAAAGTCGGGGTGCACCAGGGAAGCGTCTTAAGTCCTTTGCTCTTTATTACAGTCCTTGATTATCTGCTTGAAGGTAAAGTGACGGACCCCAAGGTAAATTAATTGACCTTTGCTGACGATGGAGCCGTCATAAGTGAGGATCCTACATCCCTGCAACGAACACTTGATGTGTGGGTGTACGTTTTGGATGGAAATGAGTACCGCATTAGTTAAAAAAAGACAGAGTACTTGTGCTGCTCATTCTCTGATCCACTCAGGCATATTCCAGACATTTATTTGAATGGAATAGTGCTTCCCAAGTGCGAAAAGTTCAAATATCTGGTATCTATGATCAATGGCAAAGCAACCTGTGATGAAGACATCAATCATCGCGTAAGCGTAGGGTGGATGAAGTGGCGAGAAAACGCTGCTACCTTCTGTGACCGAAAAATGCCACCTAAGTTGAAAGGAAGACTCTACACCGCAGTTTTGCGGTGTCAAATACGGTTGACAATGTTGGACGATGTACAAAGCGTATGAAAATAAATTAACGACAGCTGAGATGAAGATGCTTCTCAATGTTGAACGATGTACAAAACGTATGAGAGTAAATTAACGGCAGCTGAGATGAAAATGCTACGCATGACAGCAGGAGTGACAAAACTTGTTCGAATAAGAAGTTTGAAGATCCGTGGAAGCTTTCATGTCAAGGAAACAATCGTACAAAAAATAGAGTGCTACCGGCTCAGCTGGTATTGGCACGTTCAAAGAAGAGATCATTTGAACTCTGTTAAAAAGGCAATATCAATGAACGTTCCAAAGACATCGCGAGGCAGGCCTATAAACACTTGGATCACACAAATGCGACGACATCGACATTTCATTGGTCTCAGTAACCGAGTGATCCAAAATCGGGAGGCCTGCAGATATTTTCTCAGGTCAAATAGGCGAACCCCACAGCGGGATCAGTAGAATGCGGTGAAGTGGGAGAGTTATGATCCCTTGTGTTCGGATCATAACCTCGCTGAAAAAGGAAGAAGAAGAAGAAGAAGCCGATGAAGGCCATATGCCTACCTTCTTTCAACCACTTGTGTTGTGTGCGTTCTATTTTTCGCACGAATGGAAGGGCCGTAAAATGGAGTGCCGTATCCAAAGGGCAGTTTGACTGATCTACTTTTATTTCATATATTTTTATTGTATTTCTCATGGCAACAATTCTCTCGGATGTTTGTCAAATGTTCGAAAGAGGTGGAATCGTGAAAAAACAAACTTTTTGGGGTTTTCTTGGATTCGAACATTGAATCTCGCGCGCAGTGTTTCAACACACTAACCACTGCGCCACGGCGCCCACGCTGTCTCGATTACGTAATAAACTATTTTTGAAGTTTAAGTTTCCTATAGTACCTAACGCACATTGTATGTTTTTTTCCTAATCCATATTGATTTTGGTGGTCTCGTTCTACTCTAAGCCACAGCTTAGCTCGTGAGCCGATATGTGCAGGTTCGAACTCCAGCAAAGAACAGCAGCCAACAGCCTCTCCAACATAAAATAGAAGCGGAAATCATCAACGTTTTTCGAACCACAACACAGAGTGAAATACAATGAACCATGTCGAGTGTGATGGTTTGATAAAGTTTTACAGGAAGGTAGATCCTTTTGGAAGTAGAGACGGGAATACTTTAAAAATGGCCGCAGCTTGATCCCCGCACTCTCCGAATGGCCGCACAATCGGTATCCAATTTTCGATAACTAGCAGAATTAGTGTGCTAGAGTTTTATTAAGATATTGTCCTTAGCTCGCACAAATGCACGGCCATCATATACAACAGTTTTTTCCACATTTTACATTCCACAATTTACCCTTAGTGGCATCTAACATATTCGAAAATGTTCTAGAGGTTCTTGTATTTGGTATAAATACATAAACCACCAGCAGAGAAGACACAGACGATACAGGTGAAAAAAGCGAAGAACAAGTGCGATTACTGTGAGGGTTAATTATTTGAAAATTGGTGTTGAGAATGAATGATATTGTGATTGAAAGTGAATTTGTAGAGACAGTTTAAGTTAAGGTTAAAAAACAATAAAGTGATTTGATTATTTTGAAGTATATCGAAAGTGAAGTTGATAGTTGTTTATAAATAAACAGGGCAAATACACAGAAAACACGGTTTTATTATTACGAACCCCAGCAAGGATATAACAGTGTTGGCCCTATTAGCGAAAAGATCTACCTTTTCAAAAGTTCAGCTCTCGAGGTTTTTTGTTTCTTGAAATATTTTTGACTGGACATCAAGCAAAAAGTGAACGATTTTATATAAGTTTGATATATTGTAGTGCTTTGTACCGTTGATTTTTCAACGGGCTTTAATATAGTTTATAATAGTAATATGCTTTTTCATATATATTCAAACATCAGGTGATCGCTGAGCAGCCATGACGGCATTTAGTGTTCTGAAGTACTGATGAATGTCGCCTGACATTAAGTAGCCAAATGATAAGCGATTAGCTGAAATTTGAACAGATTTTAGGCGCTTTCGAGAAAAATCCTTTTTCGGATAATTGGTCTATCATGCGAAGAGACCCAATGACTACACTGTTAACATTCTTCAACCTGAAAAGTCTTCAAATCCCAGTAAACAGGTTTTAAACCACAACAAAAAGCTAATCTACTCCCAAGATAGCAACCAAACAATACTGGATGACAACAAACTTGGCCTAATTAGTGAGATGTTTGTCAATTAGGTTAAAAGATAAATCTCAAGTGAAAAGGTAGTTCTACGACTGATAATCAGTAGACAATTCTATTTGTATGTATTTAAGAGAACTAGTCACACGACTGAAACCGCAAAAAATAAAAATAAAAATAAAAAATAGGCGACGTATGGCATGTGAGTCATTTTGTAAAATATTTATGACTTGACAGACTTACATCACCTGATACCTTCTAAGAATTATTTATTAAAACTTTAAACCTTCAAAATAGTTGTGCTATAAAATGTAACGGACGGAATTTCCTGTATAACTACAACAAAATGTTTGCTCTTGAATGTGTATGTTAATCTTGAAGTTCCATCAACCCATTGAGTCATCTAGTTTTTCTTTCTTGGAATCGAAGAATTTAAAATTTTATCATGAGTGCTTCTATTGTAGGTTTCAGTGTAACAATATCTACTCAGAAACTAAAGTACCAGTAAGACTTAAGCAATCTATAAAGCCATAGATCCAAATTAATACCTACTCTCATCATCTTCAGAACGAGAATTGGATCACAAAATGCACAAAGGCAAAGTCGTATTGTTTACGGAAGTAGTAATAAGATTAAAGCTGGTTAAATGCGCGACAGGCAGTGCTATTCGCATTATGAGATAATCACTTCCTAAAGTAATAAAAACGGGTTCAACATCAGTTCGAGATATCAATGCATGTTATGTACTACAGATTTACGACATTACAATGCCACTAGGCCCTAGGCATACAACGACAACCTTCTGTTATGAATGAATGTCATGTCCAAATGCTATTCAACAGAGTACGCTTACTCCAAGCCTGGGACTCACAATAATCAAATGCATCCACTCGAAATAAAAACGAATTCTTGGCCATAAATTCCTGGCTCGTTTGACCGATGGCGATTTAAATTCTACTTAATCACCACAAATTACCCACCTTACAGCAAGAGAATCGGTCTACCTCCATAGACATTTGGGTTTCGTGTGCATTTTACCATAAAGTAAATCAACCACAATGACATAAAGTCAAATCCAAGTGACAAGCGCGACTTTCAACGAAGAACAAGAACACCGACGACCAGTTTATTGTAGCAATGTCACCATATGACGGTGTGTCAAATGCCACACAACGGTAATGAACTTGCTAATTGAAGAAACGTTTTAATTACCCGAAGTGACCTTGTTTGGTTGACGACGCGACGTGCTGCTAACGCCATGTCGCTGTGTCGGAACGATTTCTAAAACTGAAAACTATTTTGACGATCAGCGGATAGTGACTTTCCATTTCACAACAGATAATGGGATTCAGAAGATCCAGTCTTTGTGCGCAAATCTTCCAAGGCCACCATTGGCAGCGAACCTTCACCCTCAAGGCCATACGCATCCTGTTCTTATGGGAATCCCTTTAGAAGAGGCATTTCCAGTTTTAATGCGTCTGCATTCCACCACACTGCAGCCATTTTACTATGCAGGTCTTGTGGCAACTAACAACTTATTTCTGGTTTAGTTTATTTCAAGACGGTGGAGATGTTGACGTTGAAGATCACGTGAAGTGCGCCTGGAAAATTAACGATGGCGTGCTTACTCGTATGATGCAGATGCACTGATGCATCCACTCCGCACAGCAGAGTGCAATTAGTTGGACAATCATACTTAAGCCAGCAATTAGCCAAAACTTGAGAGTCGAAAAGATTTTCTCTAGACGGGATGTATAGAGTAGAAGTACGATAGATGCCTTTGTGCTCTGGTCAAATGCATACGAAGTAATGACCTTTAATAGAAAACACATTATATGACTGTAAAGCGCCTTGACATGATCATACTATGTCGCAGCTCGTGCTTTACCTTATTTGATCTCTACCGGCGAATTGGTGGCGCGAGGGGAATTCTGTATATCCGACGGTTTTAACGCGAGGGTATCTGAACATTTCGAGAAATTAATGGCGTGATGTGATGCAATTTTTGTTTGTTTATGGGTTTTATGGGAAGCTAAATGATATCGATGTTATTGCATGAATTTATGAAGGTGGAGAGGTGTCGAGTTCCAGTTCTTACTAAATGTTATGACATCAAGTCTAGACACTGATAAATATTTGGTTTTATAATATCTTTTTCCATAGATATCTATCATTGACTCTTTAATATCGAGCTAGATTTACCGAAGAAACTCCTCTATGGGAAGGAAGATCGGTTTTGAATCTCTGCGGCGAAACGCCATCATTAGACACAGGACTTATTTTCGAAGAATTCAAGGCTATCCATGAGAAGTTTAGATAGCGCTAAGGTCCTGTATATAAAGTGGGCTTAGTCTTTTAAGGAGGTTTGATTCTTTACTGAAGTTAGTGAATTTCATATCTCGTACGCAAAGCTCATTAATTTTGAGCCATATGTAACGAGATCTGGAACATCATGAACATCGTGCACTGACTTCCTGAAATTCGTTTCGTAAAAAACGGCTCCCGTGCACAAAAACCTTAATCACGTTCTTAAAGCGCATACACACAAATCGTATGCCTTGAGAACCTCATGCAGTGAAACAAAAATGATCCTTAAACTCCTTAAGAAAGAAATCCTACACCAGACTTATGGATTCCTGCAGTGCCCAAGCAAATAAATTTAATTTTTGATCAAATGAAGGAACGTGGTATACTTTGTTAAAGGTGCTCTAAGTCCTTGTCCTGGCTGAGGGTAAATTCGTCAAATAAAGTGTCATCAGAATAATTGGCAAGTCAAGACTGGTTGCTATAGCTTCTCTTCAATGTGGAATATGTCCTACCATATAGATCTCTACCTAACTAAAATTTCATTCCGCAGGACACTCGGAAAATAGTCACGGCAAGTGTGGACGAGGTGGGATTAGCGCATTACTAGTAACAGCACTAGATGACGGTAAGCATTTTAGCGGTCCCAGAAACTAAGAGAGTTAAGTACGAAATGTTCTTAATCGCTAAAGCGATCTTTCTTTCTTTCTTTAGTAAGTCGCAGCGTTTAGGCTGTAACCAAATATCCTAATGTTTGAAATTATGTTTACGCCGGCAAATTCCTTGAAATTTGTATAAAATGTAAAATAAGTTCGCTTCTCAGCTCTTACTTCCTATAGAAACGAAAAAGTCTTCCTGTTTTGAAAAAAACTTCAGTAAGTTCAGTAAGTGGCTAAATCCACAGGAGAAGGTATTACCAATATTTTATGACTTGAGCCTTATGAGGTTGATATCAGGTTTGGTTGGGGTGGTGTATATGGTGGTGTATATAGGATCGTATAGACGCACTTAAGCTCTGTAAAGGTCTATTGTGAGGAGCTTTTAACAAAGCGAAAGATGCTCGTAACGTCTGAGGATGCCAATTCGTCGAGATTATCCAAGAAAGAGCCACTAGATGATGCATAGGAGGTGTATGACTGTTTCCTCCTCGTCTTCATCTTAACAGTTCCTGCAAAAGTCGTTGGAAAAGACAACATGCATATCAAATAGTGTCCACTGAGGACGTGTCCTCTATCTATTAGCGCTTTAGCATAACCAGCCTGGAACTACGTTTCTGATCCAGCTTAGGCCAGATCTGTCTCGAAATGTGATGCTTTGGTCTGCTAATAGCGTTCAGCTTTAGTGGATGTTCGCATGTAGCGAAAGGCATACCCAGAGTTTGCCATTCCTTAGAGTCATGCCCTTTTCGGTAAGCTCAACTGCCTTACAGTTACCCAGAGTGTCTCTGTGGTCTGGCACCCAGCATATGCGAATACTGAACTGCTTCGTCATCTCCGTAAGAGACAAACGGCAGTTTAAAGCGGCCTTGGAAGTGAAAGAGCCCGATTCCAGGGACTTGATTGTCGCTTGACTGTCATGACAGGACAAGGCTTTCTTGATCGCAATGATTTCCGCTGAAATACGCTACATTGGTCTGGGAGACGAAAAGAGATGACCAGGTTGAGTTTTTCACAGAAGACAGAAGTAGAAGTGAACTTACCTTTCATCCAGGGGGACCATCCCATGCTGGATTGGAATTTACAATCAAAACTTAACTTCCGTGGAGTGTAGTTGGTGTTTTCATGATATCAGAAGCAAAAAGATTAGGACAGCAATGTCTCGTGGCTAGGAAACACATAAAATGTGTTAAAGAGAGAGAGGGAGAGAGAGAGAGAGGGAGAGAGAGAGAGGGAGAGAGAGAGAGAGTGAGAGAGAGAGAGAGAGAGAGAGAGAGAGAGAGATTGGTGTAGTGGTTTAAAGCTCATTAAGTGTCTAGGCTTAGCTCCTCGCAACCAGTCGTATTGTGTGCGTTATATTTTTCGCATGAATGGAAGGACCCTATAGTTTGTGCTGTATACTTACTAACTTAGGTGGCGCTACAGTTCGGGGTGAACCTGGCCCTATTTGTCTCCAGTTGCGTACTCCAAGTTGGTCGAGTTCCCCTTGAACTTGTGCGCGCCACCTACGGCGATGATTCCGTCTACTGCGTCGTCCCTCGGGGACAGATTCGAAGACTCTGTGGGTCGGAGCGTTGGTGTCCATTCGCTCTACATGTCCTAGCCATCTCAGACATCCAATACGCAGTTTTTTGACTAGGTCGATGTCGCTGTACAGCTCGTATAGTTCGTGATTGAATCTTCTCCTCCAAAACCTGTCAACGCAAACGGGACCGAAAATCTTACGAAGAATTTTTCTCTCGAAGCGACCAAGGATATCTTCATCCTTTTTTAATAAAGTCCATGTTTCAGCGCCGTAAATCAGGACTGGGATTATCGGAGTCTTATACAGAGTCTCCTTAGTTGTTCGAGATAGGGCTTTACTGTTGAATTGCCTTATAAGCCCAAATAAACAGCGATTGGTAACAGTTATTCTTCGCTTGATTTCTGCGCCGATGTTGTTCTCAGAGTTTATAGCAGAGCCAAGGTAGACAAAGTCCCTTACTACCTCGAAGTTATAGCTGCCCACTGTGACGTTCTGTCCAATTCGTCGGTGTTAGTTGTCGCCTCATGTTGACAGCATATATGTACTTGGTTTTGCCCACGTTTATCGCTAGACCCATTTTGGCTGCTTTTGCCTCAATGCTTGCAAACGCACCGGTGACAGCCAGCTGCGTTCTTCCAATAATGTCTATATCGTCGGCGTATGCAAGCAGTTATACAGACTTGTAATAGATTGTGCCTCCGGTGTTGGCTTGTGAGTTCCGCACAATCCGTTCAAGTACAATATTAAAGAAGTCACATGACAGCGCGTCACCTTGTCTAAAACCTTTTTTGACATCAAAGGTCTCGGTGAGGTCATTACCGACCTTGATGGAGCAGCGACCGTTCTCCATCGTCAGCCTGCACAGACGGACAAGTTTGGCAGGGATGTCAAAACTAGACATGGCTCTATAAAGCTCTTCTCTATAGATGCTGTCATAGGTGGCCTTGAAATCGATAAAGAGATTTCGATTTCTTCGGTTTTCTACAGGATCTGCCGAAGTGTGAAGATTTGATCAATGATGGACTTTCATGGCCTGAAACCGCACTGGGTTGGTTGATAAAATGTTTCAGGCGTTCACACAATATCGCAGAAAAGATGTTGTGTGCGATGTTGAGGAGACTGATGACTCTATAATCGCCGCAGTTGAGGGGGTCTCCTTTCTTGTGGATCGGGCAAACGATGCTGAGATTCCATTTATCAGGCATACACTCGTCTGACCAAATCTTAGAGATGAGTTGGTGTATGCACTCTACCAATTTATCACCAGCTGCCGGTAAGCCGTCAGGTCCAGCAGCCTTGTTCGATTTTAGCTTGTATATTGCTATCCTCACTTCGTTTTGGTCAGGTGGACGGAAATTTTGACTATCATCGTCTATGTTGAATGGTTCATTCTATCTGACAGTGGGATGTTGGTCTTGGTCGCCGTTATACAGTCTGCAGAAGTAATTTTTCCATATTCTCAGCACCGACTGTGATTCTACTACGAGGTTTCCATTTTCATCTCTACAGATTTCTGTACGGGTACTGCTCCTCTGATACGTTCTTTTTACCTTTTGGTAAAACTTCCGTACATTGTTCCTGGAGTATAAACTCTCGATATTCTCAAACGCGCGCTTCTCATGCTCTTTCTTCTTCTTTTGGGGAAGCCGATGTTCTTCCCGTGTCTTTTGCTCGTAGAGTTTACGAGCAGCTCTCGTTTTCTTTTGCAGCGCCACTTTGTATGCCTCTTGTTTTGCTGCATGCACTCGCCGCCATTCTTTGTCAAACCAGGGGTTTCGCGGTGGTGGGCGAGCGAGACCCAGCACATCTGTCGCGGCGTTTCTGATGGCATGTTGGCAGCGTTGCCACTGGTCTTCGGCACTTGATGCTGGCGGTATAGGGGTGATTGAGAGATTTCGGAATACGCGTTCAGCGAAGAGTCTGGCGGTCTCTTGCGATTGTAGCTTTTCGACGTTAAATTTTCTCACAGTGATTCTTCTTTGTTGCTCACTTTGGGATATCCACATTCGTACCTTGGCTACAACGAGGTAATGATCCGAGTCTATGTTGGCCGCTCGGAAGGTCCGGACATCCAGAATACTGGAGGCATGCCTTGCATCGATCGCAATATGATCAACTTGGTTGATCGTTGCATGATCATTGGACCGCCATCTCTGCTTTTGAGATCGAGATGAGGAAACCATGTGCTTGCTATGGTGACATTTCGCTCCACAGGGAAATCAATTAGCCTTGGTTCTTTATCAGACGTGGTGTCGTGTGGGCGATGCTTACCAACTGCCCCACCAAAGACGTCCTCTTTTCCTATTTTGGCGTTAAAATCGCCCAATACGATATTAACGTCGTATTTAGGACATTGCTCGTATGTTTTGTCAAGGAGCTCGTAGAAACACTCTTTGGTGGCAGGGTCCTTTTCTTCCGTGGGGGCATGAACACATATTAGGCTTATGTTGGCGAATTTAGCCTTGATCCGGATAGTCATAATACGCTCACTAACGTGTCTCGCTTAAGACTTCTTGCTAAGTCTGCCGCGTATGACAAATCTGCATCCGAATAAGCGTTGCATGTTGCCTCTGTAGCAATCACCGTAGTAGATGTCACAGTTTTTCATCCACTTTTTGCCCGGCCCATCCCATCGCACTTCCTGTAAGGCGGTAATAACTGTTTTTTAGCAGTCTATGGCCTCTTCTAGTTGTTCGGCTGCACGTGGTCTGTAAAGGGACAGAACTTTCCGCGTACAGATCCGAAGGTCGTTGTCCTTATTTCATTTGCTGGGGTCGTCATCAGTTGAGTCATCCTTATCCGAGGCTTTTGGTGGTTTCGGAACCATAGGTTTTTTACGTGGTAGAGAAGTTAGCCGGACGTCACAACCCCCAACCCATTAAGGGCTCCTCCGCATTTATATTCCAAGGTCCTGACCAACGTTGGAAATTCCTTACTGACCTGTGATCCGAATACGTCGAAGCCTTACCGTAGATATTAGTATTTTTTTAAACTCCAGGGATGGTATCAGCTAGACCCTGGCACTTAAAGAGCTGTTGCGCCAAATATTTATTTTTGATGGTATCACGATAACTGAAGAGATTTGTTTCGTTAATTGATTTGGCAACTCGCGCTAGACTCGCTCTCGCTGTATTGCGAATCAGCCATATATTTATTAGCTCATTCGATTGTGTATACTTTAAAATGGACGAAACGCTCTGTAACAATGTCGAATTGAGCTATGATCCCTTGTTTTCGGATCATATCTTCACCGAAGTAGAAGGAAGAAAAAGAAGATGGTGGAAACGAACTGGATATAGCCAACAGGATCGCCAAAGCAAAGCCCGCGTTCGGTATGTTGTCCAAAATATGGCGAAGCAATGCAATCAGTTTGAACACCAAGCTAAGACTGTTCCGCTCCTACGTTGAGTCCGTGCTAATATGTGGATGCAGCACATGGAGAGCGACCATTACTATCACTAGAAAGCTACAAACGTTCGTTAATAGGTGCCTGCGGAACATCTTAAGAATTTTCTGGCCTAACCGTATCTCTAACGAATAGCTCTACCAGAGAACGGATCAGGAACCAATAGGCACAACCATCCAACAAAGGAAGTGGCAGTGGATTGGTGACACGTTCCGAAAAGGTGACAGTTCCATAGCGAACCGTACTATTCAATGGAACTCTTTAACACAGGATGGCAGAATACGTGGTGGTCCGAGGAGAACATGACGCAATAAAGTCGAGAAGGAGGCACAGCAGTTGGGGAGAGCTAGGACACATTGCCAGAAATCGTGCACGATGGTGCGTAGGCGTTGTAGATGCCCTAGGACCCACAAGGGGATACAGGATATAAATAAATAAATTTATAATAGCATTCTACTTGAAGTACTTACTAAACTCTCAGAGCTGCATTCCGTAGACTATTAACTAGCGCACCAGTTAGTAACATTATCATTTTAATTTTTTTGATGTATTTCGCTGCAGATGATATTAGTCTGCAGTTCCTCATAAGATTTTTTTTAATTTTCTGCCAACTTTCTTCATAGTAGGTAAGGCTTCCTCTTCTTCTTCTTCTGCTGAAATAATTAAATTAAATAAGCCCGACACGCCATTTGGTGTCCACTGTCATGAATTGTTTGTTTAAAGGTTAATTTAATTCGTTTGTCACATGAATCGTTTTGACACGTCGACGCTTTTCTGCTCTTTTTTCTTTCCTCTAACATCCCCTACTCTCAATTTTAACGGAAATCCGCTAACGACTGATCGTTCATCCAGGCATCCGCTTGACAATGGTTTGATTTTTTAAATAACTATTTAAATGCGTGGTAACAAACAACAGTGGATGGAAAACAAAACACCGCGCATTTGCTTAATTGTTAAAGACACTTTTAAACTCTTTTGAAACTCATCGAACGTGCATTGACCCTATGAATCGATCGTGCATTGGCGTAAATGGTCTAAAAATGTTCTGCAACATATTCATTGCTGTAAATGAAGCCTCTGCCACTTCATCGGGTTCCATTCTCCACTGTAACACAGAGAGTGTAACCCCTTCTTTTTCGTCAACAGGAACAGACAATAAGACATGCCAACACTTCTCGATGAATATCTGCGTTAATATGTCCCCAACCTCTTGAAGACATATTACAGCGTCACGTAACGCAAACCTTTTTAAAGGATTCTCAACATCCTCACCCTTGAAAGCCACATCCAAGAGGAGACTCTTGCGGTAATTTGTGAGACGTATTATATTTTGATCCATAGGTTGGATAAGGAGCTTGACATTTGGAGGCATAAGCATTGTACCGATTGAACCACAGCTCGTTTTCTAGTGGATGCCTTGGGTCATTGTCCACAATAAGCAATGCCTTTTATGGCAGGTTGTTGTTTTTCATAAATTCGCTAACCTAAGTAAGAAGATGGTTATTAGAAAATAGTTAGTAAACGCAAAATCACAATCTACCTGAGGAACAAATTCCAAATGAAAACAATTTGAATTGGTGCAGATTATTGGGGCCTTGACATATATGAAGCACTGCGGTTTCATTGTCCTTCCAATGACGAGCAATTTTAACTTGTGCTCTGCAGTACTATTCGTGCATACAACGAAAGTTATACGGTCCTTGGCAATTTTCCTACGTTTGCGTGACCGAACATTTTGTTCGGAATCAGCCGCCAGATGTGCGGCTGGCGATGATGCAGTGGTAACGTCAATGATTGCCACGCTAATGGTCAATGATTTACCTCCTGATGTCAGCAAGCTTTTATTTATTCCCATGAAATATATAAAGTCTGTCCGATCAATTGCGAAAGCTTATGTCAACACTATTGCGAATGCATAACAATGGCAGCAGGTTGGTCATATGACTGAAAAAAATGTTCGCTCTGTTGCATGATTGATACGCCTTTGAAAGAGCGTCAAAAAATACAGTAAATCAGAAGCAAAGACAAAATAACATAAGAAATCTCCCCAGTTATCTAGACACCACCCCTGAAGTTTTGCTGAAACCTAATATCTGAGTCTAAAACCACTGCACCAATCTTCCCCTCTTTGCCTATCCTCTCCAACGCCCGCGCTGTGTAAAACATTTTAAGGGTATTCTTAACCCATTGAGTGCCCGCAAATTATAAAAAAAGAAAGAAGAAACCGCTTTCGTCGGCATTATAAATTTGGTCCTAAGTGAGGCCAAGCTCAGCAACTTTTTTAGTCAACTTATACTGGAAAGGCATGACTGCACTTTTATTAGTGTTGAACTTTTCTCCGCTGGTTGATAACCGCCGAATCTTACGTATTAGACGGTACTTTCTCTTTAAAATACGATTAATCATGTTTCCTTATACTGGACCATGACTTCAAGAACTACCGATATAGAGCAGCCTTAATTTTTGGCATTTCTGATTTTTTCAAGATCTTGCGTTTTCCTTTAATTTCTTTCAAAGCTTCACACATTTGTTTTAAATTTAAAAACTTAACTCGTCCTTTTACTGAAGGCATCATGTAACGAATACACTCCACAATGAAAACCAACCACAATGCAAACAAAGGAGGATGTCCCGAACAAGCAACAACAACAGTTCGGAAAAGTGCAAGGTGGGCCAAAATGTATCACCCTTTTGGAAGATGCTATAACTTTGCAAATGGTGGCAACTATCAGTTTTGTTTTCATATTTCTGCAGTAAACAGATGCAGAATACACATCGACAAGCCATTGAATGTTATGCTACTCAAGATCGCGGAATGCTCATCGCTCACGCTCTCCTGAACCTCAACGACGCAGTGGACGATTTTTGGTCGAAATTCATCATGAGCGACGATGCACATTTCCATCTGAACGGATACGTAATCAAACAAATTTTGCGCTTCCGGGACACTTACAATCCACGTATCATTCACGAAGAACCATTACATTCACTCAAAGTCACTGCATGGTACGCCATTTACGCCGGAGGTCTCATCGGGCCTCATTTTTTCAAAAACAACGGCCGTGGATAACACGGTTACTGTGACTGGTGAGTGATATAGAACCATGATCAAGAAGTTTTTATTGCCGCGAATTGATGAATTGGGACTGGTTGGCATTGTAGTTACAACAGGACGGTGCACCCGCACACAGCTGGTGCGACAATAGACATTTTGAAGGATGCGTTTCCGCGTTGCCTAATGTCTCGTTTTGGCGATTTGCACTGGCCGGCAAGATCGCCCGATTTGACCGCCGCAGACTTTGGGGTTTTTTGAAGCCACAGACTCTGAAAGCTCTCAAAGAGAATATCCGACAAGAGTGCGAGAACTTTCCGCCCGAAGTTCTCGCTAAAAGGATTGAAAATGCATCAACAATAGGTGCGCCCACTTGACCGATATCATCTTCAAAAAGTAATGGAAACTTAATAGTCCATAGAAACATTTTAAAAAAAAATGTAATTATATCGTGTCATTTTAAAGATATAAAAAACAACACCGGGCGAGTGTTTTCGGCACACCCTGTACGCTTTTTCTCCAAACTGGAGATCATACGCATTGAAAATAGCGCAGCTAAAAAAAAGGTTTCTTCGTTTCGAGCATTCAAACTTTGCACGCTCATTTCTTGGAACACTGTAATGGTATAAATATTTTTGGTCTTACTAACAACCAAATTAAGTATACAGCTGAAGTATAATCTTCACACTTTCCAAAATGTTTGTACCAATAACGAAAATAATAGGCGGCTTTAGTTTTTTTTTTTTTTTTGTTTAACAGGTGTGTGGCCACGCCCAAATGGCGTGTAGGCACTGCGACCAAGGAGATCTATTGTGCCATAGGCCACTTTTAGGGCAGCAGTACTTCTACTCTCCTTATGAAAGCTATAATTACGGCTGCGGAGGAGTTCCTAAGATCTTTTGGAGATATGATCTCTTTAAGGAAAAAGCTTCTCCTAGTTCTACACAGAGCTACACACTCACATAGTATGCGTACTGCGGTTTCGTCCTCTTCTAGGCAGAGGCGGCAAGTGATATCCTCCGAAATTTTAATTTTGTTAAGGTGGTGTTGGCAGTGACCGGTAAGGAAGCTCACAAGCCTTCTTATGTCATTTCTGCCGTATTTTCGGATATCAACTGCCTGTCTTTGGAAGAGTTGGACAGCTCTTTTAGCCTGCCTCAGACCTTGGGAGTTATTCCAGTGGGAGATGCACATGTTGCGTTCCCAGATGTTTAGGGTAAGTTTGAAGGCGGAATCGGGTATCCCGCAGAAGGGTTCAGGTCCAGTGAACAACTCAGAGGAGCCCTTCCTAGCTAGCAGGTCTGCAGCTTCATTGCCGTCAACGCCTACATGACCCGGTACCCACCACAATTTTACTTTATTGTGTCGGCACAGATTTTGTAAGCTGTCGAAGCAGCTTAGAACTGATTTTGAACTGTCACATGGGAGATCAGTGCTTTGAGCGCCTCACCGGCTATCGGTGAGTATATGGATAGAGGCACCTTTGATGCCTGAGTGCAGGTTAATGTTAGCACAAGTTTCAATGGCGTAAAGCTCGGCCTGAAAAACGCTAGGACTCTTTCCGAGTGATATCGAAATTTTATGGTTGGGTCTATACACACCGGCGCCAACTCCTGAATCCATTTTTGATCCATCGGTGTACCACACTATACCTTTTGGATCAAGCGACGGTCCGCCATTATTCCATATATCACGGCTTGGGATCACAATCTCAAACCTTCTACCAAAGTAGAGTGATTTAGGCGTAAAGTCGTAGCTCCGGGAAGTCGGACAATAGCTCCATGAGATCTACGTGAGCCCGTGTACTATTAGCATCTGATTTTCTAAGACTAACTGCACTGCGGATTGCCACTTTTTTTTATAAATATATGTAACGGAGTAAGTCCGATTATGGCTTCAATGGCTGTTGTGGGACAAGTGTGCATAGTACCTGTGATGCCGAGGCAAGCTAGTCTTTGAAGTTTTGTGAGTTTATTTATGGTTGTGACCTTTTTGGTTTCTTTTTGGACCGCCACATTACCTACCTACCTACCCTTCGGGAATGAACTGATTCCTCAATTAGTTCAGTATCCATATAAATGTCCTCATCGGAACTCGAAAGCATTTTTAATTAAAAATTTCTAAACAAAGCTAAGTCACCAAAATCGCATACGTTTTCGGAAAAAACGAAAACTTCAAATTCATTTTCTGAGAATCTGTGAAAATCGACATAAGTTGTTTTGTCTTGTGGCTACAGATAACTAATCATATAGGTTACGCGATTGCAACTATTAGCCCATTCTCATACTCATCTTCTTCTTCCTTTTATCAGCGAGGTTACGATCCGAAAATAAGGGATCATAACCGTCCCACTTCACCGCATTTCTACTGATCCGCCTGTGGGGTTCGCCTTTCCTTCCTCGCCATTCTCATACTCATAATTTCTTATTTAATTCTTTATTTGAATTTCATTTGAAACGATGTCAAATTAAGATCACGGGTTTTTCCATTTACCTCAATTAAAAATTTTATAACAGATACAAAACAATCCCCCTTGATCCGTACAGCACCATTAGAAATCTCACCACAATTCACCACCGAACGTTAAATGTCAAATAAAGCAAAAGAGATGAGCTAAACGCTCTTTCTTCATCAAAAGAGTACAATCACCCGCTTGCTGACCAATCAAAACGTATCAAAAAGTGGTGTGACCGATAAAATTGAAATTCCACTCACCGCCAACACTGCCAGATACACACCAAACAAGTAAAAACCCAAACAAATCACCCCAAATGCAACAGAAATTGTCCTCAGTAGAAGCATTTCTCCACACTCACACACGTTCTCAGAAAGTAGGGAACATAAAATAAAAACAAAACCCTAAGCCCGTAATCTAATCATTTTCGTTTTATGGAATTACCCGCCCAGCACCGAGGAAGAGCCATTTTCTACAGACACCAACCTGCCTGATGTTTACATCTGGCAATACGTCCATTAAAATAAAACCAAACCGTCAACTGTCACTGCACGTCATTCGAAAAGATATTCTCGGTCGAGTTGGGTGCGCTCTGCCAAACAAAACGTTTTTTTTTACCTGCCTACTGTATGAATACTTTTTATTTGAAAATTTTAAAAGATTTTGTTGTCGTGTTGCTGTTGATCTGAATTTCTCTATCAGTAGATATATTTTTATTTAACAAAACGCAAACATTTTGTTAAATCAAAGAAAACCAAACGAAATAAAGCTGACTTTACCTGCGACAATACCTTTCGCGTTCGTCAGCAGAAACAGCTCGCGGATATTTTACTGAGTTTTTCTGTTCTTTTTTTTTTTGATACATTTCTTGTCTTTCATTTTGTGTGGCCGTTGTCGTTGCTAGACTCTACATCGCCGTGTGTGGAGTAGGTAAAGCAAAAATAAAAAAATAAATTGAATTCGCCAAGTGGTCAAGAGTGCAAGCTGTGTGGCAACTCTGTGTAAAAAGTGAACACGCGCGCCAACAGAAAGAATTGAAAATTTTGTGCAAAAAAAAGGCGTTTCAATGAAATTTTAATAAAAAAAAAAAAATAAGAAAAGAAACGGAGATTTTGTGAAAATTCCATTTTTCAAGTGTCGCCTGAAAATTGATTTTTCATATAATTTCTCACACCAAAGTTACCAGCACACACAATCGAATATGAGTGGATACACGGATTTAGCCAAAATGGAAAACAGTCGGTAAGTGAAAGTGGAGACAATAAAAGTAGAAATAGAAGAAATTAAAAAAAATTTCAAAAAACTATTTCGAAAATAAGTACCTTGATTGTCAAATCTTTTTCACGGGAGTGTATATGGGTACTTTTTTCTCTCTTCCATCTCGTTTGCTCTGCACTTGAAGATACACAAGTCATAGATTTTATCTTTTCTTGTCGCACTCTCTGCGCGCTGTGACAGGGGTTTTCATTTAGCAATTTGGTATTGACCCTAAAAACCAAATAAAACATAAAGTGAAACATTTCGCGGGTTATTTCAGGGTGTCAGCGAAATGTTTTCGGTTTTATTTTTTTTTTTTTGGTCAGAAAAATGCTGAGGAATGTTAAAAATTTGTTTGGGTGTAACTTTTTGCACAATAATTGAGGGGAGGATTGGGAAAAACGCTCTCTTTATGTGTCGGAGGGTTTTATTCGGTGTTCGTACCCAAAAACAGTAGGGTTGAAAAGTCTGCAGTATTTCTAAAGGATTCTAAAAGAGTTGAAAAATTTTACAAATTTTGCCTACTTGCTCGGTATAGCGCTGTAACTGAAACATGATGTACTTACATGCATGTTACAGAAAAGTTTTAGTTTGTGATATAAATTCGACAAAAATCTCGACGGACGTTTCCAATATGGGAAAATGATTTTACAATTATTTTTATTTGCAATGGAAATGATTTATTCTGAAATATCCTGTGCCCAAAATGTTGGTTGAGAACATGTTTTTATACATTTTTGAATTTTTTAAAATTTTCGGTTTTGACTAGAAAATGCATATTTACATCCTTTAGTTGACTAACTGCTGGAATACAATGTTGAAGTTGTCGTACGTCGCTTTCATATGCCATTCGTGTTGCATGTCGCATGCTTCCCCAAAAATCCACAATGAAGTTGCATACTTACGTTATTCAAATGTCAACTGGATTAAAAATGTGTTCATTAAATCTTGTATATTAATATGTGAACACGAAACTTATCGTACGTTTTTTTAGTATTTATTATAAAAGAAGGGGGATGAAACTTATATCATTCGAATGGTACTGTGCCATAGATGAGCAGAAAAAGAAAAAAAATCATGTGCGTATGTTACCACTAAGTCAGGTAAAATAAAGTGAACATACACATGATTTCCCCATACAAAATGGTTTAACCAATTAATTGAATGCATTTTGATCACGTTAAAGGCTGTATGAGCTTAGATCCCTTGGCATTCCCTGCACGGGAGTATTACAAAAAAAAAAAAAAATGTAAACACATAGCGTTATATCTCCCGCTGTTTGTTATTTTTCCTCTCGGTCGAATTTCGACCACACGCGATGCAAGTTCCAATAAAAGTCTGGAAACGTCTTCTTTTTTTTTTTAAAGCGGATGTAATAGATTCCAGAATATTCCATATCGCTCATTTACTTGAAGACTGTCATAACTCAAAAAAAGCGATTTTGCAGAAAATGCGTTTAAAGTTTTCAATTGACTACCACCTTGCAGAAAAAAAGAAGACATCTTTTAATTCAAACGCGGAGAGTATACAAGATATTAATATGAAATTTTTACACAATATAAAGCATGATAAAACGAACAATTCTGCATCATTAGCGTTTTTTGAGTTATGATAGTCTTCAAGTAAATGAGCGATATGATTTTACTAATTCAATAATTTTTTCTGTTTGCTGCTCCTCTATTGCCTACTACTTGTGAGCCCTGTCGCGTGACAAATATTAAAAGTTGATCAACTCACGCGACGACGATAGCAACTAACTGCCCGAACACTATGCACGGTTGCTGTGGCGAAGCAGAAACAGTAGTAAGAGCTGTCAAACGGTGTGGCGCTACACTCGCAAAATTTGCCGACAATGATGTAGTGCGTAGCAATGTCAAATAAAGCCAGCTGATTGAAAATGCGTTTTTCTTTTTGAGTGATATTGCAATGATTTTCCATTCTTATGCCTTTTTTTTTAAATATATTTGCAATGCGGATGGCACAAATTCCATCAAATTTCTCTTCTTTTCACCAGCTCGATCAATTTTTAGTGCTCTTCCATTTTGCCGGTAAAGAATATTTCAAATTTGTTCTGCTACTGCTGAAACTAATTTAAGAATCCACAAAAAAATCGTATGGAGAACCAAAGCATACACAGAAAAAAGTTACGCATGCCCTTTCTTCAACAGTCGTCAATTTCTCTGTCTGTCACTTGTAGCGCTACAAAAGTTAAAAGTAAAGCACACTACTGCTATGTCGCAGCTACCTAATTGTGGGCGCACTATTGAGTTTCCATATATTTCTACTTTTTGACAGCTCGTTCTACGCTACTGCTACGCCACAGCTGCGTGCATTGTGCTCGGCCAGGCATTGTGTTATCTTCTATTCATTTGTGTGTAGGTATTTCAACTTATGCTATAGTCATAGTTATACCCAATGTGACATAAATCGAAAGAAAAAGTAAACATTTCTTTACAAGGTGCTAAAATTAAGAAAAAATATTAGTTGTCATCACAAAATTAGTCAGAATTTATGACTATAATTTTTCAAAATTTTTAATCGCTGATTTTATAGTGTTAATATAACGCAATTAAGATTATGGAATTCCAATGCAGTATATCGTAGATATTGGTACCATTTCCAATTTTTTCGTTTTTGTCCTTTTCCCAACACCTTGCGGTCTATGTATGTTCAATCATTTGAGCCAAACAAATTGGTTCCTGTTTGCCGCCAGTATGCTTTTAGGTCTTGTGCAATAAAGGTCTGCTATTGTGCGAACATTTTTGGTAAGAAGGCAATTTTTATTTTTTATTTTGCATTTAGATAATCATCAAATACATTTGAGTTTTGAAATACAATTTGAAGACAATAAAAAAATGTTGCCTATAAGTTGAGTTATATTGAATTTTTCATTTATTTCGTTACCATTTTAGATATGGCAACAATCCCAAAAACCACTTTAGAACCAATACTAAGCAAAGATTGTTTTTCAATGTTGTTACTAGCAGCCGAAAAGTAACAACGAAAAGAAAAAAAATTATGTTTTACCCTTACAACAAAAAAAGACTTACCGAAAGGGTTAAAATATGTAAGGAAAACAAATTTGCCTTACTTACCTTTATTAGAGAAAAAGTCAGCAGAATAGGGCACTTTTGGCAAATATTGTAGATTCTACTAAATATTTTTAAAAAGTTTCTTTGTAATAAATTAACATTTAAATTAAGGCTACATTTTGAGGTTCAGTTGTGGCAGATGAAAATGTAAAAACGCCAATGTGAAGTAAAAATCGGTAATGAAAGAAATTTGTATGTAGAATACTATATATTTTACGAAGAGTACTTAATAGTACTCAATAATAAAAGCAAAATCTTTGAAAAAATCGTTATTTATTGAAAGTAGAAGGAAATATCTTCCATGTGTTACGGACCTTATTAATTTAAGAGGCATTCAACCGACTTAACATTTTTCGATATGGATACTCTGCACTACTAACCCAAAATCGTAATTAAATCGAGACTTGTGAGAACATGCAAATCACTTTTAAACGAGATATCTAGAGCTAATGTGGTGACCCTCTGCTGGGTGCCAGGGCATATGGATAACGAAGAAAACGAAAGGCCTGACGATCTTGCTAGGAGAGGGTCGGCGGTGCACTCGTTGCGGGCCCTTTTGCAGTAACCACAATCAGAATCAGAAGATAGAAGATAGAGCCACCGTTCGAGCAAACAGTCGCTGGGCTCATTTGGAAACATGTGCAATGGTCAGGGCGCTATGGCCGGCCTTCAGCAAAACGAGATCAATATCTCTGGTAGAACTTAGTCGTTATAACGCACGGGTCGTTACCGGCATAATTACTGGTCATTGTGCCATTGGCGTTCACGCGGAGCGATTCCGTGTGTTGCATAACGACTATTGTAGAAGTTGAAGGGACGAAGAAGAAATTGAACCTGTTCGTCACCTGCTGTGTCAGAAAAATGCGGACTCTTGGTAGTTACTGCTTCTCGGAGTTGGAGGACTTAGGTAATGTAGAGCTGACAGACCTCCTGAGATTCATATCACTATCTGGGTGGTTCTAACAGCGGACTATCTTTACAGCAAAATCGCCAGAAAATTCGTCTCGTCGTCATGCATTTTAAAAATCGTCGAAATACCATCACTGCCTAGGGTTTCTCTTTTGAAGCCGTGAAACACAGCTTTGTTTTTATTGAAAACCTGGGATCCTTCTAAATTCATCTTGAAGCTAACTCGAGTAAAAGCGTGTCACGGAAAGTAGAGCTGTCAAAATCACATATCAACATCGTCTATCTTGCGTACTGTAAAAATCGTAGCAAATAACTTCCATATTTTACACAGACAGTGAGAGCGTTCGTTTAAAATATAACATCCTGGAAGCCAACAAGTTGTAGGTAGATTCCAGAGCTGGGTTTAAAAAACAGGTATAATGTTCTAACTCATTCAATTGCCTTTAGTACATACATATCAACTAGTAAACCTTTTTTTTTTTTTTTTCTTCTTCCCGAGGGTAGGTGAAAAATCTTCCATAGACACTATGAGAATAGCAAGCGCGTGCTCATAGTAGTGTCAGATTCTTACTGACTAAAAAAACACCACCTTTCGATATAAATTTGTTAGATATCGCAACTAAGTAATAACTAATAACTAGTAAACCTGCCCCAGCGGGAAACAGCAATCATCAGCCAAAAGTTTTTCCAACCACTGCACCAAAGAAAGGTTCCTGCATGGTAGTACAATGGACTAGAGAAGTCTGAGTGCTCTGGGATTTGGTAAACTAGTAAACCTTTTGCATTTCAAATGCAAGGCTGCGCCGCACTTCAACTGTTTTCTGTTCTAAGAGTGACTTTATCTTTTCTCTTTTATGCTTTTATTTTATACGATTTTTCTATTTAAATCTTCCGCTCTCTGCGTTCTCCGTTTCTTATTCTTTTTTTTTTTTGTGCCCAGTTTTGTCAAAGGGGATGACTTACAATACTCTTAATACACTAGCACTTCTTCCAACTTACTAATGTTACCTTAACTATCTACTTTGTAAATCATTTCAACAACGGAATTAACTACATACATATCAAGAAGGAATGCTCAACCAAATCTATGGCGAAGTCGGGTAAAATTGACTTAGCATTGTTTGTTGCAGCTATTATATTATACCTTATAACCCGCCCCAAAGAACAAGCTACGAGTCATACTAACTGCAGTATCTTAAATTTACTGCAGCTCGAACTTATTGTATCTACAGCCTAAAGTGTAAAAGACTGAAACTTGCAAGAATATTCGCGATTACTTTACTTTTGCGACTTCACCAGCATGATGCAAAGGCAGAAGAGAGCGCGTTTCTTTCTTTGACAGTCCAGTCATAACCTCGATCCAATCATTCATACCCGGATCTAGCGTTATCTTCTGCTGATACCAAGCCACCATACTATTACGAGTATGTACATCCGTGCTTTGAACTTCCATTTCAATCCTTTAGGGGTTGCATTCTGAAAAAGCCTTCCTTAGTAGATGCCTGCGTTATATAAAGGACCTCTGTGCTCGTTTCTAGGCCCGACGGTTTGGGCTGTGCGTTGATATGTCTGTGAGCCAGTCAGTTTCCTCTTTTTTTTTTTTTTTAGATATATTCGGGGTTATCGCGAATAAATTTTCCTTCGGAATTTTTCCCCCGAACAAATACTAGGTATCTTCAAAAATAGGGGAAAGATTAAATATCGCCATTGCGTTGAAATTCTCCTGAATTATCATCCATGATACCTATTTCTTTTCCGTGGAATTATTTCCTCTTTCTTTAAGGCAGCTAATATTTGTTCGGGGAAAAAATTCCGAGGGAAATTTTATTCATGATAACCCTGATTTATTTCTCCGGGATTATATATTTTTTAGGGATAAAAGCCTATATGGTATGCAAATCCGAGACATGGAATATCTGCCCACCAAGTTCAATCCAAATCCGTTCACCTGTTTTGGGGTGATTGAGTAACAAACATAAACATCCAATCGTTCGCATTTGTACAATACTAGGATGGCAATAATCAAAGGAGGATTTCCTAGAAGTAGTTTCTTGGTAGCACGCATTATACGAACGTATAACCATAGACCGTGCTGAACTACTCCTTTAGTGGCTATCAAAGCTAATTCATTGGCTTCTGTCCAAAAACCTGAATGCCGTTAATTTATTCAATCACAATGTGAGTTGTAGGAAAATTTACGCAAATACACCGATAAACAGCTGCTTCCACTCCACACTATGTTTCTAAACACGTTTACGTATCTATTCTGCATTTCTGCGTTTTGTCCCAAATGCAAATCACATCACTCGAAACCGAAAGCTCTTCTCCCTAAGCATCTCTCGACTAACACCTTTATCTTGATCATAAATTAAATACAAAACATTTTGTTTAAACAATATCTCTCAACGGGGCTGCCCAGCAGCATGGTCTTTCGGGTGCGTGTGTGTATAATAAACAAAATATATATACACGATGATAACCATACACACTTGGGATTATGCAATGGGTCTGGACACGGGGGTCGTCGGCAGGGAAAGAGTGACGGCAAAGATTGCCGCAGCAGTGAATAAGATTAAAAGTGTCTGAGATTATTTTTACATTTTTCTTTTTATTTTTTTTATCTTTCTTCTTTTTCTTGTTTTACAATTCGCACATTTGTGTATTTCGCTGTGCGTTTCTTGTACTGACCCTGGTGATGGTTTATCAGCGTCATAGCTGTTGGCTACTAGCGCACACGCTCTTACATAAAACAGGCTTTGATGGGGATGATGTGGGAATAAATAATGGTCTTACTCACTGAATCAATTGCACTTTACGGCTTGCATACGACTATACATGGGGATTAAAACAAAGAAGTATATAAAGGTAGAGAGACGAACAAGAAGGAGAGGGCAACGCATTGGTAAGCTTTATCAATTCAATCAGAGCGGCGCGGCGGATGAATACGTTTCGAAGTGGGGTAGGATTAGCTTATTCTAGATATTTTCAGTTGCGTATGAGTTTTTCCTTCTCTTTGTCAAAAGATTTATTGCATACGAATTGAAACAGAATTAGTAAGACAAACACGCAAAAATAATTTCGTTAACGAAAAACCACATCGCATTTTATTGTACAGTCATAGGAGAAGGGGTGACCGCCGGGTGTTTCATCAGTGAGACACTGTAGCTTGCTATTTTGTTTTGATTTTTTCAGCAATGAAAGCGCAAACAGTTTAAAAATTTGGGTCCCGAATGGAAAATTTTCTCTCTATGGAATTCTCTTTATTTCTTCGGAGAAATTCCAATTTTTATAGAACAACCGGCGACTTTCTTTGATAAGCCTGCCAATCGGGTGGGTGACGTTTCCGGGATAATTTATTGAGTAACAAATAGACCACGTCTTTTGATTTACAAGCGGCCATTGAGTGGACAAAAATGGCCGATGAAATCATCGACTAGATAAAAGGACACAACAGAGAAGTTGAAAAGTTCTCTACCGATTCCTTGGGGTATTTTTATATTCATAATGACTGCATTGAGGCGAACCCCACAGGCGGATCAGTAGAAATGCGGTGAAGTGGGAGGGTTGTGATCCCTTGTTTTCGGATCATAACCTCGCTGATAAAAAGGAAGAAGAAGATAATGAGTACATTGAATAAAGCAGTCAGGCGTGCCCGAAGATTCTATACTGTCACTACTTCTTTCAGATGTTGACAAGATCTGATTCCTCACAAGAAAAGAGAGAGAATAGAATACACATTTTGATTAGACCTGCTTTACATGAAATTTTGTTTGAGCAATGCCAAGTGGGGAGAGTGCTAAGAGAAGATAAAAGATTTGCAGAACATTTTTGCGGAATTGTGTTGTCAAATGCATTAAAATTGTCAAAAGTATCGACGAAATTGATGGAAGTTAAAACGACAAAAAATGATTTATCCAAAAAGTTCTGCTAAGTGTTAGCAATGTTTCGTCGTTCCACCAATCTTTATCAGAATTTGCTGCATTTCAGAAGAAAAATCTTCAATCCAGACCAAATAAGCGAATAAAATGCAAGTTCTTAAGGTAACCGCTTGGGTACGATATAGACGAAAGACTAAGTAAGCACAGAACAATCGAAAACAGAATACTTAAGTCAACAAGTTGAGAGAAATACAAATACAAATATTTGGCGCAACAGCTCTTTAAAGTGCCAGGCCCTAGCTTCTCGCAACCACTCATGTTGTGTGCGTTATATTTTTCACACGAATGGAAGGGACCTACAGTTTAATGCCGAATCCGAACGGCGATTTGAGAAGCTTTTTTGTGACAACAATACTCTCGGATGTTTGTCAGACGCTCGCGAGAAGCGTTGAGAGATCTCAGCAGAATTTTCAACAAGCATGGTTAGGTTAGGCTGGCTGTCAACACGAGAGTGCAGACACACTTAGACTAGTGAAGGTCCCTTGTGATACCATGGATCAACCATTAGGCCACTCAGGGACTAACAAAACCAACCGGAGCTTTTGATAAAGCAATGGATGCACATGACGTCTAAGGATGCCAGATCGCCGAAGTCGTCAAGGAAGGGGGACCCTAGATGGAGCATTCTTTTATGCGACAGGGCTGGACAAGTGCATAGGATGTGAAGGATGGTTTCCTCCTCCTCCTCGTCCCTATAGCTTCTGCAGAAGTCGGCCAAGTCTTTTGGCGTGTTGGCGTATAAGACAGTGCCCAGTGAGAACACTGACAACGCAGCTGATCTATGTTCGCTTTAGCTTGACCAGATCGGCACTACGTTTTTGGTCCAGCTTAGGCCAGACCTCTCTCGAAATGTGACACGTTGAGCCATTTTCCTATCTGAAGTTGGTCATGCTATCAGCGTTCAGCTTTAGTAGATGCTTACGTGTAGTGCTTGCCTGTCAGGCAGAACCTTAGAGTGGTACATGGATTAAATTGAATTTCTTTTTCAACCTTTCCGTTTTCATTCTATTGAGATGTACAAGGGTTATTAAGTTGTGTTCAAGTTAATCTTGTTAGAAACGTACTTACGAAATCGAAAAGTGGTCGGGAATTCAGATTGAAAAGTTCTAAAACCCACAATAATTTATATAGAAATAAATTACAACTAGAAATTTAGTTTTGAGCATCGTCCCTGTAATCCAAGGAAGTTAAGCTCAGAATGTTGCGAGGTATGAAGATTTTGCACAGCGTAAGCACCATCAGCAGAGAAAGCTGATTGGAAGAAGAAGAAATCCCTTGAAAACGTGTTTAAGGCTGATAATTTGACTGCCTATTACTTAGGTAGGTAGGTAGGAAGGAGTGGTTGTGTCAGCAAACCATGCCGACACTTAATTAGCACAGAAGCGCCGTTTTATTACCACAACTCATGTGACCTGACGGATGTTAACTACTAGGGGAAAGAAGAAGAAAAAGGGAGAAGGATTATTCAAATCCACCCCGTTGCATTGAGGAAGCTGATAATATCCCCAACGCTAATCTCCGCTAGCTCTATAAGGTTGTCGAAAAATAATTTACCTAAGGTGCGCTGTCTGGCTTTGCCTAAAGCCGGACACTTGCAGAGAAAGTTGTTATTACTTATTGTTACTTATTTGCATCTTAAATTTCGCATGGAAAACGATAACATGGAAAATACAAAAACTTGAAAAAAGAAAAAGTATTATTGTGGCAAATTGTTGGATGGACTACAAGAAGTACAACTTTTAACATCATTGTGACAAGGCCTGTTACGGACTCAATATTTAGCCCATTTTCGCGTCGACTCCCCACCTATATAAAGCTTAGAAACATAAGTTCAGATCTAAGCTAAATATGCACATGCATCTAGGTATATTGTGAAGTCGATACCTCTTGACATATTTATTTTAGACTTCATGTCAGAAAAAGATTTTATTTTTTATTTGGTGGGCAAATTTTGTAAGGCTCAATGCTCACGGAGCAACTGGAAAAAAACTAAACCGGTTGGCAACTCGGGTTACAGGCCAGTTACGGACTCAGCGGTGACTTGACTCCATCACGAGGAAACTCATCACCAATCAAAATCTCTGATTCGTTCAGTGTCGTCATGGATACTGGGCGTGAAATGTCTTCGGAAGACTCGAGCGATGATGAAACCATCATGTTGAATTACAATCTCAGGAGGAGAAGAAGAATAGTAAGAAGGTTTTGGGTACACCCATACCTTGAAAACAATTTTCAGAATCGTTTGTTACGACATTTCCGACTTCTATTCACGCCTTCTCTGTTTCATTTTTCTTCGAATAGCCGGGAAGGTGATAATTGTACAAAATAGAATGTTTTTCAACCTCCCCCACCAGCAACAGGTTGGTCTGTTGTTCGCTCATCTTCGACAAACTAGAAACTGAAATCAATAGGCAACCCGACAATCAAATCAACAGACGACTGGTTACAAACTGTTTTTTGTGAATCGCAAACGAGTTTTCAACCAGTAGCGTCGTATGCGGCGTCCCATTTGACTCAAAGAAAACTAGTTGCCAATTCGCATCGCTGATCAGTTTTTTTCCAGTTGCTCCGTGTGCATTGGGCCTAAGCAACGACCAATTCTTGCTTGCACCGAGTCTCCATGAAACATATTTATTTCAAACTTCATGTGAGGCACCAATCAGCTCAAATTGACAGTACCTGTCAAATTTATTTCAGGGTTTATGTCTATAAAGATGGCAAGAAATAAAAACAGAAATTGATTTCATGAAATGAATTATTTCAAGAAATTTGCGGTCTCCATTCTTCTTCTTCTTATTCCTTTTATCAGCGAAGTTATGATCCGAAAATAAGGGATCATTACCCCTTCCACTTTACTGCATTACTACGGATCCGCCTGTGGGGTTCGCCTATTTGCGGTCTCAACTGTAAATTTCAATTGCTTGACATATTTCTTGTAATGACTTATTGTCAGTGGAGACTAGGGTAATAGTTTAAGTAAAATAAACGCCAAAAGATTGTTGTCAAACCGTGACTTATGGGGTTACGGACGATTTAATATTCTGGCTCTGTAAGGATATGTATACTCTTGTAGAAAACTCCCTAATACTTCACACATGCCAAAGTTGCTTCTTACGTGACCCTTCCCTGTTCATTCATATGAAACAGTTGACCTAAAAACCTCATTAACTGACCCTTTCTCCTGAAATAATGTAACTCGTGTTAATGTCAAAAAAAACTTGTGGAACTTCACAAAGCATGGAATTTAGGTTAATTTATGTACACACGTCTGACATGTGCAAAGAACTGTGAACTCGTTTTCCACAAAAGACAATACTCTGAATGTGGTCCATTATTTTTAAGCTCAACTGTATTCGAAGGAGAGTATGAATTATTACTTTTTTTTTTGCAATCTCGTACTGATATGCACCGCGTCAGTGGAAAATGATTAATTTCACATATTTCCCGTGCCACCCAACCCACTAGTTCAATGTCAATATTACAAAATTGTCTAAGAATAGCAGAACCCTGTCGATCTGACGTTTCTTTGAGGCTATAAATAGAGTTTTAGCCGTGTTCAATTGAATATTCTTCTTTCCTATGACTAATCATTTCGCATTCCTCCAGTACCTCCAGTTGAAGGCCGCCAACACCCTTTTTTTCTCACAGATACAATACCAACCCCCAACCACTTGACATCTGTTAAATGGGGTGCATATTAAGACATAATGACGTCATACCGGTATCACGCCATGTGCCTATCCCAAAAGTGAAAGAAATACCCCCTGCACACGTCCATTCACCTTCTATAACTGTTTCGCCACGCGCATGGCATGGATTCTCTTTAAAACAAAAAAAAAAATAAATGTATCTGCTTCTTTAAAATCCATTCGCTCTCCAGTGTTCTTTCCCTACGTCATCACGCCATATTCGCACCATCCGGCAGAACCATTTCTGTATCTAATCCTAAATTGCCGGTACAGTGTTCCGACTGCGCTTGGCTTTTGATTTTTCTTTTGTATGAAAATGTACGTCAGGAAGGGGAAGTGTGGCACATGAAAGTCGGACTGTGATTGGTTGAAAAAGTGGCGTGGTTCTTGCATTTCTCCAAGCAAATATTTCTTCTTTTTTTGCTTTTGCTGGAGTTTTCGTTCTCTTGGTGTGACCACACCGCATATGGATGAACTGAGGTGGGTAAGTGGTATGGACTCGTAACCGGGTTTTTGCTTGCTTTCTATCTATCGTTCTTCTCTTTTTCTCTTTTGACAGTTAGGGAAAATCAATAGCATGTACATCAGCTGATTTTCTGGTTTGTGGTCGCGTGTATCTCGTGTATAGGTGCTCTTTTGATAAAAAAAAAAATGACTTGATGTAAAGAGAGTTACCTGCCTACGATGAAATGCTAATGCGTTTTGACGTTTATGTCATGGAAAATTTAAATTACCGTAATAAAGTCAATGTCTCATGGCTGGTGGCTCAAGATAACAGATTTAATGGTTGCCGTTTCATCATTGTTTGTAACTTCATGGAAAATTAATCTCGGCTTGGTCCAGTTGAAGGGCAATTTGCTATCAACTAGCTGTCATGGTGACATTTTAAAATATGTGCTAGTGGAAAAATATGGCACAAGTAAAAGATTTAAATTGACTGGTGGCACTTAGTATGATCAAACTTGTTTTTGCCGTATTTCACTTCAATTTGACTGACATTGGAAGTACATACAAATCAGCAAAGAGAGTGCAGTAATCTCAAATAAATACGATGTCTACCGCTGTACTTTTATTTAACTTTAATCACATTTTTGTCGATTGACGCATATAAACTTTGCATTGCACGTATATTATTATACATTTAAGTCTCAAATTTCATTTTACAGTACCTAGTTGGGGAAAAAAAAAACTATGAGTAGTCCATTAACAGCTTCTAACTGGGGGGAAATTCAGTCGGAATGTCAAAAAAATAATTATTCTATATTATTAATTTTTTGAGTTGTAACAATATTGAATCCGAATCCCACTATATAGAATTACTTTAGAGGTTTATATCCAACGGTTAGATATGATTTGACGTTTGAAAATCGTTACCTTTCTTTTGTTATATATATGTTAAAAAGTTTAGCTGAGTTCCAAAACGTCAAAAAATGGTTTCGATGCGGTAGCACTGTCCTTTTGATACGGATCTACAATGCAACCTTAATGACTTGTATAAATTTTACTTTGCATAAATTTGGCGTTTCGTAACACATTTTATACAGATGTATTTGCTAAAATTAAAATAGCAAACTTTGAATCAAAACAAATTTTAAATGAGTGGGTTGAGTGTATGGCAAAATCCACGGACGTATCCAACAGCTATCTGAATTTATTTACGATAAGAAAATTATTAAAAACTGACGGAAATTGACGTGCAGCAGCCTTATCATTTTTTTGTTTGCAAATGTCAAATGAAAGCATGGAAATAATTATTGATGCATGGTTTGCTCAGCTAATGCGCATCGATGCGTTTAGAAACTGGCGACTTTGTCAACAAATTTTCGTTTGAATTTTGGAACTTATGACTTTGCATCTAACTGCCCGAACACAATGATGAAGCTGAAGCTGAAGTACGTCGCGCTGTCAAAGTTAAATACACATACATCCAATACTGCGAACATGTTCTGAAGCTGAAGCTTGTCGCTGAACTATAAGTGAAGTTAACTTCAGCTTCACTGCAGCGCGCTTTCTTGACATTTCCATACAAAAAAAAAAAAAAAGATGCCACATCAGTAAATAGAGTAATTACTCGATCAAGTAAGAAGGAACAATATTCTATGTGATTTGAGTAATCCTCACTAAAAAAACATAAAAAAAAACCGACGCATTTGGATTACCAACAACAAACACCCGTGCAGCGCTTCACCATTGTGTTCGTACTCAGCGCGATTTTTTCACAGCGCTACAGGGGTATAGCTTTAGCTTCATCATTGTGTTCGACCAGTAATACGCATCGGCTACATTTTGGTACTCACCCTTTACCTAGCTTCTGACAAAAATTGCAATAACTCGCTTTAAAAATAATAGTAATGTGACACATTATAATATCAATGATTACATTTGTCCTAAATTTCGTAATTCTTTTTAAATATCTTAAGCAAATATGTATGACAAACAGCTTTTGACAAATGACAATACCAGATTTGATAGTTCAAAACTGGTTGAGTGTCGATGACATTTCCGCCTTTTAAAGACTCCATCTCTATGCATTTGTTTATCTATCCGCCCACTGCCCCAAGTGTTGACAACTGTATAAAGCAACTTTCTGTTTGACAGCCTACAACACATTAAGTATAGCTTTTATTACCACATAAACATGTGAGATTTCCTGCAAAGTACCAAACCCATCCACCATTCGACGCGACAATTTAATCACCTGTCTATGTATGGCAAACAAATTTCCAAATTATTCGCTTATTCAAAATGCTCTCACACACCACCACCATTCGATGGTGTTAATTGCTTTTCAAAGAGCACACCACAGATGCAGACTATAGACCTTCATCTCGTTTGACAATCCGAGCACAATCAATCAATAAATCAATTTAACGGTGATTAAGGTCTACATAGCGATTTTGCACTAAGATTCTACCTGCAATGTGAGGTAGCTTTAATTACTTCATTTCTGATGAAAACTTCATAAAAATATGATTTTGCAGCATATTTTGAACTGTTTTAATGGAAAATGAGATTGTATGGCTCTAGCTAGCCCCTCTTTCATCTAATATACGTACACAAGAAAAGATAAAATAAATAAATTAAATAGAAAAAAAAAAAAACTCGCTGGCCATGATAGTTATTGTTTGGCAGCTGCTTGTCTATCTTCATATCCGTCTTTTTAGGCTGCGAACTATACATATATCTCTCTCCTTCCCATATAAGCTTGATCTAATCACACATGAGTGAGAAAGAAATATGACAGCTTAACATGACTTTTTCCATTTATACACAAACGTTTTTTGTGATTTTCGCGCATTTAGTTAGTAAAAAATTTACGTTCAAGGTTTAACTTTAAAGATTTATAAATTTGATTAGTTTTTCTCATTTTTTTGCGGCGTATTTGACGTTTAATTGTATGACATTTGACAGTTTGGTGGGAATTAATTAGAAACAATCAACAATTATGCAATAATAATGGTAGCACTGGTGGGATCTACTACCTTTTAAATGTCAAAGAAAGTTGAATATATCGTTAAGCTATCATCGCAATGATCGCGCATTCACTTTTTTTTTTTGCAAAATTATTTATTGTTTTTGTTTTATTTTCTTCATTCATTTGGTTGGGAATTTAGAAAGTCGGCGCGTAGAGCAAAGAGATAGAGAGGAAGATTGGTGGTTGTGTATGCTGATGATAGTGGCAGCGAGATGCAAATTGTTGGGGCAATAACATTAGGTAACAGTTGCTTTTGTAGACATTTCTTTCTGTTTTAATGCAAAGGTAAATGACAGCTTCTGTTGTGGAGAGATGACTTATGTGGTTGGTAAATGGGGTTACTGTTTGGATTTGTCGCGAAAGGCAGGAGTGTGCTGGAAAAGAAAGAAGACAATGCAAATACCACGATGAATGGTCGCTAGAGGCTATGAATGACCTCTAGCAGTCAAACTGTTTTCTAAAATTTGAGCAGAATAAGCTGTTGATTGAAATTTGTCCTACAAATTTCTAACACTCTAGAAAGTCAGCTTGGATAAGCTGTTCTAATTTTGACTTACTTCGACAAAAGCATTGCTTTGGTAGGATCCCTCTTGGCACTTATGTCCGTTATGACGAATCAGGACCGTAAATTGCACTGAAGTCACCGCTTTCTTCACAATGGTGAGAATAGGAAATGCATATTCTTTCAGCTGTCAGAAAAACAAGAGAGAAACAGTTTTCGTCTCTCGGCTTGACAACCCACTACTCTAAATAAATAAATAAATATTTGGCGCAACAGCTCTTTAAAGTGCTAGGGCCTACCCACTACTCTCTTGACCGATTTTTGCCACTTCTTTGAAATTGACTAGTTGCATTCCTTTTCGCACAGAATAATACATAACATACATAAATGACGCCGATTGGGGAACTGTGTAGGTCCCTTCCATTCGTGTGAAAAAATATGACGCATACAATACGAGTGGTTGCGAGAAACTAGGCCCAGGCACTCGAAGAGCTGTTGCGCCAAATATTTTTATTTTTTAAATGACGCCCAACTTGGGGCCCATTCGAGCAATAGATTCCATTCTAAAGGTAATCTCTTGCTGGCTCTGGACTCTTGGATACATTTTGAGAATGAAAACGACTTTCTCGATCGAAAGGGAATTAATATAAAATGATTATTGGCGCCCAACACGGGGCCCATCTCCGCTTTGGTATAGGCAAGAGATTATTTTCATTTTTGGGAGGTATAATGTCAAAGTTAATCAATTGCTATTACTACTTAGTCTCCCTAGTTTTGTCCAAATTGAAACTACGGAGTATTGTACAGACTGGCATGTCGACTTTATGGGTTCTAGGAATCCGTGACATCAACTGGCTTTCTAATAAATGTCAGACGTAACCTGGCTCTTAGCATTAATCAGCTTCGCTAGTAGACTGTTATATATCGCTGAATATGATAACGTTCTGCATGGAATATCTCTATGACTTATGGTAATAATAATAACCTCGAGGCTATTACCTAAATTACTTTTTTTCTTTCATCTCCGACTTTTTACTGCTTAGCCCACGATTTACCACATGTTTAAATTAAATAAAACCATCTGTTATTATATAATGATTATTATATGTTTGTCCTGTTTTATAACTAAAGCCTGTTATATAGGCCACACAAGCTTATTGCAAACCTATAATAAAGTAATTTAATTCAATTAAACTGATTAATTTCAAAGTGATGAACTGGCTGACTTGTTCTGCCACCCTATAATGGCTACATCATATCCAATAGCTTCCCAAGAAAAAAGTTCCTCTTTTCAATGTGCCTGCATGAGTTGCAAAGAGAAAAGTCACGGTTCAATCACTATATCTCATTGTCGGTTGTTTAGTTCCATTCCGATGACTTTACGACAAAATTATAGCTTGAAGACTCTACCTTCACATCTTTTCCTATGGTATTTTCTACTCTACTATGCATTTAGTTAGGAAATCGAAAACGAACCGGGATGTCTTTGTGATTTACTTCTCATGCGAATGGTATAATTTTTTATTTCAAATTGTAATGCGGGTTTGCATTTAATTGTCTTCTGTTATATTTCAGTCGAATGATATAAGAAAGAGTCACCATTTCCAATTCCCAAGTTAATTAACCAAAATGCCATTCGTGGTCAGTATGTATTTTTATATTGCCTGACTGTCAATGCGAATATGAAGTTGCCTTTGTCTATACTTTTAATCGGGATTCAATTAAATTTAATTTTATTACAGTCTTACCCAGGGTGGTTGTCTGCAAAACAAGTTTATTTTGAATACTGCACGAAATAGGGGCCATTAAATTGCTAATGGAATACATTTTTGTTTTATAGTAAACAAGTTAGGGTTGAGATTGGTACGGAATAGTCTTCCGGGGTCTGTTTCTATGGCAGGGAAATTGATTCTTTTCCGCAACTTTATTCTTAAATTGTTCCAAACAAAAATGACTTAGGTTTAAAAAAAAAGAGAATATACTTTGCTTGAAGATACTTGATAATAAAGTACTTCTAAAACCGTCTAAAGTGCCCTGGACAGAACATTTATGCCAATAAATAGGGACAATATGCTCGGCATATCAGATTTTGATTAGTGTCTATACATACGGGCATTTGTTTAAAGTTACTGACATTCCGCCCTTCGAAAAGGATGCTCACAAACAGGCAACCTCGGATTTAGAAGACTAAGCCTCACTACATCATTCACAAATAACTATTACCGTGGGCTGGAGTTTATGCTGATGCATAATACTTACACATTCCTATTGATATCCAGATTGCTCGCAGGATCAAAAACTGCTTTTGTAGTTGTTCAAAATTGCCACTTATTAATTCATTTAACTTCTGACACCTTTTTTTGATTCCCTGCAAATGCTTATTAAATAATACTTTTCTAAATTGATGCCAACATTGGAGTTGATTGCGATACTACAACTAGACTTGAAACTGCCGTAACCTGGCCCCACTTCTGCCACCAATCTTATAGTTCTCTAATTTCTTATAGAATGAAACTATCACGTTTCATAACTAGTAGTTTTCGCAGAATCCAATTCTATTTCCCCACCCGAAATGGGCTCAATCCACTTTCCACTTTTGACAATAGTTTTGTGACTTTCAATGTGGTGTGGTACAAAGCATCTGTCAGTTGTCAAAATGTTTTAAAATTACTTCAAACCATCTCCTACATCTGAAATTAATTCTGTGTAGACTTCTGATCTACTTCAGCATTTAAGCTGAACCAATATGAGTAAGACTGCAATATTCGATAATTCATGCAAAAGATATCGGTTAGCCTCTAGAACAGGAAGTTACTTGACTCACATCTTACATAACTCGTATCACTGTCGCTGACGCTTCTTAGCTATCTTTAGTATTTCACGCAATCAATTATACGATACGAGTGTGAAAATTTTAACCATCCACGGAAAATTAACCAAAAAATAAATCTCAAAGTTCACACCGATTCATCATGATCACTTGACACCTTGATAACACACATTGGTGTCAGAAGTGGACAAATGCTTGAAAAAGTATGAGTCACCCTATCTATCAAGACTCTCCCGTCACTGCCAATGGCACTTTCATCGGACCATTTTCATTAGTCACGTTTACGACTCTCTTCAATGATGTATATTGGCATTGCAAAGCAATAAAAGCCCCCACAATCTAATCTCGTACAAAATGTAATTGAACAGAAAAACTGTGATTGCACGCTAAAGTGTGTATGAGTAGACCTACGTGCGATCATAAAATGGTCGTCGACTCATGACATTCACCGATATATTTGCCGGTGAATCGGTTTGCGCCAGCCTGAGCTACTGATAATCGATGTATTATTAGAAAATGGAGTTCAATCGATTGCGATAATCAGTTATCTAACATTTAACAATAGATATCTATTAAAATTCTTTCTAGAACATATACGTAATATAAATTTAAAATGAATACACGCGCCAGTTTGATGTCTTTTTCTTATTTTTTTTTTTTTTAATTACCCGCAGGTCAAGACATTATAAATATTTAAGTTGCAAATTTAAGTATACAATGCCTAATTCATGGGGAATGAGAATGACATTTGAATTGCTACTTAAAATTGAAATAAAATCAGCTACTGGCGCATTGAAATTAATGCACGTTTGACAGAAGGTTATGAGCACGTAGACACCGTAGCTCCTTGGTAACCCTGTTTTAATTGGAGATGAATTCTTACACCTTCTAGGTGTCACATTGAGTGACGATACAGTCATTCTGTACGTATTAGAATTTTACATATAAACTACGAATGCGCAGATCGCATCACCTGATTTGCTGCGTTGGCCACTTTCATCAAATCTTGGATGCAAGCCAAAAGCTTCAAGAGGGCTATTTACAGAAAATTGCATTAAGCTTTCTAAGAAATACAGACCATTAATTGCAAAGGGTCATTGATCTTTCGAGAGCGTCCTCCCCCCCATTTTTGTTTTTGGCGCGCAAATTACAGGAAACAAAATTTCGATGATTTGTAGATGTGCGATCAAAACAAACAGATGTAAGTCTCGCAAAAACATTGTTGAGACAATGAGGTGATTTCTGGTGAAATTTTTTCGAACATCGTTCTAGATTAAGAGAAAATAAACAGAAAATAGATCAACGGCGTAGTAATCGTTGATCTAAATTTAAGTGTAACATTTATATCCGTACATACATACGTTTCGTATAAGAAGAGTGTTGAGAGGCGCTGCAACGAGCACTTGATGTGTGGGTGGACGTTTTGGAGGGAAATGGGTATAGCATCGGTTACGATCCGAAAACAAGAGATTATAACCATCCTACTTCACTGCATTTCTACTGATCCGCCTGTGGGGTTCGCCTATTTAACCTCAGAAAATATCGACAGGCCCCCTGATTTCGAATCACTCGGTTACTGAGGCCAATGAAATGCCATTGTCGTCGCATTTGTGTGATCCAGGCGTTTATAGGCCCGCCTCTGTTTCCTCGCGATGCCTTTGGAACGTTCATTGATATTGCCTTTTTAACAGGGTTCAAATGATTTCTTCTTTGAACGTGGCAATACCAGCTGAGCTAGTCGCGCTCTATATTTCGTAAGATGATTTCCTTGACTTGAAGGCTTCCACGGATCTTCGAACGTCTTGTTCGATCAAGCCTTGTCGCTTCTGCTGTTATGCGCAGCATCTTCATCTCAGCTGCCGTTAATTTACTCTCATACTTTTTGTACATCGTCCAACATTGTGAACCGTATGTGAGTGCTGGACGCACAACTGCGGTGTAGAGCCTTCCTTTCAACTAAGATAGGGGAGTTTTCTCCCCACTTCATCCACCCTACGCTCACGCGATGATTGATCATCACAGGTTGCTTTGCTATTGATAATAGATCCCAGATATTTGAACTGAACTATCTGAACCCGATGTCTCCCTTTTTTTTTTTCTAGAATTCAGAGGGCATCTCGTCTGGCCCAGCCACTTTTCGTTTTTTGGAGTATTTGACCGCCTCATTAACTTCTTCAGCATTAATGTTGGGTATTTCATTACAATTAGGGGTGGCTTTTGGAAAGTATAACCGGGGAAACTGTTCACTCAAAAGTTCTTCACAATACTTCCGTCACCTCCGCAGAATTTTGTCGTCATCCAAATGGAACTGACCCTAAGCATTGTTAATGGACTTTGGCGAACGAATCTCTTGAGCATTGCTCGTTCTTTGTGCGACTATTTTGAAGATGGTTCCGCTCTTGTTCATATTGTGTCGTCGCAGCTCCTGGATAGCTTGGTGTGCATCAGCAACCGGGGAAGATATTTTCTCCAGCTCCCGAAAAAGAACCTCCGTACTCTCTGCTTGAAGCTGGGTGCACTTCTTCGCTTTTTTCTTATAACATCTATATTCCATTTCGAAGTGAGCTTTTCATCCCTATTATTGAAGGGACACTTTGACCACGCTTTGAAAGCCACTTTCTTCTTATTTATCACTTCTTTAGATTTTTCACTCCACCACCACGTTTCTTTGGTGTATTGTTGATGGCCTTTTGAAGCTCCTAGCAGTGATTTGGCCTTCTTTAAGCAAGTTCGCTGTAGGGAGTCCCACATATTTTGTGCTCTGCGAAAGTTCTTAGTTATTAGCTAATAGCATCACCTCCTGAATAAGCGCACGCTAATGTAGTCAATTAATTTGACGTCGCTGATCATTGTGCAATATAGAATTACTTTACTCATGTACTCGTAAATATATTGTTAAATTTAATAATTATTACTTCGTAATTCGATAATAAAAAAAGAAACCTGTTTTATAGTCGACCACCTTATGGAAGACTTCAATAAAGCCACTGGATTCAATGAAATCGATTAACAAGCTTTTTATTCATATGCGATTAATAAAATTTTATTTTTCTACAATTGTACTTAAGATTTACTGCGTACTTATGTTAACCCACGACATTTCGAAAATTGGTTGCTTGCCTGTTTTAATGAATAAATTAGAACTTCATAAATTCATAAATCTGCACATTTAGTTATAAATTACTATATTGAATTAAAGCTATAACTTGGTAGAACCGATACTTATACTATACCACGGTGCTTGGACAATTTCTCTTAGCACCTTAATTTGAAGAGTTTGTAAAATGTTGGCATTTGTGGGCGCCGTGGCGTAAGTGGTTAGTGTGTCGGATCACTACGCATGAGGTTCCAAGTTCGAATCCCAGAAAACACCAAAAAGTTTTTTCACGGTCCCACCTCTCGCGAGCGTCTGACAAACATCCGAGAGTATTGTTGTCACGAAAAGGCTTCTCAAATCGCCGTTCGGAGTCGGCATTAAACTGTAGGTCCCTTCCATTCGTGTGAAAAATATAACGCACACAACATGAGTGGTTGCGAGTAGCTAGGCCCTGGCACTTTAAAGAGCTGTTGCGCCAAATATTTGTATTTTTTTTTTTGTATTATTAAAAAAAAAGTTCTTTGTCTCTTTAAAAAAATAACTCTTTATATGGTGGTTGCTTTTGTAAGATGAGACCGAATTTGTTTGCCTTATCACAGCCTGCGTGGAACTTAAATTTGGGAACCCATGAGACTTGACAATATGGTTGATTACAGCGTTCATGCATCATGATTTTCTGAACACGTTGTCAATTCTGCTCTTACTCGTAGTATACGATGGTTTGAATCTCGGTAAGATGGGATTCTTACTTGATAGACCCTACAAACACAATTAGAACATAACCTGAATAACCACAACCATTTACATGATTCCCAAGGGCACATTTCCCCCCTCGTATGTACATAGTATCAAGAATTGTCGTTCATCCACAGGAATCTCTTTAAAAAGCACGCCTCACACACGTGGATCACTTTCGAAAGAGACTATTATTTCCCCCATCAAAATATAAACACAGACACTCTGAACATTAAAACAAAACAATCAAAACTAATAAAATTTTCCATTTTCACGCGCCCTTTGCGTGAGTGCCACACATTTGCCCTAGAATCACTTGAAGCGAGATCTTTGAACTAAAAATAGCCGCAGTGTAATCCAAACAGATTTATTTTTAAACTAAATATGCGCCTCTTTGAACAAACGCACGAAAAATATTTAAAAATTGCGTTATTTACCTAATCATTAAAAAACTGCGTTCAAAAGTAAACGGTGACAGTATTATATCATCTGATATCGCTTTTAGTAATTCCGTTTCCTTATCAGTGAGTTCTTATATTTTTTTGGTCAACACAAAGTGAAACTATCGATGGTATCGGATACGATAAAGTTGGTGCGTCGGTTTATTTTTATTTTATTAATTTCGTATTCATAACTACTTTGATGGGAAAGTAAGTGTAATTTGCTTGTGTACTTCGATACTCATTGGTTCGTTATAAGTTGAGGTCTATAATGTAACATATAGAAAATCAATTAGTAGGTGACACGAATAGTGTTATCGATTTTTTTCAACAACAAGGTATGAGAAACCACTCTGTGGATGAACTACTTAAGTAAAAGGTCAGAATTGATTAGGTTTTGTCTTTCAAGGACGATTAATTGAAGAGTTATAGATTGGAGGGAATGGTTGAGTTACATTGTGAACTATCCCGAACTGTTAAATAGAAGGTACCTGCTAGGTGAATGTACCCAATGATTCTTAGGGCGAACTCTTTCGTTGTCGTAAAATAGAGAGAAAAGGTGACGCCAAATGAATTTCTCTGAACATACGTATGACGTGACAGCTATGTATCTATGAATTGGAAGATCTTCCATAATGGAGATGAAAGGTTAACTCCATCAACGTAAATAGGTTCGATATGTGAAGAGCCTTGATCGTTAAAATGCCGTAAATTTTGATTACCGTCAAAAGGCAAGAATCAAACAACTTCATTGCTCCACCTTGTTTAGTAATGATATGAAAGTGAAACACTTGAGGCCAAAGATAATTGTAATTCGTACCCAAGAGCTTTGTCTTAAGAACGAATACCTGGTACAAGCGGGTAATTAAGCGAAGCCACTGTTACTCATAGAGATGAAAATGTTTATCGGTTAGCACACGTACGCGAACACATTTCATAATATGCAAGACTGCGATCAAAAATTTGCCAAAGCCAAGTTCACGTAAAGGTATGCGTAGGGTCAAGCTTTGAATTTGTTTATAGCAAGTTTGACTTTTGTTGACAATGATCTCGCATGAACTTTTATATATACTTGTTTTAGCCAAACAATAGTTTAATGGCAATAAAACATGAGATTATAAAAACAAAAAAAAAAACATTTCAACTGGCTCGTGGATAGGTTGGAAGTCAAGACAAAAAGTAGTTTGGGCGTACTGTCTTTTGAACACGCCTTGGGGCAGTTCATCGAATGCATTTGGAGAATACTTACAACACCTCAAGGAAATACATGCGACAAGGAGACATATAGCAAACGATCGCTATTATACTCATATACGGTTTATTTGGTCTTTTTTTTTTATGATTTTACTGAACCCATATTGAGAACCTCTAAAACACAATGAAAACCACCATTAACTCCGCTACACATTTCAAGAATATTTTTACTACTAAATCAATGGATAAGTTAATAGAATTAATTTCAGTCGTCTGAGGTCATACGTTTTAAGATCTTGTGATTTAACCCCTCCACCTACAGAGAGAATCGAATATCAATCGAAGTGCAAACCACTTTTCGCTTTAGAAACTAGATTCTTCTTTCTATGCGAGATCTGCAACTAATATCTTACTGTTCCATTTATAATGCAATCAATGCTACCAGGCACAAGATTATTACATTGGGTCTTACGAAAGTTATCACCACGAAAACTAATCCCTTTAGAGTATGATGTCATACATATTTACCTATATACTCGTAGCTTCTCAATCTGTTTTCATCTCAATCATATAACAATGTTGCGACACTTGAAATTCAATACACATCATGAAGATGTAACTGGTAGAAATGACTGTAAGAAATTTAAAATTGTGTGCTAAGGTCTAACCACAACTCGTAAAGCTTAGACGTTATGAAAGCTATTAACATTGACGTACAGATTGTATTTTAAATTTCTTAAGCGGATTTCATTACTTACTTAGATGGCGCTACAGTCCGGCGTGGAATTGGGCCTCAACCAACAAACCTCTCCAGCCAGCCCGTTTACGAGTCAGCTGCCTCCAGTTGCGCACGCCAAGTTGGTTGAGGTCCCCCTCCACTTACTTGCGCCACCTACCGCGAGGTCGTCCTCTACTGCGCCGTCTATCCGGGGTGGATTCGAAGACTTTCTTAGCGGGAACGTTGAGCTCCATCCGCTCTCCATGCCCCACACATCTTCGTCGCTGTATCTGAACTCTTCTGGCTAAATCGATGTCCTTGTACTTATAGGCCATATAGTTCGGCATTGTACCTTTTTGTCTACTCGCCATCTATGCAGACGGGACCAAAGATCACTCAAAGAACTTTTGTCTCAAAGTAACCAAGGGTATCCTCTTCAGATTTTGACAAAGTCCATGCCCCTACGCCAAACATCAGGACTAGGATGATAAGTGTCTTATAAAGAGTTACCATAGTTATTTGAGATAGGACTTCGTTAGTCAATTGCCTTCTTAGTCCATGAAAACAGCGATTGGCAAAAGTAAATTCTCGTTTGATCTCCCCTCTGGTGTCTTGCGGATTTCATTATTGGTTCTTTAAAGGGTTGTATAGAATTGCAAAATACTACTATTGTGTGCCTCAATATGCTATTATGTAGGTCGAAACATTTGCTTGTAATGGACATTTGAATTAACATCTTCTTTAGGAGGAAGGTTTTACTCGACAAGGTATATACGAGTATGGTAGAAGAAATACGCCTAGTACAGGACTTGTCTCGCTATTTACGCGAATTTCTCTAAACTAAGATGAATCCTCTGTTTTGTTCTACTAAGTACATGAGCTAGAAACCCACAACCAAAGGCTTTAATCTCTCTTAAGCCTATTTTATAAACCCTTTGGAATTATTATACATCTTTTAACAAACAATACAAGGTTCTATAACTTTTGCAAATGGCGGCAACAGTCAGTTTTGTTTTGATTTTTCGAGGACGCCGTGGGTAACATGGTTATTGTGACTTGTGAGCGATACAGAACCATAATTAGCGAGTTTTTACTGCCGCAAATTGATGAATTGGGACTGAAGGACATGTGGTTCTAACAGGACGGTGCACTTGCACACACACCTGGCGCGACAATGGTTAATATAATAATATATATGAATAAATATATATTAATATATATATGAATAAAACCAGGTTACAGGTTATTGTATGATTTACTGGGCTATTAGGTCGAATTTCCGCCATTTTTAAATTTATCCAAGCAAGTCGTTTCAATTTCTCACTACAATCGTCGACTAGAAGCTAAAAAATGTATCTTAAGTCAAAGTACGATGCCAACTTCTTGTTGGTAGGATAAATCGGGGAAAACCCACTGGACTACATCCAGACTTAAACCCACGATTCATCGTTCGTCACCTGACTCAACGAACCGGTTGTTTAACTTTTCTATTAGAATCTATTCTACTTAATCTGGACAAAGTCCACTTCTATCTCACATGTCACTAAATGAATTGCCAAATATGCCTCTGACACCTTGTCACGCCCCTTTACTTGATAAGTGCTGCCTCATAAGCGTGACTTGACTTAAAATACTTGCTTCTTGATTTATAAACAAGAATTCGCTTAATCATGCCATGAGCAGGATAAATGCCTTCAAAAAATTACAAAATACCCCAAATTTTAGTAAACAACAACAAAAATTTCACCGAGTCATTCCGCAGTGATGAAATCGATGATTTATGCTTGAGATCTCATTTTGTGCTTCACAACATCTCATGGGACTATGGAACTGGTGAACTTTGTACTAGTTGACTCACAACCATAAGTAATATCCTCATTTCTACAGCCAACACTAATTACCGTCAAACTTTGGGTAACTTGAGTCACTTGTTACCCATACTCTCCTCTACTCAACGTCATTCTGTACACATAATGAAAATAATTACACAAAGTGCTACGATTGGCGTCATATCCGCATCGCTGAGTAAATTCTTCAATATATAGTATGTAAGCATTCTGTGAATGAACTAAGCGAAATTATTATTTAACTTACGTTTGACCAAGTTTGCTTTTGAGTTCTAAAAAAAGAACATAAGTCTCCACACTGTTGTGAGCTCAGACTGCTGCTTTTATTGACCTTTCATATATAACTCACTGGTGTGGCTGTCAGAAGTTGCTTCTAATTTAAAATTTTATGCAAAGGTATCTAGATATAAAAAAAAAAATCTGCAAAAAACCAGCGCGAGACTTGAAGACGTCTCTCGGGGGCTTTCCCTTCGAAATCGTATAGAGATTCACCTTTAAATGTTGAAATTTTAATCGAAATAATAAAAAAAACTAGTTGGTTAGATTTCTGGCAATCGAGACCGGTTTTCTGGTCGCTCTTTGTCTGTGGCTAGGCTAATGAATTTTATATTTCAACAGCAATTGGTTAAATTTAAGTATTTATAGTTTTTTTTTTTTATCCAACGAACCGACTATATTTTTGAATTAAATTAGTTTTTTGTTTTTGCTTTTTCATTTTAGAAACTGCCTTCGACGTATCGCACGCCATGACGAGCAGCAATTCTCAAAAGACAGTATTGTTAATGTTATGGAGAAATTCGTGAAAACTGTTAATGTTATGGATGAAACAATTCTGGTGCCGTGCAGGCTCATGGACAGACAGGTAAGAGATATTTTTTTTTAAATATTATTTGGCGACTAAATGGGTTAAGTTTGAAATCAATCAATGTGATAGGAATAAAGAAGGGTCTGAAAATAAATTACTCAACAGTTTTCATGTCTATGTCGCAAGAGTATATGTGATTGCAAAACGCGGTTATTGTGTGACTCACTAGGCTATTAAAAGTTGCTAATTCTACAGTTTCAATGCTTTTTTAAGGACGAAATATTTGTTTTCGGAATTTAAAGTAAACACGGCTTCTTCCTATTTCGGCGAGGTTATGATCCGAAAACAAGGGATCATAACCCTCCCACTTCACCGCATTTCTACTGATCCGCTTGTGGGGTTCGCCTATTTAGCCTCAGAAAATATATTTTGGATCACTGGGTAACTGAGGCCAATCAAATGCTGGTGTTGTTACTTACTTTTGTCCTGTATCCCCTTGTGGGTCCTAGGGCCTCTACTACGCCTACGCGCCATCGTGTACGGTTTCTGGCAATGTGTCTGAGTCCTCCGCAACTTTTCCCTAACTGCCGTGCCTCCTTCTCGACTGTTCTGCGCCATGTTCTCTTCGGACCGCCAGGTGTTCTGCCATCCGGAGTTAGAGGGTTCCATTGCATAGCATGGTTCGCTATGGAGCTGTCACCCTTTCGGAACGTGTGACCAATCCACTGCCACTTCCGCCGTTGGATAGTTGTGCCTATAAGTTCCTGAGCCGTTCTCTCGTAAAGGTGTTCGTTAGAGATACGATTGGGCCAGAAAATCCTTAATATATTGCGCAGCCACCTATTAACGAACGTTTGCAGCTTTCTGGTGATAGTGGTGATCGCTCTCCACGTGCTGCAACCATATAGCAGCACGGATTCAACGTTGGAGCGGAACAGTCTTATTTTGGTGCTCAAACTGCTGGTGTTGTTGCATTTGTGTGATCCGGGCGTTTATAGGCCTTCCCCTTTCTGGTTTCGTTGACGAAAATCACGGCTATTGCACATATGATTTGCTATGATATTAAGTTTAATTTTTGCTACGATTTTATAAATCTTATGTTTCACCTAAAACTAGGTAAATGGCTGCAAAATGCAGTCGAGCTCTATTATTTGTGTATTGTTATCTTGCACTGCGACTTAATGTTCTATTGTGCCCCTGCTAAACCCTTGAAGAGGTTTAACCCCTCATTATATGTAATTCCTTCGGAATTATGTTTGAGGTTTGGCGGTGGCAATGGTGCAGTGGGTAGTGTGTTTGCTTGTTAACCGATATGTGCAGGTTGAAGCCCCAGCGGAGAATAGCCACCAAAATATAAAGGAAACAAATTACATCGAAGTTTTTTCAACCACTGCGCCAAAGAAAGGTTCCTGCCTGGTAGTACAATGGACCGTAGGGTCTGAGTGCTCTGGGATCTGGGTTTCCTTTTTTTTTTTTAAGAAAAAACAAATGTTTGAGGGTCATACACTATTACTTTGCCTTGGCGAGAATAGTTCACCCAAGAACTCTCTCTCCAATCCAGTTTCTCTGAGGAATGTGAAGATGAGAAGTGGGTCCACATCTGATATTTGGTACTTGCCCAAATATTTATAGTGGGTCAATATCCCACAAGACTCCAGAAGATGTAACGGAGTCTCACTGGACTTATTGGACAATCTGCAAAAGTCTACATGTGTTATACCTAATTTTCTTAAAGGCTCACTGAGTTTGCAATGCCCTGTTAAGAAGCCCATTAAGATTTGTAGGTTGATCTTGTTACATCAGATGCATGCTTCAAATTTTTTCCGGTTATAGGATCCCATCTTAGTTTCTTAGTTTGCCTCACACCTGGAGTTTGATTCCATATTCTTGCCTTGTCTTTCTTCTCCTGTATCCTGCATGGGGTTACTTTATTATTTCTAAATAAATAATAAATAATTGGCGCAACAGCTCTTTAAGTGCCAGGGCCTAGCTTCTCGCAAACACTCATGTTGTGTGTGTTATATTTTTCACACGAATGGAAGGACCTACAGTTTAGTGCCGTAGCCGAAGGGGCGTTTGGTTTGAGAAGCATTTTTGTCAGATGTTCGCGGAACCCCACAGGCGGATCAGTAGAAATGCGGCGAAGTGGGAGGGAGGGTTGTGATCCCTTGTTTTCGGATCATAACCTTGCTGATAAAGGAAGAAGAAGAAGAAGAAGAAGAAGAAAGTTTGTCAGATGTTCGCGGAAGGTGGGACCGTAAAAAAACTTTTTGCTGTTTTCTGGGATTCGAACCCGGAACCTCACGCGCAGTGATCCGACATACTAACCACTTACGCCACGGCGTCCTTTATAATTTCTGCTCAATTCATTAAGCTTGTGTAGGCATTTCCAAACAAGTTTCGACTTAATTACATAGGACTCAAGTTTTTTGATAGCTGCTTGACTGTCTGACAGTATTGATGTCGCAATTATTGTATCTTTTTTCGAGATTGCTGCAGCTTGAAAGATGTTGGTACCTAAAGGTTCTTGAAAAGTGCTTGATCCTCAGCCCAAACACGATTACCCTTGTTCCTTCCTCAGTTCTTGAACCGTATGTATACCACTTTATTGTGTGGTTGTCTAGTCCGTATATTGTGAATTCATCGCTCCAATCTTTCTTGTTACTTAAGTTTGTACGAACGTTTTTCTTTAAGTTAAATTTCCTGATACTGTCGTCTCTAGGGATCGCCAGAAGAGGAAGTTTCTTGAGAAGTACATCATATTCTCTTGAACTAATGCATTTATCCCTACCAATTCGTTTTTGGGAAGGATCTTGCCATCCTTAAGATCCATCGCTTTGCATTTTGCTCAACTACGAGGTGAAGCGGGGTTAGCTCTCGGAGTACTTCCATGGCCCCAGTGATGCGAAGGCAAGCACTTTAGTGAGTTTCTGCCTTGTTGCGATTATACTAGTTCGTTTTGCCCAAGCCAGCGCTTTATATGTGATTATTGGTCTCACAAAGGCAATATCTTAGAATGCTCAGGCTAAATTTCCAAGACTTACCCGCTAGGCTCCTGCATATCATGAGAGCACGGGTAGCCTTTTTGGATATCTCCTATGTGTGCTTTTTCCACATGACTTTACGTCCGACGGCAGCAGTTCAAGTTTCCTTTTTTTCGTGACAAATGCTAGTCGAACCCTATATGTTGAGAATAGCACAACCTTCGACACAACAATGGCTGCAATTTTTTTTAAATCGAGTGTTGATTATTGCCCATGTGGTGGCCCAAACAAACATTGCAGTAGATATCAGCAAAAATCATAAAAAGTATAGGCCCCAAGTGCCTTCCCTGAAGCACCCTAGCTTAAACAAAAAAATATTTCCCGTCCTAGGTGTTAATCTATTTTCTTTTTTTTTCTGTTTCCAGGTTGGAGACTCAACAGACATTATCCAAGCACCGACTAAAAACTCCACTTCAAATCAACTTACACTGAATACGTTTAATGCCAATGGCAAAGCGCACAAGAAACGTTCCAAGAATATTCATGAATTCCTTAGTTCAGCCGAATTATTCAACTTATACAGCATGTTGAACTCGCTCAAGAACGACTTACTATGGAATCGTAGCGATGCCGATGAAGCCTACGAAGAGGATGAGGGTATTGCACGAAACACCGCAGCTTCAGTTGAATACAATTCCACTGGTGTACATTCGTCCAGTTCTAGCACAGAATTATCGGCTAACAATAGCTCAAGCAACACATCCTCTACAAATTCATCATCATCATCCGCCTCATCGTCATCAACATCAACAGGCACCACAGTCAAAGGTCACATTCGCCGGCCTTCGACCGCTTCAATGACTTCAACAACATCTGTGAGTAACTTGAGCGATTCCGAGAGTGAAATCTCCAATGAAAATGATTCAGGCATCGAGTCAGAAGGCAACTGTGGTAACAGCCAAAAAGGCGAAAATCAAGGTAAGGCTGTCAATGCTGACAAAGCTACCGAATTGGCACGGCAGTGCAGGCGACATTTATCCGGATTGTATCAATGTCTGGAACAGATGACAGAAGCTGCCAACTACCTAACCGCCAGATACCAAAGTGATATTGGACCCGTTTAAAATTAAACAAGAAAATAATTGGAAGCAACTATAAGAAATGTAGTTTTTTCTTAAAATTATTAAAAACAAAAAAGAAGAAAAATAATGGAAATTATTTTTTAGCTAAAATAACAACAAAAAATACACATGTTATAAACAGTGCAAACAATATGGGTCATAGGCACTAGAGATGACAGCCACCCAATCTCTTCTGCCAAATATTCCTCTTCTGTTTCATTCGAGATCTCTTTCCTTTTAGGTTTTTCTTTTTTGATTTCAATCAGTATCTAAATTTTCTTTTCCTTAAATACAATACCGGAGCCACTTGACAGATTGATGGATCGAATATTGACAGTTTTAATCGAGATGTGACAGATGTCATATGTCAAACTAAGTTCTTTGCACAACAAAAATAAGAAAAATAGAGAATACAAGAATCTATATTAGTAGTCTATGCGGGGTGGGTGTTTGTATTTGTTTATGATTATTTTTTGTTTAATTTTTTTGTGGGTGAACTTTCTTTCAATCATGAATGAAGTAAAGACTGAATGCTTTTTTTTTTTTTAATCGTAATACTAGAACATAGACTTTAATTTAATCAAATGGGCGACCTGCCTGTCTCTCCCAAGGTTTGTGTAGAATTGGGTACTTGCTGGATTCATCTTTTTTTCTGGGTTGGGTGGCTCTAAGGTTTTTTTTTTTTTGTTTACACTTAGCATTCCTGTCTAATAGATGTCACATATGTAAGAATTACAATAATAACAACAACAAAAATACTCGAATAATTTTACGAGATTCTTACAAAAGAAATATGAGAGAAAGAAAGTAAGAAAGAAAAATCGAAAGGGTGCGAGGTAGAGAATGGTGTGGAAGGGATAAAATATAAAATTAAAAAAATAAAAACAAAAAACATTGTGATTACTGTTAATTTAATATAATTAATTAATAAAACCACACTTTGACAATTTGTTCAATGTTAAATCGATAACTTTTAGTTGTATGCTTAGTTATAGTTTATGTTTTTCGGAGAATGGCATGTGTGATGGTGAACATTTTTTTTTTTTTTTTACAATTATAAAAGAAACTATATGCTATTTTGTGAATACATTTTTAACAAAAAAAAAAAAACTATACGGAGAAGGAGTAGAAATTCAATTTCTTTTTCTTTCTTTACGAAATCAAAAAATTCCTAAAATTAACTTTTTCCTTTCGTATCTCGAAAAAAAATAATCGTTTCTCTTTATATTTTTGTTGGCACTTTTTGTGGAGCATAATTGCACCCAATTAACACATAATCTTACTTACTACTCTATTCGAAAAGAAGCCTGACTTGCGCAATTTCGTATTTTGCGTAAGTCTGTATTAGATAACAAAAAAAAAATAAATAAAAAAATGTTACTCATAGATAGTCATCTGCATTTTCATGTACGTTTTGTTACGAATGAGAGGGTTTAAAGAAGTAAAAGAAAAATTATGCTTTGCTTTAAAAGAAGAAGAAAAGAAATGATAACTATTTTGTAAAGAAATATATTTTGTACACAGAGAGTGTTATGTAAGAGAACTAAAAAAAAAATAAAAAAAAAATAGAAACATTTATAAAATGTACACAAGCTTACACATGAAAAGACGAAAAAAATAAAAAAATTGTAAAACTACACAAAGAGATATGATATGTAAAAGTCGCAGTAAAAATGAAATGAACAAAAAACTAAACACAACAACACAAATTTGTTAGAAAAATTTATAAATTAGGATATATATGTGCATACCTACTTTAAAAGAAAGATACAATAAAATTAAGAAATTTAATTGAAAAGCAAAAATATATAGTCTTTACTTTTATTTAACGGCTCAGATTTTCAGGTTAATCGATGGTAAGTATCGTTGCCGAGAGGATTGATGTGCAGAGCTCTTACGCGTTTTTTCATTTTTCATTTATTATTATTATTGTAACGCCTATACACTTTAAGATATAAATTCTTATTAATCTCTACATCAATAAAAGAGAACACATTTTTTCTGTTTGTCCGCGAATAGGAAATAGCTACGTAACGATACCTCAACAGAATATATGTACATATATCAATCGATTTGTCTTGAGAAGAGGTAAAGTATAGGATTAATTTTAATATCCTGAATCCGTTATCGGGCTTTTAAACCCCCTTTTATAGGTTTTCTTAACTGACAAAAACGATTTTCCTATACTTTACACACATATGTCTACAAAATGGCTAAACCGATTTTAAAGTGACTTTATTCCTCGATTAGTACATTTCTTGCTGAAGAGATTGAAGTATAAATCATTATTCTGTGATTCTTATAACGGAAGTAATAAGCAAAAATATAATTATTTGAGATATAAAGACATCACAGATATGCATGGGTCATTGCAATCAATGGCCCACCAGTGGAGTGCACGCCTATTCATGTTCATCAAACAAAGTACACCGTATAAAAGGAAGTCCCCAAAACGTAAATGACTGCGCTAATCTCGAGAACAACTGAAGGGATTTGGATGCGATTTTCACTGTTATGATCTGCATTTCCTGGGGAAGATTTTATTAGAAATTGCTCTACCACTTACAGGAACTGAGCATTCGAGGTCTAAGTGGCAGAAAGGGGGAAAATTAAATTCACGCGGTCCTGACTCAATGGCTTATTGGATTTAAAAACAAAAGAAATCGTTTCTAGTAAATTCGTCTAAGATTCATTTGAGCTATATTTCCTGTAGTGGAGACCACTGCCAGCAGCCATGCAGCAGAGGCTATCGCTGCAATAGTATGTGTATGTGAGTATATGGGCGCGCTGTTTTGAACTTTTGTGTGTAATCTCTTCTGGAGTAAACATTGAAAAAAAATATTATCAGTGCCAATGTCAAATCTAAGACATCTTAAATTTTATTAATTAGGATATGTCAACCCTTCTTGCAATTAAGAGATTTGGCAATGTATGCGACCATATGTAGATATAATACATATGCATGTACAGACAGAAAATTTGCAATATTTTTCCATTTTATTGGATGAGATGTTATTGATCGTTGGATTTGTCCACATTTTAGAATGTTTTAATAGATTTAAAATACCATAAATTATTAACAGGGTGGCGTTGGCGGTATATTGCAAGTTGAATACTCATACTTAAAGTTTATTTTCCTACTTTTTAGAAGGCGTTTTTCGAGAAATACTTCTGGCAATTATACGTGTTTTTCAAATGTAATAAACTATTTCATTGAAACGTGACTGCATATCTATAAATAAAATATTCTGGCAGACCGTCCGCCGAATCAGAAGAAGAAAGTTGAATATCGTGAAAAGAGTCAATACCAAAGACGGTACACTGCTTTCCAATGAGCGATGGAGATGGAGCGAGCACTTTTCAGAGTTGCTCAATCCCGAACAAGCCATGTCATCAGGAAGATGACAGACCTATGCTCGAGACTTTGGCGATCAAATCACTAAAAGTTGGCTAATCTACCGATGTGGATGAAATCGGGCCAGAAATGCTAAATGCTTTTGGTAAAGAGTGAGTGCAATGGCTCTCACGTGTCATTAAAGTGGCATAGGAATGCGGTGAAACACCTGGTGATTGTCCCTCTTTGTAAAAGGGGGGCACAAGAGATTGAATCAACTAAAGGGGATATCTCTTTTAAGTCCCCGTGGAAACGTCTTTGTTAAGGTGCTAGAAATGTGTTCCAGAGCCCTGGCTGAGGATAGTTTGGCGCATGAGCAATGGTTTCGGTTTTCGGCCAGGTAGAAGCAAAACCGACCAGTTATTAACTCTCAGAATGGTTCTTGAGAAGGGCTGGGAGTATGCTGAACCTGTATACACCTGTTAGGCATGTGATAGGGTTCCTCGAGGCAAACTCTGGAGTTTCTTATTAAGGGCGAAGCAGTATTTATCACCCCTATTATGGTTAGCGAATCGAACGTTCGACTCAAGTCGAACTGTCAGCGAATTGCTTCTGTCGTGGTATTGCTGTTGCAAACATTTTCATTCGAATAAAGAATAAGTGCTGACAAAGGAAGAAAACAATTAAATGTCATCTGTGAAGTGTATAAAGCGACAGAAGTAATTCGCCGGGAGGTTCGACTTGAGTCGAACATTCGATTCGCTAACCATAATAGGGGTGTATATACTCACTGAATCAGGTCTTCCATCCATCCAGGATAGAATTAATTACACGACTTCACTGGTCTTAATTAAGTTGAATACGCCCCAAAATACGCAAATAACGTGTGACGCGAAAAAAATCCTGGCCCGGAAGAAAACACCAAAATGCCCGGCAACAATTTATAACACGATCCAAGTTGCCAAAAACATGGGTATACCAATATTTATCCAACAAGGTAAATCCTCGTCTTATCCCCCATGGCTGCTAAGAAAGGAATCAATTGACACATCTCTTAACACTCTTCCTAAAACTTCTACCCCCAATGAAACCTATATACAAATGTTTCGGGAAATATATGGTAAAAAAAAATTTAAACTGGAACTTTATTTTCACTATCGGGTCCAAGACTGCAAATGGAACAGCTTTCGCAGTTGTTGATGATACTGGCAAAATACTATCCAAAGGACTAGTCTCAGATGGTGCCTCTGTGTTCTCAGCTGAGGCTATAGCAATCTTGAGAGCCATAGAAATTGCGAAACATCAAAAAACCATCATCTGCACAGACAGCCTTTCAGTTATAGAGGGTATTAAAAACATCAACAATAAAACACCTATCATTGAATCTATACGCGATAAGTTAATACACAATAAAAACAAATTAGTACTTCTTTGGGTACCAGGACATTCCGGGATTGAAGGGAATGAAGAAGCTGATACCGCTGCTAAAGCTGCTCTCAGGGAACCTCTAATTCATCATCGCATCCACAACAAAAGCGACCTAAAAAAAAGAATTATTGCATTTTGGGAAGTCCATAAAAGGGAAAAATGGAAACATTACATCCACCATTACGCTACAATCAACCCGGAGGCACGCGTAGCCACTTACCCAAATAACTATTCAAAGAACACAATCAGGGCATATATCCGTCTTCGTCTAGGGCATACATCACTCACACACAGTCATCTCTTCTCCAAAAACACTCCACCTATTTGTCATCTATGCCCAACCAATGAAACGCTAACAATTCAGCACCTAGTTTACGAATGCACCAAGATCCAGACAACAACAAAACAACTTTTTCCCAACGCTACATTTGCTGATCTACTCAACAATCCTTCAGATCTAAATATAAAAAATACCTTTAAGCTATTGTCATTTTTAAAGTTAGAAAATGAAATTTAATTTAAATTTAGCTCACATTCCAGTGTTAACTTATACTTATTTTTTTTTTATCTTTCCTTTTGCATTACACAAACAGCCGTAAACCCTCGGGTTCGTGCTAGTTATATATTAACTTTGTAATTTATTTTATGAGTTAATAAAGTCATAATAATAATAATAATAAATATACGAACTATAGAAGCTGTGTTCGGGTAAATGGCGGCAAATCAATATCCTTCACTGTGGGGGTTGGACTCTGCCAAGGGCGCCTTTCATCACCTCGCCTCTTCATTGCATATATGGACTGAATTCTGCAGCGCAGCCGTAGCAGAGAATGTTGCAAAGTGGGGGACTTAAGCATTGGTCACCATCTCCTTGCGGATGATTTGGTCATCCTTGGGTCCTCTTAAACCGAACTTCAGCGCGCACGCGAAAGGTTTGTAGCCATTAGTGACGATGCTGAAATGAAAGTAAACGTGAACAAATCGGAAGTATTGGTTGTTGAACACCACTGAAGCAGGTGGATAAGTTTAAGTATCTCGGGGTCTTATTCACGAGTGATGGAAAGAGCAATATCGAGTTATTCTGGTCATACCTTCGTAGTCCAAAAACGTACCTAATAGCATTGTTAAATGTGACACACAGTCTTCTTTTACTGATAAACCTACACTTTCTGAAAATTTCGCATCCATAGATTAGTGTTGGTATGATCAAGGTTTTTGCCAGGTAATGCGGGTCTTAACGGGGGTAAAGGATTGATTTGCCCACAAAGTTCTAAGTACACCATCAGTCTTTTCGATCGCGGCGTTGATATGGTTATTCCAGGTTGAAAATCATTCCAAGGTTTTTAGCCTTTTCAACATATTTAATAGGAGCGTTGTCTAGGACTATGGGAGGAAAATAGGAAAGGTCCAATGGAAACCTTGAAACAACTAAGCACTTGGGTTTTGTAGGGTTTAGCAAAAGACCATTTGCCTGTGATCAACGCTAATGACAGCTAATGTACATTTGTACATCATCAGCATACATATGTTATGCGCAGTGTTTAGCAATGGATGGAAGGTCATTTACGTATAGAGAAAAGAGTAGTGGTTCTAAGATAGATCCCTGGGGAACACCATTTATAGTTTCTAGGAAATCCGATTGAATGCTGCCTAATCGGATAGCTTGCATTCTACCCGATAAATAGGAATGAATCAATTTGGCTGCACTGGTGGAAATTTTGAAAAGCCTAAACAACTTAGCACACCTTCTTCCTCGATAGCTTGCCGTATATCCTCAGTAACACTTATTAAAGCCGTGGTACAACTGTGGTTTTTCCGAAAACGGGATTGATATATCGTCAATAAATTGCCATTGTTGAGATTTAAACTCATTTGATTTTGTGATATTCTTTCAAAAACTTTTGATAAATATGGCAGACTTGAGATAGGTCTAAACTTGTCACCTTTCGAATCTTTGGGAATAGTAACGATTTTTGCCAATTTCCATTGTAGAGGATATTCCCCAGTTGTCATATTATGTATATATATATGTGATATATATAGGAGTAGGATTGGCAATATACACCCCTATTATGGTTAGCGAATGGAACGTTCGACTCAAGTCGAACTGTCAGCAAATTGCTTCTGTCGTGGTATTGCTGTTAGCAAACATTTTCATTCGAATAAAGAATAAGTGCTGACAAAGGAAAAAACAATTAAATGTCATCTGTGAAGTGGATAAAGCAACAGAAGTAGTTCGCCGGGAGGTGCGACTTGTGTCGAACGTGCGATTCGCTAACCATAATAGGGTTGATGATCTTCAAAAATAGAGGATTAATCTCATCCCGTCCTACAGCTGAGGACTTGATTGAGAGGAGACTTTCAACCACTTCAGCACAGTCTACGGGTGAATTCATAAACGCATATACTGCGCAAATTTTGCTAAGCATAACGTTCACAAACGCAAAGTTTGGTACTACTGCGAAGCAAACAGTTCAAAAACGTAGTTTGCGCAATTGCAAACGCAAATGTGCAGTTGTCGAAAGAATATTGCGGGAATTTATTTGCTTTGAAGTTGTTCTTTGTGTAGTTTTTTTTATTGATCGCGGTTGGTTGTTTAATTCCTTCTGAAGAAATTGGCGAAAATAAAGAGTGAGTTAATTTAATTGTTAAACAGTATATATTTAAACAAACAATATTTGTTTTTAAGAGTATCAAGAAATTGGAAGCATGAGGAAGTGCAACTCCTAAAAAGTGTACGCATATCTTATGATTCTGAATTTAATTCAGGAAAGAAAAATAAAGCAACTAAATGGACAAAGATTTTGTCAGAAGTAAAAGATACATGTCCAAATTTTTCATTTACAAAAGAGGAAATGCACCGTAAATGGAACAATCTTCTGCTAACTTACAAACGTATAAAACAACGAAACTCTGAGACGGGAAGTGCCTCCACAAGGTGGGACTACTATGACATATTCCATAGTGCATATGGAACTAAGCATTTCATTGAACCCCCAACAAGCAATATAATGGGGTCTGTGGGTATCGAAAGTTCCGAGGTGGAATGTTCCGAAATTGAAAATTTCGATGAATCGGGGCCTTCTACGTCGAAGAACTCAAAGCCCAAGCGCAAAAAAAATCCAAGAATGAACTCATGGAGTTCCTAAAAAAGGAGGCAAATGACGAACAAATACGACACCAGGAGCAGATGGAAATCGAAAAGCAGCGTCTCCAAATACGGTGTGGCATAAAAAAGTTGTTGAATGGGATGCTTAGGACCAACGACGATCAATAAAATTTGGAGACTGAATTTGACTTCGTTTATTTTGTTTTTATTACATTAAAGCGTTTATTTTTGTTACCATAATGAGTTGTTTTTTTTTTTGTTTATTTTTTAAATAAAGTTTTTATGCTGAAATCCGCGTCATAATAGAATCTCGTTTATCTTTTGCATCGTTATTACAGGATTGCATTGTTGACTCTGAATTTGATGATCGTTTATGTTGGTCTGTTAAAATAGTATTATAAACATCATCGGATATACCTTGGCAGTGTGTTATGAAATTGTGCAAGGCTGCAGAGGCTATTACAAAATATTTTGCATGTTTTATTTCATAAACTTCGAGGTGCTTTAAAGTACGGAAACTATTTTTTAAAATTCCGAAAGCTTGCTCTATGCAAGTTTTTGTGGAGCTCAAGCAAACATTGTATCGCGTTTGTTGCCTCATCGATAGAGGATATGCTGAGTCTTCTAAAAGATATGCTCCTTCCGGTAGCCTAATCGAACCATTGTTTAGTCTTTTTCCTAAAGGACTGTTTCGCTAGACTGCAGCATCGTGAGTTATTCCTGGTCACCCAAAATAAGCATCGATAAAAATGCATTTAAAGTCGCACACAGCCTATAAAAAAGAAAACAAAATGAGGATAATATCATATTTTCTATACAAATTTTCTTTTTTCTTACTTGAAGTATCATAGAATGCTTACCATGTCTGTTGTAGTAACTTTCAGCATTTGTAGAAGGAGCTGGAATTTGTCCCGTCAACACAACCTACCATAGGTGGAAATGGGTATTTCCTTAAGGCTTGAAACTCATCCATATTTTTTTTGTAATCCGATTCTGTCGTGGGCCATTTAATAAACATTTTTCGATGTTTGCTAATTAACTTGGTTGTATTTAAAACTATATTGTTAGAAGTCCCTTGTCCCACACAAAATCTGTCTGAAAGATCTCGATAAGAACACCCATTTGCCAGTTTCCAGTTCCAATGTGATTTTGTGCCAATCTACTATTTGCTTTCACCTTAAATGTATTTCTGTTCATTCGAAAATGGCTTTTGAAGACTTCGTCTGGAAAACTTTTTATTGTATTAAAAAAACCTTTATTTTTAGGGATCGTACGTTGTTTTCTTATAGGCTTGTTTTTCTGTTTTGAATACACTGTATCTTAACAACCATCAAGCAAGGTATTTAACAATACTATACAGCACGATTGATTGTTCATCGTTTATTTTGTTAATAAATAAAAAAAAAAAAACACGTAGTTGTACGTTCATAAACATCACGCATTTGCTTTGCAGTCACATGCTTTTGACATTTTAACTGCTCTATTACATCTACTTCGACCAAGTTTTGCTTTGCAAATATTGCGTTTATGAATGCACCCTACTGTTCTGAAGCCGAAACGAAGTGCCTCTGTTGGAGATGATAAAGTTTCACCCGCTGAAAGACTAGAAAAAGCCCTCATAGAATTCTGTGGTTGTGAGGTTGCAGAAATTTGTGATTGATAGCATTGCAATCAATATTTTCGATCTGTTTGCACTTGGACTTCCCTAAGCCGATGCTGCGGAGGTTATTCCATAGCTGTTGACCACCTAGGTTGGGATTTAGCCGGTTTAAAAACACTTTAGATTTGGCCTTACAGATCTCCATAACAACCCTGTTGCGAAGCGAGCAGTATGTACGTCGGAATTCCAGACGAAATCTCTTTCAACGGTTATATGCTTGATCACGTTGCAACATAAGTGTTCGGATACCTACAGTAAGCCATGGTTGATTTTTGGACGCGACAAATTCGGTTTTCAAGGCTACATGACGGTTGTACAAAATTTTGATGTTTTCATTAAGAAATTTGAGCTGTTCATAATAAATATTTTCCCAGATTACACTTCTTGCATGATGCTCTAGTAAAGGATGCTCAATATTCCTAAAATCTCTGTATTGATATGATTTTACAATAGATGTAGCATTAAAATCAAAAGCAAGATAAATCAGATCATGCTTTGAGAACACTAGAGCTGAAAGTTGATCATAAAGGACTACTTTCCTCTTATCACCTACCCAAAAAAACATCTAGGAGTGTCGGAAGACCACCAGAAAAGTGGGTTGGAGAGTTAGTGTTAACTGCCCATAGATTAAATACACTATTTTCAACCAGATTATTTTCAGTAAGGAGATTACCATTGAAATCCCCGCAAATAATCAAACTGGAATATGTGCAAGACATTTTTTTCATTAGAGTTAAATAGGGATAAATATCAACATGTTTGTTAGGTCGGTAAACAGTGCCAACAAGAAGTTTACCTTCATCACCGACTAACTCAACGAACACATCGTCGGTCCAAACATGAAGTGGCGTATCTGCAAAAATTGACATTTTGAGATATTGGCGTATATTATCTACCGATCGTTATTTATCATCACACAAAGTGGCGTATCTGTATCTCAAACCATTAATAAAATAATAAAAAAGGTTTGAGATACAGATGATAAATAACTTGCCTTGCTTCGTTGGTTTAAATATTGCATAAAGTAAATCCAAAATACAACAATATCGTGATTGGGTGTGATTTTATTGTTAATAACCTTAAGTGCAATAATACAACTAGTTTATTTCAATAATTCTGTGATAAAACTGGCCTGACTCTCGTAAATATACTTTATCCTACCTGTTTTCAGTACCCTACTAACCCGTCGCTAATTGATGTGTTTTTAACTAACTCTGGTTCCAATATTTTGTGTTTTTACCAAGTATGACACACGAATGAATTTATTCATGATTTTTTATTTTGTTCTGTAAATTTAAGTGTTAATCGGTCTATCTGTGACAGATCCATTAGTTTAAGATCTTATAAAAGTTTCAACCTAGTGGAAACTCTCCAAACTTTACAAAATCTTAATTGGTTTGATATTTTTTTTGTACCTGATGTTAACAGTAAAGTTCAGATGTTTAATTTTCTTTTAAATTTACTCTTTGATAACTCTGTCCCCCTTGTATCTAATTGTATTAAACCTAAGTTTTGTCCATGGTATAACAACCAAATAAAAATATTAATTCTGCAAAGGGAACGCTTCGCAAGCGTAGTAGAAGCACTGAATTAAAAGTGCTAACCGTTTTTGACAAATACACATTTGAATTAATTTTTTTTGGAACAAGAGGGCAAAAAAGGAATGCTCTTTTGATTATATTTAAAATTGACCATACGTAAGGATATTTCTTCACCCCTGTAATGAATTTCGTACGAAATTAAATTCGAAATCAAATTCTAAAAAGAAGGGAATCAAATTGAGTGCTGAATTACTAAATTCAAATGAAAAGAAAAACCCACTGGAGCTTGAACATGAATTGATTAGCAGAAAGCACGTGGTGGTAAACTACTCGTACTACCTAACACAATTTCTATCGGGGCACGGATGCTTCTGGGAGTATCTCTACAAGTACAAGCAAGCGGATGACCCATTCTGCCAGCACTGTGAAGGAAAAGTGCAGAACGCAGAGCATGTACTGATGGAATGTCAAAATTATATAAGAGCTAGGAACATTTTAGAACGAGCAATTGATGGCCAAGTGACCCCAAGAAACCTGATCTCATTTATACTGGTGAGAAGCGATGGCTGGGAAACGAAGTAACCACGAGTATGATGAGCAACTGAATAAAAAGAAAGATATACCATATATGGGGTGAATAGTGCAATATTTTTAAAAAAAACTTAGAAGTACTTGGTGATCAGTTGTTAATTGTGTTAAATAGATCGTTGTCCGAAGGTGAATTCCCTACCTGTTTAAAGCAATCTGCGATAATACCTGTGCAAAAAGTGTCAAACGCGAAAACCCCTGACAAGCTCCGGCCAATAAACCTATTACCAACTATTGAAATAGTCAAAGGTAGTGCATGCGATCATATGAAAACACAAGCATTTTCACTCAGCTGAGGCCTAGTAACTCATACTCTCAACCTCCACGCGGTGACAGCCGGGTGCCTAGTACCTTAATCCAAGAAATGGGTAACCAACCCCGTTTGGCGGATTCTTGGTGGCAGCAGATGAGAGAGGGGGGGAAGAGTGCTTTTCTCACTAGAGCACTTCTTCCTGTTCCAGGCGGCAGCGGACGAATTCCCTAGACGGAGTCAACGGTGGCGTCTATAGTTCCAGTTAGGTTGAACTAAGTGAATACCTTGCGCGAGCTGCTTCGACGTATTCGGATCACAGGTCGGTAAGGAATTTCCAATGTTGGTCAGGACATTGGAATAGAGATGGTGGCGGAGGAGCCCTTAATGGGCCAACGGCAGCGCTCATACTCCCGTAGTGGACTACTGGCACCGGTGTACCCGGCCCCTCGTCCTAGGGGAATAATTAAGGAACTGGCCCTCCAGGTTGGGGGTTATGCCGTCGGGGTAACTTCCCTACCACGTAAAAAACGCATGGTTCCGAAACAACCAAAAGCCTCGGATAAGGATGATCCAACTAATGACGACCCCAGCAAACGAAATAAGGACAACGACCTTCGGATCTGTACGTGGAATGTTCTATCCCTTTACAGACCACGTGCAGCCGAACAACTAGCAGAGGCCCTAGACTGCTATAAAGCAGATATTACCGCCATCCAGGAAGTGCGATGGGATGGGCCGGGCAAAAAGAGGATGAAAAACTGTGACATCTACTACGGTGATTGCTACAGAGGCAACAGGCAACGCTTATTCGGATGCGGATTTGTCATACGCGGCAGACTTAGGCAAGAAGTCTTAAGCTTCCGACAGTTGAGCGAGCGTATTATGACTATCCGGATCAAGGCTAAATTCGCTAACATAAGCCTAATATGTGTTCATACCCCCACAGAAGAAAAGGACCCTGCCTCCAAAGAGTGTTTCTACGAGCTCCTCGACAAAACATACGAGCAATGTCCTAAATACGACGTTAAGATCGTTTTGGGCGATTTTAACGCCAAAATAGGAAAGGAGGACGTCTTCGGTAGAGCAGTCGGTAAGCATAGCCTACACGACACCACGTCTGATAACGGACTAAGGCTAATTGATTTCGCTGTGGAGCGAAATGTCACCATAGCAAGCACATGGTTTCCTCATCTCGATATTCATAAGCAGACATGGCGGTCCAATGATCATGTCACGATCAACCAAATTGATCATGTTGCGATCGACGCAAGGCATGCCTCCAGTATTCTGGATGTCCGGATCTTCCGAGCGGCCAACATAGACTCGGATCATTACCTTGTTGTAGCCAAGGTACGAATGCGGATATCCCAGTCTGAGCAACAAAGAAGAATTACTGTGAGAAAATTTAACGTCGAAAAGCTACAATCGCAAGAGACCGCCAGACTCTTCGCTGAACGCGTATCCCGAAATCTCTCAATCACCCCTTTGCCGCCAGCATCAAGTATCGAAGACCAGTGGCAACGCTGCCAACATGCCATCAGAAACGCCGCGACTGATGTGTTGGGTCTCGCTCGCCCACCACCGCGAAACCCCTGGTTTGACGAAGAATGCCGGCGAGTGCATGCAGCAAAACAAGAGGCATACAAAGCGACGCTGCAAAGGAAAACGAGAGCTGCTCGTGAGCTCTACGAGCAAAAGAGACGGGAAGAACATCGGCTTCTCCAAAAGAAGAAGAAAGAGCATGAGAAGCGCGCGTTTGAGAATATCGAGAGTCTATACTCCAGGAACAATGTACGGAAGTTTTACCAAAAGGTAAAAAGAACGTGTCAGAGAAGTAATACCCGTACAGAAATCTGTAGAGATGAGAATGGAAACCTCGTAGTAGAATCACAGTCGGTGCTGAGAATATGGAAAAACTACTTCTGCAGACTGTATAACGGCGACGAAGACCAACATCCCGCTGTCAGGCAGAATGAACCATTCAACATGGACGATGGTAGTCAAAATTTCCGTCCACCTGACCAAAACGAAGTGAGGATAGCAATATCCAAGCTAAAATCGAACAAGGCTGCTGGACCTGACGGCTTACCGGCCGAACTTTTCAAGGCAACAGGGGATGAATTGGTAGAGTGCATATACCAACTCATCTCTAAGATTTGGTCAGACGAGTGCATGCCTGATGAATGGAACCTCGGCATCGTTTTCCCGATCCACAAGGAAGGAGACTGCCTCAACTGCGCCAGTTATAGAGGCATCAGTCTTCTCAACATCGCATATAAGATCTTTTCTTCGATATTGTGTGAACGCCTGAAACCTCTCATTAACGGGTTGATGGCACCCTATCAGTGCGGTTTCAGGCCAGGAAAGTCCACCATCGATCAAATCTTCACACTTCGGCAGATCCTGGAGAAAACCCAAGAATTCCAAATCGATACTCACCACCTCTTATCGATTTCAAGGCCGCCTATGACAGCATCTATAGAGAAGAGCTTTATAGAGCCATGTCTAGTTTTGACATCCCTGCCAAACTTGTTCGCCTGTGCAGGATGACGATGGAGAACGCTCGCTGCTCCATCAAGGTCGGTAATGACCTCACCGAGACCTTTGATGTCAAAAAAGGCTTTAGGCAAGGTGACGCGTTGTCATGTGACTTTTTCAATATTGTACTTGAACGGATTGTGCGGAACTCACAAGCCAACACCGGAGGCACAATCTTTTACAAGTCTGTACAACTGCTTGCATACGCCGACGATATAGACATTATCGGAAGATCTCAGCGGGCTGTCACCGGTGCTTTTGCAAGCATTGAAGCGGAAGCGGCCAAAATGGGTTTAGCGATAAACGAGGGCAAAACCAAGTATATGCTGTCAACTAGAAGGGAAAACCAACATCGACGAATTGGACAAAACGTCACCGTGGGCAGCTATAACTTCGAGGTAGTAAGGGACTTTGTCTACCTTGTCTCTGCTATAAATTCAGCAAACAAAATCAGTGCAGAAATCAATCGAAGAATAACTCTTGCCAATCGATGTTTTTTTGGGCTTATAAGGCAATTCAACAGTAAAGCCCTTTCTCGAACGACTAAGAAGACTCTATATAAGACCTTGATCATCCCAGTCCTGCTTTACGGCGCTGAAACATGGACTTTATTAAAAGAGGATGAAGATATCCTTGGTCGCTTCGAGAGAAAAATTCTTCGTAAGATTTTCGGTCCCGTTTGCGTTGACGGGTTTTGGAGGAGAAGATTCAATCACGAACTATACGAGCTGTACAGCGACATCGACCTAGTCAAAAAACTGCGTATTGGACGTCTGAGATGGCTAGGACATGTAGAGCGAATGGACACCAACGCTCCGGCCCGCAGAGTCTTCGAATCTAAGCGCGAGGGACGACGCAGTAGAGGGAATTATCGCCGTAGGTGGCGCGCACAAATTCAAGCGGACCTCGACCAACTTGGAGTGCGCAACTGGAGGCAATTAGCTGAAGACCGAGCTAAATGGAGAGGCTTTTTGGTTGAGGCCCAGGTTCACCCCGAACTGTAGCGCCACCTAAGTAAGTAAGTAACTATTGAAATAGTGTTCGAAAAAGTCGTATAAGAGCAATTTATAGAATATCTGGAACATAATAATATAATGTGTGAACAGCAATCGGGTTTTCGGTCGGGAAGATTTTGTGAAACTGCCCTTATGTGGATGGTACACGAATGGAGAAGTATTATAGACAAAAGAGAAAAAAATTGTGCAGTGTTCCTTGATTTGAAACAGTTGATCACGAGATTCTATTAGAAAATTTAAAAAGCTATGGTGTTAAGAACAAAGAGGTTAAATGGTTCAGAACTTATCTAAAAAATAGAATACAATTTACGAAAATTGATACTGAAATCTCTAGTCGGAGCTGGAACTAGGTGTCCCTCAAGGCTCAGTTCTCGGTGTTGTCTTGTTCCTGCTATATATAAATGACCTATCAAGCGTTCTGAAATTTTGTAAAATAATGCTGTTTGCTGACGATACACTCATATATGTAAGTGGTAATAACTTAAATGAATTAAAAGAAAAAATAGAAGAAGACCTAATCAATCTAAATACGTGGTTAAATAGTTAGAACTTAAAGTTAAATGTAAATAAATCTAAATGTATGATCCTAAACAGTGAAGTCGGCATAGAAATTAAAATTAACAATGATAAACTCGAGAAAGTGAAGCAAATAAGGTATCTTGGTGCAATAATAGATGATAAGTTAGATTTTAAGTGTCATGCAGATTATGTTTGTTCCAAAATTAGTAAAATAGTGAATTTTTTGTATAGGATTGTGCAATTACTATATACAATACAATCATATTACCACGTTTTGATTATTGTGCAACAATACTTTTTATGTTTAACGAAACGGACAAAAATAGATTACAAAAATTACAAAATCGTGCAATGAGAGGTATCTTAAAATTCGATTTTTATACACCAATAAGTTCTATGTTAACAGCATTAAATTTTTTAAGTGTAAAGCAAAGAGTAGTTGTTACTTATATCCTTTAACCCCTCGGGGGGCATAGGGCGTCAACCACGCCTGCGAGCCATCGTGTTCGGAGTTCTGCAACGCGTTTGAGCTGCCTCCAACTCATTCCTAAAGAGCTCGATTCCTCCTCAACTGTTCTGCGCCACGTCTGGGTGAGCGGATTCCATTGCATAGCGTATTTCGCAATGGAGTTGTCTTCGCGCCGTAGGGTGTGTCCAATCCATTGCCACTTTCTTCTTCGTATAGTAATGCTTATAGGTTCTTGGCCCGTTCTCAGATAAAGTTGTTCGTTGGAGATGCGGTTCGGGCAAAAAATCCTCAAGATGATTCTTAAGCATTTGTTTACGAAGATTTGCGTGTGTTAATGGTGTCCACCTTCCAGGTACTGCACCCATAAAGCAGCACTGATTCTACGTTGGAGCGGAACAGTCGTAGCTTGGTTCTCAAGCTGATAACATTGCTTCTCCAGATTTTGGACAGCATTTCGAACGCAGTTTTAGCCTTCCCGACTCTGCTGCACACATCCAGTGTGGTGCCACCGCGGTTAGCCGAGACCACACTTCCTAAATATAGAAAGCTATTAACTTTCTCGAGTTGCTGTCCGGCAATGTTAAGTTGAGCGCGAGTATTAGAAGTGCTCAGGGCTTTTGTTTTGGCTGTGTTTATTTTTAGCCCCACTTTGTTTGCCTCAGCTTTTAGATTTTGTGCCATCAAATGAAGATCCATTATCCGATGTGAAAGTAGACAAACATCGTCAGAGTAATCTAGGTGTTTAAGGTAAGATGTCACAGTCCAACGAATTCCATAATTAGCTTCCGTCAATGCTGCACGGAGTACATCGCTGATAACCACCAAGAACAATAGTGGGAACAGTATGCACACATGACGTACTCCACGTTGAACTTCAAAGTCCTTTGACACCTTACCATTGTGCACGACGTGACACTTGCCGCCCTCGTATGTAGCCTTGATAATAGCTATAAGCTTTTCTTGAATGCCTCTCCTGCGCAAGGCCAACCAGATAGCATCTCGATTCAAGCTGTCGAAAGCCTTCTGGAAGTCGATAAACAGTAAATGTAGCGGAGACCTATACTCAACGCATTGCTCGATTATGATCCGTAAGTTGTTTATGTGGTCGATGCAGGAGAATCCAGCGCGAAAGCCTGCCTGTTCGACATCGAGAGTTGAATCTAAATGTTCTTTAATTCGTTCTAGAATTATTCTAGCTATTATTTGGGCTACGGCTGGAAGAACACATATACCTCCAGTTACCGCACTCCATCAAGTTACCCTTCTTTGGAAGCTTAATGATCATCCCCCTTTTCCACTCCTGTGGAAATTGTTCACCATCACAGCTCTCCGTATTAGCGGATGCAGCAAATCTGCCGATGTATTTGGCGCCGCTTGAAATAGCTCGGCAGGGATGCCATCAATACCCACCGCTTTGTTCTTCTTGAGGGACTTGATTGCTGTTATTATTTCAGTTTTACTGGGAGGTACGGTGCGAATTCGGGAATTTGTTGCTTCGAACTGCTCATTCGAATTCAAGATCATACCGCCGTCGTCTAAGTGATTTAGCACTGTACCAAAATATTCTATCTATCTAGTGAGCTGATCCGCATCCGAAATCAGAAGGTTACCGTCTAGACTCTTCACTGGATGTTGTTTGGAGTTTCGACCACCAATGATCTCCTTAGTGATGTTGTAAACAGTCCTACTGTCGCACCTACTCGCTGCTTCTTCAGCCCTTGAGGCCAGTGAGTTGACATATTGACGTTTGTCACGTCTCACACTACGCTGCACTTCTTTGCTCTTCGCACGGTATTGGGCTTCAAGCTCGGTTCTTTCTACTGCTGAGGCCGCTGCAATCCGAGCCTTGGTTGCTGTACGCTCATCGATCCGTCTCCAGGTGTCTGTAGAAAGCCATGTGCGGTGGTGTTTCTGCTTTTTACCGACATTCGTGCGTGCCCCAGTCGCAAAAGCATTTTTCACAGCACTCCAGTGGTCATCCATGTTCTCTTGGAATATGCTGTTGATTGCTTTTGCTTCTAAGGCAAGATGGTCCCTGAACTGTTGGCGCACTTGGGGAACCTTGAGCCTGTCGATATTAAACCTGGTGGTGTTAAGTAGGTTTGAGCGGTTGCTGTTGACGGATGCAGTACGAATGCGTAAATGAGCTACCATAAGATGGTGATCTCGTTCAAGTCCGACGTCAGCTCCACGTCTGTTTCGGACGTCCAGGAGACAATTTCTAAAGCGGCGACTGATCGCAATGTGGTCGATCTGGTTGGATGTTCGTTGCCTATCAGTAGAGACCCAACTGATCTTATGGCAGGTGTTATGCTTAAACAGCGTACCTCCGATGACTAGGCGGTTGGTATTGCAGAAGTCCACAAACCGCTCACCATTGTCATTACGGTCTCCCACGCCGTGAACTTCCATCACGTGCTTAAGCATGGTGTTGTCGCTACCCACCTTGGCATTGAGATCTCCCATTACCATTACGATGTCCCCATTAGGCGTTTGGTTGTAGGCGGCGCCTAAGTGGCTATAAAATCATCCTTTGCATTGTCAGTCTCGTCTAGAGTCGGAGCATAACACTGTGTGATGGTAATTTTTCTAACTCTACTCTGGAACCTAGCCGTCAATTTCTGGTCACTATGGGGTTTCCAGGATATAAGGCTACTATGTGCTGCTGGAGTTAGCATGAGTCCTACGCCAGAACTCCGTGCACCTTCAGCTGGTTTACCAGAGTAGAGCATGACAGTGGTTTTTGTTGGGGAGATGTATTCCCGAGCATTGTACCATCTTATCTCGCTCAGCCCTAAGATGTCGATTTTATACTGTGCGAATTCGCGCTCCAATTGGAGGAATATGGGGTCTTAATGTTCTAGAATCCGATCGTTGCCCGTGTCCGATAGCCAAAGGTCGTCAACAAATTATCCGTCCTTATCCGAGGCGGTTGTTACCGTTTCGGAGCAATAGTTTGTTTTACGGTTGCGGCTCGCTGTGCCACAGACCAACCGACACTTATCCTGTTTTTTGGCGCAGGAAGCTCGCCATTCGTCCTCTCCCGTTAGCAATTTCCGAAGAAATTCCCAGATGACACCACGAGGAGGTGGGAGTAGGCTTACTAACAGAGCTGCTAGGTTTTCGGCTGCAGAGGATCCTTCTCGTTACTTAGCGGACCAGCACCTATCGGGAGATGCTGCCTCTACGAGGCCTTTGTTAGTCGTTTGCCATCCAAACCAATTTATTTTCAAAATTAAGCACAGTATTCTACCGGAGTACCTTAGCAGAAGCTTATCCTATGTTCCGGATAGACATAATTACACGTTGAGGAACAGAAGAAACTTCGATATGCCAAGAGCAAATCTTTCAAGAAAAAAAAATTAAATTTTTATTAAAGGACTGCAATTGTTTAATGCACTACCAGTTAATTTAAAAACTCAGACGAATATAAATATTTTTAAAAAAGATTTAATAGTGTATGCCAAACAAAAAAATTTAAAGAAAAAATTATAGACATACAAATGTTTCTTTTTATATTTAGTATTTAAGTGATGTTGTAAAGTTTTTTTATAAACTAATAAACTAATAAAATAAAAAAATAAAATAAAAAAAAATAACTGCGCATAGAAGAACGAGCAACGAGAAGCGTGAGAAACGAAGATCCTGTCAACTCTGGCAGCTAAAAATGAAGTGACGAATTGTCAAAACTGCCCCAGCGAAGGAATGCCTTGACTGGCTGTGCCGTAGGGTGTAACAGGACAGAGAAACAGGAGCACGTAACTATGCAGGAGCATGGAATCGGGCAGAACTTGGAACACGGGCTACAAGTATCCTTAAGGATTTTACCCCTAACCGCGCACAAAAAAAAAAAAAAAGTGTTGCTTAAACTTGCACACATAGCGGTCGGTTAACTAGCAAAGACACTACGTATCCACTGCACCATTGCTACCCTTTGAGAACAATAGATACTTGACTGTTCAAACAGTACACCTAAGTACGTGGAGTTATATGTATTTACAATTTTTGCGCTTTATTGGAAAAATTGCACTAACTCTTCGTTCCTTTTCCTATCAGTAAATAGGTATATTATCAGATCCTATTGACACGAGTATGTATTGATTTGATGGTATCGAATGCAATAGTATCGGGCAAGAATAGCAGATATCGATAGTTGGTTGGTATTGTATTTATATGTATGGATATGTGCGCTAAATGCCAAAAGTTCATTGTCAAATCTGCAAGCCGGTTAACTTCACTTTCAACTAAATTAATTCCTTTTAAATATTCTTAGACTTAGGAGATAATATCCCGTCGAGCTAAGATAAATTATTCCTGATCAGAAGCACCACCAGCTGGTTTAGGTGAAGGTTACCACTCGAATTAGATTGTCGGCCTTCAAGAAGCGATATTTAAGAACGCTGTACAGATATAGGTTATATTATATAAATAAACCAAATAAGCAGGTTTGTGGTTAGCATCTTTGAGCTTTGCTCATATGTTTAAGTCCTTTAAACATTGCTAGCAGGTGACCACAAATATTTCAAAGACAAAGACACGGATGCAAATGAGTTTGATCAATGTAAAATAGTAGCAATAATGTGAGCCCATTACAATAGTAGCTAGGTAGATTCTTTTAGCTAATAAAACTATTCAAAAGTAAGCCATTTGAATTTCATCTTTCATAAGAAGAACTGGCCTGCCATATGCATGCTTTGACATTCTGAGGAAGCCCTCAGGGAGGAGTGCTATTACCACCACAATTAATTTAATGGAAAAAACTGGGACAGATTGGAATAGGGGTTCTAACAGGTGTCGATGATGTCGTTTTACTGGCAGATGGAAAATTTCTGCCCACCATTAGTGAACTACTGCAGACAGCTTTCAATATCTTTAAAAAAATATGCGAACTTCAAGGCGAGTCCCACCTGAAAGCACAACTTCTATGAAAATCAGAAATTCAATGAACTAGTGGAAATGGCCACACTTCAGCAGTGTGGAATAAGGAGCTCCTCTTTCAAAGGATTGAAAAGCGGGCACTAGGGCTTAAATTATTTCTGCGATTGGAAATCTTCGTGCGGTAAAATAATTTGATTAAAGCCTATAGGATCGCTTTTCAAAAAAAAAGAATACAACATGCATATACATATCATGCAATGGCTAACTATTCAAAAGCAAATAAACGAAATATTTTTAGATCATCGCTACCATTTCTCTCAACGCATTTAGAGCAAGAATGACTTCATCAAGGCCATTAGTCGCATATTAAAATACGCGCGTCAAAATAACACAAACTAGTTTCGGTACATCTGAACTTCTGTCATATGATGATTGTCAAGTCAACATGATGGAATTATAACATCATCAATAATTTACTGAAAATACCAATCGTTTTGTTTATTAGGGATGCCATCATTCCAGCTGCGATGATTTAAATTTGTAGTCAATTATCCTATAAATGTGCTGTTGCACTTAAGAATAATGCGAAAAAATGTACGCTTATTTGACTGACAGACGTCAAAAACCGGTAGTACGAGTCGAACCTGATATGCAAAAATTTGAAATGTGTGCTAACAGATAACAAGAACAATAATCTTTATGCTAGTCTTATCTATGGCGCGCGATTTTTTTATTTTCCTAGCACAACAAACGTATTTGTTTGTATATGACTTACAAACCAAAAAATCAAGTGCCATTCAAACATATTGCCACATCCACTAATTCAAGGTTGATGTTCGACGTCGTTTGCTATTTCGCATGAGCTCATCGTGCATGGAATACACTAAAGTGATAATTAGACACAAAAGACGAGACACACACATTGAGAAGACGACAAAAAGCTTTCAAAGATATAAACCAATCAAATAAAAATAAAAAAAAAAATGTGAACATTTTAGGAGGTATCTCAAACATCACATATGGTTTGAGATACATCAAGTGGTCCAACATAATTTTTGGGAAATTTCCTCCTTTCTCTAATTAAAATTCGGCAAAATGCTTTGAACAACCTAAAACTTCGACACGCGATAGTCGAACAATCCCAAAAAAAAAGTATTTCGCTTGGAATTTTTGCTACGCGGCTTGATCGGAATTTTAATTTCCAAAAAAGGCCCGCTCTACAGTGTGTTCTCGTTTGGTATTCAACTCGAGTTACATATTCTAGACTCGACTGTCGTGTGACCACGAAACAAATCTGTGAAAATCGGGATTCCCCATGCAGATTCTTCACTGCTACTGTGAATGACCTCAAATGCGGTTGTGATCTTTGACGGTACTCCGCTGTGACCGATTACGACATAAACTCCATGATCAATCTTTCAATTCGCTCCTCGCCTCGGCCACCAGATGAATTTTTTCTTCTGCCGTTGTGGCCACGCCAAGCGTCATGTTGTCTCTGTGGGTGCTCATGCACTGGCTTCCAGCAAGGGGTGGTGGGGTCTCAATAGATCGTAGATACATTGCACCTAAGCGCCAAATGAAAGTAAAAGAAACCCATAGCGTACGCAATGTGATCAGTTGATGAATAGTCGCTGTGTATATGTGCAGGGGGTCTCGTGTGTACGCGTTAAGTTGTTGTCCATTGATGAGTGCGGAGACGCTGGTATTTAACCAGCTTAAGATTTTCACCTCCCCCTTCACAAGAGAGGTGTTGTTTCGTCGCGTCGTCGTCGTCGCTATCGTGCCATTCGGAGGCAAGAAAACTGCTGACGGTTGGTTGTTTTCTGTTTTGTAGTGACCTACTTTTGACGGCCCCTTGTACTTGGTCGGCGAAGGCAGCGTGGGGTGGGGTGCAGAAGGACGCCGCGATTGCATTTTTCATGTAAAGCTATGTTGGGTACAAAGGTGGTAGTTGGACAGGTGAGCTTTATGGTGATATTATTCATCTGATCGGAAGTTTGATCTGGTAAGACTGCTGGCGTTAATAGTGTGATTGGGCTTGCAGAAAAGTATAGAAATTACTAACATTTGACTGCTTGTCTAGGAGAACTAGGGAGTAGGGGTATTTATCAGCCTTATTGGCTATTTATAGGAGGACTACTTAATATTTCAATTTTTGATGACGATTTTGTTCACCTTAAGAGTGAGTTAGCTTCTGAGCTGAACTCGTTGAGTTTTCACGAAAGTGAAGTCGGCTTCACGCTGCTGTAGTCAATGGAACGGAGTGAACGGAAACGAAAAAAACCCCAACTTGAGGTCTAGGAGTCAGTACCATGTGAGTACTATGAGACCCTAAAAACCCTCTGGAGCTAGTAACTCTTACTTACTTAGGTGGCGCTATAGTTCGGGGTGAACACATGGGCCTCAACCAACAAGCCTCTCCATTTTTTTTTTTTTGTCGGGATAGGAAACACTCGACTGCAGCACTCATACGCAACTGGTCCATTGTACTGCCAGAGAGCAAACCCTGATTTACCCATTTTATTGGAATTTCCTTGACTTTCGAAGAAAGACAAAGCAAGCACTTCAGTGATGAGGAGCTTACAGTACCAGCACTCACCACATCCGCACCGAAGACCTCTCCATTTAGCTCGGTCTTTAGCTATTATAATTGCCTCCAGTTGCGCACTCCAAGTTGATCGAGGTCCGCTTGCACTAGATTTGAAGACTCTGCAGGCCGGAGTGTTGGTATCCATCTCAGACGTCCAATACGCAGTTTTTTTTACGAGTTCGATGTCGTTGTACAGCTCGTATAGTTCGTGATTGAATCTTCTCCATGTCCCAGCGCCATAAAGCAGGACTGGGATGATCAAAGTCTTATACAAAGTCTCCTTAGTTGTTCGAGATAGGGCTTTACTGTTGAATTGCCTTATAAGCCCCAAAAAAAACAGCGATTGGCAAGAGTTATTCTTCGCTTGATTTCTGCGCTGATGTTGCTTTTCCAGTTCATAGCAGAGCCAAGGTCGACAAAGTCCCTTACTACCTCGAAGTTAGCTAGTAACTCGTTCTGTACTTAAAGCTGCGGAGATAGGATCAATATCCAAAAAGAATATCGCTATCTTCATTGACAGTCAGGCTGCGCTAAAGGCGCTAGAGTATTGTGTCACTAAATCTGAGATCGCCGCACAATGCTTAAGGCATTATGTACGTAGAACCGTATCAGATTATGTTGGGTACCTGGACACTGCAATATAGAAGTCAATAAAAAGGCTGACGAGCTGGCCAAAAGAGGAACAGAGCTCCCACATAGGGACATAATCGGTAACATTAAACAACCACCAGGTGTGTGTGGATATGGGAATTATTCAGGATAGAAGCATCAACATAGCTAATCTAAGATGGTCCAACTTAGATGGTCATAAGGTCTCTAAGGCCTTGTGGCCTCTGTTAGACCACAGGAAGTCTGGGGAGATCATAAACTAGAAAGGTCAGGGCTAAGAACAGCAATAGGAATACTCTCTGGCCATTGTCTTCTAAGGAAGCATGCTATGAGACTGGGTTTATCAAATACGGATGTTTGCAGGTATTGCAATGACCTACATGTTTCGAAGGACATAACACATATACTCTGTGAATGCCAAGGCAAGGCACCTTGGAAGTTACTTCTTCGATAACCTAGAAGAGGTAAGGCCCCGGAACCATAATAAAGTGATCCTCAAATTCTGTAAGGAAATCAAGTGTATGGGAGAATTGGTTTAGGTTTTTTTTGCCGTAAGGGTTCCCTTGTGATCCCGATGGATCACCTTGGTGCCTAGTGTCTCATGATAACCTCATAACCATACTAAACCTAACATCATCTAACCTAGTAACTCGTTAAAATAGAAGTTCGGCTCAGACAATACGTTTTAGAGCTGCAAGCGTGAGAAACATTTTCAAGCCTACGTGAAATATGTTAGAAAAGAGCTGCATTAACGTAAAGCTTCTGCTTAATATGTGGCCGTGTCATGCTACAACGGAGTTGAACGGAATGCTCCTTGGATTTCATTATTCCGTCGTCCGTTGAGAACTATGTTACAGTACGTATATACACATACATATTATTTTTGGAAAATGTGCTGAATTGGGTTTTCCTTGAAGACGAAAAGGTAAGTCCTGTCCTACTTCATTGATTGACAAGACCAAACCCGATTTCTTTCCGAGGAATGGTGGATTAATTAGCCTCCTGAAATGGAACAGGTCAACTTCACAGGAGGATTAGTAGAAATGCAGTGAAGTGTGAGGGTTATGAGCTACGTCACTTGCATGTCCAAAAGGCAGTTGATATAAATGGTATTAGGGCAATAGATTTAAGACCAAATGCCGATATCTTTGCTCCTATTGTAACAAAGTTACGTGCTCAAGAAGCTTAAAGGGGCACTTGTTAGACTGCTTTATAGGGACGGTAATTAAAAACACACAGCGAATTATCGTTCAATTGCAATTCTACCGGCTATAGAAAAGATTATTATGGAACAAATTATCTCAGGTCGATTACGGGATTTAGTTGAAAGCATAGTAAACATCAATATGGGTTTCGAAAAGGAATAAGCACCAACCAACTCCTCGGTAATTTCGCGAACTCGATCAACACTAGCCTGAGCAAGCGTCAACATGTGCAGGGTGTCCGTCGGGAACGTATACTACTTTGTTTTGCCGTCATTTTGGTAAACATTAGTCTTGACAGTTCATATTTGGCAGTCGTAAAGTAGACACGTGGCAAATTTATTATGGAAAAATATTCGATAAACCAACGTGTTTTAATCGTTAAAACATTTTATCAAAATCAATCATCGATTACTGTGACCATGAGAAAGTTACGTGAAATTTTTGGGAGAAACAACGTGCCAACAAAACGCACTATTTATCGTGTAGTGAATGATTTCGAAGAAAGAGGGTCTGTAGGTGATAGGCCCAAGCATGGGCCACAACGTACTGCAAGATCGGCTGAAAACATTACTGCTGTTCAAGGAAGTGTTCAAAACAATCCATCAACCTCAATTCGACGCCGTGCTCAGGAGCTTGGTCTTGAATGTGAATGGGGAGCGATATCGTGATATGATTGAAAACTTTTTAACACCACAACTGCATGCTTTGGGCTTGATTAACATGTGGTATCAACAAGACGGTGCCACATCGCATACAGCCAGGATTACAATGGAATTACTGCGAGACCTCTTTCCACAACAAGTTATTTCAAAAAATGGTGATGTTGATTGGCCTCCACGGTCGCCTGATTTGACTGCTCCTGACTTCTTTTTGTGGGGATATCTAAAAAGCAAGGTTTATGCAAACAAACCAGAAACGCTTGAGCAACTCAAACAAAATATTCGTGATGAAATTAATGAAATACCGCGTGAAATGTGTGAGAATGTAATGAAAAATGTGCTCAAAAGGGCTCGCATTTGTGAGACTAGCAGAGGCGGACATTTACCTGATATTGTATTCCATACATAATTGCCGACATTAAATAAAACATTTATCAATATAAGATCCATTCTCTTTCATTTAATCAAAAATTATAAACAAACAAAGTGGTATACCTTCCCGGCGGACACCCTGTATTAGTACTATATTTTAGTTTCAGTAAAGCTTTTGATACTTACTTACTTACTTAGGTGGCGCTACAGTTCAGGGTGAACCTAGGCCTCAACCAACAAGCCTCTCCGTTTAGCTCGGTCTTTAGCTAATTGCCTCCAGTTGCGCACTCTAAGTTGGTCGAGGTCCCCTTGAACTTGTGCGTGCAACCTACCGCGAGGAGGTCCTCTGCTGCGTCGTCCCTCCGGGTTAGATTCGAAAACTGTGTGGGCCGGAGCGTTGTTGTCCATTCGCTCTACATGCGCTGGTCATCTCGAATACGTCGTTTTTTGACTAGGTCGATGTCGCTGTACAGCTCGTATAGTTCGTTATTGATTTTGGCCGCTTCCGCCTCAATGCTTGCAAACGCACCGGTGACAGCCCGCTGAGTTCTTCCAATAATGTCTATATCGTCGGCGTATGCAAGCAGTTGTACAGACTTGTGATAGATTGTGCCTCCGGTTTGGCTTGTGAGTTCCGCACAATTCGTTCAAGTACAATATTAAAGTAGTCACATGACAGCGCGTCAGCTTGTCTAAAACCTTTTTTGACATCAAAGGTCTCGGTGAGGTCATTACCGACCTTGATGGAGCAGCGAGCGTTCTCCATCGTTAGCCTGCACAGACGAACAAGTTTGGCAGGGATGTCAAAACTAGACATGGCTCTATAAAGCTCTTCTCTATAGGCGCTGTCATAGGCGGGCTTGAAATCGATAAAAGATGATGAGTATCGATTTGGACTTCTTGGATTTTCTCCAGGATCTGCCGAAGTGTGAAGATTTGATCGATCGTGGAGTTTCCTGTCTTGAAACCGCACTGATAGGGTCCAATCAGGGTGTTGATATAAGGTATCAGGTGTATTAGACTCATGCCTCTATAATTGGTGCAGTTGAGTGAGTCTCCTTTCTTGTGTATCGGGCAAACGAAGCTGAGATTCCGTTCATCAGGCATACACTCGTCTGACCAAATCTTAGAGATGAGTTGATGTATTTACTCTACCAATTCATCCCCAGCTGCCTTGAAAAGTTCGGCCGGTAAGCCGTCAGGTTATGCAGCCTTGTTGGATTTCAGCTTGGATATTGCTATCCTCACTTCGTTTTGGTCAGGTGGACGGAAATTTCGTCCATGTTGAATAGTTCGAATAGTTCCTTCTGCCTGACAACGAAATGTTGGTCTTCGTCGCCGTTATACAGTTTGCAAAAATAGTTTTTCCATATTCTCAGCACCGAGTGTGATTCTACTACGAGGTTTCCATTTTCATCTTTACAGGTTTCTTTACGGGTATTGCTTCTGTGACACATTCCTTTTTCCTTTTGGCAAAACTTCCGTACATTGTTCCTGGAGTATAAACTCTCAATATTCTCGATCGCGCGCCGCTTTATATGCCTCTTATTTTGCTGCGTGCACTCGCCGGCATTCTTTGTCAAACCAGGGGTTTCGCGGTGGTGGGTGAGCGAGACCCAGCACATCATTCGCGGCGTTTCGGATGGCATGTTGGCAGCGTTGCCACTGGTCTTCGGCACTGGATGCTGGCGGCATAGAGGTGACTGAGAGATTTCGAGATACGCGTTCAGCAAAGAGTCGATTGTAGCTTTTTGACGTTAAATTTTCTCACAGTGAATCTTCTTTGTTGCTCAGATCGGGATATCCGCATTCGTACCTTGGCTACAACAAGATAATGATCCGACTGTATGTTGCGTGCTCGGAAGGTCCGGACATTCAGAATACTGCACAGGGGTTGGTTACCGATTTCGTGGATTAAGGTACTAGACACCCAGCTGTCACCGCATGTAGGTTGAGAGTAGGAGTTGGTAGGCCTCATCTTTTGATACCCTCAACCACAAAAAAATGTATCCATGCTTTATAAAGAGTGAGGATTTGAAGAATTCTATCGAACTGACTGTCGAGCAGCTGTAAAGATGAGTCTTTTAGCGTTAAAATCAACAATGCCTACAGCAGTGAAAATGGAGTGGAGCATGGTGTTCCGCAGGGGTCCACACTTGGTCCTCTACTTTTTTATATTATATACAAATGAAGTGCTGAAAAGTTTTAAAGAGAGTGTTTCGTTTGTCTATGCAGATGACACCGCAATCGTGGTATGTCGTACCTCTCTGGAGGAAGCAGGCCGAATTTGACGAAGCTGACAGATGGTGTCATTACCAGCTGACAATGTGCTGGTAATCAACAGGTCGAAGGCAATATTATTGCAAATCCACAGCCCAATATACCCAGAGAATCAAGTTGTGCTAAGAACGTTTAGATGCTCCAATTCATTAAATTGCGAAGACATTATGGTCGTAAATACATATACTCGTAAGTCGCTAGGCGTCACTGCCGACTTTGATTTCCTGTGGGAGCCACATGCCAATAACATGCGGAATAGCTAAGGGGATCCCCGTTTGCGCTGGCCGATCTGCAGTACAAATCAACGACTTGTGCGGAAACAGTTTACCATGCTCTCATCGTTGAGATACAGCATTCTAGCGTTGGGAGGTGAGTTTAGATCATAATAATTCATTTAAAAAAATTAAAATATTTGGCACAACAGCTCTTTAAGGCTAGCTTCTCGCAACCACTAGTCTTTTGTGCGTTATATTTTTCCCACGAATGGAAGAGACCTACAGTTTAGTGCCGTATCCTAAGGGCGTTTTTGAGAAGCTTTTACGTGACAACAATGTCCTAACTGGACATTGCTCTCTCAACTACCATCTCAAGAAAATGGGCCGTGTACAATCGGATACGTGCCATCTCTGTCTTGAAGACACCAAAACAGCCCATCACATACTCTGTGATTGCCCGGCCATGGCCAGACTTAGGCTAAAGCACTTTAATAAAGGCGTTACATCACCATCTGACGTCACCTCGAACTATTCTTAGCTTCATTAATGAACTTGAGTTCAACTAGTTGACAAATTCAAAATCAATTAACCAGGGGATAGCACGAAAGATCATTTTAGGTCGTAGTGCTCCAGGGGTCAGTCTCTGTCTTCCTCCCCATCTACCTCAAAAAAAAAAAAAAAAAACGTGACAACAATACTCTCGGATGTTTGTCTGACGTTCGCGAGAGGTGGGACCGTAAAAAAACTTTTTGGTGTTTTCTGGGATTCGAACATGGAACCTTACGCGGAGTGGTTCGACACACAAATCACTTGTGCTGCGGCGCCCACTAAGTTTTTTTTTTATCATAACCTCGCTAAATTGGAATAAGAATATGTGGAAAGAAGGTGGATTAATTAGCCTCGGTGGTCCACTGTAGTAAAGCTTACAAAGTAGGTTTCCGTCACCCGGTCGAGATGCTATTCAAATACTAATAATCTCCTCTCCAGGTAAATCGATCTTGCTTCTCCGTTAACTGAATTGGATTCGAAAGGTTTTTGGGTAATTTGGTTACGACAAGTATATAGTGAAGCTCATGAGGGATCATAGTCAACAAAAGACGAATTTGCTATAAGCAAATCCAATGCTCGACCCTACGTGAACTTGGATTTACCAAACTTTTGATCACAAAGTCTTACATATTGTGAAATATTTCTTCGTATACACGTGCGCTGACTGACAAGCATTTTAGAGTACTTGAGTTCAAATCGTTTCTAGTTAATGTAATCTTTGGTCTCCAGTGTTTAATTTTTATATCATTATTCGACAAGGTGGAGCAATGACGGTGTTGGACTCTTTATTTTATGATGTTAATAAAAATGTTAGCTCTTCATACTCGTATATCAATCCAATTGACGTTAATGAAGTTAACCTAACCTGGAAGATCTTCTATTTATAGACAGCTATCACGTCGTAGATATGTTCAGAAATATTAATTTAACTGAAATAATATACATACGTACTATATTTCTTCTATTTCATGACAGGAGTCTTTTAGTTCTCTTTATGTCCAATTAAGGCCAACTCTTACACTCGTATTCAAATTTTTCCATCTATTGCTTACGATTTCTTGTGGACAGACGAAGTTTTATCGTTTGTGCCGTCAGCTAAGAACCGTTCGGTGCCCAGTTTGGCTAGTTTATCTGCCTGGAATATCTCTATTTCCGGGGACCGAGCTAAGAGTTATTTAACATCTGTCCACGATTTCCTTAAGAGATTCGCGGCATTGTTTGACCAATCGAGATCTTATTGTTGGCGCTTCACGAGCTTTGATTAATGGCTGACATCTATCGAACGTAAAGAGTCTGTGAGCTGCACCGAATTGCAGACACTTCCACTTGAAATATACCAAAATAGTCTGGAAGTTGGAGAGCTGCGTTAAGCAGTGTTACTTCGGAGAATATTTCCAAGCCCGTACATTCCGATGTTTTGGATCTATTCGTGTAGACCACAATTGCGGTGTCATTTGGAATATGTCCGTTAACCTAATGAAAATTTGTCTGGGATAATAGTAGTGTGTTTGGGAATGGAGTTATTTGGTTTGGGGGTAGTCATGAAGGCACCTGTGATGGACATGCATGCTGACCTTTGTACACGTACAATAAAGTTGGTCTTGCACTTCATTTATGGTGCAGGTCACCAGACAAGAGCACTATAAAGCTGAATAGATCTAGCCATCCACAGGTACAACCAGTGGACTATTCTAGTTTAAGTTCGCATCTAGGACCTAAGGCGTTTTGCAAGTGTCGATAGTGATTTCGGTCCTTCTGATCGAATGTTTAGTTTCCAGTTGAGTTATCTAACAAAGATTAAACCTAAGTATCTTACTTTAATCGTGAAGTTAAGCATTTATGGAGCTATAGTCGGGATTTAGTTTTTTCTTGTAAATAAATCCGGTTGTGGACGGGTTGACGCTCGAAAATGTTCACAATATTTTTAATTTTTGTCTACTAATGTCGTAATGGAACCGAACCATCTCTTTCAATCGATAACTCCTTGACTTATCACTCTTAAAAGACATAAATGAATCAATTCTGACCTTTTGCTTAAGTGCAATCGAGGAGGGGTTTAACGAATATGTGATAGAGGAATTTTGTTACGTATGGGTCAAGAACTTTTTTGGCCAGCGTTTGACAAAGCCAAGCACTTAGTTAACTCTACTTATGACATTGTAGATGTATGATTGAAAGTTGAGTTCACTATCGCAGATGATGCCCAAATCATGTGCTAATGGGAATTAGGGTACAAGCTCATCACGAATGAAGTAGACCCTAGGCGGTGGTGGGAGATACTTGCCGGAGTAGGTAATGGTATGACATTTTTTGACATTAAACTCTAAGGGGAAACTATCTAGATCATCCCGCAGAAGGCGAGAATCACCGGTACGTGATTTTCATATCATCAGCACAAACAAGGAGATCAGAGTTCTAGATGATACGTTCAGCAGAATTTATTGTAAGGATAAAGATTAATGGTCCAAGATGGCTGCCTTGAGCGACACCCGATGTTGATGGACTTTGTATTGACCGTGCACTAGGTGTGATTTGATACATGAGATGAAATGCGGTTGGAATCCAAGGGCTTTTAGCTTGAAAAGATTAATTTGGTGAGAAATTTTGTCAAAGCCTTACTAAAATCTGTGGCTACAACATCAACTTTTTTGCCATCTTCCAAAGTGATCAGTGTACTAGATTCGAATTCGGTTAAGTTAGTGGTTGTTGATCTACCTTTAAGGAATCCGTTTTGCTTTGTGTAGAAGAATTTTGCATCATGCACGATGCTCTCGAAGAGTTAAGGTTTATAAATTTATAAATTGAAAAGATCGGCTATAAGGACTCCATTTTTTAATGCTGTCTTCTGTGTTTAGCTGAGGAGATGGCGGTTGAATATCCTACAGCGCGTAATGGTGGATAGTGTATACAAAAATAAACCGCTCTTAACCTTTCAAATCATTCGGATGATATTATTTAGACTGGATCGAATGTCATATTAATACATAGGTCAAGTTCAAGTGGCCTACACAAATTAATAATAATCACAAACAAAACTTTATCATTTAATTTTTTTTGCGAGGGCAGGTGAAAATCTTCCATAGACACTATGAGAATAGCAAGCTCGTGCTCATAGCAGTTTCAGATTCTTACTGTCCAAAAAATACCACCCTTCGATATAAATTTGTTAGATGTTGCAACTAAGTAGTAACTTATCAAGCAATTTTTCTATCACAAATTAAAACCGTTTGGCAGGTTACTTTCCACTGAAAGATCCTGCATGTTCCGCAATCTAGACGCGGTTAATCCTTATCTCGCCAAGTCGAAAGGTTCCGTCCTTTGTAGTCGGCGCAATAAATTGCTCTCATCCAAAATTTGTAGGGCTTTGTTGTCGACATGTCCGATTAGTTGGTTTCGGTTTCTATGCTTTCTCGCGAAGCTTCTAGTTTCAGCTTCGATTGTCGGAATTTCGAGATCACTGTAGATAGCGTCATTTCTACTATACCACGGTGCTTCGACAATTTATCTTAGCACCTTATTTTGAAAATTTTGTAAAATTTTGGCATTTGTGGGCACCGTGGCGTAAGTCGTTAGTGTGTCGGATCACTACGCGTGAGGTTCGAAGTTCGAATCTCAGAAAACATCAACAAGTTTTTTTCGCGGTCCCACCTCTCGCGAGAGTCTGACAAACATCCGAGAGTATTGCTGTCACGAAAAGCTTCTCAAATTGCCGTTCGGATACGGCACCAAACTGTAGGTCCCTTCCTATTCGTGTGAAAAATATAACACACACAACATGAGTGGTTGCGAGAAATTAGGCCCAGGCACTTAAAGAGCTGTTGTGCCAAATTTTATATTTTTTTATTTTTTTATTGGTACAACCCCAAAGTTGTATACTGTAGGTCCACACCAGATTTATCACTTGCTTGTATAAAAGCAGTTTGTTCTCAGAACTGAGCTGGGAAATGTTTTCTGAGTAACCAGTTCATTTCTCTATATTGGATTTCGAGTTATTTACGTTTCATTTTCACGTGCGAATTCGATTTCAGCCTTGCGTCGAGTGTCATTCCCAGGTATTTGGCCTCGTTTGCAAAAGGTATTCCGGCCAAGTTTATAAAAATTAAGAAATCATTAGTTTTGTTATAAGTAAAATTCATGTGAACAGATTTATATTCGCTGAGGGCGATCCGCCAGTCCCTCGTCCATTCATTTACTTTATTCAGCGCGTTTTGCAGTTTTGCAGTCTTTTCTTCGATTGTTTTACCTACTGCTAGGAAAGCGGTGTCATCGGCAAACGTAGCAAGGATAGTGTCATCTTCTTTCAGTATATCACGTGTATATAACATATAGAGAAGCGGCCCAAGAACGCTTCCTTGCGGTACGCCGGCCGAAAATTCCTTGAGCTCCGAGCATTCGTTTCCATGTCTAACACGGAAGAGTCTGTTCCCGAGATATGATTATAGAATATCGTATAGGCATACAGGGAGAACTTGTCGTAGTTTGCATTTCAAGCCATCATGCCACACCTTATCAAAGGCTTGCGAGACGTCAAGAAATACGCTTGAGCATATCTTTTTTCTTTCTCGATTGCGTCAGTAATTCTATGCACCTGGTCAATAGTCGAATGCTTACTTCTGAACACAAACTGATGGTCAGGGATAGAATTATTTTCTTTTATAACCGGTTGGAGATGCCTTAGTAATATCCTCTCGAAATTTTTGGATATGACTGGAAGAAGCGAAATCGTTCTATACGATTTTACCTCGTTTGGCGGTTTTCCTGGTTTTAAAACAATTATGACTTCCGCAACTTTCGATTGGCTCGGCACGTGTTTTAGTCTGAGCAAAGCATTTACAATAGGGAGAAGCTTTTCTAAGTAAAACTTTGAGAATTTCTTCGGTGATGAAATCATAACCTGGACCTTTTTCAGGTTTAAGATTCTCGATCTCATGTTTGAGTTCCTTTTAGCGTTGCATTTGAGAGTGTTAAATCGCCAGATGGTAATTGATGTTGTCGGAAACCACTTGGCCATCGTACGGTTTAAATTTTCTTCCAGGTGGGCCGAAAAGACGTCCGCTTTTTCTTTATCTTCCTTTGCCCATTCATTTTGATTTAATTTGATTGGCGGCGCGGGGACTTTGGACTTTTTGGTGCCTTTTACAGCTTTCCAAAGTGAATAATTGGAATCTTATTTCACTGTTAAACTTTCAAGGTAACAGCCTATTGCGCGATTCGGAAAATCCTTAATCGTCTACTGAGGGGCCATGATCTTTTGCCAATAGAGTTTTCAAATATTGAGCAAAGAAAATGCGTAAAAGTATTTTTCATGCAAATACGCACTCAAGAAATGCTTGCATCATATTACAGATGAGCGTCGATTATCCGAAGTAATTGGGACCGAGGGTGGTTCGGATAATCAAATTTGATCAAAAAATTGGGATAATCGAACACATAAGCGAATCGAATAAAAATCAGGTATGTGGTCGCTCCTCAAATGTCATGTAACTGAAACCAAAGAAAAATATGTACATAAACAAAAAGGATTTCTCGTCCGCACTTAATTTCAGAGACTGTAGTTTTCCCAATAGCGAACAACTTCGCCAGCGATGATCCACTTTCACCTTTTTGCAGTTCTTTTTAGTTTCGGTTCCTTATTTTTGCTGACGACATTTAAAAAACCGACGTTTTTCGCTGAACCAAAAGACAAAAATAAAATCTACGACCTAATTACGGGAGAGGTTCTTAAAGCACTACCAAGAAAAGCTCTAATTAAGCTTCTGTTCATTATTAACGCCGCGATTAGACTAGAATATGTTCCCAGTCAATGGAAAGTCGCTTAAGTCATAATGGTCCTTAAGCCCGGAAAACCGCCGAATGAAAAAACGCCTTGTAGACCGATTTCGCTTCTTCCAATTATATCCAAAGTGTTCGAGAGAGTATTGATTAAGCGAATACAGCCGGTAATAGAAGAAGGCCATCTCATTCCGGATCATCAATTCGGATTTAGAAGTAAGCATTCTACTACATTCTAATCGAAAAGTCACTTGAAGAAAAAAAGATTTGTTCAAGCGTATTCCTTGACGTCTCTCAAGCCTTTGACAAGGTCTGGCACGAAGGCTTAAAGTTAAAACTACGACAAGTTCCGCCAGAGCGCCTATATAATATTTTGAAGAACTACCTTACGAATAGACTATTCCGCGTCAAATGTGGAAACGAATATTCGGATGTTAAGGAAATAATGGCTGGGGTGCCGCAAGGAAGCGTTCTTGGTTCGGTTTTATATCTATTATACACTCGTGATATACTGCAAGTAGAAAGCACTGAGCTAGCTACATTTGCCGATGACACTGCTATCTTGGCAGTAGGTAAAACGGTGGAAGATACTACAGAAAAACTGCAAGAAGCTTTGGATAGAGTAAATGAATGGACAAAGATTTGGCGAATCGCCAGGAAAATAAATAAATAATTTGCCGATCTTTTCAAACTCGGTTCAAATCCCGTTGCAAACGAGGCTAAGCATCTTGGAATGACACTTGATACAAAGCTGAAATGGAAAATGCACGTAAAGAAAAAACGGAAAGAACTAGATAATAAATATCGGGAAATGTATTGGTTACTTGGAAAATATTCCAAGCTTAATATAGAGAACAAACTGCTTTTATATAAGCAAGTGCTAAGGCCTGTATGGACATACCATATGGTATACAACTCTGGGGTTGTAGCAAAATAAGTAATATTAAAATTTGAAAATTTGAAAGCTGTTTTGAAAGATATCAAGAGAGTTATACTGTTAAGTACAGGATGGTTGAGTGAAACCCTTTTCCAGTTAAGTCACTAATTGGTTGAGTGGCTAAGGGAGGATCTGTGATCGCATTCGAGTTAAGTCGGTCGAAGCGATTGGAGTGCTGGTCGATGCACCACAGATTCGGGTTTTTAGATAAAGAAAAATATACTTTAGTTATCATACATAACATTACATTGAATACATCACATTCATTCATTACAATTGAAAAGAAGAACAAAAAAATATTTAAAGGTTGATGTCAAGATTTTGTATCCATTGAACACCATTTAGGGTGCAGTTGTAAATATGGCCAATATCGGAAGGATACGCTCTTATAAGACATTCACTAACAATGTGCTTGATTGTTTGGTTGGCTGCACAGTCGCACGCAAGATCTGAGACTGCTCCCCATTTGTAAAGGAAACTGCCACATCTTCCGTGACCCGTTCTAATGCGGTTGATGGTCTTCCAGGTTTTCTTGGTAAGTTGAAGTTGGGGTCTTATTTCGTCGGGTCGATGATCCCGGTATTGTGGGAAAGTGCTGATTCGCTCCACTTGGCTCGCCACGAATTGAGGGGGTCAAAGTTTGTTTGGACCAGATTTTCAGCTAGGAGGGATGGCGGGTTTCTTGATCGTAGCCCTTTTGTGGGATTTGGCATGATGTCAGCATGTATGGGTAGGTCTGTATTTGCACTTATCTTACAGTTCTCTCTAATCAGAGAGTGTTTTCTCCTGACATCAGGTGGGGCAAAATTGCTGAGGGTTGGCAGCCATTCCGTTGGAGTAGATTTAATGGTACCAGTTATAATACGCAAGGACGTATTTAGCTGACAGTCTACTTTAGATACACGGCTACTACTTAGCCAGACTGGTGCAGCATTTTCCGCGGAAGAGTAGACAAGCCCGAGAGCTGGCGAATGCAGGGTACCAGCGGATGCTCCCCGTGATGTGCCAGCGAGTTTTTGGAGGATATTATTACTCGTCTTAATTTTATCAGCAGCATTTGTCAGATGTTTTTTAAATACCAAAGTACGGTCCAGCGTCACTCCTATATTTTGGGTAAGTGTTATGGGTTAATTCGGTACCATTGAAATTAATACGTAGGCGGTATTTAGCTAGTTGGTTGCACAAATGGAAGCACGCAGATTCAGTTTTGCTCATGCTTGGGTAGAGCCTCTACTTTTTGAAGTAAGCACCAAGCGCAGAAACATCTTGTGTGAGGATGTCCTCTGCGACAGGGAATGTTGTACTCTGTACGCTCAGGCAAAGATCGTCAGCATATCCAAATTACTTTGATTTTGTTTTTGGAAGGATATGTACAGGTTAAATAGAACAGGAGCCAAAACGAACCCCTGTGGAAGCCTATTGCTCAGCTTTTTCGGTTTGCTGCAGTGATCATTTATAAAAACTTGAAAAATTCGATTACTTAGCATGTTATTAAGAAGATTCGTTAGTTTCTTGCATTTTGCTCTCCACACCGTATCATATGCGGCTGTTAGGTCTACAAATACAGTGGATGTTTTTAATCTTATCTCGAAGCCATGTTCGATGTGCGACGTTAGCGCTAGGATTGGGTCAGTGCAGCTACAGCCAGATCTAAAGCCTGCCTGCTCGATTTGGATATGATTTGTATTCACGGGGCCAATCATATTTAGTATAAGTCTCTCCAGTAGTTTGTAGCACACACTGAGTAGAGCTATGGGCCTGTAGCAGCCGGCAAGATCAGCTGGCTTACCTGGTTTTAAGATTGCTATGGTTTTTGTACGCTTTAAACCCTGAGTGAGGTAAGCAGTTTCCAAGATATTGCTGAAGAACCGAGTCAGCCAGAGTTTTGCATTTTTTCCACAATTTGTTAGAAATTCAGGATAAATTCCATCGAAACCGGCAGCTTTACCCTTTTTTATCTGCTTTATGGCTGTTTCTAGTTCGGACAGCGAGAATTCATTAGTTTGGTCTGATGATTGCGGTGACTTAGCCTTAAGCTCTTTTAGAGATTTCCTGATTGTCTTTGCGTGGCTCTTATCTTGCTTAACTCTGGACACATCAACAATTCTATTAGCAGCTATATCTGGGCTTATATGGGGTCTAATTTGCACAATCGAGTTTGCACGTCCTAGTTTCCTCAGCAGGCTCCAGGCCTTCCTGCTCGAGTGAGTGAAATTTAAGTTTTCCGTTGTTGTTTTCCATCTTTCCATTCTTGAGTTGTCAAGTGATGTCAAAATTTCGGATGCGATTTCGTTGTCTCCACTCACCATGAATTCTTTATAAAGACGATCGTTTTCTGGACTCCAGCCTGGTATGTAGTCCTTGAGATATCCTCCTGGGACATATTTTTTTTGCAGTATTTATCACGGCGCGAACAAACCTATCGTAGTTTTGCGCAGCTGGAGGATCCACCGTAGAGTTTCATCTAGTTGTCGTGCAAAAAGCTCCCACCTTGCCTTCCTGAAATTCCATCTAGGCCGAGGAACGGAGTTAACAATAGGGACTTTTAGTCCAATTTCTATTAGCACAGGTCGGTGTTGGCTATGTGGGAAGTCTGTTAAGACTTTTCGGGTTGTTTGTAGAGGTACGCTGTTGTCATTGCTGGAAACAAAACATAAGTCTGGCTTTTAGCCCCTTTTCCATCTTGCTGACAGAAATGTCGATCTGTCTTTAGCATCAAACACGAGGTGCATGTGATTTATTTCGGACCATCCCATGAGTATTTCTCCATTACTGTCGTTCTTCGTGTATTTCCATAGCGTGTGGTGACTATTGAAATCTCCTGCATATATGTACTCGTACTGCTGGATGTGAATTCATTTATTCATTCATTCTGGATGTGAATGTGCTGTTAAAACATTTCTGGAGCAGGGTGTGTTTGGAGGTTTATATATGTTAATAATTTTGACATCTGCGATACTGATAGCAATTGAAAAAATATTGTCAAAAGATTCCATTGATAGCAAGTCTGCTTTAGATATGTTAGATCGCACATACTCGTATGTTGCAATACCACACGATTTATCGTTATTTGCTCCAATAACGGAGTAGCCTGCTATTTTTCCCATTGCCGATAGTTGCTTGTCGTTTTCGGTATGCGTTTCTTGGATAAGCGCAACATCTATTTTGTTTTTAATTAGCAGTGTCGATAAATAGTCGCACTTTGATCGACAATACCTTCAATGTTGAGTTGGTAGATTCGGACAGAAGGTCCTAAATATCTTGTCAATTGGCACTGAGAAGTGCCAGTGGGATAGTGAGTTGCGTTCATGTTTGTGATGCCTTTATGTTTTATGTTTATGTTTTATACTGTGTTCTACCAGGAGTTCTTAGAAAGTTTGTTATCCTTCATTTGATAGTTCATTTAGCGTAACCCAGGGTGTACCACGTGGAGGCGAACTATCTTTACACCATCTTTATTCAATCAACTAAGCGAACTTTTGTTAGTCCCTACGTATGCATGCTTTTCATGAGCAGAGATTTCAAATGCAATCGCTTCAAAGTGTACCGTTAAATCAGGAACACTGGTGTTCGTTTTTGTTTTCTCATTTTGTAGGTTGATTCGGATAAATGACTTGGCGGCTGATTGGCGTTCGGATAACTGACGTCCATTTGCTCCGGATCTTGCGTCCCTATAACTAACGTTTCGGTTAATTAACGTTCGAATAATCGACGCTCTACTGTACTACTATTGTTATAAAATACGGTGTCTAATAATGATGTAAAATGATCATTTAATTTGATCACCAGATTTCAATTGAAATTCTATGGTCTGATACTATCGTGTCAGCATTTTTAGAATTTTCCAACATTCCTTGTTAGGTAATCACTGTGGTCACGAGATCTCGTAAAATTTTTATTAATTCCCTTATCAACACTTTCTTATACGCGATGGGAAAAGCCCGCTAAATTAAATGAATAAAAAACCTTCTGTAAACTTTTATAGCACAACATTGTATCACAGTCAACAGGCCCTGCTGAAAGCGATAGCCCGATCGTGCCATCGATTTTCCCCCGTTCCGTGGCGAATTATCATGTCACGTGGACACGAGTTTGCAATAATTAAAAAAAAAGTAAATCCAAAATTAACAAACAAAATTTCTGAAGACTAAATATTTAATTTGAATTTTCATTTTAAGCCTGAAGCAATAAAAACCTGCTCGATAGACATAAGTGTGCCTAAGCCCGCGTGCGTGTCAAAAGGTTGATCACTATCGTTGATAGTGTGGTTCAGCGATAATGATCCCTGAGTAAGTTGTGAGTATGATTCACTTTCAAACGCGTGGCAGAAACTTCTTATCAGTACGACTTAATACTCTTTGGCGAGATAGCGTTCTCCATCGTAAGAGAGACAAACTGGCGACGACATCCAATTTCCTGCCTCACAAGACTGTATTTTATTGCAATCTTAGGAAATCAATTAAGCATGCCACACGTAAATGAATCAGTTGCGGTACGGCGATTTATGATTCTCCAGAAACTTCACATAGCACAGGCAGACACAGTCAACTTAACTCTTAATGGGGCTTAAGTGCGCTACAATGGTGCTGCAATTTGCATAACCAGCTACAAGTTTCATCAACAAGCTGGCCGGGTTGCCCTGGGTAAATCAGATTACTGCATCATGAATATGGAACGGCAATGATTGCGCACAACTGGTGATCTGTACACGAAACGAGAAATCCAATAAAGAGAATTGGCCAACAATGCGAAAAAAAAGAGAGATGGTGACTGACGAAGTAGGTACTACCAGTCTGTCTGTAAGTAGAGATTGATTTGATTCATGATCGCATCGCAACAGTCTGTTGCGCTGGATTGCTGCGATTGGATGGATTCTATCGTACGTTTTTGCGGTTTAATATCATCGTACACATCCGCTGGATGTGAATCGAGTTCGAGAGAGAGTATAGATACACTTGTTCTGTGTAGTCGATTCATACGACCTACAACAATGCGGGGGCTCGACGATGAAATCTTTCACAATAGAAACCAGCCGAGGAATTTTTGTCTTGAAAAATCACGCCATCTCTCTTTCAGATACAATTTAAGTAGCAGTAGCAGATCTTAATGGACCGCTTGTTAAAATTAATTCTGACATGCCAAGTGGTGCGGCGTAGAAGGCGGATCACCAAACAAGATTGGGGGATGATCGTATGCGCGATCAAGTTGCAAATTAAATAAGTGCTAATGTAGGCATGATGGAGGGTTGACCGACTTGGATTAAGTGGCTTGCACAGATCGTTCGAAATATTTCTATTTCCATGACTCTACGAGTATAGAAAGTCACGTGTTGAATAAATAAATGTTGGGGATATTTTTAGTAATCGGATGCTAATAATAATTGTAGACGAACTAGTTAACAAGTGTTTGTTTATATTGTATTATAATAGTAGAAGTATTGAATTGCAACGCTCTGAATGAAATGTGCCGACTCATAGCAATTGTGTTAAATAGAAGTGTAATCGGAATCGATTGTCATAGTGAGCCAGAATTTAGAATATGAAGATTAAATCACACTAGAAAACTACATTCAAAATTCTATGCATATAGGCTGTTTCTAACTAGACAGTTTCTACTTCTTCTTCCTTTTATCAGCGAGGCTATGATCCGAAAACAAGGGATCACAACCCACCCACTTCACCGCATTTCTACAGATCCGCCTGTGGGGTTCTACGTTCGGTAGATTTAGAAAATGAGTTACTAGTTAATAATATGTGCATGTACCTAGTTATCGATCTATATGTGATGCATATGAACCTACTCGGTCTGGTGAAACGCGAAGAGGTTTAGGTTAGGTTAGTTTAGGTTTGGCTTATTGCAGACATTTATATTAGCTGGAATTGAATTTTGCCGTCACCGATGATCGAATTTATGAATCGGATATATGCGTACATTAACACTATTGACGTTGAAATGGAAAACAACTCAAAGTTCCACCAATGCAGGAAGAAATAAGAATCAATAGAACCAATTAAGGTAATCGTAAGTAATGATAAGTTGGTGGAATGACCAACTGGCGAAACATAGGAAGAAAGTCAGGAAACTCTTCAACTCTGCAAAGCGGACGAAGAGGTGGGACGAATATAGGTTTGCTCTCACAGAATACAATCTAGAACTGAGACGATCTAAGCGAGCTGCTTGGAGAAAATGCAGTGAGACCATTGCCGATATGCCAATAGCGGCACGAATCCGCAAATCACTCGTAAACGATAATGTTAATTGTGTAGGGTTATTGAAGAAGAATGACGGAACCTACACGACGGACCGTGTGGATACACTTAGAACTTTGCTTCAAGCACATTTCCCAGGATCCTCTCTTAACACATTTCATGTGTACTCGAACACAGTTGACCATAGGGTTTACGTGGATAGTAGAGTTAATAGTTTATCTGCAAAAATATTCAGTCCAGACAAAGTTGATTGGGCAGTGGGGACCTTCAAAACCTTTAAAGCTCCCGGCGGTGACCGTCCATTTCCGGCACTTCTGCAAAAATTAATCGACCTTATCCTGACGGGGTTGACAGCCTTATTTAGAGCCAGCTACAATTGGGGATACGTGCCACCCACCAGGAGACAGGTAAATCTAGTATTCATTACCAAACGGTGGAATAGGCCTAGCAAGTTGTCTAAATCCTGTAGACCTATAAGTCTAACATCATTTGTCCTCAAGACAATGGAGAGACTCATTGATGTTCTCATTAGAGACTGGTTAGATCTATCTAACCCTCTGCACTCGAATCAGTATGCATACAGAAAAGGCAAATCCACAGTTCGTGCCCTTCATCAACTAGTCAAAAAGATAGATGGAATACTCAGTTGTAAGGAAATAGACTTGTGGGAATTCCTTGATATCTTGGGCGCGTTGGATAACACTGGTAACTATTCGATTGCAAGGGCAATTAGTAGCAAGAATCGACCAACCAATGGATTTTAGGGCCATGCTGGTAAGTGGATCTATTATTTCTGCAGCCAAAGGCTGAGCACTAAGTGGAGTTCTATCCCCCATGTTACGGCTAATAGTCATCGACAACCTGCTAGTAGATCTTCACAGATCAGGCATAACCACAGATCATAACCATCGGTTATGCTGATGTCCTGGCGGTTTTTATTAGCGGTAAACACGGCACGACAATCTCCAACGTCATGCAAAGCGCATTACTTCAAGTTTCTGAGTGGTGCATCAAACAAGGTCTATCCATTAATCCTAGTAAAATCGTTCTGGTACCGTTTACAAGGAAGGCACAGGTCAACCTTGAGCCTATTACAATTAACGGCTCCACACTAGTTTATTCCAGCGAGGTCAAATATCTTGGACTAATATTTGATATACGACTTAACTGGAATGCAAATATCAAGTCCGCCACAGAGCGTGCTACCAGAGCACTGTGGGCCAGCAGACACCTGTACGCCAGAACTTGGGGTCTCCCTCCCAAAATAATACATTACTTACTTACTTACTTAGATCCTTTAACCCATCGGGGGCATAGGGCGTCAACCACGCCTGCGCGCCATCGTGTTCGAAGTTCTGCAATGGGTTTGAGCTGCCTCCAACTCATTCCTAAAGAGCTCGATTCCTCCTCAACTGTTCTGCGCCACGTTTGCTTAGGGCGTCCCGCTATTCTGCCTGCCTGGGTGAGCGGATTCCACTGCATGGCGTATTTCGCAATGGAGTTGTCTTCGCGCCGTAGGCTGTGTCCAATCCATTGTCAGTTTCTTCTCCGTATAGTAATGCTTATAGGTTCTTGGCCCGTTCTCAGATAAAACTATTCGTTGGAGATGCGGTTCGGCCAAAAAATCCTCAAGATGATTCTTAAGCATTTGTTTACGAAGACTTGCAGCTTACGTGTGTTAATGGTGTCCACCTTCCAAGTACTGTACCCATAAAGCAGCACTGATTCTACGTTGGAGCGGAACAGTAGTAGCTTGGTTCTTAAGCTGATAACATTGCTTTTCCAGATTTTGGACAGCATTCCGAATGCAGCTTTAGCCTTCCCGATTCTGCTGCACACATCCAGTGTGGTGCCACCGCGATTAGCCGAGACGACACTTCCTAAATATAGAAAGTTATCAACTTTCTCGACTTGCTTTCCGGCAATGTTAAGTTGAGCGCGGGTATTAGAAGTGCACAGGGCTTATGTTTTGGCTGTGTTTATTTCTAGCCCCACTTTGTTTGCCTCAGCTTCTAGATTTTGGACCATCAAATGAAGATCCATTATCCGATGTGAAAGTAGACAAACATCGTCAGCGTAATCTATGTATTTAAGGTAAGATGTCATAGTCCAACGAATTCCATAATTAGCTTCCGTCAATGCTGCACGGAGTACATCGCTGATAACCACCAAAAACAATAGTGGTGACAGTATGCACCCATGACGTATTCCAGAAGTGGCAGATTTCGGGTAATCGAATTGGAAATGCCCTGCGCATTAGTAAGAAACTTGTTCTTGACTGAAAAGCGAGTTTGTTTTCAGAATTTAGGTTCAGTAAACCGAAGTTAGGATTGCATTGTCAGTTGTGGAATATACATACCATATATCCGGCTCAAAACGATGGCAATTGAAACGTGACCATCCAACAAAAGAATAAATTAATAAAGTTGACGGCATATATAACATCCATTAGGGGATTTGAGCCCCTTGAATCGTACAATGAACATTTAATTAGTAATTGTAGAGACAAGTCTTTATAAACTGGACATTTGACAAAATCATGGCTATAAATAAAGTACAAATTTTAAGCAAATATTCCGTATTCAAATGTACTTGAAATATAAACAGAGCAGTTTTCCCGTAAACAGGGCAAGACAGGACAAACAACCAACACCTGTAGTCACAAAACTTCTTATTGATCTCGAAAAGGCATTGCGATCATATAACAAGAGCAGGGATCCAGGGACTAATTAAACCAACTGGAGTTTTTTATAAAGCGAAGGATGCTCATAATGCCTGGAGATGCCAGTTCGCCGAAATGATCAAGGAAAGGAGCCCGTAGATGGAGCAGTCTTTTTTTTTGGGACAAGACCGGATATGTGGATAAGAGCTGAATGATGGTTTCCTCTCCTCTCCTTTAGCACATCTCCTGCAGAAGTCGTTGGCAAAGAGGCCAAACCTTTAAGGATGTTGGCCTATCATACAGCGTCCAGTGAGGATACCGATAGCGCAGCCCACATATGATCGCTCATCTGTGCTGCCAAAAAAAGCACATGAACAAGAACTGCATGTTACCAAAATGAGTATGCTTAGATACTCAGCTGGAATAATAATAAAGAAGGTGTGAAGTGTGTTTTTGAGATGTCTCTTAATCCAACCTGTGGAATTTAAAAAAGCTATTAGTACTTTAATATTTGTCCCTGAGAGCTCCTCAAGTGAGTTGAAGAAGGATTTACCTATTTACCGGACAGGCATATACATATAATGAGTAAGGGTCTCTTTTTCGATTCCGTCATTCCAACTAAGGCAGTATGTCTTATGTAGGATACCTCGTCTGGCTGCATCGTCTTTTATTATGTCCTCCAGTTCGCCGCGGTGTTCGCTGTTATTCTGGCAATGTCTCTGCGCGTTATGTTTAGGAATTCGTCTGGTTTTGCCTTGTTGTAGTTTGGTCACATCATTCCAGATATGACACAAGTTGTCAGCCTAGTCCATCTGAGGTGGCATTTAATAAGACAGTTTGATAAAAATTTTTCCATTGCGGCTCCTAACCGAATATTTGGTGCAACAGCTCTTTAAAGTGCCTGGGCCTAGCTTCTCGCAACCACTCATGTTGTGTGCGTTATATTTTTCACACGAATGGAAGGGACCTACAGTTTAATGCCGAATCCGAACGGCGATTTGAGAAGCTTTTTCGTGACAACAATACTCTCGGATGTTTGTCAGACGCTCGCGAGAGGTGGGACCGTGAAAAAACTTTTTTGGTATTTTCCTAACCGAATGTGGACTGATTCTGCACGTGAACAGTGGAGGTCTGAGCCTTACCTAGCGAATTCGTCGACATGTTCGTTTCCATAAACGTTTTTGTACCCTGGAACTCAAATCAGGATTACCTTGAATTGACCGTCTAGCGAGGTAAGCTCATTCTTGTACTACAGTGGCTTGGGGGCATAGTAACTGATCCGATGGCTTTGATAGCAGTTTGACTCCCAATGGATATGGCGATATTTTGCATTAGTTTTATACATACATATTTGTGTATATTTTGATCTGGCGAGATGCTTCGCGGATATCGAGTAATTCCGTCTGAAAAACACTGAAAGTTTCCGGAAGTGTATATGATTTTGAGATGTTCAAGGCTTCAGAGAACACACCTGTACGGACTGCGCAGTCCGTCTTTGAACCATCTGTGTAGATTGCTAGATCAAAATGGAAAAGGGGGATTAAACTTCCAAAGAAGGGAAACTTGATGGATTACGGTAACTGGAGAGGTATATGCGTTCTTCCAGCCGTAGCCAAAATAATAGCTAAAATAATTCTAGAACGAATTAAAGAACATTTAGATTCAACTCTCGATGTCGAACAGGCAGGCTTTCGCGCTGGATCCTCCTGCATCGACCACATAAACACCCTACGGATCATTATCGAGCAATGCGTTGAGTATAGGTCTCCGCTACATCTAATGTTTATCGACTTCGAGAAAGCTTTCGACAGCTTGAATTGAGATGCTATCTGGTTGGTCTTGCGCAGGAGAGGCATCCCAGAACAACTTATAGCTATTATCAAGACAACATACGAGGGCGGTAAGTGTCACGTCGCGCACAATGGTAAGGTGTCGGAGGATTTTGAAGACCAAAGTGGAGTACGTCAAGGGTGCATACTGTCCCCACTATTGTTCTTGGTGGTTATCAGCGATGTACTCCGTGCAGCATTGACGGAAGGCAACTATGGAATTCGTTGGTCTATGACATCTTATCTTAAACACCCAGATTACGCTGACGATGTTTGTCTACTTTCACATCGGATAATGGATCTTCATCTGATGGCCCAAAATCTAGAAGCTGAGGCAAACAAAGTGGGGCTAGAAATAAACACAGCCAAAACAAAAGCCCTGAGCACTTCTTCTAACAACCGCGCTCAACTTTACATTGCCGGACAGAAAGTCGAGAAAGTTGATAACTTTCTTTATTTAGGAAGTGTGGTCTCGGCTAATCGCGGTGGCACCGAACTGGATGTGTGCAGCAGAATCGGGAAGGCTAAAGCTGAGTTCGGAATGCTATCTAAAATCTGGAGAAGCAATGTTATTAGCTTAAGAACCAAGTTGCGACTGTTCCGCTCCAACGTAGAATCAGTGCTGCTTTATGGGTGCAGTACTTGGAAGGTGGACACCATTAACACACTCAAGCTGCAAGTCTTTGTAAACAAATGCTTAAGAATCATCTTGAGGATTTTTTGGCCGAACCGCATCTCTAACGAACAACTTTATCTGAGAACGGGCCAAGAACCTATAAGCATTACTATACGAAGAAGAAAGTGACAATGGATTGGACACACCCTACGGAGCGAAGACAACTCCATTGCGAAATACGCCATGCAGTGGAATCCGCTCACACAGGCAGGCAGAATAGCGGGACGCCCTAAGCAAACGTGGCGCAGAACAGTTGAGGAGGAATCGAGTTCTTTAGGAATGAGTTGAAGGCAGCTCAAACGCGTTGCAGAACTTCGAACACGATGGCGCGCAGGCGTGGTTGACGCCTGAAGGAAACTATCCTTCAGCTCTTATCCACGTATCCGGCCCTGTCCAAAAAAAAAGACTGCTCCATCTAGGGGCTCCTTTGCTTGATGATTTCGGCGAACTGGCATCTCCAGGCATTATGTGCATCCTTCGCTTATAAAAAACTCCAGTTGGTTTAATTAGTTTTCGAGATCAATAAGAAGTTTTGTGATTACAGGTGTTAGTTGTTTGTCCTGTCTTGCCCTGTTTATGGGAAAGCTGCTCTGTTTATATTTCAAGTACATTTGAATACGGAATATTTGCTTAAAATTTGTATTTAATTTATAGCCATGATTTTGTCAAATGTTCAGTTTATAAGGAATTGTCTCTACAATAACTAATTAAATGTTCATTGTACGATTCAAGGGGCTCAAATCCCCTAATGGATGTTATATATGCCGTCAACTTTATTAATTTATTCTTTTGTTGGATGGTCACGTTTGAATTGCCATCGTTTTGAGTCGGATATATGTATATTCCACAACTGACAATGCAATCCTACCTTCGGTTTACTGAACCTAAATTCTGACAACAAACTCGCTTTTCAGTCAAGAACAAGTTTCTTACTAATGCGCAGGGCATTTCCAATTCGATTACCCCAATTCTGCCACTGCCCTGCTAATGCGCACATTCCTCCAGATATCCATCGGCCTATTTCTGATATTCGAACAAGCTTCGCAACAACACCCCGCGATTTCATCATAAATTCCAATTAATTTGACACATTGCCAAAAAAGATCGACGAACTAAAAAAATCCCCAAAAAAATACCAAATTCAATGAAAAAGATTTCGATTTCAATTTCTACTTGTAACGCGTGAAAGTTGCCCGCGGTACAAGTGATTAAAAGCACACTCATACTCGTACGAACTACGTCATAACTTGTACGCATTCCTCATCGATTACATGCGCTCGCGATCAGAGATCAGGTGCCCAGCTGAACAATACTACTGCACGGCACTGCTACACTGATGTTGAAGGTCACTTCGGGGCTCAAAAGTAGTCCAATGACTTTCAGTTGGGGTTGCCATTGTTTTGATTTATTTTAAATAAAAAAGTTTCTAATTTTTCTATCTCCCCCCATGGTGGGTGTGTCTGTTCGAATTCGAGTAGTGGGGGTTCTTGATTCCAAAATGTACATGACTTGTAACTTTAGCCGCTGGATTTATGGTGCGAAGAAGAGAAAAATAGTCCGGCGATGGCCCACGCGTATTTAGCTCAAAGGCACTGCCAAAGGACAGACTTCAATGTTGGATTGAAAAATTGGCTAACACTTTGTGTGCGCGGTTCCCTTCAAACGGGTGGCAGCTACTGGCTATTGGCCTTCTGGCCAATCTAGGCGATTTTGCAAGACGACTGTTAAAACTGTTTATAGTGCTCCAAGCCAATTGGCATGCAAATCGCATGAGGAAGTCCACGACACGTCGAGGCTTGCATCTTTAAGCGGGAGTACCTTGACTGTGATTTCGTTTTCAGTTGGATGCAAAGGTGGATGGACTTGTGCAGAGATTTGTGGATTCCGTCAAGGTTTTCCACTGCAGAGATACACTTCCGAGAAAGTGCCTTTTGTAGTCGCTTCCTGTAGCTAGATCTTGGCCTGCAATCATAATGCTGTTCACGTGCTGTGGTTCCCACCCCATTTGACACCCAATTTGTTATTGTTTACTCGCGCGATGGGGCAATCTTGGATTTATTTTTCGTGTTGGGCTCATTCCAGTTGAAGTGCAAACATCATAATAAAGTTCACCTCAATTTAGATTCGATGTGTGGTGGTGAGGCTCTGATGGTGTGGCATTGACTGACTTTCTGGCGTTGCCACGAAAAATAACATCAAAACGTGAAAAATTCAACACTAAAGATGTAAAAAGAAACACCAAGCTTGATAGTGAGTATCTTCATTGCAGACGATGGCAAATTTTGTTGAATTAAAATTCCACACCACGGGGAATGCATTCATTGTTTTTGTATTTTTTACTAATTTACTGTCATGCTGATTGTTTTTTTTTTTTTTTTTCTTGGCTTAGCTGAGCTTCGTGTTAATTGTTTCTTTGAACAGGTTTACTGTGGTTTGGCTCAAATCAAACGAGTCATTGTCATTTGTTGACCTATGCTCATCGGTACAATGTAATTAGAGTGACAATTATTAGAAATCGCTATTTCGAGGTAGGTATGTATATGAAGGAGAAAATGTTAAACGGTTAGCAGCCTTCGATCTTAATTGGTCTAGACATAGAATATAATTAACCGAGGACAGGTACGTATGTAAATTATGTTATTTCGGGGACCTAAATACGTACTGAACTGTCGTATGAAAATTTGTTTTTAGAACCGGACCAGTTTTAATGGTTTTAGTTGGTATTTCCGAAGACCGGTTAAAAGTCGCAGATGTAACGAATTTCTGAAGAACGATTGATGGTTTATTGTGGCGGCGTAAATAAGAATGGGAAAAATTGCTGAGACCAGGAAATTTAACAGCTAGAAAACTTTGCTTTTAGATCCTGTTTTGAAAATAGTTATTTCCAGTAGTGCGATGTTTTAGCCATTACAACGCCGTTATTTGAATTGACGTCAAGAAGGTAGTCAGCGCAGAAAGCAGATTTTCTTTGTAAACATACTATTTGTTTGAATTAAAATAATTATAGAACTATATAAATAATTTGCTCATCTGAATGTTTGCGATAAACCAATTGAGTCGACTTGGAAACTTCTCTCCGTTCAAAAATAGTCTTGACTTAAGTTAATACTCGCAAAAGATACATGCCCAAATAGTCGTCGATCGATAGATTATCAACCTTGTCTCTCGAGTTAGTTACATTTTATTCTTCAATTCAAAATTATTTACATTATACATGGATTACTTGGATATATGAGTATTTACAAAATTCTAACAATAATTCATAAAAAGATCGGTAATCAAATAGAGTATGTATTAAAAGTGGTTTTCACTAGTAAATGAAGAATATGTAGATACACTCTGTAGCTCAAGAGCTAGTGCCAAGTGTACCATAACAGAAAAAAATAACAGGAAACATTAAATAGAAAGGTGATAGTGAGGTGATCTAGATATGGAAGAAACAAATTCAGTAATATCAGCAATTAAATAAAGTTATAACAACAACAACAATTAAAGTAATAATAATAATGATCTTATAATAGCACACTGAGTAAGTGATTTATTTCATTTAGATTGAAGTTAAAAAGCAATTTTTTTAGTTTCTCGGTTAAAAAATAGAAAATTTCTTGCGTATCTCAATGCAAGAGGCAATTTGTTGTAAAGTCTTGGAGCTACTGAGGTGAAGAAGTTAAGAAAATGGGTTGTGTTATGCGGTGGAATAGTTGCCAGATACTGATCGGAGCTACGAAGTCTGTGGCCAGATGAAGTTCGATTAAGCGCGTATCCACTTCTCAGAAAAAATATTTTTAAGACTTTATAAAAATAGAGGTGCTTAAGTGGAAGTATCTTTGAGTTGTAAAAAGCAGAAAGCTATTCTCCAGACGTCCCTTTCGCCAGATTATTCTGATAATATGCTTCTGGGCAATAATCAGAGGTTGGATTTTATTGCCATGAGTATCGCCCCAGCAAACCAAACCGTATTATAACTTAGACTGTACTAGAGCATAATAAATTGTTTCTAATAGAAGCTTACGCGAACAGAATAATCTTAAATGGTACATTATGGACATTGTTTTAAGCATAAACTTTTAAGCTGAAGCAGTTTGCGCACCCCAATTCAGTCCGCTATCAATTTGAAGACCCAAGTACTTAAAAACTAGAACTTTTAAAATAATAAAGCATTTGGGAGAGCAACTAACATCCTTATTATACGGACTAGAAAAATTATTTTTACCAAAAATAACCGGGCTTAATAGCATTTGGTGGCAATCAATACCATGGTATTTTAAATCCGGAAATAAGATGAAATTACTGGACAGGTTAAAATACATCAGTTTGGTCTTATCACTTATGAATAGTTTGTGCATTTTGAACCAATGTCGTAGATATTCTAAATCGTGAGAGATATTGGCAAATAGGTCTAAAGCAGAAAAGTTAGAGTAAGAGCAAGCTATATCATCGTCAAACCCAGTCTGACTGCCTTTTAAGGCCAGACTGAAAATAGAATTGATATATATAAACAAAAGTATGGCACCTGTGACTGAACCTTGTGGTACTCCAATGCTAATATCTGAGCTTCGACTAAATTTATCTCCAATCTTAACCACATGTAATCGGTTGTTGAGGTATGAAGAAAACCAGTTAGGTTAGGTTAGGTTAGGTTAGGATCGGCCCTCGATGAGGATGTACTTAGACCAGAAAGTAGGTCCATTGTACTGCCGATGTGTAAGGCGGGTGGATCACCCTCTTACTTACTTACTTAGATGGCGCTACAGTCCGGGGTGGACTTGGGCCTCAACCAACAAACCTCTCCAGCCAGCACGGTTACGAGCCAGCTGCCTCCAGTTGCGCACGCCAAGTTGGTTGAGGTCCCCCTCCACTTGTTTGCGCCACCTACCGCGAGGTCGTCCTCTACTGCGCCGTTCGTCCGGGTTAGATTCGAAGACTTTCTTAGTGGGAAGGTTGGGCTCCATCCGCTCTAAATGACCCAGCCATCTTAGTCGCTGTATGTGAACTCTTCTGGCTAAGTCGATGTCCTTGTACAGGCCGTATAGTTCGGCATTGTACCTTCTCCTCCACTCACCGTCTATGCAGACGGGACCAAAGATCGCTCGAAGAACTTTTCTCTCGAAATAACCAAGGGCATCCTCATCCGGTTTTTTCAAAGCCCATGCCTCTGCGCCATACAGCAGGACTGGGATGATTAATGTATTATAAAGAGTTACCTTAGTAGTTCGAGATAGGGCTTTGCTACTCAATTGCCGTTTTAGCCCATAGAAACAACGATTGGCAAGAGTAATTCTCCGTGTGATCTCTCCACTCATGTCATTTGCGGAGCTGACCATAGAGCCTAGGTAGACAAAATCCTTTACTACCTCAAAATTGTATCTGTCTATTGTGGCGTTCTGCCCAAGACGCCGATGTTGGGTGTCCTTTTTTGTAGACAGCATATATTTTGTTTTGCTTTCATTGACCGCTAAACCCATCTTTGCTGCCTCGATCTCAATACTCGTAAATGCCCCATTGACGGCCCGCTGAGTTCTTCCGATTATGTCAATGTCATCGGCATAAGCGAGTAGTTGTACAGACTTGAAGAAGATTGTACCTCCGGGGTTGGCTTGTGAGTTTCGTACAATTCTCTCAAGTACTATGTTAAAGAGATCGCGTGATAGCGCGTCGCCTTGTCTAAGACCTTTCCTGACATCGAACGGTTCGGTGATGTTCTTACCGACTTTGATGGAGCAGCGAGAGTTCTCCATCGTCATTCTGCACAAACGGACGAGCTTGGCAGGGATGCCAAGACTAGACATGGCTCTGTATAACTCGTCTCTATACACGCTATCATAGGCAACTTTGAAATCGATGAAAAGGTGGTGCGTATCGATTTTATATTCATGGGTTTTTTCCAAGATCTGCCGTAGTGTGAATATTTGGTCAATGGTGGACTTTCCCGGCCTGAAACCGTACTGATAAGGACCTATCAGGTTGTTGACGATCGGTTTTAGGCGTTCACATAGTACGGCAGACAGGATCTTATATGCGATATTTAGGAGACTTATACCTCTGTAGTTGGCGCAGTTCAGAGGGTCTCCTTTCTTCAGGATCGGGCAAACGATGCTGAGGTTCCATTCATCGGGCATACTTTCGTCCGACCAGATTTTACAGATGAGCTGATGCATGCTCCTTACCAACTCATCTCATCCTGCCTTGAAAAGTTCAGCGGCAAGGCCGTCGGCTCCAGCAGCTTTGTTGGATTTGAGTTTAGATATCGCTATCCTCACTTCATTATGATCGGGTTGACGGGAATTTTGACTGCCATCGTCACTGTTGAATGGCTCATTCTGCCTGACAGCGGAATATTGATCATCATCGCCGTTTAACAGTCTGCAGAAGTGTTTCTTCCATATCCTCAGCACCGACTGCGATTCTACTACTATGTTGCCATTTTCGTCCCTGCAGGCTTCTGTTCTGGCTTTGAAACCCTGGCATGTTCTTTTTACCCTTTGGTAAAATTTTCGAACATTATTCCTGCAATAAAGTCTCTCAATCTCCTCGATCGAGCGCTTCTCATGCTCTTTTTTCTTCTTTCTGAGAAGTCGATGTTCCTCTTTTCTCCTGCGCACGTAGAGCTCGTAAGCAGCTCTAGTCCTTCTATGCAGCGCCGCTTTGTACGCCTCTTGTTTTGCTGCATGTGCTTGCCGGCATTCCTCATCAAACCAGGGGTTTCGTTGTGGTGGGCGAGAGAAACCCAGTACATCAGAGGCGGCATCTCTGATGGCTTTTTGGCAACGCTGCCACTGGTCTTCCGCATTTGCTGCTGGCGGCATAGGACTAAGATTGAGATTAGAAGAAACACGATCGGCAAAGGTTCTGGCGGTCTCTTGCGATTGTAGCTTTTCGACGTCAAATTTCCTCACAGCATTTCGTTGATTTCGCTCCGTTGTGAATATCCGCATCCGTACCTTGGCTACAACTAGGTAGTCATCCGAGTCCACGTTGGCTCCTCGGAAAGTCCGGACACCCAGAATACTGGAAGAGTGCCTTGCGTCGATCGCAATGTGATCGATTTGGTTGACGATTTTTCGATCAAAGGAGAGCCATGTTCCTTTGTGAATATCGAGACGTGGGAACCGCGTACTAGCTACAACAAAGTTTCGCCCCGCCGCAAAGTCGATTAGCCTGAGTCCGTTGCCGGAAGTGTTGTCGTGCAGGCTGTGCTTTCCGACCACGCTACTAAAGACTTCCTCTCTTCCTAGCTTTGCGTTAAAGTCGCCTAGGATAATTTTAACGTCGTGGCTAGGGCATTGCTCATACGTCTTGTCCAAGAGCTGGTAGAAGTCATCCTTTGTCGCGTCGTCCTTCTCCTCGTGAGGGGCGTGAACGCATATTAGGCTAATGTTGGCAAATTTAGCCTTGATACGGATAGTCATGAGGCGCTCGTTCACATGCCGGAAACTCAAGACTTCTTGCCTAAGTCTGTCTCCAATGACAAATCCGCACCCGAATAGACGCTGTCCTTTTTGTCTGTAGCAATCGCCGTAGTAGATGTCGCAGTTTTTCATACTCCTTTTGCCCGGCCCATCCCATCGCACTTCTTGGATGGCGGTAATGTCTGCTTTGAGACACTCTAGGGCCTCCGCAAGTTGTTCGGCTGCACGTGGTTTGTAGAGGGACCTAACATTCCATGTGCAGACACGAAGATCGTTGTCCTTTTTACGTTTGCATGGGTCGTCAACAGTAAGATCATCCGTATCCGAGGCTGTTGGTTGCTTCGTAACCAAAGGTTCACCCTCTTACTCTTGGAACCATTTGCTTCGTTGAATGAAGTCGTGAATTTTAGCCGTGCAGGCGTTGCCGAGATCATTAAAATCATTGTAGAAGTATTCACCCACAGTGGCCTTCCTGATGTTGGCGAGCGCAGGACAGGCGCATAGGAGATGGCTGATGATCTCTTCTTCCTCTTCATCTCTGCAGCTTCTGCAGAAGTCATTATGAGGGATACTTAATCTTAGGGCATGACTTCCTATGACGCAGTGTCCAGTGAGGACATTTGTTATTTTTGAGAGGTTTCCTCTCTTGTGCTTCAAGAGTCCGATGGACCTGGATTTATTAAGTGTCGGCCAAAGCTGTCTGGCGGTATGACATTGGTCTAGATGTTGCCATCGATGATTGGCTACTTTCTCGGCATCAATTTGAATAAGGTACTTAACATAAGACGCTGGCGCTTCGATGTCGGTGATGCTTATGCTATCTGTACCAGAGGAGCCTTGTCGTGCTAGTTCGTCGGCTGCACAATTCCCCGGTATGTCACAGTGACCTGGTACCCAGCAAAGGGTGAGGTTGTACTGACCAGCTATCTTGTTAAGAGATATGCAACAGTCTTTCACTGCCCTAGATCTCATAGTGCTGGATGCGAGGGATTTGATGGCTGCCTGACTGTCGACATAAATAACAATATCAGGTGTTGATAGTGTGCTAGCCGCCAGCCAGTCAGCAGCTTTGCGAACTGCGGTGATTTCGGCTTGAAAAACGCTGCAGTAGTCTTGAAGGTTAAAGGAGAGGTGTATGTCCAGATCTTCCGAAAAAATTCCGGCATCGACTCCGTCCTTGGTTTTGGACCCGTCCGTGAAAATTGACAGCGTTCCGTTGTAAAGGACATTGCGTTGCGTCCACTCACTTCTGTCCGCTATCGAGTGCGTGTAGCCCTTGTTAAAATCATATTCAGTGGGCAGATGGTCAGTGGAATTGGGAAGATGATGGTGCATCGAAAGTATATTGGCATGTCCCATGTGTTGCTCCTTCCACTGCTCGGAGCCTCTCAGTCTTATTGCCGAGCTGACGGCCAATTGCTTACTGACGATGTCAATCGGAAGCAGGTGGAGCATGGCTTGGAGCGCCGCTGTGGGAGAAGTTCTCAGTGCACCGGTAATACTGAGACATGTAACTTGCTGAGTTTTTTCCATTATGGATAGGTTGGATTTCTTCTCCAAGGCGGGCCACCATACCAATACTCCATACATGCGAATCGGTTTAATGACCGACGTGTATAGTCAGTGCATAATGCTTGGTTTAAGGCCCCAGGTGGAGCCTACTGCTTTCTTGCAGATGTATAGGGCGGCCAGTGATTTCCTGGCCCGTTCGACGACATTCTCTTTCCAAATTAGCCTGCGGTCAAGCTTTAGGCCTAAATAACTAGCACTATTTGAAAGCTTGAGGGTGGATCCCCTTATCTTGGGCGGAGTGAAGTCAGGTAGCTTGTGTTTTCTTGTGAATAGAACTAGCTCGGTCTTCGTCGGGTTAACGGAGAGGCCGCATTTATCAGTCCATCTGAGCAGTTCATTAAGACCAGACTGCATGACATCGGCCAGCGTCTGCGGGTATTTGCCTGTTGTTAGAATGGCGACATCGTCTGCATAGGCAATAACATTGCATCCAGTTTTTTCGATCTTCAGAAGGGCCTCGTTGAGCACTAAATTCCACAATAGTGGAGACAGTACACCTCCTTGAGGGGTGCCTCGATGTGCATGTCGCTTGACAGTACTACTTCCGAAGGTTGCTGTTATTACCCTGTTCTTTAGAATGTGTTCTATGAAACAACAGATGAGTTCGCAGATGTTGAACCTACGTAAGGCACTAGTAATCGAATTTGTTTCAACGTTGTTGAAGGCTCCCTCTATGTCTAGAAATGACACTAGGGTGAACTCTTTGATTGAGAGTGATTTTTCGATAGGGTGGATGATGGAGTGCAAAGCCGTTTCGACAGATTTACCTTTTCGGTAGGCGTGCTGTGACGTGGATAGTAGGGTACTATAAATAGTGGCCTTGATGTGTAGGTCCAGGATTCTTTTCAGAATCTTGAGAAGGAAGGACGTTAAACTAATAGGTCTACGGTCCTTTGGGAGGGTGTGCGATGTCTTGCCTGCTTTGGGTATAAAGAGCACTCTTACCTCGGTCCAGGCAGTTGGTGTTGTTCCGAGCTCAAGATAAGCCCTCAGAATGCAGGAAAGATACTGCCATACTATATTGAAGGCCGTCTGAATCTGGACCGGAAAAATACCATCCGGTCTCGGGGATTTGAATGGTTCGAAACTGTTTACTGCCCATTTCAGCTTATCTTCGCTGATAAGATGAGGAGGTGCCTGTGGGCGTGGAACATTTACCAGGGCGCGATCATCGTTGGGGGTAGGCGTGCAGCCGGGGAAGTGAGTGTCCATGAGCAGGTTGAGCGATGCTTCGTCCGATTCCGCCCAGGATCCATTGGGATGCATGAGGACACTAGGTATAGTTGGTGTTTTGGAGAGGACTTTTCGCAGTCTAGAGGATTGAGACGTGTTGTCAATACTCTGACAAAAACCGCGCCAGGATCTGCGTCTAGCTTTCCGAACCTCTATTTTGAAGTTCTTCAGACTTTCTTGTGCAGCGAAGACTGTTAAGTTCTGCATTCCACCATGGGGGACGATTGCCCACCTTTCTTCTTGTGATCGGACAGGATTCGATGAAAGCTGTATTAAGTGCAAAAGTGAGAACGGTGTTTAGCTTGTCTAATTCCAACTGTGTAGTTGGTGTAGTGTACACTTGATTGGATAGTTTAGCAGAGAGGGATTGATTGTGTAAGCACCAGTCGGTTTTCGGTCGATTGCGGAAGACCAAGGGTGCGGTACTGTGACAAATTTCCAGTTTGTACTCCAGATAGCGGTGATCGGAAAACGAACGACTGTCAGATACAGTCAGGACTGTCTGTCTGACTGACTGTCAGATATTGCAGGATAGATACTTTGGGAAGCAAAGGTGACGTCAAGCACCTCCTGCCGGGTCTTAGTAATAAAAGTAGGACTATTTCCTCTGTTACAAACTACTAGGTTGGTGCCTACTAATTACTCGAAAATAGACCTACCTCGAGGGTTAGTGTCGGTACTTCACCATAGATCACGGTGCGCGTTGGTGTAGCACCCCAATATGATGCCTTCTCTTCTCCTCCTTGCTTCATCTACCACTTCTTCCACTTCCTTGGATGGAGCAAACTCGGGGTCTTCATGGGGTAGGTATCCTGACGCCAGCCAGATGGTGGTGTTTTTTGATTGAAGCAGTGTTACTGCTAGGTCTCTTGTGCTATGGTGGGGAAGAAAAGTTGAGTTTAAGGAGGTTTTAGCAAGAATGCAAGCTCGGGTTCTACCTACATCCTTCGGGTGGTATAGTGTATGTCCTGGGGCCCTCAATCCTATGACGGTGTTATCTCTTATCCAAGGTTCTTGGATCAGGGCAATGTCAAAGCCTCGTTCACTGAGGCGAAGTAGCAGGTAAGCGGATGCTACCGTATCAGCTGATACGGACCTCTCCACGACGGTAGCGTTTAAGTCATCGGGGAATCATGGTTCATCATCAGGGACTACAATGCGGGGGAGGGCGGGAGTCGCCAAGTTAGAGGGACCTGCGATGCTATTACGGTTCGCCGTGAAAAGCCTTACATCAATCACCTTCAGACCACAACGGATCTTAAACTCCTTCGCGCGGAGTAGAGGTAGTGATTCGGCGGTTAGAGAGATGACTAGCGAGCGGCCAGATCTCTTGGTGTCATTTTCCGTCTTTTTAGAGCTCGGTGGCTCTTCAAATGCCTTCCAGTCTTTGACTGGTAGGTCCGGATTCTGATAAGCAATCAGGCTAAGGACTTTTGATGGCTCGGGCGGTTCGAGTGGCACCCAGATCCTTGCTTTCGGCCTGTGGGGGATTTGGCTCCGTTCCACCGCCTTGAGCTTGGCTCCTGGCCAGATTTCACCTATGCTGCTAATGGCAGCGGCGATGAAATCGACCGAGTTCTGATCGTTGCATACGATCAGCTTAACAAAGCCAGCCAGCGTCTTGAAAGGTGGGTGGAGAGTTAGGATGAGTTAAAATACGCTCGTAAAGGAAGTTCATCACTCAGCTGTTCATCACCTGTGTCTCTTGGGCGCAGAGTCTATCGCGACTACGGACCAGATCGACTCGATGTGTCGTTAGCGTGGGAGCGATTCTTTCGAGGAGAGGGATTTACTCTTCGATTCGTAGGTTGGCGAGTGCCCCGCGTGGAGGACTGGCGTGAGCCACGGGTGGAAGGGTGGTGTGTGCCACGGGTGGTTGGGTGGTGTTGCCAACGGGTAGCGAAGTGCCATAGGGGCTTTAGTTTCATAAGCTCGCTAAACTGTCTGGCAATGTCAGTTGCCCAGACGTGAGATTCCCGCTCTTGCTGACTTCACTCCTTTTCCGCCTTTTTGCCTAGTCGGTCAAGGATGCGGAAAGCCGCTTTAGTCTCACGACTTAGCGACTTCTTCTCTTGGTCAGTGAGCTTGGGAAGAGATGGAGGAGCTGAACTGCACGTGGGTGTAGCGCTGTTCAGGTCGTCCGACAGCACGGAGCACTCGCTGACGGAATCGTCGATGCAGAGATTCTGCAGATGCTCTTCCATACATGTAGTGCTTGTAGAGGAAGGATAGGAGAGACTAGGTAGGATGATTATCTTTTAGTTTTACTTCGAGCCTCTTCAGCTCTAGTATAAGCCATCACACCACGACAAGGTAGATAATCAAGTGATGGAACGAGGGCGGTAAGTGTCACGTCTTACACAATGGTTAGGTGTCGGAGGATTTTAAAGTCCAAAGTGGAGTACGTCAAGGGTGCATACTGTCGCCACTATTATTTTAAGTGGTTATCAGCGATGCACTCCGTGCAGCATTGACGGAAGCTAATTATGGAATTCGTTGGACGATGACATCTTACCTTAAACACCTAAATTACGCTGACGATGTTTGTCTAATTTCACATTGGATAATGAATCTTCATTTGATGGCCCAAAATCTAGAACCTGAGGCAAACAAAGTGTGACTAAAAATAAACACAGCCAAAACAAAAGCCCTGAGCACTTCTAATACCCGCGCTCAACTCAACATTGCCGGGCAGGAAGTTGAAAACTTTCTTTATTTAGGAAGTGTGGTCTCGGCTAAACGCGGAGGCACCGAACTGGATGTGTGCAGCAGAATCGGGAAGGCTAATGCTGAGTTCGGAATGCTATCCAAAATCTGGAGAAGCAATGTTATCAGCTTAAGAACCAAGTTGCGACTATTCCGCTCCAACGTAGAATCAATGCTGCTTTATAGGTGCAGTACTTGGAAGGTGGACACCATTAACACACGCAAACTGCAAATATTCGTAAATAAATGTTTAAGGATCATCTCCAACGAACAACTTTATACGAGAACGGGCCAAGAACCTATAAGCTTTACTATACGAAAGAACGAAAGTGGCAGTGGATTGAATACACCCTACGGCCCGAAGACAACTCCATTATAAAATACTGCATGCAATGGAGTCCGCTCACCCAGACAGGCAGAATAGCGGGACGCCCTAGGCAGACGTCGCGCAGAACAGTTGAGGAGGAATCGAGCTCTTTAGGAATGACTTGGAGGCAGCTCAAACGGGTTGCAGAACTCCGAACAAGATGGCGCTCAGGCGTGGTTGACGCCCTATGCCCCCCGAGGGGTTAAAGGCTCTAAGTTAGTATATTTGAAATGGTTGAGCATTTGCTTAAGGACTATTTAATGATAACACATACATACATAATGTACTCATGTTATTAATATTATTATTGCCATATACGTTTATGGTTGGTACTTGAACCAACAACATTTCGCTCAATAATACAGTGCACTGCCATAGCACCATGAAACCCATGCCTAATGCTGGACCCATGTGAACGTTTTCATCAATTTTCCACTGCATACGCCACTGGTCAGAAAGCTATGGTCAGCCACCTAGCCTATCATATGAACTCTTGAAAAAGCCGACCAAGCAGTGTCAGACCAGATACGAGTATATTTAAAAATCTATTAAATATCAGACATTCCTTCAAATGTTTCTTCACGCAATGTGCATTGCAAAGAAATCAAGATGAAAGCAGTTTGTTATAAAGACTTAGCTATTACATTATTCCCCTCCTCTGAAATGTTTACTTTGAAATTTTCATTTAATCCTCCAGCACATGTCCATTCACACTTTTCAAATCACACATATATGTATGACTCTTAAGTGACGTTAATTACATTGTTAAATAAAATCACACCCTCATTCGATATCACCTGTCCCTTCATACTGAATTCAATTAAAATCCACAAGCGTCGATAATAAATAGCGAACTGCTTCACAATGAATGTCTATAACCACTTCTGAATATTGATGAGCCGTCTCTTCCTTTAGTATGACACTTCAGACAAAAGAAAATGAAAAGCCCTCTTATAGAAAACTTGTACTCGAATGACGTTAATGCAAAGAGCCTCCGCCTTATTATTCCGTCTAAGTTCTCAAATAGAAAAATTCAAGAAATTTAAAATAAAAATAATTAACCTTCGGTATATTTTGGTTAAACAAAACAAATTAAAAAAACACAGAATGACAATAAAAACAAAAGAAGCATTAATTTTATACAAAAACTATCCGCAACATGACGGTGTAAAATTATGCAATTTTGTGACGTCTATATACGTACGAGTAATTGGACATCAAAATTGTCAGGGTGAATTCGCTTACCGTATTCGTGATATGAACTTGTATGTGTCTAGTAAAAAGCCAGTTTTTGGAGATATTCTTCTGAGGGAAAATTTTGATGTATTTATTGTGGAACGCAAAGAATTCCACGTCTTATCCGGTTACCTGCACTGAGTGATTACCAGCTTTATTACAGCTATCAGATGAGTCTTCCTTCTTCTTCTTCTTCTTATTTCGGAGAGGCTATGATCCGAAAACAAGGGTTCATAACCCTCCCAACTCACCGCATTTCTACTGATCCGCCTGTGGGGTTCGCCTATTTGACCTCAGAAAATATCGGCAGGCCTCCCGATTTTAGATCACTCGGTTACTGAGGCCAATGAAATGCCAATGTGTTCGCATTGATATTGCCCTTTTAACAGGTTTCAAATGATCTCTTCTTTGAACGTGGCAATACCATCTGAGTCGGTCGCGCGTATGATGGTTTCCTTGACGTGAAGGCTTCCACGGATCTTCGAACTTCTTATTCGATCAAGCTTTGTCACTTCTGCTCTCATGCGAAGCATCTTCATCTCAGCTGGCGTTAATTTACTTTCGTACTTTTCGTACATCGTCCAATATTGTGAACTTTTCGCACTTGGGAAGCACTGTTCCATTCAAATAAATGTCTGAAATAGGCCTGAGTCGATCAGAGAACGGGCAGCACAGTACTCTGTCTTTTTTGAACTAATACGATACCCACTTCCCTCCAAAACATCCACCCACACGTCAAGTCCTCGTTGCAGGGATATAGGATCCTCACGTATGATGGCTTAGTCATCAGCAAAGACTAATTGATGTACCTTTGGGCCCGTCACTTTATCTTCAAGCAGATATTCAAGGACTGTAATAAAGAGCAAAGATAATTAAGACGCTTCCCTGGCGCACCCCGAGTTTGATTATGCACTCTTCAGATACTCCAGCGGGCATCTTACTCTTGTCTTTGCTCTTTCGTACATGTCCATGATCATCTGTGCATAGGTTTGTGGAACCTCTCGATGTCTTAGCGCCACCCATATCAGATCTCGTGGTTGTCTGTCGAATGCCGTTTCAAAGTCAACCAATACAATATGCGAATCCTTTAAGGAATCAAGATGCTTTTCCATTATGATCCTTATACTTTGGATTACATCTGTGGTTGATTTACCCGTGACACTCCCGCATCAGATAGCCGTATTATTTTTCGCAGTCGGCCACCTAATATCCCTACCTGGTCAACGATCTTCATGGTGTGTGACACCAGCTTGATCGAACGGTAGTTATCACAGTTTCGCGTATCATACTGCCCTTTGTATACAGGTACGGGGAAACTGTTCATTCAAAAGTTTTTCGCAATACTGCCGCCACCTCTGCAGAATTTTGTCTTAATCCACAAGAAGCCGGCCATGAGCATTGTTAATGAACTTTGGCGAACGAATCTCCTGAGCATTCCTGCTTCTTTGGGTGCGTATTTTGAAGATGGTTGCACTAGTGTTCATATTGTGTCGTCCTAGCTCCTGTATAGCCTGATTTGCATCAGCAACCGAGGAAGATATTTTCTCCATCTCCCGATATAGGCCCTCCTTACTCTCTGCTTGAAGCTAAGCGCACTTCTTCTTCGCTTTTTTTAGTAACATCTACATTTCACTTCGAGGCGAGCTTTTTCGTCCCTAAAGGGCAGCGTTGCCAACCATCAGAGATACGCCCGCTGATATACTGGGTTTCTCTCGGCCACCACAACGAAACCCCTGGTTTGGTTCCGAATGCCGGCAAGCACATGCAGCAAGACAAGAGGCGTACAAAGCGGCGCTGCATAGAAGGACTAGCGCTGCTCGCGAGCTCTACGAATGGAGGAGGGAAAAGGAACATCGACTTCTCAGAAAGAAGAAAAAGGAGCATGAGAAGCGCCCGATCGAGGAGATTGAGAGACTTTATTGCAGGAATAATGTTCGACAATTTTACCAAAAGGTAAAAAGAACATGCCAGGGTTTCACAGCCAGTACAGAAGCTTGCAGGGTCGAAACTTGTAATATAGTACTAGAATCGCAGTCAGTGCTGAGGATATGGAAGGAACACTTATGCAGACTGTTAAACGGCGATGATGATCAATATTCCGCTGTCAGGCAGAATGAGCCATTCAACAGTGACGATGACGGTCAAGATTCCGTCAACCCGATCAGAATGAAGTGAGGATAGCGATAACTAAACTTAAACCCAACAAAGATGCAGGAGCCGACGGCCTTGTGCTGCACTTTTCAGGGCAGGAGGAGATAAGCTGGTAGGAGCAAGCACCAGCTCATCTGTAAAATCTGGTCGGGCGAAAGTTCGGTTTAGATGGATGGAACTTCTGCATCGTTTCCCCGATCCTGAAGAAAGGACACCCTCTGAACTGCGCCAAATACAGAGGTATAAGTCTCCTCAATATTGCATATAAGATCCTGTCTGCCGTATTATATGAACAACTAAAACCGATAGTCAACAACCTTATAGGTCCTTATCAGTGCGATTTCAGGCCGGAAAGTCCACCATTGACCAAATATTCACACTATGGCCGATCTTGGAAAAAAACCCATGAATATAAAATCGATTCAAAATTGCCATTGATAGCGTGTATAGAGACGAATTATACAGAGCCATGCTTAGTCTTGACATCCCTGCCAAACTCATCCGTTTGTGCAGAATGAGGATGGAGAACTCTCGCTGCTCCATCAAAGTCGATAAGAATATCACCGAACCGTTCGATGTTAGGAAAGGTCTTAGACAAGGTGACATGCTATCACGCGACCTCTTTAACATAGTACTTGAGAAAATTGTACGAAATGCACAAGGCAACAGCGGAGGTACATCTTGCCGATGACATTGACATAATCGGAAGAACTCAGCAGGCCGTCAATTGGGCATTTGCGAGTATTAAGATAGAGGCAGCAAAGATGGGCTTACGAACATCCAACATCGGCTTCTTGCACAAAACACCACAATAGACATATAATTTTGAGGTAGTTAAGGACTTTGTGCAAATGACATCAGTAGGGAGATCAAGCGAAGAATTGGTCTTGAAAATTGTTGTTTCTATGGGCTAAGAAGGCAATTGGGTAACAAAGCCCTATCTCGAACTACTTAGGTAACTCTTTATAAGACACTAGTCATCCCTGTCCTGCTGTATGGCGCAGAGGCATGGGCTTTGACAAAACCAGATGAGGATACCCTTGGTTATTTTGAGAGAAAACTTCTTCGAGCGGTCATTGGTCCCATCTGCATAGACGGTGAGTGGAGAAGAAGGTACAATGCCGAACTATACGGCCTATATAATGACGTCGACTTAGCCAGAAGAGTTCACATACAGCGACTAAGATGGCTGGGTCAATTAGAGCGGATAGAGCCCAATATTCCGACCAAGAAAGTCTTCGAATCCATGCGGAATGGACGGCGCAGTAGAGGACGACCTCGCGGTAGGTGGTGCAAACAAGTGGAGGGGGACTTCAACCAACTTGGCATGCGCAACTGGAGGCAGCTAGCTCGTAATCGTGCTGGCGGGAGAGGTTTGTTGGTTGAGGCCCAGGTCCACTCCGGACAGTAGCGCCACCTAAGTAAGTTTGAGTGCTCCATAATCTGCAGTTTTGTTTATTCACGAGACCATTTAGGTGAAAATGGGCCTCATTGCTCATTATGACGTTGTGAATAAACTCGTAACTCTCTCGGAACAATTCTTGAAAACGCCGAGCATATTGTAACTGAGATCGCCTAAACATCACCAACTGCTGAGAATATCGCCGACACGGTGAAGGTCACAGACAGAACCTTGTTGCTGAAAACACTGAACCACTCGGTAAACTGTTGAAGCACTAGGCGCGTTTCAAACAGTAAAGAAATTACGATGTGATATTTGTGCCAGAATAATCGGATGCTGCCTCTAAAAATAAAATTGAACAACTTTTGTTCTTTGCTTTGTGCTGAGTCTCTCCATCATAAATTTCCCAAGTACTCCAAAGTCAATTCTGAAAAAAACTAAAACTTATATATGTATGTATATACTTAAATAAAAATGTTATTTAATAGTTAAAGAATAACGCTAATTAAGCGCTACCATGTAGATTAAATCTATTCTACAGCTTACCCTATCTACGTATTTCAAATACTAAACTAGTATTAAACTAACAAAACTATCAGCCTGCGCGTGTGCGAACAAAGTGATTAAAAAATATCATAAAATCTTTACCTAACCGGTTAATACTACAATGATAATGCATCTAACTGTCAACGACTAAGCAGCAGAAAATGTTCTTGAGACGTATCTAATTACATTTTGATTCATAAAAAAATGATTACCAAGTTGAAAGCGTGTTTATTCAGAACAGTTTTTGTACGGATAATAAAATTGGAAGATTACAAGATACCCTAAGACAATACCCTACATTTATTCAAACATAATTGATTGTATATGGATCTTACAAACTTTCTGAACATAATTAATTTCAGAGATTGAGGAATATATAATGAGTTAGAAAGAAAGTACTGAGTTCAAATAATTTTATTAAAACAATCTTCATTCTTCTTCTTCTTCTTCCTTCAATTCAATTTAATTCAATTCAATTATTCTTTATTAACATCTTTTACAATAAGCTTACAGCCATTAACAGTAAAAGTTATAAATAACTTTGCATTGAGTTAAACAAATTTTTACATTTAAAGTTCAGAAAGATATATGTATTATGGAAAATAGATACGATATAAAATTTTTTTTTTGTCGAGAGTAGGTGAAAAATCTTCTAAAGACACCATAAGGCCCGACCGAGCGTGCTTATGGTAGTGTGAGATTTTTACTCACTAAAAAAACACGTCTCTTCAAAAGTAATACTACAACTAAGACGCTTATCCAGCAGTTTTATTTTCGCTTACGATACACGTGATTTTTGGGAAAGAAAAAAAAAATGTTCGTACGAAGTTAAAAGAAATGTAGAACTTTAGGCAGGTTAAATTCCAATGATAGTTCCTGCCTTTTTCGCGACCGGCATATACTATGACGCGAGGTCAAAAGGTTTTATCCTTTGCAGACGACGAATTGAATTATTCGCGTCAAGTAGTTGAATGACGGTACGGTTACAATGGCCGTGAACACGATCTTTGTGTTTACGCGCAAATTTTGTTATCTCTTCGACGACGCTGGGAATTCCCAGATCTCAATGAATATCTTCGTTACGTACATACTACGGTGCGTTGACGATCGTTTTAAGAACTTTATTTTCAAAAGTTTGTATGATGTTTCTATTGCTTTTCTTGGTACAACCCCATAGTTGTATACCATACGTCCAGACAGGCTTTAGCACTTGCTTATAGATAACCAGTTTGTTATGTAGGCTCAACTTCGAATGTTTTATGAGTAGCCAGTACATTTGTCGGTATTTGTTTTCTAGCTCGTCGCGTTTCTTTTTACGTGTGATTTCCATTTAAGCTTAACATCTAAGGTCATTCCTAGATATTTTGCTTCGTTCGCGTACGGTATTTGAACCGAGTTAAGATATAGAGGTAATCTATCCACTTTTTTATAGGTAAAATTGACGTAAGTAGATTTGCTTCCGTTCAGCACAATACGCCAAGAATTCGTCCAAGCGTGGACTTTATTAATAGCATGTTGCAGCTTTCCAGTTGCTGCTTCAATAGTTTCGCCCGTGGTCAATATCGTCGTATCGTCCGCAAACGTGGCGACGACGCAGTTTCTTTCCTGCGGGATATCACGTGTGTACTTGAAGTCATAGTAATCATTTCCGCGCTTAACACGAAAGAGTCTCTCGGTGAGATACGATCGTAAGATTAGAAAGAGTTGCCGTGGCAGTAGTCGCTGCAATTTAGACTCCAAGCCTTCGTGCCAAACCTTATCGAAAGCTTGTGAGACGTCAAGAAATACACCACAACAAATCTTTATTTCTTCCAGAGCTTTCTCAATCACGCCAGTTATTTTGTGGACTTGGTCAATTGTAGAATGTTTAATTCTAAATCCAAACTGATGGTCAGGAATGAGACGTCTTTCGTCGATTACGGGCTGTAGACGTTTTGAAAGAAGTTTTTCAAATATTTTTGAGATAACCGGCAATAGGGAAATAGGCCGATATGATTTCTTCTCATTTAGCGGTTTACCTGGTTTCGGGACCATTATAATCTCGGCGACTTTCCATTGCCTCGGAACATAAAGCAATCTGAACGAAGCGTTGATCAAATAGAGCAGTTTGATAATAGCTTTATTCGGCAATTCCTTGACTACCTGCGCCGTTATCAAGTCGTAACCCGGAGCTTTTTTTGTCTTCAAATTTTTAATCACTTCCCTCAGTTCAATCAATGCAACTTTTTTTACTTTAAAGTTGTCGGATGTCGTGACTGGGGAGTCGGGCGTTAACGAAGGGCCGTCGAACGGCTTAAACGTTTCTTCTAAGTGCAAAGCAAGTGCAAAAAGATCTGCCTTTTCTTTGTCGCTTTTGGCCCAGTTTCCATCGTTTTTCCGAATTGGTGGTGCTTGCATTTGAAGTTTCCGTATGCCTTTTAGCGCTTTCCAAAGCGAATAATTTGATTCTCTTTCACCGGAGAGATTTTCAAGGTAGGTCGCTATCTTTTTGCTTTTAAATTCGCCAATACTATCTCTAAGCCGATTGCATAGTCGGTTAAGGACCGTTTTATGCTGCGGTGCACGAGTGATTTTCCACTTCTTTCATGCTTTTCGTTTCTCCCTCACCAGTTCAGTGGTTTCTCTGGGATATTTTTCGTTGCGGTTGATCTTATAGCTTCTAGAAGGAGTATTTCTCCATGCCGCTCTTTGAATTGCTTCCACGAAACGATCAATTTCGTCCTCTAGTTCACAAGGTGTTCTAAGTGATACATTTAAGGCGATATTTGCTTCGCAATCATTTCTAAAGCCCTCCCAGTTTGTTCTATTGCTAGTGAGTCTTGGAGGTCCTTTTTTCTTGATCAGCGCTTCTCCAAGTAATAAAATTACCGGCGAGTGGTCAGAAGAGAGATCAAAACATTCTTTGACTGTAATAAACTTCTCGTAAATGCCTTTTGTAACAAAAAAATCGATAAGATCGGGAATTTTTTGTGAGTCAGTTGGCCAATAGGTCGGTTTTCCTGTCGAATAAAAACAACAACCGAATTCATATGCCACTTCGTAGAGAATTTTTCCTTTAGAAGATGTACATCTTGAATCCCAGAAGGTGTGCTTCGCGTTGAAATCTCCACCAATAAGGAAATTTGAACCAAGGTCATTGAAGACACGAAAGTAGTCATCTTTTTCTAGTAAGCATCGCGGCGGACAGTAAACAGATGCTATATTGTAGCTCAGGTGTTTATTTTTAACCCTTACCGCGCACAACTGCAGTTTTTCCAGCTCTATGCTTATATCGGCCGAATGTTCGATGTTAGTTTTAATGAATAAGGACGAACCGCCCCGCGCTCTATCAGAAGGATGATAGGCGTGATAACCAGCGTAGCCTCTTATCTTTATTTGCGACTCCCTTGTTAGATGGGTTTCGGAGATCAAACATATGTCGATATTTTCTCTTATTAGAAACATTTCTGATTCGTTAGATTTTTGTAAGAGTCCATTTGCATTCCATGTTACCATTTTAAGCAAAGCGTCCATATTTACTTAGATTTAGATATGAGGTTAGCCATACAAAAGTTTTCGACGTTATTAAGACGTTCGAGAATCCATTTGTTAACTTCACATTGTTCCTCGAACTTAGCCTAGATGCAGTCTAGAATTTCATTCAACGGATAAGAAGGTGGTCCGACGTATCGTTTGGTTGCTTTGACTGCAGCCTGAGAATACGTCAGACGTACGGGGTTCGCTGGCTTATCCGAGGTTATTTTTCGTTCAGCCTTTTTAGTGGACGACTTTGACGTACGTTTAATCGGCTCAGAAGGCTGGTTGACTGTTGTAAGAGTCTGCCCTGCTGATTCGAGCGTCCTTTCAGTCGGCTTAGTAGTTTGAACAATTGGTTTACGAGCCCGCCCAGTCAGCTTAGCAATACGTTCTATCGACGTAGGAGCCCTATCGACTGATTTTGTTCCCCGCGTTGTAGATTTTTTCCGTCGCATCTGTAGTTCCTTAGCGACTTCGCAACCGCAATAATTTGCTGGGTGCCTTCCTTTGCAGTTAACGCAAGTTGCTTTTTCATCTTTGCTCAAACTGCAATTTTCCGAAGATATAAAAATGAAGTGAATACAAAAATTATGCTATTACAAATTCTCGGCCAGATATCTGAAAACTTCTTTCTCAAATTGTTTGGTGCCATGGAGTCTTCTAATGTTTAGGGGAAAGGAATTCAAATTTCTGATAGCACAAACAAAAAACTGACGTTCAGAGGTAGTACATGAGAACCTTGGTTGAATTAGAACTTGAGAACGCGATGAATAAGAGAACTGCATTTTTTCGTACAAATATGACGGCGTTTTATTCATAATGATTTTGTTTAATGTTTTAAGTGTGCAAAATTTCAAGTAATTATAAAAACTGCATCTTAGTATGTTTTTTGTGTAAGCGGAAACATCGTCAAACCGTTTTAAATTGTACACATATCGGACTATGTTGTTGAAAGCTAAAGCGAGCCTTCTTTTTGTTTCCGCACGTAAGTTATGATCGGCATAATCAAAGTTTTGGCTAGTTTTAATTTGATAGGCTGAGGTGTAAAATGCTTAGATAATGATAAATTACGCAAGCATCCATATATTTTAGCAATGACTAAGCGATCCTTGCGGGACAGTTGACTTTAATTCAAGGAAACCCGATGCGTATCTTCCGTCAACAACTGCTTGTGTTCTACCAAGAAGGTAAGAAAAAATCAAACTGGCAGCAGAGAAAACAAAAAATAATTCCTCAATTTAGAAATTAATATTTTGTGATCAACTGTATCAAATGCCTTTGAAAAATCTAATAGACAGATGAATGACACTGACTCAAAATCTATAGAATTTCTTAGGTCGTCTGTGACTTTAAGAAGAGCGGAGATACAGCTGTGTTGTTTCCTAAAACCTGACTGATGACAATTCAAGAGATTGTTAGTTTTAACAAAACGTAAAATCTGTTCCTGAAGAACTTTTTCAAGTACCTTTGAGAGAAACGGAAGAATAGAGATAGGCCTGAATTCAGCTGGTGATAGCCGCGTAGCAGATTTTTTCACAATAGGCTTGACCTTGGCAATTTTCCATTCATTCATTCATTCATTTTCAATAGCCCGCTAATCCTTCATGAGGGTCGCGGGGGTAGGATGCTCAGGTGGACTCTCCATCCTTCTCGATCCTCCGCCATTGACTCCAATTCATCAGGGAGAATCCCTAAGCGGCTCCAAGAGAGATGTCGGACTTGATCCAACCATCTATTTCTGGGCCTTCCGCGAAGTCGTCTACCTGATGGCACAGCAACCATGGCGCGTCTTGGAAGCCGGTCTGGGGGCATACGCACTACGTGACCAAACCATCGAAGCATAGATCGTTCCGTTCGGAGAAGTAGCTGCTCAACGTTGAGCGCCTCGCCTACTCTGGTGTTGCGCACTCGATCCCTACGAGTTATTCCAACATCACCGCGAAGGAACCTCATTTCGGCAGCTTGTATCCGCGATCTTATTCTTTCGGTCACTACCCAAATTTCATGACCATAGGTGAGAGTTGGAACATACACCAAGTTAAAAACCGATAGCTTAGCTTGAATACTAAGTTCGGCCTTCCTTATAACAGATTGGCCAAACTCTCTCAAAATTGATCAAGCCTGACCAATTCTACAGGATAACTCGGCATTGCTCCTCCCATCACTCGTGAATAAAACCCCGAGGTACTTAAACTTCTCCACCTGCTTCGGTGGGACTCCACTAACATGCAGAGTGCACTGAATGGGTTTTTTGGCAACGGCCATTACTTCCGATTTGTTCACGTTGATCTTCATTCCAGCATCATCACAAACGGCTACAAACCTTTCGAGTGCGCGCTGAAGTTCGGTTTGAGAGGACCCAAGGATGACCAAATCATCCGCAAAGAGCAGATGACTAATCCTTAGGTCTCCCACTTTGAAACATTCTCCGCCACGGCTGCGCTGCAACATCCAGTCCATATATACAATGAAGAGGAGAGGTGACAAAACGCACCCCTGGCGGAGTCCAACGCCCACAGTGAAAGGTATTGATTTAACACCGTTTTTCCGAACACAGCTTTTACAGTTTGTATATAAAGACTGAATCGCCCTTAACAGGGAACCATCAATCCCATACTCCTGCAGAACACTGCAGAGTTTGCCTCGAGGAACCCCATCATATGCTTTTTCCAAATCCACAAAACAAGTGTAGACAGGTTTGGCATACTCCCAGGCTTTCTCAAGAACCATTCTGAGAGTGGACAACTAGTCAGTTGTGCTTCTACCGGGACGAAAACCGCACTGCTCATCCCCCAAACTGTCCTCAACCACAGCTCTGGAACGCTTTTCTAACACCTTAGCGAAGACTTTTCCAGGGAGACTTACAAGAGATATACCCCTGTAGTTGGCGCAATCTCTTTTGTCCCCTTTTTTAAAAAGAGGAACTATCACCCCCATTTGCCAATCACCAGGTGTTTCACCGCATTTCCAGGCCACTTTAATGACACGCGAGAGCCATTGCACTCCCTCTTTACCTAAAGCCTTGAGCATTTCTGGCCGAATTTCGTCCACACCAGCAGATTTGCCAACTTTTAGCGCTTTGATCGCCAAAGTTACTTCCTCTACCGTAGGACTACTTTCCGCCCAACTCTCGACCATAGGTCTGTCATCTTCGGTGCCCTGTTCGGGATTGAGCAATTCTGAAAAGTGCTCGCTCCATCTGCGTAAGATGTCCTCCTCATTGGAAAGAAGTCTACCGTCTTTGGATTTGACTCCTTCAACGATATTCAACTTTTTTCCTCTGAGTCGGCGGACGGTCTGCCAGAACATCTTATTTGCAGATCTGTGGTCGCGTTCCAATTTCTCGCCAAACTTCTTCCAAGACTGTTCTTTCGCTGTTTTCACAGCTAATTTGCAAGTTCTTCGCGCCTCAGTGTACCGATTTCGAGAATCGGAGTTCCCCAAGTGAATCCACACCTTAAAGGCTCTCTTCTTCTCTCTGATGGCTTCTTGAACTCCGGGCGTTTTAAACCAAGCAGTTTTTTTCTCACCACCAGCCGCCACACCAAGCCGCTTCACTCCACAAACATCTCCCGCAGAGGCAATAACCGCTGTTGAAAACAGTTGCCATTCTTCCTCTACATTTGATGGAACAGTTGGAATTCGTTCAATCCTTTCAGATATTTGCCGTGCAAATGTCTCCCGTATCTCATCGTCCTGTAACCTCTCCCATCGTATGCGTGTAACCATCCTTGGTTTACGCTTTGGTAGGGGAGGCACTCTCTCGCTAAGATACAATTTGCACAGCACTAAGTGATGATCAGTTGACAGTTCGGCCCCTCTCAATACGCGAACATCACAAACCATTCTCTTCAGACACGATGGTACCACAAAGAAATCGATCAGCGACTTCTGCTGAAGACTCTGACGGTACCACGTGTATTTGTGAATGGCTTTGTGTGGAAAGATGGTGTTCATGATGGATAAGCCATTTTCACAACAAAAATCCAACAACCTCTCTCCGTTCGCGTTTTGATCAGGATCACCGTTCCTCCCAATCACACTCCCCCATGTCATAACATCTACACCCATATGAGCATTGAAGTCACCCATCAGGACAAAAGAATCCATATCTGCAACCTTTTCAAGGGCAACATCAACTTCATCTAAGAAAGCTGCGTACTCTGACAGAAGGTTCGGTGCATACACCTGCACCAATGCCAGAGTTGATCTTTCAAGCTTGAGCTTTAAGATCGCAACTCTCCCTCCTAATGGTATCCACTCCAATACTCTGTCTGTCAACCTGGGACTTGTGAGTATCCCCACTCCCGCCCGAGCAGACATTGAGGGTGCGACTCCTGACAGGAAGAGCTTCCACCCAACCGAAAGGTCCACAGTTTTAGAACCTCTCTGCTTTGTTGAAGAGACGCCAACTATATCTAGTCGACTTTTAACAGCCTCCCCAACAAGCTCAAGATCCTTCCCTGTGAGCGATGAGACGTTCCATGTGCCTATCCTAAGTCGATGCCGTTGTCGAATCTCATAGAGTCCATCTGTGCCCCTATCGGTGCAGAGCGCGTTCACCCCTTGACCCCCGTAATGGTTCGCGAGACCATTGACAGGAAGCTCGTAGCCATTTCGGGTTTGACCCGGCCAGCTGCCGAGTGGGACAAGCCGACCACCAGACGCTCGCATCCTGACACCCTTCAGGCCTGGCTCCAAAGGATGCCCTGGCTTACCAGGCTTGGCAATATCCGAGGCCGGTCGTCTTCGTGTCATCATGGGGTGTGCGCTTTGTTAGCCGTGACTGGGTTGTATGGATGGGAATAACTATTTAAGTTACCCCATCCGCACATCCCAGTCACGTTGCCCGCCCCCCACCACGAGGAGGTCAGCTGCCAGGGGGGCTTATTTCCATACCAAAGGAAAATAACTAGTCTTAATTATGTTGTTGAAAATATGAGTTATTGTTGGTAATATATGTGGGAAAATTATTTTTAGAAATGTAGGATGCACCTCATCAAAGCCTGAAGCACTAGATTTAATACCCAGAACAGCTCTTACAACCTCATATTCATCAACTCTATTAAACTGACAACTGTTACTGTCCTCAACCTGAGATACATATGCCATCGAAGTCAGTAAGTCTGTAACGCACTGTGAACTTTGAGCTTTAACAAAATCTGCATTAAGGAGGTTAAGATCAGCGTCTCCAAGATTTTCATGCCTTTTCCGACGAACGCCTAACTCGCGAATATTATTCCAAAGTGTTTTGACGGTTAAATTTGGATTAAGTCGATGAGAGTAGAATTCGCTTTTTGCTTTTCTGATTTGAATACGAACTTTATTTCTAAGAATCCGAAAAGTGTTGTAAAACTCAGCAAGTTTAAAGCGTTTCCAATGTTTATAGGCCCGATCTCGCTCATTAATTGCATTATAAATTTCTGGTGTAAAACACGAGATGTGTTGGGAAGTAAAAATTTTGGATTTAAGTGGCGCGTGGGTGTTCATCAAATTTTTTATGGCACTATGCAGAAAGTTAACCTGATCATCAAGAACAGGCAAGAAGTTATAGATGTAACTTTAGCCAGTAACTCGAGCACCCTAACTATTGACAAGTGGAACGTGATAGGGGAAGAATCCTACTCCGACCACAAATTGATCGAATTCCTCGTGGGTAACAACTAGGACTCGACCAAACCTTACAGGAACCCCAGGAAAACCAACTCGGATCTCTTTAACAACGAGGTAAGGAAAGGTATAAGATCCCTACAGGATAGCAATTGGCTCGGACCTGCCGACATTGACCGCAAGGCAGAGGATATTACATCCATTTTTAATGAAGCCTATGTCAAAGCATGTACAGAAACCAAACGAAAAGATAAAAAATCACCACCTTGGTGGTCATCTGAACTAGCTAGAAATAGGAGAGTAACTAGACACCTTCTAAATGTGGCCAAAAGAACTATGCTAGAAGCGGACTGGGAGCAGTATAAGTCCAGTCAGAGAAATTTCAAAAACGAGACACAGAAGGCCAAACGCCACTCTTGGCAGCACTTCTGTAATGAAATCAAGGGTACGACAGAATCTGCGAGACTGAGAAAAATTCTATCCAGGGAATCAAAAACTCTTGGATCTCTCAAGGAATCCGACGGAAGGTGGACTGAATCCTGTGCAGAATCGCTTAGCTCCCTGCTAAAAGCGCACTTTCCGGGTTGTACGACCCATCCAGATAATAACATCGTAACCAACAGTAGTTTTGTAAAGGAAACTCCGACGGATTTTATCACAGAGGAAAGAATTGAGTGGGTAATCGGATCATTCTCTCCCTTTAAATCCCCAGGACCCGACGGGATTATCCTGATCATGCTACAGAAAACAATAACCACAATCATCCCGGTACTTAAAGAACTGTACCTCAACAGCCTCATGTGGGGGTATATACCTAGATCATGGAAAGAGGCCAAAGTGGTCTTCATACCCAAGGCCGGTAAAGCAAGCCACACTACTGCGAAGGACTTTAGGCCAATTAGCCTTACCTCCTTTGTCCTAAAGACCTTTGAAAGACTAGCTGACATATACATCCGTAGTAAACTACGCCCAGGTGACATATCCTCAGCGCAGCACGCATATACGAAAGGAAAAAGCGTAGAGACAGCGCTGCACTGTGTTGTCGGCTCAATAGAAAAATCACTGAAAAACGAAGAATATATCGTACACTAGCCGCTTTCCTAGACATTGAAGGAGCCTTTAACAATGTCAAAACGGACGCGGTCAATAGAACTCTAACGAACCTTAATATTCACAATTCCGTGATAAAATGGATCGTCAATATGCTAAAGGAAAGACATATCAAAGTTGAACTCGGAGGTACTAAGCTTGAAGTCTACGCCTCAAGAGGCACCCCTTAAGGAGGGATTATATCCCCACTGCTGTGGGTAGTCGTCCTGAACGAAGTCCTTCTTAAACTGAGAAACAGCGCCGTCAAGGCCATAGCATATGCGGACGATGTTGTGCTGCTAGCAACAGGTAAATTTCTCTCGACCCTGAGCGAACAAATCGAAGGGGCGCTGGAAATCATTGACTCCTGGACGGAGAGATGTGGGCTAGCGGTTAATCCCCAGAAAACCGAGTTAGTACTATTCACTAACAAAAGAATAATTCCACAATTCGTAACTCCTTCCGTAAGGGGTACTCCCCTGAGTATCTCCAGTAGTGCGAGATACCTTGGCCTGGTGCTCGATAGGAAACTGAACTGGAGACTAAACATCAACGAAAGAGTCAACAAAGCCACGATAGCTTTTTACTCGTGCCATAGAATATTCGGGAAGACTTGGGGGCCGAACCCCAAAATCATCCTATGGATGTATACAGCTATAGTAAGGCCAACACTAACGTAAGGCAGCCTTGTATGGTGGCAGGCAGCCAGCAAAATAAATAACCTAGCTGCTATCACAAAAGTACAAAGACTAGCGTGCATCGTCACAACCAGTGCAATGAGAACGACACCTACAGCAGAACTCGAGGCCATTCTCAATCTGCTTCCACTAGACATCTTTATACAAGTATCGGCGGCTCATAGTGCCGTAAGATTAAGCCAAACAGATAGCTGGAGATCAAATGCAATGGGTCACACCACGATCCTGCAGAGATATCTAGGCAGTGTATCTAATACAGACTACTTAACGCCTTACCTAGACTTCATAAGACCATTTTCGAGCACCTATCCGAGCAGGGAAGACTGGAAAAATGACAAAACGCCTAACGAGCAATCCTTAGCTGTTTACACCGATGGATCCAAAATGGAAATAGGTGTAGGCGCAGGCATCTTCTCTGAAACGCTTGGCCTCTCCATGTCAGCTCGGCTTCCGAACTACAGTAGCGTTTTCCAGGCGGAGGTCCTAGCAGTTACAATAGCAGTTCGTGAGACTGCGATGAGGGCAATACCACGAGAGGATATCACCTTTTTCATCGACAGCCAGGCGGTATAGCAATATCTGCTATAGAAATAAAATCGAAGCTTGTGAAGTGTTGTAGAGAAGAGCTCAAGGTTCTTGGAACACAGCACGAGGTAAAGCTCTGCTGGGTCCCTGGTCATGAAGGCATACCTGGGAATGAGAAAGCCGATGAACTGGCTAGAGGAGGCTCAGCACTAAGCTCGGACCAATCCGACCCTCGGTGTACATCCCGCCTTGCGCCCTTAAGCTCGAAGCAGGAAACAAAGCCATAACGGAGGCTAACAATAGGTGGAGCTCTTTAGATACTTGTGTCACCACGAGGAAGCTGTGGCCCGCATTTGACAGAGTAAGAACCAATAGACTCATACAGAGGCACAGAAAATCCCTCTCTACTCTAATAGGAGTCATTACGGGGCATAACACCATGCGTTACCACATGAAAAAACTACGTGTGACTAGCGAAGACATTTGTAGAGGCTGCGGCGACGAGGAGGAGGAGGACACCGCCCACTTTCTCTGTCATTGCCCAGGCCTCTATCATTTGAGAAATAAGATCCTTGGACAACACTTCTTTGAGGATCTAGAAGAGTTGTCCAACAGACCAATAAATGACATCGCAAACTTCATCAAATCCTCTGGATGGTTTGTATCTAGGACACAGTGAGTACTTAGTTCTTTCTTTAGGATATTTACAAAGACGGTATTTTTCCACGAGGTAGGGATTTCCTTTTCTATCTCCTTTCCCCCCATGGGTATCACAATGGGTCTATACTGACCTGAGTGTGGTGTGGAGGTTTTCTATCCCCCTACACCTGCCCACTTACCTAACCTAACCTAACCTGATCATCTACAGAAGTCATGAAGTAAATTTCTTGCCAATTCACCCGATAAATATCTTCTTCCAATCTGTTCACATCAATCCTCTTAAAATCCCTAAATTCGTAAGAGGAGAGTGTTTTTTGCATGTCCCGTGCAGGGACGGGTTAAGAGTATCACTGCAGCGCCCCCCAACAACTAGCGCTTGTCGTAAAAGGCGACTAAGGGGACAAATCAGATCTAGGCAATATAACACCCAAGTGAGCCTAGCGACACATATACTACCATAAAAACCCTCCCACAAGTGTGCATGCGAGTCCGTGGGTTGACACGACTGGAGATCACCGGTGTCATAAAAGAAAGATCAAACAATACTAAAACAGGAGCATGCACGTGTCAAACAACAAACACCATCGCAATATGGTGCAAAAATTGTATTGCAAAACTGTATCATTATGATAATACTTGCAAAAAGGAAAGGCACTACCACTCCAGGCACTACCACTGCTGTGCATGGTACTGATCCTGGACCGAACAGAAATGTTCGGGTCAGAGCTATACGGATTCCGGGGGCTAGCAACATAATGAAACAGTTTGGACGCAATTTAAGGGTCGCGAGTTGAAACGTTGGAAGCATGACCGGTCGAAGTTTCGAGCTGGAAGAGATGATGAATAGAAGGCGGGTGGACATCTTGTGTGTCCAAGAGACGAAATGGAAAAACACCGGGAATCGGGCGCGTTTCTTGGACGTTAGGACAAAAGATTACAAGATGTTCTACTACGGAACGGAAAAGGCTAAGAACGGAATCGGTATCATTCTTGCGGCAGAGCTACTTGGAAACGTCTTGAGCATTTCGAAGTCCAGCGACCGTTTGATGTCTCTCAAACTAGTAATACAAGGAGAGGTGTGGAATATTGTCAGTGCATATGCTCCCCACAATGGGTGCAATCAGATAGATAAAGATACATTTTGGCTAGATTTCCACAATCTCCTTAAGAACATCCCAAAGGAAGAATTTCTGTTTGTTGGAGGAGATTTGAATGGACATGTCGGGAAATCAAACGAAGACTATGAAGACTGCCATGAAGGACTAGGATATGGCACCAGGAACCTTCCTGGTGAAGACATCCTAAGCATGTACAAATCACACGGTCTTATCGTGTTAAATACCATGTTCATCAAACAAAGCCGACACCTGATCACTTACAGCAGTGTTGGAGATGAAACCCAGATTGACTACCATTTGGTAGGCAGTTTCATGAAGCCTCGGGTAAAAGATTGCAAAGTGATCCTGGGAGAGGCAATCGCTCGTCAACACCGTCTCTTGCTAACAGAAATTTTTATGAAAACACCAAAGAAAAGCAAACAAACAAGGGTCTCTGAGAAAATCAAGTGGTACAATCTGGACAAAGAAAAAGGCGAGGCTTTTGTTTTCGTAATGAAAAATTACCTCTCTCACACCATCAACGGAGCTGGGGATGAAGAGTGCAGAGCACAAAATATGTGGGATTCCCTACAGCGAACTTCCTTAAAGAAGGCCAAATCACTGCTAGGAGCTTCAAAAGGCCACCATCAACACGCCAAAGAAACATGGTGGTGGAGTGATGAAGCTAAGAAAGTGATAAATGAGAAGAAAGTGGCTTTCAAAGCTTGGTCAAAGTGCCCCTCTAATAATAGTGACGAAAAAGCTCGCCTCGAAATGGAATACAGATGCTGCAAGAAAAAAGCGAAGAAGAAGTGCGCTCAGCTTCAAGCAGAGAGTACGGAGGGCCTGTATCGGGAGCTGGAGAAAATATTTTCCCCGGTTGCTGATGCAAACCAGGCTATCCAGGAGCTGCGAAGACACAATATGAACAAGAGTGCCACTATCTTCAAAATAGCAGCCCAAAGAAGGAAGAATGCTCAGGAGATTCGTTCGCCAAAGTTCATTAGCAATGCTCATGGCCAGCTTCTTGTGGATGACGACAAAATTCTGCAGAGGTGGCGGCAGTATTGTGAAGAGCTTTTGAATGAACAGTTTCCCCGGCTATACTTTCCAAGAGCCACCCGTAACTGTGAAGAAATACCCGACATTACAGTCGAAGAAGTTAGTGAGGCGGTCAAATACTCCAAAAAACGAAAAGCGGTTGGGCTAGACGAGATGCCCTCTGAGTTCTGGAAAAAGATGGGAGACATCGGGTTCAGATGGCTCAGAATTCTCATCTCCAAATTCGTGAGAGGTGATCCAATGCCGAATGAATGGAGGGAAAGTTACCTTCTCCCTGTATACAAAGGGAAGGGTGATGCGCGAAACTGTGATAACTACCGTTCGATCAAGCTTATGTCACACGCCATGAAGATCGTTGAGCGGGTATTAGGTGGCCGACTGCGAAAAATAATACGGCTATTTGATGATCAGTGCGGGTTTGTCTCGGGTAAATCAACCACAGATGCAATCCAAAGTATAAGGATCATAATGGAAAAACATCGTGATTCCTTAAGGGATTTGCATATTGTATTGGTTGACTTTGAAAAGGCATTCGACAGACAACCACGACATCTGATATGGGTGGCGCTAAGATATCGAGGGTTCCAGAAATCTATGTACAGATGATTATGGACATGTACGAAGGAGCAAAGACAAAAGTAAGATGCCCCGCTGGAGTAACCGAAGAGTTCCCAATCAAAGTCGGGGTACACCAGGGAAGCGTTTTAAGTCCTTTGCTCTTTATTACAGTCCTTGATTATCTGCTTGAAGGTAAAGTGATGGACCCCAAGGTACATCAGTTAATCTTTGCTGACGATGGAGCCATCATAAGTGAGGATCCTACATCCCTGCAACGAGCACTTGATGTGTGGGTAGACGTTTTGGAGGGAAATGGGTATCGCAATAGTTCAAAAAAGACAGAGTACTTGTGCTGCCCGTTCTCTGATCGACTCAGGCCTATTCCAGACATTTATTTGAATGGAACAGTGCTTCCCAAGTGCGAAGAGTTCAAATATCTGGGATCTATGATCAATAGCAAAGCAACTTGTGATGACGACATCAATCATCGTGTAAGCGTAGGGTGGATGAAGTGGCGAGAAAATTCCGCTATCTTCTGTGACAGAAAAATGCCCCCTAAGTTGAAAGGAAGGCTCTACACCGCAGTTGTACGACCAGCGCTCACATACGGTTCACAATGTTGGACGATGTACAAAAAGTATGAGAGTAAATTAACGGCAGCTGAGATGAAGATGCTTCGCATGACAGCAGGAGTGACAAAGCTTGATCGAATAAGAAGTTCGAAGATCCGTGGAAGCTTTCACATCAAGGAAACCATCGTACAAAAAATAGAGCGTGACCGGCTCAGTTGGTATTGCCACGTTCAAAGAAGAGATCATTTGAACCCTGTTAAAAAGGCAATATCAATGCACGTTCCAAAGACATCGCGATGTAGGAAAGGCAGGCCTATAAACGCCTGGATCAGACAAATGCGACGACATCGGCATTTCATTGGCCTCAGTAACCGAGTGATCCAAAATCGGCGGGCCTGCCGATATTTTCTGAGGTCAAATAGGCGAACCCCACAGGCGGATCAGTAGAAATGCGGTGAAGTGGGAGGGTTGTGATCCCTTGTTTTCGGATCATAGCCTCGCTGATAAAAGGAAGAAGAAGAAGAAGAAGAGAGTGTTTTTTGCATTTGGATATCGAACGTAGCAAATATCATGTCATGCTTAGAAAACATAGGGACCGATAGTTGAGTGTATAAAAGAGTATTTTCACGATTATCGACAAGAAATATATCTAACAAAGTAGCTGAAGAACTGGTGAAAAAGTGTGTAGGATTCTGGGTATTGATTGAAAATAGCCCGAAGGCATTAGCTCTTTCAATAAAAAGCTCTTTCAATGAAAAGTTTGATTATGTTTGGATAAAAGATCACAGTTGAAGTCGCCACACAAGATGATTTTTGTGTATGAAGTTGAATAGTGTTCGAGGATTGTATAAAACTCCGATAAATCAATGTTTTTGTTAGCCCTATAAACCACACCAATTAAGCATTTAGTTAATCCACTAAGAATTTCAACCAAGCAGTATTCAATGTTAAAGTTCTCGTCTGACCCAACGACACAGGCGCGAACGCAGAAAAAAATTTCGGGGGGGTTTCAAAAACAAGTATTATTTTGTCATAAATAATGTCTTATTTTATTATTAGATAATATAATATAATTAATATAATATATATAATATATATAATAATATAATATAATTTATAGTTGGAATATTTTACAAAATTATATCCATACGTCTTGGTACTTTAGCCATCATATCTATAACCTCTTCGAATTTGATGTCAATATCTCTATATATGTTAAGCAACATCAAGCCATTTAACCGCTCCTCTCTAGTCTTGCTACGCAGATAAGTTTTCAATCTGCGAAGACAAGAAAAACCCCGTTTACTTGATGCCACAGATACGGGAAGTGCTGCACCGATCTGCATCAAGCGATGTATTGTTTGGTGCAACGTTGAATCGCAACAATTGAGAGCGTCTATAAAATTTGTTGGCCGTTTATCAATCGGAATATTTAAGCAATGTCTGCAACCATAGTTAATTTAACATTCAAACAGATATCAAGAAAATGAAAGATAGACATTTTTACATGCGCCACATCGTCATTTCGCCTCGAATATCATCAGTACATCTTTTGATGTCATTTGGCCATTCTTTTGAAAATACGTTGATAGTGCTACGTATTTCTTCTGTTTCCAGCTTAGAACACTTTTCCGGTAGAATGTTTTGAATTTTAGAAAGGAGTTCTCGATGGCCAAGAAATCCGAAACAGATGTGGAGCTGACGTCGGACTAGAACGAGATCACCATCTTATGGTAGCTCATTTACGCCTTCGTTCTGCATCCGTCAACAGCAACCGCTCAAACCTACTTAACATCACCAGGTTTAATATCGACAGGCTAAAAGTTCCCCAAGTGCGCCAACAGTTCAGAGACCATGTTGCCTTAGAAGCAGAAGCAATCAGCAGCATACTGGAAGAGAACATGGATGACCACTGGAGTGCTGTGAAAAATGCTTTTGCGACTGGGGCACGCACGCATGTCGGTAAAAAGCAGAAACACCACCACACATGGCTTTCTACAGACACCTGGAGACGGATCGATGAGCGTACAGCAATCAAGGCTCGGGTTGCAGCGGCCTCAGCAGTAGAGAGAACCGAGCTTGAAGCCCAATACCGTGCGAAGAAGAAAGAAGTGCAGCGTAGTGGGAGACGTGACAAACGTCAATATGTCAACTCACTGGCCTCAAGGACTGAAGAAGCAGCGAGTAGGTGCGACAGTAGGACTGTTTATAGCATCACTAAGGAGCTCATTGGTGATCGAAACTCCAAACAACATCCAGTGAAGAGTCTAGACGGTAACCTTCTGATTTCGGATGAGGATCAGCTCACTAGATGGAGAGAACATTTTGCTACAGTGCTAAATCACTTAGACGATCGCGGATGGCCGAATTCGCACCGTACCTCCCAGTAAAACCGAGATAATAACAGCAATCAAGTCCCTCAAGAAGAACAAGGAGGTGGGTATTGATGGCATCCCTGCCGAGCTATTTCAAGCGGCGCCAAATACATCGGCAGATTTGCTGCATCCGCTAATACGGAGAGCTTGGAATAGCGAACAATTTCCACGGGAGTGGAAAAGGGGGATGATCATTAAACTTGCAAAGAAGGGAAACTTGATGGATTGCGGTAACTGGAGAGGCATATGCGTTATTCCAGCCGTGGCCAAAATAATAGCTAAAATAATTCTAGAACGAATTAATGAACATTTAGATTCAACCCTCGATGTCGAACACGCAGGCTTTCGCGCTGGATCCTCCTGCATCGACCACATAAACATCTTACGGATCATAATCGAACAATGCGTTGAGTATAGGTCTCCGCTACATTTACTGTTTATCGACTTCGAGAAGGCTTGAATCGAGATGCTGTCTGGTTGGCCTTGCGCAGGAGAGGAATTCCAGAAAAACGTATAGCTATTATCAAGGCTACATACGAGTGCGGTAAGTGTCACGTCGTGCACAATGGTAAGGTGTCGGAGGATTTTGAAGACCAAAGTGGAGTACGTCAAGGGTGCATACTGTCCCCACTATTGTTCTTGGTGGTTATCAGCGATGTACTCCGTGCAGCATTGACGGAAGCAAATTATGGAATTCGTTGGACTATGACATCTTACCTTAAACATTTAGATTACGCTGACGATGTTTGTCTACTTTCACATCGGATAATGGATCTTCATTTGATGGCCCAAAATCTAGAAGCTGAGGCAAACAAAGTGGGGATAAGAATAAACACAACCAAAACAAAAGCCCTGAGCACTTCTTCTAACAACCGCGCTCAACTTTACATTGCCGGACAGGAAGTCGAGAAAGTTGATAACTTTCTATATTTAGGAAGTGTGGTCTCGGCTAATCGCGGTGACACCGAACTGGATGGTTGCAGCAGAATCGGGAAGGCTAAAGCTGCATTCGGAATGCTGTCCAAAATCTAGAGAAGCAATGTTATTAGCTTAAGAACCAAGATACGACTGTTCCGCTCCAACGTAGAATCAGTGCTGCCTTATGGGTGCAGTACCTGGAAGGTGGACACGATTAAGACACGCAAGCTACAAGTCCTCGTAAACAAATGCTTAAGAATCGTGTTGAGGATTTTTTGGCCGAACCGCATCTCCAACGAACAACTTTATACGAGAGCAGGCCAAGAACCTATAAGCATTACTATACGAAGAAGAAAGTGGCAATGGATTAGACACACCCTACGGAGCGAAGACAACTCCATTGCGAAATACGCCATGCAGTGGAATCCGCTCAGCCAGGTAGGCAGAATAGCGGGATGCCCTAGGCAAACGTGGCGCAGAACATTTGAGGAGGAATCGAGCTCTTGAGGAATGAGTTGGAGGCAGCTCAAACGCGTTGCAGAGCTTCGAACACGATGGCGCGCAGGCGTGGTTGACGCCCTATGCCCCCCGAGGGGTTAGAGGATCTAAGTAAGTAAGTAAAGTAATCCTTGCGGTTTGTAGGATCGAGTTTGGAAGTAAGATAGAAAATGTTCCAATCGTCCCACTGATCAACTGGCCTCCTTAGATTCTTTAAAGCGTTGAGTATGTCTTGTGTTATATCTAATAAACGTCTGACTTCGCCGATGGTTTCTCCTTTCGATACTGGGAGCGTGGTGAACTTTCTTAAGTAAGTCATGACGATGATTCTCTCGTTCTCGTAGCGATTCTTCAACAATATCCACGCGACGTCATAGTTGGCTTCTTCAAGGGCAATGTTCTTTAATAGAAGTGCCGCCTCATTCGTGAGATGCCTCTTTAGATGGGACAACTTGTCCACCTTTGAAATTGGTGCCGTATGGACAATGCTCGTGAACAAGTCACGAAATGACATCCACGACAAATAATCCCCCGAAAACACAGGAAGGTTGATTTTTGGTAGCTGAAAGGACATGACTTGCTGAGGTTTTGTGGAGTCGTTGCTCGGTGAAGTCTATGCTACCACCTTCTCATCAGGCTGATCTGTTAAGTATCCCAAAGTTTCACAAAAGAGATTTCCTATTTCTGTATACTTATCTTTTACGAAATAATCTTCCTTCTGGTCACCTTTTATTAGCAAGTCATCGTGTATTTGTTGGAATCTAAGCCAGTATCCTTTAAGGGGATCAATTCGCGTTTTGATATACCCTGTTGTACGAGTTGCTTTGCCGACTTTATTGAAGTTAACCCGAAAATTATTAATTAAACTCATTGCGCTGTTTTGTTTTTTCCATAACTCTTCCATGGCAAAATTAGTTGATTTTTGTAACCCGTAATTAGACTGCAGACGATGCGAGGGTATGATAGCACCGCAAAGTAAACCGCTAATATAAGACGACTCTAGTGAGAGCACTGTCCACTAACACAAGCTTAAGTTCAGTATATAGGTATTGCGTGATTTCGCTCATAGAAATCCAATAATATATGTACCGGTGTACATGCATTAATGTATATTGCACAAAATGGACTCTACACCAAAGTTTGTGAAAAATCCACGTTATTTAATAAATCCAATAAATTGTTTTAGAATTTCCCGAATGAAGGGTTAGTACATTGTTCTATCCGGCTCGAAGGACCAGAAAATGTGGATTAAAACATGTAGTCGCGAAGGGAAAGAAAAGACCCATCTGTGACAATGATCACGCAAGACGACCTTACTCGTCGCTTGTTATACTTCAACTCACTTTATTTCATTATATAGGCGAGCTTGAAGCTCTCTAAGAACAATAGGTTATGTACATGTAAAGAAGTAAATAACCAAGGCGAATAGATAATATGGTAAATTAGAATACATGTGGTGAGTATAGAATAGGGTATAATATGATACACGGACTGTGAAGCCATAGTTGCGACCAGCAATTGATTCCCTGGATGGGACGATGGTGACTCAAACTCCAAGAGTTCGACGCCTTAAGCCGACAACCTATGGAAGGCGAGCAGTGGAGGTGGCATCTGCGCTGATCCTGAATGTCAATATCTCCGCAGAGGATTGGGTGGGTACCATGCAGTGGCGTAACCGGATGCTATACGACGTAATTTCCACGTTGAAGGCAACTGAGATGACTTTGGAAAAGAACGCAGCTACAGAAGGACTATCTTGTTATAGGGCATCGGCTGTTCCAAAATGTGGGCAATGCCGAGAGTGGTCCTCAAGGCGAATTTTGAAAATATGCCACGACAACGTGGGACACCTTGGTGACGAGAAGACACTGGAGAGGATAAGGCAGACGTTTTGATTCCCAAAGATGAAGGAGCCACATCAAGTCATGCGTTGAGTGCGCTTACGGAAAGAGGAGAGGAGGCAAGTCTGAGTGCAAACTCCACAGCATATAACGCGTTCCTCTCCCCTTCGACACGGTACACTTGGATCACCTTGGCGAACCCCACAGGCGGATCAGTAGAAATGCGGTGAAGTGGGAAGGTTGTGATCCCTTGTTTGCGGATCATAGCCTCGCTCATAAAAGGAAGAAGAAGAAGATCACTTGGATCACCTTGGACCACTTACAAAGGGGAAAGGCGAAACCAGATACGTTCTGGCCCTGGTCGACAACTTCACCAAGTCCATCACACTATGAGCCGTAAAAACCACCAACAGTAAAGGGGTTCTTAGTGTGCCGAACGAAGTGGCCAGCTATTTTGGATTGACCCGAAGGATCGTCACTGACCGAGGAACCGCCATCACATCGCAGATGCTTGAGCAGTTCTGTGAGAAGAATGGGATCGAATCCCAAAACCATCCCATGGATGTATACAGCTATAGCAAGGCCTATACTGACTAACGGTAGCATTGCATGGTGGTAAGCCACCAACCATCACAAAATTACAAAGACTAGCGTGCATTGGTACCATCAGAGCAATGAGAACAACACCAAAGTCAGGACTCAAGGCCATTCTCAACCTGCTTCCGCTAGACATCTTTGTTTAAGCATCGGTAGCTGTTAGTGGCCGAAGATCAAGCCAGACAGATAGCTGCAGAGATATCCAACTTCACGCGACCATTTCTAAGCACCTACCCGAGCAGGGAAGAATGGAAAAGCGATAGAGCATCCACCGTTGGCGCAGGCATTTCTCTAAACCACTAGGAATTTCCATGTCAGTTTGGCTTCCAAACTACAGCAGAGGTCCTAGCTGCGACAATAGCAGACTGCGATGGAGGCAATACCAGAGGAGGATATCACCCTTTTCATCCACAGCCAGGAAGCAATAAAAGCAAGCATCTGCTAAGGAATCACCTTGGTGCCTACCTCCTATCAGAAACGGATTTACCTTCGCTGGATCCACTGAAGATACTCCGATTTGCTGTAGCAGCTGGACTGGAGGAAGTGCTCTAGACCGAGTATATCATCGGCTAGAACCTTAGTAAGGGGGGCACAATAGATCTTTTATAGGTCGCAGTGCGCTTGCACCTCTCAACAATATACATCATCATCATACATCAAACATCTGCTACAGAAAGAGAAGAGCTCAAGGTGCTTGGAACACAGCACAAGGTTAGACTCTACTGGGTCCCTGGACATGAGGTCATACCAGGAAACAACAAAGCCGACAAACTGACAAGGGGAGGCTCGACACTAAACTCAGATCATTTCGACCCTTAGTGTACATCCCGTCTTGCACAACTTAAACTCGAAGCCGAGAGGCGAACAACAGATGGACCTCTCTAGATACTTGTATCACCACAAGGAAGTTATGGCCTGTACTCGACAAAGTAAGGCTCATGCGGAGGGGTACAAAAAATCCCTCTCCACTCTTATAGGAGACATTACGGGCACAGACGAATACGGGGGCTGTGGTGACAAGGAGGTTCAGGAAGACACAACCAACTTACTTTGCCACTGTACAGGCCTCCTCAAAAAAAAAGAAAAAAAAGGGTTTGTTGTCTACTGAAATGCAACCCTGCACCCTAGAGTACCATCGCCTTCCTCATTGACAACCAAGCTTTTGCCAAAACTAATGGAACAGTGCAGTCTTTGAATCCACGCCAGATGGACGGCGCAGTAGAGAACGACCTCGCGCTAGGTAATGCAAACAAGTGGATGGGTACCCCAACCAACTTGGCATGTGCAACTGTAGGCAGTTGGCTCGCAACCGGACTGACTGGAGAGGTTTGTTGGTTGAGGCTCAGGTCCACCCCAGACTGTAGCGCACCCTAAGTAAGAAATAGGCTGAAAGTACTGGAGCGTGACAGAACAGAGTCCAGCAAGACTAACACGAATCCAAAATCAGAACACCCTCTGCGATGAAATGCCAACAAGGCGGTACCGCTGGGAGAAGGGAGAAATGGTTAGTGGATGTACAAATCCCCGTCTTTTGAAGATTACCACCTCCCAGCGGTATAACAAGTAAAACAAGCAAAAACTAAACCAAAGCATAGCACCCTGGACACGGACTTTGAAGTAAAGCAACCTAAGCGGGTAGCTATTTTACCGAACCAGATAGTTGGACTACATATCTACGAAACGCATTTGCATGCAGTGGTACTTACCCTATTGATAGCTGTATCCAGATTGTTCATGTGGCGACTGGAACGTACAACGTACTGTGCTTCCTTGACTTTGGTCATCGTTTTTAATCTTTGTACAGACGCCACTCCTACTCTTCAGCTTTACGTTCGTGACCGCTGGGTCAGAGATTGGGTAACCAATCGCTTTGGAAGCTCTTGGGCGCAACAGACGACGACTTGTTCCAGACGACAGCGGACGAGTTGATGGTGGCCGTCTACAGCAGCTCATGAAACTGCTTCGACATATTCGGATCACAGGTCGGTAAGGAATCTCCAAGTTTAGTCAGATGGCGAAGGAGGCCTTAATGGGACAACGGCAGCGCTTATACTCCCGTAGTGGACTACTGACACCGGTATACCCGACCGGTTGTGCTGTCGGGCTAACTTCCCTAAAAGGTCCCTAGTTACGAAGCAACCAACAGCCTCGGACACGGATGATTTTACTGCTGACGACCCTGGCAAACGGAATAAGGACAACGCCATTCGAGTCTGCACGTGGAACGTTAGGTCCGTCTACAAACTACGTGCAGCCGAACCACTTGCGGAGGCTCTAGTCTGCTACAAAGCAGATATCACCGCCATCCAAGAAGTGCGATGGAATGGGCTGGGCAAAGGGAGTATGATGACATCTACTACGGCGATTGGTACGCACAACAAGGACAGCGACTATGCGGGTGGTTGCGAGAAGCTAGGCCCTGCCAGTTAAAGAGTTTTTGCGCCACTGTGCCGGTGCATTGGCGGATCGGATACACGCGCCGGGAGTAAATTGATGACATAGCAGACTGGACGGCGCGCGGGAAGAATTGAGAGAACGCGACCTAGAAGTTGGTGTGGTCAAGGAAGAGCTGGTAGCGCGTAACCTGACATTCGAGGAAATGAGGGAGATTAGGGCGACGGTGCTTCGCACGTTACCACGTTGTCAATGAAACTGCAGGTAGGTGGCTGTAGCGACATCGATGGCATCGACCGAGGTCAATTCAGTGGTAGAGAGAATGACAACAACGGTGCGGCGAAGAGAAGATCATGTGGGCTCGCTCGTGTTGTGCAATGGCGGGCTCTATTCAGTCCCCACTGAATATCGCGTAAATGGCTTGCCCAGTCTTCTCCTCTTCCTGGCCCATGCATGCATTTGAGTGACGCCCAGATGGTGCGGTTGCACCTCTCTACCTGCCCATTGGCTCTGGGCATCTTCACCGCCGTCTGAATATGTTGGACCCCATTCTCTTGGCAAACTGGTTGAACGATCGTGATGTGAATGCCGTTCCTCGATCGGTTATGATCCTCCTCGCTATCTGCCCCCCTGTTTGCTTAGACCCGCCGTTATAATCTCCTCCGATATATCGCGCATCACTATAGTCAGCATACTGATGCGTTCCGTTATCTCGCCTGCCAGTAGGGGCCTCACCAGCACCCATGTGCACTTTGTTGTCGCAATTCCTGCCACTTCGGTGCACTCCGCCAGCGCCCCCACTCGCGTGATCACTGGCAGCATCCAAACACGTGTGCAATCCGTCACCCTGCATACCAGGGATGTTTTCACACTTGTTCCCCCCTACCGATTCCTCGAGCATCTGCCTCAAAGCTCGCAACTCCTTTCGCAGTTCCTCGACCTCGCTGTCGTTGCCGCCTCGTTTGCCACTGACTCGTACGCTTCTGGCTGCTTTTTGTGCAGCCCACCAACCGCTCCGCCGATCAATCAGCCTTCGTCTTTGACTATAGTGATGCGCGATATATCGGAGGAGATTATAACGGCGGGTCTAAGCAAACAGGGGGGCAGATAGCGAGGAGGATCATAACCGATCGAGGAACGGCATTCACATCACGATCGTTCAACCAGTTTTGCCAAGAGAATGGGGTCCAACATATTCAGACGGCGGTGAAGATGCCCAGAGCCAATGGGCAGGTAGAGAGGTGCAACCGCACCATCTGGGCGTCCCTCAAATGCATGCATGGGCCAGGAAGAGGAGAAGACTGGGCAAGCCATTTACGCGATATTCAGTGGGGACTGAATAGAGCCCGCCATTGCACAACACGAGCGAGCCCACATGATCTTCTCTTCGCCGCACCGCAGTGACACCGCAGCTGCACCGCAGGGACACCGCAGCCGCACCGCAGGACCACCTCAGCTGCACCGCAGCCGCACCCCAGGGACACCGCAGCCACACCGCAGCCGCACCGCTGCCACACCGCAGGGGCACAGCAGGGACACCGCAGCCGCATCGCAGGGACACCGCAGCCACACCGCAGCCGCACCGCAGGGACACCGCAGCCACACCGCAGCCGCACCGCAGGGACACCGCAACCGCACCGCAGTCACACCGCAGCCGCACCGCAGCCACACCGCAGCTACACCAGGCCAGGAAGAGGAGAAGACTGGGCAAGCCATTTACGCGATATTCAGTGGGGACTGAATAGAGCCCGCCATTGCAAAACACGAGCTTCTCTTCGCCGCACAGCAGTGACACCGCAGCTGCACCGCAGGGACACCGCAGCCGCACCGCAGGACCACCTCAGCTGCACCGCAGCCGCACCCCAGGGACACCGCAGCCACACCGCAGCCGCACCGCTGCCATACCGCAGGGGCACAGCAGGGACACCGCAGCCGCATCGCAGGGACACCGCAGCCACACCGCAGCCGCACCGCAGGCACACCGCAGGCGCACCGCAGCCGCACCGCAGGTAGACCGCAGCCGCACAGAAGGTACACCGCAACGGCACAGCAGCCACACCGCAGGAGCACCGCAGCCACACCGCAGCCGCACCGCAGCCGCACCGCAGGGACACCGCAGCCACACCGCAGCCGCGCCGCAGGCACACCGCAGCCGCATCGCAGGGACACCGCAGCCACACCGCAGCCGCACCGCAGGGACACCGCAGCCACACCGCAGCCGCACGGCAGGGACACCGCAACCGCACCGCAGTCACACCGCAGCCGCACCGCAGCCACACCGCAGCTACACCAGGCCAGGAAGAGGAGAAGACTGGGCAAGCCATTTACGCGATATTCAGTGGGGACTGAATAGAGCCCGCCATTGCACAACACGAGCTTCTCTTCGCCGCACCGCAGTGACACCGCAGCTGCACCGCAGGGACACCGCAGCCGCACCGCAGGACCACCTCAGCTGCACCGCAGCGGCACCCCAGGGACACCGCAGCCACACCGCAGCCGCACCGCTGCCACACCGCAGGGGCACAGCAGGGACACCGCAGCCGCATCGCAGGGACACCGCAGCCACACCGCAGCCGTACCGCAGGCACACCGCAGGCGCACCGCAGCCGCACCGCAGGTAGACCGCAGCCGCACAGCAGGTACACCGCAACGGCACCGCAGCCACACCGCAGGAGCACCGCAGCCACACCGCAGCCGCACCGCAGCCGCACCGCAGGGACACCGCAGCCACACCGCAGGCACACCGCAGCCGCATCGCAGGCACACCGCAGCCGCACCGCATGCACACCGCAACGGCACCGCAGCCACACCGCAGCCGCACCGCAGGGACACCGCAGCCACACCGCGACCGCACCGCAGTCACACCGCAGCCGCACCGCAGCCACACCGCAGCTACACCGCAGCCGCACCGCAGGCACACCGCAGGCGCACCGCAGCTGCAACGCAGGTACACCGCAACGGCACAGCAGCCACAATGCAGCCGCACCGCAGCCACACGGCAGCCGCACCGCAGCCGCACCGCAGCTACACCGCAGCCACACCGCAACCGCACCGAAGGCACACTGCAGCCGCACCGCAGCCGCACCGCAGCCGCAAAGCAGCCGCACCGCAGCCACACTGCAACCGCACCGCAGGGACACCGCAACCGCACCGCAGTCACACCGCAGCCGCACCGCAGCCACACCGCAGCTACACCGCAGCCGCACCGCAGGCACACCGCAGGCGCACCGCAGCCGCACCGCAGGTACACCGCAACGGCACCGCAGCCACACCGCAGCCGCACCGCAGCCACACCGCAGCCGCACTTCAGCCGCACCGCAGGGACACCGCAGCCACATCGCAGCCGCACCGCAGCCGCACCGCAGGGACACCGCAGCCACACCGCAACCGCACCGAAGGCACACCGCAGCCACACCGCAGCCGCACCGCAGGGACACCGCAACCGCACCGCAGTCACACCGCAGCCGCACCGCAGCCACACCGCAGCTACACCGCAGCCGCACCGCAGGCAAACCGCAGGCGCACCGCAGCCGCACCGCAGGTACACCGCAACGGCACCGCAGCCACACCGCAGCCGCACCGCAGCCACACCGCAGGTACACCGCAGCCACACCTCAGCCGCACCGCAGGCACACCGCAGCCGCACCGCAGCCGCACCGCAAGGACACCGCAGCCACACCGCAGCCGCACCGCAGGGACACCAGCCGCACCGCAGGTACACCGCAACGGCACCGCAGCCACACCGCAGCCGCACCGCAGCCACACCGCAGCCGTACCGCAGCCGCACCGCAGCCACACCGCAGCCGCACCGCAGGGACACCGCAGCCACACCGCAGCCGCACCGCAGGCACACCGCAGCCGCACCGCAGCCGCACCGCAGCTACGCCGCAGCCCACCGCAGCCACACCGCAGCCGCACCGCAGCCGCACCGCAGGGACACCGCAGCCACACGCACCCGCACCGCAGGCACACCGCAGCCGCAACGCAGGGACACCGCAGCCACACCGCAGCCGCAACGCAGCCACACCGCAGCTACACCGCAGCCGCACCGCAGCCACACCGCAGCCGCACCGCAAGCACACCGCAGCCGCACCGCAACCGCACCGCAGGGACACCGCAACGGAACCGCAGCCACACCGCAGCCGCACCGCAGCCACACCGCAGGGGCACAGCAGGGACACCGCAGCCGCACCGCAGGGACACCGCAGCCGCACCGCAGGGACACCGCAGGCGCACCGCAGCCGCACCGCAGGTACACCGCAACGGCACCGCAGCCACACCGCAGCCGCACCGCAGCCACACCGCAGCCGCAACGCAGCCGCACCGCAGGGACACAGCAGGGACACCGCAGCCGCACCGCAGTCACACCGCAGCCGCACCGCAGCCGCACCGCAGCTACACCGCAGCCCACCGCAGCCCACCGCAGCCACACCGCAGGGGCACAGCAGGGACACCGCAGCCGCACCGCAGGGACACCGCAGCCGTACCGCAGGAACACCGCAACGGCACCGCAGCCACACCGCAGCGGCACCGCAGCCACACCGCAACTGCAGGGGCACCGCAGGGACACCGCAGACGCACCGCAGGAACACCGCAGCCGCACCGCAGGGACACCGCAACGGCACCGCAACCGTACCGCAGCCGCACCGCAGGCACACCGCAGCTGCACTGCAGCCGCACCGCAGGGACACCGCAGCCGCACTGCAGGGGCACCGCAGGGACACCGCAGCCGCACCGCAGCTACACCGCAGGGACACCGCAGCCACACCGCAGCCGCACCGCAGGCACACCGCAGGCGCACCGCAGCCGCACCGCAGGTACACCGCAACGGCACCGCAGCCACAGCCCGCCGCACCGCAGGCACACCGCAGCTGCACTGCAGCCGCACCGCAGCCGCACTGCAGGGGCACCGCAGGGACACCGCAGCCACACCGCAGCCGCACCGCAGGCACACCGCAGCCGCACCGCAGGGACACCGCAGCCGCACCGCAGCCACACCGCAGGGACACCACAGCCACACCGCACCCGCACCGCAGGCACACCGCAGCCGCACCGCAGCCGCACCACAGGGACACCGCAGCCACACCGCAGGGGCACAGCAGGGACACCGCAGCCGCACCGCAGGGACACCGCAGCCGCACCGCAGGGACACCGCAACGGCACCGCAGCCACAACGCAGCGCACCGCAGCCACACCGCAACTGCAGGGGCACCGCAGGGACATCGCAGACGCACCGCAGCCGCACCGCAGGGACACCGCAACGGCACCGCAGTCATACCGCAGCGGCACCGCAGCCACACCGCAACCGTACCGCAGCCGCACCGCAGGCACACCGCAGCTGCACTGCAGCCGCACCGCAGGGACACCGCAGCCGCACTGCAGGGGCACCGCAGGGATACCGCAGCCGCACCGCAGCCGCACCGCAGCCACACCGCAGGAACACCGCAGCCACACCGCAGCCGCACCGCAGGCACACCGCAGGCGCACCGCAGCCGCACCGCAGGTACACCGCAACGGCACCGCAGCCACACCGCAGCCGCACCGCAGCCACACCGCAGCCGCAACGCAGCCGCACCGCAGGGACACAGCAGCCACACCGCACCCGCACCGCAGGCACACCGCAGCCGCACCGCAAGCACACCGCAGCCGCACCGCAACCGCACCGCAGGGACACCGCAACGGCACCGCAGCCACACCGCAGCCGCACCGCAGCCACACCGCAGGGGCACAGCAGGGACACCGCAGCCGCACCGCAGGGACACCGCAGCCGCACCGCAGGGACACCGCAACGGCACCGCAGCCACACCGCAGCGGCACCGCAGCCACACCGCAGCCGCACCGCAGCCGCACCGCAGCTACACCGCAGCCCACCGCAGCCACACCGCAGCCGCACCGCAGCCGCACCGCAGCCGCACCGCAGCCACACCGCACCCGCACCGCAGGCACACCGCAGCCGCACTACAGGGACACCGCAGCCACACCGCACCCGCACCGCAGCCACACCGCAGCTACTCCGCAACCGCACCGCAGCCACACCGCAGCCGCACCGCAAGCACACCGCAGGCGCACCGCAGGCGCACCGCAGCCGCACCGCAGGTACACCGCAACGGCACCGAAGCCACAGCCCGCCGCACCGCAGGCACACCGCAGCTGCACTGCAGCTGCACCGCAGGGACACCGCAGCCGCACTGCAGGGGCACCGCAGGGACACCGCAGCCGCAGGCACACCGCAGGCGCACTGCAGCCGCACCGCAGGTACACCGCAACGGCACCGCAACGGCACCGCAGCCGCACCGCAGCCGCACCGCAGCCGCACCGCAGGGACACCGCAGCCACACCGCAGCCGCACCGCAGCGACACCGCAACCGCACCGCAGTCACACCGCAGGTACACCGCAACGGCACCGCAGCCACACCGCAGCCGCACCGCAGCCACACCGCAGCCGCACCGCAGCCACACCGCAGCCGCACCGCAAGCACACCTTAGCCGTACCTTAGCCGCACCGCACGGACACCGCAGCCACACCGCAGCCGCACCGCAGCCACACCGCAACCGCACCGCAGCCGCACCGCAGCCCACCGCAGCCACACCGCAGCCGCACCGCAGCCGCACCTCAGGGACACCGCAGCCACACCGCACCCGCACCGCAGGCACACCGCAGCCGCACCGCAGGGACACCGCAGCCACACCGCAGGGACACCGCAGCCACACCGCACCCGCACCGCAGCGGCACCGCAGCCACACCGCAACCGCACCGCAGCCGCACCGCAGGCACACCGCAGCTGCACTGCAGCCGCACCGCAGGGACACCGCAACGGCACCGCAGCCACACCGCAGCCGCACCGCAGCCACACCGCAGGGGCACAGCAGGGACACCGCAGCCGCACCGCAGGGACACCGCAACGGCACCGCAGCCACACCGCAGCGGCACCGCAGCCACACCGCAACTGCAGGGGCACCGCAGGGACACCGCAGGGACATCGCAGACGCACCGCAGCCGCACCGCAGGGACACCGCAACGGCACCGCAGCCACACCGCAGCGGCACCGCAGCCACACCGCAGCCGCACCGCAGCCGCACCGCAGGCACACCGCAGCTGCACTGCAGCCGCACCGCAGGGACACCGCAGCCGCACTGCAGGGGCACCGCAGGGACACCGCAGCCGCACCGCAGCCACACCGCAGGGACACCGCAGCCACACCGCAGCCGCACCGCAGGCGCACCGCAGGCGCACCGCAGCCGCACCGCAGGTACACCGCAACGGCACCGCAGCCACACCGCAGGGACACCGCAGCCGCACCGCAGCCGCACCGCAGGGACACCGCAGCCACACCGCAGCCGCACCGCAGCGACACCGCAACCGCACCGCAGTCACACCGCAGGTACACCGCAACGGCACCGCAGCCACACCGCAGCCGCACCGCAGCCACACCGCAGCCGCACCGCACGGACACCGCAGCCACACCGCAGCCGCACCGCAGCCACACCGCAACCGCACCGCAGCCGCACCGCAGCCCACCGCAGCCACACCGCAGCCGCACCGCAGCCGCACCTCAGGGACACCGCAGCCACACCGCACCCGCACCGCAGGCACACCGCAGCCGCACCGCAGGGACACCGCAGCCACACCGCAGGGACACCGCAGCCACACCGCACCCGCACCGCAGCGGCACCGCAGCCACACCGCAACCGCACCGCAGCCGCACCGCAGGCACACCGCAGCTGCACTGCAGCCGCACCGCAGGGACACCGCAACGGCACCGCAGCCACACCGCAGCCGCACCGCAGCCACACCGCAGGCGCACCGCAGCCGCACCGCAGGTACACCGCAACGGCACCGCAGCCACACCGCAGGGACACCGCAGCCGCACCGCAGCCACACCGCAGGGACGCCGCAGCCACACCGCAGCCGCACCGCATGCACACCGCAGGCGCACCGCAACCGCACCGCAGGGACACCGCAACGGCACCGCAGCCACACCGCAGCCACACCGCAACCGCACCGCAGCCGCACCGCAGCCGCACTGCAGGGGCACCGCAGGGACACCGCAGCCGCACCGCAGCCACACCGCAGGGACACCGCAGGGACACCGCAGCCACACCGCAGCCGCACCGCAGCCGCACCGCAAGGACACAGCAGGGACACCGCAGCCGCACCGCAGGCACACCGCAGCCGCACCGCAGGCACACCGCAGGCGCACCGCAGCCGCACCGCAGGTACACTGCAGGTACACCGCAGGGACACCGCAGCCACACCGCAGCCGCATCGCAGCCACACCGCAACCGCACCGCAGCCGCACCGCAGGGACACCGCAGCCGCACCTTAGCTGCACCGCAGGCACACCGCAGGCGCACCGCAGGTACACCGCAACGGCACCGCAGCCACACCGCAGCCGCACCTTAGCCGCACCGCAGGGACACCGCAGCCACACCGCAACCGCACCGCAGCCGCACCGCAGGGACACCGCAGCCGCACTGCAGGGACACCGCAGGGACACCGCAGCCGCACCGCAGGCACACCGCAGGCGCACCGCAGCCGCACCGCAGGTACACCGCAACGGCACCGCAGCCACACCGCAGCCGCAGCTTAGCCGCACCGCAGGGACACCACAGCCACACCGCAGCCGCACCGTAGGCACACCGCAGCCGCACCGCAGCCGCACCACAGGGACACCGCAACCGCACCGCAGTCACACCGCAGCCGCACCGCAGGTACACCGCAACGGCACCGCAGCCACACCGCAGCCGCACCGCAGGGACACCGCAGCCGCACCGCAGCCACACCGCAGGGACACCACAGCCACACCGCAGCCGCACCGTAGGCACACCGCAGCCGCACCGCAGCCGCACCGCAGCCGCACCACAGGGACACCGCAACCGCACCGCAGTCACACCGCAGCCGCACCGCAGCCACACCGCAGCTACACCGCAGCCGCACCGCAGGCACAAAGCAGGCGCACTGCAGCCGCATAGCAGCCGCACCGCAGGGACACCGCAGCCACACCGCAGCCGCACCGCAGGGACACCGCAACCGCACCGCAGTCACACCGCAGGTACACCGCAACGGCACCGCAGCCACACCGCAGCCGCACCGCAGCCACACCGCAGCCGCACCGCAGCCACACCGCAGCCGCACCGCAAGCACACCTTAGCCGTACCTTAGCCGCACCGCACGGACACCGCAGCCACACCGCAGCCGCACCGCAGCCACACCGCAACCGCACCGCAGCCGCACCGCAGCCCACCGCAGCCACACCGCAGCCGCACCGCAGCCGCACCTCAGGGACACCGCAGCCACACCGCACCCGCACCGCAGGCACACCGCAGCCGCACCGCAGGGACACCGCAGCCACACCGCAGGGACACCGCAGCCACACCGCACCCGCACCGCAGCGGCACCGCAGCCACACCGCAACCGCACCGCAGCCGCACCGCAGGCACACCGCAGCTGCACTGCAGCCGCACCGCAGGGACACCGCAACGGCACCGCAGCCACACCGCAGCCGCACCGCAGCCACACCGCAGGCGCACCGCAGCCGCACCGCAGGTACACCGCAACGGCACCGCAGCCACACCGCAGGGACACCGCAGCCGCACCGCAGCCACACCGCAGGGACGCCGCAGCCACACCGCAGCCGCACCGCATGCACACCGCAGGCGCACCGCAGCCGCACCGCAGGGACACCGCAACGGCACCGCAGCCACACCGCAGCCACACCGCAGCCACACCGCAACCGCACCGCAGCCGCACCGCAGCCGCACTGCAGGGGCACCGCAGGGACACCGCAGCCGCACCGCAGCCACACCGCAGGGACACCGCAGGGACACCGCAGCCACACCGCAGCCGCACCGCAGCCGCACCGCAAGGACACAGCAGGGACACCGCAGCCGCACCGCAGGCACACCGCAGCCGCACCGCAGGCACACCGCAGGCGCACCGCAGCCGCACCGCAGGTACACTGCAGGTACACCGCAGGGACACCGCAGCCACACCGCAGCCGCATCGCAGCCACACCGCAACCGCACCGCAGCCGCACCGCAGGGACACCGCAGCCGCACCTTAGCTGCACCGCATGCACACCGCAGGCGCACCGCAGGTACACCGCAACGGCACCGCAGCCACACCGCAGCCGCACCTTAGCCGCACCGCAGGGACACCGCAGCCACACCGCAGCCGCACCGCAGCCACACCGCAACCGCACCGCAGCCGCACCGCAGGGACACCGCAGCCGCACTGCAGGGACACCGCAGCCACACCGCAGCCGCACCGCAGGGACACCGCAGCCGCACTGCAGGGAAACCGCAGGGACACCGCAGCCGCACCGCAGGCACACCGCAGGCGCACCGCAGTTACACCGCAACGGCACCGCAGCCACACCGCAGCCGCACCTTAGCCGCACCGCAGGGACACCGCACCCACACCGCAGCCGCACCGCAGCCACACCGCAACCGCACCGCAGCCGCACCGCAGGGACACCGCAGCCGCACCGCAGGGACACCGCAGCCACACCGCAGCCGCACCGCAGCCACACCGCAGCCGCACCGCAGGCACACCGCAGGCGCACCGCAGGTACACCGCAACGGCACCGCAGCCACACCGCAGCCGCACCTTAGCCGCACCGCAGGGACACCGCACCCACACCGCAGCCGCACCGCAGCCACACCGCAACCGCACCGCAGCCGCACCACAGGGACACCGCAGCCGCACTGCAGGGAAACCGCAGGGACACCGCAGCCGCACCGCAGGCACACCGCAGGCACACCGCAGCCGCACCGCAGGCACACCGCAGGCGCACCGCAGCCGCACCGCAGGTACACTGCAGGTACACCGCAACGGCACCGCAGCCACACCGCAGCCGCACCGCAGCCACACCGCAGCCGCACCGCAAGCACACCGCAGCCGCACCTTAGCCGCACCGCAGGGACACCGCAGCCACACCGCAGCCGCACCGCAGCCACACCGCAACCGCACCGCAGCCGCACCGCAGGGACACCGCAGCCACACCGCAGCTGCGCCGCAGGCACACCGCACACGCACCGCAGGTACACCGCAACGGCACCGCAGCCACACCGCAGCCGCACCTTAGCCGCACCGCAGGGACACCGCAGCCACACCGCAGCCGCACCGCAGCCACACCGCAACCGCACCGCAGCCGCACCGCAGGGACACCGCAGCCGCACTGCAGGGACACCGCAGGGACACCGCAGCCGCACCGCAGGCACACCGCAGGCGCACCGCAGCCGCACCGCAGGTACACCGCAACGGCACCGCAGCCGCACCACAGCCGCACCTTAGCCGCACCGCAGGGACACCGCAGGGACACCACAGCCACACCGCAGCCGCACCGTAGGCACACCGCAGCCGCACCACAGGGACACCGCAACCGCACCGCAGTCACACCGCAGCCGCACCGCAGGTACACCGCAACGGCACCGCAGCCACACCGCAGCCGCACCGCAGGGACACCGCAGCCGCACCGCAGCCACACCGCAGGGACACCACAGCCACACCGCAGCCGCACCGTAGGCACACCGCAGCCGCACCGCAGCCGCACCGCAGCCGCACCACAGGGACACCGCAACCGCACCGCAGTCACACCGCAGCCGCACCGCAGCCACACCGCATCTACACCGCAGCCGCACCGCAGGCACAAAGCAGGCGCACTGCAGCCGCACCGCAGGTACACCGCAACGGCACCGCAGCCGCACCGCAGCCACACCGCAGCCGCACCGCAGCCGCACCGCAGGGACACCGCAGCCACACCGCAGCCGCACCGCAGGGACACCGCAACCGCACCGCAGTCACACCGCAGGTACACCGCAACGGCACCGCAACGGCACCGCAGCCGCACCGCAGCCACACCGCAGCCGCACCGCAGCCGCACCGCAGGGACACCGCAACCGCACCGCAGTCACACCGCAGGTACACCGCAACGGCACCGCAGCCACACCGCAGCCGCACCGCAGCCACACCGCAGCCGCACCGCAGCCACACCGCACCTACACCGCAGCCGCACCGCAGCCACACCGCAGCCGCACCGCAAGCACACCGCAGCCGCACCTTAGCCGCACCGCAGGGACACCGCAGCCACACCGCAGCCGCACCGCAGGGACACCGCAGCCGCACTGCAGGGAAACCGCAGGGACACCGCAGCCGCACCGCAGGCACACCGCAGGCGCACCGCAGGTACACCGCAACGGCACCGCAGCCACACCGCAGCCGCACCTTAGCCGCACCGCAGGGACACCGCACCCACACCGCAGCCGCACCGCAGCCACACCGCAACCGCACCGCAGCCGCACCGCAGGGACACCGCAGCCGCACCGCAGGGACACCGCAGCCACACCGCAGCCGCACCGCAGCCACACCGCAGCCGCACCGCAGGCACACCGCAGGCGCACCGCAGGTACACCGCAACGGCACCGCAGCCACACCGCAGCCGCACCTTAGCCGCACCGCAGGGACACCGCACCCACACCGCAGCCGCACCGCAGCCACACCGCAACCGCACCGCAGCCGCACCGCAGGGACACCGCAGCCGCACTGCAGGGAAACCGCAGGGACACCGCAGCCGCACCGCAGGCACACCGCAGGCGCACCGCAGCCGCACCGCAGGACACCGCAGTCGCACCGCAGCCACACCGCAGAGACACCACAGCCACACCGCAGCCGCACCGCAGGCACACCACAGCCGCACCGCAGCCGCACCACAGGGACACCGCAGCCACACCGCAGCCGCAACGCAGGGACACCGCAACCGGACCGCAGTCACACCGCAGCCGCACCGCAGCCACACCGCAGCTACACCGCAGCCGCACCGCAGGTACAAAGCAGGCGCACTGCAGCCGCACCGCAGGTACACCGCAACGGCACCGCAACGGCACCGCAACGGCACCGCAGCCGCACCGGCGCCACACCGCAGCCGCACCGCAGCCGCACCGCAGGGACACCGCAGCCACACCGCAGCCGCACCGCAGGGACACCGCAACCGCACCGCAGTCACACCGCAGGTACACCGCAACGGCACCGCAGCCACACCGCAGCCGCACCGCAGCCACACCGCAGCCGCACCGCAGGCACACCGCAGCCGCACCGCAAGCACACCGCAGCCGCACCTTAGCCGCACCGCAGGGACACCGCAGCCACACCGCAGCCGCACCGCAGCCACACCGCAGCCGCACCGCAGCCACACCGCAACCGCACCGCAGCCGCACCGCAGGGACACCGCAGCCACACCGCAGCCGCACCGCAGGCACACCGCAGGCGCACCGCAGGTACACCGCAACGGCACCGCAGCCACACCGCAGCCGCACCTTAGCCGCACCGCAGGGACACCGCAGCCACACCGCAGCCGCACCGCAGCCACACCGCAACCGCACCGCAGCCGCACTGCAGGGACACCCCAGGGACACCGCAGCCGCACCGCAGCCACACCGCAGGGTCACCGCAAGCCGCACCGCAGCCGCACCGCAGCCGCACCGCAGCCGCACCGCAGCCGCACCGCAGCCACACCGCAGCCGCACCGCAGCCACACCGCAGCCGCACCGCAAGATCACCGGTGTGGCTGCGGTGCCGTTGCGGTGTCCCTGCGGTGCGGCTGCGGTGTGGCTGCGGCGTCCCTGCAATGCAGCTGCGGTGCGGCTGCGGTGCGGCTACGGTGTCCCTGCAGTGCAGCTACTGTGCCGCTGCGGTGTGGCTGCGGTGCGGCTGCGGTGCCGTTGCGGTGTCCCTGCGGTGCGGCTGCGGTGCGGCTGCGGTGTCCCTGCGGTGCGGCTGCAGTGCAGCTGCGGTGTGCTTGCGGTGCGGCTGCGGTGTCCCTGCGGTGCGGCTGCGGTGTGGCTGCGGTGCCGTTGCGGTGTCCCTGCGGTGCGGCTGCGGTGTGCCTTCGGTGCGGCTGCGGTGTAGCTGCGGTGTGGCTGCGGTGCAATTGCGGTGTCCCTGCGGTGCGGCTGCGGTGTGTCTGCGGTGCCGTTGCGGTGCCCCTGCGGTGCGGCTAAGGTGCGGCTGCGGTGTGCCTGCGGTGCGGTTCCGGTGTGGCTGCGGTGCGGTTGCGGTGTGGCTGCGGTGCGGCTGCGGTGTGGCTCCGGTGCCGTTGCGGTGTCCCTGCGGTGCGGCTCAGGTGTTCTTGCGGTGCGGCTGCGGTGTTCTTACGGTGTGACTGCGGTGTGGCTGCGGTGCGGCTGCGGTGCGGCTGCGGTGCGGCTGCGGTGCGGCTGCGGTGCGGCCGCGGTGTGGCTGCGGTGTCGCTGAGGTACGGCTGCGGTGCGACTGCGGTGCGGCTGCTGTGTCCCTGCGGTGTCCCTGCGGTGTCCCTGCGGTGTCCCTGCGGTGTCCCTGCGGTGCCCCTGCAGTGCAGCTGCGGTGTCCCTGCGGTGCGGCTGCAGTGCAGCTGCGGTGCGGTTGCGGTGTAGCTGCGGTGCGGTTGCGGTGTCCCTGCGGCGCGGCTGCGGTGTCCCTGCGGTGCCGTTGCGGTGCCCATGCGGTGCGGCTGCGTGCGGCTGCGGTGTGCCTGCGGTGCGGCTGCGGTGTCCCTGCGGTGCGGCTGCGGTGTCCCTGCAGTGCGATTGCGGTGTCCCTGCGGTGCGGCTGCAGTGCAGCTGCGGTGTGCCTGCGGTGCGGCTGCGGTGTGGCTGCAGTGTGGCTGCGGTGCGTCTGCGGTGTGGCTGCGGTGCCGTTGCGGTGTCCCTGCGGTGCGGCTGCGGTGTGCCTGCGGTGCGGCTGCGGTGTGGCTGCGGTGCGGCTGCGGTGTGGCTGCGGTGTCCCTGCGGTGCGGCTGCGGTGTGGCTGCGGTGCTGTTGCGGTGTACCTGCGGTGCGGCTGCGGTGCGCCTGCGGTGTGCCTGCGGTGCGGCTGCGGTTTAGCTGCGGTGTTACTGCGGTGCGGTTGCGGTGTCCCTGCGGTGCGGCTGCGGTGTGGCTGCGGTGCCGTTGCGGTGTCCATGCGGTGCGGCTGCGGGGTGCCTGCGGTGCGGCTGCGGTGTGGCTGCGGTGTCTGTGCGGTGTCCCTGCAGTGCGATTGCGGTGTGCCTGCGGTGCGGCTGCGGTGTGGCTGCGGTGTGCCTGCGGTGCGGCTGCGGTGCGGCTGCGGTGTGGCTGCGGTGTCTGTGCGGTGCGGCTGCGGTGTCCCTGCAGTGCGATTGCGGTGTCCCTGCGGTGTGCCTGCGGTGCGGCTGCGGTGTGGCTGCAGTGTGGCTGCGGTGCGGCTGCGGTGTGGCTGCGGTGCCGTTGCGGTGTCCCTGCGGTGCGGCTGCGGTGCGGCTGCGGTGTGCCTGCGGTGCGGCTGCGGTGTGGCTGCGGTGCGGCTGCGGTATTCTTGCGGTGCGGCTGCGGTGCAGCTGCGGTGTGGCTGCGGTTCGGCTGCGGTGTGGCTGCGGTGCGGTTGCGGTGTCCCTGCGGTGCGGCTGCGGTGTGGCTGCGGTGCCGTTGCGGTGTCCCTGCGGTGCGGCTGCGGTGCGGCTGCGGTGTGCCTTCGGTGCGGCTGCGGTGTAGCTGCGGTGCGGCTGCGGTGCGGTTGCGGTGTCCCTGCGGTGCGGCTGCGGTGTGGCTGCGGTGCCGTTGCGGTGTTCCTGCTGTGCGGCTAAGGTGCGGCTGCGGTCTGGCTGCGGTGCGGCTGCGGTGTGGCTGCGGTGTGGCTGCGGTGCGGCTGCGGTGTGGCTGCCGTGCCGTTGCGGTGTCCCTGCGGTGCCATTGCGGCTGTCCCTACGGTGTGGCTACGGTGTCCCTGCGGTGCGGCTGAGGTGTTCTTGCGGTGCGGCTGCGGTATGGCTGCGGTGCCGTTGCGGTGTACTTGCGGTGCGCCTGCGGTGCGGCTGCGGTGCGGCTGCGGTGCGGCTGCGGTGCGGCTGCGATGCGGCTGCGGTGCGGCTGCGATGCGGCTGCGGTGTCCCTGCGATGCGGCTGCGGTGTGGCTGCGGTGCGGCTGCGGTGCGGCTGCGGTGTAGCTTCGGTGCCGCTGCGGTGTACTTGCGGTGGAGTTGCGGTGCAGTTGCATTGCCGCTGCGGTGCGGCTGCAAGTCGTCTGGAGGGAGACCTTCTATGACAGGCCTAGCACGAGTCGAAAGAGAACACCTCCAGCGCGCGGAGTCAGCCCTAGGCACAGGGTGAGCACGGAGCACCGCAATCGCAGAGACACTGAAGCTCCAAGAGGACATTGGCCTACTGGCACGAAAAGGCCAAGATCGCCGGTATGGAAGGTATACACTTCCCGGGAGTTGAGAAGAACAGAGAGCAGCAGACAAAGAGAGCGGCTGCATAAACCTCCCACGCTACCAGACAGGAGTAAGCCCGGTAATCTGTACGACCCACTGAGAAAAGCCCTCTGTGGAGCGGGTGCAAAGTGGTACCTGCGCTTCCTAGCCCAAAGTTTCGAACCTGAAGAGACCAGGAAGCTAACCGTTGAAAGGAAAAAGGGGGTAACTGACACTCCGGAAGCACAGGGGCACCTAAAAGGGGGAAGGGATAATAACACACCCCCGGAGAAACCTGATAGTAAGCGACACAAGGCTACCAGTAACGTCAGCTTGGCGGGCCCAATCACCGTCTCACCGGAAAGAACACGCAGAGTAGAGCCCGGCACCAGCTACTCGTATGCAGGCATAGTCAGAAACTTGCGAGTGGCTGTGCTCCCAAAGGAGTACGCGGTGGCAACGCTAAGCACCGAGGAGCAAACGGCGCTTGAGGACGCCATTATCGAAGAAGTAGCCCTAGGCTGGAAGAGCAAGCTTCAGTTTGAAGGTATACACTTCAGACTGGGCTTACTACTTGTTGTCTGCTACAACGATGACACAGCTCAATGGCTACTGCAAGCATCGGCACGATTAAGTACGTGGAAAGGAGTCAAATTGACAGCGTGCTTGGGAGAAGATATCCCCGAAACGATTCCTTAAGGGCATATTGTATTAGTTGACTTTGAAAAGGCATTCGACAGAAAACCACGAGATCTGATATGGGTGGCGCTAAGACATCGAGGGATTCCAGAAACCTATGTACAGATGATCATGGACATGTACGAGGGAGCAAAGACAAGAGTTAGATGCCCCGCCGGAGTAACCGAAGAGTTCTCAATCAAAGTCGGGGTGCACCAGGGAAGCGTCTTAAGTTCTTTGCTCATTATTGCAGTTCTCGAATATCTGCTTAAAGGTAAAGTGACGGACCCCAAGGTACGTCAGTTATTCTTTGTTGACGATGGAGCCATCATAAGTAAGGAACCTTCGTCCCTGCAACGAGCACTTGATGTGTGGGTGGACGCTCCGGAGGGAAAGGAGTACCGCATTAGTTAGAAAAAGACAGAGTACTTGTGCTGCGCGTTCTCTGATCCACTCAGGCCTATTCCAGACATTTATTTGAATGGAACAGTGCTTCCCAAGTACAAAAAGTTCAAATATCTGGGATCTATGATCAATAGCAAAGCAACTTGTGTGCAACGACATCAATCATCGCGTAAGCGTAGGGTGGATGAAGTGGCGAGAAAATTCCGCTATCTTCTGTGAGCGAGAAATGCCACCTAAGCTGAAGGGAAGGCTCTACGCCGCAGTTGTGCGCCCAGTGCTCACAAAGGGCTCACAATGTTGGACGATGTACCAAACGTATGAGAGTAAATTAACGGCAGCTGAGATGAAGATGCTTCGCATGACAGCAGGAGTGACAAAGCTTGATCGAATAAGAAGTTCGAAGATCCGTGGAAGCTTTCACATCAAGGAAACCATCGTACAAAAAATAGAACGCGACCGGCTCAGTTGGTATTGCCACGTTCAAAGAAGAGATCATTTGAACCCTGTTAAGAACGCAATATCAATGCACGTTCCAAAGACATCGCGATGTAGGAAATGCAGGCCTATAAACGCCTGGATCAAACAAATGCGACGACATCGGCATTTCATTGGCCTCAGTAACCGATCCAATATCGGCGGGCCTGCCGATATTTTCTCAGGTCAAATAGGCGAACCCCACAGGCGGATCAGTAGAAATTTGGTGAAGTGGGAGGGTTGTGATCCCTTATTTTCGGATCATAACCTCGCTGATAAAAGGAAGAAGAAGAAGAAGAAGAAGCTGGTACGGTAGTGACTGGATGCAAGAAAGTGAGTTCTTACTCTTTTTGGAGCAGAAAAAAATTCCGGTGGGGGTTTTGAAAAACAAGTATTATTTTGTCATAAATAATGTCTTATTTTATTATTAGATAATATAATATAATCAATATTATATATGTAATATATATAATAATATAATATAATTTATAGTTGAAATATTTTACAAAATTATATCCATACGTCTTGGTACTTTAGCCATCATATCTATAACCTCTTCGTATTTCATGTCAATATCTCTATATATGTTAAGCAACATCAAGCCATTTAACCGCTCCTCTCTAGTCTTGCTACGCAGATAAGTTTTCAATCTGCGAAGACAAGAAAAAGACAGTTTACTTGATGCCACAGATATGGGAAGTGCTGCACCGATCTGCATCAAGCGATGTATTGTTTGGTGCAACGTTGAATCGCAACAATTGAGAGCGTATATAGAATTTGTTGGCCGTTTATCAATCGGAATATTTAAGCAATGTCTGCAACCATAGTTAATTTGACATTCAAACAGATATCAAGAAAATGAAAGATAGACATTTTTACCTGCGCCACATCGTCATTTCGCCTCGAATATCATCAGTACATCTTTTGATGTCATTTGGCCATTCTTTTGAAAATACGTTGATAGTGCTACGTATTTCTTCTGTTTCCAGCTTCGAGTTCGAATCCTACAAAACACCAAAAAGTTTTTTCACGGTCCCACCTCTCGCGAGCGCCTGACAAACATCCGAGAATATTGTTGTCTCGAAAAAGCTTCTCAAATAGCCGTTCGGATTCGGCATTAAACTGTAGGTCCCTTCCATTCGTGTGAAAAATATAACGCACACAACATGAGTGGTTGCGAGAAGCTAGGCCCTGGCACTTAAAGAGCTGTTGCGCCAAATATTTATTTATTTTATTTATTTAGCTTAGAACACTTTTCCGGTAGAATGTTTTGAATTTTAGAAAGGAGTTCTCGATGGCCAATAAATCCGAAACAGACGTGGAGCTGACGTCAGACTAGAACAAGATCACCATCTTATGGTAGCTCATTTACGCCTTCGTTCTGCATCCGTCAACAGCAACCGCTCAAACCTACTTAACATCACCAGGTTTAATATCGACAGGCTAAAAGTTCCCCAAGTGCGCCAACAGTTCAGAGACCATGTTGCCTTAGAAGCAGAAGCAATCAGCAGCATACTGGAAGAGAACATGGATGACCACTGGAGTGCTGTGAAAAATGCTTTTGCGACTGGGGCACGCACGCATGTCGGTAAAAAGCAGAAACACCACCACACATGGCTCTCTACAGACACCTGGAGACGGATCGATGAGCGTACAGCAATCAAGGCTCGGGTTGCAGCGGCCTCAGCAGTAGAGAGAACCGAGCTTGAAGCCCAATACCGTGCGAAGAAGAAAGAAGTGCAGCGTAGTGTGAGACGTGACAAACGTCAATATGTCAACTCACTGGCCTCAAGGACTGAAGGAGCAGCGAGTAGGTGCAACAGTAGGACTGTTTATAGCATCACTAAGGAGCTCATTGGTGGTCGAAACTCCAACCAACATCCAGTGAAGAGTCTAGACGGTAACCTTCTGATTTCGGATGCGGATCAGCTCACTAGATGGAGAGAACATTTTGCTACAGTGCTAAATCGCTTAGACGATAGCGGTATGATCTCGAATTCGAATGAGCAGTTCGAAGCAACAAATTCCTGAATTCGCACCGTACCTCCCAGTAAAACCGAGATAATAACAGCAATCAAGTCCCTCAAGAAGAACAAAGCGGTGGGTATTGATGGCATCCCTGCCGAGCTATTTCAAGCGGCGCCAAATACATCGGCAGATTTACTGCATCCGCTAATACGGAGAGCTTGGAATAGCGAGCAATTTCCACAGGAGTGGAAAAGGGGGATGATCATTAAACTTCCAAAGAAGGGAAACTTGATGGATTGCGGTAACTGGAGAGGCATATGCGTTCTTCCAGCCGTGGCCAAAATAATAGCTAAAATAATTCTAGAACGAATTAATGAACATTTAGATTCAACTCCAATGACATCTTACCTTAAACATCTGGGCTACGCTGATGACATTTGCTTGCTCTCGTATAGGGTTATTGAAATGCGCACAGGCCCTTTATGCTCCTCAATAAATAATAAGAAAAACTTTCTAGATGAAATTTAACTCAAAACTCAATACCGATTTTGTTAGTGGTACCTACGTTTCATGTTTTCAAGTAAAAATAATAAAAACATATTTTCGAAAAGTGAGTAGTGCTGCGATATTAATTTATACATTGAAGAAAGATAATTCAATTAAACAATCTTATAAGGAAGGTGGGAAGGTGGGATTTATTTATTTTTTTATTTTCGATTCATCGAACTCAGTTACATTAATGTCTACTCTGAGGACTACTTAAAACAAAAATAAAATACTTGTTAATTACCACCAAGGCTACTTAAAGTTAACAATAAATTCTTTTCTAAAATTATCTGGATTTTCTTCAAAATCTTGCAAGTTACAGACAGTATTTACTTCTCTGATACATCTACTTATAGGTTCATTTACAGCATAGTTTACTCTATGAAAAGGAACATGAAACAAAAAATGGTTTCTAAGTGCTGTCACAGGAGCATAAAACCCAATAAGGGCAATCAATATGATCATTAAATATGTCAAGGATAAACAAAATCGAAAAGTACTTTCGTCTGGTTACATCGAGTGTCATAAGAAGGCATATCTACATATATATCAGCGGAGTCTGCGAATGTGCAACTCTGGTAAATCGTTTTTGAATCCTCTCTATTCTTAAGGCGTGAAGCTTGTAAAAAAGATTCCAAATTATACTACAGTACTCCAGAGTGGACCTTACGAATGAAAAAAGAGACACTTTAGGGTATATGGATCAGAAAAGTCCTTTGAATTTTGTAAAATAAAACCGAGCATTGAGTTACCTTTATCAACTAAAAGGTCCATGTGACTTAAAAAGTTCAGTTTTTTGTCAAAAATGACACCAAGGTCTTTTTTAGAAAATATGCAATTGACAAGCACATATTACCAGCAGTGGTTCCCAAACTGACAAATCTCGCGTTCAGATAACTAATGTTTAGTAATAGCGCCGTCAGCCGTTTAAATTTAAGTCCTAGTTTGGCAGGGTTGGGTAACAAATTATTTTTTAATGATTTTTTTGAACATATTTGTCAGTACGATATCTTCTTTTTATTTGAAACTTTTGTTGACAAAAACATGGAGCATATTGAGTCCTATTTTGGAAACCATATACTGCATTGGACAGCAGCAACGCGACTATCTTCTCATGGAAGAGCAAGCGGAGGATGCCTGTATGGTATTAAAAAACAGTTAAACAGTAGCGTTAGGTGCCGATTTAGCAATGAAATCAACAGAGTTTTGGTGGAAATAGCATCGAAAGATGTTCGAATGTGGATAATCCCAGTGTATATCAATTGTAGCAGACGGATAAACGATTTTAAGAGCTTGTACGACTTTCTATTGGAATTCGGCGAAGAAGACGAATTGGTAATCGAAGATTGCAATGCGAGAATAGGTGATACGCAGCTGCTGGAAGTGGAACCGGAGTTCTTACCTCAGAACGTAAATTTATTTAGATATGCAACGGATAAAACAATTGATGGTAACGGTAGAAAGTTCACCGAAATGTGTAAAACGATCGGTCTCACAGTACTAAACGGTCGATTTAAGAGCGACGAGAAGGGCCACCTAACGTTTTTCAGAGGTACAGCCTGTTCAACTATGGACTACTGTCTCGTACGTGGAAGATGGCTGAAGTGTGTGGTCGACTTAAATGTAAAGGAGCTCACTTATTCGGATCACTTGCCGTTGACAGCTTTGATGTCTGTGGATATTCCACTAGAATCTACCGTCCCGGATTTGCGGCTGCTATCAAAATTACAATGGAAGGAATGCTACGTACTTAGCTATAAACAAAAACTGAACAGCAATCTCAGCGCTATAAACGAAGGCGAATTCAACTCTAGCCGTGGTGTAGATGTTCTAGTTTCCTGCAATTCGAATGATGCGAGTATATCTCAACCGTCAGGAAGATTCAAGAAAAAGGAACCATGGTTCGACTGGGAGTGCATGGCAGCGAGAAAAAAGTAATTTGCTTACCTGCATTTAGTCCGTAGAACAGACAAAAGCGTTGCAAAAATCATGTACCTGGAAGCGAGAAGGGCATACAAAAGCATCTGTATCAACAAAAAAAGAAGGTACACGCAGCAGCTGGCGAGAACTTTGGATGGGATTTCAGATACTCGTTCGTTTTGCAAGCTGGTCCGATCCCTCAACGGTACGATTTTCGCACGGGGCAATCAAGTTGAAACATCCGCACTAGCCAATCACTTCGATCAGTTGCTGAATCCACAGAGTAGCACAAGTCAACTGAATTACTCCCTGTCTTACATAACAGTAGACTCACTAGACCGCACAATTACTGTCCAAGAACTCTACAAAGTGCTGCACAGATGTAGCACAAAGAAAGCCCCTGGTGAAGATCGTATTCCCTACGAATTTTTCAAATTTGCGACAAACGAATTCCTCGGAAAACTTGCGCTAGCCTTCAATTATAGTTTTGATATGGGTGAGGTGCCAGATAAATTTAGAAGGAGTATAATTTTCCCCCTGTTTAAGAAAGGAGACATAAGCGATCCGAATAATTATAGAGGAATATGATTTGTGAACACAGTAACAAAAAAATTTGCTGCAATTATTCTAGAGCGTCTGGCGGATTGGGTACGCGAAAACAATTGGCTGAGTGAATTCCAAGCGGGATTTAGAAAAGGATATTCAACTGTAGACAACATCTTTACACTAAAAAGCATTGCACAGGCATACCTTGATAGGGGCAAACAACTATACGCGTTCTTTGTCAATTTCAGGGCGGCTTTCGACACAATTGACAGGAACGCTCTTTTCTATAAGTTGAGTAACCTAGGAGTGTCAACGAAAGTGCTTAGAATAATACAAAGCCTGTATGAAAATAATAAGATCGCAGTATGGGATGGAAACAAAATGTCCAACTGGCTTGAGTCGCACATGGGAGTAAAACAGGTTTGTCTCTTGAGCCCTATCCTCTTCTCCATATTTTTGGATGACCTCATAACATTTCTTCCGGGAAAACTAGTGTTTGGTGGAGTTCATATAAAGGTTTTGTTGTACGCGGATGATATTGTCATTCTGGCAGAATCCACAACAATACTGCAAATGATGATTAATAAGCTACAGCAATATTGCAGCTTATGGAATCTCTCAGTGAATACCAATAAGTCAAAAATAATGGTGTTTCGAAATGGTACTGAATGGTATTCAAGGCTGGAAAAATGGACCTGGCAAAATTAAGTACTCGAAGTTGTGAAGGAATATAAGTACCTTTGGGTAATTATTTCCCCCCAAATGTCGTTCAAAACTAATCTGAGAGAGAAGCTCAAAGAAGCGAAAAGGGCAATGAATTGCAGCTGGAAGGGCATCCTCGGAAAAAAAGACGTACCGCCAAGCACCAAATCCAAAATTTTTGAAGCAACTATGAGATTGATCATGTGCTACGCTGCCCAAGTTTGGGGTATCTCTCAGTATGAGGAAGTAGAAGGATTGCTTAGATACTTTCTAAAAAAGATTTTCAGATTGCCGGAAAATACTCCGAACTACATGCTGCATCTAGAAACAGGCTTACCACCTTTATATGTCCTTACCTTAAGGTTGCACTTCCTTTACATTCTAAAAGTTATGGAGCTCCCCTGGCATCGCCTTCCCCACATCATCGCAAAACTACTGATACACCGAAAACAGTAATTTTTCGGCGAATGGTCTAGGCTAAGCAGAAAATACAATCTCCCCATAGACGAAAATAGCACGAAAACATGGAAGCGTACCCTACAGGAGCTGTTGATGAATATTGAAGATTCCACCCGAGCGGCATTCAGAGTGAAAGCTCAGCATAGCGAGACGAGAATCACTTATCGTTTACTCGATCATGATCTGTGAGATAGAATTTATTTCCGCGATCGCAACAGCCTTAATACAATTTCCACCATCTTCAAGGCCAGAGGCGAACTTCTTCGACTAAACTTTATGCCCTACGTAAGCGATGGGAATGAGGAATGCACTATATGCAACCTTGGTGCGAAAGAAGACGTTCTCCACTTTATTGGAATATGTCCCGTATTATAGGAAATTAGGCGAGTCTACTTGCGTAAAAATACACTAGCAGAAAATGAGGTAATCGCGCAAATAAATGGTCAAGACTGGAATCTGTTAGCCAACTATATTAGATCTGCATCAAAATATCGTCAACAAATACTAAACGAAGCATTTTAGATATATGGTATTCATAAATCCAAAACCAAAACTGTATTTTTATTTTATTGGACAATTTGTTTTTAATTATAAATATGAATTAGAATTCTCTCTTTTTTTTCGGCTGACGGCAATTGCCAATGTCATTTACTGTGAATTATTGTAACAGACCAAACTTTTGTTAAATAAAAATTACTACTACTATTACCAATTTTATAAATAAAACAAACAGGAGAGAGGTTGCGGCAGTAGGCAAGGCTTTGGCATTTCGAGACATTCAGATATAAAAAATTGTTGCTGCACCAAACTGCTAATCTCTGGAAATCTTCTTGCAGAAGAATACAATCTTGTTCAGATTTAATTGGTCGAAATATTTTTAAATCGTCGGCATACATCAGACATTTAGAATTCATGATAATATCAGGAATATCATTTATAAGGAGGAGGAATAGCAAAGGGCCAAGATGACTATCCTGAGGAACTCCCGAAGTAACGAAAACTGGCGTCGAAAGTGTGTCGTTGATCCGAACGTACTGAGTACGTTCCCTTAAATAGGAATTGATCCACTTCAAGAAGTTGGCGTGTATTCCCAATCTAAATAGCTTTGACAATAGAATGTCATGATTTACTCTGCCGAATGCCTTAAACAAATCTGTGTATATGGCATGATATTGTAAACCATTCTCGAGGCCATTATTATTATTATTTGTGTAGGGTTATTTTGCACTGCGACCTAATGGTCTATTGTGCCCCCTGTTAATACCTTGGGGAGGTTTGTTCCCTCGTTAGAGTCCCCTTCGCAATGGCAATTCCTGCGGAATTGTGTTCGAAGGTCATATGCTCTTACTTTGCCTTGGCGAGAATAGTTCACCTTAGAGCTCTTTCTCCAGACCAGTTTCTTTTAAGAATCTGAGAATGAGAGGTGGGTCCATGGTTGGCATATCCTCTTCTGATACTTGGTATTTGCTTAAGTATTTCAATCTTTTGTGGGTCAGTGCCCCACAGGACTCCAGAAGGTGTTCCGGAGTCTCACATGACTAGTTGCAGAATATGCAGAGGCCTTCATTTGTTTTACCTAGTTTTCGTAGATGCTCCATGAGTTTGCAGTGCACCGTTAGGAAGCCTGTTAGGATCCGTAGGTTATTCTTGCTAAGGCAGATGCACGCAAGTCTTTGCACTTTAGTGAGTGTATCCCTCGTTGTGACTAGACTAGTTCGCTTTGTCCATGCTGTTGCTCCATAAGTGATCATTGGTCTCACAATCGCAATGTACATCTATCTTAGAATATTTGGACTAAATCCCCAAGACTCTTGCATATCATTAGAGCACGGGTAGCTTTTTTGGATATCTCCTCTGTGTGTTTCTTCCACAAGAGTTTGCTATCTAGGTGTAATCCTAGATATTTCACTTCCTTTACCGGTGTCAGTATCGTGCCCGACAGTCCGATTGGCTTCAGTTCAAGTTTTCTCTTCCTTATGAACGGTACTATTGCGGTTTTGGCCGGGTTTATATTAAGCCCAGCCATGCTGTGCCATTCTTGAGTTACTGTTAGGCCCCTTTGTATAATATCACATAGGGTTTCCTCGAATTTCCCCCTGGCAATCAGTACAATGTCATCAGCGTAGGCTTGACAGTTAATTCCAAAGCTTGTTAATTTTTCAAGAAGCTCATCCACAACAAGACTCCACATTAGGGGAGATAACACTCCTCCTTGTGGGCATCCTCTTGTTGTGTTGACCCTAATAATTCCATGTGAAGTTTGAGTTTCTGCTGATCTTGTTCTCAGCAATTCATATATCCACTTAGATACTGTTCTGCTAACTCCCTTCCTGTCAAGGGCTCGTTTAATAGCTTCATGTGAAGTGTTATCAAATGCCCCTTCAATGTCTAGGAAGGCGCAGATTACTATCTCTTTTGTTTCAAGAGCACTTTGGATTGTTTCCGTCAGCTGATACAGAGCAGTCTCGTTGGACCTGCCCGCTCTGTATGCATGCTGACGATAATGCAGTGGGGATGTATTAAGTACATCCTCCCTTAAATGGTTGTCTACAGCTTTCTCCATTGTTTTAAGAAGAAACGATGTTAGGCTGATCGGTCTGTATGACTTAGGCTGTGTTGCGTCCTTCTTCCCCATTTTTGGTATAAACACAACTCTCGCCCGTCTCCACTGGTTTGGAATATATCCCACTGAAAGACTGCTTTTTGTTTTTTCTGACCAGGTGTGGAAGTAGTTTTTCTTGCCCCATTTGCAATAGGGCTGGTATAATACCATCCGCACCCGGTGACTTTAAAGGCTGGAAGGAGCTAATTGCCGATTCGATTCTCCCTATGGAACAGATAGCCCCTACAATCTCCCAATCTTCTCGAGGCCATACAAAACAGAATTGCAATAAAATTTCAAATTCGTGCTAGTATGTGTGTGTGAGTTTATCATATACAAGTTTTTCGAACAACTTTGTTATGGAGAAATTTTGAGATAGACTGCTTCTGCTGCATAACTTGTTATTATCTTACCTTAAGCTATTTGCGTTAAATTCATTCTGCAGCGCCCTATATACGAGTAGTTGTGGTTATTAAACTCAGCAAACCTAGCAAAAGCTTAAAGTTATGCAATTTTCTAATTTCTTAGTTAGAGTTACTGGTTTCTTGAAATTTTACAATGCAACCTACGAGATGTGAAGCTGAAGTTAATTTTGGACATAAAATCGTCCAAGATCAAGGAGGTATCCATAAGAATACTCATTTACTGAGAGACCCTTTCCTAGTCAACTACCTCCCACTTCACTATCTCCTGCCAGGAGGATGGATATAATATGAGATAAACGCTCTTTTTTTCTAGAATATCAATACCACCAGAGATACTATTTAGTCTTTCACTTGCTTCTACAATTATTGAGCAATTTTAAACCGCACTCTTTGACTATCCCCAAATATTATTTGAATGCCATATCTTATTTTGCGTCAACAAAATTAGCCACAGCACCAACAACCGATACTACGAAAAGCCCATCTCAAGGCCATTCGTATTTCAAAATCGATCAACTTTTATCCAAGAAAGCGTGAAGGTTTACCCATTATAAACTCCACAACGACCACAGCAGGTGAATTTCATAAATTCCACCGACTCTAGTCATAGAAGCACGCAATCTTTACACCAATACCTATCATCAACGCGAAGCCCTTCTCCCTTTCCACTTACTCGTGGTGGTCGGTCATTCATCTCGTTGTGTGCCATGATCACGACAAAAAAAAAAAAAAAATTCAAAGCTTCATCTAAGACTGAGACCAACCAATTACCACCATTGACAGTGTGTTGATAGTTTGTTTACAATCGATCGCATTTGTAAGCCTCCTAACAAGACCGGCTTTGACTCTAAGGTCACACGATTCGAACGAACGAACTGCCACTTAAACTGGCAAACTCCATCAAACACGGCTCTGTTTGTGGAAACTTGCACGCGCACATTGACCATCGACTGTTCGAGAAGACAGTTTCAGATTTCTTTTGTGTGGTTGCTAGTGGTTTTTTGGGGCCAATTCCCCAACGGTTCATGTGGCATTACGTCAGACGCAGTGTCGCATGGGAAATGAATGTACTTTGTACCAATCGCAATCATAAACCGACCCATATACTCGTAAACCACAGACCGAGAAAATGGTTTAGGAAATCATCTCAGCGTTGTATCTCACTGTCTGGCTGGCCATTAAGTTCAGGTATTGCGAATTAATTAGTGAAACATTAATTAGGCATTTCTACGCAGTTTCAATTCGGATACATAACGAGAGACAGGCCCCATCCCACCAAAAGCGATGCGACAAGCACACTTAGCATTTTATCTTGGCAATGAGGAAGTACGCTATGACTGCCTGTTTTGAGATACAACGACTGAGACGTCACAATAGGTGGCTGAGCTTGGGGATCCGGAGACAGGTGTATCATTAAACTGGTATGTGCGCATTCAGAGATTGTAGAAAAAAATCTAAATACACAATTGAGATACTTTAGATACAAAGGAAATTTCATGTAACATGATTGCGGATGGAGATTACTCGTACACTCTAAAAATGAAGCAATCACTGTGAAGCTAAGTGGGCGGCAGCCTCTGCTACTCAGCAGCAGGTAAAGGAATTTTCGCACGTGATAAGAATAGACCGGGTTTTGTTTTGGCTAAGATGGATGTGATTCAATGACTGAATATTCTGTGAGTACAGTAGAGACTGTACATGTTAGGGGATTCCGTGAGATGGGTTCTAATTTTTTACGGATTACGATGAGGTGCACTATTTTTGGTGATCGTATGTTAGTTGGCTGCAACATTTCCATTCATTAGAAAACCAAACAGAAAAATATGCTTTGGTTGAACGTCACCATATCTCACTATCGTAGTCAAACATGGAAAGTGTTTGATAATAGCCTAATATGGATTGCAGATATTTGCTAATTCCAGATTCGCGTAAACGCTTTTTGGACTAACCACTACAGATTTGTAACTCTCTTATCAAGTGGATTCCTCGCGACGCCAATCAGTTAATCCGGAGTTAATGGACATCAGCACAAAAGTTCGTAGCTGATATTAAAGTTATTGTTCAGAGAATGGAACCGTGAACATAGCAGCCATTGATCATTTTGGAGTCATGAGCTGTTAGATCTAAATGGTGAGCCAACAGATGGTGTGGATATTGGCTGTCAGTTACTGTCATTTATTGAATGTAATGTGGTTTATCTTTTTAACAGATGTCAAGTACAATCTTTGGTTACGAAGCAAACAACAGCCTCGGATACGGATGATCTTACTGTTGACGACCCATGCAAACGTAAAAAGGACAACGATCTTCGTGTCTGCACATGGAATGTTAGGTCCCTCTACAAACCACGTGCAGCCGAACAACTTGCGGAGGCCCTAGAGTGCCTCAAAGCAGACAATACCGCCATCCAAGAAGTGCGATGGGATGGGCCGGGCAAAAGGAGTATGAAAAACTGCGACATCTACTACGGCGATTGCTACAGACAAAAAGGACAGCGTCTATTCGGGTGCGGATTTGTCATTGGAGGCAGACTTAGGCAAGAAGTCTTGAGTTTGCGGCATGTGAACGAGCGCCTCATGACTATCCGTATCAAGGCTAAATTTGCCAACATTAGCCTAATATGCGTTCACGCCCCTCACGAGGAGAAGGACGACGCGACAAAGGATGACTTCTACCAGCTCTTGGACAAGACGTATGAGCAATGCCCTAGCCACGACGTTAAAATTATCCTAGGCGACTTTAACGCAAAGCTAGTAAGAGAGGAAGTCTTTAGTAGCGTGGTCGGAAAGCACAGCCTGCACGACAACACATCCGGCAACGGACTCAGGCTAATCGACTTTACGGCGGGGCGAAACTTTGTTGTAGCTAGTACGCGGTTCCCACGTCTTGACATTCACAAAGGAACATGGCTCTCCTTTGATCGAAAAATCGTCAACCAAATCGATCACTTTGCGATCGACGCAAGGCACTCTTCCAGTATTCTGGGTGTCCGGATTTTCCGAGGAGCCAACGTGGACTCGGATCACTACCTAGTTGTAGCCAAGGTACGGATGCGGATATCCAGAACGGAGCGAAATCAACGAAATGCTGTGAGGAAATTTGCCGTCGAAAAGCTACAATCGCAAGAGACCGCCAGAACCTTTGCCGATCGTGTTTCTTCTAATCTCAATCTAAGTCCTATGCCGCCAGCAGCAAATGCGGAAGACCAGTGGCAGCGTTGCCAACAAGCCATCCGAGATGCCGCCTCTGATGTACTGGGTTTCTCCCGCCCACCACAACGAAACCCCTGGTTTGATGAGGAATGCCGGCAAGCACATGCAGCAAAACAAGAGGCGTACAAAGCGGCGCTGCATAGAAGGACTAGAGCTGCTTACGAGCTCTACGTGCGCAGGAGAAAAGAGGAACATCGACTTCTCAGAAAGAAGAAAAAAGAGCATGAGAAGCGCTCGATCGAGGAGATTGAGAGACTTTATTGCAGGAATAATGTTCGAAATTTTTACCAAAGGGTAAAAAGAACGTGCCAGGGTTTCAAAGCCAGGACAGAAGCCTGCAGGGACGAAAATGGCAACATAGTAGTAGAATCGCAGTCGGTGCTGAGGATATGGAAGGAACACTTCTGCAGACTGTTAAACGGCGATGATGATCAATATTCCGCTGTCAGGCAGAATGAGCCATTCAACAATGACGATGGCAGTCAAAATTCCCGTCAACCCGATCATAATGAAGTGAGGATAGCGATATCTAAACTTAAATCCAACAAAGCTGCTGGAGCCGACGGCCTTGCCGCTGAACTTTTCAAGGCAGGAGGAGATGAGTTGGTAAGGAGCATGCACCAGCTCATCTGTAAAATCGAAAGACGTCTCATTCCTGACCATCAGTTTGGATTTAGAATTAAACATTCTACAATTGACCAAGTCCACAAAATAACTGGCGTGATTGAGAAAGCTCTGGAAGAAAAAAGATTTGCTGTGGTGTATTTTTTGACGTCTCACAAGCTTTCGATAAGGTTTGGCACGAAGGCTTGGAATATAAATTGCAATGACTACTGCCACGGCAACTCTTTTTAATCTTACGATCGTACCTCACCGAGAGACTCTTTCGTGTTAAGCTCGGAAACGATTACTCTGACTTCAAGGAGATTGCAGCCGGAGTCCCGCAAGGAAGTGTCCTTGGCCCGCTTCTATATGTACTCTACTCGCGTGACATCCCGCAAGAAAGAAACTGTGTCGTCGCCACGTTTGCGGACGATACGGTGATATTGACAACGGGAGATACCATTGAAGCAGCAACCGGAAAGCTTCAACATGCTATTAATAAAGTCCACGCTTGGACGAATTCTTGGCGTATTGTGCTGAACGAAAGCAAATCTACTCACGTCAACTTTACGTACAAAAAAGTGGATAGATTACCTATATATCTAAACTCGGCTCAAATACCGTACGCAAACGAAGCAAAATATCTAGGAATGACTCTAGATGTCAAGCTCAAATGGAAATCGCACGTGAAAAAGAAACGCGACGAACTTCAAAACAAATACCGACAAATGTACGGGCTACTCGGAAAGCATTCGAAGTTGAGCCTACATAACAAGCTGCTTATCTATAAGCAAGTGCTAAATCCTGTGTGGACGTATGGTATACAACTATGGGGTTTTACCAAGAAAACCAATAGAAACATCATACAAACTTTTGAAAATAAAGTTCTTAGAACGATCGTTAACGCACCGTGGTACGTACGTAACGAAGATATTCATCGGGATCTGGGAATTCCCAGCGTCGTCGAAGAGATAACAAAATTTGCACGTAAACACAAAGATCGTGTTCACGGCCATTGTAACCGTACTATCACTCAACTACTTGACGCGAACAATTCAATTCGTCGTCTTCAAAGGACAAAACCTTTTGACCTCGCGTCATAACATATGAAGGTCGTGAAAAAGGCAGGAGCTTTCATTGAAATTTAACCTGTCTAAAGTGCTACATTTATTTTTAATCACATACGATCATCTTTTTATAGAATAACGATTCTTGTAAGCGAAAATAAAACTACTGGATAAGCACTGGCTTAGTTGTAGCATTCATTTTGAAGAGAGGTGATTTTTTAGTGAGTAAAAATCTCACACTACCATAAGCACGCGCGGTCGGGCCTTATGGTGTCTTTGGAAGATTTTTCACCTGCTCTCGGCAAAAAAAAAAAAAAAAAATCTGTAAAATCTGGTCGGACGAAAAAACCCATGAATATAAAATCGATACGCACCACCTTTTCATCGATTTCAAAGTTGCCTATGATAGCGTGTATAGAGACGAGTTATACAGAGCCATGTCTAGTCTTGGCATCCCTGCCAAGCTCGTCCATTTGTGCAGAATGACGATGGAGAACTCTCGCTGCTCCATTAAAGTCGGTGAGAACATCACCGAACCGTTCGATGTCAGGAAAGGTCTTAGACAAGGCGACGCGCTATCATGCGATCTCTTTAACATAGTACTTGAGAGAATTTTACGAAACTCACAAGCCAATTCCGGAGGTACAATCTTCTTCAAGTCTGTACAACTACTCGCTTATGCCGATGACATTGACATAATCGGAAGAACTCAGCGGGCAGTCAATGGGCATTTACGAGTATTGAGAACGCGGCAGCAAAGATGGGTCTAGCGGTCAATGAAAGCAAAACAAAATATATGTCTACAAAAAAGGACACCCAACATCGGCGTCTTGGACAAAACGCCACAATAGACAGATACAATTTTGAGGTAGTAAAGGATTTTGTCTACCTAGGCTCTATGGTCAGCTCCGCAAATGACATGAGTGGAGAGATCACACGGAGAATTACTCTTGCCAATCGTTGTTTCTATGGGCTAAAACGGCAATTGAGTAGCAAAGCCCTATCTCGAACTACTAAGGTAACTCTTTATAAGACATTAATCATCCCAGTCCTGCTGTATGGCGCATAGGCATGGGCTTTGACAAAACCGGATGAGGATGCCCTTGGTTATTTCGAGAGAAAAGTTCTTCGAGCGATCTTTGGTCCCGTCTGCATAGACGGTGAGTGGAGGAGAAGGTACAATGCCGAACTATACGGCCTGTACAAGGACATAGACTTAGCCAGAAGAGTTCACATACAGCGACTAAGATGGCTGGGTCATTTAGAGCGGATGGAGCCCAACCTTCCCGCTAAGAAAGTTTTCGAATCCACCCCGGACGGACGGCGCAGTAGAGGACGACCTCGCGGTAGGTGGCGCAAACAAGTGGAGGGGGACCTCAACCAACTTGGCGTGTGCAACTGAAGGCAGCTGGCTCGTAACCGTGCTGGCTGGAGAGGTTTGTTGGTTGAGGCCCAGGTCTTCTTTTTTTTTTTTTTTTTTTTGTCGGGATAGGAAACACTCGACTGGAGCACTCAGACACAACTGGTCCATTGTACTGCCAGAGAGCAAACCCTGATTTACCCATTTTACTGGAATTTCCTTGACTTTCGAAGAAAGCCAAGCAAGCACTTCAGTGATGAGGAGCTTACAGTACCAGCACTCACCACATCCGCACCGAAGATCTGCCACCTGATACGAGCAAAGACCGGACACTCACAGAGATAATGTTCCGCGGTGTCGTCGCTCTCTCCACAAGCGTCGCAGATTGTAGTGTCACTTAAGCCTAACACGTTAAGGTGCTTGGCAAAAGCGAAGTGGCCTGTCAAGACGCCGATAAGTTGTCTACAGTCTTTTCTGCTGAGAGACAGCAAGAATGCCGCTGATTTCTTACAGACGTCCGGGAGCATGCGTTTAGTCAACCTGCAACCTGGAGAGTCATGCTACATACAATTGTGCTCGTGAGAGACCCAATCGTCAATGGAAGCCCTAACCGAGGACGCAGGGAGACCCAACGCGGGTTCGGGACCTGAAAAAGCCTCCTCTGAGCCTTGTCTAGCAATCTCATCGGAGATCTCGTTCCCCAAGATCCCAGTGTGACCTGGGACTCAGATAAGAGACAGAGAATTCAGCCTTGCGACCGAGTTCAAAGAGTTTTTGGTTTCACGAACTATTTTGGAAGTGGTTAAAGGGTTAAAGCAAGGCCTTAAGCGCAGCCTGACTGTCACTACAGACACAAATGCTACGTCCCTTCCACCTGTTCTTCACAACATAGTTCATGGCCATTAGGATTGCATAACTTTCCGCTTGGAAAACAGACGCATATTTGCCTAACGAGAAGTGAAGTCTAATGTTGTCGACTTCCACGAAGGCACCAGCGCCAGACCCTTGACTGGTTTTGGAACCGTCCGTGAAAATACGACTACATTCCATTCCCGGCTCAGACTCTGACCGAAGCCAGTCCTGGACACAAGGAAAGTCGACTCTGAATTTGCGCATCAGCTGGAGTTCTGGTGTCATTGCATCAGACGGCATATCCGTAAGACAGGAGTCGTAAGATAAGTGTCGCGCAAGTTCATCAAAGTTCCAGTGTGGAGTATACCAAAAACCGCCTCGCCTAAGACGATGGATGGCTTTGATAGTGCAACCCATGATATAAGTATCAAGGGGAGGTAAGTTCAGCAAAGCATCTAGAGCAGAGCCAGGCGTACTCGGGAAAGCTCCCGAGCAGCCGAGACAAGCCGTTCTTTGGAGTTTCGCACAAAAGGCAACCACATATTTACGCGAGAGCCCCTTCCACCAAACAACCGACGCATATGCGAGGAATGGTCTTATCATAGCCGTGTAGATCCAGAGAACCTTATTCGGTGATAAGCCCCAAGTCTTGCCAAAAGCACCCTTACACTGCCAGAAGACTGAGAGCGCCTTGGATGTTTTTGACTCGACGTGTTTGGACCAATGAAGTTTCTTATCTAAAATCACTCCCAGATATTTGGCTTCATTGGAAATGCGAATGGTGACGCCTTTTAGTACTAGCTGAGTCAGACCGGTCAAAATCCTCCTTCTCGTAAAAAGAACAACCTCAGTTTTAAGAGGATTCACCGAAAGCCCACTCCTAGTACACCATTCATCGATCATGTCCAGCGCCGCCTGCGCGTTAGCACAGACCGTCGCCAGGCATGGCCCGACAGAAAGTACGGCGACATCATCCGCATATGCCTGAGCGTAGACGTTAGAACTATTTAGAGTGTTCAACAGAGAGTCGACCACCATGCACCATAACAATGGAGACAGAACGCCACCTTGCGGACAGCCCCTGTTTACCCCTGTCATAACATATTGGCCACAATCCGCATCCACTACCAACGTTCTATTCATTAGCATTGCTTTAATCCACAACACTAATGTTTCATCTGTCTGACAGAGTCGCACATGCAGTCAAAAGTCGCATTGTCAAAAGCACCCTCAATGTCGATGAAGATACCCATCGCGTATTCTCTCCTATCAAGCGCGCATTCAATTCTGGCCACTAGATTTTAAAGTGCGGTCTCACAGGATTTCCCACGCTGATAGGCATGCTGCATCTCCGATAGTGGATGCAGTTTCAAAGCAACTTTGCGCACGTGAAATTCTACCAGTCTCTCCATACTTTTCAGTAAGAAGGATGTCAAACTTATAGGTCTGAAACTCTTGGGGAGCGAATAGTCTTCCTTACCAATTTTCGGTATGAAAGCTACTCTGACTGTCCGCCAAGGTGTAGGAATATATGCCAGCGCCAAGCCAGCGGTGAAAATTCTTTTCAGAGTTGGCAATAGCTGATCTATACCCTGTTGCAGCATAGCTGGATATATTCCATCGGTGCCAGGCGATTTGAAACCATCAAAAGATGCCACAGCATATTTGATGGCCTCATCTGTTACCACGGCTGATGCAATATACCAGCTGCGCCGAGTTTTCTGACTTAGATCAAGCTCAGCCTGGGTAAGCGGGCCAAGCTGCGACCTAGTGATTATCCGATTGCCAGGAAAGTGAGTCTCCAGCAGAAGACTAAAAGTTTCCGCTTTCGTCTTAGTAAACTTGCCATCAGATTTTCTCAGTGACTCCAATTTGGTCGGCTTGCCCCTTTTGAGAACATTAACCAACCTGCTGGTTTCACCGAGTGTCTCGATCTTTTCACAAAAATCTCTATAAGAAGCACTTTTCGACAACCGAATTAACTTCTTGTAGTCTTTTTGCTTCGATCTAAAAAGATTCCAGTCACCTTCTAAATTTGTCTTGAGTGACCTATTTAGAAGTTTTCTGGATTCTTTCCTAAGTCGCTGCAGTTCCGGGCACCACCAGGAAACCGGAGTTCTGCAGGGGGTTTTTGTCAATGGGCACGTCAGTTCAAAACAGCTGGTAAGGACACTAGTCAGGTTTTGAACAGCATCCTCAACCTTTCGTTTCGTTCTGAGTTTAGTTGGAGTTTTGACAGATCTGTCTAGCTCTTCCCTAAACCGCACCCAGTTGGTTTTCCTCGGATTCCTCCTCTCCTGCAAAGTTATGGCCTCGCATTCGATTTGGAAAACGATGTATCTATGGTCTGACAAGGACACCTCCGGCAGTACCCTCCAGTTAGTAATTGACTTGAAATACCTGTTAGATAAAGTCAAATCAATTACCTCCTGCCTCCTTGCCGTAACAAAAGTTGGCTGGGAGCCAATATTGTTAATTACCATGCCAGACGATAGTATAAAGTCTAGGAGATGGTTTCCGCGGGTGTTACATTTGCTGCTGCCCCAGACTGTATTCTGAGCATTCGCGTCGCAACACATGACTAGTCCCATCTCCCGAGTGTCACAGTACTTTATGAGTTCGGCAACCGCCTTCGGTGGTGGAGGCATTACCGAATCATAAGGGAAGTAAGCCGACGCAACGACGAAGGTTTTCCAACTTCCGGTCGTTTCGTAGCTTACAGCTGCAGCAACCAGGTCCTGTCCACAAAATTGTCCAAGCTTGGTTACTGATAGGAAATTCGGCACAATTAGACAAGCTCTCGGTCTTTCAGATCGCTCGTCACATAGCACCGTTACTCCACGAACACCCCCAAAACCACATATGCGCTTGTTCCGCACGTATGGCTCCTGGATAGATGTTATGTGGGGTTTTGTACGCACCACGGAAAGTCTGCTACTTAAGAGAGCGGTAGCAGCCTTTGAGTGGTGGAGGTTTATCTGCGAAAATATCAAAGATATAGTCGCAGTTTTATTAGCAGAACGGCGCGCACCAGGTGCGCACATGCTTCCGGCGAGGCGAGCGCCCCTACCCGTGGCATTGCTTGCGTCAGCCATTTTCTGTCCACTAGTGCTGGGACCTTTAGGGGTAACAGCACCAGTATCCACCAGATTTTGTGCGCAGATAACGCCACCGGTAAGAGTGTGCCCGGCAGAAGAGCACGCATCAGATGCGCACACACTTCCACCAAGAAGAGCAGGCGAAACTTGCTCCATCAGATTGGACCTGTTCGAGCCGACCGAAAAGGAGCCAGCGTTAGGTCTGAGGGATTGATCGGCTCCAGTTGGAATACTTTCTGCCGACCTATGCTTCTTTCCTGTCGCTACTGAAGGATGACTGCTTTTGGCGCTTGCGCCTTCAGCTGACTCTGCAGCCTCTTTGCACCGCGCCATCGCCGCCTTCCTTCTTCTCCTTTTCAGTTGACTCTTAGTCAGGAGCCCATCGGAGTGCGCCGCTTCGGGAGCTCGTTCAGCCTTATTGGTTTCCCGAGTCAAACCGTCACCGACACAACTTCGACCAGCTACCCTTCTATTGAGACAGAGATTAGACGTTCCAGCCGAAGCCTTTCCGCCACTTTCTTTGCCATTCCAGCCCAGTCTACCAATCGAGTCAGAGACAGAGCTGCAGGAGTCTTCTGAAACAAGCGTCGCTACTACTTCTGATTCAACGCCAGAGGCGGGGGGTAAAAGTATGGTGGTTGGGACCTCCAGAATCCTCGTCCCGGCCGTAGTCAAAAAGACCACGGGTGGATTATCGTTTTCACGAGTACCACCTGGAGTAGATACCGTACAAGTTTCTTCCATCATACCTTCAACAGGTTTTGCGTCACAGTCAAGACGTCCTCAGCCTTTAGTTCGATGTCTCACCTGGGGTCCTTTCGGACCCTTAGGGTCATTGACTCTTAAGCCGTTCCGCCACGTCAAGGCAGCTGAAGAATGGGAACGGCCCAGGTCTACCCTGGACTGTAGCGCCATCTAAGTAAGTAAGTATGTAAGTACAATCTTTTCCAATTTTAGCCATGTGGTCGTTTATCAAGCAACAACGCATTTTTGTTATTCAATCTTATTATGAAAATGGGCGATCTGTAGAAGTAACATTTCGTAAAATTCGTGAAATTTTCGGCCCTAGTGAGACCGGAATTCATGCAATGGTGAAGCGTTTTAAAAAAATTGGTTCGACATCGGGTCAAACTGCATATCAACATGCTCGGCCAGCATGTACACGCCAAAACATCACCACTGTGAGCGAAAGTGTTCGAAACCAGCCAGGCGCGTCAATTTGTCACCGAAGTCAACAATTGGGCCTCACTTATAGCACTTTACGGCAAATTTTAAAAGTTGATCTTCATTTGCACGCCTATAAAATCCAAATTACCTTTGACACCTTTAAACTTCTTCCTGTGGGGTTATTTGAAGAGTAAGGTCTATGCCAATAACCCAGTCACAATTCATGATCTCAAACATAACATCCAAACTGAAATTGCGGACATTGACCCACTTATTCTTTAAAAAGTCATCCATAATTTTGAGCGTCGGATGGTCGCTTGCAACAGAAGCCGTGGTGATCACACGGACGCTGTTGTGTTCCATTCATAATTGCCATGGACAGAACTTCATTAATCAATAAAGTTCTACATTGATTTCACAATTAATTTAATGAAAACTTCCACACTAGCTATTGGCTCACCCTTTATTTACTTAAACGGAATAATAATATCCTTAGCGGTGATCTCATGAGACCGTTGAACAGAAAGGGGGATTAAAAGCTTGAACAAAACGTTTCTCTTCATGGACGGTTCAAAAATTAAGTTCAATGTAGATTCAGAAATAAATTAGTAGTAGAAAACAAACTCTACCCCGGTCAACATGGCTTCCAAACAATGGGAATGCGTTCCCAGCGGAAGTTCTAGCCATTGTCAATTCTTTTATAGAACTAAGCTCACCGATACCCATAAAAAAGATGTTGACATTTATATGGACAACTAAGGAGTCATCAAAGTCATCTCAACTGCAGAAATCAAGTCGCCTAATATCGTCACCTAAAATCACCTAAATGGATGGTAAACGACTAACAAAGGCCTCGTAGGAGTAGCATCTCCCACTAGGTTCTGGTCCGCTAAATAGCGAGAAAGAGCCATTGCAGCCGAACAACTTGCAGCTCTGTTAGTAAGTCCTACTTCCACCTCCTCGTGGTGCCATCTGGGAGTTTCTCTGGAAATTGCGAACGGAAGAGGACGAATGACGAGCACACTGCGCTACAAAGCAGGATAAGTGTCGGTTGGTCTGTGGCCCAGCGAGCCGCAACCGTAAAAGAAATCATTGCTCCGAAACGAAAACCAACGCCTCGGATACGGACGGATAATTTGATGACGACCTTTGGCTATCAAACATGGACGACGATTGGATTCTGGAACGTTAAGACCCTACTGGATTCACTCCAGGAAGGGCCATATAATGCCATGTTCCTCCTAATGGAATGAGAATTCGCACGCTATAAAACAGACATCTTAGGGCTGAGCGAGATAAGATGGTTCGGTGCTGGGGAATAGATCTCCCCAACAAAAAGCACTGTCAAGCTCTACTCTGGTAAACGAGCTGGAAGTGCAATGACGTCCTAGGACTGGTGCTAACTCCACCAGCACGAGGAAGTTTCATATCTTGGTTACCTCACAGTGACCGGATATTGACGGCTAGGTTCCACAGTAGAGTGAGAAAAATTATCATCAAACAGTGCTATGCTCCGACTCAAGACGCGACTGAGGATGAAAAGGACAATTTTTATAGCCAATCTAGGCGCCGTCACAACCAAACGCCTAATGGGACATGGTGATGGGGGATCTCAATGCCAAGGTAGGTAGGGACAACACTATGCTTAAACACGTGATGGGAGTTCACTGCGTTGGATACCGTAATGATAACGGTGAGCAGTTTGTGGACTTCTGCAATACCATCCGTTTAGTCATTGGAGGTATGCTGTTTAAGCATAACACCTGCCACAAGATCAGTTGGGTCTCTACTGATAGGCAGCGAACATCCAACCAGATCGCCCACATTGCGATCAGCTATCGCTTTAGAAATTGTTTCCTGGACGTCCGAAACAGACGTGGAGCTTATATCGGACTAGAACGAGATCACCATCCCATTTTTGCTCATATACGCCTTCGTACTGCATCCATCAATAGCAACACTCAAATTTACTTAACATCACCAGGAGGTATGCGTATGATCATTAAACTACCGAAAAGGGAAACTTGACGGAATGCGGAAACTGGAGAGGTATTTGCGTTCTTCCAGCCGTAGCCAAAATAAAAGCTAGAATAATTCTGGAAGGAATCAAGGAGCATTTTGATTCAACTCTCGACGTCGAACAGGCTGGACCATCCTACATCGACCACATAAACACCTTATAGGTCATAATCGAACAATGCGTTGAGTACAGGTCTCTGCTACATTTACTGTTTATCGACTTCGAGAAGGCTTTCGACAGCTTGAATCGAGATGCTATTTGGTTAGCCTTGCGCAGGAGAAGCATCCCAGAAAAACTTATAGCTAATATCTAGGCTACATTCGAGGACGGTAAGTATCACGTCTTATACAATGGTAAGGTGTCGGGCGATCTTGGAGTCCAAAGTGCAGTACGTCAAGGGTGCATACTGTCCTCACTATTGTTCTTAGTGATTATCAGCGATGTACACCGTACAACATTGACCGAATGTAATTATGGAATTCCTTGGACGATGACCTCGTACCTTAAACACCTAGATTACGCTGACGATGTTTGTCTACTTTCACATCGGATAATGGATCTTCATTTGATGGCCTAAAATCTAGAAGCTGAGGCAAACAAAATGGGGCTAGAAATAAACAAAGCCAAAACAAAAGCCGTGAGCACTTCTAATACCCGCACTCAACTTAACATTGCAGGCCAGGAAGTCGAGAAAGTTGATAACTTTCTATATTTAGGAAGTGTGGTCGCGGTTAATACCGGTGGCACCGAACTGGATGTGTGCAGCAGAATCGGGAAGGCTAAAGCTGAGTTCGAAATGCTATCCAAAATCTGGAGAAGCAATGTTATCAGCTTAAGAACCAAGCTGCGACTGTTCCGCTCCAACGTAAAATTAGTGCTGCTTTATGGGTGTAGTACTTGGAAGGTGGACACCATTAACACACACAAGCTGCAAGTCTTCGTAAACAAATGTTTAAGAATCATCTTAAGAATTTTTTGGCCGAACCGCATCTCCAACGAACAACTTTATACGAAAACGGGCCAAGAATCTATAAGCATTACTATACGAAGGAGAAAGTGGCAGTGGATTGAATACACCCTACGGTGTGAAAACAGCTCCATTATGAAATGCGCCATGCAGTGGAGTCCACTTACCCAGACAGGCAGAATGGCGGGACTCCCTAGGCAAACGTGGCGCAGAACAGTTGAGGAGGAATCGAGCTCTTTAGGAATGCGTTGGAGGCAGCTCAAACGCGTTGCAGAACTCCGAACATGGGTACAGGAGTGACTATAGAACCGAATGGTTAACAAAATAATAAGGAAGGACTCAGAACTGAACCAAGCGAAAGACTTTCGCTTAGTTCTAACGGTGTAGATGCGTTTAACTCGTACATTCCATCATTGCCTTCGGCCCTCGAAAATATGGCTGACGAGATACGGAACGCACTTCCGTCATCATTTCAACTTGCTAGTTGACACATATACAGTGGACCTATGGACGTAGATGCAGAGGAGGACAGGGTTCACTTCCTATGCCTAAACTTTAGCAGATCCAGATAGTTTATCCGTTGAAAACTACCAACAAAGTCATCCAAACAAATTCTTAAATTCATTCCGAACTCGGAATCGTTTTATTTTCCTTTATTTTCAAAAATAAGAAGAAATCACTTTTCCTACAAGCCCCACGTCTTTGACTTCTTGAGAGTTGTTTAATCGACGTTTATAAAAAGCCCTCGTAGAGAATCTCAAAGGGGATGAATTAGAAATTTTCGATAGTAAAATGTATGCATCCTTGCACCCGCATGGGTGCATCTTCATCTTACGAAGAATTTTTCTCTCTCGAGGCGACCAAGGATATCTTCATACTCTTTTAATAAAGTCCATGTTTCTGCGCCATAAAGCAGGACTGGGATGAATAAAGTCTTATATAGAGTCTCCTTAGTTGTTCGTGATAGGGCTTTACTGTTGAATTGTCTTATAAGCCCAAAAAAACAGCGAATGGCAAGAGTTATTCTTCGATTGATTTCTGCGCTGATCTTGTTTGTAGAATTTATGGCAGAGCCAAGGTAGACAAAGTCCCTTACTACCTCGAAGTTATAGCTGCCCACGGTGACGTTTTGTCCAATTCGTCGGTGTTGGTTTTCCGCTCTTTTTGACACCATATACTTGGTTTTGCCCTCGTTTATCGCTAAACCCATTTTGGCCACTTCCGCCTCAATGCTTGCAAACGCACCGGTGAGAGCCCGCTGAGTTCTTCCGATAATGTCAATATCGTCGGCGTATGCAAGCAGTTGTACAGACTTGTAATAGGTTGTGCCTCCGGTGTTGGCTTGTGAGTTCCGCACAATCCGTTCAAGTACAATATTGAAGAAGTCACATAACGGCGCGTCACCTTGTCTATAGCCTTTTTTGACATCAAAGGTCGCGGTGAGGACATTACCGACCTTGATGGAGCAGCGATCGTTCTCCATCGTCAGCCTGCACAAACGGACAAGTTTGGCAGAGGTGTCAAAACTAGATATAGCTCTATAAAGCTCTTCTCTATAGGTGCTGTCATAGGCGGCCTTCAAATCGATAAAAAGGTGGTGAGTATCGATTTGGAATTCTTGGGTTTTCTACAGGATCTGCCGAAGTGTGAAGATTTGATCGATGGTGGACTTTCCTGGCCTGAAACCGCAGTGATAGGGTCCAATCAGGCTGTTGATGAAAGGTTTCAGGCGTTCACGCAATATCGCAGAAAGGTTCTAACCCAGAGTACACCCACCGTCTACCCGAATTTCACTTACTCCCTCATTCTCAATCCTTCCTCATCGTCTTCTACCCCCGGTACCAAGCCCACGGTCTCTCCCAACGTTTTCACCACGGTCAACTCGCCTTCAACTGCATCTCCCCCTACTTTCGATCCACTACTTCCTCCCACCGTCAAACTCACGGCTAAATTATTGAACCCCACGGCAACAATCAATGACCTCGATGCCCGCTATATCATGTCTAGACTACGTGATAACCGGCTTTTTGAAAATGTTCGCCTTTACCTAGCCTATCTACATGACAAACCTGACTCCATCTGCATCGACGGGAAGACAAAGACGAATGTCATGGTCTCGATCCAAAAAGAAGGCCTCCCAACTGACCCTACAGCCCTGAAAAATATATACACTCGTTTCCATGAGAGTTTTAACATCTCCTCTTCCACAGTGGCCAAAGACCTCTCAACCTATGGTTCTCATATTGCTTCCAAACGTCTCTCCTATCTCCAAAAACTCGCAGTAACCACAACAAATATTTTCGTCCCTAACTAAATTCCAGTCGATCCATCTCAATCCGTCGTAATTGCCCCAAAGCTCCTATCACTCTACTATCAGAATGTCAGAGGACTTCGCACCAAAACCTCGATGGTGCACTTGAACTCACAATCACTTCCCTATGACATTTTTGCCCTAACCGAAACCAACCTTTGTCCCCACTATCTTAACAGTGAATTATTCACTTCTGGTTTCGTAGTCTTCCGCGCTGACGGCCAGGAAAATGAACACCTCTCCTTCGGCCGCGGTGTTCTTATAGCTATTCATAATCACCTTGATGCAACCCTCGTCAAACTCACTAACACAACCTCATTTGAATTCGTATGTGTTAAACTATCTGTATCTAGACGGAGCATATATATTGTTTGCTGTTATATTCGCCCTTCTCAACCCGCCCAAGCATACCAGCAGGCCGTTGATACAGTGGACTCTCTGTTAGATATCCCTGATCCTGATGACGATTTTATAATTGTTGGCGACTTCAACCTTCCCCTTTTGCAATGGACTCCATCGGAGGACAAATCATCCTTTGTTCCTACTAACTCCTCCTCGGAAAAGGAAACCCTCCTGACTGATCGTCTTTTTGACTCCGGCCTTTTTCAGATTAGTGGCATAACAAACAACTTAGGTAGGCAGTTAGATCTTATTTTCTCATCCGACGCTCATAATTCTTTGGTTACCGCAAGTAACCATCTTCTCTCCACTCTAGACCACTATCACCCCCCTCTCGCTCTTGCCTTTTCGTATGAAATCGACCACACCACTGTTGATTTTGAAAACTCTTTCTCCTTCAACTTTCGTAAAGCTGACTTCGTTAAACTTAATACCTTAGTCAATAACATAGATTTCAGCCTCTTTCTAAACGTCAACACCCCCATTGATATCGCTCTTGCATTCTTCTACACAGCAATCTTTGACTGTCTTCTCCAATCTGTCCCTTATGTGCCTCGAAAAAACTGCTCCTCATCCCCTCCCTGGTATAATAGTGAATTGCGTTCTCTTCGTAATGTTAGAAACAAATTATGGAAAACTTTCTTGAAATCCAGATCTGCCTCAGATTTCTCATACTACCAACAAGCTTACTACCGTTTTTCCAACCTCTGCGAATCCCTTTACCGCGAATACCTTGATAGAATGCAATTAAGTCTAATCACAGATCCTAGGCGCTTTTACCAATTTATTAATGTCAAAAGGAAGTCCGATGGTTTCCCTTCCACTCTAAAGTTACTTAATACATCTTCTGTTGACCCTAAAGAAATCGCCAACCTCTTTGCGACCTTTTTCACCCTTTCGTACAGTGACCATGTACACGATCCGGACCTTGACTATTTCTCCTACCTGAGTAACTGCCCACAAACCTCCCTAGTCTCAATTGACATTAGGTCTGATATGGTGCGAGAAAATATTAACAGACTCAAGGATGACTTTTCCCCCGGTCCCGATGGTCTACCTGCCATTTTCATAAAAAAATGTGTCAACGTCCTGTGCCAGCCCCTTACAACTCTTTTTCGACTCTCACTCTCTCAAGCCGTTTTCCCTAAATTATGGAAGGACTCCTTCATTTTTCCCATCCATAAAAAAGGCTGTAAAAGTGACATATCGAACTATCGACCCATAGCCAAACTCTCTTCTATCCCCAAGCTCTTCGAAAGCATTGTATACGACTCACTGTATTTCCACTGCAAATCCATTTTTACCCCACAACAGCACGGTTTTTTAAAGGGTAGGTCCACTACGACTAACCTAACCGAATTTGTTTCCAAAACACTGCAAGCATTAGAGGAAGGCAATGAAGTGGATGTTATTACCACCTACTTCAGCAAAGCCTTTGATAAAATCTGTCACCGTACTATTTACTTTAAACTTAATGCCCTCGGTTTCCCACCCTCTTTCATTTCATGGCTGAGATCGTACCTCGAGAATCGCCAATACAGGGTTCTCTTCCGTTTTTCAATCTCCGATCCCATTGACGCCACTTCCGGGGTTCCTCAAGGCAGTCATCTTGGTCCGCTGATCTTTGTCTTAACTATAAATGATGTTGGTCACATATTAAAAGACTCAGATCTGTCTATTTACGCGGATGACATGAAAATCATCAAGGTTATATCTACCCCCAACGACTCACTGTTACTTCAAAACGATCTAAATTCATTCCACACATGGTGCGTAAAAAACTTCTTTGAACTTAATGTCGCCAAATGTCAATCCATAACATTCTCCCGTAAACGCCTCCCCCCTCCCCTTAGAAGCTATAACTTTAATAATAAGCTCGTTCCATCAGTCTCCTGTATACGCGATTTGGGTATTATTTGTGATAAGGAACTAAACTTCCGTTCCCACATTGATCAAATTATACACAAGGCCAATTCTTCTCTCGGTTTCATAAAACGCTGGTCTAAAGAATTCTCGAACCCTTACGTAACTAAATCCCTTTATATCACCTTTGTCAGACCCCACCTCGAATATGCCAGCCAAGTTTGGTCACCTTATCACGACACCCACTCCCTTAGAATCGAAGCTGTTCAGCGTAGGTTTATCCGCTTTAGCCCTACGAAAATCGGCTAAAATTGATTAACCTGCAAACCCTTACAAAACGTCGTGAGGTTGCCGACATACTCTTCGTGCACCAATTATTAACTGGATCGATCGATTCCCCCGCTCTACTAGAAATGATTTCCCTTCGCACAAACCCTCGTAACCTTAGGACTGTACCCCTTTTTCGTCTTCCTTACCACCGCACCAACTACGGCCACTTCGAACCAATCACCAGAATGTTACGTCTTGCCAACAACGCACAGAACACCCTAGACTTTCATTGCAGTCTATCCTCCCTTAGAAAATCCCTCCACACCTCATGACCTCATGACCTTCTTCCTCCCTAGCATTTAAGATAGTTTTTAAGAGATTAGTTAAAAAAAAAATAAAAAAAAAAACAATTATTTGCGTTTCACCTACCCCTTTTCACGCCCTCTACCTCCTCCCTTCTCTCCAAAATGCTGTTAGTTTAAGTTTTAGTTTCTAAGTTTTTTTGCCGCTAGTTGTAAGTTTAGATTGTTTAAGTTTTCTTTTTTGAGCTTGTATTAAGCTAATAATAAATAAATAATACCAAAATGCTAGTTTCTATCCTATAGCACCCAAGGGCACATAACCTTAACCTAATTCTAATGCCGCATTCGGTTTAGAGATACCTTTCAATCAGGATGTTCGAAATATTATTCTGAGGCAATGATTAACACTGACTGTGACCTTGTATACAACAGAACTAAGGCAGCATTTCAGAGTGTTCTTCACAGTTTGTTACTTATTTAGATTGGTGACAAGTTACCTAAGCAACTCAAACGTTCCCAGTATATACGACTAAAGGCATTCAATTTAGTAGCAGTGTCGATTAGAGGAATGGTATCATAATACTGGAAATTCAATATTCTCCGGACATGCTGTTAAGCAATTTTTACTAGGTTGATGTTTTTAACAGACATCTGAACAAAGTGCATAACTCATTTGCTCTACAGGAGGCCTAGGCATGGATTCTGTGGATCCCAGAATTTCACATATCGTTATTTACTACGACTCTATGTGAGTTCTGTGAAACAGTAAATAAATGAAACACTATGATGCCATCTTAAACTAATAAATTTGATTATACTGCCGTACTATACCGCTCAAACCCTGCTATGAAGCCAACTTACCAAAGATAAGAATCTAATGTGCTGCTTGCGCAAAACCTTACACAGACCAATCAAAGACTATCTCTGAGGCAAAGTTAGAACGCGGCCTGGTTAAGTAATACGTTCCCACAGTTATAGAATTTAGTATTCCTAATATGGTCAAATATAAAGCGTTGTTGTACCATTCAAAACGTTACACGCTTTTTGATTGTATCTCTCTATCTTAAACTTTCAATAGATTCTCGACGTCTACCATTCGCACATAATCGTATTACAATCATGTACTCAATGCCCAAATTTCTTGATTTATTACCAGCGCCCTTCCACTTTACACTCCAGACTAGACAAAGCTCACTTCTATCCTCACTACATATACCAACTAGCCGCGTTATCTCGAATACAAAGTACACATAGAGCACAATCAATTTTATCTAGACAACCCCCAGACGATTGAATTTTAAAGACCCAGCAGAAACTGGATTTTCAATAATTCCTAAGCACGCAACATTTCGACGCACTCCCCAGTAGACGCGTTCTTATCACACTGTTCCGATGGCCTTTGTACTTAGGAGTAGACAGAGTCTAGTTCTATTACAAGTGTGCTCGTAAAAAAATTAATTTGTGGCTTGTAAATACTGTGACCTCTGTCTAATAGTAGCCGCATATACTGAACTGGATTGAAAACCTTTCATCATTTTGGACTCTGAGATTGTACAACCATTCGCCGATCACATGCCATACGATCATTCAGTCGGTGAGTGCTGATAAAACCTTAATCGGCTTGCTGCCGTTCGGATATCAGTTTGACGGCGCGATGCATTGAGTTCTTCAGCGAGGACGTTCGGATCTACTCGTAATCATTCGAAGGAAAATTTCCGAAAAAAAATTGTTTAAGAAAAACAAAAGTTGTGATTGCGAGTGTAGAAGTGATTGCGTGCCAGCGGAAACGTACAGCGGCGTTTTGGCTCATTACCAATGCACTTACGGATGTATCTGGTGGTGTAATATGTTAATTAGACATGCACATCTTTCCAAAGGTATCTACATCTACAAAAAGCTGCTGACGCAAGCCTGCATCTAATACATGGTGTCATCCCAAATATTTACCCAATCTCCTCCTTGAGTAAAGTCGCAGATTCTTAATGGGTGTTTGCTAATCGCCGGTTGCAGTCCATCATTAAAGCTGCATAGTTCTGCTTAATGTGGAATAAATTTTCCATAAACGCTTACCGTCATTAGGTTTGTTGCCGAGCGGTGTTGGAAAATGTCACCAAGCGACCACTTCCGGTACGACACACTCCAGCATTAAGCGTTGACCTTGAAAAAATGTTAATCCATGGACCGCCAGTGGAATTGTAGAAGACTCTTTGTCTAGGATTAGCATATTGGCTAGATAGCTGGCCAATTCCTGATTATAATTTATGCTAAAGTTTCGATTAGAAAAACTTTTCCCCAAAAAGTATCTTAAATTGGTTTTGCATATGCAAATCGATATCGAATGGTCTATTTGAGCGTTTGTCTTGTTTGAGTCCATTCGGCTCGTGTAGCTCCGGCTTACATAATCGATTGAACTTCTTAGGAAAGAGTAAACATTTTTCGAGTTGGCATCGTCTATCTAATTCTTTGCTGCTAAATATGAATATATTTGTGTATATTCAAATGTTTGGCACACGTGCTGGTGTTTAAATTAAGCAGGAGTGGTCAGCATGTGACAGGGTTTGTGGTGGTATTGAATCGATAAGCCAATTTATTAATTAATAAAAGAACGATAAGAACAGGTTATTTTTGTATCTTGGAAATTTTGCAAACGATACTTGATTTGTTTTATCCAGTCTTTTGCTAGATTAAAGCTCGAACTATCTATGAATGAATGATCTTCATTCTTAGATACATGCATATATATATCAACATACGGATAAAAAGATAAACTTGTAAGCAATTATCAATCTCGGTTGCATCAGAATCAACCATAAGCTACTTGCAATTAGAACAAAAAAATCCTGCATCTTATATACGGGTATACTCGTATGTGTAATGTCACTTTCAAGGTCAGTAGTTTGATATCGTTTTTCAATGACTAAATAAGATATTTGTTAAGAATAATTGGCAGGTGGAGAATTATAGATGTTATTGTATACCTGATCTTTAGAATCCGGTCCAGAATGTATGAAGACGTGAGATCAATGTTCGTCAAAGGCTTAATATAATGCTCGTGCTTAGTTAATTTGTCACAATTCCAGTTGGATCCAGTTGTGAGACAAGTAAGTTTGTCCAGACTGACTGGCACCTAAATCGCTAATGGTTTCTTTCGGCTTACACGAGCATTCGAAATTGAGGTATTTTTTTATGGTGACTGAGAACAACTGTTCAAGTTAGAGATCTTGAAATTTAAATTGTATTAAGTTACAAATCTTTGGTCAGGGTGGGTTATACTAAGCTTGACTGTGTCTTTCCCATATCAGTATACAGGTTTATTGTTCTGGAATAACACAAAAATTAGCAAAACCTACATGGTGGGTTAAATACCTAGCTATCATTAGAAAAGGAAACAGGTAAATTCTTAACGTACATACATACATACATACATTTTCAAATGGCCCGCTAATCCTTGATGAGGGTCGCCGGGGTAGGATGCTCAGGTGGACTCTCCATCCTTCTCGATCCTCCGCCATTGACTCCAACTCATCAGGAGGTATCCCTAGATGGCTTTAGGAGAGATGTCGGACTTGGTCCAACCATCTATTTCTAGGCCTACCGCGGGATTGCCTACCTGATGGCATAGCCACTAGCGCACGTCTTGGAGGCCGGTTTGTGGGCATACGCACTACGTGACCAAACCATCGAAGCATAGATCGTTCCGTTCGGAGAAGTAGCTGCTCAATATTGAGCGCCTCGTGTACTCTGGTGTTGCGCACTCGATCCCTACGAGTTATTCTAGCAATACCGCGAAGGAACTTCATTTCGGCAGCTTGTATCCGCGATCTTATTCTTTCGGTTACTACCTAAAGTTCATGACCATAGGTGAGAGTTGGAACATACACCGAGTTAAAAACCGATAGCTTAGCTTGAAAACTAAGTTCGGCCTTCCTTATAACAGAATGGCCAAGCTCTCTCAAAATTGATTCAGGCTGAACAATTCTACATGATAACTCGGCATTGCTCTTCCCATCACTCGTGAATAAGACCCTGAGGTACTTAACGTAGTCAACAAAATTTCTAAACGTAGTGCGCAGACCGTTGATAAGCAGGGAAAGTTTTGAGTGAAATTGTTCAAGAATTTTAAGAGCTGTAGTAGCCGTCGAGTTCCGTCCAATTCTATTCGAAGGAATGTAGACTGCTTTAAATATATTAGACATTCATATCCCAGAAAAGGGTTAACTTGCAGAATACCGCATTTATACTGTCCGCAAACAAGAAAAATTACTAAAATTGGAAAAATAGTTGGTTAGGGAGCAGGGGAAGTTCCGCCGCTGAAAAAAATATGTTCGTCCTAAACAAGTTCTACTCACAGTTGTTTAAGTATTGCGAATAAGTTATAAATTCAATCAATCAAAATATTATTAGTTGCCAACATATTGAGTTATAAACTAGTAACCAAACAAAATATCTTATGCTGAGTCTGACGATATATGTATAGCTGAACATTCAGACCTACGTAAGCACATCTGGGTGAACTACAGCACACATATGTCTAACCGGACGAGGCATGTCTGTGACCTGATTAGCTGAAATATGCATCTCAAAAGTCTAGCAAGAGCTTCTCAGACGGAGGGCGTGTGGCGGATGAATTCTCCCCGTAGGCCAGCGGATACCTTACTTGAGCTACTTCGACATATTTGGAGCTGAGGTCTGTAAGGATTTTTAATACTGCGTCAGGGCACTGAAAAAGAGATGGTAGCGGATAAACCCTTAATGGGCGGCGGCAACGCTCATATCCCTGAAGTGGGTTACTGGCATCAGTGTAATCGGCCCCTCGTCCTAGGGCTTGCAGAAAAGGATCTGGTCCTCCAGTTTGGGGGTTGTGCCGTCGGGTTAACTTCCCTACCACGTAAAAAACCTTCGGTTACGAAGCAACCAATAGCCACGGATGCGGATGATTTTACTGCTGACGACCATGGCAAACGTAAGAAGGACAACGATCTTCGTATCTGCACGTGGAATGTTAGATCGCTCTATAAACCGCGAGCAGCCGAACAACTTACGGAGGCCATAGATTGCTGCAAAACAACATTACCGCCATCCAAAAAGTGCGATGGGATGGTCCGAGCAAAAGGAGATTGTGAAACTGCGAAATCTAATACGGCGATTGCTACAGACAACAAGGACAACGTCTATTCGGGTTCGGATTTGTTATAAGAGGCAGACTGAGGAAAGAAGTCTTGAGCTTTCGGCATGTGAACGAGTGCATCATGACTATCCGTTTCAAGGCTAAATTTGCCAACATTAGGCTAATATGCGTTCACGCCCCTCACGAGAAGATGGACGACTGGACGAAGGATGACTTCTACTAGCCCCTGTAGAAGACGTATGAGCAATGCCCTAGTCACGATGTTAAAACTGGCCTGGGTAACTTTAACGCAAAGCTAGGAAAAGAGAACGTCTTCAGAAGCGTGGTAGGATAGCACAGCATGCACGACATCACATCAGACAACGGATTTAGGCTATTCGACTTTGCGGCTGAACGTAATGGTATCGTACCTAGTATGCGGTTCCCACGTCTTCATATTCACAAGGGGACATGGCTCTGTTTTTATCGAAAAACCACCAACCAAATCGATCACATTGCGATCGACGCAAGGCACTCTTCTAGTATTCCTGTATTCGGACTTTCCGAGGAGTCAACGTGGACTCGGATCACCACCTAGTTGTAGCCAAGGTACGAATGCGGATATCCAGAATGAAGTGAAATCAACGAAATACAAGGAAGTTTGACGTCGAACGGCTGCAATCGCAAGACACCGCCAGAGCCTTTGCTATGCGGAAGAACAGTGGCAGCGTTGAAAGCAAGCCATCAGAGATGCCGCTTCTGATGTACTGGGCTTCACTCGGTCACCACAACGAAACCCCAGGTTTGATGAGGAATGCCGGCAAGCACATTCAACAAAATAGGAGGCGTACAAACCGGCACTGCATAGAAGGGCTAGAGCTGCTCGCGAACTCTACGAGCGGAGGAGAAAAGAGGAAGAAGAAAGAAGAGAAAAGGGTATGAGAAGTGATCGATCGAGGAGATTAAGAAACTTTTTTGCAGAAATAATGTTCGAAAATATTACCAAAGGGTAAAAAGAACTTGCTAAGGTTTCAAAGCCGGAAGAGGAGCCTTAAAGGACAAAAATGGTAATAACAGGTGGGCCATCTAGTGATTTCTTTTTAAATCATAAGTTATTTTAACACTAACAGCTGTTTCCCGCTCGAAATCTTGACAGAAATTTAGTATCATACCTCCGCGGAACGAAATGAGTCGCTTTACGCTTGAACAACATTGGGAAATATTTAAAACTTATTTCCAAAGTGAGTGCTGTGTAGCCCAAACAGTGCGTTTTTTGAAAATAAGTTTTGGCCCAAATGAAGCACCCACCGCGCCTGCTGTACGCAAGTTTGTACAAAAAGTTCGTGAGATTGGTATGCTAGTGGACAACACTCGTGGTCACCGTCATCGTACGGTGAGCACAGACGAGAATGTGGCTGCTGTAGCCGAGAGTGTGAGACTCAATTCACGAACATCAACTCGTCATCGATCTCAACAGCTCAACATTTCACGCACTAGCCTGAGAAGAATTCTGCACAAAGATCTGGGATTATTCGCTTACAAGGTCCAATTGAATCAGCAATTGAAAGCGCACGACCATCCGCTTCGTTATCGCTTCGCAGTTTGGGCCTTAGAGCAGCTTCAATTGAACAACGATTTTGGGCGAAAAATCTTCTTTTCTGACGACGCACATTTTCATCTCGGCGGCTACGTTAACAAACAAAGTTGCCGCATCAGGGGCTCGGAAAACCCGCACGTTATTGTCGAGAAGCCAATGCATCCACAGAGAGTAACAGTTTGGTGCGGATTGTGGAGTGGTGGCATCATTGGACGATTTTTCTTCGAAAATGAGGCTGGGAACAACGTTTCGGGCAACGGTGGGCGTTACAGAGCCATGTTAACGACTATTTTTTTTTTAATTAGAATTGAAGACATCGATTTGGACGACCTCTAGTTCATGTAGGATGGCGCGCCATGCCACACAGCCCATGCCACAATCGGTCTTTTGCGCACCAAATTCCCAAATCGTGTTATCAGCCGTCTTGGCGATGTCAATTGGCCGCCTGGGAGCTGCGATTTGACCCCTTTGGATTTTTTTTTGTGAGAAACCGTGAAGGACCGATGTTATGCCAACAATCCGGAAACGATTCAAGCACTTAAGGCCAATATCATTCAAGCAATCCGTGAGCTACAGCCCGAAACCATCAACAAGGTCTTGGAAAATTGGAGTGATAGAATGCGCTACTGCGAGGTCAGCCGAGTTACTTGAACGACGTTGTATTCCATAATTAATGGGAACATCTGCTCTTACTAATAAAGTCATAATACATGGAAAAAATTTCATTTTGTTTATTTTATTGCATTTTTAAAAAGAAACTTGTACTTGGCCCACCCTGCATAATAATAGAATTGCAGTATTTGCTGAGGATGTGGAAGGAACATTTCTGCAGACTGCTAAAAGGCGACGATGATGAATATTCCACTGTTAGGCAGAATGAGCCATTCAGCAGTGACGACAATAGTCAAGATTACCGTTATCTCGATCAGAATGAAGTGAGGATAGCAATATCTAAACTTAAATCCAACAAAGCTGCTGGAGCCGACGACCTTGCCGCTGAACTTTTCAAGGCAGGAGGAGATGAGCTGATAAGGAGCATGCATCAGCTCATCTGTAAAATCTGGTCGGACGAAAGTATGCCCGATGAATGGAACCTCAGCATTGTTTGCCCGATCCTGAAGAAAGGAGACCCTCTTAACTGCACCAACTACAGAGGTAAAAGTCTCCTCAACATCGTATATAAGATCCTGTCTGCCGTATTATGTGTACAACTAAAACCGATCGTCAACAACCTGATAGGTCCTTATCAATGTGGTTTCAGGCCGAAAAGTCCACCAGTGACCAAATATTCACACTACGGCAGATCTTGGAAAAAACCCATGAATATAAAATCGATACGCACCACCTCTTCATCGATTTCAAAGTTGCCTATGATAGCGTGTATAGAGGCGAGTTATACAGAGCCATGTCTAGTCTTGACATCCCTGCCAAGCCCATCCGTTTGTGCAGAATGACGATGGAAAACTCTCGCTGCTCTATCAAAGTTGGTAAGAACATCATCGAACCGTTGGATGCCAGGAAAGATCTTGGACAAGGTGACGCGCTATCATGCGATCACTTTAACATAGTACTTGAGAAAATTGTACGAAACGCACAAGCCAACACCGGAGGTACAATCTTTTACAAGTCTGTACATCTACTCGCTGATGACATTAACATTTGCGAGTATTGAGATCAACGCAGCAAAGATGGGTGTAGCGATCAATGAAAGCAAAACAAAATATACGAGTATGCTGTCTACATAAAAGCACACCCACCATCGGCGTCTTGGACAGAACCCGACGATAGACAGATACAATTTTGAAGTAGTAATGAACTTTGTCCACCTTTGTATCCAACCGGAGAACTTTATCAGAGTATGGGTCAAGAATCTATGGGTATTACTTTACGAAGTAGAGAGTGGCAGTTGAGTGGGTAGGGTACCCCTACGGCGCGAAGACAACTCTATTGCGAAATATGCCATGTAATACTCTGAAGAAGATGGCACACAGGAGTTGTTGACGTCCACGTCCACGACATATGCCACCCGAGAGTTGAAAGGATTTAAGGTGAAGAAAAGGGATCAAATTTCTTTACAATTCTAAAAGTAATGTATTATATTTGTATCCATACATATATATTTTTCTCAGCGTCATGGAAAGATAGCTTGCTGTGAAAACCATACTCCTGTTCGTTTATTAGCCCGTGTCCGGATGTAAAATCGGTTGAATGTGGGCTGTGTTTTATTACGAAAGAAAAACTTTTCGTGCATAAACACTGAAATATTTCATTCTGTGAATATACCACTGCTGACGCCACGTGTGGTTCTGAGAACAATTTCTTCGCAGAATCTATACAAATCCAGTAATTTAATGCAGTCATTGTGGACTTTAATAGTTATAAGATTCTTGCTACAGAAACGTGTGATATTTCACGAATCGAATAGTGTTTACATGTCTGACTATTAACAAATAATTACTAGAATTTCATAAACGATCGAAATGCATCTCGAATTACTTCTGTATTAAGAGTCATTATACACTGACTTTAGGTTGAATAAAAGTCCCTATGGTGAGTACTTGAACGGAGCTGAGGAATTAATAATGTAAGGAGTTTTTAAATTATTTAAATTCCTGTAAGTAGTGTTCTAAATGTGGGCTTTCGTCCTTTTAGAGATATTCTGGAATTATAAGTATTATTCTCAGATGGACGTCTAAAAGTTAACATGTTACGTAAGTATCAGTAGGAGAAACCAGGACACATTCCAAATTTTATTTCTTACATATTTCCTGCCCAAATACTTCGATGAATTTGAAAATATTTAATCATCTGAGATTGTGCGGCCTCAGTATATCGAGAGATTTTCTTTACATCGTTCGCATTTCTTCTTTTAAATAAAATGCCTTATTGCTGAATGCGCATTTTCGACGTTAACATACAAACGCAGTGGACTCATCGATTGTCTAAGTATGCCCTACCGCTGCGGTGGTACACTAAATTGATAAATTGTCTGTTCGACAGAGTGGCTAATGAGAGGAGTTAAATATAGGGCAAAACTTTTGCGTAAGCTTGTCTGCCTGTCCTACTCTTCTGGGCTCTTTCCGATAAGATAGAAAACAGCATTTGTCCAGCCCATCCCTAAAAAATGCGAATTTTCCTCCCCGTCCAATTACGGACCCATTGTACTTACGTCCGTTCTTTCCAAGATCATGGAAAAGCTGATAAATGGTCAGCTTATGAAATATCTTGATTCGTGGAAACTCCTCAAAGACCGGCAATATGGTTTTCGTAGCAACAGGTCCACTGGCGATTTGAGGGCATATTTCAACGAGAAGTGGAACCAATCTCTCCATCACTTCGGTGAAACAAAGATGGTTGCGCTTGATATTTCTAAGGCATTTGACAGAGTTTGGCATAAGGCTCTTTGCCGAAAATGCGTACATATTGCATCGATGAGTCTCTTCTTCCATGGATTAGAAATTACTCTTCGGGCCGTTCCATACAGGTTGTCTTAGATGGCTTCAAGTCTGCAATTCGAAATATAAAAGCTGGTGTTCCCCAGGGCTCCATTTTGCTTCTCACTTTCATTCTCACTTTTATAAATTACCGCTTGTCTGCAACTCTAATCCAATCGATTTCTTCGCTGATGACAGTACCCTCAGCTTTTCATATTCGTTCCCTAACTCACGTCCCTGTTCTTTGGCCGTAGAAGAGGAACGTCGACGTATGTTAGATACATTAAATTCCGACCTGGACAGCATAACCAAATGAGATTCAACAAATAGAGAGGAGTTCAATGCATCCAAAACACAATGCTGTCTTCTATCTCTCAAGCAAATGGCACAATAGATCTCCTTGGTCGCAGTGCCTACACGCCATTTGGGCTTGGCCACACACCTGCTTAAAAAAAAAAAATCTCTCAAGCAAAACCAAGTCCCTCAACCATTATCCTCGAATAGTACTTGCATCGCTAAATGCGAAGGGCTTGCCATTCTCGGTATGTGCATCAATAACAATCTTCGATGGAACGATCACATATTGTCGCCAAAAATACTGCAAAATGTCTAGGATTCCTTAAGCGGTGTAAAAAATGTTTACCCCATCTGATCTGGCCTGCATCTATAAGGCATTAGTCCGCCCAACGGTAGAATATAACTCACGGTTCTGGTCTGGTGCTCCCACAACCGTTCTGCGCATGCTGCACATTCTAGATATAGTGCAGAACCCCGCACGTCAAAACTAATAAGTGATAGATACATTGAGAACTCCACAGCCTCACTTGAACACCATAGAAATGCCTCGTGTCTTTCCCTTTTTTTAAAGAAATGCTCCAGCGAAATATCCAGTTGCATTCCTCCCCTTCAAAACTTCACCCACAATACGCGTCATGCTTCGAATGTACCTCAGGTCACCCTCAAGCCCAACTTCGGACGTACTGAAAAATATAGGGATTCGTTTATAAGCCGAACAACACGTGGTTGTACGTTGTGGTACGTTCTACCAGCCTCTGTATTTCGTAATCATTACAACCTTCAAGCATTTAAAGCCAACGCAAACTGACATCTCCTCTGTCTCTTTTCCCCCTTTCCCAATCCGCTCGTGCCCTAAAAATCAGCATAAGGGTATCAATAATCCTTTTGGCACGCGCAATAAAGAAAAAAATATAAGTTAAGGGAGACTTAGAGAGAGTGATTCACATCCTTTTCAATTCAAAATAAGAATTAAAAAAAAAAAAGATACAAATTTACATACGCATGTACATACATTATATATACATATATAGGTTTTTAATCGTCCGCTTGTACCAATCAGCGCGCAGAAGGCTTAAAATAGCAATCATAACCAGCAACCATAGTATTTTTAATGAATGCTGCAACGAAGTCGACTTAAACCCATGGGGGATGTCGTATCAGGTGCCTCAGACAAGACAAGACAAAAGGAAACCTCATAACTGGATCACGAACCAGAGGACACGCATTCAATTTCTGCAGTTGTCTTAGAAAAAGTAGACGCAGCCACTAACAGATTCGCAAATAAAAAAAGTGCGTGTAACATACTAGAATATACACAACTCATATCTGAGTGAAGGACTTCCAGACCGAACAGGATCTAATGCTAATTCCCAAAGCAAATAGTGCAATAGGCTTGAACAATTATTATTACCAACTGGTTGGAAACAACCGTTGAAAACGCAGGAGGATTACAGAACTTCAGTACGGTGTCCGAATGTCGCGTTCCACGATATGTGCAATTCGAGTGGTTGTTGACACAGCAAAGAAAGCCATAGAAGACAGAAGATGATGCTGTAATCACGTTAGACGTAAGAAACGAATTTAACTCTGCGAAGAAAAAGCATATCTTGGAATCTCTTCGAAATATGAGGGTACCGTACATCACGAAGATAGTGGATTACTTCAGAATAAGGATCCAGATATATGACACAGATGATGGCCCCAAATAGTAAACCGTCACAGAGTTCGGTGTTGGGTCAACTTCAGTGGAATGTTATATATGACGAGACACTCAATCTGCCTATACCAGAAGAAACTACGATCATAGGCTTTGGGACGATATTGCGATAGTCGTAGTGGCCACGCTATTGGAAGTGGAAGTTCTACGCTGGCTTAAATCTGTGGGTTGAAAATTAGCCGACCGAAGAGGTACTAATCAGTAGCAGAAAGGGGAGGGAGCAATCAGAAATAAGCTTCGAGAAATACCAACTCCCGAGAACATAGTGAAATTTGTGATTTGTGATTCAATTACAAGAGATGTGGAGTGCTATAAGTGATTACGATACTCGTACAACTAAGACACCTGAAATGAGAAATGCTACAGAGTGATGAATCATCACTAAGATTGGGAGCAGCATGTAGTGTTGTTCGTCCCCCACGATGAAATGCCAAGACGGTGGTATGGTTGGGAAAATGGCAATGAAGTGGAAGTGTTTTCTTAGTGGATAGAAATTCCGCCCTGCTATGGAGTACGGGCTCAGCTTGGTCTTTTAAAAACTCTTCACCTCCCCCCAAAAAGAAAAAAAAAGTTGATGTCTTATTCTTCATACGGGTCGCGAGGTAGAAGTCTTCATTCTTTTTTACTATCCTGCCCCATAAACTCCAAATCATCAGGGGCGGATCTCCAGGCGGGTTCAGGAGAGATGTCGGAGTAGATCAAATCATATTTGCATAGCCCTATGAAGAGGTTTCTTACCTGATAGCACGGTATTCACCTATTAAAAACTGGTTTGGAGACATGCGCACTAAGTGGCCAAATCATCGGTACATTAATCGTAGTTTTTTTTTTTTGTTGCTCCAAGGGATGTGATAATCTTCGTGGCCCGGGCTACCAGCATTCACGATTTGCAAACTCGAATAATCGATGCTAGTCCACATTGTGCACACCTCTATAACTCTCCCCGCGGGGCCGCCGTTAAGATTTACTTCACGGGGCTGATTAGCTGCTTTTGCACATTTGTTACGAGTGTGTAAATTTCCACCGAATCTCC